>CM060929.1:72820687-82820687 GCA_030765085.1 Allium cepa | reverse complement strand
AATAATTTGGAAAATTTTATTTAATCATACTGGAGTTATAGAAATATTTTAGAACTTTTAAAATCGAATTAGAAGTTAATTTGTGAAAATTGAATATTTTAATATTTAATAATTGACTGTAAAATAGCCAATTTTTGAACAGTCTCAGAATTGAACGAAACCAGTTCCATTGGATCCGTAATAGTTAGTTATTACTGGATTTCAATTTTCGTGTCAATCGGAGCTATCGTTTGATCGTGGCAGCTCGAAACGCATCGAATTGTTTTTAATTTAAATTTGACGAGTCAAAATAGCCATTTTTCAAAAAGTCTTGGATTTCGACGAAACCAGTTTCATCGGATCCGTAATGTGATATTATTGTAAGGTTTCAAATTTCAAGTCAATTGGATTTACCGTTTGTCCGGTACAAATTAAAACGCCTAGAAATCGGTTTAAATCGGTTTAATTTAAATTGAGCGTTTATAGCCATAACTCGCACATACTTCCGAATTAGCTTCCGAAACCTGTTCCATTGTGTCCGGAACGCGGGGTAAACCCTAGAAACGCTGGTTACGGCGCCTAAATCGGAGTTCGGAATTTCCGGGATGAATAGTGTCGCTCGTTCCTTATAAATAGACCCCTTGCCTTCATAATTTGATAAAACTATCACTAAACCCTAATTTTATGACCTAGCCGCCACCCCCACTGTCAATGGCCAGAAATGCTCCAACTTCATCCCTCTAGATCTTCCAATCCGTCGACAATTAGCGAGAAAGTTCAACTACAAAGTGATAGAACACGACGAGAGCTACGAGATCAACGGTGGAGATCGCGAATGGCTTCACGGATTGATGGGAAATGGTGTATGAACGTGGGCTGTTCACTTGCGTGCGCACGCACCTAGATGAGGCCGAACTTCCAATGGTGGCAGGTGGAGATAGCTCTTGTCGAGAGCTTCGCATTGGCGTTGGTGTGATCGAGTATCGTTGAGTATTGAGAGAGCAAATTCAAACCCTAATCTATGATAATGGGTTAAGTGGTGTCGGCCTCTATCCTGTAGAAAGTAACGTGAATGAGGGGGGAGAAGGAAAGGAGGGGACGGCCTGATGTGAGCAATGCAAGATCCAAGGGTCCATATGAGTTGAGGGTTTAAATTTTTAAGTTAGTTGTGAATTTAGTTATATAAATCGTGTACGATCTTATAAAATGCATAACTTTTTCATACGAGGTCGAAAAAATGCAAATCCAGTTGCGTTGGAATCGTATGGACGAGCACTACGCGATGGAGTTGGTTTGGAGTCGTTTGGAGTTAGTGAGAATTTCGGGTAAAATTAAACGCGCGTTTAATTTTATTCGAAATAAAAGCTAAAACGGAAATTAAAACCAAGGTGAGAATTTCTCACTCAATCGAATAGATTCCGATTTTATTTTAAATAGTTAGATTTAAAATATTTGAATGCATGTTTGAATGATGACTGTAAATTTTTGATTGTTAAAATAGACATTATACGCCGTTAGTAAGCGGATGTTATTTAATATAAACATATACCGCGAATATTTCATAAACAGTGAAATTGGTATTATATATAATATCAATATATATATATATTGGCATATGTATATATTGCAGTTGATTGATTTTCCGCATTTTTTGTTTAGCGGATGAGACCCTATTACGCCGTTATTAAGCGGATAATATTTAATAAGAACATGTACCGCGATAATTTCGTACTGGAGCGAAATTGGTATTGTGCTAATGTTTTTGGATGCAGGAAAACAGGTTGGAGGGATCCAACTGGATTCCTCAACAGTTTTTATTTGATTTCAGATATTTTGATATTTGATGGATTATCATATCGATATATGATATCGTTGTAGTCGTGATTGACTATTTGGTGTGTAGCATCATTGGACCCAGATTTTGGGATTTTAAAATGATTTTAAAAGTGATTTTGAAAATATACTATATTTTTGGAATTGATCCATTATAAATAAATAAACGTTATAATTTTTAAAGTTATAGAAATTATGGTTTTTGTGAAATATAGTTAAAAAGCTGATTTTTAGAAATACGGTTTAAAGTCGATTTTTGAGAAATATGAACTAATGATTTTATAAAATAATTTAGATTGGATTTTTGAATATATGATAAAAGTTTAAATATAGGATTTATAAAATTTGATTATTTTATAAATCGAAATGATGAAATTATAAAGGAATTTAAAGACGTTTTAGAATAATAATATAAACTGATTTATATTAAGAGATTTATAAATGGATATTTATAAATTGAATTATGGACATTATAAAACGAGTTTTTATAAGTGTTTGAATGTAGTGAAAATGAATTTCCTAAATGAATGAAATTTATGAAATTATAAACTGTGAAGTTATAAATGAAATTTTATAAGCAATAGGTTTATAAAATTTATAAAGTTATCAAAAGAATGAATTTTGGATAAATAAACAATCTTATAAGTTAAGATTAATAATTTGGGAAGTTAAATGAACGATTTTGTAAAATAATCGTTTTATAAGTAATTAACTTATAATATGAACTTGTAGTCTATAATTGAGTTATAAACTGGAATAGGTTAATAAAGGAATTTATAAAAAGGAAGTTTTTATAAATAAATAGAAACGGAATTTATAAACGTTGTTTTATAAATCCGCAAATGACTTATTTTGATAAGTTAATTGTTATAACTTAGAGATAGAGTTATATTCACATTTTGAACAGTGAATAATCCTTTAAGTTAAAGTGAATAGAAATGATGAAATTTGTTAAGGTAGTATATTCACGTTTTTGAATAGTGAATAATACGTTAAAGAAATTGTTTTAGATATGATGTTTTAAATGGAATTTAAAACGATCTAACGATGGTTTAAAATGTGTTGAGATTCGAAACCATAGATTTCAACATTTATTGTTGAAATAGACAATTTCGAGAAATAAAAGGAAATAGTGGGCTATAACACTGTTGTTATAGTAAATGATTTCCGAAAGGAAATGTTTTGTATAGTATTGAGATTTATATATCTATTTTAATTTCGAATCCCTATACTAGTGATTTTGGGTTGTCGTAACGATGTTTTACGTAACATTCGTTTTGGCCCAAATAAATATGTTTAAGAGAATGATTTCCTTAAAGAATGAATTATATACTTAATTCGATTTAAGTATATTGAATATTTTCTAAGTGTTGAAAATAAAAGGAATTTGTGAATTACTTATGAATAAATAAGTATGGAAATGTTTTCCAATATGAAGTGAATAATTAGAATTTATTTTTTTGAAGATAAATTGAAATGAATTATTGAAATCGCATATGCATGGATATCTTGAAATATAAATTCATTATGGAATTTATATGTGAAAGTGAAACTTGTTAAAAATAAATATTGATTTATTTTTGAAGTGTTGAAATTATATATCTTGTAAAGATATTTTGGAAAGTAAATAATTTGGAAAATTATTTGGAATCTGGTGATGTATGCATATCAATTGATAGTTCAATAGCCGACTATCAATATTTCCCTTTGAATGGGTATTTGATGTGAATTGATTGAATTTGAATGCACACTTATTTTTGAATAAGCGCTCACTATTCGGGTTAACCGGGAAAGGACCATGGGGTCGTATAACCCACTCCGAATATGTGATACGTCGTTGTGAATTGCATTTGAAGATCGGTGTTGAAGACCGGTATTTGCGAGAGTGATAGGATGAACTATCGATTGACTCTGCACCGAGTAGCTACGGTATTGAGTTCTCCATATGTGATGGTGAATCCGATCAGGATTGTAAATATCCGGATTGCAAGGACTTCTTTGTAAGTGCCTTCGGTTCTGTTCGAGCCCGGAACAGACTTGTATGGATTGTGTGTCTGACATTACAATTTGAGATATAAAGCCGATTTCTTTCAAATATATTTCTGTTGGTGGCGGAGAATTTATTCTTTGCTTAACACCCTTCTTTGAGACGTATGTGCTCAAAGGTTATATAGTTGAAGTTATCAGCGATATATTCCCAATTTGGTAATGTGATATGCTGAGTGATGCTGAAATGATCATTGTGTTGATTATTTGTGATAGGATCGTTTATTTGATCGTCTATCCTTGTGATCATTGTGTTGATCATTTGTTGACCCAAAGCATGGCTTTTGTATAAAGTATGTTTTTGTGGACGTGAATTCGTCGAGCCTCACACCCCGTGAATGGTCAAAACAGGAAAGATGCGGCAAGGTTATGAGGGGTAGCACCCTTTAGGATGTGTCCATTTCCTTCTGGAAAAGGGTAGTATCATGGTATGGAGCCCAGATACTTACTCATGTTGAAAACACTTTATGATTGTGTGAATTGATTACGAGCGCTCGGTTGATAAAGGTCCCAAAGGACCGGGGGATGGCATATTCGGTCAGTTGTTACTCAGTTAGGAGTAACCCGGCCTTGTGTTGGTAGAGATCCGGTTTGGTTCTCGGGAATGTCCATCCAGAGGCATTCTCATGTGGCAATGGGAAGTTCCTTGGCCTGACCATTTGTTGGAAATCCAAAGAAACAATACGAGACTTGTACGGTTTTAGTTGTAGAACCTGCCATCTAATATGGTAGCTATTAGTAGGCATAATATAATGGTACCTATGCTGGCTAAGATTTATATTCTACTTTCGAAATGAATTTTTCCTACACTATGCACTAATAATAATATCAAATGCTCTTTTTAAATGCGTATCAAGCATGTTTGACTATCATAAGGAGAAATCTTCTCCAAGTCTGCGTTTGCATTGTGTGTGTGGCAGGAGGCCTTATGGTAGTCTCATTTTTAAAAGCATTGCGAATTGATTAAAAATATTCCTCTATTTTGATTTTTAAAGATAAATAAACTGTTTTGAGTTCTCACACCAGTCACATGACTGACTCGGAGTTTATTGTTTTCCTTCCTAAACTCTGGGTGCCCACCAATTTTCACACGGGCAGTTAAGAGTTAGGTTTATCAGGATATTCTGGAGTTGCTGGAGGCAAGCTGGATGGCATGGCATATTACTTATATAGTATTTCTTTTTCCGCTGTATTGTTTGTTGTTGTATGTTGTTGTACACTCTGATGTGATGATATGATGTAATGTAATGTGTAAAATGTAATAACTGATATAGTTCTTTGTTTAAAGATTATTCATTTATTATTATATGTTGTTCCGCTGCGAATTGTGAGATTCTGATGTTGTTCTGTTGTTTTCTGTCCCGTCCTCTTTTCTGTCTTTTGTTTTCTTTTTCCTCTATTCTCTTTTTCTTTCTATTTGTTCTATTTTAAAATTCTTCTATCTTCTATTTTCAAATTCTCTTTTTCTATTTTGAAATTTTCTGTTTTCAAATATCTTCTTTTCCCTCTATTTTTCTTTTTCTTTCTTCTTTTTCTCTCTTCTTTCTTTTCTTTTTTTTTAAAAAACCCATAACATCTCGGTTTTCGGCCTTTGATTTCTCGGCAGTCGATAAAGTGAGTGTCGATGTTGAATTTTCGAAAGTCGAAAATTCTCGGGGCGTTACATTTGGTATCAGAGCTCTGATGGTTAAGCGACAACCATGGTTCTGTTGGGTATTACTCATTAGAGATAGAGTCAGTAGTACTCTAGAATGAGTTTGAGTGTAATAATAGCTATGAGAGCGTATTTGTTAGTGAATATAAAAATTGTTTTATATTGTGATGATTGGTTTATTGAGTGGCATATGAACCTTCCTCAGCACGGTATGTACAACTTTGCCGAAGGGGTTTCTAAACACTTGAATAGAACAATTCGGCACAATATTGATTTTAAATTGGGTAAATGAAATAATTTTACCTTGATTATATTTTTATATATAAAGGAATAATTTTTCAGAATTATTAAAGTGTATATATAAGTTGATTGTTAGGTTGTTTGAATAATCTAAATAAAAGAATAATTGTATAAGCAAAAGAATTATGAGAATTGAAATTATAATTAAAGTGTTTACAATTGTGAAATAAACTTATATATATATAAGAAGTGAAACTATATGAATATGAGTTGTAAATAAAGGTGAATTTCAAGTTAAATGGAATATAACTTAAGAGTTGTTGAATGGAATTGATATTGGTATCGAAGTAAATAATCAAGTGGATTAAAAGAATATGAACTTAAGTTATGTAAATGGAATTCAACTTTGTAATTGAATTGAATAAATAAATTGAATGAGAATGAATATAAGCAAAGGAATTTGGTTATAATTAATATACTTTGGTTGTTATATGGATGTTGATTGATTGTATATAAGTTCATTAAGTGTTAATGAAATTGAAAGCTATGTAATTGAATTCAAATGGAAAGTAAATAAATTTGAATAGAATTGAATGTGAATTAGATTTAATTAGTGAATGTAAACTAATTGAATTGAGAATGAATGTTAGTAAATCCAATGTAAATAAATCAAATGTGATTTGATATTGAAAACCAATTCATTATATATGAATGAGAATATGAATGAATATTATTGGTTATGGATGATAGTTGGTTGATGGTTGTATATATTGCTTTTATTGCATTTGCTATGTGACATATATAGTTATTATGTTGCTATATGTTGTATATTGATACTATGGTTTATATACATGATTCTCATGTTGTTTGTTGAGTTTAGTAGGTGCGGATCGCGTTTGCTTCGCATTTGGAGTTCGCTTTTACGCTATATTAGCCGTATATGCTCGCTAATAAAATATAAGGTACATATCTCGGATTAAATATCGCACTTTTATACTTTTTTCCCTTCGGGATGCCTCATTACTTGATGAGATGTATATTTGTGATATATATGCTGTCATTTTTTTTTTCGGATCGAGCCGCGCAAAGGAGACTATGGCGAATTTTTCCGAAAATTTAAGGCGTTAGAAAAAATTTGAGAAAATTGGAAAATTTTGAAAACTTTAAACTTTGATTTGGAATTGAAAGTTAAACAATAGATAGTTGTTTTTGAAAAGATAACTAAGTATGATTTGAAAACTTAGTAAAGTATGGTAAGAAGTTTAATTATAAATTTTGGGAAAATTAATAGATTCTGTAATTTTCTTACTTGTAATTTCGAGGACGAAATTCTTTTAAGGGGGAAAGATTGTAACGACCCATAATTTTTATTAATTAAAAATTTGAATATTTAATTAATTTTAAATATTTATAAGTGAATTTATAAGTCGAATAAATTTTTATTTGAATTATTGGATTTAATTGGATAATTTAATCGATAATTTAATATGTTAAATTATGGAAATAATTGAAAATTGAGTTAAAAATGATTGTAAATAATTTGAAAAATTTTATTTAATCATACTGGAGTTATAGAAATATTTTAGAACTTTTAAAATCGAATTAGAAGTTAATTTGTGAAAATTGAATATTTTAATATTTAATAATTGACTGTAAAATAGCCAATTTTTGAACAGTCTCAGAATTGAACGAAACCAGTTCCATTGGATCCGTAATAGTTAGTTATTACTGGATTTCAATTTTCGTGTCAATCGGAGCTATCGTTTGATCGTGGCAGCTCGAAACGCATCGAATTGTTTTTAATTTAAATTTGACGAGTCAAAATAGCCATTTTTCAAAAAGTCTCGGATTTCGACGAAACCAGTTTCATCGGATCCGTAATGTGATATTATTATAAGGTTTCAAATTTCAAGTCAATTGGATTTACCGTTTGTCCGGTACAAATTAAAACGCCTAGAAATCGGTTTAAATCGGTTTAATTTAAATTGAGCGTTTATAGCCATAACTCGCACATACTTCCGAATTAGCTTCCGAAACCTGTTCCATTGTGTCCGGAACGCGGGGTAAACCCTAGAAACGCTGGTTACGGCGTCTAAATCGGAGTTCGGAATTTCCGGGATGAATAGTGTCGCTCGTTCCTTATAAATAGACCCCTTGCCTTCATAATTTGATAAAACTATCACTAAACCCTAATTTTATGACCTAGCCGCCACCCCCACTGTCAATGGCCAGAAATGCTCCAACTTCATCCCTCTAGATCTTCCAATCCGTCGACAATTAGCGAGAAAGTTCAACTACAAAGTGATAGAACACGACGAGAGCTACGAGATCAACGGTGGAGATCGCGAATGGCTTCACGGATTGATGGGAAATGGTGTATGAACGTGGGCTGTTCACTTGCGTGCGCACGCACCTAGATGAGGCCGAACTTCCAATGGTGGCAGGTGGAGATAGCTCTTGTCGAGAGCTTCGCATTGGCGTTGGTGTGATCGAGTATCGTTGAGTATTGAGAGAGCAAATTCAAACCCTAATCTATGATAATGGGTTAAGTGGTGTCGGCCTCTATCCTGTAGAAAGTAACGTGAATGAGGGGGGAGAAGGAAAGGAGGGGACGGCCTGATGTGAGCAATGCAAGATCCAAGGGTCCATATGAGTTGAGGGTTTAAATTTTTAAGTTAGTTGTGAATTTAGTTATATAAATCGTGTACGATCTTATAAAATGCATAACTTTTTCATACGAGGTCGAAAAAATGCAAATCCAGTTGCGTTGGAATCGTATGGACGAGCACTACGCGATGGAGTTGGTTTGGAGTCGTTTGGAGTTAGTGAGAATTTCGGGTAAAATTAAACGCGCGTTTAATTTTATTCGAAATAAAAGCTAAAACGGAAATTAAAACCAAGGTGAGAATTTCTCACTCAATCGAATAGATTCCGATTTTATTTTAAATAGTTAGATTTAAAATATTTGAATGCATGTTTGAATGATGACTGTAAATTTTTGATTGTTAAAATAGACATTATACGCCGTTAGTAAGCGGATGTTATTTAATATAAACATATACCGCGAATATTTCATAAACAGTGAAATTGGTATTATATATAATATCAATATATATATATTGGCATATGTATATATTGCAGTTGATTGATTTCCCGCATTTTTTGTTTAGCGGATGAGACCCTATTACGCCGTTATTAAGCGGATAATATTTAATAAGAACATGTACCGCGATAATTTCGTACTGGAGCGAAATTGGTATTGTGCTAATGTTTTTGGATGCAGGAAAACAGGTTGGAGGGATCCAACTGGATTCCTCAACAGTTTTTATTTGATTTCAGATATTTTGATATTTGATGGATTATCATATCGATATATGATATCGTTGTAGTCGTGATTGACTATTTGGTGTGTAGCATCATTGGACCCAGATTTTGGGATTTTAAAATGATTTTAAAAGTGATTTTGAAAATATACTATATTTTTGGAATTGATCCATTATAAATAAATAAACGTTATAATTTTTAAAGTTATAGAAATTATGGTTTTTGTGAAATATAGTTAAAAAGCTGATTTTTAGAAATACGATTAAAAGTCGATTTTTGAGAAATATGAACTAATGATTTTATAAAATAATTTAGATTGGATTTTTGAATATATGATAAAAGTTTAAATATAGGATTTATAAAATTTGATTATTTTATAAATCGAAATGATGAAATTATAAAGGAATTTAAAGATGTTTTAGAATAATAATATAAACTGATTTATATTAAGAGATTTATAAATGGATATTTATAAATTGAATTATGGACATTATAAAACGAGTTTTTATAAGTGTTTGAATGTAGTGAAAATGAATTTCCTAAATGAATGAAATTTATGAAATTATAAACTGTGAAGTTATAAATGAAATTTTATAAGCAATAGGTTTATAAAATTTATAAAGTTATCAAAAGAATGAATTTTGGATAAATAAACAATCTTATAAGTTAAGATTAATAATTTGGGAAGTTAAATGAACGATTTTGTAAAATAATCGTTTTATAAGTAATTAACTTATAATATGAACTTGTAGTCTATAATTGAGTTATAAACTGGAATAGGTTAATAAAGGAATTTATAAAAAGGAAGTTTTTATAAATAAATAGAAACGGAATTTATAAACGTTGTTTTATAAATCCGCAAATGACTTATTTTGATAAGTTAATTGTTATAATTTAGAGATAGAGTTATATTCACATTTTGAACAGTGAATAATCCTTTAAGTTAAAGTGAATAGAAATGATGAAATTTGTTAAGGTAGTATATTCACGTTTTTGAATAGTGAATAATACGTTAAAGAAATTGTTTTAGATATGATGTTTTAAATGGAATTTAAAACGATCTAACGATGGTTTAAAATGTGTTGAGATTCGAAACCATAGATTTCAACATTTATTGTTGAAATAGACAATTTCGAGAAATTAAAGGAAATAGTGGACTATAACACTGTTGTTATAGTAAATGATTTCCGAAAGGAAATGTTTTGTATAGTATTGAGATTTATATATCTATTTTAATTTCGAATCCCTATACTAGTGATTTTGGGTTGTCGTAACGATGTTTTACGTAACATTCGTTTTGGCCCAAATAAATATGTTTAAGAGAATGATTTCCTTAAAGAATGAATTATATACTTAATTCGATTTAAGTATATTGAATATTTTCTAAGTGTTGAAAATAAAAGGAATTTGTGAATTACTTATGAATAAATAAGTATGGAAATGTTTTCCAATATGAAGTGAATAATTAGAATTTATTTTTTTGAAGATAAATTGAAATGAATTATTGAAATCGCATATGCATGGATATCTTGAAATATAAATTCATTATGGAATTTATATGTGAAAGTGAAACTTGTTAAAAATAAATATTGATTTATTTTTGAAGTGTTGAAATTATATATCTTGTAAAGATATTTTGGAAAGTAAATAATTTGGAAAATTATTTGGAATCTGGTGATGTATGCATATCAATTGATAGTTCAATAGCCGACTATCAATATTTCCCTTTGAATGGGTATTTGATGTGAATTGATTGAATTTGAATGCACACTTATTTTTGAATAAGCGCTCACTATTCGGGTTAACCGGGAAAGGACCATGGGGTCGTATAACCCACTCCGAATATGTGATACGTCGTTGTGAATTGCATTTGAAGATCGGTGTTGAAGACCGGTATTTGCGAGAGTGATAGGATGAACTATCGATTGACTCTGCACCGAGTAGCTACGGTATTGAGTTCTCCATATGTGATGGTGAATCCGATCAGGATTGTAAATATCCGGATTGCAAGGACTTCTTTGTAAGTGCCTTCGGTTCTGTTCGAGCCCGGAACAGACTTGTATGGATTGTGTGTCTGACATTACAATTTGAGATATAAAGCCGATTTCTTTCAAATATATTTCTGTTGGTGGCGGAGAATTTATTCTTTGCTTAACACCCTTCTTTGAGACGTATGTGCTCAAAGGTTATATAGTTGAAGTTATCAGCGATATATTCCCAATTTGGTAATGTGATATGCTGAGTGATGCTGAAATGATCATTGTGTTGATTATTTGTGATAGGATCGTTTATTTGATCGTCTATCCTTGTGATCATTGTGTTGATCATTTGTTGACCCAAAGCATGGCTTTTGTATAAAGTATGTTTTTGTGGACGTGAATTCGTCGAGCCTCACACCCCGTGAATGGTCAAAACAGGAAAGATGCGGCAAGGTTATGAGGGGTAGCACCCTTTAGGATGTGTCCATTTCCTTCTGGAAAAGGGTAGTATCATGGTATGGAGCCCAGATACTTACTCATGTTGAAAACACTTTATGATTGTGTGAATTGATTACGAGCGCTCGGTTGATAAAGGTCCCAAAGGACCGGGGGATGGCATATTCGGTCAGTTGTTACTCAGTTAGGAGTAACCCGGCCTTGTGTTGGTAGAGATCCGGTTTGGTTCTCGGGAATGTCCATCCAGAGGCATTCTCATGTGGCAATGGGAAGTTCCTTGGCCTGACCATTTGTTGGAAATCCAAAGAAACAATACGAGACTTGTACGGTTTTAGTTGTAGAACCTGCCATCTAATATGGTAGCTATTAGTAAGCATAATATAATGGTACCTATGCTGGCTAAGATTTATATTCTACTTTCGAAATGAATTTTTCCTACACTATGCACTAATAATAATATCAAATGCTCTTTTTAAATGCGTATCAAGCATGTTTGACTATCATAAGGAGAAATCTTCTCCAAGTCTGCGTTTGCATTGTGTGTGTGGCAGGAGGCCTTATGGTAGTCTCATTTTTAAAAGCATTGCAAATTGATTAAAAATATTCCTCTATTTTGATTTTTAAAGATAAATAAACTGTTTTGAGTTCTCACACCAGTCACATGACTGACTCGGAGTTTATTGTTTTCCTTCCTAAACTCTGGGTGCCCACCAATTTTCACACGGGCAGTTAAGAGTTAGGTTTATCAGGATATTCTGGAGTTGCTGGAGGCAAGCTGGATGGCATGGCATATTACTTATATAGTATTTCTTTTTCCGCTGTATTGTTTGTTGTTGTATGTTGTTGTACACTCTGATGTGATGATATGATGTAATGTAATGTGTAAAATGTAATAACTGATATAGTTCTTTGTTTAAAGATTATTCATTTATTATTATATGTTGTTCCGCTGCGAATTGTGAGATTCTGATGTTGTTCTGTTGTTTTCTGTCCCGTCCTCTTTTCTGTCTTTTGTTTTCTTTTTCCTCTATTCTCTTTTTCTTTCTATTTGTTCTATTTTAAAATTCTTCTATCTTCTATTTTCAAATTCTCTTTTTCTATTTTGAAATTTTCTGTTTTCAAATATCTTCTTTTCCCTCTATTTTTCTTTTTCTTTCTTCTTTTTCTCTCTTCTTTCTTTTCTTTTTTTTTTAAAAACCCATAACATCTCGGTTTTCGGCCTTTGATTTCTCGGCAGTCGATAAAGTGAGTGTCGATGTTGAATTTTCGAAAGTCGAAAATTCTCGGGGCGTTACATTTGGTATCAGAGCTCTGATGGTTAAGCGACAACCATGGTTCTGTTGGGTATTACTCATTAGAGATAGAGTCAGTAGTACTCTAGAATGAGTTTGAGTGTAATAATAGCTATGAGAGCGTATTTGTTAGTGAATATAAAAATTGTTTTATATTGTGATGATTGGTTTATTGAGTGGCATATGAACCTTCCTCAGCACGGTATGTACAACTTTGCCGAAGGGGTTTCTAAACACTTGAATAGAACAATTCGGCACAATATTGATTTTAAATTGGGTAAATGAAATAATTTTACCTTGATTATATTTTTATATATAAAGGAATAATTTTTCAGAATTATTAAAGTGTATATATAAGTTGATTGTTAGGTTGTTTGAATAATCTAAATAAAAGAATAATTGTATAAGCAAAAGAATTATGAGAATTGAAATTATAATTAAAGTGTTTACAATTGTGAAATAAACTTATATATATATAAGAAGTGAAACTATATGAATATGAGTTGTAAATAAAGGTGAATTTCAAGTTAAATGGAATATAACTTAAGAGTTGTTGAATGGAATTGATATTGGTATCGAAGTAAATAATCAAGTGGATTAAAAGAATATGAACTTAAGTTATGTAAATGGAATTCAACTTTGTAATTGAATTGAATAAATAAATTGAATGAGAATGAATATAAGCAAAGGAATTTGGTTATAATTAATATACTTTGGTTGTTATATGGATGTTGATTGATTGTATATAAGTTCATTAAGTGTTAATGAAATTGAAAGCTATGTAATTGAATTCAAATGGAAAGTAAATAAATTTGAATAGAATTGAATGTGAATTAGATTTAATTAGTGAATGTAAACTAATTGAATTGAGAATGAATGTTAGTAAATCCAATGTAAATAAATCAAATGTGATTTGATATTGAAAACCAATTCATTATATATGAATGAGAATATGAATGAATATTATTGGTTATGGATGATAGTTGGTTGATGGTTGTATATATTGCTTTTATTGCATTTGCTATGTGACATATATAGTTATTATGTTGCTATATGTTGTATATTGATACTATGGTTTATATACATGATTCTCATGTTGTTTGTTGAGTTTAGTAGGTGCGGATCGCGTTTGCTTCGCATTTGGAGTTCGCTTTTACGCTATATTAGCCGTATATGCTCGCTAATAAAATATAAGGTACATATCTCGGATTAAATATCGCACTTTTATACTTTTTTCCCTTCGGGATGCCTCATTACTTGATGAGATGTATATTTGTGATATATATGCTGTCATTTTTTTTTTCGGATCGAGCCGCGCAAAGGAGACTATGGCGAATTTTTCCGAAAATTTAAGGCGTTAGAAAAAATTTGAGAAAATTGGAAAATTTTGAAAACTTTAAACTTTGATTTGGAATTGAAAGTTAAACAATAGATAGTTGTTTTTGAAAAGATAACTAAGTATGATTTGAAAACTTAGTAAAGTATGGTAAGAAGTTTAATTATAAATTTTGGGAAAATTAATAGATTCTGTAATTTTCTTACTTGTAATTTCGAGGACGAAATTCTTTTAAGGGGGAAAGATTGTAACGACCCAGAATTTTTATTAATTAAAAATTTGAATATTTAATTAATTTTAAATATTTATAAGTGAATTTATAAGTCGAATAAATTTTTATTTGAATTATTGGATTTAATTGGATAATTTAATCGATAATTTAATATGTTAAATTACGGAAATAATTGAAAATTGAGTTAAAAATGATTGTAAATAATTTGGAAAATTTTATTTAATCATACTGGAGTTATAGAAATATTTTAGAACTTTTAAAATCGAATTAGAAGTTAATTTGTGAAAATTGAATATTTTAATATTTAATAATTGACTGTAAAATAGCCAATTTTTGAACAGTCTCAGAATTGAACGAAACCAGTTCCATTGGATCCGTAATAGTTAGTTATTACTGGATTTCAATTTTCGTGTCAATCGGAGCTATCGTTTGATCGTGGCAGCTCGAAACGCATCGAATTGTTTTTAATTTAAATTTGACGAGTCAAAATAGCCATTTTTCAAAAAGTCTCGGATTTCGACGAAACCAGTTTCATCGGATCCGTAATGTGATATTATTGTAAGGTTTCAAATTTCAAGTCAATTGGATTTACCGTTTGTCCGGTACAAATTAAAACGCCTAGAAATCGGTTTAAATCGGTTTAATTTAAATTGAGCGTTTATAGCCATAACTCGCACATACTTTCGAATTAGCTTCCGAAACCTATTCCATTGTGTCCGGAACGCGGGGTAAACCCTAGAAACGCTGGTTACGGCGTCTAAATCGGAGTTCGGAATTTCCGGGATGAATAGTGTCGCTCGTTCCTTATAAATAGACCCCTTGCCTTCATAATTTGATAAAACTATCACTAAACCCTAATTTTATGACCTAGCCGCCACCCCCACTGTCAATGGCCAGAAATGCTCCAACTTCATCCCTCTAGATCTTCCAATCCGTCGACAATTAGCGAGAAAGTTCAACTACAAAGTGATAGAACACGACGAGAGCTACGAGATCAACGGTGGAGATCGCGAATGGCTTCACGGATTGATGGGAAATGGTGTATGAACGTGGGCTGTTCACTTGCGTGCGCACGCACCTAGATGAGGCCGAACTTCCAATGGTGGCAGGTGGAGATAGCTCTTGTCGAGAGCTTCGCATTGGCGTTGGTGTGATCGAGTATCGTTGAGTATTGAGAGAGCAAATTCAAACCCTAATCTATGATAATGGGTTAAGTGGTGTCGGCCTCTATCCTGTAGAAAGTAACGTGAATGAGGGGGGAGAAGGAAAGGAGGGGACGGCCTGATGTGAGCAATGCAAGATCCAAGGGTCCATATGAGTTGAGGGTTTAAATTTTTAAGTTAGTTGTGAATTTAGTTATATAAATCGTGTACGATCTTATAAAATGCATAACTTTTTCATACGAGGTCGAAAAAATGCAAATCCAGTTGCGTTGGAATCGTATGGACGAGCACTACGCGATGGAGTTGGTTTGGAGTCGTTTGGAGTTAGTGAGAATTTCGGGTAAAATTAAACGCGCGTTTAATTTTATTCGAAATAAAAGCTAAAACGGAAATTAAAACCAAGGTGAGAATTTCTCACTCAATCGAATAGATTCCGATTTTATTTTAAATAGTTAGATTTAAAATATTTGAATGCATGTTTGAATGATGACTGTAAATTTTTGATTGTTAAAATAGACATTATACGCCGTTAGTAAGCGGATGTTATTTAATATAAACATATACCGCGAATATTTCATAAACAGTGAAATTGGTATTATATATAATATCAATATATATATATTGGCATATGTATATATTGCAGTTGATTGATTTCCCGCATTTTTTGTTTAGCGGATGAGACCCTATTACGCCGTTATTAAGCGGATAATATTTAATAAGAACATGTACCGCGATAATTTCGTACTGGAGCGAAATTGGTATTGTGCTAATGTTTTTGGATGCAGGAAAACAGGTTGGAGGGATCCAACTGGATTCCTCAACAGTTTTTATTTGATTTCAGATATTTTGATATTTGATGGATTATCATATCGATATATGATATCGTTGTAGTCGTGATTGACTATTTGGTGTGTAGCATCATTGGACCCAGATTTTGGGATTTTAAAATGATTTTAAAAGTGATTTTGAAAATATACTATATTTTTGGAATTGATCCATTATAAATAAATAAACGTTATAATTTTTAAAGTTATAGAAATTATGGTTTTTGTGAAATATAGTTAAAAAGCTGATTTTTAGAAATACGATTAAAAGTCGATTTTTGAGAAATATGAACTAATGATTTTATAAAATAATTTAGATTGGATTTTTGAATATATGATAAAAGTTTAAATATAGGATTTATAAAATTTGATTATTTTATAAATCGAAATGATGAAATTATAAAGGAATTTAAAGACGTTTTAGAATAATAATATAAACTGATTTATATTAAGAGATTTATAAATGGATATTTATAAATTGAATTATGGACATTATAAAACGAGTTTTTATAAGTGTTTGAATGTAGTGAAAATGAATTTCCTAAATGAATGAAATTTATGAAATTATAAACTGTGAAGTTATAAATGAAATTTTATAAGCAATAGGTTTATAAAATTTATAAAGTTATCAAAAGAATGAATTTTGGATAAATAAACAATCTTATAAGTTAAGATTAATAATTTGGGAAGTTAAATGAACGATTTTGTAAAATAATCGTTTTATAAGTAATTAACTTATAATATGAACTTGTAGTCTATAATTGAGTTATAAACTGGAATAGGTTAATAAAGGAATTTATAAAAAGGAAGTTTTTATAAATAAATAGAAACGGAATTTATAAACGTTGTTTTATAAATCCGCAAATGACTTATTTTGATAAGTTAATTGTTATAACTTAGAGATAGAGTTATATTCACATTTTGAACAGTGAATAATCCTTTAAGTTAAAGTGAATAGAAATGATGAAATTTGTTAAGGTAGTATATTCACGTTTTTGAATAGTGAATAATACGTTAAAGAAATTGTTTTAGATATGATGTTTTAAATGGAATTTAAAACGATCTAACGATGGTTTAAAATGTGTTGAGATTCGAAACCATAGATTTCAACATTTATTGTTGAAATAGACAATTTCGAGAAATTAAAGGAAATAGTGGACTATAACACTGTTGTTATAGTAAATGATTTCCGAAAGGAAATGTTTTGTATAGTATTGAGATTTATATATCTATTTTAATTTCGAATCCCTATACTAGTGATTTTGGGTTGTCGTAACGATGTTTTACGTAACATTCGTTTTGGCCCAAATAAATATGTTTAAGAGAATGATTTCCTTAAAGAATGAATTATATACTTAATTCGATTTAAGTATATTGAATATTTTCTAAGTGTTGAAAATAAAAGGAATTTGTGAATTACTTATGAATAAATAAGTATGGAAATGTTTTCCAATATGAAGTGAATAATTAGAATTTATTTTTTTGAAGATAAATTGAAATGAATTATTGAAATCGCATATGCATGGATATCTTGAAATATAAATTCATTATGGAATTTATATGTGAAAGTGAAACTTGTTAAAAATAAATATTGATTTATTTTTGAAGTGTTGAAATTATATATCTTGTAAAGATATTTTGGAAAGTAAATAATTTGGAAAATTATTTGGAATCTGGTGATGTATGCATATCAATTGATAGTTCAATAGCCGACTATCAATATTTCCCTTTGAATGGGTATTTGATGTGAATTGATTGAATTTGAATGCACACTTATTTTTGAATAAGCGCTCACTATTCGGGTTAACCGGGAAAGGACCATGGGGTCGTATAACCCACTCCGAATATGTGATACGTCGTTGTGAATTGCATTTGAAGATCGGTGTTGAAGACCGGTATCTGCGAGAGTGATAGGATGAACTATCGATTGACTCTGCACCGAGTAGCTACGGTATTGAGTTCTCCATATGTGATGGTGAATCCGATCAGGATTGTAAATATTCGGATTGCAAGGACTTCTTTGTAAGTGCCTTCGGTTCTGTTCGAGCCCGGAACAGACTTGTATGGATTGTGTGTCTGACATTACAATTTGAGATATAAAGCCGATTTCTTTCAAATATATTTCTGTTGGTGGCGGAGAATTTATTCTTTGCTTAACACCCTTCTTTGAGACGTATGTGCTCAAAGGTTATATAGTTGAAGTTATCAGCGATATATTCCCAATTTGGTAATGTGATATGCTGAGTGATGCTGAAATGATCATTGTGTTGATTATTTGTGATAGGATCGTTTATTTGATCGTCTATCCTTGTGATCATTGTGTTGATCATTTGTTGACCCAAAGCATGGCTTTTGTATAAAGTATGTTTTTGTGGACGTGAATTCGTCGAGCCTCACACCCCGTGAATGGTCAAAACAGGAAAGATGCGGCAAGGTTATGAGGGGTAGCACCCTTTAGGATGTGTCCATTTCCTTCTGGAAAAGGGTAGTATCATGGTATGGAGCCCAGATACTTACTCATGTTGAAAACACTTTATGATTGTGTGAATTGATTACGAGCGCTCGGTTGATAAAGGTCCCAAAGGACCGGGGGATGGCATATTCGGTCAGTTGTTACTCAGTTAGGAGTAACCCGGCCTTGTGTTGGTAGAGATCCGGTTTGGTTCTCGGGAATGTCCATCCAGAGGCATTCTCATGTGGCAATGGGAAGTTCCTTGGCCTGACCATTTGTTGGAAATCCAAAGAAACAATACGAGACTTGTACGGTTTTAGTTGTAGAACCTGCCATCTAATATGGTAGCTATTAGTAGGCATAATATAATGGTACCTATGCTGGCTAAGATTTATATTCTACTTTCGAAATGAATTTTTCCTACACTATGCGCTAATAATAATATCAAATGCTCTTTTTGAATGCGTATCAAGCATGTTTGACTATCATAAGGAGAAATCTTCTCCAAGTCTGCGTTTGCATTGTGTGTGTGGCAGGAGGCCTTATGGTAGTCTCATTTTTAAAAGCATTGCGAATTGATTAAAAATATTCCTCTATTTTGATTTTTAAAGATAAATAAACTGTTTTGAGTTCTCACACCAGTCACATGACTGACTCGGAGTTTATTGTTTTCCTTCCTAAACTCTGGGTGCCCACCAATTTTCACACGGGCAGTTAAGAGTTAGGTTTATCAGGATATTCTGGAGTTGCTGGAGGCAAGCTGGATGGCATGGCATATTACTTATATAGTATTTCTTTTTCCGCTGTATTGTTTGTTGTTGTATGTTGTTGTACACTCTGATGTGATGATATGATGTAATGTAATGTGTAAAATGTAATAACTGATATAGTTCTTTGTTTAAAGATTATTCATTTATTATTATATGTTGTTCCGCTGCGAATTGTGAGATTCTGATGTTGTTCTGTTGTTTTCTGTCCCGTCCTCTTTTATGTCTTTTGTTTTCTTTTTCCTCTATTCTCTTTTTCTTTCTATTTGTTCTATTTTAAAATTCTTCTATCTTCTATTTTCAAATTCTCTTTTTCTATTTTGAAATTTTCTGTTTTCAAATATCTTCTTTTCCCTCTATTTTTCTTTTTCTTTCTTCTTTTTCTCTCTTCTTTCTTTTCTTTTTTTTTTAAAAACCCATAATATCTCGGTTTTCGGCCTTTGATTTCTCGGCAGTCGATAAAGTGAGTGTCGATGTTGAATTTTCGAAAGTCGAAAATTCTCGGGGCGTTACAACGGTTGTTAAAGTCGTTTTTGGAGTTGGCAAAGAGTATGACAACTTCCGATCCATGTCTCTTCAACAACCAAACGTTATTATAACACCGCGGTCTTATCCAAAATAGTTTTACTTCCAAAACTTGAATATATACCCATTTCAAAACCATATAATATGATACCATTTTTCGTTTTAAAAAACCAAATAACTTTGATATCATTTATAAACCCAAATTAGTGTAATATCATCTTTATTTCACATATATCTTTTCCAAAATCATACTTCTTTCAAAATTTATAATATCTGAAACCCAAACATTTGAATTATAACTTTCAAAGCATAATACTTCAAAATTCATAGCTTTAAAACCATAACTTTCAAAACTTAAATGGTTTGGATATTCAACAGTATATAAAATAAAACAGTTGAATTTAAAATTTCTTTATAAAGTAAATAATTTCCATGCCTTTACAATTTTATTTACTTTAAATTCAGTCTAAACTCATAACCATTATATTCATTTTCAGTTTGAATAAAAACACTTCGATTTTAATATTTTCAAACTTTGAGTATTTAATAAATTTCAAAACTAAGGTTAGGAATTTCTATTCAACAATTCATTGTCCTATTATTTAGTTTTGAAATGTTTACATAATAGTTCAACCCAATTTATTAAAGCTAAATATTTCCTTTCATTTATTTATACTAGAATTATTCATTTAATTTATCTTGAATAAAAATCTAGTTATAAATATCATACCTTTAAAATTTCCAAGATTAATAAGTTTACACCATGTTGTGAAGTTTAATTTTTAAATAAGCCCAATTCCATATAAATTTCCAATTTAATTTCCAAACTTAATTGATTTGAACTATTTAAAACTCTATATATACACATTATCTTAAACCTGTACTTATTCATAAATATAAATTATCAAACTCCATTTTTCAACTTATTTATTTCCATTTAATAAATTCATAGTAGCTTAAATTCAATAATTCAACTATATATGTATATATAAATAAGATTTTATATAAGATCAAAATTAATATTTATTAAACCGCATCCTATCCAAACAATAGAAATCATTTCAAAAATAATTTTATATATATACCGCGGTGCCTGTATATAATTTTCTATCCTATGGTCAAGTTATACGGATATTTATCATTTCAATCCGCAAATTTAAAATTAAAAAAAATGTGGTTGTATATCATTTCAAACCGCAATCCCGAATGAAATGAGAATGCATAATACCTTGCAGTTTATAAAATATAGAACACACCATCCATTCACCCAATATCAGTCATCAGCCAATTTTATTTCAATCGTCATCAAGTTAAACAAAACATCAATAGAGCATATAAAATATAACGGGTATCAATGAACAGTTTATATTCAAAATAAATAAATAAATAAATAACTGTTTAACTAGAAGTTTATATGCAAAATAAATAAATTTTAACTGTCGATTTATATGCAATAATAAAATTAATTAACAGTTAAATTAAATAAATGCAATTTAACTGAGATAATGAAAAAAATATGCAAAGCAGTCATAAATAAATTTCTACTCATCCTTAAATCAATTTAATAAACATAAGAAAACTTAGAAGTTGTGAGTGGGTTAAAGCACTCACCTTTTGAATTTAAATTGGAGTCAAATCCAATTTAAACCCAAAAATCCGACGGTCCTAGAATTTGTCCAAACCTATGCCAAAGTGTCCGAAATTTTATTACGATCCTAACAAAAAAATCCGCGCATGAATCGGAGTTCGTATGTGGAAGTTATGATAATTTTAACGAGTTGAAATTAAATTAAAATAAAATAAAATAAACAAAGAATTACTCACGTATGGGCCACGTCACCGCTTCTTCCCGTGCTCCAACCCAGGAAATGCGATCTCCCCCTTCGAACCAGAGGAAACCCTAGCCGCCGCGACGCTTCACGAGTTTCCTACGCCACCACAAGCCATGCCACGTCGATCCACCTTCACCACCGCTAGAGTCACCTCAGGCCGATCACTATGCTGACGCGCGACCCCTTCCAGTTATGCGACCAACGCTCGCCGCCGCTGCTTATCCACGACGATCGTGGCGAATTCTGGCCTCCAGCGACCAAGCGAAACCTGTGGATGAGACCGGTTTGACCTCCTCTACGTGTAACAACCCGCATATTTGTCGAGTTTATATTTAAATATTTTATTTAAATATTAAATCGTTAATCGAATTTTGGTCCGAAAAGATACTTTTTTGCAAACGGTCAAATTAGGACTCGAGACCACTTTCATTGAGTTCGAAATGCCGTTTACAAAATTTTAAGTATAAACATCGATAGGTTTGGAGTTAGTGAAATTTCACTAACTTTTCCCGCTTTGGACTTTGGGTTAGTTTAGCCTATTAAGCCCAAGTTTCAACCCCCTTCTCCTCACTCTTTATAAATTTCCTAACTAACTCAAACCTTGGCATTAATGGTGAAGAGAATAGGAAATTAAAACTCCAAGCACAAATTCAATTGCAAATCCAACATTCAACTCCAAATTCAAGTAGAAGATATTGGATTAAAGCTTTGGATTGCTTCTCCTTGCTTTCAAGCTTCATCTTCATAAATTTTAGTGCAAAGGTGAGATTTTTATCCCACAAATCTAGTCTATATCTATGTTGGACTGTTGGGAATGATTCCCTATCACTTTAGTATGCACATTTGCATTTGGTTTGGATTGGATTGGCGAAAAACTCCAAATTTTAGTGATTTTGGTGAAAAACTGCTACTAGGTCGTTCTGGCCATTTTTAGCTCGTTCGGAGTTAGGTCGCTCGTCCATAGGTCGTAGGTCGCTTACGAGTTAACCCTAGGTCGTTCTGGCCATTTTTTAGCTCGTTCGGAGTTAGGTCGCTCGTCCATAAGTCGTAGGTCGCTTACGAGTTAACATTAGGTCGTTCTGGAAGAATTGGCACTTCGGAATTAGGTCGCTCAAAAGTTAAGCCTTAAGTCATAGGTCGCTCACGAGTTAAGCCTTAAGCCGTAGGTCGCTCGCGAGTTAAGCCTTAGGTCGCTCGCGAGTTAAGCCTTAGGTCGTTAGGCCTATAACCCGTTAAGTAGCGAATACCTTAGGTCGTGAACCCAGTTAGGTCGCTCGACCACTTTATTAAGTCGCTCGTCCTGTTGCTCTGTTAGGTCGCAACCTCTGTTAGGTCGGCCATGTTGGGTCGCGAGTCATCGTTAGGTCGCAACCTCTGTTAGGTCGGCCATGTTGGGTCGCGAGTCATCGTTAGGTCGCAACCTCTGTTAGGTCGGCCATGATGGGTCGCGAGTCATCGTTAGGTCGCGAACACCCCTAGGTCGCAACCATTAAGTCGCTTGACCCCATGGACCCCTAGGTCGCAACCATTAGGTCGAACCCCATAGCGGTGGCGTTGCCCCCGCGCCCCCACCTTGGGGGGTTGCCACCCCCCCGGACCCCCCCTCCGTAGGGGATCTTATCTGAAAAGCATTCAACAGAACTTGCTTTGTTGAGATGCTGAGATTGACCACTCTTCGAGACAAACTATCTTTGTCTTCTCGGTCGATTTTATGGATTTTTGAATATCTATTTCAATGGGTTCTTAATCGGTTTCTTTGGATTTTATTCACGTCTTCGTATGTGAATTTTTATGATTTATTGTTTCTACAATCACTTCTATGATTTGTCACTTTAAAATATAAAGGTTTTCTATATAGTAGTAAATATCAAAACTCTTTCAACAAAATGATTTCAACTCTATTTTCAATAACAAAGCTCTTTTCTTAAACCGTTTTCCAATCTACTAATATATACAAACCTTTACCTCACTCGGATGAGAAATCTAATTAAACGGCTTAGTAAAACAAGTGGTATGAAACGCTTGCGTTCACTTCGTCGGTTAATTCTTGGACTTGTTCGATTGAACCTCTTGTGACAATTTTCTGGTGGAGATCTACAATTTGTTCGTAAATATTTAAGTTAAGCTAGTGGTTATGGGACATGAAGCTAAGCTCATATATTTACTAGCTTAGTGTAATTGACACTTCTCGTTGATCATGACGATCATTCCTATGATTTAGACTAGCAATTGTGCGACGTCTCTTGTTTGCGAGGTTAGACTAGACACCACTTGTGTGATTTCACTCACACATACCTTTTTGATTTTTGGTTAGTCTAGACCTCATCTATGTGATTTTGACTCACACATGTGGGGTAGCTCCCCATGGTCTTCGGACCGTCATGTGATAGGCCTCTTTCTCTTTTTATGATTTCTGGATTTCTCGTGTTGATTTCTGGAATTTATGTCATTGACTTGTTATGAGTACAAGTTTAGAGTATGATGCCCTCTTTGGATCTTTGAGAAGATTCTTGTGATATTGATTTACCTCTTATTGATTGATCTTCTGTTGATCATCATTTGCATACTTATAGTAGTATGTCAGTATGGATATTTTATGTTTATGCCATATCTTTTATTTTATACCATGTCATCTGATGTTTATAGCTTGACTGATCCTTTATTATTTTCTTAAATAATACTCGGGTCAGACCGAGATGTTACAGGTGCTTCTGCTTGACTTCTTCCTGGGATTTGCTACTCTGACTTTTGGCTAACTATTTAGATTAGCAGTTTTTGTTGTATACACTTGAAACATAAACTCATAGTTGTATTCTTTTGTATAGCACGTGCTGATATTATTTTGTATTATTGTGGATCTCTTTGACCACTTCTCTGATGTACACTTTCATGTGTTAGTTATATATTCATATCTTCTTCCGCCTCTGTGATATGGATGCTGTGACTGATTTGTGTTATGCATATTTCTATGTTTGTTCCGAAGATTATTTATAGCCACCGTGTGATAAGAAATTACATGGATGGTCGCTCCTCAACAGCCTTATTCTCCGTGCTAGTTGACAGCACTACTCCGTAGTGTTCTTGGCTAGCGTGGGTATAGAGGTGGGGCGTCACACTACGCGACTGTCCCCTCCGATCAACCCAAAAACGCGAATCCACCGTTGAATCTCACGCCCTATTATGGACGGCCGAAACTAATTTGCTCCGATCTGGACACATAGAAACTCCAATCAAAAAACGGATAGCACCATTGAATTACGCTCGCCGAGTGCATTAACATATATTTTTTCGGAATTTTTCTGAGGAATTTAAATTTTAGGCTTTGGATTTGATTTTTGAATTGTATTTGGATCTAGTGTTTGCAGCCATTGGAAGAGGAGGAGCTGTGGAAATGAACGCATAAACAAATGAGAGTAGATGGAGGCTAGGGTTTAGAACTGGGTTTATATAGATAAGGTTGAAAAAATAGATGGATCGGGTTGATAAATATACGTGCTACGCTAACATGGCCCAAAAAGCCCGTTCTGACCCCGGAACGAAATTGGGTCAACCCATATATCAAAATAGGTGATTTAAAATATTCTGAACGCGATGGAAAAAGTTTCACGTCCAAATTCCATCGTATGAAGAAGTTATGCTGAAATTAATATTTTCAAATTGATTTCAATTAAATCGATTTCAAGGCGTTTCGCGTTCGTACGATCAAATGACAAGTCCGATCACTATGATACTTGAAACCCTACAATAATTCACTGTTACGGATCCGATGAAACCGGTTTCGACAAAATCCGAGTCCTTGACCAAAATGGCTATTTTTATATTAATTAAATAAATTTAAATTAATTAATTAAATCCAAAAATTAAATTTAAATCATATAATTGAAAATTTTATCCTTTTTTTATATCTCTTAACCATTTACAGAAGTTTGAACAAGATTTAAATGCCAATTTAGAGACGGAAAATTTATCAATCCAATACTATCCTCAGTTTCCTTAAATTCTAAATTAATAAATTAAATCTCCAATAGTTCTATTAAATTCACTTTCATTCTATTTTTCGGTTTACTATCATTAAATGGATAAAATATTGGATTTACAACTATTACCCAAAAAAAATTCTTACATTCCATTTAACTTTCTATTAACGAAATATTTAGATGTTTGACTTCATTTAATTTCAATAAAACCTATTATTATACACAAATTTCCAATATTTTAACACACTTATATTTGCATTCTCTTCATTCAATATCAACAGACATTTTATAAGTAAATTTAACATTAGGTTCATTCTTATTACATAAATAACTTCAACTTCATCGAAATAAGTAGTTACGTAATTCTTAAATATTAAATCCATTTTATTGCAATAAATCTGTAAAGACCCGTAAATCCGTACTCCTTGAATAGACACTAATCTCCTTTGTTTAATTCAAGATGAACGAAAATACGAACCCTTAGGGGTTTTAAGAAAAATTTAAGAAAAGAAAAAGTAGAAAAGAAGAGAGAAAAAGGTAGAAGATGGAGAGGAAAAGAAAACAGAAAATTTTAATTTTTTAAAATAGAAGAAAAAGAGAATAGAGGAAAAAGAAAAACAGAAGAAAATAGGACGGACAGAACACAACAGAATCACATCAGAATCTCACAACTCGTAGCGGAACAACATATAATAATAAATGAATAATCTTTAAACAAAGAACTATATCAGTTATTACATTTTATACATTTCATTACATCATATCATCAGAGTGTACAACATCATACAACAACAAACAGTGCAGCGGAAAAAGAAATACTATATAAGTAATACGCCATGCCATCCAGCTTGCCTCCAGCAACTCCAGAATATCCAGAATATCCTGATAAACCTAACTCTTGACTGCCCGTGTGAAAATTGGTGGGCACCCAGAGTTTAGGAAGGAAAACAATAAACTCCAAGTCAGTCATGTGACTGGTGTGAGAACTCAAAACAGTTTATTTATCTTTAAAATCAAAATAGAGGAATATTTTTAAAGTTAATTCGCAATGCTTTTAAAAATGAGACTACCATAAGGCCTCCCGCACACACACACATGCAAACGCAGAATCGGAGGAGATTTCTCCTTATGATAGCCAAAGATGCTTGATACGCATTTAAAAAGACATTTGATATTATTATTAGTGTATAGTGTAGGAAAAATTCATTTCGAAAGTAGAATATAAATCTTAGCCAACATACGACCATTATCGTATGCCTACCATAGCTACCATCCAAACAGTGGTGACCACCATAAGTGAATAGCAGGTTCTACAACTAATACCGTACAAGTCACGTATTGTTTCTTTGGATTTCCAACAAATGGTCAGGCCAAGGAACTTCCCATTGCCACATGAGAATGCCTCTGGAAAGACATCCCCGAGAACCAAACCGGAACTCTGCCAACACAAGGCCGGGTTACCCCTAACTGGGTAACTACTGACACGAGCACGCCATTCCCCGATCGTAAACGACCTTTCTCACGGGATCCCGAAAACAAACAACCACAAAGTAATAAATTCGTAGTAACCACATAGGTTAAATATCTGGGCTCCATACCATGATACCACCTCTATCCAGAAGGAAACGTACATACCCTAAAGGGTGCTACCCCTCATAACCTTGCTGCATCTTTCCTGTTTTGACCATTTCCGGGGTGTGAGGTTCGACGAAGTCACGTCCACAAAAACATACTTTATACAAAAGCCATGCTTTGGGTCAACAAATGATCAACACAATGATCACAAGGATAGACGATCAAATAAACGATCCTATCACAATAATCAACACAATGATCATTTCAGCAACACTCAGCATGTCACATTACCAAATTGGGAATATATCGCTGATAACTTCAACTATATAACCTCTGAGCTCGTACATCTCAGAGAAGGGTGTTAAGCTAAAAAATAAATTCTTCGCCACCAACAGAAATATATTTGAAAGAAATCGGCTTTATATCTCAACTTGTAATGTCAGACACACAATCCATACAAGTCTGTTCCGGGCTCGAACAAAACCGAAGGCACTTACAAAGAAGTCCTTGCAATCCGGATATTCACAATCCTGATCGGATTCACCATCACATATGGAGAACTCTATACCGGAGCAACTCGGTGCAGAGTAAATCGACAGGTCATCCTATCGCTCTCGCAAATACCGGGTCTTCAACACCGATCTTCAATGCAATTCATAACGACGTATCACATATTCGGAATGGGTTATACGACCCCATGGTCCTTTCCCGGTTAACCCGAATAGTGAGCGCTTATTTAAAATAAGTGTAGCATTCACATTCTAACAAATCACATCAATTACCCATTCAAAGGGAAATATTGATAGTCGGTTATTGAACTATCAATTGATATGCACACATCACCAGATTCCAAATAATTTTCCAAATTATTTATTTTCCAAAATATCTTCACTAGATATTAAATTTCAATACTTCAAAAATAAATCAATATTTATTTTTAAACAAATTCCACTTCCTTTATAAATCCCTTAGTGAATTTATATTCCAAAATATTCATGCATATACGATTTCAACTATCCATTTTCAATTTATCTTCAAAAAGATAAATTCTAAATATTCACTTCATATTGGAAAACATTTCCATACTTATCTATTCATAAGTAATTCACAAATCTTTTTATTTTCAACCTTGGAAAATATTCGATATACTTAAATCGAATTAAGTATATAATTCATTCTTTAAGGAAATCATTCTTTTAAACATATTTATTTGGGCCAAAACGAATGTTGCGTAAAACATCGTTACGACAACCCAAAATCACTAGTATAGGGATTCGAATTTAAATAGATATATAAATCCCAATACTATACAAAACATTTCCTTTCGGAAATCATTTACTATAACAACAGTGTTATAGTCCACTATTTCCTTCTATTTCTCGAAAACGTCTATTTCAACAATAAATGTTGAAATCTATGGTTCGAATCTCAACACATTTTAAAACATCGTTAGATCGTTTTAATTCTATTTCAAATATCACATTCAAAACAATTTCTTTAACATATTATTCACTATTCAAAAACGTGAATATACTTCATTAACAATTTCATCCTTTTATTCATTTTAATTCAAAGGATTATTCACAGTCAAAAATGTGAATATAACTCCATTAATAAGTTTCAACAATTTACTTATCAAAATAAGTCATTTCGAATTTATAAAACAACGTTTATAAATTCCATTTCTATTTATTTATAAAAACTTCCTTTTTATAAATTCTTTTATTAACCTATTCCAGTTTATAACTCAATTATAAACTAAAAATTCACATTATAAGTTAAATGCTTATAAAACGATTATTTTACAAAATCGTTCTTTTTAACTGCCCAAATTATAAATCTTATAACTTATAAGATTCATTCATTTATCCAAAATCATTATTTTATTAACTTAATAAATTTTATAAACCTACTGCTTATAAAATTCCATTTATAACTTCACCGTATAAATTCTATAAATTCCATTCAATTATGAAATTCATTTTCACTTCATTCAAACACTTATAAAAACTCGTTTTATAATTTCAATATCTCAATTTATAAATATCCATTTATAAATCTCTTAATATAATTCAATTTATATTATTCTTTAAAACGTCTTTAATCTCCTTTATTATTTCACCATTTTGATTCATAAAATAATTAAATTTTATAAATCCTATATTTAAACTTTTCACAATAAATTCTAAAATTCCGATTTAAACTATTTATAAAATCACTAGCATCGTATTCTCAAAAATCAGCTTTTAACTGTATTTCACAAAAACCATAATTTTATAACTTTAAAAATTATAACGTTTATTTATTTAAAATGAATCTATTCCAAAAATATAGTATATTTTCAAAAATCACTTTATAAATCATTTTAAAATTCCAAAAACTTGGTCCAATGATGCTACACACCAAATAGTCAAATCACGACTACAACGATATCATATATCAATATGAAAATCCATCAAATATCAAAATATCTGAAATCAAATAAATACTGTTGAGGAATCCAGTTGGATCCCTCCAACCTGTTTTCCTGCATCCACAAACATTAGCACAATACCAATTTCGCTCCAGTACGAAATTATCGCGGTATATGTTCTTATTAAATATTATCCGCTTAATAACGGCGTAATAGGGTCTCATCCCCTAAACAAAAAATGCGGGGAATCAATAACTCCAATATATACATATGCCAATATATATATATTGCTACTATATATAATACCAATTTCACTGTTTATGAAATATTCGCGGTATATGTTTTTATTAAATAACATCCGCTTACTAACGGCGTATAAGGTCTATTTTAACAATCAATATATATCAATCAACATTCAAACATGCATTCAAATATTTTAAATCTAACTATTTAAAATAAAATCGAAACCTATTCGATTGAGTGAGAAGTTCTCACCTTGGTTTTAATTCCGTTTTAGCGATTTATTTCGAATAAACTTAAACGGACGTTTAATTTTACCCAAAATTCTCACTAACTCCAAACGACTCCAAACCAACTCCATCGCGTAGTGCTCATCCATACGATTCCAACGCAACTGAGTTTGCATTTTTTCGACCTCGTATGAAAAAGTTATGAATTTATGAAGTTTGTACACGATTTTTATATACATAAATTATAACTAAATTTCTAATTTTATAAACCTATACCCTCTAGACCGTGAGATCCAACTTGCATCCATCATGACCGTTCCTATCTTCTCCCCCATCATCAGTAAAAACACGCACGTCTTAGCCGAACCCAATATTGCAAATTAGGGTTAGAAATTTCGATCACCTCGCTCAACTAAACTCCATCACGTCGCCACCACGTCGAAGCTCGTCACGAGCTCCATGCTCGGCCTGAGTGGCTTGAAACTCGGCCCCCCCATCAGCCCTAAAAACGCGTGCGTTCGGCCTAAGTTCCAGGTGAAAATCCCACCACCACGTCGCTCCGATGATCATCATCACCGTATGGATGCGAAGCCTACACCATCCCCTTCGATTTCCTAGTTGAAAGTTTCTCACGAAAGGTTGTGGATGGAGAGAGATTAAGGGGAAAAGCCTGGAAGATTTCGGCCATTCACCAAGCAAGTGGCGGCTAGGGTTTAATTTTTTTTTTTTTTTTTATAAATTATGAAGGCAAGGGTCTATTTATAAGGAACCGACGAACACTATTCGTCCCGGAAATTCCGAACTCCGATTTACGCGCCGTAACCAGCGTTTCTAGGGTTTACCCCGCGTTCCGGACACAATGGAACAGGTTTCGGAAGCTAATTCGGAACTATGTGCGAGTTATGGCTATAAACGCTCAATTTGAATTAAACCGATTTAAGCGATTTTCTAGGCGTTTTAATTTGTACCGGACAAACGGTAAATCCAATTGACTTGAAATTTGAAACCTTACAATAATATCACATTACGGATCCGATGAAACTGGTTTCGTCGAAATCCGAGACTTTTTGAAAAATGGCTATTTTCACTCGTCAAATTTAAATTAAAAATAAATCGATGCGTTTCGAGCTGCCACGATCAAACGATAGCTCCGATTGACACGTAAATTGAAATCCGGTAATAACTAACTATTACGGATCCAATGGAACTGGTTTCGTTCAATTCTGAGACTGTTCAAAAATTGACTATTTTCACTAGTCGATTAAAATATTAAAATATTCAATTTTCACAAATTAACTCTAAATTCAATTTTAAAAGTTCTAAAATATCGTTCTAACTTCCATATGATAAAATAAAATTTTACAAATCATTTTCAATCACATTTAACTCAATTTTCAATTATTTCCATAATTTAACGTATTAAATTATCGATTTAATAATTCAATTAAATCCAAAAATTCAAATAAAAATTTATTTGACTTAAAAATTCACTTATTAATATTTAAAATTAATTAAATATTCATATTTTAATTAATAAAAATTCTGGGTCGTTACAATCTTCCCCACTTAAAAGAATTTCGTCCTCGAAATTATAAGTAAGAAAAGTTATAGAATTTATTAATTTTCCCAAAATTCATAATTAAACTTCTTACAATACTTTACTAAGTTTTCAAATCATACTTAGTTATCTTTTCAAAAACAATTACTATTGTTTAACTTTCAATTCCAAAATCAAAGTTAAAGTTTTCAAAATTTTCTAATTTTCTCAAAAATTTTCTAACGCCTTAAATTTCTGGAAAAATTCGCCATAGTCTCCTTTGCGCGGCTCGATCCGAAAAAAAATGACAGTATATATATCACAAATATACATCTCATCAAGTAATGAGGCATCCCGAAGGGAAAAAAGTGTAAAAGTACGATATTTAATCCGAGATATGTACCTTATATTTTATTAGCTAGCATATACGGCTAATATAGCGCAAAAGCGACCTCCAAATGCGAAGCAAACGCGATCCGCACCTACTAATTACTCAACAAACAACATGAGAATCATGCATGTAGATAATAGTATCAATATACATCATATAGCAACATAATAACTATATATGTCAACATAGCAAATGCAACTAAACAACAAATGCAAACATCAACCAACTAACATTCAACAAATTCATAATCAATATATATTCATTTATATTCTCATTAATATTCAATGAATTGGTTTTTCAATTTTAATCACATCTGATTCGTTTACATTGGATTTTATCTACATCCATTCTCAATTAGTTTATATTCACTAATCCATATTCAAGTTGGTTTACTTCCAAATTAAATTAAATTCAATTCAAATTTATTTACTTCTAATTTGAATTCAATTACATGGCTTTAAATTTCACTAATTCACTTTCATTAATACTTAATGAATTTTATACAATCAACTAACAATCATATAACAACCAATGTATATTTATCACAACCAAATTCCTTTGCTTACATTCATTCAATTTTGGTTTAATTAAATTGATTTTCATTCAACTATTTTTACATTCAATTGACTTACATCCAATCCATTTATTCAATTCAATTACAAAAGTTGAATTTCATTCACATAACTTAAGTTATACTTCCATTTTATTTTATTACTAATATCAACTTCATTTAACATCTCTTAAGTTAAATTTCATTTCACAAACATCACTTGTTTTTACTTAACTTAAATTCCCATTTATAAATAAATTCAGATTCCAATTCTAAAGTAAATTTCGTTTAACTTTGAATTCATTTTTACTTACAACTCATATTCATAAATATATTCATATAGTTTCACTTTTTATATATATAAGTTCATTTCACAATTGTAAATCACTTTAATTATAATTCAATTCTTATAATTCTTTTGCTTATACAATTATTCTTTTATTTAGATTATTCAAACAACCTAACAATCAACTTATATACACTTTAATAATTCTGAAAAATTATTCCTTTATATATAAAATATAATCAAGGTAAAATTATTCCATTTACCCAATTTAAAACAATATTATGTCGAATTGCTCTGTACAAGTGTTTAGAGATCCCTATCAATAACGTTAATTACACGTATTAACCAGAATCTATATACCACTCAACAAACCAATCATCACAATATAAAACAATTTTTATATTCACTAACAAATACGCTCTCATAGCTATTATTACACTCAAACTCATTCTAGAGTACTGCTGACTCTATCTCTAATGAATAATACCCAACAGAACCATGGTTGTCGCTTAACCATAAGCTTTGATACCAGATGTAAAGACCCGTAAATCCGTACTCCTTGAATAGACACTAATCTCCTTTGTTTAATTCAAGATGAACGAAAATACGAACCCTTAGGGGTTTTAAGAAAAATTTAAGAAAAGAAAAAGTAGAAAAGAAGAGAGAAAAAGGTAGAAGATGGAGAGGAAAAGAAAACAGAAAATTTTAATTTTTTAAAATAGAAGAAAAAGAGAATAGAGGAAAAAGAAAAACAGAAGAAAATAGGACGGACAGAACACAACAGAATCACATCAGAATCTCACAATTCGCAGCGGAACAACATATAATAATAAATGAATAATCTTTAAACAAAGAACTATATCAGTTATTACATTTTATACATTTCATTACATCATATCATCAGAGTGTACAACATCATACAACAACAAACAGTGCAGCGGAAAAAGAAATACTATATAAGTAATACGCCATGCCATCCAGCTTGCCTCCAGCAACTCCAGAATATCCAGAATATCCTGATAAACCTAACTCTTGACTGCCCGTGTGAAAATTGGTGGGCACCCAGAGTTTAGGAAGGAAAACAATAAACTCCAAGTCAGTCATGTGACTGGTGTGAGAACTCAAAACAGTTTATTTATCTTTAAAATCAAAATAGAGGAATATTTTTAAAGTTAATTCGCAATGCTTTTAAAAATGAGACTACCATAAGGCCTCCCGCACACACACACATGCAAACGCAGAATCGGAGGAGATTTCTCCTTATGATAGCCAAAGATGCTTGATACGCATTTAAAAAGACATTTGATATTATTATTAGTGTATAGTGTAGGAAAAATTCATTTCGAAAGTAGAATATAAATCTTAGCCAACATACGACCATTATCGTATGCCTACTATAGCTACCATCCAAACAGTGGTGACCACCATAAGTGAATAGCAGGTTCTACAACTAATACCGTACAAGTCACGTATTGTTTCTTTGGATTTCCAACAAATGGTCAGGCCAAGGAACTTCCCATTGCCACATGAGAATGCCTCTGGAAAGACATCCCCGAGAACCAAACCGGAACTCTGCCAACACAAGGCCGGGTTACCCCTAACTGGGTAACTACTGACACGAGCACGCCATTCCCCGATCGTAAACGACCTTTCTCACGGGATCCCCAAAACCAACAACCACAAAGTAATAAATTCTTAGTAACCACATAGGTTAAATATCTGGGCTCCATACCATGATACCACCTCTATCCAGAAGGAAATGTACATACCCTAAAGGGTGCTACCCCTCATAACCTTGCTGCATCTTTCCTGTTTTGACCATTTCCGGGGTGTGAGGTTCGACGAAGTCACGTCCACAAAAACATACTTTATACAAAAGCCATGCTTTGGGTCAACAAATGATCAACACAATGATCACAAGGATAGACGATCAAATAAACGATCCTATCACAATAATCAACACAATGATCATTTCAGCAACACTCAGCATGTCACATTACCAAATTGGGAATATATCGCTGATAACTTCAACTATATAACCTCTGAGCTCGTACGTCTCAGAGAAGGGTGTTAAGCTAAAAAATAAATTCTTCGCCACCAACAGAAATATATTTGAAAGAAATCGGCTTTATATCTCAACTTGTAATGTCAGACACACAATCCATACAAGTCTGTTCCGGGCTCGAACAAAACCGAAGGCACTTACAAAGAAGTCCTTGCAATCCGGATATTCACAATCCTGATCGGATTCACCATCACATATGGAGAACTCTATACCGGAGCAACTCGGTGCAGAGTAAATCGACAGGTCATCCTATCGCTCTCGCAAATACCGGGTCTTCAACACCGATCTTCAATGCAATTCATAACGACGTATCACATATTCGGAATGGGTTATACGACCCCATGGTCCTTTCCCGGTTAACCCGAATAGTGAGCGCTTATTTAAAATAAGTGTAGCATTCACATTCTAACAAATCACATCAATTACCCATTCAAAGGGAAATATTGATAGTCGGTTATTGAACTATCAATTGATATGCACACATCACCAGTTTCCAAATAATTTTCCAAATTATTTATTTTCCAAAATATCTTCACTAGATATTAAATTTCAATACTTCAAAAATAAATCAATATTTATTTTTAAACAAATTCCACTTCCTTTATAAATCCCTTAGTGAATTTATATTCCAAAATATTCATGCATATACGATTTCAACTATCCATTTTCAATTTATCTTCAAAAAGATAAATTCTAAATATTCACTTCATATTGGAAAACATTTCCATACTTATCTATTCATAAGTAATTCACAAATCTTTTTATTTTCAACCTTGGAAAATATTCGATATACTTAAATCGAATTAAGTATATAATTCATTCTTTAAGGAAATCATTCTTTTAAACATATTTATTTGGGCCAAAACGAATGTTGCGTAAAACATCGTTACGACAACCCAAAATCACTAGTATAGGGATTCGAATTTAAATAGATATATAAATCCCAATACTATACAAAACATTTCCTTTCGGAAATCATTTACTATAACAACAGTGTTATAGTCCACTATTTCCTTCTATTTCTCGAAAACGTCTATTTCAACAATAAATGTTGAAATCTATGGTTTCGAATCTCAACACATTTTAAAACATCGTTAGATCGTTTTAATTCTATTTCAAATATCACATTCAAAACAATTTCTTTAACATATTATTCACTATTCAAAAACGTGAATATACTTCATTAACAATTTCATCCTTTTATTCATTTTAATTCAAAGGATTATTCACAGTCAAAAATGTGAATATAACTCCATTAATAAGTTTCAACAATTTACTTATCAAAATAAGTCATTTCGAATTTATAAAACAACGTTTATAAATTCCATTTCTATTTATTTATAAAAACTTCCTTTTTATAAATTCTTTTATTAACCTATTCCAGTTTATAACTCAATTATAAACTAAAAATTCACATTATAAGTTAAATGCTTATAAAACGATTATTTTACAAAATCGTTCTTTTTAACTGCCCAAATTATAAATCTTATAACTTATAAGATTCATTCATTTATCCAAAATCATTATTTTATTAACTTAATAAATTTTATAAACCTACTGCTTATAAAATTCCATTTATAACTTCACCGTATAAATTCTATAAATTCCATTCAATTATGAAATTCATTTTCACTTCATTCAAACACTTATAAAAACTCGTTTTATAATTTCAATATCTCAATTTATAAATATCCATTTATAAATCTCTTAATATAATTCAATTTATATTATTCTTTAAAACGTCTTTAATCTCCTTTATTATTTCACCATTTTGATTCATAAAATAATTAAATTTTATAAATCCTATATTTAAACTTTTCACAATAAATTCTAAAATTCCGATTTAAACTATTTATAAAATCACTAGCATCGTATTCTCAAAAATCAGCTTTTAACTGTATTTCACAAAAACCATAATTTTATAACTTTAAAAATTATAACGTTTATTTATTTAAAATGAATCTATTCCAAAAATATAGTATATTTTCAAAAATCACTTTATAAATCATTTTAAAATTCCAAAACTTGGTCCAATGATGCTACACACCAAATAGTCAAATCACGACTACAACGATATCATATATCAATATGAAAATCCATCAAATATCAAAATATCTGAAATCAAATAAATACTGTTGAGGAATCCAGTTGGATCCCTCCAACCTGTTTTCCTGCATCCACAAACATTAGCACAATACCAATTTCGCTCCAGTACGAAATTATCGCGGTATATGTTCTTATTAAATATTATCCGCTTAATAACGGCGTAATAGGGTCTCATCCGCTAAAAAAAAATGCGGGGAATCAATAACTCCAATATATACATATGCCAATATATATATATTGCTACTATATATAATACCAATTTCACTGTTTATGAAATATTCGCGGTATATGTTTTTATTAAATAACATCCGCTTACTAACGGCGTATAAGGTCTATTTTAACAATCAATATATATCAATCAACATTCAAACATGCATTCAAATATTTTAAATCTAACTATTTAAAATAAAATCGAAACCTATTCGATTGAGTGAGAAGTTCTCACCTTGGTTTTAATTCCGTTTTAGCGATTTATTTCGAATAAAATTTTACCCAAAATTCTCACTAACTCCAAACGACTCCAAACCAACTCCATCGCGTAGTGCTCGTCCATACAATTCCAACGCAGCTGAGTTTGCATTTTTTCGACCTCGTGTGAAAAAGTTATGAATTTATGAAGTTTGTACACGATTTTTATATACATAACTTATAACTAAATTTCTAATTTTATAAACCTATACCCTCTAGACCGTGAGATCCAACTTGCATCCATCATGACCGTTCCTATCTTCTCCCCCATCATCAGTAAAAACACGCACGTCTTAGCCGAACCCAATATTGCAAATTAGGGTTAGAAATTTCGACCACCTCGCTCAACTAAACTCCATCACGTCGCCACCACGTCGAAGCTCGTCACGAGCTCCATGCTCGGCCTGAGTGGCTTGAAACTCGGCCCCCCCATCAGCCCTAAAAACGCGTGCGTTCGGCCTAAGTTCCAGGTGAAAATCCCACCACCACGTCGCTCCGATGATCATCATCACCGTATGGATGCGAAGCCTACACCATCCCCTTCGATTTCCTAGTTGAAAGTTTCTCACGAAAGGTTGTGGATGGAGAGAGATTAAGGGGAAAAGCCTGGAAGATTTCGGCCATTCACCAAGCAAGTGGCGGCTAGGGTTTAAATTTTTTTTTTTTTTATAAATTATGAAGGCAAAGGTCTATTTATAAGGAACCGACGAACACTATTCATCCCGGAAATTCCGAACTCCGATTTACGCGCCGTAACCAGCGTTTCTAGGGTTTACCCCGCGTTCCGGACACAATGGAACAGGTTTCGGAAGCTAATTCGGAAGTATTTGCGAGTTATGGCTATAAACGCTCAGTTTGAATTAAACCGATTTAAGCGATTTTCTAGGCGTTTTAATTTGTACCGGACAAACGGTAAATCCAATTGACTTGAAATTTGAAACCTTACAATAATATCACATTACGGATCCGATGAAACTGGTTTCGTCGAAATCCGAGACTTTTTGAAAAATGGCTATTTTCACTCGTCAAATTTAAATTAAAAATAAATCGATGCGTTTCGAGCTGCCACGATCAAACGATAGCTCCGATTGACACGTAAATTGAAATCCGGTAATAACTAACTATTACGGATCCAATGAAACTGGTTTCGTTCAATTCTGAGACTGTTCAAAAATTGACTATTTTCACTAGTCGATTTAAATATTAAAATATTCAATTTTCACAAATTAACTCTAAATTCAATTTTAAAAGTTCTAAAATATCGTTCTAACTTCCATATGATAAAATAAAATTTTACAAATCATTTTCAATCACATTTAACTCAATTTTCAATTATTTCCATAATTTAACGTATTAAATTATCGATTTAATAATTCAATTAAATCCAAAAATTCAAATAAAAATTTATTTGACTTAAAAATTCACTTATTAATATTTAAAATTAATTAAATATTCATATTTTAATTAATAAAAATTCTGGGTCGTTACAAAATCATATTATCGTAATTTAAATTCAAATTAGTAACTAAATGTTGATTCCCCTACTCTTTTTATTCGAACCATCGTTATCCTATAAGCATATTTAACCTTTGTTTACATTTCATTTTAAGTTTCATTTCAACGTTTCATTTCACTAATACTTCTATATACATCCTAGATTTGTATAAATGGTTATACTTCAAACGTGGAATCTTGTCTATTACGCCTATAAAATGTGGTTTTAAACAATTGATAAAACTTCCTTGATATATAAAATTTAACTCCTCATAAACATGGTATTACATTCCACATTCTCCCAAGAAAAAGTCATTTCCAAACAAATGTTGTAATTTATTTCCATTGAACATGTTAATTAAGGGTTTTAAATACTATACATTCTATTAATTACTTTACAAAATAACCAACATTTCTATTAAGTTTTCATTTACACCTCGGTTACTATATTAATAAATTTTAGAGTACGTTTTATTATCAAAACAACATTATAATTACTTACCATTTAAATGGACTTTATTTACACTAAATTCATTGCCTAATTTATTAGGTAATTTTTAATAGTTGCTATTCTATCCTTAAATTTTTCATACATCAATCCATTTCATCTAAATCCTTATCTATGCAATATTCCAACCTTTAATTTCATTAAACATCGATTAAGCCAATTATTTCATTTATTCTTAGTCATACCATTAAAATAATTTATCATATTGAAATGTTCATTCAAATTTATAGATTATTACCTGCATTAACGTAATCCCTTAATTTATTCCAATTACTGTTAACAATGTTTATTACATTAAATCAATTTAATACTTTCCTTTAATTTCTCATATTCAATTTATATACAGGTAAAATTTGTTTCACTACTTAAAATCATTTGAATTAACTTCGAATTATTATAAGTAGGTTTTAATTTAATTTATTTTTTCTACTAAATTTAATTAAAAAACTTATTAATTTAACCAAATTAAATCCACGAAATTTATGGGTCGTTACACTCTTCCCCGCTCAAACTTTTCGTCCTCGAAAAGGAAAAAGAAGGGGGAAGGAAGAATTAAATAAACAATACATCCTATTCAAACTATTAACTTATAAAAAATAATTTAAAAAATTTCTTACTTTAAATAAAATATACCCATTTATAATCATTATATCTTTTTATACTTGAATAAATAAAGTTTGGAAAAACATTTTCAAAATAATTTCTAAGTCCAAAATTTTACGAAAAATTTCGGCAGAGTCTCCTTTGTACGGAGAGACTCGGGAGAAAATATAATATCAAAATATAACAATTATTTTACATATATTATCTAAAATATAATATCCCAACCCGGGAAAATTTATAAAATAGCACTATAAACCGAAATCCGAAACGTACCTATTTGTCGGGCAATTTACGCTTAATTTATGGAACCAAAAGCGGTAGCAATTGCTTCCATAACATGCATTTCCCTTATAAAATCCGAAGGGTTAACAATTTATATAAAGTGAAATATTTAAGTGGTTTCAATCACTAACAACAAATGCGTACAATAACCAACAATTTCAACAAACAGCATACACAACAAATACAAAACAACCATACAATCAAACAAACAAATAGTTGTTCGGATTCAAAACTTTTAAATTGTACGGAAAGAAGAATAAACCATCAAGTGCATCATTTACTCAACAGTCTTAGATTAAACACAATGGATTATTCATCCATCCCAACAAAATTAAAATTTCCTTACCCAACAACCACAAACCACGACAAACAACTATTTCAGCAATAGATTTAGTCTATTCTTATTCATTCCATTCATACATTTGTTGTTTGATTCTTTTCATTCATATAACAGTTTATCTTTTTATTTTCATTTACTTCTTTCAATTTTAATTTGAAATAACTTCAATCCTATTTCTTAAATTTACAATTTCTCTTTATTATATTACATTCATTTATTTTCACTTACTACTTACTATTATTCATTTATTTATTATTGCATGACCTCATTTATTTACACTTTAATTACTTAAGTTTATAATCATCTATTTGTCATACTTACCTTTAATTATATTTACTTGGTAAAATTTTAATTAGTACTTAAGTTTATAACATTAAATTCTCATTTAACAGTAATTTCATTGAATACTTTCATTTTTTCAAATTTCTACTTGTATAATATTCTATTACAATATCTTATTAAACATTTAACTTTTAATATTTGGTAAGTTATATATATGTTATTTAATGGTGTAATTCTAAAATTATACAAGTTTGTTCCATTTCCTTTAATTAATTCATTGTTCAATAATTTTTTTACCTTTTTCTTATAAGTTACAATTTCAACTTCCTTTTTATTTCCTTTATAACTTGCCTTAAATCTCTTTCCTAAACTAGAGGTTTCAATTATTAATTACTTACCTTTCATTTCACTACAATAATTGAAATAATTAATTAATGGAAATTTAAGAATTTAATACCGGGTTAAATTTCAATTTATTTTAAAATAATAGATAAATATATTCTTACAACTTATATATCTCTAATTATATTAAAACAATTCAAAATTTATATATTTTTTTCAAAAATGAATCTGTAGTAAAACTACTACAGTGGCTTTCCTCTTCGAAACTCGAAAATGAAGGTCGATGATGCAGCCGCCATCACCGAAATTATTTTCCAACGACAGAGAGGAAAGCACAAAACTTATTTTCTCCAAAAATCTTCTTTAAAACAATTCTTCCAAGTTATAATAAGTATTTATATCAGAAAGTACTTATAAACAATATTATTATACTCCAAAATTTATTCGAAAGAAATTTCAAAACCCCGGATCTTAAGTTCTAAATTTCCCAGTTTTCATTTATTTTATTTTTCAATCTTATTTCTATTATTATTTATACGCTTATTACCTAACAACCAATCTATTGCAGCCAAATACAGATATCATTTGAAAATTTTCATTTTATATAGAAAATATAATAGGCAAAATTATTTCATTCACCTATATTAAAAACGAATATTATGTCGGTCTGTCCTATTAAGTGTTTAGAAATCCCTATTGATGTCATAACGTCCCATGCACCAACCAGAATTTATAAATACAAAACGGAACAGATTAACACAATATTAAAACCTTTTTATAACACTAACAAATACGCTCTCTCATATATATACACTCAGCGACTCCCATAGGGTATTACTACCCTATTAGTAAAGAGTCAAACCCCACAAAGCTAAGGTTTATCGCTAAACCAAAGCTCTGATACCAGATGTAACGTCCCGCCTTTTCGCACGCATTAAATCGACACACGTGCCAATTCAAACCATACGGAAGGGCGGATTGTTATTGGGTAAATAAGATAAACACAGAGAAGATGAAGAAAGAAGAAAAAAAACAAAATAGAATCTTGCAGAAGAACGATAAAATATAATAATAAATATACAGTTCATAAAACTGTTTACAAAACATTTTATTTTTCTTTATACAATAAATATCAGAGTTCACGTACCAATAAATATCAATGCAACGGAATCAAATGGTGTAGTGGAATAATATAATAGATAGTAATACTACAAATCTTCGTCTTCGTCCTCCAGAATAAAATCTTCAAATCCTGAAACGCTCGGACTGACCCGAGAGAATTGAAAAGACAAAAGACTCGAGTCAGAACTAAAAGATCTTATGTAAGTCAAATCAATGGACAAAAATATGTGTGTAGTAACTTAAGAGATGCTCGAGATTTACATCTTCTAAGGATCCGTTAAACTATCTACTATGTAGTATATTTCGCTATTATACTAGTGTCTAATTGTAAAATAAACTTACTTTTAAATAGCGCTAAGGCTTTACATTTTTCACCTTAACACAATTATATATTCATATAATATATACAGTACCATAATCTCCCCCGTACTAGGCGTCGTCAGAGGGCACTCCATAGGTAAGGTACAAAACAAAAATCGTATAAGGTGCGCTAGCGTAGGTGACATGGCACAACTAGGCAATGCCAGGGTAGATATACCAATTGCTATCCGGACTGGTGGTAACGCATAGCCACAGCTACCGCCCCCCTTGAACAAACACCCCCAAAATCAAAAAAATAAAGGTGGCCGCCGAATCAATCCAAAGTTAGAGTATAGAATCGAAGGGATGTGTCCGATAAAGGGCGCTAACCACCTTGGCCTGAGAATCGCTCCTGTTTTAGCCACCTTATGCCAACTCACGGGAGTTGGGTCGATGTATTTACCTCAAAGCAAACGCCGCCACCATCCTACTTCATTCTGGAATCTCCCCCGCGTACACGGTTGTTGAAGTGGTTTTCGGAGTTGGCAGAGAGTTTGACAACTTCCTATCCCGGTCTCTTCAACAACCAAACGTTATTATTACACCGCGGTCTTATCAAAATAATTTTACTTTCAAAACCAGAATATATACCCATTTCAAAACCATATAATACGATACCATTTTTCGTTTTAAAAAACCAAATAAATTTGGTATCATTTATAAACCCAAATCAGTATAATATCATCTTTATTTCACATATATCTTTTCCAAAATCATACTGCTTTCAAAATTCATAATATCTAAAACCCAAACATTCGAATTATAACTTTCAAACCATAATACTTCGAAATTCATCGCTTTAAAACCATAACTTTCACAACTTAAATGGTTTGGATATTCAACAGTATATAAAATAAATAATTGAATTTAAAATTTCTTTATAAAGTAAATAATTTCCACGCCTTTACAATTTTATCTACTTTAAATTCAGTCTAAACCTATAACCTTTAGATTCACTTTCAATTTGAATAAAAACACTTCGATATCAATTTTTTCAAACTTTGAGTATTTAATAAATTTCAAAACTAAGGTTGCGAATTTCTATTCAACAATTCATTGTCCTATTATTTAATTTTGAAACGTTTACAAAATAGATCAACCCAATTTATTAACACTAAATACTTCCTTCCATTTATTTATACTAGAATTATTCATTTAATTTATCTTGAATAAAAATCCAGTTATAAATATCATACCTTTAAAATTTCCAAGATTAATAAGTTTACACCAACTTGTGGAGTTTAATTTTTAAATAAGCCCAATTCCAAATAAATTTCCAATTTAATTTCCAATCATAATTGATTTGAACTATCTAAAACTCTATATATATACAATATCTTAAACCTGTACTTAATCATAAATATAAATTATCAAACTCCATTTTTCAACTTATTTATTTCCATTTAATAAATTCATACATAGCTTAAATTCAATAATTTAACTATATATGTATACATAAAATAAGATTTTATATAAGATCAAAATTAATATTCATTAAACTGCATCCTATCCAAACCATAGAAATCATTTCAAAAATAATTTTATATATATACCGCGGTGTCTGTATATAATTTTCTATCTTATGGTCAAGTGATACGGATATTAACCATTTCAATCCGCAAATTTAAAAATAAAACAAATGAGGTTGTATATCATTTCAAACCGCAATCCCGAATGAAATGAGAATGCATAATACCTTGTAGTTTATATAATATAGAACACACCATCCATTCACTCAATATCAATCATCAACCAATTTTATTTCAATCATCATCAAATTAAACAAACATCAATAGAGGATATAAAATATAACAGGTATCAACGGACAGTTTATATTCAAAATAAATAAATAAATGAATAACTGTTTAACTAGCAGTTTATATGCAAAATAAATAAATTTTAACTGTCAATTTATGTGCAATAATAAAATTAATTAACAGTTAAATTAAATAAATGCGATTTAACTGAGATGATGAAAAAATATGCAAAAAAGTCATAAATAAATTTCTACTCATATCTTAAATCAATTTAACAAGCATAAGAAAACTTAGAAGTTGTGAGTGGGTTAAAACACCCACCTTTTGAATTTAAATTGGGCTCAAATCCAATTTAAACCTAAAAATTCGATGGCCTCATAATTTGTCCAAACCTATGTTAAAGTGTCCGAAATTTTATGATAATTTTATGATAATTTTATGATAATTTTATGATAATTTTATGATAATTTTAACGAGTTGAAATTAAATTAAAATAAAATAAAATAAACAAAGAATTACTCACTTATGGGCCACGTCACGGCTTCTTCCCGTGCTCCAACCCAGGAAACGCGATTTCCCCCTTCGAACCAGAGGAAACCCTAGCCGCCGCGACGCTTCACGAATTTCCTACGCCACCACAAGCCATGCCACGTCGATCCACCTTCACCACCGCTCCCGTCACCTCTGGCCGATCACTATGCTGACTCGCGACCCCCTCCGGTTGTACGACCAACGCTCACTGTCGCTGCTTATCCACATCGGTAGTGGCGAATTCTGGCCTCCAGCGACCATGCGAATCCTATGGATGAGATCGGTTTGACCTCTTCTGCGCGACTGTCCCCTCCGATCAACCCAAAAACGCGAATCCACCATTGAATCTCACGCCCTAATACTAACGGCCGAAACTAATTTGCTCCGATCTAGACACACAGAAACTCCAATCGAGAAATGGATAGCACCATTAAATTACGCTCGTCGAGTGCATTAACATATATTTTTTTGGAATTTTTCTGAGGACTATAAATTTTAGGCTTTGGATTTGATTTTTGAACTGTATTTGGATCTAGTGTTTGCAGCCATTGGAAGAAGAGGAGCTGTGGAAATGAACGCACAAACAAATGAGAGTAGACGGAGGCTAGGGTTTAGAACCGGGTTTATATAGATAAGGTTGAAAAGATAGATGGATCGGGTTGATAGATATACGTGCTACCGCTAATGTGGCCCAAAAAGCCCGTTCTGACCCTAGAACGAAATTGGGCCAAACCATATATCAAAATAGGTGTTTTAAAATATTCTAAACGCAATGGAAAAAGTTTCACATCCAAATTCCATCGTATGAAGAAGTTATACTGAAATTAATATTTTCAAATTGATTTCAAATCGATTTTAGTTAAATCGATTTCAAGGCGTTTTGCGTTCGTACGATCAAACGACAAGTCCGATCGCTACGAAACTTGAAACCCTACAATAATTCACTGTTACGGATCCGATGAAATGGGTTTCGTCGAAATCCGAGTCCGTGACCAAAATGGCTATTTTTATATTAATTAAATAAATTTAAATAAATTAATTAAATCCAAAAATTAAATTTATATCTTATAATTGAAAATTTTATGCTTTTTTTGTATCTCTTAATCATTTATAGAAGTTTAAACAAGATTTAAATGCCAATTTAGAGACGGAAAATTTACCAATCCAATACTATCCTCAGTTTCCTTAAATTCCAAATTAATAAATTAAATCTCCAATAGTTCTATTAAATTCGCTTTCATTCTATTTTTCGGTTTACTTTCATTAAACGGATAAAATATTGGATTTACAACTATTACCCAGGAAAAATTCTTACATTCCATTTAACTTCCTATTAACGAAATATTTAGATGTTTGACTTCATTTAATTTCAATAAAACCTATTATTATACACAAATTTCCAATATTTTAACACACTTATATTTGCATTATCTTTATTCAATATCAACCGTCATTTTATAAGTAAATTTAACATTAGGTTCATGCTCATTACGTAAATAACTTCAATTTCATCGAAATATGAATTTACGTAATTCTTAAATATTAAATCCATTTTATTGCAATAAATCATACTATCGTAATTTAAATTCAAATAAGTAATTAAATGTTGATTCCCCTACTCTTTTTATTCGAACCATCGTTATCCTATAAGCGTATTTAACCTTTGTTTACATTTCATTTTACGTTTCGTTTCAACGTTTCATTTCACTAATATTTCTATTTACATCCTAGATTTATATAAATGGTTATACTTCAAACGTGAAATCTTGTCTATTACGCATATAAAATGAGGTTTTAAACAATTGATAAAACTTCCTTAATATATAAAATTTAACTCCTCATAAACATGGTATTACATTCCACATTCTTCCAAGAAAAAGTCATTTCCAAACAAATGTTGTAATTTATTTCCATTGAACATGTTAATTAAGGGTTTTAAATACTATACATTCTATTAATTACTTTACAAAATAACCAACATTTCTATTAAGTTTTCATTTACACCTCGGTTACTATATTAATAAATTTTAGAGTACGTTTTATTATCAAAACAACATTATAATTACTTACCATTTAAATGGACTTTATTTACTCTAAATTCATTGCCCAATTTATCAGGTAATTTATAATAGTTGCTATTCTATCCTTAAATTTTTCATACATCAATCCATTTCATCTAAATCCTTATCTATGCAATATTCCAACCTTTAATTTCATTAAATACCGATTAACCCAATTATTTCATTTATTCTTAGTCATATCATTAAAATAATTTATCACATTGAAATGTTCATTCAAATTTATAGATTATTACCTGCATTAACATAATCCCTTAATTTATTCTAATTACTGTTAACAATGTTTATTACATTAAATCATTTTAATGCTTTCCTTTAATTTCTCATATTCAATATATATACATGTAAAATTCTTTTCACCATTTAAAATCATTTGAATTAACTTTGAATTATTATAAGTAGGTTTTAATTTATTTTATTTTTTTCTACTAAATTTAGTTACAAAACTTATTAATTTAACCAAATTAAATCCACGAAATTTACGGGTCGTTACATATTTTACTTTCAATTTCATTAATTCAATTTCATGTGAATTTCTATAAATTCAACTAACATCAATATAACAATCAAAGCACATCCAACATAACCAAATTTATTTAATTTACTTTACTTCGTCTACATTCAATTTGGTCAACACTTTTAAATTCAATTGGTTTAATATGTATTTGACTTTCATTTAACTATTCAATTGCTAATTCATTTTACATCTCTAGTTGAATTTCATTATATAACTCAAATTCAAATTCATTTAACGACGTCATTTCATTAACTTGCTTTGTTAATTTACATCGATACCAAAATCAACTTCATTTACATTTACTTTAGTTATCTTTCATTTCAAATCATATACTTAATATGCTAACTCAAATCTTATTTCAACTTTACCAAAGCTAAAATTTTCATATTATAAATCCAAAACTCATTTCACTTATATTTATCAATTTCAATTTGGATTTTAAATTCAAATTTGTTTATCACAACAAAACTTCAATTTTCAATTTACTATTGGTAGCAAATCCATCAATCAGAAACTCGAAAATGATACCGATAATGCTGCAGTCATCACCCTTATTATTTCCCAGTAACAGTATTGAATTCAATGCTCTATATTCTTTTTAAATTTACAAATCACATTTATGAATCTATACATATATAACTTCATTATTTTACTTTACTTATATAAGATTATTTCACAATTGTAAATCATATTAATTACAATTCCATATTTATAATTCGTTTGCTTATATAATTTATTCTCTTACAATTGTTGCTTATATTAAAATTATTCAAACATCTTTTATTAACTTATATTTATTTACATTTTCGAACAACCAAACAATCAGTTTGTATACACTTTAATAATTATGAAAAATTATTTCCTTTATATATAATATAATCGAGGTAAAATTATTTCATTTACCAATTTAAAATGATACTATATCGACTTGCCTCGTTTAAGTGTTTGGAAACCCCTATCAATAATATGACGTCCCACATACCAACCAGAATTCACAAACAACTCAACGGATAAGCAAACACAATACAAAACATTTTTATATCACTAACAAATACGCGCTCAAATATATAATACACTCAAACTCAATCTAGGATGCTAATGTCCCTATCTGTAATGAGTATACATCAAAGCTTAGGAATATACAAAATCTAAGCTCTGATACCAGTTGTGACAACCCGAAAATCCATACCCTTTAAATCAACAATAATCCACACAATGCCAACCAAAAAGCACCAATTGATGGAAAGTCAAGAGAAAGAAAAGAAGAGAGAAGAAGAGAGAAGAAGAGAAGAGAAGAAAGTGAGAAGATAGAACCAAACAGAACAATACAGAATCTCACATCGCAGCGGAAAACATATAATATCATATCAGTGATCTTTACAAAACAGAAACTGTATATATACATACATCAATCAGAGTTCAACAATCAATAAGAGTTATCAGCCTGGATTGTTATAATAACCTGTCCTCAAAATCGCTGACAATATAAACAACAACTAAGGACAACGGATAATCAATAATCAAAACCGATACGTGTATACGAAATAAAGATCTCCAGCTCGCCTACTGAATCTCCAAAAGCATCAAATTTGAACCTGTAAATATACTCGGTCTGACCCGAGCATTAAAAGGGAAGAACATCCGGATCAGTCTGGTAAACCAGCATGAGAAACACACTCAACTGAATTTATTAAATTGTCAAACTTTTCCTTAGTTTTCAAAACAAAAGTATCTCGTAAGACAAGTCCACACATAAACACGGACATGTTTTTACCTTACGATAACTAAAACATATCATATAAAATCCTCCTATATTATAGTAGCGTCTATTATATAAAAACAATATTAATCATAGCCGAAATTATTACATTGATTAAATTCCACCATATAGCCCAATTGGGCAATACAATCAAAATGGCAGGTACATTGTAGAGTTTGGATTTCCATACAAATGACCAGGTGAAGGGACTACCTTCTAGCAGTACATCTCTAGAAGAATGTACCGAGGACCATCACAAAGGATCCTCTACCAACACAAGACCGGCCCACCTCTATAACTAGATGGTTTCGAATATGTCATCCACCGGTTGTTACCGACCTTTACGGAGGGCACGCTAGCATACAAACCACAATAATCTGATATATCATGTAAAGATATATCTAGAAGAGGGTGATCATATCCTGATGGGAGCGACCCACTTAGCCTTGCCGCATCTAAACCTGTTTTGGTCATTTTCGGTTGATGAGGCTAGAGGTAACGATTACCTTTCACATACCACAATCACATCACATAAAATGGCACATGGCCATTTCCGTTGACTACCAATTGCCTTCCACAAAAATACAACCCTTAAACTCGTGTGTCTTAAGGAGGGTGTTAAGCTAAGAGAACTTGCCTTTGCCGCCACCACTGATGTACCTATGTAAAAACCAATGTATGTATTCTTTAGAAATGCAATGTCAGACAAACATCCATACATGTTGTCCAGGAACAGTGTAACAACTCGGTATTTTCAGCCATTCGCATACACACATATCGGACTTAAATTACTAAAAATTCCACATTGTAAACAAATTTGGAGCAAATGAAAACAATCAAAGAATCACAGACACAGATATATCAGAATAACTCACAGCGGAAATTAAAATACCATAGAGCTCATGAAGCTACTATAACAAAATCTAAAAAAACTAGATGATATCAGTCTAAAAAATCATATAAAATAGAAATCCCAAATACATAGAAGTTATAAGTACCAGAGATCAAATAGAACAACTAAACCAAAATGGAGAGATAGCAAGATAAGTAAAAATCTCCAACGATTCTTAGCTCCAGAAAAAGAAATCCAATGTAAGCTGTAAATACTCAGGCTCAACCGAGCGTAAAATAAAACACAAAACACTCGAGTCAGGACATACATACTTATATAATGTAAATCATCTCAAGTGGACTGTAGTAGTAATGCATAATAACTTAAAGGATGCTTGGGATCACCCATCCTCTAAGGATCAGTTAAACCATAAATTAAATACTTCTCGTGGTCAAAATTCCAAAATGGTATTTTATACTTCAAAAATCAAATATCATTTAAAAATTCATTTCATTTCAAATTTAGTTAAAAATATCAAAATATCATATCTTTCCTTACCCTCAATCATTTTTATTTAATTTAAATACCATTCCAAATCACATTTCAAAATGATTTATATTTCAAATCAAAATACTCCATTTAAACCAATAAAAATGAAGTTATTATACTTGAAAAAAATCAAATATTCAATTCCCAAAATTTAGTCTTTTCAGAATTCATTTATTCACTTAAATTTATTAAAACGGCGAAATTTCAGCTTTTGCAGCATTTAGAAAATGCTACGGAAAATCACATTTGAAAACAATTCAATTTAGCAAAGACAGCATTTGCAGAAATGCTGTAACAGTTCAGATTTCAAACAAAAGCTTTAGTTAAATTCTGCAACTACATCACTTACAAAGTGTTGTAATGGCCCTTAGTTCATTTTTGCCTTTTAGTTCATTTGTATCAATTACAGCACTTAGAAATGTTGTAATATCCTTTATTTCAGAAATGATATCATTTCTAAAATGCTGTTAATTAAATTTCAAATTTTCAATATAATTTCATAAACAATTAAAATTTAAATTAACTATTTTAACTTATAAAATTATATTTTCTCACTTTAACGATGATCATTTAAATACCTTTAATTTATGATTTTATAAAGTGAAATTTTCATACAAAAATCAAATTTCTTTAATAATTCACTTATAAAAATTAACGTACAATTTTATAACATTTCGTTTACTTTACAATTTAATTTAATTTACCATTTCACAAATTAAATTTAAATTCCATTTATTTTTCTTAACTTAACTTTTATTTTTAAACACATTTCACATTTTCCAAGTTAAGTTATATTTCAAATTTCAATTTTAAACATTTATTTATTTAACTATTTTTAATTTATAGAAAAATCAATAACACTTTGTAAAAATCATTTTAAATTCAAATTTAAATCAAATTATCATATTTTCTTACTTAATTTAAGGTATATCTATAAACTAAATCATAAATTCCAATATTTACTTATATTTCAAACTCTATTTTACCATTTACTTATTTCACTTATTTAACTTGTAGAAAATCACTAATATTTAAAAAAATCATTATAATTAAATTTAAATCAAAATATCATAATATTTACATTTTAAAAATACTTTATAAATTCTAAAAAAATATATATTAACCACGGGTCTGTATATAATTTTTAACCAAGGTCAAATGATACGGATACTATACCATTTCAATCCATAATTTACAAAGGAAAAATTCGGGTTCTATCATTTCAAACCCATAATCCCAAGTAAAATAAAATAAATAAAAATCGTTCAGGCCTATCGTTTCAGCCTATAATGATTTTTCCCTATTCTAATGTCCGTTAGGGTATGTATGATTTCAACCCATAGGGATTCTATTCTACAAGGAACTTGTAGTGTGATAAACTGATATAAATAAACAGTATAACATTATATAACAGTAACAGATGATATAACAGGTTTATAAATAGGGTGATCATCATATAAATAATATCACAAGCAGATATAACATAGTATAACATGATATAGCAGTTTACATATTCACTTGGTGTCACTTCAAAGTTTATATAAGTAAATATGTCAAGTGTGATTACTCACATGTTTCAAGCTGGAGATAGCAAGATAAAAGCACACAAACTAAACCCAAAAGCATGATAACATGACTAAAGACTTGAGTGGAGTGGAGAGCCAAATTTTTATCTTGTGAACAACACAATAAAAGACAAGTATAAATATTATTTCAGCACAAAATATACTTATGAAAACAATTTAGAAATTAAAGAAACTATGAACAAATTGATTTGACCAATGCCTCAACCTTCACATGCTCGGCTTACGGCTTATGTATTCTTGGCCAAAGTGATGATTTGGGCTAGGGTATGGATCAATAAGGCTCGGTCATGAAGGAGATGAAAGGGTTTATGGATCATGACATGAAAATGCACAAGGTCAAGGAAAACTAGTGATTTTTGGTGCAACTTTGGGTTCGGGCTGAGGATAATTGGGCTCGACCATGCTAGAGAGAGGTCAGGTGGTGGCTAGAGCTATGGGCATAGGTGGTGGTGGAGGAGATGGTGGCAGCTAAGGAGGTGCCGAGGTGGAAAAATAAAGGATGTTTGCATTAAGGGTTCGGCTATGGAAAATTCAAGGTGTTTGCGGAGTTTTTGTGGTGATTGCTTCAAGGGGTGCTCACGGCCTTGCACTGGTCATAGGAGAGGAGAGTGATATGGCTGTGGATGTGGTGGTGCTGGACGGTGGAGATGGCGGAGGGGCTAATGCCGAACAAATGCAAGGAGAGGCAAGACAAACTACTAAGGAAAATCAATAAAAATGAAAAGAAAAGTGGAAAAGAAAGAGACAAAACCATGCTTTTTCCTTCAGATCTAAAATGTACGTGGGAATTGAAGTTAGAAGAGTGTCTTTTACGTGAATAACAAAAAGAAAAGTCACGGCCTAAAGATATGTGCTGAACGGCCAAAAATTATGAAGAGGTGGAAAATGAAAAGTCAAAAGTTTAAAGGTCAAAGTCTCTTTAAATTTCCACTTTTCTTTATTCAAATAAATCATAATAAAATCTTGTAAATAAAATAAAAATGAATACAAAATAAAGTAAAAATGAAATGAATAAATAAATTTTATAAAAATATAGAAAAATATAATAAAATACTTAATTATATATAAAGTAGTATTGAAAATTGAAAGGAAAAATATAACTAGTTTTGGAAAAATAACAACTACAATTTAAAAAATTTAAAAAAAATAATATATATATATATATATATATATAACATGACACGTTATACATACATACATACATACATACATACACACACACACACACACATATATATATATATAAATTAGAACAAAATATGACAAAGAAAGATATTATTTATAAAATTTAAAATAAACAATATTATTAAATAAATCAATTTGCAACCATTATTGTAAAAAGCATAACTTTCACAATATTAATCAGATTTCAACGAAATAAAAAGCAGTATTCTTAAAATTTAATTTATTTTCATAATAAAAGAAAAAATTAAAGAATATAAATATTTAAATTTTAAAATTAAAAGTCAAAATTTGACCACTTTGACCAAAAATTCACATTTTCTTAAAATATTCTATTTATTCAAGTTTGGAACTATAATTCATAGAAAAATCAAAATTTATAATTAAAATAACAAAATTTATCTATTTTAATAAATATAATAAAGTTTTTAAATAAGAAATTCAAATAAAGTAATCAAAATAAACAACTAAAATAAATCACAAAATACAGGGTTGTTACACTCTCTCCCACTCAAATCTTTTCGTCCCGAAAAGGGATGAGCAAGGAAAATAAGGAAAAGCTAGATAGAAAAAGAAAATAGTACCTGAAAAAAACAATTCCGGATTCGAAGCACGAATGCTGTCCTCCGACTTCCAGGTACAGTCCCGATCATCAATACTCCATAGTACTTTGACCGGACTAACATATTTCCTTCTTAGTTGCTTTGTACCTCTGCCGACAATACAAAGTGGCTTACTCTCGATAGTCAAATTAGGTTCAATATCCAAACCATTAAGAGCAGAAGGCTGAACAAAAAAAGATGGGTCATGAAGATACCAGCGAAGATGTGAGACGTGGAATACATCATGCACTCCAAAAAGCTTCTCGGGCAAATCCAAACGATAAGCCGAAGAACCAACTCTTTCCACAATGCGAAAAGGATCCTCGAAGAGGAAGTAGGTAGAAGTAGCTAGAAGAGAGAATAGGTTGAAAGAAAAAAATGAACCATATTTTAAAACTATAAAAGTTTCAATTAAATTTTTTATAACATTTTATAATATGATGAATAGTCATTTGATTCAAATTTGATAGTTCGAAGTAAATAATATTTAAAACATTGAAATTATTTGGACAAGTAAAATAAAGGATCAAAATATCCTTTATATTATACTTTTATCAAAAATACTTTATAACTCGATGTCTTAACAAGTTTACTTTCGTTCCTTCAGACTCTAGCCATGCGTTGATCAGGCGCAAAGCTAGAATTCTCTAGGTACGTAGTAGACTTGTTTCAACACCCAGTGAAAATACTGAAAAAACTTTAAAACGGATATGGAAAGTACAATCCAAACAAATCAACCAAACCAAAACACTTGTCTAACCATGGATCGCTGATGTGCACGTAAATGTGCACATTTTTATCGCCATATTTAATCTATTTAAATTAAATAAATGATCATATTGGGTATTTTAACTTGGTTTAACCAAAATTCACATTAATTCCAAATGGTCACACATTCATCGTCATCCAAATTGTCACACATTCATCGTCATACAAGGGTGAAATGGTCATTTTTGTGCATTTATTAAATTTTGAAAATTTACTTAGAATTTTCTATGTTTTTTGTAGGAAATTTGGTGACTTTTACAAATGGTTTAATGAAGATATGCATGCACAAAATCAATACAAAGGAATGAAGATGGAAATAATTCCAAGTGAAGATCATGGAGGACCCCACCTACCCACCTACCTTAATGTACAAATTAAAGGCTAATGCACATACTTATGGATTTAATGGCTTCATGTACATTTAAGTGGGGATTAAAACATACTAATGATAACTTGGCCTCCACACTTTCTCATGGGCATTTTGGGCATTCCCCAAAAATAGGAATTAGGGTTTTAAACTTGTATATATACCCATATGTTTCATGTAATCTATTATCTTCTCTTAGTCTCTCTTAGGCCTCCTTCTCTTTAGTTTAGTTTAGATCAAATAAAAGAAAGCTTTCTTTCTCTTTTAATGGCTACTTAGCCAATTTTTATTTCTTGTAATCTTTTTTATTTTATGCAATTTAATACATGCTCTTTCCTTTTCATGTTCATTTACTTTCATGTTGTAGTGTAGGTTTCTCTTATTTCATGCAAGTAGATTAGTTTTGTTTCTTTGCTTTGCTCTCTTTTTCTTTCTTGTTTGCTTTCATGTTGCTTTCTACATTTGTTGATTTGATAACAAATATGAGAGTTTAATCCCTACAATTTAGGGGTAATGAAGCTCTCTAGTATGTAGATGCAACATTTTGATGTTTATGCTCTCTTTTTGTGCTTTAATGGAAACACTTGAAGTGGTTTAATGATGTTGTTTAGCTTTGAATTTGATAGTCTATGTTGTTCATAACAAATAGGCTATGCTTAAACAAACATAACACAAATTGCCTCTTCATCTAAATATGATTATGGCAAAGAAGTGAATGTTGAAATTGAAATTTGATAGCCTATATTTCTAAACAATAGTTAATAGGCTATGCTTAAAATATATTTTTATTTCAACTTTGTTGTCATATTTCATGAGAGTTAAATGTGTATTAGTGGTTGTGTTATAGTTTGATGGTTTATATTAAGCTAATTAATAGCACAAATATACCGTACTTATGATAAGCACATCAACTAATTCACTAATGACAAGAAAAGAGAGATCATAACTTCAAATTGTTGATTTATGTGATCTAGAGAGTGGAAATTGCCTCTAAATTGTTCTTTTAACTCTCATATTTTTATCAATTTTCTTTTGCTTGTTTTTCTTCTTTTCTAGTTTAACATTCTCTTCAAGATTGGTTTAATTTGATTGAATAGATTTTTAAAATCATCAATTTCCTGCGGATCGACCCGTATTCGCCGCGTGCTACATTCGTACACCGTGCGCTTGCGGTATAAATTTTATTTCTAAATTCGTTCGACGGTTTTCTAATCCGATAGAATTTCCGTCGACGAACAATCGCAGATACACAATGGTTACGCCTGGATTCCCCAGAAAACATTTGTACCCGTAAGCTATCTCAACCTGCGAATTACACCATGATGACTAGTAGACTGCAGATACACAATGGTTATACATGGATCCCTCAGGAAACATCCGTACCCTTAAGCTATCTCAGCCAGCGGATTTTGCTACTAATAAGACCTACATAGATCGCAGGGTACACAATGGTTACGCTTGGATCCCCGAGGAAACATCCATACCCCGAGGCCCTCTCAATTAGGCAAATTACTCTATCAGTCACGCTTATAAGACCATGGAGATCGCCATGGATATCGATGGAAACTCGAGTATCATATCCGAAAAATCCAAATCAGAGAGAATAATATCGGTAGAATGAATCCACAATATGGCCACAAAGCGGATATCAAGAAGAAGGCACTTTCCATATCTTTATTGCGTTGTTGCAATTAAATGGGAAATAAAACGTTAAGGATAACCAGTATTCAAGATTTACCATCTATTTAGTATATTAATTAGAACTGATAATCAACTGCAATAAATAATAAATAATTATTACGTTAACGTTAATTGAAGTGATATTTGAAATTTAATATTTAGGAATTATGAAAATATAAGTTCAGATGAAATTGGAAATATTTACATATTGAAATATGAATCCAATGACAAATTCTTCTATTTGACAATAATAATGGAAAGTAAATTTAATTAAAATTTTGGAAATTTAATTTATATTTTGGTGAAATTAATGAAATTTGGGATTTCTAAAATTTTAATTCCGACAAGTTAAATTTTGTTTAAATTAGTATAGGTGATTGAAAAATTTATAATAATAAGAATCGTCAATTATCAAAAAGAAATGGGAAATTTGATTTAATTGACTAAATTTTTTATTTATTTAATTAATATAAAAATAGCCATTTTTGTCACGGAGTCGGATTTCGACGAAACCAGTTTCATCGGATCTGTATCGGTTAATTATTGTAGGGTTTCAAGTTTCGTATCGATCGGACCTGTCGTTTGATCGTACGAACGTGAAACGCCTTGAAATCGATTTAATTAAAAATCGATTTGAAATCGATTTGAAAATTTTGTTTTCAGCATAACTTCTTCATACGATCGAATTTGGACGTGAAACTTTTTCCATCGCGTTCAGAATATTTTAAAATATCTATTTGGATATATGGGTTTAATAAGTTTCGTTTCGAGGTTAGAACGGGCTTTTTGGGCCAACTATCGTTTAGCACGTTCGTAATTCGTGCCCACCTAGCCTACTACTATGTGTCTATATATATGTTGTGATAAACCCTAGCCTCCTTTCTATTGTCATTTGGTTGTACGTTCATTTTTCTTCATCTCTTTCTCTTCCTCAATGGTTGCAAAACCTAGATCTATCTACAATTCAAAATCACAAGTAAAAATTCAAACTCTCCACAAAAATTCCAGAAAATTTTATGTTAAAGTTCTCGAGACACGTAATCTGCTGGTACAATTCGTTTTCTGTTTTGGATATTCGTTTGACCAGAGAAAAATCGACGAAGTGTGGGCCGTTCATCATCGTCGTAATCAATGGCGATGGATCGGCAAACCCTTCCTGGGTTTGGTAGATATCAGCGAGTGGAGTTCATCTATGGTGGTCAGGCGTCGAGCGAACGGTTAGATCGGCCTATATAATTCAATTAGGGTTTCAAACATCATGGCTATTGGCGGCGGCGCTGGTCGTAGGAGGTGATGAGGGGGTTTCGAAGGCCACTGGGGAGGCGTCTCGGCCTGTCATTGGGTTCGGCGGCGATGGTTTTGGCCTCAGGCCAGTGTATAGGCAGCGAATTTTCGCGATAGGAAGCATTCAGCAGACGTGGACGAAGCTTGCACGCGATAGGCTGTTGGGGACGGTCACGTGAAGGAAGGGTGGTACAATCTATTTCTTATTGATTTATTTTTAAATTTAGATTTCAAATCGTTTCGCTTAAATGATCGTAACTTTCTCATGCAAACTCCGATTCACGCGAAATTTCTTTTGTTAGGATCGTAATTAAATTTCAGATCTGTTGACGCTGGTTTGGACTGATTTGGAGACCGTCGAATTTTTAGGTTTAAATCGACTTTAAATTCGATTTAAATTCAAAACGTGAGTGTTTTAACCCACTCACAACTTCTAAAAGTTTTTATGTTTGTTAAATTTATTTTAGATATGAGTAGAAATTTATTTATAACTGTTTGGCATGTTTTGTTCATCATATTTGCTAAATCGCGTTATTTAATTTAACTGTTAATTTATTTTATTTATTGCATATTAATTGACTGTTAGAATTTATTTATTTGCATAGGAACTGCTAGTAAACAGTTATAAAATTTATTACTAAATTAAACTGTTAGTTTAATAGTTGATTAAATTTTTTTTTTTGAATATAACCGCCAGTTATTACCTGATATATTTTATCAGACATATATTGATATTGAATTTTTATTGGATGATGATTGTGATTTGGATGATGGATGATGGTTATGAATGGATGTTTATTGTATATCATTAAACTGCAAGTTATCATGCATTTTTTTCATTTCATTCGGGATTGTGGTTTGAAATGATATACAACCGCAAAATTTTTATTTTAAATTGCGGATTGAAATGAAAAATATCCGTATCACTTGACCATAGGATAGAAAATTATATACAGGCACCGTGGTCTATATATATAAAATATTTTAAAGTGATTTCTATGGTTTGTATGGAATACGGTTTATAATTTTTAATTTTGATATTTTCTTCTATATATATACATATGAAATTAGAGATTTTGAATTTAAGCTGTGTATAAATCTCTTAAATAAAAATGGAAAAGTTGAGAAAAATGGAGTTTGATAATTATATCATATGTTTAATGTTTAAGTTTGGAAATTTAAAGATATGATATTTATAACTGGACTTTTCTAAGATAATTAAAAATGAATATGTTAGTATAAATTAAATTGAAGAAAATATTTAATTGTTAGAAATTGTAGTTTTATTTATGTATTTTATGTAAATATTCAAGACTAAATAATAGTACGTTTACTTTGCTGAAAGAAAAATTTCCAACTTTAGTTTTGAAATATTAATACTCCAAATGGATATATATATATATATATAAATATATATATATATATATATATAAATTGAAGTAGTTTTGGAACTTGAAAGTGATATTTAAATTTTGGTTTAGATTGTAAATAAAGAAACATATTTGTAAAGCCATGGAAATTATTTTTCTTTACAAAGTTACCTTAAAGTTAAACCATTTATTTTATATACCGTTGAATATCCAAACCATTCAAGTTTTAGAAGTTATGGTTTTAAAAGTATGAATTCCGAAATATTAGGTTTTGAAAGTATAATTCAAACGTTTGGTTTCCAGATATTTTAAATTTAAACCAGTATGATTTTGGAAAAGGATTATATTTGAGATAAAATGATATCATAATTTTTGGGTTTTAATTTGATATCGTATGGGAAATTTTATTCTGGTTTTAAAGTATAAACTATTTTTAAATGACCGCGGTGTTATAATAACGATGGGTTGGCAAAGAGACCGGGATCGGATATGGACATTCTCTTTGTCGATACCGAAAACCACTTTGACTAACCGTGTACGCGGTGGAGATTCCAGAATGAAGTAGGTTGGTGGCGACGTTTCCTGTAAGGTAAATACGTGGACCCAACTCCCGTGAGTTGGCATAAGGTGGCTAAAACAGGAGCGATTCTTGGGCCAATGAGGTCATTCCTCTGATCGAACGCACTCCTTCAATACTATACTTTGACTTTGGATTGTTTCGGTGGCCACTATTGATTTCTTTGATTTGGGGGTGTTAGTTCGAGGTGGGCGGTAGCTGCGGCTATGCGTTACCACCAGCCCGGATAGCAATTGGTATATCTACCCTGGCATTGCCTAGTTGTGCCGTGTCACCTACCCTAGCGCGCCTTATACGATTTTGGCTTTGTACCATACCTATGGAGTGCCCTCTGATGACGCCCAGTACGGGGGAGATTACGGTACTGTATAGACTATGAGAATATATTCTGTGTTAAGGGCTATCCCCTTAACGCTATTTAAAGTAAGTTTATTTTATGAATAGACACTATTATAATAGCGCAATATACTACATAGTAAATAGTTTAACGGATCCTTAGGAGATGTAAAATCCCGAGCATCTCTTGAGTTACTGCACTCATATTTATTTCTGTAAATTTAACTTACATAAGATCTTTTAGTTCTGACTCGAGTGTTTTTGTCTTTTCAAATTCGCTCGGGTCAGTCCGAGCGTTTCAGGATTTGAAGATTTAGCTCGGGAGGACGAAGACGAAGATTTGTATTATTATTATTTATAGTATTACACTACACTCACACTATATTCCGCTGCGTTGATATTATTGGTATGTAAACTCTGATATTTAAATGTATAAAGAAGAATCGAATGTTTTGTAAACAGTTTTGTAAACTATATATTTTTTTATTATATTTTATCCTTCCGCTGTGAGATTCTATTTTTTTTATTTCCTCTCTGTTTTCTTATTTACCCCATAACAATCCGCCCTTCCGTATGGTTTAAATTGGCACGTGTGCTGGTTTAAATCGTGCGAAAAGGCGGGACGTTACAGTTGGTAGATTGGAAGAAAAAGAAGGAAGAAGATGGGAGTTTTCTGGCCTTCGAAAATGAAAGTGGCGGCTGAGCATTGTTAGGGTTAGGGTTTTGAGCTAATGAAAGGATAAGGGTCCTTTTATAGAAATTTTACCAAAAACACTATTCATTTCCAATTTTTCGAACTTCGAATCTCGCACGGTGACCGACGTTTCTAGGGTTTAACCTGCGTTCCGGACACAATGGAATAGGTTTCGGAAGCCAATTCGATCATCCGTGCGAGTTACGGCAATAAACGGTCGATTTTAAATTAAATCGGTTAACCAAGTTTATATGCGTTTTTGCTTGTCCCGAACAAACGGTAAATCCGATTGACACGAAATTTGAAATCTTACAATAATATAACATTACGGATTCGATGAAACTAGTTTCGTCGAAATCCGAGACTGTTTGAAAAATGGCTATTTTAACCCGTCAATTAAATATTAAAATATTCAATTTTCACAATTTAACTTTTAATTCAATTTTAAAATTCTATATCATCATTATAACTCCAATATGATTTAATATAACTTTATAAATCATTTTGAATCACATTAAACCCAATTTCCAATTATTTCTGGAATTTGAAATATTAAATTATCGATTTAATTATCCAATTAAATCAAGATATTCAAAAATAAATTATTCGACTTATAAAATTTACTTATTAATATTTAAAATTAATTAAATATACGAATTTTAATTCACAGAAATTCTGGGTCGTTACAGACGTCGAGGCGGGGTAGGGTTTCGTAGCAGCATCATCTGATCGACCTCTTATCGTCGATAGGTGGAGCGGCATCAAAAGAATTTTGAACGGCAATGGGTTTAGCACGTACGCGATTTTTGCTTGGAAGAAGAAAGCAATTCGCGGCCTGATGGAAAGAATGCAAATTGAATGGCCCAAGTAAAAGAAAGCTTAAAAATAAAAATAGATTTGTAAATTAGAAAATTATATTAATTCGTACCATCTTTAAAACTGCATAACTTTTTGATACGAGGTCTATTTCGCACGAAACGAATAGCGTTGGGTCTGTATTGACGAACACTACGCGCTGGAGCTGGTTCGGAGTTGATTGGAGCTAGTGCAAATTTTGGGTAAAATTAAATGGTCGTTTAATTTTATTCGGAATAAAACACTGCAACTGCAATTGGACGCAATGTGAGTACAACTCACTCTTTCTGACTCATTGATATTTTTATATAATTGAGAATAAATATTATTTATGATGATTGATGATTGTTTGGATGATATATGATATATTGATTGATATTTGGATATATACGTGCCTAGTGGAGCAGATGACCCTATACGTTTCCGTGTATGAGCGGATGACCCTTTGTACGCGCGTCTGCCTTAAAGTGGACATTGTACACATATTCTAATATATGTATTTGTTGCAGGTGATAGGTTGGAGGGATCCAACTGGATTCCTCAACAGTATTGATTTATTTATAGATATTGTGATATATTCTATTATCATATGATATATGATGTTTGGATGCCGTGATTGTTGTATTTAGTGCTATCGCAGCATTGGGCCTATATTTTGGAATTTAAAAATGTTAAAGTGATGATTTCCAATTTTAAAAGGATTTTCAAGTGATTTGAATATATATATATATATATGTATATATATATATATATTTGAATGGTTAAGTAAATAAATTTATTTTGAATAAATAAAAGTTATAATTTTTATGTTATAAAAATTATGATATTTGAGAAATATAATTGAAATGTGATTTTTGAAATATGGAGTTAATGATTTTTAAAGTAGTTTAAATTGAGATTTTTGAATTATTATAAATGGTTTTATAATATGAGATTTATAAAATTGAATTTTTATAAATCGAAATAAAGGAATTATAAAGGAGTTTTATAAGTGTTAAAAAGAATTCAATGGATTCTATAAGTGAATAAGATTTATGAATTTGTGAAGCTATAAATGAACAAATTTTTTAATAAGCGAATTATAAGTGAATTTACTTATAAATTGGATTTTGGCATTTAAATGAGATATCAATAGAAGTTGTTAATTAAGGGATTTTATAAGTTGAAGTTCTTATAAAATAATAAATGGAATTTGATTTTACAAATAGAAGTTTTTATAAAATATAAATGGAGGTTATAAACATTGGTCGATAAATTCGAAATCAATTGAATTTGATAAGTTAATTATTATAGTTATTAAAGGAATCATATCCGCGATTTTGGACAGTGGATAATCCTTTAATAAAAGTGCAATAGTAATAAATTTGATTAGGCATAAAATCTATGATTTTGGACAGTGGATTATCCTTAATATAAATGTGTAGAAGTTTTGATTTGGATAAACGACTTATATTCACGATTTTGGACAGTGAATAATATATTAAATAAATGTTTTAGAAAGTCATATTTTAAATGAAATAAAATGTCTTAAAGATGTATTAAAATGTGTTAAGGATCGAAACCGTAGATTTCAACATTAATTGTTGAAATAGACGTTTTTGAAAAATAAGGAAATGATGGACTATAACATTGTTGTTATAGTAAATGATTTTCGAAAGGGAATGTTTTTGTATATTATTGGGATTTATATATTTATCTAATTTTCGAATCCATATACTAGTGATTTTGGGTTGTTGTAACGATGTTTTACGCAACGTTCGTTTTAACCCAAATAAATGTGTTTAAGTGAAAGTTTTCCTTAAAGAATTAAATATATACTCAATCGTGATTTAAGTATACGGTATATTTTCTAAGTGATGAAAATAAATAGATTTGTGAATTACTTTTTATTAAATAAGTATGGAAATGTTTTCTAATATGAAGTGAAATGTTTTGAGAATATATCTTTTTTAAGATAATTTGAAGTGAATATTTGGAAAGTGATTTAAGCAATAAAAGATTAATTAAAAGGGCCCAGTGATTGTTATGGTGCTGAATATTTGTTTGTTTGTTTTGATAGTTAAATAACCGACTATCAAACTTGGCCAAATTTTAGTTCCTCGACATGATGTGGGAACTATTTAGTTGTACACATAGGACGTAGCCTTCTGTGTAGGCTTGATTATCAGTTGTGCTGAGGATGTTGATTCGTGTAGTGCGGAGTATTACTCAAATCTACCGAGCTTCCCTCTTGGCTCGAAGGATAGCAAGTTGAAAGTTGGAGACATGATAAGTCTATGAGACTTAGTTTCTGTGTGAGGTTGAGAAGCGCTTTTGCGTTCTTTGTGTGAAGAGTCCGGGATCGGATTTATCTGAAAACCACTTCAGACCAATGTATGTGCGACGATTGTGCCGGTTGCTTGTGATGATATTGATATTCCGGATTTTCATAGTGGGGGACTGCTTGTTGATCGTTTGGAGTTAAAATCCCAATATACATCCAGTAGCAGTGGTCACTTCATTATGAAATATCTAATGAGAGGACTATACGCTACTAATCCTAGTGATTTCCCGACAGGATGTGGTAGGAAAGTACCTTCGGTTTGTCCTATTTGTAGCAACCCCGTATTTTGTGATTTACTTATTTATTTTTATTGTTTTATTTGAATTTATGATTTAAAAACTTTATTATATTTGTTAAAATGGATAAATTTTGTTTTTTTAATTTTTAATTTTGATTTTTCTGTGAATTATAATTCCAAATCTGAATAAATAGAATATTTCCAAAAAATGTGAATTTTTGGTCAAAGTGGCAAAATTTTGACTTTTAAATTTAAAATTTAAATATTTAAATTCTTTAATTTTATCTTTTACTATGAAAATGAATTAAATTTCAAGAATACTGCTTTTCGTTTCGTTGAAATCTGATTAATATTGTGAAAGTTATGCTTTTTACAATATTGGGTGTAAATTGATTTATTTAATAATATTGTTTATTTTAAATTTTATAAATAATATCTTTGGTTGTCATATTTTGTTCTAATTTGTATATATATGTATAATGTGTCATGTTATATATATATATATATGTAATGTACCGGAATTTTTAACAATATCAATTTAATAATCTGTATTTAAAATTAAATTGATATTGATATTCTATTAATAATTATTCAAATAGATTCAATAATCTTCTTCAATAATTATTTAAATTGGTTATTTTATCTTTTAAAATAATAAATTGATTTCTATTTACAATATAAATATATGGTTTAAATAGATTGGTATTGTTTTAATTTTAATAAACAAAGCATATTTTCTAATTTTCATATTTGAAGTAATTTGGAAAATTTGTTTTATTTAATATTTAAGCTTTTCAAAGTTAAATGAATGATTTTAGTTTAAATTTAATAAATGAATCATGTTTTAAATTTCTAATATATACATTATTAATTTGGAAAATTTTGATTTTAATTAGTATTGAGTTTTTAAAACTATTTCATAAATAAATATATGATTTTAAAATTGATAAGAAAATTTTTTAAATGTTTAAATTAAATTAGATTGAGTTTTAAATTTAGAATAAACAAACAAAAAGGTTTTATGGCTTAATAAAAAGGATATTTTATTGATAAAAAAATAATTTATTGTAAAATGATTTTTAATTTAATACTAAGTTTTAAATAGGATTTGTAAATTTTTATTTCAAATTGAATTTATATTCATAACTTGATTTGAAAAATAATTGAACTTGAATTTAGTTTGAATTTAAATTCAAAAGTATAAAATCTTAATTGTTTTAATTTTTAATATGTATAAGTTTATTTATAAACATGGATTGTTTTTATTTCATTTATAAATTTGCACACATATCTAATATAAACTAACAAATTGAAATTAAGCTAACACGCGCATTACTTTGTAAATTTAAAAAAAAAACCAATTATTTTGAAGAAAACAAGTGTTGCATTCGTAAGCATTGATTAAACAAGTGTTCAAATTTAACATTAACAAATTGACAAGTGTTAAATTTAGTTTTATTTTTCTTTTCTTTTATTAAATCTGAAAATTTCATTTGTATAAGTTTGCATCTTCATTCATATTGCATTTTCATTTTCCTTAATCAAATACATCACCTCTAAAATCAGTAATTCCTACATATTCAACACCAAATCTAGATCGCCTCTTCAAAAATCTGCATATTCTAAACCATGTTCAAATCTGCAATACCTCAAATTCAAGTACATCTGCATATTCCACTCCTCTTCAAAATCAAACCTAACTTCCTCAAATTCAATCATCAATATGCATTGATCTGCATGCCATTTAAAAAAAAAAAGAGCCTGGATTCTGTCAGCAAATTTCAAAAAGGGTACAACTGAGCACTGCATTATTTCCTGGAAAACAAACATGCAAATGAATCAGGGAGCTAAAGAAAGATGAATGTTTTAAAGAAACTGCAGTTTAAATTCATAAGCAAAATGAAGTAGCAACTCAAAAATTTCAAGTTAAAGCATTCCAGTTCAAGTCTTTCAAAATCATATTTACTCTGTTCATCATGATTGACAGGTGAGTAACATTTAAATTCTTAAGTTTTAAAAATAAGTTGCATGTTTACTGAATGGAAATGGTATTGTTGTGTTATCAGTAGTTGTTGATGTGAAATGGTTTATGTTCATCCTGTTCTTTATCTTCTGATTTGTTTTGATTTTCCAAGTAAATTTTCATTAGTTACACTTACCTTTTAATTAGTTTCCTGTTAAAATGAAAGTTGCAAAATAAAGTTATTTTATTTTCTTAAGTTCAAGTTTAAAAAATTCAAGTAAGTTAAAATATGAGTTTGACTCTGGAAACAGGGAAAAGCATCATGCATGTTTATTTTTATCAAAACCCAATCAAATGGATATTGTAATTTAGTAGTATAAATCAAATATCTAAATTGTAACTTGATTTTTAAATCAAGTATTAATATTTTTTGGTATAAGATGTAGTTATAGTCTGTTTTTGAACTAAAAATGAATTTGAGCTAGTGCTTGCAATCTGTTGTTTGAGGAAACTCAAGATTCTTCTGAGTTATAGAGGAAGGAACATAGATTCTTAGAAAAATCAGAAATGTGGATATAATTGGGTAGAATAGATGCAGTTTGAATTTAAATTTTTAAACCCTAGTTTGAGAAGGTATGAAGGAATCAGGCATAACGGGAAGAATGATTGATCGAGTGTCTTGGTATTTGGGGAATGTGTAGTAGGTGTATGAAGGAGCTCGAGGCTGGAATGGGTGGACCTCAGATGGTCGGAGCGACAAGAATTCGCCGTTGACAGGTTGGGTCTGAAACCTGAAGCATGTTTTTCAGGTTTGGGGTTTCAGAACTAAGATGATAGGCAGAGGCGGTGGTCGCCGTGCATATGCACCGCGATGAAATTCTGGTAAAGTATGTTGGGTTGGTTGGTGTTATAGGGGAGATGTGTAGTTTACTCGAAGCAGGTGGGTGGGTGACTCGAAGTAGGCAAGCTTAAACCTCGACGTAAAATTAGGGGATTCTCGAGTTGCTCTGTGTTTGTTTCCAGGTTTTAGAGGAAACTGTTTTTAAAATCTGTAGTTTTATGTTTAAGGTAAGGTTTAAGTTTAAATTCAAATTCAAGTTTGAATTTCTGATTTAAATTTAAATCCCAGTTTTTAAATAAAAATTAAAGTTTTAAAATTTAACTTAATTAACTATTTCAGGTGGGTAAAATAGTTTAAACTTTTAATAATGAGGTTTTAAAAATATAAGTAAGATTTAAAGATTAATTTGAAATCTGGAAATCTAAGATTAAAAATGAACTTCAGTTTTAAATTTAAAAGAAGATTTAAATTTGAAGTTTTAAACTAAGAATGAATTGAAATTTCTAAAATTTTGAAATGAATTTAACTTTAAAAATTTTCCTAGCACTTGTTTGATTTGCAATTTAAAAAGTTTTAAATTATTTAAATTTTGATAAGTTTTAATTTATTCTATTTTAAAACTTGTATTTAAAATGAAAATTTAAAAGTAGTTCAAAAAGTACTTTGTTTCAATTAAATTGTTTTAAACAAAATTAAGTTTTGTTTTATCTTGAAATTTAAATTAAGATTTATGTTTTAGATTTAATTAATAAGGTAATTAAGATTAATTAATTAATTGAATTTGGGATTAATAATTGATTAATGATTAATCAATCTATAATTAAGATCATTAATTAGATTATTAATTAATGATGAATGAATATTATTAATTATGTAATTAAGTTTTAAATTAAGGTTAATTTATTTAATAATTAACTTTAATTAAAGAATGATTAAAGATAATTCAAATTGTAATTAATTTAAGTTAGTTACTTTATAAAATAATTAGAGGATGGTTAATGAAGGTCATTAACCAGGATTATTTAACAATTAATTAATTTGGTTAATTTTTATAATTAATTAGATTAATTTAATAATAATCAATTGTAAATGGTTTGAGTGTAATTACTTGATGAAGTAATTAAGAAATTAATTACTTAATGTAATTAATTTAGTTTAACGTGATTGTTTATTTTAATTAATTAAGTTTAACTAATTTTAAACACATAGGTTTCATAAATAATTACTTTATGTAATTAATGATTTTGGAAATTACTTAGTTAAGTAATTAATTAATAATTACAGAATGTAATTAAATGAAGATGTTAAGAATGAAGTAATTTGGATTTAAATTACTTAATAATTAATCAAGGGATTAATTAAGTAATAAATTAAAGGATAATTAATTTGTTTAAATAAAATAATTAAGTTAGTTAATTACTAAATGTAATTAATCTAGGATGATTAATAATTATGAGTCAATTACTTAAGGTTATTAATTAAAGAAATTATTAAAGATCATTAATTATTTAATTAATGAAGTAATTAAAGTTGATTAAGTAACCAATAATAGGTAATTAAAGGTAATTAATTAATTAATTAAGGTTTAATGTAATTAATTATGATTAATTGATTAATTGAAGTAATTAAAGGTTAATTACTGTTTAGTTGAGAATAATTAATTTTGTGAAATTAATTGAGGATAATTACATGAATGTAATTAAGGATAATTAATCATGGGTGATTAATTAAGGTGATTAATAATGGATTACTAAATTGATTGTAATCAATTAGATGATTGAGTAAGCAAGATTTATATTGGTGAAGGAATTAATTTAATTTATTTTAAATTAATTTAAAGATGGGTAATTAATTTAATTCATTTTAAATTAATTAGAGATAGAGATAGTTAATTTAATTCATTTTAAATTAATTATATTTTGATGAGTAAATCATTGCTTATGTATGAATGGATGTCATTGATTGCCTTGGATGCTTTGTGATCTCAGTAATGAGATAGGTATGGTTGTGTGATATGAATACTTGTTTGCATTGTGATGATAACTTAGATTATCAATTAGGATATTGATATATGGATTATCTATTATGATATTGATATTGTGGATTACCTATTATTTGATAATGTTAATTATCAATTGTGATTTATGAATTATCTATCTGTGTGTATATAGATACTGTATTGAATTGTTTTAAAAACTTTAAAACAACTTGGACCTAAAAGGCACGCTTTGGATTTCGATGAGACCGGGATCGGGTTTCCATATTTGGATATCCGAAAACCACATCGATTCCAAATAATGTTAGGTCGTGAATCAAAGTGGAGCTTTGTGAAGACTTGAGGTGTAAGGACTATGAGTCATTGTAACTCTGTGGGTGATTCCGTAATGAGTTTGACGGAATTAGTTCTTATAGATTCGAGATGGTGGTTCAGAGTGCAAGGGTTATTATCGTCAACTCTGAGGGTGATTCCAAAATGATTTTAACGAGGTAATGCCTTCGGTTTCGTTCGAACCCGGAACGAACTTGTATAGATTAAATGCTTTCAGAACATCGTCAGGTGGACGATGAGCATTCTAAGTGATATGTCCTATAAAGGTAATCGTAGCCTCAAGCCTTATCAACCGGGAATGGATAAAACAGGAGAGGTGCAGCAAGGCTTCGTGGGTCGTACCCACTGGAGAGCAAGATTTATCCCGTTCTAGAAGTCCCTTTATATTCGACTGTGTGGGTGGTTGCTAGCTACAACCACGGGGTTGTCTTGTTCGAAACTGTTCAGTAAGGAATGTGTCCGGCTTTGTGTTGCAGGAGAGCAGGCGTACTCCTCGGTACGTTGATCTAGGCCACGTACTGTGACGGACGGTACCCCAGTAGCCCTGCCATTGTATGGAATCCAAAACCCAATAAGTGCCAACGGTTTTGATTGTATTACCCACTTTTGTGGCTAGTAGCTGGAATTTAATAAATGTAACAATTTCGGCTATTTCATATTTATTTGAAAACCCTAGACACTATTATAATATCATCGGATTTCCTATCAAATTTTTGGTTAGCGTAAGGTAAAAACTTTTCCATGTTTATGTGTGGGAAGTCTTACGTGATACTTTTCGTTCAAAAGTTTTTAAAAGTTAAGCAACTTTAACATGTTACTCACACCAGACCCATGTCTGACCCAGAGTTTATCTTTGTTTTTCATAAACTCTTGGGTACTCAATTTTTACGAGTAGCCAAGGGAATTCAGGTTAGGATTCAGGTTAGCTTTGACGAATTGTGGAGGAGCAATGAAGCATGAGGCTTATGCATGTAGAAATATATCTAGTATTCCGCTGTGTGTTCTCGGAGTTGTTGTATTGAGTTGTATAACTAGACAGGTGTTTATAACTATCTAGTATGTGTTGTATATCTGTGTAACTCTGATAATGATTGTAAACTATGTAATATTTATGTTATTAATATAGTTTATTCGTTCCGCTGTTTAGATTCTGATGTTGTTTCTTTCTTCTCTTCTTTCTATTCTCTTTTCTATCCCTTTCTTTCTTAAAAATGATGCGATTTTCTATGGTAAGAAAGTCGGGTCGTTTATTCTAAATCAATTAAATAGACAACTCTTTATATTCTAAATCAATTGCAATGGTTTACTCAACGGTCACTTTTATTTAGTCATTATCTATTTTACAACCAAATGAAACAATCCCACTATTGATTTTTATATTAATGAATCTCATTCTAGATAATATTTTTATTAATATTCACTAATTCAACATTTATATTGGTTTCTTATATTTAACTTATAACTAAGTATGACAATTTACATTATTCAAATTTATTGCCATATAAATATTTAGTTGTTAACATTAAACTACAATTACTATATCTAATTCCTACATTTACTCAAAAAATCTTAAGACTTTTATTTCATTCTAAATTAGATTAGAAATCATATTAAATTAACTCATTTAATATCATCGAAGTTTACGGGTCGTTACACTCTCCCCCACTCAAAACTTTTCGTCCCCGAAAAGGAAAAAGAAGGGAGAAGGAAGAATTAAAATAAACAGTACATCTTATTTCAAAATATCAACTTATAAACAATAATTGACTAAATTTATTTCCTTAAATTAAGTATACCTGTTTTATAATCATTATATCCTTTTATACTTAAATAATTAAAGTTGGAAAACATTTTCAACATAATTCTAAGTCCAAAATTTACGGAAAATTTTGGCAGAGTCTCCTTTGTACGGAGAGACTCTGGAGAAAATATAATATCACATATAAAAAATATATTATATATATTATCCAAAATATTATATCCCAACACGGGAAAATTATATAAAATAGCGCTATAAACCGTAATCCGAAACGTACCTATTTGTCGGATAATTTACGCTTATTATTATGGAACCAAAAGCAGTAGCAGTTGCTTCCATAACCTGCATTTCTCTTATAAAAATCCAAAGGGTTAACTATTTATATTAAGGTGAAATATTTTCATGGTTTCAACTACTAACAACAATCAATACACAATCATCAATTTCAACAACCAGCATACACAACAAAACAAACAATCATTCAATCAAACAAAGAAATAGTTGTTCGGGTTAAAAACTTGGAATGGTACGGAATGAAAAATAACTATCCAGTGCATCATTTACTCAACAGTCTTAGATGGGACAGAAATAGATTATTTATTCATCCAACAACTTCAAATTTCCTTACCCAGCCAACTACAAAGCAACCAATATCGATTTAAACCAACAAATCAATTCAACTTATATAAATTCATTACATACTTTAATTGTTTGATTTCATTTCTTTTATTAAAACCACAAAAATATTCCTTTTTTTTTATATAATTTACATTTATTTCTAACAAACTTCAAATTTTTATTTCTCATTCAATGTTTGTTTCTTTATTTCTACTTATTACTTCCCATTATTCATTTTTATTTTATTTAGGTTATGTAAGTTTCTTTTATTTGTATTACATTTAATGCACTTCTCAAATTCAATCATTTATTACATGCTTACATTCTATTACATTAAATTACAGTAACCCTTTTTAATTACACTTAAAACTTAACCTTATAACCTCCATTCTTATAAATACAGGATTTTATTAATTTATAACCTAGGGTTTACAGTCATTTATTTATTACCTACTTTCCATAATATTAAACTAGTAGCATTTATATCATACTTAAGTTTATAACCCTACACATCCATCTTCATTTATTAAAGAATTTCATTTTTATTTACTTAAGTTTAAAATCACCTATTTATAATACTTACCTTTAATTTTGGTAAAATTTCAATTATATCTTAAGTTTATACCATTAAATTCTTATTTATAATAGCAATTCATTGAATACTTCATTTTCCCAAAATTTTCTACTTGTATAATATTCTATTCAAATCTCTTATTTAACATTTCAACTTTTCATATTTGGTAAGTTATATATGTTAAAGAAAATGCAAAAGAACTTATACAAGTTTTATCTCATCCTTTAATTATGTTCATTGTTCAATAAATCTTTACCTTTTCTTATAAGTTAAATTTTAACTTCCTTTATAACTTATCATTAAAGTCTCTTATTCTATTTAGGTTTCAATTTTTAATTAAATTCTGTTTCACTACCATAAATGAACCAATTAATAAATGGAAATTTTAGAAGTAAATACCGGGTTAAATTTCAATAGATAAATGTATCTTTATAACTTATATACCTCTAATTATAATTAAAACAATTAAACCTTTAGATATTTCCATAACAAATCTGCAGTAGAATTCACTACAGTAGCCTTTCCCCTTCGAAACTCGAAAATGAAAGTCGATGATGCGACCGCCATCACCGAAATTATTTTCCAGCTACAGAGAGGAAAGTACAAAATTTATTTCTCAAAATCTTCTTTAAAACAATTCTTCCGAATTATACTAAATATTTATATAAGAAAATACTTATAAACCAAATCATTATATTTCATAAATCCTTTAAAAGCAGATTTTCAAAATCCCGGACTTAAGTTCTAAAATCTCCAACTTGATTTATTATAATTTCAACTTAGCTACAATTAGTATAAATATTTTTTTACCTAACACCAAATCTATAGCAACCAAATATATATATCTTCATAAAATATTTTTATATATATAGAAAATATAATAGGCAAAATTATTTCATTCACCTATATTAAAAACAAATATTATGTCGGTCTGTCCTATTAAGTGTTTAGAAATCCCTATTGATGACATAGCGTCCCATGCACCAACCAGAATTTATAAATACAAAACGGAACAGATTAACACAATATCAAAATCTTTTTATAACACTAACAAATACGCTCTCTCATATATATACACTCAGCGACTCCCATAGGGTATTACTACCCTATTAACAAAGAGTCAAACCCCACAAAGCTAAGGTTTATCGCTAAACCAAAGCTCTGATACCAACTATAACGTCCCGCCTTTTCGCACGATTTAAACCAGCACACGTGCCAATTTAAACCATACGGAAGGGCGGATTGTTATGAGGTAAATAAGAAAACAGAGAGGAAATAAAACAAAATAGAATCTCACAGCGGAAGGATAAAATATAATAAAAAAATATATAGTTTAAAAAACTGTTTACAAAACATTCGATTCTTCTTTATACATTTAAATATCAGAGTTTACATACCAATAATATCAACGCAGCGGAATATAGTGTGAGTTTAGTGCAATACTATAAATAATAATAATACAAATCTTCGTCTTCGTCCTCCAGAGCTAAATCTTCAAATCCTGAAACGCTCGGACAGACCCGAGCAAATTTGAAAAGACAAAAACACTCGAGTTAGAACTAAAAGATCTTATGTAAGTTAAATTTACAGAAATAAATATGAGTGCAGTAACTCAAGAGATGCTCGGGATTTTACATCTCCTAAGTATCCGTTAAACTATTTACTATGTAGTATATTGCGCTATTATAATCGTGTCTATTCATAAAATAAACTTACTTATAAATAGCGTTAAGGGTTTACCCATATAGCCCTTAACACGGAATATATTCCCATAGTCTATACAGTACCGTAATCTCCCCCGTACTGGGCGTCGTCAGAGGGCACTCCATAGGTATGGTACAAAGCCAAAATCGTATAAGGCGCGCTAGGGTAGGTGACACGGCACAACTAGGCAATGTCAGGGTAGATATACCAATTGCTATCTGGGCTGGAGGTAACGCATAGCCGCAGCTACCGCCCACCTCGAACTAACACCCCCAAATCAAAGAAATCAATAGTGGCCACCGAAACAATCCAAAGTCAGAGTATAGTATCGAAGGAGTGCGTTCGATCAGAGGAATGACCTCATTGGCCCGAGAATCGCTCCTGTTTTAGCCACCTTATGCCAACTCACGGGAGTTGGGTCCACGTATTTACCTTACAGGAAACGTCGCCACCAACCTACTTCATTCTGGAATCTCCATCGCGTACACGGTTAGTCAAAGTGGTTTTCGGTATCGACGGAGAGTATGTCCATATCCGATCCCGGTCTCTTTTCCAACCCATCGTTATTATAACACCGCGGTCATTTAAAAATAGTTTATACTTTAAAACCAGAATAAAATTTCCCATACGATATCAAATTAAAACCCAAAAAATATGATATCATTTTATCTCAAATATAATCCTTTTCCAAAATCATACTGGTTTAAATTTAAAATATCTAGAAACCAAACATTTGAATTATACTTTCAAAACATAATATTTTGGAATTCATACTTTTAAAACCATAACTTCTAAAACTTGAATGGTTTGGATATTCAACGGTATATAAAATAAATGGTTTAACTTTAAGGTAACTTTGTATTTCCATGGCTTTACAAATATGTTTCTTTATTTACAATCTAAACCAAAATTTAAATATCACTTTCAAGTTCCAAAACTACTTCAATTTCTATATATATATATATATATATATATATATATATATATATATCCATTTGGAGTATTAATATTTCAAAACTAAAGTTGGAAAATTTTCTTTCAGCAAAGTAAACGTACTATTATTTAGTCTTGAATATTTACATAAAATCCATAAATAAAACTCCAATTTCTAACAATTAAATATTTTCTTCAATTTAATTTATACTAACATATTCATTTTTAATTATCTTGGAAAAGTCCAGTTATAAATATCATATCTTAAAATTTTCAAACTTAAACATTAAACATATGATATAATTATCAAACTCCATTTTTCTCAATTTTTCCATTTTTATTTAAGAGATTTATACACAGCTTAAATTCAAAATCTCTAACTTCATATGTATATATATAGAAGAAAATATCAAAATTAAAAATTATAAACCGTATTCCATACAAACCATAGAAATCACTTTAAAATATTTTATATATATAGACCACGGTGCCTTTATATAATTTTCTATCCTATGGTCAAGTGATACGGATATTTATTATTTCAATCCGCAATTTAAAAATAAAATTTTGCGGTTGTATATCATTTCAAACCACAATCCCGAATGAAATGAAAAAATGCATGATAACTTGCAGTTTAATGATATACAATAAACATCCATTCATCAACATCATCCATCATCCAAATCACAATCATCATCCAATAAAAATTCAATATCAATATATGTTTGATAAAATATATCAGGTAATAACTGGCGGTTATATTCAAAAAAATAAATTTAATCGACTATTAAACTAACAGTTTAATTTAGTAATAAATTTTATAACTGTTTACTAGCAGTTCCTATGCAAATAAATAAATTCTAACAGTCAACTAATATGCAATAAATAAAATAAATTAACAGTTAAATTAAATAACGCGATTTAGGAAATATGATGAACAAAACATGCAAAACAGTTATAAATAAATTTCTACTCCTATCTAAAATAAATTTAACAAACATAAAAACTTTTAGAAGTTGTGAGTGGGTTAAAACACTCACCTTTTGAATTTAAATCGAATTTAATGTCGATTTAAACCTAAAAATTTGACGGTCTCCAAATCAGTCCAAACCAGCGTCAACAGATCTGAAATTTAATTACGATCCTAACAAAAGAAATTTCACGTGAATCGGAGTTTGCATGAGAAAGTTACGATCATTTAAGCGAAACGATTTGAAATCTAAATTTAAAAATAAAACAATAATAAATAGATCGTACCACCCTTCCTTCACGTGACCGTCCCCAACAGCCTATCGCGTGCAAGCTTCGTCCACGTCTGTTGAATGCTTCCTATCGCGAAAATTCGCCGCCTATACACTGGCCTGAGGCCAAAACCATCGCCGCCGAACCCAATGACAGGCCGAGACGCCTCCCCAGTGGCCTTCGAAACACCCTCATCACCTCCTACGACCAGCGCCGCCGCCAATAGCCATGACGCTTGAAACCCTAATTGAATTATATAGGCCGATTTAACCGTTCGCTCGACGCCTGACCACCATAGATGAACTCCACTCGCTGATATCTACCAAACCCAGGAAGGGTTTGCCGATCCATCGCCTTTGATTACGACGATGACGAACGGCCCACACTTCGTCGATTTTTCTCTGGTCAAACGAATATCCAAAACAGAAAACGAATTGTACCAGTAGATTACGTGTCTCGAGAACTTTAACATAAAATTTTCTGGAATTTTTGTGGAGAGTATGAATTTTTACTTGTGATTTTGAATTGTAGATAGATCTAGGTTTTGCAACCATTGAGGAAGAGAAAGAGATGAAGAAAAATGAACGTACAGCCAAATGACAATAGAAAGGAGGCTAGGGTTTATCACAACAAATATATAGACACATAGTAGTAGGCTAGGTGGGCACGAATTACGAACGTGCTAAACGATAGTTGGCCAAAAAGCCCGTTCTAACCCCGGAACGAAATTTATTAAACCCATATATCCAAATAGGTATTTTAAAATATTCTGAACGCGATGGAAAAAGTTTCACGTCCAAATTCGATCGTATGAAGAAGTTATGCTGAAAATAAAATTTTCAAATTGATTTTTACTTAAATCAATTTCAAGGCGTTTCGCGTTCGTACGATCAAACGACAGGTCCGATCGATACGAAACTTGAAACCCTACAATAATTCACCGATACGGATCCGATGAAACTGGTTTCGTCGAAATCCGAGTCCGTGACAAAAATGGCTATTTTTATATTAATTAAATAAAAAAAAAATTTAGTCAATTAAATCAAATTTTCCATTTCTTTTTGATAATTGACGATTCTTATTATTATAAATTTTTCAATCACCTATACTAATTTAAACAAAATTTAACTTGTCGGAATTAAAATTTTAGAAATCCTAAATTTCATTAATTTCACCAAAATATAAATTAAATTTCCAAAATTTTAATTAAATTTACTTTCCATTATTATTGTCAAATAGAAGAATTTATCATTGGATTCATATTTCAATATGTAAATATTTCCAATTTCATTTGAACTTATATTTACATAATTCCTAAATATTAAATTTCAAATATCACTTCAATTAACGTTAACGTAATAATTATTTATTATTTATTGCAGTTGATTATCAGTTACAATTAATATACTAAATAGATGGTAAATCTTGAATATTGGTTATCCTTAACGTTTTATTTCCCATTTAATTGCAACAACGCAATTTCAAAAATTTAACTCAATTAAATAGACAACTCTTTATATTCTAAATCAATTGCAATGGTTTATTCAATGGTCACTTTTATTTAGTCATTATCTATTTTACAACCAAATGAAACAATCCCACTATTGATTTTTATATTAATGAATCTCATTCTAGATAATATTTTTATTAATATTCACTAATTCAACATTTATATTGGTTTCTTACATTTAACTTATAACTAAGTATGACAATTTACATTATTCAAATCTATTGCCATATAAATATTTAATTGTTAACATTAAACTACAATTACTATATCTAATTCCTACATTTACTCAAAAAATCTTAAGACTTTTATTTCATTCTAAATTAGATTAGAAATCATATTAAATTAACTCATTTAATATCATCGAAGTTTACGGGTCGTTACACCAACAATCATCAAAAACTCTCAACTACAATCTTGAAGAGCATGTCGAGATCTCACTATCCAACGGTGGTGATCGAAAATACAGAGTGGATCGACGTGAATTTGTGTGACACCCCACCTCTATACCTAAACTAGCCAAGAACATTACGGTGTAATGCTGTCAACTAGCTCGGAGAATAAGACTGTTGAGGAGCGACCATCCGTGTAATTGCTTTGTGCGAGCACCGATATGCCAGATAAAACATAAGAGGAAATCCGACGTACCGACACAAACTCAAAGCTACTACACAGTGGCTATTATGTCTTCAGAAACAAACATAGAAATAAACATAACACAAATCAGTCACTGACATCCATATCACAAAGGCGGAAAAAGATATGAATATAACACATGAAAGTGTACATCAGAGTAGTGGTCAAACAAGATCCACAATATCACAGAAGAATAGCTACAAGTGCTACATAAAAGAATATGGATACATCAATGAGTCTATATCTCAAATGTATACAACAAAAGTTACTAATCTAAGTAGTTAGCCAAAAGTCAGGGTGATATCCCAGATGTGAAGTCAAGCAGAAGCACCTGTAACATCTCGGTCTGACCCGAGTATTATTTAATAATATAACAATAAACGGATCAGTCTAGCTATAAATATCAGATGAAATGGTATAGAATAAGAGATATGACTAAACATATAATAATCACAATGCCAAGCTACGATAAATAAGTAATTGAAAATAAACAAGAGATTAATCAATATCACCAGAATCTTCTTAAAGATCAAAAGGAATGTCATACTCTATATTATTATTCACCAAAACCATAAGTATTGACAATAATATTAATGCCAATCACCAAAGGTCAATGGCACACATAATTCACCTATGCACAAATATTGATAAAACTTATCAATACAAATCACGAAAATTGGTGAAACCCAAACTCTAGAAATCATCAATGGAAATCTAGAAATCACAAAAAGTGGGAGGCTTATCACAAAACGGGAGCATGAAAGCTCACCAACATGTGTATCACAAACGGGATGCTATCCCATTGTCTCTAACCATAGAGCCGGTGCAACGACATAGTACAACGGTACGCCCGAGGAACTAGAAACTCGAATAGTTCGGAACAACAACGTAGTATTACGGTACGCCCGATGGACCGAACTCCATAAAAGAACATGGATCGCTAGCCCACAAGTTGAGTCAAAACTCTAAATAATACATAGGTCGTTAACCTATAAAGAAATGAGAGGAAACTCAATAAGACGAGGTACTGTCCCCTACGCGGACAAAGAAACATAGCATAGCGCTATCCATAATCACAAAAATGATCATCATCGATCATCAAGAAGTGTCAATTACAATAAGCTAGTAAATATATAAGCTTAGCCTCATGTCCTATAACCACTAGCTTAACTTGAATATTTACGAACAAATTGTTGATCTCCACTCAAAAATTGTCACAAGAGGTTCAATCGAACAAGTCCAAGAATTAACCGACGAAGTAAACACAAACGTTTCATACCACTTGTGTTACTAAGCCGTTTAATTAGATTTCTCGTACGAGTGAGGTAAAGGTTTGTATATGTACTAATACATTGAAAAACGGTCTTATAATTACTACTAGTACTAAAACCATCATATTTTTGAAATGAAAAATCACAAAAATGATCGTAGAAACAATCAATCACCAAAATTCACATACGAAGACGTGAATAAAATCCAAAGAATTCGATTCCAACTTCATCAAAGTGAAAATACTCCTACGGCTCAACATTGCGTGACCTAACTGCTGAGCGACCGAAGGAGATGTGTGACCTAACGTGCACACGACCTGACGCATGCCGCGAGCTAGCGGAGCGACCTAAAACTTGTCGCGACTTAGTGGAGTGACCTAAGTAGATGCCGAGCGACCTAACACGGCACGACTTAAAACATGAGGCCGACCTAAGAGGAGCAAGCGACCAAAGGGGGACGACCTAGCATACACGACCTAACAGCCGAGCGACTTAAGGAGCTAACAACCAAAGGAAATGGGTGAGCGACCTAACCGTAGAAGGCCGTGCGACCTAGTGGATGAACGACCCAAGGGGCAAAAGCCGAGTGACTTAATGTAGAGCGCGGCCTTAGTTAGAGGACAAGCGGTGCGACCTAAGGGTTTTGCGACCTAACGACCTAATGGTGCACACGGCCTATGTCTATGACCTAAGGCCGAGCGACCAAACAAGCTATGGCCTAAGGAGTACGCCGAGCGACCTAACAACTAAACAAGGCTGAACGACTTAAATGCAAGCCGAAAATCACCATTGTGCAGGCAGAGCGACCTAAGGGTTTTGGAGCTCAAAACTTTCCCAATTTGCAACCGATCGAGCATGGGAGCTAGGGGATTATGCCCATAGGCTACCCGATCGTAATGGCTCCTCGATGCATCATCAAAAACGTGTTTAAATATCAAAGATTGGATTTTTAAAGATTTGAACCAAAAAACACTAAAAATTGGAATTTTCACCAATTCAATCCAAATCAATGGCCAATGCATATGTAAAAGTGTTAGGAATTCATACCCAACAATCAATGATAGTTATAGACAAAGATGTGAGATAAAAATCTCACCTTTACACAAAATCAATGAAAGAGAAGCTTGAAAGCAAAGGAGAATCAACCCAAGAAGCTTGAATCAATGTCATCTCTTTGAATTTGGAGTTGGATGTTGGATTTGCAAGTGAACTAGAGCTTGGAGTTTTATTTTCCCATTCCTTCCTCCATTTTTGATGAAACTTGAGTGCTAGGAAATGAAAGCAAAGTTATGAAGGAAAGGGGGTTGAGCTAGAGTAAATAGCTTAGGCTAGTGGGCTAATCCAAACCCAAAGCCCAAAGTGAAAAGTGACAAAATTCCACTAACTCCAAACATATCAAAGTTTACACTCAGAAAGATTGCAAACGGTGTTTTGAACCCAATGGAAGTTGTTCCAAGTCCTAATTCGACCGTATGCAAAAAGTAACTTTTCGGACTAAAATCCGACTAACAATAAAATATTAAAATAAAATATTAAAATATTTAATTGTAAAATATGTGGGTTGTTAAAGACTTTCCTCCTTAAAGAAATTGCGTCCTCGCAATATTTAAGAAGAGAATATAAGGTAACAACCATGAAAGCATATCAACACAAAAGAAATTTGAAATATGAAATTCACCGCATGGAGCACGAGAAAGTAAGTCCGGATGTGTTCGCTTGGTGAACTCTTTAGATTCCCAAGAGCAATCCTTAGGATTTGAGGACCATTGGACTTTAACAAGCGAAACATCTTTATTTCGAAGGTGCTTGACCTTCGAAGCAATAATACGAATAGGATGTTGCTCATTAGTTAAATTAGGTGAAACTTCAATTTCTTCCATAACATCGGGCTCAAGAATAGAATCGGAATCTCAAAGGCACTTCCGTAATAGAGAAATGTGAAACACGTCATGAATAGCAGAAAACTGAGCCGGTAATAAAAGGCGATAAGCCACGGAACCAATACGTTCAGTGATAGGGAATGGACCAATATATAGAGGTGCTAACTTTCCCGATCGACAGAAACATACCACACCCTTCATAGGTGAAACACGGTTAAACACAAGATCTCCCACAGAAAATTCTAGTTTCCTCCGGTTATCGGCATAGGATCTTTGCCTGCTCTGGGCTTCTTTCATCCTATGACGAATAATGTCAATCTTCTCTGTGGAGTCACGAATAAAATCTGGACCTAAAACCAGCTTCTCACCGGCCTCAAGCCAACAAGAAGGGGTTCGGCATGGCCTTCCATAGAACGCCTCAAAAGGTGCCATACCAATACTAGATTGGAAGCTATTATTATAGGAAAACTCAACAAGAGAAATATGATCTTCCCAACTTCCACCAAAATCAAGAACACATGCACGAAGATGATATTCAAGAGTTTGATTCACACGCAAAATTTGTCCATCGGACTGGGGATGATAAGCGGTGTTAAATTAAGCTTCGTTTCCAAAGCTTTTTGAAGACTGTTCCAAAATCCACTAGTAAACAATGGATCACGTTCGCTAACAATAGAAGAAGGGACCCCATGCAATTTCACAATTTCTTTAATAAAGAGTTCGGCCAAGGGAGGAACGGTTCGATTGGACCGAACGGGAATAAAATGGGCGGATTTAGTAAGTCTATCGACAATCACCCATAAGCTATCATGACTCGAACGAGAACGGGGAAGGCCATCTATAAAATCCATGGAGATTTGGTCCTACTTCCAAATTGGAATCTCTAAAGGTTGCAATAACCCATCAGGCCTTTGATGTTCGGCCTTGACAGGTTGGCAAGTCATGCAACACTTAACAAAGTAAGCAATATCAGATTTCATTCCCTCCCAATAATAGATTCGCTTCATATCCGCGTACATTTTACTACTACCGAGATGAATGGTAAATTTAGAACGATGAGAATCTTCTAACATGTCTCTACATAGACCACTAATATTTGGCACGATAAGTCTACCAAATTTTCGAATACCGCCACAAGGATCAATATCAAAGTCTTTCAAACTTTCAATATCAAATTTATCCCTAAAATTTTGGCCAAGAAGAGCCAAGTCGGGATCTAACTTTTGAGCTTCAGGAATGCGGTCTAAATGAGAAGGATGAGCCTCAAGACTACATAAAGCAAGAGATGAACACAAATCGAAAACGCGATCTTGAATTTCACAAGTAGATAAAATTCCAAGATCATTCCATTCGGATATCATCATAGAAATAACCGCTCGTTGCTTACTACTAAATGCATCGGCAACACGATTACCCTTTCCGGAAGTATAAAGAATATCAAGATCATATGCTGCAAGAAATTCGAGCCAACGTTGTTGACGCAAATTAAGTTCCTTTTGAGAAGATAGATACTTCAAGGATTTATGATCGGTGTAAAGGATAAATCTTTCTCCGAAGAGATAATGACGCCAAATACGAAGGGCGAAAACAATAGCCGTGAGCTCTAAATCATGAGTGGCATATCTAGTCTCGGCTGGCTTCAATTACCTAGAAGCATAAGCAATAACACGTTCTCTTTGCATAAGAACGGCACCCAAACCAACGCGACAAGCATCGGTATAAACAACCAAATCTTGATTCCCCTCGGGAATAACAAGAATAGGATCATCAGAAAGGAGTTCTTTTAATTTCTGAAAAGAAGCTTCACATTTGTCCAACCAAAGGTATTTAACACCTTTCTTAGTTAAGCTATTAAGAGGAATGGAAATTTTTGAAAAGTCCTTTATGAAACGACGGTGATAGCCCGCCAATCCAAGGAAGCTACGGATTTCTATCACACTCTCTGGTCTCTTCCAATTTTGAATTGCTTCAATCTTTGAAGGATCCATGGAAATTCCGGATTCGGAAAAAATATGACCGAGAAACTTCACACAAGATTGCTAAAAGTGGCATTTAGAAAATTTTGCTTTCAATTGATTGCTCCAAAGAGTTTCCAACACAATATGAAGATGTTTTTCATGCTCCTCCTCGGTTTTAGAATACACAAGAATATCATCAATAAAGATGAGAACAAACCGATCGAGGAAGTCTATGAAAACTCGATTCATAAGGTCAACGAAATAAGCCGGAGCATTCGTTAAACCAAATGGCATAACAAGCCATTCATAAGATCCATAACGAGTACGGAACGATGTCAAGGGAATACTATCCTCTGCAATACGAAGCTGATGAAAACCGGTAGCTAAGTCTAATTGTGAAAAGACTCTAGCACCACTAAGTTGATCGAATAGATCATCAATCCGAGGTAAAGGATATTTATTCTTGATAGTAAGATCATTAAGCTTGCGGTAGTCAACGCAAAGCCTATGTGTACCATTGGATTTCTTCAGAAAAATAGCCGAAGCTCCCCAAGGAGAGGAACTAGAGCGAATAAATTGCTTCGTCTCCAATACGGATAATTGTTTGCGCATCTCCTCATTTTCTTTATTGGACATACGATAAGGAGGACGAGTAATAGGTCGAGCTCCAGGGATGAGATTAATTCTGAATTCAATTGCTCGCTTAGGTGGTAATCCTAAAACGGGCTCAAATATGTCGAAAAATTCACGAACAACGTGAATGAGAGAAATAATATCTTCCTCATCATCATTATCGTCATCATGAGGATTCAAAGAATATAAAGATGCAACCAAGCTGGAATCTGAATCTTTAAGGTCGATAGAAATCAGTTTAACAGATTGAGGATGTCCAAGATGAATAGTACGTTCAGGACATAGGATTTTTGCTTCATAACGAATATGCCAATCAATTCTCAAAATCATTCCAAAGCCTAAGTAGCGCATAACATGCGAATTGGCTTGGAAAGAAAAATCACACAAAATAATCTCGACATCTTTACACAATAAACTGATTGTTGTGGATCCAACAACCAGATTCGCAATTCTCAGAGAAGTCATTAAAGCGACAACACTTAAAGAAAAAATATCAACAAGTTCGTTTGATATAAAAGAATGGGATGCACCTGTATCAAAAAGAACACAAATAGGTTGATTATGAAACATAATAATGCTATCAAGGATAGAATAAAGAGTACCTTGACCACGAGATGTGTTTCCAGGGGCTTTAGCAACATTAAGCTTTCTCTCCTTCTTGCCCTGATGTTTGGGACATGAAGATAAAAAATGACCCGAACTTTTGCAATAGCGACAAAAGAGAGGTTTCAGACTTCTATTGGCATAATGGTCCTTAGAACCACAATTGTAGCATTGCCCACTGCTAGGGGCAGAAGCCTTTGCCACCGGAATTTCTTGCTTCCCTTTCTTATTGGGATAAGACCCTTTGAACTTAACAGGCCTTTTCTTGTTGTTGTTAAAATTTGGTTTGGCACCCACAACATCAGCATCACTCTCTTTATCTACCTCTTCAAGTCGAAGAGCGATATCAAAAAGTTGATCAAAAGAAACTTCTAACTTTAGAAGTAATGGCTTCTTGAGAAATTTATTCAAGCCATAGACGAATCTCTGATTTTTCTTCAATGGAGTATTAACGTATTCAACCCCGTATTTACAAAGAGATTCAAATGATGCGACATAGTCTGTCACAGAGGATTCACCTTGAATAAGGTCAATGAAATGGCGAGCCAAAGTCACCTTCTCAGCTTTTGGTACAAATTTTAATTCGAAGCGTTCCCGGAATTTCTCCCAAGTAAGATCCACTTCAACTATTTCAGAAATAAGAAGTTCATACCAATCCAATGCTCTTTCTTGGAGCATACTAGAGGCCATCTGAACACGGTGAAGGCCAATAAAATTCATGCGAGAAAAGATTCGATCACATGATCTCAGCCAAGCCTGGACTTCAATAATGGTTTCAAAACCTTTGAATGGCTTTCCACCCAAATTGGTATAATCGCTGCATAAACGTGCAAATCTAGACCTAGGGTGAGTAGACTCCGGATTAGATCCGGTTGCGTGAGCATTCCTCACTAGATCTAGAAGCTACCGAGCAGACATAAATACTCCATCTTGGGGAGTAGCACGAGATTGACTGGCGCTGGGACGGCCAGGTCGAATCCTTTTGAAAGAAAGAAAGAAGAAGGATAATGTTATTCACCAAACGAATATCAAGCAATCTTGATATATAAACAAGGAATCATAAATAAAATAGGATGAACCAGTACGAAGAATCGAATTAAATCCTAAAGCACGACTCCTAATGTTAATTCCTTTGTTACGCGACTTAGCGACTCAACAGCTGGAGCGACCTAAAGAGGCTAACAAGATGAAACGACCTAGCGACTTACATAAGCACGGCGATCTAAAATGTGAAGCGAGTTAACGACCTAACAGGCAGCGACCTACCGACCTAAGAGATGGGACGACTTAACTGATTAAGGGAGTAGGCGACCTAACGACTTAGAGAAGTGGACGACCTAACGACTCAAGAGGTGGACGACCTAACTGCTTACAGGAAGTCACGACTCAGCGACCTAAAAGACCTGGCGGCTTAGCGACCTAAAGTAGGAAGCAAATTAGCAACCTAACAGGCAGTGACCTACCGACCTAAGAGGACCACGACCTAATGACCTAATGGACTATGCGACATAGTGGGTTAAAGAGTTAGCTTAGGTCGCTACATCGGATGTCTTAGCGTTATAAGGTTGCCAACCATTCCCCTAAGTCGCCCACGACTTTGTACTTCATCCAAAAGAGACCAGTATTTCCAGGAAAGGCCGAAGCTTCCCTCTGCTAGGTCGCTCACATGTGGTCTACGACTTACCTTAAGTCGAAATCTTCAACCTACGACCTATATTAGGTCGCAACCTTCGACCCACGACTTACTTTAAGTCGCAACTTCCGACCTACGACTTATAACCGAAAAACTCCTATAAATATAGTGTGAGCTCCAACGTTCGGGGGATCTTTTTGGCTCATTCTGGAAGCGCCGATACTCTACCATTTTCTCAACTCGAACAGCACTTCAAGCACTCCAAACACCAAGGACACTATGACAAACTTCAAGAGAAAATCTACATCATTCTACATGGATTCGAAAGATTATTCTCCATCAAAGTTTGGGACTATTAGTCTAAAGTGTGTTGTAACTGAAGAAAGTTGTATAAGTTGTACTTGAATCAGCAATAAAGAGATATAAAGTGGACGTATGCTTGACGATAAGCCGAACCACTATAAAAACTATGCCTTTTATTGTCTTTCGGAGATTTTCCTGCTTATTTTCTGATTCCCGTGCCAACGGGAGGTGCTTTCACGTTTACTCTACATACACCGGGGTGTTAGCGTCTGATTTTTACGTTAACATTTTTGGTGCTTTCACTGAGAACCCAACTCAGGATACTGTCATCATAGCTTCGTAGAAATTTGTGGAAAGGATCTCTCTAAAAACCAGAAGTTTGTCAGAAATAATGGCTCCTGGAAGAAAGCGCAAGTCTGTTAGATCCGACGATGTTCAAGAGACTACTGCCACTTCTCCTCCTTTAAGTCAAACAACTCCAACCATTGGAGTAACACGAGCAGAATTGGATGCCGCGGTTTCTGGGTTATATTCGCAGATGGAAGCCCAAAACAATCTGATGTTGGAAAGGTTGAACGCTTTGCTTGGGGCTAACCATCAACCAATGAATAACGAACCAAACTTTGCTGATAATGTTCATGATGTGGAATAACGAGATGTTCCTCAAAGGGCAGCTGGTCCAGTCAAAGACACACCTCCCCAAGTTGGAGGATCGAGACAACAGCCAACTTTTCGTGAGCGCCTGTCAAGGCAGACTTCTGAAAAAAGGGCCGATGCTTGACCTGGTGAGCCCCTTAATGACGAGGAATATTTCTCAGGGATGGTCCGACAAATCATGAAGGAAAGTATGCAAAGAGAGGAAGAAGAAAAAGAATGGGGGTTCACTCTGAGAAAGACTCCATTCACTGAAAGGATTTTGAAAGCAGAATTTCATAGGAAGTTTGTTCCTCCTACCATACCGGCTTATAAGGGGACAAAAGCCAATGGTTATAAGATATATATAAAGTCAAATATTTCCAATGGTTATGTTTGAGTTAAATATGATTCGAAATTTATAAAGGGAAGCTATGATCAAATAATGGTTGCAAACATAAGTAATAAATAAATAATAAGTAAATGGAGTATTTAATAGTTTAAGTTTAAAAATAAAAGAAAGGTAGAATTGTAAATTTGTTTATGTATAAAGGTATGTATTTATACTTAGGTTAAAAGTTTAAAACATTAGCTAGAACAACTTTGTATATGTACATAAGTTAGGCAGGCAAGTATATATATATGTATAAAGTACAAAAGAAAACCAGGTTTTGTATATATGTTGCCTTTAAAATAGTGATGCAAAGGCAAGAAAAAAAATAGTAGCATTTAAATAACCAAGACTAAAAGTGTACCAGGCAAAGGAAATATTTTTGTAGCTTTAATTTAGGTATGCAAGCAAGTACATAAACAAAGGTAAAATAAAATAGCCATGTACATAAGACATAAAGCTATGAAGACTGTAAATAAAATGCAAAACAAAGTTAAGAAACAAAGTAAAGTACAAAACAATATGCAGGTTGCTTGTAAGAGAGATGCAAAGCTAAGTAAAAATATCTTTGTGCATGTTAAACATATAAGGTAGTTTGTAGAGCAAGCTAAAGCAAAGCGTAGTAGAAATAAGATGCAGGTAAGAGAAATGATAAAATTAGATAAGTACGGAACACAAGTACATTAGCATTAATTAACACCATTTCTTAGCAGCTAACAATAGTCATTTCGAGTTGTATAAGATCAACTCAGCCTCCTAATATAAAATCTTGCCATATACAAACAAAACATAATCTCTGAAAATAATAATAATAAGATTTTACCTGCAAACTTGCTAACCCAGTTATCACCTACCTGTAAACTTCTTTATATACACATCTTCATATTTTTAGTTCGTTCACTAAACATATCCAACCTGAAACAATGGCAAATATTTTTATTTATACAAACTCAAGTAATATTTACAACTGAAGATAGGCAAGAAGTTTAGGAAGATCACAGCAAACAAATTCTTAGTTTTAAAGTTCAAACTGTTTCAGACAAAAGAGTGCTCTATTCATTCTCAAAGCAATGGTGAGTAACATCACCTTTAAAAGTTTAAATTTAAGATATGGTTGCTTGGTTGATGTCTGTAATATGTATGGTTGGGTATGTATTTGTTTATTTTATCTCTGTATGTATGTGCATAGCTGTTCCTGTAGCATTTTGATCTTTGTTTCAAGTATCAGTTTGATTTTAAAATCATCATTTTTTTTTACTTACTTGCTGTTTGGATTAGGACTTAATCAAAGGTTTTTTGGATTAGCATAGATGGATGTTAAAAATTTATAGGAAAGTTAAATATAAACTTGAGTAAGCCTGGAAAAATGAAACAACAGAGCAAATCATAAAATAAGTCAAAATTTAATTGTCATGATCCATCAATTCAAGTTTATAAACAGATTACTAAATCAAAATTAGGATTTTTAAAACTCAAATCACATTTTTTAGTTGATCCTTGAACATGCTTCACTGGGTTGATCAATTCGAGCATTTTGGGTTGCCTCTGGAAGTACGTTGATCGGAGTGGTTGAGGTTTGTTCTGGAGGGAGATGGGTGATAGGAGAGTCCATGAAAAATGGTCGGAGGCACTCTCGATCACTGTGGCGATGGTGGTTTTCATTTTCAGTGGGTAAACCTAGTTTGGGTTGAGTGGAGTTTTTAGGTCGGTTCGAACGCCTCGAAGCGTCGAGTTCAACGGGGTTCTGGGAAGTAGAAGCTTAGACATGGTCGAAGTTGTAGCCGGAGGTGGGGGTTCTCAGGTGGATGGAGTTTGAAGTGCGGTGGAGTTTCCAGGTTTCGAGAGGAACCTGATTTTTTTTGTTTCCAAGTGGAGTTTCGAACTCGTTTTCGTTTTGTGCTGCCGTGATGAATTTGGGCGGTCGTGGTCGTATCTGGTGATGCTCGGCGGCGTGTTGGAGTGCCAGTGGGTGGCCGGAGGTGGTTGGGGCCACGGTGCATGTGCACCGTTCCCATTGCAGTTCTGTAGGAATTTGTGGGTGCATGGTTTTCGGGCTCAGGAAAGACTCGTGGTATTCGAGTGTTTAACTCGAAGCGTGGGAGGTGAAGACTCGAAGCAATTTGGGTTTCGACTCGAGGCAGAGGGTGGTTTCAGGTTTTAATAAACCAGATTTTCCCAGGTGTAAATTTTGTCCAAAATTTCTTAAACATGATTTTATGCTGTGTTTTAAATTTAAGGGTTAAAGTACAAATTCAAATGGAATTTTGAATCCAAGGTTTTATAAATAAATTTGGATCAAGAATTAAAAATCAAAATTTTAAAAGTAAGCTAAATCAAAATTTTAATTTCAAAGTTAACTAATGAATTCAAGTTTCTCTTGAATTCAAATCTGAAATTTAAATCAATCTGAAATTTAAATCAGTTTTTAAATCTAAATATATAAAATAAGTTCATATAAAATAGTTTTGAAAATTAAATTTGTTTCAAATTAATATTTGAATTTATTTTGGGTATAGTTCTTTTATAAAGGAATTTTTGAATGGAAAGTAAATAAAGGGTTTTAACTTAAATTTGCAAGTTAAAATATTAACGTCTTTTGGAAGTTTAAATTTAAAAAAAAAGATTTAAGTAGTTTAATTTAAAGGCTTATCTTATGCAAGTAATAAATGTTATTCACATTTATTTAAAATATTTTAAATTGAATTTAAATTTGGTAGAAGTTTAAACAATAATCATTTTGAATCTTAAATTCAAAATGGAATTTGAATTTAAATTTAAAATGTAATGTTCTAATACACATTAATATTAATGAAGTCATTAATAAAGAGATAAATTATCTTAGGAATAATCAAGATATTTAAATGATTAAATGAATAAGTTAATTAAGGAATAACATTTGTATTTAATTTATAAATTAATAATTTAGATTAATTTATAATTAGAGATTACTTAAGTAGTGAATTAAGTAATGTTATTAATTACTGAAGATAATTAACTAAAGATTATTAATAATTAATTAATGTGATAAATTAGTTTAATTAATTAAGATAATCATTTGTAAAGTGGTTAAGTGTAATTACTTGATAAAAGTAAATAAGAGATTAATTACTACTTGAGATTAATTTTGATAAAATGATTAATTTAAGTTAATTAATTTAGTTTAATTAATTTAAGAAAATCATTTGATAATTGATAAGTATAATTACTTAGTGTATTCAATGGAGCATAATTACTTAAGGAAGTAATTAATGTTAATTACTGAATGTAATTTGTAAAAGATGATGTGTTATTGGAGTAATTTGGATAATTACTTTTGTAATTAATCAGATGATTAATTAATGGAGATAATTAATTATGGTATAATTAATGTATTAATATAGGTAATTTATGATAATTAATTACTGGAATGTTATTAATCAAGGGTGATTAATAATTGAGTTAAATTAAAGATGAATCATTTAATGTAAACTGATTTAACCAAAGTAATTTAATTTAAATCTAAATTAGAGAATCATTAATTAATGTAATTAATGATGAAATTAAGAATTGTTTAATTAAGGAATAATCAATAATGTGGTGATTAATTTATGTAATTAATTAAGAATAAATGTAATTATTTATATTTAATTAATAAATGAAGTAATTAAATGTTAATTACAATAAATGGTTTAGAATAATTCATTTGTGAAATTGATTAAAGACCAAATTACTTATTGTAATTAGAGAATAATTAATTAATTTGATTTATAATTAATTAATGGCTGTATAAGCAGGATTTATAGATAAAGAATTAATTTAATTTACTTTAAATTAATTAGAGATAGAAGTAGTTAATTTAATTCATTTTAAATTAATTACAAATGGTATGATTATAAATCATTGCTTATGGATGAATGATATTGATATTTCATTTGATGATTGTGATATCAGATATGAGATGAGTAATATCTTTGTGATATGGATGTTTGGTTTAAGTATGATAATATTTAATTGTCTGTTTGGATGATCATATTGATTATCTGTATGTGATGATGATATGATTGTCTATTGTGATATTATGAATTATCCATCTGTGTGTATATTGATTATATTGAATTGAACTATTAAGACTAAACAGACAACTTGGCCTTAAAAGACACGTTTTGGATTTCGATGAGACCGAGATCGGTTTTCCTTATTTAGAACATCCGAAAAGCACATCGATTCCAAATTAACGATAGGTCGTGAATCTGAAGTGAAGATGAAGATTCAGAATGCAAGGGTTATCGTCGTTAACTCTGAGGGTGATTCCAAAATGAGTGTAACGAGATAATGCCTTCGGTTTCGTTCGAACCCGGAACGAACTTGTATCGATTGAATGCTATCAACAATCGTCAGGTGGGCGATGAGCATTCTAAGAAATGTATTCTCTAAAGGTAATCGTAGCCTCAAGCCTCATCAACCGGGAATGGCTAAAATAGGGGATGTGCAGCAAGGTTAGGTGGGTCATGCCCAAGCAGGACAAGAATATTCCCCTGTCTAGATGTCCTTTATTTTTCGGCTGTGTGGGCAGTTGGTTGCAAACAACTGCGGGGTTATCTTGTTCGGGACTGTTCAGTAAGGAATGGTTCCGGCCTTTTGTTGCAGGGGGTCGGGAGTGATCTTCGGTACGTTGATCTAGGCCACGTACTGTGACGGGCGGTACCCCAGTAGCCCTGCCATTGTATGGAATCAACAATCCAATAAGTGCCAACGGTTTTGATTGTATTACCAACTTTTGAGGCTAGTATTTGGAATTTAATAGATGTAACAATTTCGGCTATTTTCTATTTACTTGAAAACCCTAGACCTATGATAATATCACTGAATTTCCTATCAAATGTTTTGGTTAGCGTAAGGTAAAAACTTACCCATGTTTATGTGTGGGGAGTCTTACGTGATACCTTTTATTTTCAAAAGGTTTTCAAAATTAAGCAACTTTAACCTGTTACTCATACCAGACCCATGTCTGACCCGTAGTTTATTTTTGTTTTTCATAAACTCTCGGGTACCCAAATTTTTACGGGTAGCCAAGGGATTCAGGTTAGCTTTGACGAATTCTGGAAGAGCAATGGAGCAGGAGGCTTCAGCGTTATAGATATATATATATATATATATATATATATATATATATATATATAGTTCCGCTGTGTTGGTATTTTTGAGTTATTTGTTTGAGCTGTGTTGTATTAACTAGACAGGTGTTTATAACTGTCTAGTATGTGATGTATTATCTGTATAACTCTGATTGTTGTTGTATATTATGTAAATACTTATGTGATTAGTATAATTTATTCGTTCTGCTGTGAGATTCTGATGTTGTTGTTCTTTCTTCCCTATCTTTTCTATTTTCTCACCCCCTTCATTCTTTAAGACGAAACGGTTTTCTGGGCGTAGAAACCCGGGTCGTCACAGATGATAAATTATTATCTATTGTATTGAAATAGACCCTATAAACCACATAATAGCGGAGGTTATTATATTAAACCCATATACCGCGATATTCTTCCATGAAGTGGAATTGGTATTATATATGTATTGGAGTTGATTTCCCGCATTATATAGCGGATGAGACCCTATTGCGCTGCATAATAGCGGATAATATTTTATAAATCCCATATATCGCGATATTCCGTCTTGAAACGGGATTGGTATTGTGCTAACATCTTTGGATGCAGGGAAACAGGTTGGAGGGATCCTGGGATCTTTTGTTTATGGATCTTCCGGGAAGGAAGTGCATCCATTGCGTAAATCATAGAATCAGCAGCGTACCACTGCAGCAAGGGTCGATGTTCCCTTGTTTACGAACTGGCTACGATATTTTTCTGGAATCCGGAAGGTAGAAGGATCTTCTGGAAAGTTTCGTGTCCAGTGCGTAAATACTGGATCAGTAGCGGGCCACTGCTATCGTATTCTCATCATTAGACATTGGATTTTGAGTGGTGCTTCTCATACCCATTTATTTTTTCATTTTTATTTTTTTAGTAGTTTTCACTGGGTGTCGATACAGGTCTACTAAGTACTTGAAGAATTCTAGCCTTGCGCCTGATCAACGCATGGCCAGAGCCTACAAGAACGAGGATAAACTTGTTAAGACATCGAGTTATAAAAGTACTTTGATAAAGTACTATATAAAGAATATTTTGATCAGTTATTTTTCGTTCTAAAGAATTTTAAAATGTTTAGATATTTTTTACCTTGAACCATCAGATTCGAATCAAATGACCTTTCATCGTATTATAAAATGTTTTAAATGGTATAAAATTTTAATTGAAATGTATAATGATTTAATTAATGGTTCATCCTTGTCTTTCAACCTTCTTTTCCTCCTAGCTACGTTTTCCCTACCTTCTTTCAGGATATCTTCCAATCTATTGTTCTTTCTTGTTGTTTCTCCGCTTCCTTCCTTTTCGAGGACGAAAAGATTTGAGTGGGGGAGAGTGTAACAACCCTAGATTTTTCATACATTTTAATATTTGACCTTATTTTATTTTTAAATTATTTTAAACTTATTTTATTTCAAAATTTTCATTTTTAAATATAAGTGTTCATTATTATGTGAATTATAATTTCAAACTGGTATAAATTGAATATTTTCCCGAAAAGTGGATTTTTGGTCAATCTGGTCAAACTTTGACCTTTAAATTTAAAATTTAAATATTTTAATTCTTTAATTTTATCTTTTATTATAAAAATAAATTTAATTTCAAGAATACTGCTTTTCGTTTCGTTGAAATCCGATTTATATTGTGAAAGTTATGCTTTTTACCATATTGTATGTAAATTGATTTATTTAATAAAATCATCTATTTTAATTTATATAAACAATATTTTATTTGTCAAGTCATGTTCTAATATGTTTTATATGACATATTAGATATATATTTTATTTTAAAACATTTTTAAAGTGACGTTATAATTTTTCCATAGTTTACTGTGTTGATTTCCTATTTTTATAGGTTGTTTTCTTATTTTCTGCTATTTTCTTCATTAAAATTATATTTAAATTAAATTTTATATATTTATTTTGTGAATGTATTTTTGTTTTATGTTGTTATTTATGTCTAAAAATATTTTGCAAGCTCATATGAATTTTCTAAAATTTATTTCATTTAATTTCAAATTTTCTAGTCTAGTTCACTATTTTTAGCTATTTTTCTTAAATTAACTTTATATAATTAATAAATATTATATAAATTTTTATATTTTGATAAATTTATGAATTTTTTTTTGGTATTATTATTATTTCCAAAAATTTAAAGTTATATATATAAAATAAAGAAATATGAAAGGGTTTTGACTTTTGAATTGCCTTTTGACTTTTTGAATTCCACCTCTTCATTTTCCTCACAACTCTTGATTTCTTTTGGCATAACTCTCCGCATTTCAGTCGACTATCTCATTTTCATTTCACGTATCTTTCTTTCCTCCTTCATGAGAAAAAATTTTGGTCATCACTTCTTGGGGAAATTTGGTAAAACTTTATCTTCTTTTTACACATATTGCTTATTCTAGTTTGATTTTTGCACATGCTTTCACCTCTTTTAGGATTGGCTATGCCTTCCTTGCTTCCTAGCAGCCTCCACCACCTGATGACACTTGGATCCTTGGCCGAGCCCAAATCCTTGACTAAAACACATGTATATGCATGCTTATGTGTGCTATTCCCTTCACCCAATTTGGCACCATCACAAATGACATCTAGGCCAACCCATACCCACCATAATCTGACCCAAACGCTTGCCATTGTCATGTATTTTCCCTTATGGATGAGCCTAGTAAAGGTTAAAAGCAAGTGCAAACATTTCTATTTGATTCTGTGTAGTTGTTCTAGCATAGTTTTGATCGCAGTTGATTTGAAACTCATCATTGTTATATTATTTTTGTTTGATGTGTATCCAAGGAATTTGACATTTGGCTCCTATATTCGAATCTGCGTCGTGCTTTTGTGCTTGGGTAGATCACGTTTATGCAATTCGTCGTTGGGTCATCAGCTCAAACCAGTGAGTTACTCTCACCAGACAATATATACATATATAACTAGTAAATTGACCCCTTTTGAATCTGTAAAATGCATTATTATGTTACACCTGCTATGTTATGATTTTATGATGTTCACCCATGCTTAAACACCTGTTATATACTGTTATATTATGTTGTTCTGTTATTTTTTATCAGTTTATCACGCTGCAAGTTCCCTTTAGATTAGAATCACTATGAGTTGAAATGATACATACCCGAACGGACTTTAGAATAGGAGAAAATCGTTATGGGCTGAAATGATAGGCCTAAATGATTTTGAATTATCTTCATTTACTTGGGATTACGGGTTTGAAATGATCAAACCTGGGTTTTCTTTTTAAATTACGGGTTGAAATGATATATTACCCGTATCACTTTACCTAGGCTAGAAAATGAAATACAGACCCGTTGTTAAAATATATTTCTCTACAATTTTTAAAATATTTTAGAAATGCAAATATTATAATATTTTTATTTAAATTTGATTAAAAATGATTTTTGTAAAGCATTAATAACTCTCTGAAAATTTATAAGTGAAATAAATTAATGGTAAAGTAAGAAAATCTGAAATGTAAGTTATTTTGGAAATTACAATTTGGTGATAAATGGAATTTAAATTAAATATGAAAATATGATAAATTTATGATATTTTGAACTAAATGAATTTAAAATGATTTTATAAAATATTAACGATTTTTAAATTAAGTTAAAATTTGAAATAAATGAATACTTAAGTTGAAATTTTGAAATATAACTAAAATTGGAAATTTGTGAATTTGGCTTAAAAGTGAATTTTAAGCTAAGTAAATAAAATTGAAATTGAGTTATATTTGAAAATTTAAACTGAAGTGTTAAGTTAAATTTAATTTAATGAATTTAAAATTTAAATGTTGGAATTTAATAAGTGAATTACTATTAAATTTTGATTTTTGAATAGAGATTTAACTTCATAAAATCATGAATATAAGGGTATTTGAATGATTGTTTTAAAAGTGAAATTATATGATTTTATAAGTTAAAAATGATTTAATAAAAATATAATTGTTTGTGAAATTATACTGAATATTTGAAGTTAATTTACTGCATTTCTAAAATACTATTAATTCTAATGTAAAGGATAATACATCATTTGTAAATGCTGTAGTTGATAATAATGAACCAAATGGCTCAATTTTATTAAAGGCTATTATAGAATTTTTGTAAATGCTATAATGGTTGAATTTAACTAAGTTTATTTTGAAACTAATGGAACCCTATTACAGCATTTTAAATGTTATCTTTTGTTAAATTGAACTGTTTTAAGTGTGACTTTCCATAGCATTTTCTAAATGCGACGAAAGTTGAATTTTCATTGTTTTAATAAATTTAAGTGAATGAATGAACTTTGAAAGATTAAAATTTTGGAAATTTAATAATTTAGTTATTAAATATAATATCTTCATTTTAGTGATTTAAAATGAAGCTATTTGTTTCGAAATATAATACTATTTTGAAATTTTAACCACGGGATCTATTTAATTTATGGTTTAACTGATCCTTAAAGGATGGGCGATCCCAAGCATCCTTTAAGTTATGGTGCATTTCTACTACAGTTCACTTGAGATGATTTACATTATATAAGTATATATTGTCCTGACTTGAGTGTTTTGTGTTTTACTTTACGCTCGGGTCAGCCTGAGAATTCACAGATTTGGATTCTCTTTCTGGAGCCGGTCTTTGCTGGAGTTTCTGCTTATCTACATTTTAATCTACTTTCTGTTTCAGCTATTCTAGTTATCTCATGTATTAGTGAACTTCTATGTATTTGGGATTCTATTATGTTGTTTTCAGACTATATTATGTATTTGGTTTGAGACTCTGCTGTAGTAGCTTCATGAACTACTATGTATTTTATATTCCGCTGCGAGGTATTCTGTTTGTTCTGTGTCTGTGATTCTGTGATTTGTATTTCATTTGCTCCAAATTTATTTACAATGCGGTATTTTGAGCAATTCAAGTCCGACATGTGCGGCTGCGAATGGCTGAAAATACCGGGTTGTTACATTTGGTATCAAAGCTCTGGTTTTAGGCTAACTATAGCCTGTGGAGCAAAAACTCATTAGAGATAGGGTAGAAATACCCTAGAATGAGTGAAATCAATCTCAGAATCCTTTCTTGTGAGAGAACGTATTTTCGAAAAATAATTTCCAAATGATTTTTAAAGGATTTTCAAAGATTATTTTGGTAAATTATTTTTCTTATTTTGAAACCAAGATTTTCAAAACTTCATCCCTTCAGTATCCATCTTGTTAGAATTCTCCTTGTTAGGATTCTTATCGATTAGGATTCCTTAAACTTTGGAAGGCTCCCACTTGTTCTGAAATCCAGTCTTGTCTTCCCTATTCTATCCATTTTGATTTTGGAGCATTTCATAACTCCACTTTGGAATGACCTCTATAAAGATCGGTGATTCCGCAAATCTTTGAATGATTTGTAAAGGGGTGAAAATCCTTTATAATTGGCATTGATTCACCGGAGATTCCTGTATCCTCGGTTTTCGATGCTATCTATCTTCTACTCTACCCGGATTCTATCTCTGGAGATCGAATGTCGATTTGCCTTAGATTTCCAAATTGATTATAATACTTGAAGTCACGGTTGACTGGTTAAGGTCGCTCGTGATTTATATAGGCTTATCATCTTCTATTCGGTAATAAAATTATCTTATCTTCGTTCGAGCTTATCTACGAACCAGAATTCTATTTGATTAGAGTTCCTCTCAATTCAAATCCCTGTATTGCTTAAAATCTAACCTTGAATCATTCTTTGGAAATTTGTGTTTGATTGAATTCTGAATTTGTGCATACATCGAAATTATTATTTTGATGAGGATGATCCTATTTCGTACATAAAAGTGAAATGCTTTCAATAAGGATTTTTACCTTTGGAAAATGAAAATTTGAAGCTTTGAAAGGATTTCAAATTTATAATAAATTTGGTTTATATAAAAGTGATTTATAAATGAAGGGTTTTGAATTTGAATTTCGTGGAATCGAACTTCGGTGTTTTGAAATGGGTTTTTAAGATTTTGGAAAATAAATAATAATAATATGATTTAAAGATATTTTTCCAAATAAGAAATGTTTCAAATGTATTCGAATGAATTCCAATGATTTCGAAGAGATTTCAAAGAAGTTTCAAGAAATAAAAGTCCAAAAACCACTTATGTTGCTGAAAAATAATTTTGGTGATGAATACATGCATTATCGACATTGATTTTTGAGTTTCTGAGTGGGCGGAGGCCACTCTAGTAGCTTTCTATGCAAGTGATTTTATGAAACCAAATTTGATTTCCAATTTCGAAGTATGGTTTGATATTCGAAAGATATGTATATATATAGTTGAAATGATTTAAAATAAGCCAGTGTTCAGTCCTCGAGATTCAGATTTTTTTTGGTATAACCTTACCTATTGGAATCGATTTACTAATTTGTTGGTGATTTCCAACTCTTGGATTGAAATTATGATTTCTTCGACTATTTTGAAGGTTCGAGCACTTCCAAATCAAGGTTAACTTTTCAAAGCTAAGAAATTTTGAATGGTATAAGGTATTTGATAAAGTGAAAGTTTAGTTTGGTATGATTAACGCATAAAGTAATATGATTTATATAAGTTTGAAACCGTTGTGGAGTGAAATAAATAAGACTATTTTGAATTATATTGTATGAAATATAGTTTTGAAAAGATATTTGTAGTAAAATGTTGAGTTTTGTTAAATTTATAAGTTAAGAAAAAACAGTGAATTTTGAGTTAACAAATGAAAGTGAGTTTTAAATTGAATATTTGATTTAAAATTTTGTTGTGATAAATCATGTAACTACCCCGGATTTTTATGAATTTAAATTGATAATTTAAAAGAATTTTTGAATTAAAATTTGTAAAATTGATTATAAATGGAACCGAGTTTCCCCGATTCAAATAGAAAATATATTAAGTCATATGAATTTGGAAATTTGTATATATGTGAATATATATGTATATATTGGATTTGAGATAAAATCTTAAATAAATGGTTTTTAAAATAAATAGAAATTGTTACAAATGGTTTGAAATAATAATAAGTATTAACATAAGTATGAACACTAACACAAGTAAAAAGCAACATGGAAAAAATAAAATAAAATGAACAAAACAAAGTAAAAATATAAATATCTTTTGTATAACTAAGATAAGTATGTAAGTTAAAGATAAATATTTAAGTAAGAAATACATTCACATATAAACAAAAACAAAACAAAGTAAATACAAACAAATATAAAAGTTTCAGTATGCAAAAAAAAAGGGAAATAAAATACATCAATCTCCTGGAAAATAACACAGCAACAAGTACTGAAGTAAGGCAAGCATGGGAACAAAGGTCATGCATTTAATGAAAGCATCATCAGCCACCAAAATATGAGATCTGCAGCTACCACAAAGAGCTTTGTCAAAGATAAAGTGTGAACAAACAAATTAAAATATACATATGCATAAATAAGTACAACCAAAACATAACTAAAACAATAAAGTACAATAACATATCAGTACAACATCACTTCAGCCACGCCTAGCATTATAAAACAAACATCACCTTGTACCAGTAAAGATATACAAGCTTGCATGTTTTTTTTTATATATATACATATCTCCTCTCCATTTCGACCATTTGATCTGAGAAAAGAAGAAGCGAAAAAAAAACTGAGATAGTATCACATTGTAAACAAACAAAATTCAATCTAAAACAAAACAAACCAGATCAAAGTTAGCAGTAGCTTCCCAGATTTTCAAAAGACTTCAGCTTGTTTCAACTCAGTTTAAAAGCAAAACAAACATCAACAACTAAGCTTCAGTTTCAACTCAATTATATCAAGTAGCAGATCAAAATTCAGATCAAAAGTAAAGCTTCAGATAAACCAAACTCCAACTTGTAAACTCCTAGAGTCAAAATGATTTGGAAGGTGAGCAAACTTATCTTTGAACCAATTTTCTTGATATATGTGATGATGATAGCTCGATAGTTATGATCAATGTTTGAGTTTTGTTGTAGAAAAACATTTGAATATGTTTACCTGTAATATATGTATGCCTGCATGACTGGAAACAGAACAAAGCTTGCTTTTGTTCATACATTCCAGATCTTAAAACCTGTTTGAATTCAAGATCATCACACCTAAACAATTCTAGATTGTAATCATAGAATGAAAGATGTTCATAGGAGTATAACGTCATTTCAAAAAAAAATCCAACACAAGTGAGAAACACTTCATTTGTTAATATTTGAAATGATATTCATGCTCTGTTACAGTAGACTTCCTTTTCATTCCCACTACAAAAATCAATATCTCATAATCTAGTCCATATATATTGAAGTTGTAAACTAGGAATATCTTTGATTTTTAGTGTAGGTTAAATTAAAAATAGTTTCATGACATAAAAATGTATATAGATGGAAAAATCAAATTTTTACAGTGGTAACTTCATTTTTTTGGAAAATTCGAATGTCATGAAATATTGATTCAAGTATATAATTGGAGTCTACACTCAAAAATAAGATTTTTAAAATAAATATGTGGATTTTTAGTTGAGTGTGCAGCGTGTAGTTCCAAATTGAACCGAATGTGCTTTTACTCAATTTCTGGAAATTTAGCAAATCTTTGATGTTGAATTTTTGTTTGGAGATAGTTTGTTGATCAATGATGTCAGGAAAAATGCTAAATATTTTTTTCAATGCAAGAATGTTTGTGATGAATCAAATTTAGGGTTTAACGTGGATTTTGGGTTCGGCATGATTCTCGTGCTCGCGTGGAGTCAGGGTGGGATCGAGTTTGATGGGATTCTGGGGATAGGTTTGTGGGGGATCGGAGATGGTGTGATCGAGGTGGCACGAGGCCTGGTGGTCGGAGATCCACGAACGCGGCGTTGCACGGTATGGGTGTGGAGGTAGATGCAATTTCCAGGTTTTGGGTTGAGCTCCTCGAATTTGATTTCGAGATAACTGGGTGGTCCAAATGTATGGGAGGGGTTGCGAGTTTGGTTTGTGACTTGCAAAGATGGTTGTTGATGGTCGGCGTCGGCGATCGTGCGCGTACACGTGCACGTTTGGGATTTGGGTTTGGCTGTGGGTTGCGTCGTTGGGGAAGAAGCAATTGTTTCAGTGGAGACGTAGTTTTCTCGGGCTTGAATCGAAGTAGCCTTCGCGTTTGCTCGAAGCAACTGGGAAGTGGTGAAACCCCCGAAGTATAACTCGAGTGTTAATAGGACGAATCTCGGGTCGTTTTCAAATTGCAGTTTTTTTTAGATGGTTAAACAAATTCGTTAAACACTGCACTTAGAAAATGTTTAATAGTTAAGATTTTATTCAAGTTTTAATTATTTTAGTCAAACTTAATAATATTTTCAAACTCTTAATTATTTTAACCAAGAAATTAATCTAAGATTAAGTATAAAGTAATTAACAATTTAGTTTTTGTAGTTAATAATGAATCGAATTTCAAATTTAAAAGAAAACTTTTAAATGATTAATCAAGTTGAATAATTAAGTAATAAGAATTAATAACTGATTAATTTAGAAATGTGTGGTTTATAAATGGGTAATTAAGTTTTATTAATTAATAAGTAAGGTTACTAATTAATGATTGGGGATAATCAATTAAGTAACTAAAGTTAAATAACTTGATTTGGAAGTAATTAATTAAATAGCATGAAATAAAATAATAAAGTAATTAAGATATAATGATTAATTAAGAAATCATTTTAAGGATTTATCACTTATTGAAATTAAAGTTGGATATTTTGATTTATTAAAGATAATTAATTATGAAATTGGTTTAAAAGGTTGATTTAATTGATATATCAAGAATAATTTAATTAATTAAGGTGATTTGATTAATTTATTAATATCAAATGATTTGTAATTAATAAATCAGGATTGGATAATTAATTCATAAGTAATAAATTTACTTGGAGATAAATTGAATTGATTTGGATTAAAAATGATTTAATTAATCCTGCTTATAAATGACTATTGAATACTTGACTTACTTATGAATGATTGTATTATATGAGATGCCTTGAATTGATTTTCCTATCTGATCTGTGATATTTTGTTTTTTGAATTGAGCTGTGTATTTATTCATTTATTGATGATACATTTGTATATTATCTGTGAATCTGTGAATGAGCGATAAACGTTATGTTTATATCGCTTATCAACTATATTTCTGTGTTTTAATCTGTGATGATTGAATGATGTTGCACTATTGTGTTAAAACCCTTGACCACACTTATACACACACCATTATGGATTTCACGAGGAAATCAGTTAAGTCGTAGATTTTTGAAATAGTTTTGAATTTGAGTTTTTAAATTCAAATGTTTTGGAAATAAAAGTGAAAAGCTTTTAAAAAATGGAATTTCAAGTTAAAATTTATTCTAATTAAGTTTTGAAATTTAAATAATTTGAATTCAAAATTGGGAATTGAATTCTATGATTTGAAATTAGGGATTAAAGATTTTATATTAGTTACATATGGGTTAAACCACTTTTAAGTATTGTTTTTGGGAATTTGAATTAAGTCAAAGATCGTAACTTGTATAAATGAAATGGGGTTTTTCCAAAATAAAGCTATTGTTTCTAAAATAATAAAAAGCTTTGGTTTCAAATCTTATTGAAAGGGATTTCAAGTTAAATTAAAATAGTTTTCCAAGTTATAGATAAATATTCGGGAACAAATTTTGAAAATAAATGTTTGGGAATAATTTGAAAACTAGGAGAAAAATCTTTGATTTAAAGATTTAATGAATTAATTCTTTTGAAACGGAATTGTTTTGAAATCCGGGAATGAATATGTGTGAAAGTAGGTGAAATAAATCTTATTTTTAAAAGATTTGAAATGGTAATTGGTTTAAACCATTTGAAAGAAAGTTTTGAATTATTAAGTTGCGACTTAATTGAAATCCCATATCCATATGTTTCAATTATTGCACTCACTATTCGGTTTAGCCGGGAAAGGACCTTTGTGTCGTATAACCCATTCCGGATATGTGATTCGACGTTATGGATAGCATTTGAAGACCGGTGATGAAGACCGGGTATTTGAGAAAGCGATAGGATGACCTATAGATTGTCTCTGCACCGAGTCGCGCCGGTATAGAGATTCCTGCCATGGAATGTGGCGGTAACCTGCTATTGAACATGGTAGCTATAGTAGGCATAAGTGCGGAATGCCTATGCTGGCTAAGATTTATATCTTTTCTTTCGAAATGAATTTTTCCAACACTATGCACTAGTAATAATATCAAATGTTTCTTTTTAAATGCGTATCAAGCATCTTTGACTATCATAAGGAGAAATCTCCTTCGATTCTGCGTTTGCACTGTGTGTGTGTGCGGGAGGCCTTATGGTAGTCTCATTTCTAAAAGCATCGCGAGTTGACTTTAAAATCTTTTGTTGATAGTTTTTAAAGATAAACTGTTTTTGTTGCTCACACCAGTCCCATGACTGATCCGGAGTTTATTGTTTCTTTCCTAAACTCTGGGTGCTCAAAATTTTTCTACACGAGCAGTCTAGAGTTGGGTTTTTCAGATATTTAAGTTCAGTGAATTATCTGGAGCTAGTTCAGTCTTTGGATGTGGATGAGACTTGCTTGTCTTAGCGTATCATGATGTTGGATCGAGCTAGTGCTTCTGGAGTTCTCTTTTGAAGACTATCTTAGAGTTATATTGTTCCGCTGCTAAATGTTATCTATTTTCTTTTCCGCTGCTATTTTATTGTATCTCTGAGGTATATTGATATCTATTGGATCATCTGTTGTATGAGATATTGTATCAAAGCTGTATATCAATGTATTATTCTATTATTCCGCTGTGTTCTTTACTTAATGTTGTTATAAGCTCCGGTGAATCGGATTTGAATGGTCGAATCTGTGGCATTCGAATACGATATGAAGTATGGATGTCGATTTTCGAGCGCGAAAAATCCAGTTCGTCACATGTGGTATCGGAGCTAAGGTAAAACTTTAGCTCAGGAGTATAACACATTAAGTAGCTCATTAGAGATAGGGTGAAGTAAACCCTAGAATGAGTATCCCTAAGATATCCGTTTGAATGAACCTCTTGCTATCCACCGATAGTAAGTACGAGTGCAAGAAGAAAATGAGATAGGGGACAGAGGAATACGACTATAAAGGGTCGATACTCTGCAACAACAGTGGAAACAACTTTCTTATCAATTTCCTTTGATTCGTTTCTAAATTCTTTTGATTGTTTCGTGACAGCTACAAGAAGAAGTTTCGGTGTGATGATGGCCCTACGAATCATTGTAGAAAATTTTTACTTCGTATCCTCATCAGTTTCTTATCAGTTTTTCGATTTAAACCTTAAAGAATATGAATTTGAAATTTGAATAAATTGGAAATTTCAATTTGAGTTGAAATTGGTTAATAAAATATAAGGATAAATTGAATTGTATCGATAAAACGATTTCGTTTAAACCCAAATTTTAGATTTCTATTATAACTTCTTGGGTAGAATAAAATCTGAAATATAAACTTTGTTGTATTTCTCAACCTACAAAATTCTAAAACTTAGTATCTTAATTTTTGGATTTTGATTTTAATTGTAGAGAACAAATAGCATCAGTCGAGGTGGAAAGGCCAGGAGGGTTGGTGATACTAGTTCATCCAGTAGAACTCTGGATGATTCGGGTGAACCATCAACACACGAGGAGGTGCCAGAGGAGCCTGCGGTGCAGCCACAACCTCAAATTGAAGAACCCAAGGAGGAGTTCGGAAATGAAGAAGAATTCGAAGAGGAATTTGAAGAAGAATTTAAAGAGGAATTCGAGGAGGAATTTGAAGAAGAGTTCGAAGAAGAATTTGAGGAAGAGTTTGAGGTGGAAGAAGAACCTGAAATTGAGGTAGAGTCCGAAGGCGATGAAGCAATTTATTGGGATTTAGATAATGCCATAGAGGATGATGATGCCATAGAAGATGAGGAGCTAGATGGTGGAGGTTTTATTCCGATAGACTCAGACCCAGAGGAATTTTTGAGACAGACGATGAGGCTGAATTTATAGAACTGTTAGGGCCTGAGAGAGGAAGCTCTGACAGTGAAGATCTGTAGTTGGTTGGATTGACTTCTTTTGGTTAAGGTATGTTTATGTACGTGTTTTGGAATTAAAATTGTAGTGAATTGGATGTTAGTAGAGTTATGTATGACTATAACTTGTGTACTAATATTATGAGTAGCATTTTATATGAGATATATTATGAATTACCCGAAAATATCTATATGATTACTAGTATAGTTTGAATTGGCATTAGTCTTTTCTGTGGGTGTATAATTCATGAAAAGAGCGGTGCAAATTCGAGGACGAAATTCTTTTAAAGGGGGAAGGTTGTAACGACCCTGGATTTTTATGAATTTAAATTGATAATTTAAAAGAATTTTTGAACTAAAATTTGTAAAATTGATTATAAATGGCAGCGAGTTTCCCCGATTCAAATAGAAAATATATTAAGTCATATGAATTTGGAAATTTTTATATATGTGAACATATATGTATATATTGGATTTGAGATAAAATCTTAAATAAATGGTTTTTAAAATAAATAGAAATTGTTACAAATGGTTTGAAATAATAATAAGTATTAACATAAGTATGAACACTAACACAAGTAAAAAGCAACATGGAAAAAAATAAAATAAAATGAACAAAACAAAGTAAAAATATAAATATCTTTTGTATAACTAAGATAAGTATGTAAGTTAAAGATAAATATTTAAGTAAGAAATACATTCACATATAAACATAAACAAAACAAAGTAAATACAAACAAATATAAAAGTTTTAGTATGCAAAAAAAAGGAAATAAATTACATCAATCTCCTGGAAAATAACACAGCAACAAGTACTAAAGTAAGGCAAGCATGGGAACAAAGGTCATGCATTTAATGAAAGCATCATCAGCCACCAAAATATGAGATCTGCTGCTACCACAAAGAGCTTTGTCAAAGATAAAGTGTGAACAAACAAATTAAAATATACATATGCATAAATAAGTACAACCAAAACATAACTAAAACAATAAAGTACAATAACATATCAGTACAACATCACTTCAGCCATGCCTAGCATTATAAAACAAACATCACCTTGTACCAGTAAAGATATACAAGCTTGCATGTTTTATATATATATATATATATATATATATATACATATCTCCTCTCCATTTCGACCATTTGATCTGAGAAAAGAAGAAGAGAAAAAAAACTGAGATAGTATCACATTGTAAACAAACAAACTTCAAACTAAATCAAAACAAACCAGATCAAAGTTAGCAGTAGCTTCCCAGATTTTCAAAAGACTTCAGCTTGTTTCAACTCGGTTTAAAAGCAAAACAAACATCAACAACTAAGCTTCAGTTTCAACTCAATTATATCAAGTAGCAGATCAAAACTCAGATCAAAAGTAAAGCTTCAGATAAACCAAACTCCAACTTGTAAACTCCTGGAGTCAAAATGATTTGGAAGGTGAGCAAACATATCTTTGAACCAATTTTTTTGATATATGTGATGATGATAGCTCGATAGTTATGATCAATGTTTGAGTGTTGTTGTGGAAAAATATTTGAATATGTTTACCTGTAATATATGTATGCCTGCATGACTGGAAACAGAACAAAGCTTGCTTTTGTTCATACATTCCAGATCTTAAAACCTGTTTGAATTCAAGATCATCACACCCAAACAATTCTAGATTGTAATCACAGAATGAAAGATGTTTATAGGAGTATAACATCATTTCAAAAAAAAAAATCCAACACAAGTGAGAAACACTTCATTTGTTAATATTTGAAATGATATTCATGCTCTGTTACAGTAGACTTCCTTTTCATTCCCACTTCAAAAATCAATATTTCATAATAGTCCATATATATTGAAGTTGTAAACTAGGAATATCTTTGATTTTTAGTGTAGGTTAAATTAAAAATAGTTTCATGACATAAAAATGTATATAGATGGAAAAATCAAATTTTTACAGTGGTAACTTCATTTTTTTGGAAAATTCGAATGTCACAAAATATTGATTCAAGTATATAATTGGAGTCTACACTCAAAAATAAGATTTTTAAAACAAATATGAGGATTTTTAGTTGAGTGTGCAGCGTGTAGTTCCAAATTGAACCGAATGTACTTTTTAATCAATTTCTGGAAATTTAGCAAATCTTAGATGTTGAATTTTTGTTTGGAGATAGTTTGTTGATCGATGATGTCAGGAAAAATGCTAAATATTTTTTTCAATGCAAGAATGTTTGTGATGAATCGAATTTAGGGTTTAACGTGGATTTTGGGTTCGGCATGATTCTCGTGCTCGCGTGGAGTCAAGGAGGGATCGAGTTTGATGGGATTCTGGGGATAGGTTTGTGGGGGATCGGAGATGGTGTGATTGAGGTGGCGCGAGGCCTGGTGGTCGGAGCTGCACGAACGCGGCGTTGCCAGGTATGGGTGTGGAGGAAGATGCAATTTCCAGGTTTCGGGTTGAGATCCTCGAATTTGATTTCGAGATAACTGGGTGGTCCAAATGTTTGGGATGGGTTGCGAGTTTGGTTTGTGACTTCTAGAGATGGCCATTGATGGTCGGCGTCGGCGATCGTGCGCGTACACGTGCACGTGCACGTTTGGGATTTGGGTTTGGTTGTGGGTTGCGTCGTTGGGGAAGAAGCAATTGTTTCAGTGGAGACGTAGTTTTCTCGGGCTTGGATTGAAGTAGCCTTCGCGTTTTCTCGAAGCAACTGGGAAGTGGTGAAACCCCCGAAGTGTAACTCGAGTGTTAATAGGACGAGTATCGAGTTGTTTTCAAATTGTAGTTTTTTTTAGATGGTTAAACAAATTCGTTAAACACTGCACTTAGAAAATGTTTAATAGTTAAGATTTTATTCGAGTTTTAATTATTTTAGTCAAACTTAATAATATTTTCAAACTCTTAATTATTTTAACTAAGAAATTAATCTAAGATTAAGTATAAAGTAATTAACAATTTAGTTTTTGTAGTTAATAATGAATCGAATTTCAAATTTAAAAGAAAACTTTTAAATGATTAATCAAGTTGAATAATTATGTAATAAGAATTAATAATTGATTAATTTAGAAATGTGCGATTTATAAATGGGTAATTAAGTTTTATTAATTAATAAGTAAGGTTACTAATTTATGATTGAGGATAATCAATTAAGTAACTAAAGTTAAATAACTTGATTTGGAAGTAATTAATTGAATAGCGTGAAATAAAATAATAAAGTAATTAAGATATAATGATTAATTAAGAAATGATTTTAAGGATTTATCACTTATTGAAATTAAAGTTGGATATTTTGATTTATTAAAGATAATTAATTATGAAATTGGTTTAAAAGGTTGATTTAATTGATATATCAAGAATAATTTAATTAATTAAGGTGATTGATTAATTTATTAATATCAAATGATTTGTTATTAATAAATCAGGATTGGATAATTAATTCATAAGTAATAAATTTACTTGGAGATAAATTGAATTGATTTGGATTAAAAACGATTTAATTAATCCTGCTTATAAATGGCTACTGAATACTTGACTTACTCATGAATGATTGTATTGTATGAGATGCTTTGAATTAATTTTCCTATCTGATCTGTGATATTTTGTTTTGTGAATTGAGCTGTGTATTTATTCATTTATTGATGATACATTTGTATATTATCTGTGAATCTGTGAATGAGCGATAAACGTTATGTTTATATCGCTTATCAACTATATTTCTATGTTTTAATCTGTGATGATTGAATGATGTTGCACTATTGTGTTAAACCCCTTGACCACACTTATACACACACCATTATGGATTTCACGAGGAAATCAGTTAAGTCGCAGATTTTTGAAATAGTTTTGAATTTGAGTTTTTAAATTCAAATGTTTTGGAAATAAAAGTGAAAAGCTTTTAAAAAATGGAATTTCAAGTTAAAATTTATTCTAATTAAGTTTTGAAATTTAAATAATTTGATTTAAATTTGAATTCAAAATTGGGAATTGAATTCTATGATTTGAAATTAGGGATTAAAGATGTTATATTAGTTACATATGGGTTAAACCACTTTTAAGTATTGTTTTTGGGAATTTGAATTAAGTCAAAGATCGTAACTTGTATAAATGAAATGGGGTTTTTCCAAAATAAAGCTATTGTTTCTAAATAATAAAAAGATTTGGTTTCAAATCTTATTGAAAGGGATTTCAAGTTTAAACTAAAATAGTTTTCCAAGTTATAGATAAATATTCGGGAACGAATTTTGAAAATAAATGTTTGGGAATAATTTGAAAACTAGGAGACAAATCTTTGATTTAAAGATTTAACGAATTAATTCTTTTGAAAAGGAATTGTTTTGAAATCCGGGAATGAATGTGTGTGAAAGTAGGTGAAATAAATCTTATTTTTAAAAGATTTGATAATTGGTTTAAACCATTTGAAAGAATGTTTTGAATTATTAAGTTGTGACTTAACTGAAATCCCATATCCATATGTTTTAATTATTGCGCTCACTATTCGGTTTAGCCCGGAAAGGACCTTTGTGTCGTATAACCCATTCCGAATATGTGATTCGACGTTATGGATAGCATTTGAAGACTGGTGATGAAGACCGGGTATTTGCGAAAGCGATAGGATGACCTATCGATGGTCTCTGCACCGAGTCGCGCCGGTATAAAGATTCCTTAAGTGATGGGAAATCCGATCGGGATTGTGGATATCCAGATTGCAAGGACTTCTTTGAAAGTGCCTTCGGTTCTGTTCGAACCCATAACAGACTTGTATGGATTGTTATGTCTGACATTACAATTTGAGATATAAAGCTGATTTCTTTCAATTATATTTTTGTTGGTGGCGGAGAATTTATTCTCTTAGCTTAACACCCTTCTCTGAGAAGTACGAGCTCAGAGGTTATGTAGTTGATGGTTATCAACGATATATTCCCAATTTGGTAATGTGGCATGCATAGTGTTGCTGTGGGATGATCATTGTTTGATCATTTGTGATATGATCATTTGTTTGATCATTTGTCTTGGTGATCATTACTTTGATCATTTGTTGACCCAAAGCACAACTTTTGTATAAAGCGTAGCTTTGTGGACGAGACTTCGTCGGACCTCACACCCCGAAATGGTCAAAACAGGAAAGATGCGGCAAGGTTATTGGGGGTAGCACCCCTTAGGGTATGTGCATTTCCTTCTGGATAGAAGTGGTATCATGGTATGGAGCCCAGATACTTAACTTATGTTGATATCACAGATATATATATGTATTACTTTGTGATTTGTTGCTGGGGCCCCGGTTAAAGGTTGGTTACAACCGGGAGATGGCATACTCGTGTCAGTAGTTACCCAATTAGGGGTAACCCGGCCTTGTGTTGGCAGAGATCCAGTTAGGTTCTCGGGGACGTCCTTCCAGAGGCGTTCTCATGTGGCAATGGGAAGTTCCTTGGCCTGACCATATGTTGGAAATCCAAAGAAACAATACGATCTTGTACGGTTTTAGTTGTATAACCTGCCATGGAATGTGGCGGTAACCTGCTATTGAACATGGTAGCATAGTAGGCATAAGTGCGGAATGCCTATGCTGGCTAAGATTTATATCTTTACTTTCGAAATGAATTTTGTCTACACTATGCACTAGTAATAATATCAAATGTTTCTTTTTAAATGCGTATCAAGCATCTTTGACTATCATAAGGAGAAATCTCCTCCGATTCTACGTTTGCATTGTGTGTGTGTGCGGTAGGCCTTATGGTAGTCTCGTTTCTAAAAGCATTGCGAGTTGACTTTAAAATCTTTTTTGATAGTTTTTAAAGATAAACTGTTTTGGTTGCTCACACCAGTCCCATGACTGATCCGGAGTTTATTGTTTCTTTCCTAAACTCTGGGTGCTCAAAATTTTTCTACACGAGCAGTCTATAGTTGGGTTTTTCAGATAGTTAAGTTCAGTGAATTATCTCGAGCTAGTTCAATCTTTGGATGTGGACGAGACTTGCTTGTCTTAGCGTATCGTGATGTTGGATCGAGCTGGTGCTTCTGGAGTTCTCTTTTGAAGACTATCTTAGAGTTATATTGTTCCGCTGCTAAATGTTATCTATTTTCTTTTCCGCTGCTATCTTATTGTATCTCTGAGGTATATTGATATCTATTGGATCATCTATTGTATGAGATATTGCATCAAAGCTGTATATCAATGTATTATTCTATTATTCCGCTGTGTTCTTTACTTAATGTTGTTATAAGCTCCGGCGAATCGGATTTGAACGGTCGAATCTATGGCATTCGAATACGATATGAAGTATGGAGTCGATTTTCGAGCGCGAAAAATCCAGTTCGTCACAAATCATATGTTAAAAGTTAATTAAATGTGAAATTTTAAAGTCTAGAAATATGATTTATGAGTTTAAAATTTGCTAAAATTGAAGTTGTATTGTTTTTGAAAAGTTATAATATAATCTGGAATTTTATTAATAACATTTTTAAAATGCTATAGTTTTATGACAACACTTTAAATTGCTATTGTTTTTGAATTTAACTTTGTTTGAATTAACTAAATGTCAGTTATGGCATATAATGCCGTTATTCTTGAACTAAACAATTTTGGAAACTTTAAGTTATGATAACACTTTTAAATGCTGTTGTTCTTATAATTTGACAATGTTCCGTAATGTTATAGATTTTAACACTGTTGAGTTATGTTTTAAAAAGTTAAATGATTTAATGTTTGGAATTGATTATTTGTGAAATTTAAGGAGTTTTGAATATAATTTAATATTTAAATTTGAATTTTAAGGAATTTAAATTGAGTTTAAATTTAAATAAGGTATACTTGGTTATGTGTTAAATGGAATGAAATGTAATGAGATAAATGAATTTTTGAATGGAATTTTGAAATGTATTTTGTAATGATATTTGAAATAATAATTGAATGACATATTTGATTTTTTTTAAATGATATATAAATTTGAATATTTGAAATTTAATTCAAATAATGATTTGATATTGAGGCTTTGAATGATATAATCTTTATTTGATAAAGAATGTGAATCAGGAATGATAATTGATTTTGATAAATGAAATTTAAAGTTTTATTTGTATGAAAGGATATTTTGTTTACTTGTAATTTGAGTTTAAATAAAAGTGATGGATTTATGAAATGAATATTTCAAAACTAAGTAATAATGAAGTAAAATTTGAGATATATGAAATTATAAAATTTAAGTTTTGGAATATGGTATATTTAAGCCTTGAAATATATTTAAAACTGAAAAGTTTATTTTTTGGATCAAATCTATATTGAAATTTTATAGTATTTGAAATGGTTTTATTGTAAAACTAATTTGAATTGAAATTGATGGTTTGAATTGAATTAAAGCTGGAACTTGTTGACTTGGGTTTAAATTGAATAAATTTGTGAAATGTAAAGAATTAAAGGGATGTTTTATGATTTCAAATGTATGATTTAGAAAAGTTATGATTTTCAAAGTGTAATGATTTCAAGTATTTTGGTTTCAAAATATTTATAGCTTTAAAAGTATTAAGATTTTTGAAAGTGAATATATGTTTGAAATGGAAATGAATTTGTTTGACCTAAATTTTTGTTGATTTGGAAATTTGGATTATTTTCTAAATCTATTGTTTTATGAAACTGAGTATATGTAATTTGTAGGAAATGATTTGGCGAAATCATATATGATTTTGAAACCGAAATGTTATTGAAACAAATTAAAATTGAGAACCTTATTTTACTAAATACTTGATTTGGGAGTTATCGAACTTATATAAAATGGATTTGTATAAGTATGAAGTTGATTTGAAAATGTTGAATTGAAAAGGTACTCAATTTGTAAATTAAAATCTTATATAATCGAAGTTTATATAAGTATGATTTGATATACTATTGATTTTGGAAAGTATTCGATTTGAAAATGAAATCTTATATATAATGGAATTTATATAAGTGCGATATTTGAAGCTATGATTTTGAAGGGTTAAAATATATGGTATATTATATAAGAGGTATGGGAAGTACCCTCCGGAAGAAGTATAGTGATATGTTTCGACTCAGATGGACTTGGGGGATCCAGGAATGGATTCGACCGATAAACCCTATTGGACTTGAGTGAATTCAGAAATGGATTCGAACTGATATGGTTGTCCGTACTTAAACTCATGAGTTCCTCGATTTTTTTCAAGGTAAATGGTACTTTAGTTTACCCAATGGAGGCGCTTTCGATCCCGGGATATGTTGTTTATGGATCTTCCGGGAAGGAAGTGCATCCATTGCGTAAATCATTGAATCAGCAGCGTTCCACTGCAGCAAGGGTCAATGGTCTCTTGTTTATGAACTGGCTACGATATTTTTCTGGAATCCAGAAGGTAGAAGGATCTTCTGGAAAGTTTCGTGTCCAGTGCGTAAATACTGGATCAGCAGCGGGCCACTCCTATCGTATTATCATCATTTGACATTAGATTTTGAGTGGTGCTTCTCATACCCGTTTTTTTTTTCATTTTTATTTTTTAGTAGTTTTCACTAGCTGTCGAAACAGGTCTACTAAGTACTTGGAGAATTCTACCCTTGCGCCTGATCAACGCATGGCCAGAGCCTGCAAGAACGAGGATAAACTTGTTAAGACATCGAGTTATAAAAGTAGTTTGATAAAGTACTATATAAAGAATATTTTGATCAGTTATTTTTCCTTCTAAAGAATTTAAAAATGTTTAAATATTGTTTACCTTGAACAATCAGATTTGAATCAAATGACTATTCATCATATTATAAAATGTTTTAAATGGTATAAAATTTTAATTGAAATGTATAATGGTTTAATTAATGGTTCATCCTTGTCTTTCAACCTGCTTTCCCTCCTAGCTACTTTTTCCCTACCTTCTTTCAGGATGTCTTCCAACCTATTGTTCTTTCTTGGTGTTTCTCCGTTTCCTTCCTTTTCGAGGACGAAAAGATTTGAGTAGGGGAGAGTGTAACAACCCTAGATTTTTCATATATTTTAATATTTGACCTTATTTTTTTTTAAATTATTTTAAACTTATTTTATTTCAAACATTTCATTTTTAAATATAAGTGTTAGTTATTATGTGAATTGTAATTTCAAACCGGTATAAATTGAATATTTTCCCGAAAAGTGGATTTTTGGTCAATCTGGTCAAACTTTGACTTTTAAATTTAAAATTTAAATATTTTAATTCTTGAATTTTATCTTTTATTATGAAAATAAATTTAATTTCAAGAATACTTCTTTTCGTTTCGTTGAAATCCGATTTATATTATGAAAGTTATGCCTTTTACCATATTGTATGTAAATTGATTTATTTAATAAAATCGTCTATTTTAATTTATATAAACAATATTTTATTTGTCAAATCATGTTCTAATATGTGTTATATGACATATTAGATATATATTTTATTTTAAAGCATTTTTAAAGTGATGTTATAACTTTTCCATAGTTTACTGTGTTGATTTCCTATTTTTATAGGCTGTTTTCTTATTTTCTGCTATTTTCTTCATTAAAATTATATTTAAATTAAATTTTATATATTTATTTTGTGAATGTATTTTTATTTTATGTTATTATTTATGTCTAAAAATATTTTGCAAGCTCATATGAATTTTCTTAAATTCATTTCATTTAATTTCAAATTTACTAGTCTAGTTCACTATTCTTAGCTATTTTTCTTAATTTAACTTTATATAATTAATAAATATTATATAAATTTTTATATTTTGATAAATTTAGAAATTTTACCGGGGATTATTATTATTTCTAGAAATATAAAGTTATATAAATAAAATAAAGAAATATGAAAGGGTTTTGACTTTTGAATTGCCTTTTGACTTTTTGAATTCCACCTCTTCATTTTCCTCACAACTCTTCATTTCTTTTGGCATAACTCTCCGCATTTCAGCCGACTATCTCATTATCATTTCATGTATCTTTCTTTCCTCCTTCCTGAGAAAAATTTTCGGCCATCACTTCTTGAGGAAATTTGGTAAAACTTTATCTTCTTTTTTCACTTATATTGTTTATTCTAGTTTGATTTTTGCACATGCTTTCACCTCTTTTAGGATTGGCCATGCCTTCCTTGCAACCAAGCAGCCTCCACAACCTAATGACACTTGGAGCCTTGGCCAAGCCTAAATCCATGACTAAAACACATGTATATGCATGCTTATGTGTGTTATTCCCTTCACCCACTTTGGCACCATCACAAATGACATCTAGGCCGACCCATACCCACCATAATCTGACCCAAACACTTTCCATTGTCATGTATTTTCCCTTATGGCTGAGCCTAGTAATGGTTAAAAGCAAGTGCAAACATTTCTATTTGATTCTGTGCAGTTATTCAAGCATAGTTTTGATCGTAGTTGATTTGAAACGCATCGTTGTTATATTTTTTTTGTTTGATGTGTATCCAAGGAATTTGACATTTGGCTCCTTTATTTGAATCTGTGTCGTGCTTTTGTGCTTGGGTAGATCCCCTTTGTGCAATTCGTCGTTGGGTCATCAGCTCAAACCAATGAGTTATTCTCACCAGACAATATGTACATATATAACTAGTAAATTGACCCCTTTTGAATCTCTAAAATGCATTATTATGTTACACCTGCTATGTTATGATTTTATGATGTTCACCCATGCTTAAACACCTGTTATATCATATGTTACTGTTATATTATGTTGTTCTATTATTTTTTATCAGTTTATCACACTGCAAGTTCCCTTTAGATTAGAATCACTATGGGTTGAAATGATACAACCCGAACGGACATTAGAATAGGAGAAAATCATTATGGGCTGAAATGATAGGCCTAAGTGATTTTCAATTATCTTCATTTACTTGGGATTGCGGGTTTGAAATGATCAGACCCTGGTTTTCTTTTTAAATTGCGGGTTGAAATGATATATTACCCGTATCACTTTACCTAGGCTAGAAAATGAAATACAGACCCGTTGTTAAAATATGTTTTTCTAAAATTTTTAAAATATTTTTGAAATGTAAATATTGTAATATTTAGATTTAAATTTGATTAAAAATGATTTTTGTAAAGCATTATTAACTCTCTGAAAATTTATAAGTGAAATAAATTAATGGTAAAGTTAGAAAATCTGAAATGTAAGTTATTTTGGAAATTATAATTTGGTGATAAATGGAATTTAAATTAAATATGAAAATATGATAAATTTATGATATTTTGAATTAAATGAATTTAAAATGATTGTATAATATATTAATGATTTTTGAATTAAGTTAAAATGTGAAATGAATGAATACCTAAGTTGAAAATTTGAAATATCACTAAAATTGGAAATTTCTGAATTTGGCTTAAAAGTGAATTTTAAGTTAAGTAAATAAAAATGAAATTGAGCTATATTTGAAAATTTAAACTGAAGTGTTAAGTTAAATTTAATTTAATGAATTTAAAATTTAAATGTTGGAATTTAATAAGTGAATTACTATTAAATTTTGATTTTTGAATAGAGATTTAACTTTATAAAATCATGAATATAAGGGTATTTGAACGATTTTTTTAAAAGTGAAATTATATGATTTTATAATTTAAAAATGATTTAAACAAAAATATAATTGTTGTGAAATTATACTTAATATTTGAAGTTAATTTACTGCATTTCTAAAATGCTATTAATTCTAATGTAAAGGATAATACATCATTTGTAAATGCCGTAGTTCATAATAATGAACCAAATGGCTCAATTTAATTAAAGGCTATTATAGAATTTTTGTGAATGTTATAATGGTTGAATTTAACTAAGTTTATTTGAAACTAATGGAACCCTATTACAGCATTTTAAATGTTGTCTTTCGTTAAATTCAACTGTTTTAAGTATGACTTTCCGTAGCATTTTCTAAATGCGAGGAAAGTTGAATTTTCATTGTTTTAATAAATTTAAGTGAATGATTGAATTTTGAAAGATTAAAATTTTGGAAATTTAATAATTTAATTATTAAATATAATATCTTCATTCTAATGATTTAAAATGAAGCAATTTGTTTCAAAATATAATACTATTTTGTAATTTTAACCATGGGATGTATTTAATTTATGGTTTAACTGATCCTTAAAGGATGGGCGATCCCAAGCATCCTTTAAGTTATGGTGCATTTCTACTACAGTTCACTGGAGTTGATTTACATTATATAAGTATATATTGTCCTTACTCGAGTGTTTTGTGTTTTACTTTACGCTCGGGTCATCCTGAGTATCCACAGCTTTGGATTCACTTTCTGAAGCTGGTCTTTGCTGGAGTTTCTGCTTATCTACATTTATATCTACTTTCTGTTTCAGCTATTCTAGTTATCTCATGTATTAGTGAACTTCTATGTATTTGGGATTCCTATTGTGTTGTTTTCACACTATATTATGTATTTGGTTTGAGACTCTGCTGTAGTAGCTTCATGAACTACTATGTATTTTATATTCCACTGCGAGGTATTCTGTTTGTTCTGTGTCTGTGATTCTGTGATTTGTATTTCATTTGCTCCAAATTTATTTACAATGCGGTATTTTGAGCAATTCAAGTCCGACATGTGCGGCTGTGAATGGCTGAAATACCGGGTTGTTACATTTGGTATCAAAGCTTTGGTTTTAGGCAAACTATAGCCTGTGGAGCAAAAACTCATTAGAGATAGGGTAGAAATACCCTAGAATGAGTGAAATCAATCTCAGAATCCTTTCTTGTAAGAGAACGTATTTTCAAAGTATAAAATAATTTCCAAATGATTTTTAAAGGATTTTCAAAGGTAATTTTGGTAAAAAAAAAATTCTTATTTTCAAACCAAGATTATAAAAACTTCATCCCTTCAGTATCCATCTTGTTAGAAATCTCCTTGTTAGGATTCTTATCGATTAGGATTCCTTAAACTTTGGAACGCTCCCACTTGTTCTGAAATCCAGTCTTGTCTTCCCTATTCTATCCATTTTGATTTTGGAGCATTTCATTACTCCACTTTGGAATGACCTCTATAAAGATCGATGATTCCGCAAATCTTTGAATGATTTGTAAAGGGGTGAAAATCCTTTATACTTGGCATTGATTCACCAGAGATTCCTGTATTCTCGGTTTTCGATGCTATCTATCTCCTACTCTACCCGGATTCTATCTCTGGCGATCGAATGTCGATTTGCCTTAGATTTCCAAATTGATTATAATACTTGAAGTCACGGTTGACCGGTTAAGGTCGCCCGCGATTCGTATAGGCTTATCACCTTCTATTTGGTAATAAAATTATCTTATCTTCGTTCGAGCTTGTCTACGAACCAGAATTCTATTTGATTAGAGCTCCTCTAAATTCGAATCTCCATTTTCTTGAAATCTAACCTTGAATCATTCTTTGAAATTTGTGTTTGATTGAATTTTGAATTTGTGCATACATCGAAATTATTATTTTCATGAGGATGACCCTATTTCGTATATCAAAATGAAATGCTTTCAATAAGGATTTTTACCTTTGGAAAATGAAATTTTGAAGCTTTGAAAGGATTTGAAATTTATAATAAATTTGATTTATATAGAAATGATTTATAAATGAAGGGTTTTGAATTTGAATTTCGAGGAATCGAACTTCGGTGTTTTGAAATGGGTTTTTAAGATTTTGGAAAATATGTAATAATAATATGATTTAAAGATATTTTTCCAAATAAGAAATGTTTCAAATGTATTCGAAGGAATTCCAATGATTTCGAAGAGATTTCAAAGAAGTTTCAAGAAATAAAAGTCAAGAACCCACTTACGTCGCTGAAAAATAATTTCGGTGATGAATATATGCATCATCGACATTGATTTTTGAGTTTCTGAGTAGGGGGGAGGCCACTCTAGTAGCTTTGTTATGCAAGTGATTTTATGAAACCAAATTTTGATTTCCAATTTCAAAGTATGGTTTGGTATTCGAAAGATATGTATATATATATATAATTGAAATGATTTAAAATAAGCCAGTGTTCAGTCCTCGAGATTCAAATTTGTTTTGGTATAACCTTACCAATTGGAATTGATTTACTAATTTGTTGGTGATTTCCAACTCTTGGATTGAAATTATGATTTCTTCGACTATTTTGAAGGTTCGAGCACTTCCAAATCAAGGTTAACTTTTCAAAGCTAAGAAATTTTGAATGGTATAAGGTATTTGATAAAGTAAAAGTTTAGTTTGGTATGATTAACGTATAAAGTAATATGATTTATATAAGTTTGAAACTGTTGTGGAGTGAAATAAATAAGACTATTTTGAATTATACTGTATGAAATATAGTTTTGAAAAGATATTTGTAGTAAAATGTTGAGTTTTGTTAAATTTATAAGTTAAGATAAACAGTGAATTTTGACTTAACAAATGAAAGTGAGTTTTAAATTGAATATTTGATTTAAAATTTTGTTGTGGTAAATCATATGTTAAAAATTAATTAAATGTGAAATTTTAAAGTCTAGAAATATGATTTATAAGTTTAAAATTTGCTAAAATTGAAGTTGTATTGTTTTTGAAAAGTTATAATAAAATCTGGAATTTTATTAATAACATTTTTAAAATGCTATAGTTTTATGACAACACTTTAAATTGCTATTGTTTTTGAATTTAACTTAGTTTGAATTAACTAAATATCAATTATGGCATATTATAAATGTCGTTATTCTTGAACTAAACTATTTTGGAAACTTTAAGTTACGATAACACTTTTAAATGCTGCCGTTGTTATAATTTGACAATGTTTCGTAATGTTATAGATTTTAACACTATTGAGTTATGTTTTAAAAAGTTTAACGATTTAATGTTTGGAATTGATTATTTGAGAAATTTAAGGAGTTTTGAATATAATTTAATATTTAAATTTGAATTTTAAGGAATTTAAATTGAATTTAAATTTAAATAAGGTTTACTTGGTTATGTGTTAAATGGAATGAAATGTAATGAGATAAATGAATTTTTGAATGGAATTTTGAAATGTATTTTGTAATGATATTTGAAATAATAATTGAATGACAAATTTGATTTTTTTAAATGGTATTTAAATTTGAGTATTTGAAATTTAATTCAAATAATGATTTGATATTGAGGCTTTGAATGATATAATCTTTATTTGATAAAGAATGTGAATCAGAATGATAATTGATTTTGATAAATGAAATTTAAAGTTTATATTTGTATGGAAGGATATTTGGTTTACTTGTAATTTGAGTTTAAATAAAAATGATGGATTTATGAAATGAATATTTCAAAACTAAGTAATAATGAAGTAAAATTTGAGTGGAATATGGAATATTTAAGCCTTGAAATATATTTAAGACTGAAAAGTTTATTTTGTGGATCAAATCTATATTGAAATTTTATAGCACTTGAAATGGTTTTGATGTAAAACTAATTTGAATTGAAATTGATGGTTTGAATTGAATTAGCTGGAACTTGTTGACATGGGTTTAAATTGAATAAATTTGTGAAATGTAAAGAATTAAAGGGATGTTTTATGATTTCAAATGTATTATTTAGAAAAGTTATGATTTTCAAAGTGCAATGATTTCAAGTATTTTGGTTTCAAAAGATTTATAACTTTGAAAGTATTAAGATTTTTGAAAGTGAATATATGTTTAAATGAAATGAATTTGTTTGACCTAAATTTTTGTTGATTTGGAAATTTGGATTATTTTCTAAATCTATTGTTTTAAGAAACTTTGAAACTGAATATATGCAATTTGTAGGAAATGAACTGGCAAAATCATATATGATTTTGAAACTGAAATGTTATTGAAACAAATTAAAATTGAGAACCTTGTTTTACTAAATACTTGATTTAGGAGTTATCGAACTTATATACATTGGATTTGTATAAGTATGAAGTTGATTTGAAAATGTTGAATTGAAAAGGTACTCAATTTGTAAATTAAAATCTTATATAATTGAAGTTTATATAAGTATGATTTGATATACTATTGATTTTGGAAAGTATTCGATTTGAAAATGAAATCTTATATATAATGGAATTTATATAAGTGCGATATTTGAAGCTATGATTTTGAAGGGTTACTATATATGGTATATTATATTTCGATGTAAGAGGTATGGGAAGTAACCTCCGAAAGAAGTATAGTGATATGCTTCGACCCAGATGGACTTTGGGAATCCAGGAATGGATTCGACCGATAAACCCTAATGGACTTTGGTGAATTTAGAAATGGATTTGAACAGATATGGTTGTCCGGACTTAAACTCATGAGTTCCTCAATTTTTTTCAAGGTAGATGGTTCTTTAGTTTACCCAATGGAGGCGCTTTCAATCCCGGGATCTGTTGTTTATGGATCTTCCGGGAAGGAAGTGCATCCATTGCGTAAATCATTGAATCAGCAGCGTACCACTGCAGCAAGGGTCGATGGTCCCTTGTTTACGAACTGGCTACGATATTTTTCTAGAATCAGGAATGTAGAAGGATCTTCTGCAAAGTTTCGTGTCCCGTGCGTAAATAGTGGATCAGGAGTGGGCAACTGCTATCGTATTATCATCATTTGACATTGGATTTTGAGTGGTGCTTCTCATACCCATTTTTATTTTTTCATTTTTATTATTTTAGTAGTTTTCACTGGGTGTCGAAACAGGTCTACTAAGTACTTGGAGAATTCTACCCTTGCGCCTAATCAACGCATGGCCAGAACCTGCAAGAACGAGGATAAACTTGTTAAGACATCGAGTTATAAAAGTAGTTTGATAAAGTACTATATAAAGAATATTTTGATCAGTTATTTTTCCTTCTAAAGAATTTAAAAATGTTTAAATATTGTTTACCTTGAACCATCAGATTTGAATCAAATGACTATTCACCATATTATAAAATGTTTTAAATGGTATAAAATTTTAATTGAAATGTATAATGGTTGAATTAATGATTCATCCTTGTCTTTCAACCTGCTTTCCCTCCTAGGTACTTTTTCCCTACCTTCTTTCAGGATGTCTTCCAACCTATTGTTCTTTCTTGTTGTTTCTCCGTTTCCTTCCTTTTCAAGGACGAAAAGATTTGAGTGGGGGAGAGTGTAACAACCCTAGATTTTTCATATATTTAAATATTTGACCTTATTTTATTTTTAAATTATTTTAAACTTATTTTATTTCAAACGTTTCATTTTTAAATATAAGTGTTGATTATTATGTGAATTGTAATTTCAAACTGGTATAATTGAATATTTTCCCGAAAAGTGGATTTTTGGTCAATCTGGTCAAGCTTTGACTTTTAAATTTGAAATTTAAATATTTTAATTCTTGAATTTTATCTTTTATTATGAAAATAAATTTAATTTCAAGAATACTGCTTTTCGTTTCATTGAAATCCGATTTATATTGTGAAAGTTATGCTTTTTACCATATTGTATGTAAATTGATTTATTTAATAAAATCATCTATTTTAATTTATATAAACAATATTTTATTTGTCAAATCATGTTCTAATATGTGTTATATGACATATTAGATATATATTTTATTTTAAAACATTTTTAAAGTGATGTTATAACTTTTCCATAGTTTACTGTGTTGATTTCCTATTTTTATAGGCTGTTTTCTTATTTTCTGCTATTTTCTTCATTAAAATTTTATTTAAATTAAATTTTATATATTTATTTTGTGAATTTATTTTTATTTTATGTTATTATTTATGTCTAAAAATATTTTGCAAGCTCATATGAATTTTCTTAAATTCATTTCATTTAATTTCAAATTTTCTAGTCTAGTTCACTATTCTTAGCTATTTTTCTTAATTTAACTTTATATAATTAATAAATATTATATAAATTTTTATATTTTGATAAATTTAGAAATTTTAACGGGGATTATTATTATTTCTAGAAATATAAAGTTATATAAATAAAATAAAGAAATATGAAAGGGTTTTGACTTTTGAATTGCCTTTTGACGTTTTGAATTCCACCTCTTCATTTTCCTCACAACTCTTCATTTCTTTTGGCATAACTCTCCGCATTTCAGCCAACTATCTCATTTTCATTTCACGTATCTTTCTTTCCTCCTTCCTGAGAAAAATTTTCGGCCATCACTTCTTGAGGAAATTTTGGTAAAACTTTATCTTCTTTTATCTTCTTTTTTCACTTATATTGTTTATTCTAGTTTGATTTTTGCACATGCTTTCACCTCTTTTAGGATTGGCCATGCCTTCCTTGCTACCAAGCAGCCTCCACCACCTGATGACACTTGGAGCCTTGGCCGAGCCCAAATCCATGACTAAAACACGTGTATATGCATGCTTATGTGTGTTATTCCCTTCACCCACTTTGGCACCATCAAAAATGACATCTAGGCCGACCCATACCCACCATAATCTGACCCAAACACTTGCCATTGTCATGTATTTTCCCTTATGGCTGAGCCTAGTAAAGGTTAAAAGAAAGTGCAAACATTTCTATTTGATTTTGTGCAGTTATTCTAGCATAGTTTTGATCGTAGTTGATTTAAAACTCGTCGTTGTTATATTGTTTTTGTTTGATGTGTATCCAAGGAATTTGACATTTGGCTCCTCTATTCGAATCTGTGTCGTGCTTTTGTGCTTGCGTAGATCCCGTTTGTGCAATTCGTCGTTGGGTCATCAGCTCAAACCAGTGAGTTATTCTCACCAAACAATATGTACATATATAACTAGTAAATTGACCCCTTTTGAATCTCTAAAATGCATTATTATGTTACACCTGCTATGTTATGATTTTACGATGTTCACCCATGCTGAAACACCTGTTATATCATATGTTACTGTTATATTATGTTGTTCTATTATTTTTTATCAGTTTATCACACTGCAAGTTCCCTTTAGACTAGAATCACTATGGGTTGAAAATGAAATACTGACCCGTTGTTAAAATATGTTTTTCTAAATTTTTTAAAATATTTTAGAAATGTAAATATTATAATATTTTGATTTAAATTTGATTAAAAATGATTTTTGTAAAGCATCATTAACTTTCTGAAAATTTATAAGTGAAATAAATTAATGGTAAAGTTAGAAAATATGAAATGTAAGTTATTTTGGAAATTATAATTTGGTGATAAGTGGAATTTAAATTAAATATGAAAATATGATAAATTTATGATATTTTGAATTAAATGAATTTAAAATGATTTTATAATATATTAATGATTTTTGAATTAAGTTAAAATGTGAAATGAATGAATACCTAAGTTGAAATTTTGAAATATCACTAAAATTGGAAATTTATGAATTTGGCTTAAAAGTGAATTTTAAGTTAAGTAAATAAAACTGAAATTGAGTTATATTTGAAAATTTAAACCGAAGTTTTTAGTTAAATTTAATTTAGTGAACTTAAAATTTAAATGTTGGAATTTAATAAGTGAATTACTATTAATTTTGATTTTTGAATAGAGATTTAACTTTATAAAATCATGAATATAAGGGTATTTGAATGATTTTTTTAAAAGTGAAATTATATGATTTTATAATTTAAAAATGATTTAAATAAAAATATAATTGTTGTGAAATTATACTGAATATTTGAAGTTAACTTACTGCATTTCTAAAATGCTATTAATTCTAATGTAAAGGATAATACATCATTTGTAAATGCTGTAGTTGATAATAATGAACCAAATGGCTCAATTTAATTAAAGGCTGTTATAGAATTTTTGTGAATGTTATAATGGTTGAATTTAACTAAGTTTATTTGAAACTAATGGAACCCTATTACAGCATTTTAAATGTGGTCTTTCGTTAAATTGAACTGTTTGAAGTGTGACTTTCCGTAGCATTTTCTAAATGCGACGAAAGTTGAATTTTCATTGTTTTAATAAATTTAAGTGAATGAATGAACTTTGAAAGATTAAAATTTTGGAAATTTAATAATTTAATTATTAAATATAATATCTTCATTTTAATGATTTAAAATGAAGCAATTTGTTTCGAAATATAATACTATTTTGAAATTTTAACCACAGGATGTATTTAATTTATGGTTTAACTGATCCTTAAAGGATGGGCGATCCCAAGCATCCTTTAAGTTATGGTGCATTTCTACAACAGTTCACTTGAGTTGATTTACATTATATAAGTATATATTGTCCTGCCTCGAGTGTTTTTGTGTTTTACTTTACACTCGGGTCAGCCTGAGTATTCACAGCTTTGGATTCTCTTTCTGGAGCTGGTCTTTGCTGGAGTTTCTGCTTATCTACATTTACATCTACTTTCTATTTCAGCTATTCTAGTTTATCTCATGCTTTAGTGAACTCCTACGTATTCTAGTTTATCTCAGACTGTATTATGTATTTGGTTTGAGACTCTGCCGTAGTAGCTTCATGAACTACTATGTATTTTATATTCCGCTGCGAGGTATTTTGTTTGTTCTGTGTCTGTGATTCTGTGATTTGTATTTCATTTGCTCCAAATTTATTTACAATGCAGAATTTTGAGCAATTCAAGTCCGATATGTGCGGATGCGAATGGCTGAAAATACCGGGTTGTTACATAAAAAATATGATGTTTTGAGAAATATAGTTGAAATGTGATTTTTTTTGAAATATGAAGTTGATTATTTTATAAAATAGTTTAAATTGAGTTTTTTGAATTTATTATAAAAGCTTTTTATATAATATTTATAAAGTTATAATTTTATAAATCAAAGTAGTGGGATTATAAAGGAGTTTTAAAGACGTTTTAAAATGATATTTTAAATGGATTTTATAAAAGAATAAAATCTACGATTTTGAAGTTATAAAATGAATGAATTTGCAAATAGAGAATTATAAGTAATTTGCTTATATTTTGGATTTTGGCGTGTAAATGGGATATGAATAGAATTTGTTAATAAAGTGATTTTATAAGTTGAAGTTGTTATAAAATATAAATGGAATTTATAAACATTGTCTTATAAATCCGAAATCGACATATTTTGATAAGTTTATTAATGGAGATATATCTACGATTTTGGACAGTGGATAATCCTTTAAATAAAATGTGTAGAAATGTTGAATTTGGTTAACGAAGTATATTCACGATTTTGGATAATGAATTATATATTAAAGAAATGTTTTGGGGAAGTAATATTTTAAATAGAATTAAAACGATTTAAAAATGTTTTAAAATGTATTAAGTATCGAAACCATAGATTTCAACATTCATTGTTGAAATAGACGTTTTCGAGAAACAAAAGGAAATGGTGGACTATAACACTGTTGCTATAGAAAATGATTTTCAAAAGAAAATGTTTTATATAGTATCGGGATTTATATATCTATCTTAATTTAGAATCCCTATACTAGTGATTTTGGGTTGTCGTAACGATGTTTTCGCAACATTCGTTTTGACTCAAATAAATGTGTTAAGAGAATGTTTTCCTTAAAGAATAAAATATATACTTAATTGTGATTTAAGTATATTGAATATTTTCCAAATGTTGAAAATAAATAGATTTGTGAATTACTTATTATTAAATAAGTATGGAAATGTTTTTCTAATATGAAGTGAAATGTTTTGAGATTATATCTTTTAAAGATAAATTGAAAAGTGAATATTTGAAATTTGTTTTCATACGGTTGAAGTGTAGAAGAAAATATATCTTGTAAAGATATTTTTGGAAAGTGAATAATTTGGAAAATAAATAATTTGGGAAATTATTTGGAATCTGGTGATGTTGTGCATATCTATTGATAGTTAAATAACCGACTATCAATATTTACCTCTAAATGGGTATTTGTTGTGATTTGCTTGAATTTGAATGCTACACTTGTTTTAAAATAAGCACTCGTTATTCGGTTTAGCCGGAAGAGGACCTTTGGGTCATCAATCCCATTTCGAATAGTGATACATTGTAATGGATAACATTTGAAGACCGGTGTTGAAGATCGGATATTTATGAAAACGGAAGGATTACTATCGAATTTCTCTACATTGGCTGATCTCCGATATAGAGATTTTATTACCCTTTGTGATGGAAATTCCGGACGTGATTAGTAAATATCCGGATTGCAAGGGATTCATTTGGAAGTGCCTTCGGTTCCGTTCGATCCCGGAACGGACTTGTATGGATGTGTGTCTGACGTTACAATTTGAGATGTAAAGCTGGTTTCTATCAAATACATTTCTATTGGTGGCGGAGAATTTATTCTCTTAGCTTAACACCCTTCTCTGAGACGTAAGAGCTCAGAGGTAATGTAGTTGATGGTTATTAGTGATACATTCCCAAATTGGTAATGTTTGCATACGAAGTGCTGCTGATCATTTTTTATCAAAGCATAGCTTTTATATAAAGCGTAGCTTTGTGGACGAGACTTCATCGGACCTTTCACCCCGGTAATGGTAAAAATAGGAAAGATGCGGCAAGGTTATTAGGGGATAGCGCCCCTTAGTGTATGTCATTCCTTTTGGATAGAGGTGGTATCACCGTATGGAGCCCAGATACTTAACCTATGTTGTTGCTGCAAACTTATTATTTTGTGGTTGTTGGTGAATCCCGGGATATAGGTCGGTTATGATCGGGGGATGGCATACTCGTGTCAATAGTTACCCAGGTAGGGGTTACCCGGCCTTGTGTTGGCAGAGATCCGGTTAGGTTCTCGAGGCGTCCTTCCGGAGGCGTACCCATGTCGCAATGGGAAGTTCCTTGGCCTGACCATTTGGTGGAAATCCAAAATCCAATACGTTGTTGTACGGTTTTAGTTGCAGAACCTGCCATTTACTTATGGTGGTTACCACTGTTTAGATGGTAGCTATCGTAGGTATACGATACTGGTCATATGTTGGCTAAGATATATATATTATACTTTCAATATGTTTTCTGCACCTTGCACTTATAGTAATAATATCAAAGAAATTTGCGTATCAAGCATATTTAACTATCATAAGGAGAAATCTCCTCCAAGTTCTGTGTTTGCATTGTGTGTGTGGCGGGAGGCCTTATGGTAGTTACATTTTCTAAAAGCATTTGCAAATTGACTTTAAAAATATTTATTTATTTGTTTTTAACGATAAATTGTTTTAAGTTCTCACACCAGTCACATGACTGACTTGGAGTTTATTGTTCCCTTTCTAAACTCTGGGTGCCCACCAATTTCCACACGGGCAGTCTAGAGTCAGGTTATCAGGATATTCTGGAATTCAGGAGTTACCGTAGAGATCTGGAGGCAAGCTAGGTGGCTTGGCGTATCAACTTGTATATTGTATTTCTTTTCCGCTATTTGTTGTTGCAAACTCTGATAATGTAATGTAATGTGATGAAATGTAATAACTGATATAGTTCCTTGTTTTAAAGATATTCATTTATCAATTATATGTTGTTCCGCTGTGTCTGTGAGATTCTGATATTGTTTATGTTGCTTTTCTTTCTTTCTTCTTCTATCTTTTCCTTCTTCTTGGACCCTAAAGGTTCGGTTTTCCGGCATTCGATTGCTCGGCAGTTGATACAGTGGAGTATTGATGTCGATTTTCGAGCGTCGAAGAATCGGTTCCTTACAAAGTGGTATCAGAGCATTTGGTTAAGTGACAACCTTGGCTCTGTTGGGTGTTACTCATTAGAGATAGAGTCAGTAGTACTCTAGAATGAGTGTGAGTGTAATAATAGCTATGAGCGTGTATTTGTTAGTGAACATAAAAATTGTTTTGTACTGTGTTGACTTATCGGTTAATTGTTTATAGATTCTGGTCGGTGCAGTCTAGCTAATTGTATCGATAGGAGTTTCTAAACTCTTAAACAAGATAAACCGACACAGTATTGTTTTAAAATAGGGTAAATGGAATAACTTTAACCAAATTATTTTGTATAGAAAAGAAATCATTTCCTTAAATGCTTTGTTCAACAAATGATAAATGCATGATCAACGCACAGCAGCACTCAGCATGCCACATTTCCAATTTGGGAGTATATCACGGATAACCTTCAACTACATAACCTCTGAGCTCGTACATATCAGAGAAGAGTGTTAGCTAAGAGAATAAATTCTCCGATACCAACAGAAATGTATTTGAAAGAAACCTGCTTTATATCTCAAAATGTAATGTCAGACATGTAACCATACAAGTCTGTTCCGGGTTCGAACAGAACCGAAGGCACTTCCAAAGAAGCCCTTGCAATCCGGGTATTCACAATCCCGATAGAACTTCCCATCACAAAGGAAATCTCCATACCGTAGCTATCGGTGCAGAGACAATCGATAGGTTATCCTATCGTTTTCACAAATACTAGGTCTTCAACACCGGTCTTCAAATGCAATCCATTTACGACGTATCACTATTCGGAATGGGTTATATGATATGAAGTCCTCTCTCGGCTAATCCGAATAACGAGCGCTTATTTTAAAAATAAGTGTAGCATTCAAATTCAAGCAAATCATAACAAATACCCATTTAAAGGTCAATATTGATAGTCGGTTACTTAACTATCAATGGATATGCACAACATCACCAGATTTCCAAAGAAATTTCCAAATTATTTATTTTCCATAAATATCTTTAAAAGATATATTTTTAACCCTTCAACTATTTGAAAACAAATTTCAAATCATTTTCCTTACATGAAAACACTCCCAAATATTTATTCGTTGTCACTGGAAATCTGCCGAGTCTGAATGCTTGAAAATAACTTGTATTACTTATCCAAAATATATTTGGAAAACACTTCAAAATAAAGTCTACTTTTAAAACACTTTATCCACAAATATTAGTTATATAACATTACACTAATAATATATATAACTTAAGTCCAAACTAATTTTCTAAAATAAAATTAGTGGATAAGAAAGTATAACTATTTTGAATAACTATTTTCTAAAACAATTATTGATTTAATCTTAGAAATAATCATTTCTATAATCAACTTAATAAGCCTTTACTTAAAGGATTTTAAACAATTTAAGGAGTTAATTTCTCCAAAGTATCCTTTTCAAAACCAATTCTAGAATATATATATATATATATATATATATATATATATATATATATATATATATATATTTAAAAGCTATTTAGAAATTTTTATTCGGCTTTCCAGGGAGAATACACTCTCATTTCAAAATGGTTCATTTAAACCAATTAAATAAATCCTTACCAATTTATTTTAACTTACGTTCCAAATTCGTAAATTTATTTCCACACTTCAAAAATAAATCAATGTTTATTTTTTTAAAACAAATTTCCCTTTCCTTTATAAATTCCATAGTGAATTTACATTTCTAAAATATCTCTTAATATACGATTTTCAAATCGATTTCAATTATTCACTTTCAACAACAATTCAATTTTTCAATTGATTTCCAAAAACACCAATTCAAATTTTCATATTGATTTTCTAAATTCATTTCACTTTCCCAAATAAATTTCCAAATGGATTTCCAAATTTATTCCCTTTTACTTTTAAGAAAATAAATCCCCTTATTTTTCAAAACTCTTTAAAATCCGTAATTTGAATAAATTCCTCAACCTTTGAAAAATATTACCCAAAATCCATTTATTAAAGCTTTTCCCATATTTGGAATTTTATTCAATAAGATTAAAAATAAACCTTATCATATTAAAATTATTTCATTTAAATTAATCCAATTCTCAAAAATAAATTGTACTATAATTTTCAACTCGAATTTTCGAAAATCCAACTTTATTTATTTTCGGTATTCAATGATACCAAAAATATATTCGGCTAAATTTTAGCCCTTCAAAAATTTCAATCACAATATAATCACACAAAGATTATAAATAATCAACACATAACAATTAAACAAATTCAAATGTTTTGAGGAATCCTGTTGGATCCCTCCAACCTGTTTCCCAGCATCCATGGATGTTAGCACAATACCAATTCCACTTCGAGGTGGAATATCGCGGTATATGGGATTTATAAAATATTATCCGCTATTATGCGGCGCAATAGGGTCTCATCCGCTATAAAGTGCGGGAAATCAACTCCAAATACATATATAATCCCAATTCCAATTCGAGGTGGAATATCGTGGTATATGTGTTAAATATAATAACCTCCGCTTAATATGCGGCGTATAAGGTCTATTTCAATACAATAAATAATAAAGTATCATCCAAGCAAACAATCAACACAATCAACAATTTTAAATTTAACTATTTAAAATTTAAATCGAAACAAATTCGATTAAGTGAGAAGTTCTCACCTTAGATTTTAATTTGCAGTCCAATTTCCATTCCGGCTTATTTCTCGATTTTAGACCTTGTATAACAATTATATGATTTTATTAGTATTCAAAATAAATTCGAACAATATAATTCACATTTTAAAATTTCAATTCAACTAAATAAAATTTATTTTAAACTAGTGATTTAATTTTTCTAAACAAATTTCCTTCAACAAAATATTTTAACTAATTGAATAATCACTTACCATAAATAATTAAATTTAAGTGATACTTTACTTTTTAAACTAATCTCTCTTTAACCATTTCTAAAATAATCAAACAAGTAAATTGTTAACGCTAAAATTTGAACGCTAACACCGTGGTGTATAAAGTGTAGTTGTGAAAGCACCACCCGATGATTCGGGAACAGAGTATAAGCAGAAAGTCACAGAAAAAGCAGTGAATAACAACGATTTTATAGTGGTTCGGCTCAAGGCAAGCCTACGTCCACTTTAATTCTCTTTATTGCTAAACCGATTACAACTTTACAACAATCTTCAATTACAATAACGACGAGACAAACAACTAGAACTTTGGTAGAGAAGAATTCTTCGAATCCATGTAGATTGCGTTAGATTTTCCCTTGAAGTCAGTTGAGATGCCTTTCGAACTTGAAGTGTCGGGTGAGTTGAGAATTCGGCTGAGTATTGGCGCTTGAAATGATTGGCCAAAAGTCCCTTGAATGTTGGATATGGTCATGTATTTATAGGCAAATTTTTCCCTTAGGCCGCAAGTCGTGACCGACTTAAGTTGGGTCGTGGACGACTTAACTAGTTGCAACCGGTTTAAAGCGAGCCCGGGCTTCACAGAGGCATTTTCGTTCAAGTCCCAAGTCGCCTCCGAGCTAACTCCTCCCCTTCCTAGTAACACAGCATTGGGTTCTTCATTCAGTGGCTTTTAGGTCACGGCCGAGTTAGTCTGGTAAGTCGTAAGTTGCGACCCAACTGATGAGTCCAAGGTCGTGTACGAGCTAAGAGATCACTGTGCCCTACAGCGGCATTGACTTCCTTTGCTCAATTCATGTCCGGCCTAACATTGGTCATAGGTCGGCTGCATTTTAGGTCGGTAACCTTGTCAAGGCGTTAAATCGGCATCCATGTTAAAGCTTTAGGTCGGCATGCCCCTCTAACCTGTTAGGTCGGTAACCTTATTAAGGTGGTTAAGTCGGCGACCTTGTTAAAGTGTTAGATCGGCACCTCTCTTAGGTCTTAGGTCGGTCTCCCTTTGAAGCCTTAGGTCGGTCTCCCTTTGAAGCCTTAGGTCGGTCTCCCCTTGTTAAATCGGCAGAACATTAGCTCGCTCATTATTCTGGATCGGTGAGCCACGGCCGAGGCGGGGTTAACATTTTCCCCTCGAAGTACGCGCCTAACGGTTAGGTCGTGTGCTTTGATGTCCTTTAACCCGCCCGTTCTCTAAGTTGGTAGGTCGTACGCGAGCTAATAGTTAAGTCGAATGTGCCGCTCCAGATCCCTTCACTGCAAGGTATAAATCACATCCCCTTCTTCTTTCTCATTACCTGCTCTCTCGATCCCGCCATTAAAAACTTCCCCAAGCTTCAAAAAGGCGATTTTGCTCCATCAACCACTGATAATTGTTACGTAAGTGAATCTTCTTCAATCATAGGTTATTGTTGGTCCACGAACCCTATCACTCACACTTAAACTGCCACTTCGCATAATGCTTCATCATGATTTCTATTGCACCCATGGCTGATGGAGTTTAGGTCTTACTGTTTCTGCCCCTTGGGAGAGGCTCTCTCTTTTTTTTTTTAGCATTTCATCTCCGGTGAAGTGAAACTCCAAAGAGCGGTTGTTACACTTCAACTCCTGGCGAAATGGGCCTCCGAAGAAGGCTTTTATTTTGTTTTACATTTCAACTCTGGTGAAGTGAAATTCCGAAGAGCGGTTGTAACACTTCAACTCCTGGTGAAATGGGCCTTCGAAGAGGGCTTTTATTTTGTTTTACATTTCAACTCTGGTGAAGTGAAATTCCGAAGAGCAGTTGTAACACTTCAACTCCTGGTGAAATGGGCCTCCGAAGAGGGCTTTTATTTTGTTTTGCATTTCAACTCTGGTGAAGTGAAATTTCGAAGAGCGGTTGTAACACTTCAACTCCTGGTGAAATGGGCCTCCGAAGATTGCCTGGAAGTTACTCTCTCATGGTTGGAGGGTCATGACTCCTCCAATCTTTTTTGGTTGAGTAGAGAACTTTCTTTTTTGCGGCATATGCTTCGTTAGAGGTCTTTATCCTCCGAAGAGTTGTGCCTCCGAAGAGGACTTGTGCCTCCGAAGAGGGCTTTAGTTGTTCCTTGTCCACTTGCTTATGCCTTTTCAGTGATCCTCTATTTTTTTTTAAGCTTGCACTCCCTTCTCTTACAAGTAATTTGTTTAATCCAAAGAAGTGTACTTCATTGCTAGGCTAGTTCACGAGAATGGACATAAGCTTCTTAATCGGACGTTTGTTTGTTCAAATTTCTCAATTTATTAGCTAAAGCCCGTTTTCGGCGAAATCATTGACCGTTCAATTGAAGCTCTTCTTATCTAGGATTTAAGCTCGGGAATTTTGTGACTTGGAATTTGTTTGTTGAATGATAACAAGAATCACTTGGTCTTGTAATGTGCAAGTTTTATTTTCGTTGCCTGCACAAATTTAAATCGACATTTCAGTAATACATTTAATGTACTTTTCATATCGAAAATAAAGCAAACATGTAGTAATAATAAAGAACACAAGATTTATAGTGGTTCGACCAAGAATTTGGGCCTACATCCACTTTATAGTCTTTCATTATTCACTTGCGTCGGTTTTACAATCGCTTTCAATTGCAGGAATCATACATTCATAATTCTTTTTACAATATTTCAACAAAGCTATCAAGTAAAGTACGGACGCAAGTGATTGCTGTTCCAAGCTCTTGGAATTCGATCTCCTTCGACAGTAGTGAGTTTGAATGTGCCGTCAAGAAGCTTCTGACCTATGACATATGGTCCTTCCCAATTTGGCCCAAACACACCTGTCGCTGTCATAATTCTCTTTAGGACTAGATCTCCAATTTCAAAGCGGCGTTGGCGAACTTTGGAATTGAAATGTCTGGCTATCCTTTGCTGATGAGATGCGATTCTGAGCTCAGCCTCTTCTCTTTTTTCATCAAGGAGATCTACTGCCTCAAGCTGTAGTTTTTCATTCTCCGCTTGATTGAAATGGATTCTTCTATGTGAAGGGACCTCTGTTTCTACCGGAATCATTGCCTCTGATCCGTATGCCAATGAAAACGGAGTATGCCCAGTCGCAGTTTTGTGGGTAGTTCTGTATGCCCATAGTGCTAGTGGTAGCTTATCGGCCCAACCACCTTTCGCTCTTTCAAGCTGCTTCTTGATGGTTGACTTGATAATTTTATTTACTGCTTCCACCTGCCCGTTTGCCTGCGGATGAGCTACTGCTGAGAAGCTTTTTTGGATTTTGAACCGTTTGCAAAAATCTTGGAATTCTTCACTTTCGAACTGAGTACCATTGTCTGTAATTATTTTTTGAGGCACACCATATCTGCAAATGATACTTTTAGTCACAAAACTTATCATCTTTTTTGAGGTGATAGTAGCCAGTGGTTCAGCTTCTTCCCACTTAGTAAAATAATCTACAGCAACAATGGCATATTTAACTCCAGATTTGGCAGTTGGTAACGGTCCTACAAGGTCTATCCCCCATATTGCAAACGGCCATGGACTGACAATCTGTGTGAGTTCAGTGGAAGGAGCTCTAGGAATTTTGGCGAATCTTTGGCATCTGTCACATTTTCGGGAATAGTCTGCTGCATCTCGATTAATTTCTGGCCAAAAATATCCGTATCGGAGAATCTTTTTCGCTAAAGTTTGACCACCTAAATGATCACCACATTCTCCCCCATGCACCTTAGCTAGGATTGTTTTGGACTCTTCCCTGGATACACATCGAAGTAACGGCATTGATAATCCCCGTCTGTATAACTGGCCATCCTGGACTATATAGCGAGAGGCTTTCCTCAGTAGCTTCTTTCGTTCTTTTGAATTTTCCGGTAAAGAGCCATTGAGCAGATATTCTATTATTGGTGTCATCCATGATTCTTGCTCTTGAGACACGCTTATGATCCAATCAATATCCATCTCATCAATGCTCGGAGTCGACAGGACCTCCACTGGAGTTAACCCCAGAAATAGAGCTTCGCCTGTGCTAGAGTACTTTGTGAGAGAATCTGCTTTCATGTTTTCTTCTCGAGGAATATGACTTATCATGTAATGATCGAAATCACCCAGGAGTTCCCAAGCCTTTGACAAGTAGGCGGGCAGATTTTCCCTTTTCGCTTGGAATTCCTTCTTGACTTGGCATACAATAAGCTGAGAATCACTGAAGATCTGTAACGCTTGGATGTTTAGTTCTTTAGCAATCCTTAAGCCAGCGATAAGGGCTTCATATTCTGCTTTATTGTTTGTTGAAGGAAATTCCAATCTTAGTGCATAGCATAATGATCGACCTTCAGGGGTCTCAAGTACAACTCCGGCTCCAGAACAACAGTCGTTTCTCGTGCCATCGACATATAACTTCCATTGGATTGGGGAATCGTCGATCGTTTCGTCCTCACTGTTACCCTTATCTGTGAATTCTGCGAAGAAATCCGCTAAAGCTTGTCCGTTGATTGCTTTTCGCGGATGATAAGTGATGTCATATTGACTGAGTTCAATATTCCACTTTAGAAGACGACCCGAAGTCTCAGGGCGGAACAGGACTTGCTTTAAAGGTTGATCAGTGAGGACTCTGATAGGATGAGCTTGGAAATATTGCCTCAACTTCCTGGATGCAATCAGTAGGCAATAGGCGAGTTTTTCCAACTTAGAGTAATTCATCTCTACAACAGTGTGTCTTTTGCTGATATAGTAAACTGGATGTTGAATCCTCTTGTCTTCTCGTATCAGCGCTGCACTTAAAGCATGAGATGATACTGCCAAGTATATAAGAAGATCCTCGCCATCACTAGGCCTAGAAAGTATTGGAGGCGTTTCCATATGGCGAATCAATTCATCAAAGGCTTTTTGGCATTCGGGAGTCCAATCGAAGTTTTTCTTTCCTTTCTTTAGGGCGTCAAAGAATGGGATGCATTTATCTGTGGCTTTGGAAATGAACCGACTCAAGGCGACGACTTTTCCATTGAGACTTTGCAATTCCCTCTTCGTTCTAGGAGCTTTGACTTCCTTTAAGGCGGTAATTTGAGCTGGACTAGCCTCAATGCCCCTAGCGCTCACGATGAAACCTAAAAACTTTCCGGATTCCACTCCAAATGACATTTTAAAGGGTTGAGCTTCATTCCGTATTTTCGGAGGACTGTGAATATGTCTGCTAAGTGTTCTATGTGATCCACTGATTTTTTAGACTTTACTAACATGTCATCGACGTAGACTTCCATAGTCTTGCCCAATTGCGGTTTGAACATAGCATTAACAAGTCTTTGGTATGTTGCCCCTGCATTCTTCAGCCCGAAGGGCATAACTCTGTAGTAGTAAAGACCAACGTCGGTGATAAAGCTCGTGTCCTCCTGATCTGGCTCATGCATCATGATCTGGTTATATCCAGAGTAGGCATCCATAAAAGATAACAATTCGTGTCCCGCTGTTCCGTCTACCAGTTGATCGATCCTGGGTAATGGGAAGCAGTCTTTGGGGCAGGCCTTGTTTAGATCTGAAAAATCGATGCACACTCTCCATTTTCCATTGGCTTTCTTAACCAGCACTGGATTTGAAACCCAATTTGGATAGGTAGATTCTTTGATAAAGTTATTCTCCATGAGCCGATCAACTTCTTCTTTTAACGCTGCTGACCTTTCTGGACCTTGAGTTCTCCTTTTCTGCTTCACAGGTGTAAATTTTGGATCAATATTCAGAGCGTGTACTGCAACTTCTGGGGATATTCCGCACATATCGGCATGAGTCCAAGCAAAAACATCCAAATTTGCCATTAAAAAAGATATCAGGATATTCTGAATTGACACATTAAGTTTTGAACCCACATTCAACACCTTGTTTGGGTCCTTTGGGTCAACAGGTACTGGTATTGTCGTTTCCATAGGTACCACTCTATTTTCCCCTGCACTGGCTTTCCTAGGATCCATCTCTTTCCGTGCTCCGCTGTGCTCGCCAGTGCAGGGTCCGCCCTGTAATTGCTACAAGGCTGGTTCTTTGATGCGGACTGGGGTTGCCGCATCCTTTCCCATCTCTCTTTTCCTTGTTTCTCGTAGCTCTGTCAGATAATACTCCCGCCCAGCATTTTGATCCCCTTTTATAACTCCCACTCCATTATCTGTGGGAAATTTAATGGTGAGGCACCATGGGGCCAGAACAGCTTTGAATGCTGCGAGAGTTGGACGGCCAAGGAAAGCATTATAAGCAGAAAACTCGTAAACAATCACAAAAGTTTGCTTGCGGACCACTTTTCTTTCTCCCTCTTCAAGTTCTACAAGCAAATCAACGGTTCCTATCGGCTGTTTTGGCTCCCCAGTGAAGCCAGCAATTTTCTGCGATGATGCTTGCACATCAGCCATAGGGATCTTCATTTGGTCGAATGTTTTCTTGAAGAGGATATTGCAGGATGCGCCACAATCAATGAGAACTCTTCTGACAGTAGCTGGCCCGATACCAGCTGAGATGACTAAGGGATCCAAGGTAGGAGATTCAATACCTGTGGAATCCCTGGCTCTGAACACAATATCATCATTGAAATTTTTTTGTTGCTTCGGGGGCATAGCACCTTCCAAAACAAATACATCTTCCTCGGTCGGTACATACTTCAAAGCTCGGGTATATCTTTCCATCTCACCCCAGCTCCTGCCTGCTGGGTGAGGTCCTCCCGTAATGACATTGATAACAGGCCTTCCGGATTCATGCCCTGCAGTCTTCTCACTTGTCCTGGGTTGATGAGCAGGAGCTCGTTGCCCCTGACTAGTCGAAGCGGGATTGTTGCTATTCTTTTCCACAAATTGCTGCAGCTTGTTTTCCCTTATCAATTCTTCAATCAAAATTTTCAATTGGCGGCACTCATCAGTATCATGACCGGGTTGGTTATGGAAGCGGCAAAACTTTCCGCTTTGTACAGCTTTTTTCCCGGTTCTCAGAACGGGAGGTTTAGGATAATCAACAGAATCTTTAGTGGCAAGGTAAATACGCTCCGGCGTATCCGATAAATGAGTATATTCCGATGGCTTGAAGGAACGAGGCTTCTTCAGATTTTTCTATTTCTTCCCATCGTTATTTTCCCTTTTCTGTCCTACAGTTTCACTTTTGCGTGGAGCAACAATGTTATTTTCATCTTTTTCCAATGCTGCCTTTACCGGTACAGGACGGCTTTCCAGGCGTATGAACTCATCTGCTTTCTTGTAGAATTTTTCAAGGGAATTTGGTTCCTTCATGTTAAGCCATTTTCCAAATTCGCTCGACTTGTCGACGGCCCTCATCAGATAGGTCAAGATCATCCGTGGTTCTGCATTGTCTACCTCGGCCAGCGCTATATTAAAGCGATTCAAGAAAGATCTGATAGTTTCACCTAGATTCTGCTCTAAACTTGACAACGACACGATATCTTTGGCTTTTGAAGCGTATGTCTGAACTGCTCCTTGAATTTCCGGGTTAGGTCAGAAAACTGATCTATGGACCGAACTGGTAGCTTGGTGAACCAAAGCAGAGCTACACCTTCCAAATATACAGGAAAATATCGACACTTTATTTCATCAGAAGCTCTGGCACCTGTCATGTGCCAATCATACTTATACAAGAACTCGTTCGGATCACTTGTTCCTTTGTAAGCTGGGATAGTTGGAGGGACGAACTTCCTTGGGAACTCAGCCTTTAAGATTCTTTCGGTAAACGGGGTTTTACTTGGAGCGAAACCCCATTCCTTCTCATCTTCATTCCTTTGCATGCTTTCTTTCATGATTTGTCGAACCATTTCAGAAAGATACCCCTCATCATTTCGAGCTTTAGATCCACCAACTTCAGGAAATGTCCGCTCAAAAGGGCTGGCAGCCCTCTCAGGAATATTTCTTTCTTCATCCTCATGAATGTTGCCAGCAAAGTTCCTTTCATTACCCGTTGGTTGACGGTTTACTCCGAGCAAGTCATTCAACTTATTCAAAATTAGAGCATTTTGGGCGTTCTGAGCCTCCAATTGTGCGCTTTGGGCATTTATCTGCTGGTTCAGCCCTAAGATTACAGCATCCAACTCCGCTTTTGTAACCCCAACAGGTGGAGTGGATTGATTAGGTACTAGGGAAGCGGAGGTTCCCTCTTGAACATCTCCAGATCTAACAGATCTACTCCTTCTACCCGGAGCCATGATTTCAGATAAACTTCTAGTCTTCAGAGAGGTTACTTCAACAAACTTTCGTGGAGCAATGATGATAATACTCCTGAGTTCGATTCTCAGTGAAAGCACCAAAAATGTTAATGCTAAAATTTGAACGCTAACACCCCGGTGTATAAAGTGTAGTTGTGAAAGCACCACCCGATGATTCGGGAACAGAGTATAAGCAGAAAGTCACAGAAAAAGCAGTGAATAATAACGATTTTATAGTCGTTCGGCTCAAGGCAAGCCTACGTCCACTTTAATTCTCTTTATTGCTAAACCGATTACAACTTTACAACAATCTTCAATTACAATTACGACGAGACAAACAACTAGAACTTTGGTAGAGAAGAATTCTTCGAATCCATGTAGATTGCGTTAGATTTTCCCTTGAAGTTAGTTGAGATGCCTTTCGAACTTGAAGTGTCGGGTGAGTTGAGAATTCGGATGAGTATTGGCACTTGAAATGATTGGCCAAAAGTCCCTTGAATGTTGGATATGGTCATGTATTTATAGGCAAATTTTTCCCTTAGCCGCAAGTCGTGACCGACTTAAGTTGGGTCGTGGACGACTTAACTAGTTGCAACCGGTTTAAAGCGAGCCCGGGCTTCACAGAGGCATTTTCGTTCAAGTCCCAAGTCGCCTCCGAGCTAACTCCTCCCCTTCCTAGTAACACGGCATCGGGTTCTTCATTCAGTGGCTTTTAGGTCGCGGCCGAGTTAGTCTGGTAAGTCGTAAGTCGCGACCCAACTGATGAGTCCAAGGTCGTGTACGAGCTAAGAGATCACTGTGCCCTGCAGCGGCATTGACTTCCTTTGCTCAATTCATGTCCGGCCTAACATTGGTCATAGGTCGGCTGCATTTTAGGTCGGTAACCTTGTCAAGGCGTTAAATCGGCATCCATGTTAAAGATTTAGGTCGGCATGCCCCTCTATCCTGTTAGGTCGGTAACCTTATTAAGGTGGTTAAGTCGGCGACCTTGTTAAAGTGTTAGATCGGCACCTCTCTTAGGTCTTTGGTCGATCTCCCTTTGAAGCCTTAGGTCGGTCTCCCTTTGAAGCCTTAGGTCGGTCTCCCCTTGTTAAATCGGCATAACATTAGCTCACTCATTATTCTGGATCGGTGAGCCACGACCGAGGCGGGGTTAAGATATATTAAACAAATTTATCTCCCTTTTGAAAATATATATATATATATATTATTTGTAAAAATAATCTATATAGATTCCTAAATCCAATATTTAACTTAAATCCTTATAAATTTCAAATCTATAATAATTTCTGCTCATGTGTGTGTGTATATATATATATATATAAATTAATAATCTGCACATATACTTTACTGTGTATATTTTTTCTGTAATTATTGATAAATAAAATTCGTAAAAATATACTTACAACCGAGTTTGAATCTCTTGAACGAAACCCTAGCTTAGCAAATCCCCACATCGCACCCTCCATCGTGCTCGAGTTTGCGTGCCACCGAGCAAATGAAAACACTTCGACCACAATTCGATCGAGACTCAACTCCAGCTACGCTTGCTCATGCACGTGAATAAATTTCGCTCTGACATCGAGCTCCTGCCTGCGTGCCGCTGACCCTCCAGTTGACTGCCTCAACGACGAACCCCAAACTCCTAGTTTCTTGCGATGCTCTGACGAGCCCCTCCGTGATGTACAGCCATTCGCCATCCCAAAATCGAAGCTCGCGATTCCAGGGAAGCCGAGGTTAACTTGAAACTGATTCGTGAATCGGGAATGATATTCGTTTATATGCGAGAAACGAATCATTCCAGATTCAAAAAACAGCGGCCATTATTTATTTTTTAAACGAAAGGTTTTCGAACTGAGGAAGGAGAAGAATTTTAGTTCGGCAATTTTTAATCTGAAATCAATTTTTTTTCTTTATTTTGAACGAGAGGAGGAAAGTTTTCTTTTTCGCAATTTCGTTCTTAAAGCTTTCATATTTAAAAAAGGAAGAGCGAAGAACCGGAAAAGATGTTGGCATGTTAAAGAAGGGTTACAGTACTTTGAAGGTGAAAGGAAAAAGTTATGATGGGAAAGAATGTAGGTTGATTTTGACTATGGTATATAAATATATTTAAATTAAATCGATAAGTTATTGTCTAGGCTTTTATATCTCGTACGATCACATGAAAGATTCGAAATCTATGGAAATTTAAATCCAATAATAATAATATTACGGATTCAATGGAACTATTTTCTTCGAATTCTGAGACTATGCCTCGGAATGCTATTTTCAAATATCGATTTAAACGATAAATTTTCAAACTGAACAAATCACTTTCAAATAAAATTCTGAAGCTTCTATTATCTTCGGTATTATCAATATGAATTTTCTAAGCCTTTGAAATATTTTTAAATCAGCTTAAAACTGAAGATTCAAAATTTTGACCCAACTTTCAATATATTAAATTCAAAAAATTAAATTGCCAAATTCAATTAACATTTGAAATTCAAGTTAAACTATCCCTCAAATATTTAAAATAAATTAAATATTTTTAATTTAATTTGTCTAAAATTTAGGGTCATCACGTAACTGATATAGTTCCTTGTTTTAAAGATATTCATTTATCTATTATATGTTGTTCCGCTGCGTCTGTGAGATTCTGATATTGTTTCTGTTGCTTTTCTTTCTTTCTTCTTCTATCTTTTCCTTCTTCTTAAACCCGAAGGGTTCGATTTTCCAGCATTCGATTGCTCGGCAGTTGATATAGTGGACGTATTGATGTCGATTTTCGAGCGTCGAAGAATCGGTTCCTTACACCATATCACAATAGTATCATTTCCATTTCAAAACTAATTCAATAATATATCATTTAAATAAAACCCAAATTTCCAAATCACTGAATATTTCCTTCAATTTATTTAACTTGAAATATTCCTTTAAGTTATCATAGCATTTTTGGAATGTAATACTTTCCACTTTAACATTTTATATAATCGAAGTATTTATATACTTACAAATTTTCATATGGTCATTTTATCATAGCCTTATAGTTAAATAAACTTTGTTACTGTAATATCCAATTTAAGCTGAAATTCTTATGTTAAGTCAAAAGTACCTTATTAACTAACATCATTGTTACAATAAAGAAACTTTATTATTTTAATCATTTAAAATATGCCATTTACATAAATTAAAACTTGCATATCAAATGTACATTATCAACTTACATTTTATTATTACAGTAAGTAACATTTATCATTTTAATCAATTTAAAATACACAATTACATTGATTAAAACTTACATGTTAAATGTATGTTTTAACTTACATTTATTATAATAAAGATCATTTATCATTTTTCAGTATTACACTAATTAGAACTTACATTATCAAATGTACGTTTTAAATTTACATTCCTATTACAGTAAAGAGCATTTATTAATTTAATCAATACCACACTAATTAAAACTTTACTTGTTTCTTTCATTTATTAGGACTTTACATGCTTCTTTCATTAATTAAAACTTTACATGTTCTTGCATTAATTAAAAATTGTACACGTTTCTTTCATTAATTAAAACTTTACATGTCTCTTGCATTAATTAAAAACTTTACATGTTCTCTCATTAAATAGGACTTTACACGTTTTTTTCATAAATTAAATCTTTACATGTTTCTTGCATTAATTAAAATTTTATATGTTCTCTCATTAATTAGGACTTTACACGTTTCATTCATTAATTAAAAATTTACACTTTTCTTTCATTAATTAAAACTTTATATGTTTCTTGCATTAATTAAAAACTTTATATGTTCTCTTATTCATTAGGACTTTACACGTTTCTTTCACTAATTAAAAACTTACACTTTTCTTTCATTAATTAAAACTTTACATGTTTCTTGCATTGATTAAAACTTTATATGTTCTCTCATTAATTAGGACTTTACACGTTTCTTTCATTATGTTAATTCCTTTGTTATGCGACTTAGCGACTCAGCAACCGGAGCGACCTAAAGAGGCTAACATGATGAAACGACCTAGCGACTTACATAAGCACAGTGACCTAGAAAACCTACCGACCTAACAGGTGGAGCGACCTAAGAAGTGGAACGGTGGAACGACTTGATCACTTAAAGGACCTTGCGACCTAAAGGAGTCCACGACCTAGCGACTTAGCTATGTGTTCGACCTAACTGCCGAAAGGAGTCCGCGACCTTGCGGCCCAACGAGTTAACAACTTACAGGGAGTAAGCGACCTTACCAATGAAGTGGACCTAACGACCTAATACTTAGCGACCTAAAGTCTGAAGTGACTTAGCGACCTAAGAACCTCATGACCTACCATCTCAAACGACCTAGTGACTTCAATCCTCAGCGACCTAAAAGCCTCAGCGACTTAAAAGGTAGAACACTACTACGCGACTTAACAGGTAGCGACCTACGACCTAAGTAAATCCACGACATAACGACCTAATGTGTTAAGCGACATAACCAGTTAACGACTTAACATAGGTCGCTGCGTTGGATGGCTCAGCGTTGTAAGGTCGCCAACTATTCCCCTAGGTCGTTCACGGCCTATTACTTCATTCGAAAGAGATCAAGTGTGTTCTAGTTAAGCCGTAAGACTTAGGTCGCTACCACTAGGACGCACCACGATCTACGACCTATCTTAGGTCACCAACGACCCAACTCCAAACTCTCCTATAAATACGGTACTAGTTCCAACTCGAAGGGGACCTTTGGATCGTTCTTGAAGGCACCGACACTCTGCCATTTTCTCAACTCGAGTAGCCATCCAAGCACTCAAAACACCAAGGACATTACAACAAGCTTCAAGAGAAAATCTACATCATTCGACATGAATTCGAAAGATTATTCTGCATCGAAGTTTGAGCTACTAGTCTAAAGTGTGTTGTAATTGAAGAATGTTGTATAAGTTGTACTCAAACCAGCAATAAAGAGATATAAAGTGGACGTAGGCTTGGCAATAAGCCGAACCACTTTAAAAACTGTGTCTTTTACCGCTTTACTGTTAATTTCTGCTTATTTCTAATTCCCGTATTGAAGGGTGGTGCTTTCACACTTACACTACTTGCATCGGGTTGTTAGCATCTGATTTTTACGTTAACATTTTTGGTGCTTTCACAGAGAATCGAACTCAAGGTACTGTCATCATAGCTTCGAAGAAATTTGTGGAAAGGATTTCTCCAAAAACCAGAAGTTTATCAGAAATAATGGCTCCTGGAAGAAAGCGCAAGTCCGTTAGATCCGACGATGTTCGCAAGACTACTGCCAGTTCTCCTCCTTTAAGACAAACAACTCCAACTGTTGGAGTAACTCGAGTAGAATTGGATGTTGTGGTTTCCGGACTATATCAGCAGATGGAAGCCCAAAACAACCTGATGTTGGAAAGGTTAAACGCTTTGCTTGGGGCTAACCGTCAACCGGTGAATAACGAACCAAACTTTGCTGATAATGTTCATGATGTTGAAGAAAGAGATGTTCCTCGAAGGGCAGCTGGCGCAGTCAAAGACACACCTCCCCAAGTTGGAGGATCAGGACAACAGCCAACTTTCCGTGAGCGCCTGTCGAGGCAAACTTCTGAGAAGATGGCCGATGCCTGTCCTGCTGAGCTCCTCAATGATGAGGAATATTTCTCAGGGATGGTCCGACAAATCAAGAAGGAAAGTATGCAAAGGGAAGAAGACGAAAAAGAACAGGGGTTCGCTCCAAGCAAAACTCCATTCACCGAAAGGATTTTGAAAGCAGAATTTCCTAGAAAGTTCGTTCCTCCTACTATTCTGGCTTATATGGGGACAAGTGACCCTAATGAATTCCTGTACAAGTATGATTGGCACATGGCGGGTGCCAGAGCTTCTGATGAGGTCAAATGCTGGTATTTTCCGGTATACCTAAAAGGAGTTGCTCTACTTTGGTTCACAAAGTGCCGGTCCGATCGATAGGCCAGTTTTCTAATTTGACTCGAAAGTTGAAGGAACAGTTCAGATTGTATGCTTCAAAAGCGAAAGATATAATGCCGTTATCCAGCTTGGAGCAGAATCCTGGAGAATCCATTAGATCTTTCTTGAATCGCTTCAATATAGCTTTAGCTGAAGAAGATAATGCAGAGCCGAGAATGATCTTGACGTACTTGATGAAAGCTATTTACAAGACAAGTGAGTTCGGGAAGTGGTTGAAAACGAAGGAACCGAATTCACTTGACAAGTTTTATAAGAAAGCCGATGAATTCGTGCGCTTGGAAAGCCTCCAAACATCGACTAAAGTGGTATCGACAGGGGCTGGAAACAGTAATGCTGCTCCGAATAAGAAGGAATCTGGCAATCAGAAGAGGGAAACCGATGGTCAGAAGAAGCAAGGAGATGCAAAGAAAAGTAGTCCCTTCAACTTCACCCCTCTGACTGATACCCCGGAGAATATCTACTTTGCAAACAAAGACACGGTCGAATTCCCCGCACCAGCCAAGCAGAGAGTTGGAGTGAGAGCTGAGAAAAGTGGAAAATTTTGCCGGTTCCATAACCAACCCGGCCATGATACTAACGTGTGCCGTCACTTGAAGGAGTTAATTGAGGAACCATTGAAGGAAAACAAGCTCCAGCAATATGTAAAGAGGAACAGGAATGGCCCAACTTCGTCAACTTAAGGGCAATAGGTTCCTGTTCATCGTCCTAGCTCAAGTGAAAAGGCAGCAGCTCATGAATCAGAGAGGCCCATTATTAATGTCATTACAGGAGGACCTCACCCTGCTGGCAGAAGCTGGGGAGAGATGGAACGATACGCTCATGCATTGAAGTATGCACCAGTAGAGGAGAGTGTTTTTGTGTTAGAAGATGCTGCACCTATGAAGCAGCAGAAAACTTTTAATGATGACATCATCTTCAGAGTCAGGGATTCTATGGGTGTTGAAGCCCCAACCATAGATCCCTTATTTATTTCTGCTGGCATTGGGCCAGCTATTGTAAGAAGAGTACTTGTTGGTTGCGGTGCTTCTTGCAATATTCTTTTCAAAAAGACCTTCGATCAGATGAAGATCCCAATGGCTGAAGTTCAAGCTTCGTCGCAAAAGATTGTTAGGTTTACTGGGGAACCCAGACAGCCGATTGGGACTATTGACCTCTTTATTGAACTTGGAGAGGGGCAAAAGAAAGTCGTTCGAAGGAAGACTTTTGTAATTGCTGATGAATTTTCTTCTTACAACGCCTTCCTAGGCCGTCCAACTCTTGCAGCCTTTAAAGCAATCCTCGCCCCGTGGTGCCTTACCACGAAATTCCCCACAGATAACAGAGTTGATGTTGTTAAAGGGGATCAGAATGCGGGGCGGGAATGATATCTGATAGAACTACGTGAAGCAAGAAAGAGAGAGATGGGAAAGGTGCGGCAGCCCCAGCCCGCATAAAAGAATCAACCTTGTAGCAATTACAGGGTAGACCCTGTACTGGCGAATGCAGTGAAGCACGAAGAAATATGGATCCCAGAAATGCCAGTACAGGGGAGAATCGAGTGGTGCCAGTGGAAGTAACGGAACCAGTACCCGTTGACCCAAAAGACCCAAACAAGGTGCTGAATGTGGGTTCACAACTTAATACGGCGGTTCGGAGTATTTTGATATCATTCCTGAAAGCAAATCTAGATTTATTCGCTTGGACCCATGCTGATATGCGCAGAATATCCCCAGAAATTGCAGTATATACTCTGAATATTGATCCAAAGTTTACACCGGTAAAACAGAAAAGAAGAACCCAGGGTCCTAAAAGGTCAGTAGCGTTGAAGGAAGAGTAGACCGGCTTATGGGGAACGGTTTCATCAGAGAGTCTACTTATCCGAATTGGGTTTCAAATCCAGTACCGGTTAAGAAAGCTAATGGGAAATGGAGAGTTTGCATCGAATTCTCAGATTTAAACAAAGCATGCCCCAAAGACTGCTTCCCATTACGCAGAATAGATAAGTTGGTAGATGGAACGGCGGGACGCGAATTGTTATCTTTCATGAATGCTTACTCCGGATACAACCAAGATTATGATGCATGAGCCGGATCAGGAGGACACAAGCTTCATCACCGATGTTGGTCTCTACTGCTACAAAGTCATGCCCTTCGGACTTAAGAATGCAGGGGCAACTTACCAAAGGCTCGTCAATGCTATGTTTAAACCGCAGATTGGCAAAACTATGGAAGTTTATGTTGACGATATGTTGGTGAAATCAAAGAAAGCGGTAGACCATATGGATCACTTGGCGGAGATGTTTGCAATCCTCCGGAAGTACGGAATGAAGCTTAATCCTTTGAAATGTTCGTTTGGGGTGGAGTCCGGAAAGTTCTTGGATTTCATTGTGAGTGCTAGAGGCATTGAAGCTAATCCTGCTCAAATTGCTGCCTTTAGAGAATTCAAAGCCCCTAGGACAAAGAAGGAACTACAGAGTCTCAATGGCAAAGTCGCTGCTCTGAGTCGATTCATTTCCAAAGCTACTGATAAATGAATTCCGCTCTTTGATGCACTGAAGAAAGGAAGGAAGAATTTTGATTGGACTCCTGAATGCCAAAAAGCTTTCGATGAGTTGATCCGTCATATGGAAACGCCTCCAATACTTTCTAAGCCGGACAAAGGTGAAGATCTTTTTGTATATTTGGCAATGTCGTCTCATGCTCTCAGTGCAGCCCTTATACGGGAAAACACAAAAATTCAGTGCCCGGTTTATTATATCAGCAATAGATTCACTGGGGCAGAGATGAATTATTCAAAGTTGGAGAAGCTCGCCTATTGTCTACTGATTGCATCAAGAAAATTGAGGCCATATTTTCAAGCTCATCCAATCAAAGTCCTCACTGATCAGCCTCTGAAGCAAGTCCTCTTTCGCCCTGAGACTTCGGGTCGCCTTTTGAAGTGGAATATTGAACTTAGCCAATACGACATCACTTATCATCCCCGAAGAGTAATCAATGGACAAGCTTTGGCAGATTTCATCGTAGAATGTACAGACAAAGGTGATAATGAGGAAGTAGTGACCGATAATCCCCCAATTCGATGGAAATTGTATGTTGATGGTGCAAGAAACGATTACTATTCCGGGGCTGGGGTTGTGCTTGAAACCCCTAAAGGGCGGTCATTGTGCTATGCTTTAAGATTTGAATTCCCTTCGACAAACAATGAAGCAGAGTATGAAGCTCTTATTGCCGGTTTGAGAATTGCTAAAGAATTGAATGTCAAAATGTTGCAGATCTTCAGTGCTTCACAGCTTATTGTATGTCAAGTCAAGAAAGAGTTTCAAACTAAAGGAGGAAATCTACCCTCTTACTTGTCAAGAGCCTAGGAGCTTCTCGATGACCTTGATCATTATACGATAAATCATATACCCCGGGAAGAAAACATGAAGGCAGATTCTATCGCAAAGTATGCAAGCACTGGTGAAGCTCAATTATTGGGATTAGTTCCTGTGGAAGTCCTGTCAACTCCAAGCATTGATGAGATGGATATTGACTGGATCATGACTATATCACAGGAGCGTGAATCATGGATGACTCCGATATTGGAATATCTGCTCAACGGTTCTCTACCAGAAAACTCAAAAGAACGGCAGAAGTTGTTAAGAAAAGCCTCCAGATACATAATTCAAGATGGCCGATTGTATAGGCAGGGATTCTCAATGCCATTACTCCGATGTGTGTAACGACCCGTAAATTTTCGTCAGTTAATTTTGTCATTTTAATAAGATTAGATAATTTAACTTTAGAAAGAAGTAAAGATTTATAATGAAGCATATGTTGAAAAGGAAATGAAACCATAGGAATTTAAGCTAAGTATTATCGGTTGATATAAAATGACGAATAAATTGAAATGATGTAAATGGTTATACTAGGCTAAGAAGAGAATATAGGAAAACAAAGGGTAAATTGTGAATTTATTTAATGGATTAATAATATTAGATAGTACATTGAATTAAATCAATGTCCTGTAGAGGTTGGAGTATGGTTAGTAATATAAGCTTTTAAAGGAAAAAACCTTTAATTTATAAATGAAAATCAATGCATTAAATTAGGTGTAACTGAATGTATGCAAATAATTTTGTAAGAATAAGTTAATAAACAATTTATTTGCGCATACCGATTTAAATTGGAATAATAGAAAGGACAAGAACTTGATCTGCCTAGGCATTTATATATTTATAAACTATAACTAAATAGAAAGTTTGGTAGTAAATAGGATATAAGAAGACAAAGGCAACTAGTAAATTAATAAATGAATTCATAATAATAAGTAGTAATTTATGCATATATATTTGGCATTAGTGATAATTACAAAACTTTACCCATTTATCTAATTTATTTAATTAAATCAAAATCTATGGCAACATTGTTGTAATGATGGTTGTAAGTGAATTTGAATGTAAAAGGGTAACAATTATTGAGGTTAACCATTTTGAGTATGTTAAGTTAAGAATGGCAATCGATTGAAATAAATCTAAATTAATTATTTTGTTGTGGTTAATGTGTTCTAGTTAATAAAGGAGAGTTTATAAGAAATGAAGCATGCACCAATGAAATGTATTATAATTCAAATGTTATTTATACCCATGAAATGTCTATTTACTGAATAGAAAGATTTTAAATCAATAAGCGAATTTATTGAGGTTCCAATTTATAATTTATAACATTTAATGTAGACTCAATTACAATTAATTGACTTAAATCATACAGTTAGCGTAGATTTGTTTTGTAATTGGAGTAGTTAATTCTATAAGATGAAGTTAATGCTAATTCTATTTATAATTTGACCATTTGTTGATATAGATTATAGAAAGCAAGATTTATAATTTAATTAAAGTATCAAAATTCAACAATTGTAATTATTGAAAATTAAAATGGAATTTGAGGATAATAAGGTGAAACCATGAACAAATGTTAATGCATCCTTATTACTGGTAAAAGATGAGTATATAAAAGTTTGAAAATCAAAAAATAGGGTTTTGAAAATTTAATTTATAATTTCTAAATATAAGGAAGTGGCGAAATTAACACTGCAATGGATAGACTTATCAGCTTTTAATTTACATCTAAATTTGTTTAGATCAATTTGGAAATTAATAAAATTTTGGATATATTTTGAAACGTAAACGAAATGTCTAGATTTACATTTGTAAATACGTTTAAAATAAAATGTAAATGATAAGGATTTTATTTATTTCCTAAATCCGTAACGTGTGTAATTAATATTATTTATCTTTTGGGACCACTTCCGTTTGCACGTTAAAATTCGTGCACACCTATTCTTTTGCGATCTATCTATAAATAGACGATTATAAACCCTAGCCTCCGCCTATTTTTATTTATCTGCGCGTAATTTTTCATCAGCTCCTTCTCCTCCTTAATGGTAGACAAATTTGAGATCCAGATCCATTTCAAAATCAAAGCCAAAAATTCAAATACTCAGAAAAATCTCAAAATAATATATGTTGAAGCCCTCGACGAGCGTAATTCTATGGTATAATTCGTTTTTCAATTTGATGCATCGTTTGACCAGAAATCGCGGTCAAAATTGATTTGGGTGTTTTTGACTGATGTGTCTGATCGGAAAATCCCTTCTGGGTTTTGTAGAGGGGCTAGCGCGTTGTTCATCGACAAAGTTTGAAGGCGAATTGATGGTCGGATTTGCGGCAAAACGCGGTCAAAGAGGGTGGTCAACGGCGTGAATAGGCTTCGTTCCTGGTTTGTCGCGTGGTTACTGCTGAGCGCGTGAAACATAGCGGTGATGACGTGGGTATGAATTGGAAGTATGTAATTGTGTTCCATTTTTGGTTATTTATTTTTTTTGATTTCAATCGCATTTATTTCAATAACTTTTGCATACGATATCCGTTTTACGCGCGGTTTCTTTTGTTAGGATCGTATTGAAATTCTGGACTTGATGACGCTTGTTTGGACAAATTATGAGATGGTCAAATTTTTGGGTTTAAATTGAATTTAAATTCAATTTAAATTCAAAAGGTGAGTGTTTTAACCCACTCACAATTTCTAAAATTTCTTGTGTTTGTTAAATTAATTTTAGATATGGGTAGAAAATTTTTTACGACTGTTTCGCATGTTTTATTCACTATTTCTGTTTAAACGCATTTATTTAATACAACTGTAAATTTATTTATTTATTGCATATAAATTTGACAGTTAGAATTTATTTATTTCATATTAACTGCCAGGCATAGTTATGTTAAATTTTATTTCATATTAACTGCCAGTTATGTTTACGTTTATATTTGCATATAAACTGCCAATTAACAGTTATTAAATTTATATTGAGTGTAAACTGATAATTGATACCATTATTTATCACCTGTTATATATTGATGATTGTTTGAAATTGGATGATGACTGTTATAAATGGATGTATGATTTGATGGATGAATGGCTGATTTATTTTATTAATTGCAAGTCATCATGCATTTTCATTTCATTCGGGATTGCGGTTTGAAATGATATACAACCGCATTTTCATTTTAAATTGTGGATTGAAATGATAAACATCCGTATCACTTGACCATAGGGTAGAAAATTTTATACAGGCACCGAGGTATATATAAAATATATTTTGAAATGTTTTGGTTTTGTAAAGCTATATATATGGTTTACGGATATTGATTTGGTTATTTATATATATATATATATACATACATATATATATATATAGAAATTTTCAGGTTTTAAGCTTTGTATAAAATTTGATTTGAAGTATAAAATAAAGTTTGATTTTCGAGATCAAATACGATTAAGAATTTATTTAAAATTTAATTTCTGGAGTTTTAATGACTTAAAAGAGAACAAGGTTGGAAGATGAATATTAAGTTAAACTGAAATTTAATGAAAAGTTAGAATTTTAAAGGGATATGATTTTATAACTTGATTTTGTGTAGAGTGATTTAAATGAATATCAGGTTGTTTTAAATGAATATATAATAAACTAAAAGATTTTCCAGTCATGTGAAGTTAAAGGTTTCTTAAAATTTTATTGAATTCATTAAGTAAAAATTTCAAGTAAAAATTTAAAATAAAATAAATAAGTAATTGAATTTAATATATATGGATTTGTCAAATGAGTTGTTAGAAATGGTGAAATATTTAAAGCTTTGAAACATAAGAATTGAAATGGTATTTGGAAGTTTAAATCGATAGTTGAAATTGGCTTGTGAAATCTAAAGAAGCTATTTGGTTTATAAAGGTAATTTAATATTTAACCATTTAAGAAATGGAAACTTGTTTCAAAGTTATGATTTTCAAGGTAGTATAATTTGAAAATATTATATTCAAGAGTTTTGACTTTTAAATATTTTATTTTGAAAATCCTATGATTTTGGAAAAGAATATATTAGAAAACAAACATGATATCATATTGTTTTGTGTTTTAAAAGAATAAATGATATCGTATTTATATGGGTTTTAAATGGATATTTTATTTTGGTTTTAAAAGAAAAATTAATTTTTAAATGACCGCGGTGTTATAATAACGATTGGTTGGCAAAGAGACCAGGATCGGATATGGACATACTCTCTGTCGATACCGAAAACCAATTTGACTAACCGTGTACGCGGTGGAGATTCCAGAATGAAGTAGGTTGGTGGCGGCGTTGCCTGTAAGGTAAATACGTGGACCCAACTCCCGTGAGTTGGCATAAGGTGGCTAAAACAGGAGCGATCGACGGGTTAATAAGGTAGCACCTTTGATCGGACGCATCCCTTCGATATTATACTTTGACTCTTGGATTGATTCGGTGGCCACTTTTGATTTCTTTGATTTGGGGGTGTGGCTCGAGGTGGGCGGTAGCTGCGGCTATGCGTTACCACCGACCCGGAAGCGTAATTGGTATATCTACCCTGGCATTGCCTAGTTGTGCCGTGTCACCTACCCTAGCGCACCTTATACGATTTTGGTTTTGTACCATACCTATGGAGTGCCCTCTGGTGACGCCTAGTACGGGGGAGATTACGGTACTGTATAGACTATGGGAATATATAACTGTGTTAAGGTGGAAAATGTAAAGCCTTAACGCTATTTAAAAGTAAGTTGATTTTACAAGTAGACACTATTATAATAGCGCAATATACTACATAGTAAATAGTTTAACGGATCCTTAGGAGATGTAAATCCCGAGCATCTCTTGAGTTACTGCACTCATATTTATTTCTGTTAATTTAACTCACATAAGATCTTTTAGTTCTGACTCGAGTGTTTTGTCTTTTCAATTCGCTCGGGTCAGTCCGAGCGTTTCAGGATTTGAAGTTTTAGCTCTGGAGGACGAAGACGAAGATTTGTAGTATTACGATTATTATTTATACTAGTGCACTGCACACTGTTGTGTTGCATTGTTATTGGTATGTGTAACTCTGATATGTATTATATAAATGTTTGTAAACAGTTTTATAAACTGTATATTTTATTATTATATTTTATTCTTCCGCTGTGAGATTCTATTTTGTTTATTTCTTCTCTGTTTTTCTTATTTACCCCATAACAATCCGCCCTTCCGTATGGTTTAAATCGGCATGTGTGTCGATTTGAAGCGTGCGAAAAGGCGGGATGTTACAGCTGGTATCAGAGCTTTGGTTTAGCGATAAACCTTAGCTTTGTGGGTTTTGAATCTTTGCTAATAGGGTACTAATACCCTATGGGAGTCGCTGAGTGTATATATGAGAGAGCGTATTTGTTCGTGCTATAAAAAGGTTTTAATATTGTGTTAGTTTGTTCCGTTTTGTATTTACAAATTCTGGTTGGTGCATGGGACGCTGTGACATCAATAGGGATTTCTAAACACTTAATAGGACAGACCGACATAATATTTGTTTTTAATATAGGTGAATGAAATAACTTCGCCTATTATATTTTCTATATATAAAATATTTTATTAAGGTATTATATATATATATATATTGTTGGTTGCAATAGATTGGTTGTTAGGAATAAAATTTTAAATAATAGGTAAAATGAGATTGAAATTAAAATCAATGAAATTTGGAAATTTTAGGACTTAAGTCCGGGATTTTGGAAATTTGCTTTCAAAGGATTTATGAATTATAATAATTTTGTTTATAAGTATTTTCTTATATAAATATTTAGTATAATTTGGAAAAATTGTTTTAAAGAAGATTTTGGAGAAAATAAGTTTCGTAATTTCCTCTCTGTCGCTGGAAAATAATTTCAGTGATGGCGGCCACATCATCGACTTTCATTTTCGAGTTTCGAAGGGGAAAGGCCACTGTAGTATACTGTAGATTCATTTTCGAAAAAGATATAAATTTCTAATTGTTTTAAATAAAATTAGAGGTATATAAGTTAGAAGAATATATTTATCTATTATTTAAAATAATTTGAAATTTAACCCGGTATTAAAATTTTAAATTCCCGTTAATTAATTATTTCAATTATTTTAGTGAAATTTAATTTAACAAATAATTGAAACCCTAAATAAAATAAGAGATTTAAATGCTAAGTTATAAATGGAAATTTGTAACATATGAAACAAGGTAATATTATTGAACATTAAATTTAATTAAAGGATGAGATAAAACTTGTATAAGTTCATTGGCATTTTCTTTAACATATATAACTTACCAAAAATAAAAAGTTGAAAAGTTTTATAAGAAATGTAATAGAAGTGTGTACGAGTAAAAGTAGGTAATGAAGTATTCAATGAATTGCTATTATAAATGAGAATTTAATGGTATAAACTTAAGTTATAACTGGAATTTTACTAAAATTAAAGGTAAGTATTATTAATAGGTGATTTTAAGCTTAAGAAAATAAAATGAAATTCTTTAATAAATAAGGATTGATGTGTAGGATTTTAAACTTAAGAATGATTTAATGCTACTAGTTTAATATAATAAAAATAAGTAATATAAATAGATGACTGCAAACCCTTGGTAATGAGTTAATAAAATCCTTTATTTATAAGAATGGATGTTATAAGGTTAAGAATTTAAGTGAAATTAAAAAGGGTTACTGTAATTAAATACAATAGAATGTAGGCATTTAATAAATGATTGAATTTGAGAAGTGAATTAAATGTAATACAAATAAAAGAGACTTACATAACCTAAATAAAATAAAAATGAATAATGGTAAGTAATAAGTAGAAATGAGGAAACAACCATTGAATGAGAAATAAAATTTGAAGTTTGTTAGAAATAAATGTAAATTATAAAAAAAAAGGAAAATTTATGTGGTTTGAATAAAAGAAAGGAAATCAAACAATTAAAGTATGTAATGAATTTGTATAAGTTGAATTGATTTGTTGGTTTAAATCGATATTGTTTGCTTTGTAGTTGGCCGGGTAAGGAAACTTGAAGTTGTTGGATGAATAAATAATCTATTTCTGTCCCATCTAAGACTGTTTAGTAAATGATGCACTGGATAGTTATTTTTCATTCCGTACCATTCCAAGTTTTGAACCCGAACAACTATTTGTTTGTTTGATTGAATAATTGTTTGTTTTGTTTGTTAAAATTGATGGTTGTTGTATTGATTTGTTGTTGGCGATTGAAACCACTTAAATATTTCACTATACATAAATAGTTAATCTTTTGGATTTTTATAAGAGAAATGCAGGTTATGGAAGCAACTGCTACTGCTTTTAGTTCCATAATAATAAGCGTAAATTGCCCGACGAATGGGTAAGTTTCGCATTTCGGTTTATAGCGCTATTTTGTATAATTTTCCCGTGTTGGGATATACTATTTTGAATATTCTATATGATATTTTGTGATATTTTAATATTATATTTTCTTCCGTACCTCTCCGTACAAATGAGACTCTGCCAAAATTTTCCGTAAATTTTGGACTTAGAATTATGTGAAAACGTTTTCCAAACTTTAATTATTTAAGTTTAAAAGGATATAATGATTATAAAACGGGTATATTTATTTAAGGTAATAAATTTAGTAAATTATTGTTTATAAGTTAATATTTAAAATAAGATGTACTGTTTATTAAATTCTTCCTTCCCTTTTCTATTTTCTTTTCGGGGACGAAAAGTTTTGAGTGGGGAAGAGTGTAACGACCCGTAAATTTTCGTCAGTTAATTTTGTCATTTTAATAAGATTAGATAATTTAACTTTAGAAAGAAGTAAAGATTTATAATGAGGCATATGTTGAAAAGGAAATGAAACCATAGGAATTTAAGCTAAGTATTATCGATTGATATAAAATGACGAATAAATTGAAATGATGTAAATGGTTATACTAGGCTAAGAAGAGAATATAGGAAAACAAAGGGTAAATTGTGAATTTATTTAATGGATTAATAATATTAGATAGTACATTGAATTAAATCAATGTCCTGTAGAGGTTGGAGTATGGTTAGTAATATAAGCTTTTAAAGGAAAAAACCTTTAATTTATAAATGAAAATCAATGCATTAAATTAGGTGTAACTGAATGTATGCAAATAATTTTGTAAGAATAAGTTAATAAACAATTTATTTGCGCATACCGATTTAAATTGGAATAATAGAAAGGACAAGAACTTGATCTGCCTAGGCATTTATATATTTATAAACTATAACTAAATAGAAAGTTTGGTAGTAAATAGGATATAAGAAGACAAAGGCAACTAGTAAATTAATAAATGAATTCATAATAATAAGTAGTAATTTATGCATATATATTTGGCATTAGTGATAATTACAAAACTTTACCCATTTATCTAATTTATTTAATTAAATCTAAATCTATGGCAACATTGTTGTAATGATGGTTGTAAGTGAATTTGAATGTAAAAGGGTAACAATTATTGAGGTTAATCACTTTGAGTATGTTAAGTTAAGATTGGAAATCGATTGAAATAAATCTAAATTAATTATTTTGTTGTGGTTAATGTGTTCTAGTTAATAAAGGGGAGTTTATAAGAAATTAAGCATGCACTAATGAAATGTATTATAATTCAAATGTTATTTATACCCATAAAATGTCTATTTACTGAATAGAAAGATTTTAAATCAATAAGCGAATTTATTGAGGTTCCAGTTTATAATTTATAACATTTAATGTAGACTCAATTACAATTAATTGACTTAAATTGTGCAGTTAGCGTAGATTTGTTTTGTAATGGGAGTAGTTAATTCTATAAGATGAAGTTAATGCTAATTCTATTTATAATTGAACCATTTGTTGATATAGATTATAGAAAGCAAGATTTATAATTTAATTAAAGTATCAAAATTCAACAATTGTAATTATTGAAAATTAAAATGGAATTTGAGGATAATAAGGTGAAAGTGTAACGACCCGAAAATTTCGTTAACTAAATTTGTCATATTTTCCATAATTTTTAATAAAATGAATGTTAGGAATTTGTTGTTGCCATTTGTTCTTATTAAAAGTTAACAATTTAAAATGTGATTTCCAATTCAATAAAATAATGTAAATATTGTGGTTTAATTTTTGAATGGAATATGTGAAAACAAGAGTAATTATGGAATAATATGTTATTTATTTAGAGTATTGAATAAAAAAAAAAAAATTAAGCCAATTTTAATTAATGGCAATAATGCGATATAAGCTAATTGTTAACGCTAAAATGTGAACGCTAACACCCCGGTGTGTGAAGTGTAGTTGTGAAAGCACCACCCGATAGATCGGGAAAGAATTACAAGCAAGTAATAGCAGAAAAGCAGTAAACAACAACAATTTTATAGTGGTTCGGCTTAAGGGTATAGCCTACGTCCACTCTAAGTACTTTTATTAATAATCTTGTTACAAGCTGATACAATTCTTCTCAAGTACAATATACTTCAAGCTACAAGTGATTTTGAACAAGTCTTAAGCTTCAATGTCGATTAAAGTCTTTAAATTCACGTTGAAGATGTGTGGTTTCTTCGTGAAATTCTTTGATGTATTCCTCTAATCTTGAAAGCTCTAAGTGTTGATGAAGTTCTCAATGCAGCAAGGTAACGGTGTATGAAGAGAATGTGCCAAAAGTCCTTTGAATGTTGGAGGTGGCTATGTATTTATAGGCAAGCTTGGACATGAATTCTGCGCATAAGTCCTGAGTCGTGACCGACTCAAGCTAAGTCGTCCCCGAGTCAGGCTAAGTCGTGGTTGACTTATAAAACTAACCTTTCCCCTCTTCATGGCTTATTCCTCTGCTGGATTTCATGACAAGTCTTGAGTCGTGTCCGAGTCAATTTTCCTAGGCATTGTGGCGATGGGTTACGACTCAACGATTTTGAGTCGTGGACGAGTCATGGTGAGTCGCCCCATGTTAACTCAAGGTCGAACTGCTGGCTTGGTCCCAAGAGATAAGTCGTTCCCGAGTCAACTTATCATAACTCCTCTCATATTAGCATGTGTCGTACTCGACTTATCATAAGTCGTAGGTATCCATAAGTCGTGACATTCCTTAGGTCGTTCCTTAGGATGAGTCGCGAACCTGTTGAGTCGTTGAACCATGAGTCGTTGAGTCATGAGTCGCTGAGTCATGAGTCGCTGAGTCATGAGTCGCTGAGTCAGAAACTTCCATAAGTCGCACAACAGTTGAGTCGGAGACTAGCCAAGTCGGTCTTTGATGAGTCGGACCTAGATCATATGAGTCGGTGAGTTCCTTCTTCGGTCATTGAGTCGTACGTGAGTTAATTGTACTTGGCTTTCTGATTTGGACACTTGAACCGCTAACGACTCATGGTGAGTCGTAAATCTTCTGAGTCGCTTAATGCTTTATCTGATGAGTCGGCCCAAGCTTCAGTGGGGTTAACATTTGCCCCTCGAAGCACACGCCTAAGTCGTAGGTCGCGTGCTTCGACTTATCTTACCCCGCGTGTGCCGACTCATATCCTACTACCTTGGTATATAAATAGCATGAATCGTCATTCTTATCTTCTTCTTCTTTTACCGATCTCGTGAGTCGTTTTCCGCCATTAACACTTCCAAGCTCCCAAAAGCAATTTCAACTCAAAATCTCCTCCGATCATCTCTGACATCACACCACGTAAGCAATTTCGCCTCCTTTCTGATTGTCGATCATCATTTCCCTGTGCGCACCATCCTTATCTTCAATTTATCCCCTTGAGCTTTGCGAGTTAGGTTGCCCTAATCATTGATGGATTGAGGATTGTCTGATCCAACGATCTGCGACTCGAGGCGATCTACTTGATGCGATAAGACTAGGGTTGTAGAATGAGGGTTTATTGGGTTAATGGGTCGGATGGTTGATTCGAATGCTGCTGTAGGTTTGACTCGGCTCCTTTCGTATGACCCAGTGACCCTCACGGTTTAATCATGGTACGACTCATCATGCTCCTCGACTTGAGCCTTGAGTCACGACCGAGACAGAACCCCTGAATTGTGGCCGAGATAAAACCTTTGAATCGCGGCCGAGATAAAACCTTTGAGTCGCGGCCGAGATAAAACTTAGAGATTTCCTTATTATTTTGACCCAGAGCTCCTTTAACATACTCCACGACCTAAGCCCTGAGTCGTTGCCGAGATAAGACTTAACCTTGAGTCGTTGCTGAGATAAGACTTGGAGATAATCTCCTTATCTCCACGACTCATGGCTTAGGGCACTGCCGACTCAGAACTTTTGAACCGTTGATGGGTTATGACTTGTGTAAATTCTGTTTGAACATTTGATCATTGCATTAACTTCGAACTATTGAATTTTATTGCACTCATTCACAGGTTATTTTGACTTGCAGGCTAATAACCTGTTCAATACAACATTCACAGAAAACTGGGACGAATATACTTGTCATTGACTGCCCACATCGAATGACAGATTAGTTAACAATAGATGATTAATTTGAATAAATTGTGTGTATGAAGTGCCTTTAACTTATCAATTTCAAACAAAATACCAAAGCAATGCTGAAATAGTCAATAGAAATCGACCCGCTTGCACTAATATTATGCTTGAGCTTTAGATTAACAAGTTCTGAAATGTTTACAATCGATCAAGCATCGATCAGTATAATTCCAGTTAAATATACTTGTCACTTTTTATTAGTCTTTTACAACACTTCACACTTTTTAGGAAACGCGCACCTTCGCATTTGAACATCCAGTTGCTTGTGTAGAATGACCTCTCATCAAGAAGAGCCGATGGGCCAGGCTGAAGATGTCTTCCCAGTAGCTATCCCTGTAGATAACCCTCCGGAGAGAACATCCACAACTTTGAATCAGCGGGTGTTTAACCAACTGCGCGTCCAGTTTGGCATTGATGATGGTGACGTCTTACTTCCGGGGCCAAATGACACCGCGGGTAGGCCCCCTCTTGGCTTTGTTGCTGTTAATCGCCAAATGTGCTTGAACGGCGCTATTCCTCCTTTTAATGACTTTCTTCAACAGTTCCTGCTTCGGTTGTCTATCTCTCCATTCCAATTACACCCCAATGGCTACGCCATTCTGATGGGGTTATGTGTTCTATTTAGGAGAGTTTTGGATCGATTACCAAGCTTCGGGGAGATCTGCTATTTTTGCTCATTCACGAAAATTAAAGACCATCCCTCCATCGTGGTTATAAGAAGCGCTCGAAACCGCAAACTTATTACTGATCTCTCCGAAAGCGCTCACGGATTTTTGAATCAGTTTTTCTTTGTTCGCTGCCCTCCAGGGTTTTATGCCATCTGGAGAGTGGGAAGTAAGATTTCCTGTCTTTACTTTTTCCGTTTTGAAACTTTCTCGAGATCTGAATTCTCAGTTGCTAATTTCATTCTTTTCCTGTTTTAGCACTTCCACCCCCTGCTAGGGACCCAAGTCTTAAGCAAATTTTTGAAAGATTAAATGCCGTGCCGGTAGAAGAGAGGAGCATAAAGTTTCTGCTAAACGATGAATTTTTACATCAATACGGACTCCTCCATCCCTCTCGCTTTACTCAGCCTCATGAAGCTCCAACGGAGGTTCCTGATTCTCCGGTGAAAACTCCTGATCTTCCGATCTCCACTAAAGAGCACATGCGAGGAGAAATTTCTGCAGAAACCTTACTAGTAAAGTGCTCTACTCCAAGAGATGATGCGGGACCCTCCGAAAAGCCCGCACTTGCTCCCATAATTGAAGAAGAAGAGGAGCCCCTTTCCCAAACCAGGAAGGGTGCCGACAAAGGAGCTGATGGAGGGAATCAGGTTGGGCATGATGGTGATGACGTCTTTGGGGATTTAAGTGACATAATCGTCACTTCCCAAGAGCTCTTTAAAGATGACCCTGCCTGTGGTAAAACTGTACCCCCGATGATTGAAGCGACATCTGCCCTCCAACAGACTCCAACTCCTTTATCCCAAGAATTGTCACCGACAGTGGGACCTATTACTTCCCCCCAACTGAGGAGTGGTTCGTTAGTCCAACGCGAGTAGTTTGCACTTCACACACAACTAAGGATTTTCCAGCACATTTATGCACTTATCTTCTCATACTTTAAAGATTTCTAAAGCTTATCTTTTCTTATTTCAGATCCTTCAATGACACGCGGCGGATCATATTATCAGGATTTCCAACGCTACGGGGGGCGTGGTCAATATGATTATAGGCGTTACTTTTCCTCCTACAGAGAATCTGATGAAGAAAGGGCTGCCCGAAAGGCTCATGAAAGGAGGACTGAAGAAGAACGTCATGAAAGAAGGAAGAGAGAAGAGCGCCATGATTCTGGGCAAAAAGGCGATGACTCCCACAAGAGAAAATCTCATGACGATCGAGGAAAAGGTCACATGGGTGAAGACTTAAGCAAACGAGCCCGTCACAGTGAAAAGCAGGCCTCTACTACTCCTGAGAAGGTTACTACTCCTGCCTCGCTCGACATTCCTTCTGACTCTCCCGCTCTTGGGAAATCAGACATTCAAACGATAATTAGCAAGCCCAAATTTCAAGTTGGACCGGGTCCTGCCACTCTGCAGAGCCGGTTTCCTCAATGGTGCCTTAAGGGAGTGAGGTTCGACCTAGACTTGGTCCCCATCGACAAGTCTGCCATGTTGCGCAATCTTGATGCCGTCAAGCTCGGTATTGAGAGGATGTCGAACTGGCAAAAACTTGTTGACGAGCTTCAAAGGGTTAACCGTGCCAACATAGAGGCCATGCTTACTATGGAAAACGATAAGGCCGAATGGCAAAAGGTCGTTGAGCAACACGACACCGAAATGAGGAGCATTGCTTCTTACAATGAGGAGCTTGAAGCAAAAGTCGAGGAATTGAAACATGAGCTTGCTGCTTCCTCTACTTCCTATTCTCAAAAAGAAGAAGTGCTCCTGAAACAAGTGAGAGACGCTCACGCTAGCCAAAGGGATGCCGAAGACAGGCTCGAAGTACAAAAAAGAATCAGTGAAGGCTATGCTACTGATATTGCTGAGCTCTGAAAGAAAAACAACTCCCAGGAGGCGGAGATACAAATGCTTAAGCTTCAGCTTGCCAAAACTGAAAGGGAGCGTGATGAGGCTGTCGCCGGCAGAATCGCAGCTGAAGAATCTCATGAGGCGACCAAAAACAGCATCAGCTCAACATTATTCGACTTCTACTTGCACAGCGTCTTGGGGCGTGGAAGCCTCGCTTTTCTAGGTCCCAAGTATGAAATCACTTTAGCTGAGGTGTGGGAGGCCGCCCTTAATATGCTTGGTGCTGAAGGTGCTGGTTATGACGAATCAGCCCTGGAAAGGCATTACTTTGATGATGACGCTCGTGCTGCCCTTGCCAAAGGAAAGGAACAACTTGCCAAATTAAGAACTGAAGTGACGGAAGGGGACCGGCTGGGAAAAACCACTTCAACTACTCTAGTCCAGCCACCTTCTTCGTCTGAAGTCGACATTATTGGTTCCAGTTCCCATCTTGCATCTCCCACCAAAGTTACCACTGAGATTACAAGCATACAAGGTGGAGACGAGGGTGATGAGAGCGCTGATGCGCAAGCTTATGAAGTCCATATCAGGAAACCAGCTTCTCCAGGTAACTTCACTGTTAATCTCGCTACTGTCAATTCTGCTCAAGCGGGTTACTCATTTATTTCGCATGAGTTTCATGAGCTCCTTGGCTATTTTCTCAGCCTTGATGAGCCTTCATCTCCTCTCTTTACTGACTTTATTGGTGAACCTTCATCTCCTCTCTTTACTGACTTTAACCTCTTTTCTTCTGTAGAGAAAGTACCAAGCACTGCTCAAATCTCTACTTCTCCGGTAATCCCTCCTCCATCTCTTCAGGTGGCTCCTCCTTCTGCTTCGCAGCCTGGATCACAGGAGGAACAAATAGAGGCTCTCCATGGCCTGGATGATCCCATTGCTTCGCAAGAGCAGAAAGATGAGAGACTTGAGGGAGGCGACATATCTCCGGAGCGGACTCCTTCTGACGACATAACTCTATCTAAACTTGTCACTCCAGGAAGTGAGTCTTCCTCAAAGAGGAGAAAGAAGCAAGGAGCATCAAGGAGGAGAGGGAAGATAATCACTGCCACTGAAGAGGAGCCAGAAGTTGGGCCAGCTGCGCCTACCTCTCCTTCCTCCCTTATACCCACTGGCCGTCCTGAAAAGCTGGTCATTCGGCCGGGTAAAGGGTCCAAAGGCAGTAAAAAGAAGTGAAGACTTTAGCTTTTTGTCTTTTGTATGAACTGGCCGAGAGTTGTGCGGGTACCGGCCTCCGCTTTTATTTTGAAACCTGTATCTGCATTATAGTTGAATAAAATGATTCTTCGTTTGTACAAACTTCTGTTTGAATTTGAGAGTGCATTTACTATTTATTTTTTGCACAAGTTTATTTACACGATATTGCAGCGAGCTTATGGCATGTTACTTGAGCGTTACCTTTTGCTGGTTTGGCTATACCATATTGTGTGTAACTATACTATATTGCCCCCATTCCATAAGTTTGCTGCAATATTCTATACTTCGAGGGGACTTGCACTCATATTTGCTAAAGAATAATTATTTTATTCTTTAAATAAAATTTTTGCAGAGTACAACCCCCTTCGTATAAGTTTCTGCGCTTTGACCTTTGAAGAAATCACTTCTTTCTTTCGCTTAAGTACATTTTTTACCAAGTGAATTCTTTTATGCGGTAAAGCGGACCTCTGAAGGGTACTTTAACTCCCTCTCTCTCTTTTTCTCTCTTCTTTTTTTTTTTCGAGGAAGATTATTCCCCAGAATAGGTAAATTACTCTTTCTTCGGAAGTTAAAGTATGCCCCTGATGAGGATTTTTTTTTTATATAGAAAGTTGTACCTCTGAGGAGGGATTTTTTACGTTTCAACACTCGGAAGTTTTATTTCAATCTCGGTGAAACGTGTACCTCCAAAGAGTTTTGCCTTAGAAAGCCTTTTCACGTTTCAACACTTGGAAGTTTTATTTCAATCTTGGCGAAACGTGGGCTTCCGAAGAGGTCTTTCTTCTTGATTGTGCCTCCGAAGAGGTCTTTATTTTGTTTGTTTTCAACTCTGGTGAAGTGAAATTCCGAAGAGCGGCTGTTAAACTTCAACTCCTGGTGAAATATGCCTCCGAAGAGGTCTTTATTTTGTTTGTTTTTCAACTCTGGTGAAGTGAAATTCCGAAGAGCGGCTGTTACACTTCAACTCCTGGTGAAATATGCCTCCGAAGAGGTCTTTATTTTGTTTGCATTTCAACTTTGGCGAAGTGAAACTCCGAAGAGTAACTACTCCGACTCCTGGTGAAATGTGCCTCCGAAGAGGTCTTTTTCTTTGTTTGCATTTCAACTCTGGTGAAGTGAAATTCCGAAGAGCGGCTATTTCACTTCAACTCCTGGTGAAATGTGCCTCAGAAAGGGTTTTCATTGCCTGGAAGTTACTCTCTCATGGTTGGAGGGTCATGACTCCTCCAATCTTTTTTGTTGAGTAGAGAACTTCCTTTTTTGTGGCATATGACCCATTAGAGGTCTTTTATCCTCCGAAGAGTTGTGCCTCTGAAGAGGACTTGTGCTGCCGATGATGGATTTTGGTTGTTTCCTTGTCTTCTTGCTTATGCCTTTTCACCGATCCTCTTTTTTTTTTCTCTTTTCAGGTTTTCATTCCCCTTTTCTTGCAAGTAGCTTGTTTAATCCAAGGAAGTGTACTTCATTGTCAGGCAAGTTCGTGAGAACGGGCACTAGCTTCCTAATTGGATGTTTGTTTGTTCAAACAATCTCAATTTATCAGCAAGGGCTCGTTTCTATCGAAATCATTAGCCGTTCAACTAAAGTATTTCCTATCTAGGATTTGAATTCGGGGTCTTTGTGACTTGAAATTTGTTTGTTGAATGATGGTGAGAATCGCTCGGTCTTATTATGCGCAAGTTTTTATTTCCATTGTCTGCAAAAATTTAAATCGACATTTCAGCAATACATTTTATGTACTTTTATATCGAAAATAAAGCAAACATGTAATAAAAATAAGGAACACAAGATTTATAGTGGTTCGGCCAAGAATTTGGGCCTACATCCACTTTATATTCTTTCATTAATCACTTGCATCAGTTTTGCAATTGCTTTCAATTACAAGAATCATACATTCACAATTCTTTTTACAATATTTCAACAAAATTTTCAAGTAAAGTATGGACACAAGTGATTGCTGTTCCATGCCCTTGGAATTTGATCTCCTTCAACAGTAGTGAGTTTGAATGTGCCGTCAAGAAGCTTCTGACCTATGACATATGGTCCTTCCCAATTTGGCCCAAACACACCTGTCGTTGTCATAATTCTTTTCAGGACTAGATCTCCGATTTCAAAGCTTCGTTGACGAACTTTGGAATTGAAATGTCTGGCTATCCTTTGCTGATGAGCTGCAATTCTGAGACTAGCCTCATCCCTTTTTTCATCAAGGAGATCTAGCGCTTTAAGTTGTAGCTTTTCATTTTCTGCTTGATTGAAATGGATTCTTCTGTGTGAAGGGACCTCAGTTTCAACCGGGATCATTGCTTCCGATCCGTATGCTAATGAAAAAGGAGTATGCCCAGTCGCAGTTTTGTGGGTAGTTCTGTATGCCCATAGTGCAAGTGGTAGCTTATCGACCCAACCACCTTTTGCTCTTTCAAGTTGCTTCTTGATGGTTGATTTGATGATCTTGTTTACTGCTTCCACTTGCCCGTTTGCCTACGGATGAGCCACTGCTGAAAAGCTTTTCTGAATTTTGAATCGCTTGCAAAAATCCTGGAATTCTTCGCTTTCAAACTGAGTACCATTGTCCGTAATTATTTTCTGAGGCACACCGTATCTGCAAATGATATTCTTGGTTACAAAACTTATCATTTTCTTAGAGGTGATAGTAGCCAATGGTTCAGCTTCAGCCCATTTAGTAAAGTAATCAACCGCAACAATAGCATATTTAATTCCTGATTTGGCAGTTGGTAGCGGCCCAATGAGATCCATTCCCAAATTGCGAACGGCCATGGACTGACCATCTGTGTGAGTTCGGTAGAAGGTGCTCTAGGAATTTTGGCAAATCTTTGGCATCTGTCACATTTTCGGGAGTAATCTGCAGCATCTCGATTAATTTCTGGCCAAAAATATCCGTATCGGAGAATTTTCTTTGCTAATGTTTGGCCACCTGAATGATCACCACATTCTCCTCCATGTACCTCAGCTAGGATTGTTTTGGACTCTTCCCTGGATACACATCGAAGTAAAGGCATTGAGAATCCCCGTCTGTACAATCGGCCATCCTGGATTACGTAGCGAGAGGCTTTCCTTAGTAGCTTCTGTCTCTCTCTCGAATTTTCTGGCAGAGAACTTCTGAGTAGGTAGTCTAATATTGGGGTCATCCACGACTCTTGTTCTTGAGATACATTCATAATCCAATCTATATCCATCTCGTCTATACTTGGTGCTGAGAGGACTTCTACGGGAACCAATCCCAATAGTTGAGCTTCACCAGAACTTGAATACTTTGCGAGGGAATCTGCCTTCGTATTCTCTTCCCGGGGAATATGGCTTATTGAATAATGATCGAGTTCACATAGGAGTTCCCAAGCCTTTGACAAGTAGGAAGGCAAGTTTCCACCTTTTGTTTGAAATTCCTTCTTGACTTGGCATACAACAAGCTGAGAATCACTGAAGATTTGTAATGCTCGAATGTTTAGCTCTTTAGCGATTTTCAGACCTGCAATAAGAGCTTCATATTCTGCTTCATTGTTTGTTGAAGGAAATTCCAGTCTTAGTGCATAACATAATGATCGACCTTCAGGAGTTTCAAGTACCACTCCGGCTCCAGAACAGTAGTCATTTCTTGCGCCATCAACATACATCTTCCACTGGATTGGGGAATCATTGATCGCTTCTTCCTCACCATTATCTTTCTCTGTGATTTCTGCAATGAAATCAGCTAAAGCTTGTCCGTTGATTGCTTTTCGGGGATGATAAGTGATGTCATATTGACTGAGTTCAATGTTCCATTTTAGAAGGCGACCCGAAGTTTCAGGGCGAAATAGGACTTGCTTTAGAGGTTGATCAGTGAGTACTTTGATAGGATGAGCTTGGAAATATTGCCTCAGTTTCCTTGATGCAACTAGTAGGCAATAGGCGAGTTTTTCCAACTTGGAGTAATTTAGCTCTGCCCCAGTGAGTCTTTTGCTGATATAGTAAACCGGATGTTGAATCCTTTTGTCTTCCCGAATCAGCGCTGCACTTAGAGCATGAGATGATACTGCCAAGTATAAAAGAAGATCCTCACCATTGCCTGGCCTGGAAAGTATTGGAGGCATTTCCATATGACGGATCAACTCATCGAAGGCTTTTTGGCATTCGGTAGTCCATTCAAAATTCTTCTTTCCTTTCTTCAGGGCGTCAAAGAATGGGATGCATTTATCAGTGGCTTTGGAAATGAACCGACTCAGGGCGGCGACCTTTCCGTTGAGACTCTGCAATTCCTTCTTCGTTCTAGGAGCTTTAACTTCTTTCAAGGCAGTAATTTGAGCTGGACTAGCCTCAATGCCCCTAGCACTGACGATGAAACCTAAGAACTTTCCGGACTCGACCCCAAATGTACATTTCAGAGGGTTAAGTTTCATTCTGTATTTCCGAAGGACTGCGAACATTTCTGCTAAGTGTTCAATGTGATCCGCTGCTTTCCTGGACTTCACTAACATGTCATCGACGTAGACTTCTATAGTTTTGCCCAATTGCGGTTTGAACATAGCATTAACAAGTCTTTGGTAGGTTGCCCCTGCATTTTTCAATCCGAAGGGCATAACTCTGTAGCAATAAAGTCCAACATCTGTGATAAAGCTTGTATCCTCCTGATCCGGCTCGTACATCATGATTTGGTTATAACCGGAGTAGGCATCCATGAAAGATAACAATTCATGTCCCGCAGCTCCGTCTACCAGTGAGATCGGAAAAATCGATGCACACTCTCCATTTTCCATTAGCTTTCTTGACCAACACAGGATTTGAAACCCAATTCGGATATGTAGATTCTTTGATGAAGTTATTTTCCATGAGTCGATCAACTTCTTCTTTTAATGCTGCCGACCTTTCTGGACCTTGAGTTCTTCTTTTCTGTTTAACTGGCGTAAACTTTGGGTCAATATTCAGAGCGTGTACTGCAACTTCTGGAGATATCCCACACATATCGGCATGAGTCCAAGCGAAGACATCCAGATTTGCTTTCAGGAAAGATATCAAGATATTCTGAATTGACACATTAAGCTGTGAACCCACATTCAACACCTTATTTGGGTCCTTCGGGTCAACAGGTACCGGAACTGTCGTTTCCACCGGCACTACTCTATTCTCCCCTGCACTGCCTTTCTGGGATCCATTTCTTTCCGTGCCCCGCTGTGCTTGCCAGTGCAGGGTCCGCCCCGTAATTGCTACAAGGCTGGTTCCTTGATGCGGACTGGGGTTGCCGCATCCTTTCCCATTTCTCTTTTTCTTGACTCTCGCAGCTCTGTCAAATAGCACTCCCGCGCAGCATTTTGATCCCCTTTTATAACTCCTATTCCATTGTCAGTAGGGAATTTAATAGTGAGGCACCACGGGGCTAGGATAGCTTTGAATGCTGCGAGTGTTGGACGGCCAAGAAAAGCATTATAAGCAGAAAACTCATCGACGATCACAAATGTTTGCTTGCGGACCACTTTCCTTTCTGCTTCCCCAAGTTCTACAAGCAGATCGATGGTCCCAATTGGCTGCTTTGGCTCCCCAGTGAAGCCAGCGATCTTCTGTGATGAGGCTTGTACATCGATCATAGGGATTTTCATCTGGTCAAATGTCTTCTTGAAGAGGATATTACATGATGCTCCGCAGTCAATGAGGACTCTTCTGACAATGGCCGGTCCAATACCAGCCGAGATGACCAAGGGATCTAGAGTAGGAGCTTCAATACCTGTGGAATCTCTGGCTCTGAAAATAATATCATCGCTGAAAGTTTTCTGTTGTTTCAGGGGCGTAGTGTCTTCTAAAACAAAGACATCTTCTTCGGCTGGAGCATATTTCAAAGCCCTGGAATATCTCTCCATCTCACCCCAGCTCTTGCCAGCTGGGTGAGGCCCTCCTGTAATGACATTGATAACGGGCCTTCCAGATTCATGTCCCGTAGCTTTCTCACCCGTCTTGGGCTGATGAACAGGAACCTGTTGCCCCTGACTTGACGATGCAGGATTGTTGCTCTTCTTCACAAATTGCTGCAGTTTGTTCTCTCTTAGCAACTCTTCAATCAGATTTTTCAACTGACGGCATTCATCAGTTTCATGACCGGGTTGATTGTGGAAGCGGCAGAATCTCCCACTCTGTATGGCTTTTTTCCCGGTCCTCAAAGGGATAGGTTTAGGGAAATCGACGGAATCTTTAGTGGCAAGGTAGATGTGCTCCGGCGTATGTGATAATGGAGTATACTCTGATGTCTTGAAGGATCGGGGCTTCTTCAGATTACCCTGTTTCTTCCCATTATTATTCTCCCTTTTTTGCCCCACCAATTCATTCTTGCGTGGAGCGACAGTGTTGTCTTCTGCTTTCTCCAACACTGTCTTTACTGGCAAAGGACGACTTTCCAAGCGAATGAATTCATCTGCTTTTTTGTAGAACTTTTCGAGAGAGGTTGGCTCTTTCATATTTAACCATTTCCCAAATTCGCTTGACTTATCAATAGCCCTCATCAGATAAGTCAATATCATTCGTGGTTCAGCATTGTCCACCTCAGCCAGCGCTATATTAAAGCGGTTCAGGAAGGATCTGATAGACTCACCAGGATTCTGCTCTAAACTCGACAGTGACATAATGTCCTTGGCCTTCGAAGCATATAGTCTAAACTGCTCCTTGAATTTTCTGGTCAAGTCTGAAAACTGATCGATAGATCGGACTGGCAACTTGGTGAACCATAGTAGAGCCACACCTTCCAGGTATACGGGGAAATATCGACACTTTATTTCGTCAGAGGCTCTGGCACCTGTCATGTGCCAATCATATTTATACAAGAATTCATTCGGATCACTTGTCCCTTTGTAAGCTGGAATAGTCGGAGGGACAAACTTCCTTGGAAATTCCGCCTTCAAGATTTTTTCAGTAAACGGAGTTTTACTTGGGGCGAAACCCCATTCCTTCTCATCTTCAACCCTTTGCATACTTTCTTTCATGATCTGCCGGACCATTCCAGAAAGATATTCCTCATCATGCCGAGTTCTAGATCCACCAGCCTCAGGAACTGCCTGCTCAAAGGGACTAGTAGCCATTTCAGGAGCATTCCTTTCATTAACATCATGAACGTTGCCAGCATAGTTCATTTCATTACCAGCCGGTTGATTGTTTGCCCCAAGTAAGTCGTTTAACTTATTCAGAATCAGAGCATTCTGAGCACTTTGCGCCTCTAATTGTGCATTTTGGGCGTTTATCTGTTGGTTTAGCCCTAGAATCACAGCATCCAACTCCGCTTTCGTAACTCCAACAGACGGAGTGGGTTGATTAGGTACAGGGGAAGCGGAGGTTCCCTCTTGAATGTTTCCAGATCTGACAGATCTACTTTTCCTTCCAGGAGCCATAATCTCAGATAGACTTCTGGTTTTTAAGGAAATTCTTTCTTCAAATCTCTGTGAAGCAATGATGATAGTTTTCCTGAGTTCAATTCTCAGTGAAAGCACCAAAAATGTTAACGCTAAAATGTGAACGCTAACACCCCGGTGTGTGAAGTGTAGTTGTGAAAGCACCACCCGATAGATCGGGAAAGAATTACAAGCAAGTAATAGCAGAAAAGCAGTAAACAACAACAATTTTATAGTGGTTCGGCTTAAGGGTATAGCCTACGTCCACTCTAAGTACTTTTATTAATAATCTTGTTACAAGCTGATACAATTCTTCTCAAGTACAATATACTTCAAGCTACAAGTGATTTTGAACAAGTCTTAAGCTTCAATGTCGATTAAAGTCTTTAAATTCACGTTGAAGATGTGTGGTTTCTTCGTGAAATTCTTTGATGTATTCCTCTAATCTTGAAAGCTCTAAGTGTTGATGAAGTTCTCAATGCAGCAAGGTAACGGTGTATGAAGAGAATGTGCCAAAAGTCCTTTGAATGTTGGAGGTGGCTATGTATTTATAGGCAAGCTTGGACATGAATTCTGCGCATAAGTCCTGAGTCGTGACCGACTCAAGCTAAGTCGTCCCCGAGTCAGGCTAAGTCGTGGTTGACTTATAAAACCAACCTTTCCCCTCTTCATGGCTTATTCCTCTGCTGGATTTCATGACAAGTCTTGAGTCGTGTCCGAGTCAATTTTCCTAGGCATTGTGGCGATGGGTTACGACTCAACGATTTTGAGTCGTGGACGAGTCATGGTGAGTCGCCCCATGTTAACTCAAGGTCGAACTGCTGGCTTGGTCCCAAGAGATAAGTCGTTCCCGAGTCAACTTATCATAACTCCTCTCATATTAGCATGTGTCGTACTCGACTTATCATAAGTCGTAGGTATCCATAAGTCGTGACATTCCTTAGGTCGTTCCTTAGGATGAGTCGCGAACCTGTTGAGTCGTTGAACCATGAGTCGTTGAGTCATGAGTCGCTGAGTCATGAGTCGCTGAGTCATGAGTCGCTGAGTCATGAGTCGCTGAGTCAGAAACTTCCATAAGTCGCACAACAGTTGAGTCGGAGACTAGCCGAGTCGGTCTTTGATGAGTCGGACCTAGATCATATGAGTCGGTGAGTTCCTTCTTCGGTCATTGAGTCGTACGTGAGTTAATTGTACTTGGCTTTCTGATTTGCACACTTGAACCGCTAACGACTCATGGTGAGTCGTAAATCTTCTGAGTCGCTTAATGCTTTATCTGATGAGTCGGCCCAAGCTTCAGTGGGGTTAACATTAATAAATTTGATCTCAATGCGATAACCATTTAACGAAGGTAATGAAACAGGATTTAGGAAAACGTATACTAGGTATAAATCAAATAGAAGGAAACGAACGTATATATCGAACTGATTTATGAATAAATACTTTGGATTGTAATTGAATGTACAGTAATGGTAATTTAAAACCTATTTATAGTAAGACTGCATAAGATTCAGTAAATTAAGTGGTGGAAAGATTTTTCCTAGATATACTTTGAAGATGTGAAATTAAAGGTGAATATTAAAATTTGTAAAATAACATTGATTAACCGTAAATGGGAATAAATTTGAAAATAAAAAAATTTATGTTAATACAAGTGGATCATTTATAAACTTAAATGAAACATTCCAATTTAATAAGAGGTATTCGAATGTTATGTTTTATTTAAAGATAATAATTGGATTTAATTGGAATTTGTGTATATTGGATTATATAGGAAAGGAGTATAGCAAAGAAACTGTGAATAGTAGAGTAGCAACTGAAAAAGGAAGAAATTGAAATAAGGGCAATAAACATTGTATAAATTAATAGTAATAAATGCCAACATTGAATTGTAATAAATATAATTAATATTACAAGTGGGTGAACGTAAAGATAAGGGTTAAGAGTGTTGGAATAGGTATATTAGAATAACTATAAAGTGTAAATGTATGTATTTATAGCAACATGAATTATTGAAGGAAAATAATTGGTAAACGGGGTTTGGGCTAAGGAAATGTTATTGATTGTTTTGAAACCTTATTTATTATGGGAAATTAATTTAGCATAAGCAAAACCAATGCAAATATTTAATTTATCAGTAAAGCAGTAATAATAAATAGTAATCAATGCAAATTTATGTAACAATAGAATGTGAAATTGGGGGAATAGACGCAAAGTATATATGAGTTGCTAAAAGTATGCATAATAAGTGCAAATTTAATAAATCAATGTCCTGTAGAGGTTGGAGTATGGTTAGTAATAAAAGATTTTAAAGGAAAAAAAAAACCTTTAATTTATAAATGAAAATCAATGCATTAAATTAGGTGTAACTAAATGCATGTAAATAATTTTGTAAGAATAAGTTAATAAACAATTTATTTGTGCATACCCGATTTAATTGAAATAACAGAAAAGACAAGAACTTGATTTGCCTAGGTGTGTGTATATATATATATATATATATATATATATATATATATATATATATATTGATAAACTATAAATAAATAGAAAGTTTGGTAGTAAATAGGATATAAGAAGACAAAGGCAACCAGTAAATTAATAAATGAATTCATAATAATAAGTAGTAATTAATGCAAATATATTTGGCATCAGTGATAATTACAAAACTTTACCCATTTATCTAATTTATTTAATTAAATCTAAATCTATGGCAACATTGCTGTAATGATGGTTGTAAGTGAATTTGAATGTAAAAGGGTAAAAATTATTTAGGTTAACCATTTTGAGTATGTTAAGTTAAGAATGGAAATCGATTGAAATAAATCTAAATTAATTATTTTGTTTTGGTTAATGTGTTCTAGTTAATAAAGGGGAGTTTATAAGAAATGAAGCATGCACTAATGACCTGTATTATAATTCAAATGTTATTTATACCCATAAAAGTGTCTATTTACTGAATAGAAAGATTTTAAATCAATAAGCGAATTTATTTAGGTTCCAATTTATAATTTATAACATTTAATGTAGACTCAATTACAATTAATTTACTTAAATCGTGCAGTTAGCGTAGATTTATTTTGTAATTGGAGTAGTTAATTCTATAAGATGAAGTTAATGCTAATTCTATTTATAAGTGGACCATTTGTTGATATAGATTATAGAAAGCAAGATGTATAAATTTAATTGAAGTATCAACATTCAACAATTGTAATTATTGAAAATTAAATGGAATTTGAGGATAATTATGTGAAACCATGAACAAATGTTAGTGCATCCTTAAAACTTAATTTATAGTTTCTAAATATAAGGAAGTGGAGAAATTAATAAAATTGTGGATATATTTTGAAACGTAAACGAAACGTCTAGATTTACATTTTTAAATACGTTTAAAATAAAATGTAAATGATAAGGAATTAATTTATTTCCTAAATCCGTAACGTGTGTAATTAATATTTTTTTATCTTTTGAGACCACTTCCGTTTGCACGTTAAAATTCATGCACACCTATTCTTTTGCGTCTATCTATAAATAGACGATTATAAACCCTAGCCTCCATTCTATTCTCTTTTGATGTACATTCATTTCTTCAACTCTGTCTCTTCCTCAATGGATGCAATTCTAGATCCAAATTCAAAATTCAAATCAGATAAAAATTCAAAGTTCCCAGAAAATTCCAAAAAAAATTTGTGTTGTAGTTTTCATCAATACGAATCTACGCGCAGTTTCTGTTTGTGCATTTGAGGCTCGAGGTGGTCGTGATTCACGGTCAAAGGGGAGGAGACTAGAGCTTGATGGGTTCTGTAATTTGCGCGCGGCCTGTAGGAGAAAACGCGTGAGAAAGGGGTGGGAGAAGGAGATGACGTGGCTCTATTTAGGTTTTGTTTTATTTTTATTTTATTTTGTTTTCAAATTGTTTATATTGAATATCTTTTTCATACGATCTCCGATTCACGCGAAATTTCTTTTGTTAGGATCGTAATTAAATTTCAGATCTGTTGACGCTTGTTTGGACTGATTTGGAGACCGTCGAATTTTGGGTTTAAATCGGATTTAAATTCGATTTAAATTCAAAAAGGTGAGTGTTTTAACCCACTCACAACTTCTAAAAGTTTTTATGTTTGTTAAATTTATTTTAGATATGAGTAGAGATTTATTTATGACTGTTTGGCATGTTTTATTCATCATATCTGTTAAATCGCATTTATTTAATATAACTGTTCATTTAAATTTTATTACTGCATATAGATTGACAGTATAGTTATTTATTTGCAGATAAATTGTTAGTTTAATAGTTGTTAAATTTATTTTTGAATATAACTGCCAGTTATTACCTGTTATATATTATCGGATATATATTGATATTGTTTTGTTATTGGATGATGATTGTGATTTGGATGATGGATGATGATGGATGAATGGATGTTTTATTTTATATCATTAAACTACAAGTTATCATGCATTTTCGTTCCATTCGGGATTGTGGTTTGAAATGATATACAACCGCAAATTTTCATTTTTAATTTGCGGATTGAAATGATAAACATCCGTATCACTTGACCATAGGATAGAAAATTATATACATGCACCGTGGTCTATATATAAAATATGTTAAAGTGATTTCTATGGTTTGGATGGGATAAGGTTTATAAAAATTTGATTTTGATATTTTATAAAATATTATTCTTCGATATATATACATATGAAGTTAAAATTTTGAAAATTAAGTTGTGTATAAACCTGTTGAATAAAAATGAAAAATTGAGAAAATGGAATTTGGAAATTTATCTTATATGTTTAAGTTTGGAAATTTTAAGGTATGATATTTATAACTGGATTTTCCAAGATGAATTAAAAATGAAATTTCTAGTATAAAGTAAATTTGAGAAAATATTTAATTGCTAGAAATTGGATTTTTATTTATGGAATTTATATGAATATTCAAGACTAAATAATAGAATATTAATTGTTGAAAGAAGAAAATCCAACTTTAGTTTTGAAATATTAATACTCCAAATGGATATATATATATATAGAAATTGAAGGGGTTTTTGGAACTTGAAGTGATATTTAAATTATGTTTTAAACTTTAAATAAAGAAATATATTTGAAAAGCCATGGAAATTATTTTTCTTTACAAAGTAACTTTAAAGTTAACCCATTTATTTTACATTCGTTGAATATCCAAACCATTCAAGTTTTAGAAGTTATGGTTTTAAAATTTTGAATTTCGAAATATTATGTTTTGAAAGTATATTTCAAATATTTGGTTTCCAGATATTTTAAATTTTAAACCAGCATGATTTTGGAAAAGAATTATATTTGAGATAAAATGATATCATATTGTTTTGGGTTTAAATTGATATCGTATACATAGTTTTGAAATGGAAAATTTTATTCTGGTTTTAAAGTATAAACTATTTTTAAATGACCGCAGTGTTATAATAACGATGGGTTGGCAAAGAGACCGGGATCGGATATGGACATACTCTCTGTCGATACCGAAAACCACATTGACTAACCGTGTACGCGGTGGAGATTCCAGAATGAAGTAGGTGGTGGCGACGTTTCCTGTAAGGTAAATACGTGGACCCGACTCCCGTGAGTTGGCATAAGGTGGCTAAATTAGGACTGATTCTCGGGCCAATGAGGTCATACCTCTGATCGGACGCTCCTCTTCGATATTATACTTTGACTTTGGATTGATTCAGTGGCCACTTCTATTTTTGATTTTGGGGGAGTTTGTTCGAGGTGGGCGGTAACTGCGGCTACGTGTTTCCACCAGCCCGGATAGCAATTGGTATATCTACCCTGGCATTGCCTTGTTGTGCCGTGTCACCTACCCTAGCGCGCCTTATACGAGTTTTGTTTTGTACCATACCTATGGAGTGCCCTCTGACGACGCCCAGTACGGGGGAGATTACGGTACTGTATAGACTATGGGAATATATTCTACGTTGAGGGCTATATGGGTAACCCCTTAACGCTATTAAAAAGTAAGTTTACTTTACAATTAGACACTATTATAATAGCGCCATATACTACATAGTAAATAGTTTAACGGATCCTTAGGAGATGTAAATCTCGAGCATCTTTTGAGTTACTGCACTCATATTTATTTCTGTTAATTTAACTTACATAAGATCTTTTAGTTCTGACTCGAGTGTTTTTGTCTTTTCAAATTCGCTCGGGTCAGTCCGAGCGTGTCAGGATTTGAAGATTTAGCTTTGGAGGATGAAGACGAAGATTTGTATTATTATTATTTATACTATTGCACCACGCTCACATTGTTCCGCTGCATTGGTATTTATTGGTATGTGAACTCTGATATTAAATTGTATAAAGAAGAATCAAAAGTTTTGTAAACAGTTTTATAAACTGTATATTTTATTATTATATTTTATCCTTCCGCTATGAGATTCTATTTTGTTTATTTCTTCTCTGTTTTTTTTCTTATTTACCCATAACAATCCTCCCTTCCGTATGGTTTGAATCGACATGTGTGTCGGTTTTAAGCGTGCGAAAAGGGCGGGATGTTACAGAAACCATGAACAAATGTTAATGCATCCTTATTACTGGTAAAAGATGAGTATATAAAAGTTTGAAAATCAAAAAATGGGGTTTTGAAAATTTAATTTATAATTTCTAAATATAAGGAAGTGGAGAAATTAACACTGCAATGGATAGACTTATCAGCTTTTAATTTACATCTAAATTTGTTTAGATCAATTTGGAAATTAATAAAATTTTGGATATATTTTGAAACGTAAACGAAACATCTAGATTTACATTTGTAAATACGTTTAAAATAAAATGTAAATGATAAGGAATTTATTTATTTCCTAAATCCGTAACGTGTGTAATTAATATTATTTATCTTTTGGGACCACTTCCGTTTGCACGTTAAAATTCATGCACACCTATTCTTTTGCGATCTATCTATAAATAGACGATTATAAACCCTAGCCTCCGCCTATTTTTATTTATCTGCGCGTAATTTTTCATCAACTCCTTCTCCTCCTTAATGGTAGAAAAATTTCAGATCTAGATCCATTTCAAAATCAAAGCCAAAAATTCAAATACTCAGAAAAATCTCAAAATAATATATGTTGAAGCCCTCGACGAGCGTAATTCAATGGTGTAATTCGTTTTTCAATTCGATGCATCGTTTGACCAAAAATCACGGTTAAAACCGATTTGGGCATTTTTGACTGATGTGTCTGATCGGAAAATCCCTTCTGGGTTTTGTAGAGGGGCTAGCACGTTGTTCATCGGCAAAGTTTGAAGGAAAATTGACGGTCGGATTTGCGGCAAAACGCGGTCAAAGAGGGTGGTCAACGGCGTGAATAGGCTTCATTCCTGGTTTGTCGCGTGGTTACTGCTGAGCGCGTGAAACATAGCGGTGATGACGTGGGTATGAATTGGAAGTATGTAATTGTGTTCCATTTTTGGTTATTTTTTTTTTGATTTCAATCGCATTTATTTCCATAACTTTTGCATACGATATCCGTTTTACGCGCGGTTTCTTTTGTTAGGATTGTATTGAAATTCTGGACTTGATGACGCTTGTTTAGACAAATTCTGAGACGGTCAAATTTTTGGGTTTAAATTGAATTTAAATTCAATTTAAATTCAAAAGGTGAGTGTTTTAACCCACTCACAATTTCTAAAATTTCTTGTGTTTGTTAAATTAATTTTAGATATGGGTAGAAAAATTTTTATGACTGTTTCGCATGTTTTATTCACTATTTCTGTTTAAACGCATTTATTTAATATAACTGTAAATTTATTTATTTATTGCATATAAATTTGACAGTTAGAATTTATTTATTTCATATTAACTGCTAGGCATATTTATGTTAAATTTTATTTCATATTAACTGCTAGTTAAGTTTACGTTTATATTTGCATATAAACTGCCAATTAACAGTTATTAAATTTATTTTGAGTATAAACTGATAATTGATACCATTATTTATCACCTGTTATATATTGATGATTGTTTGAAATTGGACGATGAATGTTATAAATGGATGTATGATTTGATGGATGAATGGATGATTTATTTTATTAATTTCAAGTCATCATGCATTTTCATTTCATTCGGGATTGCGGTTTGAAATGATATACAACCGCATTTTTATTTTAAATTGCGGATTGAAATGATAAACATCCGTATCACTTGACCATAGGGTAGAAAATTTTATACAGGCACCACGGTATATATAAAATATATTTTGAAATGTTTTGGTTTTGTAAAGCTATATATATATGGTTATGGATATTGATTTGGTTATTTATATATATATATATATAGAAATTTTCAGGTTTTAAGCTTTGTATAAAATTTGATTTGAAGTATAAAATAAAGTTTGATTTTCGAGATCAAATACGATTGAGAATTTATTAAAATTTAATTTCTGGAGTTTTAATGACTTAAAACAGAACATGGTTGGAAGATGAATATTAAGTTAAATTGAAATTTAATGAAAAGTTAGAATTTTAAAGGGATATGATTTTATAACTTGATTTTGTGTAGAGTGATTTAAATGAATATCAGTTTGTTTTAAATGAATATATAATAAACTAAAAGATTTTCCAGTCATGTGAAGTTAAAGGTTTCTTAAAATTTTATTGAATTCATTAAGTAAAAATTTCAAGTAAAAATTTAAAATAAAATAAATAAGTAATTGAATTTAATATATATGGATTTGTCAAATGAGTTGTTTGAAATGGTGAAATATTTAAAGATTTGAAACATAAGAATTGAAATGGTATTTGGAAGTTTAAATCGATAGTTGAAATTGACTTGTGAAATCTAAAGAAGCTATTTGGTTTATAAAGGTAATTTAATATTTAACCATTTAAGAAATGGAAACTTGTTTCAAAGTTATGATTTTATGGTAATATAATTTGAAAATATTATATTCAAGAGTTTTGACTTCTAAATATTTTATTTTGAAAATCCTATGATTTTGGAAAAGAATATATTGGAAAATAATGATGATATCATATTGTTTTGTGTTTTAAAAGAATAAATGATATCGTATTTATATGGGTTTTAAATGGATATTTTATTTTGGTTTTAAAAGAAAAATTAATTTTTAAATGACCGCGGTGTTATAATAACGATTGGATGGCAAAGAGACCGGGATCGGATATGGACATACTCTCTGTCGATACCGAAAACCACTTTGACTAACCATGTACGCGGTGGAGATTCCAGAATGAAGTAGGTTGGTGGCGGCGTTGCCTGTAAGGTAAATACGTGGACCCAACTCCCATGAGTTGGCATAAGGTGGCTAAAACAGGAGCGATCACGGGTTAATAAGGTAGCACCTTTGATCGGACACATCCCTTCGATATTATACTTTGACTCTTGGATTGATTCGGTGGCCACTTTTGATTTCTTTGATTTGGGGGTGTGGCTCGAGGTGGGCGGTAGCTGCGGCTATGTGTTACCATCGACCCGAAAGCGTAATTGGTATATCTACCCTGGCATTGCCTAGTTGTGCCGTGTCACATCCCCTAGCGCACCTTATACGATTTTGGTTTTGTACCATACCTATGGAGTGCCCTCTGACGACGCCCAGTACGGGGGAGATTACGGTACTGTATAGACTATGGGAATATATAACTGTGTTACGGTGGAAAATGTAAAGCCTTTACGCTATTTAAAAGTAAGTTTATTTTACAAATAGACACTATTATAATAGCGCAATATACTACATAGTAAATAGTTTAACGGATCCTTAGGAGATGTAAATCCGGAGCATCTCTTGAGTTACTGCACTCATATTTATTTCTGTTAATTTAACTCACATAAGATCTTTTAGTTCTGACTCGAGTGTTTTGTCTTTTCAATTCGCTCGGGTCAGTCCGAGCGTTTCAGGATTTGAACTTTTAGCTCTGGAGGACGAAGACGAAGATTTGTAGTATTACTATTATTATTTATACTAGTGCACTACACACTGTTCCGCTGCATTGTTATTGGTATGTGTAACTCTGATATGTATTATATAAATGTTTGTCAACAGTTTTATAAACTGTATATTTTATTAATATATTTTATTCTTCCGCTGTGAGATTCTATTTTGTTTATTTCTTCTCTGTTTTTCTTATTTACCCCATAATAATCCGCCCTTCCGTATGGTTTAAATCGGCATGTGTGTCGATTTGAAGCGTGCGAAAAGGCGGGATGTTACAATGTGCGACTAAGGAAGAAGCTGAGACAATTCTAACTAAAGTACACGGAGGAGAGTATGGAGACCATTTAGGTGGTCGAACTCTAGCAAAGAAAATTCTCCGTTATGGGTATTTCTGGCCAGATATTAATCGTGATGCTGCAAGTTAGGCCCGAAAATGTGACCGATGCCAGAGATTTGCAAAAATCCCAAGAGCACCTTCCACTGAGATAACACATATGGTCAGTCCGTGGCCATTTGCTATTTGGGGAATAGATCTCATCGAGCCTTTGCCAACTGCCAAATCCGGAATCAGATATGCTATTGTTGCTGTTGATTATTTTACTAAATGGGCTGAATCTGTACCATTAGCTACTATTACCTCTAAGAAGATGATAAACTTTGTAACTAAGAATATCATTTGCAGGTATGGTGTGCCTCAAAAGATAATCACGGACAATGGAACCCAATTCGAAAGTGAAGAGTTCCAAGATTTTTGTAAGAAATTCAAGATCCAGAAAAGCTTCTCAGCAGTAGCTCATCCACAAGCAAACGGGCAAGTGGAAGTAGTAAACAAAATTATCAAATAGACCATCAAAAAACAGCTGGAAAAAGCGAAAGGTGGTTGGGTCGATAAGCTTCCACTAGCACTATGGGCATATAGAACTACGCATAAAACTGCGACGGGGCACACTACATTTTCATTGGCATATGGATCAGAGGCAATGATTCCGGTAGAAATAGAAGTCCCTTCACATAAAAGAATTCATTTCAACCAAGCAAAAAATGATGAGTTGCAACTTGAAGCACTTGACTTCCTTGATGAAAGAAGGGAAGAGGCTCGGCTCAGAATTGCGGCCCATCAGCAAAGAATTGCCAGGTACTTGAATTCCAAAGTTCGTCAACGCAGCTTTGAGAATGGAGATCTAGTCTTGAAGAGGGTCATGACAGCAACAGGAGTGTTTGCACCAAACTGGGAAGGGCCGTTGTCATCGGCAAAAAACTTCTTGATGGCACTTTCAAGCTAATAATTGTCGAAGGAGATCCAATTCCAAGAGCTTGGAATAGCAGTCATTTGCGCCCATATTTTACTTAAAGGCTTTAATGAAATATTGTAAAAGAATGATGAATGTATGATTCTTGTATTGAAAGCCATTGTAAAGCCAGTGCAAGTGAATAATAAGGACTATAAAGTGGATGTAGGCCCAGTTCTTGGCCGAACCACTATAAATCTTGTGTTCTTTACTATTATAAACTGCTTGTTTTATTTCGATATATAAAATACGTCAATTGTTTTGCTGAAATGTCGATTTAATACTCCAGGCCATTAAAACAAAGCTCACCCATCATAAGACCAAGCAATCCCTGACATCATCCAACAAGCAAATGCTAAGCCGTTCAAAAATTCCATACTCAAATCTTACGTAAGAATTGCTTCAAGCAAAAAAGTTAGTGATTGTGCTGGAAGTGGGCCCTTGCTAACTAATTATGGTTGTTTGTACAAGTAAGCATCTGATTAAATAGCCTATGTCTGCCCCCACCAACTCGCTTAACTATGAAGTACAATTCTTTGGATAAAGGAAATTACTGGCAATAAGAGAGGTGTGTTTGGGAAAGATAATGGGGATCGACGATATGAATAAATGGCAAAGAGAAATGGGCTAGCAAGCATCAAATAGCCAAAGACCTCTTCGGAGGCACAAGCCCTCTTCGGAGGCACAACTCTTCGAAGGATAAAGACCTCGGACGGGGCATGCCAGAAAACGGAAGTTTTCTTTCTCAACAAAAAAGATTGGCATGGAATGACCGGGAGCACCTTCCCAACTAGAAGGCAAGGCGCTTGTTCACTAGCTGAGATAGTTTGTGCAGACGAACGTCCGAGTAACTTGCGTCCGCCCCGTGAATCCATGGGATGATCGGAGGCACCTTCCCAAGTGGAAGGTAAGGAGCTTGTTCACTAGCTGAGACAGTTTGTGCAAATAAACGTCCATGTAACTTGCGTCCGCCCCCTGAATCCAGCCAACCATGAGGAAGGACCTTCCAGGCATACTCGGAGGCACACATCTCACCAGATCTGAAATAAAACTTCACAAGAGCTGAGATGTGAAAAGCCCTCTTCGGAGGCTCATTTCACCAGGAGTTGAAGTAATTCACCGGAGCTGAAATGAGAACAAGACCTCTTCGGAGGCACACATTTCACCGTGATCTGAAATAAAACTTCACACAAGTCGAAATGTGGAAAGCCCTCTTCGGAGGCCCGCTTCCCAGCGAACAGGGAAAAGATAAAAGCCTCTCCCAAGAGGCAGAAAAAAAAAGACCTCTTCCCAAAGGCACAATCAAACAAAAAGACCTCTTCCCAGAGGCACAATCAAACAAAAAGACCTCTTCCTGGAGGCGCAATCAAACAAAAAACCCTCTTCGGAGGCACAAGCAGGTTGAAGCCCTTTTTGGGAAGGCCCACTGTACTATGAAGTAAAATTCACTTGCCAAAGCAAAAGTGATTTTTTCCAAAAGTGAAGTGTAAAAACTACGCAACAAAAAAAAAAGAGAAGACTTCTCCAATATGAAGCGCATTCTACAAAATCAGAAAAATATTTCCTTGGAACGGAAATATTATCCTATAAAGTACAAATGCAAACCTCCTTCAAATGGAAGAGATGTTCTCTAAAGGAAGGGTACAAGTCTTCTCGAAACATAAGAGTTGTTCTCCGAAACTTTGCCAATGTGAAAGAGATTGCAATAAACCATGGTATGGGGGCAATATAATTTAGTCATCGCAGAAATAAAAACAATGCTCAAGCAACATACCATAGGTTTACTGCAACTTCACATAAAGAGAATAAAGAAATTTGCATGAAAACGGAAAATAAATGCATTCTCAAATACAGACAGAAATTTGTATAAGTAAAAGAATCATTGTATTCCATACTATGAGAATTTTATACATGTGCAGGTTTCAAAGTAAAAGAAGGTGGGGATTGGTACCCGCACAATCTCTAGTCAACGCAAGCTTATACACAAGCAAAAAGCAAAGAGCGAGATAAAAAGCATAGGACCAAAGCCATCATTCCTTCTTCCTTCCACCTTTTGAGCCTACGCCTGGCCGGATGATCAACTTCTTGGGCCGACTTGAAAGAGTAGGGGAAGAAGGAGAAAGGGGAACAATTGGACTTGCTTCTGCTTTTTCCTCGCCAGCTGAAGCTTCCTTCTTCTTTGAGACTCCACTTTTCCCCCTTTTCTTAGAAGAAGACCCGCTTCCTGGAGTGAAAACTGTGGTTAACGGCGTATCGTCAGAACCAGTTTGTTCCGGAGTCTTTTACCCTCTTCAGGTTCTTCTCCCCTATGTTCTTGTGAAGCAATGGGATCGTCCAAGTCTCTAAGAGCCTCTATTTTCTCCTCTTGTGATCCCGGTTGAGAGGCAGAAGGAGGAGTGACCTGAAGAGACGGAGGAGGAATAACCGGAGGAGGGGAAGTTTGAACAATACTTGGTGCTTTTTCTACAGGAGAAGAAAAGTTAAAGTCAGTATTCCTCATAAAAAGAGGGGATAATGGTTCATCGACACTTAAGAAATAAGCAAGAAGCTCATCGAACTTAGTCGAAGCGAACAAGCAGCCCGCTTGAGCGAGATCAACATTAAGGTTACTTGGAGAAGTAGACTTCACTATGTCGATTTCGAAGTCCTGCGCTTCGGCGCTTCCATGAGCCTCATCTCCAGTGTGGGCGGTGGTGCTTTCGGTAACGACTTTAGTAGGAGGCGGAGAATGGGAACCGGAACCAACAATGTCGATATCGGCTGAAACCAAAGGTTGAACTGGGTCGGTTAAAGTTGCCTTTCCTACATGTTCTCCTTCGGCCATTCCATCTCTCTCTTCGGCCAGTTGCTCCTTTCCCCCGGCAAGAGCGGCGCGAGCATCGTCATCAAGATAATTTGCCTCTAAATCCGCCTCAGCATAGCCAGCACTGCCAAACATGTCAAGTATGGCCTCCCACACTTCGGCCAAAGTTATTTCATATTTGGGGCCTAGAAAGGAGAGACTACCACGCTCCAGGAAGCTATGCAAGTAGAAGTCAAACAATGTTGAGCTGATATTGGCCTTCGTTGCTTTGTGAGACTCTTCAGCTGCAATTTTGTCGGCAACAGCCTCATCACGCTCTCTTTCAGCTTTAGAGAGTTGAAGTTTTAGCATTTCGATCTCCACGTCCTTGGAGCTAGTCTTCTTTCGCAGCTCTACGATGTCTGCAATATGGCCCTCATTAATTCTTTTTTGCACATCAAGCCTATCTTCGGCATCTCTTTGAGCAGCATGTGCATCTCGCTCTTGTTGTTGAAGCACTTGCTCCCTTTGCGAATAGGAAGTGGAGGAAGTGGCAAGCTCTTCTTTAAGTTTTTCAACTTCCGCTTCGAGCTTTTCATTATAAGTAGCAATGCTTCTCATTTCCGCATCATGTTGCTCATGAATCTTCTGCCAGTCAGATTTGTCATTTTCCATTGTTAACATGGCTTCAAGATTCGCGCGATTTACCCTTTGGAGCTCATCGTCAAGATTTTGCCAACCTGACATTCTTTCGGTATCAAGTTTAACAGCATCAAGGTTGCGCAGCATAGCCTGCTTATCGATCGGGACAAGGTCAAGGTCAAAGCGCATTCCTTTTAGGCACCAGTTCGGGAATCGACTCTGAAGAGTAGCTGGGCCTGGACCAACTTGATATGGGGGCCTTCTAAGGATTGTTTGAATATCGGTACGTGCTAGGGAAGGAGATTGAGATAGTACAGGAGCAGCAGGTTGTTCGGAAATCTCGGATGCTGGTTTTTCGCCATGTTTGGCTCTTTTACTCACGTCTTCGGCAATTTGACTTTTCCCCTTGTCGTCACGGGACATCCGTTTATGAGAATCATCTTCCCTCTGGGAAGAATCATGTTGCTCGTCCCGTCTTTCATGGCGTTCTTCGTGGGCACGTCTTTCACGAGCTTTTCGTGCGGCTCTTTCTTCATCAGTCTCCCTATAAGAAGGAAGATATCTCTTAGGATCAAAAGAGCCGCATCTCCCGTAGTTCTGAAAGTCGTCGTAATAAGAGCGTCGCCCACTGAAGACCTCAAAATGGAAAAGAGGCAAAGCTTGAGAATCTTTGAAGTAAAGTGCATGTAAGTGCATAGGAATGCTAAATATCCTAAGTGTGTGTGACGTGCAAACTACGCGCGTCAAACTACAAACCACTCCTCGGTTGCGGGGAAATGATAGGTTTTATAGCTAACGTCAACTCTTGAGATGACGAAGTCTGTTGTAAAGTGGATGTTGCTTCAACTGCTGAAGAGGTAACTCTAGCAGAAACAGGGTCGTCTTTAAAAAGCTCCTGTGAAGTGATCATCAGATCGCTCAACCCTTCAAAATGTCATCCCCACTCTTCTTGGCAGGACTCGCTCTCTCAATTCCCTCATCACCGGATTCCCCTGAATGATGAAAAGGCTCTTCCTGTTCGATGATCGGGGCAAGTGTAAGTTTGTCAGATGGCCCCGCAATATCAGTAGAAGTAGAGCACTTCACCAGTAAAGCCTCAGAAGTAGGTTCCTTCAGTATAGGTTCCTCAGTAGAAACGGGGGCATCTGGCGATTTGGCCGGAGAATCGGGAACTTCGTGAGGTTTAGTAGAGCGCGAAGGATGCAAAAGCTCATATTGGTGCAGAAGTTCATCTTTCAGCAAAAACTTAATACTTCTTTCTTCAGCCGGCACGGCACTTAATCTATCAAAAGTCGTCTTGTGACTGGGATTTCTAGAGGGAGGAGGAAGTGCTGTAAAAGAAAAGAATGAAGTTAGCACTTAGCAATTCGAATCTTGAAAAGATAAAACGGAGAAACGGGGATGAGCATCTCACTTCCTTTCCTCCGGATGGCATAAAACCCTAAAGTACAGCAGACGAAGAAGAATTGATTCAGAAAGTCGTGAGCATTTTCGGAAAGATTAGTAATAAGTTTGCGATTTCTGGCACTTCTCACAAGTATAAAGGAGGGGTGGTCTTTATTTTTTGCAAATGTACATAAGTAGCAAATTTCTTCGAAGCTCGGGAGACGGTTAGGTATCCTCCTTAATAAAACACACAATCCCATTAGGATGGCGTATCCATTGGATGCACTTGAAAGGGAGAGATGGTTAGTCGGAAAAGGAGTTGATGAAGAAACTCATTGAAAGGCGGAATGGCACCACAAAGGCACATCTGACGGTTGACGGCAACAAAACCAAGAGGTGGCCTGTCGGCGGTATCATTTGGGCCAGAAATCTAGCACCCTCTTCGGCAATCCCAAATTGAATACATAGTTGATTGAATGTCCGCTGACTTAAGGTAGTTGGAGTTCTCTCCGGAGGATCAACCAATGGCTCAACTATCGGGAAGGCTCCTTCAGATTGCTCAATTATCTCTTCTTGAGAAGATATTCTACACAAGGAACTGGATATTCAAATGTGAATGTGCACGTTTCCTAAATGTGTGAAGTGTTGTGAAAAACTAACAAAGTGACAAGTAAATATAACTGAAATTAAACTAATGAATAATTGTCAGTTAGAAAGCTTAAGGGCTTGTCGTTTTAAGTTCAAGTACAGTGTTGAAGTCAACATTGCTTTAATACTTCACTTGAATTTATTGATTCATAGCGTTTCACATAATTTCTTTAAAGTTGATTATCTTTTATCGACTAATCTGTCATTTGATGCGGGCAATCAGTGGCAGTATATTCGCCCTAGTTTTCTGCAAATGTTGTATTTAACAGGTCATTAGCATTAAAATTGATTTAATATGTTAAGAAGACATAGCAAGGTCATGCAAGTTATCTCGGCAGTTCAAAGTTCAAGTTGGTAGTGCAATCAAGTTCAATCAAAATTTTAAAGCTCTCAAGTTGTTCAAGTCCTAGGCCGTATGGTTTGAGTTAAAGAATACAAGGCATTGCAGTGTGCATCCAAGTCTTAGGTCGTTCACACGATCTAAAAGTAAAGTCACAAAGCTTCAAATCAAGGCAGTAAAAATTTGCTCAAGTCTTAGGTCGTTCGCGACCTAACAAGTATATAAGGTTGCTATAAGCCGCAAGAAGCTGCTCGGCAGTGCAAAATTATCTAGGTCCTAGCTCGGCCGCGACCTAAGACCTAAGTCGCAGATGTGATAAGTCGCGGGTGGGTTAGGTCGCAAGGAAGATAAGTCGGTTAGTTTACATCCAAGCCACAAGGTCGCCTGAGGTACTTAAACCGGTCATTTCCGATCCCCCTCTAACCCATTCGCTTCTCACATAACCCGCTATCCAATGAATCAATAACCAAGAATCTCTTCACCTCCTCCAAACTCCTGAAGCCTCATCGTCCTCTCCAAGTTTCCAGGAACCCCATGAAACCCTAGGCTGATTCGTTCCTACAACAACCACTAACAATTCGATAGAGAATCGAAAGGCAAATTCGAATGCCAAATTGCATTGTAACAACAAAATTGTGTGGAAATGGTTATGATGGAATCGACAACGAGTGCAACGAGCAAATGCTCAAGATTACCTAAATTTGCTGATGGAATTGATGGTTGAAAGAGGAAAAGATTTCGTGTTAAGTCTTTAAGCTCGGAGGTTCGTTAATGGCGGCTTAGAACGTTGGAACAGATAAAGTGAAGAAGGAGCGGGTTAAGCAATTTATATGGGAAAAGAAAGGAAGGCATAACGTCATGCGACCTAGCAAACTCAATGAGTCGCTTACAACCTACGGAACTAAGTCGAAGCACACAACCTACGACCTGGGCGTGTACATCGAGGGGAAAATGTTAATTCCTTTGTTATGCGATTTAGCGACTCAGCAACCGGAGTGACCTAAAGAGGCTAACAAGATGAAAAGACCTAGCGACTTACATAAGCACAGCGACCTAGAAAACATACCGACCTAACAGGTGGAGCGACCTAAGAAGTGGAACGGTGGAACGACTTGATCACTTAAAGGACCTTGCGACCTAAAGGAGTCCACGACCTAGCGACTTAGCTATGTGTTCGACCTAACTGCCGAAAGGAGTCCGCGACCTTGCGGCCTAACGAGTTAACAACTTATAGGGAGTAAGCGACCTAACCAATGAAGTGGACCTAACGACCTAATACTTAGCGACCTAAAGTCTGAAGTGACTTAGCGACCTAAGAACCTCATGACCTACCATCTCAAACGACCTAGTGACTTCAATCCTCAGCGACCTAAAAGCCTCAGCGACTTAAATGGTGGAACACTACAAAGCGACTTAACAGGTAGCGACCTACGACCTAACTAAATCCACGGCATAACGACCTAATGTGTTAAGCGACATAACCAGTTAACGAATTAGCATAGGTCGCTGCATTGGATGGCTCAGCGTTGTAAGGTCGCCAACTATTCCCCTATGTCGTTCACGGCCTATTACTTCATTCGGAAGAGATCAAGTGTGTTCTAGTTAAGCCGTAAGACTTTGGTCGCTACCACTAGGACGCCCCACGACCTACGACCTATCTTAGGTCACCAATGACCTAACTACGAACTCTCCTATAAATACGGCACTCGTTCCAACTCGAAGAGGACTTTTGGATCATTCTTGAAGGCATCGACACTCTGCTATTTTCTCAACTCAAGTTGCACTCCAAGCACTCAAAACACCAAGGACATTACAATAAGCTTCAAGAGAAAATCTACATCATTCGACATGAATTCGAAAGATTATTCTGCATCGAAGTTTGAGCTACTAGTCTAAAGTGTTTTGTAATTGAAGAAAGTTGTATAAGTTGTACTTGAACTAGCAATAAAAAGATATAAAGTGGACGTAGGCTTGGCAATAAGCCGAACCACTATAAATACTGTGTCTTTTACTGCTTTACTGTTAATTTCTGCTTATTTCTAATTCCCGTATTGACGGGTAGTGCTTTCACACTTACACTACTTGCATCGGGGTGTTAGCGTCTGATTTTTACGTTAACACATTATTAAATTGTTTATTATATTCCAAATCTTTAAATTACAAATTTAAAACCAAATAAAGATTTTTTTTTTCATTACAATAAAAACCAAAATTAACTTACAAAATCTTAACTTATAGAAAACCAATATCTCTTTATATTCTAAATCTTTAATTTTTTTTTTAAATTTCCATATAATTATAAATTCAAAATACTTAATAATTTTAGGAAACTATTATAAATTTTTTATCCATGGGCCTCTATAAATTTTTCTAACCTAGGTCAAGTGATACGGATATGTATCATTTCAATCCGTAGTTTAAAAGAAAAATATGGATTCTATCATTTCAAACCCGCAATCCCAAGTAAATAAATGCAATAAAAATCATTTGAGCCGATCATTTCAGCCCATAGTGATAGGGAACTTGCAGTGTGTGATACAGTATATAAAATGAATAGTACAACATATAAATACATATTAGATGATGCAACAAATATATAAATAGCATATAACATCATATAACACATCACAGGCATGCATGGATGACATATCAATTTAAACAGATCCGCTTGTCATTATTCCACAATAATATAAGTATGTATGTCTAGAGTGATAAAAACTCACCTTTTAAAAGCTAGAATCAAATTCACAATACACAAATGAAACTCCGCAAAGCATGACAAGGCACGGCCAAACTTTTGAGTGGATGGAGAGTCAAGATCCATACCTTGTATGTAACAAATACACAAATCATAAGAATAAGATTCAACACAACAAAAGATGGATTAAACTATGCAATTACGAATCAAAGAACATAACCTTGCTTTCAACCACCAAGTGGGCTTGGCCATGGTCTAATAGTGAGGAGGAGGTGATGTTGTGGTGGTGGAGGCCGAGCTATGCAAGGAGAAAACAAAAAGAAAAAGTGAAGAAAAAAAAAGTGGAAAAAGAAGAGAGAAGGAAGCCATGGATCTAGACTTTTTTCTTCCTCACTCAAATGGTACAATGAGAAACTTTTTTTTTATTTCACGTGAATGATAAGATGTAATATCCTGGAATTTTTTACAATATCAATTTAATAATCTGTATTTAAAATTAAATTGATATTGATATTCTGTTAATAATTATTCAAATAAATTTAACAATCTTCTTCAATAAATATTTAAATTGGTCATTTTAACTTTTAAATATAACAAATTGATTTCTATTTACAATATAAATATATGGTTTGTATTTTAAATAGATTAGCATTGTTTTAATTTTAATGAGTGAAGCATATTTTCTAGTTTTAATATTTGTATAATTTGGAATATTTGTTTTATTTAACATTTAAGCTTTTCAAAGTTAAATAAATGATTTTGGTTTAAATTTAATAAATGAATCATGTTTTAAAATTCTAATATATACATTATAAATTGGAAATTTTGATTTTAATTAGTATTGAGTTTTCAAAGACTATTTCATAAATAAATATATGATTTTAAATTGACAAGAAAAATATTTAAATGTTTAAATTAATTTGGATTGAGTTTTAAATTTAGAATAAATTCAACAAAATGGTTTCATGGCTTAATAAAATGGATATTTTATTGATAAAATATAATTTCTTATAAAATGGTTTTTAATTTAATAGTAAGAGATTTATAAAAACAATATTGATAGTGTATTGTCTTTATAAATAAGTTTTGAATAGGATTGTAATTTTTATTTCAAATTGAATTTATATTCATAACTTGATTTGGAATTATTTGATTTTGAATTTAGTTTGAATTTAACTTCAAAAGTATAAAATCTTAATTGTTTTAATCTTTAATATGTATAAGTTTATTTATGAACATGGTTTGTTTTTATTTCACTTATAAATTTATACACATATTCAAATATAAAATAACAAATTGAAATTAAGCTAACACATGCATTACTTTGTAAATTTAAATACTAATTACCTTTAAAAGAAAACAAGTGTTGCATTCATAAGCATTGATTAAACAAGTGTTCAAAAACTAATATACAAATTGACAAGTGTAAAATTTAGTTCAAATCTGAAAATACATCTAGTACAAGCTTGCATCTTCATTTATGCCTATTCTTTTTTTATTTCCTTAATCAAAAGAAAAGATCAAAAACTCCTCATATCAAAGCCCTTCAAATACCTGTACAAATCCAAAGCAAACCTGCATATTCAAAATATAAAATCCCCATTTTCTAATGTCAGTAATTGTAACGACCCGCCCTTCTGACCGCCACTAGTCGGTAATTAAACCAGCTTGAAACGTTCAAAATGAAGGATTGTTATTCAGTTTATAGAGTTTAAACAGAACCAGCCACAGAAACACAGAATAATTTTATTTCATATAAATGAATTATTGTACATTTATCAGAGTTTATACAATGAATTAAATTGATGCAGCGGAATATTTCTTTTAAGTACAAAAATAAATCCCCGAAAAGCTAAAGTAAGCGTTTTCCCCAACCCTCTCTAACTTCGCTGCCTGAAAATCTTCAAGCAGTAAAATACTCGGTCTGAACCGAGTATTGCATTCAAAAGAAAATAATACACGGGTCAGTCTAATTCAAACTCAGTTATTAGTGCATAGAGGCAATAATAATCATATAACAATTAGACTAAAGTCAAATATAAATTCACCTATCCGATCCTTTAACAAAGAAATCGGATAACGGTAAATATGACACTTAACAGTGTTAGACAATAAATCAACAGATTCTAATTATCAACGAAGATAGATGAAGGAATTATAAATGAAGATAATTTAGAAAAAAAACATCAAAATTGCCTAAACGACAATTAACAACAAAACCATCAAATTATAACCAAATCAATTCAAACAATTGAAAAGTTACTTTAAAATTTCATAAACCGATTGGCTGCAGTACACGCACGCGTGTACGGCCTCGCCACATTTAAAACGTTAATTCTGTGTGGCTGCAGTTCACGCTTGCGTGCACTACCTCGCCACTACCGTATATGGAATATGCAAAAGATCATAAATCAAAACAAAATAGGATATCAATAAAAAAAAACATGCCGTGTGGCTGCAGTTCACGCTTGCGTGCACTGCCCTGCCACTATAGTGATGATGTACCCAAAAGCTCAATGGAAGTTCACAAACGAGCACAAGGTCAAACCCGAGCACTTAAGCTGGATTCAACTCAGGTGTAATTAGAAAAACAAATCCAATTACATCAATGCAACGCAAACCGACAAGGGCAAGACTGCATACAAAACGAAAATGCAGTCACAAATGAATATAAGGGCAAACTGCAACAAAATTGCAGCCACCACAAGTATTCAAGGGCACAACAAATATACAACTACCATACTGGGTCAAGCAAGTGCAACACAGTGACAAGCTCAACAAAAATCAAGTGAGATAACCACTACAACAAGCTCAATGCTCAAGCTACTGCACAATGCAAATGAAGACCAACACGCAAGTAAACACAGTCTATGTATTATTAAGTGACTACACAGTGTGAAGTGCACACAGCATCAACTTGAGACTCAAAATTCAACCCAAGTCCAGTGAAGGATACATAAACAAGTGATTAGTGGACAATGCATGAAGGCTTGAACAAGACTCGAGTGTTACATTTAATAAGTGCACGGACAATAAAATGAAGGCAAGGCACTGGTGTGATGGAACACCAGGTACAAATCAATAATACAAGACAATGAACGAGTGAATCAAACCAGTTTTACACATGAATGAACACGAGCAAGAAACAACATCCATACTAGAAACAAACTCAACATGAAGAACAATGTCGAATACACAATTGAAACAGTTTGCTACAGGTTAATGAAAAATATCAAATATCAGATCAACCTCGACTTATACATGAATGCGGTGACAACAAGATTCAAGCTCAAGTAAAATAAATGAATCAGGGGTGCACTTGTATACATATATCCGAGCAACTGAAGTGTAACTGCAAATAAGATATGCATAGGTACAAAGACAACATGATGCAATGCAACAGCATACCAATGAAACCAAACTGCACTAATTCAAGTACTACAAATCAAAGAAACAAACCAGGCTAGCTCAGTGAAATTAAGTGAGGCCACAAGTGAACAACCACTCCAGAGAACTCATATATAAATACCACTTGCAACAGATCCATATCTTTGGATTTAAAGAGAGAACAAAAATATCAAATATCAATGCCTGAGCCAAGGAACTCAAATTCGAAACTAAGTCAGATAAATCTCAAGCATCGCCAACAAAAGGATACAACTATATGAACACAGCAGTATGAAGGTGAGGGCACCACAGATATGGCACCACAGTACACAACAATTAAATGTCAATGCCGATGCCAACATAAAACGCAACTTAAATCAAACTGTCCCAAAAAGTGAAATAGGCATGTGTACCCAAACTAAGTCAACTCAGTTACAAGTAAAACTACAATGCCCAGGAGCAATTATCAGTTTCGAACCAAGATAATTGCAGTTCAAATTCAATAATACATGCATAAACACATACAATTGTATGTATGAACACATATGAAGACATGCAAAATAAGTAAGCAGTAAATTGAAAAAATCAAAACAGTGCCGAACTCAAATACCTTCACAAATTCAATTTCAAGCTTAAAAGTCAATTCCATGAGTTTATCAAAATCAAACAAGTGCAGGGAGACACAATGGTCAAAAAATGAACAAGTGCCTGAAACAATTTCGAGTTGAACAAATTATAGTGAAGCCAGTGATAAGCACACAAATATGCTATGCAAAGAAGAGTACAATGAAGACTGCAGGCCATGGCCACAACAACACTTCCAATCAAAATCAAAGTCAACATCGAACCAAGCCAAAGCCATGACCAAAGAGATGATCAGGCCAGAGACAATGTTATCAAAAATCGAACAGCAAGTTGTAAGAATGACCATAGTCAAATAGCAGTTTTATCAAAAATCGAACCCAAATTTTCCACAAAATCAAGCTTTCAAACCCAGTCCAACAACACTAGTTTGAATTCGAAGTCTGCCGATGTCACCAGAAAATCAATACCAGAATTTCGAACAAGTGAACCAAGAAATCCTCATCACAGCAAGAAATTTTCAAAAAAAATCAAAACGACCGAAGTCAACAAGAAACAGTTTTTTTTTTTAAACCAATTTGTAAACACGAAGTCAACTTGGCCATAGCCTCGAACAAATCAGCTTGAGCAATCAGAAAACAACAAGACTTTGAATTAAATGCGAGTGAAGTAAATCACTCACCTTAGCTTGAAACAGTCGCGAGCGAGGCGAAGGAATCAATCGAGAAGATCGAAGCCGGCGCCTTCGAATTCAACGAGCCCTAATTTTGGAACGGAGGACGAAAAGGAATGAACGAGAGAAGGATGGAGCCGCCATTTTTTTATTCTTTCGTTTGATTTTTTCTTCTTCTTTGAAATGATGGAGGAAGGGTATCGAGGTACTTAAAATAGAACGAGACATGCCTTACAAGATTTTCTTCGTGATTCTCTGCGTGGTTTTAGGAGTATGTAGCGGCGTGATTTAGGGTACTGGTGAAAAGAATATCATATTATTATTATTATTATTATTTTCATTTTCCATTTTAAATTCAATTTGTTTTTCTCAACATCAATTTTTATCAACGCGTTTACACGTCGTATGCTCACAAAACGACTCAAATAAATACGAAATTTGAAATCCTGTAATAATTCAACATTACGGACCCAATGGAATTGGTTTCGTCAAATTCCGAGAATGTGCCTCGGAAGGCTATTTTGAAATTCTATTTAAACGATAAAATTTCAAAACTGTACGAATCACTTTCAAATTCAATTCTGAAGCTTCTATTATCTTCAGTATTATCAATGTGAATTTTTTTTAAGCCTTTAAATTATTTTTAATCGGCTTAAAATTGAAGATTCAAATTTTTATTCAACTTTCAATAGATTAAATTCCAAAATTTAATCGTCAAATTCATTCTGAAAATTTAAAATCCAATTCAAACCATCATTCAAATATTTAAAATTAATTAAATATTTTCAATTTAAATTGTTTAAAATTCAGGGTCGTTACAATCTTCCCTCCTTAAAAGAATTTCGTCCCGAAATTATAAGCTAGGGAAAATGATTGTTAAAATCTCACCGATATTTATACCCTACACAATTTTACCAAGTTCAAAACTTATTAAAAATAAATATAGGATTCATTCCATTTATTTTATCTCACTAGCTTTGTTCATTATTTTCTAAAATCAAGACGTAAAAGTCTTTTACCAAAATTTTTGACTTACAAAACTAAAATTTAAACTTGAAATTCTTCATGCTAAAGATTTGCATATTATATCTTTTCCAAAGCTGTGGACTTTCAAGATATTTTAAAGATCTTCTTCCTTAGCTTATTAGGTTGGAATTATGTAATTTTAATTTTCAGACTATTGATTTGTTACCTAAAGTTTGAAAATACTTGCTAACTCGAAGTTTAACAAGTCTATCGTCGTTCTCACATACATTAGGCATACGCTGGCCAGGCGCAGGACTAAAAATCTTCAAGTACTAAATATACTTGCTTCAACTCCCAATGAAAATACTTTTAAAAACACTTTTAAAAATGGATATGGAAAGCACGTTCCCCCATGGATCATAGTTTTGCCCGGCGGTTACGCTACTATCCCAGTAGAAACGCTTGTAATCTGTAGATTTCACATCTCTTGAATTTCACCAGGGTTGTTGCCATAGATCACGGTTCACACGGCGGTTGCGCTACTATCCCAGTAGAATCGCTTGTGACCGTAGGCATCTCGCCCCTCAAATTACGCTTTGGCCTCTAGATCGCAGCTTACGCGGCAGTTGCGCCACTATCCCAGTGGAATCGCTTGTAACTGTAGGCATCACGCCCCACGAATTACGCTGGCATACATCATCATCAATTCACATGATCCCATCACGATGATCCATCATGAGGGATTCTAATCCAAATGGACATTCCAACTTATGGAAATTCTACGTAGCTACGAATTTCAAATGGACACTCACACCGAGTTCCAACACCTTCACAAATTTTAAATGGAAGGTACTTGTCCATATCCTCAGTTTAGAAAACATAATGTCATATACATATAGTACTTAATTTTACATTTCGTACATATCATACCTATGTAAACTTACATAGGATTTTCATAATAATGACTTTCCAAACTGATGGTTTTCGAATTATTACATTCACATATATAAGTTTCGAAAACCACAATATTCTATACCCATAATAAATAAAGGATTTCTAAATTTTCCATCTCATTACTGATTTAAATTTTTTCCCTAAATCGATTTGAAAATTTAAGGTTATCTCAAACCCAATTCACATTCACAATCCAATTCATTATCGACTTCACATTCGATTTGGATTTCACGTTACATCGTCAATTCTCAACACATAATTGATGTCTACTGAGATATAACCTCTAAGCTCGTACGTCTCAGAGAAGGGTGTATATAGCTAAAAGAATAAATTCTCCGCCCACCAAACAGATAGATATTTAATAGAGATCAATTGCTATGTCATCAATTCACAATGTTAGACATATAATCCCAATCGACTATCCGAAATTCAAAGCTCAACTTATATTGTTTTTGGTGTCGAAGTTAAACTAAATTTAACTCATAATTCAATCCTTTTTGAAAAAATTCAAGTTGAACTAATTGTTCAAATTTCCCAAAAATATCTTTACAAGATATATATAATTTTCCACACTTAACCATTTGAAACAAATTTCAAATATTCACTTTTCAATTTATCTTTAAAAGATAAAATTTCAAACCTTCCATTTCATATTGGAAAACATTTCCATACTTATTTAACAATAAGTAATTCACAAATCCATTTATTTTCAACACTTGAAAAATATTCAATATACTTAAATCATAATCAAGTATATATTTCATTCTTTAAGGAAAGCGTTCTTTTAAACACATTTATTTGAGTCAAAACGAATGTTACGTAAAACATCGTTACGACAACTCAAAATCACTAGTATAGGGATTCGAATTTAAGATAGATATATGTATCCCAATACTATATAAACATTTCCTTTCGGAAACCATTTACTATAACAACAGTGTTATAGTCCACCATTTCCTTTTATTTCTCGAAAACGTCTATTTCAACAATGAATGTTGAAATCTATGTATTCGATAGTTAATATATTTTAAAAAATCTTTTAAGACAATTAACTTCATTCTTTTAAATTTCACTTCTCCAAATCATATCCGTTTATTCAATAATATTTTCACTGTCCAAAATCGTGAATATACCTTATTTACCAAATTCAACACTTGGACTTATTTCATAGTTTGAATTCCGCATACTTTTCACAATATTGGTTTTAAACCGATTTCAAACTTTTCAATATTAATTTTTTCACTTAACCTAATTCTCTGATGTTCAAATTCAAATTCATTACGGAATCTATTAAACCTATTATGGATTATCATGTTGACAACTTCAAATTTTAAATCTAAATTACATTTGAATTTTTGCATTTGCTTTCTATTTCCAAATTAATCAACTAATTCTTTAGTAAGCCATTCATCGACTTGGTTTCATTAGATTTATATCTCCACATTAACTATTTTAGGCATTAGTTTAAACTTGAAATATAAGCTTTACATCAAAACTAGTTTGATTCATACAGTTAAGTCAACAAATAAATTTCCTTCCTAAGATGCTATTTTATTAAAATACTTCGTTTCGTACAACTATCCATAGCTTAATACTTTTAAAATACGTACATAGAAGATTTTGGATTACAAAAGATAGTATTACAAAATATGTTGATTGGTTTAAGATTCAGAATTATTGAGGACTATCGAATTCCTATCTGGTAGTACGTATCTTTGACAACTTCCCTCCTTGGTTTACACTATTTCAAGTTGTATTAAAGGAGGATTAACACATTTAAAATCAACATGTCCCTAATTCCTACAGTTCCCGCAAAAATATGAGATGTTTCTATCCTTATCTATCACCTTTACACTTTTCGCTCTAGCTGATCGGGCTATAGCTTGCTTTCCATGTTGTCTTTCGGTGCAGTTTCTGGCTATATTTCCAGTCTGGCTACAATGGTAGAAGATTGTCAATCTGTCGACGGGTAAATCGAGAACACGATTCTTCCTTTTTACTTTAGGGCAGTTACTAAGAAAATGCCCTTTCCCTTGACATTTAAAACACACAATCTCAAGACGAGCGAGCCGGACATCCACATCCCTTTTCTTTCTCTTCTCTCGGCACGTAACGACATAATGTCCCTTTTTATGACATCGATAACAGATAACATCATCATGGGGACCACGTGCTTGCCTTTCATTTATTTTCCTTTCGATTTCCGCACATGCCACTACTGCTTCTCTACGCGCAATTTCTCTTTGTTCACGGCGTGCTGCTTTTTGTGCTTCGGCTTTTGCCATTTTAATTAACAAGATATTTTTGAAGTTTCCTATTAAAATTTACAATCATTATTAGCAAAGGTTGGATTATTCAATCATTTTCCCAAGACAATTTGCAAATTTACATTATCCTGATATATAGGATTATTATTCAACCAAACTTGAGATTCAACTCCGAATTTTGTTTCAAACATTTGAAATCAATTTTCAAAAGAATTCAAAAATCAAATTCCCAAGTTATAGTTTAATGATCCTCTTGGCTATACTAAATTGACATGTCATTTTATTTCACAATTATTATTTTGGAGATATTCAAAATATTTTATTTAAACCAATTCATTAATTCACTTCACTTATATTTTATTTTTCATAAATCTCAACAATTCGATAATGGGTTTTTTTTCTCAAATGATCGGGACTCAAATCTAAGGAGATCTTATCGAAGAGAAACTATCGCAAACATAAATTTAGAGAGGGGAATTTCCGAAAAGATTTGAATTTTCAAAAATACCTTTTTTTTTCAAAGAACAACAAATTTTTTTATACTTCATTAGATTTGAAAAACATTTTCTTTAAAATGATTCTACTAACTATTCATATTAAACATCATAAACTGAGCTTTGTATAAACCAAAGCTCTGATACCACTTTTGTAACGACCCGCCCTTCTGACCGCCGCTAGTCGTTAATTAAACCAACTTGGAACGTTCAAAATGACGGATTGTTATTCAGTTTATAGAGTTTAAACAGAACTAGCCACAGAAACACAGAATAATTTTATTTCAGATAAATGAATTTTTGTACATATATCAGAGTTTATACAATGAATTAAACTGATACAGCAGAATATTTCTTTTAAGTACAAAAATAAATCCCCGAAAAGGTAAAGTAAGCGTTTTCCCCAACTATCTCTAACTTCGCTGCCAGAAAATCTTCAAGCTGTAAAATACTCGGTCTGACCCGAGTATTACATTCAAAAGAAAATAATACACGGGTCAGTCTAATTAAAACTCTGTTATTAGTGCATAGAGGCAATAGTAATCAAATAACAATTAGACGACAGTCAAATATAAATTCACCTATCCGATCGTTTAACAAAGAAATCGGATTATGGTACTTAACAGTGTTAGACAATAAATCAGCAGATTCTAATTATCAACGAAGATAGATGAAGGAATTATAAATGAAGATAATTTAGAGAAAAAAAACATCAAAATTTCCTAAACGGCAATTAACAACAAAATCATCAAATTATAACCAAATCAATTCAAACAATTGAAAAGTTACTTTAAAATTTCAAAAACCGATTGGCTGCAGTACACGCATGCGTGTACGGCCTCGCCACATTTAAAACGTTAATTCTGTGTAGCTGCAGTTCACGCTTGCGTGCACTGCCTTGCCACTACCGTATATGGAATATGCAAAAGATCATAAATCAAAACAAAATAGGTTATCAATAAAAAAAACATGTCGTGTGGCTGAAGTTCACGCTTGCGTGCACTGCCCTGCCACTATAGTGATGATGTACCCAAAAGCTCAATGGAAGTTCACAAACGAGCACAAGGTCAAACCCGAGCATTTAAGCTGGATTCAACTCAGGTGTAATTAGAAAAACAAATCCAATTACATCAATGCAACGCAAACCGACAAGGGCAAGACTGCATACAAAACGAAACTGCAGTCACAAATGAATACAAGGGCAAACTGCAACAAAACTGTAGCCACCACAAGTATTCAAGGGCACAACAAATATACAACTACCATACTGGGTCAAGCAAGTGCAACACAGTGACAAGCTCAACAAAAATCAAGTGAAATAACCACTACAACAAGCTCAATGCTCAAGCTACTGCACAATGCAAATGAAGACCAACACGCAAGTAAACACAGTCTATGTATTATTAAGTGACTACACAGTGTGAAGTGCACACAGCCTCAACTTGAGACTCAAAATTCAACCCAAGTCCAGTGAAGGACAGATAAACAAGTGATTAGTGGACAATGCACGAAGGCTTGAACAAGACTCGAGTGTTACATTTAATAAGTGCACAGACAATAAAATGAAGGCAAGGCACTGGTGTGATGGAACAGTAGGTACAAATCAATAATACAAGACAATGAACGAGTCAATCAAACCAGTTTTACACATGAATGAACACGAGCAAATAACAACATCCATACCAGAAACAAACTCAACATGAAGAGCAATGTCGAATACACAATTGAAACAGTTTGCTACAGGTTAATGAAAAATATCAAATATCAGATCAACCCAGACTTATACATGAATGCGGTGACAACAAGATTCAAGCTCAAGTAAAATAAATGAATCAAGGGAGCACTTGTATACATATATCCGAGCAACTGAAGTGAAACTGCAAATAAGATATGCATAGGTACAAAGACAACATGATGCAATGCAACAGCATACCAATGAAACCAAACTGCACTAATTCAAGTACTACAAATCAAAGAAACAAACCAGACTAGCTCAGTGAAATTAAGTGAGGCCACAAGTGAACAACCACTCCAGAGAACTCATATGTAAATACCACTTGCAACAGATCCATATCTTTGGATTTAAAGAGAGAACAAAAATATCAAATATCAATGCCTGAGTCGAGGAACTAAAATTCAAAACTAAGTCAGATAAATCTCAAGCATCGCCAACAAAAGGATACAACTATATGAACACAGCAGTATGAAGGTGAGGGCACCATAGATATGGCACCACAACACACAACAATTAAAGGTTAATGCCGATGCCAACATAAAAGGCAACTTAAATCAAACTATCTCAAAAAGTGAAATAGGCATGTGTACCCAAACTAAGGCAACTCAATTACAAGTAAAAATACAATGCCCAGGAGCAATTATCAGTTTTGAACCAAGATAATTGCAGTTAAAATTCAATAATACATGCATAAACACATACAATTGTATGTATGAACACATATGAAGACACGCAAAATAAGTAAGCAGTAAATTGCAAAAATCAAAACAGTGCCGAACTCAAATACCTTCACAAATTCAATTTCAAAGCTTAAAAGTCAATGCCATGAGTTTATCAAAATCAAACATGTGCACGGTGACACAATGGTCAAAAAATGAACAAGTGCCTGAAACAATTTCGAGTTGAACAAATTATAGTGAAGCCAGTGATAAGCACACAAATATACTATGCAAAGAAGAGTACAGTGAAGACTGTAGGCCATGGCCACAACAACACTTCCAATCAAAATCAAAGTCGACATCGAACCAAGCCAAAGCCATGATCAAAGAGATGATCAGGCCAGAGACGATGTTATCAAAAATCGAACAGCAAGTTTCAAGAATGACCATAGTCAAATAGTAGTTTTGTCAAAGATCGAACCCAAATTTTCCCCAAAATCAAGCTTTCAAACCCAGTCCAATAACACTAGTTTGAATCCGAAGTCTGCCGAAATCACCAGAAAATCAATACCAGAATTTCGAACAAGTGAAACAAGAAATCCTCATCACAGCAAGAAATTTTCAAAAAAATTCAAAACGACCGAAGTCAACACGAAATAGTTTTTTTTATTTAAACCAATTTGTAAACACGAAGTCAACTTGGCCTTAGCCTCGAACAAATCAACTTGAGCAATCAGAAAACAACAAGACTTTGAATTAAATGTGAGTGAAGTAAATCGCTCACCTTAGCTTGAAACAGTCGCGAGCGAGGCGAAGGAATCAATCGAGAAGATCGAAGCCGGCGCCATCGAATTCAACGAGCCCTAATTTTGGAATGGAGGACGAAAAGGAATGAACGAGAGAAGGATGGAGCCGCCTTTTTTTATTCTTTCGTTTGATTTTTCTTCTTCTTTGAAATGATGGAGGAAGGGTATCGAGGTACTTAAAATAGAACGAGTCATGCCTTACATGATTTTCTTCGTGATTCTCTATGTGGTTTTAGGAGTATGTAGCGGCGTGATTTAGGGTACTGGTGAAAAGAATATCGTATTATTATTATTATTTTCATTTTCCATTTTAAATTCAATTTGTTTTTCTCAACATCAATTTTTATCAATGCGTTTATAAGTCGTATGCTCACAAAACAACTCAAATAAATACGAAATTTGAAATCCCATAATAATTCAACATTACGGACCCAATGGAATTGGTTTCGTCAAATTCCGAGACTGTGCCTTGGAAGGCTATTTTTAAATTCAATTTAACCGATAAAATTTCAAAACTGTACGAATCACTTTCAAATTCAATTCTGAAGCTTCTATTATCTTTAGTATTATCAATGTGAATTTTTTCTAAGCCTTCAAATCATTTTTAATCGGCTTAAAATTGAAGATTCAAATTTTTATTCAACTTTCAATAGATTAAATTCTAAAATTTAATCGTCAAATTCATTCTGAAAATTTGAAATCCAAGTCAAACCATCATTGAAATATTTAAAATTAATTAAATATTTTCAATTTAAATTGTTTAAAATTCAGGGTCGTTACAGTAATCTTCTTCAAAAAGGAAATTTGTATTTTTATAAAATCTTATGTTTGCATGCACCTGCAAATTTCAAATTTGCATCCACCTGCAATATGGTATTCGGCTCCGCATGCCACCTGAAAGCAAAAAAGCACACCTGCATTTTTATAAAGCCTACACCTTTTCAAAGTAAGGCCTGTTCAAAAGTAGAGTTTCAAAAACAAGCAGTAGTTTTTAAATCAAACAAAGCATTTCAATGAGGCTCTGCTACCCTTTTTAAAACGGTGAGTAACATCACATTCTCTTTTAAACTTAAGTATGAATAATGGATGCATGTTAATCTCTGTGTTAAACATTGTATTGAGTACATTCATCTGTATGTTTGTTTATTTATATTATTGAATCTCTAAATGTATGGTATGCATGACTGTTACCTGGGTCTTCTCTGTTTTGTAGTTCATAGGTTCAAAATTTTGATTTAAAAATCAAAATCTTTTAATGTAATCTCTGTTTAAACTTAAGATTTAAATCAAACCTGTTTGTTTAATCATAAACTTTAGTTTAGAAATCTGCTTAAGTTAAAATAACTGATATTATCTCTAGAAACCCAATTTACTGATCAAGTTTTTAAAATGCGTAAAAATTTAAATATCACAATTTATTGTTTCAGGGTTAGGATCTGAAACAACACTTAAAAACATGAATTTTAAAACTAAAACCAAGATTTTTAATTTAGGAATGGGAGTCCAGTTCTTGTCTAAACTGGAAATAGAAATCAGGGCTTTTCTGGTGATTCAAGTGATTGGAGAGGTCGGGGCTTTGGGTAGTGATGGAGGATTGATCGTAGTTGATAGGAAAATACTAGATGTTGATGCTTTCCATCGAGGAGTCAGCGGTGGCAAGATCTTTTCTGTAACCCTAGTTTATCTAGGATAGGTAGTTCGATCAATCTCAGTTTCTACAGTGAATCGAGTGTCTCCGGATTTTGAAAGATGGAAGGTTGGTCATAAGCGAAGTTGAGGGCGGAGTAGCAGATCTTCTGATGGTCGGAGCTTCGTGATTGGGGCGTTGCCAGGTTTGGTTGGGTTGTGGTTACAGTGTTGCCAGGTTTGGGTTTTAGCTCTCGAATTCAATTTTGAAAATTTGAACACGATCCGATGATCTTAAGGTGGGGTTTAAGTGATAATGGATGTGGGGAGACCCCCGGTGGTGGCCGGAGATGATAAATGGCACCATGCATGTGCACGGTGCACTGATGTCTTGGTAGTTTTGGTTTTGGGTTGTTCTCGAATTTATTCGTGTTGACTCGAAGTGTTTGATTGTTTTGCTCGAAGCTAGGATAGGGTGGAACTCGAAGCAGTTGTGTTGGTTTGAGTTTGCTCTGTGTTTTTTCCAGGACTAAGGTAATTAAATATAGTTAATTAATTAATTGAAGTAATTAAAGGTTAATTACTGTTTGGTTGATTTGTGCAACTAATTGAGAATAATTACATGATGTAATTAAGGATAATTAATCAAGAGTGATTAATTATAGTGATTAATAATGAATGATTAATTAATTGATTGTAATCAATTAAATGATTGAGTAAGCAAGATATATTTTGATGAAGTAATTAATTTAATTTATTTTAAATTAATTAAAGATGGGGTAATTAATTTAATTCATTTTAAATTAATTAGAGATATAAATAATTAATTTAATTCATTTTAAATTAATTATATGATGATGAATAAATCATTTCTTATGTATGAATGGATGACATTGACTGTCTTGGATGCTTTGTGATCTCAGTAATGAGATAAGTATTATTATGTGGTATGAATGCTTGGTTGCATTGTGATGATAACATAGATTATCTATTGTGATGATACTATATGGATTATCTATTTTGGTATTGATAATGTAGATTACCTGTTATGTGATAATGTTGATTATCAATTGTGATTGTGAGTTATTTATCTATATATATAGAAATTGAATTGTTTTAAACCTTTAAAAAAAATTGGACCTAAAAGACACGCTTTGGATTTCGATGAGACCGGGATTAGGTTTACATATTTGGATATCCGAAAACCACATCGATTCCAAATAACGTTAGGTCGTGAATCCAAATGGAGCTTTGTGAAGACTCAAGGTGTAAGGACTATACGTCAATATAACTCTGTGGGTGATTCCGTAATGAGTTTGACGGAATTATTTCATATAGATTCGAGATGGTGGTTCAGAGTGCAGGGGTTATTGTCGTTAACTCTGAGGGTGATTCCAAAATGAGTATAACGAGATAATGCCTTCGGTTTCGTTCGAACCCGGAATGAACTTGTATGGATCGAATGCTTTTAGAACAACGTCAGTGGATGATGAGCATTCTAAGATGATGTGTTCTATAAAGGTAATCATAATCTCAAGCCTCATCAACCGGGAATGGCTAAAATAGGGGAGGTGCAGCAAGGCTTCGTGGGTAGCCCCCACTTGAGAGTGATATTTACCCCTGTCTAGAGGTCCCTTTTATTTCGGCAGTGTGGACGATTTTGAGCTCCAACCTTCGGGGTTATCTTGTTCGGAACTATTCAGTAAGGAATGGGTCCGGCCTTGTGTTGCAGGGGAGCGGGCGTACTCCTCGGTACGGTGATCTAGGCCACGTACTGTGACAGGCGGTACCCCAGTAGCCCTGCCATTGTATGGAATCCAAAATCCAATAAGTGCCAACGGTTTTGATTGTATTACCCACTTTTGTGACTAGTAGCTGGAATTTAACCATATAACAATTTCGGCTATTTCTTATTTATTTGAAAACCCTATACCCTATTATAATATCATTGAATTTCCTATCAAATGTTTTATTTAGCGTAAGGTAAATTTTTTTCCATGTTTATGTGTAGGAAGTCTTACGTGATACCTTTCTTTCCAAAAGATTTTTAAAGTTAAGCAACCTTAACCTGTTACTCACACCAGACCCATGTCTGACCCGGAGTTTATTTTTGTTTTTCATAAACTCTTGGGTACTCAAATTTTTACGAGTAGCCAAGGGATTCAGGTTAGGATTCAGATTAGCTTTGATGAATTGTGGAGGAGCAAAGGAGCAGGAGGCTTCTGCGTGTAGATATATATAGTATTCCGCTGTGTAGTTTTCTCTGAGTTGTTTCTTGTACTGTATTGAGTTGTACAACTAGACAGATATTTATAACTGTCTAGTATGTGTTGTATATCTGTGTAACTCTGATAATTATTGTAAACTATGTAATGTTTATGTTATTGATATAATTTATTCGTTCCGCTGTTTAGATTCTAATGTTGTTTCTTTCTTCTCTTCTTTCTTTTCTCTTTCTATCCCTTTCTTTCTTAAAAATGATGCGATTTTCTGTGGTAAGAAAGTCGGGTCGTTTCATAAGAGGCGGCTAGGTTTAAAAAGAATTGAATGGCTAAAGTTTAGGAATAGTTTGAAAATAAAAAGGCAAGGAAATTTAAGAATGCGCGATTTAAGTAGGGAAAAGATCTTGTATATATTTATCTTAAATAAATGAAAAGAGGAGTTTGATAACTTTGTACATGATTGAAAAGGAGAAAATCACGTCTATGCATTTATGAACAGATATGGTAGAAGATTAAAAGGTGGGAAATATATAAAGGCAAGAAATAAATTAAGAAACGTATGCCTACATTTAAAACATATCTTAATTGATTTGTTACTTACCCAATAAATATTGATGCACATACACAAAAGAAACCTTCACTAAATAAATAAAGTTTATACACACTATAAAAGTAAATAAGAAGATGGAAATAGAAATATAAACAAATGAAACGCAGAAATTAATTATAAATTTAAAAAGGCACAATTTAAGTAGGAAAAAATCTTGTATATATTTTTCCTAAACAAATGAAAAGAGGAGTTTGATAACTTTGTACGTGATTGAAAAGGAGAAAATCATGGCTATGCATTTATGAATAGATATGGTAGAAGATTGAAAGGTGGGTAATATACAAAAAGGAAAGAAATAAATTAAGAAACGTATGCCTATATTTAAAACATATCTTAATTGATTTGTTACTTATCCAATAAATATAGATGTATATACACAAAAGAAACCTTTATTAAATAAATAAAGTTTAGATAAACAGAATAAAAAAATAAAATAACATAGAAAATAAAAATATAGAAATGAACATAGAAAAATAGAAATTGAAATATAGGAAATAACTTTGTGTAAAACATTGTAATTTATATAATTTAAAAGGTATGACTCGGAATTTAATGAAACGAAAAGCAGAACAGATATCATAAATAGATACTGCTTTAAAGAAAAAGATTAAATTTTAAAATTTAAATTTTTTTGAAAATTTAAACTGAAAATTCTAATTTTGACTAAAATATAAAATTTTCAAAAGTTGTTTATTTATTGCATTTGAAAAAAAATTACAAACAAATTCCAAACTTACATTGGAAAAATTCTAAAAATTCAATTTTAAATGATTTAAAAATCTTAATTTCAAATAAAAATTTAATTAAAAATATTCACAAAATTATGGGTTGTTGCAGTGAAGTATTCCCTAGAATGTGTATATCCCTAAGATATCCGTCCGAATGCCTCAGTAAATTCTCTCACCATCCACCGATAGCAAGTATGAGTACAAGTAAAGGACGAGATAGGGGAAAGAGGAGTACCACTATAAATGGTCAATATCCTGTAACAGTGGAAATAATTTTCTCTATCAATCTTCTTTGACTCATTTCCAAATTCTTATGATTGTTTCATAGCAGCTCCAGAAAGAAGTTTCGATGTGATGATGGCCATACGAATCGTTGTACGAAATTTTTGCTTCGTGTCTTCATCGATTTCTTATCAGTTTTTCGATTTAAACTTTAATAAATATGAATAAATTGGAAATTTTAATTTGAGTTAAAAATTGATTAACAGAATATGAAGGATAAATTGAATTGTATCGATAAAACAATTTCGTTTAAAACCAAAATTTCAAATTCTGTTATAATTTCTTGGGTAGATCGAAGTCCGAAGAGGTACAAATTGGTATATATTTTGGGATATTCCGACCTGAGTTTGGAATCCATATTTAGTATTTGGAAGTTGTGGAAAATAAAAAAAAATCCATTTATCCATTGTTTGGGTCTCCATATATTCTACGGATGGTTAGTTATCCATCAGACTAACCAGGGCCTAGCCTATTTTGTAGATTTGATGGCCAAGTATCATGTGTAGTATTGGATGAGTTTGTTCTCATATTGTTGATATTCTGATTTGGTGAGCCAAATGCAGAATAGATATTCAGTTTGATTTGATGAAACATTCTTCATCTATCTGTGTGTCTCCTTAGCAAATTTCGAGGATGAAATTTCTTAAGGAGGGGAATCTGTATGTAACGACCAGTAAATTTTTTTAATTTTTATTAAATTTTATAACGTATTTAATTTGATTTTTTTGAGAAATTTTAAATAATAATATTTTGAAATAAAAATTTAATTTTTGGATTACGTCCAATAAAACATAGCATATGGTAAATTTTCAATTTATTATATGGAGGTTTATTTTATTAAGTGATTCTATCACATTCAAATCAGTTAGTAATTGATGGTAATAAATAAATTTTCAAACCTGCATATTTTTCTACAGAAAATTTCTAAATCCTCTTCTAAGTGAGACGTCATCTTTCGTTTTTTTTAATTTTGAATTCTATTGCTCCATTTTTCTTATTTCTGACCAAATAGCAGCATTTCGGTATCTATTATCGACTTTTGATTGGATGATCGTATCATTGATATCTGTATACCGTTTTAATCGTCTCGTCATTCAGATCTCAACGGTATATTTGTTTCTGTATTTTGAGATCCGGTGCACAACGGAAGTAATAAATTGTTCGTTGTAACGACACCATAAATTGTGCCTTCTTAACTTCTCTTTGCTTTTCAAATTTGAACGAACAAGGGACCACACGAAATAATTTCTTTAAACTTTCAGCTAAATTATAGCTTGTGACCGTTGCTGTTATATTTCATTAAAGAGGTACGTTCCTAGCTTTCTGTTCATTTCCACTTTTGCTTCTGTTTCAATAGCATGCGTTACAAATCATTATTATATATATATGTTGTTCACTGTCCTGCTCTTCATTTTCTATATAATTTACAAGCTTCTCTCACTTCCTCACTCATAAACCACATTCTTCGTTTCTTCACGCCCACTTCATATTTTCATCACTGAGCTCCTCATCTCCCTCGCCTATTCTTCTGCTCCGCCGCTTTCACCGTCCAGTCGAAGCCCACCCATGTTTTTGCACGTCGCCAAACCCAACGTCAACAACGTGGCCTTACTTCCCTCCTCCTCTACCTGGCCGAGCACCCCACGGCCACCGTCCCTCCGCCTTATTTCTCCGGCCTCCAGTCCAGCGCCTCAACCCAAGCAACAGCCGTAGCCGAGCCTACCGTACCCAACACCTCTCCACATCGCCGCCTCATCTCAACTCCAACCCAACCCAAGATGCCATCCACCGGCCATGCCCTCTCCCAGATCTCCCCAGGCATGTAAGCCTCAGTGCCACCTCCGTGTAACGGACCACTACCTGCCTCCCGAAACCCATTAGCCTCGCCGAGCAGGCTGCCTAGTCACCGATGCATCATGGTCCATCTCCCCTCTTTCTCCCATGCTCCACCAAGCGGCCTCGTCCCCTCAATCCTTCCAGCGCCGGACCCGATTACACCCATCAACCGCCATCTCCCAGTTGCCAGTGCTTCCAGATCTCCGCTTTGTTTGCATCAGCCACGCGTCCTCCACCTTTCCGGCTCTCTGCCTCCTCCGCCTCCATTTGAACATCCACCGAGCACCCTGCCACCAACCCCGGTTCGTGTACGTATATATGTTATTTGTTTTAAAAATATTATCTATTGGTTAATACCCTTTTATTTCATATAACTTATATGTTGTTATATTTAAAGGAATATATTATACGTATATATTTAACTATAAAACGAGTTTACAAAATTTTAGTGTACAAAAGTTTTGAGTGGTCTGTTTGTGATATTGTTAGTACATTGTGGTTTGATCACTTATATGTGTGTGTGTGTGTGTGTGTGTGTGTGTGTGTGTGTGTGTGTGTGTCTATATATATAGTATATTAGTGTTGTTGGTCTGCATATTTTATGTCTCTGTTTATTATGGATACATATGGTTTTAAAATAATAAAAAAGAGAAAAAAACAGAGTTACCTTCAATGCATTAATTATATTAGTGGTCTGTTAGGTGTATAAGTTATATAGGGTAGTATTATATACATTAGTTTAATATAAAATAATATGTCTGGGTTTGGGTTCATGTGTCAGTACCTCCTGTAGGCAAGTTTATATGTGACACATATGTATAGTGTGTGTATAATGTAGTAAGTTGGTATAAATATTCCCAAACACACTTTTTCCAGTGCCTGTTCATGTTATGTAGTGATTTGCATGTATGGTTTATAGGTGAATCTAGTGCATGGTGCGTAGTTTAATTCATGTACAAATTTATTCTTTTGAACAAGTTTGGGTTTTCTTATATTCCCAGAGAAGAAATTTTGCATATTTATATATAAGTTTTAAACAAGTTTCGAATTAATAATACATATTAGTAAGTCTGCATATGTGAGTTAGGTAGATTTCTGGATATGTATAAAAGCTATATAAAGTATATTAATATGTATATATGTATTGTTGAGAGAGTTATATATATATATATTAGTATACAAGGTTTGTATATATTTTTAAAACCATATATAAGTGTTAACTTTTATTTGAAAAAAATTTAAAGGAGCAAATGACGTTTCTTAAGAAAATGTTGATTTTTTTGAATGGATATATTTTCAATTGATGTCAAAATTTATTTGTTTCGTTCTCATCCTTTCCTTATCTATCAACCGTGTTCGTCAAATTCGTGCCAATCCTATTCGCTTTTGAATTCATACCTAGATTAGTAACTCAACTTCATTGTCTTTTCTCTCCAGCCTCGAAAGGTGAGCAATCACTCACGATTAACGTTCTTTTATTTATTAAATTTGGTTTCAATTGAAACAAAAATTGAAATATGCTGCTCTTAGTTATTTACATTGCTATGTATGTTGTTATCTGCAATTGTTCACCTGTGGGATATGAAACCATATCATGTTGTTCATATTTTATTTAAATTATTGATGATATATGCCTGTTATTTTATTGTATTATCTATTTGTGGCGCCCCACCTCTATGCTCGCAATAAAAAAGAGTATTAAAAGAAATATTGTATGTTATCACGAAGAATAAGGCTGGATAGGAGCGGCCATCCGTAGTTAGGCCTTACACTAGTATTGGTTACCTCGATAGGAGTGATATATATTTTTAATTTTTCATCTCTTATTTATTTACTCCCATCGACATACCCAATTCCAGTATTAAACGAACTACGATGGTTCATAATAGTTTAGGACAATATATATAATAATAACACAGATAATGTAAATGCGGAACACAGATATAACAGAAAGTCTCATATATATATATAACTGATGTCGGTTGATATACATGTGATACAATACATATGATACAACAACAACTGTCGACTCTGGAAGCTACATAAACAAGTATATTATCGTGAATAATATACATGAATATCAACATTCTATACGAATACAACGACTACTACAATAACGACGACTACTCCAAGAGAAGTGAAAAGACTTCATAGCTCTAACAGCAACCCAAAGTAAGATGTCAACAACCTGTAAATACTCGGTCTGACCCGAGTATTATATTCAAAAGAAAATAATACACGGGTCAGTCTAATTCAAACTCAGTTATTAGTGCACAGAAGCAATAATAATTAAACATGAATAGACGACTGTCACATTAAATTCCGTATATCCAACCCTTCTAGAAGAGAATCGAATAACGGTAAATATAACACGTAATAGTGTTAAATAACAAATCAGCAGATTCAAAATATCAATAAAGATGAATGAAAAGAATATCAATGAAGATATATTTAAAAGAAAACATCAAAATTGCCTAATTGGCAATTAACACAAAATCTGATTATTTAAATAAATAATTAGAAACTCATAATCTAATTATCAAATAGATAATTAGGCAACAACAAAATGATTAAATCAAACCAAATTAGAATACAATATCAAAATATTGAATAGACAACATAAAACAATTTCATCAATTGAAATCAATCAATTTAAAACGTTAGATTCTGTATTGGCTGCAGTACACGCACGCGTGCACCGCCTGGCCAATACGGCATATGTAATACACAAAAGATCAATGGTTCAAAAGCAAAAGAAAAGTCGACTAAAATCAATATTGTGTGGCTGCAGTTCACGCTTGCGTGCACTGCCTTGCCACTACAGTGATGATGTATCCAACGAATACCGTGTGGCTGCAGTTCACGCTTGTGTGCACTGCCTTGCCACCACGGTGATATGTACACAATAAAAATTCACAAACGAAAGCGTCTAAGCTGGATTCAACTCAAGTGTATTCAAATGAAATGGCCGATACAAAAATCAAACATCGACCATAGTTCAAATCAGAGACTGCACAAATGAACCTGCAGTAAGGGGATGGCAACATGCAGTCCATAGTTTCGCAATTTAAAGATGTGCACAACTCTGCTAGAAGTTCACTTGACGTATACAAACTGCCCAACTCGAAGAAGCAAACAAAGATATGGATAGAACCAAACAGCACTTCAAGGCACAGTGCAGTGGTATAAACATCACCATGAACTGGCAGTGGTACAAGATACAAGGATAGCGACAACTCAGAATAATGACCAGGTAATAAGCAGTATACAACCTGAACCAACAGAGCACGGAGGCTCAAATGATCAAATGCACATGGCAGTAATGAGTCGACTGGATGCAACATGAACCAACAATGTGAAAAAGGCTCGAACACATGTTAGTACACAAATCAAACTACAATGAACTAATGGACAGAACAAGGGCATCTAATATGGTTAAGAACTGATACAAGAGACTACATGAAATACATGAAGGCCATGCTCAAACAACTGCAACAATGTACAGTGAAGTGAAGTGGGTAGTGTACTCAATACAACGTGAAGTGCAGCAGTGTGGAAGACTACTGCACCCAAAACATGGCAACAAATGAAATAGTGCAATAGCAATGGTTCGACACTATGCTAATATGATCACATGTATATGCAACAGTAACTGAAGTGGATAGCATGCCTCAAGCAACAGTAAAATGAGTTGGATAGCATGTCTCAAGCAATGGACAGTCTGACCCAAAATCAAGTTGCAATGAATCAAATAGGAATTGCAACAACGGGAAGTGGCAGTCATGCCAATGTCACCAAGTAAAGTCAGGAGGAAGGCTTTACTGTTTTGGGATCAAATTCATAATGGCCGAAGCCACAATGTAGTAATGTGAATGGACAAGATTCAAGTATAATACTCATGTCTACAGATTTTAATGCAACATGAAGCTATAAACCAACTAGTATGTATACAACTAGACCACACTGAAATTACAATTCAACTTAATTTAAATCTAGTGCACAGAACAACATTGTGACCACAGTGAACACACTTAAGGCAGCGCGTAATTCATGTGAAAGACTGCAGTACCGTGGTCAAAACCAAATAAACATTCGAATTCCAAAATCATATATCAACGGTTTCGAATTAAATAAAGACCGTAGTCAACATTAAAGCAAATTGCAAAATCAAGTAGATTCTCCTCCAAAAGTATTTTCACAAAAATCACGTTTGCAGTCGAAAATAACTGCAGGCCTAAGCCAATGCCGAAGTTCAATTGGTAAACAAATCAAAGCTGTGAACCACTGACCGGAGTCGTGGAATAACAATGTGGTGCATCAAGTCAAGCTTAATGTCATACACGAAATATTTTCACAAAAATCAACTTAATCCATTCAAGTGACCAGCCAACAGAAATCTAAATCGAAACAGTGATACGCAAGAAATACGAACAAGGTCAAAACTCATAAAGTCGAACAACATCTACATCGCAAAATTAAGCAGCTCAAATCAATCAAGTGTTCAAAACCAAGCAAAATTAAAGCCTCAAAAGTCATCAACATTCAAATGAAATTAGTCGAAGTGCGAGTTGAAGAAGATGTGAGTGAAAAAGTTCACTCACCTTATTCGAATAACCCGGATCCATCAAAATCGAGTTCGATTGAGGAGAAGAAGCCGCGCACAAACTTCACAAAGTAGGCAATCGAAACGCTAACCCTTAATCCAAGCCGCGACTTCGAAGACCAAATCTCTGAGCTAAAAGGGACGAACGAGAAGACAGAGCCGCCATATTTTTTTTCTTCTTTTCGTTAGGTCTAGGGTTTTCGAATGAGAAGTAGAGAGGGACGGGTCGAATTGAATTAAAGAAAGGAACGACATCGAAAATAAACATGGGCCGATATTAAAATTTTAAAGCCCGTAATCTCTTAACAAAAATTTTTAAACGAATTTCAACCCAAAATAAAAAAACTCCAAACAGCAATTAACAACCAATATTGATCGTCAAACAACGATAATTAATTGTTGTAAAACCCAGGGTTGTTACAGACTCCCCCTCCTTATAAAAATTGCGTCCCCGCAATTTTCATAATTAAAGGCGTCAATAACAATTATTTTTCTAACATAAACTGGTTAAGCTTGAAAAATAAAGGTCAGGAACACAAACACCAAAGAAATCTTTTAATTGCACGAAAGAAATTCACAAATTCTCAACAAAACCTAATTATCAAGTAGACCACCAGAAAACAACAAAACTGAATAAGCGCAATCATCAACAATATTCAATTATCAATAACGATAGTCAAACCTAAAATCAATAAATATTCGATTATCAAAAATGATAATCAAATCCCAAATCAACAAAAATTTAATTATCAAAAACGATAATTAAATCTCAAATCAACAAATATTTAATTATCTCTAGCGATAATTAAATCTCAAATCAACAAATATCTAATTATCACAAGCGATAATTAGAAACAACAAATATTCGATTATCAAAAACGATAATCAAAATCAACAGATATCTAATTATCACAAGCGATAATTAGAAACAACAAATATTCGATTATCAAAACGGTAATCAAAATCAACAGATATCTAATTATCACAAGCGATAATTAGAAACAACAAATATTCGATTATCAAAACGATAATCAAAATCAACACATATCTAATTATCACAAGCGATAATTAGAAACAACAAATATTCGATTATCAAAAACGATAATCAAAATCAACAGATATCTAATTATCACAAGCGATAAATAGAAACAACAAATATTCGATTATCAAAAACGATAATCAAAATCAACAAATATCTAATTATCACAAGCGATAATTAGAAACAACAAATATTCGATTATCAAAAACGATAATCAAAATCAACAAATATATAATTATCACAAGCGATAATTAGAAACAATAAATATTCGATTATCAAAAACGATAATCAAAATCAACAGATATCTAATTATCACAAGCGATAATTAGAAACAACAAATATTCGATTATCAAAACGATAATCAAAATCAACAAATATCTGATTATCACAAGCGATAATTAGAAACAACAAATATTCGATTATCAAAAACGATAATCAAAATCAACAGATATCTAATTATCACAAGCGATAATTAGAAACAACAAATATTCGATTATCAAAAACGATAATCAAAATCAACAGATATCTAATTATCACAAGCGATAATTAGAAACAACAAATATTCGATTATCAAAAACGATAATCAAAATCAACAGATATCTAATTATCACAAGCGATAATTAGAACTCAGATCAATAAATATCCAATTACCTGCAGATAATTGGAAACAACAAATATCTAGAAATCAATTAAGATAATCTAGAAAATCAACCTAAAAGGTGGATCGATCCCAACAAATGGCGAGTTTTAGCTACGCCGCACGTGCATCAACATATGGCCGAAGCCTACCAAGTACCCAACATAATTTTGGCGCCTAACAAATGACCCGAAGGTCCAACATATGACCCGAAGGTCCGGTACTTGTATTGACCCGAAGGTCCAACATATGACCCGAAGGTCCAACATAGTGGCTCGAAAGCACACGAAAATCATCATATATTCAATTAACGAGTCCGGAATTAACCGAAATAGCAAACGCACATGTCCCATAACCACGTGTTTTACTAAATCGTTTGATTTTCTTCATCGTTTCGTTGAACGTGTAAAATCATCAAAATCATCAAAACAGCAATTATTTCAATTAACGAGTCCGGAATTAACCGAAATAGTAAAAGTGTGGTTCCATACTCCGCACTTTCGCTACATCGTTTAAATCTCTTCATCGTTTCCTTGAAAGTGCACATTGTGTATTCCAAAAATAACATTTCACATTCTCAAACGGACAAGTCCGTAATGAAGCGAATCAGTAAAAGAAAGGGGTCATAATCCTCGATTTTTCTGAAACGTTTAAGTCACTTTCTCATTCTTCTGAAAACGCAGCTGTAAAAATTCTGAAAACAATTTCATTTATTTTATAAAAGTAAATAATCTACATTCTCAAACGAACAAGTCCGGAATTAAGCGAATCAGTAAAAGAAAGGGTTCATAGTCCTCGATTTTGCTGAATCGTTTAAATCGCTTCCCCATTCTTTTGAAAGAATAAACTATAAAAAAATTGAAAAACAATTTTATTTTTTAAAACGATTTGCAAATCCGTGATAAAAACAACAACATTAGTGACAATTTCAATAAGAAAATTGTACTTCTCAAAACACCATAGAAACGGATCTCGGAATCAGCATTGCGGGATAACCGCTTGAAAATCCACTTTAAAATATGACGGATACTGAAGTCAAAGCGACAGTAACTTTTAAACGTCAAAATCTCATCAAAATAATTTGCATCAAAATATAATACCTGTGAATTTTCATTCATTTAAAAATGTAAACAAAACACCGCGCTTCAAAAATATAGCATTGGTGTAAAACTCCCGTTATAATAATAACGGCAACAAAATACGTTTCATAACCAAACATCGGTTCAACGTAAAATTAATGCAGTAACGTGCAACTTAAATTTGCGCGTATACTACAAAATGAACAAAGAAATCATTCAAATATATCTTCAATGAAGATAATTCAAAACAGCAGAAATCTCAACAAATTCACATAACCGCAATCGCTTCGAATTCTCAAATTGGATTCGAAATTTTCAAAGAAAACAAATTAAACACAGTTATGTAAACAACAAATGAAATTTATTACAATTTCATATTTTGACTTTTTAAATCAAAATAATTATCGTCTGCACTCAGCGAAGCAGTCACACTGTTTTCGCTGCGCACTCTGATAAACAGTCGCAAATCAAACAAATCAACAAAACACAAATTCATTTTTATTTTTAAATAAAGCTATTTAAAAATTTTATCATAATTTCAAAACTTTAGTTTTTGACTCAAAGCACAAAATATCGACTAATAGTTGTAACACAAGTTCCATATAATGTTATGTTTTATATTATGTCCATAAACCCCAAGCTCTGATACCAACTGTGACGCCCCACCTCTATGCTCGCAATAACTAATAGTATTAAAAGAAATACTGTCTGTTATCACGAAGAATAAGGCTGGATAGGAGCGGCCATCCGTAGTTAGGCCTTACACTAGTATTGGTTACCTCGATAGGAGTGATATATATTTTTAATTTTTCATCTCTTATTTATTTACTCCCATCGACATACCCAATTCCAGTATTAAACGAACTACGATGGTTCATAATAGTTTAGGACAATATATATAATAACAACACAGATAATGTAAATGCGGAACACAGATATAACAGAAAGTCTCATATATATATATATATATATATATATATATATATATATATATAACTGATGTCAGTTGATATACATGTGATACAATACATATGATACAACTACAACTGTCGACTCTGGAAGCTACATAAACAAGTACATTATCGTGAATAATATACAGGAATATACAACATCCTATACAAATACACTGACTACTACAATAACGACGACTACTCCAAGAGAAGTAAAAAGACTTCATAGCTCTAACATCAACCCAAAGTAAGATGTCAACAACCTGTAAATACTCGGTCTGACCCGAGTATTATATTCAAAAGAAAATAATACACGGGTCAGTCTAATTCAAACTCAGTTATTAGTGCACAGAAGCAATAATAATTAAACATGAATAGACGACTGTCACAGTAAATTCCGTCTATCCAACCCTTCTAGAAGAGAATCGAATAACGGTAAATATAACACGTAATAGTGTTAAATAACAAATCAGAAGATTCGAAATATCAATAAAGATGAATGAAAAGAATATCAATGAAGATATATTTAAAAGAAAACATCAAAATTGCCTAATTGGCAATTAACACAAAATCTGATTATTTAAATAAATAATTAGAAACTCATAATCTAATTATCAAATAGATAATTAGGCAACAACAAAATGATTAAATCAAACCAAATCAGAATACAATATCAAAATATTGAATAGACAACATAAAACAATTTCATCAATTGAAATCAATCAATTTAAAACGTTAGATTCTGTATTGGCTGTAGTACACGCACGCGTGCACTGCCTGGCCAATACGACATATGTAATATGCAAAAGATCACTGTTCAAAAGCAAAAGAAAAATCGATTAAAATCAATACTGTGTGGCTGCAGTTCACGCTTGCATGCACTGCCTCGCCACTACAGTGATGATGTATCCAACGAATACCGTGTGGCTGCAGTTCACGCTTGTGTGCACTGCCTTGCCACTACGGTGATATGTACACAATGAAAATTCACAAACGAACACAAGGTCAAACCAAAGCGTCTAAGCTGGATTCAATTCAACTGTATTCAAATGAAATGCCCGATACAAAAATCAAACATCGACCATAGTTCAAATCAGAGACTGCACAAATGAACCTGCAATAAGGGGATGGCAACATGCAGTCCATAGTTTCGCAATTTAAAGATGTGCACAACTCTGCTAGAAGTGCACTTGACGTATACAAACTGCCCAACTCGAAGAAGCAAACAAAGATATGGATAGAACCAAACAGCACTTCAAGACACAGTGCAGTGGTATAAACATCACCATGAACTGGCAGTGGTACAAGATACAAGGGTAGCGACAACTCAGAATAATGACCAGGTAATAAGCAGTATACAACCTGAACCAACAGAGCACGGAGGCTCAAATGATCAAATGCACATGGCAGTAATGAGTCGACTGGATGCAACATGAACCAACAATGTGAAAAAGGCTCGAACACATGTTAGTACACAAATCAAACTACAATGAACTAATGGACAGAACAAGGGCATCTAATATGGTTAAGAACTGATACAAAAGACTACATGAAATACATGAAGGCCGTGCTCAAACAACTGCAACAATGTACAGTGAAGTGAAGTGGGTAGTGTACTCAATACAACGTGAAGTGCAGCAGTGTAGAAGACTACTGCACCCAAAACATGGCAACAAATGAAATAGTGCAATAGCAATGGTTCAACACTATGCTAATATGATCACATGTATATGCAACAGTAACTGAAGTGGATAGCATGCCTCAAGCAACAGTAAAATGAGTTGGATAGCATGTCTCAAGCACTGGACAGTACGACCCAAAATCAAGTTGCAATGAATCAAATAGGAATTGCAACAACGGGAAGTGGCAGTCATGCCAATGTCACCAAGTAAAGCCAGGAGGAAGGCTTTACTGTTTTGGGATCAAATGCATAATGGCCGAAGCCACAATGTAGTAATGTGAATGGACAAGATTCAAGTATAATACTCATGTCTACAGAGTTTAATGCAACATGAAGCTATAAACCAACTAGTATGTATACAACTAGACCACAGTGAAATTACAATTCAACTTAATTTAAATCTAGTGCACAGAACAACATTGTGACCACAGTGAACACACTTAAGGCAGCGCGTAATTCATGTGAAAGACTGCAGTACCGTGGTCAAAACCAAATAAACATTCGAATTCCAAAATCATATATCAACGGTTTCGAATTAAATAAAGACCGTAGTCAACATTAAAGCAAATTGCAAAATCAAGTAGATTCTCCTCCAAAAGTATTTTCACAAAAATCACGTTTGCAGTCGAAAATAACTGCAGGCCTAAGCCAATGCCGAAGTTCAATTGGTAAACAAATCAAAGCTGTGAACCACTGACCGGAGTCGTGGAATAACAATGTGGTGCATCAAGTCAAGCTTAATGTCATACACGAAATATTTTCACAAAAATCAACTTAATCCATTCATGTGACCAGCCAACAGAAATCTAAATCGAAACAGTGATACGCAAGAAATACGAACAAGGTCAAAACTCATAAAGTCGAACAACATCTACATCGCAAAATTAAGCAGCTCAAGTCAATCAAGTGTTCAAAACCAAGCTAAATTAAAGCCTCAAAAGTCATCAACATTCAAATGAAATTAGTCGAAGTGCGAGTTGAAGAAGATGTGAGCGAAAAAGTTCACTCACCTTATTCGAAGAACCCGGATCCATCAAAATCGAGTTCGATTGAGGAGAAGAAGCCGCGCACAAACTTCACAAAGTAGGCAATCGAAATGCTAACCCTTAATCCAAGCGGCGACTTCGAAGACCAAATCTTTGAGCTAAAAGGGACGAACGAGAAGACAGAGCCGCCATATTATTTTTTTCTTTTCGTTAGGTCTAGGGTTTTCGAATGAGAAGTAAAGAGGGACGGGTCGAATTGAATTAAAGAAAGGAACGACATCGAAAATAAACATGGGCCTATACTAAAATTTTAAAGCCCGTAATCTCTTAACAAAATTTTTTAAACGAATTTCAACCCAAAATAAAAACTCCAAACAGCAATTAACAACCAATATTGATCGTCAAACAACGATAATTAATTGTTGTAAAACCCAGGGTTGTTACACTATTACTACTCTACAAGTTCCCTGTAGTTTAGAATTCACTATGGGTTGAAATGATACATACCCGAACGGACTTTAGAATAGGAGAATCTCGTTATGGGTTGAAATGATAGACCCAAGCGATTTTCATTAAAATAAATTTGGGATTACGGGTTGAAATGATATCCACCGTTATATATTTAGTGTACGGATTGAAATGATAAATATCCGTATCACTTGACCGTAGGATATGAAATATATACAGACATTGCTGGTCCATATATAATTGTTTTGAAAATAATTTCTATGGTTTTGAAAAGAAATATATAGTTTTAAATACATGTTGATTCTTAAATGATTATATATAAAGGGTAATGATATATATAAATTTAATAATAATTAATTTAATTAAGATTGATTTAATACATAAATTATGTTTAGTATATATGTAAATTATATTTCAAATAGATTTTTGCAATAATAGGGATAAAATTTAGGTGGGGAGATAAATTTGGATTTAGCTGAAATGGTATTAAATTAAGAATTTTATTTAGTTAAATCGATTTGAACTATTGAATGTGAAACTTAAAGATATGTTTTTATAACTGGATGTTGACTTAAGGGATTTAATGAATATTTCAAGTTTTAAATAAATTGAAGGTAAAGTAAGGTTACCCAAATAATACTGAATTTACTAAATGAATATCCCAAGACTAAATAATAACGAGGTTAATCGAGATCTATATGAAACTGTTAAATTTAACCTTGAAAGGTCAAATATTAAAACTTTGAAATATACTGGGATGTAAATGGTTAATTTGTGATTCAGGTATGTAATTGAAATCAATATAATTTAAATTGGTTATTTAGAAACTGAATTAAATGGAAATTGATAAATTGAGATTGAATTAAATTTGCGTAGGAAAGTCGAGTTGATTTTGAAACGATTTGTGAAATTTGAGGAAATAGAATACTTTATTTAGGGAAGTAGATATATTGGAAATAAAGATTTTATTTTGGTTTGAATTGTAAACGATTTGAATGACCACGTGCTATAGTGTATATTCCTACAATGTAGATAGTTCCATGGACCCTTAGAAGATGGTTATCCCAAACGTCCTTTAAGTTAATTATATTTCAATTGATATTTCACTTGAGTTAGATTTATAGATATAAGAATGTTAATCCTGACTCAAGTGATTTATGTTTTGCTTTACGCTCGGGTCAGACTGAGTGATACAGCATTTGAGACTCACCTTCGAAGTTGGAGTATTGCTTGAAGATCTAGTTATCTATCCTTTCAATCATCCAGTTGATCGGTCCAGAGAAGTCATATGCTCGTACTGGAGACTTCACTGCATCTGAGATATTCTATTGTGCTTTATCTCTAACTCTGATGTTTTTATAGTAGCTTCATGAACTACTATTCATTTATTCCGCTGCGTATTTTTGTACTACTCTGTATCTGTGATTCTGTGATTGATTTATTTACCGTATATGTTAAGTTTTGCTAAATTTTAATTAACAATTTGGTGTTTTGAATTATTCAAGTCGGACATGTATGGTTTTAGTGACGATTTGAATGGTCCAAAATAGCGGGTCGTTACAGTTGTTATCAGAGCTTTGGCTCGAGGAAAAACATAGCATATATGGTAAATTTATTTACAGAATCACTTTCGTTCGAGTTGAATCTCTTCCTTTTGACTCGATTTCCTTTGAACTTTGGAACGTTCCCTGTGGTTCAAAAATTCATTCTTGTCTCTCTCCATTTATATTCTTTTGATTCTGGAGTATCCATTGACTCCACTGAATGATTTGTAAAGGGGGTGAAACTCCTGTACGATTGGCAGTGATTCATCGGAGATTTATGTATCCCTCAGTTTAGATGCTACTATCTCTTGTTATTCCGAATTATATCTCTGGCGATCGAATGTCGAATTGCCTCAGAATTTTGCGCCGATCTAATTTTGGAAACATGGTTGATCGGTAAAGGTCACTCGCGATTTATAGAAGTATATCCATCTTCTATTTTTGTAATATCCCGGAATTTTGGGCAATATAAATTTAATAATCTGTGTTTAAATTTAAATTGAACTGATAATTTTTGTTGATAAATTTGGTTTGATTTAATAATTTTCTTTATTTAAATATTTAATTTGTGAATTTATTTTTAGTAAACTAATAAAATTTGTTTTCTATTTATAAAATGTATATGTATTTATATATTTTTAAATAGATAAGTTGTTTTTAAATTAAATTAGTATAGCATAATTTTAATGTTTTGAAAATAGGAATTGTGATTTATTTTTGATTTAAGCTTTTCAAAAATATTTAATAAAATACTAAATGATTTTAAATATGTGAGATAAATGTTTTATTGGTTTAAAATTTATTTGTACTTAAGTTTGAATTTTAAAATAAGTTACAAAAACGTTTGTGTTATTCTTTTTAAATATTGATTTATAAAATGTGATTTGTTAATTTCATTTGAAATTTAAAATACAATTTATTTATGAAACATGTATTCAATAAGTTATTGCAAACTCTTTTATAAATTTATTTTAATTATTTAAAAGTTTCTTTTTCAAATGATTAATTTGTATATTTATAATAACAACTTGCTTTATTCTTTAGAAATTATTTTAATACATAACTATGTATAAGAACTAATTAACTAGGCTTAATATTTTATTAACTCTAATTATAAATATTAATTACTTAAAAGATACATGTGTAAGCATCTTAAAAACCTAAGCTAACAAGTGTTATATATTTAAGCATGAGAATTTACAAGTTTCTATATTTTTACATGTGTCATTGTTAATTTTGTTTTTTCCCTTTAATTTTAATTTATCATAAATTAGCTTTATAAACTTGCATATACTCATTCCTTTCCTTTTTCTTATTCTTCATTTTGAACAAACAAATCTGAAACCCTCTTTATAATCATGCTCCTCTAACCTGCAGAATCAAATTCCTTGAACATATCCCAAATCTTATTCAATCTGCAAAATGAAAACATGCATTTCTAATTTCAAACCTGTAAACACTTGCATTCAAACTCCTCAAAATGCAAGTCTGCATCCTCCAAAACTAAATGCCCGCATTTCAATTTTTATCAAGTAAAGCCTGCATTTTTATTTCCTTCAATCTACAACCTGGAGGGATTTACATCTGCATGTTCTTGCTTACTGAAACAACGGCCTGCAAGATTGTGGATTAAGGAGTAATGTACGCATTCATCTATTTCTTGGAATTTGTGCTCTGCATTTAGTACAGGTGAGTAACTCATCTTATAAAATCTGTTTAATAGGTAAAGTTGTGCATGCTTTAAAAATTAGAAATGAACCTATATGAAATTGCTATGAATATTATACCTGTAATATATGTATTGTTGAGTATATATATTTGAATGTGATGTATGTCTGTTTCATGAGGTTATTGACTGTGTATTGTATAAGCTCAAGTAAAGTAAAAAAAAAATCTTTTTCTTCTGATTTGGCTGTTGTTATGAATTAATATTTGAATGAAATATGTTTGGTTCATGGTAAAGTAAAGTTAAAACGTTTTATATAGGTTAAATAAATTTTGAATTGCCTGAAAATTTGATAACAGAGCAAACATTAATATAAGAGGAAAAATTCAAACATTTTGATTTATTGTTTCAGATTTATAAATTGAAACAACAAGTGAATTCATGAATTTTAAATCAAATAATATAATTTATAGTGTTGTGAAACAAGTGCAGGGATGAATTTACTGTATTTTACATTTTTGTTAAGTACATTCGATTCTTGCATTTGATTTGATTGAATTGGCTTCTGAAGATAGAGTAGCTATCAAATATAATAGGAAAAATACTAAATTGGTTTACAATTAAATATTGATGTTGAATTTGGGATTTCTAGTTAAGAACCCTAGTTTTACTGGGTATAAGGGATTTGAGTGCTGCGGCTTCATCAATGAATCGAGTTCGACCCTGTTTTGCGTGTTGGTAGAGGATGTATTGTTGGAGTCATCACCGGAGTTTCAAGATTTATAGTGGCCGGAGTTGTGAGTTATTGCCGTTGACAGGTTGATCACTGAAAGGGGAAGGTTGTTTCCAGGTTTTTGAGTATTATACCTATATGAATATTAAACCTGTAATATATGTATTGTTGAGTATATATATTTGAATGTGATGTATGTCTGTTTCATCAGGTTATTGACTGTGTATTGTATAAGCTCAAGTAAAGTAAAAAAAATTCCTTTTCTTCTGATTTGGCTGTTGTTATGAATTAATATTTGAATGAAATATGTTTGGTTCATGATAAAGTAAAGTTAAAACATTTTATATAGGTTAAATAAATTTTGAATTGCCTGAAAATTTGATAACAGAGCAAACATTAATATAAGAGGAAAAATTCAAACACTTTGATTTATTGTTTCAGATTTATAAATTGAAACAACAAGTGAATTCATGAATTTTAAATCAAATAACATAATTTATAGTGTTGTGAAACAAGTGCAGGGATGAATTTACTGTATTTTACATTTTTGTTAAGTACATTCGATTCTTGCATTTGATTTGATTGAATTGGCTTCTGAAGATAGAGTAGCTATCAAATATTATAGGAAAAATACTAAATTGGTTTACAATTAAATATTGATGTTGAATTTGGGATTTCTAGTTAAGAACCCTAGTTTTACTGGGTATAAGGGATTTGAGTGCTGCGACTTCATCAATGAATCGAGTTCGACCCTGTTTTGCGTATTGGTAGAGGATGTATTGTTGGAGTCATCACCGGAGTTTCAAGATTTATAGTGGCCGGAGTTGTGAGTTATTGCCGTTGACAGGTTGATCACTGAAAGGGGAAGGTTGTTTCCAGGTTTTTGGTTTTAAAACTCGAATTTAAATTCAAGTTGAATTATGGGTATTTGAGGGTGGAAGTGTGATGAGGGGTCACTGGTCGATGGGGAATGGTCGTTGATAATGGCCGAAGATGGCCGGAGATGGGGAGTAGGTGCACAGTGAGGTGTTGTGCATGGTTGTGTTGAAGTGGGTTGCAGGGTTTTGTAGCTTGTGATTGTCTCGGGAAATTTAGGAAGAAACTCGAAGCATAGGGTCTTGTGACTCGAAGTTAAAATAAGGATTTCTCGTGCAGATGTACGTTTCAGGTTTTAGAGGTTTTAAAAGAAACCTGTTTTCCAGGTTTCTAAATTTTTAAAGTGAAAGTAAATTTCAAACAAAAATCTGAAAACTAAGTTGAACCTGAATTTAAATATAAATTCAATTAATTAAATTTTGGGTTTTTGAAATAATTTAAATTTTGAAATTTTTAATTAGTTTCAGAGTTTGATCAGGAAACTGTTTCCCAGGTTTTACAAATTGATGTAAAAAGAAAATGAAATCAAAATCTGGAAATAAGTTTGAATATAGAATTTAATTTAAATTCAATAAGTTATAAATTTTAGATCTTTGAATTAAATTTAAAAGGCTCTTAACAAGTTTGGTTTTAAACTAAAAACAGAAATTGTCTTTCTGTTTTAAAATTTTAAAAGTACAGTTTCAAATTTAAAGTTGAAGTTCAAGCTGCAATGTTTAAACCTGAAATCTAAATATGTAATCAATAAATTAATTCTTGGATTTTGAAACAATTTGAAATTAAAAATTTAAGATTTTAACAAACTAAAACAGGAAACAGTTTTTTCTGTTTTTCTGTTTTGAATTTAAAAGCAAATTTTTAAAATGCAACTGAAAATTTAAAACAAGTTTAAATCTGGAAAACAGAAATATGGAACCTGAGTTTGAATTTAAATCTGGAATTTAAATTTAGATTTGAACTTTTTAAAGTATAAAGAACATTGATTTGAATTTAAAACTATAATTTTTAATTTATGAAATAAAGTTTAAAAGAAGTTTAAATTTAGTTTTAAAACCTGAGATTTGACTTTAATGCCAGTTTTTAAATTGAATAAGATTTTAAATTTAAATTTGTTTTGACTACTTTAGAAAGTTTAAATAATTTGAATTTGAAAATGAAGATGGAGATGTAAGTAAAGTTTAAAATTTTTAAGTTTGAATCTAGAATGAAAATTTGAATTGTGTTTCAGTTTGAGATTTAAAAAGAAAATTTTAAATTTGAATTTTTGTTTGAAACAAAGTGTTTAAAATACTTTGTATAAAGAAGAATGTTTCTAAATTTTGAATTTAAGAAATTGGGTTCATTTAAATTATTTAATTTAATTTAAATGGAGTATTAATTATTTAATTAATTAATAATGGGGATGTTTAATTAAGTAATTAATATTATTTTTAAGTTAATTAATTAAGATTTGAGATTAATTAATTAAGGTTAATTAATCTATATTAAGGGTGGTTAATTAAATTTTAATTAATGATTAAGATTTATTTAATCAAGTGATTATTGATAATTTAGATTTTAATTAACACTTAATTAATTAATAATTAGAGATTAATTAAATTGTAATTAAATATTAATTAATTGATAATTAATAATATTTTGTATAGGTTAATTCTTAATTAAGTAATTAAGAAATGTTAATGAAGGTCATTAACTTAAGATTATTTAACAATTAATTAATGTGATTAATTTTAATAATTAATTAGATTAATTAATTAATAATAATCAATTGTTTAAGTTTAATTACTTAATGAAAGTAATTAATAAACTAATTATTTAGTGTAATTAATTTGATTTATGTGATTAGTTTAGATTAATTAAGTTAAATTAATTTAAACAATTGGGGATTATTGACAATTACTTTATGTAGTTTATGAATTTGTAATTACTTAAGGAAGTAATTAATTAATAATTACCGAATGTAATTAAGGATATTTATTATAGAAGTAATTTGGATTTAAATTATTTGAAATAAATCAAGGATTGATTTAGTAATTAATTAAGAGTAATTGATTTATGGAATGAGTAATTAAAGTAGTTAATTACTGAATGGTTATTAATCAAAGGTGATTAATGTATATGTGGTTTAAATTGAAGATTAATTACTTATGTAATTAATTTATATTAGAGATTGATTAAATATAGTTAGAAATCGTTAATTAATTAATTAATGATGTAATTTGGAATTGATTAATTAAGGCATAATCAATAATGAATAAATGATTAATGTGATTAATTTTAGCTAATTAATTAGTTAAGTAATTACAAGTTAATTATCTGCAAAGGGTTAATATAATTAACTTGTGTAATTAATATTGAAGGCTAATTACTTATTGTAATTAGGGAATTATTAACCAATAATGATTAAGTGAAATGAATATTGAGATGATGATTTAAAAATTGATTGTAATCAATTAATGGTTAAGTAAGCAGAATTTTAATGATGAAGTAATTAATTTAATTCATTTTAAATTAATTAGAGATTAAATAATTAATTTAATTCATTTTAAATTAATTATAAATGGTGTGATCATTAGATAGTTTCTTATGTTTGATGATTGGTATTAATTGCCATGTATGAGTTGTAATCTAAGTTATGAGAATAGTAGTGTATGTGATGGATGCATTGGTTGCTTTTGGATGATAATATGGATTATCTGATTATGACATGAATTATCTGTTGAAAATGATAATGTTGATTATCTATTGTATTGTGAATTATCTATCTGTGTATATTTAGATAATGAATTGAATTGTTTTAAACTTTAAAACAACTTGGCCCTAAAAGACACGCTTTGGATTTCGATGAGACCGGGATCGGGTTTCCATATTTGGGATCCGAAAACCACATCGATTCCAAATTAAGGTTAGGTTGTTATTCCAAGCGGAGCGAGTGAAGACTCGAGGTGTAAGGGCTATACGTCAGTATAACTCTGTGGGTGATTCCGTAATGAGTTTGACGGAATAGTACTTATAGATTCGAGATGGTGATTCAAAGTACTAGGGTTATTGTCGTTAACTCTAAGGGTGATTCCAAAACGAGTGTAACGAGATAATGCCTTCGGTTTCGTTCGAACCCAGAACGAACTTGTATGGATCGAATGTTTTCAGAACATCGTCAGGTGGACGATGAGCATTCTAAGTGATATGTCCTATAAAGGTAATCGTAGCCTCAAGCCTCATCAACCGGGAATGGCTAAAACAGGGGAGGTGCAGCAAAGCTTCGTGGGTAGCCCCCACTTGAGAGCAAGATTTATCCCTGTCTAGAGGTCCCTTTATCTTTTGGCTTAGTGGTGCGGTTGCTGATCACAACTACGGGGTTGTCTTGTTTGGAACTGTTCAGTAAGGAACGGGTCCGGCTTTGTGTTGCAGGGGATTGGGTGTAATCCTCGGTACGGTGATCTAGGCCACGTACTGTGACGGGCGGTACCCCAGTAGCCCAGCGATTGTATGGAATCCAAAATCCAATAAGTGTCGTACGTATTAGTTGTGCCCAACTATGTTGGAATGTGAGATGTAAGCATTCCAGCTATTTCTGTATTTTACTTGAAACCCTAGACACTATTATAACATCATCGGATTTCCTATCAAATGTTTTGGTAAGCGTAAGATAAAAACTTTTCCATGTTTATGTGTGGGATGTCTTACGTGATACCCTTTCTTTTCAAAGGTTTTTCAAAGTTAAGCAACTTTAACCTGTTACTCACATCAGACCCATGTCTGACCCGGAGTTATTTCTGTTTTTCTTTAACTCTTGGGTACTCAAATTTTTATGAGTAGTCAAGGGAATTCAGGTTAGGATTCAGGATAGCTTTGAAGAATTGTGGAGGAGCATAGGAGCAGGAGGCTTCTGCGTATAGTTATATAGTGTGTTCCGCTGTGTTGGTATCTCTAAGTGTTATCTGTATGTTGTATTGAGTTGTAATAACTAGACAGGTGTTTATATCTGTCTAGTATGTGTTGTAATGTCTGTATAACTCTGATATTTGTTGTATACTATGTAATACTTATGTTATTAATATAATTTATTCGTTCCGTTGTTGAGATTCTAGTGTTGTTTCTTCTTTCTCTTCTTTCTTTTCTCTTTTCTATCCCTTTCTTTCTTAAGGATGATACGACTTTTTATGGAGAAAAAGTCTGGTCGTCGCAATTTTGTAATTTAATTATCTCATCTTCGATCGATTCTATCTTCGAATCAGGATTCTATTGATTGGAGTTCCTCTAAATTAAATCTCTATCTTGTTTTGAAATCCATTGTTGAATCATCCTTCGAAAATCGGGTTTTGTTTGAATTTTAAAATTATTTTATATACCGAAATTTTTATTTAGGTAACTATGATGTTATTCTATATATAAAAGTTCTGAAAGGATTTGAAATTCTGAAAATTATAAGACATTGATTTATAACCGAAGGGTTAAATTTGAAATTCGAGATTTGAATTTCGGTATTTTGAAATTGGTTTTAAGATTTTGGAAAATATATTAAAATTATATGATTTAAAAGTATTTTCCGAATAAGAAATGTTTCTAATGAGTTCAAATGAATTCTAATAATTTTTGACACAGCGGATATAACGGACGACGACGAAATGTGGATTTTGTGTCAAACTAATCGATGAAACGATTAGATGAAACAAGATAAATCGATGGATTCAAAAATACCGAACGCCCAAATTCATTGATCCCGAGAGATACCGAATTCTAGCTATCTCCAACACGTTGATCACGCACGATAACGTGTTAAAAGATCTACGACTCTTCTACGTTGATCTCGCGCACGAGATTCCGTGAATCGGCTTCAAATCCGTTGATTCGAGCGCACTCGAATAATCGAAAATGGAGAAAGGGGCTCGCACTCAACTTCCAATTTCAAAGAGGCACAAAGCGCTCAAACAAAGTTTTATTCAAAATCAACTAACTTTTACAATGACACGACACTCCTATTTATAGGCTTACATACATCACACGGCCTAATAGACAACGACCTAACACATACAACACAACACGACACAGTTTCACTGACCTAACATAGGTCGTTCACGACCTAACACAAGCGACCTAAGAAAATGGCCTACGACTTATCAACAAACATACGTAATACAACACGAGTTAGCATGTACAACATCACGCGACCTAAGGAATAATCAGCTCAACATTACACGAGTTACAACACATCACACGACACAACAATATGCGACTCAACAATATCTTCAACACTGTAGCTTGAGCAACCTACTGAAGAAAACCCGGCAGCGATATAAGGATTGTACACCTCTTTATGCGACCTAAAGACTCAGTGACTTATTACTTCTCGCGACCTAAAGTATTCTTGAGCGACTTAACAATGCGACCTTGGATGCATGAACGACTTAAGGCGGTAGCATAAGTGAGCAACCTAATGAACCAGCGACATAACTTCTAAGAACAGGAACGACTTAAGTAAGGAGCGACTTAAGTGAGTGCACGACCTCGTTAGGTCGTTGGAATGCTATTTCGCTCGAGTTAGGTTGAAGCCTGCAGATAGTGTTAGGTCGCAACTCCTTATCTCGTGACCCGTTAGGTCGTGAGTGACCTAAGGAAAGTAATTGCACTACATCATCCTCTCCCGGTTGACAAGAATTTGACCTTGAATTTGCACCTTCCTCTTCCACAACAAGCTTATCCCCATGATACGGAATCAAGTATTTAACGTTGAAAACATCTGCAGCGTGAATATGATCTGGCAACCTTAACTGATAAGCATTATCATTGATCTTCTTCAAGATTTCTACCAGACCAATCTTTCGAGCTTTCATTTTATTGTAAGTTCCAACTGGAAAACGATCTTTCGTTAACACTGCGTAAACCAAATCACCTTCTTCAAAGTCTACACTCCTTCTCTTCTTATCTGCCAGTTGTTTATACTTCTCATTTGATGCAAGCAATCGTTCATGAACAGTTCTGTGGCACTCTTGCAACTCAGTCATAAAATCACAAGCTCGTTTAACAACTCACTTCTGATATGGCACGGTCGTAAAATCCAACGGTCTTTTCGGAATTGCTGAATATACAACTTGAAATGGACTGAATCCAGTACTTCGATTAACAGTGTGGTTATGTGCAAATTCCGCCTGACATAACTTCATATCCCAGCCCTTCAAATTATCTTTCACAAGAAATCTCAACAAGTTTCCCAATGATCTATTCACCACTTCCGTTTGCCCGTCTGTTTGTGGATGATAAGCGCTGCTAAAATTCAGCTTCGTCCCAACCATCTCCCACGGACTCAACCAAAAATGGCTTAGAAATCAAGTATCTCGGTCAAAAATAATGGTTTCAGGTAGCCCATGTAGTCGATAAACCTTTTTAAAGAACTATTGAGCAACACGGACTACATCAGCTGTCTTCTTACAAGCTATGAAATGCGCCATCTTCGAAAATCTATCCACCACCACATATATAGAATCATTCCCTCGTTGAGTTCTTGGCAAACCGAAAACGAAGTCCATGCTAATATCAACCCATGGTCTAGTAAGCACGGGAAATGGAATATACAATCCAGCGTTCGTAGCTATCCCTTTGGAAACTTGACATATGTGACACCTCTCCACAAATCTCTCAACTTCTTTTCTCATGGAAGGCCAAAAATAAGATTGAGAAATCAATTGCAATGTACGATCTTTTCCCACATGTCCTTCTTCATGCAATTCTTTTACAATCTTCATCCACAAACTGCAATCTGGTAAACATAATTGATTTCCCTTGAAAAGAAAACCACCCACCAACACAAATTCATCCATCTTCCCCTTATTGACTTCATCTACAACCTTGGCAAAGTAAGGATCTTCAACAAACAATTCTGAAAGTATATCAAACCCCGTCACTTCAACCTTCATCGTATTCAATAAATGATTTCTCCTACTCAATGCATCTGCCACTCGATTTGTAACTCCCGATTTGTGTTTCACGACAAATGTAAACTTTTGTAAGTATGTAATCCATGAGGCATGCCTAGCTGCAATCTTGTCCTGCCCTTGCAAATGTTTCACCGCCTCATGATCAGTATATAACACAAACTCATTGTGAAACAAGTAATGTGTCCAGTGTTTCACAGCATGCACAATAGCATAAAATTCTACATCATAAGTATTACGTCTCATCTTTGCTCCCGAAAGCTTCTCACTAAAATAAGCAATAGGACGGCCCTTCTGACTTAACACCCCTCCAATTCCAACCTTAGATGCATCAGTATGTAGCTCAAACAACAATTGAAAGTCTGGTAATACTAGAATGGGCGCTGACGTCAAAAGTTCCTTGATCTGCTCAAAAGCAAATCCTGCTTCCTTTGACCATGAAAATTGCTTCCCCTTCATACAATCAATAACTGGTGCCATCACGCTACTGAAATGTGGAATAAATCTTCGGTAGAATGATGTTAAACCATGAAAACTTCTAACTTCAGTTATCGTCCTGGGTTGTGGCCAATTTTCGATTGCTTCAACTTTATTCTGATCCACCTGTATACCTCCTTTTGATACAACATATCCCAAAAATAAAACACTATGCGTCATGAACACACATTTCTGCGTTGCAGCATCAAATTGTTCCTGTCGCAGTATCATCAACACTTCTCTCAGGTGATGCAAGTGTTCTTCTGGGCTTCCACTGTATATTAGTATATCATCAAAATACACCACCATAAACTTCCCAATAAATGGTCTAAAGATCTAATTCATCACCCGCATAAACGTACTAGGTGCATTCGAGAGACCAAACGACATAACCAGCCATTCATACAACCCCTCCCTTGTCCTGAACGCTATTTTCCATTCATCCCCTGGTCGAATTTGATGGTACCCACTTTTCAGGTCAATCTTTGAAAATATAGCAGCTCCATTCAACTGGTCTAACAAATCATCCAATCTAGGCATTGGAAATCTGTACCTCACAGTTATTTTGTTGAGCGCCCTGCTATCTGTACACATCCTCCATGAACCATCCTTCTTCGGCACTAACAACGCTGATACAGCACAAGGACTGAGACTCTCATGAACACGCCCTTGTTCGAGCAACTCCTCAACCTGTCTTCTCAACTCCTCGTGTTCCTTTGGACTCATCCTGTAATGTGGTCTATGCGGTAACACGGCTCCTGGAACAAGATCTATTTGGTGTTGTATGTCCCTCAACGGTGGTAACTCCTTTCGCAATTCTTCAGGAAATACATATTCAAATTCTTCCAATACTGGTTTGACTTCCTCTGGAATTTCAACCTCCTCGCTACTTTCATGTCCGATCAACAAAAACACTCCAGGCTCGTCCTCCACTTCTTTGACAAACTCCTTCAAAGATTACAAAGTCTTCAGTTCTTCAATCTCCTCCAACTTGCTCTCTTCTTGTTGTCGTTTCTTAGGAACCAAAGTGATTTTAGTGCCCTCGAACATGAAACTGTAGCTATTGGTACGACCATCATGTTGCGCCGCTCTATCATATTGCCACGGTCTTCCCAACAACAGATGACATACATCCATATCAACCACATCACACCAAATTTCATCTTTGTATTTCTTCCCAATTGAAAATTTTACACAAGCTCTTCTACTAACCTTCACTTCCCCACCTTTCCTCAACAAAGCTAACTTGTAGGGTTTTGGATGCTTCTCAGTCTTCAATTCCAACTTCTTTACAGCCTCTGTAGAAATGATATTGTCACAACTTCCCGCATCAACAACAAACTTGCAAACCCTTCCCAAAATAGTGCACGTTGACTGGAAAATATTGCTCCTCAACCACCTAGATTCATCCTCTTGCTTTGGTGTCAAACAAGATCTCCTCATCATCAAATTACGTCCTTCGTCTCCTGACACTAATTCTACTTCTTCATCCTCAACTTGTGGTGAATTGGAATATTCTACTTCTTCATCCTCAACCTCAGCAACCATCACTCGTTTCTCAGGCTTCGGACATTCATTGCTCTTGTGACCAAACTCCCGACAATTATAGCACTTGAAATTGTTGCTGACCTTGGTCTTAGCAACTTCATTGACAACCGGTTTACTGACTGCTTTGGAACATTAGCATTGTACTAGCCCCTTTCACTTGATTGTTGGAATTTGTAAACACACCACCTCCTCTTCTAACTTGCTTCTTCCAAGCAAGTGCCTTCTGGTGTTCTTCAGCAACGGATCTTGGATCAAACATATTCACCATATCCTGGATCTGCATTCTTAACTCTCCAACAAATCTTGCGGTCAGCTGTTCCTCTGTCTCCATGATATCATTCCTCGCAATCAATTAATAAAATTCATCCGCATATCCATTCACCGACTTCGTTCCCTGTCTCGAATTTTGTAATCGCTGATACATAAGAGACTGATAATTATAAGGTAAGAAAGTAGCTTTCATCAACTTCTTCATCTTCTCCCATGACTAAACTTTCGACTTCCCCATTCTCTTCTGTGTAAGTTTAGTTTGCTGCCACCATGCTAAAGCTCTTCCTCTCAATCGTGCAGCAACCAACTTAACTCTTCGATGCTCGCGAACTTCCTTGAAGTCAGAAATTTCTTCAACATTAGATAACCGATCCAAGAATTCTTCACCTACCATACCACCCTAGAATTCTGGAATTTCCATCTTCATCCCTGACTCCCATTTATGATGATCTTCTACATACCGATATGGATTTCATACATGGTCTCGATCTTGATAATGAACACTACCTCTATCACCATCTTCATCACAACCAAATGTACTTCGATATCGATCTCGACCATCAACATTTCCACGATCACGCATATCTCTTCTACTATATCTTTCATCATCATGATATGGTTCATCTCCAAATCCATGATAAGTTCTTCTCACTTCACCTCGGTGCTCATGATGTTCTTGCCTCATAGAAACTGATGATTCTCTTCGATGGGATTGTGGTGACACCCTCCTCGCTTCCGCAACTGATGGCGAAACTTTGTTTCCTCCATGGTTCGAGATTGGTGACCTTCTCCTTTGACTTTGATTCATATCATTCATCAATTTCTCTAACTTCCCAATTTCTTCATCAATCGTTTCATTGATGCGTTGTTCCATTTGCTCAGCTTCTTCTCTTCTATACAATGCTTCAACATTTTGATGACGATTAGCTCTTCTCGACGGCATGATTATCTTTAACAACAATCTTCAACAAACTCGCCTTAACTTCTTCAACTAAACTGACTTTTGGCCTTGATAAACTTAGCTCGAATCAGAACTTCCATTCTCGGCTTGAACAAATCTCCCACAAACCTGAACAAGCTCGTCTTCAACTTCAACTAGCTCTCGGCCTTGACTCAAAAATTTCAAATAGGCTCAAACTTCAAAACATAAAATCTTCTCCCAAGGGCTCGGCTTAGCTATGATTGGCTAAGTCTAGCTCTGATACCAAACTAACACAGCAGATATAACGGACGACGACGAAATGTGGATTTTGTGTCAAACTAATCGATGAAACGATTAGATGAAACGAGATAAATCGATGGATTGAAAAATACCGAACGCCTGAATTCGTTGATCTCGAGAGATACCAAATTCTAGCTATCTCCAACACGTTGATCGCGCACGATACCGTGTTAAAAGATCTACGACTCTTCTACGTTGATCTCGCGCACGAGATTTTGTGAATCGGCTTCAAATCCGTTGATTCGAGCGCACTCGAGTAACCGAAAATGGAGAAGGGAGCTCACACTCAACTTCCAATTTCAAAGAGGCACAAAGCACTCAAACAAAGTTTTATTCAAAATCAAATAACTTTTACAATGACACGACACACCTATTTATAGGCTTACATACATCACACGGCCTAAAAGACAACGACCTAACACATACAACACAACTGACACAGTTTAACCGACCTAACATAGGTCGTTCACGACCTAACACAAGCGACCTAAGAACAACGGCCTACGACTTTTCAAAAAACATACATAATACAATAGGAGTTAACATGTACAACATCACGCGACCTAAGGAATAATCGGCTCAACATTACACGAGTTACAACACATCACACGACACAACAATATGCGACTCAACAATATCTTCAACACCATAGCTTAAGCGACCTACTGAAGAAAACCCGGCAGTGATATAAGGATTGTGCACCTCTTCATGCGACCTAAAGACTCACCACTTATTACTTCTCGCGACCTAAAGTATTCTTGAGCGACTTAACAATGCGACCTTGGATGCATGAACGACTTAAGGCAGCAACATAAGCGAGTGACCTAATGAACTCGCGAAATAACTTCTAAGAACAGGAACGACTTAAGCAAGGATCGACTTAAGTGAATGCACGGCCTCGTTAGGTCGCTGGAATGCTATTCCACTCGAGTTAGGTCGAAGCTTGCAGATAGAGTTAGGTCGCAACTCCTTATCTCGTGACCCGTTAGGTCGTGAGCGACCTAAGGAAAGTAATTGCGCTGCATCAATTTTGAAGAAATTTCAAAGAAGTTTTCAAGAAAATAGAAGTCCAGAACTCACTTATGTTGCTGGAAAATAATTTCGGTGATGAGTGCACGCGTCATCGACATTGATTTTCAAGTTTCAGAGTGGAGGAGAGGCCACTTTAATAGCTTCACTATGCGAGTGATTTTGTAAAACTGTTTTTGATTTCAAATTCCAAAGTATAATTTGATATTTTCGAAAGATATAGGTATATATTTGAAATAATTTAAAGTGAGACCGGTGTTCAGTCCTCGACTTTTGGATTTGACTTGGTATAATCCTATCTATTGAAATTGATTTATTGATTTATTGTTGATTTTCAACTCTTGAATTTGGAAATTTGACCCTAACTATTTTGAATGTTCGAACACTTCCAAATCAAGGTTTAAAATTTTAAAGCTAAGAAAATTTCGAAGAGTATAAACCATTTTGATAAAGTACATAAGTTTAGTTTTGTATGAGTTTGAAACTTTTTGTTAAGTAAATGAATATGACTATTTTGAATTATACTAATATGGAATATAGCTTTGGAATATTTTGAATAAAAATGTAGATTTAAGTAATTTTCAAAAAGGAAAATTGTATCTTTCGAATAGAAATAAATAGTTTAAAGGTTTTAAAGTGATAGTCATAAACTCAGAAACCATTTTGAGTATAATTGATTTTGAGAAAATATTTGGTTTTGAAATAAGATTTGGAATTAAAAACCCAGTATTTATATGATGATTTTGGGAAATGAATTTGTTTGACCTAAATTTTGTTGATTTGGAAATTTGGATTCTTTTCTAAACCTATTGTTTAAGAAACTTTGAAACTGAATATATTTAATTTGGAAGAAAATTTGGTGAAATCATGTATGATCTTGAAACTGAAATGTTATTGAAACGAGAAAAATTTGTGAACCTTGATTTACTAAATACTTGATTTGGGAGTTATTGAACTTATATAAAACTGATTTGTATAATACGAAATTGATTTGAAACCTATTGATTTGAAAGGTACTCAATTTGGAAAGTGAAATATTATATTATCGAAGACTATATAAGTGTGATTTGATATACTTTTGATTTTGGAAAGTATTCAATTTTGAAATGAAATCTTATATATATGGACTTTATATAAGTATGATATTTGAAAGTGATTTGAAAAGGTACTATATGATATATATATATATTCGAAGTAAAGATATGGAAAGTGCCTTCTGCTTGATATCCGCTTTGTGGCCACATTGTGGATTCATTCTATCGATATTATTCTCTTTGATTTTTGGTTTTCCGGATGTGATATTCAAGTGTTCCTACCGTGGCGTAACCCATGGTTTTTTTTTCTCTCGTGACTACATAGCGCAACTGCCTGGCTGAGTCCGGCCTAGGGGTATGGATTTTTTCCTAGGGGATCCAGGCGTAACCATTGTCTATCCTACAATCTGTATAGGTCGCATTAGTAGCGAATTGCTTTCTTCTTCCAGGCGAAAATAGCGTACGTGCTAAACCCATTGCCGTTCAAAATTCTTTTGATGTCGCTCCACCTATCGGCGATTAGAGGTCGATCAGATGATGCTTGTGACGCCCCACCTCTATACCCACGCTAGCCAGGGAACTACGGGGTAAGGCCATCAACTGGCATGGAGAATAAGGCTGTTGAGGAGCGACCGTCCAGGTACTTGCTTTGTGGGAGCACCGGTATGTCAGATAGTACAACATGCATCTGTTTAAGGAAGGAAATCCAACATACTGATACAAACTCAAAGCTACTGCATAGTGGCTATATATATTCTTTGGAAACAAATATAGAAGTAAACATAACACAAATCAGTCATAGACATCCATATCACAAAGGCGAAAATAGATATGAATATATAACACATGAAGGTGTACATCAGAGTAGTGGTCAAACAAGATCCACAATATCACAAAAGAATAGCAACAAGTGCTAGACAAAAGAATATGGATACATCTGTGAGTCTATATCTCAAATGTATACAACAAAAACCTCTAATCTAAGTAGTTAGCCAAAAGTTAGGGTGACAATCCTAGATGTGAAGTCATGCAGAAGCACCTATAACATCTCCGTCTAACCCGAGTATTATTTAATAAGAAAATAATAAACGGATCAGTCTTGTCAGGACCTGATTCTTTGACTTTTGAAAACCGACATCAATACGTCCACTGCATCAACTACCGAGAAATCGAATGCTGGAAAACTGAACCATGAGGGTTAAAAAGAAGTGGTAGAAGAAAACGATAGAAGAAGAAAGAAAAGAAACAGAAACAATATTAGAATCTCACATATCGCAGCAGAACAACATATAATAGATAAATGAATAATCTTTAAAACAAAGATACTATATCAGTTATTACATTACATTATCAGAGTTTACAACAACAAACAGCGGAAAAGAAATACTATATACTAGTGAATACGCCATGCCATCCAGCTTGCCACTTGAGCTCCATAGTACTCCTGAGTCCAGAATAACCTGATAACCTAACTCTAGACTGCCCGTATGGAAATTGGTGGGCACCCAGAGTTTAGGAAGAGAACAATAAACTCCAGGTCAGTCATGGGACTGGTGTGAGAACCTAAAACAGTTATTATCTTTTAAAAACAACAACAACAAAGATAATTTTAAAGTCAATTCGCAATGCTTTTGGAAAATGAGACAACCATGAGACCTCCCGCCACACACAATGCAAACGCAGAATTGGAGGAGATTTCTTCTTATGATAGTCAAAGATGCTTGATACGCATTAAAAAGAAACATTCGATATTATTACTAGTGCATAGTGTAGGAAAAATCATTTCGAAAGTACAGATATAAATCTTAGCCAACATACGACCATTATCGTATGCCTACTATAGCTACCATCCAAACAGTGGGGCGCCACCATAAGTGAATGATAGGTTCTACAACTAAAACCGTACAAGGCGCGTATTGTTTTATTTGGATTTCCAACAAATGGTCAGGCTAAGGAACTTCCTACTGCCACATGGGATCGCCTCTGGCGGGACGTCCCGAAAACTTAACCAGCTCTCTGCCAACACAACGCCGGGTTACCTTTGTCACTAGGTAACTACTACACGACTATGCCATCCCCCGGTCCCTTTGGACCTTTATCCGAGCGCTCGATTCCAACAACACCACACAGTATAGATATAGTGTATCAACATGAGTAAGTATCTGGGCTCCATACCATGATACCACCCTTTACAGAAGGAAATGACATACCCTAAAGGGCGCGACCCTCATAACCTTGCCGCATATTCCTATTTTGACCATTTCCGGGGAGTGAGGTCTGACGAAGTCTCGTCCACAAAGCTAGGCACAAAGCCATGCTTTGATCAACAAATGATCAATAAATAATCATCACACAGCAACACTCAGCATACCACATTACCAAATTGGGAATATATCGCTGATAACCTTCAACTACATAACCTCTGAGCGCGTACGTCTCAGAGAAGGGTGCTAAGCTAAGGGAATAAGTTCTCTACCACCAACAGAAATGTATTTGAAAGAAATCTGCTTTATATCTCAAAATGTAATGTCAGACACGTAACCATACAAGTCTGTTCCGGGTTCGAACAGTACCGAAGGCACTTCAAAAGAAGCCCTTGCTATCCGGGTATTCATAATCCCGATAAAACTTCCCATTACAAAGGGAATCTCCATACCGTAGCTAACGGTGCAGAGACAATCGATAGGTCATCCTATCGTTTTCACAAATACCCTGTCTTACCACCGGTCTTCAATGCTATCATAACGACGTATCACATATTCGGAATGGGTTTTACGACCCCAAGGTCCTTTCCCGGCTAACCCGAATAGTGAGCGCTTATTCAAAAATAAGTGTAGCATTCAATTTCAACCAATTCACAACAAATACCTATTTAAAGGTCAATATTTATAGTTGGTTATTTAACTATCAATCAGTATTCATGACATCGCCTGATTATAAATAACTTTCCTAAATTATTTATTTTCAAAAATATCTTTATAAGATATATATCCCACACTTCAACCATTTGAAAACCAATTTCAAATCAATTTACACCCTTACAACTTTCATTTCAAAATGGTTCATTTGAACCAATTAAATAAATCCTTACCGATTTATTAAATTTACGTTCCAAATCTGTAAATTAATCTCCACACTTCAAAATAAATCAACGTTTATTTTTAACTAATTTCCCATTCTTTTATAAATTCCATACTGAATTTACAATTCCAAAATATCTATGAATATACGATTTTTAAATCGATTTCTAATATTCATTTTCAATTTATCTTTAAAAGATAAAATCTTAAACATTCACTTCAATTGGAAAAACATTTCCACACTTATTTAATAATAAGTAATTCACCAATCTATTTATTTTAAACATTATGAAAATATTCAATATACTTAAATTACAATTAAGTATATATTTTATTCTTTAAGGAAAACATTCTCTCAACTCATTTATTTGGGTCAAAACGAATGTTGCGTAAAACATCGTTACGATAATCCAAAATCACTAGTATAGGGATTCGAAATTAAAGTAGATATATAAATCCCAATACCATATAAAACATTTCCTTTCAGAAATCATTTACTATAACAACAGTGTTATAGTCCAACATTTCCTTCTATTTCTCGAAACATTTATTTCAACAATGAATGTTGAAATCTATGGTTTCGATACATTATACATTTTAAAACATCTTTAAATCGCTTTAATTCTATTTAAAATCACTTTCCCAAAACATTTCTTTTATATATTATTCACTGTCCAAAATCGTGGATATATTTCCTTATCCAAATTCAACATTCTACATATTTTATTTAAAGGATTATCCACTGCCCAAAATCATGGATATATTTCCTTTAATAAGTAACTTATCAAAATAAGTCGTTTTCGGATTTATAAAACAACGTTTATAAATTCCATTTATATTATATGGCCACTTCAACTTATAAAATCACTTTATTAACAAATTCTATCCATATTCCATTTACATGCAAAAATCCAATTTATAAGTTAATTACTTATAAATCTTTTATTTTATAAAATCTATTCATTTTATAATTCCACAATTTATAAATATATAGATTTCATTCACTTATAAAATCCATTTATATTCCATTTTAACACTTATAAAAACTTGTTTTATAATTACAATATTTTTAACTTATGAATATCAATTTTATAAATATTTTATATAAATCACTTGTAATAATTCAAAAATCCTAATTTTAACCCATTTTATAAATTAATTAACTACTTATCTCAAAAATCACATTTCGGTTATATTTCACAAAAATCATAATTTTATAACATAAACATTTCAACGTTTATTCATTTAAAATGAATCAATTTCAAAATTAAATTTTATTATGAATTCTCAACTGAAATTTTAAAAAATCAAATTTTATTTATTTTCGGCATATAACGATACCAAAATATATTCGGCTAAAATTTAGCCTTTAACCGTCTCAATCACAAAGATAATCATGCAGATTATAAATAGATCAGTAAATAGATCAACACGCAGCATTGAAACCAATTCAAATGTTTGAGGAATCCAGTTGGATCCCTCCAACCTGTTTCCTGCATCCAAAGATGTTAGCACAATACCAATTTCGCTTCAAGACGAAATATCGTGGTATATGGAATTTATAAAATACTATCCGCTATTATGCGGCGCAATAGGGTCTCATCCGCTATATAATGCGGGAAATCAACTTCAAGTACATACATAATACCAATTTCACTATACGGTGAAATATTCGCGGTATATGTTTTTAATAAATAACCTCCACTTACTAACGGCGCATAATGTCTATTTTAACGATCAATAACAATCATCATTCAATCATACAATCAAGCAATTTTAAATCTAACTATATAAAATTTAAATCGAAACTGATTCGATTGAGTGAGAAGTTCTCACCTTGATTTTCCAATAGCAATTTTTAGCGTTTTATTTCGAATAAAATTAAACGGACGTTTAATTTTACCCGAAATTCACACTAGATCCAAATGACTCTAATCGAGCTCCATAGCATAGTATTCGATGATACGAACGCAACGCAATTCATTTCGTCCGATTCCGACCTCGTAGCAAAAAGATATTGAAATTTTAATATTGCACGAATTTATAAATAGTTTTAATATACAAATTTATTTCCTTTTTTTTAACCTAGATCGATCTGGGCCGTGGGATTTGCATTCCCTATCATCAGGCCACATGCGCCCTTTCCTTCACCCCTCCCATTCATGCGTTCTTGCTCCAGTAAAACGAACGAAGCCGTAACCCATCTAGCCGCCTCTAGGGTTTTACATATCCATCTCCACAATGCACGAGAGAATGATCAAGCACCTCAATTTGGAAGCTCTACCTCCACTCTACCTACGCCTGAACCCACGGCCAGCTCGATGGTCCCTTCTCGTGCAAAAACGTGCTCGATCCGTGTGCTTTTAAGCTCGAATTGCAGAAAATCTACCACATGAAATCAAATCACAACCGTTGGATTTAAGGATCTCAGTGTGTTCTACATTTTCCATGTTGGGAGTTTCGTGAATCGTTTTGCGGATGAGGAGATCAGAGGGGAAGAACAAAAGATATTTCTGGCCATCAATATTTTAGAATGGCGGCTAAAAGAAGAAACCCTAGCTTGTTTTTTTCTTTTGCAATTGTGAATTAAATCGTGCTTTTATATAAAATAAAACGAACACTATTCATCCCGGGTTTTTCGAACTCCGATTTACGCACGGTAACTGGCGTTTCTAGGGTTTACCCCACATTCCGGACACAATGGAATAGGTTTCGGAAGCTAATTCGATCATCTGTGCGAGTTACAGCAATAAATGATCAAATTAAATTAAATCGATTTAAACTAATTTCTAGGCGTTTTGGCTTCCCTGGACAAACGGTAAATCCGATTGATACGAAATTTGAAACCATACAATAATATCACATTATGGATCCGAAGAAACTGGTTTCGTTAAAATCCGAGACTGTTTTGAAAAATGGCTATTTTAACTCGTCAATTAAATATTAAAATATTCAATTTTCACAAATTAACTTTTAATTCGATTCTAAAAGTTCTATAACATCATTCTAACTCCAATATGATAAAATAAAATTTTCCAATTTATTTTCAATCATATTAAACCCAAATTTCAATTATTTTTGAAATTTCAATTATTAATTTATTGATTAATTATCCAATTAAATCCAATTATTCGAAATGAAATTTATTCGACTTATAAATTTCACTTATTAATATTAAAATTCAAATAAATATTCTTACTTAAATTAACAAAAATTCTAGGTCGTTACAAACTTCCCCCTTAAAAGAATTTCGTCCTCGAAATTACCAAGTAAGAAAAAGTTTTGAAATCCATTAACTTTTCATAACAAACCGTTCAAGTTTGATTTACAAATCTCTTAAGTGTTTAACTTTCCCAAAACTCATAGTTAAACTTCATACAGTAACTTTACTAAGTTTTCAAATCATACTTAGTAATCATACAATGTGATTAAACAACAAATGCAACCATCAAACAACTATCATACAATTAACATCCAACAAATCAATAACCAAATCAATATTCTTTCATTTCTCATTAACATTCAATGAATTGGTTTTTCATTCTAATCACATTTGATTTGTTAACCTTGGACATTACTAACATTTATTTTCAATTGTTCCACATTCGCTAATTTGTATTCAAGTTGGTTCATTCCCAAATCAAATTCAATTCTATTCAAATTCATTTACTTGCAATTTGGATTTGATTACATAGCTTTCAATTTTGCTAATTCAATTTCATCAACACTTAATGAATTATATACAATCGACTAACATCCATATGACAAACAATGTATGTTCAACATAACCCAATTATTTACTTCTCTTACATTCATTCAATTTGGTTTTAACACTTTTAATTCCAATTGGTTTATATTAAATTGATTTTCATTCAATTATTCAACTTCTAATTATATTCGCTTTCAATGAATTAACACTTCATTCATTATTTCATATCAACTTATTTACATTCGACTGATTAACATTCACTCCATTTATTAATTTAATTGCCAATTCCTTTAACAATATAAGGTTGAATTTCAGTTATATAACTCAAGTTTACATTCATTCAATTCGCTTTATTATTTTACTTTGATACCAAAATCAACTTTATTGAATTTTACTTATGTTATATTCCATTTCAACTTCTTTTACATTTTACTTGCACTATACAACTTAAGTTCACTTCTTATTTATTTCAAATTCTATTTCATTTAACTTAACAAAATTGTTTAACCATTTTAACTATTGGTTTCACTTACATTTTCTCATTTTCTAAGTTATAAAACTTATATATTTAAACTTCCAAATCCATTTACTTATCCAAGGCTACATTTACTATCTTATACTATAAGTTCAAAATTCATTTCACTTATATTCATCAATTTCAACTTGGATTTTTAATTTTCAAATTTGTTTATCACAACAAAACTTCAATTTCAATTTACTATGGTAGCAAATCCATCACACAGAAACTCGAAAATGATACTGATGATGCTGCAGTCATCACCCTTATTATTTCCCAGCAACAATAGTGAATTCAGTGCTTTAAATTCTTTCAAAAATTTTCCTTTTATCTATAAATTACATTTATAAATCTTTCCTTATAAAATTTCATTATTTTCCTTTACTTATACAAGATTGTTTCACAATTGTAAATCATTTTAAATATAATTCCATACTTATAATTCATTTGCTTATACAATTCATTCTTTTACAACTATTGTTTTTATTTAACTTATTCAACAGCCAAACAATCAATTCATATACACTTTAATAATTCTGAAAAAAATTATTTCCTTTATATAAAAATATAATCGAGGTAAAATTATTTCATTTACCCAATTTAAAACGATATTGTGCCGAATTGTTCTGAACAAGTTTTAAAGATCCCTATCGATAGAGTTGTACGGACTATACCGACAAGAATCCATATACCACTCAACAAACCAATGGTCACACTATAAAATAATTTTATATTCACTAACAAATACGCGCTCATATCTATTATTACACTCAAACTCATTCCAGAGTACTACTGACTCCATCTCTAATGAGTAATACCCAACAGAGCCATGGTTGTCGCCTAACCATATGCTCTGATACCACGTTGTCAAGACCCGATTCTTTGACTTTCGTAAACCGACATCAATACATCCACTGTATCAACTGCCGAGCAATCGAATGCTGGAAAACCGAATCATGAGGGTTAAAAAGAAGAGGTAGAAGAGAAAGATAGAAGAAGAAAGAAAAGCAACAAAAACAATATCAGAATCTCACATATCGCAGCGGAACAACATATAATGGATAAATGAATAATCTTTAAAACAAAGATACTATATCAGTTATTACATTACATCACTTTACATTACATTATCAGAGTTTACCACCACAAACAGCGGAAAAGAAATACTATGTACTAGTGAATACGCCATGCCATCCAGCTTGCCACGTGAGCTCCATAGTACTCCTGAATCCAAAATAACCTGATAACCTAACTCTAGACTGCGCGTGTGGAAATTGGTAGGCAACCAGAGTTTAGGAAGAGAACAATAAACTCCAGGTCAGTCATGGGACTGGCGTGAGAACTTAAAACAGTTATTATCTTTTAAAAACAACAACAACAAAGATAATTTTAAAGTCAATTCGCAATGCTTTTGGAAAATGAGACTACCATAAGACCACCCTCCACACACACAATGCAAATGCAGAATTGAAGGAGATTTATTCTTATGATAGTCAAAATGCTTGATACGCATTAAAAAGAAACATTCGATATTATTACTAGTGCATAGTGTGGGGAAAATCATTTCGAAAGTAAAGATATAAATCTTAGCCAACATACGACCATTATCGTATGCCTACTATGGCTACCATCCAAACAGTGGGACGCCACCATAAGTGAATGATTGGTTCTACAACTAAAACCGTACAAGGCGCGTATTGTTTTATTTGGATTTCCCACAAATGGTCAGGATAAGGAACTTCCTACTGCCACATGGGATCGCCTCTGGCGGGACGTCTTGACAACTTAACCAGCTCTCTGCCAGCACAAGACCAGGTTACCTTTGTCACTAGGTAACTACTACACGACTATGCCATCCCCCGGTCACTTTGGACCTTTATCCGAGCGCTCGATTCCAACAACACCACACAGTAATAGATATAGTGTATCAACATGAGTAAGTATCTGGGCTCCATATCATGATACCACCCTTTCCAGAAGGAAATGACATACCCTAAGGGGCGCGACCCTCATAACCTTGCCGCATATTCCTGTTTTGACCATTTCCGGGGAGTGAGGTGTGACGTAGTCTCATCCACAAAGCTAGGCACAAAGCTATGCTTTGATCAACAAATGATCAATAAATAATCATCACACAGCAACACTCATCATGCCACATTACCAAATTTGGAATATATCGCTGATAACCTTCAACTACATAATCTCTGAGCGCGTACGTCTCAGAGAAGGGTGTTAAGCTAAGAGAATAAATTCTCCGCCACCAACAGAAATGTATTTGAAAGAAATCTGCTTCATATCTCAAAATGTAATGTCAGACACGTAACCATACAAGTCTGTTCCGGGTTCGAACAGAACCGAAGGCACTTCAAAAGAAGCCCTTGCAATCCGGGTATTCACAATCCCGATAAAACTTCCCATCACAAAGGGAATCTCCATACTGTTGCTAACGGTGCAGAGACAATCGGTAGGTCATCCTATCGTTTTCACAAATACTCGGTCTTCACCATCGGTCTTCAATGCTATCATAACGACGTATCACATATTCGGAATGGGTTATATGACCCCAAGGTCCTTTCCCGGCTAACCCGAATAGTGAGCGCTTATTCAAAAATAAGTGTAGCATTCAATTTCAACCAATTCACAACAAATACCTATTTAAAGGTCAATATTGACAGTCGGTTATTTAACTATCAATCCGTATTCACAATATCACCTGATTATAAATAATTTTCCCAAATTATTTATTTTCAAAAATATCTTTATAAGATATATATCCCACACTTCAACCATTTGAAAACCAATTTCAAATCAATTTACCCCTTACAACTTTCATTTCAAAATTGTTCATTTAAACCAATTAAATAAATCCTTACCGATTTATTAAATTTAAGTTCCAAATCCGTAAATTAATCTCCACATTTCAAAATAAATCAACGTTTATTTTTAACTAATTTCCCTTTCTTTTATAAATTCCATAGTGAATTTACAATTCCAAAATATCTATGAATATACGATTTTTAAATCGATTTCTAATATTCATTTTCAATTTATCTTTAAAAGATAAAACCTCAAACATTCACTTCAATTGGAAAAACATTTCCATACTTATTTAATAATAAGTAATTCACCAATCTACTTATTTTCAACATTTTGAAAATATTCAATATGCTTAAATTACAATTAAGTATATATTTTATTCTTTAAGGAAAACATTCTCTCAACACATTTATTTGGGTCAAAACGAATGTTGCGCAAAACATCGTTACGACAACCCAAAATCACAAGTATAAGGGTTCGAAATTAAAGTAGATATATAAATCCCAATATTATATAAAACATTTCCTTTCGGAAAACATTTACTATAACAACAGTGTTATAGTCCAACATTTCCTTCTATTTCTCGAAACATCTATTTCAACAATGAATGTTGAAATCTATGGTTTCGATACGTTATACATTTTAAAACATCTTTAAATCGTTTTAATTCCATTTAAAATCACTTTCCCAAAACATTTCTTTAATATATTATTCACTGTCCAAAATCGTGAATATATTTCCTTATCCAAATTCAACATTTCTACATATTTTATTTAAAGGATTATCCACTGTCCAAAATCGTGGATATATTTCCTTTAATAAGCTATAATAATTAACTTATCAAAACAAGTCATTTTCGGATTTATAAAACAACGTTTATAAATTCCATTTATATTTTATGGCCACTTCAACTTATAAAATCACTTTAGTGACATATTCTATCTATATTCCATTTACACGCAAAAATCTAATTTACAAATTAATTACTTATAAATCTTTTATTTTATAAAATCTGTTCATTTTATAATTCCACAATTTATAAATATATAGATTTCATTCACTTATAAAATCCATTTATATTCCATTTTAACTCTTATAAAAACTTGTTTTATAATTGCAATATTTTTAACTTATAAATATCAATTTTATAAATATTTTATATAAATCATTTATAATAATTAAAAAATCCCCATTTTAACCCATTTTATAAATTACTCAACTACTTATCTCAAAAATCACATTTCGGTTATATTTCACAAAAATCATAATTTTATAACATAAACATTTCAACGTTTATTCATTTAAAATGAATCAATTTCAAAATTAAATTTTATTATGAATTCTTAACTTAAATTTTCAAAAATCAAATTTTATTTATTTTCCGCATCTAACGATACCAAAATATATCCGGCTAAAATTTAGCCTTTAACCGTCTGAATCACAGATAATCACGCAGATTATAAATAGATCAATAAATAGATCAACACACAACATTGAAACCAATTCAAATGTTTGAGGAATCCAGTTGGATCCCTCCAACCTGTTTCCTGCATCCAAAGATGTTAGCACAATACCAATTTTGCTTCAAGACGAAATATGATGGTATATTGGATTTATAAAATACTATCCGCTATTATGCGGCGCAATAGGGTCTCATCCGCTATATAATGTGGGAAATCAACTCCAAGTACATAAATAATACCAATTTAACTATACGGTGAAATATTCGCGGTATATGTTTTTAATAAATAACCTCCGCTTACTAACGGCGCATAATGTCTATTTTAACAATCAATAACAATCATCATTCAATCATACAATCAAGCAATTTTAAATCTAACTATTTAAAATTTAAATCGTAACTGATTCGACTGAGTGAGAAGTTCTCACCTTGATTTTCCAATAGCAATTTGTAGCGTTTTATTTCGAATAAAATTTAAACGGACGTTTAATTTTACCCCAAAATTCACGCTAGCTTCAAATGACTCTATTCTAGCTCCATAACGTAGTATTCGACGATACAAACGCAACGCAATTCGTTTCGTCTGATTCCGACCTCGTAGCAAAAAGGTATTGAAATTTTAATATTGCACGAATTTATAAATAGTTTTAATATATAAAATTATTTCCTTTTTTTTTAACCTAGATCGATCTAGGCCATAGGATTTGCATTCCCCATCATCAGGCCGCATGCGCCCCTTCCTTCTCCCCTCCCATTCACGCGTTCTTGCTCCAGTAAAACGAACGAAGCCGTAACCCATCTAGCCGCCTCTAGGGTTTTACATATCCACCTCCACAACGCACGAGAGAATGATCAAGAACCTCCATTTGGAAGCTTTACCCCACTGTACCTACGCCTGAACCCATGGCCAGCTCAGTGGTCCTCACTCGTGCAAAAACGTGCTCGACCCGTGTGCTTTTAAGCTCGAATTGCAAACAATCTACCACATGAAATCAAATCACAACCGTTGGATTTATGGATCTCAGTGTGTTCTTCATTTTCCATATTGGGAGTTTCGCGAATCGTTTTGTGGATGAGGAGATCGGAGGGGAAGAACGAAAGAGATTTATGGCCATCAATATTTTAGAACGGCGGCTATAAGAAGAAACCCGAGCTTGTTTTTTTCTTTTGCAATTGTGAATTAAATCGTGCTTTTATAGAAAATAAAACGAACACTATTCATCCCGGGTTTTCCAAACTCTGATTAACGCGCGGTAACCGATGTTTCTAGGATTTACCCCATGTTCCGGACACAATGGAACAGGTTTCGGAAGCTAATTCGATCATCTGTGCGAGTTACAGCAATAAACGATCAAATTAAATTAAATCGATTTAAACTAATTTCTAGGCGTTTTGGCTTGCCCCGGACAAACGGTGAATTCGATTGATACGAAATTTGAAACCTTACAATAATATCACATTACGGATCCGATGAAACTAGTTTCGTCGAAATCTGAGACTGTTTTGAAAAATGGTTATTTTAACTCGTGAATTAAATATTAAAATATTCAATTTTCACAAATTAACTTTTAATTCGATTCTAAAAGTTCTATAACATGATTCTAACTCCAATATGATAAAATAAAATTTTCCAAATTATTTTCAATCATATTAAACCCAAATTTCAATTTTTTCTGAAATTTCGATCATTAATTTATCGATTAATTATCCAATTAAATCCAATTATTCGAAATGAAATTTATTCGACTTATAAATTTCACTTATTAATATTTAAATTCAATTAAATATTCATATTTAAATTAACAAAAATTATGGATCGTTACAAGTCTATCTATAAATATCAGATAAAATGAGATAGAATAAGAGATATGACATAAATATATAATAACCATAAAGCCATACTGTGATAAGTATGCAATTGAAAAATCAACTAGGGATTAATCAATATCACGAGAATCTTCTCAAAGATCAAAAGGAATGTCGTACTCCTTATTTACCAAATCACCAAACTATAAATATAAACAACAATATCAATGTCAATCACAAAAGTTAATGACACACAAATTCACCAATGCACAAATATTGATAAAACTTATCAATGTAAATCTTGAAAATTGGTGAAACACAAAATTCTAGAAATCATCAATGGAAATCCGGAAATCACAAAAAGGGGGAGGCCTATCACAAAACGGGAGCATGAAAACTCAACAACACGTGTATCACAAAATGGAACGCTATTTCATGGTTGCTAACCATTAATTTTGAGCCGAAGCTCCACAAACGGCCCGAAGACCATGGGTCGCTACACCAATAATTTGAGCCAAACTCCACAGAAACGCGGTTTAGTCTCCCTCGTAGACAAAGAGACATCGCACATTTGCTAGTCTAAATCACAAAAATGATCATCAACGGTCATCAAGAAGTGTCAATTACAGTAAGCTAGTTAATATATAAGCTTGGCCTCATGTCCCATAACCACCAGCTTAACTTAAATATTTACGAACAAATTGTAGATCTCCACTCAAAAATTGTCATAAGAGATTCAATCGAATAAGTCCAAGAATTAACCGACGAAGTAAACGCAAGCGTTTCATACCATTGTTTTACTACGCCGTTTAATTAGATTTCTCGTACGAGTGAGGTACAAGTTTGTATATTTTTAAAAAAATGACAAGTCACAAAAATGATCGTAGAAACGATCAATCACAAAAATTCACATATGAAGACGTGAATGAAATTCAAAGAATTCGATTCCAAATTCACCAAAGTGGAAATACCCTTGCTACTTAATAGCCACGACTTACGACTTAACCTAAGTCAATACAAGGAATCAACGGCTCAAGAAATAGCACACGGCTTAAAGCAGGGGCGACCTAAAGAGTGGCGCGACCTAACTGCAACGACCTAAGGAATGGCGCGACCTAACTGCCGAGCGACCTAAGGTAGAAGCGGCTAAGGGAGGTAGCATGCGGCCTAGGTGGTGAGATCTAATCAAGGCGCGACCTAAGACATAGCGCGACCTATATGGGTGCAACGACCTAAAAGATAAAAGGAGGCCGAGCGACCTAGTGAGAAGGCCGAGCGACCTAGCGACTTAACAAGGCCGAGCGACCTAACGACTTAAGGGGTAACAAGGCCGATCAACGACCTAGCATGGCGCGACCTAATCAATGCCGAGCGACCTAAGGAATACGCGGCTTAAGGAGGTGAGCGGCCATACGACCTATGGGTTACGACCTATGGCCGAGCGACATAACTGCAGGCCGAGGGATGGTGCAAGCCGAACGACCTAGGGACGAAACGACCTAATTTTGCCGCGACCTATGGAGTGTGCGAGCTAGCTGCAGGCCGATGGGCTTATATGGTGCAGGCCGATCGAACTAAGGGGTTTGAAGCTCAAAACTCTCTCAATTTGCATCCGACCGAGCACGAATTCTAAGGGATTACGCCTATCGGCTACCCGGTCATATTGGCTACTCGTTGCATCACCAAAAACGTGTTTAAACATCAAAGATTAGATTTTTAAAGATATGAATCCAAAACACTAAAAATTGGGATTTTCACCGATTCAATCCAAATCAATGGCAAATGCATATGTAAAAGTGTTAGGAATTCATACCCAACAATCAAAGATAGTTATAAACAAAGATGTGTGATAAAAATATCACCTTTACACAAAATCAATGAAGGAGAAGCCTAAAAGCAAAGGAGGAATCAACCACACTTGAATCTCCACACAAGAAGCTTGAATCAATGGCTTCTCTTTGAATTTGGAGTTGGGTGTTGAATTTGCAAATGAACTAGGGCTTGGAGTTTTAATTTCCCATTTCTTCCTCCATTTTTGATGAAGCTTGAGTGTTAGGAAATGAAAGTAAAGTTATGAAGGGAAGGAGGTTGAGCTAGAGTAAATAGTTTAGGCTAATGGGCTAAACTAAACCCAAAGCCCAAAGTGAAAAAGCGGCAAAATTCCACTAACTCCAAACATATCAAAGTTTATACTCCAAAAGATCGCAAACGGTGCTTTCAACTCAATGGAAGTGGTTCCGAGTCCTAATTCGACCGTATGCAAAAAATAACCTTTCGGACTAAAACCCGACTAACAATAAAATACTAAAATAAAAATGTTTAAATATTCAATCGTAAAATATGCGGGTTGTTATAGACTCCCCTCCTTAAAGAAATTGCGTCCTCGCAATATTTAAGAAGAAAATATAAGGTAACAACCATGAAAGCATATCAACACAAAAGAAATTTGAAATACGAAATTCACCTTATGGAGCATGAGAAAGTTAGTCTGGATGTTTTCGCTCGATGAACTCTCTAGATTCCCAAGAGCAATCCTTAGGATTTGAGGACCATTGGACTTTAACAAGCGGAACATCTTTTTTTCGAAGGCGTTTGACCTCCGAAGCAATAATACGAATAGGATGTTGCACATAAGTTAAATTAGGTGAAACTTCAATTTCTTCCACAACACCAGGCTCGAGAATATAATCGGAATCTCGAAGGCACCTTCGTAATTCAGAAACGTGAAACACGTCATGAATAGCAGAAAATTGAGCCGGTAATAAAAGGCGATAAGCCATGGAACCAATACGTTCGGCGATAGGAAATGGCGCAATATATCGAGGCGCTAACTTTCTCGATCGACTAAAACGTACAACACCCTTCATAGGTGAAACATGAATAAACACAAGATCTCCTACAGAAAATTCTAATTTCCTTCTCTGGTTATCGGCATAGGATCTTTGTCTGCTCTGGGCTTCTTTCATCCTATGACGAATAAGGTCAATCTTCTCTGTGGAATCACGAATAAAATCTGGACCTAAAACCATCTTCTCACTGGCCTCAAGCCAACAAGAAGGAGATTGGCATGGCCTTCCATAGAATGCATCAAAAGGTGCCATACCAATACTAGATTGGAAGCTATTATTATAGGAAAACCCAACAAGAGAAATACGATCTTCCCAACTTCCACCAAAATAAAGAACACATGCACGAAGAAGATCTTCAAGAGTTTGATTCACACGCTTAGTTTGTCCATCGGACTGGGGATGATAAGCGGTGCTAAAATTAAGCTTCGTTCCCAGAGCTTTCTGAATACTCTTCCAAAATCCACTAGTAAACAATGGATCACGGTCACTAACAATAAAAGAAGGAACTCCATGCAATTTTACAATTTCTTTAATAAAGTGTTTGGCCAAGAGAGGAACGGTTCGATTGGACCGAACGGGAATAAAATGGGTGGATTTAGTAAGTCTATCAACTATCACCCATAAGCTATCTTGACCCGAACGAGAACGGGGAAGGCCGTCTATAAAATCCATGGAAATTTGGTCCCACTTCCAAATTGGAATTTCTACAGGTTGCAATAACCCACCGGGCCTTTGATGTTCGGCCTTGACAAGTTGGCCAGTCATGCAACACTTAACAAAGTTAACAATATCAGATTTCATTCCCTCCCAATAATAAAGTCGCTTCATATCCGTATACATTTTACTACTACCGGGATGAATGGTAAATTTAGAACGATGAGAATCTTCTAAAATGTCTTTACGAAGATTACTAATATTTGGCACGATAAGTCTATCAAATTTTCGAATACCGCCACGAGAATCAATATCAAATTCTTTCAAACCTTCAATATCAATTTTATCCCTAAGATTTTGGCTAAGAAGAGCCAATTCGAGATCTAGCTTTTGAGCTTCGAGAATGCGGTCTAAAAGAGAAGGATGAGCCTCAAGACAACATAAAACAAGAGATGAACACAAATCGGAAAAACGATCTCGAATCTCACAAGTGGATAGAATTCCGAGATCATTCCATTCGAATATCATCATAGAAACAACCGCTTGTTGCTTACGACTAAGTGCGTCCACAACACGATTTCCCTTTCCGGGAGTATAAAGAATATCAAGATCATAGGCTGCAAGAAATTCGAGCCAACGTTGTTGACGCAAATTAAGTTCCTTTTGAGAAAATAGATACTTCAAGGATTTATGATCAGTGTAAAAAATAAATTTTTCTCCCAAAAGATAATGACGCCAAATACGAAGGGCGAAAACAATAGCCGCGAGTTCTAAATGATGAGTGCATATCTAGTCTCGGCTGGCTTCAATTGCCTAGAAGAATAAGCAATAACACGTCCTCTTTGCATAAAAACGGCACCCAAACCAACGCGGCTAGCATTGGTATAAAAAATAAAATCTTGGTTTCCCACGGGAATCACAAGAATAGGAGCATCGGAAAGGAGTTCTTTTAATTTCTGAAAAGAAGCTTCACATTTGTCAGACCAAATGTATTTAACTCCGTTCTTTGTCAAGCTAGTAAGGGGCACGGAAATTTTTGAAAAGTCCTTTATGAAACGGCAGTAATGACCGGCCAATCCAAGGAAACTACGAATTTCCGTCACACTCTCCGGTCTCTTTTAGTTTTGAATTGATTCACTCTTTGAAGGATCCATGGAAATTCCGGATTCGGAAATAATATGACTGAGAAACTTCACACGAGATTGCCAAAAGTGGCATTTAGAAAATTTTGCTTTCAATTGATTGCTTCTAAGAGTTTCCAACACAATCCGAAGATGTTTTTCATGCTCCTCCTCGGTTTTAGAATACACAAGAATATCATCAATAAAGATGGGAACAAACCGATCGAGGAAGTCTTTAAAAACTCTATTCATAAGGTCAACGAAATAAGCCGGAGCGTTCGTTAAACCAAATGGCATAACAAGCCATTCATAAGATCCATAACGAGTACGGAACGATGTCATAGGAATGTTATCCTCTGCAATACGAAGCTGATGAAAACCGATAGCTAAGTCTAATTGTGAAAAGACTTTAGCACCACTAAGTTGATCGAACAGATCATCAATCCGAGGTAAAGAATATTTATTCTTGATAGTAAGATCATTAAGCTTGCGATAGTCAACGCAAAGCCTAAGTGTACCATCGGATTTCTTCAAAAAAATAGCCGAAGCTTCCCAAGGAGAGGAACTAGAGCGAATAAATTGCTTCGTCTCCAATTCGGATAATTGTTTACGCATCTCCTCATTTTCTTTATTGGACATACGATAAGGAGGACGAGTAATAGGTCGAGCTCCAGGGATGAGATTAATTATGAACTCAATTGCTCGCTTAGGTGGTAATCCTAAAACGGGCCCAAATATGTCGGAAAATTCACGAACAACGTGAATAAGAGAAATAATATCCTCTTCATCGTCATTATCGTCATCGTGAGGATTTAGTGAATATAAAGATGCAACCAAGCTGGAATCTGAATCTTTAAAGTCAATAGAAATCTTCTTAACAGATTGAGGATGTCGAAGATGAATAGTCCGCTCGGGACATAGGATTTGGGCTTTATAGCGGTTAAGCCAATCCATTCCCAAAATCATTCCAAAGCCTAAGTTGCGCATAATATGCAAATCGGCTCGGAAAGAAAAATCACACAAAATAATCTCGACATCTTTACACAGTAAACTGATTGTTGCGCAAATACCAACCGGATTCGCAATTCTCAAAGAAGTCGTTAAACACAAAACATCCAAAGAAAAAGTATCAACAAGTTCTTTTGAAATAAAAGAATGGGACGCACCCGTATCAAAAAGAAATCGAATAGGATGATCACGATGTAAAATAATGCCATAAAGGATATAATGAGAAATACCTTTACCACGAGATGTGTTGTCAAGGGCTTGAGCAACATTAAGCTTTCCCTCCTTCCTATTTTGAAGTTTGGGACAAGAATTCATTAACCTATAAAACAAATGAGACGAAACTCAATAAAACATAGGTCGTTAACCTATAAAAGAAATGAGACGAAACTCAATAAAACGAGGTACCGTCCACTATGTGGACGAAGAAACATAGCATATCGCTAGTCTAAATCACAAAATGATCATCATCGATCATCAAGAAAGTGTCAATTACTCTAAGCTAGAAAATATATGAGCTTAGCTTCATGTCCCATAACCACTAGCTTAACTTAAATATTTACGAACAAATTGTAGATCTCCACTAGAAAATTATCACAAGAGATTCAATCGAACAAATCCAAGAATTAACCAACTAAGTAAACGCAAGCGTTTCATACCACTCGTTTTACTAAGCCGTTTAATAAGATTGCTCATACGAGTGAGGTAAAGGTTTGTATATACTAATAGATTGAAAAACGGTTTTAATAAATGATCTTTGTATTGAAATAGTGTTGAAATCATTTTGATGAAAGAGTTTTGATATTTACTACTAGTATAGAAACCTTTATATTTTTAAGGTGACAAATCACAAAAATGATAGTAAAACAATCAATCACCGAAATTCACATTCGAAGACGTGAATAAAAATCCAAAGAAACCGATACTGAATCCATCAAAAATGGATATTTCGAAAATTCCCAAAGAAAATGTCATCAAAGTCGGTAATAAATGATAACAACAAAAGGGGAACAACACGAATAATTAAAGTTGGAAATTCAACAAAATAGGGGAAATAGGCAAAGTGGCAACAGGTCGGTCGGCCGGCCATAGAGTTCGGTCGACCGGACCCTGTTCTAGAAAAATTCTCGGGAAGCAGGTCGGTCGACTGAGCTCTGTAGCTGGTCGAACGGACCAGAGACAGAAAAGTGCTTATGCACTTTGGTAGCAGGTCGGTCGGCCGGTCTTAGAGCTCGATCGGCCGAACCTGATGTTCTGCAATTTGAAACCCATTTCAAATGAGGTGCAAACTCCTTCAATTTGCAAACGGACAAGCACGGACGCTAGGGGTTTACGCCTATCGGCTACCCGGTCCTATAAGCTCATTGATTCATCACCAAAAACTTGATCAAAACATCAAGTTAGGATTTTTAAAGAATTGAACTCAAAACACTAAAATTTGGAATATTCACCAAATCAATCCAAACCAAAAATAATTGCAAAAGAATAAGTGTTAGGAATTCATACCTAACAATCAAAGATAATTATAAGCATAGATGTGAGATAAAAATCTCACCTTTTCACGAAATCAATAGAGAAGAAGCTATAGAGCAATGGCAAGAACAACCACTCTTCAATTCCAACCCAACAAGCTTGAATCTAAAGCTTAAAGGAGAAATATTTCCTAAAGTTAGGTTTAGGAATTTCTGAAATTGAATGGAGAAAGAGTTGGAGAAAATGAAGAGAAGGCTTACCAAAGTTTCTTCTATTAGTTTGGAGCAAGAGCTTGATTTGCAAAAGAATAGGGTTTGGATTTTTAATTTCCCATTCCACTCACCATTAATCTCTTTAGAACTAAAAAGTAGAGGAAGAGGGAGTGAATGAAGAGGATTGGTTCAGTTTGGGGTATTAAGTTGGCTAATGGGCTGAACCCAACCCAAAGCCCTAAGTGAAAAGGTAGAAAAATTCAACTTACTCCAAACATATCGAAGCTTATACTCAAAAAGGTTGCAAACGGCATTTTGAACTCAATGGAAGGGGTCTCGAGTCCCAATTCGACTGTTTACAAAAAGTAGGTTTTCGGACAAAATTCCGAGTATCGATAAAATATTTAAATAAAATATTTGAATATAAAATCGATAAGTATGCGGGTTGTTACAGGCTCCCCTCCTTAAAGAAATTGCGTCCTCGCAATATTTAAGAAGAAAATATAAAGTAACAACCATAAAAGCATATTCAATACAAAAGAAATTTGAAATAAAAAGTTCACCTCAAAGAGCACGAGAAAGTAAGTCCGGATGTGTTCGCTCGATGAATTCTCTAGATTCCCAAGAGCAATCCTTAGGATTTGAGGACCATTGAACCTTCACAAGCAAAACATCTTTATTTCGAAGGCGCTTGACCTCCGAAGCAATAATACGAATAGGATGTTGCTCATAAGTTAAATTAGGTGAAACTTCAATTTCTTCCACAACACCTGGCTCAAGAATAGAATCGGAATCTCGAAGGCACTTCCATGATTGAGAAACGTGAAACACGTCATGAATAGCAGAAAATCGAGCCGGTAATAAAAGGCGATAAGCCACGGAACCAATACGTTCGGTGATGGAAAATGGACCAATATATCGAGGTGCTAATTTTCCCGATCGACTGAAACGTACAACACCCTTCATAGGTGAAACACGGATAAACACAAGATCTCCCACAGAAAATTCTAATTTCCTTCTCCGATTATCGGCATAGGATTTTTGTCTACTTTGGGCTTCTTTCATCCTATGACGAATAAGATCAATCTTTTCTGTGGAATCGCGAATAAAATCTGGACCTAAAACCAGCTTCTCACCGGCCTCAAGCCAACAAGAATGAGAACGGCATGGCCTTCCATAGAGTGCTTCAAAAGGAGCCATGCCAATACTAGATTGGAAGCTATTATTATACTAAAACTCAACAAGAGAAATGTGATCATCCCAGCTTCCACCAAAATCAAAAACACATGCACGAAGAAGATCTTCAAGAGTTTGATTCACACGCTCGGTTTGTACATCGGAATGAGAATGATAAGCGGTACTAAAATTAAGCTTCGTTCCCAAAGCTTTTTGAAGACTCTTCCACAATCCACTAGTAGACAATGGATCATGATCACTAACAATAGAAGTAGGAACTCCATGCAATTTAACAATTTCTTTGATGAAAAGTTTGGCCAAAAGTGGTACGGTTCGATTGGACCGAATGGGAATAAAATGGGCGGATTTAGTAAGTCTACGAACTATCACCCATAGGCTATCATGACCCAAACGAGAACGGGGAAGGCCGTCTATAAAATCCATGAAAATTTGATCCCACTTCCAAATTGAAATTTCTAAAGGTTGCAATAACCCACCAGGCCTCTGATGTTCGGCCTTAATGAGTTGGCAAGTCATGCAACACTTAACAAAGTTAGCAATATCATATTTCATTCCCTCCCAATAATAAAGTCGCTTCATATCTGCGTACATTTTACTACTACCGGGATGAATGGTAAATTTAGAACGATGTGAATCTTCTAAAATGTCTTTACGAAGATCAATATTATTTGGCACGATAAGTCTACCAAATTTCAAATACTGCAACGATAATCAATATCAAAGTCTTTCAAAACTCCAATATCAAATTTATCCCTGAAATTTTGGCCAAGAAGAGTCAATTCGGGATCTAGCTTTTGAGCTTCAAGAATGCGGTCAAAAAGAGAAGGATGAGCCTTAAGGCTACATAAAACAAGAGATGAATATAAATCGGAAATACGATCTCGAATCTCACAAGTGGATAAAACCCCGAGATCATTCCATTCGGATATCATCATAGAAACAATCGCTTGTGCTTGCGACTAAGAGCATCGGCAACACGATTTCCCTTTTCGAGAGTATAAAGAATATCAAGATCATAAGCCGCAAGGAATTCGATCCAACGTTGTTGACGCAAATTAAGTTGCTTTTGAGAAAATAGATACATCAAGGATTTATGATTGGTGTAAAGAATAAATTTTTCTCCCAAAAGATAATGACGCCAAATGCGAAGGGCGAAAATAATAGCCACAAGCTCTAAATCATGAGTGGCATATCTAGTCTCGGCTGGCTTCAATTGCCTAGAAGCATAAGCAATAACACGTTCTTTTTGCATAAGAACGGCACCCAAATCAATGCGACTAGCATCGGTATAAACAACGAAATCTTGATTCCCCTCGGGAATAACAAGAATAGGAGCATCAGAAAGGAGTTCTTTTGATTTCTAAAAAGAAGCTTCACATTTGTACACCTTTCTTTGTCAAACTAGTAAGAGGCACGGAAATTTTAGAAAAGTCCTTTCTGAAACGGCGGTAATAACCTGCCAATCCAAGGAAGCTATGGATCTCCGTCCCACTCTCTAGTCTCTTCCAATTTTGAATCGCTTCAATCTTTGAAGGATCCACGGAAATTCCAGATTCGGAAATAATATGACCGAGAAACTTCACACTAGATTGCCAAAAATGGCATTTATAAAATTTTGCTTTTAATTGATTTCTCCTAAGAGTTTCCAACATAATCCGAAGATGTTTTTCATGCTCCTCCTCGGTTTTTGAATACACAAGAATATCATCAATAAAGATGAGATCAAATCGATCGAGAAAATCTTTGAAAACTCAATTCATAAGGTCGACGAAATAAGCCGGAGCGTTCGTCAAGCCAAATGGCATAACAAGCCATTCATAAGATCCATATCGAGCACGGAACGATGTCAAAGGAATGCTATCCTCTGTAATACGAAGCTGATGAAAACCAGTAGCTAAGTTTAATTGTGAAAAGACTCTAGCACCACTAAGTTGATCGAATAGATCATCAATCCAAGGTAAAGGATATTTATTCTTGATAGTAAGATCATTAAGCTTGCGGTAGTCAACCCAAAGCCTAAGTGTACCATCGGATTTCTTTACAAAAATAGCCGAAGCTCCCCAAGGAGAGGAGCTAGAGCGAATAAATTACTTCGTCTCCAATTTGGATAATTGATTGCGCATCTCCTCATTTTCTTTATTGGACAACCGATAAGGAGGATGAGTAATAGGTTGAGCTCCAAGGGTAAGACTAATTCTGAACTCAATTGCTCGCTTAGGTGGTAATCCTAAAACGGGCTCAAATATGTCGGAAAATTCACGAACAACGTGAATAAGAGAAATGACGTCTTCCTCATCATCATTATCATCATCATGAGGATTTAAAGAATATAAAGATGCAACCAAGCTGGAATCCGAATCTTTAAGATCGATAGAAATCTGCTTAACAAATTGAGGATGTCGAATATAAATAGTCCGCTCAGGACATAGGATTTGGGCTTCATAGCGGTTGAGCCAATCCATTCCCAAAATCATTCCAAAGCCTAACTAGCGCATAACATGCAAGTTGGCACGGATAGAAAGATCACACAAAATAACCTCGACATCTTTACACAATAAACTGATTGTTGCGGATCCACCAACCAGATTCGCAATTCTCAAAGAAGTCATTAAACACAAACATCCAAAGAAAAAGTATCAACAAGTTCTTTTGAAATAAAAGAGTGAGATGCACCCGTATCAAAAAGAACTCGAATGGGTTGATCACGAAACATAATAATGCCATCAAGGATAGAATGAGAAATACCTTTTCCACGAGATATGTTGCCAGGGGCTTTAGCAACATTAAGCTTTCCCTCCTTCCTGCCTTGAAGTTTGGGACAAGAAGATAAACAATGGTCCGAGCTTTTGCAATAGCGACAAAAGAGAGGTTTCGGACACTTGTTCGCATAATGGTCCTTAGAACCACAATTGTAGCACTTCCCACCACATGGGGCAGAAGCTTTTGCTACCGGAATTGCTTGCTTCCCTTTCTTGTTGGGATAAGACCCCTTGAACTTAATAGGCCTTTTCTTGTTGTGGTTGAATTTTGGTTTGGCACCCACAACATCAGCATCACTTTCTTTATCTGCCTCTTCAAGTCGAAGAGTGATATCAACAAGTTGATCAAAAGAAACTTCTGGCTTTAGAAGTAATGGCTTCTTGAGATTTTTGTTCAAGCCATAAACAAATCTCTGATTTTTCTTCAGTGGGGTATTAATGTATTCAACCCCGTATTTGGAAAGAGATTCGAAAGATGCGACATATTCTGTCATAGAAGATTCACCTTGAACAAGGTCAATAAAACGGCGAGCCAAAGTCACCTTCTCAGCTTCTGGCACAAATTTTAATTCGAAGCGTTCTTGGAATTTCTCCCAAGTGAGATCCGCTTCAATAATTTCAGAAATCAGAAGCTCATACCAGTATAATGCTGTTTCTTGGAGCATACTAGAAGCCACCTGAACTCGGTGAAGATCAATAAGGTTCATGCGAGAAAAGATTCGATCGCATGCTCTTAGCCAAGCCTGGACTTCGATAATAGTTTCAGAACCCTTGAAGGATTTCCCACCCAAGTTGGTATAATCGTTGCACAAGCGTCCAAATCCAGACTTAGGATGAGTTGGTTCTGAATTAGAACCAGCTTCTTGAGAATTCTTTACTAGATCAAGAAGCTGCTGGGCAGACATAAGAACTCCATCCTGGGGAGTAGCACTAGATTGACCGGCGCTGGGACAGCCAGGTCTAACCATTTCTCTTCCTTTAGAAAGGAAAAAAGCAGAAGAAAAAGGTTATTCACCAAATGAATATCAAGCAATCTTGATAGATAAAACAAGGAATCATAAAGAAACTAGGATGAATTGGTACGAAGACTCGAATTAAATTCTAAGGCACGGCTCCTAAGAAGGACTTAGGACGATGATCCTTGTTAAATTATTCTACATTGTTCCGAAGTTTGGCTTTTATACCAAGCTGTGACGCCCCACCTCTATACCCACGCTAGCCGAGGACACTCGGTGTAATGCCATCAACTAGCACAGAGAATAAGGCTGTTGAGGAGCGACCATCTGTATAATTGCTTTGTGCGTGTATCGATATGCCAGATAAAATATAACTTGCATTCTTTTCAAGAGGAAATCCGACATACCAACACAAACTCAAAGCTACTACACAGTGGCTATAATGTCTTCGAAAACAAATATAGAAATAGACATAACTCAAATCAGTCACAGATAATTCATATCACAAAGGCGGAAATAGACATGAATATATATAACACATAAAAGTGTTAATCAGAGTTGTGGTCAAAAAGATCCACAATGACACAAAAGAATAGCAACATGTGCTATACAAAAGAATAAGTACACAACTATGAGTCAATATCTCAAATGTATACAACCAAAAACTACTAATCTAAGTAGTTAGCCAAAAGTTAGGATGATAATCCTAGAAGTGAAGTCAAGTAGAAACACTTGTAACATCTCGGTCTGATCCGAGTATTATTTAATAAGAAAATAATAAACGGATCAGTCTAGCTATAAATATCAGATGAAATGATATAGAATAAGAGGTATGACTAAACGCATAATAATCACAATGCCAAGCTGTGACAAATTAGTAATTGAAAATCAATAAGAGATTAATCAATATCACAAAAATCTTCTCAAAGATCAGAAGGAATGTCATACTCCTTATTTCATTCACCAAGCCACAAATATTGACAACATATAAATACCAATCATAAAATTGGTGAAATTCAAATTCTAGAAATCATCAACAAAAATCCAGGAATCACAAAAAAAATGATCGTAGAAACGATCAATCACAAAAAGGGGGAGGCCTATCACAAAACGGGAGCATGAAAACTCACCGACACGTGTATCACAAAACGGGACGCTATCCCATAGTCGCTAACCATAGAGTCGGTGCAATGATGTAGTACAACGGTACGCCCGAGGAACCAAAACTCGAATAGTTCGGAACAACGACGTAGTACAACGGTACGCCCGAAGAACCCGAAACTCCATAAAAGAGTGGGTCGCTAGCCCACAAAAATTGGGTCGAAACCCCAAGAAATAAATAGGTCGTTAGCCTATAATAAAAATGAGACGAAACTCAATATTACTTAAGTCGTTAACCTATAAAAGAAATGAGACGAAACTCAATAAAAAATAGGTCATTAACCTATAAAAGAAATGAGACGAAACTCAATAAAACATAGGTCGTTAACCTATAAAAGAAATGAGACGAAACTCAATAAAACGAGGTACTGTCCCCTACGTGGACGAAGAAACATAGCATATCGCTAATCTAAATCACAAAATGATCATCATCGATCATCAAGAAAGTGTCAATTACTCTAAGCTAGTAAATATATGAGCTTAGCTTCATGTCCCATAACCACTAGCTCAACTTAAATATTTACAAACAAATTGTAGATCTCCACTAGAAAATTGTCACAAGAGATTCAATCGAACAAGTCCAAGAATTAACCAAGGAAGTAAACGCAAGCATTCCATACCACTCGTTTTACTAAGCCGTTTAATTAGATTTCTCATACGAGTGAGGAAAAGGTTAGTATATACTAATAGATTGGAAAATGGTTTTAATAAATGATCTTTGTATTGAAATAGTGTTGAAATCATTTTGATGAAAGAGTTTTGATATTTACTACTAGTATAGAAACCTTTATATTTTTAAGGTGACAAATCACAAAAATGATTGTAAAACAATCAATCACCGAAATTCTCATTCGAAGACGTCAATAAAAATCCAAAGAAACCGATACCGAATCCATCAAAAATGGATAATTCGAAAATTCCCAAAGAAAATGTCATCGAAGTCGGTAAGAAATGATAACAACAAAAGGGGAACAACACGAATCGATTAAAGTTGGAAATTCAACAAAATATGGGAAATAGGCAAAGTGGAAACAGGTCGGTCGGCCGGCGACAGAGCTCGGTCGACCGGACTCTGTTCTAGAAAAATTCTCGGGAAGCAGGTCGGTCGACTGAGCTCTCTAACTGGTCGACCGGACCAGAGATAGAAAAGTGCTTATGCACTTTGGTAGCAGTTCGGTCGGCCTGTCTCAGAGCTCGGTCGGCCGAACCTGATGTTCTGCAATTTGAAACTCATTTCAAATGAGGTGCAAACTTGTAACAACCCGCATATTTATCGAGTTTGTATTTAAATATTTTATTTAAATATTAACTCATTAATCGGATTTTTGTCCAAAAAGCTACTTTTTGCATACGGTCAAATTAGGACTCGAGACCGCTTCCATTGAGTTCGAAATGTCGTTTACAACTTTTTTAAGTATAAACATCGATAGGTTTGGAGTTAGTGAAATTTCACTAACTTTTCCCGCTTTGGACTTTGGGTTAGTTTAGCCTATTAAGCCCAAGTTCCAACCCTCTTCTCCTCACTCTTCATAAATTTCCTAACTAACCAAGCTTTGGCATTAATGGTGGAGGGAATGGGAAATTAAAATTCCAAAACTCAAATTCAATTGCAATCCATCTTTCTACTCCAAATTCAAGAAGAAGACATTGGATTCAAGCTTCTTGTGCTTAGATAGAAGAAGGATTGATTCTTGCTTGCTTAAAACTTCATTTTCATTGATATTTGGTGCAAAGGTGAGATTTTTATCTCACAATTCTAGTCTATAACCATATTGGACTGTTGGGAATGATTCCCTATCATTTTTGCATGCATGTTAGCATTTGGTTTGGATTGGATTGGCGAAAAACTCCAATTTTTAGCGTTTTTTTTGAATTTTCTGCACTTGAGTCGTTCTGGCCATTTTTAGGTCGTTCGGAGTTAAGTCGTTCCTCCGTAGGTCGTGAGTCGTTCACGAGTTAACCCTAGGTCGTTCTGGCCATTTTTAGGTCGTTCGAAGTTAAGTCGTTCGTCCATAGGTCGTGAGTCGTTCACGAGTTAACCCTAGGTCGTTCTGGCCATTTTTAGCTCGTTCGGAGTTAAGTTGTTCATCCATAGGTCGTGAGTCGTTTACGAGTTAACCCTTAAGTCGTGCAGCCCTTCAGTCACGCAACCCTTAAGTCGGTTACGAGTTATTCCGATAGGTCGTTGGACCCTTAACTCGTAGGTCGTTGGACCTTATCTCGTTAGGTCGCTCCTGGCCTAACCCTTAAGTCGTGCAACCCTTAAGTCGTTGGACCCTTGAGTCGTTGGGTCGTTGGACCCTTGAGTCGTTGGGTCGTTGGACCCTTGAGTCGTTGGGTCGTTGGACCCTTGAGTCGTTAGGTCGTTTGGCCATAGCTCGTTAGGTCGTATGACTCTTGAGTCGTTAGGTCGTATGACCCTTGAGTCGTTAGGTCGTTTGGCCATAGCTCGTTAGGTCGTATGACCCTTGAGTCGTTAGGTCGTATGACCCTTGAGTCGTTAGGTCGTTAGACCCTTGAGTCGTTAGGTCGTACGACCTTATAACCCTATAGGTCGTTGGACCTTATCCCGATAGTTCGCTTGACCCCTGAGACCCTTAGGTCGTTAGAACTCATTTTATCTTCACTAGGTCGTACCGTTTTGGTCGGGGCGCTGCCCCGCACCCCGCCGGGGGCGCTGCCACCCCCCTGGATGTCGAACCCCGATGTCGAACCCGATGTCGAACCCCGTAAGCGATGGCATTGCCCCCGCACCCCCACCTTGGGGGGTTGCCACCCCCCTGGACCCCCCTCCATAGGGGATCTTATCTGAAAAACATTCAACAGAACTTGCTTTGTTGAGATGCTGAGTTGACCATTCTTCGAGACAAACCATCTCTGGTTATCTCGGCCACGTTTGGTCGGTGGGGAACTTCCACTTCGATGCTTTTGAGCTGATTTCCTTGGATTTTATTCACATCTCCGAATGTGATCTTTGTGATGATTGTTTCTACAATCTCTTCTGTGATTTGTCATTTTAAAAATATAAAGGTTTCAATACTAGTAGTAAATATCAAAACTCTTTCAACAAAATGATTTCAACTCTATTTTCCGTAACAAAGCTCTTTTCTTAAACCGTTTTCCAATCTATTAGTATATACAAACCTTTACCTCACTCGGATGAGAAATCTAATTAAACGACTTAGTAAAACAAGTGGTATGAAACGCTTGCGTTCACTTCGTTGGTTAATTCTTGGACTTGTTCGATTGAACCTCTTGTGACAATTTTATTAGTGAAGATTTACAGTTTGTTCGTAAATATTTAAGTTAAGCAAGTGGTTATGGGACATGAAGCTAAACTTCTATACTTACTAGCTTAGTGTAATTGACACTTCTCGTTGATCATGACGATCATTCTGATGATTTAGACTAGCAACTGTGCGATGTCTCTTGTTGCGAGGTTAGACTAGACACCCCTTGTGTGATTCCACTCGCACATACCTTTTTGCTTTTTGGTTAGTCTGGACCTTAATCTGTGTGATTCCATTCACACATGTGGGGTAGCTCCCCTTGGTCTTCGGACCGTCATGTGATAGGCCTCTTTCTCTTTTCTATGATTTTTGGACTTCTTGCATTGATTTCTAGAACTTATGCCATTGACTTGTTATGAGTACAAGTTTGGGGTATGTTGCCCTTTCCGAATCTTTGAGAAGATTCTTGCGATATTGATTATCTCTTATTGATTGATCTTCTGTTGAACATTATTTACATACTTATAGTGGTATGTCATTATGGATGTTTATGTTTATGCCATATCTTTTATGTTATATCATGTCATCTGATATTTATAGCTAGACTGACCCGTTTATTATTTTCTAAAATAATACTCGGGTCAGACCGAGATGTTACAGGTGCTTCTGCTTGACTTCTTCCCAGGGATTCATCACTCTGACTTTTGGCAACTGTTTAGATTAGCAGTTTTTGTTGTATACACTTGAGATATAGACTCATAGTTGAATTCTTTTGTATAGCACGTGTTGCTATTCTTTTGTATTATCGTGGATCTTACTGACCACTACTCTGATGTACACTTTCATGTGTTAGTTATATATTCATATCTTCTTCCGCCTTTGTGATATGGATATCTGTGACTGATTTGTGATATGATTATTTCTATGTTTGTTTCCGAAGATTATTTATAGCCACCGTGTGATAAGCAATTACATGGATGGTCGCTCCTCAACAGCCTTATTCTCCGTGCTAGTTGACAGCACTACTCCGGAGTGTTCTTGGCTAGCGTGGGTATAGAGGTGGGGCTTCACAAAACTCGTTCAATTTGAAAACGGACAAGCACGGACGCTAAAGGTTTATGCCTATCAGCTACCCGGTCTTATAAGCTCATCGATTCATCACCAAAAACATGATCAAAACAACAAGTTAGGATTTTTAAAGAATTGAACTCAAAACACTAAAATTTGGAATATTCACCAAATCAATCCAAACCAAAAATAATTGCACAAGAATAAGTGTTAGGAATTCATACCTAACAATCAAAGATAATTATAAGCATAGATGTGAGATAAAAATCTCACCCTTTCACAAAATCAATAGAAAAGAAGCTATACAGCAATGGCATGAACAACCACTCTTCAATTCCAACCCGACAAGCTTGAATCTAAGCGTAAAGGGGAAACATTTCCTAAAGTTAGGTTTACGAATTTCTGAAATTGAATGGAGAAAGAGTTGGAGAAAATAAAGAGAAGGCTTACCAAAGTTTCTTATATTAGTTTGGAGCAAGAGCTTGATTTGCAAAAGAAAACTAGGGTTTGGAGTTTTAATTTCCCATTCCACTCACCATTAATCTCTTTAGAACTGAAAAGTAGAGGAAGAGGAAGTGAATGAAGATGAGTGGTTCAGTTTGGGGTATTAAGTTGGCTAATGGGCTGAACCCAACCCAAAGCCCTAAATGAAAAGGTAGTAAAATTCAACTTACTCCAAACATAACGAAGCTTATACTAAAAAAGGTTGCAAACGACATTTTTAACTCAATGGAAGGGGTCTCGAGTCCCAATTCGACTGTTTGCAAAAAGTAGGTTTTCGGACAAAATTCCGAGTATCGATAAAATATTTAAATAAAATATTTGAATATAAAATTGATAAATATGCGGGTTGTTACATCGGCCATGCTAGGGGGAGGTCAAGTGGTGGCTGGAGCTGCGGGAAGAGGTAGTGGAGGAGCAGATGGTGGCAGCTAAGGAGGTGCCAAGGTAGAAAAATAAAGGGTGTTTGCATTAAGGGTTCGGCTATGGCAAATTCAAGGTGTTTGTGGAGTTTTTGTGGTGATTGCTTCAAGGAGTGCTCACGGCCTTGCACTGGTCAGAGGAGAGGAGGGTGATCTGGCTGTGGATGTGGTGGTGCTGGGCGGTGGAGATGGTGGAGGGGCTAAGGCCGAACAAATGCAAGGAGAGACAGGACAAACTACTAAGGAAAATCAATAAAAATGAAAAGAAAAGTGGAAAAGAAAGAGACAATACCATCCTTTTTTCCTTCAGATCTGAAATGTACGTGGGAAATGAAGTTAGAAGAGTGTCTTTTATGTGAATAACAAAAAGAAAAGTCACGGCCAAAAGAAATGTTGTAACAACCCTATATTTTGTAATTATTTTATTGTATATTTTAATTATTTTTAATGTAAGATTTTGATTTAAAAACTTATTTTACTTATTTGAAATTATTAAATTTATTATTTAAATATAATCTTGATTTTTATATGAGTTATAATTCCAAAATTTTGTAAGTTGAATATTTGCCTGAAATGCTGATTTTGGTCAAAATAGTCAAACTGTGACTTTCAACTTAAAATTTTAAAAGTTTAAAAATTTAAATTTTTTACTTTATTATGAAAGTACATAAAATTATAAGAACACCACTTTTCGTTTCGTTGAATTTGTATGTAAATTGTGAAAGTTATACCCTTTACAATATTGTGCGTATATAGGGTTATTTAACAATGACTATTTTAAATTGTATAAATTACTTCTTCTTGGTTATATTTTATTTTTATATGTGATAATATGTTTTATTATGTATATTTTGACTTTTAAATATTTTTAAATGATAATAGAATTTTTCTAAAATTTACTGTATTTATTTCCTATTTTTAAAGGCTGTTTTCTAATTTTCTACCATTTTCTTCATAAAAATTATATTTAATAATTTTTTTTTGTGAATGCACTTTTTTTTTGTTATTTTATTTGTTATAAATATTTTACAAGTCCATGAAGATTTTCTAAAGTTCATTTGGATTTATTTCTAATTTTAAAGCCCAGTCTACAATTTTAAGCCATTTTCTTATTTTAATTATATATGATTAAAATTTATTTATTTATTTTTATGCACTCACTTTTATTTGCTGTGTTTTACTTTATTTTATTCATTTTGCATGTATTTAAATTTAAGTAAATTTTTCCAAAGTGTATTGAAGTTATTTCTAATTCTTAAGTCTATTTTTCATTTTTCTGCGCTACTTTTCTTATTTAATCATATCTAATTAATATTTAATTTTTAATATTTTGTTTATCTGTTATATTTTCGAATTTTAACTGAGATTTTAATTATTTTCAGTTATTTGGATGTATATAAATATATATGAGAAATTTGAAAGGGTTAAGAGCTAAGAAACGGAAAAAAAGTTTTATCCGTTTCTTTTGCAGTTTCTTCTATCATTAATACATCAATTCATCTTAGCCATTCCTTTCTCCATCCTTTGCAGCCAACTTCCTCTTGTCATTCACGAATTTTTGAAGCCCCAAAACCCTAAAAATCATGGCCTCCACCTTGAAGAAAAAAAATTAGGTAAATCCCTCTCTTCTTTCTACTTTTCTTACTTTTCTATGCAATTTTGCCTTGTTTCTCTTCTAAGTTTGGATCGGCCTCTTCTCCATAGCCGCATCCACAAACTCCTACATCTCTTCCATGCCTCCAACACCATCTACTCCACCAACCGTGACCATGGCCGAGCCATCTATGGTGGCCAAACCCTTCAAATTGCAACCTACATGCCTAAAAACAATGTTTTTGACCATTGTTGCCTCATTCCCTTCATCCCCACTTGTTGCCTTGCCTATATGATGTTAAACCTGACCTATATGATGTCATACCTTAGTCAAAGCATCATCATAGCCAAGCATAAGTGTCCCTTAAGCCAAGCATTGAAGTGGTTGAAGCAAGGTCCAATCTATCTTGTTCATTTCGCTTTGTATTTCAAAATTGTTTCAATGTTATTTTATGTTGAATGTTTATATATTGTCTGGTTTGTTTTGTTTTGGATTGATGATACAAAATCATATCTTGGCTATCTTTCAACTCAAATCAAAAGTCGTGAAATTGTGCTTGTCGCGCCTTTGGAGTCGTGCTTGTATGTTGTTTTGGTCTCTAGCTTTGAAAAAGGTTAGTCTTTCTCACTCTGACATATATACTTATGAAAAGTGGATTGATGACAAGTGTTTAGTAATGTAAAATGTTTATGCAAGTTAATGATGATCATATTATATGCTATGCCGTGTTATTACCATGTTAAAACTGTTAATTTTCACCTGACATCTGATACATGACTGTATATTGTGATATTAACATTGTTTATATTATTTCTGTATATGATCACACTGCAAGTTCCCTGTTAGGATAAAAAATCATTATGGGCTGAAATGATAGGCCTGAGTTATTTTATTTATTTATTTAAACTTGGGATTGCGGGTTTGAAATGATAGGACCCGGATTTTTACCTTTTAAACTGCGGATTGAAATGATACATATCCGTATCACTTGACCTAGGTTAGAAAACTATATACAGACCCGTGGTTATTCTATAAAGTGCTTTGAATATTTTAAGTATTTTAAAAATATAAAATTATGAAATTTGATTTAAATAGATTTTGAAAGGTTTTAAAATAAATAAATTATGATTTTTCTATGTGTTAAAAATGTAATTTATGAGTGGACTAACTGGATTTTGAAATATAACTTATGTCTGAAATTTGAAATTTTGACTAAAAATGATATTTAAGTTACATGAATAAAATGAACTTTAATTTTATTTGGAAAATGGTAAATACGATAAATTGATTTATATTTGAATTTAAGTGATTTATTAAAGAATTATTGATTTTCTATAAATTTAAGTGGTTGAATAAATGACTGTTGAAAATGAAATTTTAAAATATAACTTGACTTGAAAATGTGAAATTTGTGTTTTAACTAAAGATGTTAAATTAATTAAATAAACTGGAAGTTTAGTTAAATTTGTGAAATGGTAATATAAATTTGAAACGTATAGGTTTTAATTTATGAAAAAAACGTATAGGTTTTAATTTATGAAAGAAGCGTATAGGTTTTAATTTATGAAAGAAGCGTATAGGTTTTAATTTATGAAAGAAACGTATAGGTTTTAATTTATGAAAGGAACGTATAGGTTTTAATTTATGAAAGAAACGTATAGGTTTTAATTTATGAAAGAAACGTATAGTTTTAATTTATGAAAGAAACGTATAGGTTTAATTTATGAAAGAAACGTATAAGTTTTAATTTATGAAAGAAACGTATAGGTTTTAATTTATGAAAGAAACGTATAGGTTTTAATTTATGAAAGAAATGTATAGGTTTAATTAATGAAAGAACGTATGGTGTTCTAATTAATGATAGGAACATGTAAATTCCTAATTAATGAAAAAACGTATAGGTTTAATTAATGAAAGAACGTATGGTGTTCTAATTAATGATAGGAACATGTAAATTCCTAATTAATGAAAGAAAGGTATAAGTTTTAATTAATGAAAGTAACGTATAAGTTTTTAATTAATGAAAGAAACGTGTAAAGTCCTAATTAATGAGAGAACATGAAAGTTTTAATTAATGCAAGAACGTATAAGTTTTTAATTAATGAAAGAAACGTGTAAAGTTTTAAGTAGTGTGGTATTGATTTAAATTACTAAATGTTCATTATTGTAATAGGAATATAAAATTTAAAACGTACATTTGACACGTAGATTTTAATCAATGTAATGGTGTATTTTAAATTGATTAAAATGATAAATGTTACTTACTGTAATAATAAAATGTAAGTTGATAACGTACATTTGATAAGCAAGTTTTAAATTATGTGAATGGCATACTTTAAATGATGAAAATAATAAAGTTTCTTTATTGTAATAATAATGTAAGTTAATAAGGTGCTTTTAACTTAACATAAGAATTTCGGTTTAAATTGTATATTACAGTAAGAAAGTTTATTTAACTATAAGGCTATGATAAATTGACATGTTAAAATTTTAAGCTTATCAATACTTTGATTATATACAATGTAAAGTGGAAAGTAGTACATTCCAAAAATGTTATGATTCCTTAAGGTAACATTTCCAAAATGCTATGATAATTTAAAGGAATATTTCAAGTTTAATAAATTTAAAGAAATATTCAATGATTTGAAAATTTGGGTTTTATTTGAATGATATAATATTGAATTATTTTTGAAATGGAAATGATACAATTGTGATATTGTTTTGAAATGAGTATGATATTTTGGTCTTGAAAGTATAAATTATTTGAAATAAATATCCATGGGTTATAATAACGATTGGTTGTTAAAGAGACCGGGATCTGATATTGTCTTATAGCCGGACAATACCGAAAACCACTGTAATAACTGTGTACGCGGTGGAGATTCCAGAATGAAGTAGGATGGTGGCGACGTTCTCGAGGTATGTTACGTGGACCCAACTGCCGTGAGTTGGCATATATGACTAAAACAGGAGCTATACCGAGCTACACAAAGGGTCGCACCCTTTCATCGAGCATGCTCCATCGAAAACTATTCTATTACTTTTGTGATTCGATCGGTGGCGCCACTTTGATTCGGGGGTATTGTTCGAGGTGGGCGGAAGCTGCTGGCTTGCCGTCACCACCGGTCCGAGAGTGCAAACGGTGTATCCACCCTGGCATTGCCTCGCGTGCCGTGTCATATCCTTATATCGAGCCCACTACGATTTTGGTTTTAAAGATCCGACCGCGTTAAGGTTCACCATCCCCTTAACGCTATTTTCTATATGATTATACTTTACTGATTAGACACTACCGTATATAGTGTATATTACTACATAGTAAATAGTTTAACGGATCCTTAGAGGATGGACGGTCCCAAGCATCCTTTAAGTTACTGATGCATTTTGTTACTGTTCACTTGAGTTGATTTACAGTTTATAAGTATTTATGTCCTGACTCGAGGGTTTTGTGTTTTGCTTTATGCTCGGGTCAGATTGAGTGAGTTAGCAATCCAGATTCACCTTCGGCGTTGGAGCTTTCCTTGAAGATCCAGCCTTCTATTTTGTTTCAGTATCCAGTGTTTCAGTGATGTATCTTGTTACTCTTCTGTTGTATCTTATTTAACTCTGATGTATCTCATATTTAAATAGTAGCTTCATGAACTACTATCTCTTTTTTTTCCGCTGCATTTTTATATACTCTGTGTTTGTGATCTGTGATTTAATTTACTGTATATTCTGAGATTTGCCAAATTTTTATTTACAACGCGGTATTTTGAGCTATGCAATTCCGGCATGAGTGTCTACCTATACACTTACAATGGATGCGAATGGCTGAAAATATCTGGTCGTTACAGTTGGTATCAGAGCTTTGGTTAGCTCTAGGCAAAACTCAGCATATGGAGTAGATGATTTACAGAATCACTTTCATTCGAGTTGAATCTCTCTCTTTTGACTCGATTCCTTTGAATTTTGGAACGTTCCCTGCGGTTCCAAAATCCATTCTTATTCCCCGCTACTCATCTTCACTTGATTCTGGAGTATCCCATAACTCCACTTCGAATGATCTTTATAGTGAATTGGCGGTCCTGCCAATCTCAAAAAAATTCTTGTAAAAGGAGTGAAACTCCTTTACAACAGCATCGATTCACCAAAAAATTTATATCCTCGGTTTAGATGCTAGTATCTCCTATTATCCCAAACTCTATCTCTTGAGGTCGAATGTAGATTTACCCTAGAAAATCCACTTCGATCTTATACTTTAAGTCACGGTTGACCCGATTAATGTAAAGACCCGTAAATCCGTACTCCTTGAATAGACACTAATCTCCTTTGTTTAATTCAAGATGAACGAGAATACGAACCCTTAGGGGTTTTAAAAAGAATTTAAGAAAAGAAAACGTGGAAAAGAAGAGGAGAAGAGAAAAAGAAAATTAGAAAATAGAATAGAAAAGAGAAGATAGAGAGAAAGATAGAAAACAGAAGAAAATAGGAAATTTTAAAATAGAAGAAAAAGAGAAGAAGAAAAGAGAATAGAGAACATAGAACGGAACAGAAAACAACAGAACATCAGAATCTCATAATTCGCAGCGGAACAACATATAATAATAAATGAATAATCTTTAAACAAAGAACTATATCAGTTATTACATTTCATACATTTCATTACATCATATCATCAGAGTATACAACATCAAACAAACAGCGGAAAAAGAAATACTATATAAACTAGTAATACGCCATGCCATCCAGCTTGCCTCCAGCAACTCCAGAATATCCAGAATATCTTGATAAATCTTAACTCTTGACTGCCCGTGTGGAAATTGGTGGGCACCCAGAGTTTAGGAAGGAAAACAATAAACTCCAAGTCAGTCATGTGACTGGTGTGAGAACTCAAAACAGTTTATTTATCTTTAAAAACAAAATAGAGGAATATTTTTAAAGTCAATTCGCAATGCTTTTAAAAATGAGACTACCATAAGGCCTCCTGCCACACACACAATGCAAACGCAGACTTGGAGAAGATTTCTCCTTATGATAGTCAAACATGCTTGATACGCATTTAAAAAGAACATTTGATATTATTACTAGTGCATAGTGTAGAAAATTCATTTCGAAAGTAGAATATAAATCTTAGCCAGCATAGGTACCATTATATTATGCCTACTAATAGCTACCATATTAGATGGCAGGTTCTACAACTAAAACCGTACAAGTTTCGTATTGTTTCTTTGGATTTCCAACAAATGGTCAGGCCAAGGAACTTCCCATTGCCACATGAGAATGCCTCTGGAAAGACATCCCCGAGAACCAAACCGGAACTCTGCCAACACAAGGCCGGGTTACCCCTAACTGGGTAACTACTGACACGAGCACGTCATTCCCCGATCGTAAACGACCTTTCTCACGGGATCCCGATAGCCAACAACCACAAAGTAATAAATTCGTAGTAACCACATAGGTTAAATATATGGGCTCCATACCATGATACCACCTCTATCCAGAAGGAAATGTACATACCCTAAAGGGTGCTACCCCTCATAACCTTGCTGCATCTTTCCTGTTTTGACCATTTCCGGGGTATGAGGTTCGACGAAGTCACGTCCACAAAAACATACTTTATACAAAAGCCATGCTTTGGGTCAACAAATGATCAACACAATGATCACCAAGATAGACGATCAAATAAACGATCCTATCACAATAATCAACACAATGATCATTTCAGCAACACTCAGCATGTCACATTACCAAATTGGGAATATATCGCTGATAACTTCAACTATATAACCTCTGAGCTCGTACGTCTCAGAGAAGGGTGTTAAGCTAAAAGAATAAATTCTCCGCCACCAACAGAAATATATTTGAAAGAAATCGGCTTTATATCTCAACTTTTAATGTCAGACACACAATCCATACAAGTCTGTTCCGGGATCGAACAAAACCGAAGGCACTTACAAAGAAGTCCTTGCAATCCGGATATTCACAATCCTGATCGGATTTCCCATCACTTAGGGAGTCTCTATACCGCTGCAACTCAGTGCAGAGACAATCGACAGGTCATCCTATCGCTCTCGCAAATACCGGGTCTTCAACACCGATCTTCAATGCAATTATAACGACGTATCACATATTCGGAATGGGTTATACGACCCCATGGTCTTTTCCCGGTTAACCCGAATAGTGAGCGCTTATTCAAAAATAAGTGTAGCATTCACATTCAAAAAAATCACATCAATTACCCATTCAAAGGGAAATATTGATAGTCGGTTATTGAACTATTACTGGATATGCACACATCACCAGTTTCCAAATAATTTTCCAAATTATTTATTTTCCAAAATATCTTTACAAGATATATTATTTCAACACTTCAAAAATAAATCAATATTTATTTTTAAACCAATTCCACTTCCTTTTATAAATTCCTTAGTGAATTTATAATCCCAAATATCTATGGATATTCGATTCAATTATTCATTTTAAATATTTCTTTTCAATTTATCTTCAAAAAGATAAATTCTCAAAATATTCACTTATATTGGAAAACATTTCCATACTTATACATTCATAAGTAATTCACAAATTTTATTTATTTTCAACACTTGGAAAATATTCAATACACTTAAATCGAGATTAAGTATATATCTCATTCTTTAGGGAAATCATTCTCTTAAACATATTTATTTGGGCCAAAACGAATGTTGCGTAAAACATCGTTACGACAACCCAAAATCACTAGTATAAGGATTTGAAATTAAAATAGATATATAAATCCCAATACTATGCAAAACATTTCCTTTCGGAAATCATTTACTATAACAACAGTGTTATAGTCCACTATTTCCTTCTATTTCTCGAAAATGTCTATTTCAACAATAAATGTTGAAATCTATGGTTTCGAATCTCAACACATTTTAAAACATTGTTCGATCGTTTTAATTCTATTTAAAACATCCAAATCCAAAACAATTTCTTTAACGTGTTATTCACTATTCAAAAACGTGAATATACTTCATTAACAATTTCATCCTTTTATTCATTTTAGTTCAAAGGATTATTCACTATTCAAAAACGTGAATATATTACGTTAACAAATTTCATCCTTTTATTCATTTTATTTTAAAGGATCATTCACAGTCAAAAATGTGAATATAACTCCATTAATAGGTTTTAACAACTTACTTATCAAAATAAGTTGTTTGCGGATTTATAAAACAACGTTTATAAATTCCTTTCTATTTATTTTATAACAACTTCCTTTTATAAAATCCTTTATTAACCTATTCGATTTATAACTCAATTATAAACTAAAGGTTCATATTATAAGTTAAATACTTAAAATTTATTCGTTCACAAAAATCGTTCCTTTGAACTTCATAATTAAAAATCTTATAACTTATAAGATTCAATTATTTATCCAAAACCATTCTTTTAAGAACTTTATAAATTTTATAAACCTACTGTTTATAAAATTTCATTTATAACTTCACTGTTTAAAATTCTATAAATTCCATTCACTTATGCAATCTATTTTCACTTCATTCAAACACTTATAAAAACTCGTTTTATAATGTCCATATTTCAATTTATAAATATCCATTTATAAATCTCTTAATATAATTCAATTTATATTATTCTTTTAAAACTTCTTTAATCTCCTTTATTATTTCACCATTTTGATTCATAAAATACTTAAATTTTATAAATCTTATATTTAAACTTTTCACAATAAATTCTAAAATCCCGATTAAACTATTTTATAAAATCATTAGCATCATATTCTCAAAAATCAGTTTTTCTAACTATATTTCTCAAAAATCATAGTTTTTCTAACTTTAAAAATTATAACGTTTATTTATTTAAAATGAATCAATTCCAAACATATAGTATATTTTCAAAAAAATCACTTTATAAATCATTTTAAAATTCCAAAACTTGGTCCAATGATGCTACACACCAAATAGTTAATCACGACTACAACGATATCATATATCAATATGAAAATCCATCAAATATCAAAATATCTGAAATCAAATAAAAACTGTTGAGGAATCCAGTTGGATCCCTCCAACCTGTTTTCCTGCATCCACAAACATTAGCACAATACCAATTTCGCTCCAGTACGAAATTATCGCGGTACATGTTCTTATTAAATATTATCCGCTTAATAACGGCGTAATAGGGTCTCATCCGCAAAAAAATACGGGAAATCAACTACTGCAATATATACATATGCCAATATATATATATTGATATTATATATAATACCAATTTCACTGTTTATGAAATATTCGCGGTATATGTTTTTAATAAATAACATCCGCTTACTAACGGCGTATAATGTCTATTTAAACAATCAATAGATATCAATCAACATTCAAACATGCATTCAAATATTTTAAATCTAATTATTTAAAATAAAATCGAAACTGATTCGATTGAGTGAGAAGTTCTCACCTTGGTTTTAAATTCCGTTTTAGCGATTTATTTCGAATAAAATTAAACGGACGTTTAATTTTACCCAAAATTCTCACTAACTCCAAACGACTCCAAACCAACTCCATCGCGTAGTGCTCGTCCATACGATTCCAACGCAACTGGTTTCGCGCGTTTTCGACCTCGTATGAAAAAGTTATGCATTTTACAAGTTTGTACACGATTTATATAAACTTTTACAACATTTATTTAAATTTCTTTTACATACCCCCATCATCACCCTTCATTCCCAATCCAACGGCTCCCCCCTTTCTTCCTCATCATCACGCAATACCCTACAGGCCAAACACGAGTCCGCCGAACCCATCTCTTAGGATTAGGGTTACAATTTGCAACACCATCTCTTGACTAAACTCCATCACACAACCACCATCGCGAAGCACTCGACTTGCACTATGTTCGGCCCCCCTATGGTGGAGCTCGGCCACCTCTAGTGCCTAGGGTTGCGTGCGCAAGCTCCAGGCGTCGGCCCCTCCTAGCTGCCTCCTCGCGACACCATATTCGATCATAACCGTTGATCTCGTAGCTCTCGTCGTGCTCTACCACTTTGTAGTTGAATGTTTTTGACGAATGTTGACGGATTGGAAGAAATCGAGGGGGAGAGGAGAATGATTTCTGGCCATCCATTGGGGTAGTGGCGGCTAGGGCAACAAATTAGGGTTTTGTTTATTTTTTTTATCAAATTTATGAAGGCTCATGTCTATTTATAAAGAAAAATCGAACACTATTCATCCCGGAAATTCCGAACTCTGATTTACGCGCCGTAACCAGCGTTTCTAGGGTTTACCCCGCGTTCCGGACACAATGGAACAGGTTTCGAAAGCTAATTCGGACATCTGTGCGAGTTATGGCTATAAACGCTCAATTTAAATTAAACCGATTTAAATCGATTTCTAGGCGTTTTAATTTGTACCGGACAAACGGTAAATCCAATTGACTTGAAATTTGAAACCTTACAATAATATCACATTACGGATCCGATGAAACTGGTTTCGTCGAAATCCGAGACTTTTTGAAAAATGGCTATTTTCACTCGCCAAATTTAAATTAAAAATAAATCGATGCGTTTCGAGCTGCCACGATCAAACGATAACTCCGATTGACACGAAAATTGAAATCCGGTAATAACTAACTATTATAGATCCAATGGAACTGGTTTCGTTCAATTCTGAGACTGTTCAAAAATTGACTATTTTCACTAGTCGATTTAATTATTAAAATATTCAATTTTCACAAATTAACTTTTAATTCGATTTTAAAAGTTCTAAAATATCATTATAACTTCCATATGATAAAATAAAATTTTACAAATCATTTTCAATCATATTTAACTCAATTTTCAATTATTTCCATAATTTAACGTATTAAATTATCGATTTAATTATTCAATTAAATTCAATAATTCAAATAAAAATTTATTTGACTTATAAATTCACTTTTTAATATATAAAATAAATTAAATATTCAAATTTTAATTATTAAAAATCCTGGGTCGTTACAATTAAGGTTGCCCGTGATTTATTTTAGCTTATCCGCCTCCCTACTCTGTATTTAATCATCTTGTCTTTTGTTTCCAACATATTTTCAAACATTTTGAATTGTATTTGTCAATCTATATTTTGTTTATATATTGTGTTGTTTGAGTTTTTGATGTTGAGTTGGGTTTCCGATCGATTCGTCTGATCAACGCTATCGATAGGATTTCTAAAATACTTTGACAGAACAAACTGACACGATATTATTTTAAAATTTGGTTAATGAAATAAAATTTTGATATATATATTATGGAACTTAATAAAATGATTCAAATTGATAATTTAAATGATAATACTTGATTTATCATTTATTGTTCTATAAATGAATTTATAAATAATTGTTTATAAATTTATATGGGAACTTAAATGAATTTAGAAAAGGAAATTTGAGAATTTAATTTCCGATGGTTCCAAACCTTTTGTTTAAAAGTTTAAAGGGATATAATATTTAAAATATTTTCAAATAGAAGTTTTTTTCCAAAGAATTTTAAGTTTAAAATTAGTACTCTTCTCTTTGTCGCTGGAAAATAATTTCGGTGATGACTGCAGCATCATCGACGTTCATTTTCGAGTTTCAAAGTGAAGAGACTGTTTTGTAGTCTTGCTACAGCTTTGTTTTGGGAAATTAAATAGATTTGAATTTCTAAAATATGACTTAATTTATAATATATATAGATATATGATTGAAATTTGATTTGACATATTATATATATATTATTACTTATCTCTAAATGGTTTGAAGAAATCAGAAATTTAATTCTTAAATTTTATTTTTAACAATAATTTCAATTATAAAAAGAAAATCAAAAAAAAATTTGGATAAATGATTAAACTTGAGATAATTGAATTGGAAAGTTTTATTTGTATGACACAATTTCATTCCAATATAACTTACCTTAATTTCAGAAGTTAACAATGTAATTGGGTAATATACAATATAAAAAGATTTTATAAATAAAATTTGAGTGGTTATAATAAATGTTATACACTTAATTTTTAATTATAAAATGATTAACAGAGGTAAATATAATAAAGGGAAATTGAATAACTTACAATAAAATGATGTTAAAAGAACTAAGAATAAAAGAAAGCAGTTATAATAAGTGTAAGTATATTGAACATGAGTGATAAATATATTGAGAGGAATAAATTTAATTTTATTAGGAATAAAGAAGAATAAAATTTATTAAATACATTGTGAGTGTAATAAATGATTATTTTTCTAACCCATGGTTTTAAAAAAAAATTGTTAATTTAAGATAATTGGATAATAAGATAATGAAATTTGAGATAGTTAAGATTTATGTAACTTGTGTAAAAGTTTATTTTCTATTTAAGTTGAATTCTCCATGCTTTCAAATTCATTTTCTTATTTTGTTTTTCAAACTATCTTTTGGTTGTTCTTATCGTCCTCATCTTGCTATAGACTGGTATATGCATCTTTCTATGATCTTTCTGTTTAGAAATCTTTCTATAATCTTTGATAATCTCAACCTTGTAAAACTTACCTATAACAACAGTTATCAGGTATAACTTCAATCTTCTTGTCATCTTATCTTAATCCTATTTCACTCTATCTTTTCTGTGCCCTTCCATACCTCATTCCTTTTTGGGGACGAAAAGTTTTGAGTGGGGGAGAGTGTAACAACCCCATATTTTGTAATTATTTTATTGTATATTTTAATTATTTTTAATGTAATATTTTGATTTAAAAACTTATTTTACTTATTTGAAATGATTAAATTTATTATTTAAATATAATCTTGATTTTTATATGAGTTATAATTCCAAAATTTTGTAAGTTGAATATTTGCCTGAAATGCTGATTTTGGTCAAAATAGTCAAACTGTAACTTTCAACTTAAAATTTTAAAAGTTTAAAAATTTACATTTTTCTTTTATTATGAAAGTACATAAAATTATAAGAACACCACTTTTCGTTTCGTTGAATTTGGATGTAAATTGTGAATGTTATACCCTTTACAATATTGTGCGTATATAGGGTTATTTAACAATGACTATTTTAAATTGTATAAATTACTTTTTCTTGGTTATATTTTATTTTTATATGTGATAATATGTTTTATTATGTATATTTTGACTTTTAAATATTTTTAAATGATAATAGAATTTTTCTAAAATTTACTGTATTTATTTCCAATTTTTAAAGGCTGTTTTCTAATTTTCTACCATTTTCTTCATAAAAATTATATTTAATAATTTTTTTTTTGTGAATGCACTTTTATTTTTTTTGTTATTTTTTTTGTTATAAATATTTTACAAGTCCATGAAGATTTTCTAAAGTTCATTTGGATTTATTTCTAATTTTAAAGCCCAGTCTACAATTTTAAGCCATTTTCTTATTTAAATTATATATGATTAAAATTTATTTATTTATTTTATGCACTCACTTTTATTTGCTGTGTTTTACTTTATTTTATTCATTTTTCATGTATTTAAATTTAAGTAAATTTTTCCAAAGTGTATTGAAGTTATTTCTAATTCTTAAGTCTATTTTTCATTTTTCTGTGCTATTTTTCTTATTTAATCATATCTAATTAATATTTAATTTTTAATATTTTGTTTATCTGTTATATTTTCGAATTTTAACTAAGATTTTAATTATTTTTAGTTATTTGGATGTATATAAATATATATCAGAAATTTGAAAGGGTTAAGAGCTAAGAAACGGAAAAAAACGTTTTATCCGTTTCTTTTGCAGTTTCTTCTGTCATTAATACATCAATTCATCTTAGCCATTCCTTTCCCCATCCTTTGCAGCCGACTTCCTCTTGTCATTCATGAATTTTTGAAGCCCCAAAACCCTAAAAATCATGGCCTCCACCATGAAGAAAAAAAATTAGGTAAATCCCTCTCTTGTTTCTACTTTTCTTACTTTTCTATGCAATTTTGCCTTATTTCTCTTCTAAGTTTGGATCGGCCTCTTCTCCATAGCCGCAGCCACAAACTCCTACATCTCTTCCATGCCTCCAACAGAGCCAAGGTTGTCACTTAACCATATGCTCTGATATCACATGCAACATACGCGGTTTTGTCGGGATCCGAAGGTCGGCATTCATACATCCACAAGGCCGAACTGCATATGGTTAAAAAGAAGAGGTAGAAGAAAAAGATAGAAGAAGTAAGAAAACAGAATAGAAACGATAACAGAATCTCACATATCGCAGCGGAACAACATATAATAGATAAATGAATATCTTAGAAAAACAAAGAACTATCTCAGCTATTACATTACGTCATCATCAGAGTATACAACAACAATATACAATGGACAGTTATACAAACATGTCCTTACAAGTGAATTTACAGCGGAAAAGATAATATCATATACAAGTAGTACGTCTCGCCATCCAGCTCGCCACTTGAGCTCCAAAGCACTTCTGAATCCAGAATGACCTGATAATCTGACTCTAGACTGCCCGTGTGGAAAATTATGGGCACCCAGAGTTTAGGAAGAGAAAAATAAAATCCAGGTTAGTCATGGAACTGGTGTGAGAACTTAAAACAGTTATTTATCTTTTAAAATAACAACAACAAGGGAAATGAAAAAATATCCGCAATGCTTTTGGAAAATGAAACTACCATAAGGCCTCCTCGCACACACACAATGCAAATGCAGAATTGAAGGAGATTTCTCCTTATGATAGTCAAAGATGCTTACTATGCAAAACAAATCAATTTTGATATTATTTTTAGTGCATAATGTAGAAAGCATTTCGAAAATAGAATATAAATCTTAGCCAGCATAGACATTCCGAACTATGCCTACTATAGCTACCATCCAAACAGTGGAGCGCCACCATAAGTGAATGGCAGGTTCTACAACTAAAACTGTACAAGGCTCGTATTGTTTCTTTGGATTTTCCAACAAATGGTCGGGCTAGGAACTTCCTACTACAACATGGGATCGCCTCTGGCAGGACGCCTCGAGAACCTAACCGGATCTCGGCCTACACAAGGCCGGGTTACCTTTGTAACTAGGTAACTACTTCTCGAGTATGCCACCCCCCGGTCCTTTGGGACCTTTATCCGAGGGCCCTCGATCACCAAGCAACAACCACACAGAAAAATAATATTGGAGCAACCACATAGGTTAAGCATTAGGGCTCCATACCTGACACCACCCTTTTCTAGAAGGAAATGACATACCCTAAAGGGAGCGACCCTCATAACCTTGCTGCATATTCCTGTTTCGACCATTTCTGGGGTGTGAGGTCTGACGAAGTCTCGTCCACAAAGCTACGCTTTTTCACAAAGCCACGCTTTGATCAATAAATAATCATCACACAGCAACACTCAGCATGCCACATTACCAAATTGGGAATATATTGCTGATAACCTTCAACTACAAAACCTCTGAGCTCGTGCGTCTCAGAGAATCAATTGCAAAAATCACTTCATTTTATAACTTCACAATTTATAAATCTAAAGATTTCATCCACTTATGAACTCCATTTATATTTCATTTTAACACTTATAAAAAATCGTTTTATAATTCCAATATCTTAATTTATAAATATCAATTTTATAAATTTTCTATATAGATCATTTATAATAATTCAAAAATCCCAATTTAAACCATTTTATAAATTAATCAACTACTTCGTTCAAAAATCACGTTTCGGTTATACTTCACAAAAATCGTAATTATTATATCATAAAAATTACAACGTTTATTCATTTAAAATGAATCAATTGCAAAATTATGAATTCTCAACTTAAATTTTCAAAAATCCAATTTTATTTATTTTCGGCATCTAACGATACCAAAAAAAAAATATTCGGCTAAAATTTAGCCTTTAACGATTTCAACCACAAAGATAATCACGCAGATTATAAATAGATCAACACACAACATTGAAACCAATTCAATCATTTGAGGAATCCAGTTGGATCCCTCCAACCTGTTTCCCTACATCCAAAGATGTTAGCACAATACATTTCCGCTTCGAGATGGAATATCACGGTATATGGGATTTATAAAATACTATCCGCTATTATGCGGTGCAATAGGGTCTCATCCGCCGTATAATGCATGAAAATCAACTCCAAATACATATATAATACCAATTCCATACAAGTTGGAATTATCGCAGTATATGTTTTTAATGAATGACCTCCGCTTAATATGCAGCGTATAGGGTCTATTTCAATACTACATATAATAACTATCATCCAATCACACAATCAAGCAATTTTAAATCCAACTATTTAAAATTTAAATCGAAACAATTCGATTGAGTGAGAAGTTCTCACCTTGAGTTTTCGATAATAGTTGTAGTGTTTTATTTCGAATAAAATTAAACGTGCGTTTAATTTTACCCGAAATTTTTACTAGCTCCAAACGACTCCAAACCAGTTCCATTCCGTAGTGCTCGACAAAATGAAGCGATACAATTCGTTTCGTGCGTTTTCGACCTCGTATGAAAAAGTTATGATATTTAGAAGTTTGTACACACACATACATATATAATTCACAATTCATTTTTTTATACCCAGACGACATCAGGGATGTCCAAATTTCTACATGAAATCAAGGCCGTGACTTTTTGCTTTCTTCTTCCAGGTAATGCCGTGCGCGAAAGAACCCAATTGCCGTTCGTTCTTCAAATCTCACCCCCAGCTATGTCGATCTTTACGACGATCAAGAGCCACCATTCGAAACACCAACGCCAACACCACCCTCGGTTGCAACAGTACGAAACTCGATCGCCCAAATCACCGTGAAAACGCGAACGAACACGCCGCCTTCGAGGCCAAATTGCCGATGATCCAAAGCCCTAAAAACGATCATAGCCGTTCACATTATAGCTCATTACGCTCTAGAGTTTTATAGTTGAACACTTTTTGAATCGTTTTGTAGATTTGAAGAAAATTATGCAGGAAGAAGAATGCATTTCGGCCATTGGAGATATGGAGGCGGCGGCTGAAGCTATTTAGGGTTAGGGTTTATTTTAGTTTGCAAATTGAAGATGTGAAGGCCTTTTATAGAAAATTTCCAATGAACAATATTCATCATCAATTTTTCGAACTCCAAATCTCACGCGGTGACTGACGTTTCTAGAGTTTACCCCGCGTTACGGACACAATGGAATATGTTTCGGAGGCCAATTCGATCATCTGTGCATGTTACGGAAATAAACGATCAAATTTAAATTAAACCGATTTCTATGCGTTTTGGCTTTCCTCGGACAAATGGTAGATCTGATTGAAACGAAATTTGAAACCATACAATAATTTGACATTATGGATCCGATGAAACTAATTTCGTCGAAATCTGAGACTGTTTGAAAAATGACTATTTTCACTAGTCGATTAAATATTAAAATATTCAATTTTCACAAGTTAACTTTTAATTCAATTTTGAAAGTTCACAAGCATTGTTCTTACTCCAATATGATTTAATATAACTTTATAAATCATTTTTAATCACATTAAACCCAATTTCCAATTATTTACGCAATTTCAACTATTAAATTGTCGATTTAATTATCCAATTAAATCCAAATATTCGAAAAATAAATTATTCGACTTATAAATTTTACTTGTTGATATTTAAAATCAATTAAATATCTGAATTTCAAATGACGAAAATTCTAGGTCGTTACAAATGGATTTTATAAGTAAATAAGATTTATGAATTTGTAAAGTTATAAAGGAATGAATTGGCAAATAAATGATTTATAAGTAATTAACTTATAATTTGGATTTTGCATGTAAATGGGATAAAAGGAATTTGGTAAATAAAGGGATTTTATAAATTGAAGTTTTTATAAAATAGAAATGTGAATTTATAAACGTTGTTTACTTATCCGAAATCAATTGAATTTGATAAGTTAAATATAGAAATTATTAAAGGAATTTCGTCCACGATTTTGGACAGTGGATAATCCTTTAAATTAAAAGTGTAAAAGAAATGTATTTGGCTAGAATTATATCCACGATTTTCGACAGTGGATAATCCTTAAAATAAATATGTAGAAGCAATGAATTTGGTAAATGATTTATATTCACGATTTTGGACAGTGAATAATCTTTTAAAACATTTTGAAAAGTGGTATTCAAATTGAATTTAAATGATGTGAAGATATTTTAAAATGTGTTAAGTATCAAATACGTAGATTTTAACATTTATTGTTTAAATAGACATTTTCGAAAAATAAGGAAATGATGCACTATAACATTGTTGTTATAGCAAATGATTATCGAAAGGAAATGTTTTGTATAGTATATTGGATTTATACATCTACCTTATTTTCAAATCCCTATACTAGTGATTTTGGGTTGTCGTAGCGATGTTTTACGCAACATTTAATTTGACCTGAATAAATGTGTTTAAAGAGAATGTTTTCCTTAAAGAATAAGTATTACTTAATCTTGATTTAATTATATGTAATATTTTCTAAGTTATGAAAATAAAGAGATTTGTGAACACGCTTATATTATTATTAAATAAGTAAATGGAAATGTTTTCCAATATCGAAATATTGAAATGGTTTTGAGAATATAACTTTTTAAAGAAATTTGAGATGAATATTTGGCAAATGATTTAATTAAAAAAGATTTAATAAAAAGGGCCTAGTGAACATACGTTGCTAAATATTTGCTTATTTTCATTGATAGTTAAATAACCGACAATCAAATTTGGCCATTTTAGTTCCTCGACTTGATGTGGGAACTATTTAGACGTACACTTAGTACGTTGCCATCTATGTAGGCTTGATTATCATTTGTGTTGAGGATGTTGATTCGTATAGCGTGGAGTATTACTCAAATCTATCGAGCTTCCTTCTTGGCCTGAAAGATAGCAAGTTGAAAGTTGGAGACGTGATAAGTCTACGAGACTTAGTTTCTGTGTGAGATTGAGAAACGCTTTCGCGTTGTCTGTGCGAAGAGATGGGGATTAGATTTATCTGAAAACCTGTGACGACCCACATTTCGAAAGGTTTAAATCGACAATAATCCACACATGTCCGACTTAAACAATCTAGAATGTAGATAATCAATGGGGTTAAGTAAGAAAAAAAGAAGAGAAGAAGAAAACAAAATACAGAATCTCACAGTGGAATGATAAAATATAATAATCAAACAAATAATTCAAAAACTGTTTACTATGCATCTGATTATAATCTATACATCAGGGATAAATAATCAATACAGTAGAATTGCATAATGTAGGAGATAGTAATAATAGTAATATACCAAAACTCCGTCTTCGTCTTCCAGATAACAGTCTTCAATATGCTGAAAAAAACTCAGGACTGACCCGAGTGTAATGAAATGACAAATCACTCGAGTCAGGACTAAAATACTCTTGTGTAAGTCAAATCAATATCTCAAATATGAGTACAATAACTTAAGAGATGATACCGGATTTCCATCTCTTAAGGATCCATTAAACTATTTATATATATAATAATATACGCTATAATATATAATGTCTATCAGGAAAATAAATATCAAAATAGCGTTAAGGCTTTACATTGATCCACCTTAACACATTTTTACAGTTTTCAACCAAAGTCGTAACGGGCTCGTATAAGGATAAATACGACAAGGCACGTGAGGCAATGCCCAAGGTAGGATTCTACCTGTTTACCCTTTCTAGATGGTCGCAACCCATCCGTAGCCGACCGCGATAATCAATCCAAACGATAAAAAGATGCACCCATCGAATACGAAATCACAATAGTAATACGAGGGATCAACGTCGCTAGAGGTTGCTAACCTCAATTGCCATACGTAGGCTCCTGTTTTATTCGTTTTAATTAAGACACGAATGTCAAGGCTATCCATCATCGTTCTCTTACTTCATTCCAGTAAACGTTGTTGATTCATGGGTTTTGATTCATGACACAAGCTTCAGAGATCATAAGATGAACTACAAAGAGAATACTATACAAAGGCGACAAAAAGAGAATAAAAGTAAATTGTGCACTACAAAGGAGACAAGACTACAATCCAGAGATTAGTATTAATATTTTATTATATTGAGTCTTAGAATATTGTTACAATCATTCCTCAAGAATCATCATTCATATTAAAATAAACTTGCTTGCATATTTTAATCAAAATCAAGTTTACAAAAAATGCATGGAGCGGGGATCGAACCTGGGTCACTAGTTTGGAAGGCAAGTACTCTAACCAAATGAGCTACTACTGTTTTAGTTTAACAACAGGTCGACTGACCGACCAGTATCTTCGGTCGACCGACCCTGTAGTCAGTGCATAGATACTCTCTGTTTTGTACACAATTTCAAACTCAGCTAACCGGCCAGTTTTTCTGGTCGACCGACCTTCATATAACGGCTAGTTTTCTGAAGAGTTGCGATTGTTTCATGAAGAGATACGTCCCTCAATTCAAGAGATATGGACACAACTTTTGATTGAAACTCTTCATGAAAGATTGTAACTATTCTACAACTATATAAACATGTTCAAATCACTTCTACAATCACCGATTCTTGTTTATAATTCTGAAATCTATTCTCTATTTATTTCTTCAAATAAAAACATTCATTCTTATTTAATATCACTAGAATCCTTGATTTAAATCATAAACTTCGATTCTACGTGATTATCTTCCTTCTAAATCTTCACACACATATATACTCTTGAGGATTTGATTATAGGAAAGTAGTACTATCAAAAGACAATCAGTGTTATTCAGAACACATTCGTCAACAAACTATTTGTATTGAAGTTGAAGTCCTCTTCGGTTGTTGAGGCGGAAAAATTCCTGTTCGGCTGCTCAGGTGTGATATACCTATTCCTCCGGGTTAAGTGAGGGGTTTAGTTTAAATCCAGAGGATAGTCTAGGACTGGATGTAGAATGGGAAGTTCGAACCAATATAAAAATTCCTGGTATACTTACTTTAATTTTGATTTTACTGCTATTAGCAGTTTCCGCATTTATATACCATATTACACGATCCTTAGTACTACACGTGCACTTTCATTTGGTATCAGAGCGAGGTCATCCTATAACCGTCACAAAGTTATTTGATATTTATTTTTATGGCAACGACACAAACTAACGATTTTGGCACTAACACTAATACTAATTTCACAGAGGGTCAATCAACTTCACGACCTCCACTTTTTAATGGGTTAAATTATAATTATTGGTCAACTAGAATGAGAATCTATATGCAATCTAGTGGCTTTGATATCTGGAATATTATACAAAGAGAGTACATAACTCCTGCTGGAGAATGCTCAACTTGGAGTAACACACAAAAACTAGATGCTACATCAAATGCAAAGGCTATGAATATTTTATTTTGTGCATTAGATAGAAATGAATTCAATAGAGTTAGCATGTGCACTTCAGGTTATGAAATTTGGAGAACACTTAAGATAACACATGAAGGTACAAACAAAGTAAAATTAAGCAAAATCTCTATGTTGAAAAATCAATTTCAAAATTTCAAAATGAGGCCAAATGAATCTATAAATGACATGTACTCTAGATTCAGGATATTTATCATGCTTTATTATCACTAGAACAAAAGTTTACTGATTTTGATGTTGTTACAAAAATCTTGAATTCTTTAACGGACGAATGGGAAAGAAAAGTCTTAGCCATTGAAGAAGCAAGTGATTTGTCAACACTAAAACCAGAAGAATTGATAGGTAATCTAATGTTCTACGAAGTAAATTTACAGGCAAAAAGAAATGGAGCACAAGAAAAGAAAAATGTGGCTTTTCAACCAGAAAAAGACGATTCCGACTCAAATAATGAAAATATGGCGATGATCGCTAAAAATTTCAAAAAGTTTTTGAAATTCAACAGAAACAAATTCAAGGGAAACAAAAATAATTCCAACAACAATTCTAATAGCAGCAAACCATCATCTTCAGCAATGAAATGTTATGAATGTCACAAGAAAGGTCACATGAAGAAGGATTGTCCAGAACGCAAAAAGAGCAATTTTAAGAAGGACAAAACCAAACGAAGAGCTTTTTCTGTCACTTGGGATGATACTGACTCATCATCCTCTTCAGAGAGTAAAAGTGATAATGAACAAGCAAATGTTTGCTTCATGGCTTCATCAGACGATGTAAGTGATTTTACTTTTGAAGATTTAATTGAAATAAATTCTGAATTAGTAAATGTAACAAAGCAACTTAAAAAGAAAAATTAGGAGTTGCAAAGAAAATTAGATAGAACAGTCTTAGAAGTAGATATGCTGAAAGATGAGAAGAAAATATTAGAAGAAGAACTTGAAAGTTCTCAACAATCAAATTCTAACTTATCCTCTCAAATTTCATCAATATCTGAAGAACTAGAAATTCAAAAGTATAATAATGATGATTTACTTTTCAAAAATAATAGTTTAAACTCTAAGATTAAGGACTTAGAGTTAGAAAAATCTAGTCTTAAAATAAAATTTGATGATATATCTAAAAATGTATCTAATTTTAATAAAGGGAGAGAAAATTTATCTAGGATTATTGAAAATTCTCAACCTGCTTTAAATAAGAAGGGATTAGGTTATGTTAAGAATTCAAATGCTCACAACGATAAAAGTGGTTTAGGATATAATAAAACCGATCGTAGAAATAGCATTAGATATGCTTTCATGTATAGTAAAAATGATAGTGCTAGTACTAAATTTCGAGTAAAGCCTAAATCCAATTTTTATAGAAATTCAAATACTACTATGACCTATAATGTTGATAATTTCTTTAGAAGTACAAAATCATTAACAGGAAATATGAATAAAAATTATCTAAGTATATGGGTTCCTGTTAATTGGAAAAATAGAGAAAAATACATTGATGATTATTTTGATATGGTAGTTAATAATGAAAATTGTATTTATAAAGGTTCAACCACACCCAAATGGGTATGGTTTCCTAAAATTTAGGAAATTATAAGAAGCCTGGGTGTCGCATGCTTTCAATGTTAATTTTTCTGATACCTTACATTATAAGTAGTAGTTATTTTGTTTTATATTGCTCTATGTTAACACTTATGTGAAATATAATTAATATCATCAGTTAAACTCTCCTTTTTGTCGATGACAAAGGGGGAGAAATATATAAAAGCTAACAAGTTTTTGCAGAAAAGTCGCCATATAATCAGGGGGAGAATTACAATATATACTACTTCATCACATAAGTATTGTCATCAATCAAAAAGGGGGAGAATGTTGATTCATAGGTTTTGATTCATGACACAAGCTTCAGAGATCTAAGACGAACTACAAAGAGAATACTATACAAAGGCGACAAAAAGAGAATAAAAGTAAATTGTGCACTACAAAGGAGACAAGACTACAATCCAGAGATTAGTATTAATATTTTATTATATTGAGTCTTAGAATATTGTTAAAATCATTTCTCAAGAGTCATCATTCATATTCGAATAAACTTGCTTGCATATTTTAATCAAAATCAAGTTTACAAAAAATGCATGGAGCGGGGATCAAACCCGGGTCACTAGTTTGGAAGGCAAGTACTCTAACCAAATGAGCTACTACTGTTTTTGTTTAACAACAGGTCGGCAGACCGACCAATATCTTCGGTCGGCCGACCCTGTAGTCAGTGCACAGATACTCTCTGTTTTGTACACAATTTCAAACTCAGCTGACCGGCCAGTTTTTCCGGTCGACCGACCTGCATATAACGGCTATTTTTCTGAAGAGTTGCGATTGTTTCATGAAGAGATACGTCCCTCAATTCAAGAGATATGGACACAACTTTTGATTGAAACTCTTCATGAAAGATTGTAACTATTCTACAGCTATATAAACATGTTCAAATCACTTCTACAATCACCGATTCTTGTTTATAATTCTGAAATCTATTCTCTATTTATTTCTTCAAATAAATGCATTCATTCTTATTTAATATCACTAGAATCCTTGATTTAAATCATAAACTTCGATTCTACGTGATTATCTTCCTTCTAAATCTTCACACACATATATACTCTTGAGGATTTGATTATAGGAAAGTTGTACTATCAAAAGACAATCAGTGTTATTCAGAACACATTCGTCAACAAACTATTTGTATTGAAGTTGAAGTCCTCTTTGGCTGTTGAGGCGGAAAAATTCCTTTTCGGCTGCTCAGGTGTGATATACCTATTCCTCCGGGTTAAGTGAGGGGTTTAGTTTAAATCCAGAGGATAGTCTGGGACTGGATGTAGAACGGGAAGTTCGAACCGGTATAAAAATTCCTGGTGTGCTTCCTTTAATTTTGATTTTACTACTATTATCAGTTTTCGCATTTATATACCATATTACACGATCCTTAGACTACACGTGCACTTTTAAACGTCGCCAATCAACCACTACATTCTCGATATCATGCACCGCATACACAGTTGTTAAATTGGTTCCAATATTGACAGAGAGTATGCCAATAAGAGGCCCCGGTCTCTTTAACAAGCAAACATCATTTTACACACAGGTTGGTTCTTTTATATTTCAAAAACAGTTCATATTTGATATCCAAATATCATATTCGCTTTAAAATCAAATCCTTTTTGAAATCATCATATTCGCTTCAAAAAAAAATCATATTTTACTACAAAATGTCAATTCGGTTCGATATGTCGATTTCACTTCAAAATTTGCTTCGAATTACATTTTGCTTGTAATTTACTTTAACCAATTCGCATTTAAATCCAAGATTTAAATATAAACATTCCACCCTTTAACCAGTTTGGATTTTAGAAAATAGTTTCAAAATAGTTAAATAGTTAAAATAGTTTAATAGAAAATAGTTTGAGAAATAAAATGGTTATATATGGTAAAATAGTTGGGAAAATTTAAAATAGTTTGAATATTAAAGAAAATAGATTTGAAATAGTTTATACTAAAGTAATTTATTTAAAAATAGTTTCCAAGCCAAACTGATTCAATTCCAAAATTTCCAATCCAAATCAGTTTCCACTTCCATTTCCATTTACTCGATTCAATTACGATTTCAAATCAAATTTTAATTTCAATTCCAAATTAATTAAAATTTCATTTCCAAATTAATTTCACACTCAATTTCATGTTAAATTAAATTCCAATTTCAAATTAAATCCAACTCCAATCCCAAATTTTAAACCATTCCGATTTATATCAATTCCGAGTCCATTTCCAATTATTAATTCAAAACACTTAAATAAAATTTTCTTCAATATCCAATTTTAAAACCCAAATTTTTGAATATGATTCAAATTCAAGCTAAACTTCACAATATCATTTTAACATTTTTGCTTAGCAATATTCAAAGTTCGAATAAAAATCCAATGTGACGACCCAGAATTTTGAATGATTGAAATTGAAAATATTTAATTGATTTTAAATATTTCAATGATGGTTTAGCTTGAATTTCAAATTATAACTATGAATTTGGCAATTAAATTATTGGATTTAATTTATTGAAGTTGGATAAAAATTTAAACCTTCAGTTTTAAGCTGATTAAAAATATTTCAAAGGCTTGTAAAAATTCATATTCATAATACTGAAGATAATGGAAGCGTCAGAAATGAATTTGGAAATGGTTTGTTCAGTTTTGGAATTTATATCGTTTAAATCGATATCTAAAAATAGCTTTCTAAGGCACAATCTCAGAATTCGACAAAATCAGTTCCATTGGATCCGAAATATTGTATTATTATAGGATTTCAATTTTTGTAGTGTTTAGAGTTGTTGTGTGACCGTACGATAAGCAAACGCGCTAAATTTAAATCGAAAATTCGATATTTTAACTGGTTCGAAAAGCTATCTTCTCTATACGATCGAATTAGGACTCAGAACCTTTTTCATTTTGTTCGGAATAGGTGTATAACATTATGAATGCCTAGCGGCACTCCACGATAGGAGGTCAAGTTTTTAGGTTGCATTTACCTAACGGTTTGAATTTGAATTTACATTGAATATTTATACTAGTCAGCTGCAGCTGAAATTATATCGCATCAGCCTTTTTCCTTTTCGTTCAAAACACTGTAGCATGTTACCTTGAGCACGCTAATATCAAATCTCTGTCTCCACTCGTACATGCCAACATTAACATGTTTCCCCTTTCTTCTGTAAATCATAGCCGAGCCTGTTAAAAACAACTGAATCCCTTCTTCTTTCAAATAAGAAGTTTTCATTCACGAAGAAAAAAAATGGCGGAAACGAAAGAGAAAAAAATATTGCCGTGCCCTTCTCGTCTCCTTCCCTCCCACTTTTTAATCTCATTCGCAAATCGAATTAAAGCTCGATTCGACCTCGAGTTCATATTGGAATCGCGAGGCAGCATCGACATTGGTTTCTCGAGCATGAGCTCGCCGAGTCTCGTATTGGCGACTAGATCGAAGCGTGTAACGATCTCGAATTTTTACCGAGTTTAAATTAATAATTAAATTTATTTTTGAATAAAGAATTGTGTGATTAATTGATTTATCGATTTGAGTTTCTCCAAATTCAAGTGAAATATGCGTTTAATTTCAAAACATTCTCTTATAATATGTATCAATACAAAAATAATAAACAAGTAAATATTAAGCCCGAAATAGAAATAGATGTATATAAGACAAACTATGATAATAAAAACTTAAGATTTGAAATACACTCATGTATATAAAATCAATACATTAGAACAAATTCTAACAACATATTAACAATAGAACTTCATTTATATCCCTAAGTGATAAGGTTAAAGCAAAGCAAAATATATTCAAGTAAAAGGATAAGTTTAAACAAGAAAAAAATATGTGTGAACTGGCTGAAGCAAAAAAAGTCAGGTTGTACGAGAAAGAAATATATGCAAGAGAAATTAATCATGTACAAAAAAATAAAGTATAAAAATGAAACAAGTAAATATGTATGTGTAATAGTATGCAAGATAAGAAGATACATAATCAAGTGTGAACAAAACAAGTATAATAAATGCCAGCACAAATTTTATCATCTATCAGCCGAGTTAAAGAAGGCAAGAAGTAAGAACATAAGGTACATATGCATTTAATGCTTACATCTCTACCATAACTAAAGTTAGTTCGAACTATTTATAAACTTCATTTTTGTGCTTACAAAGATCCCTGATTTTTACTTGTACTAGCAAAACAGTATATCGCCCTCTATAATATGTATATCCCTGTACATTTCTTTCTATACATCAGCCATTTTCATTTCTATTCATCCATCAAAACTAAGGAAAAATCGAAGCAAGCTTCATCTCCAACATAAACAAATTTCAATTAAAACATCAAAAAAATCAATACAAACCAGAGGAAGGAGACTTCAGCTAACATTTCAATAGCCTGTTTCAACAAGAAGGCTCTATTCATTTCTTTAAACAGGTGAGTAACACTTGTTTTAAAATTTTAAAAATAGGCATATGTTGTTTGTATATTTATGGATAAGTATAATTGTATACACATATAAGTCCTCTCTGTATATTTAAAAAAATGGATGTATGTGTGTGCAAAGCTGTTTCCAGTGACATCATACCCTCTGTTCAACTTCCGTTTAACTTTAAAAATCATTTCTTGTTGATTAAGGAAGGATTTGGACGCAAAATTTAAATAAAACTGGGTTGTTTTATTATAAGCTTTAACTTAAAAATCTATTCGAGTCAACATAAATTAGTATTATGTGACACCCCACCACTATACCCACGCTAGCCAAGAACACTACGAAGTAATGCTCTCAACTAGCACGGAGAATAAGGCTGTTGAGGAGCGACCCTCCGTGTAATTGCTTTGTGCAAGCACCGATATGTCAGATATAATAACATGCAATTCATTTCGAGAGGAAATCCGACATACCGATACAAACTCAAAGCTACTACATAGTGGCTATAATATCTTCGGAAACAAATATAGAAATAAGCATAACATAAATCAGTCACAGATAATTCATATCACAAAGGCGGAAGAAGATATGAATATATAACTAACACATGAAAGTGTACATCAGAGTAGTGGTCCAAAAAGATCCACAATAATACAAAAGAATAGCAACCCGTGCTATACAAAAGAATACAACTATGAGTCTATATCTCAAGTGTATACAACAAAAACTGCTAATCTATATAGTTAGCCAAAAGTCAGAGTAGCAAATCCCGGGAAGAAGTCAAGCAGAAGCACCTGTAACATCTCTGTCTGACCCGAGTATTATTTAAGAAAATAATAAACGGATCAGTCTGGCTATAAATATCAGATGACATGGTAAAAATAAAAGATATGGCATAAACATAAAATATCCATACTGACATACTACTATAAGTATGCAAATGATGATCAATAGAAGATCAATCAATAAGAGATAAATCAATATCACAAGAATCTTCTCAAAGATCCAAAGGGGGCATCAAACCCTAAACTTGTACTCATAACAAGTCAATGACATAAATTCTTGAAATCAACACAAGAAATCCAGAAATCGCAGAAAAAGGGAAAGAGGCCTATCACATGACGGTCTGAAGACCATGGGGAGCTACGCCATATGGGTGAGTCGGAATCACCCAGATGAGGTCTAGGCTAACCAAAAAGCAAAAAGGTATGTGTGAGTGGAATCACACAAATGGTGTTTAGCCTAACCTCGCAACAAAAAGGTATGTGTGAGTGGAATCACACAATTTGTGTCTAGACTAACCTTGCGGACAAAGAGATATGTGTGAGTCGGAATCACACCCATGAGGTCTAGTCTAACCTTCCAAACAAAGAGACATCGCACAATTGCTAGTCTAAATCATAAAATGATCGTCATGATCAACGAGAAGTGTCATTTACACTAAGCTAGTAAATATAAAAGTTTATCTTCGTGTCCCATAACCACTTTCTTAACTTAAATATTTACGAACAAATTGTAGATCTCCACAAGAAAATTGTCACAAGAGATTCAGTCGAATAAGTCCAGGAATTAACGGACGAAGTAAACGCAAGCGTTTCATACCACTTGTTTTACTAAGTCGTTTAATTAGATTTCTCATACGAGTGAGGTAAAGGTTTGTATATGCTATTAGATTGGAAGACAGTTTAAGAAAAGAGCTTTGTTATTGAAAATAGAGTTGAAATCATTTTGTTGAAAGAGTTTTGATATTTACTTCTAGTATAGAAAACCTTTATATTTTAAAGTGACAAATCATAGAAGTGATTGTAGAAACAATCAATCATAAAAATTCACATTCGAAGACGTGAATAAAATCCAAAGAAACCGATAAAGAATCTATCGAAATAGATATTCAAAAATCCATAAAATCGACCGACAATTCCAAGATAGTTTGTCTCGAAGCATGGTCAACTCAGCATCTCAACAAATCAAGTTCTATTGAATGTTTTTCAGATAAGATCCCCTATGGAGGGGTGGTCCAGGGGGGTGGCAACCCCCCAAGGTGGGGGTGCGGGGGCAACACCCCCGCTACGGGGTTCGACCTGTCCGGTCAGGTCGCGGGGGTCCAGGGGGCAGCGCCCCCGGCGGGGTGCGGGGCAAAACAACAACTAGTGAAGACCTAGTGAAGACCTAAGGGAGGATAGGATAGAGCGACCTCGATAATAAATGATAACAACAAATAGGATCATCAAGAATCGATTTAAATTGGAAATTCAATCCAAAAAGGCAAACTGGACTGAAACAGCAGGTTCAGTCGACGGAACAGAGTTTTCAGTCGACTGACCCTGTACCTGGAAATTTTCCAGGTTCAGGAAACTTTCTGTTTCCAGGTTCAGTCGACTGAACAGAGGATTCAGTCGACTGAATCATGCCTGGAAACTTTCGGGTTCCAGGTTCAGTCGACGGAACAGAGGATTCAGTCGACTGAATCTTGCCTAGGCTATTTTTCAGCCTATCCAAATGAAGAGCAAACTCTTCCAAAATACGACCGGACGAACATTGGCTCTAAGGGTTTATGCCAATCGGCAACCCGACCCTATATGCTCCTCGATGCATCACAAAAAGCATGGTCTAACATCCATAAAAGGATTTTCACACAAATTTGACTTAAAAACCCAAAAATTGGAATATTCACAAAACCAATCCAAATCAAAAGCAAATTCACATGAAGAAGTGTTAGGAATTCATACCTAACAACCAAAGATAATTATAGTCATAGATGTGAGATAAAAATCTCATCTTTTAACCCAAAACTATGAAGATGAAGCTATAGAGCAATGGCAAGAAAAATCACACTTCAATTCCAACCCCACAAGCATGAATCTAAGATTAAAAGAGAAACATTTCCTAAGTTAGGTTTTGGAATTTCTGAAATTGGAAGGAGAATGAGTTGGAGAAGAAGAAGAGAAGGCTTACCAAAGCTTCTTCTATGAATTTAGAGTTGGAGCTTGGATTTGCAATGAAACTTGGGATTGGAATTTCTAATTTCCACACTTTTCCCCCATTGTTGCTTAAAGCTTAAAGTGTTAGGAATATGAAATGAAGTAATAAAGAGTTGGAGTGGAGCTAGGGTCTTAAGATGGAACATTGGGCTGAAACCCAAACTCATTCCCAAAGTGAAAAAGTAGCAAAACTCTACTAACTCCAAACATATCGAAGCTTATACTCAAAAAGGTTGCAAACGGAATTTTGAACTCAATGGAAGGGGTCTTGAGTCCCAATTCGACTGTTTGCTAAAAGTAGGTTTTCGGACTATAATCCGACTAACGATGAAAATATAAATAAAATATTTAAATATACAATCGATAAATATGCGGGTTGTTACATATTAGTTCTGGAAATCAATTTAATTGTGAACAACTTTAAATTCATCAAATTTCCAACTTCTCATTCTTGAATTCAGGCATGTAGACCGAATTTGTATGCTTTAACTCGATTTTTAAACCTTAAACCATATTTTTTAAGTGGAGATTGAAGGAGCAGTTTGGGTTTGCTTGTTTTTCCTTGTCTTGGTGAATTCGGGTGATCGACTGAGTTGTAAGGGTTGGGGTTTTGGCTGGGGATGGAGGAGCCTACGTTGGTGGCTGGAAAAATGGTCGGAGGTGGCATCGTCCATGGTGGCGACGGCGGCAAGGGTTTTAAATTTGTAAGCCTAGTTTTGTTGGGGTCGAAAGTTTTGGTTCATTTGTCGTCTACAGGCGATCGAGTTCGACATGGTTCAGGAGGATGGTGGAAGGGTTGACGACGAAGTGATGGCTGGAGTTTGGGATTTTCTGGTGGTTTAGGCAGAGAGTTTGAGGCGATGTTTCAGGTGTTGGATCAAGTGGCTACTAACTGTTCCAGGTTTGGTTTGAACTCAAAATTGATTTCGAGTCATGGGATGAGTGATTTGATGTTCGAGTTTTTGTTTGGGGATGTTAGTCGATGAGGGAAGATCATCGATGATGATCGAAATCTATCAAAGTCACCATGCATGTGCACGGTGAACATTTCTGGTGAAGTTCTGTTGTTTTGAGCAGCAATTTGAACTTGAGTTTTACTCGAGTAAATGGGGAGTTGGCTCGAAGCATTTAGGATTTTGACTCGAAGCTTTCTAGGGTTGGTCTTGAAGCAAGTTTGTTTGCCTCGGGTTAGTTTAGTCTGGTTACAGGTTTTTGTAAACCTGACTGTAACTTGAATTTAAACAAATTTAAATAAAATTTAAATTTGTGAGCTAGAGTTAGATAAAGTTTAAAATCCAGTTTGAAGGTTAGATTCAAATAAACTTTTTAATCTTAAAATGAAAATTTGGATTTAAAATCAAGATTTAAAATCAAGGCTTTAAAACAAAGTTTAAAATCAAATGTTTAACCCAATGGATTCAAGTTTACTTTGAATCCAAATCTGGAATGTATATCAATTTTTACATATGAATGCTTTTAAAACAAGTTTAAATAAAATAGCTTTTAAAAAAAAGTAGATTTGTTCCAAACAAATGTTTAACTTGATTTTGATAAAAAATTCTTTTATAAAGGTTTCCTTAATTTTGAATGAAAAGTTTGATAAATTTTTTAATTTGAATTTGCAAGTTAAAATATAATGTATTTTTAAGCTTAAATTTTAAATAAAAATTTAAGTAATTTGGTTAGAACTTTTCTTATATAGGTTCATAAGTGGACATTTAAATTTGGTAGATGTTTAAATATATAACCATTTTGAATCTTAAATTAAAATTGGAATTTGAATTTAAATTTTAAAGTGTAATGTTTAAGATACACTTAAATGTTAATGAAGTATTTAATAAAGAAATAAATTATCTTAGAGATAATTAAGGTAAAAAATGATTTAATAAATAGGATAATTAAAGAATGATTTATTTAATTTATAAATAAATAAATTAGAAATGATAAATAATGAATTAATCTAAAATAATTTCTTAAGGAAGTAATTAAGGAAATGTTATTAGTTAATGAAGATAAATAACTAAGGATTATTAAGTAATTAAACTGATGTGATTAATTTTAATAATTAATTGGATCAATTATTTTAGATAATCAATTATAAATTATTAAATGTAAATACTTAATGGAAGTAATTAAGGATTAATCACCTATTGTAATTAATTTTGGATATTTTTGATTTAATTAAAGTTAATTAAATTAGTTTAATATTAAGGAAAGCATTAGATAAATTGGTAATTAATGATTAATTGTTATGACGTACTTGCTAAATGGTAAGTAATTAAAGGTTTCAATTTCTTAAAATAATTAACTAAGGGATTAATTAATTATGTAATTGGTTTAAAGGTTAATTTAATTAATATGTTTAACTAAGAAAATTTTAAATTAATTAAGGTGATTGATTAATTTATATCAAATGATTTGTAATTAATAAATCAGGATTGGATAAATAATTCATAAGTAATTAATTTAATTGGAAATAAATTGAATTAGTTAGGATTTAAGAATTAGTTAATCCTGCTTATAAATGATTATTGAATACTAGACCTTACTTATAAATGATTGTATTGTATGAGTTGCCTTAAATTGATTGTCCTATCTGATCTGTGATATTTTGTTCCGTGGGTTGAGCTGTGTATAATTTATTCATTTATTTACATTTGTATATTATCTGTGAATCCGTGAATGGACGATAAGCGTTATAGTTTATATCGCTTATCAACTATATTTCTGTGTTTTAATCTGTGATGATTAAATGATGGTGCACCATTGTTTAAAACCCCTGGACCACACCATACACACACAAATATGGATTTCACGAGGAAATCGATTAAGTCACAGATTTTAGAAAATAGTTTTAAATTTGAGTTTTTAAATTCAAATGGTTTGAAATGGAATCGGGTTAAATGTGAAAAGTTTTTGAAATGGAATTTCAAGATAAAATTTATTTTTGAATAACTTTATTACGCCTTGAAATTTAAATAATTGTATTTAAATTTGAATTCAAAATTTGGAATTGAATTCTATGATTTGAAACTAGGGATTAAAGATGTTATACCAGTTATATATGGATTAAACTATTTTAAAAGTATTGATTTGGGAATGTGAATATAATTCAAAGGCTTTAACTCGTGCAAATATAACTGGATTTTTTCTGAAACGAAAACTATTTGTTTTCAAATAATAAAAGCTTTCACATAAGTAATGAACTTCCAATTTGTGTTGAAAGGACTTCAAGTCTAAAATGAAAACGGTCTCCCAAGTTATGAATAAATCTGTGGAAACAGTTTGAAAGCTATTTGTTAGATCTTTAATTTAAAGATTTAACGAGTTAATCCAATTGAAATAGAAATTGTTTTGAAAATCAATAAATTAATCTTTTTGTTTAAAATGATTTGAAATGGTAATTTGTTTAAACCATTTGGAAGAAAAGTTTTGGGAATAAGTTGTGACTTAACTGAGACCCTAATATCCATATGTTTCTTGTAAATATTAAGCTCACTATTCGGTTTAGCCGGGGAAGGACCTTTGTGTCATATAGCCCATTCCGAATATGTGATACGACGTTATGGATAGCATTTGAAGACCGGTGGTGAAGACTAGATATTTTCGAAAGCGAAAGGATAACTCGTCGAATGTCTTTGCATCAATGGTCCCCGGTATAGAGACTCCATATGTGATGGGAAGTCCGGACATGACTAGGGATTATCCGGATTTGCAAGCGCTTCTCCGAGAGTGCCTTCGATTCTGTTCGAACCCAGAACAGACTTGTATGGATTGTATGTCTGACATTACAATTTAGGATATAAAGCAGATTTCTTTCAAATACATTTCTATTGGATTGTATGTCAGACTTGTATGGATTGTATGTCTGACATTACAATATAGAGACTCCATATGTGATGGGAAGTCCGGACATGTCTTTGCATCAATGGTCCCCGGTATAGAGACTCCATATGTGATGGGAAGTCCGGACATGACTAGGGATTATCCAGATTTGCAAGCGCTTCTTCGGGAGTGCCTTCGATTCTGTTCGAACCCAGAACAGACTTGCATGGATTGTATGTCTGACATTACAATTTAGGATATAAAGCAGATTTCTTTCAAATACATTTCTATTAGTGGCGGAGAATTCATTCTCTTAGCTTAACACCCTTCTGTGAGACGTACGAGCTCAAAGGTAATGTAGTTGAAGGTTATGAGTAATATATTCCCAACTTGGTAATGTGGCATGCTGAGTGCTGCTGATGATTTGTTGACCAGAGCATGGCTTTTGTGAAAAGCATAGCTTTATGGACGAGACTTCATCGGACCTCGCACCCCGAAAATGGTCGAAACAGGAAAGATGCAGCAAGGTTATTTGAGGGTAGCGCCCTCTGAGGGTATGTCATTTCCTTCTGGATAGAAGTGGTATCATGGTATGGAGCCCAGATACTTAATTTATGTGGATATCGCAGACATATATATTACTTTGTGATTGTTGTTGGGGCCCCGGATAAAGGTTGGTTACGACCGGGGGATGGCATACTCGTGTCAGTGTTACCTAGTTAGAGGTAACCCGGTCTTGTTGTGACGCCCCACCTCTATGCTCACAATAACAAAGAATATTAAAAGAAATACTGTCCGTTATTACGAAGAATAAAGCTGGATAGGAGCGGCCATCCGTAGTTATGCCTTACACTAGTATTGGTTATCTCGATAGGAGTGGTATATATATTTTTATTTTTCATCTCTTATTTATTTACTCCCATCGACATACCCAATTCTCGTATAAAACGGACTATGATGGTTCATAATAGTTTAGGACAATTAATATAATAATGACACAGATAATCTAAATGTGGAACACAGATAACAAAAAGTCTCAAGTGTATATATAACTGATGTTAGTTAAAATACATGTGATACAGTACATAAGATACAACTACAACTGTCGACACTGGAAGTTACATATACAAGTACATTATCGTGAATAATATACATGAATATACAAAGTCCTATGCTATAACAATGACTACTCCAAATGATATGAAAAGACTTCATAGCTCTAGCAGCAACCCAAAGTAAGATATCTACAACTTGTAAAACTCGGTCTGACCCGAGTATTACATTCAAAAGAAAATAATACATGGGTCAGTCTAATTCAAACTCAGTTATTAATGCACAGAAGCAATAATAATTAAATAACGAATAGACGACAGTCACAATAAATCTCATCTATCCAGTCCTTTAATAAGAAATCGGATAACGGTAGATAAAACACGTAACAGTGTCAAACAACAAATCAGCAAATTCAAATTATCGAAGAAGATAACTTAGAAAACAACAGGATTGCCTAACAGGCAATTAACAAAAAAATCTAATTATTGAATAAATAATTAGAAACCCAGAATCTAATTATCAAGTAGATAATTAGACATCAACAAAAAGATCAAATTAAACCAAATCAAAATGCAATTTCAAAACATTGAATTAAACACGCTAAACAATTCATATAATTGAAACATCAGTTCAAAAGGTCAATTCTGTTTAAGTGATTGAAACATCAGTTCAAAAGGTCAATTCTGTTTAAGTGCAGTACACGCACGCGTGTACTGCCTTGCCACTACAGCATATGAAATATGCAAAAGCTCAGGAAATGCACAATGAAAGTACACAAACAAGCACAAGGTCAAACGCAAGCGTTTCAGTTGGATTCAACTCAATGTATAAATCAATGTACAAGTAAAACAAACTCAAGTCAATATATATGATTCAGACTGGCTACAAAGTATCAAAATGCAAACCCAGTTATGACATAAAATCCAGACTGCAGATGTGACGCCCCACCTCTATACCCACTCTAGCCAAGAACATTACGGTGAATGCTGTCAACTAGCACGGAGAATAAGGCTGTTGAGGAGCGACCATCCGTGTAATTGCTTTGCGCGAGCATCGATATGTCAGATAGTATGACATGCATTTCTTTATCAAGAGGAAATCCGACACACCGATACAAACTCAAAGCTACTACATAGTGGCTAAATAATCCTCGGAAACAAATATAGAAATAAGCATAACACAAATCAGTCACAGATAATTCATATCACAAAGGCGGAAATAGATATGGATATTACACTTTGAAGTGTATATCAGAGTAGCGGTCTAAAAAGATCCACAATATCTCAAAAGAATAGTTACACGAACTACACGAAAGAATAAGTATACATCATGGAGTCTATATCTCAAATGTATACAACAAAAACTACTAATCTAAGTAGTTTGCCAAAAGTCAGAGAAATCGATCCCAAGTGAGAAGTCAAGCTGAAGCACCTGCAACATCTCGGTCTGACCCGAGTATTATTTAATAAGAAAATAATAAACGGATCAGTCTAACTATATATATCAGATGAAACGATATAAAATAAGAGATATGACTAAACACATAATAATCACAATGCCAAGCTGTGATATATATATATATATATATATATATATATATATATATATATATAAGTAATTGAAAATCAACAAGAGATTAATCAATATCACAGAATCTACACAAGAATCAAAGAAATGTCATACTCCTTATTTCGTTCACCAAACCATAAATATTGACGAATATATCAATGCCAATCACAAAAGTCAATGACACACAAATTCACCAATGCACAAATATTGATAAAACTTATCAATGGAAATCACGAAAATTGGTGAAACACAAATTCTAAAAATCATCTCAAGAAATCCAGAAATCACAAAAGTCAATGACACACAAATTCACCAATGCACAAAAATTGATAAATCATATCAATAGAAATCACAAAAATAGGTGAAGCATAAATTCCAGAATTCAACACATGAATTCCAGAAATCACAAAAGTCAATGACACACGAATTCACCAATGCACAAAAATTGATAAATCATATCAATAGAAATCACAAAAATAGGTGAAGCATAAATTCCAGAATTCAACACACGAATTCCAGAAATCACAAGAAAAGGGGGGAGGCCTATCACACGAACGGGAGCATAAAAACTCACCAACATTTGTATCACATGAACGAGAAGCGATCGCATGGTAGCTAGCCATTAATTTTTGACACACGAATGGCCCGAAGACTATGGGGAGCTACACCACATAGAAATGAGACGAAGCTCAATAAAATAAGTTACTGTCCTCCACGTGGACAAAGAGACATCGCACAATTGCTAGTCTAAATCACAAAAATGATCGTCACGATCATCAAGAAGTATCAATTACAATAAGCTAGTAAATATATCATGTCCCATAACCACTAGCTTAACTTAAATATTTACGAACAAATTGTGGATCTCCACTAGAAAATTGTCACAAAAGATTCAATCGAACAATTCCAAGAAGTAACCGACGAAGTAAACGCAAGCGTTTCATACAACTCGTTTTACTAGGTCGTTTAATTAGATTTCTCATACGAGTGAGGTAAAGGCTTGTATATACTAATAGATTAGAAAACGGTTTAAGAAACGAGCTTTGTAATAAAATAAATGTTGAAATCCTTTTGATGAAAGAATTTTGATATTTACTACTAGTATAGAAAACCTTTATATTTTTAAAGTGACAAATCACAAAGAAGATTGTAGGAACAATCAATCACTAAAATTCACATAAGAGGATGTGAATAAAATCCAAAGAAATCGATACCGAATCCATCAAAATGGATATTTCCAAAAATCACGATGAAAATGTCATAAAAGTCCATAATAAATGATAACAACAAAAAGGGAATCAACACGAATCGATTAAAGTTGGAAATATACTCAAAAATAGCCAAATAGGCAATTTAAACAGTTCCAGACGTCTAAAGGTCCAAGCCAGGCGTCAGAGAACTAATCAGACGTCTAGTTTAGAATCCAGATGTCTGGATTTGTTCTCTGGGAATAATCTAGAGAACACCCAGACGTCTGAAACTTCAAGTCATATGTCTGAGACCTATCCAGACGTCTGATCCTAAATTTCAGACGTCTGAAATTAGTCTCTGCCTTTTTTATATATTCTGCGTGGCTATATTTTTTTCTCTCCACGTCCAAACCAGACGTGTGGACTTGGTCACCAGACGTCTGGTCACCTGGTCTGGGCAACAATTTGCCTAGGCCAAAGTGGCCAAAATGTATCGGGAGCGATCGGACGAGCAGCGACGACTAAGGATTTATGCCTACCGACAACCCAGCCTTAACGGCTCCTCGACGCATCACCAAAAACATGTTCAAACATCAAAGATTGGATTTTTAAAGATTTGACTACAAAACACCAAAAATTGGAATATTCACCACTTCAATCCAAATCAAAAGCAAATGAGCATAAATAAGTGTTAGGAATTCATACCCAACAATCAAAGAAAGTTATAGATAGAGATGTGAGATAAAAATCTCACCTTTGAACCCAAACGATTGAAGAAGAAGCTCGAAAGCAAAGGAGAATCAACCACTCTTCAAATCCAACTCAAGAAGCTTGATTCCAAGCTTTAAAAGAAGAACATTCCCAAAGTTAGGTCTAGGAATTTCTGAAATTGATAAGAGAATGAGTTGGAGAAGAAGAAGAGAAGCTTACCAATGGGTTCTTCTATTAGTTTGGAGCTAGAGTTTGATTTGCAAAAGAAAACTAGGTTTTGGAGTTTTAATTTCCTCTTCCACTCTCTCCATTAATATAAAGCTTGAGTATAAGGAAATGAGGAATGAAGTAATGAAGAGGAGAAGGGGTTGGGACTGAATACATAAGTGGGGTTAATGGGCTCAGCCCAAACCAAAGCCCTAAGTGGAAAAGTAGCAAAAATCAACTTACTCCAAACATATCGAAGCTTATACTCAAAAAGGTTGCAAACGGCATTTTAAACTCAATGGGAGTGGTCCCAAGTCCTAATTCGACCATATGCAAAATGTAGCTTTTCGGACAAAATTCCGAGTATCGATAAAATATTCAAATAAAATATTTAAATATAAAATCGACAAATATGCTGGTTGTTACAGACTCCCCTCCTTAAAGAAATTGTGTCCTCGCAATATTTAAGAAGAAGATATATAGTAACAACCATAAAAGCATATTCAACACAAAAGAAGTTTGAAATAAGAAGTTCACCTCATAGAGCACGGGAAAGTAAGTCCGGATGTGATCGCTCGATGAACTCTCTAGATTCCCAAGAACAATCCTTAGGATTTGAAGACCATTGAACTTTAACAAGCGGAACATCTTTATTTCAAAGCCGTTTGACTTCCGAAGCAATGATACGAATAGGATGTTGCTCATAAGTTAAATTAGACGAAACTTCAATCACTTCCACAACACCGGGCTTAAGAATAGAATCTGAATCTTGAAGGCATTTCCGTAATTGAGAACGTGAAATACGTCATGCATAGCGGAAAACTGAGCCGGTAATGCAAGGCGATAAGCCATGGAACCAATACGTTCAGTGATAGAAAATGGCCCAATATATCGAGGCGCTAACTTTCCCGATCGACTGAAACGCACAACACCTTTCATAGGTGAAACACGAATAAAAACAAGATCTCCAACACAAAATTCTAATTTCCTTCTTCGGTTATCGGCATAGGATTTTTGTCTACTCTGGGCTTCTTTCATTCTATGTCGAATAAGGTCAATTTTCTCTGTGGAATCCCGAATAAAATCTGGACCCAAAACCAGCATCTCACCGGCCTCAAGCCAACAAGAAGGATATCAGCATGGCCTTCCATAGAGTTCCTCAAAAGGTGCCATACCAATACTAGATTGGAAGCTATTATTATAGGAAAATTCAACAAGAGGAATATGATCTTCCCAACTTCCACCGAAATCAAGCACACAAGAACGAAGAAGATCTTCAAGAGTTTGATTCATGCGCTCGGTTTGTCCATCGGACAGGGGGTGATAAGCGGTGCTAAAATTAAGCTTCGTTCGCAAATCTTTTTGAAGACTCTTCCAAAATCCACTAGTAAACAATGGATCACGGTCGCTAACAATAGAAGTAGGAACTCCATGTAATTTAACAATCTCTTTAATAAAGAGTTTGGCCAAAAGAGGAACGGTTCGATTAGATCGAATAGGAATAAAATGGACGGATTTAGTAAGCCTATCAATGATCACCCATAAGCTATCATGACCCGAACGAGAACGGAGAAGGCCGTCAATAAAATCCACGGAAATCTGATCCCACTTCCAAATTGGAATTTCTAAAGGTTGCAATAACCCACCAGGCCCTTGATGCTGGGCCTTAACGAGTTGGCAAGTCATGCAACGCTTAACGAAGTTAGCGATGTCAAGTTTCATTCCCTCCCAATAATAAAGTCGCTTCATATCCGCGTACATTTTACTACTACCGGGATGAATGGTGAATTTAGAACGATGGGAATCTTCTAAAATATCTTTTTGAAGATCACTAATATTTGGTATGATAATTCAACCAAATTTCCAAATGCCGCCACGAGAATCGATATCAAAGTCTTTTAAACCTTCAATATCAATTTTATCCTTAAAATTTTGGCCAAGAAGAGCCAATTCAGGATCTAGCCCTTGAGCTTCAAGAATGCGGTCTAAAAGAGAAGGATGAGCCTCAAGGCTACATAAAATAAATGATGAGCATAAATCGGATACGCGGTCTCGAACCTCACAAGTGGATAAGATCTCGAGATCGTTCCATTCGGATATCATCATAGAAACAACAGCTTGTTGTTTACGGCTAAGAGCATCGGCGACACGATTACCCTTACCGAGGGTATAAAGAATATCAAGATCATAAGGAGCAAGGAACTCGAGCCAACATTGTTGACGCAAATTAAGTTCCTTTTGAGAGAATAAATACTTCAAAGACATACGATCGGTATAAAGAATAAATTTCTCTTCCAAAAGATAATGACGCCAAATTCGAAGGGCGAAAACAATAGCTGCGAGTTCTAAATCATGTGTGGCATAACTAGTCACGTCAGGCTTTAATTGCCTTGAAGCATAAGCAATAACACGTTCTTTTTGCATAAGAACGGCACCCAAACCAAAGCAACTAGCATCGGTAAAAACAACAAAATCTTGATTCCCCTCGGGAATAACAAGAATAGGAGCATCAGAAAGGAGTTCTTTTAATTTTTGAAAAGAAGTTTCACATTTTTCCGACCAAATGTATTTAACACCTTTCTTCATTAAGCTAGTGAGAGGCACGGCAATCTTGGAAAAGTCTTTGATAAAACGGCGGCAATAACCCGTCAATCCAAGAAAACTACGAATCTCCGTCACACTCTCCGGTCTCTTCCAATCTTGAATCGCTTCAATCTTTGAAGGATCCACGGAAATTCCGGATTCGGAAATAATATGACTGAGAAACTTCACACGAGATTGCCAAAAGTGGCATTTAGAAAACTTTGCTTTTAAATGATTACTCCTAAGAGTTTCCAATACAATCCGAAGATGCTTTTCATGCTCCTCCTCGGTTTTTGAATACACAAGAATATCATCAATAAAGATGAGAACAAACCGGTCGAGGAAGTCTTTGAAAACTCTATTCATAAGGTCAACGAAATAAGCCGGGGCATTCGTCAACCCAAATGGCATAACAAGCCATTCATAAGACCATAACGAGTACGGAACGATGTCAAAGGAATACTATTCTCAGCAATACGAAGCTGATGAAAACCGGTAGCTATGTCTAATTGTGAAAAGACTCTAGCACCACTAAGCTGATCGAATAGATCATTAATCCAAGGTAAAGGATATTTATTTTTTATAGTAAGATCATTAAGCTTGCGGTAGTCAACGCAAAGCGTAAGTGTACCATCGGATTTCTTCACAAAAATAGCCGAAGATCCCTAAGGCGAGGAACTAGAACGAATAAATTGCTTCGTCTCCAATTCGGATAATTGTTTCCACATCTCCTCATTTTCTTTATTGGACATACGATAAGGAGGACGAGTGATAGGTTGAGCTCCAGGGATAAGATTAATTCTAAACTCAATTGCTCGCTTAGGTGGTAATCCTAAAACGGGCTCAAATATGTCAGAAAATTCACGAACAACGTGAATAAGAGAAATAATATCTTCCTCATTATCATTATCGTCATCACGAGGATTTAAAGAATATAAAGATGCAACCAAGCTAGAATCCGAATCTTTAAGATTAATAGATATATGTTTAACAGATTGAGGATGTCGAAGATGAATAGTCCGCTCAGGACATAGGATATGAGCTTCACAACTGTTAAGCCAATCCATTCCCAAAATCATTCCAAAGCCTAAATAACACATGACATGCAAATCGGCTAGGAAAGGAAAATCACACAAAATAATCTCCACATCTTTACAAAGCAAACTAAGAGTTGCGGATCCACCAACCAAATTCGCAATTATCAAAGAAGTCATTAAAGCAACAACACTTAAAGAAAAAGTATCAACAAGCTCTTTTGATATAAAAGAATGGGACGCGCCCGTATCAAAAAGAACTCGAATAGGATGATCACGAAATAAAATAATGCCATCAAGGATAGAATGAGAAATACCTTGGCCACGAGATTTGTTGCCAGGGGCTTGAGAAACATTTAACTTTCCCTCCTTCCTGCCCTGAAGCTTGGGGCAAGAAGATAAATAATGATCCAGGCTTTTGTAATAGCGACAAGTACGAGGCTTTGAACACTTGTTCGCAAAATGGTCTCTGGAACCACAGTTAAAGCATTTCCCTTCAGTAGAGGAAAAGGTCTTTACAACAGGAGTTGCTTGCCTCCCTTTCTTATTGGGATAAGGACCTTTGAATTTGTTTGGCCTTTTCTTGTTGTTGTTGAAGCTTGGTTTGGAACCCACCACTTCAACAGCATTCCCCCTACCCGCCTCTTCAAGACGAAGAGCGATATCAATGAGTTGTTCGAAAGAAACTTCCAATTTTAGAAGTAATGGCTTCTTGAGATTTTTGTTTAAGCCATAGACGAACCTACGGTTCTTCTTTAAAGGGGTGTTGATGTATCAACCCCATATTTGGAGAGAGACTCAAAAGACGCAACATACACGGAAGATTCACCTTGAACAAGGTCTATAAAACGGCGAGCCAAAGTCACCTTCTTAGCTTTTGGCACGAATTTTAACTCGAAGCACTCTCGGAATTTCTCCAAAGTGAGATCCATTTCATTAATCTTAGAAATAAGAAGTTCGTACCAGTCTAATGCTCTTTCTTGGAGCATACTAGAGGCCACCTGAACTCGGTGAAGGTCAATAAGATTCATGCGAGAAAAGATTCGATCGCATGACCTTAGCCAAGCCTGTACTTCAATAATAGTTTCGGAACCTTTGAATGGCTTCCCACCCAAATTAGTGTAATCCCTGCACAAGCGTGCAAACCCCGACTTTGGGTGAGTAGGTTCCGGGTTAGCTCCAGCTGCTTGAGCATTCGTGACAAGGTCAAGAAGTTGCTAGGCAGTCATAAAAACTCCATCTTAGGGTGGAGCACTAGATGGTCCAGATCTGGGACGACCAGGTCTAACCATTTCTCTTCTTTAAGAAAGAAAGAAGAGGAAAAAGTTATTCCGAAGATAAATATCAAGCAAATCTTGATAGATAAAACAAGGAATCATAAAGAAAATAGGATGAATCGGTACGAAGACTCGAATTAAATCCTAAAGCACGACTCCTAAGAAAGACTTAGGACGATGATCCTTGTTATAATATTCCATATTGTTCCGAAGTTTGGCTCTGATACCAAGCTTTGACGCCCCAACTCTATACTCACGCTAGCCAAGAACATTACGGTGAATGCTGTCAACTAGCACGGAGAATAAGGCTGTTAAGGAGCGACCATCCGTGTAATTACTTTGCGCGAGCATCGATATGTCAGATGGTATGACATGCATTTCTTTATCAAGAGGAAATCCGACACACCGATAAAAACTCAAAGCTACTACACAGTGGCTATAATAATCCTCGGAAACAAATATAGAAATAAGCGTAACACAAATCAGTCACAGATAATTCATATCACAAAGGCGGAAATAGATATGAATATTACACTTGGAAGTGTATATCAGAGTAGCGGTCTAAAAAGATCCATAATATCTCAAAAGAATAGTTACACGAACTACACGAAAGAATAAGTATAAATCATGGAGTCTATATCTCAAATGTATACAACAAAAACTACTAATCTAAGTAGTTAGCCAAAAGTCAGAGAAATCAATCCCAAGTGAGAAGTCAAGCTGAAGCACCTGCAACATCTCGGTCTGACCCGAGTATTATTTAATAAGAAAATAATAAACGGATCAGTCCAACTATAAATATCAGATGAAACGATATAAAATAAGAGATATGACTAAACACATAATAATCACAATGCCAAGCTGTGATATATATATAAGTAATTGAAAATCAACAAGAGATTAATCAATATCAAAGAATCTACACAAGAATCAAAGAAATGTCATACTCCTTATTTCGTTCACCAAACCATAAATATTGACGATTATATCAATGCCAATCACAAAAGTCAATGACACAAAAATTCACCAATGCACAAATATTGATAAAACTTATCAATGGAAATCACGAAAATTGGTGAAACACAAATTCTAGAAATCATCTCAAGAAATCCAGAAATCACAAAAGTCAATGACACAAGAATTCACCAATGCACAAAAATTGATAAATCATATCAATAGAAATCACAAAAATAGGTGAAGCATAAATTCCATAATTCAACACACGAATTCCAGAAATCACAAAAGTCAATGACACACGAATTCACCAATGCACAAAAATTGATAAATCATATCAATAGAAATCACAAAAATAGGTGAAGCATAAATTCCAGAATTCAACACACGAATTCCAGAAATCACAAGAAAAGGGGGGAGGCCTATCACATGAACGGGAGCATAAAAACTCACCAACATTTGTATCACATGAACGAGAAGCGATCGCATGGTAGCTAGCCATTAATTTTTGACACACGAATTGGCCCGAAGACTATAGGGAGCTACACCACATAGAAATGAGATGAAGCTCAATAAAATAAGTTACTATCCTCCACGTGGACAAAGAGACATCGCACAATTGCTAGTCTAAATCACAAAAATGATCGTCACGATCATCAAGAAGTATCAATTACAGTAAGCTAGTAAATATATCATGTCCCATAACCACTAGCTTAACTTAAATATTTACGAACAAATTGTGGATCTCCACTAGAAAATTGTCACAAGAGATTCAATCGAACAATTCCAAGAAGTAACCGACGAAGTAAACGCAAGCATTTCATACCACTCGTTTTACTAGGTTGTTTAATTAGATTTCTCATACGAGTGAGGTAAAGGCTTATATATACTAATAGATTAGAAAACGGTTTAAGAAACGAGCTTTGTAATAAAATAAATGTTGAAATCATTTTGATGAAAGAATTTTGATATTTACTACTAGTATAGAAAACCTTTATATTTTTAAAGTGACAAATCACAAAGAAGATTATAGGAACAATCAATCACTAAAATTCACATACGAAGATATGAATAAAATCCAAAGAAATCGATACCGAATCCATCAAAATGGATATTCCCAAAAATCACGATGAAAATGTCATCAAAGTCCGTAATAAATGATAACAACAAAAAGGGAATCGACACGAATCGGTTAAAGTTGGAAATATACTCAAAAATAGCCAAAATAAGCAATTTAAACAGTTCCAGACGTCTGAAGGTCCAATCCAGGAATCTGAGAACTAATCAGACGTCTGGTTTAGAATCCAGATGTCTGGATTTGTTCACTGGGAATAATCCAGAGAACACCCGACGTCTGAAACTTCAAGTCAAACGTCTAAGACCTATCCAGACGTCTGATCCAAAATTTCAGATGTTTGGAATTAGTCTCTGCCTTTTTTATATATTTTGCGTGGCTATTTTTTTCTCTGGACTTGGTCACCAGACGTCTGGTCACCTGGTCTGGGCAACAATTTGCCTAGGCCAAAGTGGCCAAAACGTATCGGGAGCGATTGGACGAGCAACAAGGACTAAGGATTTATGCCTAGCGAAAACCCAGCCTTAGCGGCTCCTCGATGCATCACCAAAAACATGTTCAAACATCAAAGATTGGATTTTTAAAGATTTGACTACAAAACACCAAAAATTGGAATATTCACCACTTCAATCCAAGTCAAAAGAAAATGAACATAAATAAGTGTTAGGAATTCATACCCAAAAATCAACGATAGTAATAGACAGAGATGTGAGATAAAAATCTCACCTTTGAACCCAAACGATTGAAGAAGAAGCTCGAAAGCAAAGGAGAATCAACCACTCTTCAAATCCAACTCAAGAAGCTTGATTCCAAGCTTTAAAAGAAGAACATTCCAAAAGTTAGGTTTAGGAATTTCTGAAATTGTTAAGAGAATGAGTTGGAGAAGAAGAAGAGAAGCTTACCAATGGGTTCTTCTATTAGTTTGGAGCTAGAGTTTGATTTGCAAAAGAAACCTAGGGTTTGGAGTTTTAATTTTCTCTTCCACTCTCCATTAATATAAAGCTTGAGTATAAGGAAATGAGGAATGAAGTAATGAAGAGGAGAAGGGGTTGAGACTGAATACATAAGTGGGGTTAATGGGCTCAGCCCAAACCAAAGCCCTAAGTGAAAAAGTAGCAAAAATCAACTTACTCCAAACATACCGAAGCTTATACTCAAAAAGGTCGCAAACGGCATTTTAAACTCAATGGGAGTGGTCCTGAGTCCTAATTCGACCATATGCAAAAAGTAGCTTTTCGGACTAAATTTCGAGTATCGATAAAATATTTAAATAAAATATTTAAATATAAAATCGACAAATATGCGGGTTGTTACAGCAGAGGTCAAGTTATCGAATCAACACAACTGCAAAGCAACTCAACACGAATGTAAAGCAAATAGGCTCACCTGAAGGTTACACTGCACAGGTTGGGGAAGTGCAGCAGTGTGAACATCACTATGAACAAGGAGTGGTACAAACTATAAGGGTAGAATGAAGGTGAGAGAACCAAAGATATGGCAATACCGCACACAACAAATGAATACAATTGACCAAATGCAAATGAATACAATGCATCAATGCAATGTATCAGACTCGAGCTCAAAAAAGGAAACTGGCATCAACTACATTAATGAATCAGAGGATCCAAACCAACCACAAAGTCAGTAATGAATCAGAAATTACTAACCAAAGGCTAACAGTTCGATCACTGCTACCATATACATGAATGCAAGCAGTACCCCATAGATGCAATCGGCTACACGAATGCACAAGGGCAAGTGATAACAAATAGATCAGTGAAATGAAAAGGATCAAGTGAACGACATATGTGTACATATGATGCTACAGCCTCAAGTACATAAAATAGAGGTGATCCCTGAAATCAGCTTTAATATAGAGCTAACATGACTCAAATGAACAAAGCAACAAACTCACAAATGGCCGAGTCAAGAAAAGGTCAAGTTCGAATGCAGTACCCAACAATGTACACAGTGTCAACTAGCAATAACTATGAACCAGCAATATGAAAAAGGCTCAACTTAAGTAAGTGCACAACCAATCTGAGTAATGTACACATGACTGCAACAGTGAATTAAAGTGGACAGGGAAGGCAACTACAAAATCAAGTTAGGTTGAAAACACGATAGGGATAAACACACCTGACTGCAAGGAGACGTACAACAAGTGATACTAAGTGCAACTGAAAATCAAAGCCACAGTTTTGAACAAAGATAGTTAAATGTCGAAGTCAACATAAGTTCGAGTCCAGCTGCCACACAAAACAGGCAATGCAAACAGGCTCAGAGGCATCGTAGCAATTTCAAAACAATGATTTATAGCAAAAATCAAATAAGTTCATACTATCACAAAATCAAGTGACCAATGTCAAATGCAAGTATCAACTTTGAACAAGACATGACTGCCGAGGTCATGCAATAACAGGAAGTAGTCAAGTTCAATGCAGACAACAGGTTTTACAATTCAAGTATAGTAATCTCAAAACCCAAATTGCCGTAGAAAATAGAATATCATCACAAATCACCATGGCCGAAGTCAAGTGATAAAAAATGAAGCTCGTCAAATCAAGTCAAGCCGAGGTGAGCAAAGTAATTCAAAGCCGAAGTCACCATATAATGCAACTTAAATCAACTGTCTCAAAATCAACTCAAGTCAGAGAAATATCAACATCGAACAAAATCAAATGGCCGAGATAAATATTTAACAACTTCAAATAACCTAACGGACAAAATGACGAGTTCGAACAAGTCATGAAATCCTCAACGATTTGAATTAGATGTGAGTAAATAAGAATTACTCACCTTGCTTTCCAGAGCACGCATCAAAGAATCGATCGAAGAAACCCTAGACGAATCGAAGCAGAGACGACCGATTGACGAAGCAAAGCAACGAGAATCATCTCGAGAGACGCCGACTTGAAAAATCATGAAGCCCTAATTTCAGACCAGAGAGGAAGGAGAACGAAGAGAGGCCTCCATTTCTCTCGTATATTTAGGTTTAGGATTGCCAAGTGAAATGAGTAGAGAGGAGTGAACAGTGTATCACAACCCTAAAATAAAGCATGGCCAAGATTCAATTTTCAAAGCCCACTCAATGCTTAACCAAAAATTTTAACCCATTAAAACACTCAATAGCAATTATCAACCAATTAATCGTTAAATGACGAAAATTAATTGTTATAAAACTCCGGGTTGTTACAGACTCCCCTTCTTATAAAAATTGCGTCCCCGCAATTTTCATAATTAAGGTCGTCACTAAAATTAATTTTCTAACATAAACTGGTTAAGCTAGAAAAGGAAAGGTAGAGAATTCAAACGTCAAAGAAATCTTTTAACTTCATAAAAGAAATTCACAAATTCTCAACAAAATCTAATTATCAAGCAGATAATTAGAAAACAACAAAACTGAATAAATGCAATTATCAGCAATATCCAATTATCGATACGAGAATTAGCAAACATCAAAATCTAATTATCAACAAAGATAATTATAAATCACAAACCACAATTCGCAAAACTGCAATTATCTAGTTATCAGCCAGATAATTAGAAAACACAAACTTCATAATCAGCAAACTCGAACTATCAACAGAGATAGATGGAAAACAACAAATATTTCAATTATCAAAAATAATAATCAAATCAGAAAATATTTAATTATCAAAAACGATAATCAAATCTCAAATCAAAAAAAATTCAATTATCAAAAACGATAATCAAATCTCAAATAAACAAATATTCAATTATCAAAAACGATAATCAAATCTCAAATCAACGAATATTTAACCATCACAATCGATAATCAAATCTCAAATCAACAAATATTTAATTATCAAAAACGATAATCAAATCTCAAATCAACAAATATTTAATTATCACAATCGATAATCAAATCTCAAATCAACAAATATTTAATTATCAAAAACGATAATTATATCTCAAATCAACAAATATTGAATTATCAAAAACGATAATCAGATCTCAAATCAACAAATATTTAATTATCACAATTGATAATCAAATCTCAAATCAACAAATATTTAATTATCAAAAACGATAATCAAATATCAAATGATTATCTCAAATCAACAAATATTCAATTATCAAAAACGATAATCAAATCTCAAATCAACAAATATTCAATTATCAAAAACGATAATCAAATCACAAATCAACAAATATTTAATTATCGACAAGGATAATCAAATCTCAAATCAACAAATATTTAATTATCACAATCAATAATCAAATCTCAAATCAACAAAAATTTAATTATCAAAAACGATAATCAAATCTCAAATCAACAAATATTCAATTATCAAAAATGATAATCAAATCTCAAATCAACTAATATCTAATTATCAAAAACGATAATCAAATCTCAAATCAACAAATATTCAATTATCAAAAACGATAATCAAATCTCAAATCAAGGAATATTCAATTATCAAAAACGATAATCAAATCTCAAATCAAGGAATATTCAATTATCAAAAACGATAATCAAATCTCAAATCAAGGAATATTCAATTATCAAAAACGATAATCAAATCTCAAATCAAGGAATATTCAATTATGAAAAGCGATAATCAAATCTAAACTCAAAAAATATTCAATTATCACAATCGATAATCAAATTTCAAATCAACAAATATTTAATTATCACAATGATAATCAAATCTCAAATCAACAAATATTTAATTATCACAATCGATAATCAAATCTCAAATCAACAAATATTTAATTATCTAAGACGATAATCAAATCTCAAATCAACAAATATTGAATTATCACAATCGATAATCAAATCTCAAAACGATAATCAAATCTCAAATCAACAAATATTCAATTATCAAAAACGATAATCAAATCTCAAATCACCAAATATTTAATTGTCAAAAACGATAATTAAATCTCAAACCAACAAATATTTAATTATCACAATCGATAATCAAATCTCAAATCAACAAATATTTAATTATCAAAAACGATAATCAAATCTCAAATCAACAAATATTTAATTATCAAAAACGATAATCAAATCTCAAATCAACAAATATTTATTTATCCAAAACGATAATCAAATCTCAAATCAACAAATATTCAATTGTCAAAAACGATAATCAAATCTCAAATCAACAAATATTCAATTATCAAAAACGATAATCAAATCTCAAATCAACTAATATTTAATTATCAAAAACGTTAATCAAATCTGAAATCAACAAATATTTAATTATCACAATCGATAATCAAATCTCAAATCAACAAATATTTAATTATCAAAAACGATAATCAAATCTCAAATATCTAATTATCACAAGCGATAAACAGAACTCATATCAACAAATATTTAATTATCAAAAACGATAATAAGATCTCAAATATCTAATTATCACAAGCGATAATTAGAACTCATATCAACAAATATTTAATTATCAAAAACGATAATCAAATCTCAAATATCTAATTATCACAAGCGATAATCAGAACTCATATCAACAAATATCCAATTACCTGCAGATAATTGGAAACAAAAAATATCTAGAAAACAATTAAGATACTCTAGAAAATCAACATAAAAGGTTGGATCGATGCCATCAGATGGCGAGTTTTAGCTACGTCGCACGTGCATCAACAAATGGCCGAAGCCTACCAAGTACTCAACATAATTTTGGCGCCCATCAGATTGACCCGAAGGTCCGTAGAGTGACCCGAAGGTCTAGTACTGGTATTTGACCCGAAGGTCCGCGGAGTGGCCCGAAAGCCCAACAAATGATCCGAAGGTCCAACATAGTGGCTCGAAAGCACACAAAATCATCAAAGTCATCAAAACAGCAAAGCGTTTCAAGTAACGAGTCCGGAATTAACCGAAATAGCAAACGCACATGTCCCATACCATGAGTTTTACTAAATCATTTGATTCTCTTCATCGTTTCCTTGAAAGTGCAAAATTGTGTATTCAAAATAACAATTCACATTCTCAAACGGACAAGTCCGGAATTAAGCGAATCTGTAAAAGAAAGGGGTCATAGTCCTCGATTTTTCCGAATCGTTTAAATCGCTTCCTCATTCTTTTGAAAGAGCAAACTGTAAAACTTCTGAAAACAATTTTATTTATTTTATAAAATAATAATTTACATTCTGAAAGGGATAAGTCCGGAATTAAGCGAATCAGTAAAAGAAAGGGGTCATAGTCCTCGATTTTTCTGAAACGTTTAAATCTCTTTCTCGTTCTTTTGAAAACGTAAACTGAAATTTTTTGAAAACAATTTTATTTTTAAAACGATTTTCAATCCACGTGCTTAAAACAGCAACATCAGTAGCAATTTCAACAAGGAAATTGTATTTCTTAAAACATCGTAAAAACGGATCTCAAAATCAGCAATGCGGGATAACCGCTTGAAAATCCACTTTAAAATTGACGGTTACTGAAGTCAAAGCGACGGTAATTTTTTTTATACGTCAAAATCTCATCAAAATAATTTGCATCAAAATATAATATCAGTGAATTTTCATTTATCAAAATGTCAACAAAACACCGTGATTCAAAAATCTAACACTGGTGTGAAAATCCCGTTATAAAGATAACGGCAACAAAATACGTTTAAAACCAAACATCGGTTCAACGTAAAATTAATGCAATAACGTGCAAATTAAATTTGCACGTATACTACAAAATAAACAAAGAAATCTCTCGAATATATCTTCAATGAAGATAATTCTAAAACAGAAAAAATCTAATCAGATATGTGATTAGCATCAAAGAAAATAGCCTGAATTTCAACAAATCAAAACCACTGGTTAAACAACATAATGAAATTAAATTCATTTTCACATTTTGATTTTTTAATTCAGAATAATTATCAGCCGTACTCAGCGAAGCAGTCTCACTGTTTCGCTGCGCACTCTGATAAACAGGACACAAATAAATCAATCATCAAAATACAAATTCACTTTTATTTTTAAATATAGATATTTAAAAGTTTCCATCATATTTTCAAAACTTTAGTTTTGACTCAAAACATACCTAAAAACATCGACAAAAAGTTGTAGCACATGTTCCATCTAAGTTATATTTTATATTATGTCCATAAACCCCAAGCTCTGGTACCAACTGTGACGCCCACCTCTATGCTCACAATAACAAAGAGTATTAAAAGAAATACTATCCGTTATTACGAAGAATAAGGCTGGATAGGAGCGGCCATCCGTAGTTAAGTCTTACACTAGTATTGGTTATCTCGATAGGAGTGGTATATATGTTTTTATTTTTCATCTCTTATTTATTTACTCCCATCGACATACCCAATTCCAGTATAAAACGGACTATGATGGTTCATAATAGTTTAGGACAATTAATATAATAATAACACAGATAATCTAAATGCCGAACATAGATAACAAAAAGTCTCATGTATATATATAACTGATGTCAGTTACAATACATGTGATACAGTACATATGATACAACTACAACTGTCAACACTGGAAGTTACATATACAAGTACATTATCGTGAATAATATACATGAATATACAACGTCCTATACTTTAACAATGACTACTCCAAATGATATGAAAAGACTACATAGCTCTTGCAGCAACCCAAAGTATGATATCTACAACCTGTAAATACTCGGTCTGACCCAAGTATTACATTCAAAAGAACATTATACACGGGTCAGTCTAATTCAAACTCAATTATCAATGCACAAAAGCAATAATAATTAAATAACGAATAGACGACAGTCACAATAAATCTCATCTATCCAATCCTTTAATAAGAAATCGGATAACGGTAGATAAAACACGCACCAGTGTCAAACAACAAATCAGCAAATTCAAATTATCGAAGAAGATAATTTAAAAAACAACAGGATTGCCTAATCGGCAATTAACAACAGAACCTAATTATTGAATAAATAATTAGAAACCCATAATCTAATTATCAAGTAGATAATTAGACATCAACAAAATGATCAAATTAAACCAAATTAAAATGCAATTTCAAAACATTGAATTAAACACACAAAACAATTCAAATAATTGAAACATCAGTTCAAAACGTCAATCCTGTGTGGGTGCAGTACACGCACGCATGTACTGCCTCGCCACTATAGCATATGAAATATGAAAAAGCTCAGGAAATGCACAATGAAAATACACAAACAAGCACAAGGTCAAACCCAAGCGTTTCAATTGGATTCAACTCAATGTATAAATCAATGTACAAGTATAACAAACTCAAGTCAACATATATGATTCAGACTGGCTACACAATATCAAAATGCAGACCCAGTTATGACAGAAAATCGAGACTGCAGAGGTCAAGTTATCGACTCAACACAACTGCAAAGCAACTCAACTCGAATGTAAAGCATAAAGGCTCACCTGAAGGTTACACTACACAGGTCGGGGAAGTGCAGCAGTGTGAGAATCACTATGAACAAGGAGTAGTACAAACTATAAGGGTAGAGTGAAGGTGAGAGCACCAAAGATATGGCACTACCGCACACAACAAATGAATACAATTGACCAAATGCAAATGAATACAATGCATCAATGCAATGTATCAGACTCGAGCTCAAACAAAGGAAACTGACATCAACTACATCAATGAATCAGAGGATCCAAACCAACCACAAAGTCAGTAATGAATCAGAAATTACTAACCAAAGGCTAACAGTTCGATCACTGCTACAATATACATGAATGCAAGCAGTACCCCGTAGATGCAATCAGCTACACGAATGCACAAGGGCATGTGATAACAAATAGATCAGTGAAAAGCAAAGATCAAGTGAACAACATATGTGTACATACGATGCTACAGCCTCAAGTACATAAAATAGAGGCAATCCTTGAAATCAGGTTTAATATAGAGCTAACATGACTCAAATGAACAAAGCACCAAACTCACAAATGGCCAAGTCAAGAAAAGGTCAAGTTCGAATGCAGATACCTAACAATGTACACAGTGTCAACTGGAAATAACTATGAACCAGCAATATGAAAAAGGCTCAACTTAAGTCGGTGCACAACCAATCTGAGTAATGTACACATGACTGCAACAGTGAATTAAAGTGGATAGGGAAGGCAACTGCAAAATCAAGTCAGGTTGAAAACACGATAGGGATAAACACACTTGACTGCAAGGAGACGTACAACAAGTGATACTAAGTGCAACTAAAAATCAAACAGCAGTTTTGAACAAAGATAGTTAAATGTCGAAGTCAACATAATTTCGAGTCCAGCTACCACACAAAACAGGCAATGCCAACAGGCTCAGAGGCATCGTAGCAATTTCAAAACAATGATATATAGAAAAAAATCAAATAAGTTCGTACTATCACAAAATCAAGTGACCAATGTCAAATGCAAGTATCAACTTTGAACAAGACATGACTGCCGAGGTCATGCAACAACAGGAGGTACTCAAATTCAATGCAGACAACAGGTTTTACAATTCAAGTATAGTAATCTCAAAACCCAAATCGCAGTAGAAAATAGAATATCATCAAAAATCACATGGCCGAAGTCAAGTGATAAAAAATGAAGCTCGTCAAATCAAGTCAAGCCGAGGTGAGCAAAGTAATTCAAAGCCGAAGTCACCATATAATGCAGCTTAAATCAACTGTCTCAAAATCAACTCAAGTTAGAGAAATATCAACATCGAACAAAATCAAATGGCCGAGATAAAAATTTAACAACTTCAAATAACCCAAACGACAAAATCATGAGTTCGAACAAGTCATGAAATCCTCAACGATTTGAATTAGATGTGAGTAAATAAGAATTACTCACCTTGCTTTCCAGAGCACGCATCAAAGAATCGATCGAAGAAACCCTAGACGAATCGAAGCAAAGACGACCGATTGACGAAGCAAAGGAACGAGAATCATCTCGAGAGACGCCGATTCGAAAAATCATGAATCCCTAATTTCAGACCAGAGAGGAAGGAGAACGAAGAGAGGCCACCATTTCTTGCGTATATTTAGGTTTAGGGTTGCCAAGTGAAATGAGTAGAGAGGAGGGAACGGTTATTCCCTTGATAAGTATCACAACCACAAAATAAAGCATGGCCAACAGTCAATTTTCAAAGCCCACTCAACCTTTAACCAAATTTTTTAACCCATTAAAACACTCAATAGCAATTAGCAGCCAATTAATCGTTAAATGACGAAAATTAATTGTTATAAAACTCCGGGTTGTTACACTTGTGTTGTGTAACGACCCAGAATTTCTATCAATTAAAATTCGTATATTTAATTGATTTTAAATATTAACAAGCAATTTTATAAGTCGAATAAATTTTATTTCGAATATCTAGATTTAATTGGATAATTAAACCAATAATTAAATATTGAAATTAAAGATATAATTGGAAATTGGGTTTAACGTGATTAAAATTGATTTGTAAAGTTATATTTAATCATATTGGAGTTCTAATGATGTTAAAGAACTTTTAAAATTTAAATAAAAGTTAATTTGTGAAAATTTAATACTTTAATATTTAATTGACGAGTAAAAATAGCCATTTTTTAAACAGTATCGAATTTCGATGAAACCAGTTTCATCGGATCCGTAATGTTATATTATTGTAAGATTTCAAATTTCGTGTCAATCGGATTTACCGTTTGTCCGGGGCAAGACAAAACGCATAGAAAATTTGTTTAATCGGTTTAATTTAAATTTGATCGTTTATTTCCGTAACTCGCACATATGATCGAATTGGCTTTCGAAACATGTTCCATTGTATCCGGAACATGGGTTAAACCCCAAAAACGTCGGTCACCACGCGAGATTTGGAGTTCGGAAAAGTCGGATGAATAGTGTTTTTCGTTGGATTTTCTACAAAAGGACTCCTTTTATTTTTGCAAAAACCTCTCTTCCAAGCCGCAGCCGGCCCTAATTTTTCATGGCCAAAAACGTTCAATCCTTCTCCTCCAATTATCATCCAATCTATCGACATTTATCACAATCTTTCAACTAGAGAAATGTAGATCGTCATGAGATCTACAGATCCAACGGTTGTGATAATCTTTAATGAAGCCGATTGACGGCAATTGATTTGTGAAGGTGGCGCGTTCTATCGCGTTTCTAAAGGGCAAGGCGTAGCCGAGCTTCACGGCGTTTGGGGCGGTGGCACATGGCAGCGGTGGCGTTCGAATGGCGGGGCTTGATTGTTGTGGAAGTCGACGTAGGTGGTTGCGAAATTCAATGATAGTGGCGGCGAGATGGGTTATCACGTACGCGATGTTGCCTGGGAAAGGGAAGAAGAAAAAATGTTGCGGCCACGATCTAGGGATTGGTTTTGCACGGCCCAGATGATATTAGGTTTATAATATAAAAAGAAATTGTGAATTAATTTATGTTAAGATCGTATGAAGTTCTAAAATGTCTAACTTTTTGATACGAGGTCGAAAATTCCTGAAACGAATTGCGTTGGCTTCGTTTTGACGAGCACTACGCAATGGAGCTAGATTGAAGTTGTTTGGAGCTAGTTTGAATTTTGAGTAAAATTTGACGCGCGTTTAATTTTATTCCAAATATAAACACTACAAACTGTATTTGAAACAAGGTGAGAACTTCTCACTCAATCGAATCTATTTCAATTTAAATTTTAAATAGTTAAATTTTAAATTGCTTGATTGTATGCTTGGATGATAAATTTCTATCTGTTGTATTTAAATAGACCCTATACGCCGTATATTAAGAGGAGGTTATTTATTAAAAACATATACCGTGAATATTCCACCTTGAAGTGAAATTGGTATTATATATGTACTTGGAGTTGATTTCCCGCATTATATAGCGGATGAGACCCTATTGCGCCGTATAATAGCGGATAATATTTTATAAATCCCATATACCGCAATATTCCGTATTGGAACGAAATTAGTATTATGCTAACATCTGTAGATGCAGGGAAACAGGTTGGAGGGATCGAACTAGATTCCTCAACCGTATTGATTTATTTACAGATATTGTGATATATTCTGTTATCATATTGGTATATGATGATTTGGTTGTCGTGATTGATTATTTGGTGCTGTTGCATCATTGGGCCTATTTTGGAGTTTTAAAAATGTTAAAGGAACGATTTTAAATTTAAAAGGATTTTAAAGTGATTTTTGAAAGTATACATTTTATTGAATTTTGGAATTGATACATTTTAAATAAATGTCAAAAATTTTATGTTATAAAATTATGATTTTTGTGAAATATAACTAAAATGTGATTTTTGAAATAAGTGGTTGATTAATTTATAAAATGGTTTAAATTGGGATTTTTGAATTATTATAAACGGTTTATATAAAAGATTTATAAAATTGATATTATATAAACTAAAAATATTGGAATTATAAAATGAGTTTTTATAAGTATTAAAATGAAGTATAAATGGATTTCATAAGTGAATGAAATAGATTTATAAATTGTGAAGTTATAAAATGAATAGATTTTGTATGATAAAAGATATATAAGTAATGAACTTATAAATCGAATTTTGGCATTTAAATGAGGTATAGATAGAATTTGTTAATTAAAGTGATTTTATAAGTTGAAGTCTTTATAAAATATTAATGGAATTTATAAACATTGTTATAAATCCGAAATCAATTGAATTTGATAAATCAAACATATAAGTTTATTTAAGGAGATATATTCGCGATTTTGGACAGCGAATTATCCTTTATGTTAAATGTTGCAATAGTAGGAGTTTGGTTGGGAATTATATCCACATTTTGGATAGTGAATAATCTTTTAATAAATGGGTAGAAACATTCAATTGGGTAAATAAAGTATACTCACAATTTTGGACAATGAATATATTGTTAAATAAAATGGATATGTTTTGGGGAAACGGTGTTTTAAATAGAATTAAAACGATTTAAACATGTTTTAAAATGTGTTAAGTATCATATACATAGATTTCAACATTCGTTGTTGAAATAGACGTTTTCGAGAAATAAGAAAATGGTGGACTATAACACTGTTGTTATAGTAAATGATTTCCAAAAGGAAATGTTTTATATAGCATTGGGATTCATATATCTATCTTAATTTCGAATCCCTATACTAGTTATTTTGGGCTGTCGTAACGATGTTTTACGCAACATTCGTTTTGACCAAATAAATGTGTTTAAGAGAATGTTTTCCTTAAAGAATAAAATATATACTTAACCGTGATTTATGTATATTGGATATTTTCCAAATGTTGAAAATAAATAGATTTGTGAATTACTTATTATTAAATAAGTATGGAAATGTTTTCCAATATGAAGTGAAAAGTTTGAGATTACATCTATTAAAGATAAATTGAAAATGAATATTAGAAATCGATTTGAAAATCGTATATTCATAGATATTTTGGAAATATAAATTCAGTATGGAATTTATAAAGGAAAGGGAAATTTGTTTAAAGATAAACATTGATTTATTTTTGAATTGTGGAATAATATATCTTGTAAAGATATTTTTGGAAAATAAATAATTTGGAAAATTATTTGGAATCTGGTGATGTTGTGCATACCTATTGATAGTTAAATAACTGACTATCAATATTTACCTTTAAATGGGTATTTGTTGTGATTTGCTTGAATTTGAATGCCATACTTACTTTCAAAATATTGCGCTCATTATTCGAGTAAGCTGGGAAAGGACCTTTGAGTCGTATAACCCATTCTGAATAGTGATACGACGTAAATGGATAGTATTTGAAGACTGGTGTTGAAGACCGGATATTTATGAAAACGGAAGGATTTCCGTCGAATGTTTTTGCATCGGTTGATCTCCGATATAGAAATTTTATCACCCTTTGTGATGGGAAGTCCGCACGTGATTAGTGAATATTCGGATTGCAAGGGCTTCTTTGGAAGTGCCTTCGGTTCCGTTCGATCCTGGAATGGACTTGCATGGATGTGTGTCTGACGTTACAATTTGAGATGTAAAGCTAGATTCTATCAAATACATTTCTGTTGGTGGCGGAGAATTTATCGTCTTAGCTTAACACCCTTCTCTGAGACGTACAAGCTCAGATGTCATTCCTTCGGGATAGAGGTGGTATCATGGTATGGAGCCCAGATAATTAACCTATGTTGTCGCTGCAAATTTATTACTTTGTGGTTGTTGGAATAGAGGATCCTCGGATGAAGGTCGGTTGCGACCGAGGGATGGCATATTCATGTCAGTAGTTACCCAGTTAAGGGGTATCCCGGCCTTGTGTTGGCAGAGATCCGTAATGTTAGGTTCTCGAGGCGTCTTTCCAGAGGCGCACCCATGTGGCAATGAGAAGTTCCTTGGCCTGACCATTAGTTGGAAATCCAAAAACCAATACCTTGTTACGGTTTTATTTGTAGAACCTATCATTTACTTATGGTGGCGCCCCACTGTTTAGATGGTAGCTATAGTAGGCATAAGTGTGAAATGTCTATGTTGGCTAAGATTTATATTATACTTTCGAAATGTTTTCCTACACTTCGCACTTATAATAATAATATTGAAAAGAAATTTACGTATCAAGCATATTTAACTATCATAAGGAGAAATCTCCTCTGATTCTGCATTTGCATTGTGTGTGTGTGCGTGAGGCCTTATGGTAGTTACATTTTCTAAAAAGCATTGCGAATCTATTTTAAAAATATTCCTTAGTTTGTTTTTAAAAGATAAACTGTTTTAAGTTCTCACACCAGTCCCATGATTGACTTCGAGTTTATTGTTCCCTTTCTAAACTCTAGGCGCCCACCAATTTCCACACGAGCAGTCAAGAGTCAGGTTATCAGGATATTCTAGAATTCAGGAGTTGCTGTAGAGATCTGGAGGCAAGCAGGATGGCTTGGCGTATCAACTAGTATATAGTTTTTCTTTTCTGTTGTTTGTTGTTGTAAACTTTGATAATGTGATGTAATGTGATGCAATATAATAACTGATATAGATCGTTGTTTAAATATATCCATGTATCTATTATATGTTGTTCCGCTGCGATTGTGAGATTCTGATATTGTTTCTATTTTCTTCTTCAATCTTCTTCTTCTTCTACCTTTTTCTTCTTCTTAAAACCCTAAGGGTTCGGTTTTTCGGCATTCGATTGCTCGGCAGTTGATAGACGTATTAATGTCGATTTTCGGAAGTCGAAGAATTGGGTCTTCACTTGTTGGCAGAGATCCGATTAGGTTCTTGGGGCGTCCTTCCAGAGGCGTACCCATGTGGCAATGGGAAGTTCCTTGGCCTGACCATTTGTTGGAAATCCAAAGAAACAATACGAGCCTTAAATGGTTTTAGTTGTAGAACCTGCCATCTACTTATGGTGGCGCCCTACTGTTTGCATGGTAGCTATAGTAGGCATAGTTCGAAATGTCTATGCTGGCTAAGATTTATATTGTACTTTCGAAATGTTTTATGCACTTCGCACTTATCGTAATAATATCAAAGAAATTCACGTATCAAGCATATTTAACTATCATAAGGAGAAATCTCCTCCAATTCTGCGTTTGCATTGTGTGTGTGGCGGGAGGTCTTATGATAGTTACATTTTCTAAAAGCATTGCGGATCTAATTTAAAATATTTATTTGGTATGTTTTTAAAAATAAACTGTTTTTGTTACTCCTACCAGTCCCATGACTGATCCGGAGTTTATTGTTTCTTCCCTAAACTCTGGGTGCTCAAAATTTTTCCACACGCGTAGTCTAGAGTTGGGTTTTTCAGATAGTCAGGTTTAGTAGATTATCTGGAGCCAATTCAGTCTTTGGATACGGACGGCACTTGCTTATCTTTGTGCATCGTTATTGGAAGTTTGTGCTGCTGCTGCTGTTGGAGTTCTCTCTTGAAGACCATGTTAGAGTTATTTGTTCTGCTGCTATTTTCTTGTATCATATCTCTAATGTATATTGATATCTATTGTATCATCTGTTGTATTAGATATTGTATCAATGCATTATATCAATGTATTATTCTTTTTCTTCCGCTGTGTTGTTTACTTAATTGTGTTATAAGGTACGGCGACTCGGATTCGAATGGTCGAATCTGTGGCATTCGAGTACGATGTAAAGTATGGATGTCGATTTTCGAACGCGAAAAATCCGAATCGTCACATTTGGTATCAGAGCCGAGGGTTAAAAACTTTAGCTCAGGAGTATAACACATTATGTAGCTCATTAGATAGGGTGACTGTAACGACTCGATATTTTCAACCATTCACATCTAAACATGCCGGATTTGAATTTCTCAAAATACCGAATTGTAAATATAAATTTGCAAAAACTCAGAATATAGAGTAAACAAATAAATCACAGAGCACAGACACAAAGTAATATAATGCAGCGGAAGTAAAGAAATAGTAGTTCATGAAGCTACTATATAAAACATTTGAGTTAAACAAGATATAATAGGAGTTTTATACAATAATCAAGTGCAAAGCTAAATACATCACTAGGATCAACTGAATAACTGGAATTGAAATAGACAGCTGGATCTTTAAGCAAAGCTCCAACTCCGAAGGCGAGTCTCTAATGTTGTATCACTCAGTTTGACCCGAGCGTAAAGCAAAACACAAAACACTCGAGTCAGGACATACATACTTATAGAAGTAAACCAACGCAAGTGAACTGTAATATAAGGTACCAGTAACTTAAAGGATGCTTGGGACCGCCCATCCTCTAAGGATCCGTTAAATTATTTACTATGTAGTAATATTTTGCTATTATAATAGTGTCTAATTGTAAAATAAACTTGCTTTTTAATAGCATTAAGGGGTTACCCATATAGCCCTTAACACAAATAATGCCAATAGTATATATAGTACCGTAATACCTCCTAATCGGGAGGCTACCAGAGGATACTCCATAGGTACGACACAAATAGAAACTCGTACAAGGCGCGATAGGGTCGGTGACACGCCACAACTAGGCAATGCCAGGGTAGATCCTCTAATTAAAACTTGCATATCAAATGTACATTATCAACTTACATTTTATTATTACAGTAAATAACATTTGTCATTTTAATCAATTTAAAATACATAATTACATTGATTAAAACTTACATGTCAAATGTACGTTTTAACTTACATTTATTATAATAAAGATCATTTATCATTTTTCAATATTACACTAATTAAAACTTACATTATGAAACGTACGTTTTAAATTTACATTCCTATTATAGTAAAGAGCATTTATTAATTTAATCAATACCACACTAATTAAAACTTTACTTGTTTCTTTCATTTATTAGGACTTTACATGCTTCTTTCATTAATTAAAACTTTACATGTTTCTTGCATTAATTAAAAATTGCACACGTTTTTTCATTAATTAAAACTTTACATGTTTCTTACATTAATTAAAAACTTTACATGTTCTCTCATTAATTAGGACTTTACACTTTTTTTTCATAAATTAAAACTTTACATGTTCCTTGCATTAATTAAAAACTTTATATGTTCTCTCATTAATTAGGACTTTACACGTTTCTTTCATTAATTAAAAAATTACACTTTTCTTTCATTAATTAAAACTTTACATGTTTCTTGCATTAATTAAAAACTTTATATGTTCTCTCATTAATTAGGAATTTACATGTTTCTTTCATTAATTAAAAACTTACACTTTTCTTTCATTAATTAAATTTTTACATGTTTCTTGCATTAATTAAAATTTTATATGTTCTCTCTTAATTAGGACTTTACACGTTTCTTTCATTATTAAGTTGTTTGTTATATTCCAAATCTTTAAATTACAAATTTAAAACCAAATAAAGATTTTTTTTCATTACAATTAAAAACTAAAATCAACTTATAAAATCTTAACTTATAGAAAACCAATATCTCTTTATATTCTAAATCTTTAAATAATTTTTTTTAAATTTCCATATATTTATAAATTCAAAATAATAAGTAATTTTTCCACACGCGCAGTCTAGAGTTGGGTTTTTCAGATAGTCAGGTTTAGTAGATTATCTGGAGCCAATTCAGTCTTTGGATACGGACGACACTTGCTTATCTTTGTGCATCGTTATTGGAAGTTCGTGCTGCTGCTGCTGTTGGAGTTCTCTCTTGAAGACCATGTTAGAGTTATTTGTTCTGCTGCTATTTTCATATATCATATCTCTAATGTATATTGATATCTATTGTATCATCTGTTGTATTAGATATTGTATCAATGCATTATATCAATGTATTATTCTTTTTCTTCGGCGGTGTTGTTTACTTAATTGTGTTATAAGGTACGGCGACCCGGATTCGAATGGTCGAATCTGTGGCATTCGAGTACGATGTAAAGTATGGATGTCGATTTTCGAACGCGAAAAATCCGAATCCTCACATTTGGTATCAGAGCCGAGGGTTAAAAACTTTAGCTAAGGAGTATAACACATTAAGTAGCTCATTAGAGATAGGGTGACTGTAACGACTCGATATTTTCAACCATTCGCATCTAAACATGCTGAATTTGAATTTAAATAGATTTTGAAATGTTTTAAAATAAATAAATTATGATTTTTCTATGTGTTAAAAATGTAATTTATGAATGGATTAACTGGATTTCGAAATATAACTTATGTTTGAAATTTGAAATTTTGACTAAAAATGATATTTAAGTTACATGAATAAAATGGACTTTAATTTTATTTGGAAAATGGTAAATATGATAAATTGATTTATATTTGAATTTAAGTGATTTATTAAAGAATTACTGATTTTCTATAAATTTAAGTGGTTGAATAAATGACTGTTGAAAATGAAATTTTAAAATATAACTTGACTTGAAAATGTGAAATTTGAGTTTTAACTAAAGATGTTAAATTAATTAAATAAACTGGAAGTTTAGTTAAATTTGTGAAATGGTAATATAAATCTGAAACGTATAGGTTTTAATTTATGAAAGAAACGTATAGGTTTTAATTTATGAAAGAAACATATAGGTTTTAATTTATGAAAGGAACGTATAGGTTTTAATTTATGAAAGAAACTTATAGGTTTTAATTTATGAAAGAAACGTATAGGTTTTAATTTATGAAAGAAACGTATAGGTTTAATTTATGAAAGAAACGTATAGGTTTTAATTTATGAAAGAAACGTATAGGTTTTAATTTATGAAAGAAACGTATAGGTTTAATTAATAAAAGAACGTATGGTGTTCTAATTAATGATAGGAACATGTAAATTCCTAATTAACGTAGGAGACATCTCTATTTTTCCCCGGGGGATCTTTATAATTACCACTGCTTAGCTTTCAGTTCGCCTCTGACCATCAAATTAAATGTGAATATCCCGTCCTCCTCTCTTTGAAACAAGGGGCGCTTCCGTTTCTGTGCGTGCTTCAAACAATTTTGTCTTCTCCATATTACCATATCTCTAGAGTCAATAATTTTCTATGAGGAACTACTGAACTCAATCACTTGCTGCCGTTACTCAACAGTTTTCTGTTGAGGTAAGAAACGTATAGGTTTAATTAATGAAAGAACGTATGGTGTTCTAATTAATGATAGGAACATGTAAATTCCTAATTAATGAAAGAAAGGTATAAGTTTTAATTAATGAAAGAAACGTATAAGTTTTTAATTAATGAAAGAAACGTGTAAAGTCCTAATTAATGAGAGAACATGAAAGTTTTAATTAATGCAAGAACGTATAAGTTTTTAATTAATGAAAGAAACGTGTAAAGTTTTAAGTAGTGTGGTATTGATTTAAATTACTAAATGTTCATTATTGTAATAGGAATATAAAATTTAAAACGTACATTTGACACGTAGATTTTAATCAATGTAATGGTGTATTTTAAATTGATTAAAATGATAAATGTTACTTACTTTAATAATAAAATGTAAGTTGATAACGTACATTTGATAAGCAAGTTTTAAATTATGTGAATGGCATACTTTAAATGATTAAAATAATAAAGTTTCTTTATTGTAATAATAATGTAAGTTAATAAGGTGCTTTTAACTTAACATAAGAATTTCGGTTTAAATTGTATATTACAGTAAGAAAGTTTATTTAACTATAAGGCTATGATAAATTGACATGTTAAAATTTTAAGCTTATCAATACTTTGATTATATACAATGTAAAGTGGAAAGTAGTACATTCCAAAAATGCTATGATTCCTTAAGGTAACATTTCCAAAATGCTATGATAATTTAAAGGAATATTTCAAGTTTAATAAATTTAAAGAAATATTCAATGATTTGAAAATTTGGGTTTTATTTGAATGATATAATATTGAATTATTTTTGAAATGGAAATGATACAATTGTGATATTGTTTTGAAATGAGTATGATATTTTGGTCTTGAAAGTATAAATTATTTGAAATAAATATCCATGTGTTATAATAACGATTGGTTGTTAAAGAGACCGGGATCGGATATTGTCTTATAGCCGGACAATACCGAAAACCACTTTAATAACTGTGTACCCGGTGGAGATTCCAGAATGAACTAGGATGGTGGCGACGTTCTCGAGGTATGTTACGTGGACCCAACTCCCATGATTTGGCATATATGACTAAAACAGGAGCTATACCGGGCTACACAAAGGGTCGCACCCTTTCATCGAGCATGCAACATCGGAAACTATTCTATTACTTTTGTGATTCGATTCGGTGGCGCCACTTTGATTCAGGGGTATTGTTCGAGGTGGGCGGAAGCTGCTGGCTTGCCGTCACCACCGGTCCGAGAGTGCAAACGGTGTATCCACCCTGGCATTGCCTCGCGTGCTGTGTGATATCCTTATATCGAGCCCACTATGATTTTGGTTTTAAAGATCCGACCGCGTTAAGGTTCACCATCCCCTTAACGCTATTTTCTATATGATTATACTTTACTGATTAGACACTACCGTATATAGCGTATATTACTACATAGTAAATAGTTTAACGGATCCTTAGAGGATGGACGGTCCCAAGCATCCTTTAAGTTACTGATGCATTTTGTTACTGTTCACTTGAGTTGATTTACAGTTTATAAGTATTTATGTCCTGACTCGAGGGTTTTGTGTTTTGCTTTACGCTCGGGTCAGATTGAGTGAGTTAGCATTCCAGATTCACCTTCGTTGGAGCTTTCCTTGAAGATCCAGCCTTCTATTTTGTTTCAGTATCCAGTGTTTCAGTGATGTATCTTGTTGCTCTTCTGTTGTATCTTATTTAAATCTGATGTATCTCATATTTATATAGTAGCTTCATGAACTACTATCTCTTTTTCTTCCGCTGCATTTTTATATACTCTGTGTCTGTGATCTGTGATTTAATTTACTGTATATTCTGAGATTTGCCAAATTCTTATTTACAACATGGTATTTTGAGCTATCCAATTCCGGCATGAGTGTCTACTTATACACTTATAATGGATGCGAATGGTTGAAAATATCGGGTCGTTACAGTTGGTATCAGAGCTTTGGTTAGCTCTAGGCAAAACTCAGCATATGGAGTAGATGTATTTACAGAATCACTTTCATTCGAGTTGAATCTCTCTCTTTTGACTCGATTCCTTTGAATTTTGGAACGTTCCTTGCGGTTCCCAAAATCCATTCTTATTCCCCGCTACTCATCTTCACTTGATTCTGGACTATCCCATAACTCCACTTCGAATGATCTTTATAGTGAATAGGCGGTCCTGCCAATCTCACAAATTTTCTTGTAAAAGGAGTGAAAATCCTTTACAACAGCATCGATTCACCAAAAATTTTATATCCTCGGTTTAGATGCTAGTATCTCCTATTATCCCAAACTCTATCTCTTAAGGTCGAATGTAGATTTACCCTAGAAAATCCACTTCGATCTTATACTTTAAGTCACGGTTGACCCGATTAAGGTTGCCCGTGATTTATTTTAGCTTATCCGCCTCCCTACTCAGTATTTAATCATCTTGTCTTTTGTTTCCAACATATTTTCAAACATTTTGAATTGTATTTGTCAATCTATATTTTGTTTATATATTGTGTTGTTTGAGTTGGGTTTCCGATCGATTCGTCTGATCAACGCTATCGATAGGATTTCTAAAACACTTTGACAGAACAAACTGACACGATATTATTTTAAAATTTGGTTACTAAAATAAAATTTTGATATATATATTTATGGAACTTAATAAAATGATTCAAATTGATAATTTAAATGATAACACTTGATTTATCATTTATTGTTCTATAAATGAATTTATAAATAATTGTTTATAAATTTATATGGGAACTTAAATGAATATAGAAAAAGAAATTTGAGAATTTAATTTCCGATGGTTCCAAACCTTTTGCTTAAAAGTTTAAAGGGATATAATATTTAAAATATTTTCAAATAGAAATTTTTTTCCAAAGAATTTTAAGTTTAAAATTAGTACTCTTCTCTTTGTCGCTGGAAAATAATTTCGATGATGACTGCAGCATCATCGACGTTCATTTTTGAGTTTCGAAGTGAAGAGACTGTTTTGTAGTCTTGCTACAGCTTTGTTTTGGGAAATTAAATAGATTTGAATTTCTAAAATATGACTTAATTTATAATATATATAGATATATGATTGAAATTTGATTTGACATATTATATATATATTATTACTTATCTCTAAATGGTTTGAAGAAATCGGAAATTTAATTCTTAAATTTTATTTTTAACAATAATTTCAATTATAAAAAGAAAATAAAAAAAAATTGGATAAATGATTAAACTTGAGATAATTGAATTGGAAAGTTTTATTTGTATGACACAATTTCATTCCAATATAACTTACCTTAATTTCAGAAGTTAACAATGTAATTGGGTAATATACAATATAAAAAGATTTTATAAATAAAATTTGAGTGGTTATAATAAATGTTATACACTTAAATTTTAATTATAAAATGATTAACAGAGGTAAATATAATAAAGAGTAATTGAATAACTTACAATAAAATGATGTTAAAAGAACTAAGAATAAAAGAAAGCAGTTATAATAAGTGTAAATATATTGAACATGAGTGATAAATATATTGAGAGGAATAAATTTAATTTTATTAGGAATAAAGAAGAATAAAATTTATTAAATACATTGTGAGTGTAATAAATGATTATTTTTCTAACCCATGGTTTTAAAAAAAAATTGTTAATTTAAGATGATTGGATAATAAGATAATGAAATTTGAGATAGTTAAGATTTATGTAACTTGTGTAAAAGTTTATTTTCTATTTAAGTTGAAATCTCCATGCTTTCAAATTCATTTTCTTAATTTTTTTTTCAAACTATCTTTTGGTTGTTCTTATCGTCCTCATCTTGCTATAGACTGGTATATGCATATTTCTATGATCTTTCTGTTTAGAAATCTTTCTATAATCTTTGATAATCTCAACCTTGTAAAGCTTACCTATAACAACAGTTATCAGGTATAACTTCAATCTACTTGTCATCTTATCTTAATCCTATTTCACTCTATCTTTTCTGTGCCCTTCCACCTTATTCCTATTCGGGGACGAAAAGTTTTGAGTGGGGGAGAGTGTAACAACCCTATATTTTGTAATTATTTTATTGTATATTTTAATTATTTTTAATGTAAGATTTTGATTTAAAAACTTATTTTACTTATTTGAAATGATTAAATTTATTATTTAAATATAATCTTGATTTTTATATGAGTTATAATTCCAAAATTTTGTAAGTTGAATATTTGCCTGAAATGCTGATTTTGGTCAAAATAGTCAAACTGTGACTTTCAACTTAAAATTTTAAAAGTTTAAAAATTTAAATTTTTTCTTTTATTACGAAAGTTCATAAAATTATAAGAACACCACTTTTCGTTTCGTTGAATTTGGATGTAAATTGTGAAAGTTATGCCCTTTACAATATTGTGCGTATATAGGGTTATCTAACAATGACTATTTTAAATAATATAAATTACTTCTTCTTGGTTATATTTTATTTTTATATGTGATAATATGTTTTATTATGTATATTTTGACTTTTAAATATTTTTAAATGATAATAGAATTTTTCTAAAATTTACTGTATTTATTTCCAATTTTTAAAGGCTGTTTTCTAATTTTCTACCATTTTCTTCATAAAAATTATATTTAATAATTTTATTTTTTTGTGAATGCAATTTTATTTTTTATTTTATTTTATTTGTTATAAATATTTTACAAGTCCATGAAGATTTTCTAAAGTTCATTTGGATTTATTTCTAATTTTAAAGCCCAGTCTACAATTTTAAGCCATTTTCTTATTTTAATTATATATGATTAAAATTTATTTATTTATTTTATGCACTCACTTTTATTTGCTGTGTTTTACTTTATTTTATTCATTTTTCATGTATTTAAATTTAAGTAAATTTTTCCAAAGTGTATTGAAGTTATTTCTAATTCTTAAGTCTATTTTTCATTTTTCTGTGCTATTTTTCATATTTAATCATATCTAATTAATATTTAATTTTTTATATTTTGTTTATCTGTTATATTTTCGAATTTTAACTGAGCTTTTAATTATTTTTATTTATTTGGATGTATATAAATATATATGAGAAATTTGAAAGGGTTAAGAGCTAAGAAACGGAAAAAAACGTTTTATCCATTTCTTTTGCAGTTTCTTCTGTCATTAATACATCAATTCATCTTAGCCATTCCTTTCCCCATCCTTTGCTGCCGACTTCCTCTTGTCATTCACGAATTTTTGAAGCCCCAAAACCCTAAAAATCATGGCCTCCACCTTGAAGAAAAAAAATTAGGTAAATCGCTCTCTTCTTTCTACTTTTCTTACTTTTCTATGCAATTTTGCCTTGTTTCTCTTCTAAGTTTGGATCGGCCTCTTCTCCATAGCCGCAGCCACAAACTCCTACATCTCTTCCATGCCTCCAACACCATCTACTCCACCAACCATGACCATGGCCGAGCCATCTATGGTGGCCAAACCTGTAACGACCCAGAATTTTTAATAATTTAAATTTGAATATTTAATTAATTTTAAATATTTATAAGTGAATTTATAAGTCAAATAAATTTTTATTTGAATTTTTGGATTTAATTTGATTATTAAATCAATAATTTAATATGTTAAATTATGGAAATAATTAAAAATTGAGTTAAATATGATTGAAAATAATTTGTAAAATTTTATTTTATCATGTTGAAGTTAGAACAATATTTTAGAACTTTTAAAATCGGATTAAAAGTTAATTTGTGAAAATTGAATATTTTAATATTTAATAATCGACTGTAAAATAGCCAATTTTTGAACAGTCTCAGAATTGAACGAAACCAGTTCCATTGGATCCGTAATAGTTAGTTATTACCGGATTTCAAATTTCGTATCAATCGGAGTTATCGTTTGATCGTGGCAGCTCGAAACGCATCGAATCGTTTTTAATTTAAATTTGGCGAGTCAAAATAGCCATTTTTCAAAAAGTCTCGGATTTCGACGAAACCAGTTTCATCGGATCCGTAATGTGATATTATTGTAAGGTTTCAAATTTCAAGTCGTTTGGATTTACCGTTTGTCCGGTACAAATTAAAACGCCTAGAAATCGACTTAAATCGGTTTAATTTAAATTAAGCGTTTTCAGCCATAACTCGCACATACTTCCGAATTAGCTTCCGAAACCTGTTCCATTGTGTCCGAAACGCGGGATAAACCCTAGGTACGCTGGTTACGGCGTCTAAATCGGAGTTCGGAATTCCCGGGATGAATAGTGTTTACGCTAGCTTTTTCTATAAATAGCCCCCATTCTAAAATAAATAAAAAAAAAAAACCTAACCCTAGCTAATATTAACAGCCGTCACTTTAGAATGAAGGGCCAGAATTCAATTTCTTTCCTCCCTCAATCTCTTCCAATCCATCAAGATTTAGCCGATGTGTTCAACACGAAGGTTGGAGAGCACGAAGAGAGCTTTGATTTCATACGGAGTTGATCGGAAATGGTGCAAAGGAGGAGGAGCTAGGTGAGGCCGTTCCCATCAGTTTTCGCACGCGTCCCAAGGCAGCACATGAGGCCGAGTGCACTACAGTTGGGGGCGAACATGAAGGAGGAGAGGGGCTTCAAGTTGCAACTCCCCGATCGAGTTTGCATCGAGTAATTAGGTTGAATTATTTAACCCTAAAAGCTAATGAATGGGTTCATAGCCGTGTTCTTGTTCCTGGAGGATATACGAGAGGGAGAGATGAGGGAAGTCACGGCCAAGATCTGTTTGCAGTGGATCCAAGGGTCCATATGAGTTGAGGGTTTAAATTATTAAGTTAGTTGTGAATTAAGTTATTTAAATCGTGTACGATCTTATAAAATGCATAACTTTTTCATACGAGGTCGAAAAAATGCAAATCCAGTTGCGTTGGAATCGTATCGACGAGCACTACGCGATGGAGTTGGTTTGGAGTCGTTTGGAGTTAGTGAGAATTTCGGGTAAAATTAAACGCGCGTTTAATTTTATTCGAAATAAAAGCTTAAACGGAAATTAAAACCAAGGTGAGAACTTCTCACTCAATCGAATAGATTTCGATTTTATTTTAAATAGTTAGATTTAAAATATTTGAATGCATGTTTGAATGATGACTGTAAATTATTGATTGTTAAAATAGACATTATACGCCGTTAGTAAGCGGATGTTATTTATTATAAACATATACCGCGAATATTTCATAAACAGTGAAATTGGTATTATATATAATATCAATATATATATATTGGCATATGTATATATTGCAGTTATTGATTTCCCGCATTTTTTGTTTAGCGGATGAGACCCTATTACGCCGTTAGTAAGCGGATAATATTTAATAAGAACATATACCGCGATAATTTCGTACTGGAGCGAAATTGGTATTGTGCTAATGTTTTTGGATGCAGGAAACAGGTTGGAGGGATCCAACTGGATTCCTCAACAGTATTTATTTTATTTCAGATATTTTGATATTTGATGGATTATCATATCGATATATGATATCGTTGTTAGTCGTGATTGACTATTTGGTATGTAGGATCATTGGACCCAAATTTTGGGATTTTAAAATGATTTTAAAAGTGATTTTGAAAATATACTTTATTTTTGGAATTGATCCATTATAAATAAATAAACGTTATAATTTTTAAAGTTATAAAAATTATGGTTTTTGTGAAATATAGTTAAAAAGCTGATTTTTAGAAATACGATTAAAAGTCGATTTTTGAGAAATATGAACCAATGATTTTATAAAATAGTTTAAACTGGATTCTTGAGTTTATTATTAGAAGTTTGAATATAAGATTTATAAAATTTGATTATTTTATAAATCAAGAGAACGGTGAAATTTTAAAGGAATTTAATGACGTTTAAAAGAATAATATAAATTAATTTATATTAAGAGATTTATAAATGGATACTTATAAATTGAAATATGGACGTTATAAAACGAGTTTTTATAAGTGTTTGAATGTAGTGAAAATGAATTTCATAAATGAATGAAATTTATAGAATTATAAACTGTGAAGTTATAAATGAAATTTATAAATAGTAAGATTTCTAAATTTGTGAAGTTAATTGAAGAATAGATTTGGTTAAATAAATGAATCTTATAAGTTATAAGATTTATAATTATGAAGTTTAAAGAACGATTTTATAAAATAATCGTTTTATAAGTATTTAACTTATAATATAAACATTTAGTTTATAATTGAGTTATAAACTGAAATATGTTAATAAAGGAATTTATAAAAAAAGAAGTTTTTATAAATAAATAGAAATGGAAATTATAAACGTTGTTTTATGAATTCGCAAACGACTTATTTTGATAAGTTAATTGTTATAACTTATAAATGGAGTTATATTCACGTTTTAGACTGTGAATAATCCTTTAAGTTAAAGAGTATAAAAAGGATGAAATTTGTTAACATAGTATATTCACGTTTTGAATAGTGAATAACACATTAAAGAAATTGTTTTGAATGTGATGTTTTAAATAGAATTAAAACAATCTAACGATGTTTTTAAACATGTTGAGATTCGAAACCATAAATTTCAACATTTATTGTTGAAATAGATGTTTCGAGAAATGAAAGGAGATGATGGACTATAACACTGTTGTTATAGTAAATGATTTCCGAAAAGAAATGTTTTGAATAGTATTGGGATTTATATATCTATTTTAATTTCGAATCCCTATACTAGTGATTTTGGGTTGTCGTAACGATGTTTTACGTAACATTCGTTTTGGCCCAAATAAATATGTTTAAGAGAATGATTTCCTTAAAGAATGAATTATATACTTAATTCGATTTAAGTATATTGAATGTTTTCTAAGAGTTGAAAATAAAAGGAATTTGTGAATTACTTATGAATAAATAAGTATGGAAATGTTTTCCAATATGAAGTGAATAATTAGAATTTATCTTTTTCTGAAGATAAATTGAAAATGAATTATTGAAATCGCATATGCATGGATATCTTGAAATATAAATTCATTATGGAATTTATATGTGAAAGTGAAACTTGTTAAAAATAAATATTGATTTATTTTTGAAGTGTTGAAATTTTATATCTAGTAAAGATATTTTGGAAAATAAATAATTTGGAAAATTATTTGGAATCTGGTGATGTATGCATATCAATTGATAGTTCAATAGCCGACTATCAATATTTCCCTTTGAATGGGTATTTGATGTGAATTGATTGAATTTGAATGCACACTTATTTTTGAATAAGCGCTCACTATTCGGGTTAACCGGGAAAGGACCATGGGGTCGTATAACCCACTCCGAATATGTGATACGTCGTTGTGAATCGCATTTGAAGATCGGTGTTGAAGACCCAGTATTTGCGAAAGCGATAGGATGACCTATCGATTGTCTCTGCACTGAGTTGCAACGGTATAGAGACTCCCTAAGTGATGGGAAATCCGATCAGGATTGTGAATATCCGGATTGCAAGGACTTCTTTGTAAGTGCCTTCGGTTCTGTTCGATCCCGGAACAGACTTGTATGGATTGTATGTCTGACATTACAATTTGAGATATAAAGCCGATTTCTTTCAAATATATTTCTGTTGGTGGCGGAGAATTTATTCTTTGCTTAACACCCTTCTTTGAGACGTACGAGCTCAAAGGTTATATAGTTGAAGTTATCAGCGATATATTCCCAGTTTGGTAATGTGACATGCTGAGTGATGCTGAAATGATCATTGTGTTGATTATTTGTGATAGGATCATTTATTTGATCGTCTATCTTAGTGATCATTGTGTTGATCATTTGTTGACCCAAAGCATGGCTTTTGTATAAAGTATGTTTTTGTGGACGTGAATTCGTCGAGCCTCACACCCCGTGAATGGTCAAAACAGGAAAGAAGCAGCAAGGTTATGAGGGGTAGCACCCTTTAGGATGTGTCCATTTCCTTCTGGAAAAGGGTGGTATCATGGTATGGAGCCCAGATACTTACTCATGTTGAAAACACTTTATGATTGTGTGAATTGATTACGAGCGCTCGGTTGAAAAGGTCCTAAAGGACCGGGGGATGGCATATTCGGTCAGTTGTTGCTCAGTTAGGAGTAACCCGGCCTTGTGTTGGTAGAGATCCGGTTTGGTTCTCGGGGATGTCCATCCAGAGGCATTCTCATGTGGCAATGGGAAGTTCCTTGGCCTGATCATTCGTTGGAAATCCAAAGAAACAATACGAGACTTGTACGGTTTTAGTTGTAGAACCTGCTATGGAATGTGGCGGTAACCTGCTATTGAACATAGTTAGCTATAGTAGGCATACGATAATGGTCGTATGTTGGCTAAGATTTATATCTTTATTTTCGAAATGATTTGTCATACATTATGCACTAGTAATAATATCAAATGTTATTTTAAATGCGTATCAAGCATCTTTGACTATCATAAGGGGAAATCTCCTCCGATTCTGCGTTTGCATGTGTGTGTGTGCGGGAGGCCTTATGGTAGTCTCATTTTTAAAAGCATTGCGAATTGATTAAAAATATTCCTCTATTTTGATTTTAAAGATAAATAAACTGTTTTGAGTTCTCACACCAGTCACATGACTGACTTGGAGTTTATTGTTTTCCTTCCTAAACTCTGGGTGCCCACCAATTTCCACACGGGCAGTTAAGAGTTAGGTTTATCAGGATATTCTGGATATTCTGGAGTTGCTAGAGGCAAGCTGGATGGCATGGCGTATTACTAGTTTATATAGTATTTCTTTTTCCGCTGCACTGTTTGTTGTTGTTGTTGTACACTCTGATGTGATGATATGATGTAATGTAATGTATAAAATGTAATAACTGATATAGTTCTTTGTTTAAAGATTATTCATTTATTATTATATGTTGTTCCGCTGCGAATTGTGAGATTCTGATTGTGTTGTTGTTCTGTTGTTTTCTGTCCCGTCCTATTTTCTTCTGTTTTTTTCTTTTTCCTCTATTCTCTTTTTCTTCTATTTTAAAATTCTTCTATCTTCTATTTTTCAAATTCTCTGTTTTCTTTCTCTGTTTTCTAAAAATTGTCTATCTTCTTTCTCTCTATTTTTCTTTTTCTTTCTTCTTTCTCTCTTCTTTCTTTTCTTTTCTTTTTAAAACCCATAACATCTCGGTTTTCGGCCTTTGATTTCTCGGCAGTCGATAAAGGGAGTGTCGATGTTGAATTTTCGAAGAACAAAAATCCCGCGGACGTTACAAAACCCTTCAAATTGCAACCTACATGCCTAAAAACAATGTTTTTGACCATTGTTGCCTCATTCCCTTCATCTCCACTTGTTGCCTTGCGTATATGATGTTAAACCTGACCTATATGATGTCATACCTGAGTCAAAGCATCATCATAGCCAAGCATAAGTGTCCCTTAAGCCAAGCATTGAAGTGGTTGAAGCAAGGTCCAATCTATCTTGTTCATTTCGCTTTGTATTTCAAAATTGTTTCAATGTTATTTTATGTTGAATGTTTATATATTGTCTGGTTTGTTTTGTTTTGGGTTGATGATACAAAATCATATCTTGGCTATCTTTCAACTCAAATCAAAATTCATGAAATTGTGCTTGTCGCGCCTTTGGAGTCGTGCTTGTATGTTGTTTTGGTCTCTAGCTTTGAAAAAGGTGAGTCTTTCTCACTCTGACATATATACTTATGAAAAGTGGATTGATGACAAGTGTTTAGTAATGTAAAATGTTTATGCAAGTTAATGATGATCATATGATATGCTATGCCGTGTTATTACCATGTTATTACCATGTTAAAACTGTTAATTTTCACCTGACATCTGATACATGACTGTATATTGTGATATTGACATTGTTTATATTATTTTTGTATATGATCACACTGCAAGTTCCCGGTTAGGATAAAAAATCATTATGGGCTGAAATGATAGGCCTGAGTTATTTTATTTATTTATTTAAACTTGGGATTGCGGGTTTGAAATGATAGAACCCGGATTTTTACCTTTTAAACTGCGGATTGAAATGATACATATCCGTATCACTTGACCTAGGTTAGAAAACTATATACAGACCCGTGGTTATTCTATAAAGTGCTTTGAATATTTTAAGTATTTTAAAAATATAAAATTATGAAATTTGATTTAAATAAATTTTGAAAGGTTTTAAAATAAATAAATTATGATTTTTCTCTTTGTCGTTGGAAAATAATTTCGATGATGACTACAGCATCATCGACGTTCATTTTTGAGTTTCGAAGTGAAGAGACTGTTTTGTAGTCTTGCTACAGCTTTGTTTTGGGAAATTAAATAGATTTGAATTTCTAAAATATGACTTAATTTATAATATATATAGATATATGATTGAAATTTGATTTGACATATTATATATATTATTACTTATCTCTAAATGGTTTGAAGAAATCGGAAATTTAATTCTTAAATTTTATTTTTAACAATAATTTCAATTGTAAAAAGAAAATCAAAATTTTTTTTGGATAAATGATTAAACTTGAGATAATTGAATTGCAAAGTTTTATTTGTATGACAATTCCATTCCAATATAACTTACCTTAATTTCAGAAGTTAACAATGTAATTGGGTAATATACAATATAAAAAGATTTTATAAATAAAATTTGAGTGGTTATAATAAATGTTATACACTTAAATTTTAATTATAAAATGATTAACAGAGGTAAATATAATAAAGGGTAATTGAATAACTTACAATAAAATGATGTTAAAAGAACTAAGAATAAAAGAAAGCAGTTATAATAAGTGTAAATATATTGAACATGAGTGATAAATATATTGAGAGGAATAAATTTAATTTTATTAGGAATAAAGAAGAATAAAATTTATTAAATACATTGTGAGTGTAATAAATGATTATTTTTCTAACCCATGGTTTTAAAAAAAAATTGTTAATTTAAGATGATTGGATAATAAGATAATGAAATTTGAGATAGTTAAGATTTATGTAACTTGTGTAAAAGTTTATTTTCTATTTAAGTTGAAATCTCCATGCTTTCAAATTCATTTTCTTAATTTTTTTTTCAAACTATCTTTTGGTTGTTCTTATCGTCCTCATCTTGCTATAGACTGGTATATGCATATTTCTATGATCTTTCTGTTTAGAAATCTTTCTATAATCTTTGATAATCTCAACCTTGTAAAGCTTACCTATAACAACAGTTATCAGGTATAACTTCAATCTACTTGTCATCTTATCTTAATCCTATTTCACTCTATCTTTTCTGTGCCCTTCCACCTTATTCCTATTCGGGGACGAAAAGTTTTGAGTGGGGGAGAGTGTAACAACCCTATATTTTGTAATTATTTTATTGTATATTTTAATTATTTTTAATGTAAGATTTTGATTTAAAAACTTATTTTACTTATTTGAAATGATTAAATTTATTATTTAAATATAATCTTGATTTTTATATGAGTTATAATTCCAAAATTTTGTAAGTTGAATATTTGCCTGAAATGCTGATTTTGGTCAAAATAGTCAAACTGTGACTTTCAACTTAAAATTTTAAAAGTTTAAAAATTTAAATTTTTTCTTTTATTACGAAAGTTCATAAAATTATAAGAACACCACTTTTCGTTTCGTTGAATTTGGATGTAAATTGTGAAAGTTATGCCCTTTACAATATTGTGCGTATATAGGGTTATTTAACAATGACTATTTTAAATAATATAAATTACTTCTTCTTGGTTATATTTTATTTTTATATGTGATAATATGTTTTATTATGTATATTTTGACTTTTAAATATTTTTAAATGATAATAGAATTTTTCTAAAATTTACTGTATTTATTTCCAATTTTTAAAGGCTGTTTTCTAATTTTCTACCATTTTCTTCATAAAAATTATATTTAATAATTTTATTTTTTTGTGAATGCAATTTTATTTTTTATTTTATTTTATTTGTTATAAATATTTTACAAGTCCATGAAGATTTTCTAAAGTTCATTTGGATTTATTTCTAATTTTAAAGCCCAGTCTACAATTTTAAGCCATTTTCTTATTTTAATTATATATGATTAAAATTTATTTATTTATTTTATGCACTCACTTTTATTTGCTGTGTTTTACTTTACTTTATTCATTTTTCATGTATTTAAATTTAAGTAAATTTTTCCAAAGTGTATTGAAGTTATTTCTAATTCTTAAGTCTATTTTTCATTTTTCTGTGCTATTTTTCATATTTAATCATATCTAATTAATATTTAATTTTTTATATTTTGTTTATCTGTTATATTTTCGAATTTTAACTGAGCTTTTAATTATTTTTAGTTATTTGGATGTATATAAATATATATGAGAAATTTGAAAGGGTTAAGAGCTAAGAAACGGAAAAAAACGTTTTATCCATTTCTTTTGCAGTTTCTTCTGTCATTAATACATCAATTCATCTTAGCCATTCCTTTCCCCATCCTTTGCTGCCGACTTCCTCTTGTCATTCACGAATTTTTGAAGCCCCAAAACCCTAAAAATCATGGCCTCCACCTTGAAGAAAAAAAATTAGGTAAATCGCTCTCTTCTTTCTACTTTTCTTACTTTTCTATGCAATTTTGCCTTGTTTCTCTTCTAAGTTTGGATCGGCCTCTTCTCCATAGCCGCAGCCACAAACTCCTACATCTCTTCCATGCCTCCAACACCATCTACTCCACCAACCATGACCATGGCCGAGCCATCTATGGTGGCCAAACCCTTCAAATTGCAACCTACATGCCTAAAAACAATGTTTTTGACCATTGTTGCCTCATTCCCTTCATCTCCACTTGTTGCCTTGCGTATATGATGTTAAACCTGACCTATATGATGTCATACCTGAGTCAAAGCATCATCATAGCCAAGCATAAGTGTCCCTTAAGCCAAGCATTGAAGTGGTTGAAGCAAGGTCCAATCTATCTTGTTCATTTCGCTTTGTATTTCAAAATTGTTTCAATGTTATTTTATGTTGAATGTTTATATATTGTCTGGTTTGTTTTGTTTTGGGTTGATGATACAAAATCATATCTTGGCTATCTTTCAACTCAAATCAAAATTCATGAAATTGTGCTTGTCGCGCCTTTGGAGTCGTGCTTGTATGTTGTTTTGGTCTCTAGCTTTGAAAAAGGTGAGTCTTTCTCACTCTGACATATATACTTATGAAAAGTGGATTGATGACAAGTGTTTAGTAATGTAAAATGTTTATGCAAGTTAATGATGATCATATGATATGCTATGCCGTGTTATTACCATGTTATTACCATGTTAAAACTGTTAATTTTCACCTGACATCTGATACATGACTGTATATTGTGATATTGACATTGTTTATATTATTTTTGTATATGATCACACTGCAAGTTCCCGGTTAGGATAAAAAATCATTATGGGCTGAAATGATAGGCCTGAGTTATTTTATTTATTTATTTAAACTTGGGATTGCGGGTTTGAAATGATAGAACCCGGATTTTTACCTTTTAAACTGCGGATTGAAATGATACATATCCGTATCACTTGACCTAGGTTAGAAAACTATATACAGACCCGTGGTTATTCTATAAAGTGCTTTGAATATTTTAAGTATTTTAAAAATATAAAATTATGAAATTTGATTTAAATAAATTTTGAAAGGTTTTAAAATAAATAAATTATGATTTTTCTCTTTGTCGCTGGAAAATAATTTCGATGATGACTACAGCATCATCGACGTTCATTTTTGAGTTTCGAAGTGAAGAGACTGTTTTGTAGTCTTGCTACAGCTTTGTTTTGGGAAATTAAATAGATTTGAATTTCTAAAATATGACTTAATTTATAATATATATAGATATATGATTGAAATTTGGTTTGACATATTATATATATTATTACTTATCTCTAAATGGTTTGAAGAAATCGGAAATTTAATTCTTAAATTTTATTTTTAACAATAATTTCAATTGTAAAAAGAAAATCAAAAAAAAATTTGGATAAATGATTAAACTTGAGATAATTGAATTGCAAAGTTTTATTTGTATGACAATTTCATTCCAATATAACTTACCTTAATTTCAGAAGTTAACAATGTAATTGGGTAATATACAATATAAAAAGATTTTATAAATAAAATTTGAGTGGTTATAATAAATGTTATACACTTAAATTTTAATTATAAAATGATTAACAGAGGTAAATATAATAAAGGGTAATTGAATAACTTACAATAAAATGATGTTAAAAGAACTAAGAATAAAAGAAAGCAGTTATAATAAGTGTAAATATATTGAACATGAGTGATAAATATATTGAGAGGAATAAATTTAATTTTATTAGGAATAAAGAAGAATAAAATTTATTAAATACATTGTGAGTGTAATAAATGATTATTATTCTAACCCATGGTTTTTAAAAAATTTGTTAATTTAAGATGATTGGATAATAAGATAATGAAATTTGAGATAGTTAAGATTTATGTAACTTGTGTAAAAGTTTATTTTCTATTTAAGTTGAAATCTCCATGCTTTGAAATTCATTTTCTTATTTTGTTTTTCAAACTATCTTTTGGTTGTTCTTAATGTCCTCATCTTGCTATAGACTAGTATATGCATCTTTCTATGATCTTTTTGTTTAGAAATCTTTCTATAATCTTTGATAATCTCCACCTTGTAAAGCTTACCTATAACAACAGTTATCAGGTATAACTTCAATCTTCTTGTCATCTTATCTTAATCCTATTTCACTCTATCTTTTCTGTGCCCTTCCATACCTCATTCCTTTTCGGGGACGAAAAGTTTTGAGTGGGGGAGAGTGTAACAACCCTATATTTTGTAATTATTTTATTGTATATTTTAATTATTTTTAATGTAAGATTTTGATTTAAAAACTTATTTTACTTATTTGAAATGATTAAATTTATTATTTAAATATAATCTTGATTTTTATATGAGTTATAATTCCAAAATTTTGTAAGTTGAATATTTGCCTGAAATGCTGATTTTGGTCAAAATAGTCAAACTGTGACTTTCAACTTAAAATTTTAAAATTTTAAAAATTTAAATTTTTTCTTTTATTATGAAAGTACATAAAATTATAAGAACACCACTTTTCGTTTCGTTGAATTTGGATGTAAATTGTGAAAGTTATACCCTTTACAATATTGTGCGTATATAGGGTTATTTAACAATGACTATTTTAAATTGTATAAATTACTTCTTCTTGGTTATATTTTATTTTTATATGTGATAATATGTTTTATTATGTATATTTTGACTTTTAAATATTTTTAAATGATAATAGAATTTTTTCAAAATTTACTGTATTTATTTCCTATTTTTAAAGGCTGTTTTGTAATTTTCTACCATTTTCTTCATAAAAATTATATTTAATAATTTTTTTTTTTGTAAATTCACTTTTATTTTTTTTGTTATTTTTTTGTTATAAATATTTTACAAGTCCATGAAGGTTTTCTAAAGTTCATTTGGATTTATTTCTAATTTTAAAGCCCAGTCTACAATTTTAAGCCATTTTCTTATTTTAATTATATATAATTAAAATTTATTTATTTATTTTATGCACTCACTTTTATTTTCTGTGTTTTACTTTATTTTATTCATTTTTCATGTATTTAAATTTAAGTAAATTTTTCCAAAGTGTATTGAAGTTATTTCTAATTCTAAGTCTAGTTTTCATTTTTCTGTGCTATTTTTCTTATTTAATCATATCTAATTAATACTTAATTTTTAATATTTTGTTTATCTGTTATATTTTCGAATTTTAACTGAGATTTTAATTATTTTCAGTTATTTGGATGTATATAAATGTATATGAGAAATTTGAAAGGGTTAAGAGCTAAGAAACGGAATAAAATGTTTTATCCGTTTCTTTTGCAGTTTCTTCTGTCATTAATACATCAATTCATCTTAGCCATTCCTTTCCCCATCCTTTGCAGCCGACTTCCTCTTGTCATTCACGAATTTTTGAAGCCCCAAAACCCTAAAAATCATGGCCTCCACCTTGAAGAAAAAAAATTAGGTAAATCCCTCTCTTCTTTCTACTTTTCTTACTTTTCTATGCAATTTTGCCTTGTTTCTCTTCTAAGTTTGGATCGGCCTCTTCTCCATAGCCGCAGCCACAAACTCCTACATCTCTTCCATGCCTCCAACACCATCTACTCCACCAACCATGACCATGGCCGAGCCATCTATGGTGGACAAACCCTTCAAATTGCAACCTACATGCCTAAAAACAATGTTTTTGACCATTGTTGCCTCATTGCCTTCATCTCCACTTGTTGCCTTGCCTATATGATGTTAAACCTGACCTATATGATGTCATACCTGAGTCAAAGCATCATCATAGCCAAGCATAAGTGTCCCTTAAGCCAAGCATTGAAGTGGTTGAAGCAAGGTCCAATCTATCTTGTTCATTTCGCTTTGTATTTCAAAATTGTTTCAATGTTATTTTATGTTGAATGTTTATATATCGTCTGGTTTATTTTGTTTTGGGTTGATGATACAAAATCATATCTTGGCTATCTTTCAACTCAAATCAAAAGTCGTGAAATTGTGCTTGTCGTGCCTTTGGAGTCGTGCTTGTATGCTGTTTTGGTCTCTAGCTTTGAAAAAGGTGAGTCTTTCTCACTCTGACATATATACTTATGAAAAGTGGATTGATGACAAGTGTTTAGTAATGTAAAATGTTTATGCAAGTTAATGATGATCATATGATATGCTATGCCGTGTTATTACCATGTTATTACCATGTTAAAACAGTTAATTTTCACCTGACATCTGATACATGACTGTATATTGTGATATTGACATTGTTTATATTATTTCTGTATATGATCACACTCCAAGTTCCCTGTTAGGATAAAAAATCATTATGGGCTGAAATGATAGGCCTGAGTTATTTTATTTATTTATTTAAACTTGGGATTGCGGGTTTGAAATGATAGAACCCGGACTTTTACCTTTTAAACTGCGGATTGAAATGATACATATCCGTATCACTTGACCTAGGTTAGAAAACTATATACAGACCCGTGGTTATTCTATAAAGTGCTTTGAATATTTTAAGTATTTTAAAAATATAAAATTATGAAATTTGATTTAAATAGATTTTGAAAGGTTTTAAAATAAATAAATTATGATTTTTCTATGTGTTAAAAATGTAATTTATGAATGGATTAACTAGATTTTGAAATATAACTTATGTTTGAAATTTGGAATTTTGACTAAAAATGATATTTAAGTTACATGAATAAAATGGACTTTAATTTTATTTGGAAAATGGTAAATATGATAAATTGATTTATATTTGAATTTAAGTGATTTATTAAAGAATTATTGATTTTCTATAAATTTAAGTGGTTGAATAAATGACTGTTGAAAATGGAATTTTAAAATATAACTTGACTTGAAAATGTGAAATTTGAGTTTTAACTAAAGATGTTAAATTAATTAAATAAACTGGAAGTTTAGTTAAATTTGTGAAATGGTAATATAAATCTGAAACGTATAGGTTTTAATTTATGAAAGAAACGTATAGGTTTTAATTTATGAAAGAAACGATAGGTTTTAATTTATGAAAGAAACGTATAGGTTTTAATTTATGAAAGAAACGTATAGGTTTTAATTTATGAAAGAAACGTATAGGTTTAATTTATGAAAGAAACCTATAGGTTTTAATTTATGAAAGAAACGTATAGGTTTTAATTTATGAAAGCAACGCATAGGTTTAATTAATGAAAGCACGTATGGTGTTCTAATTAATGATAGGAACATGTAAATTCCTAATTAATGAAAGAAACGTATAGGTTTAATTAATGAAAGAACGTATGGTGTTCTAATTAATGATAGGAACATGTAAATTCCTAATTAATGAAAGAAAGGTATAAGTTTTAATTAATGAAAGAAACGTATAAGTTTTTAATTAATGAAAGAAACATGTAAAGTCCTAATTAATGAGAGAACATGAAAGTTTTAATTATTGCAAGAACGTATAAGTTTTTAATTAATGAAAGAAACGTGTAAAGTTTTAAGTAGTGTGGTATTGATTTAAATTAATAAATGTTCATTATTGTAATAGGAATATAAAATTTAAAACGTACATTTGACACGAAGATTTTAATCAATGTAATGGTGTATTTTAAATTGATTAAAATGATAAATGTTACTTACTGTAATAATAAAATGTAAGTTGATAACGTACATTTGATAAGCAAGTTTTAAATTAGGTGAATGGCATACTTTAAATGATTAAAATAATAAAGTTTCTTTATTGTAATAATAATGTATGTTAATAAGGTGCTTTTAACTTAACATAAGAATTTCGGTTTAAATTGTATATTACAGTAAGAAAGTTTATTTAACTATAAGGCTATGATAAATTGACATGTTAAAATTTTAAGCTTATCAATACGTTGATTATATACAATGTAAAGTGGAAAGTAGTACATTCCAAAAATGTTATAATTCCTTAAGGTAACATTTCCATAATGCTATGATAATTTAAAGGAATATTTCAAGTTTAATAAATTTAAATAAATATTCAATGATTTGAAAATTTGGGTTTTATTTGAATGATATAGTATTGAATTATTTTTGAAATGGAAATGATACAATTGTGATATTGTTTTGAAATGAGTATGATATTTTGGTCTTGAAAGTATAAATTATTTGAAATAAATATCCATCGGTTATAATAACGATTGGTTGTTAAAGAGACCGGGATCGTATATTGTCTTATAGCCGGACAATACCGAAAACCACTTTAACAACTGTGTACGTGGTGGAGATTCTAGAATGAAGTAGGATGGTGGCGACGTTCTCGAGGTATGTTACGTGGACCCAACTCCAGTGAGTTGGCATATATGACTAAAACAGGAGCTATACCGGGCTACACAAAGGGTCACACCCTTTCATCGAGCATGCTCCATCGGAAACTATTCTATTACTTTTGTGATTCGATTCGATTGCGCCACTTTGATTTGGGGGTATTGTTCGAGGTGGGCGGAAGCTGCTGGCTTGCCGTCACCACCGGTCCGGGAGTGCAAACGGTGTATCCACCCTGGCATTGCCTCGCGTGCCGTGTCATATCCTTATATCGAGCCCACTACGATTTTGGTTTTAAAGATCCGACCACGTTAAGGTTCACCATCCCCTTAACGCTATTTTCTATATGATTATACTTTACTGATTAGACACTACCGTATATAGCGTATATTACTACATAGTAAATAGTTTAACGGATCCTTAGAGGATGGGCGGTCCCAAGCATCCTTTAAGTTATTGATGCATTTTGTTACTGTTCACTTGAGTTGATTTACAGTTTATAAGTATTTATGTCCTGACTCGAGGGTTTTGTATTTTGCTTTACGCTCGGGTCAGATTGAGTGAGTTAGCATTCCAGATTCACCTTCGGCGTTGGAACTTTCCTTGAAGATCCAGCCGTCTATTTTGTTTCAGTATCCAGTGTTTCAGTGATGTATCTTATTACTCTTCTGTTGTATCTTATTTAACTCTGATGTATCTCATATTTATATAGTAGCTTCATGAACTACTATCTCTTTTTCTTCCGCTGCATTTTTATATACTCTGTGTCTGTGAGCTGTGATTTTATTTACTGTATATTCTGAGATTTGCCAAATTTTTATTTACAAGGCGGTATTTTGAGCTATCCAATTCCGGCATGAGTGTCTACCTATACACTTATAATGGATGCGAATGGTTGAAAATATCGGGTCGTTACAAATGTGGTGAACGGCCAAAAATTACGAAGAGGTGGAAAATGAAAAGTCAAAAGCTTAAAGGTCAAAGTCTCTTTAAATTTCCACTTTTCTTTATTCAAATAAATCAAAATAAAATCATGTAAATAAAATAAAAATGAATACAAAATAAAGTAAAAATGAAATGAATAAATAAATTGTAGAAAAATATAGAAAAATATAAGAAAATAGTTAATTATATATAAACTAGTATTGAAAATTGAAAATTGAAAAGAAAAATATAACTAGTTTTGGAAAAATAACAACTACCCTTTAAAAATGTTTTAAGAAATAAAGTATATATTACATGACACGTTATACATACATACATACATACATACATACATACATACATATATATATATATATATATATATTAGAACAAAATATGACAAAGAAAGATATTATTTATAAAATTTAAAATAAACAATATTATTAAATAAATCAATTTGCACCCAATATTGTAAAAAGCATAACTTTCACAATATTAATCAGATTTCAACGAAACGAAAAGCAGTATTCTTAAAGTTTAATTTATTTTCATAATAAAGGATAAAATTAAAGAATATAAATATTTAAATTTTAAATTTAAAAGTCAAAATTTGACCACTTTGACCAAAAATTCACATTTTCTTAAAATATTCTATTTATTCAAGTTTGGAATTATAATTCACAGAAAAATCAAAATTTATAATTAAAATAACAAAATTTATCTATTTTAGTAAATATAATAAAGTTTTTAAATCAGAAATTCAAATAAAATAATCAAAATAAACAATTAAAATAAATCACAAAATACAGGGTTGTTACACTCTCTCACACTCAAATCTTTTCATCCCCGAAAAGGGATGAGCAAGGAAAATAAGGAAAAGCTAGATAGAAAAAGAAGATAGTACCCAAAAAAAACAATTCTGGATTCGAAGCACGAATGCACTCCTCCGTCTTCCAGATACAGTCCCAATCATCAATACTCCATAGTACTTTGACCGGACTAACAGGTTTCCTTCTTAGCTGCTTCGTTCCACTACTGACAATACGAAGTGGCTTACTCTCGATAGTCAAATTAGGCTCAATATCCAAACCATTAAGAGCAGAAGGCTGAGCAAAAAAAGATGGGTCATGAAGATACCAGCGAAGATGTGAGACGTGGAATACATCATGCGCTCCAAAAAGCTTCTCGGGCAAATCCAAACGATAAGCCGAAGAACCAACTCTTTCCACAATGCGAAAAGGACCCTCAAAGAGGAAGAAGTTAGAAATAGCTAGAAGAGAGAATTGGTTGAAAGAAAAGGATGAACCATATTTTAAAACTATAAAAATTTCAATTAAAATTTTTATAACATTTTAAACATTTTATAATATGATGAATAGTCATTTGATTCAAATTTGATAGTTCGAAGTAAACAATATTTAAAACATTGAAATTATTTAGAAAAGTAAAATAAAGGATCAAAATATCCTTTATATAATACTTTTATCAAAAATACTTTATAACTCGATGTCTTAACAAGTTTACTTTCGTTCCTGCGGACTCTGGCCATGCGTTGATCGGACGCAAAGCTAGAATTCTCTAGGTACTTAGTGGACTTGTTTCAACACCCAGTGAAAATACCGGAAAAACTTTAAAAACGGATATGGAAAGTACAATCCAAACAAATCAACCAAACCAAAACATTTGTCTAACCATGGATCGGAGATACACAATGGTTACGCCTGGATTCCCTGGGAAACATTCGTACGTGTAAGCTATCTCAGCCTGCGAATTACACCATGATGACTAGTAGACCGCAGATACACATTGGTTACACCTGGATCCCTCGGGAAACATCCGTACCCTTAAGCTATCTCAGCCAGCGGATTTTGCTACTAATAAGACCTACATAGCGAATTTCGCTACTAATAAGACCTACAAAGATCGTAGGGTACACAATGGTTACGCCTAGATCCCCGAGGAAACATGCATACCCCGATGCCCTCTCAGTTAGGCAAATTACGCTATGCAGTCACGCTCATATGACCATGGAGATCGCCATGGATAACGATGGACACTCGGGTATCATATCCGAAAAACCCAAATCAGAGAGAATAATATCGATAGAATGAATCCACAATATGGCCACAAAGCGGATATCAAGCAGAAGGCACTTTCCATATCTTTACTTCGAAAATTTGCATCATATAGTACCTTTCAAATCACTTTTAAATATCATACTTATATAAAGTCCATTATATGTAAGATTTCATTTCAAATCGAATACTTTCCAAAATCAATAGTATATCAAATCACACTTATATAGACTTTGATTATATAAGATTTCACTTTACAAATTGAGTACCTTTTCCAGATCAACAGTTTCAAATAAATTTTATACTTATACAAATCAATTTTATATAAGTTCGATAACTCCCAAATCAAATATTTAATAAAAATAAGGTTCTCAATTTCAATTCCTTTCAGTAACTTTTCAGTTTAAAAATTCATATATGATTTTGCCAAATCATTTCTTCCAAATTACATTTGATTAGTTTTAAGGTTTCTTAAAACAATAGATTTAGAAAATAATCCAAATTTCCAAATAACAAAATTTAGGTCAAACAAATTCATTTCCATTTCAAACATATATTCACTTTGAAAAATAATAATACCTTCGAAGTAATAAATCTTTCGAAACCAAAATACTTGAAACCATTACACTTTGAAAATCATAACATTTTGAAATCATACATTTGAAATCATAACACATTCCTTTAATTCTTTACATTTAACAAATTTATTCAATTAAACCCAAATCTAAAATTTCCAATTTTAATTCAATTCAAACCATCAGTTTCAATTCAATTTAGTTTTCCAACAAAACCATTTCAAATATTATCAAATTTCAAATAAAGATTTGATCCACAAATAAACAATTCAATCTTTACTATATTTCAAAGCTTAAATATACCATATTTCAAAACTAAATTTTACAATTTCATACATCTCAAATTTTACTTCATTATTACTTAGTTTTGAAATATTCATTTCATAAATCCAATATTTTTAAATAAACTCAAATCACAAGTAACCAAATATCCTTTCATAGTAATATAAACTTCAAATATTCATTTATCAAAATCAAGTATCATTTCAAATTCACATTCTTTATAAAAATAAAGATTAAATCATTTCCAAACCATTTAAATGATCAAAATATCTAAAATGGTTACTAAGTTTGAAACCATCCCTATTTAAAACCTTCGAACTATTTATTTCTATATGAAAAATCCAATTTGCCATTGGAAAGATTATTATTCGATATATATATATATATATATATATATATATATATGCTTTATTCAAAACAATTTAAATCTATATTTCATACCAGTATAATTCAAAATAGTCTTATTTATTTCACTCAACAAATAGTTTCCAACTTATATAAATCATATTACTTTACACTTCAATCATACAAAACTAAACTTATATTCTTTATCAAATACCTTATACCTTTCAAAATTTCTTAGCTTTGAAAAAGTTAACCTTGATTTGGAAGTGCTTGAATCTTCAAAGTGGTCCAAGAAATCATATTTTCAATCCAAGAGTTGGAAATCACCAACAAATCAGTAAATCAATTCCAATAGATAAGGTTATACCAAAACAAATCCGAATCTCGAGGACTGAACACCGGCTTACTTTAAATCATTTCAAATACACACACACACACACACATATCCTCCGAATATCAAACCATACTTCGAAATCTAAAATCAAAATTTGATTTCACAAAATCACTCGCATAGCAAAGCTACTAGAGTGGCCTCTCCCCCACTCAGAAACTCGAAAATCAATGTCGATGATGCATGCATTCATCATCGAAATTATTTTCCAACGACATAAGTGAGTTCTGGACTTTTATTTTCTTGAAATCTCTTCGAAATCATTGGGATTATTTCGAATACATTTGAAACATATTTATTCGGAGAAATATCTTTAAATCGTGTTATTATAATATATTTTCCAAAATCTTAAAACCAATTTCAAAACACCGGAGTTCGATTCCTCGAAATTTCTTATAAATCAAATTTAAAACCCTTCAGTTATAAATCATTTTTATTTGAATCAAATTTCTTATAAATTTTCAAATTTCAAATCCTTTCGAAACTTCAAATTCTCATTTTAAAAGGTATATAATCCTTATCAAAAACATTTCATTTTTATATACAAAATAGGGTCATCCTTACCAAAATAATAATTTCGATGTATGCACAATTTCATAATACAACCAAACACAAATTTCCAAAGAATGATTCGAGGTTAGATTTCAAACAAACAAAGATTCAAATTTAGAGGAACTCTAATCAAATAGAATTCTGATTCGATGATAATCTTGGACGAAGATGACATAAATTAATTACCAAATAGAAGATGAACAAGCCTATATAGATCGCGGGCTACCATAACCGGTTAACCGTGACTTTAGGAATATTATCAATGTAGAAATCTAAGGCAAATCGACATTCGATCGCCAGAGATAGAGTCCATGTATAGATGAAGATAGATAGCATCGAAAACCGAGAATACAGAAATCTCCGGTGAATCAATGCCAATTGTAAAGGAGTTTCACCCCTTTACAAAAATCATTCAAAGATTTGCGGAATCACCGATCTTATAGAGGTCATTCAGAGTGGAGTTATGGAATGCCCTAAAATCAAAAGGTTAAACTAAGGAAAACCAGACTGGATTTCAGAACAAGTGGGAGCGTTTCGAAATTCAAGGAATCCCAATCGATAATAATCCTAACCAAGAGATTACTAACAAGGTGGATACCGAAGGGATGAAGATTAGAAAATCTTGATTTCAAAATAAGGAAAATTTTATGCCAATATAATCTTTGAAAATCCTTTAAAAATCATTTGGAAATCATTTTATACTTCGAAAATACGTTCTCTCACAAAGAAATGATTCTGATGTTGATTTCACTCATCCTAGGGTATTTCTACCCTATCTCCAATGAGTTTTTGCTCCGCAGGCTATGGTTTTCCTAAAACCAAAGCTCTGATACTAACTCTAACAACTCGGTATTTTCAGCCATTCGCATCCACACATGTCGGACATGAATTGCTCAAAATACCACATTGTAAATAAATTTGGAGCAAATGAGAACAATCACAGAATCACAGACACAGATATATCAGAATTACTCGCAGCGGAAATTAAAATACCATAGTAGTTCATGAAGCTACTATAACAAAATCTCAAACAAAATACATAATATCAGTCTAAAAAAACATATACAATAGAATTCCAAATACATAGAAGTTATAAATACCAGAGCTGAAATAGAACAACTGAACTGAAACGGAGAGATAACTAGATTAGCAAAAATCTCCAGCGATTCCTAGCTCCAAAAAAAGAAATCCAAAGCTATGCTGTAAATACTCAGGCTCACCCGAGCGTAAAGTAAAACACAAAACACTCGAGTCAGGACATACATACTTATATAATGTAAACCAACTAAAGTGGACTGTAGTAGTACTGCACAATAACTTAAAGGATGCTTGGGGTCGCCCATCCTCTAAGGATTAGTTAAACCATAAATTAAATACATCCTGTGGTTAAAATTCCAAAATGGTATTTTATACTTCAAAAATCAAATATCATTTAAAAATTTAGTATCATTTCAAATTCATTTAAAAATATCAAAATATCATATACTTCCTAACCCTCAATCATTTTTATTTAATTTAAACACCATTCCAAATCACATTTCAAAATGGTTTATATTTCAAATCAAAATACTCCATTTAATACTTGAAAAAAATATATCATATTTTCTTACTTAATTTAAACTATACTTATAAACTAAATTATAAATTCCAAAATTTACTTATATTTCAAACTCTATTTTACCATTTATTTATTTCACTTATTTAAATTGTAGAAAATCACTAATATTTAAAAAAAATCTTTTATAATTAAATTTAAATCAAAATATCATAATATTTACATTTTAAAAATACTTTATAAATTATAGAAAAATATATATCAACCATCGGTTTGTATATAATTTATAACCTACGTCAAATGATACAGATAATTTATCATTTCAATCCGTAATTTACAAAGGAAAATTCAGGTTTTTTCATTTCAAACCCACATTCCCAAGTAAAATAAAATAAATAAAAATCGTTCCGGCCTATCATTTCGGCCTATAACGATTTTTCCCTATTCTAATGTCCGTTCGGGTATGTATAATTTCAATCCGTAGTGATTCTATTCTATAGGGAACTTGCAGTGTGATAAACTGATATAAATAAATAGTATAGCATTATATAACAGTAATAGATGACAAGTTTATAAACAGGGTGGTCATCATATAAATAATATCATAGGCAGATATAACTTAGTATAACATGATATAGCAGTTTACATATTCACTTGGTGTCACTTCACAATTTATATAAGTAAATATGTCAAGTGTGATTACACACATGTCTCAAGCTAGAGATAGCAAGACAAAAGCACACAAACGAATCTCGAAAGCATGATAACACGGCTAAAGACTTGAGTGGAGTGGAAGCCAAATTTTTATCTTGTGAACAACACAAAAACAAAACAAGTATAAATATTATTTCAACACAAAATATACTTGAAAACAATTTAAAAATGAAAGCAACTATGAACAAATTGATTTGACCAATGCTTCAACCTTCACAAGCTTGGCCTAAGGCACAGAAAAGATAGAGTGAAATAGGCATTTCAGGCAAATATTTAAAATTTTTAAACTTTTAAAATTTTAAGTTGAAAGTCACAGTTTGACTATTTTGACCAAAATCAGCATTTCAGGCAAATATTCAACTTACAAAATTTTGGAATTATAACTCATATAAAAATCAAGATTATATTTAAATAATAAATTTAATCATTTCAAATAAGTAAAATAAGTTTTTAAATCAAAATCTTACATTAAAAATAATTAAAATATACAATAAAATAATTACAAAATATAGGGTTGTTACACTCTCCCCCACTCAAATATACAATAAACCATTCCCAATCATTGCACCTTAACGAGTTTCACCACTTTGTTCCTGAGTTGCTTCTCGTCTCGGTAGACAATCTGAACTGGATTTCTGACTACAGTTAAAATGGGTTCCACTTCCAAATCTTCTTGAACTACCGGTTCTACAACCAGTGAGGGATCATGAACAAATTTCCTCAAATGCGATACATGAAACACATTGTGAATCCCAGACATCCGTTCTGGTAATTCAATCCTATAGGCCACAGTTCCAATTCTCTCCAACACTCGGAATGGTCCAATGTATCTCGGAGCAAGTTTTCCCGTCTTTTCGAATCTTATAGCACCTTTTATTGGGGAAACTTTAATAAAAACCAAGTCTCCAATCTCAAATTCCAATGGCCTTCGTCTTCTATCTGCATATTTCTTCTGACGATCTTGAGCAGCTTTCATTCTTTTCTTGATAAGCTCAACCTTCGCAGAAGCTTCACGAATAAGATCAGGCCCGAGCACAAGACGATCCTTCGATTCAATCCAACAAGATGGAGATCTACACGGTCTTCCGTATAAAGCTTCATAAGGAGCAATCTTAATACTTGCTTGATAAATGTTATTATAAGAAAATTCCACTAAATGAAGATGGTCCTCCCAAGATCCTCCAAAATCTAAAACACAAGCCCGTAGCATATCCTCAAGAATACGATTCAGCCTCTCTGTCTATTCGTTCGTTTGAGGATGATAGGCTGTACTTAATCTCAAATCTGTTCCCATCGTTGATTGCAGAGCTTCCCAAAATTTGCTAGTGAAAATAGGATCACGATCACTTACTATGCTGACTGAAACTCCATGCAATCGAACTATCTCTTTCAAGAAAATTTCCACCAAAGAAACTGCACTACGAGTTGCCTTTACTGGTATAAAATGGGCACTCTTAGTTAAACGATCTACAATAACCCATATACCGTCATTTCCTTTCCTTGTTCTAGGCAAACCATCAATAAAATCCATTGAGATAATTTCCCATTTCCAATTCGGAATTTCTAGAGGTTGCAATAACCCGGCAGATTTCTGTTGATCACCTTTCACTTGATGACAAATGGCACAACTGTTCACAAATCAAGCAATATCCTTCTTCATACCCATCCACCAGAAAGCTCTCCTCATGTCTTATACATCTTCGAGATTCCAGGATGAATATTCAATTTGGAGCGATGACTCTCGGATAAAACTTCCTGCCTCAACTCCTTGTCATTCGGAACACAGATTCTCCCATTGATCCTTAGCGTTCCTTGGTCATCAATTTCAAAACTGGGACACTGACCTTTCCTGACTCCTTTGATGATCCTCCTCAACTTCTTATCAGATTCTTGCATGCTTGATATCCTTTCAATAAGAGATGGAACCACTTCCAGAAGAGATAAAAATGCATTCCTACTGAGAGCATCAGCTACGACATTCGCTTTCCCCGGAGTGTACAGAATATCCAAATCATAGGATGCAAGAAATTCAACCCACCGCTGCTGTCTCAGATTAAGGTCTTTTTGAGAGAATAAATATTTCAACGGTTTGTGATCCGTGAACAATTCGAATTTCTCTCCTAAAAGATAATGTCTCCAAATCTTCGGAGCAAAAACAATGGCAAGCAATTCAAGATCATGCGTAGCATAGTTTTTCTCATGAGGCTTCAACTGTCGACTAGCATACGCAATAACCCTTCCGTTCTGCATCAGAACTGCTCCCAAACCAACAATACAAGCATCAGTGTAAACCTCGAATTTGCTCTTCTTTGGATTTTGAATAGACCAAGATATCATCAATGAATACCAGCACAAACTTATTCAATACATCCCTAAAGACTCGTTTCATGAGGTCAACGAAATAAGCAGGGGCGTTGGTTAATCTGAACGGCATAACCAACCACTCATAGAAACAATTCGGTCCCCTAAATGCAGTCAAGGGAATACTGTCTTCAGCTACCCTCAACTGGTGGAAACCTGAAGCTAGATCCAATTAAGAAAAGATAGAAGCACCATGCAACTGGTCAAAAAGATCATCGATGCGAAGAAGAGGATATTTATTACGGATAGTCACTTTGTTCAATTCTCTATAATCCACACAGAACCTCAGTGATCCATCCGATTTGGTCACAAACACCGCCGCTGAACCCCAACAAAAAAAACTAGGTCTAATCAATCCCTTCTCTAAAAAATCCTACGTCTGCTTAATCAACTCTTCTCTTTCCCTAGGAGCCATTCTCCTACTGGGTTGAATTACTGGCACAGCTCCTGGAATCAAATCAATACGGAACTCTATTTCTCGATGTGGTGGCAAACACTTAGCTTCTTCAAAAACATCAGCAAAATCCTGAACCACATCAATGTCTTCAACACTCTCTTCAGAAGTCTCCATTCCATGCAAAAGAATGCTCAAGTGAATTCCAGAATTATCACACGACACTCTGGCAATTCTACCCAGATCAGTTTCCAACGAAACTGTTCTCTCATCACAATTCAAGACGGCTTTATACTTATCTAGCCAATCCATACCCAAAATAAGATCAAATCCCTTAAAATTCAACACATACGGTGTAACGACCTGTATTTGTACGTGTTGATAAATCGTAGAATTATTAGGTCGTTAGTATTGTTTATGTCATCCATAGCCTAAGTCGTGTAAAAGATGGCTCATAAGGAAGTTAACTCGGTTGCAAAGGGTCCTTAGATCGACTCTTGGTTAGGTCGTAGATGGTTTTAAGTCGTGAACGACTTAGGGGATTACGACCTAGCAGTTTAGATGTGTTAGCGAGTTATAAAAGTTAACATAGTGGTAAATGACTTATCGAGTTAATAGTTGTCATAGGTTAACGAGTTAGTGGTGTAGCGGGTTAGCAAGTTACGACTTAAAGGTGGTTAACGGGTTACGACTTAAGAACTGGGACGAGTTAGCGGGTTAGTGGTGAACGACTTAGTGCTAGGGCTTAAGTCGTAAGCGACTTAAGTATGGTTAGGTCATGGAGACCTTGTTGTGAGTGTGTTAGCGAGTTAGGTCGTTAACACGAGTTAATGGAGTTAGGTCGTTGGACGACTTAAGGTAGGTCGCTAGGAAGTTAAGTCAAAGCATTTGTTAACCCGGGATGCTTTTGGGTCGTTAATGACTTAGTTAAGTCGCAACATCATAGATCCGCGTTCATTTTAGGTCGCATAACATCTGGACCGTTGATTTTGTTAAGTCGGCAATATAGTTACTCTTAAGGTTGTATAGGTGATAAGTCATTCGAAGGCTTGAGTCGTTAGGGGCTTGAGTCGTTGGGTCGGCTTAGTGTTAGGTCGTATGAGTCGAAGCCGTGAGTCATTAAGTAGTAAGTCGGTGGAGTTTTAGGTCGTAGGTCGTTGGGTTTCGATGAGTCGTGGACGACCTAAAACCGAGTGAACGACTTAAAACCGTGCGACTTAAGGATTTCAGCTATAAATATGGGAGCCTATCTTCACTTCTTGGCACCGGATTTTAAAGCGACGAAGTGCTGCCATTTTGAGAGCTCGACTACAACTCTTCTTCACTTCTTTTCTCCACTCTAATCTAGTGATTTCTTCCATCTAAATTGAAGATCCAAGAGCCAAAGTTGAAGATCTTCATCCAGCAAAGAGAGATTTCATCGTTTGAAGCGAGATTTTGCCGGATCAAGCTTGGTTCCTTGCTGTCCAGATCTGGAGTTGTTTGTTTTTAAGGTGTTTAGGTGATTCGATGAGTGGTAGTTATCCCTCACACGGACCCAAAGGAGTAGATTGGATCGGTGACTTGTTTGTGTGTTAAAGATAGTGATTTCTTGCATTTTCCTAAAGCTTGCATGTAGATCTATCATTTATGAAGTTTTTGACACCTATTTTACTACATGATTACTTGTATAAGTTTATTCATCAAGTTGTAGAGACATTTGCCTATGATTCATACTTGTTAGATTTGGACACTTTAATTACGAAATTGTCATTATTGTTGTAATTGTCTATTTTGATCTTGTTTGAATGATTGATTACTTGGATTGATGTTTGATTTGATTGATTAGTTGATTGATAACTTGATTTGGACAAGTTGGTCGAAGATGATTCAAAAGCTAAGTGGAAAGGCTCTTGAATGGTGAAAGCTGCTTGTGGCATATGAAGCGGATGTGGAAGCTTATATGGATAGATTCGATGATGATGGACTTTGCCATGATGCGATGGGGCAAACCATGATGTTGAGATGGGACTTTGCTATGATGCGATGAAGCAAAGCATGATGTGTAAAGCCTTGGTTTAATCCAGACGGGATCATCCCAAGTATGTTGATAACTCGATGATGCGGTTCGAGTTGGTTGATAATGGTGGGTTCGAGAGGCGCTTGAGCTAGTGTGAGAATAGTCGTCGAGGAGGATGACTAGGAGGCTTGGATCTTATCGTTATTGAAGGTTCTAGCATGCTCAAAGCAAGAGTATGTTGGAACGGGTCACGATGACGTTCCAGACACGGGTCATGATGACGTGTTAGTACTCTGGGCAGATGCGATAGTCCTAGGCACGGGTCATGATGACGTGCGGAGTTATGTCTAGAACCGGGGTTGCCATTAGCCCTTGACGGACGGCTGAAAGAAGGTGCCAGTCATTCAATTAACGGTGATATCGAGGCAATGATAACAGTGGTAGCCAGAGTCATGGATGTTTGATTGTACCATCATTCGGCCTCAAGAGCGGTGTTTTCTGAGTGCTTATCTGATCTTGGTTTAGGCCTTGGGGGTTTGTATTTGGAAAACATCGACCTTGACTCGAGTGATAATTGCTTTACCTAAATTGTCTGCTTTGCTATACTTGTTTCTGCTTTGTGGGTCTGGGGGCTATCACTGTAGAATGAGGTGGAGTGGGATGGTTGAGTTCCTATTCCTTTTATCCTTATACTCTTTTGGTATGTTTGATAGTTAATTTACTGCTCACTAAGACTGTTGTCTGACTCAAGGTTTTATGTTCAACTCTTATTACCTTGGGCTGTTCATCCATGTTGGGATGGGCAGACTAGGTAGCAGGTGACAGGTACTGTTCTTGGCTACCAACGCTGTTGATGACGAAGACAAGCTGGAGGCTTTTGCATATTGTTTTCTTACTATATATACTGGATGTTCCGCTGTTTGTTTGATACACTGAGTGATATGTAGTGAGGCTTGATGTATTGACTTTGCTGATTGTTGTATCTAACAATTATGCGTTGATATGATGAGACTTCTGTTCTATAGAGCTTCACTATGTATATTATCTATTGTATTTTATCCATGCGCTGTGAGTAATATGATAGATTCCGCTGTTTAATCTTACCCTGACTATCGTCCATGGTTGCCTGGCACACCTTTCAGCGCACCATTCCCTTGTTTTGTGCGGGAGTCATGGGCGGTCGTCACATTTGGTATCAGAGCTTTGGTTAATCGATTTTAGCCAACGCTCGCTGACGTAACTACGTATGAGAGATGTAATTGTATATTGATGGATGATTACTATATATAATATAGTAGCTTAGAAGGATTTGAACTCCTTATGCAGTTGTTTCTCAAGGTGTTCTAAGTCATTCCTTTTTTGTAGATATTAAGGATGAGTCGAAGAGGGAGACCAGCTGCTAGGGAAGGCCGTGCTGTTGAGGGGGCTGCTGATTATGCTCCTATGTTCGAGGTTATGATGACTTCGATCATGAGGAGGATGCCAGCTCCGGGGCCATCAGTAAATGTTGGAGTTCAGGTCCAAGCTCCAAGACCAGTGGATTTTGCTAAGTTGTGTAACGACTATACTGCTCTCGGAGGAAAGGTTTTCTTGGGAACGGAATCGACTATTGAAGTTCAGAGATGGATAGATGCTTTTAGAAGGATCTTTGGTGACTTGGGAATTGAGGATGCAACTAAAAGGAAGCTTACATCGAGACAGCTTCATGGAAGCGCTGCTGATTGGTGGGGTTCTATCACCATTGATACTCCAGAGGAAGAGATTACTTGGGAGCAATTCCAAGTTAGATTTGAAGCTAAGTTCATTTCTACAGCTCAGAAGTCTGTTTTGTTTAAGAAGTTTGTGGAGCTCAAGCAAGGTGGGAGACCAGTTCTTGAGTATGTTTCTGAGTTTGAAGCTTTGTCCAAGTATGCTCGGTCGTATATTGAATCTCCCTACCAGAAGAACGAGAAGTTTGTGACAGGCTTGGACAGTTATCTTGGGAGGCAGTTGGTGGATCATCTGGACGATCCTTTTGAGAAGCTTGTGGAGAAAGCTCTCAGGCACGAGAGTTTGTTTCCTAAGGAAGGGTCTGTTGTTGCTGTGACCAAGGAAGAGTCCAAACCACAGCAGGGTGGAAATAAGAAGAGGAAGCAGCAACAAAGCAGAAGGGTAAGGATGGCCAAAAAAAGCCAAAGGGTGAAGTGCCTGCTACAATTGTCGGCAGAAGGGCCATCTCTCCAGGGATTGCAAGAATCCAAAAGTACTGTTGAAGTGCTACAACTGTGATAAGTTGGGGCATATTAGGAAGAATTGTCCAGAACCACAGAAGGACAAACAAATTGTGCAAGCTTATGCTTTGGGGGCTGTTCCATCATCCTCGAAAGCTCCTACTGCGGAAGAGAAAGGGAAGAGTGTGGTGGTTCAAGGTACTCTCTCCATATGTGGTGTTCCAGTTAGGGTGTTGTTTGATACTGGGGCATCGCATTCTTTTGTTTGTGATGATCTTGTAGGTCGGTTGGGTTTGGAACCGGAAATTTTTGATAGACCATTGGTTGTGACTAATCCAGTTGGGGGTTCGTCTTGTTTGTGTATGCTATGTCGTGGTCTAGTAGTATCGAGTCATGATTGCTCTTTTGTTTGTGATTGTTTTGTTCTGAACTTTGCAGGGTTCGGAATTATTTTGGGTATGGACTGGCTTAGGAAGTATGCGGCAAAGGTTGATTGTGAGAAACTGGAGGTGACGGTCGGGAATGTGGAAGGGAGAAAGGTTGTGATACGATGTAAGCATGAAGAAGGCGTCTTCATGGGCTTCATGTATTCATTGGTTGTTCCACGGGATGGACTGTCATCGATGCCGGTTGTGAATGGATTTGAGGACGTCTTTGACGATTCGAATTTCGTATCGATCTAGTTGAGGGAGCCAGACCAGTTGCGATGCCTCTTAGGCAGATAGCGCCTAGGGAACAGGAAGAGATGATGGTGCAAATTGATGACCTTTTACGGAAAGGATTCATTCAGCGTAGTGTGTCCGAATGGGGTGCGCCAGTTGTGTTCGCAACCAAAGCGGATGGATCGTTGAGGTTGTGTGTCGATTATCGTGAGCTGAATAAGGTGACTAGGAAGAACAAGTATCCATTGCCGAGAATAGATGACTTGTTTGATCAGCTCCACGAAGCTAAGGTGTTTTCTCAGATGGATTTGGCAACGGGATTTCACCAGTTGAGAGTGGCTAAGGATAGTGTGCCAAAGACTGCTTTTAGGACACCATCCGGTTTCTATGAGTGGATGGTAATGCCGTTTGGATTGACTAACGCACCAGCATATTTTGTGGATCTTATGAATAGAGTATTCAGAGATCAGTTGAATAAGTTCGCACTTGTGTTTGTGGATGATATTCTGATTTATTCTAAAACTAAAGAAGAGCACAAGACGCACTTACGAATTGTTTTGGGAATCTTGCGGAAACATCAGCTGAAGGCTAAGTTTTCGAAGTGTCACTTCTGGAAGAGTGAAGTGAGGTTCTTAGGCCATATTATCTCTGGAAATGGAATAGCGGTTGATCCCGCTAAGGTGGCAGCAATCCAGGATTGGGAGAGACCTAAGAATGTATCAGATGTGAGAAGTTTTCTTGGATTAGCTGGATATTATCGTCAGTTTATCAAAGACTTTTCCAAGATAGCTGCACCGTTAACAGGATTGACGAAGAAGAACCAAGTGTTCAGATGGGATGATAAGTGTGAGCAAGCTTTCATAATCCTAAAAGAGCGACTGATAAAATCTCCTGTTTTGACTATTCCGAGTGGGAATGATGAGATGGTGGTTTACACCGATGCATGTGGTACTGGACTTGGAGCAGTGCTAATGCAAAAGGATAAAGTTGTTGCATATTCAAGTCGACAACTGAAGCTGCATGAAAGGAATTACCCGACTCATGATTTGGAGTTAGCGGCGATTGTTTTTGCTCCGAAGATGTGGAGACATTACCTATTGGGAGTTCGATTCGAGTTGTTTACGGATCATAAGTCGTTGAAGTATCTTTTCTCCCAAAAGGATTTGAGTCTTCGGCAGCAACGATGGCTAGAGTTTTTGGCATCATATGATTTTGGTATAGCTTATACTCCGGGAAAAGGTAACGCAGTGGCGGATGCGTTAAGTCGAAGACATGCAGGATTAGGAGCCATGTTTTCAGAATGGAAGAGTCTCGATTATTTGGCTGGATTTGACATCAGGCTTAGATGTGAATTGGAACCTGAGATGTTGGCAAACTTATCGATAAGACCTACTCTTGTGGAAAGAATTGGCGAGAGCCAAAAGCGAGATGATAAACTTGTCAAGATTATCTGTGATTTGGAATCTGGATTGAACCCAGAAAAGGATAAAGGATTTGAAGTTGATCGAAAGAGTTGGCTTCGGAAACAAGGACGACTAGTTGTTCCCGATATAGATGGATTGAGAGATGAAGTTTTGAGTGAAAGTCATCACTCGTAGTTGACAATTCATCCAGGTGGAAATAAGATGTACCGGGATATGAAGAGAACCTACTACTGGGAAGGTATGAAGAAGGATGTTGGAAATTTCATTTCCAAATGTTTGAATTGCCAGTTGGTGAAAGCTGAGCAGAAGAAGCCTAGTGGATTGCTTCAGCCATTAGAGGTTCCTACATGGAAGTGGGAGCCGATATCGATGGATTTTATCGATGGTCTACCTAGAACCAGGGCAGGAAATGAAGGGATTTGGGTCATTGTAGATCGTTTGACTAAGAATGCAAGATTCATTCCTGATCGATCAACTAGGACTGCATTGAAGTTGGCTGAGTTGTATGTTAAGTGGATAGTTCGATTCCATGGTATTCCGAAGAGTATAGTGAGTGATCGAGATCCATTGTTCACTAGCGGATTTTGGAAGAGCTTCTAGGAAGTTTTGGGAACCGGGTTGTGTTTAAGTACAGCTTATCATCCCCAAACAGATGGTCAGACCGAGAGAGTCAACCGAGTTTTGGAAGATCTCCTTAGAGCATGTGTTATGGATTTCGGAGGATCATGGGAAGATCATCTTCACTTGGTGGAATTTGCATGCAATAACAGTTACTAGTCAAGCATTGGTATGGCACCATATGAGGCATTGTATGGAAGACCGTGTAACTCCCCGACATGTTGGTTGGAAGCTGGGGAAAAGTTGATGCTTGGGCCAGAGATGATTCGTCAGACCTCGGATTGTATAGAGATCATTCGACGATGAATGAAGGTAGCCCAAGACCGTCAGAAGAGTTATGCCGATAATCATCGAAAAGATTTGGAATTCGACGTAGGTGATATGGTTTTTGTGAAGATTTCTCCTCTGAAGAATGTTATTCGATTCGGGAAGAAAGGAAAATTGACTCCAAGATTTGTTGGACCATTCCCAATCATCGAGCGAATTGGAAAGCTCGCCTATGTATGCTCAGCCAAAGTAATGATTTGGGCTAGGGTATGGATCAATAAGGCTCGGCCTTGAAGGAGATGAAAGGGTTTATGGTACATGACATGAAAATGCACAAGGTCAAGGAAAACTAGTGATTTTTGGTTCAACTTTGGGTTCGGCATGAAGATAATTGGGCTCGGCCATGCTAAGGGAAGGCTAGGTGGTGGCTGGAGCTGTGGCCAAAGGTGGTGGAGGAGCAGGTGGTGGTAGCTAAGGTGGAAAAATGAAGGGTGTTTTCATTAAGGGTTCGGCTATGGCAAATTCAAGGTGTTTGTGGAGTTTTTGTAGTGATTGCTTCAAGGGGTGCTCCCGGCCTTGCACTAGTCAGAGGGAGGAGGGTGATGTGGATGTGGATGTGGTGATGCTGGATGGTGGAGCTGGTGTGTAACAACCTGGTATTTCGCGTCTATTTTTAATCGACATTAAATGATTAATATTGTTGCTAGTCGTTGTTTGGAGTTTGTAAAACCCGAATTAAATTCCTTTCAAAAATTTGATGAACATGGTTGCGGGCTTCAATCTCAATTTGGCCCACGTTTTCATTTAATTTGGGCCGTGAAAAATTAACTAAAGCAAATAAACGTTCCCCTCTTCATTTCTGTTGGCTAACCCGATCCCTCTCTCTCATTTTCAATTATTCGAAACCCCAAACGAAAAGAAAAAAATGGCGGTCTCTCTTTGTCGAATTAGGGCTTCGGCTTCTTTCTGGAATTAGGGTTTCGATTCCGATGGTTGCTCGTCTCGCGTGGCTGCTGCGGTGTGCTTGGCTTCAATTCGTCGACTAGGTGAGTTTACTCACATCTAATTCAACTTAGCAATATGTTTTGCGTTTGATTTGGGTTCGTTGTTGATGCTTTCTCTGATTTTACATATTCGTGTATATTTGTGTTACTTGGTTAACTCGGCTTTGAATTTGGACTGTTCAATATCTCGTGACCATCACGATTTCGATTTTTTTTGTGACTTCAGTCACTTGATTTTGGGGACTTTTGTTTGGTGGACCATACTATGCTTCAACTTGATTTTTAAATCAAAATAGATTTGGTTCGATTTTTGGGCACTGACTTCGTTTCTCTGTTGTTCCCTTTTGTTGATGGTGCTTTGAGACTGTTGCATTTGTTTCTTTTTGGTTTGATTCGAGACTGCATCGAGTTAATTCTGTGCATCCATTTGTTGTTTGAATGTATCACTTGGCTTTAAGTTGTTGATGCATTTATGTGTGAGTTGCGCATCCTTGTGCTTCTGACCTTAATGTTGTGCATGTTTATTTTGCCCATATGCACACTGTACAGTTGCATGTATGTTGTAATTTTTGTGCACTTGGTTTGTGATTCAAATCCATTGCTTTCACGACCCACTGCTACAATATGCATTTATTACACTTCTTTTTCATGCAACACATTTGTAGTTGAAGTATCCTTCGAGTTTGATCCTCCTGTAGCTTATTTTGATATAACCATTGCATTGAAAATATTTTCTACTTAATCATGATGTCTAGTTGACACTTGAGTTTCGTTGATGATTGTGCACTGCTTCAATTTGTATCTGCAGTTGTTTACTTGACATTTACTGCATTAGTTTGCAAATTGTGTTGAAGTTACCTGACTTCAACATCTTTGGACATTTGATTTACTAGCTGCCTTGACTGAGTTCACTGTGTTCACAGTGTTGCTCTTTGTACCTTGCTGATCCACTGGTATATGTGTTGGTTCAACATTTTATTGGTTGCTTGGGTATGGAACTGTTTTATCCTGTAGCTTCATACTGCCACCTCTATTTTATTCTGTAGCTCCTTACTGTCATCTCTTCTTTATCTTGTAGTCTCTTGTAGGAGATCTCGGTCCTACTATTCCAATTGGTAGGCCTTGAACTTGGTTGATTGGTTTGAGCTGAGTATTTTGATTTATATTCAGTGTCATTTGTATTAATCTGGAGTTGTTGGTTGCATTCAGTCATTTGAGTCTTGTGGTCTTTGTCATCTTCTCTTGCATATTGTTCATTTTTGTAGTTTGGTCCGGCCTTCATGCAGTTGCACTACCTCGGGTTCAAGTGGTTGCCATTCACTTTAACTCAGTTGTAATTTATCCCTTTGCTTCAATTATAGATGCCTGGACTTTTATATGTGCACTCATTATCACTTGCTGTTGGAAATTTTATTGCTCCACCATACTATAGTATTTTCATTTAGTATCCTTGCATTGCCCAGTTTCGCAGTTGCATCCCATATATGTGTTTCCACCTGAGCAGCATTGTATTGGGTTCATGTAGTATTGGGGCCTTACATCTTGCTGTTCATTAGTAGTTCACTAGCTGTCTTGGAATTTCATGTCATTTATGTATGTTCATGAAGGTTTACATCGACTGTTTTGCTTGGGGGTCTTGTGGCACTGCTTACTGTCGTGTTACATTGAGTTATCATGTTGTCACCTCTACTTGCATACTTAGCTTGTTGCCTTGAGTACATCTATATGTACTGCATTGCAGTTATGATGGACTCTTGTATATCACCTATGTTGACTTCGTCCTTGATGCTGTTATGTGATTCCCCGACTTTGTATTATCTTCGGCCAGCACTCGTATCAAACTGCTGTTTCATATTGGGAAAGCATTATAGTTTATTTGTGCTGGTGTCGTGATTTTAAATATATTTCACCTGTGTTGAACCCGTATTTTTATTTTGGGTTTGACCATGTGCCCGGTTGTGTACATCATCACTATAGTGGCAAGGCAGTGCACGCAAGCGTGAACTGCAGCCACACGGTATGGTTTTGTGATATTCTATTTTGTTTTGATTTATTAATCTTTTGCGTAGTTCATGTGCTGTAGTGGCGAGGCAGTACACGCGTGCGTGTACTGCAGCCCTACTCATCTTAATGTTTTAATTGATATTCCAATGGTTTGAACTGTTTTGTTTATTTCAATTCAATGTTCTGAATTGCATTCTGATTTGGTTTAATTACTATCGTCTATTCATTATTTAATTATTATTGCTTCTGTGCATTAATAACTGAGTTTGAATTAGACTGACCCGAGTATTATTTTCTTTTGAATTTAATACTCGGGTCAGACCGAGTATTTCAGGTTGTAGATATTCTGCTTTGGGTTGCTGCTAGAGCTATGAAGTTCTTTCATATCTTTTGGAGTAGTCGTCGTTATTTGTAGTAGTCTGTAAAATTGTATTGGAAGATATGTGTTCATGTATATTAAATACGTTAATGTACTTGTATATGTAACTTCCTTAGTCGACTGTTGTAGTTGTATCATATGTACCGTGTGAATGTATTGTAACTGACATCGGTTATTATATATATACGAGACTTTCTGTTTCATCTGTGTTCCGCATTTATATTATCTGTGTTGTTATTTTATATTTACTGTTCTAAACTATTACGAACCATCGTAGTTCGTTTTATACTGGAATTGGGGTATGTCGATGGGAGAAAGAGATGAAAAATGAAAGAATATATATATTTATATCACTTCCATCGAGATAACCAATACTAGTGTAAGGCCAACTATTGATGGCCGCTCCTCAACAGCCTTATTCTCCGTGCTAGTTGACAGCATTACACCGTAGTGTTCTTGGCTAGCGTGGGTATAGAGGTGGGGCGTCACAGCTTGGTATTAGAGCCTGGGGTTTAGAACAAATATAAAACATAACTTAGATAGTACATGTGTTACAACTATTTGTCGATGTTTTATTTCACATCTTTGTCTTAAGATCATCTATGATTGTTAGGAATGAATTCCTAACGCTTATTCGTGAGCATTGCTGCTATTCTCTATCGCACTTGCTCACTTGAGTTTACACTTCTAAGTATCAGTGTATATATGCTCTACCAAGTGCATATTGCTGTAACTAGTACCCACTTCGATTTGAACTCGCATTGTTTATTCGAACTGCTATATATATGCATTCTTATCTCTGATTCGTGTACTTAATGCAGTTTCCATACAATTGGGTTTTGGGTATCAATCTTTGAGACAAATTGCATTCCAATTGTCGACTCTGTCTTTTTATCCATGGTTTGTTGGTTTTTATGTGCCTCTGTCTGATAGTTTTAAAAATTTCTTTGGTATAAAAGAAATTGTCTTGGTCTTTGCCTTGTCGATATCGACGTTGACTTGACTTTTACTTTTGCTAAAGTCATTCAAGCATTTATACTCGTTCTGCTTTGTTTTTCCAATTGTTGATCGGTTCTTCTTTTCCGGTTAGTTGTTATCACCTTTGTCGACTTTGATAACTTCTATTTCAGGAATTTTGGGTATTCCTACTTTGATGGATTTGGAATCGAATTCTTTGTATTTTATTCACGTCTTTGAATGTGAATCTTAGTGAATTGATTTGGTTTTCGAATTTAATCGATTCTTGATTATTTCCCGATTTGTTGCTATCATTTATTAGCAACTTTGATGACCTTCTCTTCGGGATTTTTGTGAACATACCTTTCGATGAATTCGGTATCGATTTCTTTGGATTCTATTCACGTCTTCGTATGTGAATTCTTGTGATTGATTGTTTTTACAATCATTTTTGTGATTTGTTACTTTAAAAATATAAAGGTTTCAATACTAGTAGTAAATATCAAAAACTCTTTTATCAAAATGTTTTCAACTCTATTTTCAATACCAAACTCGTTTTTGAAACTGTTTTTCAATCTATTAGTATATACAAATCTTTATTTCACTCGTATGAGAAATCTAATTAAACGACTTAGTAAAACGAGTGGTATATAACGCTTGCGTTTACTTCGCCGGTTAATTCTTGGACTTATTCGATTGAATCTCTTGTGACAAATTTTATTAGTGAAGATTTACAGTTTGTTCGTAAATATTTAAGTTAAGCAAGTGGTTATGGGACATGAAGCTAAACTTTTATATTTACTAGCTTAGTGTAATTGACACTTCTCGTTGATCATGACGATCATTTTTACGGTTAGACTAGGCCTCATCGGTGTGATTTCGTCTCACACATATCTCTTGGGCTTTGAGGATTGTCTAGACACCACCTGTGTGATTTCATTCACACATACTTTTCTTTTGATTGTGAGGTTAGACTAGACACCACTTGTGTGATTCCACTCACACATACCTCTTTTGATTTTTGGTTAGTCTGGACCTTAATCTGTGTGATTTCGACTCACACATGTGGGGTAGCGCCCCACGGTCTTCGGGCCATTCGTGTGTCAAAATTAATGGCTTGCAACCATGAGATAGCGTCTCGTTATGCGTTGCACGTGTTGATGATTTTTCATGCTCGCGGGTAGGTGAGATTCCGTGCTCCCGTTCTCGCTTTGCGTTGCACGTGTTGATGATTTTTCATGCTCGCGGTTAGGTGAGATTCCGTGCTCCCGTTCTCGCTTTGCATTGCCCGTGTTGGTGATTTTCATGCTCACGTGTAGGTGAGATTCTGTGCTCCCGTTCTCGCTTTGCATTGCACGTGTTGGTGATTTTCATGCTCATGTGTAGGTGAGATTCCGTGCTCCCGTTCTCGCTTTGCGTTGCACGTGTTGATGATTTTTCATGCTCGCGGGTAGGTGAGATTCCGTGCTCCCGTTCTCGCTTTGCGTTGCACGTGTTGATGATTTTTCATGCTCGCGTGTAGGTGAGATTCCGTGCTCCCGTTCTCGCTTTGCGTTGCCCGTGTTGGTGATTTTCATGCTCACGTGTAGGTGAGATTCTGTGCTCCCGTTCTCGCTTTGCGTTACATGTGTTGATGAATTTTCATGCTCGCGTGTTGGTGAGTTTCCATACTCTCCTTTGAGTTTACATACTCCGTTCGAGTTTTCATACTCCGTTTGAGTTTTCATACTCTGTTCGAGTTTTCATACTCCGTTTGAGTTTTCATACTCCGTTTGAGTTTCCATACTCTCCTTTGAGTTTTCATACTCCGTTTGAGTTTTCATACTCTGTTCGAGTTTTCATACTCCGGTTCGAGTTTTCATACTCGCGTTCGAGTTCTCATACTCTTAGCTTGTGTTTTCTGGATTTCTTGTGAGGATTTCTAGAATTTGTGTTTCACCAATTTTCGTGATTTCTATTGATAAGTTTTATCAATTCTTGTGCATTGGTGAATTCGTGTGTTATTGACTTGTTATGAATACAAGTTTAGGGTATGATACCCCTTTCTATCTTTGAGAAGATTCTTGTGACTCTTTGGATGAATGAAAATCCACTTATCGAAGTTGCTTCTGATGTCGTTGTTTTAATCACATATTTAAAAAAAAAAAAAAAAAAATTGTTTCAAAATATAAATCAAAATTGTTTTCAAAATTTTTACGATTTGCGCTTTCAAAAGAATGAGGAAGCGAATTAAACGTTTCAGTAAAATCGAGGACTATGACCCCTTTCTTTTACTGATTCGCTTAATTCCGGACTTGTCCGTTTGAGAACGTAAAATGTTATTTATTTAAAATACACAATTTAACACTTTCAAGGAAACGATGAAGTGAATTAAACGATTTAGTAAAACTCGTGGTTATGAGTCATGTGCGTTTGCTATTTCGGTTAATTTCGGACTCGTTAATTGAAAAATTTGTAATTTGAAATTTGATTACCGTTGTGGTAATTTCTGATGATCGTTTTGATAATCAGATATTTATTGTTTCTAATTATCTATTGATAATTAGATATTTGAGATTTAATTGTCGTTTGTGATAATTAAATATTTGTGATTTAAGATTGATTTTCGATTTTGATAATCGAATACTTGTTGATTTGATTATCGTTTTTGATAATCGAATATTTGTGATTTGAGATCTCTGAATTATCTATTGATAATTAGATTTTGTTGATAATTTGTGAATTTCCTATATGAAATTAAAAGATTTCTTTGGCGTTTATATTGTACTACGCTAGTGTACCGGCTCAATTTTCTGCTATTCATGACGCTTTCTACGTCTTCTCGTTCCGGAAATGCCTTATGGATTTCCGATCCTTATTCTTGAGCAACCTTCTATTCACATCATTGCTTCGAGGGTGTAGCACCTTCGAAATAAAGATGTTTCTCTTGTGGAGACTCTCAATGGTTCTCAAATTCTATGGATTTCACATTGGAATCTAGAGAATTCATCGAGCAAACACGTTCAGTCTCTCTCTCTCTCTCTCTCTCTCTCTCGTGCTCTTTGTGGTGAACTTCCTATTTCAGATTTCTTCATCTTGTGATGATATGCTCTTATGGTTGTTACCTTTTGTCCATTTATTCCTTACGATTGCGAGGACGCAATTTCTTTAAGGAGGGGAGTCTGTAACAACCCGGTATTTCGCGTCTATTTTTAATCGACATTAAATGATTAATATTGTTGCTAGTCGTTGTTTGGAGTTTGTAAAACCCGAATTAAATTCCTTTCAAAAATTTGATGAACATGGTTGCGGGCTTCAATCTCAATTTGGCCCACGTTTTCATTTAATTTGGGCCGTGAAAAATTAACTAAAGCAAATAAACGTTCCCCTCTTCATTTCTGTTGGCTAACCCGATCCCTCTCTCTCATTTTCAATTATTCGAAACACTAAACGAAAAGAAAAAAATGGCGGTCTCTCTTTGTCGAATTAGGGCTTCGGCTTCTTTCTGGAATTAGGGTTTCGATTCCGATGGTTGCTCGTCTCGCGTGGCTGCTGCGGTGTGCTTGGCTTCAATTCGTCGACTAGGTGAGTTTACTCACATCTAATTCAACTTAGCAATATGTTTTGCGTTTGATTTGGGTTCGTTGTTGATGCTTTCTCTGATTTTACATATTCGTGTATATTTGTGTTACTTGGTTAACTCGGCTTTGAATTTGGACTGTTCAATATCTCGTGACCATCACGATTTCGATTTTTTTTGTGACTTCAGTCACTTGATTTTGGGGACTTTTGTTTGGTGGACCATACTATGCTTCAACTTGATTTTTAAATCAAAATAGATTTGGTTCGATTTTTGGGCACTGACTTCGTTTCTCTGTTGTTCCCTTTTGTTGATGGTGCTTTGAGACTGTTGCATTTGTTTCTTTTTGGTTTGATTCGAGACTGCATCGAGTTAATTCTGTGCATCCATTTGTTGTTTGAATGTATCACTTGGCTTCAAGTTGTTGATGCATTTATGTGTGAGTTGCGCATCCTTGTGCTTCTGACCTTAATGTTGTGCATGTTTATTTTGCCCATATGCACACTGTACAGTTGCATGTATGTTGTAATTTTTGTGCACTTGGTTTGTGATTCAAATCCATTGCTTTCACGACCCACTGCTACAATATGCATTTATTACACTTCTTTTTCATGCAACACATTTGTAGTTGAAGTATCCTTCGAGTTTGATCCTCCTGTAGCTTATTTTGATATAACCATTGCATTGAAATATTTTCTACTTAATCATGATGTCTAGTTGACACTTGAGTTTCGTTGATGATTGTGCACTGCTTCAATTTGTATCTGCAGTTGTTTACTTGACATTTACTGCATTAGTTTGCAAATTGTGTTGAAGTTACCTGACTTCAACATCTTTGGACATTTGATTTACTAGCTGCCTTGACTGAGTTCACTGTGTTCACAGTGTTGCTCTTTGTACCTTGCTGATCCACTGGTATATGAGTTGGTTCAACATTTTATTGGTTGCTTGGGTATGGAACTGTTTTATCCTGTAGCTTCATACTGCCACCTCTATTTTATTCTGTAGCTCCTTACTGTCATCTCTTCTTTATCTTGTAGTCTCTTGTAGGAGATCTCGGTCCTACTATTCCAATTGGTAGGCCTTGAACTTGGTTGATTGGTTTGAGCTGAGTATTTTGATTTATATTCAGTGTCATTTGTATTAATCTGGAGTTGTTGGTTGCATTCAGTCATTTGAGTCTTGTGGTCTTTGTCATCTTCTCTTGCATATTGTTCATTTTTGTAGTTTGGTCCGGCCTTCATGCAGTTGCACTACCTCGGGTTCAAGTGGTTGCCATTCACTTTAACTCAGTTGTAATTTATCCCTTTGCTTCAATTATAGATGCCTGGACTTTTATATGTGCACTCATTATCACTTGCTGTTGGAAATTTTATTGCTCCACCATACTATAGTATTTTCATTTAGTATCCTTGCATTGCCCAGTTTCGCAGTTGCATCCCATATATGTGTTTCCACCTGAGCAGCATTGTATTGGGTTCATGTAGTATTGGGGCCTTACATCTTGCTGTTCATTAGTAGTTCACTAGCTGTCTTGGAATTTCATGTCATTTATGTGTGTTCATGAAGGTTTACATCGACTGTTTTGCTTGGGGGTCTTGTGGCACTGCTTACTGTCGTGTTACATTGAGTTATCATGTTGTCACCTCTACTTGCATACTTAGCTTGTTGCCTTGAGTACATCTATATGTACTGCATTGCAGTTATGATGGACTCTTGTATATCACCTATGTTGACTTCGTCCTTGATGCTGTTATGTGATTCCCCGACTTTGTATTATCTTCGGCCAGCACTCGTATCAAACTGCTGTTTCATATTGGGAAAGCATTATAGTTTATTTGTGCTGGTGTCGTGATTTTAAATATATTTCACCTGTGTTGAACCCGTATTTTTATTTTGGGTTTGACCATGTGCCCGGTTGTGTACATCATCACTATAGTGGCAAGGCAGTGCACGCAAGCGTGAACTGCAGCCACACGGTATGGTTTTGTGATATTCTATTTTGTTTTGATTTATTAATCTTTTGCGTAGTTCATGTGCTGTAGTGGCGAGGCAGTACACGCGTGCGTGTACTGCAGCCCTACTCATCTTAATGTTTTAATTGATATTCCAATGGTTTGAACTGTTTTGTTTATTTCAATTCAATGTTCTGAATTGCATTCTGATTTGGTTTAATTACTATCGTCTATTCATTATTTAATTATTATTGCTTCTGTGCATTAATAACTGAGTTTGAATTAGACTGACCCGAGTATTATTTTCTTTTGAATTTAATACTCGGGTCAGACCGAGTATTTCAGGTTGTAGATATTCTGCTTTGGGTTGCTGCTAGAGCTATGAAGTTCTTTCATATCTTTTGGAGTAGTCGTCGTTATTTGTAGTAGTCTGTAAAATTGTATTGGAAGATATGTGTTCATGTATATTAAATACGTTAATGTACTTGTATATGTAACTTCCTTAGTCGACTGTTGTAGTTGTATCATATGTACCGTGTGAATGTATTGTAACTGACATCGGTTATTATATATATATGAGACTTTCTCTTTCATCTGTGTTCCGCATTTATATTATCTGTGTTGTTATTTTATATTTACTGTTCTAAACTATTACGAACCATCGTAGTTCGTTTTATACTGGAATTGGGGTATGTCGATGGGAGAAAGAGATGAAAAATGAAAGAATATATATATTTATATCACTTCCATCGAGATAACCAATACTAGTGTAAGGCCAACTATTGATGGCCGCTCCTCAACAGCCTTATTCTCCGTGCTAGTTGACAGCATTACACCGTAGTGTTCTTGGCTAGCGTGGGTATAGAGGTGGGGCGTCACATGGTGGATGGGCTAATGCCGAACAAATGCAAGGAGAGGCAAGACAAACTACAAAGGAAAATCAATAAAAATGAAAAGAAAACTGGAAAAGAAAGAGACATTACCAAGCTTTTTCTTTCAGATCTGAAATGTACGTGAGAAATGAAGTGAGGAGAGTGTCTTTTACGTGAATAACAAAAAGAAAACTCACGCCAAAATATATGTAGTGAACGGCCAAAAATTATGAAGAGGTGGAAAATGAAAAGTCAAAAGTTTAAAGGTCAAAGTCTCTTTAAATTTCCTCTTTTCTTTATTCAAATAAATCAAAATAAAATCGTGTCAATAGAATAAAAATGAATAAAAAATAAATTAAAAATGAAATGAATAAATAAATTTTAGAAAAATAAAGAAAAATATAAGAAAATAGTTAATTATATATAAACTAGTATTGAAAATAAAAATATAACTAGTTTTGGAAAAATAACAACTACACTTTAAAAATGTTTTAAAAAATTAAAAAAAAAAATATAACATGATACACTATACATATATATACAAATTAGAATAAAATATGACAACCAAAGATATTATTTATAAAATTTAAAACAAACAATATTATTAAATAAATAATTTTACACCCAATATTGTAAAAAACATAACTTTCACAATATTAATCAGATTTCAACGAAACGAAAAGCAATATTCTTGAAATTTAATTTATTTTCATAATAAAAGATAAAATTAAAAAGTCGAAATTTTGCCACGTTGACCAAAAATTCACATTTTCTGGAAATATTCTATTTATTCAGATTTGGAATTATAATTCACAGAAAAATAAAAATTTAAAATTAAAATAACAAAATTCATCCATTTTAATAAATATAATAAAGTTTTTAAATCATAAATTCAAATAAAATAGTCAAAATAAATAAATAAATCACAAAATACAGGGTTGTTACAAATAGGACAAACCGAAGGTACTTTCCTACCACATCCTATCGGGAAATCCCTAGGATTAGTAGCGTGTAGTCCTCGCATTGGATATTTCATAATGAAGAGACCACTACTACTGGATGTATATTGGGATTTTAACCCCAAACAATCAACAAGCAGTCCCCCACTATGAAAATACGGAATATCAATATCATCACAAGCAACCAGCACAATCGTCGCACATACGTTGGTCTGAAGTGGTTTTCAGATAAATCTGATCCCGGTCTCTTCGCACAAACAACGCAAAATCGTTTCTCAACCTCACACAGAAACTAATTCTCATATACTTATCACGTCTCCAACTTTCAACTTGCTATCCTTTGAGCCAAGAGGGAAGCTCGATAGATTTGAGTAATACTCCGCACTATACGAATCAACATCCTCAACACAATTGATACTCAAGACTACACGAAAGGCTATGTACTAAGTGTACAACTAAATAGTTTCCACATCATGTCGGGGAACTAAAATTTGGCCAAGTTTGATAGTCGGTTATTTAACTATCAAAACAAACAAACAAATATTCAACACCATAACAATCACTGGGCCCTTTTAATTAATCTTTTATTGCGTAAATCACTTGCCAAATATTCACTTCAAATTGTCTTAAAGAAGATATATTCTCAAAACATTTCACTTCATATTGAAAACATTTCCATACTTATTTAATAAAAAGTAATTCACAAATCTATTTATTTTCATCACTTAGAAAATATACCATATACTTAAATCACGATTGAGTATATATTTAATTATTTAAGGAAAACGTTCACTTAAACACATTTATTGGGTTAAAACGAACGTTGCGTAAAACATCGTTACGACTACCCAAAATCACTAGTATATGGTTTCGAAAATTAGATAAATATATAAATCCCAATACTATACAAAAACATTCCCTTTCGAAAATCATTTACTATAACAACAATGTTATAGTCCATCATTTCCTTATTTTTCGAAAACGTCTATTTCAACAATTAATGTTGAAATCTACGTTTCGATCCTTAACACATTTTAATACATCTTTAAAACATTTTATTCCATTTAAAATATAGCTTTCTAAAACATTTATTTAATATATTATTCACTGTCCAAAATCGTGAATATAAATCGTTTATCCAAATCAAAACTTCTACACATTTATATTAAGTACAATCCACTGTCCAAAATCGTGGATTTTATGCCTAATCAAATTTATTACTATTGCACTTTTATTAAAGGATTATCCACTGTCCAAAATCTTGGATATGATTCCTTTAATAACTATAATAATTAACTTATCAAATTCAGTTGATTTCGAATTTATAAACCAATGTTTATAAACTCCATTTATATTTTATAAAAATCTTCTATTTGTAAAATCAATTTCCATTTATTATTTTATAAGAACTTCAACTTATAAAATCCCTTAATTAACAACTTCTGGTTATATCTCATTTAAATGCCAAAATCCAATTTATAAGTAAATTCACTTATAATTCCCTTATTTACAAATTCGTTCATTTATAGCTTCACAAATTCATAAATCTTCTTCAGTTATAAAATCCATTGAATTCTTTTTAACACTTATAAAACTCCTTTATAATTCCTTTATTTCGATTTATAAAAATTCTATTTTATAAATCTTATATTATAAAACCATTTATAATAATTCAGAAATCTCAATTTAAACTACTTTGAAAATCATTAACTCCATATTTCAAAAATCACATTTCAATTATATTTCTCAAATATCATAATTTTTATAACATAAAAATTATAACTTTTATTTATTCAAAGTAAATTTATTTACTTAACCTTTCGAAAATATATATATTTTCAAATCACTTGAAAATCCTGTTAAATTTGGAAATCATCACTTTAACATTTTTAAATTCCAAAATATAGGCCCAATGTTGCGATAGCACTAAATACAACAATCACGGCATCCAAACATCATATATCATATGATCGCATAATATATCACAATATCTGTAAGTAAATCAATACTGTTGAGGAATCAAGTTGGATCCCTCCAAACTGTCACCTGCAAAAAATATACATATTAGAATATGTGTACAATGTCCGCTTTAAGGCAGACGCGCGTACAAAGGGTCATCCGCTCATACACGAAAATGTATAGGGTCATCTGCTCCACTAGGCAGGTATATATCCAAATATCAATCAATATATCATATATCATCCAAACAATCATCAATCATCATAAATAATATTTATTCTCACTTATATAAAAATATCAATGAGTCAGAAAGAGCGAGTTGTACTCACATTGCGTCCAATATCAGTTGTAGTGTTTTATTCCGAATAAAATTAAACGACCGTTTAATTTTACCCAAAATTTTCACTAGCTCAAATCAATTGCAAACCAGCTCCATCACGTAGTGTTCGTCAATATAGACCCAACGCAATTCGTTTTGTGCGAAATAGACCTCGTATCAAAAGGTTATGCAGTTTTAAAGATGGTACGAATTAATATACTTTTTTAATTTACAAATCTATTTTTATTTTTAAGCTTTCTTTTACTTAGGCCATTCAATTTGCATTCTTTCCATCAGGCCGTGAATTGCTTTCTTCTTCCAGGCAAAAATCGCGTACATGCTAAACCCATTGCCGTTTAAAATTCTTTTGATGCCGCTCCACCTATCGATGATTAGAGGTCGATCAGATGATGCTGCTACGAAACCCTACCCCGCCTCGACTTCCTGCCAAGTGCGGTCCCCTACAGTTCCGTCGTTGCTTCGTGAAACCCATTCAAATGCAGAACCTTCACGTGCTAATCCCAGCGAATCCAAGCCACCATCATTGATCATGACCGTTGGATTTGTCGAGCTCAAGGAGCTCTACAAGTTTGCAGTTGATGGTTTTACGTAATTGCTTATGGATTAGGAGAAATCGAAGGGAAAAACTAAATGATTTTCTGGCCATGGAAACGTAAATGGCGGCTAGCCCTAATTCTTGCTAGGGTTTGTGAAAAATGAATAAAATGTTGACCTTTTATAGAAAATTACGCGACACTATTCATCCCTAAAATTTTCGAACTCGAAACGAAGCGTGACGCCTGGCGTTTATAATGTTTCAACCCTATTCCGAATGCAGTGGAATATATATCGGAAGCCATTCCGATTGTATTTGAAAAATAAGTTTTCAAATCGAATATTTAAATATAAAATTCACTTAAATGAATTTCTACGCGTTTTAGCTTGCCCCGGACAAACCGTAAATCCGATTGACATGAAATTTGAGATCTTACAATAATATAATATTATGGATCCAATGAAACTGGTTTCATCGAAATCCGAGACTGTTTCAAAAATAACTATTTTTACACGTCAATTAAATATTAAAATATTCAATTTCTACAAATTAACTTTTAATTCAATTTTAAAAGTTCTGTGACATTATTCTAATTCAAATATGATTTAATTCACTTTATAAATCATTTTCAGTCACCCTAAATCCAATTTCCAATTATTTACGCAATTTCAAATATTAACTTAACAGTTTAATTATCCAATTAAATCTAGTTATTCGAAATATAGGTTATTCAGCTTATTAAATTTACTTGCGAATATTTAAAATCAATTAAATGTACGAATTTTAAATAAAAAAAATTCTGGGTCATTACACTCACCCTCAAGATGAGATGTATTGTAAAAATGGGGAAAAATTTTGATAACTAAATTTTGATTTTTGAGTTATAAATTGAAACGATATTAGTTGGTTTTGAAAAGATAACTAAGAATGGATTTGAAAACTTAGAAAAGTTTTTACTAGAAGTTTAACTAATGGATTTTGGAAAAGCTAAACGATTTACATGAATTTGAAATCTAGTTTGAATGAATTGTTTTGAAAACATAAAGGATTTTTTGTGATTTTTTCTTGCTTGGTAATTTTGGGATGAAATTTTTTTAAGTAGAGGAGAATGTAAGGACCCAGAATTTCAGTCATTCAAAATTAGGATATTTAATCGATTTTAAATATTCACAAGTTAATTTTATAAGTCGAGTAACTTATATTTCGAATATTTGGATTTAATTGTATAATTTATATTGTTAATTTACTATTTGAGATTGTAGAAATAATTGAAATTGAATTTAGTGTGAATGAAAATGATTTATAAAGTTGAATCAAATTTTATTAGAATTAGAATTATGTTAGAGGACTTTGGAAATGGATTTAAAAGTTAATTTATAGAAATTGAATATTTTAATATTTATTCAATGTGTAAAAATAACCATTTTTCAAATAGTCTCGGATTCTGACGAAACCAGTTTCATTGGATCCATAATGTTATATTATTGTAGAATTTCAAATGTCATGTCAATCGGATTTACGGTTTGTCCGGGGCAAGCTAAAACGTGTATAAATTTCTTTAAATGAATTTTAAATTTAAATAGTCGATTCGTAAATCTATCTTCCAAATACGATCGAACTGACTTCCTATATATATTCTATTATGTTCGAAATAAGGGTAAAACATTATAAACGCTGTGAGGCATGCTTCGTTTCGTGTTCGAAATTTTTTTGGGCGAATTTTTCTATAAAAGCCCCTAATTTTTTTTTTGTTGTTCAAAAAACCCTAAGGTTTCACTCAGCCGCCACTAATAGATTCAATGGACGATATCTTCCTAATTTCTCCCTTAATTCTTCCAATCCATGCTATATTTCAAGAAACTCTCAACTATAACTTTGAAGAGTGTGTCGAGTTCTAGGAGATCAACGGTGGATATGTGGAATGGAGACCAGGTGTGGCGGTAGTTCTCGTTCAAACGAACAGCTTTCGTGCATGATTTTCTAAGCAATGGTAAGGCTGAGCTCCTCGGCGTGGCTAGCATGGGTCGTGTAACAACCCACATATTTATCGATTGTATATTTAAAATATTTTATTTAAATATTTCATTGTTTGTCGGATTTTAGTCCGAAAAGCTACTTTTTGCAAGCAGTCGAATTAGGACTCGAGACCACTTCCATTGAGTTCAAAACCCCGTTTGTGACCTTTTTGAGTATAAGCTTTGATATGTTTGGAGTAAGTTGATTTTTGCTACTTTATCTATTGGGTTTTGGGTTTAGGTTCAGCCCACTAGCCATAATAATACCCCAAACTGAATCATCCCTCCCCATTCACTCTCATTTCCTCCTCTTTTCAGTTCTAAAGAAAAATTGGTGGAAGATAATGGGAAATAGAAATCCAAATCCCTAGTTCCTTTGCAAAATCCAAGATCTAGCTCCAAATTCAAGAGAACCGATTGGTAAGCCTTTTCTTCATCTTCCCCGACTCATCTCTCTTTGATTTCAGAAATTTCCTAAACCTAATTTGGGAAATATTTATCTTTTAAGCTTAGAATCAAGCTTCTTGAGTTGGGATTGAAGGTGGTTGATCTCCCTTTGCTTTAGAGCTTCTTCTTTAATTTTTTGGGTTCAAAGGTGAGATTTTTATCTCACATCTTTGTCTATAATTATCTTCAATTGTTAGGTATGAATTCCTAACACTTATTCTTGTGCAATTGATTTTGGTGTGGATTGATTTGGTGTATATTCCAATTTTTGGTGTTTTGAAATGAAAATCTATGAAAAATCCTATTATGGATATTTGGATATTGATATTTGAGGCATATCGAAGAGCCGTTAAGGCTGGGTTGTCGCGTGGCGTAAATCCTTAGTCGTCATTTGCTCGTTCGATCGTTTCCGATATTCGTTTGGCCATTTTTGGTCGAGGTTCAGGATATCCTCAAAATTCCAGTTTCAGACGTCTGAATCTGGGATTTCAGACGTCTGAATTGGCTCAATTTCAAACAGAAAGAAAGTAGGCTAAAAATGTCTATTTCAGACGTCTGAAACATTTGGTTTAGACGTCTGAATTACGTTCTGGAATCATTAATTTTCCAGATTCAGACATTTGAACCACTTGTTTCAGGCGTCTGAAACTATAGTGTTTTGCCTACTTGCCTTTTTGTTTAAGAATTCCAATTTAAATCGATTCATGATGATCCTATTTGTTGTTATCATTTATTATGACTTTGATGACTCCTTTTTAGGGATTTTTGAATATCCATTTCAATGGATTCTTTATCGGTTTCTTTGGATTTTATTCACATCTTCATATGTGAATTTTAGTGGTCGATTGTTCCTACAATCTTCTTTGTGATTTGTCACTTTAAAAATATAAAGGTTTTCTATACTAGTAGTAAATATCAAAACTATTTCTTCAAACGATTTCAACACTATTTTATTACAAAGCTCGTTTCTTAAACCGTTTTCCAATCTATTAGTATATACAAGCCTTTACCTCACTCGTATGAGAAATCTAATTAAACGACCTAGTAAAACGAGTGGTATGAAACGCTTGTGTTTACTTCGTCGGTTAATTCTTGGACTTGTTCGATTGAACCTCATGTGGCAATTTTCTAGTGGAGATCTACAATTTGTTCGTAAATATTTACGTTAAGCTAGTGGTTATGGGACATGAAGCTAAACTCATATATTTACTAGCTTAGTGTAATTGACACCTCTCGTTGATCATGACGATCATCTTTGTGATTTAGACTAGCAATGTGCGATGTCTCTTTGTCTGCGAGTGAGACTAAACCCCGTTTTGTGGAGTTTCGACTCAAAATTGGTGGGGTAGCAACCCATGGTCTTCGGGCCGTTTGTGGAGCCTCGGCTCAATTTGTGATGGTTAACAACCATGGAATTAGCGTTCCGTTTGTGATACACGTGTTGGTGAGCTTTATGCTCCCGTTTGTGATAGGCCTCTTCCCCCGCTTTTTGTGATTTCTGGATTTCTTGAGATGATTTCTAGAATTTGTGTTCCACCAATTTTCGTGATTTTCATTGATAAGTTTTATCAATATTTGTGCATTGGTGAATTTGTGTGTCATTGACTTTTGTGATTGATATTAATGTCATCGTCAATATTTATGGTTTGGTGAACGAAATAAGGAGTATGACATTTCTTTTGATCCTTGAGTAGATTTTTGTGATATTGATTAATCTCTTGTTGATTTTCAATTACTTATATATATCACAGCTTGGTATTGTGATTATTATGTGTTTAGTCATACCTCTTATTCTGTATCGCTTCATCTGATATTTATAGTTAGACTGATCCGTTTATTATTTTCTTATTAAATAATACTCGGGTCAGACCGAGATGTTACAGGTGCTTCAGCTTGACTTCTCACTTGGGATTGATTTCTCTGACTTTTGGCTAACTACTTAGATTAGTAGTTTATTTTGTTGTATACACTTGAGATATGGACTCATAGTTGTATTCTTTTGTATAACACGTGTTGCTATTCTTTTTTGTGGACCTTTTTGACCACTACTCTGATATACACTTTCATGTGTTAGTTATATATTCATATCTTCTTCCGCCTTTGTGATATGAATTATCTGTGACTGATTTGTGTTATGCTTATTTCTATATTTGTTTCCGAAGATTATTATAGCCACTGTGTACTAGCTTTGTGTTTGTATCGGTATGTCGGATTTCCTCTTGAAATAAAATGTATGTTATACTATCTGACATATCGGTGCTTGCGCAAAGCAATTACACGGATGGTCGCTCGTCAACAGCCTTATTCTCCGTGCTAGTTGACTGCATTACACCGTAGTGTTCTTGGCTAGCGTGGGTATAAAGGTGGGGCGTCACAGGTCGAGCAAGGTCCGGGCTACAGCGCGGAGATCATTGATCATCGTCTCGATCGAAGGTTTGGTCGCGGCAATTGGGGTTTAGATGGCGGCATGGGTTCATTTCGTACGCGCGTATAAACGAAAGGAAGAATAAAAGCACGGGCAACCCAGATTCTCTCAAGCATAAATGAATGGCTACGATACATTAGGGTTTTAAAATAGAAAAGAAATTATAAATTTATATATAATAATTCGTATAATCTTTAAAATATCATAAGTTCTTCATACGAGGTCCGATTTTGATTAAACGAATTACGTTGTGTCCGTATTGACGAGCACTACATTCTAGAACTAGTTTGGAGTTGATTAGAGCTAGTGTGAATTTTGGATAAAATTAAATGGCTGTTTAATTTTATTCAGAATAAAACACTATAACTGCTATTGGAACCCATGTGAGTACAACTCACTCTTTCTAACTCACTGATATTATTATATAAATGAGAATATGTAACAACTTGAAGTTTTATAACAATTAATTTTCGTCATTTAACGATTAATTGGTTGATAATTGCTATTGAGTGTTTTAATGGGTTAAAAAATTTGGTTAGGCGTTGAGTGGGCTTTGAAAATTGAATCTTGGCCATGCTTTATTTTGGGGTTGTGATACAAGGGAATAACCGTTCCCTCCTCTCTACTCATTTCACTTGGCAACCCTAAACCTAAATATACGAGAGAAATGGCGGCCTCTCTTCGTTCTCCTTCCTCTCTGGTCTGAAATTAGGGCTTCATGATTTTTTCGAATCGGCGTCTCTCGAGATGATTCTCGTTCCTTTGCTTCGTCAATCGGTCGTCTTTGCTTCGATTCTTCTAGGGTTTCATCGATCGATTCTTTGATGCGTGCTCTGGAAAGCAAGGTGGGTAATTCTTATTTACTCACAACTTCAAATCGTTGAGGATTTCATGACTTGTTCGAACTCGTGATTTTGTCGTTTGGGTTATTTGAAGTTGTTAATTTTTAACTCGGCCATTTGATTTTGTTCGATGTTGATATTTCTCTGACTTGAGTTCATTTTGAGACAGTTGATTTAAGTTGCATTATATGGTGACTTCGGTTTTGAATTAGTTTGCTCACCTCGGCTTGACTTGATTTGACGAGGTTGATTTTTTATCACTTGACTTCGGCCATGGTGATTTGTGATGATATTCTATTTTCTACTGCGATTTGGGTTTCGAGATTACTATACTTGAATTGTAAAACCTGTTGCCTGCATTGAACTTGACTACTTCCTGCTGTTGCTTGACCTCGGCAGTCATGTCTTGTTCAAAGTTGATACTTGCATTTGACAATTGTCACTTGATTTTGTGATAGTATGAACTTATTTGATTTTTGCTATATATCATTGTTTTGAAATTGCTACGATGCCTCTGAGCTTGTTTACATTGCCTGTTTTGTGTGGTAGTTGGACTCGAACTTATGTTGACTTCGACATTTAACTATCTTTGTTCAAAACTGCTGCTTTGATTTTCAGTTGCACTTAGTATCACTTGTTGTACGTCTCCTTGCAGTCAGGTGTGTTTATCCCTATCGTGTTTTCAACCTGACTTGATTTTGCAATTGCCTTCCCTGTCCACTTTAATTCACTATTGCAGTCATGTGTACATTACTCAGATTTGTTGTGCACTGACTTAAGTTGAGCTTTTTTCATATTGCTGGTTCATAGTTATTACCAGTTGACACTGTGTACATTGTTTGGTATCTGCATTCGAACTTGACCTTTTCTTGACTCGGCCATTTGTGAGTTTGGTGCTTTGTTCATTTGAGTCATGTTAGCTCTATATTAAAACTGATTTCAGGGATCACCTCTATTTTATGTACTTGAGGTTGTAGCATCATATGTACACATATGTTGTTCACTTGATCCTTTGCTTTTCACCGATCTATTTGTTATCGCTTGCCCTTGTGCATTCGTGTAGCTGATTGCATCTATGGGGTACTACTTGCATTCATGTATATGGTAGCAGTGATCGAACTGTTAGCCTTTGGTTAGTAATTTCTGATTCATTACTGACTTTGTGGTTGGTTTGGATCCTCTGATTCATTGATGTAGTTGATGCCAGTTTCCTTTGTGTAAGCTCGATTCTAATACATTGCATTGATGCATTGTATTCATTTGCATTTGGTCAATTGTATTCATTTGTTGTGTGAGGTAGTGCCATATCTTTGGTGCTCTCACCTTCACTCTACCCTTATAGTTTGTACCACTCCTTGTTCATAGTGATGTTCACACTGCTGCACTTCCCCGACCTGTGCAGTGTAACCTTCAGGTGAGTGATGTGCACGTAAATATGCATATTTTTACCACCATATTTATTCTATTTAAATTAAATAAATGATCATATTGGGTATTTTAACTTGTTTTAACCAAAATTCATATTAATTCCAAATTTTCACATATTCATCTTCATATAAGGGCAAAATGGTCATTTGTGCGCGTATATTAATTTGAAAGAATTTAATTGGAAATTTCTATAATATTTTGTAGGAATTTAGCTTCTCATATTAGTGGGTTCATGAAGAAACATGCATGCACAAAATGGATATAAAGGAATGAAGATAGAAATAATTCAAAGTGAAGATCATGGAGGACCCCACCTACCCACCTACCTTAATGTACAAATTAAAGGCTAATGCACATGCTTTTGGACTTAATGACTTCATGTACACTTAATGGGGGATTAAGACATGTTAATGATTACTTGGCCTCCACACTTCCTAAGGGGCATTTTGGGCATTCCCCAAAAAGTGAATTAGGGTTTTAAAACTTGTATATATACCCCTTATGTTTCATGTAGCCATCTTCCTCTTAGTTAGTTAGTTTTAGTTTAGAAAATAAATCAAAGCTCTCTTTCTTTCCATGGCTACTTAGCCATTTTTATTTTATGTAATCTTTTTTATGCAACTTCAATATATGTTCTTTTTCTTTTCATGCTTATTTACTTTCATGTTGTAGTGTAGATCTCTTCTCTTTTATGCAAGTACAATAATTTTTCCTTCCATTTTGCTCTCTTTTTCCTCTTCTTTTTATTCAATGTTGTTTGCTACATTTGTTCATATGATGACAAATATGAGAGGCTAAACCCCTTCAATTTAGGGGTAATGAAGCTCTCTAATCATATAGCTTCAACTTAATTTGATGTTTATGCTCTCTTTTTGTGCTTAATGAGAATGATTGAAGTGGTTTAATGATGTTGTTTAGCTTTGCATTTGATAGTCTATGTTGTTCATAACAAATAGGCTATGCTTAAACAAACAAAACACAAATTGCCTCTTCATCTACATATGATTATGGCAAAGAAGTGATTGTTGAAATTAAAATTTGATGGCTTATATCTCTAATTAATAGTTAATAGGCCATGCTTAAAATAGATTTTGCTTTCAACTTAGTTGTCATATGTTATGAGATTTAAAAGTGTATTAGTGGTTGTGTTATAGTTTGATGGTTTATATTGAGCTAATTAATAGCACAAATATACCATGCTTATGATAAGCACATCAACTAATTCACTAATGACAAGAAAAGAGAGATCATAACTTCATTTTGTTGATTTATGTGATTTAGAGAGTGGAAATTGCCTCTAAATTGTCATTTAACTTTCATATTTTTATCTATTTTTCTTTTACTAGTTTTTGTTAGTTTCTCACATTTTTAGCTAATAACACTTTCAAGTTTGGTTAATTTGATTGAATAGAATTTTAAAATCATCAATTCCCTGCGGATCGACCCGTATTCGCCGCGTGCTACATTCGCACACCGTGCGCTTGCGGTATAAATTTTATTTCTAAATTCGTTCGACGGTTTTCTAATCCGATAGAATTTCCGTCGACGAACAGTGAGCCTTTATGCTTTACATTCGAGTTGAGTTGCTTTGCAGATGTGTTGAGTCGATAACTTGACCTCTACACTCTCGATTTTCTGTCATAACTGGGTCTGCATTTTGATATTGTGCGGCCAGTCCGAATCATATATGTTGACTTGAGTTTGTTATACTTGCACATTGGTTTATACATTTAGTTGAATCCAACTGAAACGCTTGGGTTTGACCTTGTGCTTGTTTGTGTACTTTCATTGTGCATTTCCTGAGCTTTTGCATATTTCATATGCTATAGTGGCGAGGCAGTACACGCGTGCGTGTACTGTAGCCACACAGAATTGACGTTTTGAACTGATGTTTCAATTATTTGAATTGTTTTGTGTGTTTAACTCAATGTTTTGAAAATGCATTTGGATTTGGTTTAATTTGATCATTTTGTTGATGTCTATTCATCTACTTGATAATTAGATTATGAGTTTCTAATTATTTATTCAATAATTAGATTTTGTTGTTAATTGCCGATTAGGCAATCCTGTTGCTTTCTAAATTATCTTCTTTGATAATTTGAATTTGCTAATTTTTTGTTTGACACTGTTACGTGTTTTATCTACCGTTATCCGATTTATTATTAAAGGATTGGATAGATGAGATTTATTGTGACTATCGTCTATTCGTTATTTAATTATTATTGATTCTATGCATTAATAACTGAGTTTGAATTAGATTGACCCATGTATTATTTTCCTTTGAATGTAATACTCAGGTCAGACCGAGTATTTACAGGTTGTAGATATCTTACTTTGGGTTGCTGCTAGAGCTATGAAGTCTTTTCATATCATTTGGAGTAGTCATTGTTATAGTATAGGACGTTGTATATTCATGTATATTATTCACGATAATGTACTTGTATATGTAACTTCCAGTGTCGGCAGTTGTAGTTGTATCATATGTACTGTATCACATGTATTGTAACTAATATCAGTTATATATATACATGAGTCTTTTTGTTATCTGTTTTCCGCATTTAGATTATCTGTGTTATTATTGTATTAATTGTCCTAAACTATTATGAACCATCATAGTCCTTTTTATACTGGAATTGGGTACGTCGATGGGAGTAATTAAATAAGAGATGAAAAATAAAAATATACATACCACTCCTATCGAGATAATCAATACTAGTGTAAGGCCTAACTACGGATAGCCGCTCCTATCCAGCCTTATTCTTCGTAATAACGGACAGCATTTCTATTAATACTCTTTGTTATTGTGAGCATAGAGGTGGGACATCACAGAATAAATTTATTCTATGTTAATTGATGATTGTTTGGATGATATATGATATATTATCTATATATTGATTGGTATTTGGATATATTCCTTCCTAATGGAGCAGATGAGACCGTATACGTTCCCGTGTATGAGCGAATGACCCTTTGTACGCGTGTCTGCCTCGAAACGGACATTGTACACATATTCTAAAATGTATATTTTTTGTACGTGACAGGTTGGAGGGTTCCAACTGGATTCCTCATCAGTATTAGTTTATTTATAGATATCGTGATATTTGTTGTTATCATGTGATATATGATGTTTTGGATGCTCTAATTGCTGTATTTAGTGTTGTTGCAGCATTGGGCCTATTTTTGGTAATTTAAAAACGTTAAAGTGATCATTTCAAATTAAAAAGGATTCATTTTGAAAATATACGTTTTGTTGAATTTTGAAGTGTTAAGGAGATGAATTTATTTTTAATAAATAAATGTTATAATTTTTATGTTATAAAAATTATGATTTTTGTGAAGTATACTTAAGTATGATTTTTAGAGTTATATAAGTTTTAATAACAATTTGTAAATTATTAAAAGAATAAGTTTATTTAAATCGAGATTTTTGAGTTATTATAAATGGTATGTATATAAGATTTAAAGAGTGGTTTTAAATCCAAATAAATGGTGTAACATACGCGGTTTTGTCGGGATCCAAAGGTCGGCGTTCATACGTCCACTGTATCAAATGCCGCATAATCGAATGTCGAAAAACTGAACTGTTATGGTTAAAAAGAAAAGGTAGAAGAAAAAGATAGAAGATGTAAGAAAACAGAACAGAAACAATATCAGAATCTCACATATCGCAGCGGAACAACATATAATAGATAAATGAATATCTTAAAAAACAAAGAACTATCTCAACTATTACATTACATCATCATCAGAGTATACAACAACAATATACAATGGACAGTTATACAAACATGTCCTTACAAGTGAATTTACAGCGGAAAAGATAATATCATATACAAGTAATACGTCTCGCCATCCAGCTCGCCACTTGAGCTCCAAAGCACTTCTGAATCCAGAATGACCTGATAACCTGACTCTAGGCTGCCCGTGTGGAAAATTATGGGCATCCAGAGTTTAGGAAGAGAACAATAAACTCCAGGTCAGTCATGGGACTGGTGTGAGAACTTAAAACAGTTATTTATCTTTTAAAATAACAACAACAAGAGAAATGAAAAAATATCCGCAATGCTTTTGGAAAATGAAACTACCGTAAGGCCTCCTCGCATACACACATTGCAAACACAGAATTAGAGGAGATTTCTCCTTATGATAGTCAAAGATGCTTACTAAGAAAAACAAATCAATTTTGATATTATTATTAGTGCATAGTTTAGAAAGCATTTCGAAAATAGAAATAAATCTTAGCCAGCATAGACATTCCGAACTATGCCTACTATAGCTACTATCCAAACAGTGGGGCGCCACCATAAGTGAATGGCACATTCTACAACTAAAACCGTACAAGGATCATATTGCTTTTTTGGATTTTCCAACAAATGGTCAGCCTAAGGAACTTCCATTGCCACATGGGATCGCCTCTGGCGGGATGTCCCGAGAACCTAACCAGATCTCAGCCAACACAAGACTGGGTTACCTCTGTAACTAGGTTACTACTTCTCGAGTATTCCACCCCTGGTCCTTTGGGAACTTTATTCGAGGGCCCTCGATCACCAAGCAACAACCACACAGAAAAATGAGATTGGAGCAACCACGTAGGTTAAGCATCAGGGCTCCATACCTGACACCACCCTTTTCCAGAAGGAAATGACATACCCAAAAGGGAGCGACCCTCATAACCTTGTCGCATATTCCTGTTTCGACCATTTCCGGGGTGTGAGGTCTGACGAAGTCTCGTCCATAAAGCTACGCTTTTTCACAAAGCCACGCTTTGAACAACAAATGATCAATAAATAATCATCACACAACAACATTCAGCATGCCACATTAACAAATTGGGAATATATCGCTGATAACCTTCAACTACAAAACCTCTGAGCTCGTGCGTCTCAAAGAAGGGTGTCAAGCTAAGAGAATAACTTCCCCGACACCAACATAAATGTATTTGAAATAAATCTGCTTTATATCTCAAAATGTTATGTCAGACATGTAACCATACAAGTCTGTTCCGGGTTCAAACAGAACCGAAGGCACTTCAAAAGAAGCCCTTGCACCCGGGTATTCACAATCCGGATCGATTTTCCTATCACAAAGGAAATCGTCATACCGTAGCTAACGGTGCCGAGACAATCGATAGGTCATCTTATCGTTTTCACAAACACCCAGTCTTCACCGTCGGTCTTCAATGCTATCCATTACGTCGTATCACTTTTCGAAATGGGTAATCTAAATAACGAGCGCAATAATTTAAAAATAAGTGTAGCATTCAATTTCAACCAATTCACAACAAATAGCCATTCTAGGGTCAATATTGATATTCGGTTATTTAACTATCAATCAATATTCACAACATAACCCAATTTCAAATAATTTCCCAAATTATTTATTTTCAAATATATCTTTACCAGATATAATTTCCACACTTCAACCATTTGAAACAAATTTCAAATCATTTTCCACCTTTCAATCTTTGAAAACAAATTTCAAATCAATTTCCTTAAACGGAAACACTTCCAAATATTTATCCATTTTCAATTTAAAACTGTTCATTTAAACCAATCAAATAAATCCTTACCGATTTATTAAATTTACGTTCCAAATCCGTAAATTTATTTCCACACTTTAAAATAAATCAATGTTTATTTTTTTTAAACAAATTTCCCTTTCTTTTATAAATTCCATAGTGAACTTAACTTTCCAAAATATCTATGAATATACGATTTCCAAATTGATTTCTAATATTCATTTTCAATTTATCTTTGAAAGATAAAATCTCAAAACATTTACTTCATATTGGAAAAACATTTCCATACTTATTTAATAATAAGTAATTCACAAATCCATTTATTTCCAATACTTGGAAAATATTCAATATACTTAAATCACAATTAAGTATATAATTTATTCTTTAAGAAAAACATTCTCTTAAACACATTTGTTTAAGTTAAAACGAATGTTGCGTAAAACATCATTACGACAACTCAAAATCACTAGTATAGGGATTCGAAAATAAGATAGATATATAAACCCCAATACTATACAAAACTTTTCCTTTCGGAAATCATTTACTATAACAACAGTGTTATAGCCCACCATTTCCTTCTATTTCTCGCAAACGTCTATTTCAACAATGAATGTTGAAATCTATGATTTCAATACTTAATACATTTGAAAACATCTTTAAATCGTTTTAATTCTATTTAAAATACCACTTTCCTAAAATATTTCTTTAATATTATTCACCGACCAAAATCGTGAATATACTTCGTTCACCAAATTCAATTTCTACATTTTTTATTTAAAGGATTATCCACTGTCCCAAAATCGTGGATATATCTCCTTTAATAAGCTATAATAATTAAACTTATTAAAACAAGTCTATTTCGGATTTATAAAACAACGTTTATAAATCCTATTTATACTTTATAACAACTTCAACTTATTAAATCACTTTATTTACAAATTCTATCCATATCCCATTTACATGCCAAAATCCAATTTATAAGTTAATTACTTGTAAATCTTTTATTTTACAGAAAAATCCATTCATTTTATAACTTCACAATTTATAAATCTATAGATTTCATCCACTTATGAAATCCATTTATATTTCATTTTGACACTTATAAAAACTCTTTTTATAATTCCAATATCTTAACTTATAAATATCAATTTTATAAATCTTTTATATATATCATTTATAATAATTCAAAAATCCCAATTTAAAACATTTTATAAATTAATCAACTACTTATTTCAAAAATCATGTTTCGGTTATACTTCACAAAAATCATAATTTTTATAACATAAAAATTACAATGTTTATTCATTTAAAATGAATCAATTACAAAATTAAATTTTATTATGAATTCTCAACTTAAATTCTCAAAAATCCAATTTTGTTTATTTTCGGCATCTAAAGATACCACAAAAAAAAATTCGGATAAAATTTAGCCTTTAACGATTTCAATCACGAAGATAATCACGCAGATTATAAATAGATCAACACACAACATTGAAACCAATTCAATCATTTGAGGAATCCAGTTGGATCCCTCCAACTTATTTCCCTGCACCCAACGATGTTAGCACAATACCAATTCCGCTTCGAGACAGAATATCGCAGTATATGGGATTTATAAAATACTATCTACTATTATGCGGCGCAATAGGGTCTCATCCGCTATATAATGCGGGAAAATCAACTCTGAATACATATGTAATACCAATTCCATACAAGTTGGAATTATCGCGGTATATGTTTTTAATAAATAACCTCCGCTTAATATGCGGTGTATAGGGTCTATTTCAATACAACAGATAATAACTACCATCCAGTCACACAATCAAGCAATTTTAAATATAACTATTTAAAATTTAAATTGAAACAATTAGATTGAGTGAGAATTTCTCACCTTGAGTTTCCAATAATAGTTGTAGCGTTTTATTTCAAATAAAATTAAACATGCGTTCAATTTTACCGAGATTTTCACTAGCTCCAAACGACTCCAAACCAGCTCCATTGCATAGTGCTCGATAAAGCGAAGCCAACGCAGTTCGTTTCGTGCGTTTTCGACCTCGTATGAAAAAGTTATGGTATTTAGAAGTTTGTACACATTTATATATATAATTTACAATTCATTTTTTTTATACCCAGATGACATCAGGGCCGTCCAAATTTCTACATGAAATCAAGGCCATTACTTTTTGCTTTCTTCTTCCAGGTGATGCCGTGCACGAAAGAACCCAATTGTCGTTCGTTCCTTAAATCTCGCCCCCACCTACGTAGATCTTTACGACGATCAAGAGCCACCATTCGAAGCACCAACGCCAATACCACCCTCGGTTGCAACAGTATGAAACTCGGTCGCCCAAATCACCGTGAAAACATGAACGAACGCGCCGCCTTCGAGGCCTAATTTTCAATGATCCAAAGCCCTAAAAACGATCATAGCCGTTCATATTATAGATCTCATTACGCTCTAGAGTTTTGTAGTTGAACACTTGTTGAATCTTTGTGTAGATTTGAAGAAAATTATGGAGGAAAAAGAATGCATTTCGGCCATTGGAGATATGGAGGCGGGGGCTGAAGCTATTTAGTGTTAGGGTTTAGTTTAGTTTGCAAATTGAAGATGTGAAGGCCTTTTATAGAAAATTTCCAACGAACACTATTCATCTCCAATTTTTCGAACTCCAAATCTCGCGCGGTGACTGGCGTTTCTAGGGTTTACCCTGCGTTCCGGACACAATGGAATATGTTTCGGAGGCCAATTCGGTAATCTGTGCGAGTTACGGAAATAAATGATCAAATTTAAACTAAATCGATTAAACCGATTTCTATGCGTTTTGGCTTGCTCCGGACAAACGGTAAATCCGATTGACACGAAATTTGAAACAATACAATAATTTGATATTGCGGATCCGATGAAATAGGTTTCGTCAAAATCCAAGACTGTTTGAAATATGACTATTTTCACTAGTCGATTATATATTAAAATATTCAATTTTCACAAATTAACTTTTAATTCAATTCTAAAAGTTCACAAACATTGTTCTAACTCCAATATGATTTAATATAACTTTATAAATCATTTTTAATGACATTAAACCCAATTTCCAATTATTTACGCTATTTCAAATATTAAATTGTCGATTTAATTATCCAATTAAATCAAGATATTTGAAAAATAAATTATTCGACTTATAAATTTTACTTGTTGATATTTAAAATCAATTAAATATCTGAATTTCAAATGACGGAAATTCTGGATCGTTACAAACTTCCCCCTTTAAAAGAATTTCGTCCTCGAAATTACCAAGTAAGAAAAAGTTACAGAATCCATTAACTTTTCAAAACAAACCGTTCAAATTTGATTTACAATCTCTTAAGTGTTTAACTTTTCCAAAAATTCAATAGTTAAACTTCTTACAAAACTTCACTAATATTTTCAAATCCATATATAGTTATCTTTTCAAAATCAACTTTATCGTTTAACCTTTAACTTCAAATCAAAACTTAGTTTTCACAAATTTTTCTTCCAAAATTTACCGAAAATTTTCTAAGGCCTTAAAATTTTATAAAATTTCGCCATAACCTCCTTTTTACGGAGGAGCTTTTACAATATCACAATAGATATAAATATATATACATCGACCCACACGGTCGGAAAATAGAAAAACAGTTCATATTTCCTATTTTTATTGCGTATGTGTACCTTTTTAGCATTTTTAAGCAAAGCAGCTATTTATTTAGCATTTTCCGCAACCAAATCCCGCTAACGGTAGCCCCGGTACCTGTACTTACTCAATATAAACACGTAAGTAAGATATATAAGAAGTTATTAACATTTTACTCTTTTAAACAACTACAACACATGCATATTAAAAGAAATGCATACTAACAAGGTTTATAAACAATTTATATGATTTCGACATTACTTGTAATTGTTTACAACCGATTCATATACAACGACATTCAATTATTCATTTTCAATTAGTTTACATTCACTAATTTACATTCACATTTGTTTCACTTTCAATTCAAATCAATTTCTATTCAATTTAAAGTTACCTAATTTCCAATTTGAATTTAATTGCTTTAGCTTTCAATTTTATTCATTCAATTGCATATGAATTTCTATACAATCAATTAACAATAATCTAACAACCAATGTATATCCAACACAACCGAATTTATCCACTTTACATTCAACATTCATATTTACTTTATTTACCTTTAATTTGGTTTAACATTCAATTGGCCTCAAATGAATTTACACTTATATCCATTTTTCTATATCAATTCATTAGATTTTATTGATTAATATTCAATTCATTAGTTTAATTACCAATTTATTTTTACCATATAGAGTTGAATTTTATTACATAACTCCAGTTCATATTCATTTAATTCACTTCATTATTTTACTTCAATACCCAAATCAACTTCATTCAGCATCACTTAAGTTACATTTCTCTTAAACATCAATTGTTTAACTTAAATTAAATTTCCATTTCAACAACATATCTAATCCAGTTAAAATCCAATTCAAATTCCAACTCCAAAGTAAATTCTATTTAACTTTTACCAAAGTCAATTTTCATCACTTATTCAGATTCATACCTCGTTTTGCTTAACAAAGTTATTTAACCATTTTAATAATTGGTTTTACTTACATCTTCACATTTAATAAGTTGTACAACTTATTATTCAACTTCCAAATCTGATTTAATTTATTTAACTTCCTTTAGTTAAATTTCACATCATACATTTTATCATACTGATTCAAATTTATTTCAACTTTACCAAAGTTAAATCTTTATTATCTCATATTATAAGTTAAAAACTTGATAACTTATATTCATCAATTACAACTTGGATTTTAAATTCAAATTTGTTTGTCACAACAAAATTCAATTTCAATTTACTATGGTAGCAAATCCATCACACAAAAACTCGAAAATGATACTGATGATGCTGCAGTCATCACCCTTATTATTTCCCAGTAACAGTAGTGAATCCAGTGTTTTTAGTTCTTTTAAAAATTTCCTTTTATTTGTAAATCACATTTATAAATCTTGCCTATATAGTTTCGCTATTTCCCTTTGCTTATACAAGATTATTCCATAATTGTGAATCATTTCAATTAAAATTCTATACTTATGTAATTGTTGCTTTTATATAATTTATTCTTTCACAATTGTTGTTTTTATTCAGATCATTCGAACAACTTTCATTCACTTATATATTTTTTCATACATTTTCAACAATCAAATAATTCAATTTTACATACACTTTGATAATTCTAAAAAATTATTCCTTTATATATAAAATATAATCGAGGTAAAATTATTTCATTTACCCAGTTTAAAATGATACCATGTCGGTTTATCTCGTTTAAGAGTTTAGAAACCCCTATCGATGACAGTTAGCTAGGCTGCACCTACCAGAATCTATAAACAATCAACTGATAAGTCAACACAATACAAAACAATTTGATATACACTAACAAATACGCGCTCATATCTATAATTACACTCAACTCATTCTAGAGTACTACTGACTCTATCTCTAATGAGTAATTGTAACGTCATGGATTTTTCGCATTCGAAAATCGACATCTGTACTCCACTTGTACTTGAATGCCGCAGATTCAATCGTTCAAATCCGAGTCGCCGGAGCTTATAACACAATTAAGTATAACAACACAGCGGAAGAAAAACAAATGAATATCATATACAATTCCAATGAATACAATATCCATATATGGAACAACATTGATACAATACGATACAGTCTATCAGAGATAATAAACAACAGCGAAAAAACAAAATGACTAGCAGCGGAACCAAAACTCCAAACCAACAAGCTCGAACCACCATCTGTTCACCCAGCTGAGCAAGTCTCGTCCACGAATCCAAAGACTCCAAAGGATTCCAAAGAGAAAGCTGAAGGGTATCAAATCGATATCTACTATCTATTATCTGAAAAACCCAACTCTAGACTGCCCGTGTGGAAAATAGTGGGCACCCAGAGTTTAGGAAGGAACAATAAACTCCGGGTCAGTCATGGGACTGGTATGAGCAAACAAAAAAGTTTATCTTTTAAACAAACAAAAGAATTTAAATTTGAAATCCGCAACGGTTTTTAGAAAATGAAACTACCATAAGGCCTCCCGCTACACACACAATGCAAACGCAGACTTGGAGGAGATTTCTCCTTTTGACAGTCAAAAATGCTTGATACGCGAAAACCATTTGATATTATTATAAGTGCACGGTGTAGAAAATCATTTCGAATGTATAATATTAATCTTAGCCAGCATAGACATTTCGTACTATGCCTACTATAGCTACCATCCAAACAGTGGTCACCACCAAAAGTGAATGGGAGGTTCTACAATTAAAACCGTACAAGGCGCGTATTGGTAATTGGATTTCCAACAAATGGTCAGGCTAAGGAACTTCCTGGGCCACATGGGTACGCCTCTGGAGGGACGCCCCGAGAACCTAACCGGATCTCTGCCAACACAAGGCCAGGTTACCTTTGTAACTAGGTAACTACTGACACGAGTATGCCATCCCCCGGTCGTAACCAACCTTTATCCGAGCGCTCGATACCAACAACCACAAAGTAATGTATTTGCAGTAACCACATAAGTTAAATATCTGGGCTCCATACCATGATATCACCTCTATCCAGAAGGAAATGAACATACCCTCAGGAGGCGCTACCTCCAAATAACCTTGCTGCATTCTTCTTGTTTCGACTATTTCCGGGTTGTGAAGTTCGACGAAGTCTTGTCCACAAAGCTACGCTTTTTACAAAAGCCATGCTTTGATCAACAAATGATCAGCAGCACTTCGCATGCCAAATTACCAAATGGGAATGTATCACTGGTAACCATCAACTACATAACCTCTGAGCTTGTACGTCTCAGAGAAGGGTGTTAAGCTAAGAGAATAAATCTCTGCCACCAAACATAAATGTATTTCATAGAAACCGGTTTTACATCTCAAAGTGTAACGTCACACACACATCCATACAAGTCTGTTCCGGGTTCGAACAGAACAAAAGGTACTTCCGAAGAAGCCCTTGCAAATCCGGGAATCCACAATCCCGATCGGACTTCCCATCACTTAGGGAATCTCTATACCGTAGCCACTCGGTGCAGAGACAATCGATAGGTTATCCTATCGTTCTCGCAAATACCCGGTCTTTACCACCGGTCTTCAAATGCTATCCATAACGTCGTATCACATATTCGGATGGGCTATATGACACAAAGGTCCTCTCCCGGCTAAACCGAATAGTCAGCGCAATATTTAAAAACATATGGATATGGGGTCTCAGTTAAGTCACAACTTAAAAATTCAAAACCTTTCATTCAAATGGTTAAAACAAATTACCATTTCCAATCTTTTAAACAAAAAGATTCATTTTCAAAACCTTCAATGGTTTAAACAATTTCCACATTTAAATCTTTTAAACAAAAGATTTATCTTAAAGATCCCCTTTCAATTTCAAAAACAAGATACACAAATTTTTAACAAAGATTCATTCATAGCTTTTCAAAACAATCCCATTCCAAATAGGATTAACTCATCGAGTCTTTAAATCAAAGCCATTTCATAGATTTCAAAGTTATTTCCAAAGATTCACTTATAACTTAGAAAAATATTTCAATTCAAACTTGAAATTTCTTATGAATTGGAAATTCATTACTTATGTGAAAGCTTTTATCATTTGAATCAAACAGTTTTATTTCGAAAAACCCAATTTCATTTATACAGGTTAAAATCCTTGGGTTAATTCAAATTCCCAAAACAACATTTTAAAACGGTTTAAATCGATATAAGCTTGTATACCCCTTTTTAAATCATAGATACCGAGTACAGAATTCAATTCCAGATATTGAATTCCAATTTAAATCGAATTATTCAAATTCCAAGTCTCTATTAGTTATTCAAAATAACTTTCATTCTTAAAACACCTTTTCAAAGCTTTCCATATTAAAATAAATTTATTTCCAAAACTATTTGAATTTAAAAATTTAAATTCAAAGCTTATTTTAAAAATCTGTGACTTAACCGATTTCCATGTGAAATCCATATTTGTGTGTGTATAAGTGTGGTCCAGGGGTTTTATACAATAGTGCACAACATCAATCAGCACAGATTCAAATACAGCAATATATTTGATAAGCGATATAAACTATAACGCTTATATTTGACAAGCGGTATAAACCAATTGTAACGCTTATCTTTCATTCACAAATCATAGGTACAGATCCCTAAGTAATAACAATAAACCATCTGATTAATTCAAATCAGATTAGTCACTAATCTTAGTTAAGTAATGTTAATTAACTACAAACCATTTTAATTAATTATTCTTAATTGATTACAATAATTAATTAACCCTTAATTAATAATTAATTCTTAATTAATTATTTTTAATTAATTTCAATAACTAATTAATTATTACTTAATCAATAATTACTCTTAATCACTTCCATTATCAAGTAATTATCAATTAATTACTTTACTAAGTAATTACCATCCATTAATTACATTAAGTAATTACTTCTTAAATTATCTAGTGATTATCTTAAATTTATTTAAACTTAATTAACTTAAACTAATCAAAATAAACTTAATTAATTACCATTAGCAATTAATTTTCTTAATTACTTCCAACTAAGTAATTACTTGAACAAATGATTATCTTTAAATTAATCAATCTAATTAATGATTCCTAATTACAAATTTATTATTCTAAGAATAATTAACCCTTAAACTTTAATTAATAAATTTTAAACCCCTTAATTACATTAATTAATTATCCATTTCATTAATTAATTAAATTAATTATCCATTTTAACTGCCTTAATAATTTAATGAATTACAAATCATGAAATTCAAATTTTTCTTGAAGATAAAACTTTGTTCTTATTAATGAATAATTAAATTTATTAACTAAGCTTAACCTTAATCATTAACTAACTCAGTTAATTAATCACTCTTTAATTTTCCCATTTATCATCAACTTTGATTAAGTTTTTTTTTTAAGATAAACATTTCCTTATTAATGACTTTTTTTTACATTACAAATTAAATTCGAAGATAACTTAAGGTTTTAACTTAATATATTTAAGTTAAACAAATCACACAAATTAATTTATACAACTATTCATTTCAAAGAAATGGATTTTTTTTTAAGAAAATTGGTTTAACTTGATTTTTTTAAAAAAAATAATAATTTAAAGACTTAATTTCTATTAAATTTAAAAGCTGATCCAAACATTAACTATTTGGTTTAACTCTTATGTACTTGAAACAATGCTGAGAACATCCTTTTTTTTTCTCTTTAATTTAAAACAGTTTGGGTCAAAAGTAAAACTGTTAAAACTAACAGCTCACTCAAGTCTCTCGCGTACAACACTAGGATCAACTCGAGCCAACTAACGACATTCCCGAGATCGAACACGCGAGTCCATCCTCCTCTTGACAACTCAACAACACATCTTCTAAACCCAAAACAACCACACCTGTGCACGTGTACAACTCATCGCCGACATCCTGATCATCGTCGTCGCTGTCCACAGGTCATCAATGACCTGCCCAATTCATCCAACCACCCAAATCCTCAAAATGAACCGAGAATCAAAATTGAGCAATTTGGTCAATGCCTGTGACTCAATCAATCAGAAAAACACCCATTCGTCATCACCTCCAGCCACTGACGAACTCGCCGCCGCGCTTACAGTTGTGCCAGACACCCACGAACATATTCCCCCACCACCGATCTTCTCCACATCACCCGTGACCATGCAACAATCACGAGAACCCAACCATTACCATCTTGACCTTAAACCCTACATCATGGTCATGCCATTGCTTCGATCATCTAAAAATTTAGCAACCATTTTTCCGATAAACTCCACCGCCTACACTTCCTTTGACATCGATTTCGATGCTTGATTTTCGGTTGAACATCGAGAATTTGCGAAAAACGTGTTTCAGTTCAACTCCCAAATGCTCAACAATTTACCCTTATAAATTATGAAATGAATTTCTAAATTCCTATTTTTGAAATAGGAATAAGTTCATATAATCAAAGTTTCAAATTTTCAAAATCAAAACTTCGACTTAAATTCACCTACCACTGATATTCCTGGTTTCCAGCAATCCTACTCATTTATTTTGCTTAATAATACTTTTGAAAATGATGTTATATTGATACCAAACATATCTTCCTTAAAGGCCATGACTTGAATTCAATTGAATATGAGAATATGAATTTAATTATAGATTTTGGGTCCTGTTAACTTTAGATAGAGGAGATGAATATGCACAGAACTCATATCTACACAGGCATCTGATATGTACAACATGCAACCACCGCCAAAATTCATATTCACACCTTATTCATGCTTCCATCATCTAACTCATCAAATTAAAATACAGGTGTATTAAAGTCAAAAGGGTAAGGCTTGCTCACAAGGATTTGAACAGAGAACTCTTTTGTTTGAAGACGGCAAACTTCTAGCTTGATCTCTAATTTTTTTTTTAAATCTATAAACTTGATTATGCCATCACGTTTCATTCAAAGATCTTCACCATAATCTGTTCTTATTTTGAAATATAAATTTTAATATGAATTCCCGATGTTTGAGGAATCAACAGAGGATGTACAAAAGCATATATCCAACATGCGCAGACCATGCAATCATGTTCAACAACTCAACAAACATTTTTAAAATGCGAATCCAGACATTTAAATTATAAAAGCAAATTCAAGGGTGAGTTCGCTCACAAGGATTTTCTGCTAGTAAACAGAGAAGCAACTCGGCCCTGGGTGCTTGGGAAGGACAGAAAAACAAGGCCTGGACTTCTTCTCTAATTTTAACTCCAGGTTGAAGACTGCTTGAATTGACTCTTGATTGTTGTTCTGTACCTGATGCTTTGAAACTGGAAAAATGTTTTAATCTTGAACTGCTTTTAAGTTTGAACTATATTGAGTTGAATCCATATCTTTTTTATTCTGATTGATTTCCAGGATGAACACTTGAATTTGGTCTTTAATTGCTTTAATTTTGATCTGATTTTATTTTCTTTTCAAATTTGATTAGGAAAGAAGCAGACTTAGTTGAGAAAATGAAGAAAATGATTAGCCTAGTTTTGATTTTTTTTATATTTACTAAAATCAAGTTTAAAATAAACTTGCCACTTGTTTTCTTTGATGTTTACTTATCTTACACTTGTTAATCCATTTCTTACACTTGTTATGTTTAAACAAAATTATGTAGAGTCCTTTATCATTAATTTATTTTCAAATTGTTTTTAAACCTTGTTTTATTTTTAACTTACAAATCATGTTCATGTTTTATTATTAATTATTTTAGAAGATATATATAAATATTTTAAACTTTGTATTAATTCTTTTACATACATATACACCTTTGTTTCTAAGTTTTTATTTTCAATCTTTTTATTTTTTTATTTTATGAAACACATATTTTATTTACAATTTAGTAACACATGATTTGAAATCAAACTATCAAGTCCTATTCATGATGAACTATTACGTTTAAATGGTTTAATGTTTTAAATACATTCACAAACCTTTACTCAAATGTATATATTATTATTATTTATTGAAAGAAACAATTTTAAACATTTTTGTTAAACTTAGATATTGTATATATATACATATAAATTATACTTGCATAATCTTTCAAAAGAAATTTTTATTTAAAATAAAATTAAACATTGATAAATAAACCTCTAATTTATCACTTTAATAAATTTACCTTCAATCAATTTCATAAATTAATTATTTTGAAGTTAAGTAATAATTTTTTAATTACTTACAATCCAATTATTAAAACAATTCAAAAATATTTAACTTTAAGCATTTTAAATCTTCTTGTAAATACTTATTCTTAAATTTCGAATTAAAGCCTATTGAAAATACAATTTATTTATTCTCTAGAATTTTCTAATTAATTCATAATTAAATTCACAATTTAATTTTCAAAATTAAATAAATTGTCAAATTAAACTTGTTCAAAATTCGGGAATGTTACTGATTCCCCTCCTTAGGAAATTTCATCCTCGAAATTTGAAAGTAGGGAGACAACAAAGGATAGATGAAAGATAGAGAAATATCTTTCTGATAAAATTGAATATTTATTCTGCATTTGGCTTACCAAATCAGAATATTAATAATGGATACAAGAACGAATCTATTTAATTTTCACAAGATACTCGGGTCACCAGATCTACGAATATAGAGGAATATTGTTTAGTTCAAAAGATAACTAACCACTCGTTGAATATTCCGAGACCCAACTGAACAAACAGATATATGGGTACAAATTCAAAACTTTTAGTTTAAAAAACCAAAATATACCTGTCAACCATAGCAACCATAGCAACCAAAGCAAATAATTCATCCAAACAAACCATTTTGACCCATCTGGAGTTTGTGTACCATGCAAATATACCAGAACTTCTTCCTGAAACTGCCAGGAATCATCAAAGAATTGAAAAGACAAATCAAAAGAGATTGATAGAGAAAATTGTTTCCGCTACTGTAGGGTATTGACCATTTGCAGTCGTATTCCCCTGTCCCCTATCTCGTCCTCTTCTTGCACTCATACTCACTATCAGTAGATAGTAAGGAATTTACTGAGGCATTCGAACAGATATCTTAGGGATATACTAATTCTAGGGTATACTTCACCCTATCTCTAATGAGCTACTTAATGTGTTATACTCCTGAGCTAAAGTTGCAACCTTCAGCTCTGATACCAAATGTAACGTCACGGATTTTTCGCATTCGAAAATCGACATCCGTACTCCACTTGTACTTGAATGCCGCAGATTCAATCGTTCAAATCCGAGTCGTCGGAGCTTATAACACAATTAAGTATAACAACACAGCGGAAGAAAAAGAAATGAATATCATATACAATTCCAATGAATACAATATCCATATATGGAACAACATTGACACAATGCGATACAGTCTATCAGAGATAATAAACAACAGCGGAAAAAACAAAATGACTAGCAGCGGAACTAAAACTCCAAACCAACAAGCTCGAACCACCATCTGTTCACCCAACTGAGCAAGTCTCGTCCACGAATCCAAAGACCCCAAAGGATTCCAAAGAGAAAGCAAAAGGGTATCAAATCGATGTCTACTATCTATTATCTAAAAAACCCAACTCTAGACTGCCCGTGTGGAAAATAGTAGGCACCCAGAGTTTAGGAAGGAACAATAAACTCCGGGTCAGTCATGGGACTGGTAAGAGCAAACAAAAAAGTTTATCTTTTAAACAAGCAAAAGAATTTAAATTTGAAATCCGCAATGGTTTTTAGAAAATGAAACTACCATAAGGCCTCCCGCCACACACACAATGCAAACGCAGACTTGGAGGAGATTTCTCCTTATGACAGTCAAAAATGCTTGATACGCGAAAACCATTTGATATTATTATTATAAGTGCACGGTGTAGAAAATCATTTCGAAGGTATAATATTAATATTAGCCAGCATAGACATTTCGTACTATGCTTACTATAGCTACCATCCAAACAGTGGTGACCACCACAAGTGAATGGCAGGTTCTACAATTAAAACCGTACAAGGCGCATATTGGTAATTGGATTTCCAACTAATGGTCAGGCTAAGGAACTTCCTGGGCCATATGGGTACGCCTATGGAGGGACGCCTCGAGAACCTAACCGGATCTCTGCCAACACAAGGCCGGGTTACCTCTGTAACTAGGTAACTAAGGACACGAGTATGCCATCCCCCGGTCGTAACCAACCTTTATTCGAGCGCTTGATACCAACAACCACAAAGTAATGTATTTGTAGTAACCACATAAGTTAAATATCTGGGCTCCATACCATGATATCACCTCTATCCAGAAGGAATTGAACATACCCTCAGGAGGGGCTACCTCCAAATAACCTTGCTGCATTCTTCCTGTTTCGACTATTTCCGGGTTGTGAAGTTCGACGAAGTCTTGTCCACAAAGCTACACTTTTTACAAAAGCCATGCTTTGATCAACAAATAATCAGCAGCACTTCGCGTGCCATATTACCAAATTGGGAATGTATCACTGGTAACCATCAACTACATAACCTCTGAGCTCGTACGTCTCAGAGAAGGGTGTTAAGCTAAGAGAATAAATCTCCGCCACCAAACATAAATGTATTTAATAGAAACCGGTTTTACATCTCAAAGTGTAACGTCAGACACACATCCATACAAGTCTGTTCCGGGTTCGAACAGAACCGTAGGCACTTCCGAAGAAGCCCTTGCAAATCCGAGAATCCATAATCCCGATCGGACTTCCCATCACTTAGGGAATCTCTATACCGTAGCTACTCGGTGCAGAGACAATCGATAGGTTATCCTATTGTTCTCGCAAATACCCGGTCTTCACCACCGGTCTTCAAATGCTATCCATAACGTCGTATCACATATTCGGAATGGGCTATATGACACAAAGGTCCTCTCCCGGCTAAACCGAATAGTCAGCGCAATATTTAAAAACATATGGATATGGGGTCTCAGCTAAGTCACAAATTAAAAATCCAAAACCTTTCATTCAAATGGTTAAAACAAATTACCATTTCGAATCTTTTAAACAAAAAGATTCATTTTCAAAACCTTCAATGGTTTAAACAATTTCCACATTTAAATCTTTTAAACAAAAGATTTATCTTAAAGATCCCCTTTCAATTTCAAAAACAAGATACACAAATCTTTAACAAAGATTCATTCATAGCTTTTCAAAACAATCCCATTCCAAATAGGATTAACTCATCGAGTCTTTAAATCAAAGACTCATTTCATAGATTTCAAAGTTATTTCCAAAGATTCACTTATAACTTAGAAAAATATTTCAATTCAAACTTGAAATTTCTTATGAATTGGAAATTCATTATTATGTGAAAGCTTTTATCATTTGAAATCAAACAGTTTTATTTCGAAAAACCCGATTTCATTTATACAGGTTAAAATCCTAGGGTTAATTCAAATTCCCAAAACAACATTTAAAACGGTTTAAATCGATATAAGCTTGTATACCCCTTTTTAAATCATAGATACCGAGTACATAATTCAATTCCAGATATTGAATTCCAATTTAAATCGAATTATTCAAATTCCAAGTCTCTATTAATTATTCAAAATAACGTTCATTCTTAAAACACCTTTTCAAAGTTTTCCATATTAAAATAAATTTATTTCCAAAACTATTTGAATTTTAAATTTTAAATTCAAAGCTTATTTTAAAAATCCGTGACTTAACCGATTTCCATGTGAAATCCATATTTGTGTGTGTATAAGTGTGGTCCAGGGGTTTTACACAATAGTGCACAACATCAATCAGCACAGAATCAAATACAGCAATATATTTGATAAGCGATATAAACTATAACGCTTATATTTGACAAGCGGTACAAACCAATTGTAACACTTATCTTTCATCCACAGATCATAGGTACATATCACAGAAAATAAATCACAGTAAACATTGCTCAAATCAAAACAGGACATCTCAATCAGGAATATCAATCAGCTCAATCACTCAATAGAACCCAAACATCCCTAAGTAATAACAATTAATCGTCTTATTAATTCAAATCAGATTAGTCACTAATCTTAGTTAAGTAATGTTAATTAACTCCAAACCATCTTAATTAATTATTCTTAATTGATTACAATAATTAATTAACCCTTAATTAAAAATTAATTCTTAATTAATTATTCTTAATTAATTTCAATAACTAATTAATTATTACTTAATCAATAATTACTCCTAATCACTTCCATTATCAAGTAATTATCAATTAATTACTTTACTAAGTAATTACCATCCATTAATTACATTAAGTAATTACTTCTTAAATTATCTAGTGATTATCTTAAATTTATTTAAACTTAATTAACTTAAACTAATCAAAATAAACTTAATTAATTACTATTAGCAATTAATTTTCTTAATTACTTCCAACTAAGTAATTACTTGAACAAATGATTATCTTTAAACTAATCAATCTAATTAATGATTCCTAATTACAAATTTATTATTCTAAGAATAATTAACCCTTAAACTTTAATTAATAAATTTTAAACCCCTTAATTACATCAATTAATTATCCATTTCATTAATTAATTAATTAAATTAATTATCCATTTTAACTGCCTTAATAATTTAATGAATTACAAATCATGAAATTCAAATTTTTCTTCAAGATAAAACTTTGTTCTTATTAATGATTAATTAAATTTATTAACTAAGCTTAACCTTAATCATTAACTAACTCAGTTAATTAATCACTCTTTAATTTTCCCATTTATCATCAACTTTGATTATGTTTTTTTTTAAGATAAACATTTCCTTATTAATGACTTTTTTTTTTACATTACAAATTAAATTCGAAGATAACTTAAGGTTTTAACTTAATATATTTAAGTTAAACAAATCACACAAATTAATTTATACAACTATTCATTTCAAAGAAATGGATTTTTTTTAAGAAAATTGGTTTAACTTGATTTTTTTTTAAAAAAAAAAATTAAAGACTTAATGTCTATTAAATTTAAAAACTGATCCAAACATTAACTATTTGGTTTAACTCTTATGTACTTGAAACAATACCTAGAACATCCTTTTTTTCTTTAATTTAAAACAGTTTGGGTCAAAAGTAAAACTGTTAAAACTAACAGCTCACTCAAGTCTCTCGCGTACAACACCAGGATCAACTCGAGCCAACTAACGACATTCCCGAGCTCGAACACGAGAGTCCATCCTCCTCTTCACAACTCAACAACACATCTTCTAAACCCAAAACAACCACACCTGTGCACGTGTACAACTCATCGCCGACATCCTGATCATCGTCGTCACTGTCCACAGGTCATCAATGACCAGCCCAATTCATCCAACCACCCAAATGTAACAACCCTGTATTTTGTAATTATTTTATTGTATATTTTAATTATTTTCAATGTAAAATTTTGATTTAAAAACTTATTTGAAATGATTAAATTTATTATTTAAATATAATCTTGATCTTTATATGAGTTATAATTCCAAACTTGTGTAAGTTGAATATTTGCTTGAATGGTCAAAATAGTTAAACTGTGACTTTCAACTTAAAATTTTAAAAGTTTAAAAATTTAATTTTTTTCATTTATTTAAAGACTTTGGCTTTTGTTTTCTTAAAAATCTAATTTTGGAAATTTTCTTGAAATGATTTCTGATCATTTGTCCAAATAAAAATAAACAATGTCTGAAAATTTGATTTGGATAAAAAGTGTAACTTTAATAGAAATTCTAAATTTTATAATTCTAAAGGCAAAATTTTCATCTTGAACTGTATACAATTGTGTAACATTTGTTTCACTTTTGTTTTGGTCAGATTTGTTGTATATTTTTTTTTAAAAAAAAAGTTAGTAATAATTAGTGTGAAACGGGAAATAAACTTTACATTTCTTTTACATATGTTTACATCTGTTTCTTAAGTTTATATTTAACAATCAATTGGATGAAGCTAAATCAAATGTTATTAATTATGGTATAATAGCTATTAAATTTTGGTTTAAAGTGATGGTTTATTTTTCCTAATAGAAACGTTAGTATTTTAAATTTATTTAATAAGAGAAACAAAATAATTTGTACGTTACTTTGGGCATATATTTAATTGTTGCTCTTGCCTTTTCGTTATCTATTTGATTTTTTCTTGCGTTAACAATGCAAAGTTTTCAGCCATATATTCTCTTTTGAGAATCCAAAATCTTGCTCAAATCTTGCCTTAAATCATTTCCGTGTGGGAATTATTTCTTTCCCTCTTGCCTCCCATACGTTTCCACCTATTGGATAGAATTAAATTGCCTCTACCGTTCAAGCATTTTACTCTTGCCTGCCCTCTACATAAATTTGTGAGCAAATGTTAATATATATTTCACGTTCAAAAGTTCCATACCACAAATTGTTCATTTTGCTTCCATCAAAATTTGCGTGAGCATCTCCTGAAGGTATGAACCGGCGCATGCTTTTCCTTTCATTTTTTTTCTTTTTTCTCTTTCTTTCTTCTTTTCACTCTTGTTTTATTTCATTGTTCTCCTTTCATTGTTTTGCTTTATCCTATTTCCTGCCATCGTGTTTGGCCATTCACCATATTTTTCCGACCCTACCCATGCCAGACCACCGAGCCTTGTTTGAGAAAAAAAAAGGAATGAAAAAAATTCCATTTTTGTCGCCTTTGTATTTTGTGTTTGAAGTAATATTGCCACCGAGCCTTGTTTTGAAAAAAAAGGGGAAATGAAAAAAAGTTGCTTTTGTCACTTTGAATTTTTGAAGTTATAATCTATTTTTCCACTGTCCCTTGTTCTGGAAAAAAAGAAATAAGAAAAAAAAAAATTGTTTTGTCACCTCTGTAATTTGGCATTCTAGTCTATTTTCTCTCTGCCCTTTTGTTTGAAAAAAAAAAGAAATGAACAAAATTTGTTTTGTCACCTTTGTTTTGAAGTTATAGTCTATTTTAAAAGTGGTCTTGTATTTTTGAAGTCATAGTTTATTTTGTTTTTATAAAATTAAATAGAAAAGGAAATTTGAAAGGCCTTAAACTTTCTATCTTTCTATGGGCCTTTATAGTCCACCCTTTTACTTTAAACGAAACTTTCACCAATTAACCCTAACACCTCCTCATATCATCTCCTACCACTTCACATTTTTGTGCTTGCCATGCCTTTGTGATGCCAAACAAGATCCTTTTCCACCTGAAAACATGTGTGGCCTAGCCCTAAGCATGTATGGCCGAGCATACATGGAGTTGTGGTCAAGCAAAAGTGGTTGAAAAGCTTGGTAATGTCATTTGTTGCTTCTACTTTTCTATTGTTCAACAAATCTTTATATTGTATGCATATGTTTATATGGTCTTGTTTATTTGTTGTATACAAGATCATTATCAAGGCTTTCCATTCATTCAATTCAAATCGTGTTTGTCGTGCTTTTGGAATCGCTCTTGTGTTTGTTGTTTTGGTCTCTAGCTTCGAAAAAGTGAGTCTTTCTCACTCTGACATATATACTTATGAAAAGTGGATTAATGACAAGTGTTTAGTACTGTAAAATGTTTATGCAAGTTAATGATGATCATATGATATGCTATGCTGTGTTATTACCATGTTATTATCATGTTAAAACTGTTACCTGACATCTGATACATGACTGTATATTGTGATATTGACATTGTTTATATTATTCCTGTATATGATCACACTGCAAGTTCCCTGTTAGGATAAAAATCATTATGGGCTGAAATGATAGGCCTAAGTTATTTTATTTATTTATTTAAACTTGAGATTGCAGGTTTGAAATGATAGAACCCGGATTTTTACCTTTTAAATTGCGGATTGAAATGATACATATCCGTATCACTTGACCTAGGTTAGAAAACTATATACAGACCCGTGGTTATTCTATAAAGTGCTTTGAATATTTTAAGTATTTTAAAAATATAAAATTAAGAAATTTGATTTAAATAGATTTTGAAAGGTTTTAAAATAAATAAATTATGATTTTTCTATGTGTTAAAATGTAATTTATGAATGGATTAACTTGATTTTGAAATATAACTTATGTTTGAAATTTGGAATTTTGACTAAAAATGATATTTAAGTTACATGAATAAAATGACTTTAATTTTATTTGGAAAATGGTAAATATGATAAATTGATTTATATTTGAATTTAAGTGATTTATTAAAGAATTATTGATTTTCTATAAATTTAAGTGGTTGAATAAATGACTGTTGAAAATGAAATTTTAAAATATAACTTGACTTGAAAATGTGAAATTTGAGTTTTAACTAAAGATGTTAAAATTAATTAAATAAACTGGAAGTTTAGTTAAATTTGTGAAATGGTAATATATATCTGAAATGTTAGGTTTTAATTTATGAAAGAAACGTATAGGTTTTAATTTATGAAAGAAACGTATATGTTTTAATTTATGAAAGAAACGTATAGGTTTTAATTTATGAAAGAAACGTATAAGTTTTTAACTTATGAAATAAACGTGTAAAGTCCTAATTAATGAGAGAACATGAAAGCTTTAATTAATGCAAGAACATGTAAAGTTTTAATTTAGAAAGAAACATGTAAAGTTTTAAGTAGTGTGGTATTGATTTAAATTAATAAATGTTCATTATTGGAATAGTGATATAAAATTTAAAACGTACATTTGACACATAGATTTTAATCAATTTAATGGCGTATTTTAAATTGTTTAAAATGATAAATTTTACTTACTGTAATAATAAAATGTAAGTTGATAACGTACATTTGATAAGCAAGTTTTAATTTATGTGAATGACATACTTTAAATGATTAAAATAATAAAGTTTCTTTATTGTAATAATAATGTAAGTTAATAAGGTGCTTTTAACTTAACATAAGAATTTCGGTTTAAATTGTATATTACAGTAAGAAAGTTTATTTAACTATAAGGCTATGATAAATTGACATGTCAAAATTTTAAGCATATCAATACTTTGAATTATATAAAATGTAAAGTGGAAAGTAGTACATTCCAAAAATGCTATGATTCCTTAAGGTAACATTTCCGAAATGCTATGATATTTTAAAGGAATATTTCAAGTTTAATAAATTTAAAGAAATATTCAATGATTTGAAAATTTGGGTTTTATTTGAATGATATATTATTGAATTATTTTTGAAATGGAAATGATACAATTGTGATATTGTTTTGAAATGTGTACGATATTTTGGTCTTGAAAGTATAAATTATTTGAAATAAATATCCATGGGTTATAATAACGATTGGTTGTTAAAGAGATCGGGACCGGATATTGTCTTATAGCCGGACAATACCGAAAACCACTTTAACAACTGTGTACGCGGTGGAGATTCCAGAATGAAGTAGGATGGTGGCGACGTTCTTGAGGTATGTTACGTGGACCCAACTCCCGTGAGTTGGCATATATGACTAAAACAGGAGCTATACCGGGCTACACAACGGGTCGCACCCTTTCATCGAGCATGCTCCATCGGAAACTATTCTATTACTGTTGTGATTCGATTCGGTGGCGCCACTTTGATTCGGGGGTATTGTTCGAGGTGGGCGGAAGCTGCTGGCTTGCCGTCACCACCGGTCCGAGAGTGCAAACGGTGTATCCACCCTGGCATTGCCTCGCGTGCCGTGTCATATCCTTATATCGAGCCCACTACGATTTTGGTTTTAAAGATCTGACTGCGTTAAGGTTCACCATCCCCTTAACGCTATTTTCTATATGATTATACTTTACTGATTAGACACTACCGTATATAGCGTATATTACTACATAGTAAATAGTTTAACGGATCCTTAGAGGATGGGCGGTCCCAAGCATCCTTCAAGTTACTGATGCATTTTGTTACTGTTCACTTGAGTTGATTTACAGTTTATAAGTATTTATGTCCTGACTCGAGGGTTTTGTATTTTGCTTTACGCTCGAGTCAGATTGATTGAGTTAGCATTCAAGATTCCCCTTCGGTGTTGGAGCTTTCCTTGAAGATCTGGCCATCTATTTTGTTTCAGTATCCAGTGGTTCAGTGATGTATCTGATTTGTACCTGATGTATCCTGTTACTCTTCTGTTGTATCTTATTTAACTCTGATGTATCTTGTATTTTATATAGTAGCTTCATGAACTACTATCTCTTTTTTCTTCCGCTGCATTTTTATATACTCTGTGTCTGTGATATGTGATTTTTATTTACTGTATATTCTGAGGTTTGCCAAAATTTTAATTACAACGCGGTATTTTGAGCAATTCAATTCCGGCATGAGTGTCTGACTATACACTTATAATGGATGCGAATGGTTGAAAATACCTAGTTGTTACAGTTGGTATCAGAGCTTTGGTAGCTCTAGGCAAAACTCAGCATATGGAGTAGATGTAATTACAGAATCACTTTCATTCGAGTTGAATCTTTTTCTTTTGACTCGATTCCTTTGAATTTTGGAACGTTCCCTACAGTTCCAAAATCCATTCGTATCCCTCACTATTCATCTTCTTTTGACTCTGGAGCATTCCATAACTCCGCTTCGAATGATCTTTCTAGTGAGTCGGTGGTTACGCCAATTTCAAATTGAATTGAAAAAAGGGGAAAACTCCTTTACAATTAGCATCGATTCACCAGAGATTCTTATCTATCCTTGGTTTAGATGCTAATATCTTTTGTTATTTCAAACTCTAACTCTTGAGGTCGAATGTAGATTTACCCTAGAAAAATCAACATTGATCTTATTCTTTAAGTCACGGTTGACCCGGTTAAGGTTGCCCGTGATTTATATAAGCTTATCCATCTTCTTATTCTGTTATTTAATCATGTCATCCTTGTTTCCAACTTATTTTTAAATCATAATCTCCTTTGATTTGTGTTAATCAAAAAAAAAAATTTGAATCTCTATCCTTCTTTGAAAATCTATTCATGTATAGTGTATTTGTAAACTAGTATTTAAAATTTAAAATTTTTTATATATTGTGTTGTTTGAGTTGTTGATGTTGAGTTGGGTTTCTGATTGATACGTCTGATCAGCGCTATCGATAAGATTTCCAAAACACTTTGACAGAACAAACGGACACAATATATTTAAAAAAAAAATTGGTTAATGAAATAAATTTTGATATATAAGTAAATTTATGGAACTTAATGAAATGAATTTAAAACAAGAATTTGAGGATTTAAATTCTGATTATTTCGAACTTTGGTTTAAAGTTTTAAAAGGTTATATTATTTAAAGTATTTTGAATAGAATTTGTTTCCAAAGAATTTTAAAGGTTTAAAATTAGTGCTCTTCTCTTTGTCGCTGGAAAATAACTTCGGTGATGATCGCGACATCATCGACGTTCATTTTCGAGTTTCGAAGTTAAGAGACTGTTCTGTGGTCTTGCTACAGCTTTGTTTTGGGAAATTAATTTGATTTGAATTTCTAAAATATGACTTGATTTATAATATATATATATATATATATATGATTGAAATTTGATTTGACATATTATATATATATTATTACTTATCTCTAAATAGTTTGGAGAAATCGGAAATATAATTCTTAAATTTTATTTTAAATAATAATTTCAATTATAAAAAGAGAATCAAAAATTTGGATAAATGATTAAAACTTGAGAGAATTGAATTGGAAAGTTTTATTTGTATAATACAATTGCATTCAAATATAACTTACCAAAATTTCAGAAGTTAAAAATGTAATTGGATAATATACGATATAAAAAGATTTTATAAATAAAATTTGAATGGTTATAATAAATGTTATACACTTAAAGTTTAATTATAAAATGATTAGTAGAGATAAATAAAATAAAAAGGGGTAATTGAATAACTTACAATAAAATAATGTTAAAAGAACTAAGATAAAAAGAAAGTTGTTATAATAAGGGTAAGTATGTTTGACATAAGTGATAAATATATTAAGAGGAATAAATCTAATCTTTACTTGGAATAAAGAAGAATAAAATTTATTAAGTACATTGTGAGTGTAATAAATGATTATTTTTCCAAACCCATGGTTTTAAAAATGGTTAATTTTAGATGATTGGATAATAAGATAATGAAATTTGAGATAGTTAAGATTTATTTAACTTGTGTTAAGATTTATTCTCTGTTTAAGTTGAAATTTCCACGCTTTCAAATTTATTTCCTTATTTTGTTTTTCAAACTATCTTTGGTTGTCCTTATCATCCTTATCTTGCTATAGACTGGTATAGGCATCTTTCTATAATCTTTCTGTTTAGAAATCTTTCTATAATCTTTGATAGACCTTTAGTAATTATTTTGACTCCACCTTTTTCGTGCTTGTGTTCTTGATTCTGGAGGATCTTGGAAAGATCATCTCCACCTTGTTAAACTTACCTATAACAACAGTTATCAGGTATAATTTCAATCTTCTTGTCATCTTATCTTAATCCTATTTCACTCTATCTTTTCTGTGCCCTTCCATACCTCATTCCTTTTCGGGGACGAAAAGTTTTGAGTGGGGGAGAGTGTAACAACCCTGTATTTTGTAATTATTTTATTGTATATTTTAATTATTTTTAATGTAAAATTTTGATTTAAAAACTTATTTTTTTACTTATTTGAAATGATTAAATTTATTATATAAATATAATCTTGATCTTTATATGAGTTATAATTCCAAACTTGTGTAAGTTGAATATTTGCCTGAAATGCTGATTTTGGTCAAAATAGTTAAACTGTGACTTTCAACTTAAAATTTTAAAAGTTTAAAAATTTAATTTTTTTCATTTATTTAAAGACTTTGGCTTTTGTTTTCTTAAAAATCTAATTTTGGAAATTTTCTTGAAATGATTTCTGATCATTTGTCCAAATAAAAATAAACAATGTCTGAAAATTTGATTTGGATAAAAAGTATAACTTTAATAGAAATTCTAAATTTTATAATTCTAAAGGCAAAATTTTCATCTTGAACTGTATACAATTGTGTAACATTTGTTTCACTTTTGTTTTGGTCAGATTTGTTGTATACTTTTTTTTAAAAAAAAAGTTAGTAATAATTAGTGTGAAACGGGAAATAAACTTTACATTTCTTTTACATATGTTTACATCTATTTCTTAAATTTATATTTGACAATCAATTGGATGAAGCTAAATCAAATGTTATTAATTATGGTATAATAGCTATTAAATTTTGGTTTAAAGTGATGGTTTATTTTTCCTAATAGAAACGTTAGTATTTTAAATTTATTTAATAAGAGAAACAAAATAATTTGTACGTTAATTTGGGCATATATTTAATTGTTGCTCTTGCCTTTTCGTTATCTATTTGATTTTTTTCTTGCGTTAACAATGCAAAGTTTTCAGCCGTATATTCTCTTTTGAGAATCCAAAATCTTGCACAAATCCTGCCTTAAATCATTTCCGTGTGGGAATTATTCCTTTCCCTCTTGCCTCCCATACGTTTCCACCTATTGGATAGAATTAAATTGCCTCCACCGTTCAAGCAATTTACTCTTGCCTGCCCTCTACATAAATTAGTGAGCAAATGTTAATATATATTTCACGTTCAAAAGTTCCATACCACAAATTATTCATTTTGCTTCCATCAAAATTTGCGTGAGCATCTCCTGAAGGTATGAACCGACGCATGCTTTTCCTTTCATTTTTTTTCTTTTCTTCTTTTCTTTCTTCTTTTCACTCTTGTTTTATTTCATTTGTTCTCCTTTCATTGTTTTGCTTTATCCTATTGCCTGCCACCGTGCTTGGCCATTCACCATATTTTTCCGACCCTACCCATGCCAGACCACCGAGCCTTGTTTGAGAAAAAAAAAGGAATGAAAAAAATTCCCTTTTTGTCGCCTTTGTATTTTGTTTTTGAAGTAATATTGCCACCGAGCCTTGTTTTGAAAAAAAAAGGGAAATGAAAAAAGTTGCTTTTCTCACTTTGTATTTTTGAAGTTATAATCTATTTTTCCACTGGCCCTTGTTCTGGAAAAAAGAAATAAGAAAAAAAAATTTGTTTTGTCAACTCTGTAATTTGGCATTCTAGTCTATATTCCCTCTGCCCTTTTGTTTGAAAAAAAAAAGAAATGAACAAAATTTGTTTTGTCACCTTTGTTTTGAAGTTATACTCTATTTTAAAAGTGGTCTTGTATTTTTGAAGTCATAGTTTATTTTGTTTTTATAAAATTAAATAGAAAAGGAAATTTGAAAGGCCTTAAACTTTCTATCTTTCTATGGGCCTTTATAGTCCACCCTTTTACTTTAACCTAACCTTTCACCAATTAACCCTAACACCTCCTCATATCATCTCCTACCACTTCACATTTTTGTGCTTGCCATGCCTTTGTGATGCCAAACCAGATCCTTTTCCACCTGAAAACATGTGTGGCCTAGCCCTAAGCATGTGTGGTCAAGCATACATGGAGTTGTGGTCAAGCAAAAGTGGTTGAAAAGCTTGGTAATGTCATTTGTTGCTTCTACTTTTCAATTGTTCAATAAATCTTTATATTGTATGCATATTTTTATATGGTCTTGTTTATTTGTTGTATACAAGATCATTATCAAGGCTTTCCATTCATTCAATTCAAATCGTGTTTGTCGTGCTTTTGGAATCGCTCTTGTGTTTGTTGTTTTGGTCTCTAGCTTCGAAAAAGTGAGTCTTTCTCACTCTGACATATATACTTATGAAAAGTGGATTGATGACAAGTGTTTAGTAATGTAAAATGTTTATGCAAGTTAATGATGATCATATGCTATGCTATGCCGTGTTATTACCTGTTATTATCATGTTAAAACTGTTAATTTTCACCTGACATCTAATACATGACTGTATATTGTGATATTGACATTGTTTATATTATTTCTGTATATGATCACACTGCAAGTTCCCTGTTAGGATACAAAATCATTATGGGCTGAAATGATAGGCCTGAGTTATTTTATTTATTTATTTAAACTTAGGATTGCGGGTTTGAAATGATAGAACCCGGATTTTTACCTTTTAAACTGCGGATTGAAATGATACATATCCGTATCACTTGACCTAGGTTAGAAAACTATATACAGACCCGTGGTTTCTATAAAGTGCTTTGAATATTTTAAGTATTTTAAAAATATAAAATTATGAAATTTGATTTAAATAGATTTTGAAAGGTTTTTAAATAAATAAATTATGATTTTTCTATGTGTTAAAATGTAATTTATGAATGAATTAATTGGATTTTGAAATATAACTTATGTTTGAAATATGGAATTTTGACTAAAAATGATATTTAAGTTACATGAATAAAATGGACTTTAATTTTATTTGGAAAATGGTAAATATGATAAATTGATTTATATTTGAATTTAAGTGATTTATTAAAGAATTATTGATTTTCTATAAATTTAAGTGGTTGAATAAATGACTGTTGAAAATGAAATTTTAAAATATAACTTGACTTGAAAATGTGAAATTTGAGTTTTAACTAAAGATGTTAAAATTAATTAAATAAACTGGAAGTTTAGTTAAATTTGTGAAATGGTAATATAAATCTGAAATGTCAGGTTTTAATTTATGAAAGAAACGTATAGGTTTTAATTTATGAAAGAAACGTATATGTTTTAATTTATGAAAGAAACGTATAGGTTTTAATTTATGAAAGAAACGTATAAGTTTTTAATTTATGAAAGAAACGTGTAAAGTCCTAATTAATGAGAGAACATGAATGTTCTAATTAATGCAAGAACATGTAAAGTTTTAATTAAGAAAGAAACATGTGAAGTTTTAAGTAGTGTGGTATTGATTTAAATTAATAAATGTTCATTATTGTAATAGTAATATAAAATTTAAAACGTACATTTGACACATAGATTTTAATCAATGTAATGGCGTATTTTAAATTGATTGAAATGGTAAATGTTACTTACTGTAATAATAAAATGTAAGTTGATAACGTACATTTGATAAGCAAGTTTTAATTTATATGAATGGCATACTTTAAATGATTAAAATAATAAAGTTTCTTTATTGTAATAATAATGTAAGTTAATAAGGTGCTTTTAACTTAACATAAGAATTTCGATTTAAGTTGTATATTACAGTGAGAAAGTTTATTTAACTATAAGGCTATGATAAATTGACATGTTAAAATTTTAAGCTTATCAATACTTTGAATTATATACAATGTAAAGTGGAAAGTAGTACATTCCAAAAATGCTATGATTCCTTAAGGTAACATTTCCAAAATGCTATGATAATTTAAAGGAATATTTCAAGTTTAATAAATTTAAAGAAATATTCAATGATTTGAAAATTTGGGTTTAATTTGAATGATATAATATTGAATTATTTTTGAAATGGAAATGATACAATTGTGATATTGTTTTGAAATGAGTATGATATTTTGGCCTTGAAAGTATAAATTATTTGAAATAAATATCCATGGGTTATAATAACGATTGGTTGTTAAAGAGACCGGGATCGGATATTGTCTTATAGCCGGACAATACCGAAAACCACTTTAACAACTGTGTACGCGGTGGAGATTCCAGAATGAAGTAGGATGGTGGCGACGTTCTCGAGGTATGTTACGTGGACCCAACTCCCGTGAGTTGGCATATATGACTAAAACAGGAGCTATACCGGGCTACAAAAAGGGTCACACCCTTTCATCGAGCATGTTCCATCGGAAACTATTCTATTACTGTTGTGATTCGATTCGGTGGCGCCACTTTGATTCGGGGGTATTGTTCGAGGTGGGCGGAAGCTGCTGGCTTGCCATCACCACCGGTCCGGGAGTGCAAACGGTGTATCCACCCTGGCATTGCCTCGCGTGCTGTGTCATATCCTTATATCGAGCCCACTAAGATTTTGGTTTTAAAGATCCGACTGCGTTAAGGTTCACCATCCCCTTAACGCTATTTTCTATATGATTATACTTTACTGATTAGACACTACCGTATAAAGCGTATATTACTATATAGTAAATAGTTTAACGGATCCTTAGAGGATGGGCGGTCCCAAGCATCCTTTAAGTTATTGATGCATTTTGTTACTGTTCACTTGAGTTGATTTACAGTTTATAAGTATTTATGTCCTGACTCGAGGGTTTTGTATTTTGCTTTACGCTCGAGTCAGATTGATTGTGTTAGCATTCAAGATTCACCTTCGGCGTTGGAGCTTTCCTTGAAGATCCATCCATCTATTTTGTTTCAGTATCCAGTGGTTCAGTGATGTATCTGATTTGTACCTGATGTATCCTGTTACTCTTCTGTTGTATCTTATTTAACTCTGATGTATCTTATATTTTATATAGTAGCTTCATGAACTACTATCTCTTTTTTCTTCCGCTGCATTTTTATATACTCTGTGTCTGTGATCTGTGATTTTTATTTACTGTATATTCTGAGGTTTGCCAAAATTTTAATTACAACGCGGTATTTTGAGCAATTCAATTCCGACATGAGTGTCTAACTATACACTTATAATGGATGCGAATGGTTGAAAATACCGAGTTGTTACACCAAATCCTCAAAATGAACCGAGAATCAAAATTGAGCAATTTGGTCAATGCCTGTAACTCAATCAATCAGAAAAACACCCATTCGTCGTCACCTCCAGCCACTGACGAACTCGTCGCCGCGCTTGCAGCTGTGCCAAACACCCACGAACATATTCCCCTACCACGGATCTTCTCCACATCACCCGTAACCATGCAACAATCACGAGAGCCCAACCATTACCATCTTGACCTTAAACCCTACGTCATGGTCATGCCATTGCATCGATCATCTAAAAATTTAGCAACCATTTTTCCAGTAAACTCCACCGCCTACACTTCCTTTGACATCGATTTCGAAGCTTGATTTCCGGTTGAACATCGAAAATTGGCCAAAAACGTGTTTTAGTTCAACTCCCAAATTCTCAACAATTTTACCCTTATAAATTACGAAATGAATTTCTAAATTCCTATTTTTGAAATAGGAATAAGTTCATATGATCAAAGTTTCAAATTTTCAAAATCCAAACTTCGACTTAAATTCACCTACCACTGATATTCCTGGTTTCCAGCAATCCTACTCATTTATTTTGCTTAATAATACTTTTGAAAATGATGTTATATTGATACCAAACATATCTTCCTTAAAGGCCATGACTTGAATTCAATTGAATATGAGAATATGAATTGAATTATAGATTTTGGGTCCTGCTAACTTTAGATAGAGGAGATGAATATGCACAGAACTCATATCTACACAAGCATCTGATATGTACTACATGCAACCACCGCCAAAATTCATATTCACACCTTATTCATGCTTCCATCATCTATCTCATCAAATTAAAATATAGCTGTATTAAAGTCGAAAGGGTAAGGCTTTCTCACAAGGATTTGAACAGAGAACTCTTTTGTCTGAAGACAGCAAACTGCTAACTTGATCTCTAATTTATTTATTTATTTTGTTAAATCTATAAACTTGATTATGCCATCACGTTTCATTTAAAGATCTTCACCATAATCTGTTCTTATTTTGAAATATAAATTTTAATATGAATTCCTAATGTTTGAGGAATCAACAGAGGATGTACAGAAGCATATATCCAACATGCACAGACCATGCAATCATGTTCTGCAACTCAACAAACATTTTTAAAATGCAAATCCAGACATTTAAATTATAAAAGCAAATTCAAGGGTGAGTTTGCTCACAAGGATTTCCTGCTTGTAAACAGAGAAGCTACTCCGCCCTGAGTGCTTGGGAAGGTCAGAAAACAAGGCCTGGACTTGTTCTCTAATTTTAACTCCAGGTTGAAGACTGCTTGAATTGACACTTGATTGTTGTTTTGCTCCTGATGCTTTGAAACTGGAAAAATGTTTTAATCTTGAACTGCTTTCAAGTTTGAACTATATTGAGTTGAATCCATATCTTTTTTATTCTGATTGATTTCCAGGATGAACACATGAATTTGGTCTTTAATTTCTTTAATTTTGATCTGATTTTATTCTCTTTTCAAATTTGATTAGGAAAGAAGCAAACTTAGTTGAGAAAATGAAGAAAATGATTAGCCTAGTTTTGATTTTTTTTTTATATTTACTAAAATCAAGTTTAAAAGAAACTTGCCACTTGTTTTCTTTGATGTTTACTTATCTTACACTTGTTAATCCATACACTTGTTATGTTTAAACAAAATTATGTAGAGTCCTTTGTCATTAATTTATTTTCAAATTGTTTTTAAACCTTGTTTTATTTTTAACTTACAAATCATGTTCATGTTTTATTATTAATTATTTTAGAAGATATATATAAATATTTTAAACTTTGTATTAATTCGTTTACATACATATACACCTTCTAATTTTGGATCTAAGTTTTTAAGTTTTTATTTTCAATCTTCTTATTTTTTTATTTTTTTATTTTATAAAACACATATTTTATTTACAATTTAGTAACACATGATTTGAAATCAAACTATCAAATCCTATTCAAGATGAAATATTATGTTTAAATGGTTTAATGTTTTAAATACATTCACAAACCTTTACTCAAATGTATATATTATTATTATTTATTGAAAGAAACAATTTTAAACATTTTTGTTAAACTTAGATATTTTGTATATATATATATATACATATAAATTATACTTGCATAATCTTTCAAAAGAAAATTTTATTTAAAATAAAATTATACATTTGTAAATAAACCTCTAATTTATCACTCTGGTAAATTTACCTTTAATCAATTTCATAAATTATTTCTTTTGAAGTTAAGTAATAATTTTTTAATTACTTACAATCCAATTATTAAAACAATTCAAAAATATTTAACTTTAAGCATTTTAAATCTTCTTGTAAATACTTATTCTTAAATTTCAAATTAAAGCCTATTCAAAATCCAATTTATTTATTCTCTAGAATTTTCTAATTAATTCATAATTAAATTCACAATTTAATTTTCAAAATTAAATAAATTGTTAAATTAAACTTGTTCAAAATTGGGGAATGTTACAGTAATCCCCAACAGAGCCAAGGTTGTCACTTAACCATATGCTCTGATATCACATGCAACATACGCGGTTTTGTCGGGATCCGAAGGTCGGCATTCATACGTCTACTATATCAAATGCCGCATAATCGAATGCTAAAAACCGAACTGTTATGGTTAAAAAGAAGAGGTAGAAGAAAACGATAGAAGAAGAAAGAAAACAGAATAGAAACGATATCAGAATCTCAAATATCGCAGCGGAACAACATATAATAGATAAATGAATATCTTAGAAAAACAAAGAACTATCTCAGCTATTACATTACGTCATCATCAGAGTATACAACAACAATATAAAATGGACAGTTATACAAACATGTCCTTACAAGTGAATTTACAGCGGAAAAGATAATATCATATACAAGTAATACGTCTCGCCATCCAGCTCGCCACTTGAGCTCCAAAGCACTTCTGAATCCAGAATGACCTGATAATCTGACTCTAGACTGCCCGTGTGGAAAACTATGGGCACCCAAAGTTTAGGAAGAGAACAATAAACTCCAGATTAGTCATGGAACTGGTGTGAGAACTTAAAACAGTTATTTATCTTTTAAAATAACAACAACAAGGGAAATGAAAAAATATCTGTAATGCTTTTGGAAAATGAAACTACCATAAGGCCTCCTCGCACACACACAATGCAAACGCAGAATTGAAGGAGATTTCTCCTTATGATAGTCAAAGATGCTTACTACGCAAAACAAATCAATTTTGATATTATTTTTAGTGCATAATGTAGAAAGCATTTCGAAAATAGAATATAAATCTTAGCCAGCATAGACATTCCGAACTATGCCTACTATAGCTACCATCCAAACAGTGGAGCGCCACCATAAGTGAATGGCAGGTTCTACAACTAAAACCGTACAAGGCTCGTATTGTTTCTTTGGATTTTCCAACAAATGGTCGGGCTAGGAACTTCCTACTACAACATGGGATCGCCTCTGGCAGGACGTCTCGAGAACCTAACCGAATCTCGGCCTACACAAGGCCGGGTTACCTTTGTAACTAGGTAACTACTTCTCGAGTATGCCACCCCCCGGTCCTTTGGGACCTTTATCCGAGGGCCCTCAATCACCAAGCAACAACCACACAGAAAAATGATATTGGAGCAACCACATAGGTTAAGCATTAAGGCTCCATACTTGACACCACCCTTTTCTAGAAGGAAATGACATACCCTAAAGGGAGCGACCCTCATAACCTTGCTGCGTATTCCTGTTTCGACCATTTCTGGGGTGCGAGGTCTGACGAAGTCTCGTCCACAAAGCTACGCTTTTTCACAAAGCCGCGCTTTGATCAATAAATAATCATCACACAACAACACTCAGCATGTCACATTACCAATTTGGGAATATATTGCTGATAACCTTCAACTACAAAACCTCTGAGCTCGTGCATCTCAGAGAATCAATTGCAAAAATCACTTCATTTTATAACTTCACAATTTATAAATCTAAAGATTTCGTCCACTTATGAACTCCATTTATGTTTCATTTTAACACTTATAAAAACTCGTTTTATAATTCCAATATCTTAATTTATAAATATCAATTTTATAAATTTTCTAAATAGATCATTTATAATAATTCAAAAATCCCAATTTAAACCATTTTATAAATAAATCAACTACTTAGTTCAAAAATCACGTTTCGGTTATACTTCACAAAAATCGTAATTATTATATCATAAAAATTACAACGTTTATTCATTTAAAATGAATCAATTGCAAAATTATGAATTCTCAACTTAAATTTTCAAAAATCCAATTTTATTTATTTTCGGCATCTAACGATACCAAAAAAAAAATATTCGGCTAAAATTTAGCCTTTAACGATTTCAACCACAAAGATAATCACGCAGATTATAAATAGATCAACACACAACATTGAAACCAATTCAATCATTTGAGGAATCCAGTTGGATCCCTCCAACCTGTTTCCCTACATCCAAAGATGTTAGCACAATACATTTCCGCTTCGAGATGGAATATCACGGTATATGGGATTTATAAAATACTATCCGCTATTATGCGGTGCAATAGGGTCTCATCCGCCGTATAATGCATGAAAATCAACTCCAAATACATATATAATACCAATTCCATACAAGTTGGAATTATCGCAGTATATGTTTCTAATAAATGACCTCCGCTTAATATGCAGCGTATAGGGTCTATTTCAATACTACATATAATAACTATCATCCAATCACACAATCAAGCAATTTTAAATCCAAATATTTAAAATTTAAATCGAAACAATTCGATTGAGTGAGAAGTTCTCACCTTGAGTTTCCGATAATAGTTGTAGTGTTTTATTTCGAATAAAATTAAACGTGCGTTTAATTTTACCCGAAATTTTTACTAGCTCCAAACGACTCCAAACCAGTTCCATTCCATAGTGCTCGACAAAATGAAGCCAATACAATTCGTTTCGTGCGTTTTTGACCTCGTATGAAAAAGTTATGATATTTAGAAGTTTATACACACACACACATATATATATAATTCACAATTCATTTTTTTTATACCCAGCCGACATCAGGGATGTCCAAATTTCTACATGAAATCAAGGCCGTGACTTTTTGCTTTCTTCTTCCAAGTAATGCCGTGCACGAAAGAACCCAATTGCTGTTCGTTCCTCAAATCTCGCCCCCAGCTATGTCGATCTTTACGACGATCAAGAGCCACCATTCGAAGCACCAACGCCAACACCACCCTCGGTTGCAACAGTACGAAACTCGATCACCCAAATCACCGTGAAAACACGAACAAACACGCCGCCTTCGAGGCCAAATTGCCAATGATCCAAAGCCCTAAAAACGATCATAGCCGTTCACATTATAGCTCATTACGCTCTAGAGTTTTGTAGTTGAACACTTGTTGAATCGTTTTGTAGATTTGAAGAAAATTATGGAGGAAGAAGAATGCATTTCGTCCATTGGAGATATGGAGGCGGCGGCTGAAGCTATTTAGGGTTAGGGTTTATTTTAGTTTGCAAATTGAAGATGTGAAGGCTTTTTATTGAAAATTTCCAATGAACAATATTCATCATCAATTTTTCGAACTCCAAATCTCACGCGGTGACTGACATTTCTAGGGTTTACCCCGCGTTACGGACACAATGGAATATGTTTCGGAGGCCAATTCGATCATCTGTGCATGTTAAGGAAATAAACGATCAAATTTAAATTAAATCGATAAACCGATTTCTATGCATTTTGGCTTTCCTCGGACAAATGGTAAATCCGATTGAAACGAAATTTGAAACCATACAATAATTTGACATTACGGATCCGATGAAACTAATTTCGTTGAAATCTGAGACTGTTTGAAAAATGACTATTTTCACTAGTCGATTAAATATTAAAATATTCAATTTTCACAAGTTAACTTTTAATTCAATTTTGAAAGTTCACAAGCATTGTTCTAACTCCAATATGATTTAATATAACTTTATAAATCATTTTTAATCACATTAAACCCAATTTCCAATTATTTACGCAATTTCAAATATTAAATTGTCGATTTAATTATCCAATTAAATCTAGATATTCGAAAAATAAATTATTCGACTTATAAATTTTACTTGTTGATATTTAAAATCAATTAAATATCTGAATTTCAAATGACGAAAATTCCAGGTCGTTACAAATGGATTTTATAAGTAAATAAGATTTATGAATTTGTAAAGTTATAAAGGAATGAATTGGCAAATAAATGATTTATAAGTGATTAACTTATAATTTGGATTTTGCATGTAAATGAGATAAAAGGAATTTGGTAAATAAAGGGATTTTATCAATTGAAGTTTTTATAAAATAGAAATGTGAATTTATAAACGTTGTTTACTAATCCGAAATCAATTGAATTTGATAAGTTAAATATAGAAATTATTAAAGGAATTTTGTCCACGATTTTGGACAGTGGATAATCCTTTAAATTAAAAGTGTAAAAGTAATGTATTTGGCTAGAATTATATCCACGATTTTCGACAGTGGATAATCCTTAAAATAAATATGTAGAAGCAATGAATTTGGTAAATGATTTATATTCACAATTTTGGACAGTGAATAATCTTTTAAAACTTTTTGAAAAGTGGTGTTCAAATTGAATTTAAATGATTTGAAGATATTTTAAAATGTGTTAAGTATCAAATATGTAGATTTTAACATTTATTGTTTAAATAGACATTTTCGAAAAATAAGGAAATGATGCACTATAACATTGTTGTTATAGCAAATGATTATCGAAAGGAAATGTTTTGTATAGTATATGGGATTTATACATCTACCTTATTTTCAAATCCCTATACTAGTGATTTTGGGTTGTCGTAGCGATGTTTTACGCAACATTTAATTTGACCTGAATAAATGTGTTTAAAGAGAATGTTTTCCTTAAAGAATAAGTATTACTTAATCTTGATTTAATTATATGTAATATTTTCTAAGTTATGAAAATAAAGAGATTTGTGAACACGCTTATATTATTATTAAATAAGTAAATGGAAATGTTTTCCAATATCGAAATATTGAAATGGTTTTGAGAATATAACCTTTTAATGAAATTTGAGATGAATATTTGGCAAATGATTTAATTAAAAAAAGATTAATAAAAAGGGCCTAGTGAACACACGTTGCTAAATATTTGCTTATTTTCATTGATAGTTAAATAACCGACAATCAAATTTGGCCATTTTAGTTCCTCGACTTGATGTGGGAACTATTTAGACGTACACTTAGTACGTTGCCATCTATGTAGGCTTGATTATCATTTGTGTTGAGGATGTTGATTCGTATAGCGTGGAGTATTACTCAAATCTATCGAGCTTCCTTCTTGGCCCGAAAGATAGAAAGTTGAAAGTTGGAGACGTGATAAGTCTACGAGACTTAGTTTCTGTGTGAGATTGAGAAACGCTTTCGCGTTGTCTGTGCGAAGAGATGGGGATTAGATTTATCTGAAAACCTGTGACGACCCACATTTCGAAAGGTTTAAATCGACAATAATCGACACATGTCCGACTTAAACAATCTAGAATGTAGATAATCAATGGGGTTAAGTAAGAAAAAAAGAAGAGAAGAAGAAAACAAAATACAGAATCTCACAGTGGAATGATAAAATATAATAATCAAACAAATAATTCAAAAACTGTTTACTATACATCTGATTATAATCTATACATCAGGGATAAATAATCAATACAGTAGAATTGCATAATGTAGGAGATAGTAATAATAGTAATATACCAAAACTCCGTCTTCGTCTTCCAGATAACAGTCTTCAATATGCTGGAAAAAAACTCAGGACTGACCCGAGTGTAATGAAATGACAAATCACTCGAGTCAGGACTAAAATACTCTTATGTAAGTCAAATCAATATCTCAAGTATGAGTACAATAACTTAAGAGATGATACCGGATTTCCATCTCTTAAGGATCCATTAAACTATTTATATATATAATAATATACGCTATAATATATAATGTCTATCAGGAAAATAAATATCAAAATAGCGTTAACGCTTTACATTGATCCACCTTAACACATTTTTACAGTTTTCAACCAAAGTCGTAACGGGCTCGTATAAGGATAAATATGACAAGGCACGTGAGGCAATGCCCAAGGTAGGATTCTACCTGTTTACCCTTTCTAGATGGTCGCAACCCATCCGTAGCCGACCGCGATAATCAATCCAAACGATAAAAAGATGCACCCATCGAATACGAAATCACAATAGTAATACGAGGGATCAACGTCGCTAGAGGTTGCTAACCTCAATGGCCATACGTAGGCTCCTGTTTTAGTCGTTTTAATTAAGACACGAATGTCAAGGCTATCCATCATCGTTCTCTTACTTCATTCCAGTAAACGTTGTTGATTCATGGGTTTTAATTCATGACACAAGCTTCAGAGATCATAAGACGAACTACAAAGATAATACTATACAAAGGCGACAAAAAGAGAATAAAAGTAAATTATGCATTACAAAGGAGACAAGACTACAATCCAGAGGTTAGTATTAATATTTTATTATATTGAGTCTTAGAATATTGTTAAAATCATTCCTCAAGAATCATCATTCATATTCAAATAAACTTGCTTGCATATTTTAATCAAAATCAAGTTTACAAAAAATGCATGGAGCGGGGATCAAACCCGGGTCACTAGTTTGGAAGGCAAGTACTCTAACCAAATGAGCTACTACTGTTTTTGTTTAACAACAGGTCGGCTGACCGACCAGTATCTTCGGTCGACCGACCCTGTAGTCAGTGCATAGATACTCTCTGTTTTGTACACAATTTCAAACTCAGCTGTCCGGCCAGTTTTTCCGGTCGACCGACCTGCATATAACGGCTAGTTTTTTGAAGAGTTGCGATTGTTTCATGAAGAGATACGTCCCTCAATTCAGGAGATATGGACACAACTTTTGATTGAAACTCTTCGTGAAAGATTGTAACTGTTCTACAACTATATAAACATGTTCAAATCACTTCTACAATCACCGATTCTTGTTTATAATTCTGAAATCTATTCTCTATTTATTTCTTCGAATAAAAGCATTCATTCTTATTTAATATCACTAGAATCCTTGATTTAAATCATAAACTTCGATTCTACGTGATTATCTTCCTTCTAAATCTTCACACACATATATACTCTTGAGGATTTGATTATAGGAAAGTTATACTATCAAAAGACAATCAGTGTTATTCAGAACACATTCGTCAACAAACTATTTGTATTGAAGTTGAAGTCCTCTTCGGCTGTTGAGGCGGAAAAATTCCTGTTCGGTTGCTCAGGTGTGATATACCTATTCCTCCGGGTTAAGTGAGGGGTTTAGTTTAAATCCAAAGGATAGTCTGGACTGGATGTAGAACGGGAAGTTCGAACCAATATAAAAATTCATGGTGTACTTACTTTAATTTTGATTTTACTGCTATTATCAGTTTCCGCATTTATATACCATATTACACGATCCTTAGTACTACACGTGCACTTTCATTTGGTATCAGAGCGAGGTCATCCTATAACCGTCACAAAGTTATTTGATATTTATTTCTAGTAATATGGCAACGACACAAACTAACGATTTTGGCACTAACACTAATACTAATTTCACAGAGGGTCAATCAACTTCACGACCTCCACTTTTTAATGGGTTAAATTATAATTATTGGTCAACTAGAATGAGAATCTATATGCAATCTAGTGGCTTTGATATCTGGAATATTATACAAAGAGAGTACATAACTCCTGCTGGAGAATGCTCAACTTGGAGTAACACACAAAAACTAGATGCTACATCAAATGCAAAGGCTATGAATATTTTATTTTGTGCATTAGATAGAAATGAATTCAATAGAGTTAGCATGTGCACTTCAGGTTATGAAATTTGGAGAACACTTAAGATAACACATGAAGGTACAAACAAAGTTAAATTAAGCAAAATCTCTATGTTGCAAAATCAATTTGAAAATTTCAAAATGAGGCCAAATGAATCTATAAATGACATGTACTCTAGATTTCAGGATATTTATCATGCTTTATTATCACTAGAACAAAAGTTTACTGATTTTGATGTTGTTACAAAAATCTTGAATTCTTTAACGGACGAATGGGAAAGAAAAGTCTTAGCCATTGAAGAAGCAAGTGATTTGTCAACACTAAAACCAGAAGAATGATAGGTAATCTAATGTCCTACGAAGTAAATTTGCAGGCAAAAAGAAATGGAGCACAAGAAAAGAAAAATGTGGCTTTTCAAGCAGAAAAAGACGATTCCGACTCAGATAATGAAAATATGGCGATGATCGCTAAAAATTTCAAATTTTTTTTGAAATTCAACAGAAACAAATTCAAGGGAAACAAAAATAATTCCAACAACAATTCTAATAGTAGCAAACCATCATCTTCAGCAATGGAATGTTATGAATGTCACAAGAAAGGTCACATGAAGAAGGATTGTCCAGAACGCAAAAAGAGCAATTTTAAGAAGGACAAAACCAAACGAAGAGCTTTTTCTGTCACTTGGGATGACACTGACTCATCATCCTCTTCAGAGAGTGAAAGTGATAATGAACAAGCAAATGTGTGCTTCATGGCTTCATCAGACGATGTAAGTGATTTTACTTTTGAAGATTTAATTGAAATAAATTCTGAATTAGTAAATGTAACAAAGCAACTTAAAAAGAAAAATAAGGAGTTGCAAAGAAAATTAGATAGAACAATCTTAGAAGTAGATATGCTGAAAGATGAGAATAAAATATTAGAAGAAGAACTTGAAAGTTCTCAACAATCAAATTCTAACTTATCCTCTCAAATTTCATCAATATCTGAAGAACTAGAAATTCAAAAGTATAAAAATGATGATTTACTTTTCAAAAATAATAGTTTAAACTCTAAGATTAAGGACTTAGAGTTAGAAAAATCTAGTCTTAAAATAAAATTTGATGATATATCTAAAAATGTATCTAATTTTAATAAAGGGAGAGAAAATTTATCCAGGATTATTGAAAATTCTCAACCTACTTTAAATAAGAAGGGATTAGGTTATGTTAAGAATTCAAAAGCTCACAATGATAAAAGTGGTTTAGGATATAATAAAACCGATCGTAGAAATAGCACTAGATATGCTTTCATGTATAGTAAAAATGATAGTGCTAGTACTAAATTTCGAGTAAAGCCTAAATCCAATTTTTATAGAAATTCAAATACTACTATGACCTATAATGTTGATAATTTCTTTAGAAGTACAAAATCATTAACAGGAAACATGAATAAAAATTATTTAAGTATATGGGTTCCTATTAATTGGAAAAATAGAGAAAAATACATTGATGATTATTTTGATATGGTAGCTAATAATGAAAATTATATTTATAAAGGTACAACCACACCCAAATGGGTATGGTTTCCTAAAATTTAGGAAATTATAAGAAGCCTGGGTATCACATGCTTTAAATGTTAATTTTTCTGATACCTTACATTATAAGTAGTAGTTATTTTGTTTTATATTACTCTATGTTAACACTTATGTGAAATATAATTTACATCATCAGTTAAACTCTCCTTTTTGTCGATGACAAAGGGGGAGAAATATATAAAAGCTAACAAGTTTTTGTAGAAAAGTCGCCATATAATCAGGGGGAGAATTACAATATATACTACTTCGTCACATAAGTATTGTCATCAATCAAAAAGGGGGAGAATGTTGATTCATGGGTTTTGATTCATGACATAAGCTTCAGAGATCATAAGACGAACTACAAAGAGAATACTATACAAAGGCGACAAAAAGAGAATAAAAGTAAATTGTGCACTACAAAGGAGACAAGACTACAATCCAGAGATTAGTATTAATATTTTATTATATTGAGTCTTAGAATATTGTTAAAATCATTTCTCAAGAATCATCATTCATATTCAAATAAACTTGCTTGCATATTTTAATCAAAATCAAGTTTAAAAAAATGCATGGAGCGGGGATCAAACCCGGGTCACTAGTTTGGAAGGCAAGTAATCTAACCAAATGAGCTACTACTGTTTTTGTTTAACAACAGGTCGGCTGACCGACCAATATCTTCGGTCGACCGACCCTGTAGTCAGTGCACAGATACTCTCTGTTTTGTACACAATTTCAAACTCAGCTGACCGGCCAGTTTTTCCGATCGACCGACCTGCATATAACGGCTAGTTTTCTGAAGAGTTGCGATTGTTTCATGAAGAGATACGTCCCTCAATTCAAGAGATATGGACACAACTTTTGATTGTAACTCTTCATGAAAGATTGTAACTATTCTACAACTATACAAACATGTTCAAATCACTTCTACAATCACCGATTCTTGTTTATAATTCTGAAATCTATTCTCTATTTATTTCTTCAAATAAATGCATTCATTCTTATTTAATATCAGTAGAATCCTTGATTTAAATCATAAACTTCGATTCTACGTGATTATCTTCCTTCTAAATCTTCACACACATATATACTCTTGAGGATTTGATTATAGGAAAGTTGTACTATCAAAAGACAATTAGTGTTATTCAGAACACATTCGTCAACAAACTATTTGTATTGAAGTTGAAGTCCTCTTCGGCTGTTGAGGCGGAAAAATTCCTGTTCGGCTGCTCAGGTGTGATATACCTATTCCTCCGGGTTAAGTGAGGGGTTTAGTTTAAATCCAGAGGATAGTCTGGGACTGGATGTAGAACGGGAAGTTCGAACCAGTATAAAAATTCCTGGTGTTCTTACTTTAATTTTGATTTTACTACTATTATCAGTTTCCGCATTTATATACCATATTACACGATCCTTAGTACTACAAGTGCACTTTCAAACGTCGCCAATCAACCACTACATTCTCGATATCATGCACCGCATACACAGTTGTTAAATTGGTTCCAATTTTGACAGAGAGTATGCCAATAAGAGGCCCCAGTCTCTTTAACAACCAAACATCATTTTACACACAGGTTGGTTCTTTTATATTTCGAAAACAGTTCATATTTGATATCCAAATATCATATTCGCTTTAAAATCAAATCCTTTTTGAAATCATCATATTCGCTTCAAAAAAAATCATATTTTACTACAAAATGTCAATTCGGTTCGATATGTCGATTTCACTTTAAAATTTGCTTCGAATTACATTTTGCTTATAATTTACTTTAACCAATTCGCATTTAAATCCAAGATTTAAATATAAACATTCCACCCTTTAACCAGTTTGGATTTTAGAAAATAGTTACAAAATAGTTAAATAGTTAAAATAGTTTAATAGAAAATAGTTTGAGAAATAAAATGGTTATATATGGTAAAATAGTTGGGAAAATTTAAAATAGTTTGAATATTAAAGAAAATAGATTTGAAATAGTTTATACTAAAGTAATTTATTTAAAAATAGTTTCCAAGCCAAACTGATTCAATTCCAAAATTTCCAATCCAAATCAGTTTCCACTTCCATTTCCATTTACTCGATTCAATTCCGATTTCAAATCAAATTTTAATTTCAATTCCAAATTAAATAAAATTTCATTTCCAAATTAATTTCACATTCAATTTCAAGTTAAATTAAATTCCAATTTCAAATTAAATCCAACTCCAATCCCAAATTTTAAACCATTCCGATTTATATCAATTCCGAGTCCATTTTCAATTATTAATTCAAAACACTTAAATAAAATTTTCTTCAATATCCAATTTTAAAACCCTAATTTTTTAATATGATTCAACTTCAAGCTAAACTTCACAATATCATTGCCGAACTTCAAGCTAAACTTCACAACTGAATCCCTTCTTCTTTCAAATAAAAAGTTTTCATTCACGAAGAAAAAAATTGGCGGAAACGAAAGAGAAAAAAATATTGCCGTGCCCTTCTCGTCTGCTTCCCTCCCACTTTTTAATCTCATTCACAAATCGAATTAAAGCTCGATTCGACCTCGAGTTCATATTGGAATCGCGAGGCAACATCGACATTGGTTTCTCGAGCATGAGCTCGCCGAGTCTCGTATTGGCGACTAGATCGAAGCTTGTAACGATCTCGAATTTTTACCGAGTTTAAATTAATAATTAAATTTATTTTTGAATAAAGAATTGTGTGATTAATTGATTCATCGATTTGAGTTTCTCCAAATTCAAGTGAAATATGCGTTTAATTTCAAAACATTCTCTTATAATATGTATCAATACAAAAATAATAAACAAGTAAATATTAAGCCCGAAATAGAAATAGATGTATATAAGATAAACTACGATAATAAAAACTTAAGATTTGAAATACACTCATGTATATAAAATCAATACATTAGAACAAATTCTAACAACATATTAACAATAGAACTTCATTTATATCCCTAAGTGATAAGGCTAAAGCAAAGCAAAATATATTCAAGTAAAAGGATAAGTGTAAACAAGAAAAAAATATGTGTGAATTGGCTGAAGCAAAAAAGTCAGGTTGTACGAGAAAGAAATATATGCAAGAGAAATTAATCATGTACAAAAAAAATAAAGTATAAAAATGAAACAAGTAAATATGTATGTGTAATAGTATGCAAGACAAGAAGATACATAATCAAGTGTGAACAAAACAAGTATAATAAATGCCAGCACAAATTTTATCATCTATCAGCCGAGTTAAAGAAGGCAAGAAGTAAGAACATAAGGTACATATGCATTTAATGCTTACATCTCTACCATAACTAAAGTTAGTTCGAACTATTTATAAACTTCATTTTTGTGCTTACAAAGATCCCTGATTTTTACTTGTACTAGCAAAACAGTATATCGCCCTCTATAATATGTATATCCCTGTACATTTCTTTCTATACATCAGCCATTTTCATTTCTATTCATCCATCAAAACTAAGGAAAAATCGAAGCATGCTTCATCTCCAACATAAACAAACTTCAATTAAAACATCAAAAAAATCAATACAAACCAGAGGAAGGAGACTTCAGCTAACATTTCAATAGCCTGTTTCAACAAGAAGGCTCTGTTCATTTCTTAAAACAGGTGAGTAACACTTGTTTTAAAATTTTAAAAATAGGCATCTGTTGTTTGTATATTTATGGATAAGTATAATTGTATACACATATAAGTCCTCTCTGTATATTTAAAAAAATGGATGTATGTGTGTGCAAAGCTGTTTCCAGTGACATCATACCCTCTGTTCAACTTCCGTTTAACTTTAAAAATCATTTCCTCTTGATTAAGGAAGGATTTGGACGCAAAATTTAAATAAAACTGGGTTGTTTTATTATAAGCTTTAACTTAAAAATCTATTCCAGTCAACATAAATTAGTATTATGTGACGCCCCACCTCTATACCCACGCTAGCCAAGAACACTACGAAGTAATGCTCTCAACTAGCACGGAGAATAAGGCTGTTGAGGAGCGACCCTCCATGTAATTGCTTTGTGCAAGCACCGATATGTCAGATAGAATAACATGCAATTCATTTCGAGAGGAAATCCGACATACCGATACAAACTCAAAGCTACTACATAGTGGCTATAATATCTTCGAAAACAAATATAGAAATAAGCATAACATAAATCAGTCACAGATAATTCATATCACAAAGGCGGAAGAAGATATGAATATATAACTAACACATGAAAGTGTACATCAGAGTAGTGGTCCAAAAAGATCCACAATAATACAAAAGAATAGCAACACGTGCTATACAAAAGAATACAACTATGAGTCTATATCTCAAGTGTATACAACAAAAACTGCTAATCTATATAGTTAGCCAAAAGTCAGAGTAGCAAATCCCGGGAAGAAGTCAAGCAGAAGCACCTGTAACATCTCGGTCTGACCCGAGTATTATTTAAGAAAATAATAAACGGATCAGTCTGGCTATAAATATCAGATGACATGGTAAAAATAAAAGATATGGCATAAACATAAAATATCCATACTGACATACTACTATAAGTATGCAAATGATGATCAACAGAAGATCAATCAATAAGAGATAAATCAATATCACAAGAATCTTCTCAAAGATCCAAAGGGGGCATCATACCCTAAACTTGTACTCATAATAAGTCAAAGACATAAATTCTTGAAATCAACACAAGAAATCCAGAAATCACAGAAAAAGGGAAAGAGGCCTATCACATGACGGTCTAAAGACCATGGGGAGCTACGCCATATGGGTGAGTCGGAATCACCCAGATGAGGTCTAGGCTAACCAAAAAGCAAAAAGGTATGTGTGAGTGGAATCACACAAATGGTGTCTAGCCTAACCTCGCAACAAAAAGGTATGTGTGAGTGGAATCACACAATTGGTGTCTAGACTAACCTTGCGGACAAAGAGATATGTGTGAGTCGGAATCACACCCATGAGGTCTAGTCTAACCTTGCAAACAAAGAGACATCGCACAATTGCTAGTCTAAATCATAAAATGATCGTCATGATCAACGAGAAGTGTCAATTACACTAAGCTAGTAAATATAAAAGTTTATCTTCGGGTCCCATAACCACTTGCTTAACTTAAATATTTACGAACAAATTGTAGATCTCCACTAGAAAATTGTCACAAGAGATTCAGTCGAATAAGTCCAGGAATTAACGGACGAAGTAAACGCAAGCGTTTCATACCACTTGTTTTACTAAGTCTTTTAATTAGATTTCTCATGCGAGTGAGGTAAAGGTTTGTATATACTAGTATATTGGAAGACAGTTTAAGAAAAGAGCTTTATTATTGAAAATAGAGTTGAAATCATTTTGTTGAAAGAGTTTTGATATTTACTTCTAGTATAGAAAACCTTTATATTTTAAAGTGACAAATCATAGAAGTGATTTTAGAAACAATCAATCATAAAAATTCACATTCGAAGACGTGAATAAAATCCAAAGAAACCGATAAAGAATCTATCCAAATAGATATTCAAAAATCCATAAAATCGACCGACAAGCCCAAGATAGTTTGTCTCGAAGAATGGTCAACTCAGCATCTCAACAAAGCAAGTTCTGTTGAATGTTTTTCAGATAAGATCCCCTATGGAGGGGTGGTCCAGGGGGGTGGCAACCCCCCAAGGTGGGGGTGCGGGGGCAACACCCCCGCTACGGGGTTCGACCTGTCCGGTCAGGTTGCGGGGGTCCAGAGGGCAGTTGTGACGCCCCACCTCTATGCCCGCGCTAGCCAAGAACACTACGGTGTAGTGCTGTCAACTAGCACGGAGAATAAGGCTGTTGAGGAGCGACCATCCGTGTAATTGCCTTGTGCGGGCACCGAAATGTCAGATAGTAAAAACATGCATTCTATTTCGGGAGGAAATCCGACACACTGATACAAACTCAAGGCTACTACACAGTGGCTATAATAGTTTATGACAGAATATATAATAATAACACAGATTATATAAATGCGGAACACAGATGAAACAGAAAGTCTCATATATATATATATATATATATATAATAACTGATGTCAGTTACAATACATTTGACACGGTACATGTGATACAACTACAACAGTCGACTCAAAAAGTTACATATACAAGCACATTATCATATATAATATACATGAATACATATCTTCCTATATAGCTACACTGACTACTATAAGTGACGATGACTACTCCAAAAGATATGAAAGAACTTCATAGCTCAAGCAGCATCCCAAAGCAGAATATCTACAACCTGAAAATACTCGGTCTGACCCGAGTATTAAATACAAAAGAAAATAATACTCGGGTCAGTCTAATTCAAACTCAGTTATTAGTGCACAGAAGCAATAATAATTAAATAATGAATAGACGACAGTCACAATAAATCTAGGTAACGTCAATTAAAACGTCAACTCGAGTAGGGCTGCAGTATACGCAAGCGTGTACTGCCTCGCCACTACAACATATGGAATACGAAATAGTTCCATAAATCAGAAGCGAAAGAAATAACAATAAAACCAATACCGTGTGGCTGCAGTTCACGCTTGCGTGCACTGCCTTGCCACTACAGTGATGCTGTACACAATGAATGCCGTGTGGCTGCAGTTCACGCTTGCGTGCACTGCCTTGCCACTACAGTGATGATGTACCCAATGAAAATTCACAAGCAAACACAAGATCAAACCCGAGTCACCGGATTCAACTCAAGTGAATTTTAAAAATCAATCCAAATGCACATGGCAGTGACATGATGAAACAGTGCTAACAAACAAATAAAGGCAGCGGTACAGCAAAATACCAGTCCAAATTTGGGACAAGACAATGGTGTAACACACGGGTGCTTACAGATGCAATAGGGACAGTAAAATAAGTGCAGTCCAGAGCTGCATAGGTTCGAAGAATAAAAGCAGTTTAAGCATGTACATTTGTATGTATATATGTATACATAGACATAGGTATCAAATTCAGTGATGGCATCAAAAACAATAGACTAAAAGCAAATATGAACTAAGTGAATATATGAAACAATTTGAGACTGCACACGGTTCAGGTCATCAAGTACAAGTGAAAGTGGAGTGCACACAACCAACTAGAGAACACTGCCTGTCAACATTAGTTGTCAGCAACCCAAAAGGTGAAACATCAATCTCAAGTAGTGTAAGTTAATTTTAGGAAACAATGCAATATCATGTCAGATGCACAAAGGCAGATGACACAAACTACATGAAGGCAGTAAAATGAAGGTGAGGGCACCAAAATTATGGCACCACAGCACACAAACAAATAAATACAATCGACCAAATGCAATTGAATACAACGCATCAATGCAATGTATCGAACTCGAGCACTAACAAAGGCGATATAATTCCAACTACGCAAACTGGCAACTATCAAATGGTTTTAACTGGGCCTTAAATGAAGTTATGACCAAGACAGTAACTGCTCATAAGGTTCATGGTGAAGTCGAAATGAACCTTCAAGGAAATACACAATTACACAAGGGCCAGAGTACCCAAAAATGAAAACAGGCTAGAGGAATTACAGTGTACTAGGGATAATCTACTACATAATGCAGTAGATACTCATGAATACAGCAGATTCAATGTGCACATAAATGACTTCAACATAGAATCAGTGGCAGGCATGCAAGAAAACAGTAGGTGATATAATACTAAACCCAACAACAGCCAGTATATACAAAGTATAATAGAGGCAAGACCACAAGCAATGCACATACTGCAGACTATTACACAAAGACTCCGAGCATGTAAGTATTTCAACAGTGAATCAGTGAAGCCCCAAGCATGTAAGTATTTCAACAGTGAAGCCCCAAACAATTACAAGCTCGAGCAATGGGAAAAAAGTCGAAAACATTACCAAGTCAGAACCGAGTTTGACAGTGTCAAACATCAAAGTGTAAAACCCAAAGACAAGAGCCACATCAAGTTCACAGGGGACATGATCGAGACAGTGGCCAAGGTAAATAATCAAGTCCGAGAACATCTGCAGTGGTAATACTCCAGTATTTAGCAGAAGTCAAGACCAAAGTCACAAAAGAGTCAGTAACACCAAGTGATCAAACATTATCACATAACAAGACAGGGTCGAAATCAAATAGCTTCGAAGGACCGAAGTCATTAAGGCAGCAAGTAAAAATCGAACAAGTCAAGTATGCTACTGGGTTGAACGTACAACCAAAAGTCGCCAGTAAAAATCAAAGCCGTCAAAGAATTCAAAACGACAGATTCAAACCAAAATCAACTATCACAAAAAAATGCCAAGGCCGATTTTTAAACAAGTCAGTGCCCAATTCAAACCAATTCAACATCCAAAAATCAAGTCAAGGTCGAAACAATGAAACGAAATCGAACAGTTTGAATAAGATGTGAGTAATGTAAATTACTCACCTCAGTTCGAAATGGCCGAGGAAAGGAGGAACACGAACGACGTTAAGCCCTAGCTTCCAGCGCCAGCACGCGATCGATCCCCTGAGAAACGAACGCGAAGCCCTAGTTTTTAGAGAGATGAACGAGAAAAAGAAAAAATGAAAAGGGGCGGCTGCCATTTTCGTTCGACTATTTACGTTTTAGGGCTACTCGAAAATGAACGAGAAAAAAAAGAAAGGGGGTGGATTATTTTGTTTTGAGGATTATCACGGCCCAATATAAAAATAGAAACATGGACCTATATTTAATTTTCAAAGCCCATCAATATTTAACTAAAAATTTGTATAAGAATTTTAATTCAAATTTAGAAACTTCGATTGGTAAATAGCGAAAATAATAATCGTTTAAATGTCGATTATAAACAGACGCAAAATACCGGGTTGTTACAGACTCCCCTCCTTAAAGAAATTGCGTCCTCGCAATCATAGGGAATAAATGGACAAAAGGTAACAACCATAAAAGCATATTATCACAAGATGATGAACTTTGAAATAGGAAGTTCACCATAAAGAGCATGAAAGAGTAAGCTTGAACGTGTTTGCTCGATGAATTCTTAAGATTCATGATCAGGGTAGAGAACAAATTTCTCACCCAAAATTAACGATGCCAAATATTTAAGAGTGAAATCAACAGCCACGAGCACTAGATCATGAGTGGCATATCTAGTCTCAATAGTTATTAATGATTTAGAAACACAAGAGACAGCACGTTCTCTTATGCAAGAGAATGTCATGCAACCCAATACGATTAGTACTGGTACAAAAGATAAAGTATCGGTTCCCCTCGGGAATCGCAAGAATAGAAGCATCGGAAGGAAATTACCTCTCCTGAAAAGCTGAAACTTTCAAATTTTTCAATTTACTTTATGTAATTATCTGTTTCAGAAAAATTTACATTTTTCAATTCAATTTACTATGTCTGATTGTCTCATCAAAGCGTTTAAGAAATTCCTATCGATAACGTTAATCAAGCGCATCGTCCAGAATTCTTAAAGCACTCAATGGGCAATAAAATCACAAAATCATCTTTTAATTTCATAAAAGAAATTCTCAGCAAAATCTATTTATCAAATAGATATTCAGAAAACACAAAACTGGATAAATGCAATTATCGGCAATGTTCAATTATCAATTAGATAATTAGAATAAGGAAACCACAAAACAGCAATATCTAATTATCGATACGATAATTAGAAAACAGCAAAATCTAACTATTAACAAAGATAATTAGAAAACAAAATTTTCCAATCGCAAAATTGCAAATATATAATTATCCAAAACGAGAATCGGAAATCTCAAATATCTGATTATCACAAACGATAAATCAGAAATCACAAATATCTGATTATCAAAAACGATAATCAGAAACAACAAGATCATCAGAAACGATAATCAATTCGAAAAATATTTAATTATCACAGACGATAATTAAATCGAAAAGTATTTAATTATCATAGACGATAATTAAAAATCACAAATATCTGATTATCACAAACGACAATCAGAAACACAGATATCTGATTATCAAAAACGATAATCAGAAACACAAGATATTCAATTAACAAGTCCGGAATTAACCAAAATAGCAAACACACATGTCCCATAAACACGAGTTTTACTAAATCGTTTAATTCACTTCATCGTTTCCTTGAAAGTGCAAAATTGTGTATTTTAAAATAACATTTCACGTTCTCAAACGGATAAGTCCGGAATTAAACGAATCAGTAAAAGAAAGGGGTCATAGTCCTCGATTTTGCTGAATCGTTTAAATCGCTTCCTCATTCTTTTGAAAGCGTAAACTGTAAAAGGTTTGAAAATAATTTTTATTTTTATTTTAAAACAATTTGGAAAATAACAAAAAATTTTAAAACACGTGATTAAAACAGCAACATCAGTCGCAATTGGCAACAAAATATAATACCAACGAATTTTCATTCGTCAAAAATGTCACAAGAATCTTCTCAAAGTTAGAAAGGGGTATCATACCCTAAACTTGTATTCATAACAAGTCAATGACACACAAATTGACCAATACACAAAAATTGATAAAACATATCAATAGAAACCACGAAAATTGGTGAAGCACAAATTCCAGAAGACTACACAAGAAATCCAGAAATCACTAAATGAGAGTATGAAAACTCAAACGGGAGTATGGAAACTCACCTACACGTGAGCATGAAAACTCACCTACACGTGTAACACAAAGCAAGAACGGGAGCATGGAAACTCACCTACACGTGAGCGTGAAAACTCACCTACACGTGTAATACAAAGCAAGACGCTATGTAAAAGAACATCAACAAGAGATAAATCGATGTCACAAGAATCTTCTCAAAGATCCAAAGAAGGCGTCATACCCAAAACTTGTACTCATAACAAGTCAATAACACTAGAATTCACCAATGCTCAAAAGCTAGAAAATCATAACAATGAAAGTCATGAAAGTAGGTGAAACATAAATTCCAGAAATCAACACACGAAATCCAGAAAACCATAAAAAGGGAAAGAGTAAGAGAAAGAGGCCTATCACGTGACGGTCCGAAGACCATGGGGCGCTACCCCAGATGTGTGAGTCGGAATCACACTGATTGAGGTATAGGCTAACCAAAAAGCAAAAAGGTATGTGTGAATGGAATCACACAAGTGGTATCTAGCATAACCTCACAGGTAAAAAGGTATGTGTAAATGGAATCACACAGATGAGGTCTAGACTAACCAAAAAGCAAAAAGGTATGTGTGAGTGGAATCACACAAGTGGTGTCTAGTCTAACCTCCCAAACAAAAAGAGATGTGTGAGTCGAAATCACACCGACGAGGCCTAATCTATCATCGCCGACAAAGAGATATGTGTGAGTCAAAATCACACCGACGAGGCCTAAGCTATCCACGCCGACAAGGAAATATGCGTGAGTCAAAATCACACCGACGAGGCCTAAACCATCCACGCCGATAAAGAGATATGTGTGAGTCAAAATCACACCGACGAGGCCTAAACTATCCACGCCGACAAAGAAACATGTGTGAGTCAAAATCACACCGACGAGGCCTAAACTATCCACGCCGACAAGGAAATATGTGTGAGTCAAAATCACACCGACGAGGCCTAAGCTATCCACGCCGACAAGGAAATATGTGTGAGTCAAAATCACACCGACGAGGCCTAAACCATCCACGCCGATAAAGAGATATGTGTGAGTCAAAATCACACCGACGAGGCCTAAACTATCCACGCCGACAAAGAAACATGTGTGAGTCAAAATCACACCGACGAGGCCTAAACTATCCACGCCGACAAGGAAATATGTGTGAGTCAAAATCACACCGACGAGGCCTAAACCATCCACGCCGACAAAGAAACATGTGTGAGTCAAAATCACACCGACGAGGCCTAAACCATCCACGCCGACAAAGAAGCTATCCACGCCGACAAGGAAATATGTGTGAGTCAAAATCACACCGACGAGGCCTAAACCATCCACGCCGATAAAGAGATATGTGTGAGTCAAAATCACACCGACGAGGCCTAAACTATCCACGCCGACAAAGAAACATCGCTCAATCGCTAGTCTAAATCATCAGAATGATCGTCATGATCAACGAGAAGTGTCAATTACACTAAGCTAGTGAATATAAAAGTTTAGCTTCATGTCTCATAACCACTAGCTTAACTCAAATATTTACGAACAAACTGTAAATCTTCACTAGAAAATTGTCACAAGAGGTTCAATCGAACAAGTCCAAAAATTAACCGACGAAGTAAACGCAAGTGTTTCATACCACTTGTTTTACTAAGTCGTTTAATTAGATTTCTCATACGAGTGAAATAAAGATTTGCATATACTAGTAGATTGGAAAACAGTTTAAGAAAAGAGTTTTGTAGTAAAATAGTTTTGAAATTGTTTAAAGAAAAAGTGTTTAGATATTTACTACTAATATAGAAAACCTTTATATTTTTAAAGTGACAAATCACAAAAATGATTGTAGAAACAATCAATCACAAGAATTCACGTACGAAGACGTGAATAGAATCCAAAGTAATCGATACCGAATTCTTCAAAAGTAGGTTCACAAAAATCCCGAAGAAAACATCATCAAAGTTGCTAATAAATGATAGCAACAAATCGGGAAAATAATCAAGAATCGATTAAATTTGGAAACCAAATCAATTCACTAAAATTCACATTCGAAGATGTGAATAAAATCCAAAGAATTTGATTCCAAATCCATCAAAGTGGAAATACTCAAAAATTCCGGAAAATAGAAGTTATCAAAGTCAACAAGGTGATAACGACTAATCGGAAAAGAAGAATCGATTAACAATTGGAAAAGCAAAGCAAATCGAGCATAAATGCATAAGTGACTTCAACAAAAGTGAAAATCAATTCAATGTCGAAGTCGACAAGTAATGGCCACAGTCGAGTGCAAATCAACATTATCGCCATCAAAAACGGAACTTGAGTTCGTAAAGTAAACAGAGGTAGAAGCCAAAATACTTCCACGAAATCAAAATCAAATGCATATGAATAAGCGTTAGGAATTCATACCTAACAATAAAAATAATCATAAGCAAAGATGAGAGATAAAACATCGACAAGTAGCTGTAACACATGTTCCATCTAAGTTATATTTTATATTATGTCCATAAACCCCAGGCTCTGATACCAAGCTGTGACGCCCCACCTCTATGCCCGCGCTAGCCAAGAACACTACGGTGTAGTGCTGTCAACTAGCACGGAGAATAAGGCTATTGAGGAGCGACCATCCGTGTAATTGCCTTGTGCGGGCACCGAAATGTCAGATAGTAAAAACATGCATTCTATTTCGGGAGGAAATCCGACACACTGATACAAACTCAAGGCTACTACACAGTGGCTATAATAGTTTATGACAGAATATATAATAATAACACAGATTATATAAATGCGGAACACAGATGAAACAGAAAGTCTCATATATATATATATATATATAATAACTGATGTCAGTTACAATACATTTGACACGGTACATGTGATACAACTACAACAGTCGACTCAAAAAGTTACATATACAAGCACATTATCATATATAATATACATGAATACATATCTTCCTATATAGCTACACTGACTACTATAAGTGACGATGACTACTCCAAAAGATATGAAAGAACTTCATAGCTCAAGCAGCATCCCAAAGCAGAATATTTACAACCTGAAAATACTCGGTCTAACCCAAGTATTAAATTCAAAAGAAAATAATACTCGGGTCAGTCTAATTCAAACTCAGTTATTAGTGCACAGAAGCAATAATAATTAAATAATGAATAGACGACAGTCACAATAAATCTAGGTAACGTCAATTAAAACGTCAACTCGAGTAGAGCTGCAGTATACGCAAGCGTGTACTGCCTCGCCACTACAACATATGGAATACGAAATAGTTCCATAAATCAGAAGCGAAAGAAATAACAATAAAACCAATACCGTGTGGCTGCAGTTCACGCTTGCGTGCACTGCCTTGCCACTACAGTGATGCTGTACACAATGAATGCCGTGTGGCTGCAGTTCACGCTTGCGTGCACTGCCTTGCCACTACAGTGATGATGTACCCAATGAAAATTCACAAGCAAACACAAGATCAAACCCGAGTCACCGGATTCAACTCAAGTGAATTTTAAAAATCAATCCAAATGCACATGGCAGTGACATGATGAAACAGTGCTAACAAACAAATAAAGGCAGCGGTACAGCAAAATACCAGTCCAAATTTGGGACAAGACAATGGTGTAACACAAGGGTGCTTACAGATGCAATAGGGACAGTAAAATAAGTGCAGTCCAGAGCTGCATAGGTTCGAAGAATAAAAGCAGTTTAAGCATGTACATTTGTATGTATATATGTATACATAGACATAGGCATCAAATTCAGTGATGGCATCAAAAACAATAGACTAAAAGCAAATATGAACTAAGTGAATATATGAAACAATTTGAGACTGCACACGGTTCAGGTCATCAAGTACAAGTGAAAGTGGAGTGCACACAACCAACTAGAGAACACTGCCTGTCAACATTAGTTGTCAGCAACCCAAAAGGTGAAACATCAATCTCAAGTAGTGTAAGTTAATTTTAGGAAACAATGCAATATCATGTCAGATGCACAAAGGCAGATGACACAAACTACATGAAGGCAGTAAAATGAAGGTGAGGGCACCAAAATTATGGCACCACAGCACACAAACAAATAAATACAATCGACCAAATGCAATTGAATACAACGCATCAATGCAATGTATCGAACTCGAGCACTAACAAAGGCGATATAATTCCAACTACGCAAACTGGCAACTATCAAATGGTTTTAACTGGGCCTTAAATGAAGTTATGACCAAGACAGTAACTGCTCATAAGGTTCATGGTGAAGTCGAAATGAACCTTCAAGGAAATACACAATTACACAAGGGCCAGAGTACCCAAAAATGAAAACAGGCTAGAGGAATTACAGTGTACTAGGGATAATCTACTACATAATGCAGTAGATACTCATGAATACAGCAGATTCAATGTGCACATAAATGACTTCAACATAGAATCAGTGGCAGGCATGCAAGAAAACAGTAGGTGATATAATACTAAACCCAACAACAGCCAGTATATACAAAGTATAATAGAGGCAAGACCACAAGCAATGCACATACTGCAGACTATTACACAAAGACTCCGAGCATGTAAGTATTTCAACAGTGAATCAGTGAAGCCCCAAGCATGTAAGTATTTCAACAGTGAAGCCCCAAACAATTACAAGCTCGAGCAATGGGAAAAAAGTCGAAAACATTACCAAGTCAGAACCGAGTTTGACAGTGTCAAACATCAAAGTGTAAAACCCAAAGACAAGAGCCACATCAAGTTCACAGGGGACATGATCGAGACAGTGGCCAAGGTAAATAATCAAGTCCGAGAACATCTGCAGTGGTAATACTCCAGTATTTAGCAGAAGTCAAGACCAAAGTCACAAAAGAGTCAGTAACACCAAGTGATCAAACATTATCACATAACAAGACAGGGTCGAAATCAAATAGCTTCGAAGGACCGAAGTCATTAAGGCAGCAAGTAAAAATCGAACAAGTCAAGTATGCTACTGGGTTGAACGTACAACCAAAAGTCGCCAGTAAAAATCAAAGCCGTCAAAGAATTCAAAACGACAGATTCAAACCAAAATCAACTATCACAAAAAAATGCCAAGGCCGATTTTTAAACAAGTCAGTGCCCAATTCAAACCAATTCAACATCCAAAAATCAAGTCAAGGTCGAAACAATGAAACGAAATCGAACAGTTTGAATAAGATGTGAGTAATGTAAATTACTCACCTCAGTTCGAAATGGCCGAGGAAAGGAGGAACACGAACGACGTTAAGCCCTAGCTTCCAGCGCCAGCACGCGATCGATCCCCTGAGAAACGAACGCGAAGCCCTAGTTTTTAGAGAGATGAACGAGAAAAAGAAAAAATGAAAAGGGGCGGCTGCCATTTTCGTTCGACTATTTACGTTTTAGGGCTACTCGAAAATGAACGAGAAAAAAAAGAAAGGGGGTGGATTATTTTGTTTTGAGGATTATCACGGCCCAATATAAAAATAGAAACATGGACCTATATTTAATTTTCAAAGCCCATCAATATTTAACTAAAAATTTGTATAAGAATTTTAATTCAAATTTAGAAACTTCGATTGGTAAATAGCGAAAATAATAATCGTTTAAATGTCGATTATAAACAGACGCAAAATACCGGGTTGTTACAGCAGCGCCCCCGGCGGGGTGCGGGGTAAAACAGCAACTAGTGAAGACCTAGTGAAGACCTAAGGGAGGATAGGATCGAGCGACCTCGATAATAAATGATAAATACAAATAGGATCATCAAGAATCGATTTAAATTGGAAATTCAATCCAAAAAGGCAAACTCGACTGAAACAGCAGGTTCAGTCGACGGAACAGAGTTTGCAGTCGACTGACCCTGTACCTGGAAATTTTCCAGGTTCAGGAAACTTTCTGTTTCCAGGTTCAGTCGACTTAACAGAGGATTCAGTCGACTGAATCATGCTTGGAAACTTTCGGGTTCCAGGTTCAGTCGATGGAACAGAGGATTCAGTCGACTGAATCTTGCCTGGGTTATTTTTCAGCCTATCCAAATGAAGAGCAAACTCTTCCAAAATACAACCGGACGAACATTGGCTCTAAGGGTTTTTGCCAATCGGCAACCCTACCCTATATGCTCCTCGATGCATCACCAAAAGCATGGTCTAACATCCATAAAAGGATTTTCACACAAATTTGACTTAAAAACCCAAAAATTGGAATATTCACAAAACCAATCCAAATCAAAAGCAAATTCACATGAAGAAGTGTTAGGAATTCATACCTAACAACCAAAGATAATTATAGTCATAGATGTGAGATAAAAATCTCATCTTTTAACCCAAAACTATGAAGATGAAGCTATAGAGCAATGGAAAGAAAAATCACACTTCAATTCCAACCCCATAAGCATGAATCTAAGCTTAAAAGGGAAACATTTCCTAAGTTAGGTTTAGGAATTTCTGAAATTGGAAGGAGAATGGCTTGGAGAAGAAGAAGAGAAGGCTTACCAAAGCTTCTTCTATGAATTTGGAGTTAGAGCTTGGATTTGCAATGAAACTAGGGATTGGAATTTCTAATTTCCACACTTTTCCCCCATTGTTGCTTAAAGCTTAAAGTGTTAGGAATATGAAATGAAGTAATGAAGAGTTGGAGTGGAGCTAGGGTCTTAAGATGGAAAATTTGGCTGAAACCCAAACTCATTCCCAAAGTGAAAAAGTAGCAAAACTCTACTAACTCCAAACATATCAAAGCTTATACTCAAAAAGGTTGCAAACGACATTTTGTACTCAATGGAAGGGGTCTTCAGTCCCAATTCGACTGTTTGCTAAAAGTAGGTTTTCGGACTATAATCCGACTAACGATGAAAATATAAATAAAATATTTAAATATACAATCGATAAATATGAGGGTTGTTACATATTAGTTCTGGAAATCAATTTAATTGTGAACAACTTTAAATTCATCAAATTTCCAACTTCTCATTCTTGAATTCAGGCATGTAGACCGAATTTGTATGCTTTAACTCGATTTTTAAAGCTTAAACCATATTTTTTAAGTGGAGATTGAAGGAGCAGTTTGGGTTTGCCTGTTTTTCCTTGTCTTGGTGAATTCTGGTGATCGACTGAGTTGTAAGGGTTGGGGTTTTGGCTGGGGATGGAGGAGCCTACGGTGGTGGCTGGAAAAATGGTCGGAGGTGGCATCGTCCATGGTGGCGACGGCGGAAAGCGTTTTAAATTTGTAAGCCTAGTTTTGTTGGGGTCGAAAGTTTTGGTTCATTTGTCGTCTACAGGCGATCGAGTTCGACATGGTTCGGGAGGATGGTGGAAGGGTTGACGACGAAGTGATGGCTGGAGTTTGGGATTTTCTGGTGGTTTAGGCGGAGAGTTTGAGGCGATGTTTCAGGTTTTGGATGAAGTGGCTACTAACTGTTCCAGGTTTGGTTTGAACTCAAAATTGATTTCGAGTCATGGGATGAGTGATTTGATGTTCGAGTTTTTGTTTGGGGATGTTAGTCGATGAGGGAAGATCATCGATGATGATCGAAATCGATCAAAGTCACCATGCATGTGCACGGTGAACATTTCTGGTGAAGTTCTGTTGTTTTGAGCAGCAGTTTGAACTCGAGTTTTACTCGAGTAAATGGGGTGTTGGCTCGAAGCATTTAGGATTTTGACTCGAAGCTTTCTAGGGTTGGTCTTGAAGCAAGTTTGTTTGCCTCGGGTTAGTTTAGTCTGGTTACAGGTTTTTGTAAACCTGACTGTAACTTGAATTTAAACAAATTTAAATAAAATTTAAATTTTTGAGCTAGAGTTAGATAAAGTTTAAAATCCAGTTTGAAGGTTAGATTCAAATAAACTTTTTAATCTTAAAATGAAAATTTGGATTTAAAATCAAGATTTAAAATCAAGGCTTTAAAACAAAGTTTAAAATCAAATGTTTAACCCAATGGATTCTAGTTTACTTTGAATCCAAATCTGGAATGTAAATCAATTTTTACATATGAGGCTTTTAAAACAAGTTTAAATAAAATAGCTTTTAAAAAAAAGTAGATTTGTTCCAAACAAATGTTTAACTTGATTTTGATAAAAAATTCTTTTATAAAGGTTTCCTTAATTTTGAATGAAAAGTTAGATAAATTGTTTAATTTGAATTTGCAAGTTAAAATATAATGTATTTTTAAGCTTAAATTTTAAATAAAAATTTAAGTAATTTAGTTAGAACTTTTCTTATATAGGTTCATAAGTGGACATTTAAATTTGGTAGATGTTTAAATATATAACCATTTTGAATCTTAAATTAAAATTGGAATTTGAATTTAAATTTTAAAGTGTAATGTTTAAGATACACTTAAATGTTAATGAAATATTTAATAAAGAAATAAATTATCTTAGAGATAATTAAGGTAAAAAATGATTTAATAAATAGGATAATTAAAGAATGATTTATTTAATTTATAAATAAATAAATTAGAAATGATAAATAATGAATTAATCTAAGATAATTTCTTAAGGAAGTAATTAAGGAAATGTTATTAGTTAATGAAGATAACTAACTAAGGATTATTAAGTAATTAAACTGATGTGATTAATTTTAATAATTAATTGGATCAATTATTTTAGATAATCAATTATAAATTGTTAAATGTAAATACTTAATGGAAGTAATTAAGGATTAATCACCTATTGTAATTAATTTTGGATATTTTTGATTTAATTAAAGTTAATTAAATTAGTTTAATATCAAGGAAATCATTAGATAAATTGGTAATTAATGATTAATTGTTATGACGTACTTGCTAAATGGTAAGTAATTAAAGGTTTCAATTTCTTAATATAATTAACTAAGGGATTAATTAATTATGTAATTGGTTTAAAGGTTAATTTAATTAATATGTTTAACTAAGAAAATTTTAAATTAATTAAGGTGATTGATTAATTTATATCAAATGATTTGTAATTAATAAATCAGGATTGGATAAATAATTCATAAGTAATTAATTTAATTGGAAATAAATTGAATTAGTTAGGATTTAACAATTAGTTAATCCTGCTTATAAATGACTATTGAATACCAGACCTTACTTATAAATGATTGTATTGTATGAGTTGCCTTAAATTGATTGTCCTATATGATCTGTGATATTTTGTTCCGTGGATTGAGCTGTGTATAATTTATTCATTTATTTACATTTGTATATTATCTGTGAATCTGTGAATGGACGATAAGCGTTATAGTTTATATCGCTTATCAACTATATTTCTGTGTTTTAATCTGTGATGATTAAATGATGGTGCACCATTGTTTTAAAACCCCTGGACCACACCATACACACACAAATATGGATTTCACGAGGAAATCGATTAAGTCACAGATTTTTGAAAATAGTTTTAAATTTGAGTTTTTAAATTCAAATGGTTTGAAATAGAATCGGGTTAAATGTGAAAAGTTTTTGAAATGGAATTTCAAGATAAAATTTATTTTTGAATAACTTTATTACGCCTTGAAATTTAAATAATTGGATTTAAATTTGAATTCAAAATTTGGAATTGAATTCTATGATTTGAAACTAGGGATTAAAGATGTTATACCAGTTATATATGGATTAAACTATTTTAAAAGTATTGATTTGGGAATGTGAATATAATTCAAAGGCTTTAACTCGTGCAAATATAATTGGATTTTTTCTGAAACGAAAACTATTTGTTTTCAAATAATAAAAGCTTTCACATAAGTAATGAACTTCCAATTTGTGTTGAAAGGACTTCAAGTCTAAAATGAAAACGGTCTCCCAAGTTATGAATAAATCTGTGGAAACAGTTTGAAAGCTATTTGTTAGATCTTTAATTTAAAGATTTAACGAGTTAATCCAATTGAAATAGAAATTGTTTTGAAAATCAATAAATTAATCTTTTTGTTTAAAATGATTTGAAATGGTAATTTGTTTAAACCATTTGGAAGAAAAGTTTTGGGAATAAGTTGTGACTTAACTGAGACCCTAATATCCATATGTTTCTTGTAAATATTAAGCTCACTATTCGGTTTAGCCGGGGAAGGACCTTTGTGTCATATAGCCCACTCCGAATATGTGATACGACGTTATGAATAGCATTTGAAGACCGGTGGTGAAGACCAGATATTTTCGAAAGCGAAAGGATAACTCGTCGAATGTCTTTGCATCAATGGTCCCCGGTATAGAGACTCCATATGTGATGGGAAGTCCGGACATGACTAGGGATTATCCGGATTTGCAAACGCTTCTTCGGGAGTGCCTTCGATTCTGTTCAAACCCAGAACAGACTTGTATGGATTGTATGTCTGACATTACAATTTAGGATATAAAGCAGATTTCTTTCAAATATATTTCTATTGGATTGTATGTCAGACTTGTATGGAATGTATGTCTGACATTACAATATAGAGACTCCATATGTGATGGGAAGTCCGGACATGTCTTTGCATCAATGGTCCCCGGTATAGAGACTCCATATGTGATGGGAAGTCCGGACATGACTAGGGATTATCCGGATTTGCAAGAGCTTCTTCGGGAGTGCCTTCGATTCTGTTCGAACCCAGAACAGACTTGTATGGATTGTATGTCTGACATTACAATCTAGGATATAAAGCAGATTTCTTTCAAATACATTTCTATTAGTGGCCGAGAATTCATTCTCTTAGCTTAGCATCCTTCTCTGAGACGTACGAGCTCAAAGGTAATGTAGTTGAAGGTTATGAGTAATATATTCCCAACTTGGTAATGTGGCATGCTGAGTGCTGCTGATCATTTGTTGATCAGGGCGTGGCTTTTGTGAAAAGCATAGCTTTATGGACGAGACTTCATCGGACCTCGCACCCCGAAAATGGTCGAAACAGGAAAGATGCAGCAAGGTTATTTGAGGGTAGCGCACTCTGAGGGTATGTCATTTCCTTCTGGATAGAAGTGGTATCATGGTATGGAGCCCAGATACATAACTTATGTGGATATCGCAGAAATATATATTACTTTGTGATTGTTGTTGGGGCCCCGGATAAAGGTTGGTTACGACCGGGGGATGGCATACTCGTGTCAGTGTTACCTAGTTAGAGGTAACCCGGCCTTGTTGTGACGCCCCACCTCTATGCTCACAATAACAAAGAATATTAAAAGAAACACTGTCCGTTATTACGAAGAATAAACCTGGATAGGAGCGGCCATTCGTGGTTAGGCCTTACACTAGTATTGGTTATCTCGATAGGAGTGGTATATATATTTTTATTTTTCATCTCTTATTTATTTACTCCCATCGACATACCCAATTCTAGTATAAAACGGACTATGATGGTTCATAATAGTTTAGGACAATTAATATAATAATGACACAGATAATCTAAATGCGGAACACAGATAACAAAAAGTCTCATGTGTATATATAACTGATGTCAGTTAAAATACATGTGATACAGTACATAAGATACAACTACAACTGTCGACACTGGAAGTTACATATACAAGTACATTATCGTGAATAATATACATGAATATACAAAGTCTTATGCTATAATAATGACTACTCCAAATGATATGAAAAGACTTCATAGCTCTAGCAGCAACCCAAAGTAAGATATCTACAACCTGTAAAACTCGGTCTGACCCGAGTATTACATTCAAAAGAAAATAATACATGGGTCATTCTAATTCAAACTCAGTTATTAATGCACAGAAGCAATAATAATTAAATAACGAATAGACAACAGTCATAATAAATCTCATCTATCCAGTCCTTTAATAAGAAATCGGATAACGGTAGATAAAACACGTAACAGTGTCAAACAACAAATCAACAAATTCAAATTATCAAAGAAGATAACTTAGAAAACAACAGGATTGCCTAACAGGCAATTAACAACAAAATCTAATTATTGAATAAATAATCAGAAACCCAGAATCTAATTATCAAGTAGATAATTAGACATCAACAAAAAGATCAAATTAAACCAAATCAAAATGCAATTTCAAAACATTGAATTAAACACGCTAAACAATTCATATAATTGAAACATCGGTTCAAAACGTCAATTCTGTGTAGGTGCAGTACACACACGCGTGTACTGTCTCGCCACTACAACATATGAAATATGCAAAAGCTCAGGAAATGCACAATGAAAGTACACAAACAAGCACAAGGTCAAACCCAAGCGTTTCAGTTGGATTCAACTCAATGTATAAATCAATGTACAAGTACATCAAACTCAAGTCAACATATATGATTCAGACTGGCTACAAAGTATCAAAATGCAGACCCAGTTATGACATAAAATCCAGATTGCAGAAGTAACGTCCCACCTCTATACCCACGCTACCCAAGAACATTACGGTGAGTGCTGTATCCTAGCACGGAGAATAAGGCTGTTGAGGAGCGACCATCCGTGTAATTGCTTTGCGCGAGCATCGATATGTCAGATAGTATGACATGCATTTCTTTATCAAGAGGAAATCCGACACACCGATACAAACTCAAAGCTACTACACAGTGGCTATAATAATCCTCGGAAACAAATATAGAAATAAGCATAACACAAATCAGTCACAGATAATTCATATCACAAAGGCGGAAATAGATATGGATATTACACTTGGAAGTGTATATCAGAGTAGCGGTCCAAAAAGATCCACAATATCTCAAAAGAATAGTTACACGAACTACACGAAAGAATAAGTATACATCATGGAGTCTATATCTCAAATGTATACAACAAAAACTACTAATCTAAGTAGTTAGCCAAAAGTCAGAGAAATCAATCCCAAGTGAGAAGTCAAGCTGAAGCACCTGCAACATCTCGGTCTGACCTGAGTATTATTTAATAAGAAAATAACAAACGGATCAGTCCAACTATAAATATCAGATGAAATGATATAAAATAAGAGATATGACTAAACACATAATAATCACAATGCGAAGCTGTGATATATATATATATATATATATATATATATATATATATATATATAAGTAATTGAAAATCAACAAGAGATTAATCAATATCACAGAATCTACACAAGAATCAAAGAAATGTCATACTCCTTATTTCGTTCACCAAACCATAAATATAGACGAATATATCAATGCCAATCACAAAAGTCAATGACACACAAATTCACCAATGCACAAATATTGATAAAACTTATCAATGGAAGTCACGAAAATTGGTGAAACACAAATTCTAGAAATCATCTCAAGAAATCCAGAAATCAAAAAAGTCAACGACACACGAATTCACCAATGCACAAAAATTGATAAATCATATCAATAGAAATCACAAAAATATGTGAAGCATAAATTCGAGAATTCAACACACGAATTTCAGAAATCACAAAAGTCAATGACACACGAATTCACCAATGCACAAAAATTGATAAATCATATCAATAGAAATCACAAAAATAGGTGAAGCATAAATTCCAGAATTCAACACACGAATTCCAGAAATTACAAGAAAAGGGGGGAGGCCTATCACACGAACGGGAGCATAAAAACTCACCAACATTTGTATCACATGAACGAGAAGCGATCGCATGGTAGCTAGCCATTAATTTTTGACACACGAATGGCCCGAAGACTATGGGGAGCTACCCCACATAGAAATGAGACGAAGCTCAATAAAATAAGTTACTGTCCTCCACGTGGACAAAGAGACATCGCACAATTGCTAGTCTAAATCACAAAAATGATCGTCACGATCATCAAGAAGTATCAATTACAGTAAGCTAGTAAATATATCATGTCCCATAACCACTAGCTTAACTTAAATATTTACGAACAAATTGTGGATCTCCACTAGAAAATTGTCACAAGAGATTCAATCGAACAATTCCAAGAATTAACGGACGAAGTAAACGCAAGCGTTTCATACCACTCGTTTTACTAGGTCGTTTAATTAGATTTCTCATACGAGTGAGGTAAAGGCATCTATATACTAATAGATTAGAAAACGGTTTAAGAAACGAGCTTTGTAATAAAATAAATGTTGAAATCCTTTTGATGAAAGAATTTTGATATTTACTACTAGCATAGAAAACGTTTATATTTTTAAAGTGACAAATCACAAAGAAGATTGTAGGAACAATCAATCACTAAAATTCACATATGAAGATGTGAATAAAATCCAAAGAAATCGATACCGACTCCATCAAAATGGATATTTCCAAAAATCACGATGAAAATGTCATCAAAGTCCATAATAAATGATAACAACAAAAAGGGAATCAACACAAATCGATTAAAGTTGGAAATATACTCAAAAATAGCCAAAATAGGCAATTTAAACAGTTCCAGACGTCTAAAGGTCCAATCCAGGCGTCTGAGAACTAATCAGACGTCTAGTTTAGAATCCAGACGTATGGATTTGTTCTCTGGGAATAATCTAGAGAACACCCAGACGTCTGAAACTTCAAGTCAGACGTCTGAGACCTATCCAGACGTCTGAAATTAGTCTCTGCCTTTTTTATATATTCTGCGTGGCTATATTTTTTTCTCTCCAGGTCCAAACCAGACGTCTGGACTTGGTCACCAGACGTCTGGTCACCTGGTCTGGGCAACAATTTGCCTAGGCCAAAGTGGCCAAAACGTATCGGGAGCGATCGGACGAGCAACGACGACTAAGGATTTATGCCTAGCGACAACCCAGCCTTAACGGCTCCTCGATGCATCACCAAAAACATGTTCAAACATCAAAGATTGGATTTTTAAAGATTTGACTACAAAACACCAAAAATTGGAATATTCACCATTTCAATCCAAATCAAAAGCAAATGAACATAAATAAGTGTTAGGAATTCATACCCAACAATCAAAGAAAGTTATAGATAGAGATGTGAGATAAAAATCTCACCTTTGAACCCAAACGATTGAAGAAGAAGCTCGAAAGCAAAGGAGAATCAACCACTCTTCAAATCCAACTCAAGAAGCTTGATTCCAAGCTTTTAAAGAAGAACATTCCCAAAGTTAGGTTTAGGAATTTCTGAAATTGATAAGAGAATGAGTTGGAGAAGAAGAAGAGAAGCTTACCAATGGGTTCTTCTATTAGTTCGGAGCTAGAGTTTGATTTGCAAAAGAAAACTAGGTTTTGGAGTTTTAATTTCCTCTTCCACTCTCTCCATTAATATAAAGCTTGAGTATAAGGAAATGAGGAATGAAGTATTGAAGAGGAGAAGGGGTTGGGACTGAATACATAAATGGGGTTAATGGGCTCAGCCCAAACCAAAGCCCTAAGTGGAAAAGTAGCAAAAATCAACTTACTCCAAACATATCGAAGCTTATACTCAAAAAGGTCGCAAACGGCATTTTAAACTCAATGGGAGTGGTCCCGAGTCCTAATTCGACCATATGCAAAATGTAGCTTTTCGGACAAAATTCCGAGTATCGATAAAATATTTAAATAAAATATTTAAATATAAAATCGACAAATATGCTGGTTGTTACAGACTCCCCTCCTTAAAGAAATTGTGTCCTCGCAATATTTGAGAAGAAGATATATAGTAACAACCATAAAAGCATATTCAACACAAAAGAAGTTTGAAATAAGAAGTTCACCTCAAAGAGCACGGGAAAGTAAGTCCGGATGTGATCGCTCGATGAACTCTCTAGATTCCCAAGAACAATCCTTAGGATTTGAAGACCATTGAACTTTAACAACCGGAACATCTTTATTTCGAAGTCGTTTGACTTCCGAAGCAATGATATGAATAGGATGTTGCTCATAAGTTAAATTAGATGAAACTTCAATCTCTTCCACAACACCGGGCTTAAGAATAGAATCTGAATCTTGAAGGCATTTCCGTGATTGAGAAACGTGAAACACGTCATGCATAGCGGAAAACTGAGCCGGTAATGCAAGGCGATAAGCCATGGAACCAATACGTTCAGTGATAGGAAATGGCCCAATATATCGAGGCGCTAACTTTCCCGATCGACTGAAACGCACAACACCTTTCATAGGTGAAACACGAATAAAAACAAGATCTCCAACAGAAAATTCTAATTTCCTTCTTCGGTTATCGGCATAGGATTTTTGTCTACTCTGGGCTTCTTTCATTCTATGTCGAATAAGGTCAATTTTCTCTGTGGAATCCCGAATAAAATCTGGACCCAAAACCAGCATCTCACCGGCCTCAAGCCAACAAGAAGGATATCGACATGGCCTTCCATAGAGTTCCTCAAAAGGTGCAATAACAATACTAGATTGGAAGCTATTATTATAGGAAAATTCAACAAGAGGAATATGATCTTCCCAACTTCCACCGAAATCAAGCACACAAGAACCAAGAAGATCTTCAAGAGTTTGATTCACGCGCTCGGTTTGTCCATCGGACAGGGGGTGATAAGCGGTGCTAAAATTAAGCTTCGTTCGCAAAGCTTTTTGAAGACTCTTCCAAAATCCACTAGTAAACAATGGATCACGGTCGCTAACAATAGAAGTAGGAACTCCATGTAATTTAACAATCTCTTTAATAAAAAGTTTGGCCAAAAGAGGAACGGTTCCATTAGATCGAATAGGAATAAAATGGATGGATTTAGTAAGCCTATCAATGATCACCCATAAGCTATCATGACCCGAACGAGAACGGGGAAGGCCGTCAATAAAATCCACGGAAATCTGATCCCACTTCCAAATTGGAATTTCTAAAGGTTGCAATAACCCACCAGGCCCTTGATGCTGGGCCTTAACGAGTTGGCAAGTCATGCAACGCTTAACGAAGTTAGTGATGTCAAGTTTCATTCCCTCCCAATAATAAAGTCGCTTCATATCCGCGTACATTTTACTACTACCGGGATGAATGGTGAATTTAGAACGATGGGAATCTTCTAAAATATCTTTTTGAAGATCACTAATATTTGGTACGATAATTCAACCAAATTTCCGAATGCCGCCACGAGAATCGATATCAAAGTCTTTTAAACCTTCAATATCAATTTTATCCTTAAAATTTTGGCCAAGAAGAGCAAATTCAGGATCTAGCCCTTGAGCTTCAAGAATGCGGTCTAAAAGAGAAGGATGAGCCTCAAGGCTACATAAAATAAATGATGAGCATAAATCGGATACGCGGTCTCGAACCTCACAAGTGGATAAGATCTCGAGATCGTTCCATTCAGATATCATCATAGAAGCAACAGCTTGTTGTTTACGGCTAAGAGCATCGACGACACGATTACGCTTACCGAGGGTATAAAGAATATCAAGATCATAAGGAGCAAGGAACTCGAGCCAACATTGTTGACGCAAATTAAGTTCCTTTTGAGAGAATAAATACTTCAAAGACATATGATCGGTATAAAGAATAAATCTCTCTCCCAAAAGATAAGACGCCAAATTCGAAGGGCGAAAACAATAGCTGCGAGTTCTAAATCATGTGTGGCATATCTAGTCTCGGCAGGCTTTAATTGCCTTGAAGCATAAGCAATAACACGTTCTTTTTGCATAAGAACGACACCCAAACCAACGCAACTAGCATCGGTAAAAACAACAAAATCTTGATTCCCCTCGGGAATAGCAAGAATAGGAGCATCAGAAAGGAGTTCTTTTAATTTCTGAAAAGAAGTTTCACATTTTTCCGACCAAATGTATTTAACACCTTTCTTCATTAAGCTAGGGAGAGGCACGACGATCTTGGAAAAGTCTTTGATAAAACGGCGGTAATAACCCGCCAATCCAAGAAAACTACGAATCTCCGTCACACTCTTCGGTCTCTTCCAATCTTGAATCGCTTCAATCTTTGAAGGATCCACGGAAATTTCGGATTCGGAAATAATATGACCGAGAAACTTCACACGAGATTGCCAAAAGTGGCATTTAGAAAACTTTTCTTTTAAATGATTACTCCTAAGAGTTTCCAATACAATCCGAAGATGCTTTTCATGCTCCTCCTCGGTTTTTGAATACAAAAGAATATCATCAACAAAGATGAGAACAAACCGGTCGAGGAAGTCTTTGAAAACTCTATTCATAAGGTCAACGAAATAAGTCGGGGCATTCATCAACCCAAATGGCTTAACAAGCCATTCATAAGATCCATAACAAGTACGGAACGATGTCAAAGGAATACTATTCTCAGCAATACGAAGATGATGAAAACCGGTAGCTATGTCTAATTGTGAAAAGACTCTAGTACCACTAAGCTGATCGAATAGATCATTAATCCGAGGTAAAGCATATTTATTTTTGATAGTAAGATCATTAAGCTTGCGGTAGTCAACGCAAAGCGTAAGTGTACCATCAGATTTCTTCACAAAAATAGCCGAAGCTCCCTAAGGCGAGGAACTAGAGCGAATAAATTGCTTCGTCTCCAATTCGGATAATTGTTTCCGCATCTCCTCATTTTCTTTATTAGACATACGATAAGGAGGACGAGTGATAGGTTGAGCTCCAGGGATAAGATTAATTCTGAACTCAATTGCTCGCTTAGGTGGTAATCCTAAAACGGGCTCAAATATGTCAGAAAATTCATGAACAACGTGAATAAGAGGAATAATATATTCCTCATTATCATTATCGTCATCACGAGGATTTAAAGAATATAAAGATGCAACCAAGCTGGAATCCGAATCTTTAAGATTAATAGATATCTGTTTAACAGATTGAGGATGTCGAAGATGAATAGTCCGCTCAGGACATAGGATATGAGCTTCACAACGGTTAATCCAATCCATTCCCAAAATCATTCCAAAGCCTAAATAACACATGACATGCAAATCAGCTAGGAAAGGAAAATCACACAAAATAATCTCCACATCTTTACAAAGCAAACTAAGAGTTGCGGATCCAACAACCGGATTCGCAATTCTCAAAGAAGTCATTAAAGCAACAACACTTAAAGAAAAAGTATCAACAAGCTCTTTTGATATAAAAGAATGGGACGCGCCCGTATCAAAAAGAACTCGAATAGGATGATCACGAAATAAAATAATGCCATCAAGGATAGAATGAGAAATACCTTGGCCACGAGATGTGTTGCCAGGGGATTGAGCAACATTTAACTTTCCCTCCTTCCTGCCCTGAAGCTTGGGGCAAGAAGATAAATAATGATCCGGGCTTTTGTAATAGCGACAAGTACGAGGCTTTGAACACTTGTTCGCAAAATGGTCTCTGGAACCACAGTTAAAGCATTTCCCTTCAGTAGAGGAAAAGGTCTTTGCAGCAAGAGTTTCTTGCATCCCTTTCTTATTGGGATAAGGACCTTTGAATTTGTTTGGCCTTTTCTTGTTGTTGTTGAAGCTTGGTTTGGAACCCACCACTTCAACAGCATTCCCCCTATCCGCCTCTTCAAGACGAAGAGCGATATCAATGAGTTGGTCGAAAGAAACTTCCAATTTTAGAAGTAATGGCTTCTTGAGATTTTTGTTTAAGCCATAGACGAACCTATGGTTCTTCTTTAAAGGGGTGTTGATGTATCAACCCCATATTTGGAGAGAGACTCAAAAGACGCAACATAATCTGTCACGGAAGATTCACCTTGAACAAGGTCTATAAAACGGCGAGCCAAAGTCACCTTCTCAGCTTCTGGCACGAATTTTAACTCGAAGCACTCTCGGAATTTCTCCAAAGTGAGATCCGCTTCATTAATCTCAGAAATAAGAAGTTCGTACCAGTCTAATGCTCTTTCTTGGAGCATACTAGAGGCCACCTGAATTCGGTGAAGGTCAATAAGATTCATGCGAGAAAAGATTCGATCACATGACCTTAGCCAAGCCTGTACTTCAATAATAGTTTCGGAACCTTTGAATGGCTTCCCACCCAAATTAGTGTAATCGCTGCACAAGCGTGCAAACCCCGACTTTGGGTGAGTAGGTTCCGGGTTAGCTCCAGCTGCTTGAGCATTCGTGACAAGGTCAAGAAGTTGCTGGGCAGTCATAAAAACTCCATCTTGTGGTGGAGCACTAGATGGTCCAGCTCTGGGACGACCAGGTCTAACCATTTCTCTTCTTTAAGAAAGAAAGAAGAGGAAAAAGTTATTCCGGAGATAAATATCAAGCAAATCTTGATAGATAAAACAAGGAATCATAAGGAAAATAGGATGAATCGGTACGAAGACTCGAATTAAATCCTAAAGCACGACTCCTAAGAAAGACTTAGGACGATGATCCTTGTTATAATATTCCATATTGTTCCGAAGTTTGGCTCGGATACCAAGCTGTGACGCCCCAACTCTATACTCACGCTAGCCAAGAACATTACGGTGAATCCTGTCAACTAGCACGGAGAATAAGGCTGTTGAGGAGCGACCATCCGTGTAATTACTTTACGCGAGCATCGATATGTCAGATAGTATGACATGCATTTCTTTATCAAGAGGAAATCCGACACACCGATACAAACTCAAAGCTACTACACAGTGGCTATAATAATCCTCGGAAACAAATATAGAAATAAGCATAACACAAATCAGTCACAGATAATTCATATCACAAAGGCGGAAATAGATATGGATATTACACTTGGAAGTGTATATCAGAGTAGCGGTCTAAAAAGATCCATAATATGTCAAAAGAATAGTTACACGAACTACACGAAAGAATAAGTATACATCATGGAGTCTATATCTCAAATGTATACAACAAAAACTACTAATCTAAGTAGTTAGCCAAAAGTCAGAGAAATCAATCACAAGTGATCACAAGTGAGAAATCAAGCTGAAGCACCTGCAACATCTCGATCTGACCCGAGTATTATTTAATAAGAAAATAATAAACGGATCAGTCCAACTATAAATATCAGATGAAACGATATAAAATAAGAGATATGACTAAACACATAATAATCACAATGCGAAGCTGTGATATATATAAGTAATTGAAAATCAACAAGAGATTAATCAATATCAAAGAATCTACACAAGAATCAAAGAAATGTCATACTCCTTATTTCTTTCACCAAACCATAAATGTTGACGATTATATCAATGCCAATCACAAAAGTCAATGACACACAAATTCACCAATGCACAAATATTGATAAAACTTATCAATGGAAATCACGAAAATTGGTGAAACACAAATTCTAGAAATCATCTCAAGAAATCCAGAAATCACAAAAGTCAATGACACACGAATTCACCAATGCACAAAAATTGATAAATCATATCAATAGAAATCACAAAAGTAGGTGAAGCATAAATTCCATAATTCAACACACGAGTTCTAGAAATCACAAAAGTCAATGACACACGAATTCACCAATGCACAAAAATTGATAAATCATATCAATAGAAATCACAAAAATAGGTGAAGCATAAATTCCAGAATTCAACACACGAATTCCAGAAATCACAAGAAAAGGGGGGAGGCCTATCACACGAACGGGAGCATAAAAACTTAAAAACATATGTATCACACGAACGAGAAGCTATCTCATGGTAGCTAGCCATTAATTTTTGACACACGAATGGCGCGAAGACCATGGGGAGCTACCCCACATAGAAATGAGACGAAGCTCAATAAAATAAGTTACTGTCCTCCACGTGGACAAAGAGACATCGCACAATTGCTAGTCTAAATCACAAAAATGATCGTCATGATCATCAAGAAGTGTCAATTACAGTAAGCTAGTAAATATATGAGCTTAGCTTCATGTCCCATAACCACTAGCTTAACTTAAATATTTACAATCAAATTGTAGATCTCCACTAGAAAATTGTCACAAGAGATTCAATCGAACAAGTCCAAGAATTAACCGACGAAGTAAACGCAAGCGTTTCATACCACTCGTTTTACTAGGTCGTTTAATTAGATTTCTCATACGAGTGGGGTAAAGGCTTGTATATACTAATAGATTGGAAAATGGTTTAAGAAACGAGCTTTGTAATAAAATAATTGTTGAAATTATTTTGATGAAATAATTTTGATATTTACTACTAGTATAGAAAACCTTTATATTTTTAAAGTGACAAATCACAAAGAAGATTATAGGAACAATCAATCACTGAAATTCACATACGAAGATATGAATAAAATCCAAAGAAATCGATACCGAATCCATCAAAATGGATATTCCCAAAAATCACGATGAAAATGTCATCAAAGTCTATAATAAATGATAAAAACAAAAAGGGAATCGACACGAATCGGTTAAAGTTGGAAATATACTCAAAAATAGCCAAAATAGGCAATTTAAACAGTTCCAGACGTCTGAAGGTCCAATCCCAGCGTCTGAGAACTAATCAGACGTCTGGTTTAGAATCCAGACGTTTGGATTTGTTCACTGGGAATAATCCGGAGAACACCAAGACGTCTAAAACTTCAAGTCAGACGTCTAAGACCTATCCAGACGTCTTATCCTAAATTTCAGACGTTTGGAATTAGTCTCTGCCTTTTTTATATATTTTGCGTGGCTATTTTTTTTCTCTGGACTTGGTCACCAGACATCTGGTCACCTGGTCTGGGCAACAATTTGCCTAGGCCAAAGTGGCCAAAACGTATCGGGAGCAATCGGACGAGCAACGACGACTAAGGATTTATGCCTAGCGAAAACCCAGCCTTAACGGCTCCTCGATGCATCACCAAAAACATGTTCAAACATCAAAGATTGGATTTTTAAAGATTTGACTACAAAACACCAAAAATTGGAATATTCACCACTTCAATCCAAGTCAAAAGAAAATGAACATAAATAAGTGTTAGGAATTCATACCCAAAAATCAACGATAGTTATAGACAGAGTTGTGAGATAAAAATCTCACCTTTGAACCCAAACGATTGAAGAAGAAGCTCGAAAGCAAAGGAGAATCAACCACTCTTCAAATCCAACTCAAGAAGCTTGATTCCAAGCTTTAAAAGAAGAACATTCCAAAAGTTAGGTTTAGGAATTTCTGAAATTGTTAAGAGAATGAGTTGGAGAAGAAGAAGAGAAGCTTACCAATGGGTTCTTCTATTAGTTTGGAGCTAGAGTTTGATTTGCAAAAGAAAACTAGGGTTTGGAGTTTTAATTTTCTCTTCCACTCTCCATTAATATAAAGCTTGAGTATAAGGAAATGAGGAATGAAGTAATGAAGAGGAGAAGGGGTTGAGACTGAATACATAAGTGGGGTTAATGAGCTCAGCCCAAACCAAAGACCTAAGTGAAAAAGTAGCAAAAATCAACTTACTCCAAACATATCGAAGCTTATACTCAAAAAGGTCGCAAACGGCATTTTAAACTCAATGGGAGTGGTCCTGAGTCCTAATTCGACCATATGCAAAAAGTAGCTTTTCGGACTAAATTCCGAGTATCGATAAAATATTTAAATAAAATATTTAAATATAAAATCGACAAATATGCGGGTTGTTACAGCAGAGGTGAAGTTATCGACTCAACACAACTGCAAAGCAACTCAACATGAATGTAAAGCAAATAGGCTCACCTGAAGGTTACACTGCACAGGTTGGGGAAGTGCAGCAGTGTGAACATCACTATGAACAAGGAGTGGTACAAACTATAAGGGTAGAGTGAAGGTGAGAGGACCAAAGATATGGCAATACTGCACACAACAAATGAATACAATTGACCAAATGCAAATGAATACAATGCATCAATGCAATGTATCATACTCGAGCTCAAAAAAGGAAACTGGCATCAACTACATTAATGAATCAGAGGATCCAAACCAACCACAAAGTCGGTAATGAATCAGAAATTACTAACCAAAGGCTAACAGTTCGATCACTGCAACCATATACATGAATGCAAGCAGTACCCCATAGATGCAATCGGCTACACGAATGCACAAGGGCAAGTGATAACAAACAGATCAGTGAAATGAAAAGGATCAAGTGAACAACATATGTGTACATATGATGCTACAGCCTCAAGTACATAAAATAGAGGTGATCCCTGAAATCAGGTTTAATATAGAGCTAACATGACTCAAATGAACAAAGCAACAAACTCACAAATGGCCGAGTCAAGAAAAGGTCAAGTTCGAATGCAGTACCCAACAATGTACACACTGTCAACTAGCAATAACTATGAACCAGCAATATGAAAAAGGCTCAACTTAAGTCAGTGCACAACCAATCTGAGTAATGTACACATGACTGCAACAGTGAATTAAAGTGGACAGGGAAGGCAACTGCAAAATCAAGTTAGGTTGAAAACACGATAGGGATAAACACACCTGATTGCAAGGAGACGTACAACAAGTGATACTAAGTGCAATTGAAAATCAAAGCCACAGTTTTGAACAAAGATAGTTAAATGTCGAAGTCAACATAAGTTCGAGTCCAACTGCCACACAAAACAGGCAATGCAAACAGGCTCAGAGGCATCGTAGCAATTTCAAAACAATGATATATAGCAAAAATCAAATAAGTTCATACTATCACAAAATCAACTGACCAATGTCAAATGCAAATATCAACTTTGAACAAGACATGACTGCTGAGGTTATGGAATAACAGGAAGTAGTCAAGTTCAATGCAGACAACAGGTTTTACAATTCAAGTATAGTAATCTCAAAACCCAAATCGCAGTAGAAAATAAAATATCATCACAAATCACCATGGCCGAAGTCAAGTGATAAAAAATCAACCTCGTCAAATCAAGTCAAGCCGAGGTGAGCAAAGTAATTCAAAGGCGAAGTCACCATATAATGCAACTTAAATCAACTGTCTCAAAATCAACTCAAGTCAGAGAAATATCAACATCGAACAAAATCAAATGGCCGAGATAAATATTTAACAACTTCAAATAACCTAATCGACAAAATGACGAGTTCGAACAAGTCATGAAATCCTCAACGATTTGAATTAGATGTGAGCAAATAAGAATTACTCACCTTGCTTTCCAGAGCACGCATCAAAGAATCGATCGAAGAAACCCTAGACGAATCGAAGCAGAGACAATCGATTGACGAAGCAAAGGAACGAGAATCATTTCGAGAGACGCCGACTTGAAAAATCATGAAGCCCTAATTTCAGACCAGAGAGGAAGGAGAACGAAGAGAGGCCGCCATTTCTCTCGTATATTTAGGTTTAGGATTGCCAAGTGAAATGAGTAGAGAGGAGTGAACAGTGTATCACAACCCTAAAATAAAGCATGGCCAAGATTCAATTTTCGAAGCCCACTCAATGCTTAACCAAAATTTTTAACCCATTAAAACACTCAATAGCAATTATCAACCAATTAATCGTTAAATGACGAAAATTAATTGTTATAAAACTCCGGGTTGTTACAGACTCCCCTTCTTATAAAAATTGCGTCCCCGCAATTTTCATAATTAAGGTCGTCACTAAAATTAATTTTCTAACATAAACTGGTTAAGCTAGAAAAGGAAAGGTAGACAATTCAAACATCAAAGAAATCTTTTAACTTCATAAAATAAATTCACAAATTCTCAACAAAATCTAATTATCAAGCGGATAATCAGAAAACAACAAAACTGAATAAATGCAATTATCAGCAATATCCAATTATCGATACGAGAATTAGCAAACATCAAAATCTAATTATCAACAAAGATAATTATAAATCACAAACCACAATTCGCAAAACTGCAATTATCTAGTTATCAGCCAGATAATTAGAAAACACAAACTTCATAATCAGCAAACTCGAACTATCAACGGAGATAGATGGAAAACAACAAATGTTTCAATTATCAAAAATGATAATAAAATCAGAAAATATTTAATTATCAAAAACGATAATTAAATCTCAAATCAAAAAATATTCAATTATCAAAAACGATAATCAAATCTCAAATAAACAAATATTCAATTATCAAAAACGATAATCAAATCTCAAATCAACAAATATTTAACTATCACAATCGATAATCAAATCTCAAATCAACAAATATTTAATTATCAAAAACGATAATCAAATCTCAAATCAACAAATATTTAATTATCACAATCGATAATCAAATCTCAAATCAACAAATATTTAATTATCAAAAACCATAATCAAATCTCAATCAACAAATATTTAATTATCACAATCGATAATCAAATCTCAAATCAACAAATATTTAATTATCAAAAACGATAATTAAATTTCAAATCAACAAATATTGAATTATCAAAAACGATAATCAGATCTCAAATCAACAAATATTTAATTATCACAATCGATAATCAAATCTCAAATCAACAAATATTTAATTATCAAAAACGATAATCAAATATCAAATGATTATCTCAAATCAACAAATATTCAATTATCAAAAACGATAATCAAATGTCAAATCAACAAATATTCAATTATCAAAAACGATAATCAAATCACAAACCAACAAATATTTAATTATCAACAACGATAATTAAATCTCAAATCAACAAATATTTAATTATCACAATCAATAATCAAATCTCAAATCAACAAAAATTTAATTATCAAAAACGATAATCAAATCTCAAATCAACAAATATTCAATTATCAAAAACGATAATCAAATCTCAAATCAATTAATATTCAATTATCAAAAACGATAATCAAATCTCAAATCAATTAATATTCAATTATCAAAAACGATAATCAAATCTCAAATCAACAAATATCAATTATCAAAAACGATAATCAAATCTCAAATCAAGGAATATTCAATTATCAAAAACGATAATCAAATCTCAAATCAAGGAATATTCAATTATCAAAAACGATAATCAAATCTCAAATCAAGGAATATTCAATTATCAAAAACGATAATCAAATCTCAAATCAAAAAATATTCAATTATCACAATCGATAATCAAATGTCAAATCAAAAAATATTTAATTATCACAATGATAATCAAATCTCAAATCAACAAATATTTAATTATCACAATCGATAATCAAGTCTCAAATCAACAAATATTTAGTTATCTAAGACGATTGTAACGAACCTAGAATTTAATTTAATTTTAATTCATGACTTGTTTAATTTTTGAATTAAAATTGTATAATTTATCGATTTAAGAGATGCGAGTTTCCTCGATTCAAATAGAAAATATGTAGAGTCATATGGATTTGAAAATTTGTATATATGTGAATATATATGTATATATTGGATTTTAAATAAATTCTTAAATAAATGATTTTGAAAAATAAATAATATACTTTGGACACAAGTATAAAAATAAATAAATAAATAAATTGATTTAAAAATTTATAAATGATGATAATTTGAGTTATATAAAATATATGTGTATATAGAGAAATGTAAAACAATAATTTTTAAAGTAAAATTTATGATAAATATTTAAACTAAAAATAGAAGTAAAATAAATATTGAGTTATAAATAGAGATAAATAAAAGTTAAGTATGGAACCAAATAAATATATAAAACATCTATGTACAAAACAAAGTTATAGAATTTCAATTATATTTTAAAAGTAAGAAATACATTCACATATAAACATAAACAAAACAAAGTAAATACAAACAAATATAAAAGTAAGTATGCAGGCTAAACAAAGTAATGAAAAAAAATATCTATGAACATAAAAAAAAAGTAAAAACATAAAGGACTTAAGCATTGAATGCTTACATCTCAACAAAATAAACAAGTACAAATCAAACAGCATAGGCTGTAAACATACGAGGATGGGAAGAACATGAGCATTAAATGCTTTCAAACCTAGCCCATAAGCAAGTCATTCGAAATAGTGGAAAAAAAAAGTCTTGCTTCAGTACAAAGAAACTATACATGCTAGTAATACTAAGTACTCTACTTGAACCTGCACGTCTCCTTTATATATGGGTATTTGTTCCAATTTGTTCAAAGGCAAAACCAAACATTCCAGAAAATAAAAATAAAAAAAATCTGCAACCTGATCAAGCATAGAAGTTCAAACTTAAAACTGAAGTATGTAAGGATCATGTTCAAGCAGAAGATTAATTGACTTCAAATAAATCGAGTTTCAGATCTCTGTTCTTCTTCTCATGACAAAGTGAGTAACTTCATTTTTTTTAATAACCTAAGTTTAATTTAGTTGTATGATGAATATCAGATATTTTGTTGTGTGAAATATATGCATTTCATTAAATTTTGATAAGACAAAGCCTGGACATTTCTTTAGATTTCAAATGTTGCCTCTGTTTATACATTGCAACAGCCTAAGTTGCTTCAAAAATCATGTATGCTCAATCTGTTGATTGTTAGAGCAAAGTATATAAACAAATTATGTTTAGGGAAGTATAAAGTGGATTTTAAAAATATAAATTCATAATAAAAAGGTTGAGCTGCTCTGGGAATAAGCATAGAACAGTAATACTTAACATAAGTCAAAAATTTAAACATCTTGGATTATCAATTCAAGTTGACAAACTGATTTCTTAATCAAAATTAGAATTTTTAGAGCTTAAATCGAAATTTTCAGATGTGTGATGAGTGAGCAGTTCCTAGTTGAACTAAAATTGCTTTTTAACAAATTCCCAGTGATCGAACGATTTTAAAATGTTGAAATTTTGTCTGAAGCTTGCTTGATCTTCGTAGAATCCAGGAAAAATGGATAAAAAATTATCGATTGCATAAATTATTGTGATGAATCGAATTTATGGTTTAAAGTGGATTTTGGGTTCGGCCTGATTCTCGTGCTCGCGTGGAGTCAGGGAGGGATCGAGTTTGGTGGGATTTTTGGAAATGGTAGTGTGGACGTAGACGAAGGTCTGGAAGGAGGTGCGGCGCGTTCTGGTGGTCGGAGTTCAAAGCAAGGTGCGATGACAGGTGTGATGGGGGAGTTCGCTGTGTGTTTCCAGGTTTGGAGAATAAACTCGAATTCGATTTTCGAGATAATTGGGTGGTCCAGATGTTTGGGATAGGTTGCGAGTTTGGTTTGTGACTTGCAGAGATGGCCGTTGATGGTCGGCGTCGGCGATCGTGCGTGTACACGTGCACGTTTGGGATTGGGTTTGGCCGTGGTTGCGTCGCTGGGGAAGGAGAGGGAGGCACAGGCTGTTGCGTGATTAACTCGAAGTCATTCTCGAGTAAAACAGAGGAGGTCTCGGGTGAAGCTTCAAACTGTTTTTTTTAATTTTTTTTTATGAAAGTGACATGGGAAAAGGAGGGGAAGGACTCGAGTCTTGCTCGAGTGAGGGCAGCGTGTTTCCTCGGGTCTGATATTTTGGCCTAAAATATTTAACTATTTGATTTACAAAGTAAATCTTTGATTTAAATTTTATCAAGAATGTTTTTCAAACGTAAGATAGTTAATTTAAATTAAACATAAATTAAGAATGTAGTAAATTTTATAATTATGATTAAATAGGTAGTTAAGGTTTAAAATTTGTAATTAAAGATTTATTATAATAATCATGTGTTTAACCAATTTGAACTCAAGGATTTAATTAACTTTTAAAGTGAATAAATAAATATGAGTGAATTATTAAATGATTTAAAAATTGGAAATTAAGAATAAGTATATCATAATTATACTTAGAGCGTGAACTAATTAATGTTTTAAGTAAATAAATAGATTCGTAATTAACTACATAAGTTAATTAATGGATTATTAATAGCTAATTAATTTAGAGAATTTATTATAAATTAATAAACGATTAACTAAGTAATTAATAATTAATAATGGAAAATCAAGGGTTATTAATTAATAATTGTGTGTCATTAATTAATAATTAAAGTTATTAATTAATGATTAAGAGAACTAATTAAGACTTAATAATTGATTTCAAAATAATTTGTTAATTTAATAATTTGAAAAGGGATACGAATTAATTTTTAATTAATTATCAGGATTGGGTAATAAATTCATAAGTAATCAAGTTGCTTGGAAATAAAGTGAATCAATTAGGATTAAGCAATTAATTGATCTTACTTATAAATGTTTATTGAACGTTTGACTTTACTTATGAATGATTGTATTGTGTAAGATGCATTGAATTGATTGTCCTATTTGATCTGTGCCATTTTGTTCTATGGATTGAGCTGTGTGTGATTTATTCATTTACTTATGATACATCTATATTGTAACGACCCTAGATTTTAATTTATTTTAGATTGATAATTAAATGAATTTTTGAATAAAAATTTATAAAATTAATTATAAATAGTGATGTGAGTTTCCCCGAGTTCAAATATATTCTATATAAATCATTTAAATTTTTGAATACTGTATATATATGTATATATGTGAATATATATATATATATATATATATATATGTATGTATGTATGTATATTTGGGTATATATGAGTCAATTTGAAATTATAAAATCTTGTGTGTATATATATATATATTTTGATTTGAATTTAAATCTCAAATAAATGGTTTAATAATAATAAATACAAGACAATAAGTAAGAAGTAAATAAAATATAAGATATAATAATATAAAGTAAATATATATATATATATCTTAATCTCATATTACTAAATCAATACAAAATAATACCAATGGAGTAGTCTACAAAAGTAATAAGAGTAAAATAAAAATAGAAGTTCACTTATTTTGTAAAGTAAAATAATTCATACTTAAGCTATGAATAAAAAAATAAGAACATTGATATATAAAATATAATCAATAAGGATTCAAAACAAATAAATAAGCAAAGTATGAATCAAAACAAAGTAGAACATAGAAACAAATTTATTAAATCTAACAACATGTTATTCATTAAAATTACAAAGCAATATATATACTCAGCTGAAAATAAGAAGTAAGTAAAAACATTAACTAATAACTTAACAACATAATTAAAATAGAAACTTATTTACATTATAAAGTGCTAATTTATAACCAATATATGAAGTATGGTATTAACAATTGTATACAACAAAGACAAGTATGCAGGCAAGCAAAATAGGCCTGTAAAGTTTAATAAGCAAGACAAGTATGTAGCTTGCAAAAGAAAAAAATCAAATAGAATACAAAGCTGCAGCTCACCATACTGCTATCATCATAGCCGAGACAAGCAAGAACAAAGCAAGCAAATAAAAGTATCTAAGTACAAAGCAACAAGTACATAATGTTATATCTCTAGCCCATAACTAATGCACCTCAGCCATACAGTTGCATCCTGTACTTGCAAAGGACTTCAAAACTGTATACTTTAACTTCATATACACATCAAAGTATCATTACAGTTTCATTCTTCAAAAAAACTGAAGAAAAAAAAATGTAAAAGCAAATAGCAAAACCAAAAGAAAAAGAAAACATCACCATTTACAAAATCAAACATCATTCAAATTCAAAGCAAAACAGGATTCAAAAAGAAAATTCAAACTGCTGTTTCAACTTGAAGTTCTGAGCTTGCTTTACTGGAAAACAGGTGAGTAACTTCAATTTAAAATGCTTCAATATATTTATATATGATTGATTTATTCATGCCTGAATTAAATATGAGAATGTGTTTATATACTGTTGAGTGTTTGTGTGTATGAAATGATGCCTGCATGTTTATAGCCTATTTCTATAAAAAGCTATGCCACTTTGCTAAAACACTGTGAGTACACATCTGTATTTCAAAGTTTAAACTTGTGTGTTGCTTCGAAATGAATATGTATCTTATGGTATATGCTGTGATGATATGCATGTGTTGTGTGTGTGGCTTTCATCAGAGTATTCTTTGTTTTATTTAAGTATCAGGTTTACAGAGAACAACCCAACAAAGCAAAGAAAAAGATAATTCAAGTTCTTGTTTTATAATCCATATCAGGCCTTAGTTTCAAAACAAGATCGATGTGTTTAAGTATGGGCTATAATTAAAAAATGGTTTCATAATGTATAGAGGTATGTAGAATAGAAGATTCAAGATTTTACAGTACAAACTTTAAATATTGGAAATTTCGAATGACACGAATCATTAATTCAAGTGTATAACTTGAATCCCCATATCAAATGATGATTTTTTAGATGAGTTTCGTGATTTTTAGTGGGGTAGTTGGGTAGCAGTTTGAAGTTGAACGGAAATGGGTTTTTTGGGGATTTCTGGTGATCTACTTGGATGGAGTGGTCGGATTTTTGTTTGGAGTTGGAGGAGGCTAGCGTGGGTCAGGGAAAAATAACCTGAGGTGATGGAAGCGACTGTGGTGGCGGCGGCGTGGGTTTTTTTTCTCTAAACCTAGTTTTGTGAGCTCGGGGATTTTGGGTTGGTTCGTCGCCATCGTTCGACCGAGTGTCTCGTGGCTTTGGAGGATGGTAGCGGGGGGTTAGACGATGTCGTGGACGGAGTCTTGGGTTCTCTGGTGGTCGGTAGAGGGAGCAGTTGCCGTTGACAGGTTTGGGGTGTTGAAGCTGGCGTGTTTCCAGGTTTGGAAATTTAACTAAATTTTGATTCGTGCTGTCGTGATGTGTGCTGGGTGATGGATTGAGTTGAGGGGGTCAACGATGACTAGATGGCGATGGAAGTGGTGGCCAAGACATCGGCGGTGGATGGTGCAGGTGCACGAACCACTGATGTGTATCAGTGGCATGGGGAAGAAGAAAAAAAAAGAAAAAGAAGAACTTGGACTCGGGGTAATCCTCGGGAAGTTTGCAAGATAGCTCGAGTTTAGACTCGTGTATTTTTAGGTTCATGCCGAGTAAATATTTAACACTTAAACAAAATTTAAAATTTATAAAGTCTCGGGTTGGTTTGGGGAAAGACTCGAAGCAGGGCTCGGGTAGAACGTGGATTTCCTCGGGTTTGACTCGGGTAGGTATAAAAACAGTTTTTGAAACTTTAAAACAAAATGCAAGTTTTAGACATTTTTAACTCATTCTTTTAAATAATTGTTTTATTTAAGTATGGGATTGGTTTAAGGTTTAAAAGTAAATTATTTTAATTTAATTAAGTTTTACTTAAAGATTTAATTAAAAAGATTAATTAATTAAAGGTTAATTAAGTACTGATAAAAAAAAATTAATTAATTTGTTAAGAGCTAATTTATTAATGATGAATAATTAAAGGATAATTATTTAATTAAATATTAATAAAGGATAAAGATTGATTTAATCAAGTGATTAATCAATATTTAATACAGAGCATAATGTGATTGACTCAAAATGATAATTAATTTGAGATTAATTAATTAAAGGTTAAATTTAATTTAATAAAGTTGATCAAGGAATGATAATAAATCAAGGAAGAATTAATTAGAGTAATTAATTAAAGATAATTAATTAAATGGTGAATTAGATAATTAAAGATTAATTTGTTTAATAATTAAAGGTTGATAATAAAAGGTTAATTAATTTATTTTTAATGGATAATTAGTAAAAGATTAAAGAATAATTAATCAAAATGATTTGTAAATTATCAATGTTAATTAACCAGGACTTATAATTCATAAGAAATTAATTTGATTTAAATTAATCAGATAATTAACTGATTTTACTTACGAATATTTGGATTCTATTGGATGACTTGATTGTTTGATATCCCTAATATATGATGCTTTGTGATACATCCTGATTTATGTGGTGATCTGTAATTTACTATCTGTGACATATTTATCTGTGATTTGTATATAACCAATAAGCGTTACAGCTTATATCGCTTATCAATTATATTCCTATATTCTGATCTGTAATAATTGAATGATGTTGCACTATTGTGTATAACCCCTGGACCACACTTATACACACACAAATATGGATTTCACGAGGAAATCAATTAAGTCGCAGATTTTTGAAATAGTTAAATTTGAATTTTTAAATTCAAATGTTTTGGAAATGGAATCGGAATAAATGTGAAAAGCTTTTGGAATGGAATTTCAAAATAGAATTTATTATTTTTAAATTACTTGATTAAGTTTTGGAATTTAAATAAGTTGATTTAAATTTAAATTCAATACTTGAAATTGAATTCTGTAATTTGAAACTAGAGATTAATGATATTATACTAGTCATTATGAGTTAAATCATTTTTAAAGTATTATTTTTGGGAATTTGAATTTAACTCAAGGATTTCAACTCGTATAAATGAATCAGATTTCCAAAATGAAAACTGTTGTTTTCAAATGATAAACACTTTTAGATAAGAACTGAGATTCCAGTTAATTAGGGGAATTTCAAGATTGAATAGAGAAATGATTTTTCCTAAGTTATAAATGAATTCTTTTTTGAAAGCTATGAATTAAATCTGTTTATTTTTAACAGATTTAAATTGATGATTTGTTTTAATCAAATTGAAATGAAATTGTTTTGAAGGCTATAAGTTAAATCTTTGATTTAAAGATTTAACGAGTTAATCAAATTGAAATGAAGATTGATTTGGAAAATATGTGAATAAATCTTTTGTTTAAAAGATTTAAATGTGAAAATTGTTTAAACCGTTAAAGGTTGTGAAAATGAATCTTTTTGTTTAAAGATTGAAAATGGTAATTTGTTAAACCATTTGAAAGAAAGTTTGAATTATTAAGTTGTGACTTAATTGAAATCCCATATCCATATGTTTTGAAAATATTTTCGCTCACTATTCGGTTTAGCCGAGAAAGGACCTTTGGTCGTATAACCCATTTCGAATATGTGATACGTCGTATATGGATAGCATTTGAAGACCGGTGATGAAGACCGGGTATTTGTGAAAGCGATAGGATGACCTATCGATTGTTTCTGCACCGAGTCGCGCTGGTATAGAAACTCCCTAAGTGATGGGAAAAATCCGATCGGGATTGTGAATATCCGGGTTGCAAGGACTTCTTTGTAAGTGCCTTCGGTTCTGTTCGAACCCAGAACAGACTTGTATGGATTGTATGTCTGACATTACAAATTGAGATATAAAGCCGATTTCTTTCAAATATATTTCTGTTGGTGGCGGAGAATTTATTCTTTTATCTTAACACCCTTCTCTGAGACGTACGAGCTCAGAGGTTATATAGTTGAAGTTATCAGCGATATATTCCCAATTTGGTAATGTGACATGCTGAGTGTTGCTGTAAATGATCATTGTGTTGATTATTTGTGATAGGATCATTTATTTGATCGTCTATCTTAGTGATCATTGTGTTGATCATTTGTTGACCCAAAGCATGGCTTTTGTATAAAGTATGTTTTTGTGGACGTGACTTCGTCGAACCTCACACCTCGGAAATGGTCAAAACAGGAAAGATGCGGCAAGGTTATGAGGGGTAGCTCCCTTTAGGGTATGTACATTTCCTTCTGGATAGAGGTGGTATCATGGTATGGAGCCCAGATATTTAACCTAAGTGGTTACTACGAATTTATTACTTTGTGGTTGTTGGTTTTCGGGATCCCGTGAGAAAGGTCGTTTACGATCGGGGAATGGCGTGCTCGTGTCAGTAGTTACCCAGTTAGGGGTAACCCGGCCTTGTGTTGGCAGAGTTCCGGTTTGGTTCTCGGGGATGTCTTTCCAGAGGCATTCTCATGTGGCAATGGGAAGTTCCTTGGCCTGACCATTTGTTGGAAATCCAATTCCCAATACGAAACTTGTACGGTATTAGTTGTAGAACCTATCATTCACTTATGGTGTCGCAACACTGTTTGGACGGTAGCTATAGTAGGCATACGATAATGGTCGTATGTTGGCTAAGATTTATATTCTACTTTCGAAATGAATTTCTTCTACACTATGCACTAGTAATAATATCAAATGTTATTTTAAATGCATATCAAGCATCTTTGACTATCATAAGGAGAAATCTCCTCCGATTCTGCGTTTGCATGTGTGTGTGTGCGGGAGGCCTTATGGTAGTCTCATTTTTCAAAAGCATTGCGAATTGACTTTGAAAATCTTTTGTTGAATGTTTTTAAAAGATAAACTGTTTTTGTTGCTCACACCAGTCCCACGACTGATCCGGAGTTTATTGTTTCTTTCCTAAACTCTGGGTGCTCATTTTTTTCTACACGAGCCGTCTAGAGTTGGGTTTTACAGATAGTTAGATATAGTGGATTATCTGGAGTTGGTTCAGTCTTTGGACCACACCAGTCTTGCTGAGCTTAGTGATATGTGATGGGGAGTTCGAGCTACTGCTGGATTGATTCTTGGAAATGGAGTTACAGTTCCGATTTGGAGTTCTTCGTTAAAGACTATCTTAGAGTTATTTGTTCCGCTGTTAAATGTTATCTATTTTCTTTCCGCTGCTATTTTATTGTATCATATCTCTGTTGTATATTGATATCTATTGGATCATCTGTTGTATCAAATATTGTATCAAAGCTGTATATCAATGTATTATTCTTTTATTCCGCTGTGTTGTTTACTTAATGATTGTTATAAGCTCCGGCGAATCGGATTTGAACGGTCGAATCTATGGCATTCGAGTACGATTTGAAGTACGGATGTCGATTTTTGAGCGGGCAAAATCCGAGTCGTTACATGTTGGTATCAGAGCTAAGGTGAAACTTTAGCTTAGGAGTGTAACACATTAAGTAACTCATTAGAGATAGGGTGAAGTAAATCCTAGAATGAGTAATCCTTAAGATATCCGTTTTAACGCCTCAGTAAATTCTTTTACTATCCACTGATAGTAAGTATGAGTGCAAGAAGAGAACGAGATAGGGGACATGGGAATACGACTATAAATAGTCAATACCCTGCAACAGTTGAAATAACTTTCTTCTCAATCTCTTTTGATTCGTTTCCAAAATTCTTTTGAATTGCTTCGTGACAGCTCCAGAGAAAGAAGTTTCGGTGTAATGGCAGCCCTACGAATCATTGTGGGAAATCTTTACTTCGTATCTTCATCTGTTTCTTATCAGTTTTGGAGTTAAACCTTAATGAATACGAATCTGAAATTTGAGATTGCAAATTTTGAATAAACTTGAAATTTTAATTTGAGTTAAATTGATTAATAGAATATAGAACTTAATTTGAATTGAATCAATTAAACGATTTTGTTTAAAACCAAAAATTGAAATTTTATTATAATTTCTTGTATCTATTATTGATATTCTAATTTGGTGAGCCAGATGCAGAATTGATATCCAGTTTGATCTGAAAAGATATTTCTTTATCTTTCATCTATCTTTGTTGTTTTCGTGCCTGCGAATTTCGAGGATGAAATTCTTTTAAGGGGGGAAATTTGTAACGACCCTAGATTTTAATTTATTTTAAATTGATAATTAAATGAATTTTTGAATAAAGATTTATAAAATTAATTATAAATAGTGATGTGAGTTTCCCCGAGTTCAAATATATTCTATATAAATCATTTAAATTTTTGAATACTGTATATATATGTATATATGTGAATATATATATATATATGTATATTTGGGTATATATGAGTCAATTTGAAATTATAAAATCTTGTGTGTATATATATATATATTTTGATTTGAATTTAAATCTCAAATAAATGGTTTAATAATAATAAATACAAGACAATAAATAAGAAGTAAATAAAATATAAGATATAATAATATAAAGTAAATATATATATATATATCTTAATCTCGTATTAATAAATCAATAGAAAATAATACCAATGGAGTAGTCTACAAAAGTAATAAGAGTAAAATAAAAATAGAAGTTCACTTATTTTGTAAAGTAAAATAATTCATACTTAAGCTATGAATAAAAAAATAAGAACATTGATATATAAAATATAATCAATAAGGATTCAAAACAAATAAATAAGCAAAGTATGAATCAAAACAAAGTAGAACATAGAAACAAATTTATTAAATCTAACAACATGTTATTCATTAAAATTACAAAGCAATATATACACTCAGCTGAAAATAAGAAGTAAGTAAAAACATTAACTAATAACTTAACAACATAATTAAAATAGAAACTTATTTACATTATAAAGTGCTAATTTATAACCAATATATGAAGTATGGTATTAACAATTGTATACAACAAAGACAAGTATGCAGGCAAGCAAAATAGGCCTGTAAAGTTTAATAAGCAAGACAAGTATGTAGCTTGCAAAAGAAAAAAATCAAATAGAATACAAAGCTGCAGCTCACCATACTGCTATCATCATAGCCGAGACAAGCAAGAACAAAGCAAGCAAATAAAAGTATCTAAGTACAAAGCAACAAGTACATAATGTTATATCTCTAGCCCATAACTAATGCACCTCAGCCATACAGTTGCATCCTGTACTTGCAAAGGACTTCAAAACTGTATACTTTAACTTCATATACACATCAAAGTATCATTACAGTTTCATTCTTCAAAAAACTGAAGAAAAAAAAATGTAAAAGCAAATAGCAAAACCAAAAGAAAAAGAAAACATCACCATTTACAAAATCAAACATCATTCAAATTCAAAGCAAAATAGGATTCAAAAAGAAAATCCAAACTGCTGTTTCAACTTGAAGTTCTGAGCTTGCTTTACTGGAAAACAGGTGAGTAACTTCAATTTAAAATGCTTCAATATATTTATATATGATTGATTTATTCATGCCTGAATTAAATATGAGAATGTGTTTATATACTGTTGAGTGTTTGTGTGTATGAAATGATGCCTGCATGTTTATAGCCTGTTTCTATAAAAAGCTCTGCCACTTTGCTAAAACACTGTGAGTACACATCTGTATTTCAAAGTTTAAACTTGTGTGTTGCTTCGAAATGAATATGTATCTTATGGGATATGCTGTGATGATATGCATGTGTTGTGTGTGTGGCTTTCATCAGAGTATTCTCTGTTTTATTTAAGTATCAGGTTTACAGAGAACAACCCAACAAAGCAAAGAAAAAGATAATTTAAGTTCTTGTTTTATAATCCATATCAGGCCTTAGTTTCAAAATAAGATCGATGTGTTTAAGTATGGGCTATAATTAAAAAATGGTTTCATAATGTATAGAGGTATGTAGAATAGAAGATCAAGATTTTACAGTACAAACTTTAAATATTGGAAATTTCGAATGACACGAATCATTAATTCAAGTGTATAACTTGAATCCTCATATCAAATGATGATTTTTAAGATGAGTTTCGTGATTTTTAGTGGGGTAGTTGGGTAGCAGTTTGAAGTTGAACGGAAATGGGTTTTTTGGGGATTTCTGGTGATCTACTTGGATGGAGTGGTCGGATTTTTGTTTGGAGTTGGAGGAGGCTAGCGTGGGTCAGGGAAAAATAACCTGAGGTGATGGAAGCGACTGTGGTGGCGGCGGCGTGGGTTTTTTTTCTCTAAACCTAGTTTTGTGAGCTCGGGGATTTTGGGTTGGTTCGTCGCCATCGTTCGACCGAGTGTCTCGTGGCTTTGGAGGATGGTAGCGGGGGGTTAGACGATGTCGTGGACGGAGTCTTGGGTTCTCTGGTGGTCGGTAGAGGGAGCAGTTGCCGTTGACAGGTTTGGGGTGTTGAAGCTGGCGTGTTTCCAGGTTTGGAAATTTAACTAAATTTTGATTCGTGCTGTCGTGATGGGTGCTGGGTGATGGATTGAGTTGAGGGGGTCAACGATGACTAGATGGCGATGGAAGTGGTGGCCAGGACATCGGCGGTGGATGGTGCAGGTGCACGAACCACTGATGTGTATCTGTGGCATGGGGAAGAAGAAAAAAAAAGAAAAAGAAGAACTTGGACTCGGGGTAATCCTCGGGAAGTTTGCAAGATAGCTCGAGTTTAGACTCGTGTATTTTTAGGTTCATGCCGAGTAAATATTTAACACTTAAACAAAATTTAAAATTTATAAAGTCTCGGGTTGGTTTGGGGAAAGACTCGAAGCAGGGCTCGGGTAGAACGTGGATTTCCTCGGGTTTGACTCGGGTAGGTATAAAAACAGTTTTTGAAACTTTAAAACAAAATGCAAGTTTTAGACATTTTTAACTCATTCTTTTAAATAATTGTTTTATTTAAGTATGGGATTGGTTTAAGGTTTAAAAGTAAATTATTTTAATTTAATTAAGTTTTACTTAAAGATTTAATTAAAAAGATTAATTAATTAAAGGTTAATTAAGTACCGATAAAAAAAAAATTTAATTAATTTGTTAAGAGCTAATTTATTAATGATGAATAATTAAAGGATAATTATTTAATTAAATATTAATAAAGGATAAAGATTGATTTAATCAAGTGATTAATCAATATTTAATACAGAGCATAATGTGATTGACTCAAAATGATAATTAATTTGAGATTAATTAATTAAAGGTTAAATTTAATTTAATAAAGTTGATCAAGGAATGATAATAAATCAAGGAAGAATTGATTAGAGTAATTAATTAAAGATAATTAATTAAATGGTGAATTAGATAATTAAAGATTAATTTGTTTAATAATTAAAGGTTGATAATAAAAGGTTAATTAATTTATTTTTAATGGATAATTAGTAAAAGATTAAAGAATAATTAATCAAAATGATTTGTAAATTATCAATGTTAATTAACCAGGACTTATAATTCATAAGAAATTAATTTGATTTAAATTAATCAGATAATTAACTAATTTTACTTACGAATATTTGGATTCTATTGGATGACTTGATTGTTTGATATCCCTAATATATGATGCTTTGTGATACATCCTGATTTATGTGGTGATCTGTAATTTACTATCTATGACATATTTATCTGTGATTTGTATATAACCAATAAGCGTTACAGCTTATATCGCTTATCAATTATATTCCTATATTCTGATCTGTAATAATTGAATGATGTTGCACTATTGTGTATAACCCCTGGACCACACTTATACACACACAAATATGGATTTCACGAGGAAATCAATTAAGTCGCAGATTTTTGAAATAGTTAAATTTGAATTTTTAAATTCAAATGTTTTGGAAATGGAATCGGAATAAATGTGAAAAGCTTTTGGAATGGAATTTCAAAATAGAATTTATTATTTTTAAATTACTTGATTAAGTTTTGGAATTTAAATAAGTTGATTTAAATTTAAATTCAATACTTGAAATTGAATTCTGTAATTTGAAACTAGAGATTAATGATATTATACTAGTCATTATGAGTTAAATCATTTTTAAAGTATTACTTTTTGGAATTTGAATTTAACTCAAGGATTTCAACTCGTATAAATGAATCAGATTTCCAAAATGAAAACTGTTGTTTTCAAATGATAAACACTTTTAGATAAGAACTGAGATTCCAGTTAATTAGGGGAATTTCAAGATTGAATAGAGAAATGATTTTTCCTAAGTTATAAATGAATTCTTTTTTGAAAGCTATGAATTAAATCTGTTTATTTTTAACAGATTTAAATTGATGATTTTTTTAATCAAATTGAAATGAAATTGTTTTGAAGGCTATAAGTTAAATCTTTGATTTAAAGATTTAACGAGTTAATCAAATTGAAATGAAGATTGATTTGGAAAATATGTGAATAAATCTTTTGTTTAAAAGATTTAAATGTGAAAATTGTTTAAACCGTTAAAGGTTGTGAAAATGAATCTTTTTGTTTAAAGATTGAAAATGGTAATTTGTTAAACCATTTGAAAGAAAGTTTGAATTATTAAGTTGTGACTTAATTGAAATCCCATATCCATATGTTTTGAAAATATTTTCGCTCACTATTCGGTTTAGCCGGGAAAGGACCTTTGGTCGTATAACCCATTCCGAATATGTGATACGTCGTATATGGATAGCATTTGAAGACCGGTGATGAAGACCGGGTATTTGTGAAAGCGATAGGATGACCTATCGATTGTTTCTGAACCGAGTCGCGCCGGTATAGAAACTCCCTAAGTGATGCGAAAAATCCGATCGGGATTGTGAATATCCAGGTTGCAAGGACTTCTTTGTAAGTGCCTTCCGTTCTGTTCGAACCCAGAACAGACTTGTATGGATTGTATGTCTGACATTACAAATTGAGATATAAAGCCGATTTCTTTCAAATATATTCCTGTTGGTGGCGGAGAATTTATTCTTTTAGCTTAACACCCTTCTCTGAGACGTACGAGCTCAGAGGTTATATAGTTGAAGTTATCAGCGATATATTCCCAATTTGGTAATGTGACATGCTGAGTGTTGCTGTAAATGATCATTGTGTTGATTATTTGTGATAGGATCATTTATTTGATCGTCTATCTTAGTGATCATTGTGTTGATCATTTGTTGACCCAAAGCATGGCTTTTGTATAAAGTATGTTTTTGTGGACGTGACTTCGTCGAACCTCACACCCCGGAAATGGTCAAAACAGGAAAGATGCGGCAAGGTTATGAGGGGTAGCTCCCTTTAGGGTATGTACATTTCCTTCTGGATAGAGGTGGTATCATGGTATGGAGCCCAGATATTTAACCTAAGTGGTTACTACGAATTTATTACTTTGTGGTTGTTGGTTTTCGGGAACCCGTGAGAAAGGTCGTTTACGATCGGGGAATGGCGTGCTCGTGTCAGTAGTTACCCAGTTAGGGGTAACCCGGCCTTGTGTTGGCAGAGTTCCGGTTTGGTTCTCGGGGATGTCTTTCCAGAGGCATTCTCATGTGGCAATGGGAAGTTCCTTGGCCTGACCATTTGTTGGAAATCCAATTCCCAATACGAAACTTGTACGGTATTAGTTGTAGAACCTATCATTCACTTATGGTGTCGCAACACTGTTTGGATGGTAGCTATAGTAGGCATACGATAATGGTCGTATGTTGGCTAAGATTTATATTCTACTTTCGAAATGAATTTCTTCTACACTATGCACTAGTAATAATATCAAATGTTATTTTAAATGCGTATCAAGCATCTTTGACTATCATAAGGAGAAATCTCCTCCGATTCTGCGTTTGCATGTGTGTGTGTGCGGGAGGCCTTATGGTAGTCTCATTTTTCAAAAGCATTGCGAATTGACTTTGAAAATCTTTTGTTGAATGTTTTTAAAAGATAAACTGTTTTTGTTGCTCACACCAGTCCCACGACTGATCCGGAGTTTATTGTTTCTTTCCTAAACTCCGGGTGCTCATTATTTTCTACACGAGCAGTCTAGAGTTGGGTTTTACAGATAGTTAGATATAGTGGATTATCTGGAGTTGGTTCAGTCTTTGGACCACACCAGTCTTGCTGAGCTTGGTGATATGTGATGGGGAGTTCGAGCTACTGCTGGATTGATTCTTGGAAATGGAGTTACAGTTCCGATTTGGAGTTCTTCGTTGAAGACTATCTTAGAGTTATTTGTTCCGCTGTTAAATGTTATCTATTTTCTTTCCGCTGCTATTTTATTGTATCATATCTCTGTTGTATATTGATATCTATTGGATCATCTGTTGTATCAAATATTGTATCAAAGCTGTATATCAATGTATTATTCTTTTATTCCGCTGTGTTGTTTACTTAATGATTGTTATAAGCTCCGGCGAATCGGATTTGAACGGTCGAATCTATGGCATTCGAGTACGATTTGAAGTACGGATGTCGATTTTTGAGCGGGCAAAATCCGAGTCGTTACATATATATTTGTGATCTGTATATAACAGATAAGCGTAATAGTTTATATCGCTTATCAATTATATTCCTGTATTCTGATCTGTGATAATTGTATGATGTTGCACTACTGTGTATAACCCCTGGACTACACCATACACACACAAATATGGATTTCACGAGGAAATCGGTTAAGTCACATGTAATTTAAATTTAATGTTTTTGGAATTAAAGTTTTAATTTCAAATTGATTTTGAAAATGGATTTGGGTTAAACCGTAAAGCTTTTGAAAAAATGTTTTCACAGATAAAAGCTATTTTGAATAACTCGGTAAAATCTCCAATTTAAATAATTCAATTTGAATTTGAATTCGATATTTGAAATTGAATTCGATGATTGGAAATTATGGTTAAAGATATTATTAACATGTTTGTATGAAATTAAATCATTTTAAAGGTATGGTTTTGAGAATTTGAATTTAACCCAAGGATTTCAACTCGTATAAACGAATCAGATTTCCAAAATGAAAACTGTTGTTTTCAAATGATAAACACTTTTAGATAAGAACTGAGATTCCAGTTAATTAGGGGAATTTCAAGATTGAATAGATGTAACGACCCTGAATTTTGAATAATTTAAATTGAAAATATTTAATAAATTTTTAAATATTTAAATGATGGTTTGGATTGAATTTTCAATATAACTTTGAATATAACGATTAAATTATAGAATTTAATCTATTGAAGTTGAATAAAAATTTGAATCTTCAATTTTAAGCCAATTAAAAATATTTCAAAGGCTTGTAAAATTCACATTGATAATACTGAAGATTATAGAAGCTTCAGAATTGAATTTTAAAGTGAATTGTTCAGTTTTGAAATTTAATCGTTCGAATCGATATTTAAAAATAGCCGTCCGAGGCGTAGTCTCGGAATTCGACGAAACCAGTTCCATTGGGTCCGTAATATTGAATTATTGCCGGATCTCAAACTTCGTATTTTTCGGAGTTAATAAGTGAGCACACGACACGTAAACGCGTTGAAAATTTTCAACGAATAAAATTTAAATTTAAATTTAAATTTAAATTAAATAAAGGACAGCCACCCTATTCCCTGCAAGCAAAGAAAACACGTTTTCTTCCCTATAATTGCTCCTAAAACTATGCCGAGAATCACGAAATTGATCGTGTAACCCATTCCTCCATCCCCTTGTTAGAACACGAAGCCCCTCCCCTTCTCTCATTCGAAACCGAAAACATCAGAAAAAAAAAAAAAAAAAAATGGGGGCCGAAGCCCTAACTCCAATCGCGCGCGCGATAGAGGCGCACGAGGTGGTGGTGCGGCACGAAGCGCGGCAACATAGGCGAGGCGTTCAATTGGGGAGGACTCGCGTAGGGCAGTGGCGCGTGGATCAATGGAGGCGAGGCGCGGCGGCACGAGGGGTTGCGCGCGAATCAATGAAGGCGACGATGCCGTGAAGGGCGGCGCTTGGAGTTGTTCTCGTGCGTGGCAATGGCAGTAGTGGCGGCGTCGATTGGGAATGCAATGGCGTTCGAGTTGATGGCTGCGGCATCAAAATCGAAGAGGGGTTTCGATGTTTGCAGTAAGGTAATTTTATTTTATTTTACATATATATATTTTTTTACGTATATGTATTGATTTAAAAAAAAAAAAAAGAGAGAAGCATGAAAAAAAAACATTTTAACAGTAAAGAAAAAATATTTGCAGTAAAGAAAAATTATTAAGAATTTAAATTTGATGATAAAATGATTTATTTAAGGAAATTTGATTTTTAAGTTAAATAAAGAAAATAAATTTATTTAACAAGAATTTGGTTTAAAAGAAAATAATTTAATAAAGTTTATTAAAAGAAATTTAAATTTTAGTCAAATTGATTTATATTAAAAGAAAATGTGTTAGTCGATTTAATTTATAAAAACGAAATTTAGTTCAATTGGAAATTCCTAGTTAAAATTATTTTTAAAGTAAAATAATTAGTTAAACTAAATTTATTGAAAGAGATTGATTTAAAGATATTAGTTTAAAGTAAAACAATTAGTTAAAATAAATTTATCAAAAGAAAAAAATTTAGTTCAAAATTTAATTGAAAGATAATAGAGGTTGTTTTAAATAATGAAATTAGTGAAAGATAGTTTCATTAGTTCATTCAATTATTTTTGTTACTAAAAGGATTATTGAAAAAAAAAATTTAGATAGAAATTCAAATTAATTGATAAGATGATTTATTAAGGGAAACTGGTTTGAAATAAAAATCATTTGTTAAGCAAATCAATTAAATGAAAATAAATTGTTCGATCACTTCGAATATTGATATATTATAAAGAATAGTTTTGAATTTAAATTTTGTTAAATCAAAATATTAAAAAGAAATCGTTTGAAAGCCAAAAACGATTTATTAAAAAAAAAAGGATTAGGTTTGAAATTTGTAACCTTTAGTTAAACAAATTTAATTAAAGAAAATCAGTTTGAATTCAGATTTTTAGTTCGAAACCAGAAACTTTTTATAAATTTAATATTTGTCAATTAAAATTATTAATTGATAAGAAAGAGAAATTTAATAATTAATTGGATAAATTTAATTTAAGGGTAAGTTAATTAAATCTATTTAAGAAGAAAATTAGTTTTAAAATTAAATTGTAGTTGAATAAAATTATTAAAGGAATTGGTTTAAAACAAAACCATTGAATAATTAAAACAATCAAAAATGAAAATTTAATTTATTCGATTGATTCGAATATTAATGAATTGTATAAATATTTATACAAGGTATAAATGAAGAAAACAAGTTGAATTGGAAGTGGATGGCAAACGGGAATAAAGGTGAGAACTTCTCACTCAAAAGGAATTTTATTGTTTATTTAAATTTTAAATAGTTAGATTTAAAATTTGCTTGACTGTGTTGATTGAATGATTGAATGATGATTGATATATATATTGGATGTGAATAGACCCTATACGCCGTTAGTAAGCGGAGGTTATTTATTACACACATACACCGCGATATTCCACCTCGAAGTGGAATTGGTATTATATTATATATATAGCAATATATATATATTGGCATATGTATATATTGTAGTTGATTGATTTCCCGCATTTTCTTTTAGCGGATGAGACCCTATGCGCCGTTAGTAAGCGGATATATATTTATAAAATCCCATATACCGCGATATTCCGTCTTGAAACGGAATGGTATTGTGCTAATGTCTGTGGATGCAGGAAAACAGGTTGGAGGGATCCAACTGGATTCCTCACAAATATTTATTGATTTTAAATATTGTGATGTTTGATTGTTTATCATATCGATATGATATTGGAAAATCGTGATTGACTATTTGATGTGTTGCATCATCGGATCCAATTTTTGAAATTTAAAAACAACGATTTTAATTTCTAAAGTGATTTTTGAAAGCATACGTTTATAAAATATTTTTGGAATTGATTCATCTTAAATAAATAGACGTTATAATTTTTATGTTATAAAAATTATGATTTTTGAGAAATATAGTTAAAAGTTGATTTTTGAAAATATGGGATTGATGATTTTATAAAATAGTTTAAACTGAGATTTTTGAATCTATTATAAAAAGTTTAAAAATAGGATTTATGAAATTGGATTATTTTATAAATCAAAATGATGGAATTCTAAAGGAGTTTAAAAGATGTTTTAAAATAATAATACAAATTCATTTGTATTAAAAGATTTATAAATTAATATTTATAAATTAAAAGTATTAGAAGTGTAAAACGAACTTTTCTAAGTGTTAGAAAGAATTGTAAATGAATTTCATAAATTGGAATCATAGAATTATAACAGTGAAGTTATAAATAAAATTTTATAACCAGTAGGTTTATAAAATTTATAAAGTTATTAAAGGAATGAGTTTGGATAAATAAATGAATCTTATAAGTTATAAGATTTATAAGTTTGAGAAGTTCAAAGAAACAATTTTGTAAATAAATAAATTATAAGAATTTGACTTATAATATGAATTTTTAGTATATCATTGTGATATGAATTGAGATAGGTTAATAAAGAAAATTTATAAAAGGAAGTTGATATAAAATAAATAGAATAGAATTTATAAACGTTGTTTTATAAATTCAAAATGACTTATTTGATAAGTAAATTGTTCTAATTTATTTATGGAGATATATTCATGTTTTAGACAGTGAATAATTCCTTAAACTAAAATGAATAGAAGTGATGAAATTTATTAACAAAGTATATTCACGTTTTTGAATAGTGAATATTATGTTAAAGAAATTATTTTGGAAGTGATGTTTGAAATGGAATTAAAACGATCTAATGATGTTTTAAAATATGTTGAGATTTGAAACCATAGATTTCAAAATTTATTGTTGAAATAGATGTTTTCGAGAAATAGAAGGAAATAATAGATTATAACACTGTTGTTATAATAGTTGATTTCCGAAAGGAAATGTTTTGTATAGTATTGGGATTTATATATCTATTTTATTTCGAATCCCTATACTAGTGATTTTGGGTTGTCGTAACGATGTTTTACGCAACATTTGTTTTGACCCAAATAAATATGTTAAAGAGAATGATTTCCTTAATAGAATGAAATATATACTTAATTCGATTTAAGTATATTGAATATTTTCTAAGTGTTGAAAATAAAAAGATTTGTGAATTACTTATTGAATAAGTATGGAATTGTTTTTCCAATATGAAGTGAATAACTAGAATTTATCTTTTTGAAGATAAATTGAGATGAAAAATTGAAATCATATGCATGAATATTTTGAAATATAAATTCATTATGGAATTTATATGTGAAAGGGAATTTGTTTGAAAATAAATGTTGATTTATTTTAAAGTGTTGAAATTATATATCTTGCAAAGATATTTTGGAAAATAAATAATTTGGAAAATTATTTGGAATCTGGTGATGTATGCATATCCATTGATAGTTCAATAGCCGACTATCAGTATTTCCCTTTGAATGGGTATTTGATGTGATTTGTTTGAATTTGAATGCACACTTATTTTTGAATAAGCGCTCACTATTCGGGTTAACCGGGAAAGGACCATGGGGTCGTATAACCCATTCCGAATATGTGATACGTCGTTGTGAATTGCATTTGAAGATCGGTGTTGAAGACCGGATATTTGCAAGAGCGATAGGATGACCTATCGATTGTTTCTGCACCGAGTCGCGCCGGTATAGAAACTCCCTAAGTGATGGGAAATCCGATCAGGATTGTGAATATCCGGATTGCAAGGACTTCTTTGTAAGTGCCTTTGGTTTTGTTCGATCCCGGAACAGACTTGTATGGATTGTATGCCTGACATTACAATTTGAGATATAAAGCCGATTTCTTTCAAATATATTTCTGTTGGTGGCGGAGAATTTATTCTTTGCTTAACACCCTTCTTTGAGACGTACGAGCTCAAAGGTTATATAGTTGAAGTTATCAGCGATATATTCCCAGTTTGGTAATGTGACATGCTAAGTGATGCTGAAATGATCATTGTGTTGATTATTTGTGATAGGATCATTTATTTGATCGTCTATCTTAGTGATCATTGTGTTGATCATTTGTTGACCCAAAGCATGGCTTTTGTATAAAGTATGTTTTTGTGGACGTGAATTCGTCGAGCCTCACATCCCGGAAATGGTCAAAACAGGAAAGATGCAGCAAGGTTATGAGGGGTAGCACCCTTTAGGATATGTGCATTTCCTTCCGGAAAAGGGTGGTATCATGGTATGGAGCCCAGATACTTACTCATGTTGAAACACTTTGTTTTTATAATTGTGTGAATTGATTAGAGAGCTCTCGGATAAAGGTCCCAAAGGACCGGGGGATGGCATATTCGGTCAGTTGTTACTCAGTTAGGAGTAACCCGGCCTTGTGTTGGTAGAGATCCGGTTTGGTTCTCGGGGATGTCCATCCAGAGGCATTCTCATGTGGCAATGGGAAGTTCCTTGGCCTGACCATTTGTTGGAAATCCAATTCCCAATACGAAACTTGTACGGTATTAGTGGTAGAAACTGCTATTCACTTATGGTGGTCACCACTGTTTGGATAGTAGCTATAGTAGGCATACGATAATGGTCGTATGTTGGCTAAGATTTATATCTTTATTTTCGAAATAATTTCTACACTATGCACTAATAATAATATCAAATGTTTCTTTTTAATGCGTATCAAGCATCTTTGACTATCATAAGGAGAAATCTCCTCCGATTCTGCGTTTGCATGTGTGTGTGTGCGGGAGGCCTTATGGTAGTCTCATTTTAAAAAAAAAAAGCATTGCGAATTGAATTTAAAAATATTCCTCTATTTTGATTTTAAAGTAAATAAACTGTTTTGAGTTCTCACACCAGTCACATGACTGACTCGGAGTTTATTGTTTTCCTTCCTAAACTCTGGGTGCCCACCAATTTCCACACGGGCAGTCAAGAGTTAGGTTTATCAGGATATTCTGGATATTCAGGAATTGCAGGAGGCAAGCTGGATGGCGTAGCATATTACTAGTATATAGTATTTCTTTTCCGCTGTTTAAAATTGTTTGTTGTTGTACACTCTGATGATTTGATGTAATGTAATATAATGTGATGTAATAACTGATACAGTTCTTTATTTAAAGATTATTCATTTATCTATTATATGTTGTTCCGCTGCGAATTGTGAGATTCTGATATTGTTCTTTTTTTCCTTTCTGTTCCGTTCTATTTTAAAATTTTCTATTTTCTATTCTTCTATTTTCTATCTTCTTATCTCTTCTTCTCTCTTTTTCTTTTCTTAAATTCTTTTTAAAAACCCTAACTATTCGGTTTTTCGGCAACGAAAAATCGTTTCCGTTACATTTGGTATCAGAGCTGTTGGTTAAGCGACAACCATGGTTCTGTTGGGTATTACTCGTTAGAGATAGAGTCAGTAGTACTCTAGAATGAGTTTGAGTGTAATAATAGATATGAGCGCGTATTTGTTAGTGAATATACAATTGTTTTTGAATCGGGTAAACAAGATAATTTTGCCCAAAACTATTTTTAATATAGAAAAGAAATGATTTTCTATGAATTATTATAGTATATGGTTGCATGATTGTTAGAAGTGATAATATTGAATTATTATCATTAGTATATGGAATTAAATAAAATGGATTGGATTCAAGTAAATTAACTTGATAAATTATTAATTCATGGACTAATGAATATGGAATGTGAATTGGTAGTAAGCAATAAAAATTGAATTGAGTAATTAAGTAAATTCGAGATGAATTGAAAATTTGAAATGAATTAGTGAATGAAACTAATTGAAAGTAGTAATATGAATTACTGAATGAAAGTTAATCGTTAGAATTCAATATTTAGAATTGAGAATTAAATTCGAATGAAATTTAAATTGTGAATTGAATTCAAATGGAATTGAAATTGTGAATTGAATTGAAGTGTAAAATTGAATAAAATTGGATATGTAACTTCAAAAATGAAGTAAAAACGTATAAGAAACCTATATTGAAAATTTTGTGATGAATTGGCAAAATGGTTTGAATGTTGGATTTGGATACTACTGTTAGCAGATTATACAGGTTATACAGGTGTATAATGGAAATGGAAATTTTAATTTCAAAGATAAAATTGAATTGCTCGACAAAAAGGTATGTATTTCAATTTCAGTATGAGATTTGATGACTTTCTTCTCTAGCCACTTGGCTTTTCTCTTTTCTTTTTGATTCTGAGGGGCCGTGGTGCCATTTTGTAGTCGTACCGATCGAGCCGCGCAAAGGAAACGCTGGCGAAATTTTTCGAAAATTTAGGGTGTTAGAAAATTTTTGAGAAAAAATTTGAAAGTTTGAAATTTGAATTGGAAGTAAACAATGTTGTTTAAAACCCATAATTGAAGTTGGAAATCTAGTTGAAAAGATAGTAAATCTCTAATAAAAAGATTTAGGTTAGTAAGTTGATAAAACTATTTAGATTGTGAAAAATAATAAGACGGGATAAGGGCATTCTTCTTAACTTGTAATTTCGGGACGAAATTCTTTTAAGGGGGAAAGATTGTAACGACCCTGAATTTTGAATAATTTAAATTGAAAATATTTAATAAATTTTTAAATATTTAAATGATGGTTTGGATTGAATTTTCAATATAACTTTGAATATAACGATTAAATTATAGAATTTAATCTATTGAAGTTGAATAAAAATTTGAATCTTCAATTTTAAGCCAATTAAAAATATTTCAAAGGCTTGTAAAATTCACATTGATAATACTGAAGATTATAGAAGCTTCAGAATTGAATTTTAAAGTGAATTGTTCAGTTTTGAAATTTAATCGTTCGAATCGATATTTAAAAATAGCCGTCCGAGGCGCAGTCTCGGAATTCGACGAAACCAGTTCCATTGGGTCCGTAATATTGAATTATTGCCGGATCTCAAACTTCGTATTTTTCGGAGTTAATAAGTGAGCACACGACACGTAAACGCGTTGAAAATTTTCAACGAATAAAATTTAAATTTAAATTTAAATTTAAATTAAATAAAGGACAGCCACCCTATTCCCTGCAAGCAAAGAAAACACGTTTTCTTCCCTATAATTGCTCCTAAAACTATGCCGAGAATCACGAAATTGATCGTGTAACCCATTCCTCCATCCCCTTGTTAAAACACGAAGCCCCTCCCCTTCTCTCATTCGAAACCGAAAACATCAGAAAAAAAAAAAAAAAAAAAAAATGGGGGCCGAAGCCCTAACTCCAATCGCGCGCGCGATAGAGGCGCACGAGGTGGTGGTGCGGCACGAAGCGCGGCAACATAGGCGAGGCGTTCAATTGGGGAGGACTCGCGTAGGGCAGTGGCGCGTGGATCAATGGAGGCGAGGCGCGGCGGCACGAGGGGTTGCGCGCGAATCAATGAAGGCGACGATGCCGTGAAGGGCGGCGCTTGGAGTTGTGCTCGTGCGTGGCAATGGCAGTAGTGGCGGCGTCGATTGGGAATGCAATGGCGTTCGAGTTGATGGCTGCGGCATCAACATCGAAGAGGGGTTTCGATGTTTGCAGTAAGGTAATTTTATTTTATTTTATATATATATATTTTTTTACGTATATGTATTGATTTAAAAAAAAAAAAAAAGAGAAGCATGAAAAAAAAACATTTTAACAGTAAAGAAAAAATATTTGCAGTAAAGAAAAATTATTAAGAATTTAAATTTGATGATAAAATGATTTATTTAAGGAAATTTGATTTTTAGGTTAAATAAAGAAAATAAATTTATTTAACAAGAATTTGGTTTAAAAGAAAATAATTTAATAAAGTTTATTAAAATAAATTTAAATTTTAGTCAAATTGATTTATATTAAAAGAAAATGTGTTAGTCGATTTAATTTATAAAAACGAAATTTAGTTCAATTGGAAATTCCTAGTTAAAATTATTTTTAAAGTAAAATAATTAGTTAAACTAAATTTATTGAAAGAGATTGATTTAAAGATATTAGTTTAAAGTAAAACAATTAGTTAAAATAAATTTATCAAAAGAAAAAAATTTAGTTCAAAATTTAATTGAAAGATAATAGAGGTTGTTTTAAATAATGAAATTAGTGAAAGATAGTTTCATTAGTTCATTCAATTATTTTTGTTACTAAAAGGATTATTGAAAAAAAAAATTTTAGATAGAAATTCAAATTAATTGATAAGATGATTTATTAAGGGAAACTGGTTTGAAATAAAAATCATTTGTTAAGCAAATCAATTAAATGAAAATAAATTGTTCGATCACTTCGAATATTGATATATTATAAAGAATAGTTTTGAATTTAAATTTTGTTAAATCAAAATATTAAAAAGAAATCGTTTGAAAGCCAAAAACGATTTATTAAAAAAAAAAAAGGATTAGGTTTGAAATTTGTAACCTTTAGTTAAACAAACTTAATTAAAGAAAATCAGTTTGAATTCAGATTTTTAGTTCGAAACCAGAATTTTTTTATAAATTTAATATTTGTCAATTAAAATTATTAATTGATAAGAAAGAGAAATTTAATAATTAATTGGATAAATTTAATTTAAGGGTAAGTTAATTAAATCTATTTAAGAAGAAAATTAGTTTTAAAATTAAATTGTAGTTGAATAAAATTATTAAAGGAATTGGTTTAAAACAAAACCATTGAATAATTAAAACAATCAAAAATGAAAATTTAATTTATTCGATTGATTCGAATATTAATGAATTGTATAAATATTTATACAAGGTATAAATGAAGAAAACAAGTTGAATTGGAAGTGGATGGCAAACGGGAATAAAGGTGAGAACTTCTCACTCAAAAGGAATTTTATTGTTTATTTAAATTTTAAATAGTTAGATTTAAAATTTGCTTGACTGTGTTGATTGAATGATTGAATGATGATTGATATATATATTGGATGTGAATAGACCCTATACGCCGTTAGTAAGCGGAGGTTATTTATTACACACATATACTGCGATATTCCACCTCGAAGTGGAATTGGTATTATATTATATATATAGCAATATATATATATTGGCATATGTATATATTGTAGTTGATTGATTTCCCGCATTTTCTTTTAGCGGATGAGACCCTATGCGCCGTTAGTAAGCGGATATATATTTATAAAATCCCATATACCGCGATATTCCGTCTTGAAACGGAATGGTATTGTGCTAATGTCTTTGGATGCAGGAAAACAGTTTGGAGGGATCCAACTGGATTCCTCACAAATATTTATTGATTTTAAATATTGTGATGTTTGATTGTTTATCATATCGATATATGATATTGGAAAATCGTGATTGACTATTTGATGTGTTGCATCATCGGATCCAATTTTTGAAATTTAAAAACAACGATTTTAATTTCTAAAGTGATTTTTGAAAGCATACGTTTATAAAATATTTTTGGAATTGATTCATCTTAAATAAATAGACGTTATAATTTTTATGTTATAAAAATTATGATTTTTGAGAAATATAGTTAAAAGTTGATTTTTGAAAATATGGGATTGATGATTTTATAAAATAGTTTAAACTGAGATTTTTGAATCTATTATAAAAAGTTTAAAAATAGGATTTATGAAATTGGATTATTTTATAAATCAAAATGATGGAATTCTAAAGGAGTTTAAAAGATGTTTTAAAATAATAATACAAATTCATTTGTATTAAAAGATTTATAAATTAATATTTATAAATTAAAAGTATTAGAAGTGTAAAACGAACTTTTCTAAGTGTTAGAAAGAATTGTAAATGAATTTCATAAATTGGAATTATAGAATTATAACAGTGAAGTTATAAATAAAATTTTATAAGCAGTAGGTTTATAAAATTTATAAAGTTATTAAAGGAATGAGTTTGGATAAATAAATGAATCTTATAAGTTATAAGATTTATAAGTTTGAGAAGTTCAAAGAAACAATTTTGTAAATAAATAAATTATAAGTATTTGACTTATAATATGAATTTTTAGTATATCATTGTGATATGAACTGAGATAGGTTAATAAAGAAAATTTATAAAAGGAAGTTGATATAAAATAAGTAGAATAGAATTTATAAACGTTGTTTTATAAATTAAAAATGACTTATTTGATAAGTAAATTGTTCTAATTTATTTATGGAGATATATTAATGTTTTAGACAGTGAATAATTCCTTAAACTAAAATGAATAGAAGTGATGAAATTTATTAACAAAGTATATTCACGTTTTTGAATAGTGAATATTATGTTAAAGAAATTATTTTGGAAGTGATGTTTGAAATGGAATTAAAACGATCTAATGATGTTTTAAAATATGTTGAGATTTGAAACCATAGATTTCAACATTTATTGTTGAAATAGATGTTTTCGAGAAATAGAAGGAAATAATAGATTATAACACTGTTGTTATAATAGTTGATTTCCGAAAGGAAATGTTTTGTATAGTATTGGGATTTATATATCTATTTTATTTCGAATCCCTATACTAGTGATTTTGGGTTGTCGTAACGATGTTTTACGCAACATTTGTTTTGACCCAAATAAATATGTTAAAGAGAATGATTTCCTTAATAGAATGAAATATATACTTAATTCGATTTAAGTATATTGAATATTTTCTAAGTGTTGAAAATAAAAAGATTTGTGAATTACTTATTGAATAAGTATGGAATTGTTTTTCCAATATGAAGTGAATAACTAGAATTTATCTTTTTGAAGATAAATTGAAATGAAAAATTGAAATCATATGCATGAATATTTTGAAATATAAATTCATTATGGAATTTATATGTGAAAGGGAATTTGTTTGAAAATAAATGTTGATTTATTTTAAAGTGTTGAAATTATATATCTTGCAAAGATATTTTGGAAAATAAATAATTTGGAAAATAATTTGGAATCTGGTGATGTATGCATATCCATTGATAGTTCAATAGCCGACTATCAGTATTTCCCTTTGAATGGGTATTTGATGTGATTTGTTTGAATTTGAATGCACACTTATTTTTGAATAAGCGCTCACTATTCGGGTTAACCGGGAAAGGACCATGGGGTCGTATAACCCATTCCGAATATGTGATACGTCGTTGTGAATTGCATTTGAAGATCGGTGTTGAAGACCGGATATTTGCAAGAGCGATAGGATGACCTATCGATTGTTTCTGCACCGAGTCGCGCCGGTATAGAAACTCCCTAAGTGATGGGAAATCCGATCAGGATTGTGAATATCCGGATTGCAAGGACTTCTTTGTAAGTGCCTTCGGTTTTGTTCGATCCCGGAACAGACTTGTATGGATTGTATGCCTGACATTACAATTTGAGATATAAAGCCGATTTCTTTCAAATATATTTCTGTTGGTGGCGGAGAATTTATTCTTTGCTTAACACCCTTCTTTGAGACGTACGAGCTCAAAGGTTATATAGTTGAAGTTATCAGCGATATATTCCCAGTTTGGTAATGTGACATGCTGAGTGATGCTGAAATGATCATTGTGTTGATTATTTGTGATAGGATCATTTATTTGATCGTCTATCTTAGTGATCATTGTGTTGATCATTTGTTGACCCAAAGCATGGCTTTTGTATAAAGTATGTTTTTGTGGACGTGAATTCGTCGAGCCTCACATCCCGGAAATGGTCAAAACAGGAAAGATGCAGCAAGGTTATGAGGGGTAGCACCCTTTAGGATATGTGCATTTCCTTCTGGAAAAGGGTGGTATCATGGTATGGAGCCCAGATACTTACTCATGTTGAAACACTTTGTTTTTATAATTGTGTGAATTGATTAGAGAGCTCTCGGATAAAGGTCCCAAAGGACCGGGGGATGGCATATTCGGTCAGTTATTACTCAGTTAGGAGTAACCCGGCCTTGTGTTGGTAGAGATCCGGTTTGGTTCTCGGGGATGTCCATCCAGAGGCATTCTCATGTGGCAATGGGAAGTTCCTTGGCCTGACCATTTGTTGGAAATCCAATTCCCAATACGAAACTTGTACGGTATTAGTGGTAGAACCTGCTATTCACTTATGGTGGTCACCACTGTTTGGATAGTAGCTATAGTAGGCATACGATAATGGTCGTATGTTGGCTAAGATTTATATCTTTATTTTCGAAATAATTTCTACACTATGCACTAATAATAATATCAAATGTTTCTTTTTAATGCGTATCAAGCATCTTTGACTATCATAAGGAGAAATCTCCTCCGATTCTGCGTTTGCATGTGTGTGTGTGCGGGAGGCCTTATGGTAGTCTCATTTTAAAAAAAAAAAAGCATTGCGAATTGAATTTAAAAATATTCCTCTATTTTGATTTTAAAGTAAATAAACTGTTTTGAGTTCTCACACCAGTCACATGACTGACTCGGAGTTTATTGTTTTCCTTCCTAAACTCTGGGTGCCCACCAATTTCCACACGGGCAGTCAAGAGTTAGGTTTATCAGGATATTCTGGATATTCAGGAATTGCAGGAGGCAAGCTGGATGGCGTAGCATATTACTAGTATATAGTATTTCTTTTCCGCTGTTTAAAATTGTTTGTTGTTGTACACTCTGATGATTTGATGTAATGTAATATAATGTGATGTAATAACTGATACAGTTCTTTATTTAAAGATTATTCATTTATCTATTATATGTTGTTCCGCTGCGAATTGTGAGATTCTGATATTGTTCTGTTGTTTCCTTTCTGTTCCGTTCTATTTTAAAATTTTCTATTTTCTATTCTTCTATTTTCTATCTTCTTATCTCTTCTTCTCTCTTTTTCTTTTCTTAAATTCTTTTTAAAAACCCTAACTATTCGGTTTTTCGGCAACGAAAAATCGTTTCCGTTACAATAGAGAAATGATTTTCCAAAGTTATGAATGAATTCTTTTTGAAAGCTATGAATTAAATCTGTTTATTTTTAACAGATTTAAATTGATGATTTGTTTAAATCAAATTGAAATGAAATTGTTTTGAAGGCTATAAGTTAAATCTTTGATTTAAAGATTTAACGAGTTAATCAAATTGAAATGAAAATTGATTTGGAAAATCTGTGAATGAATCTTTTGTTTAAAAGATTAAAATGTGAAAATTGTTTAAACCATTAAAGGTTGTGAAAATGAAGCTTTTTGTTTAAAGATTGAAAATGGTAATTTGTTAAGCCATTTGAAGAAAAGTTTTGGGTAATAAGTTGTGACTTAATTGAAATCCCATTATCCATTTATTTTTGAAATATCGTGCTCACTATTCGGTTTAGCTGGGAAAGGACCTTTGTGTCGTATAACCCATTCCGAATATGTGATTCGACGTCATGGATAGCATTTGAAGACCGGTGATGAAGACCGGGTATTTGCGAAAGCGATAGGATGACCTATCGATTGTTTCTGCACCGAGTCGCGTCGGTATAGAGACTCCCTAAGTGATGGGAAATCCGATCGGGATTGTGAATATCCGGATTGCAAGGACTTCTTTGTAAGTGCCTTCGGTTCTGTTCGAGCCCAGAACAGACTTGTATGGATAATATGTCCGACATTACAAATTGAGATATAAAGCCAATTTCTTTCAAATATATTTCTATTGGTGGCGGAGAATTTATTCTCTTAGCTTAACACCCTTCTCTGAGACATACGAGCTCAGAGGTTATGTAGTTGAATGTTATCAGCGATATATTCCCAATTTGGTAATGTGACATGCTGAGTGTTGCTGTGAAATGATCATTGTGTTGATTATTTGTGATAGGATCATTTGTTTGATCGTCTATCTTGGTGATCATTTCTATGATCATTTGTAGACCCAAAGCACGGCTTTTGTATAAATTGTGTTTTTGTGGACGTGACTTCGTCGAGCCTCACACCCCGGAAATGGTCAAAACAGGAAAGATGCGGCAAGGTTATGAGGGGTAGCGCCCTTTAGGGTATGTGCATTTCCTTCTGGAAAAGGGTGGTATCATGGTATGGAGCCCAGATACTTACTCATGTTGAAAACACTTTATGATTGTGTGAATTGATTACGAGCGCTCGGTGAAAGGTCCCAAAGGACCGAGGGATGGCATATTCGGTCAGTTGTTACTCAGTTAGGGGTAACCCGGCCTTGTGTTGGCAGAGATCCGGTTTGGTTCTCGGGGATGTCCTTCCAGAGGCATTCTCTTGTGGCAATGGGAAGTTCCTTGGCCTGACCATTTGTTGGAAATCCAATTCCCAATACGAAACCCTGTACGGTTTTAGTTGTAGAACCTGCCATTTACTTATGGTGGTCACCACTGTTTAGATGGTAGCTATAGTAGGCATACGATAATGGTCGTATGTTGGCTAAGATTTATATTCTACTTTCGAAATGAATTTTTCCTACACTATGCACTAGTAATAATATCAAATGTTTCTTTTAATGCGTATCAAGCATCTTTGACTATCATAAGGAGAAATCTCCTCCGATTCTGCGTTTGCATTGTGTGTGTGTGCGGGAGGCCTTATGGTAGTCTCATTTTTAAAAAGCATTGCGAATTGACTTTGAAAATCTTTTGTTGAATGTTTTTAAAAGATAAACTGTTTTTGTTGCTCACACTAGTCCCACGACTGATCCGGAGTTTATTGTTTCTTTCCTAAACTCTGGGTGCTCATTATTTTCTACACGAGCAGTCTAGAGTTGGGTTTTTCAGATAGTCAGGTTTAGTAGATTATCTAGAGTTAGTTCAGTCTTTGGATCGCACCAGTCTTGCTCGTCTTGGTGCATCGTTATTGGGAGTTCGAGCTATTGCTGGATTGGTTCTTGGAAATGGAGTTGCAGTTATTTTTGGAGTTCTTCCTTGAAGGCTATTTTAGAGTTATTTGTTCCGCTGCTAGATGTTATCTATTTTCTTTCCGCTGCTGTTTTATTGTATCATATCTCTGATGTATATTGATATCTATTGGATCATCTGTTGTATCAGATATTGTATCAAAGCTGTATATCAATGTATTATTCTTTTATTCCGCTGTGTTATTTACTTAATGTTGTTATAAGCTCCGGCGAATCGGATTTGAACAGTCGAATCTATGGCATTCGAATACGATTTGAAGTATGGATGTCGATTTTTGAGCGGGCAAAATTCCCTCTCGTCACATTTGGTATCAGAGCTAAGGGTTGAACTTTAGCTCAGGAGTATAACACATTAAGTAACTAATTAGAGATAGTGTGAAGTATCTCTAGAATGAGTAATCCCTAAGATATCTGTTTGAATGCCTCAGTAAATTCTCTTACTATCCACTGATAGTAAGTATGAGTACAAGAAGAAAACGAGATAGGGGACAGGGAAATACGGCTATAAATGGTCGATACTCTGTAACAACTGTGGAAACAATCTTTCTTATCAAATTCCTTTGATTCGTTTCCAAATTCTTTTGATTTCTTCGTGACAGCTCCAGAAAGAAGTTTCGGTGTGATTGTGGCCTACAAGTCGTTGTAGGAAATTCTTACCTTGTATCTTCATCGGTTTCTTATCAGTTTTTGATTTAAACCTTAATGAATATGAATTAGAAATTTTAAATAAATTGGAAATTTTGAATTGAGTTAAAATTGATAAATAGAAGATGAAGGATAATTTGAATAGTATCAATTAAACGATTTCGTTTAAAACTAAATTTGAAATTCTATTATAATTTCTTGTATCTATTGTTGATATTCTGATTTGGTAAGCCAAATGCAGAACTGATATCCAGTTTGATCTGAAAAGATATTTCTCTATCTTTCATCTATCTTTGTTGTTTTCGTGCTTGCGAATTTCGAGGACGAAATTCTTTTAAGGGGGGAAGTTTGTAACGACCCTAGAATTTAATTTAATTTTAATTCATGACTTGTTTAATTTTTGAATTAAAATTGTATAATTTATCGATTTAAGAGATGCGAGTTTCCTCGATTCAAATAGAAAATATGTAGAGTCATATGGATTTGAAAATCTGTATATATGTGAATATATATGTATATATTGGATTTTAAATAAATTCTTAAATAAATGATTTTGAAAAATAAATAATATACTTTGGACACAAGTATAAAAATAAATAAATAAATAAATTGATTTAAAAATTTATAAATGATGATAATTTGAGTTATATAAAATATATGTGTATATAGAGAAATGTAAAACAATAATTTTTAAAGTAAAATTTATGATAAATATTTAAACTAAAAATAGAAGTAAAATAAATATTGAGTTATAAATAGAGATAAATAAAAGTTAAGTATGGAACCAAATAAATATATAAAACATCTATGTACAAAACAAAGTTATAGAATTTCAATTATATTTTAAAAGTAAGAAATACATTAACATATAAACATAAACAAAACAAAGTAAATACAAAAAAATACAAAAGTAAGTATGCAGGCTAAACAAAGTAATGAAAAAAAATATCTATGAACATAAAAAGTAATAAAATAAGTAAAAACATAAAGGACTTAAGCATTGAATGCTTACATCTCAACAAAAATAAACAAGTACAAATCAAACAGCATAGGCTGTAAACATACAAGGATGGGAAGAACATGAGCATTAAATGCTTTCAAACCTAGCCCATAAGCAAGTCATTCGAAATAGTGGAAAAAAAAGTCTTGCTTCAGTACAAAGAAACTACACAGGATAGTAATACTAAGTACTCTACTTGAACCTGCACGTCTCCTTTATATATGGGTATTTGTTCCAATTTGTTCAAAGGCAAAACCAAACATTCCAGAAAATAAAAATAAAAAAAAATCTGCAACCTGATCAAGCATAGAAGTTCAAACTTAAAACTGAAGTATGTAAGGATCATGTTCAAGCAGAAGATCAATTGACTTCAAATAAGTCGAGTTTCAGATCTCTGTTCTTCTTCTCATGACAAAGTGAGTAACTTCATTTTTTTTAATAACCTAAGTTTAATTTAGTTGTATGATGAATATCAGAAATTTTGTTGTGTGAAATATATGCATTTCATTAAATTTTGATAAGACAAATCCTGGACATTTCTTTAGATTTCAAATGTTGCCTCTGTTTATACATTGCAACAGCCTAAGTTGCTTCAAAAATCATGTATGCTCAATCTGTTGATTGTTAGAGCAAAGTATATAAACAAATTATGTTTAGGGAAATATAAAGTGGATTTTAAAAATATAAATTCATAATAAAAAGGTTGAGCTGCTTTGGGAATAAGCATAGAACAGTAATACTTAACATAAGTAAAAAATTTAAACATCTTGGATTATCAATTCAAGTTGACAAACTGATTTCTTAATCAAAATTAGGATTTTTAGAGCTTAAATCGAAATTTTCAGATGCGCGATGAGAGAGCAGTTCCTAGTTGAACTAAAATTGCTTTTTAACAAATTCCCAGTGATCGAACGATTTTAAAATGTTGAAATTTTGTCTGAAGCTTGCTTGATCTTCGTAGAATCCAGGAAAAATGGATAAAAAATTATCGATTGCATAAATTATTGTGATGAATCGAATTTAGGGTTTAAAGTGAATTTTGGGTTCGGCCTGATTCTCGTGCTCGCGTGGAGTCAGGGAGGGATCGAGTTTGGTGGGATTTTTTGGAGATGGTAGTGTGGACGTAGACGAAGGTCTGGAAGGAGGTGCGGCGCGTTCTGGTGGTCGGAGTTCAAAGCAAGGCGCGATGACAGGTGTGATGTGGGAGTTCGCTGTGTGTTTCCAGGTTTCGAGAATAAACTCGAATTTGATTTTCGAGATAATTGGGTGGTCCAGATGTTTGGGATGGGTTGCGAGTTTGGTTTGTGACTTGCAGAGATTGCCGTTGATGGTCGGCGTCGGCGATCGTGCGTGTACACGTGCACGTGCACGTTTGGGATTGGGTTTGGCCGTGGTTGCGTCGTTGGGGAAGGAGAGGGAGGCACGGGCTGTTGCGTGATTAACTCGAAGTCATTCTCGAGTAAAACAGGGGAGGTCTCAGGTGAAGCTTCAAACTGTTTTTTTTTTAATTTTTTTTTTATGAAAGTGACGTGGGAAAAGGAGGGGAAGGACTCGAGTCTTGCTCGAGTGAGGGCAGCGTGTTTCCTCAGGTCTGATATTTTGGCCTAAAATATTTAACTATTTGATTTACAAAGTAAATCTTTGATTTAAATTTTATCAAGAATCTTTTTCAAACGTAAGATAGTTAATTTAAATTAAACATAAATTAAGAATGTAGTAAATTTTATAATTATGATTAAATAAGTAGTTAAGGTTTAAAATTTCTAATTAAAGATTTATTATAATAATCGTGTGTTTAACCAATTTGAACTCAAGGATTTAATTAACTTTTAAGGTGAATAAATAAATATGAGTGAATTATTAAATGATTTAAAAATTGGAAATTAAGAATAAGTATATCATAATTATACTTAGAGCATGAACTAATTAATGTTTTAAGTAAATAAATAGATTCGTAATTAACTACATAAGTTAATTAATGGATTATTAATAGCTAATTAATTTAGAGAATTTATTATAAATTAATAAACGATTAACTAAGTAATTAATAATTAATAATGGAAAATCAAGGGTTATTAATTAATAATTGAGTGTCATTAATTAATAATTAAAGTTATTAATTAATGATTAAGAGAAGTAATTAAGACTTAATAATGGATTTCAAAATAATTTGTTAATTTAATAATTTGAAAAGGGATAAGAATTAATTTGTAATTAATTATCAGGATTGGGTAATAAAATCATAAGTAATTAAGTTGCTTGGAAATAAAGTGAATCAATTAGGATTAAGCAATTAATTGATCTTACTTATAAATGTTTATTAAACGTTTGACTTTACTTATGAATGATTGTATTGTGTAAGATGCATTGAATTGATTGTCATATTTGATCTGTGCCATTTTGTTCTATGGATTGAGCTGTGTGTGATTTATTCATTTACTTATGATACATCTATATATTTGTGATCTGTATATAACAGATAAGCGTTATAATTTATATCGCTTATCAATTATATTCCTGTATTCTGATCTGTGATAATTGTATGATGTTGCACTACTGTTATAACCCCTGGACTACACCATACACACACAAATATGGATTTCACGAGGAAATCGGTTAAGTCACTTGTAATTTAAATCTAATGTTTTTGAAATTAAAGTTTTAATTTCAAATTGATTTTGAAAATGGATTTGGGTTAAACGGTAAAGCTTTTGAGAAAAGGTTTTCACAGATAAAAGCTATTTTGAATAACTCGGCAAAATCTCCAATTTAAATAATTCAATTTGAATTTGAATTCGATATTTGAAATTGAATTCGATGATTGGAAATTATGGTTAAAGATATTATTAACATGTTTGTATGAATTTAAACCATTTTAAATGTATGGTTTTGAGAATTTGAATTTAACCCAAGGATTTCAACTCGTATAAATGAATCAGATTTCCAAAATGAAAACTGTTGTTTTCAAATGATAAACACTTTTAGATAAGAACTGAGATTCCAGTTAATTAGGGGAATTTCAAGATTGAATAGAGAAATGATTTTCCTAAGTTATGAATGAATTCTTTTTGAAAGCTATGAATTAAATCTGTTTATTTTTAACAGATTTAAATTGATGATTTGTTTAAATCAAATTGAAATGAAATTGTTTTGAAGGCTATAAGTTAAATCTTTGATTTAAAGATTTAACGAGTTAATCAAATTGAAATGAAAATGTTTTGAAGGCTATAAGTTAAATCTTTGATTTAAAGATTTAACGAGTTAATCAAATTGAAATGAAAATTGATTTGGAAAATCTGTGAATGAATCTTTTGTTTAAAAGATTAAAATGTGAAAATTGTTTAAACCGTTAAAGGTTATGAAAATGAATCTTTTTGTTTAAAGATTGAAAATGGTAATTTGTTAAGCCATTTGAAGAAAAGTTTTGGGTAATAAGTTGTGACTTAATTGAAATCCCATTATCCATTTATTTTTGAAATATCGTGCTCACTATTCGGTTTAGCCGGGAAAGGACCTTTGTGTCGTATAACCCATTCCGAATATGTGATTCGACGTCATGCATAGCATTTGAAGACCGGTGATGAAGACCGGGTATTTGCGAAAGCGATAGGATGACCTATCGATTGTTTCTGCACCGAGTCGCGCCGGTATAGAGACTCCCTAAGTGATGGGAAATCCGATCGGGATTTTGAATATCTGGATTGCAAGGACTTCTTTGTAAGTGCCTTCGGTTCTGTTCGAGCCCAGAACAGGCTTGTATGGATAGTATGTCTGACATTACAAATTGAGATATAAAGCCGATTTCTTTCAAATATATTTCTGTTGGTGGCGGAGAATTTATTCTCTTAGCTTAACACACTTCTCTGAGACGTACGAGCTCAGAGGTTATGTAGTTGAATGTTATCAGCGATATATTCCCAATTTGGTAATGTGACATGCTAAGTGTTGCTGTGAAATGATCATCGTGTTGATTATTTGTGATAGGATCATTTGTTTGATCGTCTATCTTGGTGATCATTTCTATGATCATTTGTAGACCCGAAGCACGGCTTTTGTATAAAGTATGTTTTTGTGGACGTGACTTCGTCGAGCCTCACACCCCGGAAATGGTCAAAACAGGAAAGATGCGGCAAGGTTATGAGGGGTAGCGCCCTTTAGGGTATGTGCATTTCCTTCTGGAAAAGGGTGGTATCATGGTATGGAGCCCAGATACTTACTCATGTTGAAAACACTTTATGATTGTGTGAATTGATTACGAACGCTCGGTGAAAGGTCCCAAAGGACCGGGGGATGGCATATTCGGTCAGTTGTTACTCCGTTAGGGGTAACCCGGCCTTGTGTTGGCAGAGATCCGGTTTGGTTCTTGGGGATGTCCTTCCAGAGGCATTCTCATGTGGCAATGGGAAGTTCCTTGGCCTGATCATTTGTTGGAAATCCAATTCCCAATACGAAACGCTGTACGGTTTTAGTTGTAGAACCTGCCATTTACTTATGGTGGTCACCACTGTTTAGATGGTAGCTATAGTAGGCATACGATAATGGTCGTATGTTGGCTAAGATTTATATTCTACTTTCGAAATAAATTTTTCCTACACTATGCACTAGTAATAATATCAAATGTTTCTTTTAATGCGTATCAAGCATCTTTGACTATCATAAGGAGAAATCTCCTCCGATTCTGCGTTTGCATTGTGTGTGTGTGCGGGAGGGCTTATGGTAGTCTCATTTTTAAAAAGCATTGCGAATTGACTTTGAAAATCTTTTGTTGAATGTTTTCAAAAGATAAACTGTTTTTGTTGCTCACACCAGTCCCACGATTGATCCGGAGTTTATTGTTTCTTTCCTAAACTCTGGGTGCTCATTATTTTCTACACGAGCAGTCTAGAGTTGGGTTTTTCAGATAGTCAGGTTTAGTAGATTATCTAGAGTTAGTTCAGTCTTTGGATCGCACCAGTCTTGCTCGTCTTGGTGCATCGTTATTGGGAGTTCGAGCTATTGCTGGATTGGTTCTTGGAAATGGAGTTGCAGTTATTTTTGGAGTTCTTCCTTGAAGACTATTTTAGAGTTATTTGTTCCGCTGCTAGATGTTATCTATTTTCTTTCCGCTGCTGTTTTATTGTATCATATCTCTGATGTATATTGATATCTATTGGATCATCTGTTGTATCAGATATTGTATCAAAGCTGTATATCAATGTATTATTCTTTTATTCCGCTGTGTTATTTACTTAATGTTGTTATAAGCTCCGGCGAATCGGATTTGAACGGTCGAATCTATGGCATTCGAATACGATTTGAAGTATGAATGTCGATTTTCGAGCGGGCAAAATTCCCTCTCGTCACAACGATAATCAAATCTCAAATCAACAAATATTGAATTATCACAATCGATAATCAAATCTCAAATCAGCAAATATTTAATTATCAAAAACGATAATCAAATCTCAAATCAACAAATATTCAATTATCAAAAACGATAATCAAATCTCAAATCACCAAATATTTAATTGTCAAAAACGATAATCAAATCTCAAATCAACAAATATTTAATTATCACAATCGATAATCAAATCTCAAATCAACAAATATTTAATTATCAAAAACGATAATCAAATCTCAAATCAACAAATATTCAATTATAAAAAACGATAATCAAATCTCAAATCAACAAATATTCAATTATCAAAAACGATAATCAAATCTCAAATCAACTAATATTTAATTATCAAAAATGTTAATCAAATCTGAAATCAACAAATATTTAATTATCACAATCAATAATCAAATCTCAAATCAACAAATATTTAATTATCAAAAATGATAATCAAATCTCAAATATCTAATTATCACAAGCGATAAACAGAACTCATATCAACAAATATTTAATTATCAAAAACGATAATCAGATCTCAAACATCTAATTATCACAAGCGATAATTAAAACTCATATCAACAAATATTTAATTATCAAAAACGATATCAAATCTCAAATATCTAATTAGCACAAGCGATAATCAGAACTCATATCAACAAATATCCAATTACCTGCAGATAATTGGAAACAAAAAATATCTAGAAAACAATTAAGATACTCTAAAAAATCAACATAAAAGGTTGGATCGATCCAATCAGATGGCGAGTTTTAGCTACGCCGCACGTGCATCAACAAATGGCCGAAGCCTACCAAGTGCTCAACATAATTTTGGCGCCCATCAGATTAACCCGAAGGTCCGTAGAGTGACCCGAAGGTCTAGTACTGGTATTTGACCCGAAGGTCCGCGGAGTGGCCCGAAAGCCCAACAAATGATCCAAAGGTCCAACATATGACCCGAAGGTCCTCATACGACCCGAAGGTCCTCATACGACCCGAAGGTCCAACATAGTGGCTCGAAAGCACACAATATCATCAAAGTCATCAAAACAGCAAAACGTTTCAAGTAACGAGTCCGGAATTAACCGAAATAGCAAACGCACATGTCCCATACCATGAGTTTTACTAAATCGTTTGATTCTCTTCATCGTTTCCTTAAAAGTGCAAAATTGTGTATTCAAAATAACAATTCACATTCTCAAACGGACAAGTCCAGAATTAAGCGAATGTGTAAAAGAAACGGGTCATAGTCCTCGATTTTACCGAATCGTTTAAATCGCTTCCTCATTCTTTTGAAAGAGCAAACTGTAAAACTTCTGAAAACAATTTTATTTATTTTATAAAATAATAATTTACATTCTCAAAGGGATAAGTCCGGAATTAAGCGAATCAGTAAAACAAAGGGGTCATAGTCCTCGATTTTTCTGAAACGTTTAAATCTCTTTCTCATTCTTTTGAAAACGTAAACTGAAATTTTTTGAAAACAATTTTATTTTTAAAACGATTTTCAATCCACGTGCTTAAAAAAGCAACATCAGTAGCAATTTCAACAAGGAAATTGTATTTCTCAAAACACCGTAAAAACGGATCTCAAAATCAGCATTGCGGGATAACCGCTTGAAAATCCACTTTAAAATTGACGGTTACTGAAGTCAAAGCGACAGTAATTTTTTTTATACGTCAAAATCTCATCAAAATAATTTGCATGAAAATATAATATCAGTGAATTTTCATTTATCAAAATGTCAACAAAACACCGTGATTCAAAAATCTAGCACTGGTGTGAAAATCCCGTTATAAAGATAACGGCAACAAAATACGTTTAAAACCAAACATCGGTTCAACGTAAAATTAATGCAATAACGTGCAACTTAAATTTGCACGTATACTACAAAATAAACAAAGAAATCGCTCGAATATATCTTCAATGAAGATAATTCTAAAACAGCAAAAATCTAATCAGATATGTGATTAGCATCAAAGAAAACAGCCTGAATTTCAACAAATCAAAACCGCTGGTTAAACAACATAATGAAATTAAATTCATTTTCATATTTTGATTTTTTAATTCAGAATAATTATCAGCCGTACTCAGCGAAGCAGTCTCACTGTTTCGCTGCGCACTCTGATAAACAGGACACAAATAAATCAATCATCAAAATACAAATTCACTTTTATTTTTAAATATAGATATTTAAAAGTTTCCATCATATTTTCAAAACTTTAGTTTTGACTCAAAACATACCTAAAAACATCGACAAAAAGTTGTAACACATGTTCCATCTAAGTTATATTTTATATTATGTCCATAAACCCCAAGCTCTGGTACCAACTGTGACGCCCACCTCTATGCTCACAATAACAAAGAGTATTAAAAGAAATACTATCCGTTATTACGAAGAATAAGGCTGGATAGGAGCGGCCATCCGTAGTTAAGTCTTACACTAGTATTGGTTATCTCGATAGGAGTGGTATATATGTTTTTATTTTTCATCTCTTATTTATTTACTCCCATCGACATACCCAATTCCAGTATAAAACGGACTATGATGGTTCATAATAGTTTAGGACAATTAATATAATAATAACACAGATAATCTAAATGCCGAACATAGATAACAAAAAGTCTCATGTATATATATAACTGATGTCAGTTACAATACATGTGATACAGTACATATGATACAACTACAACTGTCAACACTGGAAGTTACATATACAAGTACATTATCGTGAATAATATACATGAATATACAACGTCCTATACTTTAACAATGACTACGTGGGTGCATCAGTTCAAAACGTCAATTCTATGTGGGTGCAGTACACGCACGCGTGTACTGCATCGCCACTATAGCATATGAAATATGAAAAAGCTCAGGAAATGCACAATGAAAATACACAAACAAGCACAAGGTCAAACCCAAGCGTTTCAGTTGGATTCAACTCAATGTATAAATCAATGTACAAGTACAACAAACTCAAGTCAACATATATGATTCAGACTGGCTACACAATATCAAAATGCAGAGGTCAAGTTATCGACTCAACACAACTGCAAAGCAACTCAACTCGAATGTAAAGCATAAAGGCTCACCTGAAGGTTACACTGCACAGGTCGGGGAAGTGCAGCAGTGTGAGCGTCACTATGAACAAGGAGTGGTACAAACTACAAGGGTAGAGTGAAGGTGAGAGCACCAAAGATATGGCACTACCGCACACAACAAATGAATACAATTGACCAAATGCAAATAAGTACAATGCATCAATGCAATGTATCAGACTCGAGCTCAAACAAAGGAAACTGACATCAACTACATCAATGAATCAGAGGATCCAAACCAACCACAAAGTCACTAATGAATCAGAAATTACTAACCAAAGGCTAACAGTTCGATCACTGCTACAATATACATGAATGCAAGCAGTACCCCGTAGATGCAATCAGCTACACGAATGCACAAGGGCATGTGATAACAAATAGATCAGTGAAAAGCAAAGATCAAGTGAACAACATATGTGTACATATGATGCTACAGCCTCAAGTACATAAAATAGAGGTGATCCCTGAAATCAGGTTTAATATAGAGCTAACATGACTCAAATGAACAAAGCACCAAACTCACAAATGGCCGAGTCAAGAAAAGGTCAAGTTCGAATGCATATACCTAACAATGTACACAGTGTGAACTGGAAATAACTATGAACCAGCAATATGAAAAAGGCTCAACTTAAGTCGGTGCACAACCAATCTGAGTAATGTACACTTGACTGCAACAGTGAATTAAAGTGGATAGGGAAGGCAACTACAAAATCAAGTCAGGTTGAAAACACGATAGGGATAAACACACTTGACTGCAAGGAGACGTACAACAAGTGATACTAAGTGCAACTGAAAATCAAACAACAGTTTTGAACAAAGATAGTTAAATGTCGAAGTCAACATAATTTCGAGTCCAGCTACCACACAAAACAGGCAATGTAAACAGGCTCAGAGGCATCGTAGCAATTTCAAAACAATGATATATAGCAAAAATCCAATAAGTTCATACTATCACAAAATCAAGTGACCAATGTCAAATGCAAGTATCAACTTTGAACAAGACATGACTGCCAAGGTCATGCAACAATAGGAGGTACTCAAATTCAATGCAGACAACAGGTTTTACAATTCAAGTATAGTAATCTCACAACCCAAATCGCAGTAGAAAATAGAATATCATCACAAATCACATGGCCGAAGTCAAGTGATAAAAAATCAAGCTCGTCAAATCAAGTCAAGCCGAGGTGAGCAAAGTAATTCAAAGCCGAAGTCACCATATAATGCAACTTAAATCAACTGTCTCAAAATCAACTCAAGTTAGAGAAATATCAACATCGAACAAAATCAAATGGCCAAGATAAAAATTTAACAACTTCAAATAACCCAAACGACAAAATCATGAGTTCGAACAAGTCATGAAATCCTCAACGATTTGAATTAGATGTGAGTAAGTAAGAATTACTCACCTTGCTTTCCAAAGCACGCATCAAAGAATCGATCGAAGAAACCCTAGACGAATCGAAGCAAAGACGACCGATTGACGAAGCAAAGGAACGAGAATCATCTCGAGAGACGCCGATTCGAAAAATCATGAATCCCTAATTTCATACCAGAGAGGAAGGAGAACGAAGAGAGGCCGCCATTTCTTTCGTATATTTAGGTTTAGGGTTGCCAAGTGAAATGAGTAGAGAGGAGGGAACGGTTATTCCCTTGATAAGTATCACAACCCCAAAATAAAGCATGGCCAACAGTCATTTTCAAAGCCCACTCAACCCTTAACCAAATTTTTTAACCCATTAAAACACTCAATAGCAATTATCAGCCAATTAATCGTTAAATGACGAAAATTAATTGTTATAAAACTCCGGGTTGTTACACTTGTGTTGTGTAACGACCCAGAATTTCTATCAATTAAAATTCGTATATTTAATTGATTTTAAATATTAACAAGCAATTTTATAAGTCGAATAAATTTTATTTCGAATATCTAGATTTAATTGGATAATTAAACCAATAATTAAATATTGAAATTACAGAAATAATTGGAAATTGGGTTTAACGTGATTAAAATTGATTTGTAAAGTTATATTTAATCATATTGGAGTTCTAATGATGTTAAAGAACTTTTAAAATTTAATTAAAAGTTAATTTGTGAAAATTTAATACTTTAATATTTAATTGACGAGTAAAAATAGCATTTTTTTAACAGTATCGAATTTTGATAAAACCAGTTTCATCGGATCCGTAATGTTATATTATTGTAAGATTTCAAATTTCGTGTCAATCGAATTTACCGTTTGTCCGGGGCAAGACAAAACGCATAGAAAATTTGTTTAATCGGTTTAATTTAAATTTGATCGTTTATTTCCGTAACTCGCACATATGATCGAATTGGCTTTCGAAACACATTCCATTGTGATCCGGAACACGGGTTAAACCCCAAAAACGTTAGTCACCGCGCGAGATTTGGAGTTCGGAAAAGTCGGATGAATAGTGTTTTTCGTTGGATTTTCTACAAAAGGACTCCTTTTATTTTTGCAAAAACCTCTCTTCCAAGCTGCAGCCGGCCCTAATTTTTCATGGCCAAAAACGTTCAATCCTTCTCCTCCAATTATCATCCAATCTATCGACATTTATCACAATCTTTCAACCAGAGAAATGTAGATCGTCATGAGATCTACAGATCCAACGGTGGTGATAATCTTTAATGAAGCCAATTGACGGCAATTGGTTTGTGAAGGTGGCGCGTTCTATCGCGTTTCTAAAGGGCAAGGCGTAGCCGAGCTTCACGGTGTTTGGGGCGGTGGCACGTGGCAGCGGTGGCGTTCGAACGGCGGGGCTTGATTGTTGTGGAAGTCGACGTAGGTGGTTGCGAAATTCAATGATAGTGGCGGCGAGATGGGTTATCACATACGCGATGTTGCCTGGAAAGGGAAGAAGAAAAAATGTTGCGGCCACGATCTAGGGATTGCTTTTGCACGGCCCAGATGATATTAGGTTTATAATATAAAAAGAAATTGTGAATTAATTTATATTAAGATCGTACGAAGTTCTAAAATGTATAACTTTTTGATACGAGGTCGAAAATTCCTGAAACGAATTGTGTTGGCTTCGTTTTGACGAGCACTACGCAATGGAGCTAGATTGAAGTTGTTTGGAGCTAGTTTGAATTTTGAGTAAAATTTGACGCGCGTTTAATTTTATTCGAAATATAAACACTACAAACTGTATTTGAAACAAGGTGAGAACTTCTCACTCAATCGAATTTGTTTCAATTTAAATTTTAAATAGTTAAATTTAAAATTGCTTGATTGTATGCTTGGATGATAAATTTCTATCTGTTGTATTTAAATAGACCCTATACATCGTATATTAAGAGGAGGTTATTTATTAAAAACATATACCGTGAATATTCCACCTTGAAGTGAAATTGGTATTATATATGTACTTGGAGTTGATTTCCTGCATTATATAGCGGATGTGACCCTATTGCGCCGTATAATAGCGGATAATATTTTATAAATCCCATATACCGCAATATTCTGTATTGGAACGAAATTAGTATTATCCTAACATCTGTAGATGCAGGGAAACAGGTTGGAGGGATCGAACTAGATTCCTCAACCGTATTGATTTATTTACAGATATTGTGATATATTCTGTTATCATATTGATATATGATGATTTGGTTGTCGTGATTGATTATTTGGTGCTATTGCATCATTGGGCCTATTTCGGAGTTTTAAAAATGTTAAAGGAACGATTTTAAATTTAAAAGGATTTTAAAGTGATTTTTGAAAGTATACATTTTATTGAATTTTGGAATTGATACATTTTAAATAAATGTCAAAAATTTTATGTTATAAAATTAGGATTTTTGTGAAGTATAACTAAAATGTGATTTTTGAAATAAGTGGTTGATTAATTTATAAAATGGTTTAAATTGGGATTTTTGAATTATTATAAACGGTTTATATAAAAGATTTATAAAATTGATATTATATAAATTAAAAATATTGGAATTATAAAATGAGTTTTTATAAGTATTAAAATGAAGTATAAATGGATTTCATAAGTGAATGAAATAGATTTATAAATTGTGAAGTTATAAAATGAATAGATTTTGTATGATAAAAGATATATAAGTAATGAACTTATAAATCGAATTTTGGCATTTAAATGAGGTATAGATAGAATTTGTTAATTAAAGTGATTTTATAAGTTGAAGTCTTTATAAAATATTAATGGAATTTATAAACATTGTTATAAATCCGAAATCAATTGAATTTGATAAATCAAACATATAAGTTTATTTAAGGAGATATATTCGCGATTTTGGACAGCGAATTATCCTTTAAGTTAAATGTTGCAATAGTAGGAGTTTGGTTAGGAATTATATCCACATTTTGGATAGTGAATAATCTTTTAATAAATGGGTAGAAACATTGAATTGGGTAAATAAAGTATACTCACAATTTTGGACAATGAATATATTGTTAAATAAAATGGATATTTTTTGGGGAAACAGTGTTTTAAATAGAATTAAAACGATTTAAACATGTTTTAAAATGTGTTAAGTATCATATACATAGATTTCAACATTCATAGTTGAAATAGACGTTTTCGAGAAATAAGGAAATGGTGGACTATAACACTGTTGTTATAGTAAATGATTTCCAAAAGGAAATGTTTTATATAGCATTGGGATTCATATATCTATATTAATTTCGAATCCCTATACTAGTTATTTTGGGCTGTCGTAACGATGTTTTACGCAACATTCATTTTGACCAAATAAATGTGTTTAAGAGAATGTTTTCCTTAAAGAATAAAATATATACTTAACCGTGATTTATGTATATTGGATATTTTCCAAATGTTGAAAATAAATAGATTTGTGAATTACTTATTATTAAATAAGTATGGAAATGTTTTCCAATATGAAGTGAAAAGTTTGAGATTACATCTATTAAAGATGAATTGAAATGAATATTAGAAATCGATTTGAAAATCGTATATTCATAGATATTTTGGAAATATAAATTCAGTATGGAATTTACAAAGGAAAGGGAAATTTGTTTAAAGATAAACATTGATTTATTTTTGAATTGTGGAATAATATATCTTGTAAAGATATTTTTGGAAAATAAATAATTTGGAAAATTATTTGGAATCTGGTGATGTTGTGCATACCTATTGATAGTTAAATAACTGACTATCAATATTTACCTTTAAATGGGTATTTGTTGTGATTTGCTTGAATTTGAATGCCATACTTACTTTCAAAATATTGCGCTCATTATTCGAGTAAGCTGGGAAAGGACCTTTGAGTCGTATAACCCATTCTGAATAGTGATAGGACGTAAATGGATAGCATTTGAAGGCTGGTGTTGAAGACCGGATATTTATGAAAACGGAAGGATTTCCGTCGAATGTTTTTGCATCGGTTGATCTCCGATATAGAAATTTTATCATCCTTTGTGATGGGAAGTCCGGACGTGATTAGTGAATATCCGGATTGCAAGGGCTTCTTTGGAAGTGCCTTCGGTTCCGTTCGATCCTGGAACGGACTTGCATGGATGTGTGTTTGACGTTACAATTTGAGATGTAAAGCTAGATTCTATCAAATACATTTCTGTTGGTGGTGGAGAATTTATTGTCTTAGCTTAACACCCTTCTCTGAGATGTACGAGCTTAGATGTCATTCCTTCGGGATAGAGGTGGTATCATGGTATGGAGCCCAGATAATTAACCTATGTTGTCGCTGCAAATTTATTACTTTGTGGTTGTTGGAATAGAGGATCCTCGGATGAAGGTCGGTTGCGACCGAGGGATGGCATATTCATGTCAGTAGTTACCCAGTTAAGGGGTATCCCGGCCTTGTGTTGGCAGAGATCCGTAATGTTAGGTTCTCGAGGCGTCTTTCCAGAGGCGTACCCATGTGGCAATGGGAAGTTCCTTGGCCTGACCATTAGTTGTAAATCCAAAAACCAATACCTTGTTACAGTTTTATTTGTAAAACCTGTCATTTACTTATGGTGGCTCCCCACTGTTTAGATGGTAGCTATAGTAGGCATAAGTGTGAAATGTCTATGTTGGCTAAGATTTATATTATACTTTCGAAATGTTTTCCTACACTTTGCACTTATAATAATAATATTGAAAAGAAATTTACGTATCAAGCATATTTAACTATCATAAGGAGAAATCTCCTCTGATTCTGCATTTGCATTGTGTGTGCGTGCGTGAGGCCTTATGGTAGTTACATTTTCTAAAAAGCATTGCGAATCTATTTTAAAAATATTCCTTAGTTTGTTTTTAAAAGATAAACTGTTTTAAGTTCTCACACCAGTCCCATGATTGACTTGGAGTTTATTGTTCCCTTTCTAAACTCTGGGCGCCCACCAATTTCCACACGGGCAGTCAAGAGTCAGGTTATCAGAATATTCTAGAATTCAGTAGTTGCTGTAGAGATCTGGAGGCAAGCAGGATGGCTTGGCGTATCAACTAGTATATAGTTTTTCTTTTCTGTTGTTTGTTGTTGTAAACTCTGATAATGTGATGTAATGTGATGTAATATAATAACTGATATAGATCTTTGTTTAAATATATTCATTTATCTATTATATGTTGTTCCGCTGCGATTGTGAGATTCTGATATTGTTTCTATTTTCTTCTTCTATCTTCTTCTTCTACTACCTTTTTCTTCTTCTTAAAACCCTAAGGGTTCGGTTTTTTGGCATTCGATTGCTCGGCAGTTGATAGACGTATTAATGTCAATTTTCGGAAGTCGAAGAATTGGGTCTTCACTTGTTTGTAGAGATCCGATTAGGTTCTCGGGGAGTCCTTCCAGAGGCGTACCCATGTGGCAATGGGAAGTTCCTTGGCCTGACCATTTGTTGGAAATCCAAAGAAACAATACGAGCCTTGTACCGTTTTAGTTGTTGAACCTGCCATCTACTTATGGCGGCGCCCTACTGTTTGGATGGTAGCTATAGTAGGCATAGTTCGAAACGTCTATGCTGGCTAAGATTTATATTGTACTTTCGAAATGTTTTATGCACTTTGCACTTATCGTAATAATATCAAAGAAATTCACGTATCAAGCATATTTAACTATCATAAGGAGAAATCTCCTCCAATTCTGCGTTTGCATTGTGTGTGTGGCGAGAGGTCTTATGATAGTTACATTTTCTAAAAGCATTGCGGATCTAATTTAAAATATTTCTTTGGTATGTTTTTAAAAATAAACTGTTTTTGTTACTCCTACCAGTCCCATGACTGATCCGGAGTTTATTGTTTCTTCCCTAAACTCTAGGTGCTCAAAATTTTTCCACACGCGCAATCTAGAGTTGGGTTTTTCAGATAGTCAGGTTTAGTAGATTATCTGGAGCCAATTCAGTCTTTGGATACGGACGGCACTTGATTATCTTTGTGCATCGTTGTTGGAAGTTCGTGCTGCTGCTGTTGGAGTTCTCTCTTGAAGATCATGTTAGAGTTATTTGTTCTGCTGCTATTTTCTTGTATCATATCTCTAATGTATATTGATATCTATTGTATCATCTGTTGTATTAGATATTGTATCAATGCATTATATCAATGTATTATTCTTTTTCTTCCGCTGTGTTGTTTACTTAATTGTGTTATAAGGTACGGCGACTCGGATTCGAATGGTCGAATCTGTGGCACTCGAGTACGATGTAAAGTATGGATGTCGATTTTCGAACGTGAAAAATCTGAATCATCACATTTGGTATCAGAGCCGAGGGTTAAAAACTTTAGCTCACGAGTATAACACATTAAGTAGCTCATTAGAGATAGGATGACTGTAACGACTCGATATTTTCAACCATTCGCATCTAAACATGCCGGATTTGAATTTCTCAAAATACCGAATTGTAAATATAAATTTGGAAAAACTCAGAATATAGAGTAAACAAATAAATCACAGAGCACGGACACAAAGTAATATAATGCAGCGGAAGTAAAGAAATAGTAGTTCATGAAGCTACTATATAAAAATTTGAGTTAAACAGATATAATAGGAGTTTTATACAATAATCAAGTGCAAAGCTGAATACATCACTGGGATCAACTGAATAACTGGAATTGAAATAGATAGATGGATCTTCAAGCAAAGCTCCAACTCCGAAGGTGAGTCTCTAATGCTGTATCACTCAGTCTGACCCGAGCGTAAAGCAAAACACAAAACACTCGAGTCAGGACATACATACTTATATAAGTAAACCAACGCAAGTGAACTGTAATATAAGGTACCAGTAACTTAAAGGATGCTTGGGACCGCCCATCCTCTAAGGATCCGTTAAATTATTTACTATGTAGTAATATTTCGCTATTATAATAGTGTCTAATTGTAAAATAAACTTACTTTTTAATAGCATTAAGGGGTTACCCATATAGCCCTTAACACAAATAATGCCAATAGTATATACAGTACCTAATACCTCCTAATCGAGAGGCTACCAGAGGATACTCCATAGTTACGACACAAATAGAAACTCGTACAAGGCGCGATAAGGTCGGTGACATGGCACAACTAGGCAATGCCAGGGTAGATCCTCTAATTAAAACTTGCATATCAAATGTACATTATCAACTTACATTTTATTATTACAGTAAATAACATTTGTCATTTTAATCAATTTAAAATACACAATTACATTGATTAAAACTTACATGTCAAATGTACGTTTTAACTTACATTTATTATAATAAAGATCATTTATCATTTTTCAATATTACACTAATTAAAACTTACATTATGAAACGTACGTTTTAAATTTACATTCCTATTATAGTAAAGAGCATTTATTAATTTAATCAATGCCACACTAATTAAGACTTTACTTGTTTCTTTCATTTATTAGGACTTTACATGCTTCTTTCATTAATTAAAACTTTACATGTTTCTTGCATTAAATAAAAATTGCACACGTTTTTTCATTAATTAAAACTTTACATGTTTCTTGCATTAATTAAAAACTTTACATGTTCTCTCATTAATTAGGACTTTACACTTTTTTTTCATAAATTAAAACTTTACATGTTCCTTGCATTAATTAAAAACTTTATATGTTCTCTCATTAATTAGGACTTTACACGTTTCTTTCATTAATTAAAAAATTACACTTTTCTTTCATTAATTAAAACTTTACATGTTTCTTGCATTAATTAAAAACTTTATATGTTCTCTCATTAATAAGGAATTTACATGTTTCTTTCATTAATTAAAAACTTACACTTTTCTTTCATTAATTAAATTTTTACATGTTTCTTGCATTAATTAAAACTTTATATGTTCTCTCTTAATTAGGACTTTACACGTTTCTTTCATTATTAAGTTGTTTGTTATATTCCAAATCTTTAAATTACAAATTTAAAACCAAATAAAGATTTTTTTTCATTACAATTAAAAACTAAAATCAACTTATTAAATCTTAACTTATAGAAAACCAATATCTCTTTATATTCTAAATCTTTAAACAATTTTTTTTAAATTTCCATATATTTATAAATTCAAAATAATTAGTAATTTTTGGAACTATTATAAAAATTTTATCCAGGGGCCTGTATAAAATTTTCTAACCTACGTCAAGTGATACAGATATGTATCATTTCAATCCGTAATTTAAAAAGAAAAATCCGGGTTCTATCATTTCAAACCCGCAATCCTAAGTATATAAATGCAATAAAAATCATTTCAGCCTATCATTTCATCCCATAGTGATAGGGAACTTGCAGTGTGAGATAAAGCATATAAAGTGAATATCATAACATATAAATACATATTAGATGATGTAACAAATATATAAACAGCATTTAACATCATATAACATATCACAAGCATGTATGAATGACATATCAATTTATACAAATCCACTTGTCATTCTTCCACAATAATATAAGTACATATGTCTAGAGTGATAAAAACTCACCTTTTAAAAGCTAGAATCAAATTCACAATACACAATTGAAACTCCGCAAAGCACGACAAGGCACGACCAAACTTTTGAGTAGATGGAGAGTCAAGATCCATATCTTGTATATAACAAATACACAAATCATAAGAATAAGATTCAACACAACAAAAGATGGATTAAACTATGAAATTATGAATCGAAGAACATAACCTTGCTTTCAACCACCAAGTGGGCTTGGCCATGGTCTAATAGTGAGGAGGAGGTGATGTTGTGGTGGTGGAGGCCGAGCTATGCAAGGAGACAACAAGAAGAAAAGGAGAACAAAAAAAAAAGAAAGTGGAAAAAGAAGAGAGAAGGAAGCCATGGATCTAGACTTTTTCCTTCCTCACTCAAATGATACAATGAGAAACTTTTTTTTTATTTCACATGAGTTTTTATCACATGTAACGACTCGATATTTTCAACCATTCGCTTCCAAACATGCCGGATTTGAATTGCTCAAAACAACTAATTGTAAATATAAATTTGGCAAAACTCAGAATATAGAGTAAACAAATAAATCACAGATCATAGACACAGAGTAATATAATGCAGCAGAAGTAAAGAAATAGTAGTTCATGAAGCTACTATATAAAACATTCAAAGTTAAACAAGATACAATAGGAGTTTAATACAATAATGAAGTGCAAAGCTGAATACATCATTGGGATCAATTGAATAACTGGAATTGAAATAGATAGCTGGATCTTCAAGCAAAGCTCCAACTCCGAAGGTGAGTCTCTAATGTTGTATCACTCAGTCTGACCCGAGCGTAAAGCAAAACACAAAACACTCGAGTCAGGAGATACATACTTATACAATGTAAACCAACTCAAGTGAACTGTAATATATGGTACCAGTAACTTAAAGGATGCTTGGGACCGCCCATCGTCTAACGATCTGTTAAACTATTTAATATGTAGTAATACTTCTCTATTATAATAGTGTCTAATTGTAAAATAAACTTACTTTTTAATAGCGTTAAGGGGTTATCCATATAGCCCTTAACACAAGTAATGCCAATAGTCTATACAGTACCGTAATACCTCCTTATCGGGAGGCTACCAAAGGATACTCCATAGGTACGACACAAATAGAAACTCGTACAAGGCACGATAGGGTAGGTGACATGGCACAACTAGGCAATGCCAGGGTAGATATACCAATTACGCACACGGGTTGGTGGAAACGCGTAGCAGCTACTACCGCCCACCTCGAGCCACGCCCCTAAATCAAAAATCAAAAGTGGCCACCGAATCATTCCAAAAGTCATAGTATAATATCGAAGGGATGTGTTCGATCAGAGGAATGACCTCATTGGCCCGAGATCGCTCCTGTTTTAGCCACCTTATGCCGAGACGAGTGTATAATATCGAAGGGATGTGTCCGATCAGAGGAATGACCTCATTAGCTCCTCGATACTCGAGCCGAGTGTAGAGCACATGATGGCGCATGGAATGGAGGCCCTTGATCGTCGTCGAAGTTGTCGTAGGCGATGCGAAAATTCATGAATGTTCTGCGGCTATGGGTTCTCTCGCACGCGACATCAACCTGGGAGAAGAAGAAATGATGTACGGCCAGGATACTAAGGTTGAAAACGTGCGGCCAGGATTTGTTTGAGGTTAAAAATAAAAAGAACAAAATTGAAATTAATTAATATTAAGATTCGTATTAACTTCTAAATAGCACAACCTTTTGATACGAGGTCTGTTTTGCACGAAACGACTTGTGTTGGAATCTTATTGTCGAATACTACACAATGGAGCTGGATTGGGATTGATTGGAGCTAGTGAAAATTTTGGGTAAAATTAAACGCGAATTTAATTTTATTCGAAATAAAATACTACAACTGTTATTGAAAGCAAGGTGAGAACTTCTCACTCAATCGAATCTGTTTCGATTTAAATTTTAAATAGTTAGATTTAAAATTACTTGATTGTGCTGATTTGTATGCTTGGACGATAAATTATTATCTGTTGTATTGAAATAGACCCTATACGCCGCATATTAAGCGGAGGTTATTTATTAAACACATATACCGCGATATTCCTCCTTGACGTGGAATTGGTATTATATATGGACTTGGAGTTGATTTTCCCACATTATATAGCAGATGAGACCCTATTGCGCCGCATAATAGCGGATAATATTTTTTATAAACCCATGTACCGCGATATCCCGTATTGAAACGGGATTGGTATTGTGCTAACATACGTGGATGCAAGGAAACAGGTTGGAGGGATCCAACTGGATTCCTCACCCGTATTGATTTATTTACAGATATTGTGATATATTCTGTTATCATATGATATATGATGTTTTGGATGACGTGATTATTATATTTAGTACTATTGCAGCATTGGGCCTATTTTGGAAAATTAAAAGTGTTAAAGTGATGATTTTCAAATTTAAAAGGATTTTAAAGTGATTTTTGAAAGTATACGTTTTATTAAATTTTTGAATTGATTCATTTTAAATAAATAAACATTATAATTTTAATGCTATAAAAATTCTGATTTTTGAGAAATATAGTTGAAATGTGATTTTTTAAATATGGAGTTAATGATTTTATAAAATAGTTTAAATAGAGATTTTTGAATTTATTATAAAAGCTTTATATATAAGATTTAAAAAAATTGATTTTCATAAATCAAAGTGATGAAATTATAAAGGAGTTTGAAATTGTTTTAAAATAATGTTATAAATGGATTTTATAAAAGAATAGAATCTACGATTTGTGAAGTTATAAAATGAGTGAATTTGTAATGGAGAATTATAAGTTATTTGCTTATAATTTGGATTTTGTCGTGTAAATGGGATATGGATAGAATTTGTTAATAAAGTGATTTTATAAGTTGAAGTTGTTATAAAATATAAATGGAATTTATAAACATTGTTTTATAAATCCGAAATCAACTTATTTTGATAAGTTAATTATTATAGCTTATTAAAGGAGATATATCCACGATTTTGGACAGTGGATAATCCTTTAAATAAAATATGTAGAAATGTTGAATTTGGTTAACGAAGTATATTCACGATTTTGGATAGTGAATAATATATTAAAGAAATGTTATGGGGAAGTGATATTTTAAATAGAATTAAAAAGATTTAAAGATGTTTTAAAATGTATTAAGTATCGAAACCATAGATTTCGATATTCATTGTTGAAATAGACATTTTCGAGAAAGAAAAGGAAATAGTGGACAATAACACTGTTGTTATAGTAAATGATTTCCGAAAGGAAATGTTTTATATAGTATTGGGATTTATATATCTAACTTAATTTTGAATCCCTATACCAGTGATTTTGGGTTGTCGTAATGATGTTTTACGCAACATTCGTTTTGACTCAAATAAATGTGTTTAAGAGAATGTTTTTTCCTTAAAGAATGAAATATATACTTAATTGTGATTTAAGTATATTGAATATTTTCCAAATGTTGAAAATAAATAGATTTGTGAATTACTTATTATTAAATAAGTATGCAAATGTTTTTTTCCAATATGAAGTGAAATGTTTTGAGATTATATCTTTTAAAGATAAATTGAAAAGTGATTTGAAATTTGTTTTCAAACGGTTAAAGTGTGGAGAAAAATATATCTTATAAAGATATTTTTGGAAAATAAATAATTTAGGATTTTTTTTGGAATTTGGTGATGTTGTGCATATCTAATGATAGTTAAATAACCGACTATCAATATTTACCTTTAAATGGGTATTTGTTGTGATTTGCTTGAATTTGAATGCAACACTTATTTTAAAAATAAGCGTTCGTTATTCGGTTTAGCCAGGAGAGGACCTTTGGGTCATAAATCCCATTCCGAATTGTGATACGTCGTAATGGATAGCATTTAAAGACCGGTGTTGAAGACCGGTGTTGAAGACCAGATATTTTCGAAAACGGAAGGATTACTGTCGAATGTTTCTACATCGGCTGATCTCCGATGTAGAAATTTTATCTCCCTTTGTGATGGGAAGTCCGGATGTGATTAGTGAATATCCGGATTGCAAGGGCTTCTTTGGAAGTGCCTTCGGTTCTGTTCGATCCCGGAACGGACTGGTATGGATGTGTGTCTGGCATTACAATTTGAGATGTAAAGCGGGTTTCTATCAAATACATTTATGTTAGTGGCGGAGAATTTATTCTCTTAGTTTAACACCCTTCTCTGAGACGTACGAGCTCAAAGGTTATGTAGTTGATGGTTACTAGTGATACATTCCCAATTCGGTAATGTGGCATACGAAGTGCTACCGATCATTTGTTAATCAAAACACAGCTTTTGTATAAAGCGTAGCCTTGTGGACGAGACTTCGTCGGACCTCACACCCCGGTAATGGTCAAAACAGGAAAGATGCGGCATGGTTATTAGGGCATAGCGCCCCCTTAGTGTATGTCATTTCCTTCTGGATAGATGTGGTATCATGGTATGGAGCCCAGATACTTAACCTATGTTGTTGCTGCAAACTTATTATTTTGTGGTTGTTGGTGAATCCTGGGATATAGGTCGGTTACGATCGGGGGATGGCATACTCGTGTCAGTAGTTACCCAGATAGGGGTAACCCGGCCTTGTGTTGGCAGAGATCCGGTCAGGTTCTTGGGGCGTCCTTCCAGAGGTGTACCCATGTGGCAATGGGAAGTTCCTTGGCCTGACCATTAGTTGGAAATCCAAAGAAACAATACGATGTACGGTTTTAGTTGTATAACCTGCCATGGAATGTGGCGGTAACCTACTATTGAACATGGTATGTCAGGACCCGATTCTTCGTCTTCCGAAAATTCAACATCGATACTCACTTTATCGACTGCCGAGCAATCGGACGACGGAAAACCGAACACTGAGGGTTTAAGAAGAAGAAAAAAAAAGAAAAGAAGAGAGAAAAAGAAGATAGAAAATGGAGAGGAAAGAGAAAAGAAAAAAGAACAGAACAATAACATAATCTCACAATTCGCAGCGGAACAACATATAATAATAAATGAATAATCTTTAAACAAAGAACTATATCAGTTACTACATTTTATACATTACATTTCATTACATCATATCATCAGAGTGTACAACAACAACAACAAACAGTGCAGCGGAAAAAGAAATACTATATACTAGTAATACGCCATGCCATCCAGCTTGCCTCCAGCAACTCCAGAATATCCAGAATATCCTGATAAACCTTACTCTTGACTGCTCGTGTGAAAATTGGTTGGCACCCAGAGTTTAGGAAGGAAAACAATAAACTCCAAGTCAGTCATGTGACTGGTGTGAGAACTCAAAACAGTTTATTTAACTTTAAAATCAAAATAGAGGAATATTTTTAAAATCAATTCGCAATGCTTTTAAAAATGAGACTACCATAAGGCCTCCCGCACACACACACAATGCAAATGCAGAATCGAAGGAGATTTCTCCTTATGATAGTCAAAGATGCTTGATACGCATTAAAAAGAACATTTGATATTATCATTAGTGCATAGTGTAGGAAAAATTCATTTCGAAAGTAGAATATAAATCTTAGCCAGCATAGACATTTCGAACTATGCCTACTATAGCTACCATGTTCAATAGCGGGTTACCGCCATATTCCATGACAGGTTATACAACTAAAACCGTAAAAGTTTCGTATTTGAAGAATGGATTTTCCAACAAATGGTCAGGCCAAGGAACTTCCCATTGCCACATGGAAATGCCTCTGGAAGGACGCCCCGAGAACCACCGTTCTCTGCTAAACAAAGCCGGGAATCCCTTTTCCCAAGGGATATTACAAACCCTCAGATATACCACCCCCGGTCCTTTGGAACCTTTAAACCGAGCGCTCGTCACCATCATCACACAATCATAAAGTGTTTTCAACATGAGTAAGTATCTGGGCTCCATACCATGATACTACCCTTTTCCAGAAGGAATGGTCATACCCTAGGGAAGCGATCCCTGGAAACCTTGCCGCACAATTCCTGTTTCGACCATTACCGGTTTGTGAGGCTCGACGAAGTCACGTCCACAAAAACATACTTTATACAAAAGCCATGCTTTGGGTCAACAAATGATCATAGAAATGGTCACCAGGATAGGCGATCAAATAAACGATCCTATCACAAATAATCAACACAATGATCATTTACAGCAACACTCAGCATGTCACATTACCAAATTGGGAATATATCGCTGATAACCTTCAACTACATAACCTCTGAGCTCGTACGTCTCAGAGAAGGGTGTTAAGCTAAAAGAATTTACCGCCACCAACAGAAATATATTTGAAAGAAATCTGCTTTATATCTCAATTTGTAATGTCGGACATACAATCCATACAAGTCTGTTCCGGGATCGAACAAAACCGAAGGCACTTACAAAGAAGTCCTTGCAATCCGGATATTCACAATCCTGATCGGATTTCCCATCACTTAGGGAGTCTCTATACCGTTGCAACTCAGTGCAGAGACAATCGACATGTTATCCTATCGCTTTCGCAAATACCGGGTCTTCAACACCGATCTTCAATGCAATTCATAACGACGTATCACATATTCGGAATGGGTTATACGACCCCATGGTCCTTTCCCGGTTAACCCGAATAGTGAGCGCTTATTCAAAAATAAGTGTGGCATTCAAATTCAAATAAATCACATCAATTACCCATTCAAAGGGAAATATTGATAGTCGGCTATTGAACTATCAATGGATATGCACAACATCACCAGATTCCAAATAATTTTCCAAATTATTTATTTTCCAAAAATATCTTCACAAGATATATTATTTTCAATACTTCAAAAATAAATCAATATTTATTTTTAAACAAATTCTTCTTTTCATTTATAAATTCCATAATGAATTTATATTTAAAAATATTCATGCATATACGATTTCAATTATTCATTTCAATTTATCTTCAAAAAGATAAATTCTCAATATTCACTTCATATTGGAAAACATTTCCATACTTATTTAATAAGTAATTCACAAATTTTATTTATTTTCAACACTTGGAAAATATTCAATATACTTCAATCGAAATTTAGTATATATTTCATTCTTTAAGGAAATCATTCTTTTAAACATATTTATTTGGGCCAAAACGAATGTTGCGTAAAACATCATTACGACAACCCAAAATCACTAGTATAGGGATTCGAATTTTAAGATAGATATATAAATCCCAATACTATACAAAACATTTCCTTTCGGAAATCATTTACTATAACAATAGTGTTATAGTCCACCATTTCCTTCTATTTCTCGAAAACGTCTATTTCAACAATAAATGTTGAAATCTATGGTTTCGAATCTTAACACCTTTTAAAACATCGTTAGATCGTTTTAATTCAGTTCAAAATATCACATTCTAAACAATCTCTTTAACATACTATTCACTATTCAAAAACGTGAATATACTACGTTAACAAATATCATCATTTCCATTCATTTTATTTCAAAGGGTTATTCACTGTCAAAAACGTGAATATAACTCCATTAATAGGTTTCAACAATTTACTTATCAAAATAAGTCGTTTGCTAATTTATAAAACAACGTTTATAAATTCCATTTCTAATTATTTTATAACAACTTCCTTTTATAAATTTTCTTTATTAACCTATTCGATTTATAACTCAATTATAAACTAAAGTTTCATATTATAAGTTAAATACTTATAATTTATTCGTCCACAAAAAATCGTTCCTTTGAACTTCATAATTATAAATCTTATAACTTATAAGATTCAATTATTTATCCAAAACCATTCTTTTAATGACTTTATAAATTTTATAAACCTACTGTTTATAAAATTCCATTTATAGTTTCACCTTTTATAATTCTATAAATTTCATTCAATTTATGAAATTCATTTTCACTTCATTCAAACACTTATAAAAACTCGTTTTATAATTTCAATATTTCAATTTATAAATATCCATTCATAAATCTCTTAATATAATTCAATTTATATTATTCTTTTAAAACGTCTTTAATCTCCTTTATTATTTCACCATTTTGATTCATAAAATAATTAAATTTTATAAATCCTATATTTAAACTTTTCACAATAAATTCTAAAATTCCGATTTTACTATTTTATAAAATCATTAGCATCATATTCTCAAAAAATCAACTTTTAACTATATTTCTCAAAAATCATAATTTTTATAACATTAAAATTATACGTTTATTTATTTTAAATGGATCGATTCCAAATATATAGTATATTTTCAAAAATCACTTTTAAATCCTTTTAAAATTCTAAATTTGGTCCAATGATGCTACACACCAAATAGTCAATCACGACAACAACGATATCATATATCGATATGATAATCCATCAAATATCAAAATATCTGAAATCAAATAAAAACTGTTGAGGAATCCAGTTGGATCCCTCCAACCTGTTTTCCTGCATCCACAAACATTAGCACAATACCAATTTCGCTCCAGTACGAAATTATCGCGGTATATGGGATTTAAAATATTATCCGCTTAATAGACGGCGCAATAGGGTCTCATCCGCTAAACAAATGCGAGAAATCAATAACTCCAATATATACATATGCCAATATATATATATTGCTATTATATATAATACCAATTTCACTGTTTATGAAATATTCGCGGTATATGTTTTTAATAAATAACATCCGCTTACTAACGGCGCATAATGTCTATTTTAACAATCAATAGATAATAATCATCATTCAAACATGCATTCAAATATTTTAAATCTAACTATTTAAAATAAAATCGAAACTGATTCGATTGAGTGAGAAGTTCTCACCTTGATTTTAATTTCGTTTTAGCGATTTATTTCGAATAAAATTAAACGGACGTTTAATTTTATCCAAAATTCTCACTAAATCCAAACGACTCCAATCCAACTCCATCGCGTAGTGCTCGTCCATACGATTCCAACGCAACTGGTTTCGCGCGTTTTCGACCTCGTATGAAAAAGTTATGAATTTATGAAGTTACACACGATTTTAACTAAAATAATTTACAACTTTTTATAATTTTTTAAACCACAACTCATCTCAGCCCTTAGATCCATTATCTCCCCATCACAGCCGCACATTCATTTCTTCCATCTTCTTCGTGCGCACGGCTACAGGCTTCTACACGCACACTCAAACCCATAGCATAAAACTAGGGTTAAATAATTCTTCCTCCACGACGAGCTATGCAACGATCAGGGAGTTCCATTGTGTAGCCCTCACCACAAGCTACTTTCGGCCATAAGCATGAGAAGCTCGGCCCTCCATTGCTTCTCGAGTTGCGTGCGCAACTGGCCACGGTCGGCCCCCCTTAGCTCCCCCTCCGATGCTCCAAAACCCATCAAATCCGTATAGATTTCAAGATCTCATCGTGCTCTATAATGTTGTAGTTAACTACTTTGGCTAAAAACGAGTGGATTGAGAAAGATTGAGGGAGGAAGGAGATTGTTTTCTGGCCGTTTATCAGGGAGGTGGCGGCTACTAGGGTTAGGGCTAGATGTTTATATTATTTTTTATTTATGAAGGGGTGTTGGTGTATTTATAGGGAAACGAACGAACACTATTCATCCGGAAATTCCGAACTCCGATTTACGCGCCGTAACCAGCGTTTCTAGGGTTTACCCCGCGTTTCGGACACAATGGAATAGGTTTCGGAAGCTAATTCGGTCATCTGTGCGAGTTATGGCAACAAACGTTCAATTTAAATTAAACCGATTTAAATCGATTTCTAGGCGTTTTAATTTGTACCGGACAAACGGTAAATCCAATTGACTTGACATTAGAAACCTTACAATAATATCACATTACGGATCCGATGAAACTGGTTTCGTCGAAATCCGAGACTTTTTGAAAAATGCCTATTTTAACTCGCCAAATTAAAATTAAAAACAATTCGATGCGTTTCGAGCTGCTACGATCAAACGGTAACTCCGATTGACACGAAATTTGAAATCCTGTAATAACTCACTATTACGGATCCAATGGAACTGGTCTCGTCCAATTCTGAGACTGCTCAAAAATTGACTATTTTCACTAGTCGATTTTAATATTAAAATATTCAATTTTCACAAATTAACTCTTAATTCGATTTTAAAAGTTCTAAAATATCATTCAAACTCCAATATGATAAAATAAAATTTTACAAATCATTTTCAATCATATTTAACTAAATTTTCAATTATTTCCATAATTTAACATATTAAATTATCGATTTAATTATCCAATTAAATCCAATAATTCAAATAAAAATTTATTTGACTTATAAATTCACTTATTAATATATAAAATTAATTAAATATCCAAATTTTAATAAATTAAAATTCTGGGTCGTTACAATCTTCCCCACTTAAAAGAATTTCGTCCTCGAAATTATCAAGTAAGAAAAATTATAGAATTCATTAACTTTCTAAAATTCATAGTTAAACTTTTTACAAATCTTTACTAAGTTTTCAAATCATACTTAGTTATCTTTTCAAAAACAACTACTATTGTTTAACTTTCAACTTCAAATCAAAATTAAGTTTTCAAAATTTTCCAATTTTCTCAAAATTTTCTAACGCCTTAAATTTTCGGAAAAATTTGCCATAGTATCCTTTGCGCGGCTCGATCCGAAAAAAAAATGACAGTATATATATCACAAATATACATCTCATCAAGTAATGAGGCATCCCGAAGGGAAAAAAGTATAAAAGTACGGTATGTAATCCGAGATATGTACCTTATATTTTATTAGCGAGCATATACGGCTAATATAGCGCGAAAGCGAGCTCCAAATGCGAAGCAAACGCGATCCGCACCTACTAATCACTCAACAAACAACATGAGAACCATGCATATATGACAATAGTATCAATATACAACATATAGCAACATAATAACTATATATGTCAACATAGCAAATGAAATAAACAACAAATGCAAACATATTCAACCATCAACCAACTATCATCCAACTACATTCATAACCAATAAATATTCATTCATATTCTCATTATATTCAATGCAATAGGTTTCCAATTTAAATCACATTTGATTCATAAACAGTGGATGTTTCTAACATTTATTTTCAATTAGTTTATATTCACTAATTCATATTCAAGTTGGTTCATTTTCAAATCAAATTCAATTCTATTTAAGATTCATTTAACTTTCAATTGAATTTTAATTACTTTAGCTTCCAATTTCCTTAATTCAATTTCATTAACACTTAATGAATTATATACAATCAATCAACTAGCAACCATATAACAACCAATGTATATATATTAATTACAACCAAATTCCTTTTCTATATCAATTGGTTTAATTAATTGATTTTTATTCAACTTTATTCACATTCATTTGATTTACATTCAATCCATTCATTCAATTCAATTACAAAAGTTGAATTTCCTTTATATAACTTAAGTTCACATTTATCAATCAATTCAACTTCCAAATTCTAAAGTAAATTTTCATTTAACTTTAAATTCATTTTTATTTACAACCCATATTCATAAATGTTAACCCCGCTGAAACTTAGGCCGACTTGAAAAGCTAAGGCAGTCAGCGACTCATAAAGATCAGCAACTCACTGGATTCACGACTCATAAGGATCAGCGACTCAACTGATGAGCGACTCAGAGATTGCCGACTCAATGGGTCAACGACTCATTAATGGCAACGACACAGCGAGTTAGCGCCTTAAAGGTGCAGTATGGATCAACGACTCAGCGGGTCTGCGACTCAAGGCCTAGACCGATCCAACGACTCATTCGAGCTACGGCTCAGGAAAGGTACCGACTCAACAAGTTAACGACTCATGGAGTTAGCGACCCAGGATGACTAACGACCTATCATAAGTCGTTGGCGACTCAAGCAAACAGGGAACAAGCCTAATACCAATGCACCTATGCCGCTGCCTGCTGACTCGTTAACGACATATGACTTATGATGAGTCGTGTACGACTTATGCTAACATAAAGGAGAACGTTCTGGTTAACTCGTGGAGAACTCAGGACTTGTGATATTCATTCAAATGGGAACATAGTCTTGGAGCAGGGGGGAAGCTAACCCAGTAGGTCGGCCACGACCTACTATGAACCGTGTACGGGTTACGACTCATCATGAGTCATGAACGACTCATCATGAGTCATGAACGACTCATCATGAGTCATGTACGACTCATGACTTGGCAATTTCAGCCTAAAAAGTTTGCCTATAAATACATGGCCATGTTCAACATGAGGGGGACTTTTTGGTTCATTCTCGAAGCGCCAAAACTCTGCCATTTTCTCGACTCAAGCAACACTTTAAGCACTCCAAACATCGAAGACATTACATCAAATTCAAGAGAGAGAATCCACATCATTTATCATGAGTTTGAAAGATAATTCTCCGTAAAAGTTTGTACTAACAGTCTAGAGTGGATTGTAATTGAAGAAAGTTGTATAAGTTGTACTTGTTCAGCAATAAAGAGATCAAAGTGGACGTAGGCTCGATTTTAGGCCGAACCACTATAAAACTGTCGTCTTTTACTGCTTTTCTGCAATTTCTTTACTTGTATCTTGTTCCCGTACCAACGGGTGGTGCTTTCACAACTACGCTTCACGCACCGGGGTGTTAGCGTTCAAATTTTAGCGTTCAAATTTTAGCGTTAACATTTTTGGTGCTTTCACTGAGAATTGAACTCAGGAAAACTCTCATCATTGCTTCGCAAAGATTTGTAGAAAGAATTTCTTTAAAAACCAGAAGTTTATCTGAGATTATGGCTCCTGGAAGGAAAAGTAGATCTATCAGATCTGGAAACATTCAAGAGGGAACCTCCGCTTCCCCTGTACCTAACCAACCCACTCCGTCTGTTGGAGTTACGAAAGCGGAGTTGGATGCTGTGATTCTAGGGCTAAACCAGCAGATAAACGCCCAAAATGCACAATTAGAGGCTCAAAGTGCCCAGAATGCCCTGATTCTGAATAAGTTGAACGACTTACTTGGGGCAAACAATCAACCGGCTGGTAATGAAAGGAACTATGCTGGCAACATTCATGATGTTAATGAAAGGAATGCTCCTGAAAGGCCTACTAGTCCCTTTGAGCAGGCAGTACCTGAGGCCGGTGGATCTAGAACTCGGCCTGATGAGGAATATCTTTCTGGAATGGTCCGGCAGATCATGAAAGAAAGTATGCAAAGAGTTGAAGATGAGAAGGAATGGGGTTTCGCCCCAAGTAAAACTCCGTTTACTGAAAAAATCTTGAAGGCGGAATTTCCAAGGAAGTTTGTCCCTCCGACTATTCCAGCTTACAAAGGGACAAGTGATCCGAACGAGTTCTTGTATAAATATGATTGGCACATGACAGGTGCCAGGGCCTCCGACGAAATAAAGTGCCGATATTTCCCCGTATACCTGGAAGGCGTGGCTTTACTGTGGTTCACCAAGTTGCCAGTCCGATCTATCGATCAGTTTTCAGACTTGACCAGAAAATTCAAGGAGCAGTTTAGACTATATGCTTCGAAGGCCAAGGACATTATGTCACTATCGAGTTTAGAGCAGAATCCTGGTGAGTCTATCAGATCCTTCTTGAACCGCTTCAACATAGCACTGGCTGAGGTGGACAATGCTGAACCACGAATGATATTGACTTATCTGATGAGGGCTATTGATAAGTCAAGCGAGTTTGGGAAATGGTTAAATATGAAGGAGCCAACCTCTCTCGAAAAGTTCTACAAAAAAGCAGATGAATTCATTCGCTTGGAAAGCCGTCCTTTACCAGTAAAGACAGTGTTGGAAAAAGCAGAAGACAACACTGTCGCTCCACGCAAGAATGAATCGGTGGGGCAAAAAAGGGAGAATAGTAATGGGAAGAAACAGGGTAATCTGAAGAAGCCCCGATCCTTCAAGCCATCAGAATATACTCCATTATCACATACACCGGAGCACATCTACCTGGCCACTAAAGATTCCGTCGATTTCCCTAAACCTATCCCTTTGAGAACCGGGAAAAAAGCCATACAGAGTGGGAAATTCTGCCGCTTCCACAATCAACCAGGTCATGAAACTGATGAATGCCGCCAGCTGAAAAATCTGATTGAAGAGTTGCTAAGAGAAAACAAGTTGCAGCAATTCGTGAAAAAGAATAGCAATAATCCTGCATCGTCAAGTCAGGGACAGCGGGCTCCTGTTCATCAGCCTGGGGCAGGTGAGAAAGCTACGGGGCATGAATCTGGAAGGCCCGTTATCAATGTCATTTCAGGAGGACCTCACCCAGCTGGCAAGAGTTGGGGTGAGATGGAGAGATATTCCAGGGCTTTAAAATATGCTCCAGCCGAAGAAAACGTCTTTGTTCTAGAAGACACTACGCCCCTTAAACAACAGAAAACTTTCAGCGATGATATTATTTTCAGAGCCAGAGATTCTACAGGTATTGAAGCTCCTACTTTAGATCCCTTGGTCATCTCGGCTGGTATTGGACCAGCCATTGTCAGAAGAGTCCTCATTGACTGCGGAGCATCATGTAATATCCTCTTCAAAAAGACATTTGACCAGATGAAAATCCCTATGATCGATGTGCAAGCCTCATCACAGAAAATCGTTGGCTTCACTGGGGAGCCAAAGCAACCAGTAGGAACCATCGATCTGTTTGTAGAACTTGGGGAAGGAGAAAGGAAAGTGGTCCGAAAGCAAACCTTTGTGATCGTCGATGAATATTCTGCTTATAATGCTTTTCTTGGCCGTCCAACACTCGCAGCATTCAAAGCTATCCTAGCCCCGTGGTGCCTCACTATTAAATTCCCTACTGACAATGGAGTAGGAGTTATAAAAGGGGATCAAAATGCTGCGCGAGAATGTTACTTGACAGAGCTGCGAGAGTCAAGAAAAAGAGAAATGGGAAAGGATGCGGCAACCCCAGTCCGCATCAAGGAACCAGCCTTGTAGCAATTACAGAGCGGACCCTGCACTGGCGAGCACAGCGGGGCACGGAAAGAAATGGATCCCAGAAAAGCCAGTACAGGGGAGAATAGAGTAGTACCGGTGGAAACGACAGTTCCGGTACCTGTTGACCCGAAGGACCCAAATAAGGTGTTGAATGTGGGTTCACAGCTTAATGTGTCAATTCAGAATATCTTGATATCTTTCCTGAAGGCAAATCTGGATGTCTTTGCTTGGACTCATGCCGATATGTGTGGAATATCCCCAGAAGTTGCAGTACACGCTCTAAATATTGACCCAAAGTTTACGCCAGTTAAACAGAAAAGAAGAACCCAAGGTCCAGAAAGGTCAGCAGCATTAAAAGAAGAAGTTGATCGACTCATGGAAAATAACTTCATCAAAGAATCTACATATCCGAATTGGGTTTCAAATCCTGTGTTGGTCAAGAAAGCTAATGGAAAATGGAGAGTGTGCATCGATTTTTCTGATCTAAACAAGGCTTGCCCCAAAGATTGCTTCCCATTACCCAGGATCGATCAACTGGTAGACGGAACTGCGGGACATGAATTGTTATCCTTCATGGATGCCTACTCCGGTTATAACCAAATCATGATGCATGAGCCGGATCAGGAGGATACAAGCTTTATTACAGATGTTGGACTTTATTGCTACAGAGTTATGCCCTTCGGATTGAAAAATGCAGGGGCAACCTACCAAAGACTTGTTAATGCTATGTTCAAACCGCAATTGGGCAAAACTATGGAAGTCTATGTCGACGACATGTTAGTGAAGTCCAGGAAAGCAGCGGATCACATTGAACACTTAGCAGAAATGTTCGCAGTCCTCCGGAAATACAGAATGAAGCTTAACCCCCTGAAATGTACATTTGGGGTCGAATCCGGAAAGTTCTTAGGTTTTATCGTCAGTGCTAGGGGCATTGAGGCTAGTCCAGCTCAAATTACTGCCTTGAAAGAAGTTAAAGCTCCTAGAACAAAGAAGGAATTGCAGAGTCTCAACGGAAAGATCGCCGCCCTGAGTCGGTTCATTTCCAAAGCTACTGATAAATGCATCCCATTCTTCGATGCCCTGAAAAAAGGAAAGAAGAACTTTGAATGGACTCCCGAATGCCAAAAAGCTTTTGAAGAGTTGATCCGTCATATGGAAACGCCTCCGATACTTTCTAGACCAGGCAATGGTGAGGATCTTCTTATATACTTGGCAGTATCATCTCATGCTCTAAGTGCAGCGCTGATACGGGAAGACAAAAGGATTCAACATCCAGTTTACTATATCAGCAAAAGACTCACTGGGGCAGAGCTGAATTACTCCAAGTTGGAAAAAATCGCCTATTGCCTACTAGTTGCATCGAGGAAACTGAGGCAATATTTCCAAGCTCATCCTATCAAAGTGCTCACTGATCAACCTCTAAAGCAAGTCCTATTTCGCCCAGAAACTTCGGGTCGCCTTCTAAAATGGAACATTGAACTCAGTCAATATGACATCACTTATCATCCCCGAAAAGCAATCAACGGACAAGCTTTAGCTGATTTCATTGCAGAATTCACAGAGAAAGATAATGGTGAGGAAAAAGCGATCAATGATTCTCCAATCCAGTGGAAGATGTATGTTGATGGCGCAAGAAATGACTACTGTTCTGGAGCCGGAGTGGTACTTGAAACTCCTGAAGGTCGATCATTATGTTATGCACTAAGACTGGAATTTCCTTCAACAAACAATGAAGCAGAATATGAAGCTCTTATTGTGGGTCTGAAAATCGCTAAAGAGCTAAACATTCGAGCATTACAAATTTTCAGTGATTCTCAGCTTATCGTATGCCAAGTCAAGAAGGAATTTCAAGCAAAAGGTGGAAACCTGCCTTCCTACTTGTCAAAGGCTTGGGAACTCCTATGTGAACTCGATCACTATTCAATAAGCCACATTCCTCGGGAAGAGAATATGAAGGCAGATTCCCTCGCAAATATTCAAGTTCTGGTGAAGCTCAACTATTGGGATTGGTCCCTGTAGAAGTCCTTTCAGCGCCAAGTATAGACGAGATGGATATAGACTGGATTATGAATGTATCTCAAGAACAAGAGTCATGGATGACTCCAATACTGGATTACCTACTCAGAGGTTCTCTGCCAGAAAAATCGATGGAAAGACGAAAGCTACTAAGGAAGGCCTCTCGCTATGTAATTCAGGATGGCCGATTGTACAGACGGGGATTCTCAATGCCATTGCTTCGATGTGTATCCCGGGAAGAGTCCAAAACAATCCTAGCTGAAGTGCATGGAGGAGAATGCGGTGATCATTCAGGTGGTCAAACATTAGCAAAGAAAATTCTCCGATACGGATATTTTTGGCCAGAAATTAATCGGGATGCTGCAGATTACTCCCGAAAATGTGACAAATGCCAAAGATATGCCAAAATTCCTAGAGCACCTTCTACCGAACTCACACAGATGGTCAGTCCATGGCCATTTGCAATTTGGGGAATGGATCTCATTGGGCCGTTACCAACTGCTAAATCAGGGATTAAATATGCTATTGTTGCAGTTGATTATTTTACTAAGTGGGCTGAAGCTGAACCATTGGCTACTATCACTTCAAAGAAAATGATAAGCTTTGTGACCAAGAATATCATTTGCAGATACGGTGTGCCTCAGAAAATAATCACAGACAATGGTACTCAGTTTGAAAGCGAGGAATTCCAGGATTTTTGCAAACGATTCAAAATCCAGAAAAGCTTTTCGGCGGTAGCTCATCCGCAGGCAAACGGGCAAGTGGAAGTAGTGAACAAGATCATCAAATCAACCATCAAAAAGCAACTCGAAAGAGCAAAAGGTGGTTGGGTCGATAAACTACCACTTGCACTATGGGCATACAGAACTACTCACAAAACTGCAACTGGGCATACTCCTTTTTCATTAGCATACGGATCGGAAGCAATGATCCCGGTTGAAACAGAGGTCCCTTCACACAGAAGAATCCATTTCAATCAAGCAGAAAATGAAAAGCTGCAACTTGAAGCGCTGGATCTCCTTGATGAAAAAAGAGATGAAGCTAACCTCAGAGTTGCAGCTCATCAGCAAAGGATAGCCAGACATTTCAATTCCAAAGTTCGTCAACGCAGCTTTGAAATTGGAGATCTAGTCCTGAAAAGAATTATGACCGCGACAGGTATGTTTGGGCCAAATTGGGAAGGACCATATGTAATAGGTCAGAAGCTTCTTGACGGCACATTCAAGCTCACCACTGTTGATGGAGATCAAATTCCAAGGGCATGGAACAGCAACCATTTGCGTCCATACTTTACTTGAAAATTTTGTTGAAACATTGTAAAAAGAATTATGAATGTATGATTCTTGTAATTGAAAGCAATTGTGAAACTGATGCAAGTAAATAATGAAAGAATATAAAGTGGATGTAGGCCCAATTTCATGGCCGAACCACTATAAATCTTGTGTTCCTTATTATCATTATATGTTTGCTTTGTTTTCGATATAAAAATGCATAAAATGTATTGCTGAAATGTCGATTTAAATTTTTGCAGACAATGGAAATAAAACTTGCGCATAATAAGACCGAGCGATTCTCGCCATCATTCAACAAACAAATTTCAAGTCACAAAGACCCCGAATTCAAATCCTAGATAGGAAATACTTCAATTGAACGGCTAATGATTTCGATAGAAACGAGCCCTTGCTGATAAATTGAGATTGTTTGAACAAACAAACATCCAATTAGGAAGCTAGTGCCCGTTCTCACGAACTTGCCTGGCAATGAAGTACACTTCCTTGGATTAAACAAGCCACTTGCGAGAAAAGGGGAATGAAAACTTGAAAAGAAGAAAAAAAAAAGAGGATCGCTGAAAAGGCATAAGCAAGTGAACAGAGGAACAACCAAAGCTACCATCAGCAGCACAAGTCCTCTTCGGAGGCGCAACTCTTCGGAGGATAAAAGACCTCTAATGGGTCATACGCCACAAAAAAGAAAGTTCTCTACTCAACAAAAAAGATTGGAGGAGTCATGACCCTCCAACCATGAGAGAGTAACTTCCAGGCGATGAAAACCCTCTCTGAGGCACATTTCACCAGGAGTTGAAGTGTTATGACCGCTCTTCGGGATATTACTTCACTAGAGTTGAAATGTAAACAAAATAAAAGCCCTCTTCGGAGGCCCATTTCACCAGGAGTTGAAGTGTTATGACCGCTCTTCGGGATATTACTTCACCAGAGTTGAAATGTAAACAAAATAAAAGCCCTCTTCGGAGGCCCATTTCACCAGGAGTTGAAGTGTTATGACCGCTCTTCGGGATATTACTTCACCAGAGTTGAAATGTAAACAAAATAAAAGCCCTCTTCGGAGGCACATTTCGCCAGGAGTTGAAGTGTAATAACCGCTCTTCGGAATTTCGCTTCACCAAAGTTGAAATGCAAAAACAAAACAAAGACCTTCCTGAAAGCCCACGTTTCACCGAGATTGAAATAAAACTTCCAAGTGTTGAAACGTGAAAAGGCTTTCTTCAAAGTCACAACTCTTTGGGGGTACACGTTTCACCGAGATTGAAATAAAACTTCCAAGTGTTGAAACGTGAAAAATCCCTCCTCGGAGGTACAATTTTGTATAAAAAAAAAATCCTCATCAAAAGCGTACTTTAACTTTCAAAGGAAGAGTAATTTGCCTACTATGGAAAATGATCGTAAAAAAAAAAAAAAAAAAAAGAAAAGAAGTTAAAGTACCCTTCAGAGGTCCGCTTTACCACATAGAGGAATTCACTTGGTAAAATATGCACATAAGCAAAAGAAAAAAGTGATTTCTTCGAACGACAAAGCGTAAAAACTTATACGAAGGGAGTTGTACTCTACAAAAATTTTCTTTAAAGAATAAAATAATTATTCTTTAACAAATAAGAGTGCAAGTCCCCTCGAAGTATAAAATATTGCAGCAAGCTTAAGGTATGGGGGCAACATGGTATAGTAATATAGCTGCATCAGTAAAGTAATACTCAAACAACATACCATAAGCCCGCTGCAATATCATATAAATAAACTTGTGCAAAAATGAATAATAAATGCATACTCAAATTCAAACAGAAGTTTGTACAAACGAAGAATCATTTTATTCAACTATAATGCAGATACAGGTTTCAAAATAAAAGCGGAGGCTGGTACCCGCACAACTCTCGGCCAGTTCATACAAAAGGCAAAAAGCTAAAATCTTCACTTCTTCTTCCCTCCTTTGGACCCTTTACCCGGTCGAATGACCAGCTTTTCAGGTCGGCCAGTGGGTATAAGGGAAGTAGGAGAGGCAGGTGTAACCGGTTCAACTTCCGGCTCCTCTTCAGTGGCGGAGATTTTCTTCCCCCTCCTCTTTGATGTCCCACGCTTCTCTCTCCTTTGTGAGGAAGACTCACTCCCCGGAGTGACAAGTTTTGATAGAACAATGTCGTTAGAAGGAGTCCGTTCCGGGGATATGTCACCTCCCTCAGGTCTCTCATCTTTCTGCTCTTGCGAAGCGATGGGATCATCCAAGCCGTGAAGAGCCTCTATTTGTTCCTCCTGTGATCCAGGTTGCGAGGCAGAAGGAGGCGCCGCCTGAAGAGATGAAGGATGGATAACCGGAGGAGTAGAAGTTTGAGCAGTGCTTGGTACTTTTTCTACAGAAGAAAAGAGGTTAAAGTCAGTAAAGAGAGGAGATGAAGGTTCACCAATGAAGTCAGTAAAGAGAGGAGATGAAGGCTCATCAAGGTTGAGAAAATAGCCAAGGAGCTCATGAAACTCATGCGAAATAAATGAGTAACCCGCTTGAGCAGAATTGACAGTAGCAAGATTAACAGTGAAATTACCTGGAGAAGCTGGTTTCCTGATATCGACTTCATAAGCTTGCGCATCAGCGCTCTCATCACCCTCGTCTCCACCTTGTATGCTTGTAATCTCAGTGGTAACTTTGGTGGGAGATGCAAGATGGGAACTGGAACCAATAATGTCGACTTCAGACGAAGAAGGTGGCTGGACTAGAGTAGTTGAAGTGGTTTTCCCCAGCCGGTCCCCTTCTGTCACTTCAGTTCTTAATTTGGCAAGTTGTTCCTTTCCCTTGGCAAGGGCAGCGCGGGCGTCATCATCAAAATAATGCCTTTCCAGGGCTGATTCGTCGTAACCGGCACCTTCAGCACCAAGCATCTCAAGAGCGGCCTCCCACACTTCAGCTAAAGTGATTTCATACTTAGGACCAAGAAAAGCGAGGCTTCCATGCCCCAAGACGCTATGCAAGTAGAAGTCGAATAATGTTGAGCCGAAGCTGTTTTTGGTCGCCTCATGAGATTCTTCGGCTGCGATTTTGCCGGCGACAGCCTCATCGCGCTCCCTTTCAGTTTTGGCAAGCTGAAGCTTAAGCATTTGTATCTCCGCCTCCTGGGAGTTGTTTTTCTTTCGAAGCTCAGCAATATCAGAGACATAGCCTTCACTGATTCTTTTTTGTGCCTCGAGCCTGTCTTCGGCATCCCTCTGACTGGCATGAGCATCTCTAACTTGTCTGAGAAGCACTTCTTCTTTTTGAGAGTATGAAGTAGAGGAAGCAGCAAGCTCATCTTTCAACTTCTCAACCTTTGCTTCGAGCTCCTCGTTGTAGGAAGTAATGCTCCTCATTTCGGTGTCATGCTGCTCAAGGACCTTTTGCCACTCAGCCTTATCATTTTCCATGGTGAGCATGGCCTCTAAGTTGGCACGGTTAACTCTTTGAAGCTCATCAACAAGCTTCTGCCAGTTTGACATCCTCTCGATATCGAGCTTGACTGCATCAAGATTGCGCAACATAGCAGACTTGTCGATGGGGACCAAGTCTAGGTCGAATCTCACACCCTTTAAGCACCATTGTGGAAAACGACTTTGTAAAGTGGCTGGGCCAGGTCCCATTTGAAATTTAGGCCTGCTTATTATTGTCTGGATGTCCTCCTTCCCGAGAGCAGGAGAGTCGGAAGTAATGTCAAGAGGGGCAGGGGCAGTAGGCTTTTCGGGAATAGTGGAAGCATGTCTCTCACCATATCGGGCTCGTTTGCCTGAATCTTCAGCTACATGACCCTTTCCTCGGTCGTCGTGAGATTTCCTTTTGTAAGAGTCGTCACTTCTCTGAAGAGAATCATGGTGCTCATCCTTATCCCTTCTGTCATAACGCTCTTCTGCATCCCTCCTTTCACGAGCCTTTCGAGCAGCCCTCTCTTCGTCAGACTCTCTATAGGAGGGAAAGTAACGCCGATAATCATATTGACCACGCCCCCCGTAGCGTTGGAAATCCTGATAATACGATCCGCCGCGTGTCATTGAAGAATCTGAAATAAGAAAAGATAAGCTTTAGAAATCTCTAAAGTATAAGAAGATAAGTGCATAAATGTGCTGGAAAATCCTTAGTTGTGTGTGAAGTGCAAGCTACTCGCGTTGGACTAACGAACCACTCCTCTGTTGGGGGGAAGTGATAGATTTCACTGTTGATGACAATTCTTGAGACAAAGGAGTTAGAGTCTGTTGGAGGGCAGATGTTGCTTCAATCGTCGGAGGAATAGCTTTACCATGAGCAGGGTCTTCTTTAAAGAGCTCTTGGGAAGTAATAATTATGTCACTTAAATCCCCAAAGACGTCATCACCGTCATGCCCAACCTGATTCCCTCCATCAGCTCCTTTGTCAGCACTCTTCCTGGTTTGGGAAAGGGGCTCCTCTTCTTCTTCAATAATGGGAGCAAGTGCGGGCTTTTCGGAGGGTCCCGTATCGTCTCTTGGAGTAGAGCACTTTACTAATAAGGTTTCTGCAGAAATTTCTCCTCGTATGTGCTCTTTAGTGGAGATCGGAAGATCAGGAGTTTTCACCGGAGAATCAGGAACCTCCGTTGGAGCTTCACGAGGCCGAGTAAAGCGAGAGGGATGGAGAAGTCCGTATTGATGTAAAAGTTCATCGTTTAGCAGAAACTTTATGCTCCTCTCTTCTACCGGCACGGCATTTAATCTTTCAAGAATTTGCTTAAGACTTGGGTCCCTAGCAGGGGGTGGAAGTGCTAAAAACAGGAAAAGAATGAAATTAGCAACTGAGAGTTTAGATCTCGAGAAAGTTTCAAAACGGAAAAAGTAAAGACAGGAAATCTTACTTCCCACTCTCCAGATGGCATAAAACCCTGGAGGGCAGCGAACAAAGAAAAACTGATTCAAAAATCCGTGAGCGCTTTCGGAGAGATCAGTAATAAGTTTGCGGTTTCGAGCGCTTCTTATAACCACGATGGAGGGATGGTCTTTAGTTTTCATGAATGAGCAAAAATAGCAGATCTCCCCGAAGCTTGGTAATCGATCCAAAACTCTCCTGAATAGAACACATAACCCCATCAGAATGGCGTAGCCATTGGGGTGTAATTGGAATGGAGAGATAGACAACCGAAGCAGGAACTGTTGGAGAAAGTCGTTAAAAGGAGGAATCGCCCCACTTAAGCACATTTGGCGATTGACTGCAACAAAGCCGTAGGGAGGATTGTCAGCAGTATCACTTGGCCCAGGGAAAAGAACATCACCTTCAGCAAAGCCAAATTGAGTGCGCAGCTGGACAAACGCTCTCGAAGTTAGAATAGTCGGGGTTCTCTCCGGAGGATTCTCTATGGGAACAGCTATCGGAAAAGTTTCTTCCTCTTGAGTTACCACTTCTTCTTCTCGGTGGGACGTCATTCTACACAAGCAACTGGATGTTCAAATGCGAAGGTGCGCGTTTCCTAAAAAGTGTGAAGTGTTGTGCAAGACTAATAAAAAGTGACAAGTATATATAACTGGAATTATACTAATCGATGCTTGATCGATTGTAAACATTTCAGAACTTGTTAATCTAAAAAGTTCAAACATAATATTAGTGCAAGCAAGTCGATTTCAATTGACTATTTCAGTATTGCTTTAGTATTTTGTTTGAAATTGATATGTTAAAAGCACTTCATACATACAGTTTATTCAAGTTAATCATCTATCATTAACTAATCTGTCGTTCGATGTGGGCAATCAATGACAGTATATTCGTCCCAGTTTTCTGTGAATGTTATATTAACAGGTTATTAGCTTACAAGTTGAAGTAATCTGTAAAAGAATGCAGCAAAGTTCAACAGTTCAAAGTTCAAACAAAATTTACAAGTGTTAAGTTGTCAACGACTCAAGAATTCTTTGTACGGGTTAAGCTAAGTCATTGGTTATTTGGATGACTCGGCTACGACCTAAGGAAAGTGAGGCGAGTTAAGTTAGGTTGCTTCAATTTTAGACCGCTGATGTTATAAGTCGGCAGTGCTAAGAGTCGTAAATCAAGGAACAGAAAGGAGGCTCCAGTTCAAAGCAACAAGAAATCTTCTAAGTTCTAACTCGGTTACGACTCATGGCTTGAGTCGTAAAACTTGCTAGGTCGGAATAAAGTCAAGGGTAAAGGCTACTGAGTCGCATGGAAGTTGTTGAGTCGTTCACGGCTTATGGTTTGAGTCGTGCACGGTTTAAAAGATAAGTCATGAAGAAGTAGCAAGTGCTGAGTCGTTCACGGCTTGTTGTTTGAATCGTTCACGGTTTAAAAGGATAAGTCGTCAAAAGGACCTAAAGGGTTGAGTCGTTCATACGACCTAAAACCTGAGTCGTCTGAATTAACACGGTTAAGGCATCAAGTCGCGCATGATTAACTCTACAAAGGCCCCTAAGGTCGGTTCTCCACTCACACACTGCCACATCATCTCTTAAGTTAACCCGCGAAGCCAAGGACCCATTAACCCGGTTAACCCGTCAAAGCCTTCCTTATCTCTCCCAAATTCACTAACCAGTTAACATGAATCACTGTAATTAACCATCTCTGTCTCACATCATCACGAATCAATCGAAAATCCAACACAAATCGCCTCAAATCCGCCATACATCCGGTGCATTACCATATTCACAAGAATCGCCACAATAATTCAACCAAAGGATTAATCGAATCGTGATTTATGGAAAATGCAGCACGCGAAAGTGTATTAAGGACGGCGAGTGGAAAACTGGTGAGTTGATGACGGATGCGGCTGATTGTTGATAAGATTTACTTACGCAATATGAACTTAAAGGATGGGATGACGGTTGGTAAGCTTGGAATCGCCTTTGGGAGCTTGAAGGGGCGTTAATGGCAGACACAGTTTAAAAGTTAAGTGATGAGAAGAAGGAAAGAGGAAGGACGACTCAGGCTTTTATATCTGGAAATGTTGGAATTTGAATCGGCATACCCGGGTTATGATAAGTCGAAGCACGCGACCTACGACTTAGGCGCGTGCTTCGAGGGGCAAATGTTAACCCCACTGAAACTAAGGCCGACTTGAAAAGCTAAGGCAGTCAGCGACTCATAAAGATCAGCAACTCACTGGATTCACGACTCATAAGGATCAGCGACTCAACTGATGAGCGACTCAGAGATTGCCGACTCAATGGGTCAACGACTCATTAATGGCAACGACACAGCGAGTTAGCGCCTTAAAGGTGCAGTATGGATCAACGACTCAGCGGGTCTGCGACTCAAGGCCTAGACCGATCCAATGACTCATTCGAGCTACGGCTCAGGAAAGGTACCGACTCAACAAGTTAGCGACTCATGGAGTTAGCGACCCAGGATGACTAACGACCTATCATAAGTCGCTGGTGACTCAAGCAAACAGGGAACAAGCCTAATACCAATGCACCTATGCCGCTGCCTGCTGACTCGTTAACGACATATGACTTATGATGAGTCGTGTACGACTTATGCTAACATAAAGGAGAACGTTCTGGTTAACTCGTGGAGAACTCAGGACTTGTGATATTCATTCAAATGGGAACATAGTCTTGGAGCAGGGGGGAAGCTAACCCAGTAGGTCGGCCATGACCTACTATGAACCGTGTACGGGTTACGACTCATCATGAGTCATGAACGACTCATCATGAGTCATGTACGACTCATGACTTGGCAATTTCAGCCTAAAAAGTTTGCCTATAAATACATGGCCATGTTCAACATGAGGGGGACTTTTTGGTTCATTCTCGAAGCGCCAAAACTCTGCCATTTTCTCGACTCAAGCAACACTTTAAGCACTCCAAACATCGAAGACATTACATCAAATTCAAGAGAGAGAATCCACATCATTTATCATGAGTTTGAAAGATAATTCTCCGTAAAAGTTTGTACTAACAGTCTAGAGTGGATTGTAATTGAAGAAAGTTGTATAAGTTGTACTTGTTCAGCAATAAAGAGATCAAAGTGGACGTAGGCTCGATTTTAGGCCGAACCACTATAAAACTGTCGTCTTTTACTGCTTTTCTGCAATTTCTTTACTTGTATCTTGTTCCCGTACCAACGGGTGGTGCTTTCACAACTACGCTTCACGCACCGGGGTGTTAGCGTTCAAATTTTAGCGTTAACAATAAATATATTCATATAGTTTCACTTCTTATATATATAAGTTTATTTCATAATTGTAAATCACTTTAATTATAATTCAATTCTTATAATTCATTATACTTATACAATTATTCTTTATTTAAATTATTCAAACAACCTAACAATCAACTTATATACACTTTAATAATTCTTAAAAATTATTTCTTCATATATAAAAATATAATCAAGGTAAAATTATTTCATTTACCCAATTTAAAACAATATCGTGTCGGTTTATCTTGTTTAAGAGTTTAGAAACCCCTTTCTACGATAGTTAGCTAGACTACATCGACCGAAATCTATAAACAATCAACCGATAAGTCAACACAATACAAAACAATTATATATTCACTAACAAATACGCTCTCATAGCTATTATTACACTCAACTCGTTCTAGAGTACTACTGACTCTATCTCTAATGAGTAATACCCAACAGAACCATGGTTGTCGCTTAACCATATGCTCTGATACTACATTGTCAGATCCAGGCTTTTCAACCGTCGACAGCAGTCACAACCGGTAGGCTTTTCAACCATCCCAGCCCCACCGTGGCAACAACTGGTATCCCAAACTTGCTTTTACGGCCAGCCTCTCGACTGTCTCAGGTTACACCTAACCAACCTCCTAAAAGAGGACGTGTAGGGGTAAGAGTCTCCCGTTCGCCACCTAACCGCGAAGCGAGAACCCCCCATCACATAGCCCAAAGCTTAGCAAGACTGGTGTGAGAACTCAAAACAGTTTATTTAACTTTAAAATCAAAATAGAGGAATATTTTTAAAATCAATTCGCAATGCTTTTAAAAATGAGACTACCATAACGCCTCCCGCACGCACACACAATGCAAACGCAGAATCGGAGGAGATTTCTCCTTATGATAGTCAAAGATGCTTGATACGCATTAAAAAGAACATTTGATATTATCATTAGTGCATAGTGTAGGAAAAATTCATTTCGAAAGTAGAATATAAATCTTAGCCAGCATAGACATTTCGAACTATGCCTACTATAGCTACCATGTTCAATAGTGGGTTACCGCCATATTCCATGACAGGTTATACAACTAAAACCGTACAAGTTTCGTATTTGAAGAATGGATTTTCCAACAAATGGTCAGGCCAAGGAACTTCCCATTGCCACATGGAAACGCCTCTGGAAGGACGCCCCGAGAACCACTGTTCTCTGCTAAACAAAGCCAGGAATCCCTTTTCCCAAGGGATATTACAAACCCTCAGATATACCACCCCCGGACCTTTGGAACCTTTAAACCGAGCGCTCGTCACCATCATCACACAATCATAAAGTGTTTTCAACATGAGTAAGTATCTGGGCTCCAACCACGATACTACCCTTTTCCAGAAGGAATGGTCATACCCTAGGGAAGCGATCCCTGGAAACCTTGCCGCACAATTCCTGTTTCGACCATTACCGGTTTGTGAGGCTCGACGAAGTCACGTCCACAAAAACATACTTTATACAAAAGCCATGCTTTGGGTCAACAAATGATCATAGAAATGGTCACCAGGATAGACGATCAAATAAACGACCCTATCACAAATAATCAACACAATGATCATTTACAGCAACACTCAGCATGTCACATTACCAAATTGGGAATATATCGCTGATAACCTTCAACTACATAACCTCTGAGCTCGTACGTCTCAGAGAAGGGTGTTAAGCTAAAAGAATAAATTCTCCGCCACCAACAGAAATATATTTGAAAGAAATCTGCTTTATATCTCAATTTGTAATGTCGGACATACAATCCATACAAGTCTGTTCCGGGATCGAACAAAACCGAAGGCACTTACAAAGAAGTCCTTGCAATCCGGATATTCACAATCCTGATCGGATTTTCCATCACTTAAGGAGTCTCTATAACGTTGCAACTCAGTGCAGAGACAATCGACAGGTCATCCTATCGCTTTCGCAAATACCGGGTCTTCAACACCGATCTTCAATGCAATTCATAACGACGTATCACATATTCGGAATGGGTTATATGACCCCATGGTCCTTTCCCGGTTAACCCGAATAGTGAGCGCTTATTCAAAAATAAGTGTGGCATTCAAATTCAAACAAATCACATCAATTACCCATTCAAAGGGAAATATTGATAGTCGGCTATTGAACTATCAATGGATATGCACAACATCACCAGATTCCAAATAATTTTCCAAATTACTCATTTTCCAAAAATATCTTTACAAGATATATTATTTTCAATACTTCAAAAATAAATCAATATTTATTTTTAAACAAATTCTTCTTTTCATTTATAAATTCCATAATGAATTTATATTTAAAAATATTCATGCATATACGATTTCAATTATTCATTTCAATTTATCTTCAAAAAGATAAATTCTCAATATTCACTTCATATTGGAAAACATTTCCATACTTATTTAATAAGTAATTCACAAATTTTATTTATTTTCAACACTTGGAAAATATTCAATATACTTCAATCGAAATTTAGTATATATTTCATTCTTTAAGGAAATCATTCTTTTAAACATATTTATTTGGGCCAAAACGAATGTTGCGTAAAACATCGTTACGACAACCCAAAATCACTAGTATAGGGATTCGAATTTTAAGATAGATATATAAATCCCAATACTATACAAAACATTTCCTTTCGGAAATCATTTACTATAACAATAGTGTTATAGTCCACCATTTCCTTCTATTTCTCGAAAACGTCTATTTCAACAATAAATGTTGAAATCTATGGTTTCGAATCTTAACACCTTTTAAAACATCGTTAGATCGTTTTAATTCAGTTCAAAATATCACATTCTGAACAATCTCTTTAACATACTATTCACTATTCAAAAACGTGAATATACTACGTTAACAAATATCATCATTTCCATTCATTTTATTTCAAAGGGTTATTCACTGTCAAAAACGTGAATATAACTCCATTAATAGGTTTCAACAATTTACTTATCAAAATAAGTCGTTTGCGAATTTATAAAACAACGTTTATAAATTCCATTTCTAATTATTTTATAACAACTTCCTTTTATAAATTTTCTTTATTAACCTATTCGATTTATAACTCAATTATAAACTAAAGGTTCATATTATAAGTTAAATACTTATAATTTATTCGTTCACAAAAAATCGTTCCTTCGAACTTCATAATTATAAATCTTATAACTTATAAGATTCAATTATTTATCCAAAACCATTCTTTTAATGACTTTATAAATTTTATAAACCTACTGTTTATAAAATTCCATTTATAGTTTCACCGTTTATAATTCTATAAATTTCATTCAATTTATGAAATTCTTTTTCACTTCATTCAAACACTTATAAAAACTCGTTTTATAATTTCAATATTTCAATTTATAAATATCCATTCATAAATCTCTTAATATAATTCAATTTATATTATTCTTTTAAAACGTCTTTAATCTCCTTTATTATTTCACCATTTTGATTCATAAAATAATTAAATTTTATAAATCCTATATTTAAACTTTTCGCAATAAATTCTAAAATTTCGATTTTACTATTTTATAAAATCATTAGCATCATATTCTCAAAAAATCAACTTTTAACTATATTTCTCAAAAATCATAATTTTTATAACATTAAAATTATACGTTTATTTATTTTAAATGGATCGATTCCAAATATATAGTATATTTTCAAAAATCACTTTTAAATCCTTTTAAAATTCTAAATTTGGTCCAATGATGCTACACACCAAATAGTCAATCACGACAACAACGATATCATATATCGATATGATAATCCATCAAATATCAAAATATCTGAAATCAAATAAAAACTGTTGAGGAATCCAGTTGGATCCCTCCAACCTGTTTTCCTGCATCCACAAACATTAGCACAATACCAATTTCGCTCCAGTACGAAATTATCGCGGTATATGGGATTTAAAATATTATCCGCTTAATAGACGGCGCAATAGGGTCTTATCCGCTAAACAAATGCGGGAAATCAATAACTCCAATATATACATATGCCAATATACATATATTGCTATTATATATAATACCAATTTCACTGTTTATGAAATATTCGCGGTATATGTTTTTAATAAATAACATCTGCTTACTAACGGCGCATAATGTCTATTTTAACAATCAATAGATAATAATCATCATTCAAACATGCATTCAAATATTTTAAATCTAACTATTTAAAATAAAATCGAAACTGATTCGATTGAGTGAGAAGTTCTCACTTTGATTTTAATTTCGTTTTAGCGATTTATTTCGAATAAAATTAAACGGACGTTTAATTTTACCCAAAATTCTCACTAACTTCAAACGACTCCAATCCAACTCCATCGCGTAGTGCTCGTCCATACGATTCCAACGCAACTGGTTTCGCGCGTTTTCGACCTCGTATGAAAAAGTTATGAATTTATGAAGTTACATACGATTTTAACTAAAATAATTTACAACTTTTTATAATTTTTTAAACCACAACTCATCTCAGCCCTTAGATCCATTATCTCCCCATCACAGCCGCACATTCATTTCTTCCATCTTCTTCGTGCGCACGGCTACAGGCTTCTACACGCACACTCAAACCCATAGCATAAAACTAGGGTTAAATAATTCTTCCTCCACGACGAGCTATGCAACGATCAGGGAGTTCCATTGCGTAGCCCTCACCACAAGCTACTTTCGGCCATAATAATGAGAAGCTCGGCCCTCCATTGCTTCTCGAGTTGCGTGCGCAACTGGCCACGGTCGGCCCCCCTTAGCTCCCCCTCCGATGCTCCAAAACCCATCAAATCCGTATAGATTTCAAGATCTCATCGTGCTCTATAATGTTGTAGTTAACAACTTTGGCTAAAAACGAGTGGATTGAGAAAGATTGAGGGAGGAAGAAGATTGTTTTTTGGCCGTTTATCAGGGAGGTGGCGACTACTAGGGTTAGGGTTAGATGTTTATATATTTTTTTTATTTATGAAGGGGTGATGGTGTATTTATAGGGAAACGAACGAACACTATTCATCCGGAAATTCCGAACTCCGATTTACGCGCCGTAACCAGCGTTTCTAGGGTTTACCCCGCGTTCCGGACACAATGGAATAGGTTTCGGAAGCTAATTCGGTCATCTGTGCCAGTTATGGCAATAAACGTTCAATTTAAATTAAACCGATTTAAATCGATTTCTAGGCGTTTTAATTTGTACCGGACAAACGGTAAATCCAATTGACTTGAAATTTGAAACCTTATAATAATATCACATTACGGATCCGATGAAACTAGTTTCGTCGAAATCCGAGACTTTTTGAAAAATGGCTATTTTAACTCGCCAAATTAAAATTAAAAACAATTCGATGCGTTTCGAGCTGCTACGATCAAACGGTAACTCCGATTGACACGAAATTTGAAATCCGGTAATAACTCACTATTACGGATCCAATGGAACTGGTCTCGTCCAATTCTGAGACTGCTCAAAAATTGACTATTTTCACTAGTCGATTTTAATATTAAAATATTCAATTTTCACAAATTAGCTCTTAATTCGATTTTAAAAGTACTAAAATATCATTCAAACTCCAATATGATAAAATAAAATTTTACAAATCATTTTCAATCATATTTAACTAAATTTTCAATTATTTCCATAATTTAACATATTAAATTATCGATTTAATTATCCAATTAAATCCAATAATTCAAATAAAAATTTATTTGACTTATAAATTCACTTATTAATATATAAAATTAATTAAATATCCAAATTTTAATAAATTAAAATTCTGGGTCGTTACATGGTAGTTATAGCAGGCATACGATACTGGTCGTATGTTGGCTAAGATTTATATTATACTTTCGAAATGTTTTTTCTGCACTTTGCAATTATAGTAATAATATCAAAGAAATTCGCGTATCAAGCATGTTTGACTAAAGAAGAAATCTCCTCAAATTCTACGTTTTCATTGTGCGTGTGGCGGGAGGTCTTGTGGTAGTTTCTTTTTCTAAAAGCATTGCGGATCTATTTTAAAATATTTCTTTATTAGTTTTTTTAAAGATAAACTGTTTTAAGTCCTCACGCCAGTCCCATGACTGACTTGGAGTTTATTGTTCCCTTTCTAAACTCTGGGTGCCCACCAATTTCCACACGGGCAGTCAAGAGTCGGGTTATCGAGATATTCTGGAATTCAGGAGTTGTTGTAAAGATCTGGAGGCAATCTGGATGGCATGGCGTATCAACTAGTATATAGTATTTCTTTTTCGATGTTTGTTGTTGTAAACTCTGATAATGTAATGTAATGTGATGTAATGCAATAACTGATATAGTTCTTTTTTTTAAAGATATTCATTTATCTATTATATGTTGTTCCGCTGCGATATGTGAGATTATGTTATTGTTTCTGTTTTCTTATTCTATCTTCTTCTTCTTCTACCTTTTTTCTTCTTCTTAAACCCTAAGGGTTTTTCTGGCATTCGATAGCTCGGCAGTTGATACAGTGGACGTTTTAATGTCGATTTTCGAAAGTCGAAGAATTGGGTCTTTACAATGTGGTATCAGAGCATATGGTTAAGCGACAACCTTGGCTCTGTTGGGTGTTACTCATTAGAGATAGAGTCAGTAGTACTTTAGAATGAGTTTGAGTGTAATAATAGCTATGAGAGCGTACTTGCTAGTGAATATAAATTGTTTTATATTGTGATGATTGGTTTGTTGAGTGGTATATGAATCCTGGTCAATAAGAGTAATCAACGTTGTTGATAGGGATCTCTAAACACATGTACAGAACAATTTGACACGATATCGTTTTAAAATAGGGTAAATGAAATAATTTTACCTCGATTATATTTTACATATAAAGTAAATAATTTTTCAAAAATTACTAAAGTGTATATAAATTGATTGTTTGGTCGTTGAAAATGTAAGAATATATATAAGTAAATTAAACGATGTTTGAATAATCTAAATAAAAACAACGATTGTAAAAGAATAATTGTATAAGTGAAGAATTATAAGTATGGAATTATAATTAATATGATTTACAATTGTGAAATGATCTTATATAAGTAAAGAGAAAATAGTGAAATTATATAAGTAAAAGATTTATAAATTTGATTTATGAATAAAAAGAATTTTTTTTTTGAAAGTATATAAGCCACTGAATAAACTACTGTCACTGGGAAATAGTCAGGGTGATGACTGCAGCATCATCAGTATCATTTTCAAGTTTCTGTGTGATGGATTTATTACTGTAGCGACCCGCTAATTTGGACAATTCAAATCGACAATAAAACCATACATGTCCGACGTGAATAATTCAAAATACCGAATTGTTAATTAAAATTTGGCAAAACTTAACATATATAGTAAATAAATCATCACAGATCACAGACATAGAGTAATATAATGCAGCGGAATAGATAAAGAATAGTAGTTCATGAAGCTACTATATACATTGGAGTTAGAAATAAAATACAACCGAATATCTTAGATGTAGTGAAGTCTCCAGTATGCGTAGATGACTTCTCTGAACAAATCAACAGGATGACTGAAAGGATAGACTGCTGGATCTTCAAGCAAGGCTCCAACTTCGAAGGTGAGTCTCAAATGTTGTATCACTCAGTCTGACCCAAGCGTAAAGAAAAACACAAAACACTCGAGTCAGGATTAACATTCTTATATCAATAAATCAAACTCAAGTGAAATAACAACTGAAATACAAATAACTTAAAGGATGTTTGGAATAACCATCCTCTAAGGGTCCATGGAACTATTTACAGGGTAGAAATATACACTATAACACCGTGATTCTTTCATCTAAATTTATACCTCAAAATCAACTATCATTTCACTTCAAATATAAATATTTTCCAAAATAGTATTTAGATATATTAAATAATTTATACCGTAAAATATTTTCAATTCCCTCAACTTAACAAATTGTTTCAACATCAACCCGACCTTCCCATTTAAATTGAATTCAATCTCAATTTATCAATTTAAATTCAACTCAATTCCTAAAATAACCACTTCAATTTTATCGATCTCAAATTCGAATTTGTAATCACAAAATACCCTTTTATATTCAATATTTTTAAACCTTTAAGTATTCAACGTTTCAACTAAATTTTTATTCAATTTAGTTTTCTAAATAATAAATTCAAATTTAGTTCAACCTAAATTTTCGTTTTAATTCAATTTAGTTTCTAAATAACAAATTCAACTATATTGATTTCAAATACAGATTCGTATCTCAAATTTAAACCATTTAACTTCCAATATAGTTTAAGGCTTAAAAATTTAAATGTTCAATTTACCGTTTCATATAGATCTCGATTTAACCTCATTATTATTTAGTCTTGAAATACTTCCTCATTTGATTCAAGATAATTTAATTAACCATAAATTCCATTTTTCTCATATTTTCTTTAATTTACTTAAACGTAAAATATGCATTTAATCGCTTAAATCAAAAATCCAGTTATAAAATCCTACCTTTTTGAAATTTCCCATTTAAAAATTTTAGATCGATTTAATTAAATAAATCCTTATTTAGATACCATTTAATAAACTCAAATTTATCTCCCCATCTTCATTTATCCCAATTATTTCAAAAATCTATTTGAAATATAATTTACATAAATATTAACATAGTTTAGGTATTAAATCAAACTTAATTAAATTAAAAATTATTAAATCTATATATATAGAAATTTAAGAATTAACATTTATTAAGACCATATATTTCTTTCCAAACAAAGAATTTATTTCCAAAATATTTATATATGAACCACGGTGTCTGTATATATTCCTTATCATCTGGTCAAGTGTTACGGATATTTACCATTTAAATCCTTACACTAATTATATACGGGTGGATATCATTCCAATCCGTAATCCCAAATTTAATTAAATGAAAATCACTTGGGTCTATCATTTCAACCCATAACGAAATTCTCCTATTCTAAAGTCTTTTCGGGTATGTATCACTTCAACCCATAGTGAATTCTGAACTACACGGAACTTGCAGAGTGATAACAGATAACAAAAATATAGCAGGATATGATAATAATATACAACAGGAATATATCATCAGTAATTAAATAAAGTATAAACAATAGGATATGGTGTCATATCCTGTAGGTGAACAGATACAGGTAATAGCGTAAATATAACAATTTAAATAACTACAGCAACATATTTTAATTGTCGTTTCAATTGAAATCAAATTTAATAAATAAAAGAACGTTAATCGTGAGTGATTGCTCACCTTTCGAGCCTAGAGGAAAGGGCGGAATGAGAAGAGATACGAATCCAAGCACAGATTTCGAAGCAACGCAATATTGGCAAGAATTTTAACGATCAAAGCTGATAAAGAGGAATTGACGAAACTCAAATAAGAGTTGGTTCGATTGAAGATAAATAGGATACGTGAGCTATATATAACCATATAAAACTGTATTCTAAATTTAGACATATATTAAATTAAATATATATTTTCAAAAACCATTGGTGTAAACAAAACATATCTATATGTAGTATAGTTTAAAATAATGTATATGTTTAAACCTATATACAAACCAATATCCAACACCATTTAAAAATTTAAATCTTTATAAAGTAACCCTTGTAAATAAAATATTAAAATCAATAATAAAACATATTCTAAATTTAATATACATACATTCCAAATCATTGTTTTTAACAAAACGTATATACACTAAAATCAGACATGTATGCAATATATTGTTGAAATAATACTAATTAAAATATAAATACATATATATAATGCATGTTTATTTGCAACGTATCAACTACCACATATATTATACTTTTAAACTTAATATATCTTAAAAATATAAACTGTACCAACTTTTATAACTTAAGATAATTTATGTTATACATACTGTAACTTATATAACGCAATTTATATAAACAGACCGAATCAACAAATTATACTTATGTAAAACATAAACATAACGCATAAAAGAAAATTCAAGGCACGACCTGACATATTATTGTTAAAGTCAAAACAAATGGAACTAATATTATAACTTGTAAAATATATATAATCATAAAACATACCCATACTTGAAAAAGGATATGTATCCACTATATGTAGATGCGCAGCCGAAACAGTAGAGTGAGATGGTGAGCGGACGTTGGAGGTGGAGCGAGCAACTTCTCAACATTTTTTTTCGTTTGGGTCTGAAAGAAGAGAAGAAGGGGAGGAGGAATATTATGGCAGAGAGAAAATGAACAGGGGAGACAAAAGAGATCAATGATGCAGATAGAAGAGAATGGAATATATATATATATATAAGTATGAATTGGAATCCAAGAGACTGGAGCAACCGATAAAAAAAGGAATGCCACAAGAGTATCGTTCAAATTAATTAATCCAACATAAAGCAATAAATTATGGACCGTTTGATTTAAAAAATCAATGCAAACGTACGTTTGCTTTTCTCAACGGTTATAAAACAATGCGTAGGGCCTAAGGTTAGGAATGAAAAAGGAAATCAACGTACCATCAATAAATTATGGTTAAAAAAGGCAGGGAGCAATCAAAAATCAAAATTTCCAATTTGATACGTTCGAATTAAAGAATAGAATGTTTGTACTGAATTGGGAATAGTTACAGTCCCTTAAATTTCGGAGTTATGAAATTTATTAAAGCAATTTATTTTATTGCTTGGGATTCACGTTCCAAAATTTTGAAACCGAAGGAAGGAATAAAGTCACAGCTTAGGGTACCGTCAAATAAAGGCAACAACTAAATTAAAGGAATAGAAACGAAAGTAAATAAATAAAGGTGAACGGCAACAAATCTTGTAAGCAGGGAAATAGCGTAAAAAGAGGAAGTAAATTCTAGAAAAGTAAAGGTCACGTTGGCAAATAAATAAAATGCAAATTTGCCGTCACCAATCACGCGTTTGAAATCGAAAATCAAGGAAAAATTAAATGCAAATGGAAGTGGTGGACCAGCGGATTGAAATGGACACGCTAGGTAAGAAAAGTAAATAGGCAGGTTATAAATCAGATTGGAAAGAAAAGTGGAGATGTTAATTGATAAAAGAATTAAGATAATGAAAATGCATAATAATATTGTTGGCATTTAACGTTAACTAGCATCAATCATTACAGACACCCATGTAAAAAAAACGCATATAGGAGCATGCATTTTATTCTGACTTGCAACATCATTCATCATTTTGGCATTCGTGGCATTCAACAAATTAAGGTGGTGGTCAAAGTCGTGAAATGGTAGCAAATTAACAATGAATAGGATCCAATAATTCTTAGTGCAATGCACAAAATTGGAAAAATCAACATGTGCCCTCTACGCACATGTTAAGATTTGCATAATTTCACTAATAACCTTTATGATTTTGGCGGGATAAATATAGATAGTTTGATTTTTTAACAATTTACACTGTGTATTAGTGATTATTTCTTGTTTGAGCGGTTGTTAGCATATGCCTACTGAATACATATTAACATAATCCCACAAAAATTTATGTGTACTCAAAATGTTCTTCTGATGAATTTTTTTTTTTGGTCTCAAGATTATTATTAAACCTTTAGAATATCATTTGACCTATCCGAAGGTTGATGATTTTCAAATCCTATTAAGATTAAGTTCGCTAATTGATTATTGTTGAAAGCTAAGGATATTAAGAAAATACTATTATGTAATCCATATCTTGTACACGGACTTTGTTATTAAAATCGTATCATTAGAGGTACATGTATGATTATAAACAATAACATTCATAATTTACAACTACGATGTTGCAGATCCTTTAGTTTATACTATTTATTCTCTACCTATTAATTTATACGTTCCATTCTCTACCAATTAATTTATACTATTTATTCTCTACCTATTAATTTATACATTTTATTCTCTACCTATTAATTTATACGTTTATTCTCTACCTATTAATTTATACGTTTTATACTCTATCTATTAATTTATACGTTTCATTCTCTACCTATTAATTTATACTATTATTCTCTACCTATTAATTTATACTATGATTCTCTACCTATTAATTTATACGTTCTATTCTCTACCTATTAATTTATACTATTATTCTCTACCTATTAATTTATATGTTCTATTCTCTACCTATTAATTTATACTATTATTAAAAATTTATGGGTCGTTACACTCTCCCCCACTCAAAACTTTTCGTCCCCGAAAAGGAAGGAGGTAGGAGAATAGAACAACCAGAAATAAAAGTAGATTGAAAGTCAGGGGTAAATAATTGATTTAACTATATAAATTTTACTTGAGATATTCATTCTTTTCAAAACCCATTTGTAAAACTTCTTGCTTCCTTTATAAATACCATTTATATTTTAAATAACACCTTTATAAGTATATGAAAACTATTTGAAAATAATTATTTACATCATTAGTTATATTTAAAGAAGCTATTTGAAAACATTAAATTCATAACTCATGAAATTTTTAATTTATCTCAAGATACTTTTGAAATATTATCAATAAATTAATAATCATTTTCTTCAAATATTTTGTATTTAATTAATAACTTCAAAAATATTTATACCACTAAAATTTTCTATTAACCAATGTAGTATACAGATAGGCAATCTTTAAAAGATTATATTCAAAAAGGAAAGGAAGGTAGATTCTGGAACGGAATATAGGTGAACAACTAAAGCTGAGAAGATAAGGTAGATTCAAAGAATAGAATCGAGCATGAATAATTAATCTAGAACCATAAGAATTTAAATTTCAAATATTAATTCAAAATTTCTTTGTTGGGAAAAATACTTTTATAATAATACTTTTATAATAAAATACTATTATATCGAAATAAATTTTCCTTTCAAAAATACTTTTATAACTCGATGTTTCAACAAGTTTATCCTCGTTCTTGCAGACTCTGGCCATGCGTTGATCAGGCGCAAAGCTAGAATTCTTCAAGTACTTAGTAGACTTGTTTCAACACCCAGTGAAAATACTTGAAAACCCTTTAAAACAGATATGGAAAGTACAATCCAAACAAAACAACCAAACCAAAACCTTTGTCCGACCATGGTTCGCAGATACACAATGGTTATGCCTGGATTCCCCAGGAAATAATCCATATCCGTAAGCTTTCTCAACCCTACGAGTTACGCCATGATGACTAGGAGAGTGCAGGATACACAATGGTTACGCCTGGATCCCCCCAGGAAACAATCCGTACCCCTAGGCAAGACTCAGCCAGGCACTTGCGCTACTATTCGCGACCTACACAGATTGGAGGATACACAATGGTTACGCCTGGATCCCCCAGGAAACAATCCGTACCCCTAGGCAAGACTCAGCCAGGCACTTGCGCTACTATTCGCGACCTACACAGATTGCAAGATACACAATGGTTACGCCTGAATCCCCCAGGAAACAATCCGTACCCCTAGGCAAGACTCAGCCAGGCAATTGCGCTATGCATTCACGTGAGAAAAAAAACCATGGGTTACGCCATGGTAGGAACACTCGAGTATTACATCCGAAAAACCAAAAATCAGAAAGAATAATATCGATAGAATGAATCCACGATGTGGCCACAAAGCGGATATCAAGCAGAAGGAACTTTCCATATCTTTACTTCGAAAATATATATCATATAGTACCTTTTCAAATCACTTTCAAATATCATCTTTATATAAAGTCTATTATATATAGGATTCCCTTTTTCCCAAATCGAATACTTTCCAAATCAATAGTAGATCAAATCATACTTATATAGACTTCGATTATATAAAATATCATTCCAAATTGAGTACCTTCAAATCAATGGATTTCAAATCAATTTCATACCTTTACAAATCCAATTTATATAAGTTCGACCACTCCCAAATCAAGTGCTTAATAATATAAGGTTCTCAATTTCAAATCATTCAATATCCATTCACTTTCCAAATCATATATGATTTCAGCAAATTTTCTTCCAAATTAAGTATCTAAATTTCAAATTTCCCAAAATAATAGGTTTAGAAAATTATCCCAGTTTCTAAATTAAAATAACGCAAGTCAAACAAATTCATTTCCAAAATCTCCATAAGAGTACTGGTTTTTAATTTCAATTTAATTTCAAAACTAAAAATTTTCTCAAAATCAATTATACTCAAATGGTTTCCAAATTTATAATTATCCCTTTAAAACTTTTAAACTATCTATTTCTAGTTGAAATATTCAATTTACCTTTCTGAAAACTATTATTCAAAACTATATTTTTTTTCAAAACATTTCAAACTAAATTTATATTCTTTATCAAACATTTTATACCCTTCGAAATTTCTTATTTTTAAAATTTTAGACCTTGACTTGGAAGCATTCGAACCTTCAAAATGATAAAGGGAAATTACATTTTCAATTCAAGAGTTGAAAATCAGTAATAAATCAATTTCAATATATAGGGTTATACCAAAACAAATTTGAAACTCGAGGACCGAACACCGGTCTCACTTTAAATTGTTTCAAATATATACTTATATCTTTATAATATATCAAATTATACTTCGGAATTTGAAATCAAAAACGGTTTTACAAAATCACTTGCATAACGAAGCTATTAAAGTGGCCTCCCCTCACTCTGAAACTCGAAAATCAATGCCGATGATGCATGCACTCGTCACTGAAATTATTTTCCAGCGACATACGTGAGTTCTGGACTTCTATTTTCTTGAAAACTTCTTTGAAATTTCTTCAAAATTATTGGAACTCATTTGAACTCATTTGAAACATTTCTTATTTGGAAAAATACCTTTAAATCGTATTATTTTTATATATTTTCCAAAATCTTAAATCCAATTTCAAAATACCAGAATTCAATTCTCGAATTTCAAATTTAACCCTTCAGTTGTAAATCATTTTATAAAAATTAATTTCTTACAAGTTTTTAAATTTTCAAAAATACAACATACTCGATTTTTCAAAGGGTGATTTAAGAATGGATTTCAAAACAAAGGTAGAGATTTAAATTAGAAGACTCTAACCAATAGAATCCTGATTCGAAGATAGACTCGATCGAAGATGATTAAATTACAAAATAGGAGATGGATATACTTCTATAAATCACGGGCGACCTTAATCGGGTCAATCGTGCATTTAGCAATATGATGGATGCAGAATTCTAAGACAAACCGACATTCGATCGCTAGAGATAGAATTTGGAATAACAAGAGACAGTAGCATCTAAACCGAGGATACAAAAATCTTCGGTGAATCGACGCCAATTGTAAAGGAGTTTTCATTTCATCCCCCTTTACAAATCAATTAGTGGAGTTATTGGATACTCTAGAATCAAAAGAATATAAATGGAGAGAGACAAGAATGAATTTTGGAACCGAGGAACATTCCAAAATTCAAAGGAAAGCGAGTCAGAAAGGAAGAGGTTCAACTCGAGCGAAAGTGATTCTGTAAATAAATTGACCATATATGCTTAGTTTTGCCTAGAGCCAAAGCTCTGATACCAACTGTAGCGACCCACTAATTTGGACCATTCAAATCGACAATAAAACTATACATGTCCGACTTGAATAATTCAAAATACCGAATTGTTAATTAAAATTTGGCAAAACTTAACATATATAGTAAATCAGATCACAGACACAGAGTAATATAATGCAGCGGAATAGATAAAGAATAGTAGTTCATGAAGCTACTATATACATTGGAGTTAGAAATAAAATACAACCGAATATCTTAGATGTATTGAAGTCTCCAGTATGCATAGATGACTTCTCTGAACAAATCAACAGGATGACTGAAAGGATAGATAGCTGGATCTTCAAGCAAGGCTCCAACTTCGAAGGTGAGTCTCAAATGCTATATCACTCAGTCTGACCCGAGCGTAAAGCAAAACACAAAACACTCTAGTCAGGATTAACATTCTTATATCAATAAATCCAACTCAAGTGAAATATCAACTGAAATACAAATAACTTAAAGGATGTTTGGAATAACCATCCTCTAAGGGTCCATGGAACTATCTACAGGGTAGAAATATACACTATAACACCGTGATTCTTTCATCTTAAATTATACCTCAAAATCAAATATCATTTCACTTCAAATATAAATATTTTCCAAAATAGTATTTAGATATATTAAATAATTTATCCCGTAAAATATTTTCAATTCCCTCAACTTAACAAATTGTTTCAACATCAACCCGACCTTCCCATTTAAATTGAATTCAATCTCAATTTATCAATTTAAATTCAACTCAATTCCTAAAATTACCACTTCAATTTTATCGATCTCAAATTCGGATTTGTAATCACAAAATACCCTTTTATATTCAATATTTTTAAACTTTTAAGTATTCAACGTTTCTACTAAATTTTTATTCAATTTAGTTTTATAAATAATAAATTCAAATTTAGTTCAACCTAAATTTTCATTTTAATTCAATTTAGTTTCTGTGACGACCCGGAATTTTGAGCAATATCAATTTAATAATCTTTGATAATAATTAAATTGATTTGATCATTTTATATTATAAATTGACAAGTTAAATTTATTTTAAAGGTTAATAATAATAATTTGTTAATATCTGTCAATAAATTTCTTTACAATATGAATAGGCAAGATTAATTCTTTTGAAAGCTAATAATAATTTGATTTTGGAATTATTTATTTTGGTAAATAAGATGTTTTAATGTAATAAAACTTTGTATTCAAATTATAATATATATGAATGTATATATTGTGATTTGATATTTGTTTTAAAATTTAATTTGGAAATTAATAAATTTAATGTTAGAATGTTCTATTTGAAATGTGTATATATATTTGTATATATATATTTGAAATAGGAATTGCATTAATTTGAATTTAATAATAGTTTTCAAACTTGAGTATATCTAGTTTGAATTTAAAATGATAATTTGATTTAATGACTTTAAATTGATAATTGACATTTAAATTTATAATAACAAAGTTAATTCCTTATTTATGATAAATATGTACTTTAAGCTTTTAAATAAGATTTAAATTTAAAATAGATGTTTCAAAAATATAAACATGATTGAATTAAGAATGTAAATTACTTGTTTCATATGAATATCTATTAAAATATAAGTATGTACATTTTATATTACATAAATATATGTATATAAGGATTTAATAAATTATTAAAGATAAATACATTTAAAGGAAAAACATATAAATAATACTTATATAACACATGTAAGAATATTAATGTACATTAACAACACTTGTAAATTAATTGGTATAGGTGTAAGTTAATCAAAGCTTAAGATTGACAAATGTCTTTCTTTTGTAAACTTAAATTTAAAATTTATTTGTAAAATCAAAAGAAAAGATTTTATCCTTCAGCAAATTCTTTCTTCATTTCTCAAAGATGAATACAATCTAAAAAAAGAAAAATAATTTCATTATCTTCAAACCAAAGTTCAAATAATCAAAAGAAGATCAGGAAAAATGAATAATCTGCAAATCTGAAAATTCAAAACAGAGGCTAAAACAAGATCTTCAAATGCAGCAGCAACAATTAAAACATTCAACATGCAAAGTTAGGAAACATCAAACAAAACTGGAATCAAGCAGACAACATATTCAATAACATGCAAATTAAATTGAAGCCTGGAAATCATCAACTGCAAGTAAAACACCAACATGCAAGAATCTGGAAATCAAATAAGCATCAGGATGTACAACATTAACATGCAAAGAATTCTATTTTTCAACTTGAAAGATAAATTGCAAGTCTGGGAAGCTTTATGTGCAGTTCTATCTCCTTCCATTTTCAGGTGAGTAAATAAATTTTAAAAACAGATTTAAACTTGATTCTATCTTGAATTGTGAATGAATATCATACTATTACTTGATTGAATTAAATGCATGTTTATATGTGAGAGTTTGAATTGCATGTTTGAGCATATGGGTTGGAATACCTGTACAGTTTGAAAGATTTCAGCATGTATAAAACAGATCAACCTCATGATAAAATCAATAACTTGATAATGGATTTGAATTTGACTTTGATTTGTATATAAAAGATGTTTGTAATCATCTAACTTCTCATCTAAAAATGCTTGTAAGTTTTAAAATTGGATAACTTGTTTAAAATTTTCAAATTTACAGTAAATGGTAAGTTGAGTCAAAAATTAATTAAATCAATTTTGAGTTTTGATTTCATGTATGAATTAGCCATTGAAAATTATGAATTTTAGTGTGATTAACATGATTTTTACTTTGGTAGTTTAAGAGAATTTAGGATTTTTCTGTTTTGGGCATTTTGGTTGATTGGGGGCGATCGGCGGCAAATTGGTTGGCGTGGATGAGCACGAAGGTCGAGGTGACGTAGGGGACCATCAGAAAAATGCTCCTTGATTTTTCTATTGAGTGTGATGGCCGATAGTTGAAGAAGTAGGGTTTTTGGTTGCTGTAATTACCGATGATGTTCAATGGGCTACTGCATCATCATGTTATTACCGAAGGTGATCGCGAGTGTTGCTGAGTGGTTGGTGGGTTGCGATGAAGCTTGGGAAGTAATGGTGGGACTTCTCGAAGTGTGTGATGCCGTGGAGGTTGGATTTACCGGTGATGGTGTCTCGAAAAATTTGGGTTCGACAGTCATTCTTCGGAGCTTGATTGAATTGGGTTTGCTGGAGGTTGCGTGCTGTTGTCAAGGGCGTTTGTGACTTGGTGGAGGCCGGAGAGGGGATCGCCGTTGACCAACGGCGATGTGCACGTTAACGTGCACAGTTCGTGTTTCAATGGTGGGTTGTGGGGGAAGATGGATTGAACACGAAGCAGGCATCGGGGGTTTGTGGATATGGCTCGAAGCAGTGGGGGTAGGAAGGGGAACTCGGGGTAATCACTGGGTCTTTGGGTAGTTTACTCGGGTTTTGGTCAGGGATTAGAACTAGTTGGGTAGGTCGCTAATGCAAAGAATATTTGTTTTAGAAATTTAGTTTTTAAATCAAAGGTTGAGCAAGTTTCAAATTATGTTTTAAACAAGTTTATATATTTTAAAATATGGAAGTTTTTAAATATAATAAGTGGATTTAAATTTAAGTTTATATTAAACTTTAATAAATAAATTTGGGAAAGATTTTAAAAGATTTCAAAGTTCAACTCTAAATATGTTTAAATTTAATTTATTTCTAAATCATTATATTTTATTTAAATTAAGTTTAATAATTTAGAATTTGATAATCAATGGAAATAAAGATTATCTTTAGTAAGTTTGAATTTTGATTTAATTAAAGATAATTAAATTTGTAAAGATAATTGAGATAATTAAATTAATTTTAATTATCAAGTTTTAATTATGAATAAATGATTAAATTAAGATAAGGTTTCTTAATTAAGAATCTTTTATATAATAAGTTAAGAATCATTTAATTAATTTTAAATGATTTAGTTAAATAGTTAATTAAATAATTAACTTATGATTAATTAAGATAATCACTTTGGATTAATATAATTACTTGGGAAGTAATTAAAGTAATTAAGTGGTTAATTACTAAAGGTAATTAAGTAAAGAATAATTACTTTATGAAAAGTAATTAAGTAAATGTGATTAAGAGTTAATCACTTGAGTTATTAATTAAAGACTAAATTAATAATTAGTTAAAGGTTTAAATTATTTGATTAATGATTAATTAATAAAAGATTAAGAGTAATTAATTAAGTTATTAATTACTTGTTTAAGTAATTAATTAAGATAGAATTTTAATTAATGAGTAATCATTAATTAATGAAAATAATTAATTAATTGTTAATTAATAATTTAAGAATAATTAATTTATAATTTAGTTTTAATTACTAAATGTAATTAAAGTAATTAATCAAAGGTGATTAATTAAAAGTAATTAACTAAGTATGATTAATTAAAAGTAATTAATCAATGTGATTAATTAATAATTATTAATCAAGTGTAATTAATTAAAGATAATTAAGGAATAATTATCAGAATAATTAGAGAATAATTAATCAAGGTTGATTAATTTAGAAAGTAATTAAGAGGTAATTACTTAGTATAATTTGGAAGTAATTAATCAGGATGATTAATTAATTTGGTAATTAAGCAATAATTACTTATAGTAATTAAGTGAAAATTAATCAGGGAAGATTAATTGAGTTGGGTAATTAAGTGATGTTAGTTAATTAATTTGTAATTAATTAATGAATAGTATTGGATTGAAGATAATCCAAGTGTTTAATGAAGAATTAATTTAATTTAAGGATTTATTAAATTAATCAAGGTTGAATCAAATTGTTTATGAATGGTTAATGATTGGATGATTTATATCATTTAATGAGTTAATGATATTGGATGTTGTTGGATGGCATTGATTGATATGTGATGATGTGGATATGCTATATCTGAATGTGATACATATATGCTGCTTTGTGATATGTATAGATGCATGTGATAATAGATGCTTATCTATCTGTGTTGTGAATACATCCATTTATGCTAAGTGATATTTCTAATTATCTATTGTTTAAATCCCTTAAGAATAACTTGGACATTAAAATGGCGTTTGGTTTCGATGAGACCGGGATCGGGTTTCCATATTTGGAATCCGAAAACCACATCGATTCCAATTAAACGTTAGGTCGTTAATCCAAGTGGAGCAAGTGAAGACTCGAGGTGTAAGGGCTATACGTCAGTATAACTCTGTGGGTGATTCCGTAATGAGTTTGACGGAATAGTGCTTATAGATTCGAGATGGTGAATCAGAGTGCAAGGGCTATGGTCGTTGACTCTGAGGGTGATTCCAAAATGAGTGCAACGAGATAGTGCCTTCGGTTTCGTTCGAACCCGGAACGAACTTGTATGGATTGAATGCTTTCAGAACATCGTCAGGTGGACGATGAGCATTCTAAGATAATTGGTCCTATAAAGGTAATCGCAGCCTCAAGCCTCATCAACCGGGAATGGCTAAAACAGGGGAGGTGCAGCAAGGCTTCGTGGGTCGCGCCCACTGGAGAGCAAGATACATCCCTGTCTAGAGGTCCCTTTATATTTCGGCTGTGTGGGCAGTTGGTCTGCAGCCAACTGCGGGGTGGTCTTGTTCGGGACTGTTCAGTAAGGAATGGTCCCGGTCTTGTGTTGCAGGGGATGAAGGGAGTAATCCTCGGTACGGTGATCTAGGCCACGTACTGTGACGGGCGGTACCCCAGTAGCCCTGCCATTGTTGGAAACCCATTTTCCCTACGAGACCCTACGGTTTTGTTTGTATTACCCACATTTGTGGCTAGTAGCTGGAATTTAATGAATGTAACAATTTCGGCTATTTCATATTTACTTGAAAACCCTAGACACTATTATAATATCACTGGATTTCCTATCAAATGTTTTGGTTAGCGTAAGGTAAAAACTTTTCCATGTTTATGTGTGGGAAGTCTTACGTGATACCTTTTGTTTTCAAAGGATTTTCTAAAGTTAAGCAATCTTAAACCGTTTACTCACACCAGACCCCTGTCTGACCCGAGTGTTTATTTTCTGTTTTATTAAACTCTTGGGTACTCATATTATATATGAGTAGTCAAGTGATTCAGGTTATCTCTTGACGAATTCTGGAGGAGCTTTGGAGCAGGAGGCTTCAGCGAGTAGATATATGGTTAGATTTCCGCTGTGTATTATTCTGTATGATGTCTTGTATTGTATTAGACAGAAATGTTATAACTGTCTAAATTGAGATGTTTAGTTGTGTACTCTGATGTATATAATACTATGTATATGTTCTATATTATATATAAATCGTTCCGCTGTGAGATTCTGATGTGTTGTTTTCTCTTTCTTCTCTTTCTTTTCTTCTTCTATCCCCTTTCTTCTTAATTAGTGATGCGATTTTCTGGAGATAGGAAGTCGGGTCGCTACAGCTGGTATCAGAGCGTTAGGTTGAGTGAATACCTAGGCTCTGAAGTATATCTTTCTTTAGGAAGCGTTAGGTTGAGTGAATACCTAGGCTCTGAAGTGGTGTCTATCTTGAGAGAGCGTACTTGTAATTTTTATATAAATATATATTTATATAACTACCTAATCTGTTGGGTTATCTGTTCGGATTTTCCAACATAGGTTATAAAGGTAGATAAGGTAGAAGTGTATGGAACACGACTACCACTTTTGGTTGAGGTTTATATGTTGTGGTTGGAGGTGTGTTTATCGAGATTGTAGATCTAATACTATCTCGAATAAGTTTTGTGCTTTGTAGAAAGGATTTCTTTGAGTCCAGAGGAAGTCTTTTTCAAGAATTGGAGTATATTCTTGGAGTGTGAAGTTGATTTGCTCTCGAGTGTGCGGGATTTCCAAGAGTTGAGTTTGTCAGCTTAATAGAAGCAAGTGGTGACTTCAAGAAGGAATAGCTGTGTGGTGAGATGAGATGCAGTATCCGTAGATGGTTCTGAAGATGTTTCTTTTGGAGCCAGATTTAGATGGTGTTGGAAGAGCATTGATGTCTGCTGCAGGGAAGGTTCAGACGTTTAGAGATTTTCTGGATCTTAAGTAAGGGTATCTTATCTTTATTGAAGTAGGAGACTAAGGTCGATGAGTTACCTCAATTCGGACATGGTCTCATTTGTTTTTCTTAAGAAGATAAGTGGCGGTGTTTGGTTTGGAGCGGAGTTTCTTGAGAAGATGTCTACTCGTCTCAAGGATGTTTTAGAGGATTTGGGTGTTAGTTTTGAGTTTCAGGAGTTTGTGGTTAAGGATGATCTTTTGGTTTAGCTGTATCATTGAAGAGAAGTTTGGAAGTAGCAGCATGGGTCTATTTCTTTGATGATTCAGTAATCTTTGGATTTTTACTATCGGCAGACTAGGCAGATGGTGAAGGCTTTATCTTTTCTTTGGAAGGCTCAGCAGGGCGAGATATCTGTTGGAAGTGATCTATCAGTTTTTCTGATAGATAAGCCATTCTTGAAGATTGGTCTTGGATAGGAAAAGCTGTTCTGGTTGGGAGACAGTTCTTTGGAATCTGAACTGAGAGAGATCGCAAAAGTGACTTGCGATTAGTTAGGGATCTTGGAGTATTCTTTGGTTTGAGATTGAGGCATCTCAAGTAGTGGTGGAAACTATGAAGTAGTCGGAGATTCTCCAGATGCTTTTAGGGAATTAGAAGTTGACCTGAATCGGAGATTGAGATTTCTTATCAACTTGGATTTTCAGGAGTAGCATTGATGGTTCAACCCTGTAGTGGGATGACTTTTGGAGCGAGAAGAGTTTGGTGAGGCAGCTCAAGATTCTTTGGATAGATCATCTTATTCTAAGTTGAGATTATGCTGAGAAGTTTTGACCCAGTGAAATGGTCACTAAGATTTTATGAGTCGGATGAACTGTATATGGAGATGGATTGTGCTTGTGTTCTTCGATAGCATTCTTATCTGCTCTAGATCAGAGTTGTGCAGCGGAAGCGAGTTGGGAATTATTCTTGAATGGAGCAACCGGATGTTGCAGTAGAGGATTTCTACAGGAAATTCAAGTATGAAGGAATTTTCTAGATTTGAAGGCAAGGTTGTCAAGTACAACTGTTGGCTATTCCAGATAGGAGAGGTATGTTTGAAGTCCATTGATGTTTGTGGTATAGAGTTGTATTTTGGATTTCAGCAAATTATTTTTGGGAGAGCCATTTTGTTGAGTAGGACCTGGAGATTTGGTTTGAGCTGGTGCTGTTGTTTCATGGAGCAATCAGCAAGAGTTAGGCTGATCAGGATATTGGAGGTGACTCAGGCTCATCTGAAGAGTTGTGCAGTTAAGAATTGAGTAATTTTGGAATGTGTAGTTAGAATTTGGATTTTGTTTTATCCGATCAAAGAAGATATAAAGAATGGGTAAAACTGGAGAGTTAGCTTTGTAGGTATTTGGAGTTTTATCTGTGATCTCTAGAGATTTGATTTTGATCTTCAGGATTGAATTGCCAGTTTGGATAGCTGGAATTCATTGTATTTCACATATCTCTGAGGAATATGTGTATGATTCTTTGAGTAATAGAATCAGCAGTCCAGAAGGAATCTGGTAGTTGAGTTGGTTTTGAGCTTAGCCTGATATCTTGTTCAGATTTGAAGAATCAGGTGAGGGAGTTCTTGGTTTTAGTAGAGTAGTTAGTTAAGATTCTGTAGAGTGAGTGTTCCAGTATAGGTATCTGGAAACTCTAGATAATATTAGGAAGTTCTATTCAGAATTTTTCTGAATAGATAAATTGTTTGTTTGTTTGAATTGGTTGCTATGATTGATAATGTATGATTGTTTGTTTGATTGCTGATAAGAATTTAAATTCTTTAACTGGGTTATTAAATTATCTTTGCTTTTAAACTTCGGGGACGAAATTCTTTTAAGGGGGGAGGAATGTGACGACCCGGAATTTTGAGCAATATCAATTTAATAATCTTTGATAATAATTAAATTGATTTGATCATTTTATATTATAAATTGACAAGTTAAATTTATTTTAAAGGTTAATAATAATAATTTGTTAATATCTGTCAATAAATTTCTTTACAATATGAATAGGCAAGATTAATTCTTTTGAAAGCTAATAATAATTTGATTTTGGAATTATTTATTTTGGTAAATAAGATGTTTTAATGTAATAAAACTTTGTATTCAAATTATAATATATATGAATGTATATATTGTGATTTGATATTTGTTTTAAAATTTAATTTGGAAATTAATAAATTTAATGTTAGAATGTTCTATTTGAAATGTGTATATATATTTGTATATATATATTTGAAATAGGAATTGCATTAATTTGAATTTAATAATAGTTTTCAAACTTGAGTATATCTAGTTTGAATTTAAAATGATAATTTGATTTAATGACTTTAAATTGATAATTGAGATTTAAATTTATAATAACAAAGTTAATTCCTTATTTATGATAAATATGTACTTTAAGCTTTTAAATAAGATTTAAATTTAAAATAGATGTTTCAAAAATATAAACATGATTGAATTAAAAATGTAAATTACTTGTTTCATATGAATATCTATTAAAATATAAGTATGTACATTTTATATTACATAAATATATGTATATAAGGATTTAATAAATTATTAAAGATAAATACATTTAAAGGAAAAACATATAAATAATACTTATATAACACATGTAAGAATATTAATGTACATTAACAACACTTGTAAATTAATTGGTATAGGTGTAAGTTAATCAAAGCTTAAGATTGACAAATGTCTTTCTTTTGTAAACTTAAATTTAAAATTTATTTGTAAAATCAAAAGAAAAGATTTTATCCTTCAGCAAATTCTTTCTTCATTTCTCAAAGATGAATACAATCTAAAAAAAGAAAAATAATTTCATTATCTTCAAACCAAAGTTCAAATAATCAAAAGAAGATCAGGAAAAATGAATAATCTGCAAATCTGAAAATTCAAAACAGAGGCTAAAACAAGATCTTCAAATGCAGCAGCAACAATTAAAACATTCAACATGCAAAGTTAGGAAACATCAAACAAAACTGGAATCAAGCAGACAACATATTCAATAACATGCAAATTAAATTGAAGCCTGGAAATCATCAACTGCAAGTAAAACACCAACATGCAAGAATCTGGAAATCAAATAAGCATCAGGATGTACAACATTAACATGCAAAGAATTCTATTTTTCAACTTGAAAGATAAATTGCAAGTCTGGGAAGCTTTATGTGCAGTTCTATCTCCTTCCATTTTCAGGTGAGTAAATAAATTTTAAAAACAGATTTAAACTTGATTCTATCTTGAATTGTGAATGAATATCATACTATTACTTGATTGAATTAAATGCATGTTTATATGTGAGAGTTTGAATTGCATGTTTGAGCATATGGGTTGGAATACCTGTACAGTTTGAAAGATTTCAGCATGTATAAAACAGATCAACCTCATGATAAAATCAATAACTTGATAATGGATTTGAATTTGACTTTGATTTGTATATAAAAGATGTTTGTAATCATCTAACTTCTCATCTAAAAATGCTTGTAAGTTTTAAAATTGGATAACTTGTTTAAAATTTTCAAATTTACAGTAAATGGTAAGTTGAGTCAAAAATTAATTAAATCAATTTTGAGTTTTGATTTCATGTATGAATTAGCCATTGAAAATTATGAATTTTAGTGTGATTAACATGATTTTTACTTTGGTAGTTTAAGAGAATTTAGGATTTTTCTGTTTTGGGCATTTTGGTTGATTGGGGGCGATCGGCGGCAAATTGGTTGGCGTGGATGAGCACGAAGGTCGAGGTGACGTAGGGGACCATCAGAAAAATGCTCCTTGATTTTTCTATTGAGTGTGATGGCCGATAGTTGAAGAAGTAGGGTTTTTGGTTGCTGTAATTACCGATGATGTTCAATGGGCTACTGCATCATCATGTTATTACCGAAGGTGATCGCGAGTGTTGCTGAGTGGTTGGTGGGTTGCGATGAAGCTTGGGAAGTAATGGTGGGACTTCTCGAAGTGTGTGATGCCGTGGAGGTTGGATTTACCGGTGATGGTGTCTCGAAAAATTTGGGTTCGACAGTCATTCTTCGGAGCTTGATTGAATTGGGTTTGCTGGAGGTTGCGTGCTGTTGTCAAGGGCGTTTGTGACTTGGTGGAGGCCGGAGAGGGGATCGCCGTTGACCAACGGCGATGTGCACGTTAACGTGCACAGTTCGTGTTTCAATGGTGGGTTGTGGGGGAAGATGGATTGAACACGAAGCAGGCATCGGGGGTTTGTGGATATGGCTCGAAGCAGTGGGGGTAGGAAGGGGAACTCGGGGTAATCACTGGGTCTTTGGGTAGTTTACTCGGGTTTTGGTCAGGGATTAGAACTAGTTGGGTAGGTCGCTAATGCAAAGAATATTTGTTTTAGAAATTTAGTTTTTAAATCAAAGGTTGAGCAAGTTTCAAATTATGTTTTAAACAAGTTTATATATTTTAAAATATGGAAGTTTTTAAATATAATAAGTGGATTTAAATTTAAGTTTATATTAAACTTTAATAAATAAATTTGGGAAAGATTTTAAAAGATTTCAAAGTTCAACTCTAAATATGTTTAAATTTAATTTATTTCTAAATCATTATATTTTATTTAAATTAAGTTTAATAATTTAGAATTTGATAATCAATGGAAATAAAGATTATCTTTAGTAAGTTTGAATTTTGATTTAATTAAAGATAATTAAATTTGTAAAGATAATTGAGATAATTAAATTAATTTTAATTATCAAGTTTTAATTATGAATAAATGATTAAATTAAGATAAGGTTTCTTAATTAAGAATCTTTTATATAATAAGTTAAGAATCATTTAATTAATTTTAAATGATTTAGTTAAATAGTTAATTAAATAATTAACTTATGATTAATTAAGATAATCACTTTGGATTAATATAATTACTTGGGAAGTAATTAAAGTAATTAAGTGGTTAATTACTAAAGGTAATTAAGTAAAGAATAATTACTTTATGAAAAGTAATTAAGTAAATGTGATTAAGAGTTAATCACTTGAGTTATTAATTAAAGACTAAATTAATAATTAGTTAAAGGTTTAAATTATTTGATTAATGATTAATTAATAAAAGATTAAGAGTAATTAATTAAGTTATTAATTACTTGTTTAAGTAATTAATTAAGATAGAATTTTAATTAATGAGTAATCATTAATTAATGAAAATAATTAATTAATTGTTAATTAATAATTTAAGAATAATTAATTTATAATTTAGTTTTAATTACTAAATGTAATTAAAGTAATTAATCAAAGGTGATTAATTAAAAGTAATTAACTAAGTATGATTAATTAAAAGTAATTAATCAATGTGATTAATTAATAATTATTAATCAAGTGTAATTAATTAAAGATAATTAAGGAATAATTATCAGAATAATTAGAGAATAATTAATCAAGGTTGATTAATTTAGAAAGTAATTAAGAGGTAATTACTTAGTATAATTTGGAAGTAATTAATCAGGATGATTAATTAATTTGGTAATTAAGCAATAATTACTTATAGTAATTAAGTGATAATTAATCAGGGAAGATTAATTGAGTTGGGTAATTAAGTGATGTTAGTTAATTAATTTGTAATTAATTAATGAATAGTATTGGATTGAAGATAATCCAAGTGTTTAATGAAGAATTAATTTAATTTAAGGATTTATTAAATTAATCAAGGTTGAATCAAATTGTTTATGAATGGTTAATGATTGGATGATTTATATCATTTAATGAGTTAATGATATTGGATGTTGTTGGATGGCATTGATTGATATGTGATGATGTGGATATGCTATATCTGAATGTGATACATATATGCTGCTTTGTGATATGTATAGATGCATGTGATAATAGATGCTTATCTATCTGTGTTGTGAATACATCCATTTATGCTAAGTGATATTTCTAATTATCTATTGTTTAAATCCCTTAAGAATAACTTGGACATTAAAATGGCGTTTGGTTTCGATGAGACCGGGATCGGGTTTCCATATTTGGAATCCGAAAACCACATCGATTCCAATTAAACGTTAGGTCGTTAATCCAAGTGGAGCAAGTGAAGACTCGAGGTGTAAGGGCTATACGTCAGTATAACTCTGTGGGTGATTCCGTAATGAGTTTGACGGAATAGTGCTTATAGATTCGAGATGGTGAATCAGAGTGCAAGGGCTATGGTCGTTGACTCTGAGGGTGATTCCAAAATGAGTGCAACGAGATAGTGCCTTCGGTTTCGTTCGAACCCGGAACGAACTTGTATGGATTGAATGCTTTCAGAACATCGTCAGGTGGACGATGAGCATTCTAAGATAATTGGTCCTATAAAGGTAATCGCAGCCTCAAGCCTCATCAACCGGGAATGGCTAAAACAGGGGAGGTGCAGCAAGGCTTCGTGGGTCGCGCCCACTGGAGAGCAAGATACATCCCTGTCTAGAGGTCCCTTTATATTTCGGCTGTGTGGGCAGTTGGTCTGCAGCCAACTGCGGGGTGGTCTTGTTCGGGACTGTTCAGTAAGGAATGGTCCCGGTCTTGTGTTGCAGGGGATGAAGGGAGTAATCCTCGGTACGGTGATCTAGGCCACGTACTGTGACGGGCGGTACCCCAGTAGCCCTGCCATTGTTGGAAACCCATTTTCCCTACGAGACCCTACGGTTTTGTTTGTATTACCCACATTTGTGGCTAGTAGCTGGAATTTAATGAATGTAACAATTTCGGCTATTTCATATTTACTTGAAAACCCTAGACACTATTATAATATCACTGGATTTCCTATCAAATGTTTTGGTTAGCGTAAGGTAAAAACTTTTCCATGTTTATGTGTGGGAAGTCTTACGTGATACCTTTTGTTTTCAAAGGATTTTCTAAAGTTAAGCAATCTTAAACCGTTTACTCACACCAGACCCCTGTCTGACCCGAGTGTTTATTTTCTGTTTTATTAAACTCTTGGGTACTCATATTATATATGAGTAGTCAAGTGATTCAGGTTATCTCTTGACGAATTCTGGAGGAGCTTTGGAGCAGGAGGCTTCAGCGAGTAGATATATGGTTAGATTTCCGCTGTGTATTATTCTGTATGATGTCTTGTATTGTATTAGACAGAAATGTTATAACTGTCTAAATTGAGATGTTTAGTTGTGTACTCTGATGTATATAATACTATGTATATGTTCTATATTATATATAAATCGTTCCGCTGTGAGATTCTGATGTGTTGTTTTCTCTTTCTTCTCTTTCTTTTCTTCTTCTATCCCCTTTCTTTCTTAATTAGTGATGCGATTTTCTGGAGATAGGAAGTCGGGTCGCTACAGTTTCTAAATAAGAAATACAACTATATTGATTTCAAATACAGATTCGAATCTCAAATTTAAACCATTTAAATTCCTATATAGTTTAAGGCTTAAAAATTTAAATGTTCAATTTAACCGTTTCATATAGATCTCGATTTAACCTCATTATTATTTAGTCTTGAAATACTTCCTCATTTGATTCAAGATAATTTAATTAACCTTAAATTCCATTTTTCTCATATTTTCTTTAATTTACTTAAACGTGAAATATGCATTTAATCGCTTAAATCAAAAATCCAGTTATAAAATCCTACCTTTTTAAAATTTCCCATTTAAAAATTTTAGATCGATTTAATTAAATAAATCCTTATTTAGATACCATTTAATAAACTCAAATTTATCTCCCTATCTTAGTTTATCCCAATTATTTCAAAAATCTATTTGAAATATAATTTAGATAAATATTAACATAGTTTAGGTATTAAATCAAACTTAATTAAATTAAATATTATTAAATCTATATATATATAGAAATTTAAGAATTAACATTTATTAAGACCATATATTTCTTTCCAAACAAAGAATTTAGTTCCAAAATATTTATATATGAACCACGGTGTCTGTATATATTCCTTATCATCTGGTCAAGTGTTACGGATATTTATCATTTAAATCCGTACACTAAATATATACAGGAGGATATCATTCCAATCCGTAATCCCAAATTTAATTAAATGAAAATCGCTTGGGTCTATCATTTCAAACCATAACGAAATTCTCCTATTCTAAAGTCTGTTCGGGTATGTATCATTTCAACCCATAGTGAATTCTAAACTACAGGGAACTTGCAGAGTGATAACAGATAACAAAAATATAGAAGGATATGATAATAATATACAACAGGAATATATCATCAGTAATTAAATAAAGTATAAACAATAGGATATGGTGTCATATCCTGTAGGTAAACAGATACAGGTAATAGCATAAATATAACAATTTAAATAACTACAGCAACATATTCCAATTGTCATTTCAATTGAAATCAAATTTAATAAACAAAAGAACGTTAATCGTGACTGATTGCTCACCTTTCGAGCCTAGAGGAAAGGGCGGAATGAGAAGAGATACAAATCCAAGCACAGATTTCGAAGCAACGCAATATTGGCAAGAATTTTAACGATCAAAGCTGATAAAGAGGAATTGACGAAACTCAAATCAGAGTTGGGTCGATTGAAGATAAATGGGATAAGTGAGCTATATATAACCATATAAAACTGTATTCTAAATTTAGACATATATTAAATTAAATATATATTTTCACAAACCATTGGTGTAAACAAAACATATCTATATGAAGTATTGTTTAAAATAATGTATATGTTTAAACCTATATACAAACCAATATCCAACACCATTTAAAAATTTAAATCTTTATAAAGTAACCCTTGTAAATAAAATATTAAAATCAATATTAAAACATATTCTAAATTTAATATACATACATTCCAAATCATTGTTTTTAACAAAACGTATATACACTAAAATCAGACATGTATGCAATATATATGTTGAAATAATACTAATTAAAATATAAATACATATATATAATGCATGTTTATTTTCAACGTATCAACTACCACATATATTATACTTTTAAACTTAATATATCTTAAAAATATAAACTGTACCAACTTTTATAACTTAAGATAATTTATGTTATACATACTGTAACTTATATAACCCAATTTATATAAACAGACCGAATCAACAATTTATACTTATGTAAAACATAAACATAACGCATAAAAGAAAAATCAAGACACGACCTGACATATTATAGTTAAAGTCAAAACAAATGGAACTAATATTATAACTTGTAAAATATATATAATCATAAAACATACCCATACTTGAATAAGGATATGTATCCACTATATGTAGATACGCAGCCGAAGCAGTAGAGTGAGATGGTGAGCGGACGTTGGAGGTGGAGCGAGCAACTTCTCAACATTTTTTTTCGTTTGGGTCTGAAAGTGGAGAAGAAGGGGAGTAGGAATATAATGGCAGAGAGAAAATGAACAGGGGAGACAAAAGAGAACAATGATGCAGATAGAAGAGAATGGAATATATATATAAGTATGAATTGGAATCCAAGAGACTGGAGCAACCGATAAAAAAAGGAACGCCACAAAAGTAACGTTCAAATTAATTAATCCAACATAAAGCAATAAATTATGGACCGTTTGATTTAAAAAAAATCAATGCAAACGTACATTTTCTTTTCTCAACGGTTATAAAACAATGCGTAGGGCCTAAGGTTAGGAATGAAAAAGGAAATTAACGTACCATCAATAGATTAAGGTGAAAAAAGCAGGGAGCAATCAAAAATAAAAATTTCCAATTTGAGACGTTCGAATTACAGAATAGAACGTTTGTACTGAATTGGGAATAGTTACAGTCCCTTAAATTTCGGAGTTATGAAATTTATTAAAGCAATTTATTTTATTTCTTGGGATTCACGTTCCAAATTTTTGAAACCGAAGGAAGGAATAAAGTCACAGCTTAGGGTACCGTCAAATAAAGGCAAGAGCTAAATTAAAGGAATAGAAACGAAAGTTAATAAATAAAGCTGAACGACAACAAATCTTGTAAGCAGGGAAATAATGTAAAAAGAGGAAGTAAATTCTAGAAAAGTAAAGGTCACGTTGGCAAATAAATAAAATGCAAATTTGCCGTCACCAATCACGCGTTTGAAATCGAAAATCAAGGAAAAATTAAATGCAAATGGAAGTGGTGGACCAGCAGATTGAAATGGACACGCTAGGTAAGAAAAGTAAATAGGCAGGTTATAAATCAGATTGGAAAGAAAAGTGGAGAGGTTAATTGATAAAAGAATTAAGATAATGAAAATGCATAATAATATTGTTGGCATTTAACGTTAACTAGCATCAATCATGTCAGACACCCATGTAAAAAAAACGCATGTAGGAGCATGCATTTTATTCTGACTTGCAACATCATTCATCATTTTGGCATTCGTGGCATTCAACAAATTAAGGTGGTGGTCAATGTCACGACCCGAACTCGATGTCCAACAAACAACATCAAATTCGTTTCCCGGGAGCTTGCAACACCATTAAATGATAAATAACACAGCGGAAATAAAAGATGATATCACTGATATAACATGAATACAATATCTGATACATTAATTTGATACAATGATAATCATCAACATCAGAGAATATACAACATAGAATACAGCGAAACATGATACAATATGAAATAAGTCTTCTCAGAATATAATACTGCAACTCTGATCCAAAAAGCTTCAAAGACAAAGCTCCAAAACTCCTTGCTCGATCCACCATCAAGATTGCACCAAGCTAAACAAGTCTCGTCCATATCCAAAGAAAACTGAACTAGCTCCAGATGATCTACTGAACCTAATTATCTGAAAAACCAAACTCTAGACTGCCCGTGTGGAAAATTTTGAGCACCCAGAGTTTAGGAAAGAAACAATAAACTCTGGATCAGTCATGGGACTGGTGTGAGCAAACAAAAACTTTATCTTTAAAAAAAATAGACAAAGAAATATTTTAAAATAGATTCGCAATGCTTTTTAGAAATGAGACTACCATAAGGCCTCCCGCACACACACACAATGCAAACGCAGAATCGGAGGAGATTTCTCCTTATGATAGTCAAAGATGCTTGATACGCATTAAAAAGAAACATTTGATATTATTACTAGTGCATAGTGTAGAGAAAATTCATTTCGAAAATAAAGATATAAATCTTAGCAGACATAGACATTTCGAACTATGCCTAATATAGCTACCATCCAAACAGTGGGGCGCCACCATAAGTAGATGGCGGGTAATATAACTAATACCGTACAAGGCTCGTATTTGAAGAATGGATTTTCCAACAAATGGTCAGGCCAAGGAACTTCCCATTGCCACATGGAAACGCCTCTAGAAGGACGCCCCGAGAACCAAACCGTTCTCTGCTAAACAAGGCCGGGAACCCCTTTTCCTAAGGGATATTACAAACCCTCAGATATGCCACCCCCAGTCCTTTGGGACCTTTAAACGAGATCTCTCTAACCAACATCACACCATAATAATAAGTGTTTCAACATGAGTAAATATCTGGGCTCCATACCATGATACTACCCTTTTCCAGAAGGAATGGTCATACCCTAGGGACGCTATCCCTGAAAACCTTGCCGCACAATTCCTGTTTCGACCATTACCGGTTTGTGAGGCTCGACGAAGTCTCGTCCACAAAAACACACTTTATACAAAAGCCGTGCTTTGGGTCAACAAATGATCATAGTAATGATCACCAAGATAGACGATCAAACAAATGATCCTATCACGAATAATCAATACAATGATCATTTCACAGCAACACTCAGCATGTCACATTACCAAATTGGGAATATATCGCTGATAACCTTCAACTACATAACCTCTGAGCTCGTACGTCTCAGAGAAGGGTGTTAAGCTAAAAGAATAAATTCTCCGCCACCAACAGAAATATATTTGAAAGAAATCGGCTTTATATCTCAATTTGTAATGTCAGACATACTATCCATACAAGTCTGTTCCGGGCTCGAACAGAACCGAAGGCACTTACAAAGAAGTCCTTGCAATCCGGATATCCACAATCCTGATCGGATTCCCCATCACTTAGGGAGAACTCTATACCGGAGCAACTCGGTGCAGAGTCAATCGACAGGTCATCCCATCGCTCTCGCAAATACCCGGTCTTCAACACCGGTCTTCAAATGCTATCCATAACGACATATCACATATTCGGAATGGGTTATACGACCCAAAGGTCCTTTCCCGGCTAACCCGAATAGTGAGCGCAAAATTTAAAACATATGGATATGGGATTTCGATTAAGTCACAACTTAATAATTCCAAAGTTTCTTTCAAATGGTTTAAACAAATTACCATTTCAAATCTTTCAAACAAAAAGATTTATTTCACAAAGTTCACTCAGTTTCACAAAGATTCATTTACGGATTTCAAAACAATTTCCGTTTCAATTTGATTAACTCATTTAAATCTTTAAATCAAAGATTTATCTCATATCTTTCAAAACTTATTTTCAAAGATTCATTCATAACTTGGAAAATCATTTTCGATTCAAACTTGAAATCTCTTTAATATTAATTGGAAGTTCATTACTCATATAAAAGCTTTTTATCACTTAGAAACAATAGTTTTATTTTGGAAAAAACTCGATTCTATTTATACAAGTTACAATCTTTAATTCGGATTTTCAAATCAATGCTTAAAAATGGTTTAAAACCGTATAACTTGTAAAAATCCTTTTTAAATCATAAATACTGAATATAGAATTCAATTTCAGATTTCTTTTGAATTTCAATCTAAATCCGATTATTTAAATTCCAAATCTTTATTAATTATTCAAAAATAACTTTTATTCTTAAAACAGCTTTTCAAAAGCTTTTCCACATTAAAACTTAATTTATTTCCAAAAATATTTGAATTAAAAATTCAAATTCAAACTTATTTAAAAATCTGCGACTTAACCGATTTCCTCATGAAATCCATATTTGTGTGTGGATAGTGTGGTCCAAGGATTTTACACAATAGTGCACAACATCAATCATCACAAATATATCAATATCGATAAGCGGTATAAACAATAACGCTTATCTTCCTTCACAATTTCATAGATAAATAAATTTATCAATCAAGAGATTCATCATTACGATTCGATGTGGGTTTCAGATAGCCAACTGGAATCCGAATCCCTGTCGCATCGAAATTCAAATGCCGTTTTACAGGCAAAGGGGTTTTCACATATATATAAAAACAAATCAAAATTCACAGTACAGCATAAGGCAATTCACATCACACGGTATCAAAATCACGAACAGAAATATCTATTCAATACAGAACATCTTATGATAGTCGATCGTTTTCACTTTAAGGTAAAGGTGATTTAAAAGAATTTACCACATAACTATTTTTATTGATTTATTTGAATCAATGATTAACTAGTCTTAATAGTGAATTAATTAAAATTTTAATTGATTATGCTTTAATCAATTATGACTACCATTCATAAATTAATCAACTTTAAATCATCTTATTTACAATTCTTCATTACAAATCAATTAAATAACTAATTTTTTTTTTACTCAATCTTAATTTTTCAAATTGGCAAATCTCTAATTACTTAGTTAATTTCAATTTTAAAATTAATTGTTCATTCTTCATTATCCTTTTTAAACAATTAATAAATAATAATTTATCTTAATTTACATTTTAAAAATCTTCTTCAAACTTTAAAAAAAAACAAATTATTATTAATTATAAAATCTGTAATGTTGATTAACTTTAACACTTAACTTAAATTATTTACTTAATTAAAACATTAATTTAGATTTTAAAAGGACATTCTAACATTTTCATTTGGTTAATTCAATTTTCAAACAAATTCCTAACCGACAGTAACCAACATTTATTACCTTGTTAACACTAAAATTGTTGAACATTTTTATCTTTTAAATCTGTAGGGCTTAATCCCAATTACAACAAACCCGAGGTTTACCCGGCTCCACCTGAGAAACACTTCGAGTTTCCTTCCATCTTTCACGAGTCATCCCCCGCTCCCTCTCTTGTTCGTTCTTCTTCTTATTTCTGTTTTTTTTTACCTGAAGCTACAAGATGCTCGCTCAAACCCAAAACAAAACAAAAACTCGAGCCAAAGCATCACGTACTCGAGCTTTCTCTCGAGTTTCACCTCTTCCCCCTCGGCCCAAACTTTCCTGACACTAATCAGTGTCGTGCACGTGCACACGAACCGCCGCCACCTCCGGTGGCCATCGCGACCCTCAATAAGTCGCGAATCCTTCCTATACTCCAAATCAGGTCTCGATTCGACAACATCCACCATAAATCAAAAATAAGTGTTTCGATCGAAACTTAAAGCCTAAAACACCACCACAAAATGCCTCGCTACGCCGCCACCTAGTGCCAGAACCCACGCAACTTCGTCCACAACCGCGCCACGTCTTGCTACGACGATCCCCCCCAGTGCGATCAGCTTCAGTTGACCCACGACCGATCGAAAGTGCTCCAAAACTAGTCGGCAAAAACTGCTGCTCAAACCCTACTTTGATCTCGTCCCCTTAATCCACACAATCGAAAAAATTTCTAACATTTTTCCTGACTTCGTAACCCATTAAGCTAGCTTCAAGCAGAATTTCGTGAGCAAATATTCATTCGATCATCAGGAAATGATCAAAAAAACCAAACCTATACAACTTACGATTCCCCAAATTTTAGCAAACTAAAAATCTCGGCTTCATCACTAAAATTCATCATTTCATATTACAATTCAGTTTATAAATTCCAAACTAGAGATTAAAATGTTTTGTTTTTATCATTTTCAAGAAGTTTATTGTAATAGTTAACTTTAGGGACAACCCTTAACAAATACAGTTGGAAATATATTTTTTTTCTTTTTAAAATTAGCATTGTGTTGTTAGAATCAACTTCCACTCAAAAATTAACACCTAAACACATCGAAGAAGAAAGTGTAGATACCCCTGTAACAGCCATGTATATATTTACAGTCGCATATATACAAACATAACCATACTCATCCCATTCATACTTCACACAATCAATATTGATTACATTAAATCCAAGGGGTGTTCATAAATTTTAGAGTTTTCTCACCTTGAATGGTTTTGAAACAGAGAATAATCTTGTTTCTTTTAAGGCCCGCAGTTTTGATTTTTCCTTTTTTTCTATTTCTTTTTACTTGCTTTGTTTCCTTTGAACTTGAATGATATTGCTTATATTTTTTTTCTTCTGGTTTGCTTACTCATGAACGAACTGGAATGAGGGTTTGATGCATATAAAAAGGAAGTATGCAGTATATCATTTGTACAAAAAGCATGTTAAGGATGCTTGCATTTAATGCAAAGGTATGTTGCATTTATTGTTTTGCAATTCAGTTTGTACTTGTTTTTATTTTGTATTTAATTTATTTTATTGCTTGCCTTCTGTATCTGTTTCATTTGTTATCATTTACTTTGGGTCCTTTGTATTCACTTCATATTTTATATGTGCTATTGGGTTTATAACTTATACTATTTTAATTATGTTTGTACAGTTCTTTGCTTCTTGTTTATATCTTACTTTCTTGCTTTGACCATGCTGAGATATGTTGCATTTATTGTTAAGTACTTTATGTTTTATCTTGTATTGCATATGAATTTACAGCAAACCTTTGTTAATATTATACTTGTATGTTATTTCTTGTCTTGTTTCAAACCTGTATTTCTGTTTTGTTTTATTTTATTTTTAGTCTTCTTCTTTAGTACTTGTTTACATCTTACATTACTTAATGTAATATTATTTTAGTTATCTGTACATATTTTGTTTACAACACCTTTATTATATTTTTATTTATGTATGTATTTGTTTTGTTATTTGCTTTGTATTCTATTTTTTTTTTAACATGTCCCTTACTTGTTGCAGCCTCTTTCCTATATTTTATTTATGTATGTAAATTTTATTCTAGTTTTGTTTGTTTTTATTTTATAGTTTGATTACTAAACATTGATTTATAACTTACATTTTATTTTATACTTTTTATTATTATTTTTAAAGAAACTTCATTTTGAATTCCCAAATCAAACTTTTGTTTATAATTCCATTCAATTGAAAACATTTAACTTTATATTTTACTCTATACACCTATATTCAATATTGATACGTAGTTTTATTTTATTTTATTTTGAACACTTTATTTCAATTCCAATTCAATTATATTTAAAATAAGTTTCAAATCCAATTTATAAAATAAATAAGTATACATATCTTATCAAAATTGAAAATTTTTTTAAACAAATCCATAATTTAATCCAAGAATTCAATTAAATTATAAATTTAATTTCGTCTTTAAAACTAGGATCGTTACAGACTTCCCCCCTTAAAAGGAATTTCGTCCTCGAAATTCGCCATAGAGAGATAACAAAGATAGATGAAAGATAGAGAAATATCTTTCCAGATCAAACTGGATATCAATTCTGCATTTGGCTTACCAAATCAGAATATCAATAATAGATATGAGAACAACTCAATCAATTATGAAAAATTGGGTTTCCTGATCTACAAAGTATACAGGGGTATTGGTTAGTTCGAAAGGATGATTAACCGTTTGTAGAATATATCGAAACCCAATGAAATAGACAGAAATAGATTCGATTACAATCTCAGCTTCAAGATTAAATTCATTTACGATTTGCCGAAAAATAAAACTAATGATAGTTCCTGTGTCGAACAAAATTCGAACAATTTAATCGTAAACGAGAAGATTACCTTATAAAATTCATTTCCTTAATCAGATGTTGAGGTTGAAGAATCATCTCTGATTGCATACACTTTCTTTACTAAAGTTTGCTTCTTTGCTGGACAGTTGTTGATCCTATGTCCTGGCTTGCGGCATTTATAGCATCCCGTAGATTCCTGATCTGGCCTCATAAATGGCTCTCTCATTCCTGGCTTCCAATCATTCTTGCATTTATCCGAGTAGTGACCTTTCTCCAAGCAATTGAGACAAGTAACATCCTTCTTTTTCTTCGGTATACTCTTCTTTCCTTTATTTTTCCTCGATTTCCTTCCGCCAAACTTCCTTTTTCTCTAATTCGGATTACTTGCATCTACATTCTCCTCTCGATCTTTGCTTTTCCAAAGTATCATATCTATAGCCCATATCAATTAATTCAGAAAAAGATTCCTTTACGTGAGTAGTCATCCGTTCCTGAAACTCCTTGTTCATTCCCCGAATAAACTTTTCATTCTTCTTTAACGGTGTATTCACCAATTCTGGACCAAATCGAGATAATTCAATAAATTTGTTCAAGTACTCCTCAAACGATAAACTCCCTTGCTCTAAATCCATAAACTCTTGGTACACTCTAGAGATACCAGCAGACGGCATATATCGCTGCTCAAACACTTCCTTGAAACGACTCCAAGTAAATTCATCTGTCGACTCATCCACGGTAACAGTTTCCCACCAAACTAAAGCCTCTTCCTGGAGTTGCCATGAAGCTATCAATCGCATCTGATCATCTTTTAATTTTAGTCCTTTGAAAATCTTTTCACACGATCGAATCCATGCTTGTGCTTCAATAATGGTTTCTTTGCCTGTGAATGGCTTTCCACCAAGTCTAGAAAACTTTTGATATAAATCAGCCAAATTCAATTGAGATTGAATAGGAATATCTGTCGTTGTAGGGTTTGGACCAGCTAAAGTAGTACTTTCCTGTCTCCTATTTCGTCCTCTTCTTCCACTCATTCTTACTATCTGTAAATAGTAAGAAATCTGATTTAGGCATTCGGACGAAATATCTTAGATAATAACAACAGATAAAGAAAATAGATTAAGAAATTTGGACTTTGGTTCCACTGGTTGTACTCATTCTAGGGTATACTTCACCCTATCTCTAATGAGCCATCTAATGTGTTACACTCCGTAGCTAAAGTTCTTACTCAACCTTCAGCTCTGATACCAATCTGTCACGACCCGAACTCGATGTCCAACAAGCAACATCAAATTCGTTTCGCGGGAGCTTGCAACACCATTAAATGATAAATAACACAGCGGAAATAAAAGATGATATCACTGATATAACATGAATACAATATCCGATACATCAGTTTGATACAATGATAATCATCAACATCAGAGAATATACAACATAGAATACAGCAGAACATGATACAATATGAAATAAGTCTTCTCAGAATATAATACTGCAACTCTGATCCAAAAAGCTCCAAAGACAAAGCTCCAAAACTCCTTGCTCGATCCACCATCAAGATTGCACCAAGCTAAACAAGTCTCGTCCATATCCAAAGAAAACTGAACTAGCTCCAGATGATCTACTGAACCTAATTATCTGAAAAACCAAACTCTAGACTGCCCGTGTGGAAAATTTTGAGCACCCAGAGTTTAGGAAAGAAACAATAAACTCTCGATCAGTCATGGGACTGGTGTGAGCAAACAAAAACTTTATCTTTCAAAAAAAAACAGACAAAGAAATATTTTAAAATAGATTCACAATGCTTTTTAGAAATGAGACTACCATAAGGCCTCCCCACACACACACAATGCAAACGCAGAATCGGAGGAGATTTCTCCTTATGATAGTCAAAGATGCTTGATACGCATTAAAAAGAAACATTTGATATTATTACTAGTGCATAGTGTAGAGAAAATTCATTTCGAAAATAAAGATATAAATCTTAGCCGACATAGACATTTCGAACTATGCCTACTATAGCTACCATCCAAATAGTGGGGCGCCACCATAAGTAGATGGCAGGTAATACAACTAATACCGTACAAGGCTCGTATTTGAAGAATGGATTTTCCAACAAATGGTCAGGCCAAGGAACTTCCCATTGCCACATGGAAACGCCTATGGAAGGACGCCTCGAGAACCAAACCGTTCTCTGCTAAACAAGGCCGGGAACCCCTTTTCCCAAGGGATATTACAAACCCTCAGATATGCCACCCTCGGTCCTTTGGGACCTTTAAACGAGAGCTCTCTAACCAACATCACACTATAATAATAAGTGTTTCAACATGAGTAAATATCTGGGCTCCATACCATGATACTTCTTTTCCAGAAGGAATGGTCATACCCTAGGGACGCTATCCCTGAAAACCTTGCCGCACAATTCCTGTTTCGACCATTACCGGTTTGTGAGGCTCGACGAAGTCTCGTCCACAAAAACACACTTTATACAAAAGCCGTGCTTTGGGTCAACAAATGATCATAGAAATGATCACCAAGATAGACGGTCAAACAAATGATCCTATCACAAATAATCAACACAATGATCATTTCACAGCAACACTCAGCATGTCACATTACCAAATTGGGAATATATCGCTGATAACCTTCAACTACATAACCTCTGAGCTCGTACGTCTCAGAGAAGGGTGTTAAGCTAAAAGAATAAATTCTCCGCCACCAACAGAAATATATTTGAAAGAAATCGGCTTTATATCTCAATTTGTAATGTCAGACATACTATCCATACAAGTCTGTTCCGGGCTCGAACAGAACCGAAGGCACTTACAAAGAAGTCCTTGCAATCCGGATATCCACAATCCTGATCGGATTCCCCATCACTTAGGGAGAACTCTATACCGGAGCAACTCGGTGCAGAGTCAATCGACAGGTCATCCCATCGCTCTCGCAAATACCCGGTCTTCAACACCGGTCTTCAAATGCTATCCATAACGACATATCACATATTCGGAATGGGTTATACGACCCAAAGGTCCTTTCCCGGTTAACCCGAATAGTGAGCGCAAAATTTAAAACATATGGATATGGGATTTCGATTAAGTCACAACTTAATAATTCCAAAGTTTCTTTCAAATGGTTTAAACCAATTACCATTTCAAATCTTTCAAACAAAAAGATTTATTTCACAAAGTTCACTCAGTTTCACAAAGATTCATTTAGGATTTCAAAACAATTTCCGTTTCAATTTGATTAACTCATTTAAATCTTTAAATCAAAGATTTATCTCATATCATTCAAAACTTATTTCCAAAGATTCATTCATAACTTGGAAAATCATTTTCGATTCAAACTTGAAATCTCTTTAATATTAATTGGAAGTTCATTACTCATATGAAAGCTTTTTATCACTTAGAAACAATAGTTTTATTTTGGAAAAACCCCGATTCTATTTATACAAGTTACAATCTTTAATTCGGATTTTCAAATCAATGCTTAAAAATGGTTTAAACCCGTATAACTTGTAAAAATCCTTTTTAAATCATAAATACTGAATATAGAATTCAATTTCAGATTTCTTTTGAATTTCAATCTAAATCCGATTATTTAAATTCCAAATCTTTATTAGTTATTCAAAAATAACTTTTATTCTTAAAACAGCTTTTCAAAAGCTTTTCCACATTAAACTTAATTTATTTCCAGAAATATTTGAATTAAAAATTCAAATTCAAACTTATTTAAAAATCTGCGACTTAACCGATTTCCTCATGAAATCCATATTTGTGTGTGGATAGTGTGGTCCAAGGATTTTACACAATAGTGCACAAAATCAATATCGATAAGCGGTATAACCAATAACGCTTATCTTCCTTCACAGTTTCATAGATAAATAAATTTTTCAATCACAGAGATTCATCATTACGATTCGATGTGGGTTTCGGATAGCCAACTGGAATCCGAATCCCTGTCGCATCGAAATTCAAATGCCGTTTTACAGGCAAAGGGGTTTTCACATATATATAAAAACAAATCAAAATTCACAATACAGCATAAGGCAATTCACATCACACGGTATCAAAATCACGAACAGAAATATCTATTCAATACAGAACATCTTATGATAGTCGATCGTTTTCACTTTAAGGTAAAGGTGATTTAAAAGAATTTACCACATAACTATTTTTATTGATTTATTTGAATCAATGATTAACTAACCTTAATAGTGAATTAATTAAAATTTTAATTGATTGTGCTTTAATCAATTATGACTACCATTCATAAATTAATCAACTTTAAATCATCTTATTTACAATTCTTCATTGCAAATCAATTAAATAATTAATTTTTTTTTTTAACTCAATCTTAATTTTTCAAATTGGCAAATCTCTAATTACTTAGTTAATTTCAATTTTAAAATTAATTGTTCATTCTTCATTATCCTTTTCAAACAATTAATAAATAATAATTTATCTTAATTTACATTTTAAAAATCTTCTTCAAACTTAAAAAAAACAAATTATTACTAATTATAAAATCTGTAATGTTGATTAACTTTAACACTTAACTTAAATTATTTACTTAATTAAAACATTAATTTAGATTTTAAAAGGACATTCTAACATTTTCATTTGGTTAATTCAAATTTGAAACAAATTCCTAACCGACAATAACCAACATTTATTACCTTGTTAACACTAAAATTGTTGAACATTTTTATCTTTTAAATCTGTAGGGCTTAATCCCAATTACAGCAAACCCGAGGTTTACCCGGCTCCACTCGAGAAACACTTCGAGTTTCCTTCCATCTTTCACGAGTCATCCCCCGCTCCCTCTCTTGTTCGTTCTTCTTCTTATTTCTGTTTTTATTTTTTTTACCTGAAGCTACAAGATGCTCGCTCAAACCCAAAACAAAACAAAAACTCGAGCCAAAGCATCACGTACTCGAGCTTTCTCTCGAGTTTCACCCCTTCCCCCTCGGCCCAAACTTTCCTGACACTAATCAGTGTCGTGCACGTGCACACGAACCGCCGCCACCTCCGGTGGCCATTGCGACCCTCAATAAGTCGCGAATCCTTCCTAAACTCCAAATCAGATCTTGATTCGACAACATGCACCATAAATCAAAAATAAGTGTTTCGATCGAAACTTAAAGCCTAAAACACCACCACAAAACGCTTCGCTACGCCGCCACCTAGTGCCAGAACCCACGCAACTTCGTCCACAACTGCGCCACGTCTTGCTACGACGATCCCCCCCAGTGCGATCTGCTTCAGTTGACCCACGACCGATCGAAAGTGCTCCAAAACTAGTCGACAAAAACTGCTGCTCAAACCCTACTTTGATCTCGTCCCCTTAATCCACACAATCGAAAAAATTTCTAACATTTTTCCTGACTTCGTAACCCATTAAGCTAGCTTCAAGCAGAATTTCGTGAGCAAATATTCATTCGATCATCAGGAAATGATCAAAAAAACCAAACCCATACAACTTACGATTCCCCAAATTTTAGCAAACTAAAAATCTCGGCTTCATCACTAAAATTCATCATTTCATATTACAATTCAGTTTATAAATTCCAAACTAGAGATTAAAATGTTTTGTTTTTATCATTTTCAAGAAGTTTACTGTAATAGTTAACTTTAGGGACAACCCTTAACACAGTTGGAAATATATTTTTTTTCTTTTTAAAATTAGCATTGTGTTGTTAGAATCAACTTCCACTCAAAAATTAACACCTAAACACATCGAAGAAGAAAGTGTAGATACCCCTGTAACAGCATGTATATATTTACAGTCGCATATATACAGACATAACCATACTCATCCCATTCTACTTCACACAATCAATATTGATTACATTAAATCCAAGGGGTGTTCATAAATTTTAGAGTTTGCTCACCTTGAAAGGTTTTGAAACAGAGAATAATCCTGTTTCTTTTAAGGCCTGCAGTTTTGATTTTTCCTTTTTTTCTATTTCTTTTTACTTGCTTTGTTTCCTTTGAACTTGAATGATATTGCTTATATTTTTTTTCTTCTGGTTTGCTTACTCATGAACGAACTGGAATGTGGGTTTGATGCATATAAAAAGGAAGTATGCAGTATATCATTTGTACAAAAAGCATGTTAAGGATGCTTGCATTTAATGCAAAGGTATGTTGCATTTATTATTTTGCAATTCAGTTTGTACTTGTTTTTATTTTGTATTTAATTTATTTTATTGCTTGCCTACTGTATCTGTTTCATTTGTTATCATTTACTTTGGGTCCTTTGTATTCACTTCATATTTTATATGTGCTATTGGGTTTATAACTTATACTATTTTAATTATGTTTGTACAGTTCTTTGCTTCTTGTTTATATCTTACTTTCTTGCTTTGACCATGCTGAGATATGTTGCATTTATTGTTAAGTACTTTATGTTTTATTTTGTATTGCATATGAATTTACAGCAAACCTTTGTTAATATTATACTTGTATGTTATTTCTTGTCTTGTTTCAAACCTGTATTTCTGTTTTGTTTTATTTTATTTTTAGTCTTCTTCTTTAGTACTTGTTTACATCTTGCATTACTTAATGTAATATTATTTTAGTTATCTGTACATATTTTGTTTACAACACCTTTATTATATTTTTATTTATGTATGTATTTGTTTTGTTATTTGCTTTGTATTCTATTTTTTTTTTAACATGTCCCTTACTTGTTGCAGCCTCTTTCCTATATTTTATTTATGTATGTAAATTTTATTCTAGTTTTGTTTGTTTTTATTTTATAGTTTGATTACTAAACATTGATTTATAACTTACATTTTATTTTATACTTTTTATTATTATTTTTAAAGAAACTTCATTTTGAATTCCCAAATCATACTTTTGTTTATAATTCCATTCAATTGAAAACATTTAACTTTATATTTTACTCTATACACCTATATTCAATATTGATACGTAGTTTTATTTTATTTTATTTTATTTTGAACACTTTATTTCAATTCCAATTCATTTATATTTAAAATAAGTTTCAAATCCAATTTATAAAATAAATAAGTATACATATCTTATCAAAATTGAATTTTTTTTAAACAAATCCATTATTTAATCCAAGAATTCAATTAAATTATAAATTTAAATTCGTCTTTAAAACTAGGATCGTTACAGTCAAAGTCGTGAAATGGTAGCAAATTAACAATGAATAGGATCCAATAATTCTTAGTGCAATGCAAAAAATTGGAAAAATCAACATGTGCCCTCTACGCACATGTTAAGATTTGCATAATTTCACTAATAACCTTTATGATTTTGGCGTGATAAATATAGATAGTTTGATTTTTTAACAATTTACACTGTGTATTAGTGATTATTTCTTGTTTGAGCGGTTGTTAGCATAGGCCTACTGAATGCATATTAAAATAATCCACAAAAAATTATGTGTACTCAAAATGTTCTTCTGATGAAGTTTTTTTTTTTTGGTCTCAAGATTATTATTAAACCTTTAGAATATCATTTAACTTATCCGAAGGTTGATGATTTTCAAATCCTATTAAGATTAAGGTCGCTAATTGATTATTGTTGAAAGCTAAGGATATTAAGAAAATACTATTATGTAATCCATATCTTGTACACGGAATTTGTTATTAAAATCGTATCATTAGAGGTACATGTATGATTATAAACAATAACATTCATAATTTACAACTACGATGTTGCAGATCCTTTTAATTTATACTATTCATTCTCTACCTATTAATTTATACGTTTCATTCTCTACCTATTAATTTATACTATTTATTCTCTACCTATTAATTTATACGTTTTATTCTCTACCTATAAATTTATACGTTTTATTCTCTACCTATTAATTTATACATTTTATTCTCTACCTATTAATTTATACATTTCATTCTCTACCTATTAATTTATACTATTATTCTCCTATTAATTTATAATATTATTCTCTACCTATTAATTTATACGTTCTATTGTCTACCTATTAATTTATACTATTATTCTCTACCTATTAATTTATACGTTCTATTCTCTACCTATTAATTTATACTATTATTAAAATTTTATGGGTCGTTACAGTTACCATAGTAATTGAAAAAAAATTGAAGTTTTGTTGTGATAAACAAATTTGAAAAAAAAAATCCAAGTTGTAATTATTGAATATAAGTAATCAAGGTTTCAACTTATAATATGAAATAATAAAGATTTAGCTTTGGTAAAAGTTAAATAAATTAAATTGGATTAGATAGGTTATTATTTAATATGATTTGGAAGTTTAAATATATAAGTTGTATAACTTATTAAATGTGAAAATGTAAGTGAAACCAAATGATAAAATGGTTAAACAATTTGTTAAGCAAAACGAGATATGAATTTGAATAAGGGACGAAATCTGACTTTGGTAAAAGTAAATAGAATTTACTTTAGAATTGGATTTATAAGTGGGAATTCAAGTTAAGTTAAACAAATGATGTTTGAAATGGAATATAACTTAAGTGATGTTGAATGAAGTTGATTTTGGTATCGAAATGAAATAATAAAGTGAATTAAATGGATGTGAACTTGAGTTATATAAATGAAATTCAACTTTATGTGGTTAATTGAATTAGCAATTGAATTGAATGTAAATCAATTGAATGTAAATAAATTGATATGAAATAATGGATGTAAGTGTTAATTCATTAAAGCTAATTAAAAGTGATGAACCAAAATGAATGAACGGAAGCAAAGTAAAGAAATTTGGTAATGTTGGATATACATTGTTTGTTATATGATTGTTGTTAGATGATAGTTGGTTGATTGTATAGAAGTCCATATTAAATTGAATTAATGAAATTGAAAGCTAAAGTAATGGAAATCAAATTGGAAGTTAAGCGAATCTTAAATAGAGTCGAATTTGATTTGGAAGTGAACCAACTGGAATATGAATTAGTGAATGCAAACTAATTGAATATGAATAAATGAATGTTAGTAAAAAAAACCATCCAATGTTAATGAATCAAATGTGATTAAATGAAAAATCAATTCATTAAATATTAATGAGAAGTGAAAGTGTATTGATTTGGTTATGAATGTTATTTGAATGATAGTTGGTTGATGGTTGAATTTATTGCTTTTGATTGCATTTGCTATATTGGCATATATAGTTGTTGGTATATGTTTTATATTGATATTACTTGCATATATGCATGTTTCTCATTGTTGTTGAGTGTTTAGAAGGCGAGGACGGCGCTTGCTTCGCATTTGGAGCTCGCTTTCGTGCTATATTAGCCATATATGCTCGCTAATAATATATAAGGTACATATCTCGGATTATATATCGTACTTTTACACTTTTTTCCCTATGGGATGCCTCATTGCTTTGATGAGATGTATATTTGTGATATATATATATATATATATATATATATATATATATATATATATATATATATATATATTATCATTTTTTTGGATCGAGCCGCGCAAAGGAGATTATGGCGAATTTTTTTGAAAATTTAAGGCTTAGAATATTTTTGAGAAAATTGAAATTTTTTGAAAACTATAACTTTGATTTTGGAGTGAAAAGTTAAATGATATAGTTGGTTTTGAAAAGAAAACTAAGTATGATTTTAAAACTTAGTAAAGTTATTGTAAGAAGTTTAACTATGGATTTTGGAAAAGTTAGAACGTTTAAATGAATTTGAAATTTAATTTGAACAAATGGTTTTGAAAAGTTAATGGATTCTGTAATTTTTTCTTACTTGGTAATTTCGAGGACGAAATTCTTTGAAGGGGGAAGTTTGTAACGACCCAGAATTTCTGTCATTTGAAATTCATATATTTAATTAACATTAAATATTCACGAATGAATTTTATAGGTGGAATAAATTTTTATTTCTAATATAAGGATTTAATTGGGTAATTAAATCGATAATTTAATATTTGAAATTACAGAAATAATTGGAAATTGGGTCTAATGTGATTAAAATTGATTTGTAAAGTTGTATTAAATCATATTGGGGTTAGAATGATGTTATAGAACTTTTAAAAGTGAATTTGTGAAAATTGAATATTTTAATATTTAATTTACGAGTAAAAATAGTCATTTTTCAAATAGTCTCGGATTTCTACGAAACTAGTTTCATTGGATCCGTAATGTTAAATTATTATAAGATTTCTAATTTCGTGTCAATCGGATTTACGGTTTGTCCGGGGCAAGTTAAAACGCGTAGAAATCGGTTTGAGTGAATTTTAAATTTAAATAATTCGATTCAAAAACTTATCTTTCAAATTTGATCGAATTGGCTCCCGATATATATTCCATTGCGTTCGCAATAGGGATAAAACATTATAAATGCTAGGCGGCATGCTTCGTTTCGAGTTTGAAAAAAATTCGGGTGAATTGTGTCGCGTAATTTTGTATAAAAGGACCTCATTCTTTGTTATTTTCACAAAACCCTAGGGTTTCTGGTCAGCCGCTACCCTATAAACTAATGGCCGAAAATTCATCTTCTTCTCCCTCAATTTTCTTCAAATCCATAAATCAATTCGACAAATTCCTAAATGAAACTTGAAGAGCACGACGAAATCTGTAGTCTCAACGGTCAAGATCGTTTTTAGAGCTACGAATGCATGGCAATTTCCATTTGAACGGCAGAACTTCGAGCACGTTGTTCGAAAAGTAGGGGCGATCGAGCTCCTCGATACTCGAGCCAAGTGTAGAGCACATGATGGCGCATGGGATGGAGGCCCTTGATCGTCGTCGAAGTTGTCGTAGGCGATGCGAAATTCATGAATGTTCGGCGGCTATGGGTTCTCTCGTACGCGACATCAACCTGGGAGAAGAAGAAATGACGCACGACCAGGATGCTTGGGTTGAAAACGTGGGGCCTGGATGTGTTTGAGGTTAAAAATAAAAAGAAAAAAATTGAAATGAATTTATATCAAGATTCGTATTAACTTCTAAATAGCATAACTTTTTGATACGAGGTCCGTTTCGCATGAAACGACTTGCGTTGGAATCGTATTGTCGAATACAACGCAATGGAGCTGGATTGGATTGATTAGAGCTAGTGAAAATTTTGGGTAAAATTAAACGCGCGTTTAATTTTATTCGAAATAAAACGCTACGACTGTTATTCAAAGCAAGGTGAGAACTTCTCACTCAATCGAATCTGTTTCGATTTAAATTTTAAATAGTTAGATTTAAAATTACTTGATTGTGCTGATTTGTATGCTTGGACGATAAATTGTTATCTATTGAACTAGACCCTATACGCCGCATGTTAAACGGAGGTTATTTATTAAACATATATACCACGATATTCCACCTTGAAGTGGAATTGGTATTATATATGTACTTGGAGTTGATTTTTCCGCATTATATAGCAGATGAGACCCTATCGCGCCGCATAATAGCGGATAAATTTTTTTATAAACCCATGTACCGGGATATCCCGTATTGAAACGGGATTGGTATTGTGCTAACATCTGTGGATGCAGGGAAACAGGTTGGAGGGATCCAACTGGATTCCTCACCCGTATTGATTTATTTACAGATATTGTGATATATTCTGTTATCATATGATATATGATGTTTTGGATGCTGTGATTGTTATATTTAGTGCCGTTGCAGCATTGGGCCTATTTTGGAAAATTTAAAGTGTTAAAGTGATGATTTTCAAATTCAAAAGGATTTTAAAGTGATTTTTGAAAGTATACGTTTTATTAAATTTTTGAATTGATTCATTTAAAATAAATAAAGTTATATTTTTAATGTTATAAAAATTATGATTTTTTTTAGAAATATAGTTGAAATGTGATTTCTGAAATATGGAGTTAATGATTTTATAAATTAGTTTAAATATAGATTTTTGAATTTATTATAAAAGATTTATATATAAGATTTATAAAATTTGACTTTTATAAATCAAAGTGATGAAATTATAAAGGAGTTTGAAATTGTTTTAAAATATTGTTATAAATTGATTTTATAAAAGAATAGAATCTACGATTTGTGAAGTCATAATATGAATGAATTTGTAAATGGAGAATTTATAAGTAATTTGCTTATAATTTGGATTTTTTCATGTAAATGGGATATGGATAGAATTTCTTAATAAAGTGATTTTATAAGTTGAAGTTGTTATAAAATATAAATGGAATTTATAAACATTGTTTTATAAATCCGAAATCAACTTATTTTGATAAGTTAATTATTATAGCTTATTAAAGGAGATATATCCACGATTTTGGACAGTGGATGTGATGACCCGACTTCCTATCTCCAGGAAAGCACATCATCTTGAAGAAAGAAAGGGATAGAAGAAGAAAGAAAGAGAAAGAAGAAAGACAACAATATCAGAGAACTCACAGCGGAACGAATAAAATATAATATATCACATAAAATATTACATAGTATCTTATTACATCAGAGTACACAACAATTCAACACATATTAGACAGTTATAAACATCTGTTTAACCATACAACTCAAGTACAACAGATATAGATACCAAACAACACAGCGAAACCGTAATATATCTACACATGGAAGCCTCCTGCTCCATATCTCCTCCAGAATTCGTCAAGCTAACCTGAATCACTTGACTACAAATACATAATATGAGTACCCAAGAGTTTAATAAAATAGAAAATAAACACTCTGGTCAGACAGGGGTGTGGTGTGAATAAACGGTTTAAAATTGCTTAACTCTAGAAAAACCTTTGAGAAGAAAAGGTATCACGTAAGATTTCCCACACATAAACATGGAAAAGTTTTTACCTTACGCTAACCGAAACATTTGAAAGGAAATCCAGTGATATTATAATGGTGTCTAGGGTTTTCAAGTAAATAAGAAATAGCCGAAATTGTTACATGACTGAATTCCAGCTACTAGCCACGAAAGTGGATAATACAATCAAAACCATAGTGTCTCCTAGGAAGAATAGGTTTCCATCAATGGCAGGGCTACTAGGGTACCGCCCGTCACAGTACGTGGCCTAGATCACCGTACCAAGGCGTACGCCTGCTCCCCTGCAACACAAGGCCGCGACCATTCCTTACTGAACAGTCGCGAACAAGACAACCCCGGTGGTTTTCCGGAATTCAACCGCCACACACCGCCGAATAAAAAGGGACTTCTAGACAGGGGTAAATCTTGCTCTCCGGTGGAAGCTACCCACGAAGCCTTGCTGCACCTCCCCTGCTTTAGCCATTCCCGGTTGATGAGGCTTGAGGCTGCGATTACTGTTAACGTGAAAATCTGACGCTAACACCCCGGTATGTGTAAAAACGATGTGAAAGCACCACCCGTAATACGGGAATCAAGAAATAACAGTAAGTAACAGAAAATGCAGTAAATGTGCACAGAGTTTATAGTGGTTCGGCTTATGATCAAGCCTACGTCCACTTCAATCCTTTTTTATTGCTGATCGGATTACAACTTATTACAATCTCTTTCAATTACAATCCAATTCAATTCAGAAAACTAGTAGCAAAGGAAAACTTCGTCGTGACAGAGTTCTTCGAATCATAATTGAATGTGTTGAATTCCTTTGCGAAGTTGATCTAAGCGTCTTGTGTATGCTTGAAGCGATAGAGTGTAGATTGCTTTGAAGATAGTGAAGTCTCAATGCCTTGAAGAAAATGATCCAAAAAAAGTCCCTTGAATGTTGGAGGTGCCGCTGTATTTATTATGAATTCCCATGCTGGGTCGTAGGTCGTGACTGACCTAAGATAGGTCGCAAGTCGTGGCCGACCTACAAGACATGGGTTGCGACTCAATAGGGGTGTGCTTGTTCGTTTGGACACTCTGGCAAGCAAGTCCTAGGTCGTGAACGACCCAACTGCAGTCTTGAGATTTATCTTCTAGTGATAGGTCGCTTACGACCTATCATAGGTCGTAAGCTTTTTCCTGAAGATGGTTGGATAACATTGCACTTAACTCTGGAACGAGCTAGTAAGCAGTAGGTCGTGGTCGACTTAGCAGATCATGGTATAAGTGAAGCGACATAGGGATTTTACTTCATCTGCTTAGGTCGCAAGCGACCTATTATAGGTCGTTAAGTCGTTATCCTTTTTAAGTCGCTCCATACTTTAGATCGGTACATATCCTTAGGTCGTGTTGAACTTTCTGTAGTTAGGTCGCTAAGATAATTATGCCATTAGGTCGTTGAGACTATTAGGTCGTCAGGTGGTCTTAGGTCGTTGGGCTGCTGAGTTATAGGTCGCGGAGTTTTAGGTCGTGGAGTTTTAGGTCGCGGCTGAAATAGGAGTTAACATTTGCCCCTCGAAGTACATGCCTATGTCATAGGTCGTGTGCTTCGACCTTATTTTGCTAGGTCGTGAGCGACCTAAAACATATACTAACTCGCGCGTCTACTCGTCTTCTTCTTTCAGCCCCATATAAATTTGTTAGGTCGCTACTCCCTCCTTACTCACCTGCTTCAATTTCCTGCGCCGCCATTAATAGAAATCTACGATTTTAAAGACGAATTCAAGTTAATCATTCGGTGATTCGTCCTTGCTATCAAATTACATAAGTATCTTTGATCTTTATCCATTCCATGATTACCATCGAACCACGAACTCTAACTTCCGAACCCTAGACCAATTTTGTGCGTGGTGCTTCACTTTGAATCATGTTGTGATAGATTTTTGATCGTCTCTGGTTACTGTTGTTGTTGTGATTCACGAACGCACAGTAGTGAGTTAGATTTATGATAGATCGGAGATATGTTTAATTGGTTTTCGAGTGATTTTGTGGTATGAGAAGATGACGAACTTCATGAATAGGATGATGGATTTCGTGGTGTTGGCGTAAACGGGTTATCGGGTCTAATGAGTTTTTTGCGTGAATAGGAAGTCGGTGACTTAGTGGATCTGAGCATTCTAAGATAACTCGCGACCTAAGGGAAGCTGGTTGACCTTCAAACCCGCGACTTAATTTTTAGGTCGCGTTGGGATTTGAACGACCTAGGACTCAGCAGATTTGCACATGAACTTTAAGAAGAACGACTTTACAGTTTAACGATCTAACTTTCTTGAATGACTGCATAGCGGCTTAACATATCAACGACCTACCTTTTGCGGCAAGGTTCTAGGTCGCAACCGAGTTAGGACTTGACAAATTTGCGTTGCCTTGGAATTTTTAACTTGCACAGTGCGACTTAGGATGACTCCGACCTATGTTAGGTCACTGGACGACCTAGGACTTGTGAAATCCTGAGACAACTTTGATTGAACTATTTGAACTTTAGGCTATTTGGACTTGAATTTTGTTGTACTTCTTTGCAAATTATCTCTAATGCTAATAACCTGTTAAACACAATATTTGTAGAAAAATGGGACGAATATACTGCCATTGACTGCCCACATCAAATGACAGATTATTCGACAAAGAATAATCAACTCAAATGAACTGTGTGAACGAAATGCTGAAAACATAAGAATTCAAGTGAAGTATTAAAGAAAAACTAAAATATCCAGTTAAAGCCGATTCGTTTGCATTAACACTACGCTTGAATTTTGTATTAACAAGTTCTGAAACCACATAGCCAACTAATTGTCAACTAGTTTAATTTCAGTTATGTTTGCTTTCTGTTTTCGTTAGTTCTGCACAACACTTCACACTTTTTAGGAAACGTGCACCTTCTTATTTGAATATCTATTTCCTTGTATAGAATGACTTCTCAACAAGGAGAAACAGAACCGGCTGAAGAGACTTTCCCAATTGCTACTCCATTGGTTAATCCTCCAGAGAGAGTTCCAACCACACTAACATACAATGTTTTTCGCCAACTGTGCGCTCTGTTTGGCATTGCTGAAGCAGATGCCATTCTTCCCGAGAGAAGCGATACTGCTGATATACCACATTCTGGTTTTGTAGCAGTTAATCGTCAAATGTGCACGAGTGGAGCTATCCCTCCTTTTAACGACTTTCTTCAACAGCTTCTTCTTCGACTAATTATCTCCCCCTTCCAGCTGCACCCCAATGGCTATGCTATTCTGATGGGGTTATGTGTGCTATTCGGAAGGACGCTGGATCGCCTTTCGAGTTTTGATGAAGTTTGCTATTTGTGCACATTTGCCAAAAATAAAGATCACCCTTCCATTACTCTTGTGATAAGTGCTAGGAATCGTAAATTAATAATTGGCCTTCCCGAAAGCGCTCACAGTTTCCTAAGCCAATTTTTCTTCGTTCGCTGTCCTCCGGTATTCTATGCTACTTGGAGAGTAGGAAGTAAGAGCATTTATCTTTGTTGATGATGTTTTTCTCTAAGCTTTTCATAGCCTGAGTTATCAAATGTTAACTTCGCCTTTTTACTTTTCAGCGCTTCCTCCTCCTTCTAGGGATTCTAGTCATAAAGTAACTTTCGAGAGGCTCAAGGCCGTGCCAGTTGAGGAGAGAGACATTCAATTTCTGTTGAAAGACGAATTTTTGCATCAGTATGGACTTTTGCATACTTCTCGTTCTACACATCCTCATGAAATCCCAGATTCCCCAGCTAAAACTCTGGATGCCTCATCTCCTGCTAAAGAGCCTGTGCAGGGAGGAACTACCATTGAGGCCTCGCTAGTGAAATGTTCGACTCCAAAAGACGCTGCGGGGCCCTCCGATAAGCCTGCACTGGCCCCAATCATTGAACAAGAAGAACCTCTTCTTCAAACCGGGGAGAACATTGAGAAAGGAGTTGATGGAGGGAGCTCCGCTAAGCATGGCGGTGATGACATCTTCGAAGATTTGAGCGACATAATGGTCACCTCTCAAGAGCTCTTCAAAGATGACCCCGCTGTTACCAAAGTTATATCTCCGACAGTTGAAGCAACTTCTGCCCTTAAACAAACCCCATCATCCGGAGAATTGCCGTTAGCTATAAAACCTGTTGCTACCCCTCGACTGACGAGCGGTTCGTGGTTCAGCGCGTGTAGTTTACACATCACACATGACTAGGATTTTTTGACATTTTACATACTTAGCTTCTCACACTTCCAAAAAATTCTAAAGTTGTGCTTTTTCCAATTTCAGGTTTTCCAATGAAGCGAGGCGGCTCGTATTATGATGACTTTCAGCGATACGGGAGACGCGGCCAGTATGACTATAAGCGTTATCTCCCTGTTCACAGAGAGACTGATGAAGATAGGGCCGCTCGGAAGGCTCGGGAGAGACGTGCCTATGAAGAACGCTACGGAAGACCGGATGATCGATATGATTCTTCCCACAAAGAGGGTGACTCCCACAAATGCAAATCTCACGATGATAGAGGGAAGAGTTACATAACTGATGACCAGAGTAAACGGGCTAAAGTCAGCGAGGAACCAATGCCTGCGACTTCGGAAAAGATTACTGCTCCTACTTCTTCTCAGTCTCCTGCCCCTTCTCGTACTGATATCCAGGTGATCATTAACAGGCCTCCTTACCAAGTTGGACCACGTCCAGCCACTCTCCAAAGTCGATTTCTAAATTGGTGCTTAAAAGGAGTTCGCTTGGACCTTGATCTGGTTCCCATAGACAAAAATGCCATGTTACGGAACCTTGATGCCGTTAAAGATGACATTGAGAGGATGTCAAATTGGCAAAAACTTGTTGATGAGCTTCAAAGGGTGAATCGGGCCAATCTCGAAGCTATGTTAACCATGGAAAATGACAAAACCGAATGGCAAAAGACCCTTGAGCAGCATGATGCGGAAATGAATAGCATTGCCGCCTACAACGAAAAATTTGAAGCGGAAGTGGAAAAGCTTAAAGAAGAAATTGTTACTTCTTCCGCTTCCTACTCTCAAAAAGAAAATGTGCTTCAACAACAAGTGCGGGATGCTCATGCTGCACAAAGGGAAGCTGAGGCCAAGGCTGATGGACTGGAGAGAATTGTAGCGGGCTGCCATACTGACATTACTCAGTTGCAAGAGCAAACTAGTTTCCAAGTTGCGGAAATTGAAAAATTGAAAGCTCAACTATCTAAAGTCGAAAAGGAGCGAGATGAAGCGGTTGATGGAAGAATTGCAGCTGAAGAAGCTCATGAAGCTACTAAAGCTGACATCGGCTCGACATTGTTTGAATTCTATTTGCAAAGTGTGTTAGGGCATGGCAGTCTTGCATTCCTGGGTCCCAAATATGAGGTTACCCTGGCTGAAGTATGGGAGGTCGCGCTTGAAATGCTTAAAGGCGCCGAGTATGCGGAAGAGGAGCTAGAGGCACACTATCTAGACATCGAAGCTCGCGCAGCCCTTGCTAGGGGGAAGGAGCAACTTGCTAGATTGTGGGCTGAAACGATGGGGAAAGAGCATCTAGAAAAAGAAACAACTTTGACTGTCCCTGTCCCTCCTTCAACTTCAGCTGATGTTGACATTGCTGGTTCTAGCTCTCACACACTGATTCCTACTAAAGCTGATACCGGAGCCATAATTACACAAGCCGTAGATGAGCCACAAAAGAGTGCTGAAGCTCCAGACTACGAAGTTGATGTGATACCACCACCTTCTCCAGGTAACCCTAATAATGCTCATGGGGACAACTTGCCAGTTTCTTACGGATTTAACGAGCTTCTTGATTATCTCTTGAATCTCGACGAGCCGTTGTCTCCTCTTTTCGCGGGAATTACTGACACTTTTAACTTTTCCTTTGTAGAGAAAACGCCGAGCGTTATTCAAACTTCTTCACCTCCAGTTACTGTTCCTCTGCCTCCCCCAATCACTCCTACTCCTCATCCGGGATCACAGGAAGAAATAATAGGTGCCCTTCGGGGATTGGATGACCCATCTGCTTCGTAAGAGCAAAAGGACGAAGGACTTGAGGGGGGTGAGATATCTCCGGAGCGGACTCCTTCTGATGACATAACTTTGTCTAAACTTGTTACTCCAGTAAGTGAATCTTCCTCAAAGAGGAAAAAGAAGCGCGGAATATCAAAGAGGAGGAGTAAGAGCATCATTGCTACTGAAGAGGAACCGGAAGTTGAACCAGTTGTACCTCCCTCTCCTTCTTCCCTCATGCCTATAGATCGACCCGAAAAGCTAACCATCCGGCCGGGTGAAGGGTCCAAAGGTGGCAAGAAGAAATGAAGATTACAGTTTTTAGCTTTTTGTTTTTTACATGTACTGGTCGAGGATTGTGCGGGTACCGGCCCCCGCTTTCTTTATTTCGAAACTTGTATCTGTAATACAATTGAATAAAATGATCCTTTATTTGTACAAACTCCTGTTTGAATTTGAGAATGCATTTATTATTCATTTTTGTACAAGTTTATTTATATGATATTGCAGTGAGCTTGTGGTATGTTGTTCGAGCGTAATTTTTCCAATGTAGCTATACCATATTGTATGTAACTATACCATGCTGCCCCCATACCATAAGCTCGCTGCAATATTTTATATTTCGAGGGGACTTGTACTCTTATTTTCTGGAGAATAATTATTTCATACTTGGAGAAACTTTATCTCATTAAAAAGCAGAGTACAACTCGCTCCATATAAGTTGTTACGCTTCATCCTTCGAAGAAATCACTTTTTCTTTTGTGTATATACACATTTTACCAAGTGAATTCTTCTATGTGGTAAAGCGGGCCTCTGAAGGGTACTTTAACTTCTTTTTGAGGAAGATTATTTTTCAGAATTGGTAAATCATTCTTCCTTTGAAAGTTAAAGTGTTCCTTTGATGAGGATTTTTTTTATGCCACAGTAAAGGGCTTTTTGATTTTTGTTTCTTATGAGGAAGGCTTTTTCTCGTTTCAACACCTGGAAGCTTTATTTCAATCTTGGTGAAACTGTGCCTCCGAAAAGGTCTTTCTGCTTGATTGTACCTCGTGGAGGAGGTCTTTTCATTTCCGCCTCCGTGAAGAGGTCTTTTAATTTTTGTTTTTTGTTTTTTTGTTTTGTATTTCAACTTTGGTGAAGTGAAACTCCGAAGAGCGGCTGTTGCACTTCAACTCTTGGTGAAATGTGCCTCCGAAGAGGGCTTTACTTTGTTTTGCATTTCAACTCTGGTGAAGTGGATCTCCGAAGAGCGGCTCTTACACTTCAACTCCTGGTGAAATGTGCCTCCGAAGAGGGCTTTATTTTGTTTGGAATTTCAACTCTGGTGAAGTGGGCCTTCGAAAAGGGACTCTTACACTTCAACTCCTGGTGAAATGTGCCTCCAAAGAGGGCTTTGATTGCTTGGAAGTAACTCTCTCATGGTTGGAGGGTCATGACTCCTCCAATCTTTTTTGTTGAGTAGAGAACTTTCTTTTTTGCGGCATATGCCTCGTTAGAGGTCTTTATTCTCCGAAGAGTTGTGCCTCCGAAGAGGGCTTGTGCCTCCGAAGAGGGCTTTAGTTGCTCCTTGTCCACTTGCTTGTGCCTTTTCAGCGATCCTCTGTTTTTCTTTTCAAGCTCACACTCCCTTCCCTTACAAGTAGTTTGTTTAATCCAAAGAAGTGTACTTCATTGCTAGGCAAGTTCACGAGAACGGGCATAAGCTTCTTAATTGGATGTTTGTTTATTCAAACGATCTCAATTTATTAGCAAGGGCCCGTTTCCGGCGAAATCATTGGCCGTCCAATTGGAGCACTTCCTATCTAGGATTTGAATTCGGGGCTTTTGTGACTCGAAATTTGTTTGTTGAATGATAACAAGAATCATTTGGTCTTGTAACATGCAAGTTTTATTTTCATTGTCTGCAAAAATTTAAATCGACATTTCAGCAATACATTTAATGTACTTTTCATATCGAAAATAAAGCAAACATGTAATAATAATAAGGAACACAAGATTTATAGTGGTTCGTCCAGAAACTTGGGCCTACATCCACTTTATAGTCTTTCATTATTCACTTGTATCGGCTTTACAATTGCTTTCAATTACAAGAATCATACATTCATAATTCTTTTTACAATATTTCAACAAAGCTTTCAAGTAAAGTATGGACGCAAGTGATTGTTGTTCCAAGCCCTTGGAATTTGATCTCCTTCGACAGTAGTGAGTTTGAATGTGTCAAGAAGCTTCTGACCTATGACATATGGTCCTTCCCAATTTGGCCCAAACACACCTGTCGCCGTCATAATTCTCTTTAGGACTAGATCTCCAATCTCAAAGCTGCGTTGGCGAACTTTGGAATTGAAATGTCTGGCAATCCTTTACTGATGAGCCGCAATTCTGAGCTTAGCCTCTTCTCTTTTTTCATCAAGGAGATCTAGTGCCTCAAGCTGTAGTTTTTCATTCTCCGCTTGATTGAAATGGATTCTTCTATGTGAAGGGACCTCTGTTTCTACCGGAATCATTGCTTCTGACCCGTATGCCAATGAAAACGGAGTATGCCCAGTCGCAGTTTTGTGGGTAGTTCTGTATGCCCATAGTGCTAGTGGTGCTTATCGACCCAACCACCTTTTGCTCTTTCGAGTTGCTTCTTGATGGTTGACTTGATAATTTTGTTTATTGCTTCCACCTGCCTGTTTGCCTGCGGATGTGCCACTACTGAGAAGCTTTTTCGGATCTTGAAACGCTTGCAAAAATCTTGGAATTCTTCACTTTCGAATTGAGTACCATTGTCTGTAATTATCTTTTGAGGCACACCATATCTGCAAACGATACTTTTAGTCACAAAATTTATCATCTTTTTAGAGGTGATAGTAGCCAATGTACAGCTTCAGCCCATTTAGTAAAATAATCTACAGCAACAATGACATATTTGATTCCAGATTTGGCAGTTGGTAAAGGTCCTATAAGGTCTATCCCCCAGATTGCATATGGCCATAGACTGACCATCTGTGTGAGTTCAGTAGAAGGTGCTCTAGGAATTTTGGAAAATCTCTAGCATCTGTCACATTTTCGGGAATAGTCTGCAGCATCTCGATTAATTTCTGGCCAAAAATATCCGTATCGGAGAACCTTCTTTGCTAAAGTTTGACCACCTAAATGATCACCACATTCTCCTCCATGTACCTCAGCTAGGATTGTTTTGGACTCTTCCCTGGATACACATCAAAGTAATGGCATTGAGAATCCCCGTCTGTATAATTGGCCATTCTGGACTATATAGCGAGAGGCTTTCCTCGGTAGCTTCTGTCGTTCTTTTGAATTTTCCGGTAAAGAGCCATTGAGCAGATATTCTGTTATTGGAGTCATCCATGATTCTTGCTCTTGAGACACACTCATGATCCAATCAATATCCATCTCATTAATGCTTGGAGCCGACAGGACTTCCACTGGAGTTAACCCCAGAAAGTGAGCTTCTCCTGTGCTAGAGTACTTTGCGAGAGAATCTGCTTTCGTGTTTTCTTCTCGAGGAATATGGCTTATCGTGTAGTGATCGAAGTCACATAGAAGTTCCCAGGCCTTTGACAAGAAGGCAGGCAGATTTCCCCCTTTCGCTTGAAATTCCCTCTTGACTTGGCACACAATAAGCTGAGAATCGCTGAAGATCTGTAATGCTCGGATGTTTAGTTCTTTAGCAATTCTCAAGCCAGCGATAAGAGCTTCGTATTCTGCTTAATTGTTTGTTGAAGGAAATTCCAATCTTAGCGCATAGCATAATGACCGACCTTCAGGGGTTTCAAGTACAACTCCGGCTCCAGAACAGTAGTCATTTCTCGCGCCATCAACATATAACTTCCACTGGATTGGGGAATCATCGATCGTTTCTTCCCCACCGTTACCCTTATCTGTGAATTCTGCGATGAAATCCGCTAAAGCTTGTCCGTTGATTGCTTTTCGGGGGTGATAAGTGATGTCATATTGACTGAGTTCAATGTTCCACTTTAGAAGACGACCCGAAGTTTCAGGGCGAAACAGGACTTGCTTTAGAGGTTGATCAGTGAGGACTCTGATGGGATGAGCTTGGAAATATTGCCTCAACTTCCTCGATGCAATTAGTAGACAATAGGCGAGTTTTTCCAACTTGGAGTAATTCATTTCTGCCCCAGTGAGTCTTTTGCTGATATAGTAAACCGGATGTTGAATCCTCTTGTCTTCTCGTATCAGCGCTGCACTCAGAGCATGAGATGATACTGCCAAGTATATAAGAAGATCCTCACCATCGCCGGGCCTAGAAAGTATTGGAGGCGTTTCCATATGACGATTCAGTTCATCAAAGGCTTTTTGGCATTCGGGAGTCCAATCAAAGTTTTTCTTTCCTTTCTTTAGAGCGTCAAAGAATGGGATGCATTTATCAGTAGCTTTGGAAATGAACCGACTCAAGGTGGCGACTTTTCCGTTGAGACTTTGCAATTCCTTCTTCGTTCTAGGAGCTTTGACTTCTTTTAAGGCAGTAATTTGAGCTGGACTAGCTTCTATGCCCCTAGCGCTCACGATGAAACCTAAGAACTTTTCGGACTCCACCCCAAACGAACATTTTAAAGGGTTAAGCTTCATTCCGTATTTCCGGAGGACTGTGAACATTTCTGCTAAGTGTTCTATGTGATCCACTGCTTTCTTAGACTGTACTAACATGTCGTCGACGTAGACTTCCATAGTCTTGCCCAATTGCGGTTTGAACATAGCATTAACAAGTCTTTGGTAGGTTGCCCCCGCATTCTTCAGCCCGAAGGGCATAACTCTGTAGCAGTAAAGATCAACATCGGTGATAAAGCTCGTGTCCTCCTGATCTGGCTCATGCATCATAATCTAGTTATATCCGGAGTAGGCATCCATAAAAGATAACAATTCATGTTCCACTGTTCCATCTACCAGTTGATCGATCCTGGGTAATGGAAAGCAGTCTTTGGGGCAGGCCTTGTTTAGATCTGAAAAATCGATGCACACTCTCCATTTTCCGTTGGCTTTCTTAACCAGCACTGGATTTGAAACCCAATTCGGATAGGTAGATTCTTTGATAAAGTCATTCTCCATGAGCCGATCAACTTCTTCTTTTAATGCTACTGACCTTTCTGGACCTTGGGTTCTTCTTTTCTGTTTCACAGACGTAAACTTTGGATCAATATTCAGAGCGTGTACTGCAACTTCTGGGGATATTCCGCACATATCGGCATGAGTCCAAGCGAAAACATTTAAATTTGCTTTCAAAAAAATATTAAGATATTTTGAATCGACACATTAAGTTGTGAACCCACATTCAACACCTTATTTGGGTCCTTCGGGTCAACAGGTATCGGTACCGTCGTTTCCACCGGTACCACTCTGTTCTCCCCTGCACTGGCTTTTCTAGGATCCATCTCTTTTCGTGCTCCGCTATGCTCGCCAGTGCAGGGTCCGCCCTGTAATTGCTACAAGGTTGGTTCTTTGATGCGGAATGGGGTTGCCGCATCCTTTCCCATTTCTCTTTTCCTTGCCTCTCGCAGCTCTGTCAGATAACACTCCCGCCCAGCATTTTGATCCCCTTTTATAACTCCTACTCCATTGTCTGTGGGGAATTTAATGGTGAGGCACCATGGGGCCAGAACAGCTTTGAATGCTGCAAGAGTTGGACGGCCAAGGAAAGCATTATAAGCAGAAAATTCGTCGACAATCACAAAAGTTTGCTTGCGGACTACTTTTCTTTCTCCCTCTCCAAGTTCTAGAAGCAAATCAATGGTTCCTATCGGCTGCTTTGGCTCCCCAGTGAAGCTAGCGATTTTCTGCGACGAGGCTTGCACATCAGCCATAGGGATCTTCATTTGGTCGAATGTTTTCTTGAAGAGGATATTGCAGGATGCGCCACAATCAATGAGAACTCTTCTGACAATAGCTGGCCCGATACCAGCCGAGATGACTAAGGGATCCAAGGTAGGAGCTTCAACACCTGTGGAATCCCTGGCTCTGAACACAATATCATCATTGAAAGTTCTTTGTTGTTTCAGGGGCGTAGCGTCTTCCAAAACAAAGACATCTTCTTCGGCCGGTACATATTTCAAAGCCCCGGTATACCTTTCCGTCTCACCCCAGCTCCTGCCTGCTGGGTGAGGTCCTCCCGTAATGACATTGATAACAGGCCTTCCGGATTCATGCCCTACAGCCTTATCACTTGTCCCAGGTTGATGAGCAGGAGCTTGTTGCCCCTGATTAGACGAAGCCGGATTGCTGCTATTCTTTTCCACAAATTGCTGCAGCTTGTTTTCCCTTATCAACTCTTCAATCAAATTCTTCAATTGGCGGCATTCGTCGGTATCATGACCGGGTTGATTATGGAAGCGGCAGAACTTCCCGCTTTGTATAGCTCTTTTCCCGGCTCTCAGAACATGAGGTTTAGGATAGTCAACAGAATCTTTAGTGGCAAGGTAAATACGCTCCGGCGTATCTGATAATGGAGTATATTCCGATGGCTTGAAGGAACGAGGCTTCTTCAGATTTTTCTGTTTCTTCCCATCGTTATTTTCCCTTTTCTGTCCTACAGATTCATTCTTGCGTGGAGCAGCAATGTTATCTTCAGCTTTTTCCAATATTGCCTTTACCGGTACGGGACGGCTTTCCAGGCGTATGAACTCATCTGCTTTCTTGTAGAATTTTTCAAGGGAATTTGGTTCCTTCATGTTTAGCCATTTTCCAAATTCGCTCGACTTGTCAATGGCCCTCATCAGATAAGTCAAGATCATCCGTGGTTCTGCATTGTCTACCTCGGCCAGTGCTATATTAAAGCGATTCAAGAAAGATCTGATAGTTTCCCCTGGATTCTGTTCTAAACTTGACAACGACATGATATCTTTGGCTTTTGAAGCATATAGTCTGAACTGCTCCTTGAATTTCCGGGTTAGGTCACAAAACTGATCTATAGACCGGATTGGTAGCTTGGTGAACCAAAGCAGAGCTACACCTTCTAGATATACAGGAAAATATCGGCACTTTATTTCATCAGAAGCTCTGGCACCTGTCATGTGCCAATCATACTTATACAAGAATTCGTTCGGGTCGCTTGTCCCCTTGTAAGCTGGAATGGTTGGAGGGACGAACTTCCTCGGAAACTCAGCCTTTAAGATCCTTTCAGTAAACGGGGTTTTACTTGGAGCGAAACCCCATTCTTTCTCGTCTTCATCCCTTTGCATGCTCTCTTTCATGATTTGTCGAACCATTTCAGAAAGACACCCCTCATCATTTCGAGCTTTAGATCCACCAACTTCAGGAAGTGTCTGCTCAAAGGGGCTAGCAGCCCTCTCAGGAACGTTCCTTTCTTCAGCATCATGAACGTTGCCAGCAAAGTTCCTTTCATTACTCATTGGTTGACGGTTTTCCCCAAGCAAATCGTTCAACCTATTCAAAATTAGAGCATTTTGGGCATTCTGAACCTCCAATTGTGCATTTTGGGCATTTATCTGCTGGTTCAGCCTTAAGATTACAGCATCCAACTCTGCTTTCGTAACTCCAACAGGTGGAGTGGCTTGATTAGGTACTGGGGAAGCGGAGGTTCCTTCTTGAACATTTCCAGATCTAAAAGATCTACTCCTTCTCCCTGGAGCCATGATTTCAGATAAACTTCTAGTCTTCAGAGAGATTACTTCAACAAACTTTCGTGGAGCAATGATGATAATTCACCTGAGTTCAGCTCTCAATGAAAGCACTAAAAATGTTAACGTGAAAATCTGACGCTAACACCCCGGTGTGTGTAAAAACGATGTGAAAGCACCACCCGTAATACGGGAATCAAGAAATAACAGTAAGTAACAGAAAATGCAGTAAATGTGCACAGAGTTTATAGTGGTTCGGCTTATGGTCAAGCCTACGTCCACTTCAATCCTTTTTTATTGATGATCGGATTACAACTTATTACAATCTCTTTCAGTTACAATCCAATTCAATTCAGAAAACAAGTAGCTAAGGAAAAAATCATCGTGACAGAGTTCTTCGAATCATAATTGAATGTGTTGAATTCCTATGCGAAGTTGATCTAAGCGTCTTGTGTGTGCTTGAAGCGATAGAGTGTAGATTGCTTTGAAGATAGTGAATTCTCAATGCCTTGAAGAAAATGATCCAAAAAAAGTCCCTTGAATGTTGGAGGTGCCGCTGTATTTATAGTGAATTCCCATGCTGGGTCGTAGGTCGTGACTGACCTAAGATAGGTCGCAAGTCGTGGCCGACCTACAAGACATGGGTTGCGACTCAATAGGGGTGTGCTTGTTCGTTTGGACACTCTGGCAAGCAAGTCCTAGGTCGTGAACGACCCAACCGGTGGCTGCATAAATGAAGAAGTCTTGAGATTTATCTTCTAGTGATAGGTCGCTTACGACCTATCATAGGTCGTAAGCTTTTTCCTGAAGATGGTTGGATAGCATTGCACTTAACTCTGGAACGAGCTAGTAAGCAGTAGGTCGTGGTCGACTTAGCAGATCATGGTATAAGTGAAGCGGCATAGGGATTTTACTTCATCTGCTTAGGTCGCAAGCGACCTATTATAGGTCGTTAAGTCGTTATCCTTTTTAAGTCGCTCCATACTTTAGATCGGTACATATCCTTAGGTCGTGTTGAACTTTCTGTAGTTAGGTCGCTAAGATAATTATGCCATTAGGTCGTTGAGACTATTAGGTCGTCAGGTGGTCTTAGGTCGTGGAGTTTTAGGTCGCGGCTGAAATAGGAGTTAACAATTACCTTTATAGATCACATCTATCTTAGAAGCTCATCGCCCACCTGACGATGTTCTGAAAGCATTCAATCCATACAAGTTCGTTCCGGGTTCGAACGAAACCGAAGGCACTATCTCGTCGCACTCATTTTGGAATCACCCTCAGAGTCAACGACCATAGTCCTTGCACTCTAAATCACCATCTCGAACCTATAAGTACTATTCCGTCGAACTCATTACGGAATCACCCACAAAGTTATACTGACGTATAGCCCTTACACCTTGAGTCTTCACTTGCTCCACTTGGATTCACTACCTAACGTTTAATTGTAATCAATGTGGTTTTCGGATTCCAAATATGGAAACCCGATCCCGGTCTCACCGAAACCAAACGCCATTTTAATGTCCAAGTTGTACTTAAGGGTTTTTAAACATTTAACTTATATTTAGGATGACATACTGCAGATAGAAGAATCACATTATCACAATAGATAATTCCTAACAATATTCATCTCACAACAGCTTTTCACATAATAGAGATATCCAATATCAACCTGTATCAACCAAACACTCAATATCAATCATCCAATATTGATCATCCAATATCATTCAATCAACCAATATTAATCAATCAACCCATATTAATCAATCATCCAAACAGAATTGATTATCTCTTAATCAATTGGATTACCATAATCCTTCTTCATTAATTATTATTCCAAATAAATAAATTAATCATCTCTAATGATCTTCCTTAATTAATCTTCCTTGATTAATTATACTTTAATTACATTCAAGTAATTATCCTTATCCATATTCAGTAATTAACCTTTAATTACTATCATTAATTCAATAATTAATGATCATCCATTTACTTCATTTATTAATCAATCATAATTAATTACATTAAACTTTAATTAATTACAATAAATTAATCGCACTTAAAATAATCACTTATATTAATCAACCTTGATTAATTAACAAATGATCCTTATTAATTAATAATTACTTTAATTAATTAAATTCTTAACTTATAATTAATCATTCATTAATCATAATCAGTAATTAACAATTTGTAATTACTTATCTTAATTAATTAACTTCTTAATTAATTAACTTCTAATTTAATTATATTAATCCTTGATTAATTAATCCAATTAATTAATCCTTAATTACTTGATTAAGTAATTATTAATCAATTTAAATTAACAATTAATCCTTAATTAATTACTTTATTAATTAATTACAATTTTAATTAATTACACTTAGTAATTAATCTTAAGTTAAATTCATTCATTAATTAATTAACTAAATAATTAAGTAATTAACTCTTAATTACTTAACGGGTAATTATCTCTAATTACATCCTTAATAATTCTTAATTACTCCCTTAATTGATTACTTAACAATTAATTAAGATCATCATTAATAATTCTTAATTCATTCATTAATTAATTACTCCATAATTAATTAACTTCAACAATTATATTAATCAATTTCTTAATTAATATCATTTGGTGATTATCCAATAGTCACTTCAACTTAAATTACTCCATGAGTAACATTTACTAATTTCTTCCATAATTAATTACTTCCATTCTTAATCATTCAAACATTAACCATTGCTTACTTCATTAAGTAATTACACTTAATTAAGCCATAATTAATTAAAATTAAATAACAATTAACCAATTATTTGAAATTAATTAAACAATTAATTAATTAACTTCTAATATTAAAGAAAATCTTTAATAAATTAAGAAAATCATAAATTTTAAATCAAACTTAACTTATTAACAAAACATGTTAAATAAGTATTCTTAAGTTAATTATCCAAATAATTTAACCTTATTTATTTCCATAAATAAATTATTGAATTAAATCAAATTTTAACAACATAAACAAATTATTCAATTTAGATTTTCAAAATCATAATAACAACCTTATTTGAAAATAAGGAATTTAGATATCAAATTAAAATACTTTAATTATCCAATTTAAACACATCTATTTAAAATAATTTGAAAACTTTGTTATTAAAAATAATACTTCAAAATTTAACTTAAAACTTAGGTTTAATAATTAAATTCAAATTACTCTTTTAAATTTGAATTTTAAAACTTAATTAAGTTAATTATTTTCAAAACAAACAACTTACAACATTTTTAAATTTGAAATATAAATTCAAATTACACTTTTGAATGTTTAATTTACTTTCACTTTAAAATAAAAAGTTATCTTTAGTTTTCTTTATAAACTTGTTTATAATTTAGTGTTTGATTCTTACATTATTCAACTCGAGTTTATTATACAACCTAGTATCAATTACAGGTTTAAATTAGCAACTCATATTCTACAGCAATACATACAAACAACGACCCCCAAAACTCGAGTACAAACTCGAAAACAACACGGGTCAGTCCCGAAGCAAAATCCCAAAACACAACTTCGAGTCGCCCCTGGATCCAACGCGAGAATTCCTTCGAGATTTCTATCGTCATACCCAAATCCCATTAGGCCCAGACCCAAAACAGTGCACGCATAACATGGTGCACATGCACCTCCGCCGCCGGCCACCAGCGTTCGTCGCAACGACCTACATTGGTCACAAAATCATGCGCGATCACTATCTTGAACCCTGATCGAAGAACTAAACACTCGAATCGAAAATGCCTCTCGAGCACGAAACTGCAAAGCACTCGAACCACACAACCCATCATCATCGGTCACTTCCTCACAGTTGACCAACGCCAACCCCACCACCGAGTCGCCACACCCGAGCTCAACATCCACCCCAAAAACGAGCGAGCTTGATTCATCATACTCGACGCAATGTCTCACCATTCATGCCGAAAACAAACTGTAACTTAAACCCTAGTTAGCTAAATTCCGAAAGATTCACACAATAGAAATTCCAATCGTATTTTTCCCTCAATCTACAACATTCATGCAAGCTTCAATCCAATTATCAACTCAAATTAATACGTATATCATCTACAGTTCTTAAAAATTCCTAAAATGTTCAAACTTGAAATTCGACTTAATTACTCAATTAAATTTTTTGATGCGAACTATAAAAATCAAAACTTTCCAATTGTAATTCGATTATAAATTCAAATCTAGAAATTGAAATCACAAAATTTTGCCCAAATTTGATTTTCTACTGAAAATTTAAAATTTTGAGTAACTCTTTCAAATTTAAACCCTATAATTATTTTTAGATGATAAATTATGTAATTAGAAACAACTTTCATCTACAAATCAATATTCAGTTTGCATTCAAAATCAAGCTATTGAATTTTAAAAGGGAAAATCAAACCTGTAAAATAATAGTATTATTATACAGGCATTCAATATAATTTTCTATTTTATTTCATAAACATACATCCAGGTAGACTAAAATGCATTATCAAACTCAAATCCATTTGCATGCAACATTCAATCAAAGATTAAATCAAAATGTTTTTAAAATAGGATTTACTAACTTTTCAATATGCAGGGACAGAGCAGTTTTGATTCATTGCTTCAGATTCTACTTTTGCAGATTTTGAATTTTCATTTTTCAAATTTGATTAATTTTTGGGTTTTAAATTTTCAGATTTGTAAGAAGATTTCTGATTTGAATCTTTAGAAAAGAAGATAGAGGAAAACGTGTTATGTTTAATTAGATCAAAGAAAGTATAAAATTAAAATAAAGACACTTGTCACTAACACTTACACTTGTCATTTTAATTAGTTTAATAGCTTTACATGTGTTATTAAAATGTGATAATATGGTTATATATGTGCATAAATATTTAAATAAATTTTATTAAATTTAAAATGTAATATAACATACTTATTAAAGCTACTTAATTAATAAATACTTATGTATGCCTTTAAAGAAAATTTGCTACAACTAATTTATTTTCAATATAAATTGAAAATTTTTTATTAAGATATGTTAACATGTCTTAAAATATTTTTTTTATACACTTATAACCATTTTTAAATTAAACATTTTAGAAACAAAGCGTGTTTAAATTCCTTTGAAACTATCACATTTTAAATACTTTAAAAGAAAGACAAAACAAAACTTTGTTTAAAACCTTTTTAAACTATCCTATTAAAAATAAACAACAATCTTATATTTTGAAAATAAATGAATTAGTCTTCAGATTGGCTTTTGAAGAATATTAATTAAACCAAAGTTCTAATTACAATTCATACATATATAGATTATCAATAGATTTAAATTAAATTTTCAAAACAATTTCAAATTATAACATATACAAACATATATATTACAATTTGAAAATTTCCTCATTAATTTAAAACAAAAGATCTTCTATTCCTAATATATATCAAATGTATATATTATAAACAGAATAAAATTTGATTAGCTTTGAAAAGTAAATCTTATCCATTTTAAATTGTTAAAAAGATAATGATCACAATTATCAGATTAAATATTTGTTTTCCTTTAAAAGATTAATTTCACCAATTAAAATTAAAATTATAAAGAAAATTATCAAAACGATTAAATTATTATTGCAGATTATTTAATTGATATTGCCTCAAATTCCGGTTCGTTACAGTGGATAATCCTTTAAATAAAATCTGTAGAAATGTTGAATTTGGTTAACGAAGTAATTATTCACGATTTTGGACAGTGAATAATATATTAAAGAAATGTTTTGGGGAAGTGATATTTTAAATAGGATTAAAACAATTTAAAGATGTTTTAAAATGTACTAAGTATTGAAACCATAGATTTCGACATTCATTGTTGTAGTGGACGTTTTTGAGAAACAAAAGGAAATAGTGGACTATAACACTGTTGTTATAGTAAATGATTTTCAAAAGAAAATGTTTTATATAGTATTAGGATTTATGTATCTATCTTAATTTCGGATCACTATACTAGTGATTTTGGGTTGTCGTAACGATGTTTTACGCAACATTCGTTTTGACTTAAATAAATGTGTTTAAGAGAATGTTTTTTCCTTAAAGAATGAAATATATACTTAATTGTGATTTAAGTACATTCAATATTTTCCAAATGTTGAAAATAAATTGATTTGTGAATTGCTTATTATTAAATAAGTGTTGAAATGTTTTTTTTTCAAATATGAAGTGAAACGTTTTGAGATTATATCTTTTAAAAATAAATTGAAAAGTGATTTGAAATTTGTTTTCAAACAGTTAAAGTGTGGAAAAAAATATATCTTGTAAAGATATTTTTGGAAAATAAATAATTTGGGAATTTTTTTGGAATTTGGTGATGTTGTGCATATCTATTGATAGTTAAGTAACCGACTATCAATATTTACCTTTAAATGGGTATTTGTTGTGATTTGCTTAAATTTGAATGCTACACTTATTTTAAAAATAAGCGCTCGTTATTCGGTTTAGTCGGGAGAGGACCTTTGGGTCATAAACCCCATTCCGAATAGTGATACGTCTTAATGGATAGCATTTGAAGGCCGGTGTTGAAGACCAGATATTTTCGAAAATGGAAGGATTATCGTTGAATGTTTCTGCATCAGCCGATCTCCGATATAGAAATTTTATCACCCTTTGTGATGGGAAGTCCGGACGTGATTAGTGAATATCTGGATTGCAAGGGCTTCTTTGGAAGATCCTTCGGTTCCGTTCGATCCCGGAACGGACTGGTATGGATGTGTGTCTGACGTTATAATTTGAGATGTAAAGGGGGTTTCTACCAAATACATTTCTGTTAGTGGTGGAGAATTTATTCTCATAGCTTAACACCCTTCTCTGAGACGTACGAGCTCAGAGGTTATGTAGTTGATGGCTACTAGTGATACATTTCCAATTTGGTAATGTGGCATACGAAGTGCTGCTGATCATTTGTTGATCAAAGCACAGCTTTTGTATAAAGCGTAACTTTGTGGACAAGACTTCGTCGGACCTCACATCCCGGTAATGGTCAAAACAGGAAAGATGCGGCAAGGTTATTAGAGGATAGAGCCCCCTTAGTGTATGTCATTTCCTTCTGGATATAGGTGGTATCATGGTATGGAGCCCAGATACTTAACCAATGTTGTTGCTGCAAACTTATTATTTTGTGGTTGTTGGTGAATCTCGGGATATAGATCGGTTACGATCGGGGGATGGCATACTCGTGTCAGTAGTTACCTAGCTAGGGGTAACCCGGCCTTGTGTTGGCAGAGATTCGGTTAGGTTCTCGGGGCATCCTTCCAGAGGCGTACCCTTGTGGCAATGGGAAGTTCCTTGGCCTGACCATTAGTTGGGAATCCAAAGAAACAATATGAACCCTATACGGTTTTAGTTGTATAACCTGCCATGAAATGTGGCGGTAACCTGCTATTGATCATGGTAGCTAAAGTAGGCAAAGGATACTGGTCGTATGTTGGCTAAGATTTATATTATACTTTCGAATTTTTTTTCGTCACTTTGCACTTATAGTAATAATATCAAAGAAATTCGCATATCAAGCATGTTTGACTATCATAAGAAGAAATCTCCTCTAATTCTGCGTTGCATTGTGTGTGTGGCGGGAGGTCTTATGGTAGTTTCTTTTTCTAAAAGCATTGCGGATCTATTTTAAAATATTTCTTTGTTGGTTTATTTAAAGATAACTGTTTTAAGTTCTCACACCAGTCCCATGACTGACTTGGAGTTTATTGTTCCCTTTCTAAACTCTGGGTGCCCACCAATTTCCACACGGGAAGTCAAGAGTCAGGTTATAAAGATACTCTTAAATTCAGGAGTTGGTGTAAAGATCTGGAGGCATTCTGGATGGCATGGCGTATCAACTAGTATATAGTATTTCTTTTCCTTTGTTTGTTGTTGTAAACTCTGATAATGTGATGTAATGTGATGTAATGTAATAACTAATATAGTTCTTTGTTTTAAGGATATTCACTTATCTATTATATGTTGTTCCGCTGCGATATGTGAGATTCTGTTATTGTTTCTGTTTTCTTCTTCTATCTTCTTCTTCTTCTACCTTTTTTCTTCTTCTTAAACCCTAAGGGTTCGGTTTTTCGGCATTCGATTGCTCGACATTGATACGGTGGACGTATTAATGTCGATTTTCGGAAGTCGAAGAATCGGGTCTTTACAATAGGCGATCGAGTTCGACATGATTCGGGAAGATGGTGGAAGTGTTGACGACGAAGTGATGGCCGGAGTTTGGGATTTTCTGGTGGTCTAGGCGGCGAGTTTGAGGCGATGTTTTAGATTTTGGATGAAGTGGCTACTAACTGTTCCAGGTTTGGTTTGAACTCGAAATTGGTTTCGAGTAATGGTATGAGTGATTTGATGTTCGAGTTTGTGTTTGGGGATGTTAGTCGATGTGGGAAGATCATCGATGATGATCGAAATTGATCAAAGTCACCGTGCTTGTGCACGGTGAACATTTCTGGTGAAGTTCCGTTGTTTTGAGCAGCAGTTTGAACTCGAGTTTTACTCGAGTAAATGGGGGGTTGGCTCGAAGCATTTAGGATTTTTGACTCGAAGCTTTCTAGGGTTGGTCTCGAAGAAAGTTTGTTTGCCTTGGGTTAGTTTAGTCTAGTTACAGGTTTTTATAAACCTGACTGTAACTTTAATTTAAACAAATTTGAATAAAATTTAAATTTGTGAAGTAGAGTTAGATAAAGTTTAAAATCCAGTTTGAATCTTAGATTCAAATAAACTTTTGAATCTTAAAATGAAAATTTTGATTTAAAATCAAGATTTAAAATCAATGCTTTAAAACAAAGTTTAAAATCAAATGTTTAACCTAATGGATTCAAGTTTACTTTGAATCCAAATCTGGAATGTAAATCAGTTTTTACATATGAATGTTTTTAAAACAAGTTTAAATACAATAGATTTTAAAAAAAAGTAGACTTGTTTCAAACAAATGTTTAACTTGATTTTGATAAAAAATTCTATTATAAAGGTTTCCTTAATTTTGAAAGAAAAATTAGATAAATTGTTTAACTTGAATTTGAAAGTTAAAATATAATGTATTTTAAAGCTTAAATTTTAAATAAAAATTTAAGTAATTTAGTTAGAACTTTTCTTATATAGGTTTATAAGTGGATATTTAAATTTGGTAAATGTTTAAATATATAATCATTTTGAATCTTAAATTCAAATTGGAATTTGAATTTAAATTTTAAAGTTTAATGTTTAAGATACACTTAAATGTTAATGAAATCATTAATAAAGAAATTAATTATCTTAGAGATAATTAAGGTAAAAAATAATTTAATAAATAAGATAATTAAAGAATGATTTATTTAATTTATAAATAAATAATTTAGCTTAATTTATAATTAGAAATGATAAATAATGAATTAATCTAAGATAATTTCTTAAGGAAGTAATTAAGGAAATGTTATAAGTTAATGAAGATAATTAACTAAGGATTATTAAGCAATTAAATTGATGTGATTAATTTTAATAATTAATTAGATTAATTAATTTCGATAATCAATTATAAATTATTAAATGTAAATAGTTAATGAAAGTGACTAAGGATTAATCACTTATTGTAATTAATTTTTGATATTTTTGATTTAATTAAAGTTAATTAATTTCGTTTAATATTAAGGAAATCATTAGATAAATTGGTAATCAATGATTAATTATTATGACGTAATTGCTTAGTGGTAAGTAATTAAAGGTTTCAATTTCTTAAAATAAATAATTAAGGGATTAATTAATTATGTAATTGGTTTAAAGGTTAATTTAGTTAATATGATTAACTAAGAAAAATTTAAATTAATTTAGGTGATTGATTAATTAATTTATATCAAATGATTTGTAATTAATAAATCAAGATTGGATAAATAATTCATAAGTAATTAATTTAATTGGAAATAAATTGAATTAATTAGGATTTAACAATTAGTTAATCCTGCTTATAAATGATTATTGAATACTAGACCTTACTTATGAATGATTGTATTGTATGAGTTGCCTTAAATTGATTGTCCTATCTGACCTATGATATTTTGTTCTGTAGATTGAGCTGTGTATAATTTATTCATTTATTTACATTTGTATATTATCTGTGAACCTGTGAATGGACGATAAGCGTTATAGTTTATATCGCTTATCAACTATATTACTTTGTTTTAATCTGTGATGATTAAATGATGTTGCACCATTGTGTTAAAACCCTTGGACCACACCATACACACACAAATATGGATTTCACGAGGAAATCGATTAGGTCACAGATTTTTGAAAATAGTTTTGAATTTGAATTTTTAAATTCAAATGGTTTGAAATGGATCTGGTTAAATGTGAAATTTTTTTGAAATGGAATTTCAAGATAAGATTTATTTTTGAATAACTTGATTACGCCTTGAAAATTAAATAATTGGATTTAAATTTGAATTCAAAATTTAGAATTGAATTCTATGATTTGAAACTAGGGATTAAAGATGTTATACCAGTTATATATGGGTTAAACTATTTTAAAAGTATTGATTTGGGAATGTGAATATAATTCAAAGGCTTTAACTCGTTCAAATATAATTGGATTTTTACTGAAACGAAAACTATTTGTTTTCAAATAATAAAAGCTTTCACATAAGTAATGAACTTCTAAGTTTTGTTGAAAGGACTTCAAGTCTATATTGAAAATGGTCTTCCAAGTTATGAATAAATCTGTGGAAATAGTTTGAAAGCTATTAGTTAAATCTTTATTTAAAGATTTAACGAGTTAATCCAATTGAAATAGAAATTGTTTTGAAAATCAATAAATGAATCTTTTTGTTTAAAAAGATTTGAAATGGTAATTTGTTTAAACCATTTGGAAGAAAAGTTTTGGGTAATAAGTTGTGACTTAACTAAGGCCTCAGTATCCATATGTTTCTTGTAAATATTGCGCTCACTATTCGGTTTAGCCGGGGAAGGACCTTTGTGTCATATAGCCCATTCCGAATATGTGATACAACGTTATGGATAGCAGTTGAAGACCGGTGGTGAAGACCGGATATTTTCGAAAGTGAAAGGATAACCCGTCGAATGTCTTTGCATCGAATGGTCCCCGGTATAGAGACTCCTTATGTGATGGGAAGTCCAGACGTGATTAGGGATTATCCGGATTTGCGAGGGCTTCTTCGGGAGTGCCTTCGGTTCTGTTCAAACCCAAAACAGACTTGTATGGATTGTATGTCGGACATTACAATTTAGGATATAAAGCAGATTTCTTTCAAATACATTTCTGTTGGTGGCAGAGAATTTATTCTCTTAGCTTAACACCCTTCTCTGAGACGTACAAGCTCCGAGGTTATGTAGTCGAAGGTTATCAGCAATATATTCCTAACTTGTTAATGTGGCATGCTGAGTGCCGCTGATCATTTGTTGATCAAAGTGTGGCTTTTGTGAAAAGCGTAGCTTTGTGGACGAGACTGATCCGGAGTTTATTGTTTCTTCCCTAAACTCTGGGTGCTCAAAACTTTTCCACACGGGCAGTCTAGAGTTGGGTTTTTCAGATAGTTAGGTTTAGTAGATTATTTGGAGCTAGTTCAATCTTTAGATGCGGACGACACTTGCTTATCTTTGTGCATCGTTATTGGAAGTTCGTGTTGCAGCTGCTGTTGGAGTTCTCTCTTGAAGACCGTGTTAGAGTTATTTGTTCCGCTGCTAATTTCTTGTATCATATCTCTGATGTATATTGATATCTATTGTATCATCTATTGTATCAGATATTGTATCAATGTTGTATATCAATGTACTATTCTTTTTCTTCCGCTGTGTTGTTTACTTAATTGTGTTATAAGCTCCGGCGACTCGGATTCGAACGGTCGAATCTGGGGCATTCGAGTAGGATGTAAAGCATGGATGTCAATTTTCGAACGCGAAAAATCCGAATCGCCACAAAGCTGGAGCCTCACGAGTTGTCGTGGTCGTTGCTATCGTCGTCTGTAGTAAACTAGGGCTCGCGTGCGTCTACGAACCAGAGACGATGGCGGCAAATGTGGGCGAGCGTATAGGCGACCAATGGTGGATGCTGGGTTTTAATATGCTTTCGAGTAGGTATCGGCATTGTTTTGATTTAATTTATTGCAAATAAATATTTATAGATGAAATTTAATCTACAGTGAGGTATTGTTATCTTGAATTTACAGTAAGGTTTAAAAAAACAAAAAAACTATATATATATATATATATATGTCCAGCTTATTTGTATACAGTAAAAGAATTCGCTATTTCGTTATTTACAGTAAATATAGGTATGTATACATGATTTTGGAAGATATATATATATATATATATATATATATATAATTTGGGTAAATGTAGGAATTTAAAAAAAATGTTATATGGAGTTTATTAAAAAAGCAGATTTTAAAGTATATAGGTTGTTTCAATAATAATAATAATAATAAAATTGAATATACACATTCACTTATTTTTATTTAAAGTTTAATTTTAAAATTTATGGAGATTAATTTGGTTAATTTACTCATTTAATTATTTTAGTTACTCAGAAAATTATTTAAAAGGAAATTAGTTTAAAATTTAATTCTTTGATTAAAATTAAAATCATTAGTTAAAACTAAATTGTTAGTTAATTAAATTTGTCCAATAGGGATTTAATTGTTCGATTTGTTCGAATATTAATAAATGATATAATTGATTATACAAGGTCTAATACTGTGAAGACAAAATCTCGATCGGAAATGGATTGCAAACAAAAGGTGAGAACTTCTCACTCAAAATTTGTTGTTTGGTTAATTTTAAATGAAATGATTTAAATTGATTGATTGTGTGGTTAGATTGATGACTGTTATCAGTTGAATTGAAATAGACCCAATGCGCCGCATAGTAGCGGAGATTATTATATTAAAACCATATTCCGTGATATTCCACCTCGAAGTGGAATTGGTATTTAATTGTTGTGCTAACGTCCGTGGATGCAGGGAAACAGGTTGGAGGGATCCAACTGGATTCCTCGAACATTTGATTTTGTTTTATATGTTGTGTGTTTATTTATTATAATCTGTGTGTGACTACTTGCGATTAAAACTGTTGAAGGCTGTAATTTAGCCAAATATATTTTTGTTATCGTAGGATACTAGAAATAAATAAAATTCGATTCTTGAAATTTAGTAAAAAAATTTATAGTAAATTAATTTTAGAAAATTGAATAACTTTAAAGGGAGGAATTTGTTTCAAATGAAAATAAATTTGGTGTTGAAATAAATTTAGAAATCAATTTTGGAAATTGATTTGGTACTTGAAAATAAATTTGGAAATCAATTTAGAATTTAATTCGGTGCTTAAAATGAATATTTAGATATCGATTTGAAAATGTATATCAAGGGATATTTAGAAGTCTAAATTCATAATGGAATTTTATAAAAGAAAGTGGAATCTGTTTTAAAAATAAAAGTGTGGAAAGGAATTTACGGATTTAGAACATAAATTTAAAGTAATTCCAGAAGGATTTACAAATTGATTTAAATGAACCATTTTAGAATGGAAGGTGTATTTTCCCTAGAAAGCCGAATATGTTTTCAATATAGTCTATAAATATGAAATTGAAGTTGTAAAGATGTTTTAAGGAATGATTATTTTGGAGAAATTATTTTCTTGGGTTATTTGAAAATCTTTAAAGAAAAGATTTATTTTAATTTATTATAGAAGTATCTATTTAAAGATTAAATTGATATTTGTTTTATAAAATGGATATTTAAATAGTTATATCCTACCTACTAATTTTATTTTAAAATTAATTTGGCCTTGAATTATTATACGAGATTTTTATATAATATTTTCATAACTAATATTTAAGTAAGTGTTTTAAAATGGTTTTATTTTAAATATTTCCAAGTATATATGTTGGGATAAGTAATTTAAATTATTTTAAAGTATGTTAACTCGGCAGACCTTAAGTGGAAACAAATAATAACGTGAATCTTATTCCGCAAGTGAAAAATGATTAAAATTTGTTTTCAAAGGATTGAAAGGTGAAAAGTAATTTGAATTTTTTTTCAAATGGTTGAAATGTTAAAATTGTATCTTGCAGAGATATTTTGAAAATAATAATTGGGGAAAATTATTTGGAATCCAGTGACTGTTGTTAATGTTGATTGATAATTAAATAACCGACTATCAATATTTGCCTTTGAAGGACGCTAGACTTTCAGTGGAAATAAATAATATCGGGAATTTTATTCCGCGAGTGAAAAGTGATTTGAATTTTTTTTCAAATGGTTGAAGTGTGAAAATATATCTTGCAAAGATATTTTGAAAATAAATAACTGGGGGAAAAGCATTTGAAATCCAGTAATTGTTATGATTTTCATTGATAGTTAAGTAACCGACTATCAATATCGGCCTTTTAAAGGCATTTGAATTTCGATGCGACGGGGGTCGGATTCCAAGTGGATATCCGAAAACCACATCGAACCTTTGTGATTGTGATGAATCTTTTATTTAAAAGATCAAAATGAAAATTGTTGTGAATGGTTGAAATCTGAATGAACACTTATTTTTAAAAATAAGCGCTCGTTATTCGAATTAGCCAAGAGTGAACTTTGTGTCATAAAACCAATTACGAATAATGATACGACGAAATGGGATTTGCATTTGAAGACCGGTGGTGAAGATCGGGTATTTGCGAGAATGATAGGATGACCTATCGATTGTCTCTGCACTGAGTAGCTATGGTATAGAGATTCCCTAAGTGATGGAAAGTCCGATCGGGATTGCGAATACCCAGATTGCAAGGGCTTCTTGGGAAGTGCCTTCGGTTCTGTTCGAACCCGGAACAAACTTGTATGGATGTGTGTCTGACGTTACAAATTGAGATGTAAAGCTGGTTTCTATCAAATACATTTCTGTTGGTGGCGGAGAATTTATTCTCTTAGCTTAACACCCTTCTCTGAGACGTACGAGCTCAGAGGTTATGTAGTTGATGGTTATTAGTGATACATTCCCAATTTGGTAATGTGGCATACGAAGTGCTGCTGATCATTTGTTGATCGAAGCATGACTTTTGTGAAATGCATAGCTTTGTGGACGAGACTTCGTCGTGCCTCACAACTCGGTAATGGTCGAAACCAGAATGTTGCGGGAAGGTTTCTAGGGGTCGCGCCCCTAGGGTATGTCCATTTTCTTCTGGATAAAGGGCGGTATCATGGTATGGAGCCTAGATACTTAACTCGTGTGGACACTATAAATTTATTACTGTTTGATGTTGCTTTGTGGTTGAGGATCCTCGGATAAAGGTCTGTAACGACCGAGGATGGCATACTTGTGTGTTAGTTACCTATGTTATAGCTTGGTTAAAGCGTGAGGTATCCTTGTTAGCAGAGATCTGGTTAGGTTCTTGGGGCGTCCTTCCAGAGACGTACCCATTTCGGTGTAGGAAGTTCCTTTGCCTGACCATTTGTTGGAAATTCAAAGAAGCAATACGAGCTTTGTACGGTTTGAGTTGTATAACCTGCCATGGAATATGGCGGTAACCTGCTATTGAACAAGGTAGCTATAGTAGGCATACGACGAAATGTTGTATGCTGGCTAAGATTAATATTATACTTTCGAAATGTTTTCTGCACTATGCACAAAAAATAATATACAAAGGTTTTGCGTATCAAGCATTTTTGACTGTCATAAGGAGAAATCTCCTCCAAGTGTGCGTTTGCATTGTGTGTGTGGCGGGAGGCCTTATGGAAGTTTCATTTTTCAAAAGCATAGCAGATTTCTTTTTATTTTCTTTGTGAAAATAACTGTTTTTAAGATCTCACACCAGTCCCATGACTGATCTGGAGTTTATTGTTCCCTTTCTAAACTCTGGGTGCCCACCAATTTCAACACGGGCAGCCTAGAGTCAGGTTATCAGGTCATTCTGGAATTCAGAAGTTGCTGTGGAGATAAGGAGCAAGCTGGATGGCGAAGCGTATCACTAGTATATGTTATATTTTCTTCCGCTGTTTGTTGTTGTAACACTCTGATAATGTAATATGATGTAATGTAATAACCAATATGATTCTTGGTTTTAAAGATTATTTGTTGATATATTATATGTTGTTCCGCTGCGACAGTCTCGTCCACAAAGCTATGCTTTGGCACTAAGCCATGCTTTGTTCAACAAAGGATCAACACACAGCAGCACTCAGCATGCCATGTTACCAAATTGGGAGTATATCGCTGATAACCTTCAACTACATAACCTCTTAACTCGTACGTCTCAGAAAAGGGTGTTAGCTAAGAGAATAAATTCTCTGCCCTAGCGGAAATGTATTTGAAAGAAATCTGTTTTATATCTCAAAATGTAATGTCAACATGTAACCATACAAGTCTATTCCGGGTTCGAACAGAACCGAAGGTAATTCCAAAGAAGCCCTTGCAATTCGGGTATTCACAATCCCGATAGAACTTCCTATCACAAAGGAAATCTCCATACCGTAGCTATCGGTGCAGAGATAATCGATAGGTTATCCTATCATTTTCACAAATACCCGGTCTTCAACACCGGTCTTCAAATGCTATCCACTACGACGTATCACTATTCAGAATGGGTTATATGACACTAAGTCCTCTGCCGGCTAATCCGAATAACGAGCGCTTATTTTAAAAATAAGTGTAGCAATCAAATTCAAGCGAATCACAACAAATACCCATTTAAAGGTCAATATTGATAGTCGGTTATTTAACTATCAATGGATGTGCACAACATCACCCGATTCCAAATAATTTCCCAAATTATTTATTTTCCAAAAATATCTTTACAAGATATATTTTGAACACTTCAACTATTTGAAAACAAATTTCGAATCATTTTCCGTCTTTACAACTTTTGAAAAAAAAAATCAAATCATTTTCCTACACGGGGTATATTCACAAATATTTATTCATTTTCATTGGAAATCTGCCGAGTTCAAATACATCAAAATAATTTATATCACTATTAAAAATATATTTGGAAAACACTTTGAAATAAAACTATTTTTCTTTAAACACTTTAATTAAAATATTAGTTGTAAAAATATTATACCAATATTACATATAAACTAAAGTCCAAACTAATTTTCCAATGTAAAATTAGTAGATAGAGTGTAACTATTTAAATAACTATTTTCTAAAACAATTGTTGATTTAAACTTAGAAATAATCATCTCTATAATCAACTTAATAAACCTTTACTTAAAGGCTTTAAAACAATTTAAGAAGTAATTTCTCCAAAGTAACCTTTTCAAAACAAATTCTAAAATTATATATATGTGTGTGTGTGTGTGTGTGTGTGTGTTTCAAACATATTTTAGAAATTTTATTCGGCTTTCTAGGGAGAATACATTCTCATTTCAAAATGGTTCATTTAAATCAATCAAATAAATCCTTACCGATTTATTTTAAACTTACGTTCCAAATCTGTGAATTTATTTGCACACTTCAAAAATAAATCAATGTTTATTTTTTTAAAACAAATTTCCCTTTCCTTTATAAATTCCATAGTGAATTTACATTTCCAAAATATCTATTAATATATGATTTTCAAATCAATTTCAATTTTTCGCTTTCAACTTCAATTCAATTTTCACTTGATTTCCAAAAACACCAATTTTATTCGGCTAAATTTTAGCCTTCAATGATTTCAATCACAAAGATAATCACACAGAGATTATAAATAATCAACACACAACATTGAAAGAAATTCAATTATTTGAGGAATCCAGTTGGATCCCTCCAACCTGTTTTCCTGCATCCACAGATGTTAGCACAATACCAATCCCGTTTCATGACAGGATATCGCGGTACATGGGTTTATATAAAATATCATCCGCTATTATGCGGCTCAATAGGGTCTCATCCGCTATTATGCGGCTCAATACGGTCTCATCCGCTATATAATGCGGGAAATCAACTCTAAGTACATATATAACACCAATTCCACTTCAAGGTGGAATATCGCGGTATATGTGTTCAATATAATAACCTCCGCTTAATATGCGGCGTATAGGGTCTATTTCAATACAACCAATAACAATCATCATCCAATCACACAATCAAGCAATTTTAAATTTAACTATTTTAAATTTTATATCGAAACACAATTCGATTGAGTGAGAAGTTCTCACCTTGCTTCTAATAACAGTTGCAGTGTTTCGTTCTAAATAAAATTAAACACGCATTTAATTTTTTCCCAAAATTCCACTAGCTCAAATAAATCCTATTCCGAATAGTGATACGTCGTAATGGATAGCATTTGAAGACTGGTGTTGAAGATCGGATATTTTCAGAATTGGAAGGATTACCGTCGAATGACTCTGCATCGGCTGATCTCCGATATAGAGATTTTATCACCCTTTGTGGTGGGAAGTTCGGACATGATTAGTGAATATCCGGATTGTAAGGGCTTCTTTTGGAAGTGCCTTCGGTTCTGTTCGATCCCGGAATGGACTTGCATGGATGGGTGTCTGACGTTACAATTTGAGATGTAAAGCTGGTTTATATCAAATACATTTCTGTTGGTGGCGGAGAATTTATTCTCTTAGCTTAACACCCTTCTCTGAGACGTACGAGCTCAGAGGTTATGTAGTTGATGGTTACTAGTGATACGTTCCCAATTTGGTATTGTGGCATACGAAGTGCTTTTGATCATTTGTTGATCGAAGCATGACTTTTGTGAAAAGCATAGCTTTGTGGACGAGACTTCGTCGAACCTCGCACCTCGAAATGGTCAAAACAGGAAAAATGCAGCAAGGTTTTAGAGGGTAGCGCCCCTTAGGGTATGTTCATTTCCTTCTGGATAGAGGTGGTATCATGGTATGGAGCCCAGATACTTAACCTATGTTGTTGCTTGTAACAACCCTGTATTTTACAATTATTTTTAAATTGAATTTCAAGATTTAAAGTCTTTATTTATGAAAAATAATAAATTTTGTTATTTTAAATATAAAACTTTGATTTTGATATGGATTAGAAATCCAAATACACTACAAGAAAAAGGCAGAATACCGACAGCCAAGACCGACGGCTTCCGACGGCCATTTTCCGACGGCTTTCGACGGGCCGTCGGCGGCCGTCGGAAGCCGTCGGAAATTTGCGATTATACCTGCCAGCCGAGCCCTTTCTTCCTCCTCCATTCCATACGAAAATAACTCAAAAAACCCCCCAAATTCAACCCCCAAGCTTCCAATCCCTAATTTCTAGCTTCCGAATCTTCCAAGGCTCTCTAATCAAGCTTCATTACTCTTAATCTCAGGTATAATCTCTTATTTTTATGAAAAATTCAGTTTTTACCCTAATTATAGATTTGCATAAATTGATAAATTAGGGCGAATTAATGATTGCAATTGTTTCCACTAGCGTAATAACGGTTTATAGCATCACATGGTATACCGATTTCATCTTTTATCGTGAAATTGTGATAAACACGTATAATTTGTGCTTGTTCATGTATATGTATTTTGTTGTGTATGCCTTGATTCGACGATTGTATACGTTATTTGGAATAAGATAAAATGATTGAATGAACTAGGAGTATTATATTGTGCACGTATTTACTTATGACACAAAAAAATGCATTACTCTAAATTATAATTGTGTGTATTGAAAAATGACAAAATGTTAAAGCAGCCCTAAGTTGATGCGTAATACGTCGAATAAATGTGTGAAATTAATATATAAATGTGAACAGTGAGTAAAACTGTATTTTTGAGTAAAATGCACGCATGTTAACCGACAAATGTCCCTTAGAGAGTTTTTGGCCCCGTCTAACGAGTGTTGTACATGATCGTTGTATAAATAGTCGTTTTTTTCGAAAAACGACCATTTATATTCATCTGGTACAATGTTTGTCGGATTTGTCCCTGTATTGGACAAGTTATGAACACAGTAAGAATTTACATTTTGTATACTACTTCGTCTCAAACGGTTCATAAAATTTCGCCCTAACTTTTCTTTTTTGTTTCCTGCGTACACGCATTTGTGTACAATGCAGGGGACAAAATGGAAATGCTGCCGAAATTTTATTGAATCGTTTGAGACGAAGTAATATACGAAATGTAAATGCTTACTGTGTTTGTAATGGGAAGTAGGATGTCTGACCAATGAAAAAAAATTATATATATTTTTAATCGTTACGTACGTTAAAAAATGAAATGTGCCCTATTTGAAAATATTTTTAAATTTGTGAAGTTGTTCTTTAAATTCAAAATATTATACGAACATGAAAATAATCTTTTTCGAATATGTATTCTTCAAAATAAATATTAAATTTTGAACTTCTCATTTTGTCAAATAGGAAAAATGATTGATTATTTTGTTGATCGAAGGAGATGGATGTACCAAAGAAAAGGACCGAGGGGCTCAATAAAAGAAGATTTTTATAATGGTATAAACGTGTTTGTTGAATTCGCCTTAAGTAATAACGGAAACGATCCAGAAATTCGTTGTCCGTGTAGTAGGTGTAGACATTTAAAGTTTTTGTTACCAGATATTGTGAAAGTTCATTTGTGCCAACACGGTTTCACACCCGAATATTATGTTTGGGATCGGCATGGAGAAGTTGTAGCAAATACTTCTGTAGAGTCTGAAAGTGTCGTTAATGAAATAGTTTCAACGACCCGTATAGAAAATATGGTCGAAGATGCAGCACGATCAATGTTTCCTATGGTTGAAGTTGACGACGATGATGTAAATGTTGAAGAACCAAATATTGAAGCTAAGAAAATTTATGATTTACTAGATGCAGCTAAGAAACCTATTTGGGATGGTTGTAAAAGCGGCACGCAGCTGTCAGTAATCGCAGAATACATTGCGATGAAGTCAAAATACAACATCACTGAAGCTGGGTTTACGGCTGTTGTACAAGCTGCAAAAAGACATATGCCGCCCGATAATCTAATGTGTGAAAATCACTACGAAGTTAAAAAACTTATGTCGGCTTTTGGTTTACCGTATCAGAAAATTGATACGTTTAAAAGGATGCATGTTGTTTTGGAAAGAAGACGCAAACCTTAGAAATTGTAAAGTTTGTAACCAGGAGAGATACAAACCAAGAAAAAAGAAGGGTAAGGAAGTTCCGTACAAGCGTATGCACTACTTACCCATAACTCCAAGACTTCAAAGATTATATGCATCTTCTGTAACTGCGTCTAATATGAGGTGGCATAGCATGAGAACGGAGGAAGAGGGTACGTTGACGCATCCGGCCGATGGAGAAGCATGGAAGCATTTCGATAAAACGTATCCAAATTTTGCAGCGGAGAGTCGAAATGTTAGATTAGGATTATGCACGGACGTTTTTTCTCCATTTTCTCAATTTGGTTCTAAATATTCATCCTGGCCCATTATCGTCACACCGTATAATTTACCTCCATGGATGTGCATGAAAGCGCAATATATGTTTCTTACTGTTGTCGTTCCTGGCCCCGACGATCCGACACAAGGAATCGATGTATATTTACAACCGTTGATTGAGGAGTTAAAAATACTGTGGAACGAAGGAGTAGAAACATACGATGTGTCAAAGAAGAAAAATTTTCGTATGTTTGCTTCTTTGTTGTGGACTATAAGTGATTTTCCTGCCTATGCAATGCTTTCGGGATGGAGTACTACCGGTCGTCTAGCATGTCCACATTACATGGATGAAACACGAGCGTTTTCTTTACCTCATGGTAAGAAAATTTCATGCTTTGACTGTCATCGATATTTTCTCCATGTAAATCATCCCTTCAGAGGAGACAAGAAAAACTTTTTAGCTAATAGAGTAGAAAACAGACAACCACCGACGATATGGTCAAGCGAAGACATATATGAACTTGTTAAGGACTATCCAAAGATATATGAAACGGGGGAGCAAACAGAAATTGAAGGCAAATCAGTTGTTCATAACTGGTGCAAACAAACTATTTTTTGGGAGTTGCCGTATTGGAAACATCTTCTGCTTCGCCATAACATAGATCTGATGCACAATGAGAAAAATGTATTTGATAATGTGTTTAACACAATTTTGAATGTGAAAGGGAAGACGAAGGATGATTTGAAATCAAGACGTGATATAGAAGAATTATGCAAACGTCCCGAGCTTCATATGAAACCAAATGACAGTAAAAAACCAAAAGCTTGTTACGAATTAGATAATAATCAAGTTAAAGCTGTGTTAAAATGGGTGGAAGGGTTAAGATTTCCTGATGGGATATCATCAAATCTTCGTAGATGTGTTGACTTTAAAAATGGTAGATTGAGCGGAATGAAAAGTAACGACTGTCACATAATGATGGAAAATTTATTTCCCGTTATGTTTAAAGAACTACCGCCGTTAAAAGTTTGGAAGGTAGTAACGGAGTTTAGTATGTTTTACAAAGAGCTTTGTTCGACTACTTTAAAAGTGCAACGTTTACGTAAACTTGAAGTGGACATTCCTATATTGCTTTTCAAATTAGAGAAAATATTTCCGCCAGGTTTTTTTAATGTGATGGAACATTTACCTGTTCATCTTCCATCTGAAGCACGACTTCGAGGTCCTGTCCAATACGGATGGATGTATCCATTTGAGAGGTATGTAATATGTTATAACGTAATTTAATTGCATTTGAAAGATGAAGTTAATATAAATTAATGTTGCATAGATATTTGAATCATCTGAAGAAAAAAGTGAGACAAAAAGCACGAGTTGAAGGTTCGATATGTAAATCTTACATCGAAGAAGAAGCTTCGTTCTTTTTCTCTCACCATTTCAGTGACCATGTGAATATTTCATTTCAAAGTGTTCCTCGTAATGATGAAGGCGACGAACAAGAGTCCTCTCAAGCAATGTTATCTATTTTTAGACAACATGGTCGGCCTTCTGGAAAATGTGTGGAAATATGGCTAGACGATAGAGATCTTCGTGTAGCACACACTTATATTCTTCTAAATTGTGTCGAGGTTGCACCGTTTGTTAGGTATTCTGAAATAATAATTTTTGTTTTATTCTTTTCTGTAATGCATGCGCGTGTATAACCTAATGTAATAATTTGTTTATATAAACAGTGTTTATGAACGGGAACATCCGAACGGAGATCTCAGTAAAGAATTTTCCCGTTGGTTTTCAAATTACGTTTATGAGCCGAAAAATTGTGTTGTTGACGAAGGGTTGAAACATCTTGCAATGGGACCAAAAAGAGTGGTCAAGACATATCCAATATATTTCGTCAATGGATACAAATTTAACACCAAAGAATACGGTGCAGAAAAATTAACAAATAATACTGGTGTATTTGTTAAAGGTAGTGACGATCCAGAAAACCATTTAAATGATTTTTATGGCGTTCTAACACAAATTTTGCAACTGACATATTTCTCAAGACCCGCGGAGGAGGTGTTTCTATTTAGATGCAATTGGTTTAGCAATGTTCCAGGTTCTGGAATTAATGTGCATAAGGATTATAATCTTATCGAAATAAAGCATACATCGCACTATCACAAGTATGATCCTTTTGTACTAGCCAAACAAGCATTGCAAGTTTATTACGCTCCTTATCCGTCTCTAAAAAGAGATAAAGCAGATTGGTCTGCAGTTTTTAAAACAAAGGCCAGATTCACATTCGATGGGAAGAATATTCCGGACGAACAAGCTTATCAGGCAGATCTTGAGCAAAATAACGAAATAATAATTACAGACGATCATACAGATTTTGGTCCTTTGATCGATGAATCAAATGTTTTGGTAGAAGCGTTTGACAGTGCAGAGGAAAATATCGTCGAAAACGAGACCGAATCTGAATCAGAAGACGATGATGATTGATATAAATTTGAATCTGTTTTTTTGCAATTGATGTAACTATGTTGAATTCTTGATGTATTATGAAATTGATGTAACTATGAAACTAAATCCGTTTACTATTGTTTTATGTTATTTCAATTTGTCATTTATTTAGCAATTTTTATTAAAAATGCAATGAACTCTGCTTATCGTAGGAAGAGTACACCCATTATGAATCAGGTATAACAAACTTACATTTCTATTTACATTTCAGTCATTATAATTAAGCAATTTATACCGTTGATGTCATGTTCATATGAAATATATTTCATTATCATGTTTTTATTCTCTTATATAATGATGTGTGAACGTCACAGGTTTATCGTTATGTCACATAGAGGGAGGAGCTCTTCCCGTTCTTCAGGAGGCGATGGCAGTGGCCCATCGCAAGCGCCACACCGTCCAGTTGTTACGTTAGTCCCCAAAGCAGATGGGTAAAAATTAAATCTTATTCATCATCTTATTTTTTCTATACTATACGTACGTACTTATCTGTATCGTACTTAAAAACAGGGGGTTCGAGCTACTACCCACTAAGGTAGTGTTGGACGTCTCCAGAGCAGCATATCGTAGTAGGATGAGTGCGTGCTGGCCGAAGTGGGATACCATCCCTCCGCACATCATAGAGTGCATATGGCAGGATGTCCTAGTATGTGTAATTTTTATGTTTTCCATTTTTAATTCGTTTTTGTCGTTTTTCTACCGTTTATCGTTTAAAGTGTAATCTTTTTTTAACACAGGCTGAGATAGACATCCAGACAGATGATATGCAGCTGGCACGAGCATACTGGATGAGGAAGATGCGAAAGAACTACAGAGACACGATATCTAAGGTTAAGAAATCCGGGAAGAGACCACGGTGGATGGGGGAGAGCGTGTGGCAAGCTTGGTTGAGCTACTGGGAGACGGACGAGGCGAAGGCAAGTATACTAATTTTTTTTGAATTATTAATTTAACGTGATTGGAAAATAATGTATCAAATTTTGAATGTACAGGCAGAGTCAGATAGAAACTCTGCAAATAGAAATAAGAATCCCGTTACTCATCGCGGAGGATCGAAGTCGTTTCAGCAGTATCGGCAGGAGTTGGTAAATTTAATTACTGAATAATAAATGTAAATAGTTTATGCTATATGATTTTAAATGTATAATAATTGTATGTAACAATCAACTTCAGGAAGCCGACGCACATGGTCCTGTCAGCTATATGGACGTGTTCACCCGTACGCATGCTGTCGAGCATGTTAATCCAGATGGGACTGTTTCGTACACATGGCAGGACGATAAATCCAGTAAAAGCCATGTAAGCATATTTCATTTTATTCAGTATTAGTAATTGTTTTAGTTGTCAAATTATTATGAAATAAGATATGATATTATTAATTTGTCAATGCAGGAGATGTTTATGGAGCAGCGACAGAAACTCCTTTCTGATACGGGTCGAGAGCAGCTGACGACCGATGAAGAGGACGTTATTTTTGAGTCCGTTATGAGTCCACCAGAGCATGGTCGACGATACGGATTTGGCAATTTAGCGGTAAATAATTTAATTTTTCTTAAAATACTTAAAATATGATATTCTTACCTTTTCAAAACAATAAACTTTGATTTTATTTATTTTTCAATTATTGCAGTCTAGTAGTCAGAGTAGGAGACGGCGGAGTAGACCTCAGAGCGAGCTAGCAAGTATAGAAGAATTGCAGACTAGAGTTCAGCAGTTGGAGGAGCAGAACCGCCAACAGGCCATGCAGACGGCACAGTTATTTGAGTACATGCAGCAGTTTGGTGGCTGCTTCCCTTCATCGGCTGGCTCTGGATCTGGGGCAGATTGATTCATTGCTTTCTGATTCGTTCGTGCAGGTATGTTTAGTTTTAGTTTACAATGATTTGGTAGATGGAATAATTAATTGTCGATATGTATAATTATGTATAATACACTTGGTTCTGTAGCTGTATCAGGATATGCATGATTAGAACAGTTATTGTTAGTATTATTGTTAGTGTTGGAATGTTATGTATATTTTGTATTTTATTTTTATTCCAATTTTGTTTATTTCTGTGTCTATTGAATATTTTGGAGTATTGGTTTGCATGTTTGGTTGGATTATTGTTTATTGGATTGTGCAGTATTGATATTGTAGTGTTCGGAAGAGAAATGTGGTTGGAAGGCTCTATTTGCAGCAGATTTTTTAAAAAAAAACAGCAGATTTCCGACGGCTTCCGACGGCTTATAGGTCGAAATTTTCATCAGTTACCGACGGCTCCCGGCGGCCTGATTTTCGGCCGTTTTCGACGGCGTCCGACGGGCGACGGAAGCCGTCGGAAGCCGTCGGTAATCTATACGGCAGCACCCGTCGGTAGCCGTCGGAAACACTGCTCCCCGATGCCGTCACTTCCGACGGCTTTTTCCGACGGCCGCCGACGGCCGCCGACGGCTTCCGACGGCCGCCGACGGTTTTCAGCCGTCGGAAATCCCCCTTCCCCTTGTAGTGATATGACTAAATATAATAATTTTCCAAAAAGTGAATTTTGGTTAAAATAGTCAAACTTTGACTTTTAAATTTAAATTTTAAATATTTGAAAATTTAAATTTTATCTTTTATTCTGAAGGTAAATAAAATTTTAAGAACACTGTTTTTCATTTCGTTGAAATCTGATTTATTATGTGAAAGTTATGCCCTTTTAACTATTGTGTGTAATTTGCTGTATTTAACAAAATGGTTTATTTTAAATTATATAAATAATATTTTATTTAGTCATGTAATGTTATAATTATATTTATATGGGTAAAATAACATGCTACGAATATATTTTGGTTTTGAACATTTTTAAAAGTGTTATTGACATTTTCAAATGTCAGCTGTATTCTGTTTATAAATTTTAATTCCTAGTTCAAATAATTAAAGTAATTCTTTATTTATCTTTATATTTTCTTAAGAACTTATTTATTCTCATTCCTACTTTATTTTTTTCCTTATTTATTTTATTTATTTAACTTTTTTTTAAAGTAAAATAGAATTGTATAAGGCTAGTGACATTTATTTGTAATTTTCATGTCCTGTTTCCAATTTTTAAACAATTTCTTTAGTTCCTTTTCTATTTCCTATGAATTTAATTATTTATTTCAATTTGAAAATGTTTTAAATATCATTTTATTTCAAATTTTTTCTTATAATATTTTTAAAATGAAGTAAATAATTTTTTCCAAAGCCATTGCTAATGTTCTTGTAATTTTTATGTCATGTTTGCCATATTTAAACAATTTCTTTATTCCTTTTTCTATTTTTCTCCAATTTAATTAATTATTTTATTTTATAAATGATAAATAAATTATTTTATTTCAAAATTTTACTTCATAATATTTTTAAAATGAAGTTGATAATTTCCCAAAGTCAATGGTGATTTATTTGTAATTTCTGGACACTGTTTTGAATTTTTAAGCAATTTCTTTTATTCTTATTCTATTTTCTTTAAATTTTATTATTTATTTTCATTTTATTTCACTTTGTTTCGGTTTCAAATTTAAATTTACTGATTTTATTTTTTATTTGAATTAAAGAAAAAGAAATATGAAAGGTTTAAAAAGCTTTTAACTTAAGACCTTTCATTTGCTAGTCCTTTCACCTCCTAAAGTCTTTTCGCTTGCCATAACCTCCCCATTTCTCATTGGCTGTGTTTTTGCATTGTATTAGCCGTGACTTTCATCCTATTTCTCATGTAAGAGACCATTCTTTCATTTCATTCACGGCTTCAAACATTTGGGGTAATGTCTTCCTCTTATTTTCTTCCTTGTCTTCCTATTTTCTTATGTATTTTTGCCTTTTTCTCTCCACTCTTTTGCTCGGCCTCCACTCCATAGCCATGGCCAGCACGTCCTACATATATTCCCTGCCATCATTACCACCTACACTCCAGGCCATGACCATAGCCGAGCCAACCATGGTGACAAAACCCCTCAAAATCCAACCTAAAGCCTTGAAAGCTTGTTGTTTGACCACCATTTGTTCACCAGTTCCATTTCCACCATCACCATCACCTTATGTAGCCACCAACACCTCTGTCCAGACCCTTACTCACCCCTCCTACCTCTGACCAGACCCATACTCCACTGGTCGAGCCAAACATCCCATAGCCAAGCCCCTCTTGTTGACCAAAACCATGCTAGTGTGCATAGAACTCTTCACATGCCTATCTTGTAACTTCCTCTACATGTCCAGCCTTCATGCCATGCATTTTCTATGTTCAAACCTGAGCCAAAACATGTCCAAACCTGAACCAAAACATCCCCTAAGCCGTGATAGCAAGTGTAGAAAGCAAGGCAAAAGGTTGTGTATTCGTATTGCTTTTCAATTCAAAGTTGTTCAATTTCAATGTTGTGTTGAATTATAATTTTATTTTGGTATTGTTTATGGGTTGTGACAGGATCATAAGCTTGGTTCTCATCCACTTGAATCTACTGTTGTGTTGTCGTTCTTTTGGGAATCCGTTTGGGTCATTTGATTCGCTATCTTCATCACAAAGAGGTGAGTAAAACTCACACGATGATTATACTTATGCAACTGTGAAACAACAACAATTGAATGTGTAGAAAATCATATGATGTATAACTTCCTGTGATTATTTATATATGATGTTAAACCTGTTAAATTTCATGTCATATCATCTGTTATTATATATATGTTGTTACTGTTCATTTATATCTGTTTATCACACTTCAAGTTCCCTGTAGATTAGAAACCACTATGGGTTGAAATGATACATACCCTAACGGACTTTAGAATAGGGGAAAAATCGTTATGGGCTGAAATGATAGGCCTGAATAGTTTTTATTTAATTTATTTAACTTAGGATTGCGGGTTTGAAATGATATAACCCAGATTTTTCTTTTTAAACTGTGGATTGAAATGATACATATCCGTATCACTTGACCTAGGTTAGAAAACTATATACAGACCCGTGGTTATTTTATAAAGTGTTTTTGGATATTTTTAAGTATTTTAAAAATATAAATTTATGAAATTTGATTTAAATAGATTTTGAAATGTTTTAAAATAAAGAAATTATGATTTTTCTATGAGTTAAAAATGTAATTAATGAAGGGTTAAATTGGATTATTGAAATATAATTTTTGTTTGAAAATTTGGAATTTTGGTTAAAAATAATATTTAAGTTATATAAATAAAATGGAAATTTATTCTTATTTTGAAAATGGTAAATATGATAATTTGATTTAAATTTGAAATTGAATGATTTAATAAAGTATTATAGATTTTTCTATGAATTAAAATGGTTAAGTAAATGAATGCTTAAAAGTGAAATTTTAAAATGCAACTTGATTTGGAAATGTGGAATTTGGTTTTGTTTAAAGTTAATGAAAAAAATTGGTAATTTAGTTTAATTTGTGAAATGATAATTTGAAAATTGTAAATGTTAATAAAGTGTTAAATGTAAAAAATAGGAAAGTTTACACTTGAATTTATTAGGTGGATGTGTGAAGTTGATTTAATTATAAAATGTTGCTTTATAAAAATCATTAAATAAATGAGTATTTTAATAAACATCTTTGAATGTTAAAATATGATTTTTATAATGCTTAAATGGTTTATATTGAAATGTTTTCAAGTATAACTTTCAGCACCTTTTTTTGAATGCTGTTAAAGGTTGAAATTTTCAATGTTTATGGTTTTAACTTAGTAAATGTACTCATAATGGTTTAAAACTTTGGAAATTGAATATTTGATTTGAAAGTGTATAAACTTAAATTTTAAATGGTTTAAATGAATTATTTTGATTAAAATATAAGCTATATAGAAGGTGATTTGGAATGATAATAAATGAATGATATCTTTGAATTTAAAAGGTATTTAAAGTTGAATATTTGGATTTGAACTTATATAATGTTTTGAAATGAAGTTTTGAAAGATATGATATTTTGATATATGTTAAATGCATTGAAATGAAGTTTTGAAAGATATGATATTTTGATATTGAAAATGTTTTGAACCGAAGTTTTGAAAGATACGATATTTTGATATATATTAAATATTTTGAAATGAAGCTTTGGAAAGATACGATATTTTTATATATATTAAATGTTTTGAAATGAAGTTTTGAAAGTATGATATTTTGATATTAAAAATGTTTTGAAATGAAGTCTTGAAAGATATGATATTTTGATATTAAAAATGTTTTCGAATGAAGTTTTGAAAGATATGATACTTTAATATTAAAAATGTTTTGGAAATGAAGTTTTGAAAGATATGATATTTTGATATTGAAATGCTTTGAAATGAAGTTTTGTAAAATATGATATTTTGGTAATAAAATGATTTAAAAATGAAGTTTTGAAGGATATGATATTTTGATAATAAAATGATTTGAAAGGATATGATATTTTAATATATTAAATTGATTTGAAAGGAATTTTTGAAAGGATATGATATTTTAATATATTAAATTGATTTGAAAGTAGTTTTTGAAAGGATATATAATTTAATATATTGAAATGGTTGGAAAGGACATGATATTTATTTTGATAAATATTTGAATTTGAAAGATATGGTTTGTTGATATATTGAAATCGTTTTGGAAATGATTTAATCTTTATTTTGATAAAGATTTGGATTGGAAAGGATATTTTATTTTGAAGTATAAAATATTTTCTTAAAGTTATAACCACGGGTTATAATAACGATTGATTGGCAAACAGACCGGGATCGGATATGGGCATACTCTCTGTCGATACCGAAAACCATTTTGACAACTATGTACGCGGTGGAGATTCCAGAACGAATTCGGTTGGTTGGCGAACGCTACTGAAATGAAGTAAGAGCATGTTGATGGATGGCCTAATTATGACTAAAACAGGAGCTATACCGGCCTACACAAAGGGTCGCACCCTTTCATCGAGCATGCTTCTTTGGAAACCATTCTACTACTTTTGTGATTCGATATGGTGGCGCCACTTTGATTCGGGGTATGTCTCGAGGTGGGCGGAAGCTGCTGGCTTGCCGTCACCATCGGTCCGAGAGTGCAAACAGTGTATCCACCCTAGCACTGCCTCACGTATCTTGTCATATGTTCCTTATATCGAGCCCACTACAATTTTTGTTTAAAGATCCGACCGCGTTAAGGTTCACCATCCCCTTAATGCTATTTTCTATATGATTATACTTTACTGATTAGACACTACCGTATATAGCGTATATTACTATACAGTTAATAGTTTAACGGATCCTTAGAGGATGGGCGGTCCCAAGCATCCTTTAAGTTACTTGTACTTTTACTACAGTTCACTTGAGTTGGTTTACATTGTATAAGTATGTATGTCCTGACTCGAGTGTTTGTATTTTTATTTACGCTCGGGTCAGCCTGAGTATTCACAGATTTGGATTTCTACTTTTTGGAGACTCGAGTGCTTGTCTAGTTTTATATTTTCAGTCTGTTGGTCCTCTCCAGCTCTTGTATTAGTAGATTTCTATGTATTGAGACTTCTTTTGTACTTTATTTCTTCTGTTGTATCTTATGTAACTCTGATATATTTATATAGTAGCTTCATGAACTACTATCTCCTTTACTTCCGCTACATTATTTTTACTCTGTGTCTGCGATTTGTGATTTTTATTTACTATATATTCTGAGATTTGCCAAATTTTTATTTACAACGCGATAGTTTGAGCAATTCAATTCAGACATGTGTGTCTACCTATACACTAATAATGGATGTGAATGGTTGAAAATATCGGGCCGTTACAGTTGGTATGAAAGCTCTGGTTTTAGGCAAAACTCAGTATATAGAGTAGATTTAATTTCAAAATCACTTTCGTTTGAGCTTGAATACCTTCTTCTTCAATTCGGTTTCCTTTGAATTTCAGAACGCTCCCTGCAGTTCCAAAATCCATTCATGTCCCTCACTATTCATCTTCTTTTGGTTCTAGAGTATTCCATAACTCCACTTCAAAATGATCTTTATAATGAGTTGGCAGTCCCACCAAATCTCAAAAATTGAATTGTAAAAGGGTGAAACTCCTTTACAATTAGCATCGATTCACCCGAGATTTATATCTATCCTTGGTTTAGATGCTAATATCTTTCGTTATTCCAAACTCTAACTCTTGAGATCGAATGTAGATTTACCCCAAAAAAATGCACATTGATCTTATTCTTTAAGTCACGGTTGACCCGGTTAAGGTTGCTCGTGATTTATTTAAGTTTATCCACCTCCCTATTTTATTATTTAATCATCTTGTCTTTTGTTTCCAACCTATCTTCAAACATTTTGAATTGTACTTGTAAATCTATGTTTTGTTTATATATAGTGTTGTTTGAGTTGTTGATGTTGAATTGGGTTTCTGATCGATTCTTCTGATCAACGCTATCGATAAGATTTCCAAAACACTTTGACAGAACAAACTGACACAATATTATTTTAAAGTTTGGTTAATGAAATAAATTTTGATATATAAGTAAATTTATGGAACTTAATAAACTAATTTAAATTGATTATTTGAAGTGATAATACTTGATTTATCATTTATTGTTCTATAAATGAATTTATAAATAGTTGTTTATAAATTGATTTGGGAACTGAAATGAATTTAAAACAAGAAATTTAAGAATTTAATTTCCGATGGTTTCAAACCTTGTGTTTAAAGTTTTAAAAGGTTACATTATTTAAAGTATTTTTGAATAGAAATTTGTTTTCAAAGAATTTTAAAAGTAGAAAAAAATAGTGCACTTCTCTTTGTCGCTGGAAAATAACTTCGGTGATGACCACAGCATCAACAATACTCATTTTCGAGTTTCGAAATGAAGAGACCGCCCTGTAGTCATGCTACAGCTTTGTTTTGGGAAATCAAATTGATTGGAATTTCTAAAGTATGACTTGATTTATAATATATATAGACATTTGATTTAAATTTGATTTGATAAGTTATGTACGTACATTTATTTATCTCTAAATGGTTTGAAGAAATCGGAAATTTAATTCTTAAATTCGATTATAAAAAGAAAATCCAAATTTTGGATGAATATTCAAGGATGAAATGATTTAATTGGAAAGTCTTATTTGTATAATACAATTGCATTCAAATATAACTTACCTTAATTTCAGAAGTTAACAATGTAATTGGATAATATACAATACAAAAAGATTTTATAAATAAAATTTGAGTGGTTATAATAAATGTCATACACTTAAATTTTAATTATAAAATGATTAAAAGAGGTAAATATAATAAAAGGTAATTGAATAACTTACAATAAAATAATGTTAAAAGAACTAAGAATAAAAGAAAGCAGTTATAATAAGTGTAAGTATATTTAACATAAGTGATAAATATATTGAGAGGAATAAATTTAATATTAGTTAGGAATAAAGAAGAATAAAATTTATTAAGTACATTGTGAGTGTAATAAATGATTATTTTCCAAACCCATGGTTTTAAAAATTATTAATTTAAGATGATTGGATAATAAGATAATGAAATTTGAGACAGTTAAGATTTATTTAACTTGTGTAAATATTTATTCTCCATTTAAGTTGAAATTTCCATGCTTTCAAATTTATTTCCTTATTTTGTTTTTCAAACTATCTTTTGGTTGTCCTTATCATCCTTATCTTGCTATAGACTGGTATAGGCATCTTTTTATAATCTTTCTGTTTAGAAATCTTTCTATAATCTTTGATAATCTTTGGTACTCATTTTGAATCTATTTTTGCATGCTTGTGTTCTTGATTTTGGAGAATCTTGGAAAGATCATCTCCACCTTGTTAAACTTACATATAACAACAGTTATCAGGTACAATCTCAATCTTCTAGTCACCTTGTCTTAATCTTATTTCATTTCTATCTTTTCTGTGCTTTCCCGTACCTCAATCCTTTTCGGGGACGAAAAGTTTTGAGTGGGGAAGAGTGTAACAACCATGTATTTTACAATTATTTTTAAATTGAATTTCCAGATTTAAAGGCTTTATTTATGAAAAGAATAAATTCTGTTATTTTAAATATAAAACTTTGATTTTGATATGGATTAGAATTCCAAATATGACTAAATAGAATAAATTTCCAAAAAGTGAATTTTGGTTAAAATTGTCAAACTTTGACTTTTAAATTTAAATTTTAAATATTTGAAAATTTGAATTTCATATTTTTTTATGAAGGTAAATAAAATTTTAAGAACACTGCTTTTTGTTTCGTTGAAATCTGATTTATTATGTGAAAGTTATGCCCTTTTAACCATTGTGTGTAATTTGTTGTATTTAACAAAATGGTTTATTTTAAATTATATAAATAATATTTTATTTAGTCATGTAATGTTATAATTATATTTATATGGGTAAAATAACATGCTATGTATATATTTTGGTTTTAAACATTTTTAAAAGTGTTATTGACATTTTCAAATGTCATCTGTACTCTGTTTATAAATTTTAATTCCTAGTTCATATAATTAAAGTAATTCTTTATTTATCTTTATATTTTCTTAAGAACTTATTTATTCTCATTCCTACTTTATTTTTTCCTTATTTTTTTTATTTAACTTTTATTTGTTTTAAAGTAAAAAAGAATTGTATAAGGCTAGTGATATTTATTTGTAATTTTCATGTCTTGTTTCCAATTTTTAAACAATTCCTTCAGTTCCTTTTATATTTTCTATGAATTTAATTATTTATTTCACTTTGAAAATGTTTTAAAAATCATTTTATTTCAAATTTTGTCTTATAATATTTTTAAAACGAAGTAAATAATTTTTTCCAAAGCCATTGGTAATGTTCTTGTAATTTTTATGTCATGTTTGCTATTTTTAAACAATTTCTTTATTCCTTTTTCTATTTTTCTCCAATTTAATTATTTATTTTATTTTAGAAATGATAAACAAATTATTTTATTTCAAATTTTCACTTCATAATATTTTTTAAATGAAGTTGATAATTTTCCAAAGTCAATGGTGATTTATTTGTAATTTTTGGACACTGTTTTGGATTTTTAAGCAATTTCTTTTTTTCTTATTCTATTTTCTTTAAATTTTATTATTTATTTTCATTTTATTTCGCTTTGTTTCGGTTTTAAATTCATATTTGCTGATTTTATTTTTTTATTTGAATTAAAGAAAAAGAAATATGAAAGGTTTAAAAAGCTTTTAACTTAAGACCTTTCATTTGCTAGTCCTTTCACCTCCTAAAGTCTTTTCGCTTGCCATAACCTCCCCATTTCTCATTGGCTGTGTGTTTGCATTGTATTAGCCTTAACTTTCATCCTATTTCTCACGCAAGAAACCTTTCTTTCATTTCATTCACGGCTTCAAACATTTTGGGTAATGTCTTCCTCTTAATTTCTTCCTTTTCTTCCTATTTTCTTATGTAATTTTGCCTTGTTCTCTCCACTCTTTTGCTCGGCCTCCACTCCATAGCCATGGACACCACCTCCTACATCTATTCCCTACCATCATCACCACCTACACTCTAGGTCATGACCATAGCCAAGCCAACCATGGTGACAAAACCCCTCAAAATCCAACCTAAAGCCTTGAAAGCTTGTTTTTTGACCACCACTTGTTCACCACTTCCATTTCCACCATCACCTTAGGCAGCCACCACCATCTCTTTCCAGAACCTTACTCACCCCTCCTACTTCTAACCATTTCCATACTCCACTGGCCGAGCCAAACATCCCATAGCCAAGCCCCTCTTGTTGACCAAAACCATGCTAGTGTGCCTAAAACTCTTTACATGCCTATGTCGTAACTTCCTCTACATGTGTAACCTTCATGCCATGCATTTCCTATGTTTAAACCTAAGCCAAAGAATGTCCAAACATGAACCAAAACATCCCCTAAGACATTCTAGCAAGTGTAGGAAGCAAGGCAAAAAGTTGTATATTCGTATTGCTTTTTAATTCAAAGTTGTTCAATTTCAATGTTGTGTTGAATTATAATTTTATTTTGGTTTTGTTTATGGCTTGTGACAAGTACATAAGCTTGGTTCTCATCCACTTGAATCTATTGTTGTGTCATCGTGCTTTTGGGAATTCGTTTGTGTCATTTGATTCACTATCTTCAGCACAAAGAGGTGAGTAAAACTCACATGACGTTTATACTTATGCAGTTGTGAAACAACAACAATTGTATGTGTAGAAAATAATATGATGTGTAACTTCCTGTGATTATTTATATATGATGTTAAACCTGTTAAATTTCATGTCATATCATCTGTTATTATATATATGTTGTTACTGTTCATTTATATATGTTTATCACACTGTAAGTTCCCTGTAGATTAGAAGCCACTATTGGTTAAAATGATACATACCCGAACGGACTTTAGAATAGGGAAAAATCGTTATGGGCTGAATTGATAGGCCTGAACGATTTTTATTTAATTTATTTAACTTTGGACTGCGGATTTGAAATTATAAATCCCAGATTTTACTTTTTAAACTTCGGATTGAAATGATACATATCTGTATCACTTGACCTAGGTTAGAAAACTATATACAGACCCGTGGTTATTTTATAAAGTGTTTTTGGATATTTTTAAGTATTTTAAAAATATAAATATATGAAATTTGATTTAAATAGATTTTGAAATGTTTTAAAATAAAGAAATTACGATTTTTCTATGAGTTAAAAATGTAATAAATGAATGGTTAAATTGGATTATTGAAATATAACTTAAGTTTGGAAATATGGAATTTTGATTAAAAATGATATTTAAGTTATACAAATAAGTGGAAATTTATTCTTATTTTGAAAATGGTAAATATGATAATTTGATTTAAATTTGAAATTGAATGATTTAATAAAGTATTATTGATTTTTCTATGAATTAAAATGGTTAAGTAAATGAATGCTTAAAAGTGAAATTTTAAAATACAACTTGATTTGGAAATGTGGAATTTGTTTTTTTTTTTAAGTTTTAATTTAATTAAATAAATTGGGAATTTAGTTTAATTTGTGAAATGATTATTTGAAAAATGTAAGTGTTAATAATGTGTTAAATGTAAAAAATAGGAAAGTTTACACTTGAATTTGTTAAGTGGATTTGTGAAATTGATTTAATTATAAAATGTTGCTTTATAAAAATTATTAATTAAAAGAGTATTTTAATGAACATCTTTGAATGTTAAAATATGATTTTTATAATGCTTAAATGGTTTATATTGAAATGTTTTCAAGTATAACTTTCAGCGCCTTTTTCTAAATGCTGTAAAAGGTTGAAATTTTCAATGTTTATGGTTTTAACTTAGTAAATGAACTCATAATGGTTTAAAACTTTGGAAATTGAATACTTGATTTGAAAGTATATAGACTTAAATTTTAAATGGTTTAAATGAATTATTTTGATTAAAATATAAGCTATATAGAAGGTGATTTGGAATGATAATAAATGAATGATATCTTTGAATTTAAAAGGTGTTTAAAGTTGAATATTTGGATTTGAACTTATATAATGTTTTGAAATGAAGTTTTGAAAGATATGATATTTTGATATATATTAAATGCTTTGAAATGAAGTTTTGAAAGATAGGATATTTTGATATTAAAAATGTTTTGAAATGAAGTTTTGAAAGATATGATATTTTGATATATATTAAATGTTTTGAAATGAAGCTTTGGAAAGATACGATATTTTGATATATATTAAATGTTTTGAAATGAAGTTTTGAAAGTATGATATTTTGATATTAAAAATGTTTTGGAATGAAGTCTTGAAAGACATGATACTTTGATATTAAAGATGTTTTGGAAATGAAGTTTTGAATGATATGATATTTTGATATTGAAATGTTTTGAAATGAAGTTTAGAAAGATATGATATTTTGATAATGAAATGATTTAAAAATGAAGTTTTGAAAGATATGATATTTTGATAATAAAATGATTTGAAAGGAAGTTTTGAAAGGATATGATATTTTAATATATTAAATTGATTTGAAAGGTGTTTTTGAAAGGATATGATAACTTAATAGGATATGATAATTTAATATACTGAAATGGTTGGAAGTGACTTGATATTTATTTTGATAAATATTTGAATTCGAAAGATATGGTATGTTGATATATTGAAATGGTTTTGGAAATGATTTAATCTTTATATTGATAACGATTTGGATTGAAAAGGATATTTTATTTTGAAGTATAAAATATTTTTTTAATGTTATAACCACGGGTTATAATAACGATTGGTTGGCAAAGAGACTGAGATCGGATATGGGCATACTCTTTATCGATACCGAAAACCACTTTGACAACTATGTATGCGGTGGAGATTCCAGAACGAAGTAGGGTGGTTGGCGAACAATACTAGAATGAACTAAGAGAACGCTGATTGATGGCCTAATTATGACTAAAACAAGAGCTATACCGGGCTACACAAAGGGTCGCACCCTTTCATCGAGCATGCTTCTTCGAAAACCATTCTATTACTTTTGTGATTCGATATGGTGGCGCCACTTTGATTCGGGGTATGTCTCGAGGTGGGCGAAAGCTGCTGGCTTGCCGTCACCATCGGTCCGAGAGTGCAAACGGTGTATCCACCCTAGCACTGCCTCACATGCCTTGTCATATGTTCCTTATATCGAGCCCACTACGATTTTTGTTTACAGATCCGACCACGTTAAGGTTCACCATCCCCTTAACGCTATTTTCTATATGATTATACTTTACTGATTAGACACTACCGTATATAGCATATATTACTATACAGTTAATAGTTTAACGGATCCTTAGAGGATGGGCGGTCCCAATCATCCTTTAAGTTACTTGTACCTTTACTACAATTCACTTGAGTTGGTTTACATTGTATAAGTATGTATGTCCTGACTCGAGTGTTTGTATTTTATTTACGCTCGGGTCAGCCTGAGTATTCACAGATTTGGATTTCTACTTTTTGGAGACTCGAGTGCTTGTCTAGTTTTATATTTTCAGTCTGTTGGTCCTCTCCAGCTCTTGTATTAGTAGATTTCTATGTATTGAGACTTCTTTTGTACTTTATTTCTTCTGTTGTATCTTATGTAACTCTGATATATTTATATAGTAGCTTCATGAACTACTATCTCCTTTACTTCCATTGCATTATTATTATTCTGTGTTTGTGATCTGTGATTTTTATTTACTGCATATTCTGAGATTTGCCAAATTTTTATTTACAACGCGATAGTTTGAGCAATCCAATTCCGGCATGAGTGTCTACCTATATACTTATAATGGATGCGAACGGTTGAAAATATTGGGCCGTTACATTGCTGCAAATTTATTACTTTGTGGTTGTTGGTATTAAGGATCCTCAGATAAAGGTTGTTCACAACTGGATGATGACATACTCGTGTCAGTAGTTACCTATTTTTGCAGAGATAACCCGGCCTTGTGTTGCATAGATCCGGTTTGGTTCTCGGGGCGTCCTTCCAAAGGCGTACCCATGTGGCAATGGGAAGTTTCTTGGTCTGACCATTTGTTGGAAATCTAAAGAAACAATACGAACCCTTTACGATTGCAAATTGTATGACCTGCCTCCTCAGGAGATAACTATAGCAGGCATAATATAATGGTACCTATGCTGGCTAAGATTTACATTATACTTTCGAAGTAGTTTACCACATTTTGCACTTATAGTAATAATAAAAAGAAATTCTCTCTATCAAGCATATTTAACTATCATAACGAGAAATCTCCTCCAATTGTGCGTTTGCATTGTGTGTGTGGGGGGTGGCCTTATGGTAGTTACATTTTCTAAAAGCATTGCGGATCTATTTTTAAAATACTTCTTTGTTCGTTTTCAAAGATAAACTATTTTAAGTTCTCACACCAGTCTCATGACTGACCTGGAGTTTACTGTTCCCTTCCTAAACTCTGGGTGCCCATCATTTTCCACACGGGCAGCCTAGAGTCGGGTTATCAGGATATTCTGGAATTCAAGAGGTGCTGTGGAGCTCAAGAGGCGAGCTGGATGGCGAGACGTATCACTTGTATGTGATATTATCTTTTCCGTCGTGTATTCAGTTGTGAGGACAGGTTTATATAATTGTCCATTATTGTGTGGTGTTGTATATTGACTCTGATGTTGTAATGTATAAAATGTATAGTTCTTTTGATTTAAAGATTATTCATTTATTTATTATATGTTGTTCCGCTGCGATTGTGAGATTCTGATATTGTTTCTGTTGCTTCTTCTTTCTTTCTTTCTTCTTCTACCTATTCTTCTTTGACCCTAACAATTCGGTTTTCCGGCCTTCGATTGCTCGGCAGTTGATACATTGGATGTATTAATGTAGATTTTCGAAAGTCGAAAATCTTATTTGTTACATTTGCTCTCTGTAAAGATATTTTTGGAAAATAAACAATTTGGGGAAATTATTTGGAATCTGGTGATGTTGTGCGTATCTATTGATAGTTAAATAATCGACTATCAATATTTACCATTAAATGGGCATTTGTTATGATTTCCAATGAGAATGAATAAATATTTGGAAGTGTTTCCGCGTAAGGAAAATGATTTGAAATTTGTTTTCAAAAGTTGTAATGGTGAAAAGTGATTTGAAATTTGTTTTCAAATGGTTGAAGTGGTAAAATCAACTTCATTCAACATCACTTAAGTTATATTCCATTTCAAACAACATTTGTTTAAATTAAGTTAAATTTCCCCTTATAAATCCAATTCAGATTCCAATTCTAAAGTAAATTCTGTTTAAATTTACCAAAATCAAATTTCGTCACTTATTCAAATTCATATCTCGTTTTGCTTAACAAAATTGTTTACCCATTTTATCATTTGGTTTCACTTACATTTTCTCACTTTACAAGTTACACAACTTATATATTTAAACTTCTAAATCATATTAAATAATCACCTATCTAATCCAATTCAATTTATTTAACTTTCCTTTATCAATTCAATTTCATTAACACTTAATGAATTGTACACAATCAAAAAACAATCATATAACAACCAAATCATAACCAACATAACCAAATTATTAAATTTACATTCAATTTGGTTTAACACTTTTAATTCCAATTGGTTGATATTAAATTGACTTCCATTCAATTATTCAATTTCAAATTTACTAGTTTTTAATGAATTAACACTTACATCCATTATTCCATATCAATTCATTTATATTAGATTGATTAACATTCAATTCATTTATTTATTCAATTGCTAATTCATTTAACAAATAAGGTTGAATTTCATTTATATAACTCAAGTCCACATCCGTTCAATTCACTTTATTATTTTACTTCGATACCAAAATCAACTTCATTAGCTTCTAATTTTATCAATTATCTTTAGTTCACTTCGAACTAATTTTACAACTCATATTTATAAAAAAGTGTTTAAAGAAAAATAGCTTTATTTCAAAGTGTTTTCCCGATATATTTTGGATAGGTGTTATAAATTATTTTAAAGTATTTGAACTCGACAGATTTCCAGTGAAAATGAATAAATATTTGAAAGTGTTTCCACGTAAGGAAAATGATTTGAAATTTGTTTTCAAAAGTTGTAAAGGTGAAAAGTGATTTGAAATTTTGTTCTCAAATGTTTGAAGTGTGGAATTTGATGATGTTGTGCATATCTATTGATAGTTAAATAACCGACTATCAATATTTACCTTTAAATGGGTATTTGTTGTGATTTGCTTGAATTTGAATGCTACACTTATTTTAAAAAACGCACTCGTTATTTGGTTTAGCCGGGAGAGGACCTTTGGGTCATGAATCCCATTCCGAATAGTGATACATCGTAATGGATGGCATATGAAGACCGGTGTTGAAGACCTGATATTTTGGGAAACGGAAGGATTACCGTCGAATGTCTCTGCATCGGCCGATCTCTGATATAGAGATTTTATCACCCTTTGTGATAGGAAGTCTGGACGTGATTAGTGAATATCCAGATTGCAAGGGCTTCTTTTGGAAGTGCCTTCGGTTCCGTTCGATCCCGGAACAGACTTGTATGGATGTGTGTATGACGTTACAATTTGAGATGTAAAGCTGGTTTCTATCAAATACATTTCTGTTGGCAGCGGAGAATTTATTCTCTTAGCTTAACACCCTTCTCTAAGACGTACGAGCACAGAGGTTATGTAGTTGATGGTTACTAGTGATACATTCCCAATTTGGTAATGTGGCATACGAAGTGCTGCTAATCATTTGTTGCTCAAAGCACAGCTTTTGTATAAAGCGTAGCTTTGTGTACGAGACTTCGTTGGACCTCACACCCCGGAAATGATCAAAACAGGAAGAATGCAGCAAGGTTTTAGGGGGTAGCGCCCCTGGTGGTATGTTCATTTCCTTCTGGATAGAAGTGGTATCATGGTATGGAGCCCGGATACTTAACCTATGTTGTGCTGCAAATATATTACTTTGTGGTTGTTGGTATTGAGGATCCTCAGATAAAGGTTATTTACAATAGGGGGATGGCATACTCGTGTCAGTAGTAACCTATTTTTGCAGAGGTAACCCGGCCTTGTGATGGCAGAGATCCGGTTAGGTTTTCGGGACGTCCCTCCAGAGGCTTACCCATATGGCAATGGGAAGTTCCTTGGCTTGACCATTTGTTGGAAAATCTGAAGAAACAATACGAGCCCTGTACGGTTTTAGTTGTATAACCTGCCATTTACTTATGGTGGCGCCCCACTGTTTAGATGGTAGCTATAGTAGGCATACGATAATGGTCGTATGTTGGCTTAGATTAATATTATACTTTCGAAATGTTTTCTGCACTTTGCACTTATAGTAATAAATCAAAGAAATTTGCGTATCAAGCATGTTTGACTATCATAAGGAGAAGTCTCCTCCAATTCTGTGTTTGCATTGTGTGTGTGGCGGGAGGCCTTATTGTAGTTACATTTTCTAAAAACATTGCGGATCTATTTTAAAATATTTCTTTGTTTGTTTTTAAAGATAAACTGTTTTAAGTTTTCACAGCAGTCCCATGACTTGCCTGGAGTTTTTTGTTCCCTTCCTAAACTCTGGGTGCCCATCATTTTCTACACGGGCAGCCTAGAGTCAGGTTATCAGGATATTCTGGAATTCAGGAGGTGCTGTGGAGCTCAAAAGGCAAGCTGGATGGCGAGACGTATCACTTGTATATGATATTATCTTTTCCGCCGTGTATTCAGTTGTGAGTACATGTTTATATAATTATCCATTATTGTGTTGTATTATATATTGACTCTGATGATGTAATGTATAAAATGTACAGTTCTTTTGATTTTAAGATTATTCATTTATCTATTATATGTTTTTCCGCTGCGATTGTGAGATTCTGATTGTAACAACCCCCATATTTAACGATTTTATATTTAAATGTTTTATTTAAATATAGCGTCGTTAGTCGGATTTAGGTCCAAAATGTTACTTTCTGCAAATGGCCGAATTGGAACTCGAAACCATTTCCATTGATTCCAAAATGGCGTTTGCGATCTTTTTAAGTATAATCTTTGATATGTTTGGAGTAAGTCGAATTTTTCTATTTGCTAAGTGGGCTTTGGGTTTGGGTTTCACCCAAACTGTTCTATTAACCTCAACTCAGCCCTTCTCTCCTTCCATTCACTTATTCATTTCATAAAAGCTTAAGCTAAAAACTGAAATGGGGGAAGAGAAAGGAAATTAGAAACCCCTAGCCCTAAATCCAATTGCAAACTACAAATTCTTGCTCCAAAATCAAAGAGAAGCCATTGGTAAGTTCTTCTTCATCTTCTCCAACTCTTCTCTTCTTCAATTTCAGAAAATTTCCTAAACCTAAATTGGAAAATATGTGTTTTATTCTTAGATTGAAGCTTGTTGAGTTGAAGTAGTGTTTGTTGGTCTTCTCCTTGCAAATTTAACTCCTTCTTCTTTGTTTTGGGTTAAAGGTGAGTTTTGAACTCACATCTACTTCTTTTGATATCATTGATGTTAGGAATGAATTCCTAATACTTGTTCATATGCATTTGCTTTCGATTTGGATTGCTTAGGTGAAATTGCCAAATTATGATTTTTGAAGCCAAATCTATGTAAAACCTCTTATGGTTGATGTTTTGTTATTCGGAGTGTTTGGGGGTGTTGTTAAGCTTGGGTAGTCGTTTGACGTAAGCCCATAATCAACACGCACCCGATCGCTTTCGATTTGTTTGGCCATAGTTGGCCTAGGTTCAGGAATGGCCTGACCATCAGGTTTCAGACGTCTGAAATGCCTATTTCAGACGTCTGAATATTGTTCTTGGAAGAAATTTCACTCCCAGATTCTGACGTCTGAATTTATATTCCAGACGTCTGAATTAGCTTAATTTCGACCAGAAAGGAAATAGGCAAAATATTACCTATTTCAGACGTTTGGATGTTAGGATTCAGACGTCTGAATTCTGTTTTGGAAAACAAATTGATTTCCAGATTCAGACGTCCGAATCCCTTCTTTTAGACGTCTGAATATGCTGTTTTTGACCAGTTTGCCTTGTTCGTTTAATTTTCCAAATTTGATCGATGCATATTGATTCCAATTAGTTGTTTATGCATATTTGACCTTGATAATTTCTTTTTGAATTCATTCACGGGTTTTTATAAATTATTTCTTCAAATCGTATTAAAAGTTAGCTTCTCCGATTTATAAATTCTATTTAAACCACACGTACAATTTCGCACTTCGAGCGAAGTGGAAGGGTGATTAAATGGTTGGGCAAAACACGGACCATGAATCTGTGCGTTTATCTTTCCGATTAATTCCCGACCTATTCAATTGATCATTTTAACCTTCGGGTTTGGTTTACTGATGATATGAGGTGAACTTTGTACTGCTTTGAGTGTGAAAGTGGCTGACGGATAGTAAACCGTTTAGTGCGAACGAGTGGTTATGGGACATACGTTAACACTTTTCGGATTCCTTTTCGAGAGTTGTGACACATTCCGCCAGTTAGTGGTGTCCAGTACTGGGTCTCTGACCTTCACCACTACGGTTTGTTGCCTTCGGGTATGTGCCTTCGGGTTTGTGCCTTCGGGTTTGTTTCCCTTTTATATCGCTTCCAATGTTGGTCGTTATGAGCCGCATGGGTGATATTGGGTTGCCCTTTAGTATCGCTTCCGATGTTGGTCGTTATGAGCCGCATGGGTGATATTGGGTTTGGAGTCTTCGGGCTCATGGATCCTTGTTTGTACAGTACTGAGCTCGAGCAAATTTTATGATGTTTCATTCATATGTATATTCCCTTGGTATCGCCCTTCGGTGTTGGTCATTATGAGCCGCATGATGATTAGCGTTTACCTTGTGGAACTTGTATACCTTATTGGTATTTGTTATTGCCTTTTGGCTTGTTTTGGGATATTCGTATCCTTTGTTTCTATATGTTGCTGATGATATGAGGCTTGTTCTATATGATTCATCTTTTGTTAGATGATTGTGTTATCTCCCTTAGAGATATATGTTATACCTTGCAACCTTACAGGTTTATTGTTGATCAGTTTATCTAACTGATTTGTTTAGCTAGACTGACCCGTGTATTTTTATTCGGGTCAGGCCGAGATGTTTTAGGTTAGGTGCTTTTGGACTTAGCCTATTTTGCTTCCGCAATGGACTATTCAGCTTGTTCCTTTTTGTCATAGCTTTTTGGGTAGTCCTATTTTGTAGTAACTCTGATATATATTCTTTTGACTCGTCTGTATATGGTGGTTTATTATCCCACTTGATATGTATTATTGTATAACTCTGTAGTGAATCTGTATATGTGTATATGACGATTTACTGTTCTGTGATGTATATTACATTTGAGTTATTATATTATGTTCTGATAGATCCAACCACCTATGGTTTTGTTTTAAGTATTCATTGGGTATGTCGACCTGGTTGGTATGTTTATTGTCGATGTATTCAATAGATAGTTAGAGCAAGGCTATAGATGGTCGCTCCTAACCAGCCTTATTCTCTGTGTTAGTTGACGGGCATGGGTATAGAGGTGGGGCGTCACACTGATATTGTTTTTGTTGCTTCTTCTTTCTTACTTCTTCTATCTTTTTCTTCTTCTTAAACCTCAAGGGTTCGGTTTTTCGGCATTCCATTGTACGGCAGTTGATACAGTGGACGTATTAAATTCCATAGTGAAATATAATTATTTACTATAGAGTACTATAGTCGAAAATTTTGAAAATTTACATGTGGTATAAGAGCATTTGGTTAAGCGACAACCTTGGCTCTGTTGGGAATTACTCATTAGAGATAGGGTCAGTAGTACTCTAGAATGAGTGTGAGTGTAATAACAGATATGAGCGCGTATTTGTTAGTGAATATTAAAATTCTTTATATTGTGTTTGCTTATCCGTTGAGTTGTTTGTGAATTCTGGTCGGTATGTGGGACTCCATATTATCGATAGGGATTTCTAAACACTTAAACGAGGCAAGTCGACATAGTATCATTTTAAATTGGGTAAATGAAATAATTTTACCTCGATTATATTTTACATATAAAGGAAATAATTGTATAAGCAAATGAATTATTAAGTATGGAATTATAATTAATGTGATTTACAATTGTGAAATAATCTTATATATAAGAAGTGAAACTATATGAATATATTTATAAATATGAGTTGTAAATAAAAATAAATTTGAAAAAGAATTGGAAAATGTTGAATCCTGTTTATTTTGGAAATTATTTTTCAAAATTAAAAGTTAAATGGTGAAATTATATTAGAAAAAGATTTATAAATGTGATTTATAAATAAAAGGAAAATTTTGAAGAGAATATTAAGCACTGAATTCACTACTGTTACTGGAAAATAATATGGGTGATGACTGCAGCATCATCAGTATCATTTTCAAGTTTCTGTGTGATGTATTTGCTACCATAGTAAATTGAAAATTTAAGTTTTGTTGTGATAAATAAATTTGAAATTAAAATACAAGTTGTAATTGATGAATATAAGTAAAATGAGTTTTGGACTTATAATATGAGATAATAAATTTAGCTTTGGTAAAGTTATAGGATTTGGGTTAGCATAGTAAATATATGATTTGAAATTTAACTAAAGGAAAGTTAAATAAATTGATTTGGAGAAGATGTAAGTGAAACCAAATGGTAAAATGGTTAAACAAATCTGTTAAGCAAAACGAGATATGAATTTGAATAAGTGATGAAATTTGACTTTGGTAAAAGTTAAATAGAATTTAATTGAGAATTGGAATCTGAATTGGATTATAAGAGGAAATTTAAGTTAAGTTAAACAAATGATGTTTAAATGGAATATAACTTAAGTAATGTTGAACGAAGTTGATTTTGGTATCGAAGTAAAGTAATAAAGTGAATTAAATGGATGTGAACTTGAGTTATATAAATGAAATTCAACTTTATATTGTAAAATGAATTAGCAATTGTATTAATGAATGAATTGAATGTAAATAAATTGATATGAAATAATGGATGTAAGTGTTAATTCATTAAAGCTAATTAAATGTGTTGAGCCAAATTGAATGTAAAGTAAAGTAAACTGAATGAATTTGGTTGTCTTGGATATACATTAATTGTTAGATTGTTGTTTATTGATTGTATAGAAATTCAAATGAAGTTGAATTGATAAAATTGAAAGCTATGTAATTTGATTTGAATGTTGAAGTGAACTAACTTGAATGGAAATTAGTGAATATAAACTAATTGAAAATGAATAAATGAATGTTAGTAAAGCCCTATGTTAATGAATTGTTAACCCCGTTCTGCCAACGAGTTGAAATATGGGCCGACTCATCCACTTAAGGTCCTTAACGACTCAATGGACCCGCAACTCAATAAACCTCAGCAACTTAAAGAATGGACCGACACAACTGGTTGCGACTCAATTAGCTGACGAGCTAAGGCTTAAGGCAACTTAGAGGAACAAAACGACTCAAGGGGGGAACGTTTCATGAGACAGGCCGACTCAGTGAATCACCGAATTAACGAGTTAGAGACTTGAAGCCCCAAGCAACTTGAAGAGGTCAGCGATTCAGTGGGTACACGATCTAAAAACTATTGCGACTTAACTGATACGCGACTCATTAAGACTATCGACTCAACGACCTAATTAGTTACCGACTCAACAAGTTCACAACTTAAGGACTCGAGACGGTAAGAAGTTAGAGTTGCACATAGGCCACGACTCACGACTCACGACTCAGTATGACTCGCCTACAACCTAAAACCACTGAGTCGTAGCCCGTTGTCACAATACTTGTGTCAAAGAGGATTGACCCGTGGACGACTTAGGACTTGTGCTATATCCAGGAGACCGAGGGCGCTCTGATACCAAGCTTGGACTCAGCCAGTTAAGTCGTCCACGACCCAACTTGACTCGGCCACGAGTTAACCATGAGTCAAGCATGGCTTATGACTTAAGGAGGAAAACCCCTATAAATACATGACCACCTCTAACATTCAAGGGACTTTTGGGCGGAGGGATCATTTTTCTTCAAGGCATTGGAACTTTACTATCTTCAAAGCAAGCTACACTCCATCACTTCAAGCTCACGCAAGACGCTTAGATAAAACTTCATACAAAGATTCAACACATTCAATCATGGATTCGAAGAACTTTGTTGCATCGAAGTTTTCTCTAGCTACTTGTCTTTTGAATGGAATTGAATTGTAATTGGAAGAGATTGTAATAAGTTGTAATCCAATCAGCAATAAAAGGATTGAAGTGGACGTAGTCTTGATCATAAGCCGAACCACTATAAAGTCTGCGTTCATTTACTGCATTTTCTGTTACTTACTGCTATTTCTTGACTCCCGCATTCACGGGTGGTGCTTTCACACTGTTTCTACACACACCGAGGTGTTAGCGTCAGAATTTCACGTTAACATTTTTGGCGCTTTCACTGAGAACATCGATCTCAGGGTATTTACATCATTGCTTCACCAAACTTTGAGGAAAGAATCTCCGTTAAGACCAGAAGTCTAACAGAAATTATGGCTCCCGGAAGGAAACGTAGATCTGCCAGATCTGATGATGTTCAAGAGAACACCGCCACTTCTCCTCCTCTGAGTCAGACAACTCCAACTGTGGGAGTTACGCGAGCGGAATTGGACGCTGTGGTTTTGGGATTGAATCAACAGTTAAATGCTCAGAATGCACAATTAGAGGCTCAGAATGCTCAGAATACCTTGATATTGAATAAGCTAAATGATTTGCTCGAGGCTAATCGTCAGCCAACAAATAAATAAGGAAACTCTGCTGATAGAGCTCAGGATGTTAGAGGGAATACTTCTCAAAGGGCGGTAAGCCCCGTTGAAAGGCCACTTCCTCAGGATGGAGGATCGGGACCTTAACCGACCCTTCGTGAACGACTGTCAAGGCAGAACTCTGAAAGAATGGCTAACGTTTTCCCAGCAGGGCCTGTGGATGATGAAGAGTATTTTTCAGGGATGGTCCGTCAAATCATGAAAGAAAGTATGCGAAAGGACGAGGATGAGTAAGAGTGGGGCTTTGCTCCAAGCAAAACTCCATTTACCGAGAGGATTCTGAAAGCTGAATTCCCGAGAAAATTTGTTCCGCCCACTATTCCAGCTTACAAAGGAACAAGTGATCCTAACGAATTTCTGTATAAGTATGACTGGCATATGACTGGCGCCAGGGCATCCGATGAGATTAAGTGCCGGTACTTCCCGGTGTATTTGGAAGGAGTAGCTTTATTATGGTTTACCAAGCTGGCAGTTAGATCCATTGATCAGTTCTCCGACTTAACTAAGAAGTTCAAGGAGCAGTTTCGGTTGTACGCCTCTAAAGCAAAGGTATAATGTCATTGTCAAGTCTGGAGCAAAACCCAGGGGACTCCATCAAATCGTTTTTGAATCGATTCAACATAGCTTTGGCCGAGGTTGATAATGCTGAGCCACGCATGGTCTTAACATACTTGATGAGGGCAATTGATAAATCGAGCAAGTTTGGAGAATGGTTGAAAATGAAAGAACCAAATTCACTCGATAAATTCTATAAAAAAGCCGATGAGTTCATGCGCTTGGAAAGCCTTCAAGCATCGGCTAAGGTGGCGTCAGAAGAAACTAAGAATGATAGTAACGCTCTAGACAAAAAGGAATCCAATGCTCAGAAAAGGGGGAATGACGGCGGAAAGAAACAAGGGGATGCAAAGAAGGGTCGAGCTTTCAACTTCACACCCTTGACTGATACCCCTGAAAATATCTTCTTTGCAACCAAAGATAATATCAGTTATCCTACGCCACCTAAGATGAGGGTTGGAGGTAAAATGGAGAAAAGTGGAAGATTCCGTCAGTTTCACAATCAGCCTGGTCATGACACTAACGAATGCCGACACTTGAACGAAGTAATTGAGCAACTGTTGAAAGAGAACAAGCTCCAACAGTATGTTAAAAGGGGTAGGGACACAACAACCTCATCAGTCCAAAGGCAACAAGTCCCCGCTCACCATCCAAGCTCGAGTGAGAAGGCCGTAGAGCATGAGTCAGACAGGCCTGTCATTAATGTGATAACGGGAGGTCCTCACCCAGCAGGCAGGAGCTGGGGTGAGATGGAAAGGTATGCTCATGCACTGAAGCATGCACCCACAGAGGAAAGTGTTTTTGTGTTAAAGGATGCTGCGCCATTGAAACAACAGAAAGCTTTCCCTGATGACATCATATTTAGCGCTAGGGACTCTATGGGTATTGAAGCCCCTATGATAGATCCTCTGGTCATTTCTACCGGTATTGGCCCGGCCACTGTGAGAAGAATTCTGGTCGATTGCGGGGCTTCGTGTAATATTCTCTTCAAGAAAACTTTTTACCAGATGAAGATACCAATGGCTGATGTTCAGGCTTCGTCATTAAAAATTGCTGGCTTCGCTGGGGAGCCAAAGCAGCCGATTGGGACTATAGATTTGTTTGTAGAACTCGGAAAGGGACTAAGGAAGGTGGCTCGAAAGCAAACCTTTATAATTGTTGAAGAATTCTCTGCCTACAACGCCTTTTTGGGCCGACCAACTCTTGCTGCATTCAAAGCTGTTCTTGCTCCATGGTGCTTGACTCTAAAATTCCCCACAGATAACGGAATTGGTGTGGTTAAGGGAGACCAAGATGCGGGGCGAGAATGTTATTTTGCAGAATTGCGAGAATCCAGGAAGAGAGAAATGGGAAAAGATGCGGCGCCTTCAGTCTGCATCAAAGAACGAACCTTGTAGCAACTACAGGTTGGTCCCTGCACTGGCAAACATAGCGGTGCCCGGAGAGAGATGGATCCAAGAAAAGCTAGTGCAGGGGAGAATAGAGTAGTGCCGGTAGAGGTGACAGTGCCGGTACCTGTTGACTTAAAGGACCCAAAAAAGGTGCTGAATGTGGGTTCACAACTCAACACTACAGCCCAGAATATTCTGATCTCGTTCTTGAAGGAAAATTTAGATGTATTCGCATGGACTCATGCTGACATGTGCGGAATATCACCAGAGATTGCGGTACACGCTCTCAACATTGATCCAAAGTTCACTCCAGTAAAACAGAAAAGAAGAAATCAGGGTCCAGAGAGGTCAGCAGCGCTGAAAGAAGAAGTCGACCGACTCATGGAGAATGGTTTCATCAGAGAATCTGTTTACCCGGATTGGGTCTCAAATCTTGTCCTGGTTAAAAAGGCTAATGGGAAGTGGAGAGTATGCATTGACTTCTCAGATCTGAATAAAGCTTGCCCCAAAGACTGTTTCCCGCTGCCTAGAATTGATCAGTTGGTGGACGGAATGGCGGTACATGAATTGTTGTCTTTTATGGATGCTTACTCCGGGTACAATCAGATCATGATGCATGAGCCAGATCAGGAGGACACGAGCTTCATAACAGATGTTGGTCTTTACTGCTACAAAGTCATGCCCTTCGGACTCAAGAATGCGGGGGCAACTTACCAAAGGCTTGTTAACACCATGTTTAAACCGCAGATCGGAAAGACAATGGAAGTCTATGTCGATGATATGTTGGTAAAGTCAAAGAAAGCAGTGGACCACATGGATCACTTGGCAGAAATGTTCGCGGTCCTCCGGAGATACGGAATGAAGCTTAACCCGTTGAAATGTTCATTCGGAGTGGAGTCCGGAAGGTTTTTGGGATTTATTGTGAGTGCTAGGGGCATTGAGGCTAATCCTTCTCAAATCACTACCTTGAAGGAGGTCAAAGCTCCTAGAACAAAGAAGGAACTGCAGAGTCTTAACAGAAAAGTTGCTGCTTTGAGCCGATTCATTTCTAATGCTACTGATAAATGCATTCCATTCTTTGACGCTCTAAAGAGAGGAAGAAAAAACTTTGATTGGACTCCCGAGTGCCAGAAAGCATTTGATGAGCTGGTTCGTCATATGGAAGTGCCTCCAATACTCTCAAAGCCCGACAATGGTGAAGATCTCTACATATATCTGGCAATATCATCTCACGCTCTGAGTGCAGCATTGGTTCGAAAAGATACAAGAATCTAGCGACCAGTCTATTACATTAATAAAAGATTCACTGGGGCAGAGATGAATTACTCGAAGCTGGAGAAACTCGCCTATTGCCTATTGATTGCATCACAGAAATTGAGGCCGTATTTTCAAGCTCATCCCATCAAAGTCCTCACTGATCAACCTCTGAAGCAAGTCCTGTTTCGCCCTGAGACTTCGGGCCGTCTTTTAAAGTGGAATATTGAACTCAGTCAATATGACATCACTTACCATCCCCGAAGAGCTATCAACGGACAAGCCTTACCAGACTTCATTGCAGAATGCACAGATAAAGGTGATAGTGAGGAAGAGGAAACTAATGACGTCCCAGTGAGATGGAAATTTTACGTTGATGGCGCAAGGAGTGACTACTGTTCTGGGGCAGGGGTTGTCCTTGAAACCCCTGAAGGACGATCATTATGTTATGCACTGAGGCTGGAATTTCCTTCGACGAATAATGAGGCAGAATATGAAGCTCTCATTGCAGGTTTGAGAATCGCTAAAGAGCTAAATATCAGAATATTACAGATCTTCATGGACTCTCAGCTTATTGTATGCCAAGTCAAGAAGGAATTCCAAGCTAAAGGAGGAAATCCACCCGCTTATTTGTCAAAGGCCTGGGAGCTTCTTGAGGATTTTGATCATTATTCAATAAGCCATATTCCCCGGGAAGAGAATATGAAGGCAGATTCCCTCGCAAAGTATTCAAGTACTGGTGAAGCTCAACTATTGGGATTAATCCCCGTAGAAGTCCTGTCAGCACCGAGTACAAACGAGATGGATGTTGACTGGATTATGAATGTATCTCAGGAACAAGAATCATGGATGACTCCAATACTGGACTATCTACTTAGAGGTTCTTTGCCAAAAAATTCGAGAGAAAGACAGAAGCTTCTAAGGAAAGCCTCCAGATATATAGTCCAAGACAGTCGATTGTACAGGCGGGGTTTTTCAATGCCATTACTCCGATATGTAACTAAAGATGAAGCCAAGACAATTCTAGCTGAAGTGCACGGAGGGGAATGTGGAGATCACACGGGTGGTCAGACATTAGCAAAGAAAATTCTCCGTTATGGATATTTTTGGCCGGAAATAATCGAGATGCTGCTGCATATTCTCGGAAATGTGACAAGTGCCCGAGATTCGCCAAAATTCCTAGAGCACCTTCCACTGAGCTAACACAGATGGTCAGTCCGTGGCCATTTGCCATTTGGGGAATGGATCTCATTGGGCCATTACCGACTGCCAAATCAGGGATTAGATATGCTATTGTTGCAGTTGATTATTTTACTAAATGGGCTGAAGCTGAACCTTTGGCTACTATTACCTCTAAGAAAATGATAAATTTTGTGACTAAAAATATCATTTGCAGGTATGGTGTGCCACAGAAAATAATCACAGACAATGGCACTCAATTTGAAAGCGAGGAATTCCAGGACTTCTGCAAACGATTCAAAATCCAGAAGAGTTTTTCAGCAGTGGCTCATCCGCAGGCAAACGGGCAAGTGAAAGCAGTAAACAAAATCATCAAGTCAACCATCAAAAAGCAATTGGAAAAATAAAAAGGTGGTTGGGTCGATAAGCTACCACTGGCACTATGGGCATACAGAACTACTCATAAAACTGCAACTGGGCGCACTCCATTCTCATTGGCATATGGATCAGAAGCAATGATTCCAGTAGAGACGAAAGTCCCTTCACATAGAAGAATTCACTTCGATCAAGCTGGAAATGAAAAACTTCAACTTGAGGCATTTGACCTCCTTGATGAAAAAAGAGAAGAGGTTAAGCTCAGAGTTGCGTCTCATCAGCAAAAAATAGCCAGGCATTTCAACTCCAAAGTCCGCCATCGCAGCTTTGAAATTAGGGATTTAGTCTTGAAAAGAATTATGACAGCAGCAGGAGTGTTCGGGCCAAACTGGGAATGGCCATATGTCACAGGCAGCAAACTTCTTGATGGCACATTCAAACTCATAACTGTTGAAGGAGATTCAATCCCGAGAGCCTGGAACAGCAATCACTTGAGTCCATATTTTACTTAAAAGCTTTACTGAAATGTTGTAAAAGAATTATGAATGTATGATTCTTGTAATGAAAGCTCATGTAAAACCAGTGCGAGTGAATAATGAGAACTATAAAGTGGATGTAGGCCCGACTTTTGGCCGAACCACTATAAATCTTGTGTTCTTTACTGTTACAAGTCGCTTATTTTATTTCGATAGGTAAAGTACTTCGAATATATTGCTGAAATATCGATTTAAATTCGCAGGCAATTTTTTTAAAAAAAAAAGCAGACTTACCCATCGCAGTACCAAGCAATTGCAATCCTTGGCATCACTCAAAAGCAAGCAAGCTTTAAGCAGCAAAAGACTCTAGGGCCGAAGTCCTATATAGGAAGTACTTTAAGCAAACAATGGTTCCGCTGGAGTACATTCCTTTGAGAAGTACTTTAAGCAAACAATAGTTCCGCTGGAATACATTCCTTTGGATAAAGCAACCCAATAATAAAATGACGCATGCTTAAAGATGGTACCAAGAGATTACCAATATGGACAACCAGCAAAAAGAAATGGGCAAGCTGACCAGCACCAACAAAAGACCTCTTCGGAGGCCCATGTTTCACCAAGATTGAAATAAAACTTCCAAGTGTTGAAACGTGGAAAAGCCCTCTTTGGAGGCACAACTCTTCGGAGGATAAAGACCCCTGACGGCTCAAGCCGCAAAATGAGAGTTTTCTTCCTCTATGGTTGAGACGATCGGAGGCACCTTCCCTATGGGAAGGCGAGGCGCTTGTTTACTAGCTGAGACAGTTTGTGCAACGAACGTCCAAGTAACTTGTGTTCGCCCTGGGAGTCCATAAGACGACCAGAGGCACCTTCTTCCCCGCGGGGAGGCAAGGCACTTGTTCACTAGTTGAGACAGTTTGCACAACGAACATCCAAGTAACTTGTGACCGCCCCGTAAATCCATCCAACCATGAGAGAGTAACTCCCAGGCAGTAGCCCCACTCAGAGGCACACGTTTCACCGAGATTGAAATAAAACTTCCAAGTGTTGAAGAGTGAAAAAGCCCTCTTCGGAGGCCCATTTCACCAGGAGCTGAAGTGTAAGAGTCGCACTTCGGAGGTCCACTTCACCAGGAGCTGAAATGACAAAAAGACCTCTTCGGAGGCACACGTTTCACCGAGATTGAAATGAAACTTCCAAGTGCTGGAACGTGGAAAGCCCTCTTAGGAGGCCCATTTCACCAGGAGTTGAAGTGTAAGAGTCGCTCTTCGGATGTCCACTTCACCAGGAGCTGAAATGATAAAAAGACCTCTTCGGAAGCCCACGTTTCACCAAGATTGAAATAAAACTTCCAAGTGTTGAAACGTGAAAAGGCTCTCTTCAGAGTCATAACTCTTTGGAGGTACACGTTTCATCAAGATTGAAATAAAACTTCCAAGTGTTGAAACGTGAAAAATCCCTCCTCAGAGGTACAACTTTCTAAAGAAGCATTTCATCAGAAATGCGAAACAAAAAAAAAGAAGAAGAAGAAAGTCCTCTTTAAAGCTACACTTTAGCTCTTGAAGGAAGATCGGTTCATCTATATTTAAAAAAAAAAAGACCCTTCCTACAAAGACTAGATTGTTCTTCGGAGGCCCGCTTTACTACATAGGAGAATTCACTTTGTAAAAATATATATATGTATATGCAAAGAAAAAGTGATATTTCTGAAGGGTAGGGCGTGAGAAATCATACGAAACAAGGAGAACTCTATTTCAAGTAGAATAGTATTCCTCCGAGAACGGAATATGTATTCTCCAAAAAGAGAAAAGAGTACAAGTCCCCTCGAAATTGAGAGTATTGCAACGAGCTTATGGTATGGGGGCAACATGGTATAGCTACATTGGCAAAAGTAATGCTCAAACAGCATACCATAAGCCCACTGCAATATTATATAAAGAAACTTGTACAAAAATAAAAAATAAATGCATTCTCAAATACAAACAAGAAATTTGTACAAATAAAGGATCATTTTATTCAATTCTATTACAATTTCTTACAGATACAAGTTTCGAAATAAAGAAAGCGGGGGCCGGTACCCGCACAATCCCCGACCAGTACGTGCAAAAAAAAAAGCTAAAAACTGGAATCTTCATTTCTTCTTGCCACCTTTGGACCCTTCACCCGGCCGGATGGTTAGCTTTTTGGGTCGATCTTTAGGCATGAGGGAAGAAGGAGAGGGAGGTACAACTGGTTCAACTTCCGGTTCCTCTTCAGTAGCAATGATGCTCTTCCTCCTCTTCTTTGATATTCCACGCTTCTTTTTCCTCTTTGAAGAAGATTCACTTCCTGGAGTAACAAGTTTAGACAAAGTTATGTCATCAGAAGGAGTCCGCTCTGGAGATATCTCACCTCCCTCAAGTCCTTCGTCCTTTTGCTCTTGCGAAGCAGCTGGGTCATCCAAGCTACGAAGGGCACCTATTATTTCTTCATGTGATCCCAGATGAGGAGTAGGAGTGATTGGGTGAGGCAGAGGAACAGTAACTGGAGGTGGAGAAGTTTGAATGACGCTCGGCGCTTTCTCTACAAAGGAAAAGTTAAAAGTGTCAGTATTTCCCGCAAAAAGAGGAGACAATGGATCGTCGAGATTCAAGAAATAATCAAGAAGCTCGTCAAATCCGTAAGAAACTAGCAAGTTGTCCCCCTGAGCATTATTAGGGTTATCTGGAGAAGTTGGTGGTATCACATCAATTTCGTAGTCTAGAGCTTCAGCACTCTCTTGGGGCTCATCTACGGCTTGTGTAATTATGGCTCCGGTATCAGCTTTAGTAGGAATCGGTGTATGAGAGCTAGAACCAGCAATGTCAACATCGACTGAAGTTGAAGGAGGGACAGGGGCAATTAAAGTTGTTTCTTTTTCTTGATGCCCTTCCCCCATCATTTCAACTCGCGATCTAGCAAGTTGCTCCTTCCCTCTAGCAAGAGCTGCGCGAGCTTCGAAGTCTAAATAGTGCGCCTCTAGCTCCTCTTTAGTGTACCCGGTGCCTTTAAACATATCAAGCGCGGCTTCCCATACTTCAGCTAGGGTAACCTCATATTCGGGACCCAGAAATGCAAGACTGCCACGCCCTAACACACTTTGCAAATAAAATTCAAATAATGTCGAGCCGATGTCAGCTTTGGTAGCTTCATGAGCTTCTTCAGCTGCAATTCTACCAGCAATAGCCTCATCTCGCTCTCTTTCGACTTTAGATAGTTGAGCTTTCAATTTTTTCAATTTCGGCAACCTGAAAGCTAGTTTTCCCTTGTAACTGAGTAATATCAGTACGATAGCCCTCTACAATTTGCTCCAGCCCATCAGCCTTGGCCTCAGCATCCCTTTGCGCAGCATGAGCATCCCGCACCTGCTGCTGGAGCACACTCTCCCTTTGAGAATAAGAAGTGGAGGAAGTGGCAAGCTCCTCTTTGAGTTTCCCAACTTCCGCTTCAAGTTTTTCATTATAATCGGCAATGCTCCTCATTTCTGCATCATGCTGCTTAAGGGTCTTTTGCCATTCGGTTTTGTCATTCTCCATGGTCAGCATAGCTTCGAGATTGGCCCGATTCACCCTTTGGAGCTCATCAACAAGTTTTTGCCAATTTGACATCCTCTCAATGTCAATTCTAACGGTATCAAGGTTCCGTAACATGGCATTTTTATCTATGGGAACAAGGTCAAGGTCAAAGCGAACTCCTTTTAAGCACCAATTTGGAAATCGACTTTGGAGAGTGGCTGGACCTGGTCCAACTTGGTAAGAAGGCCTGTTGATGATTTCCTGGATATCAGTACGGGAAGGGGCAGGAGACTGAGAAGGAATAGGAGCGGTAATCTTTTCAGAAGTTGCAGGCATTGGTTGCTCACTGACTTTAGCCTGTTTACTTGGGTCATCAGTTATGTGACTCTTCCCTCTGTCATCGTGAGATTTGCGTTTGTGGGAGTCACCCTCTTTGTGGGAAGAATCGTATCGGTCATCCGGTCTTCCATAACGTTCTTCATGGGCACGTCTCTCCCGAGCCTTCCGAGCGGCCCTCTCTTCATCAGTCTCTCTGTGAACAGGAAGATAGCGCTTATAGTCATACTGGCCGCGTCTCCCGTATCGCTGGAAGTCATCATAATACGAGCCACCTCGCTTCATTGAAGAACCTGAAATTGGAAAAAACACAACTTTAGAATTTTTTGGAAAGTATGAAGAGCTAAGCGTATAAGATGTCAAAGAATCCTAGTCGTGTGTGATGTGCAAACTATGCGCGCTGAACTAACGAACCGCTCCTCGGTTGAGGGAGAGCAATTGATTTCACCGCCGGTGATAGTTCTTGGGATAAAGGAGTCTGTTTAAGGGCGGATGTCGCTTCAACCGCCGGAGATATAACCTTAATACTGGCAGATTCATCTTTAAAGAGTTCTTGAGAAATGGTCATTATGTCGCTTAAACTTCCAAAGATGTCATCACCATCGTGCCTAACAAGGCTCCCTCCATCGATTCCTTCCTCAACATGCTCCCCTGTTTGATGAAGGGGCTCCTCTTCTTCAATAATTGGGGCAGGTGCAGACTTATCAGACGGCCTCGCAGCATCTTTCGGAGTCGAACATTTCACTAGTGAGGCTTCAATGGTAGTTTCTCCCTGCACAGGCTCTTTAGCAGGAGGCAGGGCATCTGGAGTTTTAGCTGGAGAATCCGAGGCTTCGTGAGGGTGAGTAGAGCGAGAAGTATGTAGAAGCCCATATTGATGTAAAAGTTCATCCCTCAACAAAAACTTTATACTCCTCTCCTCTTTGGCCACGGTACTTAGTCTTTCAAAAATTTGTTTGAGACTTGGATCTTTAGAAGGAGGAGGAAGTGCTGAAAAAGAAAAGAGCGAAATTAGCACTTAGCAACTCTGATCTCAAAAAAGCTCAGCAATGGAAAAATTAAAGCAGCTAATCTTACTTCCTACTCTCCAAATGGAGTAAAACCCTGGTGGGCAGCGGGCAAAGAAATACTGACTTAAGAATCCATGAGCGTTCTCAGAGAGATCAGCGATTCCTAGCGCTCCTTATAACTATGATAGAAGGATGATCTTTAATTTTTGTGAAAGAGCATAAGTAACAGATTTCTTCGAAGCTTGGCAAGCGGTCAAGAGTTCTCCTAAACAGAACACACAACCCCATCAAGATAGCATAGCCGTTAGGATGGAGTTGGAATGGAGAAATTGTCAGCCGAAAAAGGAAGGTTCGAAGGATGGAGTTGGAACGGAGAAATTGTCAGCCGAAAAAGGAAGGTTCGAAGGAAGTCATTGAAGGGGGGAATCGCCCCGCTTAAGCACATTTGACGGTTGACTACGACAAAACCACGGGGAGGACTGTCAGCAGTATCATTTGGCCCGGGAAAAAGTACTTCATTTTCAGCAAAACCAAAATGAGTGCGTATCTGAGTAAACGCTCTCGGGGTAAGGCTAGTCGGAACTCTCTCTGGGGGATTTGCCACGGGAACAGCTACCTGAAAGGTCTCTCTCATTTGAGCTTCCGTTTCTTCTTCTCCTTGATGTGAAGCCATTCTACATAATTAACTGGATGTTCAAACATGAAGGTGCACGTTTCCTAAAAGTGTGAAGTGTTGTGCAGAACTAATAATAATGACAAGTAAATATAACTGAAGTTAAACTAGTCGACAATTGATCGATTACTAAATTTCAGGACTTGTTAATTTTAAAAGTTCAAGTGCAGTATTGGTGCAAACCGGTCGATTTCAATTGACTATCTCAATGTTGCTTTAATACTCTACTTGAATTCGTTGAATTGAAGCACTTCGTTCACACAATCTATTTAAGTTAATTATCTTCTATTAACTAATCTGTCATTGGATGAGGGCAATCAGTGGCAGTATATTCGTCCCAATTTTCCGTGGCTATTGTATTAAGCAGGTTGTAGACTCGCTAATTGAAGCAATCTATAAAAATAAAATATGCAACAAAGTTTAACAGGTTAAAGTCCAAACAAATCAATATTCAGGCAGTTTATTTCAGCAATCCAAGTTGAAGTTCAAGTCAGGATTATGCTCCGAGACAGTTCGATATATTAACTCGCCCACGATTTAAAGGTTATGAGGCGGCTTAGGTCGTTTATGCTATAAGTCATCAACCCTTTGAGTCGGCAATGCTTAAGTCGTAAGGCATAGAAGGGAGAAAAGATTTCGGTTCAAAGTTATGAGAAAATTCTCCAAGTCCTATCTCGGCCACGACTCAAGACTTGTGTCGTGAGAATTAGTAAGTCGGTCTAGAGTTGAGCTGCGAAGGATATCAGGTCGCCCAGAATTATTGAGTCGCATCCGAGGCAATGCTCCACTCTTATTGGCCTACTTACCATACAATTCCTAAACCCGTCTACCTTCTAGCTCTTAACCCATGAACCGTCTCCCTCCTATCCCATGAACCTTCTAATTCCTAACCCGTTAACCCAATAAACTCTCGATCAACAATCCTAGATCTATCACACCATTGAATCACTTCGAATCGTGGATCATCAGAATAGATAACCCTAAGTCCGTTGATGACCAAAACAACCAAGTTCGCAGGGCTCAAAGGGGCAAATCGAAGATGAAGATGGGGCGCATAAGTTAGAGATGTTCGACAATCATAGGGAAAGTGAGATCGCTTACGTAGTATGATGTTAGAGATGATCGGAGATGAATCTGATCGAAATCGCCTTTGGGAGCTTGAAGGAGCGTTAATGGCAGACACGGTTTAAAGGTTATGGAATGAGAGGAAAAGGGGAGCGACTCAGGTTTTTACAGCTTTGGGCAGTAGAGCTTGAGTCGGCACACGAGCTAAGATGAGTCGAAGCACACGACCTACGACTCAGGCGTGTACTTCGAGGGGCAAATGTTAACCCCGTTCTGCCAACGAGTTGAAATCTGGGCCGACTCATCCACTTAAGGTCCTTAACGACTCAGCGGACCTGCAACTCAATAAACCTCAGCAACTTAAAGAATGGACCGACTCAACTGGTTGCGACTCAATTAGCTGACGAGCTAAGGTTAAGGCAACTTAGAGGAACGAAACGTCTCAAGGGGGGAACGGTTCATGAGACAGGCCGACTCAGTGAATCACTGACTTAATGAGTTAGAGACTTGAAGCCCCAAGCAACTTGAAGAGGTCAGCGATTCAGTGGGTACACGATCTAAAAAGTATTGCGACTTAACTGATACGCGACTCATCAAGATTATCGACTCAACGACCTAATTAGTTACCGGCTCAACAAGTTCACAACTTAAGGACTCGAGACAGTAAGAAGTTAGAATTGCACATAGGCCTCGACTCACGACTCACGACTCAGTATGACTCGCCTACAACCTAAAACCACTGAGTCGTAGCCCGCTGTCACAATACTTGTGTCAAAGAGGATTGACTCGTGGACGACTTAGGACTTGTGCTATATCCAGGAGACCGAGGGCGCTCTGATACCAAGCTTGGACTCACCCAGTTAAGTCATCCACGACCCAACTTGACTCGGCCACGAGTTAACCATGAGTCAAGCACGGCTTATGACTTAAGGAGGAAAACCCCTATAAATACGTGACCACCTCCAACATTCAAGGGACTTTTGGGGGGAGGGATCATTTTTCTTCATGGCATTGGAACTTTACTATATTCAAAGCAAGCTACGCACCATCACATCAAGCTCACGCAAGACGCTTAGATAAAACTTCATACAAAGATTCAACACATTCAATCATGGATTCGAAGAACTTTGTTGCATCGAAGTTTTCTCTAACTACTTGTCTTTTGAATGGAATTGTATCGTAATTGGAAGAGATTGTAATAAGTTGTTATCCAATCAGCAATAAAAGGATTGAAGTGGATGTAGGCTTGATTATAAGCCGAACCACTATAAAATCTGTGTTCATTTACTACATTTTCTGTTACTTACTACTATTTCTTGATTCCCGCATTCACGGGTGTGCTTTCACACTGTTTCTACACACACCGAGGTGTTAGCGTCAGAATTTCATGTTAACATGAATCAAATGTGATTAAATGAAAAACCAATTCATTGAATATTAATGAGAAGTGCATGTATATTGATTTGATATGGATTTGTTGGATAAGTTGCTTGATGATAGTCGTTTGGTGGTTACATTTATTGCTTTTTGTTGCATTTGCTATATTGGCACATATTGTCGTTGCTTCTGGTATATGTTGTATATCGATATTATTTTATATATACATGTCCTCATTTGTTGTTGAGTGTATAGCAGGTACGGATGGCGCTTGCTTCACATTTGGAGCTCGCTAATAATATATAAGGTACATAGCTCGGATTACATATCGTACTTTTGCACTTTTTTCCCTGCGGGATGCCTCATTACTTTGATGAGATGTATATTTTTGATATATATATTATCATTTTTTTTTCGGATTGAACCGCACAAAGGAGGTTATGTCAAATTTTTTTTGAAAATTTAAGGCGCTAGAAAATTTTTGAGAAAATTAGGAATTTTTTTGTGAAAACTAAGTTTTGATTTGAAGTTAAAAGTTAAACGATATTGGTTGGTTTGAAAAGTTAACTAAGTATAGATTTCAAAACTTAGAAGGGCTTTTTAAAGAAGTTTAACTATTGGATTTTGGGAAAGTTAAACACTTAAGTGAATTTGAAATCTAATTTGGATGGATGTTTGAAAAATTAATGGATTCTGTAACTTTTTCTTACTTGACAATTTCGAGGACGAAATTCTTTTAAGGGTGGAAGTTTGTAACGACCCAGATATTCTGTCATTTGAAATTCGTATATTTAATTGATTTTAAAATATTAACAAGTAAAATTTGTGAGTAGAATAAATTTTATTTCTAATATAGTGATTTAATTGGATAATTAAATCGATAATTTAATATTTGAAATTACAAAAATAATTGGAAATTGGTTTTAATGTGATTAAAATTGATTTGTAAAGTTGTATTAAATCATATTGGAGTTAGAATGATGTTATAGAACTTTTAAAATTGAATTAAAAGTTAATTTGTGAAAATTGAATATTTTAATATTTAATTGACGAGTAAAAATAGCCATTTTTCAAACAGTCCCGGATTTCGACGAAACTAATTTCATTAGATCTGTTATGTTAAATTATTTAAGATTTCAAATTTCGTGTTAATCGGATTTACAGTTTGTCCGGGGCAAGCCAAAACGCATAGAAATTAGTTTAACCGGTTTAATTTAAATTTGATCATTTATTTTGGTAACTCGCACATATGATCAAATTAGCTTTCAAAACCCATTCCATTGTGTCCGGAACGCGGGTTAAACCCTAGAAACGTCAGCCGGCACGCTTCGTTTGGAGTCCGGAAAATCTCGGTGAATAATGTTTCGTAGAATTTTCTATAAAAGGACCCATTATCTTCTATTTTGCAAAACCCTAGTTAACTCTAACACTAGCCGGCCCTAACTGATTAATGGCCGAAATCTTTCGATTCTTCTCTCCTTAATCTCTTCAAAATCCACGCATTAATTCAAGAAACTTTCAACTCGAAAACGATAGAGCTTGGCAAGATCTTCAATCCATACGGCTATGATCGAAATCGGGGTGGTAGATTGACAACAATATGCGTTCAAACGGCACGCGTTCGTGCTCGTTTTTCCAAGCATAGGTGGAACCGAGATGGTCGTTCTCATGGCTGATGGTAGCACTCTCAACGAGCTTCCATTCGGCGGTGTTCAATCGTCTTCAAACTGCAAGGGGAGGTCGCGATAAATTGAAGTCAACGGCGGTGGTAGGTTATTGGTCGCGTTCGTATAGCCTGGGGAAGAAATAGAGCACGAGCCAGGATCTGATGTTGAATGATGTTGATTTTGGTATCGAAGTAAAATAATAAAGTGAATTAAACGGATGTGAACTTGAGTTACATAAATTAAATTCAACTTTATATTGTAATGAATTAGCAATTGGATTAATGATTGAATTGAATGTAAATAAATTGATATGAAATAATGGATGTAAGTGTTAATTCATTAAAGCTAATTAAATGTGTTGAACCAAATTGAATGTAAAGTAAAGTAAATTGAATGAATTTGGTTGTATTGGATATACATTGATTGTTAGATTGTTGTTTGTTGATTGTATAGAAATTCATATGAAGTTGAATTGATAAAATTGAAAGCTACGTAATTTGATTTGAATGTGGATGTGAACTAACTTGAATGGAAATTAGTGAATATAAACTAACTGAAAATGAATAAATGAATGTTAGTAAAGTCCAATGTTAATGAATCAAATGTGATTAAATGAAAAACCAATTCATTGAATATTAATGAGAAGTGCATGTATATTGATTTCATATGGATTTGTTGGATAAGTTGCTGGATAGTAGTTGTTTGGTGGTTGCATTTATTGCTTTTTGTTGCATTTGCTATATTGGCACATATTGTTGTTGCTTCTGGTATATGTTGTATATCAATATTATTTTATATATACATGTTCTCATTTGTTGTTGAGTGTGTAGTAGGTGCGGATGGCGCTTGCTTCACATTTGGAGCTCGCTTTCGCGCTATATTAGCCGTATATGCTCGCTAATAACATATAAGGTACATATCTCGGATTACATATCCTACTTTTACACTTTTTACCTTGTGGGATGCCTCATTACTTTGATGAGATGTATATTTGTGATATATATATATTATCATTTTTTTCGGATTGAACCGCGCAAAGGAGGTTATGTCAAATTTTTGTAAAAAAAAATTTAAGGCGCTAGAAAATTTTTGAGAAAATTGGGAATTTTTTTTGTTGTGAAAACTAAGTTTTGATTTAAAGTTAAAAGTTAAACGATATTGGTTGGTTTGAAAAGATAACTAAGTATAGATTTCAAAACTTAGAAGGGCTTTTTTAAGAAGTTTAACTATTGGATTTTGGGAAAGTTAAACACTTAAGCGAATTTGAAATCTAATTTGAATGGATGTTTGAAAAATTGATGGGTTCTGTAACTTTTTCTTACTTGACAATTTCGAGGAAGAAATTCTTTTAAAGGGAAAGTTTGTAACGACCCAGAATTTCTGTCATTTGAAATTCGTATATTTAATTGATTTTTAAGTATTAACAAGTAAAATTTGTGAGTTGAATAAATTTTATTTCGAACATAGTGATTTAACTGGATAATTAAATCGATAATTTAATATTTGAAATTACAGAAATAATTGGAAATTGGGTTTAATGTGATTAAAATTGATTTGTAAAGTTGTATTAAACCATATTGGTGTTAGAATGATGTTATAGAACTTTTAAAATTGAATTAAAAATTAATTTGTGAAAATTGAATATTTTAATATTTAATTGACGAGTAAAAATAGCCATTTTTCAAGCAGTATCGGAGTTCGATGAAACTAATTTCATTAGATCTGTAATGTTAAATTATTTAGGATTTCAAATTTCGTGTCAACCGGATTTACAGTTTGTCCGGGGCAAGCCAAAACGCATAGAAATTAGTTTAACCAATTTAATTTGAATTTGTTCGTTTATTTCCATAACTCGCACATATGATCAAATTAGCTTTCGAAACCCATTCCATTATATCCGGAACGCGGGTTAAACCATAGAAACGTCAGCCGGCATGCTTCGTTTGGAGTTTGGAAAATCTCGGGTGAATAGTGTTTCGTATAATTTTCTATAAAAGGACCTATTATCTTCTATTTTGCAAAACCCTAGTAAACTCTAACCCTAGCCGGCCCTAACTGATTAATGGCCAAAATCGTTTGATTCTTCTCTCCTTAATCTCTTCTAATCCACGCATTAATTCAAGAAACTTTCAACTCGAAAATGATAGAGCTTGGCAAATCTTCAAATCCATACGGCTATGTTCGAAATCGGGGTGGTAGATTGACGACAATATGCGTTGAAATGGCATGCGTTCGTGCTCGTTTTTCCAAGCATAGGTGAAACCGAGATGGCTATGCTCATGGCCGATGGTAGCACTCTTGACGAGCTTCCATTCGGCGGTGTTCAATCGTCTTCAAACTGCAAGGGAAGGTCGCGATAAATTGAAGGTCAACAGCGGCGGTGGGTTATTGGTCGCGTTCATATAGCTTGGGGAAGAAATAGAGCACTATCCAGGATCTGATGTTTGCAAATCAACGGCCAGATTTGATTTAGGTTAAAATATAAAAATTGAAATGGAAATTAATATATTTAAAAATCGTGTAAACTTTGTAATAACATAACTTTTTGATACAAGGTCGGAATTTGACGAAATGACTTGCATTGGGTTCGTATATGTAACGACCCAGAGTTTATGATAATTTAAATTTGAATATTTAATTGAATTTAAATGTTAATAAGTGAAATTAATAAGTCGAGTAATTTAGTTTTCGAATATTGGATTTAATTGGACAATTAAATCGATAATTTAATAATAGAAATTCTAGAAATAATTGAAAATTGGGTTTAATATGATTAAAAATGATTTGTAAAATTTTATTTAATCATGTTAAAGTTAAAGTGATGTTATAGAACTTTTAAAATCGAATTTAGAATTAATTTGTGAAAATTGAATATTTTAATATTTAATCGACTAGTGAAATTAGTCATTTTTCGAACAGTCTCAGAATTGGACGAAACTAGTTCCATTGGATCAGTAATAGTTTGTGATTATCGGATTTCAATTTTTGTAGCAATCGGAGTTATCGTTTGATCGTGGCAGCTCGAAACGCATCGAAATTATTTTAATATTAATTTGGCGAGTTAAAATAGTCATTTTTCAAACTGTCTCGGATTTCGATGAAACCAGTTTCATCGGATCGGTAATGTGATATTATTGTACAGTTTCAAAATTCAAGTCAATCGGATTTACCGTTTGTCCGGTGCAAGCTAAAACGCCTAGAAAATCGTTTAATCGGTTTAATTTTAAATCGAATGTTTATTACCATAACTCGCACAGATGAGCAAATTAGCTCCCGAAACACATTCCATTATGTTCGGAACGTGGGGTAAACCTTAGAAACGCCAACCGACATGCTTCGTTTGGAGTTCGGAAAATTCGGGGTGAATAGTGTTCGCGTATTTTTCTATAAAAGCCCCCCCCCCTCCCTCTTCATAAATTTGCAAAAAATTAAAACCCTAACCCTAACTTCAAAGCTCCAGCCGCCATTAATAAACGAATGGCCAGAAATTCATCATTTTCTCCTCTCAATCTCTCCCAATCCATACGTTTTTAGGAAAACTTGTCAACACGAAAGTTGTAGAGCTAAGCAAGAGCTTTCAATCCATACGATGATGATCGGAATTTGAGCGATGAGGTGGGGGCTACGTGCCCGCGTTGACCATAAGGTCGGCACAACTTTCAAGGTGCTGGTGAGGGCCGAGTTCATCATGGCTTGGGCCGAGCATGGAGTATGAGGTGCTTGTTCATATGGCGCTAGTTGATCGTGTTCATGTTCGTCGAGGAGGCTCGAATTTTAAATCCTAATTTCTCAAAATGGGTTTGTGCGTGTGCGTGTAACCTGTAGATGGAGCGTGAATGGGAGATGAAGCAGTGAACGGTCATGATGCAGGAGGCAAGGGATCAAGGGCTGTGATTAGGTTGAGGGTTTAAAATCTAAAATTATGTTGTGAAATTATAAATAAAAATTCGTGTAAACTTCTAAAAATCATATTTTTTCATACGAGGTCGAAAACGCGCGAAAACCAGTTGCGTTGGAATCGTATGGACGAGCACTACGCTATGGAACTGGATTGGAGTCGTTTGGAGTTAGAGAAAATTTTGGGTAAAATTAAACGTCCGTTTAATTTTATTCGTAATAAATCGCTAAAACGAAATTTAAATCAAGGTGAGAACTTCTCACTCAAACGAATCGGTTTCGATTTTAATTTTAAAAAGTTATATTTAAAATTCTGGAATGTATGTTGGAATGATGATTATTATCTATTGATTGTTAAAATAGACATTATGCGCCGTTAGTAAGCGGAGGTTATTTATTAAAAACATATACCGCGAATATTTCATAAACAGTGAAATTGGTATTATTTATGTACTTGGATTTGATTTCCCGCATTGTATAGCGGATGAGACCCTATTGCGCCGCCTATTAAGCGGATAATATCTATAAATCCCATATACCGCGATAATTCCATACTGGAGCGGAATTGGTATTGTGCTAACATCTTTGGATGCAGGGAAACAGGTTGGAGGGGTCCAACTGGATTCCTCAACTGTATTGATTTATTTACAGATATTGTGATATTTGTTGATTATCATATCGATATATGATATTTGGATGTCGTGATTGACTATTTGGTGCTGCTGCATCATCGGATCCATTTCTGAAGTTTTAAAAATAATGATTTTGGTTTTAAAAGGATTTTAAAGTGATTTTTCAAAGTATATGTTTTTATTAAATTTTGAATTGATCCATTTTAAATAATTAAAACGTTATAAATTTTTATGTTACAAAAATTTAGATTTTTGAGAAATCTAACCGAAATGAGATATTTTGGAAATAAATAGTTAATTAATTTATAAATTTGTTTAAATTGGGATTTTTGAATTATTAAAAATGATGTGTATAAAAGACTTATAAAATTGATATTTTATAAATTAAAAATATTGGAATATTAAAACGAGTTTTTTATAAGTGTTAAAAAACGAAATAAAAATGGATTTCATAAGTGAACGGAATTTATAGATTTATAAATTGTGAAGTTATAAAATGAAAAGATTTTGTGAAATAGAAGATTTATAAGTAATTATCTTATAAATCGGATTTTGGCATTTAAATGAGATATAAATGGAATTTGTTAATAATGAGATTTATAAATCGAAGCTTATAAATAGAAAAGGAATTTATAAACATTGTTTATAAATTCGAAATCAATTGAATTTGACAAATTGAATGTGGAAGTTTATTAAGGGAAATATATTCACAATTTTGGACAGTGAATACATTATTGAATAAAATGGTCATGTTTGGCAAAATGAATATTATAAAAAGAAGTTAATTATTTTAAAGATGTTTTAAAATGTATTATGAATCGAAACCATAGATTTCAACATTGTTGTTGAAATAGACTTTTTCGAGAAAGAAGGAAATGGTGGACTATAACACAGTTGTTATAGTAAATGATTTCCGAAAGGAAATATTTTGTATAGTATTAGGATTTATATATCTATCTAAATTTCGAATCCCTATACTAGTGATTTTGGGTCGTCGTAACGATGTTTTACGCAGCATTCGTTTTGACTCAAATGAACGTATTTAAGCGCACGTTTTCCTTAAGGAATGAAATATATACTTAATTTCGATTTAAGTATATTGAATATTTTCCAAGTGTTGAAAATGAATGGCTTTGTAAATTACTTATTATTTAGTAAGTATGGAAATGTTTTCCAATATGAACTGAATATTTTGGAACTTTATCTTTTAAAGCTAAATTGAAAATGAATATTAAAAATCGGTTCGGGAAATCGTATATTCAAAGATATTTATGAATTATAAATTCATTATGGAATTTATAAAAGAAAGTGAAATTTGTTTAAAAATAAACGTTGAATTTATTTTTTTAAGTGTGGGAATAAATTTATGGATTTGGAACGTAAATATAAAATAAATCGCTAAGGGTTTATTTAATTGGTTTAAATAAACCATTTTGAAATGAGAGTATTTCTGCGTAAGGAAAATGATTGAAATTTGTTTTCAAAGGTGATATGGGTGAAAAGTGATTTGAAAATTTGTTTTCAAATGGTTGAAGTGTGGGAAATTATATATCTAGTAAAGATATTTTGAAAAGTAAATAATTTGGGAAATTATTTGGAATTGGGTGATGTTGAGTATGCCTATTGATAGTTAAATAATCCGACTATCAATATTTACCTTTAAATAGGTATGTGTTGTGATTTGTTTGAATTTGAATGCCACACTTATTTTTGAATAAGCGCTCACTATTCGGGTTAGCCGGGAAAGGACCTTGGGGTCATATAACCCATTCTAAATATGTGATACGTCGTAATGGATTGCATTTGATGACCGGTGTTGAAGACCGGATATTTTTGAAAACGGAAGGATTACTGTAACAACCCGATATTTTCAGCCATTCGCATCCGCACATGTCGGACTTGAATTGCTCAAATACCGCATTGTAAATAAATTTGGAGCAAATGAAATACAATCACAGAATCACAGACACAGAAATATCAGAATAACTCGCAGCGGAAATAAAATACATAGTAGTTCATGAAGCTACTACCGCAGAGTCTCAAACCAAATACATAATACAGTCTTAAAACAACATAATAGAAATCCCAATTACATAGAAGTTCACTAATACATGAGATAAACTAGAACAGCTGAAACAGAGAGTAGATATAAATGTAGATAAGCAGAAACTCCAGCAAAGACCAGCTCTAGAAAGAGAATCCAAAGCTGTGAATACTCAGGCTGACCCGAGCGTAAAGTAAAACACAAAACACTCGAGTCAGGACAATATATACTTATATAATGTAAACCAACTCAAGTGAACTGTAGTAGAAATGCACAATAACTTAAAGGATGCTTGGGATCGCCCATCCTTTAAGAATCAGTTAAACTATAGATTAAATACATCCCGTGGTTAAAATTTCAAAATGGTATTTTATACTTCAAAATAAAATATCATTTCAAAATTCAATATCATTCAAAATCCATTTCAAAATATCAAAAATATAATATCTTCCAAACCACATTCATTCTTATTTAATTTAAGTACCATTACAAAGCACATTTCAAAATAGTTTATATTTCGAAACATATTACTTCCTTTTTAAATCATAAAATGAAGTTATTATATTTAATAATTAAATTATTAAATTTACAAAATTTTAGTCTTTCAAAATTCATTTATCCACTTAATTTATTAAAACAGATGAAAATTCAACTTTCGCAGCATTTAAAAATTGCTACAGAAAGTTACATTCAAAACAGTTCAATTTAACAAAAGACAGCATAAAAAATGCTGTAATAGGGTTACATTAGTTTCAAATAAAACTTAGTTAAATTCAACAATTATAACATTTACAAAAATGCTATGAAGCCTTTAATTAAACTTAGCCATTTGGTTCATTATTACCAACTACAGCATTTACAAATGTTGTATTATCATTTACATTAGAATTAATAGCATTTCAAAAATGCAGTTAATTAACTTCAAGTATTCAATATAATTTCACAAACGATTATATTTCTATTTAAATCATTTTTACCTTATAAAATCATATAATTTCTCTTTTAAAACAATCATTCAAATACCCTCTATTCATGATTTTATAAAGTTAAATCTCCATTCAAAAATCAAAATTTAATAATAATTCACTTATTAAATTCCAACATAAAATTTAAAATTCATTAAATCAAATTTAACTTAACACTTAAGTTTAAAATTTTCAAATATAACTTAATTTCATTTTTATTTACTTAACTTAAAATTCACTTTTAAGACAAATTCACAAATTTCCAATTCTAGTTATATTTCAAAATTTCAACATAAATATTCATTCATTTCACATTTAACTTTATTCAAAAATCATTAATGTATTACAAAATCATTTTAAATTCATTTGATTCAAAATATCATAAATTTATCATATTTTCATATTTAATTTAAATTCCATTTATCACCAAATTATAATTTCCCAAATAACTTACATTTCAGATTTCTAAATTTGCCCTTTATTTATTTCACTTATAAATTTTCAGAAAATCAATAATGCTTTACAAAAATAATTTTTATAAAATCTAATCAAAATATTATAATATTTACGTTTCTTAAAAAATTTAAAAAAATTTAGAAAAACATATTTTAACAACGGGTCTGTATTTCATTTTCTAGCCTAGGTAAAGTGATACGGGTAATATATCATTTCAACCCGTAATTTACAAAGAAAACCCGGGTTTGATCATTTCAAACCCGTAATCCCAAGTAAAAGAAAATAACTGAAAATCATTCAGCCCTATCATTTCAGCCCATAACGATTTTTTCCTATTCTAAAGTCCGTTCGGGTATGTATCATTTCAACCCATAGTGATTCTAATCTACAGGGAACTTGTAGTGTGATAAACTGATAAAAATAACAGAACAACATAATATAACAGTAACAGATGTTATAACAGGTGTGTAATCATGGGTGAATATCATATAATCATAATATAGCAGGTGTAACATGATAATGCATTTTACAGATTCAAAAGGGGTCAATTTACTAATTATATATGTACATATTGTCTGGTGAGAATAACTCACTGTTTTGAGCTGGAGACACAACCATGAATGCACGAATGAGATCCAAACAAGCATGATAACACGACACAAAGATGAGTGGAAGAGCCAAAGATTAATTCTCCTTGGATACATGAGACAAAACAAATAAATATTACATAAGTTTTCAACCCAAATTCAATTAAACAAAGCTAGAAATGAATACACAAAACATCACCGGAGTGTTTGCACTTGCTTTCTACCACCTATGCTTCAACTCCAAATCTGAAATGTATGGCTAAGGGGTGTGTTTGGATCTAGTATTGGGTTCATAGGTCAGCCATTGCATGGATATAAAGGAGTAGAGATATATGTGCAAAGGTATGAGCATGACACTACACTACAAGGCAAAAAAAAATGGTTTCAAGGCAAAACAAGCCACGGCCAAAGGAAAGTGGTCACGGCCAGGTCTGGTGTGGTTAGTAGGAGGACATGGCACTGGTGTCAGGTCAGGAATTTGCTGGAGATGGTGGTGCAAGTGGCGGCCAAGGTGATGGTTTGAGTGGTGGAACAAGATTGGCGCTCGACTAGGTTGAACAAGTGGAGTGTTTGCATAAACTTTGGTGGATCTAGTCATAGATGACCACGGCATGGCTTGGTCTGTGGGCTGGAGGAGATGGTGACCTGATGTGGTGATGGTGGAGGCGGCTATGGTGGTGGAGGAGCAAGGGCCGAACCATGGAAGGTAGAAGGCATGTTCAAAAATCAAACAACAAGTAGAAAAAATGGAAAAAGAAGATGAAAGTTTACCAAATTTTCTTTGTTCAGATGGAGGCCGAAAATTTTGAGGTGAGAAGTGTTTCTATACGTGAAAAATGAATAGGAATGCAGCTGAAAGAATGAGACATGGTCAGCCCCAAAATGAATGCAAGCGTTGGTGGAAAATGAAGAGGCAGGGAGGTGAAAAGTCTAAGGTAAATGAAAGGTTAAAAACTCTTCAAATTTCTCCATTTCTTTTGAATTTTTTTTATAATCGAAATATATTTATAAATACAGATTAAAACACGAAAATTTAGTAAATAAACAAAAATAAATAAATAAATATTAATTAAATATAATTAGATTAAGAAAATAGCTTAAAAATACAAACTAGTCTTGGAAATATGAAAATAAATGGAACAAACTTCGGAAAATTTCTACGTACTTGAAAATATTTATAAATAAAGGTAAGAACATAAAAATAAAATGCATACATAAAAATGAATAAATAAATTTTAATTAAATATAATTTAATGAAGAGAATAGCAGAAAAATGAAAACTAACCTTTAAAAATAGAAAACAAATTCAATAAATTTTTGGAAAAATTCAAACATCACTTTAAAAATATTTAAAAGACAAAAAATATATAATATAACATATTACACACATATATATAAAAATTAAAATATTTTTTATATAAATTAAAATAGACAATTTTTTATTAAATAAATCAATTTACTTACAATATTGTAAAAAGCATAACTTTCACAATATAAATCGGATTTCAACGAAACGAAAAGCAGCATTCTTAAATTTTAATATATTTTCATAATAAAAGATAAAATTTAAGAATTTAAATATTTAAATTTGAAATTTAAAAATCAAAGTTTGACCCAAATTGACCAAAGTCAACATTTCAGGAAAATATTCAATTTATACCATTTGGAATTGTAATTCACATAATAATCAAAGTTTATATTTAAAAATGAAATGTTTGAAATGAAACAAGTTTTAAAAAAATTCAAAATGAAATAAAGTCAAAATTAAAATATACATAAAAATCTAGGGTTGTTGCACTCTCCCCCACTCAAAGCTTTTCGTCCTCGAAAAGGAAGGAAGCAGAGAAACAACAAGAAAGAATAATAGGTTGGAATACATCCCCGAAAGGAGGTAGGGAAAAAAGATAGCTAGGAGGTAAAGTAGGCTGAAAGGCAAGGATGAACCTTATTTGAACCATTATACATTTCAATTTAATTTTTTTTTTGTATGATGAATAGTCATTTGATTCAAATCTGATGGTTCAAAGTAAACAATATTTAAAACATTTTAAATTTAAAAGGGAAAATAACTGATCAAGATATTTTTTATATAGTACTTTATCAAGATACTTTTGTCAAAATACTTTTATAACTCGATGTCTTAACAAGTTTATCGTCGTTCCTGTAGATTCTGGCAGTGCGTTGATCAGGCGCAAAGCTAGAATTCTCCAAGTACTTAGTAGACTTGTTTCAACACCCAGTGAAAATAATGAAAACACTTTTAAAAACAGATATGGAAAGTACAATCCAAACAAATCAACCAAACCGAAACAGTTGTCTAACCATGGATCGCAGATACACAATGGTTACGCCTGGATCCCCCAGGAAACAATCCGTATCCGTAAGCTTTCTCAGCCCTGCGAGTTACGCCATGATGACGAGTAGAATGCAGGATACACAATGGTTACGCATGGATCCCCCAGGAAACAATCCATACGCCTAGGCAAGACTCAGCCAGGCACTTGCGCTACTCTTCGCGACCTACACAGATTGCAGGATACACAATGGTTACGCCTGGATCCCCTGGAAACAATCCGTACCCCTAGGCAAGATTCAGCCATGCAGTTGCGCTATGTAGTCGCGACATAAGACCACGGGGATCGCTGTGGTCTTAGATGGACACTCGAGTATCATATCCGGAAAACCCAAATCAAAGAGAGAGAATAATATCGATAGAATGAATCCACAGTGTGGCCACAAAGCGGATATCAAGCAGAAGGCACTTTCCATATCTTTACTTCGAAAATATGTATCATATAGTACCTTTCAAAATCACTTTCAAATATCATACTTATATAAAGTCCATATATATAAGATTTCATTTCAAATCAAATACTTTCCAAAATAATAGTATATCAAATCACACTTATATAAATTTCGATTATATAAGATTTCATTTTTCAAAATTGAGTACCCTTTCAAATCAACAGTTCTCAAATCAATGGTTTACTTATACAAATCATTTTTATATAAGTTCGATAGCTCCCAAATCAAGTATAAATAAAACAGGTTCTAAATTTTAATTCATTTCAATAGTATTTCAGTTTAAAAATTATATATGATTTCACCAAATCATTTCTTTCAAGTTATTCATATTCAGTTTCAAAATTTCTTAAAACAATAGGTTTAGAAAATAACCTAAATTTCCAAATCAACAAAATTTAGGTCAAATAAATTCATTTCCATTTCAAACATGTATTCACTTCAAAAATCATAATACTTTCAAAGTTATAAATCTTTCGAAACCAAATACTTGAAATCATTTCACTTTGAAAATCCTAACATTTTGAAATCATATATTTGAAATCATAAAACATGCCCTTAATTCTTTACATTTCAATTTTTTTCAATTAAACCAAAATCTAAAATTTCCAATTTTAATTCAATTCAAACCATCAGTTTCAAATTTAGTTTTCCAACAAAACCATTTCAAATATTATCAATTTCAAATACAGATTTGATTTACAAAATAAACTATTAAATCTTAAATATGTTTCAAGCCTTAAATATACCATATTTCAAAACTAAATTTCATAATTTCATATATCCCAAATTTTACTTCATTATTACTTACTATTGAAATATTTATTTCATAAATCCATTATTTTTGAATAAACTCAAATTACAGGTAAACCAAATATCCTTTCATACTAATATAAGCTTCAATTATTCATTTATCAAAATCAATGGTTTTCAAAATCATCTTATGCTTACATAATGTTTATCTTATATGAGAATCAAAAATTTCAAAAATAAATTTCGCTGCATGGAAAGCCATATGGGATTGAACATCTTTGCTTACTAATAGATTTTTAATTAAGAATAGTTTTGTGTATAAAATAGTTTGTATGAAAAATAGAATAAAACAGTTAGTTTAAGAAGAATAAAAGAAAAATGGTTTTGAAAAATGGTTTTAAATTTGATAGTAGTTTTTCATAAAAGAAAATTTCCAATTAAATTACATAGATATCCAACCCAACAACTTTCAATTTCAGCGTCAAGTATACCAATGATATTAGGATATAAGATGTACATATGTCATCATTTCGCAACATTACATTCGATCGCTCGCTCGATCACACAAGTTCGCTTTCGAACTAGTATTGTCCATTCGACTTCCCTAATGAGGACTTCGATATGGTTTCTCGACTAGAAGCCATCAGTCTCCTTGCATAGCCGTATACTATGATAGAGAATTCTAGAATCAAGCCAAAAATCCGTATCAAATATTTGCCATCAAGAATCAAATGAAAAAATCATAACACGAAATGGTGTAATTCACCTCGAACTTGTGTACTCAAACTTGGATCAGATTAATTATGCGAATAAAACAGCACACGTACAACTTATGTACCTATTCCAACTTGTTAAATAAATAGTTTCATAAAGATGTTACTAAGTTAAAACATTTAAAACCAAATTTTTCTCAAACATTTGAAGACTAATTTTTATCCAAAACGTTTGAAAACTAAATTTCATATTAGTATTATTCAAAATAGTCTTATTTATTTACTTAACAAAACAGTTTCAACTTATACAAATCATATTATTATTATATATTTTCTAAAATCTTAAAACCGATTTCAAAACACCGGAATTCGATTCCTCGAAATTCAAATTCAAAACCCTTCAGTAATAAATCATTTTTGTATAAATCACGTTTCTTATAAATTTCAAGATTTCAAAGCCTTTCAAAGCTTCCAATTTTCATTTTAAAAGGTTATAATCCTTATCGGAAACATTTCACTTTTTATATACAAAATATGGTCATCCTTAATAATTTTGACGTATGCACAATTTCAAAATACAACCAAACACAAATTTCCAAAGGATGATTCAAGGAAGGATTTCAAACAAACAAAGATTCAAAATTAGAGGAACTCTAATCAAATAGAATTCTAGTTCGAAGATAAACTCAAACGAAGATGAGATAATTTAATTACCAAATAGAGGATAGATAAGCCTATATAAATCGCGGGCGACCTTAACCGGTCAACCGAGACTTTAGGGATATAATCAATACGGAAATCTAAGGCAAATCGACATTTGATCGCCTGAGATAGAATCCGGGTAGAGCAGGAGATAGATAGCATCGACATCCGAGGATACAAAAATCTCCAGTGAATCAAAGCCAATTGTAAAGGAGTTTCACCCATTTACAAATCATTCAGCAATTTACAGAATCACCGCCCTTTAGAGAGGTCATTCCAAAGTAGAGTTACAGAATGCTCCGAATCAAAAGGAAATATGGGGAAAACAAGACTGGATTCCAGAATAAGTCGGAGCGTTCCAAAGTTCAAGAAATCCTAATCGATAAGAATCTTAACCAAGAGATTTCTAACAAGGTGGATACCGAAGAGATGAAGTTTAGAAAATCTTGATTTCGAAATAAGAACATTTTTATACCAAAATAATCTTTGAAAATCTTTTAAAATCATTTGGAAATCATTTTATACTTCGAAAATACGTTCTCTCACAAGGAAATGATTCTGAGATTTATTTCACTCATTTTAGGGTATTTCTACCCTATCTTAAATGAGTTTTTGCTCCGTAGGCTAAGGTTTGCCTAAAACCAAAGCTCTGATACCAACTGTAACAACCCGATATTTTCAGCCATTCGCATCCGTACATGTCGGACTTGAATTGCTCAAATACCGCGTTGTAAAAAAAATTGGAGCAAATGAAATACAATCACAGAATCACAGACACAGAAATATCAGAATAACTCGCAGCGGAAATAAAATACATAGTAGTTCATGAAGCTACTACGGCAGAGTCTCAAACCAAATACATAATACAGTCTGAAAACAACATAATAGAAATCCCAATTACATAGAAGTTCACTAATACATGAGATAAACTAGAACAGCTGAAACAGAGAGTAGATATAAATGTAGATAAGCAGAAACTCCAGCAAAGACCAGCTCCAGAAAGAGAATCCAAAGCTGTGAATACCCAGGCTGACCTGAGCGTAAAGTAAAACACAAAACACTCGAGTCAGGACAATATATACTTATATAATGTAAACCAACTCAAGTGTACTGTAGTAGAAATGCACAATAACTTAAAGGATGCTTGGGATAGCCCATCCTTTAAGAATCAGTTAAACTATAGATTAAATACATCCCGTGGTTAAAATTTCAAAATGGTATTTTATACTTCAAAATAAAATATCATTTCAAAGTTCAATATCATTCAAAATCCATTTCAAAATATCAAAAATATAATATCTTCCAAACCACATTCATTCTTATTTAATTTAAATACCATTACAAAACACATTTCAAAATAGTTTATATTTCGAAACATATTACTTCCTTTTTAAATCATAAAATGAAGTTATTATATTTGATAATTAAATTATTAAATTTACAAAATTTTAGTCTTTCAAAATTCATTTATCCACTTAATTTATTAAAACTGATGAAAATTCAACTTTCGCAGCATTTAGAAATTGCTACAGAAAGTTACATTCAAAACAGTTCAATTTAACAAAAGACGGCATAAAAAAATGCTGTAATAGGGTTACATTAGTTTCAAATAAAACTTAGTTAAATTCAGCAATTATAACATTTACAAAAATGCTATGATATCCTTTAATTAAACTTAGCCATTTGGTTCATTATTATCAACTACAGCATTTACAAATGCTGTATTATCATTTACATTAGAATTAATAACATTTCAGAAATGCAGTTAATTAACTTCAAGTATTCAATATAATTTCACACACAATTATATTTCTATTTAAATCATTTTTAGCTTATAAAATCATATATTTTCTCTTTTAAAACAATCATTCAAATACCCTTTATTCATGATTTTATAAAGTTAAATCACCATTCAAAAATCAAAATTTCATAATAATTCACTTATTAAATTCCAACATAAAATTTAAAATTCATTAAATTAAATTTAAATTAACACTTAAGTTTAAAATTTTCAAATATAACTTAATTTCATTTTTATTTACTTAACTTAAAATTCACTTTTAAGACAAATTCACAAATTTCCAATTTTAGTTATATTTCAAAATTTCAACATAAATATTCATTCATTTCACATTTAACTTTATTCAAAAATCATTAATGTATTACAAAATCATTTTAAATTCATTTGATTCAAAATATCATAAATTTATCATATTTTCATATTTAATTTAAATTCCATTTATCACCAAATTATAATTTCCAAAATAACTTACATTTCAGATTTCTAACTTTTCCCTTTATTTATTTCACTTATAAATTTTTAGAAAATCAATAATGCTTTACAAAAATAATTTTTATCAAATCTAATCAAAATATTATAATATTTACATTTCTTAAAAAAATTTGAAAAAAATTTAGAAAAACATATTTTAACAACGGGTCCGTATTTCATTTTCTAGCCTAGGTAAAGTGATACAGGTAATATATCATTTCAACCCGTAATTTACAAAGAAAACCCGGGTTTGATCATTTCAAACCCGTAATCCCAATTAAAAGAAAATAATTGAAAATCATTCAGGCCTATCATTTCAGCCCATAACGATTTTTTCCTATTCTAAAGTCCGTTCGGGTATGTATCATTTCAACCCATAGTGATTCTAATCTACAGGGAACTTGCAGTGTGATAAACTGATAAAAATAACAGAACAACATAATATAATAGTAACAGATGTTATAACAGGTGTATAATCATGGGTGAATATCATATAATCATAATATAGCAGGTGTAACATGATAATGCATTTTACAGATTCAAAAGGGGTCAATTTACTAGTTATATATGTACATTTTGTCTGGTGAGAATAACTCACTGTTTTGAGCTGGAGACACAACGACGAATGCACGAATGAGATCCAAACAAGCACGATAACACGACACAAATATGAGTGGAAGAGCCAAAGATTAATTCTCCTTGGATACATGAGACAAAACAAATAAATATTACATAAGTTTTCAACCCAAATTCAATTAAACAAAGCTAGAAATGAATACACAAAACATCACCGGAGTGTTTGCACTTGCTTTCTACCAACTATGCTTCAACTCCAGATCTGAAATGTATGGCTAAGGGGTGTGTTTGGATCTAGTTTTGGGTTCATAGGTCAGCCATTGCATGGATATAAAGGAGTAGAGATATATGTGCAAAGGTATGAGCATGACACTACACTACAAGGCAAAAAAAAATGGTTTCAAGGCAAAACAAGCCACGGCCAAAGGAAAGTGGTCACGGCCAGGTCTGGTGTGGTTAGTAGGAGGACATGGCAGTGGTGTCAGGTCAGGAATTTGCTGGAGATGGTGGTGCAAGTGGCGGCCAAGGCGATGGTTTGAGTGGTGGAACAAGATTGGCGCTCGACTAGGTTGAACAAGTGGAGTGTTTGCATAAACTTTGGTGGATCTAGTCATAGATGACCACGGCATGGCTTGGTCTGTGGGCTGGAGGAGATGGTGACCTGATGTGGTGATGGTGGAGGCGGCTATGGTGGTGGAGGAGCAAGGGCCGAACCATGGAAGGTAGAAGGCATGTTCAAAAATCAAACAACAAGTAGAAAAAATGGAAAAAGAAGATGAAAGTTTACCAAATTTTCTTTGTTCAGATGGAGGCCGAAAATTTTGAGGTGAGAAGTGTTTCTGTACGTGAAAAATGAATAGGAATGCAGCTGAAAGAATGAGACATGGTCAGCCCCAAAATGAATGCAAGCGTTGGTGGAAAATGAAGAGGCAGGGAGGTGAAAAGTCTAAGGTAAATGAATGGTTAAAAACTCTTCAAATTTCTCCATTTCTTTTGATTTTTTTTTATAACTGAAATATATTTATAAATACAGATAAAAACACGAAAATTTAGTAAATAAACAAAAATAAATAAATAAATATTAATTAAATATAATTAGATTAAGAAAATAACTTAAAAATACAAACTAGTCTTGGAAATATGAAAATAAATGGAACAAACTTCGGAAAATTTCTATGTACTTGAAAATATTTATAAATAAAGGTAAGAACATAAAAATAAAATGCATACATAAAAATGAATAAATAAATTTTAATTAAATATAATTTAATGAAAAAAATAGCAGAAAAATGAAAACTACCTTTAAAAATAGAAAACAAATTCAATAAATTTTTGGAAAAATTCAAACATCACTTTAAAAATATTTAAAAGACAAAAACTATATAATATAGCATATTACACACATATATATAAAAATTAAAATATTTTTTATATAAATTAAAATAGACAATTTTTTATTAAATAAATCAATTTACTTACAATATTGTAAAAAGCATAACTTTCACAATATAAATCGGATTTCAATGAAACGAAAAGCAGTATTCTTAAATTTTAATATATTTTCATAATAAAAGATAAAATTTAAGAATTTAAATATTTAAATTTGAAATTTAAAATCAAAGTTTGACCCAAATTGACCAAAGTCAACATTTCAGGAAAATATTCAATTTATACCATTTGGAATTGTAATTCACATAATAATCGAAGTTTATATTTAAAAATGAAATGTTTGAAATGAAACAAGTTATAAAAAATTTCAAAATGAAATAAAGTCAAAATTAAAATATACATAAAATTCTAGGGTTGTTACGTTGAGTTGCTCTGCATCGGTTGATCTCCGATATAGAGGTTGTATCACCCTTAGTGACGGGAAGTCCGGACGTGATTAGAAATTATCCGGAATGCAAGGACTTCTTTGTAAGTGCCTTCGGTTCTGTTCGAGCCTGGAACAGACTTGTATGGATTGTATGTCTGACATTACAAATTGAGATATAAAGCTGATTTCTTTCAAATATATTTCTGTTGGTGGCGGAGAATTTATTCTCTTAGCTTAACACCCTTCTCTGAGACGTACGAGCTTAGAGGTTACATAGTTGAAGGTTATTAGTGATATACTCCCAATTTGGTAGTGTGGCATGCTGAGTGTTGCTGTGAAATGATCATTGTTTGATCATTTGTGATAGGATCATTTATTTGATCATTTATCTTGGTGATCATTTCTATAATCATTTGTTGACCCAAAGAACAGCTTTTGTATAAAGCGTGGCTTTGTGGACGAGACTTCGTCGGACCTCACACCCCAGAAATGGTCAAAACAGGAAGGATGCGGTAAGGTTATTAGGGGGTAGCGCCCCTTTAGTGTATGTCACTTCTGGATAGAGGTGGTATCTTGGTATGGAGCCCAGATATTTAACCTATGTTGTTGCTGCAAATTTTGTGGTTGTTGGAAATCGAGGATCCTCGCATAGATCGGTTATGATCGGGGATGACATATTCGTGTCAGTAGTTACCCAGTTAGGGGTAACCCGGCCTTGTGTTGGCAGAGATCCGGTTTGGTTCTCGGGTCATCTTTCCAGAGGCGTACCTATGTGGCAATGGGAAGTTCCTTGGCCTGGCCATTTGTTGGAAATCCAAAGAAACAATACGAGACTTGTACAGTTTTAGTTGTAGAACCTACCATTTACTTATGGTGGCGCCCCACTGTTTAGATGGTAGCTATAGTAGGCATACGATAATGGTCGTATGTTGGCTAAGATTTATATCTTTATTTTCGAAATGAATTTTTCCTACACTATGCACTAGTAATAATATCAAATGTTTCTTTTTAATGCGTATCAAGCATCTTTGACTATCATAAGGAGAAATCTCCTCCGATTCTGTGTTTGCATTGTGTGTGTGTGCGGAAGGCCTTATGATAGTCTCATTTTTAAAAGCATTGCGAACTGACTTTAAAAATATTCCTCTATTTTGATTTTAAAGATAAATAAACCGTTTTGAGTTCTCACGCCAGTCACCTGACTGACTCGGAGTTTATTGTTTTCCTTCCTAAACTCTGGGTGCCCACCAATTTCCACACGGGCAGTCAAGAGTTAAGGTTTATCAGGATATTCTGGGATTCAGGAATTGCAGGAGGCAAGCTGGATGGCATGGCGTATTCCTTTTCCGCTGTTGATGTTGTTTGTTGTTGTACACTATTATGTTGTAATGAAATGAAATGTAATGTAATGTAATAACTGATATAGTTCTTTGTTTAAAGATTATTCATTTACTTATTATATGTTGTTCCGCTGCGATTGTGAGATTCTGATATTGTTCTGTTGTTTCCGTTCTCTTCTATCTCCTTCTACCTTCTTCTATCCTTTTCTTCTTCTTCTTTAACCCAAATGGTTCGTATTTCTGTTCATCTTGAGTTAATCTATGGAGATTAGTGTATATTCAAGGGGTACGGAAAAGCGGACTATTACATTTGGTATCAGAGCTTATGGTTAAGCGACAACCATGGCTCTGTTGGGTATTACTCATTAGAGATAGAGTCAGTAGTACTCTAGAATGAGTGTGAGTGTAATAATAGATACGAGCGCGTATTTGTTAGTGAATATAAATTGTTTTATATTGTGATGATTGATTTGTTGAGTGGTATATGGATTTTGGTCAACACGAGTAATTAACGTTGTTGATAGGGATCTCTAAACACTTGAATAGAACAATTCGACACAGTATTGTTTTAAATAGGTTAAATGAAATAATTTTACCTTGATAAATTCCACTTATTAATAATTTTTCAGAATTATTAAAGTATATAATTGATTGTTTGGTTGTTGAATAAAAACAACAATTTTTAAAAAATAATTGTATAAGCAAATGAATTATAAGATGGAATTATAATTAAAATGATTTACAATTGTGAAATAATCTTATATACAAGAAGTGAAATTATATAAGTAAAAGACTTATAAATATGATTTATATTCTGAAAACAAAGTTCCAGAGAAGTGTTTTGAAAGGATTTGATATTTTGGTAAAATTGTTTTGAAGAGATGAAAGCTCTAAACTCTTTTCGGTCGCTGGAAAATAATTCCGATGATGATCATGACATCATCGGTGTTCATTTTCGGTTTTCCAAAAGAGGGATTGCTGCCAAGTAATTTTAAATGAAAGTGGTTTGGAAAATTTGGATTTAGTTTTTGAAATTCAAAAGGTAATTGAATTGATTTCAAAAATGGTTTTGAAAGATTTGAAAAGACTCTGGAATCCTATTTAAAATATTTATGGGAATAATAAATGAGTTGATAACTTATACAATTTGAATTTTAATAGAGTAAATTTAACTTAAAGGATGGAGTTAAATTAAAGGAAGTATAAGTAAATCAATAAAATCCAAGTTGAAATAAATTTGAGTTGTAATCAAAGACATGTGATTTGAAATTTAACAAAAGGAAAGTTAAATAAATTGATTTGGATTTGATAATATGTTTGGAATGAAATATAACTTAAGTGATGTTGAATGAAGTTGAATTTTGGTATCGAAGTAAATTAATAAGTGAATTAATGAAATGAAGTCATTAAGAATGTGAACTTGAGTTATATGAATGAAATACAACTTTATATTGCTAAAGGAATTAGCAATTGAATTGAACTAATGAATTGAACTAATGAATTGAATGAAAGTCAATTGAATGTTGAACCAATTGGAATTAAAAGTGATGGACCAAATTGAATGTAAAATTAATAATTTGGTTATGTTGAATATGCATTGGTTGTTATATGATTATTAGTTGTTTGTATATAAATTCATTAAGTGTTAATGAAATTGAATTAGCAAAATTGAAAGCTATATAATTGAATTCAAATTGAAAGTAAATAAAATTGAATAGAATTGAATGTGAATTGGATTTAATTAGTGAATGCAAACTAATTGAAATTGAATGTGAATGAATGTTAGTAATTCCAATGTAAATGAATCAAATGTGATTTAAATTGAAAACCAATTCATTGAATATTAATGAGAATATGAATGAATATTGATTTGGTTATGGATGATAGTTGGTTGATGTTTGCATTTGTTGTTTTGTTGCATTTGCTATGTTGGCATATGTAGTTGTTATGTTGCTATATGTTGTATATTGATACTATTTTCGTATATGCATGATTCTCATGTTGTTGTTGAGTGTTTAGTAGGTGCGGATGGCGTTGCTTCGCATTTAGAGCTCGCTTTTGCGCTATATTAGCCGTATACGCTCGCTAATAATAAATAAGGTACATATCTAAGATTACATACCGTACTTTTACACTTTTTTCTCTGTGGGATGCCTCATCACTTGATGAGATGTATATTTGTGATATATACACTGTCATTTTTTTTGGATCGAGCCGCGCAAAGGAGACACTGGCGAATTTTTTCGGAAATTTAAGGCGTTAGAATAATTTTGAGAAAAACAATTAGAAAATTTTGTGAAAACTATAATTTTGGTTTTGGAATTGGAAATTAAACGATATAGTTTGGTTTTGAAAAGATAACTAAGTATAGATTTGAAAGCATAGTAAAGTATGGTAAGAAGTTTAAATTTGTTTTGGAAAGTTAATGAATGCTGTAACTTTTTCTTACTTGGTAATTTCGAGGACGAAATTCTTTTAAGGGGGGAAGTTTGTAACGACCTAGAGTTTATGATAATTTAAATTTGAATATTTAATTGAATTTAAATGTTAATAAGTGAAATTAATAAGTCGAGTAATTTATTTTTCGAATATTGGATTTAACTGGACAATTAAATCGATAATTTAATAATAGAAATTCTAGAAATAATTGAAAATTGGGTTTAATATGATTAAAAATGATTTGTAAAATTTTATTTAATCATGTTGGAGTTAAAGTGAGGTTATAGAACTTTTAAAATCGAATTTAGAGTTAATTTGTGAAAATTGAATATTTTAATATTTAATCGACTAGTGAAATTAGTCATTTTTCGAACAGTCTCAGAATTGGACGAAACTAGTTCCATTAGATCTGTAATAGTTTGTTATTATCGGATTTCAATTTTCGTAGCAATCGGAGTTATCGTTTGATCGTGGCAGCTCGAAACGCATCGAAATTGTTTTAATATTAATTTGGCGAGTTAAAATAGTCATTTTTCAAACTGTCTCGGATTTCGACGAAACCAGTTTCATCGGATCCGTAATGTGATATAATTGTATGATTTCAAATTTCAAGTCAATCGGATTTACCGTTTGTCCGGTGCAAGCTAAAACGCCTAGAAAATCGTTTAATCGGTTTAATTTTAAATCGAACGTTTATTGCCATAACTCGAACAGATGACCGAATTAGCTCCCGAAACACGTTCCATTGTGTTCGAAACGTGGGGTAAACCTTAGAAACGCCAACCGGCACGCTTCGTTTGGAGTTCGGAAAATTCGAGGTGAATAGTGTTCGCGTATTTTTCTATAAAAGCCCCCGTCTCCATAAATTTGCAAAAAATTAAAACCCTAACCCTAATTTCAAAGCTGCAGCCTCCATTAATAAATGAATGGCCAGAAATTCATCATTTTCTCCTCTCAATCTCTCCCAATCCATACGTTTTTAGGAAAACTTGTCAACACGAAAGTTGTAGAGCTAAGCAAGAGCTTTCAATCCATACGGGAATGATCGGAATTGGAGCGACGAGGAGGAGGCTACGTGCCCGCGTTCACTATCAGGTCGGCACGACTTTCAAGGTGTGGGTGAGGGCCGAGTTCATCATGGCTTGGGCCAAGCATGGAGTAGGAGGTGCTTGTTCATATGGCGCTAGTTGGTCGTGTTCATGTTCGTTGAGAAGGCTCGAATTTTAAACCCTAATTTCTCAAAATGGTTTTGTGCGTGTGCGTGTAACCTGTAGATGGAGCGTGAATGGGAGATGAAGCAGTGAACGGTCATGATGCAGGAGGCAAAGGATCAAGGGCTGTGATTAGGTTGAGGGTTTAAATCCAAACCTATGTTGTAATATTATGAATAAAAATTCGTGTAAACTTCTAAAAATCATATCTTTTTCATACGAGGTCGAAAACGCGCAAAACTAGTTGCGTTGGAATCGTATGGACGAGCACTACGCTATGGAATTGGATTGGAGTCGTTTGGAGTTAACAAAAATTTTGGGTAAAATTAAACGTCCGTTTAATTTTATTCGAAATAAATCGCTAAAACGAAATTAAAATCAAGGTGAGAACTTCTCACTCAATCAAATCGGTTTCGATTTTAATTTTAAATAGTTATATTTAAAATTCTGGAATGTATGTTGGAATGATGATTGTTATCTATTGATTGTTAAAATAGACATTATGCGCCGTTAGTAAGAGGAGGCTATTTATTGAAAACATATACCGCGAATATTTCATAAACAGTGAAATTGGTATTAGTTATGTACTTGGATTTGATTTCCCGCATTGTATAGCGGATGAGACCCTATTGCGCCGCCTATTAAGCAGATAATATTTATAAATCCCATATACCGCGATAATTCTGTACTGGAGTGGAATTGGTATTGTGCTAACATCTTTAGATGCAGGGAAACAGGTTGGAGGGATCCAACTGGATTCCTCAACTATATTGATTTATTTACAGATATTGTGATATTTGTTGATTATCATATCGATATATGATATTTGGATGTCGTGATTGACTATTTGATGCTGCTGCATCATCGGATCCATTTCTGAAGTTTTAAAAATAATGATTTTGGTTTTAAAAGGAATTTTAAAGTGATTTTTCAAAGTATATGTTTTTATTAAATTATGAATTGATTCATTTTAAATAATTAAAACGTTATAAATTTTTATGTTATAAAAATTTAGATTTTTGAGAAATATAACCGAAATGAGATATTTTGGAAATAAATAGTTAATTAATTTATAAATTGGTTTAAATTGAGATTTTTGAATTATTAAAAACGATGTGTATAAAAGACTTATAAAATTGATATTTTATAAATTAAAAATATTCGAATACTAAAACGAGTTTTTTATAAGTGTTAAAAAATGAAATAAAAATGGATTTCATAAGTGAACGGAATTTATAGATTTATAAATTGTGAAGTTATAAAATGAATAGATTTTGTGAAATAGAAGATTTATAAGTAATTATCTTATAAATCGGATTTTGGCATTTAAATGAGATATAAATGGAATTTGTTAATAATGCGATTTATAAATCGAAGCTTATAAATAGAAAAGGAATTTATAAACATTGTTTATAAATTCGGAATCAGTTGAATTTTATAAATTGAATATGGAAGTTTATTAAGGGAGATATATTCACAATTTTGGACAGTGAATACATTATTGAATAAAATGGTCATGTTTGGCAAAATGAATATTATAAAAAGAAGTTAATTATTTTAAAGATGTTTTAAAATGTATTATGAATCGAAACCATAGATTTCAACATTGTTGTTGAAATAGACGTTTTCGAGAAAGAAGGAAATGGTGGACTATAACACAGTTGTTATAGTAAATGATTTCTGAAAGGAAATATTTTGTATAGTATTGGGATTTATATATCTATCTAAATTTTGAATCCCTATACTAGTGATTTTGGGTCGTCGTAATGATGTTTTACGCACCATTCATTTTGACTCAAATGAACGTGTTTAAGCGCACGTTTTCCTTAAGGAATGAAATATATACTTAATTTCGATTTAAGTATATTGAATATTTTCCAAGTGTTGAAAATGAATGGATTTGTAAATTACTTATTATTTAATAAGTATGGAAATGTTTTCCAATATGAACTGAATATTTTGGAACTTTATCTTTTAAAGATAAATTGAAAATGAATATAAAAAATCGGTTTGGGAAATCGTATATTTATAGATATTTAGGAATTTTAAATTCATTATGGAATTTATAAAAGAAAGTGAAATTTGTTTAAAATAAACGTTGAATTTTTTTTAAAGTTTGGGAATAAATTTACGGATTTGGAACGTAAATATAAAATAAATCGCTAAGGATTTATTTAATTGGTTTAAATAAACCATTTTGAAATGAGAGTATTTCTGCGTAAGGAAAATGATTGAAATTTGTTTTCAAAGGTGATAAGGGTGAAAAGTGATTTGAAAATTTGTTTTCAAATGGTTGAAGTGTGGGAAATTATATATCTAGTAAAGATATTTTGGAAAGTAAATAATTTGGGAAATTATTTGGAATTTGGTGATGTTGAGCATGCCTATTGATAGTTAAATAATCCGACTATCAATATTTACTTTAAATAGGTATTTGTTTGTGATTTGTTTGAATTTGAATGCCACACTTATTTTTGAATAAGCGCTCACTATTCGGGTTAGCCAGGAAAGGACCTTGGGGTCGTATAACCCATTCCGAATATGTGATACGTCGTAATGGATTGCATTTGATGACCGATGTTGAAGACCGGATATTTTTGAAAATGGAAGGATTACCGTTGTGTTGCTCTGCATCGGCTGATTTCCGATATAGAGGTTTTATCACCCTTAGTGACGGGAAGTCCGGACGTGATTAGAAATTATCCGGAATGCAAGGACTTCTTTGTAAGTGCCTTCGGTTATGTTCGAGCCCGGAACAGACTTGTATGGATTGTATGTCTGACATTACAAATTGAGATATAAAGCTGATTTCTTTCAAATATATTTCTGTTGGTGGCAGAGAATTTATTCTCTTAGCTTAACACCCTTCTCTGAGACGTATGAGCTCAGAGGTTATATAGTTGAAGGTTATTAGTGATATACTCCCAATTTGGTAGTGTGGCATGCTGAGTGTTGCTATGAAATGATCATTGTTTGATCATTTGTTATAGGATCATTTATTTGATCATTTATCTTGGTGATCATTTCTATGATCATTTGTTGACCCAAAGCACAGCTTTTGTATAAAGCGTGGCTTTGTGGACGAGACTTCGTCGGACCTCACACCCCGGAAATGGTCAAAACAGGAAGGATGCGGCAAGGTTATTAGGGGGTAGCGCCCCTTTAGTGTATGTCATTCCTTCTGGATAGAGGTTGTATCATGGTATGGAGCTCAGATATTTAACCTATGTTGTTGCTGCAAATTTTGTGGTTGTTGGAAATCGAGGATCCTCGGATAGATCAGTTACGATCGGGGGATGACATATTCGTGTCAGTAGTTACCTAGTTATGGGTAACCCGGCCTTGTGTTTGCAGAGATTCGGTTTGGTTCTCGGGTCGTCTTTCCAGAGGCGTATACCTATGTGGCAATGGGAAGTTCCTTTGCCTGACCATTTGTTGGAAATCCAAAGAAACAATACGAGACTTGTACGGTTTTAGTTGTAGAACCTGCCATTTACTTATGGTGGCGCCCCACTGTTTAGATGGTAGCTATAATAGGCATACGATAATGGTCGTATGTTGGCTAAGATTTATATCTTTATTTTCGAAATGAATTTTTCCTACACTATGCACTAGTAATAATATCAAATGTTTCTTTTTAATGCATATCAAGCATCTTTGACTATCATAAGGAGAAATCTCCTCCGATTCTGCGTTTGCATTGTGTGTGTGTGCGGGAGGCCTTATGGTAGTCTCATTTTTAAAAGCATTGCGAATTGACTTTAAAAATATTCCTCTATTTTGATTTTAAAGATAAATAAACTGTTTTGAGTTCTCACACCAGTCACCTGACTGACTCGGAGTTTATTGTTTTCCTTCCTAAACTCCGGGTGCCTACCAATTTCCACACGGGCAGTCAAGAGTTAAGGTTTATCAGGATATTCTGGAATTCAGGAATTGCAGGAGGCAAGCTGGATGGCATGGCGTATTACTAGTATATAGTATTTCTTTTCCGCTGTTGATGTCGTTTGTTGTTGTACACTCTGTTGTAATGAAATGTAATGTAATGTAATGTAATATAATAACTGATATAGTTCTTTGTTTAAAGATTATTCATTTATTTATTATATGTTGTTCCGCTGCGATTGTGAGATTCTGATATTGTTCTGTTATTTCCGTTCTGTTCTATCTCCTTCTACCTTCTTCTATCCTTTTCTTCTTCTTCTTTAACCCTAATGGTTCATATTTCTGTTCATCTTGAGTTAATCTATGGAGATTAGTGTATATTCAAGGGGTACGGAAAAGCGGACTATTACAGTATGGACGAACTCTACGCGATGGAGCTGGATTGTTTTCAAGGAGACTTGTTTGTGCTAGCATTAAATGCATGTCCTTTATGTCTTCATAAGTATATACTTGATATATTTGTTTCTTTTGTCTTGTTCATAGATTTCCTTTTACTTACCTACACATCTATTATAGGCTACATACATAATTTTTTCTTGTCTAGCTTGATTTTTACTTGTTTTGTTTGGTGGCCGAAATGACGTAAATTGTGTGCTAAAGATGTTGACATTTATTTCCTTTGTTTATATTTTATATTCTTTCTTTCATACTTAACTTTCATACATACTTTTGTTTTTAGTTATTGGTTATAGATTTTAACTTATGTACAAATATACTTTTATACTTATACTTGAATATATTTTATCTTTTCTTTTGCTTTGTCTTCTTACTTTATAATATAAATTAAATTCTATAGTTAATATGTTGTTTGAATTTAACAAATTTGTTTATTTTATATTTTACACACATGAGTGTATTTCAAACATAAGTTTTATTATCATAGTTTATCTTATGTACATCTATTTCTATTTCTAGCTTAATATTTATTGGTTTATTATTTTTGTATTGATACATATTATAAGAGAATGTTTTGAAATTAAACGCATATTTCACTTGAATTTGGAGAAACTCAAATCAACAAATCAATTACTCACACAATTCTTTATTCAAAAATAAAATTTAATTATTAATTTAAACTCGGTAAAAATTGGGGATCGTTACAAATTCCCCTCCTTTACAAATTTCGTCCTCGAATTTTGCCAGGGCGATAACAAAAATAGATGAAAAATGTTTCATCAAATCAAACTGAATATCTGTGATATTTACTTTATGATATTATCACATATTTGTGATAGTATCATAAATATAATATTATTTTTATTATATTTACTATTTATGTTTATTATTTATCTTTATGATACTATCACGGAAAATGATATTTTCTTTATGATATTATCACATATTTGTGATAGTATCATAAATATTATTTATTATATTACCTATTTACACATCAGTATTTAGAAATATATACAATCAATTCTGCATTTGGCTTACCAAATCAGAATATCAATTTTAGATACGAGAACGAGTCCCTTTAACACTTCACAAGATACTCGGTTTAACAACCCCCATATTTATCGAGTTTGTATTTAAATATTTTATTTAAATATTAACTCGTTAATCGGATTTTGGTCCGAAAAGCTACTTTTTGCAAACGGTCAAATTAGGACTCGAGACCACTTCCATTGAGTTCGAAATGTCGTTTACAACTTTTTTAAGTATAAACATCGATAGGTTTGGAGTTAGTGAAATTTCACTAACTTTTCCCGCTTTGGACTTTGGGTTAGTTTAGCCTATTAAGCCCAAGTTCCAACCCTCTTCTCCTCACTCTTCATAAATTTCCTAACTAATCAAGCTTTGGCATTAATGGTGGAGGGAATGGCAAATTAAAATTCCAAAACTCAAATTCAATTGCAATCCATCTTTCTACTCCAAATTCAAGAAGAAGACATTGGATTCAAGCTTCTTGTGCTTAGATAGAAGAAGGATTGATTCTTGCTTGCTTAAAACTTCATTTTCATTGATATTTGGTGCAAAGGTGAGATTTTTATCTCACAATTCTAGCCTATAACTATATTGGACTGTTGGGAATGATTCTCTATCATTTTTGCATGCATGTTAGCATTTGGTTTGGATTGGATTGGCGAAAAACTCCAATTTTTAGCGTTTTGGTGAATTTTCTGCACTTAGGTCGTTCTGGCCATTTTTAGGTCGTTCGGAGTTAAGTCGTTCGTCCATGGGTCGTGAGTCGTTCACGAGTTAACTTTAGGTCATTCTGGAAGAATTGGCACTTCGGAATTAGGTCGCTCACGAGTTAAGCCTTAAGTCGTAGGTCGCTCACGAGTTGGGACTTAAGCCGTAGGTCGCTCGCGAGTTAAGCTTTAAGTCTTAGGTCGTTTCCGACCTATAATCTCTAGGCAAACCTTAGGTCGCTCGTCCACTAAGTCGGCCTGGTTTATCTCGTAGGTCGTCTCCGACCTAAGCTCCTGATAAGTCGTTCGAGTTAGGTCGTTGGACCATTTACCTTAGGTCGCTCGTCCACTAAGTCGGCCTGGTTTATCTCGTAGGTCGTCTCCGACCTAAGCTCCTGATAAGTCGTTCGAGTTAGGTCGTTGGACCATTAGGTATAGGTCGCTCGTCCACTAAGTCGGCCTGGTTTATCTCGTAGGTCGTCTCCGACCTAAGCTCCTGATAAGTCGTTCGAGTTAGGTTGTTGGACCATTTACCTTAGGTCGCTCGTCCACTAAGTCGGCCTGGTTTATCTCGTAGGTCGTCTCCGACCTAAGCTCCAGATAAGTCGTTCGAGTTAGGTCGTTGGACCATTTACCTTAGGTCGCTCGACTCTGTTAAGTCGTAGGTCGTTAGACCTTAGGTCGCTCGACTCTGTTAAGTCGTAGGTCGTTAGACCTTAGGTCGTTCGCCTTCCTTAAGTCGCTCGACCCCTCCACACTAGGTCGCTCGGCTTGCTTGAGTCGTAGGTCGTTGGACCTTAAGTCGCTTGCCTCCCTTAACTCCAGTTTGGTCGCTCGGCCATTGTGTTAGGCCGCGTGAACCCTTAGGTCGTTAGACCTCATTTTGCTTTAGGTCGTAGGCCGCTTGTCTTCACTTAGGTCATACCGTTTTGGACGGGGCGCTGCCCCGCACGCCGCCGGGGGCGCTGCCCCCTGGACCCGCCGGGGGCACTGCACACTAGGTCGAACCCCGTAAGCGGTGGCGTTGCCCCCACACCCCAACCTTGGGAGGTTGCCACCCCCCCGGACCCCCCCTCCGTAGGGGATCTTATCTGAAAAACATTGAGCTGATTTCCTTGGATTTTATTCACATCTCCGTATGCGATTTTTGTGACTGATTGTTTCTACAATTGCTTCTGTGTTTTGTCACTTTATAATATAAAGGTTTCAATACTAGTAGTAAATATCAAAACTCTTTTAACAAACAATTTCAACTCTATTTTTAATAACAAAGCTCTTTTCTTAAACCGTTTTCCAATCTATTAGTATATACAAACCTTTACCTCACTCGGATGAGAAATCTAATTAAACGACTTAGTAAAACAAGTGGTATGAAACGCTTGCGTTCACTTCGTCGGTTAATTCTTGGACTTGTTCGATTGAACCTCTTGTGACAATTTTATTAGTGAAGATTTACAGTTTGTTCGTAAATATTTAAGTTAAGCAAGTGGTTATGGGACATGAAGCTAAACTTCTATATTTACTAGCTTAGTGTAATTGACACTTCTCGTTGATCATGACGATCATTCTGATGATTTAGACTAGCAACTGTGCGATGTCTCTTGTTGCGAGGTTAGACTAGACACCACTTGTGTGATTCCACTCACACATACCTTTTTGCTTTTTGGTTAGTCTGGACCTTAATCTGTGTGATTCCATTCACACATGTGGGGTAGCTCCCCTTGGTCTTCAGACCGTCATGTGATAGGCCTCTTTCTCTTTTCTATGATTTCTGGACTTCTTGCATTGATTTCTAGAATTTATGTCATTGACTTGTTATGAGTACAAGTTTGGGGTATGATGCCCTTTCCGAATCTTTGAGAAGATTCTTGTGATATTGATTATCTCTTATTGATTGATCTTCTGTTGATCATTATTTACATACTTATAGTGGTATGTCGTTATGGATGTTTATGTTTATGCCATATCTTTTATGTTATATCATGTCATCTGATATTTATAGCTAGACTGACCCGTTTATTATTTTCTTAAATAATACTCGGGTCAGACCGAGATGTTACAGGTGCTTCCGCTTGACTTCTTCCCAAGGATTCATCACTCTGACTTTTGGCTAACTGTTTAGATTAGCAGTTTTTGTTGTATACACTTGAGGTATAGACTCATAGTTGTATTCTATTGTATAGCACGTGTTGCTATTCTTTTGTATTATCGTAGATCTTACTGACCACTACTCTGATGTACACTTTCATGTGTTAGTTATATATTCATATCTTCTTCCGCATTTGTGATATGGATATATGTGACTGATTTGTGATATGATTATTTCTATGTTTGTTTCCGAAGATTATTTATAGCCACCGTGTGATAAGCAATTACATGGATGGTCGCTCCTCAACAGCCTTATTCTCCGTGCTAGTTGACAGCACTACTCCAGAGTGTTCTTGGCTAGCGTGGGTATAGAGGTGGGGCGTCACACTCGGGTTACTAAATCTACAAATATGCAGGGGCATTGGTTACAAATCAAATTCATTAATCATCTCCTAATGACCTTCTTTAATTAATCTTCCCTGATTATTTATCCCTTTAATTACATTCAAGTAATTAACCCTAACCATATTCAGTAATTAACCTTTAATTACTATCATTAATTACAAAAATTAATGATTCTTCATTAATTAATTAACTATAATTAATTACATTAATCCTTAATTAATTACAATTAATTAATCCTATTTAAATTAATTACTTTAATTAATTAATTATATTAATTAATAATCTTTATTAATTAATAATCCTTTAATTAATTAAAAAAATAACTTGTAATTAATCATCTCATTAATCATAAACAGTAATTAACAATTTGTAATTACTTATCTTAATTGATTAACTTCTTAATTAATTATATTAACCTTTTGATTAATTACTTTAATTAATAAATCTTAATTACTTCATTAAGTAATTATTAAACAATTAAATTAATAAATAATCCTTAATTAATTACTTTATTAATTAATTACAATTTCAATTAATTACACTTAGTAATTAACCCTTATTTAATCTCATTCATTAATTACTTAATCACATTGACTAATTAACTGAACTAATTAGGTAATTAACTCTTAATTACTTACATAAGTAATTATCTCTAATTACTTCCTTTAATAATTCTTAATTACTCTCTAAATTAATTACTTAAATAATTAATTCCATTATTAAATAAATCTTAATTCATTAACTAATTAATTACTCCATAATTAATTAACTTAAAAAGCAATTATATTAATTAATTCTTAATTAATAACATTAAGCGATTAACCAATAATCACTTCCATTTAATTACTTCCATGAGTAACTTCCCTAATTACTTCCCTAAGTAATTAACATTCTAATCATATTCACAAATTAACCATTGATTACTTCATTAAGTAATCACACTTAATTAATCCACAATTAATTGATTATTTTAAAATTAAATAAACAATTAACTAATTATTTAAAATTAATTAAACAATTAATTAATTACTTATATTTAAAATCCTTAATTAATTAAGAAAAAGCATTTATCTTAATTAATTCTTTACTTAATTACAAATCATATTTAAATCAAGTATTCTAAAGTTAATAACAAAGGTAAATTAACCCTATTTATCTTTATAATTAAATTATTTGAACTAATTAAATTTCACTAACTTAAAACAAATTTATTCAATCATAATAATAATCTTGTTTGTAAATAAGTTTATTAAGAAATAAAATTTAAAATTTTCAAAATAATTTAATTATTCAATTAAACTTATTTATTTTCAAAAATGATTTGAAATCTTGAGTTACCAAATCATTACTTAAACACTTTAAACTTGAGACTTTGATTTAAATCACATCCTTATAAATTAGAATTAAATTGGTTAATTGCTTACAAATGTTACTCCTTTAAAACCATTTAAATTTGCAAATAAATTTAATCAATACTTTTATAAGTTTGAATAACACCTATTTTAAAACTACAAGTTACAATTCAAGAAACTTGACTTGATTCATTCAATTCCCAGGTACCAATTCAAGCACCAACCCAAAGTACAACCAGAAAAACACGCGACTAAACTCTCGAGATAATCACCTAAAAACCCCAAGTCGAACACAAAAGAACACGAGTCCTCCCCGATGACTTGATTCATTCAATTCCCAGGTACCAATTCAAGCACCGACCCAAAGTACAACCAGAAAAACACGCGACTAAACTCTCGAGATAGTCACCTAAAAACCCCAAGTCGAACACAAAAGAACACGGGTCCTCCCCGATGATTTCCAGCCTTCTTTATCTTCGAGTCGCCCTTGAGAATAACGCGACAGCTCCTTCGAGTTCCAATCGTCACTCCCAAATTCCCAAGCTACCCAGCGTACACGGCCGTCCTGTGCACATACACCCACAACTCCGGCCAAGATAGGACGTCGCGACCATCGACTTCGGTCACACGCCAACACGCGACCCTAAAACCAAACCCAGATCAATGAATACCCAATCGAATCAAATTTGACCTATTAGTGCGAAAGTCTGCAACAACTCCAAACCGAAAGATCCATCACCAACGTTCAACTCTACACCGTTGAACACGGCGCCATCCATATCAACTCGACACAACCACAGCCCTATGCTCCATCCTCGCGACACCCCCCCGGTCCTCCATCCACGACGCAAAGGCGAAGAAAAATCAGCCGAACCCATAAACCAAATAAACCCTAACTTCCTCAATTTCAAACAAATCACGCATTGAAAAATTAATTCAACATTTTTCCCAAATTCTACACTTCATTATCTAGCTACAATCAAAATTTCAAACTAAATTGTAGCATGGATGATCGGTAATCACCAAAACTCCCTAAAATACTCAAACCAAAAATTCTCATAATCTACCAAACTAAAAATTACAAATTGCATCCCTAAATTCATGATTTATCATCACATTTTCATGCATGTAATCAAAATTTGAATTTAATATAATTAAGTTTTATCAAATATTCAAGTTTTACTGTAAATCCTTCTTTTATAATTAGTTGTTGCATTCTAAATTATGAAACTATTTTTATAATTATCAACAAACAACAACACACAACTTCTCTTCAATCCATAAGGTCAAATGTTTATGTTATTGAGAGATTTGAAATTGTGAAGTAAATCTGTTCTTAAAAAAAAAACAGAACAGGGTGTTTACAGGCATAAAGGAATATAACTATAAATTAAATAAATAAGTCTGAGTGATTTCCAGCCAACATCAAGGTAAATTTTAGATCATCACATGCATGTAGTACAACCCAGATCAAACTGTTTTTAAAAAGTAGTTTACTCACCTCAAATTATCTTGCAGAACAGATTATCTTATTTCCAGGCTTTTGAACAACTTGCAGATTTTCACTATAACATGCTGAGTTGATTAAAAATGTTGAACCTTCCATTGAATACAGATTTGAATATTTGAAGTTTGCAGGTTGAAAATCATTTTTGAAATGCAGTTTGAGGCTTTGAAATTTCCAGGTTGCAGATGCATGTTGATTTGCAGATTTTTAATTTGCTTTTGATTCACATTTGAATTGTACAGGATTTGAAATTACGGTATTTGATTTTCTTTTGATTTTAATTTCAGGGTTTGAGAAAAATTTCAGGATTTTGAAAATTTGTTTCTGCTTTTTCCATTAACATTTGAAAGGAAGATAAACAAAGAAGAAAAAAAGAAAGAAAGTTATATTTATAAAAAAATATAAAATGAAGACACTTGTTCTTAAAGATTGACACTTGTCATTTTATCCTCTTAATCTCCTCACAAGTGTTATTTAGATATGTTAATATGAATACACATGTCATTAAGTTTTTTTTTTAAATTGAATTTTATTTAATTTTAAATGTAAATATAAATTTACATATTTACTTACTTAATTGATAAATACTTACATGTACATAAGTGTTTTTAAACAAATTTTTATTTAATTTAAATGATCATATAAACTTACATATTAAATTTTGTTTATAAATAAATACTTGTATATGTAAATATAAATTTACTTTTATGAGAAAATATTCTAAAAAACTTATATTTATCATTTATAACCATTTTGAAATTAAACACCTTAAAGAAAAACAAAAAGAAAACTTTATTTAAACCCTTTTTAAACTATCATATTGTAAATAAACATAATCTTATATTTTGAAAACAATTGAACTAACTAAATTATCTTTTGAAAAATCTTATTGAATTTAAAACGAAACTTTAAAATTGCAATATTCATTCATACATAAATTATTAATAGATTAAATTAAATTTTCAAAACGAATATCAAATTATATCATATGCTTACATATATTAGAATTTGAAAATTCAACTTTCAGTTTAAAACAAAAGAATATTTCCACTCACAATATATACCAAACATATACATTATAAATAGAATAAAATTTATTAGCTTTCTGAAAAACAATTCTAACCAACTTTTAAATTGTTAAAAGATATTGATTATACTTACTAAATTAAATATTTATTATCCTTAATAAGATTAATTTCACCAATTTAAATTAAAATTATAAAGAAAATTTATCAAACCCATTTAATTATTTATACAGATTATTAAATTGATATTGCCTCACATTCCGGGTCGTTACAGAATGTCTATGCATCGGCTGATCTCCGATATAGAGATTTTATCACCCTTTGTGGTGGGAAGTTCGAACGTGATTAGTGAATATCCGGATTGTAAGGGCTTTTTTTTGAACTGCCCTGTGTTCCGTTGGATCCCGGAATTGACTTGTATCAAATACATTTGAGATGCAAAGCTGGTTTCTATCAATTACATTTCTGTTGGTGGCGATGAATTTATTCTCTTAGCTTAACACCCTTCTTTGAGACGTACGAGCTCAGAGGTTATGTAATTGATGGTTACTAGTGATACATTCCCAATTTGGTATTATGGCATACGAAGTGCGTCTGATCATTTGTTGATCGAAGCATGACTTTTGTTAAAAGCATAGCTTTGTGGACGAGACTTCGTCGGACCTCACACCTCGGAATGGTCAAAACAGGAAGAATGCTGCAAGGTTTTAGGGGGCAGCGCCCCTTAGGGTATGTTCATTTCCTTCTGGATAGAGGTGGTATCATGTATGGAGCCCAGATACTTAACCTATGTTGTTGCTTGTAACAACCCTGTATTTTACAATTATTTTTAAATTGAATTTCCAGATTTAAAGGCTTTATTTATGAAAAAGAATAAATTTTTTATTTTAAATATAAAACTTTGATTTCGATATGGATTAGAATTCCAAATATGACTAAATAGAATAATTTTCGAAAAAGTGAATTTTGGTTAAAATAGTCAAACTTTGACTTTTAAATTTAAATTTTAAATATTTTAAAATTTGAATTTTATCTTTTATTATTAAGGTGAATAAAATTTTAAGAACACTGCTTTTCGTTTCGTTGAAATCTGATTTATTGTGTGAAAGTTATGCCCTTTTAACTATTGTGTGTAATTTGCTGTATTTAACAAAATGGTTTATCTTAAATTATATAAATAATATTTTATTTAGTCATGTGATGTTATAATTATATTTATATGGGTAAAATAACATGCTATGCATATATTTTGGTTTTGAACATTTTTAAAAGTGTTATTGACATTTTCAAATGTCAGTTGTATTCTATTTATAAATTTTAATTCCTAGTTCAAATAATTAAAGTAATTCTTTATTTATCTTTATATTTTCTTAAGAACTTATTTATTCTCATTCCTACTTTATTTTGTTCCTTATTTATTTTTTTATTTAACTTTTATTTGTTTAAAAGTAAAATAGAATTGTCTAAGGCTCGTGATATTTATTTGTAATTTTCATGTCCTGTTTCCAATCTTTAAACAATTTCTTTAGTTCCTTTTCTATTTCCTATGAATTTAATTATTTATTTCACTTTGAAAATTCTTTAAAAATCATTTTATTTCAAAAATTTTCTTATAATATTTTTAAAATGAAGTAAATAAGTTTTCCCAAAGTCATTGGTAATGTTCTTGTAATTTTTATGTCATGTTTCCTATTTATAAACAATTTCTTTATTCCTTTTTCAATTTTTCTCCAATTTAATTATTTATCTTATTTTAGAAATGATAAATAAATTATTTTATTTCAAATTTTTACTTCATAATATTTTTAAAATGAAGTTGATAATTTTCCAAAGTCAATGGTGATTTATTTGTAATTTCTGGACACTGTTTTGGATTTTTAAGCAATTTCTTTTATTCTTATTCTATTTTCTTTAAATTTTATTATTTATTTTCATTTAATTTAACCTTTTTTAGGTTTTAAATTCAAATTTACTGATTTTATTTTTTTATTTGAATTAAAGAAAAGAAATATGAAAGGTTTAAAAAGCTTTTAACTTAAGACCTTTCATTTGCTAGTCCTTTCACCTCCTAAAGTCTTTTCGCTTGCCATAACCTCCCCATTTCTCATTGGCTGTGTATCTGCATTGTATTAGCCGTGACTTTCATCCTATTTCTAATGCAGTAAACCATTCTTTCATTTCATTCACGGCTTCAAACATTTTGGGTAATGTCTTCCTCTTATTTTCTTCCTTTTCTTCCTATTTTCTTATGTATTTTTGCCTTGCTCTCTTATGTATTTTTGCGTTGCTCTCTCCACTCTTTTGCTCGGCCTCCACTCCATAGCCATGGCCACCACGTCCTACATATATTCCCTGCCATCATCACCACCTACACTCCAGGTCATGACCATAGCCGAGCCAACCATGGTGACAAAACCCCTCAAAATCCAACCTAAAGCCTCGAAAGCTTGTGGTTTGACCACCACTTGTTCACCACTTCCATTTCCACCATCACCATCACCTTAGGCAGCCACCACCACCTCTGTCCAGACCCTTACTCACCCCACCTACCTATGACCAGACCCATACTCCACTGGCCGAGCCAAACATCCCATAGCCAAGCCCCTCTTGTTGACCAAAACCATGCTAGTGCGCCTAAAACTCTTCACATGCCTATGTTGCAACTTCCTCTACATGTCTAGCCTTCATTCCATGCATTTCCTATGTTCAAACCTGAGCCAAAGCATGTCCAAACCTGAACCAAAACATCCCCTAAGCCGTGCTAGCAAGTGTAGAAAGCAAGGCAAAAGGTTGTGTATTCGTATTGCTTTTCAATTCAAAGTTGTTCAATTTCATTGTTGTGTTGAATTATAATTTTATTTTGGTTTTGTATGGGTCGTGACAAGATCATAAGCTTGGTTCTCATCCACTTGAATCTATTGTTGTGTCATCGTGCTTTTGGGAAACCGTTTGTGTCAATTGATTCGCTATCTTCAGCACAAAGAGGTGAGTAAAACTCACACAACATTTATACATGTGCAGCTGTGAAACAACAACGATTGAATGTGTAGAAAATCATATGATGTATAACTGCCTGTGATTATTTACATATGATGTTAAACCTGTTAAATTTCATGTCATATCATCTGTTATTATATATATGTTGTTACTGTTCACTTATATCTTTTTATCACACTGGAAGTTCCCTGTAGATTAGAAATCACTATGGGTTGAAATGATACATACCCGAACGGACTTTAGAATAGGGAAAATTGTTATGGGATGAAATGATAGGCCTGAATAGTTTTTATTTAATTTATTTAACTTGGGAATGCGGGTTTGAAATGATAAAACCCGGATTTTTTTAAACTACGGATTGAAATGATACATATCTGTATCACTTGACCTAGGTTAGAAAACTATATACAGACCCATGGTTATTTTATAAAGTGTTTTTGGAGCAAGTGAAGACTACGATGTAAATAGATTTTGAAATGTTTTAAAATAAAGAAATTTGATTTAAATAGATTTAAATAGATTTAAATAGATTGAAATTTGATTTAAATTGATTTAAATAGATTGAAATTTGATTTAAATAGATTTTGAAATATTTTAAAATAAAGAAATTATAATTTTTCTGTGAGTTAAAAATGTAATTAATGAATGGTTAAATTGGATTATTGAATTATAACTTTAGTTTGGAAATTTGGAATTTTGGTTAAAAATGATATTTAAGTTGTATAAATAAAATGGAAATTTATTCTTATTTTGAAAATGGTAAATATCGTAATTTGATTTAAATTTGAAATTGATTGATTTAATAAAGTATTATTGATTTTTCTATGAATTAAAATGGTTAAGTTAATGAATGCTTAAAAGTGGAATTTTAAAATACAACTTGATTTGGAAATGTGGAATTTGGTTTTGTTTAAAGTTTTAAGTTAATTAAATAAACTGGGAATTTATTTTAATTTGTGAAATGATAATTTGAAAAATGTAAATGTTAATAAAGTGTTAAATGTAAAAAATAGGAATGTTTACACTTGAATTTATTAAGTGGATTTGTGAAGTTGGTTTAATTATAGATTGTTGCTTTATAAAAATCATTAACTAAATGAGTATTTTAATGAACATCTTTGAGTGTTATAATATGACTTTTACAATGTTTCAATGGTTTAAACTGAAATATTTTCATGTATAACTTTCAGCACCTTTTTCTAAAGGCTGTAAAATGTTGAAATTTCAATGTTTATGGTTTTCACTTAGTAAATGAACTCATAATGGTTTAAAACTTTGGAAATTGAACATTTTATTTGAAAGTATATAAACTTAAATTTTAAATTGTTTAAATGAATTATTTTGGTTAAAATATAAGCTATATAGAAGGTGATTTGGAATGATAATAAATGAATGATATCTTTGAATTTAAAAGGTATTTAAAGTTGAATATTTTTATTTGAACTTATATAATGTTTTGAAATGAAGTTTCGAAAGATATGATATTTTGATATATCTTAAATGCTTTGAAATGAAGTTTTGAAAGATCATATTTTGATATTAAAAATGTTTTGAAATGAAGTTTTGAAAGATATGATATTTTGATATATATATATATATATATATATATATATATATTAAATGTTTTGAAATGAAGCTTTGGAAAGATACGATATTTCGATATATATTAAATGTTTTGAAATGATGTTTTGAAAGTACGATATTTTGATATTAAAAATGTTTTGAAATGAAGTCTTGAAAATATGATATTTTGATATTAAAAATGCTTTTGAATGAAGTTTTGAAAGATATGATACTTTGATATTAAAAATGTTTTAGAAATAAAGTTTTGAAAGATATGATATTTTGATATTGAAATGTTTTGAAATGAGGTTTTGAAAGATATGATATTTCGATAATAAAATGATTTAAAAATGAATTTTTGAAAGATATGATATTTTGATAATAAAATGATTTGAAAGGAAGTTTTGAAAGGATATGATATTTTAATATATTGAATTGATTTGAAAGGAGTTTTTGAAAGGATATGATATTTTAATATATTAAATTGATTTGAAAGGAGTTTTTGAAAGGATATGATATTTTAATATATTGAAATGGTTGGAAATGACTTGATATTTATTTTGATAAATATTTAAATTTAAAAGATATGGTATGTTGATATATTAAAATGGTTTTGGAAATGATTTAATCTTTATTTTGATAAAGATTTGGATTGAAAAGGATATTTTATTTTGAAGTGTAAAATATTATTTTAAAGTTATAACCACGGGTTATAATAACGATTGGTTGGCAAAGAGATCGGGATCGGATATGGGCATACTCTCTGTTGACACCGAAAACCACTTTGACAACTATGTACGCGGTGGAGATTCCAGAACGAAGTAGGCTGGTTGGCGAACTCTACTGGAATGAAGTAAGAGAACGCTGATGCATGGCATAATTATGACTAAAACAGGAGCTATATCGGGCTACACAAAGGGTCGCATCATTTCAACGAGCATGCTTCTTCGAAAACCATTCTATTACTTTTGTGATTTTATATGGTGGCGCCACTTTGATTCGAGGTATGTCTCGAGGGGGGCGGAAGCTGCTGGCTTGCCGTCACCACCGGTCCGGGAGTGCAAACGGTGTATACACCCTGGCATTGCCTCGCGTGCCTTGTCATATGCTCCTTATATCGAGCCAACTACGATTTTGGTTTAAAGATCCGACCACGTTAAGTTTCACCATCCCCTAACGCTATTTTTTATATGATTATACTTTATTGATTAGACACTACTGTATATAGCGTATATTACTATACAATTAATAGTTTAACGGATCCTTAGAGGATGGGCGGTCCCAAGCATCCTTTAAGTTACTTGTACTTTTATACACTGTATAAGTATGTATGTCCTGACTCGAGTGTTTGTATTTTTATTTACGCTCGGGTCAGCCTGAGTATTCATAGATTTGGATTTCCACTTTCTGGAGATTGGAATCGCTGGACATTATCTGCTTGTCTAGTTTTATCTTTTCAGTCTATTGATCCTTTCCAGCTCTTGCATTAGTAGATTTCTATGTATTGAGACTTCTTTTGTACTTTATTTCTTCTGTTGTATCTTATGTAACTCTAATATATTTATATAGTAGCTTCATGAAATACTATCACCTTTACTTCCACTGTATTGTTATTACTCTATGTCTGCGATATGTGATTTTTATTTACTGTATATTCTGAGATTTGCCAAATTTTTATTTACAGCGCTGTAGTTTGAGCAATTCTATTCCGACATGTGTGTCTACCTATACACTTATAATGGATGCGAATGGTTGAAAATATCGGGCCGTTACAGTTGGTATCAGAGCTCCGCTTTTAGGCAAAACTCAGTATATAGAGTAGATTTAATTTCAGAATCACTTTCGTTCGAGCTTGAATTACTTCTTCTTCAATTCGGTTTCCTTTGAATTTTGGAACGTTCCCTACGGTTCCAAAATCCATTCATGTCCCTCACTATTCATCTTCTTTTGGTTCTAGAGTATGCCATAAATCCACTTCAAAATGATCTTTATAATGAGTTGGCAGTCCCACCAAATCACAAAAATTGAATTGTAAAACGGTGAAACTCCTTTATAATTAGCATTGATTCACCAGAGATTTATATATTTCCTTGGTTTAGATGCTAATATCTTTTGTTATTCCAAACTCTAACTCTTGAGATCGAATGTAGATTTACCCCAGAAAAATCCACATTGAACTTATTCTTTAAGTCACGGTTGACCCGGTTAAGGTTGCCCGTGATTTATTTAAGCTTATCCACCTCCCTATTTATTATTTAATCATCCTATCTTTTGTTTCCAACCTATCTTCAAACATTTTGAACTGTACTGGTAAATCTATGTTTTGTTTATATATTGTGTTGTTTGAGTTGTTGATGTTGAATATGGTTTTTGATCGATTCTTCTGATCAACGCTATCGATAAGATTTCCAAAACACTTTGATAGGACAAACTGACGCAATATTATTTTAAAATTTGCTTAATGAAATAAATTTTGATATATAAGTAAATTTATGGTACTTAATAAACTGATTTAAATTGATTATTTGAAGTGATAATACTTGATTTATCATTTATTGTTCTATAAATGAATTTATAAATAGTTGTTTATAAATTGATTTGGGAACTGGAATGAATTTAGAACAAGAAATTTGAGAATTTAATTTCTGATGGTTTCAAACCTTGTGTTTAAAGTTTTAAAAGGTTACATTATTTAAAGTATTTTTGAATAGAAATTTGTTTTCAAAGAATTTTAAAAGTAAAAAAAATTAGTGCCCTTCTCTTTATCGCTGTAAAATAACTTCGGTGATGACCGTGGCATCATCAACACTCATTTTCGAGTTTCGAAATGAAGAGACCGCCCTGTAGTCTTGCTACAGCTTTGTTTTGGGAAATCAAATTAATTTGAATTTCTAAAATATGACTTGAATTATAATATATATAGACATATGATTTAAATTTGATTTAATAAGTTATGTACATACATTTATTTATCTCTAAATGGTTTGAAGAAATCGGAAATTTAATTAAATCGGTTAAACTAATTTAATCGGTTAAATCAGAAATTCAAATTTAAATTAAATCGGTTAAACTAATTTCTATGCGTTTTGGCTTGCCCCGACAAACCATAAATTCGATTGACATGGAATTTGAAAATCTTACAATAATTTAACATTACGGATCCAGTGGAACTTGTTTCGTCGAAATCCGAGACTGTTTGAAAAATTGCTATTTTTACTCGTCAATTAAATATTAAATAATCAATTTTCACAAATTAACTTTTAATTCAATTTTAGAAGTTCTATAAATCTTCTAACTCCAATATGATTTAACACAACTTTAGAAATCAATTTTAATCACATTAAACCCAATTTCCAATTATTTCTGTAATTTTAAATATTAAATTATCGATTTAATTATCCAATTAAATCACAATATTCGAAATAAAATTTATTCGACTCACAAATTTTACTTGTTAATATTTAAAAATCAATTAAATATACAAATTTCAAATGACAGAAATTTTGGGTCCTTCCAATTATCAATATCAAATTTTAATTACAAATTTATTTAATCTTAAATAATTAATGTAATTACAACTATAAATTGATTACATTCTTAATTACTAACACTTTAAATTAAATAATCATCTTACCTTTATAAATCTCTCTCTTATTAATTTTAAAATCAAATTTTAACTTAAACCTGTCAACATCATTAACTTCATTAATACCAAGTTTTTGTTTAACAAATTAACTTAGGATTTTATTAAGTTAATCCACTAGAGAATAGAACCCGAGGTAAACACTGTGTTTACTCGAGTATAACTTTGGTCTTCCCTTACCCTTTCCTGAGTCAAATTCTGTTTAAATCTTTAATCATTTTATAAAATACTTTAACACTTTAGAGTTATTAAAACATTTCATTTTTCTAAAATTCATTTATAAAAGAAAACTGAAATTCAAATTCACTTTAAATTCAGATTCAGATTTGTTTCAAAGTCTTTGTTTCGAACTTGCTTTACACTTTCAATTTGGTTTAAGTTTTAAAACTCAAACACTGTGAGGTTTTGACAAAACCTGTAAAAACAATTTACCCGAGCCACTCAAATTTGCTCGAGCAACACACGCGAGAACTTGAGAAACTCAAGTATTTCCTCTCCATTCCAGGCACAACAAAATTATGCACCTGCACCAACAACCTCGCCCACTCCAATCATCAACAATGATCTCTTCAAGTCGGCAATCACCCTTCAACTCAATCACAACCTTCAGATCATTCATTCAAACACAATTTCAAATTCGAGCCTTTCACTTAAATCTGGAAACAAGGGACTGGAAACACCATCACTTGTCAACGCCTCGCCCTTACGTCTCCGACCAACGTGTTGTCAAAAGCTTCGGTCACGACATCATCAATGCTCCAGCTAACAACCCCTTGAACCCCGATGCACTCTATCCACTGGGAAGAACGAGGCGATCAAAACTCGAATCTATGTTAAAACTAGGTTTATAGAACAAATTGAGCAACCACCCTCACCACGGTGATCTTCCACTACCTCCACCATTTTTCCTTTAGTCACTCACCACTGCACCATCACCAGAAAGAAACTCGGCCTTCGAGACGATCTAGATCAACAGAGACACTCGAATTCCCATTTTCTGGTTAACCCAGAATTGTTATCAATCCCCTCTACTAAAAACTTCCATTTTTGTTTTAAAAATCAATTTTTATTTTAAGCATTTGATTCATATACCTGAATCAAAGATTCTTGACAATGTTTTTTTGACTTATTTTTAGTTTGACTCTAATTGCTTGTTTTCCAGAGTCATGCTTAAGTTGTTATAACTTAAATTTAATTTTAAATTAAAGCTTATGATAAAACAATCGAGTTTTGTTTAAATCATGAATCCAGATTATGCTAGGATCGACAGGAAATAAAAAAAATTTAACCCAAAACTGAAGCTTGAACAAAGAACAGGAAATCGCTGGAAACAATCTTTGCACATACATACATCTGTTTTCAAATATACAGAGAATTCATATATATATCCAGACGTACTTATCACAGGTAAATATCCAACAGATTCAGATTTTTAAGTTTTTAAAAAGAATGTTAATCACTTTGATTTCCAGGAAAGAACAGAGCTCTTTAATTTGCACGAGCTTGAGAAAATGCAAGCTGGAACCCCTTTCCTTGATTCTCTGGTTTAGATGCAGTTGTATATTGTTGTTGAAGTTTTGTTTTAGTTTGAATGATGAGGCTTACTTCAGTTGTGCATAGTTTAGAATGGACGAGACTAAAACAAGAAGATACACACATGTATATATGGAGGAAAGACTTTGCACAAGGGATATACTGTTATTTGTACACTTAAGCAGAGATTTTTCTCATTTCTCTTTTGGCCAACCTGTTTACTTCTTTACTTGGTGGTTGAAAACAGTTTCCAACATTTCGAATGACTTGTTTGTACTAGCATTAAATGCATGTCCTTTATGTCTTCATAAGTATATACTTGATATATTTGTTTCTTTTGTCTTGTTCATAGATTTCCTTTTACTTACCTGCACATCTATTACAGGCTACATACATAATTTTTTCTTGTCTAGCTTGATTTTTACATGTTTCGTTTGGTGGCCGAAATGATGTAAATTGTGTGCTAAAGATGTTGACATTTATCTCCTTTGTTTATATTTAATATTCTTTCTTTCATACTTTACTTTCATACATACTTTTTTTTAGTTATTGGTTATAGATTTTAACTTATGTACATATATACTTTTATACTTATACTTGAATATATTTTATCTTTTCTTTTGCTTTGTCTTCTTACTTTATAATATATATGAAATTCTATAGTTAATATGTTGTTTGAATTTAGAAAATTTGTTTATTTTATATTTTACACACATGAGTGTATTTCAAACTTAAATTTTTATTATCATAGTTTATCTTATATACATCTATTTCTATTTCTAGCTTAATATTTATTTGTTTATTATTTTATTATTGATACATATTATAAGAGAATGTTTTGAAATAAAACGCATATTTCACTTGAATTTGGAGAAACTCAAATCAATAAATCAATTACTCACACAATTCTTTATTCAAAAATAAAATTTATTTATTAATTTAAACTCGGTAAAAATTGGGGATCGTTACAGATTCCCTTCCTTTAGAAATTTCGTCCCCGAAATTTGCCGGGGAGATAACAAATATAGATGAAAAATGTTTCATCAAATCAAACTAAATATCAATTTTGCATTTGGCTTACCAAATCAAAATATCAATTTAAGATACGAGAACGAGTCCCTTTAACACTTCACAAGATACTCGGGTTACCAGATCTACAAATATGCAGGGGCATTGGTTAGTCCGAGGGGATAACTAACCATTCGTAGAATATATTGGAACTCGAAGATCGATGGATACAATTTCAAAACTTTCTAGTTTAAAAACTAAAGTATACCTATCAACCATAGAAATCAAAGCAACCAATTCATCCAAACAAACAATTCTGACCTATTTAGAGTTTATGTCCCATGCAAATATATCAAATCTTCTTCCTAGAGCTGCCAGGGACTATCGAAGAATTGAAAAGTGATGTTGAACAAAAGAGATTGATAGAGAAAATTGTTTCCACTGTTGCAGGGTATTGACCATTGGAAGTGGTACTTCCCTGTGCCCTATCTCGTCCTCTTCTTGCACTCATACTCACTATTAGTGGATAGTAAGAGAATTTATTGAGGCATTCGAACGGATATCTTAGTGATATACTCATTCTAGGGTAAACTTCACCCTATCTCTAATGAGTTACTTAATGTGTTATACTCTTGAGCTAAAGTTCAACCCTCAGCTCTGTGACGACTGCCCATGACTCCTGCACTAAACAAGGAAATAGTGCGCTGGAAAGTGTGCCAGGCCACCATGGACGATCATCAGGGTAAGGTAAAACAATAACTTCTATCGTATTACTCACAGCGCATGGACAAAATACAATGAAAATATACATAGTGAAACTCCATAGAATAGAATCTCATCATATAAACTCATAATAGTTTGATACAGTAATCAGCAAAGTCAATACATCTAGCCTCACTACATATCACTCAGAGAATATACAAACAGCGGAACACCCAGTACATATAGTAAGAAAATAATATGCAAAAGCCTCCAGCTCGTCCTCGTCATCAACATCGTTGGCTACTACGAACAACACCTGTCACCTGCTACCTAGTCTGCCCATCCTAACATGGATGAACAGCCCAAGGTAATAAGAGTTAAACATAAAACCTTGAGTTGGACAAAAGTCTTAGTGAGCAGTAAATCAACTATCAAACATACCAAAAGAGCATAAAGGTTAAAAGGAATAGGAACCCAACCATCCCACTCCACCTCTTTCTACAGTGATAGCCCCCAGACACACTAAGCAGAAGTAAACATAGCAATTCAGACATTCAAAGCAAAGTAATTATCACTCGAGTCAAGGTCGGTGTTTTCCAAGTGCAAACCCCCAAGGCCTAAACCAAGATCATATAAGCACCCTGAAAACATCGCTCTTGACCCAAGTGACGATACAATCAAACATCCATGACTCTGGCTATCACTGTTATCATTGCCTTGATTTCCCCGTTAGTTGAATGACCTCCTGCCAAGGGCTAACGGTAACCCCGGTTCTAGACATAGCTCCGCACGTCGTCGTGACCCGTGCCTAGGACTATCGCATTTGCCCAGAGTACTAGCACGTCATCGTGACCCGTGCGTGGAACGTCATCGTGACCCGTCCCAACGTACTCTTGCTTTGAGCATGCTAGAACCTTCAACAACGATGAAATCTCAGCCTTCTAGTCATCCTCCTCGACGACTATTCCCATACTAGCTCAAGCGCCTCTCAAGCTAACCATTATCCACAAACTCGAACCACATCACCGAGTTATCAACATGCTTGGAATGATCCTGTCTGGATTAAACCAAGGTTATCTCATATCATGCTTTGCTTCATCGCATCATAGCAAAGTCCCATCTCAACATCATCATCAAATCTATCCATATGAGCTTTATCATCCGCTTCATATGCCACATGCAGCTTTCCTTATTCAAGAGCATTTCCACTTAGCTTTTGAATCATCTTTGACCAAACTTGTCCAAATCAAATCATCAATCAACTAACTTCTAACAATCAATCAAATCAAACATTAATCCAAGTAATTAACCATTCAAACAAGATCTAAATAAACATTTATAACAATAATGGCAATTTAGTAAATAAAGAGTCCAAATATAACAAGCATGAATTCTAAGTAATATCTTGATGAATGAACTATCATAGGTTAACATGTAGTAGAATGGATGTCAAAACTTTATGAACAATGGATCTACATGCAGACTTAAGGAAAATGCATGAAAACACTATCTTTAACACACAAACAAACCACCGATCCAATATACTCCTTTGGGTCCGTGTGAGAGATAACCACCACTCACCGAATCACCTAAACACCTCAAAAGCTACTAACTTCAGATCTGGACAGCGAAGGATCTAGCTTGATCCGACAAGATTCCACTCCAAATGATGAAATCTCTCTTTGTTGGATGTAGATCTTCAACTTTGGCTCTTGAATCTTCGATCTTGATCTTCGATCTTGGATGGATGTAAATACTAGATTAGAGTGGAGAAAAGAAGTGAAGAAGTGTTGTAGTCGAGCTCTCAAAATGGCAGCACTTCGTTGCTTCAAAATCCGATGCCAAAAAGTGAACCAAAGCCCTCTATTTATAGGCTGAATCCTTAAGTCCCTGCCCCCATAAGTCGTCCACGACTTACCCCATGAGTCGTCCCCGACCTAAGACTTCCCACGACCTACTATATACTTACAATCCAACGGCTTGAGTCCTTACATGACCTAACTGGTTAAAGAACTCATGCGTCTTAGCGACTTAACAAACCCAACGACCTAAAACACACGCGCGACCTAACGACTTAACCCTATATGCGACCTAACACTATAACACAGCCGCATCCTTTCCTAAGTCGCCTGGTCGACTTACGACCTAACATAGGTCGTCCCACGACCTAACTAAGACACGAGACCAACAAACATGCGGCACAACCGACCTAACACAGCAACAACTTAACGAGTACGCCGTCACGCGACCTAACAGGTATACTTCCTAACGACCTAACACATCAACCAGATATAGGTCGCTCACGACCTAACTACACCATAGGTCGCTCACGACCTAAACTACAACAACCTATTCTATAATCCTTAAGTCGCTAACTACTATGGGTCGCTCCCTGTATTTAAGTCGTCTCAATCTATAAGCCGTAACTCGTTAACTCTCTTAAGTCGTAACACGTCAACCTACTTCAACTACTAACTCGTTAACGACTTATTCCTTAACTCATTAACTCGTTCTAACACACTAACTCGTATAACTCCTATAGGTCGAAGCTTCTATAACTCGTAATCCCTTAAGTCATCTACGACTTAAAAATGCCCGACCTAGGCTTTCCCCACGAGTTAATCTCCTCACACGCTAACTTTTATACAACTTAAACTCTGGACGAAATACTTAATGCGAAAGACCTAACTATAATTATTTTACGATCTTTCGATCTGTAAAAATACGGGTCGTTACATTCTCTCCCTCTTAGGAATTTCGCCCCCGAAATTCCAAACAAACAAGAGCAATCAGAAACTATTCTGCATGCCTACCATCCATAGCAACCAACAAACCATGCATCCAATTACTAGCCTAGCACGCAGAATTCCAATATTAGAACAAGTTACAAATTCGTGAGATGCAACGACACCTTGGGGCCATACCTCGAAGAGTTCAGGATGAGCTGCCTTCATCCTCTCTTCCTCCTCCCATGTACAGTCGTTAACATCATCACTCCATTGTACCTTGAGCAACGTGATCGTCTTCCTCCTAAGCTGTTTCGTGTCGGTTTCCGCAACACGAAGCGGCTTACGAGGTTTCGTAACAACTGGATCAACCTCTAAATCTTCACAACTATCAGCAGAAACCACTGTATTCGAGTTGTGCACATACTTCCGTAGATACGATACATGAAAAACATTGTGCACACTCGACATCTTTTCTGGTAACTCCAATCTATAGGTGAGCTTTCCAATTCGCTCGATGATCGGGAAGGGTCCAACAAATCTCGGGGTCAATTTTCCTTTCTTCCCGAATCGAATAACATTCTTCAATGGAGAAATCTTCACAAAAACCATATCACCTACGTCGAATTCCAAATCCTTACGACGCTTATCGGCATAACTTTTCTGACGGTCTTGGGCGGCCTTCATTCGTCGCCGAATGGTCTCTATGCAATCCGAAGTCTGTCGAATCATTTCTGGCCCAAGTATCAGCTTTTCTCCAATTTCCAACCAACAAGTCGGAGAGTTACATGGTCTTCCATACAATGCTTCATACGGTGCCATACCAATACTTGACTGGTAACTGTTATTATATGAAAATTCCACCAAATGAAGATGATCTTCCCATGATCCTCCGAAATCCAAAACACATTCTCTGAGGAGATCTTCCAAAACCCCGTTGACTCTCTCGGTCTGACCATCTGTTTGGGGGTGATAAGCTGTACTCAAACACAATTCGGTCCCCAACACTTCTTGGAAGCTCTTCCAAAATCCACTAATGAACAATGGGTCTCGATCGCTCACTACACTCTTTGGAATACCATGGAATCGAACTATCCACTTAACATATAACTCAGCCAATTTCAATGCAGTCCTAGTTGATCGAACAGGAATGATTATTGCACTCTTAGTCAGACGATCTACGATGACCCAAATCCCTTCATTTCCTGCTCTGGTTCTTGGTAGCCCATCGATAAAATCCATCGATATTTGTTCCCACTTCCATGTAGGAACTTCTAATGGCTGAAGTAATCCACTTGGCTTCTTCTGTTCGGCTTTTACCAACTGGCAGTTCATGCATTTGGAAATAAAATTTCCAACATCCTTCTTCATACCTTCCCAGTAATAGGTTCTCTTCATATCCCGGTACATCTTATTTCCCCCTGGATGAATTGTCAACTTCGAGTGATGACTTTCCTTCAAAACTTCATTCCTTAATCCATCTATATCGGGAACGACTAGTCGTCCTTGCTTCTGAAGCTAACCCTCTCGATCGACTTCGAATCCTTTATCCTTCTCTGGGTCTGACCCAGATTCCAAATCTCGGATAATCCTGACAAGCTTATCGTCTAGCTTTTGGCTCTCGCCAATTCTTTCCACAAGAGTAGGTCTTATCGATAAGTTTGCCAACATCTCAGGTTCCAATTCACATCTAGGCCTGAAGTCAAATTCAGCTAAATACTCGAGACTCTTCATTCCGAAAACATGGCTCCCAACTCTGCATGTCTTTGACTTAACGCATCTGCCACTGCGTTACCTTTTCTCGGAGTATAGGCTATACCAAAATCATCTGATGCTAAAAACTCTAGCCATCGTTGCCGTCGAAGATTCAAATCCTTTTGGGAGAAAAGATACTTCAATGACTTATGATCCGTAAACAACTCGAATCGAACTCCCAATAGGTAATGTCTCCACATCTTCAAAGCAAATACAATCGCCGCTAACTCCAAATCATGAGTTGGATAATTCCTTTCATGCGGCTTCAGTTGTCGACTTGCATACGCAACAACTTTATCCTTCTGCATTAGCACTGCTCCAAGTCCAGTACCACATGCATCGGTATAAACTACCATCTCACCATTTCCACTTGGAATAGTTAAAACAGGAGCACTTGTCAGTCGCTCTTTTAGGATTCCGAAAGCTTGCTCACTCTTATCATCCCATCTGAACACTTGGTTCTTTTTCGTCAATCCTGTTAACGGTGCAGCTACCTTGGAAAAGTCTTTGATAAACCGACGATAATATCCTGCTAATCCAAGAAAACTTCTCACATCAGATGCATTCTTAGGTCTAACCCAATCCTGGATTGCTGCCACCTTAGCGGGATCAACCGCTATTCCATTTCTAGAGATAACATGGCCTAAGAACCTCACCTCACTCTTCCAGAAGTGACACTTCGAAAACTTAGCCTTCAACTGATGTTTTCGCTAGATTTCCAAAGCAATCCGCAAGTGTTTCTTGTGTTCCTCTTCAGTTCTGGAATAAATCAAAATATCATCCACGAACACAAGTACAAACTTGTTCAACTGATCTCTGAACACTATATTCATAAGATCCACAAAATATGCTGGTGCATTGGTCAGTCCAAACGGCATTATCGGCCACTCATAGAAACCGGATGGTGTCCTAAATGCAGTCTTCGGAACACTATCCTTTGCCACTCTCAACTGGTGAAATCCCGTTGCCAAATCCATCTGAGAAAACACCTTAGCTCCGTGAAGCTGATCAAACAAGTCATCTATTCTTGGCAATGGATACTTGTTCTTCTTAGTCACTTTATTCAGCTCACGATAATCCACACACAACCTCAACGATCCATCCGCTTTGGTTGCGAACACAACTGGTGCACCCCATTCGGACAAATTACGCCGAATGAATCCTTTCTGTAAAAGGTCATTGACTTGCACTTCCAACTCTTGCTGTTCCCTAGGCGCCATTCGCCTAAGAGGCATCACAACTGGTCTGGCTCCCTCAAATAGATCGATACGAAACTCGATCTCTCTATGCGGCGGTAACCCTTTGACCTCGTCAAAGACATCCTCAAATCCATTCATGATAGACACCGATGACAGTCCATCCCGTGGAACAACCAGCGAATACATGAAGCTCATGAAGACGCCTTCCTCATGCTTACATCGTATCACAACGTTTCGCCCCTCCACATTCTCGACTGTCACCTCCAGCCTCTTACAATCAACCCTTGCCGCATACTTCCTAAGCCAGTCCATACCCAAAATAATTCCGAACCCCGCAAAGTTCAGAACAAAACAATCACAAACAAAAGAGCAATCATGACTCGACACAACCAGACCATGGCATACCATACACAAACAAGACGAACCCCCAACTGGATTAGTCACAACCAATGGTCTATCAACAATATCCGGTTCCAAACCCAACCGGCCTACAAGTTCATCACAAACAAAATAATGCGACGCTCCAGTATCAAGCAACACTCTAACTGGAATACCACAAATGGAAAGAGTACCTTGAACCACCACACTCTTTCCTTTCTCATCAACAGTAGGAGCTTTCGAAGACGATGGTACAGCTCCCAAAGCATAAGCTTGCTCAATCTGCTTGTCCATCCTCGGTTCCGGACAATTCCTCTTGATATGCCCTGGTTTGTCACAGTTGTGGCACTACACCGGCACACTCGGATTCTTGCAATCCCTGGAGAGATGACCCTTCTGCCGACAATTGTAGCAGATCACTTCGCCCTTCGGCTTCTTCTGGCCATACTTACCCTTCTGCTGCTGCTGCTTTCTCTTCTTGTTTCCACCTTGCTCCTTGGCCACAGCAACAACAGATCCTTCCTTAGGAAATAGATTCTCATGCCTGAGAGCTTTCTCCACAAGCTTCTCAAATGGATCGTCCAAATGATCCACCAACCGTCTCCCAAGATAAGTGTCCAAGCCTGTCACAAACTTCTCATTCTTCTGATAGGGAGAATCGATATATGACCGAGCATACTTGGACAAAGCTTCAAACTTAGAAACATACTCAAGAACTGGTCTCCCACCTTGCTTGAGCTCCACAAACTTCTTAAACAGAACAGATTTCTGAGCTGTAGAAATGAACTTAGCTTCAAATCTAGCTTGGAATTGCTCCCAAGTAATCTCTTCTTCTGGAGTATCAATGGTGATAGAGTTCCACCAATCAGAAGCTCTCCCTTGAAGCTGTCTTGATGCAAGCTTCCTCTTAGTTGCATCCTCAATTCCCAAATCACCAAATATCCTTATACAAGCATCAATCCATCTCTGCACTTCAATGGTTGATTCTGTTCCCAAGAAAACCTTTCCTCCAAGAGAAGTATAGTCTTTGCACAACTTAGCAAAATCCACTGGTTTTGGGGCTTGAACTTGAACTCCAACATCTACTGATGACCCCGAGGCTGGCATCCTTCTCATGATCGAAGTCATCATGGCCTCAAACATAGTAGCATAATCAGCAGCCCCTTCAGCAGCACGGCCTTCCCTAGCAGCTGGTCTCCCTCTTCGACTCATCCTTAATATCTATAAAAAGGAATGATTAGAACACCTTGAGAAACAACTACATAAGGAGTTCAAATCCTTCTAAGCTACTATATTATATATAGTAATCATCCATCAAAATACAATTACGTCTCTCATACGTAGTTACGTCAGCGAGCGTTGGCTAAAATCGATTAACCAAAGCTCTGATACCAAATGTGACGACTCCCCATGACTCCTGCACTAAACAAGGAAATAGTGCGCTGGAAAGTGTGCCAGGCCGCCATGGACGATCATCAGGGTAAGGTAAAACAATAACTTCTATCGTATTACTCACAGCGCATGGACAAAATATAATAGAAAATATACATAATGAAGCTCCATAGAATAGAATCTCATCATATAAACTCATAATAGTTTGATACAGTAATCAGCAAAGTCAATACATCTAGCCTCATTACATATCACTCAGAGAATATACAAAGAGCGGAACACCTAGTACATATAGTAAGAAAATAATATGCAAAAGCCTCCAGCTCGTCCTCGTCATCAACAGCGTTGGCTACTATGACCAGCACCTGTCACCTGCTACCTAGTCTGCCCATCCCAACATGGATGAACAGCCCAAGGTAACAAGAGTTAAACATAAAACCTTGAGTCAGACAAAAGTCTTAGTGAGCAGTAAATCAAATATCAAACATACCAAAAGAGCATAAAGGGTAAAAGGAATAGGAGCCCAACCATCCCACTCCACCTCTTTCTACAGTGATAGCCCCCAGACACACTAAGCAGAAGTAAACATAGCAATTCAGACTTTCAAAGCGAAGTAATTATCACTCGAGTCAAGGTCGGTGTTTTCCAAGTGCAAACCCCCAAGGCCTAAACCAGGATCAGATAAGCACCCTGAAAACATCGCTCTTGACTCAAGTGACGATACAACCAAACATCCAAACATCCATGACTCTGGCTATCACTGTTATCATTTCCTTGATTTCCCCGTTAGTTGAATGACCGCCTGCCAAGGGCTAATGGTAACCCCGGTTCTAGACATAGCTCTGCACGTCGTCGTGACCCGTGCCTAGGACTATCGCATCTGCCCAGAGTACTAGCACGTCATCGTGACCCGTGCTTGGAACGTCATCGTGACCCGTCCCAACGTACTATTGCTTTGAGCATGCTAGAACCTTCAACAACGATGAAATCTCAGCCTTCTAGTCATCCGTCTCAACGACTATTCCCATACTAGCTCAAGCGCCTCTCAAGCTAACCATTATCCACAAACTCGAACCACATCACCGAGTTATCAACATGCTTGGAATGATCCCGTCTGGATTAAACCAAGGCTATCTCATATCATGCTTTGCTTCATCGCATCATAGCAAAGTCCCATCTCAACATCATCATCAAATCTATCCATATGAGCTTTATCATCCGCTTCATATGCCACAGGCAGCTTTCCTTATTCAAGAGCATTTCCACTTAGCTTTTGAATCATCTTCGACCAAACTTGTCCAAATCAAATCATCAATCAACTAACTTCTAACAATCAATCAAATAAAACATTAATCCAAGTAATTAATCATTCAAACAAGATCTAAATAAACATTTATAACAATAATGGCAATTTAGTAAATAAAGAGTCCAAATCTAACAAACATGAATTCTAAGTAATATCTTGATGAATGAACTATCATAGGTTAACATGTAGTAGAATGGATGTCAAAACTTTATGAACAATGGATCAACATGCAGACTTAAGGAAAATGCATGAAAACACTATCTTTAACACACAAACAAACCACCGATCCAATATACTCCTTTGGGTCTGTGTGAGAGATAACCACCACTCACCGAATCACCTAAACACCTCAAAAGCTACTAACTTCAGATCTGGACAGCGAAGGATCTAGCTTGATCCGACAAGATTCCACTCCAAATGATGAAATCTCTCTTTGTTGGATGTAGATCTTCAACTTTGGCTCTTGAATCTTCGATCTTGATCTTCGATCTTAGATGGATGGAAATACTAGATTAGAGTGGAGAAAAGAAGTGAAGAAGTGTTGTAGTTGAGCTCTCAAAATGGCAGCACTTCGTTGCTTCAAAATCCGGTGCCAAAACGTGAACCAAAGCCCTCTATTTATAGGCTGAATCCTTAAGTCGCCGCCCCCATAAGTCATCCACGACTTACCCCATGAGTCGTCCCCGACCTAAGACTTCCCACGACCTACTACGTACTCACGATCCAACGGCTTAAGTCCTTACGCGACCTAACTGGTTAAAGAACTCATGCGTCTTAGCGACTTAACAAACCCAACGACCTAAAACACACGCGCGACCTAACGACTTAACCCTATATGCGACCTAACACTATAACACAGCCGCATCCTTTCCTAAGTCGCCTGGTGGACTTACGACCTAACATAGGTCGTCCCACGACCTAACTAAGACACGAGACCAACAAACATGCGGCACAACCGACCTAACACAGCAACGACTTAACGAGTACGCCTTCACGCGACCTAACAGGTATACTTCATAACGACCTAACACATCAACCAGATATAGGTCGCTCACGACCTAACTACACCATAGTTCGCTCATGACCTAAACTGCAACAACCTATTCTATAATCCTTAAGTCGCTAACTACTATGGGTCGCTCCCTGTATTTAAGTCGTCTCAATCATTAAGCCGTAACTCGTTAACTCTCTTAAGTCGTAACACGTCAACCTACTTCAACTACTAACTCGTTAACGACTTATTCCTTAACTCATTAACTCGTTCTAACACACTAACTCGTATAACTCCTATAGGTCGAAGCTTCTATAACTCGTAATCCCTTAAGTCATCTACGACTTAAAAATGCCCGACCTAAGCTTTCCCCACGAGTTAATCTCCTCACACGTTAACTTTTATACGACTTAAACTCTGGACGAAATACTTAATGCGAAAGACCTAACTATAATTATTTTACGATCTTTCGATCCGTAAAAATACGGGCCGTTACAAGCTCTGACACCAATTATAACGATCCTTACTCGACCTTCGAAAATCGACACCGAATACGTCACCTATATTCAAATGTCGCAGATTCAAACGCCGAATCTGGCTCGCCGGAGCTTATAACACCCTCTTTGTAAAAATACTAAATCAAATTTCTAACCTTTACCTTTAATTTATAATTTGACTTTATTTACAAATAAATTAAATTTAAAAATATCTTTAAGTAATTGACATACTTAATTTAAAAATCAACAAGATTATCAATGTCAAATTTTAATTACAAATTTATTTAATCTTAAATAATTTATTTAATTACAATTATAAATTAATTACATTCTTAATAACTTACACTTTAAATTAAATAATCATCTTACCTTTGTAAATCTCTCTCTTAATAATTTTAAAATCAAATTTTAACTTAAACCTGTCAACATCATTAACTTCATTAATACCAAGTTTTTGTTTAACAAATTAACTTAGGATTTTATTAAGTTAATCCACTAGAGAGTAGAACCTGAGGTAAACACTGTGTTTAGTCGAGTATAACTTTGGACTTCCCTTACCCTTTCCGGAGTCAAATTTTATTTAAATCTTTAATCATTTTATAAAATACTTTTACACTTTAGAGTTACTGAAACATTACATTTTAAAAAAAAATCATGCATAAAAGAAAACTGAAATTCAAATTCATTATAAATTCAGATTTAGATTTGTTTCAAAGTCTTTGTTTTGAACTTGCTTTACACTTTCAATTTGGTTTAAGTTTTAAAACTCATACACTATAAGGTTTTGACAAAACCTATAAAAACAATTTACCCGAGCCTCTCAAATTTGCTCGAGCAACACACGCGAGAACTTGATAAACTCAAGTATTTCCTCTCCATTCCAAGCACAACAAAATTGTGCACCTGCACCAACAACCTCGCCCACTCCGATCATCAACGATGATCTCTTCAAGTCGGCAATCACCCTTTAACTCAATCACAACCTTCAGATCATTGATTAAAACACAATTTCAAATTCGAGCCTTTCACTTAAACCTAGAAACAAGGGACTGGAAACACCATCGCCTGTCAACGCCTCGCCCTTACGTCTCCGAACACCGTGTTGTCAGAAGCTTCGGTCACGACATCATCAATGCTCCAACTAACAACCCCTTGAACCCCGATGCACTCAATCCATTGGGAAGAGTGAGACGATCAAAACTCGAACCTATGTTAAAACTAGGTTTACAGAACAAATTGAACAACCACCCTTACCACGGTGATCTTCCACCACCTCCACTAATTTTCCTTTAATCACTGACCACTCCACCATCACCAGAAAGAAACTCGACCTCCCAAACGATCTAGATCAACAGAGACACTTGAATTTCCATTTTCTGGTTAACCTAGAATTGCTATCAATCCCCTCTTCTAAAAAATTCCCTTTTTGTTTCAAGAATCAATTTTTGTTTTAAGCATTTGATTCATATACCTGAATCAAAGATTCTTGCAATGTATTTTTGACTTATTTTTAGTTTGACTCTGATTTCTTGATTTCCAGAGTCATGCTTAATTTATTTTAACTTAAACATAGTTTTAAATTAAAGCTTATTATAAAACAATCAAGTTTTGTTTAAATCATGATTCCAGATTATGCTTGGATCAAGAGGAAATAATTTTTTTAACCCAAAACTGAAGCTTGAACAAGGAACAGGATATCAATGGAAACAATCTTTGGCACACACATACATCCATTTTCAAATATACAGAGAATTCATATATATATATCCAGACATACTTATCACAGGTAAATATCCAACATATTCATATTTTTATGTTTTTAAAAAGAATGTTACTCACTTTGATTTCCAGGAAAGAACAGAGCTCTTTAATTTGCACAGGCTTGAGAAAATGCAAGCTGGAACCCCTTTCTTTGATTCTCTCGTTTAGATGCAGTTGTATATTGCTATTGAAGTTTTGTTTTAGTTTGAATGATGATGCTTACTTTAGTTGTGCATAGTTTAGAATGGACGAGATTAAAACAAGAAGATACACACATGTATATATAGAGGAAAGACTTTGCATAGGGGATATACTGTTGTTTGTACACTTAAGCAGAGATTTTACTCATTTCTCTGTTGGCCAGCCTGTTTACTTCTTTACTTGGTGGCTGAAAACAGTTTCCAACATTTCGAATGACTTGTTTGTGCTAGCATTAAATGCATTTCCTTTACGTCTTCATAAGTATATACTTGATATATTTGTTTCTTTTTTTCTTATTCATAGATTTCCTTTTACTTGCCTACACATCTATTACAGGCTACATACATAATTTTTTCTTGCCTAGCTTGATTTTTACTTGTTTTGTTTGGTGGCCGAAATGATGTAAATTGTGTGCTAAAGATGTTGGCATTTATTTCCTTTGTTTATATTTTATATTCTTTCTTTCATACTTTACTTTCATACATACTTTTGTTTTTAGTTATTGGTTATAGATTTTAACTTATGTACAAATATACTTTTATACTTATACTTGAATATATTTTATCTTTTCTTTTGCTTTGTCTTCTTACTTTATAATATAAATGAAATTATATAGTTAATATGTTGTTTGAATTTAGCGAATTTGTTTATTTTATATTTTGCATACATGAGTGTATTTCAAACTTAAATTTTTATTATCATAGTTAGTCTTATAAACATCTATTTCTATTTCTAGCTTAATATTTATTTGTTTATTATTTTTATATTGATACATATTATAAGAGAATGTTTCGAAATTAAACGCATATTTCACTCGAATTTGGAGAAACTCAAATCGATAAATCAATTAATCTCATAATTCTTTATTCAAAAATAAATTTAATTATTAATTTAAACTCAGTAAAAATTCGGGATCGTTACAATTGATAGGGATCTCTAAACACTTGTACAAAACAAATTCAACACGATATCGTTTTAAAATCGGGTAAATGGAATAATTTTACCCAAACTATTTTCGTGTATGAAAGAAATATTTTTTCGTAAATTATTATAGTAGTATATTGTTGCTTGGTTGTTAGGAAGTGATAATATTAAACTATTATCATTTTTATTGAATGAGAATTGAAATCATAACGAAGAATTAAGAAAATAAATTCACATACAAATGAAATTTGAGAATTGTGAATTGTAAACGTGATTTATAAATTGAAATAGAATTCCAAAGAAATATTTAAAAGAATTTAGAAGGTTTTGAGTGTTTTGAAGATTTGGAAAAGTTTAAATTCCTTTTGATTTGAAGATAATTTTAAGATTTTGGAAAAAATGTTTTGAAGGAATGAAAGCTCTAAACTCTTTTCGGTCAGCAGAAAATAATTCTGATGATGATCGCGACATCATCGATGTTCATTTTCGAGTTTCCAGGAGAGGGATTGCTGCCGAATTATTTTAAATGGAAGTTGTTTGCAAAACTGGGTTTGGGTTTTGGAAATTCAAAAGATAATTTGAATTGGTTTCAAAAATGATTTTTGAATGTTGGAAATACTCTAGAATCTTATTAAAATGTTTACGGAATAATAAATAAGTTTGGATGACTTAGGAAAATTCAAATTGAAACTGAATTCCACGTTAATTTGAATAAAGTTAAATTAGTATAATTGGCTAAATGATTGGAATAAAATTTATTAAGGTGAAAAATAAAATTGAGAATGAATAAATAAATTTGCAATTTCAAATAAATGAGCGGGAAACTAATTGTTGAAATTCATTTCGAATTTGTAAATAAATAGAACGTGAATTGGAATTGAATTTGATTTGTGATAAATAAAGCGAAGTATTGAAATGAAATTAGTAAGTGAAATTAATTGATGGAATGACGAAATTGAATATGGTTTGAAATGAATTGAATTCAATATTTATAAATGAAAAGTAAATTGAATTCATATAGAATTAGAAATCCGGTTTAACATAAGTAAATATAAACCAAAGTGATGAATTAAAAATAAATATAAGAAGTATATAGAACATTTGCATTGAACTTAAGAAAATTTAATGAAGTAATTTTTGAGATTAAAAATCAAGTATTGAATTATAAATAGGGGGAGAACTAATTAGATAATAAACTAGTTAATGAAATGTGTAAATGGAACCTAATGTAGTTAAATAGAAGCTGAATTGGGGGTTAATAATGAAGTTTGGAAATAAAACTCAAGTTATAAATTAAATTTGATTTGAATTGTTAGTAAATCGAATACAGTTGAAATATTTTCGAATAAAAGGAAGTTGGATTGAAACAGAAATGGTTAAAATTGCAAATTAAGTTCAAGAAGGTAGAAATAAATCGAAAATGGCCTTGTAATTAATTAAATGATTTTGTTTTTCTTAGAATGAATTAAATATAAGCGAGTAAGTTGCAAATAACTTTGACTGAATGAAATGGTTTGGGAATTGGCTTTAAGCAATTGTAATAAGTGTCGGAACATTGTATGTGCTTATGGAAATTATATAACATACATTTTATGTGAAATTATGTGTTAGCTATATTAAAATAAGTGAAATACTAGTAAACTGCATATATTTAGCACTTACATGTTTCAGTTGAGTAAGTACAGGTTCAGGGAAGCCATTGGGCTGGATTTGATTGCGCAAATTGCTAAAATAATAAGCCGCTTGCTTAAAAGTGCTAAATAAAGGTACGCCTACGCAATAAAAATAGGAAATGTGAACTGTTTTTTTTTTCCGACCATGTGGGTCGATGTATATATATTTATATCTTTTGTCAAATTGCAAAAGCTCCTCCGTACAGAGGGGACTCTGCCAAAAATTTTCAAAAATTTTGGAAGTTAGAAAATTTTTGGAAAATTTTTGTTAGCGACAAAACGATTTCAAATTGGAAATTGAAATAAACTAGTGGATGAAAGTAATTTAAATAGTGATATAAATCAGCTGTAGATAGTTGATAAAAATTCAATATTCGAAAGATAAATAGAATCCAAATAGAACTGAAATTACAAATTGAATTCAAATAAAACTGAAAGAATAAGATTAAATGAAAATGGACATATAACTTCAATAGTGAAGTGAAAAATGGTATAAGAAGTATATATTGAAAATTTTGTAAAGGAATATGCAAAATGATTTTTAATGTGGAGGTTGGACATTATTGCTAAGCAAGATATACAGGTGTATTATAGGAAAAAGTTAAATTGGGATTTGATTTTGAAGATAATTTAACCGCTCGACAAAAAGGTATGTAATTGAATTTTAATATGAAATTTGATGATTTTCTTGTCTAGCCGCTTGGCTTTTCGTTTCTTTTTGAATCTAGAGCCCCGTGTGTTAACGCAAAAAATGTACGCTGACAACCCGGTGTAAGTTGTGGTATAGTGAAAGCACCACCCGTTGGTACGAGAACTGAAAATAAGCAAAAAATAGCAGAGAAATAGTAAAGAGATAATAGTTTTTATAGTGGTTCGGCTTAAAGTCAAGCCTACGTCCACTTATTCTCTTTTATTGCTAGTTTGATTACAACTTTTTCAATGATTCTTTGATTACAACACGATTAAGACGAGTAGCTAGAACTTCGATGTGGAAAAGCTCTTTGAATTCATGTCGAATGAGTTGGATCTTTCCCCAAGTTCGTAGAAGCATCTTCGGTGTTTGAAGTGTTGAAGGAGTTGAGAAAACAACAAAGTATTGGCGTTCCATAAATGATCCAAAAGTCCTTTTCCAGGTGGAGTAGGCGGGGTATTTATAGGGAAATTCTGGGTCTAAGTCGTAGGCCGTGGGCGACATAGGAGTGGGTTAGGTCGTAGGTCTCCAGCGACCAAATGGATACAGTCTACGACTTTTTATGGTTGCGCTTGATCAACTGCTCTTGCTCGTAGGTCGTAATGACCTATGGGAGTAGAAGGCGACTTATATGGTGCGACTTAGATTTGTTATGGGTGAGGTAGCGACCTAAGGTTGGGAGAGACTTATATGCAAGCAGCTTTACTCTGCTTTTAACTCGGTTGGTCGTTGGACCTTTTAACTCGTTAGGTCGCTAAAGCTCCTTAAGTAGTTAGGTCGTACCATGTTGAGCCGCTTCGTGATTTAAGTCATTGGGTCGTTAACTCGTGGAGTCGCTCTATACTTTAGGTAGTTAAATACTTTAGGTTGTTAAGTCTTTTAGTTCGTTAGGTCGCTGAGTCCTTTAGGTCATTAGGTCGCTCAATCTTTTAGGTCGTTAGCTCGTGCGCTTTCTTTAAGTAGTTGAGTCGCCATTCAGAAAGAGATTAACACTTGCCCCTCGAAGCATATGCCTAGGTTATAGGTCGTGTGCTTCGATCTAACTCTGCTAGGTCGTAGGCGACTTAAGAAGCTCGTTAACTCGCGTGCCCATTCGTCTTCTCCTTTGTCTCCTATATAATCCGTTAAGTCGCTTCATCCTCTTCACTTTATTGCTTATCACCTTGCTGCCATTGTTGCATTCGAGCTCAGAAGCTAGCACGAAATTCCCCTCTTTGCATCCCCAATCGCTATTTCCAACAACAAATTTAGGTAATTCCGATCATCTATCCATTGCGTTTACCATTCATTCCTCCATAACCATTTCAATACAGTTTCGCTTCCATGTTGTAAGATTATACCCTGATTCGCCCTCTAATCATTGTTGAATCCTTGGTAATTGCCTTAAAAATGAATTGGCTTAGGATCTCATGGAGTTATTTGGTAAGTGTTCGAATTTGTGGAGTTAACGATGTTTTTTGGAAATTTGGAGGAGATGATGAGGTTTTAGGTGTTTGGAGGAGGCGAAGAGGTATTTGGTTAACGGGTTAATGGATTTTGGGTTATGTCATGGCGTTTCTGGTAGGGCAAGGGAGATGGACACATGGCAACGTGCTAGTGGAGAGTAGGACTCAGGGTTTTTTAGTAGAAGATAGCTCGGCATCTCTGGGTTACTTCTTAGAGCGACCAAGGTCACGAAGCGAGTTAAACATGTAGAGTGCCTTACAGCATTGGACAACCTATGAACTTTGCGACTTAAGGAAATCTGAACGACTTACGAACTTGCCACTTAAGATGTATAACATACTTCTCCGGACGAGATAACTCTCCTAACGACCTATCTTTGGGTCGCACTATGACTTGGGGGACTTAACATTTTGCAACATAACCTCTTAGGTCACAGACGTACTTGGACAAGTCAACACTTAAGCAAATTTGCTTTGTCTCGACTTAAAGCCTTATGCCTTAACCTGCAGCGTAGCTTTTAACTCGTAGGAAGATGACTGATGAACTCCATAATTCGAGCAGAGCGACTTAAGGAAGCTCGACCTATGTTAAGTCATTTGAACTTGATCTGGACGACCTAAGGAGTTCCGAGTTAACTTAATCGTTCCTACGACCTAAGAAATGAACAGGACTTGAACACTTGTAAAATTTGACAGAACTTGATTAAATTTCGAACTTGAACAGCTAGAAGAAACTGCTTGAACTTGTTGCACTTTTTCATAGATCATATTAACTTTTAAGCTAACAACATTTAAATACAACATTTGCAGAAAACTAGGGCGAATATACTGCCACTGGCTTCCCACATCGAACGACAGATTAGTCGATAAAGAATAATCAACTTAAAGGAATTATACGAACGAAGTGCTGTGAATTAACAAGTTCAAGTGAAGTATTAAAGCAAAGAAAATTTAATCAACTAAAGATGATCTGTTTGCATCAACACTGTACTTGTACTTGGACCTAAAATAACAAGCCCTGAAACTTTATAATCGACAAATGCCAATTAGTTTAATTCCAGTTATATTTGCTTTTCATTTTATTGGTTTTGCACAACACTTCACACATTTAGGAAACGTGCACCTTCATATTTGAATATCCAGTTCCTTGTGTAGAATGACTTCTCAACAAGTGCAAGAGGAGATGGTAAAGCGAACCGGAGGGGTCTTTCCGATAGTTGATCCTTTAAAGAACCCTCCGGAAAGAGTTACAACTTCATTGAGCCAACGGGCTTTCAACCAGTTATGCACTCAATTCGGCATCGCTGAAGCGGATGCTCTGCTTCCAGGGGTGAATGACACTACCGATAGGCCGCCTCTTGGCTTTGTTGCAATCAACCGTCAAATGTGCCTGAACGGAGCTATTCCCCCGTTCAATGATTTTCTTAGAATACTCCTCCTTCTTGACTATCTCTCCATTCCAGGTGCACCCTAATGGCTACGCCATTTTGATGGGAATGTGTGTGCTGTTTAGGAGGACGCTTAAACGTCTCCCAAGCTTCGAGGAGATCTGTTACTTGTGCTCGTTCAGGAGGAACAAAGATCACCCTTCCATCACTCTTTGAAGAAGTTCGAGAAACCGTAAACTGATTATAGATCTTCCTGAGAGTGCTCACGGGTTTTTAAATCAGTTCTTCTTTGTTCGCTGCCCCCTGGGATTCTACGACATCTGGAAAGTAGGAAGTAAGACTACTTATCTCCATTCACTTCATTTCTGAGCCTTTTAAAACTCGAGTCATCAAGTGTTAACTTCATTCTTTACTTTTGCAGCAATTCCTCCTCCCTTAAAAGATTCTAGCCATAAATCGACTTTCGAGAGATTGAGTGTCGTAATTGCTGAAGAAAGAAGTATCAAGTTTCTTCTGAAGGACGATTTTTTGCACCAATTCGAACTTCTGCACTCTTCTCAATCTATTCAGTCCCATGATGCCCCTAGTTCCCAGGCAGAAGTGTCAGATGCCCCAGCCTCCGTGAAGGAATCCGCACCGAAGGAATCTATTGTGGAGGCTTTGTTAGTGAAATGCTCAAGTTCCGTTGACGATGCGGGATTATCTGGCAAATCGGAACCTCTCCCGGTTATTGAAGAAGAGGGGCTTCTTCAACGTTCTGGGGAGGCCACTGGAGAAGCTAGTAGGGGAGCTGAGAAAGAAAGTCTCATTATAAAGAGTGCAAAGTGTGCCGTAGAGGGCATGACCGATTCCATCGGGCATGATGGTGATGATGTCTTCGGGGGACTGAGCGACCTTATGGTGACTTCCCAAGAACTTTTTAAAGATGACACCATCACTTCCAAGCTTGTCTCTCCATCAATTGAAGCGACATCTATTTTGCGGTCAACTCTATCAATCCAAGAATTGACTCCTAAGATGAGAGTGGTTTGTAGCTTGACGTGCGTAGTTCACACGCCACACACACTTAGGATTTTTGGCAATTATATGCACTTAGCTTCTTTATTTCAAAGATTACTAAACTATGTCTCTTCTTCACTTTTAGGTTCTCCAATGGGACGCAGCGGTTCGTATTACGACGACTTTTAACGCCATGAGAGGCGCGATGCTTATGATCCCAGGCGCTATTTTCCTGCCCCTAGGGAAACCGATGAAGAAAGAGCTGCCAGGAAAGCTCGTGAGAGGCAGGCTTATGAGGAGCGGTACGGAAGAAGGGATGACCGCCCTGACTCTCACCAAAAGGATGATGACTCCCATAAATGAAAATCTCACGACGACAAGGGGAAGAGTTATGAAGCTGAAGAGTCCAGCAAGCGGGCCAAGCTTAGCGAAAAACCTTCAGTTGAAATATCTAAAGTCCCCGCTACTTCTATTTCTTTAGACATCCATTGTAGCCCCTGCCCTTAAAAGAGCTGAGATTCAGACAATTATTAATAGCCTCCATATCAAGTTGAGAATGCTCCGCCTGCACTCCAAAGCCGGTTTCCAAACTGGTGTTTAAAAGGAGTACTCTTTGATTTGGACTTGGTTCCCATTGACAAACAGGCTATGCTTAGAATCTTGATGCTGTTAAGCTTGACATTGAAAGAATGTCTGGGTGGCAAAAGCTAGTTGATGAGCTTCAAAGGGTAAATCGCTTAAATCTCGAAGCTACGCTAACCATGGAAAGTTATAAATCTGAATGGCAAAAATTTCTTGACCAGCACGACACGGAGATGAAAAATATCACCGCATATAATAAGAAACTCAAGGCTGAAGTCAAGCAACTTAAAGATGACCTTGACCTCTTCCACTTCTTATACTCAAAAGGAAGAGGTGCTTCAAAAGCAAGTAAGAGATGCCCATGCTAGTCAACGAGATGTTGAGGCTAGACTTGAGGCACAACATAAAATTGTGGAAAGCTACCGCACTGATTTTGATCAGTTGCGGGAAATGACTAGCCCCCAAGACATGGAGATTGAAGTGTTAAAAGCTCAGCTTTCTAGAGTTGAAAAGGAGCGCGACGAGGCCATTGCTGGAAAAACAACAGCTGAACAATCTCATGAGGAGACTAAGGCCGATGTCAGCTCCACTTTATTCGAGTTTTACATTCACATCGTCTTGGGGCGTGGCAGTCTTTCATTTCTAGGTCCAAAGTATGAAATTACCCTGGCTGAAGTGTGGGAAGTAGCAGTTGAAATGCCTAAAGGTGCCGGCTACGCTGAGGAGGGTCTTGAGGCTAATTTTGGGGATGACGCGGTCAAGCCGCCCTTGCCAGAGGGAAAGAGCAAATTGCCAAAAAACGAGCCGAAGCAGCGGAAGGAGAGCATTTAGGGAAGGCACCTTTGACCGACCCGACTTGTCCTTCGGCTTCGGTTGACGTCGATATTACTGGCTCTAGTTCTCACTCTTCGCCTCCAGCCAAAGCCGAAACCAAAATTACAACTGCTCACACCGAGTCCCAGGAAGACATCGAAGCCCACGATTTTGAAATCGACGTGATAAAACTGACTTCTCCAGGTACTTCAACACTGATCTAGCTCAAGTGGACTACTTGTTTGCTTCACATGAGCTTGATGAACTTCTTGATTATTACTTAAACATCGATGTGCCACTATCTCTCCTTTTTGCGAGAAATACTAATGTTTAATTCTTCTTCTGTAGTGCAAACAACAAGTGTTGTACAACCTTCACCTCTTCCAGCTGTTGCTCCTCCATCTCTTCAAGTTACTCCTTCTACTTCTCAACCGGGGTTACAAGAAGAACAAATAGAAGCTCTTCAAGGCTTAGATGACTCGGCCGCTTCACAAGAGCAGAAAGCCGAAGAACTTGAGGAGGGTGAGAGGACCCTGGAGGAATTCACTGCCGATGATACAAAGTTGATTAATCTTATGGCTCTGGGCAGCGAATCTTCGCCGAAGAAGAGGGGAAAGCGTGGGTTATCATAGAAAAGGAAGGAGACTTCTGGTGGTGATGAGAAATCAGAAGAGGACCCAATTACACCCTCTCTCCTCTTTCCCCGACTCGTTCAAGCCGAAAGAAGTTAACCATTAGGCCGGGTGAGGGCTCTAAAGGCGGGGGAAAGAAGAAGTAATGGGTCCGGCTTTATCCTTCTTGTTTTGCTTCTTTGCTTTTTGCTTCTATTTATAGACTTGTATCAACCGTAGATTGTGTGGGTACCGGCCCCCGCTTTTTGAAACCTGCACATATGTACAAATCTTTTATAGTATGGAATAAAATGATTCTTTTTTACTTGTACAATCTTTTGACTGTATTTGTGAATGCATTTATTCCTTATTTTCACACAAGTTTCTTTATTTTCTTTGTGTGATATTGCAGTGAGCTCGTGGTATGTTGCTTGAGCGTTGCTTTTATTAATGTAGCTATATTGTATTGCCCCCATACCACAGCTCATTGCAATCTTTTTTATTTTGAGAAGACTTGTACTTTTACTTTGAAGAACAATTCTTCCACTGTGAGAAGACTTGTACTCTTACTTTGGAGAATAATTTTTCCATTTTAAGGAAATATTACTACGCTCCAGTAGAAGTATTCTCTCTCCTTTTTTTAGAAAGAGTTTTTACACTTCAACTTTCGAAGATGGTCACTTTTTTGAAAAGTGAATTCTCTTACGCGGTGAAGCGGGCTTCCAAAGAAGGCTTTGATTTGGCACTTCAACTTTTGGGGAAGAATGTTCTCATTATGGAGAGATTGATCTTCCCTTGAGAGTAGAAGTGTGCCACCGAAGAGGGTTCTTTTTTTTTGTGCCTCCGAGGAGGGCTTTCTGTTTTCCCTTTACGCGGGGTGGCGGGCCTCCGAAGAGGGCTTTGGCACTTCAACTTGGTGAAGTGGGCCTCCGAAGAGGGCTTTATTCTTTCCCTTTACGCGCAGTAGCGGGCCTCCAAAGAGGGCTTTGGCACTTCAACTTGATGAAGTGGGCCTCCGAAGAGGGCTTTGGCACTCCAACTTGGTGAAGTGGGCCTCCGAAGAGGGCTTTGGCACTCCAACTTGGTGAAGTGGACCTCCGAAGAGGGCTTTGGCATTCCAACTTGGTGAAGTGGGCCTCCGAAGAGAGCTTTGCCACTTCAACTTGGTGAAGTGGGCCTCCGAAGAGGGCTTTGGCACTCCGGCCAGGTGCGGTGGGCCTCCGAAGAGGGCTTTGTTTGCCGGGAAGGTTGAATCTAACGGTCAAGTGGGTCCACGGGGCAGACGCAAGCTACCAAACTGGATGTTCGTTTGCACAAACAATCGTAATAAGTTAGCAAGGACTTGGAACCTTCACGTTGTTAAGGTGCCCCTTCGGTGGTCCCACCAACCTTTTTGTTGAGAGACAAGATTCCATTTTGGCTGTTTTCTGTCTGCTTTCCCATGCCTTTTCACCATCTGGCTCTCAGCGATTCCTCGTTATCGTCTCCAAGCACATGTTCCCTTCTTTTGCAAGTTGTTTGCTTTTTTTAGAGAGGTGTATTTCATTGTTAAGTGATTCCATGGGGTAGATGCAAGCTACTTAATTGGATGTTCGTTTGCACAAACGATCACAATCAGTTAGCAAGGGCCTGGAACCTTCACGTTGGGAAGGTGCCCCTCTAGTGGAATCACCAACTATTTGTGAGAAGCACTTTTGATGTAGAAATTGAATGTTGAATTTTTATGGCTCGACATTTGATTGCTGAGTGATTTGTACGAATCGCTGAGCCTTGTGATGTGTTGAATAGGTAAGCTCTGCTTTGATGGCCTGCAATATTAAATAGACATTTTAGCAATATATTTAAGATATTTGCACTTCGAAATGAGACACGCATTTTATAGTAATAGAGAACACAAGATTTATAGTGGTTCGGCCAAGAACTGGGCCTACATCCACTTTATAGTTCTTATTATTCATTTGCACTGAATTTACAATGGCTTACAATACAAGAATCATACATCCATAATCATTTTACAAATTTAAGCAAAGCTTCTAAGTAAAATATGGATGCAAGTGATTGTTGTTCCAAGCTCTTGGAATTGAATCTCCTTCGACAGTTGTGAGTTTGAAAGTGCCATCAAGAAGTTTTTTTCCTATGACGTACGGCCCTTCCTAGTTTGGCCCAAACACTCCTGTTGTTGTCATGATCCTTTTCAAGACTAGATCCCAAATTTCAAAGCTGCGTTGGCAAACTTTGGAATTGAAGTGCTTGGCTATCCTTTGCCGATGGGCTGCAATTCTAAGCTTAGCCTCTTCCCTTCTTTCATTAAGGAAGTCAAGTGCTTCAAGTTGCAGCTTTTCATTTTCAGCTTAGTTGAAATGGATTCTTCTAAGTGAGGGGAGCTCTATTTCCACCGGAATCATTCCTTCTGATCCATAAGCTAATGAGAATGCAGTGTGCCCAGTCGCAGTTTTGTGGGTAGTTCTGTATGCCCATACTGCTAGTGGCAGCTTATCGACCCAACCATCTTTTTTTTTCCAGCTGTTTTTTGATGGTTGATTTCATAATTTTGTTCACTACTTCCACTTGCCCGTTTGCCTGCCAGATGAGCCACTGCTGAGAAGCTTTTTTGGATATTGAATCGCTTGCCAGAGTCCTGGAATTCTTCGCTTTCGAATTAGGTACCATTGCCCATGATTATCTTTTAAGGCACACCATACCTGCAAATGATATTTTAAGTCACAAAATTTATCATCTTTTTAGAGGTAATAGTAGCCAATGGTTCAGCTTCAGCCCATTTAATGAAATAATCAATAGCAACAATAGCATATTTGATTCCGGACTTGGCAGTCGGTAAAGGCCCAATGAGATCTATCCCCTAAATGGCGAATGGCCATGGACTGACCATCTTGTTAGCTCGGTGGAAGGTTGTCTTGGGATTTTTGCAAATCTCTGGCATCTGTCACACTTTCGGGAGTAGTTTGCAGCGTCTCGATTAATATCTGGCCAAAAATACCCATAGCGGAGGATTTTCTTTGCTAAAGTTTGGCCACCTGAATGATCCCTACACTCTCCTCCGTGCACCTCAGCTAAAATTGTCTTAACCTCTTCCTTGGTTACACATCGGAGTAATGGCATCGAGAATCCCTGTCTGTACAACCGGCCATCTTGAATTACATATCTCGGGGATTTTCTTAACAGCTTCTAGCGCTCTTTTGAGTTTTCCAGCAGGGATCCGTTGAGTAGATATTCCTTGATCGGAGTCATCCACGACTCCTGCTCGTGAGATACAGCCATGATCCAGTCACTATCCATCTCATTAGTACTTGGAGCTGACAAGACTTCCACAGGGACCAATCCCAATAGTTGAGCTTCGTCAGAGCTTGAATACTTTGTGAGAGAATCTGCCTTCATATTCTCTTCCCGGCGTATACGGCTTATTGTATAATAATCAAAATCATCAAGAAGCTCCTAGGCCTTTGAAAAGTAAGTAGGCAGATTTCCTCCCTTAGTTTGAAACTCATTCCTGACTTGGCATACAATAAGTTGAGAATCACTGAAGATCTGCAATACTCTGACGTTTAGTTCTTTAGCAATCTTCAAGTCGGAAATAAGAGCTTCGTATTCTGCTGCTTCTTTCCACCGTCATTCTCCCTCTTCTGTGCACCAGATTCCTTTTTGTTTGAAGCAGCATTATTATTCTCAACCTCAGTCACGACTGCTTTTGCCGGCACAGGAAGACTTTCTAGGCGCATAAATTCATCGGCCTTCTTGTAGAATTTCTCAAGTGAATTTGGCTCTTTCATCTTTAGCCATTTTCCCAATTCACTAGATTTGTCAACAGCTCGCATCAAGTAGGTCATAATCATTCGAGGCTCTGCATTGTCAACTTCGGCCAAGGCTATTTTGAGCGGTTTAAGAAAGACTTGAGAGGCTCTCCGCGCTTTGTTCGAGGTTGGAAAGTGACATTATATCCTTGGCCTTTGAAGCATATAACCTGAACTGATCTTTGAATTTTCTAGTAAGGTCGAAGAACTGGTCCATAGATCGAACTGGCAGCTTTGTGAACCAAAGTAGGGACACTCCTTCCAAATACACCGGAAAGTCTTTGCACTTGATCTCATCTGATGCTCTGGCAACAGTCATATGCCAGTCATACTTGTACAAGAACTGGTTAGGGCCGCTTGTTCACCGATAAGCTGGAATAGTAGGAGGAACAAACTTCTTCGGAAATTCAGCTTCCAGGATTCCTTCAGTAAAAGGAGTCTTGCTTGGAGAAAACCCCCAATCATTCTCATCTTCTTCCCTTTGCATGCTTTCTTTCATAATTTGTCGAATCATTCCCGAGAGGTATTCCTTATCATTTAGAGGCCCCACGGGACAAACGTCAGCTACTTTTTTGAAAGTTTGCCTGGACAAACGTTCGCAAAGAGTTGGATACGGCCTTGAACCTCCGGCTTGGGGAGGTGCCCCTTCGTCGGTGCCAGCTTCCCTTTGAGGAATACTCTTTCCTTGAGAATCATGAACATCTTCGGCAAAAGTTTCTTCATTGTTTTCTGGTTGACGGTTAATTCCAAGCAAAGCATTTAACTTATCCAACATCAAAATGTTCTGGGCCTCCATTAGTTGATGCAACCCAGACACTACAGCATCCAACTCCACCCTTGCGACTCCAACACTAGGAGCCGCTTCATTTGACGCGGGAGAAGTGGCGGTGTTGTCACAAGTATCTCCAGATCTAGCAGATCCACGCTTTCTTCCAGGAGCCATAATTTCAGATAGACTTCAGGTTCGTAGAGAGAGTCTTTAAACAAATCTTTGCGAAGCAATGGTGAGAGCACTCCTGAGTTCGGTTTCTCAGTGAAAGCGCCAAAAATGTTAACGCAAAAAATGTACGCTAACACCCCGGTGTAAGTTGTGGTATAGTCAAAGCACCACCCTTTGGTACGGGAACTGAAAATAAGCATAAAATAGCAGAGAAATAGTAAAGAGACAACAGTTTTTATAGTGTTTCGGTTTAAAGTCAAGCCTACATCCACTTAATCTCTTTTATTGCTGGTTTGATTACAAATTTTTCAATGATTCTTCGATTACAACACAATTAAGACGAGTAGCTATAACTTCGATGTAGAAAAGCTCTTTGAATTCATGTTGAATGAGTTGGATCTTTCCTCAAGTTCGGTGAAGCGTCTTCGGTGTTTGAACTGTTGAAGGAGTTGAGAAAACAGCAAAGTATTGGCGTTCCAGAAATGATCCAAAAGTCCTTTTCCACTTGGAGTAGGCAGGGTATTTACAGGGAAATTTTGGGTCTATGTCGTAGGTCGTGGGTAGTTACAGAGGTAACCCGGTCTTGTGTTGGAAGAGAGATGGTTAAGTTCTCGGGCCGTCCCTCCAGAGGCATAACCATTGACAGTAGGAAGTTCCTTAGCCTGACCATTTTTTGGAAATCCAAAGAAACAATACGTTCCATGTACGGTTTTAGTTGTATAACCTGCCATGGAATGTGGCGGTAACCTGCTATTGAACATGGTAGCTATAGTAGGCATAAGTGCGAAATGCCTATGCTGGCTAAGATTTGTATTATACTTTCGAAATGTTTTCCACACTATGCACTAATAATAATAATAATATCAAATGATTTTGCGTATCAAGCATGTTTGACTATCATAAGGAGAAATCTCCTCTAATTCTACGTTTGCATTGTGTGCGTGGCGGCAGGCCTTATGGTAGTTTCATTTTCCAAAAGCATAGCGGAATTCGTTTTATTTTCTTTGAGGAAATAACTGTTTTTAAGATCTTACACCAGTCCCACGACTGACCTGGAGTTTATTGCTCCCTTTCTAAACTTTGGGTGCCCACCTATTTCCACAGGGACAGCCTAGAGTCAGGTTATCAGGTCATTTTGGAATTCAGGAGTTGCTGTGGAGCTCAAGAGGCAAGCTGGATGGCGAGACGTATTATCTATACTATGTAGTATCTGCTACGTTCGGGTTTGTGAGAGACAAATTTCTATGTAGGCAAGTTATTATAACTTCCAGTGTGTGTTGTTGTTGTACTCTGATGTTGTATTGTAATATCAGATATAGTTCTTTGTTTTAAAGATATTCATTTACCTATTATATTTGTTCTGCTGCGAAATGCGAAATGTGAGATTCCAGACATCGAAAAATCGGGTCATTACGTCCAATCTTTAAAACAGTCGATTTTTGAAATTCAAATCATATTTTGATTATAACTTCAAATCTCAAATTCGGTTATTTAAATAATTTCGTTTATCAAATTTAAATTTCAACATTTCGAGGTCAAATTCGAAAATAATTTGATTTCATAAATTTGATTTTCCATTTCTTAAAATCAAATCATTAAAAAAAATTCAAATCAAAATTTTAAAATCATTAAATTTAACCAATCTGGTGTCTGTATATAATTCTCTATCCTATGGCCAAGTGAATTAGTTATTTCAGTTTAAATTCCAGGGATGGATTTATATCATTTCAATCCAAAATAAATGCCATATGTGCATATAATTTCAACCTATTTCTTAATTTATTCGAAATAATTAAATTACGGTACTACTGTAAACAATATTCAGAGTGATAACATGATATATAAAATAAATAAACAGCCAAATGTCAACCAGTATCATCCATCGCAGCCAATCATCCAAACAGTCAATATCACAACAATTACCAATAAAAAACGGGAATTTAACAGCAATTAAATCCAAATTTAATTTAATGGTCAATTTCAAATTTTATCAGTTTATTCATATTTTCGTTTTTAATATCAATTTGAATTTATCAACGACAAGTAATAAATTTAAATCACTACACGATACAAATTTAACTAACATAAAAATTAAATTAGTCAATTATGAGCATATAAAACACTCACCTTAATTCGAAACTGAAAACAATTCCAGCTTCAAATAAGTTCCAGTTCCACTGCAATATGAAGACAACTTTCACACAATCCCAACGATATCTTTCTCGCTCGAATCAGACCTCGTTTGAAGAGTAATGATTAAATTAATATTCTATCAATTTAAACAAAATCAACAATTTAATTTCTTAAATAGTAAATTAATTACCCACTTCTCAAGTTACTAGCAGACTACGGCTGAGACCCTTGAACGCGCACCAAAGCTACCATATGCATGCCATTTCCGGCCTCTTGACAACGATCAACGACCATTGTTTCAACTGTCGTTCCCCTCCTCCTTCATCTACGACTTTGTCGCATCTGACGCCTACGCCTTCTATCGTTTTCGCAAGTGCGCCCAAGTCTTAGATTGACGACGAGGTAGCCCATCGCCAGAACCCATCGTGCCACCTCCTTCTCCATCTCTCACGCGTGTTCAAAACCCTACAGTCGCGACTCGCCTCGTTCGCTGTCACCCTTCCTCTTTACATCGCGATCGCCTTAGATTGCCTCGGTATTTTTTCGATCATCTGTTGATTTTCCTTTTTTTGTAATCAATCTACGGTTTTTTTTCTTTTCTTTTTTCTGTTTCCTTCGATTTAAAAGAAAGGGGAGGAAGTGGGATATACGAGATGAAATTGGGTAACGTGGGTTTGAACGAGTTTCTTCTTCTTATATTATATTATATTATATTATAATAATTATAAAATATCTGATTCGATCTACCCGTGAAGTCACGATATCCAAATGAAGCGCGCCACTTGGCATTTAATGGTTTAACCACATTCCGAATGCAACGGAACTAGTCTCGAGGCCTCGCACGGCCAAACAACCAGTCCGATCACTACCAAACTTGAAACCAAACAAAAATTCACCCTTACGGATCCAATGAAACGGTTTTCGTCGAAATCCGAGACAGTGGCCAAAATGACTATTTTTACTCGTCAATTAAAATATAAAATATTAAATATTAAATTTTTCACGTTTAAATCCAATTTTAAATGTTATCCATCTTCATTCATATTTTGAATAAAATTTAAATCAATTTTCGATATATATTTCAATCATCTTAAATCCAGAACCAAATTATTCAAATAATTTCCAATATTAATATTTTTTAAAACAACTTAATTATCCAATAAACATATAATAAAAGTCATTAAATTTTATTTCTATCAATATTTATCTAATAATTACATTAAATTTAATAATTTAACATAGCCAAAAATACGGGTCGTTATATCCTCCCCCACTCAAAACTTTTCGTCCTCGAAAATGCGTTAAGTACGGAATTATACACTCGACGTATTTAATTCAAAACTGTCAACCTATAAAACTTTAAAATTCTTATTTACAAACTATTACTATTGTAACGACCCGGCTTCCTATGCCCAGAAAGACGTATCATTTTTAAGAAAGAAAGGGGTGAGAAAATAGAAAAGATAGAGAAGAAAGAACAACAACATCAGCATCTCACAGCGGAAGGAATAAATTATATTAATCACATAAGTATTTACATAATATACAACATCAATCAGAGTATACAGGTAATACATCACATACTAGACAGTTATAAACACTTGTCTAGTTATACAACTCAAACAAATAACTCAAAGATACCAACACAGCGGAATTATATAAATCTACAAACGCTGAAGCCTCCTGCTCCATTGCACTTTCAGAATTCGTCAAAGCCTACCTGAATCCCTTGGCTACTCGTAAAAATTTGAGTACCGGAGAGTTTAGGAAAAACAGAAATAAACTCCGGGTCATACATGGTCTGGTGTGAGTAACAGGTTAAAGTTGCTTAATTTTCAAAACCTTTGAAAAGAAAGGTGTCACGTAAGACTTCCCACACATAAACATGGAAATGTTTTTACCTTACGCTAACCAAAACATTTGATAGGAAATCAAGTGATATTATAATAGGTCTAGGGTTTTCAAGTAAATAGAAAATAGCCGAAATTGTTACATTCATTAAATTCCAGCTACTAGCCACAAAAGTGGTAATACAATCGAATCTGATGGCACTTATTGGATTTTGGATTCCATACAATGGCAGGGCTACTAGGGTACCGCCCGTCAAAAAACATGGCCTAGATCAACGTACCGGGGAGTACGCCCACTCCCCTGCAACACAAGGTCAGAACCATTCCTTACTGAACAGTCCCGAACAAGATAACCCCACAGTTGGCTGCGGACCAACTGCCCACACGGCCGAATAAAAAGGGACATCTAGACAGGGGTATATCTCGTCCTGCTTGGGCATGACCCACCTAACCTTGCCGCACCTCCCCTGTTTTAGCCATTCCCGGTTGATGAGGCTTGAAGCTACGATTACCTTTATAGAACATATCTCTTAGAATGCCCATCGTCCGCCTGACGATGTTCTGAAAGCATTCAATCCATACAAGTTCGTTCCGCGTTCGAATGAAACCGAAGGCATCATCTTGTTACACTCGTTTTGGAATCACCCTAAGAGTTAAAGACGATAATCATTGCACTCTGAATCTTCATCTTCACTTCAGATTCACGACCTATCGTGAATTTGGATCGATGTGGTTTTCGGATGTCCAAATATGGAAACTCGATCCTGGTCTCATCGAAATCCAAAACGTATCTTTTAAGGCTAAGTTGTTTTAGAGTTAAAACAATTCAATTCAATATTATCTATATACACACAGATAGATAATTCACATCTCATAATAGATAATCACATTATCATCATAAACAGATAATTAATATTATCATCCAAACAAATACATAATATTGTCATACTAAACCAAGCATCCATATCACATAGTTTTTACTCATCTCATATCTGAGATCACAATCAATCAATGAAATATCAATATCCTCATCCAAAAGCATGATTTATTATTCACAATCTATAATTAATTTAAAATGAATTAAATTAATTACTTCTATCTTTAATTAATTTAAAATAAATTAAATTAATTACTCACTCCATAAATCCTGCTCATACACCATTGATTAATTATAAATCAAATGAATTAATCATTCTCTAATTTCAATAAGTAATTTAGTCTTTAATTAATTTCTCAAATGAATTATTCTAAATCATTCACAGCAATTTACATTTAATTACTTCCTTATTAATTATTAACAATTCTTAATTACATCATTAATAATATTAATTAATGATCACTAATTTATATTAAATTACTTTATTTAAATTTATTACATTAAGTGATTAATCTTTATTTAAACACAATTATTAGTCACCCTTGATTAATAACAAACCAGTAATTAACTACCCTTAATTACTTATTAAAAAATTAATCATCCCATGATTAATTATTCCCATAAATTAATCCTTTGATTAATTACAAAAAAAATTACCCAAACTACTTCACTTACAATTTATCTTGTATTAATTTCATTAAGTAATTATCATCTAATTACTTTCCTAAGTAATTATACTCCATTAATTACACTAAGTAATTACACATATCAATTCATCAAATGATTTCTTAAATTAATTAAAATTAATTAACTTAATTTAATCTTATCATCAGTTACTTATGTATTATAATTAATCATCTTTGATTTAAGTAGCTTCTTCTACATTCCAGTAGTTTCCTTTAATTTATTTACAGAGATTAATCTTTGAATAAATCCATTAATTAATTACCTTTAGATAGATTTATTACAATTTAATTACCTTGTTTATTTATATTCGCAAATTAATCAATTTCCTAATTACATCCTTAATTATAAAAATTAATGATCTCTAATCAATTATTTTATTAATTAATTAAATTAAGAAAAACTTAATCTTCTAATCACATATATTAATCATCTTTGGTTAACTTCATACAGTAATTAACTTCCCTTTATTAATTACTCTTAAATAAACAAACTTAATTAATCCCCCGATTATCTTCAAGTAATATATTCCAATTACTTCCATTACCCGTCATCCAATAATTTCGTCAATTACTTCATGAAGTAATTTACTTCCAAAATTATCAAGTGATTAATCCAAATAAATTAAATTAATTAACTCAAATTGAATCAATTTACTCAATTAATAAGTAATTAATTTCTTAATTACTTTCCAAATAAATAATTACATTTAAACTATTACAATGATTATTATTAAATTAATTATTCTAATTAATTATTAAAAAAATCAATCACATTAATTAATTACATTAATTATTCTAATTAATTATTAAAAAAAATCAATCACATTGATTAACCATTAAAATTTATTAATTTAAATAAAAATCTAATCAATGGTTCTTAATTACATATTAATTACTTAATTCATTTTTTTAAAATTTAATTAATACATTTAAACTTATAATTACTAATTTCATTGATATCAATCATTAATTATTCATACTTAATTAACTTAAAGGTTACTGAATATAAATTCTGAATCTTCATTACTTAAAGTAAACTACTCTTATTATTGATTAAATTTTCACTTTCAGTATGTTTAAAAACATTTATTTCAAATTACGTCCTAAATAAATTCCTATTTATCCTTAATAAAGTTTAAAACAAGTTTTTCAAAAACCTTTTAAACTCACATGTTTAAAAGCATATTTTAACACTTAAAACTTATTTAAATCAATTTAAATTATAAAACTTTATTTTATTTCCACATCTAGAATTTCAAACATAAGTTCTGGTTTCAATTTTTGAAGTTAACTTTGTTATAATCTTTCCTTAACAATTTAAACTTCATTTTTGAATTCAACTTTTTTTTTGAATACACTTAAATATTAAACACTTTTAAGTTATTAAAATAATTTAAATTATAAAATTTTATTATTCCCAACTCAGTTTCAAAACTAACTTGAATTCATTTTTAATCTTTGATTTACAACTTGGTTTAACTTTGTTTTAATTTTAAAAAAAAATTTAAAACTGTTAACTGGGTACAGGTTAAAACCTTGAACAAACTTCAACCCGAGCCTCCCCTCATTTACTTCGAGTTCAACATCTTACTGCCCGAGTAACCACCCGAGTTCGCACTCGAAAACACTTCACCCAGACTAAAAAAAGCACAGACCCAAGCAATGTGCACAGTGCACGTGCCTACCGTCGATGATTGACTCCGGTCATCATCGCGTCGCCGAGCAAGTCGACCAAGCCCCACGTACCAACTCCAGATCGTCAGCACCCCTTCCTCTCCTCGAAAATGAAAACTAGCTCGGCTATGAAACCTGGAACCACCACAGTACTCCTCACCCCAAACCTGAAACTTCGCCGACCTCGCCACCTCATCCACCGGAACCCCTGAAATTATGGTCACCGCTACGTCAACAACACCCCTACCAAACGCCAGCACCACTTGACACTCGATCGAACGGTGACGTCGTACGAACGAAAAAACCCATGGCACCTCAAAACTAGGTCATCAGAATTTGAATGCCTTCCGCCTCCACCATGGTTATCGACCGACCATCGCGGTATTTTTCTTGGGACCTCCATAGGCCCCTCTATCCCCACGAGGCAACTCGACCTCCCCAGATCATCATAACGCCGGAATTCGATCAAAATACCCACTCCAATCAACTTCGAACTGCTACCAAACTACCCCACTAAAAATCATCAAACTTACCTTAAAAATCATCGTTCCCAGTATGGATTCTAGTTAGATACCTGAATCAATGATCGGTGAAGTTCAAAATTTGGTCAATCTTGGGTTTGTTCAAAAATTTGGGTTTCCAGAGAAATTTTTTAAGTTGTTTTAATCTTAACTGAATTTTTAAACTCAGTTTACAATGATACAAACATCTTTTGTTCGAATCTTAAGTTCAATCATCAATCAGAAAAGGAGTAAATGATTTTTGAATCAAACAGTTTGAGTTTTGAACTGAGAACAGATAAAATTTAAAACAACAGCCTGTAACACTACACATCCTACAAGCGTAGACAGAGGTCCAATATATATATAGATATATACACATACTATTCCCAGGCATATACACAACAGATTCATCCCTAAAAAATATATATGTATAAAAGTTACTCACTTGAAATGTGAAAGAACAGAGCCTAGTTTGCTTTGCAACAGGCTTGAAAATTACAAGCTGAAACCTTTCCTCTCGATTCTCTGGTTATAGTTGAACTGGATTATTGTTTTAAAATCTGAGTTGTTGTTTAAGTTTTTAAAATAGTTTTTACTTCAGATCTAGGTTTTCGTTTTCGAATTAAAATGAGAAGATGGAGATATATAGCCAAAAATTGTAGACAGGGTACATTATTATGTTTCATACAACTGTGATAATACTTAGTACAATACAGCATATAAAATCTTTGTTTGTACTGATTTAAACCAAAGATATTTTTATGGTGGAGGCTGATATGAAATGTATTGTGTGCTAGAAAGATTAACATTAATTGCTTTTGTTTGTTCACGAATACATAATATTGTCTTCCTTAGCAAGCCTTCACATATATTTTTTTTCTTTTCAGCCTGCACACATTTGATTTTGTTTCTAGATTTTATTTGTTACCTTTGTACAATCTGGTATACTTGTTTTGTTACTTTAAACTTAAGTATATGCTACTTTTTCCCATGTCAGTCTACACTTATTTTGATTTTTGCTAGTTCTCAAGTCTTCTACTTGGTAATATATATGTTTACTTGTATTTTTACTTAATACATATAGTGTTGTATTCCTATATGTATATTTATTTATTTTTTAAATCATATTTTTATCAAGCTATACCTAAAAAGAAAATGAAACAATCTTTTTGTTAATGCATTTTAAATCTGAACCTAAGCTAGATTAAGTCTTAAATTATTTAAACACTTATCTTAAGTATTTAAAACCATATATTTATTTACTTAATAGCTCTTAAAAGTTTAATATTAAATAAATCATAATTTCCAATTCACAAAAATGTATATATATAAATTTGAAAACATAATTTATTAGTTAAATTTTAAAACAAAGCCTCCCTATTTACAATGTATACAAATATATACATATATAAATAGAAAACAATCAATTAATTTTTAACAGATAAAATTTACCAATTAAATATTTATTAAAAGAAAAGTATCAATTCAGATCTTATTAACAAAGATATGTCAAATCAATTTAATATTTAAATACAGGTTATTAAATTGATATTGCTAAAAAAAGCCGGGTTGTTACATTCCTCCCTCCTTAAAAGGATTTCGTCTCCGAAATTTAAAAGAAAAGGTAATTTAATAATCTATTAAAGATTTTAAATCACAATCAATTCACTCAATCAACAAATCTAACCATCCCGACAAAATTCTAGATAGAGCTTCCTAGAGTTTCTCCAAGTATAATACCGGAATACTCAATCTATAGAATCCAAACAGTCTATACTACTAAGCTATAGAGCTCCTACTCATCAAGATCTATAAAACTACACAGATATTAGACTACAGACGAGTCTGACTCACAACCTAAACTTCTTGAATTGCTGGGTCCGAAACCAGAGATGGATTATACACGTATTCCCTCTGAGATACGTGGAACACAACGAATCCCAGCTATCCAAACTGGTAATTCACTCCGAAGATCAAACATCTAACCTTACCAAAACATAGAGAAAATCCAAAACACCTCGGACCTAGCTTCCCAAACTTACCAAATTATATAGCTCCTTTGAATCAGAGAAAATTCATTCAAAATCAAATCTCCGACTTCGAAATCCAAATTCCTCCGTCTCTTATCCACCAAATTCTTCTAATGATCCAGAGCTGCCTTCATCCCTACTAATCAGCTCAACCTTTGCTGATGACTCCTAAAACAATTTGGACCAAAACAATTCAATAGAATGATCTTCTCAAGACCAACCAAAATCAAGAACTCAACCTCTATCATTAGTAGGGAACAATCTCTCATTTCCAGAAAAGAAAAAAAGATGCACTCCCAACTGCTTCAGCTGCACAACTCTGATCTGGGGTAGATGAAAATGCTGATGATGCACACAAGCACAAACGGGACAACTCATTCCAAAAATATGGTTCACAGATCCATAGTAGAAACTCAAAAGTTCCTCCAAAACCTGATCCGCTTTACCAAATCCTCTCTCTAGAAACCATTCTACCACTAGGCTGAACCATCGGTACCATTGCTAGAATCCAATCGATACCAAACTCAACTCCGGATGCAAGGGCAACCCGATGACCTCTTCAAAGATATCCAGAAAAATATTTTTGATAAACCAAGAGAATGCCCAACTACCGCAAGTCACTTTTGCGATCAACCCAGGCTAGTATCCAAAGAAAACTGTTCTCTCCTTACCAATCTAAACAGCTTAAGCTTATCTAGCCAATCCATTGAAGAAATGGATCCACAAAATTGCCTCTGAACTTCACCTCTAAAGAACTGCTGACAAATGACCTCCTCGTGTGCCGGCAGAACAATCTGAGCCGCAACACTGCTGCTGATGCCAAAAATATCTTAATCCAAAACTCCTCGAAAAACTCGGGCCTCAAAGCCAAACACAACATTCAGCTGAACTCAACCTTAAAACTAATGGAGACACACTTCCTTATCCAAAGATCCTTGAGAACTTCTTCAGAAACAATCCATCGCTACTGCATCTCAACACACAACTACTACTTCTTGAGTTACCAAGATAACATCACTAGTTTCTACTCAAATGAAAAAATCCAAATCCTACTCATCCAAACTTGTACTACAAAAATGGACTCCAAATCTTAACAGGTTTCCTCCAGAGATTTGGTGAAATCCTTACACAACAAATTCACTCTAGACGGTATTAGGTCTACAGTCTCGTCAGATACACTTCCAACCAATGGTAGTCGTGTTACACACACCACTACCCTATCTACCCTTATACTTATATTGGAAAGCCCGAACAGGTAACCCAACAAATAGATAGAAATATATATATATATATATATATATATATATATATATAAAAATTACAAATACGCTCTCTCAAGAAATAAATCACTCAAGAGCTTAGGTATCCACTCAACCTAGCGCTCTGATACCACTATAACGATCCGGCTTCCTATGCCCAGGAAGACGTATTGTTTTTAAGAAAGAAAAGGGTGAGAAAATAGAAAAGATAGAGAAGAAAAAACAACAACATCAAAATCTAACAGCTGAACGAATAAATTATATTAATCACATAAGTATTTACATAATATACAACATTAATCAGAGTTATACAGATAATACATCACATACTAGACAGTTATAAACACATGTCTAGTTATACAACTCAAACAAATAACTCAAAGATACCAACACAGCGGAACTATATAAATCTACAAACGCTGAAGCCTCCTGCTCCATTGCTCCGCCAGAATTCGTCAAAGCCCACCTGAATCCCTTGGCTACTCGTAAAAATTTGAGTACCCGAGAGTTTAGGAAAAACAGAAATAAACTCCGGGTCAGACATGGGTTTGGTGTGAGTAACAGGTTAAAGTTGCTTAATTTTCAAAACCTTTGAAAAGAAAGGTGTCACGTAAGACTTCCCACGTATAAACTTGGAAAAAAATTTACCTTACGCTAACCAACACATTTGATAGGAAATCCAGTGATATTATGATAGATCTAGGGTTTTTAAGTAAATAGAAAATAGCCGAAATTGTTACATTCATTAAATTCCGGCTACTAGCCACAAAAGTGGGTAATACAATAAAATCCGATGGCACTTATTGGATTTTGAATTCCGTACAATAGCAGGGCTACTGGGGTACCGCCCGTCACAGAAAGTGGCCTAGATCAACGTACCGAGGAGTACGCCCGCTCCTTTGCAACACAAGGCCGGAACCATTCCTTATTGAACAGTCCTGAACAAGATAACCCCGTAGTTGGCTGCGGACCAACTGCCCACACAGCCGAATAAAAGGGGACATCTAGATAGGGGTATATCTCGTCCTGCTTGGGCATGACCCACCTAACCTTGCTTCAGCTCCCCTGTTTTAGCCATTCCCGGTTGATGAGGCTTGAGGCTACGAATATCTTTATAGAACATATCTCTTAGAATGCTCATCGTCCGCCTGACGATGTTCTGAAAGCATTCAATCCATACAAGTTCATTTCGGGTTCGAACGAAACCGAAGGCATCATCTCGTTACACTCGTTTTGGAATCACCCTCAGAGTTAACAACGATAATCCTTGCACTATGAATCTTCATCTTCACTTCAGATTCACGACCTATCGTTAATTTGGATCGATGTGGTTTTCGGATGTCCAAATATGAAAACCCGATCCCGGTCTCATCGAAATCCAAAACGTATCTTTTAAGGCCAAGTTGTTTTAGAGTTAAAACAATTCAATTCAATATTATCTATATACACATAGATAGATAATTCACATCTCATAATAGATAATCACGTTATCATCATAAACAGATAATTAATATTATCATCCAAACAAATACGTAACATTGTCATACTTAAACCAAGCATCCATATCACATAGTTATTACTCGTCTCATATCTGAGATCACAATCAATTAATGAAACATCAATATCCTCATCCAAAAGCATGATTTATTATTCACAATCTATAATTAATTTAAAATGAACTAAATTAATTACTTCTATCTTTAATTAATTTAAAATAAACAAAATTAACTACTCATTCCATAAATCCTGCTCATACACCATTGATTAATTATAAATCAAATGAATTAATCATTCTCTAATTTCAATAAGTAATTTAGTCTTTAATTAATTTCTCAAATGAACTTATGACGCCCCACCTCTATACCCACGCTAGCCAAGGACACTACGGAGCAATGCCATCAACTAGCGCGGAGAATAAGGCTGTTGAGGAGCGACCATCCGTGCAATTGCTTTGTGCGAGCACCGCTATGTCGGATAGTATAACGCATTTGAAATCCGGAGGAAATCCGACACACCGATACAAACTCAAGGCTACTTCACAGTGGCTATAATAATCTTCGGAAACAAATATAGAAATAAACATAACATAAATCAGTCACAGATAATTCATATCACAAAGGCGGAAGAAGATATGAATATATATAACTAACACATGAAAGTGTATATCAGAGTAGTGGTCAGAAAAGATCCACAATAATACAAAAGAATAGCAACACGTGCTATACAAAAGAATACAACCGTGAGTCTATCTCTCAAGTGTATACAACAAAAACTGCTAATCTAAATAGTTAGCCAAAAGTGAGAAGATGGTTCCAGATAGAAAGTCATGAGGAAGCACATGTAATATCTCAGTCTGACCCGAGTATTATTTAATAAGAAAATAATAAATGGATCAGTCTAGTTATAGTTATCAAATAAAATGAGATATAAGAAGAGATATAATAAAAAGATGTATGATTACTAAAAATGTCATACTACGACAAATATAAATTAGAAAATCCACAAAAGTCATGCAATATCTCAAGAATCTCATAGCATCAAAAGGATGTCATATTCTTTATTTCATTCACCAAGCCACAATAAAATAACGTACATATCAATGCCAATTGTAAAAGTTGGTGAAACATAAATTCCAGAAATCATCAATTAGAAATCTAGGAATCACAAGAAAAGGACGGCCAATCCCAAACGGAACGCTATTCCATAGACCGAACATCGACGCACCTAAATAGAGACACACCATGCATAGTCAGACATTGACGCACCTAGAAAGGTACGACCCATGCAAAGACAAACATCGACGCACCTAAATAGATACGCCCCATGTAATGTCTAGCGTCGATGCACCTAGAAAGATACACCCTATGCATAATTAAGCATCGACGTACCTAGAAAGATACGCCCCATGCATAAATCAACATCGATGTATCTAGAAAGATACACCCCATGTAATGTCTAACATCGATGCACCTAGAAAGATACACCCAAGCAAAGTCGAACACTGACGCACCTAAAAGGGTACGTCCCATGCATAGACGAACATCGACGCACCAAGAAAGATACGCCCCATGCCTCGACTTATTGAGCCGATTGCTCCATGAAGTAAACAAACATCGACGCACCTAAATAGATACGACCCATGTGTAAATAAACATCGACACACCTAAATAGGTACAACCAATGCGAGAAATGAGATGAAGCTCAATAAAATGAAGCATAGTCCTCCATATGGACAACGAGACATCGCAGATTGCTAGTCTAAACCATTAAATGATCATCATCGATCATCAAGAAGTGTCAATTACAGTAAGCTAGTAAATATATGGCTTAGCCACATGTCTCATAACCACTAGCTTAACTTAAATATTTACGAACAAATTGTAGATCTCCACTAGAAAGTTTGTCACAAAAGATTCAATCGAACAAGTCCAAGAATTAACCGACGAAGTAAACGCAAGTGTTTCATACCACTTGTTTTACTAAGTCGTTTAATTGGATTTCTCATACGAGTGAGGTAAAGGTTTGTATATACTAATAGATTGGAAAACGGTTTAAGAAACGAGCTTTGTAATAAAATAGTGTTGAAATCGTTTTGATGAAAGAGTTTTGATATTTACTACTAGTATTGAAACCTTTATATTTTTAAAGTGACAAATCATAGAAATGATTGTAGAAACAATCAATCATCAAAATTCACATTCGAAGATGTGAATAAAATCCAAAGAAATCGATGACGGAATCCATCGAAGTGGATATTCCCAAAAATGACGAAGAAAATGTCATCAAAGTCAATAATAAATGATAACAACAAAAAGGGAATCAACACGAATCGATTAAAGTTGGAAAAGCTAAATAGGCAAATAGGCAAAAGACTGCAGATTTAGACGTCTGAAATCAAGGATTCAGACGTCTGAATCTGGAAAACCAAAAGTTTTCCGGAGTATATTTCAGAAGTCTGAACCCTATATTTCAGACGTCTGAAATACGCAATTTTTAGCCTATTTCCTCTCTGGTCCAAAACAAACTAATTCAGACGTCTGAAATATAGAATCAGACGTCTGAATCTGGGGATAAAATCTTCTCGGTATAATATTCAGACGTCTGAATCAAACGTTTCAGACGTCTGAAACTGGGGTTCAGGGCATTCCCTGAACATAGACCAAAAATGGCCGAAATAAATACCGGAAGCGATCAGACGAGCAATGATGACTAAGGATTTACGTCTAGCGACAACCCAGCCTTAACGGCTCTTCGATACGCCTCTAATATCAATGTCCAAATATCCATAAAAGGATTTTCATAGATTTTGATTTCAAAACATCAAAAATTGGAATACACACCAAATCAATCCAAACCAAAATCAATTGCACAAGAATAAGTGTTAGGAATTCTACCTAACAATCGAAGATAATTATAGATAAAGATGTGAGATAAAAATCTCACCTTTGAACCCAAATCAATGAAGGAGAAGCTTTTAAAACAAGCTAAGATCAATTCCTCTTCAATAACAACTCAAGAAGCTTCAATCTAAGCTTACAAGTAAAATATTTCCTATGTTAGGTTTAGGAATTTCTAAAATGGAATAGAGAAAGAGTTGGAGAAGATGAAGAGGATGCATACCAGTAGGTTCTCTTAGAATTTGGAGCTAGATCTTGGATTTTGCAAATGAACTAGTTTTGGATTTCTATTTCTCATTCTCTTCCACCATTTTTGCTTTAGAACTGAAAAGAGGAGGAAGTGAGAGTGAATGGGGAGAAGTGGTTCAGATTTGGGTATTAAGTTGGCTAGTGGGCTGAACCCAAACCCAAACCCAAAGTGAAAAAGGTCAAATTTTTAGCTAGCTCCAAACATATCAATGTTTATACTCAAAAAGGTTGCAAATGGCATTTTGAACTCAATAGGAGGGGTTTCGAGTCCTAATTCGACTGTTTGCAAAAAGTAGCTTTTCGGACCAAAATCCGACGAACGATAAAATATTTAAATAAAATATTTAAATATACAATTGATATATATGCGGGTTGTTACAGACTCCCCTCCTTAAAGAAATTGCATCCTCGCAATAATTAAGAAGAAAATAAGAAGTAATAACCATAGAAGCATATCAACAAAAAAAAGAAAATTTGAAATAGGAAGTTCACCATAAGGAGCATGAAAGAGTTAGCCTGAACGGGTTCGCATGGTGAATTCTATGGATTCCCAAGAGCAATCCTTAGGATTTGAGAACCATTGAACTCTCATAAAAAGAACATCTTTATTTCGAAGGCACTCAACCTCCGAAGCAATGATGCGAATAGAATATAACTCCTAAATAAAATCTGGTAGAACTTCACCTCCTTAATAATACCAGCCTCAAGAATAAAAATCGGAATCCCTAAGGCATTTCCGTAGATAAAAGACGTGGAAATCGTCACGAATTGCAGAAAATCGAGCCGTTGCAACGACATAGTATAATAACAATACGCCCGAGAAACTAGAAACTCGGATAATTTTGGAACAACGACGTAGTACAATGACGGTGCGTTCAATGAATCAAACACCACAAAAGAACATCGGACGCAAGCCCATAAAAGAAATGAGATGAAGCTCAATAAAACAAGATACATCGAAACGTCCAATGAACTTGGTAAAAGATCATTCCATTCGGACATCATCAAAAAGACAACCACTTGTTGCTTACGACTAAGGGCATTGGCAACATGATTTCCCTTCCGGGAGTACATAAAGAATATTAAGATCATAAGATGCAAGGAACTCTAGCCAACATTAAGTTCCTTATGAGAAAATATATATTCCAAAGATTTATGATCGGGGTAGAGAACAAATTTCTCATCCAAAAATGATGATGCCAAATTCTAAAATTGAAATCAATAGCAGCGAGCACTAGATCATGAATGGCATATCTAGTCTCGATAGGCTTTAATGATTTAGAAACATAAATGATAGCACGTTCTCTTTTGCAAGAGAATGACATTCAAACAAATACGATAAGCATCGGTACAAAATATAAAGTCTTGGTTCCCTTCGGGAATCACAAGAATAAGAGTATCGAAAAGAAAGAATTTCTTTTAAATAATCTTCTTTCTCGAAAAGCTAAAATTTTCAAAATTACATTTATCTTTATGTAATAATCTTTCTAGAAAAATTTACATTTTTACAAGTCAATATATATATCGTGTCTGACTTTCTCATCTAAGCGTTTAGGAAATTCCTATCGACAACGTTGATCAAGCGCATCGACCAGAATTCTTAAAGCACTCAATGGGCAATACAATCACAAAATCATCTTCTATATGATGAAAATATCTCTTAAAAGTTTTTGAGAATATTCTTTGCTCGTTTAAGAGAAAAATCAAATCGTACTTATAAATAAATCTTATGAAAAAGATTTACAAAATTTTAAATTTCTATTTTCATCCAAAATCAATAAATACAAAAATGAAGTCATCGAGATATTCATAGAATACTCGATTTATAAAATGGATGAAACAAGATGGGCAAACTGAATGACATAATAAGTCATTCAGAAGAATCATAACAAGTGCGAAGTGCTTAAGTGGAATGCTAACTCACGCAACTCGTAGCCAAATGAAATTCGGTGGCAAGGTCGAGCTGAGAAGACCTTATCACCACACAAGATATTGCGTAGGTGATAATCCTAAGACAAGTACAAATAAACCGGAAAATTTCACAAACTATTTAGTTGAGAGGAATAAAATTTTCCTTATCATGAGGGTTTAAAGAATAAAGATTGATGCCACCAAAAATTTGAAACCGGAATCACAAAGAAAAATAGAAATTTGCTTAACATATTAAAAAAGTCGAAGATGAATAGTCCACACGGAACATAGGATATAGATTCATAATAATTAAGCCAATCCTTTACAAAAATCAATTCCGATGCCTAAGAGAAAAAAAATCGGTTCGGGAAGAAAAATCACATAAAATAATTTCGACATCAATAAAAAGCAAATTGAGTGTTGCAAATCCACCAATCCGGATTCGCAATCCTTAAAGAAGTCATCAAGCCCAGAAATGTTTAAAGAAAAGAATCACAAGTTCTTTTGATATAAAAATAATGAGATGAAACCCATATCAACAAGAACTCGAATAAGATAATCACAAAGCAAATGTCATCAAGGATTGAATGGAAAATACCTTGACCGGGAGAAGTGTTGTTTAGCTCCCTCTCTCTCTTGCTTTGAAGTTTGGGACATGAAGACATATAATGGTCTGCACCTTTGCAATAGCGGCAAGAGATAGGTCTAGGACACTTATTTATATAGTGGTCCTTAGAGCCACAATTGTAGCATTCTCCACGATTAGGGATTGGAGTTTTTGCTTCCGAAGCTTCTTGCCTCCCTCTCTTGTTGGGAATGGGGCATTTTAATTTAATTGGCCTCTTCACATTATGGTTGAAGTTCTATTGGGCACCCACAACTTCAACATCACCTTCATTATCGGCCTCTTCAAGACGAAGAGCGATATCAATAAGCTGAACAAAAGAAACCTCTAGTTTCAAAAGTAATGGCTTCTTAAGATTCTTATTCAAGCCATAGACAAATCTCTGATTTTTCTTCAATGGGGTATTAATATACTCGACCCCATACTTAGAGAGAGATTCGAAAGATGCGACGTAGTCCGTCACAGAAGATTCACCTTGAACAAGGTCAATAAAACGCCGGGCCAAAGTTACTTTTTCAGCCTCCGGCACAAACTTTAGTTCGAATCGTTCCCGGAATTGCTCCCAAGTAAGATCCGCTTCGATAATCTCCGAAGTCAAGAGATCATACCAATCTAACGCTATTTCTTGGAGCATGCTAGAAGCCACTTGGACTCGATGTAGATCAATAAGGTTCATGCGAGAAAAGATGTGATCACATGATTTGAGCCAAGCCTGAATTTCTATAACATTCTCGGATCCTTTGAATGGCCTTCCGCCCAAATCGGTATAGTCTCTGCACAAGCGTGCAAAACCAGATCTAGTATGAGTAGGCTCTGGATTGGGTCCTGCAGCTTGAGCATTCTTCACGAGATCTAAAAGCTGCTGAGTAGACATGAATACTCCATCTTGGGGAGTAGCACTAGACTGACCCGCACTGGGTCGGTTAGACCTAACCATTCTTCTTCTTTAAAAAGAAAGAAGGAGAAAAGTTGTTCTCAAAATAAATATCAAGCAATCTTGATAGATAAAACAAGGAATCATAAAGAAAATAGGATGAATCGGTACGAAGACTCGAATTAAATCCAAAAGCATGACTCCTAAGAAAGACTTAGGACGATGATCCTTGTTATAATATTCCATATTTTTCCGAAGTTTGGCTCTGATACCAAGCTGTGACGCCCCACCTCTATACCCACGCTAGCCAAGGATACTACGGAGCAATGCCGTCACTTAGCGCGGAGAATAAGACTGTTGAGGAGTGACCATCCGTGCAATTGCTTTGTGCGAGCACCGCTATGTCGGATAGTATAACGCATTTGAAATCCGGAGGAAATCCGACACACCGATACAAACTCAAAGCTACTTTACAGTGTCTATAATAATCTTCGGAAACAAATATAGAAATGAACATAACATAAATCAGTCATAGATAATTCATATCACAAAGGCGGAAGAAGATATGAATATATATAACTAACACATGAAAGTGTATATCAGAGTAGTGGTCAAAAAGATCCATAATAATACAAAAGAATAGCAACATGTGCTATACAAAAGAATACAACTGTGAGTCTATCTCTCAAGTGTATACAACAAAAACTGCTAATCTAAATAGTTAGCCAAAAGTCAGAAGATGGTTCCAGATAGGAAGTCATGAGGAAGCACCTGTAATATCTCAGTCTGACCCGAGTATTATTTAATAAGAAAATAATAAACGGATCAGTCTAGTTATAATTATCAAATAAAATGAGATATAAGAAGAGATATAATAAAAAGACGTATGATAACCAAAAATGTCATACTACGACGAGTATACATTAGAAAATCCAAAAAAGTCATGCAATATCTCAAGAATCTCATAGCGTCAAAAGGATGTCATATTCTTTATTTCATTCACCAAGCAACAATAAAATGACGTACAAATCAATGCCAATTGTAAAAGTTGGTGAAACATAAATTCTAGAAATCATCAATTAGAAATCCAGGAATCACAAGAAAAGGATGGCCAATCCCAAACGGAATGCTATTCCATAGACCGAACATCGACGCACCTAAATAGAGACGCCCCATGCACAGTCAAACATTGACGCACCTAGAAAGGTACGACCCATGCAAAGACAAACATCGAGGCACCTAAATAGATACGCCCCATGTAATGTCTGGCATCGATGCACCTAGAAAGATACACCCTATGCATAATTAAGCATCGACGTACCTAGAAAGATACGCCCCATGCATAAATCAACATCAATGTATCTAGAAAGATACACCCCATGTAATGTCTAACATCGATGCACCTAGAAAGATACACCCCATGCAAAGTCGAACACTGACGCACCTAAAAGGGTACGTCCCATGCATAGACGAACATCGACGCACCTAGAAAGATACGCCCCATGCCTCGACTTATTGAGCCGATTTCTCCATGAAGTAAACAAAAATCGACGCACCTAAATAGATACGACCCATGTGTAAATAAACATCGACACACCTAAATAGGTACGGCCAATTTGAGAAATGAGATGAAGCTCAATAAAATGAAGTACAGTCCTCCATATGGACAACGAGACATCGCAGATTGCTAGTCTAAACCATAAAATGATCATCATCGATCATCAAGAAGTGTCAATTACAGTAAGCTAGTAAATATATGAGCTTAGCCACATGTCCCATGATGCAGCTAAGGCCAGAGAAGAAGTTGTGCAATCTTTAATTCCTGAAAACATGAGTTTGTGGTGTGGTGTGATGAGTCGTACACGACTCAGTGAAGGCAGCATGAGTCGTAGGAGAGTAGATTTGAGTCATCCACGACCTAAGGAGTCACGAGAAGGGACGTTGCATGCTAATGAAGCGGCTTTGAGTCGTTTCCGACTCAACAAAGAAGGTCTAGGTCGGCAACGACCTACGAAGAAAGATGTGGACCGACCTAATGAGACACCGCTTCTGGTGATAAGTCGTACACGTCTCAACGACTAATCCATAAGTCGTGTACGAGTTAACAAGAGCAGAGAAGTGGAAGTAGATGAGTCGTTCGGAGATGACTCGCTTGAAGGGATGTGCCGCAGGGAAGACCATGAGTCGATGAAGCCTTGAGTCGTGAGTAGTTGTAACTTGTATGGGTGTTGAGTCGGTTGAGTCGTGACATATGTTGAGTCGTGTTGTACGTATATATAGTTGAGTCGTATGGCGTTTGTATCTGATGACTCGTGTTGTATATAAGTCGTCATGTTTAGGTTGTCTATTTTTGCCGCTGTTATGAGTCGTAAGTCGTTGTTTTTGAGTCGTTTGCTCTTGAGCCGTGTGATGTACTTCGGTCTGTTGTGTTGCTAAGTCGGTAATGACTTATGATGAGTCGTGAGTCATGAGTCGGCCACGACTTAAGGGTTGTGTTGTGAAAACTCTATAAATAAGGGTGTGTGTTGTACATTTAGGGTGGTTGATTTTTTTGAATAAAATTCTCTTTTGTTAGCTTTGTGCTTTCATACAAATTGGTAGTTGAGTGTGATCTCCTATCTCCTCTTTCGGTTAATCGAGTGCGCTCGATTCAACGATCGTAGAAGCCGATTCACGGAATCTAGTGCGCTAGATCAACGTGCGAAGAATCGTAGATCTTTGTTTCTCGGTATCGTGCGCGATCAACGAGACGAAGATAGCTAGAATCCGGTATCTTTGGATCAACGGATTTGGGCCTTGCAGTATTCTCAACTCACCGATTGCTACATTCCATCGATTGAAGTTTGTTTTGAATTATCCGCTGCGTCATTATTGGTATCAGAGGCATACTTAGCCAATCATAGCTAAGTTGATTCTTGGAGCCAAGTATTTGAAGTTGAAGTTTGAAGTTGTTCATCGCGTTCATATTGAAGTTGCAACAAGAGGAAGAACTTTCGATCCATTCCATTTTGGATCAAAGTGTTGAAAGTGTTTGAATTTGAAGTAGGCCGTGTATACTTGTGGGAAGTAGCCGAGCCTTGTAAAGGGTTTGAGCCGTACCTTGTGCTTGAGTAGGAGCCGACCTTACTTTGAGTCGTTCCTTATTGCCGAGCTAGAGCAAGCCGAGTCAAGGGCAGCTGTGACTTGTTGTTTGGTTAAAGCTTTGAAGTCTTGTGTTCAAATTGTTGAAGTTTTGTGAAGAGTTTCAATCATGCCACCAAGGAGAGCTAATCGTCATCAAAACGTTGAAGCTTTGTATCGAAGAGAAGAAGCCGAGCTTATGGAACAACGTATTAATGAGAAGTTTGACGAAGGCATTGGAAAATTGGAGAAATTGATGAATGATTTGAATCAAAGGAGGAGATCACCAAACTCGAACCATGGAGGAAACCGAGTTTCGCCATCGGTTACGGAAGCGAGGAGGGTATCACCACATTCTTGTAGAGATAGAAGAGAAACATCAATTTCATCACGAAGAGATCATCATGACTATGCACATGAAGAGAGAAGAAGTCAACGTGAATTTGACAATGAAGTATATAGGGATGAAGAGAGACATAGTCAAAGAAGCATGCATGAACGAAGGGATGATAATGGTCGAGATCGATGTAGGCGTACTTTTGACTTTGTTGAAGAGGGTGATAGAGATAGTATTCATTATCGAGATCGAGACCAAGTTCGAAATTCTTATCGGGATGTTGAAGATGATCGACGTTGGGAATCGGGTATGAAGATGGAAATTCCAGAGTTTAAAGGAGGGATGGTAGCTGAAGAATTTCTTGATTGGTTATCTAATGTTGAAGAGATCTTTGATTTCAAGGAGGTTCCTGAGCATAGAAGGGTGAAGTTGGTTGCTACTAGGTTGAGGGGGAGAGCTTTGGCGTGGTGGCAGCAAACTAAACTTACCAGGGAGAGAATGGGGAAGTCAAGGATAGAATCGTGGGATAAGATAAAGAAGTTGATGAGATCTACTTTCTTACCTTACAATTATCAGTCACTTATGTACCAAAGGTTGCAGAATCTGAGGCAAGGGACGAAGTCTGTTAGTGATTATGCTGATGAATTTTACCAACTCATTGCCAGGAATGATATTATGGAAACGGAAGAACAGCTAACTGCTAGATTCATTGGGGGATTGAGAATGCAGATCCAGGATATGGTTAATATGTTCGATCCTAGAACAGTTGCAGAGGCACATCAGAAAGCGTTAGCTTGGGAGAAGCAAGGAAGGCGTGGAGGTGGTGTGTTTACTAATTCCAATAATCAAGCGAGGGGTGTTAGTGGAAGTTCTAATGTTCCTAAACCTGTCAATAAGCCAGTGGTGAAGGAGGCTGGGAAGGCGAAGGTTAGCAGTGGGTTCAAATGTTATAATTGTCAGGAGTTGGGTCATAAGAGCAATGAATGTCCGAAGCCGAAGAAGAGAGCAATGGTTGCAGAAGTTGAGGAGGATGATGGTGAGGAAGCAGAGTGTTCAAATACACCTTATGTTGAGGAGGAAGAAGAATTATCTGGAGATGAAGGTTGTAATCTTATGATGAGGAGGTCATGTCTTACACCAAAGCAAGAGGAGGATTGTAGTTGGTTGAGGAGTAACATATTTCAGTCGACATGCACTATTCTGGGAAAAGTTTGCAAGTTCGTTATTGATGCTGGAAGTTGCGATAATATTATTTCTACCGAGGCTGTGAAGAAGTTGAACTTGAAAACTGAGAAACATCCTAAACCGTACAAGCTAGCATGGTTAAGGAAGGGTGGTGAAGTGAAGGTGTGTCGAAGGGCTTGTGTTAATTTTTCTATTGGGAAGAAGTACAAAGATGAAATTTGGTGTGACGTTGTAGACATGGACGTATGTCATCTGTTGTTGGGCAGACCGTGGCAGTTTGATAGATCAGTTCAACATGATGGTCGTGCCAATAGCTACAGTTTCATGTTCGAAGGTACTAAAATCACTTTAGTTCCCAGGAAACAACAACAGAAAGAAAGCAAGCTTGAGGAGATTGAGGAATTGAAAACTCTGTTGACTTTGAAGGAGTTTGTTAAGGAGGTTGAAGAGGAGCCTGAAGTCTATTTGTTGATTGGGCGAGAGAGTAGTGAAGAGGTTGAAATTCCTGAAGAAGCAAAGCCAGTTTTGAAAGAATTTGAAGATGTATTTCCAAAAGAGTTGCCTAAGGAATTACCGCCATTGAGAGACATTCAACATCAAATTGATCTTGTTCCGGGAGCAGTGTTACCACATAGACCACATTACCGAATGAGTCCGAAGGAACACGAAGAGTTACGAAGGCAGGTGGAAGAGTTGTTGGAACAGGGACGTGTTCAGGAAAGCTTGAGTCCTTGTGCAGTGCCAGCATTGTTGGTGCCAAAGAAGGATGGAACATGGAGGATGTGCACAGATAGTAGAGCTTTGAACAAGATTACTGTCCGCTATAGATATCCTATGCCGAGGTTGGATGATTTGTTAGACCAGTTGAGTGGGGCAACTATATTTTCGAAGATTGATTTGAAGAGTGGTTATCACCAGATTCGAATTAGACCAGGTGACGAATGGAAGACAGCTTTCAATACAAGAGAGGGGTTATACGAATGGTTGGTTATGCCATTTGGTTTGTCAAATGCACCTAGTACATTCATGCGGGTGATGAATCAAATCTTTAGACCATTCATTGGGAAGTTCGTGGTGGTTTATTTCGATGATATTCTGCTATATATAGCAGGAGTATGGAGGAGCATGTTCTACATTTGAGGAAAGTGTTGATTATACTTCGTGAAGAACAATTTTATGCCGCTACGAAGAAATGTGCGTTTATGACAAGAAGTGTTTTATTTCTGGGGTATGTTGTTTCGGAGGAAGGAATTCAAGTAGACCAGAATAAAGTGGAAGCAGTCAGAAATTGGCCACAGCCGAGAACTATCACTGAAGTTAGAAGTTTGCATGGATTGGCATCATTCTACCGAAGGTTCATTCCACACTTCAGTAGCGTGATGGCACCAGTTACCGATTGCATGAAAGGAAAACAGTTTATATGGTCAGAGGAAGCGGGAGTTGCTTTTGAGAAGATCAAGGAACTATTCACGACAGCACCAATTCTTGTATTACCGAATTTTCAGTTGTTGTTTGAATTGCACACTGATGCGTCGAAGGTGGGAATAGGAGGAGTCTTGAGTCAGAATGGGAAACCTATTGCATATTAAAGTGAGAAGTTATCAGGAGCAAAAATGAGATATAGTACATACGATGTTGAGTTTTATGCTGTTGTGCAAGCTGTTAAACATTGGAGACATTATCTATTTCAGAAAGAATTTGTTCTTTATACTGATCATGAAGCTTTGAAGCATTTACATGGACAGGATAAAATTTCAGCAAGGCATGCATCATGGATTGCTTATTTGCAGCAGTTTACTTTTGTGGTCAAACATAAGTCGGGGGTGACGAACCGTGTGGCTGATGCTTTGAGTAGGCGGAGTCATTTGCTGACAACATTGAAAGTTGAGGTGACAGGGTTTGAATTACTACCAGAGATGATTAAAGAAGATCCTTACTTTGTGAAATATGTTGAAAGGGTGAAGGATGGGAGTACCGATGAATTTATAATGGTTGATGGATCCTTGTTTAAAGGAAATCGGTTATGTATTCCTGAGAGCAGTTTGAGAATGAAAATTATCAAGGAGTTGCATGAAGAAGGCCATGTGGGTAGAGATCGTACATTGCAGTTGATTTCTCAATCTTACTTTTGGCCGTCAATGAGGAAAGAGGTAGAGAGATTTCTGGAGAGATGTCATATTTGCCAGGTTTCAAAGGGAACAGCGACGAATGCAGGATTGTATAAGCCGTTGCCTGTACCGTCTAAGCCATGGGTTGATATTAGCATGGATTTCGTTTTGGGTTTGTCGAGAACTCAAAGGGGAAATGATTCGATATTTGTTGTGGTGGACAGGTTTTCGAAGATGGCACATTTCATTGCCTGCAAAAAGACAGCGGATGCAGTTCGAGTGGCGCAGTTATTTTTCAAGGAGATTTATCGACTTCATGGATTGCCAGGGTCTATTGTGTCGGATAGAGATACTCGTTTTCTGAGCCACTTTTGGTTGAGTTTGTGGAAGATGGTGGGAACGAAACTGAAATTTAGTAGTGCTTATCATCCGCAAACTGATGGACAGACGGAAGTTGTTAACCGGTCATTGGGAAATTTGTTGCGATGCCTTGTACAGGATAATTTGAAGAATTGGGACATGAAGTTATGCCAAGCCGAGTTTGCACATAATCATGCAGTGAATCGTAGCACAGGGTTCAGCCCATTTCAGATTGTATATTCAACTATACCCAGGGGACCGTTGGAATTGGCAGTAGTGCCACAGTCAAAGGGAACGGTTAAACGAACTGCTGATTTTGTTGAAGGATTGACGGAATGTCATAGAATCGTTCAGGAACGATTGGAGAAATCGAATGAGAAATATAAGAAATCTGCAGATTTGAAACGACGAAATGTTGAATTTAACGAAGGCGATTTGGTTTATGCAGTGTTGACAAAAGACCGTTTTTCGGTAGGAACATACAATAAATTGAAGGCGCGGAAAATTGGTCCAATTGAAATTGTGAAGAAAATCAATGAAAATGCTTATAAATTGAAACTGCCGGAAGATGTTTACACGTCTGACGTGTTCAATGTTAAACATCTTGTTCCATATTACGGAGGTAAACAATCAGGTGAAGAAGAATGTACAAATTCGAGGACGAATTTTTCTCGACCAGGGGAGGATGATGCAGCTAAGGCCAGAGAAGAAGTTGTGCAATCTTTAATTCCTGAAAACATGAGTTTGTGGTGTGGTGTGATGAGTCGTACACGACTCAGTGAAGGCAGCATGAGTCGTAGGAGAGTAGATTTGAGTCATCCACGACCTAAGGAGTCACGAGAAGGGACGTTGCAAGCTAATGAAGCGGCTTTGAGTCGTTTCCGACTCAACAAAGAAGGTCTAGGTCGGCAACGACCTACGAAGGAAGATGTGGACCGACCTAATGAGACACCGCTTCTGGTGATAAGTCGTACACGTCTCAACGACTCATCCATAAGTCGTGTACGAGTTAACAAGAGCAGAGAAGTGGAAGTAGATGAGTCGTTCGGAGATGACTCGCTTGAAGGGATGTGCCGCAGGGAAGACCATGAGTCGGTGAAGCCTTGAGTCGTGAGTAGTTGTAACTTGTATGGGTGTTGAGTCGGTTGAGTCGTGACATATGTTGAGTCGTGTTGTACGCATATATAGTTGAGTCGTATGGCGTTTGTATCTGATGACTCGTGTTGTATATAAGTCGTCATGTTTAGGTTGTCTATTTTTGCCGCTGTTATGAGTCGTAAGTCGTTGTTTTTGAGTCGTTTGCTCTTGAGCCGTGTGATGTACTTCGGTCTGTTGTGTTGCTAAGTCGGTAATGACTTATGATGAGTCGTGAGTCATGAGTCGGCCACGACTTAAGGGTTGTGTTGTGAAAACTCTATAAATAGGGGTGTGTGTTGTACATTTAGGGTGGTTGATTTTTTTGAATAAAATTCTCTTTTGTTAGCTTTGTGCTTTCATACAAATTGGTAGTTTAGTGTGATCTCCTATCTCCTCTTTCGGTTAATCGAGTGCGCTCGATTCAATGATCGTAGAAGCCGATTCACGGAATCTAGTGCGCTAGATAAACGTGCGAAGAATCGTAGATCTTTGTTTCTCGGTATCGTGCGCGATCAACGAGACGAAGATAGCTAGAATCCGGTATCTTTGGATCAACGGATTTGGGCCTTGCAGTATTCTCAACTCACCGATTGCTACATTCCATCGATTGAAGTTTGTTTTGAATTATCCGCTGCGTCATCCCATAACCACTAGCTTAACTTAAATATTTACGAACAAATTGTAGATCTCCACTAGAAAGTTTGTCACAAAAGATTCAATCGAACAAGTCCAAGAATTAACCCGACGAAGTAAACGCAAGCGTTTCATACCACATGTTTTACTAAGTCGTTTAATTGGATTTCTCATACGAGTGAGGTAAAGGTTTGTACATACTAATAGATTGGAAAACGGTTTAAGAAACGAGCTTTGTAATAAAATAGTGTTGAAATCGTTTTGATGAAAGAGTTTTGATATTTACTACTAGTATTGAAACCTTTATATTTTTAAAGTGACAAATCATAGAAATGATTGTAGAAACAATCAATCATCAAAATTCACATTCGAAGATGTGAATAAAATCCAAAGAAATAAATTACGGAATCCATCGAAGTGGATATTCCAAAAAATGACGAAGAAAATGTCATCAAAATCAATAATAAATGATAACAACAAAAAGGGAATCAACATGAATCGATTAAAGTTGGAAATTCAAGCTAAATAGGCAAATAGGCAAAAGACTGTAGATTTAGACGTCTGAAATCAAGGATTCAGACGTCTAAATCTGGAAAACCTAAAGTTTTCCAGAGTATATTTCAGAAGTCTGAACCCTATATTTCAGACGTCTGAAATAGGCATTTTTTAGCCTATTTCTTTTTTGGTCCAAAACAAACTAATTCAGACGTTTGAAATATAGATTCAGACGTCTGAATCTGGGAATACAAATCTTCCCGGTATAATATTCAGACGTCTGAATCAAACGTTTCAGACGTCTGAAACTGGGGTTCAGGGCATTCCCTGAACCTAGAACAAAAATGGCCGAAATAAATACCGGAAGCGATCGGACGAGCAACGATGACTAAGGATTTACGTCTAGCGACAACCCAGCCTTAACGGCTCTTCGATACGCCTCTAATATCAATGTCCAAATATCCATAAAAGGATTTTCATAGATTTTGATTACAAAACATCAAAAATTGGAATATACATCAAATCAATCCAAACCAAAATCAATTGCACAAGAATAAGTGTTAGAAATTCTACCTAACAATCGAAGATAATTATAGACAAAGATGTGAGATAAAAATCTCACCTTTGAACCCAAATCAATGAAGGAGAAGCTTTTAAAACAAGCTAAGATCAATTCCTCTTCAATAACTACTCATGAAGCTTCAATCTAAGCTTACAAGTAAAATATTTCCTATGTTAGGTTTAGGAATTTCAGAAATGGAATGGAGAAAGAGTTGGAGAAGATAAAGAGGATGCTTAACAGTGGGTTCTCTTAGAATTTGGAGCTAGATCTTGGATTTTGCAAATGAACTAGGGTTTTGGATTTCTATTTCCCATTCTCTTCCACCATTTTTGCTTTAGAACTGAAAAGAGGAGGAAATGAGAGTGAATGGGGAGAAGTGGTTCAGATTTGGGTATTAAGTTGGCTAGTGGGCTGAACCCAAACCCAAACCCAAAGTGAAAAAGGTCAAATTTTTAGCTAGCTCCAAACATATCAATGTTTATACTCAAAAAGGTTGCAAACGGCATTTTGAACTCAATGGGAGGGGTGTCGAGTCCTAATTCGACTGTTTGCAAAAAGTAGCTTTTCGGACCAAAATCCGATGAACGATAAAATATTTAAATAAAATATTTAAATATACAATTGATATATATGCGGGTTGTTACAGAATTATTCTAAATCATTCATAGCAATTAACATTTAATTACTTCCTTATTAATTATTAACAATTCTTAATTACATCATTAATTACATTAATTAATGATCTCTAATTTATATTAAATTACTTTATTTAAATTAATTACATTAAGTGATTAATCTTTATTTAAACACAATTATTAATCACCCTTGATTAATAACAAACCAGTAATTAACTACCTTTAATTACTTATTAACAAATTAATCATCCCATGATTATTTATTCCCATAAATTAATCCTTTGATTAATTACAAAAGAAATTACCCAAATTACTTCACTTACAATTCTTCTTGTATTAATTTCATCAAGTAATTATCATCTAATTACTTTCCTAAGTAATTATACTCCATTAATTACACGAAGTAATTACACATATCAATTCATCAAATGATTTCTTAAATTAATTAAAATTAATTAACTTAATTTAATCTTATCATCAATTACTTATGTATTCTAACTAATCATCTTTGATTTAAATAACTTTTGCTACATTCCAGTAGTTTCCTTTAATTTATTTACAGAAATTAATCTTTGAATAAATCAATTAGTTAATTACATTTAGATAGATTTATTACAATTTAATTACCTTGTTTATTTATTATTCGCAAATTAATCAATTTCCTAATTACATCATTAATTATAAAAATTAATGATCTCTAATCAATTATTTTGTTAACTAATTAAATTAAGAAAAACTTAATCTTCTAATCACATATATTAATCATCTCTGATTAACTTCATACAGTAATTAACTTCCCTTTATTAATTACTCTTAAATAAACAAACTTAATTAATCCCTCGATTATCTTCAAGTAATATATTCCAGTTACTTCCATTACCCATCATCCAATAATTTCATCAATTACTTCACTAAGTAATTTACTTCCAAAATTATCAAGTGATTAATCCAAATAAATTAAATTAAATTAATTAACTCAAATTAAATCAATTTACTCAATTAATAAGTAATTAATCTCTTAATTACTTTCCAAATAAATAATTACATTTAAACTATTACAATGATTATTATTAAATTAATTATTGTAATTAATTATTAAAAAAATCAATCACATTAATTAATTATAAAATAATCTAGTTAATGATCTTCATTAACACTTATTTAATTATTTTCCTAAAATAATTAACTTATATTAATCATTAGTAATTATAAGTTTGATTAACCATCAAAATTTATTAATTTAAATAAAAATCTAATCTATGGTTCTTAATTACATATTAATTACTTAATTCATTTTTTTAAACTTTAATTAATACATTTAAATTTACTAATTTAATTAATATCAATCGTTAATTATTCATACTTAATTAACTTAAAGGTTAATGAATATAAATTCTAAATCTTCATTACTTAAAGTAAACTACTCTTATTATTGATTAAGTTTTCACTTTCAATATGTTTAAAAACATTTATTTCAAATTACTTCCTAAATAAATTCCAATTTATCCTTAATAAAGTTTAAAACTAGGCTTTCAAAAACCTTTTAAACTCACATGTTTAAAAGCGTATTTTAACACTTAAAACTTATTTAAATCAATTTAAATTATAAAACTTTATTTTATTTCCACATCTAGAATTTCAATTTAAGTTCAGGTTTGAATTTTTGAAGTTAACTTTGATAAAATCTTTCCTTAACAATTTAAACTTCATTTTTGAATTCATTTTTTTTTGAATACACTTAAATATTAAACACTTTTAAGTTATTAAAATAATTTAAATTATAAAATTTTATTATTCCCAACTCAGTTTCATAACTAACTTGAATTCATTTTAATCTTTGATTTAGAACTTGGTTTAACTTTGTTTTAATTTAAAACAAAATAATTTAGAACTGTTAACTGGGTACAGGTTAAAACCATGAACAAACTTCAACACGAGCCCCCCCTCATTTACTTCGAGTTCAACATCTTACCGCCCGAGTAACCACCCGAGTTCGCACTCGAAAACACTTCACCCAGACTAAAAAAAGAAGCACAGACCCAAGCAATGTGCACGGTGCACGTGCCCACCGTCGATGATCGACTCCGGTCATCATCGCGTCGCCGAGCAAGTCGACCAAGCCTCACATACCAACTCCAGATCGTCAGCACCCCTTCCTCTCCTCGAAAACGAAAACGAGCTCGGCTGAAACCTGGAACCACCACAGTACTCCTCACCCCAAACCTGAAACTTCACCGAACTCGCCACCTCGTCCACCGTAACCCCTGAAATTCTGGTCACCGCTACGTCAACATCTCCCTTACCAAACCCCAGCAACACTTGACACTCGATCGAACGGTGACGTCGTACGAACGGTGACGTCGTACGAACGAAAAACCCACGGCACCTCAAAACTAGGTCACTAGAATTCGAACGCCTCCCACCGCCGCCATGGTCAACGGCCGACCATCGCGGTATTTTTCCTAGGACCACCATAGGCCCCTCTATCCCCACGAGGCAACTCGACCTCCCCAGATCATCATAACGCTGGATTTCGATCAAAATACCCACTCCGATCAACTTCGAACTGCTACCAAACCACCCCACTAAAAATCATCAACCTACCTTAAAAATCATCGTTCCCAGTATGGATTCTAGTTAGATACTTGAATCAATGATCGGTGAAGTTCGAAATTTGGTCAATCTTGAGTTTGTTCAGAAATTTGGGTTTCCAGAGAAATTTTTTAAGTTGTTTTAATCTTAACTGAATTTTTAAACTTAGTTTATAATGATACAAACATTTTTTGTTCGAATCTTAAGTTCAATCATCAATCAGAAAAGGAGTAAATGATTTTTGAATTAAATAGTTTGAGTTTTGAACTGAGAATGGATAAAATTTAAAACAACAGCCTGTAACACTACACATCCTACAAGCATAGACAGAGGATCCAATATATATGTAGATATATACACATACTATTTCCAGGCATATACAAAACAGATTCATCCTAAAAAAACTATATATAAAAGTTACTCACTTGAAATGTGAAAGAACAGAGCCTAGTTTGCTTTGCAACAGGCTTGAAAATTACAAGCTGAAACCTTTCCTCTCGATTCTCTGGTTATAGTTGAACTGGATTGTTGTTTTAAAATCTGAGTTGTTGTTTAAGTCTTTAAAATAGTTTTTACTTCAGATCTAGGTTTTGGTTTTCGAATTAAAATGAGAAGATAGAGATATATAGCCAAAAATTGTAGACAGGGTACATTATTATGTTTCATACAACTGTGATAATACTTTGTACAATACGGCATATAAAATCTTTGTTTGTACTGACTTAAACCAAAGATATTTTTATGGTGGAGGCTGATATGAAATGTATTGTGTGCAAGAAAGATTAACATTAATTGCTTTTGTTTGTTCACGAATGCATATATTGTCTTCCTTAGCAAGCCTTCACATATTTTTTTTCCTTTCAGCCTGCAAACATTTGATTTCGTTTCTAGATTTTATTTGTTGCCTTTGCACAATCTGGTATACTTGTTTTGTTACTTTAAACCTAAGTATATGCTACTTTTTCCCATGTCAGTCTACACTTATTTTGATTTTTGCTAGTTCTCAAGTCTTCTACTTTGTAATATATACGTTTACTTGTATTTTAACTTAATACATATAGTCGTGTATTCCTATATGTATATTTATTTAATTTTTTAAACCATATTTTTATCAAGCTATACTTAATAGGAAAATAAAAAAATCTTTTTGTTAATACATTTTAAATACGAACCTAAGCTAGAATAAGTCTTAAATTATTTAAACACTTACCTTAAGTATTTAAAACCATATATTTATTTATTTAATAGCTCTTAAAAGTTTAATATTAAATAAATCATAATTTCCAATTCACTAAAATGTATATATATATAAATTTGAAAACATAATTTATTAGTTAAATATTAGAACAAAGCCTCCCTATTTACAATGTATACAAATATATACATATATAAAAAGAAAACAATCAATTAATTTTTAACGGATAAAATTTACCAATTAGATATTTATTAAAAGAAAAGTATCAATTCAGATCTTATTAACAAAGATATGTCAAATCAAATTAATATTTAAATACAGATTATTAAATTGATATTGCTAAAAAATCCGGGTTGCTACACCTATGTTTCTACTACGCCACCCCGATGGTTTATGGAAATATAATATATATAAAAAACAAGTTATAATTTTTTTTTAAAACTTCAAAACTTTTCTAACTCTTGGATATTCAAAAATTTTTGCCAGATTCTCCTTTACGCGGCTCGATCAGAAATTTTTTACAATTCAATATATAACACAAATATAACCAATATATATCGAATATGCATCTCATCTCAATGATCAGGCATCCCGAAGGGCAAAAATATGAAATCGTGATATGTAATCCGAGATACGTACCTTATTATTTATAATACGAGCGAGTTCGCTCGTATTAAGCAAGCAAAGCATATAAATCCGTGTATACGCCCCCAAAAGGTCTTCGTTACCTATCTCAACTCAATTTTAGATATTAGTTGCATATAATGGTATAAAAGCATATATTAGTCTAATACAACCATATAACAATGATTTTTGAATCCAAACCATAAATACAAACACAAATACATAACATACAACAATCATATGTAATCAAAACGGTAATAACAATGATTTGCAATAAAAGAAACCATTCAACCGTCAATATCCATCCAACTAATCCAATTAATTCATAACCATATGCATTTATGTTATCCAATAACAATTTTTAATTTATACTCTTTATTTCTTATTAACATTCATTACATTAAAAAATTAATTGATTCAATTCAATTTTATTTGCATTCAACAACTTTTATTCAATCAGATTCATGTTCAGTTGATTTTTCATTCAATTTATTTATTTCCAATTGATTTGTATGCAATTATCAATATTAATAAATTTACATTCTATTAAGTTACACTCGTTTATAGTTACATTCTTTCTCTCTCTTCACCTCCATTATTTCATTTCAAAAATTCATATAATTAATTGCATTTAAGTAAATTAATTCCATACCACATTCCATATGTTTCAAATTGATTCACATTCACTTAATTATACATTTCGTTAATTATACAATGGATTTATAATCAATTCATTCGCTTATAATTAATTTACATTTAACAAATTTTGTTTCAATTCATTCTTTTCTTTCAATCAATATTTATTTCATTCACATTTGATTTATTTCAATTCAATATATACATTCAATCTATTCGTTCCAATTATTTACATTTGTTTCATCCACATTTAATTTTAATTTACATTCCATTAATTGCCTTTTGCTTATCCTAATGCTTAACCACATTCATAATTTGGTTTTCTTTTAATTTATTCAAATTTATTTCATTTACATTCAATTTATTCAATTCAATTTGTGAAGTTCCAATTGTTTCACTTTTCGTTAACCAATTTTATATAAATTCATTCATAAATCATTAATAAAAAGTATTCCACTTAACCATGCTTAAGTTAAATCTATTTTATTTCCACTTATTATATCTTTTTTTATTATATACTAACATCATTTAAAAACCATCTAAATTAATTATATATAATTTATATAACACAATCGCAGTTATTATTATATTACATCATATCTTAAGTTATTATTAATTCATCGATTCACGTCATTTATTCAAATTCATACTATTAATTTAATAAAGTAAAATTTATTTTCTAACTCAATTTATATTAATAAATATATAATTTCTTCCACGATCAATTCATTTAAAGTCTCTTTAGTTAACTTCAATTTCTAATTTATTCCAATAACTTATTCCATATTATATTAGTTAACATTAATTTTTTATTTAAACTACTCCACTTGCATTATATTTGTCTATATACAATTCAAATTAAATTCAATTAACCATATTAATTTTACTTACACTCACTTATTTTATTTCTTTAACCCTTAAATTACATTTCATTCTGAAATTCAAGTTCGTATTCATTTTTAATTCATTCTACAGCTTAAATGAAATTTATCCACCTTATTAAATTATCCAGTTTCACTTAATATCCAATATTTTTTTATATCCTTAAGTTAAACTTCATTTCATTTTAATCCGTTACTCATTTTATCTAATTTTATTCAAGTTCAATTTCCTTATTATCCATATTTAACAAATTTAAATTTTGTTTAGCTTAAAATTCTCAAATCTATAAGTTATAAAATTTATTCATTCAAAATTCCAATTTATTATTTTATCTACTTCATTTCAAATGTAATTCATTTTCTTATTTAAGCTTCTTGGGATAAATGTATTTTATTTACTTCATTTCACTAATTCCATTTAGTTTTAAAATGCTAAGCCAATTGTTTTATTTGCATCTCAAATTCAAATTTTTCTTTCTTCTAATTGTTTAACCAAAATTTTAACCATTTTAAATTTGGTTTCATTTTTCTATTCAAATTTATAAGTTATAAACTTATTTCTTTTCTATACTATTTTTAATTTAAAAGTTATAACTTACTCTTTATATATTATTTTCAATTATAAGTTCAAAATTGTTTTCATATATTTATTAAATCATACTTAGAATATTTTCCATAATCAAAACTTGTGTTAATCGAAAATAAATTTCTTTTGGTAGAAATCTTCACCCAGAAACTCGAAAGTAAATGCTGGCGATGCTGCAGTCATCTCTAGAATTATTTCCCAGCAACTAAGTGAGTTTAATGCCTTTACTTATTCAAAAATCTTCTCAAAGTATATTTCTAGTTACAACACCTTCAAATAATACTATTTATTAAATTATAAGGCTTTGAAAAACAAGTTTTGAAAAAAAAAGGAATTTAATTCTAAAATTCTCAAATTTTAAAGATCATTTCTATATATAAGCTATATTATAAATATACTTATATAAATTTCTTTAATTTATTTACCAAAATATTTCATTAGTTTACAACTTGGTCCCTTTAACCAATTCTTAATTTAACTGATTTTAATTCAATTTAATTATCAATTGATTCATAAAATAAAATTCATTAAGTATTCGTTTATTTTATTTTATTTTATTTTTATTTAACCAATAATTGATGATAACTAAATACTATCATCTCCTAACAATTAACATTCATTAAAATTATCATTATATATATAATATATACTTAAGTAAAATTATTTCATTTACCCAATTTAAAACAATATTATGTCGACTTGCCTCGTTTAAGTGTTTAGAAACCACTATCGATAACACGACATCCTACCTATTGACTAGAATCCATAAACAACTCAACGGATAAGTAAACACAATATAAAATATTTTATAACACAAACAAGTACGCTCTCTCATACATATACATGCTCAAACTGACTCATTCTAAGGTATTACTACCCTATCTCTAATAAGTCAAACCTCACCAAGCCAAGGTTATCGCTAAACTTCGCTCTGATACCAACTGTGACGATCCACATTTCGGAAGGTTTAAACCGACAATAATCCACACATGTCCGACTTAAACAATCCGGGTCAAACAAGGAGGATCTGGGCATGCTTCGAGTTCTAGAGGCGAAAACCCTGGAGCAACTTCAAGTCAGGAGCCAAATGACTCGGATCTCGGGTCATTTTAGCAAAAAACAGAGCAAGCACCAAGTATTTGAGGCGGCGACTCGAAGTAAGACCTGAAGTCCAAAATTTTAAATCTTCTAACGTTAATAACTTTTGCATACAAGCTCGAATTCACACGCGATTTTCTACATTGAGATCGTATCGAGTTCCAGACATTATAGAACTGGTTTGGTCGAATTCTAAAACAGTTGAATTTTGGGTCTTATTTCGGATTTCAAATCGATTTGAAATCAATGATGAGTGTTTTAACCCACTCACAATTACTAAACTATCTTATGTTAGTTAAATTAAAATTATGAGGTGATTTGAAATTAATCGATCGATGTTTGATATGTTTAAACTGTCATTCTAGTTAAATTTGACTTTTATTGCATTTAATCATCGTTTAACTTAATATTGAACTTAGATTTTAAATTTGATACCTGTTATTGATTATTAGTTATTTGGTGATTTTTATTGATCGATTTGGATGATGATTGTGATGGATGTTTGATTGTTGATATTGGATGGCTGGATGTTGTATTTTTACATTGTTATAACACTGTAAGTTCCCTATGGGTTGAAATGATACATATCTACATGATCTAAAGATTAAGGAAAAATCGTTATGGGTTGAAATGATAAACTCAAGCGATTTTATGGATTGTACTTTATTGGGATTGCGATTTGAAATAATATATAACCATAAATTTATACTGTGGATTGAAATGATAAATATCTGTATCACTTGACCATAAGGTAGAAAATTATATGCGGACACCGGATTGGTTAACTTAAAAGATTTTTGAATTTTTAAATTTTGAATTCAGTTAATTGGTATTTTGAAATAGAAATTTGATTTATCTAAACTGAATTATTTTCGAAAGTCCAAGCGTAAATGTTAAATTTGTAATTGATTTAAGGAATTGTTCAAAGGATTTAAATTTGGAATTTCAAAGTTGAAGTGTCGAGTATGAATGAATTTATCGAAAATTGAGTTATTGGAAATGCTTGGGTATAACTTTGAAATCTATTTTAAACTAATTTAAACTATTTAAGAAATTTATAACTGTTTTTTAATTTATTTAACCTATCATAATGTAAGGACCCGGAATTTTGGATATTTGAAATTGAAATATTTAATTGATTTTAAATATTCAAGTTTTGATTTTTAATTTCAATTTCAAATATCTCTATTTATTGGATAATTAAATTATTGAATTTAATATTTGGGAATTGGGTAAAATATGAAATCTTTGTTTTTAAGCTTGTTAATAATAATTTAAAGGCTTGTAAAATTTATATTGATAATACCGTAGATAATAAAAGTTTTAAAATTAAATTTAAAAGTGTTTTGTCCGGTTTTTAAAATATATCGTCTAAATTGACATTTAAAAATAGCCTTCCGAGCCATGGTCTTGGATTTCGACGAAAGTTGTTCCATTGGATCCGCAATAGTGTAGTATTATCAAATTTTAAATTTTGTGACGTTTGGAGTTAACGTGCGGTCGTAGGAGATATAACGCGCTGAAATCTATATTGAAAATTCAATATAATAACTGGGTCCAAAAAGCTATCTTCTCCTTAAGATCGAATTAGGACTCAAAACCTTTTCCATTGGATTTAAAATAGGAGATCGAGATTTTAAACTATGATTTCGGGACGATTTAAATTTAAATATAATATATATATATATATATATATATATATATATATGTTTTGTTTCATTGGTCAAATTCTTCCCATCAACTTTTTCTTTCCATTAGCTTTTTCAAAATCACTATAAATAACATCCTACATGCAAACGTCGCTTCTTGTCTCCCTCCTTTTATCCTGTTCAAATCCATGCGACTGTACAAATTGAACAAACAGAAATAAAATTTAAATTTAAGGATAATTCATATACTTGTCTATAGAGGCAACTAAAACCTTGTTTTTCATCTCCTTCTATTCCTCTCGTCCCAATCTGTAACGACCCAGAATTTCTGTTAATTTAAATTTGTATATTCAATCGATTTTAAATATCAATAAGTGAAATTAAACAGTCGAATAAATTTTATTTCGAATATCTGGATTTAATTGGGTAAATAAATCGATAGTTTAATATTTGAAATTGCGTAAATAATTGGAAATTGGGTTAAATATGATTAAAAATGATATTTAAAATTTTATTATATCATATTGGAGTTAGAATGATGTTATAGAACTTTTAAAATCGAATTAAAAGTTAATTTGTGAAAATTGAATATTTTAATATTTAATTGACGACTAAAGATAGCCATTTTTAGACAGTCTCGGATTTTGACGATCAGATCCGTAATGTTATATTATTGCAAGGTTTCAAATTTCGTGTCTATCGGATTTACGGTTTGTCCGGGGCAAGCCAAAACGCATAGAAATCGGTTTAAATCGATTTAATTTAAATTCGATCGTTTATTGCTGTAACTCACACAGATGATCGAATTAGCCTCCGAAACATGTTCCATTGTGTTCGGAAAGCGGGGTAAACCTTAGAAATGCCAACTGGCATGCTTCGTTTGGAGTTCGGAAAATTTGGAGTGAATAGTGTTTTCGTTGAAATTCTATAAAAGGAACCCTTCACCATTCACAATTGCAAACCCTAGCCATCTTCTTTCAGCCGCCACTTAACATTTCAATGGCCAAAAATTTCCATTCTTCTCCCCTCAATCACTCTCAATCCGTAGACAATTAGCAAGAGCTTTCAACTAACAAATTGAAGAGCATTGGAAGATCTTCGAATCCATACGGAGATGATGGATTTTAGAGCAACGTAGTGGAAGTTATTGGGCCGCGTCCTCCTGCAGTTGCGTACGTTTTTTCATGCAAAAGGTGGAGCCGAGCTTCATGCTTCTCTGGCCGAAGGTAGAGGGGGAAATGGGCTACAAGGTGATGCTTGCTGATCGAGGTAGAAGTCAACGTGGTGGTGGCAATTTCAAACCCTAGGTCGCGTGCTATGGGTTCTTGGTCATGGCTATTACCTGGAAGAAGAACGTGGAGGGAGAAAAAGAAGTGCGGCCCGATCTCGTTCAGAAAAAAATCAACGGCCCTGGGTTAATATGGGTTTTTAAAATTTTTTAATTTAATTTATTTTAAATCATTCAAACTTTAAAATGCAATAACTCTTTCATACGAGGTCAGAAAATTAAGAAACGAATTGCGTTGGCTTCGTTTTGTCGAGCACTACGCGATGGAGCTGGATTGGAATCATTTGGAGCTAGTGAAAATTTTGAGTAAAATTAAACGCGCGTTTAATTTTATTCGAAATAAACATTGAACCGTTATTGTAATCAAGTGAGAACTTCTCACTCAATCGAATAGTTTTGATCTAAATTTTAAATAGTTAGATTTAAAATTGTTTATTGTATGCCTAGATGATAAATTATTATCTGTTATTGAATGAAATAGACAATATACGTCGTATATTAAGCGGATGTTATTTATTAAAAACATATACCGCGATAATTCCAACTTGTATGGAATTGGTATTATATATGTACTTGGAGTTCATTTTACCGCATTATATAGCGGATGAGACCCTATTGCGCCGCATAATAGCGGATAATATTTTATAAATCCAATATACCACGATATTCCGGATTGGAATGGAATTCGTATTGTGCTAACATCTGTGGATGTAGGGAAACAGGTTGGAGGGACCCAACTGGATTCCACATCAGTAATTATTTGATTACAGATATTTTGATATTTGTTGATTATCATATACTGATATATGATGTATTTGTTGTCGTGATTGACTATTTGGTGCTGTTGCATCATCGGATCCATTTTTGAAGTTTTAAAATAATGTTTTTTGATTTTAAAAAGAAATTTAAAGTGATTTTTGAAAGTATACGTTTTATTAAATTTTGAATTGTTAAAATAAACAAACATTATAATTTTATTATCATAAAAGTTATATTTTTGGAAAATAGTACTTAAGTATGATTTTGGAGTTATAAGTTTTAAATAACGTTTTGTAAATTATTAAAAGGATTGGTTTATTTAAATTGAGATTTTTGAATTATTATAAATGGTTTATATAAAAGGATTTATAAAATTGATATTTATAAATTAAAATATAGGAATTGTGAAACGAGTTTTATTAAGTGTTAAAATGAAGTATAAATGGATTTCACAAGTGAATAAAATTTATAGATTTATAAATTGTGAAGTTATGAAATGAATATATTTTGTAAAATAAAAGATTTATAAATAATTAACTTATAAATCGGATTTTGGGCATAAAGTTGAGTTATAAATTGAATTGATTTATAAAAGGGATTTTATAATTTAAGTTATTATAAATAGAAATGGAATTTATAAACATTGTTTATAAATTCGAAATAAATTGAGTTTGATAAATTTAATATAGAAGGTTATTAAAGGAGATATATTCGCGATTTCGGATAGCGAATTATCCTTGAAATAAAATGTGTAGAAAATATTGAATTTGGTTAGTGAAGTATATTCACGATTTTGGACAGTGAATATATTATTAAATGAAATGGATATGGTTTGGGGAAGTGATATTTTAAATAGAATTAAAACGATTTAAAGATGTTTTAAAATGCGTTAAGTATCGAATACATAGATTTCAACATTTATTGTTGAAATAGACGTTTTCGAGAAATAGAAGCAAATAGTGGACTATAGCACTATTGTTATAGTAAATGATTTCCGAAAGGAAATGTTTTATATAGTATTGGGATTTATATACCTATCTTAATTTTGAATCCCTATACTTGTGATTTGGGTTGTCGTAACGATGTTTTACGCAACATTTGTTTTGACCCAAATAAATGTGTTTTGAGAAAATGATTCCTTAAAGAATGAAATATATACTTAACTATGGTTTAAGTATATTGAATATTTTCAAATGTTGAAAATAAATAGATTTAGGAAGTATTTATTATCAAATAAGTATGAAATGTTTTTCCAATATGAAATGAAACGTTTTGAGAATTTATCTTTTTGAAGATAAATTGAAATTGAATATTTGAGATCAATTTGATAAATCGTATATTCATAGATATTTTGGAATTGTAAATTCACTATGGAATTTATAAAAGAAAGGGAAATTCGTTTAAAAATAAAAACGTTGATTTATTTTTGAAGTGTGGGAATAAATTTACGGATTTGGAATGAAAATATAAAGTAAATCAGTAAGGATTTATTTAATTGGTTTAGATGAACCATTTTGAAATGAAAGTATTTCCGCGTAAGCAAAATGATTGAAATTTGTTTTCAAAGATTGAAAGGTGAAAAGTGATTTGAAATTTGTTTTCAAATGGTTGAAGTGTTGAAATTATATATCTAGTAAAGATATTTTGGAAAATAAATAACTTGGAAAATTATTTGGAATTTGGTGATGTTGCGCACGCCTATTGATAGTCAAATAACCGACTATCAATATTTACCTTTAGATAGGTATTTGTTGTGTTTTGCTTGAATTTGAATGCCACACTTATTTTCAAAATAAGCGCTAACTATTCGGGTTAGCCGGGAAAGGACCTTGGGGTCGTATAACCCATTTCGAATATGTGATACGTCGTTATGGATTGCATTTGATGACCGGTGTTCAAGACCAGATATTTTTGAAAACGGAAGGATTATCGTCGAATGACTCTGCATCGGCTGATCTCCAATATCGAGGTTTTATAATCCTTAGTAACGAGAAGTCCGGACGTGATTAGTGAATATCCGGATTGCAAGGGCTTCTTTGGAAGTGCCTTGGGTTCTGTTCGAACCCGGAACAGACTTGTATGGATTGTGTGTCTAACATTACAAATTGAGATATAAAGCTGATTTCTTTCAAATATATTTCTGGTGGTGGCGGAGAATTTATTCTCTTAGCTTAACACCCTTCTTTGAGACGTACGAGCTCAGAGGTTATATAGTTGAAAGTTATTAGTGATACACTCCCAATTTGGTAGTGTGATATTCTAAGTGCTATTGAGCATTTGTTGAATTAAGCACAACTTTTGTATAAAGCGTGGCTTTGTGGACGAGACTTCGTCGGACCTCACACCCCGAAAATGGTCAAAATAGGAAGGATGCAGCAAGGTTATTAGGGGGTAGCGCCCCTTTATTGTATGCCATTCCTCCTGGATGGAGGTTGTATCATGGTATGGAGCCCAGATACTTAACCTATGTTGTTGCTACAAATTTATTACTTTGTGGTTGTTGGAATCGAGGATCCTCGGATATAGATCGGTTACGATCGGGGAATGACATATTCGTGTCAGTAGTTACCCAGTTTGAAGGGTAACCCGACTTGTGTTGGCAAAGATCCAGTTAGGTTCTCGGGTCGTCTTTCCAGAGGCGTACTCATGTGGCAATGGGAAGTTCCTTGGCCTGACCATTTGTTGGAAATCCAAAGAAACAATACGATCTTGTATGGTTTTAGTTGTATAACCTGCCATGGAATGTGGCGATAACCTGCTATTGAACATGGTAGCTATAGTAGGCATACGATAATGGTCGTATGTTGGCTAAGATTTATATCTTTACTTTCGAAATGATTTTTTCCCTACACTATGCACTAGTAATAATATCAAATGTTTCTTTTTAATGCGTATCAAGCATCTTTGACTATCATAAGGAGAAATATCCTCTAATTCTGCATTTGCATTATGTGTGTGTGCGGGAGGCCTTATGGTAGTCTCATTTTCTAAAAAGCATTGCGAATCTATTTTAAAATTATCATGTACCTTGTCTTAAAAATAAATTGTTTTAGTTCTCACACCAGTCACATGACTGACTCGGAGTTTATTGTTTCCTTCCTAAACTCTGGGTGCCCACAAATTTCTACATGGGCAGTCAAGAGTCAGGTTATCAGGATATTCTGGAATTCAGGAGTTGCTGGAGGAAAGCTGGATGGCTTGCCGTATATCTAGTATATAGTATTTTTTTTCCGTTGTTTGTTGTTGTGTACTCTGATGATGTAATGTGATGTAATGTAATAACTGATATAGTTCTTTGTTTAAAGATTATTCATTTATCTATTATATGTTGTTCAGCTGCGATTGTGAGATTCTGATATTGTTCTGTTGTTTCTTTCTGTTTTGTTCTATCCTTTTCTTTCATCTTCTATCTTTTTCTTCTTCTTTAACCATAACGGTACAGTTTTCCAGCCTTCGATTTCTCGGCAGTTGATACAGTGGACGTATTGATGTCGGTTTTCGAGCGTCAAAAAGTCGCGCACGTTACACAGTCTCTATCTCCTCCCCTGTTTAAATTGAAATTGCACCCCTTTTGAAAACGATTCCCCGACAAATGAAAAAAAGAGAGGCCGAGATTCAAAGAGTAGGAATAATACAATGCCAAATAAATCGAATCGCGTGGCTTTGGGTTCGTGGTATGCATCGGTGGTTGAGCAAGCAAAAAGGGAGGGGGAATTCGTGGCTCGCCGGCTCTGGCGAAGGCAAATGAGGCTCGGGTCAACTTGAGTGATGTTTTGAGGTGGCGTGCAATCGTGAAGGAGGGAACGTATGCCACTGTAGCAGTGCGAGGCCGGTGGGTGTCATGATTCTCGTAGAAGGGTCTGGAACGTCGAGGTCGAGGCAGGCTGGTTATTTCGGGGATGATGGATTCGTCTCAGCAAGCATAAGTTTATGAAGGTAATCCATTCGAAGGCATTATCTTGCTATAACATATTTTAACTTGCTAGTATTTTTAAAATAATATATTATGGTAATTCGTATTTATTTACACCCTGTTTAATAATTGATTTAACAAAAAATTAAATTTATCGATACCTTACTGTGAAATCACCAAGCTCGAACTCGAGTTTCCAGTACCCACGAGATCGCGACGACTTGCTGCCTGCCGAGACCATCGCAGTCGTGGTCTTCACTTGCTCATGCCTGCGTTCCACAAACCATCCTCGTGACCACCGAGATCCCATCGAACATCGCTTCGCGCCTGCGCACGCGCGCCCCCAAAATTCGTGGCTCGCATACGCGGTCATCAAGGGTCGACGTCGCGACCATTTCCTTCACGCGAACGCCGTCGCCCTCGAATCGCCACCACACCTCGTCAATCACGAGGCTGCTTCGCCCTCGTGCTCGCCGATGCTGCCGCCCCACTTTCAATTTGATGTCGCGACCACCATTGATTGATTTTTTTTTCAAAGTCGATTTCGGCTCATCTGCTCGACATTGGAGGAGGAAGAAGGGAGAAGGAGTACGTGATTATTTAACTGAGGAATTTTAAGGAAGAAGGGAGCGGCCAATTTTTTTTTGGTGATTTCTAGCTTCGGCCATTTGATTTTAAACAAATGAAAAGAGTACGCGGCCATGATTTTAATTTGAACGAGACATGCTTTGCACGATCATCATCGTGATTTTAGGCGAAATTTTAGGGAAGCTACAGTGTTTTGATTTTGACCAAATACAAATTTAAAAATCAAATTGAATTCGACTTAATTTCAACTCGTTTTCTTACCGTGTGCTCACATAACAACTCCGAAAGATACGAAATTTGAAATCCGATAATAATTCAATATTACGGACCCAATGGAACTGGTTTCGTCGTATTCCGAGACTGTGCCTCGAAAGGCTATTTTTAAATATCGTTTCGAACGACATAATTTCAAAACTGATTCAATCACTTCTACATTCAATTCTGAAGCTTCTATTATCTTCAATATTATCAATATGGATTTTACAAGCCTTTGAAATATTTTTAATCGTCTTAAAATTGAAGATTCAAATTTATATTCAACTTTCAATAGATTAAATTTTATAATTTAATCGCTATATTCATTCTGATAATTTGAAATTTAAATCAAACCATCATTCAAATATTTAAAATAAATTAAATATTTTTGTTAACGTAAAAATCAGACGCTAACACCCCGGTGTAAATTGAAGTTGAGTGAAAGCACCACCCGTGTACACGGGAACTACAAACAAGTAGAGAAATCACAGAAAAAAAAGGAAAAAACAACAGTTTTTATAGTGGTTCGGCTTAGGGTAAGCCTACGTCCACTTTAACTCTCTTTTTTACTGAATTTGGTTACAACTTTACAACAATCTTCAATTACAATTCTGATGAGACAAACAACTAGAACTTTGATGTAGAAGAATTCTTTGAATCCATGTAGATTGCGTTAGATTTTCTTCCGAAGTTAGTTGAAATGCCTTTCGTACTTGAAGTGTGGAGTGAGTTGAGAATTCAGCAGAGTATCGACGCTTAAAGTGATCGGCCAAAAAAGTCCCCTTCATGCATGTGGTAGGTTGGTATTTATAGGAAAATTTTACCCTTAAGTCGTAACTCGTGACCGAGTTAAGGTAGGTCGTGGCCGACTTATTGAGTCTAGCTCGTAGCTTGGTAGAAATTTGCCCATCTGCTTGAATCCATGTCAAGTCCTAAGTCATGCACGAGTTAACCGGACGCGGCTTCATTTGTTTACTTAAATCGTGTACGACTCATCATAGATCGTAGGTCGTGACCGAGTTAACAAGATGCGGCATAAGTGTTGTGGCAGCGGATTATAGCTTAGCGGCTTTAGGTCATGGACGACTTAAGCTAAGTCGTGAGTCACGGCTTAACTGGTAAGCTTGTTTACTTCAGATAGCAACACAAGTCTTAACCCGTTCACGAGTTAGGAGGCTATGTTTAATGAGTATCAGTGCTTTGTTTGCCTAAGTCGTTTACGACACATGCTAGGTCGTAAGTCGTAGACAGCTTTAGGTCGTTAACTTATTTCCTTCTTGAGTCGTGCCATCTCTTAAGCCGTAGACTTCCTTAAGTCGTAGACTTCTTGGTCCATTTCAATTCTTAAGTCGTCTGGACCTTAACTCGTTAGGTCGTCCAGACCCTAAGTCGTGTACCCTCCTTGATCCATTGAGTCGCTGTCTCCCTTGAGTCGTTGAGTCGGCCATTTCTTTAACACGTTAAACTGTTAAGTCGTACCATTCATAAGTTATAGATCGTCCATAACTTGTGTCATGTAAACCTTAACTTGTTAAGTCGCAGAGTGCTTTAAACTGTTAGATCATGGTGGCCTCAAGTCATAAGTCGTTCATGCTTTATCTTGTTAAACCGTCACGCATCTTAAGTCGTGAGGTTTGCTAAGCCGTAGACTTCTCTTGATCTGTTAAGTACCTTATGTCGTAAATCGTCCCAGGCCTTAACTCGTTGTCTTAACGGGGTTAACATTTGCCCCTCGAAGCACACGCCTAAGTCGTAGGTCGTGTGCTTCGACTTTCCTTAACTCGCTTATGCCGTTTCAAGTTCCGCTGTCTTGGTGTATAAAAGACTTGAGTCTTTTCTCTTATTTCTTTCTGCTCACTATCAATCTCCTAAGTCGTATCCGCCATTAGCATCTCTCCGAGCTTCCTGTCGTATTCGCCATCAGCATTTCTCCGAGCTTCCTACGGCGATCCTGACTTGTTTTACTTCCAACCATCTCCAGCTTTACATCACGTAAGCAATTTTCCCCATTTTCCAATCGTTGATCATCATTGTCAATCTTTGAGCCCCGTCTTCCATCTCTGATTCCCCCCTTTAACCGTGCGAGTATTGTTGCATTGGTCGTCGAAGAACTCAAAGTTTGTTTGATTTGACTTAAGACGACTCGTGATTTGCGGCGATTCGGTGGTGTGGCAGAACTAGGGTTGTTGTCGATTGAGAGGTTATTGGGCTAACGGGTTAAGAGGATGAGGAGTTTCTGATTGGATGGGGGGTTTGTCGATTGGGTGAAGTGAGATACTAAATTGGATACGACCCAGCATTTTTGGGCGACTTATAACCTTTTGCGACTTAACGAGATACGGCATAAGCTTTGAGTCGAGGCCGATCTAGGACTTCCTCCTTACCATGCTTTACGACTTATAGGACCAACGATTTAAGGAGACAACGACTTAACTTGCAGGAAATCTTTAAGTCGTGGGCGACTTAACCTTTAGGTCGTGGACGACTTATCCTTTAGGTCGTGGACGACTCAGCACTTGGACAATCTTTTACTGCCGCATTGTTTCCTAAGCCAATTTCATCCCTCTGTTAGGTTGTGAACGACTTAGGGCTTAAAGGCTTTTTGGACTGTGACTAAATGGCTTGAACAAAAATTTGCAAACTTCAAGATGTCGACAAAACTTGATTGTACTTCCAATTTGAATTGTCGGAATAAACTGCTTGAACTTTGTTGCGTTTCTTTACAGATTATTCTAACTTTAACGCTATCAACCTGTTAAACACAATACTTGCAGAAAAATGGGACAAATATACTGCCACTGACTGCCCATATCAAATGACAGATTAGTCAACATGGAGTAATCAACTTAAACATACTGTATGAAATGCCGTGAACCAATCAACTAAAGTGAAATATTAATGCAAAGCACTGCTATCTTGAACTGATTTGTTTGCATTTACATTTCTCTTTCATATTTTAAAACAACGAACCCTGGACTTCATAACTGACAAACGCTTGCTAGTTTTCATTCCAATTTTATTCGCTTATTGCTTTGTTGATTTTACACAACACTTCACACATTTTAGGAAACGTGCACCTTCATATTTGAATATCCAGTTGCTTGTGTAGAATGACTTCTCAGCAAGAGGATACAACAGCCCAGGCTGGAGAGGCCACTCTTATTCCAGCTCCATTAGTCAATCCTCCAGAAAGAGCCCCTACCACCTTATCGTACAAAGCTTTTCGTCAGTTGTGTAGTCAGTTTGGCATTGCTGAAGCAGATGCCATTCTCCCTGAAAAAGGTGACACTGCTGATGTGGCCCCTACTGGCTTCGTAGCGGTTAACTGGCAAATGTGCCTAAGCGGGGCCATTCCCCCTTTCAACAACTTTCTCCAGAATCTACTTCTTCGATTAGCTATCTCCCCATTCCAGCTACACCCCAATGGCTATGCCATTCTGATGGGGTTGTGCGTGATATTTAGGAGAACATTTGACCGGCTTCCAAGCTTTGACGAGATCTGTTTCCTATGCTCCTTTACTAGGACTAAGGATCATCCTTCTATTACCGTCGTGAGAAGCGCACGAAATCGTAAATTGATCGTTGGCCTCCCTGACACTGCCCATGGGTTCTTAACTCAATTCTTCTATGTCCGTTGCCCCCCGAGGTTTTATGCTGTGTGGAGAGAAGGAAGTAAGATCATCTACCTTTCCCTCTCCTATACTCTGAGTTTTGTGAAGTTCGAATTGCCAAGTGTTAACTTCATTTTTTTTATTTCAGCGCTTCCCCCTCCTTCTAGAGATCCCAGTCACAAGCCAACTCTGGAGTGGCTTGTAGCTGTACCGGTTGAAGAGCGGGATATGAAATTTTTGCTGAACGACGAATTCCTTCACCAGTTCGGACTTCTTCACCCTTCTCGCTTCACACACCCTTGCGAGGTTCCAGACTCCCCACCTAAAGCATCAGATGCCCCGGTTTCTTATGACGTACTTGTACCAAAAGATCCCGCTCCCGAAGCCTCTCTAGTAAAACGCTCTACTACTGTCGATGTTGTGGGGTCATCTGGCAAATTCACACTTGCCCCAGTTATTGAGGAAGAAGAGCCTCAGGGATCTCCCCAACGTTCGCAGAACTCCGACGAAGAAGCCAAGAAAACAAGCCCTGTTAAGCAGAGCGGGGACGACACTTTCGAAGGGTTGAGCGATCTCTTCGTCACCTCACAAGAGCTTTTTAAAGACGACCCCGCGACTACTAGAATTTCTTCTTCCGTAGTGGAAGCGACTTCTTCTTTACAACAAGCTCCGTCGACCCACGAGTTGATGTTGATTACTACACCCGTGATTACTCCGCAATCAAAGAGCGGTTCGTAGCTTGATGCGCGTAGTTTACACATCACACACACTTAGAATCCTTCGGCACTTTTATACTTCTAACTCTTTGTACTTTGAAGATTCTAAAGTTATGCTTCTTCTCTCTGAAGACTTTTAAGACTTGTCTCTTCTTTTTTATTTCAGATTCTCCGATGGGACGCAGCAGCTCCTACTATGACGACTTTCAGCGCTACGGGAGGCGTAGTCAATATGACGACTTTCCCGCTCCCAGAGAAACCGATGAAGAGAGAGCCGCTCGAAAGGCTCAGGAGAGAAAGGCTCAAGAAGAGCGTTTTGAGAGAAAAGAATGGTAGGAGCACCAAGATTCTTCCCATAAAGGTGACGATTCCCACAAGAGAAAATCCCATGATGACCGGGGAAAAAGCCATATGGTTGAGGACCTAAGCAAGCGTGCTCGATACGGTGAGAAGCATACTTCTACAACTCCTGAAAAGGTCACTGCCCCCGTCTCACTTGACATTCCTTCTGGCTCCCCTGCTCTCAGGAAGACAGACATTCAAACAATAATCAGCAGGCCTAAATTCCAAGTTGGATCAGGCCCGGCTACCTTGCAAAGCCGGTTCCCGCACTGGTGCCTAAAGGGAGTGCGGCTCGATCTTGACTTGATCCCTATCGACAAGCCTGCCATGCTGCGAAATCTCGATGCCGTCAGGCTTGATATTGAAAGGATGTCGAACTGGCAAAAGCTTGTTGACGAGCTTCAAAGGGTCAACCATGCGAATATAGAGGCCTGCTTACTATGGAGAATGATAAGGCCGAATGGCAGAAGGTTCTCGAGCAACACGATACCGAAATGAGGAGCATCACTACTTACAATGAGGAGCTTGAGGCGAAAGTTGAGGAACTTAAACAAGAGCTTGCTACTTCTTCTACTACATATACTCAAAAAGAAGAAGTACTTCAAAAGCAAGTTCGCGATGCTCACGCAGCTCAGCGACATGCCGAGGCACAACTTGAAGTTGAGCAGAAAACAGCGGGAAGGTATCGTGCTGAGGTTACAGAGTTACAGGAGAAAGTCAACTCTCAGGAGGCGGAAATTCAAATGCTAAAGCTTCAACTTTCCAAGACTGAAAGAGAGCGCGATGAGGCCGTTGTCGGTAAAATTGCAGCTGAAGAATCTCATGAGGCAACGAAGGCCAACATCAGCTCGACACTATTTGACTTTTACCTACACAGCATCTTGGGGCACGGTAGTCTCGCCTTTCTAGGCCCCAAATTTGAAGTTACACTAGCTGAAGTGTGGGAGGCTGCACTTGACATGCTTGGCGGTAAAGGTGCTGGCTATGCCGAATCAACTCTTGAGGAGCATTACTTGGATGATGATGCTCGCGCTGCTCTTGCCAAAGGAAAGGAACAACTTGCAAAATTAAGAGCTGAAATGGCAGAAGGGGAACGGTTAGGAAAAACTACTTCAACTATTCTAATCCAGCCTTCACCTTCGGCCGAAATCGACATTGTCGGCTCCAGTTCTCATTCTCCATCCCTGGCTAAAGTTACAACTGAGATCACAAGTATACAGGGTGGAGATGAAGGCGAAGAGAGTGCCGAAGCACAGGCTTATGAGGTTGATATCAGCAAGCCGACTTCTCTAGGTAATTATACTGTCAATCTTGCTCAAGTAGACTGCTCATTTGCTTCTTATGAGTTCGATGAGCTTCTCGACTATTTTCTGAACCTCAATGAACCTTAATCTCCTCTCTTTACTGACTTTAACTTCTTTTCTCCTGTAGAGAAAGCACCGAGCATTGTTCAAGATTCCCCTCCTCCAATTATTCCTCCTTCGGTTCTCCAGGTCACTCCTCCGTCCGCCTCTCAACCCGGGTCGCAAGAGGAGCAAATAGAAGCTCTTCATGGCGTAGATGATCCTATTGCTTCTCAAGAACACGGGGAAGAAGGGCTTGGAGAAGGCAATGAGTCTCCGGAGCGAACCACTTCTGATAACATAAAATTATCGGCTCTTGTAACTCCGGGAAGCGAGTCTTTTTCAAGGAGAAGGAGGAAGCGTGCCACTTCGAAGAAGAGAAGAAAAGGCATTCTTATTTCTAAAGAGGAAACGAAAGTTGATCCGGCAGTAACCCTTTCTCCTTCATCCCCGACTCTCCCAAGCCATCCTGAAAAGCTGCCTATCAGGTCAGGTGAAGGCTCTAAGGGCGGTGGCAAGAAGAAATAAGGGGTCCTGCTTCGACTTGTCTTTACTTTTTACTTTTTGCATGTACTGGCCGGAGATTGTGCGGGTACCGGCCTCCGCTTTTCTTTTTCTTTTTATTTTGAAACCTGTACCTGTACAAAATTTTAACAGTGTTGAATAAAATGATTCTTTTTCTTTGTACAAACTTCTGTCTGTATCTGAGAATGCATTTATTATTCATTTTCGTACAAGTTTCTTTACATGATATTGCAGCGATCTTGTGGTATGTTGTTCGAGCGTAATTTTACCAATATATTTATACCATGTTGTTTGTAGCTATACCATGTTGCCCGTATACCATAAGCTAGTTGCAATATTTTATACTTTGAGGGGACTTGTACTTTTATTTTCTAGAGAATAATTATTCCATACTTGGAGGCATATTATTTCGTTAAAAATAGAGTACAGCTCCCTTCATATAAGTTTTTACGATTCATCCTTCGAAGATATCACTTTTTCTTTTGTGCATACACACATTTTACCAAGTGAATTCTTCTATGTGGTAAAGCGGGTCTCTGAAGGGTACTTTAACTTCTTTTTGAGGAAGAATATTTTCCAGAATAGGTGAATCATTCTTCCTTTGAGAGTTAAAGTGTGCCTTTGAAGAGGGCACTTTATTATTATTATTATTATTATTACGCCTCAGTGAAGGGCTTTCTGATTTTTGCTTTACGTTTCTGACGAAATGCTTCTTTGAAAAGTTGCACCTCTGAGGAGGGCTTTTTCACGTTTCAACACTTGGAAGTTTTATTTCAATCTCGGTGAAACGAGTTCCTCCGAGGAGGGATTTTTCACGTTTCAACACCAGGAAGTTTTATTTCAATCTCGGTGAAACGTGTGCCTCCGAAGAGGTCTTTCTGTTCGATTGTGCCTTCGGGAGGAGGTCTTTTCATTTCTGCCTCTGGGAAAAGGTCTTTTTTTTTGTTTCTGCCTCTGGGAAGAGGTCTTTTTGTTTTGTTGTGCCTCTGGGAAGAGGTCTTTTTTGTTTCTGCCCCTTGGGAGAGGCTTTTATTTTTCCCTGTTCGCTGGGAAGCGGGCCTCCGAAGAGGGCTTTTCACATTTCATTTCACGAGAGTGTATCGACCGATCACGATGAAATGTGTGCCTCTTAGTAGGGTTACTGCCTGGAAGTTTGGAGTTTCTTTCTCTCGGTTGGACGGATTCACGGGAGTGTATCGACCGATCATTCCGCAACTTTGTATCGAGAAAGATCTCTCTTTTTTTGGTTGGCCCGCTCGAGGTCTTTTAGCATTTCAACTGTAGTGAAATGGGCCTCCGAAGAGGGCTTTTCACGTTTCAACACCTGGAAGTTTTATTTCAATCTCGGTGAAACGTGTGCCTCTGAGTAGGGCTTTTGCCTGGAAGTTTGGAGTTTCTTTCTCTCGGTTGGACGGATTCACGGGAGTGTATCGACCGATCATTCCACAACTTTGTATCGAGAAAGATCTCTCTTTTTCTGGCTAGGCCCGCTCGAGGTCTTTATCCTCCGAAGAGTTGTGCCTCTAAAGAGGGCTTGTGCCTCCGAAGAGGTCTTTTGCTGATTGATGCTTGCTCGCCTATGTCTCTTTGCCATCTATTCATGTTTGCGATCCCCGTTGTCTTTTGCAAGTGTCATCACTTTTTAGTTGCCAATAATTTCCCTTATCCAAAGAAATATACTTCATAGTTAAGCGAGTTGGTGGTGGTAGACACGGGCTATTTAACTGGTTGTTTGTTTGTTCAAACATTTGCAGTTAGTTAGAAATGGTCCACTCCCATCCACATTGCTAACTTTTGTTCGAAGCACTTCTTTTGTAGGATTTGAGTATGGAAATTTTGAATGGTTTGATGTTTTGCTTGCTGAGTGATGTCGGAGATCGCTTGGTCTTGCGATGGGTAAGCTTTGCTTTTATGGCCTGCATTATCAAATCGACATTTTAGTAACACAGTTAACGTATTTTATATGTCGAAATAAAACAAAGCAGTTTATAATAGTAGAGAACACAAGATTTATAGTGGTTCGGCCAAAAGTTGGGCCTACATCCACTTTATAGCTTTTCATTATTCACTTGCTTTACAATTGCTTTCAATACAAGAATCATATATTCATAATTCCTTTACAACATTTCAGCAATGCTTTCAAGTAAAATAGGGACGCAAATGATTGCTGTTCCAAGCTCTTGGGATTGGTTCTCCTTCGACAGTTGTGAGTTTGAATGTGCCGTCAACAAGTTTTGCGCCAATAACATATGGCCCTTCCCAGTTAAGTTAGTTTGGTCCAAACAGACTTATGGCTGTCATGATCCTCTTCAGGACTAAGTCACCAACTTCAAAGCTGCGCTGACGAACTTTGGAATTGAAGTGCCTGGCTATTCTTTGCTGGTGAGCTGCAATTCTAAGCCTTGCCTCTTCTCTTCTTTCATCGAGGAGGTCAAGTGCTTCCAATTGCAATTTTTCATTCTCATTTTGATCAAAATGGATCCTTCTGTGTGAGGGGACTTCAGTTTACACTGGAATCATCGCTTCTGATCCGTATGCCAATGAAAATGGAGTATGCCCAGTCGCAGTTTTGTGAGTGGTCCTGTATGCCCATAGTGCAAGTGGTAACTTATCGGCCCAACCACCTTTTGCTTTTTCCAGCTGCTTTTTGATGGTTGATTTGATGGTTTTGTTTACTGCTTCCACTTGCCCGTTTGCCTGTGGATGAGCCAATGCTGAGAAGCTTTTTCGGATCTTGAATCGTTTGCAAAAATCTTGGAACTCCTCACTTTCAAACTGAGTACCATTGTCTGTGATTATCTTCTGAGGCACACCATACCTGCAAATGATATTTTTAGTCACAAAACTTATCATTTTCTTAGAGGTAATAGTGGCCAATGGTTCGGCCTCAGCCCATTTAGTAAAATAATCAACAGCAACGATAACATATTTAATCCCTGATTTGGCAGTCGGCAAAGGCCCAATGAGATCTATTCCCCAGATGGCAAACGGCCATGGACTGGCCATTTGTGTTAGCTCAGTGGCAGGTGCTCTAGGAATTTTAGCGAATCTCGGGCATTTATCACACTTTCGGGAATAGTCAGTAGCATCTTGATTAATTTCTGGCCAAACGTATCCATAACGGAGGATTTTCTTTGCTAAAGTTTGACCACCTGTATGATCCCCACATTCCCCTCCGTGCACTTCAGTTAGAATTGTCTTAGCTTCTTCCTTTGTCACACATCGGAGTAATGGCATTGAAAATCGTCGTCTGTACAAACGACCATCTTGAACTATATATCTGGAGGCTTTCCTCATCAGCCTTTGTCGTTCTTTTGAATTTTTTGGCAGAGAACCATTGAGTAGATATTCAAGTATCGGAGTCATCCATGATTCTTGCTCTTGGGATACATTCATAATCCAATCAACATCCATTTCATCTATGCTTGGAGCTGACAAGACTTCGACGGGAACTAGCCCAATAGTTGAGCTTCACCAGTACTTGAATACTTCGCGAGAGAATCCGCCTTCATATTTTCTTCTCGAGGGATATGGTTTATCGAATAACGGTCAAAATCTTGAAGGAGCTCCCAGGCTTTTGATAAATAGGCCGGTAAATTCCCTCCTTTAGCTTGGAATTCCTTCCTGACTTGGCAGACAATGAGTTGAGAATCACTGAAGATTTGCAACGCCTTGATGTTTAGTTCTTTAGCGATCCTCAAACCAGCAATGAGAGCTTCATATTCAGCTTCATTGTTTGTCGAAGGGAATTCTAGTCTCAGCACATAACATAGCGATCGCCCTTCTGGGGTTTCAAGGACAACCCCTGCTCCGGAACAGTAATCATTTCTCGCGCCATCGACATACAATTTCCATTGGATTGGGATGTTATTAGTAGCTTCCTCCTCACTATCACCCTTATCCGTGCATTCCGTAATGATATCTGACAAAGCTTGTCCATTGATTGCTTTTCGGGGATGCTAAGTGATGTCATATTGACTGAGTTCAATATTCCATTTCAAGAGATGGCCCGAAGTCTCTTGACGGAATAGGACTTGCTTTAAAGGTCGATCACTGAGGACTTTGATGGGATGAGCTTGGAAATACGGCCTCAATTTTCTTGATGCGATCAACAAACAATAGGCAAGTTTTTCTAATCTTGAGTAGTTCATCTCTGCCCCAGTGAATCTTTTGCTGATATAATAGAATGGGCATTGGATCCTTGTGTCTTCTCGTACCAACACTGCACTGAGAGCATGAGACGAAATTGCCAAATATACGAAGAGATCTTCACCACTGTCAGGCTTTGAAAGTATCGGAGGCACTTCCATATGACGAACCAACTCATCAAATGCTTTCTGACAATCAGGAGTCCACTCAAAGTTTTTTCTTCCTTTCTTCAGAGCATCAAAGAATGGAATGCATTTGTCAGTAGCTTTGGAAATGAACCGACTCAAGGCAGCAACCTTTCCATTGAGACTTTGCAATTCCTTCTTCGTTCTAGGAGCCTTGACTTCTCTCGGAGCGGTGATCTGAGCTGGATTGGCTTCAATGCCCCTAGCGCTCACAATGAAACCCAAAAACTTTCCGGACTCCACTCCAAATGAACATTTCAGGGGATAAAGCTTCATTCTGTACTTGCGGAGTACTGCAAACATCTCTGCCAGGTGATCCATATGGTCCACTGCTTTCTTAGACTTTACTAGCATATCATCAACATAAGCTTCCATTGTCTTGCCAATCTGTGGTTTAAACATGGCATTAACAAGCCTCTGGTAAGTTGCCCCTGCATTCTTGAGTCCGAAAGGCATGACCTTGTAGCAGTAGAGTCCAACATCTGTGATGAAACTAGTATCCTCTTGATTTGGCTCATGCATCATAATCTGGTTATATCCGGAGTATGCATCCATAAAAGATAGCAATTCATGTCCCGCCGTCCCATCCACTAACTGATCGATCCTAGGCAGCGGGAAACAGTCTTTGGGGCAGGCTTTGTTCAGATCTGAAAAATCAATGCATACTCTCCACTTTCCATTAGCCTTTTTCACCAGCACTGGATTTGAGACCCAATTTGGATAAGTAGATTCTCTAATGAACCCGTTCTCCATGACCCGATCCACTTCTTCTTTTAACGCTGCCGTTCTTTCGGGACCCTGAGTCCTTCTCTTCTGTTTCACAGGTGTAAACATTGGATCAATGTTCAGAGTATGTACTGCAGTCTCTAGGGATATTCCGCACATGTCAGCATGAGTCCAAGCGAATACATCCAAATTAGCCTTCAAAAATGAAATCAGAACATTCTGAACTGTTGTGTTGAGCTGCGAACCCACATTAAGTACTTTGTTTGGGTCCTTTGGTCAACGGGCACAGGCATTGTCACCTCTACCGGTACTACCCTATTCTCCCCTGCCCTGGCTTTTCTTGGATCCATCTCTCTTCGTGCGCCACTACATTCGCCAGTGCAGGGTCCACCCTGTAATTGCTACAAGGTCGGTTCCTTGGTGCGGACTGGAGCCGCCGCACCTTTTCCCATTTCTCTTTTCCTTGATTCTCGCAACTCCGCAAAGTAACATTCTCGCCCCGCATCTTGGTCTCCCTTAATCACACCAACTCCATTATCAGTGGGGAATTTTAGAGTCAGACACCATGGGGCAAGAACAGCTTTGAACGCGGCAAGAGTTGGTCGGCCTAAAAAGGCATTGTAGGCAGAGAATTCTTCAACAATTATAAAGGTTTGCTTTCGAACTACCTTCCTTAGCCCCTTTTCGAGTTCTACAAACAAACCAATGGTCCCAATCGGCTGTTTGGGTTCTCCAGCAAAGCCAGCAATCTTAAGTGACGAAGCTTGAATGTCAGCCATTGGAATTTTCATTTGATCGAAGTTCTTCTTGAAGAGGATGTTGCATGAAGCTCCACAATCAACAAAACTCTTCTCACAGTTGTCGGCCCAATACCAGCGGATATGACCAAAGGATCTATGGTCGGAGCCTCAATTCCCAAAGAATCCCTGGCACTGAACACGATATCATCTGTGGAAGTCTTTTGTTACTTTGAAGGCGCATCATTCTCTAAGACAAAAACATTCTCTTCAACTGGTACATGCCTCAAGGCCCGGGCATACCTTTCCATTTCGCCCCAGCTTTTGCCTGCTGGGTGAGGTCCTCCAGTTATTATGTTGATAACAGGTCTTTCCGATTCATGTTCCACGGCTTTCTCACTTGAGGCAGGACGGTGAGCGGGAACTTGTTGTCCTTGAGTTGACGAAGCTGGGGCATTTTTGTTCCTTTTCACATACTGCTGGAGTTTGTTTTCCTTCAAGAGTTGTTCAATCACCTCTTTCAACTGTCGGCATTCGTTGGTGTCATGGCGGGCTGGTTGTGGAACCGACAGAACCTTCCACTTTTTTCCATCTTAATCGCAACTCTCATTTTAGGTTGTGTCAGATAATTGACCTCATCTTTGGTTGCAAAGAAGATGTTTTCGGGGGTATCAGTCAAGGGTGAGAAATTGAAAGAATGGCCTTTCTTAGCGTCTGCCTGTTTCTTTCCACCATCATTTCCCCTTTTCTGAGTGTTAGGTTCTTTCTTATTCGAAGCAGCACCATTTTTTCTGGCTTCCGCTGATACCACCTTAGCCGGTGTTTGGAGGCTCTCCAAGCGCATGAATTCATCCGCTTTCTTATAGAATTTGTCGAGCGAGTTTGGTTCTTTCATTTTCAACCATTTTCCAAATTCGCTCGATTTGTCAATCGCCCTCATCAAGTATGTCAGGACCATGCGTGGCTCGGCATTATCTACCTCAGCCAATGCTAGGTTAAAGCGATTCAAAAACGACCTGATAGATTCTCCTGGATTTTGCTCTAGACTTGATAGCGACATTATATCGTTTGCTTTAGAAGCATACAATCGAAATTGCTCCTTGAACTTCCTGGTCAAATCGGAAAATTGATCGATGGATCTGACCGGCAACTTCGTAAACCACAGTAGAGCTACACCTTTGAGATATACCGAGAAATATCGACATTTAATTTCATCCGACGCCCTGGCACCAGTCATATGCCAGTCGTACTTATACAGAAACTCCTTTGGATCACTCATCCCCTTGTAAGCTGGAATAGTAGGGGGAACGAATTTCCTTGGGAACTCTGCCTTCAAGATTTTTTCAGTAAATGGAGTTTTGCTTGGAGCAAATCCCCACTCTTTCTCGTCTTCATCTCTTCGCATACTTTCTTTCATGATTTGACGAACCATACCCGAAAAATACTCTTCATCGTTTAGAGGCTCTAGAGGGCACACATCGGCCACTCTCTCTGAATTCTGCCTTGACAATCGTTCACGGAGGGTCGGCTGCAGCCCTGATCCTCCATCTTGAAGAGGAGTCCTTTCTACAGGGTCTTCGGCTCTTTGAGAAACGTTCCCTTCAACATCCTGAACTCCCGCAGTAGGGTTCCCATCGTTATTAACCGGTTGACGATTTGCCCCTAGTAGATCATTCAACTTACTCAAGATCAGGGCATTCTGGGCTTCCAACTGCGCATTCTGAGCATTCAATTGCTGATTCAATCCCAAAACTACGGCATCCAATTCTGCTCGTGTAACTCCAACAGTTGGAGCTGCTTGACTTGAAGGAGGGGAGGTAGCGATGTTCTCTTGAACATTGTCGAATCTTACAGAACTTCGTTGTAACATTCCTGAATTTTGAACAAGTTTAATTTGACAATTTATTTAATTTTGAAAATATAATTGTGGATTTAATTACGAATTTATTAGAAAATTTCTATTTTTGAATTATAAATAGAATTGAATTGGGAATTTAAGATTAAAAATATAATTGTGTTTAAATTTTCAAAATTAATAAAGATGTATTTTTTTCATATAAATATATTTTAAGATAGAATATTTGAAAATAAAATTGAGATTATCTTTTGAAAATTTGAATGAATAAATATATCTATTGTAAATAAAATTTATTAATTTGACATCAAATGGAATGTAAAGATATATTTAAAAAGGTATTTGATTATTTATTCATTTATAAGTACAAATTTATTCTATATTAAATTTTGAATTTGAATTAAAAATGTAAAAATTAGATTTGAATATAAAATTTGATTTGATTAAAAGATTTAAACCATTGGAACATAAAAAAAAAAATGTTATATTCAAATAAAACATGAACATGATTTGTAAGTTAAAAATAAAACAAGGTTTAAAAACAATTTGTAAATAAATTTATGAAAAGGGACTTTACATAATTTTGTTTAAACATAACAAATGTAAGAAAACTAACAAATGAAATTACAAATGTCAAACAAAGTTAAACAAGTGGCAAACCCATATTTATTCTAAAATAAAATTTAATTAGAATGTAATTAAAAGAGAAAAAAAAATTCTTTTCTTATCTTTTCAAGTCCTGTTAACAAAATTACAAGAACAGAAATTAAATTTAAAACAAGTCTTTTTCTCAAGAAAACAAACCTGGGAATGAATTCATCTCAGAAATCAAAGCAAAGAAATTCAAAGAGAAATCAAAAACTTTCAAACTACAATCTGAAGCAAGTTACAGATCAAAATTCAACAAACAAAGTATTCTTAAAACAATTATGCGAATCTGAAAATCAAACACTTTCTGAAATCTGGAAATCAAGATCATGCATGCAGTTCTAATTTGGTTTTAAAAGCAACAAGATCAAATACAACACTAGCAAAAGAAGGATAGAGGTCAGCTGCTAAAATTCAATTCAACAGCAAGCTAAACATCTGAAGCAAATTTTCAGACTAGGCCTCTGTCTTCATCTACAAAATAAGTGAGCAAACTCTTAATTCTTTCTTTTATATTGGTTGGCATGTAATTTATTTGAATGTCTGTTTGTAAAATACAACTGCATGTCTAAAGTGAAGATTGAAAATCACTTGTATTTAAACAAACCTACATGTGTGCCTATGAAAATTTTGAAAACAGAGCATGTTTCTGTTTTTTAGCAAAACAGGTTTCAAAACCTGATTGAAAGATAAGAAAGATAAAAAAATCAGAAAGTATAACAAACAATTTAAAAGGCCTGAAATCAATTTTTGAAAATCAGAGTTCAACATCAAAACAGATGCAAGTGAATCAAGTTCAAGTCACAAAATATCAAAGCCTGTCTCTGTCCAGACTTCAAAATATGTGAGCAAGCTACCCCATTTCTGTTTTCATCTCTGTTTATATCTTGATTGGGTGATGAATTTCCTAATGCTTGTGATTGGAATCATTATGGCATGTTGGTGTTGATGCAAAATATCAGAGTATATATATATGTCTGGTATACAAGAAAAAGAAGAAGAAAAAAACACAAACCTCTGTTGTTTTTCAGGTTTCACTATAACTTAAATTCAATTCGATTTCTTGTTATACCATCAAATAGAAGCTTTGATTTTCAAATAAAGGATGATGGCAAGAATGTAAACTAAATTTTAAAATTAACTATAAGTGTAATTAGTTAAAGAATTTCTGGACAGGATGAAAACACAGTAGGATCGAAATTTTGTAAGAAAAATTAGTTGATTTAAATATGAACTTTGATTACAAAATCATATCCTACTTCCTAAATTATGAATTTTAAAAGAATAATCCAGATTGTAAATTCGTTTATGAGCAAGTAACTATAAGATGAACCAGAAACATTAATTTGTCAATTTCCAGAAATCAAAGTAATTATAAATCTTGGGATTTAAAGGGGAAGTATGTTGGAGGTCGATGATCGTTAGAAAAATGCTCGATTATTTTGAAATTCATCATGGGGAGCAAACGAGAGGGATTTAGGGTTTGTGGGCATATTTGAGGTGCTCGCGTTCTCAAGCAAACTGCGTCATCATCGAGGGGTCTGAGATGATCGGTACCGGGGGAGAAGGTTCAGGGGTCATTGAGGCAACTATGGATGGGTTTGGTTAGGTTCTGGTGGCGTCAGGCGGCGGGGCGAGGTGAACTTGTGTGGTTCCATTCTGTTCCAGGTTGAATGGATTGTTCAAATTTTGTTCCAGGTAGCAAATGGTGGCTTTGGAGGGTTGTTTGGGTGGTGATGTTCGTTGATGACTTGGGGTTTATAATAGAAATGGAATTTACAAACTATGTTTATAAATTTGAAATCCATCGAATTTGATAAATTGAAATATGGGAATTTGTTAAGTGGGCTATATTCACTATTTTGAATATTGAATAGATTATTAAATAAAATGGGTTTGTTTTTGGGAAAGGAATGTTTTAAATGGAATTTAAAACGAATTAAAGGTGTTTTAAAATGTATTGAGTATTGAAAACATAGATTTCAACATTGATTGTTGAAATAGACGTTTTCGAGAAACAGAAGGGGATAATTTGTATAGTATTGGATTTATATATCTATTTTTAATTTCAAATCCATATACTAGTGTTTTTGGGTTGTCGTCACGATGTTTTATGCAACATTCGTTTTTAACCCAAATAAATGTGAATAAAGGAATGTTTTCTTAAAGAGAATGGAATAAAATACTTAACGGTAACTTAAGTATATTGAATATTTCCAAATTGTTGAAAATAAGTTAAATTGTGAATTACTTATTATTAAATAAGTATGGGAATGTTTTTTTTTTCCCAATATAAAAGGAACGTTTTTGAGGATTCACCTTTTAAAGGTAAATCGAAGTGAATAGTTTGAAATTGATTTGAAATCGTGTATGTGCAGATATTTGGGAAATTGGAAATTCACTTTGGAATTTATAAATAGGAAGGGAAATTTGTTTAAAAATAAATGTTGATTTATTTTTTAAATATGAAAATATAATTTACGAATTTGGAACGTAAGTTAAAATAAATCGGTAAAGATTTATTTGGTGGTTTGAAATTTGTTTCAAAAGGTATATATGGTTAAGGTGATTTGAAATTAGTTTTCAAATGGTTAAGGTGATTTGAAATTAGTTTTCAAATGGTTAAGGTGATTTGAAATTGGTTTGCAAATGGTTAATGTAATTTGAAAATTTGTTTTCAAATGGTAAAGGTAAATTGAAAATTGGTTTTTCAATTGGTTAAGTGTGGAAAATTTTATCGTGAAGTGGTTTTGGTAAAACAAATAACTGGGGCAATTATTTGTAAATGGTGTATATGTATATATATATCTTGTAAAGATATTTTGGGACTTAATAATTTTGGAAAAATTATTTGGAATCTGATGATGTGGCGCATCTTTATTGATAGTTAAATAACCGACTATCAATATTTACCCTTGGATGGTATTGATTGTGTTTGTTTGGAATTGAATGCACACTTATTTTTAAAATAAGCGCTCGCTATTCGGTTTAGCCGGGAGAGGACCTTTGTGTCATATATCCCATTCCGAATATGCGATACGTCGTTTGGATTGCATTTGAAGACCGGTGTTGAAGACCGGGTATTTGTGAAAACGATAGGATGACCTATCGATTGTCTCCGCATCGTTAGCTACGATATGGAGATTTCCTTTGTGATGGGAAATTTTATCGGGATTGTGAATACCCGGATTGCAAGGGCTTCTTTGGAAGTGCCTTCGGTTCTGTTCGAACCCGGAACAGACTTGTATGGTTACGTGTCTGACATTACATTTTGAGAGATAGAGCAGATTTCTTTCAAATACATTTCTGTTGGTGGCGGAGAATTTATTCTCTTAGCTTAACACCCTTCTCTGAGACGTACGAGCTCAGAGGTTATGTAGTTGAAGGTTATCAGCGATATTTCCCAATCTGGTAATGTGGCATGCTGAGTGCTGCTGTGTGATGATCATTGGTTGATCGTTTGGATATGATCATTTGTTTGATCATTTACCTTTGTGATTATTGCTTTGGTCATCTGTGGACCCAAAGCATGGCTTTGTTGCACAAAGCGTAGCTTTGTGGACGAGACTTCGTCAGGACCTCACTCCCCGGAAATGGTCGAAACAGGAATATGCGGCAAGGTTATGAGGGTCGCTCCCTTTAGGGTATGTCATTTCCTTCTGGAAAAGGGTGGTATCATGGTATGGAGCCCAGATATTTACTCATGTTGATACACTATATCTATTACTGTGTGGTGTTGTTGGTATCGAGCGCTCGGATAAAGGTCCCAAAGGACCGGGGGATGACATATTCGTGTAGTAGTTACCTAGTTACAGAGGTAACCCGGCCTTGTGTTGGCAGAGATCTAACCGTAACGTTAGTTTCTCGGGACGTCCCGCCAGAGGCGATCCCATGTGGCAGTAGGAAGTTCCTTAGCCTGACCATTTGTTGGAAATCCAATCAAAACAATACGCGCCCTGTACGGTTTTAGTTGTATAACCTGCCATGGAATGTGGCGGTAACCTGCTATTGAACATGGTAGCTATAGTAGGCATACGACGAAATGTCGTATGCTGGCTAGGATTTATATTCTACTTTCGAAATTGTTTTCTACATTATGCACTAGTAATAATATCAAAAATGATTTGATTTTCGCGTAGTAAGCATCTTTGACTATCATAAGGAGAAATCTCCTCCAATTCTGCGTTTGCATTGTGTGTGTGGCGGGAGGCCTTATGGTAGTTTCATTTTCTAAAAAGCATTGCGAATTTCAAAAAAATTAAAATTTCTTGTTGCTTGTTTAAAGATAAACTGTTTTTGAGTTCTCACACCAGTCACATGACTGACCTGGAGTTTATTGTTCCTTTCCTAAACTCTGGGTGCCCACTATTTTCCACACGGGCAGTCTAGAGTTAGGTTATCAGGTTATTCTGGATTCGGGAGTTGCTGTGCAGATGTTGGAGGCGAGCTTGGATAGCGTAGTCTATTATCTATTGTATATAGTATTCTTTCCGCTGTTTTATCGTTGTACACTCTGATTGATGTAATGTAATGTGATGTAATGTATAAAATGTATAGTTCTTTTGTTTTAATGATATTCATTTATCTATTATATATTGTTCCGCTGCGACTGTGAGATTCTGTTATTGTTTCCTGTTCTGATTGTTTGTTCTGTTTCTTCTCTCTTTTCTCTCTTCTTCTACCTCTTTCTTTTTCTTAAACCCTAACGGTTTGATTTTTCGGCAACGAAAAATCGCGATCGTTACAATTGATCCGTAATAGTTAGTTATTATCGGATTTCAAATTTCGTAGCAAACGGAGTTGTCGTTTGACCGTGGCAGCTCGAAACGCATCAATATCGTTTTAATATAAATTCGGCGAGTAAAAATAGCCATTTTTCAAACGGTCTCGGATTTCGATGAAACCAGTTTCATCGGATCCGTAATGTGATATTATTGCAAGATTTCAAATTTCAAGTCGTTTGGATTTGTCGTTTGTCCGGTACAAGCCAAAACGCCTAGAAATCGCTTAAATCGGTTTAAATTTAAATCGACTGTTTATTGCCGTATCTCACACATACGATAGAATTAGCTTCCGAAACCTATTCCATTGTGTCCGGAATGTGGAAAAACCTTAGGATCGCCTGGCGGCACGCGTCGTTTGGAGTTCGTTTGCAAAAGTGTCAATTTGGGAATTTTATTATTTAAATAATAATTGTATGTGGTTATAAATGCAAATTTTCACCAAAACCCTAGCTCATCATGTTTATGGCCGGCCCTAATTATTCAAAGGCCAGAAATCACCCAACTTCCACCTCAAATCCACACCAATCCGTCGAGTTTTAGAAGAAACTTCCAACTGGAAAGTCGTAGAGGGCAGAGAGGGCTTCGATCTCAACGGTCGAGATCGAAATTGGAGCAACGGGGTGAGGGAGAGGGACCCGCGTTCATGGGGCTGTTGCACACGTTTTCCAAGGGTCCTGAGGTGGCCGAGCTTGTCATGGTTGCTGGTGAAGGTGGCTCTCGTCGAGAGCTTTCATTTGGCGGTGGTATGATCGAATTTCGTGCTTCGTGGTGGTCGGAAGATCAAACCCTAATTTCTACTTGTATGGGTTCTTTGTGCGTTCACTACCTGGGAAGAGCATACGTGCGTGAGAAAGGGGAGAGATGAGTGTGGGCCCCGCGTGCGTTTGGGTTGGAGGTGAGATGTTTTTTTTGTTTAAATTCAAAATTCAAAATCATGAAACGTTTAAACTGCGATAACTTTTGCATGCGAGGTCGGATTCGAACGAGATTTTTTGCGTTGGCTTCGTATCGCCGTGCTCTTCGCAATGCAGCTGGTTTGGAGTCGATTGGAGGTCGTTTGAATTTCGGGTAAAATTAAACGTTCGTTTAATTTTATTCGAAACGAACGCGAAAAACGGAAATAAAATCAAGGTGAGAACTCCTCACTCAATCGAAAGGTTTTGTTTAAAATTTTAAATAGTTAATATTGATTGATAATTGTTGATTGATTGTGGTAGTAGATATAATAGGATATATATTATATATAGCAATATATATATATTGGCATATGTATATATTGGATTTGATTTCCCGCCTCGTATAGCGGATGAGACCCTATTGCGCCATTATTAAGCGGAATATTTATAAAATCCCATATACCGCGATATTCCACCTCGAAGTGGAATTGGTATTGTGCTAACGTCTGTGGATGCAGGGTAACAGGTTGGAGGGATCCAACTGGATTCCTCACATATTTATTTGTTTATAAATATTATGTTGATTGTTGATAATCACATTGATATATGATGTTATTCCCGTGATTGACCATTCGATGTCGTTGCATCATCGGATTCTAATTTTTAAATTAAAAATAACGGTTTTGAATTTAAAAGGGGTTTTAAAGTGATTTCTCAAAGAATATGGTTTATTAAAATTTTGAATTGATTTAATTTTAAAATAAATAGATGGATAAAATTTTATGTTTTAAAAATTTATATTTTTATAAAATATAACTTAAAAGAAATTTTTAACAATAATAGGTTTTTATAAAATAGTTAAATTTGGTTTTTGGGAAGTTATTATTATTAATGGTTTATATAAAGGATTTTATAAATGGATGTTTTTAAATAAAAATTTATTGAAGTTATAGAATAAATTTATAAAGTGTTAAGTTGATGTATAACATGAATTTCACTAGGATTTATAGATTAATAAATGTGAAATTTATAAAACGAATGGTTATTGGAAAATTTTAAGTTTATAAGTTATTAACTTATAAAAATGGATTTGGGCATTAAAAGGGGAATTTTATAGAAATTGTTAATAAATGAAGATTTCATTAGTTGAAATTATTATAAACCATAAAGAAATCTTGTAAGTGATAAGATTTTAAATTGGTGAAGTTCAAAGGAACGATTTGGTAAATAAATAATATTATAAGTATTTAACTTACAATATGGCTTTTGGGTATGAAATTGGGTTATGTAAATTGCATCGGATTAATAAAGGAATTTATAAAATTGGGGTTTTCAGATAATCAGTAATAGGTGTAGATTCGATAGCTTCAGCCTTAGGATTTGGCAATCGCATTTGGATCGAGTTGCTTCTCTTCATCTTGATTCGGGAGTTCGAGCTATTCTGGATTGGTGCTTTGGAGATTACCGATACTGGAGTTCTTCCTTGAAGACTATTTTGGAGATTTGTTCCGCTGCTGGTGTTATCTTTTATTTCCGCTACTATTCTTTGTATCTCTGATATATATTGATGTTCATTGTACCATTCATGTTGTATCAGTTATTGTATCAAATGTTATATATATCAAATGTATTATTCATTTCTTCCGCTTTGTTATTTACTTAATGTGTTATAAGCTCCGGCGAACCAGGTTCGACGTTTGGATCTGCGGCATTTGAATACGAGTGTCGTATTCGGTGCCGATTTTCGAAGGTCGAGTCAGGGTCGTCATATTCGTTTTCTCCCCGGAGCCATTATTTCCAGTAAACTTCTGGTTTTAAAAGAAATCCTTTCAACAATCCTTTGCGGAGCAATGCTGGAAGTTTCCTGAGTTGGGCCTCTCAGTGAAAGCACCAAAAATGTTAACGTAAAAATCAGATGCTAACACCTCGGTGTAAATTGAAGTTGAGTGAAAGCACCACCAGTGTACACAGGAACTACAAACAAGTAGAGAAATCACAGAAAAAGCAGGAAAAAACAACAGTTTTTATAGTGGTTCGGCTTAGGGTAAGCCTACGTCCACTTTAACTCTCTTTATTACTGAATTTGGTTACAACTTTACAACAATCTTCAATTACAATTCTGATGAGACAAACAACTAGAACTTTGATGCGGAAGAATTCTTTGAATCCATGTAGATTGCGTTAGATTTTCTTCCGAAGTTAGTTGAAATGCCTTTCGTACTTGAAGTGTCGAGTGAGTTGAGAATTCAGCAGAGTATCGGCGCTTAAAGTGATCGGCCAAAAAAGTCCCCTTCATGCTTGTGGTAGGTTGGTATTTATAGGAAAATTTTACCCTTAAGTCGTAACTCTTGACCGAGTTAAGGTAGGTCGTGGCTGACTTATTGAGTCTAGCTCGTAGTTTGGTAGAAATTTGCCCATCTGCTTGAATCCATGTCAAGTCCTAAGTCATGTACGAGTTAACCGGACGCGGCTTCATTTGTTTACTTAAGTCGTGTACGACTCATCATAGATCGTAGGTCATGACCGAGTTAACAGGATGCGGCATAAGTGTTGTGGCAGCGGATTATAGCTTAGCGGCTTTAGGTCATGGACGACTTAAGCTAAGTCGTGAGTCACGGCTTAACTGGTAAGCTTGTTTACTTCAGATAGCAACACAAGTCTTAACCCGTTCACGAGTTAGGAGGCTATGTTTAATGAGTATTAGTGCTTTGTTTGCCTAAGTCGTTTACGACACATGCTAGGTCGTAAGTCATTAACAACTTTAGGTTGTTAACTTATTTCCTTCTTGAGTCGTGCCATCTCTTAAGCCGTAGACTTCCTAAAGTCGTAGACTTCTTGGTCCGTTTCAATTCTTAAGTCGTCTAGACCTTAGCTCGTTAGGTCGTCCAGACCCTAAGTCGTGTACCCTCCTTGATCCATTGAGTCATTGTCTCCCTTGAGTCGTTGAGTCGGCCATTTCTTTAACACGTTAAACTGTTAAGTCGTACCATTCATAAGTCATAGATCGTCCCTAACTTGAGTCATGTAAAACTTAACTTGTTAAGTCGCAGAGTGCTTTAAACTGTTAGATCATGGTGGCCTCAAGTCATAAGTCCTTCATGCTTTATCTTGTTAAACCGTCACGCATCTTAAGTCGTGATGTTTGCTAAGCCGTAGACTTCTCTTGATCCGTTAAGTACCATATGTCATAAATCGTCCCAGGCCTTAACTCGTTGTCTTAACGGGGTTAACAATTTTCAATTTAAATTGTTTAAAATTTAGGGTCGTTACAACCTTCCCCCCTTAAAAGAATTTCGTCCTGAAATTACAAGTTAGGAAAAATGATCCTTAACCCGTTCGCTCTCTTTCTAAAACTAATCAGTTTTATCAACTTACCAACACAAATCTTTTATTAAAGATCCATTATCATTTCAACTAACTTTCCCACTTCAATTATAAGTTTCAAACAACATTGTTTCCTTAACAATTCAAACTTAAATTTCAAACTTTCAAAAAAATTCTAGCACTCTAAATTTTCGAAAAATTTCGCCAGCGTCTCCTTTGTGCGGCTAGCTCGGTACGACCATAAAATGGCACCATGGCCCCTCAGATTCAAAAAGAAAACGAAAAGCCAAGAGGCTGGACAAGAAAATCACTAAATTTCATACTGAAATTTCATACGTACCTTTTTGTCGAGCAATTCAATTTTATCTTTGAAATCAAAATCCCAATTCCATTTCTTTTAATACACCTGTATATCCTGCTAGCCATAATATCCAATTACAACATTCAAACCATTTTGCCAATTCCATTACAAAATTTTCAACATATGCTTCTTATATCATCTTAACAATTTTATTTGAATTCAATTTATCTTCTATTCTGAATACTAAATTTTATCGATTAAATTTCATTTACAATTGATCCATATCACTATTCTAAATTAGTTTCATTTACTAATTTACTTCAGTTTGCAATTTGAAATCGTTTCATTTTTAAGCAAAGCAGTTTATTTTTAACATTTGCGCAACCCAAAGTACAGCCAAACGGCTTCCAAAACCTGCACTTACTCAGTTTAAACACGTCAATGACAAATATAAGAAATCTATTAACATTTCATTTATTTTCAATAACAAATATATATATTTCATAAGCAATACATTCAAAATAAATTCCATTAGCAATTTATATGGTTTCTATACAAACTAAATTGCTTTTATCTAATTCACACAACATTTTTTTTCAATTCAATGGTTTACAATTCATTTTTAAATGCAACTAACTCATATCCCTTTTAATTGATTCCATTCAATATAATTTGCATTCCATATTCACAAAACCATTCGATTTGTTCAAAACCATCATACAAAACTCGACAACAACAATGCAAATATTTATATACACTTCTTGTATTTATTTTCACTTCATTACTGAGGTTATATATTTATCACTATTCAATTTCACATTTTCATATCCAATTCAATTATTTCACGAATTAATAAATTATCAAGTTGATTTACTTGAATTCAATCCATTTTTTTTCAAGTTTGGATTTTTATCTATTCAACCTGATTTAAATCTATCTCATTCTATTTTCCAATTTATTTATTTACGAATGTAAACTCATTTCTAAATTCACTTTACATTTCATTATATTAATGAATTTATTTCTCAAATTTCCATTTGGAATTCTATTTCAATTAATAAATTCATTTACAATTTATCTTCACAAGTCCCATTCGTATATGAATTTTATTTCTTATTAAATTTTCACATAATTATGATAATACTTCAATATTATCACTACCCAAACAACCAAACATCCATACACTATAATAATTATGAAAAAAAAGATTTCTTTTCTATATAAAAATAGCTTTGGGTAAAATTATCTCATTTACCCTATTTAAAAATAATACTGTGTCAGTTTATCTTGTTTAAGAATTTAGAAACCCCTATCGATTACAGTTGGCCACCCTGCACCGACCAGAATCTATAAACAATCAATCGATAAATCAACACAATACAAAACAATTTCATATTCACTAACAAATACGCGCTCGTATCTATTAGTACACTCAACTCATTCTAGAGTACTACTGACTCTATCTCTAATGAGTAACACCCAACAGAGCCATGGTTGTCGCTTAACCATAGGCTCTGATACCAAATGTAATAGTCTGCAAATCCGTACTCCTTGAATAGACACTAATCTCCATCGATTAACTCAAGATGAAGGGAAATACGAACAGTTATGGTTTAAGAAGAATAAAGAGGTAGAAGAAGAAAGAAAGAGGTAGAAGAAGAAAGAAAAAGATAGAACAGAACAATATCAGAATCTCACAGTTCGCAGCAGAAAAACATATAATAGATAAATGAATATTCATTAAAACAAAAGACTGAATATTTTATACATTACATCACATTACATTCATTATCAGAGTTTACAACAACAAACAGCGGAAAAGAAATACTATATACTTAGTAATATGCTACGCCATCCAGCTATCTACAGCAACTCCTGAATCCAGAATGACCTGATAACCTAACTCTAGACTGCCCGTGTGGAAATTGGTGGGCACCCAGAGTTTAGGAAGGGAAACAATAAACTCCAAGTCAGTCATGTGACTTGTGTGAGAACTTAAAACAGTTATTTATCTTTAAAACAAAGAACAGGATAATTTTAAAATAGATTCGCGATGCTTTTTAGAAAATGAGACTACCATAAGGCCTCCCGCACACACACACAATGCAAACGCAGAATCGGAGGAGATTTCACCTTATGATAGTCAAAGATGCTTGATACGTATTAAAAAGAAACATTTGATATTATTAATAGTGCATAGTGTAGGAAAAATCATTTTGGAAATAAAGATATAAATAATGGCCAGCTTAGGCATTTCACACTTATGCCTACTATAACTACCATGTTCAATAGCAGGTTACCGCCACATTCCATGGCAGGTTATACAGCTAAAACCGTACAGGGTTCGTATTGTTTCTTTGGATTTCCAACAAATGGTCAGGCAAAGGAACTTCCCATTGCCACATGGGTACGCCTCTGGAAATACGACCCGAAAACCAAACCGGATCTCTGCAACACAAGGCCGGGTTACCCCTAACTGGGTAACTACTGACACGAATATGTCATCCCCCGATCGTAACCCATCTACATCCGAGGATCCTCGATTTCCAACAACCACAAAGCAATAAATTTGCAGCAATAACATAGGCTAAGTATCTGGGCTCCATACCATGATACCACCTCTATCCAGAAGGAATGACATACACTAAAGGGGCGCTACCCCCTAATAACCTTGCTGCATCCTTCCTGTTTTGACCATTTTCGGGGTGTGAGGTCCGACGAAGTGTCGTCCACAAAGCCACACTTTATATAAAAGCTGTGCTTTGATCATCAAATGCTTAACAGCACTTCGTATGCCACATTATTGGTTTGGGAATGTATCACCATCAACTACATAACCTCTAAGGGTGTTAAGCTAAGAGAATAAATTCTCCGCCACCAACGGAAATATATTTGATAGAAACCAGGTTTACATCTCAAATTGTAACGTCAGACACACATCCATACAAGTCCGTTCCGGGATCGAACGGAACCGAAGGCACTTACAAAGAAGTCCTTGCAATCCGGATATTTACTAATCACGACCGGACTTCCCATCATAAAGGGTAATAAATTTCTATATCGGGGATCAGCCGATGCAGAAACATTCGACGGTAATCCTTCCGTTTTCATAAATATCCGGTCTTCAACACCGGTCATCAATGCTATCTATCACGACGTATCACATATTCAGAATGGGTTATACGACCCCAAGGTCCTTTCCCGGCTAACCCGAATAGTGAGCGCTTATTTTTTTAAAATAAGTGTAGCATTCAAATTCAAGCAATCACAACAAATACCTATTAAAGGTAAATATTGATAGTCGGTTATTTAACTATCAATAGGTATGCACAACATCACCAGATTCCAAATAATTTTCCAAAAATATCTTTACAAGATATATATATAATTTTATACTTCAAAAATAAATCGATATTTATTTTTAAATCCATTTTCCCAATTTCATTTATAAATTCCATATTGAATTTAAATTTCCTAAATATCTGTGAATATACGATTTTCAAATCGATTTCAAATATCCACTTTCAATTTTTCTTTAGAAAGATAATTCTCAAACGCTCATTTCATATTGGAAAATATTTTCCTACTTATTAAATAATAAGTATTTCACAAATCTATTTATTTTCAATACTTGGAAAATGTTCGACATACTTAAATCATAACTAAGTATATATTTCATTCTTTAAAGAAAACATTCTCTTAACACATTTATTTGAGTCAAAAACGAATGTTGCGTAAAACATCGCTACGACGACCCAAAATCACTAGTATAGGGATTCCAAATTTAGATAGATATTTAAATCCCAATACTGTACAAAAACATTTCCTTTCGGAGATCATTTACTATAACAACAGTGTTATAGTCCACCATTTCCTTCAATTCCTTGAAAACGCCTATTTCAACAATGAATGTTGAAATCTATGTTTTCAATACTTAATACATTTAAAGCATCTCTAATCGTTTTAATTCTATTTAAAATATCATTTTTCCCCAAAACATTTCCTTAATATATTATTCATTATCCAAAATCGTGAATATACTTCGTTAATCCAAATTCAACACTTTCACATATTAAATTAAAGGATTTTCCACAGTCCAAAATCATGGATATAATTCCTTTAAAAATTTATATGTTTACTTATCAAATTTATTTGATTACGGATTTATAAAACAACGTTTATAAATTCCATTTCTATTTCATAACTACTTCGATTTATCAATCTCCTTTAATAACCAATTCTATTTATATTTCGTTTACATGTCGAATCCAACTTATAAGTAAATTACTTATAATGCATTTATTCACAAATCATGCTTTTATATCATCATTAATTTATAAATCTAAAATTCTTATTTACTTATAAAACTAGGTACAACTTTATTTTAACACTTATAAAAGCTCGTTTTATAATTCCAATATCTTTAACTTATAAAATATCAATTTTATAAATCTTTTATATAAATTGTTTATAATAATTCAAAAATCCCAATTTATACCATTTTATAAATTTATCAGCTATTTATTTCAAAAACCATACTTTGGTTATATTTAACAAAAATATAATTTTTATAACATAAAATTTATAACATTTTAATTTTTTAAAATGAATCAATTCGAAAATTTAATAAACGTATAATTTCGAAAATCACTTTAAAAATCCCTTAAAAATCAAAATCGTTATTTTTAAACTTCAAAAATGGATCTGATGATGCAACACACTAAATTGTCAATCACGACTTCCAAACATCATATATCATCATATGAAAATCAACAAATATCACACTATATGTAAATAAATAAATATGGTTGAGGAATCCAGTTGGATCCCTCCAACCTGTTTCCCTGCGTCTACAGACGTTAGCACAATACCAATCCCGTTTCAAGACGGGATATCGCGGTATATGGGATTTATTAATTATTATCCGCTTAATAGGCGCCGCAATAGGGTCTCATCCGCTATATAATGTGGGAAATCAACAATTCCAATATATACATATTCCAATATATATATATATATATATTGCTATATATAGATATATCCTACTATATCTAATATCACAACCAAACAGCAATCAATAACTACAATCCAAATTTTCAATTTGAGTGAGAAGATCTCACCTTAGCTTTTTATTTGCAATACATTTCCAGCTTGACTCGATTTCTTGATTTATACCTATTTAAATTATTTACACAATTCATTAATATTCAAATCAACTGAATAAATAATTTCCGTTTAATAGTTTTTTTGATTAGCTGTAATTCTTTTTAAACCAATTTTCTCCTTTAATAAATTTATCTAATTAATGATTAAGTTTCTCCTTTTTTAATAAATTTAATTAACCAAAAATTATATTTTAAACTAATAATCTTGGTTTAAACTAATTTCTTTTCAAACTCCCAATTCTTTATAAAGCAATTCCTTTACTTAAGATTTTCCATTCTGATTCGTTTCCTTTAAGATTTTTACCTTGTAACCAATAATGTTACGATTTATTAATACTCAAAATAAAATCAGACCGTTAAGTACCATTTAATAAATTAAATGGGCTAGTGATTTAAATTTGAACTAATTTTCCTTTTAAATCTATAGATTTGTAAAATTAATTTATATAAATAAAAAAAATACAATTTCCTTTTAACCAAGAATTATTATTATTTTAGCAACTAAATAATTAGGTAAGTTTATAAATCAAATAAATCAAAGAGATGCATATTTATTTTATTCTTCGTTTTGAAAACGCATATCCTAAAAAAAAATAGTTAATATGGATTTTCAAAATCTCTATAAAAATTCTACTTATACTTCTTATATAATTTCCAAAGCCTAAATTTTTATACAACTTTACAATTCAAAATATTACTTCCTACCTAAATCTTATATATATAATATAAACATGAGGTAACAGAAAAAAAATTCTGCATTTATGTTTTATTTTCAGTTTGCAACTAAAATAGTTTAATTCACTGATAGTTTCGTTTAAACCAATTTCGTGTTTGATAATTGATTTAACAAAAAATTAAATTTATCGATACCTTACTGTGAAATCACCAAGCTCGAACTCGAGCTTCCAATACCCACGAGATCGCGACGACTGGCTGCCTACCGAGACCATCGCAGTCGTGGTCTTCACTTGCTCGTGCCTGCGTTCCAGAAACCATCCTCGTGACCACCGAGATCCCATCGACCATCGCCTCGCGCCTGCGCACGCGCGCCCCCAAAATTCGTGGCTCACATATGAGGTCATCAAGGGTCGATGTCGCGACCATTTCCTTCACGCAAACGCCGTCGCCCTCGAATCGCCACCACACCTCGTCAATCACGAGGCTGCTTCGCCCTCGTGCTCGCCGATGCTGCTGCCCCTCTTCCAATTTGATGTCGCGACCACCATTGATTGATTTTTTTTTTCAAAGTCGATTTCGGTTCATCTGCTCGACAATGGAGGAGGAAGAAGGGAGAAGGAGTACGTGATTATTTAACTAAGGAATTTTAAGGAAGAAGGGAGCGGCCATTTTTTTTCGTGATTTCTGGCTTCGGCCATTTCATTTTAAACAAATGTAAAGAGTACGCTTCCATGATTTTAATTTGAACGAGACATGCTCTGCACGATCATCATCGTGATTTTAGGCGAAATTTTAGGGAAGCTACAGTGTTTTGATTTTGACCGAATTCAAATTTAAAAATCAAATTGAATTCGATTTAATTTCAACGTGTTTTCTTACCGTGTGCTCACATAACAACTCCGAAAGATACGAAATTTGAAATCCGATAATAATTCGATATTACGGACCCAATGGATCTGGTTTCGTCGAATTTCGAGACTGTTCCTCGGAAGGCTATTTTTAAATATCGATTCAAACGATATAATTTCAAAACTGATCCAGTTACTTCTAAATTCAATTTTGAAGCTTCTATTATCTTCAATATTATCAATATTTTACAAGCCTTTGAAATATTTTTAATCAGCTTAAAATTGAAGATTCAAATTTATATTCAACTTTCAATAGATTAAATTTTATAATTTAATCGCTATATTCATTCTGATAAGTTGAAATTTTGAATCAAACCATCATTCAAATATTTAAAATTAATTAAATATTTTAAATTTAAATTGTTCAAAATTTAGGGTCGTTACAACCTTCCCCCTTAAAAGAATTTCGTCCCGAAATTACAAGTTAGGAAAATTGATCCTTAACTCATTCGCTCTTTTTCTAAAACTAATCAGTTTTATCAACTTACCAACACAAATCTTTTATTAAAGGTCCATTATCATTTCAACTAACTTTCCCACTTCAATTATAAGTTTCAAACAACATTGTTTCCTTAACAATTCAAATTTAAATTTCAAACTTTCAAAATTTTCTCAAAAATTTTCTAACACTCTAAATTTTCAAAAAATTTCGCCAGCATCTCCCTTGCACGGCTAGCTCGGTACGACTACAAAATGGCATCACGGTCCCTCAGATTCAAAAAGAAAATGAAAAGCCAAGCGGCTGGACAAGAAAATCACCAAATTTCATACTGAAATTGAAATACGTACCTTTTTGTCGAGCAATTCAATTTTATCTTTGAAATCAAAATCCCAATTCCATTTCTTTTAATACACCTGTATATCCTACTAGCCATAATATCCAATTACAACATTCAAAACATTTTGCCAATTTCATTACAAAATTTTGAACATATGCTTCTTATATCATCTTAACAATTCTATTTGAATTCAATTTATCTTCTATTCTGAATATTGAGTTTTATCGATTAACTTACATTTACAATTGATCCATATCACTATTTTAAATTAGTTTCATTTACTAATTTACTTCAGTTTGCAATTTGAAATCGTTTGTCGTTTACTAAAAATTTTCAACAATTTTCAAAAAAATTCCTAACTCCCGAATTTTTCGAAATTTTTTGGCAGATTCTCCTTCGTACGGAGGAGCTTTTGCAATTTGACAATAGATATATATACATCGACCCACACGGTCGAAAAAACCAAAAATAGTTCATATTTCCTATTTTTATTGCGTAGGCGTACCTTTTTAGCATTTTTAAGCAAAGCAGTTTATTTTTAACATTTGCGCAACCCAAAGTACAGCCAAACAAACGGCTTCCAAAACATGCACTTACTCAGGTTAAACACGTCAGTGACAAATATAAGAAATATATTAACATTTCATTTATTTTCAATAACAAATATATAGATTTCATAAGCAATACATTCAAAATAAATTCCATTAGCAATTTATATAGTTTCTATACAAATTAAATTGCTTTTATCTAATTCACACACCATTTTTTTTCAATTCAATGGTTTACAATTCATTTTTAAATGAATCTAACTCATATCCCATTTAATTGATTCCATTCAATATAATTTGCATTCCATATTCACAAAACCATTCGATTTTTTCAAAACCATCGTACAAAACTCGACAACAACAATGCAAATATTTATATACACATCTTGTATTTATTTTCACTTCATTACTGAAGTTATATATTTATCACTATTCAATTTCACATTTTCATATCCAATTCAATTATTTCACGAATTAATAAATTATCAAGTTGATTTACTTGAATTGAATCCATTTTTTTTTCAAGTTTGGATTTTTATCTATTCAACCTGATTTTCTATTTTCCGATTTATTTATTTACGAATGTAAACTCATTTATAAATTCACTTTACCATTTCATTATATTAATGAATTTATTTCTCAAATTTCCTTTTGGAATTCTTTTTCAATTTATAAATTCATTTACAATTTATCTTCACAAGTCCCATTCGTATATAAATTTTGTTTCTTATTAAATTTTTACATAATTATGATAATACTTCAATATTATCACTACCCAAACAACCAAACATCCATATACCATAATTATTATGAAAAAAAGATTTCTTTTCTATATAAAAATAGTTTTGGGTAAAATTATTCCATTTACCCTATTTAAAAATAGTACTGTGTCAGTTTATCTTGTTTAAGAGTTTAGAAACCCCTATCGATTACAGTTGGCCACCCTGCACCGACCAGAATCTATAAACAATCAACCGATAAATCAACAAAATACAAAACAATTTCATATTCACTAACAAATACGCGCTCGTATCTATTATTACACTCAACTCATTCTAGAGTACTACTGACTCTATCTCTAATGAGTAACACCCAACAGAGCCATGGTTGTCGCTTAACCACAGGCTCTGATACCAAATGTAATAGTCCGCAAATCCGTACTCCTTGAATAGACACTAATCTCCATCGATTAACTCAAGATGAACGGAAATACGAACAATTAGGGTTTAAGAAGAAGAAAGAAGTAGAAGAAGAAAGAACAAGACAGAACAGAACAATATAAGAATCTCACAATTCGCAGCGGAACAACTTATAATAGATAAATGAATATTCATTAAAACAAAAGAACTGCATATTTTATACATTACATCACATTACATTCATTATCAGAGTTTACAACAACAAAGAGCGGAAAAGAAATACTATATACTTAGTAATATGCTACGCCATCCAGCTTTCTACAGCAACTCCTGAATCCGGAATGGTCTGATAACCTAACTCTAGACTGCCCGTGTGGAAATTGGTGGGCACCCAGAGTTTAGGAAGGGAAACTATAAACTCCAGGTCAGTCATGTGACTGGTGTGAGAACTTAAAATAGTTATTTATCTTTAAAACAAAGAACAGGATAATTTAAAAATAGATTCGCGATGCTTTTTAGAAAATGAGACTACCATAAGGCCTCCCTCACACACACAAAATGCAAACGCAGAATCGGAGGAGATTTCTCCTTATGATAGTCAAAGATGCTTGATACGTATTAAAAAGAAACATTTGATATTATTAATAGTGCATAGTGTAGGAAAAATCATTTTGAAAATAAAGATATAAATAATGGCCAGCTTAGGCATTTCGCACTTATGCCTACAATAGCTACCATGTTCAATAGCAGGTTACCGCCACATTCCATGGCAGGTTATACAACTAAAACCGTACAGGGTTCGTATTGTTTCTTTGGATTTCCAACAAATGGTCAGGCAAAGGAATTTCCCATTGCCACATGGGTACGCCTCTGGAAATACGACCCGAGAACCAAACCGGATCTCTGCAACACAAGGCCGGGTTACCCCTAACTGGGTAACTACCGACACGAATATGTCATCCCCCGATCGTAACCGATCTACATCCGAGGATCCACGATTTCCAACAACCACAAAGCAATAAATTTTCAGCAACAACATAGGTTAAGTATCTGGGCTCCATACCATGATACCACCTCTATCCAGAAGGAATGACATACACTAAAGGGGCGCTACCCCCTAATAACCTTGCTGCATCCTTCCTGTTTTGACCATTTTCGGGGTGTGAGGTCCGACGAAGTTTCGTCCACAAAGCCACGCTTTGTATAAAAGCTGTGCTTTGATCATCAAATGCTTAACAGCACTTCGTATGCCACATTACCAATTTGGGAATGTATCACTTGTAACCATCAACTACATAACCTCTAAGGGTGTTAAGCTAAGAGAATAAATTCTCCGCCACCAACGGAAATATATTTGATAGAAACCAGCTTTACATCTCAAATTGTAACGTCAGACACACATCCATACAAGTCCGTTCCGGGATCGAACGAAACCGCAGGCACTAACGAAGAAGTCCTTGCAATCCGGATATTCACTAATCACGACAGGACTTCCCATCATAAAGGGTAATAAATTTCTATATCGGGATCAGCCGATGCAGAAACATTCGACGGTAATCCTTCCGTTTTCATAAATATCCGGTCTTCAACGCCGGTCATCAATGCTATCTATTACGACGTATCACATATTCAGAATGGGTTATACGACCCCAAGGTCCTTTCCCAGCTAACCCGAATAGTGAGCGCTTATTTTTTTAAAATAAGTGTAGCATTCAAATTCAAGCAATCACAACAAATACCTATTAAAGGTAAATATTGATAGTCGGTTATTTAACTATCAATAGGTATGCACATCATCAGCAGATTCCAAATAATATTCCAAAAATATATTTACAAGATATATATATAATTTTATACTTCAAAAATAAATCGATATTTATTTTTAAATCCATTTTCCCAATTTCATTTATAAATTCCATATTGAATTTAAATTTCCTAAATATTTGTGAATATACGATTTTCAAATCGATTTCAAATATCCACTTTCAATTTATCTTTAAAAAGATAATTCTCAAACGTTCATTTCATATTGGAAAATATTTCCCTACTTATTTAACAATAAGTATTTCACAAATCTATTTATTTTCAATACTTGGAAAATGTTCGATATACTTAAATCATAACTAAGTATATATTTCATGCTTTAAAGAAAACATTCTCTTAACACATTTATTTGAGTCAAAAACGAATGTTGCGTAAAACATCGCTACGACGACCCAAAATCACTAGTATAGGGATTCCAAATTTAGAAAGATATATAAATCCCAATACTGTACAAAAACATTTCCTTTCGGAGATCATTTACTATAACAACAGTGTTATAGTCCACCATTTCCTTCAATTCCTTGAAAACGCCTATTTCAACAATGAATGTTGAAATCTATGTTTTCAATACTTAATACATTTAAAACATCTCTAATCGTTATAATTCTATTTAAAATATCATTTTTCCCCAAAACATTTCCTTAATATATTATTCATTATCCAAAATCGTGAATATACTTCGTTAATCCAAATTCAACACTTTCACATATTAAATTAAAGGATTTTGCACAGTCCAAAATCGTGGATATAATTCCTTTAAAAATTTATATGTTTACTTATCAAATTTATTTGATTCCGGATTTATAAAACAACGTTTATAAATTCCATTTCTATTTCATAACTACTTCGATTTATCAATCTCCTTTAATAACCAATTCTATTTATATTTCGTTTACATGTCGAATCCAACTTATGAGTAAATTACTTATAATGCATTTATTCACAAATCATGCTTTTATATCATCATTTATTTATAAATCTAAAATTCTTATTTACTTATAAAACTAGGTACAACTTTATTTTAACACTTATAAAAGCTCGTTTTATAATTCCAATATCTTTAAATTATAAAATATCAATTTTATAAATCTTTTATATAAATCGTTTATAATAATTGAAAAATCCCAATTTATACCATTTTATAAATTTATCAGCTATTTATTTCAAAAATCATGCTTTGGTTATATTTCACAAAAATATAATTTTTATAACATAAAAATTTATAACTTTTTAATTTTTTAAAATGAATCAATTCGAAAATTTAATAAACGTATAATTTCGAAAATCACTTTAAAAATCCCTTAAAAATCAAAATCGTTACTTTTAAACTTCAAAAATGGATCTGATGATGCAACACACCAAATTGTCAATCACGACTTCCAAACATCATATATCATCATATGAAAATCAACAAATATCACACTATATGTTAATAAATAAATACGGTTGAGGAATCCAGTTGGATCCCTCCAACCTGTTTCCCTGCATCTACAGACGTTAGCACAATACCAATCCCGTTTCAAGATGGGATATCGCGGTATATGGGATTTATTAATTATTATCCGCTTAATAGGCGGCGCAATAGGGTCTCATCCGCTATACAATGTGGGAAATCAACAATTCCAATATATACATATTCCAATATATATATATATATATATATATTGCTATATATAGATATATCCTACTATATCTAACATCACAACCAAACAGCAATCAATAACTGCAATCCAAATTTTCAATTTGAGTGAGAAGATCTCACCTTAGCTTTTTGTTTGCAATCCATTTCCATCTTGACTCAATTTCTTGATTTATACCTATTTAAATTATTTACACAATTCATTAATATTCAAATCAACTGAACAATTAATTTCCGTTTAGTAGTTTTTTTGATTAGCTGATAATTCTTTTTAAACCAATTTTCTCCTTTAATAAATTTATCTAACTAATGATTAAGTTTCTCCTTTTTTAATAAATTTAATTAACCAAAATTTTTATTTTAAACTAATAATCTTGGTTTAAACTAATTTCTTTTCAAACTCCCAATTCTTTATAAAGCAATTCCTTTACTTAAGATTTTCCATTCCGATTCGTTTCCTTGAAGATTTTTACCTTGTAACCAATAATGATATGGTTTATTAATACTCAAAATGAAATCGGACCGTTAAGTACCATTTAATAAATTAAATGGGCTAGTGATTTAAATTAGAACTAATTTTCCTTTTAAATCTATAGATTTGTACAATTAATTTGTATACATAAAAAAATACAATTTCCTTTCAACCAAGAATTATTATTATTTTATCAACTAAATAATTAGATAAGTTTATAAATCAAATAAATCACAGAGATGCATATTTATTTTATTCTTCGTTTTGAAAACGCATATCATAAAAAAAAAATAGTTAATATGGATTTTCAAAATGTCTATAAAAATTCTACTTATATTTCTTATATAATTTCCAAAACCTAAATTTTTATACAACTTTACTATTCAAAATATTACTTCCTACCTAAATCTTATATATATAATATAAACATGAGGTAACAGAAAAAAAATTCTGCATTTATGGTTTATTTTCAGTTTGCAACTAAAATAGTTTAATTCACTGATAGTTTCGTTTAAACCAATTTCGTGTTTGATAATTGATTTAACAAAAAATTAAATTTATCGATACCTTACTGTGAAATCACCAAGCTCGAACTCGAGCTTCCAGCACCCACGAGATCGCGATGACTTGCTGCCTACCGAGACCATCGCAGTCGTGATTTTCACTTGCTCGTGCCTGCGTTCCAGAAACCATCCTCGTGACCACCGAGATCCCATCGACCATCGCCTTGCGCCTGCGCATGCACGCCCCCTAAATTCGTGGCTCACATACGAGGTCATCAAGGGTCGACGTCGCGACCATTTCCTTTACGCAAACGCCGTCGCCCTCGAATCGCCACCACACCTCGTCAATCACGAGGCTGCTTCGCCCTCGTGCTCGCCGATGCTGCCGCCCCTCTTTCAATTTGATGTCGCGGCCACCATTGATTGATTTTTTTTTTCAAAGTCGATTTCGGTTCATCTGCTCGACATTGGAGGAGGAAGAAGGGAGAAGGAGTACGTGATTATTTAACTGAGGAATTTTAAGGAAGAAGGGAGCGGCCATTTCTTTTTTCGTGATTTCTGGTTTCGGCCATTTGATTTTAAACAAATGAAAAGAGTACGCGGCCATGATTTTAATTTGAACGAGACATGCTCTGCACGATCATCATCGTGATTTTAGGCGAAATTTTAGGGAAGCTACAGTGTTTTGATTTTGACCAAATTCAAATTTAAAAATCAAATTGAATTCGATTTAATTTCAACGTGTTTTCTTACCGTGTTCTCACATAACAACTCCGAAAGATACGAAATTTGAAATCCGCTAATAATTCGATATTACGGACCCAATGGAACTGGTTTCGTCGAATTCTGAGACTGTGCCTCGGAAGGCTATTTTTAAATATCGATTCAAACGATATAATTTCAATACTGATCCAATCACTTCTAAATTCAATTTTGAAGCTTCTATTATCTTCATTATTATCAATATTTTACAAGCCTTTGAAATATTTTTAATCAGCTTAAAATTGAAGATTCAAATTTATATTCAACTTTCAATAGATTAAATTTTATAATTTAATCGCTATATTCATTCTGATAAGTTGAAATTTTGAATCAAACCATCATTCAAATATTTAAAATAAATTAAATATTTTCAATTTAAATTGTTCAAAATTTAGGGTCGTTACAACCTTCCCCCCTTAAAAGAATTTCGTCCCGAAATCACAAGTTAGGAAAATTGATCCTTAACTCGTTCGCTCTCTTTCTAAAACTAATCAGTTTTATTAACTTACCAACACAAATCTTTTATTAAAGATCCATTATCATTTCAACTAACTTTCCCACTACAATTATAAGTTTCAAACAACGTTGTTTCCTTAACAATTCAAATTTAAATTTCAAACTTTCTAAATTTTCTCAAAAATTTTCTAACACTCTAAATTTTCAAAAAAATTCGCCAGCATCTCCTTTGCGCGGCTAGCTCGGTACGACTACAAAATGGCACCACGGTCCCTCAGATTCAAAAAGAAAACAAAAGGCCAAGCGGCTGGACAAGAAAATCACCAAATTTCATACTGAAATTGAAATACGTACCTTTTTGTCGAGCAATTCAATTTTATCTTTGAAATCAAAATCCCAATTCCATTTATTTTAATACACCTGTATACCCTACTAGCCATAATATCCAATTACAACATTCAAAACATTTTGCCAATTTCATTACAAAATTTTCAACATATGCTTCTTATATCATCTTAACAATTCTATTTGAATTCAATTTATCTTCTATTCTGAATATTGAATTTTATCGATTAACTTTCATTTACAATTGATCCATATCAGTATTTTAAATTAGTTTCATTTACTAATTTACTTCAGTTTGCAATTTGAAATCGTTTGTCGTTTACTAAAAATTTTCAACAATTTTCAAAAAAATTCCTTACTCCCAAATTTTTCAAAATTTTTTGGCAAATTCTCCTTTGTATGAGGAGCTTTTGCAATGTGACAATAGATATAAATATATATACATCGACCCACGTGGTCGAAAAAACCAAAAATAGTTCATATTTCCTATTTTTATTGCGTAGGCGTGCCTTTTTAGCATTTTTAGGAAAAGCAGTTTATTTTTAACATTTGCGCAACCCAAAATACAGCCAATTGACTTCCAAAACATGCACTTACTCAGTTTAAACACGTCAGTGACAAATATAAGAAATCTATTAACATTTCATTTATTTTCAATAACAAATATATAGATTTCATAAGCAATACATTCAAAATAAATTCCATTAGCAATTTATATGGTTTCTATACAAATTAAATTGCTTTTATCTAATTCACACACCATTTTTTTTCAATTCAATGGTTTACAATTCATTTTTAAATGAATCTAACTCATATCCCATTTAATTAATTCCATTCAATACAATTTGCATTCCATATTCACAAAACCATTCGATTTTTTCAAAACCATCGTAAAAAACTCGACAACAACAATGCAAATATTTATATACACATCTTGTATTTATTTTCAATTCATTACTGAAGTTATATATTTATCACTATTCAATTTCACATTTCATATCCAATTCAATTATTCACGAATTAATAAATTATCAAGTTGATTTACTTGAATTCAATCCATTTTTTTTTCAAGTTTGGATTTTTATCTATTCAACCTGATTTAAATCTATCTCATTCTATTTTCCAATTTATTTATTTACGAATGTAAACTCATTTATAAATTCACTTTACCATTTCATTATATTAATGAATTTATTTCTCAAATTTCCTTTTGGAATTCTTTTTCAATTTATAAATTCATTTACAATTTATCTTCACAAGTCCCATTCGTATATGAATTTTATTTCTTATTAAATTTTTACATAATTTTGATAATACTTCAATATTATCACTACCCAAACAACCAAACATCCATATACTATAATAATTATGAAAAAAAGATTTCTTTTCTATATAAAAATAGTTTTGGGTAAAATTATCTCATTTACCCTATTTAAAAATAGCACTGTGTCACTTTATCTTGTCTAAGAGTTTAGAAACCCCTGTCGATTACAGCTGGCCACCCTGCACTGACCAGAATCTATATACAATCAACCGATAAATCAACAAAATACAAAAAAAATTCATATTCACTAACAAATACGCGCTCATATCTATTATTACACTCAACTCATTATAGAGTACTACTGACTCTATCTCTAATGAGTAACACCCAACAGAGCCATGGTTGTCGCTTAACCACAGGCTCTGATACCAAATGTAATAGTCCGCAAATACGTACTCCTTGAATAGACACTAATCTCCATCGATTAACTCAAGATGAACGGAAATACAAACAATTAGGGTTTAAGAAGAAGAAAGAGGTAAAAGAAGAAAGAAAAAGACAGAACAGAACAATATAAGAATCTCACAATTCGCAGCGGAACAACATATAATAGATAAATGAATATTCATTAAAACAAAAGAACTGTATATTTTATACATTACATCACATTACATTCATTATCAGAGTTTACAACAACAAACAGCGGAAAAGAAATACTATATACTTAGTAATATGCCACGCCATCCAGCTTTCCACAGCAGCCCCTGAATCCAGAATGACCTGATAACCTAACTCTAGACTGCCCATGTGGAAATTGGTGGGCACCTAGAGTTTAGAAGGGAAACAATAAACTCCAGGTCAGTCATGTGACTGGTGTGAGAACTGAAAACAGTTATTTATCTTTAAAACAAAGAACAGGATAATTTTAAAATAGATTCGCGATGCTTTTTAGAAAATGAGACTACCATAAGGCCTCCCGCACACACACACAATACAAACGCAAAATCGGAGGAGATTTCTCCTTATAATAGTCAAAGATGCTTGATACGTATTAAAAAGAAACATTTGATATTATTAATAGTGCATAGTGTAGGAAAAATCATTTCGAAAATAAAGATATAAATCTTAGCCGGCATAGGCATTTCGCACTTATGCCTACTATAGCTACCATGTTCAATAGCAGGTTACCACCATATTCCATGGCAGGTTATACAACTAAAGCCGTACAGGGTTCGTATTGTTTCTTTGGATTTCCAACAAATGGTCAGGCCAAGGAACTTCTCATTGCCACATGGGTACGCCTCTGGAAAGACGACCCGAGAACGAAACCGATCTATGCCAATACATGGCCGGGCTACCCCTAACTGGGTAACTACTGACACGAATATGTCATCCCCCGATCGTAACTGATCTACATCCGAGGATCCTCAATTTCCAACAACCACAAAGCAATAAATTTGCAGCAACAACATAGGTTAAGTATCTGGGCTCCATACATGATACCACCTCTATCCAGAAGGTATGACATACACTAAAGGGGAGCTACCCCCTAATAACCTTACTGCATCCTTTCTGTTTTGACCATTTCCGGGGTGTGAGGTCCGACGAAGTCTCGTCCACAAAGCCACGCTTTATATAAAAGCTGTGCTTTGATCATCAAATGCTTAACAACACTTCGTATGCCACATTACCAATTTGGGAATGTATCACTTGTAACCATCAACTACATAACCTCTAAGGGTGTTAAGCTAAGAGAATAAATTCTCCGCAACCAACGGATGTATTTGATAAAAATCAGCTTTACATCTCAAATTGTAACGTCAGACACACATCCATACAAGTCCGTTCCGGGATCGAACGGAACCGAAGGCACTTACAAAGAAGTCCTTGCAATCCAGATATTCACTAATCACGACCGGACTACCCATCACAAAGGGTAATAAATTTATATATCGGGGATCAGCCGATGCATAAACATTCGACGGTAATCCTTCCGTTTTCATAAATATCCGGTCTTCAACATCGGCAATCAATGCTATCTATTACGACATATCACATATTCGGAATGGGTTATACGACCCCAAGGTCCTTTCCCGGCAAACCCGAATAGTGAGCGCTTATTTTTTTAAAATAAGTCTAGCATTCAAATTCAAGCAATCACGACAAATACCTATTAAAGGTAAATATTGATAGTCGGTTATTTAGCTATCAATAGGTATGCACAACATCACCAGATTTCAAATAATTTTCCAAAAATATCTTTACAAAATATATATATATATAATTTTATACTTCAAAAATAAATCGATATTTATTTTTAAACCCATTTTCCCAATTTCATTTATAAATTCCATATTGAATTTACATTTCCTAAATATTTGTGAATATACGATTTTCAAATCGATTTCAAATATCCACTTTCAATTTATCTTTAAAAAGTTAATTCTCAAACGTTCATTTCATATTGGAAAACATTTCCCTACTTATTATAATAAGTATTTCACAAATCTATTTATTTTCAATACTTGGAAAATATTCGATATACTTAAATCATAACTAAGTATATATTTCATTCTCTAAAGAAAACATTCTCTTAACACATTTATTTAAGTAAAAAACGAATGTTCCGTAAAACATCGCTACGACGACCCAAAATCACTAGTATAGTGATTCAAAATTTAGCTAGATATATAAATCCCAATACTGTACAAAAACATTTCCTTTCGGAGATCATTTACTATAACAACAGTGTTATAGTCCACCATTTCCTTCAATTCCTTGAAAACGCCTATTTCAACAATGAATGTTGAAATCTATGTTTTCAATACTTAATACATTTAAAACATCTCTAATCGTTTTAATTCTATTTATAATATCATTTTCCCGAAAACATTTCCTTAATATATTATTCATTATCCAAAATCGTGAATATACTTCGTTAATCCAAATTCAACACTTTCACATATTAAATTAAAGGATTTTGCACAGTCCAAAATCGTGGATATAATTCCTTTAAAAATTTATATGTTTACTTATCAAATTTATTTGATTACGGATTTATAAAACAACATTTATATATTCCATTTCTATTTCATAACTACTTCGATTTATCAATCTCCTTTAATAACCAATTCTATTTATATTTCGTTTACATGTCGAATCCAACTTATAAGTAAATTACTTATAATCCATTTATTCACAAATCCATGCTTTTATATCATCATTAATTTATAAATCTAAAATTCTTATTTACTTATAAAACTAGGTACAACTTTATTTTAACACTTATAAAAGCTCGTTTTATAATTCCAATATCTTTAACTTATAAAATATCAATTTTATAAATCTTTTATATAAATCGTTTATAATAATTCAAAAATCCCAATTTAAACCATTTTTTAAATTTATCGGCTATTTATTTCAAAAATCATGCTTTGGTTATATTTCACAAAAATATAATTTTTATAACATAAAAATTTACAACGTTTTAATTTTTTAAAATGAATCAATTCGAAAATTTAATAAACGTATAATTTCGAAAATCACTTTAAAAATCCCTTAAAAATCAAAATCGTTATTTTTAAACTTCAAAAATGGATCTGATGATGCAACACACCAAATTGTCAATCACGACTTCCAAACATCATATATCATCATATGAAAATCAACAAATATCACACTATATGTAAATAACTAAATACGGTTGAGGAATCCAGCTGGATCCCTCCAACCTGTTTCCCTGCATCCACAGACGTTAGCACAATACCAATCCCGTTTCAAGATGGAATATCGCGGTATATGGGATTTATAAATTATTATCCGCTTAATAGGCAGCGCAATAGGGTCTCATCCGCTATATAATGCGGGAAATCAACAACTCAAATATATACATATTCCAATATATATATATATATATTGCTATATATAGATATATCCTACTATATCTAATATCACAACCAAACAGCAATCAATAACTGCAATCCAAATTTTCAATTTGAGTGAGAAAATCTCACCTTAGCATTTTATTTGCAATCCATTTCCATCTTGACTCGATTTCTTGATTTATACCTATTTAAATTATTTACACAATTCATTAATAGTCAAATCAACTGAACAATTAATTTCCGTATAATAGTTTTTTTTGATTAGCTGATAATTCTTTTTAAACCAATTTTCTCCTTTAATAAATTTATCTAACTAATGATTAAGTTTCTCCTTTTTTAATAAATTTAATTAACCAAAAATTATATTTTAAACTAATAATCTTGGTTTAAACTAATTTCTTTTCAAACTTCCAATTCTTTATAAAGCAATTCCTTTACTTAAGATTTTCCATTCTGGTTCGTTTCCTTTTAAGATTTTGACCTTGTAACCAATAATGATATGATTTATTAGCACTCAAAATAAAATCGGACCGTTAAGTACCATTTAATAAATTAAATGGGCTAGTGATTTAAATTTGAACTAATTTTCCTTTTAAATCTATAGATTTGTAAAATTAATTCATATACATAAAAGAAAGTACAATTTCCTTTCAACCAAGAATTATTATTATTTTAGCAACTAAATAATTAGATAAGTTTATAAATCAAATAAATCACAGAGATGCATATTTATTTTATTCTTCATTTTGAAAACACATATCCTAAAATAAAAATAGTTAGTATGGATTTTCAAAATCTCTATAAAAATTATATTTATATTTCTTATATAATTTCCAAAACCTAAATTTTTATACAACTTTACAATTCAAAATATTACTTCCTACCTAAATCTTATATATATAATTTGAACATGAGGTAACAGAAGAATTTTTTCTTCTGCATTTATGTTTTATTTTCAGTTTGCAACTAAAATAGTTTAATTCACTGATAGTTTCGTTTAAACCAATTTCGTGTTTAATAATTGATTTAACAAAAAATTAAATTTATCGATACCTTACTCTGAAATCATCAAGCTCGAACTCGAGCTTCCCGTACCCACAAGATCGCGACGACTTGCTGCCTGCCGAGACCATCGCAGTCGTGGTCTTCACTTGCTCGTGCCTGCGTTCCAGAAACCATCCTCGTGACCACCGAGATCCCATCGACCATCGCCTCGCGCCTGTGCACGCGCGCCCCCAAAATTCGTGGCTCACATACGCGGTCATCAAGGGTCGACGTCGTGACCATTTCCTTCATGCGAACGCCGTCGCCCTCGAATCGCCAACACACCTCGTCAATCACGAGGCTGCTTTGCCCTCGTGCTCAATTTGATGTCGCGCCCCTTTCAATTTGATGTCGCGGCCACCATTGATTGATTTTTTTTCGAAGTCGATTTCGGTTCATCTGCTCGACATTGGAGGAGGAAGAAGGGAGAAGGAGTACGTGATTATTTTACTGAGGAATTTTAAGGAAGAAGGTAGCGGCCAATTTTTTTTGGTGATTACTGGCTTCGGCCATTTGATTTTAAACAAATGAAAAGAGTACGCGGCCATGATTTTAATTTGAATGAGATATGTTCTGCATGATCATCATCGTGATTTTAGGCGAAATTTTGAGGAAGCTACAGTGTTTTGATTTTGACCAAATTCAAATTTAAAAATCAAATTGAATTCGATTTAATTTCAACGCGTTTTCTTACCGTGTGCTCACATAACAACTCCGAAAGATACGAAATTTAAAATCCGATAATAATTCAATATTACGGACCTAATAGAACTGGTTTCGTCGAATTCCGAGACTATGCCTCAGAAGGCTATTTTTAAATATCGATTCAAATGATATAATTTAAAAACTGATCCAATCACTTCTAAATTCAATTCTGAAGCTTTTATTATCTTTAATATTATCAATGTGGATTTTACAAGCCTTTGAAATATTTTTAATCAGCTTAAAATTGAAGATTGATATTTATATTCAACTTTCAATAGATTAAATTTTATAATTTAATCGCTATATTCATTCTGATAATTTGAAATTTAAACCAAACCATCATTCAAATATTTGAAATAAGTTAAATATTTTCAATTTAAATTGTTCAAAATTTAGGGTCGTTACATCGCCGAAGCTTTGCGTAGATGTAACAAAACGCATATTTTACGATTGAATATCTAAATATTTTGTTTAATTATTCTATCGTTAGTCGGATTTTAGTCCGAAAAGTTACTTTTTGCATACGGTCGAATTAGGACTCGGGACCACTTCCATTGGATCCAAAAAGCCGTTTGCGATTTTTTTGAATATAAACTTTGATATGTTTGGAGTTAGTGGAATTTTGCCACATTTTCACTTTGGGCTTTGGGTTTGGTTTAGCCCATTAGCCTAAACTATTAACTCTAGCTCAACCCCCTCTTCCCTTCATAACTGCACTTTCATTTCCTAACACTCAAGCTTCATCAAAAATGGAGGAAGGAATGGGAAATTAAAACTCCAAGCCCTAGTTCATTTGCAAATCCAACATCTAACTCCAAATTCAAAGAGAAGCGATTGATTCAAGCTTCTTGTGTTCAGATTGAAGTGTGGTTGATTCTTCCTTTTCTTTCAAGCTTCTTCTTCATTGATTTTGTGAAAAGGTGAGATTTTTATCTCACATCTTTCTCTATAACTATCTTGATTGTTGGGTATGAATTCCTAACACTTATTCATGTGCATTTGCTTTTGGTTTGGATTGAATTGGTGAAAATTCCAATTTTTAGTGTTTTGGGTTCAAATCTTTAAAAATCCTAACTTTGATGTTTGAACACGTTTTTGGTGATGCATCAAAGAGCCAATAGGACCAGGTAGCTGATACGCGTAATCCCCTAGAGTCCATGATCGACCGGTTGCAAATTGAGAGAGTTTTTGCACTTCTGTCCCTTAGGTCGTTCGGGCTGCATACGTGACTCTCGGCCTGCAGTTAGCTCGCAACCAACTTAGGTCGCGACAAGTTAGGTCGCAACCATTTTGTTCGCTGGCCACATAGGTCGCTCGGTATGCTCTTCTACCTGTTGGGTCACTCGGCCTGCATATAGGTTGCACCAACATAGGTCGGCTATGTTAGGTCGCTCGGCTGTATCATCTTAGGTCGGCTACGTTAGGTCGCGCCATTGGTCTCCTTAAGTCGCTCGGCTGTATCATCCTAGGTCGGCTACGTTAGGCCGCGCCATTGGTCTCCTTAAGTTGCTCGGCTGTATCATCTTAGGTCGGCTACGTTAGGTCGCGCCATTGATCTCCTTATGTCGCTCGGCTGTATCATCTTAGGTCGGCTACGTTAGGTCGCACCATTGGTCTCCTTAAGTCGCTCGGCTTGCCCCAGTAACTTAAGTCGCTCAGCCTCACCTCCTTAAGTCACTCTACCCCCTTTAGGTCGCTGACCAGTTAGGTCATTTAGCCTGCATGTAGGTCGCACCAACATAGGTCGCCCCTTGCTTTAATTCACGCCATGCTATAGGTCGGCTATGTTAGGTCGCTCGGCCTGTTAAGTCGCACCTACTATATCTCGCAACCATTGGCTCGCGCCATTCCTTAAGCCGCTAGCTCCTTAGGTCGCACCACTTTGGTCGTTCCCCTGTTATGCCTCTAGCATCAGTTAGTTGCTCGTTGCTTAAGTCGCTTGGCTTGCCTCTATAGGTCGTACCAACTTAGGTCGCTCACTTATGCTGCTAGCTCCTTAAGTCGTTGCCGCTATCTTCTTAATTCGCTCAGTTAGGCCGCATGCTATTCCTTAAGTCGCTGGTCCCTTAGGTCGTATGCCGTGGAGTCGCATGTGTGGAGCCGCTGATTTCTTGTGTTGAATTATGTTAAGTCGTAAGTCGTGGCTGTTAAGTCGCAAGGGTATTTCCACTTTGATGGATTAGGAATCGAATTCTTTGGATTATATTCACGTCTTCGAACGTGAATTTTTGTGATTTATTGTTTCTACAATGATTTTTGTGATTCGCCACTTTGAAAATATAAAGGTTTCAATACTAGTAGTAAATATCAAAAGTCTAGCTTGTTTCCTAAACCGTTTTCCAATCTACTAGTATATATAAACCTTTACCTCAATCGCACGAGAAATCTAATTAAACGGCTTCGCAAAACAAATGGTATGAAACGCTTGCGTTTACTTCGCCGGTTAATTCTTGGACTTGTTCGATTGAATCTCTTGTGACAACTTTCGAGTGGAGATCTACAATTTGTTCGTAAATATTTAAGTTAAGCTAGTGGTTATGGGACATGAGGCTAAGCTTATATATTTACTAGCTTAGTGTAATTGACACTTCTTGATGATCGTTGATGAGTATTTTTGTGATTTAGACTAGCAAATGTACGATGTCTCTTTGTCTACGAGGGAGACTAAACCCCGTTTCTGTGGAGCTTCAGCTCAATTAGGTAGGTTAGCGACCCATGGTCTTCGCGACATTTTGTGGAGCTTCGGCTCAAAATTAATGGTTAGCAACCATGGAATAGCGTTTCATTTTGTGATACACGTGTTGGTGAGTTTTCATGCTCCCGTTCTGTGATAGGCCTCCCCTTTTTTTTGATTTCTGGATTTCCATTGATGATTTCTAGAATTTGTGTTTCACCAATTTTCGTGATCTACATTGATAAGTCTTATCAATATTTGTGCATTGGTGAATTTTTGTGTCATTAACTTTTGTGATTGGCATTGATATAATGATCAATACTTATGGTTTTAGTGAATAAAAATAAAGAGTATGACATTATTTTTGATCTTTGAGAAGACTCTTGTGATATTGATTAATCTCCTATTAATTTTCAATTACTTACTTATCACAGTATGGTTGTATGGTTATCATACGTTTTTGTCATATCTCTTATTCTATATCATTTCATCTGATATTTATAGCTAGACTGATCTGTTTATTATTTTCTTATTAAATAATACTCGGGTCAGAACGAGATGTTACAAGTGCTTCTACTTGAGTTCACATCTGGGATTATCACCCTGACTTTTGGCTAAATACTTAGATTAGTAGTTTTTGTTGTATACATTTGAGATATAGACTCGTTGTTGTATCCATATTAGTTTGTTTAGCACTTGTAGCTATTCTTTTGTGATATTGTGGATCTTGTTTGACCACTACTCTGATACACACTTTTAAGTGTTATATTTCCGCCTTTGTGATATGGATGTCTGTGACTGATTTGTGTTATGTTTATTTGTATGTTTGTTTCCGAATAATATATATAGCCACTGTGTAATGTTTGTATCGGTATGTCGGATTTCCTCCTGAAACCAAATGCATGTTGTACTATCTGACATATTGGTGCTCGCACAAAGCAATTACACGGATGTTCACTCCTCAACGGCCTTATTCTCCGTGCTAGTTGACGGCATTACACCGTGGTGTCCTTGGCTAGAGTGGGTATAGAGGTGGGGCGTCACAACTTGGTCTTAGAGCCAAACTTCAGAACATTGTAGGATAATTTAGCAAGGATCATTGTCCTAAGTCCTTCTTAGGAGTCGTGCTTTAGGATTTAATTCGAGTCTTCGTACCGATTCATCCTATTTTCTTTATGATTCCTTGTTTATCTATCAAGATTGCTTGATATTCATTTGGTGAATAACCTTATCCTTTTTCTTTCTTTCTTTCTAAAATGGTTAGACCTGGCGTCCCAGCGCCGGTCAATCTGGTGCTATTCCCCAAGATAGAGTATTTATGTTTGCCCAGCAGCTTCTTGATCTAGTAAGGAATGCTCAAGCGGACGGATCTAATCCGGAGTCTACTCACCCTAATTCTGGATTTGCACATTTATGCAACGATTATACCAATTTGGGTGGAAGCCATTCAAAGGATCTGAAACTATTTTTGAAGTCCAGGCTTGGCTGAGAACATGCGATCGAATCTTTTCTCGCATAAATCTTATTGATCTTCACCGTGTTTAGGTGGCCTCTAGTACGCTCCAAGAAAGAGCAATAGATTGGTATGAGCTTCTTATTTCTGAAATAGTTGAAGCGGATCTTACTTGGGAGAAATTCCAGGAACACTTCGAATTAAAATTTGTGCTAGAAGCTAAGAAGGTGACATTAGCTCGTCGTTTTATAGACCTTGTTCAAGGTAAATCCTCTGTGGCAGACTTTGTCACATCCTTCGAGTCACTTTCTAAATACGGGGTCGAATATATAAACACCCCATTGAAGAAGAACCAAAGATATGTCTATGGCTTGAACAAAAATCTCAAGAAGCCATTACTTCTAAAATTAGATGTTTCTTTTGATCAACTCATTGATGTCGTTCTTCGACTTGAAGAGGCTGATAGAGTAAGTGATGTTAAGGTTGGGAGTGCTAAACCGAACATCACCAACAAGAAAAGGCCTATTAAGTTCAAAGATCCTTATCTCAACAATAAGAAAGGGCTCCAGCAATTAAGACTTCTACCTCTAGTGGTGGGCAATGCTACAACTGTGGTTCTAAGGACCATTATGCGAATAAGTGTTCAAAGCCCCGTGCTTGTCGCTATTGCAAAAGCGCGGACCATTATATATCATTGGGTCCCAAACTTCAAAACAGGAAGGAGGGAAAGCTTAATGTTTCTCAAGCCCCTGGCAACACATCTTGTGGTCAAGGTATTTCTCATTCTATCCTTGATGGCATTATTTTATTTCGTGATCGTCCTATTCGAGTTCTTTTTGATATGGGTGCGTCCCATTCTTTTATTTCAAAAGTACTTGTTGATACTTTTTTTTTGGATGTTTTGTGTTTAATGACTTCTTTGAGAATTGCGAATCCGGTTGGTGGATCCGCAACAATTAGTTTGCTTTGTAATGATGTCGAGATTATTTTGTGTGATTTTTCTTTCCGAGCCGATTTGTATGTTATGCACTACTTCGTCTTTGGAATTATTTTGGGAATGGATTGGCTTAACCGCTATGAAGCCCAAATCCTATGTCCTGAGCGGACTATTCATCTTCGACATCCTCAATTTGTTAAGCAGATTTTTATTGACCTTAAAGATTCGGATTCCATCTTGGTTGCATCTTTATATTCTTTAAATCCTCATGATGACGATAATGATGATGAGGAGGATATTATCTCTCTTATTCACGTTGTTCGTGAGTTTTCCGACATATTTGAGCCCGTTTTAGGATTACCACCTAAGCGAGCAATTGAGTTCAAAATTAATCTCATCCCTAGAGCTCAACCTATTACTCGTCCTCCTTATCGTATGTCCAATAAAGAAAATGAGGAGATGCGCAAACAATTATCCGAATTGGAGACGAAGCAATTTATTCGCTCTAATTCCTCGCCTTGGAGAGCTTCGGCTATTTTTGTGAAGAAATCCGATGGTACACTTAGGCTTTGCGTTGAATACCGCAAGCTTAATGATCTTACTATTAAGAATAAATATCCTTTACCTCGGATTGATGATTTATTTGATCAGCTTAGTGGTGCTAGAGTCTTTTCACAATTAGACCTAGCTACCGATTTTCATCAGCTTCGTATTGCAGAGGATAGCATTCCTTCAACATCGTTCCGTACTCGTTATGGATCTTATGAATGGCTTGTTATGCCATTTGGTTTAACGAATGCTCCGGCTTATTTCGTTGAACTTATGAATCGAGTTTTCAAAAATTTCCTCGATCGATTTGTTCTCATCTTCATTAATGATATTCTTGTGTATTCAAAAACTGAAGAGGAGCATGAAAAGCATCTTCGGATTATTTTGGAAACTCTTATGAATAATCAATTAAAAGCAAAATTTTCTAAATGCCACTTTTGGAAATCTCGTGTGAAGTTTCTCGGTCATATTATTTCCGAATCCAGAATTTCCGTGGATCCTTCAAAGATTGAAGCGATTCAAAATTGGAAGAGACTGGAGAGTGTGACGGAAATCCGTAGCTTCCTTGGATTGGTGGGCTATTACCGTCGTTTTATAAAAGACTTTTCAAAAAATTTCGTGCCTCTTACTAGTTTGACGAAGAAGGGAGTTCAATACCTTTGGTCGGACAAATGTGAAGCTTTTTTTCAGAAATTAAAAGAACTCCTTTCCGATGCTCCTATTCTTATTATTCCCGAGGGGAACCAAGATTTTGTTGTTTATACCGATGCTAGTCACGTTGTCTTGGGTGTCGTTCTTATGCAAAGAGAACGTGTTATTGCTTATGCTTCTAGGCAATTGAAGCTAGCCGAGACTAGATATGCCACTCATGATTTAGAACTCGCGGTTATTGTTTTCGTCGTGGCTATGATGGAAGATGGCCAACGTCGTAGTGCACGTGCACGAGCCTTAGAGTGATAGCCTAGGTGTTGTTGCCTGGGAAGAACAAAGGAGATTCACGTGTGTTGACTCGAGTCGTTTACTCGAAGCAAGAAACAAAGGGTCTCGGGTCAACTTGTTCCAGGCTTTTCAACTTGAACCTGATCCTATTTTCTGAAATTTAAAACCAAATTTGAACTTATAAATCAAGGTTTTGAATTGAGTTGTGAACCAAAATATAAATATAATTCAAGTTTGAATTGAAATTTCGTTTTGAACATAAATAAAGTTTGAAAGTTCAAATTGGTTTAAATAACTCAAAAGCAACTAAATGTTTGAAGAAAATTGAATTTAAAATAGATTTGAAATTTGTAAATGAAAAATTTAAACAAGTTAAAATTTAAATGTTTAAACCTGGAATTAATTCCAAATCAGAATTTAAAATTTTGCAATTTAATTAAGTTTCAGAGCTTAAGTGTTCAAAAGAAGTTAAATATACTAAAATTAAAAAGAAAAGTGATTTTTCTTTAAACTTTTTTTTAAAAAAAATTCTTTATAACCAAGTGTTATTTTTACATGTAAATTTAAAAATGTTGGAAAAATTTGTTTTTAAACATTATTAAAAGTAAATAAGGATTTAGTTCAAATTTTAATTTAAATAGGAATTTAAAACGGAAATTTGAAACAATGTTTTTAACGTGTTGTAAAGAACATATTAAATCATGAATGATTGACTTTAAGTAATGAAGATTAATGATTTCAAATTCATTAACGAATGAGTTCTTAATGGTGAATCGATTTATAATCAATAATGATAAATATAAGCAAATTTCTTTAGAAAGGTAATTAAAGAAATTCAATAGCCAATGAAGTCATTAACTAAGATTTTATTTAAATAATTAATCAATGTGATAAATTTTAACAATAAATATGATTGATTAATTAAATAATAATCGATCGTGGAATTATTAAGTATAATTGCTTAATGACAGTAATTATGGAATTAATTATTCAGTGTAATTAATTGAGTTAACTGAATTTGTTCAAGTTAATTACTTAAGTTTAAATTAATTCAAAATAATCATTTGACAATTTGGAAAATATAATCACTTATAAAGGTAATTAATAGATAATTACCGGATGTAATTAGATGAATGATAATCAGTAATCTGGGTATAAATATTTGTTATTAATCAAGGGGTTAATTAAATTTATTAATTAAAGGATTAATTAATAAATGTGATTAATTAAGATAAATTAAATAATTAAAGGTTAATTGGTTCATTAATTAAAATCGATTAGTTAATAATAAAAGATTAACTAATAAATGATGAAAGGGAAATTTATTTGATATTAACTTATGATAATTAACCCAGATTAATCAGTGATTAATAAATTTACTTTTGAATGTTTGGACTTGACTGAATGATTTAACCGTCTGATATTCCTAATCTGTGATGCTTTGTGATATATTCTGATTTATATGTGTAATCTGTAATATAGTTTATTTGTCTGGGATGAATGTAATTTATTATCTGTAATTGATATTTTTGTGGTCTGTGATCTGTGAATAAAAGATAAGTGCTATAGTTTATACCGCTTATCAACTATATTTCTGTATTTTGATCTGTGATGATTAAACGATGTTGCACTATTGTGTTAAACCCCTGGGCCACAATTATACACACACGAATATGGATTTCACGAGGAAATCGATTAAGTCACAGATTTTTGAAATAATTTTTTAATATACAATTTGAATTCAAATGTTTTGGAAATGGATTGGGTTTAAAGTGAAAAGCTTTTGAAATGAAATTTCAAAGATGAAATTTAGAATAACTTGATTAAGTTTTGGAATTTAAATAATTTGATTTAAACTTAGATTCAAGATTTGAAATTGAATTATATGATTTGAAATTAGGGATTAAAGATGTTATATTAGTTATATATGGCTTAAACCATTTTTAAGTATTGTTTTTGGGAATTTGAATTAACCCAAAGATTGTAACTCGTATAATGAAATCAGGTTTTTCTAAAATAAAACTGTTGTTTCTGAATGATAAAATGCTTTCGTTTCAATTTTATTAAAGGGATTTCAAGTTTAAACTGAAATAGTTTTCCAAGTTATAGATGAATATTTGGAAACGAGTTTTGAAAATGAACGTTTGGGAACGATTTGAAAGCTATGAGACAAATCTTTAATTTAAAGATTTAATAAATTAATCCAATTGAAATGGGATTGTTTTGAAATTCGGAAATGAATCTTTGTAAAACTAGGTGAAATTTATGAAATAATTGTTTTGTTTAAAAGATTTGAAATGGTAATTGGTTTAAACCATTTGAAAGAAAGTTTTGAATTATTAAGTTGTGACTTAATTGAAATCCCATATCCATATGTTTTAAATGTTGCACTCACTATTCGGTTTAGCCGGCTGAGGACCTTTGTGTCGTATAACCCATTCTGAATATGTGATACGACGTATATGGATAGCATTTGAAGACCGGTGGTGAAGACCGTGTATTTGCAAGAGCGATAGAATGACCTATCGATTGTCTCTGCACTGAGTCGCGCCTGTATAGAGTTTCCCTAAGTGATGGGAAGTCCGATCGGGATTGTGAATACCCGTATTGCAAGGATTTCTTTGGAAGTGCCTTCGGTTCTGTTCAAATCGAGAACACTTGTATGGATCGTATGTCTGACATTACATTTGAGATACAAAGTAGATTTCTTTCAAATGCATTTCTGTTGGTGGCGAAGAATTTATTCTCTTAGCTTAACACCCTTCTCTGAGACGTACGAGCTCAAAGATTATGTAGTTGAAGGTTATCGGCGATATATTCCCAATTTGGTAATGTGGCATGCTGAGTGCTGCTGGTCATATGTTGATCAAAGCGTGGCATTTGTGAGAAAGCGTTGCTTTGTGGACGAGACTTCGTCAGAACTCACACCCCGGAAATGGTCGAAACAGGAAAGATGCAGTAAGGTTATTTTGAGGGTAGCGCCCTCTGAGGGTATGTCATTTCCTTCTGGATAGAAGTGGTATCATGGTATGGAGCCCATATACTTAACTTATATGGATATCGCAAATATATATATATATATATATATATATATATATATATCTTACTTTGTGATTGTTGTTGGTGCCCCGGATAAAGGTTGGTTACGACCGGGGGATGGCATACACATGTCAGTAGTTACCCAGTTAAGGGGCACCCGGCCTTGTGTTGGCCGAGATCCGGTTAGGTTCTCGGGGCGTCCTTCCAGAGGCATACCCATGTGGCAATGGAAAGTTCCTTGGACTGACCATTTGTTGGAAATCCAAAGAAACAATACGAGCCTTGTACGGTATTAGTTGTAGAACCTGCCATCTAATATGGTAGCTATAGTAGGCATAATATAATGGTACCTTTGCTGGCTAAGATTTATATTATACTTTCGAAATGGTTTTCTACACTTTGCACTTATAGTAATAATATCATGAAATTTACGTGTCAAGCATGTGTGACTATCATAAGAAGAAATCTCCTCTAATTCTACGTTTGCATTGTGTGTGTGACGGGAGGTTTATGGTAGTTACATTTTCTAAAAGCATTGCGAAATAACTTTAAAAATTCCGTTGTTGTTTGATTTTAAAGATAAACTGTTTTTGTTACTCACACCAGTCTCATGACTGATCTAGAGTTTATTGTTCCTTTCGTAAACTCTGGGTGCCCACTATTTTCCATACGGGCAGTCTCAGATAGTCAAGTTTAGTAGGTTATCTGGAGCTAGTTCAATCTTTGGATATGGACGATACTTTCTTGTCTTTGTGCATCGTGATGTTGGTTCGAGCTGCTGCTGGAGATCTTTTGAAGATAATCTTAGAGTTATATTTGTTCCGCTAATAGTGTTATCTATTATCTTTCCGTTGCTATTTTATTGTATCATATCTCTGATGTATATTGATATTCATTGTATCACTCTATTGTATCAGTGTTGTATATCAATGTATTATTCCTTTTCTTCCGCTATGTTGTTTACTTAATTGTGTTATAAGCTCCGGCGACTTGGATTTGAACGGTCGAATCTATGGCATTCGAGTACGATACAAAGTATGGATGTCAATTTTCGAACGCGAAAAACCCGTTCGTCACAGGAGTGCTCCTCGGTGCTCTGATCTAGACCAGGTACTATGACGGGCGGTACCCCAGTAGCCCTGCCATTATATGGAATCCAATCTCCAATAAGTGCCCTAGGACTTGATTATATACCTATTATGTTGGAATTTAACGAATGTAACAATTTCGGCTATTTGAATAACTATTTTCACTTAGACACTATGATAATATCAGACGGATTTGGTAACAATGTTTTGGTTATCTTAAAGTAAAAACCCGACATGTTTATTTGTGGCGTGGCCTTACGAGAAACCTTTGTTTCAAAGGATTTTTGAAAATATTAATAATCCAATTAAGTGTGTTTTCTCATGCTGGTTTTCCAAACCGACTCGGGTGTTGTTTTACTATGATACTCGGGTCAGATCGAGTTGAACAGATTCAGGATAGGATACTATGGAGGTTAGAAGACGAGTTGGAGGACAAAGACCTATATCCGTAGATTTGTATTTTCCGCTGCGAAAGGACAAGTTTCTGACTGTCCAGTTTGATGCAGTGATTGTGTACTCTGATAATGGTATGTATATATAACAGTACAGGTTTCTTTGTATTTAAAGCTTTTGTTATATATTATATTGTATTCCGCTACGATTGTGAGATTCTGTGTTGTTTTTTCCCTTCTTCTTCTACCTTTTTCTTCTTTTACCCTAATGGTTCGTATTTCCGTCCAATTTGAGTTGAACTGATGGAGAATATTGTCGATTCAAAGAGGTACGGATTTGCGTGTCATTACATATAACCTATTTAATCTAATTTAATTTATTACCTATTTTAAACAAATTGAATTATTTAATCTATTTTGAATCTATTTTATATAATCTATTTAATCTATTTTTAATTTATATAATCTATTTTATATCTATTTAATATAATATAAACCTATTTTAAATTTATTTAATTTATTTTAAATCTATTTAATATAATTTTAATATATTTTCAACTTGTTTAATCTATTTTAAATATATTTAATATAATTTATATCTATTTTAAATTTATTTAATCTATATTAAATCTATTTAATATAATTTAAATATATTTTAAATTTATTTAATATATTTTAAAACTATTTAGTATAATTTAAATTTATTTAATATATTTAAAATTTATTTAATCTATTTATAAATCTACATAATATAATTTATATCTATTAAATCTATAATTAATGTATTTAAAACATTTAAACCTAATCAAATCTATTTAATCTATTTTTAATCTATTTAAATCAATTTAAATCTAGTTAAATCAAATTTAAATCTATTTAAACTATTTTTACTATTTAAACTATTTCAATCTTTTTTAAACTATTTTTAAAACCATTAAAACTACTTATACTATATAATTTATTTTCGAAAATTTCAGATGTGTAAAGTTGAACTATTTATATTTGAATCCTTGATAATGATACAACCTAAGTCAGAATTTGGAATTGATACCTTTTCTTGAAATGACATATTTGAGTAAATATGATGATTTCGATCTAGGATTTAATTAACCTATCTTATCGATAAATTCAACAGTGAATATGATTTTGAAAGTGAATATAGTTTTGAAAGTAAATATGATTTCGAAAGAAATAGAATTTGAAATCAAATATAACATTTTGATATTAAGTATGAATTGACTTTTGATATGTAAAAGAACCATCCGGTGTGAAATAAGCGTTTAGTTGTTAAAGAGACCATGATCGGATATTGTCATACTCTCTACCAATACCGAAAACCACTCTAACAACTTTGTACGTGGTGGAGTTTCCAGAAATGAAGTAGGATGGTTTGGTAAATGATTCTGTTTGAGGTATTAACATGACCGTGACTCCCGTGAGTCAGCTTGATGTGGCCAAAATATGAGCTATACCAGGCCAAGTGGGGTCAATATCCTGATCGGGCACATTTCTTCGATAGCGTTCGATTGCTTTGTGATTGATTTGATGACCACCCTTGATTTTGATTTGGGAGTGTGTTTCGAGGTGGGCCATAGTAGCTGCTATGCGTTACCACCAGTCCAGGAGTGCAATTGGTATATGTACCATGGCATTGCCTCAAGTGCCATGTTCACATGCCTTAGCGCGCCTTCTATGAGTTTTTTTTTACCACAACTATAGAGTGCCCTCTGTGTAAACCTCCTGTTTATGGAGGAGCGTACGGTATTGTAAACACTATGGGAATATATAAAATGTGTTAAGGGGGACATGGGTAACACCTTAACGCTATTTTAATACCTTTACTTTCGTGTAGACACATTATAATAGCGTATTTCACTACATAGTAGATAGTTTAGCGGATCCTTAGGAGATTGAAATCCCGAACATCTCTTAAGTTACTGCATTCACATTAGACACTGAATAGGAGATGTCAAACCTTGTAGACATCTCTGACGCTGTCACACGCATATTTAACGTTGATTTAACTTACATAAGATCTATTATTTCTCACCCGAGTGCTTTGTATTTTCAATTCGCACGGGTCAGCCTGAGCATTTCATGGCTGAAGACCTTATTTTGGTGGATGAAGACGAATATTTGTACTATTATTATTTATGATATGTATTCCACTGCATCATGTTGTTCCGCCATATTATTTATTTATTCATGTTTATATAACTCTGATTTTTGTGTTGTAAAAGAATAGTCAAATGTATTTATAAAACAGCTTCATGAACTGTTATTTGATTATTATATCTATCATTCCGCTGCAAGATTCAGTATTTGTTTTATTTCTTTCTCTTTTTCCTATTTACCCCATAACAATCTACCCTTTTGAATGTTTGAGTCTGACATGTGTGTCTGCTTAAAACGTCCAAAAAGGCAAGTCGTTACAGTTGGTATCAAAGCTTTGGTTTTGCGATAACCTTAGCTTTGTGGGGTTTGACTCATATAAAATAGGGTAGTAATACCCTAGAATGAATCGTTGATTGTATATGTATGAAAGAATGTATTTGTTAGTGTTATAAAAGGTTTTGTATCGTGTCGATTTGTTCCATTTTGTATTTACAAATTTTGGTCAGTACATACAATGCTATGACATCAGTAGGAATTTCTAAACACTTAGTGGATAGACCTGACACAATATTGTTTGACATATAGGTAAATGAAATAATTTTGCCTATTATATAATTTGTATAAAAAATAATAGATTTTATAAATGATATAGTCGGATGTAATGTTTTGTTTGTTAGGTAGAAAAATTTATGAATATTGATTGAAGAATAGGATTTACAAATAATGTAAATATAAATTGGAAGTTTAGAACTGAAGTTCCGGGATTTTTGAAATTCCTTTCAAAGGGTTTTGGAATATAGTATTAGTAGTATTTAAAAGTATTTTCGGATATGAAAATTTCCATTTTATTTGAAAGTAAGTTTTAAAGGAAACTTTTAAAGGAAATAAGTTTTGTACTCCCCTCTCAGTAACTGGAAAATAATTTCGGTGATGAGTGCACGCATCATCGACGTTCATTTTCGAGTTTCAAAGTCTGAAGAATATTGTAGTAATTTTACTGCACAATTGTTTTGATAAATTTATCTTGATTTTTAATTCCAAATATGGTTTGAAATGGAACCCGGATGTTTAGTTCTTAAGTTTCAATAAATTACAAATTGAAATAATTGTAATGAATGGAGTCTTGATTATATTAATAAGTGAAAACTTCTAAAACGAAATTAAGAAATTCGATGTTAAAATGATTAATGAAATAGATATGAAATTTGAAAATTTGAAAACTATAAATAAAAAGGAAATGAAATACATTTTGTTAACTAAATATATAAGGGAAACTTGGGTAATATTCAGTTGCATTCTTAAAAACGTATCTTTATAACTTACCAAAAATATTAAAAGTTAAAATGTTAAATAAAAATATATAATAGAATATCATACAAGCAAACTTAAGGTAATGAAAGTGTTCAATAGAATTATTTTAATAAATAAGAATTCGGATGTTATAAATTGTTATAAACTACAATTAATAGTTGAAATGCTACTAATGAAATGTAATAAAAGTGAATAATGTATGGAAAATGATTATAAGCTTAAGATAATATTTAAGCTATCTATAATCAAATTGAATAGAAAAGGTGAACACTGTAAGTAAATAGTTATAAACTAAAATTATTGTTGAAGCCTGTGACGCCCCACCTCTATACCCACGCTAGCCAAGAACACTACTGTGAATGCTGTCGACTAACATGGAGAATAAGGCTGTTGAGGAGCGACCATCTGTATAATTGCTTTGTGCGAGTACCGATATGCCAGATAAAAATATAACTTTTCATCTCAAGAGGAAATCCGACATACCGACACAAACTCAAAGCTACTACACAGTGGCTATAATATCTTCGGAAACAAATATAGAAATAAACATAACATAAATCAGTCATAGACAATTCATATCACAAAGGCGGAAATAGATATGAATATTACACATGAAAGTGTACATTAGAGTAGTGGTCTAAAAAGATCCACAAAACACAAAAGAAATAGTTACATGAACTACACAAAAGAATAAGTGTACATTATGGAGTCTATATCTCAAATGTATACAACAAAAACTACTAATCTAAGTAGTTAGCCAAAAGTCAAGGAGTTAATCCCGGATGAGAAGTCAAGCAGAAGCACCTGTAACATCTCGGTCTGACCCGAGTATTATTTAATAAGAAAATAATAAACGGATCAGTCTAACTATAAATATCAGATGAAACGATATAGAATAAGAGATATGACTAAACACATAATAATCACAATGCCAAGCTGTGATATATATATATATATATATATATATATACTTAGTTGATAATCATCAAAAGATTAATCAACGTCACCAAATCTGCACAAGAATCAAAGAAACGTCATGCTCCTTATTTCGTTCACCATACCATAAATATTGACGATAATATCAATGTCAATCACAAAAGTCAATGACACACAAATTCCAGAAGACTACGCAAGAAATCCAGAAATCACAAAAGTCAATGACACACGAATTCACCAATGCACAAAATATTGATAAAACTTATCAATGAAAATCACGAAAATTGGTGAAACACAAATTCTAGGAATCTACACAAGAAATCCAGAAATCACAAAGAGGGGGGAGGCCTATCACAAACGGGAGCATAAAGCCCACCAACACGTGTATCACAAACGGAACGCTAATTCCATGGTCGCTAACCATCACAAATTGAGCCGAAGCTCCACAAACGGCCTGAAGACCATGGGTTGCTACCCCATCACAAATTGAGTAGAAACTCCACAAAACGGGGTTTAGTCTCCCTCGCACACAAAGAGACATCGCACATTGCTAGTCTAAATCACAAAGATGATCGTCATGATCAGCGAGAAGTGTCGATTACACTAAGCTAGTAAATATATGAGTTTAGCTTCATGTCCCATAACCACTTGCTTAACTTAAATATTTACGAACAAACTGTAAATCTCCACTAGAAAATTGTCACAAGAGGTTCAATCGAACAAGTCCAAGAATTAACCGACAAAGTAAACGCAAGCGTTTCATACCACTTGTTTTACTAAGCCGTTTAATTAGATTTCTCATACGAGTGAGGTAAAGGTTTGTATATACTAATAGATTGGAAAACGGTTTTATAAACGAATTTGGTATTAAAATAGTATTGAAATCGTTTGAGGAAAGAGTTTTGATATTTACTACTAGTATAGAAAAACCTTTATAATTTTAAAGTGATAAATCACGAAGAAGATTGTAAGAACAATCAATCACAAAAATTCACATACGAAGACGTGAATAAAATCCAACGAAATCGATAAAGGATCCATCGAAATGGATATTCAAAAATCCCTAAAAAGAGTCATCAAAATCATAATAGAGAATAACAACAAATAGGATTATCACGAATCGATTTAAATTGGAAGTTCAATCCAAAAAGGCAAATTGGACTCAAACAGCAGGTTCAGTCGACCGAACAGAGATTTTCAGTCGACTGACCCTGTACATGGAAATTTTCCAGGTTCAGGAAACTTTCTGTTTCCAGTTTCAGTCGACTGTGCAGAGTTTTTCAGTCGACTGAAACATGCCTGGAAACTCTCGGGTTTCAGGTTCAGTCGACTGAACAGAGTTTTCAGTCGACTGAATCATGCCTGGGCTGTTTTTCAGCCTTATTCAAATGAAGAGCAAACTCTTCCAAAATGCAACCGGACGAACATTGGCTCTAAGGGTTTATGCCAATCGGCAACCCGGCCCTATATGCTCCTCGATGCATCACCAAAAGCATGATCAAACATCCATAAAAGGATTTGACACAAATTTGACTTAAAAACTCAAAATTTGGAGTATTCACAAAACCAATCCAAATCAAGAGCAAATGCACATGAAGAAGTGTTAGGAATTCATACCCAACAACCAAAGATAATTATAGTCATAGATGTGAGATAAAAATCTCACCTTTTCACAAAATCGAACAAGAAGAAGCTTGAAAGCAAATGGAGAATCAACCTCTCTTCAACACAACCCAATTGAGCTTGAATCTAAGCTCAAAAACAAGAACATTCCCAAAATTAGGTTTAGGAATTTCTGAAATTGGTATGAGAATAAGTTGGAGAAGAAGAAGAGAAGCTTACCAATGGGTTCTTCTTGAGTTTGGAGCAAGGAATTTGATTTGCAAGAGGAACTAGGGTTTTGGAGTTCTAATTTCCAATCTCTCCCACCATTAATATTCTAAGAACTGAAATGAGAAGAGAATGAGGGTGAGTGGGGAAGAGTGGCTCATATTTGAGCATAAGTTAACCTAGGGCTGAGCCCAAACCAATACCCAAAGTGAAAAGTAGCAAAAATCAACTTTCTCCAAACATATCGAAGCTTATACTCAAAAAGGTCGCAAACGACATTTTAAACTCAATGGGAGTGGTCCCGAGTCCTAATTCGACCGTATGCAAAAAGTAGCTTTTTGGACTATAATCCGACTAACGATAAAATATTTAAATATAAAATCGACAAATACGCGGGTTGTTACAGACTCCCCTCCTTAAAGAAATTGTGTCCTCGCAACATTACAAGAAGAAGATATATAGTAACAACCATAAAAGCATATTTAACACAAAAGAAGTTTGAAATAAGAAGTTCACCTCAAAGAGCACGAGAAAGTAAGTCCAGATGTGTACGCTTGATGTACTCTCTAGATTCCCAAGAACAATCCTTAGGATTTGAAGACCATTGAACTTTAACAAGCGGAACATCTTTATTTCGAAGTCGTTTGACTTCCGAAGCAATGATACGAATAGGATGTTGCTCATAAGTTAAATTAGGCGAAACTTCAATCTCTTCCACAACACCGGGCTCAAGAATAGAATCGGAATCTCGAAGACATTTCCGAAGTTGAGAAACGTGAAACACGTCATGCATAGCAGAAAACTGAGCCGGTAATAAAAGGCTATAAGCCATGGAACCAATACGTTCGGTGATAGGAAATGGCCCAATATATCGAGGTGCAAGTTTTCCCGATCGACTGAAACGTACAACACCTTTCATAGGTGAAACACGAATGAACACAAGATCTCCCACAGAAAATTCTAACTTCCTTCTCCGGTTATCGGCATAGGATTTTTGTCTACTCTGGGCTTCTTTCATCCTATGACGAATAAGATCAATCTTTTCTGTGGAATCACGAATAAAATCTGGACCTAAAGCCAGCTTCTCACCGGCCTCAAGCCAACAAGAAGGAGATCGGCATGGCCTTCCATAGAGTGCCTCAAAAGGTGCCATACCAATTCTAGATTGGAAGCTATTATTGTAGGAAAATTCAACAAGTGAAATATGATCTTCCCAACTTCCACCAAAATCAAGAACACAAGCACGAAGAAGATCTTCAAGAGTTTGATTCACACGCTCGGTTTGTCCATCGGACTGGGGATGATAAGCTGTGCTAAAATTAAGCTTCGTTCCCAAAGCTTTTTGAAGACTCTTCCAAAATCCACTAGTAAACAATGGATCACGATCACTAACAATTGAAGTAGGAACACCACGCAATTTAACAATTTCTTTGATAAATATTTTGGCCAAAAGAGGAACGATTCGGTTAGACCGAACGGGAATAAAATGGGCGGATTTAGTAAGTCTATCAACAATTACCCATAAGCTATCATAACCCGATCGAGAACGGGGAAGGCCATCTATTAAATCCATGGAAATTTGATCCCACTTCCAAACTGGAATTTCTAAAGGTTGCAATAACCCTCCGGGCCTTTGATGTTCGGCCTTAACGAGTTGGCAAGTCATGCAACGTTTAACGAAGTTAGCGATGTCAAGTTTCATTCCCTCCCAATAATAAAGTGCTTCATATCCGCGTACATTTTACTACTACAGGGATGAATGGTAAATTTAGAACGATGTGAATCTTCTAAAATATCTTTATGAAGATCACCAATATTTGGCACGACAATTCTACAAATTTCCGAATGCCGCCACGAGAATCGATATCAAAGTCTTTCAAACCTTCAATATCAATTTTATCCCTAATATTTTGGCCAAGAAGAGCCAAGTCGGGATCTAGCCCTTGAGCTTCAAGAATGCGGTCTAAAAGAGATGGATGAGCCTCAAGGCTACATAAAACAAATGATGAGCATAAATCGGAAACACGGTCTCGAATTTCGCAAGTGGATAAAATCTCGAGATCGTTCCATTCGGATATCATTATAGAAACAACAGCTTGTTGTTTACGGCTAAGAGCATCGGCGACAAGATTACCCTTACCGGGAGTATAAAAAATACCAAGATCGTATGGTGCAAGAAATTCGAGCCAACGCTGTTGACGCAAATTAAGTTCCTTTTCAGAGAATAAATATTTCAAAGACTTATGATCTGTGTAAAGAACAAATTTCTCTCCTAAGAGATAATGACGCCAAATCCGAAGAGCAAAAACAATAGCCGCGAGCTCTAAATCATGAGTGGCATATCTAGTCTCAGCAGGCTTTAATTGCCTAGAAGCATAAGCAATAACGCGTTCCTTTTGCATAAGAACGGCACCCAAACCAATGCGACTAGCATCGGTATAAACAACGAAATCTTGATTCCCATCGGGAATCACAAGAATAGGAGCATCAGAAAGAAGTTCTTTTAATTTCTGAAAAGAAGCTTCACATTTGTCCGACCAAATGTATTTAACACCTTTCTTCGTCAAGCTAGTGAGAGGCACGGCAATTTTAGAAAAGTCTTTAATAAAACGATGGTAATAGCCCGCCAATCCAAGAAAACTACGAATCTCTGTCACACTCTCCGGTCTCTTCCAATCTTGAATCGCTTCAATCTTTGAAGGATCCACGGAAATTCCGGATTCGGAAATAATGTGACCGAGAAACTTCACACGAGATTGCCAAAAATGGCACTTAGAAAACTTTGCCTTTAATTGATTACTCCTAAGAGTTTCCAACACAATCCGAAGATGTTTTTCGTGCTCCTCCTCGGTTTTAGAATAAACAAGAATATCATCGATAAAGATGAGAACAAACCGGTCGAGAAAGTCTTTAAAAACTCGACTCATTAAGTCAACGAAATAAGCCGGGGCATTTGTTAACCCAAATGGCATAACAAGCCATTCATAAGATCCATACCGAGTACGAAACGATGTCAAAGGAATGCTATCCTCTGCAATACGAAGCTGATGAAAACCGGTAGCCAAGTCCAATTGTGAAAAGACTCTAGAACCACTAAGTTGATCGAATAGATCATCAATCCGAGGTAAAGGATATTTATTTTTGATAGTAAGATCATTAAGCTTGCGGTAGTCGACGCAAAGCCTAAGTGTACCATCGGATTTCTTCACAAAAATAGCTGAAGCTCCCCAAGGCGAGGAACTAGAGCGAATAAATTGCTTTGTTTCCAATTCAGATAATTGTTTACGCATCTCCTCGTTTTCTTTATTGGACATACGATACGGAGGACGAGTGATAGGTTGAGCTCCAGGAATAAGATTAATTCTGAACTCAATTGCTCGCTTAGGTGGTAATCCTAAAACGGGTTCAAATATGTCGAAAAATTCACAAACGACGTGAATAAGAGAAATAATATCACCCTCATCATTATCATCGTCAGCACGGGGATTTAAAGAATGTAAAGATGCAACCAAAGCAGAATCTGAATCCTTAAGAATAACAGAAACCTGATTAACAGATTGAGGATGTCGAAGATGAATAGTCCGTTCAGGACATAGGATATGAGCTTCATAATGGTTAAGCCAATCCATTCCCAAAATCATTCCAAAGCCTAAATAACGCATGACATGCAAATCGGCTCGGAAAGAAAAATCACACAAAACAATCTCGACATCCTTACACAATAAACTGATTGTTGCGGATCCACCAACCGGATTCGCAATTCTCAAAGAAGTCATTAAACACAAAACATCCAAAGAAAAAGTATCAACAAGTTCTTTTGATATAAAAGAATGGGACGCACCCGTATCAAAAAGAACTCGAATAGGATGATCACGAAACAAAATAATTCCATCTAGAATAGAATGAGAAATACCTTGGCCACGAGATGTGTTGCCAGGGGCTTGAGCAACATTTAACTTTCCCTCTTGCTTGCCCTGAAGCTTGGGGCATGAAGATATAACATGACCGGGAACTTTGCAGTAGCGACAAGAAAGAGACTTTGGGCACTTGTTCGCATAATGGTCCTTCGAACCACAATTATAGCATTCCCCACGATCAAAGGAAGAAGTCTTTGCCACGGAGGTTGCTTGCTTCCCTTTCTTATTGGGATAAGGGCCTTTAGATTTGTTTGGCCTCTTTCTGTTGTTGAAGGTTGGTTTGGAACCCACCACTTCAACGTCATTCTCTCTATCCGCCTCTTCAAGACGAAGAGCGATATCAACGAGTTGGTCGAAAGAAACTTCTAACTTTAGAAGTAATGGCTTCTTGAGACTTTTGTTTAAGCCATAGACGAATCTCTGATTCTTCTTAAGAGGGGTGTTGATGTATTCAACCCCATATTTGGAAAGCGACTCGAAGGAGGCGACGTAATTAGTCACGGAGGACTCACCTTGAACAAGGTCTATAAATCGTCGAGCCAATGTCACTTTTTCTGCTTCTGGTACGAATTTTAACTAGAAGCGCTCTTGGAATTTCTCCCAGGTGAGATCCGCTTCATTAATCTCAGAAATAAGAAGCTCGTACCAATCCAATGCTCTTTCTCGGAGCATACTAGAGGCCACCTGAACTCGGTGAAGGTCATTAAGATTCATGCGCAAAAAGATGCGATCGCATGTTCTTAGCCAAGCCTGTACTTCAATTACAGTTTCGGAACCTTTGAATGGCTCCCCACCCAAATTAGTGTAATCGCTACACAAGCGTGCAAATCCCGACTTTGGGTGAGTAGGTTATGGAATAGCTCCAGCTGCTTGAGCATTTGTCACTAAATCAAGAAGCTGTTGAGCAGTCATAAAAACTCCATCCTGGGGTGGAGTGCTAGATGGCACGGTTCTGGGGCGGCCAGGTCTAGACATTTCTCTTCCTTAAGAAAGAAAGAAGGAAGAAGAAGAAGGTTATTCACAAATGAATATCAAGAAATCTTGATAGATAAAACAAGGAATCATAAAGAAAATAAGATAGAACGGTACGAAGACCCGAAAAAATCTAAAGCACAACTCCTAAGATGGACTTAGGATGATGATCCTTGTTATAATATCCGTATTGTTCCGAAGTTTGGCTCTGATACCAAGCTGTGACGCCCCACCTCTATACCCACGCTAGCCAAGAACACTACTGTGAATGCTGTCGACTAGCACGGAGAATAAGGCTGTTGAGGAGCGACCATCTGTATAATTGCTTTGTGCGAGTACCGATATGCCAGATAAAAATATAACTTTTCATCTCAAGAGGAAATCCGACATACCGACTGTTATCCCATTTTTTGGTCAAAACTGGAATATCAACAAATTGGCAAGAATTATGGATATCAGGACTGGAGATAAGGCTACGATGGGTATCGTCAAAATTTTGTTGAACTCCGATCGGGATGAAATTGATTGGGAATGATGATAAGAACTATGAAAGGCTATGTTTCAAATTTCAGGTTAATCGGAGTTCGTATGGAGGAAATATGATGGATTCAAGGTAAGGAATGCATGTGGTTCGAATCAATCAAAGAGGGGAAAAAATGGTGCTCGGTTCGAATCGATCAGATTCGAACCCATCACGATGGATTCGAACCCATCAAGTTCGCATCGGTCAAAAGTAAAGCATCGATGGTGGTTCAAATCCATGGGAACTCTATGGATTCGAAGGAAAGGGATTCGAAGGAGAGGAGTCAACTTTGTGGATTCGGAAGTGATGGATTCGAAGAAATGGATATGGATTCGAAGATGATGGATACGAAGCAATGAAGATGGACTCGAAGAAGATAATGGATTCGAGGTATACATGGATTCGAAGAGGACATGGATTCGAAGAAGGAGATGGATTCGAAGGTCATGGAGTCGAAGGATTGGAGATGGATTCGAAGGGGGTGGTCTCAAAGCAATGAACTTGGATTCGAAGATGATGGTTTCGAAGCGATGGATACGAGGACTATGGGTTCGAAGTAGAGGTGGATTCGAAGAAGATGGACTCGAGGGAGATGGGTTCGAAGGACATGGGTTCGAAGTGGACGGTTTCGAAGCATGGGTTCGAACCAGGCAGAACGCACGGAGCTTTGATCTTGAATCGATCATATCTTCCAAACCGTTGATCCAAATGCAATGAAATTTTTACAGGAGCTTACATACGTGTTGAAGAATGTTCTCACCAAATTTCAGCTCAATTGGATGATTTCTTGATCGATTCGAACCTTACTTCGAATCGATCCCAAGGTGGGCCCGGACCTCCAGATTTCGGGCATGTGGGCCCCCTCACGTGCCTGAAGTGGTCTTCCCGGATTCTAGGAGAAATATCAGCCTCCTACGCTTATAAATAGAGCCCCTGGTCATTCAGTAAAGGGGTCGGAGAATTTGGAGAAGGAAAGCACGCCCGGACGCTGCCAGAATCATTCCTTAGCATCATTACCGCCATTTATTTCAAGTTTTGGACTTTGTAACTGCTCTAATCATCTGTAACCATCAAGGATAGTCAATAAAAGGATAAAAACTTTGGAGTGGACGTAGGCCGGAGATAGCCAAACCACTATAAAACTTGTGTCTCTGTTCTTTACTTTGGGATTATTGTTCAATATTTGTTGAGATCTGTTATTGGTGTTTGAATATTGATTGGTTTGTATTCATACACTGGTGCTTTCACGGTATTTGGGGTTTGTGACCAATTTTGGCTCAAACACTTTGGTGCTTTCACTGAGAAAGACTAGCACCCGCTACATCGGATTTGAAAGTTGGATTTGAAGATTTTAAAGAGTTTGGATTCAAGGACAATGACTAGGCAAAATAGTAGAAGGCAGAGGGCTGAGCAAAGCCAACAGGAAGGAAGTCAACAAGCATCCTCCGGAGCCGGGGAAGGACAGGCCTCAATCTACATAACCCGGGATGAGATGGAGGCTATGGCAAACTCATTGCAGGAGAGATTGTTAAAGAACCAACAAGAAATGATGCAGACTTTCTTTGAGCAAATGAGAGCTGCGGGGATGCAGAACCTAGGGACAGCAACAACCGTTGTGGATGCAGGACAGGGGACTAGGGTTGTGGAACCCAATGGAGGTCGAAATATGGAGCCACAAAGCAATCAACAAGGGCTTGGGGGCAGACCCACAGGATCCAACACAGGAGGACCTCTGGAAGGAGTTCAACAGGCTAGAACCAACGTTGCTACTAACGAGCCACATGAAGAGTATGTGCCGGAGTTCCCTCGGGGGCAACCCCCGACAGACAACGCTGGATTGGTAGAGATGATTAGGAAAACTGTGCGAGGTGGTTTGGCCAAAGGAGACTTGGAAGGAGTGAACAGGAGTCCGTTTGCTCGGGAAATAAGGATGGCTCAGAACCCACCTAAGTTTAAGTTGCCTAGCGTGGAGATATATGATGGCAAGACAGATCCAACAGACCACTTGATGAGGCACACCAGACACATGGAGGTGCTGGGGGCATCGGAGGAAGTGATGGCCCGATGCTTCCCTTTGTATTTGACGGACATAGCTGCGATGTGGTTTAGGCAGCTGGAAGAAGGATCTATCAGGACTTGGAGGGAGTTAGTGGAAAGGTTTTTGGGGCAGTTTCGGGTTCACGTCAAGAGGCCGAAGAATGTAATGACACTAACATCGGTGAAGCAAAGAATGGATGAATCGCTTAGAGCTTTTCTAACTCGATTCAGTGCAGCAGTCGCTTCGGTGGATCGGCCCGATCCATCGATGGTTTTAATGGCAGCAGTATCAGGAATCATGGAGGACTCTGATTTCAAGGTATCTCTGATACGAGATCCCCCACAAGATCTCGACGAATTCTTTCACGAGGCAGAAAGGTTCCTTCGACAAGAAGATGCGAGTACGGATTTAAAGGTGAAAAAGGTCTGTGCAATCGAGGTTGGAGCAGTATCCAGCGGTGGTTCGGATAAAGACAAAGGAAAAAGGAAATTGGACAATGATTCTGGAAACGCTAGGAAGCGATGGAAGGATCCAAAGTTTTCCACATACACAGGATTGAACGAGACGCTGGAGCGGATATACATGGATACTCGGAATCGCCTTCCCTACCGGAGGCCAGCCAGGAGAGAGCCTTCTGAACGAGAGAGGGCATCAGGGAGGCATTGTCTCTTCCATGACTTAGACGGACATGACACCAACAGCTGCAGGCACTTGAAGGATATAATCGAGGAGCATGTAAGGAATGGACAGTTACAGCAATATGTCGGAGCTCGGAATGCAACGGTGGAGCAGGAGCAACCACCGACAACCTCTCGCCGTGATGATGAGAGACCCAGGGATGGTGGTCGATTGATCATTCACTAATAGGGATAATATGGAATAAGTAACAAACTATTAGCAAGCAACCAAGTCATTTACACATGTACGGGGACGGAGATAGCCCCTAGGCATGCTCTGAATGATGATAAACTGCGAAGCTATGGCTTGTGAAATCTGTTTTTCTGTTTTGGATTGGACACTTGGTTTTCTGGTTTGGTTTTGGAGTTCGGATTGGACTCCTGGTTTTTGTTTGCTTTCTTGTTTGGATTTTTTCTTCGGATGATTGATTTTGTTTTGGTTGCTGGTTTGGTTTTCTGATTTTATGGTTTTGATTTGGATTCTCGGATTTGGATTTTGGATTGGATTTTGCTTGGATTTTTATCTGATTTTTGATAAATGGTCGTCGGGTATGGATTATGCCTGGCAAGGGGTGAGTCACTTTGCCCGAACGTGGTAAATTGATTCATTCAGGTCGTCGAGTATGGACTATGCTCGACAAGGGTCCGGAGTGACCAGGATTCGGCCTAGGACTTAGGCCCTCTATTATCATTCATTATTTTCAGGTCGTTGAGTATGGGCTATGCTCGGCAAGGGTCCGGAGAGACCAGGATTCGGCTTAGGACTTAAGCCATGGCATTTTACAGCGCTCAGGGACACTGGGGCAAGGTCATCAAGTATGGATTGTACTTGGCAAGAACCCGAAGAGGTTAGCTCAACGTCTGGGACACTGGACCAAGGACATCAAGTATGGATTGCGCTTGAAAAGAACCGGAAGGTCAACTCAACGTCCAGGGACACTGGACCACGACCATCAAGTGTGGATTACGCCTGGCAAGAGCCCAGAGAGGTTATGGATTTGGATATCGACCCAGAGAGGTCCTGGATTCGATTATTGGTTATCGGATAAGGATGGATTGGGACTCGGTTGTCGAGTCTGGTTGGATACGGAATTAGCTCAGGCTTTGGTTATTGATCTGGAATTGGACATCGACTCGAAGCAGTCAAGGACGATATACTCTGGCAATATGACTTTGGACTTCAGATATTGGACTCGGAATTATTCAAAACACGCCTTGTTGTCACAAGGCATGTTTTGGGGGGCAAAATGTTATCCCATTTTTTGGTCAAAACTGGAATATCAACAAATTGGCAAGAATTATGGATATCAGGACTGGAGATAAGGCTACGATGGGTATCATCAAAATTTTGTTGAACTCCGATCGGGATGAAATTGATTGGGAATGATGATAAGAACTATGAAAGGCTATGTTTCAAATTTCAGGTTAATCGGAGTTCGTATGGAGGAAATATGATGGATTCAAGGTAAGGAATGCATGTGGTTCGAATCAATCAAAGAGGGGAAAAAATGGTGCTCGGTTCGAATCGATTAGATTCGAACCCATCACGATGGATTCGAACCCATCAAGTTCGCATCGGTCAAAAGTAAAGCATCGATGGTGGTTCAAATCCATGGGAACTCTATGGATTCGAAGGAAAGGGATTCGAAGGAGAGGAGTCAACTTTGTGGATTCGGAAGTGATGGATTCGAAGAAATGGATATGGATTCGAAGATGATGGATACGAAGCAATGAAGATGGACTCGAAGAAGATAATGGATTCGAGGTATACATGGATTCGAAGAGGACATGGATTCGAAGAAGGAGATGGATTCGAAGGTCATGGAGTCGAAGGATTGGAGATGGATTCGAAGGGGGTGGTCTCAAAGCAATGAACTTGGATTCGAAGATGATGGTTTCGAAGCGATGGATACGAGGACTATGGGTTCGAAGTAGAGGTGGATTCGAAGAAGATGGACTCGAGGGAGATGGGTTCGAAGGACATGGGTTCGAAGTGGACGGTTTCGAAGCATGGGTTCGAACCAGGCAGAACGCACGGAGCTTTGATCTTGAATCGATCATATCTTCCAAACCGTTGATCCAAATGCAATGAAATTTTTACAGGAGCTTACATACGTGTTGAAGAATGTTCTCACCAAATTTCAGCTCAATTGGATGATTTCTTGATCGATTCGAACCTTACTTCGAATCGATCCCAAGGTGGGCCCGGACCTCCAGATTTCGGGCATGTGGGCCCCCTCACGTGCCTGAAGTGGTCTTCCCGGATTCTAGGAGAAATATCAGTCTCCTACGCTTATAAATAGAGCCCCTGGTCATTCAGAAAAGGGGTCGGAGAATTTGGAGAAGGAAAGCACGCCCGGACGCTGCCAGAATCATTCCTTAGCATCATTACCTCCATTTATTTCAAGTTTTGGACTTTGTAACTGCTGTAATCATCTGTAACCATCAAGGATAGTCAATAAAAGGATAAAAACTTTGGAGTGGACGTAGGCCGGAGATAGCCGAACCACTATAAAACTTGTGTCTCTGTTCTTTACTTTGGGATTATTGTTCAATGTTTGTTGAGATCTGTTATTGGTGTTTGAATATTGATTGGTTTGTATTCATACACTGGTGCTTTCACGGTATTTGGGGTTTGTGACCAATTTTGGCTCAAACACCGACACAAACTCAAAGCTACTACACAGTGGCTATAATATCTTCGGAAACAAATATAGAAATAAACATAACATAAATCAGTCATAGACAATTCATATCACAAAGGCGGAAATAGATATGAATATTACACATGAAAGTGTACATCAGAGTAGTGGTCTAAAAAGATCCACAAAACACAAAAGAAATAGTTACATGAACTATACAAAAGAATAAGTATACATTATGGAGTCTATATCTCAAATGTATACAACAAAAACTACTGATCTAAGTAGTTAGCCGAAAGTCAAGGAGTTAATCCCGGATGAGAAGTCAAGCAGAAGCACCTGTAACATCTCGGTCTGACCCGAGTATTATTTAATAAGAAAATAATAAACGGATCAGTCTAACTATAAATATCAGATGAAACGATATAGAATAAGAGATATGACTAAACACATAATAATCACAATGCCAAGCTGTGATATATATATATATATATATATATATATATATATATATATATATATATATATATATACTTAGTTGATAATCATCAAAAGATTAATCAACGTCACCAAATCTACACAAGAATCAAAGAAACGTCATGCTCCTTATTTCGTTCACCATACCATAAATATTGACGATAATATCAATGTCAATCACAAAAGTCAATGACACACAAATTCCAGAAGACTACGCAAGAAATCCAGAAATCACAAAAGTCAATGACACACTAATTCACCAATGCACAAAATATTGATAAAACTTATCAATGGAAATCACGAAAATTGGTGAAACACAAATTCTAGGAATCTACACAAGAAATCCAGAAATCACAAAGAGGGGGGGAGGCCTATCACAAACGGGAGCATAAAGCCCACCAACACGTGTATCACAAACGGAACGCTAATTCCATGGTCGCTAACCATCACAAATTGAGCCGAAGCTCCACAAACGGCCCGAAGACCATGGGTTGCTACCCCATCACAAATTGAGTAGAAACTCCACAAAACGGGGTTTAGTCTCCCTCGCAGACAAAGAGACATCGCACATTGCTAGTCTAAATCACAAAGATGATCGTCATGATCAGCGAGAAGTGTCGATTACACTAAGCTAGTAAATATATGAGTTTAGCTTCATGTCCCATAACCACTTGCTTAACTTAAATATTTACGAACAAACTGTAAATCTCCACTAGAAAATTGTCACAAGAGGTTCAATCGAACAAGTCCAAGAATTTACCGACAAAGTAAACGCAAGCGTTTCATACCACTTGTTTTACTAAGCCGTTTAATTAGATTTCTCATACGAGTGAGGTAAAGGTTTGTATATACTAATAGATTGGAAAACGGTTTTATAAACGAATTTGGTATTAAAATAGTATTGAAATCGTTTGAGGAAAGAGTTTTGATATTTACTACTAGTATAGAAAAACCTTTATAATTTTAAAGTGACAAATCACGAAGAAGATTGTAAGAACAATCAATCACAAAAATTCACATACGAAGACGTGAATAAAATCCAACGAAATCGATAAAGGATCCATCGAAATGGATATTCAAAAATCCCTAAAAAGAGTCATCAAAGTCATAATAGAGAATAACAACAAATAGGATTATCACGAATCGATTTAAATTGGAAGTTCAATCCAAAAAGGCAAATTGGACTCAAACAGCAGGTTCAGTCGACTAAACAGAGATTTTCAGTCGACTGACCCTGTACATGGAAATTTTCCAGGTTCAGGAAACTTTCTGTTTCCAGTTTCAGTCGACTGTGCAGAGTTTTTCAGTCGACTGAAACATGCCTGGAAACTCTCGGGTTTCAGGTTCAGTCGACTGAACAGAGTTTTCAGTCGACTGAATCATGCCTGGGCTGTTTTTCAGCCTTATTCAAATGAAGAGCAAACTCTTCCAAAATGCAACCGGACGAACATTGGCTCTAAGGGTTTATGCCAATCGGCAACCCGGCCCTATATGCTCCTCGGTGCATCACCAAAAGCATGATCAAACATCCATAAAAGGATTTCACACAAATTTGACTTAAAAACACAAAATTTGGAGTATTCACAAAACCAATCCAAATCAAGAGCAAATGCACATGAAGAAGTGTTAGGAATTCATACCCAACAACCAAAGATAATTATAGTCATAGATGTGAGATAAAAATCTCGCCTTTTCACAAAATCGAACAAGAAGAAGCTTGAAAGCAAATGGAGAATCACCTCTCTTCAACACAACCCAATTGAGCTTGAATCTAAGCTCAAAAACAAGAACATTCCCAAAATTAGGTTTAGGAATTTCTGAAATTGGTATGAGAATAAGTTGGAGAAGAAGAAGAGAAGCTTACCAATGGGTTCTTCTTGAGTTTGGAGCAAGGAATTTGATTTGCAAGAGGAACTAGGGTTTTGGAGTTCTAATTTCCAATCTCTCCCACCATTAATATTCTAAGAACTGAAATGAGAAGAGAATGAGGGTGAGTGGGGAAGAGTGGCTCGGATTTGAGCATAAGTTAACCTAGGGCTGAGCCCAAACCAATACCCAAAGTGAAAAGTAGCAAAAATCAACTTTCTCCAAACATATCGAAGCTTATACTCAAAAAGGTCGCAAACGGCATTTTAAACTCAATGGGAGTGGTCCCGAGTCCTAATTCGACCGTATGCAAAAAGTAGCTTTTTGGACTAAAATTCGACTAATGATAAAATATTTAAATATAAAATCGACAAATATGCGGGTTGTTACAAAGCCATTTATAATTAAAATGAGTACTATATATATTGAATGATTATACATTCAGAGAACGTTGGAAATGATTTAGCAATGGAGATAGATTCAATAATACTTTATATGGAAGAATGAATGTGAAAAAGAAATTATCTATAAATGGTTAATGGAATTGTAAAGAAACTTACCTAATAATTTATAATCCAATAATTGAAATAAAAATAACTTATTTAAACAATGAATGTAAATTAATAAAATGAAAGAAAATGGCATTGTATGAATGTAGGAGAAATGAACTTTTGTAAGTCATAACGAATGTAAATTAATCAAAATAAACATTATATGAATGAGAAAGGAAAGGTAAATGATGTGAAAAAGGAAATCAAACTAAATAATAATGTGAAGTAAACTGAAATAAAATGTATACAATACTCCAATTATGAATTCATTTATGATCAAAATACTTGAAATGGATATAACTTATGTGTTAGCACTAGAACTGGTCACTAACACCCAAAGAAAGATTTGTATAGAGAGATTAATAAAGATAGAAAATTAAAATAGAGGAATTTATGCAGAATTAATTGCAAAAACTAGAACACCAGATTTATAGTGGTTCGGCGTAACTGCCTACGTCCACTTTCAGTTTAATCTTTACTGCTTTTCTAAACAGTTGAATACAGATACAATTCATACACCAACTACTTGAATTTAAATGCTAACTAAAAAAGAACGAGTCTTGAAAGTGGCAGAGTCTCCCTAGTGTTCTTGAAAAAAGTTCCCTTTCACTGTGCCTCTGCCCTTCTATTTATAGGCGAAGATAGGCTGGACTTCCCTCACTGGCCTAGGAACAAAGTACCTCGGCCCACAGTAGATGACTTCTGCGCACCGGGACAGGCATGCCGAATGGCAATTGCCGATCGACCTTGCTGAGTAATCTTTGATAAACGACGTTGTCAAAGAAAGTTGTCAAACGATAGATGCCGAACTAGAGAGCGATTGAGTAATGAATCAAAAATTCCGAACGATGGAGTAATGTCGAACAGTACCTAGGCCGAACGAGACATCACTGCTGAACAACATTCAAATGTCGAGCCAGGCCTGTGTGCCGAACGAGGCCTCTGTGCCGACCGAGGCCTGTATGCCGAACGAGGCATCTGTGTTAATCGAGGCCTGAATGCCGAACGAGGCCTCTGTGCCGACCGAGGCATGTATGCCTAAATTTCTAATCAATTTCTTAACTTACCACTTTATATTAAAAAATTTAGCTATATTCCAAATTCCCTTTTTAGTATTCACTTTATTTAATTATTTAATTCATAGCCAACTTAACCCTTTATTTATTTACTTAAATTCAAATATTTACCAAAACATCATATTCAATTTGTTAACTTGAATCCCATTTAATTTTTTTCACAAAAAATTAAACAAAATAAATTTACACTTTATATTCTTAACATTTATTTATTTACATCTTTAACTTGTAAAATATCACTATACTTATAAAAATCATTTTTATCCAATTTTAAACAAAGAATTTAACATTTAAAGTATTTAATATTTCCAAATATATATATATATATATATATATATATATATATATAACGACGGGTCTGTATAATATTTTCTAACCTAGGTCAAGTGATACGGATAATATATCATTTCAATCCGTAATTTACAAGAAAACCAGGTTCTATCATTTCAAACCCGCAATCTCAAGTTAAATAAATGGCTAAATAAATAAATATCATTCAGGCCTATCATTTCAGCCCGTAACGATTTTTTTCCACAGGGAACTGGCAGTGATAAACAGTACATAAATAAATAGTGTAACAGCATAAATAAAACAGTATATAATATAACCGATGATGTGTAGGTTTAATAACAAGATTTTAACATCATCAATTTATATAACAGTCAAATAAAATGAAACAAAATTTTATTCTACAATTACCCTTGTTATTAATTCACAGATATATAAGTATCTTTGTCAGGTGAGAATACTCACCTTCTCGAAGCTGTAGAATTTATTCAAACAACGATATATACCCCGAAAGAAGAGTACAGAAGGCACGATCAATCATTGGAAGATGAGACAAACTGATTTCGATCTTGAAACAAGATAAATAAATAAAACTTAGCACGCGAATTCCAATTATGGACAAAGCAAATTTTTAAATAACACAAAATTGGAACGAGCTAAAATAAAATGAAAATTGACTCAAATTGCTCGACCACTCCACCGCACGACTTGACCCATTAAAGTAAAAGCTCAGCCTGCCCATTTATTTTTTTCCAAAACAAAATTTACAAAATAAATTTATACTCTATTTTTTTAACCTTTTTTTCAAAATATTATGACGTGTTAATAAAAAGGTAGCAAATCTTATGTGGGCAACATGCAATTCACGGCAGTGATACATAAAGGTGGCGCATGCAATATTTATTTATTTATTTTTATTATTATTATTACTATTATTATTATTATTTTTCTCTGTTAGGAAACAAGTAAAATATCAAAATCTTCAAATGAAAACAACTTTATGCCGTTCTTACATATATCATATATCCTCATACGTAATGTTTCTAAATTTTAAAGCACATGTGACCAACAAACAAAAAAAACGCGTACGGTCTGGAAATACTTCTTCCCTGAACACTCGCGTAAACAAAGCAGTGGAATTATCTTAAAAATTTTAGGCTGGGCTAACCTAAGGTGGCGTATGCCTTTTATATTATATATTTTTTTCTTCAAACTGAAGTGCGCTATACTCAAACAAGAATGCAGTTAATCCTTAATTACATGATTAATTAACCTTGATTATAACTTATTGCTAAATTAATAAATCTTTAATTATCTAACTAGTGATCTTTAATATCAAATTGATTAACCCTAAATCAAATTATTTATTAATCCTTAATCATTAATAATTAAATTAACTAATTATTCCTTAATTACCTCATTAATTTAATTAATTTCAAATCATTAATTATTAATTTAACTTTAAGATTAAAACATTTCTTAATTATGACTAAATCGTTATTAACAAAAACATTTGAAAACAATTTACTATTAAATTTACTTTAAAATTTCATTTCAAAAAAATGAGAAGTAAAATGAATACAATTTAACTTAAAAATGTTTAAACAATTTAAAAACCCTTTTAAATTACTTAGTAAAGAAATGTATGTCTTATAGAAGGATAAAAATATACGGGTGGCGATAAAATAAATATTCAAATGCTAGGCTAAAACCGCATCAGAGATGCTCGGCAATGCACGACCAAATCGGAGAGAAGGGGAAGAAAGTTAGGCGTTTGTCATGCGGTGGAGCAGTTTGAACAGAACAATCGAAAAAAAAGAAGGAAATAAAGTTGTAGCCATTACCTGATGCTACTGATTCTCACGCACGCAAGGAAGAAGAGAAGACCAACAATGGGATGACAATAAATTGCGTACGAGTCTTATATATGCCAAAGAGAGTGTGTGGGTTCTATTTCACCAATAGCTTGCGAAAATGAAGATGTAACAATACTGAGGTGGTGATGGAGTTGTGAACATGGGTTTCATTTATATAAGAGAAGTTGCACAAATCACGTAAAGGAAAAAAATGGCAAGAAAGATTTGGAAACTCATATTTCAGTTAGTATTGATTTCATTGAAGATTTGCATGGATTGCGCAAAAGTAACGTCAAGATATAAATTGCGTTAGGGATGGTAAAAGGAAAATTTTAAACGTGATTTATTATCCAGAGAAGATGTGTTGAAAAATGGTATAGTGGGAAAGGAATCTATCAGAAAAGAAACGGCTTTTACCAGAAATGGAATTGGAAAAATATACGTGATTTAAAACTTGCGTTGATTGGGATGAAAGATAGGTAAGAAATAAATGAAGATTTGAACGTTATTTTATTCAAAGTTTTATACCAAATTTAAATCAAATGAAGAAAATGGGAAGTTTAACGTTTGCACGTGTATTCAGGGTACTATACATTGAACGACTTTAATTAATTAATTTATTATTTAAGAACGGCACTCTAGACGCAAGATTTAAATCAAACGTACTCCCGCATTTAAATTTACACGTTTTTATTCATTTGCTACTCGTATATGCTAAAGAGTATTTTATTACGTACGTACTATTTACACCCCCAATGAAACAAAACATGTATAAACGTAAATTTAAAACGTGCCTTTTATAAAGCTTATTTATCCACTATCTACTATCCAATCTAACATTTTATTTATTTCTTACTAACTAAGAAACAAAATGGTAAACGAATAAGGTTAAATTCTTTTACAAAATATAAATATATTTATTAATTTGAAACGTCTATGAATTAATAATTGTTAGTTATTCACGCAAAGGAAAGTGGAAACCCCAGGTGATTTCAATCCAGTTTTAAAAGAAATTAACAGCTCTTTGGAAGAGTCAATATATATATACACACATTTTTAAATAAATGGAAGTAATGGCAAAGCACGGTGAATTTTCGTCCTTTAAACGTGCACGACAATTGATTTAGGAACAAAGTCTAAAATTAGAATGTGAACGGTTATAAATTTGTGGGTAACGCTTCGATTAAATTAGAAGGAAAGTAAATATACTTAAAATGCGTACAACAGACGCAATACTTTATGCCCAAATATAACGAAAATAACGGATTTAAATTTCATACATTTTCTTATATATACGTTATTTATTCCATCAAATAACGCGCCTTTTAAACGCGTAATTAAACAGTTTATTTATACATAAATTTTGATATTTATTACTTGAAAAATATGATTTGTTTACATTAGGGTTTTTTTTCGTTCATTTACCATTTACCAAGAATTCTATTACTAAAATGTATATAAGTAACAGTATAAATTATTTATTTTTAAAAAGTATATAATCCATTTATAGATAGCTAAGGTAAAATTATTGTGTTGTTTTAACGGTACAGAAAAATGAAAAATTGGCGAACGTTTTATAAAATTGAACAAAGAAAAGTGTTGATTCTTAGAGTAAGCAAACGGAAAAGAATATTTGATTTGAACGTTATTGAAAAATCAATGGTTTTATTTATTAAATATGTGGAGTCAACGGAAAGAAAATTTATTCCTTTCCCACTTAAAAATGCATGTTTACTGATTTATTTTATTTGATTATTTATATCCAAGGTATGAAATTTAGACGCATGAAAAACCGACGCAATAATTAAATCAAACACACGCCCAGTTTCATAATAAAAGTAACGCTTTTAAATTTACACATTCTCTTATGTAGTAAATATACGTTAAAAATGTTCCATCAATAACGCGCCTTTTAAACGCGTAATTAAATAGTTTATTTATACACTAAATTTTTTTCAAATCTTATTTTTTAATTAAAACATAATTTTGCTATAAATTAAGTTATTTACCATCTTCAACAAAAAACCGAAATTTCCAATTGAAGTTAATTCTTAACCACGTAAAAATTTCAGAGATCTCATTATTTATTTAAAAATTTGGGCTATTCTTTTAATCAATTAAAAATTTAGATTTTTATATAATAAACCCCCAAAATTTTATAATTAAAAGTGAAAAATACTTGTTAAAACTTGGGCTGTTACACTCTCCCCCACTCAGAACTTTTCGTCCTCGAAAAGGAAGAAGGTAGGGAATAGAAACAACCTGAAAGAAAACTAAATTGAAACTTAAATTAGAATCATTAATCTAAACCATATAAATTCAATTTTAAATTAATAATTGATTTCATCTATTTAATTTCACCGAAGTTCAATTTTACTGTTTCAAATTTCATTACTTCATCTTCTAATTATCTTAAAATAAAAATTTCTAAAATCTTAAGTTTGAAAATCGTTTGTTATACTCAAAAATGTGTTCAATAAATTAATATCTTTTTTTATATAACTAAATTTATTTCTCTCAATATATTTTTATCATCTATGTTAAATATGTTTACACTTATTACAACTGCTTAAATTTATTCTTAGTTCCTTTAACGTTATTTTATATTGTAAATTATTCCATTACCTCTTGTTATTCTATCTACCTCTGTTAATCTTTTTATAACTAGAATTTAAGTGTATAACATTTATTATAACCACTCAAATTTTATTTGTAAAATCTTTTTATATTGTATATTATCTAATTACATTGTTAACTTCTGAAAAATCAAGGTAAGTTATATCGAAATGCAATTTAGTATTAAACAAATAAAACTTTCAAAGTCAATTATCTCAAGTTCGAATCATTTATTCAAAAATTTGATTTTCTTTTTATAATTGAAATTATTCCTCATGATAAAATTTAAGAATAAAATTTCCGTTTCCCTTCAAACTATTTAAAGATAAATAAATATATGTACATAATATGTCAAATCAAATTTAAATCATATATCTATATATTATAAATCAAGTCATATTTTAGAGATTCAAATCAATTAAATTCTCAAGGTAACACTGTAGCCAGACTACAGAATGGTCTCTTCACTTCGAAACTCGAAAATGAATGTCGATGATGTTGCAGTCATCACCGAAATTATTTCCCAGCGACAAAGAGAGTAACACTGATTTTTAAACCTTTTAAAAAAATTTGGAAACAAATTTCTATTCAAAAATAATTTAAATAATATATCCTTTTAAAAATTTAAACACAAGGTTTGAAACCATCAGAAATTGAATTCTCATGTTCTTGTTTTAAATTCATTTCTTTTTCCAAATTAATTTAAAACCATTGCTTATAGTTCAATTATTTATATAAGACAAAACCCTTGGTTTACAAAACCATAAATAAAATCAGAGACTATTATCTTTTGACAACTAGTTAAATTAATTATAAAAATTCTAAAAGTTTATACTTATATATAATATTAGATTTTCTTTTTTTTTTTCAAATAAATTTTTCAAAACAAGGATAGAGATTCAAATTTGATAGACTCAAATCAAAGAGAATTTTTGATTTAAAGATAAGTTGGAATCAGAAGATCCGATGATTAAATAACAGAATAAGGAACTGGATAAGTTTATATAAATCGTGGGCAACCTTAACCAGGTCAACCGTGACTTAAAGAGTAAGATCGATGTGGATTTTTTGGGGTAAATCTACATTCGATCTAAAGAGATAGAGTTCGAAATAACCAAAGATACTAGCATCTAAACCGAGGATAAATATAAATCTCTGCTGAATCAATGCTAATTGTGAAGGAGTTTCACCCTTTTATTAGAATATTGGCGAGACCGCCAATTCACTATAAAGATCATCCAAAGTGGAGTTATGGGATACTCCAGAATCGAAAGAAGATGAATAGTGAGGGACACGAATGAATTTTGGAACCGCAGGGAACGTTCCAAAATTCAAAGGAAATCGAATCAAAAGGAAGAGACTGAATGAAAGTGATTCTGTAAATCAAATTTACCATACATTCTAAGTTTTGCCTAGAGCCAAAGCTCTGATACCAAACTGTAATGACCCACTATTTTGCGCTATTCAAATTTGACAATAAGTTAAAACATGTCAAGCTTGAATAGTTCAAAACAATAGATTGTAAATAAAGTAGGAGCAAGTGAAATCAAGGCACGCAGCATCATTCAATCATTCATAAGCAAGATGAATCAACCATACCCTCTTTAATTAATTTAACCAACCTCAATTTAATTAAATTAATTACTTTAATTACTTCTAAATCCTGCATATTAATTATTTACAAACCAATTAATTAATCATCCAATATCATTCATCTTAATTAATCCTCCTTGATTAATTTTAATTACATTAAGTAATTAACTTCAATTAATCACATTGATCAATTATTCTTAACCATTCCAACCCAAAACTATTTCCAATCTATAATTACATCATGTAATTATCATCACTAATTACTTCACTAAGTAATTATACATTAAGTAATTGTACTTAAACAATTTCCATAAATGATTATCTTTAATTAATTAATCTAATTAATTGTTAAAATTAATCACATTAATTAATTATTTAAAAATCCCAAGTTAATGATCTTCATTAACCATTAACAATTCTTTAATTACTTCTCTTAAGTAATTACACTTAAACTTAAATTAATTATTATTAATTACAATTTAATTAATCTTAAATCATTAATTAATAATCTAATCTTATCCAATTAATGATTTCTTAATTATAAATTAATTATTCCTTAATTAATTAACTTAAACCTTAATTACTTAACAAATTAGCCCTTAATTTACTAATTAACAGTCCATAATTACTAATTAATTAATACTAAATCATTAATTAATTAATTGACTTAATCAACATTAATCATTAAACCTAAATTATTTTTGAGATAAATCATTCTTTTATTAACGACTTAATTTCATTAACATATGCATTTAAAACAATTCATTTTAAATTCTACTTTCTAATTTCATTTCAAATTTAAGGTTTAAAATGATTAACAAATTTAAACTATAACCAAATTTTAATTCAATTTTATAAAAAAAATTAAAATCTAATGTTAAAGAAACTTTTATAAAGAATTTTATGTAAATAAAGTTTTAAACATTTCATTGGAAAATATACCTTAAACATTTAAACTTGGTTAAATAATTTAAATTTCCAAACTTTATTTATTTTTAAAACTAGGATGCAAAAGTTAATTTGAATCCATACTTTAAACTGGGTTTTAAACTTTATTTAAGAGCTTGTCTTAAATTTCAAATTCATTTCAAAATTTAAAACACTAGCAGGCTTAAAAACCTGTAGCCAACAGTTTGACCTGAGCAATACCTAAAAAATCTTCGAGTCAAACACCCCCCATCTTCGAGCTATCCCTGAAATTTACCCAAGAAACTCGAGTCCACTTCCCTGCTTCAACCCAAAACTTCATCAAAGGTCAAAATGTGCACCGTGAATATGTACCAGCGTAGCCGCAACATCCGACCATCAGCGATGATCCTCACAAGTCGATGATCATCCTCATACCAAAACTCGATCACCGAAACTTCGACAACAACTCAAAATTGAAATCGAGCTTTCAAGCTCCAACCTGGAACCAACCCAAACCTGGAAAACCTCCTCGTCCTCCCCCTGCTGATCACCAGAACGCTAGAGACTCCGGGCCCGACTTCACCAACATCCCCTCTTCCCATTCCCAGAGTTTTGACGAACTCGATCCAACAGAGATATTGTGATGCACCAATTCCCGATCACCCACTAAACTAGGTCTATAGAATTAAAACGATTGCCGCCTCCACTACAGTGATCTTCCACCACTTCTAACAATTTTGCCAAACTTTCCTATTACTGCTCTCTCACCAGCAGAAACTCGACCTCCCAAACCCTTGAGATCATCAGAAATTCCCGAAAACTCAAATCCAGTTCAAACCCAGAATGCACATTCAAACCCAAACTAAAAAAAGTATAATTTTACTTCTAAAAATCATGAATTTGGAAAATGTTTCAGATCATATGCCGGAAACAATGGTTTAAGATATTTGAATTTCTACAAAACTCAACCTTCCCTGTTCTAATTTGTTTTCCAGAGCGGTTTCAATTTAATTTATTTAAGTAAAAATGTAAACTCTAATTCATGATTAAACAAACAACTTTATTTTAAATCCTAAGTCCTAACAGTAATTGGACCAAGAGATATTAAAATTTTGGTAAAATTTGAACCTGGAAACTAAAGACAGGAAACACAGATACATGCACACATTTAAATATACATACATACATACATACATACATATATATATATACATATATACACAGGAACTCATTTATATATATTCACAACATACTTATTTCCAGATATAAACATGCAACCAATTTTATACTTAAGTTTTAAAAAGTATTGTTACTCACCTGTAAAAAATTTGAACAGAGAACAAACTCTTGTTTTGAAAAGGCGCTAGCTTGTTTTTCTTTGATTTTCTTTTACATAGTTGTTGAGTTGAGATTGTTTGTTTCTTTAGTTTTTGAGAAATGGCAGAAGTATATATCACTTGCTTACCTTAGTTCAAAATGAAGAAAAAGAACTGAAGAGGATATATATAGGTTAGGATATTCAGCTCTTTACACAGCACGCTTTTTTTTTTTCTTTTCTTCATTTTCTTTCCTTTAATTTTTTATTATATTTGGTCAGCAATTTGACCTGATATTATGTTGTACAAAGATTTGATGTATTGTAAAACCATGATTTGATTTTCCCTTTTAACTGACCTGATTTCATGTTTCGTATGCTAGGCTTTAAATGCTTGTCTCCTCTTTTTTTTACATGCATATCCATTCATATATATACACATCTTATACATAGGTATACATATTATTTTACCATAGTTGTTTTATATGTTTTTACCTCATGTTTCATACAATCATATAAGTTACTTATAAACTTTTATCCCTATTTAAGCATATATTTTTATTTTTATTTTTATTCTTAGCCAAGGCTTAATTTCTTAATTTATATTCTTCTCTCTCTCTCTCTCTATATATATATATATATATATATATATATATATATTTATATTGGGTGTTAATAAGGTAGAGTTTCATATTTAAATATTCTTGAGATTGTTAGATTAACTGTTATAATGGAAACGTAAATAAATGGGTTTGATAACTTGTAAAATTAATATTCCGAATAATTTAAACCGGTTAATTACCCAATTAACTCGCGTTAAAAATCTGGGTCGTCACAGATTTCTAACTGGTGTTGAAAAGTTTAAAGTTTGAAATCAAATTGTGAATCATTTTGAAAACTATGAATGAACCTTTGTGAAAGATTGTTAAACTTTGTTTTAAAACTAAAGAGGATTTTAAATGGTGTATCTTTTATATAAAAGATTTGAAATGGAAACTATTTTGAAAGCTATCTTTAGAAACGGTTTTGAAAGCTTTGAATTGAATCTTTGATTTAAAGATTGAATGATTTAATCCAATTTGAAATGGAATTGTTTTGAAGTGCCGTGAATAAATCTTTGCGAAAGATTGGTGATCTTTGTGAAATGAATCTTTTTGTTTAAAGATTTGAAAATGATAATTTGTTAAACTATTTGAAGGAAAGTTTTGGGTTTAAAATTGTTACTTAACTGAAATCCCAATATCCATATGTTTTTAAATATTGCGCTCATTATTCGGTTTAGCCGAGAGAGGACCTTTGTGTCATATAACCCATTCCGAAAAATAATACGACATTATGGATAGCATTTGAAGACCGGGGGTGAAGACCTGATATTTTCGAAAGCGAAAGGATAACCCGTCGAATATCTCTGCATTGAACGACCCCGTTATAGAGATCTCCATATGTGATGGGGAGTCCGGACGTGATTAGGGATTATCCGGATTTGCATGAGCTTCTTTAGAAGTTCCTTCGTTTTGTTCGAACTCGGAATAGACTTGTATGGATATGTGTCTGACATTACACTTTGAGATGTCAAGCTTAACATTCTTCTCTGATACATACGAGCTCAAAGGTTACGTAGTTGATGGTTATTAGTGATAAATTCCTAATTTGGTAATGTAGCATACGAAGTGCTGCTGATCATTTGTTGATCAAAGCATGGCTTTGTGAAAAAGAATAGCTTTGTGGACGAGACCTCGTCGAGCCTCACAACCCGGTAATGGTCAAAATAGGAAAAATGCGGCAAGGTTGCAGGGGACGCACCTAGGTATGTCCATTCCTTTTGGAAAAAGGTGGTATCATGGTATGGAGCTTAGATACTTAACTCATGTGGACACCGTATATTTATTACTGTGTCATGTTGCTTTGTGCTTGAGGATCCTCGAATAAATGTCGCAAACGACCGGGGGTGGCATATCTTAGGTGTTACTCTCAGGAAGGGAGTACACGGGCCTTATGTTAGCAGAGATCCGGGTAGGTTCTCAAGGCGTCCCTCCAGAGGCGTACCCATGTGGCAATGGGAAGTTCCTTGGCCTGACTATTAGTTGAAAAATCCATTCTCCAATACGCGCGCCCTATACGGTTTTAGTTGTATAACCTGCCATCTACTTATGGTGGCGCCCCACTGTTTAGATGGTAGCTTTAGTAGGCGTAGTTCGAAATGTCTATGCTGGCTAAGATAAATATTATACTTTCGAAATGTTTTCCACTATGCACTAATAATAATATCAAATGGCTTTCGCGTATCAAGCATTTTTGACTATCATAGGGAGAAATCTCCTTCATTTCTGCGTTTGCATGGTGTGTGTGGCGGGAGGCCTTGTGGTAGTTTCATTTTCCAAAAAGCATTGCGGATTTCAATGTTTTCAAAATCCTTTTTTTGTTTGTTTTAAAGATAAAATGTTTTTTGTTTGCTCATACCAGTCCCGTGACTGACCCGGAGTTTATTGTTCCTTCCTAAACTCTAGGTGCCCACAATTTTCCATACATGCAGTCTAGAATTTGGTTTTTCAGATAGTCGAATAGTAGGTGTAGATTCGATAGCTTCCGAAGTCTTTGGTGGTATTTGGAGATCTTCTTCGGTCTTTTAGATCTTTGAAGTTTTTGGTTTGCAAGAACGTTTGGGATCGCATTTGCTACAGTTCAACTTGATAATGGTTGATCGAGCTTGAAGTTTGGAGCTTTAGCTTTGGAGTTTGGGTTGGAGTTGCAGTATTAGTTTTACTTGGAGTCTTTGCTCATGTTGAGATGTTTTTCCGCTGTGGTGTTATGTTGTATATTCTTTGATGGTGTTGGATACGTTGTATCATGATGTACATCACATCGTATCTCTATTATTTATCAATGCAATTGTTCATTTTCTTCCGCTGTGTTGTACTTATTGTGTTATAAGCTCCGGCATGAGTCGAATTTCAACGATTGAATCTGCGACATTCTAGTACAAGTAAAGTATGGGTCTCGATTTTCAAATGCTGAAATTTGGGTCGTGACATTAGCGGTAGTAGCTGCTATTCGTTACCACTAGTCCGGCAGTGCAATTGGTATATCCACCCTGGCATTGCCTCGAGTGCCATGTTCACATGCCCTAGCGTGCCTTCTACGAATTTGTTTTGTACCATACCTATGGGGTGCCCTTTGTTTAAACCTCTAGTTTATGAAGGAGCGTATGGTACTTTATAGACTATGGGAATATTTAAAACGTGTTAAGGGGGTATGGGTAATGCCATAACGCTATTTTAATACCTTTACTTCACTGTAGATATATTATAATAGTGTATTTTACTACATAGTAGATAGTTTAGTGGATCCTTAGGAGACGGGAATCCCGAACATCACTTAAGTTACTGCACTCACGTTAGACACTGGATAGGAGATGTCGAACCCCGTAAACATCTTTCATGTTGTCACACACATATTTAATGTTGACTTAACTTACATAAGATCTTTAGTTTTGACTTGAGTGTTTTGTCTTTTCAATTCGCTCGGGTCAGTCTGAGCATTTCAGGGTTGAAGACCTTATTTCTACAGGACGAAGACGAAGATTTTGTAACAGCCCGCAAATCCGTACCCCTTGAGTAAACACTATTCTACAACAATCAACTCAAGTTGCACATAAATACAAACCATTTGGGTTTAAGAAGAAGAGGTACAAGAAGAAAATAGAAAACAATAACAGAATCTAACCATCGCAGCGGAATAAAATATAATAGAAAATAAATAATCTTTACCCAATCAAATATATCTCTGTTTATATATTACATCAATCAGAGTACATCAATCACAACTCGACATCAATATCAAACAAATGGGTACACAACAACTCAACACAGCGGAATACGTATATAAATATACAAGTACGAGAGTACGTTTCGTCATCCAACACGTCTCCTGAGCTCCACAACATCATATCCTGTATCCTATAATACTCGGTCTGACCCGAGCATTACAGTTAAATAATACCCGAGTCAGTATGGAATACCAGCATGAGAAAATCACACCCAATTGATTATTAAAGTTTCAAAATCCTTTGGAAACAAAAGCATCTCGTAAGACCACGCCACAAATAAACATGTCGGGTTTTTACCTTACGATAGCTAAAACTATTTTTATAGAAATCCTCTGATATTATAATAGGGTCTATATACAAATACTTGTAAAATAGCCGAAATTGTTACATTATCAAATTCCAGCTACTAGCCACAAAGTGGGTAATACAAACAAAACTCGTACAAGTCTCGTAGGGAGAATGGATTTCCAACCAATGACTAGGCACTGGGGTACCACCTGTCACAGTACGGGGCCTAGATCACCGTACCGAGGAGTACGCCCGCTCCCCTGCAACACAAGGCCGGAACCATCCCTTACTGGACAGGCCCGAGTGAGAACACCCCGCGGTTGGGATCAGCAACCGCACCATTAAGCCGAAATAAAATAAGGGACATCTAGACTGGAATGACTCACCCTGCTTGTGTGCTACCCACCTAGCCTTGTTGCATAACCCCTGATTTTCAGTCATTCCCATTTGATGAGGCTTGAGTCTAAGCGTTACCTTTTTAGAATATATATTCCTTAGAATGCCCATCGTCCACCTGACGATGTTTCGTAAGCATTCAACCATACAAGTCCGTCCCGGGTTCGAACGGAACCGAAGGCACTATTCCTACTACATCCATTTTGGAAATATCCTCAGGATTAGTAGCGACTAGCCCTTGCACTTCACTGCTCCATCTTCGAATCCAAAATCGTTTACACGAAACGTACAAACCGGATCGAAGTGGTTTTCGAGAAATAAATCTCGATCCCGGTCTCTTCGAAACGATCAATGTATTTGTCCAATATTGATAGTCGGTTATTTAACTATCAATTATATTCACAAAACAACCATCAACCAATAAATAATTTTCCAAATTATTTATTTATCGCAAAAATATCTTCACAAGATATATTTCTATTTTCAATCCTTTGAAATCTGTTTCAAAACCATCATTCTTCTCAGAATCAACTTTTCCAAATATTTTATATCTCTTCTGAAATCACCAAGCACAAAACTAGATTTTAAAAATTAAATTTTAAAACACTTTACTTTGAAATATATACTTTTAAAACATTTCAATTAAAACTACTTTAATAATTTGTTAAAATACATCTTATATGATTTTTTGAAAATAAAGTTACTAAATAAAATATAAAACTAAATTTTCACTTTTGAAACAAAATACTAACTCACTGTTTTAAATAATTACTACTATAATAGATTTGAGAAAATACTTACTTTAGAATTTAAATATTTAGAAATAGTAAATTTTTCAAAACATACTTCTGAAAACAACTTTAAACATTTAATTTATATTTAAAAGTTTACTTTGAAAACGTACTTGGTTATTCAAAGGGAAATTTCCAATCTCAATCACTTAAATCAATTTTCCAAGTTGATTCCCAATTTATTCCATTTGAAATAAATTTCTTTACTTATCAGTTTATTTCAAAATTCATTAATTATGGACTTTATTATAATTGTTATTATTTTCCGTTTGATCTTAAATCTTTAACTGAGATATACAAATTTCAGATTTTCCCCATTTCCTCTTTATTATTCTAGGATAATTTAAATCCCAAATTTAAAATAATTGTTTTATTCTTTTAAACATTAACATTGAAGTTTAAGTTTCTTAACTTTCTGTTTATTCAAAATTCCTTTCTTTATACAGGATTCATTAATTAGCATTTTGAAAACACTAATATTCTTATTTAATCCATTTCAATTTATTTACATTCTTTATAATTATTTTCTTACCAAAAAATCCAATGTTATAAAATTTGGTAACTCAGAGTAGCAGAATGTATCCAAGCAACTATAGCGTTCAATATTTCGATATAATTCATCACAGAATATCCACAAAGCCTAACAGAGAATAATAAACAATATATATATAAATATACATATATATATATTGAGGCACCCAGTTGGATCCCTCCAACCTGTTCTCCCTGCATCCACAGCCGTTAGCACAACATACAATATCATACTATAGCACATCAATCAACTCAACCATTCAAACAATTATTTAAATTTAATCATTTAATTTTAAAATTTACTGAGTGAGATTAACTCACCTTTGCCTTGCTGTTTGAAATCCATTTCAATTCTGTCTTTGTTTCCCGGTTTATAACCTTGTATAAACATTCCATAAATTTTTATCAACATTCGAGTCAATTGGAACAATTAAATTTCCATTTATAACTTGATTAACTCGTGATTTCATTTTTAAACAAGTAAATTTATTTTAAACTAATTCCCTTAAGATAATTAATTTCCGGTAACTACAACTAAAAATTTAATTAGTTAAACACATTAATCACCCACACATTATTTTTCCCACTTAATAATCAATTAACTAAGAATTTTATTTGACCAATTTCCCTCTAGATAAATTGTTACTGATGACTAAAAGAATTGAACAAGTGAGTTAAACGAGTTAACCCCATAATCCATTATAAAAAAAATTAGAAAGTTAAAAAGGTGTGCGTAAAATATTAGAGTTAAATAAATAAATTGTGTGTGTATATATATATATATCTGCTAAAATAACCTTTCTTTTCTTCCCGTAGATATGTATTAAGAATTAAAACAAACATAGGTTCTAATTCTTACTGTAATCATTTTCTTTTCTGGAATCAATAACCAAATTTTACTTACAACTTATATTCATAGGTATTAATTATAAATAAACAAAAACAACAAATCGATACCTCATAAGAATGAACTTCAACCAACACAAAACCATCTTTCCCAAACAACCGAACAGTCTCTGACCTTGACAGTGCCACCACCCTCTTCCACCTGCCGCTATCACGGTCATCAACTGACAACCAACTCACGCCACACACTACCTCGGCCAAGCTTCACAACCACGAGTTCGAAGCCCTAGGTCAGGCAACCTCGTGACCGCGACCCCTCAAATCGCGCCGCCACGCTCGCCACGCTTTCCTTGAACGCGACCACGACTCGGGCACAATCCCTTTCTCGATTTGATTTCGCACGGCTGCTAGATTTTTGTTTTTTTAAGAGGAGCGATAATTGATTGGAAACGAAAAAGGGGGGTTTCATCCATGCCTTTAATTCGAACGAAGGAGCAAGGTTTTTTTTCTGAAGATACAAGGCTTCGGCCATTATAAGATTTCAATTTGTAAAGCGAATTGAAGGGGAGAACGAGCGTTGATATGAATGTGCGGCCATGCTTTGATAAAAGTGAAGAGAAATGGAGTATGCTGGAAGATAAGGGTAGCGTGTTGAGGAATGGATAAGGATGTCGTATAGAAGAAGCTTAATTAATTAAATTAAATTAAATTAAATTAGAGTATTATCGATCAAATGTTCAGCGCGTTTATATATCGTACACTCGCACACTAATTCCGATCAATACGAAATTTGAAATCCGATAATAATTTAATATTACGGACCCAGTGGAACTGGTTTCGTCAAATTCCGAGACTGTCCCTCGGAAGGCTATTTTTAAATTCAATCTAAACAGTATAAATTTTAAAACTGAACAAACCACTGTTAATTTCAATTTTACAATTTCTATTATCTTCAGTATTATCAGTATAAATTCTGCAAACTTCCAAATTATTTTTAATAGGCTTAGAATTCCTGATTCAATATTTTATCCAATTCAAATTATTTAATTCAACAATTTAATCGTCAAATAAATTGTGATATTAGTAATTCAAGTTAAAATTATTATCTTGAATATTTAAAATCAATCAAATATTCCGATTTTAAATGCTCGGAAATTCTGGGTCGTCACATTCCTTCTCCCTTAAAAGAATTTGGTCCCCGAAATTACTAACTAGGAAGAATGGCCCAAAACCCGTTACTTTTCCACAACCGAACAGTTTCTAACAATTCAACAACTTACCAACTATTTTTATAAAAGATCCATTATCATTCTTATTAACTTCCAAACCTTTCCCTAGTTCCCAAATCATACCATTTGTTTAACCATTCAAGTTTCAATTTAAAACCAAATTTTGAATTATCAAAATTTTCTCAAAAATTTTCTAACTCCCTAAATTCCCGAAATTTTTTGCCAGCGTCTCCTTTGCGCGGCTGACTTGGTACAACTACAAAATGGCTCTACAGCCTCCAAAATCTCAAAAGAAAACAAAAGGCCTAGTGGCTCGATCAAAAACCCAATCCAATTTCATATAGAAACTTAAACACGTACCTTTTTGTCGAGCATTTCAAATTTTTATCTTTTGAAATCAATCCAATTCTCTTTTCCCTTTATATTACCTGCATATCCTGCTTAGCACTAATATCCAATCACAATATCCCAAAACATTTTATCGACTTCCTCACAAAATGTCAATATCTATTCATTCAAATATTAACTTAGATTATATTTGTAGTATAAATTTTTCGTTTAAGAATTTACCATTCCTTTCTTAAATTTAGTATAAGCAATTTATATGCTTCTTATATTCCTTTTCACCTTACCACTTAAGTTTATATCTATTTCTATTCAATTTGATTCTTCCATTTCCATATGAGTTCAATTTATTTTTAATTCTGCATATATAAATTTTATTTGTCATTTATTACGAATTCATTTCATTACTTTAATTAGTTTCATTTACTAACTTATTTTAGTTTTTAATTTGAATTCGTTTGTCGTTAACAAAATTTTCCAAAGTTTTCTAAAATTTCTAACTCCCAAAATTTCTGAAAATTTTTGGCAGAGTCTCCATTGTACGGAGGAGCTTTTACAATTTGACAAAAGAGATAAATATATATACATCGACCCACACGGTCGGAAAAACCAAAAACAGTTCATATTTCCTATTTTTATTGCGTAGGCGTACCTTATTTAGCATTTTAAGCAAGCAGCTTATTATTTTTAGTAAATAGCCCAACCCAAATCCAGCCATACGGCTTCCAAGTACCTGTACTTACTCAATTTAAACATGTAAGTGTCAAATATATGCAGTTTAACTATATTTCACTTATTAGCAATAGTTAAAACATATGAATTCTAAAAGAAATTCACACCAAACATTTTTCCGTAAGCAATTTATATAGTTTCCATGCTGATTCAACTGCTTTCAATTAATTTATAAACCATTTTTATGCAATTTGAATGGTTTTCAATCCATCCGTACACAACCTCATCAATTCGAATGGTTTAAAACTCAATTGCTTACATTAATTTATTCTTAAGCAAACTGAACTCATAGTTAATTCAATTTCTTTCAAAATCAATTTATTTCACTCCTATTAATTCATAGAATTTTAATTACCTCCATTTACATCCAATGATATTTATTCTATGCAAATTTGACAAGATCTACGTGAATAAACAAGTATTTATGTTTTATAGCCAATTTAAATGGATCTTAACTCAATTTATTCTTAATTCTATTCCATTTGAAAATTTATTCACAATCCATATATTCTCAGTTCCATTGCATTTCAATTTTATTAACCAAATTATTAGTTCATTCAAAAACCATTAACAACTTAGGTTCCGCCTCCCTTACCAATTAAATTTCCTTTTTATTTTAATCCATTCACAATCATTTATTTAGCTCGACACGTTCCATTTAAATTTCCATTTACAATCCATTCATTTACATTTCATTCCATATTTGTTTATTCCAAACTATTTTATTTAGCTCGAAGAAAATCCAAGCTATTTCATTCAATAACCATTTCTCAACTTATTTAAACCACATTTCATTTGATACTTATTTACTGCATCATTTATTTATTCCATGTAATTAGTTTATCCACATTCAATTTATTTTAAATTTTCATTTCCTTAAATATTATTTACAACCCACCAAATTTTATTCCGATCCAAATTTATTTTTTCTTGGTTTAAATTCCATCCAATATCTTTAAACTTGGTTTTAAGTTGAATTCAATTCAACTTTCCTTCATTCATTTAGCTTAAGTCCATTAACCTCAATTTATTCAAATTTTACACTTAAGCTCATTTTCATTTTACAAGTAAATTTTCTCTTTTCAATTTAACTTGATTTTATTCTAATCCAATCCCATTTTAAATCTGCAAATTTCATTTGATTGGTTATTATAAAATTTAACATTCCAGATTCAACTCATTCAATTTATTACCTGGCTATTTTCCAGGTTATTTTCACTTATTCGGATTTTATTTGCACATTCAAACCATTGCTATTTTAATCCATTTACATTTTTATTTGATACATTCCCAATTATATTTAATTTGTTAACACTTCAAGTTAAATTTTAAATTTATATCTCAAGTTTTGAATCCACTATTCATTTTCAAATTACCATCCAATTTTATTAACTTACATTGCAATTTCATTCACAAATCAATTAATTAATTTCATGGCCACTTTTAATTATATTTCCTTCACTAATGATTCATGTCGAATTCGATTTATAACTTGAGTTTTATTTCCAATCTTCATTATTAGCTTATAATTCAACTTCTATTTAACTACATTGAACTCCATTCACACATTTCATTAACTAATTTATTATCAATTAGTTCTTCCCTTATTTATAATCCAACTCTTGAACTTTAATTCCAAATATCACTGCATTTAATTTTCCTAGTTCAATTTAGCTTATAATTTAAGCTTTGATTTTCATTTTATTCTCCAATTCATCAATAATATTTATTTTGGAGTTTTGTGTCTCACTTTTCAATTTTAATAAGTCACAACTTATTATTTACTTAATTCCATTCATCATAGGCTTGAATATATTCTTCTTTTATTTTTAACTCAAGCCTGCTATTTATTTATAGCCTAAGCATATTTTATTTCTATGGGTTTTTAATTCTCTTATAAGTTATTCTAATTTATTATTTCAATTCCAATCCTTGTCCAATTTATTTTCCCTTTATTTAAGTAAGAATATAATTCCATTCATAGTTCAATTGAATTCTTATTCCAATTCAATTTAATTTTACTCCAATTTATTCAACTCAATTCGATTTCAACTTACTTCGAATACAACTAGATATTATTCCAGCCTATTTAAATTGATTTCAATCCAGTTGAATTTTATTCCCCAATCCAAGTTAATTTCATTTTTAACTTTTTCCTTTAAATTTAAATTCCAACCCTCAATGCTTATATTCCATTCCTGATAAAAAAATCATCTCAATTTATAAGCTTACAACCCATCCTATCAGGATTTTTTGAACTCCCGGCTTTGGTTTCAAATCATTGTGAAATCTCCAACATTTCAAATCTCATTTCTTAAAAATTAAACCAATCCTGGCTTTTATTTTCAACAAAATTCCTTTTGAAATTTTCAAAAACAACTAGCTTTCTGAACAAATCAGTTTCTGGCAGCAATCCGTCATTTAGAAATTCGAAAATGAATATTGATGATGCGGCCGTCATCATCAGAATTATTTTCCAATAATCCAAGTGATTTCAATGCTATATCACTTTCAAAACCCATTTAAAACAGATTTCCATCAAAAATATCTCCAAATCTGTGACGGCTCGGATTTTTGCCCGCTCAAAAATCGACATCCATACTTCAAATCGTACTCGAATGCCATAGATTCGACCGTTCAAATCCGAATCGCCGGAGCTTATAACAATCATTAAGTAAACAATCACAGCGGAATAAAAGAATAATACATTGATATACAGCTTTGGTACAATATCTGATACAACAGATGATCCAATAGATATCAATATACATCAGAGACATGATACAATAAAATAGCAGCGGAAAAGAAAACGATAGATAACATCTACCAGCGAAACAAATAACTCTAAGATAGTCTTCAAGGAAGAACTCCAGAAATAACTACAACTCCATTTCCAAGAACTAATCCAGCACTAGCTCGAACTCCCAATAACGATGCACAAAGATTAGCAAGACTGGTGCGATCCAAAGACTGAACTAACTCCAGATAATCCACTATATCTAACTATCTGAAAAACCCAACTCTAGACTGCTCGTGTAGAAATATAATGAGCACCCAGAGTTTAGGAAAGAAACGATAAACTACGGATCAGTCGTGGGACTGGTGTGAGCAACAAAAACAGTTTATCTTTAAAAACATTCAACACAAGATTTTCACAGTTAATTCGCAATGCTTTTTAAAAATGAGACTACCATAAGGCCTCCCGCACACACACACAATGCAAACGCAGAATCGGAGGAGATTTCTCCTTATGATAGTCAAAGATGCTTGATACGTATTAAAATCAAATCAATTTTGATATTATTATTAGTGCATAGTGTAGAAAATTCATTTCGAAAGTAGAATATAAATCTTAGCCAACATAGACATTTCGAACTATGCCTACTATAGCTACCATCCAAACAGTGGTGACCACCATAAGTGAATGGCAGGTTCTACAACTAATACCGTACATGTTTCGTATTGTTTCTTTGGATTTCCAACAAATGGTCAGGCCAAGGAACTTCCCATTGCCACATGAGAATGCCTCTGGAAAGACATCCCCGAGAACCAAACCGGAACTCTGCCAACAAAAGGCCGGGTTACCCCTAACTGGGTAACTACTGACACGAGCACGCCATTCCCCGATCGTAAACGACCTTTCTCACGGGATCCCGAAAGCCAACAACCACAAAGTAATAAATTCGTAGTAACCACATAGGTTAAATATCTGGGCTCCATACCATGATACCACCTCTATCCAGAAGGAAATGTACATACCCTAAAGGGTGCTACCCCTCATAACCTTGCTGCATCTTTCCTGTTTTGACCATTTCCGGGGTGTGAGGCTCGACGAAGTCACGTCCACAAAAACATACGTTATACAAAAGCCATGCTTTGGGTCAACAAATGATCAACACAATGATCACTAAGATAGACGATCAAATAAACGATCCTATCACAATAATCAACACAATGATCATTTCAGCAACACTCAGCATGTCACATTACCAAATTGGGAATATATCGCTGATAACTTCAACTATACAACCTCTGAGCTCGTACGTCTCAGAGAAGGGTGTTAAGCTAAAAGAATAAATTCTCCGCCACCAACAGAAATATATTTGAAAGAAATCGGCTTTATATCTCAATTTGTAATGTCAGACATACAATCCATACAAGTCTGTTCTGGGTTCGAACAGAACCGAAGGCACTTACAAAGAAGTCCTTGCAACCCGGATATTCACAATCCCGATCGGATTTTCCCATCACTTAGGGAGTTTCTATACCAGGAGCGACCCAGTGCAGAGACAATCGATAGGTCATCCTATCGCTTTCACAAATACCCGGTCTTCATCACCGGTCTTCAAATGCTATCCATAACGACGTATCACATATTCGGAATGGGTTATACGACACAAAGGTCCTTTCCCGGTTAAACCGAATAGTGAGCGAAAATATTTCTAAAACGAATGGATAATGGGATTTCAATTAAGTCACAACTTAATAATTCAAAACTTTCTTTTCAATGGTTTAATCCAATTACCATTTCAATCTTTAAACAAAAAGATTCATTTTCACAACCTTTAACGGTTTAAACAATTTTCACATTTAAATCTTTTAAACAAAAGATTCATTCACATATTTTCCAAATCAATTTTTATTTCAATTTGATTTAACTCGTTAAATCTTTAAATCAAAGATTTAACTTATAGCCTTCAAAACAATTTCATTTCAATTTGATTTAAACAAATCATCAATTTAAATCTGTTAAAAATAAACAGATTTAATTCATAGCTTTCAAAAAGAATTCATTCATAACTTAGGAAAATCATTTCTCTATTCAATCTTGTAATTCCCCTAATTAACTGGAATCTCAGTTCTTATCTAAAAGTGTTTATCATTTGAAAACAACAGTTTTCATTTTGGAAATCTGATTCATTTATACGAGTTGAAATCCTTGAGTTAAATTCAAATTCCCAAAAATAATACTTTAAAAATGGTTTGACTCATAATGACTAGTATAATATCATTAATCCCTAATTTCAAATTACAGAATTCAATTTCAAGTATTGAATTTAAATTTAAATCAACTTATTTAAATTCCAAAACTTAATCAAGTAATTTAAAAATAATAAATTCTATTTTGAAATTCCATTCCAAAAGCTTTTCACATTTATTCCGATTCCATTTCCAAAACATTTGAATTCAAATATTCAATTTAAACTATTTCAAAAATCTGTGACTTAATCGATTTCCTCGTGAAATCCATAATTGTGTGTGTATGGTGTGGTCCAGGGGTTTAACACAATGGTGCACAACCATTCAATCATCACAGATCAAGTACGACAATATATTCGATAAGCGATATAAAATATAACACTTATCTTTCATACACAGATTCGCAGATATATATATATATCACAGATAATAAATTACATCACAGATCACAACACAAATCAGGATAATCATAAAGCATCATATAACAGGGATATCAAACAGTTTAACATCCAATATAATCCAAGCATCCATAGGTAGGATTAATTCAATTATCTGATTAAGATAATCAGATTTATTTCTATGAATAAATTTGTTGGTTATGGAAAATTAATCATCAATTAATTTAAAAACATTTAGTAAACTATCTTTTAATAAATCATTAATTTATCCTAAATTAATAATTATTCTTAATTAATTTTTTTTTATTTTTTTTATTTTTTTTTATTTTTTTATTTTTAATTTATTAATTACTCCTTAATTAATGATTTTTCCTTAATCACTTTCATTAGTTAATTAACCTTTTATAAATTAATTATTCTCAAATAAATTACCTGGGTTAATCTATCACATTACCCTTAAATTTAATTTATTGCTTAATCGCTTGATAAATCAACTTTAATCATTAATTTATATCAAATTAATAATCCTTAGTTTATAAATTAATTATTCCTTACTTAATTTAAACTTTTAATTACTTATTTAATTAACCTAAATTAATTAAGTAATTACCTTTTTATTTTATTAAATAATTAATGGATTTTAATTATTAAATCTTCATTAACTTATAGTAGCGTTAATTTTAATATTGATTTACTTATCACTTACCAATATGTTTGAAACCATTCATCTTAAATTTACTTTTGAAACTTCATTCTAAATTTTCAAGTTTTAAAATGAATACCAATCGATCTTTAAATAAATCTTAAACTAACTTTTAAATTTTTTTAAATATACAAGTTAACATAATACTTTATTTAACTTCAAAATCTGAATTCAAATATAAGTTTAAATCTGGTCCTCACAATTGATTTAACTTTGGTTTATAGCTTAGTTTTAAACTTTGCTTTATACTTCGAAAATTTACATTTAAATTTAAGAACAGGTGAAACCTGGGAGAAAAAAAAAACTCTTCTACCCGAGCCATTGAAATCCCGCTTCGAGTTCAACACGGAGGGACTTCGAGCCATCACTCGAGACAATCCAACTACACTTCGAGACATCCTTCTTCTCCAAATTAACTCCTCACTGATACACACTGATACGTGTGCATATGCACCAGCGTCCGCCACCTCTCCGACCATCACCGTTGCCACTCACAAGTCTTCGCCGACCCCCTCAACCCAATCGACCACCCAGAGACCACATCGAACCCCAAAATCAAAAACGAGCGTACAACCCAAACCTGGAACACGCGAGACCCATCACTTAGCAAACCTGTCAACACGTCGTCCCCCACGCTCCGACCATCGTACGCCACCAAACTCCGGCAGAAGCTTCACCTTCGACCCATCCCCCGTTCCTCCAAACGGCATCGAACTCGATGCATCCAATAGGGAGAACGAATCGAAAGTTTTCAACACTCCAAAACTAGGGTTTAAAACTTCGCCCCGCTACCGCCAACGCCACCATCACTTCCACCAACTCCGGCCATTTTTCCTAGCATCTCCGTAGGCTCGTCTAGCACCCCGAGCAACCCCACCCAACACGAATCACTCAAACACGAGAAATTGATTTTTAAGCAAATTTTGTTCTACTGTCACTTGCTCATGATACACACAACTAAAAATCACTATATTTCTCTTAAAAATCCTATCTTGGGCTGTTAATTCAAGCTATATAATTGAATCCACAATTCAAGAATTTTGAAATTTCCAGAGACTTAAGTTTTTACTGTAAAAACTTGATCTTTCCCTCTACCTACTTTTATACCTTATAAAACCATTTTTAAATCACAGCCTATACTTAAACACAAGAATCTTGTTTTGAAACTGAGGCCAGATATGGGTTACAAAACAAGATATGAATTTTTTTTCTTGTGGGTTGATACTCTGTAGCTAACAGAGAATGAATACACTAGCATCAGCATATACACAAAGCAATGGCAATACACATTCATGTTTGAACAACTATATGCCACTCACCTTGGTTTTCACAGAAAGGAAGAACAGAGTTTGCAAATGTTGAATAAGTTTGAAAAAAAAATGCAAGCTTCCATTTTGTCTTATTTTCCAGAGCAACACTTAAATTAGTTTAATCTGAACCTATTTTAAATCCCTACTCTATCCTTTAACAACAAGTTTTTGTTTAAAAATCAAATCATAACATAGATTTGATCAGGGGATATGGACTTTTGTTTGCAAATCTGGGTAAAACAAAGAACAGAGGTATCTAAATAAACAGATATGCACATATCATTAACCAAAAATTCTAACAATATCAATACCCAAATATACTTCACAACACAATATTGATCACAACAGTAACATGCAGCCAGGATTTTACTTCATGTTCAAAGTGAAGTTACTCACCTGGAAAGTGGAGGCAGAGAACAAAAGATAGCCTGGGAAACTTTAGAACTGTGATGATTGATTTGCTTTTGATTTCCAGGCTTTAATTCTTGTTTGAGTTGAAGCTTTTGTTTAAGTTTAAGTTGAATATCCATTTCAGTTTTTCTTAGCTTTGAAGGTGAACGAAACTAAAAAGAAGGAATTGATTTGTATATAGAAAGAGTTGTACATGGAAAGGTATAGGCAAGTACAATAGGTATGTTGCATTAATTGCCTTACTTCATTCCATACTTACTTGTCCTTGTTTATATGTGAATATATTTTACTTCTATGCTTTTGTTTTTATTCCTTTACAAGCCTGCAGGTTGCATACCTATACATGAATACATTCTATTTTGTTTTAATTCATACTTTGCTTATTTATTTGTTTTATACTTACCTTGCATATGTTTATTTGTGTTGTATTTTATTATTTTGTATACTTTGCTGAAATGTATTATATCTTGTACTTTATTTTATTTTTAGTTTACTATGGATACTTACTTTCCTTATCTCATACTTTAATAAATATGTTTCTATGTTACATTTTTTAAACATTTATTTTAACTTGGTAAGTGCATTTGTTTCTTATTTTTATTCATAACTTAAAATTATTATTACTTTACAAAATAAGTGAACTTCTATTTTTATTTTTGAGTATTTATTTTATCTTACATACAAATTGTTTTGTATCTTTCTATATATTTATTTCAATAGTTTATATTTTAAAAGATATTTTGTTTTGTTTATGTTTGTGTTTTATTTTACTTTGTATAAATTCTTTTGTCTTTGCTTTTATATTGCCCTGTTTTATATGCTTACTTTGTTTTCATTTACAAGTGTACATACTTGTATGTATTTTTATTTTGTAATACTTCCTATATATGTTTACTTATTGTTTTTGTTTTATTCTTGCATTTTTAAATTTACTTCTATTTTTAGTTTAAATAATTATCATAAATTTTACTTTAAAAATTATTGTTTTACTTTTCTCTATATATACACATATATTTTATATAACTCAAATTATCATTATTTATAAATTTTTAAATCAATTTATTTATTTTACTCTTATTACTTTATTATTGATTTATTAGTATGAGATTAAGATATATATATATATATATTTTTCTTTATATTGTTATATCTTATATTTTATTTACTTCCTATTTTTATTAAAATCTATCTCATATTGTTTTTCTATTTCTAGTTTAAATATTTATTGTTATCTTACTTTAATATTTATTGTCTTTATTTATTTATTCTATAACTTGTGTCTAAAGTATATTATTTACTTTTCAAAATCATTTATATAAGAATTTATTTAAAATCCAATATATATATATATATATATATATTCACATATATACAAAATTTCAAATCCATATGACCATATATATATATATATATATATATATATATATATATTCTATTTGAATCGAGGAAACTCGCTTCCATTTATATTTAATTCTATAATTTTTTTATTCAAAATTTCCTTTAATTATCAATTTAAATTAAATTAAAATCTAGGGTCGTTACAGACTTCCCCCCTTAAAAGAATTTCGTCCTCGAAATTTGCAGGCACGAAAACAACACAGATAGATGAAAGATAGAGAAATATCTTTTCAGATCAAACTGGATATCGATTCTGGATTTGGCTCATCAAATCAGAATATTAATAATAGATACAAGAAATTATAATAGAATTTCAAAATTCGGTTTTAAACAAAATCGTTTTATCGATACAATTCAATTTATTCTTCATATTCTATTAATCAAGTTAACTCAATTTAAAATTTCCAATTTATTTAAAATTCTCAATTTCTAAATCATTTGTTAGAGTTTAAATCGAAAAGCCGATAAGAAATCGATGAAGATACGAAGTAAAAATTTCCTATAACAATTCGTAGGGCTGCCATTACATCGAAACTTCTTTCTCTGGAGCTGTCACGAAGCAATTCAAAAGAATTTAGAAACGAATCAAAGAAATTTGATAAGAAAGATTGTTTCCACTGTTGTTACAGAGTATCGACCATTTATAGTCGTATTTCCCTGTCCTCTATCTCGTTCTCTTCTTGCACTCATACTTACTATCAGTGGATAGTAAAAGAATTTACTGAGGCATTCAAACGGATATCTTAAGGATTACTCATTCTAGGATTTATTTCACCCTATCTCTAATGAGCTACTTAACGTGTTACACTCCTGAGCTAAAGTTCAACCCTTAGCTCTGATACCACATGTGACGGCTCGGATTTTTGCCCGCTCAAAAATCGACATCCATACTTCAAATCGTACTCGAATGCCATAGATTCGACCGTTCAAATCCGAATCGCCGGAGCTTATAACAATCATTAAGTAAACAATCACAGCGGAATAAAAGAATAATACATTGATATACATCTTTGATACAATATCTGATACAACAGATGATCTAATAGATATCAATATACATCAGAGACATGATACAATAAAATAGCAGCGGAAAAGAAAACGATAGATAACATCTACCAGCGAAACAAATAACTCTAAGATAGTCTTCAAGGAAGAACTCCAGAAATAACTGCAACTCCATTTCCAAGAACTAAGCCAGCACTAGCTCGAACTCCCAATAACGATGCACAAAGATAAGCTGTAACGACCCTGAATTTTGAACTATTTAATTTGAAAATATTTAATTTATTTTAAATATTTAAATGATGGTTTGAATTAAATTTCAAATTATCAGGATAAATTTGTGATTAAAATTTAGAATTTAATCTATTTAAAAGTTGAATAGAAATTTGAATTTTGACTTTGAAGTTGAAATTTAATATTGAACTTATATTTTAAAATTTGAATTAATGATTTAAATAAAAATATATATATAATAAATAAAGAATATATATACTAGTTAAAAATTTTAACAACATAAATTTAACAAAATAAAAACAAAGCAAACAATTAACAAAAAAACTAATTAAATTTAAAAGAGAAAATAAAAAAAAATAAAAAAAAAATAAAAAAAAATAAAATAAAAAGAAGTATACACTACCTTACCTTCAACATGCCGTGACCCATGCTTAAAACACGTTCTCCTTTCTATTTTATACCCGACCCCTCTCCCCATTACTTCATTCATACGAAAGAAAAAAGAAGAAAAAAAAATGGCGGCCGTGTAATCGTTTTCGTTCGCCTTCAGAAATTAGGGCTTTGCAAATTTGAAGCTTTGATTCTTCGTTCGTTCTTCGCCTTCATCAGCTAGGGCTTCGGCTTCAATATCGATCGCGTGCGCTCCATTTCGATTCGGTGAAAGGTGAGTCTTTTGGCTCACGGTTGATTTTAACGCAAGTATTTAAATTTGTTGCATTGAATTTTGGTTGCATGGGGGTTATTGGTTATCAATTGCTCGGTTAATTTGCATGCTATATTTGAAATTTGATTTTAAACTGTTAAGAACAGATGCTGTAGATATTGTTTTTTTTTTTAATTTATAAGAACAAATGCTATTATTTATTCTAAACTGTTGAGCACAGATGCTACTGGAAATGTTGATTTAAATTGATAATAACAGATGTTATATTTAAAACTGTTAATTTGCTGTCACTTGCTTGAATTTTTACTAATGAAAAGCAGATGCTATTGATTCACTTACTGATAATTTGATTTTAATTTTAAATTGATGAGTTTTTTATGGCATTGGTTTTGATACAACTACTGATTAGTTGCATATATGTTGATGCCAATTGCCTCTGTTGTGTAGCTGGTCACTGTGTTGCACTATGCTATGCTGTGTCACTACTTTACTATTGTTTTGTTGACATCTCTGATTTTATTTTGGGAATTTTGATTGTTGAGATTTTTGGTGTAAGCAGAGTAATTTCTGATCTCTCAACAAAATTTGCCATCAACAATAAAGGGTTGTCAGACAATCCTACTTGTTGAACCTGCTTTCGACACAATTATTTCTTTCCTTTTTCTTATTCCATTCTCTGCTCCTCTTCCATGTTTTTTTAAAATACATACTGTAAATGCAAAACACAAAACTTGAAGTCCAAACAAAACAGCTCTGTGCTAGCATGCACGAAGTAATTTTATGTTTCTACAGGCAAATCAATATTGCCTCATTTTATAGACTTAACAAATAACTGAAAGATGTAACACAATTTTAGTCAGAACCAACAGTTGCAGAAGTGCTGCTGCCTTGCCATATTAATTTTTATATGTTCATCTCCAATGATTTCATTTGGGATTTAAGTGGCACATTTCATCTGCTAATATTTGATGCTATTTTATGGTTTGCAACTGTTGCATTTGAAGTTGCTGCCTGTACTTGTGTTTTTTTTTTCCTTGTGCCGCATGTTGTTGTTACATGCTGCTGCTGCATATTTGTTTGCTTACTGTTTTTGTTTAAGTTGGCACTGGTTTTGCCTTGAGCCTTTTCTTTGCAGTGATTTGTCCGATTTGCGCTTGCACGCATGTTGGCGAGGCAGTGCACATGTGTGCAAAGTACACGTGTGTACTGCAGCCACACGGGATTGACAGATTTAAAAAAAAAAAATTAACTAAAGTTGTTTATTTGAATTTTAAATAGTTGATTTAAAATATATAAAAAGAAAATTAGTATAAAATTTAAATGTTTGGTTAATTAAATTTAATTTTTAGTTGAAATAAAATTATTAAAGAAGAAACGGATTTAAATAAAACTATTGATTAATTTAACCATTTACAATGAAAATTTATTATTCGATTTATTTCGAATATTAATAAATTTGTATAATATTTATACAAGGTATAAATCAAGAAAATCAAGTCAAGATGGATAATGGATTGCTAATAAAAGCAAAGGTGAGAACTTCTCACTCAAAAGGAATTTTATTTTTTATTTAAATTTTAAATAGTTAGATTTAAAATTTGCTTGATTGTGTTGGTTGAATGCTTGAATGATGATTGTTATATATAAATATTGGATGTGAATAGACCCTATACGCCGTTAGTAAGCGGAGGTTATTTATTACACACATATACCGCGATATTCCACCTCGAAGTGGAATTGGTATTATATTATATATATAGCAATATATATATATTGGCATATGTATATATTGCAGTTGATTGATTTCCCGCATTTTCTTTTAGCGGATGAGACCCTATTGCGCCGTTAGTAAGCGGATATATTTTTATAAAATCCCATATACCGCGATATTCCGTCTTGAAACGGAATGGTATTGTGCTAATGTCTGTGGATGCAGGGAAACAGGTTGGAGGGATCCAACTGGATTCCTCGCAAATATTTATTGATTTTAAATATTGTGATGTTTGATTGTTTATCATATCGATATATGATATTGGAAAAATCATGATTGACTATTGATGTGTTGCATCATCGGATCCAATTTTTGAAATTTAAAAACAACGATTTTAATTTCTAAAGTGATTTTTGAAAGCATACGTTTATAAAATATTTTTGGAATTGATTCATCTTAAATAAATAGACGTTATAATTTTTATGTAATAAAAATTATGATTTTTGAGAAATATAGTTAAAAGTTGATTTTTGAAAATATGGGATTGATGATTTTATAAAATAGTTTAAACTGAGATTTTTGAATCTATTATAAAAAGTTTAAAAATAGGATTTATGAAATTGGATTATTTTATAAATCAAAATGATGGAATTCTAAAAGAGTTTAAAAGATGTTTTAAAATAATAATACAAATTCATTTGTATTAAAAGATTTATAAATTGATATTTGTAAATTAAAAATATTAGAAGTGTAAAACAAACTTTTTTAAGTGTTAGAAAAAAAATTGTAAATGAATTTCATAAATTGGAATTATAGAATTATAACGGTGAAGTTATAAATAGAATTTTATAAGCAGTAGGTTTATAAAATTTATGAAGTTATTAAAGGAATGAGTTGGATAAATAAATGAATCTTATAAGTTATAAGATTTATAAGTTTGAGAAGTTCAAAGAAACAATTTTGTAAATAAATAAATTATAAGTATTTGACTTATAATATGAATTTTTAGTATATCATTGTGATATGAATTGAGATAGGTTAATAAAGAAAATTTATAAAAGGAAGTTGATATAAAATAAATAGAATAGAATTTATAAACGTTGTTTTATAAATTCAAAATGACTTATTTGATAAGTAAATTGTTCTAATTTATTTATGGAAATATATTCATGTTTTAGACAGTGAATAATTCCTTAAACTAAAATGAATAGAAGTGATGAAATTTATTAACAAAGTATATTCACGTTTTTTGAATAGTGAATATTATGTTAAAGAAATTATTTTGGAAGTGATGTTTGAAATGGAATTAAAACGATCTAATGATGTTCTAAAATATGTTGAGATTCGAAATCATAGATTTCAACATTTATTGTTGAAATAGATGTTTTCGAGAAATAGAAGGAAATAATAGATTATAACACTGTTGTTATAATAGTTGATTTCCGAAAGGAAATGTTTTGTATAGTATTGGGATTTATATATCTATTTTATTTTGAATCCTTATACTAGTGATTTTGGGTTGTCGTAACGATGTTTTACGCAACATTCGTTTTAGCCCAAATAAATATGGTTAAGTGAATGATTTCCTTAAAAGAATGAAATATATACTTAATTTCGATTAGAGTATATGGAATATTTTCCAAGGTTGAAAATAAATAAAATTTGTGGATTACTTATAAAATAAATGAATATTGGAAATTGTTTTTCCAATGAGAAATGGAAAGTTTAGAGAATTTATCTTTTTGAAGATAAATTGAAAATGAATATTTGAAATCGTATATTCATAAATATTTTGGAAATATAAATTCAATATGGAATTTATAAAAGAAATTTGGAAAATAGGTTTAAAAATAAATATTGATTTATTTTTGAAATATGGAAAGTTATATCTTCTAAAGATATTTTTGGAATTAAATTATTTGGAAAATTATTTGGATTCTGGTGATGTTGGCATATCTATTGATAGATCAATAATCGACTATCGATATTTACCTTGAACGGTATTTGTTGTGAATTTGTTTGAAATTGAATGCCACACTTATTTTTTTTTTAAAAAAAAAATAAGCGCTCACTATTCGGGTTAACCGGGAAAGGACCATGGGGTCGTATAACCCATTCCGAATATGTGATACGTCGTTATGAATTGCATTCGAAGACCGGTGTTGAAGACCGGATATTTTCGAAAACGAGAGGGTTTCTTGTTGATTGTCTCTGCACTGGCTGATCCCCGGTATAGAGATCTCCATAAGTGATGGGAAATCCGAACGTGATTAGAGATTATTCGGATTGCAAGGACTTCTTTGTAAGTGCCTTCGGTTCTGTTCGAGCCCGGAACAGACTTGTATGGATTGTATGTCTGACATTACAAGTTGAGATATAAAGCCGATTTCTTTCAAATATATTTCTGAGGTGGCGGAGAATTTATTCTTTTAGCTTAACACCCTTCTCTGAGACGTACGAGTTCAGAGGTTATATAGTTGAAGTTATCAGCGATATATTCCCAGTTTGGTAATGTGACATGCTGAGTGATGCTGAAATGATCATTGTGTTGATTATTTGTGATAGGATCATTTATTTGATCGTCTATCTTAATGATCATTGTGTTGATCATTTGTTGACCCAAAGCATGGCTTTTGTATAAAGTATGTTTTTGTGGACGTGAATTCGTCGAGCCTCACATCCCGAAAATGGTCAAAACAGGAAAGATGCAGCAAGGTTATGAGGGGTAGCGCCCTTTAGGATATGTGCATTTCCTTCTGGAAAAGGGTGGTATCATGGTATGGAGCCCAGATACTTACTCATGTTGAAACACTTTGTTTTTATGATTGTGTGAATTGATTAGAGAGCTCTCGGATAAAGGTCCCAAAGGACCGGGGGATGGCATATTCGGTCAGTTGTTATCCAGTTAGGGGTAACCCGGCCTTGTGTTGGTAGAGATCCGGTTTGGTTCTCGGGGATGTCCATCCAGAGGCATTCTCATGTGGCAATGGGAAGTTCCTTGGCCTGACCATTTGTTGGAAATCCAATTCCCAATACGAAATTTGTACGGTATTAGTTGTAGAACCTGCCATTCACTTATGGTGGTCACCACTGTTTGGATGGTAGCTATAGTAGGCATAGTTCGAAATGTCTATGTTGGCTAAGATTTATATTCTACTTTCGAAATGAATTTTTCCTACACTATACACTAATAATAATATTAAATGTCTTTTAAATGCGTATCAAGCATCTTTGACTATCATAAGGAGAAATCTCCTCCGATTCTGCGTTTGCATGTGTGTGTGTGCGGGAGGCCTTATGGTAGTCTCATTTTTTAAAAGCATTGCGAATTGATTTAAAAATATTCCTCTATTTTGATTTTAAAGATAAATAAACTATTTTGAGTTCTCACACCAGTCTTGTTAAGCTATTGGGCTATGTGATGGGGGGTTCTCGCTTCGCGGTTTGGTGGCGAACGGGAGACTCTTACTCCCACACATCCTCTTTTAGGGGGTTGGTTAGGCGTAAGCTGTGACAGTCGAAAGGCTGGCCGTAAAAGCAAGTTTGGGATATCAGTGTAAGCCACGGTGGGGCTGGGATGGTTGAAAAGCCTACTGGTTGTGACCGCTACCTCCGCGTCCGTTACATTTGGTATCAGAGCTGTTGGTTAAGCGACAACCATGGTTCTGTTGGGTATTACTCATTAGAGATAGAGTCAGCAGTACTCTAGAATGAGTTTGAGTGTAATAATAGATATGAGCGCGTATTTGTTAGTGAATATAAAATTGTTTTTGAATCGGGTGAATAAGATAATTTTGCCCAAAACTATTTTTAGTATAGAAAAAAAATGATTTTCTATGGATTATTATAGTATATGGTTGCATGATTGTTAAGAAGTGATAATATTGAATTATTACCATTAGTATATGGAATTAAATAAAATGGATTGAATTCAAGTAAACTAACTTGATAATTTATTCATTTCAAATGGAATGAATATGAATATGGAATGTGAATAAAAATTGAATTAAGCAATTAAGTAAATTCGAGATGAATTGAAATATTGAAATGAATTAATGAATGAAACTAATTCAATGTAGTAATGTGAATGTACTAATTGAATTGAATTAGTTAATCAATAGAATTCAATATTTAAAAATTTAGAATTGAATTCGAATGAATTTGAAATCGTGAATTGAATTGAAATGTGAAATTGAATAAAAATGGATATGTAACTTCAAAAAAATGAAGTAAAAACGTATAAGAAGTATATGTTGGAAATTTTGCAATAGAATTTGCAAATTGGTTTGAATGTTGGTTTTGGATGCTATTACCAGCAGATTATACAGGTTATACAGGTGTATAAAGGAATGGAAATTTTAATTTCAAAGATAAAATTGAATTGCTCGACAAAAAGGTACGTATTTCAATTTCAGTATGAAACTTGATGACTATCTTTTCTAGCCACTTGGCTTTTCTCTTTTCTTTTTGATTCTGAGGGGCCGTGGTGCCATTTTGTAGTCGTACCGATCGAGCCGCGCAAAGGAAACGCTGGCGAAATTTTTCGAAAATTTAGGATGTTAGAAAATTTTTGAGAAAAAAATTGAAAGTTTGAATTTGAATTTGAATTTAAACTTGAATTGTTAAGGAAAACAATATAGTTTGAAACTTATAATTGAAGTTGGAAAGCTAGTTGAAATAAAAGTGAATCTCTAGTAAAAAAATTTAGGCTAGTAAGTTGATAAAACTATTTTGAGTTGTGAAAAATAATAGACGGGATAAGGGTATTCTTCTTAACTTGTAATTTCGGGACGAAATTCTTTTGAGGGGGAAAGATTGTAACGACCCTGAATTTTGAACTATTTAATTTGAAAATATTTAATTTATTTTAAATATTTAAATGATGGTTTGAATTAAATTTCAAATTATCAGGATAAATTTGTGATTAAAATTTAGAATTTAATCTATTTAAAAGTTGAATAGAAATTTGAATTTTGACTTTGAAGTTGAAATTTAATATTGAACTTATATTTTAAAATTTGAATTAATGATTTAAATAAAAATATATATATAATAAATAAAGAATATATATACTAGTTAAAAATTTTAACAACATAAATTTAACAAAATAAAAACAAAGCAAACAATTAACAAAAAAACTAATTAAATTTAAAAGAGAAAATAAAAAAAATAAAAAAAATAAAATAAAAAGAAGTATACACTACCTTACCTTCAACATGCCGTGACCCATGCTTAAAACACGTTCTCCTTTCTATTTTATACCCGACCCCTCTCCCCATTACTTCATTCATACGAAAGAAAAAAAGAAGAAATAAAAATGGCGGCCGTGTAATCGTTTTCGTTCGCCTTCAGAAATTAGGGCTTTGCAAATTTGAAGCTTTGATTCTTCGTTCGTTCTTCGCCTTCATCAGCTAGGGCTTCGGCTTCAATATCGATCGCGTGCGCTCCATTTCGATTCGGTGAAAGGTGAGTCTTTTGGCTCACGGTTGATTTTAACGCAAGTATTTAAATTTGTTGCATTGAATTTTGGTTGCATGGGGGTTATTGGTTATCAATTGCTCGGTTAATTTGCATGCTATATTTGAAATTTGATTTTAAACTGTTAAGAACAGATGCTGTAGATATTGTTTTTTTTTTTAATTTATAAGAACAAATGCTATTATTTATTCTAAACTGTTGAGCACAGATGCTACTGGAAATGTTGATTTAAATTGATAATAACAGATGTTATATTTAAAACTGTTAATTTGCTGTCACTTGCTTGAATTTTTACTAATGAAAAGCAGATGCTATTGATTCACTTACTGATAATTTGATTTTAATTTTAAATTGATGAGTTTTTTATGGCATTGGTTTTGATACAACTACTGATTAGTTGCATATATGTTGATGCCAATTGCCTCTGTTGTGTAGCTGGTCACTGTGTTGCACTATGCTATGCTGTGTCACTACTTTACTATTGTTTTGTTGACATCTCTGATTTTATTTTGGGAATTTTGATTGTTGAGATTTTTGGTGTAAGCAGAGTAATTTCTGATCTCTCAACAAAATTTGCCATCAACAATAAAGGGTTGTCAGACAATCCTACTTGTTGAACCTGCTTTCGACACAATTATTTCTTTCCTTTTTCTTATTCCATTCTCTGCTCCTCTTCCATGTTTTTTTAAAATACATACTGTAAATGCAAAACACAAAACTTGAAGTCCAAACAAAACAGCTCTGTGCTAGCATGCACGAAGTAATTTTATGTTTCTACAGGCAAATCAATATTGCCTCATTTTATAGACTTAACAAATAACTGAAAGATGTAACACAATTTTAGTCAGAACCAACAGTTGCAGAAGTGCTGCTGCCTTGCCATATTAATTTTTATATGTTCATCTCCAATGATTTCATTTGGGATTTAAGTGGCACATTTCATCTGCTAATATTTGATGCTATTTTATGGTTTGCAACTGTTGCATTTGAAGTTGCTGCCTGTACTTGTGTTTTTTTTTTCCTTATGCCGCATGTTGTTGTTACATGCTGCTGCTGCATATTTGTTTGCTTAATGTTTTTGTTTAAGTTGGCACTGGTTTTGCCTTGAGCCTTTTCTTTGCAGTGATTTGTCCGATTTGCGCTTGCACGCATGTTGGCGAGGCAGTGCACATGTGTGCAAAGTACACGTGTGTACTGCAGCCACACGGGATTGACAGATTTAAAAAAAAAATTAATTAAAGTTGTTTATTTGAATTTTAAATAGTTGATTTAAAATATATAAAAAGAAAATTAGTATAAAATTTAAATGTTTGGTTAATTAAATTTAATTTTTAGTTGAAATAAAATTATTAAAGAAGATACGGATTTAAATAAAACTATTGATTAATTTAACCATTTACAATGAAAATTTATTATTCGATTTATTTCGAATATTAATAAATTTGTATAATATTTATACAAGGTATAAATCAAGAAAATCAAGTCAAGATGGATAATGGATTGCTAATAAAAGCAAAGGTGAGAACTTCTCACTCAAAAGGAATTTTATTTTTTATTTAAATTTTAAATAGTTAGATTTAAAATTTGCTTGATTGTGTTGGTTGAATGCTTGAATGATGATTGTTATATATAAATATTGGATGTGAATAGACCCTATACGCCGTTAGTAAGCGGAGGTTATTTATTACACACATATACCGCGATATTCCACCTCGAAGTGGAATTGGTATTATATTATATATATAGCAATATATATATATTGGCATATGTATATATTGCAGTTGATTGATTTCCCGCATTTTCTTTTAGCGGATGAGACCCTATTGCGCCGTTAGTAAGCGGATATATTTTTATAAAATCCCATATACCGCGATATTCCGTCTTGAAACGGAATGGTATTGTGCTAATGTCTGTGGATGCAGGGAAACAGGTTGGAGGGATCCAACTGGATTCCTCGCAAATATTTATTGATTTTAAATATTGTGATGTTTGATTGTTTATCATATCGATATATGATATTGGAAAAATCGTGATTGACTATTGATGTGTTGCATCATCGGATCCAATTTTTGAAATTTAAAAACAACGATTTTAATTTCTAAAGTGATTTTTGAAAGCATACGTTTATAAAATATTTTTGGAATTGATTCATCTTAAATAAATAGACGTTATAATTTTTATGTAATAAAAATTATGATTTTTGAGAAATATAGTTAAAAGTTGATTTTTGAAAATATGGGATTGATGATTTTATAAAATAGTTTAAACTGAGATTTTTGAATCTATTATAAAAAGTTTAAAAATAGGATTTATGAAATTGGATTATTTTATAAATCAAAATGATGGAATTCTAAAAGAGTTTAAAAGATGTTTTAAAATAATAATACAAATTCATTTGTATTAAAAGATTTATAAATTGATATTTGTAAATTAAAAATATTAGAAGTGTAAAACGAACTTTTTTAAGTGTTAGAAAAAAAAATTGTAAATGAATTTCATAAATTGGAATTATAGAATTATAACGGTGAAGTTATAAATAGAATTTTATAAGCAGTAGGTTTATAAAATTTATGAAGTTATTAAAGGAATGAGTTGGATAAATAAATGAATCTTATAAGTTATAAGATTTATAAGTTTGAGAAGTTCAAAGAAACAATTTTGTAAATAAATAAATTATAAGTATTTGACTTATAATATGAATTTTTAGTATATCATTGTGATATGAATTGAGATAGGTTAATAAAGAAAATTTATAAAAGGAAGTTGATATAAAATAAATAGAATAGAATTTATAAACGTTGTTTTATAAATTCAAAATGACTTATTTGATAAGTAAATTGTTCTAATTTATTTATGGAAATATATTCATGTTTTAGACAGTGAATAATTCCTTAAACTAAAATGAATAGAAGTGATGAAATTTATTAACAAAGTATATTCACGTTTTTTGAATAGTGAATATTATGTTAAAGAAATTATTTTGGAAGTGATGTTTGAAATGGAATTAAAACGATCTAATGATGTTCTAAAATATGTTGAGATTCGAAATCATAGATTTCAACATTTATTGTTGAAATAGATGTTTTCGAGAAATAGAAGGAAATAATAGATTATAACACTGTTGTTATAATAGTTGATTTCCGAAAGGAAATGTTTTGTATAGTATTGGGATTTATATATCTATTTTATTTCGAATCCTTATACTAGTGATTTTGGGTTGTCGTAACGATGTTTTACGCAACATTCGTTTTAGCCCAAATAAATATGGTTAAGTGAATGATTTCCTTAAAAGAATGAAATATATACTTAATTTCGATTAGAGTATATGGAATATTTTCCAAGGTTGAAAATAAATAAAATTTGTGGATTACTTATAAAATAAATGAATATTGGAAATTGTTTTTCCAATGAGAAATGGAAAGTTTAGAGAATTTATCTTTTTGAAGATAAATTGAAAATGAATATTTGAAATCGTATATTCATAAATATTTTGGAAATATAAATTCAATATGGAATTTATAAAAGAAATTTGGAAAATAGGTTTAAAAATAAATATTGATTTATTTTTGAAATATGGAAAGTTATATCTTCTAAAGATATTTTTGGAATTAAATAATTTGGAAAATTATTTGGATTCTGGTGATGTTGGCATATCTATTGATAGATCAATAATCGACTATCGATATTTACCTTGAACGGTATTTGTTGTGAATTTGTTTGAAATTGAATGCCACACTTATTTTTTTTTTAAAAAAAAAATAAGCGCTCACTATTCGGGTTAACCGGGAAAGGACCATGGGGTCGTATAACCCATTCCGAATATGTGATACGTCGTTATGAATTGCATTCGAAGACCGGTGTTGAAGACCGGATATTTTCGAAAACGAGAGGGTTTCTTGTTGATTGTCTCTGCACTGGCTGATCCCCGGTATAGAGATCTCCATAAGTGATGGGAAATCCGAACGTGATTAGAGATTATTCGGATTGCAAGGACTTCTTTGTAAGTGCCTTCGGTTCTGTTCGAGCCCGGAACAGACTTGTATGGATTGTATGTCTGACATTACAAGTTGAGATATAAAGCCGATTTCTTTCAAATATATTTCTGAGGTGGCAGAGAATTTATTCTTTTAGCTTAACACCCTTCTCTGAGACGTACGAGTTCAGAGGTTATATAGTTGAAGTTATCAGCGATATATTCCCAGTTTGGTAATGTGACATGCTGAGTGATGCTGAAATGATCATTGTTTTGATTATTTGTGATAGGATCATTTATTTGATCGTCTATCTTAATGATCATTGTGTTGATCATTTGTTGACCTAAAGCATGGCTTTTGTATAAAGTATGTTTTTGTGGACGTGAATTCGTCGAGCCTCACATCCCGGAAATGGTCAAAACAGGAAAGATGCAGCAAGGTTATGAGGGGTAGCGCCCTTTAGGATATGTGCATTTCCTTCTGGAAAAGGGTGGTATCATGGTATGGAGCCCAGATACTTACTCATGTTGAAACACTTTGTTTTTATGATTGTGTGAATTGATTAGAGAGCTCTCGGATAAAGGTCCCAAAGGACCGGGGGATGGCATATTCGGTCAGTTGTTATCCAGTTAGGGGTAACCCGGCCTTGTGTTGGTAGAGATCCGGTTTGGTTCTCGGGGATGTCCATCCAGAGGCATTCTCATGTGGCAATGGGAAGTTCCTTGGCCTGACCATTTGTTGGAAATCCAATTCCCAATACGAAATTTGTACGGTATTAGTTGTAGAACCTGCCATTCACTTATGGTGGTCACCACTGTTTGGATGGTAGCTATAGTAGGCATAGTTCGAAATGTCTATGTTGGCTAAGATTTATATTCTACTTTCGAAATGAATTTTTCCTACACTATACACTAATAATAATATTAAATGTCTTTTAAATGCGTATCAAGCATCTTTGACTATCATAAGGAGAAATCTCCTCCGATTCTGCGTTTGCATGTGTGTGTGTGCGGGAGGCCTTATGGTAGTCTCATTTTTTAAAAGCATTGCGAATTGATTTAAAAATATTCCTCTATTTTGATTTTAAAGATAAATAAACTATTTTGAGTTCTCACACCAGTCACATGACTGACTCGGAGTTTATTGTTTTCCTTCCTAAACTCTGGGTGCCCACCAATTTTCCACACGGGCAGTCAAGAGTTAGGTTTATCAGGATATTCTGGATATTCTGGAGTTGCAGGTGGCAAGCTGGATGGCGTAGCATATTATTAGTATATAGTATCTCTTTTCCGCTGTTTATTGTTGTTGTTGCACACTCTGATGATTTGATGTAATGTAATATAATGTGATGTAATAACTGATATAGTTCTTTATTTAAAGATTATTCATTTATTATTATATGTTGTTCCGCTGCGAATTGTGAGATTCTGTTGTTGTTCTTTCTGTTCTTTTTGTGTCTTCTGTCCCGTTCTGTTCTATTTTCAAATTCTCTTTTTCTGTTTTTTTCTAAAAATTGTCTATCTACTTTTCCCTTTGTTTTCTTCCTCTTCTTCTACCTCTTTCTTCTTTCTTAAAACCCCCTAATGGTTCGGTTTTTCGGCAACGAAAAATCGCGTCCGTTACATAAGCAAGACTGGTGCGATCCAAAGACTGAACTAACTCCAGATAATCCACTATATCTAACTATCTGAAAAACCCAACTCTAGACTGCTCGTGTAGAAATATAATGAGCACCCATAGTTTAGGAAAGAAACGATAAACTCCGGATCAGTCGTGGGACTGGTGTGAGCAACAAAAATAGTTTATCTTTAAAAACATTCAACACAAGATTTTCACAGTTAATTCGCAATGCTTTTTAAAAATGAGACTACCATAAGGCCTCCCGCACACACACACAATGCAAACGCAGAATCGGAGGAGATTTCTCCTTATGATAGTCAAAGATGCTTGATACGTATTAAAATCAAATCAATTTTGATATTATTATTAGTGCATAGTGTAGAAAATTCATTTCGAAAGTAGAATATAAATCTTAGCCAACATAGACATTTCGAACTATGCCTACTATAGCTACCATCCAAACAGTGGTGACCACCATAAGTGAATGGCAGGTTCTACAACTAATACCGTACATGTTTCGTATTGTTTCTTTGGATTTCCAACAAATGGTCAGGCCAAGGAACTTCCCATTGCCACATGAGAATGCCTCTGGAAAGACATCCCCGAGAACCAAACCGGAACTCTGCCAACACAAGGCCGGGTTACCCCTAACTGGGTAACTACTGACACGAGCACGCCATTCCCCGATCGTAAACGACCTTTCTCACGGGATCCCGAAAGCCAACAACCACAAAGTAATAAATTCGTAGTAACCACATAGGTTAAATATCTGGGCTCCATACCATGATACCACCTCTATCCAGAAGGAAATGTACATACCCTAAAGGGTGCTACCCCTCATAACCTTGCTGCATCTTTCCTGTTTTGACCATTTCCGGGGTGTGAGGCTCGACGAAGTCACGTCCACAAAAACATACTTTATACAAAAGCCATGCTTTGGGTCAACAAATGATCAACACAATGATCACTAAGATAGACGATCAAATAAACGATCCTATCACAATAATCAACACAATGATCATTTCAGCAACACTCAGCATGTCACATTACCAAATTGGGAATATATCGCTGATAACTTCAACTATATAACCTCTGAGCTCGTACGTCTCAGAGAAGGGTGTTAAGCTAAAAGAATAAATTCTCCGCCACCAACAGAAATATATTTGAAAGAAATCGACTTTATATCTCAATTTGTAATGTCAGACATACAATCCATAAAAGTCTATTCTGGGTTCGAACAGAACCGAAGGCACTTACAAAGAAGTCCTTGCAACCCGGATATTCACAATCCTGATCGGATTTTCCCATCACTTAGGGAGTTTCTATACCAGGAGCGACCCAGTGCAGAGACAATCGATAGGTCATCCTATCGCTTTCACAAATACCCGGTCTTCATCACCGGTCTTCAAATGCTATCCATAATGACGTATCACATATTCGGAATGGGTTATACGACACAAAGGTCCTTTCCCGGTTAAACCGAATAATGAGCGAAAATATTTCTAAAACGAACGGATAATGGGATTTCAATTAAGTCACAACTTAATAATTCAAAACTTTCTTTTCAATGGTTTAATCCAATTACCATTTCAATCTTTAAACAAAAAGATTCATTTTCACAACCTTTAACGGTTTAAACAATTTTCACATTTAAATCTTTTAAACAAAAGATTCATTCACATATTTTCCAAATCAATTTTTATTTCAATTTGATTTAACTCGTTAAATCTTTAAATCAAAGATTTAACTTATAGCCTTCAAAACAATTTCATTTCAATTTGATTTAAACAAATCATCAATTTAAATCTGTTAAAAATAAACAGATTTAATTCATAGCTTTCAAAAAGAATTCATTCATAACTTAGGAAAATCATTTCTCTATTCAATCTTGTAATTCCCCTAATTAACTGGAATCTCAGTTCTTATCTAAAAGTGTTTATCATTTGAAAACAACAGTTTTCATTTTGGAAATCTGATTCATTTATACGAGTTGAAATCCTTGAGTTAAATTCAAATTCCCAAAAATAATACTTTAAAAATGGTTTGAATCATAATGACTAGTATAATATCATTAATCCCTAATTTCAAATTACAGAATTCAATTTCAAGTATTGAATTTAAATTTAAATCAACTTATTTAAATTCCAAAACTTAATCAAGTAATTTAAAAATAATAAATTCTATTTTGAAATTCCATTCCAAAAGCTTTTCACATTTATTCCGATTCCATTTCCAAAACATTTGAATTCAAATATTCAATTTAAACTATTTCAAAAATCTGTGACTTAATCGATTTCCTCGTGAAATCCATAATTGTGTGTGCATGGTGTGGTCCAGGGGTTTAACACAATGGTGCACAACCATTCAATCATCACAGATCAAGTACGACAATATATTCGATAAGCGATATAAAATATAACACTTATCTTTCATACACAGATTCACAGATATATATATATCACAGATAATAAATTACATCACAGATCACAACACAAATCAGGATAATCATAAAGCATCATATAACAGGGATATCAAACAGTTTAACATCCAATATAATCCAAGCATCCATAGGTAGGATTAATTCAATTATTTGATTAAGATAATCAGATTTATTTCTATGAATAAATTTGTTGGTTATGGAAAATTAATCATCAATTAATTTAAAAACATTTAGTAAACTATCTTTTAATAAATCATTAATTTATCCTAAATTAATAATTATTCTTAATTAATTTTTTTTTTGTTTTTTTTTGTTTTTTTTTAATTTATTAATTACTCCTTAATTAATGATTTTTCCTTAATCACTTTCATTAGTTAATTAACCTTTTATAAATTAATTATTCTCAAATAAATTACCTGGGTTAATCTATCACATTACCCTTAAATTTAATTTATTGCTTAATCGCTTGATAAATCAACTTTAATCATTAATTTATATCAAATTAATAATCCTTAGTTTATAAATTAATTATTCCTTACTTAATTTAAACTTTTAATTACTTATTTAATTAACCCAAATTAATTAAGTAATTACCTTTTTATTTTATTAAATAATTAATGGATTTTAATTATTAAATCTTCATTAACTTATAGTAGCGTTAATTTTAATATTGATTTACTTATCACTTACCAATATGTTTGAAACCATTCATCTTAAATTTACTTTTGAAACTTCATTCTAAATTTTCAAGTTTTAAAATGAATACCAATCGATCTTTAAATAAATCTTAAACTAACTTTTAAATTTTTTTAAATATACAAGTTAACATAATACTTTATTTAACTTCAAAATCTGAATTCAAATATAAGTTTAAATCTGGTCCTCACAATTGATTTAACTTTGGTTTATAGCTTAGTTTTAAACTTTGCTTTATACTTTTAAAATTTACATTTAAATTTAAGAACAGGTGAAACCTGGGGAAAAAAAAACTCTTCTACCCGAGCCATTGAAATCCCGCTTCGAGTTCAACACGGAGGGACTTCGAGCCATCACTCGAGACAATCCAACTACACTTCGAGACATCCTTCTTCTCCAAATTAACTCCTCACTGATACACACTGATACGTGTGCATATGCACCAGCGTCCGCCACCTCTCCGACCATCACCGTTGCCACTCACAAGTCTTCGCCGACCCCCTCAACCCAATCGACCACCCAGAGACCACATCGAACCCCAAAATCAAAAACGAGCGTACAACCCAAACCTGGAACACGCGAGACCCATCACTTAGCAAACCTGTCAACACGTCGTCCCCCACGCTCCGACCATCGTACGCCACCAAACTCCGGCAGAAGCTTCACCTTCGACCCATCCCCCGTTCCTCCAAACGGCATCGAACTCGATGCATCCAATAGGGAGAACGAATCGAAAGTTTTCAACACTCCAAAACTAGGGTTTAAAACTTCGCCCCGCTACCGCCAACGCCACCATCACTTCCACCAACTCCGGCCATTTTTCCTAGCATCTCCGTAGGCTCGTCTAGCACCCCGAGCAACCCCACCCAACACGAATCACTCAAACACGAGAAATTGATTTTTAAGCAAATTTTGTTCTACTGTCACTTGCTCATGATACACACAACTAAAAATCACTATATTTCTCTTAAAAATCCTATCTTGGGCTGTTAATTCAAGCTATATAATTGAATCCACAATTCAAGAATTTTGAAATTTCCAGAGACTTAAGTTTTTACTGTAAAAACTTGATCTTTCCCTCTACCTACTTTTATACCTTATAAAACCATTTTTAAATCACAGCCTATACTTAAACACAAGAATCTTGTTTTGAAACTGAGGCCAGATATGGGTTATAAAACAAGATATGAATTTTTTTTCTTGTGGGTTGATACTCTGTAGCTAACAGAGAATGAATACACTAGCATCAGCATATACACAAAGCAATGGCAATACACATTCAAGTTTGAACAACTATATGCCACTCACCTTGGTTTTCACAGAAAGGAAGAACAGAGTTTGCAAATGTTGAATAAGTTTGAAAAAAAATGCAAGCTTCCATTTTGTCTTATTTTCCAGAGCAACACTTAAATTAGTTTAATCTGAACCTATTTTAAATCCCTACTCTATCCTTTAACAACAAGTTTTTGTTTAAAAATCAAATCATAACATAGATTTGATCAGGGGATATGGACTTTTGTTTGCCAATCTGGGTAAAACAAAGAACAGAGGTATCTAAATAAACAGATATGCACATATCATTAACCAAAAATTCTAACAATATCAATACCCAAATATACTTCACAACACAATATTGATCACAACAGTAACATGCAGCCAGGATTTTACTTCATGTTCAAAGTGAAGTTACTCACCTGGAAAGTGGAGGCAGAGAACAAAAGATAGCCTGGGAAACTTTAGAACTGTGATGATTGATTTGCTTTTGATTTCCAGGCTTTAATTCTTTTTTGAGTTGAAGCTTTTGTTTAAGTTTAAGTTGAATATCCATTTCAGTTTTTCTTAGCTTTGAAGGTGAACGAAACTAAAAAGAAGGAATTGATTTGTATATAGAAAGAGTTGTACATGGAAAGGTATAGGCAAGTACAATAGGTATGTTGCATTAATTGCCTTACTTCATTCCATACTTACTTGTCCTTGTTTATATGTGAATATATTTTACTTTTATGCTTTTGTTTTTATTCCTTTACAAGCCTGCAGGTTGCATACCTATACATGAATACATTCTATTTTGTTTTAATTCATACTTTGCTTATTTATTTGTTTTATACTTACCTTGCATATGTTTATTTGTGTTGTATTTTATTATTTTGTATACTTTGCTGAAATGTATTATATCTTGTACTTTATTTTATTTTTAGTTTACTATGGATACTTACTTTCCTTATCTCATACTTTAATAAATATGTTTCTATGTTACATTTTTTAAACATTTATTTTAACTTGGTAAGTGCATTTGTTTCTTATTTTTATTCATAACTTAAAATTATTATTACTTTACAAAATAAGTGAACTTCTATTTTTATTTTTGAGTATTTATTTTATCTTACATACAAATTGTTTTGTATCTTTCTATATATTTATTTCAATAGCTTATATTTTAAAAGATATTTTGTTTTGTTTATGTTTGTGTTTTATTTTACTTTGTATAAATTCTTTTGTCTTTGATTTTATATTGCCTTGTTTTATATGCTTACTTTGTTTTCATTTACAAGTGTACATACTTGTATGTATTTTTATTTTGTAATACTTCCTATATATGTTTACTTATTGTTTTTGTTTTATTCTTGCATTTTTAAATTTACTTCTATTTTTAGTTTAAATAATTATCATAAATTTTACTTTAAAAATTATTGTTTTACTTTTCTCTATATATACACATATATTTTATATAACTCAAATTATCATTATTTATAAATTTTTAAATCAATTTATTTATTTTACTCTTATTACTTTTGTATTGATTTATTAGTATGAGATTAAGATATATATATATATATATATATATATATATATATATATATATATATCTTTATATTGTTATATCTTATATTTTATTTACTTCCTATTTTTATTAAAATCTATCTCATATTGTTTTTCTATTTCTAGTTTAAATATTTATTGTTATCTTACTTTAATATTTATTGTCTTTATTTATTTATTCTATAACTTGTGTCTAAAGTATATTATTTACTTTTCAAAATCATTTATATAAGAATTTATTTAAAATCCAATATATATATATATTCACATATATACAAAATTTCAAATCCATATGACTATATATATATATATATATATTCTATTTGAATCGAGGAAACTCGCTTCCATTTATATTTAATTCTATAATTTTTTTATTCAAAATTTCCTTTAATTATCAATTTAAATTAAATGAAAATCTAGGGTCGTTACAAAATCAACATTACTATTATTTATCTCCAAACATCTCGATAAACACTTCCAAATTTCCGGGATTTAAATTTCCAAATCCTGCTTCAAATAAATTTTAACTATAATTCAATTTTTTACAGTTTATGCTTATACAATTTCTCATTTGATTACATTTCAATTTATAATTTTCATTCATATTTATAAATTTCATTTTATAATGAATTCATTCCTCTAAATTTTAGTTATATTTTCAATTTCTAGTTAAATTTCCACTTAACAATGATAATACATTAATATTATCATTTCTAACATCCTGCAACCATATATTAGCTAAAATAGTTTATAAAAACTTTTCTTTATATCAAAATATATTTTGGATAAAATTATTTCATTTACCCACATTTAAAACAATACCGTGTCAATTGTTCTATTCAAGTGTTTAGAAACCCTTTCAATACAGTTGCACAGACTGTGTCGACGAAGGTTCATATGCCACTCAATAAATCAATCAACGCAATATTAAAACAATATATATTCACTGACAAATACGCGCTCATATCTATTAATACGCTCAAACTCATTATAGAGTACTACGGTCTCGATTTTAAATAAGTAATTCCCACCAGAGCCAAGGTTGTCGCCAACTTAAGCTCTGTTACCAAGTGTAAGAGCCCGCAAATCCGTACCCCTTGAGTAAACACTATTCTACAACAATCAACTCAAGTTGCACAGAAATACGAACCATTTGGGTTTAAGAAGAAGAGGTAGAAGAAGAAAATAGAAAACAATAACAGAATCTAACCATCGCAGCGGAATAAAATATAATAGATAATAAATAATCTTTACTCAATCAAATATATCTCTGTTTATATATTACATCAATCAAAGTACATCAATCACAACTCAACATCAATATCATACAAATGGGTACACAACAACTCAACTCAGCGGAATACGTATAAAAATATACAAGTACGAGAGTACGTTTCGTCATCCAACTCGTCTCCTGAGCTCTACAGCATCATATCCTGTATCATGTAATACTCGGTCTGACCCGATCATTACAGTTAAATAATACCCGAGTCAGTCTGAAATACCAGCGTGAGAAAATCACACCCAATTGATTATTAAAGTTTCAAAATCCTTTGGAAACAAAAGCATCTCGTAAGACCACGCCACAAATAAACATGTCGGGTTTTTACCTTACGATAGCTAAAACGATTTTTATAGAAATCCTCTGATATTATAATAGGGTCTATATACAAATACTTATAAAATAGCCGAAATTGTTACATTATTAAATTCCAGCTACTAGCCATAAAGTGGGTAATACAAACAAAACTCGTACAAGGCTCGTAGGGAGAATGGATTTCCAACCAATGACTAGGCACTGGGGTACCACCTGTCACAGTACGGGGCCTAGATCATCGTACCGAGGAGTACGCCCGCTCCCCTGCAACACAAGGCCGGAACCATCCCTTACTGGACAATCTCGAGTTAGAACACCCCGCGGTTGGGATCACTAACCGCACCACTAAGCCGAAATAAAATAAAGGACATCTAGACAGGAATGACCTCACCCTGCTTGGGTGCTACCCACCTAGCCTTGCTGCATAACCCCTGATTTTCAGTCATTCCCATTTGATGAGGCTTGAGGCTAAGCGTTACCTTTTTAGAATATATATTCCTTAGAATTCCCATCATCCACCTGACGATGTTTCGCAAGCATTCATCCATACAAGTCCGTCCCGGGTTCGAACGGAACTGAAGGCACTATTCCTACTACATCCATTTTGGAAATATCCTTAGGATTAGTAGCGACTAGCCCTTGCACTTCACTGCTCCATCTTCGAATCCAAAATCGTTTACACGAAACGTACAAACCGGATCGAAGTGGTTTTCGAGAAATAAATCTCGATCCCTGTAACATACCTGAAATTTTGAATTTAAGAATTTGGTTAATTATTTGAACTTTTGAATTTAAATTTGAGAGTTTCAAAAGAAATATAATAATTATTGTCAATATTAATATTTTAAAAGATGTATGGAGTTTAAAAAATTGATAGTTGAGTTAAATAAATAATAATAAATAAAGGAAAGAACATATTATAAACAAGGAATAGTATCAAACAATAAAATTAAAAAAAAATGAACAAATTTGATGTGTAGTTAAATCCTTTGAATAGAACTAAAACAAATTTTTGTAATAAAATCACATAGTTAAGTGTTAGTAACTAGAAACATTTTTCTTTCAATTAGCAAAGTAAACTAAGTATGTAAGTTGTAAACCAAAATGGAGTAAAATTTAATATTTAACAAACCAAACAAAGAAAGAGAATAAAACTGTAAAATAAACAAAATAAGAATAGCACTTACACAAGAATTCACAGCAAATGCATGTTAACAAGCATGTTATGTAAACAAAGAAGGGAACATGAACATTCCATCTACATACTTTCATTAAATGCCATCACCTTTAGCAAAGTAAAAACCCTCTCAGCCGAAATTAAAAAATAAAAAATAAAATAAATAAATGTACTTATAATATAACCTGCTGAAAATATGCAAAGAAACATACTTGCATTAAATGCAAGCCTACATCAGCACCTTGAAGAGAACAAGGAAGCATGAAACACGGCATGCTATAAATATACAAAGCAACATACTTTCATTTAATGATTTTACTGCACAGCCATAAAAACAGTTTTTGATTTGCCTTTATACCATAAAACATTGTACTTGCCTACTTTTGTACACTTCTATATATATATATATATATATATATATATAACTAAGCATCATCTCGTTCAAAACTTTTTATTGAAGAAAGAAAGAAAAAAATAAACAAGCAAAGATCAGAAATTAAAAAGAAAAGGGAAACATTACTTTATATTCAAGTTGAAAGAAATAAGACTGAGGAAAGAAAATAAAAAGAAGAAAAAGGCATCACTTTATATTTCAAAGTTGAAAATAAATTACTGAAGAAAGAAGAAAAGAGAAGAGGATCAAGCTGCTGTTCAAAGAAAATCAATATAGCCTATGTTTAAACATTTGCCAGGTGAGTAAACATGATTTTGTAAAGGATATTAAGTTTATTTAAAACAGTTTAAACTTCAATTATAACTGCTTTGTTCATATTCCAGTATGATGCTCTGTGTTCTTTGTAAACATTCATGCAGGGATTACATGTGTTTTTGAAACTGAAGTCTATTTGTTTTAATCACTAACAAGCTATGATTTTTCACATAATCAAGTTGGTTAAACCATGAAACAAGATTTTGCAAGTTTATTTAAATATACAGTGGATTATCACCACTGTAACTTTGGTTTACAGATCTTCACTAATATTGGTAAAAATAAATTGTTGTAAAATATAAATTCAAGAATATTTATTGAACCTATACTACAAGACGTGAATTTTAAAACAAAAGTTTAGATTTTTAGTTTGGTATTCTCAGAGAAATTGGTATATGAACAAAAGTTGTACTTTTATGAATTTCTGAAAATCAAATCAATTATAAATATTGAAATTCTTATGGAAGCATGTTTGAACACCTACGAATCCAGGAAAATTGTTGAAGAATTTTTATAATGAGTGAATGGGGAGAATGAATCAAGGTTAGGGTTTAAACCCCTGTTTTCTGTTCACGTTAAAAACCGTGGTGCCGCGCCACCTATGGCTGACCGGACTGCGTGTCAGTGGGCTGAACAGAGGCGTCGCGTGATGACGAAGCTAGGGTACAAGGTTGGTGGCCGATAATGGCCAGAGGAGGTGGCACGGATTCGATTTCTGGTGGTGAGGATGGGTTCGAGTTTCGAACTAAAAGCTAAATTTCGTTCTGGGGTTGTTAGCATGGAATTGATCGCTGCTACCGAATGTAGGGTCGATGAGTGACTTGTGGGAGGTTGCGATCGTCACCGAAGCGTCGCCATGGTGGTGTGCACGTGCATGTGAATGTATCAGTGATGATGCGTATAACGACACGTAAATTTAACCGGTTTTAATAACGTTACTAATTGAATTTTGAGAATTTAAACGATAATATTTTGAAATATAAATTTGATATTTGGAATGCGTCTAGTTAAACATAGCAATTGGTAAATTTTCGTCCGAAAATACAAAAGTTTATTTCGCGCGTAAATTTACTTCAATCTAATCAGTTAAAAAGCGATGAAAATAAAACATTTTCAAAACCAAAATATTTTTACATAGAAAAATTCTAAAACATCTTTTGAGCAAGTTGTCAGTTTGTCGTTTTTCCAAATTTGGACATCTTTGGCTCCGTCGATCTTATTTTTCTGCGATTTTTATGCATTTTCCGCTAATTGAAAATTTCGAATTTTTATAATTCAATCGTAACACTGATATCCATATGCCGTTTTGATCGTCTCGTCGTACTGATCTCTATGGTATATTCGGTTGCCAATTTCTGTGTTCACTAAATCGACGTAATTAGCGGTGTCGGTATCATTTTGAGTCTCTTGTATATCATGTCCATTCGTTTCCAAACAGCTAAAAATGAATGACCACTTGTCAGCCGTTCAAATTTAGACTTTTTATTTCCCAATGTCTATTAATTCTGGTTCGGTTCGTTCACCTTCACCTTCCTACCTTCTGTTCGCATCCAGACATATGTAATTACCTTCATTTTTTAGTCTGTTCATTGTTTTGCATCCTTGGAAAGAAATTTGCAAAGCCTGCAAATGTGATGCGTACCCATACTTTTCACTCCACCTCTCTCACTCTCTCTTTCTTCCATCTCTTCCCCAAGCTCTCACCGTCCCCTTCCTCTCCTCAGACAGCCATCAGCCACCGCCTCTTCAACCCTCGCCCACCATCTGACGAAAACTCTACCACTAACCCATCCTCCGACGTCCTCCTCCGCCATGCCGGACCCACCGACCAAACACCATCTCCATCCTCTCCTAGCCTCGGCCTTGAACCCCTCGGCCTCACCAAAGTCGGCCCCTCCTCAGCCACCAGTGTAGCTCGCGCAATGACCCCAACGCCACCTCCTAGTGTGCCGTGCTACGCCTCCGCATCACCTCACCACGTGCTCAGCCCAGCCAAAGCCGCAGCTCGCCTCACTTGGAACGGCCTTGTCCACCTCCGACCCGCCCTGAGCGCAACTTTCCGACCTCCTCATGACAGCCGTAGCCTGTTTCTTAAAAATAAAAATAAAAAAATAAGGTACATCATATGTAAATATACACATATATTATATATTTTATGTAATGTTGGAATATATGTTACAGTAGTAGATTTTACTTCTAATTATATTGTAGGAGTATTTGATATTGGTATAGTTTGGTAAGTCTGCATGCATCAGCTACTTATAAGTATTTTTATTAAAATTTATATTAACTTATGTAATTATTATATAATGATGCCATTAGTATATATGAGTTTCCAATCTGAAGCTACTCTTTTTGTCTTATATTTTTATATACATGTGATATAAGTTATTTAAGCTATATGTACATAAGTTTTAATAAAAGGGAGTTGATTGATTTTTCTGTTTGTAGTATGTGAGTCTGTTGATAGTTAAGAATGTTCTATATAATTGGTCTGATTTGTATATTATATAAGTTACGTATAACATTAACTTTGGAACAGCCTTGTATATACTTAAGTTTGCAACAGTTGTTGGTTATATGAAGTGGTATTTGATTTGGGTATCCGCACGCATTTGGTTTTGCATAAAGTATTGTTCGTCATTTTTGTCTGCAATTGTCTTCACATTTATAAAGTATGAAATGTATTCATTTTTAGCAACTGTTGTGTCAAAATATTTTAACTATTGTTAGTATGTAAAGCGTATGATGTAAATATGTACCAAGATTTTAAGTTGTACATGATTTGAATTTAATAAGATTTTTTTTTTAAAAAAAAAATATTATAATAATAATACGTTTGAATTTAAAAAATGTGATTAAATTTAAAGATGGCGTTTGAAATGCATATTTATGAGATTTTATCTGTGTTTAAATTAAATATCGATTTGAAAATATATGCTTAAAATTGATTTTGAAATATTTATATATATTTTATGTGTTTAAATTTGGAATAAAGTTATGTATATATGTTCACTGATACCATTTACCTTCATCGATCCTATTCTGATTTGATTTCGGCAAATTCATATTAACAGCTTTGCTCGTCGATTCATGCCAACCGAGTTTTATTCCGAAAGTAGTGCTTGCGATCCGCGACTCGACTTCGTTGTCTATTCATCTCTGTAGCCTCGGAAGGTGAGAAATCACTCACGATTAATATTCTTTTATTTATAAAATTTGATTTCAATTGAAACGACAACTGAAATATACTGCTGTTATTTATTGCACTGTTATTTATGTATCAGTTCACCTTTGACATCTAACACCGTTATCTGTTATGTATGCAATAATAATCCAGTTTAGTTGATAATTGATTGATTGTTGTTGTTTATATTGGATTTTAAATTTTAATGTATAAGTGATAAATATTATGCAATTGAAATTTGTCGTAGGATAGTTTAAAATTTTGAATCGACATATGTGTTGAATTGGATTAGTTAATTTGAATAATACGACCCCTTGAAATTGTTAAGTTAATTGACACGTAGAATTTGATAATTTACACTTTGAACCTTGAACGTATATTGAATAAATTGTTGTAGAATTGAAATTGAAATGGAACGACAAGTGAAAACCCGTAATGTAATAATCTTTAATCTACATGAAATGATAGTGTAGATTCTAGAGATAATTATATTAATTCGCACTAAAAACAATGCGAATTAATACGACTATTTCAGATTATTTGAATTGATTATTGGATTGTTATTGATTGTTGTTATTGTTTGTTTATTTACTTTGACACCATCCCAGTTATCACACTGCAAGTTCCCTTTGCTATGCTTTGATTTTGAATTGAATTGGAATCGGGTTGAAATGATATATACCCAAATGAATTTGACCTGGGATAGAGAATTTAACAAAATCCGATTGGTCAATAAATTGATTTAAAAATAAATTCGAGCAAAGAATAAGTTTTGAAATAAAGTACGAATTTGAATTTATGAAGGGAAAATGTAAATATCGAAATCTGAAACAAATATAACGTGGTAATTGATGATAGAACGTTGTTTGAAATTTGATTATCTAATAATTAAATTTGGAATTATTAATAAATAATTTGAAATTGGTAATAATTGAGTTTTGAAATTATTAAGTTTGAAATCCTTTAATAATTAAATCTGAAATTATAATTTAAGTTTGAATTCATGATTAAGATGAAATGATTTAATAATTAAGTTTGAATCGATAATCAAGTTTGTAATTATTAAGTTTAGAAATTATTAATAATCAAGATTGAAATTATTTAATAATTGAATAAGATTGAATTAATTGATAATTGAATAAAATTTGAATTCTTGGATAAGAGAAATTGAACTTTTGGATAAGTGGATTTGAACTTCGTTAATAAAAGAAATTGAGATTCTTTATTTATTAAGGTTTGGAAATTTATTTAAGTAAGTTAATAAGTGAAATTGAAACTTCTCGATTATGTGAAATTTAGTTCTTTATTAATTGAGTTTGAAATTTGTAACGAAGTCAATAAATAAGTGAAAATAGAAATTCTTTAATAAGAAATAGAATGCGGTTTATTGAAATGAATGAGATTTATTGAAATTAACGTAAGACTTGTGATTTAAAGAATTGATTTGATGAATTTGATTTATTGAAATTAACGTAAGACTTGGGTATTGCCTCATGTGCCCGGTCATACTTGTATCCCTATATACGCGACCAGTACGAATTTGTTTTGTGTTATACCTATGGAGTACTCCATGATATCCCACCAGTTTATGGTGGAGATTACAGTGCTGTATAGACATTATCCATTTAGCGTACACTACTACATGGTAGATAGTTTAACGGATCCTTAGAGGATGGTGATTCCAACATCCTTTGAATTACTTGTATTTCGATTGTTATTTCACTTGAGTTAGATTTATTGATATGAGAATATTAATCCTGACTCGAGTGTTTTTTGTTTTGCTTTACGCTCGGGTCAGTCTGAGTGGTTCAGGTTTCGAGACTCAACTTTGGAGTTGGAGATTTGCTTGAAGATCCAGCCGTCTATTCTGCTTTCAGTATTCAATGATTCCAGTGATGTATTCTAATTTGTACCTGATGTATCGACTTACTATTCTGTTGTAAACTCTGATGTATCTTATATATTTATATAGTAGCTTCATGAACTACTATTTCTTTTACTTCCGCTGCATATTATTACTCTGTGTCTGTGATTCTGTGACTATTTATTTACTGTATATCTCAGTTTTGCCAAATTTAAATTAACAATTCGGTATTTTGAATTATTCAAGTCCGACATGTGCGGATGCGAATAGTCCAAAATAGCGGGTCGTTACAGTTGGTATCAGAGCTTTTGGTAGCTCTAGGCAAAACTTAGCATATACGGTAAATATAGTTACAGAATCACCCTCATTCGAGTTTCAATCTCTTCCTTTTAACTCAATTCTTTGAATTTTGGAACGATCCCTACGGTTCCGGAATTCATTCTTGTCCCTCACTATTCGTATTCTTCTGAATTTCGGAGTATCACATAACTCCACTTCGAATAACTCTTATAATGAATCGGCAGTCTCGCCAATCTCGAATTGATTTATAAAAAGGGTGAAACTCCTTTACAATAGACATCGATTTACCGGAGATTTCTGTATCCTCGGTTTACGATGCTATCTATTCTCTGCTATACTTGAATTCCATCTCTCGAGATCAAATGTTGATTTACCTCGGAATTCAGCATCAATCGTATTCTTAAAGTTACGGTCGACCTAGTTAGGGTTGCCCGTGAAATAAATAAGCTTATCCATCTCCCGATTCTGTTAATTGAATTATTTTATCCTCTGTTTCAGACTTACTATCGAATCAATGTTCTCTTGGAATTTATTTCTATCAAATTTGAATCTCTATACTTGCTTTGAAATCGATTGTCGTATCGTCGAGCGAGAAAGTGTATCTGTGAATCAATATTTAAAATATTTTATATATATTGTGTTGTTTGAGTTGTTGATGTTGATTTGGGTTTTCGATCGACTCGTCTGATCAACGCTATCGATAGAATTTCCAAAACACTTTAACAGAGCATACTGACACAATATTGTTTTCAAATTTGGTAAACAAAATAGTTTTGTATGATTATATTATAATAAGTATAAATTTTCTGGAATTAAATTGTTAATGAACCTGTTGTCCGAAATGATAATACCTTCATTTCTTGTATTATAAACCATTGACTATTGCAATATAAATAAATGAATTTATAAAACTTGGATATAATTTGATTTAGAATTTAAAATAAATTTAAATTAGAATTTGAGAATTTAATTTCCGATAATTTCGAACTACGCTTTTAAAAGTGTATAATGTATATTATTCAGAATATTTTCAGAACAGAAATCGTTTTCAAAGAATTTTAAATGATTAAATCAGTGCTTTTCTCTTTGTCGCTGGAAAATAATTTCGGTAATGACGGCCGCATCATCGATATTCATTTTCGGGTTTCGAAGTGGAAAGACTATTCTGTAGCCCTGCTACACTTTTGGTTTGGAAAAGAAAAATAAATCGATTTGAATTTCTAAACATGACCTGATTATTAATGTATATTGAAGATTTTAAATTTGATTTGATATTATATATATATTTATTTTATCTATTAATTGTTTGAAGATAATCGAAAATTAATGCTTAAAATTTCTTAAAGGATGTTCGATTATAATTGAAGCCAAATTTTGAATGAATTGGTAAATGTGAAATAATTGAATTAGGAAAATTTTACTTGTATAATATTCGATTGCATTATATATAACTTACCTAAATTTTCAAAAGTTAATTATGTAGTTGAATATTATGCAGTAGAAAAATGATATCGAAAGAATTTTCAAATAAATTTGAGTAGTTATAATAAATGTAAATATACTTAACATATATGTTATAGGATATATTAAGTAGAATAAATTTAATAATAATTTGGAATAAAGAAAAATTAGATTTGTTGAATAAAATATGATTATTAATTATTAATAGGGTATAATTGGATAATAAAACAATGGGTAAATGAGATAAATAAATAAAATCTTGTTGTGAAGGAATCTTTTGTTAGTAAATTGAAATGAAATCAACTTAATAAATTATCTTGGATTTAAAGTAAATTGTTGAATATGAATTAATATAAATTGAAGGTTATATGGTATAGATTAATTGTCTATTTTGTTTCTCAAGTCTATTTTCTTTTGGTTGTTTCTATTCTCCTACCTTTTTCCTTTTCGAGGACGAAAAGTTTTGAGTGGGGGAGAATATAACGACCCGTAAATTTAACCGGTTTTAATAACGTTACTAATTAAATTTTGGGAATTTAAACGATAATATTTTGAAATATAAATTTGATATTTGGAATGCGTCTAGTTAAACGTAGCAACTGGTAAATTTTCGTCCGAAAATACAAAAGTTTATTTCGCGCGTAAATTTACTTCAATCTAATCAGTTAAAAAGCGATGAAAACAAAACATTTCCAAAACTAAAATATTTTTACATAGAAAAATTCTAAAACATCTTTTGAGCAAGTTGTCAGTTTGTCGTTTTTTCAAATTCGGACATCTTTGGCTCCGTTGATCTTATTTTTCTGCGATTTTTATGCATTTTCCGTTAGTTGAAAATTTCGAATTTTTATAATTCAATCGTAACACTGATATCCATATGCCGTTTTGATCGTCTCGTCGTACTGATATCTATGGTATATTCGGTTGTCAATTTCAGTGTTCGCTAAATCGACGTAATTAGCGGTGTCGGTATCATTTTGAGTCTCTTGTATATCATGTCCATTCGTTTCCAAACAGCTAAAAATGAATGACCATTTGTCAGCCATTCAAATTTAGACTTTTTATTTCCCAATGTCTATTAATTCTGGTTCGGTTCGTTCACCTTCTCCTTCCTACCTTTTGTTCGCTTCCAAACATATGTAATTACCTTCATTTTTTAGTCTGTTCATTGTTTTGCATCCTTGGAAAGAAATTTGCAAAGCCTGCAAATGTGATGCGTACCCATACTTTTCACTCCACCTCACTCACTCTCTCTTTCTTCCATCTCTTCCCCAAGCTCTCACCGTCCCCTTCCTCTCCTCAGACAGCCATCAGCCACCGCCTCTTCAACCCTCGCCCACCATCTGACGAAAACTCTACCGCTAACCCATCCTCCGACGTCCTCCTCCGCCATGCCGGACCCACCGACCAAACACCATCTCCATCCTCTCCTAGCCTCGGCCTTGAACCCCTCGGCCTCACCAAAGCCGGCCCCTCCTCAGCCACCAGTGTAGCTCGCGCAATGACCCCAACGCCACCTCCTAGTGTGTCGTGCTACGCCTCCGCATCACCTCACCACGTGCTCAGCCCAGCCAAAGCCGCAGCTCGCCTCACTTGGAACGGCCTTGTCCACCTCCGACCCGCCGTGAGCGCAACTTTCCGACCTCCTCATTACAGCCATAGCCTGTTTCTAAAAAATAAAAATAAAAATAAGGGACATCATATGTAAATATACACATATATTATATATTTTATGTAATGTTGGAATATATGTTACAGTAGTAGATTTTACTTCTAATTATATTGTAGGAGTATTTGATATTGGTATAGTTTGGTAAGTCTGCATGCATCAGCTACTTATAAGTATTTTTATTAAAATTTATATTAACTTATGTAATTATTATATAATGATGCCATTAGTATATATGAGTTTCCAATCTGAAGCTACTCTGTTTGTCTTATATTTTTATATACATGTAATATAAGTTATTTAAGCTATATGTACATAAGTTTTAATAAAAGGGAGTTGATTGATTTTTCTGTTTGTAGTATGTGAGTCTGTTGATAGTTAAGAATGTTCTATATAATTGGTCTGATTTGTATATTATATAAGTTACGTATAACATTAACTTTGGAATAGCCTTGTATATACTTAAGTTTGCAACAGTTGTTGGTTATATGAAGTGGTATTTGATTTGGGTATCCGCACGCATTTGGTTTTGCATAAAGTATTGTTCGTCATTTTTGTCTGCAATTGTCTTCACATTTATAAAGTATGAAATGTATTCATTTTTAGCAACTGTTGTGTCAAAATATTTTAACTATTGTTAGTATGTAAAGCGTATGATGTAAATATGTACCGAGATTTTAAGTCGTACATGATTTGAATTTAATAAGATTTTTTTAAAAAAAAATATATATTATAATAATAATACGTTTGAATTTAAAATATGTGATTAAATTTAAAGATGGCGTTTGAAATGCATATTTATGAGATTTTATCTGTGTTTAAATTAAATATCGATTTGAAAATATATGCCTAAAATAGATTTTGAAATATTTATATATATTTTATGTGTTTAAATTTGGAATAAAGTTATGTATATATGTTCACTGATACCATTTACCTTCATCGATCCTATTCTGATTTGATTTCGGCAAATTCATATTAACAGCTTTGCTCGTCGATTCATGCCAACCGAGTTTTATTCCGAAAGTAGTGCTTGCGATCCGCGACTCGACTTCGTTGTCTATTCATCTCTGTAGCCTCGGAAGGTGAGAAATCACTCATGATTAATATTCTTTTATTTATAAAATTTGATTTCAATTGAAACGACAACTGAAATATACTGTTGTTATTTATTGCACTGTTATTTATGTATCAGTTCACCTTTGACATCTGACACCGTTATCTGTTATGTATGCAATAATAATCCAATTTAGCTGATAATTTATTGATTGTTGTTGTTTATATTGGATGTTAAATTTTAATGTATAAGTGATAAATATTATGCAATTGAAATTTGTCGTAGGATAGTTTAAAATTTTGAATCGACATATGTGTTGAATTGGATTAGTTAATTTGAATAATACGACCCCTTGAAATTGTTAAGTTAATTGACACGTAGAATTTGATAATTTACACTTTGAACCTTGAACGTATATTGAATAAATTGTTGGAGAATTGAAATTGAAATTGAACGATAAGCGAAAACCCGTAATGTAATAATCTTTAATCTACATGAAATGATAGTGTAGATTCTAGAGATAATTATATTAATTCGCACTAAAAACAATGCGAATTAATACGATTATTTCGGATTATTTGAATTGATTATTGGATTGTTATTGATTGTTGTTATTGTTTGTTTATTTACTTTGACACCATCCCAGTTATCACACTGCAAGTTCCCTTTGCTATGCTTTGATTTTGAATTGAATTGGAATCGGGTTGAAATGATATATACCCAAATGAATTTGACCTGGGATAGAGAATTTAACAAAATTCGATTGGTCAATAAATTGATTTAAAATTAAATTCGAGCAAAGAATAAGTTTTGAAATAAAGTACGAATTTGAATTTGTGAAGGGAAAATGTAAATATCGAAATCTGAAACAAATATAACGTGGTAATTGATGATAGAACGTTGTTTGAAATTTGATTATCTAATAATTAAATTTGGAATTATTAATAAATAATTTGAAATTGGTAATAATTGAGTTTTGAAATTATTAAGTTTGAAATCCTTTAATAATTAAATCTGAAATTATAATTTAAGTTTGAATTCATGATTAAGTGGAAATGATTTAATAATTAAGTTTGAATCGATAATCATGTTTGTAATTATTAAGTTTAGAAATTATTAATAATCAAGATTGAAATTATTTAATAATTGAATAAGATTGAATTAATTGATAATTGAATAAAATTTGAATTCTTGGATAAGAGAAATTGAACTTTTGGATAAGTGGATTTGAACTTCGTTAATAAAAGAAATTGAGATTCTTTATTTATTAAGGTTTGGAAATTTTTTTAAGTAAGTTAATAAGTGAAATTGAAACTTCTCGATTATGTGAAATTTAGTTCTTTATTAATTGAGTTTGAAATTTGTAATGAAGTCAATAAATAAGTGAAAATAGAAATTCTTTAATAAGAAATAAAATGCGGTTTATTGAAATGAATGAGATTTATTGAAATTAACGTAAGACTTGTGATTTAAAGAATTGATTTGACGAATTTGATTTATTTCAATTTGATGTTTTATATAATGAAGTTGAACGTGAGTAATCGATTTAAATGAATTGGAATTTAAATAGAAGTTGTTTTGAAGGACAAATTTACTTAATGAATATGGAATGGAATCGATAAACGAATTTAAATTGATTTGAATGAAAATTAAACCATTTAAATGATTTCGGAAAGAAATTTATATATGAACTTGAATCAATATTTGAATTGTTTTAAATAAAAATTGAAATTGAACTGTAAGACTTTGAAATGGTTATTTGGAAGTTTTGAAACGTAAACTTTGGAAATTGATTTAGAAAGACAAACGAAATGTTGATTTACAAATTGAAATTGAAATTGAATTGGATTTGGTTTTGAAATATATAAACGACCAATCGGTGTAATAATTACGACAATTATTAAAGAGACCGGAATCGGTTTTGGATATACTCTCTATCTAAACCGAAAACCACTTTAATAACTATACGCGGAGTGATGATCCAGAATGAAGCGGTTGGATTGATGTACGTGATGACTGAAGAAAGAGAACGATGACGGATAGTCTTGACACTTGTGTCAAATTGGAAATGACTAAAATCAGGAGCCGTGCCGGGCCAAATGGGGTTAGCCACCTCGAGCGAACACACTTCTTCGTAACTACTACTCATTACTTGTTATCGATTGGTGCACCCTCGTACTTTTCAGGAGTGTTGTTTCGCGGTGTTGCGATCGCTGCGGCGATGCGTTCTCACCAGTCCGGATCAGGCGAACGGTAGTTTCACTATCTTGGGTATTGCCTCATGTGCCTTGTCATACTTGTATCCCTATATACGCGACCAGTACGAATTTGTTTTGTGTTATACCTATGGAGTACTCCCTGATATCCCACCAGTTTACGGTGGAGTTTACAGTGCTGTATAGACTATGATGCTTATGTAAAAATGTGTTAAGGGGGATAATGGTAACGCCTTAACACTATTTTGATATTTTATATTACTGATAGACATTATCTATTTAGCGTACACTACTACATAGTAGATAGTTTAATGGATCCTTAGAGGATGGTGATTCCAACATCCTTTGAGTTACTTGTATTTCGATTGTTATTTCACTTGAGTTAGATTTATTGATATGAGAATATTAATCCTGACTCGAGTGTTTTGTGTTTTGCTTTACGCTCGGGTCAGTCTGAGTGGTTCAGGTTTCGAGACTCAACTTTGGAGTTGGAGCTTTGCTTGAAGATCCAGCCGTCTATTCTGCTTTCAGTATTCAATGATTCCAGTGATGTATTCTGATTTGTACCTGATGTATCGACTTACTATTCTGTTGTAAACTCTGATGTATCTTATATATTTATATAGTAGCTTCATGAACTACTATTTCTTTTACTTCCGCTGCATATTATTACTCTGTGTCTGTGATTCTGTGACTATTTATTTACTGTATATCTCAGTTTTGCCAAATTTAAATTAACAATTCGGTATTTTGAATTATTCAAGTCCGACATGTGCGGATGCGAATAGTCCAAAATAGCGGGTCGTTACAGTTGGTATCAGAGCTTTTGGTAGCTCTAGGCAAAACTTAGCATATAGGGTAAATATAGTTACAGAATCACCCTCATTCGAGTTTCAATCTCTTCCTTTTAACTCAATTCTTTGAATTTTGGAACGATCCCTACGGTTCCGGAATTCATTCTTGTCCCTCACTATTCGTATTCTTCTGAATTTCGGAGTATCACATAACTCCACTTCGAATAACTCTTATAATGAATCGGCGGTCTCGCCAATCTCGAATTGATTTATAAAAAGGGTGAAACTCCTTTACAATAGACATCGATTTACCGGAGATTTCTGTATCCTCGGTTTACGATGCTATCTATTCTCTGCTATACTTGAATTCCATCTCTCGAGATCGAATGTTGATTTACCTCGGAATTCAGCATCGAGCGTATTCTTAAAGTTACGGTCGACCTAGTTAGGGTTGCCTGTGAAATAAATAAGCTTATCCATCTCCCGATTCTGTTAATTGAATTATTTTATCCTCTGTTTCAGACTTACTATCGAATCAATGTTCTCTTGGAATTTATTTCTATCAAATTTGAATCTCTATACTTGCTTTGAAATCGATTGTCGTATCGTCGAGCGAGAAAGTGTATCTGTGAATCAATATTTAAAATATTTTATATATATTGTGTTGTTTGAGTTGTTGATGTTGATTTGGGTTTTCGATCGATTCGTCTGATCAACGCTATCGATAGAATTTCCAAAACACTTTAACAGAGCATACTGACACAATATTGTTTTCAAATTTGGTAAACAAAATAGTTTTGTATGATTATATTATAATAAGTATAAATTTTCTGGAATTAAATTGTTAATGAACCTGTTTTCCGAAATGATAATACCTTCATTTCTTGTATTATAAACCATTGACTATTGCAATATAAATAAACGAATTTATAAAACTTGGATATAATTTGATTTAGAATTTAAAATAAATTTAAATTAGAATTTGAGAATTTAATTTCCGATAATTTCGAACTACGCTTTTAAAAGTGTATAATGTATATTATTCAGAATATTTTCAGAATAGAAATCGTTTTCAAAGAATTTTAAATGATTAAATCAGTGCTTTTCTCTTTGTCGCTGGAAAATAATTTCGGTGATGACGGCCGCATCATCGATATTCATTTTCGGGTTTCGAAGTGGAAAGACTATTCTGTAGCCCTGCTACACTTTTGGTTTGGAAAAGAAAAATAAATTGATTTGAATTTCTAAACATGACCTGATTATTAATGTATATTGAAGATTTTAAATTTGATTTGATATTATATATATATTTATTTTATCTATTAATTGTTTGAAGATAATCGAAAATTAATGCTTAAATTTTCTTAAAGGATGTTCGATTATAATTGAAGCCAAATTTTGAATGAATAGGTAAATGAGAAATAATTGAATTAGGAAAATTTTACTTGTATAATACTCGATTGCATTATATATAACTTACCTAAATTTTCAAAAGTTAATTATGTAGTTGAATATTATGCAGTAGAAAAATGATATCGAAAGAATTTTCAAATAAATTTGAGTAGTTATAATAAATGTAAATATACTTAACATATATGTTATAGGATATATTAAGTAGAATAAATTTAATAATAATTTGGAATAAAGAAAAATTAGATTTGTTGAATAAAATATGATTATTAATTATTAATAGGGTATAATTGGATAATAAAACAATGAGTAAATGAGATAAATAAATAAAATCTTGTTGTGAAGGAATCTTTTGTTAGTAAATTGAAATGAAATCAACTTAATAAATTATCTTGGATTTAAAGTAAATTGTTGAATATGAATTAATATAAATTGAAGGTTATATGGCATAGATTAATTGTCTATTTTGTTTCTCAAGTCTATTTACTTTTGGTTGTTTCTATTCTCCTACCTTCTTTCTTTTCGAGGACGAAAAGTTTTGAGTGGGGGAGAATATAACGACCCGTAAATTTAACCGGTTTTAATAACGTTACTAATTAAATTTTGGGAATTTAAACGATAATATTTTGAAATATAAATTTGATATTTGGAATGCGTCTAGTTAAACATAGCAACTGGTAAATTTTCGTCCGAAAATACAAAAGTTTATTTCGCGCGTAAATTTACTTCAATCTAATCAGTTAAAAAGCGATGAAAATAAAACATTTTCAAAACCAAAATATTTTTACATACAAAAATTCTAAAACATCTTTTGAGCAAGTTGTCAGTTTGTCGTTTTTCCAAATTCGGACATCTTTGGCTCCGTCGATCTTATTTTTCTGCGATTTTTATGCATTTTCCGCTAGTTGAAAATTTTGAATTTTTATAATTCAATCATAACACTGATATCCATATGCCGTTTTGATCGTCTCATCGTACTGATCTCTATGGTATATTCGGTTGTCAATTTCAGTGTTCGCTAAATCGACGTAATTAGCGGTGTCGGTATCATTTTGAGTCTCTTGTATATCATGTCCATTCGTTTCCAAACAGCTAAAAATGAATGACCATTTGTCAGTTGTTCAAATTTAGACTTTTTAGTTCCCAATGTCTATTAATTCTGGTTCGGTTCGTTCACCTTCACCTTCCTACCTTCTGTTCGCATCCAAACATATGTAATTACCTTCATATTTTAGTCTGTTCATTGTTTTGCATCCTTGGAAAGAAATTTGCAAAGCCTGCAAATGTGATGCGTACCCATACTTTTCACTCCACCTCTCTCACTCTCTCTTTCTTCCATCTCTTTCCCAAGCTCTCACCGTCCCCTTCCTCTTCTCAGACAGCCATCAGCCACCGCCTCTTCAACCCTCGCCCACCATCTGACGAAAACTCTACCGCTAACCCATCCTCCGACGTCCTCCTCCACCATGCCGGACCCACCGACCAAACACCATCTCCATCCTCTCCTAGCCTCGGCCTTGAACCCCTCGGCCTCACCAAAGCCGGCCCCTCCTCAGCCACCAGTGTAGCTCGCGCAATGACCCCAACGCCACCTCCTAGTGTGCCGTGCTACGCCTCCGCATCACCTCACCACGTGCTCAGCCCAGCCAAAGCCGCAGCTCACCTCACTTGGAACGGCCTTGTCCACCTCCGACCCGCCTTGAGCGCAACTTTCCGACCTCCTCATGACAACCGTAGCCTGTTTCTAAAAAATAAAAAAAATAAAAAAAAGGTACATCATATGTAAATATACACATATATTATATATTTTATGTAATGTTGGAGTATATGTTATAGTAGTAGATTTCACTTCTAATTATATTGTAGGAGTATTTGGTATTGCTATAGTTTGGTAAGTCTGCATGCATCAGCTACTTATAATTTTTTTTATTAAAATTTATATTAACTTATGTAATTATTATATAATGATGCCATTAGTATATATGAGTTTCCAATCTGAAGCTACTCTGTTTGTCTTATATTTTTATATACATGTGATATAAGTTATTTAAGCTATATGTACATAAGTTTTAATAAAAGGGAGTTGATTGATTTTTCTGTTTGTAGTATGTGAGTCTGTTGATAGTTAAGAATGTTCTATATAATTGGTCTGATTTGTATATTATATAAGTTACGTATAACATTAACTTTGGAACAGCCTTGTATATACTTAAGTTTGCAACAGTTGTTGGTTATATGAAGTGGTATTTGATTTGGGTATCCGCACGCATTTGGTTTTGCATAAAGTATTGTTCGTCATTTTTGTCTGCAATTGTCTTCACATTTATAAAGTATGAAATGTATTCATTTTTAGCAACTGTTGTGTCAAAATATTTTAACTATTGTTAGTATGTAAAGCGTATGATGTAAATATGTACCGAGATTTTAAGTTGTACATAATTTGAATTTAATAAGATTTTTAAAAAATATATATATATATTATAATAATAATACGTTTGAATTTAAAATATGTGATTAAATTTAAAGATGGCGTTTGAAATGCATATTTATGAGATTTTATCTGTGTTTAAATTAAATATCGATTTGAAAATATATGCTTAAAATTGAAGAAATATTTATATATATTTTATGTGTTTAAATTTGGAATAAAGTTATGTATATATGTTCACTGATACCATTTACCTTCATCGATCCTATTCTGATTTGATTTCGGCAAATTCATATTAACAGCTTTGCTCGTCGATTCATGCCAACCGAGTTTTATTCCGAAAGTAGTGCTTGCGATCCGCGACTCGACTTCGTTGTCTGTTCATCTCTGTAGCCTCGGAAGGTGAGAAATCACTCACGATTAATATTCTTTTATTTATAAAATTTGATTTCAATTGAAACGACAACTGAAATATACTGCTGTTATTTATTGCACCGTTATTTATGTATCAGTTCACCTTTGACATCTGACACCGTTATCTGTTATGTATGCAGTAATAATCCAATTTAGTTGATAATTGATTGATTGTTGTTGTTTATATTGGATGTTAAATTTTAATGTATAAGTGATAAATATTATGCAATTGAAATTTGTCGTAGGATAGTTTAAAATTTTGAATCGACATATGTGTTGAATTGGATTAGTTAATTTGAATAATACGACCCCTTGAAATTGTTAAGTTAATTGACACGTAGAATTTGATAATTTACACTTTGAACCTTGAACGTATATTGAATAAATTGTTGTAGAATTGAAATTGAAATTGAACGACAAGTGAAAACCCGTAATGTAATAATCTTTAATCTACATGAAATGATAGTGTAGATTCTAGAGATAATTATATTAATTCGCACTAAAAACAATGCGAATTAATACGATTATTTCGGATTATTTGAATTGATTATTGGATTGTTATTGATTGTTGTTATTGTTTGTTTATTTACTTTGACACCATCCCAGTTATCACACTGCAAGTTCCCTTTGCTATGCTTTGATTTTGAATTGAATTGGAATCGGGTTGAAATGATATATACCCAAATGAATTTGACCTGGGATAGAGAATTTAACAAAATCCGATTGGTCAATAAATTGATTTAAAAATAAATTCGAGCAAAGAATAAGTTTTGAAATAAAGTACGAATTTGAATTTATGAAGGGAAAATGTAAATATCGAAATCTGAAACAAATATAACATGGTAATTGATGATAGAACGTTGTTTGAAATTTGATTATCTAATAATTAAATTTGGAATTATTAATAAATAATTTGAAATTGGTAATAATTGAGTTTTGAAATTATTAAGTTTGAAATCCTTTAATAATTAAATCTGAAATTATAATTTAAGTTTGAATTCATGATTAAGTGGAAATGATTTAATAATTAAGTTTGAATCGATAATCAAGTTTGTAATTATTAAGTTTAGAAATTATTAATAATCAAGATTGAAATTATTTAATAATCGAATAAGATTGAATTAATTGATAATTGAATAAAATTTGAATTCTTGGATAGGAGAAATTGAACTTTTGGATAAGTGGATTTGAACTTCGTTAATAAAAGAAATTGAGATTCTTTATTTATTAAGGTTTGGAAATTTATTTAAGTAAGTTAATAAGTGAAATTGAAACTTCTCGATTATGTGAAATTTAGTTCTTTATTAATTGAGTTTGAAATTTGTAACGAAGTCAATAAATAAGTGAAAATAGAAATTCTTTAATAAGAAATAAAATGCGGTTTATTGAAATGAATGAGATTTATTGAAATTAACGTAAGACTTGTGATTTAAAGAATTGATTTGATGAATTTGATTTTGTAACGACCCGTAATTTTCGCTAGTTCAATTTAGTCATTTTAATAGGATTTAAATAATTTAAGTTAGAAAGAAATTAAGATCTGTGATTTTTTTGAAGCAAATGACTAAATGAAATGAAACCATGGGAATTTAAGTCTAAGAATTTCCAGTTGGAACAAAATGACGAGAAATTTAAGTGCTGTAAATTGTTATTTATAGGCTAAGAAATTAATATAAGAAAACAAATGGGAAGATTTCATTTATTTCATGGTTTTAATTCGTTTTTCTTTAATAAGTTGTAATTGAATTTAGTAGAAAATAATATGTATTAAACCTACTTATAGAATTCGAAGCTAATTCAAATGAATTTAAGTAGTGAAAAGGCTTTACCTGTATATATATTTAATATGAGAAATAAATGGGAATATTAAATTTATTTAATGCAGTAAAGGAATGAAAACGGAAATTAGAATAAATTAAGGAATTCTGTAACGCAAGTAATAAATCTGTACCTTGAATGAACGTTTCACTTTGATAAATTATTTAAATGAGATGACTTAATAAATAAATAATTAGGTCAATTGGTATGTGGTGAAATTTGATGTTGAAATATTTTGTAGATAAGGGTTTAGGTGGAATGAGTTAATTTATGAAGTAAAGGATAGAAATCATATAAAACGTTAAGCAAGTTGATTAATGTTGTAACGTAAGGTGTAAATGTAAATTCCAGTGGAAACGTATCCTTATTTTAGGTAGAAATTTCAGGTATATTGATAAAGTGGAGTATATACACTTAGTAATAAATTTAGTACAGGAAAAAAAACGAAATGGAAATATTGAATTTATTTAATTCGTATATATATTACCTATTTATATGGCCTATTAAATTTAATCGGATATCAATGGCAATTAATTCCTTAAATTAGTGCAATCAATGTATGATTAATTGATAACGATGAAAAGGTTGATTATATTCAGTGTGAACAACGTAAAATATTATCATAGCATGATACTTGGTTTGAATAGAAGGGTGAAATGGGGAATCAAATTTTATTTAATGATAATAACGTTAGTATTGGTTAATAAATAGATTTCAATGCAGTAACCAAATAAATGGAATAAGATGAGTATATATTGCATAGAAATGAAATGTAAATTGTCACATTTGGTAGGAGCTAATTTTTAGAAACATATAAATGTTGAATCAGTAAATATTAAATTCCATTTAATATAAGAATTCAAAGGTGGAAGATTTACATTTGGATTGGGAATTTGATAGTTATTAATTAAAAGTGACCATTGAATAAATTTATGCAAACGTGATATAATGTAAATAGATGGGGATCAACTTTTATTTATGTGGTTAAGGGAATTTAATTTCTATAGTATGATAATCGAAATTAATGGAAGTTGGAATAGCTAATTTATATGTTAGTTAAAATTAGCTAGAATGTGTAGATATTGAATGATAGTAAAAAAAAAAAAAAAAAAAAAATAAATAAATAAATAAATTTTAAGGGATATAAAAGTTTCAATTATACATGGAAATTCATACTCGCCATAAAAGGTTAATTGAGACCAAAGAAGTAGTATAGGAATCTAACCTTCTTTATAAATTTGGATTTATTGCAATAGTTAATTTCATAAAATAAAGGGTAAAGCTATTTCAAATTTAACTGGACCATTGTTGGTATAACTTTAGAAGCAAGATTTATTTATGATTTGAGTATTTAATTCAACAAGTGGTATTTACGACAAATGAAATAGAATTGAACGTAAAATATTACGTTATTAAATGGAAATGGAATTTGTAAACATTGAGTGAAATCTTAAACTAATGTTAGTATTCGTCGTATTTACAACAATAACTTTGAATAATAGAAAGGAAGTGAATATAATAAATTAATCAAATTTATAGTGTTGAATTCAATTGGATTGGAATTAATAAATAGTTGAGAAAAATAAGGGTTATTAATAATTTGGAATTTAATTATGGTAAAAAGGCTAATTGCAATCAAGATAATGAGTTGAAATGGAAATCCAATTATTTATTTAGTTAGATTTTTGTTGAGAGTATAAGGGTATAAGTTTTAATAATTGGGTTTTAGAATAAAATTTTAAATTTCCTAATAATAAGAAAGTACGGATATTAACGCTGCAAATTAATATACTTATACATTTTAATTCAAATTCAAGCGTGTTAAAACAATTGGAACTGATTGAATTATCTTAGTAATGAAATTTGGCTAATAATAGAAGTTGAAAAATAAAATTTGTTTTTATGATTTATTTAATTTATTTAATAAATATTAAAAATAGCCATTTTTGTCACGGACTCGGATTTCGACGAAACCAGTTTCATCGGATCCGTAACGGTGAATTATAATAATGTTTCAAGTTTCGTTGCGATCGGACTTGTCGTTTGATCGTACGGACTCGAAACGCCTTGAAATTTACGCATTTTGAAATCAATTTGAATTTTTTTTTTTTTTAGCATAACTTCTTCATACGATCGAATTTGGTCGCGAAACTTTTTCCATCGCGTTCAGAATATTTTAAAACACCTATTTGGATATATAGTTTTAACAAATCCGACTCCGGAGGCATAGCGGGCTTTTTGGACCATGGTTTGTCACGCACGTTCGCGTATCTAGTCTAGCTACCCTACCTCTAGCCTATCTATAAATATACATCTATAAACCCTAGCTCCTTTCTTTTTCATTTGCTGTACGTTCATTTCTTCACTCTTTTCTCTTCCCCAAATGTATACATCTCAGATCCAATTCCAGATCCATCCACAGTTCAAAATCAAAAGTCAAAACTCAAAAATTTCAGAAAATTCCAGAAAAAATATATGTTGAAGTATTTGATACGCGTAATATACTGGTGAAATTCGTTTTTCAATTGGAGCTGTCGTTCATCCAGAATAAATTCAAACAGCCCCAAAACCGTTCATCATCGTCGCGCAAAACTTCGTCGGATCGGAAAACGGTTTCTGGGTTTTGGAGAGGGAACCGAGGGGATCGCATCTATGTAGTTTGTTTCGAGTTTCAACGGTTGGATTGGCGGGAATTTTCGATTAGGGTTGATAAAGTATGGGTGGCGGCTGTTGCGTGTTGCCTTCGTGCGCGTGAAGATAGTCTACAGAGCATGCGTGACGTGTAAAGCAATTATGAATGAATGGTGAAAATATGTGTCATTTTGTTTATATTAAATTTTGAATTCAATCACCATTTTTCGCCATAACTTTCTCATACGAAGTCGGATTCACACGAAATTTTTTTTGTTAGGATCGTAATTTAATTCCGGACTCGATGACGCTGGTTTGGACGAATTCTGAGACGGGCGAATTTTTGGGTTTAAATCGGGTTTGAATTCGATTTAAATTCAAAAGGTGAGTGTTTTAACCCACTCACAACCACTAGAAGCTTTTATGTTTGTTAAATAAATTTTAGAAATGAATAGAAATTTATTTATGAGCTTTTGGCATGTTATTTCATTCATATCTGTAGAATTGCATTTTTTTGAATTTAACTGTTAATTTAATTGATTTATTGCGTGTTAATTGGCTGTTAGAAATTATTGTTTGCATATGAACTGCTAGTTAACAGTTATGTCAATTATCACTGAATATAAATTGTTAGATTAATAGTTGATAAATATAATTTGAAATAAAACTGCCAATTATTACCTGTTGTATATTACCAAACATATATTGTTATTGATTGATATTGCTTGATGGTTGTGATTGGATGATGGATGTGTTATTGAATGGATGTTTTATTTGATATCATTAAACTGCAAGTTAGTATGCATTTTTCATTTCATTCGGGATTGCGGTTTGAAATGATATACAACAACAGTTTTATTTTTTTTAAATTGCGGATTGAAATGATAAATATCCGTATCACTTGACCATAGGATAGAAAACTATATACAATCACCGTGGTCTATATATAACTATTTTTAATGTGATTTCTATGGTTTGGATGGAATACGGTTTATAAAAAATCTTAAATTTTATACTGAATAAATGTTTTCTTCCATAGTTATACGCATATGAAGTTGAAATTTTGAAATTAAAAGGTGAATAAATTTCTTTATTAAAAATGGAAGAAAATTAAGAAAATGGAGTTTGATGATTTATATCCTATGTTTAAATATTAAGTTGGAAATTTTAAAGCTATGATGTTTATAATTGGATTTTTCCCAAAATATTTTGAAATGAATATTCTAGTAAAAATTGAATTTGGAAATATATATATATATATATTTTACTATAAATTGAAGTCTTATTAATTATGGATTTTATGTGAATGGTCAAGATTAATTAATAGAATATTGATTTTGAAAAGATAAAAATCCAACTTTAGTTGAAATATTAATGCTCCAAAATGGATATAAATATATATAAAATTGAAATGGTTTTGGGACTTGAAGTAATATTTTGGATTTTGGTTTAACTTTAAAAGAAGAAACATTTGGAAAGCCATGTAATTTATTTCGTTATAAAGCAACAGTAAAGTTAAACCTTTTTAATTCGCATACCGTTGAATATCCAAACCATTTAGTTTTGAAAATAATGGTTTTAAAATACTATGGATTTTCGAAGAATTATGTTGAAAGTTACAAACAGAATATTGGTTACATGGGATATTAAATAATAAAAAGTGACATAATTTTTGGAAAGGAATATTTTATTTGGGAAATGATATCATTGATTTGGGTTTAAAAATAATAATATCAAAATGAATCCTTTTGGGTTTTAAAGAAGAAATGATATCGTAATATTATGGTTTTGAAATGGATTATATTCTGGTTTTAAAGTATAAACTATTTTTAAATGACCGCGGTGTTATAATAACGATGGGTTGGCAAAGAGACCGGGATCGGATATGGACATACTCTCTGTCGATACCAAAAATCACTTTGACTAACCGTGTACGCGGTGGAGATTCCAGAATGAAGTAGGTGGTGGCGACGTTTCCTGTAAGGTAAATACGTGGACCCAACTCCCGTGAGTTGGCATAAGGTGGCTAAAACAGGAGCGATTCTCAGGCCAATGAGGTCATTCCTCTGATCGGACGCTCCTCTTCGATATTATAATTTGACTTGGATTTGATTCAGTGGCCACTTCTATATTTTGATTTTGGGGAGTTAGTCCGAGGTGGGCGGTAACTGCGGCTACGCGTTTCCACCAGCCTGGATAGCAATTGGTATATCTACCCTGGCATTGCCTAGTTGTGCCGTGTCACCTACCATATCGCGCCTTGTACGAGTTTGGTTTTCTCCCGTAGCCCGTGTGGTATCCTCTAGTGGCTTCCCGATCAGGAGGGGCTATGATATTGGACGGACTACTGGGACTATTACGTGTTAAGGTGGAAAATGTAAAGCCTTAACGCTATTTAAAAGTAAGTTTATTTTATAAATAGACACTATTATAATAGCGCAATATACTACATAGTAAATAGTTTAACGGATCCTTAGGAGATGTAAATCCCGAACATCTCTTGAGTTACTGTACTCATATTTATATTCTGTTTATTTAACTCACATAAGATATTCTAGTCTGACTCGGGTGTTTTTGTCTATTCAAATTCGCTCGGGTCAGTCCGAGCATTTCAGGATAGCAGATTTTAGCTTTGGAGGACGAAGACGAAGAATAAGTATTATGTTATATATAGTATTACACCACACTCTTTCTATTCCGCTGCATTGCTTGTATTGGTATGTGTAACTCTGATATTTATTGTAAAAGAAGAATCAAGCTTTTGTAAACTGTTTATGAACTGTATATTTGTTATTATATTTTATCCTTCCGCTGTGAGATTCTGTTTTTGTTTTTATTTCTTCTCTGTTTTTCTTATTTACCCCATAACAATCCGCCCTTGCGTATGCTTTGAATTGGCACGTGTGTCGGTTTAAAGTGTGCAAAAAGGCGGGATGTTACAGCTGGTATCAGAGCTTTGGTTTAGCGATAAACCTTGGCTTTGTGGGGTTTGACTCTTTGTTAATAGGGTAGAAATATCCTATGGGAGTCGCTGAGTGTATATATATGAGAGAGCGTATTTGTTAGTATTAATAAAAGATTTTGATATTGTGTTAATCTGTTCCGCTTTGTATTTATAAATTCTGGTTGATGCATGGGACGCTATGTCATCAATAGGGGTTTCTAAACACTTAAAAGGACAGACCGACATAATATTTGTTTTAATATAGGTGAATGAAAGAATTTTGCCTATTATATTTTCTATATATAAAAATATTTTTATAAAGATATACATTTTGGTTGCTATAGATTGGGTGTTAGAAAATAAAAATATCTATAATAACTGAAGCTAAGTTGAAATTATGATAAATAAAATTTGGAGATTTTAGAACTTAAGTCCGGGATTTTTCCAAATATGTTTTCAAAGAATTTATGAAAAATAATGGTTCGGTTTATAAGTGTTTTCTTATATAAATATTTCGTATAAATTGGAAGAATTGTTTTAAAGAAGATTTTGGAAAAGAATTAAATTCTGTACTTTACTCTCTGTTGCTGGAAAATAAATTCGGTGATGACGGCCGCATCATCGACTTTCATTTTCGAGTTTCGAAGGGAAAATGCCACTGTAGTAAATTCTACTGCAGATTTATTTTGAAATTTTCTAAAAATTTTCTTTTATTGTTCTAAATATAATTAGAGATATAAAAGTTGCAAGAAATTAATTATCTATTATTTTGAAATAAATTGAAATTTAACCCGGTATTTAATTCTAAATTTTTCCGTTAATTAATTGTTTAAAATTTGTTAGTGAAATAAAAGTTAAGTAATAAATGAATTGAAACCTCTAATTGAAATAAGAGAATAATTGCAAAGCTATAAAGAGGAATTTGCATACATATGAGACAAAGAGTAATATGGATAAACATTAAATTTAATTAAAAGAATGGAGATTAAACTTGTATAAGTTCAATTGCAATTTCCTTAACATAAATAACTTACCCAAATATAAAAGTTGAAGTGTTAAATGAGAAACTGGAATTGAATATTTTACAAGTAGGAATTTAGGAAAAATGAAGTATTCAATAAATTACTGTTATAATAAGAATTTATTGGTATAAACTTAAGTGATAATTGAAATTTTACCCAAATTAAAGGTGAGTATTATTAATAGGTGATTTTTAACTTAAGTAAATAAAATGAAATTCTTTAATAAATAAAGATTGATGTGTAGGGTTATAAACTTAAGTATGTCTTAAAATGCTACTAGTAATATAATAAAATGTAGGTAATATAAATAAATGTCTGTAAACCCTAGATAATGAATTAATAAGATCCTTTATTTATAAAAATGGAGGTTTTAAGGTTAATAATTTAAGTGTAAGTAGAGGGTTACGGTAATTAAATATAATAAAACGTAAACATTAAATAAAGGAATGAAATTAAGGGTAAGTTGAAATTGTAATTAATAAAACGAATATATAATTATTGAACCATTATAAATAAAAAGGAATTGAGAAGAAACTTGTAAATTTTCACTTGCATTCTTAAACATACATAACTTACCATATAATAAAAGCTGCAATGTTAGTAAGAAAATGTAAGGGGAAATCTTACAAGTGAAGCTTGAGGTAATTAAGGTATTCAATAAATTTGCTGTTATAAATGAGAATTAATTGTATAAACTTAAGTTAAATTGGAAATTTTACTATATAAGAAAGGGTAAGTAGTATAAATAGATGATATAAACCTTAGTCAATAAATTGGAATACAATATAATGAATTTTGTAACAAATGGAAAATGAAAATTGTAAGAAACAAAGAAATCCCTCCATAAATGAAAGAAAGAAAATAAACCACTGAAGCATGAAATAAATGTATAATAAGCTATTGTGGTGTTGATTTGAATTGTTTGGTTGATGTATGGTTGTTGGGTAAGGAATTTTGAAGTTGTGGGATGGAGAAATAATCTATCTTTGTTCCATCTAAGACTGTTGAGTAAAGGATGCACTTGATAGTTATTTTACATTTCGTATAATTTCGGAATTTGAACCTAACAACTAATTGTTTGTTTGATTGAATGATTGTCTGTTGGTGGCATGTGCTGTTTGTTAAAATTTATGGTTGTTGCATTTGATTGGATATAAATGATTGAATCTACCCAAACATTTCACTGTAAAATAAATATTTAACCTTTTAGATTATATAAGTGAATACAGGGGTTGGAAGCAACTGCTACTGCTTTTGGTTCCAAAATAATAAGCGTTTTGCCCGACAAATAGGTACGTTTTCGGATTACGATTAAAGCGCTATTTATATATTTTCCCGTGTGGGATATTTTATTTTGGATATATATGTAATATATTTGTATATTTGGATATTATATTTTCTCCAGAGTCCCTCCGTACAAAGGAGACTCTGCCAAAATTTTTCGTAAATTTTGGACTTAGAATTTTGTTGAAATTGTTTTCCAACTTTAATAATTCAAGTATTAAAAGACATAATGATTATAAAACAAGTGTAATTCATTAAAGGAAATTAATTTAGTAAATTATTGTTATAAGTTAATATTTGAAATTAGATATACTGGTTATTCTTCCTTCTCCCTTCCTTTTCCTTTTCGGGGACGAAAAGTTTTGAGTGGGGGAGAGTGTAACGACCCGTAATTTTCGCTAGTTCAATTTAGTCATTTTAATAGGATTTAAATAATTTAAGTTAGAAAGAAATTAAGATCTGTGATTTTTTTGAAGCAAATGACTAAATGAAATGAAACCATGGGAATTTAAGTCTAAGAATTTCCAGTTGGAACAAAATGACGAGAAATTTAAGTGCTGTAAATTGTTATTTATAGGCTAAGAAATTAATATAAGAAAACAAATGGGAAGATTTCATTTATTTCATGGTTTTAATTCGTTTTTCTTTAATAAGTTGTAATTGAATTTAGTAGAAAATAATATGTATTAAACCTACTTATAGAATTCGAAGCTAATTCAAATGAATTTAAGTAGTGAAAAGGCTTTACCTGTATATATATTTAATATGAGAAATAAATGGGAATATTAAATTTATTTAATGCAGTAAAGGAATGAAAACGGAAATTAGAATAAATTAAGGAATTCTGTAACGCAAGTAATAAATCTGTACCTTGAATGAACGTTTCACTTTGATAAATTATTTAAATGAGATGACTTAATAAATAAATAATTAGGTCAATTGGTATGTGGTGAAATTTGATGTTGAAATATTTTGTAGATAAGGGTTTAGGTGGAATGAGTTAATTTATGAAGTAAAGGATAGAAATCATATAAAACGTTAAGCAAGTTGATTAATGTTGTAACGTAAGGTGTAAATGTAAATTCCAGTGGAAACGTATCCTTATTTTAGGTAGAAATTTCAGGTATATTGATAAAGTGGAGTATATACACTTAGTAATAAATTTAGTACAGGAAAAAAAACGAAATGGAAATATTGAATTTATTTAATTCGTATATATATTACCTATTTATATGGCCTATTAAATTTAATCGGATATCAATGGCAATTAATTCCTTAAATTAGTGCAATCAATGTATGATTAATTGATAACGATGAAAAGGTTGATTATATTCAGTGTGAACAACGTAAAATATTATCATAGCATGATACTTGGTTTGAATAGAAGGGTGAAATGGGGAATCAAATTTTATTTAATGATAATAACGTTAGTATTGGTTAATAAATAGATTTCAATGCAGTAACCAAATAAATGGAATAAGATGAGTATATATTGCATAGAAATGAAATGTAAATTGTCACATTTGGTAGGAGCTAATTTTTAGAAACATATAAATGTTGAATCAGTAAATATTAAATTCCATTTAATATAAGAATTCAAAGGTGGAAGATTTACATTTGGATTGGGAATTTGATAGTTATTAATTAAAAGTGACCATTGAATAAATTTATGCAAACGTGATATAATGTAAATAGATGGGGATCAACTTTTATTTATGTGGTTAAGGGAATTTAATTTCTATAGTATGATAATCGAAATTAATGGAAGTTGGAATAGCTAATTTATATGTTAGGTAAAATTAGCTAGAATGTGTAGATATTGAATGATAGTAAAAAAAAAAAAAAAAAAAAAAAAAAAAAAAAAAAATTTAAGGGATATAAAAGTTTCAATTATACATGGAAATTCATACTCGCCATAAAAGGTTAATTGAGACCAAAGAAGTAGTATAGGAATCTAACCTTCTTTATAAATTTGGATTTATTGCAATAGTTAATTTCATAAAATAAAGGGTAAAGCTATTTCAAATTTAACTGGACCATTGTTGGTATAACTTTAGAAGCAAGATTTATTTATGATTTGAGTATTTAATTCAACAAGTGGTATTTACGACAAATGAAATAGAATTGAACGTAAAATATTACGTTATTAAATGGAAATGGAATTTGTAAACATTGAGTGAAATCTTAAACTAATGTTAGTATTCGTCGTATTTACAACAATAACTTTGAATAATAGAAAGGAAGTGAATATAATAAATTAATCAAATTTATAGTGTTGAATTCAATTGGATTGGAATTAATAAATAGTTGAGAAAAATAAGGGTTATTAATAATTTGGAATTTAATTATGGTAAAAAGGCTAATTGCAATCAAGATAATGAGTTGAAATGGAAATCCAATTATTTATTTAGTTAGATTTTTGTTGAGAGTATAAGGGTATAAGTTTTAATAATTGGGTTTTAGAATAAAATTTTAAATTTCCTAATAATAAGAAAGTACGGATATTAACGCTGCAAATTAATATACTTATACATTTTAATTCAAATTCAAGCGTGTTAAAACAATTGGAACTGATTGAATTATCTTAGTAATGAAATTTGGCTAATAATAGAAGTTGAAAAATAAAATTTGTTTTTATGATTTATTTAATTTATTTAATAAATATTAAAAATAGCCATTTTTGTCACGGACTCGGATTTCGACGAAACCAGTTTCATCGGATCCGTAACGGTGAATTATAATAATGTTTCAAGTTTCGTTGCGATCGGACTTGTCGTTTGATCGTACGGACTCGAAACGCCTTGAAATTTACGCATTTTGAAATCAATTTGAAATTTTGTTTTTTTTTAGCATAACTTCTTCATACGATCGAATTTGGTCGCGAAACTTTTTCCATCGCGTTCAGAATATTTTAAAACACCTATTTGGATATATAGTTTTAACAAATCCGACTCCGGAGGCATAGCGGGCTTTTTGGACCATGGTTTGTCACGCACGTTCGCGTATCTAGTCTAGCTACCCTACCTCTAGCCTATCTATAAATATACATCTATAAACCCTAGCTCCTTTCTTTTTCATTTGCTGTACGTTCATTTCTTCACTCTTTTCTCTTCCCCAAATGTATACATCTCAGATCCAATTTCAGATCCATCCACAGTTCAAAATGAAAAGTCAAAACTCAAAAATTTCAGAAAATTCCAGAAAAAATATATGTTGAAGTATTTGATACGCGTAATATACTGGTGAAATTCGTTTTTCAATTGGAGCTGTCGTTCATCCAGAATAAATTCAAACAGCCCCAAAACCGTTCATCATCGTCGCGCAAAACTTCGTCGGATCGGAAAACGGTTTCTGGGTTTTGGAGAGGGAACCGAGGGGATCGCATCTATGTAGTTTGTTTCGAGTTTCAACGGTTGGATTGGCGGGAATTTTCGATTAGGGTTGATAAAGTATGGGTGGCGGCTATTGCGTGTTGCCTTCGCGTGAAGATAGTCTACAGAGCATGCGTGACGTGTAAAGCAATTATGAATGAATGGTGAAAATATGTGTCATTTTGTTTATATTAAATTTTGAATTCAATCACCATTTTTCGCCATAACTTTCTCATACGAAGTCGGATTCACACGAAATTTTTTTTGTTAGGATCGTAATTTAATTCCGGACTCGATGACGCTGGTTTGGACGAATTCTGAGACGGGCGAATTTTTGGGTTTAAATCGGGTTTGAATTCGATTTAAATTCAAAAGGTGAGTGTTTTAACCCACTCACAACCACTAGAAGCTTTTATGTTTGTTAAATAAATTTTAGAAATGAATAGAAATTTATTTATGAGCTTTTGGCATGTTATTTCATTCATATCTGTAGAATTGCATTTTTTTGAATTTAACTGTTAATTTAATTGATTTATTGCGTGTTAATTAGCTGTTAGAAATTATTGTTTGCATATGAACTGCTAGTTAACAGTTATGTCAATTATCACTGAATATAAATTGTTAGATTAATAGTTGATAAATATAATTTGAAATAAAACTGCCAATTATTACCTGTTGTATATTACCAAACATATATTGTTATTGATTGATATTGCTTGATGGTTGTGATTGGATGATGGATGTGTTATTGAATGGATGTTTTATTTGATATCATTAAACTGCAAGTTAGTATGCATTTTTCATTTCATTCGGGATTGCGGTTTGAAATGATATACAACAACAGTTCTATTTTTTTTAAATTGCGGATTGAAATGATAAATATCCGTATCACTTGACCATAGGATAGAAAACTATATACAGGCACCGTGGTCTATATATAACTATTTTTAATGTGATTTCTATGGTTTGGATGGAATACGGTTTATAAAAATCTTAAATTTTATACTGAATAAATGTTTTCTTCCATAGTTATACGCATATGAAGTTGAAATTTTGAAATTAAAAGGTGAATAAATTTCTTTATTAAAAATGGAAGAAAATTAAGAAAATGGAGTTTGATGATTTATATCCTATGTTTAAATATTAAGTTGGAAATTTTAAAGCTATGATGTTTATAATTGGATTTTTCCCAAAATATTTTGAAATGAATATTCTAGTAAAAATTGAATTTGGAAATATATATATATATATATATTTTACTAGAAATTGAAGTCTTATTAATTATGGATTTTATGTGAATGGTCAAGATTAATTAATAGAATATTGATTTTGAAAAGATAAAAATCCAACTTTAGTTGAAATATTAATGCTCCAAAATGGATATAAATATATATAAAATTGAAATGGTTTTGGGACTTGAAGTAATATTTTGGATTTTGGTTTAACTTTAAAAGAAGAAACATTTGGAAAGCCATGTAATTTATTTCGTTATAAAGCAACAGTAAAGTTAAACCTTTTTAATTCGCATACCGTTGAATATCCAAACCATTTAGTTTTGAAAATAATGGTTTTAAAATACTATGGATTTTCGAAGAATTATGTTGAAAGTTACAAACAGAATATTGGTTACATGGGATATTAAATAATAAAAAGTGACATAATTTTTGGAAAGGAATATTTTATTTGGGAAATGATATCATTGATTTGGGTTTAAAAAAAATAATATCAAAATGAATCCTTTTGGGTTTTAAAGAAGAAATGATATCGTAATATTATGGTTTTGAAATGGATTATATTCTGGTTTTAAAGTATAAACTATTTTTAAATGACCGCGGTGTTATAATAACGATGGGTTGGCAAAGAGACCGGGATCGGATATGGACATACTCTCTGTCGATACCGAAAACCACTTTGACTAACCGTGTACGCGGTGGAGATTCCAGAATGAAGTAGGTGGTGGCGACGTTTCCTGTAAGGTAAATACGTGGACCCAACTCCCGTGAGTTGGCATAAGGTGGCTAAAACAGGAGCGATTCTCAGGCCAATGAGGTCATTCCTCTGATCGGACGCTCCTCTTCGATATTATAATTTGACTTGGATTTGATTCAGTGGCCACTTCTATATTTTGATTTTGGGGAGTTAGTCCGAGGTGGGCGGTAACTGCGGCTACGCGTTTCCACCAGCCTGGATAGCAATTGGTATATCTACCCTGGCATTGCCTAGTTGTGCCGTGTCACCTACCATATCGCGCCTTATACGAGTTTGGTTTTCTCCCGTAGCCCGTGTGGTATCCTCTAGTGGCTTCCCGATCAGGAGGGGCTATGATATTGGACGGACTACTGGGACTATTACGTGTTAAGGTGGAAAATGTAAAGCCTTAACGCTATTTAAAAGTAAGTTTATTTTATAAATAGACACTATTATAATAGCGCAATATACTACATAGTAAATAGTTTAACGGATCCTTAGGAGATGTAAATCCCGAACATCTCTTGAGTTACTGTACTCATATTTATATTCTGTTTATTTAACTCACATAAGATATTCTAGTCTGACTCAGGTGTTTTTGTCTATTCAAATTCGCTCGGGTCAGTTCGAGCATTTCAGGATAGCAGATTTTAGCTTTGGAGGACGAAGACGAAGAATAAATATTATGTTATATATAGTATTACACCACACTCTTTCTATTCCGCTGCATTGCTTGTATTGGTATGTGTAACTCTGATATTTATTGTAAAAGAAGAATCAAGCTTTTGTAAACTGTTTATGAACTGTATATTTGTTATTATATTTTATCCTTCCGTTGTGAGATTCTGTTTTTGTTTTTATTTCTTCTCTGTTTTTCTTATTTACCCCATAACAATCCGCCCTTGCGTATGCTTTGAATTGGCACGTGTGTCGGTTTAAAGTGTGCAAAAAGGCGGGATGTTACAGATTTATTTCAATTTGATGTTTTATATAATGAAGTTGAACGTGAGTAATCGATTTAAATGAATTGGAATTTAAATAGAAGTTGTTTTGAAGGACAAATTTACTTAATGAATATGGAATGGAATCGATAAACGAATTTAAATTGATTTGAATGAAAATTAAACCATTTAAATGATTTCGGAAAGAAATTTATATATGAACTTGAATCAATATTTGAATTGTTTTAAATAAAAATTGAAATTGAACTGTAAGACTTTGAAATGGTTATTTGGAAGTTTTGAAACGTAAACTTTGGAAATTGATTTAGAAAGACAAACGAAATGTTGATTTACAAATTGAAATTGAAATTGAATTGGATTTGGTTTTGAAATATATAAACGACCAATCGGTGTAATAATTACGACAATTATTAAAGAGACCGGAATCGGTTTTGGATATACTCTCTATCTAAACCGAAAACCACTTTAATAACTATACGCGGAGTGATGATCCAGAATGAAGTGGTTGGATTGATGTACGTGATGACTGAAGAAAGAGAACGATAATGGATAGCCTTGACACTTGTGTCAAATTGGAAATGACTAAAATCAGGAGCCGTGCCGGGCCAAATGGGGTTAGCCACCTCGAGCGAACACACTTCTTCGTAACTACTACTCATTACTTGTTATCGATTGGTGCACCCTCGTACTTTTCAGGAGTGTTGTTTCGCGGTGTTGCGATCGCTGCGGCGATGCGTTCTCACCAGTCCGGATCAGGCGAACGGTAGTTTCACTACCTTGGGTATTGCCTCATGTGCCTTGTCATACTTGTATCCCTATATACGCGACCAGTACGAATTTGTTTTGTGTTATACCTATGGAGTACTCCCTGATATCCCACCAGTTTATGGTGGAGTTTACAGTGCTGTATAGACTATGATGCTTATGTAAAAATGTGTTAAGGGGGATAATCGTAACGCCTTAACACTATTTTGATATTTTATATTACTGATAGACATTATCTATTTAGCGTACACTACTACATAATAGATAGTTTAACGGATCCTTAGAGGATGGTGATTCCAACATCCTTTGAGTTACTTGTATTTCGATTGTTATTTCACTTGAGTTAGATTTATTGATATGAGAATATTAATCCTGACTCGAGTGTTTTGTGTTTTGCTTTACGCTCGGGTCAGTCTGAGTGGTTCAGGTTTCGAGACTCAACTTTGGAGTTGGAGCTTTGCTTGAAGATCCAGCCGTCTATTCTGCTTTCAGTATTCAATGATTCCAGTGATGTATTCTGATTTGTACCTGATGTATCGACTTACTATTCTGTTGTAAACTCTGATGTATCTTATATATTTATATAGTAGCTTCATGAACTACTATTTCTTTTACTTCCACTGCATATTATTACTCTGTGTCTGTGATTCTGTGACTATTTATTTACTGTATATCTCAGTTTTGCCAAATTTAAATTAACAATTCGGTATTTTGAATTATTCAAGTCCGACATGTGCGGATGCGAATAGTCCAAAATAGCGGGTCGTTACAGTTGGTATCAGAGCTTTTGGTAGCTCTAGGCAAAACTTAGCATATAGGGTAAATATAGTTGCAGAATCACCCTCATTCGAGTTTCAATCTCTTCCTTTTAACTCAATTCTTTGAATTTTGGAACGATCCCTACGGTTCCGGAATTCATTCTTGTCCCTCACTATTCGTATTCTTCTGAATTTCGGAGTATCACATAACTCCACTTCGAATAACTCTTATAATGAATCGGCGGTCTCGCCAATCTCGAATTGATTTATAAAAAGGGTGAAACTCCTTTACAATAGACATCGATTTACCGGAGATTTCTGTATCCTCGGTTTACGGTGCTATCTATTCTCTGCTATACTTGAATTCCATCTCTCGAGATCGAATGTTGATTTACCTCGGAATTCAGCATCGAGCGTATTCTTAAAGTTACGGTCGACCTAGTTAGGGTTGCCTGTGAAATAAATAAGCTTATCCATCTCCCGATTCTGTTAATTGAATTATTTTATCCTCTGTTTCAGTTACTATCGAATCAATGTTCTCTTGGAATTTATTTCTATCAAATTTGAATCTCTATACTTGCTTTGAAATCGATTGTCGTATCGTCGAGCGAGAAAGTGTATCTGTGAATCAATATTTAAAATATTTTATATATATTGTGTTGTTTGAGTTGTTGATGTTGATTTGGGTTTTCGATCGATTCGCCTGATCAACGCTATCGATAGAATTTCCAAAACACTTTAACAGAGCATACTGACACAATATTGTTTTCAAATTTGGTAAACAAAATAGTTTTGTATGATTATATTATAATAAGTATAAATTTTCTGGAATTAAATTGTTAATGAACCTGTTTTTCGAAATGATAATACCTTCATTTCTTGTATTATAAACCATTGACTATTGCAATATAAATAAACGAATTTATAAAACTTGGATATAATTTGATTTAGAATTTAAAATAAATTTAAATTAGAATTTGAGAATTTAATTTCCGATAATTTCGAACTACGCTTTTAAAAGTGTATAATGTATATTATTCAGAATATTTTCAGAATAGAAATCGTTTTCAAAGAATTTTAAATGATTAAATCAGTGCTTTTCTCTTTGTCGCTGGAAAATAATTTCGGTGATGACGGCCGCATCATCGATATTCATTTTCGGGTTTCGAAGTGGAAAGACTATTCTGTAGCTCTGCTACACTTTTGGTTTGGAAAAGAAAAATAAATCGATTTGAATTTCTAAACATGACCTGATTATTAATGTATATTGAAGATTTTAAATTTGATTTGATATTATATATATTTATTTATTTTATCTATTAATTGTTTGAAGATAATCGAAAATTAATGCTTAAATTTTCTTAAAGGATGTTCGATTATAATTGAAGCCAAATTTTGAATGAATAGGTAAATGAGAAATAATTGAATTAGGAAATTTTTACTTGTATAATACTCGATTGCATTATATATAACTTACCTAAATTTTCAAAAGTTAATTATGTAGTTGAATATTATGTAGTAGAAAAATGATATCGAAAGAATTTTCAAATAAATTTGAGTAGTTATAATAAATGTAAATATACTTAACATATATGTTATAGGATATATTAAGTAGAATAAATTTAATAATAATTTGGAATAAAGAAAAATTAGATTTGTTGAATAAAATATGATTATTAATTATTAATAGGGTATAATTGGATAATAAAACAATGAGTAAATGAGATAAATAAATAAATTCTTGTTGTGAAGGAATCTTTTGTTAGTAAATTGAAATGAAATCAACTTAATAAATTATCTTGGATTTAAAGTAAATTGTTGAATATGAATTAATATAAATTGAAGGTTATATGGTATAGATTAATTGTCTATTTTGTTTCTCAAGTCTATTTACTTTGTTTGTTTCTATTCTCCTACCTTCTTCCTTTTCGAGGACGAAAAGTTTTGAGTGGGGGAGAATATAACGACCCGTAAATTTAACCAGTTTTAATAACGTTACTAATTAAATTTTGGGAATTTAAACGATAATATTTTGAAATATAAATTTGATATTTGGAATGCGTCTAGTTAAACATAGCAACTGGTAAATTTTCGTCCGAAAATACAAAAGTTTATTTCGCGCGTAAATTTACTTCAATCTAATCAGTTAAAAAGCGATGAAAATAAAACATTTTCAAAACCAAAATATTTTTACATACAAAAATTCTAAACCATCTTTTGAGCAAGTTGGCAGTTTGTCGTTTTTCCAAATTCGGACATCTTTGGCTCCGTCGATCTTATTTTTCTGCGATTTTTATGCATTTTCCGCTAGTTGAAAATTTTGAATTTTTATAATTCAATCGTAACACTGATATCCATATGCCGTTTTGATCGTCTCGTCGTACTGATCTCTATGGTATATTCGGTTGTCAATTTCAGTGTTCGCTAAAGCGACGTAATTAGCGGTGTCGGTATCATTTTGAGTCTCTTGTATATCATGTCCATTCGTTTCCAAACAGCTAAAAATGAATGACCATTTGTCAACCGTTCAAATTTAGACTTTTTATTTCCCAATGTCTATTAATTCTGGTTCGGTTCGTTCACCTTCACCTTCCTACCTTCTGTTCGCATCCAAACATATGTAATTACCTTCATTTTTTAGTCTGTTCATTGTTTTGCATCCTTGGAAAGAAATTTGCAAAGCCTGCAAATGTGATGCGTACCCATACTTTTCACTCCACCTCTCTCACTCTCTCTTTCTTCCATCTCTTCCCCAAGCTCTCACCGTCCCCTTCCTCTCCTCAGACAGCCATCAGCCACCGCCTCTTCAACCCTCGCCCACCATCTGATGAAAACTCTACCGCTAACCCATCCTCCGACGTCCTCCTCCGCCATGCCGGACCCACCGACCAAACACCATCTCCATCCTCTCCTAGCCTCGGCCTTGAACCCCTCAGCCTCACCAAAGCCGGCCCCTCCTCAGCCACCAGTGTAGCTCGCGCAATGACCCCAACGCCACCTCCTAGTGTGCCGTGCTACGCCTCCGCATCACCTCACCACGTGCTCAGCCCAGCCAAAGCCGCAGCTCGCCTCACTTGGAACGCTCTTGTCCACCTCCGACCCGCCCTGAGCGCAACTTTCCGACCTCCTCATGACAGCCGTAGCCTGTTTCTAAAAAATAAAAAAAATAAAAATAAGGTACATCATATGTAAATATACACATATATTATATATTTTATGTAATGTTGGAATATATGTTACAGTAGTAGATTTTACTTCTAATTATATTGTAGGAGTATTTGATATTGGTATAGTTTGGTAAGTCTGCATGCATCAGCTACTTATAATTATTTTTATTAAAATTTATATTAACTTATATAATTATTATATAATGATGCCATTAGTATATATGAGTTTCCAATCTGAAGCTACTCTGTTTGTCTTATATTTTTATATACATGTGATATAAGTTATTTAAGCTATATGTACATAAGTTTTAATAAAAGGGAGTTGATTGATTTTTCTGTTTGTAGTATGTGAGTCTGTTGATAGTTAAGAATGTTCTATATAATTGGTCTGATTTGTATATTATATTAGTTACGTATAACATTAACTTTGGAACAACCTTGTATATACTTAAGTTTGCAACAGTTGTTGGTTATATGAAGTGGTATTTGATTTGGGTATCCGCACGCATTTGGTTTTGCATAAAGTATTGTTCGTCATTTTTGTCTGCAATTGTCTTCATATTTATAAAGTATGAAATGTATTCATTTTTAGCAACTGTTGTGTCAAAATATTTTAACTATTGTTAGTATGTAAAGCGTATGATGTAAATATGTACCGAGATTTTAAGTTGTACATGATTTGAATTTAATAAGATTTTTTTTAAAGAAAAATATATTATAATAATAATACGTTTGAATTTAAAATATGTGATTAAATTTAAAGATGGCGTTTGAAATGCATATTTATGAGATTTTATCTGTGTTTAAATTAAATATCGATTTGAAAATATATGCTTAAAATTGATTTTGAAATATTTATATATATTTTATGTGTTTAAATTTGGAATAAAGTTATGTATATATGTTCACTGATACCATTTACCTTCATCGATCCTATTCTGATTTGATTTCGGCAAATTCATATTAACAGCATTGCTCGTCGATTCATGCGTGTAACAACCCGCATATTTATCGATTTTATATTTAAATATTTTATTTAAATATTTTATCGTTCGTCGGATTTTGGACTGAAAACCTACTTTTTGCATACGGTCGAATTAGGACTCGAGACCACCTCCATTGAGTTCAAAATGCCGTTTGTGACCTTTTTGAGTATAAGCTTCGATATGTTTGGAGAAAGTTGATTTTTGCTACTTTTTCCCGCTTAGGGCTTTGGTTGGGCTGAGCCAATTAGTCACTTAACTCAGTTCCAACACTCTCCTCCTCATTCACTTCTCTTCTATTTTCCTAACACTCAAGCTCAAGCAAAAATGGAGGAAGAGAATGGAAAATAGAAATTCCTAAGCCCTAGCTTGCTTTGCAAATCCATCTCCTTGCTCCAAAGTTCATGAGAACCCATTGGTAAGCTTCCTCTTCTTCTTCTCTAACTCATTCTCTCTTTGAATTTCAGAAATTTCCTAAACCTAACTTAGGAAATGTTCTTCTTTTTAGCTTAGATTCAAGCTTCTAGGGTTGGATTTGAAGAGTGGTTGATTCCCCTTTGCTTTCAAGCTTCATCTTCTTAAATTTTAGTGCAAAGGTGAGATTTTTATCTCACATCTATGACTATAATTATCTTTGGTTGTTGGGTATGAATTCCTAACACTTCTTCATGTGCATTTGCTCTTGTTTTGGATTGATTTTGCGAATGCTCCAATATTTGGGTTTTTAAGTCAAATTTATGTGAAATCCTTTTATGGATGTTTGATCATGTTTTTGGTGATGCACCGAGGAGCATATAGGGTCGGGTTGCCGATTGGCATAAACCCTTAGAGCCAATGTTCGTCCGGTTGCATTTTGGAAGAATTTGCTCTTCATTTGAATAGGCTGAAAAACAGCTCAGGCATGATTCAGTCGACTGAAAACTCTGTTCAGTCGACTGAACCTGAAACCCAAGAGTTTCCAAGCATAATTCAGTCGACTGAAAAACTCTGCACAGTCGACTGAAACTGGAAACAGAAAATTTCCAGGCATAGGGTCAGTCGACTGAAAACTCTGTTCAGTCGACTGAACCTGGTGCTTTAGTCCAATTTGCCTTTTTGGATTGAATTTCCAATTTAAATCGATTCGTGATGATCCTATTTATTGTCATCATTTATTATCATCTTTGATGACTTATTTTCTTTGGGAATTTTAGATATATCCACTTCGATGGATCCTTTATCGATTTCATTGGATTTTTATTCACATCTTCGAATGTGATCTTTGTGATTGATTGTTTCTACAATCCCCCTTGTGCTTTGTCACTTTAAAAATATAAAGGTTTTCTATACTAGTAGTAAATATCAAAACTCTTTCCTCAAACGATTTCAATACTATTTTAATACCAAATTCGTTTATAAAACCGTTTTCCAATCTATTAGTATATACAAACCTTTACCTCACTCGTATGAGAAATCTAATTAAACGACTTAGTAAAACGAGTGGTATGAAACGCTTGCGTTTACTTCGTCGGTTAATTCTTGGACTTGTTCGATTGAATCTCTTGTGACAATTTTCTAGTAGAGATCTACAATTTGTTCGTAAATATTTAAGTTAAGCTAGTGGTTATGGGACATGAAGCTAAGCTCATATATTTACTAGCTTAGTGTAATCAACACTTCTCTTTGATCATGACGATCATTTTAGGTTTTAGACTAGCAACGTGCTATGTCTTTGTGATTTGGTTCATCGGACGTCCCGCTGAACGACGTCGTTGTTCCCTTTGATTGTGATTTGGTTCATCGGATGTCCCGCTGTACGACGTCGTTGATCCTTTCCTTGTGATTTCTGGATCTCGTGTGTTGAATTCTGGAATTTATGTTTCACCAACTTTTACGATGGGCATTGATATATGTGTCATATATTGTGGCTTGGTGAATGAAATTAGGAGTATGACATTCCTTTTTATCTTGAGTAGATTATTGTGATATTGATTAATCTCTTGTTGATTTCCAATTTACTTATTTATCACAGCTTGGCATTGTGATTATTATGTTTATGTCATATCTCTTATTATATATCACTTCATCTGATATTTGTAGCTAGACTGATCCGTTTATTATTTTCTTATTAAATAATACTCGGATCAGACCGAGATGTTACAGGTGCTTCTGCTTGACTTCTCTCTTGGGATTGATCCCCCTGACTTTTGGCTAACTACTTAGATTAGTAGTTTTTATTGTATACATTTGAGATATGGACTCCATAATGTACACTTATTCCTTTGTGTAGTTCATGTAACTATTTCTTTTGTGATATGTGGATCTTTTTAGACCACTACTCTGATGTACACTTTCATGTGTAATATTCATATCTATTTCCGCCTTTGTCATATGAATTGTCTATGACTGATTTATGTTATGTTTATTTCTATATTTGTTTCCGAAGAAATTATAGCCACTGTGTAGTAGCTTTGAGGTTGTGTCGGTATGTTGGATTTCCTCTTGAGATGAAAAGTTATATTTTTATCCGGTATATCGGTACTCGCACAAAGCAATTATACAGATGGTCGCTCCTCAACAGCCTTATTCTTCGTGCTAGTTGACAGCATTCACAGTAATGTTCTTGTCTAGCGTGGGCATAGAGGTGGGGCGTCATAGCTTGGTATCAGAGCCAAACTTCGGAACAATGTAGAATAATTTAGCAAGGATCATGTCCTAAGTCTTTCTTAGGAGTTGTGCTTTAGGATTTTATTCGGGTCTTCGTACCGATTCATCCTATTTTCTTTATGATTCCTTGTTTTATCTATCAAGAATTGCTTGATATTTATTTTGAGAATAACTTTTTCCTCTTCTTTCTTTCTTTCTTAAAGAAGAGAAATGGTTAGACCAGGCCGTTCCAGCGCCGGTCAATTTAGCGCTACTCCTCAGGATGGAGTATTCATGTCTGCTCAGCAGCTTCTAGATCTTGTTAAGAACGCTCAAGCAGCCGGACCCAACCAGAGCCTACTCATCCAAGATCCGGTTTTGCACGCTTGTGCAGAGACTACACCGATTTGGGTGGAGAGCCATTCAGGGGATCCGAGAGTGTTATTGAAATTCAAGCTTGGCTCAAATCATGCGATCGCATCTTTTCTCGCATGAATCTTATTGACCTTCATCGAGTCCAAGTAGCTTCTAGCATGCTCCAAGAAAGAGCATTGGATTGGTATGAGCTTTTAATTTCTGAAATCGTTGAGGCGGATCATACTTGGGAGCGATTCTGGGGAAGATTCGAATTGAAATTTGTGCCGGAGGCTGAAAAAGTAAACTTAGCCCGGCGTTTCATAGACCTTGTTCAAGGTGAATCTTCTGTGACAGACTATGTCGCATCCTTCAAATCTCTGTCCAAATACGGGGTTGAGTACATTAATACCCCATTGAAGAAAAATCAGAGATTTGTCTATGGATTGAATAAGAATCTTAAGAAGCCATTACTCCTGAAACTTGAGGTTTCATTTGATCAGCTTATTGATATCGCTCTTCGTCTTGAAGAGGCCGATAATGAAGGTGATGTTGAAGTTGTGCGTGCCCAACAGAACTTCGACAATAACTTGAAGAGGCCTATCAAATTCAAAGGCCCCGATTCTAATAAGAAAGGAAAGCAACAAACTCAGGTAGCAAATGTTCCTACCTCTAGTCATGGACGATGCTACAATTGTGGTTCCATAGACCACCATGTAAGGGAGTTCCCGAAACCCCTCTTTTGCCGTTACTGCAAAGGTTCGGGTCATCTTTTATCTTCGTGTCCTAAGCTTCCAAGCAAGTGAGAAGGAAAGCTGCAACTTTTGGTCAAGGTATTTTCATTCAATCCTCGATGGCATTGTTTTAATTCGTGAACTTTCTATTTGATTTCTTTTTGATATGGGTTTCATCTCATTATTTTTATATCAAAAGAACTTGTTGATTCTTTTCTTTGAATATTTTGGGATTATTGACTTCATTGAGAATTGCGAATCCGGATGGTAGATCCGCAACACTCAATTTGCTTTTGTTTAGATGTCGAGATTGTTTTATGTGACTTTTCTTTCCGAGCCGATATTTTTGCTTTGGCTTCGGAATTGACCTTTCTGTAAGGATTGGCTTAATCATTGTGAAGCCCATATCCTATTTTTCCGAGTGGATTATTCATCTTCGACATTTTCAATCTGTTAAGCAGATTTCTATTTTTCTTTGTGATTTTGATTCCATCTTGATGGCATCATTTTATTCTTTAAAGTCCTTATGGTGAGGAAAGTGTTATTTCTCTCATCTAAATAGTTTGAGAATTTTTCGGTATATTTGACTTGTCTAAGGATTATGACCTAAGTAATCTTTTGTGTGGTGCTAAGGTCTTTTTAGTTCGACTTTACCACCGTTTTCATTTGCTACAAGTTGTGGAAGTTAGCATTTCACTTATCGCATTCCACACTTGTTATGATTCCTATGAATGAATTATTATGTCATTCAATTTGTCCAGCTTGTTTCATCCGTTTTATAAATCCAATATTCTATGAAAATTTCAATGAGACCATTCTTATTTATGGATTTTGGATGGAAATAGAAATTTAAAATTTTGCAAATCTTTTTCATAAGATTTAATTATAAGTGCAATTTGATTTTTTGCTCTTAAAACGAGCAAAGAATATTCTTAAAACTTTTTAAGAGATTTATTTATCCTAGAAAAGATGACTTTGTGATTGTATTGCCCGTTGAGTGCTTTAAGAATTTTGGTCGATGCGCTTGATCAACGTTATCGATAGGAATTTCCTAAACGCTTTGATGTGACAATCAGACACGATATATTGACTTGTAAAAATTTAAATTTTTGTAGAAAGATTATTACATAAAAGTAAAAATGTAATTTTGAAAGTTTTAACTTTTCGGGGAAGAGAATTATTTAAAATAACCCTTCCTTTCAATACTCTTATTCTTGTGATTCCTGAAGGGGAACCAAGACTTTGCTATTTGTACCGATACTAGTCGTATTGATTTGGAATGCCATTCTCTTGCAAAGGAGAACGTGTTATCCCTTGTGCTTCTAAATCATTATAGATTCTCGAGACTAGATAGCCACTTATGATCTAGTGCTCTCGGCTAATGTTTTTGCTTTTCGAATTTGGCATCATCATATTTGGATGAGAAATTTGTTCTCTATCTCGATCATAAATCTTTGGAATATTTATGTTCTCTTAAGGAACTGCTTGTTGACTCAAGTTCCTAGCTTCCTATGATCTTGATATTCTTTTTATTCCCGAAGGGGAAATCGTGTTGTGTCAGGACCCGATTCTTCGTCTTCCGAAAATTCGACATCGATACTCACTTTATCGACTGCCGAGCAATCGAACGACGGAAAACCGAACACTGAGGGTTTTAAGAAAAATTTAAGAAAAGAAAAAGAAGAGAGGAGAAGGTAGAAGATGGAGAGGAGAGAAAATAGAAATTTTTAAAATAGAAGAAAAAGAGAATAGAGAGAAAAGAAAAACAGAACGGAACTGAAAACAACAAAACAACAACAGAATCTCACAATTCGCAGCGGAACAACATATAATAGATAAATGAATAATCTTTAAACAAAGAACTATCAGTTATTACATTTTATACATTTCATTACATCATATCATCAGAGTGTACAACAACAACAACAAACAGTGCAGCGGAAAAAGAAATACTATATAAACTAGTAATACGCCATGCCATCCAGCTTGCCTCCAGCAACTCCAGAATATCCAGAATATCCAGATAAACCTTAACTCTTGACTGCCTGTGTGGAAATTGGTGGGCACCCAAAGTTTAGGAAGGAAAACAATAAACTCCAAGTCAGTCATGTGACTGGTGTGAGAACTCAAAACAGTTTATTTAACTTTAAAATCAAAATAGAGGAATATTTTTAAGTCAATTCGCAATGCTTTTTAAAAATGAGACTACCATAAGGCCTCCCGCACACACACACATGCTAACGCAGAATCGGAGGAGATTTCTCCTTATGATAGTCAAAGATGCTTGATACGCATTTAAAATAACATTTGATATTATTATTAGTGTATAGTGTAGGAAAAATTCATTTCGAAAGTAGAATATAAATCTTAGCCAACATACGACCATTATCGTATGCCTACTATAGCTAACTATGTTCAATAGCAGGTTACCGCCACATTCCATAGCAGGTTATACAACTAAAACCGTACACGTTTCGTATTGTTTCTTTGGATTTCCAACGAATGATCAGGCCAAGGAACTTCCCATTGCCACATGAGAATGCCTCTGGATGGACATCCCCGAGAACCAAACCGGATCTCTACCAACACAAGGCCGGGTTACCCCTAACTGAGTAACAACTGACCGAATATGCCATCCCCCGGTCCTTTGGGACCTTTTACCGAGCGCTCGTAATCAATTCACACAATCATAACAAAGTGTTTTCAACATGAGTAAGTATCTGGGCTCCATACCATGATACCACCCTTTTCCAGAAGGAAATGCACACATCCTAAAGGGCGCTACCCCTCATAACCTTGCTGCTTCTTTCCTGTTTTGACCATTCACGGGGTGTGAGGCTCGACGAAGTCACGTCCACAAAAACATACTTTATACAAAAGCCATGCTTTGGGTCACAAATGATCATAGAGATGATCACAAAGATAGACGATCAAATAAATGATCCTATCACAATAATCAACACAATGATCATTTCACATCAACACTCAGCATGTCACATTACCAAATTGGGAATATATCGCTGATAACATTCAACTATATAACCTCTGAGCTCGTACGTCTCAGAGAAGGGTGTTAAGCTAAAAGAATAAATTCTTCGCCACCAACAGAAATATATTTGAAAGAAATCGGCTTTATATCTCAACTTGTAATGTCAGACATACAATCCATACAAGTCTGTTCCGGGCTCGAACAAAACCGAAGGCACTTCTTACGAAGCCCTTGCAAATCCGGGTATTCACAATCCCGATCGAATTTCCCATCACTTAGGAGATCTCAATACCAGGAGCTACCCAGTGCATAGACAATCGATAGGTCATCCTATCGCTTTTGCAAATACTCGGTCTTCAACACCGATCTTCAAATGCAATTCACAACGACGTATCACGTATTCGGAATGGGTTATACGACCCCATGGTCCTTTCCCGGTTAACCCGAATAGTGAGCGCTTATTCAAAAATAAGTGTGGCATTCAAATTCAAACAAATCACATCAATTACCCATTCATAGGGAAATATTGATAGTCGGTTATTGAACTATCAATTGATATGCACACATCACCGGTTTCCAAATAATTTTCCAATTTTTTTTTATTTTCCAAAATATCTTTACTAGATATATAGTTTCACACTTCAAAAATAAATCAATATTTATTTTTCTAAACCAATCCCACTTTCTTTTATAAATTCCGTAGTGAATTTATATTTCACAATATCTATGAATATATGATTTTAATTATTCATTTTCAATTTATCTTCAAAAAGATAAATTCTTAAGATATTCACTTTATATTGGAAAACATTTCCATACTTATTTATTCATAAGTAATTCACAAATCTTATTTATTTTCAATACTTAGAAAATATTCAATATACTTAAATCGAGATTAAGTATATATTTCATTCTTTAAGGAAATCATGCTCTTAAACATATTTATTTGGGCCAAAACGAATGTTACGTAAAACATCGTTACGACACCCAAAATCACTAGTATAGGGATTCGAAATTAAATAGATATATAAATCCCAATACTATACAAACATTTCCTTTCGGAAATCATTTACTATAACAATAGTGTTATAGTCCACCATTTCCTTTTATTTCTCGAAAATGTCTATTCCAACAATGAATGTTGAAATCTATGGTTTTGAATCTCAACACATTTAAAACATCGTTAGATCGTTTTAATTCTATTTCAAATATCACATTCAAAACAATTTCTTTAACATATTATTCACTATTCAAAAACGTGAATATACTACGTTAATCAATTTCATCCTTTTATTCATTTATTTCAAAGGATTATTCACCGTCAAAAACGTGAATATAACTTCATTTATAGGTTTCAACAATTTACTTATCAAAATAAGTCATTTGCGAATTTACAAAACAACGTTTATAAATTCTATTTCTATTTGTTTTATAACTACTTCCTTTATAAATTCCTTTATTAACAACCTATTCGATTTATAACTCAATTATAAAACAAAGGTTCATATTATAAGTTAAATACTTATAAATTTATTCGTTTGCAAAATCGTTCCTTTGAACTTCATAATTATAAATCTTATAACTTATAAGATTCAATTATTCATCCAAATATATTCTTTAATAACTTCACAAAATTTATAAATCTTACTATTTATAAATTTCACTTATAACTTCATCATTTATAATTTTATAAATTCCATTCACTTATGCAATCCATTTGCACTTCATTCAAACACTTATAAAAACTCGTTTTATAATGTCAATATTCCAATTTTTAAATATCCATTTATAAATCTCTTAATATAAATCAATTTATATTGTTCTTTAAAACATATTTAATCTCCTTTATTATTTCACCATTTTGATTCATAAAATAATTAAATTTCATAAATCCTATATTTAAACTTTTCACAATAAATTCTAAAATCCCGATTAAACTATTTTATAAAATCGTTAGCATCATATTCTCAAAAATCAGTTTTTAACTATTTTTCTCAAAAATCATAATTTTTGTAACTTTAAAAATTATAACGTTTATTTATTTAAAATGAATCAATTCCAAAAATATTTTATAAACGTATACTTTCAAAAATCACTTTTAAATCCTTTTAAAATTCCAAATTTGGTCCAATGATGCTACACACCAAATAGTCAATCACGACTACAACGATATCATATATCGATATGATAATCCATCAAATATCAAAATATCTGAAATCAAATTAAACTGTTGAGGAATCCAGTTGGATCCCTCCAACCTGTTTTCCTGCATCCAAAAACATTAGCACAATACCAATTTCGCTCCAGTACGAAATTATCGCGGTATATGTGATTTAAAATATTATGCGCTTAATAGACGGCGCAATAGGGTCTCATCCGCTAAACAAATAAATGCGGGAAATCAATAACTCCAATATATACATATGCCAATATATATATATTGCTATTATATATAATACCAATTTCACTGTTTATGAAATATTCGCGGTATATGTTTTTAATAAATAACATCCGCTTACTAACGACGTATAATGTCTATTTTAACAATCAATAGATATAAATCATCATTCAAACATGCATTCAAATATTTTAAATCTAACTATTTAAAATAAAATCGAAACTGATTCGATCGAGTGAGAAGTTCTCACCTTGATTTTTAATTTCCGTTTTAGCGATTTATTTCGAATAAAATTAAACGGACGTTTAATTTTACCCAAAATTCTCACTAACTCCAATCGACTCCAATCCAATTTCATCGCGTAGTGCTCGTCCATACGATTCCAACGCAACTGAGTTTGCATTTTTTCGACCTCGTATGAAAAAGTTATGCATTTCTAAAGATTGTACACGATTTTATATATATAAATTTCAACAAAACTAGAATTTTCTAAACCCACTTCCATTTGGGCCATAGGATCTCAAGCCTGCAACATCAAGACCGTCCATCCACTTCACCTTCTCCCACGTTCTATCTACAGACAAAGGCCGACACACTTGAACCCATCTTAGATAATTAGGGTTACATGCCGTTGCCACATCGCTCAACTTTAGGTCGATCAACTTGCTCCATGTCGAAGCCCTCCACTTGCACTATGTTCGGCCCTAACCTCTCCATGCTCGGTCGCCTAGGTTGCGCGCAACACGAGGAGGAACGGCCCACGCACGCGGCTCCATATCTCCCCCATCGTCGCTCCAAACACGATCTCCACCGTTGAACTTGTAGATCTTGATGTCCTCTTCAATTTGTTAGTTGAAACCTAAGGCTAATTGTTGACGGATTTGGAGAAATCGAGGGAGGAAGGTGGGAAAATTCTGGCCGTTCATAATAGGGTGGCGGCTGCGTTAGGGTTTAGTCTATTTTTTTTTTTTTTATTAATGAAGAGAGTGGGGGGTCTATTTATAGGGAAAAACGAAACACTATTCATTCCGGAAATTCCGAACTCCGATTTACGCGCCGAAACTAACGTTCCTAGGGTTTATCCCGCGTTTCGGACACAATGGAACAGGTTTCGAAAGCTAATTCGGACATCTGTGCGAGTTATGGCTACAAACGTTCAATTTAAATTAAACCGATTAAATCGATTTTCTAGGCGTTTTAATTTGTACCGGACAAACGGTAAATCCAATTGACACGAAATTTGAAACCTTACAATAATATCACATTACGAATCCGATGAAACTGGTTTCGTCGAAATCCGAGACTTTTTGTAAAATGGCTATTTTAACTCGCCAAATTAAAATTAAAAATAAGTCGATGCGTTTCGAGCTGCCACGATCAAACGATAGCTCCGATTGATACGAAATTTGAAATCCAGTAATAACTAACTATTATGGATCCAATGGAACTGGTTTCATTCAATTCTGAGACTGTTTAAAAATTGACTATTTTCACTAGTCGATTTAAATATTAAAATATTCAATTTTCACAAATTAACTTTTAATTCGATTTTAAAAGTTCTAAAATATCATTCTAACTCCAATATGATAAAATAAAATTTTACAAATCATTTTCAATCATATTTAACTCAATTTTCAATTATTTCCATAATTTAACGTATTAAATTATCGATTTAATTATTCAATTAAATCCAATAATTCAAATAAAAATTTATTTGACTTATAAATTCACTTATAAATATTTAAAATTAATTAAATATTCAAATTTTAATTACTAAAAATCCTGGGTCGTTACAATCTTCCCCCCTTAAAAGAATTTCGTCCTCGAAATTAACAAGTTAGAAAAGTACAGAATCTATTAATTTTCCAAAATTCATAATTAAACTTCTTATAATACTTTACTAAGTTTTCAAATCATACATAGTTATCTTTTCAAAAACAACTATTATTGTTTAACTTTCAATTCCAATCAAAGTTAAAATTTTCAAAATTTTCCCAATTTCTCAAATTTTTTTCTAACGCCTTAAATTTCCGAAAAAATTCGCCATAGTCTCCTTTGCGCGGCTCGATCCGAAAAAAAATGACAGTATATATATCACAAATATACATCTCATCAAGTAATGAGGCATCCCGCAGGGAAAAAATGTAAAAGTGCGATATTTAATCCGAGATATGTACCTTATATTTTATTAGCAAGCATATACGGCTAATATAGCGCGAAAGCGAGCTCCAAATGCGAAGCAAACGCAATCCACACCTACTAATCACTCAACAAACAACATGAGAATCATGTATATAGACAATAGTATCGATATACAACATATAGCAACATAATAACTATATATGCTAACATAGCAAATGTAGTAAAAGCAATATATTCAACCATCAACCAACTATCATTAATAACCAAATCAACATTCATTTATATTCTCATTAATATTAAATGAATTGGGTTTTCAATTTAATCACATTTGATTCATTAATAGTGGATGTTTTTACTAACATTCATTTTCAATTAGTTTATATTCACTAATTCATATTCAAGTTGGTTCACTTCCAATTCAAATTCAATGCCATTCAAATTAATTTACCTTTAATTTGAATTCAATTACTTTAGCTTCCAATTTCATTAATTCAATTTCATTAACTTAATGAATTACATACAATCAACTAACAATCATATAGCAACCAATGTATATCAATTACAACCAAATTCCTTTTCTTATATTCATTCTATTTGGTTTAATTAAATTTATTTTCATTCAACTATTCAACTTCCAATAACATTAGATTTTAATGAATTAACACTTATATTCATCATTCCATATCAGCTTAATTCACATTTAATTGATTTACATTCAATCCAATTCAATTTCTAAAGTTGAATTTCATTTCTTTATTACAACTCATATTCATAAATATATTCATATAGTTTCACTTCTCATATATATAAGTTTATTTTACAATTGCAAATTACTTTAATTATAATTCAATTCTTATAATTCTTTTTGCTTATACAATTATTCTTTTACTTAGATTATTCAAACATCTAACAATCAACTTATATACACTTTAATAATTCTGAAAAATTATTTCTTTATATATAAAATATACTCAAGGTAAAATTATTTCATTTACCCAATTTAAAATCAATACTGTGTCGAATTGTTCTATTCAAGTGTTTAGAGATCCCTATCAACAACGTTAATTACTCGTATTAACCAGAATCCATATACCACTCAACAAACCAATCATCACAATATAAAACAATTTTATATTCACTAACAAATACGCTCTCATAGCTATTATTACACTCAAACTCATTCTAGAGTACTACTGACTCTATCTCTAATGAGTAATACCCAACCGAACCATGGTTGTCGCTTAACCATAAGCTCTGATACCACATTGTCAGGACCCGATTCTCCGTCTTCCGAATATTCGACATCGATACTCACTTTATCGACTGCCGAGCAATCGAACGACGGAAAACCGAACACTGAGGGTTTTAAGAAAAATTTAAGAAAAGAAAAAGAAGAGAGAAGAAGGTAGAAGATGGAGAGGAGAGAAAATAGAAATTTTTAAAATAGAAGAAAAAGAGAATAGAGAGAAAAAAAAACAGAACGAAACTGAAAACAACAAAACAACAACAGAATCTCACAATTCGCAGCGGAACAACATATAATAGATACATGAATAATCTTTAAACAAAGAATTATCAGTTATTACATTTTATACATTTCATTACATCATATCATCAGAGTGTACAACAACAACAACAACAAACAGTGCAGCGGAAAAAGAAATACTATATAAACTAGTAATATGCCATGCCATCCAGCTTGCCTCCAGCAACTCCAGAATATCCAGAATATCCTGATAAACCTTAACTCTTGACTGCCCGTGTGGAAATTGGTGGGCACCCAGAGTTTAGGAAGGAAAACAATAAACTCCAAGTCAGTCATGTGACTGGTGTGAGAACTCAAAACAGTTTATTTATCTTTAAAATCAAAATAGAGGAATATTTTTAAGTCAATTCGCAATGCTTTTTAAAAATGAGACTACCATAAGGCCTCCCGCACACACACACATGCAAACGCAGAATCGGAGGAGATTTCTCCTTATGATAGTCAAAGATGCTTGATATGCATTTAAAATAACATTTGATATTATTATTAGTGTATAGTGTAGGAAAAATTCATTTCGAAAGTAGAATATAAATCTTAGCCAACATACGACCATTATCGTATGCCTACTATAGCTAACTATGTTCAATAGCAGGTTACCGCCACATTCCATAGCAGGTTATACAACTAAAACCGTACAAGTTTCGTATTGTTTCTTTGGATTTCCAACGAATGATCAGGCCAAGGAACTTCCCATTGCCACATGAGAATGCCTCTGGATGGGCATCCCCGAGAACCAAACCGGATCTCTACCAACACAAGGCCGGGTTACCCTTAACTGAGTAACAACTGACCGAATATGCCATCCCCCGGTCCTTTGGGACCTTTTACCGAGCGCTCGTAATCAATTCACACAATCATAACAAAGTGTTTTCAACATGAGTAAGTATCTGTGCTCCATACCATGATACCACCCTTTTCCAGAAGGAAATGCACACATCCTAAAGGGCGCTACCCCTCATAACCTTGCTGCTTCTTTCCTGTTTTGACCATTCACGGGGTGTGAGGCTCGACGAAGTCACGTCCACAAAAACATACTTTATACAAAAGCCATGCTTTGGGTCACAAATGATCATAGAGATGATCACAAAGATAGACGATCAAATAAATGATCCTATCACAATAATCAACACAATGATCATTTCACATCAACACTCAGCATGTCACATTACCAAATTGGGAATATATCGCTGATAACATTCAACTATATAACCTCTGAGCTCGTACGTCTCAGAGAAGGGTGTTAAGCTAAAAGAATAAATTCTTCGCCACCAACAGAAATATATTTGAAAGAAATCGGCTTTATATCTCAACTTGTAATGTCAGACATACAATCCATACAAGTCTGTTCCGGGCTCGAACAAAACCGAAGGCACTTCTTACGAAGCCCTTGCAAATCTGGGTATTCACAATCCCGATCGAATTTCCCATCACTTAGGAGATCTCAATACCAGGAGCTACCCAGTGCAGAGACAATCGATAGGTCATCCTATCGCTTTTGCAAATACTCGGTCTTCAACACCGATCTTCAAATGCAATTCACAACGACGTATCACGTATTCGGAATGGGTTATACGACCCCATGGTCCTTTCCCGGTTAACCCGAATAGTGAGCGCTTATTCAAAAATAAGTGTGGCATTCAAATTAAAACAAATCACATCAATTACCCATTTATAGGGAAATATTGATAGTCGGCTATTGAACTATCAATTGATATGCACACATCACCGGTTTCCAAATAATTTTTCAATTTTTTTTATTTTCCAAAATATCTTTACTAGATATATAGTTTCACACTTCAAAAATAAATCAATATTTATTTTTCTAAACCAATCCCACTTTCTTTTATAAATTCCATAGTGAATTTATATTTCACAATATCTATGAATATATGATTTTAATTATTCATTTTCAATTTATCTTCAAAAAGATAAATTCTTAAGATATTCACTTTATATTGGAAAATATTTCCATACTTATTTATTCATAAGTAATTCACAAATCTTATTTATTTTCAATACTTAGAAAATATTCAATATACATAAATCGAGATTAAGTATATATTTCATTCTTTAAGGAAATCATGCTCTTAAACATATTTATTTGGGCCAAAACGAATGTTACGTAAAACATCGTTACGACACCCAAAATCACTAGTATGGGGATTCGAAATTAAATAGATATATAAATCCCAATACTATACAAACATTTCCTTTCGGAAATCATTTACTATAACAATAGTGTTATAGTCCACCATTTCCTTTTATTTCTCGAAAACGTCTATTCCAACAATGAATGTTGAAATCTATGGTTTTGAATCTCAACACATTTAAAACATCGTTAGATCGTTTTAATTCTATTTAAAATATCACATTCAAAACAATTTCTTTAACATATTATTCACTATTCAAAAACGTGAATATACTACGTCAATCAATTTCATCCTTTTATTCATTTATTTCAAAGGATTATTCACCGTCAAAAACGTGAATATAACTTCATTTATAGGTTTCAACAATTTACTTATCAAAATAAGTCATTTGCGAATTTACAAAACAACGTTTATAAATTCTATTTCTATTTGTTTTATAACTACTTCCTTTATAAATTCCTTTATTAACCTATTCGATTTATAACTCAATTATAAAACAAAGGTTCATATTATAAGTTAAATACTTATAAATTTATTCGTTTGCAAAATCGTTCCTTTGAACTTCATAATTATAAATCTTACAACTTATAAGATTCAATTATTCATCCAAATATATTCTTTAATAACTTCACAAAATTTATAAATCTTACTATTTATAAATTTCACTTATAACTTCATCATTTATAATTTTATAAATTCCATTCACTTATGCAATCCATTTGCACTTCATTCAAACACTTATAAAAACTCGTTTTATAATGTCAATATTCCAATTTATAAATATCCATTTATAAATCTCTTAATATAAATCAATTTATATTGTTCTTTAAAACATATTTAATCTCCTTTATTATTTCACCATTTTGATTCATAAAATAATTAAATTTCATAAATCCTATATTTAAACTTTTCATAATAAATTCTAAAATCCCGATTAAACTATTTTATAAAATCGTTAGCATCATATTCTCAAAAATCAGTTTTTAACTATTTTTCTCAAAAATCATAATTTTTGTAACTTTAAAAATTATAACGTTTATTTATTTAAAATGAATCAATTCCAAAAATATTTTATAAACGTATACTTTCAAAAATCACTTTTAAATCCTTTTAAAATTCCAAATTTGGTCCAATGATGCTACACACCAAATAGTCAATCACGACTACAACGATATCATATATCGATATGATAATCCATCAAATATCAAAATATCTGAAATCAAATAAAACTGTTGAGGAATCCAGTTGGATCCCTCCAACTTGTTTTCCTGCATCCAAAAACATTAGCACAATACCAATTTCGCTCCAGTACGAAATTATCGCGGTATATGGGATTTAAAATATTATCCGCTTAATAGACGGCGCAATAGGGTCTCATCCGCTAAACAAATAAATGCGGGAAATCAATAACTCCAATATATACATATGCCAATATATATATATATTGCTATTATATATAATACCAATTTCACTGTTTATGAAATATTCGCGGTATATGTTTTTAATAAATAACATCCGCTTACTAACGGCGTATAATGTCTATTTTAACAATCAATAGATATAAATCATCATTCAAACTTGCATTCAAATATTTTAAATCTAACTATTTAAAATAAAATCGAAACTGATTCGATTGAGTGAGAAGTTCTCACCTTGATTTTTAATTTCCGTTTTAGCGATTTATTTCGAATAAAATTAAACGGACGTTTAATTTTACCCAAAATTCTCACTAACTCCAATCGACTCCAATCCAATTTCATCGCGTAGTGCTCGTCCATACGATTCCAACGCAACTGAGTTTGCATTTTTTCGACCTCGTATGAAAAAGTTATGCATTTTTAAAGATTGTACACGATTTTATATATATAAATTTCAACAAAACTAGAATTTTCTAAACCCACATCCATTTGGGCCATAGGATCTCAAGCCTGCAACATCAAGACCGTCCATCCACTTCACCTTCTCCCACGTTCTATCTACAGACAAAGGCCGACACACTTGAACCCATCTTAGATAATTAGGGTTACATGCCGTTGCCACATCGCTCAACTTTAGGTCGATCAACTTGCTCCATGTCGAAGCCCTCCACTTGCACTATGTTCGACCCTAACCTCTCCATGCTCGGTCGCCTAGGTTGCACGCAACACGAGGAGGAACGGCCCACGCACGAGGCTCCATATCTCCCCCATTGTCGCTCCAAACACGATCTCCACCGTTGAACTTGTAGATCTTGATGTCCTCTTCAATTTGTTAGTTGAAACCTAAGGCTAATTGTCGACGGATTTGGAGAAATCGAGGGAGGAAGGTGGGAAAATTCTGGCCGTTCATAATAGGGTGGCGGCTGCGTTAGGGTTTAGTCTATTTTTTTTTTTTTATTAATGAAGAGAGTGGGGGGTCTATTTATAGGGAAAAACGAAACACTATTCATTCCGGAAATTCCGAACTCCGATTTACGCGCCGAAACTAACGTTCCTAGGGTTTATCCCGCGTTCCGGACCCAATGGAACAGGTTTCGAAAGCTAATTCGGACATCTGTGCAAGTTATGGCTACAAACGTTCAATTTAAATTAAACCGATTAAATTTATAAATTCACTTACTCACGTTCAATTTATTTGACTTATAAATTCACTTATAAATATTTAAAATTAATTAAATATTCAAATTTTAATTACTAAAAATCCTGGGTCGTTACATGTTGCCAATGCGTTTAGTCGTAAGCAACAAGGGGTTGTTTCTTTGTTGATGACCGAATGAAATTATCTTTTTATCAAGTTCATCGGGCATTTTGATGTACTTCATTTTATTGAGTTTCATCTCATTTCTTTTATGAACTTGCGTCCGATGTTCTTTTATTGTGTTCGGTTCATTGGACGTACCGTTTTTGTACTACGTCGGTGTTCCGAAATCATTCGGGCTTCGGTTCATCGGATGTACCGTTTGTACTACATCGATGTCTTTGCTATTTGATTCATCGGATGTACCGTTTGTACTACATCGATGTCTTTGCTTTTGATTTATCGGATGTACCGTTTGTACTACATCAATGTCTTTGCTTTTGATTCATCGGATGTACCGTTTGTACTACATCGATGTCTTTGCTTTTGATTCATCGGATGTACCGTTTGTACTACATCGATGTCTTTGCTTTTGATTCATCGGATGTACCGTTTGTACTTCATCGATGTCTTTGCTTTTGATTCATCGGATGTACCGTTTGTACTACATCGATGTCTTTGCTTTTGATTCATCGGATGTACCGTTGTACTACATCGATGTCTTTGCTATTTGATTCATCGGATGTACCGTTTGTACTACATCGATGTCTTTGCTTTTGATTCATCGGATGTACCGTTTGTACTACATCGATGTCTTTGCTTTTGATTCATCGGATGTACCGTTTGTACTTCATCGATGTCTTTGCTTTTGATTCATCGGATGTACCGTTTGTACTACATCGATGTCTTTGCTTTTGATTCATCCGATGTACCGTTGTACTACATCGATGTCTTTGCTATTTGATTCATCGGATGTACCGTTTGTACTACATCGATGTCTTTGCTTTTGATTCATCGGATGTACCGTTTGTACTACATCGATGTCTTTGCTTTTGATTCATTGGATGCACCGTTTGTACTACATCGATGTCTTTGCTTTTGATTCATCGGATGTACCGTTTGTACTACATCGATGTCTTTGCTTTTGATTCATCGGATGCACCGTTTGTACTACATCGATGTCTTTGCTTTTGATTCATCGGATGCACCGTTTGTACTACATCGATGTCTTTGCCTTTGATTCATCGGATGTACAGTTTGTACTACATCGATGTCTTTGCTTTTGATTCATCGGATGCACCGTTTGTACTACATCGATGTCTTTGCTATTTGATTCATCGGATGTACCGTTTGTACTACATCGATGTCTTTGCCTTTGATTCATCGGATGTACAGTTTGTACTACATCGATGTCTTTGCTTTGGATTCATCGGATGTACCGTTTGTACTACATCGATGTCTTTGCTATTTGATTCATCTGATGTACCATTTGTACTACACGATGTCTTTGCTTGGGTTCATTGGGCGTACCGTTTTTGTACTACACTGATGTCCCAAATTGTTTGAGTTTCTAGTTTTTCTGGCGTACGGTTTTGGTACTACGCCGTTGCACCGGCTCAATTGTCTGCTAATCTTGACGTTCCCCACGTCTTTTATCTACGGGAATGCCTTAGGGATTCCGGTTTTTATTCTTGAGCCCGGTGTTATTGTGGAAATTGAAGTTTCACCAGATTTCTTGCTAACTCTTTTGTGCACTTTAGGGTGAACTTCCTATTTCAAATTTTCTTTTGTGTTAATATGCTTCTACGGTTGTTACTTCTTATATTTCCTTCTTACTTATTGCGAGGACGCAATTTCTTTAAGGAGGGGAGTCTGTAACAACCCGCATATTTATCGATTTTATATTAAAATATTTTATTTAAATATTTTATCGTTCGTCGGATTTTGGACTGAAAACCTACTTTTTGCATACGGTCGAATTAGGACTCGAGACCACCTCCATTGAGTTCAAAATGCCGTTTGAGACCTTTTTGAGTATAAGCTTCGATATGTTTGGAGAAATTTGATTTTTGCTACTTTTTCCCGCTTAGGGCTTTGGTTGGGCTGAGCCAATTAGTCACTTAACTCAGTTCCAACACTCTCCTCTTCATTCACTTCTCTTCTATTTTCCTAACACTCAAGCTCAAGCAAAAATGGAGGAAGAGAATGGGAAATAGAAATTCCTAAGCCCTAGCTTGCTTTGCAAATCCATCTCCTTGCTCCAAAGTTCATGAGAACCCATTGGTAAGCTTCCTCTTCTTCTTCTCCAACTCATTCTCTCTTTGAATTTCAGAAATTTCCTAAACCTAACTTAGGAAATGTTCTTCTTTTTAGCTTAGATTCAAGCTTCTAGAGTTGGATTTGAAGAGTGGTTGATTCCCCTTTGCTTTCAAGCTTCATCTTCATAAATTTTAGTGCAAAGGTGAGATTTTTATCTCACATCTATGACTATAATTATCTTTGGTTGTTGGGTATGAATTCCTAACACTTCTTCATGTGCATTTGCTCTGCATTTGCTCTTGTTTTGGATTGATTTTGTGAATACTCCAATTTTTGGGTTTTTAAGCCAAATTTGTGTGAAATCCTTTTATGGATGTTTGATCATGTTTTTGGTGATGCACCGAGGAGCATATAGGGCCGGGTTGCCGATTGGCATAAACCCTTAGAGCTAATGTTCGTCCGGTTGCATTTTGGAAGAATTTGCTCTTCATTTGAATAGGTTGAAAAACAGCCCAGGCACGATTCAGTCGACTGAAAACTCTGTTCAGTCGACTGAACCTGAAACCCAAGAGTTTCCAGGCATGATTCAGTCGACTGAAAAACTCTGCACAGTCGACTGAAACTGGAAACAGAAAATTTCCAGGCACAGGGTCAGTCGACTGAAAACTCTGTTCAGTCGACTGCACCTGCTGTTTTAGTCCAATTTGCCTTTTTGGATTGAATTTCCAATTTAAATCGATTCGTGATGATCCTATTTATTGTCATCATTTATTATCATCTTTGATGACTTATTTTCTTTGGGAATTTTAGATATATCCACTTCGACGGATCCTTTATCGATTTCATTGGATTTTTATTCACATCTTCGAATGTGATCTTTGTGATTGATTGTTTCTACAATCCCCCTTGTGCTTTGTCACTTTAAAAATATAAAGGTTTTCTATACTAGTAGTAAATATCAAAACTCTTTCCTCAAACGATTTCAATACTATTTTAATACCAAATTCGTTTATAAAACCGTTTTCCAATCTATTAGTATATACAAACCTTTACCTCACTCGTATGAGAAATCTAATTAAACGACTTAGTAAAACGAGTGGTATGAAACGCTTGCGTTTACTTCGTCGGTTAATTCTTGTACTTGTTCGATTGAATCTCTTGTGACAATTTTCTAGTGGAGATCTACAATTTGTTCGTAAATATTTAAGTCAAGCTAGTGGTTATGGGACATGAAGCTAAGCTCATATATTTACTAGCTTAGTGTAATCGACACTTCTCTTTGATCATGACGATCATTTTAGGTTTTAGACTAGCATCGTGCTATGTCTTTGTGATTTGGTTCATCGGACGTCCCGCTGTACGACGTCGTTGTTCCCTTTGATTGTGATTTGGTTCATCGGATGTCCCGCTGTACGACGTCGTTGATCCTTTCCTTGTGATTTCTGGATCTCGTGTGTTGAATTCTGGAATTTATGTTTCACCAACTTTTACGATGGGCATTGATATATGTGTCATATATTGTGGCTTGGTGAATGAAATTAGGAGTATGACATTCCTTTTTATCTTGAGTAGATTATTGTGATATTGATTAATCTCTTGTTGATTTCCAATTTACTTATTTATCACAGCTTGGCATTGTGATTATTATATGTTTATGTCATATCTCTTATTATATATCACTTCATCTGATATTTATAGCTAGACTGATCCGTTTATTATTTTCTTATTAAATAATACTTGGGTCAGGCCGAGATGTTACAGGTGCTTCTGCTTGACTTCTCTCTTGGGATTGATCCCTCTGACTTTTGGCTAACTACTTAGATCAGTAGTTTTTGTTGTATACATTTGAGATATAGACTCCATAATGTATACTTATTCTTTTGTGTAGTTCATGTAACTATTTCTTTTGTGATATGTGGATCTTTTTAGACCACTACTCTGATGTACACTTTCATGTGTAATATTCATATTTATTTCCGCCTTTGTGATATGAATTGTCTATGACTGATTTATGTTATGTTTATTTCTATATTTGTTTCCGAAGAAATTATAGCCACTGTGTAGTAACTTTGAGGTTGTGTCGGTATGTCGGATTTCCCCTTGAGATGAAAAGTTATATTTTTATCCGGTATATCGGTACTCGCACAAAGCAATTATACAGATGGTCGCTCCTCAACAGCCTTATTCTCCGTGCTAGTTGACAGCATTCACAGTAATGTTCTTGTCTAGCGTGGGTATAGAGGTGGGGCGTCACAATGCCAATCTAGTTTTATTCCGAAAGTAGTGCTTGCGATCCGCGACTCGACTTCGTTGTCTATTCATTTCTATAGCCTCGGAAGGTGAGAAATCACTCACGATTAATATTCTTTTATTTATAAAATTTGATTTCAATTGAAACGACAACTGAAATATACTACTGTTATTTATTGCACTGTTATTTATGTATCAGTTCACCTTTGACATCTGACACCGTTATCTGTTATGTATGCAATAATAATCCAATTTAGTTGATAATTGATTGATTGTTGTTGTTTATATTGGATGTTAAATTTTAGTGTATAAGTGATAAATATTAAGCAATTGAAATTTGTCGTAGGATAGTTTAAAATTTTGAATCAACATTTGTGTTGAATTGGATTAGTTAATTTGAATAATACGACCCCTTGAAATTGTTATGTTAATTGACACGTAGAATTTGATAATTTACACTTTGAACCTTGAACGTATATTGAATAAATTGTTGTAGAATTGAAATTGAAATTGAACGACAAGTGAAAACCCGTAATGTAATAATCTTTAATCTACATGAAATGATAGTGTAGATTCTAGAGATAATTATATTAATTCGCACTAAAAACAATGCGAATTAATACGATTATTTCGGATTATTTGATTGATTATTGGATTGTTATTGATTGTTATTATTGTTTGTTTATTTACTTTGACACCATCCCAGTTATCACACTGCAAGTTCCCTTTGCTATGCTTTGATTTTGAATTGAATTGGAATCGGGTTGAAATGATATATACCCAAATGAATTTGATCTAGGATAGAGAATTTAACAAAATCCGATTGGTCAATAAATTGATTTAAAAATAAATTCGAGCAAAGAATAAGTTTTGAAATAAAGTACGAATTTGAATTTATGAAGGGAAAATGTAAATATCGAAATCTGAAACAAATATAACGTGGTAATTGATGATAGAACGTTGTTTGAAATTTGATTATCTAATAATTAAATTTGGAATTATTAATAAATAATTTGAAATTGGTAATAATTGAGTTTTGAAATTATTAAGTTTGAAATCCTTTAATAATTAAATCTGAAATTATAATTTAAGTTTGAATTCATGATTAAGTGGAAATGATTTAATAATTAAGTTTGAATCGATAATCAAGTTTGTAATTATTAAGTTTAGAAATTATTAATAATCAAGACTGAAATTATTTAATAATTGAATAAGATTGAATTAATTGATAATTGAATAAAATTTGAATTCTTGGATAAGAGAAATTGAACTTTTGGATAAGTGGATTTGAACTTCGTTAATAAAAGAAATTGAGATTCTTTATTTATTAAGGTTTGGAAATTTATTTAAGTAAGTTAATAAGTGAAATTGAAACTTCTCGATTATGTGAAATTTATTTCTTTATTAATTGAGTTTGAAATTTGTAACGAAGTCAATAAATAAGTGAAAATAGAAATTCTTTAATAAGAAATAAAATGTGGTTTATTGAAATGAATGAGATTTATTGAAATTAACGTAAGACTTGTGATTTAAAGAATTGATTTGACGAATTTGATTTATTTCAATTTGATGTTTTATATAATGAAGTTGAACGTGAGTAATCGATTTAAATGAATTGGAATTTAAATAGAAGTTGTTTTGAAGGACAAATTTACTTAATGAATATGGAATGGAATCGAAACGAATTTAAATTGATTTGAATGAAAATTAAACCATTTAAATGATTTCGGAAAGAAATTTATATTTGAACTTGAATCAATATTTGAATTGTTTTAAATAAAAATTGAAATTGAACTGTAAGACTTTGAAATGGTTATTTGGAAGTTTTGAAATGTAAACTTTGGAAATTGATTTAGAAAGACAAACGAAATGTTGATTTACAAATTGAAATTGAAATTGAATTGGATTTGGTTTTGAAATATATAAACGACCAATCGGTGTAATAATTACGACAGTTATTAAAGAGACCGGAATCGGTTTTGGATATACTCTCTATCTAAACTGAAAACCACTTTAATAACTATACGCGGAGTGATGATCCAGAATGAAGTGGTTGGATTGATGTACGTGATGACTGAAGAAAGAGAACGATAATGGATAGCCTTGACACTTGTGTCAAATTAGAAATGACTAAAATCAGGAGCCGTGCCGGGCCAAATGGGGTTAGCCACCTCGAGCGAACACACTTCTTCGTAACTACTACTCATTACTTGTTATCGATTGGTGCACCCTCGTACTTTTCAGGAGTGTTGTTTCACGGTGTTGTGATCGCTGCGGCGATGCGTTCTCACCAGTCCGGATCAGGCGAACGGTAGTTTCACTACCTTGGGTATTGCCTCATGTGCCTTGTCATACTTGTATCCCTATATACGCGACCAGTACGAATTTGTTTTGTGTTATACCTATGGAGTACTCCCTGATATCCCACCAGTTTACGGTGGAGTTTACAGTGCTGTATAGACTATGATGCTTATGTAAAAATGTGTTAAGGGGGATAATGGTAACGCCTTAACACTATTTTGATATTTTATATTACTGATAGACATTATCTATTTAGCGTACACTACTACATAGTAGATAGTTTAACGGATCCTTAGAGGATGGTGATTCCAACATCCTTTGAGTTACTTGTATTTCGATTATTATTTCACTTGAGTTGGATTTATTGATATGAGAATATTAATCCTGACTCGAGTGTTTTGTGTTTTGCTTTACGCTCGGGTCAGTCTGAGTGGTTCAGGTTTCGAGACTCAACTTTGGAGTTGGAGCTTTGCTTGAAGATCCAGCCGTCTAATCTGCTTTCAGTATTCAATGATTCCAGTGATGTATTCTGATTTGTACCTGATGCATCGACTTACTATTCTGTTGTAAACTCTGATGTATCTTATATATTTATATAGTAGCTTCATGAACTACTATTTCTTTTACTTCCGCTGCACATTATTACTCTGTGTCTGTGATTCTGTGACTATTTATTTACTGTATATCTCAGTTTTGCCTAATTTAAATCAACAATTCGGTATTTTGAATTATTCAAGTCCGACATGTGCGGATGCGAATAGTCCAAAATAACGGGTCGTTACAATGCGTGCGTGAGTGTTTAGCTTAGCTAAATAAATAGAAACAGAAGAAGAAGAACAGGAAGGAGAAGAAGATGGACTCGTGGATGCGACAGGGAAGACTCCGGTTTTTTTGGAAGTTTGCTTGAGTTTCTCGTCGTATAGCTCGAGCATTTAAATTGAAGCTACCAGGTTTTAACTTGAGAAAAAAAACATAGGAGTAGGAACAGACGCGGGGAAGAAGAAGATGCTTGGGGTAAAATTAGTGGAATACTCGAGTTTTGACTCGAGTAAGGCCTGGGTATTTTCGGCTTTATAAAGTTAAAGCAAGTTGTGACAAAATTTTAGTACCAAGGAAGTAACTAATACTCGTTTAGTTTAAGAAAGAACTTATTTCAAGCAAACTTGATTTAACTCTGTAGTTAGTCATAAATTGATTTTTAAAAAAGTTTAAAGAAAATGTTAAATGATAATTAAGATGAACAAGTTTTGTAAGTTAATGATTTTGAAAACAAATTAAAAATGATTTACAAATTGTAATTAAATTGATTAATAAACAACTAAGTATTCAAATTTAATTGTCAATTTAGAAATTGTTATAGAGATAAATTAAAATAGACAAATCAAATTTAGTGGTTAATTTAAATAACAAATTTTGAAACAATAAAACGAGTTAATCAAGATTTAAACTATTTATTCAAATACTTATCATTGTTTTAAAATAATTGTGTGGTAAATTTATTTAAACCACATTTGAAATAAATTAACTATTGCTTCTAACTTATATTGATATTTCTGTTCTGATTGTGATGCTGTGTTATATAAATTGCCATGTACTGCATTGTGATTATGATTCGTTCTGTATTGATGTGAAAACCCTGTTGCCCGTAAAACGGCATTTAAACTTCGATGCGACAGGGAATCGGATTTCAGTTGTTATCCGAAGCCCACATCGAACCTGTGAATATTTGTGAATGACATCCACATGTTTTAAAATTTGACACTCACTATTCGAATTAGCCGGGAAAGGACCTTTGTGTCGTATAATCCATTTCGAATATGTGATTCGATGTTATGAATAGCATTTGAAGACCGGTGTTGAAGACCGGGTATTCGCGAGAGCGATAAGATGACCTGTCGATTGACTCTGCACCGAGTTGCTTCGGTATAGAGTTCTCCATATGTGATGGGGAATCCGATAAGGATTGTGGATATCCGGATTTCAAGGACTTCTTTGGAAGTGCCTTCGGTTCTGTTCGAGCCCGGAACATATTTGTATGGATTGTATGCCTGACATTACAAATTGAGATATAAAGCAGATTTCTTTCAAATATATTTATGTTGGTGGCGGAGAATTTATTCTCTTAGCTTAACACCCTTCTCTGAGACGTACGAGCTTAGAGGTTATGTAGTTGAAGGTTATCAGCGATTTATTCCCAATTTGGTAATGTGACATGCTGAGTGTTGCTGTGAAATGATCATTGTTTGATCATTTGTGATATGATCATTTGTTTGATCACTTATCTTTGTGATCATTTCTATGATCATTTGTTGACCCAAAGCACAGCTTTTGTATAAAGCGTGGCTTTGTGGACGAGACTTCGTCAGACCATACACCCCGGAATGGTCAAAACAGGAAAGATGCAGCAAGGTTATTGGGGGTAGCACCTCTTAGGGTATGTGCATTTCCTTCTGGATAGAAGTGGTATCATGGTATGGAGCCCAGACACTTAACTTATGTTGATATGGCAGATATATATATTACTTTGTGATTTGTTGCTAGGACCCCGGTTAAAGGTTGGTTACAGCCGGGAGATGACATACTCGTGTCAGTAGTTACCTAGTTAGGGGTAACCCAGCCTTGTATTGGCAGACATCCGGTTTGGTTCTCGGGAACGTCCTTCCAGAGGCCTTCTCATGTGGCAATGGTAATTTCCTTGGCCTGACCATTTGTTGGAAATCCAATTCCCAATACGAAACCTTGTACGATTTTAGTTGTAGAACCTGCCATTTATTTATGGTGGCGCCCCATCGTTTAGACGGTAGCTATAGTAGGCATACGATAGTGGTCGTATGTTGGCTAAGATTAATATATATTTTCGAAATGATTTACTTCACTATGCACTAGTAATAATATCAAAGAATTTCTTTTCTCGTAACAAGCATATTTAACTATCATAAGAAGAAATCTCCTTCAATTCTGTGTTTGCATTGTGTGTGTGGCGGGAGGTCTTATGGTAGTTCCATTCTTAAAAGCATCCCGAAAATTCTTTTATAAATCTTGTTTTATTTAAATGCAACTGTTTTTGTTTACTCACACTAGTCTCATGACTGATCCGGAGTTTATTGTTTATTTCCTAAACTCTAGGTGCCCATTATTTCCATACGGGCAGCCTAGTAGCAGGTTTCTGTATTTTGGAGGAGCAATATTTTGGAGCTTTTTATCTTGGAGATATCTTAGGAGCTTTTGGAGATTTTCAGCTGTTTAGCTTTTGGGAGTTCGTTATCATCTCTCTCATTTGAGAACTTTTGGATATATGTTCACTGTTGTATTATCATGATGTTGTATTTGGAGTTGTGGTGTATGTATTATATACTCTGTTGTAGTATGGATATTATGTTGATGTTGTAACTGTGATGATATCTATGATATTGATTCTGTTCCGCTGTTTTATATTCATCTAATTGTTGTTATAAGCTCCGGCGATGCGAATTTGATGTCGTTTATCTGACATCGAGTTTGGGTCGTCACAAGTGGTATCAGAGCTGTTGGTTGAGTAAGAACTTTAGCTACGGAGTATAACACATTAGATGGCTCATTTGAGATAGGGTGGAGCATACCCTAGAATGAGTATAACCAAGACTGAAACTTTAAATTTTCTTAGTCTATTTCTTTTTACTGCTGATATTCCTTAAGATATTTCGTCTGTATATCTGAATCAATTTTCTTACTAATCTCAGATTGTGAAAATGAGTGGACGCAAAGGAAGAGCTAGGGGTCAAGGCAATGCCGCAGCACCTAATCAAATTCCCCCAGCCGCAGAAGCAGTAATAGATATTCAGCAGCAGCCGGACTTGGCTGATTTATATAAGAAGTTCGAAAAGCTTGGTGGCAAACCGTTCACCGGCAAGGAGTCAATTATTGAGGCTCAAGCTTGGGTAAAATCGTGTGAGAAGATTTTTAAAGGGCTAAAACTGCAGGATGAGCAGAAGAGACTTATAGCTTCTTGGCAACTCCGAGGAGAAGCTTCAGCTTGGTGGGAAACCATCATTATAGATGAACCCGAGGAAGAATTTACTTGAGATCGTTTTAAGGAAGTGTTTGAGAAACGTTACATGCCATCGGCGGGAGTTTCCAGAATGTATTAGGAATTTCTGGATTTGAAACAAGGAAGTTTGTCATTTGAAGAATACTTGAATAAATTCAGCGAACTATCTCGGTTTGGCCCGGAATTGCTAAACACACCTCTTAAGAAAAACGAAAGGTTTATCCGTGGAATGAACCAGAAATATCATGAAAGAATGATGGGCCACGTTAAAGAAACTTTTTCAGATTTAGTAGATATGGGGTACAGATAAGCTACCCTTGATATAAGAGAAGCAATGGTGGAGAAAGGTAATTCAGGAAATCAAAATTGGAAAAAGCGGAAATTTGGAGGCAAGAAACCTTGGAAAGGCAACGAGAAGAAGAAGAGCATTCAAGGAAGCGCAGCAGAAAATGTCACTTGTTACAACTGCAAAGAGAAAGGCCACTATTCAAATAACTGCCCAAACCGAAGAAGCCAGCTAAAGAATGTTTCAATTGTCATAAGCCAGGACATGTAGTTAAAGATTGCCCAGTGATGAAGCCAGCGCAGGTGGCAAAAGTTTATACGATAAAGAAGGACCCCTCATCTTCAAAAGCTGACAAAGGGAAAAGTGTTTTGGAAGGTAACCTTATTATTAGTGATAGAACTGTTAGAGTTTTATTTGATACAGGTGCTTCACATAGCTTTATCTTCCAACAAACCGTAAATGAATTAGGACTTGAAACTAAATTTGCTAACGATCTTATTTGCGTGAAAAATCCGGTTGGAGGTCCCGCAAATCTTTGTTCATATTGTAAGAGAGTTCCTATTTCATATGATAGCTATCGATTTCCTATCAACCTTTTTGTCCTCGAATTTAATGAATTTGAAATCTTACTCGGTATGAACTGGTTATCGAGATATGAAGCTGTATTGGATTGTAATAATCGGGCAGTTTTAATCAAAACGAACCTTGGAAATTTTATTGAAATCTCTTGCGAGGATCCAAGTCCAAGGAGAGACAGATTGATGTATACCTTGGGATATCTTGAACCCACTTTGCAGTCTATACCTGTTGTTCGGGATTTTTCCGACATATTTGAAGAAGTGAAATCTTTACCTCCTCACCGAGAAATAGAATTCCGAATTGATCTTGTACCCAATGCTCGTCCTGTTGTTCACGCAAGTCGCAGGATGGAACCCAGGGAAAAGTTTGAATTGGTTCATCAAACTAATGGACTACGAGCAAAAGGATTAATTCGACCCAGTGTTTCTGAATGGGGCTCAGCCGTCGTATTTGTTGCTAAATCGGACGGATCTTTGAGATTGTGTGTAGATTACCGCGATCTAAATAAACAAACTCTCAAGAATAAATTCCCTCTACCAGGAATTGATGATCTATTCGACCAACTTAATGGCACTCGTTTCTTTTCAAAAATGGATCTAGCCCAAAGATTCCATCAATTACGAATCGTCGAAGATTGTGTCCATCTGACCGCTTTCAGAGGTCCTGATATGTTCTACTAATGGTTAGTTATGCCTTTCGGGCTAACCAATGCTCCAACATACTTCGTAGATCTTATGACTCGTGTGTTTCGGGAAGTTTTGAATAAATTTGTGCTCGTGTTCATTCATGATATTTTGATCTATTCTAAGACTAAAGAAGAGCATGCCGAACATCTTAAAATCGTAATGGAAATATTGAGGAGAAATGTTCTATATGCAAAATTTTCCAAATGTCACTTCTGGGTCAATGAAGTCAAATTCCTTGGCCATATTGTTAATGAAGAAGGAATTTCAGTAGATCCTGGCAAAATTTCCGCTATTTTTGATTGGAAACAACCCACTACTCCAAGAGAAGTTCGAAGCTTTTTGGGTTTAGCAGGCTATTACCGGAAATTCGTTCAAGATTTTTCTAAGTTGGCTAGTCCGCTGACTAAGCTAACAATGAAAAATGCAAAGTTCATCTGGACTTCAGAATGTGAAGAAGTTTTTCAAGAGTTGAAAAAGAGATTGACCACTGCTCCTGTTCTCACTATTGTTAACGGGAACCAAGGCTTATCTGTCTATACTGATGCATGTGGTGAAGGGGTAGGTGCAGTATTAGTGCAAAATGGAAAGGTAGTTGCCTACGCGAGTAGACAATTACGTCCACATGAGAAAAACTACCCAACACATGATTTGGAACTTTTGGCTGTTGTTTTCGCCTTAAAAATCTAGCGACATTATTTTCTGGGTAAGAATCTTTCCAGCTTTCCTAACAATTTATGAAACTAACTTAACTAAAGAAATATACCTAATAAACTCTCTTTGTTTTAGGTGAAAAATTCGAATTATTCACCGACCATAAATCTTTGAAATATCTTTTCTCCCAGAAGGATCTAAATTTGCGACAACAACGTTGGTTGGAATTTCTGGCATCTTATGACTTAGATATTCTGTATACGCCAGGAAAAGCCAATGTGGTTGCTGATGCCTTGAGCAGGAGACATGCTGTTCTCGCATATCTAGTTATCACTCCTACTCTTCTTAAGAAGATCGCGAGCAAGCAAACTAAAGATAAGTTTCTTCGAGAACTGCATAGAAGAATAGATCGAGGAGAGGATACTACTTTTGAAATAGATAATAGAGAAGTTATAAGGATGAAGGGCAGAATTTGTGTCCCTGACATTCCAGAACTGAAACGTGAAGTATTGGACGAATGCCACAAGTCAAAATTCAACATCCATCCAGGAGTCAACAAAATGTATCGTGATGTTAAAAGGACATTCTGGTGGAAAACTATGAAGAGAGACATATCTATTTATGTTAGTCGTTGTGCTACTTGTCAGCAAATCAAGAGCGATCAAATGAAAGTAGCCGGTTTACTTCAACCTTTGGAAGTACCGAAATGGAAGTGGGATCAGGTATCGATGGATTTCATCGACGGATTGCCACGAACCAAGAAAGGAAATGAAGCGATTTGGGTTATAGTGGACCGTCTAACCAAAAATGCTCATTTTATTCCAGTTAAGTCCACTCGAACCGTGGAAAGCTTGGCAGGTATATATATAAAGGAAATTGTTCGCCTCCATGGTATACCCAGCAGTATAGTGAGTGATCGTGATCCGATCTTCACTAGTAGATTTTGGGAAGCATTTCAGGACGCATTGGGAACGAAATTAAATTTCAGTACTGCTTATTACCCACAATCTGATGGACAGACTGAGAGGGTCAACCGAATTTTAGAAGACCTACTGCGTGCTTGTGTGCATTATTTTGGTGGTTCTTGGGAGGACCATTTGCATCTGGTTGAATTCTCATATAATAAGAGTTATCATGCCAGTGTAGAAATGGCTCCTTTCGAAGCTTTATATGGTCGTCCGTGTCGATCACCTACATGCTGGATCGAATCAGGTGATAGACTTGTTCTTGGACCGGATATGATAAAAGAAGCCACTGAGAAGGTAGACTTTATTCGAAAGAAGTTATTAACTGCCCAAAGCCGTCAAAAGAGCTATTATGACCGCCGAAGGAGAAATTTGGAATTTCAAGTTGGAGATTCTGTATTTCTGAAAGTGTCTCCGATGCGGGGTGTATTGAGATTCGGGAAAACTGGAAAGCTAGCACCACGTTATATTGGTCCTTTTCCTATTCTGGAAAGGATTGGTCCTCTAGCATATCGAGTACAGCTACCCAGCTGGTTGTGTGGCGTACATGATGTGTTCCATATTTTCTAATCTTCGAAAATATGTGCACGATCCAGATGATATTATTGAAGAAGCTGCTCAGCAGGATCTATAAATCACTCCCAACTTGGCACTTAGAAGGGAACCGATAAAAATTGTTGATCGTGATGAGAAGCGATCAAGAAACAAGATTGTGAAGCTGGTCAAAGTTCAATGGAGTGGCGATCCAAAGGACTGTACTTGGAAGACTGAAGATAATATGAAGAAATCATATCCCAACTGCAGAATAGACATTTCGGCTTAAAACTGTAAGTCATTTCCTTGTTTCTGAATTCATATATTCATTGTTTTCGTTTCTCTCTCTTTCAATTTCGAGGACGAAATTTTCTTAAGGAGGGGATATTGTAACATCCCTGAAATTTTGAATTTAAAATTTTGGTTAATTATTTGAACTTTTGAATTTAAATTTGAGAGTTTCAAAAGAAGAAAAAGAACAGGAAGGAGAAGAAGATGGACTCGTGGATGCGACAGGTAAGACTCCGGGTTTTTTTGGAAGTTTGCTTGAGTTTCTCGTCGTATAGCTCGAGTCTTTAAATTGAAGTTACCAGGTTTTAACTTGAGGAAAAAAAACAGAGGAGTAGGAACAGACGCGGGGAAGAAGAAGATGCTTCGAGGAAATTTTTTGGGATACTCGAGTTTTGACTCGAGTAAGGCCTGGGTATTTTCGGCTTTATAAAGTTACAGCAAGTTGTGACAAAATTTTAGTACCAAGGAAGTAACTAATACTCGTTTAGTTTAAGCAAGAACTTATTTCAAGCAAACTTGAAATAACTCTGTAGTTAGTTATAAATTGATTTTTTAAAAGGTTTAAAGAAAATGTTAAATGATAATTAAGATGAATAAGTTTTGTAAGTTAATGATTTTGAAAAGAAATTAAAAATGATTTACAAATTATAATTAAATTGATTAATAAACAACTAAGTATTCAAATTAAATTGTCAATTTAGAAATTGTTATTGAGATAAATTAAAATAGACAAATCAAATTTAGTGGTTAATTTAAATAACAAATTTTGAAACAATAAAACGAGTTAATCAAGATTTAAATTATTTATTCAAATACTTATCATTGTTTTAAAATAATTGTGTGGTAAATTTATTTAAACCACATTTGAAATAAACTAACTATTGCTGCTAACTTATATTGATATTTCTGTTCTGATTGTGATGTTGTGTTATATAAATTGCCATGTACTGCATTGTGATTATGATTCATTCTGTATTGATGTGAAAACCCTGTTGCCCGTAAAACGGCATTTAAACTTCGATGCGATAGGGAATCGGATTACAATTGTTATCCGAAACCCACATCGAACCTGTGAATATTTGTGAATGACATCCACATGTTTTAAAATTTGACACTCACTATTCGAATTACCCGGGAAAGGACCTTTGTGTCGTATAACCCATTTCGAATATGTGATTCGACGTTATGAATAGCATTTGAAGACCGGTGTTGAAGACCGGGTATTCGCGAGAGCGATAGGATGACCTGTCGATTGACTCTGCACCGAGTTGCTCCGGTGTAGAGTTCTTCATATGTGATGGGGAATCCGATCAGGATTGTGGATATCCGAATTTCAAGGACTTCTTTGGAAGTGCCTTCGGTTCTGTTCGAGCCCGGAACAGACTTGTATGGATTGTATGTCTAACATTACAAATTGAGATATAAAGCAGATTTCTTTCAAATATATTTCTATTGGTGGCGGAGAATTTATTCTCTTAGCTTAACACCCTTCTCTGAGACGTACGAGCTTAGAGGTTATATAGTTGAAGGTTATCAGCGATATATTCCCAATTTGGTAATGTGACATGCTGAGTGTTGCTGTGAAATGATCATTGTTTGATCATTTGTGATATGATCATTTGTTTGATCACTTAACTTTGTGATCATTTCTATGATCATTTGTTGACCCAAAGCACAAGTTTTGTATAAAGCGTGGCTTTGTGGACGAGACTTCGTCGGACCTGACACCCCGGAATGGTCAAAACAGGAAAGATGCAGCAAGGTTATTGGGGGTAGCACACCTTAGGGTATGTGCATTTCCTTCTAGATAGAAGTGGTATCATGGTATGGAGCCCAGATACTTAACTTATGTTGATAAGGGAGATATATATATATATATATATATATATATATATATATATATATATTACTTTGTGATTTGTTGCTGGGGCCCTAGTTAAAGGTTGGTTACAACCGGGAGATGGCATACTCGTGTCAGTAGTTACCCAGTTAGGTGTAACCCGGCCTTGTGTTGGCCGAGATCCGGTTTGGTTCTCGGGAACATCCTTCCAGAGGCCTTCTCATGTGGCAATGGGAAGTTCCTTGGCCTGACCATTTGTTGGAAATCCAATTCCCAATACGAAACCCTGTACGGTTTTAGTTGGAGAACCTGCCATTTACTTATGGTGGAGCCCCACCGTTTAGATGGTAGCTATAGTAGGCATACGATGATGGTCGTATGTTGGCTAAGATTAATATTCTATTTTCGAAATGATTTACTTCACTATTCACTAGTAATAATATCAAAGAATTTCTTTTCTCGTACCAAGCATATTTAACTATCATAAGAAGAAATCTCCTCCAATTCTGCGTTTGCATTGTGTGTGTGGCGGGAGGTCTTATGGTAGTTCCATTTTTAAAAGCATGCCGAAAATTCTTTTATAAATCTTGTTTTATTTAAATGCAACTGTTTTTGTTTACTCACACCAGTCCCATGACTGATCCGGAGTTTATTGTTTATTTCCTAAACTCTGGGTGCCCATATTTCCACACGGGCAGCCTAGTAGCAGGTTTCTGTATTTTGGAGGAGCAATATTTTATAGCTTTTTATCTTGGAGATATCTTAGGAGCTTTTGGAGATTTTCAGGTGTTTAGCTTTTGGGAGTTCGTTATCATCTCTCTCATTTGAGAACTTTTGGATATATGTTCACTGTTGTATTATCATGATGTTGTATTTTGAGTTGTGGTGTATGTATTATATACTCTGTTGTAGTATGGATATTATGTTGATGTTGTAAATGTGATGATATTTATGATATTGATTCTGTTCCGCTATTTTATATTCATCTAATTGTTGTTATAAGCTCCGGCGATGCAAATTCGATGTCGTTTATCGGACATCGAGTTTGGGTCGCCACAATCCCGGTCTCTTCGAAACGATCAACGTATTTGTCCAATATTGATAGTCGGTTATTTAACTATCATTTATATTCACAAAACAACCATCAACCAATAAATAATTTTCCAAATTATTTATTTATCTAAAAAATATCTTCACAAGATATATTTCTATTTTCAATCCTTTGAAATCAGTTTCAAAACCATCATTCTTCTCAGAATCAACTTTTCCAAATATTTTATATCTCTTCTGAAATCACCAAGCACAAAACTAGATTTTAAAAATTAAATTTTAAAACACTTTACTTTGAAATATATACTTTTAAAACATTTAAATTAAAACTACTTTAATAATTTGTTAAAATACATCTTATATGAATTTTTGAAAATAAAGTTACTAAATAAAATATAAAACTAAATTTTCACTTTTGAAACAAAATACTAAGTCACTGTTTTAAATAATTACTACTGTAATAAATTTGAGAAAATACTTACTTTAGAATTTAAATATTTAGAAATAGTAAATTTTTCAAAACATACTTCTGAAAACAACTTTAAACCTTTAATTTATATTTAAAAGTTTACTTTGAAAACGTACTTGGTTATTCAGAGGGAAATTTCCAATCTCAATCACTTAAATCAATTTTCCAAGTTGGTTCCAAATTTATTCCATTTGAAATAAATTTCTTTACTTATCATTTTATTTCAAAATTCATTAATTATGGACTTTATTATAATTGTTATTATTTTCCATTTGATCTTAAATCTTTAACTGAGATATACAAATTTCAGATTTTTCCCATTTCCTCTTTATTATTCTAGGATAATTTAAATCCTAAATTTAAAATAATTGTTTTATTCTTTTAAACAGTAACATTGAAGTTTAAGTTTCTTAACTTTCTGTTTATTCAAAATTCCTTTCTTTATAAAGGATTCATTAATTAGCATTTTGAAAACACTAATATTCTTATTAAATCCATTTCAATTTATTTACATTCTTTATAATTATTTTCTTACCAAAAAATCCAATGTTATAAAATTTGGTAACTCAGAGTAGCAGAATATATCCAAGCAACTATAGCGTTCAATATTTCGATATAATTCATCACAGAATATCCACAAAGCCTAACAGAGAATAATAAACAATATATATATATATATTGAGGGATCCAGTTGGATCCCTCCAACCTGTTCTCCCTGCATCCACAGCCGTTAGCACAACATACAATATCATACTATAGCACATCAATCAACTCAACCATTCAAACAATTATTTAAATTTAATCATTTAAATTTAAATTTTACTGAGTGAGATTAACTCACCTTTGCCTTGCCATTTGAAATCCATTTCAATTCTGTCTTGGTTTCCCGGTTTATAACCTTGTATAAACATTCCATAAATTTTTATCAACATTCGAGTCAATTGGAACAATTAAATTTCCATTTATATCTTGATTAACTCGTGATTTCATTTTTAAACAAGTAAATTTATTTTAAACTAATTCCCTTAAGATAATTAATTTCCAGTAACTACAACTAAAAATTTACACATTAATCACCCACACATTATTTTTCCCATTCAATAATCAATTAACTAAGAATTTTATTTGACCAATTTCCCTCTAGATAAATTGTTTACTGATGACTAAAATAATTGAACAAGTGAGTTAAACGAGTTAACCCCATAATCCATTATAAAAAAAATTAGAAAGTTAAAAAGGTGTGCGTAGAATATTAGAGTTAAATAAATAAATTGTGTGTGTGTATATATATATCTGCTAAAATTACCTTTCTTTTCTTCCCGTAGATATGTATTAAGAATTAAAACAAACATAGGTTCTAATTCTTACTGTAATCATTTTCTTTTTTGGAATCAATAACAAAATTTTACTTACAGCTTATATTCATAGGTATTAATTATAAATAAACAAAAACAACAAATCGATACCTCATAAGAATGAACTTCAACCAACACAAAACCATCTTTCCCAAACAACCGAACAGTCTCTGATCTTGACAGTGCCACCACCCTCTACCACATGCCGCTATCACGAGTCATCAACTGACAACCAACTCACGCCACACACTACCTCGGCCAAGCATCACAACCACGAGTTCGAAGCCCTAGGTCAGGCAACCTCATGATCGCGACCCCTCAAATCGCGCCGCCACGCTCGCCACGCTTTCCTTGAACGCGACCACGACTCGGGCACAACCCCTTTCTCAATTTGATTTCGCACGGCTGTTAGATTTTTTTTTTTTAAAGAGGAGCGATAATTGATTGGAAACGAAAAAGGGGGGTTTCAGCCATGCCTTTAATTCGAACGAAGGAGCAAGGTTTTTTTCTTCTGAAGATACAAGGCTTCGGCCATTATAAGATTTCAATTTGTAAAGCGAATTGAAGGGGAGAACGATCGTTGATATGAATATGTGGCCATGCTTTGATAAAAGTGACGAGAAAGTATACTGGAAGATAAGGGTAGCGTGTTGAGGAATGGATAAGGATGCCGTATAGAAGAAGCTTAATTAATTAAATTAGTGTATTATCAATCAAATGTTCAGCGCATTTATATATCGTACACTCGCACACTAATTCCGATCAATACTAAACTTAAAATCCGATAATAATTCAATATTACGGACCCAATGGAACTGGTTTCGTCAAATTCCGAGACTGTCCCTCGGAAGGCTATTTTTAATTTCAATCTAAACATTATAAATTTTAAAACTGAACAAACCACTGTTAATTTCAATTTTACAATTTCTATTACCTTCAGTATTATCAGTATAAATTCTACAAACTTTAATAGGCTTAGAATTCCAGATTCAATATTTTATCCAATTCAAATTATTTAATTCAACAATTTAATCGTCAAATAAATTATGATATTCGTAATTCAAGTTAAAATTGTTATCTTGAATATTTAAAATCAATTAAATATTCCCATTTTAAATGCTTGGAAATTCCGGGTTGTCACAGATTTGTACTATTATTATTTATGATATGTATTTTATTGCATCTGTTTGCACAAAAAATGGGCAAACACCTCCAAGTCTTATGATTTAGTTGATTATGCGTTGTTCTTAGTGATTTGGGTGATTTATGCAAATATATTAAATAGATTGACTAAACTGTAAAAGACACACAGATTTATAGTGGTTCGGCCAGAATATGCCTACGTCTACTTTATATGTTATTCTCCTTTTCTGTTCAGATTACAAGTACAAAGCTTTGATTACAAGTATCTGAAAATTGTTTGAATGTTCTATCCGTGCTTGAGCTCTCAAACTTGTCCTTTTTGTTGTACCCCTGCCCCTCTATTTATAGAGTGAGGCTGGGGGCAGGGGTCTTGGACGTATATAGTTGCTGATGGGCCTTGGCTGATGCAATCTGGCCTGGCAAAGTTGGTCCGGAACGCCTTGGTCCGGCAGCACTTGGTCCGGTGGAGAGTGATCCGGTCGTGGCCTACCTTGCTTCTGGTTCGGCAGTGGAAGGAGGTAGGTGGTTCGGTAGCACTCTGGTCCGGTTATGCATGGAAGTGGAGCTTGGACCGGCAATGCTTGGAAAGGGGATGGTTCGGCATTGCTCGGAAGTGGAGTTTGGACCGGCAGTGCTAGGAGAGGGGAAGGTTCGGAATTGCTTGGATGTGGAGCTTGGACCGGCAATGCTTGGAGACGGGATGGTTCGGCATTGCTTGGAAGTGGAGCTTGGACCGCCAGTGCTAGGAGAGGGGATGGTTCGACATTGCTTGGAAACGCATCCAACATTTGCCCCCCAAAGTGGGGCATATGTCAGCATATGTCGCGCTTTTTTTTAGCTTGGACATTCTCATCCGGCATGCTCATCCGACCCTGGGTGCCGAACCAGTGGTCCGGTCGTTCCCATTCGCATATAAGTATGGCCTTCATGCTTTCGTTATTCCCTACCGAGTGAGACAGCCGAATCAATTGAGTGCCGAACCAAACTTGATTGTTCCAAACAACCGAACCAACCGAGCACCAAATCATACTTAACTACCGAACCAGGTGCTTTTGCTTTTGCCGAATGAACGTTTACGGATGGACTACCGAATAGGACATGGGGTTCGAATACCGAATGAACTTTCATTTTTGAATTGCCGAATGAAACTTGGGGATTCGAGTGCCGAGTGAACCTTATATACTTGAATTTTTATGTTTTGAATTATGAGTGAAATTCCGGATTACATATACTTGCATGTTTATACCTTCCGTTTTAACGATGTACTTCCTTGAGTTACAGATAAATGTCTCATAAAGTGGGAACTCGATCAGATTAGAGGAAATTATGGACAGAAGAGAGTCCCTCGCTGTGCCCCCAGCTCAGCCAGGACCGGGACGACAGGGACCCACCTCGAGATCACTAGTGGATGGATATGGCCCTCAGCTCTCCTCCTGACTGCTTTCCTAGCTCCCTCGAAGAGGAGCAACTTGATGTTATATCTCGTTCTTTCGGGATTAATAGAGCACTCATGGTGCTGCCAGGGAATGGAGTCATGCTGTATGATCCCTCTGAAGGATATTTTGCTTATAGCAGGTACCATTGTATGTGTGGGGCTATTCCCCCGATCAATGCTTGGATAGTCAGCTTCATCACCTACCTAAAGGTGGCGCCTTTCCAGCTTCAACCCAACTCTTACGCTATCTTGGTAAGCCTATTTATCATTTTCCAGCGAAAATACGGGCGCCCTCCTTCCAAACGGGAGATCCGATATTTGTACAACTTGAGGGGCTACAAGAAAGGGACTCCATACATCAGCTTGGAATCGGCTGTGTCCTTCAAGCCGGTCCTGGGCTTATATTCGAAGTTCATCATGTTCAAGAAAGAATGGTTTTTCATCAAGGATGACTCTGTTTCTATCCGTCGCTTCACCTCCGGCTGTAAGTTGAAGCTTATTTACAATTTCCGTTCTGACTGAAATGCTTCTTCTTATGTGTTTTTATTTCTTGCTAGCGACATGTGGCTTTGCGGTCGTGGAGAACGATCGCCTAGTTCAGATGGCTGCGGAGATAGAAGCCATTTCGGGAAGAGAGAGGTCAGCTTCTTACCTGATCAGGAATGCCACTCTTCTGCAGCACAACTTGATTTTACCACGTCAGTCTGTGGTCAAGCAGAGAGACACAACCGAGGAAAGGGCTGCCCAAGCCAGAGGAGGGGCCACGACAAAGAGCAGTAAGAGGAAACCCTTGTCAATACCTCCAGTCGCCGGGGGGAAGAAGCTCAAGAAATCCGATGGACCCTCCCCTAGCACATGTCCCGATGTTCCGGAGGAGGAAAGTGTAGAGGAGGAAAGAGGCGAGAGGGAGAGCGGAGGTGATGGAGAAGGTGATGGTGGCGAGGGAAAGAGCGGTGATGGTGCTGGGGATTTGTCTTCCGGGCAAGCGGGGGAGATCCAAGAGTGGACAGATGATGCTTTCCTCCAAGCTTTCGAGGGGTTGGACGAAGGGTCGGCCTTGGTGGAGAAACCAAGGGAAACTATTAAGGCCGTGACTGGTGCCGGTCCATCTTCTGAGAGCATTTTAGCTAGGGCAACTCCGGTGGTTCAAGGTGAATTTTTGACTCCTCTTTTAACTTCACATGTTTCTTGGATTATAGTCCCATGCGTGCTTGTAACACTAGGTTTTGATTCCAGGAACGGGTAAGGCGGCCAAGATATCAGACATTCGATACGGCCTCAAACAATTCAAACTCCTCAAAGCTTCCGCTAAACCAAAGCCTCCGACCAATCGTTCCGGGGACGTAGTCGGCTACCGCCCTATTCTCGGAGTTATTGAAGAGGATATTCAAAAGAAAAGGAGGAGGCGCTCCTTATTCGAACCATCACCTAGTCCTCAGCCTCCAACCCAGCCTATTCATGATATCACGGGGGAGGATACTGAGTTCATCCCCTCTCCGCATCCATCAGAGAATCCTACCGTTACTCATATTGATCGTCCCGGCTTGGCTCGTAATCCATTTGCAGGTCATCCAGATCTCGACCCGAGTTCTCATGATATTTCTTTTGACAAGGTTACTGGTGAGCACCTTCTCCCTCGCAATCCTATGGTAAGGGTGCTTGATGAGGCCAAGTCCCTGGATCTTGATTTACTTACTACTCGGATTGTAACTATGGGGGATGAAGCCAAGGAAAATATAGATTGGGTTGCTGAGGAGACTAGGAAGTTGATGGGGCATCAGGCCTGACTGGTCAAGGCCATGGAGGAAATTGGGAGTGCCAACATAAGATTGCGGCTAGTGGTTGCCGACCAGGCTAAGCAACTCGCCGATCAGGCCATCCAGATCTCTCAGCACGAGGCTGCCTCCAGACGGCTAAAGAAAACCATGGAAGAGGCTAGCAGAGCCGAGCTATGAAAAATGGAGGCCATCTGCAAGGAACAGATCGATATGGCCATTGCAACGGTAGACGATGTTCGAAAGACGGACCTCGAGCGGGTAGAGGAGTTATCTGGGAAGCTTGAAGCCGCGGAGCTTGCTCAAGCCAAGCTGAAGGAGGAGATGGAGGGGATGAGGAGATCCCTTCAGGCTGACCGCTCGCGATACCGATCGGAGAGCGATGCTGCCGTTGCAAAGCTGTTGGCTTCTGAAGCCCGGATGAGGGAGTTTGAGGAAAACGAGGGGACGATGGATGAGATGCTCTAGGATATGTATTTCCATACTTGGAAGCAGGGAAACTTATCCTGGATGGATGACTATCCTCGGATCATGGCCAGGATTTATCTTCGGGCTCTGGAAGAGGCCAAGGCTGATGTGGATAAGAAGGGTGGTATGGCCTTCAGGATGGATGTGGTTACGGCCCAGTTTACTAAGGAAGAGAAAGTGACGGTGAAGGAGGGCATGCGGCTGCTTGCTGCCGAGGAGGTAGGTGTGCAGTTGGGAGATGACAATCAAGGAACGGATGTTGGTAAGTATTCCCTTTTAGCCTTTTCATAGCTTGGTTGCTTATTGTTTATTTAATGAATTCTTCTCCTGAATTGGACAGGTGGGACCTCTGAAGCGCCAACTACCTCTGGTCAGCACGCCGGGAGAAGCATTCCCTCGGGCCCAACTTTGGGCTGGACTCCAGCTCGGCCCCGTTCATTGGTGTTCCCATGGTTAGGTAGCATGACAGGCTCAGCCATATCCGATCCCTGCCTGGTACCTCCCCCGTTGGGTTCGGTTCCAAGCGTTTCCTCGGGTCGGAATTCGGGATGAGTCTGGACTCGGCTCCTACCATTGCTATTTCTGTTGTTAGCCTCTTCGAAGAAGAAAGATCTTTCTCGCCTCCCAGACCCTCCAGACCGGGACTCGCCCCATGATTCGGTGTTGCGGTTGGATTCTTAAGCATCCCTTAAGCGTAACATGAGTTGGTCCACCAAGGCTTCTTGTTGCGATGTGAAGCGGTTAGTTACTTCGGCCACGACCCTGTCCAGATCTGCCCTAGTAATTGGTTGCTCCGTGGCGGGGGTTGTCGGATTTGCCTGATTTCCATTTGCTATTGGAACGGAACGATTCCCTTAATCTGTGATTACTGGATCCGGAATACTGCTAGTCGCGACGTTTTTTCCTTTGTTAACATCTTTCTTCTGCCTGGGAGGCATGTTTTCCAAGCAATGAGCGAAGCTGTTAGGAAGAAGGCTAAGGGGGAGAAGTTGAAGCTTCTTGCTCGAGCTCTCAATGAAAGCACCAAAAATGTTTGCACAAAAAATGGGCAAACACCTCCAAGTTGTATAATTTTGTTGATATATGTTGTTCTTAATGATTTGGGTGATTTATACAAATATATAAAATAGATGGACTAAACTATAAAAGACACACAGATTTATAGTGGTTCGGCCAGAATGTGCCTACGTCCACTTTATATGTTATTCTCCTTTTCTGTTCAGATTACAAGTACAAAGCTTTGATTACAAGTATCCAAAAGTTGTCTGAAAGTTCTATCCGTGCTTGAGCTCTCTATTTATAGAGTGAGGCTGGGGGTAGGGGTCTGGGATGTATATAGCTGCTGGTGGGCCTAGGCTGATGTAATCTGGCCTGGCAGTGTTGGTTAGGTAATACCTTCCTCATGATTGTTCGGTAGTGAATGGCATGTGTGTTGGTCCGGTGGTGAGAGCGTAGCTTGGTCCGGCGGTGGGTGGTTTGGCAAGGCCTTGGTTCGGTGGAGAGTTGGTGTGGACTTGGTCCGGTTGTAGAGGGTGGAGGTTGGTTCGGCTGGGTATTGGAAGTAGGTTGGTTCGGTAGCAGAGGGTTTGGCAGTAGGTGGTTCGACAGTGAGTGGTATGGGACTTGGTTCGGTGGCAAGAGGAATTGGACCGGTGGTAGGTGGTCCGGTAGTGGGTGGTTCGGTGGTAGGAGCATGGTTGAAACACACCCAATAGCATCAACTTGTTCCGCTGCATTTTTTATTCATTTATTCCTATTTATGTAACTCTGACTTTTGTGTTGTAAAAGAATAATCAAATGTATTTATAAAACAGCTTCATGAACTGTTATTTGATTATTATATTTATCATTCCGCTGCGAGATTCTATATTTTTTTTATTTCTTTCTCCTTTTCTTATTTACCCCATAACAATCTACCCTTTGAATGTTTTGAGTCTGACATGTGTGGCTGCTTAAAATGTCCAAAAAGGTAGGTCGTTACATAACCGATCCCGGACTCTTCAAAACTAAACTGATGATTTTCCAGCTAACTCAATTCTGATTCTTTAAGAATTAAGCAAATGATATAAATGAGTCCTCCTCAGAAATCTCATATATATACGTTCTTAAAGCTAGAGACGAATCGTACGAATGAGTCAACCATGGGGGTCTAAATTTTATCAACACGTGACGCTTAAATATAGTTCCTAAGTTAATTTGGTCATATTTGATAGTCAACTAATCGACTATTAAGTACGAAATATAAATGATTTCAAATCAATTCTCGTATACTTATCATGTTTCTGACCATCTCAACTTACACTATCCCTTAGTTAAGTGTGAAGCCGGCAGGTTAGAGCACATTTTACTTCTAAACCCAACTCAAAATCATTCTTAACTTTTATAGACATAACAAGTCTACTTTGTCAACTTTTAGTTCTAGGTATAAAATTAAATAATTTCCATAAACAAGTAAATAAACAAAGCACGATTAAGTCACACAAAGCACGATTAAGTCACACAAAGCACGATTAAGTGATAAAGTGACTTCTAATTCTTTTTTCAATTAATTCTTTTATCGATTAAAAATCCTTTGTAAATACCTGTATATATACTTAAAATATCTTTACAAAAGATATGTACACATATACTGCCATTTCATATTCGATTCTACTCTTTTCAATACGTAAAATGTATTCATATTCTTATCCCTAATGGTATAAGAATATTCACAAATCTTAAACAAGATTTGTAACGACCCAGAATTTCACTACTTTGATTTACGAATATTTAATTTATTTTAAATATTCAAATAATTGGTCTATAATGAAAATAAAAATCTTTTAAATAATAACTATTAATGTTGAAATAGTTTTATAATTTGTTTATAAAAATATTTAGTAGGAAGAAAAAAAAAATGTGACCGAAATTCTTTTTTAAAATTTTCGACTTTTCGCCGGCTAAATGTTATAGGAAATGTTGAAAACACTTTTGTATAGTTATATACATTTGTAAATAAGTTAGTACTCATATTCATTTTCAAATAAGTAAAATCATATACATGTACCATATATGCATAATGATGCATCTAGTTAAGTTAAAATTAACGAATTTAAAAGATGCCTTATGAAACACTTAGAAACATTAGGTACACCTGCATTAAAAACATGTTGGCTAAGCAAAAGGAAGGGGCAAGCTTATGGGCTAAGGTATATGAAGGTGAGGTGGCATGGTGATGTGGTAAGAGAAGGTGGAGGGTAAAGGACCAAGGGTGATTCGAGTAATAGATCCTTATCTAGAATGGTGTGAAACACCTCAATGCCACGTACTCGAATCTTAGATCGAACTATATGGAGACGAGAGATGATCTATGTCCAACCTACGCACTTCTTTATTTTGTTCCCCCAATACCAATTCTATTTCAATTAAATTATTTATAAAAACATTTCATAAAACTAAACTTAGGTTTAACTTGGATACTACTCGACTACCTTCTAAGAGTATACATCCCTATTTGTTTCAACTATTCCATTTTACATTTATTTCCCTAAGAAAACTCAAGAACCAAATACCCGATCATATTTTAAAAACTTTTTGAATTGAAACCATATATTCTAATCATAGAATGTATATGTACATGTATGTATGTATATTCTATGATTAGAATATATGTATGTATATGTATATGTGTATGTATATGTATATGTATATGTATATGTGTATGTATGTATGTACATATATTGTATGATTAGAATATATGTATAAGTAACGCATCTCTTTCCCAAATTTAAGTTATTTTCGACCCACTCGAACTAGTTAACTCAAAAATACTAATTTTATTTCAAATATTATTTATGAAACAATACTTTACATATCTCCAACAAAACATTCACCACCAAGTTGCTTTGGGTTCATTCGGATTTGAACTTGTTTTGATAGTATGGTATAATTTACTAAGTGCACCACAAGGTTCACCTAGGCAAACCTTTGATCGTCACTTAGAAGATTATGCAGATCATCACAAAACAAATCAAGGCCCCTCCTCCAAAATCAATCCAAAGTAAACACAACATTCTTAACATTTTCATTCCCCAAATTTCCTTAACCCAATTTTTCTCAACTAATACTATTATTATCTTTCAAAACCTTAAAAAAAATTTCCTAAAGCACCGAGATTTTAGTCCTTAATATATTAACTTAAATCCTCTTTAATTAAAAGACACCTTCTTATAAATTCATTTTATAAATCAACTTTTGTAAAGTACTTTTCCATATATTTATTGCAAAATATTCTAAACTTTAATAGACATCTTTTATCACATCAAATTTTACCCTAACATTAACATCAAACGCCTTATAGTCAAATTGTGAAGCTTAATTCTCAAGGTGTTCATTTCAAAGTTTTCCCTTTTTCTATTTACTTGCCCAAAATCATAAAAAGGAAAGCTACCAACACACACTAACAATAGTCAATGCTCAACTGGACAAGCATAACTAACAAAATACTAATTGATAAAATAGAATATTATTATCTCCTAACATACAACACCTCAACTAATTATACCATACTACACTGTACTATTTCGAAAATCATTCTTTATATATAAAATATATCCTGGGTAAAATTATTTCATTACCCAATTTCAAAACAACCATGGAATAGCGTTCCATTTGTGATACACGTGTTGGTGAGTTTTCATGTAAAAGGGGAGGCCTGTCACAAAACAGGAGCATGAAAACTCACCAACACGTGTATCACAAATGGAACGCTATTCCACGGTTGCTAACCATCAGATTTGAGCCGAGGCTCCATAAACGGCCCGAAGACCATGGGTCGCTATCCCACCAATTTTGAGCCGCCACAGAAACAGGGTTTAATCTCCCTCGCAGACAAAGAGACATCGCACATTGCTAGTCTAAACCACAAAATGATCGTCATCGATCATCAAGAAGTGTCGACTACACTAAGCTAGTAAATAAATGAGTTTAGCTTCATGTCCCATAACCACTGGTTTAACTTAAATATTTACAAACAAATTGTAGACCTCCACTTGAAAACTGTCACAAGAGTTTCAATCGAACAAGTCCAAAAATTAACCGACGAAGTAAAGGCAAGCATTTCATACCACTTGTTTTATTCTAAGCCGTTTAACTAGAATTTCTCATACGAACGAGGTAAAGGTTTGTATATAGTAATAGGGTGGAACACGGTTTTATAAACGAGCTTTGTATTAAAAATAGAGTTGAAATCATCTTTTGAAAGAATTTGGTTATTTACTACTAGTATAGAAACCTTTGTATTTCGAAGTGACAAGTCACCAAAAATGATTGTAAAAACAATCATTCACCAAAAATTCACATTCGAATACGTGAATCAAATCCAAAGAAATCGATACAAAATCCATCGAAATGGATATTCCCAAAAATCCCGAAAAAGAAGTTATCAAAGTCAACAAAGATGATAACAAAAAAAATGGATCAACACGAATCGATTAAAATTGGAAACCTAAGCAAAATAGGCAAATTTGGCTGAGATAGCAGATTCAGTCGACTGGACCAGGGTGGTCAGTCGACTGACATAAATCTAAGAAAATTTCTGTTTTCAGGTTCAGTCGACTGAACAAAAATGGTCAGTCGACTGAATCACGCCTGGAAACTTTCGGTTTCCAGCCTCAGTCGACTGACCCAGAGTGGTCAGTCGACTGATACTGGCCAAGGAAATTTCCCAGGTTCGGTTCAGTCGACTGACCTTCTAGTTCAGTCGACTGAACTGGAAATTCAAGTATTCTCAGCCTAGCCCCCAAGGGAAAAATCCCAAACAATTTGCGATCGGTCGAACGATGGGCGCTAGGGGTTTACGCCAATCGGCAACCTTGCCCTATAGGCTCTTCGATACGCCACCAAAAGCATGATCAAACATCAATGCTAAGATTTTTAAAGATTTAACGTCAAAACACCAAAAATTGGAATATTCATAAAACCAATTCAATCCAAAGAAAATGAACAAGGAATAGATGTTAGGAATCACTATCTGACAACTATAAGAGATATAGACATAGACGTGAGTTCAAGAAAACTCACCTTTAAACCAAAAAACAATGAAGGAGAAGCTTGAAAGAAAAGGAAGATCGATTACTCTTCAACTTCAACTCTAGAAACTCCAGTCTTAGTCCAGAAGCAATAATTTCCAAAATTAGGTTATAGAAAATTTCTGAAATTGAAGAGAGATTGAGATGGAGATGAAGAAGGAGATGCTTGCCTAAGCTTCTCTTTGATTTTGGAGCTAGAACTTGAATTTGCAAAGGAAGTAGGGCTTAGGATTTTCTAATCTCTTTTCTCTTCCCCCATTTTTCTAAAGCTTGAAGTGTTAGAAAATATTAGAATGAATGAAGAGGAGAGGGGTGGAGTTAGGATATAAGATGTAGGGGCTGAAAACCCAAACCCAAACCCAAAGCCCTAAGTGAAAAGGTCGAAATTGTAGCTAACTCCAAACATATCGATGTTTATACTCAAAAAGGTTGCAAACGTCATTTTGAAATCAATGGAAGTGGTCCCGAGTCCCAATTTGACTGTTTGCAAAAAGTATCTCTTCGTATTTAAATCCGACTAACGATGCTATATTTAAATAAAATATTTAAATATACAATCGTAAAATATGCCGATTGTTACAGACTCCCCTCCTTAAAGAAATTGCATCCTCGCAATATTTTAAGATGAAAAATAAAAAGTAACAACCATAAAAGCATATTAACACAAAAGAAATTTGAAATAAGAAGTTCACCTCAAAGAGCACGAGAGAGTAAGTGCGGATGTGTTCGCTCGATCAATTCTCTAGATTCCGAAGAGCAATCCTTAGGATTTGAGGACCATTGAACATTCACAAGAGGGACAACTTTATTTTGAAGGCGTTTAACCTCCGTAGCAATGATACGAATAGGATGTTGCGCATAACTGAAATTAGGCGAAACTTCAACTTCTTCAATAACACCGGGCTCAAGAGAAGAATCGAAATCTCGAAGGCATTTCTGTAATTGAGAAGTGTGAAACACGTCATGAATAGCAGAAAATTGAGCCTGTAATAAAAGGCGATAAGCCATGGAACCAATACGTTCGGTGATGGGAAATGGACCAATATAGAGAGGCGCTAATTTTCCTGATCGACTGAAACACACAACACCCTTCATAGGTGAAACACGAATAAACACCAAATCTCCCACAAAAAAATACTAATTTCCTTCTTTGTTTATCGGCATAGGATTTCTGTCTACTTTGAGCTTTTTTCATCCTATGACGAATAAGGTCAATCTTTTCTACGGAATCACGAATAAGATCTGGACCTAAAACCAGCTTCTCACCGGCATCAAGCTAAAAAGAAGAAGATCGGCATGGCGTTCCATAGAGTGCCTTGAAAGGAGCCATACCAATACTAGATTGAAAGCTATTATTATTGGAAAACTCAACAAGAGAAATATGATCTTCCCAACTTCCACCAAAATCAAGAACACATGCACGAAGAAGATCTTCGAGAGTTTAATACACATGCTCGGTTTGTCCATCGGACCGAGGAAGATAAGCGGTGCAAAAATTAAGCTTCGTTCCCAAAGCTTTTTGAAGACTCTTTCAAAATCCACTAGTAAACAATGGATCACGATCGCTAACAACAGAAGTAGGGACTCCATGCAATTTAACAATTTCTTTAAGAAAGAGTTTGGCCAAAAGAGGTACGGTCCGATTAGACCGAACGTGTAACGACCCAGAATTTCTATCATTTGAAATTCGTATATTTAATTGATTTTAAATATTAACAAGTAAAATTGTAAGTCAAATAAAATTTAATATTGGAAATTACAGAAATAATTGGAAATTGGATTTAATGTGTTTAAAAATGATTTGTAGAGTTGTATTCAATCATATTGGAGTTAGAATAATGTTGTAAACTTTTAAAATTGAATTAAAGGTTAATTTGTGGAAAATTGAATATTTTAATATTTAATTGACGATTGAGAATAGTCATTTTTCAAACAGTCTTGGATTTCGATGAAACTAGTTTCATCGGATCCGTAATGTTATATTATTGTAAGATTTCTAATTTCATGTTAATCGGATTTACGGTTTATCCGGGGTAAGCCAAAATGCATAGAAATTTGTTTAATCGATTTAATTTAAATTTAATCATTTATTTTCGTAACTCACACATACGATCGAATTGGCTCTCGATACATATTCCATTGTGTCAGAAACATGGGTTAAACCCTAGAAACATCAGCCGGCATGCATCGTTTGGAGTTCGAAAAATTAAAAGATGAATAGTGTTTTGGCAATTTTCTATATAAGGACCCATTATCTTCTATTTGCAAACCCTATCTTCCTCTAACCCTTGCCGCCAGCATATTCTTCAATGGCCGAAATGCAACATTATTCTTCCTCCTTTTTCTTCTAATCCATTCACCTTCACCAAAAACGTTCAACTACAACATCGAAGAGGGCATCGAGTTCTACGTTTTCAACGAGTATGATCAATTTTGGAGCTACGGATAGACGGTGATTTGTCTTAGAACACCGTTTGTTCGTGTGCATTTTTCTACATGGAGATGAAGCCAGAGCTTCAAGATGTTTGGGGTTGTGATGGAGTAGGCGAAGGGCTTCAACATGATGGCACTCGATTGTTCTCTAGATGCACGTAGGGTGAGCGATTAGGGTTGAACGGCGGCGATGGGTTATCTATTCGCGTGAATTACCTGATGTTGTACGTGAGTGAGAAGAAAGAGTATGTGGCCAGGTTTCGTTTTGCAAAAAAATGAACGGCTCAGATGCATTCTAGGTTAAAAATATAAAATAGAAACTGAAATTTGTATGTTATTAATTTGTTCGAACTTTAAAAATGTATAACATTTTGATACGAGGTCCGTTTCGCACGCAACAAATTGCGTTGGGTCTGTATTGACGAGCACTACGTAATGAAGCTAGTTTGGGGTCGTTTAGAGATAGTTTGAATTTTAAGTAAAATTAAACATGCGTTTGATTTTACTAGAAATAAAACACTGCAACTGTATTGGAAGCAAGGTGAGAACTTCTCACTCAATCAAATTTGTTTCGATTTAAATTTTAAATAGTTAGATTTAAAATTGCTCGATTGTGTTGATTGTATGCTTGGATGATAAATTATTATCTATCGTATTGAAATAGACCCTATACGCCGCATGTTAAGCGGAGGTTATTATATTAAACCCATATACCGCGATATTCCACCTCGAAGTGGAATTCGTAGTATATATGTACTTGGAGTTGATTTACTGCATTATATAGCGGATGAGACCCTTTTGCGCCGCATAATAGCGGATGATATTTTATAAATCCCATATACCACGATATTCCACCTCGAAGTGGAATTTGTATTGTGCTAACATCTATGGATGTAGGGAAACAGATTGGAGGGATCCAACTGCATTCCTATAATAATTGAATTTGTTTCAATGTTGTGTGTTGATTATTTAAAATCTCTATGTGATTATATTGAAATTGAAATCGTTGAAGGCTAAAATTTAGCCGAATATATTTTTGGTATCATTGGATACCGGAAATAAATAAAATTGGATTTTTGAAAATTCGAGTTGAAAATTATAGTAAAATTTATTTTTGAGAATTGGATTAATTTAAATGAAGGAATTTTAAAAAGATAAAGTTTTATTTTTTTATCTTATTGAATAAAATTCGAAATATGGGAAAAGCTTTAATAAATGGATTTCGAGTAATATTATTCAAAGGTTGAAGAATTTATTCAAAATACGGATTTAAAGAGTTTGAAAAATAAAGAAATTTATTTTCTTAAAAAGGGATTTACTTTAAAAAAGGAATAAATTTGCAAATCCATTTGGAATTTTATTTGGGAAATGAAATGAATTTGGAAAATAATATGGAATTTGATTTGGTGTTTTTGGAAATCAATTGAAAATTTAATTGTTGTTGAAAGTTAATAATTGAAATCGATTTGAAAATCGTATATTAATATATATTTTGGAAATGTAAATTCACTATGGAATTTATAAAGGAAAGGGAAATTTGTTTAAAAAAATAATAATAAACATTGATTTATTTTTGAAGTATGGGAATAAATTTACGGATTTGGAACATAAGTTAATAATAAATCGGTAAGGATTTATTTGATTGATTTAAATGGAACATTTTGAAATGAGAATGTATTCTCCCTGGAAAGCCGAATAAAATTTCTAAAATATGTTTGAAATATATATACACACACACACAGATATATATATATATATATATATTCTATAATTTGTTTTTGAAAGGATACTGGAGAAATTACTTCTTAAATTGTTTTAAATCTTTTAAGTAAAGGTTTATTATGTTGATTATAGAAATGATTATTTCTAAGATTAAATCAATAATTGTTTTAGAAAATAGTTATTAAATAGTTATAATCTATCTACTAATTTTACTTTGAAAAATTAGTTTGGACATAAGTTTATATGTAATATTGGTATAATATTTTTACAACTAATATTTTAATTAAAGTGTTTAAAGAAAAATAGTTTTATTTCAAAGTGTTTTCCAAATATAATTTTAACAGTGATATAAATTATTTTAAGTCATTTGAATTTAACAGATTTCCAGTGAAAATGAATAAATATTTGTGAATATATCCCGTGTAGGGAAATGATTTGAAATTTGTTTTCAAAAGTTGTAAAGGTGGAAAATGATTTGAAATTTGTTTTTAAATAGTTGAAGTGTTAAAATATATCTTGTAAAGATGTTTTTGGAAAATAAATAATTTGGGAAATTATTCGGAATCTGGTGATGTTGTGCATATCCATTGATAGTTAAATAACCGACGATCAATAATTACCTTTAAATGGGTATTCTTTGTGATTTGCTTGAATTTGAATGCCACACTTAATTTTTTTTTAAATAAGTGCTCGTTATTCGGATTTTCCGAGAGAGGACTTCGTGTCAGATAACCCATTCCGAATAGTGATAGGTCGTAAGTGGATAGCATTTGAAGATCGGTGTTGAAGACCTGGTATTTGTGAAGACGATAGGATAACCTATCGATTGTCTCTGCATCGATTGCTACGGTATGGAGATTTCCTTTGTGATGGGAAGTTCGATCGGTATTGTGAATACCCGGATTGTAAGGGCTTCTTTGGAAGTGCCTTTGGTTCTGTTCGAACCCGGAACAGACTTGTATGGTTACATGTCTGACATTACATTTTGAGATATAAAGCAGATTTATTTCAAAATCATTTTTGTTGGTGGCGGAGAATTTATTCTCTTAGCTAACGCCCTTCTCTTAGACGTACGAGCTCAGAGGTTATGTAGAGCAAGGTTATCAGCGATATACTCCCAATTTGGTAGTGTGGCATGCTAAGTGCTGCTGTGTGTTGATCATTCATTGATCATTTGTTGAACAAAGCATGGCTTTGTGCCAAAGCGTAGCTTTGTGGACGAGACTGTATCAGGACCTTACACCTTTGAATGGTCGAAACAGGAAAGATGCGGCAAGGTTATGAGGGTCGTTCCTTTTAGGGTGTGCCATTCCCTTCTGGAAAAGAGTGGTATCATGGTATGTAGCCCAGATACTTACTCATGTGGACACCATACATTTATTAATGTGTGAGTTGTTGGATTAGAGGTACCTCGGATAAAGGTCCCAAAGGGCCGGGGGATGGCATGCTCGTGAAGTAGTTACCTAGTTACAGAGGTAGCCCGTCCTTGTGTTGGCAGAGAGCTGGTTAAGTTCTCAGGACGTCCATCCAGAGGCGTACCCATGTGGCAGTAGGAATTTCCTTAGCCTGATCATTTGTTGGAAAATCCAAAGAAACAATACGAGCCTTGTACGGTTTTAGTTGTAGAACCTGCCATCTAATATGGTAGCTATAGTAGGCATACTCTAATGGTACAAATGCTGGCTAAGATTAATATTATACTTTCGAAATATTTTCTACACTATGCTCTAATAATAATAATAATAATAATAATAATAATAATAATAATAATCAAATGATTCTGCATAATAAGCATCTTTGACTATCATAAGGAGAAATCTCCTCCAATTCCACGTTTGCATTGTGTGTGTGGCGGGAGGCCTTATGGTAGTTTCATTTTCTAAAAGCATTGCAGATTCATTTTATTTCTTTATGAAAATACTGTTTTAAGTTCACACACCAGTCCCATGACTGACTTGGAGTTTATTGTTTCCTTCCTAAACTCTGGGTGCCCATAATTTTCCACACGGGCAGCCTAGAATCAGGTTATCAGGTCATTCTGGATTTCAGGAGATGCTGTGGAGCAGGAGGCGAGCTGGATGGCGAGACATATCACTTGTATATGATATTATCTTTTCCGCTGTGTATTCCAGTTGTGAGGATAGGTTTAAATTACTGTCTATTGTTGTGTTGTGTTGTATATTGAATCTGATGATGTAATGTACAAAATGTACAGTTCTTTTGATTTAAAGATTATCCATTTATCTATTATATGTTGTTCCGCTGCGATTGTGAGATTCTGATATTGTTTATGTTGCTTCTTCTTTCTTTTTCTTCTACCTCTTCTTCTTTAACCCTAACAATTCGGTTTTCCGATCTTCGATTGCTCAGTAGTTGATACAGTGGACGTATTAATGTCGATTTTCGGACTCTTACCCCTGCATGTCATCTTTATGGGGTTGGTTAGGCGAAGCCATGATAGTCGAAAGGCTAGCCGTAAAAGCAAGTTTCGGGTACCAGTGTAAACTATGGTGGGTCTGGGATGGTTGCAAAGCCTACAGGTCGCCACTGTGCTCGAAACGTTACATGTGGTATCAGAGCCATTTGGTTAAGTGACAAGCTTGGCTCTATTGGGTGTTACTCATTAGAGATAGAGTCAGTAGTACTCTAGAATGAGTGTGAGTGTAGTAATAGATATGAGCGCGTATTTGTTAGCGAATATTAAAATGTTTTATATTGTGTTTGCTTATCCGTTGAGCTGTTTGTGAATTCTGATCGGTGTGTGGGACGCCATATTATCGATAGGGATTTCTAAACACTTAAAGGAGGCAAGTCGACATAGTATCATTTTAAACTGGGTAAATAAAAAAATTTACCTTGATTATATTTTACTTATAAAGGAAATAATTTTTCAGAAATCATTGAAGTGTATATAAATTGATTGCTTGGTTGTTGAAAATGCAATAATATATATAAGTTAATTAAAAGATGTTTGAATAATCTAAATAAAAACAACAATTGTAAAAGAATAATTGTATAAGCAAATGAATTATTAAGTATGGAATTATAATTAATGTGATTTACAGTTGTGAAATAATCTTATATATAAGAAATGAAACTATATGAACGTATTTATGAACATGAGTTATAAATAACAATGGATTTAAACTAAGAATTTGGAAATTTGAATCCCGTTGATTTTGAAAGTAGTTTTTCGAAGTTAAAGATGTTATATTGTTGTAAATCTAAGTAAGATAATTTTTTTCTTAGAATGATCTTATATAAGTAAACTGAAATAGAGAAATTATATAAGTAAAAAAATAAAAAAGTTTATAAAGGTGATTTATAAATATAAAAAGATATTTTTAAAGAATTTAACGCACTGAATTCACTACTGTTGCTGGGAAATAATAAGGGTGATGACTGCAGCATTACCAGTATCATTTTCGAGTTTCTGTGTGATGGATTTGCTACCATAGTAAATTGAAAATTGAAGTTTGGTTGTGATAAACAAATTTGAAATTAAAAATCCAAGTTGTAATTATTGAATATAAGCGAAACGAGTTTTGAACTTATAATATGAGATAATAAATTTTAGCTTTGGTAAAGTTAAAGAATTTGGGTTAGCATAGTAAATATATGATGTGAAATTTAACTAAAGGAAAGTTAAATAAATTAACTTGGATTAGATAGGTGATTATTTAATATGATTTGGATGTTTAAATATGTAAGTTGTATAACTTGTAAAGTGAGAAAATGTAAGTTAAACCAAATGATAAAATGGTTAAACAATTTTGTTTAGCCAAACAAAAATCTGAATTTGAATAGTGAGGCGAAATTTGACTTTAGTAAAACTTAAATAAAATAGAATTGAAATGAATTTAATTTGTATAGTGAAAGTGAAGGTAAATGAAATTGAAATGAAATATAACTTAAGTGATGTTGAATGAGGTTGATTTTGGTATCGAAGTAAATTAATAAAGTGAACTAATTAAAAGAAGTGATGAATATGAACTTGAGTTATATAAAAATTCAACTTTAGTTGTAAGAATGAATTAGCAATTGAATTAACGATGAATTGAGTTTAACTAATGGAATAGATTAGTAAATGAAATATGGATAGAATATTAATCAATCGAATGAAAATGTAGTAGTTAAATGAATTAGAAATTGAATATAAACCAATTTGAAATTATAAATGTTGAACCAAATTGAATGTTGAATGTAAATTAAATAAATTTGGTTGTATTGAATATACATTGATTGTTATATTGTTGTTAGTTAATTGTATAGAAATTCATATGAAGTTGAATTAATAAAATTGAAAGCTGTGTAATTTGATTTGAATGTGGAAGTGAACTTACTTGAATGTAAAGTAGTGAATATAAACTAATTGAAAATGAATGTTAGTAAAGTCCAATGTTAATGAATCAAATGTGATTAAATGAAAAACCAATTCATTGAATATCAATGAGAAGTGAATGTATATTGATTTGATATGGATTTGTTGGATAAGTTGTTGAATGATAGTTGTTTGGTGGTTTCATTTATTGCTTTTGTTGCATTTTCTATATTGGCACATATTGTTGTTGTTTCTAGTATATGCTGTATATTGATATTACTTTCATATATGCATGTTTCTCATTATTGTTGAGTGTATAGTAGGTGCGGATGGCACTTGCTTCGCATTTGGAGCTCGCTTTCGCGCTATATTAGCCGTGTATGCTCGCTAATAATATATAAGGCACATATCTCGGATTACATATCGTACTTTTACACTTTTTTCCCCTACGGGATGCCTCATTACTTTGATATGAGATGTATATTTGTGATATATATATATATATATATATATATATATATATATATATATATTGCCATTTTTTCGGATCGAGCCGCGTAAAGGAGGTTATGGCGAAATTTTCTGAAAATTTAAGGCGTTAGAATATTTATGGGAAAATTGGAAAACTTTGAAAACTATAACTTTGATTTTGGAGTGGAAAGTCAAACGATATAGTTGGTTTTGAAAAGTTAATGGATTTCAAGACTTTTTCTTACTTGGCAATTTCGAGGACGAAATTCTTTTAGGGGGGGAAGTTTGTAACGACCCGGAATTTCTGTCATTTGAAATTCGAATATTTAATTGATTTTAAATATTAACAAGTAAAATTGTAAGTCGAATAAATTATATTTCGAATATCTAGATTTAATTGGATAATTAAATCAATAATTTAATATGGGAATTACAGAAATAATTGGAAATTCGATTTAATGTGTATAAAAATGATTTGTAGAGTTGTATTAAATCATATTGGAGTTAGAATAATGTTGTAAACTTTTAAAATTGAATTAAAGGTTAATTTGTGGAAAATTGAATATTTTAATATTTAATTGACGAGTGAGAATAGTCATTTTTCAAACAGTCTCGGATTTCGACGAAACTAGTTTCATCGGATCCGTAATGTTATATTATTGTAAGATTTCAAATTTCGTGTCAATTGGATTTACGATTTGTCCGCGGCAAGCCAAAACACATAGAAATTTGTTTAACCGATTTAATTTAAATTTGATCATTTATTTCCGTAACTTGCACATACGATCGAATTGGCTCTCGATAACTATTCAATTGTGTCCGGAAAGCCGGTTAAACGCTAGAAACGTAAGCCGGCATGCTTCGTTTGGAGTTCGAAAAATTAAAAGATGAATAGTGTTTTGGCAAATTTCTATATAAGGACCCATTGTCTTCTATTTGCAAACCCTATCTTCCTCTAACCCTAGCCGCAAGCATATTCTTCAATCGCCGAAATGCACCATCATTCTTCCTCCTTTTTCTTCTAATCCATTCACCTTCATAAAAAACGTTCAACAACAACATCGAAGAGGGCATCGAGTTCTTCGTTTTCAACGGGTATGATCGGTTTTGGAGCTACGGATAGACGGCGATTTGTCTTTAAACATCGTTCGTTCGTGTGCGGTTTTCTACGTGGAGATGAAGCCGAGCTTCAAGGTGTTTGGGGTTGTGATGGAGTAGGCGAAGGGCTTCAACGTGATGGCACTCGATCATTCTCTAGATGTCCCTTGGTTGAGCGGTTAAGGTTGAATTGCGGCGATGGGTTATCTGTTCGCGTGAATTACCTGATGTTGTACGTGAGTGGGAAGAAAGAGTATGCAGCCAGATTTCGTTTTGCAAAAAAATAAACGGCTCAGATGCATTCTAGGTTAAAAATATAAAACAGAAACTGATATTCATATGTTATTAATTCGTTCGAACTTTAAAAATGTATAACTTTTTGATACGAGGTCCGTTTCGCACGCAACCAATCGCGTTGGGTCCGTATTGACGAGCACTACGCAATGGAGCTGGTTTGGGGTTGTTTGGAGATAGTTTGAATTTTGAGTAAAATTAAACGCGCGTTTAATTTTATTCGAACTAAAACACTACAACTGTGTTGGAAGCAAGGTGAGAACTTCTCACTCAATCAAATTTGTTTCGATTTAAATTTTAAATAGTTAGATTTAAAATTGCTTGATTGTGTTGATTGTATGCTTGGATTATAAATTATTATCTATTGTATGGAAATAGACCCTATACGCCGCATATTAAGCGAAGGTTATTATATTAAACCCATATACCGCGATGTTCCACCTCGAAGTGGAATTGGTAGTATATATGTACTTGGAGTTGATTTCCTGCATTATATAGCGGATGAGACCCTATTGCGCCACATAATAGCGGATGATATTTTACAAATCCCATATACCACGATATTCCACCTCGAAGTGGAATTGGTATTGTGCTAACATCTGTGGATGTAGGGAAACAGGTTGGAGGGATCCAACTGGATTCCTCAAATAATTGAATTTGTTTCAATGTTGTGTCTTGATTATTTAAAATCTATGTGTGATTATATTGAGACTTAAATTGTTGAAGGCTAAAATTTAGCTGAATATATTTTTGGTGTCATTGGATACCGGAAATAAATAAAATTGGATTTTTGAAAATTCGAGTTGAAAATTATAGTAAAATTTATTTTTGAGAATTGGATTAATTTAAATGAAGGAATTTTAAAAAGATAAAGTTTTATTTTTTTATCTTATTGAATAAAATTTGAAATATGGGAAAAGCTTTAATAAATGGATTTCGGGTAATATTATTCAAAGGTTGAAAAATTTATTCAAAATGCGGATTTTAAAGAGTTTAAAAAATAAAGAAATTTATTTTCTTAAAAAGGTATTTATTTAAAAAAAAGTAATAAATTTTGTAATCCATTTGGAATTTTATTTGGGAAAGTGAAATGAATTTGGAAAATCAGTATGGAATTTGATTTGGCGTTTTTGGAAATCAATTGAAAATTGAATTGGTGTTTAAAGTGAATAATTGAAATCGATTTGAAAATCGTATATTAATAGATATTTTGGAAATGTAAATTCACTGTGGAATTTATAAAGGAAAGGGAAATTTGTTTAAAAAAATAAAATTGATTTATTTTTTAAGTATGGAAATAAATTTACGGATTTGGAACGTAAGTTTAAAATAAATCGGTAAGGATTTATTTGATTGATTTAAATGAACCATTTTGAAATGAGAATGTATTCTCCCTGGAAAGCCGAATAAAATTTCTAAAATATGTTGAAATATACATACATACATACATACATATACATACATACATACATACATACATACATACATAGATATATATATATATATATATATATATATATAAATTCTAGAATTTTTTTTGGAAAGGATACTTTGGAGAAATTACTTCTTAAATTGTTTTAAATCTTTCAAGTAAAGGTTCATTATGTTGATTATAGAAATGATTATTTCTAAGATTAAATCAATAATTGTTTTATAAATAGTTATTTAAATAGTTATACTCTATCTACTAATTTTATTTTGAAAAATTACTTTGGACTTAAGTTTATATGTAATATTGGTATAATATTTTTACAACTAATATTTTAATTAAAGTGTTTAAAGAAAAATAGTTTTATTTCAAAGTGTTTCCCAAATATATTTTTAATAGTGATATAAATTATTTTAAAGTATTTGAATTCGGCAGATTTCCATTGAAAATGAATAAATATTTGTGAATATATCCCGTGTAGGGAAATGATTTGAAATTTGTTTTCAAAAGTTGTAAAGGTGGAAAATGATTTTAAATTTGTTTTCAAATAGTTAAAGTGTTAAAAATATGTCTTGTAAAGATATTTTTGGAAAATAAATAATTTGGGAAATTATTTGGAATCTGGTGATGTTGTTCATATCCATTGATAGTTAAATTACCAACAATCAATATTGACCTTTAAATGGGTATTTGTTTTGATTTTCTTGAATTTGAATGCTACACTTATCTTTTTTAAAATAAGCGCTCGTTATTCGGATTAGCCGGGAGAGGACTTCGTGTCATATAACCCATTCTGAATAGTGATACGTCGTAAATGGATAGCATTTGAAGACCGGTGTTGAAGAGCGGGTATTTGTGAAAACGATAAGACAACCTATCGATTGTCTCTGCACCGATAGCTACAGTATGGAGATTTCCTTTGTGATGGGAAGTTCGATCGGGATTGTGAATACCCGGATTGCAAGGGCTTCTTTGGAAGTGTCTTCGACTCTGTTCGAACCCGTAATAGACTTGTATGGTTAAATGTCTGACATTACACTTTGAGATATAAAGCAGATTTCTTTCAAATACATTTCTGGTTGTGGCGGAAAATTTATTCTCTTAGCTATCACCCCTCTCTAAGACGTACGAGCTCAGAGGTTATGTAGTTGAAGGTTATCAGCGACATACTCCCAATTTGGTAGTGTGGCATGCTAAGTGCTGCTGTGTGTTGATCGTTAATTGATCATTTGTTAAACAAAGCATGGCTTTGTGCCAAAGCGTAGCTTTGTGGACGAGACTGCATAAGGATCTCACATCCCGGAAATGGTCGAAACAGGAAAGATGTGGCAAGGTTATGAGGGTCGCTCCCTTTAGGGTGTGTTATCCCGCCTTTTTAGCAAGGCCGTGATACCAAAAGGTCAATCAAAAAAACAAAGATAGTTCATCTTAGAGCAACCCAGCTACTCGAGGAAAGCGCACAACCTAAAACACAAAGCGACTCGACTAGTCAAAAAGCTTCGACGACCTAGTGATTAACAGCCTAAAGCAACTCAACAGGCATGCGACCTAAAGCATTCAGTGATCTAATGGACTAGCAACCTAACAACATAGAGGCTCCAGCGACCTAACATGTTAAAGGAATAAGCACCTCATGTCTTTGCGACCTAACAACCTAACAAGCTAAAAATGACGCGACTTAATGACCAAGCGAGCTTCGGTGCTAAGCCGCATACACTCTACCTCTTCTATTGGGTCGCTTATGACCTAATCAAGCTTCAGAGTAAATCCACACCACCTCTTCCAGTAGGTCGCTCGCGGCCTACGCCACTTATTGCTTCTTCCTTTAGGTCGCTTGCGACCTATTAACTCCTTAGATCGCCCATCCCTACGCAACCACTCCCTAGGTCGCCACTCCCTATGCCGTAACTTCTTAAGTCGCCTTCCACTCCTTAGGTCGCCAGCAACTTATGCTACCTCGGGTTGACTTTTAGGTCGCCCACGACCTATGACACAGCCGACCTAACTCCAGAATTTTTCTATAAATACCTCGCCTACTCCAACTGAAAAGGGGACTTTTCGCTCATTTCTGGAACGCCTATACTCTGCTTTTTTTTCGACTCATCTGACACTTCAAACACCGAAGACACTTCAACGAGCTTTAGGAAGAGATCTAGCACATTCGACATAAATTCAAAAAGCTCTTCTACATCGAAGTTCTAGTTACTTGTCTTAGTTGTGCTGTAATCGAAGATCATTGTAAAAGTTGTACTCGAATCAGCAATAAAGAGGATTAAAGTGGACGTAGGCTTGACATTAAGCCGAACCACTATAAAAACTGTCTCTCTTTACTACTTTTCTATTATTTTCTTCTTATCTCTAGTTCCCGTACCAACGGGTGGTGCTTTCACATTTTCACTACTCACACCGGGGTGTTAGCGTCCAATTTTAGCATTAACATTTTTGGTGCTTTCACTGAGAATTGTACTCAGGAGCGCTTTCATCATTCCTTCACAAAGATTTGTTGAGAGACTCTCTTTAAGAGCTAGAAGTCAATTCGAGATTATGGCTCCTGGAAGGAAAACAAGTAGAAGACAGAGACCAAAGAGAAGTCAGCGCAAAGGGAGTCAAGGGGCTTCCTCGGGAGAGAACCAAACTTCAATCTTTATCACCAGGGATGAGATGGAGACAATGATGAAAAGGAAAGAGGAGTTGATCCAAAATTTGTTTCAGCAGATTGGGAAACTTGGAGCGCAAAATCAAGGAGCGACTGGAGTTCAGAACAGAGCAGGACTATCCGAGGCAACACCAGAGCTAGGGGCACTCATCTAGAGCACGCTGATCCAATACCGAGGAAAACATCTGGTGGATTCGAGCAACCTGGAATTGAGAGAGGAACAGGAGCTCAGCCAGGAGAACAGATTCCAAAATTCCCTCGTGAACTCGGGGGGCATGCCGAAAGCAATGGACGAGGACTACAACTAGGGGACAACGACAGATTGGTAAAAATGGTCAATAGAGCTATGAGAGGTGGCTTAGTAAACAAGGACTTGGAGGATGTGAATAGGAGTCCTTTTACCACAACAATCAGGCGAGCTAAGAACCTACCAGACATTAAGCTACCATCGTTGGATACGTATAATGGAAGGACAGACCCTACAGTTCATCTGACAAAATATATGAGGCATATGGAAGTGCTGGGGGCATCAGAGGAAGTTATGGCCCGGTGCTTTCAATTGTACTTGACAGATATTGCGGCACTTTGGTTTAGGCAGCTGGAGAGTGGAAATATCGGAACGTGGAGTGATTTGACTGAAAGGTTTATGAGGCAATTCAGGGTCCACATTTTGAGACCCAAAAATGTGATGAGCATGGCAGCATTGAAACAAAAAGCTGGGGAATCTTTGAGAAGTTTTTTGACACGGTTCAATGCAGCCGCAACATCGGTGGATCGACCAGATCCATCCATGGTCTTGATGGCAGCTTTGTCGGGCATAGCTGACGGTACAGAATTCAAGAATTTGCTGAGAAGAGATCTCCCCATGGATCTAGGGGAATTCTATCATGAGGCTGAAGGATTCTTACGATTAGAGGACGCAAAAGCCGAAAGAGAAGAAGGAGAAGGAATCGACGTTTATGTAATCAAAGGTGGAAATCCCCCTGAGAAAGGTGTAGAATCTAGCAAAGGTAAACGAAAGGCCGAGGATAACATTGATAGATCAGTACGACCACGAAGGGAACCAAGATTCACTTCACGTAAGGAGTTGAAAGAGACTTTGGAGCGGATCTTCCAAGACACCAAGGCACAGGTTCCTTATCGAAAGCCGATAAGGAGAGATCCAACTAATGACGAGATAAAGTCGGACAAGTATTGCTCATTCCACGAGTTGAATGGTCATAGCACAAATGACTACAGAAACTTAAAAGACGAAGTTAAGGGGCACATCCGGGATGGTTTTCTATCACAGTATGTGAAAAGGAGGATCGCAACGGTGGAACAAGAACGACCACCACCTGCACCAACTGAAGACGGCTCAGGATTGAGGCGTCAGCTTATTATAAATTGATTGAGATCATGACGAATGAGTGGAAAACTCTACATCGACACAACTAGGTTGTTCACACATGTACAGGACCGTGAACGATCCCAAGGCATGCTTTGATACAGCTATAAATCGTATCGATGTAGGCGTTTGCACTCGGACGTATTCACTCTGCTTTTGTGTTTTACCTCTGATGTGTGGATTTGACTTTGTCAGACATTTTTGTCTTAAAACTCTTTAGTTGGATGAATACTGAATTTTGATAAATCTAAAAAGGCTAAGTCACTTACACATGTATGGGGTCGCGAATGGTCCTTAGGCATGCTCTGAGTTGGCTAAGCTTCTTACACATGTACGGGGTCACGAACGGTCCTTAGGCATGCTCTGAGACGGCTAAGCTACTTACACATGTACGGGGTCGTGAACGGTCGGAAAGCATGCTCTGGAATGACAGTAAATCACCTTGGCAAACGATGCAGGAACTCACCCGAACGTGAACCTGGCATCGATAATACTAAGCCTCCCGGGCACACTTATTCGCCTCGAACAGGCACCCGACCTCGAACGGTCACAACTCGCCTCGAACGGCACCCGACCACGAACGGTCACACTTTACCTCCAATAGCTCGATCCCGAACGGTCATCATTTGAGGTCAAGCACTTGACCACGAACGGTCACACTTTACCTCAAATGGCTCGATCCTGAATGGTTGTCATTTGAGGTAAAGCACTTGACCACGAATGGTAAAACTTTACCTCAAATGGCTCGATCACCAACGGTCATAATTTGAGGTCAAGCATTTGATCGCGAACGGTCACACTTCACCTCAAATGATTCGATCCCGAACCGTCGTCATTTGAGGTCAGGCTCTTGATCGTGAACGGTCACACTTTACCTCAAATGGCTCGATCCCGTACGATCGTCATTCGAGGTAAGGCATTTGATCGCGAACGGTCACATTTCACCTCAAATGGCTCGATCCCGAACGATCGTCATTTGAGGTCATAAAACTGTCAATTTCTTTGCAGGTCCTCAATAGAATATGAACATCCAACTTATGGCATTACAAAACACACCTTCCTACAGCAAAGCATGTTTTGAAGGGCAAATGTTATCCCGCCTTTTTAGCAAGGCCGTGATACCAAAAGGTCAATCAAAAAACCAAAGATAGTTCATCTCAGAGCAACCCTGCTACTCGAAGAAAGTGCACAACCTAAAACACAAAGCGAATCGACTAGTCAAAGAGCTTCAACGACCTAGTGATTAACAGCCTAAAGCGACTCAACAGGCATGCGACCAAACACATTCAGCGAGCTAATGGACTAGCGACCTAACAACATAGAGGTTCTAGCGACCCAACATGTTAAAGGAATAAGTGCCTCATGTCTTAGCGACCTAACAACCTAACAAGCTAAAAAAGACATGACTTAATGACCTAGAGAGCTTTGGTGTTAAGCCGCGTACACTCTACCTCTTCTGTTGGGTCGCTTACGACCTAATCAAGCTTTATAGTAAATCCACACCGCCTCTTCCAGTAGGTCGCTCGCGACCTACGCCACTTATTGCTTCTTCCTTTAGGTCGCTTGCGACCTATTAACTCCATAGATCGCCCATCCCTATGCAACCACTCCTTAGGTCGCCATTCCCAATGCCATAACTTCTTAAGGCGCCTTTTACTCCTTAGGTCGCCAACAACTTATGCTTCCTCGGGTTGACTTTTAGGTCGCCCACGACCTATGACACAGCCGACCTAACTCTAGAATTTTTCTATAAATACTTCGCCTACTCCAACTGAAAAGGGGACATTTGGCTCATTTCTGGAACGCCTATACTCTGCTGTTTTCTCGACTCATCTCACACTTCAAACACCGAAGACACTTCAACGAGCTTTAGGAAGAGATCTAGCACATTCAACATAAATTCGAAGAGCTCTTCTACATCGAAGTTCTAGTTACTTGTCGTAGTTGTGTTGTAATCGAAGATCATTGTAAAAGTTGTAATCGAATCAGCAATAAAGAGGATTAAAGTGGACGTAGGCTTGACATTAAGCCGAACCACTATAAAAACTGTCTCTCTTTACTACTTTTCTGTTATTTTCTACTTATCTCTAGTTCCCGTACCAACGGGTGGTGCTTTCACATTTTCACTACTCACACCGGAGTGTTAGCGTCCAATTTTAGCGTTAACAAGGTGTGTCATTCCCTTCTGGAAAAGGGTGGTATCATGGTACGGAGCCCAGATACTTACTCATGTGGACACCATACATTTATTACCATGTGATGTTGTTGGATTAGAGGTACCTTGGATAAAGGTCCCAAAGGGCCGGGCGATGGCATGCTCGTGAAGTAGTTACCTAGTTACTGAGGTAGCCCGACCTTGTGTTGGCAGAGAGCTGGTTAAGTTTTCGGGACATCCATCCAGAGGCATACCCATGTGGCAGCAGGAAGTTCCTTAGCCTAACCATTTATTGGAAAATCCAAAGAAACAATACGAGCCTTGTACGGTTTTAGTTGTAGAACCTGCCATCTAATATGGTAGCTATAGTAGGCATACTATAATGGTACGTATGCTGGCTAAGGTTAATATATACTTTCGAAATATTTTCTACACTATGCACTAGTAATAATAATCAAATGATTCTGCGTAATAAGCATCTTTGACTATCATAAGGAGAAATCTCCTCCAACTCTGCGTTTGCATTGTGTATGTCGCGGGAGGCCTTATGGTAGTTTCATTTTCCAAAAGCATTGCGGATTCTTTTTATTTCTTTGTGCAAATACTGTTTTAAGTTCTCACATTAGTCCCATGACTGACCTGGAGTTTATTTTCCCTTCCTAAACTCTGGTGCCCATAATTTTCCACACGGGCAGCCTAGAGTCAGGTTATCAGGTCATTCTGGATTTCAGGAGATGCTGTGGAGCAAGAGGCGAGCTGGATGGCGGGACGTTTCACTTGTATATGATATTATCTTTTCCGCTGTGTATTCAGTTGTGAGGACAAGTTTATATTACTGTGACGACCTGGAATTTCTAACCATTTAAATTTGAATAGTTAATTGATTTTAAAATACTAAAAGTTAATTTTAGCTTGAATTCCAAATATCAATATTTACTTATAATTAAATCATTGAATTATGTAGTTTAAATATTGAATTTAATAATTGAAATTGGGTAAATTGCTGAATCTGAGATTCTAAGCCTGTTTAAAATAACTTGAAGGCTTATAAAATCTATAATGATGATACTGAAAATAATAGAATGGTTGAAATTCAATTTAAGGGTAATTTGTCCAATTTTATAAATATATCGTTTAAATTAAATTTAAAAATAGCCTTCCGAGGCACAGTCTCGAAATTCGACGAAACCAGTTCCATTGGATCCATAATAGTTTGTTATTATCGGATTTCAATTTTCGTAGCAATCGAACATGTCGTCTGACCATGGCAGCTCGAAACGTGTAGGACTATTTTAATCGATTTAATTTTAAATTGATCGGTTCCTTCTATAACTCGTGTATACGAACGAATTAGCCTCCGAAATACGTTCCATTATGTATTGAACGTGGGTAAAACCTTATGAACACCTGTCGGTATGTCTGATACGGGATCCGAAATTTCGCGTTATGCTTAACGGGACGGGTTGAGAGTATTATAAAATAATAAAAATTTAAAGTATAAATGTCAGAGATATTTTTTTCCATGCGTACTCGTGAAGCTTTCCCAAATCGATACTTATCCCCGTCCTTCTCTTTAATCTTCCAACAGAAGCCGATTCCTTAAAAAAAAAAAAAAAGCAAACGCAAACCTCTTATAAAACAAGAATCCCTAATTCCTTTTTCTTTCCTTAAATCGAACGCAAGAAAAAAAACATGGCCGAAGCCGTTCATCAGGAAAAAAAATAAAAAATAAGAGGACGACTCGATCTCGAGAGGGGAAGAAGCGTGGTCGCGCGCGAGCTAAGGCTTCTCGAGCAAGTAGCGGCGGCATGAAGTCGTGGAAGGATTACTCGCGATTTCTATCTGGGATTTCTCGTGCTGCGCGAAACAAGGCGGCGGAGCTAGGGTTGCAGGGACAAGGGGTGTCGTGGCGATGGCCTGAAGTGGATGCGTGGGCGAGGGATGGGGACAAGGTAGACGTCTTGTTCGGGGTTGCGTGCGCGAGCGTTGGATCGCGATGGCACAAAGCAGCGTAGTGGGTGGTAATCAGTAATCTATGGTGAGTACCTTCGATCTGTGTAACTGATTGTTAATATGAATTTCTCAAAGCTTTAATTTATAGGTTGCTGTTATCTATCTGTTTGCTCGAAGGAAAACAGTATAAAGTTTAAAAAAGAATTTGAGAAAAAAACAAAAGAAAAAAAAAGAAAAAAAGGGGAAACATTTTAAATGTGTTTGAGAAATGATCAGTAAATCAGTTATAAAATGTTTTCTTTTTATCTAAAAGTAAATTAAAAATTTAATGATTTGAAATTCAATAAATTGGTTAGGTAAATAAAGGGTTAAATGAATAAGTTAATTGATTTTGATTATTAATTTAGGGTCAAATTAAATGGAAATTAAGGATTGTTAATTAAAATAAGTTGGATTGTTAATCGATGATTAGGAATTGGTTAATCAAGTAATTAAAGATAGATTGGTTAAAATTTAGAAATTAAGTATGTAACTAGAAATTAAATAATTTGTAATTAAGAATCAATTAACTAATTAATATGTAATTTAAGCAAAGTACTTAGAAAAGTAATTAAAGGATTGGATTATGAATATAGCTAATGAAAGATCAAAGGTTAAGAGTTATTAAATGATTTATTGATGTGATTAATTAAAGGTATTAAATTGTGAAATTTGGTAGGTATAATTACTTATGTAATTTATAAAAGTATAATTATTTGGTGAAGTGGCAAGTGATAATTATTGGATGTAATAAATTAATGGATGGTTAATAGAGTTAACTTATCAAGGGACTAATTAGAGATAATTAGCTATCCTTTAAACAATTACACTAAGTGATAAATGTTAGACGAATAATTAGTGAATGGTAAGTCAATGGATTGTAACTAGTTATTGTTAAGTAAGCATGATTAAAATGATTTAGAATAATTAATTTAATTTATTAGGAACGGGTGACAAATGAATCTTGCTTATGAATGATTGGTTGATATAACTGATTTGGAATGTTTCTATAATACGAGGTGTTGGATTGCGAAGTGATAATGTGGTCATTTATCGAGATGCATTGCTGTGCAAAGAGGCATCCTGTATTTTTAAAATTTTGAACTGTTCCCATTTGAATAACGTGGGTTAGATGACATCGGGTTCGAAGAGATCGGGGTCGGGTATTAGGAAAACCCGAAACCACTTTGAATTTCTTATAAATTGTTATGTAGTTGGGATGAATCGATTTAAGTGAATCGGACTATTTGATCTAAATGTTGACACTTAGAAAACTTATGTGCGGATTAAGTGATGTCTACAATAAATTGTGGCTTTGTGAATTGAGATGAGTTACCCGGGTTTTATTTAAGTTGTATGCTGTGGTATTTCATGTTAGTTGGGTTTACTCACGCAGGTTTTCAGCCTGACCCGGGTGTTACTTTGGTGTAATGCTCGGGTCAGACCGAGTATTACAGATTTTCAGGTAGATACGTTCTGGAGCTCAGGGGCGAGATGGATGGCAATATCGTATAGAGTATTTCCACTGTATTTATATTATTATTAATCTGAGACTTGATAATTGTATATATTCAGTAACTGAATGTGTGTGAAACTCTGATGTATATTAAAATGTAATCGACAGGAATAGTATTCTTTGTAAACAATAATTATTTATTATTATATTTTATCCGCTCCGAATGTGAGATGTTGTTGATTTTGCTCTTCTTCTTCTATCTCTGTCTTTTTTTTCATAACTATAGGGAATTTTCGGCTTCGAAAACTTCGGCTCGTTACAATTACTGTCTCTTATTGTGTTGTATATTGACTCTGATGATGTAATGTATAAAATGTACAGTTCTTTTGATTTAAAGATTATCCATTTATCTATTATATGTTGTTCCGCTGCGATTGTGAGATTCTGATATTGTTTCTGTTGCTTCTTCTTTCTTTTTCTTATTCTACCTCTTCTTCTTTAACCCTAACAATTCGGTTTTCCGGCCTTCGATTGCTCGGTAGTTGATTCAGTGGACGTATTAATGTCGATTTTCAGAAGTCGAAAATCTTGAAACGTTACAGAACGGGAACAAAATCGGCGGATTTTGTAAGTCTATCAACTATTGTGACGACCCGAAATTTTTGGAGCATTTAGAATTGGAATATTTAGTCGATTTTGAATATTTAAAGATTAATTTCTAACTTGAATTTCAAATGTCACAACTTATTTGATAATTGAATTACAAATTTAAGTAAATGAAGTTGGGTAAATTGTTGAATCTGGAGTTTTAAGCCTATTAAAAATAATTTGAAGGCTTGAAAATTTAATATTGATAGCACTGAAAATAAAGGAAGTTTTAAAATTGAATTTCATAGTGATTTGTTCAGTTTTGAAATTTTATCGTTTAAAATAATATTTAAAAATAGCTTTCCGAGACACAGTCTCGGAATTCGACGAAACCAGTTTCATTGGTCATTTATCGAGATGCATTGCTGTGCAAAGAGGCATCCCGTATTTTTAAAATTTTGAATTGTTCCCATTTGAATAACGTGGGTTAGATGACATCGGGTTCGAAGAGATAGGGGTCGGGTATTAGGAAATACCCGTAACCACTTCGAATTCTTATAAATTGTTGTGTAGTTAGGATGAAACGATTTATGTGAATCAAACTCTTTGATCTAAATGTTGACACATAGAAAACTTATGTGTAGATTAAGTGATGTCTATAATAAATTGTGGCTTTGTGAATTGAAATGAGTTACCCGGATTTTATTTAAGTTGTATGTTGTGGTATTTCATGTTAGTTGGGTTTACTCACGCTGGTTTTCAGCCTGACCCGGGTGTTACATTTGTGTAATGCTCGGGTCAGACCGAGTATTACAGATTTTCAGGTAGATACGTTCTGGAGCTCAGGAGGCGTGCTGGATGACAATATCATATAGAGTATTTCCGCTGTATTTATATTATTATTAATCTGAGACTTGATAATTGTATATATTCAGTGACTAAATGTGTGTGAAACTCTGATGTATATTAAAATGTAATCGAAAGAATAGTATTCTTTGTAAACAATAATTATTTATTATTATATTTTATCCGCTGCGAATGTGAGATGTTGTTGTTTTGTTCTTCTTCTTCTTCTATCTCTTTTTTTTCATAACTATTTGGAATTTTCGGCTTCGAAAATTTCGGGTCGTTACATTTGGTATCAGAGCTGAAAGGTTAAGCGAGAACCTTGGCTTTGGTGGGAATTACTCATTAAATAGAGTCCAAAGTACTCTAGAATGAGTTGAGAAAATATGTATATGAGAGCGTACTTGCTATTTTCTTATATAAAGGCTTTAAATGATTTTATATGAAAATATATGTTGATATATAAAGGAATATTTCATTCTAATAAATATTAAGGCGATTGGTTGTTAAATTATTGAAAGTAGAATTAAGAAGCAATATAATGCAACCAAATTGAAGTCTTGAAATGGAATTAAAGTAAGTGGTAATAGAAATACAACCAAATTAAAATTAAATTGATTGAAATGAAATTCTAAAATTAGAATTCAGAAAATTAATTTGTTTAAAAAGCTTTAAATAGAGGTAAGTTGAAATGGGATTCGACTAAAATTCAATCTTGAATTTATGGAAATAAGAATAATATAAAAAGGAAATGGGTGTCTAGATATGATTACCTTGGGTATTATCATAAATAGTTGTTGTATGTAATAATGAGATATTTGTTACTAAGTAAGTCAAATGAAGTACATTTATAAGAAGAGTATAACTTTTAAATTCAAAGTAATGAAAAATAATAAATAAGTATTATTTGGATAGCTGGACTTGTTGCAAACAATGGTTTGTTTGAAATTTGATTTGGATTTAAAACCAAAGGTTGTTTAAAATTATAAAACATGGCTGGGAGGGACAAGAAATAAATAGGTATATGTATGGGTATACATGATATCAAAGATAATTTGAAATAAACTCTAAGAGGTTGAGTTTTGATTTTTCCCTGAAGTGTGACGTAAAAACCCAAAGTGATATAAGTTTTAAACTTATAAGAGGGAATAAATTTTGAAGTTGAACCGGGAATTCAAATTGAGTAAGGTTGATGGGATTAAGTAAATTGGAATTTAACTTTGGGAAGTTAAATAAGTGTAGAAAAGCAACCAGAATTGGAAATTTCGAGATGAAATTGGAATTTAACTTGGAAAGTTAAATGGTTGATTTAAACTGGGAATTTGTGTGATCTCCAAAGGGTTTGAGATCTAAAAATTTAAAATGGATGGACGTTTTAAAATAAATTGGATGATATCATCCTATTGTAAATAAAAATCTTTAAATTGAGAATGGAATTGTATAAATAAAATAAGTTTGAATAACTGAATTGTAAAATAAACTTGTTTAAGAACTGACTTCAAACTGGAAAATTATATTGAATAATAAATTAAAATTTTAAAATAAAATTGTATTGGACCTTGAAACACATAAGTAAAAATAATTTAAAATGGGAATTTTGAGAAATTAGGCTCAGAAATTAAAATGATTAAACACTTTGATTTAAAGGTTAATTTGGTTTAAAGAGTTAAACCAACATTTGAGAATTTAACTTGAATTTCTATAATTCGAGATAATTTAAATTCAAGATTTGATTTGAATTAGTTCAAAATTGAATTTGGTCTGAAGTAATTGGATTGGTGATTGAAGATGTATAAGTTTAAAAATCTTAAATGGGAAATTGGATTGGATTAAATTGAAGTGATTTGGATTATGAAATTAAATTGATAATAAATTTAAACTGATTGGAATAATATGAAATTATAATTAAAATTGAACAGGATTAAAATCAACTAGAATTTGGTTTAAATTGGGGAAGGTGTCAAGATTGATTCAACTTGAATTGGGATTAATCAAGTCCAATGGAATTTGGAGTTATTTGAATTCGAATTGGGTCAATTTAAATGGAGATTTAAATTGAATTGTTGAGGAAGTGAACAGTTAGCTTTTGACTATTTTCAATATAAATTGTTTTGATATAAACTTATTTTTCTAAGCTATTAAATATATACAACCATTCTTTCTTAAAGCCAAATTATTTTATATACTTGTTTTACGATCATTTTTGGGGCTATTTAACCATTTTTCAACTGTTTTCTAAACTAATTCCTATTTTTTCAACTATTTCACAAACTAATTTCTATTTTACAACTATTTTGCAATTATGTACAATTTTTGAAACTATTCAACTATTTCTTAACTATTTTACAGTTAGTTACCTATTTTATAGCTATTTTGCAAACTAATAATTATTTTTTCCACTACTTATTTAATTTTAAAATTTTCAAGCTGTTTTCTAAGTATGAACTGGTCGGAGTTCAAACTGTTATTGATTTAAATACCCAACTGAGGTAAGAATTGAAGTACAAAAGGGTTTTATACAAGTTTGAAATGATCCAAAGTTTTAAAAAATTATATATATTTGTGTGTATATATATATAAAGGATCTTATGAGGATTTTGGAAAAGGTTTCGGGAACCTTTGGATTTGGAAAGGCTTTTTATTTTTGGTTAAATCAATATTGGTATTTGGAAAGCCTAGTTTGAGAATTATCGATTTTGGGATAATCGATTTTGTAAAGAGCTTTGTATAATATCATACTAGCTGTATGATTTGAAGATACTATATGTGTATAGTATAAAATGTTTTGATGATGGCTCTGGGGAAAAAGGCGCTCCCTTGAAATGAACTTCTCAGGAGTGTCATCGGGTGGTGCTGCCTTGAGCCCAAGGGGGGTTCTAAAGTTGATCCTGTGAGGAGTCCGGACAAAACTAGTTCCTGAGGATTATTGGGTAGCGAAAGTCGAGGGTGCTGATGCCTACATAGGCATTTGGGTTATGCTGTGACGATAGTGTAACTCGATGTCGCTGCGATCTACTGTGGGGACCATAGCGAAAATCGTAGAAGGATGAGTGTCAACGGTCTACACTTGATTTTGCCGTGAAGGCAACGCAACATCGGTAGACTGCGATCTATGGTCAAGTGGAGTGGAGAAGTTTCATTTTTGGCAGCGAAATTCGATGGCGCTGATGCCTACAGTTATATGGGTTTTTGCTGTGATAGCTACGTAACCGCATTTGTAGCTGCGATCTGTAATGGGTTCCATGGTGTAATCGAGGGGCGCGGAGGCCTACAGTTATCTATGGATTTTGTCGGGATGGCAACGTAACCATCGGGTTAAGTGCGACCATGGATGGGGGTGATGATTTCCGGAGCATTCTCACCAAAGATATTTCCACTATTTTCAAAAACTTTTTTTAATATTTTCAATAAAATTATTTTCCAAGTATTTTCACTGGGTATTGAAAACGGGTTTACCAAGTACTTATCGATTTTCAGTCCTACGCCTGATCAACGTATGACTGAATTTCTATGAGAACAAGGATGGACTGGTTGAGACATCGAGTCTTAAGAAGTATTTTTTGTAAAGAGCTATTTTATTAAGTATGATTTGAATTTAAAATCATTTTTAAAATTTTTAAATAAACATGTTGGAATTTTGGGAAAATTAAAGGGAAAATCCAAACTGGAATTAGAAAATAAAATTTAAACTTGAGAAAATTTAATGAAGTGATTCTTTGTAATAAAAAGCGAATATTAAGTTAGAGGTGGAAGTAAGCTAATAAGCTAAATAAATTATTTAATAATGTATGTTAATAAAATTTAATTCGGTTGAATAAAATGGGTTGTAAATTAATAATGAAGTTTGGGAATGAATTCCAAGTTTTAATAGAATTCGACTTGGATTTGATAATGAAATAAATAAGAAGAGATGTTATAAAATAAAAATAAAATAGAGTTGGATTGAAAATGAGATGGTTTGAATTACAAATAAAATTCAAGTGTGATTTGAATAATATTTAATGAAATTTGTAAGTAAATTGGATATAATGGAAGAGAATTGTAATAGAAATGGTTTGAGTTGCAAATAAAATCTAGATGAGCAGAAATAATTCAAGAATGGCTTTGTATTAATGGAATAAATTCGAAAATGAACTAAGTAAGTAAATTTAAAATTTAAAATGGGTTAATCGAATTAAAAATAAAATAAATAGATGAAGTCTGATTAAATAAAAACTAAATCAAAGTGTGATTGAAATTGGATTATCAGACTGAACTTAAGTTCGGTGGAATATTAATTTGGATTATAAATGAGTTAAGTATGTGCTTGGATATTATTGAGAATGTGAATTTAAAATTAAAATTTAAAATTGATGGGCTAACTGAATTTAATGGAAGTTGATTAAATGAGGATCGAATAGAAGTAAACTTAAGTTTGATGTTGGAATAAATTAGAGTAAATTAACTTAAGTTTAAAATTTGTGGAAGCTTGGCTTCGAATAAGAGTGAAAGCCCATTAAATAAAGCTTGGATTGAATTAATTTGGGAATAGCTAGTAGTATACAAGAATGGAATGTGTCAAGCTAATGAATGGTTGGTAAATAAATTAGAAATGGAATGGAATTGAATAAAGAATAAGTTGAAATTAATTTAAGTAATTACAAACTACATGAATACTCTATTAAACGAATACCGCCGAAATTGCATAAAATGGTTGTCGTTCGGCGTAAATAAAAGTAATTAAAATTCCATGAGTTGATAGAGATTAAATAAAATTGATTCTAGATCATTTGAAGTGAATATGAGCTTGTTTGGATTAAAAATCAATTAAATATAAGAAATTGAGTTGCAAGTCATTGAAATTGAATGAGATGGCATATGAATTGGTTGAAAGCAATTGAATCAGCTTTAAAGTTATATAAATCGCTTATGGAAAGCATTTTGATGCTTGTTGCTTATGATATACATGTGTTTAACTATTGAATACAAGTGAAATGCTTGTGATTTGCTATTAAAGTAAATGAAATGCTGATAAATACTCTATATTTGGCACTTACATATTTAAGTTGAGTAAGTACAGGTACCGGGAAGCCGTTAGGCTGGATTTGGATGCACTAATTACTAAAATAAATAAGCCGCATGCTTAAATTGCTAAATAAGGTACGCATACGTAATAAAAATAGGAAACATGAACTGTTTTTGCTTTTTCTGACCGGGTGGGTCGATGTATATATATTTATATCTCTTGTCAAATTGCAAAAGCTCCTCCGTGCAAGGGAGACTCTGCTAAAATTTTCCGAAAATTTCGGGAGTTAGAATTTTTTTGAAAATTTTTGGGAAAAATTTGGTTAACGACAAATCGATTTCAAATTGGAAAACTAATGTAGATTAGTAAATGAAACTAATGTGAATCAGTTATAAATGGAAAATAAAATTTAATATTCATAATTGAGGACGAATTGAATTCGTATACACGGGGAAACTAATTTGCGTAGAAGTATATATGAAAAATTCTGTAAGAAAAAGTGTAAATGATTTGAAAGATTACAATTGTATATTGTTGCTAAATAAGATATGCAGGTATTAAAAAGGGAAAAGAAAGTTGGATTTGATTCCAAAAGATAAATGTGAATTGCCCGACAAAAAGGTATGTATTTGAATTTCTGTTTGAATTGGATTGGGGTTTTTGATCTAGCCACTTGGCTTTCTGTTTTCTTTTTGGTATTTGGGAGCCCGTAGAGGCCTTTTGTAGTTGTACCGAGCTAGCCGCGTAAAGGAGACTCTGGCAAAAAGTTTCGTAAATTTAGAGAGTTAGAAAAATTTTGAGAAAATTTTGATAATTCAAAACTGGTTTTAAATTTAAACTTAAACGATTGAGCGAAATGGCAGTGTTTGAAAACGATAGAAGGTTTTGGGAAATTGGTTGAAGTGATAATAAGTCTTTAATTAAATTTAGTTGGTAGGATGTTGAATTGTGAGTTTTGGGAAAGGTAAACGGGTTTTGAACCATTCTTTTTATCTAGTAATTTCGGGGACAAAATTCTTTTAAGGGGGGAGGAATGTGACGACCCGGAATTTCCAACCATTTAAATTTGAATAGTTAATGGATTTTAAAATATTAAAAGTTAATTTTAGCGTGAATTCCAAATAACAATATTTACATGATAATTAAATCATTGAATTATATAGTTTAAATATTGAATTTAATAATTGAAATTGGGTAAATTGCTGAATCTGAGATTCTAAGCCTGTTCAAAATAATTTGAAGGCTTATAAAATCTATAATGACGATACTGAAAATAATAGAATGGTTGAAATTCAATTTAAAGGTAATTTGTTCAATTTTATAAATATATCGTTTAAATTAAATTTAAAAATAGCCTTCCGAGGCACAGTCTCGGAATTCGACGAAACCAGTTCCATTGGATCCATAATAGTTTGTTATTATCGGATTTTAATTTTCGTAGCAATCGGACATGTCGTTTGACCTGGGCAGCTCGAAACGCGTAGGACTATTTTAATCGATTTAATTTTAAATTGATCGGTTCCTTCTTTAACTCATGTATATGAATGAATTAGCCTTCAAAACACTTTCCATTGTGTTCGGAACGCGTGTAAAACCTTATGAACACCTGTCGGTATGTCTGACACGGGGTCAGGAATTTTACGTTATGCTTAACGGGACGGGTTGAGAGTTTTATAAAATAATAAAAATTTAAAGTACAAATGTCAGAGATATTTTTTTCCATGCGTACTCGTCAAGCTTTCCCAAATCGATACTTATCCCCGTCCTTCTCTTTAATCTTCTAACAGAAGCCAATTCCTCAAAAAAAAAAATTAAATGCAAACGCAAACCTCTTATAAAACAAGAATCCCTAATTCCTTTTTCTTTCCTCAAATCGAACGCAAGAAAAAAAACATGGCTGAAGCCGTTCATCAGGAAAAAAATAAGAGGGCGACTCGATCTCGAGAGGGGAAGAAGCGCGATCGCGAGCGAGCTAAGGCTTCTCGAGCTAGGAGCGGCGACATGAAGTCGTGGAAGGATTACTCGCGATTTCTATCTGGGATTTCTCGTGCTGCGCGAAACAATTTGGCGGAGCTAGGGTTGCAGGGACAAGGGGTGTCATGGCGATGGCCTGAAGCGGATGCATGGGCGAGGGCTGGGGACAAGGTAGACGTCTTGTTCGGGGTTGCGTGCGCGAGCATTGGATCGCGATGGCACAAAGCAGCGTAGTGGGTGGTAATCAGTAATCTGTGGTGCGTACCTTCGATCTATGTAACTGATTGTTAATATGAATTTCTGAAAGCTTTAATTTATGGGTTGCTGTTATCTATCTGTTTGCTCGAAGGAAAATAGTATTAAGTTTAAAAACGAATTTGAAAAAAAATAGAGAAAAAAAGGGAAACATTTTAAATGTGTCTGAGAAATGATCAGTAAATCAGTTATAAAATGTTTTCTTTTTATCTAAAAGTAAATTAAAAATTTAATGATTTGATATTCAATAAATTGTTTAGGTAAATAATGGGTTAAATGAACAAGTTGATTGATTTTGATTATTAATTTAGGGTCAAATTAAATGGAAATTAAGAATTGTTAATTAAAATAAGTTGGGTTGTTAATCGATGATTATGAATTGGTTAATCAAGTAATTAAAGATAGATTAGTTAAAATTTAGAAATTAAGTATGTAACTAGAAATTAAATAATTTGTAATTAAGAATCAATTAACTAATTAATTTGTAATTTAAGCAAAGTACTTAGAAAAGTAATTAAAGGATTGGATTATGAATATAGCTAATGAAAGATCAAAGGTTAAGAGTTATTAAATGATTTATTGATGTGATTAATTAAAGATATTAAATTGTGAAATTTGGTAGGTATAATTACTTATGTAATTTATAAAAGTATAATTATTTGGTGAAGTGGCTAGTGATAATTATTGGATGTAATAAATTAATGGATGGTTAATGACAGGAAGCAATTTGGATTTAAATTACTTGGTAAAATTGACAAGAGGGAAAATTACTCAGTAGACGTAATTGATGGTTAACTTATCAAGGGATTAATTAGAGATAATTAGCTATCCTTTAAACAATTACACTAAGTGATAAATGTTAGACGAATAATTAGTGAATGGTAAATCAATGGATTGTAACTAGTTATTGTTAAGTAAGCATGATTAAAATGATTTAGAATAATTAATTTAATTTATTGGGAACGGGTGACAAATGAATCTTGCTTATGAATGATTGGTTGATATTACTGATTTGGAATGTTTCTATAATATGAGGTGTTGGATTGAGAAGTGATAATGTGGTCATTTATCGAGATGCATTGCTGTGCAAAGAGGCGTCCTGTATTTTTAAAATTTTGAACTGTTCCCATTTGAATAACGTGGGTTAGATGACATCGGGTTCGAAGAGATCGAGGTCGGGTATTAGGAAATACCCGAAACCACTTTGAATTTCTTATAATTGTTATGTAGTTGGGATGAATCAATTTAAGTGAATCGGACTATTTGATCTAAATGTTGACACTTAGAAAACTTATGTGCGGATTAAGTGATGTCTACAATAAATTGTGGCTTTGTGAATTGAGATGAGTTACCCGGGTTTTATTTAAGTTGTATGCTGTGGTATTTCATGTTAGTTGGGTTTACTCACGCAGGTTTTCAGCCTGACCCGGGTGTTACTTTGGTGTAATGCTCGGGTCAGACCGAGTATTACAGATTTTCAGGTAGATACATTCTGGAGCTCAGGGGCGAGCTGGATGGCAATATCGTATAGAGTATTTCCGCTGTATTTATATTATTATTAATCTGAGACTTGATAATTGTATATATTCAGTGACTGAATGTGTGTGAAACTCTGATGTATATTAAAATGTAATCGACAGGAATAGTATTCTTTGTAAACAATAATTATTTATTATTATATTTTATCCGCTCCGAATGTGAGATGTTGTTGATTTTGCTCTTCTTCTTCTATCTCTGTCTTTTTTTTCATAACTATAGGGAATTTTCGGCTTCGAAAACTTCGGCTCGTTACAATTACTGTCTCTTATTGTGTTGTATATTGACTCTGATGATGTAATGTATAAAATGTACAATTCTTTTGATTTAAAGATTATCCATTTATCTATTATATGTTGTTCCGCTGCGATTGTGAGATTCTGATATTGTTTCTGTTGCTTCTTCTTTCTTTTTCTTATTCTACCTCTTCTTCTTTAACCCTAACAATTCGGTTTTCCGGCCTTCGATTGCTCGGCAGTTGATTCAGTGGACGTATTAATGTCGATTTTCAGAAGTCGAAAATCTCGAAACGTTACAGAACGGGAACAAAATCGGCGGATTTTGTAAGTCTATCAACTATTGTGACGACCCGAAATTTTTGGAGCATTTAGAATTGGAATATTTAGTCGATTTTGAATATTTAAAGATTAATTTCTAACTTGAATTTCAAATGTCACAACTTATTTGATAATTGAATTACAAATTTAAATAAATGAAGTTGGGTAAATTGTTGAATCTGGAGTTTTAAGCCTATTAAAAATAATTTAAAGGCTTGAAAATTTTATATTGATAGCACTGAAAATAAAGGAAGTTTTAAAATTGAATTTCATAGTGATTTGTTCAGTTTTGAAATTTTATCGTTTAAAATAATATTTAAAAATAGCTTTCCGAGACACAGTCTCGGAATTCGACGAAACCAGTTTCATTGGATCCGTAATATTGAATTATTTTCGGGTTTCAATTTTCGTAGTTTTTGGGTTTGTTGTGTGAGCATACGAGATAAAAACGCCTAGACGATAATTATCGTTTTAATTTAAATATAATATATTATGTCACCAATCAAATCGCAGCCGCCCTATGTTCCTTTTGCCGACCTATTCTCCTCTGTCTTCGGAAGCAAGTTTCCCTCTTTAATAATTGCAGCCGAACCGTTACCATCTTCGTTCAGAAAGAAAAAGAAATGGCAACTTCAAAAAAAAATCATTCCCTCTTTTTATAATCAATCAAAATCATAAAACTTATTTTAAAATTAAGCTTTTAGAGGGCTTCAGTCTGATAAATTATAGGGTACGGCTTCGACTTGGGTTGCTCGGCTATGAATCGTACAGGCGGCGCCTACTAGGGTTAGCGATTTCGGGAGATGTAGGGCGAGTTGGTATACAGCATTTGCTCCGTTGGATTCATGATGCCGAGGCGCCTCGGGGGACGAAGTTTGGTGTGGTGCGGCCTTGAAATGGAGGGCGCGACCTGTGGTTGCAATGACAATGACCATCGGGTCATTTTTGACAGGGAGGTGGCGGAGGCATGGAGATTGTGATAACCGAGTCGATTGTGAGGAGAGTGGTTCATTGGCGTGGTCTGAGTGTTGTTTTGTTAGACGGAGCATGGTGTTAGCGGACCGTGCACGGCCATGGTTCATTTTCACGCACAGGCAAAGGAAAGGGGAAGAAGTTGGAGTGGGTGAGCAGAGTGCGCCGGGCCTCTTTTGCATTTGGGTATCGACGATTTAGCAGTGGATCTAGTTGAGCAGTTGGTAAGCAGGTTGTTTTTATTTAAGTTATGAATAATCTGTATATGTATATATATTTGATAGAATATATATATAAATAATAAATTCATATGACAGTCAGGTTTTAGAATAAAATAAAATGGAATTAGATCAGCTCTATATATATGTAGAACAGCAAGGTCTAGATTGTCTTAATTTTTAGATTTTAGGAAATTAGAAATATTTGGAATCTGTAAAATTTATATATGTGAAAAAAATTTAAAATTAGATTTATAAATTATTTTTATAAAGTATATATATATGATTTTGAAATATATGGGAATTCATAAATATTGAGGAATTTGTAAAAGTAGATTTTTTTTAAAGTCTATAATTTATTTTTATTAGTAGTTTCAGAAAGGAAAATTAATAGTTTAATTAAATCATTGGCCAACTAAATTTTTTACTTGGAAACGGATTATTAAATTTATTCAAATATTAATAGAACGTCTAATCATTTTACAAGGTTGAAAAGAATCTTGGAAAAACAAGTTGAGATAGGATGGATTGCAACAAAAATTAAAGGTGAGTTAATCCCTCAGCTGAGTATAAATTTAAATTTAAATGATTAAATTTAAATAATTGTTTGAATGCTTGAATTGATTGAAGTGATATAGTATGGTATAATTTGAAATTGGCATATTATGTTGTGCTAACGTCTGTGGTGCAGGGAAAATAGGTTGGAGGGATCCAACTGGACCCCTCAACATTTATTTAAATTATTTAATACCCTCTGTTGTGATTATTTGATATTCTATGATGAATATATTGGAATATTGAATGCTACGATTTGATTGGCTATATTTGGGTACAATGGGTTACCAAAAATATATAAATTGGATTTTCGAAAGAAAATAAAAGAAGTGAATTTGTAAGCGAAATAATTATGTAAAATTTGAATAAGTTAAGAATGAATAAAATGAAATGTATGTGATATCACAATACTAATAAATAACTTCGTGTATGAAAAGATTTTGAATAATCGGAAGTTAATGAATTGTAAAATCAAGTAATATTATTTCAAAGGAATAAAGAATTATCTAAAAATTTAAAGTTCAAATTTATTTAAAGGAATAAAGAAGTAATTTGAGGAATCTAAATTGGTACTTCAGTTAAAAATATTTTAAATCATAATTAAGGAAATAAATCTGAAATTAATGGATTTTGGAATTAAAAAGAAAGTAAACTGGGAATCAATTTGGAAATTGATTCAAGTGTTGGTTTGGAGATTTAAAGATGGATGTGAAGAGGAGTATATTTCTTTGGATAGCCATGTACGTTTAAATGTAAGATAAAAAGTTTTAAATGTTGTTTTTAAAAAGTATGTTTTAAGAATTTATTATTTTCTAAATATCAAAATTCTAAAGTAAATAGTTTCAAATCTATTATCGTAGTACTTATTTAAAAGGTAACTTAGTGTTTTGTTTTAAAGAGTGAGAACCTAGTTTTATATTTTATAAAGTAACCTTATTTTTAAATATTCATATAGTATATATTTTTAGCCAATTATTAAAGTAGTCTTGACTTAAATGTTCTAAAGTAAATTCTGAAGTAAGTATTTTATTTTAATCTATTATCGTAATAATTAATTAAAGAATGATTTGGTATTTTAAAGAAGAAAATCCAATGTATAGTTATAAGGTAACCTTATTTCAGTTATTTCTAAAGTATTATTATAAATTAAGTATTAAAGTGAATTTTCTAAATTAAATGTTAAATATATTTTACAATAAAGTGTTTTTAAATTATTTTAAAAATCTAGAGTTTTGTGCTTGGTGACTCCAGTGGAAATGGAAATACTCGGAATTTATTCTGAGAAAAGGAAGGTAGTTTGAAAACTGTTTTCAAAAGGGTTTGAAAGTGAAAATATATCTTGAAAAGATATTTTAAGATAAATAAATAATTTGGAAAATTATTTATTGGTTGATGGTTGTTTGTGAATATTAATTGATAGTTAAATAACCGACTATCAGTATTGGACAAATACGTTGATCGTTTCGAAGAGACCGGGATCGAGATTTATTTCTCGAAAAACACTTTGATCTAATTTGTACGTTTCATAGAAAACGATTTTGGATTCGAAGATGGAGCAGTGAAGTGCGAGGGCTAGTTCGCTACTAATCCTGAGGATATTTCCAAAATGGATGTAGTAGGAATAGTGCCTTCGGTTCCTTTCGAACCCGAGACGGACTTGTATGGATGAATGCTTGCGAAACATAGTCAGGTAGACGATGTGCATTTTAAGGGATATGTCCTAAAAAGCTAACGCTTAGCCTTAAGCCTCATCAAATGGGAATGACTGAAAATCAGGGGTTATGCAGCAAGGCTAGGTGGGTAGCACCCTAGCAAGGTGAGGTCATTCCAGTCTAGATGTGCCTTTTTATTTCGGCTTAGTGGGCGGCTGCTGATCCCAATCGCGGGGTGATCTCGGGATTATCCAGTAAAGGGTAGTCCCGGTCTTGTGACGTAGGGGAGCGGGCGAACTGCTCGGTACGGTGATCTAGGCCCCGTACTGTGACATGTGGTATCCCAGTGCCTAGTCATTAGTTGGAAATCCATTCTCCCTACAAGCCTTCTGCGAGTTTTGTTTGTGTTACCCACTCTGTGGCTAGTAGCTGGAATTTAATCATGCAACAATTTCAGCTATTTTATAAGTATTTGCATATAGACCCTGTTATAATATCAGAGGATTTCTATAAAAATTGTTTTAGCCATCATAAGGTATAAACCCGACATGTTTATTTGTAGCGTGGTCTTACGAGATGCTTTTGTTTTCAAAGGATTTTTGAAACTCTAATAGTCAATTAGGTGTGATTTTCTCACGCTGGTATTCCAGACTGACTCGGGTGTTATTTAACTGTAATGCTCGGGTCATACCGAGTATTATAGGATACAAGATATGATGCTGTGGAGCTCAGGAGACGAGCGGGATGAAGATACGTACTAGCGTACTTGTTTTATATATATTCCGCCGTGTAGAGTAGCTGTGTATCCATTTGTATGTTATTGATGTTGAGTTGTGATTGATGCACTCTGTTGATGTAATATATAGACAGCTATATTTGATTTTGGTGTAAAGATATGTTAATATATATTATATTTTATTCCGCTGCGATGGTTAGATTCTGTTGTTGTTTCCTATTTTCTACTTCTACCTCTCTTCTTTAAACCAAATGGTTCGTATTTCTATACAACTTGAGTGATTTAGGTAGAATGGTGTTAACTCAAGGGGTACGAATTTGCGGGCTGTCACACTTTGTATCGAAGTTGAGGTTGGTGATAACCTTGGCTCTGGTGGGAATTACTCATTTAAATTAGAGTCCTTAGTACTCTAGAATGAGTTTGAGCGTATTAATAGATATGAGCGCGTATTTGTTAGTGAATATAAATTGTTTTAATATTGTGTTGATTGGTTTGTTGAGTGGCATATGAACCTTCGTCGGCACAGTCTAGACAACTGTATCGAAGGAGTTTCTAAACACTTGAATAGAACAATCGACACGGTATTGTTTTAAATGTGGGTGAATAAAATAATTTTACCCAAAAAAATATATTTTTGATATAAAGGAAATTTTTGTAAACTATTTTAGCTAATATATGGTTGCTTGGATGTTAGGAATTATAATATTTAATTATTATCATTGTTGAATAAAAATTTAACTACAAATTGAAAATATAACTAATGATTAAGGAAAATAGGATCATTTAAAAAAAAGAATGTATAAATATAAAATGACAACATGATTTATAAATTGAAACATAATTAAATGGGGATTTGTATGAGCATAAGCTATGCAAATGAATTACAGTTAGAATTGATTTAAGCAGGATTTGGAAATTTAAATCCTGGAGATTTGGAAGTATTTCAAAGATAGATAATAACATTATTGTTTTAGAGGTATTGCTGAAAAGGAAATTGTTTTCAAGGGATTTTGGAAATGATATTGCATTGAAATCACTTGGATTATTGGAAAATACGTCTAATGATGACGGCTGCATCATCCGTATTCATTTTCGAATTTCTAAGTGACGGATTGCTGCCAAAAATTGGTTTATTCAGAAAAGTTAGTTGTTTTTGAAAATCTCAAAGGGAATTTGTTGGTGATAAAACCAGGATTGGTTTAACTTTTGAGAAGTGTGATTTGAGATGTTGGAGATTTCAAAATGTTTTGAAACCAAAAGGCCGGTGTTTATGAATTCCTGAGGAGATAGGTTATAAGCTTATCAATTAAGATGATTTTTAAATCAGGAAGATATAAGCTTTGAATGTTGAAAATTTAAATTTAAAGTGAAAGATTAAAAATTAAATTAATTTGGATTGGGGAATAAAAATTTAACTGGATTGAAATTAATTGAATAAGCTGAAAATAATATCCAGTTGTATCCGAATTAAGTTGAAATCAAATTGAGTTAAATAAATTGGAATCAAAATTCTGTTGAGTTGTTGAATGGAATTAGATTCTTATCTGAATAAAGGGAAATAAATAGAAATAAGTTGGATAAGAAGTAAATTGGATAAGAACTAGATTGAAATAAATAAACCAGAATAAATTATAAAAGAATTAAAATGCGTGGAACAAAATATGCTTGAACTATAAATAGGCAGAAATCTTGAGTTAAAATTAAAAGAAGAATATATTCAAGCCTAGAATGAACGGAATTGTGGAAATAATAAGTGGTGACTTCTAAAATTTGAAAAGTGGGATAGAAAACCCAAATGAATATTTTTGATGAATTGAAAAATAAAATGAAAATCAAAACTTGGATTATAAACTAAATTGAACAAGGAAAATTAAATGAGGTGATATTTGGAATTATAAAAAAAACCTAGTATTGAATTTTGACCAGGGGAAGAACTAATTAGATAATAAATTAGTTAATGAAATATGTAAATGGAACCCAATGTAGTTAAATAAAAGCTTAATTGTGAGTTTATGATGAAATTTGAAAATAAAACTCAAGTTATGGATTAAATTCGACTTAAATTGTTGAGGAAGTAAATGTAATTGAAATGCGAGTTCATGAAATTGGGTGGTAAATTGGAAATGGATAGTGGATTCAGAACTTGAGTTATAAATTAAAAATTTAACTTGAAGTGTTAACAAATTAAATAAAATTGGAAATGTTTCGAATAAAGGAAAATGAAATGGATCAAAAGAGTAATGGTAGTAATTGCAAATAAAATCCAAATAAGTGGAAATAAAATGGAAATCGCCTTGTAATAAATTGAATGAGTGAATCTGGAATGTTAAATTTTATAGTAACCAATCAAATGAAAATCGCAGATTTAAAATGAGATTTAATTGAGATAGAATTATGTTGAATTGAAGAGAGAGTTTGCTTGTAAAATGAAAATGAGCTTAAGTATAAAATTGAAGAAAATTAACTTAAGCTAATAGATGGAGGAAAATTGAATTGAATTCAACTTAAATTAAGTTTAATGATATTGGATTGGTCTTAAATCAAGTGAAAGTAAATTTGAATCGAAATAGAATTAGGTGAGTTATAAATAGTATTTAATGAAATGAAAATAAATAATGGCTTGAGTGATAAACTAATTATATTGAATAAATAAATGGATGGAATAAATAAGAATCAAACGAAAGATGGAAGTGGAACTTATTATAAAAAGAAATGGAAATGAACTTAAGTTATTGACTTAAGTAAGTGTTGAATGAAAGCCGAACTCCAAATGAAGTGTGGTTTAAATAAGTTGACAAATAGTTATTGAATGAAATAGCCTGGATTGTTCCCGAGCTAAAATAAAATAGTTTGGAATAAACAAATATGGAATAAATTGAGTAAAGTAACTAAAGCATGGGTTGAATTAATTTGGGAATGGTTAATAATATGCAAGCGTGGAAGGTGTCGAGCTAAATAAATGGTCGTGAATGAATTAAAATGAAAAGGAAATTTAATTAGTAATAAAGATGAATCTAAGTTGTTAATGGTTTTGTATGAACTAGTTTGGTTAGTAAAACGAAATGCAAGTGAATGGATTCGAATTTAAAATGCGATGAGAAAATGAGAACATATGGATTGTGAATAAATTTAAAAATGGAATAGAATTAAGTATAAATTGAGTTGAAGTCAATTTAAATTGGTTATAAAACATAAGTACATATTTATTCACATAGATCTCGTCAAATGTGCATAGAATAAATTGTCATTTGATGTAAATGGAAGTAATTAAAATTCTATGAATGGATAGAAGTAAAATAAATTGATATTGAGAGCAATTGAATTAAATATGAGTTCAGTTTGCTTAAAAATAAATTAAATGTAAGCGACTGAGTTTTAAACCATTCAAATTGATGAAGTTGTATACGAATGAATTGAAAACTATTCAAATTATAAATTAATTGGAACAGTGGAATTAATATGAAAATTGTATAAGTTGCTTACGGAAAAATGTTTGGTGTGAATTTCTTTTAGAATTCATGTGTTTGACCATTACAACTAAGTGAAATATTGTTAAACTGCATATATTTGGCACTTACATGTTTAAATTGAGTAAGTACAGGTACCTGGAAGCCGTGTGGCTGGATTTGGTTGTGCTAGTTGCTAAAAATAATAAGCTGTTTGCTTAAAAATGCTAAATAAGGCACGCCTACGCAATAAAAATAGGAAATATGAACTGTTTTTGGTTTTTCCGACTGGGTGGGTCGATGTATATATATTTATCTCTTTTGTCAAATTGCAAAAGCTCCTCCGTACAAAGGGGACTCTGCCAAAAATTTTCAGAAATTTTGGGAGTTAGAAAAAATTTTGAAATTTTTTGGAAATTGTTGTTAACGACAAAACAGTTTCAAATTGGAAATTGAAATAAATTAGTAAACGAAACTAATTTAAATTAATGACATAAATTAGTTATGAATGGAAAATAAAATTCAAAATTTAGAGTTAAAGATAAATTGAATTCGTATGGAAATGAAAGAATCAATGTGAATAGAAATAGATATAAACTAAAGTGGGAGATGAAAATAAATATAAGAAACATATTAAATGCTTATACTAACTTAAGAAGGGAATGATGAATTTTTGATTGGAAATTGATACTACAAACATAATCTAAGTTAATATTTGAATGAATAAATACTGACATTTTGTAAGAAAGTTGATATGATGTTTGGGAATATTGTGATTGGATATTAGTGCTAAGTAGGATATGCAGGTATTATAAAGAGAAAGGAAAATTCGTTTTGATTTTAGATGATAAAAATTGAATTTCTCGACAAAAGGTATGTGTTTAAATTTCTATATGAAATTTGATTGGGGTTTTGATGAGCCACTTGGCGTTTTGTTTTCCTTTTTGGATCTGGAAGCCTGTAGAGGCCTTTTGTAGTTATACCGAGCTAGCCGCGAAAGGAGACGCTGGCGGAATTTTTCGGAAATTTAGGGAGTTAGAAAAATTTTTGAGAAAATTTTGATAATTCGAAATTTGGTTTTAAACTAGAACTTGAATGGTTAAAAAAATGGTATAGTTTGAAACTATGGGATAGTTGAGAAGTTAATAAGAATGATAACGGGTCTTTTATAAAAAGATAGATGGTAAGATGTTGAATTGTTAGAAACTGTTTGGATTTACGGAAAATAATAAACGGGTATTGTACTATTCTTCCTAATTAATAATTGCGGGGACGAAATTCTTTTAAGGGGGGAGGAATGTGATGTCCGAATTTTTGGAGCATTTAGAATTGGAATATTTAGTCGATTTTGAATATTTAAAGATTAATTTCTAACTTGAATTTCAAATGTCACAACTTATATGATAATTGAATTATAAATTTAAATAAATGAAGTTGGGTAAATTGTTGAATCTGGAGTTTTAAGCCTATTAAAAATAATTTGAAGGCTTGAAAATTTAATATTGATAGCACTGAAAATAAAGGAAGTTCTAAAATTGAATTTTACAGTGATTTGTTCGGTTTTGAAATTTTATCATTTAAAATAATATTTAAAAATAGCCTTCCGAGGAACAGTCACGGAATTCGACGAAACTAGTTCCATTGGATCCGTAATATTGAATTATTATCGGGTTTCAATTTTCGTAGTTTTTTGGTTTGATGTGTGAGGGTACGAGATAAAAATGCCTAGACGATAATTATCGTTTTAGTTTAAATATAATATATTATGTCACCAATCAAATCATAGCCGCCCTATGTTCCTTTTGCCGACCTATTCTCCTCTGTCTTTTGAAGCAAGCTTCCTTCTTTAATAATTACAGCCGAACCCTTCCCATCTTCGTTCAGAAAGAAAAAAATGGCAACTTCAAAAAAAAAATCATTCTCACTTTTTATACTCATTCGAAATCATCAAACTTGTTTTTAAAATTAAGCTTTTAGAGGGCTTCAGTCTGATAAATTATAGGGTGTGGCTTCGACTTGGGTTGCTCGGCTATGAATCGTACAGGCGTCGCCAACTAGGGTTAGCGATTTTGGGAGATGTAGGGCGAGTTGTTATACAGCATTTGCTCTGTTGGATTCATGATGCTGAGGCGCGTCGTGAGACGTAGTTTGGTGTGGTGCGACCTTGAAATGGAGGGCGCGACCTGTGGTTGCAATAACAATGTCCATCGGGTCGTTTTTGACAGGGAGGCGGCGGAGACATGGAGATTGTGATGGCCGAGTCGATTGTGAGGAGAGTAGTTCGTTGGCGTGGTCTGAGTGTTGTTTTGGTGGCTGGAGCATGGTGTTAGCGGACTGTGCACGGCCTTGGTTCATTTTCGTGCACAGGCAAAGGAAAGGGGAAGAAGTTGGACTAGTTGAGCAGAGTGGGCCGGGCCTCTTTTGCATTTGGGTATCGACGAGTTGGCAGTGGATCTAGCTGAGCAGTTGGTAAGCAGGTTGTTTTTATTTAAGTTATGAATAATTTGTATATGTATATATATTTGATAGAATATATATATAAATAATTAATTCACATGACAGTCAGGTTTTAAAATAAAAATAAAATGGAATTAGATCGGCTGTATATATATGTAAAACAGTAAGGTCTGGATAGTCTTAATTTTTTGATTTTAGGAAATTAGGAATATTTAAAATGTCTAAAATTTGTATATGTGAAAATAAATTTAAAATTAGATCTATAAATTATTTTTATAAAGTATATATATGATTTTGAAATACATGGGAATGCATAAATATTGAGGAATTTATAAAAGTAGATTTTTTTAAAGTCTATAATTTATTTTTATTAGTAGTTTCAGAAAGGAAAATTAATAGTTTAATTAAATCATTGGTCAGTTAAAATTTTTACTTGGAAACGGATTATTAAATTTATTCAAATATTAATAGAACGTCTAATCATTTTACAAGGTCGAAAAAAATCATGGAAAAACAAGTTGAGATAGGCTGGATTGCAACAAAAATAAAGGTGAGTTAATCTCACTTAGCCGAGTATAAATTTAAATTTAAGTGATTAAATTTAAATAATTGTTTGAATGCTTGAATTGATTGAAGTGATATAGTGTGGTATAATTTGAAATTGGCATATTATGTTGTGCTAACGTCTGTGGATGCAGGGAAAACAGGTAGGAGGGATCCAACTGGCCCCTCAACATTTATTTAAATTACTTAATACCCTCTGTTGCGATTATTTGATATTCTATGATGAATATATTGGAATATTGAATGCTATAATTTGATTGGCTATATTTGGGTATAATGGGTTACCAAAAATATATAAATTGGATTTTGGAAAGAAAATAAAAGAAGTGAATTTGTAAGCGAAATAATTATATAAAATTTGAATAAATTAAGAATGAATAAAATTAAATGTATGTGATATCACAATACTAATAAATAACTTCGTGTATGAAAAGATTTTGAATAATCGGAAATTAATGAATTGTAAAATCAAGTAATATTATTTCAAAGGAATAATGAACTGTTTAAAAATTTAAAGTTCAAATTTATTTAAAGGAATAAAGAAGTAATTTGAGCAATCTAAATTGGTACTTCAGTTAAAAATATTTTAAATCATAATTAAGGAAATAAATCTGAAATTAATGGATTTTGGAATTAAAAAGAAAGTAAACTGGGAATCAATTTGGAAATTGATTCAAGTGTTGGTTTGGAGATTTAAAGATGGATGTGAAGAGGAGTATATTTCTCTGGATAGCCATGTACGTTTAAAGGAAATTTTTAAACATAAGATAAAAAGTTTTAAATTTTGTTTTTAAAAAGTACGTTTTAAGAATTTATTATTTTCTAAATATCAAAATTCTAAGGTAAATATTTTCAAATCTATTATCGGAGTACTTATTTAAAAGGTAACTCGGTGTTTTGTTTTAAAGAGTGAGAACCTAGTTTTATATTTTATAAAGTAACCTTATTTCTAGATATTCATATAGTACATATTTTTAGCCAATTATTGAAGTAGTCTTGACTTAAATGTTCTAAAGTAAATTCCGAAGTAAGTATTTTATTTTAATCTATTATCGTAATAATTAATTAAAGAATGATTTGGTATTTTAAAGAAGAAAATCCAATGTATAGTTATAAGGTAAACTTATTTTAGTTATTTCTAAAGTATTATTATAAATTAAGTAATAAAGTGAATTTTTGTAAATTAAATGTTAAATATATTTTACAATAAAGTGTTTTTAAATTATTTTAAAAATCTAGAGTTTTGTGCTTGGTGATTCCAGTGGAAATGGAAATACTCAGAATTTATTCTGAGAAAAGGAAGGTAGTTTGAAAACTGTTTTCAAAAGGGTTTGAAAGTGAAAATATATCTTGTAAAGATATTTTGAGATAAATAAATAATTTTGAAAATTATTTATTGGTTGATGGTTGTTTGTGAATATTAATTGATAGTTAAATAACCGACTATCAATATTGGACAAATACGCTGATCGATTTGAAGACACCGGGATCGAGATTTATTTCTCGAAAATATCTATGAACATAAAAAAAAAGTAAAAACATAAAGGACTTAAGCATTGAATGCTTACATCTCAACAAAAATAAACAAGTACAAATCAAACAGCATAGGTTGTAAACATACGAGGATGGGAAGAACATGAGCATTAAATGCTTTCAAACCTAGCCCATAAGCAAGTCATTCGAAATAGTGGAAAAAAAAAGTCTTGCTTCAGTACAAAGAAACTATACAGGATAGTAATACTAAGTACTCTACTTGAACCTGCACGTCTCCTTTATATATGGGTATTTGTTCCAATTTGTTCAAAGGCAAAACCAAACATTCCAGAAAATAAAAATAAAAAAAATCTGCAACCTGATCAAGCATAGAAGTTCAAACTTAAAACTGAAGTATGTAAGGATCATGTTCAAGCAGAAGATCAATTGACTTCAAATAAATCGAGTTTCAGATCTCTGTTCTTCTTCTCATGACAAAGTGAGTAACTTCATTTTTTTTAATAACCTAAGTTTAATTTAGTTGTATGATGAATATCAGAAATTTTGTTGTGTGAAATATATGCATTTCATTAAATTTTGATAAGACAAAGCCTGGACATTTCTTTAGATTTCAAATGTTGCCTCTGTTTATACATTGCAACAGCCTAAGTTGCTTCAAAAATCATGTATGCTCAATCTGTTGATTGTTAGAGCAAAGTATATAAACAAATTATGTTTAGGGAAGTATAAAGTGGAATTTAAAAATATAAATTCATAATAAAAAGGTTGAGCTGCTCTGGGAATAAGCATAGAACAGTAATACTTAACATAAGTCAAAAATTTAAACATCTTGGATTATCAATTCAAGTTGACAAACTGATTTTTCTTAATCAAAATTAGAATTTTTAGAGCTTAAATCGAAATTTTTAGATGTGTGATGAGAGAGCAGTTCCTAGTTGAACTAAAATTGCTTTTTCACAAATTCCCAGTGATCGAACGATTTTAAAATGTTGAAATTTTGTCTGAAGCTTGCTTGATCTTCGTAGAATCCAGGAAAAATGGATAAAAAATTATCGATTGCATAAATTATTGTGATGAATCGAATTTAGGGTTTAAAGTGAATTTTGGGTTCGGCCTGATTCTCGTGCTCGCGTGGAGTCAGGGAGGGATCGAGTTTGGTGGGATTTTTGGAAATGGTAGTGTGGACGTAGACGAAGGTCTGGAAGGAGGTGCGGCGCGTTCTGGTGGTCGGAGTTCAAAGCAAGGTGCGATGACAGGTGTGATGGGGGAGTTCGCTGTGTGTTTCCAGGTTTCGAGAATAAACTCGAATTCGATTTTCGAGATAATTGGGTGGTCCAGATGTTTGGGATGGGTTGCGAGTTTGGTTTGTGACTTGCAGAGATGGCCGTTGATGGTCGGCGTCGGCGATCGTGCGTGTACACGCGCACGTTTGGGATTGGGTTTGGCCGTGGTTGCGTCGCTGGGGAAGGAGAGGGAGGCACGGGTTGTTGCGTGATTAACTCGAAGTCATTCTCGAGTAAAACAGGGGAGGTCTCGGGTGAAGCTTCAAACTGTTTTTTTTTTAATTTTTTTTAATGAAAGTGACGTGGGAAAAGGAGGGGAAGGACTCGAGTCTTGCTCGAGTGAGGGCAGCGTGTTTCCTCGGGTCTGATATTTTGGCCTAAAATACTTAACTATTTGATTTACAAAGTAAATCTTTGATTTATATTTTATCAAGAATGTTTTTCAAACGTAAGATAGTTAATTTAAATTAAACATAAATTAAGAATGTAGTAAATTTTATAATTATGATTAAATAAGTAGTTAAGGTTTAAAATTTGTAATTAAAGATTTATTATAATAATCATGTGTTTAACCAATTTGAACTCAAGGATTTAATTAACTTTTAAAGTGAATAAATAAATATGAGTGAATTATTAAATGATTTAAAAATTGGAAATTAAGAATAAGTATATCATAATTATACTTAGAGCATGAACTAATTAATGTTTTAAGTAAATAAATAGATTCGTAATTAACTACATAAGTTAATTAATGGATTATTAATAGCTAATTAATTTAGAGAATTTATTATAAATTAATAAACGATTAACTAAGTAATTAATAATTAATGATGGAAAATCAAGGGTTATTAATTAATAATTGAGTGTCATTAATTAATAATTAAAGTTATTAATTAATGATTAAGAGAAGTAATTAAGACTTAATAATTGATTTCAAAATAATTTGTTAATTTAATAATTTGAAAAGGGATACGAATTAATTTGTAATTAATTATCAGGATTGGGTAATAAATTCATAAGTAATTAAGTTGCTTGGAAATAAAGTGAATCAATTAGGATTAAGCAATTAATTGATCTTACTTATAAATGTTTATTGAACGTTTGACTTTACTTATGAATGATTGTATTGTGTAAGATGCATTGAATTGATTGTCCTATTTGATCTGTGCCATTTTGTTCTATGGATTGAGCTGTGTGTGATTTATTCATTTACTTATGATACATCTATATATTTGTGATCTGTATATAACAGATAAGCGTAATAGTTTATATCGCTTATCAATTATATTCCTGTATTCTGATCTGTGATAATTGTATGATGTTGCACTACTATGTATAACCCCTGGACTACACCATACACACACAAATATGGATTTCACGAGGAAATCGGTTAAGTCACATGTAATTTAAATTTAATGTTTTTGAAATTAAAGTTTTAATTTCAAATTGATTTTGAAAATGGATTTGGGTTAAACGGTAAAGCTTTTGAAAAAATGTTTTCACAGATAAAAGCTATTTTAAATAACTCGGTAAAATCTCCAATTTAAATAATTCAATTTGAATTTGAATTCGATATTTGAAATTGAATTCGATGATTGGAAATTATGGCTAAAGATATTATTAACATGTTTGTATGAAATTAAACCATTTTAAAGGTATGGTTTTGAGAATTTGAATTTAACCCAAGGATTTCAACTCGTATAAATGAATCAGATTTCCAAAATGAAAACTGTTGTTTTCAAATGATAAACACTTTTAGATAAGAACTGAGATTCCAGTTAATTAGGGGAATTTCAAGATTGAATAGAGAAATGATTTTCCTAAGTTATGAATGAATTCTTTTTGAAAGCTATGAATTAAATCTGTTTATTTTTAACAGATTTAAATTGATGATTTGTTTAAATCAAATTGAAATGAAATTGTTTTGAAGGCTATAAGTTAAATCTTTGATTTAAAGATTTAACGAGTTAATCAAATTGAAATGAAAATTGATTTGGAAAATCGTTGAATGAATCTTTTGTTTAAAAGATTAAAATGTGAAAATTGTTTAAACCGTTAAAGGTTGTGAAAATGAATCTTTTTGTTTAAAGATTGAAAATGGTAATTTGTTAAGCCATTTGAAGAAAAGTTTTGGGTAATAAGTTGTGACTTAATTGAAATCCCATTATCCATTTATTTTTGAAATATCGTGCTCACTATTCGGTTTAGCCGGGAAAGGACCTTTGTGTCGTATAACCCATTCCGAATATGTGATTCGACGTCATGGATAGCATTTGAAGACCGGTGATGAAGACCGGGTATTTGCGAAAGCGATAGGATGACCTATCGATTGTTTCTGCACCGAGTCGCGCCGGTATAGAGACTCCCTAAGTGATGGGAAATCCGATCGGGATTGTGAATATCCGGATTGCAAGGACTTCTTTGTAAGTGCCTTCGGTTCTGTTCGAGCCCAGAACAGACTTGTATGGATAGTATGTCTGACATTACAAATTGAGATATAAAGCCGATTTCTTTCAAATATATTTCTGTTGGTGGCGGAGAATTTATTCTCTTAGCTTAACACCCTTCTCTGAGACGTACGAGCTCAGAGGTTATGTAGTTGAATGTTATCAGCGATATATTCCTAATTTGGTAATGTGACATGCTGAGTGTTGCTGTGAAATGATCATTGTGTTGATTATTTGTGATAGGATCATTTGTTTGATCGTCTATCTTGGTGATCATTTCTATGATCATTTGTAGACCCAAAGAACGGCTTTTGTATAAAGTGTGTTTTTGTGGACGTGACTTCGTCGAGCCTCACACCCCGGAAATGGTCAAAACAGGAAAGATGCGGCAAGGTTATGAGGGGTAGCGCCCTTTAGGGTATGTGGATTTCCTTCTGGAAAAGGGTGGTATCATGGTATGGAGCCCAGATACTTACTCATGTTGAAAACACTTTATGATTGTGTGAATTGATTACGAGCGCTCGGTGAAAGGTCCCAAAGGACCGAGGGATGGCATATTCGGTCAGTTGTTACTCAGTTAGGGGTAACCCGGCCTTGTGTTGGCAGAGATCCGGTTTGGTTCTCGGGGATGTCCTTCCAGAGGCATTCTCATGTGGCAATGGGAAGTTCCTTGGCCTGACCATTTGTTGGAAATCCAATCCCAATACGAAACCCTGTACGGTTTTAGTTGTAGAACCTGCCATTTACTTATGGTGGTCACCACTGTTTAGATGGTAGCTATAGTAGGCATACGATAATGGTCGTATGTTGGCTAAGATTTATATTCTACATTCGAAATGAATTTTTCCTACACTATGCACTAGTAATAATATCAAATGTTTCTTTTAATGCGTATCAAGCATCTTTGACTATCATAAGGAGAAATCTCCTCCGATTCTGCGTTTGCATTGTATGTGTGTGCGAGAGGCCTTATGGTAGTCTCATTTTTAAAAAGCATTGCGAATTGACTTTGAAAATCTTTTGTTGAATGTTTTTAAAAGATAAACTGTTTTTGTTGCTCACACTAGTCCCACGACTGATCCGGAGTTTATTGTTTCTTTCCTAAACTCTGGGTGCTCATTATTTTCTACACGAGCAGTCTAGAGTTGGGTTTTTCAGATAGTCAGGTTTAGTAGATTATCTAGAGTTAGTTCAGTCTTTGGATCGCACCAGTCTTGCTCGTCTTGGTGCATCGTTATTGGGAGTTCGAGCTATTGCTGGATTGGTTCTTGGAAATGGAGTTGTAGTTATTTTTGGAGTTCTTCCTTGAAGACTATTTTAGAGTTATTTGTTCCGCTGCTAGATGTTATCTATTTTCTTTCCGCTGCTGTTTTATTGTATCATATCTCTGATGTATATTGATATCTATTGGATCATCTGTTGTATCAGATATTGTATCAAAGCTGTATATCAATGTATTATTCTTTTATTCCGCTGTGTTATTTACTTAATGTTGTTATAAGCTCCGGCGAATCGGATTTGAACGGTCGAATCTATGGCATTCGAATACGATTTGAAGTATGGATGTCGATTTTCGAGCGGGCAAAATTCCCTCTCGTCACATTTGGTATCAGAGCTAAGGGTTGAACTTTAGCTCAGGAGTATAACACATTAAGTAACTAATTAGAGATAGGGTGAAGTATCCCTAGAATGAGTAATCCCTAAGATATCTGTTTGAATGCCTCAGTAAATTCTCTTACTATCCACTGATAGTAAGTATGAGTACAAGAAGAAAACGAGATAGGGGACAGGGAAATACGGCTATAAATGGTCGATACTCTGTAACAACTGTGGAAACAATCTTTCTTATCAAATTCCTTTGATTCGTTTCCAAATTCTTTTGATTTCTTCGTGACAGCTCCAGAAAGAAGTTTCGGTGTGATTGTGGCCTACAAGTCGTTGTAGGAAATTCTTACCTTGTATCTTCATCGGTTTCTTATCAGTTTTTGATTTAAACCTTAATGAATATGAATTAGAAATTTTAAATAAATTGGAAATTTTGAATTGAGTTAAAATTGATAAATAGAAGATGAAGGATAATTTGAATAGTATCAATTAAACGATTTCGTTTAAAACTAAATTTGAAATTCTATTATAATTTCTTGTACCTATTGTTGATATTCTGATTTGGTAAGCCAAATGCAGAACTGATATCCAGTTTGATCTGAAAAGATATTTCTCTATCTTTCATCTATCTTTGTTGTTTTCGTGCTTGCGAATTTCGAGGACGAAATTCTTTTAAGGGGGGAAGTTTGTAACGACCCTAGAATTTAATTTAATTTTAATTCATGACTTGTTTAATTTTTGAATTAAAATTGTATAATTTATCGATTTAAGAGATGCGAGTTTCCTCGATTCAAATAGAAAATATGTAGAGTCATATGGATTTGAAAATCTGTATATATGTGAATATATATGTATATATTGGATTTTAAATAAATTCTTAAATAAATGATTTTGAAAAATAAATAATATACTTTGGACACAAGTATAAAAATAAATAAATAAATAAATTGATTTAAAAATTTATAAATGATGATAATTTGAGTTATATAAAATATATGTTTATATAGAGAAATGTAAAACAATAATTTTTAAAGTAAAATTTATGATAAATATTTAAACTAAAAATAGAAGTAAAATAAATATTGAGTTATAAATAGAGATAAATAAAAGTTAAGTATGGAACCAAATAAATATATAAAACATCTATGTACAAAACAAAGTTATAGAATTTCAATTATATTTTAAAAGTAAGAAATACATTCACATATAAACATAAACAAAACAAAGTAAATACAAAAAAATATAAAAGTAAGTATGCAGGCTAAACAAAGTAATGAAAAAAAATATCTATGAACATAAAAAGTAATAAAATAAGTAAAAACATAAAGGACTTAAGCATTGAATGCTTACATCTCAACAAAAATAAACAAGTACAAATCAAACAGCATAGGCTGTAAACATACAAGGATGGGAAGAACATGAGCATTAAATGCTTTCAAACCTAGCCCATAAGCAAGTCATTCGAAATAGTGGAAAAAAAAAGTCTTGCTTCAGTACAAAGAAACTATACAGGATAGTAATACTAAGTACTCTACTTGAACCTGCACGTATCCTTTATATATGGGTATTTGTTCCAATTTGTTCAAAGGCAAAACCAAACATTCCAGAAAATAAAAATAAAAAAAAATCTGCAACCTGATCAAGCATAGAAGTTCAAACTTAAAACTAAAGTATGTAAGGATCATGTTCAAGCAGAAGATCAATTGACTTCAAATAAGTCGAGTTTCAGATCTCTGTTCTTCTTCTCATGACAAAGTGAGTAACTTCATTTTTTTTTAATAACCTAAGTTCAATTTAGTTGTATGATGAATATCAGAAATTTTGTTGTGTGAAATATATGCATTTCATTAAATTTTGATAAGACAAAGCCTGGACATTTCTTTAGATTTCAATTGTTGCCTCTGTTTATACATTGCAACACCCTAAGTTGCTTCAAAAATCATGTATGCTCAATCTGTTGATTGTTAGAGCAAAGTATATAAACAAATTATGTTTAGGGAAGTATAAAGTGGATTTTAAAAATATAAATTCATAATAAAAAGGTTGAGCTGCTCTGGGAATAAGCATAGAACAGTAATACTTAACATAAGTAAAAAATTTAAACATCTTGGATTATCAATTCAAGTTGACAAACTGATTTCTTAATCAAAATTAGGATTTTTAGAGCTTAAATCGAAATTTTCAGATGCGTGATGAGAGAGCAGTTCCTAGTTGAACTAAAATTGCTTTTTAACAAATTCCCAGTGATCGAACGATTTTAAAATGTTGAAATTTTGTTTGAAGCTTGCTTGATCTTCGTAGAATCCAGGAAAAATGGATAAAAAATTATCGATTGCATAAATTATTGTGATGAATCGAATTTAGGGTTTAAAGTGAATTTTGGGTTCGGCCTGATTCTCGTGCTCGCGTGGAGTCAGGGAGGGATCGAGTTTGGTGGGATTTTTGGAGATGGTAGTGTGGACGAAGACGAAGGTCTGGAAGGAGGTGCGGCGCGTTCTGGTGGTCGGAGTTCAAAGCAAGACGCGATGACAGGTGTGATGGGGGAGTTCGCTGTGTGTTTCCAGGTTTCGAGAATAAACTCGAATTTGATTTTCGAGATAATTGGGTGGTCCAGATGTTTGGGATGGGTTGCGAGTTTGGTTTGTGACTTGCAGAGATGGCCGTTGATGGTCGGCGTCGGCGATCGTGCGTGTACACGTGCACGTGCACGTTTGGGATTGGGTTTGGCCGTGGTTGCGTCGTTGGGGAAGGAGAGGGAGGCACCGGCTGTTGCGTGATTAACTCGAAGTCATTCTCGAGTAAAACAGGGGAGGTCTCAGGTGAAGCTTTAAACTGTTTTTTTTTTAATTTTTTTTTATGAAAGTGACGTGGGAAAAGGAGGGGAAGGACTCGAGTCTTGCTCGAGTGAGGGCAGCGTGTTTCCTCAGGTCTGATATTTTGGCCTAAAATATTTAACTATTTAATTTACAAAGTAAATCTTTGATTTAAATTTTATTAAGAATGTTTTTCAAACGTAAGATAGTTAATTTAAATTAAACATAAATTAAGAATGTAGTAAATTTTATAATTATGATTAAATAAGTAGTTAAGGTTTAAAATTTGTAATTAAAGATTTATTATAATAATCGTGTGTTTAACCAATTTGAACTCAAGGATTTAATTAACTTTTAAGGTGAATAAATAAATATGAGTGAATTATTAAATGATTTAAAAATTGGAAATTAAGAATAAGTATATCATAATTATACTTAGAGCATGAACTAATTAATGTTTTAAGTAAATAAATAGATTCGTAATTAACTACATAAGTTAATTAATGGATTATTAATAGCTAATTAATTTAGAGAATTTATTATAAATTAATAAACGATTAACTAAGTAATTAATAATTAATAATGGAAAATCAAGGGTTATTAATTAATAATTGAGCGTCATTAATTAATAATTAAAGTTATTAATTAATGATTAAGAGAAGTAATTAAGACTTAATGATGGATTTCAAAATAATTTGTTAATTTAATAATTTGAAAAGGATAAGAATTAATTTGTAATTAATTATCAGGATTGGGTAATAAATTCATAAGTAATTAAGTTGCTTGGAAATAAAGTGAATCAATTAGGATTAAGCAATTAATTGATCTTACTTATAAATGTTTATTAAACGTTTGACTTTACTTATGAATGATTGTATTGTGTAAGATGCATTGAATTGATTGTCATATTTGATCTGTGCCATTTTGTTCTATGGATTGAGCTGTGTGTGATTTATTCATTTACTTATGATACATCTATATATTTGTGATATGTACATAACAGATAAGCGTTATAGTTTATATCGCTTATCAATTATATTCCTGTATTCTGATCTGTGATAATTGTATGATGTTGCACTACTGTGTATAACCCCTGGACTACACCATACACACACAAATATGGATTTCACGAGGAAATCGGTTAAGTCACATGTAATTTAAATCTAATGTTTTTGAAATTAAAGTTTTAATTTCAAATTGATTTTGAAAATGGATTTGGGTTAAACGGTAAAGCTTTTGAAAAAAGGTTTTCATAGATAAAAGCTATTTTGAATAACTCGGCAAAATCTCCAATTTAAATAATTCAATTTGAATTTGAATTCGATATTTGAAATTGAATTCGATGATTGGAAATTATGGTTAAAGATATTATTAACATGTTTGTATAAATTTAAACCATTTTAAATGTATGGTTTTGAGAATTTGAATTTAACCCAAGGATTTCAACTCGTATAAATGAATCAGATTTCCAAAATGAAAACTGTTGTTTTCAAATGATAAGCACTTTTAGATAAGAACTGAGATTCCAGTTAATTAGGGGAATTTCAAGATTGAATAGAGAAATGATTTTCCTAAGTTATGAATTAAATCTGTTTGAAAGCTATGAATTAAATCTGTTTATTTTTAACAGATTTAAATTGATGATTTGTTTAAATCAAATTGAAATGAAATTGTTTTGAAGGCTATAAGTTAAATCTTTGATTTAAAGATTTAACGAGTTAATCAAATTGAAATGAAATTGTTTTGAAGGCTATAAGTTAAATCTTTGATTTAAAGATTTAACGAGTTAATCAAATTGAAATGAAAATTGATTTGGAAAATCTGTGAATGAATCTTTTGTTTAAAAGATTAAAATGTGAAAATTGTTTAAACCGTTAAAGGTTGTGAAAATGAATCTTTTTGTTTAAAGATTGAAAATGGTAATTTGTTAAGCCATTTGAAGAAAAGTTTTGGGTAATAAGTTGTGACTTAATTGAAATCCCATTATCCATTTATTTTTGAAATATCGTGCTCACTATTCGGTTTAGCCGGGAAAGGACCTTTGTGTCGTATAACCCATTCCGAATATGTGATTCGACGTCATGGATAGCGTTTGAAGACCGGTGATGAAGACCGGGTATTTGCGAAAGCGATAGGATGACCTATCGATTGTTTCTGCACCGAGTCGCGCCGGTATAGAGACTCCCTAAGTGATGGGAAATCCGATCGGGATTGTGAATATCCGGATTGCAAGGACTTCTTTGTAAGTGCCTTCAGTTCTGTTCGAGCCCAGAACAGACTTGTATGGATAGTATGTCTGACATTACAAATTGAGATATAAAGCCGATTTCTTTCAAATATATTTCTGTTGGTGGCGGAGAATTTATTCTCTTAGCTTAACACCCTTCTCTGAGACGTACGAGCTCAGAGGTTATGTAGTTGAATGTTATCAGCAATATATTCCCAATTTGGTAATGTGACATGCTGAGTGTTGCTGTGAAATGATCATTGTGTTGATTATTTGTGATAGGATCATTTGTTTGATCGTCTATCTTGGTGATCATTTCTATGATCATTTGTAGACCCAAAGCACGGCTTTTGTATAAAGTGTGTTTTTGTGGACGTGACTTCGTCGAGCCTCACACCCCGGAAATGGTCAAAACAGGAAAGATGCGGCAAGGTTATGAGGGGTAGCGCCCTTTAGGGTATGTGCATTTCCCTCTGGAAAAGGGTGGTATCATGGTATGGAGCCCAGATACTTACTCATGTTGAAAACACTTTATGATTGTGTGAATTGATTACGAACGCTCGGTGAAAGGTCCCAAAGGACCGGGGGATGGCATATTCGGTCAATTGTTACTCAGTTAGGGGTAACCCGGCCTTGTGTTGGCAGAGATCCGGTTTGGTTCTTGGGGATGTCCTTCCAGAGGCATTCTCATGTGGCAATGGGAAGTTCCTTGGACTGATCATTTGTTGGAAATCCAATTCCTAATACGAAACGCTGTACGGTTTTAGTTGTAGAACCTGCCATTTACTTATGGTGGTCACCACTGTTTAGATGGTAGCTATAGTAGGCATACGATAATGGTCGTTTGTTGGCTAAGATTTATATTCTACTTTCGAAATGAATTTTTCCTACACTATGCACTAGTAATAATATCAAATGTTTCTTTTAATGCGTATCAAGCATCTTTGACTATCATAAGGAGAAATCTCCTCCGATTCTGCGTTTGCATTGTGTGTGTGTGCGGGAGGCCTTATGGTAGTCTCATTTTTAAAAAGCATTGCGAATTGACTTTGAAAATCCTTTGTTGAATGTTTTTAAAAGATAAACTGTTTTTGTTGCTCACACCAGTCCCACGACTGATCCGGAGTTTATAGTTTCTTTCCTAAACTCTGGGTGCTCATTATTTTCTACACGAGCAGTCTAGAGTTGGGTTTTTCAGATAGTCAGGTTTAATAGATTATCTAGAGTTAGTTCAGTCTTTGGATCGCACCAGTCTTGCTCGTCTTGGTGCATCGTTATTGGGAGTTCGAGCTATTGCAGGATTGGTTCTTGGAAATGGAGTTGCAGTTATTTTTGGAGTTCTTCCTTGAAGACTATTTTAGAGTTATTTGTTCCGCTGCTATATGTTATCTATTTTCTTTCCGCTGCTGTTTTATTGTATCATATCTCTGATGTATATTGATATCTATTGGATCATCTGTTGTATCAGATATTGTATCAAAGCTGTATATCAATGTATTATTCTTTTATTCCGCTGTGTTATTTACTTAATGTTGTTATAAGCTCCGGCGAATCGGATTTGAACGGTCGAATCTATGGCATTCGAATACGATTTGAAGTATGGATGTCGATTTTCGAGCGGGCAAAATTCCCTCTAGTCACAACGATAATCAAATCTCAAATCAACAAATATTGAATTATCACAATCGATAATCAAATCTCAAATCAGCAAATATTTAATTATCAAAAACGATAATCAAATCTCAAATCAACAAATATTCAATTATCAAAAACGATAATCAAATCTCAAATCAACAAATATTTAATTGTCAAAAACGATAATCAAATCTCAAATCAACAAATATTTAATTATCACAATCGATAATCAAATCTCAAATCAACAAATATTTAATTATCAAAAACGATAATCAAATCTCAAATCAGCAAATATTCAATTATAAAAAACGATAATCAAATCTCAAATCAACAAATATTCAATTATCAAAAACGATAATCAAATCTCAAATCAACTAATATTTAATTATCAAAAACGTTAATCAAATCTGAAATCAACAAATATTTAATTATCACAATCGATAATCAAATCTCAAATCAACAAATATTTAATTATCAAAAATGATAATCAAATCTCAAATATCTAATTATCACAAGCGATAAACAGAACTCATATCAACAAATATTTAATTATCAAAAACGATAATCAGATCTCAAACATCTAATTATCACAAGCGATAATTAAAACTCATATCAACAAATATTTAATTATCAAAAACGATATCAAATCTCAAATATCTAATTAGCACAAGCGATAATCAGAACTCATATCAACAAATATCCAATTACCTGCAGATAATTGGAAACAAAAAATATCTAGAAAACAATTAAGATACTCTAAAAAATCAACATAAAAGGTTGGATTTATCCAATCAGATGGCGAGTTTTAGCTACGCCGCACGTGCATCAACAAATGGCCGAAGCCTACCAAGTACTCAACATAATTTTGGCGCCCATCAAATTAACCCGAAGGTCCGTAGAGTGACCCGAAGGTCTAGTACTGGTATTTGACCCGAAGGTCCGCGGAGTGGCCCGAAAGCCCAACAAATGATCCGAAGGTCCAACATATGACCCGAAGGTCCTCATACGACCCGAAGGTCCTCATACGACCCGAAGGTCCAACATAGTGGCTCGAAAGCACACAAAATCATCAAAGTCATCAAAACAGCAAAACGTTTCAAGTAACGAGTCCGGAATTAACCGAAATAGCAAACGCACATGTCCCATACCATGAGTTTTACTAAATCGTTTGATTCTCTTCATCGTTTCCTTGAAAGTGCAAAATTGTGTATTCAAAATAACAATTCACATTCTCAAACGGACAAGTCCAGAATTAAGCGAATGTGTAAAAGAAAGGGGTCATAGTCCTCGATTTTACCGAATCGTTTAAATCGCTTCCTCATTCTTTTGAAAGAGCAAACTGTAAAACTTCTGAAAACAATTTTATTTATTTTATAAAATAATAATTTACATTCTCAAAGGGATAAGTCCGGAATTAAGCGAATCAGTAAAACAAAGGGGTCATAGTCCTCGATTTTTCTGAAACGTTTAAATCTCTTTCTCATTCTTTTGAAAACGTAAACCGAAAATTTTTGAAAACAATTTTATTGTTAAAACGATTTTCAATCCACGTGCTTAAAACAGCAACATCAGTAGCAATTTCAACAAGGAAATTGTATTTCTCAAAACACCGTAAAAACGGATCTCAAATTCAGCATTGCGGGATAACCGCTTGAAAATCCACTTTAAAATTGACGGTTACTGAAGTCAAAGCGACAGTAATTTTTTTTATACGTCAAAATCTCATCAAAATAATTTGCATGAAAATATAATATCAGTGAATTTTCATTTATCAAAATGTCAACAAAACACCGTGATTCAAAAATCTAGCACTGGTGTGAAAATCCCGTTACAAAGATAACGGCAACAAAATACGTTTAAAACCAAACATCGGTTCAACGTAAAATTAATGCAATAACGTGCAACTTAAATTTGCACGTATACTACAAAATAAACAAAGAAATCGCTCGAATATATCTTCAATGAAGATAATTCTAAAACAGCAAAAATCTAATCAGATATGTGATTAGCATCAAAGAAAACAGCCTGAATTTCAACAAATCAAAATCGCTGGTTAAACAACATAATGAAATTAAATTCATTTTCATATTTTGATTTTTTAATTCAGAATAATTATCAGTTGTACTCAGCGAAGCAGTCTCACTGTTTCGCTGCGCACTCTGATAAACAGGACACAAATAAATCAATCATCAAAATACAAATTCACTTTTATTTTTAAATATAGATATTTAAAAGTTTCCATCATATTTTCAAAACTTTAGTTTTGACTCAAAACATACCTAAAAACATCGACAAAAAGTTGTAACACATGTTCCATCTAAGTTATATTTTATATTATGTCCATAAACCCCAAGCTCTGGTACCAACTGTGACGCCCACCTCTATGCTCACAATAACAAAGAGTATTAAAAGAAATACTATCCGTTATTACGAAGAATAAGGCTGGATAGGAGCGGCCATCCGTAGTTAGGCCTTACACTAGTATTGGTTATCTCGATAGGAGTGGTATATATGATTTTATTTTTCATCTCTTATTTATTTACTCCCATCGACAGACCCAATTCCAGTATAAAACGGACTATGATGGTTCATAATAGTTTAGGACAATTAATATAACAATAACACAGATAATCTAAATGCGCAACATAGATAACAAAAAGTCTCATGTATATATATAACTCATGTCAGTTACAATACATGTGATACAATACATATGATACAACTACAACTGTCGACACTGGAAGTTACATATACAAGTACATTATCGTGAATAATATACATGAATATACAACGTCCTATACTATAACAATGACTACTCCAAATGATATGAAAAGACTTCATAGCTCTAGCAGCAACCCAAAGTATGATATCTACAACCTATAAATACTCGGTCTGACCCGAGTATTACATTCAAAAGAACATTATACACGGGTCAGTCTAATTGAAACACAATTATCAATGCACAAAAGCAATAATAATTAAATAACGAATAGACGACAATCACAATAAATCTCATCTATCCAATCCTTTAATAAGAAATCGGATAACGGTAGATAAAACACGTACCAGTGTCAAACAACAAATCAGCAAATTCAAATTATCGAAGAAGATAATTTAAAAAATAACAGGATTGCCTAATCGGCAATTAACAACAGAACCTAATTATTGAATAAATAATTAGAAACCCATAATCTAATTATCAAGTAGATAATTAGACATCAACAAAATGATCAAATTAAACCAAATCAAAATGCAATTTCAAAACATTGAATTAAACACACAAAACAATTCAAATAATTGAAACATCAGTTCAAAACGTCAATTCTGTGTAGGTGCAGTACACGCACGCGTGTACTGCATCGCCACTATAGCATATGAAATATGAAAAAGCTCAGGAAATGCACAATGAAAATACACAAACAAGCACAAGGTCAAACCCAAGCGTTTCAATTGGATTCAACTCAATGTATAAATCAATGTACAAGTACAACAAACTCAAGTCAACATATATGATTCAGACTGGCTACACAATATCAAAATGCAGAGGTCAAGTTATCGACTCAACACAATTGCAAAGCAACTCAACTCGAATATAAAGCATAAAGGCTCACCTGAAAGTTACACTGCACAGGTCGGGGAAGTGCAGCAGTGTGAGCGTCACTATGAACAAGGAGTGGTACAAACTATAAGGGTAGAGTGAAGGTGAGAGCACCAAAGATATGGCACTACCGCACACAACAAATGAATACAATTGACCAAATGCAAATAAGTACAATGCATCAATGCAATGTATCACTGACATCAACTACATCAATGAATCAGAGGATCCAAACCAACCACAAAGTCAGTAATGAATCAGAAATTACTAACCAAAGGCTAACAGTTCGATCACTGCTACAATATACATGAATGCAAGCAGTACCCCGTAGATGCAATCAGCTACACGAATGCACAAGGGCATGTGATAACAAATAGATCAGTGAAAAGCAAAGATCAAGTGAACAACATATGTGTACATATGATGCTACAGCCTCAAGTACATAAAATAGAGGTGATCCCTGAAATCAAGTTTAATATAGAGCTAACATGACTCAAATGAACAAAGCACCAAACTCACAAATGGCCGAGTCAAGAAAAGGTCAAGTTCGAATGCATATACCTAACAATGTACACAGTGTCAACTGGAAATAACTATGAACCAGCAATATGAAAAAGGCTCAACTTAAGTCGGTGCACAACCAATCTGAGTAATGTACACATGACTGCAACAGTGAATTAAAGTGGATAGGGAAGGCAACTGCAAAATCAAGTCAGGTTGAAAACACGATAGGGATAAACACACTTGACTGCAAGGAGACGTACAACAAGTGATACTAAGTGCAACTAAAAATCAAACAACAGTTTTGAACAAAGATAGTTAAATGTCGAAGTCAACATAATTTCGAGTCCAGCTACCACACAAAACAGGCAATGTAAACAGGCTCAGAGGCATCGTAGCAATTTCAAAACAATGATATATAGCAAAAATCCAATAAGTTCATACTATCACAAAATCAAGTGACCAATGTCAAATGCAAGTATCAACTTTGAACAAGACATGACTGCCAAGGTCATGCAACAACAGGAGGTACTCAAATTCAATGCAGACAACAGGTTTTACAATTCAAGTATAGTAATCTCAAAACCCAAATCGCAGTAGAAAATAGAATATCATCACAAATCACATGGCTGAAGTCAAGTGATAAAAAATCAAGCTCGTCAAATCAAGTCAAGCCGAGGTGAGCAAAGTAATTCAAAGCCGAAGTCACCATATAATGCAACTTAAATCAACTGTCTCAAAATCAACTCAAGTTAGAGAAATATCAACATCGAACAAAATCAAATGGCCGAGATAAAAATTTAACAACTTCAAATAACCCAAACGACAAAATCATGAGTTCGAACAAGTCATGAAATCCTCAACGATTTGAATTAGATGTGAGTAAATAAGAATTACTCACCTTGCTTTCCAAAGCACGCATCAAAGAATCGATCGAAGAAACCCTAGACGAATCGAAGCAAAGACGACCGATTGACGAAGCAAAGGAACGAGAATCATCTCGAGAGACGCCGATTCGAAAAATCATGAATCCCTAATTTCAGACCAGAGAGGAAGGAGAACGAAGAGAGGCCGCCATTTCTTTCGTATATTTAGGTTTAGGGTTGCCAAGTGAAATGAGTAGAGAGGAGGGAACGGTTATTCCCTTGATAAGTATCACAACCCCAAAATAAAGCATGGCCAACAGTCATTTTCAAAGCCCACTCAACCCTTAACCAAATTTTTTAACCCATTAAAACACTCAATAGCAATTATCAGCCAATTAATCGTTAAATGACGAAAATTAATTGTTATAAAACTCCGGGTTGTTACACTTGTGTTGTGTAACGACCCAGAATTTCTATCAATTAAAATTCGTATATTTAATTGATTTTAAATATTAACAAGCAATTTTATAAGTCGAATAAATTTTATTTCGAATATCTAGATTTAATTGGATAATTAAACCAATAATTAAATATTGAAATTACAGAAATAATTGGAAATTGGGTTTAACGTGATTAAAATTGATTTGTAAAGTTATATTTAATCATATTGGACTTCTAATGATGTTAAAGAACTTTTAAAATTTAATTAAAAGTTAATTTGTGAAAATTTAATACTTTAATATTTAATTGACGAGTAAAAATAGCATTTTTTAAATAGTATCGAATTTCGATAAAACCAGTTTCATTGGATCCGTAATGTTATATTATTGTAAGATTTCAAATTTCGTGTCAATCGAATTTACCGTTTGTCCGGGGCAAGACAAAACGCATAGAAAATTTGTTTAATCGGTTTAATTTAAATTTGATCGTTTATTTCCGTAACTCGCACATATGATCGAATTGGCTTTCGAAACACATTCCATTGTGATCCGGAACACGGGTTAAACCCCAAAAACGTTAGTCACCGCGCGAGATTTGGAGTTCGGAAAAGTCGGATGAATAGTGTTTTTCGTTGGATTTTCTACAAAAGGACTCCTTTTATTTTTGCAAAAACCTCTCTTCCAAGCTGCAGCCGGCCCTAATTTTTCATGGCCAAAAACGTTCAATCCTTCTCCTCCAATTATCATCCAATCTATCGACATTTATCACAATCTTTCAACCAGAGAAATGTAGATCGTCATGAGATTTACAGATCCAACGGTGGTGATAATCTTTAATGAAGCCGATTGACGGCAATTGGTTTGTGAAGGTGGCGCGTTCTATCGCGTTTCTAACGGGCAAGGCGTAGCCGAGCTTCACGGTGTTTGGGGGCGGTGGCACGTGGCAGCGGTGGCGTTCGAACGGCGGGGCTTGATTGTTGTGGAAGTCGACGTAGGTGGTTGCGAAATTCAACGATAGTGGCGGCGAGAGGGGTTATCACGTACGCGATGTTGCTTGGGAAAGGGAAGAAGAAAAAATGTTGCGGCCACGATCTAGGGATTGGTTTTGCACGGCCCAGATGATATTAGGTTTATAATATAAAAAGAAATTGTGAATTAATTTATATTAGGATCGTACGAAGTTCTAAAATGTATAACTTTTTGATACGAGGTCGAAAATTACTGAAACGAATTGTGTTGGCTTCGTTTTGACGAGCACTACGCAATGGAGCTAGATTGAAGTTGTTTGGAGCTAGTTTGAATTTTGAGTAAAATTTGACGCCCGTTTAATTTTATTCGAAATATAAACACTACAAACTGTATTTGAAACAAGGTGAGAACTTCTCACTCAATCGAATCTGTTTCAATTTAAATTTTAAATAGTTAAATTTAAAATTGCTTGATTGTATGCTTGGATGATAAATTTCTATCTGTTGTATTTAAATAGACCCTATACATCGTATATTAAGAGGAGATTATTTATTAAAAACATATACCGTGAATATTCCACCTTGAAGTGAAATTGGTATTATATATGTACTTGGAGTTGATTTCCTGCATTATATAGCGGATGTGACCCTATTGCGCCGTATAATAGCGGATAATATTTTATAAATCCCATATACCGCAATATTCCGTATTGGAACGAAATTAGTATTATTCTAACATTTGTAGATGCAGGGAAACAGGTTGGAGGGATCGAACTAGATTCCTCAACCGTATTGATTTATTTACAGATATTGTGATATATTCTGTTATCATATTGATATATGATGATTTGGTTGTCGTGATTGATTATTTGGTGCTGTTGCATCATTGGGCCTATTTCGGAGTTTTAAAAATGTTAAAGGAACGATTTTAAATTTAAAAGGATTTTAAAGTGATTTTTGAAAGTATACATTTTATTGAATTTTGGAATTGATACATTTTAAATAAATGTCAAAAATTTTATGTTATAAAATTAGGATTTTTGTGAAGTATAACTAAAATGTGATTTTTGAAATAAGTGGTTGATTAATTTATAAAATGGTTTAAATTGGGATTTTTGAATTATTATAAACGGTTTATATAAAAGATTTATAAAATTGATATTATATAAATTAAAAATATTGGAATTATAAAATGAGTTTTTATAAGTATTAAAATGAAGTATAAATGGATTTCATAAGTGAATGAAATAGATTTATAAATTGTGAAGTTATAAAATGAAGAGATTTTGTATGATAAAAGATATATAAGTAATGAACTTATAAATCGAATTTTGGCATTTAAATGAGGTATAGATAGAATTTGTTAATTAAAGTGATTTTATAAGTTGAAGTCTTTATAAAATATTAATGGAATTTATAAACATTGTTATAAATCCGAAATCAATTGAATTTGATAAATCAAACATATAAGTTTATTTAAGGAGATATATTCGCGATTTTGGACAGCGAATTATCCTTTAAGTTAAATGTTGCAATAGTAGGAGTTTGGTTAGGAATTATATCCACATTTTGGATAGTGAATAATCTTTTAATAAATGGGTAGAAACATTGAATTGGGTAAATAAAGTATACTCACAATTTTGGACAATGAATATATTGTTAAATAAAATGGATATGTTTTAGGGAAACATTGTTTTAAATAGAATTAAAACGATTTAAACATGTTTTAAAATGTGTTAAGTATCGTATACATAGATTTCAACATTCATAGTTGAAATAGACGTTTTCGAGAAATAAGGAAATGGTGGACTATAACACTGTTGTTATAGTAAATGATTTCCAAAAGGAAATGTTTTATATAGCATTGGGATTCATATATCTATATTAATTTCGAATCCCTATACTAGTTATTTTGGGCTGTCGTAACGATGTTTTACGCAACATTCATTTTGACCAAATAAATGTGTTTAAGAGAATGTTTTCCTTAAAGAATAAAATATATACTTAACCGTGATTTATGTATATTGGATATTTTCCAAATGTTGAAAATAAAAAGATTTGTGAATTACTTATTATTAAATAAGTATGGAAATGTTTTCCAATATGAAGTGAAAAGTTTGAGATTACATCTATTAAAGATAAATTGAAATGAATATTAGAAATCGATTTGAAAATCGTATATTCATAGATATTTTGGAAATATAAATTCAGTATGGAATTTACAAAGGAAAGGGAAATTTGTTTAAAGATAAACATTGATTTATTTTTGAATTGTGGAATAATATATCTTGTAAAGATATTTTTGCAAAATAAATAATTTGGAAAATTATTTGGAATCTGGTGATGTTGTGCATACCTATTGATAGTTAAATAACTGACTATCAATATTTACCTTTAAATGGGTATTTGTTGTGATTTGCTTGAATTTGAATGCCATACTTACTTTCAAAATATTGCGCTCATTATTCGAGTAAGCTGGGAAAGGACCTTTGAGTCGTATAACCCATTCTGAATAGTGATACGACGTAAATGGATAGCATTTGAAGGCTGGTGTTGAAGACCGGATATTTATGAAAACGGAAGGATTTCCGTCGAATGTTTTTGCATCGGTTGATCTCCGATATAGAAATTTTATCATCCTTTGTGATGGGAAGTCCGGACGTGATTAGTAATATCCGGATTGCAAGGGCTTCTTTGGAAGTGCCTTCGGTTCCGTTTGATCCTGGAACGGACTTGCATGGATGTGTGTTTGACGTTACAATTTGAGATGTAAAGCTAGATTCTATCAAATACATTTCTGTTGGTGGCGGAGAATTTATTGTCTTAGCTTAACACCCTTCTCTGAGATGTACGAGCTTAGATGTCATTCCTTCGGGATAGAGGTGGTATCATGGTATGGAGCCCAGATAATTAACCTATGTTGTCGCTGCAAATTTATTACTTTGTGGTTGTTGGAATAGAGGATCCTCGGATGAAGGTCGGTTGCGACCGAGGGATGGCATATTCATGTCAGTAGTTACCCAGTTAAGGGGTATCCCGACCTTGTGTTGGCAGAGATCCGTAATGTTAGGTTCTCGAGGCGTCTTTCCAGAGGCGTACCCATGTGGCAACGAGAAGTTCCTTGGCCTGACCATTAGTTGTAAATCCAAAAACCAATACCTTGTTACAGTTTTATTTGTAGAACCTGTCATTTACTTATGGTGGCGCCCCACTGTTTAGATGGTAGCTATAGTAGGCATAAGTGTGAAATGTCTATGTTGGCTAAGATTTATATTATACTTTCGAAATGTTTTCCTACACTTCGCACTTATAATAATAATATTGGAAAGAAATTTACGTATCAAGCATATTTAACTATCATAAGGAGAAATCTCCTCTGATTCTGCATTTGCATTGTGTGTGCGTGCGTGAGGCCTTATGGTAGTTACATTTTCTAAAAAGCATTGCGAATCTATTTTAAAAATATTCCTTAGTTTGTTTTTAAAAGATAAACTGTTTTAAGTTCTCACACCAGTCCCATGATTGACTTGGAGTTTATTGTTCCCTTTCTAAACTCTGGGCGGCCACCAATTTCCACACGGGCAGTCAAGAGTCAGGTTATCAGGATATTCTAGAATTCAGTAGTTGCTGTAGAGATCTGGAGGCAAGCAGGATGGCTTGGCGTATCAACTAGTATATAGTTTTTCTTTTCTGTTGTTTGTTGTTGTAAACTCTGATAATGTGATGTAATGTGATGTAATATAATAACTGATATAGATCTTTGTTTAAATATATTCATTTATCTATTATATGTTGTTCCGCTGCGATTGTGAGATTCTGATATTGTTTCTATTTTCTTCTTCTATCTTCTTCTTCTACTACCTTTTTCTTCTTCTTAAAACCCTAAGGGTTCGGTTTTTTGGCATTCGATTGCTCGGCAGTTGATAGACGTATTAATGTCGATTTTCGGAAGTCGAAGAATTGGGTCTTCACTTGTTTGCAGAGATCCGATTAGGTTCTCGGGGCGTCCTTCCAGAGGCGTACCCATGTGGCAATGGGAAGTTCCTTGGCCTGACCATTTGTTGGAAATCCAAAGAAACAATACGAGCCTTGTACGGTTTTAGTTGTAGAACCTGCCATCTACTTATGGCGGCGCCCTACTGTTTGGATGGTAGCTATAGTAGGCATAGTTCGAAATGTCTATGCTGGCTAAGATTTATATTGTACTTTCGAAATGTTTTATGCACTTTGCACTTATCGTAATAATATCAAAGAAATTCACGTATCAAGCATATTTAACTATCATAAGGAGAAATCTCCTCCAATTCTGCGTTTGCATTGTGTGTGTGGCGGGAGGTCTTATGATAGTTACATTTTCTAAAAGCATTGCGAATCTAATTTAAAATATTTCTTTGGTATGTTTTTAAAAATAAACTGTTTTTGTTACTCCTACCAGTCCCATGACTGATCCGGAGTTTATTGTTTCTTCCCTAAACTCTGGGTGCTCAAAATTTTTCCACACGCGCAGTCTAGAGTTGGGTTTTTCAGATAGTCAGGTTTAGTAGATTATCTGGAGCCAATTCAGTCTTTGGATACGGACGGCACTTGCTTATCTTTGTGCATCGTTATTGGAAGTTCGTGCTGCTGCTGTTGGAGTTCTCTCTTGAAGACCATGCTAGAGTTATTTGTTCTGCTGCTATTTTCTTGTATCATATCTCTAATGTATATTGATATCTATTGTATCATCTGTTGTATTAGATATTGTATCAATGCATTATATCAATGTATTATTCTTTTTCTTCCGCTGTGTTGTTTACTTAATTGTGTTATAAGGTACGGCGACTCGGATTCGAATGGTCGAATCTGTGGCACTCGAGTACGATGTAAAGTATGGATGTCGATTTTCGAACGTGAAAAATCTGAATCATCACATTTGGTATCAGAGCCGAGGGTTAAAAACTTTAGCTCACGAGTATAACACATTAAGTAGCTCATTAGAGATAGGATGACTGTAATGACTCGATATTTTCAACCATTCGCATCTAAACATGCCGGATTTGAATTTCTCAAAATACCGAATTGTAAATATAAATTTGGAAAAACTCGGAATATAGAGTAAACAAATAAATCACAGAGCACGGACACAAAGTAATATAATGCAGCGGAAGTAAAGAAATAGTAGTTCATGAAGCTACTATATAAAACATTTGAGTTAAACAAGATATAATAGGAGTTTTATACAATAATCAAGTGCAAAGCTGAATACATCACTGGGATCAACTGAATAACTGGAATTGAAATAGATAGCTGGATCTTCAGGCAAAGCTCCAACTCCGAAGGTGAGTCTCTAATGCTGTATCACTCAGTCTGACCCGAGCGTAAAGCAAAACACAAAACACTCGAGTCAGGACATACATACTTATATAAGTAAACCAACGCAAGTGAACTGTAATATAAGGTACCAGTAACTTAAAGGATGCTTGGGACCGCCCATCCTCTAAGGATCCGTTAAATTATTTACTATGTAGTAATATTTCGCTATTATAATAGTGTCTAATTGTAAAATAAACTTACTTTTTAATAGCATTAAGGGGTTACCCATATAGCCCTTAACACAAATAATGCCAATAGTATATACAGTACCGTAATACCTCCTAATCGGGAGGCTACCAGAGGATACTCCATAGTTACGACACAAATAGAAACTCGTACAAGGCGCGATAGGGTCGGTGACATGGCACAACTAGGCAATGCCAGGGTAGATCCTCTAATTAAAACTTGCATATCAAATGTACATTATCAACTTACATTTTATTATTACAGTAAATAACATTTGTCATTTTAATCAATTTAAAATACACAATTACATTGATTAAAACTTACATGTCAAATGTACGTTTTAACTTACATTTATTATAATAAAGATCATTTATCATTTTTCAATATTACACTAATTAAAACTTACATTATGAAACGTACGTTTTAAATTTACATTCCTATTATAGTAAAGAGCATTTATTAATTTAATCAATGCCACACTAATTAAAACTTTACTTGTTTCTTTCATTTATTAGGACTTTACATGCTTCTTTCATTAATTAAAACTTTACATGTTTCTTGCATTAATTAAAAATTGCACACGTTTTTTCATTAATTAAAACTTTACATGTTTCTTGCATTAATTAAAAACTTTACATGTTCTCTCATTAATTAGGACTTTACACTTTTTTTTCATAAATTAAAACTTTACATGTTCCTTGCATTAATTAAAAACTTTATATGTTCTCTCATTAATTAGGACTTTACACGTTTCTTTCATTAATTAAAAAATTACACTTTTCTTTCATTAATTAAAACTTTACATGTTTCTTGCATTAATTAAAAACTTTATATGTTCTCTCATTAATAAGGAATTTACATGTTTCTTTCATTAATTAAAAACTTACACTTTTCTTTCATTAATTAAATTTTTACATGTTTCTTGCATTAATTAAAACTTTATATGTTCTCTCTTAATTAGGACTTTACACGTTTCTTTCATTATTAAGTTGTTTGTTATATTCCAAATCTTTAAATTACAAATTTAAAACCAAATAAAGATTTTTTTTCATTACAATTAAAAACTAAAATCAACTTATTAAATCTTAACTTATAGAAAACCAATATCTCTTTATATTCTAAATCTTTAAATAATTTTTTTTAAATTTCCATATATTTATAAATTCAAAATAATTAGTAATTTTTGGAACTATTATAAAATTTTTATCCAGGGGCCTGTATAAAATTTTCTAACCTACGTCAAGTGATACAGATATGTATCATTTCAATCCGTAATTTAAAAAGAAAAATCCGGGTTCTATCATTTCAAACCCGCAATCCCAAGTATATAAATGCAATAAAAATCATTTCAGCCTATCATTTCAGCCCATAGTGATAGGGAACTTGCAGTGTGAGATAAAGCATATAAAGTGAATATCATAACATATAAATACATATTAGATGATGCAACAAATGTATAAACACCATTTAACATCATATAACATATCACAAGCATGTATGAATGACATATCAATTTATACAAATCCACTTGTCATTCTTCCACAATAATATAAGTACATATGTCTAGAGTGATAAAAACTCACCTTTTAAAAGCTAGAATCAAATTCACAATACACAATTGAAACTCCGCAAAGCACGACAAGGCACGACCAAACTTTTGAGTAGATGGAGAGTCAAGATCCATATCTTGTATATAACAAATACACAAATCATAAGAATAAGATTCAACACAACAAAAGATGGATTAAACTATGAAATTATGAATCGAAGAACATAACCTTGCTTTCAACCACCAAGTTGGCTTGGCCATGGTCTAATAGTGAGGAGGAGGTGATGTTGTGGTGGTGGAGGCCGAGCTATGCAAGGAGAAAACAAGAAGAAAAGGAGAACAAAAAAAAGAAAGTGGAAAAAGAAGAGAGAAGGAAGCCATGGATCTAGACTTTTTCCTTCCTCACTCAAATGATACAATGAGAAACCTTTTTTTTATTTCACATGAGTTTTTATCACATGTAACGACTCGATATTTTCAACCATTCGCATCCAAACATGCCGGATTTGAATTGCTCAAAACACCTAATTGTAAATATAAATTTGGCAAAACTCAGAATATAGAGTAAACAAATAAATCACAGATCATAGACACAGAGTAATATAATGCAGCGGAAGTAAAGAAATAGTAGTTCATGAAGCTACTATATAAAACATTCAAAGTTAAACAAGATACAATAGGAGTTTAATACAATAATGAAGTGCAAAGCTGAATACATCATTGGGATCAACTGAATAACTGGAATTGAAATAGATAGCTGGATCTTCAAGCAAAGCTCCAACTCCGAAGGTGAGTCTCTAATGTTGTATCACTCAGTCTGACCCGAGCGTAAAGCAAAACACAAAACACTCGAGTCAGGAGATACATACTTATACAATGTAAACCAACTCAAGTGAACTGTAATATATGGTACCAGTAACTTAAAGGATGCTTGGGACCGCCCATCGTCTAACGATCTGTTAAACTATTTAATATGTAGTAATACTTCTTTATTATAATAGTGTCTAATTGTAAAATAAACTTACTTTTTAATAGCGTTAAGGGGTTATCCATATAGCCCTTAACACAAGTAATGCCAATAGTCTATACAGTACCGTAATACCTCCTTATCGGGAGGCTACCAAAGGATACTCCATAGGTACGACACAAATAGAAACTCGTACAAGGCACGATAAGGTAGGTGACATGGCACAACTAGGCAATGCCAGGGTAGATATACCAATTACGCACACGGGCTGGTGGAAACGCGTAACAGCTACTACCGCCCACCTCGAGCCACACCCCTAAATCAAAAATCAAAAGTGGCCACCGAATCATTCCAAAAGTCATAGTATAATATCGAAGGGATGTGTTCGATCAGAGGAATGACCTCATTGGCCCGAGATCGCTCCTGTTTTAGCCACCTTATGCCGAGACGAGTGTATAATATCGAAGGGATGTGTCCGATCAGAGGAATGACCTCATTAGCTCCTCGATACTCGAGCCGAGTGTAGAGCACATGATGGCGCATGGAATGGAGGCCCTTGATCGTCGTCGAAGTTGTCGTAGGCGATGCGAAAATTCATGAATGTTCTGCGGCTATGGGTTCTCTCGCACGCGACATCAACCTGGGAGAAGAAGAAATGATGTACGGCCAGGATACTAAGGTTGAAAACGTGCGGCCAGGATTTGTTTGAGGTTAAAAATAAAAAGAACAAAATTGAAATTAATTAATATTAAGATTCGTATTAACTTCTAAATAGCACAACCTTTTGATACGAGGTCTGTTTCGCACGAAACGACTTGTGTTGGAATCTTATTGTCGAATACTACACAATGGAGCTGGATTGGGATTGATTGGAGCTAGTGAAAATTTTGGGTAAAATTAAACGCGCATTTAATTTTATTCGAAATAAAATACTACAACTGTTATTGAAAGCAAGGTGAGAACTTCTCACTCAATCGAATCTGTTTCGATTTAAATTTTAAATAGTTAGATTTAAAATTACTTGATTGTGCTGATTTGTATGCTTGGACGATAAATTATTATCTGTTGTATTGAAATAGACCCTATACGCCGCATATTAAGCGGAGGTTGTTTATTAAACACATATACCGCGATATTCCACCTTGACGTGGAATTGGTATTATATATGGACTTGGAGTTGATTTTCCCACATTATATAACAGATGAGACCCTATTGCGCCGCATAATAGCGGATAATATTTTTTATAAACCCATGTACCGCGATATCCCGTATTGAAACGGGATTGGTATTGTGCTAACATATGTGGATGCAAGGAAACAGGTTGGAGGGATCCAACTGGATTCCTCACCCGTATTGATTTATTTACGGATATTGTGATATATTCTGTTATCATATGATATATGATGTTTTGGATGACGTGATTATTATATTTAGTACTATTGCAGCATTGGGCCTATTTTGGAAAATTAGAAGTGTTAAAGTGATGATTTTCAAATTTAAAAGGATTTTAAAGTGATTTTTGAAAGTATACGTTTTATTAAATTTTTGAATTGATTCATTTTAAATAAATAAACATTATAATTTTAATGCTATAAAAATTCTGATTTTTGAGAAATATAGTTGAAATGTGATTTTTTAAATATGGAGTTAATGATTTTATAAAATAGTTTAAATAGAGATTTTTGAATTTATTATAAAAGCTTTATATATAAGATTTAAAAAAATTGATTTTCATAAATCAAAGTGATGAAATTATAAAGGAGTTTGAAATTGTTTTAAAATAATGTTATAAATGGATTTTATAAAAGAATAGAATCTACGATTTGTGAAGTTATAAAATGAGTGAATTTGTAATGGAGAATTATAAGTTATTTGCTTATAATTTGGATTTTGTCGTGTAAATGGGATATGGATAGAATTTGTTAATAAAGTGATTTTATAAGTTGAAGTTGTTATAAAATATAAATGGAATTTATAAACATTGTTTTATAAATCCGAAATCAACTTATTTTGATAAGTTAATTATTATAGCTTATTAAAGGAGATATATCCACGATTTTGGACAGTGGATAATCCTTTAAATAAAATATGTAGAAATGTTGAATTTGGTTAACGAAGTATATTCACGATTTTGGATAGTGAATAATATATTAAAGAAATGTTATGGGGAAGTGATATTTTAAATAGAATTAAAAAGATTTAAAGATGTTTTAAAATGTATTAAGTATCGAAACCATAGATTTCGATATTCATTGTTGAAATAGACATTTTCGAGAAAGAAAAGGAAATATTGGACAATAACACTGTTGTTATAGTAAATGATTTTCGAAAGGAAATGTTTTATATAGTATTGGGATTTATATATCTAACTTAATTTCGAATCCCTATACCAGTGATTTTGGGTTGTCGTAATGATGTTTTACGCAACATTCGTTTTGACTCAAATAAATGTGTTTAAGAGAATGTTTTTTCCTTAAAGAATGAAATATATACTTAATTGTGATTTAAGTATATTGAATATTTTCCAAATGTTGAAAATAAATAGATTTGTGAATTACTTATTATTAAATAAGTATGCAAATGTTTTTTTCCAATATGAAGTGAAATGTTTTGAGATTATATCTTTTAAAGATAAATTGAAAAGTGATTTGAAATTTGTTTTCAAACGGTTAAAGTGTGGAAAAAAATATATCTTATAAAGATATTTTTGAAAAATAAATAATTTAGGATTTTTTTTTGGAATTTGGTGATGTTGTGCATATCTAATGATAGTTAAATAACCGACTATCAATATTTACCTTTAAATGGGTATTTGTTATGATTTGCTTGAATTTGAATGCAACACTTATTTTAAAAATAAGCGTTCGTTATTCGGTTTAGCCAGGAGAGGACCTTTGGGTCATAAATCCCATTCCGAATAGTGATACGTCGTAATGGATAGCATTTAAAGACCGGTGTTGAAGACCGGTGTTGAAGACCAGATATTTTCGAAAACGGAAGGATTACTGTCGAATGTTTCTGCATCGGCTGATCTCCGATGTAGAAATTTTATCTCCCTTTGTGATGGGAAGTCCGAATGTGATTAGTGAATATCCGGATTGCAAGGGCTTCTTTGGAAGTGCCTTCGGTTCTGTTCGATCCCGGAACGGACTGGTATGGATGTGTGTCTGGCGTTACAATTTGAGATGTAAAGCGGGTTTCTATCAAATACATTTATGTTAGTGGCGGAGAATTTATTCTCTTAGTTTAACACCCTTCTCTGAGACGTACGAGCTCAAAGGTTATGTAGTTGATGGTTACTAGTGATACATTCCCAATTCGGTAATGTGGCATACGAAGTGCTACCGATCATTTGTTAATCAAAACACAGCTTTTGTATAAAGCGTAGCCTTGTGGACGAGACTTCGTCGGACCTCACACCCCGGTAATGGTCAAAACAGGAAAGATGCGGCATGGTTATTAGGGCATAGCGCCCCCTTAGTGTATGTCATTTCCTTATGGATAGATGTGGTATCATGGTATGGAGCCCAGATACTTAACCTATGTTGTTGCTGCAAACTTATTATTTTGTGGTTGTTGGTGAATCCCGGGATATAGGTCGGTTACGATCGGGGGATGGCATACTCGTGTCAGTAGTTACCCAGATAGGGGTAACCCGGCCTTGTGTTGGCAGAGATCCGGTCAGGTTCTTGGGGCGTCCTTCCAGAGGTGTACCCATGTGGCAATGGGAAGTTCCTTGGCCTGACCATTAGTTGGAAATCCAAAGAAACAATACGATGTACGGTTTTAGTTGTATAACCTGCCATGGAATGTGGCGGTAACCTACTATTGAACATGGTATGTCAGGACCCGATTCTTCGTCTTCCGAAAATTCAACATCGATACTCACTTTATCGACTGCCGAGCAATCGGACGACGAAAAACCGAACACTGAGGGTTTAAGAAGAAGAAAAAGAAAGAAAAGAAGAGAGAAAAAGAAGATAGAAAATGGAGAGGAAAGAGAATAGAAAAAAGAACAGAACAATAACAGAATCTCACAATTCGCAGCGGAACAACATATAATAATAAATGAATAATCTTTAAACAAAGAACTATATCAGTTACTACATTTTATACATTACATTTCATTACATCATATCATCAGAGTGTACAACAACAACAACAAACAGTGCAGCGGAAAAAGAAATACTATATACTAGTAATACGCCATGCCATCCAGCTTGCCTCCAGCAACTCCAGAATATCCAGAATATCCTGATAAACCTTACTCTTGACTGCCCGTGTGAAAATTGGTGGGCACCCAGAGTTTAGGAAGGAAAACAATAAAATCCGAGTCAGTCATGTGACTGGTGTGAGAACTCAAAACAGTTTATTTATCTTTAAAATCAAAATAGAGGAATATTTTTAAAATCAATTCGCAATGCTTTTAAAAATGAAACTACCATAAGGCCTCCCGCACACACACACAATGCAAACGTAGAATCGGAGGAGATTTCTCCTTATGATAGTCAAAGATGCTTGATACGCATTAAAAAGAACATTTGATATTATCATTAGTGCATAGTGTAGGAAAAATTCATTTCGAAAGTAGAATATAAATCTTAGCCAGCATAGACATTTCGAACTATGCCTACTATAGCTACCATGTTCAATAGCGGGTTGCCGCCATATTCCATGACAGGTTATACAACTAAAACCGTACAAGTTTCGTATTTGAAGAATGGATTTTCCAACAAATGGTCAGGCCAAGGAACTTCCCATTGCCACATGGAAACGCCTCTGGAAGGACGCCCCGAGAACCACCGTTCTCTGCTAAACAAAGCCGGGAATCCCTTTTCCCAAGGGATATTACAAACCCTCGGATATACCACCCCCGGTCCTTTGGAACCTTTAAACCGAGCGCTCGTCACCATCATCACACAATCATAAAGTGTTTTCAACATGAGTAAGTATCTGGGCTCCATACCATGATACTACCCTTTTCCAGAAGGAATGGTCATACCCTAGGGAAGCGATCCCTGGAAACCTTGCCGCACAATTCCTGTTTCGACCATTACCGGTTTGTGAGGCTCGACGAAGTCACGTCCACAAAAACATACTTTATACAAAAGCCATGCTTTGGGTCAACAAATGATCATAGAAATGGTCACCAGGATAGACGATCAAATAAACGATCCTATCACAAATAATCAACACAATGATCATTTACAGCAACACTCAGCATGTCACATTACCAAATTGGGAATATATCGCTGATAACCTTCAACTACATAACCTCTGAGCTCGTACGTCTCAGAGAAGGGTGTTAAGCTAAAAGAATAAATTCTCCGCCACCAACAGAAATATATTTGAAAGAAATCTGCTTTATATCTCAACTTGTAATGTCGGACATACAATCCATACAAGTCTGTTCCGGGATCGAACAAAACCGAAGGCACTTACAAAGAAGTCCTTGCAATCCGGATATTCACAATCCTGATCGGATTTCCCATCACTTAGGGAGTCTCTATACCGTTGCAACTCAGTGCAGAGACAATCGACATGTCATCCTATCGCTTTCGCAAATACCGGGTCTTCAACACCGATCTTCAATGCAATTCATAACGACGTATCACATATTCGGAATGGGTTATACGACCCCATGGTCCTTTCCCGGTTAACCCGAATAGTGAGCGCTTATTCAAAAATAAGTGTGGCATTCAAATTCAAAAAATCACATCAATTACCCATTCAAAGGGAAATATTGATAGTCGGCTATTGAACTATCAATGGATATGCACAACATCACCAGATTCCAAATAATTTTCCAAATTATTTATTTTCCAAAAATATCTTTACAAGATATATTATTTTCAATACTTCAAAAATAAATCAATATTTATTTTTAAACAAATTCTTCTTTTCATTTATAAATTCCATAATGAATTTATATTTAAAAATATTCATGCATATACGATTTCAATTATTCATTTCAATTTATCTTCAAAAAGATAAATTCTCAATATTCACTTCATATTGGAAAACATTTCCATACTTATTTAATAAGTAATTCACAAATTTTATTTATTTTCAACACTTGGAAAATATTCAATATACTTCAATCGAAATTTAGTATATATTTCATTCTTTAAGGAAATCATTCTTTTAAACATGTTTATTTGGGCCAAAACGAATGTTGCGTAAAACATCGTTACGACAACCCAAAATCACTAGTATAGGGATTCGAATTTTAAGATAGATATATAAATCCCAATACTATACAAAACATTTCCTTTCGGAAATCATTTACTATATCAATAGTGTTATAGTCCACCATTTCCTTCTATTTCTCGAAAACGTCTATTTCAACAATAAATGTTGAAATCTATGGTTTCGAATCTTAACACCTTTTAAAACATCGTTAGATCGTTTTAATTCATTTCAAAATATCACATTCTAAACAATCTCTTTAACATACTATTCACTATTCAAAAACGTGAATATACTACGTTAACAAATATCATCATTTCCATTCATTTTATTTCAAAGGGTTATTCACTGTCAAAAACGTGAATATAACTCCATTAATAGGTTTCAACAATTTACTTATCAAAATAAGTCGTTTGCGAATTTATAAAACAACGTTTATAAATTCCATTTCTAATTATTTTATAACAACTTCCTTTTATAAATTTTCTTTATTAACCTATTCGATTTATAACTCAATTATAAACTAAAGGTTCATATTATAAGTTAAATACTTATAATTTATTCGTTCACAAAAAATCGTTCCTTTGAACTTCATAATTATAAATCTTATAACTTATAAGATTCAATTATTTATCCAAAACCATTCTTTTAATGACTTTATAAATTTTATAAACCTACTATTTATAAAATTCCATTTATTGTTTCACCTTTTATAATTCTATAAATTTCATTCAATTTATGAAATTCATTTTCACTTCATTCAAACACTTATAAAAACTCGTTTTATAATTTCAATATTTCAATTTATAAATATCCATTCATAAATCTCTTAATATAATTCAATTTATATTATTCTTTTAAAATGTCTTTAATCTCCTTTATTATTTCACCATTTTGATTCATAAAATAATTAAATTTTATAAATCCTATATTTAAACTTTTCACAATAAATTCTAAAATTCCGATTTTACTATTTTATAAAATCATTAGCATCATATTCTCAAAAAATCAACTTTTAACTATATTTCTCAAAAATCATAATTTTTATAACATTAAAATTATACGTTTATTTATTTTAAATGGATCGATTCCAAATATACAGTATATTTTCAAAATTCACTTTTAAATCCTTTTGAAATTCTAAATTTGGTCCAATGATGCTACACACCAAATAGTCAATCACGACAACAACGATATGATATATCGATATGATAATCCATCAAATATCAAAATATCTGAAATCAAATAAAAACTGTTGAGGAATCCAGTTGGATCCCTCCAACCTGTTTTCCTGCATCCACAAACATTAGCACAATACCAATTTCGCTCCAGTACGAAATTATCGCGGTATATGGGATTTAAAATATTATCCGCTTAATAGACGGCGCAATAGGGTCTCATCCGCTAAACAAATGCGGGAAATCAATAACTCCAATATATACATATGCCAATATATATATATATTGCTATTATATATAATACCAATTTCACTGTTTATGAAATATTCGCGGTATATGTTTTTAATAAATAACATCCGCTTACTAACGGCGCATAATGTCTATTTTAACAATCAATAGATAATAATCATCATTCAAACATGCATTCAAATATTTTAAATCTAACTATTTAAAATAAAATCGAAACTGATTCGATTGAGTGAGAAGTTCTCACCTTGATTTTAATTTCGTTTTAGCGATTTATTTCGAATAAAATTAAACAGACGTTTAATTTTACCCCAAATTCTCACTAAATCCAAACGACTCCAATCCAACTCCATCGCGTAGTGCTCGTCCATACGATTCCAACGCAACTGGTTTCGCGCGTTTTCGACCTCGTATGAAAAAGTTATGAATTTATGAAGTTACACACGATTTTAACTAAAATAATTTACAACTTTTTATAATTTTTTAAACCACAACTCATCTCAGCCCTTAGATCCATTATCTCCCCATCACAGCCGCACATTCATTTCTTCCATCTTCTTCGTGCGCACGGCTACAGGCTTCTACACGCACACTCAAACCCATAGCATAAAACTAGGGTTAAATAATTCTTCCTCCACGACGAGCTATGCAACGATCAGGGAGTTCCATTGCGTAGCCCTCACCATAAGCTACTTTTGGCCATAAGCATGAGAAGCTCGGCCCTCCATTGCTTCTCGAGTTGCGTGCGCAACTGGCCACGGTCGGCCCCCCTTAGCTCCCCCTCCGATGCTCCAAAACCCATCAAATCCGTATAGATTTCAAGATCTCATCGTGCTCTATAATGTTGTAGTTAACAACTTTGGCTAAAAACGAGTGGATTGAGAAAGATTGAGGGAGGAAGGAGATTGTTTTCTGGCCGTTTATCAGGGAGGTGGCGGCTACTAGGGTTAGGGTTAGATGTTTATATTATTTTTTATTTATGAAGCGGTGTTGGTGTATTTATAAGGAAACGAACGAACACTATTCATCCAGAAATTCCAAACTCCGATTTACGCGCCGTAACCAGCGTTCCTAGGGTTTACCCCATGTTCCGGACACAATGGAATAGGTTTCGGAAGCTAATTCGGTCATGCGTGCGAGTTATGGCAACAAACGTTCAATTTAAATTAAACCGATTTAAATCGATTTCTAGGCGTTTTAATTTGTACCGGACAAACGGTAAATCCAATTGACTTGAAATTTGAAACCTTACAATAATATCACATTACGGATCCGATGAAAATGGTTTCGTCGAAATCCGAGACTTTTTGAAAAATGGCTGTTTTAACTCGCCAAATTAAAATTAAAAACAATTCGATGCGTTTCGAGCTGCTACGATCAAACGGTAACTCCGATTGACACGAAATTTGAAATCCGATAATAACTAACTATTACGGATCCAATGGAACTAGTCTCGTCCAATTCTGAGACTGTTCAAAAATTGACTATTTTCACTAGTCGATTTTAATATTAAAATATTCAATTTTCACAAATTAACTCTTAATTCGATTTTAAAAGTTCTAAAATATCATTCAAACTCCAATACGATAAAATAAAATTTTACAAATCATTTTCAATCATATTTAACTAAATTTTCAATTATTTCCATAATTTAACATATTAAATTATCGATTTAATTATCCAATTAAATCCAATAATTCAAATAAAAATTTATTTGACTTATAAATTCACTTATTAATATATAAAATTAATTAAATATCCAAATTTTAATAAATTAAAATTCTGGGTCGTTACAATCTTCCCCACTTAAAAGAATTTCGTCCTCGAAATTATCAAGTAAGAAAAATTATAGAATTCATTAACTTTCCAAAATTCATAGTTAAACTTTTTACAAATCTTTACTAAGTTTTCAAATCATACTTAGTTATCTTTTCAAAAACAACTACTATTGTTTAACTTTCAACTTCAAATCAAAATTAAGTTTTCAAAATTTTCCAATTTTCTCAAAATTTTCTAACGCCTTAAATTTTCGGAAAAATTCGCCATAGTCTCCTTTGCGCGGCTCGATCCGAAAAAAAAATGACAGTATATATATCACAAATATACATCTCATCAAGTAATGAGGCATCCCGAAGGGAAAAAAGTATAAAAGTACGGTATGTAATCCGAGATATGTACCTTATATTTTATTAGCGAGCATATACGGCTAATATAGCGCGAAAGCGAGCTCCAAATGCGAAGCAAACGCGATCCGCACCTACTAATCACTCAACAAACAACATGAGAACCATGCATATATGACAATAGTATCAATATACAACATATAGCAACATAATAACTATATATGTCAACATAGCAAATGAAATAAACAACAAATGCAAACATATTCAACCATCAACCAACTATCATCCAACTACATTCATAACCAATAAATATTCATTCATATTCTCATTATATTCAATGCAATAGGTTTCCAATTTAAATCACATTTGATTCATAAACAGTGGATGTTTCTAACATTTATTTTCAATTAGTTTATATTCACTAATTCATATTCAAGTTGGTTCATTTTCAAATCAAATTCAATTCTATTTAAGATTCATTTAACTTTCAATTGAATTTTAATTACATTAGCTTCCAATTTCCTTAATTCAATTTCATTAACACTTAATGAATTATATACAATCAATCAACTAGCAACCATATAACAACCAATGTATATATATTAATTACAACCAAATTCCTTTTCTATATCAATTGGTTTAATTAATTGATTTTTATTCAACTTTATTCACATTCATTTGATTTACATTCAATCCATTCATTCAATTCAATTACAAAAGTTGAATTTCCTTTATATAACTTAAGTTCACATTTATCAATCAATTCAACTTCCAAATTCTAAAGTAAATTTTCATTTAACTTTAAACTCATTTTTATTTACAACCCATATTCATAAATATATTCATATAGTTTCACTTCTTATATATATAAGTTATTTCATAATTGTAAATCACTTTAATTATAATTCAATTCTTATAATTCATTATACTTATACAATTATTCTTTATTTAAATTATTCAAACAACCTAACAATCAACTTATATACACTTTAATAATTCTTAAAAATTATTTCTTCATATATAAAAATATAATCAAGGTAAAATTATTTCATTTACCCAATTTAAAACAATATCGTGTCGGTTTATCTTGTTTAAGAGTTTAGAAACCCCTTTCTACGATAGTTAGCTAGACTACATCGACCGAAATCTATAAACAATCAACCGATAAGTCAACACAATACAAAACAATTATATATTCACTAACAAATACGCTCTCATAGCTATTATTACACTCAACTCGTTCTAGAGTACTACTGACTCTATCTCTAATGAGTAATACCCAACAGAACCATGGTTGTCGCTTAACCATATGCTCTGATACCACATTGTCAGATCCAGGCTTTTCAACCGTCGACAGCAGTCACAACCGGTAGGCTTTTCAACCATCCCAGCCCCACCGTGGCAACAACTGGTATCCCAAACTTGCTTTTACGGCCAGCCTCTCGACTCTCTCAGGTTACACCTAACCAACCTCCTAAAAGAGGACGTGTAGGGGTAAGAGTCTCCCGTTCGCCACCTAACCGCGAAGCGAGAACCCCCCCATCACATAGCCCAAAGCTTAGCAAGACTGGTGTGAGAACTCAAAACAGTTTATTTAACTTTAAAATCAAAATAGAGGAATATTTTTAAAATCAATTCGCAATGCTTTTAAAACTGAGACTACCATAAGGCCTCCCGCACGCACACACAATGCAAACGCGGAATCGGAGGAGATTTCTCCTTATGATTGTCAAAGATGCTTGATACGCATTAAAAAGAACATTTGATATTATCATTAGTGCATAGTGTAGGAAAAATTCATTTCGAAAGTAGAATATAAATCTTAGCCAGCATAGACATTTCGAACTATGCCTACTATAGCTACCATGTTCAATAGCGGGTTACCGCCATATTCCATGACAGGTTATACAACTAAAACCGTACAAATTTCATATTTGAAGGATGGATTTTCCAACAAATGGTCAGGCCAAGGAACTTCCCATTGCCACATGGAAACGCCTCTGGAAGGGATCCCCGAGAACCACCGTTCTCTGCTAAACAAAGCCAGGAATCCCTTTTCCCAAGGGATATTACAAACCCTCAGATATACCACCCCCGGTCCTTTGGAACCTTTAAACCGAGCGCTCGTCACCATCATCACACAATCATAAAGTGTTTTCAACATGAGTAAGTATCTGGGCTCCATACCATGATACTACCCTTTTCCAGAAGGAATGGTCATACCCTAGGGAAGCGATCCCTGGAAACCTTGCCGCACAATTCCTGTTTCGACCATTACCGGTTTGTGAGGCTCGACGAAGTCACGTCCACAAAAACATACTTTATACAAAAGCCATGCTTTGGGTCAACAAATGATCATAGAAATGGTCACCAGGATAGACGATCAAATAAACGATCCTATCACAAATAATCAACACAATGATCATTTACAGCAACACTCAGCATGTCACATTACCAAATTGGGAATATATCGCTGATAACCTTCAACTACATAACCTCTGAGCTCGTACGTCTCAGAGAAGGGTGTTAAGCTAAAAGAATAAATTCTCCGCCACCAACAGAAATATATTTGAAAGAAATCTGCTTTATATCTCAATTTGTAATGTCGGACATACAATCCATACAAGTCTGTTCCGGGATCGAACAAAACCGAAGGCACTTACAAAAAAGTCCTTGAAATCCGGATATTCACAATCCTGATCGGATTTCCCATCACTTAAGGAGTCTCTATAACGTTGCAACTCAGTGCAGAGACAATCGACAGGTCATCCTATCGCTTTCGCAAATACCGGGTCTTCAACACCGATCTTCAATGCAATTCATAACGACGTATCACATATTCGGAATGGGTTATACGACCCCATGGTCCTTTCCCGGTTAACCCGAATAGTGAGCGCTTATTCAAAAATAAGTGTGGCATTCAAATTCAAACAAATCACATCAATTACCCATTCAAAGGGAAATATTGATAGTCGGCTATTGAACTATCAATGGATATGCACAACATCACCAGATTCCAAATAATTTTCCAAATTACTTATTTTCCAAAAATATCTTTACAAGATATATTATTTTCAATACTTCAAAAATAAATCAATATTTATTTTTAAACAAATTCTTCTTTTCATTTATAAATTCCATAATGAATTTATATTTAAAAATATTCATGCATATACGATTTCAATTATTCATTTCAATTTATCTTCAAAAAGATAAATTCTCAATATTCACTTCATATTGGAAAACATTTCCATGCTTATTTAATAAGTAATTCACAAATTTTATTTATTTTCAACACTTGGAAAATATTCAATATACTTCAATCGAAATTTAGTATATATTTCATTCTTTAAGGAAATCATTCTTTTAAACATATTTATTTGGGCCAAAACGAATGTTGCGTAAAACATCGTTACGACAACCCAAAATCACTAGTACAGGGATTCGAATTTTAAGATAGATATATAAATCCCAATACTATACAAAACATTTCCTTTCGGAAATCATTTACTATAACAATAGTGTTATAGTCCACCATTTCCTTCTATTTCTCGAAAACGTCTATTTCAACAATAAATGTTGAAATCTATGGTTTCGAATCTTAACACCTTTTAAAACATCGTTAGATCGTTTTAATTCAGTTCAAAATATCACATTCTAAACAATCTCTTTAACATACTATTCACTATTCAAAAACATGAATATACTACGTTAACAAATATCATCATTTCCATTCATTTTATTTCAAAGGGTTATTCACTGTCAAAAACGTGAATATAACTCCATTAATAGGTTTCAACAATTTACTAATCAAAATAAGTCGTTTGCGAATTTATAAAACAACGTTTATAAATTCCATTTCTAATTATTTTATAACAACTTCCTTTTATAAATTTTCTTTATTAACCTATTCGATTTATAACTCAATTATAAACTAAAGGTTCATATTATAAGTTAAATACTCATAATTTATTCGTTCACAAAAAATCGTTCCTTTGAACTTCATAATTATAAATCTTATAACTTATAAGATTCAATTATTTATCCAAAACCATTCTTTTAATGACTTTATAAATTTTATAAATCTACTGTTTATAAAATTCCATTTATAGTTTCACCGTTTATAATTCTATAAATTTCATTCAATTTATGAAATTCATTTTCACTTCATTCAAACACTTATAAAAACTCGTTTTATAATTTCAATATTTCAATTTATAAATATCCATTCATAAATCTCTTAATATAATTCAATTTATATTATTCTTTTAAAACGTCTTTAATCTCCTTTATTATTTCACCATTTTGATTCATAAAATAATTAAATTTTACAAATCCTATATTTAAACTTTTCACAATAAATTCTAAAATTCCGATTTTACTATTTTATAAAATCATTAGCATCATATTCTCAAAAAATCAACTTTTAACTATATTTCTCAAAAATCATAATTTTTATAACATTAAAATTATACGTTTATTTATTTTAAATGGATCGATTCCAAATATATAGTATATTTTCAAAAATCACTTTTAAATCCTTTTAAAATTCTAAATTTGGTCCAATGATGCTACACACCAAATAGTCAATCACGACAACAACGATATCATATATCGATATGCTAATCCATCAAATATCAAAATATCTGAAATCAAATAAAAACTGTTGAGGAATCCAGTTGGATCCCTCCAACCTGTTTTCCTGCATCCACAAACATTAGCACAATACCAATTTCGCTCCAGTACGAAATTATCGCGGTATATGGGATTTAAAATATTATCCGCTTAATAGACGGCGCAATAGGGTCTCATCCGCTAAACAAATGCGGGAAATCAATAACTCCAATATATACATATGCCAATATATATATATTACTATTATATATAATACCAATTTCACTGTTTATGAAATATTCGCGGTATATGTTTTTAATAAATAACATCCGCTTACTAACGGCGCATAATGTCTATTTTAACAATCAATAGATAATAATCATCATTCAAACATGCATTCAAATATTTTAAATCTAACTATTTAAAATAAAATCGAAACTGCTTCGATTGAGTGAGAAGTTCTCACCTTGATTTTAATTTCGTTTTAGCGATTTATTTCGAATAAAATTAAACGGACGTTTAATTTTACCCAAAATTCTCACTAACTGCAAACGACTCCAATCCAACTCCATCGCGTAGTGCTCGTCCATACGATTCCAACGCAACTGGTTTCGCGCGTTTTCGACCTCGTATGAAAAAGTTATGAATTTATGAAGTTACACACGATTTTAACTAAAATAATTTACAACTTTTTATAATTTTTTAAACCACGGCTCATCTCAGCCCTTAGATCCATTATCTCCCCATCACAGCCGCACATTCATTTCTTCCATCTTCTTCGTGCGCACGGCTACAGGCTTCTACACGCACACTCAAAACCATAGCATAAAACTAGGGTTAAATAATTCTTCCTCCACGACGAGCTATGCAACGATCAGGGAGATCCATTACGTAGCCCTCACCACAAGCTACTTTCGGCCATAAGCATGAGAAGCTCGGCCCTCCATTGCTTCTCGAGTTGCATGCGCAACTGGCCACGGTCGGCCCCCCTTAGCTCCCCCTCCGATGCTCCAAAACCCATCAAATCCGTAAAGATTTCAAGATCTCATCATGCTCTATAATGTTGTAGTTAACAACTTTGGCTAAAAACGAGTGGATTGAGAAAGATTGAGGGAGGAAGAAGATTGTTTTCTGGCTGTTTATCAGGGAGGTGGCGGCTACTAGGGTTAGGGTTAGATGTTTATATTTTTTTTTATTTATGAAGGGGTGTTGGTGTATTTATAGGGAAACGAACGAAGACTATTCATCCGGTAATTCCGAACTCCGATTTACGCGCCGTAACCAGCGTTTCTAGGGTTTACCCCGCGTTCTGGACACAATGGAATAGGTTTCGGAAGCTAATTCGGTCATCTGTGCGAGTTATGGCAACAAACGTTCAATTTAAATTAAACCGATTTAAATCGATTTCTAGGCGTTTTAATTTGTACCGGACAAACGGTAAATCCAATTGACTTGAAATTTGAAACCTTATAATAATATCACATTACGGATCCGATGAAACTGGTTTCGTCGAAATCCGAGACTTTTTGAAAAATGGCTATTTTAACTCGCCAAATTAAAATTAAAAACAATTCGATGCGTTTCGAGCTGCTACGATCAAACGGTAACTCCGATTGACACGAAATTTGAAATCCGGTAATAACTAACTATTACGGATCCAATGGAACTGGTCTCGTCCAATTCTGAGACTGCTCAAAAATTGACTATTTTCACTAGTCGATTTTAATATTAAAATATTCAATTTTCACAAATTAACTCTTAATTCGATTTTAAAAGTTCTAAAATATCATTCAAACTCCAATATGATAAAATAAAATTTTACAAATCATTTTCAATCATATTTAACTAAATTTTCAATTATTTCCATAATTTAACATATTAAATTATCGATTTAATTATCCAATTAAATCCAATAATTCAAATAAAAATTTATTTGACTTATAAATTCACTTATTAATATATAAAATTAATTAAATATCCAAATTTTAATAAATTAAAATTCTGGGTCGTTACATGGTAGTTATAGTAGGCATACGATACTGGTCGTATGTTGGCTAAGGTTTATATTATACTTTCGAAATGTTTTTTCTGCACTTTGCAATTATAGTAATAATATCAAAGAAATTCGCTTATCAAGCATGTTTGACTAAAGAAGAAATATCCTCCAATTCTACGTTTTCATTGTGCGTGTGGCGGGAGGTCTTGTGGTAGTTTCTTTTTCTAAAAGCATTGCGGATCTATTTTAAAACATTTCTTTATTAGTTTTTTTAAAGATAAACTGTTTTAAGTCCTCACGCCAGTCCCATGACTGACTTGGAGTTTATTGTTCCCTTTCTAAACTCTGGGTGCCCACCAATTTCCACACGGGGAGTCAAGAGTCGGGTTATCGAGATATTCTGGAATTCAGGAGTTGTTGTAAAGATCTGGAGGCAATCTGGATGGCATGGCGTATCAACTAGTATATAGTATTTCTTTTTCGATGTTTGTTGTTGTAAACTCTGATAATGTAATGTAATGTGATGTAATGCAATAACTGATATAGTTCTTTTTTTTTTAAAGATATTCATTTATCTATTATATGTTGTTCCGCTGCGATATGTGAGATTATGTTATTGTTTCTGTTTTCTTATTCTATCTTCTTCTTCTTCTACCTTTTTTCTTCTTCTTAAACCCTAAGGGTTTTTCTGGCATTCGATAGCTCGGCAGTTGATACAGTGGACGTTTTAATGTCGATTTTCGAAAGTCGAAGAATTGGGTCTTTACAATGTGGTATCAGAGCATATGGTTAAGCGACAACCTTGGCTCTGTTGGGTGTTACTCATTAGAGATAGAGTCAGTAGTACTTTAGAATGAGTTTGAGTGTAATAATAGCTATGTGAGCATAATTGTTAGTGAATATAAATTGTTTTATATTGTGATGATTGGTTTGTTGAGTGGTATATGGATCCTGGTCAATAAGAGTAATCAACGTTGTTGATAGGGATCTCTAAACACATGTACAGAACAATTTGACACGATATCGTTTTAAAATAGGGTAAATGAAATAATTTTACCTCGATTATATTTTACATATAAAGTAAATAATTTTTCAAAAATTACTAAAGTGTATATAAATTGATTGTTTGGTCGTTGAAAATGTAAGAATATATATAAGTAAATTAAACGATGTTTGAATAATCTAAATAAAAACAACGATTGTAAAAGAATAATTGTATAAGTGAAGAATTATAAGTATGGAATTATAATTAATATGATTTACAATTGTGAAATGATCTTATATAAGTAAAGAGAAAATAGTGAAATTATATAAGTAAAAGATTTATAAATTTGATTTATGAATAAAAAGAATTTTTTTTTTGAAAGTATATAAGCCACTGAATACACTACTGTTACTGGGAAATAGTAAGGGTAATGACTGCAGCATCATCAGTATCATTTTCAAGTTTCTGTGTGATGGATTTATTACTGTAGCGACCCGCTAATTTGGACCATTCAAATCGACAATAAAACCATACATGTCCGACTTGAATAATTCAAAATACCGAATTGTTAATTAAAATTTGGCAAAACTTAACATATATAGTAAATAAATCATCACAGATCACAGACATAGAGTAATATAATGCAGCGGAATAGATAAAGAATAGTAGTTCATGAAGCTACTATATACATTGGAGTTAGAAATAAAATACAACCGAATATCTTAGATGTAGTGAAGTCTGCAGTATGCGTAGATGACTTCTCTGAACAAATCAACAGGATGACTGAAAGGATAGACTGCTGGATCTTCAAGCAAGGCTCCAACTTCGTAGGTGAGTCTCAAATGCTGTATCACTCAGTCTGACCCAAGCGTAAAGAAAAACACAAAACACTCGAGTCAGGATTAACATTCTTATATCAATAAATCAAACTCAAGTGAAATAACAACTGAAATACAAATAACTTAAAGGATGTTTGGAATAACCATCCTCTAAGGGTCCATGGAACTATTTACAGGGTAGTAATATACACTATAACACCGTGATTCCTTCATCTAAATTTATACCTCAAAATCAACTATCATTTCACTTCAAATATAAATATTTTCCAAAATAGTATTTAGATATATTAAATAATTTATACCGTAAAATATTTTCAATTCCTCAACTTAACAAATTGTTTCAACATCAACCCGACCTTCCCATTTAAATTGAATTCAATCTCAATTTATCAATTTAAATTCAACTCAATTCCTAAAATAACCACTTCAATTTTATCGATCTCAAATTCGGATTTGTAATCACAAAATACCCTTTTATATTCAATATTTTTAAACCTTTAAGTATTCAACGTTTCAACTAAATTTTTATTCAATTTAGTTTTCTAAATAATAAATTCAAATTTAGTTCACCAAAATTTTCGTTTTAATTCAATTTAGTTTCTAAATAACAAATTCAACTATATTGATTTCAAATACAGATTCGTATCTCAAATTTAAACCATTTAAATTCCAATATAGTTTAAGGCTTAAAAATTTAAATGTTCAATTTACCGTTTCATATAGATCTCGATTTAACCTCATTATTATTTAGTCTTGAAATACTTCCTCATTTGATTCAAGATAATTTAATTAACCATAAATTCCATTTTTCTCATATTTTCTTTAATTTACTTAAACGTAAAATATGCATTTAATCGCTGAAATCAAAAATCTAGTTATAAAATCCTACCTTTTTGAAATTTCCCATTTAAAAATTTTAGATCGATTTAATTAAATAAATCCTTATTTAGATACCATTTAATAAACTCAAATTTATCTCCCCATCTTAATTTATCCCAATTATTTCAAAAATCTATTTGAAATATAATTTACATAAATATTAACATAGTTTAGGTATTAAATCAAACTTAATTAAATTAAAAATTATTAAATCTATATATATAGAAATTTAAGAATTAACATTTATTAAGACCATATATTTCTTTCCAAACAAAGAATTTATTTCCAAAATATTTATATATGAATCACGGTGTCTGTATATATTCCTTATCATCTGGTCAAGTGTTACGGATATTTATCATTTAAATCCTTACACTAATTATATACGGGTGGATATCATTCCAATCCGAAATCCCAAATTTAATTAAATGAAAATCGCTTGGGTCTATCATTTCAACCCTTAACGAAATTCTCCTATTCTAAAGTCTTTTCGGGTATGTATCACTTCAACCCATAGTGAATTCTGAACTACACGGAACATGCAGAGTGATAACAGATAACAAAAATATAGCAGGATATGATAATAATATACAATAGGAATATATCATCAGTAATTAAATAAAGTATAAACAATAGGATATGGTGTCATATCCTGTAGGTGAACAGATACAGGTAATAGCGTAAATATAACAATTTAAATAACTACAGCAACATATTTTAATTGTCGTTTCAATTGAAATCAAATTTAATAAATAAAAGAACGTTAATCGTGAGTGATTGCTCACCTTTCGAGCCTAGAGGAAAGGGCGGAATGAGAAGAGATACGAATCCAAGCACAGATTTCGAAGCAACGCAATATTGGCAAGAATTTTAACGATCAAAGCTGATAAAGAGGAATTGACGAAACTCAAATAAGAGTTGGTTCGATTGAAGATAAATAGGATAAGTGAGCTATATATAACCATATAAAACTGTATTCTAAATTTAGACATATATTAAATTAAATATATATTTTCAAAAACCATTGGTGTAAACAAAACATATCTATATGTAGTATAGTTTAAAATAATGTATATGTTTAAACCTATATACAAACCAATATCCAACACCATTTAAAAATATAAATCTTTATAAAGTAACCCTTGTAAATAAAATATTAAAATCAATATTAAAACATATTCTAAATTTAATATACATACATTCCAAATCATTGTTTTTAACAAAACGTATATACACTAAAATCAGACATGTATGCAATATATTGTTGAAATAATACTAATTAAAATATAAATACATATATATAATGCATGTTTATTTGCAACGTATCAACTACCACATATATTATACTTTTAAACTTAATATATCTTAAAAATATAAATTGTACCAACTTTTATAACTTAAGATAATTTATGTTATACATACTGTAACTTATATAACCCAATTTATATAAACAGACCGAATCAACAATTTATACTTATGTAAAACATAAACATAACGCATAAAAGAAAAATCAAGGCACGACCTGACATATTATTGTTAAAGTCAAAACAAATGGAACTAATATTATAACTTGTAAAATATATATAATCATAAAACATACCCATACTTGAAAAAGGATATGTATCCACTATATGTAGATGCGCAGCCGAAACAGTAGAGTGAGATGGTGAGCGGACGTTGGAGGTGGAGCGAGCAACTTCTCAACATTTTTTTTCGTTTGGGTCTGAAAGAAGAGAAGAAGGGGAGGAGGAATATAATGGCAGAGATAAAATGAACAGGGGAGACAAAAGAGATCAATGATGCAGATAGAAGAGAATGGAATATATATATATATAAGTATGAATTGGAATCCAAGAGACTGGAGCAACCGATAAAAAAAAGGAATGCCACAAAAGTATCGTTCAAATTAATTAATCCAACATAAAGCAATAAATTATGGACCGTTTGATTTAAAAAATCAATGCAAACGTACGTTTGCTTTTCTCAACGGTTGTAAAACAATGCGTAGGGCCTAAGGTTAGGAATGAAAAAGGAAATCAACGTACCATCAATAAATTGTGGTTAAAAAAGGCAGGGAGCAATCAAAAATCAAAATTTCCAATTTGATACGTTCGAATTAAAGAATAGAATGTTTGTACTGAATTGGGAATAGTTACAGTCCCTTAAATTTCGGAGTTATGAAATTTATTAAAGCAATTTATTTTATTGCTTGGGATTCACGTTCCAAAATTTTGAAACCGAAGGAAGGAATAAAGTCACAGCTTAGGGTACCGTCAAATAAAGGCAACAGCTAAATTAAAGGAATAGAAACGAAAGTAAATAAATAAAGGTGAACGGCAACAAATCTTGTAAGTAGGGAAATAACGTAAAAAGAGGAAGTAAATTCTAGAAAAGTAAGGGTCACGTTGGCAAATAAATAAAATGCAAATTTGCCGTCACCAATCACGCGTTTGAAATCGAAAATCAAGGAAAAATTAAATGCAAATGGAAGTGGTGGACCAGCGGATTGAAATGGACACGCTAGGTAAGAAAAGTAAATAGGCAGGTTATAAATCAGATTGGAAAGAAAAGTGGAGATGTTAATTGTTAAAAGAATTAAGATAATGAAAATGCATAATAATATTGTTGGCATTTAACGTTAACTAGCATCAATCATGTCAGACACCCATGTAAAACAAACGCATATAGGAGCATGCATTTTATTCTGACTTGCAACATCATTCATCATTTTGGCATTCATGGCATTCAACAAATTAAGGTGGTGGTCAAAGTCCTGAAATGGTAGCAAATTAACAATGAATAGGATCCAATAATTCTTAGTGCAATGCACAAAATTGGAAAAATCAACATGTGCCCTCTACGCACATGTTAAGATTTGCATAATTTCACTAATAACCTTTATGATTTTGGCGGGATAAATATAGATAGTTTGATTTTTTAACAATTTACACTGTGTATTAGTGATTATTTCTTGTTTGAGCGGTTGTTAGCATATGCCTACTGAATACATATTAACATAATCCCACAAAAATTTATGTGTACTCAAAATGTTCTTCTGATGAATTTTTTTTTTTGGTCTCAAGATTATTATTAAAACTTTAGAATATCATTTGACCTATCCGAAGGTTGATGATTTTCAAATCCTATTAAGATTAAGTTCGCTAATTGATTTTTGTTGAAAGCTAAGGATATTAAGAAAATACTATTATGTAATCCATATCTTGTACACGGACTTTGTTATTAAAATCGTATCATTAGAGGTACATGTATGATTATAAACAATAACATTCATAATTTACAACTACGATGTTGCAGATCCTTTTAATTTATACTATTTATTCTCTACCTATTAATTTATACGTTCCATTCTCTACCAATTAATTTATACTATTTATTCTCTACCTATTAATTTATACATTTTATTCTCTACCTATTAATTTATACGTTTATTCTCTACCTATTAATTTATACGTTTTATTCTCTATCTATTAATTTATACATTTCATTCTCTACCTATTAATTTATACTATTATTCTCTACCTATTAATTTATACTATTATTCTCTACCTATTAATTTATACGTTCTATTCTCTACCTATTAATTTATACTATTATTCTCTACCTATTAATTTATATGTTCTATTCTCTACCTATTAATTTATACTATTATTAAAAATTTATGGGTCGTTACACTCTCCCCCACTCAAAACTTTTCGTCCCCGAAAAGGAAGGAGGTAGGAGAATAGAACAACCAAAAATAAAAGTAGATTGAAAGTCAGGGGTAAATAATTGATTTAACTATATAAATTTTACTTGAGATATTCATTCTTTTCAAAACCCATTTGTAAAACTTCTTGCTTCCTTTATAAATACCATTTATATTTTAAATAACACCTTTATAAGTATATGAAAACTATTTGAAAATAATTATTTACATCATTAGTTATATTTAAAGAAGCTATTTGAAAACATTAAATTCATAACTCATGAAATTTTTAATTTATCTCAAGATACTTTTCAAATATTATCAATAAATTAATAATCATTTTCTTTAAATATGTTGTATTTAATTAATAACTTCAAAAATATTTATACCACTAAAATTTTCTATTAACCAATGTAGTATACAGATAAGCAATCTTTAAAAGATTATATTCAAAAAGGAAAGGAAGGTAGATTCTGGAACGGAATATAGGTGAACAACTAAAGCTGAGAAGATAAGGTAGATTCAAAGAATAGAATCGAGCACGAATAATTAATCTAGAACCATAAGAATTTAAATTTCAAATATTAATTCAAAATTTCTTTGTTGGGAAAAATACTTTTATAATAATACTTTTATAATAAAATACTATTATATCGAAATAAATTTTCCTTTCAAAAATACTTTTATAACTCGATGTTTCAACAAGTTTATCCTCGTTCTTGCAGACTCTGGCCATGCGTTGATCAGGTGCAAAGCTAGAATTCTTCAAGTACTTAGTAGACTTGTTTCAACACCCAGTGAAAACACTTGAAAACCCTTTAAAACAGATATGGAAAGTACAATCCAAACAAAACAACCAAACCAAAACCTTTGTCCGACCATGGTTCGCAGATACACAATGGTTACGCCTGGATTCCCCAGGAAATAATCCATATCCGTAAGCTTTCTCAACCCTACGAGTTACGCCATGATGACTAGGAGAGTGCAGGATACACAATGGTTACGCCTGGATCCCCCCAGGAAACAATCCGTACCCCTAGGCAAGACTCAGCCAGGCACTTGCGCTACTATTCGCGACCTACACAGATTGGAGGATACACAATGGTTACGCCTGGATCCCCCAGGAAACAATCCGTACCCCTAGGCAAGACTTAGCCAGGCACTTGCGCTACTATTCGCGACCTACACAGATTGCAAGATACACAATGGTTACGCCTGAATCCCCCAGGAAACAATCCGTACCCCTAGGCAAGACTCAGCCAGGCAATTGCGCTATGCATTCACGAGAGAAAAAAAAACCATGGGTTACGCCATGGTAGGAACACTCGAGTATTACATCCGAAAAACCAAAAATCAGAAAGAATAATATCGATAGAATGAATCCACGATGTGGCCACAAAGCGGATATCAAGCAGAAGGAACTTTCCATATCTTTACTTCGAAAATATATATCATATAGTACCTTTTCAAATCACTTTCAAATATCATATTTATATAAAGTCCATTATATATAGGATTCCCTTTTTCCCAAATCGAATACTTTCCAAATCAATAGTAGATCAAATCATACTTATATAGACTTCGATTATATAAAATATCATTCCAAATTGAGTACCTTCAAATCAATGGATTTCAAATCAATTTCATACCTTTACAAATCCAATTTATATAAGTTCGACCACTCCCAAATCAAGTGCTTAATAATATAAGGTTCTCAATTTCAAATCATTCAATATCCATTCAGTTTCCAAATCATATATGATTTCAGCAAATTTTCTTCCAAATTAAGTATCTAAATTTCAAATTTCCCAAAATAATAGGTTTAGAAAATTATCCCAGTTTCTAAATTAAAATAATGCAAGTCAAACAAATTCATTTCCAAAATCTCCATAAGAGTACTGGTTTTTAATTTCAATTTAATTTCAAAACTAAAATTTTTCTCAAAATCAATTATACTCAAATGGTTTTCAAATTTATAATTATCCCTTTAAAACTTTTAAACTATCTATTTCTAGTTGAAATATTCAATTTACCTTTCTGAAAACTATTATTCAAAACTATATTTTTTTTTCAAAACATTTCAAACTAAATTTATAGTCTTTATCAAACATTTTATACACTTCGAAATTTCTTAGTTTTAAAATTTTAGACCTTGACTTGGAAGCGTTCGAACCTTCAAAATGATAAAGGGAAATTACATTTTCAATTCAAGAGTTGAAAATCAGTAATAAATCAATTTCAATATATAGGGTTATACCAAAACAAATTTGAAACTCGAGGACCGAACACCGGCCTCACTTTAAATTGTTTCAAATATATACTTATATCTTTATAATATATCAAATTATACTTCGGAATTTGAAATCAAAAACGGTTTTACAAAATCACTTGCATAACGAAGCTATTAAAGTGGCCTCTCCCTCACTCTGAAACTCGAAAATCAATGCCGATGATGCGTGCACTCGTCACTGAAATTATTTTCCAGCGACATACGTGAGTTCTGGACTTCTATTTTCTTGAAAACTTCTTTGAAATTTCTTCAAAATTATTGGAACTCATTTGAACTCATTTGAAACATTTCTTATTTGGAAAAATACCTTTAAATCGTATTATTTTTATATATTTTCCAAAATCTTAAATCCAATTTCAAAATACCGGAATTCAATTCTCGAATTTCAAATTTAACCCTTCAGTTGTAAATCATTTTATAAAAATTAATTTCTTACAAGTTTTTAAATTTTCAAAAATACAACATACTCGATTTTTCAAAGGGTGATTTAAGAATGGATTTCAAAACAAAGGTAGAGATTTAAATTAGAAGACTCTAACCAATAGAATCCTGATTCGAAGATAGACTCGATCGAAGACGATTAAATTACAAAATAGGAGATTGATATACTTCTATAAATCACGGGCGACCTTAATCGGGTCAATCGTGCATTTAGAAAAATGATGGATGCAGAATTCTAAGACAAACCAACATTCGATCGCTAGAGATAGAATTTGGAATAACAAGAGACAGTAGCATCTAAACCGAGGATACAAAAATCTTCGGTGAATCGACGCCAATTGTAAAGGAGTTTTCATTTCATCCCCCTTTACAAATCAGTTAGTGGAGTTATTGGATACTCTAGAATCAAAAGAATACAAATAGAGAGAGACAAGAATGAATTTTGGAACCGAGGAACATTCCAAAATTCAAAGGAAAGCGAGTCAGAAAGGAAGAGGTTCAACTCGAGCGAAAGTGATTCTGTAAATAAATTTACCATATATGCTTAGTTTTGCCTAGAGCCAAAGCTCTGATACCAACTGTAGTGACCCACTAATTTGGACCATTCAAATCGCAATAAAACTATACATGTCCGACTTGAATAATTCAAAATACCGAATTGTTAATTAAAATTTGGCAAAACTTAACATATATAGTAAATAAATCATCACAGATCACAGACACAGAGTAATATAATACAGCGGAATAGATAAAGAATAGTTGTTCATGAAGCTACTATATACATTGGAGTTAGAAATAAAATACAACCGAATATCTTAGATGTATTGAAGTCTCTAGTATGCATAGATGACTTCTCTAAACAAATCAAAAGGATGACTGAAAGGATAGATAGCTGGATCTTCAAGCAAGGCTCCAACTTCGAAGGTGAGTCTCAAATGCTATATCACTCAGTCTGACCCGAGCGTAAAGCAAAACACAAAACACTCTAGTCAGGATTAACATTCTTATATCAATAAATCCAACTCAAGTGAAATATCAACTGAAATACAAATAACTTAAAGGATGTTTGGAATAACCATCCTCTAAGGGTCCATGGAACTATCTACAGGGTAGAAATATACACTATAGCACCGCGATTCTTTCATCTTAAATTATACCTCAAAATCAAATATCATTTCACTTCAAATATAAATATTTTCTAAAATAGTATTTAGATATATTAAATAATTTATCCCGTAAAATATTTTCAATTCCCTCAACTTAACAAATTGTTTCAACATCAACCCGACCTTCCCATTTAAATTGAATTCAATCTCAATTTATCAATTTAAATTCAACTCAATTCCTAAAATTACCACTTCAATTTTATCGATCTCAAATTTGGATTTGTAATCACAAAATACCCTTTTATATTCAATATTTTTAAACTTTTAAGTATTCAACGTTTCTACTAAATTTTTATTCAATTTAGTTTTATAAATAATAAATTCAAATTTAGTTCAACCTAAATTTTCATTTTAATTCAATTTAGTTTCTAAATAACAAATACAACTATATTGATTTCAAATACAGATCCGAATCTCAAATTTAAACCATTTAAATTCCTATATAGTTTAAGGCTTAAAAATTTAAATGTTCAATTTAACCGTTTCATATAGATCTCGATTTAACCTCATTATTATTTAGTCTTGAAATACTTCCTCATTTGATTCAAGATAATTTAATTAACCTTAAATTCCATTTTTCTCATATTTTCTTTAATTTACTTAAACGTGAAATATGCATTTAATCGCTTAAATCAAAAATCCAGTTATAAAATCCTACCTTTTTAAAATTTCCCATTTAAAAATTTTAGATCGATTTAATTAAATAAATCCTTATTTAGATACCATTTAATAAACTCAAATTTATCTCCCCATCTTAGTTTATCCCAATTATTTCAAAAATCTATTTGAAATATAATTTAGATAAATATTAACATAGTTTAGGTATTAAATCAAACTTAATTAAATTAAATATTATTAAATCTATATATATATAGAAATTTAAGAATTAACATTTATTAAGACCATATATTTCTTTCCAAACAAAGAATTTAGTTCCAAAATATTTATATATGAACCACGGTGTCTGTATATATTCCTTATCATCTGGTCAAGTGTTACGGATATTTATCATTTAAATCCGTACACTAAATATATACGGGAGGATATCATTCCAATCCGTAATCCCAAATTTAATTAAATGAAAATCGCTTGGGTCTATCATTTCAAACCATAACGAAATTCTCCTATTCTAAAGTCTGTTCGGGTATGTATCATTTCAACCCATAGTGAATTCTAAACTACAGGGAACTTGTAGAGTGATAACAGATAACAAAAATATAGAAGGATATGATAATAATATACAACAGGAATATATCATCAGTAATTAAATAAAGTATAAACAATAGGATATGGTGTCATATCCTGTAGGTAAACAGATACAGGTAATAGCATAAATATAACAATTTAAATAACTACAGCAACATATTCCAATTGTCGTTTCAATTGAAATCAAATTTAATAAACAAAAGAACGTTAATCGTGACTGATTGCTCGCCTTTCGAGCCTAGAGGAAAGGGCGGAATGAGAAGAGATACAAATCCAAGCACAGATTTCGAAGCAACGCAATATTGGCAAGAATTTTAACGATCAAAGCTGATAAAGAGGAATTGACGAAACTCAAATCAGAGTTGGGTTGATTGAAGATAAATAGGATAAGTGAGCTATATATAACCATATAAAACTGTATTCTAAATTTAGACATATATTAAATTAAATATATATTTTCACAAACCATTGGTGTAAACAAAACATATCTATATGAAGTATTGTTTAAAATAATGTATATGTTTAAACCTATATACAAACCAATATCCAACACCATTTAAAATTTTAAATCTTTATAAAGTAACCCTTGTAAATAAAATATTAAAATCAATATTAAAACATATTCTAAATTTAATATACATACATTCCAAATCATTGTTTTTAACAAAACGTATATACACTAAAATCAGACATGTATGCAATATATATGTTGAAATAATACTAATTAAAATATAAATACATATATATAATGCATGTTTATTTTCAACGTATCAACTACCACATATATTATACTTTTAAACTTAATATATCTTAAAAATATAAACTGTGCCAACTTTTATAACTTAAGATAATTTATGTTATACATACTGTAACTTATATAACCCAATTTATATAAACAGACCGAATCAACAATTTATACTTATGTAAAACATAAACATAACGCATAAAAGAAAAATCAAGACACGACCTGACATATTATAGTTAAAGTCAAAACAAATGGAACTAATATTATAACTTGTAAAATATATATAATCATAAAACATACCCATACTTGAATAAGGATATGTATCCACTATATGTAGATACGCAGCCGAAGCAGTAGAGTGAGATGGTGAGCGGACGTTGGAGGTGGAGCGAGCAACTTCTCAACATTTTTTTTCGTTTGGGTCTGAAAGTGGAGAAGAAGGGGAGTAGGAATATAATACCAGAGAGAAAATGAACAGGGGAGACAAAAGAGAACAATGATGCAGATAGAAGAGAATGGAATATATATATAAGTATGAATTGGAATCCAAGAGACTGGAGCAACCGATAAAAAAAGGAACGCCACAAAAGTAACGTTCAAATTAATTAATCCAACATAAAGCAATAAATTATGGACCGTTTGATTTAAAAAAAATCAATGCAAACGTACATTTTCTTTTCTCAACGGTTATAAAACAATGCGTAGGGCCTAAGGTTAGGAATGAAAAAGGAAATTAACGTACCATCAATAGATTAAGGTGAAAAAAGGCAGGGAGCAATCAAAAATAAAAATTTCCAATTTGAGACGTTCGAATTACAGAATAGAACGTTTGTACTGAATTGGGAATAGTTACAGTCCCGTAAATTTCGGAGTTATGAAATTTATTAAAGCAATTTATTTTATTTCTTGGGATTCACGTTCCAAATTTTTGAAACCGAAGGAAGGAATAAAGTCACAGCTTAGGGTACCGTCAAATAAAGGCAAGAGCTAAATTAAAGGAATAGAAACGAAAGTTAATAAATAAAGCTGAACGGCAACAAATCTTGTAAGCAGGGAAATAATGTAAAAAGAGGAAGTAAATTCTAGAAAAGTAAAGGTCACGTTGGCAAATAAATAAAATGCAAATTTGCCGTCACCAATCACGCGTTTGAAATCGAAAATCAAGGAAAAATTAAATGCAAATGGAAGTGGTGGACCAGCAGATTGAAATGGACATGCTAGGTAAGAAAAGTAAATAGGCAGGTTATAAATCAGATTGGAAAGAAAAGTGGAGAGGTTAATTGATAAAAGAATTAAGATAATGAAAATGCATAATAATATTGTTGGCATTTAACGTTAACTAGCATCAATCATGTCAGACACGCATGTAAAAAAAACGCATATAGGAGCATGCATTTTATTCTGACCTGCAACATCATTCATCATTTTGGCATTCGTGGCATTCAACAAATTAAGGTGGTGGTCAATGTCACGACCCGAACTCGATGTCCACCAAGCAACATCAAATTCGTTTCGCGGGAGCTTGCAACACCATTAAATGATAAATAACACAGCGGAAATAAAAGATGATATCACCGATATAACATGAATACAATATCCGATACATCAATTTGATACAATGATAATCATCAACATCAGAGAATATACAACATAGAATACAGCGGAACATGATACAATATGAAATAAGTCTTCTCAGAATATAATACTGCAACTCTGATCCAAAAAGCTCCAAAGACAAAGCTCCAAAACTCCTTGCTCGATCCACCATCAAGATTGCACCAAGCTAAACTAGTCTCGTCCATATCCAAAGAAAACTGAACTAGCTCCAGATGATCTACTGAACCTAATTATCTGAAAAACCAAACTCTAGACTGCCCGTGTGGAAAATTTTGAGCACCCAGAGTTTAGGAAAGAAACAATAAACTCTGGATCAGTCATGGGACTGGTGTGAGCAAACAAAAACTTTATCTTTAAAAAAAAAATAGACAAAGAAATATTTTAAAATAGATTCGCAATGCTTTTTAGAAATGAGACTACCATAAGGCCTCCCGCACACACACACAATGCAAACGCAGAATCGGAGGAGATTTCTCCTTATGATAGTCAAAGATGCTTGATACGCATTAAAAAGAAACATTTGATATTATTACTAGTGCATAGTGTAGAGAAAATTCATTTCGAAAATAAAGATATAAATCTTAGCCGACATAGACATTTCGAACTATGCCTACTATAGCTACCATCCAAACAGTGGGGCGCCACCATAAGTAGATGGCAGGTAATATAACTAATACCGTACAAGGCTCGTATTTGAAGAATGGATTTTCCAACAAATGGTCAGGCCAAGGAACTTCCCATTGCCACATGGAAACGCCTCTGGAAGGACGCCACGAGAACCAAACCGTTTTCTGCTAAACAAGGCCGGGAACCCCTTTTCCCAAGGGATATTACAAACCCTCAGATATGCCACCCCCGGTCCTTTGGGACCTTTAAACGAGAGCTCTCTAACCAACATCACACCATAATAATAAGTGTTTCAACATGAGTAAATATCTGGGATCCATACCATGATACTACCCTTTTCCAGAAGGAATGGTCATACCCTAGGGACGCTATCCCTGAAAACCTTGCCGCACAATTCCTGTTTCGACCATTACCGGTTTGTGAGGCTCGACGAAGTCTCGTCCACAAAAACACACTTTATACAAAAGCCGTGCTTTGGGTCAACAAATGATCATAGAAATGATCACCAAGATAGACGATCAAACAAATGATCCTATCACGAATAATCAACACAATGATCATTTCACAGCAACACTCAGCATGTCACATTACCAAATTGGGAATATATCGCTGATAACCTTCAACTACATAACCTCTGAGCTCGTACGTCTCAGAGAAGGGTGTTAAGCTAAAAGAATAAATTCTCCGCCACCAACAGAAATATATTTGAAAGAAATCGGCTTTATATCTCAATTTGTAATGTCATACATACTATCCATACAAGTCTGTTCCGGGCTCGAACAGAACCGAAGGCACTTACAAAGAAGTCCTTGCAATCCGGATATCCACAATCCTGATCGGATTCCCCATCACTTAGGGAGAACTCTATACCGGAGCAACTCGGTGCAGAGTCAATCGACAGGTCATCCCATCGCTCTCGCAAATACCCGGTCTTCAACACCGGTCTTCAAATGCTATCCATAACGACATATCACATATTCAGAATGGGTTATACGACCCAAAGGTCCTTTCCCGGCTAACCCGAATAGTGAGCGCAAAATTTAAAACATATGGATATGGGATTTCGATTAAGTCACAACTTAATAATTCCAAAGTTTCTTTCAAATGGTTTAAACCAATTACCATTTCAAATCTTTCAAACAAAAAGATTTATTTCACAAAGTTCACTCAATTTCACAAAGATTCATTTACGGATTTCAAAACAATTTCCGTTTCAAATTGATTAACTCATTTAAATCTTTAAATCAAAGATTTATCTCATATCTTTCAAAACTTATTTTCAAAGATTCATTCGTAACTTGGAAAATCATTTTCGATTCAAACTTGAAATCTCTTTAATATTAATTGGAAGTTCATTACTCATATGAAAGCTTTTTATCACTTAGAAACAATAGTTTTATTTTGGAAAAAACCCGATTCTATTTATACAAGTTACAATCTTTAATTCGGATTTTCAAATCAATGCTTAAAAATGGTTTAAACCCGTATAACTTGTAAAAATCCTTTTTAAATCATAAATACTGAATATAGAATTCAATTTCAGATTTCTTTTGAATTTCAATCTAAATCCGATTATTTAAATTCCAAATCTTTATTAGTTATTCAAAAATAACTTTTATTCTTAAAACAGCTTTTCCACATTAAAACTTAATTTATTTCCAAAAATATTTGAATTAAAAATTCAAATTCAAACTTATTTAAAAATCTGCGACTTAACCGATTTCCTCATGAAATCCATATTTGTGTGTGGATAGTGTGGTCCAAGGATTTTACACAATAGTGCACAACATCAATCATCACAAATATATCAATATCGATAAGCGGTATAACCAATAACGCTTATCTTCCTTCACAGTTTCATAGATAAATAAATTTATCAATCAAGAGATTCATCATTACGATTCGATGTGGGTTTCGGATAGCCAACTGGAATCCGAATCCCTGTCGCATCGAAATTCAAATGCCGTTTTACAGGCAAAGGGGTTTTCACATATATATAAAAACAAATCAAAATTCACAGTACAGCATAAGGCAATTCACATCACACGGTATCAAAATCACGAACAGAAATATCTATTCAATACAGAACATCTTATGATAGTCGATCGTTTTCACTTTAAGGTAAAGGTGATTTTAAAGAATTTACCACATAACTATTTTTATTGATTTATTTGAATCAATGATTAACTAGTCTTAATAGTGAATTAATTAAAATTTTAATTGATTATGCTTTAATCAATTATGACTACCATTCATAAATTAATCAACTTTAAATCATCTTATTTACAATTCTTCATTACAAATAAATTAAATAACTAATTTTTTTTTTTTTTTTACTCGATCTTAATTTTTCAAATTGGCAAATCTCTAATTACTTAGTTAATTTCAATTTTAAAATTAATTGTTCATTCTTCATTATGCTTTTTAAACAATTAATAAATAATAATTTGTCTTAATTTACATTTTAAAAATCTTCTTCAAACTTCAAAAAAAACAAATTATTATTAATTATAAAATCTGTAATGTTGATTAACTTTAACACTTAACTAAAATTATTTACTTAATTAAAACATTAATTTAGATTTTAAAAGGACATTCTAACATTTTCATTTGGTTAATTCAATTTTGAAACAAATTCCTAACCGACAGTAACCAACATTTATTACCTTGTTAACACTAAAATTGTTGAACATTTTTATCTTTTAAATCTGTAGGACTTAATCCCAATTACAACAAACCCGAGGTTTACCCGGCTCCACCCGAGAAACACTTCGAGTCTCCTTCCATCTTTCACGAGTCATCCCCCGCTCCCTCTCTTGTTCGTTCTTCTTCTTATTTCTGTTTTTTTTTTTACCTGAAGCTACAAGATGCTCGCTCAAACCCAAAACAAAACAAAAACTCGAGCCAAAGCATCACGTACTCGAGCTTTCTCTCGAGTTTCACCTCTTCCCCCTCGGCCCAAACTTTCCTGACACTAATCAGTGTCGTGCACGTGCACATGAACCGCCCCCACCTCCGGTGGCCATCGCGACCCTCAATAAGTCGCGAATCCTTCCTATACTCCAAATCAGGTCTCGATTCGACAACATCCACCATAAATCAAAAATAAGTGTTTCGATCGAAACTTAAAGCCTAAAACACCACCACAAAACGCCTCGCTACGCCGCCACCTAGTGCCAGAACCCACGCAACTTCGTCCACAACCGCGCCACGTCTTGCTACGACGATCCCCCCCAGTGCGATCAGCTTCAGTTGACCCACGACCGATCGAAAGTGCTCCAAAACTAGTCGACAAAAACTGCTACTCAAACCCTACTTTGATCTCGTCCCCTTAATCCACATAATCGAAAAAAATTCTAACATTTTTCCTGACTTCGTAACCCATTAAGCTAGCTTCAAGTAGAATTTCGTGAGCAAATATTCATTCGATCATCAGGAAATGATCAAAAAAACCAAACCCATACAACTTACGATTCCCCAAATTTTAGCAAACTAAAAATCTCGGCTTCATCACTAAAATTCATCATTTCATATTACAATTCAGTTTATAAATTCCAAACTAGAGATTAAAATGTTTTGTTTTTATCATTTTCAAGAAGTTTACTGTAATAGTTAACTTTAGGGACAACCCTTAACAAATACAGTTGGAAATATATTTTTTTTTCTTTTTAAAATTAGCATTGTGTTGTTAGAATCAACTTCCACTCAAAAATTAACACCTAAACACATCGAAGAAGAAAGTGTAGATACCCCTGTAACAGCCATGTATATATTTACAGTCGCATATATACATACATAACCATACTCATCCCATTCACACTTCACACAATCAATATTGATTACATTAAATCCAAGGGGTGTTCATAAATTTTAGAGTTTGCTCACCTTGAAAGGTTTTGAAACAGAGAATTATCCTGTTTCTTTTAAGGCCTGCAGTTTTGATTTTTCCTTTTTTTCTATTTCTTTTTACTTGCTTTGTTTCCTTTGAACTTGAATGATATTGCTTATATTTTTTTTCTTCTGGTTTGCTTACTCATGAACGAACTGGAATGAGGGTTTGACGCATATAAAAAGGAAGTATGCAGTATATCATTTGTAAAAAAAACATGTTAAGGATGCTTGCATTTAATGCAAAGGTATGTTGCATTTATTGTTTTGCAATTCAGTTTGTACTTGTTTTTATTTTGTATTTAATTTATTTTATTGCTTGCCTACTGTATCTGTTTCATTTGTTATCATTTACTTTGGGTCCTTTGTATTCACTTCATATTTTATATGTGCTATTGGGTTTATAACTTATACTATTTTAATTATGTTTGTACAGTTCTTTGCTTCTTGTTTATATCTTACTTTCTTGCTTTGACCATGTTGAGATATGTTGCATTTATTGTTAAGTACTTTATGTTTTATCTTGTATTGCATATGAATTTACAGCAAACCTTTGTTAATATTATACTTGTATGTTATTTCTTGTCTTGTTTCAAACCTGTATTTCTGTTTTGTTTTATTTCATTTTTAGTCTTCTTCTTTAGTACTTGTTTACATCTTGCATTACTTAATGTAATATTATTTTAGTTATCTGTACATATTTTGTTTACAACACCTTTATTATATTTTTATTTATGTATGTATTTGTTTTGTTATTTTCTTTGTATTCTATTTTTTTTTTAACATGTCCCTTACTTGTTGCAGCCTCTTTCCTATATTTTATTTATGTATGTAAATTTTATTCTAGTTTTGTTTGTTTTTATTTTATAGTTTGATTACTAAACATTGATTTATAACTTACATTTTATTTTATACTTTTTATTATTATTTTTAAAGAAACTTCATTTTGAATTCCCAAATCAAACTTTTGTTTATAATTCCATTCAATTGAAAACATTTAACTTTATATTTTACTCTATACACCTATATTCAATATTGATACGTAGTTTTATTTTATTTTATTTTGAACATTTTATTTCAATTCCAGTTCAATTATATTTAAAATAAGTTTCAAATCCAATTTATAAAATAAATAAGTATACATATCTTATCAAAATTGAAATTTTTTTTAAACAAATCCATAATTTAATCCAAGAATTCAATTAAATTATAAATTTAAATTCGTCTTTAAAACTAGGATCGTTACAAACTTCCCCCCTTAAAAGGAATTTCATCCTCGAAATTCGCCATAGAGAGATAACAAAGATAGATGAAAGATAGAGAAATATCTTTCCAGATCAAACTGGATATCAATTCTGCATTTGGCTTACCAAATCAGAATATCAACAATAGATATGAGAACAACTCAATCAATTATGAAAAATTGGGTTTCCTGATCTACAAAGTATACAGGGGTATTGGTTAGTTCGAAAGGATGACTAACCGTTTGTAGAATATATCGAAACCCAATGAAATAGACAGAAATAGATTCAATTACAATCTCAGCTTCAAGATTAAATTCATTTACGATTTGCCGAAAAATAAAACTAATGATAGTTCCTGTGTCAAACAAAATTCGAACAATTTAATCGTAAACGAGAAGATTACCTTATAAAATTCATTTCCTTAATCAGATGTTGAGGTTGAAGAATCATCTTTGATTGCATACACTTTCTTTACTAAAGTTTGCTTCTTTGCTGGACAGTTGTTGATCCTATGTCCTGGCTTGCGGCATTTATAGCATCCCGTAGATTCCTGATCCGGCCTCATAAATGGCTCTCTCATTCCTGGCTTCCAATCATTCTTGCATTTATCCGAGTAGTGACCTTTCTCCAAGCAATTGAGACAAGTAACATCCTTCTTTTTCTTCGGTATACTCTTCTTTCCTTTATTTTTCCTCGATTTCCTTCCGCCAAACTTCCTTTTTCTCCAATTCAGATTACTTGCATCTACATTCTCCTCTCGATCTTTTTGCTTTTCCAAAGTATCATATCTGTAGCCCATATCAATTAATTCAGAAAAAGATTCCTTTACGTGAGTAGTCATCCGTTCATGAAACTCCTTGTTCATTCCCCGAATAAACTTTTCATTCTTCTTTAACGGTGTATTCACCAATTCTGGACCAAATCGAGATAATTCAATAAATTTGTTCAAGTACTCCTCAAACGATAAACTCCCTTGCTCTAAATCCATAAACTCTTGGTACACTCTAGAGATACCAGCAGACGGCATATATCGCTGCTCAAGCACTTCCTTGAAACGACTCCAAGTAAATTCATCTGTCGACTCATCCACGGTAACAGTTTCCCACCAAACTAAAGCCTCTTCCTAGAGTTGCCATGTAACGACCCGCTATTTTTGACCATTCAAATCGACACTAAAACCATACATGTCCGACTTGAATAATTCAAAATACCGAATTGTTAATTTAATTTGGCAAACTTAAAATATACAGTAAACAAATCAAACACAGATCACAGACACAGAGTAATATAATGCAGCGGAATAGAAAAAATAGTAGTTCATGAAGCTACTATATATATCAGAGTTTAAAATGAATACATCAGAATCTCTTGAATACAGAAAAGTCTTCAGTACGAGCCGATGACTTCTCTGAACCAGTCAACTAGAAAACTGAAAGCTGAAACGATAGTTGGATCTCCAAATGAAGCTCCAATCTCCAAAGGTGAGTCTCTAATGCTGTATTACTCAGTCTGACCCGAGCGTAAAGCAAAACACAAAACACTCGAGTCAGGATTAACATTCTTATATCAATAAATTCAACTCAAATGAAATATCAACTGAAATACAATATAACTTAAAGGATGTTTGGGATGTCCATCCTCTAAGGGTCCATAGAACTATCTACAGGGTGGAAATATACACTATTACACCGTGGTCATTTACTTAATTTATACCTCAAACCCAAATATCAGATTCGCTTTAAATAATCATATTTCCCAAGATAGTATTTATATATTTTAATAATGTATACAGTAAAGTACTTTCAATTTCCTTAACTTAACAAATCGTTTCACATCAACCCGACCTTCCCATTTAAATTAAATCCAATCTCATTTTATTAGTTTAAATCTTCCTAAAATAACCACTTAAATCTATAATTCCCAAATTTGGATTTGATATCCCAATTTCCCCGTTTATTTCAATATGTTTCCATATTTAAGTATTCAACATTTCAACTAAAATTTTCCCAATCTAGTTTTCTAAATAAAATTTCCAATCTAGTTCAAACTCAAATTTCACTAAGTTCGGTTAGTTATCTACATAACCAATTCAACTATCTTGGTTCCAAATACATACCGAACCTCTAACCATTTAATTCCACTATGGTTCATAGCTTATATATAACAATTTAAATTTAACAGTTTCATATAGATTCTCGATTTTTACATCGTTATTATCTAGCCTTGAACCCTCCCTTATTTGATTCAATATCATTTTAGTGACCTTAAATTACATTTTACTCAATATTTCTTAATTTATTTAAACGTGAAATATCTCCTTCGATAAATTTCAAATTGATTTAAATAAATAAATCCTTATCTGAATACCATTAAAAATAACCCAAATTTATCTCCCAATCTTAATTGTTCAATATTATTGCAAAAATTTTCCGAATAAAATTTACATAGATATTTATCATGATTTATGTATTAAATCAAATCTTTGATTAAACTAGACATAATTAACTCTATCTTTATCATTACCCTTTATACATGTATTTAAGAATTTACATTAAATAAGACCATATATTTCTTATCACATGGTCAAGTGTTACGGATATTATCATTTCAACCCGTACACTAAATGTATACGGGTGGATAGCATTTCAACCCGTAATTCCAAATTAAATTAAATGGAAACTACTTGGGTCTATCTTTTCAACCCATTTCAATTCAAAACAAACATAACAAAGGGAACTTGCAGTGATGACAGGGATGGTGTCAAAGTAAATAAACAGGAAATAACAACAATCAATAACAATTCAATAAATAAATCAAATAACCCCGAAATAATCGTATTAATTCGCATTGCTATTTGTATGATTACTTCTAGAATCTACACTATCATTTCATGTAGATTAAAGATTATTACATTGCAGTTTTTCACTTGTCGTTCCTTTTTAAATTTCAGTTTTAAACTACAACAATTAATCCAAACTACGTTCAAAAGATTTAAAGTATAAAATTTTCTATTTCTACGACAATTAAAGGGTCAAATTTAACTAATCAAATTTACATATGTCGGGGTCAGGTTTTAATAAATTAAGGTCCATCATATATAATCCGTTTAATTTGTAAACTATACTACCCAAATTAAACTAGCAACTAGTTATCACTTAACAATAAAAATTAACATCCAATTTAAACAACAATCAATCAAACAATCAATTATCAACCAATCTGTATTATTATCACATACATAATTAACCGATAATGGTTTCGGGTGTCATAGGTGAACAGATACAGATAATAGCAGTCATAACAGTAAAACAACTAACAGCAGCATATTTCAATTGTCGTTCAATTGAAATCAAATTTAATAAATAAAAGAATGTTAATCGTGAGTGATTGCTCACCTTTCGAGGCTAAAGAAGATCGACAACAGAGCAAGCTATGAATTTTGGTCACGCTCTAGAAAATCGAACAAATCCAAACAAAATCGCAAAGCGAAGTAAGAATGAAAGTGGATCTTGACGTGCAAAGCTGAAAGATAGAGTTTGATGGAAACGAATCAGAATCGTATTGATATAATCGAAAAAGAAAATATAAGTTATAAATTATTCCCTAAAACGAATTTTCCTTTAAAACATATATTTAAATAAGAGGGATATATGTATTATACTTATTCCAAATCAAAATAAATTTAAACATAAATTAAATTAATACGCTTTGTAAAATATCAGTGTATATACTCTATTTAAACAACAGACCGATGAACCAAAGATAACTAAATTTCTATAATATAAATACAGACACTTTGTATAAATTCAAACCCTTATGCAAAAAAATATGTACTACTTTACCAATATCATAAATTATCATGTTATGTTTTGAAATGTTACCAACTGTACACAACTGTAAATGACAAAACCAATATATATAACACATAGACAAAGCTTTATATGTATATATACTATACGTAAATCTATTTATATAAACCGACTTATATACGTATAAACTAACATTGATTTAAATATATCATATACACATATAAAAATTTATAAATATACATATACTTTTATCATTGACCGTAAGAGGAAAAAAACAGAGATTTTTAACTTCATATACTTACAGTACTTTATTCCATGTGTATAATCAAACAGTCTTGCTTTATATAATATAATATATGCTTATATATATATATATATAGCTTACCTTGTAAACATTTAAACATAGACTCAAAGAATTATTATACTATGTATACATATAGCTTACAAATCAATATTCGTAACTTATAATATACCTTGTAACCTATTACTGTAAATATGTATGCTATAAACATACTCATTTTATTAAAATAAATGTTAGTCAGAGAATCAATATGGGTTTGTCCCTTCATATCAGTATACCAATATAAAAGTACCCTAGTCTACTGCAATATTAAAATTGAAATCCTTAACATAAAATATGTGTAAACAAATGTATAAAACATGCAATCGAATACATAAAATACAAATGCAGACCTAAATTGTATCAACTTATCTAATCTAACCTTTTTAAACAAACTACATTCATCAACTAACTGAATGCATCATATATTATAAACGGAAAAAAAATCAAAATATAGATACAAGTTAAATATGTACATATATAATACTAACTTGCATCATCTACCGGCTATACAAGAAAAGGAGGGGAGGCGGAGGAGGAAGGAGTGGTTTCACGTGAAAAGTGGGGGTGCAGACATAAGTGGAGAGGTAAGAAGAATAGAGAGGAGAGAAGAAAGGCTGATTGTGGAGAGAAAAATGAATAGGAAGGGTATAAATTTGATTGAAATGGAAATGTACAGGAAATTAGAAAGGAAATAAATGAATGGAATAAAACGTATAGGAATTTAGAGAGAAAATAAATAATTGAAATAAAACGTATAGGAAATTAGAAAGGAAATAAATGAATGGAATAAAACGTATAGGAATTTAGAAAGGAAATAAATGAATGCGTAAATGACGTATAGAATTTTGTATGTTTCAAAATCAACGATACAATTACAGCAATTTTATTATTTGGCAGGTTATAAGTTTTATATTTATTTATTTCCTAGATCTCAATTCATTGCCTATTATATTAAGCAGATTTATTATTATTATCAAACGTTCAAAAATTTATCACCCCAAAATACAGAGATGACATAACAACACCTAGAAGCATAGATTTAGGAAATATTATTAAAGCAATAAATTTGATTGGATGGCACACTTTGAATTTTGAAACGGAAGGGAATTTTGAACGAAACAAAATGAATGCACTATCAACAGTCACCCTATGATATAGCTAGAATTTTAAAGCAATTAATTTTGATGTTTGTACATCACGTCATCAGTTTGAAAAGGCAAGGATAAAGGGGAAAAAGAATGGGCAAAGAAATGTAAGCAAACGGAAAATTATAAAGGCCAAAGATGAAACAGCTAGTCTTGTTTTGTTTTTTTTTCAATGGCGAGAGAAACATGAAGATGAATTTAGGCAAGCATATATATTAAAAGCAGAGAGGATGGAGAGGTAATAAAACTTCAATAGGAAGAAAATATATAGCTTAAATTTATTCTGTAACCGAAATCATAAAAAAAAGGAAACGAATATGTATAAAATAGGAGAAAGAACAAGGTAATATCAACTGTCAAATTCCCTGGATTTGAGCTGAGCAATTTGTTATTATTTTTGTCCAGCACGTTTCAAAGTTTTAATTGTAAAAGAAACGGAAATTGCCCATTGATTCATCAACGTGATTTAATCAAAATAAAAGGAAATGAAGAGTAACTGTCAAACGTTTTGATTTGGTGAATATTTACAGCAATTAAATAGTAAAGAAAATAAATGAGCCAATATAAAGTCAAAGAAGGTCACGAATAAATTTATTGAATACATTGAAAATGGAAACGTCAAGGTAAGCTGAATTCAAGGAATGGGGAAATCTATCCAAAGATTGAAAAATTTACTAAAGAAAATAAAAATTTGAACGGTAGGAAAAATGATAGCTACCCACTGATTTAGACCAATTAAGGCGATTAATAGCTTGAATGGATATCACGTTCAAATTTTGAAACGGGAGAAATAAAGTCAAAATTAAAGGTACCGTTACCTCGAACAATTTATTTTAATAGAATGTGTCAGTTCATGCAGTAGAGCACACTACTATTCAATATGTACTTTTCTTCTTTATTAGTAGGTTTATCACGTAAAAAGTGAGAATTTGAAATTATTTACAAATATGAAATATTTATTAACAGGGAGTTTGATTTTTTTATTAGTATAATGATATATACGTATAGGAACTTTATGCGTTAGTTATTAAAACATATACATTTAGGCATGTCAGTTATACTATACTATATTATAATTTATTATATTATCTTATATGTATGTTTGATTTTAATAAATGTAAGTTTGATTTTTTTTTTATATATATGTTTGAAACGCATGTGTATTAAATTTATTATATTTGGATTTAGAATGAAAAATTTTGTTTCAAAATATTATTATCTAAAATTTCTCAAAAATCTAATTAAGTACGCTAAATAAAACCATTAAAAATTAACAAAACTTTATGGGTCGTTACACTCTCCCCCACTCAAAACTTTTCGTCCCCGAAAAGGAAGAAGGGAGGAGAATAGAAATGACTAGAAAGATAAATAGATTGAAAGACAAGGATTAACAATTTATTTAACTATATACATTTTATTTGAAATATTTATTTGAAAACTTCATTTGAAATTAAATTTTCTTTAAATATGTTTTATTTAATTAATAACTTCAAAGATATTTATACCACTAAAATTTTATATAAAACAATGCAGTATACAAATAAGCAATATTTAAAAGATTTATTCAAAAAGGAAAGGAAGGTGGATTCCGAAAACGGAATATAGGTGAAAAATGAAGGTGAGCAGATGAGGTAGATTCAAAAGAATAGAATCGGGCACGAATAATTTATTTCAAACCATAAGAATTTAAATTTCAAATATTTATTCAAAATTTCTTTGTTGGGAAAAATACTTTTATAATAAAATACCTTTATAAATAAAATATTTTTATATCGAAACCAATTTTTCTTTCGAAAATACTTTTATAACTCAATGTTTTAACCAGTTTATCCTCGTTCTTGCAGACTCTGGCCATGCGTTGATCAGGCGCAAAGCTAGAATTCTTCAAGTACTTAGTAGACTTGTTTCAACACCCAGTGAAAATACTTGAAAACCTTTAAAAACAGATATGGAAAGTACAATCCAAACAAAACAACCAAACCAAAACCTTTGTCCGATCATGGTTCGCAGATACACAATGGTTACGCCTGGGTCCCCCAGGAAACAATCCATATCCGTAAGCTTTCTCAGCCCTGCGAGTTACGCCATGATGACTAGTAGAGTGCAGGATACACAATGGTTACGCCTGGATCCCCCAGGAAACAATCCGTACCCCTAGGCAAGACTCAGCCAGGCACTTGCGCTACTATTCGCGACCTACACAGATTGCAGGATACACAATGGTTACGCCTGGTTCCCCCAGGAAACAATCCGTACCCCTAAGCAAGACTCAGCCAGGCAATTTCGCTGTGCATTCACGAGAGAAAAAGAAACCATGGGTTACCCACGGTGGGAATACTCGAGTATTACATCCAGAAAACCGAAAATCAGAGAGAATAATATCGATAGAATGAATCCACGCTGTGGCCACAAAGCGGATATCAAGCAGAAGGCACTTTCCATATCTTTACTTGGAAAATATATATATATAGTACCTTTTCAAATACTTCCAAATATCGTACTTATATAAAGTCTATATGTATAGGATTCCATTCTAAATCGAATACTTTCCAAATCAATAGTATATCAAAACATACTTACATAGACTTTGATTATATAAATTTTCTTTCCAAATTGAGTACCTTTCAAATCAATTGATTTCAAATCACTTTCATACTTATACAAATCCATTTTATATAAGTCCGACCACTTCCCAAATCAAGTGCTTAATTATACAAGGTTCTCAATTTCAAATCATTCAATATCAAATTTAGTTCCAAAGTCATATATGAATTCACCAAATTTCTTCCAAATTAGATATCCTAATTTCAAAGTTCCCCAAAATAACAGGTTTAGAAAATTATCCCAGTTTCCTGATTCAAGTCAAACAAATTTATTTCCAATATTACCATATAAATACTGGTTTTTTAATTTCAATTTAATTTCAAAACCAAATATTTTCTCAAAATCAATTATACTCAAAAACGGTTTCCAAATTTATAAGTATCCCTTTAAAACCTTTAAACTATTTATTTCTACTCGAAATATCCAATTTACTTTTTTTTTTTTTTTTTGAAACCATTCTTTAAAACTAAAATTTTTTCAATACATTTCAAAACTAAATTCCATATTAGTATAATTCAAAATAGTCATATTCATTTACTTAACAAAAGGTTTCAAACTTAAACATACAAAACTCAACTTATACGCTTTATCAAATATTTTATACCTTTCGAAATTTCTTAGCCTTTTAAACTTTTAAACCTTGATTTGGAAGTGCTTGAACCTTCAAAATAGTCGGTGAAATCAAATTTCAAATCCAAAGTTGAAAATCAATTTTTTATACATAGGGTTAATCTAAGTCAAATCAAAACTCGAGGATCGGACACCGGTATATTTTAAATTATTTCAAATATATACATGTATCTTTCACAAATATCAAATTATACTTCGGAATTTGAAATCAAACGGTTTTCCAAAATCACTCGCATAGCGAAGCTATTAAAGTGGCCTCTCCCCCACTTTGAAACTCGAAAATCAATGTCGATGATGCGTGCACTCATCACCGAAATTATTCCCCAGCGACATAAGTGAGTTCTGGACTTCTATTCTCTTGAAAACTCCTTTGAAATTTCTTCAAGATTATTGGAATTCATTTGAACTCATTTAAAACATTTCTTATTCGGAAAAATACTTTTAGATCGTATTATTTTGATATAATTTCCAAAATCTTAAAACCAATTTCAAAATACCGGAATTCAATTCTCGAATTTCAAATTTAACACTTCAGTTATAAATCGTTTTTATATAATCAATTTCTTATAATTTTTCAAAATTTCAAAATCCTTTCAAAACCTTTTTATATAGAATAACATTTCTTATTTGATTTATCCTTATCGAAAACATTTTCACTTTTATATAAAGAATAAAATCATAGTTATCAAAATAATAATTTCGATATATAAAACAATTTCAAAAATGCAAACATACCCGATTTTCAAAGGATAATTTTAAGAATGGATTTCAAACAAAGATGGAGATTTAAATTAGAGGAACTCTAATCAATAGAATCCTGATACGAAGATAGACTCAACAAAGTTGAGAAAATCAATTTACAAAATAGAAGATGGATATACCTCTATAAATCTCGAGCGACCTTAACCGGGTCAACCGTGACTTCAGGAATATAATTGATGCGGAATTCTAAAGCAAATAGACATTTGATTGCCATAGATAGATTTCGGCATATAGATATAGCAGCATCATAAACCGAGGATACAGAAATCTTCGGTGAATCAATGCCAATTGCAAAGGAGTTTTCATCCCCCTTTACAATCATTTAGGGGAGTTACTGGATACTCCAGAATCAAAAGAATATAAATAGAGAGAGACAAGAATGAATTTTGGAACCGAGGGACATTCCAAAATTCAAAGGAAATCGAGTTAAAAGGAAGAGATTCAATTCGAACGAAAGTGATTCTGTAAATAAATTTACCATATATGCTAAGTTTTGCCTAGAGCCAAAGCTCTGATACCAACTGTAACGACCCGCTATTTTTGACCATTCAAATCGACACTAAAACCATACATGTCCGACTTGAATAATTCAAAATACCGAATTGTTAATTTAATTTGGCAAACTTAAAATATACAGTAAACAAATCAAACACAGATCACAGACATAGAGTAATATAATGCAGCGAAATAGAAAAAATAGTAGTTCATGAAGCTACTATATATATCAGAGTTTAAAATGAATACATCAGAATCTCTTGAATACAGAAAAGTCTTCAGTACGAGCCGATGACTTCTCTGAACCAGTCAACTAGAAAACTGAAAGCTGAAACGATAGTTGGATCTCCAAATGAAGCTCCATTCTCTAAAGGTGAGTCTCTAATGCTGTATTACTCAGTCTGACCCGAGCGTAAAGCAAAACACAAAACACTCGAGTCAGGATTAACATTCTTATATCAATAAATTCAACTCAAATGAAATATCAACTGAAATACAATATAACTTAAAGGATGTTTGGGATGTCCATCCTCTAAGGGTCCATAGAACTATCTACAGGGTGGAAATATACACTATTACACCGTGGTCATTTACTTAATTTATACCTCAAACCCAAATATCAGATTCGCTTTAAATAATCATATTTCCCAAGATAGTATTTATATATTTTAATAATGTATACAGTAAAGTACTTTCAATTTCCTTAACTTAACAAATCGTTTCACATCAACCCGACCTTCCCATTTAAATTAAATCCAATCTCATTTTATTAGTTTAAATCTTCCTAAAATAACCACTTAAATCTATAATTCCCAAATTTGGATTTGATATCCCAATTTCCCCGTTTATTTCAATTTGTTTCCATATTTAAGTATTCAACATTTCAACTAAAATTTTCCCAATCTAGTTTTCTAAATAAAATTTCCAATCTAGTTCAAACTCAAATTTCACTAAGTTCGGTTAGTTATCTACATAACCAATTCAACTATCTTGGTTCCAAATACATACCGAACCTCTACACCATTTAATTCCACTATGGTTCATAGCTTATATATAACAATTTAAATTTAACAGTTTCATAGAGATTCTCGATTTTTACATCGTTATTATCTAGCCTTGAACCCTCCCTTATTTGATTCAATATCATTTTAGTGACCTTAAATTACATTTTACTCAATATTTCTTAATTTATTTAAACGTGAAATATCTCCTTCGATAAATTTCAAATTGATTAAAATAAATAAATCCTTATCTGAATACCATTAAAAATAACCCAAATTTATCTCCCAATCTTAATTGTTCAATATTATTGCAAAAATTTTCCGAATAAAATTTACATAGATATTTATCATGATTTATGTATTAAATCAAATCTTTGATTAAACTAGACATAATTAACTCTATCTTTATCATTACCCTTTATACATGTATTTAAGAATTTACATTAAATAAGACCATATATTTCTTATCACATGGTCAAGTGTTACGGATATTATTATTTCAATCCGTACACTAAATGTATACGGGTGGATAGCATTTCAACCCGTAATTCCAAATTAAATTAAATGGAAACTACTTGGGTCTATCTTTTCAACCCATTTCAATTCAAAACAAACATAACAAAGGGAACTTGCAGTGATGACAGGGATGGTGTCAAAGTAAATAAACAGGAAATAACAACAATCAATAACAATTCAATAAATAAATCAAATAACCCCGAAATAATCGTATTAATTCGCATTGCTATTTGTATGATTACTTCTAGAATCTACACTATCATTTCATGTAGATTAAAGATTATTACATTACAGTTTTTCACTTGTCGTTCCTTTTTAAATTTCAGTTTTAAACTACAACAATTAATCCAAACTACGTTCAAAAGATTTAAAGTATAAAATTTTCTATTTCTACGACATTTAAAGGGTCAAATTTAACTAATCAAATTTACATGTGTCTGGGTCAGGTTTTAATAAATTAAGGTCCATCATATATAATCCGTTTAATTTGTAAACTATACTACCCAAATTAAACTAGCAACTAGTTATCACTTAACAATAAAAATTAACATCCAATTTAAACAACAATCAATCAAACAATCAATTATCAACCAATCTGTATTATTATCACATACATAATTAACCGATAATGGTTTCGGGTGTCATAGGTGAACAAATACAGATAATAGCAGTCATAACAGTAAAACAACTAACAGCAGCATATTTCAATTGTCGTTCAATTGAAGTCAAATTTAATAAATAAAAGAATGTTAATCGTGAGTGATTGCTCACCTTTCGAGGCTAAAGAAGATCGACAACAGAGCAAGCTATGAATTTTGGTCACGCTCTAGAAAATCGAACAAATCCAAACAAAATCGCAAAGCGAAGTAAGAATGAAAGTGGATCTTGACGTGCAAAGCTGAAAGATAGAGTTTGATGGAAACGAATCAGAATCGTATTGATATAATCGGAAAAGAAAATATAAGTTATAAATTATTACCTAAAACGAATTTTCCTTTAAAACATATATTTAAATAAGAGGGATATATGTATTATACTTATTCCAAATCAAAATAAATTTAAACATAAATTAAATTAATACGCTTTGTAAAATATCAGTGTATATACTCTATTTAAACAACAGACCGATGAACCAAAGAAAACTAAATTTCTATAATATAAATACAGACACTTTGTATAAATTCAAACCCTTATGCAAAAAAATATGTACTACTTTACCAATATCATAAATTATCATGTTATGTTTTGAAATGTTACCAACTGTACACAACTGTAAATGACAAAACCAATATATATAACACATAGACAAAGCTTTATATGTATATATACTATACGTAAATCTATTTATATAAACCGACTTATATACGTATAAACTAACATTGATTTAAATATATCATATACACATATAAAAATTTATAAATATACATATACTTTTATCATTGACCGTAAGAGAAAAAAACAGAGATTTTTAACTTCATATACTTACAGTACTTTATTCCATGTGTATAATCAAACAGTCTTGCTTTATATAATATAATATATGCTTATATATATATATGTAGCTTACCTTGTAAACATTTAAACATAGGCTCAAAGAATTATTATACTATGTATACATATAGCTTACAAATCAATATTCGTAACTTATAATATACCTTGTAACCTATTACTGTAAATATGTATGCTATAAACATACTCATTTTATTAAAATAAATGTTAGTCAGAGAATCAATATGGGTTTGTCCCTTCATATCAGTATACCAATATAAAAGTACCCTAGTCTACTGCAATATTAAAATTGAAATCCTTAACATAAAATATGTGTAAACAAATGTATAAAACATGCAATCGAATACATAAAATACAAATGCAAACCTAAATTGTATCAACTTATCTAATCTAACCTTTTTAAACAAACTACATTCATCAACTAACTGAATGCATCATATATTATAAACGGAAAAAAAATCAAAATATAGATACAAGTTAAATATATACATATATAATACTAACTTGCATCATCTACCGGCTATACAAGAAAAGGAGGGGAGGCGGAGGAGGAAGGAGTGGTTTCACGTGAAAAGTGGGGGTGCAGACATAAGTGGAGAGGTAAGAAGAATAGAGAGGAGAGAAGAAAGGCTGATTGTGGAGAGAAAAATGAATAGGAAGGGTATAAATTTGATTGAAATGGAAACGTACAGGAAATTAGAAAGGAAATAAAAGAATGGAATAAAACGTATAGGAATTTAGAGAGGAAATAAATAATTGAAATAAAACGTATAGGAAATTAGAAAGGAAATAAATGAATGGAATAAAACGTATAGGAATTTAGAAAGGAAATAAATGAATGCGTAAATGATGTATAGAATTTTGTATGTTTCAAAATCAACGATACAATTACAACAATTTTATTATTTGGCAGGTTATAAGTTTTATATTTATTTATTTCCTAGATCTCAATTCATTGCCTATTATATTAAGCAGATTTATTATTATTATCAAACGTTCAAAAATTTATCACCCCAAAATACAGAGATGACATAACAACACCTAGAAGCATAGATTTAGGAAATATTATTAAAGCAATAAATTTGATTGGATGGCACACTTTGAATTTTGAAACGGAAGGGAATTTTGAACGAAACAAAATGAATGCACTATCAACAGTCACCCTATGATATAGCTAGAATTTTAAAGCAATTAATTTTGATGTTTGTACATCACGTCATCAGTTTGAAAAGGCAAGGATAAAGGGGAAAAAGAATGGGCAAAGAAATGTAAGCAAACGGAAAATTATAAAGGCAAAAGATGAAACAGCTAGTCTTGTTTTGTTTTTTTTTCAATGGCGAGAGAAACATGAAGATGAATTTAGGCAAGCATATATATTAAAAGCAGAGAGGATGGAGAGGTAATAAAACTTCAATAGGAAGAAAATATATAGCTTAAATTTATTCTGTAACCGAAATCATAAAAAAAAGGAAACGAATATGTATAAAATAGGAGAAAGAATAAGGTAATATCAACTGTCAAATTCCCTGGATTTGAGCTGAGCAATTTGTTATTATTTTTGTCCAGCACGTTTCAAAGTTTTAATTGTAAAAGAAACGGAAATTGCCCATTGATTCATCAACATGATTTAATCAAAATAAAAGGAAATGAAGAGTAACTGTCAAACGTTTTGATTTGGTGAATATTTACAGCAATTAAATAGTAAAGAAAATAAATGAGCCAATATAAAGTCAAAGAAGGTCACGAATAAATTTATTGAATACATTGAAAATGGAAACGTCAAGGTAAGCTGAATTCAAGGAATGGGGAAATCTATCCAAAGATTGAAAAATTTACTAAAGAAAATAAAAATTTGAACGGTAGGAAAAATGATAGCTACCCACTGATTTAGACCAATTAAGGCGATTAATAGCTTGAATGGATATCACGTTCAAATTTTGAAACGGGAGAAATAAAGTCAAAATTAAAGGTACCGTTACCTCGAACAATTTATTTTAATAGAATGTGTCAGTGCATGCAGTAGAGCACACTACTATTCAATATGTACTTTTCTTCTTTATTAGTAGGTTTATCACGTAAAAAGTGAGAATTTGAAATTATTTACAAATATGAAATATTTATTAACAGGGAGTTTGATTTTTTTATTAGTATAATGATATATACGTATAGGAACTTTATGCGTTAGTTATTAAAACATATACATTTAGGCATGTCAGTTATACTATACTATATTATAATTTATTATATTATCTTATATGTATGTTTGATTTTAATAAATGTAAGTTTGATTTTTTTTTTATATATGTTTGAAACGCATGTGTATTAAATTTATTATATTTGGATTTAGAATGAAAAATTTTGTTTCAAAATATTATTATCTAAAATTTCTCAAAAATCTAATTAAGTACGCTAAATAAAACCATTAAAAATTAACAAAACTTTATGGGTCGTTACATGCCATGAAGCTATCAATCGCATCTGATCATCTTTTAATTTTAGTCCTTTGAAAATCTTTTCACACGATCGAATCCATGCTTGTGCTTCAATAATGGTTTCTTTGCCTGTGAATGGCTTTCCACCAAGTCTAGAAAACTTTTGATATAAATGAGCCAAATTCAATTGAGATTGAATAGGAATATCTGTCGTTGCAGGGTTTGGACCAGCTAAGGTAGTACTTTCCTGTCTCCTATTTCGTCCTCTTCTTCCACTCATTCTTACTATCTGTAAATAGTAAGAAATCTGATTTAGGCATTCGGACGAAATATCTTAGATAATAACAACAGATAAAGAAAATAGATTAAGAAATTTGGATTTTGGTTCCACTGGTTGTACTCATTCTAGGGTATACTTCACCCTATCTCTAATGAGCCATCTAATGTGTTACACTCCGTAGCTAAAGTTCTTACTCAACCTTCAACTCTGATACCAATCTGTCACGACCCGAACTCGATGTCCAACAAACAACATCAAATTCGTTTCGCGGGAGCTTGCAACACCATTAAATGATAAATAACACAGCGGAAATAAAAGATGATATCACTGATATAAGATGAATACAATATCCGGTACATCAGTTTGATACAACGATAATCATCAACATCAGAGAATATACAACATAGAATACAGCAGAACATGATACAATATGAAATAAGTCTTCTCAGAATATAATACTGCAACTCTGATCCAAAAAGCTCCAAAGACAAAGCTCCAAAACTCCTTGCTCGATCCACCATCAAGATTGCACCAAGCTAAACAAGTCTCGTCCATATCCAAAGAAAACTGAACTAGCTCCAGATGATCTACTGAACCTAATTATCTGAAAAACCAAACTCTAGACTGCCCGTGTGGAAAATTTTGAGCACCCAGAGTTTAGGAAAGAAACAATAAACTCTCGATCAGTCATGGGACTGGTGTGAGCAAACAAAAACTTTATCTTTAAAAAAAAAACAGACAAAGAAATAATTTAAAATAGATTCGCAATGCTTTTTAGAAATGAGACTACCATAAGGCCTCCCGCACACACACACAATGCAAACGCAGAATCGGAGGAGATTTCTCCTTATGATAGTCAAAGATGCTTGATACGCATTAAAAAGAAACATTTGATATTATTACTAGTGCATAGTGTAGAGAAAATTCATTTCGAAAATAAAGATATAAATCTTAGCCGACATAGACATTTCGAACTATGCCAACTATAGCTACCATCCAAACAGTGGGGCGCCACCATAAGTAGATGGCAGGTAATACAACTAATACCGTACAAAGCTCGTATTTGAAGAATGAATTTTCCAACAAATGGTCAGGCCAAGGAACTTCCCATTGCCACATGGAAACGCCTATGGAAGGACGCCCCGAGAACCAAACCGTTCTCTGCTAAACAAGGCCGGGAACCCCTTTTCCCAAGGGATATTACAAACCCTCAGATATGCCACCCCCGGTCCTTTGGGACCTTTAAACGAGAGCTCTCTAACCAACATCACACTATAATAATAAGTGTTTCAACATGAGTAAATATCTGGGCTCCATACCATGATACTACCCTTTTCCAGAAGGAATGGTCATACCCCAGGGACGCTATCCCTGAAAACCTTGCCGCACAATTCCTGTTTCGACCATTACCGGTTTGTGAGGCTCGACGAAGTCTCGTCCACAAAAACACACTTTATACAAAAGCCGTGCTTTGGGTCAACAAATGATCATAGAAATGATCACCAAGATAGACGATCAAACAAATGATCCTATCACAAATAATCAACACAATGATCATTTCACAGCAACACTCAGCATGTCACATTACCAAATTGGGAATATATCGCTGATAACCTTCAACTACATAACCTCTGAGCTTGTACGTCTCAGAGAAGGGTGTTAAGCTAAAAGAATAAATTCTCCGCCACCAACAGAAATATATTTGAAAGAAATAGGCTTTATATCTCAATTTGTAATGTCAGACATACTATCCATACAAGTCTGTTCCGGGCTCGAACAGAACCGAAGGCACTTACAAAGAAGTCCTTGCAATCCGGATATCCACAATCCTGATCGGATTCCCCATCACTTAGGGAGAACTCTATACCGGAGCAACTCGGTGCAGAGTCAATCGATAGGTCATCCCATCGCTCTCGCAAATACCCGATCTTCAACACCGGTCTTCAAATGCTATCCATAACGACATATCACATATTCGGAATGGGTTATACGACCCAAAGGTCCTTTCCCGGTTAACCCGAATAGTGAGCGCAAAATTTAAAACATATGGATATGGGATTTCGATTAAGTCACAACTTAATAATTCCAAAGTTTCTTTCAAATGGTTTAAACCAATTACCATTTCAAATCTTTCAAACAAAAAGATTTATTTCACAAAGTTCACTCAGTTTCACAAAGATTCATTTACGGATTTCAAAACAATTTCCGTTTCAATTTGATTAACTCATTTAAATCTTTAAATCAAAGATTTATCTCATATCATTCAAAACTTATTTCCAAAGATTCATTCATAACTTGGAAAATCATTTTCGATTCAAACTTGAAATCTCTTTAATATTAATTGGAAGTTCATTACTCATATGAAAGCTTTTTATCACTTAGAAACAATAGTTTTATTTTGGAAAAACCCCGATTCTATTTATACAAGTTACAATCTTTAATTCGGATTTTCAAATCAATGCTTAAAAATGGTTTAAACCCGTATAACTTGTAAAAATCCTTTTTAAATCATAAATACTGAATATAGAATTCAATTTCAGATTTCTTTTGAATTTCAATCTAAATCCGATTATTTAAATTCCAAATCTTTATTAGTTATTCAAAAATAACTTTTATTCTTAAAACAGCTTTTCAAAAGCTTTTCCACTTTAAACTTAATTTATTTCCAGAAATATTTGAATTAAAAATTCAAATTCAAACTTATTTAAAAATCTGCGACTTAACCGATTTCCTCATGAAATCCATATTTGTGTGTGGATAGTGTGGTCCAAGGATTTTACACAATAGTGCACAAAATCAATATCGATAAGCGGTATAACCAATAACGCTTATCTTCCTTCACAGTTTCATAGATAAATAAATTTTTCAATCACAGAGATTCATCATTACGATTCGATGTGGGTTTCGGATAGCCAACTGGAATCCGAATCCCTGTCGCATCGAAATTCAAATGCCATTTTACAGGCAAAGGGGTTTTCACATATATATAAAAACAAATCAAAATTCACAATACAGCATAAGGCAATTCACATCACACGGTATCAAAATCACGAACAGAAATATCTATTCAATACAGAACATCTTATGACAGTCGATCGTTTTCACTTTAAGGTAAAGGTGATTTAAAAGAATTTACCACATAACTATTTTTATTGATTTATTTGAATCAATGATTAACTAATCTTAATAGTGAATTAATTAAAATTTTAATTGATTATGCTTTAATCAATTACGACTACCATTCATAAATTAATCAACTTTAAATCATCTTATTTACAATTCTTCATTACAAATCAATTAAATAATTATTTTTTTTTTTTAACTCAATCTTAATTTTTCAAATTGGCAAATCTCTAATTACTTAGTTAATTTCAATTTTAAAATTAATTGTTCATTCTTCATTATCCTTTTCAAACAATTAATAAATAATAATTTATCTTAATTTACATTTTAAAAATCTTCTTCAAACTTTAAAAAAAACAAATTATTATTAATTATAAAATCTGTAATGTTGATTAACTTTAACACTTAACTTAAATTATTTACTTAATTAAAACATTAATTTAGATTTTAAAAGGACATTCTAACATTTTCATTTGGTTAATTCAAATTTGAAACAAATTCCTAACCGACAATAACCAACATTTATTACCTTGTTAACACTAAAATTGTTGAACATTTTTATCTTTTAAATCTGTAGGGCTTAATCCCAATTACAACAAACCCGAGGTTTACCCGGCTCCACTCGAGAAACACTTCGAGTTTCCTTCCATCTTTCACGAGTCATCCCCCGCTCCCTCTCTTGTTCGTTCTTCTTCTTATTTCTGTTTTTATTTTTTTTTACCTGAAGCTACAAGATGCTCGCTCAAACCCAAAACAAAACAAAAACTCGAGCCAAAGCATCACGTACTCGAGCTTTCTCTCGAGTTTCACCCCTTCCCCCTCTGCCCAAACTTTCCTGACACTAATCAGTGTCGTGCACGTGCTCACGAACCGCCACCACCTCCGGTGGCCATCGCGACCCTCAATAAGTCGCGAATCCTTCCTATACTCCAAATCAGGTCTCGATTCGACAACATCCACCATAAATCAAAAATAAGTGTTTCGATCGAAACTTAAAGCCTAAAACACCACCATAAAACGCCTCGCTACGCCGCCACCTAGTGCCAGAACCCACGAAACTTCGTCCACAACTGCGCCACGTCTTGCTACGACGATCCCCCCCAGTGCGATCAGCTTCAGTTGACCCACGACCGATCGAAAGTGCTCCAAAACTAGTCGACAAAAACTGCTGCTCAAACCCTACTTTGATCTCGTCCCCTTAATCCACACAATCGAAAAAATTTCTAACATTTTTCCTGACTTCGTAACCCATTAAGCTAGCTTCAAGCAGAATTTTGTGAGCAAATATTCATTCGATCATCAGGAAATGATCAAAAAAACCAAACCCATACAACTTACGATTCCCCAAATTTTAGCAAACTAAAAATCTCGGCTTCATCACTAAAATTCATCATTTCATATTACAATTCAGTTTATAAATTCCAAACTAGAGATTAAAATGTTTTGTTTTTATCATTTTCAAGAAGTTTACTGTAATAGTTAACTTTAGGGACAACCCTTAACACAGTTGGAAATATATATTTTTCCTTTTTAAAATTAGCATTGTGTTGTTAGAATCAACTTCCACTCAAAAATTAACACCTAAACACATCGAAGAAGAAAGTGTAGATACCCCTGTAACAGCCATGTATATATTTACAGTCGCATATATACAGACATAACCATACTCATCCCATTCTACTTCACACAATCAATATTGATTACATTAAATCCAAGGGGTGTTCATAAATTTTAGAGTTTGCTCACCTTGAAAGGTTTTGAAACAGAGAATAATCCTGTTTCTTTTAAGGCCTGCAGTTTTGATTTTTCCTTTTTTTTCTATTTCTTTTTACTTGCTTTGTTTCCTTTGAACTTGAATGATATTGCTTATATTTTTTTTCTTCTGGTTTGCTTACTCATGAACGAACTGGAATGTGGGTTTGATGCATATAAAAAGGAAGTATGCAGTATATCATTTGTACAAAAAGCATGTTAAGGATGCTTGCATTTAATGCAAAGGTATGTTGCATTTATTATTTTGCAATTCAGTTTGTACTTGTTTTTATTTTGTATTTAATTTATTTTATTGCTTGCCTACTGTATCTGTTTCATTTGTTATCATTTACTTTGGGTCCTTTGTATTCACTTCATATTTTATATGTGCTATTGGGTTTACAACTTATACTATTTTAATTATGTTTGTACAGTTCTTTGCTTCTTGTTTATATCTTACTTTCTTGCTTTGACCATGCTGAGATATATTGCATTTATTGTTAAGTACTTTATGTTTTATCTTGTATTGCATATGAATTTACAGCAAACCTTTGTTAATATTATACTTGTATGTTATTTCTTGTCTTGTTTCAAACCTGTATTTCTGTTTTGTTTTATTTTATTTTTAGTCTTCTTCTTTAGTACTTGTTTACATCTTGCATTACTTAATGTAATATTATTTTAGTTATCTGTACATATTTTGTTTACAACACCTTTATTATATTTTTATTTATGTATGTATTTGTTTTGTTATTTGCTTTGTATTCTATTTTATTTTTTAACATGTCCCTTACTTGTTGCAGCCTCTTTCCTATATTTTATTTATGTATGTAAATTTTATTCTAGTTTTGTTTGTTTTTATTTTATAGTTTGATTACTAAACATTGATTTATAACTTACATTTTATTTTATACTTTTTATTATTCTTTTTAAAGAAACTTCATTTTGAATTCCTAAATCAAACTTTTGTTTATAATTCCATTCAATTGAAAACATTTAACTTTATATTTTACTCTATACACCTATATTCAATATTGATATGTAGTTTTATTTTATTTTATTTTGAACACTTTATTTCAATTCCAATTCAATTATATTTAAAATAAGTTTCAAATCCAATTTATAAAATAAATAAGTATACATATCTTATCAAAATTGAATTTTTTTTTAAACAAATCCATAATTTAATCCAAGAATTCAATTAAATTATAAATTTAAATTCGTCTTTAAAACTAGGATCGTTACAGTCAAAGTCGTGAAATGGTAGCAAATTAACAATGAATAGGATCCAATAATTCTTAGTGCAATGCAAAAAATTGGAAAAATCAACCTGTGCCCTCTACGCACATGTTAAGATTTGCATAATTTCACTAATAACCTTTATGATTTTGGCGTGATAAATATAGATAGTTTGATTTTTTAACAATTTACACTGTGTATTAGTGATTATTTCTTGTTTGAGCGGTTGTTAGCATATGCCTATTGAATGCATATTAACATAATCCACAAAAATTTATGTGTACTCAAAATGTTCTTTTAATGAAGTTTTTTCTTTTGGTCTCAAGATTATTATTAAACCTTTAGAATATCATTTAACTTATCCGAAGGTTGATGATTTTCAAATCCTATTAAGATTAAGGTCGCTAATTGATTATTGTTGAAAGCTAAGGATATTAAGAAAATACTATTATGTAATCCATATCTTGTACACGGAATTTGTTATGAAAATCGTATCATTAGAGGTACATGTATGATTATAAACAATAACATTCATAATTTACAACTACGATGTTGCAGATCCTTTTAATTTATACTATTCATTCTCTACCTATTAATTTATACGTTTCATTCTCTACCTATTAATTTATACTATTTATTCTCTACCTATTAATTTATACGTTTTATTCTCTACCTATAAATTTATACGTTTTATTCTCTACCTATTAATTTATACATTTTATTCTCTACCTATTAATTTATACGTTTCATTCTCTACCTATTAATTTATACTATTATTCTCCTATTAATTTATAATATTATTCTCTACCTATTAATTTATACGTTCTATTCTCTACCTATTAATTTATACTATTATTAAAATTTTATGGGTCGTTACAGTTACCATAGTAATTGAAAAAAAATTGAAGTTTTGTTGTGATAAACAAATTTGAAAAAAAAAATCCAAGTTGTAATTGTTGAATATAAGTAATCAAGGTTTCAACTTATAATATGAAATAATAAAGATTTAGCTTTGGTAAAAGTTAAATAAATTAAATTGGATTAGATAGGTGATTATTTAATATGATTTGGAAGTTTAAATATATAAGTTGTATAACTTATTAAATGTGAAAATGTAAGTGAAACCAAATGATAAAATGGTTAAACAATTTGTTAAGCAAAACGAGATATAAATTTGAATAAGGGACGAAATCTGACTTTGGTAAAAGTAAATAGAATTTACTTTAGAATTGGATTTATAAGTGGGAATTCAAGTTAAGTTAAACAAATGATGTTTGAAATGGAATATAACTTAAGTGATGTTGAATGAAGTTGATTTTGGTATCGAAATGAAATAATAAAGTGAATTAAATGGATGTGAACTTGAGTTATATAAATGAAATTCAACTTTATGTGGTTAATTGAATTAGCAATTGAATTGAATGTAAATCAATTGAATGTAAATAAATTGATATGAAATAATGGATGTAAGTGTTAATTCATTAAAGCTAATTAAAAGTGATGAACCAAAATGAATGAACGGAAGCAAAGTAAAGAAATTTGGTAATGTTGGATATACATTGTTTGTTATATGATTGCTATTAGATGATAGTTGGTTTATTGTATAGAAGTCCATACTAAATTGAATTAATGAAATTGAAAGCTAAAGTAATGGAAATCAAATTGGAAGTTAAGCGAATCTTAAATAGAGTCGAATTTGATTTGGAAGTGAACCAACTGGAATATGAATTAGTGAATGCAAACTAATTGAATATGAATAAATGTATGTTAGTAAAAAAAACCATCCAATGTTAATGAATCAAATGTGATTAAATGAAAAATCAGTTCATTAAATATTAATGAGAAGTGAAAGTGTATTGATTTGGTTATGAATGTTATTTGAATGATAGTTGGTTGATGGTTGAATTTATTGCTTTTGATTGCATTTGCTATATTGGCATATATAGTTGTTGGTATATGTTTTATATTGATATTACTTGCATATATGCATGTTTCTCATTGTTGTTGAGTGTTTAGAAGGCGAGGACGGCGCTTGCTTCGCAGTTGGAGCTCGCTTTCGTGCTATATTAGCCATATATGCTCGCTAATAATATATAAGGTACATATCTCGGATTATATATCGTACTTTTACACTTTTTTCCCTATGGGATGCCTCATTCCTTTGATGAGATGATATTTGTGATATATATATATATATATATATAATCATTTTTTTTGGATCGAGCCGCGCAAAGGAGATTATGGCGAATTTTTTTGAAAATTTAAGGCCTTAGAATATTTTTGAGAAAATTGAAATTTTTTGAAAACTATAACTTTGATTTTGGAGTGAAAAGTTAAATGATATAGTTGGTTTTGAAAAGACAACTAAGTATGATTTTAAAACTTAGTAAAGTTATTGTAAGAAGTTTAACTATGGATTTTGGAAAAGTTAGAACGTTTAAATGAATTTGAAATTTAATTTGAACAAAAGGTTTTGAAAAGTTAATGGATTCTGTAATTTTTTCTTACTTGGTAATTTCGAGGACGAAATTCTTTGAAGGGGGAAGTTTGTAACGACCCAGAATTTCTGTCATTTGAAATTCATATATTTAATTAACATTAAATATTCACGAATGAATTTTATAGGTGGAATAAATTTTTATTTCGAATATAAGGATTTAATTGGGTAATTAAATCGATAATTTAATATTTGAAATTACAGAAATAATTGGAAATTGGGTCTAATGTGATTAAAATTGATTTGTAAAGTTGTATTAAATCATATTGGGGTTAGAATGATGTTATAGAACTTTTAAAAGTGAATTTGTGAAAATTGAATATTTTAATATTTAATTTACGAGTAAAAATAGTCATTTTTCAAATAGTCTCGGATTTCTACGAAACTAGTTTCATTGGATCCGTAATGTTAAATTATTATAAGATTTCTAATTTGTCAATCGGATTTACGGTTTGTCCGGGGCAAGTTAAAACGCGTAGAAATCGGTTTGAGTGAATTTTAAATTTAAATAATTCGATTCAAAAACTTATCTTTCAAATTTGATCGAATTTGCTCCCGATATATATTCCATTGCGTTCGGAATAGGGATAAAACATTATAAATGCTAGGCGGCATGCTTCGTTTCGAATTTGAAAAAAATTCGGGTGAATTGTGTCGCGTAATTTTGTATAAAAGGACCTCATTCTTTGTTATTTTCACAAAACCCTAGGGTTTCTGGCAGCCGCTACCCTATAAACTAATGGCCGAAAATTCATCTTCTTCTCCCTCAATTTTCTTCAAATCCATAAATCAATTCGACAAACTTCCTAAATGAAACTTGAAGAGCACGACGAAATCTATAGTCTCAACGGTCAAGATCGTTTTTAGAGCTACGAATCCATGGCAATTTCCATTTGAACGGCAGAACTTCGAGCACGTTGTTCGAAAAGTAGGGGCGATCAAGCTCCTCGATACTCGAGCCAAGTGTAGAGCACATGATGGCGCATGGGATGGAGGCCCTTGATCGTCGTCGAAGTTGTCGTAGGCGATGCGAAATTCATGAATGTTCGGCGGCTATGGGTTCTCTCGTACGCGACATCAACCTGGGAGAAGAAGAAATGACGCACGACCAGGATGCTTGGGTTGAAAACGTGGGGCCTGGATGTGTTTGAGGTTAAAAATAAAAAGAAAAAAATTGAAATTAATTTATATCAAGATTCGTATTAACTTCTAAATAGCATAACTTTTTGATACGAGGTCCGTTTTGCATGAAACGACTTGCGTTGGAATCGTATTGTCGAATACAACGCAATGGAGCTGGATTGGATTGATTAGAGCTAGTGAAAATTTTGGGTAAAACTAAACGCGCGTTTAATTTTATTCGAAATAAAACGCTACGACTGTTATTCAAAGCAAGGTGAGAACTTCTCACTCAATCGAATCTGTTTCGATTTAAATTCTAAATAGTTAGATTTAAAATTACTTGATTGTGCTGATTTGTATGCTTGGACGATAAATTGTTATCTATTGAACTAGACCCTATACGCCGCATGTTAAATGGAGGTTATTTATTAAACACATATACCACGATATTCCACCTTGAAGTGGAATTGGTATTATATATGTACTCGGAGTTGATTTTTCCGCATTATATAGCGGATGAGACCCTATCGCGCCGCATAATAGCGGATAAATTATTTTATAAACCATGTACCGGGATATCCCGTATTGAAACGGGATTGGTATTGTGCTAACATCTGTGGATGCAGGAAAACAGGTTGGAGGGATCCAACTGGATTCCTCACCCGTATTGATTTATTTACAGATATTGTGATATATTCTGTTATCATATGATATATGATGTTTTGGATGCTGTGATTGTTATATTTAGTGCTGTTGCAGCATTGGGCCTATTTTGGAAAATTTAAAGTGTTAAAGTGATGATTTTCAAATTCAAAAGGATTTTAAAGTGATTTTTGAAAGTATACGTTTTATTAAATTTTTGAATTGAGTCATTTTAAATAAATAAAGTTATATTTTTAATGTTATAAAAATTATGATTTTTTTAGAAATATAGTTGAAATGTGATTTTTGAAATATGGAGTTAATGATTTTATAAATTAGTTTAAATATAGATTTTTGAATTTATTATAAAAGATTTATATATAAGATTTATAAAATTTGACTTTTATAAATCAAAGTGATGAAATTATAAAGGAGTTTGAAATTGTTTTAAAATATTGTTATAAATTGATTTTATAAAAGAATAGAATCTACGATTTGTGAAGTCATAAAATGAATGAATTTGTAAATGGAGAATTTATAAGTAATTTGCTTATAATTTGGATTTTTTCATGTAAATGGATATGGATAGAATTTCTTAATAAAGTGATTTTATAAGTTGAAGTTGTTATAAAATATAAATGGAATTTATAAACATTGTTTTATAAATCCGAAATCAACTTATTTTGATAAGTTAATTATTATAGCTTATTAAAGGAGATATATCCACGATTTTGGACAGTGGATGTGATGACCCGACTTCCTATCTCCAGGAAAGCACATCATCTTGAAGAAAGAAAGGGATAGAAGAAGAAAGAAAGAGAAAGAAGAAAGACAACAATATCAGAGAACTCACAGCGGAACGAATAAAATATAATATATCACATAAAATATTACATAGTATCTTATTACATCAGAGTACACAACAATTCAACACATATTAGACAGTTATAAACATCTGTTTAACCATACAACTTAAGTACAACAGATACAGATACCAAACAACACAGCGAAACCGTAATATATCTACACGTGGAAGCCTCCTGCTCCATATCTCCTCCAGAATTTGTCAAGCTAACCTGAATCACTTGACTACAAATACATAATATGAGTACCCAAGAGTTTAATAAAATAGAAAATAAACACTCGGGTCAGACAGGGGTGTGGTGTGAGTAAACGGTTTAAAATTGCTTAACTCTAGAAAAACCTTTGAGAAGAAAAGGTATCACGTAAGACTTCCCACACATAAACATGGAAAAGTTTTTACCTTAGGCTAACCAAAACATTTGAAAGGAAATCCAGTGATATTATAATGGTGTCTAGGGTTTTCAAGTAAATAAGAAATAGCCGAAATTGTTACATGACTGAATTCCAGCTACTAGCCACGAAAGTGGATAATACAATCAAAACCATAGTGTCTCCTAGGAAGAATAGGTTTCCATCAATGGCAGGGCTACTAGGGTACCGCCCGTCACAGTACGTGGCCTAGATCACCGTACCGAGGAGTACGCCTGCTCCCCTGCAACACAAGGCCGCGACCATTCCTTACTGAACAGTCGCGAACAAGACAACCCCGGTGGTTTTCCGGAATTCAACCGCCACACACCGCCGAATAAAAAGGGACTTCTAGACAGGGGTAAATCTTGCTCTCCGGTGGAAGCTACCCACGAAGCCTTGCTGCACCTCCCCTGCTTTAGCCATTCCTGGTTGATGAGGCTTGAGGCTGCGATTACTGTTAACGTGAAAATGTGACGCTAACACCCCGGTATGTGTAAAAACGATGTGAAAGCACCACCCGTAATACGGGAATCAAGAAATAACAGTAAGTAACAGAAAATGCAGTAAATGTGCACAGAGTTTATAGTGGTTCGGCTTATGATCAAGCCTACGTCCACTTCAATCCTTTTTTATTGCTGATCGGATTACAACTTATTACAATCTCTTTCAATTACAATCCAATTCAATTCAGAAAACTAGTAGCTAAGGAAAACTTCGTCGTGACAGAGTTCTTCGAATCATAATTGAATGTGTTGAATTCCTTTGCGAAGTTGATCTAAGCGTCTTGTGTGTGCTTGAAGCGATAGAGTGTAGATTGCTTTGAAGATAGTGAAGTCTCAATGCCTTGAAGAAAATGATCCAAAAAAAGTCCCTTGAATGTTGGAGGTGCCGTTGTATTTATAGTGAATTCCCATGCTGGGTCGTAGGTCGTGACTGACCTAAGATAGGTCGCAAGTCGTGGCCGACCTACAAGACATGGGTTGCGACTCAATAGGGGTGTGCTTGTTCGTTTGGACACTCTGGCAAGCAAGTCCTAGGTCGTGAACGACCCAACTGCAGTCTTGAGATTTATCTTCTAGTGATAGGTCGCTTATGACCTATCATAGGTCGTAAGCTTTTTCCTGAAGATGGTTGGATAGCATTGCACTTAACTCTGGAACGAGCTAGTAAGCAGTAGGTCGTGGTCGACTTAGCAGATCATGGTATAAGTGAAGCGACATAGGGATTTTACTTCATCTGCTTAGGTCGCAAGCGACCTATTATAGGTCGTTAAGTCGTTATCCTTTTTAAGTCGCTCCATACTTTAGATCGGTACATATCCTTAGGTCGTGTTGAACTTTCTGTAGTTAGGTCGCTAAGATAATTATGCCATTAGGTCGTTGAGACTATTAGGTCGTCAGGTGGTCTTAGGTCGTTGGGCTGCTGAGTTATAGGTCGCGGAGTTTTAGGTCGTGGAGTTTTAGGTCGCGGCTGAAATAGGAGTTAACATTTGCCCCTCGAAGTACAGGCCTATGTCATAGGTCGTGTGCTTCGACCTTATTTTGCTAGGTCGTGAGCGACCTAAAACATATACTAACTCGCGCGTCTACTCGTCTTCTTCTTTCAGCCCCATATAAATTTGTTAGGTCGCTACTCCCTCCTTACTCACCTGCTTCAATTTCCTGCGCCGCCATTAATAGAAATCTACGATTTTAAAGACGAATTCAAGTTAATCATTCGGTGATTCGTCCTTGCTATCAAATTACGTAAGTATCTTTGATCTTTATCCATTCCATGATTACCATCGAACCACGAACTCTAACTTCCGAACCCTAGACCAATTTTGTGCGTGGTGCTTCACTTTGAATCATGTTGTGATAGATTTTTGATCGTCTCTGGTTACTGTTGTTGCTGTGATTCACGAACGCACAGTAGTGAGTTAGATTTATGATAGATCGGAGATATGTTGAATTGGTTTTCGAGTGATTTTGTGGTATGAGAAGATGACGAACTTCATGAATAGGATGATGGATTTCGTGGTGTTGGCGTTAACGGGTTATCGGGTCTAATGAGTTTTTTGCGTGAATAGGAAGTCGGCGACTTAGTGGATCTGAGCATTCTAAGATAACTCGCGACCTTAGGGTAGCTGGTTGACCTTCAAACCCGCGACTTAATTTTTAGGTCGCGTTGGGATTTGAACGACCTAGGACTCAGCAGATTTGCACATGAACTTTAAGCAGAACGACTTTACAGTTTAACGATCTAACTTTCTTGAATGACTGCATAGCGGCTTAACATATCAACGACCTACCTTTTGCGGCATGGTTCTAGGTCGCAACCGAGTTAGGACTTGACAAATTTGCGTTGCCTTGGAATTTTTAACTTGCACAGTGCGACTTAGGATGACTCCGACCTATGTTAGGTCACTGGACGACCTAGGACTTGTGAAATCCTGAGACAACTTTGATTGAACTATTTGAACTTTAGGCTATTTGGACTTGAATTTTGTTGTACTTCTTTGCAAATTATCTCTAATGCTAATAACCTGTTAAACACAATATTTGCAGAAAAATGGGACGAATATACTGCCATTGACTGCCCACATCAAATGACAGATTATTCGACAAAGAATAATCAACTCAAATGAACTGTGTGAACGAAATGCTGAAAACATAAGAATTCAAGTGAAGTATTAAAGAAAAACTAAAATATCCAGTTAAAGCCGATTCGTTTGCATTAACACTACGCTTGAATTTTGTATTAACAAGTTCTGAAACCACATAGCCAACTAATTGTCAACTAGTTTAATTTCAGTTATGTTTGCTTTCTGTTTTCGTTAGTTCTGCACAACACTTCACACTTTTTAGGAAACGTGCACCTTCTTATTTGAATATCTATTTCCTTGTATAGAATAACTTGTCAACAAGGAGAAACAGAACCGGCTGAAGAGACTTTCCCAATTGCTACTCCATTGGTTAATCCTCCAGAGAGAGTTCCAACCACACTAACATACAATGTTTTTCGCCAACTGTGCGCTCTGTTTGGCATTGCTGAAGCAGATGCCATTCTTCCCGAGAGAAGCGATACTGCTGATATACCACATTCTGGTTTTGTAGCAGTTAATCGTCAAATGTGCACGAGTGGAGCTATCCCTCCTTTTAACGACTTTCTTCAACAGCTTCTTCTTCGACTAACTATCTCCCCCTTCCAGCTGCACCCCAATGGCTATGCTATTCTGATGGGGTTATGTGTGCTATTCGGAAGGACGCTGGATCGCCTTCCGAGTTTTGATGAAGTTTGCTATTTGTGCACATTTGCCAAAAATAAAGATCACCCTTCCATCACTCTTGTGATAAGTGCTAGGAATCGTAAATTAATAATTGGCCTTCCCGAAAGCGCTCACAGTTTCCTAAGCCAATTTTTCTTCGTTCGCTGTCCTCCGGTATTCTATGCTACCTGGAGAGTAGGAAGTAAAAGCATTTATCTTTGTTGCTGATGTTTTTCTCTAAGCTTTTCATAGCCTGAGTTATCAAATGTTAACTTCGCCTTTTTACCTTTCAGCGCTTCCTCCTCCTTCTAGGGATTCTAGTCATAAAGTAACTTTCGAGAGGCTCAAGGCCGTGCCAGTTGAGGAGAGAGACATTCAATTTTTGTTGAAAGACGAATTTTTGCATCAGTACGGACTTTTGCATACTTCTCGTTCTACACATCCTCATGAAATCCCAGATTCCCCAGCTAAAACTCTGGATGCCTCATCTCTTGCTAAAGAGCCTGTGCAGGGAGGAACTACCATTGAGGCCTCGCTAGTGAAATGTTCGACTCCAAAAGACGCTGCGGGGCCCTCCGATAAGCCTGCACTGGCCCCAATCATTGAACAAGAAGAACCTCTTCTTCAAATCGGGGAGAACATTGAGAAAGGAGTTGATGGAGGGAGCTCCGCTAAGCATGGCGGTGATGACATCTTCGAAGATTTGAGCGACATAATGGTCACCTCTCAAGAGCTCTTCAAAGATGACCCCGCTGTTACCAAAGTTATATCTCCGACAGTTGAAGCAACTTCTGCCCTTAAACAAACCCCCTCATCCAGAGAATTGCCGTTAGCTATAAAACCTGTTGCTACCCCTCAACTGACGAGCGGTTCGTGGTTCAGCGCGTGTAGTTTACACATCACACATGACTAGGATTTTTTGACATTTTACATACTTAACTTCTCACACTTCCAAAAAATTCTAAAGTTGTGCTTTTTCCAATTTAAGGTTTTCCAATGAAGCGAGGCGGCTCGTATTATGATGACTTTCAGCGATACGGGAGACGCGGCCAGTATGACTATAAGCGTTATCTCCCTGTTCACAGAGAGACTGATGAAGATAGGGCCGCTCGGAAGGCTCGGGAGAGACGTGCCTATGAAGAACGCTACGGAAGACCGGATGATCGATATGATTCTTCCCACAAAGAGGGTGACTCCCACAAATGCAAATCTCACGATGATAGAGGGAAGAGTTACATAACTGATGACCAGAGTAAACGGGCTAAAGTCAGTGAGGAACCAATGCCTGCAACTTCGAAAAAGATTACTGCTCCTACTTCTTCTCAGTCTCCTGCCCCTTCTCGTACTGATATCCAGGTGATCATTAACAGGCCTCCTTACCAAGTTGGACCACGTCCAGCGACTCACCAAAGTCGATTTCCAAATTGGTGCTTAAAAGGAGTTCGCTTGGACCTTGATCTGGTTCCCATAGACAAAAATGCCATGTTACGGAACCTTGATGCCGTTAAAGATGACATTGAGAGGATGTCAAATTGGCAAAAACTTGTTGATGAGCTTCAAAGGGTGAATCGGGCCAATCTCGAAGCTATGTTAACCATGGAAAATGACAAAACCGAATGGCAAAAGACCCTTGAGCAGCATGATGCGGAAATGAATAGCATTGCCGCCTACAACGAAAAACTTGAAGCGGAAGTGGAAAAGCTTAAAGAAGAAATTGTTACTTCTTCCGCTTCCTACTCTCAAAAAGAAAATGTGCTTCAACAACAAGTGCGGGATGCTCATGCTGCACAAAGGGATGCTGAGGCCAAGGCTGATGGACTGGAGAGAATTGTAGCGGGCTGCCGTACTGACATTACTCAGTTGCAAGAGCAAACTAGTTTCCAAGTTGCGGAAATTGAAAAATTGAAAGCTCAACTATCTAAAGTCGAAAGGGAGCGAGATGAAGCGGTTGATGGAAGAATTGCAGCTGAAGAAGCTCATGAAGCTACTAAAGCTGACATCGGCTCGACATTATTTGAATTCTATTTGCAAAGTGTGTTAGGGCGTGGCAGTCTTGCATTCCTGGGTCCCAAATATGTGGTTACCCTGGCTGAAGTATGGGAGGCCGCGCTTGAAATGCTTAAAGGCGCCGAGTATGCGGAAGAGGAGCTAGAGGCACACTATCTAGACATCGAAGCTCGCGCAGCCCTTGCTAGGGGGAAGGAGCAACTTGCTAGATTGTGGGCTGAAACGATGGGGAAAGAGCATCTAGAAAAAGAAACAACTTTGACTGTCCCTGTCCCTCCTTCAACTTCAGCTGATGTTGACATTGCTGGTTCTAGCTCTCACACACTGATTCCTACTAAAGCCGATACCGGAGCCATAATTACACAAGCCGTAGATGAGCCACAAAAGAGTGCTGAAGCTCCAGACTACGAAGTTGATGTGATACCACCAACTTCTCCAGGTAACCCTAATAATGCTCATGGGGACAACTTGCCAGTTTCTTACGGATTTAATGAGCTTCTTGATTATCTCTTGAATCTCGACGAGCCGTTGTCTCCTCTTTTCGCGGGAATTACTGACACTTTTAACTTTTCCTTTGTAGAGAAAACGCCGAGCATTATTCAAACTTCTTCACCTCCAGTTACTGTTCCTCTGCCTCCCACAATCACTCCTACTCCTCATCCGGGATCACAAGAAGAAATAATAGGTGCCCTTCGGGGATTGGATGACCCATCTGCTTCGTAAGAGCAAAAGGACGAAGGACTTGAGTGGGGTGAGATATCTCCGGAGCGGACTCCTTCTGATGACATAACTTTGTCTAAACTTTTACTCCAGTAAGTGAATCTTCCTCAAAGAGGAAAAAGAAGCACAGAATATCAAAGAGGAGGAGGAAGAGCATCATTGCTACTGAAGAGGAACCGGAAGTTGAACCAGTTGTACCTCCCTCTCCTTCTTCCCTCATGCCTATAGATCGACCCGAAAAGCTAACCATCCGGCCGGGTGAAGGGTCCAAAGGTGGCAAGAAGAAATGAAGATTCCAGTTTTTAGCTTTTTGTTTTTTGCATGTACTGGTCGAGGATTGTGCGGGTACCGGCCCCCGCTTTCTTTATTTCGAAACTTGTATCTGTAATACAATTGAATAAAATGATCCTTTATTTGTACAAACTCCTGTTTGAATTTGAGAATGCATTTATTATTCATTTTTGTACAAGTTTATTTATATGATATTGGAGTGAGCTTGTGGTATGTTGTTCGAGCGTAATTTTACCAATGTAGCTATACCATATTGTATGTAACTATACCATGCTGCCCCCATACCATAAGCTCGCTGCAATATTTAGTATTTCGAGGGGACTTGTACTCTTATTTTCTGGAGAATAATTATTTCATACTTGGAGAAACTTTATCTCGTTAAAAAGCAGAGTACAACTCCCTCCATATAAGTTGTTACGCTTCATCCTTCGAAGAAATCACTTTTCCTTTTGTGTATATACACATTTTACCAAGTGAATTCTTCTATGTGGTAAAGCGGGCCTCTGAAGGGTACTTTAACTTCTTTTTGAGGAAGATTATTTTTCAGAATAGGTAAATCATTCTTCCTTTGAAAGTTAAAGTGTTCCTTTGATGAGGATTTTTTTTTATGCCACAGTAAAGGGCTTTTTGATTTTTGTTTCTTATGAGGAAGGCTTTTTCTCGTTTCAACACCTGGAAGTTTTATTTCAATCTTGGTGAAACTGTGCCTCCGAAAAGGTCTTTCTGCTTGATTGTACCTCCGGGAGGAGGTCTTTTCATTTCCGCCTCCGTGAAGAGGTCTTTTAATTTTTTTATTTTTTTTTTATTTTTTTTTGTTTTGTATTTCAACTTTGGTGAAGTGAAACTCCGAAGAGCGGCTGTTGCACTTCAACTCTTGGTGAAATGTGCCTCCGAAGAGGGCTTTACTTTGTTTTGCATTTCAACTCTGGTGAAGTGGATCTCCGAAGAGCGGCTCTTACACTTCAACTCCTGGTGAAATGTGCCTCCGAAGAGGGCTTTATTTTGTTTGGAATTTCAACTCTGGTGAAGTGGGCCTTCGAAAAGGGACTCTTACACTTCAACTCCTGGTGAAATGTGCCTCCAAAGAGGGCTTTGATTGCTTGGAAGTTACTCTCTCATGGTTGGAGGGTCATGACTCCTCCAATCTTTTTTGTTGAGTAGAGAACTTTCTTTTTTGCGGCATATGCCTCGTTAGAGGTCTTTATTCTCCGAAGAGTTGTGCCTCCGAAGAGGGCTTGTGCCTCCGAAGAGGGCTTTAGTTGCTCCTTGTCCACTTGCTTATGCCTTTTCAGCGATCCTCTGTTTTTCTTTTCAAGCTCACGCTCCCTTCTCTTACAAGTAGTTTGTTTAATCCAAAGAAGTGTACTTCATTGCTAGGCAAGTTCACGAGAACGGGCATAAGCTTCTTAATTGGATGTTTGTTTATTCAAACGATCTCAATTTATTAGCAAGGGCCCGTTTCCGGCGAAATCATTGGCCGTCCAATTGAAGCACTTCCTATCTAGGATTTGAATTCGGGGCTTTTGTGACTCGAAATTTGTTTGTTGAATGATAACAAGAATCATTTGGTCTTGTAACGTGCAAGTTTTATTTTCATTGTCTGCAAAAATTTAAATCGACATTTCAGCAATACATTTAATGTACTTTTCATATCGAAAATAAAGCAAACATGTAATAATAATAAGGAACACAAGATTTATAGTGGTTCGGCCAGAAACTTGGGCCTACATCCACTTTATAGTCTTTCATTATTCACTTGTATCGGCTTTACAATTGCTTCCAATTACAAGAATCATACATTCATAATTCTTTTTACAATATTTCAACAAAGCTTTCAAGTAAAGTATGGACGCAAGTGATTGCTGTTCCAAGCCCTTGGAATTTGATCTCCTTCGACAGTAGTGAGTTTGAATGTGCCGTCAAGAAGCTTCTGACCTATGACATATGGTCCTTCCCAATTTGGCCCAAACACACCTGTCGCCGTCATAATTCTCTTTAGGACTAGATCTCCAATCTCAAAGCTGCGTTGGCGAACTTTTGAATTGAAATGTCTGGCAATCCTTTACTGATGAGCCGCAATTCTGAGCTTAGCCTCTTCTCTTTTTTCATCAAGGAGATCTAGTGCCTCAAGCTGTAGTTTTTCATTCTCCGCTTGATTGAAATGGATTCTTCTATGTGAAGGGACCTCTGTTTCTACCGGAATCATTGCTTCTGACCTGTATGCCAATGAAAACGGAGTATGCCCAGTCGCAGTTTTGTGGGTAGTTCTGTATGCCCATAGTGCTAGTGGTGCTTATCGACCCAACCACCTTTTGCTCTTTCGAGTTGCTTCTTGATGGTTGACTTGATAATTTTGTTTACTGCTTCCACCTGCCTGTTTGCCTGCGGATGTGCCACTACTGAGAAGCTTTTTCGGATCTTGAAACGCTTGCAAAAATCTTGGAATTCTTCACTTTCGAATTGAGTACCATTGTCTGTAATTATCTTTTGAGGCACACCATATCTGCAAATGATACTTTTAGTCACAAAATTTATCATCTTTTTAGAGGTGATAGTAGCCAATGTACAGCTTCAGCCCATTTAGTGAAATAATCTACAGCAACAATGACATATTTGATTCCAGATTTGGCAGTTGGTAAAGGTCCTATAAGGTCTATCCCCCAGATTGCATATGGCCATAGACTGACCATCTGTGTGAGTTCAGTAGAAGGTGCTCTAGGAATTTTGGAAAATCTCTAGCATCTGTCACATTTTCGAGAATAGTCTGCAGCATCTCGATTAATTTCTGGCCAAAAATATCCGTATCGGAGAACCTTCTTTGCTAAAGTTTGACCACCTAAATGGTCACCACATTCTCCTCCATGTACCTCAGCTAGGATTGTTTTGGACTCTTCCCTGGATACACATCAAAGTAATGGCATTGAGAATCCCCGTCTGTATAATTGGCCATTCTGGACTATATAGCGAGAGGCTTTCCTCGGTAGCTTCTGTCGTTCTTTTGAATTTTCCGGTAAAGAGCCATTGAGCAGATATTCTGTTATTGGAGTCATCCATGATTCTTGCTCTTGAGACACACTTATGATCCAATCAATATCCATCTCATTAATGCTTGGAGCCGACAGGACTTCCACTGGAGTTAACCCCAGAAAGTGAGCTTCTCCTGTGCTAGAGTACTCTGCGAGAGAATCTGCTTTCGTGTTTTCTTCTTGAGGAATATGGCTTATCGTGTAGTGATCGAAGTCACATAGAAGTTCCCAGGCCTTTGACAAGAAGGCAGGCAGATTTCCCCCTTTCGCTTGAAATTCCCTCTTGACTTGGCACACAATAAGCTGAGAATCGCTGAAGATCTGTAATGCTCGGATGTTTAGTTCTTTAGCAATTCTCAAGCCAGCGATAAGAGCTTCGTATTCTGCTTCATTGTTTGTTGAAGGAAATTCCAATCTTAGCGCATAGCATAATGACCGACCTTCAGGGTTTCAAGTACAACTCCGGCTCCAGAACAGTAGTCATTTCTCGCGCCATCAACATATAACTTCCACTGGATTGGGGAATCATCGATCGTTTCTTCCCCACCGTTACCCTTATCTGTGAATTCTGCGATGAAATCCGCTAAAGCTTGTCCGTTGATTGCTTTTCGGGGGTGATAAGTGATGTCATATTGACTGAGTTCAATGTTCCACTTTAGAAGACGACCCGAAGTCTCAGGGCGAAACAGGACTTGCTTTAGAGGTTGATCAGTGAGGACTCTGATGGGATGAGCTTGGAAATATTGCCTCAACTTCCTCGATGCAATTAGTAGACAATAGGCGAGTTTTTCCAACTTGGAGTAATTCATTTCTGCCCCAGTGAGTCTTTTGCTGATATAGTAAACCGGATGTTGAATCCTCTTGTCTTCTCGTATCAGCGCTGCACTCAGAACATGAGATGATACTTCCAAGTATATAAGAAGATCCTCACCATCGCCGGGCCTAGAAAGTATTGGAGGCGTTTCCATATGACGAATCAATTCATCAAAGGCTTTTTGGCATTCGGGAGTCCAATCAATGTTTTTCTTTTCTTTCTTTAGAGCGTCAAAGAATGGGATGCATTTATCAGTAGCTTTGGAAATGAACCGACTCAAGGTGGCGACTTTTCCGTTGAGACTTTGCAATTCCTTCTTCGTTCTAGGAGCTTTGACTTCTTTTAAGGCAGTAATTTGAGCTGGACTAGCTTCTATGCCCCTAGCGCTCACGATGAAACCTAAGAACTTTTCGGACTCCACCCCAAACGAACATTTTTAAAGGGTTAAGCTTCATTCCGTATTTCCGGAGGACTGTGAACATTTCTGCTAAGTGTTCTATGTGATCCACTGCTTTCTTAGATTGTACTAACATGTCGTCGACGTAGACTTCCATAGTCTTGCCCAATTGCGGTTTGAACATAGCATTAACAAGTCTTTGGTAGGTTGCCACCGCATTCTTCAGCCCGAAGGGCATAACTCTGTAGCAGTAAAGACCAACATCGGTGATAAAGCTCGTGTCCTCCTGATCTGGCTCATGCATCATAATCTGGTTATATCCGTAGTAGGCATCCATAAAAGATAACAATTCATGTTCCACTGTTCCATCTACCAGTTGATCGATCCTGGGTAATGGAAAGCAGTCTTTGGGGCAGGCCTTGTTTAGATCTGAAAAATCGATGCACACTCTCCATTTTCCGTTGGCTTTCTTAACCAGCACTGGATTTGAAACCCAATTCGGATATGTAGATTCTTTGATAAAGTCATTCTCCATGAGCCGATCAACTTCTTCTTTTAATGCTACTGACCTTTCTGGACCTTGGGTTCTTCTTTTCTGTTTCACAGACGTAAACTTTGGATCAATATTCAGAGCGTGTACTGCAACTTCTGGGGATATTCCGCACATATCGGCATGAGTCCAAGCAAAAACATCCAAATTTGCTTTCAAAAAAATATTAAGATATTTTGAATCGACACATTAAGTTGTGAACCCACATTCAACACCTTATTTGGGTCCTTCGGGTCAACAGGTATCGGTACCGTCGTTTCCACCAGTACCACTCTATTCTCCCCTGCACTGGCTTTTCTAGGATCCATCTCTTTTCATGCTCCGCTATGCTCGCCAGTGCAGGGTCCGCCCTGTAATTGCTACAAGGTTGGTTCTTTGATGTGGAATGGGGTTGCCGCATCCTTTCCCATTTCTCTTTTCCTTGCCTCTCGCAGCTCTGTCAGATAACACTCCCGCCCAGCATTTTGATCCCCTTTTATAACTCCTACTCCATTGTCTGTGGGGAATTTAATGGTGAGGCACCATGGGGCCAGAACAGCTTTGAATGCTGCAAGAGTTGGACGGCCAAGGAAAGCATTATAAGCAGAAAATTCGTCGACAATCACAAAAGTTTGCTTGCGGACTACTTTTCTTTCTCCCTCTCCAAGTTCTAGAAGCAAATCAATGGTTCCTATCGGCTGCTTTGGCTCCCCAGTGAAGCCAGCGATTTTCTGCGACGAGGCTTGCACATCAGCCATAGGGATCTTCATTTGGTCGAATGTTTTCTTGAAGAGGATATTGCAGGATGCGCCACAATCAATGAGAACTCTTCTGACAATAGCTGGCCCGATACCAGCCGAGATGACTAAGGGATCCAAGGTAGGAGCTTCAACACCTGTGGAATCCCTGGCTCTGAACACAATATCATCATTGAAAGTTCTTTGTTGTTTCAGGGGCGTAGCGTCTTCCAAAACAAAGACATCTTCTTCGGCCGGTACATACTTCAAAGCCCCGGTATACCTTTCCGTCTCACCCCAGCTCCTGCCTGCTGGGTGAGGTCCTCCCGTAATGACATTGATAACAGGCCTTCCGGATTCATGCCCTGCAGCCTTATCACTTGTCCTAGGTTGATGAGCAGGAGCTTGTTGCCCCTGATTAGACGAAGCCGGATTACTGCTATTCTTTTCCACAAATTGCTGCAGCTTGTTTTCCCTTATCAACTCTTCAATCAAATTCTTCAATTGGCGGCATTCGTCGGTATCATGACCGGGTTGATTATGGAAGCGGCAGAACTTCCCGCTTTGTATAGCTCTTTTCCCGGCTCTCAGAACATGAGGTTTAGGATAGTCAACAGAATCTTTAGTGGCAAGGTAAATACGCTCCGGTGTATCTGATAAAGGAGTATATTCCGATGGCTTGACGGAACGAGGCTTCTTCAGATTTTTCTGTTTCTTCCCATCGTTATTTTCCCTTTTCTGTCCTACAGATTCATTCTTGCGTGGAGCAGCAATGTTATCTTCAGCTTTTTCCAATACTGCCTTTACCGGTACAGGACGGCTTTCCAGGCGTATGAACTCATCTGCTTTCTTGTAGAATTTTTCAAGGGAATTTGGTTCCTTCATGTTTAGCCATTTTCCAAATTCGCTCGACTTGTCAATGGCCCTCATCAGATAAGTCAAGATCATCCGTGGTTCTGCATTGTCTACCTCGGCCAGCGCTATATTAAAGCGATTCAAGAAAGATCTGATAGTTTCCCCTGGATTCTGTTCTAAACTTGACAACGACATGATATCTTTGGCTTTTGAAGCATATAGTCTGAACTGCTCCTTGAATTTTCGGGTTAGGTCAGAAAACTGATCTATAGACCGGATTGGTAGCTTGGTGAACCAAAGCAGAGCTACACCTTCCAAATATACAGGAAAATATCGGCACTTTATTTCATCAGAAGCTCTGGCACCTGTCATGTGCCAATCATACCTATACAAGAATTCGTTCGGGTCGCTTGTCCCCTTGTAAGCTGGAATGGTTGGAGGGACGAACTTCCTCGGAAACTCAGCCTTTAAGATCCTTTCGGTAAACGGGGGTTTACTTGGAGCGAAACCCCATTCTTTCTCGTCTTCATCCCTTTGCATGCTCTCTCATGATTTGTCGAACCATTTCAGAAAGACACCCCTCATCATTTCGAGCTTTAGATCCACCAACTTTAGGAAGTGTCTGCTCAAAGTGGCTAGCAGCCCTCTCAGGAACGTTCCTTTCTTCAGCATCATGAACGTTGCCAGCAAAGTTCCTTTCATTACTCATTGGTTGACGGTTTTCCCCAAGCAAATCGTTCAACCTATTCAAAATTAGAGCATTTTGGGCATTCTGAACCTCCAATTGTGCATTTTGGGCATTTATCTGCTGGTTCAGCCTTAAGATTACAGCATCCAACTCTGCTTTCGTAACTCCAACAGGTGGAGTGGCTTGGTTAGGTACTGGGGAAGCGGAGGTTCCTTCTTGAACATTTCCAGATCTAAAAGATCTACTCCTTCTCCCTGGTGCCATGATTTCAGATAAACTTCTAGTCTTCAGAGAGATTACTTCAACAAACTTTCGTGGAGCAATGATGATAATTCACATGAGTTCAGCTCTCAATGAAAGCACTAAAAATGTTAACGTGAAAATCTGACGCTAACACCCCGGTGTGTGTAAAAACGATGTGAAAGCACCACCCGTAATACGGGAATCAAGAAATAACAGTAAGTAACAGAAAATGCAGTAAATGTGCACAGAGTTTATAGTGGTTCGACTTATGGTCAAGCCTACGTCCACTTCAATCCTTTTTTATTGCTGATCGGATTACAACTTATTACAATCTCTTTCAGTTACAATCCAATTCAATTCAGAAAACAAGTAGTTAAGGAAAAAATAATCGTGACAGAGTTCTTCGAATCATAATTGAATGTGTTGAATTCCTGTGCGAAGTTGATCTAAGCGTCTTGTGTGTGCTTGAAGCGATAGAGTGTAGATTGCTTTGAAGATAGTGAAGTCTCAATGCCTTGAAGAAAATGATCCAAAAAAAGTCCCTTGAATGTTGGAGGTGCCGCTGTATTTATAGTGAATTCCCATGCTGGGTCGTAGGTCGTGACTGACCTAAGATAGGTTGCAAGTCGTGGCCGACCTACAAGACATGGGTTGCGACTCAATAGGGGTGTGCTTGTTCATTTGGACACTCTGGCAAGCAAGTCCTAGGTCGTGAACGACCCAACTGGTGGCTGCATAAATGAAGCAGTCTTGAGATTTATCTTCTAGTGATAGGTCGCTTACGACCTATCATAGGTCGTAAGCTTTTTCCTGAAGATGGTTGGATAGCATTGCACTTAACTCTGGAACGAGCTAGTAAGCAGTAGGTCGTGGTCGACTTAGCAGATCATGGTATAAGTGAAGCGGCATAGGGATTTTACTTCATCTTCTTAGGTCGCAAGTGACCTATTATAGGTCGTTAAGTCGTTATCCTTTTTAAGTCGCTCCATACTTTAGATCGGTACATATCCTTAGGTCGTGTTGAACTTTCTGTAGTTAGGTCGCTAAGATAATTATGCCATTAGGTCGTTGAGACTATTAGGTCGTCAGGTGGTCTTAGGTCGTGGAGTTTTAGGTCGCGGCTGAAATAGGAGTTAACAATTACCTTTATAGATCACATCTATCTTAGAAGCTCATCGCCCACCTGACGATGTTCTGAAAGCATTCAATCCATACAAGTTCGTTCCGGGTTCGAACGAAACCGAAGGCACTATCTCGTCGCACTCATTTTGGAATCACCCTCAGAGTCAATGACCATAGTCCTTGCACTCTAAATCACCATCTCGAACCTATAAGTACTATTCCGTCGAACTCATTACGGAATCACCCACAAAGTTATACTGACGTATAGCCCTTACACCTTGAGTCTTCACTTGCTCCACTTGGATTCACTACCTAACGTTTAATTGTAATCAATGTGGTTTTCGGATTCCAAATATGGAAACCCGATCCCGGTCTCACCGAAACCAAACGCCATTTTAATGTCCAAGTTGTACTTAAGGGTTTTTAAACATTTAACTTATATTTAGGAAGACATACTACAGATAGAAGAATCACATTATCACAATAGATAATTCCTAACAATATTCATCTCACAACAGCTTTTCACATAATAGAGATATCCAATATCAACCTGTATCAACCAAACACTCAATATCAATCATCCAATATTGATCATCCAATATCATTCAATCAACCAATATTAATCAATCAACCCATATTAATCAATCATCCAAACAGAATTGATTATCTCTTAATCAATTGGATTACCATAATCCTTCTTCATTAATTATTATTCCAAATAAATAAATTAATCATCTCTAATGATCTTCCTTAATTAATCTTCCTTGATTAATTATACTTTAATTACATTCAAGTAATTATCCTTATCCATATTCAGTAATTAACCTTTAATTACTATCATTAATTCAATAATTAATGATCATCCATTTACTTCATTTATTAATCAATCATAATTAATTACATTAAACTTTAATTAATTACAATAAATTAATCGCACTTAAAATAATCACTTATATTAATCAACCTTGATTAATTAACAAATGATCCTTATTAATTAATAATTACTTTAATTAATTAAATTCTTAACTTATAATTAATCATTCATTAATCATAATCAGTAATTACCAATTTGTAATTACTTATCTTAATTAATTAACTTCTTAATTAATTAACTTATAATTTAATTATATTAATCCTTGATTAATTAATCCAATTAATTAATCCTTAATTACTTGATTAAGTAATTATTAATCAATTTAAATTAGCAATTAATCCTTAATTAATTACTTTATTAATTAATTACAATTTTAATTAATTACACTTAGTAATTAATCTTAAGTTAAATTCATTCATTAATTAATTTAATCACATTAATTAATTAACTAAATAATTAAGTAATTAACTCTTAATTACTTAACGGGTAATTATCTCTAATTACATCCTTAATAATTCTTAATTACTCCCTTAATTGATTACTTAACAATTAATTAAGAACATCATTAATAATTCTTAATTCATTCATTAATTAATTACTCCATAATTAATTAACTTCAACAATTATATTAATCAATTTCTTAATTAATATCATTTGGTGATTATCCAATAGTCACTTCAACTTAAATTACTCCCATGAGTAACATTTACTAATTTCTTCCATAATTAATTACTTCCATTCTTAATCATTCAAACATTAACCATTGCTTACTTCATTAAGTAATTACACTTAATTAAGCCATAATTAATTAAAATTAAATAACAATTAACCAATTATTTGAAATTAATTAAACAATTAATTAATTAACTTCTAATATTAAAGAAAATCTTTAATAAATTAAGAAAATCATAAATTTTAAATCAAACTTAACTTATTAACAAAACATGTTAAATAAGTATTCTTAAGTTAATTATCCAAATAATTTAACCTTATTTATTTCCATAAATAAATTATTGAATTAAATCAAATTTTAACAACATAAACAAATTATTCAATTTAGATTTTCAAAATCATAATAACAACCTTATTTGAAAATAAGGAATTTAGATTTCAAATTAAAATACTTTAATTATCCAACTTAAACACATCTATTTAAAATAATTTGAAAACTTTGTTATTAAAAATATTACTTCAAAATTTAACTTAAAACTTAGGTTTAATAATTAAATTCAAATTACTCTTTTAAATTTGAATTTTAAAACTTAATTAAGTTAATTATTTTCAAAACAAACAACTTACAAAAATTTTAAATTTGAAATATAAATTCAAATTACACTTTTGAATGTTTAATTTACTTTCACTTTAAAATAAAAAGTTATCTTTAGTTTTCTTTATAAACTTGTTTATAATTTAGTGTTTGATTCTTACATTATTCAACTCGAGTTTATTATACAACCTAGTATCAATTACAGGTTTAAATTAGCAACTCATATTCTACAGCAATACATACAAACAACGACCCCCAAAACTCGAGTACAAACTCTAAAACAACACGGGTCAGTCCCGAAGCAAAATCCCAAAACACAACTTCGAGTCGCCCCTGGATCCAACGCGAGAATTCCTTCGAAATTTCTATCGTCATACCCAAATCCCATTAGGCCCAGACCCAAAACAGTGCACGCATAACATGGTGTACATGCACCTCCGCCGCCGGCCACCAGCGTTCGTCGCAACGACCTACATTGGTCACAAAATCATGCACGATCACTATCTTGAACCCTGATCGAAGAACTAAACACTCGAATCGAAAATCCCTCTCGAGCACGAAACTGCAAAGCACTCGAACCACACAACCCATCATCATCGGTCACTTCCTCACAGTTGACCAACGCCAACCCCACCACCGAGTCGCCACACCCAAGCTCAACATCCACCCCAAAAACGAGCGAGCTTGATTCATCATACTCGACGCAATGTCTCACCATTCATGCCGAAAACAAACTGTAACTTAAACCCTAGTTAGCTAAATTCCGAAAGATTCACACAATAGAAATTCCAATCGTATTTTTCCCTCAATCTACAACATTCATGCAAGCTTCAATCCAATTATCAACTCAAATTAATACGTATATCATCTACAGTTCTTAAAAATTCCTAAAATGTTCAAACTTGAAATTCGACTTAATTACTCAATTAAATTTTTTGATACGAGCTCTAAAAGTCAAAACTTTCCAATTGTAATTCGATTATAAATTCAAATCTAGAAATTGAAATCACAAAATTTTGCCCAAATTTGATTTTCTACTGAAAATTTAAAATTTTGAGTAACTCTTTCAAATTTAAACCCTATAATTATTTTTAGATGATAAATTATGTAATTAGAAACAACTTTCATCTACAAACCAATATTCAGTTTGCATTCAAAATCAAGCTATTGAATTTTAAAAGGGAAAATCAAACCTGTAAAATAATAGTATTATTATACAGGCATTCAATATAATTTTCTATTTTATTTCATAAACATACATCCAGGTAGACTAAAATGCATTATCAAACTCAAATCCATTTGCATGCAACATTCAATCAAAGATTAAATCAAAATGTTTTTAAAATAGGATTTACTAACTTTTCAATATGCAGGGACAGAGCAGTTTTGATTCATTGCTTCAGATTCTACTTTTGCAGATTTTGAATTTTCATTTTTCAAATTTGATTAGTTTTTGGGTTTTAAATTTTCAGATTTGTAAGAAGATTTCTGATTTGAATCTTTAGAAAAGAAGATAGAGGAAAAAGTGTTATGTTTAATAAGATCAAAGAAAGTATAAAATTAAAATAAAGACACTTGTCACTAACACTTACACTTGTCATTTTAATTAGTTTAATAGCTTTACATGTGTTATTAAAATGTGATAATATGGTTATATATGTGCATAAATATTTAAATAAATTTTATTAAATTTAAAATGTAATATAACATACTTATTAAAGCTACTTAATTAATAAATACTTATGTATGCCTTTAAAGAAAATTTGCTACAACTAATTTATTTTCAATATAAATTGAAAATTTGTTATTAAGATATGTTAACATGTCTTAAAATATTTTTTTTATACACTTATAACCATTTTTAAATTAAACATTTTAGAAACAAAGCTTGTTTAAATTCCTTTGAAACTATCACATTTTAAATACTTTAAAAGAAAGACAAAACAAAACTTTGTTTAAAACCTTTTTAAACTATCCTATTAAAAATAAACAACAATCTTATATTTTGAAAATAAATGAATTAGTCTTCAGATTGGCTTTTGAAGAATATTAATTAAACCAAAGTTCTAATTACAATTCATACATATATAGATTATCAATAGATTTAAATTAAATTTTCAAAACAATTTCAAATTATAACATATACAAACATATATATTACAATTTGAAAATTTCCTCATTAATTTAAAACAAAAGATCTTCTATTCCTAATATATATCAAATGTATATATTATAAACAGAATAAAATTTGATTAGCTTTGAAAAGTAAGTCTTATCCATTTTAAATTGTTAAAAAGATAATGATCACAATTATCAGATTAAATATTTGTTTTCCTTTAAAAGATTAATTTCACTAATTAAAATTAAAATTATAAAGAAAATTATCAAATCGATTAAATTATTATTGCAGATTATTTAATTGATATTGCCTCAAATTCCGGTTCGTTACAGTGGATAATCCTTTAAATAAAATCTGTAGAAATGTTGAATTTGGTTAACGAAGTAATTATTCACGATTTTGGACGGTGAATAATATATTAAAGAAATGTTTTGGGGAAGTGATATTTTAAATAGGATTAAAACAATTTAAAGATGTTTTAAAATGTACTAAGTATCGAAACCATAGATTTCGACATTCATTGTTGTAGTGGACGTTTTTGAGAAACAAAAGGAAATAGTGGACTATAACACTGTTGTTATAGTAAATGATTTTCAAAAGGAAATGTTTTATATAGTATTAGGATTTATGTATTTATCTTAATTTCGGATCACTATACTAGTGATTTTGGGTCGTCATAACGATGTTTTACGCAACATTCGTTTTGACTTAAATAAATGTGTTTAAGAGAATGTTTTTTCCTTAAAGAATGAAATATATACTTAATTGTGATTTAAGTACATTCAATATTTTCCAAATGTTGAAAATAAATTGATTTGTGAATTGCTTATTATTAAATAAGTGTTGAAATGTTTTTTTTTTCAAATATGAAGTGAAACGTTTTGAGATTATATCTTTTAAAAATAAATTGAAAAGTGATTTGAAATTTGTTTTCAAACAGTTAAAGTGTGGAAAAAAATATATCTTATAAAGATATTTTTGGAAAATAAATAATTTGGGAATTTTTTTGGAATTTGGTGATGTTGTGCATATCTATTGATAGTTAAGTAACCGACTATCAATATTTACCTTTAAATGGGTATTTGTTGTGATTTGCTTAAATTTGAATGCTACACTTATTTTAAAAATAAGCGCTCGTTATTCGGTTTAGTCGGGAGAGGACCTTTGGGTCATAAACCCCATTTCGAATAGTGATACGTCTTAATGGATAGCATTTGAAGGCCGGTGTTGAAGACCAGATATTTTCGAAAATGGAAGGATTATCGTTGAATGTTTCTGCATCGGCCGATCTCCGATATAGAAATTCTATCACCCTTTGTGATGGGAAGTCCGGACGTGATTAGTGAATATCTGGATTGCAAGGGCTTCTTTGGAAGATCCTTCGGTTCCGTTCGATCCCGGAACGGACTGGTATGGATGTGTGTCTGACGTTATAATTTGAGATGTAAAGGGGGTTTCTATCAAATACATTTCTGTTAGTGGTGGAGAATTTATTCTCATAGCTTAACACCCTTCTCTGAGACGTACGAGCTCAGAGGTTATGTAGTTGATGGCTACTAGTGATACATTTCCAATTTGGTAATGTGGCATACGAAGTGCTGCTGATCATTTGTTGATCAAAGCACAGCTTTTGTATAAAGCGTAACTTTGTGGACAAGACTTCGTCGGACCTCACATCCTGGTAATGGTCAAAACAGGAAAGATGCGGCAAGGTTATTAGAGGATAGAGCCCCCTTAGTGTATGTCATTTCCTTCTGGATATAGGTGGTATCATGGTATGGAGCCCAGATACTTAACCAATGTTGTTGCTGCAAACTTATTATTTTGTGGTTGTTGGTGAATCTCGGGATATAGATCGGTTACGATCGGGGGATGGCATACTCGTGTCAGTAGTTACCTAGCTAGGGGTAACCCGGCCTTGTGTTGGCAGAGATTCGGTTAGGTTCTCGGGGCGTCCTTCCAGAGGCGTACCCTTGTGGCAATGGGAAGTTCCTTGGCCTGACCATTAGTTGGGAATCCAAAGAAACAATATGAACCCTATACGGTTTTAGTTGTATAACCTGCCTTGAAATGTGGCGGTAACCTGCTATTGATCATGGTAGCTAAAGTAGGCAAAGGATACTGGTCGTATGTTGGCTAAGATTTATATTATACTTTCGAATTTTTTTTCGTCACTTTGCACTTATAGTAATAATATCAAAGAAATTCGCATATCAAGCATGTTTTACTATCATAAGAAGAAATCTCCTCCAATTCTGCGTTGCATTGTGTGTGTGGCGGGAGGTCTTATGGTAGTTTCTTTTTCTAAAAGCATTGCGGATCTATTTTAAAATATTTCTTTGTTGGTTTATTTAAAGATAACTGTTTTAAGTTCTCACACCAGTCCCATGACTGACTTGGAGTTTATTGTTCCCTTTCTAAACTCGGGGTGCCCACCAATTTCCACACGGGAAGTCAAGAGTCAGGTTATAAAGATACTCTTAAATTCAGGAGTTGCTGTAAAGATCTGGAGGCATTCTGGATGGCATGGCGTATCAACTAGTATATAGTATTTCTTTTCCTTTGTTTGTTATTGTAAACTCTGATAATGTAATGTAATGTGATGTAATGTAATAACTGATATAGTTCTTTGTTTTAAGGATATTCACTTATCTATTATATGTTGTTCCGCTGCGATATGTGAGATTCTGTTATTGTTTCTGTTTTCTTCTTCTATCTTCTTCTTCTTCTACCTTTTTTCTTCTTCTTAAACCCTAAGGGTTCGGTTTTTCGGCATTCGATTGCTCGACATTGATACAGTGGACGTATTAATGTCGATTTTCGGAAGTCGAAGAATCGGGTCTTTACAATAGGCGATCGAGTTCGACATGATTCGGGAAGATGGTGGAAGTGTTGACGACGAAATGATGGCCGGAGTTTGGGATTTTCTGGTGGTCTAGGCGGCGAGTTTGAGGCGATGTTTTAGATTTTGGATGAAGTGGCTACTAACTGTTCCAGGTTTGGTTTGAACTCGAAATTGGTTTCGAGTAATGGTATGAGTGATTTGATGTTCGAGTTTGTGTTTGGGGATGTTAGTCGATGTGGGAAGATCATCGATGATGATTGAAATTGATCAAAGTCACCGTGCATGTGCACGGTGAACATTTCTGGTGAAGTTCCGTTGTTTTGAGCAGCAGTTTGAACTCGAGTTTTACTCGAGTAAATGGGGGGTTGGCTCGAAGCATTTAGGATTTTTGACTCGAAGCTTTCTAGGGTTGGTCTCGAAGAAAGTTTGTTTGCCTTGGGTTAGTTTAGTCTGGTTACAGGTTTTTGTAAACCTGACTGTAACTTTAATTTAAACAAATTTGAATGAAATTTAAATTTGTGAAGTAGAGTTAGATAAAGTTTAAAATCCAGTTTGAATCTTAGATTCAAATAAACTTTTGAATCTTAAAATGAAAATTTGGATTTAAAATCAAGATTTAAAATCAATGCTTTAAAACAAAGTTTAAAATCAAATGTTTAACCTAATGGATTCAAGTTTACTTTGAATCCAAATCTGGAATGTAAATCAGTTTTTACATATGAATGTTTTTAAAACAAGTTTAAATACAATAGATTTTAAAAAAAAGTAGACTTGTTTCAAACAAATGTTTAACTTGATTTTGATAAAAAATTCTATTATAAAGGTTTCCTTAATTTTGAAAGAAAAATTAGATAAATTGTTTAACTTGAATTTGCAAGTTAAAATATAATGTATTTTAAAGCTTAAATTTTAAATAAAAATTTAAGTAATTTAGTTAGAACTTTTCTTATATAGGTTTATAAGTGGATATTTAAATTTGGTAAATGTTTAAATATATAATCATTTTGAATCTTAAATTCAAATTGGAATTTGAATTTAAATTTTAAAGTTTAATGTTTAAGATACACTTAAATGTTAATGAAATCATTAATAAAGAAATTAATTATCTTAGAGATAATTAAGGTAAAAAATAATTTAATAAATAAGATAATTAAAGAATGATTTATTTAATTTATAAATAAATAATTTAGCTTAATTTATAATTAGAAATGATAAATAATGAATTAATCTAAGATAATTTCTTAAGGAAGTAATTAAGGAAATGTTATAAGTTAATGAAGATAATTAACTAAGGATTATTAAGCAATTAAATTGATGTGATTAATTTTAATAATTAATTAGATTAATTAATTTCGATAATCAATTATAAATTATTAAATGTAAATATTTAATGAAAGTGACTAAGGATTAATCACTTATTGTAATTAATTTTTGATATTTTTGATTTAATTAAAGTTAATTAATTTCGTTTAATATTAAGGAAATCATTAGATAAATTGGTAATCAATGATTAATTATTATGACGTAATTGCTTAGTGGTAAGTAATTAAAGGTTTCAATTTCTTAAAATAAATAATTAAGGGATTAATTAATTATGTAATTGGTTTAAAGGTTAATTTAGTTAATATGATTAACTAAGAAAAATTTAAATTAATTTAGGTGATTGATTAATTAATTTATATCGAATGATTTGTAATTAATAAATCAGGATTGGATAAATAATTCATAAGTAATTAATTTAATTGGAAATAAATTGAATTAATTAGGATTTAACAATTAGTTAATCCTGCTTATAAATGATTATTGAATACTAGACCTTACTTATGAATGATTGTATTGTATGAGTTGCCTTAAATTGATTGTCCTATCTGACCTATGATATTTTGTTCTGTAGATTGAGCTGTGTATAATTTATTCATTTATTTACATTTGTATATTATCTGTGAACCTGTGAATGGACGATAAGCGTTATAGTTTATATGCTTATCAACTATATTACTGTGTTTTAATCTGTGATGATTAAATGATGTTGCACCATTGTGTTAAAACCCTTGGACCACACCATACACACACAAATATGGATTTCACGAGGAAATCGATTAGGTCACAGATTTTTGAAAATAGTTTTGAATTTGAATTTTTAAATTCAAATGGTTTGAAATGGATCTGGTTAAATGTGAAATTTTTTTGAAATGGAATTTCAAGATAAGATTTATTTTTGAATAACTTGATTACGCCTTGAAATTTAAATAATTGGATTTAAATTTGAATTCAAAATTTAGAATTGAATTCTATGATTTGAAACTAGGGATTAAAGATGTTATACCAGTTATATATGGGTTAAACTATTTTAAAAGTATTGATTTGGGAATGTGAATATAATTCAAAGGCTTTAACTCGTTCAAATATAATTGGATTTTTACTGAAACGAAAACTATTTGTTTTCAAATAATAAAAGCTTTCACATAAGTAATGAACTTCTAAGTTTTGTTGAAAGGACTTCAAGTCTATAATGAAAATGGTCTTCCAAGTTATGAATAAATCTGTGGAAACAGTTTGAAAGCTATTAGTTAAATCTTTATTTAAAGATTTAACGAGTTAATCCAATTGAAATAGAAATTGTTTTGAAAATCAATAAATGAATCTTTTTGTTTAAAAAGATTTGAAATGGTAATTTGTTTAAACCATTTGGAAGAAAAGTTTTGGGTAATAAGTTGTGACTTAACTAAGGCCTCAGTATCCATATGTTTCTTGTAAATATTGCGCTCACTATTCGGTTTAGCCGGGGAAGGACCTTTGTGTCATATAGCCCATTCCGAATATGTGATACAACGTTATGGATAGCAGTTGAAGACCGGTGGTGAAGACCGGATATTTTCGAAAGTGAAAGGATAACTCGTCGAATGTCTTTGCATCGAATGGTCCCCGGTATAGAGACTCCTTATGTGATGGGAAGTCCGGACGTGATTAGGGATTATCCGGATTTGCAAGGGCTTCTTCGGGAGTGCCTTCGGTTCTGTTCAAACCCAAAACAGACTTGTATGGATTGTATGTCGGACATTACAATTTAGGATATAAAGCAGATTTCTTTCAAATACATTTCTGTTGGTGGCAGAGAATTTATTCTCTTAGCTTAACACCCTTCTCTGAGACGTACAAGCTCCGAGGTTATGTAGTCGAAGGTTATCAGCAATATATTCCTAACTTGTTAATGTGGCATGCTGAGTGCCGCTGATCATTTGTTGATCAAAGTGTGGCTTTTGTGAAAAGCGTAGCTTTGTGGACGAGACTGATCCGGAGTTTATTGTTTCTTCCCTAAACTCTGGGTGCTCAAAACTTTTCCACACGGGCAGTCTAGAGTTGGGTTTTTCAGATAGTTAGGTTTAGTAGATTATCTGGAGCTAGTTCAGTCTTTAGATGCGGACGACACTTGCTTATCTTTGTGCATCGTTATTGGAAGTTCGTGTTGCTGCTGCTGTTGGAGTTCTCTCTTGAAGACCGTGTTAGAGTTATTTGTTCCGCTGCTAATTTCTTGTATCATATCTCTGATGTATATTGATATCTATTGTATCATCTGTTGTATCAGATATTGTATCAATGTTGTATATCAATGTACTATTCTTTTTCTTCCGCTGTGTTGTTTACTTAATTGTGTTATAAGCTCCGGCGACTCGGATTCGAACGGTCGAATCTGGGGCATTCGAGTAGGATGTAAAGCATGGATGTCAATTTTCGAACGCGAAAAATCCGAATCGCCACAAAGCTGGAGCCTCACGAGTTGTCGTGGTCGTTGCTATCGTCGTCTGTAGTAAACTAGGGCTCGCGTGCGGCTACGAACCAGAGACGATGGCGGCAAATGTGGGCGAGCGTATAGGCGACCAATGGTGGATGCTGGGTTTTAATATGCTTTCGAGTAGGTATCGGCATTGTTTTGATTTAATTTATTGCAAATAAATATTTATAGATGAAATTTAATCTACAGTGAGGTATTGTTATCTTGAATTTACAGTAAGGTTTAAAAAAACAAAAAAACTATATATATATATGTCCAGCTTATTTGTATACAGTAAAAGAATTCGCTATTTCGTTATTTACAGTAAATATAGGTATGTATACATGATTTTGGAAGATATATATATATATATATATATATATATATATATATATATATATAATTTGGGTAAATATAGGAATTTAAAAAAAATGTTATATGGAGTTTATTAAAAAAGCAGATTTTAAAGTATATAGGTTGTTTCAATAATAATAATAAAAATAAAATTGAATATACACATTCACTTATTTTTATTTAAAGTTTAATTTTAAAATTTATGGAGATTAATTTGGTTAATTTACTCATTTAATTATTTTAGTTACTAAGAAAATTATTTAAAAGGAAATTAGTTTAAAATTTAATTCTTTGATTAAAATTAAAATCATTAGTTAAAACTAAATTGTTAGTTAATTAAATTTGTCCAATAGGGATTTAATTGTTCGATTTGTTCGAATATTAATAAATGATATAATTGATTATACAAGGTCTAATACTGTGAAGACAAAATCTCGATCGGAAATGGATTGCAAACAAAAGGTGAGAACTTCTCACTCAAAATTTGTTGTTTGGTTAATTTTAAATGAAATGATTTAAATTGATTGATTGTGTGGTTAGATTGATGACTGTTATCAGTTGAATTGAAATAGACCCAATGCGCCGCATAGTAGCGGAGATTATTATATTAAACCCATATTCCGTGATATTCCACCTCGAAGTGGAATAGGTATTTAATTGTTGTGCTAACGTCCGTGGATGCAGGGAAACAGGTTGGAGGGATCCAACTGGATTCCTCGAACATTTGATTTTGTTTTATATGTTGTGTGTTTATTTATTATAATCTGTGTGTGACTACTTGCGATTAAAACTGTTGAAGGCTATAATTTAGCCAAATATATTTTTGTTATCGTAGGATACCAGAAATAAATAAAATTCGATTTTTGAAATTTAGTAAAAAATTTATAGTAAATTAATTTTAGAAAATTGAATAACTTTAAAGGGAGGAATTTGTTTCAAATGAAAATAAATTTGGTGTTGAAATAAATTTAGAAATCAATTTTGGAAATTGATTTGGTACTTGAAAATAAATTTGGAAATCAATTTAGAATTTAATTCGGTGCTTAAAATGAATATTTAGATATCGATTTGAAAATGTATATCAAGGGATATTTAGAAGTCTAAATTCATAATGGAATTTTATAAAAGAAAGTGGAATCTGTTTTAAAAATAAAAGTGTGGAAAGGAATTTACGGATTTAGAACATAAATTTAAAGTAATTCCAGAAGGATTTATAAATTGATTTAAATGAACCATTTTAGAATGGAAGGTGTATTTTCCCTAGAAAGCCGAATATGTTTTCAATATAGTCTATAAATATGAAATTGAAGTTGTAAAGATGTTTTAAGGAATGATTATTTTGGAGAAATTATTTTCTTGGGTTATTTGAAAATCTTTAAAGAAAAGATTTATTTTAATTTATTATAGAAGTATCTATTTAAAGATTAAATTGATATTTGTTTTATAAAATGGATATTTAAATAGTTATATCCTACCTACTAATTTTATTTTAAAATTAATTTGGCCTTGAATTATTATACGAGATTTTTATATAATATTTTCATAACTAATATTTAAGTAAGTGTTTTAAAATGGTTTTATTTTAAATATTTCCAAGTATATATGTTGGGATAAGTAATTTAAATTATTTTAAAGTATGTTAACTCGGCAGACCTTCAGTGGAAACAAATAATAACGGGAATCTTATTCCGCAAGTGAAAAATGATTAAAATTTGTTTTCAAAGGATTGAAAGGTGAAAAGTAATTTGAATTTTTTTTCAAATGGTTGAAATGTTAAAATTGTATCTTGCAGAGATATTTTGAAAATAATAATTGGGGAAAATTATTTGGAATCCAGTGACTGTTGTTAATGTTGATTGATAATTAAATAACCGACTATCAATATTTGCCTTTAAAGGACGTTAGACTTTCAGTGGAAATAAATAATATCGGGAATTTTATTCCGCGAGTGAAAAGTGATTTGAATTTTTTTTCAAATGGTTGAAGTGTGAAAATATATCTTGCAAAGATATTTTGAAAATAAATAACTCGGGGAAAAGCATTTGAAATCCAGTAATTGTTATGATTTTCATTGATAGTTAAGTAACCGACTATCAATATCGGCCTTTTAATGGCATTTGAATTTCGATGCGACGGGGGTCGGATTCCAAGTGGATATCCGAAAACCACATCGAACCTTTGTGATTGTGATGAATCTTTTATTTAAAAGATCAAAATGAAAATTGTTGTGAATGGTTGAAATCTGAATGAACACTTATTTTTAAAAATAAGCTCTCGCTATTCGGATTAGCCAAGAGTGAACTTTGTGTCATAAAACCAATTCCGAATAATGATACGACGAAATGGGATTTGCATTTGAAGACCAGTGGTGAAGATCGGGTATTTGCGAGAATGATAGGATGACCTATCGATTGTCTCTGCACTGAGTAGCTATGGTATAGAGATTCCCTAAGTGATGGAAAGTCCGATCGGGATTGCGAATACCCAGATTGCAAGGGCTTCTTGGGAAGTGCCTTCGGTTCTGTTCGAACCTGGAACAAACTTGTATGGATGTTTGTCTGACGTTACAAATTGAGATGTAATGCTGGTTTCTATCAAATACATTTCTGTTGGTGGCGGAGAATTTATTCTCTTAGCTTAACACCCTTCTCTGAGACGTACGAGCTCAGAGGTTATGTAGTTGATGGTTATTAGTGATACATTCCCAATTTGGTAATGTGGCATACGAAGTGCTGCTGATCATTTGTTGATCGAAGCATGACTTTTGTGAAATGCATAGCTTTGTGGACGAGACTTCGTCGTGCCTCACAACCCGGAAATGTTCGAAACCAGAATGTTGCGGGAAGGTTTCTAGGGGTCGCGCCCCTAGGGTATGTCCATTTTCTTCTGGGTAAAGGGTGGTATCATGGTATGGAGCCTAGATGCTTAACTCGTGTGGACACTATAAATTTATTACTGTTTGATGTTGCTTTGTGGTTGAGGATCCTCGGATAAAGGTCTGTAACGACCGAGGATGGCATACTTGTGTGTTAGTTACCTATGTTATAGCTTGGTTAAAGCGTGAGGTATCCTTGTTAGCAGAGATCTGGTTAGGTTCTTGGGGCGTCCTTCCAGAGACGTACCCATTTCGGTGTAGGAAGTTCCTTTGCCTGACCATTTGTTGGAAATTCAAAGAAACAATACGAGCTCTGTACGGTTTGAGTTGTATAACCTGCCATGGAATATGGCGGTAACCTGCTATTGAACAAGGTAGCTATAGTAGGCATACGACGAAATGTTGTATGCTGGCTAAGATTAATATTATACTTTCGAAATGTTTTCTTCACTATGCACAAAAAATAATATACATAGGTTTTGCGTATCAAGCATTTTTGACTGTCATAAGGAGAAATCTCCTCCAAGTGTGCGATTGCATTGTGTGTGTGGCGGGAGGCCTTATGGAAGTTTCATTTTTCAAAAGCATAGCAGATTTCTTTTTATTTTCTTTGTGAAAATAACTGTTTTTAAGATCTCACACCAGTCCCATGACTGATCTGGAGTTTATTGTTCCCTTTCTAAACTCTGGGTGCCCACCAATTTCAACACGGGCAGCCTAGAGTCAGGTTATCAGGTCATTCTGGAATTCATAAGTTGCTGTGGAGATAAGGAGCAAGCTGGATGGCGAAGCGTATCACTAGCATATGTTATATTTTCTTCCGCTGTTTGTTGTTGTAACACTCTGATAATGTAATATGATGTAATGTAATAACCAATATGATTCTTGGTTTTAAAGATTATTTGTTGATATATTATATGTTGTTCCGCTGCGACAGTCTCGTCCACAAAGCTATGCTTTGGCACTAAGCCATGCTTTGTTCAACAAATGATCAACACACAGCAGCACTCAGCATGCCATGTTACCAAATTGGGAGTATATCGTTGATAACCTTCAACTACATAACCTCTTAGCTCGTACGTCTCAGAAAAGGGTGTTAGCTAAGAGAATAAATTCTCTGCCCTAGCGGAAATGTATTTGAAAGAAATCTGTCTTATATCTCAAAATGTAATGTCAGACATGTAACCATACAAGTCTATTCCGGGTTCGAACAGAACCGAAGGTAATTCCAAAGAAGCCCTTGCAATTCGGGTATTCACAATCCCGATAGAACTTCCTATCACAAAGGAAATCTCCATACCGTAGCTATCGGTGCAGAGATAATCGATAGGTTATCCTATCATTTTCACAAATGCCCGGTCTTCAACACCGGTCTTCAAATGCTATCCACTACGACGTATCACTATTCAGAATGGGTTATATGACACTAAGTCCTCTGCCGGCTAATCCGAATAACGAGCGCTTATTTTAAAAATAAGTGTAGCAATCAAATTCAAGCAAATCACAACAAATACCCATTTAAAGGTCAATATTGATAGTCGGTTATTTAACTATCAATGGATGTGCACAACATCACCCGATTCCAAATAATTTCCCAAATCATTTATTTTCCAAAAATATCTTTACAAGATATATTTTGAACACTTCAACTATTTGAAAACAAATTTCGAATCATTTTCCGTCTTTACAACTTTTGAAAAAAAAAATTCAAATCATTTTCCTACACGGGGTATATTCACAAATATTTATTCATTTTCATTGGAAATCTGCCGAGTTCAAATACATCAAAATAATTTATATCACTATTAAAAATATATTTGGAAAACACTTTGAAATAAAACTATTTTTCTTTAAACACTTTAATTAAAATATTAGTTGTAAAAATATTATACCAATATTACATATAAACTAAAGTCCAAACTAATTTTCCAATGTAAAATTAGTAGATAGAGTGTAACTATTTAAATAACTATTTTCTAAAACAATTGTTGATTTAAACTTAGAAATAATCATCTCTATAATCAACTTAATAAACCTTTACTTAAAGGCTTTAAAACAATTTAAGAAGTAATTTCTCCAAAGTAACCTTTTCAAAACAAATTCTAAAATTATATATATGTGTGTGTGTGTGTGTGTGTGTGTGTTTCAAACATATTTTAGAAATTTTATTCGGCTTTCTAGGGAGAATACATTCTCATTTCAAAATGGTTCATTTAAATCAATCAAATAAATCCTTACCGATTTATTTCAAACTTACGTTCCAAATCTGTGAATTTATTTCCACACTTCAAAAATAAATCAATGTTTATTTTTTTAAAACAAATTTCCCTTTCCTTTATAAATTCCATAGTGAATTTACATTTCCAAAATATCTATTAATATATGATTTTCAAATCAATTTCAATTTTTCGCTTTCAACTTCAATTCAATTTTCACTTGATTTCCAAAAACACCAATTTTATTCGGCTAAATTTTAGCCTTCAATGATTTCAATCACAAAGATAATCACACAGAGATTATAAATAATCAACACACAACATTGAAAGAAATTCAATTATTTGAGGAATCCAGTTGGATCCCTCCAACCTGTTTCCCTGCATCCACAGATGTTAGCACAATACCAATCCCGTTTCATGACGGGATATCGCGGTACATGGGTTTATATAAAATATCATCCGCTATTATGCGGCTCAATAGGGTCTCATCCGCTATTATGCGGCTCAATAGGGTCTCATCCGCTATATAATGCGGGAAATCAACTCTAAGTACATATATAACACCAATTCCACTTCAAGGTGGAATATCGCGGTATATGTGTTCAATATAATAACCTCCGCTTAATATGCGGCGTATAGGGTCTATTTCAATACAACCAATAACAATCATCATCCAATCACACAATCAAGCAATTTTAAATTTAACTATTTTAAATTTTATACCGAAACACAATTCGATTGAGTGAGAAGTTCTCACCTTGCTTCTAATAACAGTTGCAGTGTTTCATTCTGAATAAAATTAAACACGCATTTAATTTTTTCTCAAAATTCCACTAGCTCAAATAAATCCTATTCCGAATAGTGATACGTCGTAATGGATAACATTTGAAGACTGGTGTTGAAGATCGGATATTTTCAGAATTGGAAGGATTACCGTCGAATGACTCTGCATCGGCTGATCTCCGATATAGAGATTTTATCACCCTTTGTGGTGGGAAGTTCGGACGTGATTAGTGAATATCCGGATTGTAAGCGCTTCTTTTGGAAGTGCCTTCGGTTCTGTTCGATCCCGGAATGGACATGCATGGATGGGTGTCTGACGTTACAATTTGAGATGTAAAGCTGGTTTATATCAAATACATTTCTGTTGGTGGCGGAGAATTTATTCTCTTAGCTTAACACCCTTCTCTGAGACGTACGAGCTCAGAGGTTATGTAGTTGATGGTTACTAGTGATACATTCCCAATTTGGTATTGTGGCATACGAAGTGCTTCTGATCATTTGTTGATCGAAGCATGACTTTTGTGAAAAGCATAGCTTTGTGGACGAGACTTCGTCGAACCTCGCACCTCGAAATGGTCAAAACAGGAAAAATGCAGCAAGGTTTTAGGGGGTAGCGCCCCTTAGGGTATGTTCATTTCCTTCTGGATAGAGGTGGTATCATGGTATGGAGCCCAGATACTTAACCTATGTTGTTGCTTGTAACAACCCTGTATTTTGCAATTATTTTTAAATTGAATTTCAAGATTGAAAGTCTTTGTTTATGAAAAATAATAAATTTTGTTATTTTAAATATAAAACTTTGATTTTGATATGGATTAGAAATCCAAATATGACTAAATAGAATAATTTTCCAAAAAGTGAATTTTGGTTAAAATAGTCAAACTTTGACTTTTAAATTTAAATTTTAAATATTTGAAAATTTAAATTTTATCTTTTATTCTGAAGGTAAATAAAATTTTAAGAACACTGTTTTTCATTTCATTGAAATCTGATTTATTATGTGAAAGTTATGCCCTTTTAACTATTGTGTGTAATTTGCTGTATTTAACAAAATGGTTTATTTTAAATTATCTAAATAATATTTTATTTAGTCATGTAATGTTATAATTATATTTATATGGGTAAAATAACATGCTACGAATATATTTTCGTTTTGAACATTTTTAAAAGTGTTATTGACATTTTCAAATGTCAGCTGTATTCTGTTTATAAATTTTAATTCCTAGTTCAAATAATTAAAGTAATTCTTTATTTATCTTTATATTTTCTTAAGAACTTATTTATTCTCATTCCTACTTTATTTTTTTCCTTATTTATTTTATTTATTTAACTTTTTTTTAAAGTAAAATAGAATTGTATAAGGCTAGTGACATTTATTTGTAATTTTCATGTCCTGTTTCCAATTTTTAAACAATTTCTTTAGTTCCTTTTCTATTTCCTATGAATTTAATTATTTATTTCACTTTGAAAATGTTTTAAATATCATTTTATTTCAAATTTTTTCTTATAATATTTTTAAAATGAAGTAAATAATTTTTTCCAAAGCCATTGCTAATGTTCTTGTAATTTTTATGTCATGTTTGCCATATTTAAACAATTTCTTTATTCCTTTTTCTATTTTTCTCCAATTTAATTAATTATTTTATTTTATAAATGATAAATAAATTATTTTATTTCAAATTTTTACTTCATAATATTTTTAAAATGAAGTTGATAATTTCCCAAAGTCAATGGTGATTTATTTGTAATTTCTGGACACTGTTTTGAATTTTTAAGCAATTTCTTTTATTCTTTCTATTTTCTTTAAATTTTATTATTTATTTTCATTTTATTTCACTTTGTTTCGGTTTTAAATTTAAATTTACTGATTTTATTTTTTATTTGAATTAAAGAAAAAGAAATATGAAAGGTTTAAAAAGCTTTTAACTTAAGACCTTTCATTTGCTAGTCCTTTCACCTCCTAAAGTCTTTTCGCTTGCCATAACCTCCCCATTTCTCATTGGCTGTGTATTTGCATTGTATTAGCCGTGACTTTCATCCTATTTCTCATGCAAGAAACCATTCTTTCATTTCATTCACGGCTTCAAACATTTGGGGTAATGTCTTCCTCTTATTTTCTTCCTTGTCTTCCTATTTTCTTATGTATTTTTGCCTTTTTCTCTCCACTCTTTTGCTCGGCCTCCACTCCATAGCCATGGCCAGCACGTCCTACATATATTCCCTGCCATCATTACCACCTACACTCCAGGCCATGACCATAGCCGAGCCAACCATTGTGACAAAACCCCACAAATTCCAACCTAAAGCCTTGAAAGCTTGTTGTTTGACCACCATTTGTTCACCAGTTCCATTTCCACCATCACCATCACCTTATGTAGCCAGCAACACCTCTGTCCAGACCCTTACTCACCCCTCCTACCTCTGACCAGACCCATACTCCACTGGTTGAGACAAACATCCCATAGCCAAGCCCCTCTTGTTGACCAAAACCATGCTAGTGTGCATAGAACTCTTCACATGCCTATCTTGTAACTTCCTCTACATGTCCAGCCTTCATGCCATGCATTTTCTATGTTCAAACCTGAGCCAAAACATGTCCAAACCTGAACCAAAACATCCCCTAAGCCGTGATAGCAAGTGTAGAAAGCAAGGCAAAAGGTTGTGTATTCGTATTGCTTTTCAATTCAAAGTTGTTCAATTTCAATGTTGTGTTGAATTATAATTTTATTTTGGTATTGTTTATGGGTTGTGACAGGATCATAAGCTTGGTTCTCATCCACTTGAATCTATTTTTGTGTTGTCGTTCTTTTGGGAATCCGTTTGGGTCATTTGATTCGCTATCTTCATCACAAAGAGGTGAGTAAAACTCACACGATGATTATACTTATGCAACTGTGAAACAACAACAATTGAATGTGTAGAAAATCATATGATGTATAACTTCCTGTGATTATTTATATATGATGTTAAACCTGTTAAATTTCATGTCATATCATCTGTTATTATATATATGTTGTTACTGTTCATTTATATCTGTTTATCACACTTCAAGTTCCCTGTAGATTAGAAATCACTATGGGTTGAAATGATACATACCCTAACGGACTTTAGAATAGGGGAAAAATCGTTATGGGCTGAAATGATAGGCCTGAATAGTTTTTATTTAATTTATTTAACTTGGGATTGCGGGTTTGAAATGATATAACCCAGATTTTTCTTTTTAAACTGTGGATTGAAATGATACATATCTGTATCACTTGACCTAGGTTAGAAAACTATATACAGACCCGTGGTTATTTTATAAAGTGTTTTTGGATATTTTTATGTATTTTAAAAATATAAATTTATGAAATTTGATTTAAATAGATTTTGAAATGTTTTAAAATAAAGAAATTATGATTTTTCTATGAGTTAAAAATGTAATTAATGAAGGGTTAAATTGGATTATTGAAATATAATTTTTGTTTGAAAATTTGGAATTTTGGTTAAAAATAATATTTAAGTTATATAAATAAAATGGAAATTTATTCTTATTTTGAAAATGGTAAATATGATAATTTGATTTAAATTTGAAATTGAATGATTTAATAAAGTATTATAGATTTTTCTATGAATTAAAATGGTTAAGTAAATGAATGCTTAAAAGTGAAATTTTAAAATGCAACTTGATTTGGAAATGTGGAATTTGGTTTTGTTTAAAGTTAATGAAAAAAATTGGTAATTTAGTTTAATTTGTGAAATGATAATTTGAAAATTGTAAATGTTAATAAAGTGTTAAATGTAAAAAATAGGAAAGTTTACACTTGAATTTATTAGGTGGATGTGTGAAGTTGATTTAATTATAAAATGTTGCTTTATAAAAATCATTAAATAAATGAGTATTTTAATGAACATCTTTGAATGTTAAAATATGATTTTTATAATGTTTAAATGGTTTAAATTGAAATATTTTCAAGTATAACTTTCATCACCTTTTTTTGAATGCTGTTAAAGGTTGAAATTTTCAATGTTTATGGTTTTAACTTAGTAAATGTACTCATAATGGTTTAAAACTTTGGAAATTAAATATTTGATTTGAAAGTATATAAACTTAAATTTTAAATGGTTTAAATGAATTATTTTGATTAAAATATAAGCTATATAGAAGGTGATTTGGAATGATAATAAATGAATGATATCTTTGAATTTAAAAGGTATTTAAAGTTGAATATTTGGATTTGAACTTATATAATGTTTTGAAATGAAGTTTTGAAAGATATGATATTTTGATATATGTTAAATGCATTGAAATGAAGTTTTGAAAGATATGATATTTTGATATTGAAAATGTTTTGAAACGAAGTTTTGAAAGATACGATATTTTGATATATATTAAATATTTTGAAATGAAGCTTTGGAAAGATACGATATTTTTATATATATTAAATGTTTTGAAATGAAGTTTTGAAAGTATGATATTTTGATATTAAAAATGTTTTGAAATGAAGTCTTGAAAGATATGATATTTTGATATTAAAAATGTTTTCGAATGAAGTTTTGAAAGATATGATACTTTAATATTAAAAATGTTTTGGAAATGAAGTTTTGAAAGATATGATATTTTGATATTGAAATGCTTTGAAATGAAGTTTTGTAAAATATGATATTTTGGTAATAAAATGATTTAAAAATGAAGTTTTGAAGGATATGATATTTTGATAATAAAATGATTTGAAAGGATATGATATTTTAATATATTAAATTGATTTGAAAGGAATTTTTGAAAGGATATGATATTTTAATATATTAAATTGATTTGAAAGTAGTTTTTGAAAGGATATATAATTTAATATATTGAAATGGTTGGAAAGGACATGATATTTATTTTGATAAATATTTGAATTTGAAAGATATGGTTTGTTGATATATTGAAATCGTTTTGGAAATGATTTAATCTTTATTTTGATAAAGATTTGGATTGGAAGGATATTTTATTTTGAAGTATAAAATATTTTCTTAAAGTTATAACCACGGGTTATAATAACGATTGATTGGCAAACAGACCTGGATCGGATATGGGCATACTCTCTGTCGATACCGAAAACCATTTTGACAACTATGTACGCGGTGGAGATTCCAAAACGAAGTAGGTTGGTTGGTGAACGCTACTGAAATGAAGTAAGAGCATGTTGATGGATGGCCTAATTATGACTAAAACAGGAGCTATACCGGCCTACACAAAGGGTCGCACCCTTTCATCGAGCATGCTTCTTTGGAAACCATTCTATTACTTTTGTGATTCGATATGGTGGCGCCACTTTGATTCGGGGTATGTCTCGAGGTGGGCGGAAGCTGCCGGCTTGTCGTCACCATCGGTCTGAGAGTGCAAACGGTGCATCCACCCTAGCACTGCCTCACGTATCTTGTCATATGTTCCTTATATCGAGCCCACTACGATTTTTGTTTAAAGATCCGACCGCGTTAAAGTTCACCATCCCCTTAACGCTATTTTCTATATGATTATACTTTACTGATTAGACACTACCGTATATAGCGTATATTACTATACAGTTAATAGTTTAACGGATCCTTAGAGGATGGGCGGTCCCAAGCATCCTTTAAGTTACTTGTACTTTTACTACAGTTCACTTGAGTTGGTTTACATTGTATAAGTACGTACGTCCTGACTCGAGTGTTTGTATTTTTATTTACGCTCGGGTCAGCCTGAGTATTCACAGATTTGGATTTCTACTTTTTGGAGACTCGAGTGCGTGTCTAGTTTTATATTTTCAGTCTGTTGGTCCTCTCCAGCTCTTGTATTAGTAGATTTCTATGTTTTGAGACTTCTTTTGTACTTTATTTCTTTTGTTGTATCTTATGTAACTCTGATATATTTATATAGTAGCTTCATGAACTACTATCTCCTTTACTTCCGCTGCATTATTTTTACTCTGTGTCTGCGATTTGTGATTTTTATTTACTGTATATTCTGAGATTTGCCAAATTTTCATTTACAACGCGATAGTTTGAGCAATTCAATTCAGACATGTGTGTCTACCTATACACTAATAATGGATGTGAATGGTTGAAAATATCGGGCCGTTACAGTTGGTATGAAAGCTCTGGTTTTAGGCAAAACTCAGTATATAGAGTAGATTTAATTTCAAAATCACTTTCGAATGAGCTTGAATTCCTTCTTCTTCAATTCGGTTTCCTTTGAATTTCAGAACGTTCCCTGCAGTTCCAAAATCCATTCATGTCCCTCACTATTCATCTTCTTTTGGTTCTAGAGTATTCCATAACTCCACTTCAAAATGATCTTTATAATGAGTTGGCAGTCCCGCCAAATCTCAAAAATTGAATTGTAAAAGGGTGAAACTCCTTTATAATTAGCATCGATTCACCCGAGATTTATATCTATCCTTGGTTTAGATGCTAATATCTTTCGTTATTCCAAACTCTAACTCTTGAGATCGAATGTAGATTTACCCCAAAAAAATGCACATTGATCTTATTCTTTAAGTCACGGTTGACCCGGTTAAGGTTGCTCGTGATTTATTTAAAGTTTATCCACCTCCCTATTTTATTATTTAATCATCTTGTCTTTTGTTTCCAACCTATCTTCAAACATTTTGAATTGTACTTGTAAATCTATGTTTTGTTTATATATAGTGTTGTTTGAGTTGTTGATGTTGAATTGGGTTTCTGATCGATTCTTCTGATCAACGCTATCGATAAGATTTCCAAAACACTTTGACAGAACAAACTGACACAATATTATTTTAAATTTTGGTTAATGAAATAAATTTTGATATATAAGTAAATTTATGGAACTTAATAAACTAATTTAAATTGATTATTTGAAGTGATAATACTTGATTTATCATTTATTGTTCTATAAATGAATTTATAAATAGTTGTTTATAAATTGATTTGGGAACTGAAATGAATTTAAAACAAGAAATTTAAGAATTTAATTTCCGATGGTTTCAAACCTTGTGTTTAAAGTTTTAAAAGGTTACATTATTTAAAGTATTTTTGAATAGAAATTTGTTTTCAAAGAATTTTAAAAGTAGAAAAAAAATAGTGCACTTCTCTTTGTCGCTGGAAAATAACTTCGGTGATGACCACAGCATCAACAATACTCATTTTCGAGTTTCGAAATGAAGAGACCGCCCTGTAGTCATGCTACAGCTTTGTTTTGGGAAATCAATTTGATTGGAATTTCTAAAGTATGACTTGATTTATAATATATATAGACATTTGATTTAAATTTGATTTGATAAGTTATGTACGTACATTTATTTATCTCTAAATGGTTTGAAGAAATCGGAAATTTAATTCTTAAATTCGATTATAAAAAGAAAATCCAAATTTTGGATGAATATTCAAGGATGAAATGATTTAATTGGAAAGTCTTATTTGTATAATACAATTGCATTCAAATATAACTTACCTTAATTTCAGAAGTTAACAATGTAATTAGATAATATACAATACAAAAAGATTTTATAAATAAAATTTGAGTGGTTATAATAAATGTCATACACTTAAATTTTAATTATAAAATGATTAAAAGAGGTAAATATAATAAAAGGTAATTGAATAACTTACAATAAAATAATGTTAAAAGAACTAAGAATAAAAGAAAGCAGTTATAATAAGTGTAAGTATATTTAACATAAGTGATAAATATATTGAGAGGAATAAATTTAATATTAATTAGGAATAAAGAAGAATAAAATTTATTAATTACATTGTGAGTGTAATAAATGATTATTTTCCAAACCCATGGTTTTAAAAATTGTTAATTTAAGATGATTGGATAATAAGATAATGAAATTTGAGATAGTTAAGATTTATTTAACTTGTGTAAAGATTTATTCTCCATTTAAGTTGAAATTTCCATGCTTTCAAATTTATTTCCTTATTTTGTTTTTCAAACTATCTTTTGGTTGTCCTTATCATCCTTATCTTGCTATAGACTGGTATAGGCATCTTTTTATAATCTTTCTGTTTAGAAATCTTTCTATAATCTTTGATAATCTTTGGTACTCATTTTGAATCTATTTTTGCGTGCTTGTGTTCTTGATTTTGGAGAATCTTGGAAATATCATCTCCACCTTGTTAAACTTGCATATAACAACAGTTATCAGGTACAATCTCAATCTTCTGGTCACCTTGTCTTAATCTTATTTCATTTCTATCTTTTCTGTGCTTTCCCGTACCTCAATCCTTTTCGGGGATGAAAAGTTTTGAGTGGGGAAGAGTGTAACAACCATGTATTTTACAATTATTTTTAAATTGAATTTCCAGATTTAAAGGCTTTATTTATAAAAAGAATAAATTCTGTTATTTTAAATATAAAACTTTGATTTTGATATGGATTAGAATTCCAAATATGGCTAAATAGAATAAATTTCCAAAAAGTGAATTTTGGTTAAAATAGTCAAACTTTGACTTTTAAATTTAAATTTTAAATATTTGAAAATTTGAATTTCATATTTTTTTATGAAGGTAAATAAAATTTTAAGAACACTGCTTTTTGTTTCGTTGAAATCTGATTTATTATGTGAAAGTTATGCCCTTTTAACCATTGTGTGTAATTTGTTGTATTTAACAAAATGGTTTATTTTAAATTATATAAATAATATTTTATTTAGTCATGTAATGTTATAATTATATTTATATAGGTAAAATAACATGCTATGTATATATTTTGGTTTTAAACATTTTTAAAAGTGTTATTGACATTTTCAAATGTCATCTGTACTCTGTTTATAAATTTTAATTCCTAGTTCATATAATTAAAGTAATTCTTTATTTATCTTTATATTTTCTTAAGAACTTATTTATTCTCATTCCTACTTTATTTTTTCCTTATTTTTTTTATTTAACTTTTATTTGTTTTAAAGTAAAAAAGAATTGTATAAGGCTAGTGATATTTATTTGTAATTTTCATGTCCTGTTTCCAATTTTTAAACAATTCCTTTAGTTCCTTTTATATTTTCTATGAATGTAATTATTTATTTCACTTTGAAAATGTTTTAAAAATCATTTTATTTCAAATTTTGTCTTATAATATTTTTAAAACGAAGTAAATAATTTTTTCCAAAGCCATTGGTAATGTTCTTGTAATTTTTATGTCATGTTTGCTATTTTTAAACAATTTCTTTATTCCTTTTTCTATTTTTCTCCAATTTAATTATTTATTTTATTTTAGAAATGATAAACAAATTATTTTATTTCAAATTTTTACTTCATAATATTTTTTAAATGAAGTCGATAATTTTCCAAAGTCAATGGTGATTTATTTGTAATTTTTGGACACTGTTTTGGATTTTTAAGCAATTTCTTTTTTTCTTATTCTATTTTCTTTAGATTTTATTATTTATTTTCATTTTATTTCGCTTTGTTTTGGTTTTAAATTCATATTTGCTGATTTTATTTTTTTTATTTGAATTAAAGAAAAAGAAATATGAATGGTTTAAAAAGCTTTTAACTTAAGACCTTTCATTTGCTAGTCCTTTCACCTCCTAAAGTCTTTTCGCTTGCCATAACCTCCCCATTTCTCATTGGCTGTGTGTTTGCATTGTATTAGCCTTAACTTTCATCCTATTTCTCACGCAAGAAACCTTTCTTTCATTTCATTCACGGCTTCAAACATTTTGGGTAATGTCTTCCTCTTAATTTCTTCCTTTTCTTCCTATTTTCTTATGTAATTTTGCCTTGTTCTCTCCACTCTTTTGCTCGGCCTCCACCCCATAGCCATGGACACCACCTCCTACATCTATTCCCTACCATCATCACCACCTACACTCTAGGTCATGACCATAGCCAAGCCAACCATGGTGACAAAACCCCTCAAAATCCAACCTAAAGCCTTGAAAGCTTGTTTTTTGACCACCACTTGTTCACCACTTCCATTTCCACCATCACCTTAGGCAGCCACCACCATCTCTATCCAGAACCTTACTCACCCCTCCTACTTCTAACCATTTCCATACTCCACTGGCCGAGCCAAACATCCCATAGCCAAGCCCCTCTTGTTGACCAAAACCATGCTAGTGTGACTAAACTCTTCACATGCCTATGTCGTAACTTCCTCTACATGTGTAACCTTCATGCCATGCATTTCCTATGTTTAAACCTAAGCCAAAGAATGTCCAAACATGAACCAAAACATCCCCTAAGCCATTCTAGCAAGTGTAGGAAGCAAGGCAAAAAGTTGTATATTCGTATTGCTTTTTAATTCAAAGTTGTTCAATTTCAATGTTGTGTTGAATTATAATTTTATTTTGGTTTTGTTTATGGCTTGTGACAAGTACATAAGCTTGGTTCTCATCCACTTGAATCTATTGTTGTGTCATCGTGCTTTTGGGAATTCGTTTGTGTCATTTGATTCGCTATCTTCAGCACAAAGAGGGGAGTAAAACTCACATGACGTTTATACTTATGCAGTTGTGAAACAACAACAATTGTATGTGTAGAAAATAATATGATGTGTAACTTCCTGTGATTATTTATATATGATGTTAAACCTGTTAAATTTCATGTCATATCATCTGTTATTATATATATGTTGTTACTGTTCATTTATATATGTTTATCACACTGTAAGTTCCCTGTTATTAGAAATCACTATTGGTTAAAATGATACATACCCGAACGGACTTTAGAATAGGGAAAAATCGTTATGGGCTGAATTGATAGGCCTGAACGATTTTTATTTAATTTATTTAACTTTGGACTGCGGATTTGAAATTATAAATCCCAGATTTTACTTTTTAAACTTCGGATTGAAATGATACATATCTGCATCACTTGACCTAGGTTAGAAAACTATATACAGACCCGTGGTTATTTTATAAAGTGTTTTTGGATATTTTTAAGTATTTTAAAAATATAAATATATGAAATTTGATTTAAATAGATTTTGAAATGTTTTAAAATAAAGAAATTACGATTTTTCTATGAGTTAAAAATGTAATAAATGAATGGTTAAATTGGATTATTGAAATATAACTTAAGTTTGGAAATATGGAATTTTGATTAAAAATGATATTTAAGTTATACAAATAAGTGGAAATTTATTCTTATTTTGAAAATGGTAAATATGATAATTTGATTTAAATTTGAAATTGAATGATTTAATAAAGTATTATTGATTTTTCTATGACTTAAAATGGTTAAGTAAATGAATGCTTAAAAGTGAAATTTTAAAATACAACTTGATTTGGAAATGTGGAATTTGCTTTTTTTTTAAGTTTTAAGTTAATTAAATAAATTGGGAATTTAGTTTAATTGGTGAAATGATTATTTGAAAAATGTAAGTGTTAATAAAGTGTTAAATGTAAAAAATAGGAAAGTTTACACTTGAATTTGTTAAGTGGATTTGTGAAATTGATTTAATTATAAAATGTTGCTTTATAAAAATTATTAATTAAAAGAGTATTTTAATGAACATCTTTGAATGTTAAAATATGATTTTTATAATGTTTAAATGGTTTAAATTGAAATGTTTTCAAGTATAACTTTCAGCGCCTTTTTCTAAATGCTGTAAAAGGTTGAAATTTTCAATGTTTATGGTTTTAACTTAGTAAATGAACTCATAATGGTTTAAAACTTTGGAAATTGAATACTTGATTTGAAAGTATATAGACTTAAATTTTAAATGGTTTAAATGAATTATTTTGATTAAAATATAAGCTATATAGAAGGTGATTTGGAATGATAATAAATGAATGATATCTTTGAATTTAAAAGGTGTTTAAAGTTGAATATTTGGATTTGAACTTATATAATGTTTTGAAATGAAGTTTTGAAAGATATGATATTTTGATATATATTAAATGCTTTGAAATGAAGTTTTGAAAGATAGGATATTTTGATATTAAAAATGTTTTGAAATGAAGTTTTGAAAGATATGATATTTTGATATATATTAAATGTTTTGAAATGAAGCTTTGGAAAGATACGATATTTTGATATATATTAAATGTTTTGAAATGAAGTTTTGAAAGTATGATATTTTGATATTAAAAATGTTTTGGAATGAAGTCTTGAAAGACATGATACTTTGATATTAAAGATGTTTTGGAAATGAAGTTTTGAATGATATGATATTTTGATATTGAAATGTTTTGAAATGAAGTTTAGAAAGATATGATATTTTGATAATGAAATGATTTAAAAATGAAGTTTTGAAAGATATGATATTTTGATAATAAAATGATTTGAAAGGAAGTTTTGAAAGGATATGATATTTTAATATATTAAATTGATTTGAAAGGTGTTTTTGAAAGGATATGATAACTTAATAGGATATGATAATTTAATATACTGAAATGGTTGGAAGTGACTTGATATTTATTTTGATAAATATTTGAATTCGAAAGATATGGTATGTTGATATATTGAAATGGTTTTGGAAATGATTTAATCTTTATATTGATAACGATTTGGATTGAAAAGGATATTTTATTTTGAAGTATAAAATATTTTTTTAATGTTATAACCACGGGTTATAATAACGATTGGTTGGCAAAGAGACTGAGATCGGATATGGGCATACTCTCTATCGATACCGAAAACCACTTTGACAACTATGTATGCAGTGGAGATTCCAGAACGAAGTAGGGTGGTTGGCGAACACTACTAGAATGAACTAAGAGAACGTTGATTGATGGCCTAATTATGACTAAAACAAGAGCTATACCGGGCTACACAAAGGGTCGCACCCTTTCATCGAGCATGCTTCTTCGAAAACCATTCTATTACTTTTGTGATTCGATATGGTGGCGCCACTTTGATTCGGGGTATGTCTTGAGGTGGGCGAAAGCTGCTGGCTTGCCGTCACCATCGGTCCGAGAGTGCAAACGGTGTATCCACCCTAGCACTGCCTCACGTGCCTTGTCATATGTTCCTTATATCGAGCCCACTACGATTTTTGTTTACAAATCCGACCACGTTAAGGTTCACCATCCCCTTAACGCTATTTTCTATATGATTATACTTTACTGATTAGACACTACCGTATATAGCGTATATTACTATACAGTTAATAGTTTAACGGATCCTTAGAGGATGGGCGGTCCCAAGCATCCTTTAAGTTACTTGTACCTTTACTACAGTTCACTTGAGTTGGTTTACATTGTATAAGTATGTATGTCCTGACTCGAGTGTTTGTATTTTTATTTACGCTCGGGTCAGCCTGAGTATTCACAGATTTGGATTTCTACTTTTTGGAGACTCGAGTGCTTGTCTAGTTTTATATTTTCAGTCTGTTGGTCCTCTCCAGCTCTTGTATTAGTAGATTTCTATGTATTGAGACTTCTTTTGTACTTTATTTCTTCTGTTGTATCTTATGTAACTCTGATCTATTTATTTAGTAGCTTCATGAACTACTATCTCCTTTACTTCCATTGCATTATTATTATTCTGTGTTTGTGATCTGTGATTTTTATTTACTGCATATTCTGAGATTTGCCAAATTTTTATTTACAACGCGGTAGTTTGAGCAATCCAATTCCGGCATGAGTGTCTACCTATATACTTATAATGGATGCGAACGGTTGAAAATATTGGGCCGTTACATTGCTGCAAATTTATTACTTTGTGGTTGTTGGTATTAAGGATCCTCAGATAAAGGTTGTTCACAACTGGATGATGACATACTCGTGTCAGTAGTTACCTATTTTTGCAGAGATAACCCGGCCTTGTGTTGCAGAGATCCGGTTTAGTTCTCGGGGCGTCCTTCCAAAGGCGTACCCATGTGGCAATGGGAAGTTTCTTGGTCTGACCATTTGTTGGAAATCCAAAGAAACAATACGAACCCTTTACGATTGCAAATTGTATGACCTGCCTCCTCAGGAGATAACTATAGCAGGCATAATATAATGGTACCTATGCTGGCTAAGATTGACATTATACTTTCGAAGTAGTTTACCACATTTTGCACTTATAGTAATAATAAAAAGAAATTCTCTCTATCAAGCATATTTAACTATCATAACGAGAAATCTCCTCCAATTGTGCGTTTGCATTGTGTGTGTGGGGGGTGGCCTTATGGTAGTTACATTTTCTAAAAGCATTGCGGATCTATTTTTAAAATACTTCTTTGTTCGTTTTCAAAGATAAACTATTTTAAGTTCTCACACCAGTCTCATGACTGACCTGGAGTTTACTGTTCCCTTCCTAAACTCTGGGTGCCCATCATTTTCCACACGGGCAGCCTAGAGTCGGGTTATCAGGATATTCTGGAATTCAAGAGGTGCTGTGGAGCTCAAGAGGCGAGCTGGATGGCGAGACGTATCACTTGTATGTGATATTATCTTTTCCGCCGTGTATTCAGTTGTGAGGACAGGTTTATATAATTGTCCATTATTGTGTGGTGTTGTATATTGACTCTGATGGTGTAATGTATAAAATGTATAGTTCTTTTGATTTAAAGATTATTCATTTATTTATTATATGTTGTTCCGCTGCGATTGTGAGATTCTGATATTGTTTCTGTTGCTTCTTCTTTCTTTCTTTCTTCTTCTACCTATTCTTCTTTGACCCTAACAATTCGGTTTTCCGGCCTTCGATTGCTCGGCAGTTGATACATTGGATGTATTAATGTAGATTTTCGAAAGTCGAAAATCTTATTTGTTACATTTGCTCTCTGTAAAGATATTTTTGGAAAATAAACAATTTGGGGAAATTATTTGGAATCTGGTGATGTTGTGCGTATCTATTGATAGTTAAATAATCGACTATCAATATTTACCATTAAATGGGCATTTGTTATGATTTCCAATGAGAATGAATAAATATTTGGAAGTGTTTCCGCGTAAGGAAAATGATTTGAAATTTGTTTTCAAAAGTTGTAATGGTGAAAAGTGATTTGAAATTTGTTTTCAAATGGTTGAAGTGGTAAAATCAACTTCATTCAACATCACTTAAGTTATATTCCATTTCAAACATCATTTGTTTAAATTAAGTTAAATTTCCCCTTATAAATCCAATTCAGATTCCAATTCTAAAGTAAATTCTGTTTAAATTTACCAAAATCAAATTTCGTCACTTATTCAAATTCATATCTCGTTTTGCTTAACAAAATTGTTTACCCATTTTATCATTTGGTTTCACTTACATTTTCTCACTTTACAAGTTACACAATTTATATATTTAAACTTCTAAATCATATTAAATAATCACCTATCTAATCCAATTCAATTTATTTAACTTTCCTTTATCAATTCAATTTCATTAACACTTAATGAATTGTACACAATCAAATAACAATCATATAACAACCAAATCATAACCAACATAACCAAATTATTAAATTTACATTCAATTTGGTTTAACACTTTTAATTCCAATTGGTTGATATTAAATTGACTTCCATTCAATTATTCAATTTCAAATTTACTAGTTTTTAATGAATTAACACTTACATCCATTATTCCATATCAATTCATTTATATTAGATTGATTAACATTCAATTCATTTATTTATTCAATTGCTAATTCATTTAACAAATAAGGTTGAATTTCATTTATATAACTCAAGTCCACATCCGTTTAATTCACTTTATTATTTTACTTCGATACCAAAATCAACTTCATTAGCTTCTAATTTTATCAATTATCTTTAGTTCACTTCGAACTAATTTTACAACTCATATTTATAAAAAAGTGTTTAAAGAAAAATAGCTTTATTTCAAAGTGTTTTCCCGATATATTTTGGATAGGTGTTATAAATTATTTTAAAGTATTTGAACTCGACAGATTTCCAGTGAAAATGAATAAATATTTGAAAGTGTTTCCACGTAAGGAAAATGAATTGAAATTTGTTTTCAAAAGTTGTAAAGGTGAAAAGTGATTTGAAATTTTGTTCTCAAATGTTTGAAGTGTGGAATTTAGTGATGTTGTGCATATCTATTGATTGTTAAATAACCGACTATCAATATTTACCTTTAAATGGGTATTTGTTGTGATTTGCTTGAATTTGAATGCTACACTTATTTTAAAAAACGCACTCGTTATTCGGTTTAGCCGGGAGAGGACCTTTGGGTCATGAATCCCATTCCGAATAGTGATACATCGTAATGGATGGCATATGAAGACCGGTGTTGAAGACCTGATATTTTGGGAAACGGAAGGATTACCGTCGAATGTCTCTGCATCGGCCGATCTCTGATATAGAGATGTTATCACCCTTTGTGATAGGAAGTCTGGACGTGATTAGTGAATATCCGGATTGCAAGGGCTTCTTTTGGAAGTGCCTTCGGTTCCGTTCGATCCCGGAACAGACTTGTATGGATGTGTGTATGACGTTACAATTTGAGATGTAAAGCTGGTTTCTATCAAATACATTTCTGTTGGCGGCGGAGAATTTATTCTCTTAGCTTAACACCCTTCTCTAAGACGTACGAGCACAGAGGTTATGTAGTTGATGGTTACTAGTGATACATTCCCAATTTGGTAATGTGGCATACGAAGTGCTGCTAATCATTTGTTGCTCAAAGCACAGCTTTTGTATAAAGCGTAGCTTTGTGTACGAGACTTCGTCGGACCTCACACCCCGAAAATGATCAAAACAGGAAGAATGCAGCAAGGTTTTAGGGGGTAGCGCCCCTGGTGGTATGTTCATTTCCTTCTGGACAGAAGTGGTATCATGGTATGGAGCCCGGATACTTAACCTATGTTGTGCGGCAAATATATTACTTTGTGGTTGTTGGTATTGAGGATCCTCAGATAAAGGTTATTTACAATAGGGGGATGGCATACTCGTGTCAGTAGTAACCTATTTTTGCAGAGGTAACCCGGCCTTGTGATGGCAGAGATCCGGTTAGGTTTTCGGGACGTCCCTCTAGAGGCGTACCCATATGGCAATGGGAAGTTCCTTGGCTTGACCATTTGTTGGAAAATCCGAAGAAACAATACGAGCCCTGTACGGTTTTAGTTGTATAACCTGCCATTTACTTATGGTGGCGCCCCACTGTTTAGATGGTAGCTATAGTAGGCATACGATAATGGTCGTATGTTGGCTTAGATTAATATTATACTTTCGAAATGTTTTCTGCACTTTGCACTTATAGTAATAAATCAAAGAAATTTGCGTATCAAGCATGTTTGACTATCATAAGGACAAATCTCCTCCAATTCTGCGTTTGCATTGTGTGTGTGGCGGGAGGCCTTATTGTAGTTACATTTTCTAAAAACATTGCGGATCTATTTTAAAATATTTCTTTGTTTGTTTTTAAAGATAAACTGTTTTAAGTTCTCACATCAGTCCCATGACTTGCCTGGAGTTTTTTGTTCCCTTCCTAAACTCTGGGTGCCCATCATTTTCTACACGGGCAGCCTAGAGTCAGGTTATCAGGATATTCTGGAATTCAGGAGGTGCTGTGGAGCTCAAAAGGCGAGCTGGATGGCGAGACGTATCACTTGTATATGATATTATCTTTTCCGCCGTGTATTCAGTTGTGAGTACATGTTTATATAATTGTCCATTATTGTGTTGTATTATATATTGACTCTGATGATGTAATGTATAAAATGTACAGTTCTTTTGAATTTAAGATTATTCATTTATCTATTATATGTTTTTCCGCTGCGATTGTGAGATTCTGATTGTAACAACCCTCATATTTAACGATTTTATATTTAAATGTTTTATTTAAATATAGCGTCGTTAGTCGGATTTAGTTCCGAAATGTTACTTTCTGCAAATGGCCGAATTGGAACTCGAAACCATTTCCATTGATTCCAAAATGGCATTTGCGATCTTTTTAAGTATAATCTTTGATATGTTTGGAGTAAGTCGAATTTTTCTATTTGCTAAGTGGGCTTTGGGTTTGGGTTTCACCCAAACTGTTCTATTAACCTCAACTCAGCCCTTCTCTCCTTCCATTCACTTATTCATTTCATAAAAGCTTAAGCTAAAAACTGAAATGGGGGAAGAGAAAGGAAATTAGAAACCCCTAGCCCTAAATCCAATTGCAAACTACAAATTCTTGCTCCAAAATCAAAGAGAAGCCATTGGTAAGTTCTTCTTCATCTTCTCCAACTCTTCTCTTCTTCAATTTCAGAAAATTTCCTAAACCTAAATTGGAAAATATGTGTTTTATTCTTAGATTGAAGGTTGTTGAGTTAAAGTAGTGTTTGTTGGTCTTCTCCTTGCAAATTTAACTCCTTCTTCTTTGTTTTGGGTTAAAGGTGAGTTTTGAACACACATCTACTTCTTTTGATATCATTGATGTTAGGAATGAATTCCTAATACTTGTTCATGTGCATTTGCTTTCGATTTGGATTGCTTTGGTGAAATTGCCAAATTATGATTTTTGAAGCCAAATCTATGTAAAACCTCTTATGGTTGATGTTTTGTTATTCGGAGTGTTTGGGGGTGTTGTTAAGCTTGGGTAGTCGTTTGACGTAAGCCCATAATCAACACGCATCCGATCGCTTTCGATTTGTTTGGCCATAGTTGGCCTAGGTTCAGGAATGGCCTGACCATCAGGTTTCAGACGTCTGAAATGCCTATTTCAGACGTCTGAATATTGTTCTTGGAAGAAATTTCACTCCCAGATTCTGACGTCTGAATTTATATTCCAGACATCTGAATTAGCTTAATTTCGACCAGAAAGGAAATAGGCAAAATATTACCTATTTCAGACGTTTGGATGTTAGGATTCAGACGTCTGAATTCTGTTTTGGAAAACAAATTGATTTCCAGATTCAGACGTCTGAATCCCTTCTTTTAGACGTCTGAATATGTTGTTTTTGACCAGTTTGCCTTGTTCGTTTAATTTTCCAAATTTGATCGATGCATATTGATTCCAATTAGTTGTTTATGCATATTTGACCTTGATAATTTCTTTTTGAATTCATTCACGGGTTTTTATAAATTATTTCTTCAAATTGTATTAAAAGTTAGCTTCTCCGATTTATAAATTCTATTTAAACCACACGTACAATTTCGCACTTCGAGCGAAGTGGAAGGGTGATTAAATGGTTGGGCAAAACACGGACCATGAATCTGTGCGTTTATCTTTCCAATTAATTCTCGACCTATTCAATTGATCGTTTTAACCTTCGGGTTTGGTTTACCGATGATATGAGGTGAACTTTGTACTGCTTTGAGTGTGAAAGTGGCTGACGGATAGTAAACCGTTTAGTGCGAACGAGTTGTTATGGGACATACGTTAACACTTTTCGGATTCCTTTTCGAGAGTTGTGACACATTCCGCCAGTTAGTGGTGTCCAGTACTGGGTCTCTGACCTTCACCACTACGGTTTGTTGCCTTCGGGTATGTGCCTTCGGGTTTGTGCCTTCGGGTTTGTTGCCCTTTTATATCGCTTCCGATGTTGGTCGTTATGAGCCGCATGGGTGATATTGGGTTGCCCTTTAGTATCGCTTCCGATGTTGGTCGTTATGAGCCGCATGGGTGATATTGGGTTTGGAGTCTTCGGGCTCATAGATCCTTGTTTGTACAGTACTGAGCTCGAGCAAATTTTATGATGTTTCATTCATATGTATATTCCCTTGGTATCGCCCTTCGGTGTTGGTCATTATGAGCCGCATGATGATTAGCGTTTACCTTGTGGAACTTGTATACCTTATTGGTATTTGTTATTGCCTTTTGGCTTTTTTTAGGATATTCGTATCCTTTGTTTCTATATGTTCTGATGATATGAGGCTTGTTCTATATGATTCATCTTTTGTTAGATGATTGTGTTATCTCCCTTAGAGATATATGTTATACCTTGCAACCTTACAGGTTTATTGTTGATCAGTTTATCTAACTGATTTGTTTAGCTAGACTGACCCGTGTATTTTTATTCGGGTCAGGCCGAGATGTTTTAGGTTAGGTGCTTTTGGACTTAGCCTATTTTGCTTCCGCAATGGACTATTCAGCTTGTTCCTTTTTGTCATAGCTTTTTGGGTAGTCCTATTTTGTAGTAACTCTGATATATATTCTTTTGACTCGTCTGTATATGGTGGTTTGTTATCCCACTTGATATGTATTATTGTATAACTCTGTAGTGAATCTGTATATGTGTATATGATGATTTACTGTTCTGTGATGTATATTACATTTGAGTTATTATATTATGTTCTGATAGATCCAACCACCTATGGTTTTGTTTTAAGTATTCATTGGGTATGTCGACCTGGTTGGTATGTTTATTGTCGATGTATTCAATAGATAGTTAGAGCAAGGCTATAGATGGTCGCTCCTAACCAGCCTTATTCTCCGTGTTAGTTGACGGCATTACTTTGTAGTGTCCTTGGCTAGCATGGGTATAGAGGTGGGGCGTCACACTGATATTGTTTTTGTTGCTTCTTCTTTCTTACTTCTTCTATCTTTTTCTTCTTCTTAAACCTCAAGGGTTCGGTTTTTCGGCATTCCATTGTACGGCAGTTGATACAGTGGACGTATTAAATTCCATAGTGAAATATAATTATTTACTATAGAGTACTATAGTCGAAAATTTTGAAAATTTACATGTGGTATAAGAGCATTTGGTTAAGCGACAACCTTGGCTCCGTTGGGAATTACTCATTAGAGATAGGGTCAGTAGTACTCTAGAATGAGTGTGAGTGTAATAACAGATATGAGCGCGTATTTGTTAGTGAATATTAAAATTCTTTATATTGTGTTTGCTTATCCGTTGAGTTGTTTGTGAATTCTGGTCGGTATGTGGGACGCCATATTATCGATAGGGATTTCTAAACACTTAAACGAGGCAAGTCGACATAGTATCATTTTAAATTGGGTAAATGAAATAATTTTACCTCGATTATATTTTACATATAAAGGAAATAATTGTATAAGCAAATGAATTATTAAGTATGGAATTATAATTAATGTGATTTACAATTGTGAAATAATCTTATATATAAGAAGTGAAACTATATGAATATATTTATAAATATGAGTTGTAAATAAAAATAAATTTGAAAAAGAATTGGAAAATGTTGAATCCTGTTCATTTTGGAAATTATTTTCCAAAATTAAAAGTTAAATGGTGAAATTATATCAGAAAAAGATTTATAAATGTGATTTATAAATAAAAGGAAAATTTTGAAGAGAATATTAAGCACTGAATTCACTACTGTTACTGGAAAATAATATGGGTGATGACTGCAGCATCATCAGTATCATTTTCAAGTTTCTGTGTGATGTATTTGCTACCATAGTAAATTGAAAATTTAAGTTTTGTTGTGATAAATAAATTTGAAATTAAAATACAAGTTGTAATTGATGAATATAAGTAAAATGAGTTTTGGACTTATAATATGAGATAATAAATTTAGCTTTGGTAAAGTTATAGGATTTGGGTTAGCATAGTAAATATATGATTTGAAATTTAACTAAAGGAAAGTTAAATAAATTGATTTGGAGAAGATGTAAGTGAAACCAAATGGTAAAATGGTTAAACAAATCTGTTAAGCAAAACGAGATATGAATTTGAATAAGTGATGAAATTTGACTTTGGTAAAAGTTAAATAGAATTTAATTGAGAATTGGAATCTGAATTGGATTATAAGAGGAAATTTAAGTTAAGTTAAACAAATGATGTTTAAATGGAATATAACTTAAGTAATGTTGAATGAAGTTGATTTTGGTATCGAAGTAAAGTAATAAAGTGAATTAAATGGATGTGAACTTGAGTTATATAAATGAAATTCAACTTTATATTGTAAAATGAATTAGCAATTGTATTAATGAATGAATTGAATGTAAATAAATTGATATGAAATAATGGATGTAAGTGTTAATTCATTAAAGCTAATTAAATGTGTTGAGCCAAATTGAATGTAAAGTAAAGTAAACTAAATGAATTTGGTTGTCTTGGATATACATTAATTGTTAGATTGTTGTTTATTGATTGTATAGAAATTCAAATGAAGTTGAATTGATAAAATTGAAAGCTATGTAATTTGATTTGAATGTTGAAGTGAACTAACTTGAATGGAAATTAGTGAATATAAACTAATTGAAAATGAATAAATGAATGTTAGTAAAGCCCTATGTTAATGAATTGTTAACCCCGTTCTGCCAACGAGTTGAAATCTGGGCCGACTCATCCACTTAAGGTCCTTAACGACTCAATGGACCCGCAACTCAATAAACCTCAGCAACTTAAAGAATGGACCGACTCAACTGGTTGCGACTCAATTAGCTGACGAGCTAAGGCTTAAGGCAACTTAGAGGAACAAAACGACTCAAGGGGGGAACGTTTCATGAGACAGGCCGACTCAGTGAATCACCGAATTAACGAGTTAGAGACTTGAAGCCCCAAGCAACTTGAAGAGGTCAGCGATTCAGTGGGTACACGATCTAAAAAGTATTGCGACTTAACTGATACGCGACTCATCAAGACTATCGACTCAACGACCTAATTAGTTACCGACTCAACAAGTTCACAACTTAAGGACTCGAGACGGTAAGAAGTTAGAGTTGCACATAGGCCACGACTCACGACTCACGACTCAGTATGACTCGCCTACAACCTAAAACCACTGAGTCGTAGCTCGTTGTCACAATACTTGTGTCAAAGAGGATTGACTCGTGGACGACTTAGGACTTGTGCTATATCCAGGAGACCGAGGGCGCTCTGATACCAAGCTTGGACTCAGCCAGTTAAATCGTCCACGACCCAACTTGACTCGGCCACGAGTTAACCATGAGTCAAGCACGGCTTATGACTTAAGGAGGAAAACCCCTATAAATACGTGACCACCTCCAACATTCAAGGGACTTTTGGGCGGAGGGATCATTTTTCTTCAAGGCATTGGAACTTTACTATCTTCAAAGCAAGCTACACTCCATCACTTCAAGCTCACGCAAGACGCTTAGATAAAACTTCATACAAAGATTCAACACATTCAATCATGGATTCGAAGAACTTTGTTGCATCGAAGTTTTCTCTAGCTACTTGTCTTTTGAATGGAATTGAATTGTAATTGGAAGAGATTGTAATAAGTTGTAATCCAATCAGCAATAAAAGGATTGAAGTGGACGTAGTCTTGATCATAAGCCGAACCACTATAAAGTCTGCGTTCATTTACTGCATTTTCTGTTACTTACTGCTATTTCTTGACTCCCGCATTCACGGGTGGTGCTTTCACACTGTTTCTACACACACCGAGGTGTTAGCGTCAGAATTTCACGTTAACATTTTTGGCGCTTTCACTGAGAACATCGATCTCAGGGTATTTACATCATTGCTTCACCAAACTTTGAGGAAAGAATCTCCGTTAAGACCAGAAGTCTAACAGAAATTATGGCTCCCGAAAGGAAACGTAGATCTGCCAGATCTGATGATGTTCAAGAGAACACCGCCACTTCTCCTCCTCTGAGTCAGACAACTCCAACTGTGGGAGTTATGCGAGCGGAATTGGACGCTGTGGTTTTGGGATTGAATCAACAGTTAAATACTCAGAATGCACAATTAGAGGCTCAGAATGCTCAGAATACCTTGATATTGAATAAGCTAAATGATTTGCTCGAGGCTAATCGTCAGCCAACAAATAAATAAGGAAACTCTGCTGATAGAGCTCAAGATGTTAGAGGGAATACTTCTCAAAGGGCGGTAAGCCCCGTTGAAAGGCCACTTCCTCAGGATGGAGGATCGGGACCTCAACCGACCCTACGTGAACGACTGTTAAGGCAGAACTCTGAAAGAATGGCTAACGTTTTCCCAGCAGGGCCTGTGGATGATGAAGAGTATTTTTCAGGGATGGTCCGTCAAATCATGAAAGAAAGTATGCGAAAGGACGAGGATGAGTAAGAGTGGGGCTTTGCTCCAAGCAAAACTCCATTTACCGAGAGGATTCTGAAAGCTGAATTCCCGAGAAAATTTGTTCCGCCCACTATTCCAGCTTACAAAGGAACAAGTGATCCTAACGAATTTCTGTATAAGTATGACTGGCATATGACTGGCGCCAGGGCATCCGATGAGATTAAGTGCCGGTACTTCCCGGTGTATTTGGAAGGAGTAGCTTTATTATGGTTTACCAAGCTGGCAGTTAGATCCATTGATCAGTTCTCCGACTTAACTAAGAAGTTCAAGGAGCAGTTTCGGTTGTACGCCTCTAAAGCAAAGGTATAATGTCATTGTCAAGTCTGGAGCAAAACCCAGGGGAATCCATCAAATCGTTTTTGAATCGATTCAACACAGCTTTGGCCGAGGTTGATAATGCTGAGCCACGCATGGTCTTAACATACTTGATGAGGGCAATTGATAAATCGAGCAAGTTTGGAGAATGGTTGAAAATGAAAGAACCAAATTCACTCGATAAATTCTATAAAAAAGCCGATGAGTTCATGCGCTTGGAAAGCCTTCAAGCATCGGCTAAGGTGGCGTCAGAAGAAACTAAGAATGATAGTAACGCTCTAGACAAAAAGGAGTCCAATGCTCAGAAAAGGGGGAATGACGGCGGAAAGAAACAAGGGGATGCAAAGAAGGGTCGAGCTTTCAACTTCACACCCTTGACTGATACCCCTGAAAATATCTTCTTTGCAACCAAAGATAATATCAGTTATCCTACGCCACCTAAGATGAGGGTTGGAGGTAAAATGGAGAAAAGTGGAAGATTCCGTCAGTTACACAATCAGCCTGGTCATGACACTAACGAATGCCGACACTTGAACGAAGTAATTGAGCAACTGTTGAAAGAGAACAAGCTCCAACAGTATGTTAAAAGGGGTAGGGACACAACAACCTCATCAGTCCAAAGGCAACAAGTCCCCGCTCACCATCCAAGCTCGAGTGAGAAGGCCGTAGAGCATGAGTCAGACAGGCCTGTCATTAATGTGATAACGGGAGGTCCTCACCCAGCAGGCAGGAGCTGGGGTGAGATGGAAAGGTATGCTCATGCACTGAAGCATGCACCCACAGAGGAAAGTGTTTTTGTGTTAAAGGATGCTGCGCCATTGAAACAACAGAAAGCTTTCCCTGATGACATCATATTTAGCGCCAGGGACTCTATGGGTATTGAAGCCCCTACGATAGATCCTCTGGTCATTTCTACCGGTATTGGCCCGGCCACTGTGAGAAGAATTTTGGTCGATTGCGGGGCTTCATGTAATATTCTCTTCAAGAAAACTTTTGACCAGATGAAGATACCAATGGCTGACGTTCAGGCTTCGTCATTAAAAATTGCTGGCTTCGCTGGGGAGCCAAAGCAGCCGATTGGGACTATAGATTTGTTTGTAGAACTCGGAAAGGGACTGAGGAAGGTGGATCGAAAGCAAACCTTTATAATTGTTGAAGAATTCTCTGCCTACAACGCCTTTTTGGGCCGACCAACTCTTGCTGCATTCAAAGCTGTTCTTGCTCCATGGTGCTTGACTCTAAAATTCCCCACAGATAACGAAGTTGGTGTGGTTAAGGGAGACCAAGATGCGGGGCGAGAATGTTATTTTGCAGAATTGCGAGAATCCAGGAAGAGAGAAATGGGAAAAGATGCGGCGCCTTCAGTCCGCATCAAAGAACGAACCTTGTAGCAACTACAGGTTGGTCCCTGCACTGGCAAACATAGCGGTCCCCGGAGAGAGATGGATCCAAGAAAAGCTAGTGCAGGGGAGAATAGAGTAGTGCCGGTACCTGTTGACTTAAAGGACCCAAACAAGGTGCTGAATGTGGGTTCACAACTCAACACTACAGCTCAGAATATTCTGATCTCGTTCTTGAAGGCAAATTTAGATGTATTCGCATGGACTCATGCTGACATGTGCGGAATATCACCAGAGATTGCGGTACACGCTCTCAACATTGATCCAAAGTTCACGCCAGTAAAACAGAAAAGAAGAAATCAGGGTCCAGAGAGGTCAGCAGCGCTGAAAGAAGAAGTCGACCGACTCATGGAGAATGGTTTCATCAGAGAATCTGTTTACCCGGATTGGGTCTCAAATCCTGTCCTGGTTAAAAAGGCTAATGGGAAGTGGAGAGTATGCATTGACTTCTCAGATCTGAATAAAGCTTGCCCCAAAGACTGTTTCCCGCTGCCTAGAATTGATCAGTTGGTGGACGGAATGGCGGTACATGAATTGTTGTCTTTTATGGATGCTTACTCTGGGTACAATCAGATCATGATGCATGAGCCAGATCAGGAGGACACGAGCTTCATAACAGATGTTGGTCTTTACTGCTACAAAGTCATGCCCTTCGGACTCAAGAATGCGGGGGCAACTTACCAAAGGCTTGTTAACACCATGTTTAAACCGCAGATCGGAAAGACAATGGAAGTCTATGTCGATGATATGTTGGTAAAGTCAAAGAAAGCAGTGGACCACATGGATCACTTGGCAGAAATGTTCGCGGTCCTCCGGAGATACGGAATGAAGCTTAACCCGTTGAAATGTTCATTCGGAGTGGAGTACGGAAGGTTTTTGGGATTTATTGTGAGCGCTAGGGGCATTGAGGCTAATCCTTCTCAAATCACTGCCTTGAAGGAGGTCAAAGCTCCTAGAACAAAGAAGGAACTGCAGAGTCTTAACGGAAAAGTTGCTGCTTTGAGCCGATTCATTTCTAATGCTACTGATAAATGCATTCCATTCTTTGACGCTCTAAAGAAAGGAAGAAAAAACTTTGATTGGACTCCCGAGTGCCAGAAAGCATTTGATGAGCTGGTTCGTCATATGGAAGTGCCTCCAATACTCTCAAAGCCCGACAATGGTGAAGATCTCTACATATATCTGGCAATATCATCTCACGCTCTGAGTGCAGCATTGGTTCGAAAAGATACAAGAATCTAGCGACCAGTCTATTACATTAATAAAAGATTCACTGGGGCCGAGATGAATTACTCGAAGCTGGAGAAACTCGCCTATTGCCTATTGATTGCATCACAGAAATTGAGGCCGTATTTTCAAGCTCATCCCATCAAAGTCCTCACTGATCAACCTCTGAAGCAAGTCCTGTTTCGCCCTGAGACTTCGGGCCGTCTTTTAAAGTGGAATATTGAACTCAGTCAATATGACATCACTTACCATCCCCGAAGAGCTATCAACGGACAAGCCTTACCAGACTTCATTGCAGAATGCACAGATAAAGGTGATAGTGAGGAAGAGGAAACTAATGACGTCCCGGTGAGATGGAAATTTTACGTTGATGGCGCAAGGAGTGACTACTGTTCTGGGGCAGGGGTTGTCCTTGAAACCCCTGAAGGACGATCATTATGTTATGCACTGAGGATGGAATTTCCTTCGACGAATAATGAGGCAGAATATGAAGCTCTCATTGCAGGTTTGAGAATCGCTAAAGAGCTAAATATCAGAATATTACAGATCTTCATGGACTCTCTGCTTATTGTATGCCAAGTTAAGAAGGAATTCCAAGCTAAAGGAGGAAATCTACCCGCTTATTTGTCAAAGGCCTGGGAGCTTCTTGAGGATTTCGATCATTATTCAATAAGCCATATTCCCCAGGAAGAGAATATGAAGGCAGATTCCCTCGCAAAGTATTCAAGTACCGGTGAAGCTCAACTATTGGGATTAGTCCCCGTAGAAGTCCTGTCAGCACCGAGTACAAACGAGATGGATGTTGACTGGATTATGAATGTATCTCAGGAACAAGAATCATGGATGACTCCAATACTGGACTATCTACTTAGAGGTTCTTTGCCAAAAAATTCGAGAGAAAGACAGAAGCTTCTAAGGAAAGCCTCCAGATATATAGTCCAAGACAGCCGATTGTACAGGCGGGGTTTTTCAATGCCATTACTCCGATATGTAACTAAAGATGAAGCCAAGACAATTCTAGCTGAAGTACACGGAGGGGAATGTGGAGATCACACGGGTGGTCAGACATTAGCAAAGAAAATTCTCCGTTATGGATATTTTTGGCCGGAAATAATCGAGATGCTGCTGCATATTCTCGGAAATGTGACAAGTGCCCGAGATTCGCCAAAATTCGTAGAGCACCTTCCACTGAGCTAACACAGATGGTCAGTCCGTGGCCATTTGCCATTTGGGGAATGGATCTCATTGGGCCATTACCGACTGCCAAATCAGGGATTAGATATGCTATTGTTGCAGTTGATTATTTTACTAAATGGGCTGAAGCTGAACCTTTGGCTACTATTACCTCTAAGAAAATGATAAATTTTGTGACTAAAAATATCATTTGCAGGTATGGTGTGCCACAGAAAATAATCACAGACAATGGCACTCAATTTGAAAGCGAGGAATTCCAGGACTTCTGCAAACGATTCAAAATCCAGAAGAGTTTTTCAGCAGTGGCTCATCCGCAGGCAAACGGGCAAGTGAAAGCAGTAAACAAAATCATCAAGTCAACCATCAAAAAGCAATTGGAAAAAGAAAAAGGTGGTTGGGTCGATAAGCTACCACTGGCACTATGGGCATACAGAACTACTCATAAAACTGCAACTGGGCACACTCCATTCTCATTGGCATATGGATCAGAAGTAATGATTCCAGTAGAGACGAAAGTCCCTTCACATAGAAGAATTCACTTCGATCAAGCTGAAAATGAAAAACTTCAACTTGAGGCATTTGACCTCCTTGATGAAAAAAGAGAAGAGGTTAAGCTCAGAGTTGCGTCTCATCAGCAAAAAATAGCCAGGCATTTCAACTCCAAAGTCCGCCATCGCAGCTTTGAAATTAGGGATTTAGTCTTGAAAAGAATTATGACAGCAGCAGGAGTGTTCGGGCCAAACTGGGAATGGCCATATGTCATAGGCAGCAAACTTCTTGATGGCACATTCAAACTCATAACTGTTGAAGGAGATTCAATCCCGAGAGCCTAGAACAGCAATCACTTGCATCCATATTTTACTTAAAAGCTTTACTGAAATGTTGTAAAAGAATTATGAATGTATGATTCTTGTAATGAAAGCTCATGTAAAACCAGTGCGAGTGAATAATGAGAACTATAAAGTGGATGTAGGCCCGACTTTTGGCCGAACCACTATAAATCTTGTGTTCTTTACTGTTACAAGTCGCTTATTTTATTTCGATAGGTAAAGTACTTCGAATATATTGCTGAAATATCGATTTAAATTCACAGGCAATTTTTTTTAAAAAAAAAGTAGACTTACCCATCGCAGTACCAAGCAATTGCAATCCTTGGCATCACTCAAAAGCAAGCAAGCTTTAAGTAGCAAAAGACTCTAGGGCCGAAGTCCTATATAGGAAGTACTTTAAGCAAACAATGGTTCCGCTGGAGTACATTCCTTTGAGAAGTACTTTAAGCAAACCATAGTTCCGCTGGAATACATTCCTTTGGATAAAGCAACCCAATAATAAAATGACGCATGCTTAAAGATGGTACCAAGAGATTACCAATATGGACAACCAGCAAAAAGAAATGGGCAAGCTGACCAGCACCAACAAAAGACCTCTTCGGAGGCCCATGTTTCACCAAGATTGAAATAAAACTTCCAAGTGTTGAAACGTGGAAAAGCCCTCTTTGGAGGCACAACTCTTCGGAGGATAAAGACCCCTGACGGCTCAAGCCGCAAAATGAGAGTTTTCTTCCTCTATGGTTGAGACGATCGGAGGCACCTTCCCTATGGGAAGGCGAGGCGCTTGTTTACTAGCTGAGACAGTTTGTGCAACGAACGTCCAAGTAACTTGTGTTCGCCCTGGGAGTCCATAAGACGACCAGAGGCACCTTCTTCCCCGCGGGGAGGCAAGGCACTTGTTCACCAGTTGAGACAGTTTGCACAACGAAAATCCAAGTAACTTGTGACCGCCCCGTAAATCCATCCAACCATGAGAGAGTAACTCCCAGGCAGTAGCCCCACTCAGAGGCACACGTTTCACCGAGATTGAAATAAAACTTCCAAGTGTTGAAGCATGAAAAAGCCCTCTTCGGAGGCCCATTTCACCAGGAGCTGAAGTGTAAGAGTCGCTCTTCGGAGGTCCACTTCACCAGGAGCTGAAAAGATAAAAAGACCTCTTCGGAGGCACACGTTTCACCGAGATTGAACTGAAACTTCCAAGTGCTGGAACGTGGAAAGCCCTCTTCGGAGGCCCATTTCACCAGGAGTTGAAGTGTAAGAGTCGCTCTTCGGATGTCCACTTCACCAGGAGCTGAAATGATAAAAAGACCTCTTCGGATGCCCACGTTTCACTAAGATTGAAATAAAACTTTCAAGTGTTGAAACGTGAAAAGGCTCTCTTCAGAGGCACAACTCTTTGGAGGTACACGTTTCACCAAGATTGAAATAAAACTTCCAAGTGTTGAAACGTGAAAAATCCCTCCTCAGAGGTACAACTTTCTAAAGAAGCATTTCATCAGAAATGCGAAACAAAAAAAAAAAAAAGAAGAAGAAAGTCCTCTTTAAAGCTACACTTTATCTCTTGAAGGAAGATCGGTTCATCTATATTTAAAAAAAAAAAAAAGACCCCTCCTACAAAGACTAGATTGTTCTCCGGAGGCCCGCTTTACTACATAGGAGAATTCACTTTGTAAAAATATATATATGTATATGCAAAGAAAAAGTGATATTTCTGAAGGGTAGGGCGTGAGAAATCATACGAAACGAGGAGAACTCTATTTCAAGTAGAATAGTATTCCTCCGAGAACGGAATATGTATTCTCCAAAAAGAGAAAAGAGTACAAGTCCCCTCGAAATTGAGAGTATTGCAACGAGCTTATGCTATAGGGGCAACATGGTATAGCTACATTGGCAAAAGTAATGCTCAAACTGCATACCATAAGCCCACTACAATATTATATAAAGAAACTTGTACAAAAATAAAAAATAAATGCATTCTCAAATACAAACAAGAAGTTTGTACAAATAAAGGATCATTTTATTCAATTCTATTACAATTTCTTATAGATACAAGTTTCGAAATAAAGAAAGCGGGGGCCGGTACCCGCACAATCCCCGACCAGTACGTGCAAAAAAAAAAAGCTAAAAACTGGAATCTTCATTTCTTCTTGCCACCTTTGGACCCTTCACCCGGCCGGATGGTTAGCTTTTTGGGTCGATCTTTAGGCATGAGGGAAGAAGGAGAGGGAGGTACAACTGGTTCAACTTCCGGTTCCTCTTCAGTAGCAATGATGCTCTTCCTCCTCTTCTTTGATATTCCGCGCTTCTTTTTCCTCTTTGAAGAAGATTCACTTCGTGGAGTAACAAGTTTAGACAAAGTTATGTCATCAGAAGGAGTCCGCTCTAGAGATATCTCACCTCCCTCAAGTCCTTCGTCCTTTTGCTCTTGCGAAGCAGCTGGGTCATCCAAGCCACGAAGGGCACCTATTATTTCTTCCTGTGATCCCAGATGAGGAGTAGGAGTGATTGGGTGAGGCAGAGGAACAGTAACTGGAGGTGGAGAAGTTTGAATGACGCTCGGCGCTTTCTCTACAAAGGAAAAGTTAAAAGTGTCAGTATTTCCCGCAAAAAGAGGAGACAATGGATCGTCGAGATTCAAGAAATAATCAAGAAGCTCGTCAAATCCGTAAGAAACTAGCAAGTTGTCCCCCTGAGCATTATTAGGGTTATCTGGAGAAGTTGGTGGTATCACATCAATTTCGTAGTCTAGAGCTTCAGCACTCTCTTGTGGCTCATCTACGGCTTGTGTAATTATGGCTCCGGTATCAGCTTTAGTAGGAATCGGTGTATGAGAGCTAGAACCAGCAATGTCAACATCGAATGAAGTTGAAGGAGGGACAGGGGCAATCAAAGTTGTTTCTTTTTCTTGATGCCCTTCCCCCATCATTTCAACTCGCGATCTAGCAAGTTGCTCCTTCCCTCTAGCAAGAGCTGCGCGAGCTTCGAAGTCTAAATAGTGCGCCTCTAGCTCCTCTTCAGTGTACCCGGTGCCTTTAAACATATCAAGCGCGGCTTCCCATACTTCAGCTAGGGTAACCTCATATTCGGGACCCAAAAATGCAAGACTGCCACGCCCTAACACACTTTGCAAATAAAATTCAAATAATGTCGAGCCGATGTCAGCTTTGGTAGCTTCATGAGCTTCTTCAGCTGCAATTCTACCAGCAATAGCCTCATCTCGCTCTCTTTCGACTTTAGATAGTTGAGCTTTCAATTTTTTCAATTTCCGCAACCTGAAAGCTAGTTTGCCCTTGTAACTGAGTAATATCAGTACGATAGCCCTCTACAATTTGCTCCAGACCATCAGCCTTGGCCTCAGCATCCCTTTGCGCAGCATGAGCATCCCGCACCTGCTGCTGGAGCACACTCTCCCTTTGAGAATAAGAAGTGGAGGAAGTGGCAAGCTCCTCTTTGAGTTTCCCAACTTCCGCTTCAAGTTTTTCATTATAATCGGCAATGCTCCTCATTTATGCATCATGCTGCTTAAGGGTCTTTTGCCATTCGGTTTTGTCATTCTCCATGGTCAGCATAGCTTCGAGATTGGCCCGATTCACCCTTTGGAGCTCATCAACAAGTTTTTGCCAATTTGACATCCTCTCAATGTCAATTCTAACGGTATCAAGGTTTCGTAACATGGCATTTTTATCTATGGGAACAAGGTCAAGGTCAAAGCGAACTCCTTTTAAGCACCAATTTGGAAATCGACTTTGGAGAGTGGCTGGACCTGGTCCAACTTCGTAAGAAGGCCTGTTGATGATTTCCTGGATATCAGTACGGGAAGGGGCAGGAGACTGCGAAGGAATAGGAGCGGTAATCTTTTCAGAAGTTGCAGGCATTGGTTGCTCACTGACTTTAGCCTGTTTACTTGGGTCATCAGTTATGTGACTCTTCCCTCTGTCATCGTGAGATTTGCGTTTGTGGGAGTCACCCTCTTTATGGGAAGAATCGTATCGGTCATCCGGTCTTCCATAACGTTCTTCATGGGCACGTCTCTCCCAAGCCTTCCGAGCGGCCCTCTCTTCATCAGTCTCTCTGTGAACAGGAAGATAGCGCTTATAGTCATACTGCCCGCGTCTCCCGTATCGCTGGAAGTCATCATAATACGAGCCACCTCGCTTCATTGAAGAACCTGAAATTGGAAAAAACAAAACTTTAGAATTTTTTGGAAAGTATGAAGAGCTAAGCGTATAAGATGTCAAAGAATCCTAGTCGTGTGTGATGTGCAAACTATGCGCGCTGAACTAACGAACCGCTCCTCGGTTGAGGGAGAGCAATTGATTTCACCGCCGGTGATAGTTCTTGGGATAAAGGAGTCTGTTTAAGGGCGGATGTCGCTTCAACCGCCGGAGATATAACCTTAATACTGGCAGATTCATCTTTAAAGAGTTCTTGAGAAGTGGTCATTATGTCGCTTAAACTTCCAAAGATGTCATCACCATCGTGCCTAACAAGGCTCCCTCCATCGATTCCTTCCTCAACATGCTCCCCTCTTTGATGAAGGGGCTCCTCTTCTTCAATAATTGGGGCAAGTGCAGACTTATCAGACGGCCTCGCAGCATCTTTCGGAATCGAACATTTCACTAGTGAGGCTTCAATGGTAGTTTCTCCCTGCACAGGCTCTTTAGCTGGAGGCGGGGCATCTGGAGTTTTAGCTGGAGAATCCGAGGCTTCGTGAGGGTGAGTAGAGCGAGAAGTATGTAGAAGCCCATATTGATGTAAAAGTTCATCCCTCAACAAAAACTTTATACTCCTCTCCTCTTTGGCCACGGCACTTAGTCTTTCAAAAATTTGTTTGAGACTTGGATCTTTAGAAGGATGAGGAAGTGCTGAAAAAGAAAAGAGCGAAATTAGCACTTAGCAACTCTGATCTCAAAAAAGCTCAGCAATGGAAAAATTAAAGCAGCTAATCTTACTTCCTACTCTCCAAATGGAGTAAAACCCTGGTGGGCAGCGAGCAAAGAAATACTGACTTAAGAATCCATGAGCGTTGTCAGAGAGATCAGCGATTCCTAGCGCTCCTTATAACTATGATAGAAGGATGATCTTTAATTTTTGTGAAAGAGCATAAGTAACAGATTTCTTCGAAGCTTGGCAAGCTGTCAAGAGTTCTCCTAAACAGAACACACAACCCCATCAAGATAGCATAGCCGTTAGGATGGAGTTGGAACGGAGAAATTGTCAGCCGAAAAAGGAAGGTTCGAAGGATGGAGTTGGAACGGAGAAATTGTCAGCCGAAAAAGGAAGGTTCGAAGGAAGTCATTGAAGGGGGGAGTCGCCCCGCTTAAGCACATTTGACGGTTGACTGCGACAAAACCACGGGGAGGACTGTCAGCAGTATCATTTGGCCCGGGAAAAAGTACTTCATTTTCAGCAAAACCAAAATGAGTGCGTATCTGAGTAAACGCTCTCGGGGTAAGGCTAGTCGGAACTCTCTCTGGGGGATTTGCCACGGGAACAGCTACCTGAAAGGTCTCTCTCATTTGAGCTTCCATTTCTTCTTCTCCTTGATGTGAAGCCATTCTACATAATTAACTGGATGTTCAAACATGAAGGTGCACGTTTCCTAAAAGTGTGAAGTGTTGTGCAGAACTAATAATAATGACAAGTAAATATAACTGAAGTTAAACTAGTTGACAATTGATCGATTACTAAATTTCAGGACTTGTTAATTTTAAAAGTTCAAGTGCAGTATTGGTGCAAACCGGTCGATTTCAATTGACTATCTCAATGTTGCTTTAATACTCTACTTGAATTCGTTGAATTGAAGCACTTCGTTCACACAATCTATTTAAGTTAATTATCTTCTATTAACTAATCTGTTATTGGATGAGGGCAATCAGTGGCAGTATATTCGTCCCAATTTTCCGTGGCTATTGTATTAAGCAGGTTGTAGACTCGCAAATTGAAGCAATCTGTAAAAATAAAATATGCAACAAAGTTTAACAGGTTAAAGTCCAAACAAATCAATATTCAGGCAGTTTATTTCAGCAATCCAAGTTGAAGTTCAAGTCAGGATTATGCTCCGAGATAGTTCGATATATTAACTCGCCCACGATTTAAAGGTTATGAGGCGGCTTAGGTCGTTTATGCTATAAGTCATCAACCCTTTGAGTCGGCAATGCTTAAGTCGTAAGGCATAGAAGGGAGAAAAGATTTCGGTTCAGAGTTATGAGAAAATTCTCCAAGTCCTACCTCGGCCACGACTCAAGACTTGTGTCGTGAGGATTAGTAAGCCGGTCTAGAGTTGAGCTGCGAAGGATATCAGGTCGCCCATAATTATTGAGTCGCATCCGAGGCAATGCTCCACTCTTATTGGCCTACTTACCATACAATTCCTAAACCCGTCTACCTTCTAGCTCTTAACCCATGAACCGTCTCCCTCCTATCCCATGAACCTTCTAATTCCTAACCCGTTAACCCAATAAACTCTCGATCAACAATCCTAGCTCTATCACACCACTGAATCGCTTCGAATCGTGGATCATCAGAATAGATAACCCTAAGTCCGTTGATGACCAAAACAACCAAGTTCGTAGGGCTCAAAGGGGCAAATCGAAGATGAAGATGGGGCGCATAAGTTAGAGGTGTTCGACAATCATAGGGAAAGTGAGATCGCTTACGCAGTATGATGTTAGAGATGATCGGAGATGAATCTGATCGAAATCGCCTTTGGGAGCTTGAAGGAGCGTTAATGGCAGACACGATTTAAAGGTTATGGAATGAGAGGAAAAGGGGAGCGACTCAGGTTTTTATAGCTTTGGGCAGTAGAGCTTGAGTCGGCACACGAGCTAAGATGAGTCGAAGCACACGACCTACGACTCAGGCGTGTACTTCGAGGGGCAAATGTTAACCCCGTTCTGCCAACGAGTTGAAATCTGGGCCGACTCATCCACTTAAGGTCCTTAACGACTCAGCGGACCTGCAACTCAATAAACCTCAGCAACTTAAAGAATGGACCGACTCAACTGGTTGCGACTCAATTAGCTGACGAGCTAAGGTTAAGGCAACTTAGAGGAACGAAACGACTCAAGGGGGGAACGGTTCATGAGACAGGCTGACTCAGTGAATCACTGACTTAACGAGTTAGAGACTTGAAGCCCCAAGCAACTTGAAGAGGTCAGCGATTCAGTGGGTACACGATCTAAAAAGTATTGCGACTTAACTGATACGCGACTCATCAAGACTATCGACTCAACGACCTAATTAGTTACCGGCTCAACAAGTTCACAACTTAAGGACTCGAGACAGTAAGAAGTTAGAATTGCACATAGGCCTCGACTCACGACTCACGACTCAGTATGACTCGCCTACAACCTAAAACCACTGAGTCGTAGCCCGCTGTCACAATACTTGTGTCAAAGAGGATTGACTCATGGACGACTTAGGACTTGTGCTATATCCAGGAGACCGAGGGCGCTCTGATACCAAGCTTGGACTCACCCAGTTAAGTCGTCCACGACCCAACTTGACTCGGCCACGAGTTAACCATGAGTCAAGCACGGCTTATGACTTAAGGAGGAAAACCCCTATAAATACGTGACCACCTCCAACATTCAAGGGACTTTTGGGGGGAGGGATCATTTTTCTTCAAAGCATTGGAACTTTACTATATTCAAAGCAAGCTACACTCCATCACTTCAAGCTCACGCAAGACGCTTAGATAAAACTTCATACAAAGATTCAACACATTCAATCATGGATTCGAAGAACTTTGTTGCATCGAAGTTTTCTCTAACTACTTGTCTTTTGAATGGAATTGTATTGTAATTGGAAGAGATTGTAATAAGTTGTTATCCAATCAGCAATAAAAGGATTGAAGTGGATGTAGGCTTGATTATAAGCCGAACCACTATAAACTCTGTGTTCATTTACTACATTTTCTGTTACTTACTACTATTTCTTGATTCCCGCATTCACGGGTGTGCTTTCACACTGTTTCGACACACACCGAGGTGTTAGCGTCAGAATTTCATGTTAACATGAATCAAATGTGATTAAATGAAAAACCAATTCATTGAATATTAATGAGAAGTGCATGTATATTGATTTGATATGGATTTGTTGGATAAGTTGCTTGATGATAGTCGTTTGGTGGTTACATTTATTGCTTTTTGTTGCATTTGCTATATTGGCACATATTGTTGTTGCTTCTGGTATATGTTGTATATCGATATTATTTTATATATACATGTCCTCATTTGTTGTTGAGTGTATAGCAGGTGCGGATGGCGCTTGCTTCACATTTGGAGCTCGCTAATAATATATAAGGTACATATCTCGGATTACATATCCTACTTTTACACTTATTACCTTGTGGGATGCCTCATTACTTTGATGAGATGTATATTTGTGATATATATATATATATTATCATTTTTTCCGGATTGAACCGCGCAAAGGAGGTTATGTCAAATTTTTGTAAAAAAAAAAGTTAAGGCGCTAGAAAATTTTTGAGAAAATTGGGAATTTTTTTTTGTGAAAACTAAGTTTTGATTTAAAGTTAAAAGTTAAACGATATTGGTTGGTTTGAAAAGATAACTAAGTATATATTTCAAAACTTAGAAGGGCTTTTTAAAGAAGTTTAACTATTGGATTTTGGGAAAGTTAAACACTTAAGTGAATTTGAAATCTAATTTGGATGGATGTTTGAAAAATTAATGGATTCTGTAACTTTTTCTTACTTGACAATTTCGAGGACGAAATTCTTTTAAGGGTGGAAGTTTGTAACGACCCAGATATTCTGTCATTTGAAATTCGTATATTTAATTGATTTTAAAATATTAACAAGTAAAATTTGTGAGTCGAATAAATTTTATTTCTAATATAGTGATTTAATTGGATAATTAAATCGATAATTTAATATTTGAAATTACAAAAATAATTGGAAATTGGTTTTAATGTGATTAAAATTGATTTGTAAAGTTGTATTAAATCATATTGGAGTTAGAATGATGTTATAGAACTTTTAAAATTGAATTAAAAGTTAATTTGTGAAAATTGAATATTTTAATATTTAATTGACGAGTAAAAATAGCCATTTTTCAAACAGTCCCGGATTTCGACGAAACTAATTTCATTAGATCCGTTATGTTAAATTATTTAAGATTTCAAATTTCGTGTCAATCGGATTTACAGTTTGTCCGGGGCAAGCCAAAACGCATAGAAATTAGTTTAACCGGTTTAATTTAAATTTGATCATTTATTTCGGTAACTCGCACATATGATCAAATTAGCTTTCAAAACCCATTCCATTGTGTCTGAAACGCGGGTTAAACCCTAGAAACGTCAGCCGGCACGCTTCGTTTGGAGTCCGGAAAATCTCGGCGAATAATGTTTCGTAGAATTTTCTATAAAAGGACCCATTATCTTCTATTTTGCAAAACCCTAGTTAACTCTAACACTAGCCGGCCCTAACTGATTAATGGCCGAAATCTTTCGATTCTTCTCTCCTTAATCTCTTCAAAATCCACGCATTAATTCAAGAAACTTTCAACTCGAAAACGATAGAGCTTGGCAAGATCTTCAATCCATACGGCTATGATCGAAATCGAGGTGGTAGATTGACGACAATATGCGTTCAAACGGCACGCGTTCGTGCTCGTTTTTCCAAGCATAGGTGGAACCGAGACGGTCGTTCTCATGGCTGATGGTAGCACTCTCGACGAGCTTCCATTCGGCGGTGTTCAATCGTCTTCAAACTGCAAGGGGAGGTCGCGATAAATTGAAGTCAACGGCGGTGGTAGGTTATTGGTCGCGTTCGTATAGCCTGGGGAAGAAATAGAGCACGGGCCAGGATCTGATGTTGAATGATGTTGATTTTGGTATCGAAGTAAAATAATAAAGTGAATTAAACGGATGTGAACTTGAGTTACATAAATTAAATTCAACTTTATATTGTAATGAATTAGCAATTGGATTAATGATTGAATTGAATGTAAATAAATTGATATGAAATAATGGATGTAAGTGTTAACTCATTAAAGCTAATTAAATGTGTTGAACCAAATTGAATGTAAAGTAAAGTAAATTGAATGAATTTGGTTGTATTGGATATACACTGATTGTTAGATTGTTGTTTGTTGATTGTATAGAAATTCATATGAAGTTGAATTGATAAAATTGAAAGCTACGTAATTTGATTTGAATGTGGATGTGAACTAACTTGAATGGAAATTAGTGAATATAAACTAATTGAAAATGAATAAATGAATGTTAGTAAAGTCCAATGTTAATGAATCAAATGTGATTAAATGAAAAACCAATTCATTGAATATTAATGAGAAGTGCATGTATATTGATTTCATATGGATTTGTTGGATAAGTTGCTGGATAGTAGTTGTTTGGTGGTTGCATTTATTGCTTTTTGTTGCATTTGCTATATTGGCACATATTGTTGTTGCTTCTGGTATATGTTGTATATCAATATTATTTTATATATACATGTTCTCATTTGTTGTTGAGTGTGTAGTAGGTGCGGATGGCGCTTGCTTCACATTTGGAGCTCGCTTTCGCGCTATATTAGCCGTATATGCTCGCTAATAATATATAAGGTACATATCTCGGATTACATATCCTACTTTTACACTTATTACCTTGTGGGATGCCTCATTACTTTGATGAGATGTATATTTGTGATATATATATATTATCATTTTTTCCGGATTGAACCGCGCAAAGGAGGTTATGTCAAATTTTTGTAAAAAAAAATTTAAGGCGCTAGAAAATTTTTGAGAAAATTGGGAATTTTTTTTTGTGAAAACTAAGTTTTGATTTAAAGTTAAAAGTTAAACGATATTGGTTGGTTTGAAAAGATAACTAAGTATAGATTTCAAAACTTAGAAGGGCTTTTTTAAGAAGTTTAACTATTGGATTTTGGGAAAGTTAAACACATAAGCGAATTTGAAATCTAATTTGAATGGATGTTTGAAAAATTGATAGGTTCTGTAACTTTTTCTTACTTGACAATTTCGAGCACAAAATTCTTTTAAAGGGAAAGTTTGTAACGACCCAGAATTTCTGTCATTTGAAATTCGTATATTTAATTGATTTTTAAATATTAACAAGTAAAATTTGTGAGTTGAATAAATTTTATTTCGAACATAGTGATTTAACTGGATAATTAAATCGATAATTTAATATTTGAAATTACAGAAATAATTAGAAATTGGGTTTAATGTGATTAAAATTGATTTGTAAAGTTGTATTAAATCATATTGGTGTTAGAATGATGTTATAGAACTTTTAAAATTGAATTAAAAATTAATTTGTGAAAATTGAATATTTTAATATTTAATTGACGAGTAAAAATAGCCATTTTTCAAGCAGTCTCGGATTTCGACGAAACTAATTTCATTAGATCTGTAATGTTAAATTATTTAGGATTTCAAATTTCGTGTCAACCGGGTTTACAGTTTGTCCGGGGCAAGCCAAAACGCATAGAAATTAGTTTAACCAATTTAATTTGAATTTGTTCGTTTATTTCCATAACTCGCACATATGATCAAATTAGCTTTCGAAACCCATTCCATTATATCCGGAACGCGGGTTAAACCATAGAAACGTCAGCCGGCATCCTTCGTTTGGAGTTTGGAAAATCTCGGGTGAATAGTGTTTCGTATAATTTTCTATAAAAGGACCTATTATCTTCTATTTTGCAAAACCCTAGTTAACTCTAACCCTAGCCGGCCCTAACTGATTAATGGCAATAATCGTTCGATTCTTCTCTCCTTAATCTCTTCTAATCCACGCATTAATTCAAGAAACTTTCAACTCGAAAATGATAGAGCTTGGCAAATCTTCAAATCCATACGGCTATGTTCGAAATCGGGGTGGTAGAATGACGACAATATGCGTTCAAATGGCATGCGTTCGTGCTCGTTTTTCCAAGCATAGGTGAAACCGAGATGGCTATGCTCATGGCCGATGGTAGCACTCTTGACGAGCTTCCATTCGGCGGTGTTCAATCGTCTTCAAACTGCAAGGGGAGGTCGCGATAAATTGAAGGTCAACGGCGGCGGTGGGTTATTGGTCACGTTCATATAGCTTGGGGAAGAAATAGAGCACTATCCAGGATCTGATGTTTGCAAATCAACGGCCAGATTTGATTTAGGTTAAAATATAAAAATTGAAATGGAAATTAATATATTTAAAAATCGTGTAAACTTTGTAATAACATAACTTTTTGATACAAGGTCGGAATTTGACGAAATGACTTGCATTGGGTTCGTATATGTAACGACCCAGAGTTTATGATAATTTAAATTTGAATATTTAATTGAATTTAAATGTTAATAAGTGAAATTAATAAGTCGAGTAATTTAATTTTCGAATATTGGATTTAATTGGACAATTAAATCGATAATTTAATAATAGAAATTCTAGAAATAATTGAAAATTGGGTTTAATATGATTAAAAATGATTTGTAAAATTTTATTTAATCATGTTAAAGTTAAAGTGATGTTATAGAACTTTTAAAATCGAATTTAGAATTAATTTGTGAAAATTGAATATTTTAATATTTAATCGACTAGTGAAATTAGTCATTTTTCGAACAGTCTCAGAATTGGACGAAACTAGTTCCATTGGATCAGTAATAGTTTGTGATTATCGGATTTCAATTTTTGTAGCAATCGGAGTTATCGTTTGATCGTGGCAGATCGAAACGCATCGAAATTGTTTTAATATTAATTTGGCGAGTTAAAATAGTCATTTTTCAAACTGTCTCGGATTTCGATGAAACCAGTTTCATCGGATCCGTAATGTGATATTATTGTACGGTTTCAAATTTCAAGTCAATCGGATTTACCGTTTGTCCGGTGCAAGCTAAAACGCCTAGAAAATCGTTTAATCGGTTTAATTTTAAATCGAATGTTTATTACCATAACTCGCACAGATGACCAAATTAGCTCCCGAAACACATTCCATTATGTTCGGAACGTGGGGTAAACCTTAGAAACGCCAACCGACATGCTTCGTTTGGAGTTCGGAAAATTCGGGGTGAATAGTGTTCGCGTATTTTTCTATAAAAGCCCCCCCCCTCCCTCTTCATAAATTTGCAAAAAATTAAAACCCTAACCCTAACTTCAAAGCTCCAACCGCCATTAATAAACGAATGGCCAGAAATTCATCATTTTCTCCTCTCAATCTCTCCCAATCCATACGTTTTTAGGAAAACTTGTCAACACGAAAGTTGTAGAGCTAAGCAAGAGCTTTCAATCCATACGATGATGATCGGAATTTGAGCGACGAGGTGGGGGCTACGTGCCCGCGTTCACCATAAGGTCGGCACAACTTTCAAGGTGCTGGTGAGGGCCGAGTTCATCATGGCTTGGGCCGAGCATGGAGTATGAGGTGCTTGTTCATTTGGCGCTAGTTGATCGTGTTCATGTTCGTCGAGGAGGCTCGAATTTTAAACCCTAATTTCTCAAAATGGGTTTGTTCGTGTGCGTGTAACCTGTAGATGGAGCGTGAATGGGAGATGAAGCAGTGAACGGTCATGATGCAGGAGGCAAGGGATCAAGGGCTGTGATTAGGTTGAGGGTTTAAAATCTAAAATTATGTTGTAAAATTATAAATAAAAATTCGTGTAAACTTCTAAAAATCATATCTTTTTCATACGAGGTCGAAAACGCGCGAAACCAGTTGCGTTGGAATCGTATGGACGAGCACTACGCTATGGAATTGGATTGGAGTCGTTTGGAGTTAGAGAAAATTTTGGATAAAATTAAACGTCCGTTTAATTTTATTCGTAATAAATCGCTAAAACGAAATTGAAATCAAGGTGAGAACTTCTCACTCAAACGAATCAGTTTCGATTTTAATTTTAAATAGTTATATTTAAAATTCTGGAATGTATGTTGGAATGATGATTATTATCTATTGATTGTTAAAATAGACATTATGCGCCGTTAGTAAGCGGAGGTTATTTATTAAAAACATATACCGCGAATATTTCATAAACAGTGAAATTGGTATTATTTATGTACTTGGATTTGATTTCCTGCATTGTATAGCGGATGAGACCCTACTGCGCCGCCTATTAAGCAGATAATATCTATAAATCCCATATACCGCGTTAATTCCATATTGGAGCGGAATTGGTATTGTGCTAACATCTTTGGATGCAGGGAAACAGGTTGGAGGGGTCCAACTGGATTCCTCAACTGTATTGATTTATTTACAGATATTGTGATATTTGTTGATTATCATATCGATATATGATATTTGGATGTCGTGATTGACTATTTGGTGCTGCTGCATCATCGGATCCATTTCTGAAGTTTTAAAAATAATGATTTTGGTTTTAAAAGGATTTTAAAGTGATTTTTCAAAGTATATGTTTTTATTAAATTTTGAATTGATCCATTTTAAATAATTAAAACGTTATAAATTTTTATGTTATAAAAATTTAGATTTTTGAGAAATATAACCGAAATGAGATATTTTGGAAATAAATAGTTAATTAATTTATAAATTTGTTTAAATTGGGATTTTTGAATTATTAAAAACGATGTGTATAAAAGACTTATAAAATTGATATTTTATAAATTAAAAATATTGGAATATTAAAACGAGTTTTTTATAAGTGTTAAAAAATGAAATAAAAATGGATTTCATAAGTGAACGGAATTTATAGATTTATAAATTGTGAAGTTATAAAATGAAAAGATTTTGTGAAATAGAAGATTTATAAGTAATTATCTTATAAATCGGATTTTGGCATTTAAATGAGATATAAATGGAATTTGTTAATAATGAGATTTATAAATCGAAGCTTATAAATAGAAAAGGAATTTATAAACATTGTTTATAAATTCGAAATCAATTGAATTTGACAAATTGAATGTGGAAGTTTATTAAGGGAAATATATTCACAATTTTGGACAGTGAATACATTATTGAATAAAATGGTCATGTTTGGCAAAATGAATATTATAAAAAGAAGTTAATTATTTTAAAGATGTTTTAAAATGTATTATGAATCGAAACCATAGATTTCAACATTGTTGTTGAAATAGACTTTTTCGAGAAAGAAGGAAATGGTGGGCTATAACACAGTTGTTATAGTAAATGATTTCCGAAAGGAAATATTTTGTATAGTATTAGGATTTATATATCTATCTAAATTTCGAATCCCTATACTAGTGATTTTGGGTCGTCGTAACGATGTTTTACGCAGCATTCGTTTTGACTCAAATGAACGTTTTTAAGCGCACGTTTTCCTTAAGGAATGAAATATATACTTAATTTCGATTTAAGTATATTGAATATTTTCCAAGTGTTGAAAATGAATGGCTTTGTAAATTACTTATTATTTAGTAAGTATGGAAATGTTTTCCAATATGAACTGAATATTTTGGAACTTTATCTTTTAAAGCTAAATTGAAAATGAATATTAAAAATCGGTTCGGGAAATCGTATATTCAAAGATATTTATGAATTATAAATTCATTATGGAATTTATAAAAGAAAGTGAAATTTGTTTAAAAATAAACGTTGAATTTATTTTTTAAGTGTGGGAATAAATTTATGGATTTGGAACGTAAATATAAAATAAATCGCTAAGGATTTATTTAAGTGGTTTAAATAAACCATTTTGAAATGAGAGTATTTCTGCGTAAGGAAAATGATTGAAATTTGTTTTCAAAGGTGATAAGGGTGAAAAGTGATTTGAAAATTTGTTTTCAAATGGTTGAAGTGTGGGAAATTATATATCTAGTAAAGATATTTTAAAAAGTAAATAATTTGGGAAATTATTTGGAATTTGGTGATGTTGAGCATGCCTATTGATAGTTAAATAATCCGACTATCAATATTTACCTTTAAATAGGTATTTGTTGTGATTTGTTTGAATTTGAATGCCACACTTATTTTTGAATAAGCGCTCACTATTCGGGTTAGCCGGGAAAGGACCTTGGGGTCGTATAACCCATTCTAAATATGTGATACGTCGTAATGGATTGCATTTGATGACCGGTGTTGAAGACCGGATATTTTTGAAAACGGAAGGATTACTGTAACAACTCGATATTTTCAGCCATTCGCATCCGCACATGTCGGACTTGAATTGCTCAAATACCGCATTGTAAATAAATTTGGAGCAAATGAAATACAATCACAGAATCACAGACACAGAAATATCAGAATAACTCGCAGCGGAAATAAAATACATAGTAGTTCATGAAGCTACTACGACAGAGTCTCAAACCAAATACATAATACAGTCTTAAAACAACATAATAGAAATCCCAATTACATAGAAGTTCACTAATACATGAGATAAACTAGAACAGCTGAAACAGAGAGTAGATATAAATGTAGATAAGCAGAAACTCCAGCAAAGACCAGCTCTAGAAAGAGAATCCAAAGCTGTGAATACTCAGGCTGACCCGAGCGTAAAGTAAAACACAAAACACTCGAGTCAGGACAATATATACTTATATAATGTAAACAAACTCAAGTGAACTGTAGTAGAAATGCACAATAACTTAAAGGATGCTTGGGATCGCCCATCCTTTAAGAATCAGTTAAACTATAGATTAAATACATCCCGTGGTTAAAATTTCAAAATGGTATTTTATACTTCAAAATAAAATATCATTTCAAAATTCAATATCATTCAAAATCCATTTCAAAATATCAAAAATATAATATCTTCCAAACCACATTCATTCTTATTTAATTTAAGTACCATTACAAAACACATTTCAAAATAGTTTATATTTCGAAACATATTACTTCCTTTTTAAATCATAAAATGAAGTTATTATATTTAATAATTAAATTATTAAATTTACAAAATTTTAGTCTTTCAAAATTCATTTATCCACTTAATTTATTAAAACAGATGAAAATTCAACTTTCGCAGCATTTAGAAATTGCTACAGAAAGTTACATTCAAAACAGTTCAATTTAACAAAAGACAGCATAAAAAATGCTGTAATAGGGTTACATTAGTTTCAAATAAAACTTAGTTAAATTCAACAATTATAACATTTACAAAAATGCTATGAAGCCTTTAATTAAACTTAGCCATTTGGTTCATTATTATCAACTACAGCATTTACAAATGTTGTATTATCATTTACATTAGAATTAATAGCATTTCAAAAATGCAGTTAATTAACTTCAAGTATTCAATATAATTTCACAAACGATTATATTTCTATTTAAATCATTTTTACCTTATAAAATCATATAATTTCTCTTTTAAAACAATCATTCAAATACCCTCTATTCATGATTTTATAAAGTTAAATCTCCATTCAAAAATCAAAATTTAATAATAATTCACTTATTAAATTCCAACATAAAATTTAAAATTCATTAAATCAAATTTAACTTAACACTTAAGTTTAAAATTTTCAAATATAACTTAATTTCATTTTTATTTACTTAACTTAAAATTCACTTTTAAGACAAATTCACAAATTTCCAATTCTAGTTATATTTCAAAATTTCAACATAAATATTCATTCATTTCACATTTAACTTTATTCAAAAATCATTAATGTATTACAAAATCATTTTAAATTCATTTGATTCAAAATATCATAAATTTATCATATTTTCATATTTAATTTAAATTCCATTTATCACCAAATTATAATTTCCAAAATAACTTACATTTCAGATTTCTAACTTTGCCCTTTATTTATTTCACTTATAAATTTTCAGAAAATCAATAATGCTTTACAAAAATAATTTTTATAAAATCTAATCAAAATATTATAATATTTACATTTCTTAAAAAATTTAAAAAATTTAGAAAAACATATTTTAACAACGGGTCTGTATTTCATTTTCTAGCCTAGGTAAAGTGATACGGGTAATATATCATTTCAACCCGTAATTTACAAAGAAAACCCGGGTTTGATCATTTCAAACCCGTAATCCCAAGTAAAAGAAAATAATTGAAAATCATTCAGGCCTATCATTTCAGCCCATAACGATTTTTTCCTATTCTAAAGTCCGTTCGGGTATGTATCATTTCAACCCATAGTGATCTAATCTACAGGGAACTTGTAGTGTGATAAACTGATAAAAATAACAGAACAACATAATATAACAGTAACAGATGTTATAACAGGTGTATAATCATGGGTGAATATCATATAATCATAATATAGCAGGTGTAACATGATAATGCATTTTACAGATTCAAAATGGGTCAATTTACTAGTTATATATGTACATATTGTCTGGTGAGAATAACTCACTGTTTTGAGCTGGAGACACAACGATGAATGCACGAATGAGATCCAAACAAGCATGATAACACGACACAAAGATGAGTGGAAGAGCCAAAGATTAATTCTCCTTGGATACATGAGAAAAAACAAATAAATATTACATAAGTTTTCAACCCAAATTCAATTAAACAAAGCTAGAAATGAATACACAAAACATCACCGGAGTGTTTGCACTTGCTTTCAACCACCTATGCTTCAACTCCAGATCTGAAATGTATGGCTAAGGGGTGTGTTTGGATCTAGTTTTGGGTTCATAGGTCAGCCATTGCATGGATATAAAGGAGTAGAGATATATGTGCAAAGGTATGAGCATGACACTACACTACAAGGCAAAAAAAAAATGGTTTCAAGGCAAAACAAGCCACGGCCAAAGGAAAGTGGTCACGGCCAGGTCTGGTGTGGTTAGTAGGAGGACATGGCACTGGTGTCAGGTCAGGAATTTGCTGGAGATGGTGGTGCAAGTGGCGGCCAAGGTGATGGTTTGAGTGGTGGAACAAGATTGGCGCTCGACTAGGTTGAACAAGTGGAGTGTTTGCATAAACTTTGGTGGATCTAGTCATAGATGACCATGGCATGGCTTGGTCTGTGGGCTGGAGGAGATGGTGACCTGATGTGGTGATGGTGAAGGCGGCTATGGTGGTGGAGGAGCAAGGGCCGAACCATGGAAGGTAGAAGGCATGTTCAAAAATCAAACAACAAGTAGAAAAAATTGAAAAAGAAGATGAAAGTTTACCAAATTTTCTTTGTTCAGATGGAGGCCGAAAATTTTGAGGTGAGAAGTGTTTCTATACGTGAAAAATGAATAGGAATGCAGCTGAAAGAATGAGACATGGTCAGCCCCAAAATGAATGCAAGCGTTGGTGGAAAATGAAGAGGCAGGGAGGTGAAAAGTCTAAGGTAAATGAAAGGTTAAAAACTCTTCAAATTTCTCCATTTCTTTTGAATTTTTTTTATAACCGAAATATATTTATAAATACAGATTAAAACACGAAAATTTAGTAAATAAACAAAAATAAATAAATAAATATTAATTAAATATAATTAGATTAAGAAAATAGCTTAAAAATACAAACTAGTCTTGGAAATATGAAAATAAATGGAACAAACTTCGGAAAATTTCTATGTACTTGAAAATATTTGTAAATAAAGGTAAGAACATAAAAATAAAATGCATACATAAAAATGAATAAATAAATTTTAATTAAATATAATTTAATGAAGAGAATAGCAGAAAAATGAAAACTAGCCTTTAAAAATAGAAAACAAATTCAATAAATTTTTGGAAAAATTCAAACATTACTTTAAAAATATTTAAAAGACAAAAAATATATAATATAACATATTACACACATATATATAAAAATTAAAATATTTTTTATATAAATTAAAATAGACAATTTTTTATTAAATAAATCAATTTACTTACAATATTGTAAAAAGCATAACTTTCACAATATAAATCGGATTTCAACGAAACGAAAAGCAGCATTCTTAAATTTTAATATATTTTCATAATAAAAGATAAAATTTAAGAATTTAAATATTTAAATTTGAAATTTAAAAATCAAAGTTTGACCCAAATTGACCAAAGTCAACATTTCAGGAAAATATTCAATTTATACCATTTGGAATTGTAATTGACATAATAATCAAAGTTTATATTTAAAAATGAAATGTTTGAAATGAAACAAGTTTTAAAAAAATTCAAAATGAAATAAAGTCAAAATTAAAATATACATAAAAATCTAGGGTTGTTACACTCTCCCCCACTCAAAGCTTTTCGTCCTCGAAAAGGAAGGAAGCAGAGAAACAACAAGAAAGAATAATATGTTGGAATACATCCCCGAAAGGAGGTAGGGAAAAAAGATAGCTAGGAGGTAAAGTAGGCTGAAAGGCAAGGATGAACCTTATTTGAACCATTATACATTTCAATTTAATTTTTTTTTTGTATGATGAATAGTCATTTGATTCAAATCTGATGGTTCAAAGTAAACAATATTTAAAACATTTTAAATTTAAAAGGGAAAATAACTGATCAAAATATTTTTTATATAGTACTTTATCAAGATACTTTTATCAAAATACTTTTATAACTCGATGTCTTAACAAGTTTATCGTCGTTCCTGTAGATTCTGGCAGTGCGTTGATCAGGCGCAAAGCTAGAATTCTCCAAGTACTTAGTAGACTTGTTTCAACACCCAGTGAAAATAATGAAAACACTTTTAAAAACAGATATGGAAAGTACAATCCAAACAAATCAACCAAACCGAAACAGTTGTCTAACCATGGATCGCAGATACACAATGGTTACGCCTGGATCCCCCGGGAAACAATCCGTATCCGTAAGCTTTCTCAGCCCTGCGAGTTACGCCATGATGACGAGTAGAATGCAGGATACACAATGGTTACGCATGGATCCCCCAGGAAACAATCCGTACCCCTAGGCAAGACTCAGCCAGGCACTTGCGCTACTCTTCGCGACCTACACAGATTGCAGGATACACAATGGTTACGCCTGGATCCCCCAGGAAACAATCCGTACCCCTAGGCAAGATTCAGCCATGCAGTTGCGCTATGTAGTCGCGACATAAGACCACGGGGATCGATGTGGTCTTAGATGGACACTCGAGTATCATATCCGGAAAACCCAAATCAAAGAGAGAGAATAATATCGATAGAATGAATCCACAGTGTGGCCACAAAGCGGATATCAAGCAGAAGGCACTTTCCATATCTTTACTTCGAAAATATGTATCATATAGTACCTTTCAAAATCACTTTCAAATATCATACTTATATAAAGTCCATATATATAAGATTTCATTTCAAATCAAATACTTTCCAAAATAATAGTATATCAAATCACACTTATATAAATTTCGATTATATAAGATTTCATTTTTCAAAATTGAGTACCCTTTCAAATCAACAGTTCTCAAATCAATGGTTTACTTATACAAATCATTTTTATATAAGTTCGATAGCTCCCAAATCAAGTATAAATAAAACAGGTTCTAAATTTTAATTCATTTCAATAGTATTTTAGTTTAAAAATTATATATGATTTCACCAAATCATTTCTTTCAAGTTATTCATATTCAGTTTCAAAATTTCTTAAAACAATAGGTTTAGAAAATAACCCAAATTTCCAAATCAACAAAATTTAGGTCAAATAAATTCATTTCCATTTCAAACATGTATTCACTTCAAAAATCATAATACTTTCAAAGTTATAAATCTTTCGAAACCAAATACTTGAAATCATTTCACTTTGAAAATCCTAACATTTTGAAATCATATATTTGAAATCATAAAACATGCCCTTAATTCTTTACATTTCAATTTTTTTCAATTAAACCAAAATCTAAAATTTCCAATTTTAATTCAATTCAAACCATCAGTTTCAATTTAGTTTTCCAACAAAACCATTTCAAATATTATCAATTTCAAATACAGATTTGATTTACAAAATAAACTATTAAATCTTAAATATGTTTCAAGCCTTAAATATACCATATTTCAAAACTAAATTTCATAATTTCATATATCCCAAATTTTACTTCATTATTACTTACTATTGAAATATTTATTTCATAAATCCATTATTTTTGAGTAAACTCAAATTACACGTAAACCAAATATCCTTTCATACTAATATAAGCTTCAATTATTCATTTATCAAAATCAATGGTTTTCAAAATCATCTTATGCTTACATAATGTTTATCTTATATGAGAATCAAAAATTTCAAAAATAAATTTCGCTACATGGAAAGCCATATGGGATTGAACATCTTTGCTTACTAATAGATTTTTAATTAAGAATAGTTTTTTGTATAAAATAGTTTGTATGAAAAATAGAATAAAACAGTTAGTTTAAGAAGAATAAAAGAAAAATGGTTTTGAAAAATGGTTTTAAATTTGATAGTAGTTTTTCATAGAAGAAAATTTCCAATTAAATTACAAAGATATCCAACCCAACAACTTTCAATTTCAGCGTCAAGTATACCAATGATATTAGGATATAAGATGTACATATGTCATCATTTCGCAACATTACATTCGATCGCTCGCTCGATCACACAAGTTCGCTTTCGAAATAGTATTGTCCATTCGACTTCCCTAATGAGGACTTCGATATGGTTTCTCGACTAGAAGCCATCAGTCTCCTTGCATAGCCGTATACTATGATAGAGAATTCTAGAATCAAGCCAAAAATCCGTATCAAATATTTGCCATCAAGAATCAAATGAAAAAATCCTAACACGAAATGGTGTAATTCACCTCGAACTTGTGCACTCAAACTTGGATCAGATTAATTATGCGAATAAAACAGCACACGTACAACTTATGTACCTATTCCAACTTGTTAAATAAATAGTTTCATAAAGATGTTACTAAGTTAAAACATTTAAAACCAAATTTTTCTCAAACATTTGAAGACTAATTTTTATCCAAAACATTTGAAAACTAAATTTCATATTAGTATTATTCAAAATAGTCTTATTTATTTACTTAACAAAACAGTTTCAACTTATACAAATCATATTATTATTATATATTTTCTAAAATCTTAAAACCGATTTCAAAACACCGGAATTCGATTCCTCGAAATTCAAATTCAAAACCCTTCAGTAATAAATCATTTTTGTATAAATCACGTTTCTTATAAATTTCAAAATTTCAAATCCTTTCAAAGCTTCCAATTTTCATTTTAAAAGGTTATAATCCTTATTGGAAACATTTCACTTTTTATATACAAAATATGGTCATCCTTAATAATTTTGACGTATGCACAATTTCAAAATACAACCAAACACAAATTTCCAAAGGATGATTCGAGGAAGGATTTCAAACAAACAAAGATTCAAAATTAGAGGAACTCTAATCAAATAGAATTCTAGTTCGAAGATAAACTCAAACGAAGATGAGATAATTTAATTACCAAATAGAGGATAGATAAGCCTATATAAAGCGCGGGCGACCTTAACCGGTCAACCGAGACTTTAGGGATATAATCAATACGGAAATCTAAGGCAAATCGACATTTGATCGCCTGAGATAGAATCCGGGTAGAGCAGGAGATAGATAGCATCGACATCCGAGGATACAAAAATCTCCAGTGAATCAAAGCCAATTGTAAAGGAGTTTCACCCATTTACAAATCATTCAGCAATTTACAGAATCACCGCCCTTTAGAGAGGTCATTCCAAAGTAGAGTTACAGAATGCTCCGAATCAAAAGGAAAAATGGGGAAAACAAGACTGGATTCCAGAATAAGTCGGAGCGTTCCAAAGTTCAAGAAATCCTAATCGATAAGAATCTTAACCAAGAGATTTCTAACAAGGTGGATACCGAAGAGATGAAGTTTAGAAAATCTTGATTTCGAAATAAGAACATTTTTATACCAAAATAATCTTTGAAAATCTTTTAAAATCATTTGGAAATCATTTTATACTTCGAAAATACGTTCTCTCACAAGGAAATGATTCTGAGATTTATTTCACTCATTTTAGGGTATTTCTACACTATCTTAAATCAGTTTTTGCTCCGCAGGCTAAGGTTTGCCTAAAACCAAAGCTCTGATACCAACTGTAACAACCCGATATTTTCAGCCATTCGCATCCGCACATGTCGGACTTGAATTGCTCAAATACCGCGTTGTAAAAAAAATTGGAGCAAATGAAATACAATCACAGAATCACAGACACAGAAATATCAGAATAACTCGCAGCGGAAATAAAATACATAGTAGTTCATGAAGCTACTGCGGCAGAGTCTCAAACCAAATACATAATACAGTCTGAAAACAACATAATAGAAATCCCAATTACATAGAAGTTCACTAATACATGAGATAAACTAGAACAGCTGAAACAGAGAGTAGATATAAATGTAGATAAGCAGAAACTCCAGCAAAGACCAGCTCCAGAAAGAGAATCCAAAGCTGTGAATACTCAGGCTGACCTGAGCGTAAAGTAAAACACAAAACACTCGAGTCAGGACAATATATACTTATATAATGTAAACCAACTCAAGTGTACTGTAGTAGAAATGCACAATAACTTAAAGGATGCTTGGGATAGCCCATCCTTTAAGAATCAGTTAAACTATAGATTAAATACATCCCGTGGTTAAAATTTCAAAATGGTATTTTATACTTCAAAATAAACTATCATTTCAAAGTTCAATATCATTCAAAATCCATTTCAAAATATCAAAAATATAATATCTTCCAAACCACATTCATTCTTATTTAATTTAAATACCATTACAAAACACATTTCAAAATAGTTTATATTTCGAAACATATTACTTCCTTTTTAAATCATAAAATGAAGTTATTATATTTGATAATTAAATTATTAAATTTACAAAATTTTAGTCTTTCAAAATTCATTTATCCACTTAATTTATTAAAATTGATAAAAATTCAACTTTCGCAGCATTTAGAAATTGCTACAGAAAGTTACATTCAAAACAGTTCAATTTAACAAAAGACGGCATAAAAAAATGCTGTAATAGGGTTACATTAGTTTCAAATAAAACTTAGTTAAATTCAGCAATTATAACATTTACAAAAATGCTATGATATCCTTTAATTAAACTTAGCCATTTGGTTCATTATTATCAACTACAGCATTTACAAATGCTGTATTATCATTTACATTAGAATTAATAGCATTTCAGAAATGCAGTTAATTAACTTCAAGTATTCAATATAATTTCACACACAATTATATTTCTATTTAAATCATTTTTAGCTTAGAAAATCATATAATTTCTCTTTTAAAACAATCATTCAAATACCCTCTATTCATGATTTTATAAAGTTAAATCTCCATTCAAAAATCAAAATTTCATAATAATTCACTTATTAAATTCCAACATAAAATTTAAAATTCATTAAATTAAATTTAAATTAACACTTAAGTTTAAAATTTTCAAATATAACTTAATTTCATTTTTATTCACTTAACTTAAAATTCACTTTTAAGACAAATTCACAAATTTCCAATTGTAGTTATATTTCAAAATTTCAACATAAATATTCATTCATTTCACATTTAACTTTATTCAAAAATCATTAATGTATTACAAAATCATTTTAAATTCATTTGATTCAAAATATCATAAATTTATCATATTTTCATATTTAATTTAAATTCCATTTATCACCAAATTATAATTTCCAAAATAACTTACATTTCAGATTTCTAACTTTGCCCTTTATTTATTTCACTTATAAATTTTCAGAAAATCAATAATGCTTTACAAAAATAATTTTTATCAAATCTAATCAAAATATTATAATATTTACATTTCTTAAAAAATTTAAAAAAATTTAGAAAAACATATTTTAACAACGGGTCTGTATTTCATTTTCTAGCCTAGGTAAAGTGATACGGGTAATATATCATTTCAACCCGTAATTTACAAAGAAAACCCGGGTTCGATCATTTCAAACCCGTAATCCCAAGTAAAAGAAAATAATTGAAAATCATTCAGGCCTATCATTTCAGCCCATAACGATTTTTTCCTATTCTAAAGTCCGTTCGGGTATGTATCATTTCAACCCATAGTGATCTAATCTACAGGGAACTTGTAGTGTGATAAACTGATAAAAATAACAGAACAACATAATATAATAGTAACAGATTGTATAACAGGTGTATAATCATGGGTGAATATCATATAATCATAATATAGCAGGTGTAACATGATAATGCATTTAACAGATTCAAAAGGGGTCAATTTACTAGTTATATATGTACATATTGTCTGGTGAGAATAACTCACTGTTTTGAGCTGGAGACACAACGACGAATGCACGAATGAGATCCAAACAAGCACGATAACACGACACAAAGATGAGTGGAAGAGCCAAAGATTAATTCTCCTTGTATACATGAGACAAAACAAATAAATATTACATAAGTTTTCAACCCAAATTCAATTAAACAAAGCTAGAAATGAATACACAAAACATCACCGGTGTGTTTGCACTTGCTTTCTACCAACTATGCTTCAACTCCAGATCTGAAATGTATGGCTAAGGGGTGTGTTTGGATCTAGTTTTGGGTTCATAGGTCAGCCATTGCATGGATATAAAGGAGTAGAGATATATGTGCAAAGGTATGAGCATGACACTACACTACAAGGCAAAAAAAAATGGTTTCAAGGCAAAATAAGCCACGGCCAAAGGAAAGTGGTCACGGCCAGGTCTGGTGTGGTTAGTAGGAGGACATGGCAGTGGTGTCAGGTCAGGAATTTGCTGGAGATGGTGGTGCAAGTGGCGGCCAAGGTGATGGTTTGAGTGGTGGAACAAGATTGGCGCTCGACTAGGTTGAACAAGTGGAGTGTTTGCATAAACTTTGGTGGATCTAGTCATAGATGACCACGGCATGGCTTGGTCTGTGGGCTGGAGGAGATGGTGGCCTGATGTGGTGATGGTGGAGGCGGCTATGGTGGTGGAGGAGCAAGGGCCGAACCATTGAAGGTAGAAGGCATGTTCAAAAATCAAACAACAAGTAGAAAAAATGGAAAAAGAAGATGAAAGTTTACCAAATTTTCTCTGTTCAGATGGAGGCCGAAAATTTTGAGGTGAGAAGTGTTTCTATACGTGAAAAATGAATAGGAATGCAGCTGAAAGAATGAGACATGGTCAGCCCCAAAATGAATGCAAGCGTTGGTGGAAAATGAAGAGGCAGGGAGGTGAAAAGTCTAAGGTAAATGAATGGTTAAAAACTCTTCAAATTTCTCCATTTCTTTTGAATTTTTTTTATAACTGAAATATATTTATAAATACAGATAAAAACACGAAAATTTAGTAAATAAACAAAAATAAATAAATAAATATTAATTAAATATAATTAGATTAAGAAAATAACTTAAAAATACAAACTAGTCTTGGAAATATGAAAATAAATGGAACAAACTTCGGAAAATTTCTATGTACTTGAAAATATTTATAAATAAAGGTAAGAACATAAAAATAAAATGCATACATAAAAATGAATAAATAAATTTTAATTAAATATAATTTAATGAAAAAAATAGCAGAAAAATGAAAACTACCTTTAAAAATAGAAAACAAATTCAATAAATTTTTGGAAAAATTCAAACATCACTTTAAAAATATTTAAAAGACAAAAACTATATAATATAGCATATTACACACATATATATAAAAATTAAAATATTTTTTATACAAATTAAAATAGACAATTTTTTATTAAATAAATCAATTTACTTACAATATTGTAAAAAGCATAACTTTCACAATATAAATCGGATTTCAACGAAACGAAAAGCAGTATTCTTAAATTTTAATATATTTTCATAATAAAAGATAAAATTTAAGAATTTAAATATTTAAATTTGAAATTTAAAATCAAAGTTTGACCCAAATTGTCCAAAGTCAACATTTCAGGAAAATATTCAATTTATACCATTTGGAATTGTAATTCACATTATAATCGAAGTTTATATTTAAAAATGAAATGTTTGAAATGAAACAAGTTTTAAAAAAATTCAAAATGAAATAAAGTCAAAATTAAAATATACATAAAATTCTAGGGTTGTTACGTTGAGTTGCTCCGCATCGGTTGATCTCCGATATAGAGGTTTTATCACCCTTAGTGACGGGAAGTCCGGACGTGATTAGAAATTATCTAGAATGCAAGGACTTCTTTGTAAGTGCCTTCGGTTCTGTTCGAGCCCGGAACAGACTTGTATGGATTGTATGTCTGACATTACAAATTGAGATATAAAGCTGATTTCTTTCAAATATATTTCTGTTGGTGGCGGAGAATTTATTCTCTTAGCTTAACACCCTTCTCTGAGACGTACGAGCTTAGAGGTTACATAGTTGAAGGTTATTAGTGATATACTCCCAATTTGGTAGTGTGGCATGCTGAGTGTTGCTGTGAAATGATCATTGTTTGATCATTTGTGATAGGATCATTTATTTGATCATTTATCTTGGTGATCATTTCTATAATCATTTGTTGACCCAAAGAATAGCTTTTGTATAAAGCGTGGCTTTGTGGACGAGACTTCGTCGGACCTCACACCCCAGAAATGGTCAAAACAGGAAGGATGCGGTAAGGTTATTAGGGGGTAGCGCCCCTTTAGTGTATGTCACTTCTGGATAGAGGTGGTATCTTGGTATGGAGCCCAGATATTTAACCTATGTTGTTGCTGCAAATTTTATGGTTGTTGGAAATCGAGGATCCTCGGATAGATCGGTTATGATCGGGGATGACATATTCGTGTCAGTAGTTACCCAGTTAGGGGTAACCCGGCCTTATGTTGGCAGAGATCCGGTTTGGTTCTTGGGTCATCTTTCCAGAGGCGTACCTACGTGGCAATGGGAAGTTCCTTGGCCTGGCCATTTGTTGGAAATCCAAAGAAACAATACGAGACTTGTACAGTTTTAGTTGTAGAACCTACCATTTACTTATGGTGGCGCCCCACTGTTTAGATGGTAGCTATAGTAGGCATACGATAATGGTCGTATGTTGGCTAAGATTTATATCTTTATTTTCGAAATGAATTTTTCCTACACTATGCACTAGTAATAATATCAAATGTTTCTTTTTAATGCGTATCAAGCATCTTTGACTATCATAAGGAGAAATCTCCTCCGATTCTGTGTTTGCATTGTGTGTGTGTGCGGAAGGCCTTATGGTAGTCTCATTTTTAAAAGCATTGCGAACTGACTTTAAAAATATTCCTCTATTTTGATTTTAAAGATAAATAAACCGTTTTGAGTTCTCACGCCAGTCACCTGACTGACTCGGAGTTTATTGTTTTCCTTCCTAAACTCTGGGTGCCCACCAATTTCCACACGGGCAGTCAAGAGTTAAGGTTTATCAGGATATTCTGGGATTCAGGAATTGCGGGAGGCAAGCTGGATGGCATGGCGTATTCCTTTTCCGCTGTTGATGTTGTTTGTTGTTGTACACTCTGTTGTAATGAAATGAAATGTAATGTAATGTAATAACTGATATAGTTCTTTGTTTAAAGATTATTCATTTACTTATTATATGTTGTTCCGCTGCGATTGTGAGATTCTGATATTGTTCTGTTGTTTCCGTTCTCTTCTATCTCCTTCTACCTTCTTCTATCCTTTTCTTCTTCTTCTTTAACCCAAATGGTTCGTATTTCTGTTCATCTTGAGTTAATCTATGGAGATTAGTGTATATTCAAGGGGTACGGAAAAGCAGACTATTACATTTGGTATCAGAGCTTATGGTTAAGCGACAACCATGGCTCTGTTGGGTATTACTCATTAGAGATAGAGTCAGTAGTACTCTAGAATGAGTGTGAGTGTAATAATAGATACGAGCGCGTATTTGTTAGTGAATATAAATTGTTTTATATCGTGATGATTGATTTGTTGAGTGGTATATGGATTTTGGTCAACACGAGTAATTAACATTGTTGATAGGGATCTCTAAACACTTGGATAGAACAATTCGACACAGTATTGTTTTAAATAGGGTAAATGAAATAATTTTACCTTGATAAATTCCACTTATTAATAATTTTTCAGAATTATTAAAGTATATAATTGATTGTTTGGTTGTTGAATAAAAACAACAATTTTTAAAGAATAATTGTATAAGCAAATGAATTATAAGATGGAATTATAATTAAAATGATTTACAATTGTGAAATAATCTTATATACAAGAAGTGAAATTATATAAGTAAAAGACTTATAAATATGATTTATATTCTGAAAACAAAGTTCCAGAGAAGTGTTTTGAAAGGATTTGATATTTTGGGAAAATTGTTTTGAAGATATGAAAGCTCTAAACTCTTTTCGGTCGCTGGAAAATAATTTCGATGATGATCATGACATCATCGGTGTTCATTTTCGGTTTTCCAAAAGAGGGATTGCTGCCAAGTAATTTTAAATGAAAGTGGTTTGGAAAATTTGGATTTAGTTTTTGAAATTCAAAAGATAATTGAATTGATTTCAAAAATGGTTTTGAAAGATTTGAAAAGACTCTAGAATCCTATTTAAAATATTTATGGGAATAATAAATGAGTTGATAACTTATACAATTTGAATTTTAATAGAGTAAATTTAACTTAAAGGATGGAGTTAAATTAAAGGAAGTATAAGTAAATCAATAAAATCCAAGTTGAAATAAATTTGAGTTGTAATCAAAGACATGTGATTTGAAATTTAACAAAAGGAAAGTTAAATAAATTGATTTGGATTTGATAATATGTTTGGAATGAAATATAACTTAAGTGATGTTGAATGAAGTTGAATTTTGGTATCGAAGTAAATTAATAAGTGAATTAATGAAATGAAGTCATTAAGAATGTGAACTTGAGTTATATGAATGAAATACAACTTTATATTGCTAAAGGAATTAGCAATTGAATTGAACTAATGAATTGAACTATTGAATTGAATGAAAGTCAATTGAATGTTGAACCAATTGGAATTAAAAGTGATGGACCAAATTGAATGTAAAATTAATAATTTGATTATGTTGAATATGCATTGGTTGTTATATGATTATTAGTTGATTGTATATAAATTCATTAAGTGTTAATGAAATTGAATTAGCGAAATTGAAAGCTATATAATTGAATTCAAATTGAAAGTAAATAAAATTGAATAGAATTGAATGTGAATTGGATTTAATTAGTGAATGCAAACTAATTAAAATTGAATATGAATGAATGTTAGTAATTCCAATGTAAATGAATCAAATGTGATTTAAATTGAAAACCAATTCATTGAATATTAATGAGAATATGAATGAATATTGATTTGGTTATGGATGATAGTTGGTTGATGTTTGCATTTGTTGTTTTGTTTCATTTGCTATGTTGGCATATGTAGTTGTTATGTTGCTATATGTTGTATATTGATACTATTTTCGTATGTGCATGATTCTCATGTTGTTGTTGAGTGTTTAGTAGGTGCGGATGGCGTTGCTTCGCATTTAGAGCTCGCTTTTGCGCTATATTAGCCGTATACGCTCGCTAATAATAAATAAGGTACATATCTCGGATTACATACCGTACTTTTACACTTTTTTCTCTGTGGGATGCCTCATCACTTGATGAAATGTATATTTGTGATATATACACTGTCATTTTTTTTGGATCGAGCCGCGCAAAGGAGACACTGGCGAATTTTTTCGGAAATTTAAGGCGTTAGAATAATTTTGAGAAAAACAATTAGATAATTTTGTGAAAACTATAATTTTGGTTTTGGAATTGGAAATTAAACGATATAGTTTGGTTTTGAAAAGATAACTAAGTATAGATTTGAAAGCATAGTAAAGTATGGTAAGAAGTTTAAATTTGTTTTGGAAATTAATGAATGCTGTAACTTTTTCTTACTTGGTAATTTCGAGGACGAAATTCTTTTAAGGGGGGAAGTTTGTAACGACCTAGAGTTTATGATAATTTAAATTTGAATATTTAATTGAATTTAAATGTTAATAAGTGAAATTAATAAGTCGAGTAATTTATTTTTCGAATATTGGATTTAATTGGACAATTAAATCGATAATTTAATAATAGAAATTCTAGAAATGATTGAAAATTGGGTTTAATATGATTAAAAATGATTTGTAAAATTTTATTTAATCATGTTGGAGTTAAAGTGATGTTATAGAACTTTTAAAATCGAATTTAGAGTTAATTTGTGAAAATTGAATATTTTAATATTTAATCGACTAGTGAAATTAGTCATTTTTCGAACAGTCTCAGAATTGGACGAAACTAGTTCCATTGGATCTGTAATAGTTTGTTATTATCGGATTTCAATTTTCGTAGCAATCGGAGTTATCGTTTGATCGTGGCAGCTCGAAACGCATCGAAATTGTTTTAATATTAATTTGGCGAGTTAAAATAGTCATTTTTCAAACTATCTCGGATTTCGACGAAACCAGTTTCATCGGATCCGTAATGTGATATTATTGTATGATTTCAAATTTCAAATCAATCGGATTTACCGTTTGTCCGGTGCAAGCTAAAACGCCTAGAAAATCGTTTAATTGGTTTAATTTTAAATCGAACGTTTATTGCCATAACTCGAACAGATGACCGAATTAGCTCCCGAAACACATTCCGTTGTGTTCGAAACGTGGGGTAAACCTTAGAAACGCCAACCGGCACGCTTCGTTTGGAGTTCGGAAAATTCGAGGTGAATAGTGTTCGCGTATTTTTCTATAAAAGCCCCCGTCTCCATAAATTTGCAAAAAATTAAAACCCTAACCCTAATTTCAAAGCTGCAGCCTCCATTAATAAATGAATGGCCAGAAATTCATCATTTTCTCCTCTCAATCTCTCCCAATCCATACGTTTTTAGGAAAACTTGTCAACACGAAAGTTGTAGAGCTAAGCAAGAGCTTTCAATCCATACGGTAATGATCGGAATTGGAGCGACGAGGAGGAGGCTACGTGCCCGCGTTCACTATCAGGTCGGCACGACTTTCAAGGTGTGGGTGAGGGCCGAGTTCATCATGGCTTGGGCCGAGCATGGAGTAGGAGGTGCTTGTTCATATGGCGCTAGTTGATCGTGTTCATGTTCGTCGAGGAGGCTCGAATTTTAAACCCTAATTTCTCAAAATGGGTTTGTGCGTGTGCGTGTAACCTGTAGATGGAGCGTGAATGGGAGATGAAGCAGTGAACGGTCATGATGCAGGAGGCAAAGGATCAAGGGCTGTGATTAGGTTGAGGGTTTAAATCCAAACCTATGTTGTAATATTATGAATAAAAATTCATGTAAACTTCTAAAAATCATATCTTTTTCATACGAGGTCGAAAACGCGCGAAACTAGTTGCGTTGGAATCGTATGGACGAGCACTACGCTATGGAATTAGATTGGAGTCGTTTGGAGTTAATGAAAATTTTGGGTAAAACTAAACGTCCGTTTAATTTTATTCGAAATAAATCGCTAAAACGAAATTAAAATCAAGGTGAGAACTATTCACTCAATCAAATCGGTTTCGATTTTAATTTTAAATAGTTATATTTAAAATTCTGGAATGTATGTTGGAATGATGATTGTTATCTATTGATTGTTAAAATAGACATTATGCGCCGTTAGTAAGCGGAGGCTATTTATTGAAAACATATACCGCGAATATTTCATAAACAGTGAAATTGGTATTAGTTATGTACTTGGATTTGATTTCCCGCATTGTATAGTGGATGAGACCCTATTGCGCCGCCTATTAAGCGGATAATATTTATAAATCCCATATACCGCGATAATTCTGTACTGGAGCGGAATTGGTATTGTGCTAACATCTTTAGATGCAGGGAAACAGGTTGGAGGGATCCAACTGGATTCCTCAACTATATTGATTTATTTACAGATATTGTGATATTTGTTGATTATCATATCGATATATGATATTTGGATGTCGTGATTGACTATTTGATGCTGCTGCATCATCGGATCCATTTCTGAAGTTTTAAAAATAATGATTTTGGTTTTAAAAGGAATTTTAAAGTGATTTTTCAAAGTATATGTTTTTATTAAATTTTGAATTGATTCATTTTAAATAATTAAAACGAAATTTTTATGTTATAAAAATTTAGATTTTTGAGAAATATAACCGAAATGAGATATTTTGGAAATAAATAGTTAATTAATTTATAAATTGGTTTAAATTGGGATTTTTGAATTATTAAAAACGATGTGTATAAAAGACTTATAAAATTGATATTTTATAAATTAAAAATATTCGAATACTAAAACGAGTTTTTTATAAGTGTTAAAAAATGAAATAAAAATGGATTTCATAAGTGAACGGAATTTATAGATTTATAAATTGTGAAGTTATAAAATGAATAGATTTTGTGAAATAGAAGATTTATAAGTAATTATCTTATAAATCGGATTTTGGCATTTAAATGAGATATAAATGGAATTTGTTAATAATGCGATTTATAAATCGAAGCTTATAAATAGAAAAGGAATTTATAAACATTGTTTATAAATTCGAAATCAGTTGAATTTTATAAATTGAATATGGAAGTTTATTAAGGGAAATATATTCACAATTTTGGACAGTGAATACATTATTGAATAAAATGGTCATGTTTGGCAAAATGAATATTATAAAAAGAAGTTAATTATTTTAAAGATGTTTTAAAATGTATTATGAATCGAAACCATAGATTTCAACATTGTTGTTGAAATAGACGTTTTCGAGAAAGAAGGAAATGGTGGACTATAACACAGTTGTTATAGTAAATGATTTCTGAAAGGAAATATTTTGTATAGTATTGGGATTTATATATCTATCTAAATTTTGAATCCCTATACTAGTGATTTTGGGTCGTCGTAATGATGTTTTACGCACCATTCGTTTTGACTCAAATGAACGTGTTTAAGCGCACGTTTTCCTTAAGGAATGAAATATATACTTAATTTCGATTTAAGTATATTGAATATTTTCCAAGTGTTGAAAATGAATGGATTTGTAAATTACTTATTATTTAATAAGTATGGAAATGTTTTCCAATAAGAACTGAATATTTTGGAACTTTATCTTTTAAAGATAAATTGAAAATGAATATTAAAAATCGGTTTGGGAAATCGTATATTTATAGATATTTAGGAATTATAAATTCATTATGGAATTTATAAAAGAAAGTGAAATTTGTTTAAAATAAACGTTGAATTTTTTTTAAAGTTTGGGAATAAATTTACGGATTTGGAACGTAAATATAAAATAAATCGCTAAGGATTTATTTAATTGGTTTAAATAAACCATTTTGAAATGAGAGTATTTCTGCGTAAGGAAAATGATTGAAATTTGTTTTCAAAGGTGATAAGGGTGAAAAGTGATTTGAAAATTTGTTTTCAAATGGTTGAAGTGTGGGAAATTATATATCAAGTAAAGATATTTTGGAAAGTAAATAATTTGGGAAATTATTTGGAATTTGGTGATGTTGAGCATGCCTATTGATAGTTAAATAATCCGACTATCAATATTTACTTTAAATAGGTATTTGTTTGTGATTTGTTTGAATTTGAATGCCACACTAATTTTTGAATAAGCGCTCACTATTCGGGTTAGCCGGGAAAGGACCTTGGGGTCGTATAACCCATTCCGAATATGTGATACGTCGTAATGGATTGCATTTGATGACCGATGTTGAAGACCGGATATTTTTGAAAATGGAAGGATTACCGTTGAGTTGCTCTGCATCGGCTGATTTCCGATATAGAGGTTTTATCACCCTTAGTGACGGGAAGTCCGGACGTGATTAGAAATTATCCGGAATGCAAGGACTTCTTTGTAAGTGCCTTCGGTTATGTTCGAGCCCGGAACAGACTTGTATGGATTGTATGTCTGACATTACAAATTGAGATATAAAGCTGATTTCTTTCAAATATATTTCTGTTGGTGGCGGAGAATTTATTCTCTTAGCTTAACACCCTTCTCTGAGACGTATGAGCTCAGAGGTTATATAGTTGAAGGTTATTAGTGATATACTCCCAATTTGGTAGTGTGGCATGCTGAGTGTTGCTATGAAATGATCATTGTTTGATCATTTGTTATAGGATCATTTATTTGATCATTTATCTTGGTGATCATTTCTATGATAATTTGTTGACCCAAAGCACAGCTTTTGTATAAAGCGTGGCTTTGTGGACGAGACTTCGTCGGACCTCACACCCCGGAGATGGTCAAAACAGGAAGGATGCGGCAAGGTTATTAGGGGGTAGCGCCCCTTTAGTGTATGTCATTCCTTCTGGATAGAGGTTGTATCATGGTATGGAGCTCAGATATTTAACCTATGTTGTTGCTGCAAATTTTGTGGTTGTTGGAAATCGAGGATCCACGGATAGATCAGTTACGATTGGGGGATGACATATTCGTGTCAGTAGTTACCTAGTTATGGGTAACCCGGCCTTGTGTTTGCAGAGATTCGGTTTGATTCTCGGGTCGTCTTTCCAGAGGCGTACCTATGTGGCAATGGGAAGTTCCTTTGCCTGACCATTTGTTGGAAATCCAAAGAAACAATACGAGACTTGTACGGTTTTAGTTGTAGAACCTGCCATTTACTTATGGTGGCGCCCCACTGTTTAGATGGTAGCTATAATAGGCATACGATAATGGTCGTATGTTGGCTAAGATTTATATCTTTATTTTCGAAATGAATTTTTCCTACACTATGCACTAGTAATAATATCAAATGTTTCTTTTTAATGCGTATCAAGCTTCTTTGACTATCATAAGGAGAAATCTCCTCCGATTCTGCGTTTGCATTGTGTGTGTGTGCGGGAGGCCTTATGGTAGTCTCATTTTTAAAAGCATTGCGAATTGACTTTAAAAATATTCCTCTATTTTGATTTTAAAGATAAATAAACTGTTTTGAGTTCTCACACCAGTCACCTGACTGACTCGGAGTTTATTGTTTTCCTTCCTAAACTCTGGGTGCCTACCAATTTCCACACGGGCAGTCAAGAGTTAAGGTTTATCAGGATATTCTGGAATTCAGGAATTGCAGGAGGCAAGCTGGATGGCATGGCGTATTACTAGTATATAGTATTTCTTTTCCGCTGTTGATGTCGTTTGTTGTTGTACACTCTGTTGTAATGAAATGTAATGTAATGTAATGTAATATAATAACTGATATAGTTCTTTGTTTAAAGATTATTCATTTATTTATTATATGTTGTTCCGCTGCGATTGTGAGATTCTGATATTGTTCTGTTGTTTCCGTTCTGTTCTATCTCCTTCTACCTTCTTCTATCCTTTTCTTCTTCTTCTTTAACCCTAATGGTTCATATTTCTGTTCATCTTGAGTTAATCTATGGAGATTAGCGTATATTCAAGGGGTACGGAAAAGCGGACTATTACAGTATGGACGAACTCTACGCGATGGAGCTGGATTGTGATTGATCGGAGCTAGTGACAATTTTGGGTAAAATTAAACGCTTGTTTAATTTTATTCAAAATGAAACAGTGCAACTATTATTGGAAGCAAGGTGAGAACTTCTCACACAATCGAATTTGTTTCGATTTAAATTTTAAATACTTAGATTTAAAATTGGTTGATGTGTGATTATATGCTTGGATGATAAAATGTTATCTATTGTATTGAAATAGACCCTATATGCCACATATTAATCGGAGGTTATTATATTAAACCCATATACTGCGATATTTCACTATAAAGTGGAATTGGTATTATATATGTACTTGGAGTTGATTTCCCTCATTATATAGCGGATGAGACCCTATTGCGCCGCATAATAGCGGATGATATTTTATAAATCCCATATACGGTGATATTCCACCTCGAAGTGGAATTGGTATTGTGCTAACATCTGTGGATGCAGGGAAATAGGTTGGAGGGATCCAACTGGATTCCTCAAAACATTTGAATTTGTTTCAATGTTATGTGTAGATTATTTATAATCTGTTTGTGATTATATTGTGATTGAAATTGTTGAAGGCTAAAATTTAGCTGAGCATATTTTTCATATCATTGGATGACGGAAATAAACAAAATTGGATTTTTCAAAATTCACGTTGAATATTATAGTAAAATTTATTTTTGAGAATTGGATAAATTTAAAAGAAGGAATTCTAAAATGATAAAGTTTATTTTCAATCTTATTGAATAAAATTCCAAATATGGGAAAAAGCTTTAATAAATGGATTTCGGGTAATATTATTCAAAGGTTGAAGAATTTATTCAAAATACGGATTTAAAGAGTTTGAAAAATAAAGAAATTTATTTTCTTAAAAATGGATTTATTATAAAAAGGAATAAACTTGGAAATCCATTTGGAAATTTAGTTGGAAAAGTGAAATGAATTTGGAAAATCAGTCTGGAATTTGATTTGCAAACATCAGATCCTGGCCCATGCTCTTTTTCTTCCCTAGGCTATACGTACGCGACCAATAACCCACTGCCGTTGTTGACCTTCAATTTATCGCGACCTCCCCTTGCAATTTGAAGACGATGGAACACCGTCGAATGGAAGCTCGTCTAGGGAGCTACCATCGGCCATGAGCACGGCCATCTCGGTTCCACCTATGCTTGGAAAAACGCGCACGATCGCACGCCAGTTGAACGCATATTGTCGTCAATCTACCACCCCGATTTCGATCATAGCCGTATGATCTGAAGATCTTGCCAAGCTCTATCGTTTTCTAGTAGAAAGTTTCTTGAATTAATGCGTGGATTAGAAGAGATTAAGGAGAGAAGAATCGAACAATTTCGGCCATTAATCAGTTAGGGTCGGCTAGCGTTAGAGTTAACTAGGGTTTTGCAAAATAGAAGATAATGGGTCCTTTTATAGAAAATTCTACGAAACACAATGCACCCGAGATTTTCCGAACTCCAAACGAAGTGTTCTGATTGATGTTTCTAGGGTTTAACCCGCGTTCTGGACACAATGGAACGGGTTTCGAAAATTAATTTGATCATATGAGCGAGTTACGGAAATAAACGATCAAATTTAAATTAAATCAGTTAAACTAATTTCTATGCGTTTTGGCTTGCCCCGGACAAACCGTAAATCCGATTGACACGAAATTTGCAAACTATCAATAATTTAACATTACGGATCCAATGAAACTTGTTTCGTCAAAATCCGAGACTGTTTGAAAAATGGCTATTTTTACTCGTCAATTAAATATTAAATATTCAATTTTCACAAATTAACTTTTAATTCAATTTTAAAAGTTCTATAAATCATCTAACTCCAATATGATTTAACACAACTTTACAAATCAATTTTAATCACATCAAACCCAATTTCCATTTATTTCTGTAATTTCAAATATTAAATTATCGATTTAATTATCCAATTAAATCACTATATTCTAAATAAAATTTATTCGACTCACAAATTTTACTTGTTAATATTTAAAAATCAATTAAATATACGAATTTCAAATGACAGAAATTCTGGGTCCCTACAATTGTCAATATCAAATTTTAATTACAAATTTATTTAATCTTAAATAATTTATTTAATTACAATTATAAATTATTTACATTCTTAATTACTTACATTTTAAATTAAATAAACATCTTACATTTGTAAATCTCTCTCTTAATAATTTTAAAATCAAATTTTAACTTAAACCTGTCAACATCATTAACTTCATTAATACCAAGTTTTTGTTTAACAAATTAACTTAGGATTTTATTAAGTTAATCCACTAGAGAATAGAATCCGAGGTAAACACTGTGTTTACTCGAGTATAACTTTGGTCTTCCCTTACACTTTCCCGAGTCAAATTTTGTTTAAATCTTTAATCATTTTATAAAATATTTTAACACTTTAGAGTTATTGAAACATTTCATTTTTTTTTAAAATTCATGCATAAAAGAAAACTAAAATTCAAATTCACTTTAAATTCAGATTTATATTTGTTTCAAAGTCTTTGTTTCGAATTTCTTTGCACTTTCAATTTGGTTTAAGTTTTAAAACTCAAACACTATCGGGTTTTGACAAAACCTGTAAAACTAATTTACGCGAGCCACTCAAATTTGCTTGAGCAACACACGCGTGAACTTGAGAAACTCAAGTATTTCCTCTCCATTCCAGGCACAACAAAATTATGCACCTGCACCAACAACCTCGCCCACTCCAATCATCAACGATGATCTCTTCAAGTCGGCAATCACCCTTCAACTCCGTCACAACCTTCAGACCATTGATTCAAACATAATTTCAACTTCGAGCCTTTCACTTAAACCTGGAAACAAGGGACTGAAAACACCATCACCTGTCAACGCCTCGCCCTTACGTCTCCGACCACCATGTTGACAGAAGCTTCGGTCACGACATCATCAATGCTCCATCTAACCACCCATTGAACCCCGATGTACTCTATCCAGTGGGAAGAACGAGACGATCAAAACTCGAACCTATGTTAAAACTAGTTTTATAGAACAAATTGAACAACCACCCTCACCACGGTGATCTTCCACCACCTCCACCATTTTTCCTTTAGTCACTCACCACTCCACCATCACCAGAAAGAAACTCGGCCTTCCAGACGATCGAGATCAACAGAGACACTGGAATTCCCATTTTTTGGTTAACTCAGAATTGCTATCAATCCCCTCTACTAAAAACTTCCATTTTTGTTCTAAAAATCAATTTTTATTTTAAGCATTTGATTCATATACCTGAATTAAAGATTCTTGACAATGTATTTTTGACTTATTTTTAGTCTGACTCTGATTGCTTGATTTCCATAGTCATGCTTAAGTTGTTCTAACTTGAATATAATTTTAAATTAAAATTTATGATAAAACAATCGAGTTTTGTTTAAATCATGAATCCAGATTATGCTTAGATCAACAGGAAATAAATTTGTTTAACCCAAAGCTGAAGCTTGAACAAAGAACAGAATATCGCTGGAAACAATCTTTGCACACACATATATCCATTTTCAAATATACAGAGAATTCGTATATATATCCAGACATACTTATCACAGGTAAATATCCAACAGATTCGGATTTTTAAGTTTTTAAAAAGAATGTTGCTCACTTTGATTTCCAGGAAAGAACGGAGCTGTTTAATTTGCACGAGCTTGAGAAAATGCAAGCTGGAACCCCTTTCTTTGATTCTCTGGTTTAGATATAGTTGCATATTGTTGTTGAAGTTTTATTTTAGTTTGAATGATGATGCTTACTTCAGTTTTGCATAGTTTAGAATGGACGAGACTAAAACAAGAAGATACACACATGTATATATGGAGGAAAGACTTTGCACAGGGGATATACTGTTGTTTGTACACTTAAGCAGAGTTTTTCTCATTTCTCTTTTGGCCAGCCTGTTTACTTCTTTACTTGGTGGTTGAAAACAGTTTCCAACATTTCGAATGACTTGTTTGTGCTAGCATTAAATGCATGTCCTTTATGTCTTCATAAGTATATACTTGATATATTTGTTTCTTTTGTCTTGTTCATAGATTTCCTTTTACTTACCTACACATCTATTATAGGCTACATACATAATTTTTTCTTGTCTAGCTTGATTTTTACTTGTTTTGTTTGGTGGCCGAAATGACGTAAATTGTGTGCTAAAGATGTTGACATTTATTTCCTTTGTTTATATTTTATATTCTTTCTTTCATACTTAACTTTCATACATACTTTTGTTTTTAGTTATTGGTTATAGATTTTAACTTATGTACAAATATACTTTTATACTTATACTTGAATATATTTTATCTTTTCTTTTGCTTTGTCTTCTTACTTTATAATATAAATTAAATTCTATAGTTAATATGTTGTTTGAATTTAACAAATTTGTTTATTTTATATTTTACACACATGAGTGTATTTCAAACATAAGTTTTTATTATCATAGTTTATCTTATGTACATCTATTTCTATTTATAGCTTAATATTTATTTGTTTATTATTTTTGTATTGATACATATTATAAGAGAATGTTTTGAAATTAAACGCATATTTCACTTGAATTTGGAGAAACTCAAATCAATAAATCAATTACTCACACAATTCTTTATTCAAAAATAAAATTTAATTATTAATTTAAACTCGGTAAAAATTGGGGATCGTTACAAATTCCCCTCCTTTACAAATTTCGTCCTCGAATTTTGCCAGGGCGATAACAAAAATAGATGAAAAATGTTTCATCAAATCAAACTGAATATCTGTGATATTTACTTTATGATATTATCACATATTTGTGATAGTATCATAAATATAATATTATTTTTATTATATTTACTATTTATGTTTATTATTTATCTTTATGATACTATCACGGAAAATGATATTTTCTTTATGATATTATCACATATTTGTGATAGTATCATAAATATTATTTATTATATTACCTATTTACACATCAGTATTTAGAAATATATACAATCAATTCTGCATTTGGCTTACCAAATCAGAATATCAATTTTAGATACGAGAACGAGTCCCTTTAACACTTCACAAGATACTCGGTGTAACAACCCGCATATTTATCGAGTTTGTATTTAAATATTTTATTTAAATATTAACTCGTTAATCGGATTTTGGTCCGAAAAGCTACTTTTTGCAAACTGTCAAATTAGGACTCGAGACCACTTCCATTGAGTTCGAAATGTCGTTTACAACTTTTTTAAGTATAAACATCGATAGGTTTGGAGTTAGTGAAATTTCACTAACTTTTCCCGCTTTGGACTTTGGGTTAGTTTAGCCTATTAAGCCCAAGTTCCAACCCTCTTCTCCTCACTCTTCATAAATTTCCTAACTAATCAAGCTTTGACATTAATGGTGGAGGGAATGGGAAATTAAAATTCCAAAACTCAAATTCAATTGCAATCCATCTTTCTACTCCAAATTCAAGAAGAAGACATTGGATTCAAGCTTCTTTTGCTTACATAGAAGAAGGATTGATTCTTGCTTTCTTAAAACTTCATTTTCATTGATATTTGGTGCAAAGGTGAGATTTTTATCTCACAATTCTAGCCTATAACTATATTGGACTGTTGGGAATGATTCTCTATCATTTTTGCATGCATGTTAGCATTTGGTTTGGATTGGATTGGCGAAAAACTCCAATTTTTAGCGTTTTGGTGAATTTTCTACACTTAGGTCGTTCTGGCCATTTTTAGGTCGTTCGGAGTTAAGTCGTTCGTCCATGGGTCGTGAGTCGTTCACGAGTTAACTTTAGGTCGTTCTGGAAGAATTGGCACTTCGGAATTAGGTCGCTCACGAGTTAAGCCTTAAGTCGTAGGTCGCTCACGAGTTGGGACTTAAGCCGTAGGTCGCTCGCGAGTTAAGCTTTAAGTCTTAGGTCGTTTCCGACCTATAATCTCTAGGCAAACCTTAGGTCGCTCGTCCACTAAGTCGGCCTGGTTTATCTCGTAGGTCGTCTCCGACCTAAGCTCCTGATAAGTCGTTCGAGTTAGGTCGTTGGACCATTTACCTTAGGTCGCTCGTCCACTAAGTCGGCCTGGTTTATCTCGTAGGTCGTCTCCGACCTAAGCTCCTGATAAGTCGTTCGAGTTAGGTCGTTGGACCATTAGGTATAGGTCGCTCGTCCACTAAGTCGGCCTGGTTTATCTCGTAGGTCGTCTCCGACCTAAGCTCCTGATAAGTCGTTCGAGTTAGGTCGTTGGACCATTTACCTTAGGTCGCTCGTCCACTAAGTCGGCCTGGTTTATCTCGTAGGTCGTCTCCGACCTAAGCTCCAGATAAGTCGTTCGAGTTAGGTCATTGGACCATTTACCTTAGGTCGCTCGACTCTGTTAAGTCGTAGGTCGTTAGACCTTAGGTCGCTCGACTCTGTTAAGTCGTAGGTCGTTAGACCTTAGGTCATTCGCCTTCCTTAAGTCGCTCGACCCCTCCACACTAGGTCGCTCGGCTTGCTTGAGTCGTAGGTCGTTGGACCTTAAGTCGCTTGCCTCCCTTAACTCCAGTTTGGTCGCTCGGCCATTGTGTTAGGCCGCGTGAACCCTTAGGTCGTTAGACCTCATTTTGCTTTAGGTCGTAGGCCGCTTGTCTTCACTTAGGTCATACCGTTTTGGACGGGGCGCTGCCCCGCACCCCGCCGGGGGCGCTGCCCCCTGGACCCGCCGGGGGCGCTGCACACTAGGTCGAACCCCGTAAGCGGTGGCGTTGCCCCCGCACCCCCACCTTGGGGGGTTGCCACCCCCCCCGGACCCCCCCTCCGTAGGGGATCTTATCTGAAAAACATTGAGCTGATTTCCTTGGATTTCATTCACATCTCCGTATGCGATTTTTGTGACTGATTGTTTCTACAATTGCTTCTGTGTTTTGTCACTTTATAATATAAAGGTTTCAATACTAGTAGTAAATATCAAAACTCTTTTAACAAACAATTTCAACTCTATTTTTAATAACAAAGCTCTTTTCTTAAACCGTTTTCCAATCTATTAGTATATACAAACCTTTACCTCACTCGGATGAGAAATCTAATTAAACGACTTAGTAAAACAAGTGGTATGAAACGCTTGCGTTCACTTCGTCGGTTAATTCTTGGACTTGTTCGATTGAACCTCTTGTGACAATTTTATTAGTGAAGATTTACAGTTTGTTCGTAAATATTTAAGTTAAGCAAGTGGTTATGGGACATGAAGCTAAACTTCTATATTTACTAGCTTAGTGTAATTGACACTTCTCGTTGATCATGACGATCATTCTGATGATTTAGACTAGCAACTGTGCGATGTCTCTTGTTGCGAGGTTAGACTAGACACCACTTGTGTGATTCCACTCACACATACCTTTTTGCTTTTTGGTTAGTCTGGACCTTAATCTGTGTGATTCCATTCACACATGTGGGGTAGCTCCCCTTGGTCTTCGGACCGTCATGTGATAGGCCTCTTTCTCTTTTCTATGATTTCTGGACTTCTTGCATTGATTTCTAGAATTTATGTCATTGACTTGTTATGAGCACAAGTTTGGGGTATGATGCCCTTTCCGAATCTTTGAGAAGATTCTTGTGATATTGATTATCTCTTATTGATTGATCTTCTGTTGATCATTATTTACATACTTATAGTGGTATGTCGTTATGGATGTTTATGTTTATGCCATATCTTTTATGTTATATCATATCATCTGATATTTATAGCTAGACTGACCCGTTTATTATTTTCTTAAATAATACTCGGGTCAGACCGAGATGTTACAGGTGCTTCTGCTTGATTTCTTCCCAGGGATTCATCACTCTGACTTTTGGCTAACTGTTTAGATTAGCAGTTTTTGTTGTATACACTTGAGATATAGACTCATAGTTGTATTCTATTGTATAGCAAGTGTTGCTATTCTTTTGTATTATCGTGGATCTTACTGACCACTACTCTGATGTACACTTTCATGTGTTAGTTATATATTCATATCTTCTTCCGCATTTGTGATATGGATATATGTGACTGATTTGTGATATGATTATTTCTATGTTTGTTTCCGAAGATTATTTATAGCCACCGTGTGATAAGCAATTACATGGATGGTCGCTCCTCAACAGCCTTATTCTCCGTGCTAGTTGACAGCACTACTCTGGAGTGTTCTTGGCTAGCGTGGGTATAGAGGTGGGGCGTCACACTCGGGTTACTAGATCTACAAATATGCAGGGGCATTGGTTACAAATCAAATTCATTAATCATCTCCTAATGACCTTCTTTAATTAATCTTCCCTGATTATTTATCCCTTTAATTACATTCAAGTAATTAACCCTAACCATATTCAGTAATTAACCTTTAATTACTATCATTAATTACAATAATTAATGATTCTTCATTAATTAATTAACTATAATTAATTACATTAATCCTTAATTAATTACAATTAATTAATCCTATTTAAATTAATTACTTTAATTAATTAATTATATTAATTAATAATCTTTATTAATTAATAATCCTTTAATTAATTAAAAAAATAACTTGTAATTAATCATCTCATTAATCATAAACAGTAATTAACAATTTGTAATTACTTATCTTAATTGATTAACTTCTTAATTAATTATATTAACCTTTTGATTAATTACTTTAATTAATAAATCTTAATTACTTCATTAAGTAATTATTAAACAATTAAATTAATAAATAATCCTTAATTCATTACTTTATTAATTAATTACAATTTCAATTAATTACACTTAGTAATTAACCCTTATTTAATCTCATTCATTAATTACTTAATCACATTGACTAATTAACTGAACTAATTAGGTAATTAACTCTTAATTACTTACATAAGTAATTATCTCTAATTACTTCCTTTAATAATTCTTAATTACTCTCTAAATTAATTACTTAAATAATTAATTCCATTATTAAATAAATCTTAATTCATTAACTAATTAATTACTCCATAATTAATTAACTTTAAAAACAATTATATTAATTAATTCTTAATTAATAACATTAAGCGATTAACCAATAATCACTTCCATTTAATTACTTCCATGAGTAACTTCCCTAATTACTTCCCTAAGTAATTAACATTCTAATCATATTCACAAATTAACCATTGATTACTTCATTAAGTAATCACACTTAATTAATCCACAATTAATTGATTATTTTAAAATTAAATAAAAAATTAACTAATTATTTAAAATTAATTAAACAATTAATAAATTACTTATATTTAAAATCCTTAATTAATTAAGAAAAAGCATTTATCTTAATTAATTCTTTACTTAATTACAAATCATATTTAAATCAAGTACTCTAAAGTTAATAACAAAGGTAAATTAACCCTATTTATCTTTATAATTAAATTATTTGAACTTAAATTAAATTTCACTAACTTAAAACAAATTTATTCAATCATAATAATAATCTTGTTTGTAAATAAGTTTATTAAGAAATAAAATTTAAAATTTTCAAAATAATTTAATTATTCAATTAAACTTATTTATTTTCAAAAATGATTTGAAATCTTGAGTTACCAAATCATTACTTAAACACTTTAAACTTGAGACTTTGATTTAAATCACATCCTTATAAATTAGAATTAAATTGGTTAATTGCTTACAAATGTTACTCCTTTAAAACCATTTAAATTTGCAAATAAATTTAATTAATACTTTTATAAGTTTGAATAACACCTATTTTAAAACTACAAGTTACAATTCAAGAAACTTGACTTGATTCATTCAATTCCCAGGTACCAATTCAAGCACCAACCCAAAGTACAACCAGAAAAACACGCGACTAAACTCTCGAGATAGTCACCTAAAAACCCCAAGTCGAACACAAAAGAACACGAGTCCTCCCCGATGACTTGATTCATTCAATTCCCAGGTACCAATTCAAGCACCGACCCAAAGTACAACCAGAAAAACACACGACTAAACTCTCGAGATAGTCACCTAAAAACCCCAAGTCGAACACAAAAGAACACGGGTCCTCCCCGATGATTTCCAGCCTTCTTTATCTTCGAGTCGCCCCTGAGAATAACGCGACAACTCCTTCGAGTTACAATCGTCACTCCCAAATTCCCAAGCTACCCAGCGTACACGGCCGTCCTGTGCACATACACCCACAACACCGGCGAAGATAGGACGTCGCGACCATCGACTTCGGTCACACGCCAACACGCGACCTTAAAACCAAACCCAGATCAATGAATACCCAATCGAATCAAATTTGACCTATTAGTGCGAAAGTCTGCAGCAACTCCAAACCGAAAGATCCATCACCAACGTTCAACTCTACGCCGTTGAACTCGGCGCCATCCATATCAACTCGACACAACCCCAGCCCTATGCTCCATCCTCGCGATACCCCCCCCGGTCCTCCATCCACGACGCAAAGGCGAAGAAAAATCAGCCGAACCCATAAACCAAATAAACCCTAACTTCCTCAATTTCGAACAAATCACGCATTGAAAAATTAATTCAACATTTTTCCCAAATTCTACACTTCATTATCTAGCTACAATCAAAATTTCAAACTAAATTGTAGCATGGATGATCGGTAATCACCAAAACTCCCTAAAATACTCAAACCAAAAATTCTCATAATCTACCAAACTAAAAATTACAAATTGCATCCCTAAATTCATGATTTATCATCACATTTTCATGCATGTAATCAAAATTTGAATTTAAGATAATTAAGTTTTATCAAATATTCAAGTTTTACTGTAAATCCTTCTTTTATAACTAGTTGTTGCATTCTAAATTATGAAACTATTTTTATAATTATCAACAAACAACAACACACAACTTCTCTTCAATCCATAAGGTCAAATGTTTATGTTATTGAGAGATTTGAAATTGTGAAGTAAATCTGTTCTTAAAAAAAAACAGAACAGGGTGTTTACAGGCATAAAGGAATATAACTATAAATTAAATAAATAAGTCTGAGTGATTTCCAGCCAACATCAAGATAAATTTTAGATCATCACATGCATGTAGTACAACCCAGATCAAACTGTTTTTAAAAAGTAGTTTACTCACCTCAAATTATCTTGCAGAACAGATTATCTTATTTCCAGGCTTTTGAACAACTTGCAGATTTTCACTATAACATGCTGAGTTGATTAAAAATGTTGAACCTTCCATTGAATACAGATTTGAATATTTGAAGTTTGCAGGTTGAAAATCATTTTTGAAATGCAGTTTGAGGCTTTGAAATTTCCAGGTTGCAGATGCATGTTGATTTGCAGATTTTTAATTTGCTTTTGATTCACATTTGAATTGTACAGGATTTGAAATTACGGTATTTGATTTTCTTTTGATTTTAATTTCAGGGTTTGAGAAAAATTTCAGGATTTTGAAAATTTGTTTCTGCTTTTTCCATTAACATTTGAAAGGAAGATAAACAAAGGGAAAAAAAAGAAAGAAAGTTATATTTATAAAAAATATAAAATGAAGACACTTGTTCTTAAAGATTGACACTTGTCATTTTATCCTCTTAATCTCCTCACAAGTGTTATTTAGATATGTTAATATGAATACACATGTCATTAAGTTTTTTTTTAAATTGAATTTTATTTAATTTTAAATGTAAATATAAATTTACATATTTACTTACTTAATTGATAAATACTTACATGTACATAAGTGTTTTTAAACAAATTTTTATTTAATTTAAATGATCATATAAACTTACATATTAAATTTTGTTTATAAATAAATACTTGTATATGTAAATATAAATTTACTTTTATGAGAAAATATTCTAAAAAACTTATATTTATCATTTATAACCATTTTGAAATTAAGCACCTTAAAGAAAAGCAAAAAGAAAACTTTATTTAAACCCTTTTTAAACTATCATATTGTAAATAAACATAATCTTATATTTTGAAAACAATTGAACTAACTAAATTATCTTTTGGTAAATCTTATTGAATTTAAAACAAAACTTTAAAATTGCAATATTCATTCATACATAAATTATTAATAGATTAAATTAAATTTTCAAAACAAATATCAAATTATATCATATGCTTACATATATTAGAATTTGAAAATTCAACTTTCAGTTTAAAACAAAAGAATATTTCCACTCACAATATATATCAAACATATACATTATAAATAGAATAAAATTTATTAGCTTTTTGAAAAACAATTCTAACCAACTTTTAAATTGTTAAAAGATATTGATTATACTTACCAAATTAAATATTTATTATCCTTAATAAGATTAATTTCACCAATTTAAATTAAAATTATAAAGAAAATTTACCAAACCCATTTAATTATTTATAAAGATTATTAAATTGATATTGCCTCACATTCCGGGTCGTTACAGAATGTCTATGCATCGGCTGATCTCCGATATAGAGATTTTATCACCCTTTGTGGTGGGAAGTTCGGACGTGATTAGTGAATATCCGGATTGTAAGGGCTTTTTTTTGAACTGCCCTGTGTTCCGTTGGATCCCGGAATTGACTTGTATCAAATACATTTGAGATGCAAAGCTGGTTTCTATCAATTACATTTCTGTTGGTGGCGATGAATTTATTCTCTTAGCTTAACACCCTTCTTTGAGACGTACGAGCTCAGAGGTTATGTAATTGATGGTTACTAGTGATACATTCCCAATTTGGTATTAGGGCATACGAAGTGCTTCTGATCATTTGTTGATCGAAGCATGACTTTTGTTAAAAGCATAGCTTTGTGGACGAGACTTCGTCGGACCTCACACCTCGGAATGGTCAAAACAGGAAGAATGCTGCAAGGTTTTAGGGGGCAGCGCCCCTTAGGGTATGTTCATTTCCTTCTGGATAGAGGTGGTATCATGTATGGAGCCCAGATACTTAACCTATGTTGTTGCTTGTAACAACCCTGTATTTTACAATTATTTTTAAATTGAATTTCCAGATTTAAAGGCTTTATTTATGAAAAAGAATAAATTTTTTATTTTAAATATAAAACTTTGATTTTGATATGGATTAGAATTCCAAATACGACTAAATAGAATAATTTTCGAAAAAGTGAATTTTGGTTAAAATAGTCAAACTTTGACTTTTAAATTTAAATTTTAAATATTTTAAAATTTGAATTTTATCTTTTATTATTAAGGTGAATAAAATTTTAAGAACACTGCTTTTCGTTTCGTTGAAATCTGATTTATTATGTGAAAGTTATGCCATTTTAACTATTGTGTGTAATTTGCTGTATTTAACAAAATGGTTTATTTTAAATTATATAAATAATATTTTATTTAGTCATGTGATGTTATAATTATATTTATATGGGTAAAATAACATGCTATGTATATATTTTGGTTTTGAACATTTTTAAAAGTGTTATTGACATTTTCAAATGTCAGTTGTATTCTATTTATAAATTTTAATTCCTAGTTCAAATAATTAAAGTAATTCTTTATTTATCTTTATATTTTCTTAAGAACTTATTTATTCTCATTCCTACTTTATTTTGTTCCTTATTTATTTTATTTATTTAACTTTTATTTGTTTAAAAGTAAAATAGAATTGTCTAAGGCTCGTGATATTTATTTGTAATTTTCATGTCCTGTTTCCAATCTTTAAACAATTTCTTTAGTTCCTTTTCTATTTCCTATGAATTTAATTATTTATTTCACTTTGAAAATGCTTTAAAAATCATTTTATTTCAAATTTTTTCTTACAATATTTTTAAAATGAAGTAAATAAGTTTTTCCAAAGTCATTGGTAATGTTCTTGTAATTTTTATGTCATGTTTCCTATTTATAAACAATTTCTTTATTCCTTTTTCAATTTTTCTCCAATTTAATTATTTATCTTATTTTAGAAATGATAAATAAATTGTTTTATTTCAAATTTTTACTTCATAATATTTTTAAAATGAAGTTGATAATTTTCCAAAGTCAATGGTGATTTATTTGTAATTTCTGGACACTGTTTTGGATTTTTAAGCAATTTCTTTTATTCTTATTCTATTTTCTTTAAATTTTATTATTTATTTTCATTTAATTTAACCTTTTTTAGGTTTTAAATTCAAATTTACTGATTTTGTTTTTTTATTTGAATTAAAGAAAAGAAATATGAAAGGTTTAAAAAGCTTTTAACTTAAGACCTTTCATTTGCTAGTCCTTTCACCTCCTAAAGTCTTTTCGCTTGCCATAACCTCCCCATTTCTCATTGGCTGTGTATCTGCATTGTATTAGCCGTGACTTTCATCCTATTTCTAATGCAATAAACCATTCTTTCATTTCATTCACGGCTTCAAACATTTTGGGTAATGTCTTCCTCTTATTTTCTTCCTTTTCTTCCTATTTTCTTATGTATTTTTGCCTTGCTCTCTTATGTATTTTTGCCTTGCTCTCTCCACTCTTTTCCTCGGCCTCCACTCCATAGCCATGGCCACCACGTCCGACATACATTCCCTGCCATCATCACCACCTACACTCCAGGTCATGTGTCAGGACACGGTTCTTCGTCTTCCGAAAATTCGACATCGACACTCACTTTATCGACTGCCGAGAAATCGAACGACGGAAAACCGAACACTGAGGGTTTTAAAAAGAATTTAAGAAAAGAAACAGAGAGAAGAAGATAGAAGATTAGAACATAGAGAGAAGAGAAAATAAAAAATAGGAAATTTTAAAATAGAAGAAAAAGAGAATAGAGGAAAAATAAAGAAAATAGAACGGATAGAAAATAGAACAGAGAATAGAACGGAACATAAAACAACAGAACAACATCAGAATCTCAGAATTCGCAGCGGAACAACACATAATAATAAATGAATAATCTTTAAACAAAGAACTATATCAGTTATTACATTACATTTCTATTTACATCATATCATCAGAGTGTACAACAACATACAACAAATAGTGCAGCGGAAAAAGAAATACTATATAGTAGTATACGCCATGCCATCCAGCTTGCCTCCAGCAACTCCAGAATATCCTGATAAACCTTAACTCTTAACTGCCCGTGTGAAATTGGTGGGCACCCAGAGTTTAGGAAGGAAAACAATAAACTCCAAGTCAGTCATGTGACTGGTGTGAGAACTCAAAACAGTTTATTTATCTTTAAAATCAAAATAGAGGAATATTTTTAAATTCAATTCGCAATGCTTTTAAAAATGAGACTACCATAAGGCCTCCCGCACACACACACAATGCAAACGCAGAATCGGAGGAGATTTCTCCTTATGATAGTCAAAGATGCTTGATACGCATTTAAAATAACATTTGATATTATTACTAGTGCATAGTGTAGAGAAAATTCATTTTGAAAGTAGAATATAAATCTTAGCCAACATACGACCATTATCGTATGCCTACTATAGCTACCATCCAAACAGTGGTGACCACCATAAGTGAATGGCAGGTTCTACAACTAATACCGTACAAGTCACGTATTGTTTCTTTGGATTTCCAACAAATGGTCAGGCCAAGGAACTTCCCATTGCCACATGAGAATGCCTCTGGAAAGACATCCCCGAGAACCAAACCGGAACTCTGCCAACACAAGGCCGGGTTACCCCTAACTGGGTAACTACTGACACGAGCACGCCATTCCCCGATCGTAAACGACCTTTCTCACGGGATCCCGAAAACCAACAACCACAAAGTAATAAATTCGTAGTAACCACATAGGTTAAATATCTGGGCTCCATACCATGATACCACCTCTATCCAGAAGGAAACGTACATACCCTAAAGGGTGCTACCCCTCATAACCTTGTTGCATCTTTCCTGTTTTGATCATTTCCGGGGTGTGAGGCTCGACGAAGTCACGTCCACAAAAACATACTTTATACAAAAGCCATGCTTTGGGTCAACAAATGATCAACACAATGATCACCAAGATAGACGATCAAATAAACGATCCTATCACAATAATCAACACAATGATCATTTCAGCAACACTCAGCATATCACATTACCAAATTGGGAATATATCGCTGATAACTTCAACTATATAACCTCTGAGCTCGTACGTCTCAGAGAAGGGTGTTAAGCTAAAAGAATAAATTCTTCGCCACCAACAGAAATATATTTGAAAGAAATCGGCTTTATATCTCAACTTGTAATGTCAGACACACAATCCATACAAGTCTGTTCCGGGCTCGAACAAAACCGAAGGCACTTACAAAGAAGTCCTTGCAATCCGGATATTCACAATCCTGATCGGATTCACCATCACATATGGAGAACTCTATACCGTAGCTACTCGGTGCAGAGTAAATCGACAGGTCATCCTATCGCTCTCGCAAATACCGGGTCTTCAACACCGATCTTCAATGCAATTCACAACGACGTATCACATATTCGGAATGGGTTATACGACCCCATGGTCCTTTCCCGGTTAACCCGAATAGTGAGCGCTTATTCAAAAATAAGTGTGGCATTCAAATTCAATCAAATCACATCAAATACCCATTCAAAGGGAAATATTGATAGTCGGTTATTGAACTATCACTGGACATGCACACATCACCAGTTTCCAAATAATTTTCCAAATTATTTATTTCACAAAATATCTTTACAAGATATATAATTTCACACTTCAAAAATAAATCAATATTTATTTTTAAACCAATTCCACTTTCTTTTATAAATTTAATGGTGAATTTACATTCCAAAGTATTAATGAATATACGACTTCAATTCGATTTATAATATTCATTTTCAATTTATCTTCAAAAAGATAAATTCTCTAATATTCACTTTATATTGGAAAAACATTTCCATACTTATTTATTCATAAGTAATTCACAATTTTTATTTATTTTCAACACTTGGAAAATATTCAATATACTTCAATCGAAATTAAGTATATATTTCATTCTTTAAGGAAATCATTCTCTTAAACATATTTATTTGGGCCAAAACGAATGTTGCATAAAACATCGTTACGACAACCCAAAATCACTAGTATAGGGATTCGAAATTAAAATAGATATATAAATCCCAATACTATGCAAAACATTCCCTTTCGGAAATCATTTACTATAACAACAGTGTTATAGTCCACTATTTCCTTCTATTTCTCGAAAACGTCTATTTCAACAATAAATGTTGAAATCTATGGTTTCGAATCTCAACACATTTTAAAACATCGTTAGATCGTTTTAATTCAATTTAAACATATCATTCAAAACATTTCCTTTAACATATTATTCACTATTCAAAAACGTGAATATATTTTGTTAACAACTTCCATCCTTTTATTCATTTTAATTCAAAGGATCATTCACTATTCAAAAATGTGGATATAACTCCATAAATAAATCATAACAATTTACTTATCAAAATAAGTCGTTTGTGAATTTATAAAACAACGTTTATAAATTCCATTTCTATTTATTTATAAAAACTTCCTTTTTATAAATCCTTTTATTAACCTATTCCAGTTTATAACTCAATTATAAACTAAAAGTTCATATTATAAGTTAAATACTTATAAAACGATTATTTTACAAAATCGTTCCTCTAAAGACTTTCCAAATCATAAATCTTATAACTTATAAGATTCATTTATTTAACCAAATCTATTCTTCAATTAACTTCACAAATTTATAAATCTTACTATTTATAAATTTCATTTATAACTTCACCGTTTATGATTCTACAAATTTCATTTCTTTAATGAAATTCATTTTCACTTCATTCAAACACTTATAAAAACTCGTTTTATAATTTCAATGTCTCAATTTATAAATATCCATTTATAAATCTCTTATATAAATCAATTCATATTAATATTTTAAAAACGTCTTTAAACTCCTTTATAATTTCATCATTTTGATTTATAAAATAATCAAATTTTATAAATCCTATATTTAAACTTTTCACAATTATTTCAGAAATCCCAATTTAACTATTTTATAAAGTCATTAATTCCTTATTTTCAAAAATCAGCTTTTAACTATATTTCTTAAAAATCATAATTTTTATAACTTTAAAAATTATTACGTTTATTTATTTATAATGGATCAATTCCAAAAATTATTTTATAACTTATACTTTCAAAAATCACTTTGAAATCATTTTAAAATTCCAAATTTGGTCCAATGATGCTACACACCAAATAGTCAATCACGACAACAATGATATCATATATCGATATGATAATCCATCAAATATCAAAATATCTGAAATCAAATAAAAACTGTTGAGGAGTCCAGTTGGATCCCTCCAACCTGTTTTCCTGCATCCACAAACATTAGCACAATACCAATTTCGCTCCAGTACGAAATTATTGCGGTATATGTTCTTATTAAATATTATCCGCTTAATAACGGCGCAATAGGGTCTCATGTAACGACCCAGAATTTCTGATAATTTGAATTTGAGTATTTAATTAATTTTAAATATTAATAAGTGGAATTTTTAAGTAGAATAATTTATTTTTCGAATATTGGATTTAATGGGATAATTAAATCGATAATTTAATAGTGAAATTCCAAAAATAATTAAATATTGGGTTAAATATGATTGAAAATGATTTGGAAAATTTTATTTTATCATATTAAAGTTATAGAGATATTTTAGAACTTGTAAAACTGAATTTGGAATTTATTTGTAAAAATCGAATATTTTAATATTTAATTATCGACTGAAAAATAGCCAATTTTTGAACAGTCTCAGAATTGAACGAAACGAGTTCCATTGGATCCGTAATAGTTAATTATTATCGGATTTCAATTTTCGTAGCAATCGGAGTTGTCGTTTGACCGTGGCAGCTCGAAACGCATCGATATCGTTTTAATTTTAATTCGGCGAGTTAAAATAGCCATTTTTCAAACGGTCTCGGATTTCGACGAAACCAGTTTCATCGGATCCGTAATGTGATATTATTGTAAGATTTCAAATTTCAAGTCAATCGGATATATCGTTTGTCCGGTACAAGCCAAAACGCCTAGAAATCGTTTAAATCGGTTTTAATTTAAATTGATCGTTTAATTCCATATCTCACACATACGATCGAATTAGCTTACGAAACCTGTTCCATTGTGTCCGGAACGCGGAAAAACCTTAGGATCGTCTGTCGGAACGCGTAGTTTGGTGGTCGTTTGCATAAGTTGTTAACAAGAGAATTTTATTAATAAAATAATATTAAAACATATTATATGTTCCATTAATTTTCTAAACCGTAATTAACAAAGCCGGCCGCCCCCTTTTATCGTTCATGGCCGATAATCACCCGTTTTCTCCTCCATTTTGCAATCAATCCATGCAACGATTATCAAAATCTCCAACTGGGAAAACGTAGAGGGCGCCTGGATCTACAGATCCAACGGTTGTGATGGATTTTAGTGGCGCGTGGAGGGAGCAGGGAGGTCGCGTTCTCGGCCGGATGGAGGAGTTGTTCTCAGCCCATAGTCGACCGAGTCTGGCCGCACTCTGGCCCAAGGTGGGACTCGCGACGCTCTTCGACGAGGTGGGTTCCGATCGTCGTCTCGTGGGGTGTGGTGGATGCGATGTTGTGCCCTAGCATCGCTGTGTTGGGTTTCGTTCGTTCGTTTGGTTCCTGATGTTGCGTGCGTGATCTTGGTGAGGGGGAAGAGGGACGCGGGGCCGTTGGGTTAGTATTTGTAAATTTATTTAAAAAGAATTGTTTTGAAATTCAATTCAAACTTTAAAAATTGATAACTCTTCCATATGATATCAGATTCGAACGAAACTGGAAACGTTGGAATCGCAGAAGCGTGTACTTCGCGATGGTGTAGATCCGGAGTTATTCCGGGCAACTAGAAATTTGGGTTAAATCGGACTCCGTCCGGTTTAATTTAAGTTTCGAACGCTCGCCGAAACCAAGGTGAGAACTCCTCACTCAATCAAACTGTTTGGTTTAAAATTTTAAATAGTTAATATTGATTGATAATTGTTGATTGATTGTGGTAGTAGATATAATAGGATATATATTATATATAGCAATATATATATATTGGCATATGTATATATTGAATTTGATTTCCCGCCTCGTATAGCGGATGAGACCCTATTGCGCCGCCTATTAAGCGGATATTTATAAAATCCCATATACCGCGATATTCCACCTTGAAGTGGAATTGGTATTGTGCTAACGTCTGTGGATGCAGGGTAACAGGTTGGAGGGATCCAACTGGATTCCTCACATATTTATTTGTTTATAAATATTATGTTGATTGTTGATAATCATATTGATATATGACACTTATTCCCGTGATTGACCATCTGATGTTGTTGCATCATCGGATTCAAATTTTTAAAAAAATTAAAATAACGGTTTTGAATTTAAAGGGGTTTTAAATCGATTTTTCAAAGAATATGGTTTATTAAAAATTTTGAATTGATTAAATTTTAAAATAAATAGATGGATAAAATTTTATGTTTTAAAAATTTATATTTTTATTAAATATAACTTAAAAGAAATTTTTAACAATAATAGGTTTTTATAAAATAGTTAAATTTGGTTTTTGGGAAGTTATTATTATTAATGGTTTATATAAAGGATTTTATAAATGGATGTTTTTAAATAAAAATTATTGAAGTTATAGGATAAATTTATAAAGTGTTAAGTTGATGTATAACATGAATTTCACTAGGATTTATAGATTAATAAATGTGAAATTTATAAAACGAACGGTTATTGGAAAAATTTAAGTTTATAAGTTATTAACTTATAGAAATGGATTTGGGCATTAAAAAGGGGAATTTTATAGAAATTGTTAATAAATGAAGATTTCATTAGTTGAAATTATTATAAGCCATAAAGAAATCTTGTAAGTGATAAGATTTTAAATTGGTGAAGTTCAAAAGAACGATTTGGGTAAATAGATAATATTATAAGTATTTAACTTATAATATTGATTTTAGTATATAATCGAGTTATGTAAATCGAATTGGACTAATAAAAGGAGATTTCTAAAACGAAGTTTCATAAATAGAAATGGGATGTATGGACATTGTTATAAATCCGAAAAATCAATTTAATTTGATAAATTGAATATGGAATTTGTTAAAGGGGTTGTATTCACTATTTTTGAACGGTGAATGTATTATTTTATTAAATGAACGTGTTTTTGGAAAAGAACGTTCTAAATGGAATTTAAAACTAATTAAAGACGTTTTAAGATATGTTAAGTATCGAAATCATAGATTTCAACATTGATTGTTGAAATAGACGATTTCGAGAAATAGAAGGGAATATTTTGAATAGTAGTGGATTTATGTATCCATTTTTTTATTTCAAATCCATATACTAGTGTTTTTGGGTTGTCGTAACGATGTTTTACGCAACATTCGTTTTTAACCCAAATAAATGTGAATAAAGGAATGTTTTCTTAAAGAGAATGGAATAAATACTTAACTGTGATTTAAGTATATGGAATATTTTCAAATCGTTGAAAATAAATAAATTTGTGAATTACTTATTTTTAAAATAAGCATGGGAATGGTTTTCTAATATGAAATGGAACGGTTTTTGTGAATTCACCTTTAAGGTAATTGAAAGCAAATAACTTGAAATCGATTTGGGAATCGTATGCTAGTAGATGCTTGGAATTTAAATCCACCTTGGAATTTATATATATATGAAGGGAAATTTGTTTAAAAATAAATATTGATTTATTTTGAAGTATGAAAATGAATTTACGGATTTGGGACGTAAATTTAAATTAAATCGGTAAAGATTTATTTGATGATTTGAAATTTGTTTTCAAAGGGTATAAAGGATGAAAAGTAATTTGAAATTAGTTTTCAAATGGTTAAGGTGATTTGAAATTAGTTTCAAATGGTTAAGGTTATTTGAAATTGGTTTGCAAATGGTTAATGTAATTTGAAATTTGTTTCCAAATGGTTGAGGTGTTTAATTTGAAATGGGTTTTCAAATGGTTAAGTGTGGAAATTATATCGTGAAGGTGTTTTGGTAAAGCAAATAAATTGGGCAATTATTTGGAAATTGTGTATATATATCTTGTAAAGATATTTTGGGACTTAATAATTTTGGAAAAATTATTTGGAATCTGATGATGTGGCGCATCTTTATTGATAGTTAAATAACCGACTATCAATATTTACCCTTGGATGGTATTGATTGTGTTTGTTTGGAATTGAATGCACACTTATTTTTAAAAATAAGCGCTCGCTATTCGGTTTAGCCGGGAGAGGACCTTTGTGTCATATATCCCATTCCGAATATGCGATACGTCGTTTGGATTGCATTTGAAGACCGGTGTTGAAGACCGGGTATTTGTGAAAACGATAGGATGACCTATCGATTGTCTCCGCATTGTTAGCTACGATATGGAGATTTCCTTTGTGATGGGAAATTTTATCGGGATTGTGAATACCCGAATTGCAAGGGCTTCCTTGGAAGTGCCTTCGGTTCTGTTCGAACCCGGACCAGACTTGCTTATCTAGGTGAAACGTGATGGGGGGTTCTCGCTTTGCGTTAGGTGGCGAACGGGAGACTCTTACCCCTACACGTCCTCTTTACGGGGTTGGTTAGGCGTAAGCCGTGACAGTCGAGAGGCTGGCCGTAAAAGCAAGGTCTGGGGTACCAGTGTAAGCCACGGTGGGGCTGGGATGGTTGAAAAGCCTACCGGTTACTGCTGACGGAAATGAGGATCGTTACATTTGGTATCAGAGCATATGGTTAAGCGACAACCTGCTCTGTTGGGTATTACTCATTAGAGATAGAGTCAGTAGTACTCTAGAATGAGTGTGAGTGTAATAATAGTTATGAGCGCGTATTTGTTAGTGAATATAAAATTGTTTTATATTGTGATGATTGGTTTATTGAGTGGCATATGAACCTTCGTCGGCACAGTCTGTACAACTGGATCGAAGGGGTTTCTAAACACTTGAATAGAACAATTCGACACGATATTGTTTTAAATTGGGTAAATGAAATAATTTTACCTTGATTATATTTTCTATATAAGAAAATAATTTTTTTCAAGAATTATTGAAGAGTGTGTATAATTGATTGCTTGGTTGTTGTAAATGATATTATATATATATATATATAAGACAATCAAAGTTGTTTGAATAAGTTATATAAAAACGACTATTGTAAAAAGAATAATTGTATAAGCTAATGAATTATAAGTATGGAATTATAATTAAAATGATTTACAATTGTAAAATAATCTTATGTATATAAGAAGTGAAATTTTATAAGTAAGATTTATAAATGTAATTTATAAATAAAAGGAAATTTTGAAAGAATATTTAGCACTGATTCACTATTGTTACTGGGAAATAATAAGGATGATGACTGCAGCATCATCAGTATCATTTTCGAGTTTCTATGTGATGGATTTGCTACAATAATGAATTTAAAATTGAGGTTTTGTTGAAATAAACAAATTTGAAATTAAAATTCAACTTGAAATTGTCAAATATAAGTGAACAAAAGGGGTTTTGAACTTATAATATGAGTTGGAAGTTGAATAATAAGTTGTATAACTTATATAATGAGAAAATGTAAGTAAAACCAATTATTGAAGTGGTTAAACAATTAAGTTAAGTAAAATGAAATACGAATTTGATTGTTGATATGAATTTGACTTAAGTAAAAGTTAAATAGAATTTACTTTAGAATTGGAAACCGAATTGGATTGATAAGTGGAAACTTAAGTTTATTTGAACAAATTATGTTAAATGGAATAGAGTTTGAAATGAATTAGGAGAATACTTAAGTTGAATAGTGGAAGTAAATGTAAATGAAGTTGAATGGAATATAACTTGAATAATGTTGAAAGAATTGATGTTGATATCAAAATAAAATGAATAAAGTGAATTAATGAAATCGTTAAATGATGTGAACTTGAGTTATATAAATGAAGTCCAATTTTATATGTAAAAAGAATTGGCAACTGAATTAAAGTATGGATTGAATGTTAATTAATCGAATGTGAATAAGTTGATATGAAATGATGTATGTAAGTGTAAATTCATTTCGAGCTAGTTGAATAATTGAATGAAAATCAGTTGAATGTTAAATCAATTGGAATTAAAACTGTTGAACCAAATTGAATGTAATGAGAGAAAAATTAATAATTTGGTTTTATTGGATATACATTGGTTGTTAACTTGTTGTTGGTTGATTGTATGTAAATTCATTAAGTGTTAATGAAATTTAATTAGCGCATTTGAAAGCTATGTAATTGAATTCAAATTGAAAGTGAAGTAAATAAATTTGAATAGAATTGAATTCGAGTTGAGTTGAAAGTGAACCAATGTGAATTTAATTAGTGAATGTAAACTAATTAGAAACGAATGAAAATGAATATGTAACTTCAATAGTAAAGCTAAAATTTAGATAAAAAGTAAGTATCGAAATTTTGTAAATGGATTTGGCAAAATAGTTTGAATGTTGGAATTGGATACTACTATTAGCAGGATATACATGTGTATAATGGAATTGGGATTTTGATTTTGAAGTTAAAAAATTGAATTGCTCGACAAAAAGGTACGTATTTCAATTTTAATATGAGATTTGATGATTTCCTTCTCTAGCCACTTGGCTTTCTCTTTTCTTTTTGATTCTGAGGGGCCGTGGTGCCATTTTGTAGTCGTACCGATCGAGCCGCGCAAAGGAGACTCTGGCGAAATTTTTCGAAAATTTCGGGTGTTAGAAAATTTTTGAGAAAATTTTGAAAGTTTGAAATTTGAATTTAAATTTAAATTTGAATTGTTGAGTAAACAATGTTGTTTGAAACCTATAATTGAAGTTGGAAAGCTAATTGAAATGATAATAAATCTTTAATAAAAAGATTGGTGTTAGAAGGTTGATAAAACTAATTGGTTTTGGGAAAATAATAAACGGTTTAGGATCATTTCTCCTTAACTTGCAATTTCGAGGACGAAATTCTTTTAAGGGGGGAAGATTGTAACGACCCAGAATTTCTGATAATTTGAATTTGAGTATTTAATTAATTTTAAATATTAATAAGTGGAATTTTTAAGTAGAATAATTTATTTTTCGAATATTGGATTTAATGGGATAATTAAATCGATAATTTAATAGTGAAATTCCAAAAATAATTAAATATTGGGTTAAATATGATTGAAAATGATTTGGAAAATTTTATTTTATCATATTAAAGTTATAGAGATATTTTAGAACTTGTAAAACTGAATTTGGAATTTATTTGTAAAAATCGAATATTTTAATATTTAATTATCGACTGAAAAATAGCCAATTTTTGAACAGTCTCAGAATTGAACGAAACGAGTTCCATTGGATCCGTAATAGTTAATTATTATCGGATTTCAATTTTCGTAGCAATCGGAGTTGTCGTTTGACCGTGGCAGCTCGAAACGCATCGATATCGTTTTAATTTTAATTCGGCGAGTTAAAATAGCCATTTTTCAAACGGTCTCGGATTTCGACGAAACCAGTTTCATCGGATCCGTAATGTGATATTATTGTAAGATTTCAAATTTCAAGTCAATCGGATATATCGTTTGTCCGGTACAAGCCAAAACGCCTAGAAATCGTTTAAATCGGTTTTAATTTAAATTGATCGTTTAATTCCATATCTCACACATACGATCGAATTAGCTTACGAAACCTGTTCCATTGTGTCCGGAACGCGGAAAAACCTTAGGATCGTCTGTCGGAACGCGTAGTTTGGTGGTCGTTTGCATAAGTTGTTAACAAGAGAATTTTATTAATAAAATAATATTAAAACATATTATATGTTCCATTAATTTTCTAAACCGTAATTAACAAAGCCGGCCGCCCCCTTTTATCGTTCATGGCCGATAATCACCCGTTTTCTCCTCCATTTTGCAATCAATCCATGCAACGATTATCAAAATCTCCAACTGGGAAAACGTAGAGGGCGCCTGGATCTACAGATCCAACGGTTGTGATGGATTTTAGTGGCGCGTGGAGGGAGCAGGGAGGTCGCGTTCTCGGCCGGATGGAGGAGTTGTTCTCAGCCCATAGTCGACCGAGTCTGGCCGCACTCTGGCCCAAGGTGGGACTCGCGACGCTCTTCGACGAGGTGGGTTCCGATCGTCGTCTCGTGGGGTGTGGTGGATGCGATGTTGTGCCCTAGCATCGCTGTGTTGGGTTTCGTTCGTTCGTTTGGTTCCTGATGTTGCGTGCGTGATCTTGGTGAGGGGGAAGAGGGACGCGGGGCCGTTGGGTTAGTATTTGTAAATTTATTTAAAAAGAATTGTTTTGAAATTCAATTCAAACTTTAAAAATTGATAACTCTTCCATATGATATCAGATTCGAACGAAACTGGAAACGTTGGAATCGCAGAAGCGTGTACTTCGCGATGGTGTAGATCCGGAGTTATTCCGGGCAACTAGAAATTTGGGTTAAATCGGACTCCGTCCGGTTTAATTTAAGTTTCGAACGCTCGCCGAAACCAAGGTGAGAACTCCTCACTCAATCAAACTGTTTGGTTTAAAATTTTAAATAGTTAATATTGATTGATAATTGTTGATTGATTGTGGTAGTAGATATAATAGGATATATATTATATATAGCAATATATATATATTGGCATATGTATATATTGAATTTGATTTCCCGCCTCGTATAGCGGATGAGACCCTATTGCGCCGCCTATTAAGCGGATATTTATAAAATCCCATATACCGCGATATTCCACCTTGAAGTGGAATTGGTATTGTGCTAACGTCTGTGGATGCAGGGTAACAGGTTGGAGGGATCCAACTGGATTCCTCACATATTTATTTGTTTATAAATATTATGTTGATTGTTGATAATCATATTGATATATGACACTTATTCCCGTGATTGACCATCTGATGTTGTTGCATCATCGGATTCAAATTTTTAAAAAAATTAAAATAACGGTTTTGAATTTAAAGGGGTTTTAAATCGATTTTTCAAAGAATATGGTTTATTAAAAATTTTGAATTGATTAAATTTTAAAATAAATAGATGGATAAAATTTTATGTTTTAAAAATTTATATTTTTATTAAATATAACTTAAAAGAAATTTTTAACAATAATAGGTTTTTATAAAATAGTTAAATTTGGTTTTTGGGAAGTTATTATTATTAATGGTTTATATAAAGGATTTTATAAATGGATGTTTTTAAATAAAAATTATTGAAGTTATAGGATAAATTTATAAAGTGTTAAGTTGATGTATAACATGAATTTCACTAGGATTTATAGATTAATAAATGTGAAATTTATAAAACGAACGGTTATTGGAAAAATTTAAGTTTATAAGTTATTAACTTATAGAAATGGATTTGGGCATTAAAAAGGGGAATTTTATAGAAATTGTTAATAAATGAAGATTTCATTAGTTGAAATTATTATAAGCCATAAAGAAATCTTGTAAGTGATAAGATTTTAAATTGGTGAAGTTCAAAAGAACGATTGGGGTAAATAGATAATATTATAAGTATTTAACTTATAATATTGATTTTAGTATATAATCGAGTTATGTAAATCGAATTGGACTAATAAAAGGAGATTTCTAAAACGAAGTTTCATAAATAGAAATGGGATGTATGGACATTGTTATAAATCCGAAAAATCAATTTAATTTGATAAATTGAATATGGAATTTGTTAAAGGGGTTGTATTCACTATTTTTGAACGGTGAATGTATTATTTTATTAAATGAACGTGTTTTTGGAAAAGAACGTTCTAAATGGAATTTAAAACTAATTAAAGACGTTTTAAGATATGTTAAGTATCGAAATCATAGATTTCAACATTGATTGTTGAAATAGACGATTTCGAGAAATAGAAGGGAATATTTTGAATAGTAGTGGATTTATGTATCCATTTTTTTATTTCAAATCCATATACTAGTGTTTTTGGGTTGTCGTAACGATGTTTTACGCAACATTCGTTTTTAACCCAAATAAATGTGAATAAAGGAATGTTTTCTTAAAGAGAATGGAATAAATACTTAACTGTGATTTAAGTATATGGAATATTTTCAAATCGTTGAAAATAAATAAATTTGTGAATTACTTATTTTTAAAATAAGCATGGGAATGGTTTTCTAATATGAAATGGAACGGTTTTTGTGAATTCACCTTTAAGGTAATTGAAAGCAAATAACTTGAAATCGATTTGGGAATCGTATGCTAGTAGATGCTTGGAATTTAAATCCACCTTGGAATTTATATATATATGAAGGGAAATTTGTTTAAAAATAAATATTGATTTATTTTGAAGTATGAAAATGAATTTACGGATTTGGGACGTAAATTTAAATTAAATCGGTAAAGATTTATTTGATGATTTGAAATTTGTTTTCAAAGGGTATAAAGGATGAAAAGTAATTTGAAATTAGTTTTCAAATGGTTAAGGTGATTTGAAATTAGTTTCAAATGGTTAAGGTTATTTGAAATTGGTTTGCAAATGGTTAATGTAATTTGAAATTTGTTTCCAAATGGTTGAGGTGTTTAATTTGAAATGGGTTTTCAAATGGTTAAGTGTGGAAATTATATCGTGAAGGTGTTTTGGTAAAGCAAATAAATTGGGCAATTATTTGGAAATTGTGTATATATATCTTGTAAAGATATTTTGGGACTTAATAATTTTGGAAAAATTATTTGGAATCTGATGATGTGGCGCATCTTTATTGATAGTTAAATAACCGACTATCAATATTTACCCTTGGATGGTATTGATTGTGTTTGTTTGGAATTGAATGCACACTTATTTTTAAAAATAAGCGCTCGCTATTCGGTTTAGCCGGGAGAGGACCTTTGTGTCATATATCCCATTCCGAATATGCGATACGTCGTTTGGATTGCATTTGAAGACCGGTGTTGAAGACCGGGTATTTGTGAAAACGATAGGATGACCTATCGATTGTCTCCGCATTGTTAGCTACGATATGGAGATTTCCTTTGTGATGGGAAATTTTATCGGGATTGTGAATACCCGGATTGCAAGGGCTTCCTTGGAAGTGCCTTCGGTTCTGTTCGAACCCGGAACAGACTTGTATGGTTACATGTCTGACATTACATTTTGAGAGATAGAGCAGATTTCTTTCAAATACATTTCTGTTGGTGGCGGAGAATTTATTCTCTTAGCTTAACACCCTTCTCTGAGACGTACGAGCTCAGAGGTTATGTAGTTGAAGGTTATCAGCGATATTTCCCAATCTGGTAATGTGGCATGCTGAGTGCTGCTGTGTGATGATCATTGGTTGATCGTTTGGATATGATCATTTGTTTGATCATTTATCTTTGTGATTATTGCTTTGGTCATCTGTGGACCCAAAGCATGGCTTTGTTGCACAAAGCGTAGCTTTGTGGACGAGACTTCGTCAGGACCTCACTCCCCGGAAATGGTCGAAACAGGAATATGCGGCAAGGTTATGAGGGTCGCGCCCTTTAGGGTATGTCATTTCCTTCTGGAAAAGGGTGGTATCATGGTATGGAGCCCAGATATTTACTCATGTGGAAACACTATATCTATTTCTGTGTGGTGTTGTTGGTATCGAGCGCTCGGATAAAGGTCCCAAAGGACCGGGGGATGACATATTCGTGTAGTAGTTACCTAGTTACAGAGGTAACCCGGCCTTGTGTTGGCAGAGATCTAACCGTAACGTTAGTTCTCGGGACGTCCCGCCAGAGGCGATCCCATGTGGCAGTAGGAAGTTCCTTAGCCTGACCATTTGTTGGAAATCCATTCATCCAATACGCGCCCTGTACGGTTTTAGTTGTAGAACCTGCCATTTAACATGGCAGCTATAGTAGGCATAGTATCATGGTACCTATGCTGGCTAGGATTTATATTATACTTTCGAAATATTTTCCACTATGCACTAGTAATAATATCAAAGAATTTTTCTCGTAGTAAGCATGTTTGACTATCATAAGGAGAAATCTCCCCCATGTGTGCGTTTGCATTGTGTGTGTGCCGGGAGGCCTTATGGTAGTTTCATTTTCCAAAAAGCATTGCGGATTTCAAAATTTAAACTTTCTTGTTGCGTGTTTAAAGATAAACTGTTTTGAGTTCTCACACCAGTCACATGACTGACCTGGAGTTTATTGTTCCTTTCCTAAACTCTGGGTGCCCACTATTTTCCACACGGGCAGTCTAGAGTTAGGTTATCAGGTTATTCTGGATTCGGGAGTTGCTGTGCAGATGTTGGAGGCGAGCTTGGATAGCGTAGTCTATTATCTATTGTATATAGTATTCTTTCCGCTGTTTTATTGTTGTACACTCTGATGATATGATGTATTGTGATGTATGTATAAAATGTATAGTTCTTTTGTTTTAATGATATTCATTTATCTATTATATGTTGTTCCGCTGCGATTGTGAGATTCTGATATTGTTTCTCGTTCTGTTACTTGTTTTTCTGTTTTCTCTTCTCTTTCTTTTCTTTCTTCTTCTACCTCTTTCTTCTTCAAAAACTCTAACGGTTCGATTTTTCGGCAACGAAAAACCGCGATCGTTACATCTCATCCGCTAAAAAATACGGGAAATCAATCAGCTCCAATATATACATATGCCAATATATATATATATTGATATTATATATATAATACCAATTTCACTGTTTATGAAATATTCGCGGTATATGTTTTTAATAAATAACATCCGCTTACTAACGGCGTATAATGTCTATTTTAACAATCAATCGATATCAATCAACATTCAAACATGCATTCAAATATTTCAAATCTAACTATTTAAAATAAAATCGAAACTGATTCGATTGAGTGAGAAGTTCTCACCTTGGTTTTATTTCCGTTTTAGCGATTTATTTTTAATAAAATTAAACGGACGTTTAATTTTACCCAAAATTATCAGTAACTCCAAACGACTCCAAACCAACTCCATCGCGTAGTGCTCGTCCATACGATTCCAACGCAACTGGTTTCGCGCGTTTTCGACCTCGTATGAAAAAATTATGAATTTTTCAAAGTTTACACGAATTTAAATCAACAAATTACAACATAATTTTTTAAAATTTTAAACCTAAATTATTTGGACCGTTGGATCTGCTGCCTCCACATCAGGGCCGAACGCGCTTTCATCTTCCACCCTCTCGTTCATGTTTACAGTAAAGAACCGAACCCATAAGCAATTTAGGGTTTAATTTTTTCGATCACCACACCGCACTTGAACTCGATCAAACTACTCCACGTCGTGCGCCTCCCCATGCTCCACCTACGGCCGCCACAGCTTGGAGCTCGGCCTCATATCAAGCACGGAATTCGAGCACAAAGCCGGCCCCTTCAAACAACGATTGCCGTTGATTGGTGATGAATTTCGCGATCATAACCGTTGAATTCGTAGAGGAGAATGTGCTCTATGAAGTTGCAGTTGAACACTTTTCGTATAAACGCATGGATTGAGGAATATTTGAGGAAGAAGGCGAGAGATTCTTGGCCATTGATAGCATTAACTGGCGGCTAGGGTTTAATATTAAGGTTTTTAGTTTTTTATTTTATTTTTTTAAGTGGGGGGGGGGGGGCTATTTATAGAGAAAACCGAAACACTATTCACTCCGGAAATTCCGAACTCCGATTTACGCGCCGAAACTGACGTTCCTAGGGTTTATGCCGCGTTTCGGACACAATGGAACAGGTTTCGGAAGCTAATTCAGACATCTGTGCGAGTTATGGCTGTAAACGCTCAATTTGAATTAAACCGATTTAAGCGATTTTCTAGGCGTTTTAATTCGTACCGGACAAACGGTAAATCCAATTGACTTGAAATTTGAAACCTTACAATAATATCACATTACGGATCCGATGAAATTGGTTTCGTCGAAATCCGAGACTTTTTGAAAAATGGCTATTTTAACTCGCCAAATTAAAATTAAAAATAAATCGATGCGTTTCGAGCTGCCACGCTCAAACGGTAACTCCGATTGACACGAAATTTGAAATCCGGTAATAACTAACTATTACGGATCCAATGGAACTGGTTTCGTTCAATTCTGAGACTGTTCAAAAATTGACTATTTTCACTAGTCGATTAAATTATTAAAATATTCAATTTTCACAAATTAACTTTTAATTCGATTTTAAAAGTTATAAAATATCTTTCTAACTTCAATATGATAAAATAAAATTTTACAAATCATTTTCAATCATATTTAACTCAATTTTCAAATATTTCCATAATTTAACGTATTAAATTATCGATTTAATAATCCAATTAAATTCAATAATTCAAATAAAAATTTATTTGACTTATAAATTCACTTATTAATATTTAAAATTAATTAAATATTCAAAGTTTAATTTCTAAAAATTCTGGGCCGTTACAATCTTCCCCCTTAAAAGAATTTCGTACTCGAAATTATCAAGTAAGAAAAGTTACAGAATCTATTAACTTTCCAAAAATTCATAGTTAAACTTCTTACAATAACTTTACTAAGTTTTAAATCATACTTAGTTATCTTTTCAAAAACAACTGCTATCGTTTAACTTTCAATTCCAAAATCAAAGTTAAAGTTTTCAAAACTTTCCAATTTTCTCAAATTTTTTCTAACGCCTTAAATTTCCGGAAAAATTCGCCATAGTCTCCTTTGCGCGGCTCGATCCGGAAAAAAAAAATGACAGTATATATATCACAAATATACATCTCATCAAGTAATGAGGCATCCCGAAGGGAAAAAAGTGTAAAAGTACGGTATGTAATCCGAGATATGTACCTTATATTTTATTAGCGAGCATATACGGCTAATATAGCGCAAAAGCGAGCTCCAAATGCGAAGCAAACGCGATCCGCACCTACTAATTACTCAACAAACAACATGAGAATCATGCATATAGACAATAATCTCAATATACAACATATAGTAACATAATAACTACACATGTCAACATAGCAATGCATTAAAACAACAAATGCAAACATCAACCAACTATCATCCATAACCAACAAATATTCATTCATATTCTCATTAATATTTAATGAATTTGTTTTCAATTTAAATCACATTTGATTTATTAACAGTGGATGTTTACTAATATTCATTTTCAATTAGTTTGCATTCACTAATTCATATTCAAGTTGGTTCACTTCCAAATCAAATTCAATTCTATTTAAATTTATTTACCTTCCAATTGAATTTTAATTGATTTAGCTTTCAATTTCATTAACACTTAATGAATTATATACAATCAACTAACAACCATATATCAATCAATGTATATTAATTACAACCAAATTCCTTTGCTTATATTCATTCAATTTGGTTTAACACTATCACTTTCAATTGGTTTAATTAAATTGATTTTCATTCAATCTTTCAACTTCCAATAACATTAGATTTTAATGAATTTCACTTACATTCATTATTCCATATCAACTTAATTCACATTTAATTGATTAATATTCAATCCATTTATTCAATTCTATTACAAAAGTTGAATTTTATTTATATAACTCAAATTCATATCCATCACTTAATTTTATTAATTTATTTTGATACTAATATCAACTTTAAATTCATTTTTATTTCAACTCATATTTATAAATATATTCATTAGTTTCACTTCTTATATATATAAGTTTATTTCACAATTGTAATTCACTTTAATTATAATTCAACTCTTATAATTCTTTTTGCTTATACAATTATTCTTCAATTTAGATTATTCAAACAACTAAACAATCAACTTATTTACACTTTAATAATTTTGCAAAATTATTCCTTTATATATAAAAATATAATCAAGGTAAAATTATTTCATTTACCCAATTTAAAACAATATTATGTCGGTTTATCTTGTTTAAGAGTTTAGAAACTCCTATCTACGATAGTTAGCAAGACTACATCGACTGGAATCTATAAACAATCAACCGATAAGTCAACACAATACAAAACAATTTTTATTCACTAACAAATACGCTCTCATAGCTATTATTACACTCAAATTCATTCTAGAGTACTACTGACTCTATCTCTAATGAATAATACCCAACAGAACCATGGTTGTCGCTTAACCATAAGCTCTGATACCAACTTGTAAAGACCCGTAAATCCGTACTCCTTGAATAGACACTAATCTCCATTGATTAATTCAAGATGAACGAAAATACGAACCCTTAGGGGTTTTAAGAAAAATTTAAGAAAAGAAACAGAGAGAAGAAGATAGAAGATTAGAACATAGAGAGAAGAGAAAATAAAAAATAGGAAATTTTAAAATAGAAGAAAAAGAGAATAGAGGAAAAATAAAGAAATAGAACGGATAGAAAATAGAACAGAGAATAGAATGGAACATAAAACAACAGAACAACATCAGAATCTCAGAATTCGCAGCGGAACAACACATAATAATAAATGAATAATCTTTAAACAAAGAACTATATCAGTTATTACATTACATTTCTATTTACATCATATCATCAGAGTGTACAACAACATACAACAAATAGTGCAGCGGAAAAAGAAATACTATATAGTAGTATACGCCATGCCATCCAGCTTGCCTCCAGCAACTCCAGAATATCCTGATAAACCTTAACTCTTAACTGCCCGTGTGAAATTGGTGGGCACCCAGAGTTTAGGAAGGAAAACAATAAACTCCAAGTCAGTCATGTGACTGGTGTGAGAACTCAAAACAGTTTATTTATCTTTAAAATCAAAATAGAGGAATATTTTTAAATTCAATTCGCAATGCTTTTAAAAATGAGACTACCATAAGGCCTCCCGCACACACACACAATGCAAACGCAGAATCGGAGGAGATTTCTCCTTATGATAGTCAAAGATGCTTGATACGCATTTAAAATAACATTTGATATTATTACTAGTGCATAGTGTAGAGAAAATTCATTTTGAAAGTAGAATATAAATCTTAGCCAACATACGACCATTATCGTATGCCTACTATAGCTACCATCCAAACAGTGGTGACCACCATAAGTGAATGGCAGGTTCTACAACTAATACCGTACAAGTCACGTACTGTTTCTTTGGATTTCCAACAAATGGTCAGGCCAAGGAACTTCCCATTGCCACATGAGAATGCCTCTGGAAAGACATCCCCGAGAACCAAACCGGAACTCTGCCAACACAAGGCCGGGTTACCCCTAACTGGGTAACTACTGACACGAGCACGCCATTCCCCGATCGTAAATGACCTTTCTCACGGGATCCCGAAAACCAACAACCACAAAGTAATAAATTCGTAGTAACCACATAGGTTAAATATCTGGGCTCCATACCATGATACCACCTCTATCCAGAAGGAAACGTACATACCCTAAAGGGTGCTACCCCTCATAACCTTGCTGCATCTTTCCTGTTTTGACCATTTCCGGGGTGTGAGGCTCGACGAAGTCACGTCCACAAAAACATACTTTATACAAAAGCCATGCTTTGGGTCAACAAATGATCAACACAATGATCACCAAGATAGACGATCAAATAAACGATCCTATCACAATAATCAACACAATGATCATTTCAGCAACACTCAGCATATCACATTACCAAATTGGGAATATATCGCTGATAACTTCAACTATATAACCTCTGAGCTCGTACGCCTCAGAGAAGGGTGTTAAGCTAAAAGAATAAATTCTTCGCCACCAACAGAAATATATTTGAAAGAAATCAGCTTTATATCTCAACTTGTAATGTCAGACACACAATCCATACAAGTCTGTTCCGGGCTCGAACAAAACCGAAGGCACTTACAAAGAAGTCCTTGCAATCCGGATATTCACAATCCTGATCGGATTCACCATCACATATGGAGAACTCTATACCGTAGCTACTCGGTGCAGAGTAAATCGACAGGTCATCCTATCGCTCTCGCAAATACCGGGTCTTCAACACCGATCTTCAATGCAATTCACAACGACGTATCACATATTCAGAATGGGTTATACGACCCCATGGTCCTTTCCCGGTTAACCCGAATAGTGAGCGCTTATTCAAAAATAAGTGTGGCATTCAAATTCAATCAAATCACATCAAATACCCATTCAAAGGGAAATATTGATAGTCGGTTATTGAACTATCACTGGACATGCACACATCACCAGTTTCCAAATAATTTTCCAAATTATTTATTTCACAAAATATCTTTACAAGATATATAATTTCACACTTCAAAAATAAATCAATATTTATTTTTAAACCAATTCCACTTTCTTTTATAAATTCAATGGTGAATTTACATTCCAAAGTATTAATGAATATACGACTTCAATTCGATTTATAATATTCATTTTCAATTTATCTTCAAAAAGATAAATTCTCTAATATTCACTTTATATTGGAAAAACATTTCCATACTTATTTATTCATAAGTAATTCACAATTTTTATTTATTTTCAACACTTGGAAAATATTCAATATACTTCAATCGAAATTAAGTATATATTTCATTCTTTAAGGAAATCATTCTCTTAAACATATTTATTTGGGCCAAAACGAATGTTGCATAAAACATCGTTACGACAACCCAAAATCACTAGTATAGGGATTCGAAATTAAAATAGATATATAAATCCCAATACTATGCAAAACATTCCCTTTCGGAAATCATTTACTATAACAACAGTGTTATAGTCCACTATTTCCTTCTATTTCTCGAAAACGTCTATTTCAACAATAAATGTTGAAATCTATGGTTTCGAATCTCAACACATTTTAAAACATCGTTAGATCGTTTTAATTCAATTTAAACATCTCATTCAAAACATTTCCTTTAACATATTATTCACTATTCAAAAACGTGAATATATTTTGTTAACAACTTCCATCCTTTTATTCATTTTAATTCAAAGGATTATTCACTATTCAAAAATGTGGATATAACTCCATAAATAAATCATAACAATTTACTTATCAAAATAAGTCGTTTGTGAATTTATAAAACAACGTTTATAAATTCCATTTCTATTTATTTATAAAAACTTCCTTTTTATAAATCCTTTTATTAACCTATTCCAGTTTATAACTCAATTATAAACTAAAAGTTCATATTATAAGTTAAATACTTATAAAACGATTATTTTACAAAATCGTTCCTCTAAAGACTTTCCAAATCATAAATCTTATAACTTATAAGATTCATTTATTTAACCAAATCTATTCTTCAATTAACTTCACAAATTTATAAATCTTACTATTTATAAATTTCGTTTATAACTTCACCGTTTATAATTCTATAAATTTCATTTCTTTAATGAAATTCATTTTCACTTCATTCAAACACTTATAAAAACTCGTTTTATAATTTCAATATCTCAATTTATAAATATCCATTTATAAATCTCTTATATAAATCAATTCATATTAATATTTTAAAAACGTCTTTAAACTCCTTTATAATTTCATCATTTTGATTTATAAAATAATCAAATTTTATAAATCCTATATTTAAACTTTTCACAATTATTTCAGAAATCCCAATTTAACTATTTTATAAAGTCATTAATTCCTTATTTTCAAAAATCTGCTTTTAACTATATTTCTTAAAAATCATAATTTTTATAACTTTAAAAATTATAACGTTTATTTATTTATAATGGATCAATTCCAAAAATTATTTTATAACTTATGCTTTCAAAAATCACTTTGAAATCATTTTAAAATTCCAAATTTGGTCCAATGATGCTACACACCAAATAGTCAATCACGACAACAACGATATCATATATCGATATGATAATCCATCAAATATCAAAATATCTGAAATCAAATAAAAACTGTTGAGGAATCCAGTTGGATCCCTCCAACCTGTTTTCCTGCATCCACAAACATTAGCACAATACCAATTTCGCTCCAGTACGAAATTATCGCGGTATATGTTCTTATTAAATATTATCCTCTTAATAACGGCGCAATAGGGTCTCATCCGCTAAAAAATACGGGAAATCAATCAACTCCAATATATACATATGCCAATATATATATATTGATATTATATATATAATACCAGTTTCACTATTTATGAAATATTCGCGGTATATGTTTTTAATAAATAACATCCGCTTACTAACGGCGTATAATGTCTATTTTAACAATCAATAGATATCAATCAACATTCAAACATGCATTCAAATATTTTAAATCTAACTATTTAAAATAAAATCGAAACTGATTCGATTGAGTGAGAAGTTCTCACCTTGGTTTTATTTCCGTTTTAGCGATTTATTTTGAATAAAATTAAACGGACGTTTAATTTTACCCAAAATTCTCACTAACTCCAAACGACTCCAAACCAACTCCATCGCGTAGTGCTCGTCCATACGATTCCAACGCAACTGGTTTCGCGCGTTTTCGACCTCGTATGAAAAAATTATGAATTTTTCAAAGTTTACACGAATTTAAATCAACAAATTACAACATAATTTTTTAAAATTTTAAGCCTAAATTATTTGGACCGTTGGATCTGCTGCCTCCACATCAGGGCCGAACGCACTTTCATCTTCCACCCTCTCGTTCATGTTTACAGTAAAGAACCGAACCCATAAGCAATTTAGGGTTTAATTTTTTCGATCACCACATCGCACTTGAACTCGATCAAACTACTCCACGTCGTGCGCCTCCCCATGCTCCACCTACGGCCGCCACAGCTTGGAGCTCGGCCTCATATAAAGCACAAAATTCGAGCACAAAGCCGGCCCCTTCAAACAACGATTGCCGTTGATTGGTGATGAATTTCGCGATCATAACCGTTGAATTCGTAGAGGAGGATGTGCTCTACGAAGTTGCAGTTGAACACTTTTCGTATAAATGCATGGATTGAGGAATATTTGAGGAAGAAGACGAGAGATTCTCGGCCATTGATAGCATTAACTGGCGGCTAGGGTTTAATATTAGGGTTTTTAGTTTTTTTTTTGTTTTTTTAAGTGGGGGGGCTATTTATAGAGAAAACCGAAACACTATTCATTCCGGAAATTCCGAACTCCGATTTACGTGCCGAAACTGACGTTCCTAGGGTTTATCCCGTGTTCCAGACACAATGGAACAGGTTTCGGAAGCTAATTCGGACATCTGTGCGAGTTATGGCTGTAAACGCTCAATTTGAATTAAACCGATTTAAGCGATTTTCTAGGCGTTTTAATTCGTACCGGACAAACGGTAAATCCAATTGACTTGAAATTTGAAACCTTACAATAATATCACATTGCGGATCCGATGAAACTGGTTTCGTCGAAATCCGAGACTTTTTGAAAAATGGCTATTTTAACTCGCCAAATTAAAATTAAAAATAAATCGATGCGTTTCGAGCTGCCACGCTCAAACGGTAACTCCGATTGACACGAAATTTGAAATCCGATAATAACTAACTATTACGGATCCAATGGAACTTGTTTCGTTCAATTCTGAGACTGTTCAAAAATTGACTATTTTCACTAGTCGATTAAATTATTAAAATATTCAATTTTCACAAATTAACTTTTAATTCGATTTTAAAAGTTATAAAATATCTTTCTAACTTCAATATGATAAAATAAAATTTTACAAACCATTTTCAATCATATTTAACTCAATTTTCAAATATTTCCATAATTTAACGTATTAAATTATCGATTTAATAATCCAATTAAATTCAATAATTCAAATAAAAATTTATTTGACTTATAAATTCACTTATTAATATTTAAAATTAATTAAATATTCAAAGTTTAATTTCTAAAAATTCTGGGTCGTTACATCATGACAATAGCCGAGCCAACCATGGTGACAAAACCGCTCAAAATCCAACCTAAAGCCTCGAAAGCTTGTTGTTTGACCACCACTTGTTCACCACTTCCATTTCCACCATCACCATCACCTTAGGCAGCCACCACCACCTCTGTCCAGACCCTTACTCACCCCACCTACCTCTGACCAGACCCATACTCCACTGGCCGAGCCAAACATCCCATAGCCAAGCCCCTCTTGTTGGCCAAAACCATGCTAGTGCGCCTAAAACTCTTCACATGCCTATGTTGCAACTTCCTCTACATGTCTAGCCTTCATTCCATGCATTTCCTATGTTCAAACCTGAACCAAAACATCCCCTAAGCCGTGCTAGCAAGTGCAGAAAGCAAGGCAAAAGGTTGTGTATTCGTATTGCTTTTCAATTCAAAGTTGTTCAATTTCAATGTTGTGTTGAATTATAATTTTATTTTGGTTTTGTATGGGTCGTGACAAGATCATAAGCTTGGTTCTCATCCACTTGAATCTATTGTTGTGTCATCGTGCTTTTGGGAAACCGTTTGTGTCAATTGATTCGCTATCTTCAGCACAAAGAGGTGAGTACAACTCACACAACATTTATACATGTGCAGCTGTGAAACAACAACGATTGAATGTGTAGAAAATCATATGATGTATAACTGCCTGTGATTATTTACATATGATGTTAAACTGTTAAATTTCATGTCATATCATCTGTTATTATATATATGTTGTTACTGTTCATTTATATCTTTTTATCACACTGGAAGTTCCCTGTAGATTAGAAATCACTATGGGTTGAAATGATACATGCCCGAACGGACTTTAGAATAGGGAAAAATCGTTATGGGATGAAATGATAGGCCTGAACAGTTTTTATTTAATTTATTTAACTTGGGAATGTGGGTTTGAAATGATAAAACCCGGATTTTTTTTAAACTACGGATTGAAATGATACATATCTGTATCACTTGACCTAGGTTAGAAAACTATATACAGACCCATGGTTATTTTATAAAGTGTTTTTGGAGCAAGTGAAGACTACGATGTAAATAGATTTTGAAATGTTTTAAAATAAAGAAATTTGATTTAAATAGATTTAAATAGATTTAGATAGATTGAAATTTGATTTAAATTGATTTAAATAGATTTAAATAGATTGAAATTTGATTTAAATAGATTTTAAAATATTTTAAAATAAAGAAATTATAATTTTTCTGTGAGTTAAAAATGTAATTAATGAATGGTTAAATTGGATTATTGAATTATAACTTTAGTTTGCAAATTTGGAATTTTGGTTAAAAATGATATTTAAGTTGTATAAATAAAATGGAAATTTATTCTTATTTTGAAAATGGTAAATATCGTAATTTGATTTAAATTTGAAATTGATTGATTTAATAAAGTATTATTGAATTTTCTATGAATTAAAATGGTTAAGTTAATGAATGCTTAAAAGTGGAATTTTAAAATACAACTTGATTTGGAAATGTGGAATTTGGTTTTGTTTAAAGTTTTAAGTTAATTAAATAAACTGGGAATTTATTTTAATTTGTGAAATGATAATTTGAAAAATGTAAATGTTAATAAAGTGTTAAATGTAAAAAATAGGAATGTTTACACTTGAATTTATTAAGTGGATTTGTGAAGTTGGTTTAATTATAGATTGTTGCTTTATAAAAATCATTAACTAAATGAGTATTTTAATGAACATCTTTGAGTGTTATAATATGATTTTTACAATGTTTCAACGGTTTAAACTGAAATATTTTCATGTATAACTTTCAGCACCTTTTTCTAAAGGCTGTAAAATGTTGAAATTTCAATGTTTATGGTTTTCACTTAGTAAATGAACTCATAATGGTTTAAAACTTTGGAAATTGAACATTTTATTTGAAAGTATATAAACTTAAATTTTAAATTGTTTAAATGAATTATTTTGGTTAAAATATAAGCTATATAGAAGGTGATTTGGAATGATAATAAATGAATGATATCTTTGAATTTAAAAGGTATTTAAAGTTGAATATTTTTATTTGAACTTATATAATGTTTTGAAATGAAGTTTTGAAAGATATGATATTTTGATATATCTTAAATGCTTTGAAATGAAGTTTTGAAAGATCATATTTTGATATTAAAAATGTTTTGAAATGAAGTTTTGAAAGATATGATATTTTGATATATATATATATATATATATATATTAAATGTTTTGAAATGAAGCTTTGGAAAGATACGATATTTCGATATATATTAAATGTTTTGAAATGATGTTTTGAAAGTATGATATTTTGATATTAAAAATGTTTTGAAATGAAATCTTGAAAATATGATATTTTGATATTAAAAATGTTTTTGAATGAAGTTTTGAAAGATATGATACTTTGATATTAAAAATGTTTTAGAAATGAAGTTTTGAAAGATATGATATTTTGATATTCAAATGTTTTGAAATGAGGTTTTGAAAGATATGATATTTCGATAATAAAATGATTTAAAAATGAATTTTTGAAAGATATGATATTTTGATAATAAAATGATTTGAAAGGAAGTTTTGAAAGGATATGATATTTTAATATATTGAATTGATTTGAAAGGAGTTTTTGAAAGGATATGATATTTTAATATATTAAATTGATTTGAAAGGAGTTTTTGAAAGGATATGATATTTTAATATATTGAAATGGTTGGAAATGACTTGATATTTATTTTGATAAATATTTAAATTTAAAAGATATGGTATGTTGATATATTAAAATGGTTTTGGAAATGATTTAATCTTTATTTTGATAAAGATTTGGATTGAAAAGGATATTTTATTTTGAAGTATAAAATATTATTTTAAAGTTATAACCACGGGTTATAATAACGATTGGTTGGCAAAGAGACCGGGATCGGATATGGGCATACTCTCTGTTGATACCGAAAACCACTTTGACAACTATGTACGCGGTGGAGATTCCAGACCGAAGTAGGCTGGTTGGCGAACTCTACTGGAATGAAGTAAGAGAACGCTGATGCATGGCCTAATTATGACTAAAACAGGAGCTATATCGGGCTGCACAAAGGGTCGCATCCTTTCAACGAGCACGCTTCTTCGAAAACCATTCTATTACTTTTGTGATTCTATATGGTGGCGCCACTTTGATTCGAGGTATGTCTCGAGGTGGGCGGAAGCTGCTGGCTTGCCGTCACCACCGGTCCGGGAGTGCAAACGGTGTATACACCCTGGCATTGCCTCGCGTGCCTTGTCATATGCTCCTTATATCGAGCCAACTACGATTTTGGTTTAAAGATCCGACCACGTTAAGTTTCACCATCCCCTAACGCTATTTTTTATATGATTATACTTTATTGATTAGACACTACTGTATATAGCGTATATTACTATACAATTAATAGTTTAACGGATCCTTAGAGGATGGGCGGTCCCAAGCATCCTTTAAGTTACTTGTACTTTTACTACAGTTCACTTGAGTTGGTTTACACTGTATAAGTATGTATGTCCTGACTCGAGTGTTTGTATTTTTATTTACGCTCGGGTCAGCCTGAGTATTCATAGATTTGGATTTCCACTTTCTGGAGATTGGAATCGCTAGACATTATCTGCTTGTCTAGTTTTATCTTTTCAGTCTATTGATCCTTTCCAGCTCTTGTATTAGTAGATTTCTATGTATTGAGACTTCTTTTGTACTTTATTTCTTCTGTTGTATCTTATGTAATTCTAATATATTTATATAGTAGCTTCATGAAATACTATCACCTTTACTTCCACTGTATTGTTATTACTCTATGTCTGCGATATGTGATTTTTATTTACTGTATATTCTGAGATTTGCCAAATTTTTATTTACAGCGCTGTAGTTTGAGCAATTCTATTCCGACATGTGTGTCTACCTATACACTTATAATGGATGCGAATGGTTGAAAATATCGGGCCGTTATAGTTGGTATCAGAGCTCCGCTTTTAGGCAAAACTCAGTATATAGAGTAGATTTAATTTCAGAATCACTTTCGCTCGAGCTTGAATTCCTTCTTCTTCAATTCGGTTTCCTTTGAATTTTGGAACGTTCCCTACGGTTCCAAAATCCATTCATGTCCCTCACTATTCATCTTCTTTTGGTTCTAGAGTATGCCATAAATCCACTTCAAAATGATCTTTATAATGAGTTGGCAGTCCCACCAAATCACAAAAATTGAATTGTAAAACGGTGAAACTCCTTTATAATTAGCATTGATTCACCAGAGATTTATATATTTCCTTGGTTTAGATGCTAATATCTTTTGTTATTCCAAACTCTAACTCTTGAGATCGAATGTAGATTTACCCCAGAAAAATCCACATTGAACTTATTCTTTAAGTCACGGTTGACCCGGTTAAGGTTGCCCGTGATTTATTTAAGCTTATCCACCACCCTGTTTATTATTTAATCATCTTATCTTTTGTTTCCAACCTATCTTCAAACATTTTGAACTGTACTGGTAAATCTATGTTTTATTTATATATTGTGTTGTTTGAGTTGTTGATGTTGAATATGGTTTTTGATCGATTCTTCTGATCAACGCTATCGATAAGATTTCCAAAACACTTTGATAGGACAAACTGACGCAATATTATTTTAAAATTTGCTTAATGAAATAAATTTTGATATATAAGTAAATTTATGGTACTTAATAAACTGATTTAAATTGATTATTTGAAGTGATAATACTTGATTTATCATTTATTGTTCTATAAATGAATTTATAAATAGTTGTTTATAAATTGATTTGGGAACTGAAATGAATTTAGAACAAGAAATTTGAGAATTTAATTTCTGATGGTTTCAAACCTTGTGTTTAAAGTTTTAAAAGGTTACATTATTTAAAGTATTTTTGAATAGAAATTTGTTTTCAAAGAATTTTAAAAGTAAAAAAAAAAAATTAGTGCCCTTCTCTTTATCGCTGTAAAATAACTTCGGTGATGACCGTGGCATCATCAACACCCATTTTCGAGTTTCGAAATGAAGAGACCGCCCTGTAGTCTTGCTACAGCTTTGTTTTGGGAAATCAAATTAATTTGAATTTCTAAAATATGACTTGAATTATAATATATATAGACATATGATTTAAATTTGATTTAATAAGTTATGTACATACATTTATTTATCTCTAAATGGTTTGAAGAAATCGGAAATTTAATTCTTAAATTCAATTATAAAAAGAAAATCAAAATTTTGGATGAATATTCAAGGATGAAATGATTTAATTGGAAAGTTTTATTTGTGTAATACAATTGCATTCAAATATTACTTACCTTAATTTCAGAAGTTAACAATGTAATTGGATAATATACAATATAAAAAGATTTTATAAATAAAATTTGAGTGGTTATAATAAATGTTATATACTTAAATTTCAATTATTAAATGATTAAACGAGGTAAATATAATAAAAGGTAATTGAATAACTTACAATAAAATAATGTTAAAAGAACTAAGAATAAAAGAAAGTAGTTATAATAAGTGTAAGTATATTTAACATAAGTGATAAATATATTGAGAGGAATAAATTTAATTTTAATTAGGAATAAAAAAGAATAAAGTTTATTAAGTACATTGTGAGTGTAATAAATGATTATTTTTCAAACCCAGGGTTTTAAAAATTGTTAATTTAAGATGATTGGATAATAAGATAATGAAATTTGAGATAGTTAAGATTTGTTTAACTTGTGTAAAGATTTATTCTCTATTTAAGTTGGAATTTCCATGCTTTCAAATTTATTTCCTTATTTTGTTTTTCAAACTATCTTTTGGTTGTCCTTATCATCCTTATCTTGCTATACACTGCTATAGGCATCTTTCTGTAATCTTTCTATTTAGAAATCTTTCTATAATCTTTGATAATCTTTGGCACTCATTTTGAATCTATTTTTGCGTGCTTATGTTCTTGATTTTGGAGAATCTTGGAAAGATCATCTCCACCTTGTTAAACTTACATATAACAACAGTTATCAGGTATAATATCAATCCTCTAGTCACCTTGTCTTAACCTTATTTCATTTCTATCTTTTCTGTGCTTTCCCGTACCTCGATCCTTTTCGGGGACGAAAAGTTTTGAGTGAGGGAGAGTGTAACAACCCTGTATTTTACAATTATATTTAAATTGAATTTCCAGATTTAAAGGCTTTATTATGAGAAAGAATAAAAAAATTTATTTTAAATATAAAACTTTGATTTTGATATGGATTAGAATTCCAAATATGACTAAATAGAATAATTTTCCAAAAAGTGAATTTTGGTTAAAATTGTCGAACTTTGACTTTTAAATTTAAATTTTTAATATTTGAAAATTTGAATTTTATCTTTTCTTATGAAGGTAAATAAAATTTTAAGAACACTGCTTTTCATTTCGTTGAAATCTGATTTATTATGTGAAAGTTATGCCATTTTAACTATTGTGTGTAATTTGCTGTATTTAACAAAATGGTTTATTTTAAATTATATAAATAATATTTTATTTAGTCATGTAATTTTATAATTATATATATGTGGGTAAAATAACAAGCTATGTATATATTTTGGTTTTAAACATTTTTAAAAGTGTTATTGACATTTTCAAATGTCAGCTGTTTCTGTTTATAAATTTTAATTCCTAGTTCAAATAATTAAAGTAATTCTTTATTTATCTTTATATTTTCTTAAGAACTTATTTATTCTCATTACTAATTTATTTTGTTGCTTATTTATTTTATTTATTTAACTTTTATTTGTTTTAAAGTAAAATAGAATTGTATAAGGCTAGTGATATTTATTTGTAATTTTCATGTCCTGTTTCCAATTTTTAAACAATTTCTTTAGTTCCTTTTCTATTTTCTATGAATTTAATTATTCACTTCACTTTGAAAATGTTTTAAAAATCATTTTATTTTAAATTTTGTCTTATAATATTTTTAAAATGAAGTAAATAATTTTTTCCAAAGCCATTGGTAATGTTCTTGTAATTTTTATGTCCTGTTTGCTATTTTTAAACAATTTCTTTATTCCTTTTTCTATTTTTCTCCAATTTAATTAATTATTTTATTTTAAAAATGATAAATAAATTATTTTATTTCAAATTTTTACTTCATAATATTTTTAACATAAAGTTGATAATTTTCCCAAGTCAATTGTGATTTATTTGTAATTTTTGGACACTATTTGGATTTTTAAGCAATTTCTTTTATTCTTATTCTATTTTCTATAAATTTTATTATCTATTTTCATTTTATTTCTCTTTGTTTCGGTTTTAAATTCAAATTTACTGATTTTTTTTATTTGAATTAAAGAAAAAGAAATACGAAAGGTTTAAAAAGCTTTTAACTTAAGGCCTTTCATTTGCTAGTCCTTTCACCTTCTAAAGTCTTTTCGCTTGCCATAACCTCCCCATTTATCATTGGCTATGTATTTGCATTGTATTAGCCCTAACTTTCATCCTATTTCTCACATAAGAAATCATTCTTTCATTTCATTCACGGCTTCAAACATTTTGGGTAATGTCTTCCTCTTATTTTCTTCCTTTTCTTCCTATTTTCTTATGTATTTTTGCCTTGTTCTCTCCACTCTTTTGCTCGGCCTCCACTCCATAGCCATGGCCACCACCTCCTACATCTATTCCCTGCCATCATAACTACCTACACTCTAGATCATGACCATATCCGAGCCAACCATGGTGACAAAACCCCTCAAAATCCAACCTAAAGCCTTGAAAGTTTGTTGTTTGACAACCACTTGTTCACCACTTCCATTTCGGCAGCCACAACCACCTTTTTCTAGACCCTTACTCACCCCTCCTACCTCTAACCAGATCCATACTCCACTGGCCGAGCCAAACATCCTATAGCCAAGCCCCTCTTTTTGACCAAAACCATGCTAGTGTGCCTAAAACTCTTCACATGCCTATGGTGTAACTTCCTCTACATGTCTAGCCTTCATGCCATGCATTTCCTATGTTCAAACCTGAGCCAAAGCATGTCCAAACCTGAACCAAAACATCCCCTAAGCCGTGCTAGTAAGTGTAGAAATCAAGGCCAAAAGTTGTTTATTCGTATTGCTTTTCAATTCAATGTTGTTCAATTTCAATGTTGTGTTGAATTATAATTTTATTTTGGTTTTGTTTATGGGTTGTGACAAGATCATAAGCTTGGTTCTCATCACTTGAATCTATTGTTGTGTCATCGTGCTTTTGGGAATCCGTTTGTGTCATTTGATTCGCTATCTTCAGCACAAAGAGGTGAGTAAAACTCACACGACGTTTATACTTACGCAGTTGTGAAACAACAACAATTGAATGTGTAGAAAATAATATGATGTATAAATGCCCGTGATTACTTATATATGATGTTGAACCTGTTAAATTTCATGTCATATCATCTGTCATTATATATATGTTGTTACTGTTCATTTATATCTGTTTATCACACTGCAAGTTCCCTGTAGATTATAAATCACCGTGGGTTAAAATGATACATACCCGAACGGACTTTAGAATAAGGAAAAATCGTTATGGGCTGAAATGATAGGCCTGAACGGTTTTTATTTAATATATTTAACTTGGTATTTGCGGGTTTGAAATGATAAACCCTGGATTTTTCTTTTTAAACTGCGGATTGAAGTGATACATATCCGTATCACTTGACCTAGGTTAGAAAACTGTATACAGACCCGTGGTTAATTTTATAAGGTGTTTTTGGATATTTTTAAGTATTTTAAAAATATAAATTTATGATATTTGATTGAAATAGATTTTGAAATGTTTTAAAATAAAGAAATTATGATTTTTCTATGAGTTAAAAATGTAATTAATGAATGGTTAAATTGGATTACTGAAATATAACTTTAGTTTGGAAATTTAAAAATGATATTTAAGTTATATAAATAAAATGGAAATTTATTCTTATTTTGAAAATGGTGAATATGATAATTTGATTTAAATTTGAAATTGAATGATTTAATAAAGTATTATTGATTTTTCTATGAATTAAAATGGTTAAGTAAATGAATGCTTAAAAGTGAAATTTTAAAATACAACTTGATTTGGAAATGTGGAATTTGGTTTTGTTTAAAGTTTTAAGTTAATTGAATAAATTGGGAATTTAGTTTGAAATGATAATTTGAAAAATGTAAATGTTAATAAAGTGTTAAATGTAAAAAATAGGAAAGTTTAAACTTGAATTTATTAAGTGGATTTGTGAAATTGATTTAATTATAAAATGTTGCTTTATAAAAATTATTAATTAAAAGAGTATTTTAATGAACATCTTTGAACGTTAAAATATGATTTTTATAATGTTTAAATGGTTTAAATTGAAATGTTTTCAAGTATAACTTTCGGCACCTTTTTCTGATAGCTGTAAAATGTGGAAATTTTCAATGTTTATGGTTTTAACTTAGTAAATGAACTTATAATGGTTTAAAACTTTGGAAATTGAATACTTGATTTGAAGAATATATAAACTTAAATTTTAAATGGTTTAAATGAATTATTTTTATTAAAATATAAGCTATATAGAAGGTGATTTGGAATGATAATAAATGAATGATATCTTTGAATTTAAAAGGTATTTAAAGTTGAATATTTGGATTTGAACTTATATAATGCTTTGAAAAGAAGTTTTGAAAGATATGATATTTTGATATTTATTAAATGCTTTGAAATGATGTTTTGAAAGATATGATATTTTGATATTAAAAATGTTGTGAAATAAAGTTTTGAAAGATATGATATTTTGATATATATTAAATGTTTTGAAATGAAGCTTGGAAAGATATGATATTTTGATATATATTAAATGTTTTGAAATGAAGCTTTGGAAAGATATGATATTTTGATATATATTAAATGTTTTGAAATGAAGTTTTGAAAGTATGATATTTTGATATTAAAAATGTTTTGGAATGATGTCTTGAAAGACATGATACTTTGATATTAAAAATGTTTTGGAAATGAAGTTTTGAAAGATATGATATTTTGATATTGAAATGTTTTGAAATGAAGTTTAGAAAGATATGATATTTTGATAATAAAATGATTTAAAAATGAAGTTTTGAAAGATATGATATTTGATAATAAAATGATTTGAAAGGAAGTTTTGAAAGGATATGATATTTTAATATGTTAAATTGATTTGAAAGGAGTTTTGAAAGGATATGATAATTTAATAGGATATGATAATTTAATATACTGAAATGGTTGGAAGTGACTTGATATTTATTTTGATAAATATTTGAATTCGAAAGATATGGCATGCTGATATATTGAAATGGTTTTGGAAATGATTTAATCTTTATTTTGACAAAGATTTGGATTGAAAATGATATTTTATTTTGAAGTATAAAATATTTTTTTAAAGTTATAACCACGGGTTATAATAACGATTGGTTGGCAAAGAGACCGGGATCAGATATGGGCATACTCTCTGTCGATACCGAAAACCACTTTGACAACTATGTACGCGGTGGAGATTGCAGAACGAAGTAGGTTGGTTGGCGAACGCTACTAGAATGAAGTAAGAGAACGCTGATGGATGGCCTAATTATGACTAAAACAGGAGCTATACCAGGCTACACAAAGGGTTGCACCCTTTCATCGAGCATGCTTCTTCGAAAACCATTATGTTACTTTTGTGATTCGATATGGTGGCGCCACTTTGATTTAGGGTATGTCTCGAGGTGGGCGGAAGCTGCTGGCTTGCCGTCACCACCGGTCCGGGAGTGCAAACGTTGTATCCACCCTGGCATTGCCTCGCGTGCCTTGTCATATGTTCCTTATATCGAACCCACTACGATTTTGGTTTAAAGACTCGACCGTGTTATGGTTGACCATCCCCTTAACGTTATTTTCTATATGATTATACTTTACTGATTAGACACTACTATATATAGCGTATATTACTATGCAGTAAATAGTTTAACGGATCCTTAGAGGATGGGCGGTCCCAAGCATCCTTTAAGTTACTTGTACTTTTACTACAGTTCACTTGAGTTGGTTTACATTGTATAAGTATGTATGTCCTGACTCGAGTGTTTGTATTTTTACTTACGCTCGGGTCGGCCTGAGTATTCACAGATTTGGATTTCTACTTTCTAGAGACTCGAGTGCTTGTCTAGTTTTATCTTTTCAGTCTGTTGGTCCTTTCCAGCTCTTGTATTAGTAGATTTCTATGTATTGAGACTTCTTTTTTACTTTATTTCTTCTGTTGTATCTTATGTAACTCTGATATATTTATATAGTAGCTTCATGAACTACTATCTCCTTTACTTCCGCTGCATTATTTTTATTCTGTGTCTGTGATCTGTGATTTTTATTTACTGTATATTCTGAGATTTGCCAATTTTTTATTTACAACGAGTAGTTTGAGCAATTCAATTCCGGCATGATTGTCTACCTATATACTTATAATGGATGCGAATGGTTGAAAATATCGGGCCGTTACATTGCTGCAAATTTATTACTTTGTGGTTGTTGGTATTAAGGATCCTCAGATAAAGGTTGTTTACCACCGGGGGATGACATACTCGTGTCAGTAGTTACCTATTTTTGCAGAGGTAACCCGACCTTGTGTTGGCAGAGATCCGGTTAGGTTCTCGGGGCAACCTTCCAGAGGCGTACCCATGTGGCAATGGGAAGTTCCTTCTCCTGACCATTTGTTGGAAATCCAAAGAAACGGTACGAAACCATTACTATTGCAGATTGTATAACCTGCCTCCTCAGGAGGTAGCTATAGCAGGCATAATGTAATGGTACCTATGCTGGCTAAGATTTATATTATACTTTCGAAATAGTTTTCCACATTTTGCACTTATAGTAATAATAAAAAGAAATTCTCTCGTATCAAGCATATTTAACTATCATAACGAGAAATCTCCTCCAATTGTACGTTTGCATTGTGTGTGTGGTGGGAGGCCTTATGGCAGTTACATCTTCTAAAAGCATTGCGGATCTATTTTTAAAATATTTCTTTGTTCGTTTTTAAAGATAAACTGTTTTAAGTTCTCACACCAGTCCCATGACTGACCTGGAGTTTATTGTTCCCTTCCTAAACTCTGGGTGCCCATCATTTTCCACACGGGCAGCCTAGAGTCAGGTTATCAGGATATTCTGGAATTCAGGAGGTGCTGTGGAGCTCAAGAGGCGAGCTGGATGGCGAGACATATCACTTGTATATGATATTATCTTTTCTGTTGTGTATTCAGTTGTGAGGACAGGTTTATATAACTGTCCATTATTGTGTGGTGTTGTATATTGACTCTGATGTTGTAATGTATAAAGTGTACAGTTCTTTTGATTTGAAGATTATTCATTTATCTATTATATGTTGTTCCACTACGATTGTGGGATTCTGATATTGTTTCTGTTGCTTCTTCTTTCTTTCTTTCTTCCTTCTTCAACCTATTCTTCTTTGACCCTAACAATTCGGTTTTCCGGCCTTCGATTGCTCAGCAGTTGATACGTTGGACGTATTAATGTCGATTTTCGAAAGTCGAAAATCTCGTTTATTACATTTGCTCTCTGAAAAGATATTTTGGGAAATAAACAATATGGGGAAATTATTTGGAATCTGGTGATGTTGTGCGTATCTATTGATAGTTAAATAATCGACTATCAATATTTACCCTTAAATGGGCGTTTGTTGTGATTTTCAATGAAAATGAATAAATATTGGAAGTGTTTCCGTGTAAGGAAAATGATTTGAAATTTGTTTTCAAAAGTTGTAATGGTGAAAAGTGATTTGAAATTTGTTTTCAAATGGTTGGAGTGGTAAAATCAACTTCATTCAACATCACTTAAGTTATATTCCATTTCAAACATCATTTGTTTAACTTAAGTTAAATTTCCCCTTATAAATCCAATTCAGATTCCAATTCTAAAGTAAATTCTTTTTAACTTTTACCAAAGTCAAATTTCGTCACTTATTCAAATTCATATCTCGTTTTGCTTAACAAAATTATTTAACCATTTTATCATTTGGTTTCACTTACATTTTCTCGCTTTACAAGTTACACAACTTATATATTTAAACTTCCAAATCATATTAAATAATCACCTATCTAATCCAATTCAATTTATTTAACTTTCCTTTATCAATTCAATTTCATTAACACTTAATGAATTATACACAATCAAATAACAATCATATAGCAACCAAATCATAACCAACATAACCAAATTATTAAATTTACATTCAATTTGGTTTAACACTTTTAATTCCAATTGGTTGATATTAAATTGACTTCCATTCAATTATTCAATTTCCAGTTTACTAGTTTTTAATGAATTAACACTTACATCCATTATTCCATATCAATTCATTTACATTAGATTGATTAACATTCAATCCATCTATTTATTCAATTGCTAATTCATTTAACAAATAAGGTTGAATTTTATTTATATAACTCAAGTCCACATCCATTTAATTCACTTTATTATTTTACTTCGATACCAAAATCAACTTCATTAGCTTCTAATTTTATCAATTATCTTTAGTTCACTTTGAACTAATTTTACAACTCATATTTATAAATAAAGTGTTTAAACAAGAATAGTTTTATTTCAAAGTGTTTTCCCGATATATTTTGGATAGGTGTTATAAATTATTTTAAAGTATTTGAACTCGACATATTTCCAATGAAAATGAATAAATATTTGGAAGAGTTTCCACGTAAGGAAAATGATTTGAAATTTGTTTTTAAAACTTGTAAAGGTGAAAAGTGATTTGAAATTTTGTTCACAAATGGTTGAAGTGTGGAAAAATATATCTTGTAAAGATATTTTTGGAAAACAAATAAATTGGAAATAATTTGGAATATGGTGATGTTGTGCATATCTATTGATAGTTAAATAACCGACTATCAATATTTACCTTTAAATGGGTATTTGTTGTGATTTGCTTGAAATTGAATGCTACACTTATTTTAAAAAAGCGCTCGTTATTCGGCTTAACCGGGAGAGGACCTTTGGGTCATGAATCCCATTCCGAATAGTTATACGTCATAATGGATAGCATTTGAAGACCGGTGTTGAAGACCTGATATTTTTGGAAACGGAAGGATTACCGTCGAATGTCTCTACATCGGCTGATCTCCGATATAGAGATTTTATCACCCTTTGTGATGGGAAGTCCGGACGTGATTAGTGAATATCCGGATTACAAGGGCTTCTTTTGGAAGTGCCTTCGGTTCCGTTCGATTCCGAAACAGACTTGTATGGATGTGTGTATGACGTTACAATTTGAGATGTAAAGCTGGTTTCTATCAAATACATTTCTGTTGGTGGCGAAGAATTTATTCTCTTAGCTTAACACCCTTCTCTGAGACGTACGAGCTCAGAGGTTATTTAGTTGATGGTTACTGGTGATACATTCCCAATTTGGTAATGTGGCATATGAAGTGCTGCTAATCATTTGTTGATCAAAGCATAGCTTTTGTATAAAGAATTGCTTTGTGGATGAGACTTCGTCGGACCTCACACCTTGGAAATGGTTAAAACAGGAAGAATGCGGCAAGGTTTTAGGGGGTAGCACCTCTTAGGGTATGTTCATTTCCTTCGGGATAGAGGTGGTATCATGGTATGGAGCCCAGATACATAACCTATGTTGTGCTGCAAATATATTACATTGTGGTAGTTGGTATTGACGATCCTCAGATAAAGGTTGTTTACAACCGGGGGATGGCATACTCGTGTCAGTAGTTGCCTATTTTTGCAGAGGTAACCGGGCCTTGTGTCGGCAGAGATCCGGTTAGGTTCTCGGGGCGTCCCTCCAGAGGCGTACCCATGTGGCAATGGGAAGTTCCTTGGCTTGACCATTTGTGGGAAAATTCGAAGAAACAATACGACCCTGTACGGTTTTAGTTGTATAACCTACCATTTACTTATGGTGGCGCCCCACTGTTTAGATGGTAGCTATAGTAGGCATACGATAATGGTCGTATGTTGGCTAAGATTAATATTATACTTTCAAAATGTTTTCTGCACTTTGCACTTATAGTAATATTATCAAAGAAATTTGCGTATCAAGCATGTTTGACTATCATAAGGAGAAATCTCCTCCAATTCTGCGTTTGCATTGTGTGTGTGGCGAGAGGCCTTATGGTAGTTATGTTTTCTAAAAACATTGCGGATCTATTTTAAAATATTTCTTTGTTTGTTTTTAAAGATAAACTGTTTTAAGTTCTCATAGCAGTCCCATGACTGGCCTGGAGTTTTTGTTCCCTTCCTAAACTCTGGGTGCCCATCATTTTCTACACGGGTAGCCTAGAGTCAGGTTATCGGGATATTCTAAAATTCAGGAGGTGCTGTGGAGCTCAAGAGGCAATCTGGATGGTGAGACGTATCACTTGTATATGATATTATCTTTTCCGCCGTGTATTCAGTTGTGAGGACATGTTTATACAACTGTCCATTATTGTGTTGTATTGTATATTGACTCTGATGATGTAATGTATAAAATGTACAGTTCTTTTGATTTGAAGATTATTCATTTATCTATTATATGTTGTTTCGCTGTGATTGTGAGATTCTGATATTGTTTCTGTTGCTTCTTCTTTCTTACTTCTTCTATCTTTTTCTTCTTCTTAAACCTCAAGTGTTCGGTTTTCCGGCATTCCATTGTTCGGCAGTTGATACAGTGGACGTATTATTCCATAGTGAAATATAATTACTCACTATAGAGTACTATAGTAGAAAATTTTGAAACGTTACGTATGGCATAAGAGCATTTGGTTAAGCGACAACCTTGGCTTTGTTGGGAATTACTCATTAGAGATAGGGTCTGTAGTACTCTAGAATGAGTGTGAGTGTAATAATAGATATGAGCGCGTATTTGTTAGTGAATATTAAAATTCTTTTTTGCTTATCCGTTGAGTTGTTTGTGACTTCTGGTCGGTATGTGGGACGCCATATTATCGATAGGGATTTCTAAACACTTAAACGAAGCAAGTCGACATAGTATCATTTTAAATTGGGTAAATGAAATAATTTTACCTCCATTATATTTTATATATAAAGGAAATAATTGTGTAAGCAAATGAATTATTAAGTATGGAATTATAGTTAATGTGATTTACAATTATGAAATAATCTTATATATAAGAAGTGAAACTATATGAATATATTTATAAATATGAGTTGTAAATAAAAATGAATTTGAACTAAGAATTGGAAAATGTTGAATCCTGTTTATTTTAGAAATTATTTTCAAAAATTAAAAGTTAAATAGTGAAATTATATAAGAAAAATATTTATAAATGTGATTTATAAATAAAAGGAAAATTTTGAAGAGAATATTAAGCACTGAATTCACTACTGTTACTAGGAAATAATAAAGGTGATGACTGCAACATCATCAGTGTCATTTTCAAGTTTCTATGTGATGGATTTGCTACCATAGCAAATTAAAAATTTACGTTTTGTTGTGATAAATAAATTTGAAATTAAAATCCATGTTGTAATTGATGAATATAAGTAAAATGAGTTTCGAACTTATAATATGAGATAATAAATTTAGCTTTGGTAAAGTTAAAGGATTTGGGTTAGCATAGTAAATATATGATTTGAAATTTAACTAAAGGAAAGTTAAGTAAATTGATTTGGAGAAGATGTAAGTGAAACCAAATGGTAAAATGGTTAAACAATTTTGTTAAGCAAAACGAGATATGAATTTGAAAAAGTGATGAAATTTGACTTTGGTAAAAGTTAAATAGAATTTACTTGAGAATTAGAATCTGAACTGGATTTATAAGTGGAAATTTAAGTTAAGTTAAACAAATGATGTTTAAATGGAATATAACTTAAGTAATGTTGAATAAAGTTGATTTTGGTATTGAAGTAAAATAATAAAGTGAATTAAACGGATGTGAACTTGAGTTACATAAATGAAATTCAACTTTATATTGTAAAATGAATTATCAATTGAATTAATGATTGAATTGAATGTAAATAAATTGACATGAAATAATGGATGTAAGTGTTAACTCATTAAAGCTAATTAAATGTGTTGAACCAAATTGAATGTAAAGTAAAGTAAATTGAAAGAATTTGGTTGTATTGGATATACATTGATTGTTAGATTGTTGTTTGTTGATTGTATAGAAATTCATATGAAGTTGAATTGATAAAATTGAAAGCTACATAATTTGATTTGAATGTGGAAGTGAACTAACTTGAATGGAAATTAGTGAATATATACTAATTGAAAATGAATAAATGAATGTTAGTAAAGTCCAATGTTAATGAATCAAATGTGATTAAATGAAAAACCAATTCATTGAATATTAATGAGAAGTGCATGTATATTGATTTGATATGGATTTGTTGGATAAGTTGTTGGATGATAGTTGTTTGGTGGTTGCATTTATTGCTTTTTGTTTCATTTGCTATATTGGCACATATTGTTGTTGCTTCTGGTATATGTTGTATATCGATATTATTTTATATATACATGTCCTCATTTGTTGTTGAGTGTATAGCAGGTGCAGATGGCGCTTGCTTCACATTTGGAGCTCGCTTTCGCGCTATATTAGCCATATATGCTCGCTAATAATATATAAGGTACATATCTCGGATTACATATCGTACTTTTCCACTTTTTTCCCTACGGGGTGCCTCATTACTTTGATGAGATGTATATTTTTTATATATATTATCATTTTTTTCTTGATTGAACCGTGCAAAGGAGGTTATGTCAAAAAAAATTCAAAATTTAAGGCGCTAGAAAATTTTTGAGAAAATTAGGAATTTTTTTTGTGAAAACTATGTTTTGATTTGAAGTTAAAAGTTAAACGATATTGGTTGGTTTAAAAAGAAACTAAGTATAGATTTCAAAACTTAGAAGGGCTTTTTCAAGAAGTTTAACTATTGGATTTTGGGAAAGTTAAACACTTAGGTGAATTTGAAATCTAATTTGAATGGATGTTTGAAAAATTAATGGATTCTGTTACTTTTTCTTACTTGACAATTTCGAGGACGAAATTCTTTTAAGGGTGGAAGTTTGTAACGACCCACATATTCTGTCATTTGAAATTAATATATTTAATTGATTTTAAAATATTAACAAGTAAAATTTATGAGTCGAATAAATTTTATTTCGAATATAGTGATTTAATTGGATGATTAAATCGATAATTTAATATTTGAAATTACAAAAATAATTGGAAACTGGGTTTAATGTGATTAAAATTAATTTGTAAAGTTGTATTAAATCATATTGGAGTTAGAATGATGTTATAGAACTTTTAAAATTGAATTAAAAGTTAATTTGTGAAAATTGAATATTTTAATATTTAATCGACGAGTAAAATAGCCATTTTTCAAACAATCTCGGATTTCGACGAAACTAATTTCATTAGATCCGTAATGTTAAATTATTTAAGATTTCAAATTTCGCGTCAATCGGATTTACAGTTTGTCCGGGGCAAGCCAAAACGCATAAAAATTAGTTTAACCGGTTTAATTTAAATTTGATCATTTATTTCAATAACTCGTACATATGATCAAATTAGCTTTCAAAACACATTCCATTGTGTCCGGAACATGGGTTAAACCCTAGAAACGTCAGCCGGCATGCTTCGTTTGGAGTTCGGAAAATCTCGGTGAATAGTGTTTCGTAGAATTTTCTATAAAAGGACCCATTATCTTCTATTTTGCAAAACCCTAGTTAACTCTAACACTAGCCGGCCCTAACTTATTAATGGCTGAAATCGTTCGATTCTTCTCTCCTTAATCTCTTCAAAATCCACGCATTAATTCAAGAAACTTTCAACTCGAAAACGATAGAGCTTGGCAAGATCTTCAATCCATACGGCTATGATCGAAATCGAGGTGGTAGATTGACGACAATATGCATTCAAATGGCATGCGTTCGTGCTCGTTTTTCCAAGCATAGGTGGAACCGAGATTGCTGTTCTCATGGCCGATGGTAGCGCTCTCAACGAGCTTCCATTCGGCGGTGTTCAATCGTCTTCAAACTACAAGGGGAGGTCGCGATAAATTGAAGGTCAACGGCGGCGGTGGGTTATTGGTCGCGTTCATATAGCCTGTGGAAGAAATAGAGCATGAGCCAGGATCTGATGTTTGCAAATCAACCGCCAGATTTGATTTAGGTTAAAATATAAAAATTGAAATGGAAATTATTATATTTAAAAATCGTGTAAACTTTGTAATAACATAACTTTTTGATACAAGGTCGGAATTTGACGAAATGACTTGCATTGGGTTCATATGGACGAACACTACGCGATGGAGCTGGATTGGGATTAATTGGTGCTAGTGATAATTTGGGTAAAATTAAACGCGTTTTTAATTTTATTCAAAATGAAACAGTGCAACTGTTATTAAAAGCAAGGTGAGAACTTCTCACTCAATCGAATTGGTTTCGATTTAAATTTTAAATACTTATACTTAAAATTGGTTGATGTGTGATTGTATGCTTGGATGATAAAATATTATCTATTGTATTGAAATAGACCCTATACGCCGCATATTAAGCGGAGGTTATTATATTAAACCCTTATCCAACGATATTTCACTGTAAAGTGAAATTGGTATTATATATGTATTTGGAGTTGATTTCCCGCATTATATAGCGGATGAGACCCTATTGCGCCGCATAATAGCGAATAATATTTTATAAATCCCATATACCGTGATATTCCACCTCGAAGAGGAATTAGTACTGTGCTAACATCTGTGGATGCGGGGAAACAGGTTGGAGGGATCCAACTGGATTCCTCAAAACATTTGAATTTGTTTCAATGTTATGTGTAGATTATTTATAATCTGTTTGTGATCATATTGTGATTGAAATTGTTGAAGGCTGAAAATTAGCTGAACATATTTTCGGTATCATTGGATGCTAGAAATAAATAAAATTGGATTTTTGAAAATTCAAGTTGAAAATTATAATAAAATTTATTATTGAGAATTGGATAAATTTAAAAGAAGGAATTCTAAAATGATAAAGTTTATTTTAAATCTAATTGAATAAAATTCCAAATATGGGAAAAGCTTTAATAAATGGATTTCGGGTAATATTATTCAAAGGTTGAAGAATTTGTTCAAAATACGGATTTAAAAGAGTTTGAAAAATGAAGAAATTTATTTTCTTAAAAATGGATTTATTTTAAAAAGGAATAAATTTGGAAATCCATTTGAAAATTTAGTTGGAAAAGTGAAATGAATTTGGAAAATCAATCTGGAATTTGATTTGCAAACATCAGATCCCGACCCGTGCTCTATTTCTTCCCCACGGTATACGAACGCGACCAATAACCCACCGCCGCCGTTGACCTTCAATTTATCGCAACCTCCCCTTGCAGTTTGAAGACGATCGAACACCGCCGAATGGAAGTTCGTCTAGTGTGCTACCATCGGCCATGAGCACGGCCATCTCGGTTCCACCTATGGTTGGAAAAACGAGCACGAACGCACGCCATTTGAACGCATATTGTCGTCAATCTACCACCCCTATTTCGATCATAGTCGTATGGATCTGAAGATCTTGCCAAGCTCTACCGTTTTCTAGTTGATAGTTTCTTGAATTGATGCGTAGATTAGAAGAGATTAAGGAGAGAACAATCGAACGTTTTCGGCCATTAATCAGTTAGGGTCGGCTAGGGTTAGAGTTAACTAGGGTTTTGCAAAATAGAAGACAATGGGTCCTTTTATAGAAAATTCTACGAAACACAATTCACCAGAGATTTTCCGAACTCCAAACCAAGCGTGTCGGCTGACGTTTCTAGGGTTTAACCCGCATTCCGGACATAATGGAACGGGTTTCGAACGCTAATTTGGTCATATGTGCGAGTTACGGAAATAAACGATCAAATTTAAATTAAATCGGTTAAACTAATTTCTATGCGTTTTGGCTTGCCTCGACAAACCATAAATCCGATTGACATGAAACTTGAAAATCTTACAATAATTTAACATTACGGATCCAGTGGAACTTGTTTCGTCGAAATCCGAGACTGTTTGAAAAATTGCTATTTTTACTCGTCAATTAAATATTAAATAATCAATTTTCACAAATTAACTTTTAATTCAATTTTAGAAGTTCTATAAATCTTCTAACTCCAATATGATTTAACACAACTTTACAAATCAATTTTAATCACATTAAACCCAATTTCCAATTATTTCTGTAATTTGAAATATTAAATTATCGATTTAATTATCCAATTAAATCATAATATTCGAAATAAAATTTATTCGACTCACAAATTTTACTTGTTAATATTTAAAAATAAATTAAATATACAAATTTCAAATGACAGAAATTTTGGGTCCTTCCAATTATCAATATCAAATTTTAATTACAAATTTATTTAATCTTAAATAATTAATTTAATTACAACTATAAATTAATTACATTCTTAATTACTAACACTTTAAATTAAATAATCATCTTACCTTTATAAATCTCTCTTATTAATTTTAAAATCAAATTTTAACTTAAACCTATCAACATCATTAACTTCATTAATACCAAGTTTTTGTTTAACAAATTAACTTAGGATTTTATTAAGTTAATCCACTAGAGAATAGAACCCGAGGTAAACACTGTGTTCACTCGAGTATAACTTTGGTCTTCCCTTACCCTTTCTTGAGTCAAATTCTGTTTAAATCTTTAATCATTTTATAAAATACTTTAACACTTTAGAGTTATTAAAACATTTCATTTTTCTAAAATTCATTTATAAAAGAAAACTGAAATTCAAATTCACTTTAAATTCAGATTTAGATTTGTTTCAAAGTCTTTGTTTCGAACTTGCTTTACACTTTCAATTTGGTTTAAGTTTTAAAACTCAAACACTGTGAGGTTTTGACAAAACTTGTAAAAACAATTTACCCGAGCCACTCAAATTTGCTCGAGCAACACACGCGAGAACTTGAGAAACTCAAGTATTTCCTCTCCATTCCAGGCACAACAAAATTATGCACCTGCACCAACAACCTCGCCCACTCCAATCATCAACAATGATCTCTTCAAGTCGGAATCACCCTTCAACTCAATCACAACCTTCAGATCATTCATTCAAACACAATTTCAAATTCGAGCCTTTCACTTAAATCTGGAAATAAGGGACTGGAAACACCATCACTTGTCAACGCCTCGCCCTTACATCTCCGACCAACGTGTTGTCAAAAGCTTCGGTCACGACATCATCAATGCTCCAGCTAACAACCCCTTGAACCCCGATGCACTCTATCCACTGGGAAGAACGAGGCGATCAAAACTCGAATCTATGTTAAAACTAGGTTTATAGAACAAATTGAGCAACCACCCTCACCACGGTGATCTTCCACCACCTCCACCATTTTTCCTTTAGTCACTCACCACTCCACCATCACCAGAAAGAAACTCGGCCTTCCAGACGATCTAGATCAACAGAGACACTCGAATTCCCATTTTCTGGTTAACCCAGAATTGTTATCAATCCCCTCTACTAAAAACTTCCATTTTTGTTTTAAAAATCAATTTTTATTTTAAGCATTTGATTCATATACCTGAATCAAAGATTCTTGATAATGTTTTATTGACTTATTTTTAGTTTGACTCTAATTGCTTGTTTTCCAGAGTCATGCTTAAGTTGTTATAACTTAAATTTAATTTTAAATTAAAGCTTATGATAAAACAATCGAGTTTTGTTTAAATCATGAATCCAGATTATGCTAGGATCGACAGGAAATAAAAAAATTTTAACCCAAAACTGAAGCTTGAACAAAGAACAGGAAATCGCTGGAAACAATCTTTGCACACACATACATCTGTTTTCAAATATACAGAGAATTCATATATATATCCAGACGTACTTATCACAGGTAAATATCCAACAGATTCAGATTTTTAAGTTTTTAAAAAGAATGTTAATCACTTTGATTTCCAGGAAAGAACAGAGCTCTTTAATTTGCACGAGCTTGAGAAAATGCAAGCTGGAACCCCTTTCCTTGATTCTCTGGTTTAGATGCAGTTGTATATTGTTGTTGAAGTTTTGTTTTAGTTTGAATGATGAGGCTTACTTCAGTTGTGCATAGTTTAGAATGGACGAGACTAAAACAAGAAGATACACACATGTATATATGGAGGAAAGACTTTGCACAAGGGATATACTGTTATTTGTACACTTAAGCAGAGATTTTTCTCATTTCTCTTTTGGCCAGCCTGTTTACTTCTTTACTTGGTGGTTGAAAACAGTTTCCAACATTTCGAATGACTTGTTTGTGCTAGCATTAAATGCATGTCCTTTATGTCTTCATAAGTATATACTTGATATATTTGTTTCTTTTGTCTTGTTCATAGATTTCCTTTTACTTACCTACACATCTATTACAGGCTACATACATAATTTTTTCTTGTCTAGCTTGATTTTTACTTGTTTCGTTTGGTGGCCGAAATGATGTAAATTGTGTGCTAAAGATGTTGACATTTATCTCCTTTGTTTATATTTTATATTCTTTCTTTCATACTTTACTTTCATACATACTTTTTTTTTAGTTATTGGTTATAGATTTTAACTTATGTACAAATATACTTTTATACTTATACTTGAATATATTTTATCTTTTCTTTTGCTTTGTCTTCTTACTTTATAATATAAATGAAATTCTATAGTTAATATGTTGTTTGAATTTAGAAAATTTGTTTATTTTATATTTTACACACATGAGTGTATTTCAAACTTAAATTTTTATTATCATAGTTTATCTTATATACATCTATTTCTATTTCTAGCTTAATATTTATTTGTTTATTATTTTATTATTGATACATATTATAAGAGAATGTTTTGAAATAAAACGCATATTTCACTTGAATTTGGAGAAACTCAAATCAATAAATCAATTATTCACACAATTCTTTATTCAAAAATAAAATTTATTTATTAATTTAAACTCGGTAAAAATTGGGGATCGTTACAGATTCCCTTCCTTTAGAAATTTCGTCCCCGAAATTTGCCAGGGAGATAACAAATATAGATGAAAAATGTTTCATCAAATCAAACTAAATATCAATTTTGCATTTGGCTTACCAAATCAGAATATCAATTTTAGATACGAGAACGAGTCCCTTTAACACTTCACAAGATACTCGGGTTACCAGATCTACAAATATGCAGGGGCATTGGTTAGTCCGAAGGGATAACTAACCATTCGTAGAATATATTGGAACTCGAAGATCGATGGATACAATTTCAAAACTTTCTAGTTTAAAAACTAAAGTATACCTATCAACCATAGAAATCAAAGCAACCAATTCATCCAAACAAACAATTCTGACCAATTTAGAGTTTATGTCCCATGCAAATATATCAAATCTTCTTCCTAGAGCTGCCAGGGACTATCGAAGAGTTGAAAAGTGATGTTGAACAAAAGAGATTGATAGAGAAAATTGTTTCCACTGTTGCAGGGTATTGACCATTGGAAGTGGTACTTCCCTGTGCCCTATCTCGTCCTCTTCTTGCACTCATACTCACTATTAGTGGATAGTAAGAGAATTTATTGAGGCGTTCGAACGGATATCTTAGTGATATACTCATTCTAGGGTAAACTTCACCCTATCTCTAATGAGTTACTTAATGTGTTATACTCTTGAGCTAAAGTTCAACCCTCAGCTCTGTGACGACTGCCCATGACTCCTGCACTAAACAAGGAAATAGTGCGCTGGAAAGTGTGCCAGGCCGCCATGGACGATCATCAGGGTAAGGTAAAACAATAACTTCTATCGTATTACTCACAGCGCATGGACAAAATACAATGAAAATATACATAGTGAAACTCCATAGAACAGAATCTCATCATATAAACTCATAATAGTTTGATACAGTAATCAGCAAAGTCAATACATCTAGCCTCACTACATATCACTCAGAGAATATACAAACAACGGAACACCCAGTACATATAGTAAGAAAATAATATGCAAAAGCCTCCAGCTCATCCTCGTCATCAACATCGTTGGCTACTATGAACAACACCTGTCACCTGCTACCTAGTCTGCCCATCCCAACATGGATGAACAGCCCAAGGTAATAAGAGTTAAACATAAAACCTTGAGTCGGACAAAAGTCTTAGTGAGCAGTAAATCAACTATCAAACATACCAAAAGAGCATAAAGGGTAAAAGGAATAGGAACCCAACCATCCCACTCCACCTCTTTCTACAGTGATAGCCCCCAGACACACTAAGCAGAAGTAAACATAGCAATTCAGACATTCAAAGCAAAGTAATTATCACTCGAGTCAAGGTCGGTGTTTTCCAAGTGCAAACCCCCAAGGCCTAAACCAAGATCATATAAGCACCCTGAAAACATCGCTCTTGACCCAAGTGACGATACAATCAAACATCCATGACTCTGGCTATCACTGTTATCATTGCCTTGATTTCCCCGTTAGTTGAATGACCTCCTGCCAAGGGCTAACGGTAACCCCGGTTCTAGACATAGCTCCGCACGTCGTCGTGACCCGTGCCTAGGACTATCGCATCTGCCCAGAGTACTAGCACGTCATCGTGACCCGTGCGTGGAACGTCATCGTGACCCGTCCCAACGTACTCTTACTTTGAGCATGCTAGAACCTTCAACAACGATGAAATCTCAGCCTTCTAGTCATCCTCCTCGACGACTATTCCCATACTAGCTCAAGCGCCTCTCAAGCTAACCATTATCCACAAACTCGAACCACACCACCGAGTTATCAACATGCTTGGAATGATCCTGTCTGGATTAAACCAAGGCTATCTCATATCATTCTTTGCTTCATCGCATCATAGCAAAGTCCCATCTCAGCATCATCATCAAATCTATCCATATGAGCTTTATCATCCGCTTCATATGCCACATGCAGCTTTCCTTATTCAAGAGCATTTCCACTTAGCTTTTGAATCATCTTTGACCAAACTTGTCCAAATCAAATCATCAATCAACTAACTTCTAACAATCAATCAAATCAAACATTAATCCAAGTAATTAACCATTCAAACAAGATCTAAATAAACATTTATAACAATAATGGCAATTTAGTAAATAAAGAGTCCAAATCTAACAAGCATGAATTCTAAGTAATATCTTGATGAATGAACTATCATAGGTTAACATGTAGTAGAATGGATGTCAAAACTTTATGAACAATGGATCTACATGCAGACTTAAGGAAAATGCATGAAAACACTATCTTTAACACACAAACAAACCACCGATCCAATATACTCCTTTGGGTCCGTGTGAGAGATAACCACCACTTACCGAATCACCTAAACACCTCAAAAGCTACTAACTTTAGATCTGGACAGCGAAGGATCTAGCTTGATCCGACAAGATTCCACTCCAAATGATGAAATCTCTCTTTGTTAGATGTAGATCTTCAACTTTGGCTCTTGAATCTTCGATCTTGATCTTCGATCTTGGATGGATGTAAATACTAGATTAGAGTGGAGAAAAGAAGTGAAGAAGTGTTGTAGTCGAGCTCTCAAAATGGCAGCACTTCGTTGCTTCAAAATCCGGTGCCAAAAAGTGAACCAAAGCCCTCTATTTATAGGCTGAATCCTTAAGTCCCCGCCCCCATAAGTCGTCCACGACTTACCCCATGAGTCGTCCCCGACCTAAGACTTCCCACGACCTACTATGTACTTACAATCCAACGGCTTGAGTCCTTCATGACCTAACTGGTTAAAGAACTCATGCGTCTTAGCGACTTAACAAACCCAACGACCTAAAACACACGCGCGACCTAACGACTTAACCCTATATGCGACCTAACACTATAACACAGCCGCATCCTTTCCTAAGTCGCCTGGTCGACTTACGACCTAACATAGGTCGTCCCACGACCTAACTAAGACACGAGACCAACAAACATGCGGCACAACCGACCTAACACAGCAACAACTTAACGAGTACGCCGTCACGCGACCTAACAGGTATACTTCCTAACGACCTAACACATCAACCAGATATAGGTCACTCACGACCTAACTACACCATAGGTCGCTCACGACCTAAACTACAACAACCTATTCTATAATCCTTAAGTCGCTAACTACTATGGGTCGCTCCCTGTATTTAAGTCGTCTCAATCTATAAGCCGTAACTCGTTAACTCTCTTAAGTCGTAACACGTCAACCTACTTCAACTACTAACTCGTTAACAACTTATTCCTTAACTCATTAACTCGTTCTAACACACTAACTCGTATAACTCCTATAGGTCGAAGCTTCTATAACTCGTAATCCCTTAAGTCATCTACGACTTAAAAATGCCCGACCTAAGCTTTCCCCACGAGTTAATCTCCTCACACGCTAACTTTTATACGACTTAAACTCTGGACGAAATACTTAATGCGAAAGACCTAACTATAATTATTTTACGATCTTTCGATCTGTAAAAATACGGGTCGTTACATTCTCTCCCTCTTAGGAATTTCGCCCCCGAAATTCCAAACAAACAAGAGCAATCAGAAACTATTCTGAATGCCTACCATCCATAGCAACCAACAAACCATGCATCCAATTACTAGCCTAGCACGCAGAATTCCAATATTAGAACAAGTTACAAATTCGTGAGATGCAACGACACCTTAGGGCCATACCTCGAAGAGTTCAGGATGAGCTGCCTTCATCCTCTCTTCCTCCTCCCATGTACAGTCGTTAACATCATCACTCCATTGTACCTTGAGCAACGTGATCGTCTTCCTCTTAAGCTGTTTCGTGTCTGTTTCCGCAACACGAAGCGGCTTACGAGGTTTCGTAACAACTGGATCAACCTCTAAATCTTCACAACTATCAGCAGAAACCACTGTATTCGAGTCGTGCACATACTTCCGTAGATATGATACATGAAAAACATTGTGCACACCCGACATCTTTTCTGGTAACTCCAATCTATAGGTGAGCTTTCCAATTCGCTCGATGATCGGGAAGGGTCCAACAAATCTCGGGGTCAATTTTCCTTTCTTCCCGAATCGAATAACATTCTTCAATGGAGAAATCTTCACAAAAACCATATCACCTACGTCGAATTCCAAATCCTTACGACGCTTATCGGCATAACTTTTCTAACGGTCTTGGGCGGCCTTCATTCGTCGCCGAATGGTCTCTATGCAATCCGAAGTCTGTCGAATCATTTCTGGCCCAAGTATCATCTTTTCTCCAATTTCCAACCAACAAGTCGGAGAGTTACATGGTCTTCCATACAATGCTTCATACGGTGCCATACCAATACTTGACTGGTAACTGTTATTATATGAAAATTCCACCAAATGAAGATGATCTTCCCATGATCCTCCGAAATCCAAAACACATGCTCTGAGGAGATCTTCCAAAACCCCGTTGACTCTCTCGGTCTGACCATCTGTTTGGGGGTGATAAGCTGTACTCAAACACAATTCGGTCCCCAACTCTTCTTGGAAGCTCTTCCAAAATCCACTAATGAACAATGGGTCTCGATCGCTCACTATACTCTTTGGAATACCATGGAATCGAACTATCCACTTAACATATAACTCAGCCAATTTCAATGCAGTCCTAGTTGATCGAACAGGAATGAATATTGCACTCTTAGTCAGACGATCTACGATGACCCAAATCCCTTCATTTCCTGCTCTGGTTCTTGGTAGCCCATCGATAAAATCCATCGATATTTGTTCCCACTTCCATGTAGGAACTTCTAACGGCTGAAGTAATCCACTTGGCTTCTTCTGTTCGGCTTTTACCAACTGGCAGTTCATGCATTTGGAAATAAAATTTCCAACATCCTTCTTCATACCTTCCCAGTAATAGGTTCTCTTCATATCCCGGTACATCTTATTTCCACCTGGATGAATTGTCAACTTCGAGTGATGACTTTCCTTCAAAACTTCATTCCTCAATCCATCTATATCGGGAACGACTAGTCGTCCTTGCTTATGAAGCTAACCCTCTCGATCGACTTCGAATCCTTTATCCTTCTCTGGGTCTGACCCAGATTCCAAATCTCGGATAATCTTGACAAGCTTATCGTCTATCTTTTGGCTCTCGCCAATTCTTTCCACAAGAGTAGGTCTTATCGATAAGTTTGCCAACATCTCAGGTTCCAATTCACATCTAGGCCTGAAGTCAAATTCAGCTAAATACTCGAGACTCTTCCATTCCGAAAACATGGCTCCCAACTCTGCATGTCTTCGACTTAACGCATCTGCCACTGCGTTACCTTTTCTCGGAGTATAGGCTATACCAAAATCGTATGATGCTAAAAACTCTAGCCATCGTTGCCGTCGAAGATTCAAATCCTTTTGGGAGAAAAGATACTTCAATGACTTATGATCCGTAAAAAACTCGAATCGAACTCCCAATAGGTAATGTCTCCACATCTTCAAAGCAAATACAATCGCCGCTAACTCCAAATCATGAGTTGGATAATTCCTTTCATGCGGCTTCAGTTGTCGACTTGCATACGCAACAACTTTATCCTTCTGCATTAGCACTGCTCCAAGTCCAGTACCACATGCATCGGTATAAACTACCATCTCACCATTTCCACTTGGAATAGTTAAAACAGGAGCACTTGTCAGTCGCTCTTTTAGGATTCCGAAAGCTTGCTCACTCTTATCATCCCATCTGAACACTTGGTTCTTTTTCGTCAATCCTGTTAACGGTGCAGCTACCTTGGAAAAGTCTTTAATAAACCGACGATAATATCCTGCTAATCCAAGAAAACTTCTCACATCAGATGCATTCTTAGGTCTAACCCAATCCTGGATTGCTGCCACCTTAGCGGGATCAACCGCTATTCCATTTCTAGAGATTACATGGCCTAAGAACCTCACCTCACTCTTCCAGAAGTGACACTTCGAAAACTTAGCCTTCAACTGATGTTTTCGCTAGATTTCCAAAGCAATCCGCAAGTGTTTCTTGTGTTCCTCTTCAGTTCTGGAATAAATCAAAATATCATCCACGAACACAAGTACAAACTTGTTCAACTGATCTCTGAACACTATATTCATAAGATCCACAAAATATGCTGGTGCATTGGTCAGTCCAAACGGCATTACCAGCCACTCATAGAAACCGGATGGTGTCCTAAATGCAGTCTTCGAAACACTATCCTTTGCCACTCTCAACTGGTGAAATCCCGTTGCCAAATCCATCTGAGAAAACACCTTAGCTCCGTGAAGCTGATCAAACAAGTCATCTATTCTTGGCAATGGATACTTGTTCTTCTTAGTCACTTTATTCAGCTCACGATAATCCACACACAACCTCAACGATCCATCCGCTTTGGTTGCGAACACAGCTGGTGCACCCCATTCGGACACACTACGCCGAATGAATCCTTTCTGTAAAAGGTCATTAACTTGCACTTCCAACTCTTGCTGTTCCCTAGGCGCCATTCGCCTAAGATGCATCACAACTGGTCTGGCTCCCTCAAATAGATCGATACGAAACTCGATCTCTCTATGCGGCGGTAACCCTTTGACCTCGTCAAAGACATCCTCAAATCCATTCATGATAGGCACTGATGACAGTCCATCCCGTGGAACAACCAGCGAATACATGAAGCTCATGAAGACGCCTTCCTCATGCTTACATCGTATCACAACGTTTCGCCCCTCCACATTCTCGACTGTCACCTCCAGCCTCTTACAATCAACCCTTGCCGCATACTTCCTAAGCCAGTCAATACCCAAAATAATTCTGAACCCCGCAAAGTTCAGAACAAAACAATCACAAACAAAAGAGCAATCATGACTCGACACAACCAGACCACGGCATACCATACACAAACAAGACGAACCCCCAACTGGATTAGTCACAACCAATGGTCTATCAATAATATCCGGTTCCAAACCCAACCGGCCTACAAGTTCATCACAAACAAAAGAATGCGACGCTCCAGTATCAAGCAACACTCTAACTGGAATACCACAAATGGAAAGAGTACCTTGAACCACCACACTCTTTCCTTTCTCATCAACAGTAGGAGCTTTCGAAGACGATGGTACAGCCCCCAAAGCATAAGCTTGCACAATCTGCTTGTCCATCCTCGGTTCCGGACAATTCCTCTTGATATGCCCTGGTTTGTCACAGTTGTGGCACTACACCGGCACACTCGGATTCTTGCAATCCCTGGAGAGATGACCCTTCTGCCGACAATTTTAGCAGATCACTTCGCCCTTCGGCTTCTTCTGGCCATCCTTACCCTTCTGCTGCTGCTGCTTTCTCTTCTTGTTTCCACCTTGCACCTTGGCCACAGCAACAACAGATCCTTCCTTAGGAAATAGATTATCATGCCTGAGAGCTTTCTCCACAAGCTTCTCAAATGGATCGTCCAAATGATCCACCAACTGTCTCCCAAGATAAGTGCCCAAGCCTGTCACAAACTTCTCATTCTTCTGATAGGGAGAATCGATATATGACCGAGCATACTTGGACAAAGCTTCAAACTCAGAAACATACTCAAGAACTGGTCTCCCACCTTGCTTGAGCTCCACAAACTTCTTAAACAAAACAGATTTCTGAGCTGTAGAAATGAACTTAGCTTCAAATCTAGCTTGGAATTGCTCCCAAGTAATCTCTTGTTCTGGAGTATCAATGGTGATAGAGTTCCACCAATCAGAAGCTCTCCCTTGAAGCTGTCTTGATGCAAGCTTCCTCTTAGTTGCATCCTCAATTCCCAAATCACCAAATATCCTTATACAAGCATCAATCCATCTCTGCACTTCAATGGTTGATTCTGTTCCCAAGAAAACCTTTCCTCCAAGAGAAGTATAGTCTTTGCACAACTTAGGAAAATCCACTGGTTTTGGGGCTTGAACTTGAACTCCAACATCTACTGATGACCCCGAGGCTGGCATCCTTCTCATGATCGAAGTCATCATGGCCTCAAACATAGTAGCATAATCAGCAGCCCCTTCAGCAGCACGGCCTTCCCTAGCAGCTGGTCTCCCTCTTCGACTCATCCTTAATATCTATAAAAAGGAATGATTAGAACACCTTGAGAAACAACTACATAAGGAGTTCAAATCCTTCTAAGCTACTATATTATATATAGTAATCATCCATCAAAATACAATTACGTCTCTCATACGTAGTTACGTCAGCGAGCGTTGGCTAAAATCGATTAACCAAAGCTCTGATACCAAATGTGCCGACTGCCCATGACTCCTGCACTAAACAAGGAAATAGTGCGCTGGAAAGTGTGCCAGGCCGCCATGGACGATCATCAGGGTAAGGTAAAACAATAACTTCTATCGTATTACTCACAGCGCATGGACAAAATACAATAGAAAATATATATAATGAAGCTCCATAGAACAGAATCTCATCATATAAACTCATAATAGTTTGATACAGTAATCAGCAAAGTCAATACATCTAGCCTCATTACATATCACTCAGAGAATATACAAAGAGCGGAACACCCAGTACATATAGTAAGAAAATAATATGCAAAAGCCTCCAGCTCGTCCTCGTCATCAACAGCGTTGGCTACTATGACCAGCACCTGTCACCTGCTACCTAGTCTGCCCATCCCAACATGGATGAACAGCCCAAGGTAATAAGAGTTAAACATAAAACCTTGAGTCAGACAAAAGTCTTAGTGAGCAGTAAATCAACTATCAAACATACCAAAAGAGCATAAAGGGTAAAAGGAATAGGAGCCCAACCATCCCACTCCACCTCTTTCTACAGTGATAGCCCCCACACACACTAAGCAGAAGTAAACATAGCAATTCAGACTTTCAAAGCAAAGTAATTATCACTCGAGTCAAGGTCGGTGTTTTCCAAGTGCAAACCCCCAAGGCCTAAACCAGGATCAGATAAGCACCCTGAAAACATCGCTCTTGACCCAAGTGACGATACAACCAAACATCCAAACATCCATGACTCTGGCTATCACCGTTATCATTTCCTTGATTTCCCCGTTAGTTGAATGACCGCCTGCCAAGGGCTATTGGTAACCCCGGTTCTAGACATAGCTCTGCACGTCGTCGTGACCCGTGCCTAGGACTATCGCATCTGCCCAGAGTACTAGCACGTCATCGTGACCCGTGCTTGGAACGTCATCGTGACATGTCCCAACGTACTATTGCTTTGAGCATGCTAGAACCTTCAACAACGATGAAATCTCAGCCTTCTAGTCATCCGTCTCGACGACTATTCCCATACTAGCTCAAGCGCCTCTCAAGCTAACCATTATCCACAAACTCGAACCACATCACCGAGTTATCAACATGCTTGGAATGATCCCGTCTGGATTAAACCAAGGCTATCTCATATCATGCTTTGCTTCATCGCATCATAGCAAAGTCCCATCTCAACATCATCATCAAATCTATCCATATGAGCTTTATCATCCGCTTCATATGCCACAGGCAGCTTTCCTTATTCAAGAGCATTTCCACTTAGCTTTTGAATCATCTTCGACCAAACTTGTCCAAATCAAATCATCAATCAACTAACTTCTAACAATCAATCAAATCAAACATTAATCCAAGTAATTAATCATTCAAACAAGATCTAAATAAACATTTATAACAATAATGGCAATTTAGTAAATAAAGAGTCCAAATCTAACAAACATGAATTCTAAGTAATATCTTGATGAATGAACTATCATAGGTTAACATGTAGTAGAATGGATGTCAAAACTTTATGAACAATGGATCAACATGCAGACTTAAGGAAAATGCATGAAAACACTATCTTTAACACACGAACAAACCACCGATCCAATATACTCCTTTGGGTCTGTGTGAGAGATAACCACCACTCACCGAATCACCTAAACACCTCAAAAGCTACTAACTTCAGATCTGGACAGCGAAGGATCTAGCTTGATCCGACAAGATTCCACTCCAAATGATGAAATCTCTCTTTGTTGGATGTAGATCTTCAACTTTGGCTCTTGAATCTTCGATCTTGATCTTCGATCTTAGATGGATGTAAATACTAGATTAGAGTGGAGAAAAGAAGTGAAGAAGTGTTGTAGTCGAGCTCTCAAAATGGCAGCACTTCGTTGCTTCAAAATCCGGTGCCAAAAAGTGAACCAAAGCCCTCTATTTATAGGCTGAATCCTTAAGTCGCCGCCCCCATAAGTCGTCCACGACTTACCCCATGAGTCGTCCCCGACCTAAGACTTCCCACGACCTACTACGTACTCACGATCCAACGGCTTAAGTCCTTACGCGACCTAACTGGTTAAAGAACTCATGCGTCTTAGCGACTTAACAAACCCAACGACCTAAAACACACGCGCGACCTAACGACTTAACCCTATATGCGACCTAACACTATAACACAGCCGCATCCTTTCCTAAGTCGCCTGGTCGACTTATGACCTAACATAGGTCGTCCCACGACCTAACTAAGACACGAGACCAACAAACATGCGGCACGACCGACCTAACACAGCAACGACTTAACGAGTACGCCTTCACGCGACCTAACAGGTATACTTCATAACGACCTAACACATCAACCAGATATAGGTCGCTCACGACCTAACTACACCATAGGTCGCTCATGACCTAAACTGCAACAACCTATTCTATAATCCTTAAGTCGCTAACTACTATGGGTCGCTCCCTGTATTTAAGTCGTCTCAATCATTAAGCCGTAACTCGTTAACTCTCTTAAGTCGTAACACGTCAACCTACTTCAACTACTAACTCGTTAACGACTTATTCCTTAACTCATTAACTCGTTCTAACACACTAACTCGTATAACTCCTATAGGTCGAAGCTTCTATAACTCGTAATCCCTTAAGTCATCTACGACTTAAAAATGCCCGACCTAAGCTTTCCCCACGAGTTAATCTCCTCACACGCTAACTTTTATACGACTTAAACTCTGGACGAAATACTTAATGCGAAAGACCTAACTATAATTATTTTACGATCTTTCGATCCGTAAAAATACGGGTCGTTACAAGCTCTGACACCAATTATAACGATCCTTACTCGACCTTCGAAAATCGGCACCGAATACGTCACCTATATTCAAATGTCGCAGATTCAAACGCCGAATCTGGCTCGCCGGAGCTTATAACACCCTCTTTGTAAAAATACTAAATCACATTTCTAACCTTTACCTTTAATTTATAATTTGACTTTATGTACAAATAAATTAAATTTAAAAATATCTTTAAGTAATTGACATACTTAATTTAAAAATCAACAAGATTATCAATGTCAAATTTTAATTACAAATTTATTTAATCTTAAATAATTTATTTAATTACAATTATAAATTAATTACATTCTTAATAACTTACACTTTAAATTAAATAATCATCTTACCTTTGTAAATCTCTCTCTTAATAATTTTAAAATCAAATTTTAACTTAAACCTGTCAACATCATTAACTTCATTAATACCAAGTTTTTGTTTAACAAATTAACTTTGGATTTTATTAAGTTAATCCACTAGAGAGTAGAACCTGAGGTAAACACTGTGTTTACTCGAGTATAACTTTGGACTTCCCTTACCCTTTCCGGAGTCAAATTTTGTTTAAATCTTTAATCATTTTATAAAATACTTTTACACTTTAGAGTTACTGAAACATTACATTTTAAAAAAAAATCATGCATAAAAGAAAACTGAAATTCAAATTCATTATAAATTCAGATTTAGATTTGTTTCAAAGTCTTTGTTTTGAACTTGCTTTACACTTTCAATTTGGTTTAAGTTTTAAAACTCATACACTATAAGGTTTTGACAAAACCTATAAAAATAATTTACCCGAGCCTCTCAAATTTGCTCGAGCAACACACGCGAGAACTTGATAAACTCAAGTATTTCCTCTCCATTCCAAGCACAACAAAATTGTGCACCTGCACCAACAACCTCGCCCACTCCGATCATCAACGATGATCTCTTCAAGTCGGCAATCACCCTTTAACTCAATCACAACCTTCAGATCATTGATTAAAACACAATTTCAAATTCGAGCCTTTCACTTAAACCTAGAAACAAGGGACTGGAAACACCATCGCCTGTCAACGCCTCGCCCTTACGTCTCCGAACACCGTGTTGTCAGAAGCTTCGGTCACGACATCATCAATGCTCCAACTAACAACCCCTTGAACCCCGATGCACTCAATCCATTGGGAAGAGTGAGACGATCAAAACTCGAACCTATGTTAAAACTAGGTTTACAGAACAAATTGAACAACCACCCTTACCACGGTGATCTTCCACCACCTCCACTAATTTTCCTTTAATCACTGACCACTCCACCATCACCAGAAAGAAACTCGACCTCCCAAACGATCTAGATCAACAAAGACACTTGAATTTCCATTTTCTGGTTAACCTAGAATTGCTATCAATCCCCTCTTCTAAAAAATTCCCTTTTTGTTTCAAGAATCAATTTTTGTTTTAAGCATTTGATTCATATACCTGAATCAAAGATTCTTGCAATGTATTTTTGACTTATTTTTAGTTTGACTCTGATTTCTTGATTTCCAGAGTCATGCTTAATTTATTTTAACCTAAATATAGTTTTAAATTAAAGCTTATTATAAAACAATCAAGTTTTGTTTAAATCATGATTCCAGATTATGCTTGGATCAAGAGGAAATAATTTTTTTAACCCAAAACTGAAGCTTGAACAAGGAACAGGATATCAATGGAAACAATCTTTGGCACACACATACATCCATTTTCAAATATACAGAGAATTCATATATATATATCCAGACATACTTATCACAGGTAAATATCCAACAGATTCATATTTTTATGTTTTTAAAAAGAATGTTACTCACTTTGATTTCCAGGAAAGAACAGAGCTCTTTAATTTGCACAGGCTTGAGAAAATGCAAGCTGGAACCCCTTTCTTTGATTGTCTCCTTTAGATGCAGTTGTATATTGCTATTGAAGTTTTGTTTTAGTTTGAATGATGATGCTTACTTTAGTTGTGCATAGTTTAGAATGGACGAGATTAAAACAAGAAGATACACACATGTATATATAGAGGAAAGACTTTGCATAGGGGATATACTGTTGTTTGTACACTTAAGCAGAGATTTTTCTCATTTCTCTGTTGGCCAGCCTGTTTACTTCTTTACTTGGTGGCTGAAAACAGTTTCCAACATTTCGAATGACTTGTTTGTGCTAGCATTAAATGCATTTCCTTTATGTCTTCATAAGTATATACTTGATATATTTGTTTCTTTTTTTCTTATTCATAGATTTCCTTTCACTTGCCTACATATCTATTACAGGCTACATACATAATTTTTTCTTGCCTAGCTTGATTTTTACTTGTTTTGTTTGGTGGCCGAAATGATGTAAATTGTGTGCTAAAGATGTTGGCATTTATTTCCTTTGTTTATATTTTATATTCTTTCTTTCATACTTTACTTTCATACATACTTTTGTTTTTAGTTATTGGTTATAGATTTTAACTTATGTACAAATATACTTTTATACTTATACTTGAATATATTTTATCTTTTCTTTTGCTTTGTCTTCTTACTTTATAATATAAATGAAATTATATAGTTAATATGTTGTTTGAATTTAGCGAATTTGTTTATTTTATATTTTGCATACATGAGTGTATTTCAAACTTAAATTTTTATTATCATAGTTAGTCTTATAAACATCTATTTCTATTTCTAGCTTAATATTTATTTGTTTATTATTTTTATATTGATACATATTATAAGAGAATGTTTCGAAATTAAACGCATATTTCACTCGAATTTGGAGAAACTCAAATCGATAAATCAATTAATCACATAATTCTTTATTCAAAAATAAATTTAATTATTAATTTAAACTCAGTAAAAATTCGGGATCGTTACAATTGATAGGGATCTCTAAACACTTGTACAGAACAAATTCAACACGATATCGTTTTAAAATCGGGTAAATGGAATAATTTTACCCAAACTATTTTCGTGTATGAAAGAAATATTTTTTCGTAAATTATTATAGTAGTATATGGTTGCTTGGTTGTTAGGAAGTGATAATATTAAACTATTATCATTTTTTATTGAATGAGAATTGAAATCATAACGAAGAATTAAGAAAATAAATTCACATACAAATGAAATTTGAGAATTGTGAATTGTAAACGTGATTTATAAATTGAAATAGAATTCCAAAGAAATATTTAAAAGAATTTAGAAGGTTTTGAGTGTTTTGAAGATTTGGAAAAGTTTAAATTCCTTTTGATTTGAAGATAATTTTAAGATTTTGGAAAAAATGTTTTGAAGGAATGAAAGCTCTAAACTCTTTTCGGTCAGCAGAAAATAATTCTGATGATGATCGCGACATCATCGATGTTCATTTTCGAGTTTCCAGGAGAGGGATTGCTGTCGAATTATTTTAAATGGAAGTTGTTTGCAAAACTAGGTTTGGGTTTTGGAAATTCAAAAGATAATTTGAATTGGTTTCAAAAATGATTTTTGAATGTTGGAAATACTCTGGAATCTTATTAAAAAGTTTACGGAATAATAAATAAGTTTGGATGACTTAGGAAAATTCAAATTGAAATTGAATTCCACGTTAATTTGAATAAAGTTAAATTAGTCTAATTGGCTAAATGATTGGAATAAAATTTATTAAGGTGAAAAATAAAATTGAGAATGAATAAATAAATTTGCAATTTCAAATAAATGAGCGGGAAACTAATTGTTGAAATTCATTTAGAATTTGTAAATAAATAGAACGTGAATTGGAATTGAATTTGATTTGTGATAAATAAAGCGAAGTATTGAAATGAAATTAGTAAGTGAAATTAATTGATGGAATGACCAAATTGAATATGGTTTGAAATGAATTGAATTCAATATTTATAAATGAAAAGTAAATTGAATTCATATAGAATTAGAAATCCAGTTTAACATAAGTAAATATAAACCAAAGTGATGAATTAAAAATAAATATAAGAAGTATATAGAACATTTGCATTGAACTTAAGAAAATTTAATGAAGTAATTTTTGAGATTAAAAATCAAGTATTGAATTATAAATAAGGGGGAGAACTAATTAGATAATAAACTAGTTAATGAAATGTGTAAATGGAACTTAATGTAGTTAAATAGAAGCTGAATTGGGGGTTGATAATGAAGTTTGGAAATAAAACTCAAGTTATAAATTAAATTTGATTTGAATTGTTAGTAAATCGAATACAGTTGAAATATTTTCGAATAAAAGGAAGTTGGATTGAAACAGAAATGGTTAAAATTGCAAATTAAGTTCAAGAAGGTAGAAATAAATCGAAAATGGCCTTGTAATTAATTAAATGATTTTGTTTTTCTTAGAATGAATTAAATATAAGCGAGTAAGTTGCAAATAACTTTAACTGAATGAAATGGTTTGGGAATTGGCTTTAAGCAATTGTAATAAGTGTCGGAACATTGTATGTGCTTATGGAAATTATATAACATACATTTTATGTGAAATTATGTGTTAGCTATATTAAAATAAGTGAAATACTAGTAAACTGCATATATTTAGCACTTACATGTTTTAGTTGAGTAAGTACAGGTTCAGGGAAGCCATTGGGCTGGATTTGATTGCGCAAATTGCTAAAATAATAAGCCGCTTGCTTAAAAGTGCTAAATAAAGGTACGTCTACGCAATAAAAATAGGAAATGTGAACTGTTTTTGTTTTTTCCGACCATGTGGGTCGATGTATATATATTTATATCTCTTGTCAAATTGCAAAAGCTCCTCCGTACAGAGGGGACTCTGCCAAAAATTTTCACAAATTTTGGAAGTTAGAAAATTTTAGGAAAATTTTTGTTAGCGACAAAAAGATTTCAAATTGGAAATTGAAATAAACTAGTGGATGAAAGTAATTTAAATAGTGATATAAATCAGCTGTAGATAGTTGATAAAAATTCAATATTCGAAAGATAAATAGAATCCAAATAGAACTGAAATTACAAATTGAATTCAAATAAAACTGAAAGAATAAGATTGAATGAAAATGGACATATAACTTCAATAGTGAAGTGAAAAATGGTATAAGAAGTATATATTGAAAATTTTGTAAAGGAATATGCAAAATGATTTTTAATGTGGAGGTTGGACATTATTGCTAAGCAAGATATACAGGTGTATTATAGGAAAAAGTTAAATTGGGATTTGATTTTGAAGATAATTTAACCGCTCGACAAAAAGGTATGTAATTGAATTTTAATATGAAATTTGATGATTTTCTTGTCTAGCCGCTTGGCTTTTCGTTTCTTTTTGAATCTAGAGCCCCGTGTATTAACGCAAAAAATGTACGCTGACAACCCGGTGTAAGTTGTGGTATAGTGAAAGCACCACCCGTTGGTACGAGAACTGAAAATAAGCAGAAAATAGCAGAGAAATAGTAAAGAGACAATAGTTTTTATAGTGGTTCGGCTTAAAGTCAAGCCTACGTCCACTTATTCTCTTTTATTGCTAGTTTGATTACAACTTTTTCAATGATTCTTCGATTACAACACGATTAAGACGAGTAGCTAGAACTTCGATGTGGAAAAGCTCTTTGAATTCATGTCGAATGAGTTGGATCTTTCCCCAAGTTCGTAGAAGCATCTTCGGTGTTTGAAGTGTTGAAGGAGTTGAGAAAACAACAAAGTATTGGCGTTCCATAAATGATCCAAAAGTCCTTTTCCAGGTGGAGTAGGCGGGGTATTTATAGGGAAATTCTGGGTCTAAGTCGTAGGTCGTGGGCGACATAGGAGTGGGTTAGGTCGTAGGTCGCCAGCGACCAAATGGATACAGTCTACGACTTTTTATGGTTGCGCTTGATCAACTGCTCTTGCTCGTAGGTCGTAACGACCTATGGGAGTAGAAGGCGACTTATATGGTGCGACTTAGATTTGTTATGGGTGAGGTAGCGACCTAAGGTTGGGAGAGACTTATATGCAAGCAGCTTTACTCTGCTTTTAACTCGGTTGGTCGCTGGACCTTTTAACTCGTTAGGTCGCTAAAGCTCCTTAAGTAGTTAGGTCGTACCATGTTGAGCCGCTTCGTGATTTAAGTCATTGGGTCGTTAACTCGTGGAGTCGCTCTATACTTTAGGTAGTTAAATACTTTAGGTCGTTAAGTCTTTTAGCTCGTTAGGTCGCTGAGTCCTTTAGGTCATTAGGTCGCTCAATCTTTTAGGTCGTTAGCTCGTGCGCTTTCTTTAAGTAGTTGAATCGCCATTCAGAAAGAGATTAACACTTGCCCCTCGAAGCATATGCCTAGGTTATAGGTCGTGTGCTTCGATCTAACTCTGCTAGGTCGTAGGCGACTTAAGAAGCTCGTTAACTCGCGTGCCCATTCGTCTTCTCCTTTGTCTCCTATATAATCCGTTAAGTCGCTTCATCCTCTTCACTTTATTGCTTATCACCTTGCTGCCATTGTTGCATTCGAGCTCAGAAGCTAGCACGAAATTCCCCTCTTTGCATCCCCAATCGCTATTTCCAACAACAAATTTAGGTAATTCCGATCATCTATCCATTGCGTTTACCATTGATTCCTCTATAACCATTTCAATACAGTTTCGCTTCCATGTTGTAAGATTATACCCTGATTCGCCCTCTAATCATTGTTGAATCGTTGGTAATTGCCTTAAAAATGAATTGGCTTAGGATCTCATGGAGTTATTTGGCAAGTGTTCGAATTTGTGGAGTTAACGATGTTTTTTGGAAATTTGGAGGAGATGATGAAGTTTTAGGTGTTTGAAGGAGGCGAAGAGGTATTTGGTTAACGGGTTAATGGATTTTGGGTTATGTCATGGCGTTTCTGGTGGGGCAAGGGAGATGGACACATGGCAACGTGCTAGTGGAGAGTAGGACTCAGGGTTTTTTAGTAGAAGATAGCTCGGCATCTCTGGGTTACTTCTTAGAGAGACCAAGGTCACGAAGCGAGTTAAACATGTAGAGTGCCTTACAGCATTGGACGACCTATGAACTTTGCGACTTAAGGAAATCTGAACGATTTACGAACTTGCCACTTAAGATGTATAACATACTTCTCCGGACGAGATAACTCTCCTAACGACCTATCTTTGGGTCGCACTATGACCTGGGGGACTTAACTTTTTGCAACATAACCTCTTAGGTCACAGACGTACTTGGACAAGTCAACACTTAAGCAAATTTTCTTTGTCTCGACTTAAAGCCTTATGCCTTAACCTGCAGCGTAGCTTTTAACTCGTAGGAAGATGACTGATGAACTCCATAATTCGAGCAGAGCGACTTAAGGAAGCTCGACCTATGTTAAGTCATTTGAACTTGATCTGGACGACCTAAGGAGTTCCGAGTTAACTTAATCGTTCCTACGACCTAAGAAATGAACAGGACTTGAACACTTGTAAAATTTGACAGAACTTGATTAAATTTCGAACTTGAACAGCTAGAAGAAACTGCTTGAACTTTATAAAAATTTATTTTATTTCCACATCTAGAATTTCAAACATAAGTTCTGGTTTCAATTTTTGAAGTTAACTTTGTTATAATCTTTCCTTAACAATTTAAACTTCATTTTTGAATTCAACTTTTTTTTTGAATACACTTAAATATTAAACACTTTTAAGTTATTAAAATAATTTAAATTATAAAATTTTATTATTCCCAACTCAGTTTCAAAACTAACTTGAATTCATTTTTAATCTTTGATTTACAACTTGGTTTAACTTTGTTTTAATTTAAAACAAAAAATTTTAAAACTGTTAACTGGGTACATGTTAAAACCTTGAACAAACTTCAAGCCGAGCCTCCCCTCATTTACTTCGAGTTCAACATCTTACTGCCCCAGTAACCACCCGAGTTCGCACTCGAAAACACTTCACCCAGACTAAAAAAAGCACAGACCCAAGCAATGTGCACAGTGCACGTGCCTACCGTCGATGATTGACTCCGGTCATCATCGCGTCGCCGAGCAAGTCGACCAAGCCCCACGTACCAACTCCAGATCGTCAGCACCCCTTCCTCTCCTCGAAAATGAAAACTAGCTCGGCTATGAAACCTGGAACCACCACAGTACTCCTCACCCCAAACCTGAAACTTCGCCGACCTCGCCACCTCGTCCACCGGAACCACTGAAATTATGGTCACCGCTACGTCAACAACACCCCTACCAAACGCCAGCACCACTTGACACTCGATCGAACGGTGACGTCGTACGAACGAAAAAACCCACAGCACCTCAAAACTAGGTCATCAGAATTTGAATGCCTCCCGCCTCCACCATGGTCATCGACCGACCATCGCGGTATTTTTCCTGGGACCACCATAGGCCCCTCTATCCCCACGAGGCAACTCGACCTCCCCAGATCATCATAACGCCGGAATTCGATCAAAATACCCACTCCAATCAACTTCGAACTGCTACCAAACTACCCCACTAAAAATCATCAAACCTACCTTAAAAATCATCGTTCCCAGTATGGATTCTAGTTAGATACCTGAATCAATGATCGGTGAAGTTCAAAATTTGGTCAATCTTGGGTTTGTTCAAAAATTTGGGTTTCCAGAGAATTTTTTTAAGTTGTTTTAATCTTAACTGAATTTTTAAACTCAGTTTACAATGATACAAACATCTTCTGTTCGAATCTTAAGTTCAATCATCAATCAGAAAAGGAGTAAATGATTTTTGAATCAAACAGTTTGAGTTTTGAACTGAGAACAGATAAAATTTAAAACAACAGCCTGTAACACTACACATCCTACAAGCATAGACAGAGGTCCAATATATATATAGATATATACACATACTATTCCCAGGCATATACACAACAGATTCATCCCTAAAAAATATATATGTATAAAAGTTACTCACTTGAAATGTGAAAGAACAGAGCCTAGTTTGCTTTGCAACAGGCTTGAAAATTACAAGCTGAAACCTTTCCTCTCGATTCTCTGGTTATAGTTGAACTGGATTATTGTTTTAAAATCTGAGTTGTTGTTTAAGTTTTTAAAATAGTTTTTACTTCAGATCTAGGTTTTGGTTTTCGAATTAAAATGAGAAGATGGAGATATATAGCCAAAATTTTTGGACAGGGTACATTATTATGTTTCATACAACTGTGATAATACTTAGTACAATACAGCATATAAAATCTTTGTTTGTACTGATTTAAACCAAAGATATTTTTATGGTGGAGGCTGATATGAAATGTATTGTGTGCTAGAAAGATTAACATTAATTGCTTTTGTTTGTTCACGAATACATAATATTGTCTTCCTTAGCAAGCCTTCACATATTTTTTTTTTCTTTTCAGCCTGCACACATTTGATTTTGTTTCTAGATTTTATTTGTTACCTTTGTACAATCCGGTATACTTGTTTTGTTACTTTAAACTTAAGTATATGCTACTTTTTCCCATGTCAGTCTACACTTATTTTGATTTTTGCTAGTTCTCAAGTCTTCTACTTGGTAATATATATGTTTACTTGTATTTTTACTTAATACATATAGTGTTGTATTCCTATATGTATATTTATTTATTTTTTAAATCATATTTTTATCAAGCTATACCTAAAAAGAAAATGAAACAATCTTTTTGTTAATACATTTTAAATCTGAACCTAAGCTAGATTAAGTCTTAAATTATTTAAACACTTATCTTATGTATTTAAACCCATATATTTATTTACTTAATAGCTCTTAAAAGTTTAATATTAAATAAATCATAATTTCCAATTCACAAAAATGTATATATATAAATTTGAAAACATAATTTATTAGTTAAATTTTAAAACAAAGCCTCCCTATTTACAATGTATACAAATATATACATATATAAATAGAAAACAATCAATTAATTTTTAACAGATAAAATTTACCAATTAAATATTTATTAAAAGAAAAGTATCAATTCAGATCTTATTAACAAAGATATGTCAAATCAATTTAATATTTAAATACAGATTATTAAATTGATATTGCTAAAAAAAGCCGGGTTGTTACATTCCTCCCCCCTTAAAAGGATTTCGTCTCCGAAATTTAAAAGAAAAGGTAATTTAATAATCTATTAAAGATTTTAAATCACAATCAATTCACTCAATCAACAAATCTAACCATCCCGACAAAATTCTAGATAGAGCTTCCTAGAGTTTCTCCAAGTATAATACCGGAATACTCAATCTATAGAATCCAAACAGTTTATACTACTAAGCTATAGAGCTCCTACTCATCAAGATCTACAAAACTACACAGATATTAGACTACAGACGAGTCTGACTCACAACCTAAACTTCTTGAATTGCTGGGTCCGAAACCAGAGATGGATTATACACGTATTCCCTCTGAGATACGTGGAACACAACGAATCCCAGCTATCCAAACTGGTAATTCACTCCGAAGATCAAACATCTAACCTTACCAAAACATAGAGAAAATCCAAAACACCTCGGACCTAGCTTCCCAGACTTACCAAATTATATAGCTCCTTTGAATCAGAGAAAATTCATTCAAAATCAAATCTCCGACTTCGAAATCCAAATTCCTCCGTCTCTTATCCACCAAATTCTTCTAATGATCCAGAGCTGCCTTCATCCCTACTAATCAGCTCAACCTTTGCTGATGACTCCTAAAACAATTTGGACCAAAACAATTCAATAGAATGATCTTCTCAAGACCAACCAAAATCAAGAACTCAACCTCTATCATTAGTAGGGAACAACCTCTCCTTTCCAGAAAAGAAAAAAAGATGCACTCCCAACTGCTTCAGCTGCACAACTCTGATCTGGGGTAGATGAAAATGCTGATGATGCACACAAGCACAAACGGGACAACTCATTCCAAAAATATGGTTCACAGATCCATAGTAGAAACTCAAAAGTTCCTCCAAAACCTGAGCCGCTTTACCAAATCCTCTCTCTAGAAACCATTCTACTACTAGGCTGAACCATCGGTACCATTGCTAGAATCCAATCGATACCAAACTCAACTCCGGATGCAAGGGCAACCCGCTGACCTCTTCAAAGATATCCAGAAAAAGATTTTTGATAAACCAAGAGAATGCCCAACTACCGCAAGTCACTTTTGCGATCAACCCAGGCTAGTATCCAAAGAAAACTGTTCTCTCCTAACCAATCTAAACAGCTTAAGCTTATCTAGCCAATCCATTGAAGAAATGGATCCACAAAATTGCCTCTGAACTTCACCTCTAAAGAACTGCTGACAAATGACCTCCTCGTGTGCCGGCAGAACAATCTGAGCCGCAACACTGCTGCTGATGCCAAAAATATCTTAATCCAAAACTCCTCGAAAAACTCGGGCCTCAAAGCCAAACACAACATTCAGCTGAACTCAGCCTTAAAACTAATTGAGACACACTTCCTTATCCAAAGATCCTTGAGAACTTCTTCAGAAACAATCCATCGCTACTGCATCTCAACACACAACTACTACTTCTTGAGTTACCAAGATAACATCACTAGTTTCTACTCAAATGAAAAAATCCAAATCCTACTCATCCAAACTTGTACTACAAAAATGGACTCCAAATCTTAACAGGTTTCCTCCAGAGATTTGGTGAAATCCTTACACAACAAATTCACTATAGACGGTATTAGGTCTACAGTCTCGTCAGATACACTTCCAACCAATGGTAGTCGTGTTACACACACCACTACCCTATCTACCCTTATACTTATATTGGAAAGCCCGAACAGGTAACCCAACAGATAGATAGAAATATATATATATATATATATATATATATATATATATATATATATCAAAATTACAAATACGCTCTCTCAAGAAATAAATCACTCAAGAGCCTAGGTATCCACTCAACCTAGCGCTCTGATACCACTGTAACGATCCGGCTTCCTATGCCCAGGAAGACGTATTGTTTTTAAGAAAGAAAGGGGTGAGAAAATAGAAAAGATAGAGAAGAAAAAACAACAACATCAAAATCTCACAGCGGAACGAATAAATTATATTAATCACATAAGTATTTACATAATATACAACATTAATCAGAGTTATACAGATAATACATCACATACTAGACAGTTATAAACACATGTCTAGTTATACAACTCAAACAAATAACTCAAAGATACCAACACAGCGGAACTATATAAATCTACAAACGCTGAAGCCTCCTGCTCCATTGCTCCGCCAGAATTCGTCAAAGCCCACCTGAATCCCTTGGCTACTCGTAAAAATTTGAGTACCCGAGAGTTTAGGAAAAACAGAAATAAACTCCGGGTCAGACATGGGTTTGGTGTGAGTAACAGGTTAAAGTTGCTTAATTTTCAAAACCTTTGAAAAGAAAGGTGTCACGTAAGACTTCCCACATATAAACTTGGAAAAAAATTTACCTTACGCTAACCAACACATTTGATAGGAAATCCAGTGATATTATAATAGATCTAGGGTTTTTAAGTAAATAGAAAATAGCCGAAATTGTTACATTCATTAAATTCCAGCTACTAGCCACAAAAGTGGGTAATACAATAAAATCCGATGGCACTTATTGGATTTTGAATTTCGTACAATGGCAGGGCTACTGGGGTACCGCCCGTCACAGAAAGTGGCCTAGATCAACGTACCGAGGAGTACGCCCGCTCCCTTGCAACACAAGGCCGGAACCATTCCTTATTGAACAGTCCTGAACAAGATAACCCCGTAGTTGGCTGCGGACCAACTGCCCACACAGCCGAATAAAAGGGGACATCTAGACAGGGGTATATCTCGTCCTGCTTGGGCATGACCCACCTAACCTTGCTTCACCTCCCCTGTTTTAGCCATTTCCGGTTGATGAGGCTTGAGGCTACGAATACCTTTATAGAACATATCTCTTAGAATGCTCATCGTCCGCCTGACGATGTTCTGAAAGCATTCAATCCATACAAGTTCATTTCGGGTTCGAACGAAACCGAAGGCATCATCTCGTTACACTCGTTTTGGAATCACCCTTAGAGTTAACAACGATAATCCTTGCACTATGAATCTTCATCTTCACTTCAGATTCACGACCTATCGTTAATTTGGATCGATGTGGTTTTCGGATGTCCAAATATGAAAACCCGATCCCGGTCTCATCGAAATCCAAAATGTATCTTTTAAGGCCAAGTTGTTTTAGAGTTAAAACAATTCAATTCAATATTATCTATATACACACAGATAGATAATTCACATCTCATAATAGATAATCACATTATCATCATAAACAAATAATTAATATTACCATCCAAACAAATACTTAACATTGTCATACTTAAACCAAGCATCCATATCACATAGTTATTACTCGTCTCATATCTAAGATCACAATCAATCAATGAAATATCAATATCCTCATCCAAAAGCATGATTTATTATTCACAATCTATAATTAATTTAAAATGAACTAAATTAATTACTTCTATCTTTAATTAATTTAAAATAAACAAAATTAACTACTCATTCCATAAATCCTGCTCATACACCATTGATTAATTATAAATCAAATGAATTAATCATTCTCTAATTTCAATAAGTAATTTAGTCTTTAATTAATTTCTCAAATGAACTTATGACGCCCCACCTCTATACCCACACTAGCCAAGGACACTACGGAGCAATGCCATCAACTAGCGTGGAGAATAAGGCTGTTGAGGAGCGACCATCCATGCAATTGCTTTGTGCGAGCACCGCTATGTCGGATAGTATAACGCATTTGAAATCCGGAGGAAATCCGACACACCGATACAAACTCAAGGCTACTTCACAGTGGCTATAATAATCTTCGAAAACAAATATAGAAATAAACATAACATAAATCAGTCACAGATAATTCATATCACAAAGGCGGAAGAAGATATGAATATATATAACTAACACATGAAAGTGTATATCAGAGTAGTGGTCAGAAAAGATCCACAATAATACAAAAGAATAGCAACACGTGCTATACAAAAGAATACAACCGTGAGTCTATCTCTCAAGTGTATACAACAAAAACTGCTAATCTAAATAGTTAGCCAAAAGTGAGAAGATGGTTCCAGATAGAAAGTCATGAGGAAGCACATGTAATATCTCAGTCTGACCCGAGTATTATTTAATAAGAAAATAATAAATGGATCAGTCTAGTTATAATTATCAAATAAAATGAGATATAAGAAGAGATATAATAAAAAGATGTATGATAACTAAAAATGTCATACTACGACAAATATACATTAGAAAATCCACAAATGTCATGCAATATCTCAAGAATCTCATAGCATCAAAAGGATGTCATATTCTTTATTTCATTCACCAAGCCACAATAAAATGACGTACATATCAATGCCAATTGTAAAAGTTGGTGAAACATAAATTCTAGAAATCATCAATTAGAAATCTAGGAATAACAAGAAAAGGACGGCCAATCCCAAACGGAACGCTATTCCATAGACAGAACATCGACGCACCTAAATAGAGACACACCATGCATAGTCAGACATTGACGCACCTAGAAAGGTACGACCCATGCAAAGACAAACATCGACGCACCTAAATAGATACGCCCCATGTAATGTCTAGCGTCGATGCACCTAGAAAGATACACCCTATGCATAATTAAGCATCGACGTACCTAGAAAGATACGCCCCATGCATAAATCAACATCGATGTATCTAGAAAGATACACCCCATGTAATGTCTAACATCGATGCACCTAGAAAGATACACCCAAGAAAAGTCGAACACTGACGCACCTAAATGGGTACGTCCCATGCATAGACGAACATCGACGCACCTAGAAAGATACGCCCCATGCCTCGACTTATTGAGCCGATTGCTCCATGAAGTAAACAAACATCGACGCACCTAAATAGATACGACCCATATGTAAATAAACATCGACACACCTAAATAGGTACAACCAATGCGAAAAATGAGATGAAGCTCAATAAAATGAAGCATAGTCCTCCATATGGACAACGAGACATCGCAGATTGCTAGTCTAAACCATAAAATGATCATCATCGATCATCAAGAAGTGTCAATTACAGTAAGCTAGTAAATATATGGCTTAGCCACATGTCTCATAACCACTAGCTTAACTTAAATATTTACGAACAAATTGTAGATCTCCACTAGAAAGTTTGTCACAAAAGATTCAATCGACCAAGTCCAAGAATTAACCGACGAAGTAAACGCAAGCGTTTCATACCACTTGTTTTACTAAGTCGTTTAATTGGATTTCTCATACGAGTGAGGTAAAGGTTTGTATATACTAATAGATTGGAAAACGGTTTAAGAAACGAGCTTTGTAATAAAATAGTGTTGAAATCGTTTTGATGAAAGAGTTTTGATATTTACTACTAGTATTGAAACCTTTATATTTTTAAAGTGACAAATCATAGAAATGATTGTAGAAACAATCAATCATCAAAATTCACATTCGAAGATGTGAATAAAATCCAAAGAAATCGATGACGGAATCCATCGAAGTGGATATTCCCAAAAATGATGAAGAAAATGTCATTAAAGTCAATAATAAATGATAACAACAAAAAGGGAATCAACACGAATCGATTAAAGTTGGAAATTCAAGCTAAATAGGCAAATAGGCAAAAGACTGCAGATTTAGACGTCTGAAATCAAGGATTCAGACGTCTGAATCTGGAAAACCAAAAGTTTTCCGGAGTATATTTCAGAAGTCTGAACCCTATATTTTAGACGTCTGAAATACGCAATTTTTAGCCTATTTCCTTTCTGGTCCAAAACAAACTAATTCAGACGTCTGAAATATAGAATCAGACGTCTGAATCTGGGGATAAAATCTTCTCGGTATAATATTCAGACGTCTGAATCAAACGTTTCAGACGTCTGAAACTGGGGTTCAGGGCATTCCCTGAACATAGACCAAAAATGGCCGAAATAAATACCGGAAGCGATCAGACGAGCAATGATGACTAAGGATTTACGTCTAGCGACAACCCAGCCTTAACGGCTCTTCGATATGCCTCTAATATCAATGTCCAAATATCCAAAAAAGGATTTTCATAGATTTTGATTTCAAAACATCAAAAATTGGAATACACACCAAATCAATCCAAACCAAAATCAATTGCACAAGAATAAGTGTTAGGAATTCTACCTAACAATCGAAGATAATTATAGACAAAGATGTGAGATAAAAATCTCACCTTTGAACCCAAATCAATGAAGGAGAAGCTTTTAAAACAAGCTAAGATCAATTCCTCTTCAATAACAACTCAAGAAGCTTCAATCTAAGCTTACAAGTAAAATATTTCCTATGTTAGGTTTAGGAATTTCTAAAATGGAATAGAGAAAGAGTTGGAGAAGATGAAGAGGATGCATACTAGTAGGTTCTCTTAGAATTTGGAGCTAGATCTTGGATTTTGCAAATGAACTAGTTTTGGATTTCTATTTCTCATTCTCTTCCACCATTTTTGCTTTAGAACTGAAAAGAGGAGGAAGTGAGAGTGAATGGGGAGAAGTGGTTCAGATTTGGGTATTAAGTTGGCTAGTGGGCTGAACCCAAACCCAAACCCAAAGTGAAAAAGGTCAAATTTTTAGCTAGCTCCAAACATATCAATGTTTATACTCAAAAAGGTTGCAAATGGTATTTTGAACTCAATAGGAGGGGTTTCGAGTCCTAATTCGACTGTTTGCAAAAAGTAGCTTTTCGGACCAAAATCCGACGAACGATAAAATATTTAAATAAAATATTTAAATATACAATTGATATATATGCGGGTTGTTACAGACTCCCCTCCTTAAAGAAATTGCATCCTCGCAATACTTAAGAAGCAAATAAGAAGTAATAACCATAGAAGCATATCAACAAAAAAAAGAAAATTTGAAATAGGAAGTTCACCATAAGGAGCATGAAAGAGTAAGCCTGAACGGGTTCGCATGGTGAATTCTATGGATTCCCAAGAGCAATCCTTAGGATTTGAGAACCATTGAACTCTCATAAAAAGAACATCTTTATTTCGAAGGCACTCAACCTCCGAAGCAATGATGCGAATAGAATATAACTCCTAAATAAAATCTGGTAGAACTTCACCTCCTTAATAATACCAGCCTCAAGAATAAAAATCGGAATCCCTAAGGCATTTCCGTAGATAAAAGACGTGGAAATCGTCACGAATTGCAGAAAATCGAGCCGTTGCAACGACATAGTATAATAACAATACGCCCGAGAAACTAGAAACTCGGATAATTTTGGAACAACGACGTAGTACAATGACGGTGCGTTCAATGAATCAAACACCACAAAAGAACATCGGACGCAAGCCCATAAAAGAAATGAGATGAAGCTCAATAAAACAAGATACATCGAAACGTCCAATGAACTTGGTAAAAGATCATTCCATTCGGACATCATCAAAAAGACAACCACTTGTTGCTTACGACTAAGGGCATTGGCAACATGATTTCCCTTCCGGGAGTACACAAAGAATATTAAGATCATAAGATGCAAGGAACTCTAGCCAACATTAAGTTCCTTATGAGAAAATATATATTCCAAAGATTTATGATCGGGGTAGAGAACAAATTTCTAATCCAAAAATGATGATGCCAAATTCTAAAATTGAAATCAATAGCAGCGAGCACTAGATCATGAATGGCATATCTAGTCTCGATAGGCTTTAATGATTTAGAAACATAAATGATAGCACGTTCTCTTTTGCAAGAGAATGACATTCAAACAAATACGATAAGCATCGGTACAAAATATAAAGTCTTGGTTCCCTTCGGGAATCACAAGAATAAGAGTATCGAAAAGAAAGAATTTCTTTTAAACAATCTTCTTTCTCGAAAAGCTAAAATTTTCAAAATTACATTTATCTTTATGTAATAATCTTTCTAGAAAAATTTACATTTTTACAAGTCAATATATATATCGTGTCTGACTTTCTCATCTAAGCGTTTAGGAAATTCCTATCGACAACGTTGATCAAGCGCATCGACCAGAATTCTTAAAGCACTCAATGGGCAATACAATCACAAAATCATCTTCTATATGATGAAAATATCTCTTAAAAGTTTTTGAGAATATTCTTTGCTCGTTTAAGAGCAAAATCAAATCGTACTTATAAATAAATCTTATGAAAAAGATTTACAAAATTTTAAATTTCTATTTTCATCCCAAATCAATAAATACAAAAATGAAGTCATCGAGATATTCATAGAATACTCGATTTATAAAATGGATGAAACAAGATGGGCAAACTGAATGACATAATAAGTCATTCAGAAGAATCATAACAAGTGCGGAGTGCTTAAGTGGAATGCTAACTCACGCAACTCGTAGCCAAATGAAATTCGGTGGCAAGGTTGAGCTGAGAAGACCTTATCACCACACAAGATATTGCGTAGGTGATAATCCTAAGACAAGTCCAAATAAACCGGAAAATTTCACAAACTATTTAGTTGAGTGGAATAAAATTTTCCTTATCATGAGGGTTTAAAGAATAAAGATTGATGCCACCAAAAATTTGAAACCGGAGTCACAAAGAAAAATAGAAATTTGCTTAACATATTAAAAAAGTCGAAGATGAATAGTCCACACGGAACATAGGATATAGATTCATAATAATTAAGCCAATCCTTTACAAAAATCAATTCCGAAGCCTAAGAGAAAAAAAATCGGTTCGGGAAGAAAAATCACATAAAATAATTTCGACATCAATAAAAAGCAAATTGAGTGTTGCAAATCCACCAATCCGGATTCGCAATCCTCAAAGAAGTCATCAAGCCCAGAAATGTTTAAAGAAAAAGAATCACAAGTTCTTTTGATATAAAAATAATGAGATGAAACCCATATCAACAAGAACTCTAATAAGATAATCACAAAGCAAATGTCATCAAGGATTGAATGGAAAATACCTTGACCGGGAGAAGTGTTGTTTAGCTCCCTCTCTCTCTTGCTTTGAAGTTTGGGACATGAAGACATATAATGGTCTGCACCTTTGCAATAGCGGCAAGAGATAGGTCTAGGACACTTATTTATATAGTGGTCCTTAGAGCCACAATTGTAGCATTCTCCACGATTAGGGATTGGAGTTTTTGCTTCCGAAGCTTCTTGCCTCCCTCTCTTGTTGGGAATGGGGCCTTTTAATTTAATTGGCCTCTTCACATTATGGTTGAAGTTCTATTGGGCACCCACAACTTCAACATCACCTTCATTATCGGCCTCTTCAAGACGAAGAGCGATATCAATAAGCTGAACAAAAGAAACTTCTAGTTTCAAAAGTAATGGCTTCTTAAGATTCTTATTCAAGCCATAGACAAATCTCTGATTTTTCTTCAATGGGGTATTAATATACTCGACCCCATACTTAGAGAGAGATTCGAAAGATGCGACGTAGTCCGTCACAGAAGATTCACCTTGAACAAGGTCAATAAAACGCCGGGCCAAAGTTACTTTTTCAGCCTCCGGCACAAACTTTAGTTCGAATCGTTCCCGGAATTGCTCCCAAGTAAGATCCGCTTCGATAATCTCCGAAGTCAAGAGATCATACCAATCTAACGCTATTTCTTGGAGCATGCTAGAAGCCACTTGGACTCGATGTAGATCAATAAGGTTCATGCGAGAAAAGATGTGATCACATGATTTGAGCCAAGCCTGAATTTCTATAACATTCTCGGACCCTTTGAATGGCCTTCCGCCCAAATCGGTATAGTCTCTGCACAAGCGTGCAAAACCAGATCTAGTATGAGTAGGCTCTGGATTGGGTCCTGCAGCTTGAGCATTCTTCACGAGATCTAAAAGCTGCTGAGCAGACATGAATACTCCATCTTGGGAAGTAGCACTAGACTGACCCGCACTGGGTCGGTTAGACCTAACCATTCTTCTTCTTTAAAAAGAAAGAAGGAGAAAAGTTGTTCTCAAAATAAATATCAAGCAATCTTGATAGATAAAACAAGGAATCATAAAGAAAATAGGATGAATCGGTACGAAGACTCGAATTAAATCCAAAAGCATGACTCCTAAGAAAGACTTAGGACGATGATCCTTGTTATAATATTCCATATTGTTCCGAAGTTTGGCTCTGATACCAAGCTGTGACGCCCCACCTCTATACCCACGCTAGCCAAGGATACTACGGAGCAATGCCGTCACTTAGCGCGGAGAATAAGACTGTTGAGGAGTGACCATCCGTGCAATTGCTTTGTGCGAGCACCGCTATGTCGGATAGTATAACGCATTTGAAATCCGGAGGAAATCCGACACACCGATACAAACTCTAAGCTACTTCACAGTGTCTATAATAATCTTCGGAAAAAAATATAGAAATGAACATAACATAAATCAGTCACAGATAATTCATATCACAAAGGCGGAAGAAGATATGAATATATATAACTAACACATGAAAGTGTATATCAGAGTAGTGGTCAAAAAGATCCATAATAATACAAAAGAATAGCAACACATGCTATACAAAAGAATACAACTGTGAGTCTATCTCTCAAGTGTATACAACAAAAACTGCTAATCTAAATAGTTAGCCAAAAGTCGGAAGATGGTTCCAGATAGGAAGTCATGAGGAAGCACCTGTAATATCTCAGTCTGACCCGAGTATTATTTAATAAGAAAATAATAAACGGATCAGTCTAGTTATAATTATCAAATAAAATGAGATATAAGAAGAGATATAATAAAAAGACGTATGATAACCAAAAATGTCATACTACGACGAGTATACATTAGAAAATCCACAAAAGTCATGCAATATCTCAAGAATCTCATAGCGTCAAAAGGATGTCATATTCTTTATTTCATTCACCAAGCAACAATAAAATGACGTACAAATCAATGCCAATTGTAAAAGTTGGTGAAACATAAATTCTAGAAATCATCAATTAGAAATCCAGGAATCACAAGAAAAGGATGGCCAATCCCAAACGGAATGCTATTCCATAGACCGAACATCGACGCACCTAAATAGAGACGCCCCATGCACAGTCAAACATTGACGCACCTAGAAAGGTACGACCCATGCAAAGACAAACATCGACGCACCTAAATAGATACGCCCCATGTAATGTCTAGCGTCGATGCACCTAGAAAGATACACCCTATGCATAATTAAGCATCGACGTACCTAGAAAGATACGCCCCATGCATAAATCAACATCAATGTATCTAGAAAGATACACCCCATGTAATGTCTAACATCGATGCACCTAGAAACATACACCCCATGCAAAGTCGAACACTGACGCACCTAAAAGGGTACGTCCCATGCATAGACGAACATCGACGCACCTAGAAAGATACGCCCCATGCCTCGACTTATTGAGCCGATTTCTCCATGAAGTAAACAAACATCGACGCACCTAAATAGATACGACCCATGTGCAAATAAACATCGACACACCTAAATAGGTACGACCAATTCGAGAAATGAGATGAAGCTCAATAAAATGAAGTACAGTCCTCCATATGGACAACGAGACATCGCAGATTGCTAGTCTAAACCATAAAATGATCATCATCGATCATCAAGAAGTGTCAATTACAGTAAGCTAGTAAATATATGAGCTTAGCCACATGTCCCATAACCACTAGCTTAACTTAAATATTTACGAACAAATTGTAGATCTCCACTAGAAAGTTTGTCACAAAAGATTCAATCGAACAAGTCCAAGAATTAACCCGACGAAGTAAACGCAAGCGTTTCATACCACTTGTTTTACTAAGTCGTTTAATTGGATTTCTCATACGAGTGAGGTAAAGGTTTGTACATACTAATAGATTGGAAAACGGTTTAAGAAACGAGCTTTGTAATAAAATAGTGTTGAAATTGTTTTGGTGAAAGAGTTTTGATATTTACTACTAGTATTGAAACCTTTATATTTTTAAAGTGACAAATCATAGAAATGATTGTAGAAACAATCAATCATCAAAATTCACATTCGAAGATGTGAATAAAATGCAAAGAAATAAATTACGGAATCCATCGAAGTGGATATTCCCAAAAATGACGAAGAAAATGTCATCAAAATCAATAATAAATGATAACAACAAAAAGGGAATCAACATGAATCGATTAAAGTTGGAAATTCAAGCTAAATAGGCAAATAGGCAAAAGACTGTAGATTTAGACGTCTGAAATCAAGGATTCAGACGTCTAAATCTGGAAAACCAAAAGTTTTCCAGAGTATATTTCAGAAGTCTGAACCCTATATTTCAGACGTCTGAAATAGGCATTTTTTAGCCTATTTCTTTTTTGGTCGAAAACAAACTAATTCAGACGTTTGAAATATAGATTCAGACGTCTGAATCTGGGAATACAAATCTTCTCGGTATAATATTCAGACGTCTGAATCAAACGTTTCAGACGTCTGAAACTGGGGTTCAGGGCATTCCCTGAACCTAGAACAAAAATGGCCGAAATAAATACCGGAAGCGATCGGACGAGCAACGATTACTAAGGATTTACGTCTAGCGACAACCCAGCCTTAACGGCTCTTCGATACGCCTCTAATATCAATGTCCAAATATCCATAAAAGGATTTTCATAGATTTTGATTACAAAACATCAAAAATTGGAATATACACCAAATCAATCCAAACCAAAATCAATTGCACAAGAATAAGTGTTACAAATTCTACCTAACAATCGAAGATAATTATAGACAAAGATGTGAGATAAAAATCTCACCTTTGAACCCAAATCAATGAAGGAGAAGCTTTTAAAACAAGCTAAGATCAATTCCTCTTCAATAACAACTCATGAAGCTTCAATCTAAGCTTACAAGTAAAATATTTCCTATGTTAGGTTTAGGAATTTCGGAAATGGAATGGAGAAAGAGTTGGAGAAGATGAAGAGGATGCTTACCAGTGGGTTCTCCTAGAATTTGGAGCTAGATCTTGGATTTTGCAAATGAACTAGGGTTTTGGATTTCTATTTCCCATTCTCTTCCACCATTTTTTCTTTAGAACTGAAAAGAGGAGGAAGTGAGAGTGAATGGGGAGAAGTGGTTCAGATTTGGGTATTAAGTTGGCTAGTGGGCTGAACCCAAACCCAAACCCAAAGTGAAAAAGGTCAAATTTTTAGCTAGCTCCAAACATATCAATGTTTATACTCAAAAAGGTTGCAAACGGCATTTTGAACTCAATGGGAGGGGTTTCGAGTCCTAATTCGACTGTTTGCAAAAAGTAGCTTTTCGGACCAAAATCCGATGAACGATAAAATATTTAAATATACAATTGATATATATGCGGGTTGTTACAGAATTATTCTAAATCATTCATAGCAATTAACATTTAATTACTTCCTTATTAATTATTAACAATTCTTAATTACATCATTAATTACATTAATTAATGATCTCTAATTTATATTAAATTACTTTATTTAAATTAATTACACTAAGTGATTAATCTTTATTTAAACACAATTATTAATCACCCTTGATTAATAACAAACCAGTAATTAACTACCTTTAATTACTTATTAACAAATTAATCATCCCATGATTATTTATTCCCATAAATTAATCCTTTGATTAATTACAAAAGAAATTACCCAAATTACTTCACTTACAATTCTTCTTGTATTAATTTCATCAAGTAATTATCATCTAATTACTTTCCTAAGTAATTATACTCCATTAATTACACTAAGTAATTACACATATCAAATCATCAAATGATTTCTTAAATTAATTAAAATTAATTAACTTAATTTAATCTTATCATCAATTACTTATGTATTCTAATTAATCATCTTTGATTTAAATAACTTTTGCTACATTCCAGTAGTTTCCTTTAATTTATTTACAGAGATTAATCTTTGAATAAATCCATTAGTTAATTACATTTAGATAGATTTATTACAATTTAATTACCTTGTTTATTTATTATTCGCAAATTAATCAATTTCCTAATTACATCATTAATTATAAAAATTAATGATCTCTAATCAATTATTTTGTTAATTAATTAAATTAAGAAAAACTTAATCTTCTAATCACATATGTTAATCATCTCTGATTAACTTCATACAGTAATTAACTTCCCTTTATTAATTACTCTTAAATAAACAAACTTAATTAATCCCTCGATTATCTTCAAGTAATATATTCCAGTTACTTCCATTACCCATCATCCAATAATTTCATCAATTACTTCACTAAGTAATTTACTTCCAAAATTATCAAGTGATTAATCCAAATAAATTAAATTAAATTAATTAACTCAAATTAAATCAATTTACTCAATTAATAAGTAATTAATCTCTTAATTACTTTCCAAATAAATAATTACATTTAAACTATTACAATGATTATTATTAAATTAATTATTCTAATTAATTATTAAAAAAATCAATCACATTAATTAATTATAAAATAATCTAGTTAATGATCTTCGTTAACACTTATTTAATTATTTTCCTAAAATAATTAACTTATATTAATCATTAGTAATTATAAGTTTGATTAACCATCAAAATTTATTAATTTAAATAAAAATCTAATATATGGTTCTTAATTACATATTAATTACTTAATTCATTTTTTAAACTTTAATTAATACATTTAAATTTACTAATTTAATTAATATCAATCGTTAATTATTCATACTTAATTAACTTAAAGGTTAATGAATATAAATTCTAAATCTTCATTACTTAAAGTAAACTACTCTTATTATTGATTAAATTTTCACTTTCAATATGTTTAAAAACATTTATTTCAAATTACTTCCTAAATAAATTCCAATTTATCCTTAATAAAGTTTAAAACTAGGTTTTCAAAAACCTTTTAAACTCACATGTTTAAAAGCGTATTTTAACACTTAAAACTTATTTAAATCAATTTAAATTATAAAACTTTATTTTATTTCCACATCTAGAATTTCAATTTAAGTTCAGGTTTCAATTTTTGAAGTAACTTTGTTAAAATCTTTCCTTAACAATTTAAACTTCATTTTTGAATTCAACTTTTTTTTTGAATACACTTAAATATTAAACACTTTTAAGTTATTAAAATAATTTAAATTATAAAATTTTATTATTCCCAACTCAGTTTCATAACTAACTTGAATTCATTTTAATCTTTGATTTAGAACTTGGTTTAACTTTGTTTTAATTTAAAACAAAAAAATTTAAAACTGTTAACTGGGTACAGGTTAAAACCATGAACAAACTTCAACACGAGCCCCCCCTCATTTACTTCGAGTTCAACATCTTACCGCCCGAGTAACCACCCGAGTTCGCACTCGAAAACACTTCACCCAGACTAAAAAAAGAAGCACAGACCCAAGCAATGTGCACGGTGCACGTGCCCACCGTCGATGATCGACTCCGGTCATCATCGCGTCGCCGAGCAAGTCGACCAAGCCTCACATACCAACTCCAGATCGTCAGCACCCCTTCCTCTCCTCGAAAACGAAAACGAGCTCGGCTATGAAACCTGGAACCACCACAGTACTCCTCACCCCAAACCTGAAACTTCACCGAACTCGCCACCTCGTCCACCGTAACCCCTGAAATTCTGGTCACCGCTACGTCAACAACTCCCTTACCAAACCCCAGCAACACTTGACACTCGATCGAACGGTGACGTCGTACGAATGAAAAACCCACGGCACCTCAAAACTAGGTCACTAGAATTCGAACGCATCCCGCCACCGCCATGGTCAACGGCCGACCATCGCGGTATTTTTCCTAGGACCACCATAGGCCCCTCTATCCCCACGAGGCAACTCGACCTCCCCAGATTATCATAACGCTGGATTTCGATCAAAATACCCACTCCGATCAACTTCGAACTGCTACCAAACCACCCCACTAAAAATCATCAACCTACAATAAAAATCATCGTTCCCAGTATGGATTCTAGTTAGATACTTGAATCAATGATCGGTGAAGTTCGAAATTTGGTCAATCTTGAGTTTGTTTAGAAATTTGGGTTTCCAGAGAAATTTTTTAAGTTGTTTTAATCTTAAATGAATTTTTAAACTTAGTTTATAATGATACAAACATCTTTTGTTCGAATCTTAAGTTCAATCATCAATCAGAAAAGGAGTAAATGATTTTTGAATTAAACAGTTTGAGTTTTGAACTGAGAATGGATAAAATTTAAAACAACAGCCTGTAACACTACACATCCTACAAGCATAGACAGAGGATCCAATATATATGTAGATATATACACATACTATTTCCAGGCATATACACAACAGATTCATCCTAAAAAACCTATATATAAAAGTTACTCACTTGAAATGTGAAAGAACAGAGCCTAGTTTGCTTTGCAACAGGCTTGAAAATTACAAGCTGAAACCTTTCCTCTCGATTCTCTGGTTATAGTTGAACTGGATTGTTGTTTTAAAATATGAGTTGTTGTTTAAGTTTTTAAAATAGTTTTTACTTCAGATCTAGGTTTTGGTTTTCGAATTAAAATGAGAAGATAGAGATATATAGCAAAAAATTGTAGACAGGGTACATTATTATGTTTCATACAACTATGATAATACTTTGTACAATACGGCATATAAAATCTTTGTTTGTACTGACTTAAACCAAAGATATTTTTATGGTGGAGGCTGATATGAAATGTATTGTGTGCAAGAAAGATTAACATTAATTGCTTTTGTTTGTTCACGAATGCATATATTGTCTTCCTTAGCAAGCCTTCACATATTTTTTTTCCTTTCAGCCTGCAAACATTTGATTTCGTTTCTAGATTTTATTTGTTGCCTTTGCACAATCTGGTATACTTGTTTTGTTACTTTAAACCTAAGTATATGCTACTTTTTCCCATGTCAGTCTACACTTATTTTGATTTTTGCTAGTTCTCAGGTCTTCTACTTTGTAATATATATGTTTACTTGTATTTTAACTTAATACATATAGTCGTGTATTCCTATATGTATATTTATTTAATTTTTTAAACCATATTTTTATCAAGCTATACTTAATAAGAAAATAAAACAATCTTTTTGTTAATACATTTTAAATACGAACCTAAGCTAGAATAAGTCTTAAATTATTTAAACACTTACCTTAAGTATTTAAAACCATATATTTATTTATTTAATAGCTCTTAAAAGTTTAATATTAAATAAATCATAATTTCCAATTCACTAAAATGTATATATATATAAATTTGAAAACATAATTTATTAGTTAAATATTAGAACAAAGCCTCCCTATTTACAATGTATACAAATATATACATATATAAAAAGAAAACAATCAATTAATTTTTAACAGATAAAATTTACCAATTACATATTTATTAAAAGAAAAGTATCAATTCAGATCTTATTAACAAAGATATGTCAAATCAAATTAATATTTAAATACAGATTATTAAATTGATATTGCTAAAAAAATTCGGGTTGCTACACCTATGTTTCTACTACGCCACCCCGATGGTTTATGGAAATATAATATATATAAAAAACAAGTTATAATTTTTTTTAAAAAACTTCAAAACTTTTCTAACTCTCGGATATTCGAAAATTTTTGCCAGATTCTCCTTTACGCGGCTCGATCAGAAATTTTTTACAATTCAATATATAACACAAATATAACCAATATATATCGAATATGCATCTCATCTCAATGATCAGGCATCCCGAAGGGCAAAAATATGAAATCGTGATATGTAATCCGAGATACGTACCTTATTATTTATTATACGAGCGAGTTCGCTCGTATTAAGCAAGCAAAGCATATAAATCCGTGTATACGCCCCCAAATGGTCTTCGTTACCTATCTCAACTCAATTTTAGATATTAGTTGCATATAATGGTATAAAAGCATATATTAGTCTAATACAACCATATAACATGGATTTTTGAATCCAAACCATAAATACAAACACAAATACATAACATACAACAATCATATGTAATCAAAACGGTAATAACAATGATTTGCAATAAAAGAAACCATTCAACTGTCAATATCCATCCAACTAATCCAATTAATTCATAACCATATGCATTTATGTTATCCAATAACAATTTTTAATTTATACTCTTTATTTCTTATTAACATTCATTACATTAAAAAATTAATTGATTCAATTCAATTTTATTTGCATTCAACAACTTTTATTCAATTAGATTCATGTTCAGTTGATTTTTCATTCAATTTATTTATTTCCAATTGATTTGTATGCAATTATCAATATTAATAAATTTACATTCTATTAAGTTACACTCGTTTATAGTTACATTCTTTCTCTCTCTTCACCTCCATTATTTCATTTCAAAAATTCATATAATTAATTACATTTAAGTAAATTAATTCCATACCACATTCCATATGTTTCAAATTGATTCACATTCACTTAATTATACATTTCGTTAATTATACAATGGATTTATAATCAATTCATTCGCTTATAATTAATTTACATTTAACAAATTTTGTTTCAATTCATTCTTTTCTTTCAATCAATATTTATTTCATTCACATTTGATTTATTTCAATTCAATATATACATTCAATCTATTCGTTCCAATTATTTACATTTGTTTCATCCACATTTAATTTTAATTTACATTCCATTAATTGCCTTTTGCTTATCCTAATGCTTAACCACATTCATAATTAGGTTTTCTTTTAATTTATTCAAATTTATTTCATTTACATTCAATTTATTCAATTCAATTTGTGAAGTTCCAATTGTTTCACTTTTCGTTAACCAATTTTATATAAATTCATTTATAAATCATTAATAAAAAGTATTCCACTTAACCATGCTTAAGTTAAATCTATTTTATTTCCACTTATTATATCTTTTTTTATTATATACTAACATCATTTAAAAACCATCTAAATTAATTATATATAATTTATATAACACAATCGCGGTTATTATTATATTACATCATATCTTAAGTTATTATTAATTCATCGATTCACGTCATTTATTCAAATTCATACTATTAATTTAATAAAGTAAATTTTATTTTCTAACTCAATTTATATTAATAAATATATAATTTCTTCCACGATCAATTCATTTAAAGTCTCTTTAGTTAACTTCAATTTTTAATTTATTCCAATAACTTATTCCATATTATATTAGTTAACATTAAATTTTTATTTAAACTACTCCACTTGCATTATATTTGTCTATATACAATTTAAATTAAATTCAATTAACCATATTAATTTTACTTACACTCACTTATTTTATTTCTTTAACCCTTAAATTACATTTCATTCTGAAATTCAAGTTCGTATTCATTTTTAATTCATTCTACAGCTTAAATGAAATTTATCCACCTTATTAAATTATCCAGTTTCACTTAATATCCAATATTTTTTTATATCCTTAAGTTAAACTTCATTTCATTTTAATCCATTGCTCATTTTATCTAATTTTATTCAAGTTCAATTTCCTTATTATCCATATTTAACAAATTTAAATTTTGTTTAGCTTAAAATTCTCAAATCTATAAGTTATAAAATTTATTCATTCAAAATTCCAATTTATTATTTTATCTACTTCATTTCAAATGTAATTCATTTTCTTATTTAAGCTTCTTGGGATAAATGTATTTTATTTACTTCATTTCACTAATTCCATTTAGTTTTAAAATGCTAAGCCAATTGTTTTATTTGCATCTCAAATTCAAATTTTTCTTTCTTCTAATTGTTTAACCAAAATTTTAACCATTTTAAATTTGGTTTCATTTTTCTATTCAAATTTATAAGTTATAAACTTATTTCTTTTCTATACTATTTTTAATTTAAAAGTTATCACTTACTCTTTATATATTATTTTCAATTATAAGTTCAAAACTGTTTTCATATATTTATTAAATCATACTTAGAATATTTTCCATAATCAAAACTTGTGTTAATCGAAAATAAATTTCTTTTGGTAGAAATCTTCACCCAGAAACTAGAAAGTAAATGCTGGCGATGCTGCAGTCATCTCTAGAATTATTTCCCAGGAACTAAGTGAGTTTAATGCCTTTACTTATTCAAAAATCTTCTCAAAGTATATTTCTAGTTACAACACCTTCAAATAATACTATTTATTAAATTATAAGGCTTTGAAAAACAAGTTTTGAAAAAAAAAAGGAATTTAATTCTAAAATTCTCAAATTTTAAAGATCATTTCTATATATAAGCTATATTATAAATATACTTATATAAATTTCTTTAATTTATTTACCAAAATATTTCATTAGTTTACAACTTGGTCCCTTTAACCAATTCTTAATTTAACTGATTTTAATTCAATTTAATTATCAATTGATTCATAAAATAAAATTCATTAAGTATTCGTTTATTTTATTTTATTTTATTTTTATTTAACCAATAATTGATGATAACTAAATACTATCATCTCCTAACAATTAACATTCATTAAAATTATCATTATATATATAATATATACTTAAGTAAAATTATTTCATTTACCCAATTTAAAACAATATTATGTCGACTTGCCTCGTTTAAGTGTTTAGAAACCACTATCGATAACGCGACATCCTACCTATTGACTAGAATCCATAAACAACTCAACGGATAAGTAAACACAATATAAAACATTTTATAACACTAACAAGTACGCTCTCTCATACATATACATGCTCAAACTGACTCATTCTAAGGTATTACTACCCTATCTCTAATAAGTCAAACCTCACCAAGCCAAGGTTATCGCTAAACTTCGCTCTGATACCAACTGTGACGATCCACATTTCGGAAGGTTTAAACCGACAATAATCCACACATGTCCGACTTAAACAATCCGGGTCAAACAAGGAGGATCTGGGCATGCTTCGAGTTCTAGAGGCGAAAACCCTGGAGCAACTTCAAGTCAGGAGCCAAATGACTCGGATCTCGGGTCATTTTAGCAAAAAACAGAGCAAGCACCAAATATTTGAGGCGGCGACTCGAAGTAAGACCTGAAGTCCAAAATTTTAAATCTTCTAACGTTAATAACTTTTGCATACAAGCTCGAATTCACACGCGATTTTCTGCATTGAGATCGTATCGAGTTCCAAACATTATAGAACTGGTTTGGTCGAATTCTAAAACAGTTGAATTTTGGGTCTTATTTCGGATTTCAAATCGATTTGAAATCAATGATGAGTGTTTTAACCCACTCACAATTACTAAACTATCTTATGTTAGTTAAATTAAAATTATGAGGTGATTTGAAATTAATCAATCGATGTTTGATATGTTTAAACTGTCATTCTAGTTAAATTTGACTTTTATTGCATTTAATCATCGTTTAACTTAATATTGAACTTAGATTTTAAATTTGATACCTGTTTTTGATTATTAGTTATTTGGTGATTTTTATTGATCGATTTGGATGATGGTTGTGATGGATGTTTGATTGTTGATATTGGATGGCTGGATGTTGTATTTTTACATTGTTATAACACTGTAAGTTCCCTATGGGTTGAAATGATACATATCTACATGATCTAAAGATTAAGGAAAAATCGTTATGGGTTGAAATGATAAACTCAAGCGATTTTATGGATTGTACTTTATTGGGATTGCGATTTGAAATGATATATAACCATAAATTTAAACTGTGGATTGAAATGATAAATATCTGTATCACTTGACCATAAGGTAGAAAATTATATACGGACACCGGATTGGTTAACTTAAAAGATTTTTGAATTTTTAAATTTTGAATTCAGTTAATTGGTATTTTGAAATAGAAATTTGATTTATCTAAACTGAATTATTTTCGAAAGTCCAAGCGTAAATGTTAAATTTGTAATTGATTTAAGGAATTGTTCAAAGGATTTAAATTTGGAATTTCAAAGTTGAAGTGTCGAGTATGAATGAATTTATCGAAAATTGAGTTATTGGAAATGCTTGGGTATAACTTTGAAATCTATTTTAAACTAATTTAAACTATTTAAGAAATTTATAACTGTTTTTAATTTATTTAACCTATCATAATGTAAGGACCCGGAATTTTGGATATTTGAAATTGAAATATTTAATTGATTTTAAATATTCAAGTTTTGATTTTTAATTTCAATTTCAAATATCTCTATTTATTGGATAATTAAATTATTGAATTTAATATTTGGGAATTGGGTAAAATATGAAATCTTTGTTTTTAAGCTTGTTAAAAATAATTTAAAGGCTTGTAAAATTTATATTGATAATACCGTAGATAATAAAAGTTTTAAAATTAAATTTAAAAGTGTTTTGTCCGGTTTTTAAAATATATCGTCTAAATTGACATTTAAAAATAGCCTTTCGAGGCATGGTCTTGGATTTCGACGAAAGTTGTTCCATTGGATCCGCAATAGTGTAGTATTATCAAATTTTAAATTTTGTGACGTTTGGAGTTAACGTGTGGTCGTAGGAGATATAACGCGCTGAAATCTATATTGAAAATTCAATATAATAACTGGGTCCAAAAAGCTATCTTCTCCTTAAGATCGAATTAGGACTCAAAACCTTTTCCATTAGATTTAAAATAGGAGATCGAGATTTTAAACTATGATTTCGGGACGATTTAAATTTAAATATAATATATATATATATATATATATATATATATATATATATATATGTTTTGTTTCATTGGTCAAATTCTTCCCATCAACTTTTTCTTTCCATTAGCTTTTTCAAAATCACTATAAATAACATCCTACATGCAAACGTCGCTTCTTGTCTCCCTCCTTTTATCCTGTTCAAATCCATGCGACTGTACAAATTGAACAAACAGAAATAAAATTTAAATTTAAGGATAATTCATATACTTGTCTATAGAAGAGGCTGGCAACTAAAACCTTGTTTTTCATCTCCTTCTATTCCTCTCGTCCCAATCTGTAACGACCCAGAATTTCTGTTAATTTAAATTTGTATATTCAATCGATTTTAAATATTAATAAGTGAAATTAAACAGTCGAATAAATTTTATTTCGAATATCTGGATTAATTGGGTAAATAAATCGATAGTTTAATATTTGAAATTGCGTAAATAATTGGAAATTGGGTTAAATATGATTAAAAATGATTTGTAAAATTTTATTATATCATATTGGAGTTAGAATGATGTTATAGAACTTTTAAAATCGAATTAAAAGTTAATTTGTGAAAATTGAATATTTTAATATTTAATTGACGACTAAAGATAGCCATTTTTAGACAGTCTCGGATTTTGACGATCAGATCCGTAATGTTATATTATTGCAAGGTTTCAAATTTCGTGTCTATCGGATTTACGGTTTGTCCGGGGCAAGCCAAAAAGCATAGAAATCGGTTTAAATCGATTTAATTTAAATTCGATCGTTTATTGCTGTAACTCACACAGATGATCGAATTAGCCTCCGAAACATGTTCCATTGTGTTCGGAACGCGGGATAAACCTTAGAAATGCCAACTGGCATGCTTCGTTTGGAGTTCGGAAAATTTGGAGTGAATAGTGTTTTCGTTGAAATTCTATAAAAGGAACCCTTCACCATTCACAATTGCAAACCCTAGCCATCTTCTTTCAGCCGCCACTTAACATTTCAATGGCCAAAAATTTCCATTCTTCTCCCCTCAATCACTCTCAATCCGTAGACAATTAGCAAGAGCTTTCAACTAACAAATTGAAGAGCATTGGGAGATCTTCGAATCCATACGGAGATGATGGATTTTAGAGCAACGTAGTGGAAGTTATTGGGCCGCGTCCTCCTGCAGTTGCGTACGTTTTTTCGTGCAAAAGGTGGAGCCGAGCTTCATGCTTCTCTGGCCGAAGGTAGAGGGGGAAATGGGCTACAAGGTGATGCTTGCTGATCGAGGTAGAAGTCAACGTGGTGGTGGCAATTTCAAACCCTAGGTCGCGTGCTATGGGTTCTTGGTCATGGCTATTACCTGGAAGAAGAACGTGGAGGGAGAAAAAGAAGTGCGGCCCGATCTCGTTCAGAAAAAAATCAACGGCCCTGGGTTAATGTGGGTTTTTAAAATTTTTTAATTTAATTTATTTTAAATCGTTCAAACTTTAAAATGCAATAACTCTTTCATACGAGGTCAGAAAATTAAGAAACGAATTGCGTTGGCTTCGTTTTGTCGAGCACTACGCGATGGAGCTGGATTGGAATCATTTGGAGCTAGTGAAAATTTTGAGTAAAATTAAACGCGCGTTTAATTTTATTCGAAATAAACATTGAACCGTTATTGTAATCAAGTGAGAACTTCTCACTCAATCGAATAGTTTTGATCTAAATTTTAAATAGTTAGATTTAAAATTGTTTATTGTATGCCTAGATGATAAATTATTATCTGTTATTGATTGAATAGACAATATACGTCGTATATTAAGCGGATGTTATTTATTAAAAACATATACCGCGATAATTCCAACTTGTATGGAATTGGTATTATATATGTACTTGGAGTTGATTTTACCGCATTATATAGCGGATGAGACTCTATTGCGCCGCATAATAGCGGATAATATTTTATAAATCCTATATACCACGATATTCTGTATTGGAATGGAATTCGTATTGTGCTAACATCTGTGGATGTAGGGAAACAGGTTGGAGGGACCCAACTGGATTCCACATCAGTAATTATTTGATTACAGATATTTTGATATTTGTTGATTATCATATACTGATATATGATGTATTTGTTGTCGTGATTGACTATTTGGTGCTGTTGCATCATCGGATCCATTTTTGAAGTTTTAAAATAATGTTTTTTGATTTTAAAAAGAAATTTAAAGTGATTTTTGAAAGTATACGTTTTATTAAATTTTGAATTGTTAAAATAAACAAACATTATAATTTTATTGTTATAAAAGTTATATTTTTGGAAAATAGTACTTAAGTATGATTTTGGAGTTATAAGTTTTAAATAACGTTTTGTAAATTATTAAAAGGATTGGTTTATTTAAATTGAGATTTTTGAATTATTATAAATGGTTTATATAAAAGGATTTATAAAATTGATATTTATAAATTAAAATATAGGAATTGTGAAACGAGTTTTATTAAGTGTTAAAATGAAGTATAAATGGATTTCACAAGTGAATAAAATTTATAGATTTATAAATTGTGAAGTTATGAAATGAATATATTTTGTAAAATAAAAGATTTATAAATAATTAACTTATAAATCGGATTTTGGGCATAAAGTTGAGTTATAAATTGAATTGATTTATAAAAGGGATTTTATAATTTAAGTTATTATAAATAGAAATGGAATTTATAAACATTGTTTATAAATCCGAAATAAATTGAGTTTGATAAATTTAATATAGAAGGTTATTAAAGGAGATATATTCGCGATTTCGGATAGCGAATTATCCTTGAAATAAAATGTGTAGAAAATATTGAATTTGGTTAGTGAAGTATATTCACGATTTTGGACAGTGAATATATTATTAAATGAAATGGATATGGTTTGGGGAAGTGATATTTTAAATAGAATTAAAACGATTTGAAGATGTTTTAAAATGCGTTAAGTATCGAATACATAGATTTCAACATTTATTGTTGAAATAGACGTTTTCGAGAAATAGAAGCAAATAGTGGACTATAGCACTATTGTTATAGTAAATGATTTCCGAAAGGAAATGTTTTATATAGTATTGGGATTTATATACCTATCTTAATTTTGAATCCCTATACTTGTGATTTTGGGTTGTCGTAACGATGTTTTACGCAACATTCGTTTTGACCCAAATAAATGTGTTTTGAGAAAATGATTCCTTAAAGAATGAAATATATACTTAACTATGGTTTAAGTATATTGAATATTTTCAAATGTTGAAAATAAATAGATTTAGGAAGTATTTATTATCAAATAAGTATGAAATGTTTTTCCAATATGAAATGAAACGTTTTGAGAATTTATCTTTTTGAAGATAAATTGAAATTGAATATTTGAGATCAATTTGATAAATCGTATATTCATAGATATTTTGGAATTGTAAATTCACTATGGAATTTATAAAAGAAAGGGAAATTCGTTTAAAAATAAAAACGTTGATTTATTTTTGAAGTGTGGGAATAAATTTGCGGATTTGGAATGAAAATATAAAGTAAATCAGTAAGGATTTATTTAATTGGTTTAGATGAACCATTTTGAAATGAAAGTATTTCCGCGTAAGCAAAATGATTGAAATTTGTTTTCAAAGATTGAAAGGTGAAAAGTGATTTGAAATTTGTTTTCAAATGGTTGAAGTGTTGAAATTATATATCTAGTAAAGATACTTTGGAAAATAAATAACTTGGAAAATTATTTGGAATTTGGTGATGTTGCGCGCGCCTATTGATAGTCAAATAACCGACTATCAATATTTACCTTTAAATAGGTATTTGTTGTGTTTTGCTTGAATTTGAATGTCACGCTTATTTTCAAAATAAGCGCTAACTATTCGGGTTAGCCGGGAAAGGACCTTGGGGTCGTATAACCCATTTCGAATATGTGATACGTCGTTATGGATTGCATTTGATGACCGGTCTTCAAGACCAGATATTTTTGAAAACGGAAGGATTACCGTCGAATGACTCTGCATCGGCTGATCTCCAATATAGAGGTTTTATAATCCTTAGTAATGAGAAGTCCGAACGTGATTAGTGAATATCCGGATTGCAAGGGCTTCTTTGGAAGTGCCTTGGGTTCTGTTCGAACCCGGAACAGACTTGTATGGATTGTATGTCTAACATTACAAATTGAGATATAAAGCTGATTTTTTTCAAATATATTTCTGTTGGTGGCAGAGAATTTATTCTCTTAGCTTAACACCCTTCTTTGAGACGTACGAGCTCAGAGGTTATATAGTTGAAAGTTATTAGTGATACACTCCCAATTTGGTAGTGTGATATGCTAAGTGCTATTGAGCATTTGTTGAATTAAACCACAACTTTTGTATAAAGCGTGGCTTTGTGGACGAGACTTCATCGGACCTCACACCCCGAAAATGGTCAAAATAGGAAGGATGCAGCAAGGTTATTAGGGGGTAGCGCCCCTTTATTATATGTCATTCCTCCTGGATGGAGGTTGTATCATGGTATGGAGCCCAGATACTTAACCTATGTTGTTGCTACAAATTTATTACTTTGTGGTTGTTGGAATCGAGGATCCTCGGATATAGATCGGTTACGATCGGGGAATGACATATTCGTGTCAGTAGTTACCCAGTTTGAGGGGTAACCCGACTTGTGTTGGCAGAGATCCGGTTAGGTTCTCGGGTCGTCTTTCCAGAGGCGTACTCATGTGGCAATGGGAAGTTCCTTGGCTTGACCATTTGTTGGAAATCCAAAGAAACAATACGATCTTGTATGGTTTTAGTTGTATAACCTGCCATGGAATGTGGCGATAACCTGCTATTGAACATGGTAGCTATAGTAGGCATACGATAATGGTCGTATGTTGGCTAAGATTTATATCTTTACTTTCGAAATGATTTTTTCCCTACACTATGGACTAGTAATAATATCAAATGTTTCTTTTTAATGCGTATCAAGCATCTTTGACTATCATAAGGAGAAATATCCTCTAATTCTGCATTTGCATTGTGTGTGTGTGCGGGAGGCCTTATGGTAGTCTCATTTTCTAAAAAGCATTGCGAATCTATTTTAAAATTATCATGTACCTTGTTTTAAAAATAAACTGTTTTAGTTCTCACACCAGTCACATGACTGACTCGGAGTTTATTGTTTCCTTCCTAAACTCTGGGTGCCCACAAATTTCTACATGGGCAGTGAAGAGTCAGGTTATCAGGATATTTTGGAATTCAGGAGTTGCTGGAGGAAAGCTGGATGGCTTGGCGTATATCTAGTATATAGTATTTTTTTTCCGGTGTTTGTTGTTGTGTACTCTGATGATGTAATGTGATGTAATGTAATAACTGATATAGTTCTTTGTTTAAAGATTATTCATTTATCTATTATATGTTGTTCCGCTGCGATTGTGAGCTTCTGATATTGTTATGTTGTTTCTTTCTGTTCTGTTCTATCCTTTTCTTTCATCTTCTATCTTTTTCTTCTTCTTTAACCATAACGGTACAGTTTTCCAGCCTTCGATTTCTCGGCAGTTGATACAGTGGACGTATTGATGTCGGTTTTCGAGCGTCAAAAAGTCGCACTCGTTACACAGTCTCTATCTCCTCCCCTGTTTAAATTGAGATTGCACCCTTTTTGAAAACGATTCCCCGACAAACGAAAAAAAGAGAGGCCGAGATTCAAAGAGTAGGAATGATACAATGCCAAATAAATCGAATCGCGTGGCTTTGGGTTCGTGGTATGCATCGGTGGTCGAGCAAGCAAAAAGGGAGGGGGAATTCGTGGCTCACCGGCTCTGGCGAAGGCAAATGAGGCTCGTGTCAACTTGAGTGATGTTTTGAGGTGGCGTGCAATCGTGAAGGAGGGAACGTATGCCACTGTAGCAGTGTGAGGCCGGTGGGTGTCATGATTCTCGTAGAAGGGTCTGGAACGTCGAGGTCGAGGCAGGCTGGTTATTTCGGGGATGATGGATTCGTCTCAGCAAGCATAAGTTTATGAAGGTAATCCATTCGAAGGCATTATCTTGCTATAACATATTTTAACTTGCTAGTATTTTTAAAATAATATATTATGGTAATTCGTATTTATTTACACCCTGTTATAAAATTTACAATTTGGTCAGAAAAAGGAAATGTAAACTAGGTTAGTTTAAATATCAATTAAAATTAGCTGATTTAAATTTACTAGAAAGGGTAATTGACTGTTCAATTATTTAAAATGTTAACAAACCATATAATGTTTATACAACGTCTAAAAACATGGAGAGACTAGCCGAGTTGGATTGGGTTGCAAATAAAATCAAAGGTGAGTTAATCTCACTCAAGTTGGATTACTGGTGAATTTAAATAGTTAAGATTTAAATTATTAGTTGATTGATTGAACTGATAAATTATTATAAGTCTGGATCAGATAGTATATATAATAGTATATATGTTGGAGTGATTGATATTCCCGCATTATATGGTGGATGAAACTCTATGTGCCCCACATAATAGCGGATGACCCTATATACCGCGATATCCCGCTCGAAGTGCGATTGGTATTTTTATATTGTGCTAACATCTGTGGATGCAGGAAAACAGGTTGAATGGATCCAACTGGATTCCTCAAAAATATTGAAAATTTATTTCATATTCAGTGATATGATTTATTTGGTAATCTGTGATAGATTATATTGAAAATTGTAATTATTGAATGTTATTGTTTGGCTGAATATATTTCAGTATTTTAAGATATCAAAAATACGAAAGTGGGATTTTTAAAGGAAAATATAAAGGAAGTTTTTGAGTAAAATAGTTGTGGTGAAATTGGATAAATTAAAAGAATGAATTTGGAAAAGAAATAAAAGTTTGATTTGGAAGTCCTATTAAATAGATTTCGAGTTTGGAAAAATAAAGGTTTTGAATAAGTGGAAATAAAAGAGTTTTGAGGACTTAAGCGATATTTTTGAAGAATTAAAGGATTTATTTTTAAATTCAAGATTTAAGTGAGTTGGGAAAAATAAAAGGAGAATTTTGGAATAAAGTATGAAATTTTTATTCCGAATTTAAATAAGGTTTTAAAATCATAATTAAGAAGTGAAGCTGGAATTAATTGATTTTGGAATAAAATTGGGTAAATCAAGAAATAAACTTCAAATGGTAATTAATTCAGGAAATCGATTTATAAATCGATTAAGTGTTTTGAAAATAGTGATTAAAAGGAGAACGCGACTATAGGATTTATAAACTGGGTTTGTAAATAAAGTGAAATATTTATTAGATGATAATTTGAAATTATAAATTCACGATGGGAATGTATAAGGGGATCAGTAAATCGTTTTAAAAATAAAATGGTAGTTTTATTTTTGAAAGCGTGGAAAAGAAATTTTATAGGATTTGGACTAAATTAAAGTCGGATAAATCGAGAAGGAATTATAAATGATCAGACGGGCTATATTAGAGTGGAAAGTGTATTTTCGTGGAAAGCTAAGTATATTTTCAAAGGAAGATTTTTTAAGTATAAATTAGAAGTTTTAAAGGTGTTTTTAAAAGAATGTTTTTAGGAAAATTTATTATTTAATAGTTCTAAAATTGTTAAAGTAAATATTGATGGAGTTAATCATAGTAGTAATTATTTTTATAGGTTGAATTAGTATTATGATTTGAAGGATAACTATTAAATATCTATACCTTATATAACAGTTTTATTTTAAAATAAGTTTTTGGCTAAAGTTTACTTGGAAAATTATTATAGAATTTCATAACTATTATTTTGAATAAAGTGATTTAAGTAGTTTTATTTTAAATGTTTTAAGTATATATTTTTAGATAAAGTGATTTAATTTATTTAAAAGCTAAATTTTATAAGACTTGGTGTTTTTCAATGGAAAAAATAATTGGCTGAATGATTGTTTAAATTTGATAGTTAAATAACCGATTATCAATATTGGCCAATGCGATGATCGTTTCGAAGAGGCCAGGATCAGATTTAATTATCCAAAAACCACTTCGATCCTGTTGGAACGTAGCTAATGAATACCGTGAAGACGATGAAGACGGTGATTCGGTTTGTACAGACCCTAGGCAACTTGTATGGACGAATGCCATCAGACCATCATCATTGGAGGACGATGAGCACTCTAAATGAATATGTTCTAAAAAGGTAACACTTAGCCTCAAGCCTCATCAACCGGGAATGGCTAAAACAGGGTAGGTGCAGCAAGGCTAAGTGGGTAGCACCCAATTAGGGTAAGGTCATCCCTATCTGGAGTCCATTTGATCTCGGCAGTGTGGCGGTTGCTGATCCTAACCGCGGGGCGATCTTATTTGGTCTATCCAGGTTAGGGGCAGACCGGCCTTGTGTTGCAGGGTTTCGGGAGTTGTAATGATCCCGGATTTTGAATAATTTTAAATTAACAATTAAATTTATTTTTGATTAAATTTTTTGAATTTAATTGTAAATTGATTTGAGTTTCTCTATATTTAAATAAAAAATATAAAGTCAAATAACATATTAATAAAATTGTGTAGAATATAAAAGTAAATAAAATTAGACAAATTTCAAACAACACATTAACTATAGAATTTCATTTATATTTTAAAGTAAAAGGACAATAAGAAAAAAAAAGATAAGTATGAACAAAAAAAAAATGTATAAAGACATTAAACAATACATTCAAATAAGTACAAGCTTATAAAAGCAAATTAGTCAAAGTAAAATATGTCTATAAAGTGAATATGCAAAGCAAAAAGAAATATCTATGCATAAATTGGATAAGTATGAAAGCTGCCAGGCAAATAAAATGAAGTATGTTATGTGTAATAGTAAGGCAAGGCAAGAATAAAAGAAAATAAAGATACAAGTATGTAGGCTGTAAACAAAAATGGGAAGTAAGACAAAAGTAAAATAATAGATTCTACAAAGCATTTAATGCTAGCCTCCTTTGTACACAACATAGATGCATATCAGCCGAAAATCTTGCTTAGTTAAGTGGAAAAAAAGAGAAAAAAGCTGCAAAGTCAAAGATGGAGGCAAAGAAAAGAAATCTCTGCTCTAACCTGTGTACAAACATAATATAATCACTTTGTACAAATGATATCAACCTGTAAGTTTCTTTTATATATCAACCTCCTTCCTTTCAGATAACATAAAGAAACACTATCTTAAAACTTAAACAAAACTTCAATTTAAAACATCAAAACAAATCATTTACAATCAGAGATCAAGGAAGATTGAACTTGTAATTTCTCAGGCTGTTTCAAATATAGAAGCAAGCACTGTCCATCTTCTCAACGACAACTGTGAGTAACATCACTAATAACAATTTAAACATATAATTCTGATGCATACATATGTGAATAAGTTTGTTTATATCCTTTTACAAGAATGTGCTGTGAATGATAATATTTAAGGGCAGGCTAGTTATCATATAAGCATTCTATTTGAATTTTCCCAATGCCATGCTTTGATTTAAAAATCATTTCTTCAAAATCTACGCATTGTTAGGACTTAAGATTAAAATGAATAATGTTTGTTTGATCCTAAACTAAGTTCTAAAAATAAATTTAAGTTAAAAACAATATATAAATATCACCGAAAAATCAAGAGCTGAGCAAAGTTTGATTTTATCAAAATTTCGAATATCTTTAATCATGAATTCAGGTATGTAAATCGAATTCTCATACCAAAATAATATTTTTAAAGCAAAACTTATGATTTTTAGATCAAAGAATTGAGTGCAGTTTGTTTTTGTTTGAAATTTGGGTTTGGATCAAATTCTGTTGATCAGAGGATGGTTGGTTGCGTGTAATTGTCTGCAAATCCGTACTCCTTGAATAGACACTAATCTCCATCGATTAACTCAAGATGAACGGAAATACGAACAATTAGGGTTTAAGAAGAAGAAAGAAAAAGATAGAACAGAACAATATCAGAATCTCATAATTCGCAGCGGAACAACATATAATAGATAAATGAATATTCATTAAAATAAAAGAACTGTTTATTTTATACATTACATCACATTACATTCATTATCAGAGTTTACAACAACAAAAAGCGGAAAAAGAAATACTATATACTTAGTAGTATGCTACGCCATCCAGCTTTCTACAGCAACTCCTAAATCCAGAATGACCTAATAACCTAACTCTAGACTGCTCGTGTGGAAATTGGTGGGCACCCAGAGTTTAGGAAGGGAAACAATAAACTCCAGGTCAGTCATGTGACTGGTGTGAGAACTTAAAATAGTTATTTATCTTTAAAACAAAGAACAGGATAATTTTAAAAAAGATTCGCGACGCTTTTTAGAAAATGAGACTACCATAAGGCCTCCCGCACACACACACAATGCAAACGCAAAATCGGAGGAGATTTCTCCTTATGATAGTCAAAGATGCTTGATACGCATTTAAAAGACCATTTTCGGGGTGTGAGGTCCGACGAAGTCTCGTCCACAAAGCCACGCTTTATATCATAGCTGTGCTTTGATCATCAAATGCTTAACAGCACTTCGTATGCCACATTACCAATTTGGGAATGTATCACTTGTAACCATCAACTACATAACCTCTAAGGGTGTTAAGCTAAGAGAATAAATTCTCCGCCACCAACGGAAATATATCTGACAGAAACCAGCTTCACATCTCAAATTGTAACGTCAGACACACATCCATACAAGTCCGTTCTGGGATCGAACGGAACCGAAGGCACTTACAAAGAAGTCCTTGCAATTCGGATATTCACTAATCACGACCGGACTTCCCATCACAAAGGGTAATAAATTTCTATATCGGGGATCAGCCGATGTAGAAACATTCGACGGTAATCCTTCTATTTTCATAAATATCCGGTCTTCAACACTGGTCATCAATGCTATCTATTACGACGTATCACATATTCGGAATGGGTTATACGACCCCAAGGTCCTTTCTCGGCTAACCCGAATAGTGAGCGCTTATTTTTTTTAAATAAGTGTAGCATTCAAATTCGAGCAATCACAACAAATACCTATTAAAGGTAAATATTGATAGTCGGTTATTTAACTATCAATAGGTATGCACAACATCACCAGATTCCAATAATTTTCCAAAAATATCTTTACAAGATATATATATATATATATATATATATATATATATATATATATATATAATTTTATACTTCAAAAGTAAATCGATATTTATTTTTAAGCCCATTTTCCCAATTTCATTTATAAATTCCATATTGAATTTACATTTCCTAAATATCTGTGAATATACGATTTTCAAATCGACTTCAAATATCCACTTTCAATTTATCTTTAAAAAGATAATTCTCAAACGTTCATTTCATATTGAAAAACATTTCCCTACTTATTTAATAATAAATATTTCACAAATCAATTTATTTTCAATACTTGGAAAATATTCGATATACTTAAATCATAACTAAGTATATATTTCATTCTTTAAAGAAAACATTCTCTTAACACATTTATTTGAGTCAAAAACGAATGTTGCGTAAAACATCGCTACGACGACCCAAAATCACTAGTATAGGATTCGAAATTTAGATAGATATATAAATCCCAATACTGTACAAAAACATTTCCTTTCGGAGATCATTTACTATAACAACAGTGTTATAGTCCGCCATTTCCTTCAATTCCTTGAAAACGCCTATTTCAACAATGAATGTTGAAATCTATGTTTTCAATACTTAATACATTTAAAACATCTCTAATCGTTTTAATTCTATTTAAATTTTCATTTTTCCCCAAAACATCTTCTTAATATATTATTCATTATCCAAAATCGTGAATATACTTCGTTAATCCAAATTCAACACTTTCACATATTAAATTAAAGGATTTTCCACAGTCAAAAATCGTGGATATAATTCCTTTAAAAATTTATATGTTTACTTATCAAATTTATTTGACTACGGATTTATAAAACAACGTTTATAAATTCCTTTTCTATTTCATAACTACTTCCATTTATCTATCTGCTTTAATAACCAATTCTATTTATATTTCGTTTACATGTCGAATCCAACTTATAAGAAAATTACTTATAATCCATTTATTCACAAATCCATGCTTTTATATCATCATTAATTTATAAATCGAAAATTCTTATATACTTATAAAACTAGGTACAACTTTATTTTAACACTTATAAAAGCTCGTTTTATAATTCCAATATCTTTAACTTATAAAATATCAATTTTATAAATCTTTTACATAAATCGTTTATAACAATTCAAAAATCCCAATTTAAACCATTTTATAAATTTATCAGCTATTTATTTCAAAAATCATGCTTTGGTTATATTTCATAAAAATATAATTTTTATAACATAAAAATTTATAACGTTTTAATTTTTTAAAATGAATCAATTAGAAAATTTAATAAATGTATAATTTCGAAAATCACTTTAAAAATCCCTTAAAAATCCAAATCGTTATTTTTAATCTTCAAAAATGGATCCGATGATGCAACACACCAAATTGTCAATCACGACTTCCAAACATCATATATCATCATATGAAAATCAACAAATATCACACTATATGTAAATAAATAAATACGGTTGAGGAATCCAGTTGGATTCCTCCAACCTGTTTCCCTGCATCCACAGACGTTAGCACAATACCAATCCCGTTTCAAGACGGGATATGGCAGTATAAGGAATTTATAAATTATTATCTGCTTAATAGGCGGCGCAATAGGGTCTCATCCGCTATATAATGCGGGAAATCAACAACTCCAATATATACATATTCCAATATATATATATATATATATATATATATATATATTGCTATATATAGATATATCCTACTATATCTAATATCACAACCAAACAGCAATCAATAACTACAATCCAAATTTTCAATTTGAGTGAGAAGATCTCACCTTAGCTTTTTATTTGCAATCCATTTCAATCTTGACTCGATTTCTTGATTTATACCTATTTAAATTATTTACACAATTCATTAATATTCAAATCAACCGAACAGTTAATTTCCGTTTAATAGTTTTTTTGATTAGCTGATAATTCTTTTTAAACCAATTTTCTCCTTTAATAAATTTATCTAACTAATGATTAAGTTTCTCCTTTTTTAATAAATTTAGTTAACCAAAAATTATATATTAAACTAATAATCTTGGTTTAAACTAATTTCTTTTCAAACTCCCAATTCTTTATAAAGCAATTCCTTTACTTATGATTTTCCATTTCGATTCGTTTCCTTTAAGATTTTGACCTTGTAACCAATAATGATATGATTTATTAATACTCAAAATAAAATCGGACCGTTAAGTACCATTTAATAAATTAAATAGGCTAGCGATTTAAATTTGAACCAATTTTCCTTTGAAATCTATAGAATTGTAAAATTAATTTATATACATAAAAAAATACAATTTCCTTTCAACCAAGAATTATTATCATTTTAGCAACTAAATAATTAGATAAGTTTATAAATCAAATAAATCACAGAGATGCATATTTATTTTATTCTTCATTTTGAAAACACATATCCTAAAAAAAATAGTTAATATGGATTTTCAAAATCTCTATAAAAATTTTATTTATATTTCTTATAATTTCCAAAACCTAAATTTTTATACAACTTTACAATTCAAAATATTACTTCCTACTTAAATATTATATATATAATTTAAACATGAGGTAACAGAAAAAAAAAATCGGCATTTATGTTTTATTTTCAGTTTGCAACTAAAATAGTTTAATTCACTGATAGTTTCATTTAAACCAATTACGTGTTTAATAATTGATTTAACAAAAAATTAAATTTATCGATACCTTACTGTGAAATCACCAAGCTCGAACTCGAGTTTCCAGTACCCACGAGATCGCGACTACTTGCTGCCTGCCGAGACCATCGCAGTCGTGGTCTTCACTTGCTCATGCCTGCGTTCCACAAACCATCCTCGTGACCACCGAGATCCCATCGACCATCGCCTCGCGCCTGCGCACGCGCGCCCCCAAAATTCGTGGCTCGCATACGCGGTCATCAAGGGTCGACGTCGCGACCATTTCCTTCACGCGAACGCCGTCGCCCTCGAATCGCCACCACACCTCGTCAATCACGAGGCTGCTTCGCCCTCGTGCTCGCCGATGCTGCCGCCCCACTTTCAATTTGATGTCGCGACCACCATTGATTGATTTTTTTTTCGAAGTCGATTTCGGCTCATCTGCTCGACATTGGAGGAGGAAGAAGGGAGAAGGAGTACGTGATTATTTAACTGAGGAATTTTAAGGAAGAAGGGAGCGGCCAATTTTTTTTTGGTGATTTCTAGCTTCGGCCATTTGATTTTAAACAAATGAAAAGAGTACGCGGCCATGATTTTAATTTGAACGAGACATGCTTTGCACGATCATCATCGTGATTTTAGGCGAAATTTTAGGGAAGCTACAGTGTTTTGATTTTGACCAAATACAAATTTAAAAATCAAATTGAATTCGACTTAATTTCAACTCGTTTTCTTACCGTGTGCTCACATAACAACTCCGAAAGATACGAAATTTGAAATCAGATAATAATTCAATATTACGGACCCAATGGAACTGGTTTCGTCGAATTACGAGACTGTGCCTCGAAAGGCTATTTTTAAATATCGTTTCGAACGACATAATTTCAAAACTGATTCAATCACTTCTACATTCAATTCTGAAGCTTCTATTATCTTCAATATTATCAATATGGATTTTACAAGCCTTTGAAATATTTTTAATCGTCTTAAAATTGAAGATTCAAATTTATATTCAACTTTCAATAGATTAAATTTTATAATTTAATCGCTATATTCATTCTGATAATTTGAAATTTAAATCAAACCATCATTCAAATATTTAAAATAAATTAAATATTTTTGTTAACGTAAAAATCAGACGCTAACACCCCGGTGTAAATTGAAGTTGAGTGAAAGCACCACCCGTGTACACGGGAACTACAAACAAGTAGAGAAATCAAAGAAAAAAAAGGAAAAAACAACAGTTTTTATAGTGGTTCGGCTTAGGGTAAGCCTACGTCCACTTTAACTCTCTTTTTTACTGAATTTGGTTACAACTTTACAACAATCTTCAATTACAATTCTGATGAGACAAACAACTAGAACTTTGATGCAGAAGAATTCTTTGAATCCATGTAGATTGCGTTAGATTTTCTTCCGAAGTTAGTTGAAATGCCTTTCGTACTTGAAGTGTGGAGTGAGTTGAGAATTCAGCAGAGTATCGACGCTTAAAGTGATCGGCCAAAAAAGTCCCCTTCATGCATGTGGTAGGTTGGTATTTATAGGAAAATTTTACCCTTAAGTCGTAACTCGTGACCGAGTTAAGGTAGGTCGTGGCCGACTTATTGAGTCTAGCTCGTAGCTTGGTAGAAATTTGCCCATCTGCTTGAATCCATGTCAAGTCCTAAGTCATGCACGAGTTAACCGGACGCGGCTTCATTTGTTTACTTAAGTCGTGTACGACTCATCATAGATCGTAGGTCGTGACCGAGTTAACAGGATGCGACATAAGTGTTGTGGCAGCGGATTATAGCTTAGCGGCTTTAGGTCATGGACGACTTAAGCTAAGTCGTGAGCCACGGCTTAACTGGTAAGCTTGTTTACTTCAGATAGCAACACAAGTCTTAACCCGTTCACGAGTTAGGAGGCTATGTTTAATGAGTATCAGTGCTTTGTTTGCCTAAGTCGTTTACGACACATGCTAGGTCGTAAGTCGTAGACAGCTTTAGGTCGTTAACTTATTTCCTTCTTGAGTCGTGCCATCTCTTAAGCCGTAGACTTCCTTAAGTCGTAGACTTCTTGGTCTGTTTCAATTCTTAAGTCGTCTGGACCTTAACTCGTTAGGTCGTCCAGACCCTAAGTCGTGTACCCTCCTTGATCCATTGAGTCGCTGTCTCCCTTGAGTCGTTGAGTCGGCCATTTCTTTAACACGTTAAACTGTTAAGTCGTACCATTCATAAGTCATAGATCGTCCATAACTTGAGTCATGTAAGCCTTAACTTGTTAAGTCGCAGAGTGCTTTAAACTGTTAGATCATGGTGGCCTCAAGTCATAAGTCGTTCATGCTTTATCTTGTTAAACCGTCACGCATCTTAAGTCGTGAGGTTTGCTAAGCCGTAGACTTCTCTTGATCTGTTAAGTACCTTATGTCGTAAATCGTCCCAGGCCTTAACTCGTTGTCTTAACGGGGTTAACATTTGCCCCTCGAAGCACACGCCTAAGTCGTAGGTCGTGTGCTTCGACTTTCCTTAACTCGCTTATGCCGTTTCAAGTTCCGCTGTCTTGGTGTATAAAAGACTTGAGTCTTTTCTCTTATTTCTTTCTGCTCACTATCAATCTCCTAAGTCGTATCCGCCATTAGCATCTCTCCGAGCTTCCTGTCGTATTCGCCATCAGCATTTCTCCGAGCTTCCTACGGCGATCCTGACTTGTTTTACTTCCAACCATCTCCAGCTTCACATCACGTAAGCAATTTTCCCTACTTTCCAATCGCTGATCATCATTGTCAATCTTTGAGCCCCGTCTTCCGTCTCTGATTCCCCCCTTTAACCGTGCGAGTATTGTTGCATTGGTCGTCGAAGAACTCAATGTTTGTTTGATTTGACTTAAGACGACTCGTGATTTGCGGCGATTCGGTGGTGTGGCAGAACTAGGGTTGTTGTCGATTGAGAGGTTATTGGGCTAACGGGTTAAGAGGATGAGGAGTTTCTGATTGGATGGGGGGTTAGTCGATTGGGTGAAGTGAGATACTAAATTGGATACGACCCAGCATTTTTGGGTGACTTATAACCTTTTGCGACGAGATACGGCATGAGATTTGAGTCGCGGCCGATCTAGGACTTCCTCCTTACCATGCTTTACGACTTATAGGACCAACGATTTAAGGAGCCAACGACTTAACTTGCAGGAAATCTTTAAGTCGTGGGCGACTTAACCTTTAGGTCGTGGACGACTTATCCTTTAGGTCGTGGACGACTCAGCACTTGGACAATCTTTTACTGCCGCATTGTTTCCTAAGCCAATGTCATCCCTCTATTAGGTTGTGAACGACTTAGGGCTTAAAGGCTTTTTGGACTGTGACTAAATGGCTTGAACAAAAATTTGCAAACTTCAAGATGTCGACAAAACTTGATTGTACTTCCAATTTGAATTGTCGGAATAAACTGCTTGAACTTTGTTGCGTTTCTTTACAGATTATTCTAACTTTAACGCTATCAACCTGTTAAACACAATACTTGCAGAAAAATGGGACAAATATACTGCCACTGACTGCCCATGTCAAATGACAGATTAGTCAACATAGAGTAATCAACTTTAACATACTGTATGAAATGCCGTGAACCAATGAACTAAAGTGAAATATTAATGCAAAGCACTGCTATCTTGAACTGATTTGTTTGCATTTACATTTCTCTTTCATATTTTAAAACAACGAACCCTGGACTTCATAACTGACAAATGCTTGCTAGTTTTCATTCCAATTTTATTCGCTTATTGCTTTGTTGATTTTACACAACAATTCACACATTTTAGGAAACGTGCACCTTCATATTTGAATATCCAGTTGCTTGTGTAGAATGACTTCTCAGCAAGAGGATACAACAGCCCAGGCTGGAGAGGCCACTCTTATTCCAGCTCCATTAGTCAATCCTCCAGAAAGAGCCCCTACCACCTTATCGTACAAAGCTTTTCGTCAGTTGTGTAGTCAGTTTGGCATTGCTGAAGCAGATGCCATTCTCCCTGAAAAAGGTGACACTGCTGATGTGGCCCCTACTGGCTTCGTAGCAGTTAACTGGCAAATGTGCCTAAGCGGGGCCATTCCCCCTTTCAACAACTTTGTCCAGAATCTACTTCTTCGATTAGCTATCTCCCCATTCCAGCTACACCCCAATGGCTATGCCATTCTGATGGGGTTGTGCGTGATATTTAGGAGAACATTTGACCGGCTTCCAAGCTTTGACGAGATCTGTTTCCTATGCTCCTTTACTAGGACTAAGGATTATCCTTCTATTACCGTAGTGAGAAGCGCACGAAATCGTAAATTGATCGTTGGCCTCCCTGACACTGCCCATGGGTTCTTAACTCAATTCTTCTATGTCCGTTGCCCCCCGAGGTTTTATGCTGTGTGGAGAGAAGGAAGTAAGATCATCTACCTTTCCCTCTCCTATACTCTGAGTTTTGTGAAGTTCGAATTGCCAAGTGTTAACTTCATTTTTTTTATTTCAGCGCTTCCCCCTCCTTCTAGAGATCCCATTCATAAGCCAACTCTGGAGTGGCTTGTAGCTGTACCGGTTGAAGAGCGGGATATGAAATTTTTGCTGAACGACGAATTCCTTCACCAGTTCGGATTTCTTCACCCTTCTCGCTCCACACACCCCTGCGAGGTTCCAGACTCCCCACCTAAAGCATCAGATGCCCCGGTTTCTTATGACGTACTTGTACCAAAAGATCCCGCTCCCGAAGCCTCTCTAGTAAAATGCTCTACTACTGTCGATGTTGCGGGGTCATCTGGCAAATTCACACTTGCCCCAGTTATTGAGGAAGAAGAGCCTCAGGGATCTCCCCAACGTTCGCAGAAGTCCGGCGAAGAAGCCAAGAAAACAAGCCCTGTTAAGTAGAGCGGGGACGACACTTTTGAAGGGTTGAGCGATCTGTTCGTCACCTCACAAGAGCTTTTTAAAGACGACCCCGCGACTACTAGGATTTCTTCTTCCGTAGTGGAAGCGACTTCTTCTTTACAACAAGCTCCGTCGACCCAAGAGTTGACATTGATTACTACCCCCGTGATTACTCCGCAATCAAAGAGCGGTTCGTAGCTTGATGCGCGTAGTTTACACATCACACACACTTAGAATCCTTCGGCACTTTTATACTTCTAACTCTTTGTACTTTGAAGATTCTAAAGTTATGCTTCTTCTCTCTGAAGACTTTTAAGACTTGTCTCTTCTTGTTTATTTCAGATTCTCCGATGGGACGCAGCAGCTCCTACTATGACGACTTTCAGTGCTACGGGAGGCGTAGTCAATATGACGATTTTCCCGCTCGCAGAGAAACCGATGAAGAGAGAGCCGCTCGAAAGGCTGAGGAGAGAAGGCTCAAGAAGAGCGTTTTGAGAGAAAAGAATGGGAGGAGCACCAAGATTCTTCCCATAAAGGTGACGATTCCCACAAGAGAAAATCCCATGATGACCGGGGAAAAAGCCATATGGTTGAGGACCTAAGCAAGCATGCTCGATACGATGAGAAGCATACTTCTACAACTCCTGAAAAGGTCACTGCCCCCGTCTCACTTGACATTCCTTCTGGCTCCCCTGCTCTCAGGAAGACAAACATTCAAACAATAATCGGCAGGCCTAAATTCCAAGTTGGATCAGGCCCGGCTACCTTGCAAAGCCGGTTCCCGCACTGGTGCCTAAAGGGAGTGCGGTTCGATCTTGACTTGATCCCTATCGACAAGCCTACCATGCTGCGAAATCTCGATGCCGTCAGGCTTGATATTGAAAGGATGTCGAACTGGCAAAAGCTTGTTGACGAGCTTCAAAGGGTCAACCATGCGAATATAGAGGCCTGCTTACTATGGAGAATGATAAGGCCGAATGGCAGAAGGTTCTCGAGCAACACGATACCGAAATGAGGAGCATCACTACTTACAATGAGGAGCTTGAGGCGAAAGTTGAGGAACTTAAACAAGAGCTTGCTACTTCTTCTACTACATATACTCAAAAAGAAGAAGTACTTCAAAAGCAAGTTCGCGATGCTCACGCAGCTCAGCGACATGCCGAGGCACAACTTGAAGTTGAGCAGAAAACAGCGGGAAGGTATCGTGCTGAGGTTACAGAGTTACAGGAGAAAGTCAACTCTCAGGAGGCGGAAATTCAAATGCTAAAGCTTCAACTTTCCAAGACTGAAAGAGAGCGCGATGAGGCCGTTGTCGGTAAAATTGCAGCTGAAGAATCTCATGAGGCAACGAAGACCAACACCAGCTCGACACTATTTGACTTTTACCTACACAGCATCTTGGGGCACGGTAGTCTCGCCTTTCTAGGCCCCAAATTTGAAGTTACACTGGCTGAAGTGTGGGAGGCTGCACTTGACATGCTTGGCGGTAAAGGTGCTGGCTATGCCGAATCAGCTCTTGAGGAGCATTACTTGGATGATGATGCTCGCGCTGCTCTTGCCAAAGGAAAGGAACAACTTGCAAAATTAAGAGCTAAAATGGAAAAAGGGGAACGGTTAGGAAAAACTACTTCAACTATTCTAATCCAGCCTTCACCTTCGGCCGAAATCGACATTGTCGGCTCCAGTTCTCATTCTCCATCCCTGGCTAAAGTTACAACTGAGATCACAAGTATACAGGGTGGAGATGAAGGCGAAGAGAGTGCCGAAGCACAGGCTTATGAGGTTGATATCAGCAAGCCGACTTCTCTAGGTAATTATACTGTCAATCTTGCTCAAGTAGACTGCTCATTTGCTTCTTATGAGTTCGATGAGCTTCTCGACTATTTTCTGAACCTCAATGAACCTTAATCTCCTCTCTTTACTGACTTTAACTTCTTTTCTCCTGTAGAGAAAGCACCGAGCATTGTTCAAGATTCCCCTCCTCCAATTATTCCTCCTTCGGTTCTCCAGGTCACTCCTCCGTCCGCCTCTCAACCCGGGTCGCAAGAGGAGCAAATAGAAGCTCTTCATGGCGTAGATGATCCTATTGCTTCTCAAGAACACGGGGAAGAAGGGCTTGGAGAAGGCAATGAGTCTCCGGAGCGAACCACTTCTGATAACATAAAATTATCTGCTCTTGTAACTCCGGGAAGCGAGTCTTTTTCAAGGAGAAGGAGGAAGCGTGCCACTTCGAAGAAGAGAAGAAAAGGCATTCTTATTTCTGAAGAGGAAACGAAAGTTGATCCGGCAGTAACCCTTTCTCCTTCATCCCCGACTCTCCCAAGCCATCCTGAAAAGCTGCCTATCAGGTCAGGTGAAGGCTCTAAGGGCGGTGGCAAGAAGAAATAAGGGGTCCTGCTTCGACTTGTCTTTACTTTTTAATTTTTGCATGTACTGGCCGGAGATTGTGCGGGTACCGGCCTCCGCTTTTCTTTTTCTTTTTATTTTGAAACCTGTACCTGTACAAAATTTTAACAGTGTTGAATAAAATGATTCTTTTTCTTTGTACAAACTTCTGTCTGTATCTGAGAATGCATTTATTATTCATTTTCGTACAAGTTTCTTTACATGATATTGCAGCTATCTTATGGTATGTTATTCGAGCGTAATTTTACCAATATAGTTATACCATGTTGTTTGTAGCTATACCATGTTGCCCGTATACCATAAGCTTGTTGCAATATTTTATACTTTGAGGGGACTTGTACTTTTATTTTCTAGAGAATAATTATTCCATACTTGGAGGCATATTATTTCGTTAAAAATAGAGTACAGCTCCCTTCATATAAGTTTTTACACTTCATCCTTCGAAGATATCACTTTTTCTTTTGTGCATACACACATTTTACCAAGTGAATTCTTCTATGTGGTAAAGCGGGTCTCTAAAGGGTACTTTAACTTCTTTTTGAGGAAGAATATTTTCCAGAATAGGTGAATCATTCTTCCTTTGAGAGTTAAAGTGTGCCTTTGAAGAGGGCTCTTTTTTATTATTATTATTATTACGCCTCAGTGAAGGGCTTTCTGATTTTTGCTTTACGTTTCTGACGAAATGCTTCTTTGAAAAGTTGCACCTCTGAGGAGGGCTTTTTCACGTTTCAACACTTGGAAGTTTTATTTCAATCTCGGTGAAACGTGTTCCTCCGAAGAGTTGTTCCTCCGAGGAGGGCTTTTTCACGTTTCAACACCTGGAAGTTTTATTTCAATCTCGGTGAAACGTGTGCCTCCGAAGAGGTCTTTCTGTTCGATTGTGCCTTCGGGAGGAGGTCTTTTCATTTCTGCCTCTGGGAAAAGGTCTTTTTTTTGTTTCTGCCTCTGGGAAGAGGTCTTTTTGTTTTGTTGTGCCTCTGGGAAGAGGTCTTTTTTGTTTCTGCCCCTTGGGAGAGGCTTTTATTTTTCCCTGTTCGCTGGGAAGCGGGCCTCCGAAGAGGGCTTTTCACATTTCATTTCACGAGAGTGTATCGACCGATCACGATGAAATGTGTGCCTCTGAGTAGGGTTACTGCCTGGAAGTTTGGAGTTTCTTTCTCTCGGTTGGACGGATTCACGAGAGTGTATCGACCGATCATTCCGCAACTTCGTATCGAGAAAGATTTCTCTTTTTCTGGTTGGCCCGCTCGAGGTCTTTTAGCATTTCAACTGTGGTGAAATGGGCCTCCGAAGAGGGCTTTTCACGTTTCAACACCTGGAAGTTTTATTTCAATCTCGGTGAAACGTGTGCCTCTGAGTAGGGCTTTTGCCTGGAAGTTTGGATTTTCTTTCTCTCGGTTGGACGGATTCACGGGAGTGTATCGACCGATCATTCCACAACTTTGTATCGAGAAAGATATCTCTTTTTCTGGCTAGGCCCGCTCGAGGTCTTTATCCTCCGAAGAGTTGTGCCTCCAAAGAGGACTTGTGCCTCCGAAGAGGTCTTTTGCTGATTGATGCTTGCTCGCCTATGTCTCTTTGCCATCTATTCATGTTTGCGATCCCCGTTGTCTTTTGCAAGTGTCATCACTTTTTAGTTGCCAATAATTTCCCTTATCCAAAGAAATATACTTCATAGTTAAGCGAGTTGGTGGTGGTAGACACAGGCTATTTAACTGGTTGTTTGTTTGTTCAAACATTTGCAGTTAGTTAGAAATGGTCCACTCCCATCCACATTGCTAACTTTTGTTCGAAGCACTTCTTTTGTAGGATTTGAGTATGGAAATTTTGAATGGTTTGATGTTTTGCTTGCTGAGTGATGTCGGAGATCGCTTGGTCTTGCGATGGGTAAGCTTTGCTTTTATGGCCTGCATTATCAAATCGACATTTTAGTAACACAGTTAACGTATTTTATATGTCGAAATAAAACAAAGCAGTTTATAATAGTAGAGAACACAAGATTTATAGTGGTTCGGCCAAAAGTTGGGCCTACATCCACTTTATAGCTTTTCATTATTCACTTGCTTTACAATTGCTTTCAATACAAGAATCATATATTCATAATTCCTTTACAACATTTCAGCAATGCTTTCAAGTAAAATAGGGACGCAAATGATTGCTGTTCCAAGCTCTTGGGATTGGTTCTCCTTCGACAGTTGTGAGTTTGAATGTGTCGTCAACAAGTTTTGCGCCAATAACATATGGCCCTTCCCAGTTAAGTCAGTTTGGTCCAAACAAACTTATGGCTGTCATGATCGTCTTCAGGACTAAGTCCCCAACTTCAAAGCTGCGCTGACGAACTTTGGAATTGAAGTGCCTGGCTATTCTTTGCTGGTGAGCTGCAATTCTAATCCTTGCCTCTTCTCTTCTTTCATCGAGGAGGTCAAGTGCTTCCAATTGCAATTTTTCATTCTTATTTTGATCAAAATGGATCCTTCTGTGTGAGGGGACTTCAGTTTACACTGGAATCATCGCTTCTGATCCGTATGCCAATGAAAATGGAGTATGCCCAGTAGCAGTTTTGTGAGTGGTCCTGTATGCCCATAGTGCAAGTGGTAACTTATCGACCCAACCACCTTTTGCTTTTTCCAGCTGCTTTTTGATGGTTGATTTGATGGTTTTGTTTACTGCTTCCACTTGCCCGTTTGCCTGTGGATGAGCCACTGCTGAGAAGCTTTTTCGGATCTTGAATCGTTTGCAAAAATCTTGGAACTCCTAACTTTCAAACTGAGTACCATTGTCTGTGATTATCTTCTGAGGCACACCATACCTACAAATGATACTTTTAGTCACAAAACTTATCATTTTCCTAGAGGTAATAGTGGCCAATGGTTCGGCCTCAGCCCATTTAGTAAAATAATCAACAGCAACGATAACATATTTAATCCCTGATTTGGCAGTCGGCAAAGCCCCAATGAGATCTATTCCCCAGATGGCAAACGGCCATGGACTGGCCATTTGTGTTAGCTCAGTGGCAGGTGCTCTAGGAATTTTAGCGAATCTCTGGCATTTATCACACTTTCGGGAATAGTCAGCAGCATCTTGATTAATTTCTGGCCAAAAGTATCCATAATGGAGGATTTTCTTTGCTAAAGTTTGACCACCTGTATGATCCCCACATTCCCCTCCGTGCACTTCAGTTAGAATTGTCTTAGCTTCTTCCTTTGTCACACATCGGAGTAATGGCACTGAAAATCGTCGTCTGTATAAACGACCATCTTGAACTATATATCTGGAGGCTTTCCTCATCAGCTTTTGTCGTTCTTTTGAATTTTCTGGCAGAGAACCATTGAGTAGATATTCAAGTATCCGAGTCATCCATGATTCTTGCTCTTGGGATACATTCATAATCCAATCAACATCCATTTCATCTATGCTTGGAGCTGACAAGAGTTCGACGGGAACTAGCCCAATAGTTGAGCTTCACCAGTACTTGAATACTTCGCGAGAGAATCCGCCTTCATATTTTCTTCTCGAGGGATATGGTTTATCGAATAACGGTCAGAATCTTGAAGGAGCTCCCAGGCTTTTGATAAATAGGCTGGTAAATTCCCTCCTTTAGCTTGGAATTCCTTCCTGACTTGGCAGACAATGAGTTGAGAATCACTGAAGATTTGCAACGCCTTGATGTTTAGTTCTTTAGCGATCCTCAAACCAGCAATGAGAGCTTCATACTAGTCTCAGCACATAACATAGCGATCGCCCTTCTGGGGTTTCAAGGACAACCCCTGCTCCGGAACAGTAATCATTTCTCGCGCCATCGACATACAATTTCCATTGGATTGGGATGTTATTAGTAGCTTCCTCCTCACTATCACCCTTATCCGTGCATTCCGCAATGAAATCTGCCAAAGCTTGTCCATTGATTGCTTTTCGGGGATGGTAAGTGATGTCATATTGACTGAGTTCAATATTCCATTTCAAGAGACGGCCCGAAGTCTCTTGACGGAATAGGACTTGCTTTAAAGGTCGATCACTGAGGACTTTGATGGGATGAGCTTGGAAATACGGCCTCAATTTTCTTGATGCGATCAACAAACAATAGGCAAGCTTTTATAATCTTGAGTAGTTCATCTCTGCCCCAGTGAATCTTTTGCTGATATAATAGAATGGGCGTTGGATCCTTGTGTCTTCTCGTACCAACACTGCACTGAGAGCATGAGACGAAATTGCCAAATATACGAAGAGATCTTCACCACTGTCAGGCTTTGAAAGTATCGGAGGCACTTCCATATGACGAACCAACTCATCAAATGCTTTCTGACAATCAGGAGTCCACTCAAAGTTTTTTCTTCCTTTCTTCAGAGCATCAAAGAATGGAATGCATTTGTCAGTAGCTTTGGAAATGAACCGACTCAAGGCAGCAACCTTTCCATTGAGACTTTGCAATTCCTTCTTTGTTCTAGGAGCCTTGACTTCTCTCGGAACGGTGATCTGAGCTGGATTGGCTTCAATGCCCCTAGCGCTCACAATGAAACCCAAAAACTTTTCGGACTCCACTCCAAATGAACATTTCAAGGGATAAAGCTTCATTCTGTACTTGCGGAGTACTGCAAACATCTCTGCCAGGTGATCCATATGGTCCACTGCTTTCTTAGACTTTACTAGCATATCATCAACATAAGCTTCCATTGTCTTGCCAATCTGTGGTTTAAACATGGCATTAACAAGCCTCTGGTAAGTTGCCCCTGCATTCTTGAGTCCGAAAGGCATGACCTTGTAGCAGTAAAGTCCAACATCTGTGATGAAACTAGTATCCTCTTGATTTGGCTCATGCATCATAATCTGGTTATATCCGGAGTATGCATCCATAAAAGATAACAATTCATGTCCCGCCGTCCCATCCACCAACTGATCGATCCTAGGCAGCGGGAAACAGTCTTTGGGGCAGGCTTTGTTCAGATCTGAAAAATCAATGCATACTCTCCACTTTCCATTAGCCTTTTTCACCAGCACTGGATTTGAGACCCAATTTGGATAAGTAGATTTTCTAATGAACCCGTTCTCCATGACCCGATCCACTTCTTCTTTTAACGCTGCCGTTCTTTCGGGACCCTGAGTCCTTCTCTTCTGTTTCACAGGTGTAAACTTTGGATCAATGTTCAGAGTATGTACTGCAATCTCTGGGGATATTCCGCACATGTCAACATGAGTCCAAGCGAATACATCCAAATTAGCCTTCAAAAATGAAATCAGAACATTCTGAACTGTTGTGTTGAGCTGCGAACCCACATTAAGTACTTTGTTTGGGTCCTTTGGTCAACGGGCACAGGCATTGTCACCTCTACCGGTACTACCCTATTCTCCCCTGCCCTGGCTTTTCTTGGATCCATCTCTCTTCGTGCGCCACTACATTCGCCAGTGCAGGGTCCACCCTGTAATTGCTACAAGGTCGGTTCCTTGGTGCGGACTGGAGCCGCCGCACCTTTTCCCATTTCTCTTTTCCTTGATTCTCGCAACTCCGCAAAGTAACATTCTCGCCCCGCATCTTGGTCTCCCTTAATCACACCAACTCCATTATTAGTGGGGAATTTTAGAGTCAGACACCATGGGGCAAGAACAGCTTTGAACGCGGCAAGAGTTGGTCAGCCTAAAAAGGCATTGTAGGCAGAGAATTCTTCAACAATTATAAAGGTTTGCTTTCGAAATACCTTCCTTAGCCCTTTTCCGAGTTCTACAAACAAATCAATGGTCCCAATCGGCTGTTTGGGTTCTCCAGCAAAGCCAGCAATCTTAAGTGACGAAGCTTGAACGTCAGCCATTGGAATTTTCATTTGATCGAAGGTCTTCTTGAAGAGGATGTTGCATGAAGCTCCACAATCAACTAGAACTCTTCTCACAGTTGTCGGCCCAATACCAGCAGATATGACCAAAGGATCTATGGTCGGAGCCTCAATTCCCAAAGAATCCCTGGCACTGAACACGATATCATCTGTGGAAGTCTTTTGTTACTTTAAAGGCGCATCATTCTCTAAGACAAAAACATTCTCTTCAACTGGTACATGCCTCAAGGCCCGGGCATACCTTTCCATTTCGCCCCAGCTTTTGCCTGCTGGGTGAGGTCCTCCAGTTATTATGTTGATAACCGGTCTTTCCGATTCATGTTCCACGGCTTTCTCACTTGAGGCAGGACGGTGAGCGGGAACTTGTTGTCCTTGAGTTGACGAAGCTGGGGCATTTTTGTTCCTTTTCACATACTGCTGGAGTTTGTTTTCCTTCAAGAGTTGTTCAATCACCTCTTTCAATTGTCGGCATTCGTTGGTGTCATGGCGGGCTGGTTGTGGAACCGACAGAACCTTCCACTTTTTTCCATCTTAATCGCAACTCTCATTTTAGGTTGTGTCAGATAATTGACCTCATCTTTGGTTGCAAAGAAGATGTTTTCGGGGGTATCAGTCAAGGGTGAGAAATTGAAAGAATGGCCTTTCTTAGCGTCTGCCTGTTTCTTTCCACCATCATTTCCCCTTTTCTGAGTGTTAGGTTCTTTCTTATTCGAAGCAGCACCATTTTTTCTGGCTTCCGCTGATACCACCTTAGCCGGTGTTTGGAGGCTCTCCAAGCGCATGAATTCATCCGCTTTCTTATAGAATTTGTCGAGCGAGTTTGGTTCTTTCATTTTCAACCATTTTCCAAAATCGCTCGATTTGTCAATCGCCCTCATCAAGTATGTCAGGACCATGCGTGGCTCGGCATTATCTACCTCAGCCAATGCTAGGTTAAAGCGATTCAAAAACGACCTGATAGATTCTCCTGGATTTTGCTCTAGACTTGATAGCGACATTATATCCTTTGCTTTAGAAGCATACAATCGAAATTGCTCCTTGAACTTCCTGGTCAAATCGGAAAATTGATCGATGGATCTGACCGGCAACTTCGTAAACCACAGTAGAGCTACACCTTTGAGATATACCGGGAAATATCGACATTTAATTTCATCCGACGCCCTGGCACCAGTCATATGCCAGTCGTACTTATACAGAAACTCCTTTGGATAACTCGTCCCCTTGTAAGCTGGAATAGTAGGGGGAACGAATTTCCTTGGGAACTCTGCCTTCAAGATTTTTTCAGTAAATGGAGTTTTGCTTGGAGCAAATCCCCACTCTTTCTCGTCTTCATCTCTTCGCATACTTTCTTTCATGATTTGACGAACCATACCCAAAAAAAACTCTTCATCGTTTAGAGGCTCTAGAGGGCACACATCAGCCACTCTCTCTGAATTCTGCCTTGACAATCGTTCACGGAGGGTCGGCTGCGGCCCTGATCCTCCATCTTGAAGAGGAGTCCTTTCTACAAGGTCTGCGGCTATTTGAGAAACGTTCCCTTCAACATCCTGAACTCCCACAGTAGGGTTCCCATCGTTATTAACCGGTTGACGATTTGCCCCTAGTAGATCATTCAACTTACTCAAGATCAGGGCATTCTGGGCTTCCAACTGCGCATTCTGAGCATTCAATTGCTGATTCAATCCCAAAACTACGGCATCCAATTCTGCTCGTGTAACTCCAACAGTTGGAGCTGCTTGACTTGAAGGAGGGGAAGTAGCGATGTTCTCTTGAACATTGTCGGATCTTACAGAACTTCGTTTTCTCCCCGGAGCCATTATTTCCAGTAAACTTCTGGTTTTAAAAGAAATCCTTTCAACAATCCTTTGCGGAGCAATGCTGGAAGTTTCCTGAGTTGGGCCTCTCAGTGAAAGCACCAAAAATGTAAACGTAAAAATCAGATGCTAACACCTCGGTGTAAATTGAAGTTGAGTGAAAGCACCACCAGTGTACACAGGAACTACAAACAAGTAGAGAAATCACAGAAAAAGCAGGAAAAAACAACAGTTTTTATAGTGGTTCGGCTTAGGGTAAGCCTACGTCCACTTTAACTCTCTTTTTTACTGAATTTGGTTACAACTTTACAACAATCTTCAATTACAATTCTGATGAGACAAACAACTAGAACTTTGATGCAGAAGAATTCTTTGAATCCATGTAGATTGCGTTAGATTTTCTTCCGAAGTTAGTTGAAATGCCTTTCGTACTTGAAGTGTCGAGTGAGTTGAGAATTCAGCGGAGTATCGGCGCTTAAAGTGATCGGCCAAAAAAGTCCCCTTCATGCTTGTGGTAGGTTGGTATTTATAGGAAAATTTTACCATTAAGTCGTAACTCGTGACCGAGTTAAGGTAGGTCGTGGCTGACTTATTGATTCTAGCTCGTAGTTTGGTAGAAATTTGCCCATCTGCTTGAATCCATGTCAAGTCCTAAGTCATGTACGAGTTAACCGGACGCGGCTTCATTTGTTTACTTAAGTCGTGTATGACTCATCATAGATCGTAGGTCATGACCGAGTTAACAGAATGCGGCATAAGTGTTGTGGCAGCGGATTATAGCTTAGCGGCTTTAGGTCATCGACGACTTAAGCTAAGTCGTGAGTCACGGCTTAACTGGTAAGCTTGTTTACTTCAGATAGCAACACAAGTCTTAACCCGTTCACGAGTTAGGAGGCTATGTTTAATGAGTATTAGTGCTTTGTTTGCCTAAGTCGTTTACGACACATGCTAGGTCGTAAGTCATAGACAACTTTAGGTCGTTAACTTATTTCCTTCTTGAGTCGTGCCATCTCTTAAGCCGTAGACTTCCTTAAGTCGTAGACTTCTTGGTCCGTTTCAATTCTTAAGTCGTCTAGACCTTAGCTCGTTAGGTCGTCCAGACCCTAAGTCGTGTACCCTCCTTGATCCATTGAGTCGTTGTCTCCCTTGAGTCGTTGAGTCGGCCATTTCTTTAACACGTTAAACTGTTAAGTCGTACCATTCATAAGTCATAGATCGTCCCTAACTTGAGTCATGAAAAACTTAACTTGTTAAGTCGCAGAGTACTTTAAACTGTTAGATCATGGTGGCCTCAAGTCATAAGTCGTTCATGCTTTATCTTGTTAAACCGTCACGCATCTTAAGTCGTGATGTTTGCTAAGCCGTAGACTTCTCTTGATCCGTTAAGTACCATATGTCGTAAATCGTCCCAGGCCTTAACTCGTTGTCTTAACGGGGTTAACAATTTTCAATTTAAATTGTTTAAAATTTAGGGTCGTTACAACCTTCCCCCCTTAAAAGAATTTCGTCCTGAAATTACAAGTTAGGAAAAATGATCCTTAACCCGTTCGCTCTCTTTCTAAAACTAATCAGTTTTATCAACTTACCAACACAAATCTTTTATTAAAGATCCATTATCATTTCAACTAACTTTCCCACTTCAATTATAAGTTTCAAACAACATTGTTTCCTTAACAATTCAAACTTAAATTTCAAACTTTCAAAAAATTTCTAGCACTCTAAATTTTTGAAAAATTTCGCCAGCGTCTCCTTTGTGCGGCTAGCTCGGTACGACCACAAAATGGCACCATGGCCCCTCAGATTCAAAAAGAAAACGAAAAGCCAAGAGGCTGGACAAGAAAATCACTAAATTTCATACTGAAATTTCATACGTACCTTTTTGTCGCGCAATTCAATTTTATCTTTGAAATCAAAATCCCAATTCCATTTCTTTTAATACACCTGTATATCCTGCTAGCCATAATATCCAATTACAACATTCAAACCATTTTGCCAATTCCATTACAAAATTTTCAACATATGCTTCTTATATCATCTTAACAATTTTATTTGAATTCAATTTATCTTCTATTCTGAATACTAAATTTTATCGATTAACTTTCATTTACAATTGATCCATATCACTATTCTAAATTAGTTTCATTTACTAATTTACTTCAGTTTGCAATTTGAAATCTTTTCATTTTTAAGCAAAGCAGTTTATTTTTAACATTTGCGCAACCCAAAGTACAGCCAACGGCTTCCAAAACTTGCACTTACTCAGTTTAAACACGTCAGTGACAAATATAAGAAATCTATTAACATTTCATTTATTTTCAATAACAAATATATAGATTTCATAACCAATACATTCAAAATAAATTCCATTAGCAATTTATATGGTTTCTATACAAATTAAATTGCTTTTATCTAATTCACACAACATTTTTTTTCAATTCAATGGTTTACAATTCATTTTTAAATGCATCTAACTCATATCCCTTTTAATTGATTCCATTCAATATAATTTGCATTCCATATTCACAAAACCATTCGATTTGTTCAAAACCATCATACAAAACTCGACAACAACAATGCAAATATTTATATACACTTCTTGTATTTATTTTCACTTCATTAATGAGGTTATATATTTATCACTATTCAATTTCACATTTTCATATCCAATTCAATTATTTCACGAATTAATAAATTATCAAGTTGATTTACTTGAATTCAATCCATTTTTTTTCAAGTTTGGATTTTTATCTATTCAACCTGATTTAAATCTATCTCATTCTATTTTCCAATTTATTTATTTACAAATGTAAACTCATTTCTAAATTCACTTTACATTTCATTATATTAATGAATTTATTTCTCAAATTTCCATTTGGAATTCTATTTCAATTAATAAATTCATTTACAATTTATCTTCACAAGTCCCATTCGTATATGAATTTTATTTCTTATTAAATTTTCACATAATTATGATAATACTTCAATATTATCACTACCCAAACAACCAAACATCCATACACTATAATAATTATGAAAAAAAAGATTTCTTTTCTATATAAAAATAGCTTTGGGTAAAATTACCTCATTTACCCTATTTAAAAATAATACTGTGTCAGTTTATCTTGTTTAAGAATTTAGAAACCCCTATCGATTACAGTTGGCCACCCTGCACCGACCAGAATCTATAAACAATCAATCGATAAATCAACACAATACAAAACAATTTCATATTCACTAACAAATACGCGCTCGTATCTATTATTACACTCAACTCATTCTAGAGTACTACTGACTCTATCTCTAATGAGTAACACCCAACAGAGCCATGGTTGTCGCTTAACCATAGGCTCTGATACCAAATGTAATAGTCTGCAAATCCGTACTCCTTGAATAGACACTAATCTCCATCGATTAACTCAGGATGAACGGAAATACGAATAGTTATGGTTTAAGAAGAATAAAGAGGTAGAAGAAGAAAGAAAGAGGTAGAAGAAGAAAGAAAAAGATAGAACAGAACAATATCAGAATCTCATAGTTCGCAGCGGAAAAACATATAATAGATAAATGAATATTCATTAAAACAAAAGACTGTATATTTTATACATTACATCACATTACATTCATTATCAGAGTTTACAACAACAAACAGCGGAAAAGAAATACTATATACTTAGTAATATGCTACGCCATCCAGCTATCTAGAGGAACTCCTGAATCCAGAATGACCTGATAACCTAACTCTAGACTGCCTGTGTGGAAATTGGTGGGCACCCAGAGTTTAGGAAGGGAAACAATAAACTCCAGGTCAGTCATGTGACTTGTGTGAGAACTTAAAACAGTTATTTATCTTTAAAACAAAGAACAGGATAATTTTAAAATAGATTCGCGATGCTTTTTAGAAAATGAGACTACCATAAGGCCTCCCGCACACACACACAATGCAAACGCAGAATCGGAGGAGATTTCTCCTTATGATAGTCAAAGATGCTTGATACGTATTAAAAAGAAACATTTGATATTATTAATAGTGCATAGTGTAGGAAAAATCATTTTGGAAATAAAGATATAAATAATGGCCAGCTTAGGCATTTCACACTTATGCCTACTATAACTACCATGTTCAATAGCAGGTTACCGCCACATTCCATGGTAGGTTATACAACTAAAACCGTACTGGGTTCGTATTGTTTCTTTGGATTTCCAACAAATGGTCAGGCAAAGGAACTTCCCATTGCCACATGGGTACGCCTCTGGAAATACGACCCGAGAACCAAACCGGATCTCTGCAACACAAGGCCGGGTTACCCTAACTGGGTAACTACTGACACGAATATGTCATCCCCCGATCGTAACCCATCTACATCCGAGGATCCTCGATTTCCAACAACCACAAAGCAATAAATTTGCAGCAATAACATAGGCTAAGTATCTGGGCTCCATACCATGATACCACCTCTATCCAGAAGGAATGACATACACTAAAGGGGCGCTACCCCCTAATAACCTTGCTGCATCCTTCCTGTTTTGACCATTTTCGGGGTGTGAGGTCCGACGAAGTCTCGTCCACAAAGCCACACTTTATATAAAAGCTGTGCTTTGATCATCAAATGCTTAACAGCACTTCGTATGGCACATTATTGGTTTGGGAATGTATCACTTGTAACCATCAACTACATAACCTCTAAGGGTGTTAAGCTAAGACAATAAATTCTCCGCCACCAACGGAAATATATTTGATAGAAACCAGGTTTACATCTCAAATTGTAACGTCAGACACACATCCATACAAGTCCGTTCCGGGATCGAACGGAACCGAAGGCACTTACAAAGAAGTCCTTGCAATCCGGATATTCACTAATCACGACCGGACTTCCCATCATAAAGGGTAATAAATTTCTATATCGGGGATTAGCCGATGCAGAAACATTCGACGGTAATCCTTCCGTTTTCATAAATATCCAGTCTTCAACACCGGTCATCAATGCTATCTATTACGACGTATCACATATTCAGAATGGGTTATACGACCCCAAGGTCCTTCCCGGCTAACCCGAATAGTGAGCGCTTATTTTTTTAAAATAAGTGTAGCATTCAAATTCAAGCAATCACAACAAATACCTATTAAAGGTAAATATTGATAGTCGGTTATTTAACTATCAATAGGTATGCACAACACCACCAGATTCCAAATAATTTTCCAAAAATATCTTTACAAGATATATATATAATTTTATACTTCAAAAATAAATCGATATTTATTTTTAAATCCATTTTCCCAATTTTATTTATAAATTCCATATTGAATTTAAATTTCCTAAATATCTGTGAATATACGATTTTCAAATCGATTTCAAATATCCACTTTCAATTTTTCTTTAAAAAGATAATTCTCAAACGCTCATTTCATATTGGAAAATATTTTCCTACTTATTAAATAATAAGTATTTCACAAATCTATTTATTTTCAATACTTGGAAAATGTTCGATATACTTAAATCATAACTAAGTATATATTTCATTCTTTAAAGAAAACATTCTCTTAACACATTTATTTGAGTCAAAAACGAATGTTGCGTAAAACATCGCTACGACGACCCAAAATCACTAGTATAGGGATTCCAAATTTAGATAGATATATAAATCCCAATACTGTACAAAAACATTTCCTTTCGGAGATCATTTACTATAACAACAGTGTTATAGTCCACCATTTCCTCCAATTCCTTGAAAACGCCTATTTCAACAATGAATGTTGAAATCTATGTTTTCAATACTTAATACATTTAAAGCATCTCTAATCGTTTTAATTCTATTTAAAATATCATTTTTCCCCAAAACATTTCCTTAATATATTATTCATTATCCAAAATCGTGAATATACTTCGTTAATCCAAATTCAACACTTTCACATATTAAATTAAAGGATTTTCCACAGTCCAAAATCATGGATATAATTCCTTTAAAAATTTATATGTTTACTTATCAAATTTATTTGATTACGGATTTTTAAAACAACGTTTATAAATTCCATTTCTATTTCATAACTACTTCGATTTATCAATCTCCTTTAATAACCAATTCTATTTATATTTCGTTTACATGTCGAATCCAACTTATAAGTAAATTACTTATAATGCATTTATTCACAAATCATGCTTTTATATCATCATTAATTTATAAATCTAAAATTCTTATTTACTTATAAAACTAGGTACAACTTTATTTTAACACTTATAGAAGCTCGTTTTATAATTCCAATATCTTTAACTTATAAAATATCAATTTTATAAATCTTTTATATAAATCGTTTATAATAATTCAAAAATCCCAATTTATACCATTTTATAAATTTAGCAGCTATTTATTTCAAAAACCATACTTTGGTTATATTTCTCAAAAATATAATTTTTATAACATAAAATTTATAACGTTTTAATTTTTTAAAATGAATCAATTCGAAAATTTAATAAACGTATAATTTCGAAAATCACTTTAAAAATCCCTTAAAAATCAAAATCGTTATTTTTAAACTTCAAAAATGGATCTGATGATGCAACACACTAAATTGTCAATCACGACTTCCAAACATCATATATCATCATATGAAAATCAACAAATATCATACTATATGTAAATAAATAAATACGGTTGAGGAATCCAGTAGGATCCCTCCAACCTATTTCCCTGCGTCTACAGACGTTAGCACAATACCAATCCCGTTTCAAGACAGGATATCACGGTATATGGGATTTATTAATTATTATCCGCTTAATAGGCGGCGCAATAGGGTCTCATCCGCTATATAATGTGGGAAATCAACAATTCCAATATATACATATTCCAATATATATATATATATATATATATATATATATATATATATATATATATATATATATATATATATATATCGCAATATATAGATATATCCTACTATATCTAATATCACAACCAAACAGCAATCAATAACTGCAATCCAAATTTTCAATTTGAGTGAGAAGATCTCACCTTAGCTTTTTATTTGCAATACATTTCCAGCTTGACTCGATTTCTTGATTTATACCTATTTAAATTATTTACACAATTCATTAATATTCAAATCAACTGAATAAATAATTTCCGTTTAATAGTTTTTTTGATAAGCTGATAATTCTTTTTAAACCAATTTTCTCCTTTAATAAATTTATCTAACTAATGATTAAGTTTCTCCTTTTTTAATAAATTTAGTTAACCAAAAATTATATTTTAAACTAATAATCTTGGTTTAAACTAATTTCTTTTCAAACTCCCAATTCTTTATAAAGCAATTCCTTTACTTATGATTTTCCATTTCGATTCGTTTCCTTTAAGATTTTGACCTTGTAACCAATAATGATATGATTTATTAATACTCAAAACAAAATCGGACCGTTAAGTACCATTTAATAAATTAAATGGGCTAGCGATTTAAATTTGAACCAATTTTCCTTTTAAATCTATAGATTTGTAAAATTAATTTATATACATAAAAAAATACAATTTCCTTTCAACCAAGAATTATTATTATTTTAGCAACTAAATAATTAGATAAGTTTATAAATCAAATAAATCACAGAGATGCATATTTATTTTATTCTTCATTTTGAAAACACATATCCTAAAAAAAATAGTTAATATGGATTTTCAAAATCTCTATAAAAATTCTACTTATACTTCTTATATAATTTCCAAAACCTAAATTTTTATGCAACTTTACAATTCAAAATATTACTTCCTACCTAAATCTTATATATATAATATAAACATGAGGTAACAGAAAAAAAATTCTGCATTTATGTTTTATTTTCAGTTTGCAACTAAAATAGTTTAATTCACTGATAGTTTCGTTTAAACCAATTTCGTGTTTGATAATTGATTTAACAAAAAATTAAATTTATCGATACCTTACTGTGAAATCACCAAGCTCGAACTCGAGCTTCCAGTACCCACGAGATCGCGACGACTTGCTGCCTACCGAGACCATCGCAGTCGTGGTCTTCACTTGCTCGTGCCTGCGTTCCAGAAACCATCCTCATGACCACCGAGATCCCATCGACCATCGCCTCGCGCCTGCGCACGCGCGCCCCCAAAATTTGTGGCTCACATATGAGGTCATCAAGGGTCGACGTCGCGACCATTTCCTTCATGCAAACGCCGTCGCCCTCGAATTGCCGCCACACCTCGTCAATCATGAGGCTGCTTCGCCCTCGTGCTCGCCGATGCTGCTGCCCCTCTTTCAATTTGATGTCGCGACCACCATTGATTGATTTTTTTTTTCAAAGTCGATTTCGGTTCATCTGCTCGACATTGGAGGAGGAAGAAGGGAGAAGGAGTACGTGATTATTTAACTAAGGAACTTTAAGGAAGAAGGGAGCGGCCATTTTTTTTCGTGATTTCTGGCTTCGGCCATTTCATTTTAAACAAATGTAAAGAGTATGCTTCCATGATTTTAATTTGAACGAGACATGCTCTGCACGATCATCATCGTGATTTTAGGCGAAATTTTAGGGAAGCTACAGTGTTTTGATTTTGACCGAATTCAAATTTAAAAATCAAATTGAATTCGATTTAATTTCAACGTGTTTTCTTACCGTGTGCTCACATAACAACTCCGAAAGATACGAAATTTGAAATCCGATAATAATTCGATATTACGGACCCAATGGATCTGGTTTCGTCGAATTTCGAGACTGTTCCTCGGAAGGCTATTTTTAAATATCGATTCAAACGATATAATTTCAAAACTGATCCAGTTACTTCTAAATTCAATTTTGAAGCTTCTATTATCTTCAATATTATCAATATTTTACAAGCCTTTGAAATATTTTTAATCAGCTTAAAATTGAAGATTCAAATTTATATTCAACTTTCAATAGATTAAATTTTATAATTTAATCGCTATATTCATTCTGATAAGTTGAAATTTTGAATCAAACCATCATTCAAATATTTAAAATTAATTAAATATTTTAAATTTAAATTGTTCAAAATTTAGGGTCGTTACAACCTTCCCCCTTAAAAGAATTTCGTCCCGAAATTACAAGTTAGGAAAATTGATCCTTAACTCGTTCGCTCTTTTTCTAAAACTAATCAGTTTTATCAACTTACCAACACAGATCTTTTATTAAAGGTCCATTATCATTTCAACTAACTTTCCCACTTCAATTATAAGTTTCAAACAACATTGTTTCCTTAACAATTCAAATTTAAATTTCAAACTTTCAAAATTTTCTCAAAAATTTTCTAACACTCTAAATTTTCAAAAAATTTCGCCAGCATCTCCCTTGCACGGCTAGCTCGGTACGACTACAAAATGGCATCACGGTCCCTCAGATTCAAAAAGAAAATGAAAAGCCAAGCGGCTGGACAAGAAAATCACCAAATTTCATACTGAAATTGAAATACGTACCTTTTTGTCGAGCAATTCAATTTTATCTTTGAAATCAAAATCCCAATTCCATTTCTTTTAATACACCTGTATATCCTACTAGCCATAATATCCAATTACAACATTCAAAACATTTTGCCAATTTCATTACAAAATTTTCAACATATGCTTCTTATATCATCTTAACAATTCTATTTGAATTCAATTTATCTTCTATTCTGAATATTGAATTTTATCGATTAACTTACATTTACAATTGATCCATATCACTATTTTAAATTAGTTTCATTTACTAATTTACTTCAGTTTGCAATTTGAAATCGTTTGTCGTTTACTAAAAATTTTCAACAATTTTCAAAAAAATTCCTAACTCCCAAATTTTTCGAAATTTTTTGGCAGATTCTCCTTCGTACGGAGGAGCTTTTGCAATTTGACAATAGATATATATACATCGACCCACACGGTCGAAAAAACCAAAAATAGTTCATATTTCCTATTTTTATTGCGTAGGCGTACCTTTTTAGCATTTTTAAGCAAAGCAGTTTATTTTTAACATTTGCGCAACCCAAAGTACAGCCAAACGGCTTCCAAAACATGCACTTACTCAGGTTAAACACGTCAGTGACAAATATAAGAAATATATTAACATTTCATTTATTTTCAATAACAAATATATAGATTTCATAAGCAATACATTCAAAATAAATTCCATTAGCAATTTATATAGTTTCTATACAAATTAAATTGCTTTTATCTAATTCACACACCATTTTTTTTCAATTCAATGGTTTACAATTCATTTTTAAATGAATCTAACTCATATCCCATTTAATTGATTCCATTCAATATAATTTGCATTCCATATTCACAAAACCATTCGATTTTTTCAAAACCATCGTACAAAACTCGACAACAACAATGCAAATATTTATATACACATCTTGTATTTATTTTCACTTCATTACTGAAGTTATATATTTATCACTATTCAATTTCACATTTTCATATCCACTTCAATTATTTCACGAATTAATAAATTATCAAGTTGATTTACTTGAATTCAATCCATTTTTTTTTCAAGTTTGGATTTTTATCTATTCAACCTGATTTTCTATTTTCCAATTTATTTATTTACGAATGTAAACTCATTTATAAATTCACTTTACCATTTCATTATATTATTGAATTTATTTCTCAAATTTCCTTTTGGAATTCTTTTTCAATTTATAAATTCATTTACAATTTATCTTCACAAGTCCCATTCGTATATAAATTTTATTTCTTATTAAATTTTTACATAATTATGATAATACTTCAATATTATCACTACCCAAACAACCAAACATCCATATACTATAATTATTATGAAAAAAAGATTTCTTTTCTATATAAAAATAGTTTTGGGTAAAATTATCCCATTTACCCTATTTAAAAATAGTACTGTGTCAGTTTATCTTGTTTAAGAGTTTAGAAACCCCTATCGATTACAGTTGGCCACCCTGCACCGACCAGAATCTATAAATAATCAACCGATAAATCAACAAAATACAAAACAATTTCATATTCACTAACAAATACGCGCTCGTATCTATTATTACACTCAACTCATTCTAGAGTACTACTGACTCTATCTCTAATGAGTAACACCCAACAGAGCCATGGTTGTCGCTTAACCACAGGCTCTGATACCAAATGTAATAGTCCGCAAATCCGTACTCCTTGAATAGACACTAATCTCCATCGATTAACTCAAGATGAACGGTAATACGAACAATTAGGGTTTAAGAAGAAGAAAGAGGTAGAAGAAGAAAGAAAAAGGCAGAACAGAACAATATAAGAATCTCACAATTCGCAGCGGAACAACTTATAATAGATAAATGAATATTCGTTAAAACAAAAGAACTGCATATTTTATACATTACATCACATTACATTCATTATCAGAGTTTACAACAACAAACAGCGGAAAAGAAATACTATATACTTAGTAATATGCTACGCCATCCAGCTTTCTACAGCAACTCCTGAATCCGGAATGGTCTGATAACCTAACTCTAGACTGCCCGTGTGGAAATTGGTGGGCACCCAGAGTTTAGGAAGGGAAACTATAAACTCCAGGTCAGTCATGTGACTGGTGTGAGAACTTAAAATAGTTATTTATCTTTAAAACAAAGAACGGGATAATTTAAAAATAGATTCGCGATGCTTTTTAGAAAATGAGACTACCATAAGGCCTCCCGCACACACACAAAATGCAAACGCAGAATCGGAGGAGATTTCTCCTTATGATAGTCAAAGATGCTAGATACGTATTAAAAAGAAACATTTGATATTATTAATAGTGCATAGTGTAGGAAAAATCATTTTGAAAATAAAGATATAAATAATGGCCAGCTTAGGCATTTCGCACTTATGCCTACTATAACTACCATGTTCAATAGCAGGTTACCGCCACATTCCATGGTAGGTTATACAACTAAAACCGTACAGGGTTCGTATTGTTTCTTTGGATTTCCAACAAATGGTCAGGCAAAGGAATTTCCCATTGCCACATGGGTACGCCTCTGGAAATACGACCCGAGAACCAAACCGGATCTCTGCAACACAAGGCCGGGTTACCCCTAACTGGGTAACTACCGACACGAATATGTCATCCCCCGATCGTAACCGATCTACATCCGAGGATTCTTGATTTCCAACAACCACAAAGCAATAAATTTTCAGCAACAACATAGGTTAAGTATCTGGGCTCCATACCTTGCTGCATCCTTCCTGTTTTGACCATTTCCGGGGTGTGAGGTCCGACGAAGTCTCGTCCACAAAGCCACGCTTTATATAAAAGCTGTGCTTTGATCATCAAATGCTTAACAGCACTTCGTATGCCACATTACCAATTTGGGAATGTATCACTTTTAACCATCAACTACATGACCTCTAAGGGTGTTAAGCTAAGAGAATAAATTCTCCGCCACCAACGGAAATATATTTGATAGAAACCAGCTTTACATCTCAAATTGTAACGTCAGACACACATCCATTCAAGTCCATTCCGGGATCGAACGGAACTGAAGGCACTAACGAAGAAGTCCTTGCAATCCGGATATTCACTAATCACGACCGGACTTCCCATCATAAAGGGTAATAAATTTCTATATCGGGGATCAGCCGATGCAGAAACATTCGACGGTAATCCTTCCGTTTTCATAAATATCCGGTCTTCAACGCCGGTCATCAATGCTATCTATTACGACGTATCACATATTCAGAATGGGTTATACGACCCCAAGGTCCTTTCCCAGCTAACCCGAATAATGAGCGCTTATTTTTTTAAAATAAGTGTAGCATTCAAATTCAAGCAATCACAACAAATACCTATTAAAGGTAAATATTGATAGTCGGTTATTTAACTATCAATAGGTATGCACAACATCACCAGATTCCAAATAATATTCCAAAAATATATTTACAAGATATATATATAATTTTATACTTCAAAAATAAATCGATATTTATTTTTAAATCCATTTTCCCAATTTCATTTATAAATTCCATATTGAATTTAAATTTCCTAAATATCTGTGAATATACGATTTTCAAATCGATTTCAAATATCCACTTTCAATTTATCTTTAAAAAGATAATTCTCAAACGTTCATTCCATATTGGAAAATATTTCCCTACTTTTTTAATAGTAAGTATTTCACAAATCTATTTATTTTCAATACTTGGAAAATGTTCGATATACTTAAATCATAACTAAGTATATATTTCATTCTTTAAAGAAAACATTCTCTTAACACATTTATTTGAGTCAAAAACGAATGTTGCGTAAAACATCGCTACGACGACCCAAAATCACTAGTATAGGGATTCCAAATTTAGATAGATATATAAATCCCAATACTGTACAAAAACATTTCCTTTCGGAGATCATTTACTATAACAACAGTGTTATAGTCCACCATTTCCTTCAATTCCTTGAAAACGCCTATTTCAACAATGAATGTTGAAATCTATGTTTTCAATACTTAATACATTTAAAACATCTCTAATCATTATAATTCTATTTAAAATATCATTTTTCCCCAAAACATTTCCTTAATATATTATTCATTATCCAAAATCGTGAATATACTTCGTTAATCCAAATTCAACACTTTCACATATTAAATTAAAGGATTTTCCACAGTCCAAAATCGTGGATATAATTCCTTTAAAAATTTATATGTTTACTTATCAAATTTATTTGATTACGGATTTATAAAACAACGTTTATAAATTCCATTTCTATTTCATAACTACTTCGATTTATCAATCTCCTTTAATAACCAATTCTATTTATATTTCGTTTACATGTCGAATCCAACTTATGAGCAAATTACTTATAATGCATTTATTCACAAATCATGCTTTTATATCATCATTTATTTATAAATCTAAAATTCTTATTTACTTATAAAACTAGGTACAACTTTATTTTAACACTTATAAAAGCTCGTTTTATAATTCCAATATCTTTAAATTATAAAATATCAATTTTATAAATCTTTTACATAAATCGTTTATAATAATTCAAAAATCCCAATTTATACCATTTTATAAATTTATCAGCTATTTATTTCAAAAATCATGCTTTGGTTATATTTCACAAAAATATAATTTTTATAACATAAAAATTTATAACTTTTTAATTTTTTAAAATGAATCAATTCGAAAATTTAATAAACGTATAATTTCGAAAATCACTTTAAAAATCCCTTAAAAATCAAAATCGTTATTTTTAAACTTCAAAAATGGATCTGATGATGCAACACACCAAATTGTCAATCACGACTTCCAAACATCATATATCATCATATGAAAATCAACAAATATCACACTATATGTAAATAAATAAATACGGTTGAGGAATCCAGTTGGATCCCTCCAACCTGTTTCCCTGCGTCTACAGACGTTAGCACAATACCAATCCCGTTTCAAGACGGGATATCGCAGTATATGGGATTTATTAATTATTATCCGCTTAATAGGCGGCGCAATAGGGTCTCATCCGCTATACAATGTGGGAAATCAACAATTCCAATATATACATATTCCAATATATATATATATATATATATATATATATATTGCTATATATAGATATATCCTACTATATCTAATATCAAAACCAAACAGCAATCAATAACTGCAATCCAAATTTTCAATTTGAGTGAGAAGATCTCACCTTAGCTTTTTATTTGCAATCCATTTCCATCTTGACTCAATTTCTTGATTTATACCTATTTAAATTATTTACACAATTCATTAATATTCAAATCAACTGAACAATTAATTTCCGTTTAATAGTTTTTTTGATTAGCTGATAATTCTTTTTAAACCAATTTTCTCCTTTAATAAATTTATCTAACTAATGATTAAGTTTCTCCTTTTTTAATAAATTTAATTAACCAAAAATTTTATTTTAAACTAATAATCTTGGTTTAAACTAATTTCTTTTCAAACTCCCAATTCTTTATAAAGCAATTCCTTTACTTAAGATTTTCCATTCCGATTCGTTTCCTTTAAGATTTTTACCTTGTAACCAATAATGATATGATTTATTAATACTCAAAATGAAATCGGACCGTTAAGTACCATTTAATAAATTAAATGGGCTAGTGATTTAAATTTGAACTAATTTTCCTTTTAAATCTATAGATTAGTAAAATTAATTTATATACATAGAAAAATACAATTTCTGACGCAGCGGATTATTCGAAACAAAACTTCAATCGATGGAATGTAGCAATCGGTGAGTTGAAGATACCAAAATGCCCAAGTTCGTTGATCCAAAGATACCGAACTCTAGCTATCTCAAACACGTTGATAGCGCACTATACCGTGTTTAAAGATCTACGATTCTTCGCACGTTGATCTAGCGCACTAGATTCCGTGAATCGGCTTCTACGATCGTTGAATCGAGCGCACTCGATTAACCGAAAGAGGAGATAGGAGATTACACTCAACTACCAATTGGTATGAAAGCACAAAGCTAACAAAAGAGAATTTTATTCAAAAATCAACCACCACAAATGTACAACACACGCCCCTATTTATAGAGTTTTCGACCCAGTCCCTAAGTCGGCAACCGACCTAAGTCTCAACTTAAGTCGTGACCGACTTAACACAAAGCGACTCAACCCCCTTTTCCATACAGCACATGCAACGAATCAAATATGGCTGACTTAACCAAGTACGACCTAACATACAACATACTCACCCGACTCAACACGACCGACTCATCATAGGTCGTACGCGACCTAACACTTCCCATTCATGACCGAGTTAAGCAATACAACACACAACATATGTACACGACTTAACTCGTTACCGACTTAACATATAACGACTCAAAGATTCACGACTTAACACCCAACACAACCCATAGGTCGGTAACGACCTAAAATACAACACGACCCAATCCCCTACGACCTAAAATAGAAGGCAGTTCAGCTTGCTTAGATCGGAACTCGGCGAAGTTATCTTGTTCAACATCACTAGCTCGTAACTCGGCACAGTTATCTCGTTCAATATCATTAGGTCGGAGCTTGTTAGGTCGGAATGCTTCTTCCTGTGTTTTCTTAGGTCGGAGACGACCCAAAACTCCGTTGTTAGGTCGTGACCATGCTTTCTTAGGTCAGACTACCTTCCCCCTTGGCTTGTTGACTCGTGGCCCTCCTTCCTTAGCTCGGCAACGACTCATGCCTTCACTGAGTCGTGAATGACTCATCACACTACACCACAAACTCATGTTTTCAGGAATTATAGTTTGCACAACTTCTTCTCTGGCCTTAGCTGCATCATCCTCCCCTGGTTGAGAAAAATTCGTCCTCGAATTTGCAAATTCTTTCTCATCAAAATGTTCATCTCCATAATATGGAACAAGATGCTTAATATTGAATACATCAGAAGTGTAAATATCCTCCGGCAGCTTTAACTTATAAGCATTGTCATTAATTCGTTTCACAATTTCGACAGGACCAATTTTCCTGGCTTTCAACTTATTATAAGCACCTACCGGAAAACGATCCTTCGTTAATACAGCATAAACTAAATCACCTTCGTTAAATTCAATATTTCGTCTCTTCAAATCTGCAGACTTCTTATACTTCTCATTCGATTTCTCCAATCGTTCCTGAACGATTTTATGACATTCAGTCAGCTCATCAACAAAATCAACAGCTCGTTTAATTGTCCCCTTCGACTGTGGTACTACTGCCAAATCCAACGGTCCCCTGGGTAAATTTGAATAAACAATCTGAAACGGACTGAATCCCGTGCTACGATTCACTGCATGATTATTGCAAATTCAGCTTGGCATAACTTCATGTCCCAACTTTTGAAATTATCCTGTACAAGACATCGCAACAAATTTCCCAATGACCTGTTAACAACTTCTGTCTGTCCATCTGTTTGTGGATGATAAGCACTGCTAAAATTCAACTTCGTTCCTACCATTTTCCACAAACTCAACCAAAAGTGACTCAGAAAACAAGTATCCCGATCAGAAACAATAGTTTCTGGCAAACAATGAAGTCGATAGATCTCCTTGAAAAATAATTGAGCAACACGAACAGCATCCGCCGTCTTCTTGCAAGCAACAAAATGTGCCATCTTCGAAAACCTGTCCACCACAACAAATATAGAATCATTTCCCCTTTGAATTCTAGGCAAACCCAAAACGAAATCCATGCTAATATCAACCCATGGCTTAGATGGTACTGGTAATGGCATATACAACCCTGCATTCGTTGCCGTTCCCTTTGACACCTGGCAAATATGGCATCTTTCCACGAATCTTTCAAACTCTTTTCTCATCGACGGCCAAAAGTAAGACTGTGAAATCAATTTCAAAGTACGATCACGGCCCACATGCCCCTCCTCGTGTAACTCTTTGACAATTTTCAACCTCAAGCTACAGTCTGGAATACACAAACGATTCCCCTTAAACAGAAAACCATCAACCAACGTAAATTCATCGGTACTCCCATCCTTCACTTTTTCAACATATTTCATAAAGTAAGGATCTTCTTCAATCATTTCTGGCAACATTTCAAATCCCGTCACTTCAACCTTCATTGTCGTTAATAAATGACTCCTCCTACTCAAAGCATCAGCTACTCGATTTGTCACCCCTGATTTGTGCTTAACGACAAAAGTAAACTGCTGTAAATATGCAATCCATGATGCATGTCTCGCTGAAATTTTATCCTGCCCCTGTAAGTGCTTCAATGCTTCATGATCAGTGTAAAGAACAAATTCCTTCTGAAATAGGTAGTGTCTCCAATGCTTAACAGCTTGTACAACAGCATAGAATTCAACGTCATATATACTGTATCTCATCTTTGCTCCTGACAACTTTTCGCTGAAATAAGCAACTGGCTTCCCATTCTGACTCAGAACTCCTCCAATACCAACCTTCGAAGCATCAGTATGCAATTCAAACAATAACTGAAAATTCGGTAAAACAAGAATTGGTGCAGACGTCAACAATTCCTTGATCTTTTCAAAAGCAACTCCCGCTTCTTCTGACCATACAAATTGTTTCCCTTTCATGCAATCAGTAACTGGTGCCATCACACTACTGAAGTGTGGAATGAACCTTCGGTAGAATGATGCCAATCCATGAAAACTTCTAACTTCAGTGATAGTTCTCGGCTGTGGCCAATTTCTAATAGCTTTAACTTTACTCTGGTCAACTTGAATACCTTCTCCTGAAACAACATAACCCAGAAATAAAACACTGTGCGTCATAAACACACATTTCTTCGTAGCAACATAAAATTGTTCCTCACGAAGAATAATCAATACTTCCCTCAAATGTAGAACATGCTCCTCCGTACTCCTGCTGTATATCAAAATATCATCGAAATAAACCACGACGAACTTCCCAATGAATGGTCTAAAGATTTGATTCATCACCCGCATGAATGTACTAGGTGCATTAGTGACGCAGCTCAGAACAGAGAAGAAATGCAACCAAAATTTCTAAAAGGGATGAGTCGTACACGACTCATAGAGAGGTTAAGTCGTTCACGACTTAGGAGGGCAGGGTTAAGTCGTTTCCGACTTAATGGAGCACGGGATAGCAAGTTCCGAGTTAACAACAATTCAAGCCGCATAAAGGAGGCAGATTTGAGTCGTATACGAGTTAACGACGAGGGCTTGAGTCGTATACAAGTTAACCAAGCTCAGGAGAAGATGTTCCGACCTAATGATATTCGCATAAGCCGTCTACGACTTAACATGAAGCAAAGAAAAACCCAGCAAGTGAAGACTTTGAGTCGGAGGGAGTTAAGGCGGCAAGGAGATGAGTCGGCATGCGCTTGAGTCGGTTGTGTTGAGTCGTTTGTTGTGATGAGTCGTGTGTTGTATGTTGTAAGTCGTAAGTCGTGAGTTTCTTAAGTCGGTATGTAGTTGGGTCGTGTTGTATTTTAGGTCGTTACCGACCTAGGACTTATGATGAGTCGGCCGAGATGAGTCATTTACGTTGAGTCGGTGCCGACCTAAGAGTTGGGTGACGATTGTTGTGTTGAGTTGTAATGCCTATAAATAGCGTGTGTGTTGTAAATTTTAGTTGTTGAATATTGAATAAAATTTCTCTTTTGTTAGCTTTGTGCTTTCATACCAATTGGTAGTTGAGTGTAATCTCCTATCTCCTCTTTCGGATAATCGAGTGCGCTCGATTCAACGATTGCAGAAGCCGATTCACGGAATCTAGTGCGCTAGATCAACGTGCGAAGAATCGTAGATCTTTGAACACGGAATAGTGCGCTATCAACGTGTTTGAGATAGCTAGAGTTCGGTATCTTTGGATCAACGAACTTGGGCATTTTGGTATCTTCAACTCACCGATTGCTACATTTCATCGATTGAGTTTATTTCGAATTATCCGCTGCGTCATTATTGGTATCAGAGCCAGGTTAGCCAATCATAGCTAAGTTGATTCTTGGAGCCAAATTTTTGAAGTTAGAAGTTATTCATTGTGATCGTCTTGGAGTTGCATCAAGTTTGGAGTGTTTGATCCATTTCATTTTGGATCGAGGAGTTGGACATTGTTTGAATTTGGTCTTGGGTTTTTGCGTGCCAAGATTTGAAGTGTGAAGGCCGTGTATACTTGGGAGTAGCCGTGCCTTGTTGTTGTTTGCATTGAAGTGTTTGTAGTAGGTGGCCGAGACAAGTTGAGCCGAGACAAGTTGGAGCGACCTTACTTGAGTCGTTAACTCGTTGCCGAGTTAGTGTGAGCCGAGACAAGCTAGCCGACTTAACTATTGAGCCGAGTTAGGGTTGAGTCGTATATAAGCATAGCCGAGTCAGTGTTGAGCCATAACTTGTTATTTTGTTGAAGCTTGAAGTCTTGAGAGTAAATTGTTGAAGTGTTTGTCAAATTTTCAACCATGCCACCAAGGAGAGCTAATCGTCATCAAAACGTTGAAGCTTTGTATCGTAGAGAAGAAGCTGAACTTATGGAACAACGTATTAATGATAAATTCGATGAAGGCATTGGAAAATTGGAGAAATTGATGCTTGATATGAGTCAGAATAGAAGGAGAATTTCACCTGAATCAAACCGTGGAAATAGCAGAGTTTCATCACATTCGGAACGAGAGAGAAGAGAAAGTCAAGAGCATAGGAGTGTTGACAATCGAAGTAGGAGGAATGTTGATGAACATGATAGAAGAGATGTGGGAAGTATAAGTGGTGTTAGAGATGTTGGAGGACGGGATCGACAACGATATGCATCAGACTTTGAGGATGGGTATGATGGTGAAAGAGGGAGTGTTTATTACAGAGATAGAGATCTGGGACAACGTCAGTATCGGGTTATTGAAGATGATCGACGTTGGGAATCGGGTATGAAGATGGAAATTCCGGAGTTTAAAGGCGGGATGGTTGCTGAGGAGTTTCTTGATTGGTTGTCTAATGTGGAGGAAATCTTTGATTTCAAGGAGGTGCCGGAGAATCGAAGGGTGAAGTTAGTTGCTACAAGGCTGAGGGGGAGAGCATTGGCGTGGTGGCAGCAAACTAAACTTACTCGAGAACGGATGGGGAAGTCAAAGGTTGTAGAGTGGGAGAAAATGAAGAAGTTGATGAGATCTACTTTCTTACCTTATAACTACCAGTCACTTATGTACCAGAGGTTGCAGAATCTGAGGCAGGGGACGAAGTCTGTTAGTGATTATGCTAATGAATTTTACCAACTCATTGCCAGGAATGATATTATGGAGACTGAAGAACAGCTGACTGCTAGATTCATTGGGGGATTGAGAATGCAGATCCAGGATATGGTTAATATGTTTGATCCTAGATCCGTTGCAAAGGCACATCAGAAAGCGTTAGCTTGGGAGAAACAAGGAAGGCGTGGAGGTGGTGTGTTTACTAACTCTAATAATCCAGTGAAGGGTGCCGGTGGAAGTTCTAGTGTTCCTAAACCTGTTACGAAACCAGTGGTGAAGGAGGCTGAGAAGGCGAAGGCTAGTAGTGGGTTCAAATGTTATAACTGTCAGGAGTTGGGTCATAAAAGCAATGAGTGTCCGAAGCCGAAGAAGAGAACCATGGTTGCAGAAGTTGAAGAGGATGATGGTGAGGAGGCAGAATATTCAAATGCACCTTATGTTGAGGAGGAAGAAGAAGTGTCGGGAGACGAAGGTTGTAATCTTATGATGAGGAGAAGTTGTTTGACACCAAAGCAAGAAGAGGATTGTAGTTGGCTGAGAAGCAATATTTTTCAATCGACATGTACTATTCTGGGGAAAGTCTGCAAGTTTGTTATTGACGCTGGGAGTTGTGATAATATTATTTCTACAGAAGCAGTGAGAAAGTTGAACTTGAAGACCGAGAAGCATCCTAAGCCATACAAGCTAGCATGGTTGAGGAAGGGAGGTGAAGTGAAAGTATGTCGAAGAGCCTGTGTTAATTTTTCGATTGGGAAGAAGTACAAGGATGAAATTTGGTGTGATGTCGTAGATATGGATGTTTGTCACTTATTGTTGGGCAGACCATGGCAGTTTGATAGAGCAGTTCAGCATGACGGTCGAGCCAACAGTTACAGTTTCATGTTCGAGGGTACTAAGATCACTTTGGTTCCCAAGAGACAACAGCAGAAGGAGAGCAAGCTGGAGGAGATTGAGGAATTGAAAACTCTGTTGACTTTGAAAGAGTTTGTCAAGGAAGTAGAGGAAGAACCTGAAGTATTTCTTTTGATTGGAAGAGAGAGTAGTGAAGAAGTTGAAATCCCGGAAGAAGCAAAGCCAGTTTTGAAAGAATTTGAAGATGTCTTTCCAGAGGAGTTGCCAAAGGAGTTACCGCCACTTCGAGACATTCAACATCAGATTGATCTTGTTCCAGGAGCCGTGTTACCACACCGACCACATTACAGAATGAGTCCGAAGGAACATGAGGAGTTACGAAGGCAGGTGGAAGAGTTACTTGAGCAGGGTCGTATTCAGGAAAGTTTGAGTCCGTGTGCTGTGCCTGCATTGTTGGTACCAAAGAAGGACGGAACTTGGAGGATGTGCACAGACAGTAGAGCTTTAAATAAGATCACTGTTCGTTATAGATTTCCTATGCCGAGGTTGGATGATTTGTTGGATCAGTTGAGTGGGGCAACTATATTCTCGAAGATTGATTTGAAGAGTGGTTATCATCAGATTCGAATCAGACCTGGAGACGAATGGAAGACAGCTTTCAAGACCAGAGAGGGGTTATACGAATGGTTGGTCATGCCATTTGGTTTGTCAAATGCACCTAGTACATTCATGCGGGTGATGAATCAAATATTTAGACCATTCATTGGGAAATTCGTCGTGGTTTATTTCGATGATATTCTGATATATAGCAGGAGTACGGAGGAGCATGTTCTTCACCTAAGGGAAGTGTTGCTTATTCTTCGTGAGGAACAATTTTATGCTGCTACAAAGAAATGTGTGTTTATGACACCTACTGTTTTATTCCTGGGTTATGTTGTTTCAGGGGAAGGTATTCAAGTTGACCAGAGTAAAGTTGAAGCAGTCAGGAATTGGCCACAACCAAAGACAATTACGGAAGTGCGAAGTTTTCATGGACTAGCGTCATTCTACCGAAGATTCATTCCACACTTCAGTAGCGTGATGGCTCCAGTGACTGATTGCATGAAGGGTAAACAGTTTGTGTGGACAGAGGAAGCGGGGTTTGCTTTTGAGAGAATCAAGGAATTGTTGACGTCTGCACCAATTCTTGTTCTACCTAATTTTCAGTTGTTGTTTGAATTGCATATTGATGCTTCGAAGGTTGGTATTGGAGGAGTACTGAGTCAGAATGGGAAGCCAGTTGCTTATTTTAGTGAGAAGTTGTCAGGGGCGAAGATGAGATACAGCACATACGATGTTGAGTTTTATGCTGTTGTTCAGGCTGTTAAGCATTGGAGACATTACTTATTTCAGAAGGAATTTGTTCTGTACACTGATCACGAAGCTTTGAAACATTTACAGGGACAGGATAAAATTTCAGCGAGACATGCATCATGGATTGCTTATCTGCAGCAGTTTACTTTTGTCGTTAAGCACAAATCTGGGGTGACGAATCGAGTAGCTGATGCTTTAAGTAGGAGGAGTCATTTGTTAACAACAATGAAGGTTGAAGTGACCGGGTTTGAAATGTTGCCTGAAATGATTGAGGAAGATCCTTACTTTGTGAAATATGTTGAGAGAGTGAAGGATGGGAGTACTGATGAATTTATGTTGATAGATGGTTTCTTGTTTAAAGGGAATCGTTTGTGTATCCCAGACTGTAGCTTGAGATTGAAAATTGTCAAGGAGTTACACGAGGAAGGACATGTAGGCCGTGATCGTACTTTACAGTTGATTTCACAGTCTTACTTTTGGCCGTCGATGAGAAAAGAGGTGGAGAGATTCGTGGAGAGATGCCATATTTGCCATGTTTCAAAAGGAACAGCAACGAATGCAGGGTTGTATATGCCGTTACCAATACCATCTAAGCCATGGGTTGATATTAGCATGGATTTCGTTTTGGGTTTGCCGAGAACTCAAAGGGGAAATGATTCGATATTTGTTGTGGTGGACAGGTTTTCAAAGATGGCACATTTTGTTGCTTGCAAGAAGACAGCAGATGCAGTTCGAGTGGCACAGTTATTTTTCAGGGAGATTTATCGACTTCATGGATTACCAGAATCCATTGTTTCTGACAGAGATACTCGTTTTCTGAGTCACTTTTGGTTGAGTTTGTGGAAAATGGTGGGAACGAAGTTGAATTTTAGCAGTGCTTATCATCCACAAACCGACGGTCAGACGGAAGTTGTTAACAGGTCATTGGGAAATTTGTTGCGTTGCCTTGTACAGGATAATTTGAGAAGTTGGGACATGAAGCTATGCCAGGCAGAATTTGCTCATAATCATGCAGTAAATCGTAGCACAGGATTCAGTCCGTTTCAGATTGTTTATTCAAATTTACCCAGGGGACCGCTAGATTTGGCAGTAGTACCACAGTCGAATGGAACAGTTAAACGAGCTGTTGATTTTGTTGATGAGCTGACTGAGTGTCATAAAGTCGTTCAGAAACGATTGGAGAAATCGAATGAGAAGTATAAGAAGTCTGCAGATTTGAAACGTCGAAATGTTGAATTTAAGGAAGGAGATTTGGTTTATGCTATATTGACAAAGGATCGTTTTCCGGTGGGTGCTTATAACAAGTTGAAAGCGCGAAAAATTGGTCCAGTTGAAGTTTTAAAGAAAATCAATGAGAATGCTTATCGATTAAAGTTACCAGATGATGTTTATACTTCTGATGTTTTTAACGTCAAACATTTAATTCCATATCATGGCGGTGAGATTGTTGAGAAAGAATTTACAAATTCGAGGTCGAATTTTTCTCAACCAGGGGAGGATGATGCAGCTCAGAACAGAGAAGAAATGCAACCAAAATTTCTAAAAGGGATGAGTCGTACACGACTCATAGAGAGGTTAAGTCGTTCACGACTTAGGAGGGCAGGGTTAAGTCGTTTCCGACTTAATGGAGCACGGGATAGCAAGTTCCGAGTTAACAACAATTCAAGCCGCATAAAGGAGGCAGATTTGAGTCGTATACGAGTTAACGACGAGGGCTTGAGTCGTATACGAGTTAACCAAGCTCAGGAGAAGATGTTCCGACCTAATGATATTCGCATAAGCCGTCTACGACTTAACATGAAGCAAAGAAAAACCCAGCAAGTGAAGACTTTGAGTCGGAGGGAGTTAAGGCGGCAGGGAGATGAGTCGGCATGCGCTTGAGTCGGTTGTGTTGAGTCGTTTGTTGTGATGAGTCGTGTGTTGTATGTTGTAAGTCGTAAGTCGTGAGTTTCTTAAGTCGGTATGTAGTTGGGTCGTGTTGTATTTTAGGTCGTTACCGACCTAGGACTTATGATGAGTCGGCCGAGATGAGTCGTTTACGTTGAGTCGGTGCCGACCTAAGAGTTGGGTGACGATTGTTGTGTTGAGTTGTAATGCCTATAAATAGCGTGTGTGTTGTAAATTTTAGTTGTTGAATATTGAATAAAATTTCTCTTTTGTTAGCTTTGTGCTTTCATACCAATTGGTAGTTGAGTGTAATCTCCTATCTCCTCTTTCGGATAATCGAGTGCGCTCGATTCAACGATTGCAGAAGCCGATTCACGGAATCTAGTGCGCTAGATCAACGTGCGAAGAATCGTAGATCTTTGAACACGGAATAGTGCGCTATCAACGTGTTTGAGATAGCTAGAGTTCGGTATCTTTGGATCAATGAACTTGGGCATTTTGGTATCTTCAACTCACCGATTGCTACATTTCATCGATTGAGTTTATTTCGAATTATCCGCTGCGTCAATTAGACAAACCAAACGGCATAACCAACCATTCGTATAACCCCTCTCTTGTCTTGAAAGCTGTCTTCCATTCGTCTCCAGGTCTAATCCGAATTTGATGATAACCACTCTTCAAGTCAATCTTCGAGAATATAGTTGCCCCACTCAACTGATCCAGTAAGTCATCCAACCTTGGCATAGGAAATCTATAACGAACAGTAATCTTGTTCAAAGCTCTACTATCTGTGCACATTCTCCATGTTCCGTCCTTCTTTGGTACTAACAATACTGGCACGGCACAAGGACTCAAGCTTTCCTGAACACGTCCCTGTTCCAACAACTCTTCCACCTGCCTTCGTAACTCCTCATGTTCCTTCGGACTCATTCGGTAATGTGGTCGATGTGGTAACACTGCTCCCGGAACAAGATCAATTTGATGTTGAATGTCTCTAAGTGGCGGTAACTCTTTAGGCAACTCCTCTGGAAAGACATCTTCAAATTCTTTCAAAATTGGCTTTGCTTCATCTGGAATCTCAACTTCTTCACTACTCTCTCTCCCAATCAACAAAAATACTTCAGGCTCCTCTTCAACTTCCTTAACAAACTCTTTCAAAGTCAACAGAGTTTTCAATTCCTCAATTTCCTCCAGCTTGCTCTCCTTCTGCTGTTGCTTCTTAGGAACCAAAGTGATTTTCGTACCCTCGAACATGAAACTGTAACTATTGGCACGACCGTCATGTTGAACTGCTCTATCAAACTGCCATGGTCTGCCCAACAACAGATGACACACATCCATGTCTACAACGTCACACCAAATTTCATCTTTGTACTTTTTCCCAATAGAAAAATTAACACAAGCTCTTCGACACATCTTCACTTCACCACCCTTCCTTAACCATGCTAACTTGTACGGTTTAGGATGCTTCTCAGTTTTCAAGTTCAACTTCCTTACTGCTTCTGTAGAAATAATATTATCACAACTTCCAGCATCAATAACGAACTTGCAAACTTTTCCCAGAATAGTGCATGTCGATTGAAAAATATTGCTTCTCAGCCAACTAGAATCCTCCTCTTGTTTTGGTGTAAGACATAACCTCCTCATCATAAGATTACAACCTTCATCTCCAAACAATTCTTCTTCCTCCTCAACATAAGGTGTATTTGAACATTCTGCCTCCTCACCATCATCCTCCTCAACTTCTGCAACCATGGTTCTCTTCTTCGGCTTCGGACATTCGTTGCTTTTGTGACCCAACTCCTGACAGTTATAACATTTGACCCCACTGCTAACCTTCGCCTTCTCAGCCTCTTTCACCACTGGCTTTGAAACAGGTTAGGAACATTAGAACTTCCACCAACACCCCTTGCTTGATTATTGGAATTAGTAAACACACCACCTCCACGCCTTCCTTGTTTCTCCCAAGCCAACGCTTTCTGATGTGCCTCTGCAACTGATCTAGGATCAAACATATTAACCATATCCTGGATCTGCATTCTCAATCCCCCAATGAATCTAGCAGTTAGCTGTTCTTCTGTCTCCATAATATCATTCCTGGCAATGAGTTGGTAAAATTCATCAGCATAATCACTAACAGACTTTGTCCCTTGCCTCAGATTCTGCAACCTCTGATACATAAGTGATTGATAGTTGTAAGGTAAGAAAGTAGATCTCATCAACTTTTTCATCTTATCCCATGATTCTATCTTTGACTTTCCCATTCTCTCCCTAGTAAGTTTAGTTTGCTGCCACCACGCCAAAGCTCTCCCCCTCAACCTAGTAGCAACCAACTTCACCCTTCTATGCTCAGGAACCTCCTTGAAATCAAAGATCTCTTCAACATTAGATAACCAATCAAGAAATTCTTCTGCAATCATTCCGCCTTTAAACTCCGGAATTTCCATCTTCATACCCGATTCCCATCGATGATCATCTTCAACATCCCGATAAGAAATGCGAACTTGGTCTCGATCTCGATAATGAATACTAGCTCTATCATCCTCTTCAACCAAATCAAAAGTACGTCTACATCGATCTCGACCATTATCATCTCTTCGTTCATGCATGCTTCTTTGACTATGTCTCTCTTCATCTCTATATGCTTCATTGTCAAATTCACGTTGACTTCTTCTTTCTTCATGTGCATAGTCACGATGATCTCTTCGTGATGAAATTGACGTTTCTCTTCTATCTCTACAAGAATGTGGTGATACCCTCCTCGCTTCCGTAACCGATGGCGAAACTCGGTTTCCTCCATGGTTCGAGTTTGGTGATCTCCTCCTTTGATTCAAATCATTCATCAATCTCTCCAATTTACCAAAGCCTTCATCAAACTTTTCATTAATACGTTGTTCCATAAGCTCGGCTTCTTCTCTACGATACAAAGCTTCAATGTTTTGATGACGATTAGCTCTCCTTGGTGGCATGGTTGAAAAACTTCACAAACTTCAACAATTCGACACAAGACTTCAAAAGCTTTCACACAATCTTTACAAGGCTCGGACTTGAACTTAACTCGGCAAGGCTTTAGCTCGGCAATGTTCTACACGGCTCAACCTTGACTCGGCTATGACTTGCCTCGGTCCAACTTGTCTCGGTTACAAATTCAAACACTTCAAACCTTGGCGCGCAAAAACCCAAGATAGATCCAAACAATTTCCAACTCCTCGATCCAAAATGAAATAGATCAAACACTCCAAAATTGATGCAACTCAATATGAACACGATGAACAACTTCAAACTTCAAAAACTTCAAAAACTTGGCTCCAAGAATCAACTTAGCTACGATTGGCTAAGTATGGCTCTGATACCAAACTGACGCAGCGGATTATTCGAAACAAAACTTCAGTCGATGGAATGTAGCAATCGGTGAGTTGAAGATACCAAAATGCCCAAGTTCGTTGATCCAAAGATACCGAACTCTAGCTATCTCAAACACGTTGATAGCGCACTATACCGTGTTTAAAGATCTACGATTCTTCGCACGTTGATCTAGCGCACTAGATTCCGTGAATCGGCTTCTACGATCGTTGAATCGAGTGCACTCGATTAACCGAAAGAGGAGATAGGAGATTACACTCAACTACCAATTGGTATGAAAGCACAAAGCTAACAAAAGAGAATTTTATTCAAAAATCAACCACCACAAATGTACAACACACGCCCCTATTTATAGAGTTTTCAACCCAGTCCCTAAGTCGGCAACCGACCTAAGACTCAACTTAAGTCGTGACCGACTTAACACAAAGCGACTCAACCCCCTTTTCCATACAGCACATGCAACGACTCAAATATGGCCGACTTTACCAAGTACGACCTAACATACAACATACTCACCCGACTCAACACGACCGACTCATCATAGGTCGTACGCGACCTAACACTTCCCATTCATGACCGAGTTAAGCAATACAACACACAACATATGTACACGACTTAACTCGTTACCGACTTAACATATAATGACTCAAAGATTCACGACTTAACACCCAACACAACCCATAGGTCGGTAACGACCTAAAATACAACACGACCCAATCCCCTACGACCTAAAATAGAAGGCAGTTCAGCTTGCTTAGATCGGAACTCGGCGAAGTTATCTTGTTCAACATCACTAGCTCGTAACTCGGCACAGTTATCTCGTTCAATATCATTAGGTCGGAGCTTGTTAGGTCGGAATGCTTCTTCCTGTGTTTTCTTAGGTCGGAGACGACCCAAAACTCCGTTGTTAGGTCGTGACCATGCTTTCTTAGGTCGGACTACCTTCCCCCTTGGCTTGTTGACTCGTGGCCCTCCTTCCTTAGCTCGGCAACGACTCATGCCTTCACTGAGTCGTGAATGACTCATCACACTACACCACAAACTCATGTTTTCAGGAATTATAGTTTGCACAACTTCTTCTCTGGCCTTAGCTGCATCAATTTCCTTTCAACCAAGAATTATTATTATTTTATCAACTAAATAATTAGATAAGTTTATAAATCAAATAAATCACAGAGATGCATGTTTATTTTATTCTTCGTTTTGAAAACGCATATCATAAAAAAAAATAGTTAATATGGATTTTCAAAATGACTATAAAAATTCTACTTATATTTCTTATATAATTTCCAAAACCTAAATTTTTATACAACTTTACTATTCAAAATATTACTTCCTACCTAAATCTTATATATATAATATAAACATGAGGTAACAGAAAAAAATTTCTGCATTTATGGTTTATTTTCAGTTTGCAACTAAAATAGTTTAATTCACTGATAGTTTCGTTTAAACCAATTTCGTGTTTGATAATTGATTTAACAAAAAATTAAATTTATCGATACCTTACTGTGAAATCACCAAGCTCGAACTCGAGCTTCCAGTACCCACGAGATCGCGATGACTTGCTGCCTACCGAGACCATCGCAGTCGTGATTTTCACTTGCTCGTGCCTGCGTTCCAGAAACCATCCTCGTGACCACCGAGATCCCATCGACCATCGCCTTGCGCCTGCGCACGCACGCCCCCAAAATTCGTGGCTCACATACGAGGTCATCAAGGGTCGACGTCGCGACCATTTCCTTTACGCAAACGCCGTCGCCCTCGAATCGCCACCACACCTCGTCAATCACGAGGCTGCTTCGCCCTCGTGCTCGCCGATGCTGCCGCCCCTCTTTCAATTTGATGTCGCGGCCACCATTGATTGATTTTTTTTTTCAAAGTCGATTTCGGTTCATCTGCTCGACATTGGAGGAGGAAGAAGGGAGAAGGAGTACGTGATTATTTAACTGAGGAATTTTAAGGAAGAAGGGAGCGGCCATTTCTTTTTTCGTGATTTCTGGTTTCGGCCATTTGATTTTAAACAAATGAAAAGAGTACGCGGCCATGATTTTAATTTGAACGAGACATGCTCTGCACGATCATCATCGTGATTTTAGGCGAAATTTTAGGGAAGCTACAGTGTTTTGATTTTGACCAAATTCAAATTTAAAAATCAAATTGAATTCGATTTAATTTCAACGTGTTTTCTTACCGTGTTCTCACATAACAACTCCGAAAGATACGAAATTTGAAATCCGATAATAATTCGATATTACGGACCCAATGGAACTGGTTTCGTCGAATTCTGAGACTGTGCCTCGGAAGGCTATTTTTAAATATCGATTCAAACGATATAATTTCAATACTGATCCAATCACTTCTAAATTCAATTTTGAAGCTTCTATTATCTTCATTATTATCAATATTTTACAAGCCTTTGAAATATTTTTAATCAGCTTAAAATTGAAGATTCAAATTTATATTCAACTTTCAATAGATTAAATTTTATAATTTAATCGCTATATTCATTCTGATAAGTTGAAATTTTGAATCAAACCATCATTCAAATATTTAAAATAAATTAAATATTTTCAATTTAAATTGTTCAAAATTTAGGGTCGTTACAACCTTCCCCCCTTAAAAGAATTTCGTCCCGAAATCACAAGTTAGGAAAATTGATCCTTAACTCGTTCGCTCTCTTTCTAAAACTAATCAGTTTTATTAACTTACCAACACAAATCATTTATTAAAGATCATTATCATTTCAACTAACTTTCCCACTACAATTATAAGTTTCAAACAACGTTGTTTCCTTAACAATTCAAATTTAAATTTCAAACTTTCTAAATTTTCTCAAAAATTTTCTAACACTCTAAATTTTCAAAAAAGTTCGCCAGCATCTCCTTTGCGCGGCTAGCTCGGTACGACTACAAAATGGCACCACGATCCCTCAGATTCAAAAAGAAAACAAAAGGCCAAGCGGCTGGACAAGAAAATCACCAAATTTCATACTGAAATTTAAATACGTACCTTTTTGTCGAGCAATTCAATTTTATCTTTGAAATCAAAATCCCAATTCCACTTATTTTAATACACCTGTATACCCTACTAGCCATAATATCCAATTACAACATTCAAAACATTTTGCCAATTTCATTACAAAATTTTCAACATATGCTTCTTATATCATCTTAACAATTCTATTTGAATTCAATTTATCTTCTATTCTGAATATTGAATTTTATCGATTAACTTTCATTTACAATTGATCCATATCACTATTTTAAATTAGTTTCATTTACTAATTTACTTCAGTTTGCAATTTGAAATCGTTTGTCGTTTACTAAAAATTTTCAACAATTTTCAAAAAAATTCCTAATTCCCAAATTTTTCCAAATTTTTTGGCAAATTCTCCTTTGTACGAGGAGCTTTTGCAATGTGACAATAGATAAAAATATATATACATCGACCCACGCGGTCGAAAAAACCAAAAATAGTTCATATTTCCTATTTTTATTGCGTAGGCGTGCCTTTTTAGCATTTTTAGGAAAAGCAGTTTATTTTTAACATTTGCGCAACCCAAAATACAGCCAAATGACTTCCAAAACATGCACTTACTCAGTTTAAACACGTCAGTGACAAATATAAGAAATCTATTAACATTTCATTTATTTTCAATAACAAATATATAGATTTCATAAGCAATACATTCAAAATAAATTCCATTAGCAATTTATATGGTTTCTATACAAATTAAATTGCTTTTATCTAATTCACACACCATTTTTTTTCAATTCAATGGTTTACAATTCATTTTTAAATGAATCTAACTCATATCCCTTTTAATTAATTCCATTCAATATAATTTGCATTCCATATTCACAAAACCATTCGATTTTTTCAAAACCATCGTAAAAAACTCGACAACAACAATGCAAATATTTATATACACATCTTGCATTTATTTTCACCTCATTACTGAAGTTATATATTTATCACTATTCAATTTCACATTTCATATCCAATTCAATTATTCACGAATTAATAAATTATCAAGTTGATTTACTTGAATTCAATCCATTTTTTTTCTTCAAGTTTGGCTTTTTATCTATTCAACCTGATTTAAATCTATCTCATTCTATTTTCCAATTTATTTATTTACGAATGTAAACTCATTTATAAATTCACTTTACCATTTCATTATATTAATGAATTTATTTCTCAAATTTCCTTTTGGAATTCTTTTTCAATTTATAAATTCATTTACAATTTATCTTCACAAGTCCCATTCGTATATGAATTTTATTTCTTATTAAATTTTTACATAATTTTGATAATACTTCAATATTATCACTACCCAAACAACCAAACATCCATATACTATAATAATTATGAAAAAAAGATTTCTTTTCTATATAAAAATAGTTTTGGGTAAAATTATCTCATTTACCCTATTTAAAAATAGCACTGTGTTAGTTTATCTTGTCTAAGAGTTTAGAAACCCCTGTCGATTACAGTTGGCCACCCTGCACCGACCACAATCTATATACAATCAACCGATAAATCAACAAAATACAAAAAAAATTCATATTCACTAACAAATACGCGCTCATATCTATTATTACACTCAACTCATTATAGAGTACTACTGACTCTATCTCTAATGAGTAACACCCAACAGAGCCATGGTTGTCGCTTAACCACAGGCTCTGATACCAAATGTAATAGTCCGCAAATCCGTACTCCTTGAATAGACACTAATCTCCATCGATTAACTCAAGATGAACGGAAATACGAACAATTAGGGTTTAAGAAGAAGAAAGAGGTAAAAGAAGAAAGAAAAAGACAGAACAGAACAATATAAGAATCTCACAATTCGCAGCGGAACAACATATAATAGATAAATGAATATTCATTAAAACAAAAGAACTGCATATTTTATACATTACATCACATTACATTCATTATCAGAGTTTACAACAACAAACAGTGGAAAAGAAATACTATATACTTAGTAATATGCTTCGCCATCCAGCTTTCCACAGCAGCCCCTGAATCCAGAATGACCTGATAACCTAACTCTAGACTGCCCGTGTGGAAATTGGTGGGCACCTAGAGTTTAGAAGGGAAACAATAAACTCCAGGTCAGTCATGTGACTGGTGTGAGAACTAAAAACAGTTATTTATCTTTAAAACAAAGAACAGGATAATTTTAAAATAGATTCGCGATGCTTTTTAGAAAATGAGACTACCATAAGGCCTCCCGCACACACACACAATACAAACGCAAAATCGGAGGAGATTTCTCCTTATAATAGTCAAAGATGCTTGATACGTATTAAAAAGAAACATTTGATATTATTAATAGTGCATAGTGTAGGAAAAATCATTTCGAAAATAAAGATATAAATCTTAGCCGGAATAGGCATTTCGCACTTATGCCTACTATAGCTACCATGTTCAATAGCAGGTTACCACCATATTCCATGGCAGGTTATACAACTAAAGCCGTACAGGGTTCGTATTGTTTCTTTGGATTTCCAACAAATGGTCAGGCCAAGGAACTTCTCATTGCCACATGGGTACGCCTCTGGAAAGACGACCCGAGAACGAAACCGATCTATGCCAATACATGGCCGGGCTACCCCTAACTGGGTAACTACTGACACGAATATGTCATCCCCCGATCGTAACTGATCTACATCCGAGGATCCTCAATTTCCAACAACCACAAAGCAATAAATTTGCAGCAACAACATAGGTTAAGTATCTGGGCTCCATACCAAGATACCACCTCTATCCAGAAGGAATGACATACACTAAAGGGGAGCTACCCCCTAATAACCTTACTGCATCCTTTCTGTTTTGACCATTTCCGGGGTGTGAGGTCCGACGAAGTCTCGTCCACAAAGCCACGCTTTATATAAAAGTTGTGCTTTGATCATCAAATGCTTAACAACACTTCGTATGCCACATTACCAATTTGGGAATGTATCACTTGTAACCATCAACTACATAACCTCTAAGGGTGTTAAGCTAAGAGAATAAATTCTCCGCAACCAACGGATGTATTTGATAAAAACCAGCTTTACATCTCAAATTGTAACGTCAGACACACATCCATACAAGTCCGTTCCGGGATCGAACGGAACCGAAGGCACTTACAAAGAAGTCCTTGCAATCCAGATATTCACTAATCACGACCGGACTACCCATCACAAAGGGTAATAAATTTATATATCGGGGATCAGCCGATGCATAAACATTCGACGGTAATCCTTCCGTTTTCATAAATATCCGGTCTTCAACACCGGCAATCAATGCTATCTATTACGACGTATCACATATTCGGAATGGGTTATACGACCCCAAGGTCCTTTCCCGGCAAACCCGAATAGTGAGCGCTTATTTTTTTAAAATAAGTCTAGCATTCAAATTCAAGCAATCACGACAAATACCTATTAAAGGTAAATATTGATAGTCGGTTATTTAGCTATCAATAGGTATGCACAACATCACCAGATTTCAAATAATTTTCCAAAAATATCTTTACAAAATATATATATATATAATTTTATACTTCAAAAATAAATCGATATTTATTTTTAAACCCATTTTCCCAATTTCATTTATAAATTCCATATTGAATTTACATTTCCTAAATATTTGTGAATATACGATTTTCAAATCGATTTCAAATATCCACTTTCAATTTATCTTTAAAAAGTTAATTCTCAAACGTTCATTTCATATTGGAAAACATTTCCCTACTTATTATAATAAGTATTTCACAAATCTATTTATTTTCAATACTTGGAAAATATTCGATATACTTAAATCATAACTAAGTATATATTTCATTCTCTAAAGAAAACATTCTCTTAACACATTTATTTAAGTAAAAAACGAATGTTCCGTAAAACATCACTACGACGACCCAAAATCACTAGTATAGGGATTCAAAATTTAGCTAGATATATAAATCCCAATACTGTACAAAAACATTTCCTTTCGGAGATCATTTACTATAACAACAGTGTTATAGTCCACCATTTCCTTCAATTCCTTGAAAACGCCTATTTCAACAATGAATGTTGAAATGTATGTTTTCAATACTTAATATATTTAAAAAATCTCTAATCGTTTTAATTCTATTTATAATATCATTTTCCCGAAAACATTTCCTTAATATATTATTCATTATCCAAAATCGTGAATATACTTCGTTAATCCAAATTCAACACTTTCACATATTAAATTAAAGGATTTTGCACAGTCCAAAATCGTGGATATAATTCCTTTAAACATTTATATGTTTACTTATCAAATTTAATTGATTACGGATTTATAAAACAACATTTATATATTCCATTTCTATTTCATAACTACTTCGATTTATCAATCTCCTTTAATAACCAATTCTATTTATATTTCGTTTACATGTCGAATCCAACTTATAAGTAAATTACTTATAATCCATTTATTCACAAATCCATGCTTTTATATCATCATTAATTTATAAATCTAAAATTCTTATTTACTTATAAAACTAGGTACAACTTTATTTAACACTTATAAAAGCTCGTTTTATAATTCCAATATCTTTAACTTATAAAATATCAATTTTATAAATCTTTTATATAAATCGTTTATAATAATTCAAAAATCCCAATTTAAACCATTTTTTAAATTTATCGGCTATTTATTTCAAAAATCATGCTTTGGTTATATTTCACAAAAATATAATTTTTATAACATAAAAATTTATAACATTTTAATTTTTTAAAATGAATCAATTCGAAAATTTAATAAACGTATAATTTCGAAAATCACTTTAAAAATCCCTTAAAAATCAAAATCGTTATTTTTAAACTTCAAAAATGGATCTGATGATGCAACACACCAAATTGTCAATCACGACTTCCAAACATCATATATCATCATATGAAAATCAACAAATATCACACTATATGTAAATAACTAAATACGGTTGAGGAATCCAGTTGGATCCCTCCAACCTGTTTCCCTGCATCCACAGAAGTTAGCACAGTACCAATCCCGTTTCAAGATGGAATATCGCGGTATATGGGATTAATAAATTATTATCCGCTTAATAGGCGGCGCAATAGGGTCTCATCTGCTATATAATGCGGGAAATCAACAACTCAAATATATACATATTCCAATATATATATATATATATATATATATATATTGCTATATATAGATATATCCTACTATATCTAATATCACAACCAAACAGCAATCAATAACTGCAATCCAAATTTTCAATTTGAGTGAGAAGATCTCACCTTAGCTTTTTATTTGCAATCCATTTCCATCTTGACTCGATTTCTTGATTTATACCTATTTAAATTATTTACACAATTCATTAATAGTCAAATCAACTGAACAATAAATTTTCGTTTAATAGTTTTTTTTGATTAGCTGATAATTCTTTTTAAACCAATTTTCTCCTTTAATAAATTTATCTAACTAATGATTAAGTTTCTCCTTTTTTAATAAATTTAATTAACCAAAAATTATATTTTAAACTAATAATCTTGGTTTAAACTAATTTCTTTTCAAACTTCCAATTCTTTATAAAGTAATTCCTTTACTTAAGATTTTCCATTCCGGTTCGTTTCCTTTAAGATTTTGACCTTGTAACCAATAATGATATGATTTATTAGCACTCAAAATAAAATCGGACCGTTAAGTACCATTTAATAAATTAAATGGGCTAGTGATTTAAATTTGAACTAATTTTCCTTTTAAATCTATAGATTTGTAAAATTAATTTATATACATAAAAGAAAATACAATTTCCTTTCAACCAAGAATTATTATTATTTTAGCAACTAAATAATTAGATAAGTTTATAAATCAAATAAATCACAGAGATGCATATTTATTTTATTCTTCATTTTGAAAACACATATCCTAAAATAAAAATAGTTAGTATGGATTTTAAAAATCTCTATAAAAATTATATTTATATTTCTTATATAATTTCCAAAACCTAAATTTTTATACAACTTTACAATTCAAAATATTACTTCCTACCTAAATCTTATATATATAATTTAAACATGAGGTAACAGAAGATTTTTTTCTTCTGCATTTATGTTTTATTTTCAGTTTGCAACTAAAATAGTTTAATTCACTGATAGTTTCGTTTAAACCAATTTCGTGTTTAATAATTGATTTAACAAAAAATTAAATTTATCGATACCTTACTCTGAAATCATCAAGCTCGAACTCGAGCTTCCCGTACCCACAAGATCGCGACGACTTGCTGCCTGCCGAGACCATCGCAGTCGTGGTCTTCACTTGCTCGTGCCTGCGTTCCAGAAACCATCCTCGTGACCACCGAGATCCAATCGACCATCGCCTCGCGCCTGTGCACGCGTGCCCCCAAAATTCGTGGCTCACATACGCGGTCATCAAGGGTCGACGTCCCGACCATTTCCTTCATGCGAACGCCGTCGCCCTCGAATCGCCAACACACCTCGTCAATCACGAGGCTGCTTTGCCCTCGTGCTCAATTTGATGTCGCGCCCCTTTCAATTTGATGTCGCGGCCACCATTGATTGATTTTTTTTCAAAGTCGATTTCGGTTCATCTGCTCGACGTTGGAGGAGGAAGAAGGGAGAAGGAGTACGTGATTATTTTACTGAGGAATTTTAAGGAAGAAGGTAGCGGCCAATTTTTTTTGGTGATTACTGGCTTCGGCCATTTGATTTTAAACAAATGAAAAGAGTACGCGGCCATGATTTTAATTTGAATGAGACATGTTCTGCATGATCATCATCGTGATTTTAGGCGAAATTTTGAGGAAGCTACAGTGTTTTGATTTTGACCAAATTCAAATTTAAAAATCAAATTGAATTCGATTTAATTTAAACGCGTTTTCTTACCGTGTGCTCACATAACAACTCCGAAAGATACGAAATTTAAAATCCGATAATAATTCAATATTACGGACCTAATGGAATTGGTTTCGTCGAATTCCGAGACTGTGCCTCAGAAGGCTATTTTTAAATATCGATTCAAATGATATAATTTAAAAACTGATCCAATCACTTCTAAATTAAATTCTGAAGCTTTTATTATCTTTAATATTATCAATGTGGATTTTACAAGCCTTTGAAATATTTTTAATCAGCTTAAAATTGAAGATTGATATTTATATTCAACTTTCAATAGATTAAATTTTATAATTTAATCGCTATATTCATTCTGATAATTTGAAATTTAAACCAAACCATCATTCAAATATTTGAAATAAGTTAAATATTTTCAATTTAAATTGTTCAAAATTTAGGGTCGTTACATTGCCGAAGCTTTGCGTAAATGTAACAAAACGCATATTTTACGATTGAATATCTAAATATTTTGTTTAATTATTCTATCGTTAGTCGGATTTTAGTCCGAAAAGTTACTTTTTGCATACGGTCGAATTAGGACTCGGGACCACTTCCATTGGATCCAAAAAGCCGTTTGCGATTTTTTTGAATATAAACTTTGATATGTTTGGAGTTAGTGGAATTTTGCCACATTTTCACTTTGGGCTTTGGGTTTGGTTTAGCCCATTAGCCTAAACTATTAACTCTAGCTCAACCCCCTCTTCCCTTCATAACTTCACTTTCATTTCCTAACACTCAAGCTTCATCAAAAATGGAGGAAGGAATGGGAAATTAAAACTCCAAGCCCTAGTTCATTTGCAAATCCAACATCTAACTCCAAATTCAAAGAGAAGCCATTGATTCAAGCTTCTTGTGTTCAGATTGAAGTGTGATTGATTCTTCCTTTTCTTTCAAGCTTCTTCTTCATTGATTTTGTGAAAAGGTGAGATTTTTATCTCACATCTTTCTCTATAACTATCTTGATTGTTGGGTATGAATTCCTAACACTTATTCATGTGCATTTGCTTTTGGTTTGGATTGAATTGGTGAAAATTCCAATTTTTAGTGTTTTGGGTTCAAATCTTTAAAAATCCTAACTTTGATGTTTGAACACGTTTTTGGTGATGCATCGAAGAGCCAATAGGACCGGGTAGCCGATACGCGTAATCCCCTAGAGTCCATGCTCGACCGGTTGCAAATTGAGAGAGTTTTTGCACTTCTGTCCCTTAGGTCGTTCGGCCTGCATACGTGACTCTCGGCCTGCAGTTAGCTCGCAACCAACTTAGGTCGCGACAAGTTAGGTCGCAACCATTTTGTTCGCTGGCCACATAGGTCGCTCGGTATGCTCTTCTACCTGTTGGGTCACTCGGCCTGCATATAGGTTGCACCAACATAGGTCGGCTATGTTAGGTCGCTCGGTTGTATCATCTTAGGTCGGCTATGTTAGGTCGCGCCATTGGTCTCCTTAAGTCGCTCGGCTGTATCATCCTAGGTCGGCTACGTTAGGCCGCGCCATTGGTCTCCTTAAGTTGCTCGGCTGTATCATCTTAGGACGGCTACGTTAGGTCGCGCCATTGGTCTCCTTATGTCGCTCGGATGTATCATCTTAGGTCGGCTACGTTAGGTCGCACCATTGGTCTCCTTAAGTCGCTCAGCTTGCCCCAGTAACTTAAGTCGCTCAGCCTCACCTCCTTAAGTCACTCTACCCCCTTTAGGTCGCTGACCAGTTAGGTCATTTAGCCTGCATGTAGGTCGCACCAACATAGGTCGCCCCTTGCTTTAATTCACGCCATGCTATAGGTCGGCTATGTTAGGTCGCTCGGCCTGTTAAGTCGCACCTACTATATCTCGCAACCATTGGCTCGCGCCATTCCTTAAGCCGCTAGCTCCTTAGGTCGCACCACTTTGGTCGTTCCCCTATTATGCCTCTAGTATCAGTTAGTTGCTCGTTGCTTAAGTCGCTTGGCTTGCCTCTATAGGTCGTACCAACTTAGGTCGCTCACTTATGCTATTAGCTCCTTAAGTCGTTGCCGCTATCTTCTTAATTCGCTCAGTTAGGCCGCATGCTATTCCTTAAGTCGCTGGTCCCTTAGGTCGTATGCCGTGGAGTCGCATGTGTGGAGCCGCTGATTTCTTGTGTTGAATTATGTTAAGTCGTAAGTCGTGGCTGTTAAGTCGCAAGGGTATTTCCACTTTGATGGATTAGGAATCGAATTCTTTGGATTATATTCACGTCTTCGAACGTGAATTTTTGTGATTTATTGTTTCTACAATGATTTTTGTGATTCGTCACTTTGAAAATATAAAGATTTCAATACTAGTAGTAAATATCAAAAGTCTAGCTTGTTTCCTAAACCGTTTTCCAATCTACTAGTATATATAAACCTTTACCTCACTCGCACGAGAAATCTAATTAAACGGCTTCGCAAAACAAATGGTATGAAACGCTTGCGTTTACTTCGCCGGTTAATTCTTGGAATTATTCGATTGAATCTCTTGTGACAACTTTCGAGTGGAGATCTACAATTTGTTCGTAAATATTTAAGTTAAGCTAGTGGTTATGGGACATGAGGCTAAGCTTATATATTTACTAGCTTAGTGTAATTGACACTTCTTGATGATCGTTGATGAGTATTTTTGTGGTTTAGACTAGCAAATGTACGATGTCTCTTTGTCTACGAGGGAGACTAAACCCCGTTTCTGTGGAGCTTCAGCTCAATTAGGTGGGTTAGTGACCCATGGTCTTCGGGACATTTTGTGGAGCTTCGGCTCAAAATTAATGGTTAGCAACCATGGAATAGCGTTTCATTTTGTGATACACGTGTTGGTGAGTTTTCATGCTCCCGTTCTGTGATAGGCCTCCGCTTTTTTTTTGATTTCTGGATTTCCATTGATGATTTCTAGAATTTGTGTTTCACCAATTTTCGTGATCTACATTGATAAGTCTTATCAATATTTGTGCATTGGTGAATTTTTGTGTCATTAACTTTTGTGATTGGCATTGATATAATGATCAATACTTATGGTTTTAGTGAATAAAAATAAAGAGTATGACATTATTTTTGATCTTTGAGAAGACTCTTGTGATATTGATTAATCTCCTATTGATTTTCAATTACTTACTTATCACAGTATGGTTGTATGGTTATCATACGTTTTTGTCATATCTCTTATTCTATATCATTTCATCTGATATTTATAGCTAGACTGATCTGTTTATTATTTTCTTATTAAATAATACTCGGGTCAGAACGAGATGTTACAAGTGCTTCTACTTGAGTTCACATCTGGGATTATCACCCTGACTTTTGGCTAAATACTTAGATTAGTAGTTTTTGTTGTATACATTTGAGATATAGACTCGTTGTTGTATCCATATTAGTTTGTGTAGCACTTGTAGCTATTCTTTTGTGATATTGTGGATCTTGTTTGACCACTACTCTGATACACACTTTTAAGTGTTATATTTCCGCCTTTGTGATATGGATGTCTGTGACTGATTTGTGTTATGTTTATTTGTATGTTTGTTTCCGAATAATATATATAGCCACTGTGTAATGTTTGTATCGGTATGTCGGATTTCCTCCTGAAACCAAATGCATGTTGTACTATCTGACATATTGGTGCTCGCACAAAGCAATTACACGGATGTTCACTCCTCAACGGCCTTATTCTCCGTGCTAGTTGACGGCATTACACCGTGGTGTCCTTGGCTAGAGTGGGTATAGAGGTGGGGCGTCACAACTTGGTCTTAGAGCCAAACTTCAGAACATTGTAGGATAATCTAGCAAGGATCATTGTCCTAAGTCCTTCTTAGGAGTCGTGCTTTAGGATTTAATTCGAGTCTTCGTACCGATTCATCCTATTTTCTTTATGATTCCTTGTTTATCTATCAAGATTGCTTGATATTCATTTGGTGAATAACCTTATCCTTTTTCTTTCTTTCTTTCTAAATTGGTTAGACCTGGCGTCCCAGCGCCGGTCAATCTGGTGCTATTCCCCAAGATAGAGTATTTATGTTTGCCCAGCAGCTTCTTGATCTAGTAAGGAATGCTCAAGCGGACGGATCTAATCCGGAGTCTACTCACCCTAATTCTGGATTTGCACATTTATGCAACGATTATACCAATTTGGGTGGAAGCCATTCAAAGGATCTGAAACTATTTTTGAAGTCCAGGCTTGGCTGAGAACGTGCGATCGAATCTTTTCTCGCATAAATCTTATTGATCTTCACCATGTTTAGGTGGCCTCTAGTACGCTCCAAGAAAGAGCAATAGATTGGTATGAGCTTCTTATTTCTGAAATAGTTGAAGCGGATCTTACTTGGGAGAAATTCCAGGAACACTTCGAATTAAAATTTGTGCTAGAAGCTAAGAAGGTGACATTATCTCGTCGTTTTATAGACCTTGTTCAAGGTAAATCCTCTGTGGCAGACTTTGTCACATCCTTCGAGTCACTTTCTAAATACGGGGTCGAATATATAAACACCCCATTGAAGAAGAACCAAAGATATGTCTATGGCTTGAACAAAAATCTCAAGAAGCCATTACTTCTAAAATTAGATGTTTCTTTTGATCAACTCATTGATATCGCTCTTCGACTTGAAGAGGCTGATAGAGTAAGTGATGTTAAGGTTGGGAGTGCTAAACCGAACATCACCAACAAGAAAAGGCCTATTAAGTTCAAAGATCCTTATCTCAACAATAAGAAAGGGCTCCAGCAATTAAGACTTCTACCTCTAGTGGTGGGCAATGCTACAACTTTGGTTCTAAGGACCATTATGCGAATAAGTGTTCAAAGCCCCGTGCTTGTCGCTATTGCAAAAGCCCGGACCATTATATATCATTGGGTCCCAAACTTCAAAACAGGAAGGAGGGAAAGCTTAATGTTTCTCAAGCCCCTGGCAACACATCTTGTGGTCAAGGTATTTCTCATTCTATCCTTGATGGCATTATTTTATTTCGTGATCGTCCTATTCGAGTTCTTTTTGATATGGGTGTGTCCCATTCTTTTATTTCAAAAGAACTTGTTGATACTTTTTTTTGGATGTTTTGTGTTTAATGACTTCTTTGAGAATTGCGAATCCGGTTGGTGGATCCGCAACAATTAGTTTGCTTTTAATGATGTCGAGATTATTTTGTGTGGTTTTTCTTTCCGAGCCGATTTGTATGTTATGCACTACTTCGTCTTTGGAATTATTTTGGGAATGGATTGGCTTAACCGCTATGAAGCCCAAATCCTATGTCCTGAGCGGACTATTCATCTTCGACATCCTCAATCTGTTAAGCAGATTTTTATTGACCTTAAAGATTCGGATTCCATCTTGGTTGCATCTTTATATTCTTTAAATCCTCATGATGACGATAATGATGATAACGAGGATATTATCTCTCTTATTCACGTTGTTCGTGAGTTTTCCGACATATTTGAGCCCGTTTTAGGATTACCACCTAAGCGAGCAATTGAGTTCAAAATTAATCTCATCCCTAGAGCTCAACCTATTACTCGTCCTCCTTATCGTATGTCCAATAAAGAAAATGAGGAGATGCACAAACAATTATCCGAATTGGAGACGAAGCAATTTATTCGCTCTAATTCCTCGCCTTGGAGAGCTTCGGCTATTTTTGTGAAGAAATCCGATGGTACACTTAGGCTTTGCGTTGAATACCGCAAGCTTAATGATCTTACTATTAAGAATAAATATCCTTTACCTCGGATTGATGATTTATTTGATCAGCTTAGTGGTGCTAGAGTCTTTTCACATTTAGACTTAGCTACCGATTTTCATCAGCTTCGTATTGCAGAGGATAGCATTCCTTTAACATCGTTCCGTACTCGTTATGGATCTTATGAATGGCTTGTTATGACATTTGGTTTAACGAATGCTCCGGCTTATTTCGTTGAACTTATGAATCGAGTTTTCAAAAATTTCCTCGATCGATTTGTTCTCATCTTCATTAATGATATTCTTGTGTATTCAAAAACTGAAGAGGAGCATGAAAAGCATCTTCGGATTATTTTGGAAACTCTTATGAATAATCAATTAAAAGCAAAATTTTCTAAATGCCACTTTTGGCAATCTCGTGTGAAGTCGGTCATATTATTTCCGAATCCGGAATTTCCGTGGATCCTTCAAAGATTGAAGCGATTCAAAATTGGAAGAGACTGGAGAGTGTGACGGAAATCCGTAGCTTCCTTGGATTGGTGGGCTATTACTGTCGTTTTATAAAAGACTTTTCAAAAAATTTCGTGCCTCTTACTAGTTTGACGAAGAAGGGAGTTCAATACCTTTGGTCGGACAAATATGAAGCTTTTTTATAAAAGAACTCCTTTCCGATGCTCCTATTCTTATTATTCCCGAGGGGAACCAAGATTTTGTTGTTTATACCGATGCTAGTCACGTTGTCTTGGGTGCCGTTCTTATGCAAAGAGAACGTGTTATTGCTTATGCTTCTAGGCAATTGAAGCTAGCCGAGACTAGATACGCCACTCATGATTTAGAACTCGCGGTTATTGTTTTCGTCGTGGCGATGATGGAAGATGGCCAACGTCGTAGTGCACGTGCACGAGCCTTAGAGTGATAGCCTAGGTGTTGTTGCCTGGGAAGAACAGAGGAGATTCACGTGTGTTGACTTGAGTCGTTTACTCGAAGCAAGAAACAAAGGGTCTCGGGTCAACTTGTTCCAGGCTTTTCAACTTGAACCTGATCCTATTTTCTGAAATTTAAAACCAAATTTGAACTTATAAATCAAGGTTTTGAATTGAGTTGTGAACCAAAATATAAATATAATTCAAGTTTGAATTGAAATTTCGTTTTGAACATAAATAAAGTTTGAAAGTTCAAATTGGTTTAAATAACTCAAAATCAACTAAATGTTTGAAGAAAATTGAATCTAAAATAGATTTGAAATTTGTAAATGAAAAATTTAAACAAGTTAAAATTTAAAACTTTAAACCTGGAATTAATTCCAAATCAGAATTTAAAATTTTGCAATTTAATTAAGTTTCAGAGCTTAAGTGTTCAAAAGAAGTTAAATATACTAAAATTAAAAAGAAAAGTGATTTTTCTTTAAACTTTTTTTAAAAAAAATTCTTTATAACCAAGTGTTATTTTTACATGTAAATTTAAAAATGTTGGAAAAATTTGTTTTTAAACATTATTAAAAGCAAATAAGGATTTAGTTCAAATTTTAATTTAAATAGGAATTTAAAACGGAAATTTGAAACAATGTTTTTAACGTGTTGTAAAGAACATATTAAATCATGAATGATTGACTTTAAGTAATGAAGATTAATGATTTCAAATTCATTAACGAATGAGTTCTTAATGGTGAATCGATTTATAATCAATAATGATAAATATAAGTAAATTTCTTTAGAAAGGTAATTAAAGAAATTCAATAGTCAATGAAGTCATTAACTAAGATTTTATTTAAATAATTAATCAATGTGATAAATTTTAACAATAAATATGATTGATTAATTAAATAATAATCGATCGTGGAATTATTAAGTATAATTGCTTAATGACAGTAATTATGGAATTAATTATTCAGTGTAATTAATTGAGTTAACTGAATTTGTTCAAGTTAATTACTTAAGTTTAAATTAATTCAAAATAATCATTTGACAATTTGGAAAATATAATCACTTATAAAGGTAATTAATAGATAATTACCGGATGTAATTAGATGAATGATAATCAGTAATCTGGGTATAAATATTTGTTATTAATCAAGGGGTTAATTAAATTTATTAATTAAAGGATTAATTAATAAATGTGATTAATTAAGATAAATTAAATAATTAAAGGTTAATTGGTTCATTAATTAGAATCGATTAGTTAATAATAAAAGATTAACTAATAAATGATGAAAGGGAAATTTATTTGATATTAACTTATGATAATTAACCCAGATTAATCGGTGATTAATAAATTTACTTTTGAATGTTTGGACTTGACTGAATGATTTAACCGTCTGATATTCCTAATCTGTGATGCTTTGTGATATATTCTGATTTATATGTGTAATCTGTAATATAGTTTATTTGTTTGGGATGAATGTAATTTATTATCTGTAATTGATATTTCTGTGGTCTGTGATCTGTGAATAAAAGATAAGTGCTATAGTTTATACCGCTTATCAACTATATTTCTGTATTTTGATCTGTGATGATTAAACGATGTTGCACTATTGTGTTAAACCCCTGGGCCACAATTATACACACACGAATATGGATTTCACGAGGAAATCGATTAAGTCACAGATTTTTGAAATAATTTTTTAATATACAATTTGAATTCAAATGTTTTGGAAATGGATTGGGTTTAAAGTGAAAAGCTTTTGAAATGAAATTTCAAAGATGAAATTTAGAATAACTTGATTAAGTTTTGGAATTTAAATAATTTGATTTAAACTTAGATTCAAGATTTGAAATTGAATTATATGATTTGAAATTAGGGATTAAAGATGTTATATTAGTTATATATGGCTTAAACCATTTTTAAGTATTGTTTTTGGGAATTTGAATTAACCCAAAGATTGTAACTCGTATAATGAAATTAGGTTTTTCTAAAATAAAACTGTTGTTTCTAAATGATAAAATGCTTTCGTTTCAATTTTATTAAAGGGATTTCAAGTTTAAACTGAAATAGTTTTCCAAGTTATAGATGAATATTTGGAAACGAGTTTTGAAAATGAAAATTTGGGAACGATTTGAAAGCTATGAGACAAATCTTTGATTTAAAGATTTAATAAATTAATCCAATTGAAATGGAATTGTTTTGAAATCCGGAAATGAATCTTTGTAAAACTAGGTGAACTTTATGAAATAATTGTTTTGTTTAAAAGATTTGAAATGGTAATTGGTTTAAACCATTTGAAAGAAAGTTTTGAATTATTAAGTTGTGACTTAATTGAAATCCCATATCCATATGTATTAAATGTTGCACTCACTATTCGGTTTAGCCGGCTGAGGACCTTTGTGTCGTATAACCCATTCTGAATATGTGATACGACGTATATGGATAGCATTTGAAGACCGGTGGTGAAGACCGTGTATTTGCAAGAGCGATAGAATGACCTATCGATTGTCTCTGCACTGAGTCGCGCCTGTATAGAGTTTCCCTAAGTGATGGGAAGTCCGATCGGGATTGTGAATACCCGTATTGCAAGGATTTCTTTGGAAGTGCCTTCGGTTCTGTTCAAACCGAGAACACTTGTATGGATCGTATGTCTGACATTACATTTGAGATATAAATTAGATTTCTTTCAAATGCATTTCTGTTGGTGGCGGAGAATTTATTCTCTTAGCTTAACACCCTTCTCTAAGACGTACGAGCTCAAAGGTTATGTAGTTGAAGGTTATCGGCGATATATTCCCAATTTGGTAATGTGGCATGTTGAGTGCTGCTGGTCATATGTTGATCAAAGCGTGGCATTTGTGAAAAAGCGTTGCTTTGTGGACGAGACTTCGTCAGAACTCACACCCCGGAAATGGTCGAAACAGGAAAGATGCAGGAAGGTTATTTTGAGGGTAGCGCCCTCTGAGGGTATGTCATTTCCTTCTGGATAGAAGTGGTATCATGGTATGGAGCCCATATACTTAACTTATGTGGATATCGCAAATATATATATATATATATATATATATATATATATATATATATATATCTTACTTTGTGATTGTTGTTGGTGCCCCGGATAAAGGTTGGTTACGACCGGGGGATGGCATACACATGTCAGTAGTTACCCAGTTAAGGGGCACCCGGCCTTGTGTTGGCCGAGATCCGGTTAGGTTCTCGGGGCGTCCTTCCAGAGGCATACCCATGTGGCAATGGAAAGTTCCTTGGCCTGACCATTTGTTGGAAATCCAAAGAAACAATACGAGCCTTGTACAGTATTAGTTGTATAACCTGCCATCTAATATGGTAGCTATAGTAGGCATAATATAATGGTACCTTTGCTGGCTAAGATTTATATTATACTTTCGAAATGGTTTTCTACACTTTGCACTTATAGTAATAATATCATGAAATTTACGTGTCAAGCATGTGTGACTATCATAAGAAGAAATCTCCTCTAATTCTACGTTTGCATTGTGTGTGTGACGGGAGGTTTATGGTAGTTACATTTTCTAAAAGCATTGCGAAATAACTTTAAAAATTCCGTTGTTGTTTGTTTTTAAAGATAAACTGTTTTTGTTACTCACACCAGTCCCATGACTGATCTAGAGTTTATTGTTCCTTTCCTAAACTCTGGGTGCTCACTATTTTCCATACGGGCAGTCTAGAGTTGGGTTTTTCAGATAGTCAAGTTTAGTAGGTTATCTGGAGCTAGTTCAATCTTTGGATATGGACGATACTTTCTTGTCTTTGTGGATCGTGATGTTGGTTCGAGCTGCTGCTGGAGATCTTTTGAAGATAATCTTAGAGTTATATTTGTTCCGCTAATAGTGTTATCTATTTTCTTTCCGTTGCTATTTTATTGTATCATATCTCTGATGTATATTGATATTCATTGTATCACTCTATTGTATCAGTGTTGTATATCAATGTATTATTCCTTTTCTTCCGCTATGTTGTTTACTTAATTGTGTTATAAGATCCGGCGACTTGGATTTGAACGGTCGAATCTATGGCATTCGAGTACGATACAAAGTATGGATGTCAATTTTCGAACGCGAAAAACCCGTTCGTCACAGGAGTGCTCCTCGGTGCTCTGATCTAGACCAGGTACTATGACGGGCGGTACCCCAGTAGCCCTGCCATTATATGGAATCCAATCTCCAATAAGTGCCCTAGGACTTGATTATATACCTATTATGTTGGAATTTAACGAATGTAACAATTTCGGCTGTTTGAATAACTATTTTCACTTAGACACTATGATAATATCAGACGGATTTGATAACAATGTTTTGGTTATCTTAAAGTAAAAACCCGACATGTTTATTTGTGGCATGGTCTTACGAGAAACCTTTGTTTCAAAGGATTTTTGAAAATATTAATAATCCAATTAAGTGTGTTTTCTCATGTTGGTTTTCCAAACCGATTCGGGTGTTGTTTTACTATGATACTCGGGTCAGATCGAGTTGAACAGATTTAGGATAGGATAGTATGGAGCTCAGAAGACGAGTTGGAGGACAGAGACCTATTTCCGTAGATTTGTATTTTCCGCTGCGAAAGGACAAGTTTCTGACTGTCCAGATTTGATGCAGTGATTGTGTACTCTGATAATGGTATGTATATATAACAGTACTGGTTTCTTTGTATTTAAAGCTTTTGTTATATATTATATTGTATTCCGCTACGATTGTGAGATTCTGTGTTGTTTTTTCCCTTCTTCTTCTACCTTTTTCTTCTTCTACCCTAATGGTTCGTATTTCCGTCCAATTTGAGTTGAACTGATGGAGAATATTGTCGATTCAAAGAGGTACGGATTTGCGTGTCATTACATATAACCTATTTAATCTAATTTAATTTATTACCTATTTTAAACAAATTGAATTATTTAATCTATTTTGAATCTATTTTATATAATCTATTTAATCTATTTTTAATTTATATAATCTATTTTATATCTATTTAATATAATATAAACCTATTTTAAATTTATTTAATTTATTTTAAATCTATTTAATATAATTTTAATATATTTTCAATTTGTTTAATCTATTTTAAATATATTTAATATAATTTATATCTATTTTAAATTTATTTAATCTATATTAAATTTATTTAATATAATTTAAATATATTTTAATTTTATTTAATATATTTTAAATCTATTTAGTATAATTTAAATTTATTTAATATATTTAAAATTTATTTAATATATTTATAAATCTACATAATATAATTTATATCTATTAAATCTATAATTAATGTATTTAAAACATTTAAACCTAATCAAATCTATTTAATCTATTTTTAATCTATTTAAATCAATTTAAATCTAGTTAAATCAAATTTAAATCTATTTAAACTATTTTTACTATTTAAACTATTTCAATCTTTTTTAAACTATTTTTAAAACCATTAAAACTACTTATACTATATAATTTATTTTCGAAAATTTCAGATGTGTAAAGTTGAACTATTTATATTTGAATCCTTGATAATGATACAACCTAAGTCAGAATTTGGAATTGATACCTTTTCTTGAAATGACATATTTGAGTAAATATGATGATTTCGATCTAGGATTTAATAAACCTATCTTATCGATAAATTCAACAGTGAATATGATTTTGAAAGTGAATATAGTTTTGAAAGTAAATATGATTTCGAAAGAAATAGAATTTGAAATCAAATATAACATTTTGATATTAGGTATGAATTGACTTTTGATATGTAAAAGAACCATCCGGTGTGAAATAAGCGTTTAGTTGTTAAAGAGACCATGATCGGATATTGTCATACTCTCTGCCAATACCGAAAACCACTCTAACAACTGTGTACGTGGTGGAGTTTCCAGAAATGAAGTAGGATGGTTTGGTAAATGATTCTGTTTGAGGTATTAACATGACCGTGACTCCCGTGAGTCAGCTTGATGTGGCCAAAATATGAGCTATACCAGGCCAAGTGGGGTCAATATCCTGATCGGGCACATTTCTTCGATAGCGTTCGATTGCTTTGTGATTGATTTGATGACCACCCTTGATTTTGATTTGGGAGTGTGTTTCGAGGTGGGCCGTAGTAGCTGCTATGCGTTACCACCAGTCCAGGAGTGCAATTGGTATATGTACCATGGCATTGCCTCAAGTGCCATGTTCACATGCCTTAGCGCGCCTTCTATGAGTTTTTTTTTACCACAACTATAGGGTGCCCTCTGTGTAAACCTCCTGTTTATGGAGGAGCGTACGGTATTGTTAAGACTATGGGAATATATAAAATGTGTTAAGGGGGATATGGGTAACACCTTAACGCTATTTTAATACCTTTACTTTCGTGTAGACACATTATAATAGCGTATTTCACTACATAGTAGATAGTTTAGCGGATCCTTAGGAGATGGAAATCCCGAACATCTCTTAAGTTACTGCACTCACATTAGACACTGGATAGGAGATGTCAAACCTTGTAGACATCTCTGACGCTGTCACACGCATATTTAACGTTGATTTAACTTACATAAGATCTATTATTTCTCACCCGAGTGCTTTGTATTTTCAATTCGCACGAGTCAGCCTGAGCATTTCATGGCTGAAGACCTTATTTTGGTGGATGAAGACGAATATTTGTACTATTATTATTTATTATATGTATTCCACTGCACATGTTGTTCCGCCATATTATTTATTTATTCATGTTTATGTAACTCTGATTTTTGTGTTGTAAAAGAATAGTCAAATGTATTTATAAAACAGCTTCATGAACTGTTATTTGATTATTATATCTATCATTCCGCTGCAAGATTCAGTATTTGTTTTATTTCTTTCTCTTTTTCCTATTTACCCCATAACAATCTCCCTTTTGAATGTTTGAGTCTGACATGTGTGTCTGCTTAAAATGTCCAAAAAGGCAAGTCGTTACAGTTGGTATCAAAGCTTTGGTTTTGCGATAACCTTAGCTTTGTGGGGTTTGACTCTTATAAAATAGGGTAGTAATACCCTAGAATGAATCGTTGATTGTATATGTATGAAAGAATGTATTTGTTAGTGTTATAAAAGGTTTTGTATCGTGTCAATTTGTTCCGTTTTGTATTTACAAATTTTGGTCAGTACATACAATGCTATGACATCAGTAGGAATTTCTAAACACTTAGTAGGATAGACCTGACACAATATTGTTTGACATATAGGTAAATGAAATAATTTTGCCTATTATATAATTTGTATAAAAAATAATAGATTTTATAAATGATATAGTCGAATGTAATGTTTTGTTTGTTAGGTAGAAAAATTTATGAATATTGATTGAAGAATAGGATTTACAAATAATGTAAATATAAATTGGAAGTTTAGAACTGAAGTTCCGGGATTTTTGAAATTCCTTTCAAAGGGTTTTGGAATATAGTATTAGTAGTATTTAAAAGTATTTTCAGATATGAAAATTTCCATTTTATTTGAAAGTAAGTTTTAAAGGAAACTTTTAAAGGAAATAAGTTTTGTACTCCCCTCTCAGTAACTGGAAATTAATTTCGGTGATGAGTGCACGCATCATCGACGTTCATTTTCGAGTTTCAAAGTCTGAAGAATATTGTAGTAATTTTACTGCACAATTGTTTTGATAAATTTATCTTGATTTTTAATTCCAAATATGGTTTGAAATGGAACCCGGATGTTTAGTTCTTAAGTTTCAATAAATTACAAATTGAAATAAGTGTAATGAATGGAGTCTTGATTATATTAATAAGTGAAAACTTCTAAAACGAAATTAAGAAATTCGATGTTAAAATGATTAATGAAATAGATATGAAATTTGAAAATTTGAAAACTGTAAATAAAAAGGAAATGAAATACATTTTGTTAACTAAATATATAAGGGAAACTTGGGTAATATTCAGTTGCATTCTTAAAAACGTATCTTTATAACTTACCAAAAATATTAAAAGTTAAAATGTTAAATAAAAATATATAATAGAATATCATACAAGCAAACTTAAGGTAATGAAAGTGTTCAATAGAATTATTTTAATAAATAAGAATTCGGATGTTATAAATTGTTATAAACTACAATTAATAGTTGAAATGCTACTAATGAAATGTAATAAAAGTGAATAATGTACGGAAAATGATTATAAGCTTAAGATAATATTTAAGCTATCTATAATCAAATTGAATAGAAAAGGTGAACACTGCAAGTAAATAGTTATAAACTAAAATTATTGTTGAAGCCTGTGACGCCCCACCTCTATACCCACGCTAGCCAAGAACACTACTGTGAATGCTGTCGACTAGCACGGAGAATAATGCTGTTGAGGAGCGACCATCTGTATAATTGCTTTGTGCGAGTACCGATATGCCAGATAAAAATATAACTTTTCATCTCAAGAGGAAATCCGACATACCGACACAAACTCAAAGCTACTACACAGTGGCTATAATATCTTCGGAAACAAATATAGAAATAAACATAACATAAATCAGTCATAGACAATTCATATCACAAAGGCGGAAATAGATATGAATATTACACATGAAAGTGTACATCAGAGTAGTGGTCTAAAAAGATCCACAAAACACAAAAGAAATAGTTACATGAACTACACAAAAGAATAAGTGTACATTATGGAGTTTATATCTCAAATGTATACAACAAAAACTACTAATCTAAGTAGTTAGCCAAAAGTCAAGGAGTTAATCCCGGATGAGAAGTCAAGCAGAAGCACCTGTAACATCTCGGTCTGACCCGAGTATTATTTAATAAGAAAATAATAAACGGATCAGTCTAACTATAAATATCAGATGAAACGATATAGAATAAGAGATATGACTAAACACATAATAATCACAATGCCAAGCTGTGATATATATATATATATATATATATATATATACACTTAGTTGATAATCATCAAAAGATTAATCAACGTCACCAAATCTACACAAGAATCAAAGAAACGTCATGCTCCTTATTTCGCTCACCATACCATAAATATTGACGATAATATCAATGTCAATCACAAAAGTCAATGACACACAAATTCCAGAAGACTACGCAAGAAATCCAGAAATCACAAAAGTCAATGACACACGAATTCACCAATGCACAAAATATTGATAAAACTTATCAATGGAAATCACGAAAATTGGTGAAACACAAATTCTAGGAATCTACACAAGAAATCCAGAAATCACAAAGAGGGGGGGAGGCCTATCACAAACGGGAGCATAAAGCCCACCAACACGTGCATCACAAACGGAACGCTAATTCCATGGTCGCTAACCATCACAAATTGAGCCGAAGCTCCACAAACGGCCCGAAGACCATGGGTTGCTACCCCATCACAAATTGAGTAGAAACTCCACAAAACGGGGTTTAGTCTCCCGCGCACACAAAGAGACATCGCACATTGCTAGTCTAAATCACAAAGATGATCGTCATGATTAGCGAGAAGTGTCTATTACACTAAGCTAGTAAATATATGAGTTTAACTTCATGTCCCATAACCACTTGCTTAACTTAAATATTTACGAACAAACTGTAAATCTCCACTAGAAAATTGTCACAAGAGGTTCAATCGAACAAGTCCAAGAATTAACCGACAAAGTAAACGCAAGCGTTTCATACCACTTGTTTCCAAGAATTAACCGAGATGTTTGAATGAGATGTTTAAATTGAATTAAAACGATCTAACGATGTTTTAAAAGGTGTTGAGATTCGAAACCATAGATTTCAACATTTATTGTTGAAATAAACGTTTTCGAGAAATAAAAGGAAATGGTGGACTATAACACTGTTGTTATAGTAAATGATTTCCGAAAGGAAATGTTTTGTATAGTATTGGGATTTATATATCTATTTAATTTCGAATCCCTATACTAGTGATTTTGGGTTGTCGTAACGATGTTTTACGTAACATTCGTTTTGGCCCAAATAAATATGTTTAAGAGCATGATTTCCTTATAGAATGAAATATATACTTAATCTCGATTTAAGTATATTGAATATTTTCTAAGTGTTGAAAATAAATAAAATTTGTGAATTACTTATGAATAAATAAGTATGGAAATGTTTTTCCAATGTGAAATGAAACGTTTAGAGAATTTATCTTTTTGAAGATAAATTGAAAATGAATAATTGAAATCATATATGCATGGATATTGTGAAATATAAATTCACTATGGAATTTATAAAAGAAAGTGGAATTTGTCTAAAAATAAATATTGATTTATTTTTGAGATATTGAATAATATATCTTGTAAAGATATTTGGTGAAATAAATTATTTGGAAAATTATTTGGAAACTGGTGATGTGTGCATATCCAGTGATAGTTCAATCACCGACTATCAATATTTCCCTTTGAATGGGTAATTGATGTGATTTGTTTGAATGTGAATGCTACACTTATTTTTGAATAAGCGCTCACTATTCGGGTTAACCGGGAAAGGACCATGGGGTCGTATAACCCATTCCGAATATGTGATACGTCGTTGTGAATTGCATTGAAGATCGGTGTTGAAGACCTGGTATTTGCGAGAGCGATAGGATGACCTGTCGATTGTCTCTGCACTGAGTTGCAGCGGTATAGAGACTCCCTAAGTGATGGGAAATCCGATCAGGATTGTGAATATCCGGATTGCAAGGACTTCTTTGTAAGTGCCTTCGGTTTTGTTCGAGCCCGGAACAGACTTGTATGGATTGTGTGTCTGACATTACAAGTTGAGATATAAAGCCGATTTCTTTCAAATATATTTCTGTTGGTGGTGAAGAATTTATTCTTTTAGCTTAACACCCTTCTCTGAGACGTACGAGCTCAGAGGTTATATAGTTGAAGTTATCAGCGATATATTCCCAATTTGGTAATGTGATATGCTGAGTGATGCTGTAAATGATCATTGTGTTGATTATTTGTGATAGGATCGTTTATTTGATCGTCTATCCTTGTGATCATTGTGTTGTTCATTTGTTGACCCAAAGCATGGCTTTTGTATAAAGTATGTTTTTGTGGACGTGACTTCGTCGAACCTCACACCCCGGAAATGGTCAAAACAGGAAAGATGCGGCAAGGTTATAAGGGGTAGATCCCTTTAGGGTATGTACATTTCCTTCTGGATAGAGGTGGTATCATGGTATGGAGCCCAGATATTTAACCTATGTGGTTACTACGAATTTATTACTTTGTGGTTGTTGGTTTTCGGGATCCCGTGAGAAAGGTCGTTTACGATCGGGGAATGGCGTGCTCGTGTCAGTAGTTACCCAGTTAGGGGTAACCCGGCCTTGTGTTGGCAGAGTTCCGGTTTGGTTCTCGGGGATGTCTTTCCAGAGGCATTCTCATGTGGCAATGGGAAGTTCCTTGGCCTGACCATTTGTTGGAAATCCAAAGAAACAATACGAGACTTGTACGGTTTTAGTTGTATAACCTGCTATGGAATATGGCGGTAACCTGCTATTGAACATAGTTAGCTATAGTAGGCATACGATAATGGTCGTATGTTGGCTAAGATTTATATTCTACTTTCGAAATGAATTTTCCCTACACTATGCACTAGTAATAATATCAAATGTTATTTTTAAATGCGTATCAAGCATCTTTGACTATCATAAGGAGAAATCTCCTCTGATTCTGCGTTTGCATGTGTGTGTCTGCGGGAGGCCTTATGGTAGTCTCATTTTTAAAAGCATTGCGAATTGATTAAAAATATCTCTCTATTTTGATTTTAAAGATAAATAAACTGTTTTGAGTTCTCACACCAGTCACATGACTGACTTGGAGTTTATTGTTTTCCTTCCTAAACTCTGGGTGCCCACCAATTTCCACACGGGCAGTCAAGAGTTAAGGTTTATCAGGATATTCTGGATATTCTGGAGTTGCTGGAGGCAAGCTGGATGGCATGGCGTATTACTTATATAGTATTTCTTTTTCCGCTGCACTATTTGTTGTTGTTGTTGTATACTCTGATGATATGATGTAATGAAATGTGATGTAATGTAATAACTGATATAGTTCTTTGTTTAAAGATTATTCATTTATTATTAAATGTTGTTCCGCTGCGAATTGTGAGATTCTGATGTTGTTCTGTTGTTTTCTGTCCCGTTCTATTTTCTTCTGTTTTTCTTTTTCCTCTATTCTCTTTTTCTTCTATTTTTAAAATTTTCTATTTTCTCTTCTCTCTATTTTCTAATCTTCCATTCTATTCTCCTATTTTCTTTCCTCTCCATCTTCTACCTTATTTATTATCTTCTTTTCTTTCTACTTTCTTCTTCTTTTCTTTTTTCTTAAACCCATAACATTTCGGGTTTTCGGCCTTCGATTTCTCGGCAGAAGATAAAGTGAGTATCGATGTTGAATTTTCGAAAGTCGAAAATTTCTGGAGCGTTACATTAAATTAGGTGAAACTTCAATCTCTTCCACAACACCGGGCTCAAGAATAGAATCGGAATCTCGAAGACATTTCCGAAGTTGAGAAACGTGAAACACGTCATGCATAGCAGAAAACTGAGCCGGTAATAAAAGGCGATAATCCATGGAACCAATACGTTCGGTGATAGGAAATGGCCCAATATATCGAGGCGCAAGTTTTCCCGATCGACTGAAACGTACGACACCTTTCATAGGTGAAACACGAATGAACACAAGATCTCCCACAGAAAATTCTAACTTCCTTCTCCGGTTATCGGCATAGGATTTTTGTCTACTCTGGGCTTCTTTCATCCTATGACGAATAAGATCAATCATTTCTGTGCAATCACGAATAAAATCTGGACCTAAAGCCAGCTTCTCACCGGCCTCAAGCCAACAAGAAGGAGATCGGCATGGCCTTCCATAGAGTGCCTCAAAAGGTGCCATACCAATACTAGATTGGAAGCTATTATTGTAGGAAAATTCAACAAGTGAAATATGATCTTCCCAACTTCCACCAAAATCAAGAACACAAGCACGAAGAAGATCTTCAAGAGTTTGATTCACACGCTCGGTTTGTCCATCGGACTGGGGATGATAAGCTGTGCTAAAATCAAGCTTCGTTCCCAAAGCTTTTTGAAGACTCTTCCAAAATCCACTAGTAAACAATGGATCACGATCACTAACAATTGAAGTAGGAACACCACGCAATTTAACAATTTCTTTGATAAATATTTTGGCCAAAAGAGGAACGGTTCGGTTAGACCGAACGGGAATAAAATGGGCGGATTTAGTAAGTCTATCAACAATTACCCATAAGCTATCATAACCCGATCGAGAACGGGGAAGGCCATCTATAAAATCCATGGAAATTTGATCCCACTTCCAAACTGGAATTTCTAAAGGTTGCAATAACCCTCCGGGCCTTTGATGTTCGGCCTTAACGAGTTGGCAAGTCATGCAACGTTTAACGAAGTTAGCGATGTCAAGTTTCATTCCCTCCCAATAATAAAGTGCTTCATATCCGCGTACATTTTACTACTACCGGGATGAATGGTAAATTTAGAACGATGTGAATCTTCTAAAATATCTTTACGAAGATCACCAATATTTGGCACGACAAGTCTACAAATTTCCGAATGCCGCCACGAGAATCGATATCAAAGTCTTTCAAACCTTCAATATCAATTTTATCCCTAATATTTTGGCCAAGAAGAGCCAAGTCGGGATCTAGCCCTTGAGCTTCAAGAATGCGGTCTAAAAGAGATGGATGAGCCTCAAGGCTACATAAAACAAATGATGAGCATAAATCGGAAACACGGTCTCGAATTTCGCAAGTGGATAAAATCTCGAGATCGTTCCATTCGGATATCATTATAGAAACAACAGCTTGTTGTTTACGGCTAAGAGCATCGGCGACAAGATTACCCTTACCGGGAGTATAAAGAATACCAAGATCATATGGTGCAAGAAATTCGAGCCAACGCTGTTGACGCAAATTAAGTTCCTTTTGAGAGAATAAATATTTCAAAGACTTATGATCTGTGTAAAGAACAAATTTCTCTCCTAAGAGATAATGACGCCAAATCCGAAGAGCAAAAACAATAGCCACGAGCTCTAAATCATGAGTGGCATATCTAGTCTCAGCAGGCTTTAATTGCCTAGAAGCATAAGCAATAACGCGTTCCTTTTGCATAAGAATGGCACCCAAACCAATGCGACTAGCATCGGTATAAACAACGAAATCTTGATTCCCATCGGGAATCACAAGAATAGGAGCATCAGAAAGAAGTTCTTTTAATTTCTGAAAAGAAGCTTCACATTTGTCCGACCAAATGTATTTAACACCTTTCTTCGTCAAGCTAGTGAGAGGCACGACAATTTTAGAAAAGTCTTTAATAAAACGATGGTAATAGCCCGCCAATCCAAGAAAACTACGAATCTCTGTCACACTCTCTGGTCTCTTCCAATCTTGAATCGCTTCAATCTTTGAAGGATCCACGGAAATTCCGGATTCGGAAATAATGTGACCGAGAAACTTCACACGAGATTGCCAAAAATGGCACTTAGAAAACTTTGCCTTTAATTGATTACTCCTAAGAGTTTCCAACACAATCCGAAGATGTTTTTCGTGCTCCTCCTCGGTTTTAGAATAAACAAGAATATCATCGATAAAGATGAGAACAAACCGGTCGAGAAAGTCTTTAAAAACTCGATTCATTAAGTCAACGAAATAAGCCGGGGCATTTGTTAACCCAAATGGCATAACAAGCCATTCATAAGATCCATACCGAGTACGGAACGATGTCAAAGGAATGTTATCCTCTGCAATACGAAGATGATGAAAACCGGTAGCCAAGTCCAATTGTGAAAAGACTCTAGAACCACTAAGTTGATCGAATAGATCATCAATCCGAGGTAAAGGATATTTATTTTTGATAGTAAGATCATTAAGCTTGCGGTAGTCGACGCAAAGCCTAAGTGTACCATCGGATTTCTTCACAAAAATAGCTGAAGCTCCCCAAGGCGAGGAACTAGAGCGAATAAATTGCTTCGTTTCCAATTCAGATAATTGTTTACGCATCTCCTCGTTTTCTTTATTGGACATACGATACGGAGGACGAGTGATAGGTTGAGCTCCAGGAATAAGATTAATTCTGAACTCAATTGCTCGCTTAGGTGGTAATCCTAAAACGGGTTCAAATATGTCGAAAAATTCACAAACGACGTGAATAAGAGAAATAATATCACCCTCATCATCATCATCGTCAGCACGGGGATTTAAAGAATATAAAGATGCAACCAAAGCAGAATCTGAATCCTTAAGAATAACAGAAACCTGATTAACAGATTGAGGATGTCGAAGATGAATAGTCCGCTCAGGACATAGGATATGAGCTTCATAATGGTTAAGCCAATCCATTCCCAAAATCATTCCAAAGCCTAAATAACGCATGACATGCAAATCGGCTCGGAAAGAAAAATCACACAAAACAATCTCGACATCCTTGCACAATAAACTGATTGTTGCGGATCCACCAACCGGATTCGCAATTCTCAAAGAAGTCGTTAAACACAAAACATCCAAAGAAAAAGTATCAACAAGTTCTTTTGATATAAAATAATGGGACGCACCCGTATCAAAAAGAACTCGAATAGGATGATCACGAAACAAAATAATTCCATCTAGAATAGAATGAGAAATACCTTGGCCACGAGATGTGTTGCCAGGGGCTTGAGCAACATTTAACTTTCCCTCTTGCTTGCCCTGAAGCATGGGGCATGAAGATATAACATGACCGGGAACTTTGCAGTAGCGACAAGAAAGAGACTTTGGGCACTTGTTCGCATAATGGTCCTTCGAACCACAATTATAGCATTCCCCACGACCAAAGGAAGAAGTCTTTGCCACGGAGGTTGCTTGCTTCCCTTTCTTATTGGGATAAGGGCCTTTAGATTTGTTTGGCCTCTTTCTGTTGTTGAAGGTTGGTTTGGAACCCACCACTTCAACGTCATTCTCTCTATCCGCCTCTTCAAGACGAAGAGCGATATCAACGAGTTGGTCGAAAGAAACTTCTAACTTTAGAAGTAATGGCTTCTTGAGACTTTTGTTTAAGCCATAGACGAATCTCTGATTCTTCTTAAGAGGGGTGTTGATGTATTCAACCCCATATTTGGAAAGCGACTCGAAGGAGGCGACGTAATTAGTCACGGAGGACTCACCTTGAACAAGGTCTATAAATCGTCGAGCCAATGTCACTTTTTCTGCTTCTAGTACGAATTTTAACTCGAAGCGCTCTCGAAATTTCTCCCAGGTGAGATCCGCTTCATTAATCTCAGAAATAAGAAGCTCGTACCAATCCAATGCTCTTTCTCGGAGCACACTAGAGGCCACCTGAACTCGGTGAAGGTCAATAAGATTCATGCGCAAAAAGATGCGATCGCATGTTCTTAGCCAAGCCTGTACTTCAATTACAGTTTCGGAACCTTTGAATGGCTCCCCACCCAAATTAGTGTAATCGCTACACAAGCGTGCAAATCCCGACTTTGGGTGAGTAGGTTCTGGATTAGCTCCAGCTGCCTGAGCATTTGTCACTAAATCAAGAAGCTGTTGAGCAGTCATAAAAACTCCATCCTAGGGTGGAGTGCTAGATGGCACGGTTCTGGGGCGGCCAGGTCTAGACATTTCTCTTCCTTAAGAAAGAAAGAAGGAAGAAGAAGAAGGTTATTCACAAATGAATATCAAGAAATCTTGATAGATAAAACAAGGAATCATAAAGAAAATAAGATAGAACGGTACGAAGACCCGAAAAAATCCTAAAGCACAACTCCTAAGATGGACTTAGGATGATGATTCTTGTTATAATATCCGTATTGTTCCGAAGTTTGGCTCTGATACCAAGCTGTGACGCCCCACCTCTATACCCACGCTAGCCAAGAACACTACTGTGAATGCTGTCGACTAGCACGGAGAATAAGGCTGTTGAGGAGCGACCATCTGTATAATTGCTTTGTGCGAGTACCGATATGCCAGATAAAAATATAACTTTTCATCTCAAGAGGAAATCCGACATACCGACACAAACTCAAAGCTACTACACAGTGGCTATAATATCTTCGGAAACAAATATAGAAATAAACATAACATAAATCAGTCATAGACAATTCATAACACAAAGGCGGAAATAGATATGAATATTACACATGAAAGTGTACATCAGAGTAGTGGTCTAAAAAGATCCACAAAACACAAAAGAAATAGTTACATGAACTACACAAAAGAATAAGTATACATTATGGAGTCTATATCTCAAATGTATGCAACAAAAACTACTGATCTAAGTAGTTAGCCAAAAGTCAAGGAGTTAATCCCGGATGAGAAGTCAAGCAGAAGCACCTGTAACATCTCGGTCCGACCCGAGTATTATTTAATAAGAAAATAATAAACGGATCAGTCTAACTATAAATATCAGATGAAACGATATAGAATAAGAGATATGACTAAACACATAATAATCACAATGCCAAGCTGTGATATATATATATATATATATATATATATATATATATATACTTAGTTGATAATCATCAAAAGATTAATCAACGTCACCAAATCTACACAAGAATCAAAGAAACGTCATGCTCCTTATTTCGTTCACCATACCATAAATATTGACGATAATATCAATGTCAACCACAAAAGTCAATGACACACAAATTCCAGAAGACTACGCAAGAAATCCAGAAATCACAAAAGTCAATGACACACTAATTCACCAATGCACAAAATATTGATAAAACTTATCAATGGAAATCACGAAAATTGGTGAAACACAAATTCTAGGAATCTACACAAGAAATCCAGAAATCACAAAGAGGGGGGGAGGCCTATCACAAACGGGAGCATAAAGCCCACCAACACGTGTATCACAAACGGAACGCTAATTCCATGGTCGCTAACCATCACAAATTGAGCCGAAGCTCCACAAACGGCCCGAAGACCATGGGTTGCTACCCCATCACAAATTGAGTAGAAACTCCACAAAACGGGGTTTAGTCTCCCTCGCAGACAAAGAGACATCGCACATTGCTAGTCTAAATCACAAAGATGATCGTCATGATCAGCGAGAAGTGTCGATTACACTAAGCTAGTAAATATATGAGTTTAGCTTCATGTCCCATAACCACTTGCTTAACTTAAATATTTACGAACAAACTGTAAATCTCCACTAGAAAATTGTCACAAGAGGTTCAATCGAACAAGTCCAAGAATTAACCGACAAAGTAAACGCAAGCGTTTCATACCACTTGTTTTACTAAGCCGTTTAATTAGATTTCTCATACGAGTGAGGTAAAGGTTTGTATATACTAATAGATTGGAAAACGGTTTTATAAACGAATTTGGTATTAAAATAATATTGAAATCGTTTGAGGAAAGAGTTTTGATATTTACTACTAGTATAGAAAAACCTTTATAATTTTAAAGTGACAAATCACGAAGAAGATTGTAAGAACAATCAATCACAAAAATTCACATACGAAGACGTGAATAAAATCCAACGAAATCGATAAAGGATCCATCGAAATGGATATTCAAAAATCCCTAAAAAGAGTCATCAAAGTCATAATAGAGAATAACAACAAATAGGATTATCACGAATCGATTTAAATTGGAAGTTCAATCCAAAAAGGCAAATTGGACTCAAACAGCAGGTTCAGTCGACTGAACAGAGATTTTCAGTCGACTGACCCTGTACATGGAAATTTTCCAGGTTCAGGAAACTTTCTGTTTCCAGTTTCAGTCGACTGTGCAGAGTTTTTCAGTCGACTGAAACATGCCTGGAAACTCTCGGGTTTCAGGTTCAGTCGACTGAACAGAGTTTTCAGTCGACTGAATCATGCCTGGGCTGTTTTTCAGCCTTATTCAAATGAAGAGCAAACTCTTCCAAAATGCAACCGGACGAACATTGGCTCTAAGGGTTTATGCCAATCGGCAACCCGGCCCTATATGCTCCTCGATGCATCACCAAAAGCATGATCAAACATCCATAAAAGGATTTCACACAAATTTGACTTAAAAACTTAAAATTTGGAGTATTCACAAAACCAATCCAAATCAAGAGCAAATGCACATGAAGAAGTGTTAGGAATTCATACCCAACAACCAAAGATAATTATAGTCATAGATGTGAGATAAAAATCTCACCTTTTCACAAAATCGAACAAGAAGAAGCTTGAAAGCAAATGGAGAATCACCTCTCTTCAACACAACCCAATTGAGCTTGAATCTAAGCTCAAAAACAAGAACATTCCCAAAATTAGGTTTAGGAATTTCTGAAATTGGTATGAGAATAAGTTGGAGAAGAAGAAGAGAAGCTTACCAATGGGTTCTTCTTGAGTTTGGAGCAAGGAATTTGATTTGCAAGAGGAACTAGGGTTTTGGAGTTCTAATTTCCAATCTCTCCCACCACTAATATTCTAAGAACTGAAATGAGAAGAGAATGAGGGTGAGTGGGGAAGAGTGGCTCAGATTTGAGCATAAGTTAACCTAGGGCTGAGCCCAAACCAATACCCAAAGTGAAAAGTAGCAAAAATCAACTTTCTCCAAACATATCGAAGCTTATACTCAAAAAGGTCGCAAACGGCATTTTAAACTCAATGGGAGTGGTCCCGAGTCCTAATTCGACCGTATGCAAAAAGTAGCTTTTGGGACTAAAATCCGACTAACGATAAAATATTTAAATATAAAATCGACAAATATGCGGGTTGTTACAAAGCCATTTATAATTAAAATGAGTACTATATATATTGAATGATTATACATTCAGAGAACGTTGGAAATGATTTAGAAATGGAGATAGATTCAATAATACTTTATATGGAAGAATGAATGTGAAAAAGAAATTATCTATAAATGGTTAATGGAATTGTAAAGAAACTTACCTAATAATTTATAATCCAATAATTGAAATAAAAATAACTTATTTAAACAATGAATGTAAATTAATAAAATGAAAGAAAATGGCATTGTATGAATGTAGGAGAAATGAACTTTTGTAAGTAATAACGAATGTAAATTAATCAAAATAAACATTATACGAATGAGAAAGGAAAGGTAAATGATGTGAAAAAGGAAATCAAACTAAATAATAATGTGAAGTAAACTGAAATAAAATGTATACAATACTCCAATTATGAATTCATTTATGATCAAAATACTTGAAATGGATATAACTTATGTGTTAGCACTAGAACTGGTCACTAACACCCAAAGAAAGATTTGTATAGAGAGATTAATAAAGATAGAAAATTAAAATAGAGGAATTTATGCAGAATTAATTGCAAAAACTAGAACACCAGATTTATAGTGGTTCGGCGTAACTGCCTACGTCCACTTTCAGTTTAATCTTTACTGCTTTTCTAAACAGTTGAATACAGATACAATTCATACACCAACTACTTGAATTTAAATGCTAACTAAAAAAGAATGAGTCTTGAAAGTGGCAGAGTCTCCCTAGTGTTCTTGAAAAAAGTTCCCTTTCACTGTGCCTCTGCCCTTCTATTTATAGGCGAAGATAGGCTGGACTTCCCTCACTGGCCTAGGAACAAAGTACCTCGGCCCACAGTAGATGACTTCTGCGCACCGGGACAGGCATGCCCAATGGCAATTGCCGATCGACCTTGCTGAGTAATCTTTGATAAACGACGTTGTCAAAGAAAGTTGTCAAACGATAGATGCCGAACTAGAGAGCGATTGAGTAATGAAACAAAAATTTCGAACGATGGAGTAATGTCGAACAGTACCTAGGCCGAACGAGACATCACTGCCGAACAACATTCAAATGTCGAGCCAGGCCTGTGTGCCGAACGAGGCCTCTGTGCCGACCGAGGCCTGTATGCCGAACGAGGCATCTGTGTTAATCGAGGCTTGTATGCCGAACGAGGCCTCTGTGCCGACCGAGGCATGTATGCCTAAATTTCTAATCAATTTCTTAACTTACCACTTTATATTAAAAATATAGCTATATTCCAAATTCCCTTTTTAGTATTCACTTTATTTAATTATTTAATTCATAGCCAACTTAACCCTTTATTTATTTACTTAAATTCAAATATTTACCAAAACATCATATTCAATTTGTTAACTTGAATCCCATTTAATTTTTTTCACAAAAAATTAAACAAAATAAATTTACACTTTATATTCTTAACATTTATTTATTTACATCTTTAACTTGTAAAATATCACTATACTTATAAAAATCATTTTTATCCAATTTTAAACAAAGAATTTAACATTTAAAGTATTTAATATTTCCAAATATATATATATATATATATATAACGACGGGTCTGTATAATATTTTCTAACCTAGGTCAAGTGATACGGATAATATATCATTTCAATCCGTAATTTACAAGAAAACCGGGTTCTATCATTTCAAACCCGCAATCTCAAGTTAAATAAATGGCTAAATAAATAAATATCATTCAGGCCTATCATTTCAGCCCGTAACGATTTTTTTCCACAGGGAACTGGCAGTGATAAACAGTACATAAATAAATAGTGTAACAGCATAAATAAAACAGTATATAATATAACCGATGATGTGTAGGTTTAATAACAAGATTTTAACATCATCAATTTATATAACAGTCAAATAAAATGAAACAAAATTTTATTCTACAATTACCCTTGTTATTAATTCAGAGATATATAAGTATGTTTGTTAGGTGAGAATACTCACCTTCTCGAAGCTGTAGAATTTATTCAAACAACGATATATACCCCGAAAGAAGAGTACAGAAGGCACGATCAATCATTGGAAGATGAGACAAACTGATTTCGATCTTGAAACAAGATAAATAAATAAAACTTAGCACGCGAATTCAAATTATGGACAAAGCAAATTTTTAAATAAAACAAAGTTGGAACGCGCTAAAATAAAATGAAAATTGACTGAAATTGCTCGACCACTCCACCGCACGACTTGACCCATTAAAGTAAAAGCTCAGCCTGCCCATTTATTTTTTTCCAAAACAAAATTTACAAAATAAATTTATACTCTATTTTTTTAACCTTTTTTTCAAAATATTATGACGTGTTAATAAAAAGGTAGCAAATCTTATGTGGGCAACATGCAATTCACGGCAGTGATACATAAAGGTGGCGCATGCAATATTTATTTATTTATTTTTATTATTATTATTACTATTATTATTATTATTATTCTCTGTTAGGAAACAAGTAAAATATCAAAATCTCCAAATGAAAACAACTTTATGCCGTTCTTACATATATCATATATCCTCATACGTAATGTTTCTAAATTTTAAAGCACATGTGACCAACAAACAAAAAAAACGCGTACGGTCTGGAAATACTTCTTCCCTGAACACTCGCGTAAACAAAGCAGTGGAATTATCTTAAAAAATTTAGGCTGGGCTAACCTAAGGTGGCGTATGCCTTTTATATTATATATTTTTTTCTTCAAACTGAAGTGCGCTATACTCAAACAAGAATGCAGTTAATCCTTAATTACATGATTAATTAACCTTGATTATAACTTATTGCTAAATTAATAAATCTTTAATTATCTAACTAGTGATCTTTAATATCAAATTGATTAACCCTAAATCAAATTATTTATTAATCCTTAATCATTAATAATTAAATTAACTAATTATTCCTTAATTACCTCATTAATTTAATTAATTTCAAATCATTAATTATTAATTTAACTTTAAGATAAAAACATTTCTTAATTATGACTAAATCGTTATTAACAAAAACATTTGAAAACAATTTACTATTAAATTTACTTTAAAATTTCATTTCAAAAAAATGAGAAGTAAAATGAATACAATTTAACTTAAAAAAGTTTAAACAATTTAAAAACCCTTTTAAATTACTTAGTAAAGAAATGTATGTCTTATAGAAGGATAAAAATATACGGGTGGCGATAAAATAAATATTCAAATGCTAGGCTAAAACCGCATCAGAGATGCTCGGCAATGCACGACCAAATCGGAGAGAAGGGGAAGAAAGTTAGGCGTTTGTCATGCGGTGGAGCAGTTTGAACAGAACAATGGAAAAAAAAAGAAGGAAATAAAGTTGTAGCCATTACCTGATGCTACTGATTCTCACGCACGCAAGGAAGAAGAGAAGACCAACAATGGGATGACAATAAATTGCGTATGAGTCTTATATATGCCAAAGAGAGTGTGTGGGTTCTATTTCACCAATAGCTTGCGAAAATGAAGATGTAACAATACTGAGGTGGTGATGGAGTTGTGAACATGGGTTTCATTTATATAAGAGAAGTTGCGCAAATCACGTAAAGGAAAAAAATGGCAAGAAAGATTTGGAAACTCATATTTCAGTTAGTATTGATTTCAGTGGAGATTTGCATGGATTGCGCAAAAGTAACGTCAAGATATAAATTGCTTTAGGGATGGTAAAAGGAAAATTTTAAACGTGATTTATTATCCAGAGAAGATGTGTTGAAAAATGGTATAGTGGGAAAGGAATCTATCAGAAAAGAAATGGCTTTTACCAGAAATGGAATTGGAAAAATATACGTGATTTAAAACTTGCGTTGATTGGGATGAAAGATAGGTAAGAAATAAATGAAGATTTGAACGTTATTTTATTCAAAGTTTTATACCAAATTTAAATCAAATGAAGAAAATGGGAAGTTTAACGTTTGCACGTGTATTCAGGGTACTATACATTGAACGACTTTAATTAATTAATTTATTATTTAAGAACGGCACTCTAGACGCAAGATTTAAATCAAACGTACTCCCGCATTTAAATTTACACGTTTTTATTCATTTGCTACTCGTATATGCTAAAGAGTATTTTATTACGTACGTACTATTTACACCCCCAATGAAACAAAACATGTATAAACGTAAATTTAAAACGTGCCTTTTATAAAGCTTATTTATCCACTATCTAGTATCCAATCTAACATTTTATTTATTTCTTACTAACTAAGAAACAAAATGGTAAACGAATAAGGTTAAATTCTTTTACAAAATATAAATATATTTATTAATTTGAAACGTCTATGAATTAATAATTGTTAGTTATTCACGCAAAGGAAAGTAGAAACCCCAGGTGATTTCAATCCAGTTTTAAAAGAAATTAACAGCTCTTTGGAAGAGTCAAAATATATATATATATATATATATATATATATATATATATACACATTTTTAAATAAATGGAAGTAATGGCAAAGCACGGTGAATTTTCGTCCTTTAAACGTGCACGACAATTGATTTAGGAACAAAGTCTAAAATTAGAATGTGAACGGTTATAAATTTGTGGGTAACGCTTCGATTAAAATAGAAGGAAAGTAAATATACTTAAAATGCGTACAACAGACGCAATACTTTATGCCCAAATATAACAAAATAACGGATTTAAATTTCATACGTTTTCTTATATATACGTTATTTATTCCATCAAATAACGCGCCTTTTAAACGCGTAATTAAACAGTTTATTTATACATAAATTTTGATATTTATTACTTGAAAAATATGATTTGTTTACATTGGGGTTTTTTTCCGTTCATTTACCATTTACCAAGAATTCTATTACTAAAATGTATATAAGTAACAGTATAAATTATTTATTTTTAAAAAGTATATAATCCATTTATAGATAGCTAAGGTAAAATTATTGTGTTGTTTTAACGGTACAGAAAAATGAAAAATTGGCGAACGTTTTATAAAATTGAACAAAGAAAAGTGTTGATTCTTAGAGTAAGCAAACGGAAAAGAATATTTGATTTGAACATTATTGAAAAATCAATGGTTTTATTTATTAAATATGTGGAGTCAACGGAAAGAAAATTTATTCCTTTTCCACTTAAAAATGCATGTTTACTGATTTATTTTATTTGATTATTTATATCCAAGGTATGAAATTTAGACGCATGAAAAACCGACGCAATAATTAAATCAAACACACGCCCAGTTTCATAATAAAAGTAACGCTTTTAAATTTACACATTCTCTTATGTAGTAAATATACGTTAAAAATGTTCCATCAATAATGCGCCTTTTAAACGCGTAATTAAATAGTTTATTTATACACTAATTTTTTTTCAAATCTTATTTCTTAATTAAAACATAATTTTGCTATAAATTAAGTTATTTACCATCTTCAACAAAAAACCCAAATTTCCAATTGAAGTTAATTCTTAACCACGTAAAAATTTCAGAGATCTCATTATTTATTTAAAAATTTAGGCTATTCTTTTAATCAATTAAAAATTTAGATTTTTATATAATAAACCCCCAAAATTTTATAATTAAAAGTGAAAAATACTTGTTAAAACTTGGGCGTTACACTCTCCCCCACTCAGAACTTTTCGTCCTCGAAAAGGAAGAAGGTAGGGAATAGAAACAACCTGAAAGAAAACTAAATTGAAACTTAAATTAGAATCATTAATCTAAACCATATAAATTCAATTTTAAATTAATAATTGATTTCATCTAATTAATTTCACTGAAGTTCAATTTTACTGTTTCAAATTTCATTACTTCATCTTCTAATTATCTTAAAATAAAAGTTTCTAAAATCTTAAGTTTGAAAATCGTTTGTTATACTCAAAAATGTGTTCAATAAATTAATATCTTTTTTTATATAACTAAATTTATTTCTCTCAATATATTTTTATCATCTATGTTAAATATGTTTACACTTATTACAACTGCTTAAATTTATTCTTAGTTCCTTTAACGTTATTTTATATTGTAAATTATTCCATTACCTCTTGTTATTCTATCTACCTCTGTTAATCTTTTTATAACTAGAATTTAAGTGTATAACATTTATTATAACCACTCAAATTTTATTTGTAAAATCTTTTTATATTGTATATTATCTAATTACATTGTTAACTTCTGAAAAATCAAGGTAAGTTATATTGAAATGCAATTTAGTATTAAACAAATAAAACTTTCAAAGTCAATTATCTCAAGTTCGAATCATTTATTCAAAAATTTGATTTTCTTTTTATAATTGAAATTATTCCTCATGATAAAATTTAAGAATAAAATTTCCGTTTCCCTTCAAACTATTTAAAGATAAATAAATATATGTACATAATATGTCAAATCAAATTTAAATCATATATCTATATATTATAAATCAAGTCATATTTTAGAGATTCAAATCAATTAAATTCTCAAGGTAACACTGTAGCCAGACTACAGAATGGTCTCTTCACTTCGAAACTCGAAAATGAATGTCGATGATGTTGCAGTCATCACCGAAATTATTTCCTAGCGACAAAGAGAGGAACACTGATTTTTAAACCATTTAAAAAAATTTGGAAACAAATTTCTATTCAAAAATAATTTAAATAATATATCCTTTTAAAACTTTAAACACAAGGTTTGAAACCATCAGAAATTGAATTCTCAAGTTCTTGTTTTAAATTCATTTCTTTTTCCAAATTAATTTAAAACCATTGCTTATAGTTCAATTATTTATATGAGACAAAACCCTTGGTTTACAAAACCATAAATAAAATCAGAGACTATTATCTTTTGACAACTAGTTAAATTAATTATAAAAATTCTAAAAATTTATACTTATATATAATATTAGATTTTCTTTTTTTTTCAAATAAATTTTTCAAAACAAGGATAGAGATTCAAATTTGATAGACTCAAATCAAAGAGAATTTTTGATTTAAAGATAAGTTGGAATCAGAAGATCCGATGATTAAATAACAGAATAAGGAACTGGATAAGTTTATATAAATCGTGGGCAACCTTAACCAGGTCAACCGTGACTTAAAGAGTAAGATCGATGTGGATTTTTTGGGGTAAATCTACATTCGATCTGAAGAGATAGAGTTCGAAATAACCAAAGATACTAGCATCTAAACCGAGGATAAATATAAATCTCTGCTGAATCAATGCTAATTGTGAAGGAGTTTCACCCTTTTATTAGAATATTGGCGAGACCGCCAATTCACTATAAAGATCATCCAAAGTGGAGTTATGGGATACTCCAGAATCGAAAGAAGATGAATAGTGAGGGACACGAATGAATTTTGGAACCGCAGGGAACGTTCCAAAATTCAAAGGAAATCGAATCAAAAGGAAGAGACTGAATGAAAGTGATTCTGTAAATCAAATTTACCATACATTCTAAGTTTTGCCTAGAGCCAAAGCTCTGATACCAAACTGTAATGACCCACTATTTTGCGCTATTCAAATTTGACAATAAGTTAAAACATGTCAAGCTTGAATAGTTCAAAACAATAGATTGTAAATAAAGTAGGAGCAAGTGAAATCAAGGCACGCAGCATCATTCAATCATTCATAAGCAAGATGAATCAACCATACCCTCTTTAATTAATTTAACCAACCTCAATTTAATTAAATTAATTACTTTAATTACTTCTAAATCCTGCATATTAATTATTTACAAACCAATTAATTAATCATCCAATATCATTCATCTTAATTAATCCTCCTTGATTAATTTTAATTACATTAAGTAATTAACTTCAATTAATCACATTGATTAATTATTCTTAACCATTCCAACCCAAAACTATTTCCAATCTATAATTACATCCTGTAATTATCATCACTAATTACTTCACTAAGTAATTATACATTAAGTAATTATACTTAAACAATTTCCATAAATGATTATCTTTAATTAATTAATCTAATTAATTGTTAAAATTAATCACATTAATTAATTATTTAAAAATCCCAAGTTAATGATCTTCATTAACCATTAACAATTCTTTAATTACTTCTCTTAAGTAATTACACTTAAACTTAAATTAATTATTATTAATTACAATTTAATTAATCTTAAATCATTAATTAATAATCTAATATTATCCAATTAATGATTTCTTAATTGTAAATTAATTATTCCTTAATTAATTAACTTAAACCTTAATTACTTAACAAATTAGCCCTTAATTTACTAATTAACAGTCCATAATTACTAATTAATTAATACTAAATCATTAATTAATTAATTGACTTAATCAACATTAATCATTAAACCTAAATTATTTTTGAGATAAATCATTCTTTTATTAACGACTTAATTTCATTAACATATGCATTTAAAACAATTCATTTTAAATTCTACTTTCTAATTTCATTTCAAATTTAAGGTTTAAAATGATTAACAAATTTAAACTATAACCAAATTTTAATTCAATTTTATAAAAAAAATTAAAATCTAATGTTAAAGAAACTTTTATAAAGAATTTTATGTAAATAAAGTTTTAAACATTTCATTGGAAAATATACCTTAAACATTTAAACTTGGTTAAATAATTTAAATTTCCAAACTTTATTTATTTTTAAAACTAGGATGCAAAAGTTAATTTGAATCCATACTTTAAACTGGGTTTTAAACTTTATTTAAGAGCTTGTCTTAAATTTCAAATTCATTTCAAAATTTAAAACACTAGCAGGCTTAAAAACCTGTAGCCAACAGTTTGACCTAAGCAATACCTAAAAAATCTTCGAGTCAAACACCCCCCATCTTCGAGCTATCCCTGAAATTTACCCAAGAAACTCGAGTCCACTTCCCTGCTTCAACCCAAAACGTCATCAAAGGTCAAAATGTGCACCGTGAATATGTACCAGCGTAGCCGCAGCATCTGACCATCAGCGATGATCCTCACAAGTCGATGATCATCCTCATACCAAAACTCGATCACCGAAACTTCGACAACAACTCAAAATTGAAATCGAGCTTTCAAGCTCCAACCTGGAACCAACCCAAACCTGGAAAACCTCCTCGTCCTCCCCCTGCTGATCACCAGAACGCTAGAGACTCCGGGCCCGACTTCACCAACATCCCCTCTTCCCATTCCCAGAGTTTTGACGAACTCGATCCACCAGAGATATTGTGATGCACCAATTCCCGATCACCCACTAAACTAGGTCTATAGAATTAAAACGATCGCCGCCTCCACTACAGTGATCTTCCACCACTTCTAACAATTTTGCCAAACTTTCCTATTACTGCTCTCTCACCAGCAGAAACTCGACCTCCCAAACCCTTGAGATCATCAGAAATTCCCGAAAACTCAAATCCAGTTCAAACCCAGAATGCACATTCAAACCCAAACTAAAAAAAGTATAATTTTACTTCTAAAAATCATGAATTTGGAAAATGTTTCAGATCATATGCAGGAAACAATGGTTTAAGATATTTGAATTTCTACAAAACTCAACCTTCCCTGTTCTAATTTGTTTTCCAGAGCGGTTTCAATTTAATTTATTTAAGTAAAAATGTAAACTCTAATTCATGATTAAACAAACAAATTTATTTTAAATCCTAAGTCCTAACAGTAATTGGACCAAGAGATATTAAAATTTTGGTAAAATTTGAACCTGGAAACTAAAGACAGGAAACACAGATACATGCACACATTTAAATATACATACATACATACATACATACATACATACATACATACATACATATATATATATATATATACATACATATATACACAGGAACTCATTTATATATATTCACAACATACTTATTTCCAGATATAAACGTGCAACCAATTTTATACTTAAGTTTTAAAAAGTATTGTTACTCACCTGCAAAAAATTTGAACAGAAAACAAACTCTTGTTTTGAAAAGGCGCTAGCTTGTTTTTCTTTGATTTTCTTTTACATAGTTGTTGAGTTGAGTTTGTTTGTTTCTTTAGTTTTTGAGAAATGGCAGAAGTATATATCTCTTGCTTACCTTAGTTCAAAATGAAGAAAAAGAACTGAAGAGGATATATATAGGTGAGGATATTCAGCTCTTTACACAGCACGCTTTTTTTTTCTTTTCTTCATTTTCTTTCCTTTAATTTTTTTATTATATTTGGTCAGCAATTTGACCTGATATTATCTTGTACAAAGATTTGATGTATTGTAAAACCATGATTTGATTTTCCCTTTTAACTGACCTGATTTCATGTTTCGTATGCTAGGCTTTAAATGCTTGTCTCCTCTTTTTTTTACATGCATATCCATTCATATATATGCACATCTTATACATAGGTATACATATTATTTTACCATAGTTATTTTATATGTTTAAACCTCATGTTTCATACAATCATATAAGTTACTTATAAACTTTTATCCCTAGTTAAACATATATTTTTATTTTTATTTTTATTCTTAGCCAAGGCTTAATTTCTTAATTTATATTCTTCTCTATATATATATATATATTTATATTGGGTGTTAATAAGGTAGAGTTTCATATTTAAATATTCTTGAGATTGTTAGATTAACTGTTATAATGGAAACGTAAATAAATGGGTTTGATAACTTGTAAAATTAATATTCCGAATAATTTAAACCGGTTAATTACCCAATTAACTCGCGTTAAAAATCTGGGTCGTTACAGATTTCTAACTGGTGTTGAAAACTTTCAAGTTTGAAATCAAATTGTGAATCATTTTGAAAACTATGAATGAACCTTTGTGAAAGATTGTTAAACTTTGTTTTAAAACTAAAGAGGATTTTAAATGGTGTATCTTTTATATAAAAGATTTGAAATGGAAATTATTTTGAAAGCTATCTTTAGAAACGGTTTTGAAAGCTTTGAATTGAATCTTTGATTTAAAGATTGAATGATTTAATCCAATTTGAAATGGAATTGTTTTGAAGTGCCGTGAATAAATCTTTGCGAAAGATTGGTGATCTTTGTGAAATGAATCTTTTTGTTTAAAGATTTGAAAATGATAATTTGTTAAACTATTTGAAGGAAAGTTTTGGGTTTAAAATTGTTACTTAACTGAAATCCCAATATCCATATGTTTTTAAATATTGCGCTCATTATTCGGTTTAGCCGGGAGAGGACTTTTGTGTCATATAACCCATTTCGAAAAATAATACGACATTATGGATAGCATTTGAAGACCGGGGGTGAAGACCTGATATTTTCGAAAGCGAAAGGATAACCCGTCGAATATCTCTGCATTGAACGACCCCGTTATAGAGATCTCCATATGTGATGGGGAGTCCGGACGTGATTAGGGATTATCCGGATTTGCATGGGCTTCTTTAGAAGTTCCTTCGTTTTGTTCGAACTCGGAATAGACTTGTATGGATATGTGTCTGACATTACACTTTGAGATGTAAAGCTTAACATTCTTCTCTGATACATACGAGCTCAAAGGTTACGTAGTTGATGGTTATTAGTGATACATTCCCAATTTGGTAATGTAGCATACGAAGTGCTGCTGATCATTTGTTAATCAAAGCATGGCTTTGTGAAAAAGAACAGCTTTGTGGACGAGACCTCGTCGAGCCTCACAACCCGGTAATGGTCAAAATAGGAAAAATGCGGCAAGGTTGCAGGGGACGCACCCCTAGGGTATGTCCATTCCTTTTGGAAAAAGGTGGTATCATGGTATGGAGCTTAGATACTTAACTCATGTGGACACCGTATATTTATTACTGTGTCATGTTGCTTTGTGCTTGAGGATCCTCGAATAAATGTCGCAAACGACCGGGGGTGGCATATCTTAGGTGTTACTCTCAGGAAGCGAGTACACGGGCCTTATGTTAGCAGAGATCCGGGTAGGTTCTCAAGGCGTCCCTCCAGAGGCGTACCCATGTGGCAATGGGAAGTTCCTTGGCCTGACTATTAGTTGAAAAATCCAATCTCCAATAAGCGCGCCCTATACGGTTTTAGTTGTATAACCTGCCATCTACTTATGGTGGCGCCCCACTATTTAGATGGTAGCTTTAGTAGGCGTAGTTCGAAATGTCTATGCTGGCTAAGATTAATATTATACTTTCGAAATGTTTTCCACTATGCACTAATAATAATATCAAATGGCTTTCGCGTATCAAGCATTTTTGACTATCATAGGGAGAAATCTCCTTCACTTCTGCGTTTGCATGGTGTGTGTGGCGGGAGGCCTTGTGGTAGTTTCATTTTCCAAAAAGCATTGCGGATTTCAATGTTTTCAAAATCCTTTTTTTGTTTGTTTTAAAGATAAAATGTTTTTTGTTTGCTCATACCAATCCCGTGACTGACCCGGAGTTTATTGTTCCTTCCTAAACTCTGGGTGCCCACAATTTTCCATACATGCAGTCTAGAATTTGGTTTTTCGGATAGTCGAATAGTAGGTGTAGATTCGATAGCTTCCGAAGTCTTTGGTGGTATTTGGAGATCTTCTTCGGTCTTTTAGATCTTTGAAGTTTTTGGTTTGCAAGAACGTTTGGGATCGCATTTGCTACAGTTCAACTTGATAATGGTTGATCGAGCTTGAAGTTTGGAGCTTTAGCTTTGGAGTTTGGGTTGAAGTTGCAGTATTAGTTTTACTTGGAGTCTTTGCTCATGTTGAGATGTTTTTCCGCTGTAGTGTTGTGTTGTATATTCTTTGATGGTGTTGGATACGTTGTATCATGATGTACATCACATCGTATCTCTATTATTTATCAATGCAATTGTTCATTTTCTTCCGCTGTGTTGTACTTAATGTGTTATAGGCTCCGGCATGAGTCGAATTTCAACGATTGAATCTGCGACATTCTAGTACAAGTAAAGTATGGGTCTCGATTTTCAAATGCTGAAATTTGGGTCGTGACATTAGCGGTAGTAGCTGCTATTCGTTACCACTAGTCCGGCAGTGCAATTGGTATATCCACCCTGGCATTGCCTCGAGTGCCATGTTCACATGCCCTAGCGTGCCTTCTACGAATTTGTTTTGTACCATACCTATGGGGTGCCCTTTGTTTAAACCTCTAGTTTATGAAGGAGCGTATGGTACTTTATAGACTATGGGAATATTTAAAACGTGTTAAGGGGGTATGGGTAACGCCATAACGCTATTTTAATACCTTTACTTCACTGTAGATATATTATAATAGTGTATTTTACTACATAGTAGATAGTTTAGTGGATCCTTAGGAGACGGGAATCCCGAACATCACTTAAGTTACTGCACTCACGTTAGACACTGGATAGGAGATGTCGAACCCCGTAAACATCTTTCATGTTGTCACACACATATTTAATGTTGACTTAACTTACATAAGATCTTTAGTTTTGACTTGAGTGTTTTGTCTTTTCAATTCGCTCGAGTCAGTCTGAGCATTTCAGGGTTGAAGACCTTATTTCTACAGGACGAAGACGAAGATTTTGTAACAGCCCGCAAATCCGTACCCCTTGAGTAAACACTATTCTACAACAATCAACTCAAGTTGCACAGAAATACGAACCATTTGGGTTTAAGAAGAAGAGGTACAAGAAGAAAATAGAAAACAATAACAGAATCTAACCATCGCAGCGGAATAAAATATAAAAGAAAATAAATAATCTTTACTCAATCAAATATATCTCTGTTTATATATTACATCAATCAGAGTACATCAATCACAACTCAACATCAATATCAAACAAATGGGTACACAACAACTCAACACAGCGGAATACGTATATAAATATACAAGTACGAGAGTACGTTTCGTCATCCAACACGTCTCCTGAGCTCCACAACATCATATCCTGTATCCTATAATACTCGGTCTGACCCGAGCATTACAGTTAAATAATACCCGAGTCAGTCTGGAATACCAGCATGAGAAAATCACACCCAATTGATTATTAAAGTTTCAAAATCCTTTGGAAACAAAAGCATCTCGTAAGACCACGCCACAAATAAACATGTCGGGTTTTTACCTTACGATAGCTAAAACTATTTTTATAGAAATCCTATGATATTATAATAGGGTCTATATACAAATACTTGTAAAATAGCCGAAATTGTTACATTATCAAATTCCAGCTACTAGCCACAAAGTGGGTAATACAAACAAAACTCGTACAAGTCTCGTAGGGAGAATGGATTTCCAACCAATGACTAGGCACTGGGGTACCACCTGTCACAGTACGGGGCCTAGATCACCGTACCGAGGAGTACGCCCGCTCCCATGCAACACAAGGCCGGAACCATCCCTTACTGGACAGTCCCGAGTGAGAACACCCCGCGGTTGGGATCAGCAACCGCACCATTAAGCCGAAATAAAATATGGGACATCTAGACTGGAATGACCTCACCCTGCTTGTGTGCTACCCACCTAGCCTTGTTGCATAACCCCTGATTTTCAGTCATTCCCATTTGATGAGGCTTGAGTCTAAGCGTTACCTTTTTAGAATATATATTCCTTAGAATGCCCATCGTCCACCTGACGATGTTTCGTAAGCATTCATCCATACAAGTCCGTCCCGGGTTCGAACGGAACCGAAGGCACTATTCCTACTACATCCATTTTGGAAATATCCTCAGGATTAGTAGCGACTAGCCCTTGCACTTCACTGCTCCATCTTCGAATCCAAAATCGTTTACACGAAACGTACAAACCGGATCGAAGTGGTTTTCGAGAAATAAATCTCGATCCTGGTCTCTTCGAAACGATTAATGTATTTGTCCAATATTGATAGTCGGTTATTTAACTATCAATTATATTCACAAAACAACCATCAACCAATAAATAATTTTCCAAATTATTTATTTATCGCAAAAATATCTTCACAAGATATATTTCTATTTTCAATCCTTTGAAATCTGTTTCAAAACCATCATTCTTCTCAGAATCAACTTTTCCAAATATTTTATATCTCTTCTGAAATCACCAAGCACAAAACTAGTTTTTAAAAATTAAATTTTAAAACACTTTACTTTGAAATATATACTTTTAAAACATTTCAATTAAAACTACTTTAATAATTTGTTAAAATACATCTTATATGAATTTTTGAAAATAAAGTTATTAAATAAAATATAAAACTAAATTTTCACTTTTGAAACAAAATACTAACTCACTGTTTTAAATAATTACTACTATAATAGATTTGAGAAAATACTTACTTTAGAATTTAAATATTTAGAAATAGTAAATTTTTCAAAACATACTTCTGAAAACAACTTTAAACCTTTAATTTATATTTAAAAGTTTACTTTGAAAACGTACTTGGTTATTCAGAGGGAAATTTCCAATCTCAATCACTTAAATCAATTTTCCAAGTTGATTCCCAATTTATTCCATTTGAAATAAATTTCTTTACTTATCAGTTTATTTCAAAATTCATTAATTATGGACTTTATTATAATTGTTATTATTTTCCGTTTGATCTTAAATCTTTAACTGAGATATACAAATTTCAGATTTTCCCCATTTCCTCTTTATTATTCTAGGATAATTTAAATCCTAAATTTAAAATAATTGTTTTATTCTTTTAAACAGTAACATTGAAGTTTAAGTTTATTAACTTTCTGTTTATTCAAAATTCCTTTCTTTATACAGGATTCATTAATTAGCATTTTGAAAACACTAATATTCTTATTTAATCCATTTCAATTTATTTACATTCTTTATAATTATTTTCTTACCAAAAAATCCAATGTTATAAAATTTGGTAACTCAGAGTAGCAGAATGTATCCAAGCAACTATAGCGTTCAATATTTCGATATAATTCATCACAGAATATCCACAAAGCCTAACAGAGAATAATAAACAATATATATATATATATATATATATATATATATTGAGGCACCCAGTTGGATCCCTCCAACCTGTTCTCCCTGCATCCACAGCCGTTAGCACAACATACAATATCATACTATAGCACATCAATCAACTCAACCATTCAAACAATTATTTAAATTTAATCATTTAATTTTAAAATCTACTGAGTGAGATTAACTCACCTTTGCCTTGCTGTTTGAAATCCATTTCAATTCTGTCTTGGTTTCCCGGTTTATAACCTTGTATAAACATTCCATAAATTTTTATCAACATTCGAGTCAATTGGAACAATTAAATTTCCATTTATAACTTGATTAACTCGTGATTTCATTTTTAAACAAGTAAATTTATTTTAAACTAATTCCATTAAGATAATTAATTTCCGGTAACTACAACTAAAAATTTAATTAGTTAAACACATTAATCACCCACACATTATTATTCCCACTTAATAATCAATTAACTAAGAATTTTATTTGACCAATTTCCCTCTAGATAAATTGTTTACTGATGACTAAAATAATTGAACAAGTGAGTTAAACGAGTTAACCCCATAATCCATTAAAAAAAAAATTAGAAAGTTAAAAAGGTGTGCGTAAAATATTAGAGTTAAATAAATAAATTGTGTGTGTATATATATATATCTGCTAAAATTACCTTTCTTTTCTTCCCGTAGATATGTATTAAGAATTAAAACAAACATAGGTTCTAATTCTTACTGTAATCATTTTCTTTTCTGCAATCAATAACCAAATTTTACTTACAACTTATATTCATAGGTATTAATTATAAATAAACAAAAACAATAAATCGATACCTCATAAGAATGAACTTCAACCAACACAAAACCATCTTTCCCAAACAACCGAACAGTCTCTGACCTTGACAGTGCCACCACCCTCTTCCACCTGCCGCTATCACGAGTCATCAACTGACAACCAACTCACGCCACACACTACCTCGGCCAAGCTTCACAACCACGAGTTTGAAGCCCTAGGTCAGGCAACCTCGTGACCGCGACCCCTCAAATCGCGCCGCCACGATCGCCACGCTTTCCTTGAACGCGACCACGACTCGGGCACAATCCCTTTCTCGATTTGATTTCGCACGGCTGCTAGATTTTTGTTTTTTTAAGAGGAGCGATAATTGATTGGAAACGAAAAAGGGGGGTTTCGTCCATGCCTTTAATTCGAACGAAGGAGCAAGGTTTTTTTTTATGAAGATACAAGGCTTCGGCCATTATAAGATTTCAATTTGTAAAGCGAATTGAAGGGGAGAACGAGCGTTGATATGAATGTGCGGCCATGCTTTGATAAAAGTGACGAGAAATGGAGTATGCTGGAAGATAAGGGTAGCGTGTTGAGGAATGGATAAGGATGTTGTATAGAAGAAGCTTAATTAATTAAATTAAATTAGAGTATTATCGATCAAATGTTCAGCGCGTTTATATATCGTACACTCGCACACTAATTCCGATCAATACGAAATTTGAAATCCGATAATAATTTAATATTACGGACCCAGTGGAACTGGTTTCGTCAAATTCCGAGACTGTCCCCCGGAAGGCTATTTTTAAATTCAATCTAAACAGTATAAATTTTAAAACTGAACAAACCACTGTTAATTTCAATTTTACAATTTCTATTATCTTCAGTATTATCAGTATAAATTCTGCAAACTTCCAAATTATTTTTAATAGGCTTAGAATTCCTGATTCAATATTTTATCCAATTCAAATTATTTAATTCAACAATTTAATCGTCAAATAAATTATGATATTCGTAATTCAAGTTAAAATTATTATCTTGAATATTTAAAATCAATCAAATATTCCGATTTTAAATGCTCGGAAATTTTGGGTCGTCACATTCCTTCCTTAAAAGAATTTCGTCCCCGAAATTACTAACTAGGAAGAATGGCCCAAAACCCGTTACTTTTCCTCAACCGAACAGTTTCTAACAATTCAACAACTTACCAACTATTTTTATAAAAGATCCATTATCATTCTTATTAACTTCCAAACCTTTCCCTAGTTCCCAAATCATACCATTTGTTTAACCATTCAAGTTTCAATTTAAAACCAAATTTTGAATTATCAAAATTTTCTCAAAAATTTTCTAACTCCCTAAATTCCCGAAATTTTTTGCCAGCGTCTCCTTTGCGCGGCTGACTTGGTACAACTACAAAATGGCTCTACGGCCTCCAAAATCTCAAAAGAAAACAAAAGGCCTAGTGGCTCGATCAAAAACCCAATCCAATTTCATATAGAAACTTAAACACGTACCTTTTTGTCGAGCATTTCAAATTTTTATCTTTTGAAATCAATCCAATTCTCTTTTCCCTTTATATTACCTGCATATCCTGCTTAGCACTAATATCCAATCACAATATCCCAAAACATTTTATCGACTTCCTCACAAAATGTCAATATCTATTCATTCAAATATTAACTTAGATTATATTTGTAGTATAAATTTTTCGTTTAAGAATTTACCATTCCTTTCTTAAATTTAGTATAAGCAATTTATATGCTTCTTATATTCCTTTTCACCTTACCACTTAAGTTTATATCTATTTCTATTCAATTTGATTCTTCCATTTCCATATGAGTTCAATTTATTTTTAATTCTGCATATATAAATTTTATTTGTCATTTATTACGAATTCATTTCATCACTTTAATTAGTTTCATTTACTAACTTATTTTAGTTTTTAATTTGAATTCGTTTGTCGTTAACAAAATTTTTCAAAGTTTTCTAAAATTTCTAACTCCCAAAATTTCTGAAAATTTTTGGCAGAGTCTCCATTGTACGGAGGAGCTTTTACAATTTGACAAAAGAGATAAATATATATACATCGACCCACACGGTCGGAAAAACCAAAAACAGTTCATATTTCCTATTTTTATTGCGTAGGCGTACCTTATTTAGCATTTTAAGCAAGCAGCTTATTATTTTTAGTAAATAGCCCAACCCAAATCCAGCCATACGGCTTCCAAGTACCTGTACTTACTCAATTTAAACATGTAAGTGCCAAATATATGCAGTTTAACTATATTTCACTTATTAGCAATAGTTAAAACATATGAATTCTAAAAGAAATTCACACCAAACATTTTTCCGTAAGCAATTTATATAGTTTCCATGCTGATTCAACTGCTTTCAATTAATTTATAAACCATTTTTATGCAATTTGAATGGTTTTCAATCCATTCGTACACAACTTCATCAATTCGAATGGTTTAAAACTCAATTGCTTACATTAATTTATTCTTAAGCAAACTGAACTCATAGTTAATTCAATTGCTTTCAAAATCAATTTATTTCACTCCTATTAATTCATAGAATTTTAATTACCTCCATTTACATCCAATGATATTTATTCTATGCAAATTTGACAAGATCTACGTGAATAAACAAGTATTTATGTTTTATAGCCAATTTAAATGGATCTTAACTCAATTTATTCTTAATTCTATTCCATTTGAAAATTTATTCACAATCCATATATTCTCAGTTCCATTGCATTTCAATTTTATTAACCAAATTAGTTCATTCAAAAACCATTAACAACTTAGGTTCCGCCTCCCTTACCAATTAAATTTCCTTTTTATTTTAATCCATTCACAATCATTTATTTAGCTCGACACATTCCATTTAAATTTCCATTTACAATCCATTCATTTACATTTCATTCCATATTTGTTTATTCCAAACTATTTTATTTAGCTCGAAGAAAATCCAAGCTATTTCATTCAATAACCATTTCTCAACTTATTTAAACCACATTTCATTTGATACTTATTTACTCCATCATTTATTTATTCCATATAATTAGTTTATCCACATTCAATCTATTTTAAATTTTCATTTCCTTAAATATTATTTACAACCCACCAAATTTTATTCCGATCCAAATTTATTTTTTCTTGGTTTAAATTCCATCCAATATCTTTAAACTTGGTTTTAAGTTGAATTCAATTTAACTTTCCTTCATTCATTTAGCTTAAGTCCATTAACCTCAATTTATTCAAATTTTACACTTAAGCTCATTTTCATTTTACAAGTAAATTTTCTCTTTTCAATTTAACTTGATTTTATTCTAATCCAATCCCATTTTAAATCTGCAAATTTCATTTGATTGGTTATTATAAAATTTAACTTTCCAGATTCAACTCATTCAATTTATTACCTGGCTATTTTCCAGGTTATTTTCACTTATTCGGATTTTATTTGCACATTCAAACCATTGCTATTTTAATCCATTTACATTTTTATTTGATACATTCCCAATTATATTTAATTTGTTAACACTTCAAGTTAAATTTTAAATTTATATCTCAAGTTTTGAATCCACTATTCATTTTCAAATTACCATGCAATTTTATTAACTTACATTGCAATTTCATTCACAAATCAATTAATTAATTTCAAGGCCACTTTTAATTATATTTCCTTCACTAATGATTCATGTCGAATTCGATTTATAACTTGAGTTTTATTTCCAATCTTCATTATTAGCTTATAATTCAACTTCTATTTAACTACATTGAACTCCATTCACACATTTCATTAACTAATTTATTATCAATTAGTTCTTCCCTTATTTATAATCCAACTCTTGAACTTTAATTCCAAATATCACTGCATTTAATTTTCCAAGTTCAATTTAGCTTATAATTTAAGCTATGATTTTCATTTTATTCTCCAATTCATCAATAATATTTATTTTCGAGTTTTGTGTCTCACTTTTCAATTTTAATAGTTCACAACTTATTATTTACTTAATTCCATTCATCATAAGCTTGAATATATTCTTCTTTTATTTTTAACTCAAGCCTGCTATTTATTTATAGCCTAAGCATATTTTATTTCTATGGATTTTTAATTCTCTTATAAGTTATTCTAATTTGTTATTTCAATTCCAATCCTTGTCCAATTTATTTTCCCTTTATTTAAGTAAGAATATAATTCCATTCATAGTTCAATTGAATTCTTATTCCAATTCAATTTAATTTTACTCCAATTTATTTAACTCAATTCGATTTCAACTTACTTCGAATACAACTAGATATTATTCCAGCCTATTTAAATTGATTTCAATCCAGTTGAATTTTATTCCCCAATCCAAGTTAATTTCATTTTTAACTTTTTCCTTTAAATTTAAATTCCAACCCTCAACGGTTATATTCCATTCCTGATAAAAAAATCATCTCAATTTATAAGCTTACAACCCATCCTATCAGGATTTTTTGAACTCCCGGCTTTGGTTTCAAATCATTGTGAAATCTCCAACATTTCAAATCTCATTTCTTAAAAATTAAACCAATCCTGGCTTTTATTTTCAACAAAATTCCTTTTGAAATTTTCAAAAACAACTAGCTTTCTGAACAAATCAGTTTCTGGCAGCAATCCGTCATTTAGAAATTCGAAAATGAATATTGATGATGCGGCCGTCATCATCAGAATTATTTTCCAATAATCCAAGTGATTTCAATGCTATATCACTTTCAAAACCCATTTAAAACAGATTTCCGTTCAAAAATATCTCCAAATCAACATTACTATTATTTATCTCCAAACATCTCGATAAACACTTCCAAATTTCCGGGATTTAAATTTCCAAATCCTGCTTCAAATAAATTTTAACTATAATTCATTTTTTTACAGTTTATGCTTATACAATTTCTCATTTGATTACATTTCAATTTATAATTTTCATTCATATTTATAAATTTCATTTTATAATGAATTCATTCCTCTAAATTTTAGTTATATTTTCAATTTCTAGTTAAATTTCCACTTAACAATGATAATACTTTAATATTATCATTTATAACATCCTGCAACCATATATTAGCTAAAATAGTTTATAAAAACTTTTCTTTATATCAAAATATATTTTGGATAAAATTATTTCATTTACCCACATTTAAAACAATACCGTGTCGATTGTTCTATTCAAGTGTTTAGAAACCCTTTCAATACAGTTGCGCAGACTGTGTCGACGAAGGTTCATATGCCACTCAATAAATCAATCAACACAATATTAAAACAATATATATTCACTAACAAATACGCGCTCATATCTATTAATACGCTCAAACTCATTATAGAGTACTACGGTCTCGATTTTAAATAAGTAATTCCCACCAGAGCCAAGGTTGTCGCCAACTTAAGCTCTGATACCAAGTGTAAGAGCCCGCAAATCCGTACCCCTTGAGTAAACACTATTCTACAACAATCAACTCAAGTTGCACAGAAATACGAACCATTTGGGTTTAAGAAGAAGAGGTAGAAGAAGAAAATAGAAAACAATAACAGAATCTAACCATCGCAGCGGAATAAAATATAATAGATAATAAATAATCTTTACTCAATCAAATATATCTCTGTTTATATATTACATCAATCAGAGTACATCAATCACAACTCAACATCAATATCATACAAATGGGTACACAACAACTCAACTCAGCGGAATACGTATAAAAATATACAAGTACGAGAGTACGTTTCGTCATCCAACTCGTCTCCTGAGCTCTACAGCATCATATCCTGTATCATGTAATACTCGGTCTGACCCGATCATTGCAGTTAAATAATACCCGAGTCAGTCTGAAATACCAGCGTGAGAAAATCACACCCAATTGTTTATTAAAGTTTCAAAATCCTTTGGAAACAAAAGCATCTCGTAAGACCACGCCACAAATAAACATGTCGGGTTTTTACCTTACGATAGCTAAAACGATTTTTATAGAAATCCTCTGATATTATAATAGGGTCTATATACAAATACTTATAAAATAGCCGAAATTGTTACATTATTAAATTCCAGCTACTAGCCATAAAGTGGGTAATACAATCAAAACTCGTACAAGGCTCGTAGGGAGAATGGATTTCCAACCAATGACTAGGCACTGGGGTACCACCTGTCACAGTACGGGGCCTAGATCACCGTACCGAGGAGTACGCCCGCTCCCCTGCAACACAAGGCCGGAACCATCCCTTACTAGACAATCTCGAGTGAGAACACCCCGCGGTTGGGATCACCAACCGCACCACTAAGCCGAAATAAAATAAAGGACATCTAGACAGGAATGACCTCACCCTGCTTGGGTGCTACCCACCTAGCCTTGCTGCATAACCCCTGATTTTCAGTCATTCCCATTTGATGAGGCATGAGGCTAAGCGTTACCTTTTTAGAGTATATATTCCTTAGAATTCCCATCATCCACCTGACGATGTTTCGCAAGCATTCATCCATACAAGTCCGTCCCGGGTTCGAACGAAACTGAAGGCACTATTCCTACTACATCCATTTTGGAAATATCCTTAGGATTAGTAGCGACTAGCCCTTGCACTTCACTGCTCCATCTTCGAATCCAAAATCGTTTACACGAAACGTACAAACCGGATCGAAGTGGTTTTCGAGAAATAAATCTCGATCCCTGTAACATACCTGAAATTTTGAATTTAAGAATTTGGTTAATTATTTGAACTTTTGAATTTAAATTTGAGAGTTTCAAAAGAAATATAATAATTATTGTCAATATTAATATTTTAAAAGATGTATGGAGTTTAAAAAATTGATAGTTGAGTTAAATAAATAATAATAAATAAAGGAAAGAACATATTATAAACAAGGAATAGTATCAAACAATAAAATTAAAAAAAAAATGAACAAATTTGATGTGTAGTTAAATCCTTTGAATAGAACTAAAACAAATTTTTGTAATAAAATCACATAGTTAAGTGTTAGTAACTAGAAACATTTTTCTTTCAATTAGCAAAGTAAACTAAGTATGTAAGTTGTAAACCAAAATGGAGTAAAATTTAATATTTAACAAACCAAACAAAGAAAGAGAATAAAACTGTAAAATAAATAAAATAAGAATAGCACTTACACAAGAATTCACAGCAAATGCATGTTAACAAGCATGTTATGTAAACAAAGAAGGGAACATGAACATTCCATCTGCATACTTTCATTAAATGCCATCAACTTTAGCAAAGTAAAAACCCTCTCAGCCGAAATTAAAAAAAATAAAATAAAATAAATAAATGTACTTATAATATAACCTGCTGAAAATATGCAAAGAAACATACTTGCATTAAATGCAAGCCTACATCAGCACCTTGAAGAGAACAAGGAAGCATGAAACACGGCATGTTATAAATATACAAAGCAACATACTTTCATTTAATGATTTTACTGCACAGCCATAAAAACAGTTTTTGATTTGCCTTTATACCATAAAACATTGTACTTGCCTACTTTTGTACACTTCTATATATATATATATATAACTAAGCATCATCTCGTTCAAAACTTTTTATTGAAGAAAGAAAGAAAAAAATAAACAAGCAAAGATCAGAAATTAAAAAGAAAAGGGAAACATTACTTTATATTCAAGTTGAAAGAAATAAGACTGAGGAAAGAAAATAAAAAGAAGAAAAAGGCATCACTTTATATTTCAAAGTTGAAAATAAATTACTGAAGAAAGAAGAAAAGAGAAGAGGATCAAACTGCAGTTCAAAGAAAATCAATATAGCCTCTGTTTAAACATTTGCCAGGTGAGTAAACATTATTTTGTAAAGGATATTAAGTTTATTTAAAACAGTTTAAACTTCAATTATAACTACTTTGTTCATATTCCAGTATGATGCTCTGTGTTCTTTGTAAACATTCATGCAGGGATTACATGTGTTTTTGAAACTGAAATCTATTTGTTTTAATCACTAACAAGCTATGATTTTTCGCATAATCAAGTTGGTTAAACCATGAAACAAGATTTTGCAAGTTTATTTAAATATACAGTGGATTATCACCACTGTAACTTTGGTTTACAGATCTTCACTAATATTGGTAAAAATAAATTGTTGTAAAATATAAATTCAAGAATATTTATTGAACCTATACTACAAGACGTGAATTTTAAAACAAAAGTTTAGATTTTTAGTTTGGTATTCTCAGAGAAATTGGTATATGAACAAAAGTTGTACTTTTATGAATTTCTGAAAATCAAATCAATTATAAATATTGAAATTCTTATGGAAGCATGTTTGAACACCTACGAATCCAGGAAAATTGTTGAAGAATTTTTATAATGAGTGAATGGGGAGAACGAATCAAGGTTAGGGTTTAAACCCCTATTTTCTGTTCACGTTAAAAACCGTGGTGCCACGCCACCTATGGCTGACCGGACTGCGTGTCAGTGGGCTGAACAGAGGCGTCGCGTGATGACGAAGCTAGGGTACAAGGTTGGTGGCCGATAATGGCCAGAGGAGGTGGCACGGGTTCGATTTCTGGTGGTGAGGATGGGTTCGATTTTCGAACTAAAAGCTAAATTTCGTTCTGGGGTTGTTAGCATGGAGTTGATCGCTGCTACCGAATGTAGGGTCGATGGGTGACTTGTGGGAGGTTGCGATCGTCACCGAAGCGTCGCCATGGTGGTGTGCACGTGCATGTGAATGTATCAGTGATGATGCGTATAACGACCCGTAAATTTAACCGGTTTTAATAAAGTTACTAATTGAATTTTGGGAATTTAAACGATAATATTTTGAAATATAAATTTGATATTTGGAATGCGTCTAGTTAAACATAGCAATTGGTAAATTTTCGTCCGAAAATATAAAAGTTTATTTCGCGCGTAAATTTACTTCAATCTAATCAGTTAAAAAGCGATGAAAATAAAACATTTTCAAAACCAAAATATTTTTACATAGAAAAATTCTAAAACATCTTTTGAGCAAGTTGTCAGGTTGTCGTTTTTCCAAATTTGGACATCTTTGGCTCCGTCGATCTTATTTTTCTGCGATTTTTATGCATTTTCCGCTAGTTGAAAATTTCGAATTTTTATAATTCAATCGTAACACTGATATCCATATGCCGTTTTGATCGTCTCGTCGTACTGATCTCTATGGTATATTCGGTTGCCAATTTCAGTGTTCACTAAATCGACGTAATTAGCGGTGTCGGTATCATTTTGAGTCTCTTGTATATCATGTCCATTCGTTTCCAAACAGCTAAAAATGAATGACCATTTGTCAGCCGTTCAAATTTAGACTTTTTATTTTCCAATGTCTATTAATTCTGGTTCGGTTCGTTCACCTTCACCTTCCTACCTTCTGTTCGCATCCAGACATATGTAATTACCTTCATTTTTTAGTCTGTTCATTGTTTTGCATCCTTAGAAAGAAATTTGCAAAGCCTGCAAATGTGATGCGTACCCATACTTTTCACTCCACCTCTCTCACTCTCTCTTTCTTCCATCTCTTCCCCAAGCTCTCACCGTCCCCTTCCTCTCCTCAGACAGCCATCAGCCACCGCCTCTTCAACCCTCGCCCACCATTTGACGAAAACTCTACCACTAACCCATCCTCCGACGTCCTCCTCCGCCATGCCGGACCCACCGACCAAACACCATCTCCATCCTCTCCTAGCCTCGGCCTTGAACCCCTCGGCCTCACCAAAGTCGGCCCCTCCTCAGCCACCAGTGTAGCTCGCGCAATGACCCCAACGCCACCTCCTAGTGTGCCGTGCTACGCCTCCGCATCACCTCACCACGCGCTCAGCCCAGCCAAAGCCGCAGCTCGCCTCACTTGGAACGGCCTTGTCCACCTCCTACCCGCCCTGAGCCCAACTTTCCGACCTCCTCATGACAGCCGTAGCCTGTTTCTAAAAAAAAAAAAAAAAAAAAATAAGGTACATCATATGTAAATATACACATATATTATATATTTTATGTAATGTTGGAATATATGTTACAGTAGTAGATTTTACTTCTAATTATATTGTAGGAGTATTTGTTATTGGTATAGTTTGGTAAGTCTGCATGCATCAGCTACTTATAAGTATTTTTATTAAAATTTATATTAACTTATGTAATTATTATATAATGATGCCATTAGTATATATGAGTTTCCAATCTGAAGCTACTCTGTTTGTCTTATATTTTTATATACATGTGATATAAGTTATTTAAGCTATATGTACATAAGTTTTAATAAAAGGGAGTTGATTGATTTTTCTGTTTGTAGTATGTGAGTCTGTTGATAGTTAAGAATGTTCTATATAATTGGTCTGATTTGTATATTATATAAGTTACGTATAACATTAACTTTGGAACAGCCTTGTATATACTTAAGTTTGCAACAGTTGTTGGTTATATGAAGTGGTATTTGATTTGGGTATCCGCACGCATTTGGTTTTGCATAAAGTATTGTTCATCATTTTTGTCTGCAATTGTCTTCACATTTATAAAGTATGAAATGTATTCATTTTTAGCAACTGTTGTGTCAAAATATTTTAACTATTGTTAGTATGTAAAGCTTATGATGTAAATATGTACCGAGATTTTAAGTTGTACATGATTTGAATTGAATAAGATTTTTTTAAAAAAAATATATATATTATAATAATAATACGTTTGAATTTAAAATATGTGATTAAATTTAAAGATGGCGTTTGAAATGCATATTTATGAGATTTTATCTGTGTTTAAATTAAATATCGATTTGAAAATATATGCCTAAAATTGATTTTCAAATATTTATATATATTTTATGTGTTTAAATTTGGAATAAAGTTACGTATATATGTTCACTGATACCATTTACCTTCATCGATCCTATTCTGATTTGATTTCGGCAAATTCATATTAACAGCTTTGCTCGTCGATTCATGCCAACCGAGTTTTATTCCGAAAGTAGTGCTTGCGATCCGCGACTCGACTTCGTTGTCTATTCATCTCTGTAGCCTCGGAAGGTGAGAAATCACTCAAGATTAATATTCTTTTATTTATAAAATTTGATTTCAATTGAAACGACAACTGAAATATACTGCTGTTATTTATTGCACTGTTATTTATGTATCAGTTCACCTTTGACATCTGACACCGTTATCTGTTATGTATGCAATAATAATCCAATTTAGCTGATAATTGATTGATTGTTGTTGTTTATATTGGATGTTAAATTTTAATGTATAAGTGATAAATATTATGCAATTGAAATTTGTCGTAGGATAGTTTAAAATTTTGAATCGACATATGTGTTGAATTGGATTAGTTAATTTGAATAATACGACCCCTTGAAATTGTTAAGTTAATTGACACGTAGAATTTGATAATTTACACTTTGAACCTTGAACGTATATTGAATAAATTGTTGTAGAATTGAAATTGAAATTGAACGACAAGTGAAAACCCGTAATGTAATAATCTTTAATCTACATGAAATGATAGTGTAGATTCTAGAGATAATTATATTAATTCGCACTAAAAACAATGCGAATTAATACGACTATTTCAGATTATTTGAATTGATTATTGGATTGTTATTGATTGTTGTTATTGTTTGTTTATTTACTTTGACACCATCCCAGTTATCACACTGCAAGTTCCCTTTGTTATGCTTTGATTTTGAATTGAATTGGAATCGGGTTGAAATGATATATACCCAAATGAATTTGACCTGGGATAAAGAATTTAACAAAATCCGATTGGTCAATAAATTGATTTAAAAATAAATTCGAGCAAAGAATAAGTTTTGAAATAAAGTACGAATTTGAATTTATGAAGGGAAAATGTAAATATCGAAATCTGAAACAAATATAACGTGGTAATTGATGATAGAACGTTGTTTGAAATTTGATTATCTAATAATTAAATTTGGAATTATTAATAAATAATTTGAAATTGGTAATAATTGAGTTTTGAAATTATTAAGTTTGAAATCCTTTAATAATTAAATCTGAAATAATAATTTAAGTTTGAATTCATGATTAAGTGGAAATGATTTAATAATTAAGTTTGAATCGATAATCAAGTTTGTAATTATTAAGTTTAGAAATTATTAATAATCAAGATTGAAATTATTTAATAATTGAATAAGATCGAATTAATTGATAATTGAATAAAATTTGAATTCTTGGATAAGAGAAATTGAACTTTTGGATAAGTGGATTTGAACTTCGTTAATAAAAGAAATTGAGATTCTTTATTTATTAAGGTTTGGAAATTTATTTAAGTAAGTTAATAAGTGAAATTGAAACTTCTCGATTATGTGAAATTTAGTTCTTTATTAATTGAGTTTGAAATTTGTAACGAAGTCAATAAATAAGTGAAAATAGAAATTCTTTAATAAGAAATAAAATGCGATTTATTGAAATGAATGAGATTTATTGAAATTAATGTAAGACTTGTGATTTAAAGAATTGATTTGACGAATTTGATTTATTTCAATTTGATGTTTTATATAATGAAGTTGAACGTGAGTAATGGATTTAGATGAATTGGAATTTAAATAGAAGTTGTTTTGAAGGACAAATTTACTTAATGAATATGGAATGGAATCGATAAACGAATTTAAATTGATTTGAATGAAAATTAAACCATTTAAATGATTTCGGAAAGAAATTTATATATGAACTTGAATCAATATTTGAATTGTTTTAAATAAAAATTGAAATTGAACTGTAAGACTTTGAAATGGTTATTTGGAAGTTTTGAAACATAAACTTTGGAAATTGATTGAGAAAGACAAACGAAATGTTGATTTACAAATTGAAATTGAAATTGAATTGGATTTGGTTTTGAAATATATAAACGACCAATCGGTGTAATAATTACGAAAATTATTAAAGAGACCGGAATCGGTTTTGGATATACACTCTGTCTAAACCGAAAACCACTTTAATAACTATACGCGGAGTGATGATCCAGAATGAAGTGGTTGGATTGATGTACGTGATGACTGAAGAAAGAGAACGATAATGGATAGTCTTGACACTTGTGTCAAATGGAAATGACTAAAATCAGGAGCCGTGCCGGGCCAAATGGGGTTAGCCACCTCGAGCGAACACACTTCTTCGTAACTACTACTCATTACTTGTTATCGATTGGTGCACCCTCGTACTTTTCAGGAGTATTGTTTCGCGGTGTTGCGATTGCTGCGGCGATGCGTTCTCACCAGTCCGGATCAAGCGAACGGTAGTTTCACTACCTTGGGTATTGCCTCATGTGCCCTGTCATACTTGTATCCCTATATACGCGACCAGTACGAATTTGTTTTGTGTTATACCTATGGAGTACTCCATGATATCCCACCAGTTTACGGTGGAGTTTACAGTGCTGTATAGACATTATCCATTTAGCGTACACTACTACATAGCAGATAGTTTAACGGATCCTTAGAGGATGGTGATTCCAACATCCTTTGAATTACTTGTATTTCGATTGTTATTTCACTTGAGTTAGATTTATTGATATGAGAATATTAATCCTGACTCGAGTGTTTTGTGTTTTGCTTTACGCTCGGGTCAGTCTGAGTGGTTCAGGTTTCGAGACTCAACTTTGGAGTTGGAGCTTTGCTTGAAGATCCAACCGTCTATTCTGCTTTCAGTATTCAATGATTCCAGTGATGTATTCTGATTTGTACCTGATGTATAGACTTACTATTCTGTTGTAAACTCTGATGTATCTTATATATTTATATAGTAGCTTCATGAACTACTATTTCTTTTACTTCCGCTGCATATTATTACTCTGTGTCTGTGATTCTGTGACTATTTATTTACTGTATATCTCAGTTTTGCCAAATTTGAATTAACAATTCGGTATTTTGAATTATTCAAGTCCGACATGTGCGGATGCGAATAGTCCAAAATAGCGGGTCGTTACAGTTGGTATCAGAGCTTTTGGTAGCTCTAGGCAAAACTTAGCATATAGGGTAAATATAGTTACAGAATCACCCTCATTCGAGTTTCAATCTCTTCCTTTTAACTCAATTCTTTGAATTTTGGAACGATCCCTACGGTTCCGGAATTCATTCTTGTCCCTCACTATTCGTATTCTTCTGAATTTCGGAGTATCACATAACTCCACTTCGAATAACTCTTATAATGAATCGACGGTCTCGCCAATCTCGAATTGATTTATAAAAAGGGTGAAACTCCTTTACAATAGACATCGATTTACCTGAGATTTCTGTATCCTCGGTTTACGATGCTATCTATTCTCTGCTATACTTGAATTCCATCTCTCGAGATCGAATGTTGATTTACCTCGGAATTCAGCATCGATCGTATTCTTAAAGTTACGGTCGACCTAGTTAGGGTTGCCCGTGAAATAAATAAGCTTATCCATCTCCCGATTCTGTTAATTGAATTAGTTTATCCTCTGTTTCAGACTTACTATCGAATCAATGTTCTCTTGGAATTTATTTCTATCAAATTTGAATCTCTATACTTGCTTTGAAATCGATTGTCGTATCGTCGAGCGAGAAAGTGTATCTGTGAATCAATATTTAAAATATTTTATATATATTGTGTTGTTTGAGTTGTTGATGTTGATTTGGGTTTTCGATCGATTCGTCTGATCAACGCTATCGATAGAATTTCCAAAACACTTTAACAGAGCATACTGACACAATATTGTTTTCAAATTTGGTAAACAAAATAGTTTTGTATGATTATATTATAATAAGTATAAATTTTCTGGAATTAAATTGTTAATGAACCTGTTGTCCGAAATGATAATACCTTCATTTCTTGTATTATAAACCATTGACTATTGCAATACAAATAAACGAATTTATAAAACTTGGATATAATTTGATTTAGAATTTAAAATAAATTTAATTTAGAATTTGAGAATTTAATTTCCGATAATTTCGAACTACGCTTTTAAAAGTGTATAATGTATATTATTCAGAATATTTTCAGAATAGAAATCGTTTTCAAAGAATTTTAAATGATTAAATCAGTGCTTTTCTCTTTGTCGCTGCAAAATAATTTCGGTAATGACGGCCGCATCATCGATATTCATTTTCGGGTTTCGAAGTGGAAAGACTATTCTGTAGCCCTGCTACACTTTTGGTTTGGAAAAGAAAAATAAATCGATTTGAATTTCTAAACATGACCTGATTATTAATGTATATTGAAGATTTTAAATTTGATTTGATATTATATATATTTATTTTATCTATTAATTGTTTGAAGATAATCGAAAATTAATGCTTAAAATTTCTTAAAGGATGTTCGATTATAATTGAAGCCAAATTTTGAATGAATAGGTAAATGTGAAATAATTGAATTAGGAAAATTTTACTTGTATAATATTCGATTGCATTATATATAACTTAGCTAAATTTTCAAAAGTTAATTATGTAGTTGAATATTATGCAGTAGAAAAATGATATTGAAAGAATTTTCAAATAAATTTGAGTAGTTATAATAAATGTAAATATACTTAACATATATGTTATAGGATATATTAAGTAGAATAAATTTAATAATAATTTGGAATAAAGAAAAATTAGATTTGTTGAATAAAATATGATTATTTATTATTAATAGGGTATAATTGGATAATAAAACAATGGGTAAATGAGATAAATAAATAAAATCTTGTTGTGAAGGAATCTTTTGTTAGTAAATTGAAATGAAATCAACTTAATAAATTATCTTGGATTTAAAGTAAATTGTTGAATATGAATTAATATAAATTGAAGGTTATATGGTATAGATTAATTGTCTATTTTGTTTCTCAAGTCTATTTTCTTTTGGTTGTTTCTATTCTCCTACCTTCTTCCTTTTCGAGGACGAAAAGTTTTGAGTGGGGGAGAATATAACGACCCGTAAATTTAACCGGTTTTAATAACGTTACTAATTAAATTTTGGGAATTTAAACGATAATATTTTGAAATATAAATTTGATATTTGGAATGCGACTAGTTAAACATAGCAACTGGTAAATTTTCGTCCGAAAATACAAAAGTTTATTTCGCGCGTAAATTTACTTCAATCTAATCAGTTAAAAAGCGATGAAAATAAAACATTTCCAAAACCAAAATATTTTTACGTAGAAAAATTCTAAACCATCTTTTGAGCAAGTTGTCAGTTTGTTGTTTTTCCAAATTCGGACATCTTTGGCTCCGTCGATCTTATTTTTCTGCGATTTTTATGCATTTTCAGCTAGTTGAAAATTTCGAATTTTTATAATTCAATCGTAACACTGATATCCATATGCCGTTTTGATCGTCTCGTCGTACTGATATCTATGGTATATTCGGTTGTCAATTTCAGTGTTTGCTAAATCGACGTAATTAGCGGTGTCGGTATCATTTTGAGTCTCTTGTATATCATGTCCATTCGTTTCCAAACAGGTAAAAATGAATGACCATTTGTCAGCCGTTCAAATTTAGACTTTTTATTTCCCAATGTCTATTAATTCTGGTTCGGTTCGTTCACCTTCACCTTCCTACCTTCTGTTCGCTTCCAAACATATGTAATTACCTTCATTTTTTAGTCTGTTCATTGTTTTGCATCCTTGGAAAGAAATTTGCAAAGCCTGCAAATGTGATGCGTACCCATACTTTTCACTCCACCTCACTCACTCTCTCTTTCTTCCATCTCTTCCCCAAGCTCTCACCGTCCCCTTCCTCTCCTCAGACAGCCATCAGCCACCGCCTCTTCAACCCTCGCCCACCATCTGACGAAAACTCTACCGCTAACCCATCCTCCGACGTCCTCCTCCGCCATGCCGGACCCACCGACCAAACACCATCTCCATCCTCTCCTAGCCTCGGCCTTGAACCCCTCGGCCTCACCAAAGCCGGCCCCTCCTCAGCCACCAGTGTAGCTCGCGCAATGACCCCAACGCCACCTCCTAGTGTGTCGTGCTACGCCTCCGCATCACCTCACCACGTGCTCAGCCCAGCCAAAGCCGCAGCTCGCCTCACTTGGAACGGCCTTGTCCACCTCCGACCCGCCGTGAGCGCAACTTTCCGACCTCCTCATGACAGCCGTAGCCTATTTCTAAAAAATAAAAATAAAAATAAGGTACATCATATGTAAATATACACATATATTATATATTTTATGTAATGTTGGAATATATGTTACAGTAGTAGATTTTACTTCTAATTATATTGTAGGAGTATTTGATATTGGTATAGTTTGGTAAGTCTGCATGCATCAGCTACTTATAAGTATTTTTATTAAAATTTATATTAACTTATGTAATTATTATATAATGATGCCATTAGTATATATGAGTTTCCAATCTGAAGCTACTCTGTTTGTCTTATATTTTTATATACATGTGATATAAGTTATTTAAGCTATATGTACATAAGTTTTAATAAAAGGGAGTTGATTGATTTTTCTGTTTGTAGTATGTGAGTCTGTTGATAGTTAAGAATGTTCTATATAATTGGTCTGATTTGTATATTATATAAGTTACGTATAACATTAACTTTGGAACAGCCTTGTATATATTTAAGTTTGCAACAGTTGTTGGTTATATGAAGTGGTATTTGATTTGGGTATCCGCACGCATTTGGTTTTGCATAAAGTATTGTTCGTCATTTTTGTCTGCAATTGTCTTCACATTTATAAAGTATGAAATGTATTCATTTTTAGCAACTGTTGTGTCAAAATATTTTAACTATTGTTAGTATGTAAAGCTTATGATGTAAATATGTACCGAGATTTTAAGTTGTACATGATTTGAATTTAATAAGATTTTTTTAAAAAAAAATATATATATTATAATAATAATACGTTTGAATTTAAAATATGTGATTAAATTTAAAGATGGCGTTTGAAATGCATATTTATGAGATTTTATCTGTGTTTAAATTAAATATCGATTTGAAAATATATGCCTAAAATTGATTTTGAAATATTTATATATATTTTATGTGTTTAAATTTGGAATAAAGTTACGTATATATGTTCACTGATACCATTTACCTTCATCGATCCTATTCTGATTTGATTTCGGCAAATTCATATTAACAGCTTTGCTCGTCGATTCATGCCAACCGAGTTTTATTCCGAAAGTAGTGCTTGCGATCCGCGACTCGACTTCGTTGTCTATTCATCTCTGTAGCCTCGGAAGGTGAGAAATCACTCAAGATTAATATTCTTTTATTTATAAAATTTGATTTCAATTGAAACGACAACTGAAATATACTGCTGTTATTTATTGCACTGTTATTTATGTATCAGTTCACCTTTGACATCTGACACCGTTATCTGTTATGTATGCAATAATAATCCAATTTAGCTGATAATTGATTGATTGTTGTTGTTTATATTGGATGTTAAATTTTAATGTATAAGTGATAAATATTATGCAATTGAAATTTGTCGTAGGATAGTTTAAAATTTTGAATCGACATATGTGTTGAATTGGATTAGTTAATTTGAATAATACGACCCCTTGAAATTGTTAAGTTAATTGACACGTAGAATTTGATAATTTACACTTTGAACCTTGAACGTATATTGAATAAATTGTTGTAGAATTGAAATTGAAATTGAATGACAAGTGAAAACCCGTAATGTAATAATCTTTAATCTACATGAAATGATAGTGTAGATTCTAGAGATAATTATATTAATTCGCACTAAAAACAATGCGAATTAATACGATTATTTCGGATTATTTGAATTGATTATTGAATTGTTATTGATTGTTGTTATTGTTTGTTTATTTACTTTGACACCATCCCAGTTATCACACTGCAAGTTCCCTTTGCTATGCTTTGATTTTGAATTGAATTGGAATCGGGTTGAAATGATATATACCCAAATGAATTTGACCTGGGATAGAGAATTTAACAAAATACGATTGGTCAATAAATTGATTTAAAAATAAATTCGAGCAAAGAATAAGTTTTGAAATAAAGTACGAATTTGAATTTATGAAGGGAAAATGTAAATATCGAAATCTGAAACAAATATAACGTGGTAATTGATGATAGAACGTTGTTTGAAATTTGATTATCTAATAATTAAATTTGGAATTATTAATAAATAATTTGAAATTGGTAATAATTGAGTTTTGAAATTATTAAGTTTGAAATCCTTTAATAATTAAATCTGAAATTATAATTTAAGTTTGAGTTCATGATTAAGTGGAAATGATTTAATAATTAAGTTTGAATCGATAATCAAGTTTGTAATTATTAAGTTTAGAAATTATTAATAATCAGATTGAAATTATTTAATAATCGAATAAGATTGAATTAATTGATAATTGAATAAAATTTGAATTCTTGGATAAGAGAAATTGAACTTTTGGATAAGTGGATTTGAACTTCGTTAATAGAAGAAATTGAGATTCTTTATTTATTAAGGTTTGGATATTTATTTAAGTAAGTTAATAAGTGAAATTGAAACTTCTCGATTATGTGAAATTTAGTTCTTTATTAATTGAGTTTGAAATTTGTAACGAAGTCAATAAATAAGTGAAAATAGAAATTCTTTAATAAGAAATAAAATGCGGTTTATTGAAATGAATGAGATTTACTGAAATTAACGTAAGACTTGTGATTTAAAGAATTGATTTGACGAATTTGATTTATTTCAATTTGATGTTTTATATAATGAAGTTGAACGTGAGTAATAGATTTAAATGAATTGGAATTTAAATAGAAGTTGTTTTGAAGGACAAATTTACTTAATGAATATGGAATGGAATCGATAAACGAATTTAAATTGATTTGAATGAAAATTAAACCATTTAAATGATTTCGGAAAGAAATTTATATATGAACTTGAATCAATATTTGAATTGTTTTAAATAAAAATTGAAATTGAACTGTAAGACTTTGAAATGGTAATTTGGAATGTTTTGAAACGTAAACTTTGGAAATTGATTTAGAAAGACAAACGAAATGTTGATTTACAAATTGAAATTGAAATTGAATTGGATTTGGTTTTGAAATATATAAACGACCAATCGGTGTAATAATTACGACAATTATTAAAGAGACCGGAATCGGTTTTGGATATACTCTCTATCTAAACCGAAAACCACTTTAATAACTATACGCGGAGTGATGATCCAGAATGAAGTGGTTGGATTGATGTACGTGATGACTGAAGAAAGAGAACGATAATGGATAGTCTTGACACTTGTGTCAAATGGAAATGACTAAAATCAGGAGCCGTGCCGGGCCAAATGGGGTTAGCCACCTCGAGCGAACACACTTCTTCGTAACTACTATTCATTACTTGTTATCGATTGGTGCACCCTCGTACTTTTCAGGAGTGTTGTTTCGCGGTGTTGCGATCGCTGCGGCGATGCGTTCTCACCGGTCCGGATCAGGCGAACGATAGTTTCACTACCTTGGGTATTGCCTCATGTGCCTTGTCATACTTGTATCCCTATATACGCGACCAGTACGAATTTGTTTTGTGTTATACCTATGGAGTACTCCCTGATATCCCACCAGTTTACGGTGGAGTTTACAGTGCTGTATAGACTATGATGCTTATGTAAAAATGTGTTAAGGGGGATAATGGTAACGCCTTAACACTATTTTGATATTTTATATTACTGATAGACATTATCTATTTAGCGTACACTACTACATAATAGATAGTTTAACGAATCCTTAGAGGATGGTGATTCCAACATCCTTTGAGTTACTTGTATTTCGATTGTTATTTCACTTGAGTTAGATTTATTGATACGAGAATATTAATCCTGACTCGAGTGTTTTGTTTTTTGCTTTACGCTCGGGTCAGTCTGAGTGGTTCAGGTTTCGAGACTCAACTTTGGAGTTGGAGCTTTGCTTGAAGATCCAGCCGTCTATTCTGCTTCCAGTATTCTATGATTCCAGTGATGTATTCTGATTTGTACCTGATGTATCGACTTACTATTCTGTTGTAAACTCTGATGTATCTTATATATTTATATAGTAGCTTCATGAACTACTATTTCTTTTACTTCCACTGCATATTATTACTCTGTGTCTGTGATTCTGTGACTATTTATTTACTGTATATCTCAGTTTTGCCTAATTTAAATTAACAATTCGGTATTTTGAATTATTCAAGTCCGACATGTGCGGATGCGAAGAGTCCAAAATAGCGGGTCGTTACAGTTGGTATCAGAGCTTTTGGTAGCTCTAGGCAAAACTTAGCATATAGGGTAAATATAGTTACAGAATCACCCTCATTCGAGTTTCAATCTCTTCCTTTTAACTCAATTCTTTGAATTTTGGAACGATCCCTACGGTTCCGGAATTCATTCTTGTCCCTCACTATTCGTATTCTTCTGAATTTCGGAGTATCACGTAACTCCACTTCGAATAACTCTTATAATGAATCGGCGGTCTCGCCAATCTCGAATTGATTTATAAAAAGGGTGAAACTCCTTTACAATAGACATCGATTTACCGGAGATTTCTGTATCCTCGGTTTACGATGCTATCTATTCTCTGCTATACTTGAATTCCATCTCTCGAGATCGAATGTTGATTTACCTCGGAATTCAGCATCGAGCGTATTCTTAAAGTTACGGTCGACCTAGTTAGGGTTGCCTGTGAAATAAATCAGCTTATCCATCTCCCGATTCTGTTAATTGAATTATTTTATCCTCTGTTTCAGACTTACTATCGAATCAATGTTCTCTTGGAATTTATTTCTATCAAATTTGAATCTCTATACTTGCTTTGAAATCGATTGTCGTATCGTCGAGCGAGAAAGTGTATCTGTGAATCAATATTTAAAATATTTTATATATATTGTGTTGTTTGAGTTGTTGATGTTGATTTGGGTTTTCGATCGATTCGTCTGATCAACGCTATTGATAGAATTTCCAAAACACTTTAACAGAGCATACTGACACAATATTTTTTTTTTAAATTTGGTAAACAAAATAGTTTTGTATGATTATATTATAATAAGTATAAATTTTCTGGAATTAAATTGTTAATGAACCTGTTTTCCGAAATGATAATACCTTCATTTCTTGTAATATAAACCATTGACTATTGCAATATAAATAAACGAATTTATAAAACTTGGATATAATTTGATTTAGAATTTAAAATAAATTTAAATTAGAATTTGAGAATTTAATTTCCGATAATTTCGAACTACGCTTTTAAAAGTGTATAATGTATATTATTCAGAATATTTTCAGAATAGAAATCGTTTTCAAAGAATTTTAAATGATTAAATCAGTGCTTTTCTCTTTGTCGCTGGAAAATAATTTCGGTGATGACGGCCGCATCATCGATATTCATTTTCGGGTTTCGAAGTGGAAAGACTATTCTGTAGCCCTGCTACACTTTTGGTTTAGAAAAGAAAAATAAATCGATTTGAATTTCTAAACATGACCTGATTATTAATGTATATTGAAGATTTTAAATTTGATTTGATATTATATATATATATTTATTTTATCTATTAATTGTTTGAAGATAATCGAAAATTAATGCTTAAATTTTCTTAAAGGATGTTCGATTATAATTGAAGCCAAATTTTGAATGAATAGGTAAATGAGAAATAATTGAATTAGGAAAATTTTACTTGTATAATACTCGATTGCATTATATATAACTTACCTAAATTTTCAAAAGTTAATTATGTAGTTGAATATTATGCAGTAGAAAAATGATATCGAAAGAATTTTCAAATAAATTTGAGTAGTTGTTAACGCTAAAATTTGAACGCTAACACCCCGGTGTATGAGTTATAGCTGTGAAAGCACCACCCGATAGTTCGGGAACAGATTACAAGCAGATAATAGCAGAAAAGCAGTAAACAACAACAATTTTATAGTGGTTCGGCTTAAGGGTATAGCCTACGTCCACTTTAAGTGCTTTTATTGATGATCTCGTTACAAGCTGATACAATTCTTCCCAAGTTCAATACACTTTGAATTACAAGAGACTTAGAACAAGTAGCCTAAACTTCGATGAAGATGAGAGTTTTCGAATCCATGTTGGATGTATGTGATCTCTTCTTGAAGTTGTTTGTAGCGTTCTTAGCGTCTTGAGAGCTTCAAGTGTTAGATTGGTTCGGAATGCAGCAGAGTATCGGCGCTTGAAGAGAGTGAGCCAAAAGTCCTTTACTAGTTGGAGTTAGGGTCATATTTATAGGCATTTTTTAGAGTTAGGTCGTAGGTCGTGGCCGACCTAAGCAAGGTCGTAGGTCGTGACCGACCTAAGTATGGTTGTAGTCAACCTGAAGAGTATTGGTGCTTCCTTCCTTATGCTGATTTGCACAAGTCCTAGGTCGCGAGCGACCTATCCCCCTACGGCATAGTATAGTTCAACTCCTTTACTCTGGCATTTAGGTCGCTAACGACCTATCCTAGGTCGTGAGTAATTTCCTACATCCATAGTTAATCTTAAATCGTTGAGTTCCTTAGGTTGCGACCTTCCTTAGGTCGAAGCATTCCGCTAGGTCGTGTGAATTCTATAGGTTGCAGCCTTCCTTAGGTCGCGGAGCTTCATAGGTCGGTGGACAGTTAGGTCGCATAAAATCTTTAGGTCGCTTGCTTGCTTATCTGGTTAGGTCGCGGCAATCCTTAGCTCGCCAGGTTACTTCAGTAATTAGATCGTCCCCTTTCTTAGGTTGCTTGTTCTTTTAGGTCGTGGCCTTTTTGGGTCGCTGCTGCCTTTAGGTCGAGACAGTCTTAGGTCGCAACACTTTAGGTCGCAGCTACTCTTAGGTCGCGGCCTCCTTTAGGTCACAGCTCTCTGTTAGGTCGCGAAGCTTGATAGGTCGCTCTCCTCTTTAGGTCGAGCCATCTTTAAGTCGCTAGACCATTCCTATAGTTAGGTCGTTCCATGTCTTTAGGTCTTAGGTCGCTAATGAAGGGGAGTTAACATTTGCCCCTCGAAGTATACGCCTAGGTCGTAGGTCGTGTGCTTCGACCTTCTTAACTCGTGCTCTGATGAGTTGTTAGGTCGCAAGCGACCTATTGAGGAAACTAGGTCGTGCGTGTCGATTCACATTTTACTCCTCCGGGGTATAAATAGCTTAGGTCGTTCCTTCTTCATCTCATCTGTTTTAATATCTCATTCGGCCATTAACAGAATCTTGTGATTTCGAGAGCAATTCTGAGTTTAATCGTCCACCGATTCATTCCTGCTATCATATTGCGTAAGTATACTTAATCTCTATCCATCTCGCGATCATCGTTGAACCACGAATTTCCATCTCCGAACTTCATAACAATTTTGTATGCCGCGTTTCATCTTTTGAGTCAAGTCGTGGTCGATTTTGATCGCCATTAGTTGTAATTCATGAAAGCACAGTAGCGAGTTGAATTCGTGATTCCTGTGAACATGGTAGTATATCGGATTTGTGATGAGTTTGAGGCGATTTGGGTTGGATTCTTGGGTAATTCGTGACTATGTAGGAGGAAGATGGTGAATTATGGTGTTTCGAACTAATTGGCTTACAAATTTGGAGGAGATGAGGAAGGTTCCTACGGGTTAACGGGTTAATGGATTTTTAGCTACACGGGTAATGGAGGAGATGATGTGGCAGCGTGTGAGTGGAGGATCGACCTTAGGGTGGTCTGCTTGAATATGAACCATGCGACCTAACTTCTTAGCGATCTAACTTTGTAATGACCTAAGTTTTTGCGGCATTGGTTTTAGGTCGCGGCCGACCTTAGACTTAAATTCCTGTGACAGAAGTTAGGTCACTGCCGACCTAGTACTTGGATGGTTTGCACATGAACTTTAAACCGAACGACTTAACAGCTTAGCAACTTATCACCTTTGAATGACTGCATAGGGACTTAACATATCAACGACCTATCTTTTGCGATATAAGCTTTAGGTCGCGGCCGAGTTAGGACTTGACCGATTCGCATCATTTTGACATAAAGCCTTGAACTCTTTTATTTTCACAATGCGTCCTAATGAAGCCCCGACCTTGAATTGTTTGAACTTAGTTGAATTGTTTGAACTTGAATTCTGTTGCACTTTGTTGTAGATTATCTCTAATGCTAATAACCTGTTAAACATAATATTTGCAGAAAACTGGGACGAATATACTGCCGTTGACTGCCCACATCGAATGGCAGATTAGTCGATAAAGAGTAATTAACTTAAATGAACTGTGTGAACGAAATGCTGTGAACCAATGAATTCAAGTGAAGTGTTAAAGCAAAACTAAAATATCCAGTTAAAGCTGATTCGTTCGCATTAACACTACACTTGAGATCTATATTAACAAGTTCTGAAATCTCATAGTCGACTAATTGTCAACTAGTTTGATTTCAGTTATGTTTGCTTTCCTCTTTTTTTTTTATTTTTGCACAACACTTCACACTTTTTAGGAAACGTGCACCTTCTCATCTGAACATCCAGTCACTTATGTAGAATGATGTCTCAACAAGAAGAGATGATAGAACACGCTGAAGGGGTTTTCCCGATTGCTATTCCACTAGAGAATCCTCCGGAAAGAACTCCTACCCTCTTGAAACAGCGGGCGCTTAATCAATTATGCGTTCAATTTGGCATTGCCGAGGCAGAAGTTTTACTCCCTGGACCAAATGATTCTGCTGATAGACCACCTTACGGTTTTGTTGCCACTAATCGACAAATGTGCTCGAGTGGAGCAATTCCTCCTTTTAATGAATTTCTCCGGCAAATCCTCCTTCGACTGACGATCTCTCCTTTCCAGCTGCACCCCAATGGCTATGCTATTTTGATGGGATTGTGTGTTCTGTTCAGGAGGACTCTTGATCGTCTTCCGAGTTTTGAGGAAATCTGTTACTTGTGCACTTTTGCGAAGAACAAGGACCATCCTTCAATTGTACTTGTAAGAGGTGCGAGGAACCGCAAACTTATTTAGGATTGGCCGAAGAGTGCACATGGTTTCCTGAATCAATACTTCTACATCCGTTGCCCCGTAGAATTTTACGCAGACTGGAGAGTAGGAAGTGAGATCTTTTTTCTCTTCTTTCTTTAATTTTATTCTAAGTTTTACCTGGTTCGTATTGCTAGATGCTGATTCCATTCCTTATTTTTACAGCACTTCCTCCTCCTTCTAGAGATTCCAGCCATAAGTCAGTTTCTGAAAGGCTAAGCACTGTGGCTGCTGAAGAAAGAAGCGCAAAATTTCTATTGACAGAAGAACTTCTTCATCATTTTGAGCTTCTACATCCTTCTCGTTCCACTCAAATACATGAAGTTCCAACGGAGGTTCCTGATTCTCCGACGAACACTCCTGATGCCCCAGTCTCCACTAAAGAGCACTTGCAGGGAGGAACCTCTATAGAAACTTCACTAGTTAAGTGTTCAATTCCGAAAGATGTTGCGGGGCCGTCTGACATGTCTGTACTTGCCCCAGTTACTGAAGAGGAAGAACCCCCTCGATCTACTAGTGAAGGAGTTAAGAAAGCAAGCTCCAAAAAACAAGATGGCGATGATGTTTTTGAGGGGTTGAGCGATTTAATTGTACATCTCAAGAACTTTTCAAAGATGATGTTTCTAAAACTGTCTCTTCTGTAATCGAGGCGACATTTTCTTTACAACAAATGTCAACTCCTCCTACTCAAGTTATCACTACCTCTATTCCACAGAGTGGTTTGTGGCTCGATGCGCGTAGTTTACACGTTACACGACACTTTGGATTTCTCATCACTTCTACGCACTTATCTTCTTGTATTTTAAAGATTTATAAAGCTTATTATTTTTATTCCAGATTCTCCTATGGGGCGCAGCGGCTCGTACTATGATGATTTCCAGCGCTACGGGAGGCGTAGCCAGTATGATTACAGGCGTTACCTCCCTTCTTACAGAGAATCGGATGAAGAGAGGGCCATCAGGAAAGCCGACGAGAGACGAGCACATGAAGAACGTCGCCGAAGGGAACAAGAAAGACATGATCTTTCCCACAGAGATGATGATACCCAAAAGAGAAAAGCTCATGATGAGAGAGGAAAGAGTCACATAGACGATTCATCTAGCAAGCGGGCTAGACTTACTGAAGAAACAACTCCTTCAGCTTCTGAACATATCCCTGCTCAATCTCCTGCTCCCGTTCGCTCCGACATTCAAGCAATCATCAACCGGCCCGCATACCAAGTCGGGCAAGGTCCTCCCACTCTTCAAAGTCGATTTCCTCAGTGGTGCCTGAGAGGGGTTCGATTTGATCTCGACTTGGTTCCTCTCGACAAACCGGCTATGCTGCGAAATCTCGATACTGTCAGGACCGATATTGAAAGAATGTCGAACTGGCAAAAACTTGTCGACGAACTTCAGAGGGTTAACCGAGCCAATCTCGAGGCCATGCTAACAATGGAGAACGATAAGGCTGAGTGGCAGAAGACTCTCGAACAGCATGACGCCGAAATGAGAAGTATTGCTTCCTACAATGAAAAGCTGGAAGCGGAAGTAGAAAAACTTAAGGAAGAATTAGCTACTTCATCTACTTTCCATTCTCAAAAGGAGAGCATGCTTCAGCAACAAGTACGAGATGCGCATGCCAGTCAAAGAGCAGTCGAAGATAAGCTTGCACACAAGGAAAAGGTCATAGAAGAATATCGTGCTGAAACTGTACAACTGCGAGAACAGACCGGCTCTCAAAGCTTGGAGATAGAGTTGTTAAAAACTCGACTTGCTATGGCCGAAAAGGAGCGCGACGAAGCTGTTGCTGGTAAACTTGCGGCCGAAGAGGCTCATCAAGCAATCAAAGCTGATATTAGCTCCACATTATTCGATTTTTATCTGCACAGCATTTTGGGACGTGGCAGCCTTGCCTTTCTAGGCCCCAAGTATGAAATCACACTGGCTGAAGTTTGGGAGGCAGCACTTGATATGCTCGGTGGTAAAGGTGCTGGATATGCTGAGTCAGCCCTTGAAGAGCATTATCTTGATGATGAAGCCCGCGCCGCTCTTGCCAAGGGAAAAGAGCAGCTTGCCATAGCGCGGGCCGGGACAGCGGAAGAGGAGCGTTCTGAAAAAGAAGTACCGCCTACTACCTCTGAATGTCCTCTAGTTTCTCCCGAGGTGGACATTACAGGCTCTAGTGCTCATTCGCCGCCTCCTACAAGAACCGGGGTAATTACCCCTACTGATGAAGAGGCTTTGGAGGACATTGGGGCTCAGAATTATGAGATTGAACTGACGAAGCCAACATCTTCAGGTAATTTCGACATTGGTCCGATTTAGGTGGATTACCTGCTTATTCCTCAAAATTTTGATGAGCTTCTCGATTACCTCTTGAATCTCGATGAACCCATATCTCCCTTCTTTCGGGAAGATACTAACATTTTCAATTTCTCTTCTTCTGCAGTTGAAACAACAAGTGCCGTGCAGACTTCGCCTTCTCTGGTTATTCCTCCTCCATCTCTTCAGGTGACTCCTCCTTCTGCTTCACAACCTGGGTCACAAGAGGAGAAAATTGAGGCTCTTCATGGCTTGGATGACCCTATTGCTTCGCAGGAGCAAAAAGATGAGGGACTCGAAGGAGGCGAGATCTCTCCGGAGCGGAGTCCTTCTGACGACGTAGTTTTGTCCGCTCTCGTTACTCCGGGGAGTGAGTCTTCTTCGAAGAGAAGAAAGAAGCATGGGACATCGAAGAGGAGGGGGAAGAAAATTATCACCACTGAAGAGGAACCGGAAATTGCACCAGTTGCACCTCCCTCCCCTTCTTTCCTTATGCCTTCAGACCAACCTGAAAGACCTGAAAAGCTAACCATTCGGCCGGGTAAAGGGTCTAAAGGCGGCAAGAAGAAATGGAGAATTGAGCTTTTTGATTCCTTTTTTGTGTAATGGTCGGATGTTGTGCAGGCACCGGCCCGTGCTTTTTATTTTGAAACCTGTATCTGCAATATCTGCAATTGAATAAAATGATTCTTTATTTGTACAGACTTTTGTTTGAATTTGAGAATGCATTTATTATTCATTTTTGCACAAGTTTATTTATATGACATTGCGGTGAGCTTGTGGTATGTTGTTTGAGCGTACTTTACCGACGTAGCTATACCACTTTGTATGTAACTATACCATGTTGCCCCTATACCATGAGCTTACTGCAATATCGTATACTTTGAGGGGACTTGCACTCTCGTTTTCTAAAGAATAATTACTTCATTCTCGAAGAGAATTTTCGTAGAGTGCAACTTCCTTCATATAAGTTTCTACGCTTTGTCCTTCGAAGAAATCACTTTTTCCTTTTGCGTATGTATACATTTTGCCAAGTGAATTCTTCTATGTGGTAAAGTGGACCTCTGAATGTACTTTAACTTTTTTCCCCCTTCTTTTTTATTTAGAATAGGTAAATCGCTCTTCCTTTGAAAGTTAAAGTACGCTTTTGATGAAAATTTGTGCCTCTGAGGAGAGATTTTTTCACGTTTCAACACTTGGAAGTTTTATTTCAATCTTGGTGAAACGTGTTCCTCCAAAGAGTTGTGCCTTTGAAGAAAGCCTTTTCACGTTTCAACACTTGGAAGTTTTATTTCAATCTCGGTGAAACGTGGGCTTCTGAAGAGGTCTTTCTTTTTAATTGTGTCCCCGAGAGGGGGTTGTACCTCTGAGGAGGGATTTCTCACGTTTCAACACTTGGAAGTTTTATTTCAGTCTTGGTGAAACGCGTACCTCCAAAGAGTTGTGCCTTCGAGGAAAGCCTTTTCACGTTTCAACACTTGGAAGTTTTATTTCAATCTCGGTGAAACATGGGCTTCCAGGAAGGTCTTTATCTTGTTTTGCATTTCAACTTTGGTGAAGTGAAATCCCGAAGAGCGGTCATGACACTTCAACTCCTGGTGAAATGGGCCTCCGAAGAGGGCTTTTATTTTGTTTGCATTTCTACTCTGGTGAAGTGTAATTCCGAAGAGCGGTCATAACACTTCAACTCCTGGTGAAATGGGCCTCCGAAGAGGGCTTTTATTTTGTTTGCATTTCAACTCTGGTGAAGTGTAATTCCGAAGAGCGGTCATAACACTTCAACTCCTGGTGAAATGTGCCTCAGAGAGGGTTTTCATCGCCTGGAAGTTACTCTCTCATGGTTGGAGGGTCATGACTTCTCCAATCTTTTTTGTTGAGTAGAGAACTTTCTTTTTTGTGGCGTATGACCCATTAGAGGTCTTTATCCTCCGAAGAGTTGTGCCTCCGAAGAGGACTTGTGCTGCCGATGATGGCTTTGGTTGTTCCTCTGTTCACTTGCTTATGCCTTTTCAATGATCCTCTGACCCTTCTTTTTTTTTTTTTTTTTTTTTTTTACAAGTAACTTGTTTAATCCAAGGAAGTGTGCTTCATTGTCAGGCAATTTCGTGAGAACGAGCACTAGCTTCTTAATTGGATGTTTGTTTGTTCAAACGATCTCAATTTATTAGCAAAGACCCGTTTCTGTCGAAATCATAGGCCGTTCAATTGAAGTACTTCCTATCTAGGATTTGAATTTGGGGCTCTTGTGATTTGAAATTTGGCGAGAATCACTTAGTCTTTTTATGTGCAAGTTTCACTTCCATTGTCTGCAAAAATTCAAATCGACATTTCAGCAATACATTCTATGTACTTTTTATATCGAAAATAAAGCAAACATGTAATAATAATAAGGAACACAAGATTTATAGTGGTTCGGCCAGGAAATTGGGCCTACATCCACTTTATATTCTTTCATTATTTACTTGCATCAGTTTTACAATTGCTTTCAATTACAAGAATCATACATTCATAATTCTTTTTACAATATTTCAACAAAATTTTCAAGTAAAGTATGGACGCAAATGGTTGTTGTTCCATGCCCTTGGAATTTGATCTCCTTCAACAGTGGTGAGTTTGAATGTGCCGTCAAGAAGCTTCTGACCTATTACATATGGTCCTTCTCAATTTGGCCCAAACACACCTGTTGCTGTCATAATTCTCTTCAGGACTAGGTCTCCAATCTCAAAGCTGCGTTGGCGAACTTTGGAATTGAAATGTCTGGCTATTCTTTGCTGATGAGCTGCAATTCTGATATTAGCCTCATCTCTTTTTTCATCAAGGATATCTAGCGCTTCAAGCTGTATCTTTTCGTTTTCTGCTTGATTGAAATGGATTCTTCTATGTGAAGGGACCTCCATTTCTACTGGAATCATTGCTTCTGACCCGTATGCCAATGAAAACGGGGTGTGCCCAGTCGTAGTTTTGTGAGTGGTTCTGTATGCCCATAGTGCCAGTGGTAGCTTATCGACCCAACCGCCTTTTGCTCTTTCAAGTTGCTTCTTGATGGTTGACTTAATAATTTTGTTCACGGCTTCCACTTGCCCGTTTGCCTGCGGATGAGCTACCGCTGAGAAGCTTTTCCGGATTTTGAATCGCTTGCAAAAATCTTGGAATTCTTCACTTTCAAACTGAGTTCCATTGTCTGTAATTATTTTTTGAGGCACACCGTATCTGCAAATGATGTTTTTAGTCACAAAACTTATCATCTTCTTTGAGGTGATAGTAGCCAGTGGTTCAGCTTCTGCCTACTTAGTAAAATAATCTACAGCAACAATGGCATATTTAATTCCAGATTTGGCAGTTGGTAAAGGTCCTACAAGGTCTATCCCCCATATTGCAAACGGCCATGGACTGACCATCTGTGTGAGTTCAATGGAAGGAGCTCTAGGAATTTTGGCGAATCTTTGACATCTATCACATTCTCGGGAATACTTTGCTGCATCTCGATTAATTTCTGGCCAAAAATATCCGTATCGGAGAATTTTCTTTGCTAATGTTTGGCCACCTGAATGATCACCACATTCTCCTCCGTGTACCTCTACTAGGATTGCTTTAGACTCTTCCCTTGATACACATCGAAGTAATGGCATTGAGAATCCCCGTCTGTATAACTGGCCATCCTGGACTACGTATCGAGAGGCTTTTCTCAGTAGCTTTTGTCGTTCTTTCGAGTTCCCTGGTAAGGATCCATTGAGCAGATATTCTATTATCGGAGTCATCCATGATTCTTGTTCTTGAGACATGCTCATGATCCAATCAATGTCCATCTCATCAATGCTAGGAGTCGACAGGACCTCTACTGGAGTTAGCCCCAGAAATTGAGCTTCGCCTGTGCTCGAATACTTTGCGAGAGAATCTGCTTTCATGTTTTCTTTTCGAGGAATGTGACTTATCATGTAATGGTCGAAATCACCCAGGAGTTCCCAAGCCTTTGACAAGTAGGCGGGCAGATTCCCCCCTTTTGCTTGGAATTCCTTTTTGACTTGGCATACAATAAGCTGAGAATCACTGAATATCTGTAGCGCTCGGATGTTTAATTCTTTAGCAATCCTTAAGCCAGCGATAAGGGCTTCGTATTCTGCTTCATTGTTTGTTGAAGGAAATTCCAATCTTAGTGCATAGCATAATGATCGACCTTCAGGAGTCTCAAGTACAACTCCGGCTCCAGAACAGTAGTCGTTTCTCGCACCATCGACATATAACTTCCACTGGATCGGGGAATTGTCGACCGTTTCTTCCTCACTGTTATCCTTATCTGTAAATTCTGCAATGAAATCCGCTAAAGCTTGTCCATTGATTGCTTTCCGGGGATGATAAGTGATGTCATACTGACTGAGTTCAATATTCCACTTTAGAAGACGACCCGAAGTTTCAGGGCGAAACAGGACTTGCTTTAAAGGTTGATCAGTGAGGACTCTGATAGGATGAGCTTGAAAATATTGCCTCAACTTCCTAGACGCAATTAGTAAGCAATAGGCGAGTTTTTCCAACTTAGAGTAATTCATCTCTGCCCCAGTGAGTCTTTTGCTGATATAGTAAACTGGATGTTGAATCCTTTTGTCTTCCCGTATCAGCGCTGCACTTAAAGCATGAGATGATATTGCCAAGTATATAAGAAGATCCTCGCCATCGCCAGGCCTAGAAAGTATTGGAGGCGTCTCCATATGGCGAATCAATTCATCAAAGGCTTTTTGGCATTTGGGAGTCCAATCGAAGTTTTTCCTTTCTTTCTTTAGGGCGTCAAAGAATGGGATGCATTTATCTGTGGCTTTGGAAATGAACCGACTCAAGGCGGCAACTTTTCCATTGAGACTTTGCAATTCCTTCTTTGTTCTAGGAGCTTTGACTTCTTTCAATGCAGTAATTTGAGCTGGACTGGCCTCAATGCCCCTAGCGCTCACGATGAAACCTAAAAACTTGCCGGATTCCACTCCAAATGAACATTTTAGAGGATTGAGCTTCATTCCGTATGTTCGGAGGACAGCGAACATGTCTGCTAAGTGTTCTATGTGATCCAGTGCTTTCTTAGACTTTACTAACATGTCGTCGACGTAGACTTCCATAGTCTTGCCCAGCTGCGGTTTGAACATAGCATTAACGAGTCTTTGGTATGTTGCCCCTGCATTCTTCAATCCGAAGGGCATAACTCTGTAGCAGTAAAGACCGGTGTCGGTGATAAAGCTCGTGTCCTCCTGATCTGGCTCATGCATCATGATCTGGTTATATCCGGAGTAAGCATCCATAAAAGATAATAATTCGTGTCCCGCTATTCCGTCTACCAGTTGATCGATTCTGGGTAATGGGAAGCAGTCTTTGGGGCATGCCTTGTTTAGATCTGAAAAATCGATGCATACTCTCCATTTTCCATTGGCTTTCTTAACCAGCACTGGATTTGAAACCCAATTCGGATATGTAGATTCTTTGATAAAATTATTATCCATGAGCCGATCAACTTCTTCTTTTAATGCCGCTGACCTTTCCGGACCTTGAGTTCTCCTTTTCTGCTTTACAGGTGTAAATTTTGGATCAATATTTAGAGCATGCACTGCAACTTCTGGGGATATTCCGCACATATCGGCATGAGTCCAAGAAAAAACATCCAGACTTGCCTTTAAAAAAGATATTAAGATATTCTGAATTGACGCATTAAGTTGTGAACCCACATTCAACACTTTGTTTGGGTCCTTTGGGTCAACAGGTATTGGTATTGTCGTTTCCACCGGTACCACTCTATTTTCCCCTACACTGACTTTTCTAGGGTCCATCTCTTTCCTTGCTCCGCTGTGCTCGCCAGTGCAGGGTCCGCCCTGTAATTGCTACAAGGCTGGTTCTTTGATGCGGACTGGGGCTGCCGCATTCTTTCCCATTTCTCTTTTTCTGGTTTCTCGTAGCTCTGTCAGATAGCACTCTCGCCCAGCATTTTGATCACCTTTTATAACTCCTACTCCATTGTCTGTAGGGAATTTAATAGTGAGGCACCACGGGGCAAGAACAGCTTTGAACGCTGCCAGAGTTGGGCGACCAAGGAAAGCATTGTAAGCAGAAAATTCGTCGACAATCACAAAAGTTTGCTTGCGGACCACTTTTCTCTCTCCTTCTCCAAGTTCAACAAACAAATCAATGGTCCCTACCGGCTGCTTTGGCTCCCCAGTGAAACCAGCAATTTTCTGCGATGAGGCTTGCACATCAGCCATAGGGATCTTCATTTGGTCGAATGTTTTCTTAAAGAGAATATTGCAGGATGCGCCACAATCAATGAGAACTCTTCTGACAATAGCTGGTCCGATACCAGCCGAGATGACTAGAGGATCCAAAGTAGGAGCTTCAATACCTGCGGAATCCCTGGCTCTGAACACAATATCATCATCGAAAGTTCTTTGTTGCTTCAAAGGCGTAGCACCTTCCAAAACAAATACATCTTCCTCAGTCGGCACATACTTTAAAGCTCTGGTATACCTTTCCATCTCACCCCAGCTTCTGCCTGCTGGGTGAGGTCCTCCTGTAATGACATTAATAATGGGCCTTCTAGATTCATGCCCTGCAGCCTTCTCAATTGTCCTTGGCTGTTGAGTAGGAGCCTGTTGTCCCTGACTAGATGAAGCAGGATTGTTATTATTCTTTTTCACAAATTGCTGCAGTTTGTTTTCCCTTAGCAACTCTTCAATCAGATTTTTCAACTGGCGGCATTCATCGGTCTCGTGACCGGGTTGATTATGGAAGCGGCAGAACTTCCCACTCTGTATAGCCTTTTTCCCGGTCCTTAGAGGAGGAGGTTTAGGGAAGTCAACAGAATCTTTAATGGCAAGGTAGATACGCTCCGGCGTATCTGATAAAGGAGTATACTCTGATGGCTTGAAGGATCGGGGCTTCTTCAGATTACTCTGTTTCTTCCCATTGTTATTTTCCCTTTTTTCCCTACAGATTCATTCTTGCGTGGAGCAACAGTGTTATCTTCAGCTTTTTCCAACACTGCCTTTACCGGTACGGGATGGCTTTCTAAGCGTATGAATTCATCTGCTTTTTTATAGAATTTTTCAAGGGAATTTGGTTCCTTCATGTTTATCCATTTCCCAAATTCGCTCGACTTGTCAACACCCTTCATCAGATAAGTCAATATCATTCGCGGTTCTGCATTGTCCACCTCAGCTAACGCTATATTAAAGCGGTTTAAGAAAGATCTGATAGTCTCTCCTGGACTCTGCTCCAAACTTGATAGTGACATGATATCTTTGGCTTCTGAGGCATATAGTCTGAACTGCTCCTTGAACTTCCGGGTCAAGTCAGAAAACTGATCGATAGATCGGACGGGCAGCTTGGTGAACCAAAGCAGAGCTACGCCTTCGAGATACACAGGGAAATATCGGCACTTTATTTCATCAGAGGCTCTGGCACCTGTCATGTGCCAATCATATTTGTATAGGAATTCATTCAGATCACTTGTCCCCTTATAAGCTGGAATGGTTGGAGGGACAAACTTTCTTGGGAATTCAGCCTTTAAGATTTTCTCAGTAAATGGAGTCTTACTTGGGGCAAAACCCCATTCTTTCTCGTCTTCGACCCTCTGCATACTTTCTTTCATAATTTGTCGGACCATTCCAGAAAGATACTCCTCATCATGTCGAGTTCTAGATCCACCAACCTCTGGAAGTGTTTGCTCAAAGGGGCTAGCAGCCCTTTCGGGAGCACATCTTTCTTCAGCATCATGAAGATTGCCAGCAAAATTCCTCTCATTACCTGCTGGTTGACGGTTTGCCCCTAGCAAATCGTTCAACCTATTTAGAATTAGGGCATTCTGGGCATTTTGAGCCTCGAGTTGTGCATTTTGGGCATTGATCTGTTGGTTCAGCCCTAAAATTGCAGCATCCAGCTCTGCCTTTGTAACTCCGACAGCTGGAGTGGCTTGATTCGATATAGGGGAAGCGGAGGTTCCCTCTTGAATATTCCCAGATCTGACAGATCTACTCTTCCTTCCAGGAGCCATAATCTCGGATAGACTTCTGGTTTTCAAGGAAATTCTCTCTACAAACCTCTGTGAAGCAATGATGATAACTCGCCTGAGTTCAGTTCTCAGTGAAAGCACCAAAAATGTTAACGCTAAAATTTGAACGCTAACACCCCGGTGTATGAGTTATAGTTGTGAAAGCACCACCCGATAGCTCGGGAACAGATTACAAGCAGATAATAGCAGAAAAGCAGTAAACAACAACAATTTTATAGTGGTTCGGCTTAAGGGTATAGCCTACGTCCACTTTAAGTACTTTTATTGATGATCTCGTTACAAGCTGATACAATTCTTCCTAAGTTCAATACACTTTGAATTACAAGAGACTTAGAACAAGTAGCCTAAACTTCGATGAAGATGAGAGTTTTCGAATCCATGTTGGATGTATGTGATCTCTTCTTGAAGTTGTTTGTAGCGTTCTTAGTGTCTTGAGAGCTTCAAGTGTTAGATTGGTTCGGAATGCAGCAGAGTATCGGCGCTTGAAGAGAGTGAGCCAAAAGTCCTTTACTAGTTGGAGTTAGGGTCATATTTATAGGCATTTTTTAGAGTTAGGTCGTAGGTCGTGGTCGACCTAAGCAAGGTCGTAGGTCGTGACCGACCTAAGTATGGTTGTAGTCAACCTGAAGAGTATTAGTGCTTCCTTCCTTATGCTGATTTGCACAAGTCCTAGGTCGCGAGCGACCTATCCCACTACGGCATAGTATAGTTCAACTCCTTTACTCTGGCATTTAGGTCGCTAACGACCTGTCCTAGGTCGTGAGTAATTTCCTGCATCCATAGTTAATCTTAAATCGTTGAGTTCCTTAGGTTGCGACCTTACTTAGGTCGAAGCATTCCGCTAGGTCGTGTGAATTCTATAGGTTGCAGCCTTCCTTAGGTCGCGGAGCTTCATAGGTCGGTGGACAGTTAGGTCGCATAAAATCTTTAGGTCGCTTGCTTGCTTATCTGGTTAGGTCGCGGCAATCCTTAGCTCGCCAGGTTACTTCAGTAATTAGATCGTCCCCTTTCTTAGGTTGCTTGTTCTTTTAGGTCGTGGCCTTTTTGGGTCGCTGCTGCCTTTAGGTCGAGACAGTCTTAGGTCGCAACACTTTAGGTCGCAGCTACTCTTAGGTCGCGGCCTCCTTTAGGTCACAGCTCTCTGTTAGGTCGCGAAGCTTGATAGGTCGCTCTCCTCTTTAGGTCGAGCCATCTTTAAGTCGCTAGACCATTCCTATAGTTAGGTCGTTCCATGTCTTTAGGTCTTACGTCGCTAATGAAGGGGAGTTAACAGTAGTTATAATAAATGTAAATATACTTAACATATATGTTATAGGATATATTAAGTAGAATAAATTTAATAATAATTTGGAATAAAGAAAAATTAGATTTGTTGAATAAAATATGATTATTAATTATTAATAGGGTATAATTGGATAATAAAACAATGAGTAAATGAGATAAATAAATAAAATCTTGTTGTGAAGGAATCTTTTGTTAGTAAATTGAAATGAAATCAACTTAATAAATTATCTTGGATTTAAAGTAAATTGTTGAATATGAATTAATATAAATTGAAGGTTATATGGTATAGATTAATTGTCTATTTTGTTCTCAAGTCTATTTACTTTTGGTTGTTTCTATTCTCCTACCTTCTTCCTTTTCGAGGACGAAAAGTTTTGAGTGGGGGAGAATATAACGACCCGTAAATTTAACCGGTTTTAATAACGTTACTAATTAAATTTTGGGAATTTAAATGATAATATTTTGAAATATAAATTTGATATTTGGAATGCGTCTAGTTAAACATAGCAACTGGTAAATTTTCGTCCGAAAATACAAAAGTTTATTTCGCGCGTAAATTTACTTCAATCTAATCAGTTAAAAAGCGATGAAAATAAAATATTTTCAAAACCAAAATATTTTTACATAGAAAAATTCTAAAACATCTTTTGAGCAAGTTGTCAGTTTGTCGTTTTTCCAAATTCGGACATCTTTGGCTCCGTCGATCTTATTTTTCTGCGATTTTTATGCATTTTCCGCTAGTTGAAAATTTTGAATTTTTATAATTCAATCGTAACACTGATATCCATATGCCGTTTTGATCGTCTCGTCGTACTGATCTCTATGGTATATTCGGTTGTCAATTTCAGTGTTCGCTAAATCGACGTAATTAGCGGTGTCGGTATCATTTTGAGTCTCTTGTATATCATGTCCATTCGTTTCCAAACAGCTAAAAATGAATGACCATTTGTCAGCCGTTCAAATTTAGACTTTTTATTTCCCAATGTCTATTAATTCTGGTTCGGTTCGTTCACCTTCACCTTCCTACCTTCTGTTCGCATCCAAACATATGTAATTACCTTCATTTTTTAGTCTGTTCATTGTTTTGCATCCTTGGAAAGAAATTTGCAAAGCCTGCAAATGTGATGCGTACCCATACTTTTCACTCCACCTCTCTCACTCTCTCTTTCTTCCATCTCTTCCCCAAGCTCTCACCGTCCCCTTCCTCTCCTCAGACAGCCATCAGCCACCGCCTCTTCAACCCTCGCCCACCATCTGACGAAAACTCTACCGCTAACCCATCCTCCGACGTCCTCCTCTGCCATGCCGGACCCACCGACCAAACACCATCTCCATCCTCTCCTAGCCTCGGCCTTGAACCCCTCGGCCTCACCAAAGCCGGCCCCTCCTCAGCCACCAGTGTAGCTCGCGCAATGACCCCAACGCCACCTCCTAGTGTGCCGTGCTACGCCTCCGCATCACCTCACCACGTGCTCAGCCCAGCCAAAGCCGCAGCTCGCCTCACTTGGAACGGCCTTGTCCACCTCCGACCCGCCCTGAGCGCAACTTTCCGACCTCCTGATGACAGCCGTAGCCTGTTTCTAAAAAATAAAAAAAATAAAAATAAGGTACATCATATGTAAATATACACATATATTATATATTTTATGTAATGTTGGAATATATGTTACAGTAGTAGATTTTACTTCTAATTATATTGTAGGAGTATTTGATATTGGTATAGTTTGGTAAGTCTGCATGCATCAGCTACTTATAATTATTTTTATTAAAATTTATATTAACTTATGTAATTATTATATAATGATGCCATTAGTATATATGAGTTTCCAATCTGAAGCTACTCTGTTTGTCTTATATTTTTATATACATGTGATATAAGTTATTTAAGCTATATGTACATAAGTTTTAATAAAAGGGAGTTGATTGATTTTTCTGTTTGTAGTATGTGAGTCTGTTGATAGTTAAGAATGTTCTATATAATTGGTCTGATTTGTATATTATATAAGTTACGTATAACATTAACTTTGGAACAGCCTTGTATATACTTAAGTTTGCAACAGTTGTTGGTTATATGAAGTGGTATTTGATTTGGGTATCCGCACGCATTTGGTTTTGCATAAAGTATTGTTCGTCATTTTTGTCTGCAATTGTCTTCACATTTATAAAGTATGAAATGTATTCATTTTTAGCAACTGTTGTGTCAAAATATTTTAACTATTGTTAGTATGTAAAGCGTATGATGTAAATATGTACCGAGATTTTAAGTTGTACATGATTTGAATTTAATAAGATTTTTTTTAAAGAAAAATATATTATAATAATAATACGTTTGAATTTAAAATATGTGATTAAATTTAAAGATGACGTTTGAAATGCATATTTATGAGATTTTATCTTTGTTTAAATTAAATATCGATTTGAAAATATATGCTTAAAATTGATTTTGAAATATTTATATATATTTTATGTGTTTAAATTTGGAATAAAGTTATGTATATATGTTCACTGATACCATTTACCTTCATCGATCCTATTCTGATTTGATTTCGGCAAATTCATATTAACACCATTGCTCGTCGATTCATGCCTGTAACAACCCGCATATTTATCGATTTTATATTTAAATATTTTATTTAAATATTTTATCGTTCGTCGGATTTTGGACTGAAAACCTACTTTTTGCATACGGTCGAATTAGGACTCGAGACCACCTCCATTGAGTTCAAAATGCCGTTTGTGACCTTTTTGAGTATAAGCTTCGATATGTTTGGAGAAAGTTGATTTTTGCTCCTTTTTCCCGTTTAGGGCTTTGGTTGGGCTGAGCCAATTAGTCACTTAACTCAGTTCCAACACTCTCCTCCTCATTCACTTCTCTTCTATTTTCCTAACACTCAAGCTCAAGCAAAAATGGAGGAAGAGAATGGGAAATAGAAATTCCTAAGCCCTAGCTTGCTTTGCAAATCCATCTCCTTGCTCCAAAGTTCATGAGAACCCATTGGTAAGCTTCCTCTTCTTCTTCTCCAACTCATTCTCTCTTTGAATTTCAGAAATTTCCTAAACCTAACATAGGAAATGTTCTTCTTTTTAGCTTAGATTCAAGCTTCTAGAGTTGGATTTGAAGAGTGGTTGATTCCCCTTTGCTTTCAAGCTTCATCTTCATAAATTTTAGTGCAAAGGCGAGATTTTTATCTCACATCTATGACTATAATTATCTTTGGTTGTTGGGTATGAATTCCTAACACTTCTTCATGTGCATTTGCTCTTGTTTTGGATTGATTTTGTGAATACTCCAATATTTGGGTTTTTAAGTCAAATTTGTGTGAAATCCTTTTATGGATGTTTGATCATGTTTTTGGTGATGCACCGAGGAGCATATAGGGTCGGGTTGCCGATTGGCATAAACCCTTAGAGCCAATGTTCGTCCGGTTGCATTTTGGAAGAATTTGCTCTTCATTTGAATAGGCTGAAAAACAGCCCAGGCATGATTCAGTCGACTGAAAACTCTGTTCAGTCGACTGAACCTGAAACCCGAGAGTTTCCAGGCATGATTCAGTCTGTAACGACCCAGAATTTTATTAAATTAAAATTTGAATATTTAATTAATTTTAAATATTTATAAGTGAATTTTTAAGTCAAATAAATTTTTATTTGAATTTTTGGATTTAATTGGATAATTAAATCGATAATTTAATACGTTAAATTATGGAAATAATATAAAATATAGTTAAATATGATTAGAAATAATTTGGAAAATTTTATTTAATCATACTGGAGTTATAGAGATATTTTAGAACTTTTAAAATCGAATTAAAAGTTAATTTGTGAAAATTGAATATTTTAATATTTAATAATTGACTGTAAAATAGCCAATTTTTGAACAGTCTCAGAATTGAACGAAACCAGCTCCATTGGATCCGTAATAGTTAGTTATTACCGGATTTCAATTTTCGTGTCAATCGGAGCTATCGTTTGATCGTGGCAGCTCGAAACGCATCGAATTATTTTTAATTTAAATTTGGCGAGTCAAAATAGCCATTTTTCAAAAAGTCTCGGATTTCGATGAAACCAGTTTCATCGGATCCGTAATGTGATATTATTGTAAGGTTTCAAATTTTAATTCAATTGGATTTACCGTTTGTCCGGTACAAATTAAAACGCCTAGAAATCGACTTAAATCGGTTTAATTTAAATTGAACGTTTTCAGCCATAACTCGCACATACTTCCGAATTAGCTTCCGAAACCTGTTCCATTGTGTCCGAAACGCGGGGTAAACCCTAGGTACGCTGGTTACGGCGTCTAAATCGGAGTTCGGAATTTCCGGATGAATAGTGTCGAACGAAACTCTATAAATACACCCACCACCTTCATAATTTTACAAAAAAAATAACTAAAACCCTAATTTTTTGACCTAGCCGCCACTTTTCTGTTCTATGGCCAGATTTTTTCCAACTTCATCCCTCAATCTCTCTCAATCTACAATGAATTAGCTAAGGTGTTCAACATGAAAGTTGTTGAGAATCTCGAGGGCTTCACATCCATACGGATTTGATGGAGTTTGGTGCGACGTGGAGAGGTATAGGAGGCCGCGTCCTAGGGGGGCTGCGCACGCATTCCAACGTGCATATGGTGGCCGAGCTTGGCAAGGAGGGGGGCGAGTGAAGCTCTTGCTGCGAGCTTCGCGTTGGTATATCCCGATCGAATTCTAGTTGAGTGATTGGAGAGCAAATTCAAAACCTAATTTGTAGCTATGGGTTTCGTGGTGTCGTGCTCGGCCTGTAGAGAGAAGAGGGAAGGAGCAAGCTACGGCCAAGATCTGTTGGATCTGGATCCAAGGGCTGTGAAATGGTGGGGGTTAAAATTTAAAGTTATGTTATAAATTGTGTATATAAATCGTGTACGAACTTCATAAATTCGTAACTTTTTCATATGAGGTCGAAAAAATGCAAACTCAGTTGCGTTGGGATCGTATGGACGAGCACTACGCGATGGAGTTGGTTTGGAGTCATTTGGAGTTAGTGAGAATTTCGGGTGAAATTAAACGCGCGTTTAATTTTATTCGAAATTAAAGCTAAAACGGAATTTAAAACAAAGGTGAGAATTTCTCACTCAATCGAATAGATTTCGATTTTTATTTTAAATAGTTAGATTTAAAATATTTGAATGCATGTTTGAATGATGACTGTAAATTATTGATTGTTAAAATAGACATTATACGCCGTTAGTAAGCGGATGTTATTTAATAAAAACATATACCGCGAATATTTCATAAACAGTAAATTGGTATTATATATAATATCAATATATATATATATTGGCATATGTATATATTGCAGTTATTGATTTCCCGCATTTTTTTGTTTAGCGGATGAGACCCTATTACGCCGTTATTAAGCGGATAATATTTAATAAGAACATGTACCGCGATAATTTCGTACTGGAGCGAAATTGGTATTGTGCTAATGTTTTTGGATGCAGGAAACAGGTTGGAGGGATCCAACTGGATTCCTCAACAGTATTTATTTAATTTCAGATATTTTGATATTTGATTGATTATCATATCGATATATGATATCGTTGTAGTCGTGATTGACTATTTGGTGTGTAGCATCATTGGACCCAGATTTTGGGATTTTAAAATGATTTTAAAAGTGATTTTGAAAATATACTATATTTTTGGAATTGATCCATTATAAATAAATAAACGTTATAATTTTTAAAGTTATAAAAATTATGGTTTTTGTGAAATATAGTAAAAAAGCTGATTTTTAGAAATACGATTAAAAGTCGATTTTTGAGAAATATGAACTAATGATTTTATAAAATAATTTAGATTGGATTTTTGAATATATGATAAAAGTTTAAATATAGGATTTATAAAATTTGATTATTTTATAAATCGAAATGATGAAATTATAAAGGAATTTAAAGACGTCTCGGAATAATAATATAAACTGATTTATATTAAGAGATTTATAAATGGATATTTATAAATTGAAATATAGACATTATAAAACGAGTTTTATAAGTGTTTGAATGTAGTGAAAATGAATTTCATAAATGAATGAAATTTATAGAATTATAAACTGTGAAGTTATAAATGAAATTTATAAATAGTAAGATTTATAAATTTGTGAAGTTAATTGAAGAATAGATTAGGTTAAATAAATGAATCTTATAAGTTATAAGATTTATAATTATGAAGTTTAAAGAACGATTTTATAAAATAATCGTTTTATAAGTAGTTAACTTATAATATGAACTTTTAGTCTATAATTGAATTATAAACTGAATAGGTAAATAAAAGGATTTATAAAAAAGGAAGTTTTTATAAATAAATAGAAAAGGAATTTATGAACGTTGTTTTATAAATTCGCAAATGACTTATTTTGACAAGTTAATTGTTATAACTTAGAAATGGAGTTATATTCACATTTTTTAATAGTGAATAATCCTTTGAATTAAAATGAATAAAAGGATGAGATTTGTTAACGAAGTTTATTCACATTTTTGAATAGTGAATAACACGTTAAAGAAATTGTTTTGAATGTGATGTTTAAATAGAATTAAACCAATCTAACGATGTTTTTAAACATGTTGAGATTCGAAACCACAGATTTCAACATTTATTGTTGAAATAGATGTTTCGAGAAACGAAAGGAGATGATGGACTATAACACTGTTGTTATAGTAAATGATTTCCGAAAGGAAATGTTTTTGTATAGTATTGGGATTTATATATCTATTTTAATTTTGAATCCCTATACTAGTGATTTTGGGTTGTCGTAACGATGTTTTACGCAACATTCGTTTTGGTCCAAATAAATATGTTAAGTGAATGATTTCCTTAAAGAAAGAAATATATACTTAATTCGGTTTAAGTATATTGAATATTTTCTAAGTGTTGAAAATAAAGAGATTTGTCGATTACTTATTTTTGATAAGTATGGAAATGTTTTCCAATATGAAGTGAATAATTAGAATTTATCTTTTTGAAGATAAATTGAAATGGATAGTTGAAATTGTATATGCATGGATATTTTGAAGTATAAATTCATTATGGAATTTATATGTGAAAGGGAATTTGTTTGAAAATAAATGTTGATTTATTTTTGAAGTGTTGAAACTATATATCTAGTAAAGATATTTTGGGAAAATAAATAATTTGGAAAATTATTTGGAATCTGGTGATGTGTGCATATCCAGTGATAGTTCAATAACCGACTATCAATATTTCCCTTTGAATGGGTATTTGATGTGATTTGATTGAATTTGAATGCACACTTACTTTTGAATAAGCGCTCACTATTCGGGTTAACCGGGAAAGGACCATGGGGTCGTATAACCCATTCCGAATATGTGATACGTCGTGATAAATCGCATTTGAAGATCGGTGTTGAAGACCGGTATTTGCAAGAGCGATAGGATGACCTATCGATTGTTTCTGCACCGAGTCGCGCCGGTATAGAAACTCCATATGTGATGGTGAATCCGATCAGGATTGTGAATATCCGGATTGCAAGGACTTCTTTGTAAGTGCCTTCGGTTCTGTTCGAGCCCGGAACAGACTTGTATGGATTGTATGCCTGACATTACAAGTTGAGATATAAAGCCGATTTCTTTCAAATATATTTCTGTTGGTGGCTGAGAATTTATTCTTTGCTTAACACCCTTCTTTGAGACGTACGAGCTCAAAGGTTATATAGTTGAAGTTATCAGCGATATATTCCCAATTTGGTAATGTGACATGCCGAGTGATGCTGAAATGATCATCGTGTTGATTATTGTGATAGGATCATTTATTTGATCGTCTATCTTAGTGATCATTGTGTTGATCATTTGTTGACCCAAAGCATGGCTTTTGTATAAAGTATGTTTTTGTGGACGTGAATTCGTCGAGCCTCACATCCCGGAAATGGTCAAAACAGGAAAGAAGCAGGAAGGTTATGAGGGGTAGCACCCTTTAGGATGTGTCCATTTCCTTCTGGAAAAGGGTGGTATCATGGTATGGAGCCCAGATACTTACTCATGTTGAAAACACTTTGTTATGATTGTGTGAATTGATTAGAGAGCGCTCTCGGAAAAAGGTCCCAAAGGACCGGGGGATGGCATATTCGGTCAGTTGTTGCTCAGTTAGGAGTAACCCGGCCTTGTGTTGGTTGAGATCCGGTTTGGTTCTCGGGGATGTCCATCCAGAGGCATTCTCAGTGGCAATGGGAAGTTCCTTGGCCTGACCATTTGTTGGAAATCCAATTCCCAATACGAAACTTGTACGGTATTAGTTGTAGAACCTGCTATTCACTTATGGTGGTCACCACTGTTTGGATGGTAGCTATAGTAGGCATACGATAATGGTCGTATGTTGGCTAAGATTTATATTCTACTTTCGAAATGAATTTTTCTCTACACTATGCACTAATAATAATATGAAATGTTCTTTTAAATGCGTATCAAGCATCTTTGACTATCATAAGGAGAAATCTCCTCCGATTCTGCGTTTACATTGTGTGTGTGTGCGGGAGGCCTTATGGTAGTCTCATTTTTTAAAAGCATTGCGAATTGATTAAAAATATTCCACTATTTTGATTTTAAAGATAAATAAACTGTTTTGAGTTCTCACACCAGTCTTGTTAAGCTATTGGGCTATGTGATGGGGGGTTCTCGCTTCGCGGTTTGGTGGCGAACGGGAGACTCTTACTCCCACACATCCTCTTTTAGGGGGTTGGTTAGGCGTAAGCTGTGACAGTCGAAAGGCTGGCCGTAAAAGCAAGTTTGGGATATCAGTGTAAGCCACGGTGGGGCTGGGATGGTTGAAAAGCCTACCGGTTGTGACCGCTGACGGTATTGTTTGTTACATTTGGTATCAGAGCTCTGATGGTTAAGCGACAACCATGGTTCTGTTGGGTATAATTCATTAGAGATAGAGTCAGCAGTACTCTAGAATGAATTTGAGTGTAATAATAGCTATGAGAGCGTATTTGTTAGTGAATATAAAATTGTTTTATATTGTGATGATTGGTTTATTGAGTGGCATATGAACTTTCGTCAGCACAGCCTCGAAACTGAGCCGAAGGGGTTTCTAAACACTTGAATAGAACAATTCGACATAGTATTGTTTTGAATTGGGTAAATGAAATAATTTTACCTTGATTATATTTTTAAATATAAAGGAATAATTTTCAGAATTATTAAAGTGTATATAAGTTGATTGTTTAGGTTGTTTGAATAATCTAAATAAAAGAGTAATTGCATAAGCAAATGAATTATAAGAATTGAATTATAATTAATGTGAATTACAATTATGAAATAAAACTTATATATATAAGAAGTGAAACTTTATGAATATATTTATGAATATGAGTTGTAAGTAAAAATGAATATAAGCAAAGGAATTTGGTTGTATTATATATACATTGGTTGTTATATGATTGTTAGATGATTGTATATAATTCATTAAGAGTTAATGAAATTGAATTAGTGAAATTTAAAGCTATGTAATTGAATTCAAATTGAAAGTAAATAAATTTGAATAGAATTGAAAGTGAATTGGATTTAATTAGTAATGTAAACTAATTGAATTGAGAATGAATGTGATAAAATCCAATGTAAATAAATCAAATATGATTTAAAGTGAAAACCCAAATTCATTGAATATAAATGAATATATATTGATTATGAATTTGTTGAATGCTAATTGGTTGATAGTTGCATTTGTTGCTTTAGTTGCATTTGCTATATTATGTAGTAGTTATGTTGATATATGTTGTATATCGATACTATTTTCATATATGCATGATTCTCATGATTGTTTGTTGAGTTTAGTAGGTGCGGATCGCGTTTGCTTCGCATTTGGAGTTCGCTTTAGCGCTATATTAACCGTATATGCTCGCTAATAAAATATAAGGTACATATCTCGGATTAAATATCGCACTTTTATACTTTTTTCCCTTCGGGATGCCTCATTACTTGATGAGATGTATATTTGTGATATATATACTGTCATTTTTTTTTCGGATCGAGCCGCGCAAAGGAGACTATGGCGAATTTTTCCGAAAATTTAAGGCGTTAGAAAAATTTGAGAAAAATGGGAAAATTTTGGAAACTTTAACTTTGTTTTAGAGTTGAAAGTTAAACAATAGTAGTTGCTTTTGAAAACATAACTAAGTATGATTTGAAAACTTAGTAAAAGTTATCATAAGAAGTTTAATTATGAATTTTGGAAAATTAATAGATTTTGTAACCTTTCTTACTTGCAATTTCGAGGACGAAATTCTTTTAAGAGGGAAAGATTGTAACGACCCAGAATTTTATTAAATTAAAATTTGAATATTTAATTAATTTTAAATATTTATAAGTGAATTTTTAAGTCAAATAAATTTTTATTTGAATTTTTGGATTTAATTGGATAATTAAATCGATAATTTAATACGTTAAATTATGGAAATAATTGAAAATATAGTTAAATATGATTAGAAATAATTTGGAAAATTTTATTTAATCATACTGGAGTTATAGAGATATTTTAGAACTTTTAAAATCGAATTAAAAGTTAATTTGTGAAAATTGAATATTTTAATATTTAATAATTGACTGTAAAATAGCCAATTTTTGAACAGTCTCAGAATTGAACGAAACCAGTTCCATTGGATCCGTAATAATTAGTTATTACCGGATTTCAATTTTCGTGTCAATCGGAGCTATCGTTTGATCGTGGCAGCTCGAAACGCATCGAATTATTTTTAATTTAAATTTGGCGAGTCAAAATAGCCATTTTTCAAAAAGTCTCGGATTTCGATGAAACCAGTTTCATCGGATCCGTAATGTGATATTATTGTAAGGTTTCAAATTTTAAGTCAATTGGATTTATCGTTTGTCCGGTACAAATTAAAACGCCTAGAAATCGACTTAAATCGGTTTAATTTAAATTGAACGTTTTCAGCCATAACTCGCACATACTTCCGAATTAGCTTCCGAAACCTGTTCCATTGTGTCCGAAACGCGGGGTAAACCCTAGGTACGCTGGTTACGGCGTCTAAATCGGAGTTCGGAATTTCCGGATGAATAGTGTCGAACGAAACTCTATAAATACACCCACCACCTTCATAATTTTACAAAAAAAATAACTAAAACCCTAATTTTTTGACCTAGCCGCCACTTTTCTGTTCTATGGCCAGATTTTTTCCAACTTCATCCCTCAATCTCTCTCAATCTACAATGAATTAGCTAAGGTGTTCAACATGAAAGTTGTTGAGAATCTCGAGGGCTTCACATCCATACGGATTTGATGGAGTTTGGTGCGACGTGGAGAGGTATAGGAGGCCGCGTCCTAGGGGGCTGCGCACGCATTCCAACGTGCATATGGTGGCCGAGCTTGGCAAGGAGGGGGGCGAGTGAAGCTCTTGCTGCGAGCTTCGCGTTGGTATATCCCGATCGAATTCTAGTTGAGTGATTGGAGAGCAAATTCAAAACCTAATTTGTAGCTATGGGTTTCGTGGTGTCGTGCTCGGCCTGTAGAGAGAAGAGGGAAGGAGCAAGCTACGGCCAAGATCTGTTGGATCTGGATCTAAGGGCTGTGAAATGGTGGGGGTTAAAATTTAAAGTTATGTTATAAATTGTGTATATAAATCGTGTACGAACTTCATAAATTCGTAACTTTTTCATACGAGGTCGAAAAAATGCAAACTCAGTTGCGTTGGGATCGTATGGACGAGCACTACGCGATGGAGTTGGTTTGGAGTCGTTTGGAGTTAGTGAGAATTTCGGGTGAAATTAAACGCGCGTTAATTTTATTCGAAATTAAAGCTAAAACGGAATTTAAAACCAAGGTGAGAATTTCTCACTCAATCGAATAGATTTCGATTTTTATTTTAAATAGTTAGATTTAAAATATTTGAATGCATGTTTGAATGATGACTGTAAATTATTGATTGTTAAAATAGACATTATACGCCGTTAGTAAGCGGATGTTATTTAATAAAAACATATACCGCGAATATTTCATAAACAGTGAAATTGGTATTATATATAATATCAATATATATATATTGGCATATGTATATATTGCAGTTATTGATTTCCCGCATTTTTTTGTTTAGCGGATGAGACCCTATTACGCCGTTATTAAGCGGATAATATTTAATAAGAACATGTACCGCGATAATTTCGTACTGGAGCGAAATTGGTATTGTGCTAATGTTTTTGGATGCAGGAAACAGGTTGGAGGGATCCAACTGGATTCCTCAACAGTATTTATTTAATTTCAGATATTTTGATATTTGATTGATTATCATATCGATATATGATATCGTTGTAGTCGTGATTGACTATTTGGTGTGTAGCATCATTGGACCCAGATTTTGGGATTTTAAAATGATTTTAAAAGTGATTTTGAAAATATACTATATTTTTGGAATTGATCCATTATAAATAAATAAACGTTATAATTTTTAAAGTTATAAAAATTATGGTTTTTGTGAAATATAGTAAAAAAGCTGATTTTTAGAAATACGATTAAAAGTCGATTTTTGAGAAATATGAACTAATGATTTTATAAAATAATTTAGATTGGATTTTTGAATATATGATAAAAGTTTAAATATAGGATTTATAAAATTTGATTATTTTATAAATCGAAATGATGAAATTATAAAGGAATTTAAAGACGTCTCAGAATAATAATATAAACTGATTTATATTAAGAGATTTATAAATGGATATTTATAAATTGAAATATAGACATTATAAAACGAGTTTTATAAGTGTTTGAATGTAGTGAAAATGAATTTCATAAATGAATGAAATTTATAGAATTATAAACTGTGAAGTTATAAATGAAATTTATAAATAGTAAGATTTATAAATTTGTGAAGTTAATTGAAGAATAGATTAGGTTAAATAAATGAATCTTATAAGTTATAAGATTTATAATTATGAAGTTTAAAGAACGATTTTATAAAATAATCGTTTTATAAGTAGTTAACTTATAATATGAACTTTTAGTCTATAATTGAATTATAAACTGAATAGGTAAATAAAAGGATTTATAAAAAAGGAAGTTTTTATAAATAAATAGAAAAGGAATTTATGAACGTTGTTTTATAAATTCGCAAATGACTTATTTTGACAAGTTAATTGTTATAACTTAGAAATGGAGTTATATTCACATTTTTTAATAGTGAATAATCCTTTGAATTAAAATGAATAAAAGGATGAGATTTGTTAACGAAGTTTATTCACATTTTTGAATAGTGAATAACACGTTAAAGAAATTGTTTTGAATGTGATGTTTAAATAGAATTAAACCAATCTAACGATGTTTTTAAACATGTTGAGATTCGAAACCACAGATTTCAACATTTATTGTTGAAATAGATGTTTCGAGAAACGAAAGGAGATGATGGACTATAACACTGTTGTTATAGTAAATGATTTCCTAAAGGAAATGTTTTTGTATAGTATTGGGATTTATATATCTATTTTAATTTCGAATCCCTATACTAGTGATTTTGGGTTGTCGTAACGATGTTTTACGCAACATTCGTTTTGGTCCAAATAAATATGTTAAGTGAATGATTTCCTTAAAGAAAGAAATATATACTTAATTCGGTTTAAGTATATTGAATATTTTCTAAGTGTTGAAAATAAAGAGATTTGTCGATTACTTATTTTTGATAAGTATGGAAATGTTTTCCAATATGAAGTGAATAATTAGAATTTATCTTTTTGAAGATAAATTGAAATGGATAGTTGAAATTGTATATGCATGGATATTTTGAAGTATAAATTCATTATGGAATTTATATGTGAAAGGGAATTTGTTTGAAAATAAATGTTGATTTATTTTTGAAGTGTTGAAACTATATATCTAGTAAAGATATTTTGGGAAAATAAATAATTTGGAAAATTATTTGGAATCTGGTGATGTGTGCATATCCAGTGATAGTTCAATAACCGACTATCAATATTTCCCTTTGAATGGGTATTTGATGTGATTTGATTGAATTTGAATGCACACTTATTTTTGAATAAGCGCTCACTATTCGGGTTAACCGGGAAAGGACCATGGGGTCGTATAACCCATTCCGAATATGTGATACGTCGTGATAAATCGCATTTGAAGATCGGTGTTGAAGACCGGTATTTGCAAGAGCGATAGGATGACCTATCGATTGTTTCTGCACCGAGTCGCGCCGGTATAGAAACTCCATATGTGATGGTGAATCCGATCAGGATTGTGAATATCCGGATTGCAAGGACTTCTTTGTAAGTGCCTTCGGTTCTGTTCGAGCCCGGAACAGACTTGTATGGATTGTATGCCTGACATTACAAGTTGAGATATAAAGCCGATTTCTTTCAAATATATTTCTGTTGGTGGCTGAGAATTTATTCTTTGCTTAACACCCTTCTTTGAGACGTACGAGCTCAAAGGTTATATAGTTGAAGTTATCAGCGATATATTCCCAATTTGGTAATGTGACATGCCGAGTGATGCTGAAATGATCATCGTGTTGATTATTGTGATAGGATCATTTATTTGATCGTCTATCTTAGTGATCATTGTGTTGATCATTTGTTGACCCAAAGCATGGCTTTTGTATAAAGTATGTTTTTGTGGACGTGAATTCGTCGAGCCTCACATCCCGGAAATGGTCAAAACAGGAAAGAAGCAGGAAGGTTATGAGGGGTAGCACCCTTTAGGATGTGTCCATTTCCTTCTGGAAAAGGGTGGTATCATGGTATGGAGCCCAGATACTTACTCATGTTGAAAACACTTTGTTATGATTGTGTGAATTGATTAGAGAGCGCTCTCGGAAAAAGGTCCCAAAGGACCGGGGGATGGCATATTCGGTCAGTTGTTGCTCAGTTAGGAGTAACCCGGCCTTGTGTTGGTTGAGATCCGGTTTGGTTCTCGGGGATGTCCATCCAGAGGCATTCTCAGTGGCAATGGGAAGTTCCTTGGCCTGACCATTTGTTGGAAATCCAATTCCCAATACGAAACTTGTACGGTATTAGTTGTAGAACCTGCTATTCACTTATGGTGGTCACCACTGTTTGGATGGTAGCTATAGTAGGCATACGATAATGGTCGTATGTTGGCTAAGATTTATATTCTACTTTCGAAATGAATTTTTCTCTACACTATGCACTAATAATAATATGAAATGTTCTTTTAAATGCGTATCAAGCATCTTTGACTATCATAAGGAGAAATCTCCTCCGATTCTGCGTTTGCATTGTGTGTGTGTGCGGGAGGCCTTATGGTAGTCTCATTTTTTAAAAGCATTGCGAATTGATTAAAAATATTCCACTATTTTGATTTTAAAGATAAATAAACTGTTTTGAGTTCTCACACCAGTCACATGACTGACTTGGAGTTTATTGTTTTCCTTCCTAAACTCTGGGTGCCCACCAATTTCCACACGGGCAGTCAAGAGTTAGGTTTATCAGGATATTCTGGATATTCTGGAGTTGCTGGAGGCAAACTGGATTGGCATGGCATATTACTAGTTTATATAGTACTTCTTTTTCCGCTGTTATGTTGTTGTATGTTGTTGTACACTCTGATGATTTGATGTAATGAAATGTGATGTAATGAAATGTGATGTAATGTAATAACTGATATAGTTCTTTGTTTAAAGATTATTCATTTATTATTATATGTTGTTCCGCTGCGAATTGTGAGATTCTGTTGTTGTTCTTTCTTCCCGTTCTATTTTTAAAATTCTTCTATCTTCTGTTTTTCTAATTCTCTGTTTTCTAAAAATTGTCTATCTTCTTTTCCCTCTATTTTTCTTTTTCTTTCTTCTTTTTCTCTCTTCTCTCTTTTCTTTTCTTTTTAAAACCCATAACATTCCGGGTTTTCGGCCTTTGATTTCTCGGCAGTCGATAAAGTGAGTGTCGATGTCGGATTTTCGAAAGTCGAAAATTCCTGTTTGTTACACAGTCGACTGAAAAACTCTGCACAGTCGACTGAAACTGGAAACAGAAAATTTCCAGGCACAGGGTCAGTCGACTGAAAACTCTGTTCAGTCGATTGAACCTGCTGTTTTAGTCCAATTTGCCTTTTTGGATTGAATTTCCAATTTAAATCGATTCGTGATGATCCTATTTATTGTCATCATTTATTATCATCTTTGATGACTTATTTTCTTTGGGAATTTTAGATATATCCACTTCGATGGATCCTTTATCGATTTCATTGGATTTTTATTCACATCTTCGAATGTGATCTTTGTGATTGATTGTTTCTACAATCCCCCTTGTGCTTTGTCACTTTAAAAATATAAAGGTTTTCTATACTAGTAGTAAATATCAAAACTCTTTCCTCAAACGATTTCAATACTATTTTAATACCAAATTCGTTTATAAAACCGTTTTTCAATCTATTAGTATATACAAACCTTTACCTCACTCGTATGAGAAATCTAATTAAACGACTTAGTAAAACGTGTGGTATGAAACGCTTGCGTTTACTTCGTCGGTTAATTCTTGGACTTGTTTGATTGAATCTCTTGTGACAATTTTCTAGTGGAGATCTACAATTTGTTCGTAAATATTTAAGTTAAGCTAGTGGTTATGGGACATGAAGCTAAGCTCATATATTTACTAGCTTAGTGTAATCGACACTTCTCTTTGATCATGACGATCATTTTAGGTTTTAGACTAGCAACGTGCTATGTCTTTGTGATTTGGTTCATCGGACGTCCCGCTGTACGACGTCGTTGTTCCCTTTGATTGTGATTTGGTTCATCGGATGTCCCGCTGTACGACGTCGTTGATCCTTTCCTTGTGATTTCTGGATCTCGTGTGTTGAATTCTGGAATTTATGTTTCACCAACTTTTACGATGGGCATTGATATATGTGTCATATATTGTGGCTTGGTGAATGAAATTAGGAGTATGGCATTCCTTTTTATCTTGAGTAGATTATTGTGATATTGATTAATCTCTTGTTGATTTCCAATTTACTTATTTATCACAGCTTGGCATTGTGATTATTATATGTTTATGTCATATCTCTTATTATATATCACTCATCTGATATTTATAGCTAGACTGATCCGTTTATTATTTTCTTATTAAATAATACTCGGATCAGACCGAGATGTTACAGGTGCTTCTGCTTGACTTCTCTCTTGGGATTGATCCCTCTGACTTTTGGCTAACTACTTAGATTAGTAGTTTTTATTGTATACATTTGAGATATGGACTCCATAATGTACACTTATTCTTTTGTGTAGTTCATGTAACTATTTCTATTGTGATATGTGGATCTTTTTAGACCACTACTCTGATGTACACTTTCATGTGTAATATTCATATCTATTTCCGCCTTTGTCATATGAATTGTCTATGACTGATTTATGTTATGTTTATTTCTATATTTGTTTCCGAAGAAATTATAGCCACTGTGTAGTAGCTTTGAGGTTGTGTCGGTATGTCGGATTTCCTCTTGAGATGAAAAGTTATATTTTTATCCGGTATACCGGTACTCGCACAAAGCAATTATACAGATGGTCGCTCCTCAACAGCCTTATTCTCCGTGCTAGTTGACAGCATTCACAGTAATGTTCTTGTCTAGGGTGGGTATAGAGGTGGGGCGTCATAGCTTGGTATCAGAGCCAAACTTCGGAACAATGTAGAATAATTTAGCAAGGATCATGTCCTAAGTCTTTCTTAGGAGTTGTGCTTTAGGATTTTATTCGGGTCTTCATACCGATTCATCCTATTTTCTTTATGATTCCTTGTTTTATCTATCAAGAATTGCTTGATATTTATTTTGAGAATAACTTTTTCCTCTTCTTTCTTTCTTTCTTAAAGAAGAGAAATGGTTAGACCAGGCCGTTCCAGCGCCGGTCAATTTAGCGCTACTCCTCAGGATGGAGTATTCATGTCTGCTCAGCAGCTTCTAGATCTTGTTACGAACGCTCAAGCAGCCGGACCCAACCAGAGCCTACTCATCCAAGATTCGGTTTTGCACGCTTGTGCAGAGACTACACCGATTTGGGTGGAGGGCCATTCAGGGGATCCGAGAGTGTTATTGAAATTCAAGCTTGGCTCAAATCATGCGATCGCATATTTTCTCGCATGAATCTTATTGACCTTCATCGAGTCCAAGTAGCTTCTAGCATGCTCCAAGAAAGGGCATTGGATTGGTATGAGCTTTTAATTTCTGAAATCGTTGAGGCGGATCTTACTTGGGAGCAATTCCGGGGAAGATTCGAATTGAAATTTGTGCCGGAGGCTGAAAAAGTAAACTTAGCCCGGCGTTTCATAGACCTTGTTCAAGGTGAATCTTCTGTGACAGACTATGTCGCATCCTTCAAATCTCTGTCCAAATACGGGGTTGAGTACATTAATACCCCATTGAAGAAAAATCAGAGATTTGTCTATGGATTGAATAAGAATCTTAAGAAGCCATTACTCCTGAAACTTGAGGTTTCATTTGATCAGCTTATTGATATCGCTCTTCGTCTTGAAGAGGCCGATAATGAAGGTGATGTTGAAGTTGTGCGTGCCCAACAGAACTTCGACAATAACTTGAAGAGGCCTATCAAATTCAAAGGCCCCGATTCTAATAAGAAAGGAAAGCAACAAACTCAGGTAGCAAATGTTCCTACCTCTAGTCATGGACGATGCTACAATTGTGGTTCCATAGACCACCATGTAAGGGAGTGCCCGAAACCCCTCTTTTGCCGTTACTGCAAAGGTTCGGGTCATCTTTTATCTTCGTGTCCTAAGCTTCCAAGCAAGTGAGAAGGAAAGCTGCAACTTTTGGTCAAGGTATTTTCATTCAATCCTCGATGGCATTGTTTTAATTCGTGAACTTTCTATTTGATTTCTTTTTGATATGGGTTTCATCTCATTATTTTTATATCAAAAGAACTTGTTGATTCTTTTCTTTGAATATTTTGGGCTTAGTGACTTCATTGAGAATTGCGAATCCGGATGGTAGATCCGCAACACTCAATTTGCTTTTGTTTAGATGTCGAGATTGTTTTATGTGACTTTTCTTTCCGAGCCGATATTTTTGCTTTGGCTTCGGAATTGACCTTTCTGTAAGGATTGGCTTAATCATTGTGAAGCCCATATCCTATTTTTCCGAGTGGATTATTCATCTTCGACATTTTCAATCTGTTAAGCAGATTTCTATTTTTCTTTGTGATTTTGATTCCATCTTGATGGCATCATTTTATTCTTTAAAGTCCTTATGGTGAGGAAAGTGTTATTTCTCTCATCTAAATAGTTTGAGAATTTTTCGGTATATTTGACTTGTCTAAGGATTATGACCTAAGTAATCTTTTGTGTGGTGCTAAGGTCTTTTTAGTTCGACTTTACCACCGTTTTCATTTGCTACAAGTTGCGGAAGTTAGCATTTCACTTATCGCATTCCACACTTGTTATGATTCCTATGAATGAATTATTATGTCATTCAATTTGTCCAGCTTGTTTCATCCGTTTTATAAATCCAATATTCTATGAAAATTTCAATGAGACCATTCTTATTTATGGATTTTGGATGGAAATAGAAATTTAAAATTTTGCAAATCTTTTTCATAAGATTTAATTATAAGTGCAATTTGATTTTTTGCTCTTAAAACGAGCAAAGAATATTCTTAAAACTTTTTAAGAGATTTATTTATCCTAGAAAAGATGACTTTGTGATTGTATTGCCCGTTGAGTGCTTTAAGAATTTTGGTCGATGCGCTTGATCAACGTTATCGATAGGAATTTCCTAAACGCTTTGATGTGACAATCAGACACGATATATTAACTTGTAAAAATTTAAATTTTTGTAGAAAGATTATTACATAAAAGTAAAAATGTAATTTTGAAAGTTTTAACTTTTCGGGGAAGAGAATTATTTAAAATAACCCTTCCTTTCAATACTCTTATTCTTGTGATTCCTGAAGGGGAACCAAGACTTTGCTATTTGTACCGATACTAGTCGTATTGATTTGGAATGCCATTCTCTTGCAAAGGAGAACGTGCTATCCCTTGTGCTTCTAAATCATTATAGCTTCTCGAGACTAGATAGCCACTTATGATCTAGTGCTCTCGGCTAATGTTTTTGCTTTTGGAATTTGGCATCATCATATTTGGATGAGAAATTTGTTCTCTATCTCGATCATAAATCTTTGGAGTATTTATGTTCTCTTAAGGAACTGCTTGTTGACTCAAGTTCCTAGCTTCCTATGATCTTGATATTCTTTTTATTCCCAAAGGGGAAATCGTGTTGTGTCAGGACCCGATTCTTCGTCTTCCGAAAATTCGACATCGATACTCACTTTATCGACTGCCGAGCAATCGAACGACGGAAAACCGAACACTGAGGGTTTTAAGAAAAATTTAAGAAAAGAAAAAGAAGAGAGAAGAAGGTAGAAGATGGAGAGGAGAGAAAATAGAAATTTTTAAAATAGAAGAAAAAGAGAATAGAGAGAAAAGAAAAACAGAACGGAACTGAAAACAACAAAACAACAACAGAATCTCACAATTCGCAGCGGAACAACATATAATAGATAAATGAATAATCTTTAAACAAAGAACTATCAGTTATTACATTTTATACATTTCATTACATCATATCATCAGAGTGTACAACAAAAACAACAAACAGTGCAGCGGAAAAAGAAATACTATATAAACTAGTAATACGCCATGCCATCCAGCTTGCCTCCAGCAACTCCAGAATATCCAGAATATCCTGATAAACCTTAACTCTTGACTGCCCGTGTGGAAATTGGTGGGCACCCAGAGTTTAGGAAGGAAAACACTAAACTCCAAGTCAGTCATGTGACTGGTGTGAGAACTCAAAACAGTTTATTTATCTTTAAAATCAAAATAGAGGAATATTTTTAAGTCAATTCACAATGCTTTTTAAAAATGAGACTACCATAAGGCCTCCCGCACACACACACATGCAAACGCAGAATCGGAGGAGATTTCTCCTTATGATAGTCAAAGATGCTTGATACGCATTTAAAATAACATTTGATATTATTATTAGTGTATAGTGTAGGAAAAATTCATTTCGAAAGTAGAATATAAATCTTAGCCAACATACGACCATTATCGTATGCCTACTATAGCTAACTATGTTCAATAGCAGGTTACCGCCACATTCCATAGCAGGTTATACAACTAAAACCGTACAAGTTTCGTATTGTTTCTTTGGATTTCCAACGAATGATCAGGCCAAGGAACTTCCCATTGCCACATGAGAATGCCTCTGGATGGACATCCCCGAGAACCAAACCGGATCTCTACCAACACAAGGCCGGGTTACCCCTAACTGAGTAACAACTGACCGAATATGCCATCCCCCGGTCCTTTGGGACCTTTTACCGAGCGCTCGTAATCAATTCACACAATCATAACAAAGTGTTTTCAACATAAGTAAGTATCTGGGCTCCATACCATGATACCACCCTTTTCCAGAAGGAAATGCACACATCCTAAAGGGCGCTACCCCTCATAACCTTGCTGCTTCTTTCCTGTTTTGACCATTCACGGGGTGTGAGGCTCGACGAAGTCACGTCCACAAAAACATACTTTATACAAAAGCCATGCTTTGGGTCACAAATGATCATAGAGATGATCACAAAGATAGACGATCAAATAAATGATCCTATCACAATAATCAACACAATGATCATTTCACATCAACACTCAGCATGTCACATTACCAAATTGGGAATATATCGCTGATAACATTCAACTATATAACCTCTGAGCTCGTACGTCTCAGAGAAGGGTTTAAGCTAAAAGAATAAATTCTTCGCCACCAACAGAAATATATTTGAAAGAAATCGGCTTTATATCTCAACTTGTAATGTCAGACATACAATCCATACAAGTCTGTTCCGGGCTCGAACAAAACCGAAGGCACTTCTTACGAACCCTTGCAAATCCGGGTATTCACAATCCCGATCGAATTTCCCATCACTTAGGAGATCTCAATACCAGGAGCTACCCAGTGCAGAGACAATCGATAGGTCATCCTATCGCTTTTGCAAATACTCGGTCTTCAACACCGATCTTCAAATGCAATTCACAACGATGTATCACGTATTCGGAATGGGTTATACGACCCCATGGTCCTTTCCCGGTTAACCCGAATAGTGAGCGCTTATTCAAAAATAAGTGTGGCATTCAAATTCAAACAAATCACATCAATTACCCATTCATAGGGAAATATTGATAGTCGGCTATTGAACTATCAATTGATATGCACACAGCACCAGTTTCCAAATAATTTTCCAATTTTTTTTATTTTCCAAAATATCTTTACTAGATATATAGTTTCACACTTCAAAAATAAATCAATATTTATTTTTCTAAACCAATCCCACTTTCTTTTATAAATTCCATAGTGAATTTATATTTCACAATATCTATGAATATATGATTTTAATTATTCATTTTCAATTTATCTTCAAAAAGATAAATTCTTAAGATATTCACTTTATATTGGAAAACATTTCCATACTTATTTATTCATAAGTAATTCACAAATCTTATTTATTTTCAATACTTAGAAAATATTCAATATACTTAAATCGAGATTAAGTATATATTTCATTCTTTAAGGAAATCATGCTCTTAAACATATTTATTTGGGCCAAAACGAATGTTACGTAAAACATCGTTACGACACCCAAAATCACTAGTATAGGGATTCGAAATTAAATAGATATATAAATCCCAATACTATACAAACATTTCCTTTCGGAAATCATTTACTATAACAATAGTGTTATAGTCCACCATTTCCTTTTATTTCTCGAAAACGTCTATTCCAACAATGAATGTTGAAATCTATGGTTTTGAATCTCAACACATTTAAAACATCGTTAGATCGTTTTAATTCTATTTCAAATATCACATTCAAAACAATTTCTTTAACATATTATTCACTATTCAAAAACGTGAATATACTACGTTAATCAATTTCATCCTTTTATTCATTTATTTCAAAGGATTATTCACCGTCAAAAACGTGAATATAACTTCATTTATAGGTTTCAACAATTTACTTATCAAAATAAGTCATTTGCGAATTTACAAAACAACGTTTATAAATTCTATTTCTATTTGTTTTATAACTACTTCCTTTATAAATTCCTTTATTAACCTATTCGATTTATAACTCAATTATAAAACAAAGGTTCATATTATAAGTTAAATACTTATAAATTTATTCGTTTGCAAAATCGTTTCTTTGAACTTCATAATTATAAATCTTATAACTTATAAGATTCAATTATTCATCCAAATATATTCTTTAATAACTTCACAAAATTTATAAATCTTACTATTTATAAATTTCACTTATAACTTCATCATTTATAATTTTATAAATTCCATTCACTTATGCAATCCATTTGCACTTCATTCAAACACTTATAAAAACTCGTTTTATAATGTCAATATTCCAATTTATAAATATCCATTTATAAATCTCTTAATATAAATCAATTTATATTGTTCTTTAAAACATGTTTAATCTCCTTTATTATTTCACCATTTTGATTCATAAAATAATTAAATTTCATAAATCCTATATTTAAACTTTTCACAATAAATTCTAAAATCCCGATTAAACTATTTTATAAAATCGTTAGCATCATATTCTCAAAAATCAGTTTTTAACTATTTTTCTCAAAAATCATAATTTTTGTAACTTTAAAAATTATAACGTTTATTTATTTAAAATGAATCAATTCCAAAAATATTTTATAAACGTATACTTTCAAAAATCACTTTTAAATCCTTTTAAAATTCCAAATTTGGTCCAATGATGCTACACACCAAATAGTCAATCACGACTACAACGATATCATATATCGATATGATAATCCATCAAATATCAAAATATCCGAAATCAAATAAAACTGTTGAGGAATCCAGTTGGATCCCTCCAACCTGTTTTCCTGCATCCAAAAACATTAGCACAATACCAATTTCGCTCCAGTACGAAATTATCGCGGTATATGGGATTTAAAATATTATCCGCTTAATAGACGGCGCAATAGGGTCTCATCCGCTAAACAAATAAATGCGGGAAATCAATAACTCCAATATATACATATGCCAATATATATATATTGCTATTATATATAATACCAATTTCACTGTTTATGAAATATTCGCGGTATATGTTTTTAATAAATAACATCCGCTTACTAACGGCGTATAATGTCTATTTTAACAATCAATAGATATAAATCATCATTCAAACATGCATTCAAATATTTTAAATCTAACTATTTAAAATAAAATCAAAACTGATTCGATTGAGTGAGAAGTTCTCACCTTGATTTTTAATTTCCGTTTTAGCGATTTATTTCGAATAAAATTAAACGGACGTTTAATTTTACCCAAAATTCTCACTAACTCCAATCGACTCCAATCCAATTTCATCGCGTAGTGCTCGTCCATACGATTCCAACACAACTGGGTTTGCATTTTTTCGACCTCGAATGAAAAAGTTATGCATTTTTAAAGATTGTACACGATTTTATATATATAAATTTCAACAAAACTAGAATTTTCTAAACCCACATCCATTTGGGCCATAGGATCTCAAGCCTGCAACATCAAGACCGTCCATCCACTTCACCTTCTCCCACGTTCTATCTACAGACAAAGGCCGACACACTTGAACCCATCTTAGATAATTAGGGTTACATGCCGTTGCCACATCGCTCAACTTTAGGTCGATCAACTTGCTCCATGTCGAAGCCCTCCACTTGCACTATGTTCGGCCCTAACCACTCCATGCTCGGTCGCCTAGGTTGCGCGCAACACGAGGAGGAATGACCCACACACGCGGCTCCATATCTCCCCCATCGTCGCTCCAAACACGATCTCCACCGTTGAACTTGTAGATCTTGATGTCCTCTTCAATTTGTTAGTTGAAACCTAAGGCTAATTGTCGACGGATTTGGAGAAATCGAGGGAGGAAGGTGGGAAAATTCTGGCCGTTCATAATAGGGTGGCGGCTGCGTTAGGGTTTAGTTTATTTTTTATTTTTTATTTTTTTTTATTTATTAATGAAGAGAGTGGGGGTCTATTTATAGGGAAAAACGAAACACTATTCATTCCGGAAATTCCGAACTCTGATTTACGCGCCGAAACTAATGTTCCTAGGGTTTATCCCACGTTCTGGACACAATGGAACAGGTTTCGAAAGCTAATTCGGACATCTGTGCGAGTTATGGCTACAAACGTTCAATTTAAATTAAACCGATTAAATCGATTTTCTAGGCATTTTAATTTGTACCGGACAAACGGTAAATCCAATTGACACGAAATTTGAAACCTTAAAATAATATCACATTACGGATCCGATGAAACTAGTTTCGTCGAAATCCGAGACTTTTTGAAAAATGGCTATTTTAACTCGCCAAATTAAAATTAAAAATAAATCGATGCGTTTCGAGCTGCCACGATCAAACGATAGCTCCGATTGACCCGAAATTTGAAATCCAGTAATAACTAACTATTACGGATCCAATGGAACTGGTTTCGTTCAATTCTGAGACTGTTCAAAAATTGACTATTTTCACTAGTCGATTTAAATATTAAAATATTCAATTTTCACAAATTAACTTTTAATTCGATTTTAAAAGTTCTAAAATATCATTCTAACTCCAATATGATAAAATAAAATTTTACAAATCATTTTCAATCATATTTAACTCAATTTTCAATTATTTCCATAATTTAACGTATTAAATTATCGATTTAATTATTCAATTAAATCCAATAATTCAAATAAAAATTTATTTGACTTATAAATTCACTTATAAATATTTAAAATTAATTAAATATTCAAATTTTAATTACTAAAAATCCTGGGTCGTTACAATCTTCCCTCCTTAAAAGAATTTCGTCCTCGAAATTAACAAGTTAGAAAAGTACAGAATCTATTAATTTTCCAAAATTCATAATTAAACTTCTTATAATACTTTACTAAGTTTTCAAATCATACTTAGTTATCTTTTCAAAAACAACTATTATTGTTTAACTTTCAATTCCAATCAAAGTTAAAATTTTCAAAATTTTCCCAATTTCTCAAAAATTTTTCTAACGCTTTAAATTTCCCGAAAAATTCGCCATAGTCTCCTTTGCGCGGCTCGATCCGAAAAAAAAATGACAGTATATATCACAAATATACATCTCATCAAGTAATGAGGCATCCCGCAGGGAAAAAATGTAAAAGTGCGATATTTAATCCGAGATATGTACCTTATATTTTATTAGCAAGCATATACGGCTAATATAGCGCGAAAGCGAGCTCCAAATGCGAAGCAAACATGATCCGCACCTACTAATCACTCAACAAACAACATGAGAATCATGTATATAGAAATAGTATCGATATACAACATATAGCAACATAATAACTATATATGCTAACATAGCAAATGTAGTAAAAGCAATATATTCAACCATCAACCAACTATCATTCATAACCAAATCAACATTCATTTATATTCTCATTAATATTAAATGAATTGGGTTTTCAATTTAATCACATTTGATTCATTAATAGTGGATGTTTTTACTAACATTCATTTTCAATTAGTTTATATTCACTAATTCATATTCAAGTTGGTCCACTTCCAATTCAAATTCAATTCCATTCAAATTAATTTACCTTTAATTTGAATTCAATTACTTTAGCTTTCAATTTCATTAATTCAATTTCATTAACTTAATGAATTACATACAATCAACTAACAATCATATAGCAACCAATGTATATCAATTACAACCAAATTCCTTTTCTTATATTCATTCTATTTCGTTTAATTAAATTGATTTTCATTCAACTATTCAACTTCCAATAACATTAGATTTTAATGAATTAACACTTATATTCATCATTCCATATCAGCTTAATTCACATTTAATTGATTTACATTCAATCCAATTCAATTTCTAAAGTTGAATTTCATTTCTCTATTACAACTCATATTCATAAATATATTCATATAGTTTCACTTCTCATATATATAAGTTTATTTTACAATTGCAAATTACTTTAATTATAATTCAATTCTTATAATTCTTTTTGCTTATACAATTATCCTTTTACTTAGATTATTCAAACATCTAACAATCAACTTATATACACTTTAATAATTCTGAAAAATTATTTCTTTATATATAAAATATACTCAAGGTAAAATTATTTCATTTACCCAATTTAAAATCAATACTGTGTCGAATTGTTCTATTCAAGTGTTTAGAGATCCCTATCAACAACGTTAATTACTCGTATTAACCAGAATCCATATACCACTCAACAAACCAATCATCACAATATAAAACAATTTTATATTCACTAACAAATACGCTCTCATAGCTATTATTACACTCAAACTCATTCTAGAGTACTACTGACTCTATCTCTAATGAGTAATACCCAACCGAACCATGGTTGTCGCTTAACCATAAGCTCTGATACCACATTGTCAGGACCCGATTCTTCGTCTTCCGAAAATTCGACATCGATACTCACTTTATCGACTGCCGAGCAATCGAACGACGGAAAACCGAACACTGAGGGTTTTAAGAAAAATTTAAGAAAAGAAAAAGAAGAGAGAAGAAGGTAGAAGATGGAGAGGAGAGAAAATAGAAAATTTTAAAATAGAAGAAAAAGAGAATAGAGAGAAAAGAAAAACAGAATGGAACTGAAAACAACAAAACAACAACAGAATCTCACAATTCGCAGCGGAACAACATATAATAGATAAATGAATAATCTTTAAACAAAGAACTATCAGTTATTACATTTTATACACTTCATTACATCATATCATCAGAGTGTACAACAACAACAACAACAAACAGTGCAGCGGAAAAAGAAATACTATATAAACTAGTAATACGCCATGCCATCCAGCTTGCCTCCAGCAACTCCAGAATATCCAGAATATCCTGATAAACCTTAACTCTTGACTGCCCGTGTGGAAATTGGTGGGCACCCAGAGTTTAGGAAGGAAAACAATAAACTCCAAGTCAGTCATGTGACTGGTGTGAGAACTCAAAATAGTTTATTTATCTTTAAAATCAAAATAGAGGAATATTTTTAAGTCAATTCGCAATGCTTTTTAAAAATGAGACTACCATAAGGCCTCCCGCACACACACACATGCAAACGCAGAATCGGAGGAGATTTCTCCTTATGATAGTCAAAGATGCTTGATACGCATTTAAAATAACATTTGATATTATTATTAGTGTATAGTGTAGGAAAAATTCATTTCGAAAGTAGAATATAAATCTTAGCCAACATACGACCATTATCGTATGCCTACTATAGCTAACTATGTTCAATAGCAGGTTACCGCCACATTCCATAGCAGGTTATACAACTAAAACCGTAGAAGTTTCGTATTGTTTCTTTGGATTTCCAACGAATGATCAGGCCAAGGAACTTCCCATTGCCACATGAGAATGCCTCTGGATGGACATTCCCGAGAACCAAACCGGATCTCTACCAACACAAGGCCGGGTTACCCCTAACTGAGTAACAACTGACCGAATATGCCATCCCCCGGTCCTTTGGGACCTTTTACCGAGCGCTCGTAATCAATTCACACAATCATAACAAAGTGTTTTCAACATGAGTAAGTATCTGGGCTCCATAACATGATACCACCCTTTTCCAGAAGGAAATGCACACATCCTAAAGGGCGCTACCCCTCATAACCTTGCTGCTTCTTTCCTGTTTTGACCATTCACGGGGTGTGAGGCTCGACGAAGTCACGTCCACAAAAACATACTTTATACAAAAGCCATGCTTTGGGTCACAAATGATCATAGAGATGATCACAAAGATAGACGATCAAATAAATGATCCTATCACAATAATCAACACAATGATCATTTCTCATCAACACTCAGCATGTCACATTACCAAATTGGGAATATATCGCTGATAACATTCAACTATATAACCTCTGAGCTCGTACGTCTCAGAGAAGGGTGTTAAGCTAAAAGAATAAATTCTTCGCCACCAACATAAATATATTTGAAAGAAATCGGCTTTATATCTCAACTTGTAATGTCAGACATACAATCCATACAAGTCTGTTGCGGGCTCGAACAAAACCGAAGGCACTTCTTACGAAGCCCTTGCAAATCCGGGTATTCATAATCCCGATCGAATTTCCCATCACTTAGGAGATCTCAATACCAGGAGCTACCCAGTGCAGAGACAATCGATAGGTCATCCAATCGCTTTTGCAAATACTTGGTCTTCAACACCGATCTTCAAATGCAATTCACAACGACGTATCACGTATTCGGAATGGGTTATACGACCCCATGGTCCTTTCCCGGTTAACCCGAATAGTGAGCGCTTATTCAAAAATAAGTGTGGCATTCAAATTCAAACAAATCACATCAATTACCCATTCATAGGGAAATATTGATAGTCGGCTATTGAACTATCAATTGATATGCACACAGCACCAGTTTCCAAATAATTTTCCAATTTTTTTTATTTTCCAAAATATCTTTACTAGATATATAGTTTCACACTTCAAAAATAAATCAATATTTATTTTTCTAAACCAATCCCACTTTCTTTTATAAATTCCATAGTGAATTTATATTTCACAATATCTATGAATATATGATTTTAATTATTCATTTTCAATTTATCTTCAAAAAGATAAATTCTTAAGATATTCACTTTATATTGGAAAACATTTCCATACTTATTTATTCATAAGTAATTCACAAATCTTATTTATTTTCAATACTTAGAAAATATTCAATATACTTAAATCGAGATTAAGTATATATTTCATTCTTTAAGGAAATCATGCTCTTAAACATATTTATTTGGGCCAAAACGAATGTTACGTAAAACATCGTTACGACACCCAAAATCACTAGTATAGGGATTCGAAATTAAATAGATATATAAATCCCAATACTATACAAACATTTCCTTTCGGAAATCATTTACTATAACAATAGTGTTATAGTCCACCATTTCCTTTTATTTCTCGAAAACGTCTATTCCAACAATGAATGTTGAAATCTATGGTTTTGAATCTCAACACATTTAAAACATCGTTAGATCGTTTTAATTCTATTTCAAATATCACATTCAAAACAATTTCTTTAACATATTATTCTCTATTCAAAAACGTGAATATACTACGTTAATCAATTTCATCCTTTTATTCATTTATTTCAAAGGATTATTCACCGTCAAAAACGTGAATATAACTTCATTTATAGGTTTCAACAATTTACTTATCAAAATAAGTCATTTGCGAATTTACAAAACAACGTTTATAAATTCTATTTCTATTTGTTTTATAAATACTTCCTTTATAAATTCCTTTATTCACCTATTCGATTTATAACTCAATTATAAACAAAGGTTCATATTATAAGTTAAATACTTATAAATTTATTCGTTTGCAAAATCGTTCCTTTGAACTTCATAATTATAAATCTTATAACTTATAAGATTCAATTATTCATCCAAATATATTCTTTAATAACTTCACAAAATTTATAAATCTTACTATTTATAAATTTCACTTATAACTTCATCATTTATAATTTTATAAATTCCATTCACTTATGCAATCCATTTGCACTTCATTCAAACACCTATAAAAACTCGTTTTATAATGTCAATATTCCAATTTATAAATATCCATTTATAAATCTCTTAATATAAATCAATTTATATTGTTCTTTAAAACATATTTAATCTCCTTTATTATTTCACCATTTTGATTCATAAAATAATTAAATTTCATAAATCCTATATTTAAACTTTTCACAATAAATTCTAAAATCCCGATTAAACTATTTTATAAAATCGTTAGCATCATATTCTCAAAAATCAGTTTTTAACTATTTTTCTCAAAAATCATAATTTTTGTAACTTTAAAAATTATAACGTTTATTTATTTAAAATGAATCAATTCCAAAAATATTTTATAAACGTATACTTTCAAAAATCACTTTTAAATCCTTTTAAAGTTCCAAATTTGGTCCAATGATGTTACACACCAAATAGTCAATCACGACTACAACGATATCATATATCGATATGATAATCCATCATATATCAAAATATCTGAAATCAAATAAAATTGTTGAGGAATCCAGTTGGATCCCTCCAATTTGTTTTCCTGCATCCAAAAACATTAGCACAATACCAATTTCGCTCCAGTACGAAATTATCGCGGTATATGGGATTTAAAATATTATCCGCTTAATAGACGGCGCAATAGGGTCTCATCCGCTAAACAAATAAATGCGGGAAATCAATAACTCCAATATATACATATACCAATATATATATATATATATATTGCTATTATATATAATACCAATTTCACTGTTTATGAAATATTCGCGGTATATGTTTTTAATAAATAACATCCGCTTACTAACGGCGTATAATGTCTATTTTAACAATCAATAGATATAAATCATCATTCAAACTTGCATTCAAATATTTTAAATCTAACTATTTAAAATAAAATCGAAACTGATTCGATTGAGTGAGAAGTTCTCACCTTGATTTTTAATTTCCGTTTTAGCGATTTATTTCGAATAAAATTAAACGGACGTTTAATTTTACCTAAAATTCTCACTAACTCCAATCGACTCCAATCCAATTTCATCGCGTAGTGCTCGTCCATACGATTCCAACGCAACTGAGTTTGCATTTTTTCGACCTCGTATGAAAAAGTTATGCATTTTTAAAGATTGTACACGATTTTATATATATAAATTTCAACAAAACTAGAATTTTCTAAACCCACATCCATTTGGGCCAAAGGATCTCAAGCCTGCAACATCAAGACCGTCCATCCACTTCACCTTCTCCCACGTTCTATCTACAGACAAAGGCCGACACACTTGAACCCATCTTAGATAATTAGGGTTACATGCCGTTGCCACATCGCTCAACTTTAGGTCGATCAACTTGCTCCATGTCGAAGCCCTCCACTTGCACTATGTTCGGCCCTAACCTCTCCATGCTCGGTCGCCTAGGTTGCGCGCAACACGAGGAGGAACGGCCCACGCACGCGGCTCCATATCTCCCCCATCGTCGTTCCAAACACGATCTCCACCGTTGAACTTGTAGATCTTGATGTCCTCTTCAATTTGTTAGTTGAAACCTAAGGCTAATTGTCGACGGATTTGGAGAAATCGAGGGAGGAAGGTGGGAAAATTCTGGCCGTTCATAATAGGGTGGCGGCTGCGTTAGGGTTTAGTCTATTTTTTTTTTTTATTAATGAAGAGAGTGGGGGGTCTATTTATAGGGAAAAACGAAACACTATTCATTCCGGAAATTCCGAACTCCGATTTACGCGCCGAAACTAACGTTCCTAGGGTTTATCCCGCGTTCCGGACACAATGGAACAGGTTTCGAAAGCTAATTCAGACATCTGTGCGAGTTATGGCTACAAACGTTCAATTTAAATTAAACCGATTAAATCGATTTTCTAGGCGTTTTAATTTGTACCGGACAAACGGTAAATCCAATTGACACGAAATTTGAAACCTTACAATAATATCACATTACAGATCCGATGAAACTGGTTTCATCGAAATCCGAGACTTTTTGAAAAATGGCTATTTTAACTCGCCAAATTAAAATTAAAAATAAATCGATGCGTTTCGAGCTGCCACGATCAAACGATAGCTCCGATTGATACGAAATTTGAAATCCAGTAATAACTAACTATTACGGATCCAATGGAACTGGTTTCGTTCAATTCTGAGACTGTTCAAAAATTGACTATTTTCACTAGTCGATTTAAATATTAAAATATTCAATTTTCACAAATTAACTTTTAATTCGATTTTAAAAGTTCTAAAATATCATTCTAACTCCAATATGATAAAATAAAATTTTACAAATCATTTTCAATCATATTTAACTCAATTTTCAATTATTTCCATAATTTAACGTATTAAATTATCGATTTAATTATTCAATTAAATCCAATAATTCAAATAAAAATTTATTTGACTTATAAATTCACTTATAAATATTTAAAATTAATTAAATATTCAAATTTTAATTACTAAAAATCCTGGGTCGTTACATGTTGCCAATGCGTTTAGTCGTAAGCAACAAGGGGTTGTTTCTTTGTTGATGACCGAATGAAATTATCTTTTTATCAAGTTCATCGGGCATTTTGATGTACTTTATTTTATTGAGTTTCATCTCATTTCTTTTATGAACTTGCGTCCGATGTTCTTTTATTGTGTTCGGTTCATTGGACGTACCGTTTTTGTACTACGTCGGTGTTCCGAAATCATTCGGGCTTCGGTTCATCGGATGTACCGTTTGTACTACATCGATGTCTTTGCTATTTGATTCATCGGATGTACCATTTGTACTACATCGATGTCTTTGCTTTTGATTCATCGGATGTACCGTTTGTACTACATCGATGTCTTTGCTTTTGATTCATCGGATGTACCGTTTGTACTTTATCGATGTCTTTGCTTTTGATTCATCGGATGTACCGTTTGTACTACATCGATGTCTTTGCTTTTGATTCATCGGATGTACCGTTGTACTACATCGATGTCTTTGCTATTTGATTCATCGGATGTACCGTTTGTACTACATCGATGTCTTTGCTTTTGATTCATCGGATGCACCGTTTGTACTACATCGATGTCTTTGCTTTTGATTCATCGGATGTACCGTTTGTACTACATCGATGTCTTTGCTTTTGATTCATCGGATGCACCGTTTGTACTACATCGATGTCTTTGCTTTTGATTCATCGGATGTACCGTTTGTACTACACCGATGTCTTTGCTTTTGATTCATCGGATGCACCGTTTGTACTACATCGATGTCTTTGCTTTTGATCCATCGGATGTACCGTTTGTACTACATCGATGTCTTTGCCTTTGATTCATCGGATGTACAGTTTGTACTACATCGATGTCTTTGCTTTTGATTCATCGGATGTACCGTTGTACTACATCGATGTCTTTGCTATTTGATTCATCGGATGTACCGTTTGTACTACATCGATGTCTTTGCTATTTGATTCATCTGATGTACCATTTGTACTACACGATGTCTTTGCTTGGGTTCATTGGGCGTACCGTTTTTGTACTACGCTGATGTCCCAAATTGTTTGAGTTTCTAGTTTTTCTGGCGTACCGTTTTGGTACTACGCCGTTGCACCGGCTCAATTTTCTGCTAATCTTGACGTTCCCCACGTCTTTTATCTACGGGAATGCCTTAGGGATTCCGGTTTTTAATCTTGAGCCCGGTGTTATTGTGGAAATTGAAGTTTCACCAGATTTCTTGCTAACTCTTTTGTGCACTTTAGGGTGAACTTCCTATTTCAAATTTTCTTTTGTGTTAATATGCTTCTATGGTTGTTACTTCTTATATTTCCTTCTTACTTATTGCGAGGACGCAATTTCTTTAAGGAGGGGAGTCTGTAACAACCCGCATATTTATCGATTTTATATTTAAATATTTTATTTAAATATTTTATCGTTCGTCGAATTTTGGACTGAAAACCTACTTTTTGCATACGGTCGAATTAGGACTCGAGACCACCTCCATTGAGTTCAAAATGCCGTTTGCGACCTTTTTGAGTATAAGCTTCGATATGTTTGGAGAAATTTGATTTTTGCTACTTTTTCCCGCTTAGGGCTTTGGTTGGGCTGAGCCAATTAGTCACTTAACTCAGTTCCAACACTCTCCTCTTCATTCACTTCTCTTCTATTTTCCTAACACTCAAGCTCAAGCAAAAATGGAGGAAGAGAATGGGAAATAGAAATTCCTAAGCCCTAGCTTGCTTTGCAAATCCATCTCCTTGCTCCAAAGTTCATGAGAACCCATTGGTAAGCTTCCTCTTCTTCTTCTCCAACTCATTCTCTCTTTGAATTTCAGAAATTTCCTAAACCTAACTTAGGAAATGTTCTTCTTTTTAGCTTAGATTCAAGCTTCTAGAGTTGGATTTGAAGAGTGGTTGATTCCCCTTTGCTTTCAAGCTTCATCTTCATAAATTTTAGTGCAAAGGTGAGATTTTTATCTCACATCTATGACTATAATTATCTTTGGTTGTTGGGTATGAATTCCTAACACTTCTTCATGTGCATTTGCTCTGCATTTGCTCTTGTTTTGGATTGATTTTGTGAATACTCCAATTTTTGGGTTTTTAAGTCAAATTTGTGTGAAATCCTTTTATGGATGTTTGATCATGTTTTTGGTGATGCACCGAGGAGCATATAGGGCCGGGTTGCCGATTGGCATAAACCCTTAGAGCCAATGTTCGTCCGGTTGCATTTTGGAAGAATTTGCTCTTCATTTGAATAGGTTGAAAAACAGCCCAGGCGCGATTCAGTCGACTGAAAACTCTGTTCAGTCGACTGAACCTGAAACCCGAGAGTTTCCAGGCATGATTCAGTCGACTGAAAAACTCTGCACAGTCGACTGAAACTGGAAACAGAAAATTTCTAGGCATAGGGTCAGTCGACTGAAAACTCTGTTCAGTCGACTGAACCTATTGTTTTAGTCCAATTTGCCTTTTTGGATTGAATTTCCAATTTAAATCGATTCGTGATGATCCTATTTATTGTCATCATTTATTATCATCTTTGATGACTTATTTTCTTTGGGAATTTTAGATATATCCACTTCGACGGATCCTTTATCGATTTCATTGGATTTTTATTCACATCTTCGAATGTGATCTTTGTGATTGATTGTTTCTACAATCCCCCTTGTGCTTTGTCACTTTAAAAATATAAAGGTTTTCTATACTAGTAGTAAATATCAAAACTCTTTCCTCAAACGATTTCAATACTATTTTAATACCACAATACTATTTTAATACCAAATTCGTTCATAAAACCGTTTTCCAATCTATTAGTATATACAAACCTTTACCTCACTCGTATGAGAAATCTAATTAAACGACTTAGTAAAACGAGTGGTATGAAACGCTTGCGTTTACTTCGTCGGTTAATTCTTGGACTTGTTCGATTGAATCTCTTGTGACAATTTTCTAGTGGAGATCTACAATTTGTTCGTAAATATTTAAGTTAAGCTAGTGGTTATGGGACATGAAGCTAAGCTCATATATTTACTAGCTTAGTGTAATCGACACTTCTCTTTGATCATGACGATCATTTTAGGTTTTAGACTAGCATCGTGCTATGTCTTTGTGATTTGGTCCATCGGACGTCCCGCTGTACGACGTCGTTGTTCCCTTTGATTGTGATTTGGTTCATCGGATGTCCCGCTGTACGACGTCGTTGATCCTTTCCTTGTGATTTCTGGATCTCGTGTGTTGAATTCTGGAATTTATGTTTCACCAACTTTTACGATGGGCATTGATATATGTGTCATATATTGTGGCTTGGTGAATGAAATTAGGAGTATGACATTCCTTTTTATCTTGAGTAGATTATTGTGATATTGATTAATCTCTTGTTGATTTCCAATTTACTTATTTATCACAGCTTGGCATTGTGATTATTATATGTTTATGTCATATCTCTTATTATATATCACTTCATCTGATATTTATAGCTAGACTGATCCGTTTATTATTTTCTTATTAAATAATACTCGGGTCAGGCCGAGATGTTACAGGTGCTTCTGCTTGACTTCTCTCTTGGGATTGATCCCTCTGACTTTTGGCTAACTACTTAGATCAGTAGTTTTTGTTGTATACATTTGAGATATAGACTCCATAATGTATACTTATTCTTTTGTGTAGTTCATGTAACTATTTCTTTTGCGATATGTGGATCTTTTTAGACCACTACTCTGATGTACACTTTCATGTGTAATATTCATATCTATTTCCGCCTTTGTGATATGAATTGTCTACGACTGATTTATGTTATGTTTATTTCTATATTTGTTTCCGAAGAAATTATAGCAACTGTGTAGTAACTTTGAGGTTGTGTCGGTATGTCGGATTTCCCCTTGAGATGAAAAGTTATATTTTTATCCGGTATATCGGTACTCGCACAAAGCAATTATACAGATGGTCGCTCCTCAACAGCCTTATTCTCCGTGCTAGTTGACAGCATTCACAGTAATGTTCTTGTCTAGCGTGGGTATAGAGGTGGGGCGTCACAATGCCAATCTAGTTTTATTCCGAAAGTAGTGCTTGCGATCCGCGACTCGACTTCGTTGTTTATTCATCTCTATAGCCTCGGAAGGTGAGAAATCACTCACGATTAATATTCTTTTATTTATAAAATTTGATTTCAATTGAAACGACAGCTGAAATATACTGCTGTTATTTATTGCACTGTTATTTATGTATCAGTTCACCTTTGACATCTGACACCGTTATCTGTTATGTATGCAATAATAATCCAATTTAGTTGATAATTGATTGATTGTTGTTGTTTATATTGGATGTTAAATTTTAATGTATAAGTGATAAATATTATGCAATTGAAATTTGTCATAGGATAGTTTAAAATTTTGAATCGACATATGTGTTGAAGTGGATTAGTTAATTTGAATAATACGACCCCTTGAAATTGTTATGTTAATTGACACGTAGAATTTGATAATTTACACTTTGAACCTTGAACGTATATTGAATAAATTGTTGTAGAATTGAAATTGAAATTGAACGACAAGTGAAAACCCGTAATGTAATAATCTTTAATCTACATGAAATGATAGTGTAGATTCTAGAGATAATTATATTAATTCGCACTAAAAACAATGCGAATTAATACGATTATTTCGGATTATTTGAATTGATTATTGGATTGTTATTGATTGTTATTATTGTTTGTTTATTTACTTTGACACCATCCCAGTTATCACACTGCAAGTTCCTGTTGCTATGCTTTGATTTTGAATTGAATTGGAATCGGGTTGAAATGATATATACCCAAATGAATTTGACCTAGGATAGAGAATTTAACAAAATCCGATTGGTCAATAAATTGATTTAAAAATAAATTCGAGCAAAGAATAAGTTTTGAAATAAAGTACGAATTTGAATTTATGAAGGGAAAATGTAAATATCGAAATCTGAAACAAATATAACGTGGTAATTGATGATAGAACGTTGTTTGAAATTTGATTATCTAATAATTAAATTTGGAATTATTAATAAATAATTTGAAATTGGTAATAATTGAGTTTTGAAATTATTAAGTTTGAAATCCTTTAATAATTAAATCTGAAATTATAATTTAAGTTTGAATTCATGATTAAGTGGAAATGATTTAATAATTAAGTTTGAATCGATAATCAAGTTTGTAATTATTAAGTTTAGAAATTATTAATAATCAAGATTGAAATTATTTAATAATTGAATAAGATTGAATTAATTGATAATTGAATAAAATTTGAATTCTTAGATAAGAGAAATTGAACTTTTGGATAAGTGGATTTGAACTTCATTAATAAAAGAAATTGAGATTCTTTATTTATTAAGGTTTGGAAATTTATTTAAGTAAGTTAATAAGTGAAATTGAAACTTCTCGATTATGTGAAATTTATTTCTTTATTAATTGAGTTTGAAATTTGTAACGAAGTCAATAAATAAGTGAAAATAGAAATTCTTTAATAAGAAATAAAATGTGGTTTATTGAAATGAATGAGATTTATTGAAATTAACGTAAGACTTGTGATTTAAAGAATTGATTTGACGAATTTGATTTATTTCAATTTGATGTTTTATATAATGAAGTTGAACGTGAGTAATCGATTTAAATGAATTGGAATTTATATAGAAGTTGTTTTGAAGGACAAATTTACTTAATGAATATGGAATGGAATCGATAAACGAATTTAAATTGATTTGAATGAAAATTAAACCATTTAAATGATTTCGGAAAGAAATTTATATTTGAACTTGAATCAATATTTGAATTGTTTTAAATAAAAATTGAAATTGAACTGTAAGACTTTGAAATGGTTATTTGGAAGTTTTGAAATGTAAACTTTGGAAATTGATTTAGAAAGACAAACGAAATGTTGATTTACAAATTGAAATTGAAATTGAATTGGATTTGGTTTTGAAATATATAAACGACCAATCGGTGTAATAATTACGACAGTTATTAAAGAGACCGGAATCGGTTTTGGATATACTCTCTATCTAAACCAAAAACCACTTTAATAACTATACGCGGAGTGATGATCCAGAATGAAGTGGTTGGATTGATGTACGTGATGACTGAAGAAAAAGAACGATAATGGATAGCCTTGACACTTGTGTCAAATTAGAAATGACTAAAATCAGGAGCCGTGCCGGGCCAAATGGGGTTAGCCACCTCGAGCGAACACACTTCTTCGTAACTACTACTCATTACTTGTTATCACTTGGTGCACCCTCGTACTTTTCAGGAGTGTTGTTTCACGGTGTTGTGATTGCTGCGGCGATGTGTTCTCACCAGTCCGGATCAGGCGAACGGTAGTTTCACTACCTTGGGTATTGCCTCATGTGCCTTGTCATACTTGTATCCCTATATACGCGACCAGTACGAATTTGTTTTGTGTTATACCTATGGAGTACTCCCTGATATCCCACCAGTTTACGGTGGAGTTTACAGTGCTGTATAGACTATGATGCTTATGTAAAAATGTGTTAAGGGGGATAATGGTAACGCCTTAACACTATTTTGATATTTGATATTACTGATAGACATTATCTATTTAGCGTACACTACTACATAGTAGATAGTTTAACGGATCCTTAGAGGATGGTGATTCCAACATCCTTTGAGTTACTTGTATTTCGATTATTATTTCACTTGAGTTAGATTTATTGATATAAGAATATTAATCCTGACTCGAGTGTTTTGTGTTTTGCTTTACGCTCGGGTCAGTCTGAGTGGTTCAGGTTTCGAGACTCAACTTTGGAGTTGGAGCTTTGCTTGAAGATCCAGCCGCCTAATCTGCTTTCAGTATTCAATGATTCCAGTGATGTATTCTGATTTGTACCTGATGCATCGACTTACTATTCTGTTGTAAACTCTGATGTATCTTATATATTTATATAGTAGCTTCATGAACTACTATTTCTTTTACTTCCGCTGCACATTATTACTCTGTGTCTGTGATTCTGTGACTATTTATTTACTGTATATCTCAGTTTTGCGTAATTTAAATTAACAATTCGGTATTTTGAATTATTCAAGTCCGACATGTGCGGATGCGAATAGTCCAAAATAGCGGGTCGTTACAATGCGTGCGTGAGTGTTTAGCTTAGCTAAATAAATAGAAGCAGAAGAAGAAGAACAGGAAGGAGAAGAAGATGGACTCGTGGATGCGACAGGGAAGACTCCGATTTTTTTGGAAGTTTGCTTGAGTTTCTCGTCGTATAGCTCGAGCATTTAAATTGAAGCTACCAGGTTTTAACTTGAGAAAAAAAACAGAGGAGTAGGAACAGACGCGGGGAAGAAGAAGATGCTTGGGGTAAAATTTGTGGGATACTCGAGTTTTGACTCGAGTAAGGCCTGGGTATTTTCGGCTTTATAAAGTTAAAGCAAGTTGTGACAAAATTTTAGTACCAAGGAAGTAACTAATACTCGTTTAGTTTAAGAAAGAACTTATTTCAAGCAAACTTGATTTAACTTTGTAGTTAGTCATAAATTGATTTTTAAAAAAGTTTAAAGAAAATGTTAAATGATAATTAAGATGAACAAGTTTTGTAAGTTAATGATTTTGAAAAGAAATTAAAAATGATTTACAGATTGTAATTAAATTGATTAATAAACAACTAAGTATTCAAATTAAATTGTCAATTTAGAAATTGTTATAGAGATAAATTAAAATAGACAAATCAAATTTAGTGGTTAATTTAAATAATAAATTTTGAAACAATAAAACGAGTTAATCAAGATTTAAATTATTTATTCAAATACTTATCATTGTTTTAAAATAATTGTGTGGTAAATTTATTTAAACCACATTTGAAATAAATTAACTATTGCTTCTAACTTATATTGATATTTCTGTTCTGATTGTGATGCTGTGTTATATAAATTGCCATGTAATGCATTGTGATTATGATTCGTTCTGTATTGATGTGAAAACCCTGTTGCCCGTAAAACGGCATTTAAACTTCGATGCGACAGGGAATCGGATTTCAGTTGTTATCCGAAACCCACATCGAACCTGTGAATATTTGTGAATGACATCCACATGTTTTAAAATTTGACACTCACTATTCGAATTATCCGGGAAAGGACCTTTGTGTCGTATAATCCATTTCGAATATGTGATTCGATGTTATGAATAGCATTTGAAGACCGGTGTTGAAGACCGGGTATTCGCGAGAGCGATAAGATGACCTGTCGATTGACTCTGCACCGAGTTGCTTCGGTATAGAGTTCTCCATATGTGATGGGGAATCCGATCAGGATTGTGGATAGCCGGATTTCAAGGACTTCTTTGGAAGTGCCTTCGGTTCTGTTCGAGCCCGGAACATATTTGTATGGATTGTATGCCTGACATTACAAATTGAGATATAAAGCAGATTTCTTTCAAATATATTTCTGTTGGTGGCGGAGAATTTATTCTCTTAGCGTAACACCCTTCTCTGAGACGTACGAGCTTAGAGGTTATGTAGTTGAAGGTTATCAGCGATATATTCCCAATTTGGTAATGTGACATGCTGAGTGTTGCTGTGAAATGATCATTGTTTGATCATTTGTGATATGATCATTTGTTTGATCACTTATCTTTGTGATCATTTCTATGATCATTTGTTGACCCAAAGCACAGCTTTTGTATAAAGCGTGGCTTTGTGGACGAGACTTCGTCGGACCACACACCCCGGAATGGTCAAAACAGGAAAGATGCAGCAAGGTTATTGGGGGTAGCACCTCTTAGGGTATGTGCATTTCCTTCTGGATAGAAGTGGTATCATGGTATGGAGCCCAGACACTTAACTTATGTTGATATGGCAGATATATATATTACTTTGTGATTTGTTGCTAGGACCCCGGTTAAAGGTTGGTTACAACCGGGAGATGGCATACTCGTGTCAGTAGTTACCCAGTTAGGGGTAACCCGGCCTTGTGTTGGCAGACATCCAGTTTGGTTCCCGGGAACGTCCTTCCAGAGGCCTTCTCATGTGGCAATGGGAATTTCCTTGGCCTGACCATTTGTTGGAAATCCAATTCCCAATACGAAACCTTGTATGATTTTAGTTGTAGAACCTGCCATTTACTTATGGTGGCGCCCCATCGTTTAGACGGTAGCTATAGTAGGCATACGATAGTGGTCGTATGTTGGCTAAGATTAATATATATTTTCGAAATGATTTACTTCACTATGCACTAGTAATAATATCAAAGAATTTCTTTTCTCGTAACAAGCATATTTAACTATCATAAGAAGAAATCTCCTCCAATTCTGCGTTTGCATTGTGTGTGTGGCGGGAGGTCTTATGGTAGTTCCATTCTTAAAAGCATCCCGAAAATTCTTTTATAAATCTTGTTTTATTTAAATGCAACTGTTTTTGTTTACTCACACTAGTCTCATGACTAATCCGGAGTTTATTGTTTATTTCCTAAACTCTGGGTGCCCATTATTTCCATACGGGCAGCCTAGTAGCAGGTTTCTGTATTTTAGAGGAGCAATATTTTGGAGCTTTTTATCTTGGAGATATCTTAGGAGCTTTTGGAGATTTTCAGCTGTTTAGCTTTTGGGAGTTCGTTATCATCTCTCTCATTTGAGAACTTTTGGATATATGTTCACTGTTGTATTATCATGATGTTGTATTTGGAGTTGTGGTGTATGTATTATATACTCTGTTGTAGTATGGATATTATGTTGATGTTGTAACTGTGATGATATCTATGATATTGATTCTGTTCCGCTGTTTTATATTCATCTAATTGTTGTTATAAGCTCCGGCGATGCGAATTTGATGTCGTTTATCTGACATCGAGTTTGGGTCGTCACAAGTGGTATCAGAGCTGTTGGTTGAGTAAGAACTTTAGCTACGGAGTATAACACATTAGATGGCTCATTTGAGATAGGGTGGAGCATACCCTAGAATGAGTATAACCAAGACTGAAACTTTAAATTTTCTTAGTCTATTTCTTTTTACTGCTGATATTCCTTAAGATATTTCGTCTGTATATCTGAATCAATTTTCTTACTAATCTCAGATTGTGAAAATGAGTGGACGCAGAGGAAGAGCTAGGGGTCAAGGCAATGCCGCAACACCTAATCAAATTCCCCCAGCCGCAGAAGCAGTAATAGATATTCAGCAGCAGCCGGACTTGGCTGATTTATATAAGAAGTTCGAAATGCTTGGTGGCAAACCGTTCACCGGCAAGGAGTCAATTATTAAGGCTCAAGCTTGGGTAAGATCGTGTGAGAAGATTTTTAAAGGGCTAAAACTGCAGGATGAGCAGAAGAGACTTATATCTTCTTGGCGACTCCGAGGAGAAGCTTCAGCTTGGTGGGAAACCATCATTATAGATGAACCCGAGGAAGAATTTACTTGAGATCGTTTTAAGGAAGTGTTTGAGAAACGTTACATGCCATCGGCGGGAGTTTCCAGAATGTATTAGGAATTTCTGGATTTGAAACAAGGAAGTTTGTCATTTGAAGAATACTTGAATAAATTCAGCGAACTATCTCGGTTTGGCCCGGAATTGCTAAACACACCTCCTAAGAAAAACGAAAGGTTTATCCGTGGAATGAACCAGAAATATCATGAAAGAATGATGGGCCACGTTAAAGAAACTTTTTTAGATTTAGTAGATATGGGGTACAGATAAGCTACCCTTGATATACAAGAAGCAACGATGGAGAAAGGTAATTCAGGAAATCAAAATTGGAAAAAGCGGAAATTTGGAGGCAAGAAACCTTGGAAAGGCAACGAGAAGAAGAAGAGCATTCAAGGAAGCGCAGCAGAAAATGTCACTTGTTACAACTGCAAAGAGAAAGGCCACTATTCAAATAACTGCCCAAACCGAAGAAGCCAGCTAAAGAATGTTACAATTGTCATAAGCCGGGACATGTAGTTAAAGATTGCCCAGTGATGAAGCCAGCGCAGGTGGCAAAAGTTTATACGATAAAGAAGGACCCCTCATCTTCAAAAGCTGACAAAGGGAAAAGTGTTTTGGAAGGTAACCTTATTATTAGTGATAGAACTGTTAGTCTTTTATTTGATACAGGTGCTTCACATAGCTTTATCTTCCAACAAACCGTAAATGAATTAGGACTTGAAACTAAATTTGCTAACGATCTTATTTGCGTGAAAAATCCGGTTGGAGGTCCCGCAAATCTTTGTTCATATTGTAAGAGAGTTCCTATTTCATATGATAGCTATCGATTTCCTATCAACCTTTTTGTCCTCGAATTTAATGAATTTGAAATCTTACTCGGTATGAACTGGTTATCGAGATATGAAGCTGTATTGGATTGTAATAATCGGGCAGTTTTAATCAAAACGAACCTTGGAAATTTTATTGAAATCTCTTGTGAGGATCCAAGTCCAAGGAGAGACAGATTGATGTATACCTTGGGATATCTTGAACCCACTTTGCAGTCTATACCTATAGTTCTGGATTTTTCCGACGTATTTGAAGAAGTGAAATCTTTACCTCCTCACCGAGAAATAGAATTCCGAATTGATCTTGTACCCAATGCTCGTCCTGTTGTTCACGCAAGTCGCAGGATGGCACCCAGGGAAAAGTTTGAATTGGTTCATCAAACTAATGGACTACGAGCAAAAGGATTAATTCGACCCAGTGTTTCTGAATGGGGCTTAGCCGTCGTATTTGTTGCTAAATCGGACGGATCTTTGAGATTATGTGTAGATTACCGCGATCTAAATAAACAAACTCTCAAGAATAAATTCCCTCTACCAGGAATTGATGATCTATTCGGCCAACTTCATGGCACTCGTTTCTTTTCAAAAATGGATCTAGCCCAAAGATTCCATCAATTACGAATCGCCGAAGATTGTGTCCATCTGACCGCTTTCAGAGGTCCTGATATGTTCTACTAATGGTTAGTTATGCCTTTCGGGCTAACCAATGCTCCAACATACTTCGTAGATCTTATGACTCATGTGTTTCGGGAAGTTTTGAATAAATTTGTGCTCGTGTTCATTCATGATATTTTGATCTATTCTAAGACTAAAGAAGAGCATGCCGAACATCTTAAAATCGTAATGGAAATATTGAGGAGAAATGTTCTATATGCAAAATTTTCCAAATGTCACTTCTGGGTCAATGAAGTCAAATTCCTTGGCCATATTGTTGTTGAAGAAGGAATTTCAGTAGATCCTAGCAAAATTTCCGCTATTTTTGATTGGAAACAACCCACTACTCCAAGAGAAGTTCGAAGCTTTTTGGGTTTAGCAGGCTATTACCGGAAATTCGTTCAAGATTTTTCTAAGTTAGCTAGTCCGCTGACTAAGCTAACAATGAAAAATGCAAAGTTCATCTGGACTTCAGAATGTGAAGAAGTTTTTCAAGAGTTGAAAAAGAGATTGACCACTGCTCGTGTTCTCACTATTGTTAACGGGAACCAAGGCTTATCTGTCTATACTGATGCATGTGGTGAAGGGGTAGGTGCAGTATTAGTGCAAAATGGAAAGGTAGTTGCCTACGCGAGTAGACAATTACGTCCACATGAGAAAAACTACCCAACACATGATTTGGAACTTTTGGCTGTTGTTTTCGCCTTAAAAATCTAGCGACATTATCTTCTGGGTAAGAATCTTTCCAGCTTTCCCAATAATTTATGAAACTAACTTAACTAAAGAAATATACCTAATAAACTCTCTTTGTTTTAGGTGAAAAATTCGAATTATTCACCGACCATAAATCTTTGAAATATCTTTTCTCCCAGAAGGATCTAAATTTGCGACAACAAGGTTGGTTGGAATTTCTGGCATCTTATGACTTAGATATTCTGTATACGCCAGGAAAAGCCAATGTGGTTGCTGATGCCTTGAGCAGAAGACATGTTGTTCTCGCATATCTAGTTATCACTCCTACTCTTCTTAAGAAGATCGCAAGCAAGCAAACTAAAGATAAGTTTCTTCGAGAACTGCATAGAAGAATAGATCGAGGAGAGGATACTACTTTTGAAATAGATAATAGAGAAGTTATAAGGATGAAGGGCAGAATTTGTGTCCCTGACATTCCAGAACTGAAACGTGAAGTATTGGACGAATGCCACAAGTCAAAATTCAACATCCATCCAGGTGTCAACAAAATGTATCGTGATGTTAAAAGGACATTCTGGTGGAAAACGATGAAGAGAGACATATCTATTTATGTTAGTCGTTGTGCTACTTGTCAACAAATCAAGAGCGATCAAATGAAAGTAGCCGGTTTACTTCAACCTTTGGAAGTACCGAAATGGAAGTGGGATCAGGTATCGATGGATTTCATCGACGGATTGCCACGAACCAAGAAAGGCAATGAAGCGATTTGGGTTATAGTGGACCGTCTAACCAAAAATGCTCATTTTATTCCAGTTAAGTCCACTCGAACCGTGGAAAGCTTGGCAGGTATATATATAAAGGAAATTGTTCGCCTCCATGGTATACCAAGCAGTATAGTGAGTGATCGTGATCCGATCTTCACTAGTAGATTTTGGGAAGCATTTCAGGACGCATTGGGAACGAAATTAAATTTTAGTACTGCTTATTACCCACAATCTGATGGACAGACTGAGAGGGTCAACCGAATTTTAGAAGACCTACTGCGTGCTTGTGTGCATGATTTTGGTGGTTCTTGGGAGGACCATTTGCATCTGGTTGAATTCTCATATAATAAGAGTTATCATGCCAGTGTAGAAATGGCTCCTTTTGAAGCTTTATATGGTCGTCCGTGTCGATCACCTACATGCTGGATCGAATCAGGTGATAGACTTGTTCTTGGACCGGATATGATAAAAGAAGCCACTGAGAAGGTAGACTTTATTCGAAAGAAGTTATTAACTGCCCAAAGCCGTCAAAAGAGCTATTATGACCGCCGAAGGAGAAATTTGGAATTTCAAGTTGGAGATTCTGTATTTCTGAAAGTATCTCCGATGCGGGGTGTATTGAGATTCGGGAAAACTGGAAAGCTAGCACCACGTTATATTGGTCCTTTTCCTATTCTGGAAAGGATTGGTCCTCTAGCATATCGAGTACAGCTACCCAGCTGGTTGTGTGGCGTACATGATGTGTTCCATATTTTCTAATCTTCGAAAATATGTGCACGATCCAGATGATATTATTGAAGAAGCTGCTCAGCAGGATCTATAAATCACTCCCAACTTGGCACTTAGAAGGGAACCGATAAAAATTGTTGATCGTGATGAGAAGCGATCAAGAAACAAGATTGTGAAGCTGGTCAAAGTTCAATGGAGTGGCGATCCAAAGGACTGTACTTGGAAGACTGAAGATAATATGAAGAAATCATATCCCAACTGCATAATAGACATTTCGGCTTAAAACTGTAAGTCATTTCCTTGTTTCTGAATTCATATATTCATTGTTTTCGTTTCTCTCTCTTTCAATTTCGAGGACGAAATTTTCTTAAGGAGGGGATATTGTAACATCCCTGAAATTTTGAATTTAAAATTTTGGTTAATTATTTGAACTTTTGAATTTAAATTTAAGAGTTTCAAAAGAAGAAAAAGAACAGGAAGGAGAAGAAGATGGACTCGTGGCTGCGACAGGTAAGACTCCGGGTTTTTTTGGAAGTTTGCTTGAGTTTCTCGTCGTATAGCTCGAGTCTTTAAATTGAAGTTACCAGGTTTTAACTTGAGGAAAAAAAACAGAGGAGTAGGAACAGACGCGGGGAAGAAGAAGATGCTTCGAGGAAAATTTTTGGGATACTCGAGTTTTGACTCGAGTAAGGCCTGGGTATTTTCGGCTTTATAAAGTTACAGCAAGTTGTGACAAAATTTTAGTACCAAGGAAGTAACTAATACTCGTTTAGTTTAAGCAAGAACTTATTTCAAGCAAACTTGATTTAACTCTGTAGTTAGTTATAAATTAATTTTTTAAAAGGTTTAAAGAAAATGTTAAATGATAATTAAGATGAATAAGTTTTGTAAGTTAATGATTTTGAAAAGAAATTAAAAATGATTTACAAATTATAATTAAATTGATTAATAAACAACTAAGTATTCAAATTAAATTGTCAATTTAGAAATTGTTATTGAGATAAATTAAAATAGACAAATCAAATTTAGTGGTTAATTTAAATAACAAATTTTGAAACAATAAAACGAGTTAATCAAGATTTAAATTATTTATTCAAATACTTATCATTGTTTTAAAATAATTGTGTGGTAAATTTATTTAAACCACATTTGAAATAAATTAACTATTGCTGCTAACTTATATTGATATTTCTGTTCTGATTGTGATGCTGTGTTATATAAATTGCCATGTACTGCATTGTGATTATGATTCATTCGGTATTGATGTGAAAACCTTGTTGCCCGTAAAACGGCATTTAAACTTCGATGCGATAGGGAATCGGATTACAGTTGTTATCCGAAACCCACATCGAACCTGTGAATATTTGTGAATGACATCCACATGTTTTAAAATTTGACACTCACTATTCGAATTACCCGGGAAAGGACCTTTGTGTCGTATAACCCATTTCGAATATGTGATTCGACGTTATGAATAGCATTTGAAGACCGGTGTTGAAGACCGGGTATTCGCGAGAGCGATAAGATGACCTGTCGATTGACTCTGCAACGAGTTGCTCCGGTATAGAGTTCTTCATATGTGATGGGGAATCCGATCAGGATTGTGGATATCCGGATTTCAAGGACTTCTTTGGAAGTGCCTTCGGTTTTGTTCGAGCCCGGAACAGACTTGTATGGATTGTATGTCTAACATTACAAATTGAGATATAAAGCAGATTTCTTTCAAATATATTTCTGTTGGTGGCGGAGAATTTATTCTTTTAGCTTAACACCCTTCTCTGAGACGTACGAGCTTAGAGGTTATGTAGTTGAAGGTTATCAGCGATATATTCCCAATTTGGTAATGTGACATGCTGAGTGTTGCTGTGAAATGATCATTGTTTGATCATTTGTGATATGATCATTTGTTTGATCACTTATCTTTGTGATCATTTCTATGATCATTTGTTGACCCAAAGCACAGCTTTTGTATAAAGAGTGGCTTTGTGGACGAGACTTCGTCGGACCTGACACCCCGGAATGGTCAAAACAGGAAATATGCAGCAAGGTTATTGGGGGTAGCACACCTTAGGGTATGTGCATTTCCTTCTGGATAGAAGTGGTATCATGGTATGGAGCCCAGATACTTAACTTATGTTGATAAGGCAGATATATATATATATATATATATATATATATAAATGTATTACTTTGTGATTTGTTGCTGGGGCCCTAGTTAAAGGTTGGTTACAACCGGGAGATGGCATACTCGTGTCAGTAGTTACCCAGTTAGGTGTAACCCGGCCTTGTGTTGGCCGAGATCCGGTTTGGTTCTCGGGAACATCCTTCCAGAGGCCTTCTCATGTGGCAATGGGAAGTTCCTTGGCCTGACCATTTGTTGGAAATCCAATTCCCAATACGAAACCCTGTACGGTTTTAGTTATAGAACCTGCCATTTACTTATGGTGGAGCCCCACCGTTTAGATGGTAGCTATAGTAGGCATACGATGATGGTCGTATGTTGGCTAAGATTAATATTCTATTTTCGAAATGATTTACTTCACTATTCACTAGTAATAATATCAAAGAATTTCTTTTCTCGTACCAAGCATATTTAACTATCATAAGAAGAAATCTCCTCCAATTCTACGTTTGCATTGTGTGTGTGGCGGGAGGTCTTATGGTAGTTCCATTTTTAAAAGCATCCCGAAAATTCTTTTATAAATCTTGTTTTATTTAAATGCAACTGTTTTTGTTTACTCACACCAGTCCCATGACTGATCCGGAGTTTATTGTTTATTTCCTAAACTCTGGGTGCCCATATTTCCACACGGGCAGCCTAGTAGCAGGTTTCTGTATTTTGGAGGAGCAATATTTTATAGCTTTTTATCTTGGAGATATCTTAGGAGCTTTTGGAGATTTTCAGGTGTTTAGCTTTTGGGAGTTCGTTATCATCTCTCTCATTTGAGAACTTTTGGATATATGTTCACTGTTGTATTATCATGATGTTGTATTTGGAGTTGTGGTGTATGTATTATATACTCTGTTGTAGTATGGATATTATGTTGATGTTGTAACTGTGATGATATTTATGATATTGATTCTGTTCCGCTATTTTATATTCATCTAATTGTTGTTATAAGCTCCGGCGATGCAAATTCGATGTCGTTTATCGGACATCGAGTTTGGGTCGTCACAGTCCCGGTCTCTTCGAAACGATCAACGTATTTGTCCAATATTGATAGTCGGTTATTTAACTATCATTTATATTCACAAAACAACCATCAACCAATAAATAATTTTTCAAATTATTTATTTATCTAAAAAATATCTTCACAAGATATATTTCTATTTTCAATCCTTTGAAATCAGTTTCAAAACCATCATTCTTCTCAGAATTAACTTTTCCAAATATTTTATATCTCTTCTGAAATCACCAAGCACAAAACTAGATTTTAAAAATTAAATTTTAAAACACTTTACTTTGAAATATATACTTTTAAAACATTTAAATTAAAACTACTTTAATAATTTGTTAAAATACATCTTATATGAATTTTTGAAAATAAAGTTACTAAATAAAATATAAAACTAAATTTTCACTTTTGAAACAAAATACTAAGTCACTGTTTTAAATAATTACTACTGTAATAAATTTGAGAAAATACTTACTTTAGAATTTAAATATTTAGAAATAGTAAATTTTTCAAAACATACTTCTGAAAACAACTTTAAACCTTTAATTTATATTTAAAAGTTTACTTTGAAAACGTACTTGGTTATTCAGAGGGAAATTTCCAATCTCAATCACTGAAATCAATTTTCCAAGTTGATTCCCAATTTATTCCATTTGAAATAAATTTCTTTACTTATCAGTTTATTTCAAAATTCATTAATTATGGACTTTATTATAATTGTTATTATTTTCCGTTTGATCTTAAATCTTTAACTGAGATATACAAATTTCAGATTTTCCCCATTTCCTCTTTATTATTCTAGGATAATTTAAATCCTAAATTTAAAATAATTGTTTTATTCTTTTAAACAGTAACATTGAAGTTTAAGTTTCTTAACTTTCTGTTTATTCAAAATTCCTTTCTTTATACAGGATTCATTAATTAGCATTTTGAAAACACTAATATTCTTATTAAATCCATTTCAATTTATTTACATTCTTTATAATTATTTTCTTACCAAAAAATCCAATGTTATAAAATTTGGTAACTCAGAGTAGCAGAATATATCCAAGCAACTATAGCGTTCAATATTTCGATATAATTCATCACAGAATATCCACAAAGCCTAACAGAGAATAATAAACAATATATATATATATATATATATATATATATATATATATTGAGGGATCCTGTTGGATCCCTCCAACCTTTTCTCCCTGCATCCACAGCCGTTAGCACAACATACAATATCATACTATAGCACATCAATCAACTCAACCATTCAAACAATTATTTAAATTTAATCATTTAAATTTAAATTTTACTGAGTGAGATTAACTCACCTTTGCCTTTCCGTTTGAAATCCATTTCAATTCTGTCTTGGTTTCCCGGTTTATAACCTTGTATAAACATTCCATAAATTTTTATCAACATTCGAGTCAATTGGAACAATTAAATTTCCATTTATATCTTGATTAACTCGTGATTTCATTTTTAAACAAGTAAATTTATATTAAACTAATTCCCTTAAGATAATTAATTTCCAGTAACTACAACTAAAAATTTACACATTAATCACCCACACATTATTTTTCCCATTTAATAATCAATTAACTAAGAATTTTATTTGACCAATTTCCCTCTAGATAAATTGTTTACTGATGACTAAAATAATTCAACAAGTGAGTTAAACGAGTTAACCCCATAATCCATTATAAAAAAAATTAGAAAGTTAAAAAGGTGTGCGTAGAATATTAGAGTTAAATAAATAAATTGTGTGTGTGTATATATATCTGCTAAAATTACCTTTCTTTTCTTCCCGTAGATATGTATTAAGAATTAAAACAAACATAGGTTCTAATTCTTACTGTAATCATTTTTTTTTGGAATCAATAACAAAATTTTACTTACAACTTATATTCATAGGTATTAATTATAAATAAACAAAAACAACAAATCGATACCTCATAAGAATGAACTTCAACCAACACAAAACCATCTTTCCCAAACAACCGAACAGTCTCTGACCTTGACAGTGCCACCACCCTCTACCACATGCCGCTATCACGAGTCATCAACTGACAACCAACTCACGCCACACACTACCTCGGCCAAGCATCACAACCACGAGTTCGAAGCCCTAGGTCAGGCAACCTCATGATCGCGACCCCTCAAATCGCGCCGCCACGCTCGCCATGCTTTCCTTGAACGCGACCACGACTCGGGCACAACCCCTTTCTCGATTTGATTTCGCACGGCTGTTAGATATTTTTTTTTAAAGAGGAGCAATAATTGATTGGAAACGAAAAAGGGGGGTTTCAGCCATGCCTTTAATTCGAACGAAGGAGCAAGGTTTTTTTCTTCTGAAGATACAAGGCTTCAGCCATTATAAGATTTCAATTTGTAAAGCGAATTGAAGGGGAGAACGAGCGTTGATATGAATATGCGGCCATGCTTTGATAAAAGTGACGAGAAATGGAGTATACTGGAAGATAAGGGTAGCGTGTTGAGGAATGGATAAGGATGCCGTATAGAAGAAGCTTAATTAATTAAATTAGTGTATTATCAATCAAATGTTCAACGCGTTTATATATCGTACACTCGCACACTAATTCCGATCAATACTAAACTTGAAATCCGATAATAATTCAATATTACGGACCCAATGGAACTGGTTTCGTCAAATTCCGAGACTGTCCCTCGGAAGGCTATTTTTAAATTCAATCTAAACATTATAAATTTTAAAACTGAACAAACCACTGTTAATTTCAATTTTACAATTTCTATTACCTTCAGTATTATCAGTATAAATTCTACAAACTTTAATAGGCTTAGAATTCCAGATTCAATATTTTATCCAATTCAAATTATTTAATTCAACAATTTAATCGTCAAATAAATTATGATATTCGTAATTCAAGTTAAAATTGTTATCTTGAATATTTAAAATCAATTAAATATTCCCATTTTAAATGCTTGGAAATTCCGGGTCGTCACAGATTTGTACTATTATTATTTATGATATGTATTTTATTGCATCTGTTTGCACAAAAAATGGGCAAACACCTCCAAGTCTTATGATTTAGTTGATTATGCGTTGTCCTTAGTGATTTGGGTGACTTATGCAAATATATTAAATAGATTGACTAAACTGTAAAAGACACACAGATTTATAGTGGTTCGGCCAGAATATGCCTACGTCTACTTTATATGTTATTCTCCTTTTCTGTTCAGATTACAAGTACAAAGCTTTGATTACAAGTATCTGAAAGTTGTTTGAATGTTCTATCCGTGCTTGAGCTCTCAAACTTGTCCTTTTTGTTGTACCCCTGCCCCTCTATTTATAGAGTGAGGCTGGGGGCAGGGGTCTTGGACGTATATAGTTGCTGATGGGCCTTGGCTGATGCAATCTGGCCTGGCAAAGTTGGTCCGGAACGCCTTGGTCCGGCAGCACTTGGTCCGGTGGAGAGTGATCCGGTCGTGGCCTACCTTGCTTCTGGTTCGGCAGTGGAAGGAGGTAGGTGGTTCGATAGCACTCTGGTCCGGTTATGCATGGAAGTGGAGCTTGGACCGGCAATGCTTGGAAAGGGGATGGTTCGGCATTGCTTGGAAGTGGAGTTTGGACCGGTAGTGCTAGGAGAGGGGAAGGTTCGGAATTGCTTGGATGTGGAGCTTGGACCGGCAATGCTTGGAGATGGGATGGTTCGGCATTGCTTGGAAGTGGAGCTTGGACCGCCAGTGCTAGGAGAGGGGATGGTTCGACATTGCTTGGAAACGCATCCAACATTTGCCCCCCAAAGTGGGGCATATGTCAGCATATGTCGCGCTTTGTTTTAGCTTGGACATTCTCATCCGGCATGCTCATCCGACCCTGGGTGCCGAACCAGTGGTCCGTTCGTTCTCATTCGCATATAAGTATGGCCTTCATGCTTTCGTTATTCCCTACCGAGTGAGACAGCCGAATCAATTGAGTGCCGAACCAAACTTGATTGTTCCAAACAACCGAACCAACCGAGCACCAAATCATACTTAACTACCGAACCAGGTGAGTTTGCTTTTGCCGAATGAACGTTTACGGATGGACTACCGAATGGGACATGGGGTTCGAACACCGAATGAACTTTCATTTTTGAATTGCCGAATGAAACTTGGGGATTCGAGTGCCGAGTGAACCTTATATACTTGAATTTTTATGTTTTGAATTACGAGTGAAATTCCGGATTACATATACTTGCATGTTTATACCTTCCGTTTTAACGGTGTACTTCCTTGAGTTACAGATAAATGTCTCATAAAGTGGGAACTCGATCAGATAAGAGGAAATTATGGACAGAAGAGAGTCCCTCGCTGTGCCCCCAGCTCAGCCAGGACCGGGACGATAGGGACCCACCCCGAGATCACTAGTGGATGGATATGGCCCTCAGCTCTCCTCCTGACTGCTTTCCTAGCTCCCTCAAAGAGGAGCAGCTTGATGTTATATCTCGTTCTTTCGGGATTAATAGAGCACTCATGGTGCTGCCAGGGAATGGAGTCATGCCGTATGATCCCTCTGAAGGATATTTTGCTTATAGCAGGTACCATTGTATGTGTGGGGCCATTCCCCCGATTAATGCTTGGATAGTCAGCTTCATCACCTACCTAAAGGTGGCGCCTTTCCAGCTTCAACCCAACTCTTACGCTATCTTGGTAAGCCTATTTATCATTTTCCAGCGAAAATACGGGCGTCCTCCTTCCAACCGGGAGATCCGATATTTGTACAACTTGAGGGGCTACAAGAAAGGGACTCCATACATCAGCTTGGAATCGGCTGTGTCCTTCAAGCCGGTCCTGGGCTTATATTCGAAGTTCATCATGTTCAAGAAAGAATGGTTTTTCATCAAGGATGACTCCGTTTCTATCCGTCGCTTCACCTCCGGCTGTAAGTTGAAGCTTATTTACAATTTCCGTTCTGACTGAAATGCTTCTTCTTATGTGTTTTTATTTCTTGCTAGTGACATGTGGCTTTGCGGTCGTGGAGAACGATCGCCTAGTTCAGATGGCTGCGGAGATAGAAGCCATTTCGGGAAGAGAGAGGTCAGCTTCTTACCTGATCAGGAATGCCACTCTTCTGCAGCACAACTTGATTTTACCACGTCAGTCTGTGGTCAAGCAGAGAGACACAGCCGAGGAAAGGGCTGCCCAAGCCAGAGGAGGGGCGACGACAAAGAGCAGTAAGAGGAAACCCTTGTCAATACCTCCAGTCGCCGGGGGGAAGAAGCTCAAGAAATCCGATGGACCCTCCCCTAGCACATGTCCCGATGTTCCGGAGGAGGAAAGTGTAGAGGAGGAAAGAGGCGAGAAGGAGAGCGGAGGTGATGGAGAAGGTGATGGTGGCGAGGGAAAGAGCGGTGATGGTGCTGGGGATTTGTCTTCCGGGCAAGCGGGGGAGATCCAAGAGTGGACAGATGATGCTTTCCGCCAAGCTTTCGAGGGGTTGGACGAAGGGTCGGCCTTGGTGGAGAAACCAAGGGAAACTATTAAGGCCTGGTGCCGGTCCATCTTCTGAGAGCATTTCAGCTAGGGCAACTCCGGCGGTTCAAGGTGAATTTTTGACTCCTCTTTTAACTTCACATGTTTCTTGGATTATAGTCCCATGCGTGCTTGTAACACTAGGTTTTGATTCCAGGAACGGGTAAGGCGGCCAAGACATCAGACATTCGATACGGCCTCAAACAATTCAAACTCCTCAAAGCTTCCGCTAAACCAAAGCCTCCGACCAATCGTTCCGGGGACGTAGTCGGCTACCGCCCTATTCTCGGAGTTATTGAAGAGGATATTCAAAAGAAAAAGAGGAGGCACTCCTTATTCGAACCATCACCTGGTCCTCAGCCTCCAACCCAGCCTATTCATGATATCACGGGGGAGGATACTGAGTTCATCCCCTCTCCGCATCCATTAGAGAATCCTACCGTTAATCATATTGATCGTCCCGGCTTGGCTCGTAATCCATTTGCAGGTCATCCAGATCTCGACCCGAGTTCTCATGATATTTCTTTTGACAAGGTTACTGGTGAGCACCTTCTCCCTCACAATCCTATGGTAAGGGTGCTTGATGAGGCCAAGTCCCTGGATCTTGATTTACTTACTACTCGGATTGTAACTATGGGGGATGAAGCCAAGGAAAATATAGATTGGGTTGCTGAGGAGACTAGGAAGTTGAGGGGGCATCAGGCCTGACTGGTCAAGGCCATGGAGGAAATTGGGAGTGCCAACATAAGATTGCGGCTAGTGGTTGCCGACCAGGCTAAGCAACTCGCCGATCAGGCCATCCAGATCTCTCAGCACGAGGCTGCCTCCAGACGGCTAAAGAAAACCATGGAAGAGGCTAGCAGAGCCGAGCTATGAAAAATGGAGGCCATCTGCAAGGAACGGATCGATATGGCCATTGCAACGGTAGACGATGTTCGAAAGACGGACCTCGAGCGGGTAGAGGAGTTATCCGGGAAGCTTGAAGCCGCGGAGCTTGCTCAAGCCAAGCTGAAGGAGGAGATGGAGGGGATGAGGAGATCCCTTCAGGCTGACCGCTCGCGATACCGATCGGAGAGGGATGCTGCCGTTGCAAAGCTGTTGGCTTCTGAAGCCCGGATGAGGGAGTTTGAGGAAAACGAGGGGACGATGGATGAGATGCTCTAGGATATGTATTTCCGTACTTAGAAGCAGGGAAACTTATCCTGGATGGATGACTATCCTCGGATCATGGCCAGGATTTATCTTCGGGCTCTGGAAGAGGCCATGGCTGATGCGGATAAGGAGGGTGGCATGGCCTTCAGGATGGATGTGGTTACGGCCCAGTTTACTAAGGAAGAGAAAGTGACGGTGAAGGAGGGCATGCGGCTGCTTGCTGCCGAGGAGGTAGGTGTGCAGTTGGGAGATGACAATCAAGGAACGGATGTTGGTAAGTCTTCCCTTTTAGCTTTTTCATAGCTTGGTTGCTTATTGTTTATTTAATGAATTCTTCTCCTGAATTGGACAGGTGGGACCTCTGAAGCGCCAACTACCTCTGGTCAGCACGCCGGGAGCTCTGATCCGGCGGTTAAGTAGACCTCGGAGGGCCAACAGGATATAAGCGAGGTCCCGATGCAGTCGGCTCCGTGGCTTGATCTGGATATTTTTTTCATCTTATTTGACGTTTGCTGTCTATGTTAGTCTTAAAACATTAATGTAATTTTCGGGCTGTAATTATGTAACGAACAACTTGATTTTTGGCGTGTAACTTTATAACATAAGCTGATTTTGTCATGTTTGAATGATGTTGTTATTTCGATGTGTTGCATAAAATATAGTTGTGCATGTGCTAGTATTTCAATTGTGCTTGACGCTAAGTCCTTGCTTAAAATATAATTCCATGTCTTGCAATGTTATTGTAATGTGTGAATAAATTATAGTTACATATTTATGTACAAGAGAAGAAAGTACCGCCCTTCAAGTTTTTGCTGTAGACGGTAGCTTTGAATGCCTTGTCTATTCGAATGTGGAATGCAGCTGAGTGACTTGCCCTTCAGCTGTGAGTTCTTATTCCCATTAGCGAGTGTCTCCTATTTTGTGTCCTATACTTTAGTGATCGTTATAGAGAATAGGAGGAAAGTTTTTATAAATAAAATGGAAATATAAGAAATAGTAAAACTTCCAATCACGGAAGGCCTTCGATGTGCTTAAGTTCGTGGCAAACGGGTTTTGAAGTCACTTTCCCTAGCTATGGGTCTTGGAGACATTTGTCACCCATCTTACGCCTCCGCGGTGAGTTTTCTTTTTTACCACAGCTGTACTTAAGACACATCGGAGCCGAGATCGTGCATAGTAACTACCCGGGCCATTATGGCCCGTAATCATGGGTACTATTCGATTTACCGTGGCCGGCTAGCGCGGGTGCCGATCGTCAACTGTGAGCTGCTTCTGGCTGGCCACACCTTATGTTGGGGCTTATAATCGGTTCACGGTTGCCGGCGAGCCGAACGCCGTAATGAGCTTCCTAGGCTATTTTCGGCCTCCTCGGTGGCTTACACTCGGCTCATTACAGTTGGCTTTTAGGGCCGTCGCGAGCAATGAGTTAACCCGCAGCAGAGGGATGCTGGAGGAAAAGTGTCTCATTGGCGAGGGCATAGATTGGTATAATAACTGTTAGGTCTTCTCCAGGTGAAGTTGTATCGTGATGTGTCGCAGGATTTTGTTCAACAGAAAAGGATAAAGTTAACAAGCAGCCAAGATATAAAGGAACAAGTTAAAAAAGAGACAAGATTTTTAAAGTGGTTCGGCACGAAAATGCCTACGTCCACTGATTCTCTTTGTTAATTCACTTCATATGGGCAGTACAAGTTAAGAAAAGTATCGACGAAGTTGTCGGATGTTCCATGCCCTCTGGAACACCTCTCCGTCCGCTGTTGAGAAAATATAAGCTCCGTTGTGGAGATCTTTATGAATTACATACGGTCCATCCCAGATTGGATCTAGCGCCCCGGGGCGCGGGAAGATTCGCCTGAGGACAAGATCTCCTTCTTGTAAGTTGCGGTGCTTGACTTTGGAGTTGTATTGTGCTGCCACTTTTTCCTTGTGAGCAGCTGCTTTGAGTGCTGCATCATTTCTTCTTTCTTCGATTAGATCCAAAGACGTGTGGAGGAGTTCTTCGTTCTCTTCTGGGTTGTAGTGGATCCTACGGTGGCATTGCACTACAATTTCAACTGGGAGCATGGCCTCTGATCCATATGCCAAAGAGAAAGGAGTATGCCCTGTTGATGTTCTGAAAGACGTGCGGTAGGCCCAAAGTGCCGTAGGAAGTTCATCCACCCAAGCGCCTTTTGACTTTTCAAGCTTCTTCTTGATTAGAGTCTTAAGAATTTTGTTGAGAGCTTCGACTTGTCCATTTGCCTGGGGATAAGCCATAGATGAGAAGCTTTTGTGAATTCTGTGCTCTTGGCACCAGTCGACGAACTCCTCGCTGTCAAACTGAAGTCCATTGTCTGATATGATTTTGAGTGGAACCCCGTACCTGTATGGAAAATTTTTGATCAAGAAGTTAATAACTTTTGCCGAAGATATTTTATTTATAGGTTTCGCCTCCACCCATTTGGTGAAATAATCCACTGCCACTATAGCATATTTGGCTCCGCCTCGGCCCATTGGCAGTTCTCCAATCAAGTCAATTCCCCATAGTGCAAAGGGCCAAGGGCTGGTCATCTCATTAATCTCATTTGTTGGTAATCGAGGAATCTTAGCAAATTTCTAACATCTATCTCATCTTTTGACGAAGTCTAAGGCGTCTTTGTTTAAAGTGGGCCTGTAGTATCCTTATCGGAGCGTCTTCTTCGCCAGAGTCTGCCCACCAGTGTGATCTCCGTAGCTCCCTTGATGGATGTTCGAAAAGATTTCCTTGGCTTCCCTTCCAGTGACACACCTTAATAAGGGGTTAGAGAAGCCGCGCCGATAGAGGATGCCTTCTTGTATTGTGTAGCGGGAAGCTTTCCTCAAGATTTTCTTAACTTCGTTACGCTCGTAGGGCAGTGTGCCATCTTGTAAGTATTTCAGGATAGGAGTCATCCATGTTTCTTCTTCGATTGCAGCTATCATATTTTCTTATTTGAAGCTTAGGGATAGTTGTTTCGAGATGGTTACTGTTCCGGAAATGGTGTTGTTCTTCATGCTAGCTTGCTTTGCCAGTTCATCGGCCTCTTGATTCTCTTCTCGAGGAATGTGTTTGATTAAATAGTGATCCAATGGATCGAGCAACAGCTTGGTCTTCTTTAGATATGCTGTGAGTCATTCTCCCTGAGTCTGAAACTCTCCTAGTACTTGGTTTACGATAAGTTGAGAATCACTATGAAGACATAAAGAACTGACTCCAATTTCTAGGGCAAGTTCTAATCCTGCTATTACTACTTCATATTCTGCGTCGTTGTTGGTGGCGGCGAATTCCAACATTAGGGCATAATGCAGCTTCCTTCCCCTGGGTTGATTAGCACAATACCGGCCCCCAAGCCCTGTTCGTTCGATGCTCCATCTACAAAGAGATTCCACTTGATATCTCCTGTTATTTCAGATTGCTCCTTACCTTCGTTGGTAGTGAATTCGGTAATGAAATCGGCCAGGGCTTTCCCTTTGATGGCGGTGCGGGGATGGTAGGTGAGATCATATTGACTTAGCTCAATGCACCATTTAAGTAGTCGCCCGGAGGTGTCGGGACGATGGAGTACCTGCCTTAACGGTTGATCGGTTAGAACTCTGATGGAATGGGATTGGAAATAGTGTCGCAATTTCCGTGATGTGATTAGTAAACAATATGCTAACTTCTCAAGTTTAGGATATCTGGCTTCTGCCCCCGTGAACCTCTTGCTTACAAAGTACACTGGCCTTTGCGTGCGGTTGTCTTCTCTTACCAAAGCGGCGCTTAGAGCATGAGATGACACGGCAAGGTATAGGTATAGCTCTTCGCCTTCATTTGGAGTTGAGAGTACTGGTGGTCTCTGGAGGTGTTCGATTAGGTTGTGGAAGGCCGTTACGCATTCGTCAGTCCATTCGAACTTTCCCTTGTCTTTCTTTATAGCTTCGAAGAAAGGGACACACTTGTCGGTCGCTTTAGAGATGAATCTGCTCAGGACGGCCACTTTCCCATTTAGGCTTTGCATTTCTCTTCGAGTGGAAGGTATCTTGATTTCCTTCAGCGCCCGGACTTGTTCAGGGTTCGCTTCAATTCCTTTGGCATGGACGATGAATCCTAAGAACTTTCCCGATGATACTCCGAAGGAGCACTTTAGAGGATTTAGCTTCATTCCATATCGACGAAGTACTTGAAACGTCTCGTCTAGGTGGCTCACGTGGTCGATGGCTTTTCTTGACTTTACTAGCATGTCGTCCATATAAACTTCCATGGTTCGTCCTATTAGTTCCGCAAACATCTTGTTTACGAGGCGTTGATAAGTGGCTCCGGCGTTTTTAAGTCCAAAAGACATTACTCTATAGCAGTACAATCCCCGGTCGGTGATGAAACTAGTGTGGTCTTGATCGGGGGCGTGCATAGGAATTTGGTTATATCCTGAGTATGTGTCCATAAAAGACAAGAGTTCGTGCCCGGCCGTGCTGTCTACAAGTTGATCGATTCGGGGGAGTGGGAAGCAATCCTTCGGGCAAGCGTCATTTAAGTTGGGGAAGTAAATACACGTTCACCACTTCCCATTAGCCTTCTTTACTAGTTGCGGGTTGGCGATCCACTCTGGGTAGATGGCTTCTCGGATGAAGTTATCGGCAAGCAGGTTCTTTACTTCTTCATCGAGTGCTGTTGATCGTTCTGCTCCTATGCTTCTCTTTTTTTTTTTACCGGCACCTTGGTAGGATCGATGTTCAGTACGTGGCATGCTACGCCTGGGGAGATTCCAGCCATGTCAGCGTGCGTTCATGCAAATACATCCAAGTTGTGGCGAAGAAAACCGACGAGTTGATCCTTCAATTCCACTCTTAATTGAGACCCGACTCTCAGCAGTGTACTTGGGTCGTGTTTGTCTACAGATACAAATTCCATAGCCTCTGCAGGCTCGACGGTGGCCTCCTCCTCTTTGTCCCTGGGGTCTAATTCGTTGAAAGGATCACTGGTATATCGAAGAGGAGGGGCTTTCTTTATTTGCTATGCTTCCAAGTTTTTCTTGCAGAGAGAAGTCTTTGCATTCTTCCCTCTATCCTTTCTGTGGTTATTGCGAAGCTCAGTTACATAGCAGTCTCGAACAGCGTCTTGATCTCCCTCTACCTCCCCAATTCCATAGTCTATTGGAAATTTCATCTCAGGCACCATGAGGCCAAGACAATTTGGAAGTCAGACAAGGCTGGTCTTCCTAAAAAGGCGTTGTAGGCCGAGTGGTTTTCTATCAGCACAAATGTTTGTTTCCGCACAACGGAGCGGGGATGACTTCCTATTTCAACAAAGAGGTCTAGTTACTCGAGGGGCATCTTCGCATCCCCCGTGAAACCATGTAGTGGTTTGTTGCAGGGAAACACATCCTTCGTTGACAGCTTCATTTTGTCGAAAGCATGCTTAAATAGGATATTTACTGAGCTGCCAGTGTCTACTAGAATTTGGAAAACTTTGCCCGGACCGAACCAGGCAGAGATGACCATAGGATCCATGTGAGGGTATTGCCTTCCCTCTAGATCATGCCTACTGAATGTGATGCCATCATCCTCTTTTCGTTTCGGGTGGCGTTCTTCCATAACAGAATTAACGTAGCCTTCATTGTTCCTAGGTGACTTACCGTATCTTTCCATCTCTGCCTAGCTTCTGTCGGCGATGTGTGGTCCTCCTGATATGGTATGCACCACTATCTTCTCTTGACTAGAGCCGCTGGTATTGCGATTTCCTCCGCCTACTTCCGGGAGGGGTAGCCCTGGTTTCTCATTGGCAGGAGTCGAAGTCCTGTTCCGACCTTTCACATAGCGCTCCAGCCTCTTCCTTCTGATGTGTTCTTCAAATAAGTCCCGGAGATGATGGCATTCATTTGTGTCATGCCCATGAGATTCGTGGAAGCGGCAGAACTTTCCAGACTTAACTGCGTTGTCTGATTCCTTCTTGTGTGGGGGGCGCTTGTATCTAACCTCGTCTTGGGTGGCCAAGAAGATGTTTTCGATTGTTTCATTCAAAGAAGTGTAAGAGTCAAATCTCGGTCCTGGCTTATATAAACGCTTTTCTCCCTTCATGCCCCCAACACTATCTCTGGAGTCATTTCTTCGAACGTCCTTTGCTGCTGCGGGTGCATTGCCATGAGCTGCCTTAGTTTGTTGCCCTGTCTGCCTTTCAATGGCCGCGTCTTCAAGTCTCATATATTTTCCGGCTTCATGGAAGAAATCCGGTAAGGTAGCTGGCTTTTCTTTCGTTAGTCTCCTAGCAAATTTAGTATCCGGATGCACACCACTACAGAGAGCCATTAGGATAACTTTCTCATCGGCATCCTGGACGGCGGTTGCTGCAGCATTGAATCGGGTTAGATACTGTTGCACTATTTCTCCGGGCTTTTGTTTGATATTGGATAAGGAGTAAGCATCCTTGGTTTGTTCCACATGAATGCGAAATTGGCTGATGATTTTTTCTTTCAACATTTCCCATGAGCTGATGGATTCTTGGGGTAGATGGCAGAAACAAGAGGTAGCTGGATCGGCCAAGAAAAGTGGAAAGCATTTACACAATACTCCTTCTGTCGCTCCGCTCATGAGCATATGCTGTGTGTATCTCTGTAAGTGTACGACGGGGTCAGAGGTTCCCTTGTAAGGCTCCATTGTTGGCATTTCCCATTCTTGGGGGGTGATGGCAATTTCGATATTGCGGGTGAAGGGGCTGGTTACCCTAGCGCCTATCGCTCGATCTCTTTGATCCCGTCGGACGCACTCTCTGAATAATCGCGCCATCCTTTCATCAAACTTTGGAGCAGATAGAAATGAGTTTGGTTCTTCTATGGGGGATTGACTCCGTCCCGATGACCTGCAGGGATGGTACCGTTTATTACTCCTAACATTTTCCGATGGTTGTCTTCGGTCTTCCGGGAGCATGCTGGGGTCAGCCACAGTTGGCCCTTGCCTTGACCTTCTCCTGTTGTGCTCTGTTCTAAGCATTCCCTCGGGTCCAACTTTGGGCTGGACTGCAGCTCGGCCCCGTTCATTGGTGTTCCCATGGTTAGGTAGCATGACAGGCTCAGCCATATCCGATCCCTGCCTGGTACCTCCCCCGTTAGGTTCGGTTCCAAGCGTTTCCTCGGGTCGGAATTCGGGATGAGTCTGGACTCGGCTCCTACCATTGCTATTTCTGTTGTTAGCCTCTTCGAAGAAGAAAGATCTTTCTCGCCTCCCAGACCCTCCAGACTGGGACTCGCTCCATGATTCGGTGTTGCGGTTGGATTCTTCAGCATCCCTTAAGCGTAACATGAGTTGGTCCACCAAGGCTTCTTGTTGCGATGTGAAGCGGTTAGTTACTTCGGCCACGACCCTGTCCAGATCTGCCCTAGTAATTGGTTACTCCGTGGCGGGGGTTGTCGGGTTTGCCTGATTTCCATTTGCTATTGGAACGGAACGATTCCCTTAATCTGTGATTACTGGATCCAGAATACCGCTAGTCGCGACGTTTTTTCCTTTGTTAACATCTTTCTTCTGCCTGGGAGGCATGTTTTCCAAGCAATGAGCGAAGCTGTTAGGAAGAAGGCTAAGGGGGAGAAGTTGAAGCTTCTTGCTCGAGCTCTCAATGAAAGCACCAAAAATGTTTGCACAAAAAATGGGCAAACACCTCCAAGTTGTATAATTTTGTTGATATATGTTGTTCTTAATGATTTGGGTGATTTATACAAATATATAAAATAGATGGACTAAACTATAAAAGACACACAGATTTATAGTGGTTCGGCCAGAATGTGCCTACGTCCACTTTATATGTTATTCTCCTTTTCTGTTCAGATTACAAGTACAAAGCTTTGATTACAAGTATCCAAAAGTTGTCTGAAAGTTCTATCCGTGCTTGAGCTCTCTATTTATAGAGTGAGGCTGGGGGTAGGGGTCTGGGATGTATATAGCTGCTGGTGGGCCTAGGCTGATGTAATCTGGCCTGGCAGTGTTGGTTAGGTAATACCTTCCTCATGATGGTTCGGTAGTGAATGGCATGTGTGTTGGTCCGGTGGTGAGAGCGTAGCTTGGTCCGGCGGTTGGTGGTTTGGCAAGGCCTTGGTTCAGTGGAGAGTTGGTGTGGACTTGGTCCGGTTGTAGAGGGTGGAGGTTGGTTCGGCTGGGTATTGGAAGTAGGTTGGTTCGGTAGCAGAGGGTTTGGCAGCAGGTGGTTCGGCAGTGAGTGGTATGGGGACTTGGTTCGGTGGCAAGAGGAATTGGACCGGTGGTAGGTGGTCCGGTAGTGGGTGGTTCGGTGGTAGGAGCATGGTTGAAACACACCCAATAGCATCAACTTGTTCCGCTGCATTTTTTATTCATTTATTCCTATTTATGTAACTCTGACTTTTGTGTTGTAAAAGAATAATCAAATGTATTTATAAAACAGCTTCATGAACTGTTATTTGATTATTATATTTATCATTCCGCTGCGAGATTCTATATTTTTTTTATTTCTTTCTCCTTTTCTTATTTACCCCATAACAATCTACCCTTTGAATGTTTTGAGTCTGACATGTGTGGCTGCTTAAAATGTCCAAAAAGGTAGGTCGTTACATAACCAATCCCGGACTCTTCAAAACTAAACTGATGATTTTCCAGCTAACTCAATTCTGATTCTTTAAGAATTAAGCAAATGATATAAATGAGTCCTCCTCAGAAATCTCATATATATACGTTCTTAAAGCTAGAGACGAATCGTACGAATGAGTCAACCATGGGGGTCTAAATTTTATCAACACGTGACGCGTAAATATAGTTCCTAAGTTAATTTGGTCATATTTGATAGTCAACTAATCGACTATTAAGTACGAAATATAAATGATTTCAAATCAATTCTCGTATACTTATCATGTTTCTGACCATCTCAACTTACACTATCCCTTAGATAAGTGTGAAGCCGGCAGGTTAGAGCACATTTTACTTCTAAACCCAACTCAAAATCATTCTTAACTTTTATAGACATAACAAGTCTACTTTGTCAACTTTTAGTTCTAGGTATAAAATTAAATAATTTCCATAAACAAGTAAATAAACAAAGCACGATTAAGTCACACAAAGCACGATTAAGTCACATAAAGCACGATTAAGTGATATAAGTGACTTCTAATTCTTTTTTCAATTAATTCTTTTATCGATTAAAACTCCTTTGTAAATACCTGTATATATACTTAAAATATCTTTACAAAAGATATGTACACATATACTGCCATTTCATATTCGATTCTACTCTTTTCAATACGTAAAATGTATTCATATTCTTATCCCTAATGGTATAAGAATATTCACAAATCTTAAACAAGATTTGTAACGACCCAAAATTTCACTACTTTGATTTACGAATATTTAATTTATTTTAAATATTCAAATAATTGGTCTATAATGAAAATAAAAATCTTTTAAATAATAACTATTAATGTTGAAATAGTTTTATAATTTGTTTATAAAAATATTTAGTAGGAAGAAAAACAGAAAATGTGACCGAAATTCTTTTTTAAAATTTTCGACTTTTCGCCGGCTAAATGTTATAGGAAATGTTGAAAACACTTTTGTATAGTTATATACATTTGTAAATAAGTTAGTACTCATATTCATTTTCAAATAAGTAAAATCATATACATGTACCATATATGCATAATGATGCATCTAGTTAAGTTAAAATTAACGAATTTAAAAGATGCCTTATGAAACACTTAGAAACATTAGGTACACCTGCATTAAAAACATGTTGGCTAAGCAAAAGGAAGGGGCAAGCTTATGGGCTAAGGTATATGAAGGTGAGGTGGCATGGTGATGTGGTAAGAGAAGGTGGAGGGTAAAGGACCAAGGGTGATTCGAGTAATAGATCCTTATCTAGAATGGTGTGAAACACCTCAATGCCACGTACTCGAATCTTAGATCGAACTATGTGGAAACGAGAGATGATCTATGTCCAACCTACGCACTTCTTTATTTTGTTCCCCCAATACCAATTCTATTTCAATTAAATTATTTATAAAAACATTTCATAAAACTAAACTTAGGTTTAACTTGGATACTACTCGACTACCTTCTAAGAGTATACATCCCTATTTGTTTCAACTATTCCATTTTACATTTATTTCCCTAAGAAAACTCAAGAACCAAATACCCGATCATATTTTAAAAACTTTTTGAATTGAAACCATATATTCTAATCATAGAATGTATATGTACATGTATGTATGTATATTCTATGATTAGAATATATGTATGTATATGTATATGTGTATGTATATGTATATGTATATGTATATGTATATGTATATGTATATGTATATGTATGTATGTACATATATTGTATGATTAGAATATATGTATAAGTAACGCATCTCTTTCCCAAATTTAAGTTATTTTCGACCCACTCGAACTAGTTAACTCAAAAATACTAATTTTATTTCAAATATTATTTATGAAACAATACTTTACATATCTCCAACAAAACATTTACCACCAAGTTGCTTTGGGTTCATTCGGATTTGAACTTGTTTTGATAGTATGGTATAATTTACTAAGTGCACCACAAGGTTCACCTAGGCAAACCATTGATCGTCACTTAGAAGATTATGCAGATCATCACAAAACAAATCAAGGCCCCTCCTCCAAAATCAATCCAAAGTAAACACAACATTCTTAACATTTTCATTCCCCAAATTTCCTTAACCCAATTTTTCTCAACTAATACTATTATTATCTTTCAAAACCTTAAAAAAATATTCCTAAAGCACCGAGATTTTAGTCCTTAATATTTTAACTTAAATCCTCTTTAATTAAAAGACACCTTCTTATAAATTCATTTTATAAATCAACTTTTGTAAAATACTTTTCCATATATTTATTGCAAAATATTCTAAACCTTAATAGACATCTTTTATCACATCAAATTTTACCCTAACATTAACATCAAACGCCTTATAGTCAAATTGTGAAGCTTAATTCTCAAGGTGTTCATTTCAAAGTTTTCCCTTTTTCTATTTACTTGCCCAAAATCATAAAAAGGAAAGCTACCAACGCACACTAACAATACTCAATGCTCAACTGGACAAGCATAACTAACAAAATACTAATTGATAAAATAGAATATTATTATCTCCTAACATACAACACCTCAACTAATTATACCATACTACACTGTACTATTTCGAAAATCATTCTTTATATATAAAATATATCCTGGGTAAAATTATTTCATTACCCAATTTCAAAACAACCATGGAATAGCGTTCCATTTGTGATACACGTGTTGGTGAGTTTTCATGTAAAGGGGGAGGCCTGTCACAAAACAGGAGCATGAAAACTCACCAACACGTGTATCACAAATGGAACGCTATTCCACGGTTGCTAACCATCAGATTTGAGCCGAGGCTCCATAAACGGCCCGAAGACCATGGGTCGCTATCCCACCAATTTTGAGCCGCCACAGAAACAGGGTTTAATCTCCCTCGCAGACAAAGAGACATCGCACATTGCTAGTCTAAACCACAAAATGATCGTCATCGATCATCAAGAAGTGTCGACTACACTAAGCTAGTAAATAAATGAGTTTAGCTTCATGTCCCATAACCACTGGTTTAACTTAAATTTTTACAAACAAATTGTAGACCTCCACTTGAAAACTGTCACAAGAGTTTCAATCGAACAAGTCCAAAAAATAACCGACGAAGTAAAGGCAAGCATTTCATACCACTTGTTTTGCTAAGCCGTTTAACTAGAATTTCTCATACGAACGAGGTAAAGGTTTGTATATAGTAATAGGGTGGAACACGGTTTTATAAACGAGCTTTGTATTAAAAATAGAGTTGAAATCATCTTTGTGAAAGAATTTGGTTATTTACTACTAGTATAGAAACCTTTGTATTTCGAAGTGACAAGTCACCAAAAATGATTGTAAAAACAATCATTCACCAAAAATTCACATTCGAATACGTGAATCAAATCCAAAGAAATCGATACAAAATCCATCGAAATGGATATTCCCAAAAATCCCGAAAAAGAAGTTATCAAAGTCAACAAAGATATAACAAAAAAAATGGATCAACACGAATCGATTAAAATTGGAAACCTAAGCAAAATAGGCAAACTTGGCTGAGATAGCAGATTCAGTCGACTGGACCAGGGTGGTCAGTCGACTGACATAAATCTTAGAAAATTTCTGTTTTCAGGTTCAGTCGACTGAACAAAAGTGGTCAGTCGACTGAATCTCACCTGCAAACTTTCGGTTTCCAGCCTCAGTCGACTGACCCAGAGTGGTCAGTCGACTGATACTGGCCAAGGAAATTTCCCAGGTTCGGTTCAGTCGACTGACCTTCTAGTTCAGTCGACTGAACTGGAAATTCAAGTACTCTCAGCCTAGCCCCCAAGGGGAAAAATCCTAAACAATTTGCGATCGGTCGAGCGATGGGCGCTAGGGGTTTACGCCAATCGGCAACCTTGCCCTATAGGCTCTTCGATACGCCACCAAAAGCATGATCGAACATCAATGCTAAGATTTTTAAAGATTTAACGTCAAAACACCAAAAATTGGAATATTCATAAAACCAATTCAATCCAAAGAAAATGAACAAGGAATAGATGTTAGGAATCACTATCTAACAACTATAAGAGATATAGACATAGACGTGAGTTCAAGAAAAGTCACCTTTAAACCAAAAAACAATGAAGGAGAAGCTTGAAAGCAAAGGAAGATCGATTACTCTTCAACTTCAACTCTAGAAACTCCAGTCTTAGTCCAGAAGCAATAATTTCCAAAATTAGGTTATAGGAAATTTCTGAAATTGAAGAGAGATTGAGATGGAGATGAAGAAGGAGATGCTTGCCTAAGCTTCTCTTTGATTTTGGAGCTAGAACTTGAATTTGCAAAGGAAGTAGGGCTTAGGATTTTCTAATCTCTTTTCTCTTCCCCCATTTTTCTAAAGCTTGAAGTGTTAGAAAATATTAGAATGAATGAAGAGGAGAGGGGTGGAGTTAGGATATAAGATGTAGGGGCTGAAAACCCAAACCCAAACCCAAAGCCCTAAGTGAAAAGGTCGAAATTCTAGCTAACTCCAAACATATCGATGTTTATACTCAAAAAGGTCGCAAACATCATTTTGAAATCAATGGAAGTGGTCCCGAGTCCCAATTTGACTTTTTGCAAAAAGTATCTCTTCGTATTTAAATCCGACTAACGATGCTATATTTAAATAAAATATTTAAATATACAATCGTAAAATATGCCGATTGTTACAGACTCCCCTCCTTAAAGAAATTGCATCCTCGCAATATTTTAAGATGAAAAATAAAAAGTAACAACCATAAAAGCATATTAACACAAAAGAAATTTGAAATAAGAAGTTCACCTCAAAGAGCACGAGAGAGTAAGTGCGGATGTGTTCGCTCGATCAATTCTCTAGATTCCGAAGAGCAATCCTTAGGATTTGAGGACCATTGAACTTTCACAAGAGGGACATCTTTATTTTGAAGGCGTTTAACCTCCGTAGCAATGATACGAATAGGATGTTGCGCATAACTGAAATTAGGCGAAACTTCAACTTCTTCAATAACACCGGGCTCAAGAGAAGAATTGAAATCTCGAAGGCATTTCTGTAATTGAGAAACGTGAAACACGTCATGAATAGCAGAAAATTGAGCCTGTAATAAATGGTGATAAGCCATGGAACCAATACGTTCGGTGATGGGAAATGGACCAATATAGCGAGGCGCTAATTTTCCTGATCGACTGAAACACACAACACCCTTCATAGGTGAAACACGAATAAACACCAAATCCCCACAAAAAAATACTAATTTCCTTCTTTGTTTATCGGCATAGGATTTCTGTCTACTTTGAGCTTTTTTCATCCTATGACGAATAAGGTCAATCTTTTCTACGGAATCACGAATAAGATCTGGACCTAAAACCAGCTTCTCACCGGCATCAAGCTAACAAGAAGAAGATCGGCATGGCGTTCCATAGAGTGCCTTGAAAGGAGCCATACCAATTCTAGATTGAAAGCTATTATTATTGGAAAACTCAACAAGAGAAATATGATCTTCCCAACTTCCACCAAAATCAAGAACACATGCACGAAGAAGATCTTCGAGAGTTTAATACACATGCTCGGTTTGTCCATCGGACCGAGGAAGATAAGCGGTGCAAAAATTAAGCTTCGTTCCCAAAGCTTTTTGAAGACTCTTTCAAAATCCACTAGTAAACAATGGATCACGATCGCTAACAACAGAAGTAGGGACTCCATGCAATTTAACAATTTCTTTAAGAAAGAGTTTGGCCAAAAGAGGTACGGTCCGATTAGACCGAACTTGTAACGACCCAGAATTTCTGTCATTTGAAATTCGTATATTTAATTGATTTTAAATATTAACAAGTAAAATTGTAAGTCAAATAAAATTTAATATTGAAAATTACAGAAATAATTGGAAATTGGATTTAATGTGTTTAAAAATGATTTGTAGAGTTGTATTCAATCATATTGGAGTTAGAATAATGTTGTAAACTTTTAAAATTGAATTAAAGGTTAATTTGTGGAAAATTGAATATTTTAATATTTAATTGACGATTGAGAATAGTCATTTTTCAAACAGTCTTGGATTTCGATGAAACTAGTTTCATCGGATCTGTAATGTTATATTATTGTAAGATTTCTAATTTCGTGTTAGTCGGATTTACGGTTTATCCGGGGTAAGCCAAAATGCATAGAAATTTGTTTAATCGATTTAATTTAAATTTAATCGTTTATTTTCGTAACTCACACATACGATCGAATTGGCTCTCGATACATATTCCATTGTGTCAGAAATATGGGTTAAACCCTAGAAACATAAGCCGGCATGCATCGTTTGGAGTTCGAAAAATTAAAAGATGAATAGTGTTTTGGCAATTTTCTATATAAGGACCCATTATCTTCTATTTGCAAACCCTATCTTCCTCTAACCCTTGCCGCCAGCATATTCTTCAATGGCCGAAATGCAACATTATTCTTCCTCCTTTTTCTTCTAATCCATTCACCTTCACCAAAAACGTTCAACTACAACATCGAAGAGGGCATCGAGTTCTACGTTTTCAACGAGTATGATCAATTTTGGAGCTACGGATAGACGGTGATTTGTCTTTGAACACCGTTTGTTCGTGTGCATTTTTCTACGTGGAGATGAAGCCAGAGCTTCAAGATGTTTGGGGTTGTGATGGAGTAGGCGAAGGGCTTCAACATGATGGCACTCGATTGTTCTCTAGATGCACGTAGGGTGAGCGATTAGGGTTGAACGGCGGCGATGGGTGATCTATTCGCGTGAATTACCTGATGTTGTACGTGAGTGAGAAGAAAGAGTATGTGGCCAGGTTTCGTTTTGCAAAAAAATGAACGGCTCAGATGCATTCTAGGTTAAAAATATAAAATAGAAACTGAAATTTGTATGTTATTAATTTGTTCGAACTTTAAAAATGTATAACATTTTGATACGAGGTCCGTTTCGCATGCAACAAATTGCGTTGGGTCTGTATTGACGAGCACTACGTAATGAAGCTGGTTTGGGGTCGTTTAGAGATAGTTTGAATTTTAAGTAAAATTAAACATGCGTTTGATTTTATTAGAAATAAAACACTGCAACTGTATTGGAAGCAAGGTGAGAACTTCTCACTCAATCAAATTTGTTTCGATTTAAATTTTAAATAGTTAGATTTAAAATTGCTCGATTGTGTTGATTGTATGCTTGGATGATAAATTATTATCTATCGTATTGAAATAGACCCTATACGCCGCATGTTAAGCGGAGGTTATTATATTAAACCCATATACCGCGATATTCCACCTCGAAGTGGAATTCGTAGTATATATGTACTTGGAGTTGATTTACTGCATTATATAGCGGATGAGACCCTTTTGCGCCGCATAATAGCAGATGATATTTTATAAATCCCATATACCACGATATTCCACCTCGAAGTGGAATTTGTATTGTGCTAACATCTATGGATGTAGGGAAACAGATTGGAGGGATCCAACTACATTCCTATAATAATTGAATTTGTTTCAATGTTGTGTGTTGATTATTTAAAATCTCTATGTGATTATATTGAAATTGAAATCGTTGAAGGCTAAAATTTAGCCGATTATATTTTTGGTATCATTGGATACCGGAAATAAATAAAATTGGATTTTTGAAAATTCGAGTTGAAAATTATAGTAAAATTTATTTTTGAGAATTGGATTAATTTAAATGAAGGAATTTTAAAAGATAAAGTTTTATTTTTTTATCTTATTGAATAAAATTCGAAATATGGGAAAAGCTTTAATAAATGGATTTCGAGTAATATTATTCAAAGGTTGAAGAATTTATTCAAAATACGGATTTTAAAGAGTTTGAAAAATAAAGAAATTTATTTTCTTAAAAAGGGATTTACTTTAAAAAAGGAATAAATTTGCAAATCCATTTGGAATTTTATTTGGGAAAGTGAAATGAATTTGGAAAATCAATATGGAATTTGATTTGGTGTTTTTGGAAATCAATTGAAAATTGAATTGTTGTTGAAAGTTAATAATTGAAATCGATTTGAAAATCGTATATTAATATATATTTTGGAAATGTAAATTCACTATGGAATTTATAAAGGAAAGGGAAATTTGTTTAAAAAAATAATAATAAACATTGATTTATTTTTGAAGTATGGGAATAAATTTACGGATTTGGAACATAAGTTAATAATAAATCGGTAAGGATTTATTTGATTGATTTAAATGGAACATTTTGAAATGAGAATGTATTCTCCCTGGAAAGCCGAATAAAATTTCTAAAATATGTTTGAAATATACACACACACACACACACACACATATATATATTCTATAATTTGTTTTTGAAAGGATACTGGAGAAATTACTTCTTAAATTGTTTTAAATCTTTTAAGTAAAGGTTTATTATGTTGATTATAGAAATGATTATTTCTAAGATTAAATCAATAATTGTTTTAGAAAATAGTTATTAAATAGTTATAATCTATCTACTAATTTTACTTTGAAAAATTAGTTTGGACTTAAGTTTATATGTAATATTGGTATAATATTTTTACAACTAATATTTTAATTAAAGTGTTTAAAGAAAATTAGTTTTATTTCAAAGTGTTTTCTAAATATAATTTTAACAGTGATATAAATTATTTTAAGTCATTTGAATTTAACAGATTTCCAGTAAAAATGAATAAATATTTGTGAATATATCCCGTGTAGGGAAATGATTTGAAATTTGTTTTCAAAAGTTGTAAAGGTGGAAAATGATTTGAAATTTGTTTTTAAATAGTTGAAGTGTTAAAATATATCTTGTAAAGATGTTTTTGGAAAATAAATAATTTGGGAAATTATTCGGAATCTGGTGATGTTGTGCATATCCATTGATAGTTAAATAACCGACGATCAATAATTACCTTTAAATGGGTATTCTTTGTGATTTGCTTGAATTTGAATGCCACGCTTAATTTTTTTTTAAATAAGCGCTCGTTATTCGGATTTTCCGGGAGAGGACTTCGTGTCAGATAACCCATTCCGAATAGTGATAGGTCGTAAGTGGATAGCATTTGAAGATCGGTGTTGAAGACCTGGTATTTGTGAAGACGATAGGATAACCTATCGATTGTCTCTGCATCGATTGCTACGGTATGGAGATTTCCTTTGTGATGGGAAGTTCGATCGGTATTATGACTACCCGGATTGTAAGGGCTTCTTTGGAAGTGCCTTTGGTTCTGTTCGAACCCGGAACAGACTTGTATGGTTACATGTCTGACATTACATTTTGAGATATAAAGCAGATTTATTTCAAAATCATTTTTGGTGGTGGCGGAGAATTTATTCTCTTAGCTAACGCCCTTCTCTTAGACGTACGAGCTCAGAGGTTATGTAGTTGAAGGTTATCAGCGATATACTCCCAATTTGGTAGTGTGGCATGCTAAGTGCTGCTGTGTGTTGATCATTCATTGATCATTTGTTGAACAAAGCATGGCTTTGTGCCAAAGCGTAGCTTGGTGGACGAGACTGTATCAGGACCTTACACCTTTGAATGGTCGAAACAGGAAAGATGCGGCAAGGTTATGAGGGTCGTTCCTTTTAGGGTGTGCCATTCCCTTCTGGAAAAGAGTGGTATCATGGTATGTAGCCCAGATACTTACTCATGTGGACACCATACATTTATTAATGTGTGAGTTGTTGGATTAGAGGTACCTCGGATAAAGGTCCCAAAGGGCCGGGGGATGGCATGCTCGTGAAGTAGTTACCTAGTTACAGAGGTAGCCCGTCCTTGTGTTGGCAGAGAGCTTGTTAAGTTCTCAGGACGTCCATCCAGAGGCGTACCCATGTGGCAGTAGGAATTTCCTTAGCCTGACCATTTGTTGGAAAATCCAAAGAAACAATACGAGCCTTGTACGGTTTTAGTTGTAGAACCTGCCATCTAATATGGTAGCTATAGTAGGCATACTCTAATGGTACAAATGCTGGCTAAGATTAATATTATACTTTCGAAATATTTTCTACACTATGCACTAATAATAATAATAATAATAATAATAATAATAATAATAATAATAATAATAATAATAATAATAATAATAATCAAATGATTCTGCATAATAAGCATCTTTGACTATCATAAGGAGAAATCTCCTCCAATTCCACGTTTGCATTGTGTGTGTGGCGGGAGGCCTTATGGTAGTTTCATTTTCTAAAAGCATTGCAGATTCGTTTTATTTCTTTATGAAAATACTGTTTTAAGTTCTCACACCAGTCCCATGACTGACTTGGAGTTTATTGTTTCCTTCCTAAACTCTGGGTGCCCATAATTTTCCACACGGGCAGCCTAGAATCAGGTTATCAGGTCATTCTGGATTTCAGGAGATGCTGTGGAGCAGGTGGCGAGCTGGATGGCGAGACGTATCACTTGTATATGATATTATCTTTTCCGCTGTGTATTCAGTTGTGAGGATAGGTTTAAATTACTGTCTATTGTTGTGTTGTGTTGTATATTGACTCTGATGATGTAATGTATAAAATGTACAGTTCTTTTGATTTAAAGATTATCCATTTATCTATTATATGTTGTTCCGCTGCGATTGTGAGATTCTGATAGTGTTTATGTTGCTTCTTCTTTCGTTTTCTTCTACCTCTTCTTCTTTAACCCTACCAATTCGGTTTTCCGACCTTCGATTGCTCAGTAGTTGATACAGTGGACGTATTAATGTCGATTTTCGGACTCTTACCCCTGCATGTCATCTTTATGGGGTTGGTTAGGCGAAGCCATGATAGTCGAAAGGCTAGCCGTAAAAGCAAGTTTCGGGTACCAGTGTAAACTATGGTGGGTCTGGGATGGTTGCAAAGCCTATAGGTCGCCACTGTGCTCGAAACGTTACATGTGGTATCAGAGCCATTTGGTTAAGTGACAACCTTGGCTCTATTGGGTGTTACTCATTAGAGATAGAGTCAGTAGTACTCTAGAATGAGTGTGAGTGTAGTAATAGATATGAGCGCGTATTTGTTAGCGAATATTAAAATGTTTTATATTGTGTTTGCTTATCCGTTGAGCTGTTTGTGAATTCTGATCGGTGTGTGGGACGCCATATTATCGATAGGGATTTCTAAACACTTAAACCAGGCAAGTCGACATAGTATCATTTTAAATTAGGTAAATAAAAAATTTTACCTTGATTATATTTTACTTATAACGGAAATAATTTTTCAGAAATCATTGAAGTGTATATAAATTGATTGCTTGGTTGTTGAAAATGCAATAATATATATAAGTTAATTAAAAGATGTTTGAATAATCTAAATAAAAACAACAATTGTAAAAGAATAATTGTATAAGAAAATGAATTATTAAGTATGGAATTATAATTAATGTGATTTACAGTTGTGAAATAATCTTATATATAAGAAATGAAACTATATGAACGTATTTATGAACATGAGTTATAAATAACAATGGATTTAAACTAAGAATATGGAAATTTGAATCCCGTTGATTTTGAAAGTAGTTTTTCGAAGTTAAAGATGTTATATTGCTGTAAATCTAAGTAAGATAATTTTTTTCTTAGAATGATCTTATATAAGTAAACTGAAATAGAGAAATTATATAAGTAAAAAAATAAAAAGGTTTATAAAGGTGATTTATAAATATAAAAAGATATTTTTAAAGAATTTAACTCACTGAATTCACTACTGTTGCTGGGAAATAATAAGGGTGATGACTGCAGCATTATCGGTATCATTTTCGAGTTTCTGTGTGATGGATTTGCTACCATAGTAAATTGAAAATTGAAGTTTGGTTGTGATAAACAAATTTGAAATTAAAAATCCAAGTTGTAATTATTGAATATAAGCGAAACGAGTTTTGAACTTATAATATGAGATAAAAAATTTTAGCTTTGGTAAAGTTAAAGAATTTGGGTTAGCATAGTAAATATATGATGTGAAATTTAACTAAAGGAAAGTTAAATAAATTAACTTGGATTAGATAGGTGATTATTTAATATGATTTGGATGTTTAAATATGTAAGTTGTATAACTTGTAAAGTGAGAAAATGTAAGTTAAACCAAATGATAAAATGGTTAAACAATTTTGTTTAGCCAAACAAAAATCTGAATTTGAATAGTGAGGCGAAATTTGACTTTAGTAAAACTTCAATAAAATAGAATTGAAATGAATTTAATTTGTATAGTGAAAGTGAAGGTAAATGAAATTGAAATGAAATATAACTTAAGTGATGTTGAATGAGGTTGATTTTGGTATCGAAGTAAATTAATAAAGTGAATTAATTAAAAGAAGTGATGAATATGAACTTGAGTTATATAAAAATTCAACTTTAGTTGTAAGAATGAATTAGCAATTGAATTAACGATGAATTGAGTTTAACTAATGGAATAGATTAGTAAATGAAATATGGATAGAATATTAATCAATCGAATGAAAATGTAGTAGTTAAATGAATTAGAAATTGAATATAAACCAATTTGAAATTATAAATGTTGAACCAAATTGAATGTTGAATGTAAATTAAATAAATTTGGTTGTATTGAATATACATTGATTGTTAGATTGTTGTTAGTTAATTGTATAGAAATTCATATGAAGTTGAATTAATAAAATTGAAAGCTGTGTAATTTGATTTGAATGTGGAAGTGAACTTACTTGAATGTAAAGTAGTGAATATAAACTAATTGAAAATGAATGTTAGTAAAGTCCAATGTTAATGAATCAAATGTGATTAAATGAAAAACCAATTCATTGAATATCAATGAGAAGTGAATGTATATTGATTTGATATGGATTTGTTGGATAAGTTGTTGAATGATAGTTGTTTGGTGGTTTCATTTATTGCTTTTGTTGCATTTTCTATATTGGCACATATTGTTGTTGTTTCTAGTATATGCTGTATATTGATATTACTTTCATATATGCATGTTTCTCATTATTGTTGAGTGTATAGTAGGTGCGGATGGCACTTGCTTTGCATTTGGAGCTCGCTTTCGCGCTATATTAGCCGCATATGCTCGCTAATAATATATAAGGCACATATCTCGGATTACATATCGTACTTTTACACTTTTTTCCCCTACGGGATGCCTCATTACTTTGATATGAGAAGTATATTTGTGATATATATATATATATATATATATATATATATATATTGCCATTTTTTCGGATCGAGCCGCGTAAAGGAGGTTATGGTGAAATTTTCTGAAAATTTAAGGCGTTAGAATATTTATGGGAAAATAGGAAAACTTTGAAAACTATAACTTTGATTTTGGAGTGGAAAGTCAAACGATATAGTTGGTTTTGAAAAGTTAATGGATTTCAAGACTTTTTCTTACTTGGCAATTTCGAGGACGAAATTCTTTTAGGGGGGGAAGTTTGTAACGACCCAGAATTTCTGTCATTTGAAATTCGTATATTTAATTGATTTTAAATATTAACAAGTAAAATTGTAAGTCGAATAAATTATATTTCGAATATCTAGATTTAATTGGATAATTAAATCGATAATTTAATATTGGAAATTACAGAAATAATTGGAAATTGGATTTAATGTGTATAAAAATGATTTGTAGAGTTGTATTAAATCATATTGGAGTTAGAATAATGTTGTAAACTTTTAAAATTGAATTAAATGTTAATTTGTGGAAAATTGAATATTTTAATATTTAATTGACGAGTGAGAATAGTCATTTTTCTAACAGTCTCGGATTTCGACGAAACTAGTTTCATCGGATCCATAATGTTATATTATTGTAAGATTTCAAATTTCGTGTCAATTGGATTTACGATTTGTCCGCGGCAAGCCAAAACACATAGAAATTTGTTTAACCGATTTAATTTAAATTTGATCATTTATTTCCGTAACTTGCACATACGATCGAATTGCCTCTCGATACCTATTCAATTGTGTCCGGAAAGCCGGTTAAACGCTAGAAACGTAAGCCGACATGCTTCGTTTGGAGTTTGAAAAATTAAAAGATGAATAGTGTTTTGGCAATTTTCTATATAAGGACCCATTGTCTTCTATTTGCAAACCCTATCTTCCTCTAACCCTAGCCGCCAGCATATTCTTCAATCGCCGAAATGCACCATCATTCTTCCTCCTTTTTCTTCTAATCCATTCACCTTCATAAAAAACGTTCAACAACAACATCGAAGAGGGCATCGAGTTCTTCGTTTTCAACGGGTATGATCGGTTTTGGAGCTACGGATAGACGGCGATTTGTCTTTAAACATCGTTCGTTCGTGTGCGGTTTTCTACGTGGAGATGAAGCCGAGCTTCAAGGTGTTTGGGGTTGTGATGGAGTAGGCGAAGGGCTTCAATGTGATGGCACTCGATCGTTCTCTAGATGTCCCTTGGGTGAGCGGTTAAGGTTGAATTGCGGCGATGGGTTATCTGTTCGCGTGAATTACCTGATGTTGTACGTGAGTGGGAAGAAAGAGTATGCGGCCAGATTTCGTTTTGCAAAAAAATAAACGGCTCAGATGCATTCTAGGTTAAAAATATAAAACAGAAACTGATATTTATATGTTATTAATTCGTTCGAACTTTAAAAATGTATAACTTTTTGATACGAGGTCCGTTTCGCACGCAACCAATTGCGTTGGGTCCGTATTGACGAGCACTACGCAATGGAGCTGGTTTGGGGTTGTTTGGAGATAGTTTGAATTTTGAGTAAAATTAAATGCGCGTTTAATTTTATTCGAACTAAAACACTACAACTGTGTTGGAAGCAAGGTGAGAACTTCTCGCTCAGTCAAATTTGTTTCGATTTAAATTTTAAATAGTTAGATTTAAAATTGCTTGATTGTGTTGATTGTATGCTTGGATTATAAATTATTATCTATTGTATTGAAATAGACCCTATACGCCGCATATTAAGCGGAGGTTATTATATTAAACCCATATACCGCGATGTTCCACCTCGAAGTGGAATTGGTAGTATATATGTACTTGGAGTTGATTTCCTGCATTATATAGCGGATGAGATCCTATTGCGCCACATAATAGCGGATGATATTTTACAAATCCCATATACCACGATATTCCACCTCGAAGTGGAATTGGTATTATGCTAACATCTGTGGATGTAGGGAAACAGGTTGGAGGGATCCAACTGGATTCCTCAAATAATTGAATTTGTTTCAATGTTGTGTCTTGATTATTTAAAATCTATGTGTGATTATATTGAGACTTAAATTGTTGAAGGCTAAAATTTAGCTGAATATATTTTTGGTGTCATTGGATACCGGAAATAAATAAAATTGGATTTTTGAAAATTCGAGTTGAAAATTATAGTAAAATTTATTTTTGAGAATTGGATTAATTTAAATGAAGGAATTTTAAAAAGATAAAGTTTTATTTTTTTATCTTATTGAATAAAATTCGAAATATGGGAAAAGCTTTAATAAATGGATTTCGGGTAATATTATTGAAAGGTTGAAAAATTTATTCAAAATGCGGATTTTAAAGAGTTTAAAAAATAAAGAAATTTATTTTCTTAAAAAGGTATTTATTTAAAAAAAAGTAATAAATTTTGTAATCCATTTGGAATTTTATTTGGGAAAGTGAAATGAATTTGGAAAATCAGTATGGAATTTGATTTGGCGTTTTTGGAAATCAATTGAAAATTGAATTGGTGTTTAAAGTGAATAATTGAAATCGATTTGAAAATCGTATATTAATAGATATTTTGGAAATGTAAATTCACTGTGGAATTTATAAAGGAAAGGGAAATTTGTTTAAAAAAATAAAATTGATTTATTTTTGAAGTATGGAAATAAATTTACGGATTTGGAACGTAAGTTTAAAATAAATCGGTAAGGATTTATTTGATTGATTTAAATGAACCATTTTGAAATGAGAATGTATTCTCCCTGGAAAGCCGAATAAAATTTCTAAAATATGTTGAAATATACATACATACATACATACATACATACATATACATACATACATACATACATACATATATATATAAATTCTAGAATTTTTTTTGGAAAGGATACTTTGGAGAAATTACTTCTTAAATTGTTTTAAATCTTTTAAGTAAAGGTTCATTATGTTGATTATAGAAATGATTATTTCTAAGATTAAATCAATAATTGTCTTATAAATAGTTATTTAAATAGTTATACTCTATCTACTAATTTTATTTTGAAAAATTACTTTGGACTTAAGTTTATATGTAATATTGGTATAATATTTTTACAACTAATATTTTAATTAAAGTGTTTAAAGAAAAATAGTTTTATTTCAAAGTGTTTCCCAAATATATTTTTAATAGTGATATAAATTATTTTAAAGTATTTGAATTCGGCAGATTTCCATTGAAAATGAATAAATATTTGTGAATATATCCCGTGTAGGGAAATGATTTGAAATTTGTTTTCAAAAGTTGTAAAGGTGGAAAATGATTTGAAATTTGTTTTCAAATAGTTAAAGTGTTAAAAATATCTCTTGTAAAGATATTTTTGGAAAATAAATAATTTGGGAAATTATTTGGAATCTGGTGATGTTGTTCATATCCATTGATAGTTAAATTACCAACAATCAATATTGACCTTTAAATGGGTATTTGTTTTGATTTTCTTGAATTTGAATGCTACACTTATCTTTTTTAAAATAAGCGCTCGTTATTCGGATTAGCCGGGAGAGGACTTCGTGTCATATAACCCATTCTGAATAGTGATACGTCGTAAATGGATAGCATTTGAAGATCGGTGTTGAAGAGCGGGTATTTGTGAAAACGATAAGACAACCTATCGATTGTCTCTGCACCGATAGCTACAGTATGGAGATTTCCTTTGTGATAGGAAGTTCGATCGGGATTGTGAATACCCGGATTGCAAGGGCTTCTTTGGAAGTGCCTTCGACTCTGTTCGAACCCGTAATAGACTTGTATGGTTACATGTCTGACATTACACTTTGAGATATAAAGCAGATTTCTTTCAAATACATTTCTGGTTGTGGCGGAAAATTTATTCTCTTAGCTATCACCCCTCTCTAAGACGTACGAGCTCAGAGGTTATGTAGTTGAAGGTTATCAGCGACATACTCCCAATTTGGTAGTGTGGCATGCTAAGTGCTGCTGTGTGTTGATCGTTAATTGATCATTTGTTGAACAAAGCATGGCTTTGTGCCAAAGCGTAGCTTTGTGGACGAGACTGCATAAGGATCTCACATCCCGGAAATGGTCGAAACAGGAAAGATGTGGCAAGGTTATGAGGGTCGCTCCCTTTAGGGTGTGTTATCCCGCCTTTTTAGCAAGGCCGTGATACCAAAAGGTCAATCAAAAAAACAAAGATAGTTCATCTTAGAGCAACCCAGCTACTCGAGGAAAGCGCACAACCTAAAACACAAAGCGACTCGACTAGTCAAAAAGCTTCGACGACCTAGTGATTAACAGCCTAAAGCAACTCAAAAGGCATGCGACCTAAAGCATTCGGTGTTCTAATGGACTAGCAACCTAACAACATAGAGGCTCCAGCGACCTAACATGTTAAAGGAATAAGCGCCTCATGTCTTTGCGACCTAACAACCTAACAAGCTAAAAATGACGCGACTTAATGACCAAGCGAGCTTCGGTGCTAAGCCGCATACACTCTACCTCTTCTATTGGGTCGCTTATGACCTAATCAAGCTTTAGAGTAAATCCACACTACCTCTTCCAGTAGGTCGCTCGCGGCCTACGCCACTTATTGCTTCTTCCTTTAGGTCGCTTGCGACCTATTAACTCCTTAGATCGCCCATCCCTACGCAACCACTCCTTAGGTCGCCACTCCCTATGCCGTAACTTCTTAAGTCGCCTTCCACTCCTTAGGTCGCCAGCAACTTATGCTACATCGGGTTGACTTTTAGGTCGCCCACGACCTATGACACAGCCGACCTAACTCCAGAATTTTTCTATAAATACCTCGCCTACTCCAACTGAAAAGGGGACTTTTCGCTCATTTCTGGAACGCCTATACTCTGCTTTTTTTTCGACTCATCTGACACTTCAAACACCGAAGACACTTCAACGAGATTTAGGAAGAGATCTAGCACATTCGACATAAATTCAAAGAGCTCTTCTACATCGAAGTTCTAGTTACTTGTCTTAGTTGTGTTGTAATCGAAGATCTTTGTAAAAGTTGTAATCGAATCAGCAATAAAGAGGATTAAAGTGGACGTAGGCTTGACATTAAGCCGAACCACTATAAAAACTGTCTCTCTTTACTACTTTTCTGTTATTTTCTTCTTATCTCTAGTTCCCGTACCAACGGGTGGTGCTTTCACATTTTCACTACTCACACCGGGGTGTTAGCGTCCAATTTTAGCATTAACATTTTTGGTGCTTTCGCTGAGAATTGTACTCAGGAGCGCTTTCATCATTGCTTCACAAAGATTTGTTGAGAGACTCTCTTTAAGAGCTAGAAGTCTATTCGAGATTATGGCTCCTGGAAGGAAAACAAGTAGAAGACAGAGACCAAAGAGAAGTCAGCGCAAAGGGAGTCAAGAGGCTTCCTCGGGAGAGAACCAAACTTCAATCTTTATCACCAGGGATGAGATGGAGACAATGATGAAAAGGAAAGAGGAGTTGATCCAAAATTTGTTTCAGCAGATTCGGAAACTTGGAGCCTAAAATCAAGGAGCGACTGGAGTTCAGAACAGAGCAGGACTATCCGAGGCAACACCAGAGCTAGGGGGCACTCATCTAGAGCACGCTGATCCAATACCGAGGAAAACATCTGGTGGATTCGAGCAACATGGAATTGAGAGAGGAACAGGAGCTCAGCCAGGAGAACAGATTCCAAAATTCCCTCGTGAACTCGGGGGGCATGCCGAAAGCAATGGACGAGGACTACAACTAGGGGACAACGACAGATTGGTAAAAATGGTCAATAGAGCTATGAGAGGTGGCTTAGTAAAGAAGGACTTGGAGGATGTGAATAGGAGTCCTTTTACCACAACAATCAGGCGAGCTAAGAACCTACCAGACATTAAGCTACCATCGTTGGATACGTATAATGGAAGGACAGACCCTACAGTTCATCTGACAAAATATATGAGGCATATGGAAGTGCTGGGGGCATCAGAGGAAGTTATGGCCCGGTGCTTTCAATTGTACTTGACAGATATTGCGGCACTTTGGTTTAGGCAGCTGGAGAGTGGAAATATCGGAACGTGGAGTGATTTGACTGAAAGGTTTATGAGGCAATTCAGGGTCCACATTTTGAGACCCAAAAATGTGATGAGCATGGCAGCATTGAAACAAAAAGCTGGGGAATCTTTGAGAAGTTTTTTGACATGGTTCAATGCAGCCGCAACATTGGTGGATCGACCAGATCCATCCATGGTCTTGATGGCAGCTTTGTCGGGCATAGCTGACGGTACAGAATTCAAGAATTTGCTGACAAGAGATCTCCCCATGGATCTACGGGAATTCTATCATGAGGCTGAAGGATTCTTATGATTAGAGGACGCAAAAGCCGAAAGAGAAGAAGGAGAAGGAATCGACATTTATGTAATCAAAGGTGGAAATCCCCCTGAGAAAGGTGTAGAATCTAGCAAAGGTAAACGAAAGGCCGAGGATAATAGTGATAGATCAGTACGACCACGAAGGGAACCAAGATTCACCTCACATAAGGAGTTGAAAGAGACTTTGGAGCGGATCTTCCAAGACACCAAGGCACAGGTTCCTTATCGAATGCCGATAAGGAGAGATCCAACTAATGACGAGATAAAGTCGGACAAGTATTGCTCATTCCACGAGTTGAATGGTCATAGCACAAATGACTAAAGAAACTTAAAAGACGAAGTTAAGGGGCACATCCGGGATGGTTTGCTATCACAGTATGTGAAAAGGAGGATCGCAACGGTGGAACAAGAACGACCACCACCTGCACCAACTGAAGACGGCTCAGGATCGAGGCGTCAGCTTATTATAAATTGATTGAGATCATGACGAATGAGTGGAAAACTGTACATCGACACAACTAGGTTGTTCACACATGTACAGGACCGTGAACGATCCCAAGGCATGCTTTGATACAGCTATAAATCGTATCGATGTAGGCGTTTGCACTCGGACGTATTCACTCTGCTTTTGTGTTTTACCTCTGATGTGTGGATTTGACTTTGTCAGACATTTTTGTCTTAAAACTCTTTAGTTGGATGAATACTGAATTTTGATAAATCTAAAAAGGCTAAGTCACTTACACATGTATGGGGTCGCGAATGGTCCTTAGGCATGCTCTGAGTTGGCTAAGCTTCTTACACATGTACGGGGTCACGAACGGTCCTTAGGCATGCTCTGAGACGGCTAAGCTACTTACACATGTACGGGGTCGTGAACGGTCGGAAAGCATGCTCTGGAATGACAGTAAATCACCTTGGCAAACGATGCAGGAACTCACCCGAACGTGAACCTGGCATCGATAATACTAAGCCTCCCGGGCACACTTATTCGCCTCGAACAGGCACCCGACCTCGAACGGTCACAACTCGCCTCGAACGGCACCCGACCACGAACGGTCACACTTTACCTCCAATAGCTCGATCCCGAACGGTCGTCATTTGAGGTCAAGCACTTGACCATGAACGGTCACACTTTACCTCAAATGGCTCGATCCTGAAAGGTTGTCATTTGAGGTAAAGCACTTGACCATGAACGGTAAAACTTTACCTCAAATGGCTCGATCCCCAACGGTCGTAATTTGAGGTTAAGCATTTGATCGCGAACGGTCACACTTCACCTCAAATGATTCGATCCCGAACCGTCGTCATTTGAGGTCAGGCTCTTGATCGTGAACGGTCACACTTTACCTCAAATGGCTCAATCCCGTACGATCGTCATTCGAGGTAAGGCATTTGATCACGAACGGTCACATTTCACCTCAAATGGCTCGATCCCGAACGATCGTCATTTGAGGTCATAAAACTGTCAATTTCTTTGCAGGTCCTCAATAGAATATGAACATCCAACTTATGGCATTACAAAACACACCTTCCTACAGCAAAGCATGTTTTGGAGGGCAAATGTTATCCCGCCTTTTTAGCAAGGCCGTGATACCAAAAGGTCAATCAAAAAACCAAAGATAGTTCATCTCAGAGCAACCCTGCTACTCGAAGAAAGTGCACAACCTAAAACACAAAGCGAATCGACTAGTCAAAGAGCTTCAACGACCTAGTGATTAACAGCCTAAAGCGACTCAACAGGCATGCGACCTAACACATTCAGCGAGCTAATGGACTAGCGACCTAACAACATAGAGGTTCTAGTGACCTAACATGTTAAAGGAATAAGTGCCCCATGTCTTAGCGACCTAACAACCTAACAAGCTAAAAAAGACATGACTTAATGACCTAGAGAGCTTTGGTGTTAAGCCGCGTACACTCTACCTCTTCTGTTGGGTCGCTTACGACCTAATCAAGCTTTATAGTAAATCCACACCGCCTCTTCCAGTAGGTCGCTCGCGACCTACGCCACTTATTGCTTCTTCCTTTAGGTCGCTTGCGACCTATTAACTACATAGATCGCCCATCCCTATGCAACCACTCCTCAGGTCGCTATTCCCTATGCCGTAACTTCTTAAGTCGCCTTTTACTCCTTAGGTCGCCAACAACTTATGCTTCCTCGGGTTGACTTTTAGGTCGCCCACGACCTATGACACAGCCGACCTAACTCTAGAATTTTTCTATAAATACCTCGCCTACTCCAACTGAAAAGGGGACATTTGGCTCATTTTTGGAACGCCTATACTCTGCTGTTTTCTCGACTCATCTGACACTTCAAACACCGAAGACACTTCAACGAGCTTTAGGAAGAGATCTAGCACATTCAACATAAATTCGAAGAGCTCTTCTACATCGAAGTTCTAGTTACTTGTCGTAGTTGTGTTGTAATCGAAGATCATTGTAAAAGTTGTAATCGAATCAGCAATAAAGAGGATTAAAGTGGACGTAGGCTTGACATTAAGCCGAACCACTATAAAAACTGTCTCTCTTTACTACTTTTCTGTTATTTTCTACTTATCTCTAGTTCCCGTACCAACGGGTGGTGCTTTCACATTTTCACTACTCACACCGGAGTGTTAGCGTCCAATTTTAGCGTTAACAGGGTGTGTCATTCCCTTCTGGAAAAGGGTGGTATCATGGTACGGAGCCCAGATACTTACTCATGTGGACACCATACATTTATTGCCATGTGATGTTGTTGGATTAGAGGTACCTTGGATAAAGGTCCCAAAGGGCCGGGCGATGGCATGCTCGTGAAGTAGTTACCTAGTTACTGAGGTAGCCCGACCTTGTGTTGGCAGAGAGCTGGTTAAGTTCTCGGGACATCCATCCAGAGGCATACCCATGTGGCAGCAGGAAGTTCCTTAGCCTAACCATTTATTGGAAAATCCAAAGAAACAATACGAGCCTTGTACGGTTTTAGTTGTAGACCCTGCCATATAATATGGTAGCTATAGTAGGCATACTATAATGGTACGTATGCTGGCTAAGGTTAATATATACTTTCGAAATATTTTCTACACTATGCACTAGTAATAATAATCAAATGATTCTGCGTAATAAGCATCTTTGACTATCATAAGGAGAAATCTCCTCCAACTCTGCGTTTGCATTGTGTGTGTCGCGGGAGGCCTTATGGTAGTTTCATTTTCCAAAAGCATTGCGGATTCTTTTTATTTCTTTGTGCAAATACTGTTTTAAGTTCTCACATTAGTCCCATGACTGACCTGGAGTTTATTTTCCCTTCCTAAACACTGGTGCCCATAATTTTCCACACGGGCAGCCTAGAGTCAGGTTATCAGGTCATTCTGGATTTCAGGAGATGCTGTGGAGCAAGAGGCGAGCTGGATGGCGGGACGTTTCACTTGTATATGATATTATCTTTTCCGCTGTGTATTCAGTTGTGAGGACAAGTTTATATTACTGTGACGACCTGGAATTTCTAACCATTTAAATTTGAATAGTTAATTGATTTTAAAATACTAAAAGTTAATTTTAGCTTGAATTCCAAATATCAATATTTACTTATAATTAAATCATTGAATTATATAGTTTAAATATTGAATTTAATAATTGAAATTGGGTAAATTGCTGAATCTGAGATTCTAAGCCTGTTTAAAATAACTTGAAGGCTTATAAAATCTATAATGATGATACTGAAAATAATAGAATGGTTGAAATTCAATTTAAGGGTAATTTGTCCAATTTTATAAATATATCGTTTAAATTAAATTTAAAAATAGCCTTCCGAGGCACAGTCTCGAAATTCGACGAAACCAGTTCCATTGGATCCATAATAGTTTGTTATTATCGGATTTCAATTTTCGTAGCAATCGAACATGTCGTTTGACCATGGCAGCTCGAAACGTGTAGGACTATTTTAATCGATTTAATTTTAAATTGATCGGTTCCTTCTATAACTCGTGTATATGAACGAATTAGCCTCCGAAATACGTTCCATTATGTACTGAACGTGGGTAAAACCTTATGAACACCTGTCGGTATGTCTGATACGGGATCCGAAATTTCGCGTTATGCTTAACGGGACGGGTTGAGAGTATTATAAAATAATAAAAATTTAAAGTATAAATGTCAGAGATATTTTTTCCATGCGTACTCGTGAAGCTTTGCCAAATCGATACCGATCCCCGTCCTTCTCTTTAATCTTCCAATAGAAGCCGATTCCTTAAAAAAAAAATTAAATGCAAATGCAAACCTCTTATAAAACAAGAATCCCTAATTCCTTTTTCTTTCCTCAAATCGAACGCAAGAAAAAAAACATGGCCGAAGCCTTTCATCAGGAAAAAAAATAAAAAATAAGAGGGCGACTCGATCTCGAGAGGGGAAGAAGCGTGGTCGCGCGCGAGCTAAGGCTTCTCGAGCTAGTAGCGGGGGCATGAAGTCGTGGAAGGATTACTCGCGATTTCTATGTGGGATTTCTCGTGCTGCGCGAAACAAGGCGGCGGAGCTAGGGTTGCAGGGACAAGGGGTGTCGTGGCGATGGCCTGAAGTGGATGCGTGGGCGAGGGATGGGGACAAGGTAGACGTCTTGTTCGGGGCTGCATGCGCGAGCGTTGGATCGCGATGGCACAAAGCAGCGTAGTGGGTGGTAATCAGTAATCTATGGTGAGTACCTTCGATCTGTGTAACTGATTGTTAATATGAATTTCTCAAAGCTTTAATTTATAGGTTGCTGTTATCTATCTGTTTGCTCGAAGGAAAACAGTATAAAGTTTAAAAATGAATTTGAGAAAAAAACAAAAGAAAAAAAAAGAAAAAAAAGGGAAACATTTTAAATGTGTTTGAGAAATGATCAGTAAATCAGTTATAAAATGTTTTCTTTTTATCTAAAGGTAAATTAAAAATTTAATGATTTGAAATTCAATAAATTGGTTAGGTAAATAAAGGGTTAAATGAATAAGTTAATTGATTTTGATTATTAATTTAGGGTCAAATTAAATGGAAATTAAGGATTGTTAATTAAAATAAGTTGGATTGTTAATCGATGATTAGGAATTGGTTAATCAAGTAATTAAAGATAGATTGGTTAAAATTTAGAAATTAAGTATGTAACTAGAAATTAAATAATTTGTAATTAAGAATCAATTAACTAATTAATATGTAATTTAAGCAAAGTACTTAGAAAAGTAATTAAAGGATTGGATTATGAATATAGCAAATGAAAGATCAAAGGTTAAGAGTTATTAAATGATTTATTGATGTGATTAATTAAAGGTATTAAATTGTGAAATTTGGTAGGTATAATTACCTATGTAATTTATAAAAGTATAATTATTTGGTGAAGTGGCTAGTGATAATTATTGGATGTAATAAATTAATGGATGGTTAATAACACGAAGCAATTTGGATTTAAATTAATTGGTAAAATTGACAAGAGGGAAAATTACTCAGTAGACGTAATTGAGGGTTAACTTATCAAGGGATTAATTAGAGATAATTAGCTATCCTTTAAACAATTACACTAAGTGATAAATGTTAGACGAATAATTAGTGAATGGTAAGTCAATGGATTGTAACTAGTTATTGTTAAGTAAGCATGATTAAAATGATTTAGAATAATTAATTTAATTTATTAGGAACGGGTGACAAATGAATCTTGCTTATGAATGATTGGTTGATATTACTGATTTGGAATGTTTCTATAATACGAGGTGTTGGATTGAGAAGTGATAATGTGGTCATTTATCGAGATGCATTGCTGTGCAAAGAGGCGTCCTGTATTTTTAAAATTTTGAACTGTTCCCATTTGAATAACGTGGGTTAGATGACATCGGGTTCGAAGAGATCGGGGTCGGGTATTAGGAAATACCCGAAACCACTTTGAATTTCTTATAAATTGTTATGTAGTTGGGATGAATCGATTTAAGTGAATCGGACTATTTGATCTAAATGTTGACACTTAGAAAACTTATGTGCGGATTAAGTGATGTCTACAATAAATTGTGGCTTTGTGAATTGAGATGAGTTACCCGGGTTTTATTTAAGTTGTATGCTGTGGTATTTCATGTTAGTTGGGTTTACTCACGCAGGTTTTCAGCCTGACCCGGGTGTTACTTTGGTGTAATGCTCGGGTCAGACCGAGTATTACAGATTTTCAGGTAGATACGTTCTGGAGCTCAGGGGCGAGCTGGATGGCAATATCGTATACAGTATTTCCGCTGTATTTATATTATTATTAATCTGAGACTTGATAATTGTATATATTCAGTGACTGAATGTGTGTGAAACTCTGATGTATATTAAAATGTAATCGACAGGAATAGTATTCTTTGTAAACAATAATTATTTATTATTATATTTTATCCGCTCAGAATGTGAGATGTTGTTGATTTTGCTCTTCTTCTTCTATCTCTGTCTTTGTTTTCATAACTATAGGGAATTTTCGGCTTCGAAAACTTCGGCTCGTTACAATTACTGTCTCTTATTGTGTTGTATATTGACTCTGATGATGTAATGTATAAAATGTACGGTTCTTTTGATTTAAAGATTATCCATTTATCTATTATATGTTGTTCCGCTGCGATTGTGAGATTCTGGTATTGTTTCTGTTGCTTCTTCTTTCTTTTTCTTATTCTACCTCTTCTTCTTTAACCCTAACAATTCGGTTTTCCGGCCTTCGATTGCTCGGCAGTTGATTCAGTGGACGTATTAATGTCGATTTTCAGAAGTCGAAAATCTCGAAACGTTACAGAACGGGAACAAAATCGGCGGATTTTGTAAGTCTATCAACTATTGTGACGACCCGAAATTTTTGGAGCATTTAGAATTGGAATATTTAGTCGATTTTGAATATTTAAAGATTAATTTCTAACTTGAATTTCAAATGTCACAACTTATTTGATAATTGAATTACAAATTTAAGTAAATGAAGTTGGGTAAATTGTTGAATCTGGAGTTTTAAGCCTATTAAAAATAATTTGAAGGCTTGAACATTTTATATTGATAGCACTGAAAATAAAGGAAGTTTTAAAATTGAATTTCATAGTGATTTGTTCAGTTTTGAAATTTTATCGTTTAAAATAATATTTAAAAATAGCTTTCCGAGACAAAGTCTCGGAATTCGACGAAACCAGTTTCATTGGTCATTTATCGAGATGCATTGCTGTGCAAAGAGGCATCCCGTATTTTTAAAATTTTGAATTGTTCCCATTTGAATAACGTGGGTTAGATGACATCGGGTTCGAAGAGATAGGGGTCAGGTATTAGGAAATACCCGAAACCACTTCGAATTTCTTATAAATTGTTGTGTAGTTAGGATGAAACGATTTATGTGAATCGGACTATTTGATCTAAATGTTGACACTTAGAAAACTTATGTTTAGATTAAGTGATTTCTATAATAAATTGTGGCTTTGTGAATTGAAATGAGTTACCCATTTTATTTAAGTTGTATGCTGTGGTATTTCATGTTAGTTGGGTTTACTCACGCTAGTTTTCAGCCTGACCCGGGTGTTACTTTTGTGTAATGCTCGGGTCAGACCGAGTATTACAGATTTTCAGGTAGATACGTTCTGGAGCTCAGGAGGCGTGCTGGATGACAATATCATATAGAGTATTTCCGCTGTATTTATATTATTATTAATCTGAGACTTGATAATTGTATATATTCAGTGACTGAATGTGTGTGAAACTCTGATGTATATTAAAATGTAATCGAAAGAATAGTATTCTTTATAAACAATAATTATTTATTATTATATTTTATCCGCTGCGAATGTGAGATGTTGTTGTTTTGTTCTTCTTCTTCTTCTATCTCTTTTTTTCATAACTATTTGGAATTTTCGGCTTCGAAAATTTTGGGTCGTTACATTTGGTATCAGAGCTGAAAGGTTAAGCGAGAACCTTGGCTCTGGTGGGAATTAATCATTAAATAGAGTCCAAAGTACTCTAGAATGAGTTGAGAATATATGTATATGAGAGCGTACTTGCTATTTTCTTATATAAAGGCTTTAAATGATTTTATATGAAAATATATGTTGATATATAAAGGAATATTTCATTCTAATAAATATTAAGGCGATTGGTTGTTAAATTATTGAAAGTAGAATTAAGAAGCAATATAATGCAACCAAATTGAAGTCTTGAAATGGAATTAAAGTAAGTGGTAATAGAAATACAACCAAATTAAAATTAAATTTATTGAAATGAAATTCTAAAATTAGAATTCAGAAAATTAATTTGTTTAAAAAGCTTTAAATAGAGGTAAGTTGAAATGGGATTCGACTAAAATTCAATCTTGAATTTATGGAAATAAGAATAATATAAAAAGGAAATGGGTATCTAGATATGATTACCTTGGGTATTATCATAAATAGTTGTTGTATGTAATAATGAGATATTTGTTACTAAGTAAGTCAAATGAAGTACATTTATAAGAAGAGTATAACTTTTAAATTCAAAGTAATGAAAAATAATAAATAAGTATTATTTGGATAGCTGGACTTGTTGCAAACAATGGTTTGTTTGAAATTTGATTTGGATTTAAAACCAAAGGTGGTTTAAAATTATAAAACATGGCTGGGAGGGACAAGAAATAAATAGGTATATATGTATGGGTATACATGATATCAAAGATAATTTGAAATAAACTCTAAGAGGTTGAGTTTTGATTTTTCCCTGAAGTGTGACGTAAAAACCCAAAGTGATATAAGTTTTAAACTTATAAGAGGGAATAAATTTTGAAGTTGAACCGGGAATTCAAATTGAGTAAGGTTGATGGGATTAAGTAAATTGGAATTTAACTTTGGGAAGTTAAATAAGTGTAGAAAAGCAACCAGAATTGGAAATTTCGAGATGAAAATTGGAATTTAACTTGGAAAGTTAAATGGTTGATTTGAACTGGGAATTTGTGTGATCTCGAAAGGGTTTGAGATCTAAAAATTTAAAATGGATGGACGTTTTAAAATAAATTGGATGATATCATCCTATTGTAAATAAAAATCTTTAAATTGAGAATGGAATTGTATAAATAAAATAAGTTTGAATAACTGAATTGTAAAATAAACTTGTTTAAGAACTGGCTTCAAACTGGAAAATTATATTGAATAATAAATTAAAATTTTAAAATAAAATTGTATTGGACCTTGAAACACATAAGTAAAAATAATTTAAAATGGGAATTTTGAGAAATTAGGCTCAGAAATTAAAATGATTAAACACTTTGATTTAAAGGTTAATTTGGTTTAAAGAGTTAAACCAACATTTGAGAATTTAACTTGAATTTCTATAATTCGAGATAATTTAAATTCAAGATTTGATTTGAATTAGTTCAAAATTGAATTTGGTCTGAAGTAATTGGATTGGTGATTGAAGATGTATAAGTTTAAAAATCTTAAATGGGAAATTGGATTGGATTAAATTGAAGTGATTTGGATTATGAAATTAAATTGATAATAAATTCAAATTGATTGGAATAATATGAAATTATAATTAAAATTGAACAGGATTAAAATCAACTAGAATTTGGTTTAAATTGGGGAAGGTGTCAAGATTGATTCAACTTGAATTGGGGATTAATCAAGTCCAATGGAATTTGGAGTTATTTGAATTCGAATTGGGTCAATTTAAATGGAGATTTAAATTGAATTGTTGAGGAAGTGAACAGTTGGCTTTTGACTATTTTCAATATAAATTGTTTTGATATAAACTTATTTTTCTAAGCTATTAAATATATACAACCATTCTTTCTTAAAGCCAAATTATTTTATATACTTGTTTTACGATTATTTTTGGGGCTATTTAACCATTTTTCAACTGTTTTCTAAACTAATTCCTATTTTTTCAACTATTTCACAAACTAATTTCTATTTTACAACTATTTTGCAATTATGTACAATTTTTGAAACTATTCAACTATTTCTTAACTATTTTACAGTTAGTTACCTATTTTATAGCTATTTTGCAAACTAATAATTATTTTTTCCACTACTTATTTAATTTTAAAATTTTCAAGCTGTTTTCTAAGTATGAACTGGTCGGAGTTCAAACTGTTATTAATTTAAATACCCAACTGAGATAAGAATTGAAGTACAAAAGGGTTTTATACAAGTTTGAAATGATCCAAAGTTTTAAAAAATTATATATATTTGTGTGTATATATATATAAAGGATCTTATGAGGATTTTGGAAAAGGTTTCGGGAACCTTTGGATTTGGAAAGGCTTTTTATTTTTGGGTAAAATCAATATTGGTATTTGGAAAGCCTAGTTTGAGAATTATCGATTTTGGGATAATCGATTTTGTAAAGAGCTTTGTATAATATCATACTAGGTGTATGATTTGAAGATACTATATGTGTATAGTATAAAATGTTTTGATGATGGCTCTGGGGAAAAAGGCGCTCCCTTGAAATGAACTTCTCAGGAGTGTCATCGGGTAGTGCTGCCTTGAGCCCAAGGGGGGTTCTAAAGTTGATCCTGTGAGGAGTCCGGACAAAACTATTGGGTAGCGAAAGTCGAGGGCGCTGATGCCTACAGAGGCATTTGGGTTATGCTGTGACGATAGTGTAACTCGATGTCGCTGCGATCTACTGTGGGGACCATAGCGAAAATCGTAGAAGGATGAGTGTCAACGGTCTACACTTGATTTTGCCGTGAAGGCAACGCAACATCGGTAGACTGCGATCTATGGTCAAGTGGAGTGGAGAAGTTTCATGTTTGGCAGCGAAATTCGATGGCGCTGATGCCTACAGTTATATGGGTTTTTGCTGTGATAGCTACGTAACCGCATTTGTAGCTGCGATCTGTCATGGGTTCCATGGTGTAATCGAGGGGCGCGGAGGCCTACGGTTATCTATGGATTTTGTCGGGATGGCAACGTAACCATCGGGTTAAGTGCGACCATGGATGGGGGTGATGATTTCTGGAGCATTCTCACCAAAGATATTTCCTCTATTTTCAAAAACTTTTTTTAATATTTTCAATAAAATTATTTTCCAAGTATTTTCACTGGGTATTGAAAACGGGTTTACCAAGTACTTATCGATTTTCATTCCTACGCCTGATCAACGTATGACTGAATTTCTATGAGAACAAGGATGGACTGGTTGAGACATCGAGTTTTAAGAAGTATTTTTTGTAAAGAGCTATTTTATTAAGTATGATGTGAATTTAAAAGAATTTTTAAAATTTTTAAATAAACATGTTGGAATTTTAGGAAAATTAAAGGGAAAATCCAAACTGGAATTAGAAAATAAAATTTAAACTTAAGAAAATTTAATGAAGTGATTCTTTGTAATAAAAAGCGAATATTAAGTTAGAGGTGGAAGTAAGCTAATAAGCTAAATAAATTATTTAATAATGTATGTTAATAAAATTTAATTCGGTTGAATAAAATGGGTTGTAAATTAATAATGAAGTTTGGGAATGAATTCCAAGTTTTAATAGAATTCGACTTGGATTTGATAATGAAATAAACAAGAAGAGATGTTATAAAATATAAATAAAATAGAGTTGGATTGAAAATGAGATGGTTTGAATTACAAATAAAATTCAAGTGTGATTTGAATAATATTTAATGAAATTTGTTAGTAAATTGGATATAATGGAAGAGAATTGTAATAGAAATGGTTTGAGTTGCAAATAAAATCTAGATGAGCAGAAATAATTCGAGAATGGCTTTGTATTAATGGAATAAATTCGAAAATGAACTAAGTAAGTAAATTTAAAATTTAAAATGGTTTAATCGAATTAAAAATAAAATAAATAGATGAAGTCTGATTAAATAAAAACTAAATCAAAGTGTGATTGAAATTGGATTATCAGACTGAACTTAAGTTCGGTGGAATATTAATTTGGATTATAAATGAGTTAAGTATGTGCTTGGATATTATTGAGAATGTGAATTTAAAATTAAAATTTAAAATTGATGGGCTAACTGAATTTAATGGAAGTTGATTAAATGAGGATAGAATAGAAGTAAACTTAAGTTTGATGTTGGAATAAATTAGAGTAAATTAACTTAAGTTTAAAATTTATGGAAGCTTGGCTTCGAATAAGAGTGAAAGCCCATTAAATAAAGCTTGGATTGAATTAATTTGGGAATAGCTAGTAGTATACAAGAATGGAATGTGTCAAGCTAATGAATGGTTGGTAAATAAATTAGAAATGGAATGGAATTGAATAAAGAATAAGTTGAAATTAATTTAAGTAATTACAAACTACATGAATACTCTATTAAACGAATACCGCCGAAATTGCATAAAATGGTTGTTGTTCGGCGTAAATAAAAGTAATTAAAATTCCATGAGTTGATAGAGATTAAATAAAATTGATTCTAGATCATTTGAAGTGAATATGAGCTTGTTTGGATTAAAAATCAATTAAATATAAGAAATTGAGTTGCAAGTCATTGAAATTGAATGAGATGGCATATGAATTGGTTGAAAGCAATTGAATCAGCTTTAAAGTTATATAAATCGCTTATGGAAAGCATTTTGGTGCTTGTTGCTTATGATATACATGTGTTTAACTATTGAATATAAGTGAAATGCTTGTGATTTGCTATTAAAGTAAATGAAATGCTGATAAATACTCTATATATGGCACTTACATATTTAAGTTGAGTAAGTACAGGTATTGGGAAGCCGTTAGGCTGGATTTGGATGCACTAATTGCTAAAATAAATAAGCCGCATGCTTAAATTGCTAAATAAGGTACGCATACGTAATAAAAATAGGAAACATGAACTGTTTTTGCTTTTTCTGACCGGGTGGGTCGATGTATATATATTTATATCTCTTGTCAAATTGCAAAAGCTCCTCCGTGCAAGGGAGACTCTGCTAAAATTTTTCGAAAATTTCGGGAGTTAGAATTTTTTTGAAAATTTTTGGGAAAAATTTGGTTAACGACAAATCGATTTCAAATTGGAAAACTAATGTAGATTAGTAAATGAAACTAATGTGAATCAGTTATAAATGGAAAATAAAATTTAATATTCATAATTGAGGACGAATTGAATTCGTATAAACGGGGAAACTAATTTGCGTAGAAGTATATATGAAAAATTCTGTAAGAAAAAGTGTAAATGATTTGAAAGATTACAATTGTATATTGTTGCTAAATAAGATATGCAGGTATTAAAAAGGGAAAAGAAAGTTGGATTTGATTCCAAAAGATAAATGTGAATTGCCCGACAAAAAGATATGTATTTGAATTTCTGTTTGAATTGGATTGGGGTTTTTGATCTAGCCACTTGGCTTTCTGTTTTCTTTTTGGTATTTGGGAGCCCGTAGAGGCCTTTTGTAGTTGTACCGAGCTAGCCGCGTAAAGGAGACTCTGGCAAAAAGTTTCGTAAATTTAGAGAGTTAGAAAAATTTTGAGAAAATTTTGATAATTCAAAACTGGTTTTAAATTTAAACTTAAACGATTGAGCGAAATGGCAGTGTTTGAAAACGATAGAAGGTTTTGGGAAATTGGTTGAAGTGATAATAAGTCTTTATTTAAATTTAGTTGGTAGGATGTTGAATTGTGAGTTTTGGGAAAGGTAAACGGGTTTTGAACCATTCTTTTTATCTAGTAATTTCGGGGACAAAATTCTTTTAAGGGGGGAGGAATGTGACGACCCGGAATTTCCAACCATTTAAATTTGAATAGTTAATGGATTTTAAAATATTAAAAGTTAATTTTAGCGTGAATTCCAAATAACAATATTTACATGATAATTAAATCATTGAATTATATAGTTTAAATATTGAATTTAATAATTGAAATTGGGTAAATTGCTGAATCTGAGATTCTAAGCCTGTTCAAAATAATTTGAAGGCTTATAAAATCTATAATGACGATACTGAAAATAATAGAATGGTTGAAATTCAATTTAAAGGTAATTTGTTCAATTTTATAAATATATCGTTTAAATTAAATTTAAAAATAGCCTTCCGAGGCACAGTCTCGGAATTCGACGAAACCAGTTCCATTGGATCCATAATAGTTTGTTATTATCGGATTTTAATTTTCGTAGCAATCGGACATGTCGTTTGACCTTGGCAGCTCGAAACGCGTAGGACTATTTTAATCGATTTAATTTTAAATTGATCGGTTCCTTCTTTAACTCATGTATATGAACGAATTAGCCTTCAAAACACTTTCCATTGTGTTCGGAACGCGTGTAAAACCTTATGAACACCTGTCGGTATGTCTGATACGGGGTCCGGAATTTTACGTTATGCCTAACGGGACGGGTTGAGAGTTTTATAAAATAATAAAAATTTAAAGTACAAATGTCAGAGATATTTTTTTCCATGCGTACTCGTGAAGCTTTCCCAAATCGATACTTATCCCCGTCCTTCTCTTTAATCTTCTAACAGAAGCCAATTCCTCAAAAAAAAAAATTAAATGCAAACGCAAACCTCTTATAAAACAAGAATCCCTAATTCCTTTTTCTTTCCTCAAATCGAACGCAAGAAAAAAAACATGGCTGAAGCCGTTCATCAGGAAAAAAATAAGAGGGCGACTCGATCTCGAGAGGGGAAGAAGCGCGATCGCGAGAGAGCTAAGGCTTCTCGAGCTAAGAGCGGCGACATGAAGTCGTGGAAGGATTACTCGCGATTTCTATCTGGGATTTCTCGTGCTGTGCGAAACAGTTTGGCGGAGCTAGGGTTGCAGGGACAAGGGGTGTCGTGGCGATGGCCTGAAGTGGATGCGTGGGCGAGGGCTGGGGACAAGGTAGACGTCTTGTTCGGGGTTGCGTGCGCGAGCATTGGATCGCGATGGCACAAAGCAGCGTAGTCGGTGGTAATCAGTAATCTGTGGTGCGTACCTTCGATCTGTGTAACTGATTGTTAATATGAATTTCTGAAAGCTTTAATTTATGGGTTGCTGTTATCTATCTGTTTGCTCGAAGGAAAATAGTATTAAGTTTAAAAACGAATTTGAAAAAAAAAATAGAGAAAAAAAGGGAAACATTTTAAATGTGTCTGAGAAATGATCAGTAAATCAGTTATAAAATGTTTTCTTTTTATCTAAAAGTAAATTAAAAATTTAATGATTTGAAATTCAATAAATTGTTTAGGTAAATAATGGGTTAAATGAACAAGTTGATTGATTTTGATTATTAATTTAGGGTCAAATTAAATGGAAATTAAGAATTGTTAATTAAAATAAGTTGGGTTGTTAATCGATGATTATGAATTGGTTAATCAAGTAATTAAAGATAGATTAGTTAAAATTTAGAAATTAAGTATGTAACTAGAAATTAAATAATTTGTAATTAAGAATCAATTAACTAATTAATTTGTAATTTAAGCAAAGTACTTAGAAAAGTAATTAAAGGATTGGATTATGAATATAGCTAATGAAAGATCAAAGGTTAAGAGTTATTAAATGATTTATTGATGTGATTAATTAAAGATATTAAATTGTGAAATTTGGTAGGTATAATTACTTATGTAATTTATAAAAGTATAATTATTTGGTGAAGTGGCTAGTGATAATTATTGGATGTAATAAACTAATGGATGGTTAATGACAGAAAGCAATTTGGATTTAAATTACTTGGTAAAATTGACAAGAGGGAAAATTACTCAGTAGACGTAATTGAGGGTTAACTTATCAAGGGATTAATTAGAGATAATTAGCTATCCTTTAAACAATTACACTAAGTGATAAATGTTAGACGAATAATTAGTGAATGGTAAATCAATGGATTGTAACTAGTTATTGTTAAGTAAGCATGATTAAAATGATTTAGAATAATTAATTTAATTTATTGGGAACGGGTGACAAATGAATCTTGCTTATGAATGATTGGTTGATATTACTGATTTGGAATGTTTCTATAATATGAGGTGTTGGATTGAGAAGTGATAATGTGGTCATTTATCGAGATGCATTGCTGTGCAAAGAGGCGTCCTGTATTTTTAAAATTTTGAACTGTTCCCATTTGAATAACGTGGGTTAGATGACATCGGGTTCGAAGAGATCGGGGTCGGGTATTAGGAAATACCCGAAACCACTTTGAATTTCTTATAAATTGTTATGTAGTTGGGATGAATCGATTTAAGTGAATCGGACTATTTGATCTAAATGTTGACACTTAGAAAACTTATGTGCGGATTAAGTGATGTCTACAATAAATTGTGGCTTTGTGAATTGAGATGAGTTACCCGGGTTTTATTTAAGTTGTATGCTGTGGTATTTCATGTTAGTTGGGTTTACTCACGCAGGTTTTCAGCCTGACCCGGGTGTTACTTTGGTGTAATGCTCAGGTCAGACCGAGTATTACAGATTTTCAGGTAGATACGTTCTGGAGCTCAGGGGCGAGCTGGATGGCAATATCGTATAGTGTATTTCCGCTGTATTTATATTATTATTAATCTGAGACTTGATAATTGTATATATTCAGTGACTGAATGTGTGTGAAACTCTGATGTATATTAAAATGTAATCGACAGGAATAGTATTCTTTGTAAACAATAATTATTTATTATTATATTTTATCCGCTCCGAATGTGAGATGTTGTTGATTTTGCTCTTCTTCTTCTATCTCTGTCTTTTTTTTCATAACTATAGGGAATTTTCGGCTTCGAAAACTTCGGCTCGTTACAATTACTGTCTCTTATTGTGTTGTATATTGACTCTGATGATGTAATATATAAAATGTACAGTTCTTTTGATTTAAAGATTATCCATTTATCTATTATATGTTGTTCCGCTGCGATTGTGAGATTCTGATATTGTTTCTGTTGCTTCTTCTTTCTTTTTCTTATTCTACCTCTTCTTCTTTAACCCTAACAATTCGGTTTTCCGGCCTTCGATTGCTCGGCAGTTGATTCAGTGGACGTATTAATGTCGATTTTCAGAAGTCGAAAATCTCGAAACGTTACAGAACGGGAACAAAATCGGCGGATTTTGTAAGTCTATCAACTATTGTGACGACCCGAAATTTTTGGAGCATTTAGAATTGGAATATTTAGTCGATTTCGAATATTTAAAGATTAATTTCTAACTTGAATTTCAAATGTCACAACTTATTTGATAATTGAAATACAAATTTAAATAAATGAAGTTGGGTAAATTGTTGAATCTGGAGTTTTAAGCCTATTAAAAATAATTTGAAGGCTTGAAAATTTTATATTGATAGCACTGAAAATAAAGGAAGTTTTAAAATTGAATTTCATAGTGATTTGTTCAGTTTTGAAATTTTATCGTTTAAAATAATATTTAAAAATAGCTTTCCGAGACACAGTCTCGGAATTCGACAAAACCAGTTTCATTGGATCCGTAATATTGAATTATTTTCGGGTTTCAATTTTCGTAGTTTTTGGGTTTGTTGTGTGAGCATACGAGATAAAAACGCCTAGACGATAATTATCGTTTTAATTTAAATATAATATATTATGTCACCAATCAAATCGCAGCCGCCCTATGTTCCTTTTGCCGACCTATTCTCCTCTGTCTTCAGAAGCAAGCTTCCCTCTTTAATAATTGCAGCCGAACCGTTACCATCTTCGTTCAGAAAGAAAAAGAAATGGCAACTTCAAAAAAAAAATCATTCCCTCTTTTTATAATCAATCAAAATCATAAAACTTATTTTAAAATTAAGCTTTTAGAGGGCTTCAGTCTGATAAATTATAGGGTACGGCTTCGACTTGGGTTGCTCGGCTATGAATCGTACAGGCGGCGCCTACTAGGGTTAGCGATTTCGGGAGATGTAGGGCGAGTTGGTATACAGCATTTGCTCCGTTGGATTCATGATGCCGAGGCGCCTCGGGGGACGAAGTTTGGTGTGGTGCGGCCTTGAAATGGAGGGCGCGACCTGTGGTTGCAATGACAATGACCATCGGGTCATTTTTGACAGGGAGGTGGCAGAGGCATGGAGATTGTGATAACCGAGTCGATTGTGAGGAGAGTAGTTCATTGGCGTGGTCTGAGTGTTGTTTTGTTGGATGGAGCATGGTGTTAGCGGACCGTGCACGTCCATGGTTCATTTTCACGCACAGGCAAAGGAAAGGGGAAGAAGTTGGAGTGGGTGAGCAGAGTGCGCCGGGCCTCTTTTGCATTTGGGTATCGACGATTTAGTAGTGGATCTAGTTGAGCAGTTGGCAAGCAGGTTGTTTTTATTTAAGTTATGAATAATCTGTATATGTATATATATTTGATAGAATATATATATAAATAATAAATTCATATGACAGTCAGGTTTTAGAATAAAAATAAAATGGAATTAGATCAGCTGTATATATATGCAGAACAGCAAGGTCTAGATTGTCTTAATTTTTAGATTTTAGGAAATTAGAAATATTTGGAATGTGTAAAATTTATATATGTGAAAAAAATTTAAAATTAGATCTATGAATTATTTTTATAAAGTATATATATATGATTTTGAAATATATGGGAATTCATAAATATTGAGGAATTTGTAAAAGTATATTTTTTTTAAAGTCTATAATTTATTTTTATTAGTAGTTTCAGAAAGGAAAATTAATAGTTTAATTAAATCATTGGCCAACTAAATTTTTTACTTGGAAACGGATTATTAAATTTATTCAAATATTAATAGAACGTCTAATCATTTTACAAGGTTGAAAAGAATCTTGGAAAAACAAGTTGAGATAGGATGGATTGCAACAAAAATTAAAGGTGAGTTAATCCCTCAGCTGAGTATAAATTTAAATTTAAATGATTAAATTTAAATAATTGTTTGAATGCTTGAATTGATTGAAGTGATATAGTATGGTATAATTTGAAATTGGCATATTATGTTGTGCTAACGTCTGTGGTGCAGGGAAAATAGGTCGGAGGGATCCAACTGGACCCCTCAACATTTATTTAAATTATTTAATACCCTCTGTTGTGATTATTTGATATTCTATAATGAATATGTTGGAATATTGAATGCTACGATTTGATTGGCTATATTTGGGTACAATGGGTTACCAAAAATATATAAATTGGATTTTCGAAAGAAAATAAAAGAAGTGAATTTGTAAGCGAAATAATTATATAAAATTTGAATAAGTTAAGAATGAATAAAATGAAATGTATGTGATATCACAATACTAATAAATAACTTCGTGTATGAAAAGATTTTGAATAATCGGAAGTTAATGAATTGTAAAATCAAGTAATATTATTTCAAAGGAATAAAGAATTATTTAAAAATTTAAATTTCAAATTTATTTAAAGGAATAAAGAAGTAATTTGAGGAATCTAAATTGGTACTTTAGTTAAAAATATTTTAAATCATAATTAAGGAAATAAATCTGAAATTAATGGATTTTGGAATTAAAAAGAAAGTAAACTGGGAATCAATTTGGAAATTGATTCAAGTGTTGGTTTGGAGATTTAAAGATGGATGTGAAGAGGAGTATATTTCTTTGGATAGCCATGTACGTTTAAATGTAAGATAAAAAGTTTTAAATGTTGTTTTTAAAAAGTATGTTTTAAGAATTTATTATTTTCTAAATATCAAAATTCTAAAGTAAATAGTTTCAAATCTATTATCGTAGTACTTATTTAAAAGGTAACTTAGTGTTTTGTTTTAAAGAGTGAGAACCTAGTTTTATATTTTATAAAGTAACCTTATTTTTAAATATTCATATAGTATATATTTTTAGCCAATTATTGAAGTAGTCTTGACTTAAATGTTCTAAAGTAAATTCTGAAGTAAGTATTTTATTTTAATCTATTATCGTAATAATTAATTAAAGAATGATTTGGTATTTTAAAGAAGAAAATCCAATGTATAGTTATAAGGTAACCTTATTTCAGTTATTTCTAAAGTATTATTATAAATTAAGTATTAAAGTGAATTTTCTAAATTAAATGTTAAATATATTTTACAATAAAGTGTTTTTAAATTATTTTAAAAATCTAGAGTTTTGTGCTTGGTGACTCCAGTGGAAATGGAAATACTCGGAATTTATTCTGAGAAAAGGAAGGTAGTTTGAAAATTGTTTTCAAAAGGGTTTGAAAGTGAAAATATATCTTGAAAAGATATTTTAAGATAAATAAATAATTTGGAAAATTATTTATTGGTTGATGGTTGTTTGTGAATATTAATTGATAGTTAAATAACCGACTATCAGTATTGGACAAATACGTTGATCGTTTCAAAGAGACCGGGATCGAGATTTATTTCTCGAAAAACACTTTGATCTAGTTTGTACGTTTCATAGAAAACGATTTTGGATTCGAAGATGGAGCAGTGAAGTGCGAGGGCTAGTTCGCTACTAATCCTGAGGATATTTCCAAAATGGATGTAGTAGGAATAGTGCCTTCGGTTCCGTTCGAACCCGAGACGGACTTGTATGGATGAATGCTTGTGAAACATAGTCAGGTAGACGATGTGCATTTTAAGGGATATGTCCTAAAAAGCTAACGCATAGCCTTAAGCCTCATCAAATGGGAATGACTGAAAATCAGGGGTTATGCAGCAAGGCTAGCTGGGTAGCACCCTAGCAAGGTGAGGTCATTCCAGTGTAGATGTGCCTTTTTATTTCGGCTTAGTGGGCGGCTGCTGATCCCAATCGCGGGGTGATCTCGGGATTATCCAGTAAAGGGTAGTCCCGGTCTTGTGACGCAGGGGAGCGGGCGTACTGCTCGGTACGGTGATCTAGGCCCCGTACTGTGACATGTGGTATCCCACTGCCTAGTCATTAGTTGGAAATCCATTCTCCCTACAAGCCTTCTGCGAGTTTTGTTTGTGTTACCCACTCTGTGGCTAGTAGCTGGAATTTAATCATGCAACAATTGCAGCTATTTTATAAGTATTTGCATATAGACCCTGTTATAATATCAGAGGATTTCTATAAAAATTGTTTTAGCCATCATAAGGTATAAACCCGACATGTTTATTTGTAGCGTGGTCTTACGAGATGCTTTTGTTTTCAAAGGATTTTTGAAACTTTAATAGTCAATTAGGTGTGATTTTCTCACGCTGGTATTCCAGACTGACTCGGGTGTTATTTCACTGTAATGCTCGGGTCATACCGAGTATTATAGGATACAAGATATGATGCTGTGGAGCTCAGGAGACGAGCGGGATGAAGATACGTACTAGCGTACTTGTTTTATATATATTCCGCTGTGTAGAGTAGCTGTGTATCCATTTGTATGTTATTGATGTTGAGTTGTGATTGATGCACTCTGTTGATGTAATATATAGACAGCTATATTTGATTTTGGTGTAAAGATATGTTAATATATATTATATTTTATTCCGCTGCGATGGTTAGATTCTGTTGTTGTTTCCTATTTTCTACTTCTACCTCTCTTCTTTAAACAAAATGGTTCGTATTTCTATACAACTTGAGTGATTTAGGTAGAATGGTGTTAACTCAAGGGGTACGAATTTGCGGGCTGTCACACTTTGTATCGAAGTTGAGGTTGGTGATAACCTTGGCTCTGGTGGGAATTACTCATTTAAATTAGAGTCCTTAGTACTCTAGAATGAGTTTGAGCGTATTAATAGATATGAGCGCGTATTTGTTAGTGAATATAAATTGTTTTAATATTGTGTTGATTGGTTTGTTGAGTGGCATATGAACCTTCGTCGGCACAGTCTAGACAACTGTATCGAAGGAGTTTCTAAACACTTGAATAGAACAATCGACACGGTATTGTTTTAAATGTGGGTGAATGAAATAATTTTACCCAAAAAAAAATATTTTTGATATAAAGGAAATTTTTGTAAACTATTTTAGCTAATATATGGTTGCTTGGATGTTAGGAATTATAATATTTAATTATTATCATTGTTGAATAAAAATTTAACTACAAATTGAAAATATAACTAATGATTAAGGAAAATAGGATCATTTAAAAAAAAGAATGTATAAATATAAAATGACAACATGATTTATAAATTGAAACATAATTAAATGGGGATTTGTATGAGCATAAGCTATGCAAATGAATTACAGTTAGAATTGATTTAAGCAGGATTTGGAAATTTAAATCCTGGAGATTTGGAAGTATTTCAAAGATAGATAATAACATTATTGTTTTAGAGGTATTGCTGAAAAGGAAATTGTTTTTAAGGGATTTTGGAAATGATATTGCATTGAAATCACTTGGATTATTGGAAAATACTTCTAATGATAAAGGCTGCATCATCCGTATTCATTTTCGAATTTCTAAGTGACGGATTGCTGCCAAAAATTGGTTTATTCAGAAAAGTTAGTTGTTTTTGAAAATCTCAAAGGGAATTTGTTGGTGATAAAACCAGGATTGGTTTAACTTTTGAGAAGTGTGATTTGAGATGTTGGAGATTTCAAAATGTTTTGAAACCAAAAGGCCGGTGTTTATGAATTCCTGAGGAGATAGGTTATAAGCTTATCAATTAAGATGATTTTTAAATCAGGAAGATATAAGCTTTGAATGTTGAAAATTTAAATTTAAAGTGAAAGATTAAAAATTAAATTAATTTGGATTGGGAAATAAAAATTTAACTGGATTGAAATTAATTGAATAAGCTGAAAATAATATCCAGTTGTATCCGAATTAAGTTGAAATCAAATTGAGTTAAATAAATTGGAATCAAAATTCTGTTGAGTTGTTGAATGGAATTAGATTCTTATCTGAATAAAGGGAAATAAATAGAAATAAGTTGGATAAGAAGTAAATTGGATAAGAACTAGATTGAAATAAATAAACCAGAATAAATTATAAAAGAATTAAAATGCGTGGAACAAAATATGCTTGAACTATAAATAAGCAGAAATCTTGAGTTAAAATTAAAAGAAGAATATATTCAAGCCTAGAATGAACGGAATTGTGGAAATAATAAGTGGTGACTTCTAAAATTTGAAAAGTGGGATAGAAAACCCAAATGAATATTTTTGATGAATTGAAAAATAAAATGAAAATCAAAACTTGGATTATAAACTAAATTGAACAAGGAAAATTAAATGAGGTGATATTTGGAATTATAAAAAAAACCTAGTATTGAATTTTGACCAGGGGAAGAACTAATTAGATAATAAATTAGTTAATGAAATATGTAAATGGAACCCAATGTAGTTAAATAAAAGCTGAATTGTGAGTTTATGATGAAATTTGAAAATAAAACTCAAGTTATGGATTAAATTCGACTTAAATTGTTGAGGAAGTAAATGTAATTGAAATGCGAGTTCATGAAATTGGGTGGTAAATTGGAAATGGATAGTGGATTCAGAACTTGAGTTATAAATTAAAAATTTAACTTGAAGTGTTAACAAATTAAATAAAATTGGAAATGTTTCGAATAAAGGAAAATGAAATGGATCAAAATAGTAATGGTAGTAATTGCAAATAAAATCCAAATAAGTGGAAATAAAATGGAAATCGCCTTGTAATAAATTGAATGAGTGAATCTGGAATGTTAAATTTTATAGTAACCAATCAAATGAAAATCGCAGATTTAAAATGAGATTTAATTGAGATAGAATTATGTTGAATTGAAGAGAGAGTTTACTTGTAAAATGAAAATGAGCTTAAGTATAAAATTGAAGAAAATTAACTTAAGCTAATAGATGGAGGAAAATTGAATTGAATTCAACTTAAATTAAGTTTAATGATATTGGATTGGTCTTAAATCAAGTGAAAGTAAATTTGAATCGAAATAGAATTAGGTGAGTTATAAATAGTATTTAATGAAATGAAAATAAATAATGGCTTGAGTGATAAACTAATTATATTGAATAAATAAATGGATGGAATAAATAAGAATCAAACGAAAGATGGAAGTAGAACTTATTATAAAAAGAAATGGAAATGAACTTAAGTTATTGACTTAAGTAAGTGTTGAATGAAAGCCGAACTCAAAATGAAGTGTGGTTTAAATAAGTTGACAAATAGTTATTGAATGAAATAGCCTGGATTGTTCCCGAGCTAAAATAAAATAGTTTGGAATAAACAAATATGGAATAAATTGAGTAAAGTAACTAAAGCATGGGTTGAATTAATTTGGGAATGGTTAATAATATGCAAGCGTGGAAGGTGTCGAGCTAAATAAATGGTCGTGAATGAATTAAAATGAAAAGGAAATTTAATTAGTAATAAAGATGAATCTAAGTTGTTAATGGTTTTGTATGAACTAGTTTGGTTAGTAAAATGAAATGCAAGTGAATGGATTCGAATTTAAAATGCGATGAAAGAATGAGAACATATGGATTGTGAATAAATTTAAAAATGGAATAGAATTAAGTATAAATTGAGTTGAAGTCAATTTAAATTGGTTATAAAACGTAAGTACATATTTATTCACATAGATCTCGTCAAATGTGCATAGAATAAATTGTCATTTGATGTAAATGGAAGTAATTAAAATTCTATGAATGGATAGAAGTAAAATAAATTGATATTGAGAGCAATTGAATTAAATATTAGTTCAGTTTGCTTAAAAATAAATTAAATGCAAGCGATTGAGTTTTAAACCATTCAAATTGATGAAGTTGTATACGAATGAATTGAAAACTATTCAAATTATAAATTAATTGGAACAGTGGAATTAATATGAAAATTGTATAAGTTGCTTACGGAAAAATGTTTGGTGTGAATTTCTTTTAGAATTCATGTGTTTGACCATTACAACTAAGTGAAATATTGTTAAACTGCATATATTTGGCACTTACATGTTTAAATTGAGTAAGTACAGGTACCTGGAAGCCGTGTGGCTGGATTTGGTTGTGCTAGTTGCTAAAAATAATAAGCTGTTTGCTTAAAAATGCTAAATAAGCACGCCTACGCAATAAAAATAGGAAATATGAACTGTTTTTGGTTTTTCCGACTGGGTGGGTCGATGTATATATATTTATCTCTTTTGTCAAATTGCAAAAGCTCCTCCGTACAAAGGGGACTCTGCCAAAAATTTTCAGAAATTTTGGGAGTTAGAAAAAATTTTGAAATTTTTTGGAAATTGTTGTTCACGACAAAACAGTTTCAAATTGGAAATTGAAATAAATTAGTAAACGAAACTAATTTAAATTAATGACATAAATTAGTTATAAATGGAAAATAAAATTAAAAATTTAGAGTTAAAGATAAATTGAATTCGTATGGAAATGAAAGAATCAATGTGAATAGAAATAGATATAAACTAAAGTGGGAGATGAAAATAAATATAAGAAACATATTAAATGCTCATACTAACATAAGAAGGGAATGATGAATTTTTGATTGGAAATTGATACTACAAACATAATCTAAGTTAATATTTGAATGAATAAATACTGACATTTTGTAAGAAAGTTGATATGATGTTTGGGAATATTGTGATTGGATATTAGTGCTAAGTAGGATATGCAGGTATTATAAAGAGAAAGGAAAATTCGTTTTGATTTTAGATGATAAAAATTGAATTTCTCGACAAAAGGTATGTGTTTAAATTTCTATATGAAATTTGATTGGTGTTTTGATGAGCCACTTGGCGTTTTGTTTTCCTTTTTGGATCTGGAAGCCTGTAGAGGCCTTTTGTAGTTATACCGAGCTAGCCGCGAAAGGAGACGCTGGCGGAATTTTTCGGAAATTTAGGGAGTTAGAAAAATTTTTGAGAAAATTTTGATAATTCGAAATTTGGTTTTAAACTAGAACTTGAATGGTTAAAAAAATGGTATAGTTTGAAACTATGGGATAGTTGAGAAGTTAATAAGAATGATAACGGGTCTTTTATAAAAAGATAGATGGTAAGATGTTGAATTGTTAGAAACTGTTTGGATTTACGGAAAATAATAAACGGGTATTGTACTATTCTTCCTAATTAGTAATTTCGGGGACGAAATTCTTTTAAGGGGGAGGAATGTGATGGTCCGAATTTTTGGAGCATTTAGAATTGGAATATTTAGTCGATTTTGAATATTTAAAGATTAATTTCTAACTTGAATTTCAAATGTCACAACTTATATGATAATTGAATTATAAATTTAAATAAATGAAGTTGGGTAAATTGTTGAATCTGGAGTTTTAAGCCTATTAAAAATAATTTGAAGGCTTGAAAATTTAATATTGATAGCACTGAAAATAAAGGAAGTTCTAAAATTGAATTTTACAGTGATTTGTTCGGTTTTGAAATTTTATCATTTAAAATAATATTTAAAAATAGCCTTCGGAGGAACAGTCACGGAATTCGACGAAACTAGTTCCATTGGATCCGTAATATTTAGTTATTATCGGGTTTCAATTTTCGTAGTTTTTGGGTTTGATGTGTGAGGGTACGAGATAAAAACGCCTAGACGATAATTATCGTTTTAGTTTAAATATAATATATTATGTCACCAATCAAATCATAGCCGCCCTATGTTCCTTTTGCCGACCTATTCTCCTTTGTCTTTTGAAGCAAGCTTCCCTCTTTAATAATTACAGCCGAACCCTTCCCATCTTCGTTCAAAAAGAAAAAATGGCAACTTCAAAAAAAAAACATTCTCACTTTTTATACTCATTCGAAATCATCAAACTTGTTTTTAAAATTAAGCTTTTAGAGGGCTTCAGTCTGATAAATTATAGGGTGTGGCTTCGACTTGGGTTGCTCGGCTATGAATCGTACAGGTGTCGCCAACTAGGGTTAGCGATTTTGGGAGATGTAGGGCGAGTTGTTATACAACATTTGCTCTGTTGGATTCATGATGCCGAGGCGCGTCGTGAGACGTAGTTTGGTGTGGTGCGGCCTTGAAATGGAGGGCGCGACCTGTGGTTGCAATAACAATGTCCATCGGGTCGTTTTTGACAGGGAGGCGGCGGAGACATGGAGATTGTGATGGCCGAGTCGATTGTGAGGAGAGTAGTTCGTTGGCGTGGTCTGAGTGTTGTTTTGGTGGCCGGAGCATGGTGTTAGCGGACTGTGCACGGCCTTGGTTCATTTTCGTGCACAGGCAAAGGAAAGGGGAAGAAGTTGGACTGGTTGAGCAGAGTGGGCAGGGCCTCTTTTGCATTTGGGTATCGACGAGTTGGCAGTGGATCTAGCTGAGCAGTTGGTAAGCAGGTTGTTTTTATTTAAGTTATGAATAATTTGTATATGTATATATATTTGATAGAATATATATATATATAAATAATTAATTCACATGACAGTCAGGTTTTAAAATAAAAATAAAATGGAATTAGATCGGCTGTATATATATGTAGAACAGCAAGGTTTGGATAGTCTTAATTTTTTGATTTTAGGAAATTAGGAATATTTAAAATGTCTAAAATTTGTATATGTGAAAATAAATTTAAAATTAGATCTATAAAATATTTTTATAAAGTATATATATGATTTTGAAATACATGGGAATGCATAAATATTGAGGAATTTATAAAAGTAGATTTTTTTTAAAGTCTATAATTTATTTTTATTAGTAGTTTCAGAAAGGAAAAATTAATAGTTTAATTAAATCATTGGTCAGTTAAAATTTTTACTTGGAAACGGATTATTAAATTTATTCAAATATTAATAGAACGTCTAATCATTTTACAAGGTCGAAAAAAATCATGGAAAAACAAGTTGAGATAGGCTGGATTGCAACAAAAATAAAGGTGAGTTAATCTCACTTAGCCGAGTATAAATTTAAATTTAAGTGATTAAATTTAAATAATTGTTTGAATGCTTGAATTGATTGAAGTGATATAGTGTGGTATAATTTGAAATTGGCATATTATGTTGTGCTAACGTCTGTGGATGCAGGGAAAACAGGTAGGAGGGATCCAACTGGCCCCTCAACATTTATTTAAATTATTTAATACCCTCTGTTGCGATTATTTGATATTCTATGATGAATATATTGGAATATTGAATGCTATAATTTGATTGGCTATATTTGGGTATAATGGGTTACCAAAAATATTTAAATTGGATTTTGGAAAGAAAATAAAAGAAGTGAATTTGTAAGCGAAATAATTATATAAAATTTGAATAAATTAAGAATGAATAAAATTAAATGTATGTGATATCACAATACTAATAAATAACTTCGTGTATGAAAAGATTTTGAATAATCGGAAATTAATGAATTGTAAAATCAAGTAATATTATTTCAAAGGAATAATGAACTGTTTAAAAATTTAAAGTTCAAATTTATTTAAAGGAATAAAGAAGTAATTTGAGCAATCTAAATTGGTACTTCAGTTAAAAATATTTTAAATCATAATTAAGGAAATAAATCTAAAATTAATGGATTTTGGAATTAAAAAGAAAGTAAACTGGGAATCAATTTGGAAATTGATTCAAGTGTTGGTTTGGAGATTTAAAGATGGATGTGAAGAGGAGTATATTTCTCTGGATAGCCATGTACGTTTAAAGGAAATTTTTAAACATAAGATAAAAAGTTTTAAATTTTGTTTTTAAAAAGTACGTTTTAAGAATTTATTATTTTCTAAATATCAAAATTCTAAGGTAAATATTTTCAAATCTATTATCGTAGTACTTATTTAAAAGTTAACTCGGTGTTTTGTTTTAAAGAGTGAGAACCTAGTTTTATATTTTATAAAGTAACCTTATTTCTAAATATTCATATAGTATATATTTTAGCCAATTATCGAAGTAGTCTTGACTTAAATGTTCTAAAGTAAATTCCGAAGTAAGTATTTTATTTTAATCTATTATCGTAATAATTAATTAAAGAATGATTTGGTATTTTAAAGAAGAAAATCCAATGTATAGTTATAAGGTAAACTTATTTTAGTTATTTCTAAAGTATTATTATAAATTAAGTAATAAAGTGAATTTTTGTAAATTAAATGTTAAATATATTTTACAATAAAGTGTTTTTAAATTATTTTCAAAATCTAGAGTTTTGTGCTTGGTGATTCCAGTGGAAATGGAAATACTCAGAATTTATTCTGAGAAAAGGAAGGTAGTTTGAAAACTGTTTTCAAAAGGGTTTGAAAGTGAAAATATATCTTGTAAAGATATTTTGAGATAAATAAATAATTTTGAAAATTATTTATTGGTTGATGGTTGTTTGTGAATATTAATTGATAGTTAAATAACCGACTATCAATATTGGACAAATACGCTGATCGATTTGAAGACACCGGGATCGAGATTTATTTCTCGAAAACCACTTCGATCCGGTTTGTACGTTTTGTAGAAAACGATTTTGGATTCGAAGATGGAGCAGTTAAGTGCAAGGGCTAGTCGCTACTAATCCTGAGGATATTTCCAAAATGGATGTAGTAGGAATAGTGTCTTCGGTTCCGTTCGAACCCGGGACAGACTTGTATGGATGAATGCTTGCGAAACATCGTCAGGTGGACGATTGGCATTCTAAGGGATATGTTCTAAAAAGGTAACCCTTAGCCTCAAGCATCATCAAATGGGAATGACTGAAAATCAGGGGTTATGTAGCAAGGCTAGGTGGGTAGCACCCAAGCAGAGTGAGGTCATTCCAGTCTAGATGTCCCTTTTTATTTTGGCTTAGTGGACGGTTGGTGATCCCAACCGTAAGGTGAACTCACTCGGGATTATCCTGTAAGCGGTAGTCCCGGTCTTGTGATGTAGGGGAGCGGGCGTACTCCTCGGTACGGTGATCTAGGCCTCGTACTGTGACAGGTGGTACCCCAGTGCCTTGTCATTAGTTGGAAATCCATTCTCCCTACGAGCCTTGTACGAGTTTTGTTTTTATTACCCACTCTGTAGCTAGTAGCTGGAATTTAATCATGTAACAATTTGAGCTATTTTATAAGTATTTGTATATAGACGCTATTATAATATTAGAGGATTTTTATAAAAATTGTTTTAGCCATCGTAAGGTAAAAACGCAACATGTTTATTTGTGGCGTGGTCTGACGAGATGTTTTTGTTTTCAAAGGATTTTTGAAACTTTAATAATCAATTGGGTGTGATTTTCTCACGCTGGTATTCCAGACTGACTGGGTGTTATTTAACTGTAATGCTCGTGTCAGACCGAGTATTATAGGATACAGAATATGATGCCGTGGAGCTCAGGAGATGAGCAAGATGACGATACGTACTTGCGTACTTGTTTTATATATATTCCGCTGTGTAGATTAGCTGTGTATCCATTTGTATGTTATTGATGTTGAGTTGTGATTGATGTACTCTGATGATGTAATATATAAACAACTATATTTGATTCTGGTGTAAAGATATGTTAATATATATATTATATTTTATTCTGCTGCGATTGTTAGATTCTGTTGTTGTTTCCTATTCTCTTCTTCTACCTTTTCTTATTTAACCCAAATGGTTCGTATTTCTATATAACTTGAGTGATTTTGGTAGAATAGTGTTAACTCAAGGGGTATGGATTTGCGGGCTGTCACAACTATCACCCATAGGCTATCATGGCCCGAACGAGAACGGGGAAGTCTGTCAATAAAGTCCATGGAGACTTGATCCCACTTCAAAATTGGAATGTACAAAGGTTGCAATAACCCAACGGGCCTTTGACGCTCGGCCTAAACGAGTTGGCAAGTCATGCAACGCTTAATGAAGTTAGCAGTATCAGATTTCATCCCATCCCAATTAATAAAGTCTTCATACCCGCGTACATTTTACTACTACCAGGATGAATGGTAAATTTAGAACGATGAGATACTTCTAAAGTGTCTTTATGAAGATCACTAACATTTGGCACGATAAGTCTACCAAATTTTTGAATACCGCCACGAGCATCAATATCAAAGTCTTTCAAACCTTCAGTATCAATTTTATCCCTACAAGTTTGGCTAAGAAGAGCCAATTCGGGATCTAGCTTTTAAGCTTCAAGAATGCGGTCTGAAAGAGATGGATGAGCCTCAAGGCTACATAGAACAAGAGATGAACATAAATCGGATTCATGATCTCGAATCTCGCAAGTGGACAAAGTCTTGAGATCATTCCATTCGGATATCATCATGGAAACAACCGCTTGTTGCTTATGACTAAGGGCATCGGTAACACGATTTCCCTTCCCGGGAGTATAAATAATATCAAGATCATAACATGCAAGAAACTCAAGCCAACGTTGTTGGTGAAAATTAAGTTCCTTCTGAGAAAATAAGTACTTCAAAGATTTATGATCGATATAGAGAATGAATATCTCTCCTAAAAGATAATGACGCCAAATTCGAAGGGCGAAAACAATAGACGCGAGCTATAAATCATGAGTGGTATATCTAGTCTTGGCAAGCTTTACTTGCCTAGAAGCATAAGCAATAACACATTCCCTGTGCATGAGAACAGCTCCTAAACCAACATGACTAGCATCGGTATAAACAATAAAGTCTTGGTTCCCTTCGGGATTCAAAAGAATAGGAGCATTGGAAAGGAGTTCCTTTAATTTCTGAAAAGAAGCTTGACATTTGTCCGACCAAATGTATTTAACTCCTTTCTTTTTCAAACTAGTAAGAGGCACGGAAATTTTTGAAAAGTCTTTTATGAAACGACGGTAATGACCTGCCAATCCGAGAAAACTTCGGATTTCCGTCACACACTCGCTCTCTTCAAATTTTGAATCGCTTCAATCTTTGAAGGATCTACGGAAATTCTAGATTCGGAAATAATATGACCGAGAAACTTCACATGAGATTGCCAAAAGTGGCACATTGAAAATTTTGCTTTTAATTGGTTGCTCCTAAGAGTTTCCAACACAATCCGAAGATGCTTTCAGGCTCTTCCTCGGTTTTAGAATTAACAGGAATATCATCTATAAACATGAGAACAAATCGATCGAGGAAGTCTTTGAAAACTCGATTCATAAGGTCAACGAAAATAAGCTGGAGCATTCATTAAACCAAATGGCATAACAAGCCATTCAAAAGATCCATAACGAGTACGGAATGACGTCAAAGGAATGCTATCCTCTTCAATACGAAGCTAATGAAAACCAGTTGTTAAGTCTAACTATGAAAAGACTCTAGCACCACTAAGTTGGTCGAATAAATCATCAATCCGAGGTAGAGGATATTTATTTTTGATGGTGAGATCATTAAGCTTGCGGTAGTCAACACAAAGCCTAAGTGTACCATCAGATTTCTTCACAAAAATAGCCGAAGCTCCCCAAGGAGAGGAACTAGAATGAATAAATTGCTTCTCCTCCAATTCGGGTAATTGTTTACGCATTTCCTCATTTTCCTTATTGGACATGCGATAAGGAGGATGAGTGATACGTAGAGGTCCAAGGATTATATTAATTCTGAACTCAGTTGCTCATTTAGGTGGTAATCCCAAAACGGGATCAAATATGTCAGAAAATTCACGAACAACGTGAATGAGAGAAATGACGTCTTCCTCATCATCATTATCGTCATCACAAGGATTTAAAGAATACAAGGATGCTACCAAATTGGAATCCGAATCTTTAAGAACAATAGAAATCTGATTAACAAATAGAGGATGATACTAAAACGGGCTCAAATATGTCGGAAAATTCACGAACAGCGTGAATGAAAGAAATGACGTCTTCTCATCATCATTATTGTCATCATGAGGATTTAAAGAATACAAAGATGCTGCCAAATTGGAATCTGTATATTTAAGAACAATAGAAATCTGATTAACAGATAGAGGATGTCGAAGATGAATAGTCCGCTCATGACACAGGATATGGGCTTCATAACGGTTAAGCCAATCCTTTTCCAAAATCATTCCAAAGCCTAAGTAACGCATAACATGCAAATTGGCTTGGAAAGCATAATCACATAAAATAATCTCAACATCTTTACAAAGATGTCGAAGATGAATAGTCCCTCATGACATAGGATATAGGCTTCATAACGGTTAAGCCAATCCATTCCCAAAATCATTCCAAAGCCTAAGTAACGCATAACATGCAAATTGGCTTGGAAAGCATAATCACATAAAATAATCTCAACATCTTTACAAAGCAAATTGAGTGTTGCCGATCTACCAACCAGATTCGCAATTCTCAAAGAAGTCATCAAAGCCATAACACTTAAAGAGAAAGTATCAACAAGTTCTTTTGATATAAAAGAATCGGATGCACCCATATTAAAAAGAACTTGAACAGGATGATCACCAAACATAATAATGCCATGAAGAATAGGATGAGAAATACCTTGACCATGAGAAGTGTTACTAGGGGTTGCACCACATTTAGTTTTCCCTCTTTCTTGCTCTAAAGTTTGGGTCATGCAGATATATAATGACCCAAACTTTTGCAATAGTGACAAAGAAGGGGCTTTGAACACTTATTTGCATAATGGTCCTTAGAACCACAATTGTAGCATGGCCCACCACTAGAGGTAGAAGTCTTTGCTACTGGAGTTGCTTGCTTCCCTTTCTTGTTGGGATAAGGACCTTTGAACTTATTAGCCTCTTCTTGTTGTTGTTGAAGTTCGGTTTGGCACTCCCAACTTCAACATCACTCTCTTTATCTGCCTCTTCAAGTAGACGAGCGATATCAACAAGTTGATCAAAAGAAACTTCCAATTTTAGAAGTAAAGGCTTTTTGAGAATCTTATTCAAGCCATAGACGAACCTTTGATTTTTCCTCAATAGGGTATTTACATACTCAACCCTATATTTAGACAGGGATTCAAAAGATGCGACATAATCTGCCACAGAGGATTCACCTTGAATAAAGTCGATAAAACGACGGTCCAAAGTCACTTTTTTAGCTTCTGGTACAAACTTCGACTCAAACCTTTCCCAGAATTGCTCCCAAGTAAGATGCGCTTCAATAATTTTAGAAATCAGAAGCTCATACCAATCTAATGCTCTTTCTTGGAGCATACTAGAAGCCACTTGGACTCGATGAAGATCAACAAGTGCCACGCGAGAAAAGATACGATTTCATGTTCTAAGACAAGCTTGGACTTCGATAACGCCCTCGAAACCCCTAAATGGCTTTCCACCCAAATTTGTACAATCACTGCACAAGCGTGCAAATCCAGATTTTGGGTGAGTAGGTTCTAGAATAGGTCCGACAGCTTGAGCATTCTTTACAAGATCTAGAAGCTATTGGACAGACATAAATACTCCATCCTGAGGAGTAGCACTAGATTGACCGGCTTTGGGACGGCCAGGTCTAACCATTTCTCTTCTTTAAGAAAGAAAGAAAAAAGAAGAAAAAGGTCATTCTCAGAATGAATATCAAACAAATTTGATTGATAAAACTAGGCGTCATAAAAGAAATTAGGATAGAATGGGTCCAATTACTCGAGTTAAATCCTAAGGCATGACTTCTAAGAAGGACTAAGGACTATGATACTTGCTAGATTATTCTACATTGTACCAAAGTTTGGCTCTGATACCAAGCTGTGATGCCCCACCTCTATACTCACGCTAGCCAAGGACATTACGGAGTAAAGCCGTCAACTAGCGCGAAGAATAAGGCTGTTGAGGAGTGACCATCCGTGTAATTGCTTTGTGCAAGCATCGATATGTCAGATAGTATAACATGCATTTAATTTCAAGAGGAAATCCGACATACTGATGCAAACTCAAAGCTACTACATAGTGGCTATGCGGTCTTCGAAAACAAATATAGAAATAAACATAACATGAATAAGTCACGGATATTCATATCACAAAGGCGGAAACAGATATGAATATAACATATAGAAGTGTACATCAGAGTAGTGGTCAAATAAGATCCACAATATCACAAAAGAATAGGTACAAGTGCTAGACAAAAGAATAAGTATACATCAAGGAGTCTCTATCTCGAATGTATAACAACAAAAACTTCTAAACTAGAGTAGTTGGTCAAAAATAAGATAATGCTCCTAGAAGAGGAGTCAAGCAGAAGCACCTGTAACACTCGGTCTGACCCGAGTATTATTTAGTAAGAAAATAATAAACGGATCAGTCTTGCAATAAATATCAGATAATATGAGATAGAATAAGAGATATGACAAAAACGTATGATAATAGTAATGCCATACTGTGACAAGTATACATTAAATAACACAAAAATCATACAATATCACAAGAAATCTCAAAACACAGAAAAGAACATCATATTCTTTATTTATTTCATCAAACCACAAATATTGATAAACATATCAATGCCAATCACAAAGTTGGTGAATCACAAATTCTAGAAATCATCAACTAGAAATCTAGAAATCACAAAAGGGGGAGGTGTAACAACCCGCATATTTAACGATTTTTATATTTAAATGTTTTATTTAAATATAGTGTCGTTAGTCGGATTTTTGGTCCGAAATGTTACTTTCTGCAAACGGCCGAATTGGGGCTCGATACCATTTCTATTGGTTCCAAAATGGCGTTTGCGACCTTTTTGAGTATAAGCTTTGATATGTTTGGAGTAAGTTGAATTTTACTACTTTTCTAGTTGGGCTTTGGGTTGGGTTCAGCCCACTAACTATCTAAATAACCCCTAACTCAAACCTCTCCTCTCCATTCACCCTCATTTCATTTCTTTAACTTAAGCAAAACTGAAAATGGTGGAAGGGAAAGGGAAATAGATATTGCAAGCCCTAGTTTCTTCTTTACAAACTTGATTCTTGCTCCAATATCAAAGAGAAGACATTGGTAAGCTTCCTCTTCATCTTCTCTATCTCCTTCTCTCTTCAATCTCAGAAATTCCTAAACCTAAACTTAGGAAAATACTTGTTTTATTCTTAGATTGAAGCTTGTTGAGTTGAAGTGAAGAGTAGTTAGTCTCCTTCTTGGGTTTGAGCACTTCTTCTTTGTTTTGAGATAAAAAGGTGAGATTTTTATCTCACATCTATGTTTACATATATCTTTGTTGAGTATGAATTCCTAGCACTTGTTCATATGCACTTGCTTTTGGTTTGGGTTGAATTGGTTAATATCCAAATTTTTAGTGTTTGGGTTCAATTCTTTAAAGATCCTAACTTTGATGTTTGAGCATGTTTTTGGTGGTGAATCGGAGAGCTAATGGAGCCGGAGTATCTATTGGCTAAGGCGCCTTAGCTCCATTGCTCGACCGATTGCGTTTTGGAAGAGTTGGCAATTCGATGAGAAAAGGCAGGAACTGCAGAAATTTGCAGTTCGGCCGACCGAGCCCTATAGCCTGTCGACCGACCTGCTATCCCGAGCTTTTTTTTCTGCATCTGGCCAGCCGACCGAGCCCTGTAGTCCGATCGACCGACCTGCTCCTATTTTGCCATTTTGCCTATTTATGCTCATTTTGATTGGTCTTCCAAATTTAACCGATTTAAGTTGGTTTGATAAGGTTGTCATTGCATCTTTGGATTTGATAACTTATTTTTGACTTCATTCATGGGTTTTTTAGAATTAATCCCTCTAAATCGTATTAAAAGTTTCCTTCTCCGATTAATAAATTCAATTTAAAACACACGCACAATTTCGCACTTCGAGCGAAGTGGAAGGGTGATTAAATGGTTGAGAAAACACGAACCATGAATCTGTGCGTTTATCCTTCCGATTAATTCCCGACCTATTCAATTGATCGTTTTAACCTTCGGGTTTGGTTTACCGATGATATGAAGTGAACTTTGTACTGCTTTGAGTGTGAAATTAACTAATGGATAGTAAACCGTTTAGTGCGAAAGAGTGGTTATGGGACTCGTGTTACCACTTTTCGGATTCCTTTTTGAGAGTTATGACACATTCCGCCGCTTAGTGGTGTCCAGTACTTTTGACCTTCACCACTACGGTTTGTTGCCTTCGGGGATGTGCCTTCGGGTTTGTGCCTTTGGGTTTGTTGCTGTGACGACCCGCCCTTCTATGCCCAGAAAGACGTTTCGTCTGAAAGAAAGAAAGGGATGAGAAAATAGAAAAGATAAAGAAGAAAGAACAACAACATCAGAATCTCATAGCGGAACGAATAAATTATAATAATCACACAAGTATTAACATAATATACAACATCCATTAGAGTTATACAGATAATACATCACATACTAGACAGTTATAAACACATGTCTAGTTAATACAACACAACTCAAACAAATAACCCAAAGATACCAACACAGCAGAACTATAAATATCTATCTACAACGCTGAAGCCTCCGGCTCCATTGCACCTCTAGAATTCGTCAAATCTAACCTGAATCCCTTGGCTACCCGTAAAAAATTTGGGTACCTGAGAGTTTATGAAAAAAATAAATAAACTCCGGGTCAGACATGGGTCTGGTATGAGTAACAGGTTAAAGTTGCTTAACTTTGAAAAAAAACTTTTGAAAACAAAAGGTATCACGTAAGACTCCCCACAAATAAACACGGGTAAGCTTTTACCTTACGCTAACCAAAACATTTGATAGGAAATTCTGTGATATTATAATAGGTCTAGGGTTAGAAAATAGCCGAAATTGTTACATTCATTAAATTCCATCTACTAGCCACAAAAGTGGGTAATGCAATCAAAACCGTTAGCACTTATTGGATTGTGGATTCCATACAATGGCAGGGTTACTGGGGTACCGCCCGTCACAGTACGTGGCCTAGATCAACGTACCGAGGATCACTCCCGACCCCCTACAACACAAGGCCGGAACCATTCCTTATTGAACAGTCCCGAACAAGACAACCCCGACAGTTGGAGCTCACAACTATCCACACAGCCGAATAAAAAGGGACATCTAGACAGGGGAAAATCTTGTCCTGCTTGGGCATGACCCACCTAACCTTGCTGCACCTCCCCTGTTTTAGCCGTTCCCGGTTGATGAGGCTTGAGGCTACGATTACCTTTAGAGAACATATTTCTTAGAATGCTCATCGTCCACCTGACGATGTGTTGAAAGCATTCAATCCATACAAGTTCGTTCCGGGTTCGAACGAAACCGAAGGCATTATCTCGTTACACTCATTTTGGAATCACCCTCAAAGTTAACGATGATAACCCTTGCATTCTGAATCTTCATCTTCACTTCAGATTCACGACCTATCGTTAATTTGGAATCTATGTGGTTTTCGGACTTCCAAATATGGAAAACCCGATCCCGGTCTCATCGAAATCCAAAACGTGTCTTTTAGGGCCAAGTTGTCTATTTAGTCTTAACAGTTTAATTCAAATAATTCAATGCACATACAGATGGATAATTCCCAATATCATAGTAGATGGTCAACATCAATATTATCACTACAAATAGATAATGCATATTATCATTACAACAGATAATTTATATCATCATCATTTTTAAATCAAAGCATCCATATGACATAGCATCAATTCTCATATCTGACATCTTAAATCATTCAAGGTAAACAATTTCATTCATCCATATATAAGCAATCATTTAAGCTATAATTAATTTAAAATGAATTAAATTAATTACATTGTCTCTAATTAATTTAAAGTAAATTAAATTAATTACTTCATCATTTTTAAGCCTTGCTTATATAATTATTAATCAATTATCAATCAGATAATAAATCATTCACTAATTATTTGTTTCAATTAATCATACTTGATTAATTAACATTTAATTATATACAAATAATCCCTATAATTATTTTCACAAATTATTTATCTTATCTAAATATAGAAATTAACCTTAAATTACAAACATTACATTACTTCTGAATTACACTAATTAATTACTCTATAATTTCTTATTATTGATTAATTAATCTAAATTTATCATCCCATCATTAATTATATCAATTAATGATTTCTAATTACATTTTAATTAATTCCCTGTTTTAAATTAGTTACTTCTAGTAATTAATCTTCAATTAAACCATATTTATTAATCACCTCTGATTAATATCATTCAGTAATTAACTATCTTTAATTACTCATCAAATAAATTAATTACTCCATAATTAATTTCTCTAATTAATCCCTTGATTAATTACACAAAGTAATTATATTCCAATTACTCTCATTATTAAATCACCCTCAGTTAATCATATCCAGTAATTATCTTCATTTACTTCCCTAAGTAATTATACTTATCACATCATCAAAATGGTTGTCTAAATTAATTAAACTTAATAAATTAACTTAAACAATTCATAGAATTAATTACAATGAGTAATTAATTCCTTAATTACTTCCGTTAAGTAATTATACTTAACAATTCACAATTGCTTATCTTAAATAAATAATTTAATTAATTATTAACAATAATCCTATTAATTGATTATCTCATAATTTTTGTTAATGACCTTCATTAACTAATTATAATCCTTTAATTACTTTCTTAAAGTAATTAACTACGATTTATTATTAATTACATTTTTATTAATATTAATGACTCATTAATTAACCCTTACTTAGTTCATTAATTGATTGCTAATCATTAATTTAAAATCAAACCAATGATTTCTTAATTTCCAATTAATTTACCTTTAACTTATATCTTATTTAAATAAATTTAACTCTTAATTTCTGAGTTAATTAATTCTAGTCATTCATTATCTATTTAGTTAACTTGATAATCACAAAGCCTTAAGTTTTTAAAACCTTTTTCTATTTAATGATCAATTTATCATTAATAAGGTATTTTAAACAATTTAATTTAATTTAAATTTACTTTTAAATTCATTTTAAATTTAAGATTTAAAATAAAATCAAATTAATCTTATCAATTCCAAACCCCTTTTATTTTACAACTTAAAAAAAATAATTTATCTAAAAATAGAAGATTAAAGAATTTAAAACACGATTTCATTTTGAATTCAAATCAAATTTAAAAATTCTCTTTATCATTCAAATTTGTTTAAAACAAATTTTAAACTTAAAAATCTTTATTTATTTAAAGACTGAGATTCCAACTACGTTTTGAATCCAAACTTATCTTGGTTTAAACTTTGTTTAAATACGTATTTTTTTTTCATTTAAAATCTCAGTTTTAAAAATGAAATAAACTTACACGTTTAAAACTTGTAGCTAAAAAAATACCCGAGATAAACAAATATTTCTACGAGCAAAACCCCACATTTCTTCGAGTTCGACACTCGAATCACTCGAGTGAAACTCGAGCAACAATTCCCCTTTTTAAAGTGGTTTTCAAATAATTTAAAATTTTAAACTTTATTTATTTTAAACTGAGATTCAAACTTCTTTTGACTCCAAACTTTTCTTTTATTTAAATAACTATGTCAAACCTTTATTTCATTTTAAAACCCAGTTTAAACAATTTTAACTTTACAGGTTTTGAATAACCTGTTACAACTTACCCAGATTTCCCCCTCCCCTACACTACTCCGAGTCAAGCTTGATTGCGCTTCGAGTCTCGTGAAGTATTTCCCGAGTCAAGCCCCTACAAACTCGAGTACCCCCTGCTTCACAAACCATCCGGGCACAACATAGTGCACGTGCACGTGTACCCTCATCGGAGCTCCCTCCGATCATCGACGATCACTCCACCTCATCGCCAAATCACGCAGCAACCCACAACGTTCACCTAAACATTTTCTCGAGCCTTGAAATCGAAATTGAGCACAAACCCAAACATGGAAACGTACGAGCACCACCTCCACGAAACATGTCACCGCCTCTTCCACAATGCCTCAGCCACTAGAAAATCCCCTACTCCGGCTACGACTTCGACTACAACCCAACTATCATTCTCCAAAAAGTCAAAGCACACGATCAACGTCACAGGTCGCAGTGGTCGATTCACTGAACACAAATAAAATTAGGGTTCTAAAAGAAAATTCTCTGCCGCGATCTCTCTGATGAACTTCATCACTTTCATCCATTTTTCCTAGCATCTATGATCAATCCTCCATCAACCATAAGAGTCCCGACCTCTCCAGTCCATTTGATCACCAGAAAGTCACGCATTTGCATATTGTGCTCAAACCAGAATTTCCTCTAAACCCCTTTTGCTTAAATTTATAGTTTTGGTTTTAAAAATCATGTTTTGACTTAAATATTCAATTTACAATACTGGAATTACATTTTTAAAGGTTTGAGTTTTCAATTGTATTTAGTATACTCAATTGTTTTTAATAGTTCCAGAAACAAGCAACTCAAAATTTAACTAATCTTAGATTTTAAACCTTAATCTAAATTGAATCAAACAATATTGGTTTGATAACCAGATTTTATCATGAACAAGACCATGTGGAAGGGAATAATAGTTAAAATTTTGAGCCTGAGAAACATTTGCAGAGCACAACAAAATAACAGTACTTCACACATAAATATACAGGGACCTATTTATACATATGCATCACAAACATATTCTCATAGATGAGTATGCAACTGACAATTATAACTTTAAACTATTTAATTTGTTATGTTACTCACCTGAAAATAAACAGAGAGCAACTTTGAAACTGGAGAAGGTATTTGCAGGCTTTTGTTTTGATTCCAGAAACTTGTATTTTGAAACATGAGTGCTTTAGATTATAGAAGTAGCTTAGGTTTGTAAAAATGAAATCTTACTTATGTTTTCTGTTTACCCAGTTTTTGAACAGAGAGTATTGCATATAGATATAAGTTAGGCAAGCTTATATCTATAGATGCAGTTATTATATCACATTATTATTATTATTATTATTTAAAGTCAGAGATATTTTGTTTACATTTCGGCTGAAATGATAAGTAAATATCTCTAATAGACCAAATGGTGTGCTAATATTAAATGCAATGGTACTTATGTCTTCTTTTGTATGTGTGAAGATATTTCTTTTGCTTGCCTGGTTTGTATGTTTTCCTTACTTTGTCTATTTCTGCCTTGAATCTATTCTACAGGTTACATAATATTTTCTTTTAAACTTTGTTCTTGCCTAAACTATGTTATAGGTAACATACATATTGTACTTGCCTAGCATATTAAACTTTACAGGCCTATACATATATTTCCACTTTCTTTTATTCTTACCTGCATATGCTTTTATACTTAAGTACAAAATGTTTTCCTTTGACTAACTTATTAATTTTGATGTTGATAAATTTTTCTTTTATTTTAAAACTTAGCTATCAACACTTAATTTGATGATTATTAATTTATTTTCATACTTATGTTAATATCATACATTTGATTTATGTTGGTGTTTAATACATATTTAAGATTTGTTTTATTTCAACATATTTGAAAGATGTTATTTCTAATTTACAATCATAGCTTTCCTATAAAATTTAAGATAACAATTTTTATTTATATTAGAAATCCATTTGTAAAACATTACATCATTAATATTGTTTAAATTTAACTCATGATTAAATTAAAATAATTCATGAAAGAATTTGTCTTCTTATCTAATAAATTACTTATTTTATTAGCTACATAAAAACAAAACAAACCTTTCTATCTAAATTTAAACTTAAACTAAAATCAATTTTAAATAATTTAGTTTTTAGCTTGGGTATTAAAATCATATGGTTATTTATTTAATAGCTTATATCAAATTAAATCCAATTTTAATTTATCAAAAATGTTAGAATAAGAAAACAGGCCTATATATATATGAAATTTAAAACAAAGATTTATCAAGTTATAATATATACAGATATGTATTCATTACAGATATAAAACAATTTATTTTCCTATAGAAATAGATTATCAGTTTAAATATTTATTCTAAAGAAGATTATTAATTAATTTCAAATTTATTATTAACAATATGATCAAATCAATTAAATTTTGACATAAATTATTAAATTTTCATTGTCAAAATTTCCAAGATATAACATTCTTCCCCCCTTAAAAGAATTTTGTCCTCGAAATTTAAAACAAAGGTAATTTAATAATTTAATTAAAGATTTAATACTGAAACACAGACAGATATCAATCATATGCTAGCAATCATAGCAACCAATTTATCCATATACAAATCTAATTGTCTAGATAAAAATTCTAAATAGAATTTTCTCGAGTTTCCTCAAGTATAAATACTGGGATACTCTCTCTACAAAATTCAAACAACCAATATTACTAAGCTACTGAGTTTCTATTCATCTGGATCCACAAAACAAAATAGGATATCAGACTACAGATATGTCGGACTCAACAACCAAAATTCTCTGAACTGCTGACTCTACAATCAAAGATAGCTCTTACACGTACTCCCTCATAGATACGTGAAACACACCGAATTCCAGTTACCCAAACTGACAATCCAATCCTGAAACTAAACACTTATCCACAAAACTCTTCGGACGATCGTGGGCTGCCTACAGCCTTACCGATCAGCTCAACACTTGTTGATTTTTCTTAGAAACAAATTGATCCAAAAACAATCCAAAATGATCTTTCTAAGATTGACTAAAAGTCAGAACACAAACTCAATCTCTATTCACAGACAAAATTCTGACTTCCTGGAGACATCCAGAAAAAATGGGACCTAAGAGAAATTCAAACAATCGCAGGTCACTTTTGCGATCAATCTAGCCCACTACCAAAGAAAAACTATTCTCTCTTTACCAAACAGAACAGCCTAAGCTTATTTAGCCAATTCATCAAAGAAATGGAGCCACACTGCAATTTCTGAACTCCACTGCTGATGCAGAAGTTAAAAACTTCCATGCCAACACCAATGCCAAGAAATTTCCTAATCCAGTGCTCTTCGAGAGACTCGGACCTCGAACCAAACAGAAACATTCTACTAAACTCAGCCCCAACATCGAAACAGATACACTTCCTTAATTGATTCCAAAGAAACATCTTCGGAGACTTCCACAGTCACTGTGTCTCATCACACAGCTACTACATCCAGAGATAAGATATCCGGACTTGCTCATGTCAACCCGATAGGTCCAAATTCTAGCTCATCCAAACTTATGCTTCAAAAAGGAACTCCGAACCATAACAGGTTTCCTTTCAGAGATCAATGAAATCTTTACTCCATTCAAAGCTCACTCGAGACGGTAATATGTCTACAGTCTCGACAGATACACTTCCAACCTCACATATTCATACTCCAACCATTGGTAGTCGTGTTACACACACCACTACTCTATCTACCTTTATAACTTATATTGGATAACCCGGACAGGTAACCCAACAAATAGGTAGAAATAAATATAAATATATATTACAAAATTACAAATACGCTCTCTCAAGATAGAAATCACTCAAGAGCCTAGGTGTTCACTCAACCTAGCGCTCTGATACCAACTGTGATGACCCGCCCTTCTATGCCCAGAAAGACGTTTCGTCTTGAAGAAAGAAAGGGATGAGAAAATAGAAAAGATAAAGAAGAAAGAACAACAACATCAGAATCTAACAGCGAAACGAATAAATTATAATAATCACACAAGTATTTACATAATATACAACATCCATCAGAGTTATACAGATAATACATCACATACTAGACAGTTATAAACACCTGTCTAGTTAATACAACACAACTCAAACAAATAACCCAAAGATGACAACACAGCGGAACTATAAATATCTATCTACAACGCTGAAGCCTCCTGCTCCATTGCTCCTCCAGAATTCGTCAAATCTAACCTGAATCCCTTGGCTACCCGTAGAAAATTTGGGTACCCGAGAGTTTATGAAAAACAAAAATAAACTCCGGGTCAGACATGGGTCTGGTATGAGTAACAGGTTAAAGTTGCTTAACTTTGAAAAAAAACATTTGAAAACGAAAGGTATCACGTAAGACTCCCCACAAATAAACACGGGCAAGTTTTTACCTTACGCTAACCAAAACATTTGATAGGAAATTCTGTGATATTATAATAGGTCTAGGGTTTTCAAATAAATAGAAAATAGCCGAAATTGTTACATTCATTAAATTCCATCTACTAGCCACAAAATTGGGTAATACAATCAAAACCGTTAGCACTTATTGGATTGTGGATTCCATACAATGGCAGGGCTACTGGGGTACCGCCCGTCACAGTACGTGGCCTAGATCAACGTACCGAGGATCACTCCCGACCCCCTACAACACAAGGCCGGAACCATTCCTTACTGAACAGTCCCGAACAAGACAACCCCGACAGTTGGAGCTCACAACTGTCCACACAGCTGAATAAAAAGGGGCATCTAGACAGGGGAAAATCTTGTCCTGCTTGGGCATGACCCACCTAACCTTGCTGCACCTCCCCTGTTTTAGCCATTCCCGGTTGATGAGGCTTGAGGCTACGATTACCTTTAGAGAACATATTTCATAGAATGCTCATCGTCCACCTGACGATGTGTTGAAAGCATTCAATCCATACAAGTTCGTTCCGGGTTCGAACGAAACCGAAGGCATTATCTCATTACACTCATTTTGGAATCACCCTTAGAGTTAACGACGATAACCCTTGCATTCTGAATCTTCATCTTCACTTCAGATTCACGACCTATCGTTAATTTGGAATCGATGTGGTTTTCAGACTTCCAAATATGGAAAACCCGATCCCGGTCTCATCGAAATCCAAAACGTGTCTTTTAGGGCCAAGTTGTCTATTTAGTCTTAACCGTTTAATTCAAATAATTCAATACACATACAGATAGATAATTAACATTATGATAATAGATGGTCAACATCAATATTATCACTACAAACAGATAATGCATATTATCATTACAACAGATAATTCATATCATCATCATATTTAAATCAAAGCATCCAAATCACATAGCATCAATTCTCATATCTGAGATCTTAAATCATTCAAGGTAAACAATTTCATCTATCCATATATAAGCAATCATATAAGCTATAATTAATTTAAAATGAATTAAATTAATTATATTGTCTCTAATTAATTTAAAGTAAATTAAATTAATTACTTCATCATTTTTAAGCCTTGCTTATATAATTATTAATCAATTATCAATCAGATAATAAATCATTCACCAATTATTTGTTTCAATTAATCATACTTGATTAATTAACATTTAATTATATACAAATAATCCCTTTAATTATTTTCACAAATTAATTATCTTATCTAAATATAGAAATTAAACTTAAATTACAAACATTACATTACTTCTGAATTACACTAATTAATTACTCTTTAATTTCTTATTATTGATTAATTAATCTAAATTTATAATCCCATCATTAATTATATCAATTAATGATTTCTAATTACATTTTAATTAATTCACTGTTTTAAATTAATTACTTTTAGTAATTAATCTTCAATTAAACCATATTTATTAATCACCTCTGATTAATATCATTCAGTAATTAACTATCTTTAATTACTCATCAAATAAATTAATTAGTCCTTAATTAATTTCTCTAATTAATCCCTTGATTTATTACACAAAGTAATTATATTCCAATTACTCTCATTGTTAAATCACCCTCATTTAATCATATCCAGTAATTATCTTCAATTACTTCCCTAAGTAATTATACTTATCACATCATCAAAATGGTTGTCTAAATTAATTAAACTTAATTAATTTACTTAAACAATTCATAGAATTAATTACAATGAGTAATTAATTCCTTAATTACTTCTGTTAAGTAATTATACTTAACCATCACAATTGCTTATCTTAAATAAATAATTTAATTAATTATTAAAAATAATCCCATAATTGATTATCTCATAATTTTAGTTAATGACCTTCATTTACTAATTATAATCCTTTAATTACTTTCTTAAAGTAATTAACTATGATTTATTATTAATTACATTTTTATTAATATTAATGACTCATTAATTAACCCCTTACTTAATTCATTAATTGATTGCTAATCATTAATTTAAAATCAAACCAATGATTTCTTAATTTCCAATTAATTTACCTTTAACTTATATCTTATTTAAATAAATTTAACTCTTAATTTCTGAGTTATTAATTCTAGTCATTCATTATCCATTTAGTTAACTTGATAATCACAAAGCCTTAAGTTTTTAAAACCTTTTTCAATTTAATGATCAATTTATCATTAATAAGGTATTTTAAACAATTTAACTTAATTTAAATTTACTTTTAAATTCATTTTAAATTTAAGATTTAAAATAAAATCAAATTAGTCTTATCAATTCCAAACCCCTTTTATTTTACAACTTAAAAAAATAACTTATCTAAAAATAGAAGATTAAAGAATTTAAAACACGATTTCATTTTGAATTCAAATCAAATTTAAAAATTCTCTTTATCACTCAAATTTGTTTAAAACAAATTTTAAACTTAAAAATCTTTATTTATTTAAAGACTGAGATTCAAACTACGTTTTGAATCCAAACTTATCTTGGTTTAAACTTTGTTTAAATACGTATTTTTTTTCATTTCAAATCCCAGTTTTAAAAATGAAATAAACTTACACGTTTAAAACTTGTAGCTAAAAAAATACCCGAGATAAACAAATATTTGTACGAGCAAAACCCCACATTTCTTCGAGTTCGACACTCGAATCACTCGAGTGAAACTCGAGCCATAATTCCCTTTTTTAAAGTGGTTTTCAAATAATTTAAAATTTTAAACTTTATTTATTTTAAACTGAGATTCAAACTTCTTTTGAATCCAAACTTTTCATTTATTTAAATAACTATGTTAAACCTTTATTTGATTTTAAAAACCAGTTTAAACAATTTTAACTTTACAGATTTTGAATAACCTGTTACAACTTACCCAGGTTTCCCCCTCCCCTACACTACTCTGAGTCAAGCTTGATTGCGCTTCGAGTCGCGTGAAGTATTTCCCGAGTCAAGCCCCTACAAACTCGAGTACCCCCTGCTTCACAAACCATTCCAGGCACAACACAGTGCACGTGCACGTGTACCCTCACCGGAGCTCCCTCCAATCATCGACGATCACTCCACCTCATCGCCAAATCACGCAGCAACCCACAACGTTCACCTAAACATTTGCTCGAGCCTTGAAATCGAAATTGAGCACAAACCCAAACCTGGAAACGTACGAGCGCCTCACCTCCACGAAACCTGTCACCGCCTCTTCCACAACGCCTCGGCCACTAGAAAATCCCCTACTCCGGCTACGACTTCGACTACGACCCAACTATCATTCTCCAAAAAGTCGAAGCACTCGATCAACGTCACAGGTCGCAGTGGTCGATTCCCTGAACACAAATAAAATTAGGGTCCTAAAAGAAAATTCTCTGCAGCGATCTCTCTGATGAACTTCATCACTTTCATCCATTTTTCCTAGCATCTATGATCAAACCTCCATCAACCATAAGAGTCCCGACCTCTCCAGTCCATTCGATCACCAGAAAGTCACGCATTTGCATATTATGCTCAAACCAGAATTTCCTCTAAACCTTTTAACTTAAATTTATAGTTTTGGTTTTAAAAATCATGTTTTGACTTAAATATTCAATTTATAATACTGGAATTACATTTTTAAAGGTTTGAGTTTTCAATTGTATTTAGTATACTCAATTGTTTTTAATAGTTCCAGAAACAAGCAACTCAAAATTTAACTAATCTTAGATTTTAAACCTTAATCTAAATTGAATCAAACAATATTGGTTAGATAACCAGATTTTATCCTGAGCAAGACCATGTGGAAGGGAATAATAGTTAAAATTTTGAGGCTGAGAAACATTTGCAGAGCACAACAAAATAACAGTACTTCACACATTAATATACAGGGACCTATTTATACATATGCATCACAAACATATTCTCATAGATGAGTATGCAACTGACAATTATAACTTTAAACTATTTAATTTGTTATGTTACTCACCTGAAAATAAACAGAGAGTAACTTTGAAACTGGAGAAGGTATTTGCAGGCTTTTGTTTTGATTCCAGAAACTTGTATTTTGAAACATGAGTGCGTTAGATTATAGAAGTAGTTTAGGTTTGTAAAAATGAAATCTTACTTATGTTTTCTGTTTACCCAGTTTTTGAACAGAGAGTATTGCATATAGATATAAGTTAGGCAAGCTTATATCTATAGATGTAGTTATTATATCACAATATTATTATTATTATTATTATTTAAAGTCAGAGATATTTTGTTTACATTTCGGCTGAAATGATAAGTAAATATCTCTAATAGACCAAATGGTGTGCTAATATTAAATGCAATGGTACTTATGTCTTCTTTTGTATGTGTGAAGATATTTCTTTTGCTTGCCTGGTTTGTATGTTTTCCTTACTTTGTCTATTTCTGCCTTGAATCTATTCTACAGGTTACATAATATTTTCTTTTAAACTTTGTTCTTGCCTAAACTATGTTATAGGTAACATACATATTGTACTTGCCTAGCATATTAAACTTTACAGGCCTATACATATATTTCCACTTTCTTTTATTCTTACCTGCATATGCTTTTATACTTAAGTACAAAATGTTTTCCTTTGACTAACTTATTAATTTTAATGTTGATAAATTTTTCTTTTATTTTAAAACTTAGCTATCAACACTTAATTTGATGATTATTAATTTATTTTCATACTTATGTTATTATCATACATTTGATTTATGTTGGTGTTTAATACATATTTAAGATTTGTTTTATTTCAACATATTTGAAAGATGTTATTTCTAATTTACAATCATAGCTTTCCTATAAAATTTAAGATAACAATTTTTATTTATATTAGAAATCCATTTGTAAAACATTACATCATTAATATTGTTTAAATTTAACTCATGATTAAATTAAAATAATTCATGAAAGAATTTGTCTTCTTATCTAATAAATTACTTATTTTATTAGCTACATAAAAACAAAACAAACCTTTCTATCTAAATTTAAACTTAAACTAAAATCAATTTTAAATAATTTAGTTTTTAGCTTGGGTATTAAAATCATATGGTTATTTATTTAATAACTTATATCAAATTAAATCCAATTTTAATTTATCAAAAATGTTAGAATAAGAAAACAGGCCTATATATATATTAAATTTAAAACAAAGATTTATCTAGTTATAATATATACAGATATTTATTCATTACAGATATAAAACAATTTATTTGCCTATAGAAATAGATTATCAGTTTAAATATTTATTCTAAAGAAGATTATTAATTAATTTCAAATTTATTATTAACAATATGATCAAATCAATTAAATTTTCACATAAATTATTAAATTGTCATTGTCAAAATTTCCGGGATATCACAGTTGCCCTTTAGTATCACTTCCGATGTTGGTCGTTATGAGCCGCATGGGTGATATTGGGTTGCCCTTTAGTATCGCTTTCGATATTGGTCGTTATGAGCAGCATGGGTGATATTCGGTTTGGAGTCTTCGGGTTCATGGATCCTTGTTTGTACAGTACTGAGCTCGAGCAAATTTTCTGATGTTTTCATTCATATGTATATTCCCTAGGTATCGCCCTTCGGTGTTGGTCTTTTTGAGCCACATGATGAGTAGAGTTTACCTTGTGGAACTTGTATACCTTATTGGTATTTGTTATTGCCTTTTGGCCTACTTTGGGATATTTTTATCCTTTGTTTCTATATGTTTCCGATGATATGAGGCTTGTTTTGTTATGATATGATTCATCTTATGTTAGATGATTGTGTTATCTCCTTTAGAGATATTTGTTATGCCTTGTAACCTTGCAGGTTTATTGTTGTTCAATTTATCTAACTGATTTGTTTGGCTAGACTGACCCATGTATTTTATACTCGGGTCAGACCGAGATGTTTCAGGTTAGGTACTTTTGGACTTAGCCTATTTTGCTTCCGCATGGACTATTCATCTTGTTCCATTTTGTTAAAGCTTTATGTTTAGTCCTTTTTGTTGTAGCTCTGATGTGTATTCTTTTGATTCGTCTGTATATTATGGTTTGCTATATTACTTGACGTGTATTAGTTTGTATATTCTGGTGTGTATCTGTATATGTGTATATGATGATCGACTGTTCTGTGATGTATATTACATTTAAGTTGTTATATTCTGTTCTGATAGATCCTTCAACCACCTATGGTTTTGTTTTAAGTATTCATTGGATATGTCGATCTGTTTGGTGTGATTATTGTCGATGTATTCAATAGATAGTTAGAGCAAAGCTATAGATGGTTGCTCCTAACCAGCCTTATTCTCCGTGTTAGTTGACGGCATTACCCTGTAGTGTCCTTGGCTAGCGTGGGTATAGAGGTGGGGCGTCACAGGAGGCCTATCACAAAACGGGAGCATGAAAACTCACCAACACGTGTATCACAAATGGAACGCTATTCCATGGTTGCTAACCATCAATTTTGAGCCGAGGCTCCACAAACGGCCCGAAGACCATGGGTTGCTACCCCACCAATTTTGAGCCGAAACTTCATGGAAACGGGGGCTAGTTAAAACCACAAAATGATCATCATCGATCATCAAGAAGTGTCAATTACAATAAGCTAGTAAATAAATGAGTTTAGCTTCATTTCCCATAACCACTGGCTTAGCTTAAATATTAACTAAAAAATTGTAGACCTCCACTCGAAAATTGTCACAAGAATTTCAGTTGAACAAGTCCAAAAGTTAATCGTCAAAGTAAACGCAAGCATTTCATACCACTTGTTTTGCGAAGCCATTTAACTAGATTTTCTCATATGAACGAGGTAGAGGTTTGTATATACTAATAGGGTGGAAAATGGTTTTATAGACGAGCTTTGTATTAAAAATAGAATTGAGATCATCTTTGTGAAAGACTTTGATTATTTACTACTAGTATAGAAACCTTTGTATTTCGAAGTGACAAGTCACCAAAAATGATTGTAAAAACAATCATTCAACAAAAATTCACATTCGAAGACGTGAATCAAATTCAAACTCGTTAGGTCGCTCGACCTTTTAACTCGTTAGGTCGCTGGACCTTTTAACTCGTTAGGTCGCTGGACCTTTTAACTCGTTAGGTCACCGAACCTTCTAACTCGTTAGGACACTGAGTCCCTTAGGTCATTAGGTCGCTACTTCTTCAGGTCGCTGGGTCGTGAAAAAGAGGAGTTAACACTTGCCCCTCGAAGTATACACCTAGGGACTAGGTCGTGTGCTTCGATACTTCTTAACTCGTACCTTGCTGAGTCGTTAGGTCGTGAGCGACTTAATGAGGGAGTTAGGTCGTGCGCACCGATTCAGGTTCCATTGCCCCTGTATATAAGTCGCATTACACTCCTTTTCTCTTTACTTGCTCTAACTCTCAAAACTGCCATTGAAGAACCTTTGAGCTTTCAAAGACGAATTCAAACTAACTGATCGCCGATCAACTTCATTATCTCATCACGTAAGTGGATCAGTTCATTATCTAATCCACGATCACCATCGAATCACAAATTCCCCATTTTCCATCCCTAATCCAATTTCATATGTCGTGTTTCACCATGAGCCACGTTACGATCAATTTTTGATCGTCATTGGTTACGTTAATATTGCAATTCCCATGAACATAGTAGTGCATCGGATTTATGATGGATTTGAGGTGATTTTGGCGATGTTGAGAGATGATGATGGGTTATTGGGTCTCAGGTTAACTGGTTATTAGTTATTGAGTGAAGAAGAGTTAGCAGGTTAAGGAGAGCTAAGAAATGCCTGGCTTAAGAGCTTCAAACGACCTATGGCTACATGGTCTGGACATGAAACGCACGACCTAACTGCTTAACGGCTTATCATCCAAATTCTGTGCGATCTAAGAGACTGCGATTTATGTTATTCGCGACCTAAGATGTATAGTATGTTGCTTCAGATGAGATAACCCTTTTAACAACCTGCCTTTAGGTCGCACTATGATTTGGGTGAGCTAACAGTTAAGAAAATTTGCCTTGTAGTGACTTAATCTTGCCAGAATAGCATATAAATTCCAAACAGACCGACTTAAGGAAAGCTCGACCTATGTTAAGTCGTTTGTGCACGATATGGACACCTAAAGAACCCCGAGTTAACTTAAGTTGTTCCTGCGACCTAAAAAGTGAACAGGACTTGAACACTTGTAAAATTTGACAGAACTTGATTGTGTTTCCCACTTGAATAGGTAGAATGAACTGCTTGAACTTGTTGCACTTTTTCATAGATTATGTTGACTTTTGAAGATAACAACCTGTTAAATACAATATTTGCAGAAAACTAGGGCGAAATACTGCCATTGACTGCGCACATCGAATGACAGATTAGTCGATAAAGAATAATCAACTTAATTGAATTATGTGAATGAAATGTTGTGAATCAACAAGTTCAAGTGAAGTATTGAAGCAAAAGCTAAAATAATCAACTAAAGCTGATCTGTTTGCATCGACACTGTACTTGGACTTAAAATAACAAGCCCTGAAACTTTATAATCGACAAATGCCAATTAGTTTAACTCCAGTTATATTTTCTTGTCATTTTATTAGTTTTGCACAACACTTCACACATTTAGGAAACGTGCACCTTCATATTTCAATATCCAGTTCCTTGTGTAGAATGACTTCTCAACAAATGCAAGAAGAGATGGTAGAGCGGACCGAAGGGGTCTTTCCAATAGCTGATCCTTTAGAGAATCGCCCAGATGAGTTACAACTTCATTGAGCCAACGGGCTTTCAACCAAATATGTACTCAATTTGGCATCGCTGAAGCGGATGCTCAGCTTCCAGGGGTGAATGACACTGCTGATAGGCCGCCTCTTGGCATTGTTGCAATCAACCGTCAAATGTGCCTGAACGGAGCTATTCCCCCTTTCAACGATTTTCTTAGAATACTCCTCCTTCGATAGACTATCTCTCCATTCGAGATACACCCTAACAGCTACACCATTTTGATGGGGTTGTGTATACTGTTTAGAAGGACGCTTAACCGTCTCCCAAGCTTTGAGGAGATCTGTTACTTGTGTTCGTCCGGGAGGAACAAAGATTACCCTTCCATCATTCTTGTAAGAAGTGCGAGTTGTAAACTGATTACTGATATTCCTGAGAGTGCTCATGGGTTTTTAAGTCAATTCTTCTTTGTTCGCTGCCCCTTGGGATTCTACGGCATCTGGAGAGTAGGAAGTAAGACTACTTATCTTTGTTTACTTAATTTGTGAGCCTTTTAAAACTCGAGTCATCAAGTGTTAACTTCATTCTCTACTTTTGCAGCATTTCCTCCTCCCTCGAAAGATTCTAGCTATAAACCGACTTTCGAGAGATTGAATGTAGTAGCTGTTGATGAGAGAAGTATTAAGTTTCTGCTGAAGGATGATTTTTTGCACCAATTCGCCTTTTGCACCCTTCTCGATCTATTCAGCCCCGTGATGCCCCTAGTTCTCAGGAAGAAGCGTCGGACGCCCCAACCTCCATGAAGGAATCAACACCGAAGGAATCTAATGTGGAGGCTTCGTTAGTGAAATGCTCAAGTTTCGTTGACGATGCGGGATTATCTGGTAAATCTAAATCTCTCCCAGTTACTGAAGAAGAGGAACTTCCTCAACGTTTTGGGGAGGCCACTGGAGAAGGTGGTGAGGGAGCTGAGAAAGAAAGTCTCATTATAAAGAGTGCAAAGTGTGCCGAAGAGGGCATGACCCAATCCGTCGGGCATGATGGTGATGATGTCTTCGGGTGACTGAGCGACCTTATGGTGACTTCCTAAGAACTTTTTAAAGATGACACCATCACTTCCAAGCTTGTCTCTCCATCAATTGAAATGACATCTGTCTTGCGGTCAACTCTATCAATTCAAGAATTGACTCCTAATCCGAAGAGTGGTTTGTAGCTTGACGCGCGTAGTTCACATGCCGCACACACACTTAGGATTTTGGTAATTATGTGCACTTAGCTTCTTTATTTCGAAGATTTCTAAACTATGTCTCTTCTTCACTTTCTGGTTCTCCCATGGGAAACATCGGTTCGTATTACGACAACTTTAAAGACTATGGGAGGTGCGATTCTTATGATCCCAAGCGCTATTTTACTGCCCCTAGGGAAACCGATGAAGAAAGAGCTGCCAGGAAAGCTCGCGAGAGCAAGCTTACGAGGATTTGTATGGAAGAAGGGATGACCTCCATGGCTCTCACCAAAGGGATGTTGACTCCCATAAAAGAAAGTCTTACGACGACAAGGGGACGAGTTATGAAGCTGAAGAGTCCAACAAGCGAGCCAAGCTTAGCGAAAAATCTTCAACTGAAATCTCTAAAGTGCCAGCTACTTTTATTTCTTTAGACATCCCTTCCAACTCCCTTGCCCTCAAAAGGCTGAGATCCAAACAATTATTAATAGGCCTCCGTATCAAGTTGAGAATGCTCCGCCTGCACTTCAAAGCCGGTTTCCAAACTGTTGTTTAAAACACTTTGATTTGGACTTGGTTCCCGTTGACAAACAGGCTATGCTTAGATATCTTGATGCTGTTAAGCTTGACATTGAAAGGATGTTCGGGTGGAAAAAGCTAGTCGATGAGCTTCAAAGGGTAAATCGCTTAAATCTCGAGGCTATGTTAACCATGGAAAGCGATAAAACATGAATGGCAAAAGGTACTTAATCAGCACGACACGGAGATGAAGAACATCACCGCATATAATGAGCAACTCGAGGCTGAAGTCAAGCAACTTAAACATGACTTTGCTATCTCTTCCACTTCTTATACTTAAAAGGAAGAGGTGCTTCAAAAGTAAGTAAGAGATGCCCATGCTAGTCAACGAGATGCTGAGGCTAGACTTGAGGCACAGCAGTAAATTGTGGAAAGCTACCGCACTGATGTTGCTCAGTTGCGGGAAAAGACTAGCTCCCAAGACATGGAGATTGAAATGTTAAAAGCTTAGCTTTCTAAAGTTGAAAAGGAGCGTAACGAGGCCATCGTTGGAAAAACAACAGCTGAACAATCTCACGAGGAGACTAAGGCCGATGTCAGCTCCACTTTGTTCGAGTTTTACATCCACAGCGTCTTGCGGCGTGGCAGTCTTTCATTTCTGGGTCCAAAGTATGAAATTACCCTGGACGAAGTGTGGGAAGCGGCAGTTGAAATGCTTAATGGTGCCGGCTACGCGGAGGAGGGTCTTGAGGCTAATTTTTTGGATGATGAGGGTCAAGCCGCCCTTGCCAGAGGGAAAGAGCAACTTGCCAAAAAACGAGCCGAAGCGGCGGAAGGAGAGCATTTAGGGAATGCACCCTTGACCGACCCGACTCGTCCTTCGGCTTCGTTTGACGTCGATATTACTGGCTCTAGTTCTCATTCTCCGCCTCCAGCCAAAGCTGAAAACAGAGTTACAACTGCTCACACCGAGTCCCAGGAAGACATTGAAGCCTACCATTTTGAAATTGACGTGATAAAGCCAACTTCTCTAGGTAACTTCAACACTGATCTTGCTCAAGTGGACTACTTGTTTGCTTCACATGAGCTTGATGAACTTCTTGATTATTACTTAAACCTCGATGTGCCACTATCTCCTCTCTTTGTGGGAAATACTAATGTTTAATTCTTCTTCTTCTATAGTGCAAACAACAAGTGTTGTACAGGCTTCGCCTCTTCCCACTGTTGCTCCTCCATCTCTCCAAGTTACTCCTTCTACTTCTCTACCGGGGTCACAAGAAGAACAAATAGAAGCTCTTCAAGGCTTAGATGACCCAGCCGCTTCACAAGAGCAGTAAGTTGAAGAACTTGAGGAAGGTGAGAGGAGCCCAGAGGAATTCACTGCCGACGATACAAAGTTGATTGATCTTATGGCTCTGGGCAGCGAATCTTCTTCGAAGAAGAGGGGAAAGCGTGGAGTTTCGAAGAAAAGGAAGGAGACTTCTGCTGGTGATGAGAAAGCAGAAGAGGACCCAATTACACCTCTTTCTCCTCTTTCCCCGACTCGTTCAAGCCGAAAGAAGTTAACCATTAGGCCGGGCGAGGGCTCCAAAGGCGGGGGGAAGAAGAAGTAATGAGTCCGGCTTTATCCTTCTTGTTTGCTTCTTTGCTTTTTGCTTGTATTTAGATACTTGTATCACCGGAGATTGTGCGGGTACCAGCCCCCGCTTTTTGAAACCTGCATATGTGTACAAATCTTTTATAGTATGGAATAAAATGATTCTTTTTACTTGTACAATCTTTTGACTGTATTTGTGAATGCATTTATTCCTTATTTTCGCACAAGTTTCTTCATTTTCTTTGTGTGATATTGCAGTAAGCTCGTGGTATGTTGCTTGAGCATTGCTTTTATTAATGTAGCTATATTGTATTGCCCCCATACCATGGCTTACTGCAATCTTTTTCATTTTGAGAAGACTTGTACTTTTACTTTGAAGAACAAATCTACCACTTTGACAAGACTTGTACTCTTATTTTGGAGAATAATTCTTCCATTTTGAGGAAATATTACTCTGCTCTAGTAGAAGTCTTCTCTCTCTTTTTTTTTACACTTCAACTTTTCGAAGATGGTCACTTTTTGAGTAGTGAATTCTCTTTCGCGATGAAGCAGGCTTCCAAAGAAGGCTTTCATTTGGCACTTCAACTTTTCGGGGAGGGATGTTCTCGTTATGGAGAAATTAATCTTCCCTTGAGAGTTGAAGTGTGCCTCCAAAGAGGGCTTTTTTTTGTATGCCTCCCAGGAGGGCTTTCTTTTTTCCCTTTATGCGGGGTAGCAGGCCTCCGAAGAGGGCTTTGGCACTTTATCTTGGTGAACTGGGCCTCCGAAGAGGACTTGTGCCTCCGAAGAGGGATTCTGCCTCCGAAGAGGGCTTGTGCCTCCGATGAGGGCTTGTGCCTCCGAAGAGGGCTTTGTTGTTTGCCTGGAAGGTTGCATCTCACAGTTAAGTGGATCCACGGGGCAGATGCAAGCTAACTAATTGGATGTTCGTTGGTACGGATGATCGTAATTTGTTAGCAAGGGCCTGGTGCCTTCACTTTGGGAAGGTGCCCCTCTGGTGGTTCCACCAACCTTTTTGGTTGAGACACAAGATTCCATTTCGGCTGTTTCTTTGTCTGCTTTCCCATGCCTTTCCACCATCTGACTCTCAGCGCTTCCTCGTTATTGTTTCCAAGCACATGTTCCTTTCCTTTGTAAGTTGTTTGCTTTTTTCAAATAAGTGCATTTCATTGTTAAGTGAATCCACGGGGCAAACGCAAGCTACTTTACCGGATGTCCGTTTTCACAGACGATCGCAATCGGTTAGCAAGGGCCTAGAACCTTCATTTTGGGAAGGTGCTCCTCCGGTGGAATCTTTAACCATTTGTGAGAAGCACTTTTGATGTAGGAAATGAATGTGGAATTTTTGCGGGTTGATTTGTTTGTTGAGTGATTTGTAGGAATCGTCGAGCCTTGTGATTTGTTCAATAGGTAAGTTTTGCTTTGATAGCCTGCAATATTAAATCGACATTTTAGCAATATATTTAAGATATTTGCATATCGAAATGAAACAGGAATTTTATAGTAGTAGAGAACACAAGATTTATAGTGGTTCGGCCAAGAACTGGGCCTACATCCACTTTATAGTTCTTATTACTCATCTGCACTGATTTTACAATGGCTTATGATACAAGAATCATACATCCATAATCATTTTACAAATTGAAGCAAAGTTTCTAAGTAAAATATGGACGCAAGTGATTGTTGTTCCAGGCTCTTGGAATTGGATCTCCTTCGACAGTTGTGTGTTTGAAAGTGCCATCAAGAAGTTTTTTGCCTATGACGTACGGCCCTTCCCAATTTGGCCCAATACCTCCTGTTGCTGTCATGATCCTTTTCAAGACTAGATCCCCAATTTCAAAGCTGCGTTGGCGAACTATGGAATTGAAGTGTGTTGCTATCCTTTGCTAATGGGCTATAATTCTGAGTTAGCCTCTTCCCTTCTTTCATCAAGGAAGTTAAATGGCTTCAAGTTGCAGCTTTTCATTTTCAGCTTGGTTGAACTGGATTCTCTTGTGTGAGGGGACCTCTATTTCCACCAGAATCATTGCTTTTGATCCATATGCTAATGAGAATGGAGTGTGCCCAGTCGGAGTTTTGTGGGTAGTTTTGTATGCCCATAGTGCTAGTGGCAGCTTATCAACCCAACCACCTTTTGTTTTTTCCAGCTGTTTTTTGATGGTGGACTTGATAATTTTGTTCACTGCTTCCACTTGCCCGTTTGCCAATGGATGAGCCACTACTGAGAAGCTTTTTCGGATCTTGAATCGCTTGCAAAAATCCTGGAATTCTTCGCTTTCGAATTGGGTACCATTGTCTGTGATTATCTTCTGAGGCACACCATACCAGAAAATGATATTTCTAGTCAAAAAATTTATCATCGTTTTAGAGGTAATAGTAGCCGATGGTTCAGCTTCAGCCCATTTAGTGAAATAATCAACAGCAACAATAGCATATTTGATTCCAGACTTGGAAGTTGGCAAAGGCCCAATGAGATCTATCCCCCAAATGGCAAATGGCCATGGACTGACCATCTGTGTTAGTTCGGTGGAAGGTGCTCTTGGGATTTTTGCAAATCTCTGGCATCTGTCACACTTTCGGGAATAGCTAGCAGCGTCTCGATTAATATCTGGCCAAAAATATCCACAGCGGAGAATTTTCTTTGCTAAAGTTTGGCCACCTAAATGATCCCCATACTCTCCTTCGTGCACCTCGGCTAAAATTGTCTTAGCCTCTTCCTTAGTTGCACATCGGAGTAATGGCATCGTGAATCCCCGTCTGTACAACCGGCCATCTTGAATCACATATCTCGGGGCTTTTCTTAAAAACTTCTAGCGCTCTTTTGAATTTTCTGGCAGGGAGCCATTGAGTAGATATTCCTTGATCGGAGTCATCCACAACTCCTGCTCTTGAGATATTGCCATGATCCAGTCAATATCCATCTCATCAGTACTTGGAGCTGACAAGACTTCCATAGGGACCAATCCCAACAGTTGAGCTTCGCCAGAGCTTGAATACTTTGCGAGAGAATCTACCTGATGTTCTCTTCTCGGGGGATATGGATTATTGTGTAATGGTCAAAATCATCAAGAAGCTCAAGGCCTTTGACAAGTAAGCAGGCAGATTTCCTCCCTTAGTTTGAAATTCTTTCTTGACTTGGCATACAATAAGCTGAAAATCACTGAAGATCTGCAATACTCTGACATTTAGTTCTTTAGCAATCTTCAAGCCGGCAATAAGAGCTTCGTATTCTGCTTCATTATTTGTTGAAGGAAATTCTAATCTCAATGCGTAGCACAATGACCGCCCTTCGGGGTTTTCAAGCACAACCCCTGCCCCTGAACAATAGTCATTTCTTGCACCATCAACATATAATTTCCATCGGACTGGGGTGTCATCAGTCACCTCTTCCTCACTGTCACCTTTATCTGTGTATTCTGCAATGAAATCACCTAAAGCTTGTCCATTGATCTCTCTTCAGGGATGATAAGTGATATCGTATTGGTTGAGTTCAATATTCCACTTCAGAAGACGACCCGAAGTTCCAGGGAGAAATAAGACTTGCTTCAGTGGTTGATCGGTGAGGACTTTAATGGGATGAGCTTGGAAATATGGCCTCAACTTTCTGGACGCAATCAACAAACAATAGTCAAGCTTTTACAATTTTGAATATTTCATCTCTGTCCCATTGAATCTTTTGCTGATGTAATAAACCGGGCGCTGAACTTTCGTGTCTTCCCGAACCAATGCTGCACTGAGAGCATGAGATGAAACTGCTAAATATATGAAAAGATCTTCACCATTGCTCGGCTTAGAAAGTATTGGAGGCATTTCCATGTGACGAATCAATTCATCAAAAGCTTTCTAGCACTTAGGAATACATTCAAAGTTTTTCTTTCCTTTCTTCAGAGCGTCAAAGAAGAGAATGCATTTATTAATGGCCCTGGAGATAAACCGACTCAAAGTAGCGACTTTCCCGTTGAGGCTTTGCAATTCCTTCTTTGTCCTAGGGGCTTTGACTTCCCTTAAGGCAGTAATCTGAGCAGGATTAGCTTAGATGCCCCTAGCACTCATAATGAAACCCAAGAATTTTCCAGACCCTACCCCGAATGAACATTTCAGAGGGTTTAGCTTCATTCCATACTTTCGGAGGATCGCGAACATTTCTGCCAAATGATCCATATGGTCTACTGCCTTCTTTGATTTCACCAACATATCATCAACATATACTTCCATAGTCTTGCCAATCAGGGGCTTGAACATGGCATTAACAAGTCTTTGATAAGTTGCCCCTGCGTTCTTTAGGCCGAAGGGCATGACTTTGTAGCAGTAAAGACCAACATCAGTGATGAAGCTCGTGTCCTCCTAATCTGGCTCATGCATCATGATTTGATTATATCCTAAGTAAGCGTCCATAAAAGACAATTATTCATGCCCGGCTGTTCCATCCACCAACTGATCAATCCTGGGTAATGGGAAACAGTCTTTTGGGCATGCTTCATTCAATTCTGAAAAGTCGATGCATACTCTCCACTTTCCATTTGCTTTTTTAACCAATACCGGATTAGAAACCCAATTTGGATAAGTGGATTCTCTGATGAAGCCATTTTCCATGAGCCGATCTACTTCTTCTTTCAATGCTGCCGACCTTTCAGGACCCTGGGTTCTTCTTTTCTGTTGTACGGGTGTGAACTTTGGATCAATATTCAAAGCATGCACTGCGATTTCTGGTGATATTCCACCCATGTCGGCATGGCTCCAAGCGAATACATCCAAGTTTGCTTTTAAGAATGATATCAACATATTCTGAACCGTCACACCGAGTTGTGAACCCACATTCAGCACCTTGTTTGGATCTTTCGGGTCAACAGGTATTGGCACTGTCACTTCCACTGGCACCACTCTACTCTCCCCTGCACTGGTTTTTCTGGGATCAATTTCTTTTCGTGCACCACTATGCTCACCAGTGCAGGGTCCACCCTGTAATTGCTACAAGGTGGGTTTTTGATGCGGAGCGGAGCTGCCGCACCCTTTCCCATTTCTCTCTTTTTCGCCTCCGATAACTCTGTGAGATAGCATTCTCGCCCAGCATTTTGGTCCCTCTTCACAACACTGACGCCGTTATCAGCGGGGAACTTCATAGTCAGGCACGATGGGGCAAGAACGGCTTTGAATGCAGCAAGAGTTGGTCGACCCAAGAAGGCATTGTAAGTAGAGAATTCGTCAACAATCACAAAAGTTTGCTTTCGGACAACCTTCTTTTCCCCTTCTCCAAGTTCCACAAATAGGTCAATAGTCCCAACAGGCTATTTTGGTTCTCCAGTGAACCCAACGATTTTCTGAGAGGAAGCTTGGACATCAGCCAGGGAATTTTCATATGATCAAACGTCTTTTTGAAGAGGACATTGCAAGAGGCGCCGCAGTCAATAAGCACCCTTCTTACAATGGCTGGTCCAATGCCAGTAGATATCACCAAAGGATCGATGGTGGGAGCCCCCGCACCAATAGAGTCTCTAGCCCAAAATATAATGTCATCGTTGAAAGTTCTTTGTTGTTTTAGTGGTGCAGCATCTTCAAAGACAAAAACACTTTCTTCAACCGGGGTATATTTCAAAGCACGAGCATATCTTTCCATCTCACCCAACTTCTACCTGTTGGGTGAGGACCCTTTGTAATCACATTAATGACAGGCCTTTCAGATTCATGAGCTGCATTTCTCTCACCTGAGTCGGGTTGGTGAGCAGGAACTTGTTGCCCCTGAGTAGATGAAGTTGGGTGGTTTCTGTTTCTCCTCACATATTGTTGTAGTTTATTCCATCTCAACGGCTTTTCAATCAAATTCTTTAAATGGTGACACTCATTAGTGTCATGGCCAGGCTGATTATAGAAGCGACAGAATCTCCCATTTGCGCCGCATTCTTTCCAAGCTTTATCTTAGATGGTTTGGGGTATTCCACAACATCCTTGGTTGCGAAGAAGGTATTCACTAGAGTATCAGTTAAAGGGGTGTAGTCTGAAGGTCTAAAGTGGCGTGTTTTCTTCACATTTCCTTGCTCCTTCCCACCGTCATTCTCCCTCTTCTGTGCTCCAGATTCCTTTTTGTTTGAAGCAACATTATTATTCCCAACCTCAGTCATGACTATTTTTGCCGGCACAGGGAGGCTTTCTAGGCGCATAAATTTATGAGCCTTCTTGTAGAATTTCTCAAGTGAATTTGGCTCTTTCATCTTTAGCTATTTTTCGAATTCACTTGATTTGTCAATGGCTCGCACCAAGTAAGTCAGAATCATTCTAGGCTCTGCATTGTCGACTTCAGCCAATGCTATGTTGAAGCGGTTTAAGAAAGATATGAGAGGCTCTCTAGGGCTTTGTTCAAGATTGGAAAGTGACATTACATCTTTGGCTTTTAAAGCATATAACCTGAACTGATCTTTGAATTTCCGAGTGAGGTTGGAGAACTGATCCAAAGATCAAACTGGCAATTTTGTGATCCAAAGTAGGGCCACTCCTTCCAAATACACCGGAAAGTATCTGCACTTGATCTCATCCGATGCTCTGGCACCAGTCATATGCCAGTCATACTTGTACAAGAACTGGTTGGGATCGCTTGTCCCCCGATAAGCTGGAATAGTGGGAGGAACAAACTTCTTTGGAAATTCAGCTTTCAGGATTCTTTCAGTAAAAGGAGTCTTGCTTGGAGCAAACCCCCATTCATTTTCATCTTCTTCCCTTTGCATGCTCTCTTTCATAATTTGGCGAATCATCCCCGAGAGGTATTCCTCATCGTTTAGAGGCCCCGAGGGACATACGTTATCTACTTTTTCAGAAGTTTGCCTAGACAAACGTTCGCAAAGAGTTGGCTGCGGCCTTGAACCTCCGGCTTGGGGAGGTGCCCCTTCGGTGGTGCTAGTTGCCCTTTGAGGAATAATTTTTCCTTGAGAATCTTGAACATCTTCGGCAAAGGTTTCTTCATTGTTCTCCGATTGACGGTTAATCCCAAGCAAAGCATTTAACCTTTCCCACATCAAAGTTCTCCGGGCTTCCATTTGCTGATACAACCCAGACACTACAGCATCCAACTCCGTACTTGTGACTCCAACATTAGGACCCTCTTCATTTGCGTGGGAGAAGTGGCGGTGTTGTCACATCTCCAGATCTAGCAGATCTACGTTTTCTTCCAGGAGCCACAATTTCGAATAGAATTCTTGTTCGTAGAGAGAGTTTTTCAACAAATCTTTGCGAAGCAATTATTAGAGCACTCCTGAGCTTGGTTTCTCAATGAAAGCACCGAAAATGTTAACGTAGAAAATGTAGGCTAACACCCCGGTGTAAGTTGTGAGATAGCGAAAGCACCACCCGTTAGAATAGGAACTGAAAATAAGCAGAAAATAGTAGAGAAATAGTAAAGAGACAACAGTTTTTATAGTGGTTTGGCTTAAAGTCAAGCCTACGCCCACTTAATCTCTTTTATTGCTGATTTGATTACAACTTTTTCAATGATTCTTCGATTACAACACAATTAAGACGAGTAGCTAGAACTTCGATGTAGAAAAGCTCTTTGAACTCATGTTGAAGGAGTTAGATCTTTCCCTACGTTTTTTAAAGCGTCTTCCCTGTTTGAAGTGTTGAAGGAGTCAAGAAAACAGCAGAGTATTGGCGTTCCAGAAATGATTCCCCAATTCCTTTTCCAGGTGAACTAGGAGGGTTATTTATAGGGAAATTCTAGGACTAAGTCGTAGGTTGTGGGCGACATAGGAGTGGGTTAGGTCGTAGGTCGCAAGCGACCTAGGGAACTGCGACATAAGAGTGGTCTTGAGGTAGCTTGAGTCGTTAACAACCTAGTGGAGCCATCCTGGATGAGATACAGACCGTGAGCGACGTAGTATGCATAGTATAGGAGTTATCTCGGCTTGCTTAGGTCGTGGGCGACCTAATGGAAGAGGCATTGCATGCGGCTTTACTTTGCCTTAACTCGTTAGGTTGTTATATCGCTAGGTCGCTGCCATTATTAACTCGTTAGGTTGCTGGACCTATTAACTCGTTAGGTCGCTGAACCTTTTAACTCGTTAGGTTGCTGGACCTTTTAACTCGTTAGGTCGTTGGACCTTCTAACTCGTTAGGTCACTGAGTCCCTTAGGTCATTAGGTCCCTACTTCTTCAGGTCGCTGGGTCATGAATAAGAGGAGCTAACAACTACCGAGCAATCGAAGGCCGAAAAACAGTATTGTTAGGTTTAAAGAAGAAGAAAAAGGTAGAAGAAGAAGAAGATAGAAGAAGAAAACAGAAATAATAATAGAATCTTACATATCGCAGCGGAACAACATATAATAGATAATAATTATCTTCAAAACAAAGAAATATATCAGTTATTACATTACATCACATTAAATTACATTAATAGAGTTTACAACAACAAACAACGGAAAAAAAATACTATATACTAGTTGATACGCCATGCCATCCAGCTTGCCTCCAGAGCTCCACAGCTACTCCTGAATTCCAGAATATCCTGATAGCCTGACTCTAGACTGCCCGTGTCGAAATTGGTGGGCACCTAGAGTTTAGGAAGGTAACAATAAACTCTAAGCCAGTCATGTGACTGGTGTGAGAACATAAACAGCTTATTTTTAAAAATAAAAAAAGAAATATTTTAAAATAGATTCGAAATGTTTTTAGAAAATGTAACTGCCATAAGGCCTCCCGCACACACACACACAATGCAAACACAGAATCGGAGGAGATTTCTCCTTATGATAGTCAAACATGCTTGGTACACGCATTTCTTTGATACTATTACTATAAGTGCAAAGTGTAGGAAAACATTTCGAAAGTATAATATAAATCTTAGCCAACATACGACCAGTATCGTATGCCTACTATAGCTACCATCTAAACAGTGGGGCGCCACCATAAGTAAATAGGCACGTTCTACAACTAAAACCGTACAAGGCTCGTATTGTTTCTTTGGATTCCAACTAATGGTCAGGCCAAGGAATTTCCCATTGCCAGATGGGTACGCCTTTAGAAGAACGCCCCGAGACTCCTAACCGGATCTCTGCCAACACAAGGCGGGCTACCACCTTCCCAGGGAATAAAACCTCAGATATGCCACCCTCGGTCCTTTGAAACCTTTATGCGAGAGCTCTCAACATCATCAATATCTCAAAGTAATAAAATACAGTGTCCACTTGAGTAAGTATCTGGGCTCCATACCATGATACTACCCTTCTCCAGAAGGAATGGCCTTACCCTAGTGAAGCTACCCCTGAAACCTTGCCGTATCTTTCCTGTTTCGACCATTAGCGGTTCGTGAGGCTCGATGAGGTTTCATCCACAAAGCTATGCTTTACACGAAAGCCATGCTGTGATCACAAATGATCAACCACTCAGCATGCCACATTACCAAATTGGGAATAAATCGTTTATAACCTTCAACTACATAACCTTTGAGCTCATACGTCTCAGAGAAGGGTGTTAAGCTAAGAGAATAAATTATCCGCCACCGACAGAAATGTATTTGAAAGAAATCTACTTTATATATCAAAATTTAATGTCGGACACACAATCCATACAAGTTTGTTCTGGGTTCGAACAGAACCGAAGGCACTTCCAAAGAACCCCTTGCAATCTGGGTATTCACAATCCCGATCGGACTTCCCATCACTTAGGGAATCTGAATCTCTATACCATAGCTAATCGGTGCAGAGACAATCGATAGGTCATTCTATCGTTCTCGCAAATACCTAGTCTTCGCCACCGGTCTTCAATGCTATCCATAAACGACGTATCAATATTCGGAATGGGATTTATGACCCTAAGGTCCTCTCCTGGCTAAACCGAATAACGAGCACTTATTTTAAAATAAGTATAGCATTCAAATTCAAGCAAATCACAACAAATACCTATTTAAAGGTAAATATGGATAGTCGGTTATTTAACCATCAATAGATATGCACAACATTACCAGATTCCAAATAATTGCCCAAATTATTTATTTTCCAAAATTATCTTTACAAGATATATATTTTTCCACACTTCAAACGCTTGAAGACAAATTTCAAAACTTTTCAGTTCATCTTTAAAAGATAAAATCTCAAAACATTTCACTTCATACTGGAAAAACATTTCCATACTTATTTAATAATAAGTAATTCACAAATCTATTTATTTTCAACATTTGGAAAATATTCAATATACTTAGATCACAATTAAGTATATAAATTATTCTTTAAGGAAAACATTCTCTTAAACACATTTATTTGAGTCAAAACGAATGTTGCATAATACATCGTTACGACAACCCAAAATCACTAGTATAGCGATTCGAAATTAAGATAGATATATATATATATAAATCCCAATACTATATAAAACATTTCCTTTCAAAAATCATTTACTATAACAACAGTGTCATAGTCCACTATTTCCTTTTATTTCTCGAAAACGTCTATTTCAACAATGAATGTCGAATTCCATGGTTTCGATATTTAATACATTTTAAAACAACTTTAAGTCGTTTTAATTCTATTTAAAATATCACTTCCCAAAAACATTTCTTTAATATATTATTCGCTGTCCAAAATCGTGAATATACTTCGTTAACCAAATTCAACATTTCTACACCTTTTATTTAAAGGATAAATCCACTGTCCAAAATCGTTGATATTATTCCCAACCAAATTCTTTATTATTACAACATTTAATTTAAAGGATAATTCGTAGTCCAAAATCGTGAATATATCTCCTTTAATAAACTATAATAATTAACTTATCAAAATAAGTCGATTTCGGATTTATAAAACAATGTTTATAAATTCCATTTATATTTCATAACAACTTCAACTTATAAAAGCACTTTATTAACAGATTCTATCCATATCCCATTTACACGCCAAAATCCAAATTATAAGCAAATTACTTATAATTCTCTATTTACAAATTCATTCATTTTATAACTTCACAAATCATAGATTCTATTCTTTTATAAAACCATTTATAACATCATTTTAAAACGTCTTCAAAACTCCTTTATAATCCCATCACTTAGATTTATAAAAAGTCCAATTTTATAAATCTTATATATAAACCTTTTATAATAAATTCAAAAATCTCAATTTCAACTATTTTATAAAATCATTAACTCCATATTTCAAAAATCAATTTTCAACTATATTTCTCAAAAGTCATAATTTTTATAACATTAAAATTATAACGTTTATTTATTTAAAATGAATCAATTAAAAAATTTAACAAAACGTATACTTTCAAAAATAACTTTAAAAATCCTTTTAAATTTGAAAAGTCATCACTTTAACACTTTTAATTTTCCAAAATAGGTCCAATGCTGCAACATCACTAAATAAAACAATCACGACATCCAAGACATCATACATCATATGATAACAGAATATATCACAATATCTGTAAATAAATCAATATGGGTGAGGAATCCAGTTAGATCCCTCCAACCTGTTTCCCTGCATCCACAGATGTTAGCACAATACCAATCCCGTTCCAATACAGAATATCGCGGTATATGGGTTTATATAAAAAATTATCCACTATTATGCGGCGCAATAGGGTCTTATCCGCTATATAATGCGGGAAATCAACTCTAAATACATATATAATACCAATTCCACATCACGGTGAAATATCGCGGTATATTTGTTTAATAAATAACTTCCGCTTAATACACGGCCTATAGGGTGAGACGACCCGAATTTCTTACCACAGAAAATCGCATCATTTTTAAGAAAGAAAAGGGTAGAAAAGATAATAGAAAGAAGAGAAGACGAAACAACATCAGAATCTAAACAGCGGAACGAATAAATTATACTAATAACATAAATATTACATAGTTTACCACCATTATCAGAGTGCACAGATATACAACACATACTAGACAGTTATAAACACCTGTCTAGTTATACAACTCGATATAACTCAAAGACAACAACTCAGAGAACACACAGTGGAATACTATATGGCTATACGCAGAAGCCTCCTGCTCCATTTGCTCCTCCACAATTCGTCAAAGCTAACCCGAATCCTAACCTGAATCCCTTGGCTACTCGTAAAAATTTGAGTACACAAGAGCTTAAGAAAAACAGAATAAACTCCGGGTCAGACATGGGTCTGGTGTGAGTAAACGGTTAAAGTTGCTTAACTTTAAAAAAACCTTTTTGAAACAAAAAGGTATCACGTAAGACTTCCCACACATAAACATGGAAAAGTTTTTACCTTACGCTAACCAAAACATTTGATAGGAAATTCAGTGATATTATAAAAGTGTCTAGGGTTTCCAAATAAATAAGAAATAGCCGAAATTGTTACATGATTAAATTCCAGCTACTAGCCACAAAAGTGGGTAATACAATCAAAACCGTTGGCACTTATTGGATTTTCGATTCCATACAATGGCAGGGCTACTGGGTACCGCCCGTCAAGGTACGTGTCCTAGATCACCGTACCGAGGAGTACGCCCGCTCCCCTACAACACAAAGCCGGACCCATTCCTTACTGAACAGTTCCGAATAAGACAACCTCGGCGGATGTAGCTATTCAACCGCCCACATAGCCGAAATAAAAGGGACCTCTAGACAGGGGTAAATCTTACTCTCAAGTGGGGGCTACCCACGAAGCTTTGCTACACCTCCCCTGTTTTAGCCATTCCCGGTTGATGAGACTACGATTACCTTTAGTGAACACATCACTTAGAATGCTCATCGTCCACCTGACGATGTTCTGAAAGCATTCAATCCATACAAGTTCGTTCCGGGTTCGAACGAAACCGAAGGCATTATCTCGTTGCACTCATTTTGGAATCACCCTCAGAGTTAACGACAATAATCCTTGCACTCTAAACCACCATCTCGAACCAATAAGAACTAATTCCGTCAAACTCATCACGGAATCACCCCTAGAGTTATACTGACGTATAGTCCCTACACCTCGAGTCTTCACAAAGCTCCACTTTGATTCACGACCTAACGTTATTTGGAAACGATGTGGTTTTGGATATCCAAATATGGAAACACGATCCCGGTCTCATCGAAATCCAAAGCGTATCTTTTAGGTCCAAGTTGTTTTAAAGGTTTAAACAATTCAATACAGGTATCTATATACACACAGATAGATAACTCATAAATCACAATTGATAATCAACATTATCAAATAACAGGTAACCCACATTATCAATATCATAATAGATAATCCATATATCAAACATCCCAATTCATAATCTATGTAATCATCACAATGCAACCAAGCATTTGTATCACACAACCATACTTATCTCATTACTGAGATCACAAAACATCCAAGACAATCAATGTCATCCATCATACATAAGCAATGATTTACTCATACCACAATATAACTAATTTAAAGTGAATTAAATTAAATTAACTATCTCTATCTCTAATTAATTTAAAGTGAATTAAATTATTTATTTCATCTATAATTAATTTAAAATTAATTAAATTAATTACCTTCATCGCAATAAATGTTGCTTAAATAACCATTAGTTAAACCAATTATTAAATCACCATCCTAACTAATCAACCATGATTAATTAATCCTAAATCAAGTAATTAATCCTTTATTATTTTCATTAATCATATCAATTAATAAACCTTAGTTAATTACTTCCATTAATTAATTAACTTTAATTAATTTCATTATTGCTTAATTACTTCTTAATTACCTTTAATTACTTTTTGAATTATTTGATTTATTACACCAAGTAATAAACCTTTAATTACTTTAACAAGTAATTACCCATTTAAAATTACTTCCCAATCAGTAATTTTACCCAACTGAATTATCTTTGAAATTTCCATTACTTATCTTAAGTAATTAGCCTTATCAAAACTTTATTAAGTAATCATACTTAATCTTTTATCAAGTGACTATATTTAATTAATTAACAAATTAATTAACTTAGTTGATTCCACTCATCTCATGAAACATAATCGAGTAATTCATCCCTTAATTACTCGTTAACCAAATTAATTTTCAATTAACAGATTAATTATCATCAACTATTAATTAATAAACCTTAATTATTAATCAGTCCTTTAATAAAAAGTAATTAATCACTAATTACTTTTATAATTAATTAATTAAACTTAATTAACTAATTAATCATCTCTTAATCATTAATTAATAAACTTAATTATTAATTAACAATTATAATTACAAATTAATTAATCCATGATTAAAATTAATGAATCCTTAATTACAATTAATTAACTTTAAATAAAAATAGTTAATCCTTAATTAACTTGAATTTATAGATTTAATAACTTCTTAATTATTAATTAAGGAAACCTAATTATTACTTAATAAAACCTTTATTAAGTATTAATTAACCTCTAATTACTTAATTAATAAGTAATTACAAATTAATTAATCATTAGTCACTAATCTAATAATCATAATTATTAGTTAATTAAATTAATAACCATACTTAATTAATTACTTAATTAATCCTTCAAAATAATTAAGTAAATAAATTAATTAAACTTAAATTCTTAATTAACTAAATAATTATTCATTAACACTTTTATTATTTAATATAAAACATTATCGTTATTTAACCTTGAAATCTTAACTTAATCTTAATTTATTAATTTAAATTAAAATATAGAATAATCATTAATTACTTTCCCTTAATTATTAATTCACAATGCTAATTTCAAATTAAAAAATTACTTAAACTTTAATTGTTAATTAATAAATTATTTATAAATTTCCTATTTTATATTTCTAAAATAAGTTTTGAAAATAACATTAAAAAATTAAGACATTCATACAAATTCTTTTATAAAAACAAATAAATTTAAAGGATGAATTTTAATTTAACTTAAACTATTTAAAGTTTAAACTTACCTATTTTAAATTTCAAATCTTGTTAAGCATTTCTATTTTGATTCAACCTATATACATGAATCTAAGAAAACAAGCACATCTTTTTTTTCAAACAGATTTGATTTTAAAATTTAAAACTGTTCCAAATTAAAAATTTAAAAGCTATTAAAACATAACAGCTTAAAACACAACAGCAAATACCCCAGATCAACCCGAGACACAAACAAAAATACACGAGCTCCTCCCCTAGCCATCTTCCTTCTTTCCCGAGACCTTCTTCGAGAACACAAAGCAACCCCAAAAAAAACCCAAACTGTAGACACTACCTCCTCGTGCAAGTGCACGGCGCCGAAATCACCTCCGGCCAACGCCGACACCTCCGACAAGTCCCTTTTCCATCCTACAATCACCTACGATCAACAGAATCTCATCTCTAGCCTCGATTCAAAATCAAGCTTTCCATGGTTTACTGAAACCCAAACACCATCTTCAGCAACCCCAAAATCGTCACCTCCGACCAACGCTAAACACCACAACTCCGGCCTTAGCTTGCTGACTCACCGCGCATCCTCCTCCCCAAAAATCATACAACTCGATACAATATTGAAGGTGCGGTGATCAATTTTTCACTAAGAACCCCAAACTATGTTTACAACCAATCTTTGACAAAATCAAACATCACAATGATTTAAAAATTCTTTAACCATTTTTGCCGCAATCCACAAACATGATTCTAGCTTAAATCAAAGACACGAGTAACCCAGATCCAAGAATCATCAGTAATTTGCAAAAACCCATCTTCCAATAAAACCAAAATTACTCATTCAATACTTTCTTATAAACTTGGATTTTTATCTTAAAAATCTTTATTTTCAAAATGTACTCGAATTTGGATCCTGAAACAACAAATCAGGATATTTAATTTTTTGACATATTTGAAATTTTATATGTAAATCAAGTTTTCCAGTGAAACTTTGCTAAAAAAAATTTAAACTATTTTTAAAATTTGAGTTTTGTTAAAATTCATAATTTTTGTTTAGAAACTAATTTCTAAAATAAATCATAGAAGTAGGAATTGTTTTATGAATATATATCATGTTTGTAAGTTTTGAAGTTATTCATTTGTCTAATACAATTCAGGCATGCTCAACAATTCTCATCATTTTTCTATGTATAACTATGTTATAAAATTCCTAAAATCATCATGCAAGCATTATCTCCAAACTTACATTAGAGATCTACTTCAACCATATATCAATGCATCATATTCTTGCTAGCAGATTTCAAACAGGGGTTAAATATTGGAACAGGATACTTCAAAATTTGCAGAGAAACACTCAGTAAATAAATATGCATGCAGATCAAAACATCAACACAATAATTTATAAGCAACACCTATTAGTTACTAACTTTTAATTTTAAAAAGTTTACTCACCTCAATTTAGAAATGTAGTGGTTTGAAAAGAACAGGGAGGCTCAACTGAAATTGCTTCCAGATTTGCATTTTGAAAAACTGGCAAAATAACTTGAACTTGATGCTATTAAAAAATGGAATACTTCAGGATTGCTTCCAACAAATTTGCTTCAGGTAATACCCCTTTGAGACTTGCATGCATTTGAAAATTTGATGCAGACCTGAATTGAAAACTTGCACCACTTTGAAATCATGATGCAGAATTTGTTTTGTGGAGGTTGTTTTAGGTTTGACTTGAGTTTGAGGAATTGATTTCAAACTTGAGAATGCTTCAGGTTTTTGAGTAACAGGGATTTATATTTTAATTGGAGGAATAGATGCAGATTTGGGAAAATGGTTTTCAGGAAAACAGAATCTGTAAAATTGTTTTGAAGAGAATTTTGATTTGAACAATGATGATTTTTTTTTTCTCTCCAGATTTTTGTTTGAGGATGGTTTGAAAATTGTTTGAGTTGAGGAGTGTTCATATTTTGAAGCTGCTATTGTTTTCAAATTTTTGAGAAGTAGATAAAAAATGAGAAGGCGATGGAAAATGTTTATAAGTAATTTTAGATTTTAAAAACAAAAATGCAAATATGACACATGTCTCAATTTCCATAAATATTTTAACACTTGTTAACGTAGTGTTTTAAAATTAAACACGTAACGACCCGGAATTTTTAAGCATCTAAAATCAGAATATTTAATTGATTTTAAGTATTCAATAGAGTAATTTTAATTTGAATTACAAATATCACTAATTATTGATAATTAAATAATTTATTGAATTAAAATAATTTGAAAGTAAGTAAAATGTTGAATCCGGAATTTTAAGCTTGTTAAAATATATTTGAAGGCGTATAAAATTTATATTGATAGTACATAGGATAATAGAAGTTGGAAAGTTGAATTTAACAATGGTTTGTTTAGTTTTAAAAATTTTATCGTTTAAATTGAATTTAAAAATTGTCTTCGAGGCACAGTCTCGAAATTTAACGAAACCAGTTCCATTGGGTCCGTAATATTGAATTATTATCGGAATTCAATTTTCGCAGTGTTTGGAGTTACCGTTGGGTCGTACGATTGGTTAATGCCCAGTAGAATATAACTAAATTTAATTAAAATAATTGAACCTTTTCTTAGACGCCACCCCCCTCCTTTTAATTTTCGTTCCATCCTTATCTTCCACTTATATCTTCCCCTAGACGAGAGAAAAATTGAAACCCTCAGTAAGAAAATAGCTGAGCCTTTCAAAAAAAAATCGATTTCGCGTCTATAAAAAAAAGAAGGGGGGAAAGAATTGGATTTGGGGGCGCGAGATGGTTCAAGAGCAGGAGGGGAAAATCGCGATTCCTCACGACGAAGGCGAGCTCGTTAGTAGGGAAGAGGCGGCCTGACCGGGAGTGGGTGACGCGATGCGATGTGGGTACGGCGGAGCAGTGTTCTCGCGATTTAGGGTTTGGGGATCGCGCCTCCTCTATACGCGTGCGCACGTAGGTGCTGTGACGCGGCTTCTGGCATGGGGGCGGATCGATCTGGGAGTTGCGACAAGGTCGGGTTTTGGGTCGCATGTAGTGATAGCCTCGTGGGTGTTCAGGGTTGGCGACGCCGATGTTCCTCTAAGGTATCGATCATTTTATTTGATCTAATTTAATATACGGTTGTGTATGTATACAGTAAAAAGGAAATGTTTTAAAAGAATTTTTAATTTACAGAAAATTTTAATTTAGATTTTGATTTATTTATTAATGCATAAGTTAATAATATACGTAAGTATATCAAGGTTAGATTTTGAAGGAAATAGGAATTAAAAAAAAATGGAAGTGAGTGTATATATATATATATATATTAGAATTTTGAGATCTATAAATTATTTTTATAAATTATATATGGTAATTTCAAAAGAAAAATGTCAGTTTAAGGTAAACTATTAGTTTAAAATTAAGTAAATAAATTGTTCGATTCTTTTTTCAAATATTAATAAATCATATAAATTGTTTACTCGAGGTCGAAACCGGAAAACCAAGGCAATATCGAAGTGAATTGCAAATATAATGCAAAGGTGAGTTAATCTCACTCAGTTAATTTAAATTTAAATTTAAATGATTAACTTTATATAAATGTTTGAATGGATGAATTGATTGATGTATTGTATAATATAGTATATATTTGAAATTGGTATTATATATTGTGCTAACATTCTGTGGATGTAGGGAAAACAGGTTGGAGGGATCCAACAGGATTCCTCAAAATTATTTAGCATTGTTGATATCCTCTGTTATGAATATTTGATATTCTATGATAATTTTATTGATAATTGATGTATTGGATGATATGGTTGGATTGAATATTTGGTATACTGAGTTATTAGAATCTATAGAATTAGAATTTTGAAACGAAATAAAAGAGTAAATTTTTAAGTAAAATAACTATAGAGAATTTAAAAAAAAAAATTGAATGGAAGGGAAAATAAAAGTAATTCTTTTAATATTCGAATAATTAAATTCTAAGTATGAAACGATGGAATTTGAATAATCAGAGAGATGATAAATTTAAAGCTTAAGTGATATCATTAAAATAATAAAGGATAAAGAATTTATTTTAAAATATCCAGTTTGAAGTTAAAAGATACAGAAGAAATTTGGGAATCTAAATTGGTATTTTCAGTTAAGGAGTTTAAATCATAATAAAGAAATAAAAATCTTAAAGTTAATAGATTTTGAAATAAATGAAGTAAAGAAAGGAATTTATTTCAAAGCGAAGTAAGTTAGAAATAAATTGTAAGTTTACTTAAGTGTTTGGAATTAAAATTAAAGAAAAGTGAGATATTGAAATTTATAAACTGGGTTTATAAAGGTGAAGTGGATTTGGAAATATAAATTCAAGGTGTGAATTTATTAAAGGAATGGTAAAATTGTTAAAAATAAATGGATATTTATTTTTAAAAGGATGTGAAAGCGCAGAGTATTTCTCTGGATAGCCAAATATGGTTTTCAAAGAAATTTTAAATATAAGTTAAAGGTTTAATGTTGTTTTAAAAGCATGTTTAGAAATTTATTATTTCTAAATGTTTAACTTCTAAAGCAAATGTTTTCAAAACTATTAATGTAGTTATATTTTATAAAGTGGTCTTGTTTAAAGTATTCTTAAGCATACATTTTTAACAAAGTATTAAAGTAGTTTTAATTTTAATATTATAAAGTATATTTTATAATAACGTGATTTAAATTATTTAGAATCTAAAGAATTTTATACTTGGCATTTCAGTGGAAATAAAAAAAATTGCAAAAAGTATTCTGTGCGAGGAAACTGGTTTAAAACTGTTTCCAAAATGGATTGAAATTGAAAATTTTATCTTGTGAGGATATTTTTGGGATTAATAAATAATTTTGGGAAATTATTTATTGTTGATGGATGTTTGTGAATATAAATTGATCACCGACTATCAATATTGGACAAATACGTTGATCGTTTCGTAGAGACCGAGTCGAGATTTATTTCTCGAAAACCACTTCGATCCGATTCGTACGATTCGTGAAAACGATTTTGGATTCAAAGATGGAGCAGTGAAGTGCAAGAGCTAGTCGCTACTAATCCTGAGGATATTTCCAAAATGGATGTAGTAGAAATAGTGCCTTCGGTTGCGTTCGAACCCGGGACGGACTTGTACGGATGAATGCTTGCGAAAACATCGTCAGGTGGACGATGGGCATTCTAAGGAATATATATGTTCTATAAAGGTAACGCTTAGCCTCAAGCCTCATCAAATGGGAATGACTGAAAATCAAGGGATATGCAGCAAGGTTAGGTGGGTAGCACCCAAGCTGGGTGAGGTCATTCCAGTCTAGATGTCCCTTTTTATTTTCGACTTAGTGGTGCGGTTGCTGATCCCAACCGCGGGGTGATCTCACTCGGGACTGTCCAGTAAGGGATGGTTCCGGCCTTGTGTTGCAGGGGATGAAGGGAGTAATCCTCGGTACGGTGATCTAGGCCCCATACTGTGACAGGTGGTACCCCAGTGCCTAGTCATTAGTTGGAAATCCATTCTCCCTACGAGCCTTGTACGAGTTTTGTTTGTATTACCCACTTTGTGGCTAGTTGCTGGAATTTAATAATGTAACAATTTCGGCTATTTTATAAGTACTTGTATATAGACCCTATTATAATATCAGAGGATTTCTATAAAAAGTGTTTTAGCTATCGTAAGATAAAAACCCGACATGTTTATTTGTGGCGTGGTCTTACGAGATGCTTTTGTTTTCAAAGGGTTTTTGAAATTTTAATAATCAATTGAGTGTGATTTTCTCACGCTGGTATTCCAGACTGACTCGGGTATTATTTAACTGTAATGCTCGGGTCAGACCGAGTATTATAGAGTACAGGATATGATGCTGTGGAGCTCAGGAGACGAGCAGGATGACGATTCGTACTCTCGTACTTGTTTATATATATATATTTCGCTGTTGAGTTGTTGTTTATTCCATTGTATGTTATTGATGTGGGTTGTGACTGATGGACTCTGATGATGTAATGTATGTAAACATATGTATTTGATTTTGAGTAAAGATTATTTATTATCTATTATATTTTATTCCGCTGCGATGGTTAGATTCTGTTGTTGTTTTCAATTCTCTTCTTCTACCTCTTCTTCTTAAACCCAAATGTTTCGTATTTCTATGCAACTTGAGTTGATTGTTGTAGAATAGTGTTAACTCAAGGGGTACGGATTTGCGGGTCGTTACACTTGGTATCAGAGCTTTGGTTGGAGATAACCTTGGCTCTGGTGGGAATTACTCATAAAATAGAGTTTATAGTACTCTAGAATGAGTTTGAGCGTACTAATATATAAGAGCGCGTATTTGTTAGTGAATATAAATTGTTTTAATATTGTGTTGATCGGTTTATTGAGTGGCATATGAACCTTCGTCGGCACAGTCTGGACAACTGTATCGAAAGGGTTTCGAAACAATTGAATAGAACAATCGACACGGTATTGTTTTAAATGTGGGTGAATGAAATAATTTTACCCAAAATGTATTTTGATATAAATAAAAGTTTTGTAAACTATTTTAGCTAATAAGGTTGTTTGGATGTTAGGATGAATAATATTTAAGTATTATCATTGTTATGTGAAAATTTAACTAGAAATTGTAAATATAACCCAAGTTTAAGGGGATAAATTCATTATAAAATAAAATTTATAAATATGAATTATAAATGTAGTTTTAAAAAAAAATTTGGAATATAATCAAATGAGTATTTATATGAGCATAAGCCATGCAAATAAAGTATAGTTAAAATTGATTTAAGCAGGATTTTGAAATTTAAATTCCGGAGATTTTGGAAGTGTTTTGAAGATAAATGATAACATTGTTGTTTTGGAGATATTTTTGAAAGGAAATTGTTATAAATGGATTTTGGCAGTAATATAGCATTGAAATCACTTGGATTATTGGAAAATAATTCTGATGATGACGGCCGCATCATCAGTATTCATTTTCGAATTTCTAAGTAAAGAATTGCTACCAAATTTATTTGTTTAGAAAAGCAAGTTGTTGAAAATTTCAAAGGAAATTTGTTGGAAAATAAAAGCCAGGATTGGTTTAATTTATTTTTGAGAAGTGTGATTTTGAAATGTTGGAGATTTCAAAATAATTTGAAATCAAAAGCCGGGTGTATAAAATTATGATGAGATAAGTTGTAAGCTTATAAATTGAGATGATTTTTAAATCAGAAATGGAATATAAGCTTTGAAGGTTGGAATTTAAATTTAAAGAGAAAAGTTGAAAGTGAAATTAACTTGGATTTGGAAATAAAAATTTGACTGGATTGAAATTAATTGAATAAGCTAAAATAATATCCAGTCGTATTCGAATTAAGTTGAAATCGAATTGAGTTAAATAAATCTGAGTTAAACTAAAATTGAATTGGAATAAGAATTCAATTTAATTAATGAATGGAATTAAATTCTTACCTGGATAACTGGAAAATAAGTTGGATAAGAAATAAAATTGGGTAAGAGTTAGACTGAGCAAATAAATCGGAATAGCATATAAAAGAATTAAAAATGCATGGAATAAAATAGGCTTGAGTTAAAAATAAAAGATGAATATATTCAAGCTTATGATGAAATAGAATAGTATAAAACGATAAGTTGTGACTTATTAAATTGAAAATGGACTACAAAGCCCAAATTTAATATTTTGATGAATTGAAAAATGAAAAGGAAATCCAAACTTGAATTGTAAAACACATTGAACTTAGGAAGATCAAATGAAGTGATATTTGGAAATAAAATCAAGAATTGAACTATAAATCGGAGAGAACTAATTTTATAATAGATTAGTTAATAAAATGTGTAAATGGGAACGTAATGTTGTTTAATTGAAGTTGAATTGTGAGTTTATGATGAAGTTTGGAAATAAACTCAAGTGATAAATTAAATTCGAATTAAATTGTTGGTGAAGTGAAATTGAACTGTGAGTTCATAAAATTGGGTGGTAAATTGAGAATGGATAGAAGATTCAGAACTTGAGTTATTAATTTAAATTTAACTTGAAGTGGTAACAAAATTAAATATATAATTGGGAATGTATCAAATAAAAATGTAAATGGATTAAAATAGCAATGGTTTGCATGCGCAAATAAAATCCAAATAAGTGAAGATAACCTGGAAAATAGCCAGGTAATAAATTGAATGAGTTGAATCTGGAAAGTTAAATTTTATAATAACCAATCAAATGAAATTTGCAGATTTAAAAGGGGATTGGATTAGAATAAAATCAAGTTAAATTGAAAAGAGAAAATTTACTTGTAAAATGAAAATGAGTTTAAGTATAAAATTTGAATAAATTGAGGTTAATGGACTTAAGGTAAATGAATGAAGGGAAGTTGAATTGAATTCAACTTAAAAACCAAGTTTAAAGATATTGGATGGAATTTAAACCAAGTAAAAAAAAAATTGGATCGGAATAAAATTTGGTGGGTTGTAAATAATATTTAAGGAAATAAACATTTAAAAATGAACTGAATGTGGATAAACTAATTATATTGAATAAATAAATGATGAAATAAATAAGTATCAAATGAAATGTGGTTTAAATAAGTTGAGAATTGGTTATTGAATGAAATGGCTTGGTTGTTTTGAGCTAAATAAAATAGTTTGAATAAACAAATTTGGAATAAAATGTAAATAAATGGATTGTAAATAAAATTTAAATGGAATGTGTCGAGCTAAATAAATGATTGTGAATGGATTAAAATAAAAGGGAAGTTTAATTGGTAAATAAGATGAACCTAAATTGTTAATGGTTTTGAATGGATAATGGAACTAGTTGGGTTAATAAATGAAATACAAGTGAATGTATTCAAATTTGAAATGGAAGCGAGGATAATTGGATTGTGAATAAATTTGGAAATGGAATAGAATTAAGAATAAAGTTGAGTGAAATCAATTTAGTTTGATTATAAAACTCAAGTGCTTACTTATTCGCATAAATCTCGTCAAATTGCAAAGAATAAATTGTTATTGAATGTAAATAAAAATTATTAAAATGCCTTGGATGGATAGGAGTAAATAAATTGGTTTTGACAGCAATTGAATTAAATATGAGTTCAGTTTGTTTAAAAATAAATTAAATGTATGCAATTGAGTTTTAAACCATTCAAATTGAATGGAAATGGTTTGTAAATAAGTTGAAACAGTTGAATTAACTTGGAAACTATATAAATAGCTTACGGAAAATGTTTGGTATGAGTTTCTTTTAGAGTTCATATGTTTTAACTATTACTAATAAGTGTAATATTGTTAAACTACATATATTTGGCACTTACATGTTTAAATTGAGTAAGTACAGGTACCTGGAAGTCGTGTGGCTGGATTTGGGTTGAGCTATTTGCTAAAAATAATAAGCTGCTTGCTTAAAATGCTAAATAAGGTACGCCTACGCAATAAAATAGGAAATATGAACTGTTTTTGGTTTTTCTGACCGTGTGGGTCGATGTATATATATTTATCTCTTTTGTCAAATTGCAAAAGCTCCTCCGTACAAAGGAGACTCTGCCAAAAATTTTCATAAATTTTGGGAGTTAGAAATTTTTTGAAATTTTGGAAAATTTTGCTAACGACAAAACAATTTTAAACTGGAAACAGAAGTAAGTTAGTAAATGAAACCAATTTAAAATAATGACATGAATTAGTTATAAATGGAAAATAAAATTTAAAGTTAGAATAGAAAATAAATTGAACTCATATGTAAATGAAGGAATCAACTTGAATATAATAAGACATAAACTAAGATGGTAAGGTGAAAAGAAATAAAAGAAACATATAAAATGTTTGTGTTATTAATTGGAAGTTGATAATATAAATATATTCCAAGTTAATATTTGGAAAAATAGATATTGGCCTTTTGTGAAAAAGTCGATGAATTGTTTTGGGATGTTGTGATTGGATATTAGCGCTAATCAGGTTATGCAGGTATTATAAAAGGGAAAAGAAAATTGGGTTTGATACGAAAAGATAAAATTTGAAATGCTCGACAAAAAGGTATGTATTTAAATTTGGATGGAATTTGATTGGGATTTCGATTTGGATTTGGATTGAGCCACTTGGCCTTTTGATTTCTTTTTGGATTTGGGAGGCCGTAGAGCCATTTTTGTAGTTGCACCGAGCTAGCCGCGCAAAGGAGACGCTGGCAAAAATTTTCGAAAATTTAGGGAGTTAGAAAAATTTTGAGAAAATTTTGATAACTCAAAATTTGAATTTAAGTTTAAATTTGAATTGATAAGTAGATGATATTGTTTGGGATTTATGGATAAGTTTGAAGGTTGGGAAAATGGGTAGAGTGTCTTTGATAAAAAGATTTGGTTGGTAAGTTGTTGAAAACTATTTGGGTGTGAGGAAATCGTTAACGGGAATAGAATCGTTCTTCCTAACTAGTAATTTCGGGGACGAAATTCTTTTAAGGGGGGAGGAATGTGACGACCCGGAATTTTTAAGCATCTAAAATCAGAATATTTAATTGATTTTAAGTATTCAATAGAGTAATTTTAATTTGAATTACGAATATCACTAATTATTGATAATTAAATAATTTATTGATTTAAATAATTTGAAACTGAGTAAAATGTTGAATCCGGAATTTTAAGCTTGTTAAAATATATTTGAAGGCGTATAAAATTTATATTGATAGTACATAGGATAATAGAAGTTGGAAAATTGAATTTAACAATGGTTTGTTTAGTTTTAAAATTTTTATCGTTTAAATTGAATTTAAAAATAGTCTTTCGAGGCACAGTCTCGAAATTTAACGAAACCAGTTCCATTGGGTCCGTAATGTTGAATTATTATTGGATTTCAATTTTCGCAGTGTTTGGAGTTACCGTTGGGTCGTACAATTGGTTAATGCCCAGTAGAATATAATTAAATTTAATTAAAATAATTGAACCTTTTCTGTGACGCCCCACCTCTGTACCCACGCTAGCCAAGGACACTACGGAATAATGCTGTCGACTAGCACGGAGAATAAGGCTGTTGAAGAGCGACCATCTGTATAATTACTTTGTGCGAGTACCGATATGCCAGATTAAATTATAACTTTTCATCTCAAGAGGAAATTCGACATACCGATACAAACTCAAAGCTACTACACAGTGGATATAAAGGTCTTCGGAAACAAATATAGAAATAAACATAACACAAATCAGTCACAGACAATTCATATCACAAAGGCGGAAATAGATATGAATATAACACTAACACATGAAAGTGTATATCAGAGTAGTGGTCTAAAAAGATCCACAATATCACAAAAGAATAGTTACATGAACTACACAAAAGAATAAGTATACATTATGGAGTCTATATCTCAAATGTATACAACAAAAACTACTAATCTAAGTAGTTAACCAAAAGTCAGAGGAATCAATCCCAAGAGAGAAGTCAAGCAGAAGCACCTGTAACATCTCGGTCTGACCCGAGTATTATTTAAGAAGAAAATAATAAACGGATCAGTCTAGCTATAAATATCAGATGAAGTGATATACAATAAGAGATATGACATAAACATATAATAATCACAATGCAAAGCTGTGATATATAAGTAATTGAAAAATCAACAAGAGATTAATCAATATCACAAAGATCTACTAAAGATAAAAAGGAATGTCATACTCCTAATTTCATTCACCAAGCCACAATAAATGACATATATATCCATGCCAATCGTAAAAGTTGGTGAAACATAAATTCCAGAAATCAACACATGAAATCCAGAAATCACAATAAAAAGGATGGCCAATCCCACAAACTGGACATCGACACAGCTAAAAAGACATGCCCCATGAACAGTCGAACATCGACGCACCTAGAAAGATACGCCCCATGCTCTGGCATCGACGCACCTAGAAAGATACGCCCCATGCACAAATAAACATCGATGCACCTAGAAACATACACCCCATGCACAAATAAACATCGATGCACCTAGAAAGATACACCCCATGCTCTAGCATCGACGCACCTAGAAAGATACGCCCCATGCGCAAATAAACATCGATGCACCTAGAAAGATACACCCCATGCACAAATAAACATCGATGCACCTGGAAAGATACACCCCATGCTCAAGCATCGACGCACCTAGAAAGATACGCCCCATGCGCAAATAAACATCGATGCACCTAGAAAGGTACACCCCATGTAATGTCTAACATCGATGCACCTAGAAAGATACACCCCATGCTAAGTCGAACATCGACGCACCTAGAAAGATACGCCCCATGCATAGACGAACATCGACGCACCTAAAAAGATACGCCCCATGTCCCGACTTATTGAGCCGATTGCTCCACGAAGTAAAAAAACATCGATGCACCTAGAAAGGTACACCCCATGCACAATAAAACATTGACGCACCTAAAAAGGTACGACCCATGTGAGAAATGAGACGAAACTCAATAAAAATGAGGAACAGTCCTCCACATAGACAAAGAGACATCGCACATTGCTAGTCTAAACCACAAAGATGATCGTCATGATCAACGAGAAGTGTCAATTACAATAAGCTAGTAAATATATGAGCTTAGTTTCATGTCCCATAACCACTAGCTTAACTTAAATATTTACGAACAAATTGTAAATCTCCACTAGAAAAATGTCACAAGTGGTTCAATCGAACAAGTCCAAAAATTAACCAACGAAGTAAACGCAAGCGTTTCATACCACTTGTTTTACTAAGTCGTTTAATTAGATTTATCATACGAGTGAGGTAAAGGTTTGTATATACTAATAGATAGGAAAACGGTTTTAAGAAACGAGCTTTGTAATAAAATATTGTTAAAATCATTTGAAGAAAGAGTTTTGATATTTACTACTAGTATAGAAAACCTTTATATTTTTAAGTGACAAATCACACAAAGAAGATTGTAAGAACAACCAATTACTAAATTCACATTCAAAGACGTGAATAAAATCCAAAGAAATCGATACCAAATCCATAGAAATGGATATTTCCAAAAAGATCCATAAAAAGAAGTCATCAAAGTCGACAATAAGTGATAACGATTAATAGGATCGCTAAAATCGATAAACAATGGAAATTCACACAAAACAGCCTGAATAGGCAAAAATAAACATTTCCAGACGTTTGATTTGGAATCCAGACGTCTGGATCTGTTCTCTGGAAATAACCCAAAGAACACTCAGACGTCTGAAACCTCAAGTCAGACGTCTGAGACCTATCCAGACATCTGGTTTGATGGTTCAGACGTCTGAAAATGGTCTCTGGCTTTTTTTATAATATGCGTGCATACATATTTACTTTCCAGGTCCAAACCAGACGTCTGGACTTGGTCACCAGACGTCTGGTCACTTGGTCTAGGCAACAATTTGCCTAGGCCAAAGTGGCCAAAACGTATCGGGAGCGATCGGACGAGCAACGACGACTAAGGATTTATGCCTAGCGACAACCCGGCCTTAAAAGCTCTCCGAAACACCTTTTAAAGCATGATCAAACATCAAAATTATGATTTTTAGAGAATTGGCTTCAAACACCAAAAAAAAGAAATATTCACAAAACCAATACAAATCAAAAGCAATTGCACATGAATAAATGTTAGGGATTCATACCTAACAACAAAGATAGATATAGACACAGATGTGAGATTAAAAATCTCACCTTTGCACTAAAATTTATGAAGATGAGGCTTGAAAGCAAATGGAAATCAACCACACTTCAATCTCAACTCAAGAAGCTTGATTCTAAGCTAAAAAGAGAAACATTTCCCAAATTAGGTTTAGGAATTTCTGAAATTGAATGGATAAAGAGTTGGAGAAGAAGAAGAGAAGCTTACCAATGGGTTCCTCTTGAGTTTGGAGCTAAAGCTTGGATTTGCAAAGGAAGTTAGGGCTTGGAGTTTTAATTTCCTCTTCCACCCTCCATTAACATAAAAGCTTGAGTATTAGGAAAATAGAAGAGAAGTGAATGAAGAGGAGAGGGTTGGAACTGAGTTAAGTGGGGTTAATGGGCTCAGCCCAAACCAAAGCCCTAAGTAAAAAGTGGCAAAAATCAACTTTCTCCAAACATATCGAAGCTTATACTCAAAAAGGTCGCAAACGGTATTATGAATTCAATGGAGGTGGTCTCGAGTCCTAATTCGACCGTATGCAAAAAGTAGGTTTTCGGACTAAAATCCCACGAATGGTGAAATATTTAAATAAAATATTTAAATATATAATCGATAAATATGCGGGTTGTTACAGACTCCCCTCCTTAAAGAAATTGCGTCCTCGCAATAATTAAGAAGGAAATATAAGAAGTAACAACCATAGAAGTATATTAACACAAAAGAAAATTTGAATCAAGAAGTTCACCATAAAGAGCACGAAGGAGTAAATCCGAAAGTTTTCGTTTGATGAATTCTCAAGATTTCACATGAGCTATCCTTAGGATTTGAGAACCATTGAACTTCTATCAAAAAGAATATATTTATATCGAAGGCGCTCAACTTCCGAAGAAATGATGTGAATGGAATGGTGCTCAAAAGTCAAATTTGGTGAAACTTCAGTCTCCACAATATCACCGGGCTCAAGAATGAAAACCGGAAACCCTAAGGCATTTCCGTAGATAAAAGACGTGGGAACGTCAAGAATAGCAGAAAATTGAGCCGGTGCAACGGTGTAGTACAAAAACGGTACGCCCGAGGGACTAGAAACTCGAATAATTTGGAACACCGACGTAGTACAAAGACGGTACGTCCAAAGAACCAAAAAGCCAAGTCATTGATGTAGTGCAAACGGTACATCCAATGAATCAAAAAGCGAAGACATTGATGTAGTGCAAACGGTACATCCAATGTATCAAAAGCATATCATTGATGTAGTGCAAACGGTACATCCAATGAATCAAAAACAAAGACATTGATGTAGTGCAAACGGTACATCCAATGAATCAAACAGCAAAGTCATTGATGTAGTTCAAACGGTACATCCAATGAATCAAACAGCAAAGTCATTCATGTAGTACAAACGGTACATCCAATGAATCAAACAGCAAAGTCATTGATGTAGTACAAACGGTACATCCAATGAATCCAAAAAGAAAAGACATTGATGTAGTACAAACGGTACATCCAATGAATCAAAACCCAAATAATTCGAAACACTGACGCAATTCAAAAACGGTACGTCCAATGAACCGAAGCCCGAATGATTTTCGGAACACCGACGTAGTACAAAAATGGTACGTCCAATGAACCGAACACAATAAAAGAACATCGGACGCAAGTTCATAAAAGCAATGAGATGAAACTCAATAAAACGAAGTACATCAAAACGCCCGATGAACTTGATAAAAAGATAATTTCATTTAGTCATCAACAAAGAAACAACCCCTTGTTGCTTACGACTAAACGCATTGGCAACACGATTTCCCCTTCGGGAATAAAAAGAATACCAAGATCATAAGAAGCTAGGAACTCGAGTCAACATGCAGTTCCTTAAAAGAACATAAATATTCCAAAGATTTATGATCGAGGTAGAGAACAAATTTTTCATCCAAATATGATGATGCCAAATTCCAAAAGCAAAAACAATAGCCACGAACACTAAATCATGAGTGGCATATCTAGTCTCGATAAGCTATAATGATTTAGAAGCACAAGTGATAGCACGTTCTCCTTTGCAAGAGAATGGCATTCCAAACCAATACGACTAGTATCGGTACAAATAGCAAAGTCTTGGTTCCCCTTCAGGAATCACAAGAATAAGAGTATCGAAAGGAAGGTTTCTTTTAAATAATCCTCTTTCCCGAAAAATTAAAACTTTCAAAATTACATTTATTTCAATGTAAAAATTATTTCTAGAAGAATTTACATTTTACAAGTTAATATATCGTGTCTGATTGTCACATCAAAGCGTTTAGGAAATTCCTATTGATAACGTTGATCAAGCGCATCGACCAAAATTCTTAAAGCACTCAACGGGCAATACAATCACAAAATCATCTTTTATAGGATAAATAAATCTCTTAAAAAGTTTTAAGAATATTCTTTGTTCGTTTCAAGAACAAAATCCAGTTTTACTTATAAATAAATCTTATGAAAAAGATTTACAAAATTTTAAATTACTATTTTCATCCAAAATCAATAAACTCAAGAATGTTCTCATCGAAATATTCATAGAATATTCGATTTATAAAATGGATGGAATAAGCTGGACAAATTGAATGACAAAATAAGTCATTCATAAGAATCATAAAGAGTGCGGAATGCGGTAAGTGGAATGCTAACTCCCGCAACTCGTAGCAAATAAAAACCGGTGATAAAGTCAAACTGAAAAGACCTTAGCACCACACAAAAGATATTGCTTAGGTGATGATCCTAAGACAAGCTCAACAATACCAGAAAATTTTTCAAACGATATGATTGAGAGAAATAATACTTTCCTTATCATGCGGGTTTTAAGGAATAAAATGATGCCATCAAATTGGAATCCAAATCACAAAGGAAAAATATAAATCTGCTTAACAGATTGAAAATGTCGAAGATGAATAATCCATGCACACGGAATAATAGGATATGGGCTTCACAATTTAGGCCAATCCTTACAGAAAAAGTCAATTCCGAAGCCAAAGTAAATATCGGCTCGGAAAGAAAAGTCACATAAAACAATCTCGACATCTAAACAAAAGCAAATTGAGTGTTGCGGATCTACCATTCGGATTCGCAATTCTCAATGAAGTCAACAAGCCCATAATATTCAAAGAAAAAGAATCGACAAGTTCTTTTGATATAAAAATAATGAGATGAAACCCATATCAAAAAGAACTCGAATAAGAAGATCACGAAATAAAACAATGCCATCAAGGATTGAGTGAAAAATACCTTGACCAAGAGAAGAGTTGCTAGGGGCTTGCACAATATTTAGCTTTCTCATTTCCTTATTCAAAAGTTTGGGACATGCAGATAAAAGATGACCCGGTTTCTTGCAATAGCGACAAGAATGGGGTTTTGGACACATATTCGCATAGTGTTCCTTAGAATTACAATTGTAGCATCCTCCACGATTAGGGATTGGATTCTTTGCTACAAAAGTAGTTTGCTTCACTCTCTTATTGGGATTAAGGCTCTTGAACTTAATATGCCTCTTCTTAGAAGCCCCAATATCACAAGCACTTCCTTTACCAACCTCTCCATGAAGAAGAGTAACATCCACAAGTTGATTGAAAGAAACTTCAAGTTTCAAAGGTAGAACCATTTCGGGGTTCATACTCAAAGCATATATAAACTCTTGATTCTTTACAAGAACCAAAAGTTGTTGAGCAGACATGAATACTCCATCCAGGGGAGTAGCACTAGATTGACCGGCGCTGGGACGGCCTGGTCTAACCATTTCTCTTCTTTAAGAAAGAAAGAAAGAAGAGGAAAAAGTTATTCTCGGAATAGATTTCAATCAAACTTGATTGATAAAACAAGGAATCATAAAGAAAATAGGATGAATCGGTACGAAGACTCGAATTAAACCCTAAAGCACGACTCCTAAGATGGACTTAGGACGATGATCCTTGTTATAATACTCCATATTGTTTCGAAATTTGGCTCTGATACCAAGCTGTGACGCCCCACCTCTATACCCACGCTAGCCAAGGACACTACGGAGTAATGCTGTCGATTAGCACGGAGAATAAGGCTGTTGAGGAGCGACCATCTGTATAATTGCTTTGTGCGAGTACCGATATGCCAGATAAAATTATAACTTTTCATCTCAAGAGGAAATCCGACATACCGATACAAACTCAAAGCTACTACACAGTGGCTATAAAGCTCTTCGGAAACAAATATAGAAATAAACATAACACAAATCAGTCACAGACAATTCATATCACAAAGGCGGAAATAGGTATGAATATAACACTAACACATGAAAGTGTATATCAGAGTAGTGGTCTAAAAAGATCCACAATATCACAAAAGAATAGTTACATGAACTACACAAAAGAATAAGTATACATTATGGAGTCTATATCTCAAATGTATACAACAAAAACTACTAATCTAAGTAGTTAACCAAAAGTCAGAGGAATCAATCCCAAGAGAGAAGTCAAGCAGAAGCACCTGTAACATCTTGGTCTGACCCGAGTATTATTTAAGAAGAAAATAATAAACGGATCAGTCTAGCTATAAATATCAGATGAAGTGATATAAAATAAGAGATATGACATAAACATATAATAATCACAATGCAAAGCTGTGATATATAAGTAATTGAAAAATCAACAAGAGATTAATCAATATCACAAAGATCTACTCAAGATAAAAAGGAATGTCATACACCTAATTTCATTCACCAAGCCACAATAAATGACATATATATCCATGCCAATCGTAAAAGTTGGTGAAACATAAATTCCAGAAATCAACACAAGAAATCCAGAAATCACAATAAAAAGGATGACCAATCCCACAAACTGGACATCGACATACCTAAAAAGACATGCCCCATGAACAGCCGAATATCGACGCACCTAGAAAGATACGCCCCATGCTCTGGCATCGACGCACCTAGAAAGATACGCCCCATGCACAAATAAACATCGATGCACCTAGAAAGATACACCCCATGCACAAATAAACATCGATGCACCTAGAAAGATACACCCCATGCTCTAGCATCGACGCTCCTAGAAAGATACGCCCCATGCACAAATAAACATCGATGCACCTAGAAAGATACACCTCATGCACAAATAAACATCGATGCACCAAGAAAGATACACCCCATGCTCTAGCATCGACGCACCTAGAAAGATACGCCCCATGCGCCAATAAACATCGATGCACCTAGAAAAATACACCACATGTAATGTCTAACATCGACGCACCTAGAAAGATACACCCCATGCTAAGTCGAACATCGACGCACCTAGAAAGATACGCCCCATGCATAGACGAACATCGACGCACCTAAAGAGATACGCCCCATGTCCCGACTTATTGAGCCGATTGCTCCACGAAGTAAACAAACATCGATGCACCTAGAATGGTACACCCCATGCATAATAAAACATTGACGCACCTAAAAAGGTACGACCCATGTGAGAAATGAGACGAAACTCAATAAAAATGAGGAACAGTCCTCCACATAGACAAAGAGACATCGCACATTGCTAGCCTAAACCACAAAGATGATCGTCATGATCAACGAGAAGTGTCAATTACAATAAGCTAGTAAATATATGAGCTTAGCTTCATGTCCCATAACCACTAGCTTAACTTAAATATTTACGAACAAATTGTAAATCTCCACTAGAAAAATGTCACAAGTGGTTCAATCGTACAAGTCCAAAAATTAACCAACGAAGTAAACGCAAGCGTTTCATACCACTTGTTTTACTAAGTCGTTTAATTAGATTTCTCATACGAGTGAGGTAAAGGTTTGTATATACTAATAGATAGGAAAACGGTTTTAAGAAACGAGCTTTGTAATAAAATATTGTTAAAATTATTTGAAGAAAGAGTTTTGATATTTACTACTAGTATAGAAAACCTTTATATTTTAAAGTGGCAAATCACACAAAGAAGATTGTAAGAACAACCAATTACTAAATTCACATTCGAAGACGTGAATAAAATACAAAGAAATCGATACCAAATCCATAGAAAAGGATATTTCCAAAAAGATCCATAAAAAGAAGTCATCAAAGTCGACAATAAGTGATAACAATTAATAGGATCGCTAAAATCGATAAACAATGGAAATTCACACAAAACAGCCTGAATAGGCAAAAATAAACATTTCCAGACGTTTGATTTGGAATCCAGACGTCTGGATCTGTTCTCTGGAAATAACCCAGAGAACACTCAGACGTCTGAAACCTCAAGTCAGACGTCTGAGACCTATCCAGACGTCTGGTTTGATGGTTCAGACGTCTGAAAATAGTCTCTGGCTTTTTTTTAATATGCGTGCATACATATTTACTTTCCAGGTCCAAACCAGACATCTGGACTTGGTCACCAGACGTCTGGTCACCTGGTCTAGGCAACAATTTGCCTAGGCCAAAGTGGCCAAAACGTATCGGGAGCGATCGGACGAGCAACAACGACTAAGGATTTATGCCTAGCGACAACCCGGCCTTAAAAGCTCTCCGAAACACCTCTTAAAGCATGATCAAACGTCAAAGTTATGATTTTTGGAGAATTGGCTTCAAACACTAAAAAAAAGAAATATTCACAAAACCAATCCAAATCAAGAGCAATTGCACATGAATAAATGTTAGGGATTCATACCTAACAACAAAGATAGATATAGACATAGATGTGATTAAAAATCTCACCTTTGCACTAAAATTTATGAAGATGAGGCTTGAAAGCAAATGGAAATCAACCACACTTCAATCTCAACTCAAGAGGCTTGATTCTAAGCTAAAAAGAGAAACATTTCCCAAATTAGGTTTAGAAATTTCTGAAATTGAATGGAGAAAGAGTTGGAGAAGAAGAAGAGAAGCTTACCAATGGGTTCCTCTTGAGTTTGGAGCTAAAGCTTGGATTTGCAAAGGAAGTTAGGGCTTGGAGTTTTAATTTCCTCTTCCACCCTCCATTAACATAAAAGCTTGAGTATTAGGAAAATAGAAGAGAAGTGAATGAAGAGGAAAGGGTTGGAACTGAGTTAAGTGGGGTTAATGGGCTCAGCCCAAACCAAAGCCCTAAGTAAAAAGTGGCAAAAATCAACTTTCTCCAAACATATCGAAGCTTATACTCAAAAAGGTTGCAAACGGTATTTTGAACTCAATGGAGGTGGTCTCGAGTCCTAATTCGACCGTATGCAAAAAGTAGGTTTTCGGACTAAAATCCGACGAATGGTGAAATATTTAAATAAAATATTTAAATATATAATCGATAAATATGCGGGTTGTTACATTTTCTTATACGCCACCCCCCTCCTTTTAATTTTCGTTCCATCCTTATCTTCCTCTTATATCTTCCCCTAGACGAGAAAAAAATTTAAAACCTCAGTAAGAAAATAGCCGAGCCTTTCAAAAAAAAATTGATTTCGCGTCTATAAAAAAAAGGGGGGGGACGAATTGGATTTGGCGGCGCGAGATGGTTCAAGAGCGGGAGGGGAAAATCGCGATTCCTCACGACGAAGGCGAGCTCGTTAGTAGGGAAGAGGCGGCCTGACCGGGAGTGGATGACGCGATGCGCTGTGTGTACGGCGGAGCAGTGTTCTCACGATTTAGGGTTTGGGGATCGCGCCTCCTCTATACGCGTGCGCACGTAGGTGCTGTGACGCGGCTTCTGGCATGGTGGCGGATCGATCTAGGGGTTGCGACAAGGTCGGGTTTTGGGTCGCATGTAGTGATAGCCTCGTGGGTGTTCAGGGTTGGCGACGCCGATGTTCCTCTAAGGTATCGATCATTTTATTTGATCAAATTTAATATACGGTTGTGTATGTATACAGTAAAAAGGAAATGTTTTAACAGAATTTTTAATTTACAGAAAATTTTAATTTAGATTTTGATTTATTTATTAATGCATAAGTTAATAATATACGTAAGTATATCAAGGTTAGATTTTGAAGGAAATAGGAATTAAAAAAAAATGGAAGTGTGTGTATATATATATATATATTAGAATTTTGAGATCTATAAATTATTTTTATAAATTATATATGGTAATTTCAAAAGAAAAATGTCAGTTTAAGGTAAACTATTAGTTTAAAATTAAGTAAATAAATTGTTCGATTCTTTTTTCAAATATTAATAAATCATATAAATTGTTTACTCAAGGTCAAAACCGGAAAACCAAGGCAATATCGAAGTGAATTGCAAATATAATGCAAAGGTGAGTTAATCTCACTCAGTTAATTTAAAATTAAATTTAAATGATTAAATTTATATAAATGTTTGAATGGATGAATTGATTGTTGTGTTGTATAGTATAGTATATATTTGAAATTGGTATTATATATTGTGCTAACATTCTGGGGATGCAGGGAAAACAGGTTAGAGGGATCCAACAGGATTCCTCAAAATTATTTAGCATTGTTGATATCCTCTGTTATGAATATTTGATATTCTGTGATAATTTTATTGATAATTGATGTATTGGATGATATGGTTGGATTGAATATTTGGCATACTGAGTTATTAGAATCTATAGAATTAGAATTTTGAAACGAAATAAAAGACTAAAATTTTAAGTAAAATAATTATAGAGAATTTAAAAAAAATGAATGGAAGGGAAAATAAAAGTAATTCTTTTAATATTCGAATAATTAAATTCTAAGTATGAAACGATGGAATTTGAATAATCAGAGAGATGATAAATTTTAAAGCTTAAGTGATATCATTAAAATAATAAAGGATAAAGAATTTATTTTAAAATATCCAGTTTCAAGTTAAAAGATACAGAAGAAATTTGGGAATCTGAATTGGTATTTTCAGTTAAAGAGTTTAAATCATAATAATGAAATAAAAATCTTAAAGTTAATAGATTTTGAAATAAATGAAGTAAAGAAAGGAATTTATTTCAAAGCGAAGTAAGTTGGAAATAAATTGTAAGTTTACTTAAGTGTTTGGAATTAAAATTAAAGAAAAGTGAGATATTGAAATTTATAAACTGGGTTTATAAAGGTGAAGTGGATTTGAAATATAAATTCAAGGTGTGAATTTATTAAAGGAATGGTAAAATTGTTAAAAATAAATGGAGATTTATTTTTAAAAGGATGTGAAAGCGCAGAGTATTTCTCTGGATAGCCAAGTATGGTTTTCAAAGAAATTTTAAATATAAGTTAAAGGTTTAATGTTGTTTTAAAAGCATGTTTAGAAATTTATTATTTCTAAATGTTTAACTTCTAAAGCAAATGTTTTCAAAACTATTAATGTAGTTATACTTTATAAAGTGGTCTTGTTTAAAGTATTCTTAAGCATACATTTTTAACAGAGTATTAAAGTAGTTTTAATTTTAATATTATAAAGTATATTTTATAATAACGTGATTTAAATTATTTAAAATCTAAAGTATTTTATACTTGGCGTTTCAGTGGAAATAAAAAATTTTGCAAAAAGTATTCTGTGAGAGGAAACTGGTTTAAAACTGTTTCCAAAATGGATTGAAATTGAAAATTTTATCTTGTGAGGATATTTTTGGGATTAATAAATAATTTTAGGAAATTATTTATTGTTGATGGATGTTTGTGAATATAAATTGATAGTTAAATCACCGACTATCAATATTGGACAAATACGTTGATCGTTTCGAAGAGACCGGGATCGAGATTTATTTCCCGAAAACCACTTCGATCTGATTTGTACGATTCGTGAAAAAGATTTTGGATTCAAAGATGGAGCATTGAAGTGCAAGGGCTAGTCGCTACTAATCCTGAGGATATTTCCAAAATGGATGTAGTAGGAATAGTGCCTTCGGTTCCGTTCGAACCCGGGACGGACTTGTATGGATGAATGCTTGCGAAAACATCGTCAGGTGGACGATGGGCATTCTAACGAATATATATGTTCTATAAAGGTAACGCTTAGCCTCAAGCCTCATCAAATGGGAATGACTGAAAATCAGGGGATATGCAGCAAGGTTAGGTGGGTAGCACCCAAGCAGGGTGAGGTCATTCCAGTCTAGATGTCCCTTTTTATTTTCGGCTTAGTGGTGCGGTTGCTGATCCCAACCGCGGGGTGATCTCACTCGGGACTGTCCAGTAAGGGATGGTTCCGGCCTTGTGCTGTAGGGGATGAAGGGAGTAATCCTCGGTACGGTGATCTAGGCCCCGTACAGTGAAAGGTGTACCCCAGTGCCTAGTCATAAGTTGGAAATCCATTCTCCCTACGAGCCTTGTACGAGTTTTGTTTGTATTATCCACTTTGTGGCTAGTAGCTGGAATTTAATAATGTAACAATTTCGGCTATTTTGTAAGTACTTGTATATAGGCCCTATTATAATATCAGAGGATTTCTATAAAAAGTGTTTTAGCTATCGTAAGATAAAACCCCGACATTTTTATTTGTGGCGTGGTCTTACGAGATGCTTTTATTTCCAAAGGGTTTTTGAAACTTTAATAATCAATTGAGTGTGATTTTCTCACGCTGGTATTCCAGACTGACTCGGGTATTATTTAACTGTAATGCTCGGGTCAGACCGAGTATTATAGAGTACAGGATATGATGCTGTGGAGCTCAGGAGAGGAGCAGGATGACGATTCGTACTCTCGTACTTGTTTACATATATATATATATATATATATATATATATATATATATATATATTTCGCTGTTGAGTTGTTGTATATTCCATTGTATGTTATTGATGTGGGCTGTGACTGATGGACTCTGATGATGTAATGTATGTAAACAGATGTATTTGATTTTGAGCAAAGATTATTTATTATCTATTATATTTTATTCCGCTGCGATGGTTAGATTCTGTTGTTGTTTTCAATTCTCTTCTTCTACCTCTTCTTCTTAAACCCAAATGGTTCGTATTTCTGTGTAACTTGAGTTGATTGTTGTAGAATAGTGTTAACTCAAGGGGTATGGATTTGCGGGTCGTTACAAAACATTTGTAAATATTGATTTTATTTTTAATTCTAAAGAAATTTAAAAGCTTTTAAATTAATCTCTAAATTAACAATCATGTTTTCTTAATTTTAAAAATACTTTCTAATTAAATATCAAATAAACAAATACACTTATACATTTATAAATGAATGCTAATTATAAAAATACAATCTTTAAAAAGAACATAAAATAAAATTATAAAACATTGCAAACTCAATTTTTTTTAAATGCTATTTCTAAAGCCTTGCATTTATTTTTATTAAATAAATACAAATCAAATTTCTATAGATAAATTTTTATAAAAGAATAATACAAAACAAATCTTATTTTAATTAAAAACTTTATCTATATATTTTAAACTCAAACTATATTAGTAATATGTATGTATATCCTTTACGTTCAAATTTATATTTCAATTTAAAGTCAAATTTAAAAATCAAATCTAAAATAAATTTAAATAAATATAACCATCTATTTTTAAATAAGCTCATTATTTATTTACAAATAATATATCCTATTTTAAAATCAATTTAAAATACACAGACTTAAATACACGGATATAAATGCATTTTAAACATACTTATAAATTTTGAAAACAATATACCAATTTATAACCATAATTAAAATATTGTATTATATTAGTTGGTTAATTATCTTTGAAAATAACAATTTTATCAATTCAAATAATTTAAATAAGAGATTATCAGCATTTTAAACTCCTGGAAATTCCGGGATATTACAATCCTCCCGCCTTAACAGAATTTCGTACTCGAAATTTAAAACAGAGATAATCCAAAGTTTTATTTTATTTCAACCAATTCAAACATACATAACAGCCATACACTCTCAATCAAACAAACAATTTCATCGAAACAGCCAATTTACTCAAATAAACAATACTAGCTATCCGGACACAAACCCGAATAAATTTCCTAAATTATCTCGAGTTTCCCCAGTACAGATACAGGGATACTCGCTCTACTAAACCCAAACTAGTTATACTTAAAAGCTGTTGAGTTCCTACTCAGCTAGATCGAAAATCTACACAAAATACCAGACCACAGACAAGACTGATCAACAACTAAAACCTTCACAGAACTACTGGTCTCAAAACTAGTGATGAACCAAAACATGTATTCCCTCAGAGACACGTGAAATATTTTGAATTCCAGTCTTCCAATCTAGCAATTCAACTCTTCAGACCAAAGCACTGATCTCTACAAAAACTCAGAAGAATCCAATATGCCTCGAAGCTCACCAAAACTTATTGCTTCCTTTACCAGAGAAATCTCAACAACATCGAAGCCTTCAACTTCGAATTCCAAATTCTTCCGTTACTTAACCTCAAAACTTACCGGATGATCCCGGCTGCCTATAGATCCTTCCCGATCAGCTCAACCTTCGCTGATGCTTTTACAAACAAACTGGATCAACTCACAAACTGATCCTCCAAAAGTAAAAACCAAACTTTACTATCAACGGAAGAAAACAACTTCTCTTATCTGGAAAATATAGAACAGAATCACTTGCCAACTTGCCTCAAATTCGGAAAAATAAATTCAGTAGAAACTCTTTAACACTGCAACTTCTGGTTGCTTCTACTCAAGAACAACAGCCACCTTGCTTCCGCTGCACAATTCTGATCTGGAGCAGATGAAAATGCCGTTGAATGAACATAGGCACAGACTAAACATCACATCTCAGAAATAAGGTTCAACAGAAATTTCATGAGATACAGAGTTGCCTCACCAAACAATCGACCTAGGAGACAACCTTCTACACAACTGAATCTCCGGTATCACTCCTGGTATCAAGTCGATTTAGAACTTAAACTCCAATGTGGGCAAATCACTAACTTTCCGGAAGATATATCCAGACAAATCTTCAGCAATCCCATAACTCCTACATCCTCTAGAGATGCCACAAATCCAGGCAAAGACTATCTAAGATAATCACCAAACCATCGCAAGTCACTTTTGCGATCAACCAATCCAATATCCAAGATACTATTCTCTCTCCACTAACCAGAATAGTTTATCCTTGACCAACTAATCCATCGAAGAAATAGATCCTCACTTGCTGCTTCTGAATTCCACCTCCAAGAAATGCTAAGCCAAAGAGATCTTCCTGCCGAAACATAGAACACTCCCGAGCTGCCCCGCTAACACAGATGCCAAAAAATTCTTATCCAGAGCACTTTGAGAAACTCAGACCTCCAACTAAACACACACATCCTGCAGAACTCAGCTACAACACTGAAGCTGACACACTTCCTTAAACTTGCTCCGAAAGAAAACATATCCCGAGGCATCCATAGTCACTGCAATCTCATCATGCAACTACTACTTCCTGAGGTATCAAAATACCATCACTCGCTTCTGCCCAACCGATAGTTCCAAATTCTCAAAAATCCGCTCACTCGAGCGTAATCGAACTTACACTTCAAAAATGAACTCCGAACCTTAACAGGTTTCCTTCAGAGATCAATGAAATCTTACACCAAACTACAGAGATTACTCGAGACGGTATTAGGTCTACCGTCTCGACAAATACACTTCCAACCTCAAACATTCAAACTCCAACCAATGGTAGTCGTGTTACATACACCACTACTTATCTACCTTTATAACTTATATTGGAAAACCCGAACAGGTCACCCAACAGATAGGTAGTAATATATATATATATATATATATATATATATATATATATATATATATATATATATATGTAGTTATATATAAAAATTACAAGTATGCTCTCTCAAGAAAGACGCCACTACAGAGCCTAGGTATTCACTCAACCTAATGCTCTGATACCAACTGAGACGACCCGACTTTCTTACCATAGAAAATCGCATCATTTTTAAGAAAGAAAGGGATAGAAAAGAGAATATAAAGAAGAGAAGACGAAAACAACATCAGAATCTAAACAGCGGAACGAATAAATTATACTAATAACATAAATATTACATAGTTTACCACCATTATCAGAGTACACAGATATACAACACATACTAGACAGTTATAAACACCTGTCTAGTTATACAACTCGATATAACTCAATGAAAACAACTCAGAGAACACACAGCGGAATACTATATTGCTATACGCAGAAGCCTCCTGCTCCATTTGCTCCTCCACAATTCGTCAAAGCTAACCCGAATCCTAACCTGAATCCCTTGGCTACTCGTAAAAATTTGAGTACCTAAGAGTTTAAGAAAAACAGAATAAACTCCGGGTCAGACATGGGTCTGGTGTGAGTAAACGGTTAAAGTTGCTTAACTTTAAAAAAAACCTTTTTGAAACAAAAAGGTATCACGTAAGACTTCCCATACATAAACATGGAAAAGTTTTTACCTTACGCTAACCAAAACATTTGATAGGAAATTCAGTGATATTATAATAGTGTCTAGGATTTTCAAATAAATAAGAAATAGCCAAAATTGTTACATGATTAAATTCCAGCTACTAGCCACAAAAGTGGGTAATACAATCAAAACCGTTGGCACTTATTGGATTTTGTATTCCATACAATGGCAGGGCTACTGGGGTACGCCCGTCACAGTACGTGGCCTAGATCACCGTACCGAGGAGTACGCCCGCTCCCCTGCAACACAAAGCCGGACCCATTCCTTACCGAACAGTTCTGAATAAGATAACCCGGTGGATGTAGCTATTCAACCGCCCACATAGTCGAAATAAAAGGGACCTCTAGACAGGGGTAAATCTTACTCTCAAGTGGGGGGTACCAATGAAGCTTTGCTGCACCTCCCCGATTTTAGCCATTCTCGGTTGATGAGGCTTGAGGCTACAATTACCTTTAGTGAACACATCACTTAGAATGCTCATCCTCCATCTGACGATGTTCTGAAAGCATTCAATCCATACAAGTTCGTTCCGGGTTCGAACGAAACCGAAGGCATTATCTCGTTACACTCATTTTGGAATCACCCTCAGAGTTAACGACAATAACCCTTGCACTCTAAACCACCATCTCGAACCTATAAGCACTAATTCCGTCAAACTCATCACGGAATCACCCCCAGAGTTATACTGACGTATAGTCCCTAGACCTCGAGTCTTCACAAAGCTCCACTTTGATTCACGACCTAACGTATTTGGAAACGATGTGGTTTTCGGATATCCAAATATGGAAACCCGATCCCCATCTCATCGAAATCCAAAGCGTGTCTTTTAGGTCCAAGTTGTTTTAAAGGTTTAAACAATTCAATACAGGTATCTATATACACACAGATAGATAACTCATAAATCACAATTGATAATCAACATTATCAAATAACAGGTAACCCACATTATCAATATCATAATAGATAATCCATATATCAAACATCCCAATTGATAATCTATGTAATCATCACAATGCAACCAATCATTCATATCACATAACCATACTTATCTCATTACTGAGATCACAAAACATCCAAGACAATCAATGTTATCCATTCATGCATAAGCAATGATTTACTCATACCACAAATAATTTAAAGTGAATTAAATTAACCATCTCCACCTCTAATTAATTTAAAGTGAACTAAATTAATTATTTCATCTACAATTAATTTAAAATTAATTAAATTAATTACCTTCATCACAATAAATCTTGCTTAAATAACCATTAGTTAAACCAATTATTAAATCACCATCCTAATTAATCAACCATGATTAATTAATCCTAAATCAAGTAATTAATCCTTAATTATTTTCATTAATCATATCAATTATGAACCTTAATTAATTACTTCCACTAATTATTTAACTTTAATTAATTTCATTATTGCTTAATTACTTCTTAATTACCTTTAATTACTTTATGAATTCTTTGATTTATTACACCAAGTAATAAACCTTTAATTATTTTAACAAGTAATTACCCATTTAAAATTACTTCCCAATCAGTAATTTTACCCAACTCAGTTATCTCTGAAATTTCCATTACTTATCTTAAGTAATTAGCCTTATCAAAACTTTATTAAGTAATCATACTTAATCTTTTATCAAGTGACTATATTTAATTAATTAACAAATTAATTAACTTAGTTGATTCCACTCATCTCATAAAACATAATCGAGTAATTCATCCTTAATTACACGTTAACCAAATTAATTTTCAATCAATAGATTAATTATCATCAACTATTAATTAATAAACCTTAATTATTAATCAGTCCTTTACTAAAAAGTAATTAATCATTAATTACTTTTATAATTAATTAATTAAACTTAATTAACTAATTAATCATCTCTTAATCATTAATTAATAAACTTAATTATTAATTAACAATTTTAATTACAAATTAATTAATCCATGATTATAATTAATTAATCCTTAATTACATTAATTAACTTTAAATAAAAATAGTTAATCCTTAATTAACTTGAATTTATAGATTTAATAACTTCTTAATTATTATTAAGGAAACCTAATTATTACTTAATAAAACCTTTATTAAGTATTAATTAACCTTTAATTACTTAATTAATAAGTAATTACAAATTAATTAATCATTAGTCATTAATCTAATCATCATAATTATTAGTTAATTAAATTAATAACCATACTTAATTAATTACTTAATTAATCCTTCAAAATAATTGAGTAAATAAATTAATTAAACTTAAAATTCTTAATTAACTAAATAATTATTCATTAACACTTTATTATTATTTAATATAAAACATTATATTTATTTAACCTTGAAATCTTAACTAAATCTTAATTCATTAATTTAAATTAAAATATAAAATAATCATTAATTACTTTCCCTTAATTATTAATTAACAATGCTAGTTTCAAATTAATAAATTACTTAAACTTTAATTGTTAATTAATAAATTATTTATAAATTTTCTATTTTATATTTGCAAAATATGTTTTGAAAATAAGATTAAAAAATTAAGACATTCATACAAATTCTTTTATAAAAACAAATAAATTTAAAGGATGAATTTTAATTTAACTTAAACTATTTAAAGTTTAAACTTACCTATTTTAAATTTCAAATCTTGTTAAGCATTTCTATTTTGATTCAACCTATATACATGAATCAAAGAAAACAAGCACATCATTTTTTTTCAAACAGATTTGATTTTAAAACTTTAAAACTGTTCCAAATTAAAAATTAAAAAAAACTGTTAAAACATAACAGCATAAAACCCAACAGCAAATTCCCCAGATCAACCCGAGACACAAACAAAAATACTCGAGCTCCTCCCCTAGCCATCTTCCTTCTTTCCCGAGACCTGCTTCGAGAAAACATAGCAACCCCAAACAAAACCCAAACTGCATACACCACCTCCTCGTGCAAGTGCACGGCGCTGGAATCACCTCCGGCCAACGCCAACACCTCCGACAAGTCCCTCTTCCATCCTACAATCACCTACGATCAACAGAATCTCATCTCTAGCCTCGATTCAAAATCAAGCTTTCCATGGTTTACTGAAACGCAAACACCATCTTCAGCAACCCTAAAATCGTCACCTCCGACCAACGGTAAGCACCACAACTCCGGCCTTAGCTTGCTGACTCACCTCGCATCCTCCTCCCCAAAAATCATACAACTCGATGCAATATTGAAGGTGCAGTGATCAATTTTTCAGTAAGAACCCTGTAACATCCCGCCTTGTCGCACGCTTCAAATCGACACACATGCCGATTCAAACCATACGGAAGGGCGAATTGTTATGGGGTAAATAAGAAAAACAGAGAAAGAAATAAACAAAATAGAATCTCACAGCGGAAGGATAAAATATAATAATAAAATATACAGTTTATAAAACTGTTTACAAACATTTATATAATACATATCAGAGTTACACATACCAATAACAATGCAGCGGAACAGTATGTAGTGCACTAGATAAATAATAATAGTAATACTACAAATCTTCTTCTTCGTCCTCCAGAGCTAAACTTCAAATCCTGAAACGCTCGGACTGACCCGAGCGAATTGAAAAGACAAAACACTCGAGTCAGAACTAAAAGATCTTATGTGAGTTAAATTAACAGAAATAAATATGAGTGTAGTAACTCAAGAGATGCTCGGGATTTACATCTCCTAAGGATCCGTTAAACTATTTACTATGTAGTATATTGCGCTATTATAATTGTGTCTATTTGTAAAATAAACTTACTTTTAAATAGCGTTAAGGGGTTACCCATATAGCCCTTAACACAGAATATATTCCCATAGTCTATATAGTACCGTAATCTCCCCCGTACTGGGCGTCGTCAGAGGGCACTCCATAGGTATGGTACAAAACAAAACTCGTAGTAAAGGCTCGGTATGGTAGGTGACACGGCACAACTAGGCAATGCCAGGGTAGATATACCAATTGCTATCCGGGCTGGTGGAAACGCGTAGCCGCAGTTACCGCCCACCTCGAACAAACTCCCCCAAAATCAAAAATAGAAGTGGCCACTGAATCAATCCAAAGTCAAAGTATAATATCGAAGAGGAGCGTCCGATCAGAGGTATGACCTCATTGGCCCGAGAATCACTCCTGTTTTAGCCACCTTATGCCAACTCACGGGAGTCGGGTCCACGTATTTACCTTACAGGAAACGTCGCCACCACCTACTTCATTCTGGAATCTCCACCGCGTACACGGTTAGTCAAAGTGGTTTTCGGTATCGACAGAGAGTATGTCCATATCCGATCCCGGTCTCTTTGCTAACCCATCGTTATTATAACACCGCGGTCATTTAAAAATAGTTTATACTTTAAAACCATAATAAAATTTTTCATTTCAAAACTATGAATACGATACCAATTTAAACCCAAAACAATATGATATCATTTTATCTCAAATATAATTCTTTTCCAAAATCATGCTGGTTTAAAATTTTAAAATATGTGGAAACCAAATATTTGAAATATACTTTCAAAGCATAATATTTCGAAATTCAAAATTTTAAAACCATAACTTCTAAAATTTGAATGGTTTGGATATTCAACGAATGTAAAATAAATGGTTTAACTTTAAAGTTACTTTGCAAAGAAAAATAATTTCCATGGCTTTTCAAATATATTTCTTTATTTAAAGTTTAAACCATAATTTCAATATCACTTCAAGTTCCAAAAACCCCTTCAATTTCTATATATATATATATATATATATATATATATATATCCATTTGGAGTATTAATATTTCAAAACTAAAGTTGGATTTTCTTCTTTCAACAATTCATATTCTATTGTTTAGTCTTAAATATTCATATAAATTCCATAAATAAAACTCCAATTTCTAGCAATTAAATATTTTCTCAAATTTACTTTATACTAGAATTTTCATTTTTAATTCATCTTGAAAATCCAGTTATAAATATCATACCTTAAAATTTCCAAACTTAAACATATAAGATAAATTTCCAAATTCCATTTTCTTAATTTTTCATTTTTATTCAACAGGTTTATACACAACTAAATTTTCAAATTTTTAAGTTCATATGTATATATATCGAAGAACAATATTTTATAAAATATCAAAATCAAATTTTATAAACCGTATCCCATCCAAACCATAGAAATCACTTTAAAATAATTTATATATAGACCACGGTGCATGTATATAATTTTCTATCCTATGGTCAAGTGATACGGATATTTATCATTTCAATCCGCAATTTAAAAATAAAATTTTGCGGTTTTATATCATTTCAAACCACAATCCCGAATGAAACGAAAAATGCATGATAACTTGCAGTTTAATGATATAAAATAAAACATCCATTCATCAACATCATCCATCATCCAAATCACAATCATCATCCAATAATAATTCAATATAAATATATATCTGATAATATATATCAGGTAATAACTGGCGGTTATATTCAAAAATAAATTTAATCAACTATTAAACTAACAGTTTATATTTAGTAATAAATTTTATAACCGTTTACTAGCAGTTCCTATGCAAATAAATAAATTCTAACTGTCAATTAATATGCAATAAATAAATTAAATTAATAGTTAAATTAAATAACGCGATTTAGAAAATATGATGAACAAAACATGCCAAACAGTTATAAATAAATTTCTACTCATATCTAAAATAAATTTAACAAACATAAAACATTTAGAAGTTGTGAGTGGGTTAAAACACTCACCTTTTGAATTTAAATCGAATTTAAATTTAATTTAAACTCAAAATTTCGACGATCTCCGAATCAGTCCAAACCAGCGTCAACAAATCTGGAATTTAATTATGATCCTAACGAAAAAAAATTCGTGTGAAACTGAGGTCGTATGTAGAAGTTATTAAATTTAAACGATTTGAAAACAAAATTAAATTAAAATAAACAGAAATAAATAGTATACCCCTGACACGTTCCACGTCACCATCGCGTACAGCTGCACGCGTCTCCTTCCTAATCTAACCCTAGCACGAGCGGTCTTAACAGCCGCCGCCTTCTTCCAAAAACCTCGGCACTACCTCCTACTTCCAAGGTGATCGGTCATCACCAACGCACAGCCCTCGTTGAGGCGCATCACCCAGCATCCCCGCGGCACTCAGCCGCCCCAAAATTTTGCTCGCCGCCGCCAGCTTCTAGCGCCAAAATCGGCGGATTTCGCAACCTGCAGCACGTTCGAGTCGTGCCGATCCACCAGAAACACTCTCCTCTACACATCAGCGTACCCCGATCGTCAAATTATGATGGATCCACCGTCGAACATAAAACTCAAATACGGACGGTCTAAATTGATTTGCAATTACAGGTCGAACTATGATTCGAATCAAAGAACGAATTGCACCACCAGATTACACATCTCGAGGACATCGACATATATTAATTTGGAATTTTTCTGGAGAGTTAGAATTTTCATTTGATTTTGAACTGTAGATAGATCTAGGTTTTGCAACCATTGAGGAAGAGAAAGAGATAAAGAAAATGAACGTACAGACAAATGATAGAAGATAGAGGCTAGGGTTTATAATCGTCTATTTATAAGTAGGGTTGGATTGGAGTAGATAGACCAGATAGATGAACGTACGGAACAAACTATGGCCCAAAAAGCCCGTTCTACCCCGGAACGAAATTTATTAAACCCATATATCCAAATAGGTATTTTAAAATATTCTGAACGCAATGGAAAAAGTTTCACGTCCAAATTTGATTGTATGAAGAAGTTATGCTGAAAACAAAATTTCCAAATTGATTTCAAATTGATTTTAATTAAATCGATTTCAAGGCGTTTTGCGTCCGTACGATCAAACGACTGGTCCGATCGATACGAAACTTGAAACCCTACAATAATTCAGCGATACGGATCCGATGAAACTAGTTTCGTCAAAATCCGAGTCCGTAGCCAAAATGGCTATTTTTATATTCATTAAATAAATTAAAATAAATTATTGAAATCCAATTTTATATCTAAATTCAAAAATTGGCCAAATTTTATCGCTTATATATTTCATAAGCAATTTAAATGATTTAACACGTTTAGATGTGAATTAAAAGTTGATAAGTCTATAAATTTCAGTGTTAATTCTCTACTTCCTTACATTTAGAAATTATAAATTTAATTCTCAAAAACCATTTATTAGATTTTCAACTTTTATATTCTCACCTTTTCCAAAATAAGGATGCCACTAGCATTGGTTCATGATTTCACATTATTATCCTCAAAGTCCAATTTAATTTCAATAACGTAATAATTTAAACGTTTAATTCCACTTTATTACGCAATAAAAGCAATTGTTGAATTTGATACTCAAATAAATATATAAATCTTTCTTTATACAAATCTATATTAACAAAGGTCCAATTATAAATAGAATTAGCATTAACTTCATCTTATAGTATTAACTACACAACAAATCTACGCTAACTGCACGATTAAAGTGAATTAATTGAAATTAAGTCTACATTAAATGTTATAAAATTATAAATTGGAACCTCAATAAATTTGTTCATTGATTTAGACTCTTTCTATACAGTAAATAGACATTTTTATGGGTATACATAACCTTTTGAATTATAATACACTTCATTAGTGCAGGCTTCATTTGTTATAAATTCCCCTTTTATTAACTAGAACACATTAACACAACAAAATAAATAAATTTAGATTTATTTCAATCGATTTACATTCTTAACTTAATATACTCAATAAATGGTTAACCTAAATAATTGTTACCCTTTTACATTCAAATTCAATCACAACCAACATTAACAACAATGTTGCCATAGATTTAGATTTGATTAAATAAATTAGATGAATGGGTAAAATTTTGTAATTATCCCAATTGCCAAATATATATGCATAAATTACTACTTATTATTATGAATTTCATTTATTAATTTACTAGTTGCCTTTGTCTTCTTATATCCTATTTACTACCAAATTTCTATATAGTTATAGTTTATCAATATATAAATACCTAGGCAAAATCAAGTTCTTGTCTTACCTGTTATTTCAATTAAATCGGGTATGTGCAAATAAATTGTTTATTAACTTATTCCTACAAAATTCTTTACATACATTCAGTTCCAAATTTTTATAGAATTAAATTATAATTACTTACCACTTAATCCATCAATTATATATTCTATCCAAACATGCATTTAAATTTTTATTTTAAATGAGTTTATGTAATGTTGACATCCACTAAATAAGATTTACTTTCATTTATATAGTTGCAATTCAATTCAGTTATTATTTCATTAATACTATTTTCGATTTATATCTTACAGTATTAATTTCACAAACCAATTTAATCAACAAATTACAACTTATAACCACAAAGGCTAATTTACGTTACTTCAATTATATTGCCATATAAACATTTAAATTGTTAACCATTAATTACAGTTACTATCTCTAATTCAATTTACTATCTAATAATATTAATTCATTTAAATAAATTCACAACTTACCCTTGTTTCCCTATATTCTCTTCTTATCCTAGTATAACTATTTACATTACTTCAAATTTATTCGTCATTTTATATCAACCGATAATACTTAGCTTAAATTCCTACGGTTTCATTTCCTTTTCAACATATGCTTCATTATAAGTTATAAATCTTTACTTCTTTCTAAAGTTAATTTTACCTGATCTTATTAAAAATGACAATTTTTAACTGACGGAAATTTACGGGTCGTTACACTCTCCACCACTCAAAACTTTTCGTCCCCGAAAAGGCAAAAGAAAAGAGAAGGAAGAAAATAATAAACAGTACATCTTATTTCAAATATTATCTTATAAACCATAATTTACTAAATTAATTTCCTTAAATAAAATATACCCGTTTTATAATCATTATATCCTTTTATACTTAAATAATTAGAGTTTGGAAAACATTTTCAACATAATTGTAAGTCCAAAATTTACGGAAAATTTTGGCAGTGTCTCCTTTGTACGGAGAGGTTTGGGAGAAAAATAAAATATTTAATATAACAAATATCATATATAATATTCAAACTTATTATATCCCAACCCGGAAAAAAAAACATACAAAATAGCGATATAAACCGTAATTCGAAACGTAACTAATTGTCGGGCAATTTACGCTTTTTATTATGGAACCAAAAGCAGTAGCAATTGTTTCCATAACCTGTATTTCACTTATAAAAATCCAAAGGTTTAACTATTTATATAAAGTGAAATATTTCCATGGTTTCAACTACTAACAACAATAAATACAACAACCATCAATTTCAACAAACAACATACACAACAAAACCAACCATCATTCAATCAAACAAGCAAATAGTTGTTCGGGTCCAAAACTTGAAATGGTACGGAATGAAAAATAACTATCAAGTGCATCATTTACTCAACAGTCTTAGATGGGATAAAATAGATTATTTATTCATCCAACAACTTCAAATTTCCTTAGCCAACCAACCCTAAATCAAACAACAACAATTCAAACCAACTAATCAAATAAACTTATATAAATTCATTACATACTTTAGTTGTTTGATTTCCTTTCTTTAATTCAATCCACATAAATTTTTCCTTTTATATTTTACACTTATTTCTAACAACTTTAAATTTTATTTTCTCGTCAGTGGTTGTTTCTTTTATTTCTACATATTACTTACAATTGTCCAAAAAAATTTATTTGTATTACATTTAATGCACTTCTCAAATTCAATCATTTATTAAATGCTTACATGCTATTATATTAAATTACAGTAACACCTTTTTTTTATTACACTTAAATTCTTAACCTTATAACCTCCATTCTTATAAATAAAGGATTTTATTAATTTATTACCTAAGGTTTACAGTCATTTATTTATATTACCTACTTTCCATTTTATTCAACTAGTAGCATTTAAATTGTACTAAATTTTATAACCATACACATCAATCCTTATTTATTAAAGAGTTTCGTTTTATTTACTTAAGTTTAAAATCACCTATTTATAATTCTTACCTTTAATTTTTAGTAAAATTTCAATTATAACTTAAGTTTATACCATTAACTTCTTATTTATAATAGCAATTCATTGAATACTTCATTATCTCCAAAATTTCTACTTGTATAGTATTCTATTCCGATCACTTATTTAACATTTCAACTTTTCATATTTGGTAAGTTATATATGTTAAAGAAAATGCAAATGAACTTATACAAGTTTTATCTCTTTTTAATTAAATTTAATGTTCAACAATATTACTTTTTGTCTCATATGTTAAAATTTTCAAATTTCCCTTTATAACTTTGCATAAATTTTCTTACCTAAATTAGAGGTTTAAATTCATTAATTACTTACCTTTTATTTCACTAAAATAATTTAAACTATTAATTAATGGAAATTTAAGAATTAAATACCGGGTTAAATTTCAAATTATTTTAAAAATAATAGATAAATAATTTCTTACAACTTTTATATCTCTAATTATATTTAAAACAATTAAAATTTTAAATAATTTCAAAATAAATCTGCAGTAGAATTTACCACAGTGGCCTTTCCCCCTCGAACTCGAAAATGAAAGTCGATGATGCGGCCGCCATCACCGAAATTATTTTCCAGCGACAGAGAGGAAAGTACAAAACTTATTTTCTCCAAAATCTTCTTTAAAACAATTCTTCCGGATTATATTGAAATATTTATATCGGAAAATATTTATAACAATATTATTATACTTCAAAATCCTTTGAAAGCAAATTTCAAAATCCCAGACTTAAGTTCTAAAATTTTCAAATTTCATTGATTTTAAATTCAATCTTATTTACCTATTATATATAAATTTTATTCCTAACACCCAATCTATTGCAAAAAAATATATATATATAATATCATTTAAAAATTTATTTTATATATAGAAAATATAATAGGCGAAGTTATTTCATTCACCTATATTAAAACAAATATTATGCCGGTCTGTCCTATTAAGTGTTTAGAAATCCCTATTGATGTCACAGCGTCCCATGCACCAACCAGAATTTATAAATACAAAACGGAACGAACTAACACAATATTAAAACCTTTTTATAACACTAACAAATACGCTCTCTCATAATATACACTCAGCGACTCCCATTGGGTATTACTACCCTATTAACAAAGAGCCAAACCCCACAAAGCTAAGGTTTATCGTTAAACCTCGCTTTGATACCAAACTGTAACATCCCGCCTTGTCGCACGCTTCAAATCGACACACATGCCGATTCAAACCATACGGAAGGGCGAATTGTAATGGGGTAAATAAGAAAAACAGAGAAAGAAATATACAAAATAGAATCTCACAGCGGAAGGATAAAATATAATAATAAAATATACAGTTTTTAAATCTGTTTACAAACATTTATATAATACATATCAGAGTTACACATACCAATAACAATGCAGCGGAACAGTGTGTAGTGCACTAGATAAATAATAATAGTAATACTACAAATCTTCGTCTTCGTCCTCCAGAGCTAAACTTCAAATCCTGAAACGCTCGGACTGACCCGAGCGAATTGAAAAGACAAAACACTCGAGTCAGAACTAAAAGATCTTATGTGAGTTAAATTAACAGAAATAAATATGAGTGTAGTAACTCAAGAGATGCTCGGAATTTACATCTCCTAAGGATTCGTTAAACTATTTACTATGTAGTATATTGCGCTATCATAATAGTGTCTATTTGTAAAATAAACTTACTTTTAAATAGCGTTAAGGTGTTACCCATATAGCCCTTAACACAGAATATATTCCCATAGTCTATACAGTACCGTAATCTCCCACGTACTGGGCGTCGTCAGAGGGCACTCCATAGGTATGGTACAAAACAAAACTCGTAGTAAAGGCTCGGTATGGTAGGTGACACGGCACAACTAGGCAATGCCAGGGTAGATATACCAATTGCTATCCGGGCTGGTGGAAACGCGTAGCCGCAGTTATCGCCCACCTCGAACAAACTCCCCCAAAATCAAAAATAGAAGTGGCCACTGAATCAATCCAAAGTCAAAGTATAATATCGAAGAGGAGAGTCCGATCAGAGGTATGACCTCATTGGCCCGAGAATCACTCCTATTTTAGCCACCTTATGCCAACTCACGGGAGTCGGGTACACGTATTTACCTTACAGGAAATGTCGCCACCACCTACTTCATTCTGGAATCTCCACCGCGTACACGGTTAGTCAAAGTGGTTTTCGGTATCGACAGAGAGTATGTCCATATCCGATCCCGGTCTCTTTGCCAACCCATCGTTATTATAACACCGCGGTCATTTAAAAATAGTTTATACTTTAAAACCATAATAAAATTTTTCATTTCAAAACTATGAATACGATACCAATTTAAACCCAAAACAATATGATATCATTTTATTTCAAATATAATTCTTTTCCAAAATCATGCTGGTTTAAAATTTTAAAATATTTGGAAACCAAATATTTGAAATATACTTTCAAAGCATAATATTTCGAAATTCAAAATTTTAAAACCATAACTTCTAAAACTTGAATGGTTTGGATATTCAACGAATGTAAAATAAATGGTTTAACTTTAAAGTTACTTTGTAAAGAAAAATAATTTCCATGGCTTTTCAAATATATTTCTTTATTTAAAGTTTAAACCATAATTTAAATATCACTTCAAGTTCCAAAAACCCCTTCAATTTCTATACATATATATCCATTTGGAGTATTAATATTTCAAAACTAAAGTTGGATTTTCTTCTTTCAACAATTAATATTCTATTCTTTAGTCTTGAATATTCATATAAATTCCATAAATAAAACTCCAATTTCTAGCAATTAAACATTTTCTCAAATTTACTTTATACTAGAATTTTCATTTTTAATTCATCTTGAAAATCCAATTATAAATATCATACCTTAAAATTTCCAAACTTAAACATATAAGATAAATTTCCAAATTGCATTTTCTCAATTTTTCATTTTTATTCAACAGGTTTATACACAACTAAATTTTCAAAGTTTTAACTTCATATGTATATATATCGAAGAATAATATTTTATAAAATATCAAAATCATTTTTTTATAAACCGTATCCCATCCAAACCATAGAAATCACTTTAAAATAATTTATATATAGACCACGGTGCATGTATATAATTTTCTATCCTATGGTCAAGTGATACGGATATTTATCATTTCAATCCGCAATTTAAAAATAAAATTTTGCGGTCGTATATCATTTCAAACCACAATCCCGAATGAAACGAAAAATGCATGATAACTTGCGGTTTAATGATACAAAATAAAACATCCATTCATTAACATCATCCAACATCCAAATCACAATCATCATCCAATAATAATTCAATATCAATATATATCTGATAATATATATCAGGTAATAACTGGCGATTATATTCAAAAATAAATTTAATCAACTATTAAACTAACAGTTTATATTTAGTAATAAATTTTATAACTGTTTACTAGCAGTTCCTATGCAAATAAATAAATTCTAACTGTCAATTAATATGCAATAAATAAAATAAATTAACAGTTAAATTAAATAACGCGATTTAGCAAATATGATGAACAAAACATGCCAAACAGTTGTAAATAAATTTCTACTCATATCTAAAATAAATTTAACAAACATAAAACTTTTAGAAGTTGTGAGTAGGTTAAAACACTCACCTTTTGAATTTAAATCGAATTTAAATTCAATTTAAACTCAAAATTTCAACGGTCTCCGAATCAGTCCAAACCAGCATCAACAGATCTGGAATTTAATTACGATCCTAATGAAAAAAATTCGAGTGAAAATGAGGTCGTATGTAGAAGTTATTAGATTTAAATGATTTGAAAACAATATTAAATTAAAATAAACAGAAATAAATAGTATACCCCTGACACGTTCCACGTCACCATCGCGTACAGCTGCACGAGCCTCCTTCCTAATCTAACCCTAGCACGAACGATCTTAACAGCCGCCACCTTCTTCCAAAACCCTCGGCACTACCTCCTACTTCCAAGGTGATCGGTCATCACCAACGCACAGCCCTCGTCGAGGCGCATCACCCAGCATCCCCGCGGCACTCGGCTGCCCCAAAATTTTGCTCGCCGCCGCCAGCTTCTAGCGCCAAAATCGGCGAATTTCGCAACCTGCAGCACGTTCAAGTCGTGCTGATCCACCAGAAACACTCTCCTCTACACATCAGCGTACCCCGATCGTCAAATTATGATGGATCCACCGTCGAACATAAAACTCAAATACGGACGGTCTGAATTGATTTGTAATTACAGGTCAAACTATGATTCGAATCAAAGAACGAATTGCACCACCAGATTACACATCTCGAGGACATCGACATATATTAATTTGTAATTTTTCTGGAGAGTTTGAATTTTCATTTGATTTTGAACTGTAGATAGATCTAGGTTTTGCAACCATTGAGGAAGAGAAAGAGATGAAGAAAATGAACGTGCAGACAAATGATAGAAGATGGAGGCTAGGGTTTATAATCGTCTATTTATAAGTAGGGTTGGATTGGAGTAGATAGACCAGATAGATGAACGTACGGAACAAACTATGGCCCAAAAAGCCCGTTCTACCCCGGAACGAAATTTATTAAACCCATATATCCGAATAGGTATTTTAAAATATTCTGAACGCAATGGAAAAAGTTTCACGTCCAAATTTGATTGTATGAAGAAGTAATGCTGAAAACGAAATTTCCAAATTGATTTCAAATTTATTTTAATTAAATCGATTTCAAGGCGTTTCGCGTCCGTACGATCAAACGACAGGTCCGATCGATACGAAACTTGAAACCCTACAATAATTCACCAATACGGATCCGGCGAAACTGGTTTCGTCGAAATCCGAGTCCGTGGCCAAAATGGCTATTTTTATATTCATTAAATAAATTAAAATAAATTATTGAAATCCAATTTTATATCTAAATTCAAAAATTGGCCAAATTTTATCGCTTATATATTTCATAAGCAATTTAAATGATTTAACACGTTTAGATGTGAATTAAAAGTTGATAAGTCTATAAATTTCAGTGTTAATTCTCTACTTCCTTACATTTAGAAATTATAAATTTAATTCTCAAAACCCATTTGTTAGATTTTCAACTTTTATATTCTCACCTTTTCCAAAATGAGGATGCCACTAGCATTGGTTCATGATTTCACATTATTATCCTCAAAGTCCAATTTAATTTCAATAACGCAATAATTTAAACGTTTAATTCCACTTTATTATGCAATAAAAGCAATTGTTGAATTTGATACTCAAATAAATTTATAAATCTTGCTTTATACAAATCTATATTAACAAAGGTCCAATTATAAATAGAATTAGCATTAACTTCATCTTATAGTATTAACTACTCCAATTACACAACAAATCTACGCTAACTGCACGATTAAAGTCAATTAATTGAAATTAAGTCTACATTAAATGTTATAAAATTATAAATTGGGACCTCAATAAACTTGTTCATTGATTTAGACCTTTCTATACAGTAAATAGACATTTTTATGTGTATACATAACCTTTTGAATTATAATACACTTCATTAGTGCAGGCTTCATTTCTTATAAATTCCCCTTTTATTAACTAGAACACATTAACACAACAAAATAATTAAATTTAGATTTATTTCAATCGATTTACATTCTTAACTTAATATACTCAATAAATGGTTAACCTAAATAATTGTTACCCTTTTACATTCAAATTCAATCACAACCAACATTAACAACAATGTTGCCATAGATTTAGATTTGATTAAATAAATTAGATGAAAGGGTAAAATTTTGTAATTATCCCAATTGCCAAATATATATGCATAAATTACTTCTTATTATTATGAATTTCATTTATTAATTTACTAGTTGCCTTTGTCTTCTTATATCCTATTTACTACCAACTTTCTATTTAGTTATAGTTTATCAATATATAAATACCTAGGCAAAATGAAGTTCTTGTCTTACCTGTTATTTCAATTAAATCGGGTATGCGCAAATAAATTGTTTATTAACTTATTCCTACAAAATTATTTACATACATTCAGTTCCAAATTTTTATAGAATTAAATTATAATTACTTACCACTTAATCCATCAATTATATATTCTATCCAAACATGCATTTAAATTTTTATTTTAAATGAATTTATTTAATGTTGACATCCACTAAATAAGATTTACTTTCATTTATATAGTTGCAATTCAATTCAGTTATTATTTCATTAATACTATTTCCAATTTATATCTTACAGTATTAATTTCACAAACCAATTTAATCAACAAATTACAACTTATAACCACAAACGCTAATTTACGTTACTTCAATTCTATTGCCGTATAAACATTTAAATTGTTAACCTTTAATTACAGTTACAATCTCTAATTCAATTTACTATCTAATAATATTAATTCATTTAAATAAATTCACAACTTACCCTTGTTTCCCTATATTCTCTTCTTATCCTAGTATAACTATTTACATTACTTCAAATTTATTCGTCATTTTATATCAACCGATAATACTTAGCTTAAATTCCTATGGTTTCATTTCCTTTTCAACATATGCTTCATTATAAATTATAAATCTTTACTTCTTTCTAAAGTTAATTTTATCTGATCTTATTAAAAATGACAATTTTTAACTGACGGAAATTTACGGGTCGTTACAAACCCAAAACTAGGTTTACAACCAATCTGTGACAAAATCAAACATCACAATGATTTAAAAATTCTTTAACCATTTTTGTCGCAATCCACAAACATGATTCTAGCTTAAACCAAAGACCCGAGTAACCCAGATCCAAGAATCATTAGTAATTTGCAAAAACCCTTCTTCCATTAAAACCCAAATTACTCACTCAATACTTTCTTATAAACTTGGATTTTTATCTTAAAAATCTTTATTTTCAAAATATACTCGAATTTGGATCCTGAAACAACAAATCAGGATATTTAAATTTTTGACGTATTTGAAATTTTATATGTAAATCAAGTTTTCCAGTGAAACTTTGCTTAAAAAAATTTAAACTATTTTCAAAATTTGAGTCTTGTTAAAATTCATAACTTTTGTTTAGAAACTAATTTCTAAAATAAATCATAGAAGTAGGAATTGTTTTATGAATATATATATATCATGTTTGTAAGTTTTGAAGTTATTCGTTTGTCTGATACAATTCAGGCATGCTCAACAATTCTCATGATTTTTCAATGTATAACTATGTTCTAAAATTCCTAAAATCATCATGCAAGCATTATCTCCAAACTTACATTACAGATCTACTTCAACCATATATCAATGCATCATATTCTTGCTAGCAGATTTCAAATAGGGGTTTAAATATTGGAACAGGGTACTTCAAAATTTGCAAAGAAACACTCAGTAAATTAACATATAGATATGCATGCAGATCAAAACATCAACACAATAATTTATAAGCAACACCTATTAGTTTCTAACTTTTAATTTTAAAAAGTTTACTCACCTCAATTTAGAAATGCAGTGGTTTGAAAAAGAACAAGGAGGCTCAATTGAAATTACTTCGAGATTTGCATTTTGAAAAACTGACAAAATAACTTGAACTTGATGCTATTAAAAACTGGAATACTTCAGGATTGCTTCCAACAAATTTGCTTCAGGTAATACCCCTTTGAGACTTGCATGCATTTGAAAATTTGATGAAGACATGAATTGAAAACTTGCACCACTTTGAAATCATAATGCAGAATTTGTTTTGAGGAGGTTGTTTCAGGTTTGACTGACTTGAGTTTGAGGAATTGATTTCAAACTTGAGAATGCTTCAGGTTTTTGAGTAACGGGGATTTATATTTTAATTGGAGGAATAGATGCAGATTTGGGAAAATAGTTTTCAGGAAAAGAGAATCTGTAAAATTGTTTTGAAGAGAATTTTGATTTGGACAATGATGATTTTTTTTCTCTCCAGATTTTTGTTTGAGGATGGTTTGAAAATTGTTTGAGTTGAGGAGTGTTCATATTTTGAAGTTGCCATTGTTTTCAAATTTTTGAGAAGTAGATAAAAAAGAAAAATGAGAAGGAGATGGAAAATGTTTATAAGTAATTTTAGATTTTAAAAACAAAAATGCAAATATGACACATGTCTCAATTTCCATAAATATTTTAACACTAGTTAACATAGTGCTTTAAAATTAAACATTTGTCAATATTGAGTTTATTTTTAATTCTAAACAATTTAAAAGCTTTTAAATTAATCTCTAAATTAACAATCATGTTTTCTTAATTTTAAAAATACTTTCTAATTAAATATCAAATAAACAAATACATTTATACATTTATAAATGAATGCTAATTTATAAAAATACAATCTTTAAAAAGAACATAAAATAAAATTATAAAACATTGCAAACTCAATTTTTTTTAAATGTTATTTCAAAAGCCTTACATTTATTTTTATTAAATAAATACAAATCAAATTTCTATAGATAAATTTTTATAAAAGAATAATACAAAAAAAATCTTATTTCAATTAAAAACTTTATCTATATATTTTAAACTCAAACTATATTAGTAATATGTATGTATATCCTTTAAGTTCAAATTTATATTTTAATTTAAAGTCAAATTTAAAAATCAAATCTAAAATAAATTTAAATAAATATAACCATCTATTTTTAAATAAGCTCATTATTCATTTACAAATAATATATCCTATTTTAAAATCAATTTAAAATACACAGATTTAAATACACAGATATAAATGCATTTTAAACATACTTATAAATTTTGAAAACAATATACCAATTTATAACCATAATTAAAATATTGTATTATATTACTTGGTTAATTATCTTTGAAAATAACAATTTTATCAATTCAAATAATTTAAATAAGAGATTATCAGCATTTTAAACTCTTAGAAATTCCGGGATATTACATAGGGTCTATTTCAATATAATAGATAATAATTTATAATCCAAGCATACAATCAACACAATCAAGCAATTTTAAATCTAACTATTTAAATTTTAAATCGAAACAATTTCGATTGAGTGAGAAGTTCTCATCTTGTTTCCAATAACAGTTGTAGTGTTTTATTTCGAATAAAATTAAATGCACGTTTAATTTTACCTAAAATTTTTACTAGCTCTAATCAACTCCAATCTAGCCCCAACGCGTAGTATTCGTCAATACGAACCCGACGCAATTCGTTTCGTCCAAAACGGACCTCGTATGAAAGAGTTACAGCATTTTAAAGTTTGAACGAATTTATATAAATTAGTTAACTTTTTATTTATATTTTTATAACCTCTGCAATCTGGGCCATTCGTTTTTGAACCCAAAATATAGGCCCTTGCTTTCATCTTCTCCCACGCGACAAAAACCAGGTGATAACCGAACCCATAGCCACCCTAAACCCTAATTCTCGCAACCCATACGAACACCTTCACGTTGATCAGCCATCGCCATACGAAAGCTCGTCGCCTACTCCATGCTCGGCCAGAGCATCATGAAGCTCGGCTGCCTCCCTGTTTAGAAAAGCATGCTCGAATCAAGGAAGAACACGGCGCCTTTTCTCTCTCCTCACTGCGCGATAACCTATCACAACCGTTGGATGCGTAGCTCTCGACGTGTTCTACGTTATTGTAGTTGGAAGTTTCTTGAATTAATTGGTGGATTTGAAGAAAATTGAGGGAGAAGGAATCAAAATTCTAGCCATTGAAATATAGAACGGCGGCTTGGGTTTAAACTAGGGTTTTGATGAAAATTGTGAGAAATGGTGGCCTTTTATAGAAAATTACGTGACACTATTCACCCGAAATTTTTTCAAACTCCAAACAAAGCGCGCTGCCTGGCGTCTATAATATTTTACCCCCATTCCGAACGCAATGGAATATATATCGGAAGCCAATTCGATCAAATTTGGAAGATAGGTTTTCGAATCGACTATTTAAATTCAAAATTAAGTCAAAGCGATTTCTACGCGTTTTAGCTTCACCCGGACAAACCATAAGTTCGATTGACACGAAATTTGAAATCATACAATAATTTAACATTACGGATCCGATGAAACTGGTTTCGTAGAAATCCGGGACTGTATGAAAAATGGCTATTTTAACTCATCAATTAAATATTAAAATATTTAATTTCCACAAATTAACTTTTAATTCAATTTTAAAAGTTCTATAACATCATTCTAACTTTAGTATGATTTATTACAAGTTTACAAATCATTTTTAATCACATTAGACCAAATTTCCAATTATTTCTGTAAGTTGAAATATTAAATTATCGATTTAACTATCCAATTAAATTCTTAAATTCAAAATAAAATTTATTCAACTTACAAATTTTACTTATTAATATTTAAAATCAATTAAATATATGAATTTCAATTGACAAGAATTCTGGGTCGTTACAAACTTCCCCCCTTAAAAGAATTTCGTCCTCGAAATTACCAAGTAAGAAAAAGTTACATAATCCATTAACTTTTCAAAATCCGTAGTTAAACTTCTTACAATAACTTTACTAAATTTTCAATTCATACTTAGTTATCTTTTCAAAACCAACTATATCGTTTAACTTTTCACTCCAAAATCAAAGTTATATTTTTCAAAATTTTCCAATTTTCTCAAAAATATTCTAACGCCTTAAATTTTCAGATAAATTCGCCATAGTCTCCTTTGCGCGGCTCGATCCGAAAAAGAAATGGCAATATATATATCACAAATATGCATCTCATCAAGTAATGAGGCATCCCGTAGGGAAAAAAGTGTAAAAGTACGATATGTAATCCGAGATATGTACCTTATATATTGTTAGCGAGCGTATACGGCTAATATAGCACGAAAGCGAGCTCCAAATGCGAAGCAAGCACAATCCGCACCTACTAAACACTCAACAAAGAAATGAGAAACATGCATATATGAAAATAATGCCAATATACAACATATACCAACAACTATATGTGCCAATATAGAAAATGGAATCAAAAGAAATAAATTCAACCATCAACCAACTAGCATCCAAGTAACATCCATAACCAAATCAATACACTTTCACTTCTCATTAATATTCAATGAATTGGTTTTCCAATTTAAATCACATTTGATTCATTAACATTGGATGTTTTCACTAGCATTCATTTTCAATTAGTTCATATTCACTAATTCATATTCAAGTTGGTTCACTTCCAAATCAAATTCAATTCTATTTAAGATTCACTTAACTTCCAATTCGATTTCAATTACTTTACCATTCAATTTCATTAATTCAATTTCATATGGATTTCTATACAATCAACTAACAACAATCTAACAATCAATGTATATCCAACACTACCAAATTTCTTTACTTTGCTTACGTTCATTCAATTTGGTTCATCACCTTTAATTAGCTTTAATGAATTAACACTTACTGTGAAGACCCGCAAATCCGTACACCTTGAATATACACTAATCTCCATAGATTAACTCAAGATGAACAGAAATACGAATTATCAATGTTTAAGAAAAAGAAAAAGACAGAAGAAGAGAGAGAAAGATAGAGAGGAAAGAAAATAGAAAATAGAACGGAACAGAACACAACAGAACAACATCAGAATCTCACAATTCGCAGCGGAACAACATATAATAAATAAATGAATAATCTTTAAACAAAGAACTATATTAGTTATTACATTTTATACATTACATTACATTACATCATATCATGTACAACATCAAACAACAAATAGTGCAGCGGAAAAAGAAATACTATATAGTAGTAATACGCCATGCCATCCAGCTTGCCTCCAGCAACTCCAGAATATCCAGAATATCCTGATAAACCTAACTCTTAACTGCCCGTGTGGAAATTGGTGGGCACCCAGAGTTTAGGAAGGAAAACAATAAACTCCGAGTCAGTCATGTGACTGGTGTGGGAACTCAAAACAGTTTATTTATCTTTGAAAATCAAATAGAGGAATATTTTTAAAGTCAATTCGCAATGCTTTTAAAAATGAGACTACCATAAGACCTCCCGCCACACACACAATGCAAACGCAGACTTGGAGGAGATTTCTCCTTATGATAGTCAAAGATGCATGATACGCATTAAAAAGAACATTTGATATTATTACTAGTGCATAGTGTAGGAAAAATTCATTTGGAAAGTAGAATATAAATCTTAGCCAACATACGACCATTATCGTATGCCTACTATAGCTACCATCTAAACAGTGGTGACCACCATAAGTAAATGGCAGGTTCTACAACTAATACCGTACAAAGTTTCGTATTGGGAATTGGATTTCCAATGAATGATCAGGCCAAGGAACTTCCCATTGCCACATGAGAATGCCTCTTGAAGGACATCCCCGAGAACCAAACCGGATCTCTACCAACACAAGGTCGGGTTACCCCTAACTGAGTGACAACTGACCGAATATGCCATCCCCCGGTCCTTTGGGACCTTTCAACCGAGCGCTCGTAATCAATTCACACAATCATAAAGTGTTTTCAACATGAGTAAGTATCTGGGCTCCATACCATGATACCACCCTGTTCCAGAAGGAAATGCACATATCCTAAAGGGCGCTACCCCTCATAACCTTGCCGCATCTTTCCTATTTTGACCATTCCCGAGGTGTGAGGCTCGACGAAGTCACGTCCACAAAAACACACTTTATACAAAAGCCATGCTTTGGGTCAACAAATGATCATAGAAATGATCACCAGGATAGACGATCAAACAAATGATCCTATCACAAATAATCAACACAATGATCATTTACAGCAACACTCAGCATGTCACATTACCAAATTGGGAATATATCGCTGATAACCTTCAACTACATAACCTCTGAGCTCGTACGTCTCAGAGAAAGGTGTTAAGCTAAAAGAATAAATTCTCCGCCACCAACAGAAATATGTTTGAAAGAAATCGGCTTTATATCTCAATTTGTAATGTCAGACATACAATCCATACAAGTCTGTTCCGGGCTCGAACAAAACCGAAGGCACTTACAAAGAAGTCCTTGCAATCCGGATAATCTCTAATCACGTCCGGACTTCCCATCACATATGGAGTCTCTATACTATAGCTACTCGGTGCAAAGACAATCGACGAGTTGTCCTTTCGCTTTCAAAAAGATCCGGTCTTCAACACCGGTCTCCAAATGCAATTCATAACGACGTATCACATATTCGGAATGGGTTATACGACCCCATGGTCCTTTCCCGGTTAACCCGAATAGTGAGCGCTTATTCAAAAATAAGTGAGGCATTCAAATTCAAACAAATTACATCAATTACCCATTCAAAGGGAAATATTGATAGTCGGTTATTGAACTATCAATGGATATGCACACATCACTAGTTTCCAAATAATTTTCCAAATTATTTATTTTCCAAAATATCTTTACAAGATATATTATTTTCAATACTTCAAAAATAAATCAATATTTATTTTTAAACGAATTCCACTTTCTTTTATAAATTCCATAGTGAATTTAAAATCCAAAATATCTATGCATATACGATTTCAATTATTCATTTCAATTTATCTTCAAAAAGATAAATTCTCAAATATTCCCTTTATATTGGAAAACATTTCCATACTTATTAAATAAGTAATTCTCAATCCATTTATTTTCAACACTTGGAAAATATTCAATATACTTAAATCGAGATTAAGTATATATTTCATTCTTTAAGGAAATCATTCTCTTAAACATATATATTTGGGCCAAAACGAATGTTGCGTAAAACATCGTTACGACAACCCAAAATCACTAGTATAGGGATTCGAAATTAAAATAGATATATAAATCCCAATACTATACAAAACATTTCCTTTCGGAAATCATTTACTATAACAACAGTGTTATAGTCCACCATTTCCTTTTATTTCTCGAAAACGTCTATTTCAACAATAAATGTTGAAATCTATGGTTTCGAATCTCAACCCATAAAAAAAAAACATCGTTAGATCGTTTTAATTCAATTTAAAACATCAAATCTAAACCTTTTCTTTAACATATTATTCACTGTTCAAAAACGTGAATATACTACGTTAATCAATTTCATCCTTTCTATACATTTTATTTCAAAGGATTATTCACAGTCAAAAACGTGAATATAACTCCATTAATAAGTTTCGACAATTTACTTATCAAAATAAGTCATTTGCGGATTTATAAAACAACGTTTATAATTTCCATTTCTATTTATTTTATAACATCTTCCTTTTTATAAATTCCTTTATTAACCTATTCAATTTATAACTCAATTATAAAACAAAAGTTCATATTATAAGTCAAATGCTTATGAAACGATTATTTTACAAAATCGTTCTTTTGAACTTTCCAAATTATAAATCTGATAACTTATAAGATTTATTTATTCACCCAAATCTATTCCTTTAATAACTTTATAAATTTTATAAACCTGCTGCTTATAAAATTACATTTATAACTTCACCGATTATAATTCTATAAATTCCATTCATTTATAAAAATTCATTCACAATTCATTCTAACACTTATAAAAACTCGTTTTATAATTCAAATATTATCATTTACAAATTATCAATTTATAAATCTCTTATGTAAATCAATTTATATTATTCTTTTAAAACATCTTTTAATCTCCTTTATAATTTCACCAATCTCTTGATTTATAAAATAATCAAATTTATAAATCCTATATTTAAACTTTTATAATAAATTCAAAAATCGTATTTAATTATTTTATAAAATCATTAACCCCATATTTTCAAAAACCAGTTTTTAACTATATTTCTCAAAAATATAATTTTTATAACATTAAAAGTTATATCGTTATTTATTTAAAATGAATCAATTTCAAAACATTTTATAAACGTATACTTTCAAAAATCACTTTAAAAACAATTTTAAAATTCCAAAATTTGGTCCAATGATGCTACACACCAAATAGTCAATCACGACAAACAACGATATCATATATCGATATGATAATCCATCAAATATCAAAATATCTGAATTCAAATAAAAACTGTTGAGGAATCCAGTTGGATCCCTCCAACCTGTTTTCCTGCATCCACAAACATTAGCACAATACCAATTCCGCTCCAGTACGGAATTATCGCGGTATATGGGATTTAAAATATTATCCGCTTAATAGACGGCGTAATAGGGTCTCATCCGCTAAACAAATGCGGGAAATCAATAACTCCAATATATACATATGCCAATATATATATACATATATTGCTATTATATATAATACCAATTTCACTGTTTATGAAATATTCGCGGTATATATTTTTAATAAATAACATCCGCTTACTAACAGCGCATAATGTCTATTTTAACAATCAATAGATAACAATCATCATTCAAACATGCATTCAAATATTTTAAATATAACTATTTAAAATAAAATCGAAACTAATTCGATTGAGTGAGAAGTTCTCACCTTGATTTCAATTTCGTTTTAGCGATTTATTTCGAATAAAATTAAACGGACGTTTAATTTTACCCGAAATTTTCACTAACTCCAAACGACTCTAATCCAATTCCATCGCGTAGTGCTCGTCCATACGATTCCAACGCAACTGGTTTCGCGCGTTTTCGACCTCGTATGAAAAAGATATGATTTTATGAAGTTTACATGAATTTTATATAAAATTTTTACAACATTGACTTTAAAATTTTAAACCCACACTAGCTCACTGCCGTTCGATCCAACATGGAAGCATCAGGCCCGTCCACCCCATCATCTCCCTCACTTTCACGTATGCGTGCCCCCCCTTAAAATTGCCGAACCCATCCATCAAAATTAGGTTTTGATTTTGCAACTTCCTCGCTCGCTTCTACCTAGATCAACTAGTGCCAAATGCAGCGCCTCACCTCCCTCCAAGTTCGGCCTGAGTATGGCCAAAATCGGCTACCCCCCCACCTTGAACGACGTGCACGAACCGGCCCCCTTCAAACAACAATTGCCGTCAATCCACAACTCCAAACACGATCTCCACCGTTGAAAACGTAGTACTCACGGCCCTCTACAATATTCATGTTGAAGTTTTCTTGAAATATTGAGTGGATTAAGAGATTTGGGGGAAGAAAGATCGTGAGTTCTCAGCCTTTGGTTCTGGGGACGGCGGCTAGGGTTTTAGTTTATATTTTTTTTTTTAATTTATGAAGGGGTAAGGGTCTATTTATAGGAAATTTCGGACACTATTCATCCGGGAATTCCGAACTCCGATTTACGCGCCGTAACCAGCGTTTCTAGGGTTTACCCCGCGTTCTGGACACAATGGAACAGGTTTCGAAAGCTAATTCGGTCATCTGTGCGAGTTATGGCTATAAACGTTCAATTTAAATTAAACCGATTTAAACGATTTTCTAGGCGTTTTAATTTGTACTGGACAAACGGTAAATCCAATTGACACGAAATTTGAAACCTTACAATAATATCACATTATGGATCCGATGAAACTAGTTTCGTCGAAATCCGAGACTGTTTGAAAAATGGCTATTTTAACTCGCCAAATTAATATTAAAAATAATTCGATGCGTTTCGAGCTGCCACGATCAAAGGATAACTCCGATTGCTACGAAAATTGAAATCCGGTAATAACTAACTATTACGGTTCCAATGGAACTAGTTTCGTCCAATTCTAAGACTGTTCAAAAATTGACTATTTTCACTAGTCGATTAAATATTAAAATATTCAATTTTCACAAATTAACTTTTAATTCGATTTTAAAAGTTCTAAAATATCTTTCTAACTCCAATATGACAAAATAAAATTTTACAAATCATTTTCAATCATATTGAACTAAATTTTCAATTATTTCTATAATTTAACATATTAAATTATTGATTTAATTATCCAATTAAATCCAATTATTCGAAATAAAATTTATTCGACTTATAAATTCACTTATTAATATTTAAAATTAATTAAATATTCAAATTTTTAATTATCAAAAATTCTGGGTCGTTACAATCTTTCCCCCTTAAAAGAATTTCGTCCTCGAAATTATTAAGTAAGAAAAGTTATAGAATCGATTAATTTTCCCAAAATTCATAGTTAAACTTCTTACAATACTTTACTAAGTTTTCAAATCATACATAGTTATCTTTTCAAAAACAATTACTATTGTTTAACTTTCAATTCCAAATCAAAGTTATAGTTTTCATAATTTTCCCAATTTTACCAAATTTTTCTAACGCCTTAAATTTCCGGAAAAATTCGCCATAGTCTCCTTTGCGCGGCTCGATCCGAAAAAAAAATGACAGTATATATATCACAAATATACATATCATCAAGTAATGAGGCATCCCGCAGGGAAAAAAGTATAAAAGTACGGTATGTAATCCGAGATATGTACCTTATATTTTATTAGCAAGCATATACGGCTAATATAGCGCGAAAGCGAGCTCCAAATGCGAAGCAAACACAATCCGCACCTACTAATCACTCAACAAACAACATGAGAACATGTATATATGAAAATAGCATCAACATACATCATATAGCAACATAATAACTATATATGTCAACATAGAAATTGAAACAAAAGCAACAAATGCAAACATCAACCAACTATCATCCATAACCAAATCAATATTCATTTATATTCTCATTAATATTTAATGAAATAGGTTTTCAATTTAATCACATTTGATTTATTAACAGTGGATGTTTCTAACATTCATTTTCAATTAGTTCATATTCACTAATTCATATTCAAGTTGGTTCACTTCCAAATCAAATTCAAATCTATTTAAGATTCATTTAACTTCCAATTGGATTTCAATTACTTTAGCTTCCAATTTCATTAGCACTTAATGAATTATATAAAATAAACTAACAATCATATAACAACCAATGTATATTCACTTTACATTCAATTTCATTGGTTTAATTAAATTGATTTTCATTCAATTATTCAACTTTCAATAACATTAGATTTTAATGAATTAACACATATTCATTTTTTCATATCAACTTAATTCACATTCAATTGATTAACATTTAATCCATTCATTCAATTCAATTTCTAAAGTTGAATTTCATTTAATAACATCACTTAGTTTTACATAACTTAAATTCCCACTTATAAATCAATTCAGCTTCCAATTCTAAAGTAAATTTCCATTTAACTTTAAATTTCATTCTTTTATTTACAATTCATGTTTATAAATATACTCATATAGTTTCACTTCTCATATATATAAGTTTATTTCACAATTGTAAATCACATTAATTATAATTCAATTCTTATAATTCATTAGCTTATACAATTATTCTTTAATTTAGATTATTCAAACAACAAAAAAAAATCCACTTATATACACTTAAATAATTCTGAAAAATAATTTCTTTATGTATAAAATATAATCAAGGTAAAATTATTTCATTTACCCAATTTAAAACAATATTATGTCGAATTGTTCTATTCAAGTGTTTAGAAACCCCTTCGGCATAGTTGTCGAGACCACCCTGACGAAGGTTCATATGCCACTCAACAAACCAATCATCACAATATAAAACAATTTCATATTCACTAACAAATACGCTCTCATAGCTATTATTACACTCAACTCATTCTAGAGTATTACTAACTCTATCTCTAATGAGTAATACCCAACAGAACCATGGTTGTCGCTTAACCATATGCTCCGATACCAAATGTGAAGACCCGCAAATCCGTACACCTTGAATATACACTAATCTCCATAGATTAACTCAAGATGAACAGAAATACGAATTATCAATGTTTAAGAAAAAGAAAAAGACGGAAGAAGAGAGAGAAAGATAGAGAGGAAAGAAAATAGAAAATAGAACGGAACAGAACACAACAGAACAACATCAGAATCTCACAATTCGCAGCGGAACAACATATAATAAATAAATGAATAATCTTTAAACAAAGAACTATATCAGTTATTACATTTTATACATTACATTACATTACATCATATCATCAGAGTGTACAACATCAAACAACAAATAGTGCAGCGGAAAAAGAAATACTATATAGTAGTAATACGCCATGCCATCCAGCTTGCCTCCAGCAACTCCAGAATATCCTGATAAACCTAACTCTTAACTGCCCGTGTGGAAATTGGTGGGCACCCAGAGTTTAGGAAGGAAAACAATAAACTCCGAGTCAGTCATGTGACTAGTGTGGGAACTCAAAACAGTTTATTTATCTTTGAAAATCAAATAGAGGAATATTTTTAAAGTCAATTCGCAATGCTTTTAAAAATGAGACTACCATAAGACCTCCCGCCACACGCACAATGCAAACGCAGACTTGGAGGAGATTTCTCCTTATGATAGTCAAAGATGCTTGATACGCATTAAAAAGAACATTTGATATTATTACTAGTGCATAGTGTAGGAAAAATTCATTTGGAAAGTAGAATATAAATCTTAGCCAACATACGACCATTATCGTATGCCTACTATAGCTACCATCTAAACAGTGGTGACCACCATAAGTAAATGGCAGGTTCTACAACTAATACCGTACAAAGTTTCGTATTGAGAATTGGATTTCCAATGAATGATCAGGCCAAGGAACTTCCCATTGCCACATGAGAATGCCTCTGGAAGGACATCCCCGAGAACCAAACCGGATCTCTACCAACACAAGGCCGGGTTACCCCTAACTGAGTGACAACTGACCGAATGTGCCATCCCCCGGTCCTTTGGGACCTTTCAACCGAGCGCTCGTAATCAATTCACACAATCATAAAGTGTTTTCAACATGAGTAAGTATCTGGGCTCCATACCATGATACCACCCTTTTCCAGAAGGAAATGCACATATCCTAAAGGGCGCTACCCCTCATAACCTTGCCGCATCTTTCCTGTTTTGACCATTCCCGAGGTGTGAGGCTCGACGAAGTCACGTCCACAAAAACACACTTTATACAAAAGCCATGCTTTGGGTCAACAAATGATCACCAGGATAGACGATCAAACAAATGATCCTATCACAAATAATCAACACAATGATCATTTACAGCAACACTCAGCATGTCACATTACCAAATTGGGAATATATCGCTGATAACCTTCAACTACATAACCTCTGAGCTCGTACGTCTCAGAGAAAGGTGTTAAGCTAAAAGAATAAATTCTCCGCCACCAACAGAAATATGTTTGAAAGAAATCGGCTTTATATCTCAATTTGTAATGTCAGACATACAATCCATACAAGTCTGTTCCGGGCTCGAACAAAACCGAAGGCACTTACAAAGAAGTCCTTGCAATCCGGATAATCTCTAATCACGTCCAAACTTCCCATCACATATGGAGTCTCTATACCGTAGCTACTCGGTGCAAAGACAATCGACGAGTTGTCCTTTCGCTTTCAAAAAGATCCGGTCTTCAACACCGGTCTCCAAATGCAATTCATAACGACGTATCACATATTCGGAATGGGTTATACGACCCCATGGTCCTTTCCCGGTTAACCCGAATAGTGAGCGCTTATTCAAAAATAAGTGTGGCATTCAAATTCAAACAAATCACATCACTTACCCATTCAAAGGGAAATATTGATAGTCGGTTATTGAACTATCAATGGATATGCACACATCACCAGTTTCCAAATAATTTTCCAAATTATTTATTTTCCAAAATATCTTTACAAGATATATTATTTTCAATACTTCAAAAATAAATCAATATTTATTTTTAAACGAATTCCACTTTCTTTTATAAATTCCATAGTGAATTTAAAATCCAAAATATCTATGCATATACGATTTTAATTATTCATTTCAATTTATCTTCAAAAAGATAAATTCTCAAATATTCCCTATATATTGGAAAACATTTCCATACTTATTAAATAAGTAATTCTCAATCAATTTATTTTCAACACTTGGAAAATATTCAATATACTTAAATCGAGGTTAAGTATATATTTCATTCTTTAAGGAAATCATTCTCTTAAACATATTTATTTGGGCCAAAACGAATGTTGCGTAAAACATCGTTACGACAACCCAAAATCACTAGTATAAGGATTCGAAATTAAAATAGATATATAAATCCCAATACTATACAAAACATTTCCTTTCGGAAATCATTTACTATAACAACAGTGTTATAGTCCACCATTTCCTTTTATTTCTCGAAAACGTCTATTTCAACAATAAATGTTGAAATCTATGGTTTCGAATCTCAACCCATAAAAAAAACATCGTTAGATCGTTTTAATTCAATTTAAAACATCAAATCTAAACCTTTTCTTTAACATATTATTCACTGTTCAAAAACGTGAATATACTACGTTAATCAATTTCATCCTTTCTATACATTTTATTTCAAAGGATTATTCACAGTCAAAAACGTGAATATAACTCCACTAATAAGTTTCAACAATTTACTTATCAAAATAAGTCATTTGCGGATTTATAAAACAACGTTTATAATTTGCATTTCTATTTATTTTATAACATCTTCCTTTTTATAAATTCCTTTATTAACCTATTCAATTTATAACTCAATTATAAAACAAAAGTTCATATTATAAGTCAAATGCTTATGAAACGATTATTTTACAAAATCGTTCTTTTAAACTTTCCAAATTATAAATCTTATAACTTATAAGATTTATTTGTTCACCCAAATCTATTCCTTTAATAACTTTATAAATTTTATAAACCTACTGCTTATAAAATTCCATTTATAACTTCACCGATTATAATTCTATAAATTCCATTCATTTATAAAAATTCATTCACAATTCATTCTAACACTTATAAAAACTCGTTTTATAATTCAAATATTTTCATTTACAAATTATCAATTTATAAATCTCTTATATAAATCAATTTATATTATTCTTTTAAAACATCTTTTAATCTCCTTTATAATTTCACCAATCTCTTGATTTATAAAATAATCAAATTTATAAATCCTATGTTTAAACTTTTATAATAAATTCAAAAATCCTATTTAATTATTTTATAAAATCATTAACCCCATATTTTCAAAAATCAGTTTTTAACTATATTTCTCAAAAATATAATTTTTATAACATTAAAAGTTATATCGTTATTTATTTAAAATGAATCGATTCCAAAACATTTTATAAACGTATACTTTCAAAAATCACTTTAAAAACAATTTTAAAATTCCAAAATTTGGTCCAATGATGCTACACACCAAATAGTCAATCACGACAAACAATGATATCATATATCGATATGATAATCCATCAAATATCAAAATATCTGAATTCAAATAAAAACTGTTGAGGAATCCAGTTGGATCCCTCCAACCTGTTTTCCTGCATCCACAAGCATTAGCACAATACCAATTCCGCTCCAGTACGGAATTATCGCGGTATATGGGATTTAAAATATTCTCCGCTTAATAGACGGCGCAATAGGGTCTCATCCGCTAAACAAATGCGGGAAATCAATAACTCCAATATATACATATGCCAATATATATATATTTCTATTATATATAATACCAATTTCACTGTTTATGAAATATTCGCGGTATATGTTTTTAATAAATAACATCCGCTTACTAACGGCGCCTAATGTCTATTTTAACAATCAATAGATAACAATCATCATTCAAACATGCATTCAAATATTTTAAATATAACTATTTAAAATAAAATCGAAACTGATTCGATTGAGTGAGAAGTTCTCACCTAGATTTCAATTTCGTTTTAGCGATTTATTTCGAATAAAATTAAACGGACGTTTAATTTTACCCAAAATTTTCACTAACTCCAAACGACTCCAATCAATTTCCATCGCGTAGTGCTCGTCCATACGATTCCAACGCAACTGGTTTCGCGCGTTTTCGACCTCGTATGAAAAAGATATGATTTTATGAAGTTTACATGAATTTTATATAAAATTTTTACAACATTAACTTTAAAATTTTAAACCCACACTAGCTCACTGCCGTTCGATCCAACATGGAAGCATCAGGCCCGTCCACCCCATCATCTCCCTCACGTTCACGTATGCGTGCCCCCCCTTAAAATTGCCGAACCCATCCATCAAAATTATGTTTTGATTTTGCAACTTCCTCGCTCGCTTCTACCTAGATCAACTAGTGCCAAATGCAGTGCCTCACCACCCTCCACGTTCGGCCTGAGTACGGCCAAACTCGGCTATCCCCCCACCTCGAACGACGTGCACGAACCGGCCCCCTTCAAACAACAATTGCCGTCAATCCACAACTCCAAACACGATCTCCACCGTTGAAAACGTAGTACTCACGGCCCTCTACAATATTCATGTTGAAGTTTTCTTGAAATATTGAGTGGATTAAGAGATTTGGGGGAAGAAAGATCGTGAGTTCTCAGCCTTTGGTTCTGGAGACGGTGGCTAGGGTTTTAGTTTATATATTTTTTTTTAAATTTATGAAAGGGTAAGGGTCTATTTATAGGAAATTTCGAACACTATTCATCCGGGAATTCCGAACTCCGATTTACGCGCCGCAACCAGCGTTTCTAGGGTTTACCCCACGTTCCGGACACAATGGAACATGTTTCGTAAGCTAATTCGGTCATCTGTGCGAGTTATGGCTATAAACGTTCAATTTAAATTAAACCGATTTAAACGATTTTCTAGGCGTTTTAATTTGTACCGGACAAACGGTAAATCCAATTGACACGAAATTTGAAACCTTACAATAATATCATATTACGGATCCGATGAAACTGGTTTCGTCGAAATCCGAGACTGTTTGAAAAATGGCTATTTTAACTCGCCAAATTAATATTAAAAATAATTCGATGCGTTTCGAGCTGCCACGATCAAACGATAACTCTGATTGCTACGAAAATTGAAATCCGGTAATAACTAACTATTACGGATCCAATGGAACTAGTTTCGTCCAATTCTGAGACTGTTCAAAAATTGACTATTTTCACTAGTCGATTAAATATTAAAATATTCAATTTTCACAAATTAACTTTTAATTCGATTTTAAAATTTCTAAAATATCTTTCTAACTCCAATATGACAAAATAAAATTTTACAAATCATTTTCAATCATATTTAACTAAATTTTCAATTATTTCTATAATTTAACATATTAAATTATTGATTTAATTATCCAATTAAATCCAATTATTCGAAATAAAATTTATTCGACTTATAAATTCACTTATTAATATTTAAAATTAATTAAATATTCAAATTTTTAATTATCAAAAATTCTGGGTCGTTACACTTACATCCCTTATTCTATATCAATTTATTTACATACGATTGATTATCCTTCAATTCATTCATTAATTCAATTGCTAATTCATTTTGCATTTCAATTGAATTTCATTTATACAACTCAAGTTCACATTCATTTAATTCACTTTATATTTTACTTCGATACCAAAATCAACTTAATTCAACATCACTTAAGTGATATTCCATTCCAAACATTATTTGTTTAACTTAGATAAAATTTCAACTTATAAATCTAATTCAGATTCCAATTCTAAAGAAAATTCTATTTAACTTTTAATTTTGGAAAAAAATTTCCAAAATAAACAGGATCCAACATTTTCAATTCATAGTTCAAATTCATTTTTATTTACGACTCATATTTATAAATATATTTATATAGTTTCACTTCTTGTATATATAGATTATTTCACAATTGTAAATCATATTAATTATAATTCAATTCTTATAATTCTTTGCTTATACAATTTATTCTTTTAATTAACTTATATACATTCTTACATTTTCAACTACCAAACAATCAATTTATATACACTTTAACAATTCTGAAAAATTTATTTCCTTTATGTATAAAATATAATCAAGGTAAAACTATTTCATTTACCCACTTCAAAATGATACTATGTCGGTTTATCTTGGTTAAGAGTTTAGAAACCCCTATCAACGACAGTTAGCTAGAGTGCATCGACCATAATCTATAAACAATCAACCAATAAGTCAACACAATACAAAATAAGTTCATATTCAGAAACAAATACGCGCTCGTAGCTATTATTACACTCAAACTCATTCTAGAGCACTACTTACTCTATCTCTAATGAGTAATTCCCAACAGAGCCAAGGTTGTCTCTTAACCATATGCTCTGATACCAGATGTAACGAACACGATTTTTCGATGCTCGAAAATAGACATTAATACATCCACCGTATCAAATACTGAGCAAACGAAGGCCTGAAAACCGAATTGTTAGGGTTAAAGAAGAAGAAAAAGGTACAAGAAGAAGAAGATAGAAGAAGAAAACAGAAACAATAATAGAATCTCACATATCGCCGCGGAACAAAATATAATAGATAACAATTATTATTAAAACAAAGAACTATATCACTTATTACATTACATTCATTACATCACATTACATTACATTAACAGATTTTACAACAACAAACAGTGGAAAAAAATACTATATACTAGTTGATACGCCATGCCATCGAGCTTGCTTCCAGAGCTCCACAGCTACTCCTGAATTCCAGAATATCCTGATAACCTGACTCTAGACTGCCCGTGTGGAAATTGGTGGGCACCCAGAGCTTAAGAAAGGAACAATAAACTCCAAGTCAGTCATGTGACTGGTGTGAGAACTTAAACATTTTATCTTTAAAAAAACAAAGAAATATTTTAAAATAGATTCGCAATGTTTTTAAAAAATATAACTACCATAAGGCCTCCCGCACACACACACACACAATGCAAATGTAGAATTGGAGGAGATTTCTCCCTATGATATTCAAACATGCTTGGTACGCAAATTTCTTTGATATTATTACTATAAGTGCAAAGTGTAGGAAAACATTTCGAAAGTATAATATAAATCTTAGCCAACATACGACCGGTATCGTATGCCTACTATAGCTACCATCTAAACAGTGGGGCGCCACCATAAGTAAATGGCATGTTCTACAACTAAAACCGTACAAGGCTCGTATTGTTTCATTGGATTTCCAACTAATGGTCAGGCTAAGGAACTTCCCACTGCCACATGGGTACGCCTCTGGAAGGTCGCCCGAAGACTCCTAACCGGATCTCTACCAACACAAGGCCGGCTGCCACTCTTCCCGGGGAAGAAAACCTCAGATATGCCACCCCCGGTCCTTTGGGACCTTTATACGAGAGATCTCAACATCATCAAAATCGCAAAGTAATAAAATACAGTGTCTGCATGAGTAAGTATCTGGGCTCCATACCATGATACTACCCATTTCAAGAAGGAATGCCCATACCCTAGGGAAGCTACCCCTGAAACCTTGCTGCATCTTTCATGTTTCGACCATTACCGGTTCGTGAGGCTCGATGAGGTTTTGTCCACAAAGCTATGCTTTACACGAAAGCCATGCTCTGATCACGAATGCTCAACCACTCAGCATGCCACACTACCAAATTGGGAATACATCGTTGATAACCTTCAACTACAAAACCTCTGAGCTCATACATCTCTGAGAAGGGTGTTAAGCTAAGAGAATAAATTCTCCGCCACCAACAGAAATGTATTTGAAAGAAATCTGCTTTATATCTCAAAATTTAATGTCGGACACAATCAATACAAGTCTGTTCTGGGTTCGAACAGAACCGAAGGCACTTCCAAAGAGGCCCTTGCAATTCGGGTATTCACAATCCCGATCGGACTTCCCATCACTTAGGGAATCTGAATCTCAATACCATAGCTACTCGGTGTAGAGACAATCGATAGGTCATCTTATCGTTCTCGCAAATATCCAGTCTTCACCACCGGTTTTCAATGCTATCCATAAACGACGTATCAATATTTGGAATGGGATTTATGACCCAAAGATCCTCTCCCGGCTAAGTCGAATAACAAGCGCTTATTTGAAAATAAGTGTAGCATCCAAATTCAAGCAAATCACAACAAATACCTATTTTAAGGTAAATATTGATAGTTGGTTATTTAACTATCAATAGATATGCACAACATCAGCAGATTTTAAATAATTTCCTAAATTATTTATTTTCCAAAAATATCTTTACAAGATATATATTTTTTTCCACACTTCAACCGCTTGAAAACAAATTTCAAGTCACTTTTCAATTTATCTTTAAAAGATAAAATCTCAAGACATTTCACTTCAAATTGGAAAATCATTTCCATACTTATTTAATAATAAGTAATTCACAAATCTATTTACCTTCAACATTTGGAAAATATTCAATATACTTAAATCACAATTAAGTATATATTTTATTCTTTAAGGAAAACATTCTCTTAAACACATTTATTTGAGTCAAAACGAATATTGCATAAAAGATCGTTACGACAACCCAAAATCACTAATATAGGGGTTCGAAATTAAGATAGATATATAAATCCCAATACTGTATAAAACATTTCCCTTCGAAAATCATTTACTATAACAACAGTGTTATAGTCCACTATTTCCTTTTATTTCTCGAAAAAGTCTATTTCAACAATGAATGTCGAAATCTATTATTTCGATACTTAATACATTTTAAAACATCTTTAGGTCATTTTAATTCTATTTAAAATATCACTTCCCCAAAACATTTCTTTAATATATTATTCACTGTCCAAAATCGTGAATATACTTCGTTAACCAAAGTCAACATTTCTGCACCTTTTATTTATAGGATAAATCCACTGCCCAAAATCGTGGATATTATTCCCAACCAAATTCTTTATTATTACAATATTTAATTTAAAGGATAATTCGCTGTCCAAAATTGTGAATATATCTCCTTTAATAAACTATAATAATTAACTTATCAAAATAAGTCGATTTCGGTTTATAAAACAATGTTTATAAATTCCATTTATATTTTATAACAACTTCAACTTATAAAAGCACTTTATTAACAGATTCTATCCATATCCCATTTACACGCCAAAATCCAAATTATAAGAAAATTACTTATAATTCTCTATTTACAAATTCATTCATTTTATAACTTCACAAATCGTAGATTCTATTCTTTTATAAACCATTTATAACATCATTTTAAAACGTCTTTAAAACTCCTTTATAATCCCATCACTTAGATTTATAAAAAGTCCAACTTTATAAATCTTATATATAAACCTTTTATAATAAATTCAAAAATCTCAATTTAAACTATTTTATAAAATCACTAACTCCATATTTCAAAAATCAATTGTAACCTCCTGCCTTTTCGCACAGTTTAAATCGACACACGTGCCAATTCATACCATATGGAAGGGCGGATTGTTATGGGGTAAAAAAAAACAAGAAAGAATAAAAGAAAAAAGAATCTCACGGCGGAAGGATAAAATATAATAATCAAATATACAGTTTATAAATCTGTTTAAAATATTCGATTATACTTATACAACATACATCAGAGTTACACATGCCATATAACAATGCAGCGGAACAATATGAGTGTAGTGGAGTAATATAGTAGATAGCAATACTACCAATCTTCATCTTCGTCCTCCAGAACTAAAGTCTTTGATCCTGGAATGCTCGGACTGACCCGAGCGAATTGAAAAGACAAAACACTCGAGTCAAAACTAAAAGATCTTATGTAAGTTAAATTAACAGAAATAAATATGAGTGCAGTAACTCAAGAGATGCTCGGGATTTACATCTCCCAAGGATCCGTTAAACTATTTACTATGTAGTATATTGCGCTATTATAGTAGTGTCTAATTGTAAAATAAACTTAAAATAGCGTTAAGGCTTTACATTTTCCACCTTAAAACATAAAATGCCAATAGTCTATACAGTGCCTGCATATCTCCTGATCGAGAGACTACGAGAAGACACACCGTAGGTACGACACAAATAGGAACTCATAGTAAGGCTCGATATGGTAGGTGACACGGAACAACTAGGCAATGCCAGGGTAGATATACTAATTACGCTTTCGGGTCGGTGGTAACGCGTAGCGCGAAGCTACCGCCCACCTCGATCCACACCCCTAAATAAAAATCAAAAGTGGCCACCGAATCAATCCAAAAGTCAAACTATAATATCGAAGGGATGTGTCCGATCAAAGGTGCTACCTTATTAACCCGTCAATCGCTCATGTTTTAGCAACCTTATGCCAACACATGGGAGTTAGGTCCACGTATTTAGCTCAAAGAAAACGCCGCCACCAACCTACTTCATTCTGGAATCTCCATCGCGTGCACGGTTGTTAAAGTGGTTTGCGGAGTTGGCAGAGAGTATGAAAACTTCCGATACCGGTCTCCACAACAACCAATCGTTATTATAATACCGCAGTTATTTCAAATTAATTTATACTTTAAAACCAGAAAAAAATATTCCTTTCAAAACCAAAAATACGATTTCATTTCTATTTTAAACCAAAATCAATATGGTATCCCTCTTTATTTCAAATATATTTCATTTCCAAAATCATACTGGTTTAAAATTTGTAATATCTGGAAGCCAAACATTTGAAATATAACTTTCAAACCATAATACTTCGAAATTCATAGCTTTAAAACCATAACTCCTAAACTTGAATGGTTTGGATATTCAACAGTATCTAGAATAAAATAGTTTGAATTTAAAATTACTTTATAAAATAATTTCCGCGACTTCACAAATTTTATTCATTTAAAATTTTAGGTCTAAACCATATAAATTTAGATTCACTTTTAGTTTCAATAAAACACTTTGATTTCAATATATTCAAACTTTGAGTATTTAGTAATTTCAAAACTAAGGTTGGAAATTCTATTCACCAAATTTATCATCCTATTTATTTAGTTATTGAAATATTCACAAAATAAATCCATAAAATAAAACTCAAATTTCTAACAATTAAATATGTCCAACAATTTATTTATACTAGAAATATTCATTTAGTTCATCTTGAATAAAAATCCAGTTATAAATATCATATCTTTAAAATTTCCAAGTTTTAATAAGTTACATTACTTATGGAGTTAAATTTTTAAATAAGCTCAATTCCAAATAAATTTCCAATTTATTTTCCAAATCTTAATTGATTTGAACCATTTAAAAACTCTATATATACACAAGATCTTAAACCTGCACTTAAACAGATAATATAAATTATCAAAATCCATTTTTCAACTTATTCATTTTTATTTAACATATTATACATAGCTTAAATTCAAAAAAGTTAACTATATATGTATATATAAAATATATTTATATAATGTAACGTACGCGATTTTTCGTTGTCGAAAAACCGAAATGTTATGGGTTTAAGAAAGAAGAAAGGAAGAAGAAGAGAAGAAGGTAGAAGATGGAGAGAAGAAAGAATAGAAAAATAGAGGGAAGAGAAAAACAGAAAATAGAAATTTTATGCTTTAAACAAAGAACATAGAACAGAACAGAAAACAATAGAACAATAACAGAATCTCACAATTCGCAGCGGAACAACATATAATAATAAATGAATAATCTTTAAACAAAGAACTATATCAGTTATTACATTTTATACTTTACATCATATCATCATCAAAGTGTACAACAACAAACAATTTTAAAACAGCGGAAAAGAAATACTAAGTACTAGTAATACGCCATGCCATCCATCTTGCCTCCAGCAACTCCAGAATATCCAGAATATCCTGATAAACCTAACTCTTGACGGCCAGTGTGAAAATTGGTGGGCACCCAGAGTTTAGGAAGGAAAACAATAAACTCCAAGTCAGTCATGTGACTGGTGCGAGAACTCAAAACAGTTTATTTTTCTTCAAAATCAAAATAGAGGAATATGTTTAAAGTCAATTCGCAATGCTTTTAAGAATGAGACTACCATAAGGCCTCCCGCACACACACACATGCAAACGCAGAATCGGAGGAGATTTCTCCTTTTGATAGTCAAAGATGCTTGATACGCATTAAAAGAAACATTTTGTATTATTACTAGTGCATAGTGTAGGAAAAATTCATTTCGAAAGTAGAATATAAATCTTAGCCAACATACGACCATTATCGTATGCCTACTATAGCTAACCATGTTCAATAGCAGGTTACCGCCACATTCCATGGCAGGTTATACAACTAATACTGTACAAGGTTCGTATTGTTTCTTTGGATTTCCAACAAATGGTCAGGCCAAGGAACTTCCCATTGCCACATGAGAATGCCTCTGGAAGGACATTCCCGAGAACCAAACCGGAACTCTGCCAACACAAGGCCGGGTTACCCCTAACTGGGTAACTACTGACACGAGCACGCCATTCCCCGATCGTAAACGACCTTTCTCACGGGATCCCGATAACCAACGACCACAAAGTAATAAATTCGTAGTAACCACATAGGTTAAATATCTGGGCTCCATACCATGATACCACCTCTATCCAGAAGGAAATGCACATACCCTAAAGGGAGCTACCCCTCATAACCTTGCTGCTTCTTTCCTGTTTTGACCATTCCGGGGTGTGAGGCTCGACGAAGTCACGTCCACAAAAACACACTTTATACAAAAAGCTGTGCTTTGGGTCAACAAATGATCATAGAAATGATCACCAAGATAGACGATCAAATAAATGATCCTATCACAAATAATCAACACAATGATCATTTACAGCTACACTCAGCATGTCACATTGCCAAATTGGGAATATATCGCTGATAACTTCAACTATATAACCACTGAGCTCGTACGTCTCAAAGAAGGGTGTTAAGCTAAGAGAATAAATTCTCCGCCACCAACAGAAATATATTTGAAAGAAATCGGCTTTACATCTCAATTTGTAATGTCAGACACACAATCCATACAAGTCTGTTCCGGGCTCGAACAGAACCGAAGGCACTTACAAAGAAGTCCTTGCAATCCGAATAATCTCTAATCACGTTCGGATTTCCCATCACATATGGAGATCTCAATACCAGGGATCAGCCAGTGTAGAGACAATCAACAAGAAACCCTTTCGTTTTCGAAAATATCTGGTCTTCAACACCGATCTTCGAATGCAATTCATAACGACGTATCACGTATTCGGAATGGGTTATATGGCCCCAAGGTCCTTTCCCGGTTAACCCGAATAGTGAGCGCTTATTTTAAAAAAATAAGTGTGGCATCCAATTTCAAACAAATCACAACAAATACCTATTCAAAGGTAAATATTGATAGTTGGTTATTGAACTATCAATAGATATGCCAACATCTCCAGATTCCAAATAATTTTCCAAATTATTTATTTCCCAAAAATATCTTTATAAGATATACATTCTCCATTCTTTAAAAACAAATCAATATTTATTTTTAAACTCATTTTCCAATTTCATTTATAAATTCCATATTGAATTTACGTTCCAAAATATTTATGAATATACGATTTCCATTCAATTTCTAATATTCATTTTCAATTTAGCTTCAAAAAAGATAAATTCCAAACATTCACTTAATATTGGAAAAGCATTTCTATACTTATTAAAAATAAGTAATTCACAGATCTTTTTATTTTCTATACTTAGAAAATATTTAATATACCTTAATCGTAATTAAGTATATATTTCATTCTTTAAGGAAATCATTCACTTAAACATATTTATTTGGGTCAAAACGAATGTTGCGTAAAACATCGTTACGACAACCCAAAATCACTAGTATAGGGATTCGAAATTAAAATAGATATATAAATCCCAATACTATACAAAACATTTCCTTTCGGAAATCATTTACTATAACAATAGTGTTATAGTCCATTTTTTCCTTATATTTCTCGAAAACATCTATTTCAACAACAAATGTTGAAATCTATGGTTTCAAATCTCAATATATTTTAAAACATCTTTAGATCGTTTTAATTCTATTTAAAACATCACATCTAAAATAATTTCTTTAACATAATATTCACTATTCAAAAACGTGAATATACTTGTTAATAAATTTCATCACTTCTATTCATTTTATTTTAAAGAATTATTCATTGTCTAAAACATGAATATAATTCCATAAATAAATTACAACAATTCCTTATCAAAATAAGTCGTTGCGGATTTATAAAACAACGTTTATAAATTCTATTTCTATTTATTTTATAACAACTTCCTTTTATAAATTTCCTTTATAAATCTATTCAATTTCATATCTCAATGATATACTAAAATTTCATATTATAAGTTAAATACTTATAATTTATTTGTTTATATAATCGTTCCTTTAAACTTCATAAATTTATAAATCTTATAACTTATAAGATTCTTTTATTTATCCAAAATCTATTCTTTTAAATAACTTTACAAATTTTATAAATCTACTGTTTATAAAATTCCATTTATAACTTCACCGTTATAATTCTATAATTCCAATTTATGAAATTCATTTACAATTCATTATAATACTTGTAAAAGCTTGTTTTATAATTCCAATATTTTTAATTTATAAATATCAATTTATAAACCGTTTTAATATAAATCAATTTATATTATTACTTTAAACGTCTTTAAACTCTTTTATGATTTCATCATTCTGATTTATAAAAATAAAAATTTTATAAGTCCTATTTTTAAACTTCTTATAATAAATTCAGAAATCCCAGTTCAAACTATTTTATAAAATCATTAATCTCATATTTTTCAAAAATCAACTTTTAACTGAATTTCTCAAAAATCATAATTTTTATAATATTAAAATTATAACGTTTATTTATTTAAGATGAATAAATTCCAAAAATATTTTATAAACGTATATTTCCAAAAATCACTTTAGAAATCAAAATCGTTATTTTTAAACTTCAAAATTGGATTCGATGATGCAACACATCGATAGTCAATCACAACTTTCAAACATCATATATCATCCATGATAAACAATCAAACATCACAGTATATGAAACCAAACAAATATTTGTGAGGAATCCAGTTGGATCCCTCCAACCTGTTTCCCTGCATCCACAGACATTAGCACAATACCATTCCGTTTCAAGACGGAATATCGCGGTATATGGGATTTTATAAATATATATCCGCTTACTAACGGCGCATAGGGTCTCATCCGCTAAAAAAAATGCGGGAAATCAATCAACTGCAATATATACATATGCCAATATATATATATTGCTATATATATAATATAATACCAATTCCACTTCGAGGTGGAATATCGCGGTATATGTGTGTAATAAATAACCTCCGCTTACTAACGGCGTATAGGGTCTATTCACATCCAAAATATATATAACAATCATCATTCAAACATTCAATCAACACAGTCAAGCAAATTTTAAATCTATCTATTTAAAATTTAAATAAACAATAAAATTCCTTTTGAGTGAGAAGTTCTCACCTTAGCTTTTATTAGCAATCCTTTTCCTTCTTGACTCGATTTTCTTGATTTATACCTTGTATAAATATTATACACAATTTATTAATATTCGAATCAATCGAATAAATTAAATTTCATTTGATAAGTGTAAATTTCCCAGGGGTTTTATTTTGAACAAATTTTCCTTTTAATAAATTTAATTTTACAATTATTAAATTTTAAACCAATTTTCTCCTTAAAAATATTTAGAAATCAAAATAATTCCCTAAGTTAACTAAACAATTCAATTTTAACCAACGATACACTTTTAAATTAATGATATCAAAGAATTAATTTTAAACTAATACCTTTTTGGTTTTTAAACCAATACGTTTAACTTCTTTTTTTTTTTTTTGAAACTAAATTCCCTTTAAATAAATCTTTCACTTAATAAATTGAATTTCCATTTGATAAATATTCTTAACAAACTATTAAATTTCTTTTAATGGTTGAATTAACAAAGGTTCAATAAAAACTGAATTTCTTTTTAACTATAATTAAATTTATCGAACTAATGATTAAATTCTTCTTTTTATTTTAATAAATTTGATTAACTAAAAATTATATTTTTAAACTAAAATTTTATTCTTAATATAATAATTTGAACTAATATTTTTCTTTTAACAACTAATTCTTCAATTTATTAATATTCGAATATAAAACCAAGCAATTAAATTTTATTTCTTAATTTTAGCTGTAAATTAGCTTTAAACCAATTTTTCTTCTTTAAATAAATTTATCGAACTAAAAATTTATTTTTACTTTAAATTAATATCTTTAATCGATTGCTTTTAATAAATTTGTTTAACTCAAAATTTAAATTTAAAAACTAATCTTCCTTTTACCATCTCTAAAACAATTAATTTAAACAAGTTTTCTTCTTATCAAATATTTTCAGTGACTTGTAAGATAATCTGTGTAGATTTAAAAATCTATATTTTGGCATATATCCAAATTTAAATTAAAACAACTGTTAATAAAATAAAATAAAATAAAAATTCTGTTTATTGTATAAATTATTTACTTATGTATATGCATATAAAATTTTACTATTCATATTCTTCTATCCTACTGCAATCCTTACCTCTGTAAAATGGAAACAGAAATTCCCTTTTCTGTTATAAATTTTCTAACCTATATATAGATTGGTACATATAAATATTAAATGATAAAATAGGATTATCCAAAACTTTTTGCCTTACCGTAGTGAATCCCAGCCTCGCACTCGAACCATTTCTGCACCCTAGATCCACGCGACACCGCAGCCCCATCATCGTGACCCCTCGAATCGCGCCGCCACGCCGCGACGCCTCACCACGACAGCGCCGCCCTCTCCATGCTAATTGCTCGCGAAACCTCCATCGCCTTGAATCGCTGTGCCCTAGCTCGCGTGCGCGAGTGTGCCGCAACCACCAACCATCGCGATGCCCTCCCCTTCTCCATCGATCGCCCTTGAATCACACGCTGCAGTCCCCAAATTCGCGAGCCTTCACCTCGCGCACCTCACCCTAACGTCACTCGCCATGCCCTAGCCTCGATGTCGCGTGCTTCGTGAATTTACCCCCATGTCGCGCGCGGCCATTATTAATCTGTTCATTCTCTTTTTTTTTTTTTGAATCAGTTAGGGGCTTCGGCCATTAAATCAAATTATTTTTTTCTGAAAAATTTTGAACGAAACAGAATTAAAGAGGGGAAGGTATTTAAAACGAACCGAAGCATGCTCGGCACGATTTATTTTTCGTGATCTCAGGCGCGATACAAGGCGTAAGAAAGGGAAGACAACGTGTGTTATGTTGACCAATTTAAAATTTTTAAATTCAAGTTTAAATCAAATTAAATTTCAACATATTTGCGTGTCGTGTGCTCACATATCAACTCAGAAAAATACGAAATTTGAAATCCGAGAATAATTCAATATTCCGGACCCAAAGGAACTGGTTTCGTCGAATTCCGAGATTGTGCCTCGGACGGCTATTTTAAATATCGATTCAAACGATATATTTTCAAAACTGAACAATTCACTTCCAAATTAAATTCTGAAGCTTCTATTATCTTCAATATTATCAATATGAATCTTACAAGCCTTTGAAATATTTTTAATCAGCTTAAAATTGAAGATTCAAATTTTTATTCAACTTTCAATAGATTAAATTTTATAATTTAATCGCCAATTCATTCTGATAATTTGAAATTCAATTCAAACCATTATTCAAATATTTAAAATTAATTAAATATTCTCAAATTAAATTATTCTAAATTCTGGGTCGTTACAATCTTCCCCTCTTAAAAGAATTTCGTCCCGAAATTACAAGTTAAGAAGAATGCCCTTATCCCGTTTATTATTTTTTTCACAATCCAAATAATTGTATCAACTTACTAACCTAAATCTTTTTACTAGAGATTCATTATCATTTCAACTAGCTTTTTCAACTTAAATTATAGGTTTCAATCAATATTGTTTTCCTAACAATTTAAATTTAAATTCAAATTCAAATTTTAAACTTTCAAAATTTCTCAAAATTTTTCTAACACCCTAAATTTTCGAAAAATTTCGCCAGCGTCTCCTTTGCGCGGCTAGCTCGGTACGACTACAAAATGGCACCACGGCCCCTCAGAATCAAAAAGAAAAGAGAAAGCCAAGTGGCTGGAGAAGAAAGTCATCAAATTTCATACTGAAATTGAAATACGTACCTTTTTGTCGAGCAATTCAATTTTATCTTTGAAATCAAAATCTCAATTCCTTTATATACCTGTATAACCTGCTAGTAGTAGCATCCAAAATATCCAACATTCAAACCATTTTGCAAATTCTATTACAAAATTTTCCAACATATGTTTCTTATGCATTTTTACTTCACTATTGAAGTTACATATCTATTTCATTCAATTTAACATTTTAATTCAATTCATTAAATTTCATTTGAATTCAATTCAAAATTTCAATTCAATTTGAATTCAATTCTCAATTCTAAATATTGAATTCTAACAATTAACTTTCATTTACTAATTCATATTTTCAATTGAAATTTCATATTCAATTCATCTCGAATTTACTCAATTACTAACAAATGGAATTTCAATTTATTTCTTTTACTTACTTGAGTTTATATACAAGTTCAAATTTATCTTCAAATTTAGCTCACAACTAATTTTTTTTATTTAACCAATTCAAATTCCAATTCATTAGTCCATGAATTAATAATTTATCAAGTTAGTTTACTTGATTCAATCCATTTTATTTTATTATTTAATTCCATATAATAATGATAATAATTCAATATTATGACTTCTTAACAATCATGCAACCATATATTATAATAATTCATAGAAAATCATTTCTTTTCTATATAAAAATAGTTTTGGGCAAAATTATCTTATTTACCCGATTCAAAAACAATTTTATATTCACTAACAAATACGCGCTCATATCTATTATTACACTCAAACTCATTCTAGAGTACTGCTGACTCTATCTCTAACGAGTAATACCCAACAGAACCATGGTTGTCGCTTAACCATAAGCTCTGATACCAAATGTAACGTACGCGATTTTTCGTTGCCGAAAAACCGAAATGTTATGGTTTTAAGAAAGAAGAAAGGAAGAAGAATAGGAGAAGGTAGAAGATGGAGAGAAGAAAGAATAGAAAAATAGAGGGAAGAGAAAAACAGAAAATAGAAATTTTATGCTTTAAACAAAGAACATAGAACAGAACAGAAAACAACAGAACAATAACAGAATCTCACAATTCGCAGCGGAACAACATATAATAATAAATGAATAATCTTTAAACAAAGAACTATATCAGTTATTACATTTTATACTTTACATCGTATCATCATCAGAGTGTACAACAACAAACAATTTTAAAACAGCGGAAAAGAAATACTAAGTACTAGTAATACGCCATGCCATCCATCTTGCCTCCAGCAACTTCAGAATATCCAGAATATCCTGATAAACCTAACTCTTGACTGCCCGTGTGAAAATTGGTGGGCACCCAGAGTTTAGGAAGGAAAACAATAAACTCCAAGTCAGTCATGTGACTGGTGCGAGAACTCAAAACAGTTTATTTTTCTTCAAAATCAAAATAGAGGAATATTTTTAAAGTCAATTCGCAATGTTTAAGAATGAGACTACCATAAGGCCTCCCGCACACACACACATGCAAACGCAGAATCATAGGAGATTTCTCCTTATGATAGTCAAAGATGCTCGATACGCATTAAAAGAAACATTTTGTATTATTACTAGTGCATAGTGTAGGAAAAATTCATTTCGAAAGTAGAATATAAATCTTAGCCAACATACGACCATTATCGTATGCCTACTATAGCTAACCATGTTCAATAGCAGGTTACCGCCACATTCCATGGCAGGTTATACAACTAATACTGTACAAGGTTCGTATTGTTTCTTTGGATTTCCAACAAATGGTCAGGCCAAGGAACTTCCCATTGCCACATGAGAATGCCTCTGGAAGGACATTCTCGAGAACCAAACCGGAACTCTGCCAACACAAGGCCGGGTTACCCCTAACTGGGTAACTACTGACACGAGCACGCCATTCCCCGATCGTAAACGACCTTTCTCACGGGATCCCGATAACCAACAACCACAAAGTAATAAATTCGTAGTAACCACATAGGTTAAATATCTGGGCTCCATACCATGATACCACCTCTATCCAGAAGGAAATGCACATACCCTAAAGGGAGCTACCCCTCATAACCTTGCTGCTTCTTTCCTGTTTTGACCATTCCGGGGTGTGAGGCTCGACGAAGTCACGTCCACAAAAACACACTTTATACAAAAAGCCGTGCTTTGGGTCAACAAATGATCATAGAAATGATCACCAAGATAGACGATCAAATAAATGATCCTATCACAAATAATCAACACAATGATCATTTACAGCTACACTCAGCATCTCACATTGCCAAATTGGGAGTATATCGCTGATAACTTCAACTATATAACCTCTGAGCTCGTACGTCTCAGAGAAGGGTGTTAAGCTAAGAGAATAAATTCTCCGCCACCAACAGAAATATATTTGAAAGAAATCGGCTTTACATCTCAATTTGTAATGTCAGACACACAATCCATACAATCCGGGCTCGAACAGAACCGAAGGCACTTACAAAGAAGTCCTTGCAATCCGAATAATCTCTAATCACGTTCGGATTTCCCATCACATATGGAGATCTCAATACCAGGGATCAGCCAGTGCAGAGACAATCAACAAGAAACCCTTTCGTTTTCGAAAATATCCGGTCTTCAACACCGATCTTCGAATGCAATTCATAACGACGTATCACGTATTCGGAATGGGTTATACGACCCCAAGGTCCTTTCCCGGTTAACCCGAATAGTGAGCGCTTATTTAAAAAAAATAAGTATGGCATCCAATTTCAAACAAATCACAACAAATACCTATTCAAAGGTAAATATTGATAGTTGGTTATTGAACTATCAATAGATATGCCAACATCTCCAGATTCCAAATAATTTTCCAAATTATTTATTTCCCAAAAATATCTTTATAAGATATACATTCTCCATTCTTTAAAAATAAATCAATATTTATTTTTAAACTCATTTTCCAATTTCATTTATAAATTCCATATTGAATTTACGTTCCAAAATATTTATGAATATACGATTTCCATTCAATTTCTAATATTCATTTTCAATTTATCTTCAAAAAAGATAAATTCCAAATATTCACTTAATATTGGAAAAGCATTTCTATACTTATTAAAAATAAGTAATTCGCAGATCTTTTTATTTTCTATACTTAGAAAATATTTAATATACCTTAATCGAAATTAAGTATATATTTCATTCTTTAAGGAAATCACTCACTTAAACATATTTATTTGGGTCAAAACGAATGTTGCGTAAAACATCGTTACGACAACCCAAAATCACTAGTATATGGATTCGAAATTAAAATAGATATATAAATCCCAATACTATACAAAACATTTCCTTTCGGAAATCATTTACTATAACAATAGTGTTATAGTCCATTTTTTCCTTATATTTCTCGAAAACATCTATTTCAACAACAAATGTTGAAATCTATGGTTTCAAATCTCAATATATTTTAAAACATCTTTAGATCGTTTTAATTCTATTTAAAACATCACATCTAAAATAATTTCTTTAACATAATATTCACTATTCAAAAACATGAATATACTTGTTAATAAATTTCATCACTTATTCATTTTATTTTAAAGAATTATTCATTGTCTAAAACATGAATATAATTCCATAAATAAATTACAACAATTCCTTATCAAAATAAGTCGTTGCGGATTTATAAAACAACGTTTATAAATTCTATTTCTATTTATTTTATAACAACTTCCTTTTATAAATTTCCTTTATAAATCTATTCAATTTCATATCTCAATGATATACAAAAATTTCATATTATAAGTTAAATACTTATAATTTATTTGTTTATATAATCGTTCCTTTAAACTTCATAAATTTATAAATCTTATAACTTATAAGATTCTTTTATTTATCCAAAATCTATTCTTTTAAATAACTTTACAAATTTTATAAATCTACTGTTTATAAAATTCCATTTATAACTTCACCGTTATAATTCTATAATTCCAATTTATGAAATTCATTTACAATTCATTCTAATACTTGTAAAAGCTTGTTTTATAATTCTAATATTTTTAATTTATAAATATCAATTTATAAACCGTTTTAATATAAATCAATTTATATTATTACTTTAAACGTCTTTAAACTCTTTTATGATTTCATCATTCTGATTTATAAAAATAAAAATTTTATAAGTCCTATTTTTAAACTTCTTATAATAAATTCAGAAATCCCAGTTCAAACTATTTTATAAAATCATTAATCTCATATTTTCAAAAATCAACTTTTAACTGAATTTCTCAAAAATCATAATTTTTATAATATTAAAATTATAACGTTTATTTGTTTAAGATGAATAAATTCCAAAAATATTTTATAAACGTATATTTCCAAAAATCACTTTAGAAATCAATATCGTTATTTTTAAACTTCAAAATTGGATTCGATGATGCAACACATCGATAGTCAATCACAACTTTCAAGCATCATATATCATCCATGATAAACAATCAAACATCAGAATATATGAAATCAAACAAATATTTTTGAGGAATCCAGTTGGATCCCTCCAACCTGTTTCCCTGCATCCACAGAAATTAGCACAATACCATTCCGTTTCAAGACGGAATATCGCGGTATATGGGATTTTATAAATATATATCCGCTTACTAACGGCGCATAGGGTCTCATCCGCTAAAAAAATGCGAGAAATCATTCAACTGCAATATATACATATGCCAATATATATATATATATATATATATATATATATATATATATATATATATATATATTGCTATATATATAATATAATACCAATTCCACTTCGAGGTGGAATATCGCGGTATATGTGTGTAATAAATGACCTCCGCTTACTAACGGCGTATAGGGTCTATTCACATCCAAAATATATATAACAATCATCATTCAAACATTCAATCAACATAGTCAAGCAAATTTTAAATCTATCTATTTAAAATTTAAATAAACAATAAAATTCCTTTTGAGTGAGAAGTTCTCACCTTAGCTTTTATTAGCAATCCTTTTCCTTCTTGACTCGATTTTCTTGATTTATACCTTGTATAAATATTATACACAATTTATTAATATTCGAATCAATCGAATAAATTAAATTTCATTTGATAAGTGTAAATTTCCCAGGGGTTTTATTTTGAACAAATTTTCCTTTTAATAAATTTAATTTTCCAATTATTAAATTTTAAACCAATTTTCTCCTTAAAAATATTTAGAAATCAAAATAATTCCCTAAGTTAACTAAACAATTCAATTTTAACCAACGATACACTTTTAAATTAACGATATCAAAGAATTAATTTTAAACTAATACCTTTTTGGTTTTTAAACCAATATGTTTAACTTTTTTTTTTTTGAAACTAAATTCCCTTTAAATAAATCTTTCACTTAATAAATTGAATTTCCATTTGATAAATATTCTTAACAAACTATTAAATTTCTTTTAATGGTTGAATTAACAAAGGTTCAATAAAAACTGAATTTCTTTTTAACTATAATTAAATTTATCGAACTAATGATTAAATTCTTCTTTTTATTTTAATAAATTTGATTAACTAAAAATTATATTTTTAAACTAAAATTTTATTCTTAATATAATAATTTGAACTAATATTTTTCTTTTAACAACTAATTCTTCAATTTATTAATATTCGAATATAAAACCAAGCAATTAAATTTTATTTCTTAATTTTAGCTGTAAATTAGCTTTAAACCAATTTTTCTTCTTTAAATAAATTTATCGAACTAAAAATTTATTTTTACTTTAAATTAATATCTTTAAATCGATTGCTTTTAATAAATTTGTTTAACTCAAAATTTAAATTTAAAAACTAATCTTCCTTTTACCATCTCTAAAACAATTAATTTAAACAAGTTTTCTTCTTATGAAATATTTTCAGTGACTTGTAAGATAATCTGTGTAGATTTAAAAATCTATATTTTGGCATATATCTAAATTTAAATTAAAACAACTGTTAATAAAATAAAATAAAATAAAAATTCTGTTCATTGTATAAATTATTTACTTATGTATATGCATATAAAATTTTACTATTCATATTCTTCTATCCTACTGCAATCCTTACCTCTGTAAAATGGAAACAGAAATTCCCTTTTCTGTTATAAATTTTCTAACCTATATATAGATTGGTACATATAAATATTAAATGATAAAATAGGATTATCCAAAACTTTTTGCCTTACCGTAGTGAATCCCAGCCTCGCACTCGAACCATTTCTGCACCCTAGATCCACGCGACGCCGCAGCCCCATCATCGTGACCCCTCGAATCGCGCCGCCGCGACACCTCACCACGACAGCGCAATCCTCTCCATGCTAATTGCTCGCGAAACCCCCATCGCCTTGAATCGCTGTGCCCTAGCTCGCGTGCGCGAGTGTGCCGCAACCACCAACCATCGCGATGCCCTCCCCTTCTCCATCGATCGCCCTTGAATCACACGCCGCAGTCCCCAAATTCGCGAGCCTCCACCTCGCGCACCTCACCCTAACGTCACTCGCCATGCCCTAGCCTCGATGCCGCGTGCTTCGTGAATTTCCCCCCTTGTCGCGCGCGGCCATTATTAATCTGTTCATTCTCTTTCTTTTTTTTAAATCAGTTAGGGGCTTCGGCCATTAAATCAAATTATTTTTTTCTGAAAAATTTTGAACGAAACAGAATTAAAGAGGGGAAGGTATTTAAAACGAACTGAAGCATGCTCGGCACGATTTATTTTTCGTGATCTCAAGCGCGATACAAGGCGTAAGAAAGGGAAGACAACGTGTGTTATGTTGACCAATTTAAAATTTTTAAATTCAAGTTTAAATCAAATTAAATTTCAACGCGTTTGCGTGTCGTGTGCACACATATCAACTCAGAAAAATACGAAATTTAAAATCCGAGAATAATTCAATATTCCGGACCCAATGGAACTGGTTTCGTCGAATTCCGAGACTGTGCGTCGGACGGCTATTTTAAATATCGATTCAAACGATATATTTTCAAAACTGAACAATTCACTTCCAAATTAAATTCCGAAGCTTCTATTATCTTCAATATTATCAATATGAATTTTACAAGCCTTTGAAATATTTTTAATCAGCTTAAAATTGAAGATTCAAATTTTTATTCAACTTTCAATAGATTAAATTCTATAATTTAATCGCCAATTCATTCTGATAATTTGAAATTCAATTCAAACCATCATTCAAATATTTAAAATTAATTAAATATTCTCAAATTAAATTATTCTAAATTCTGGGTCGTTACATATAATATCAAAATTTAATATTTATTAAACCCTATCCCATCCATACCATGGAAATCATTTTCAAAATAACTATATATATATATATATATATATATATATATATATATATATACATATCGCGGTGCTTTTATATAATTTTCTATCCTATGGTCAAGTGATATGGATATTTATCATTTCAATCCGCAATTTAAAAATAAAAATGCGGTTGTATATAATTTCAACCCGCAATCCCGAATGAAATGAAAATGCATAATAACTTGCAATTTATATAATATAAATACAGCATCCATTCATCCATCATATCAATCATCAACATTTGTCAATTTATCATCCAATTCAAACAATCATATCAATAAATAATAATTAATTACTGACAGTTAATTTTTCAAAATGAATTAAATAACTGTTCAACTGTAGTTTATATGCAATAATAAATAAATTTGACTAGCATTTTTAATGGTAGTTTAAATGCAATAAATAAATAAATTAACAAATAACTGGCAGTTTTAAATGCAAAAATGAATTAAATAACGCGTAAATTAAATGAATCCAATTTAACTGAGAAAATGATGAAATATATGCCAAACAACTATAAATAAAATTTTAAACGCATCATACATCAATTTAACAAACATAAGAAATTTTAGAAATTGTGAGTGGGTTAAAACACTCACCTTTTTAATTTAAATTGAATTTGAATCCAATTTAAACCCAAAAATTTGACAGTCTCCAAATTCGTTCAAACCGACAGCTACAGATCCAAAATTTTATTACAATCCAAATAAAAAAATCTCGCATAAAACGGATATCGTATGAAGAAGTTATTCGAATAAAACGTTTGAAATCTAAAAATAAAATAAATAAAACTAACCCATATTCAAAGCCACGTCATCTTCTACACCCTCGTCTTCAGGAAACACGGCTACCCAGAAACGCACCCGATTCACCACCGTTGACCGCACCCTTGACCATGCTTTCTCGATTGCCTCCGGCCATCTAGGCGTTGCCAACCACCCCCATCGTTCAACCATCGAAGCCGCATCCACCTGAAGGCCACTCCCCCCTCCCCCGGATGTCGCCGCCGCCGTCGTTCAAATTAGGGTTTCGAACCCTGTTTCTCAATTTGCGGCCACCACGATCATCTCCAGGACAAACATCCACCACCAAACCACTCCAGACATCGAGCCCGACAAAACCCCTCAATCAATTTCGCCTATCGACAACGACATCAAAACCCTAAATACTGACTTTGACATCGATTTCCCACTGATCGAAGCGCAATTTCAAAAAACAATCAGCAGACGCTGATTCGTATCATCGACATGTTCGATATATATATTTTTGAGATTTTTCTAAGGACTTTGAATTTTTGACTTTGATTTTGAATTGCAATTTTGTTTGGATTTAGGATTTGCATCCATTGAGGAAGAGAAAGTGTTGAGAAAATGAACGCACAACAAATGAGAATAGATGGAGGCTAGGGTTTATAACTGGGTTTATATAGGTTGGTTAGAAATAGAGTGGATGGATCTGATAAACCAACGTGCTGAACGATAATTGTCCCAAAAAGCCCGTTCTGACCCCGGAACGAAATTAGGTAAACCCATATATCGAACTAGGTGTTTTAAAATATTCTGAACGCGATGGAAAAAGTTTCACGTCCAAATTCCATCGTATGAAGAAGTTATGCTGAAATCAATATTTTCAAATTGATTTCGATTAAATAGATTTCAAGGCATTTCGCGTTCGTATGATCAAATGACAAGTCCGATCGCTACGAAACTTGAAACCCTACAATAATTTACCGATACGGATCCGATGAAACTAGTTTCATCGAAATCCTAGTCCGTGACCAAACCGGCTATTTTTATATTAAATAAATAAATAAATCATTAATTAAATCACATTTTCAATTTCACTTCCAAAATTTACAAATCTTATCAGTTTTGTTTTCTTAAACAATCACAGTGATTTAAACCAATTTAGATGTTAATTAATTGTTGATTCACTCATAAATTTCAGCGTAAATTCAAATTTCGTTATATTTATCAGTTATATATTAACTTTTCAAAAATCCATTGAATTCACTATTCATTCCTTTTTATTCAATCCCTTACAGTCAAATGGATGAAATTAACATTGGTTCAAAGCTATTAATTAAAAATTTCCCAATTTCCACTTAATTTTTAAATTAAGTAATAGTTAAATATTTGATTTCATTCATTTGCAATAAATCCAATTTATTATAAATTAGATAAATTAACCCGCTATTTACAATTCAAATTTTATACTTCATAAATTTTATCATCTTGTACCCTTTATTAATTTATAATTCTTTAAACAAATTTCCATCTCAAATTTTAAAGTAAATTATTTCACCAATTATAGTATTAATTTCAGTTTCTTAAAATAATCCCTTTATTACAAATTGAATCCAATTTATTTTAATAAGTTTCCAATTAAACGGATTAGATTTAATTCCAACTCTTAAATTGAGTCTATTATAACTCTATATCACAATCAACACTTGTCTCACATTTCATTCCATTAATATATTCAAATTTCATCTTCAATGCTAATTTTATTTCATTACCTAATATACACCTATTTACATTTTAAATTTGAATGAATATTATGTTTTTAAATGTGTATTTCTATATATTGAACACATTAGTTACGATCTTCAAATACTTTATATTCTATTAAATTTACAACATTAAATTTACATTCTATAACTTACTTTACATTCTATAACTTACTTTACATACTTTTCGTATTAATTATCTTAATTATCAAAATTTCAACTTATTCCCTAAATCCACAAATTATTACTTAACCTAAATCTACGCTTTTATTACTTTACGTTCACACTTCCGTTACTATATAATTAATCACCAAGTAACATTATCATTAACCGACATTAATTAATATATTAAATACTTACATTTATTTCTCTATATCTAATTTGTTCCAACTTTATTTATATTAATGTTATTCCCTTATTTGGTTATTATTTATCAACTTGTTCTAACTTTATAACCTAAATTTCTGTTATTGTAAATCTTTATATTTTTCATTTACATTAAATTTTAAATTCCAATTCAATCATACACCTATACATATATGATTACAAGTGTTTTTAATATACATTAACAAGTTAACAAGTGTTATTTTAATGTTTAATTAATGTTTAATAAATGCTTTAAATGTTATTTTCTTTTTAATAATCTGTTTAAGTCTTATATAAATATTTATGTAATATTCATATGATTAAAAAAAATTGTGTATACTTATCCTTTAATAAATGTTCATATGAATTCATGTTACTTATATTTTGATTCAATTTAATGTTTATATGTTTAAAATATCTATAACTCTTAAAATTTTAAAACAAATTTATCTTTTGTTAAACTTAAAATGAAAAGATACTAAGCAAATGAAATTTAAAATTTAAATCTTATCTAACTCAAGTTAAACTATATGTTTAAAAAAAAATTAAGAAATTAACTTTGTTATAAAAATTTAAACTTCAAATATCATTTCAAAAATATTAAATCAAATTAACATTTCAAATTACAAATTATATATTTATTAAAGTTTGAAAAACTCTTGTTAAGTTTAAATTAATAATTTTCCTATTTCAAATATATATACAAATATATATACACATTTCAAATAGAAACATTCTAACATTAAATTTGAAAATTACTGTACTAAATTTTAAAACAAATCTCAAATCACAATATATACATTCATATATATTACAATTTGAATATAAAGTTTTATTACATTAAAAACTTCTTATTTACCAAAATAAATGTTTCCAAATCAAATTATTATAAACTTTCAAAAGAATTAAATTTGTCAATTCATATTGTTAAGAAAAATATTAATAGATATTAACAAATTGTTATCATAAATCTTTAAAATAAATTTAACTTGTCAATTTATAATATAAATGATCAAATCAATTTAATTATTAACATAGATTATTAAATTGATATTGCTTAAAATTCCGGGTCGTCACATATATACATATATTTAAAATTACAAATACGCTCTCTTAAGAAAGACACCACTACAGAGCCTAGGTATTCACTCAACCTAACGCTCTAATACCAAGTGAAACGACCCGACTTCCTATCTCCAGGAAGTCGCATCGCTAAAGAAAGAAAGGGATAGAAAAGAGAAAAGAAAGAAGAGAAGAAAGAAACAACACATCAGAATCTAACAGCGGAACGAATAAATTATATTAATAACATAAATATTACATAGTTTACAACCATTATCAGAGTACACATATACAACACATACTAGACAGTTATAAACACCTGTCTAGTTACAACTCAATACAACAACTCAGAGAACACACAGCGGAAAACTATATATATCTACACGTAGAAGCCTCCTGCTCCATTGCTCCTCCACAATTCGTCAAAGCTAACCTGAATCCTAACCTGAATCACCCTTGACTACTCATAAAAATTTGAGTACCCAAGAGTTTATGAAAAACAAAAATAAACTCCGGGTCAGACATGGGTCTGGTGTGAGTAACAGGTTAAAGTTGCTTAACTTTCAAAAACCTTTAGAAAAGAAAGGTATCGCGTAAGACTTCCCGCACATAAACATGGAAAAGTTTTTACCTTACGCTAACCAAAACATTTGATAGGAAATCCGATGATATTATAATAGTGTCTAGGGTTTTCAAATAAATAATAAATAGCCGAAATTGTTACATTTATTAAATTCCAACTACTAGCCACAAAAGTGGGTAATACAATCAAAACCGTTGGCACTTATTAGATTTTCGATTCCATACAATGGCAAGGCTACTGGGGTACCGCCCGTCACAGTACGTGGCCTAGATCACCGTACGGAGGAGCCACCCTAACTCCCCTGCAACACAAGGCCGGACCCTTTCCTTACTGAATATTTCCGAACAAGATAACCCTGACGGTTGGAGCTCAAAACCGTCCACATAGCCGAAATAAAAGGGACCTCTAGACAGGGGTAAATCTCGCTCTCCAGTGGGTGCGACCCACGAAGCCTTTCTGCACCTCCCCTGTTTTAGCCATTCCCGGTTGATGAGGCTTGAGGTTACAATTACCTTTATAGGACATATCACTTAGAATGCTCATCGTCTGCCTGACGATGTTCTGAAAGCATTCAATCCATACAAGTTCGTTCCGGGTTCGAATGAAACCGAAGGCATTATCTCGTCACACTCATATTGGAATCACCCTCAGAGTTAACGACAATAACCCGTGCACTCTGAATCTCCATCTCGAACCTATAAGTATTATTCCGTCAAACTCATTACGGAATCACCCACAGAGTTATACTGACGTATAGCCCTTACACCTCGAGTCTTCACAAAGCTCCATTTTGATTCATGACCTAACGTTATTTTGGAATCGATGTGGTTTTCGGATATCCAAATATGGAAATCCGATCCTGGTCTCATCGAAATCCAAAGCATGTCTTTTAGGGCCAAGTTGTTTTAAAAGTTTTAAAACAATTCAATATAGTATCTATATACACAGATAGATAACCCACAGAACAATAATTGATAATCAGCATTATCAAATAAGGGGTGATTCACATTATCAATATCTAATAGATATTCCATATATCACCATCACAATAGATAACCTATGTTATCATCACAATACAGTCAAACATCCATACCACATAATATCATTTATCTCATTACTGAGATCACAAGCATCCAAGTCAAACAATGACATCCATTCATACATAAGCAAAGATTTACTCATCACAATATAACTAATTTAAAATGAATTAAATTAACTATCTCTATCTCTAATTAATTTAAAGTGAATTAAATTAATTACTTTATCTATAATTAATTTAAAATAAATTAAATTAATTACTTCACCAATATAAATCTTGCTATCTTAATCACTTAATTGATAGAATCAATTAATCAATCATAAATTATCTTAATTAATCATTCTTGATTAATTTCCCTTAATTACATTCATGTAACTATCCTTAATTAATTTCACAAATTAATTATTCTCAAACAAACTGTAATTAACTTTAATTACTTCAATTAATTAATTTATCATAATTAATTACATTTATTCTTAATTAATTACATTAATTAATTACCTTTAATTAATCATTATTGATTAATTAATCTTAATTAATCAACTTTAATTACATCATTAATTAAAATAATTAGTGATTCTCTTTTATTAATTACCTTAAGTAATTAACTTATAATTATTAATCATCACATATTAATTACATTTAGTAATTAACTAACTTAATTACCATATTAAAACAAATTAATTATCCTTAATTAATTTCTTAATTAATCCCTTGATTAATTAAGAAGTAATTAAACCAAATTACTTCATACTTAAACATCTCCATTTAATTACAACCATGTAATTATTAATTAATTACTTAACTAAGTAAATTCCCAAATCATTAATTACATAAAGTAATTATTTATAACCCAAATGTTTAAAATTAATTAAACTTAACTAATTAAATTAAACAATCCCATTAAACTAAATTAATTACATTTAGTAATTAATTTCTTAATTACATTATTAAGTAATTACTCAAACTATTTACAATTGATTATTAATAAATTAATTAATCTAATTAATTATAAAAATTAATCACATTAATTAATTATTTAAATAATCCTGGTTAATGACCATCATTAACCCTTCTCTAATTATTTTATAAAGTAATTAACTTAAATTAATTACAAATTTAATTATCTTTAATCATTCATTAATTAAAGTTAATTATTAAATTAATTAACCTTGATTTAAAACTTAATCACATAATTAATATTCATTTATCATTAATTAATAATATAATTAATGATCTTAATTATAATTGATTAGTCATTAATCAATTATTAATTCGAAATTTAATTAATTAATTAAATTAATTAATCAATCATAATTACCTTATTAATTAAATTAATCCTAAAATATTAATCTTAATTTAAAAGATAAAACATAACTTAATTATGTTAAAATAATTTGATTTAAAACAAAGTACTTAAGAAATTTTCTTTTAAATTTCAATTTAAACTCAAGCTTAAAATAGAATAATTTTAAAACTTATTAAAGTTTTAAATAATTTAAAACTTATTTTAAAATTACAAGTCAAAACAAAAGTTTGACTTAAAAATGAAATCATAAGAATTTGAAGTTAAATTTATTTCAAAATTTTAGAAGTTTCAATTCATTTTTAGTTTAAAACTTTCAAATTTAAATCTTCTTTTTAAATTTGAAACTGAACCTCATTTTAAACTCAGATTTCCAGTTTTAAAATTTTATCTTTAAATCTTGCTTCACATTTTAAAAAAACTTCATTATTAAAATTTCAACTATTTTACCCAAAATAAAATAGTTAATTAAGTTAAATTTTTAAACTTTTATTTTTATTTTAAAACTGGGTTTTGAATTTAAAACATAAATTCAAACTTGCATTGAATTTAAACTTGAACCTTACCTTAACACAAAACTACAGATTTTAAATTTTCAAAAACCCAGATTTTTATACAGGCTTTCAAACCTGGAAATTACAGGTTCAACTCGAGAACCTTATTTTACTTCGAGTCAAATGCCTTTCCACTCTGAGTTTCCTACTTACCTGCTTCGAGTCATTCTCCCATTTACCCCGAGCAACTCAACCTTCCCCTGAAACATCCCCAACCCAATAGTTCATCAGAGAGCTCATCGCCGCCACCTCTGCCGATCATCTTAGGTTATCAAGCCACAACAAGAAACTCGTGAACACCCTAGCACCAACACAAGATCTCCCAAATAAACAGGAATTCAAAATTTTGGTTCTGAACCCAAAATTCAAAACCTAGAAAATGTAATACAGGTTTATGCTCAAACCTGTCAACGGCCACATTTCTCACCTCCGATCACCTGACATCCAACCTCTCTGGCCACGAATGCTTCTACACACCCTCTACCCCTTTACCAAACACCAAAGCACTCGGTCAATCCATTACTTCACACTAACTCAATTTTAACCCCTACTCAAAACTAGGGTTCAAAAATTTAAATACCAACTGCATCTGTTCTACCCAATTATATCCCCATTTCTGATTATTCTCAGCATCTCCAATTCTTCCTCTGTTGCTCAGAAGAATTCTAAAACATCTCAAGTCACAGATTTCATGAACTTGCTAAATTTCAATTTTTAGTTCAATTTAAAACTGTTACTTGAATTAACACCCTAAAATACAAATTGTTAGTTTTTAAAAATTCATGTTTTTGAAATTAAATTTGTTACCTGATACTGCATTACAAGTTAAATGTGACGCCCCACCTCTATACCCACGCTAGCCAAGAACACTACTGTGAATGCTGTCAACTAGCACGGAGAATAAGGCTGTTGAGGAGCGACCATCTGTATAATTGCTTTGTGCGAGTACCGATATGCCAGATAAAAATATAACTTTTCATCTCAAGAGGAAATCCGACATACCGACACAAACTCAAAGCTACTACACAGTGGCTATAAAGATCTACAGAAACAAATATAGAATAAAACATAACATAAATCAGTCATAGACAATTCATATCACAAAGGCGGAAGAAGATATGAATATATAATTAACACATGGCAGTGTATATCAGAGTTGTGGTCAAATAAGATCCACTATAATACAAAGGAATAGCAACACGTGCTATACAAAAGAATAAGTATACATCATAGAGTCTGTATCTCAAATGTATACAACAAAAGACTACTAAACTAAAGTAGTTAACCAAAAGTCGGGATGATAGTCCGATGAGGAGTCAAGCAGAAGCACCTGTTAAATCTCAGTCTGACCCGAGTATTATTTATAAGAAAATAATAAACGGATCAGTCTAGCTATAAATATCAGATGAAGTGATATAGAATAGGAGATATGACATAAACATATAATAATCACAATGCCAAACTGTGATAAATAAGTAATTGAAAATCAACAAGAGATTAATCAATATCACAATAATCTACTCAAGATAAAAGGAATGTCATACTCCTAATTTCATTCACCAAGCCACAATAAATGACATATATATATATATATCCATGCCAATCATAAAAGTTGGTGAAACATAAATTCCAGAATTCAACACACGAGATCCAGAAATCACTAGGAAAGGATCAACGACGTCGTACAGCGAGACATCCGATGAACCAAATCACAATCAAAGGGAACAACGACGTCGTACAGCGGGACGTCCGATGAACCAAATCACAAAGACATAGCACGATGCTAGTCTAAAACCTAAAATGATCGTCATGATCAAAGAGAAGTGTCGATTACACTAAGCTAGTAAATATATGAGCTTAGCTTCATGTCCCATAACCACTAGCTTAACTTAAATATTTACGAACAAATTGTAGATCTCCACTAGAAAATTGTCACAAGAGATTCAAACGAACAAGTCCAAGAATTAACCAACGAAGTAAACGCAAGCGTTTCATACCACTTGTTTTACTAAGTCGTTTAATTAGATTTCTCATACGAGTGAGGTAAAGGTTTGTATATACTAATAGATTGGAAAACGGTTTTATAAACGAATTTGGTTTTAAAATAGTATTGAAATCGTTTGAGGAAAGAGTTTTGATATTTACTACTAGTATAGAAAATCTTTATATTTTTAAAGTGACAAAGCACAAGGGGGATTGTAGAAACAATCAATCACAAAGATCACATTCGAAGATGTGAATAAAAATCCAATGAAATCGATAAAGGATCCACCAAAGTGGATATATCTAAAATTCCGAAAGAAAATAAGTCATCAAAGATGATAATAAATGATGACAATAAATAGGATCATCACGAATCGATTTAAATTGGAAATTCAATCCAAAAAGGCAAATTGGACTAAAACAGCAGGTTCAGTCGACTGAACAGAGTTTTTCAGTCGACTGACCCTGTACATGGAAATTTTCCAAGTTCAGGAAACTTTTTGTTTCCAGTTTCAGTCGACTGTGCAGAGTTTTTCAGTCGACTGAATCATGCCTGGAAACTCTCGGGTTTCAGGTTCAGTCGACTGAACAGAGTTTTTCAGTCGACTGAATCATGCCTGGGCTGTTTTTCAGCCTTATTCAAATGAAGAGCAAACTCTTCCAAAATGCAACCGGACGAACATTGGCTCTAAGGGTTTATGCCAATCGGCGACCCGACCCTATATGCTCCTCGATGCATCACCAAAAGCATGATCAAACATCCATAAAAGGATTTCACACAAATTTGACTTAAAAACCCAAAAATTGGAGTATTCACAAAATCAATCCAAAACAAGAGCAAATGCACAAGAAGAAGTGTTAGGAATTCATACCTAACAAACAAAGATAATTATAGTCATAGATGTGAGATAAAAATCTCACCTTTGAACTAAAATTTATGAAGATGAAGCTTGAAAGCAAAGAGGAATCGACCACTCTTCAAGTCCAACTCTAGAAGCTTGAATCTAAGCTTAAAAGAGAAACATTCCCAAAATTAGGTTTAGGAAATTTCTGAAATTGAATGTAGAAAGAGATGGAGAAGAAGAAGGAGATGCTTACCAAGGGGTTCTTCTTGGGTTTGGAGCAAGGAGATGGATTTGCTAAGGAAGTTAGGGTTTGGAGTTTTAATTCATTTTCCTCTCCACCATTTTCAGCTGGAGCTTGAGTTTGAGGAGTTGGAATGAAGTAATGAAGAGGAGAGGGGGATTGGGACTGAATACATAAGTGGTTAACTGGCTCAGCCCAAACCAAAACCCTAAGCAAAAAGTAGCAAAATTCAACTTTCTCCAAACATATCGAAGCTTATACTCAAAAAGGTCGCAAACGGCATTTTGAACTCAATGGAGGTGGTCTCGAGTCCAAATTCGACTGTTTGCAAAAAGTAGCTTTTCGGACTAAAATCCGACGAATGATAAAATATTTAAATATAAAATCGATAAATATTTTATTTAAATATTTCATCGTTAGTCGGATTTTAGTCCGTAAAGCTACTTTTTGCATACGGTCGAATTAGGACTCGGGACCACTCCCATTGAGTTTAAAATGCCGTTTGCGAGCTTTTTGAGTATAAGCTTCGATATGTTTGGAGAAAGTTGATTTTTGCTACTTTTCACTTTGGGTTTGGTTTTGGGCTCACCCTTATGTTAACTTATGCTCAAATCTGAGCCACTCTTCCCCACTCACCCTCATTCTCTTCTCTTTTCAGTTTTTAGAGTATTAATGGTGGGAGAGATTGGAAATTAAAACTTCAAAACCCTAGTTCCTCTTGCAAATCAAATTCCTAGCTCCAAACTCAAGAAGAACCCATTGGTAAGCTTCTCTTCTTCTTCTCCAACTTATTCTCTTACCAATTTCAGAAGTTCCTAAACCTAATTTTGGAAATGTTCTTGTTTTTAAGCTTAGATTCAAGCTCAATCGGGTTGTGTTGAAGAGAGGTTGATTCTCCATTTGCTTTCAAGCTTCTTCTTGTTTGATTTTGTGAAAAGGTGAGATTTTTATCTCACATCTATGCTTATATTTATCTTCGATTGTTAGGTATGAATTCCTAACATTTATTCGTGTGCATTTGCGTTTGGTTTGGATTGATTTGGTGAATATTAAAATTTTTAGTGTTTTGAGTTCAATCCTTTAAAAATCATAACTTTGAGGTTCAAATGTGTATTTTGGTGATGCATCGAGGAGCCAATAGGGCCGGGTAGCCGTTAAGCATAATTCCCTAGCGTCCGTGCTCGTTCGGTTGCGAATTGGTGGAGGTTGCATATCAATTTATGGGCATCATTGTGCAGAGCATCAGGTTCGGCCGACCGACCCCCCGGTCCGGTCGACCGACCTGTTAGTTAAAATTTGCCTCTGTTTCTGGTTCGGTCGACCGACCCGGTGCCCGAGAAGTTTCCTACCTCTGGTTCGGTCGACCGACTCAGGGAGTCCGGTCGACCGACCTGGTGCCCGAGAAGTTTCCTACCTCTGGTTCGGTCGACCGACTCAGGGAGTCCGGTCGACCGACCTGCTTCTATTTGCCAGATTAGCCTATTTTGCTAATTCGTTTGAATATCCAACTTTAATCGATTCGTGTTGTCTCCCTTTTGTTGTTGTCATTTATTATCGACTTTGATGACCTTTTCTTTGGAAACTTTAGATATATCCACTTTGATGGATTTTGTATCGATTTCTTTGGATTTTATTCACGTTTTTTGAATGTGAATCTTAGTGATTGATTGTTCCTACAATCTTCTTTGTGATTTGTCACTTTAAAAATACAAAGGTTTTCTATACCAGTAGTAAATATCAAAACTCTTTCCTCAAACGATTTCAATACTATTTTAATGACAAATTCGTTTATAAAATCGTTTTCCAATCTATTAGTATATACAAACCTTTACCTCACTCGTATGAGAAATCTAATTAAACGACTTAGTAAAACAAGTGGTATGAAACGCTTGCGTTTACTTCGTCGGTTAATTCTTGGACTTGTTCGATTGAATCTCTTGTGACAATTTTCTAGTGGAGATCCACAATTTGTTCGTAAATATTTAAGTCAAGCTAGTGGTTATGGGACATAATGCTAAGCTCATATATTTACCAGCTTACTGTAATCGACACTTCTCGTTGATCATGACGATCATCTTTGTGATTTAGACTAGCAATGTGCGATGTCTCTTTGTCTGCAAGGGAGACTAAACCCCGTTTTGTGGAGTTTCGACTCAATTTGGTGGGGTAGGAACCCATGGTCTTCGGGCCGTTTGTGGAGCTTCGGCTCAATTTGTGATGGTTAGCGACCATGGAATTAGCGTTCCGTTTGTGATACACGTGTTGGTGGGCTTTATGCTCCCGTTTGTGATAGGCCTCCCCCCTTTGTGATTTCTGGATTTCTTGTGTAGATTTCTAGAATTTGTGTTTCACCAATTTTCGTGATTTCCATTGATAAGTTTTATCAATATTTGTGCATTGGTGAATTTGTGCGTCATTGACTTTTGTGGTTGACATTGATAAGTTTTATCAATATTTGTGCATTGGTGAATTTGTGCGTCATTGACTTTTGTGGTTGACATTGATATTATTGTCAATATTTGTGCATTGGTGAATTTGTGTGTCATTGAATTTTGTGATTGACATTGATATTATTGTCAATATTTGTGAATTGGTGAATTTGTGTGTCATTGACTTTTGTGATTGACATTAACATAATCGTCAATATTTGTGGTTTGATGAACGAAATAAGGAGTATGGCATTTCTTTGATTCTTGTGTAGATTTGTTGATATTGATTAATCTCTCGTTGAGTTTCAATTACTTATATATCACAGCTTGGAATTGTGATTATTATGTGTTTGGTCATATCCCTTATTCTATATCGTTTCATTTGATATCTATAGTTAGACCGATCCGTTTATTATTTTCTTATTAAATAATACTCGGGTCAGACCGAGATGTTACAGGTGCTTCTGCTTGACTTCTCTCTCGGGATTGATTTCTCTGACTTTTGGTTAACTACTTAGATTAGTAGTTTTTGCTGTATACATTTGAGATATAGACTCCATAATGTATACTTATTCTTTTGTGTAGTTCATGTAACTATTCTTTTGTGATATTGTGGATCTTTTTTAGACCACTACTCTGATGTACACTTCCTAGTGTAATATTCATATCTATTTTCGCCTTTGTGATATGAATTGTCTGTGACTGATTTATGTTATGTTTATTTCTATATTTGTTTCCGAAGATATTATAGCCACTGTGTGATATCTTTGAGTTTGTGTCTGCATGTCGGATTTCCACTTAAAAAGAATTGCATGTTATACTATCTGACATATCGATGCACGCACAAAGCAATTACACGGATGGTCGCTCCTCAACAGCCTTATTCTCCGTGCTAGTTGACACCATTACTTCGTAGTGTTCTTGGCTAGCGTGGGTATAGAGGTGGGGCGTCACAGAATTGGTATCAGAGCCAAACTTCGGAACAATATGGAATATTATAACAGGGATCATCGTCCTAAGTCTTTCTTAGGGGTCGTGCATTAGGATTTAATTCGGATCTACGTACCGTTCTATCCTATTTTCTTTCATAATTCCTTGTTTTATCTATCAAGATTGCTTGATATTCATTTGTGAATAATCTTCTTCTTCTTCCTTCTTTCTTTCTTAAGGAAGAGAAATGGTTAGACCAGGTCGTCCCAGCGCCGGTCAATCTATTGTTCCACCCCAAGATGGAGTTTTTGTGACTGCTCAACAGCTTCTTGATTTAGTGACGAATGCTCAAGCAGCTGGAGCTAACCCGGAACATACTCACCCAAAGTCGGGATTTGCACGCTTGTGTAGCGATTACACTAATTTGGGTGGGGAGCCATTCAAAGGTTCCGAAACTGTTATTGAAGTACAGGCCTGGCTAAGGTCATGCGATCGAATCTTTTCTCGCATGAATCTTATTGACCTTCACCGAGTTCAGGTGGCCTCTAGTATGCTCCGAGAAAGAGCATTGGACTGGTACGGGCTTCTTATTTTTGAGATTAATGAAGCGGATCTCACCTGGGAGAAATTCAGGGAACGCTTCGAGTTTAAATTTGTACCGGAAGCAGAGAAAGTGACATTGGCTCGACGATTTATAGACCTTGTTCAAGGTGAGTCCTCCGTGACTGATTACGTCGCCTCCTTCGAGCCGCTTTCCAAATATGGGGTTGAATACATCAACACCCCTTTAAAGAAGAACCAGAGATTCTTCTATGGCTTAAACAAAAATCTCAAGAAGCCATTACTTCTAAAATTAGAAGTTTCTTTCGACCAACTCGTTGATATCGCTCTTCGTCTTGAAGAGGCGGATAGGGAGAATGATGTTGAAGTGGTGGGTTCCAAACCAAACTTCAACAAAAAGAAGAGGCCAAATAAATTCAAAGGACCTTATCCTAATAAGAAAGGGAAGCAAGCAACCTCCGTGGCAAAGACTTCTTCCTTTGGCCGTGGGGAATGCTATAATTGTGGTTCGAAGGACCATTATGCGAACAAGTGCCCAAGGTCTCTCTCTTGTCGCTACTGCAAAGTTCCCGGTCATGTTATATCTTCATGACCCAAGCTTCAGGGCAAGAAGGAGGGAAGGCTTAATGTTGCTCAAGCCCCTGACAACACATCTCGTGGCCAAGGTATTTCTCATTCTATTCTGGATGGAATTATTTTATTTCATGATCATCCTATTCGAGTTCTTTTTGATACGGGCGCGTCCCATTCTTTTATATCAAAAGAACTTGTTGATACTTTTTCCTTGGATGTTTTGCGTTTAATGACTTCTTTGAGAATTGCAAATCCGGTTGGTGGATCCGCAACAATCAGTTTATTGTGTAAAGATGTCCAGATTATTTTGTGTGATTTTCCTTTCTTAGCCGATTTGCATGTCATGCGTTACTTAGGCTTTGGAATGATTTTGGGAATGGATTGGCTTAACCGTTATGAAGCTCATATCCTATGTCCTGAGTGGACTATTCATCTTCGACATCCTCAATCTGTTAAGCAGATTTCTATTAATCTTAAAGATTCAGATTCCAGCTTGGTCGCATCTTTATATTCTTTAAATCCTCGTGATGACGATGATGATGATGAGGGTGATATTATTTCTCTTATTCACGTCGTTTGTGAATTTTTCGACTTATTCGAGCCCGTTTTAGGATTACCACCTAAGCGAGCAATTGAGTTCAGAATTAATCTTATTCCTGGAGCTCAACCTATCACTCGCCCTCCGTAACGTATGTCCAATAAAGAAAACGAGGAGATGTGTAAACAATTATCTGAATTGGAGACGAAGCAATTTATTCGCTCTAGTTCCTCGCCTTGGGGAGCTTCAGCTATTTTTGTGAAGAAATCCGATGGTACACTTAGGCTTTGCGTTGATTACCGCAAGATTAATGATCTTACTATCAAAAATAAATATCCTTTACCTCGGATTGATGATCTATTCGATCAACTTAGTGGTGCTAGAATCTTTTCACAACTAGACTTAGCTACTGGATTTCATCAGCTTCGTATTGCAGAGGATAGTATCCCTTTGCCATCGTTCCGTACTCGTTATGGATCTTATGAATGGCTTGTTATGCCATTTGGGTTAACGAATGCCCCGGCTTATTTCGTTGACTTAATGAATCGAGTTTTTAAAGACTTCCTCGATCGATTTGTTCTCATCTTTATTGATGATATTCTTGTGTATTCTAAAACCGAGGAGGAACATGAAAAACATCTTCGGATTGTGTTGGAAACTCTTAGGAGTAATCAATTAAGGGCAAAATTTTCTAAATGCATCTTTTGGCAATATCGTGTGAAGTTTCTCGGTCATATTATTTCCGAATCCGGAATTTCCGTGGATCCTTCAAAGATTGAAGCGATTCAAGATTGGAAGAGACCGGAGAGTGTGACGGGGATTCGTAGTTTTCTTGGATTGGCAGGTTATTACCGTCGTTTTATCAAATACTTTTCTAAGATTGCCGTGCCTCTCACTAGCTTGACAAAGAAAGGTGTTAAATACATTTGGTCGGACAAATGTGAAGCTTCTTTTCAGAAATTAAAAGAACTCCTTTCTGATGCTCCTATTCTTTTTATTCCCGAGGGGAATCAAGATTTCGTTGTTTATAGCGATGCTAGTCGCGTTGGTTTGGGTGCCGTTCTTATGCAAAGAGAACGTGTTATTGCTTATGCTTCTAGGCAATTGAAGCCTGCCGAGACTAGATATGCCACTCATGATTTAGAACTCGCGGCTATTTTTTTGCTCTTCGGATTTGGCGTCATTATCTTTTAGGAGAGAAATTTTTTCTTTATACCGATCATAAATCCTTGAAGTATTTATTCTCTCAAAAGGAACTTCATTTGCGTCAACAGCGTTGGCTCGAATTTCTTGCACCTTATGATCTTGATATTCTTTATACACCCGGTAAGGGTAATCGTGTCGCCGATGCTCTTAACCGTAAACAACAAGCTGTTGTTTCTATGATGATATCCGAATGGAACGATCTCGAGATCTTATCCACTTGTGAGATTCGAGACCGCGTATCCGATTTGTGTTCATCACTTGTGATATGTAGCCTTGAGGCTCATCCTTCTCTTTTAGACCGCATTCTTGAAGCTCAAAGGCTAGATCCCGGATTGGCTCTTCTTGGCCAAAATATTAAGGATAAGATTGATATTGAAGGTTTGAAGGACTTTGATATCGATTCCCGTGGCGGCATTCGGAGATTTGGTAGACTTATTGTGCCAAATATTAGTGATCTTCGTAAAGATATTTTAGAAGATTCTCATCGTTCTAAATTTACCATTCATCCCGGTAGTAGTAAAATGTACGCGGATATGAAGCAACTTTATTATTGGGAGGGAATGAAACTTGACATCGCTAACTTCGTTAACCGTTGCATGACTTGCCAACTCGTTAAGGCCGAACATCAAAGGCCCGGTGGGTTATTGCAACCTTTAGAAATTCCAAGTTGGAAGTGGGACAATATTTCCATGGATTTTATAGATGGCCTTCCCCGTTCTCGTTCGGGTCATGATAGTTTATGGGTGATTGTTGATAGGCTTACTAAATTTGCCCATTTTATTCCCGTTCGGTCTAACCGAACCGTTCCTCTCTTGGCCAGGCTCTTTATCAAAGAGATTGTTAAATTGCATGGGGTTCCTACTTCTATTGTTAGCGATCGTGATCCATTGTTTACTAGTGGATTTTGGAAGAGTCTTCAACAAGCTCTGGAAACGAAGATTAATTTTAGCACCGCGTATCATCCTCAGCCCGATGGACAAACTGAACGTGTGAATCAAACTCTTGAAGATCTTCTTCATGCTTATGTGCTTGATTTTGGGGGAAGTTGGAAAGATCATATTTCACTTGTTGAATTTTCCTATAATAATAGCTTCCAATCTAGTATTGGTATGGCACCTTTTGAGGCACTATATGGAAGGCCATGCCGATCTCCTTCTTGTTGGCTTGAGGCCGGTGAGAAGCTGGTTTTAGGTCCAGATTTTATTCGTGATTCGACAGAAAAGATTGATCTTATTCGTCATAGGATGAAAGAAGCCCAGAGTAGACAAAAATCCTATGCCGATAACCGGAGAAGGAAGTTAGAATTTTCTGTGGGAGATCTTGTGTACATTCGTGTTTCACCTATGAAAGGTGTTGTACGTTTCAGTCGATCGGGAAAACTAGCGCCTCGATATATTGGGCCATTTCCTATCACCGAATGTATTGGTTCCATGGCTTACCACCTTTTATTACCGGCTCAATTTTCTGCTATCCATGACGTGTTTCACATTTCTCAACTTCGAAAATGTCTTCGAGATTCCGATTCTGTTCTTGAGCCCGGTGTTGTGGAAGAGATTGAAGTTTCGCCTAATTTAACTTATGAGCAACATCCTATTCGTATCATTGCTTCGGAGGTCAAACGACTTCGAAATAAAGATGTTCCGCTTGTTAAAGTTCAATGGTCTTCAAATCCTAAGGATTGTTCTTGGGAATCTAGAGAGTACATCGAGCGAACACATCCGGACTTACTTTCTCGTGCTCTTTGAGGTGAACTTCTTATTTCAAACTTCTTTTGTGTTGAAGATGCTTGTATGGTTGTTACTATATATCTTCTTCTTGTAATATTGGGAGGACGCAATTTCTTCAAGGAGGGGAGTCTGTAATAACCCTCATATGTGTCGATTTTATATTTAAATATTTTATTTAAATATTTCATCGTTAGTCGGATTTTAGTCCGTAAAGCTACTTTTTGCATACGGTCGAATTAGGACTCGGGACCACTCCCATTGAGTTTGGAATGCCGTTTGCGAGCTTTTTGAGTATAAGCTTCGATATGTTTGGAGAAAGTTGATTTTTGCTACTTTTCACTTTGGGTTTGGTTTTGGGCTCACCCTTATGTTAACTTATGCTCAAATCTGAGCCACTCTTCCCCACTCACCCTCATTCTCTTCTCTTTTCAGTTTTTAGAGTATTAATGGTGGGAGAGATTGGAAATTAAAACTCCAAAACCCTAGTTCCTCTTGCAAATCAAATTCCTAGCTCCAAACTCAAGAAGAACCCATTGGTAAGCTTCTCTTCTTCTTCTCCAACTTATTCTCTTACCAATTTCAGAAGTTCCTAAACCTAATTTTGGAAATGTTCTTGTTTTTAAGCTTAGATTCAAGCTCAATCGGGTTGTGTTGAAGAGAGGTTGATTCTCCATTTGCTTTCAAGCTTCTTCTTGTTTGATTTTGTGAAAAGGTGAGATTTTTATCTCACATCTATGCTTATATTTATCTTCGATTGTTAGGTATGAATTCCTAACATTTATTCGTGTGCATTTGCGTTTGATTTGGATTGATTTGGTGAATATTCAAATTTTTAGTGTTTTGAGTTCAATCCTTTAAAAATCATAACTTTGAGGTTCAAATGTGTATTTTGGTGATGCATCGAGGAGCCAATAGGGCGGGTAGCCGTTAGGCATAATTCCCTAGCGTCCGTGCTCGTTCGGTTGTGAATTGGTGGAGGTTGCATATCAATTTATGGGCATCATTGTGCAGAGCATCAGGTTCGGCCGACCGACCCCCCGGTCCGGTCGACCGACCTGTTAGTTAAAATTTGCCTCTGTTTCTGGTTCGGTCGACCGACCCGGTGCCCGAGAAGTTTCCTACCTCTGGTTCGGTCGACCGACTCTGGGAGTCCGGTCGACCGACCTGGTGCCCGAGAAGTTTCCAACCTCTGGTTCGGTCGACCGACTCAGGGAGTCCGGTCGACCGACCTGCTTCTATTTGCCAGATTAGCCTATTTTGCTAATTCGTTTGAATATCCAACTTTAATCGATTCGTGTTGTCTCCCTTTTGTTCTTGTCATTTATTATCGACTTTGATGACCTTTTCTTTGGGAACTTTAGATATATCCACTTTGATGGATTTTGTATCGATTTCTTTGGATTTTATTCACGTTTTTTGAATGTGAATCTTAGTGATTGATTGTTCCTACAATCTTCTTTGTGATTTGTCACTTTAAAAATACAAAGGTTTTCTATACCTGTAGTAAATATCAAAACTCTTTCCTCAAACGATTTCAATACTATTTTAATGCCAAATTCGTTTATAAAATCGTTTTCCAATCTATTAGTATATATAAACCTTTACCTCACTCGTATGAGAAATCTAATTAAACGACTTAGTAAAACAAGTGGTATAAAACGCTTGCGTTCACTTCGTCGGTTAATTCTTGGACTTGTTCGATTGAATCTCTTGTGACAATTTTCTAGTGGAGATCCACAAATTGTTCGTAAATATTTAAGTCAAGCTAGTGGTTATGGGACATAATGCTAAGCTCATATATTTACTAGCTTACTGTAATCGACACTTCTCGTTGATCATGACGATCATCTTTGTGATTTAGACTAGCAATGCGCGATGTCTCTTTGTCTGCAAGGGAGACTAAACCCCATTTTGTGGAGTTTCGACTCAATTTGGTGGGGTAGGAACCCATGGTCTTCGGGCCGTTTGTGGAGCTTCGGCTCAATTTGTGATGGTTAGCGACCATGGAATTAGCGTTCCGTTTGTGATACACGTGTTGGTGGGCTTTATGCTCCCGTTTGTGATAGGCCTCCCCCCTTTGTGATTTCTGGATTTCTTGTGTAGATTTCTATAATTTGTGTTTCACCAATTTTCGTGATTTCCATTGATAAGTTTTATCAATATTTGTGCATTGGTGAATTTGTGCGTCATTGACTTTTGTGGTTGACATTGATAAGTTTTATCAATATTTGTGCATTGGTGAATTTGTGCGTCATTGACTTTTGTGGTTGACATTGATATTATTGTCAATATTTGTGCATTGGTGAATTTGTGTGTCATTGACTTTTGTGTTGACATTGATATTATTGTCCATATTTGTGAATTGGTGAATTTGTGTGTCATTGACTTTTGTGATTGACATTAACATAATCGTCAATATTTGTGGTTTGATGAACGAAATAAGGAGTATGACATTTCTTTGATTCTTGTGTAGATTTGGTGATATTGATTAATCTCTCGTTGATTTTCAATTACTTATATATACCACAGCTTGGAATTGTGATTATTATGTGTTTGGTCATATCCCTTATTCTATATCGTTTCATCTGATATCTATAGTTAGACTGATCCGTTTATTATTTTCTTATTAAATAATACTCGGGTCAGACCGAGATGTTAAAGGTGCTTCTGCTTGACTTCTTTTTCGGGATTGATTTTTCTGACTTTAGGTTAACTACTTAGATTAGTAGTTTTTGCTGTATACGTTTGAGATATAGACTCCATAATGTATACTTATTCTTTTGCGTAGTTCATGTAACTATTCTTTTGTGATATTGTGGATCTTTTTTAGACCACTACTCTGATGTACACTTCCTAGTGTAATATTCATATCTATTTCCGCCTTTGTGATATGAATTGTCTGTGACTGATTTATGTTATGTTTATTTCTATATTTGTTTCCGAAGATATTATAGCCACTGTGTGATATCTTTTAGTTTGTGTCGGCATGTCGGATTTCCATTTAAAAAGAATTGCATGTTATACTATCTGACATATCGATGCTCGCACAAAGCAATTACACGGATGGTCGCTCCTCAACAGCCTTATTCTCCGTGCTAGTTGATAGCATTACTTCGTAGTGTTCTTGGCTAGCGTGGGTATAGAGGTGGGGCGTCACAGATTTGTTATCAGAGCCAAACTTCGTAACAATATGGAATATTATAACAGGGATCATCGTCCTAAGTCTTTCTTAGGGGTCGTGCATTAGGATTTTATTCGGATCTACGTACCGTTCTATCCCATTTTCTTTTATGATTCCTTGTTTTATCTATCAAGATTGCTTGATATTCATTTGTGAATAACCTTCTTCTTCTTCCTTCTTTCTTTCTTAAGGAAGAGAAATGGTTAGACCAGGTCGTCCCAGCGCCGGTCAATCTAGTGTTCCACCCCAAGATGGAGTTTTTATGACTGCTCAACAGCTTCTTGATTTAGTGACGAATGCTCAAGCAGCTGGAGCTAACCCGGAACCTACTCACCCAAAGTCGGGATTTGCACGCTTGTGTAGCGATTACACTAATTTGGGTGGGGAGCCATTCAAAGGTTCCGAAACTGTTATTGAAGTACAGGCCTGGCTAAGGTCATGCGATCGAATCTTTTCTCGCATGAATCTTATTGACCTTCACCGAGTTCAGGTGGCCTCTAGTATGCTTCGAGAAAGAGCATTGGACTGGTACGAGCTTCTTATTTCCGAGATTAATGAAGCGGATCTCACCTGGGAAAAATTCCGAGAACGCTTCGAGTTTAAATTTGTACCGGAAGCAGAGAAAGTGACATTGGCTCGACGATTTATAGACCTTGTTCAAGGTGAGTCCTCCGTGACTGATTACGTCGCCTCCTTCGAGTCGCTTTCCAAATATGGGGTTGAATACATCAACACCCCTTTAAAGAAGAACCAGAGATTCGTCTATCGCCTAAAAAAAAATCTCAAGAAGCCATTACTTCTAAAATTAGAAGTTTCTTTTGACCAACTCGTTGATATCGCTCTTCGTCTTGAAGAGGCGGATAGGGAGAATGATGTTGAAGTGGTGGGTTCCAAACCAAACTTCAACAACAAGAAGAGGCCAAATAAATTCAAAGGACCTTATCCTAATAAGAAAGGGAAGCAAGCAACCTCCGTGGCAAAGACTTCTTCCTTTGGTCGTGGGGAATGCTATAATTGTGGTTCGAAGGACCATTATGCGAACAAGTGCCCAAGGTCCCTCTCTTGTCGCTACTGCAAAGTTCCCGGTCATGTTATATCTTCATGCCCCAAGCTTCAGGGCAAGAAGGAGGGAAGGCTTAATGTTGCTCAAGCCCCTGGCAACACATCTCGTGGCCAAGGTATTTCTCATTCTATTCTGGATGGAATTATTTTATTTCGTGATCATCCTATTCGAGTTCTTTTTGATACGGGTGCGTCCCATTCTTTTATATCAAAAGAACTTGTTGATACTTTTTCCTTGGATGTTTTGTGTTTAATGGCTTCTTTGAGAATTGCGAATCCGGTTGGTGGATCCGCAAAAATCAGTTTATTGTGTAAAGATGTCGAGAATATTTTGTGTGATTTTCCTTTCCTAGCCGATTTGCATGTCATGCGTTACTTAGGCTTTGGAATGATTTTGGGAATGGATTGGCTTAACCGTTATGAAGCTCATATCCTATGTCCTGAGTGGACTATTCATCTTCGACATCCTCAATCTATTAAGCAGATTTCTATTAATCTTAAAGATTCAGATTCCAGCTTGGTTGCATCTTTATATTCTTTAAATCCTCGTGATGACGATGAGGGTGATATTATTTCTCTTATTCACGTCGTTTGTGAATTTTCCGACTTATTCGAGCCCGTTTTAGGATTACCACCTAAGCGAGCAATTGAGTTCAGAATTAATCTTATTCCTGGAGCTCAACCTATCACTCGCCCTCCGTAACGTATGTCCAATAAAGAAAACGAGGAGATGCGTAAACAATTATCTGAATTGGAGACGAAGCAATTTATTCGCTCTAGTTCCTCGCCTTGGGGAGCTTCAGCTATTTTTGTGAAGAAATCCGATGGTACACTTAGGCTTTGCGTTGGTTACTGCAAGCTTAATGATCTTACTATCAAAAATAAATATCCTTTACCTCGGATTGATGATCTATTCGATCAACTTAGTGGTGCTAGAGTCTTTTCACAACTAGACTTAGCTACTGGATTTCATCAGCTTCGTATTGCAGAGGATAGTATCCCTTTGACATCATTCTGTACTCGTTATGGATCTTATGAATGTCTTGTTAAGCCATTTGGGTTAACGAATGCCCTGGCTTATTTCGTTGACTTAATGAATCGAGTTTTTAAAGACTTCCTCGATCGATTTGTTCTCATCTTTATTGATGATATTCTTGTGTATTCTAAAACCGAGGAGGAGCATGAAAAACATCTTCGAATTGTGTTGGAAACTCTTAGGAGTAATCAATTAAGGGCAAAATTTTCTAAATGCCACTTTTGGCAATCTCGTGTGAAGTTTCTCGGTCATATTATTTCCGAATCCAGAATTTCCGTGGATCCTTCAAAGATTGAAGCGATTCAAGATTGGAAGAGACCGGAGAGTGTGACGGAGATTCGTAGTTTTCTTGGATTGGCAGATTATTACCGTCGTTTTATCAAAGACTTTTCTAAGATTGTCGTGCCTCTCACTAGCTTGACTAAGAAAGGTGTTAAATACATTTGGTCGGACAAATGCGAAGCTTCTTTTCAGAAATTAAAAGAACTCCTTTCTGATGCTCCTATTCTTGTTATTCCCGATGGGAATCAAGATTTCGTTGTTTATATCGATGCTAGTCGCGTTGGTTTGGGTGCCGTTCTTATGCAAAGAGAACGTGTTATTGCTTATGCTTCTAGGAAATTGAAGCCTGCCGAGACTAGATATGCCACTCATGATTTAGAACTCGCGGCTATTGTTTTTGCTCTTCGGATTTGGCGTCATTATCTTTTAGGAGAGAAATTTGTTCTTTATACCGATCATAAATCCTTGAAGTATTTATTCTCTCAAAAGGCACTTAATTTGCGTCAGCGTTGGCTCGAATTTCTTGCACCTTATGATCTTGATATTCTTTATACACCAGTTAAGGGTAATCGTGTCGTGGATGCTCTTAGCCGTAAACAACAAGCTGTTGTTTCTATGTTGATATCCGAATGGAACGATCTCGAGATCTTATCCACTTGTGAGATTCGAGACCGCATATCCGATTTGTGTTCATCACTTGTGTTATGTAGCCTTGAGGCTCATCCTTCTTTTTTAGACCGCATTCTTGAAGCTCAAAGGCTAGATCCCGGATTGGCTCTTCTTGGCCAAAATATTAAGGATAAGATTGATATTGAAGGTTTGAAGGACTTTGATATCGATTCCCGTGGCGGCATTCGGAGATTTGGTAGACTTATTGTGCCAAATATTAGTGATCTTCGTAAAGATATTTTAGAAGATTCTCATCGTTCTAAATTTACCATTCATCCCGGTAGTAGTAAAATGTACACGGATATGAAGCGACTTTATTATTGGGAGGGAATGAAACTTGACATCGCTAACTTCGTTAAGCGTTGCATGACTTGCCAACTCGTTAAGGCCGAACATCAAAGGCCCGGTGGGTTATTGCAACCTTTAGAAATTCCAAGTTGGAAGTGGGACAATATTTCCATGGATTTTATAGACGGCCTTCCCCGTTCTCGTTCGGGTCATGATAGTTTATGGGTGATTGTTGATAGGCTTACTAAACCTGCCCATTTTATTCCCGTTCGGTCTAACCGAACCATTCCTCTCTTGGCCAGGCTCTTTATCAAAGAGATTGTTAAATTGCATGGGGTTCCTACTTCTATTGTTAGCGATCGTGATCCATTGTTTACTAGTGGATTTTGGAAGAGTCTTCAAAAAGCTTTGGGAACGAAGCTTAATTTTAGCACCGCTTATCATCCTCAGTCCGATGGACAAACTGAGCGTGTGAATCAAACTCTTGAAGATCTTCTTCGTGCTTGTGTGCTTGATTTTGGGGGAAGTTGGGAAGATCATATTTCACTTGTTGAATTTTCCTATAATAATAGCTTCCAATCTAGTATTGGTATGGCACCTTTCGAGGCACTCTATGGAAGGCCATGCCGATCTCCTTCTTGTTGGCTTGAGGCCGGTGAGAAGCTGGTTTTAGGTCCAGATTTTATTCGTGATTCCACATAAAAGATTGATCTTATTCGTCATAGGATGAAAGAATCGCAGAGTAGACAAAAATCCTATGCCGATAACCGGAGAAGGAAGTTAGAATTTTCTGTGGGAGATCTTGTGTTCATTCGTGTTTCACCTATGAAAGGTGTTGTACGTTTCAGTCGATCGGGAAAACTAGCGCCTCGATATATTGGGCCATTTCCTATCACCGAACGTATTGGTTCCATGGCTTACCGCCTTTTATTACCGGCTCAATTTTCTGCTATCCATGATGTGTTTCACGTTTCTCAACTTCGAAAATGTCTTCGAGATTCCGATTCTGTTCTTGAGCCCGGTGTTGTGGAAGAGATTGAAGTTTCGCCTAATTTAACTTATGAGCAACATCCTATTCGTATCATTACTTCGGAGGTCAAACGACTTCGAAATAATGATGTTCCGCTTGTTAAAGTTCAATGGTCTTCAAATCCTAAGGATTGTTCTTAGGAATCTAGAGAGTACATCGCGCGAACACATCCGGACTTACTTTCTCGTGTTCTTTGAGGTGAACTTCTTATTTCAAACTTCTTTTGTGTTGAATATGCTTGTATGGTTGTTACTATATATCTTCTTCTTGTAATATTGCGAGGACGCAATTTCTTTAAGGAGGAGAGTCTGTAACAACCCGCATACTTGTCGATTTTATATTTAAATATTTTATTTAAATATTTCATCGTTAGTCGGATTTTAGTCCGAAAAGCTACTTTTTGCATACGGTCGAATTAGGACTCGGGACCACTCCCATTGAGTTTAAAATGCCGTTTGCGACCTTTTTGAGTATAAGCTTTGATATGTTTGGAGAAAGTTGATTTTTGCTACTTTTCACTTTGGGTTTGGTTTTGGGCTCAGCCCTATGTTAACTTATGCTCAAATCTGAGCCACTCTTCCCCACTCACCCTCATTCTCTTCTCTTTTCAGTTTTTAGAGTATTAATGGTGGGAGAGATTGGAAATTAAAACTCCAAAACCCTAGTTCCTCTTGCAAATCAAATTCCTAGCTCCAAACTCAAGAAGAACCTATTGGTAAGCTTCTCTTCTTCTTCTCCAACTTATTCTCTTACCAATTTCAGAAGTTCCTAAACCTAATTTTGGGATTGTTCTTGTTTTTGAGCTTAGATTCAAGCTCAATTGGGTTGTGTTGAAGAGAGGTTGATTCTCCATTTGCTTTCAAGCTTCTTCTTGTTTGATTTTGTGAAAAGGTGAGATTTTTATCTCACATCTGTGCTTATATTTATCTTCGATTGTTAGGTATGAATTCCTAACATTTATTCGTGTGCATTTGCGTTTGGTTTGGATTGATTTGGTGAATATTCAAATTTTTAGTGTTTTGAGTTCAATCCTTTAAAAATCATAACTTTGAGGTTCAAATGTGTATTTTGGTGATGCATCGAGGAGTCAATTGGGCCGGGTAGCCGTTAGGCATAATTCCTTAGCGTCCGTGCTCGTTCGGTTGCGAATTGGTGAAGGTTGCATATCAATTTATTGGCATCATTGTGTAGAGCATCAGGTTCGGCCGACCGACCCCCCTGGTCCGGTCGACCGACCTGTTAGTTAAAATTTGCCTCTGTTTCTGGTTCGGTCGACCGACCTGGTGCCCGAGAAGTTTCCTACCTCTGGTTCGGTCGACCGACTCAGGGAGTCCGGTCGACCGACCTGGTGCCCGAGAAGTTTCCTACCTCTGGTTCGGTCGACCGACTCAGGGAGTCCGGTCGACCGACCTGCTTCTATTTGCCAGATTAGCCTATTTTGCTAATTCGTTTGAATATCCAACTTTAATCAATTCGTGTTGTGTTAACCTCGTTTTACTCAACGACTCATCTACTTAAGGACTAGACCGACTCATCTACTTAAGGAAGGTACCGACTCAACTGGTAGCGACTCAGTTAGCTGACGAGTTAAGGCTCAAGGCAACTTAGAGGGATAGGACGACTCAAGGGGTTAACGGTTCACAAGGCAGGCCGACTCAGTGCATTACCGACTCATCATGACTATCGCCTCAGCGACTCAACAAGTCCACGACTCATCATAAGAAACGACTCAAGAGGATTGACGACCTAAGAAGATAAGTCCCTAAGTCGCTTCACCTATATACCGCTACCTGATAAGTCGTTAACGACTTAACGACTCATGACTCAGAATGACTCGTCCACGACTTAAAGCCATTGAGTCGTAGTCCATTGCCACAGTGCCTATGCCAATGAGGATTGACTCGTAAGCGACTCAGGACTTAGCTTAAAATCCAGCAAAGGAATGGGCCATGGAGAAAACAAGGGCTTGGTTCGATGAGTCGGCCACGACCTAATTTGACTCAACCACGAGTCAACTATGAGTCGAACACGACTCACGACTCAGGGCTGAAAACTCCTATAAATACATGGCCATCTCCAACATTCAAGGGACCTTTTGGCCAATCATTTCAAGCGCCAATACTCTGCTGAATTCTCAACTCACCCGACACTTCAAGTTCGAAAGACATTTCAACTAACTTCAAGGGAAAATCTAACGCCATCTACATGGATTCGAAGAATTCTTCTCTACCAAAGTTCTAGTTGTTTGTCTCGTCATAATTGTAATTGAAGATTGTTGTAAAGTTGTAATCGGTTTAGCAATAAAGAGAATTAAAGTGGACGTAGGCTTGCCTTGAGCCGAACCACTATAAAATCGTTGTTATTCACTGTTTTTTCTGTGATTTTCTGCTTATACTCTGCTCCCGAATCATCGGGTGGTGCTTTCACAACTACACTTCATACACCAGGGTGTTAGCGTTAAAATTTTAGCGTTAACATTTTTGGTGCTTTCACTGAGAATTGAACTCAGGCAAACCGTCATTATTGCTCCATGAAAGTTTGTTGAAGTAACCTCTCTGAAGACTAGAAGTTTATCTGAAATCATGGCTCCGGGGAGAAAGAGTAGATCTGTTAGATCTGGAAATGTTCAAGAGGGAACCTCCGCTTCCCCAGTACCTAGTCAAGCCACTCCACCTGTTGGAGTTACAAAAGCGGAGTTGGATGCTGTAATCTTAGGGCTGAACCAGCAGATTAATGCCCAAAGTGCTCAATTGGAAGCTCAGAACGCCCAAAATGCCCTAATTTTGAATAAGTTGAATGACTTGCTTGGGGTAAACCGTCAACCAACGGGTAATGAAAGGAACTTTGCTGGCAACATTCATGAGGATGAAGAAAGAAACATTCCTGAGAGGGCTGCTAGCCCCTTTGAGCGGGCATTTCCTGAAATTGGTGGATCTAAAGCTCGAAATGATGAGGGATATCTTTTTGAAATGATTCGACAAATCATGAAGGAAAGCATGCAAAGGAATGAAGATGAGAAGGAATGGGGTTTTACTCCAAGTAAAACCCCGTTTACCGAAAGAATCTTAAAGGCTGAGTTCCCAAGGAAGTTCGTCCCTCCAACTATCCCAGCTTACAAAGGAACAAGTAATCCGAACGAATTCTTGTACAACTATGATTGGCACATGACAGGTGCCAGAGCTTCTAATGAAATAAAGTGCCGATATTTTCCTGTATACCTGGAAGGTGTAGCTCTGCTTTGGTTCACCAAGCTGCCAGTCCGGTCTATCGATCAGTTTTCTGACTTAACCCGGAAATTCAAGGAGCAGTTCAGACTATACGCTTCAAAAGCCACAGATATTATGTCGTTGTCAAGTTTAGAGCAGAATCCGGGTGAAACTATCAGATCTTTCTTGAATCGCTTTAATATAGCGCTGGCCGAGGTAGACAATGCAGAACCACGGATGATCTTGACTTATCTGATGAGGACCATCGACAAGTCGAGCGAATTTGGAAAATGGCTTAACATGAAGGAACCAAATTCCCTTGAAAAATTCTACAAGAAAGCAGATGAGTTCATACGCCTGGAAAGCCGTCCTGTACCGGTAAAGGCAGTGTTAGAAAAAGCTGAAGATAACATTGCTGCTCCACGCAAGAGTGAATCTGTAGGACAGAAAAGGGAGAATAACGATGGAAAGAAACAGAAAAATCTGAAGAAGCCTCGTTCCTTCAAACCATCGGAATATACTCCTTTATCAGATACGCCGGAGCGTATATACCTTGCCACTAAAGATTCTGTTGATTATCCTAAACCTCCCGTTCTGAGAACCGGGAAAAAAGCAGTACAAAGCGGAAAGTTTGGTCGCTTCCATAATCAACCCGGTCATGATACCAATGAATGCCGCCAATTGAAAAATTTGATTGAAGAATTGATAAGGGAAAACAAGCTGCAGCAATTTGTGGAAAAGAATAGCAGCAATCCCGCTTCGACCAGTCAGGGGCAACGAGCTCCTGCTCACCAACCCAGGACAGGTGAAAAGACTGCAGGGCATGAATCCGGAAGGCCTGTTATCAATATCATTACGGGAGGACCTCACCCAGCAGGCAGGAGCTGGGGTGAGATGGAAAGGTATACCTGAGCTTTGAAGTATGTACCGACCGAGGAAGATGTATTCGTTTTGGAAGGTGCTATGCCCCTGAAGCAACAAAGAACTTTCAATGATGATATTGTGTTCAGAGCCAGGGATTCCGCAGGTGTTGAAGCTCCTACCTTGGATCCCTTAGTCATCTCGGCTGGTATCGGGCCAGCTATTGTCAGAAGAGTTCTCATTGATTGTGGCGCATCCTGCAATATCCTCTTCAAGAAAACATTTGACCAAATCTAGATCCCTATGGCTGATGTGCAAGCCTCATCGTAGAAAATCGCTGGCTTCACTAGGGAGCCAAAACAGCCGATAGGAACCGTTGATTTGTTTGTGGAACTTGGAGAAGGAGAGAGAAAAGTGGTCCGCAAGCAAACTTTTGTGATTGTCGACGAATTTTCTGCTTATAATGCTTTCCTTGGCCGTCCAACTCTCGCAGCATTCAAAGTTGTTCTGGCCCCATGGTGCCTCACCATTAAATTTCCCACAGATAATGGAGTGGGAGTTATAAAAGGGGATCAAAATGCAGGGCGGGAATGTTATCTAACAGAGCTACGAGAAACGAGGAAAAGAGAAATGGGAAAGGATGCGGCAGCCCCACTCCGCATCGAAGAACCAGCCTTGTAGCATTTACAGGGCGGACCCTGCACTGGCGAGCACAGCGGAGCAAGGAAAGAGATGGATCCTAGAAAAGTCAGTGCAGGGGAGAATAGAGTGGTACTAGTGGAAACGACAATACCAGTTCCTGTTGACCCAAAGGACCCAAACAAGGTGTTGAATGTGGGTTCACAACTTAATGTGTCAATTCAGAATATCTTAATATCTTTTTTAAAGGCAAATTTGGATGTTTTTGCTTGGACTCATGCCGATATGTGCGGAATATCCCCAGATGTTGCAGTACACACTCTAAATATTGATCCAAAATTTACACCTGTGAAGCAGAGAAGGAGAACTCAAGGTCCAGAAAGGTCGGCAGCGTTAAAAGAAGAAGTTGATCGGCTCATGGAGAATAATTTTATCAAAGAATCTACCTATCCGAATTGGGTTTCAAATCCAGTGCTGGTTAAGAAAGCCAACGGAAAATGGAGAGTATGCATCGATTTTTCAGATCCAAACAAGGCCTGCCCCAAAGACTGCTTCCCATTACCCAAGATCGATCAACTGGTAGACGGAACAGCGGGACACGAATTGTTATCTTTTATGGATGCCTACTCCGGATATAACCAGATCATGATGCATGAGCCAGATCAGGAGGACACGAGCTTTATCACCGACGTTGGTCTTTACTGCTACAGAGTTATGCCCTTCGGGCTGAAGAATGCAGGGGCAACATACCAAAGACTTGTTAATGCTATGTTCAAACCGCAGTTGGGCAAGACTATGGAAGTCTACGTCGATGACATGTTAGTAAAGTCTAAGAAAGAAGTGGATCACATAGAACACTTAGCAGATATGTTCGCAGTCCTCCGAAAATACGGAATGAAGCTCAATCCTTTAAAATGTTCATTTGGAGTGGAATCCGGAAAGTTTTTAGGTTTCATCGTGAGCGCTAGGGGCATTGAGGCTAGTCCAGCTCAAATTACCGCCTTAAAGGAAGTCAAAGCTCCTAGAACAAAGAAGGAATTGCAAAGTCTCAATGGAAAAGTCGCCGCCTTGAGTCGGTTCATTTCCAAAGCCACAGATAAATGCATCCCATTCTTTGACGCCCTAAGGAAAGGAAAGAAAAACTTCGATTGGACTCCCGAATGCCAAAAGGCCTTTGATGAATTGATTCGCCATATGGAAACGCCTCCAATACTTTCTAGGCCTGGCGATGGCGAGGATCTTCTTATATACTTGGCAGTATCATCTCATGCTTTAAGTGCAGCGCTGATACGAGAAGACAAGAGGATTCAACATCCAATTTACTATATCAGCAAAAAACTCACTGGGGCAGAGATGAATTACTCTAAGTTGGAAAAACTCGCCTATTGCCTACTAATTGCATCTAGGAAGTTAAGGCAATATTTCCAAGCTCATCCTATCAGAGTCCTCACTGATCAACCTTTAAAGCAAGTACTGTTTCGCCCTGAGGCTTCGGGTCATCTTCTAAAGTGGAATATTGAACTCAGTCAATATGACATCACTTATCATCCTCGAAAAGCGATCAATGGACAAGCTTTAGCGGATTTCATCGCAGAATTCACAGATAAGGGTAACAGTGAGGAGGAAACGATCGACGATTCCCCAATCCAATGGAAGTTATATGTCGATGCCGCAAGAAACGACTACTGTTCTGGAGCCGGAGTTGTACTTAAGACCCCTGAAGGTTGATCATTATGCTATGCACTAAGATTGGAATTTCCTTCAACAAACAATGAAGCAGAATACGAAGCACTTATCGCTGGCTTAAGGATTGCTAAAGAACTAAACATCCGAGCATTACAGATCTTCAGTGATTCTCAGCTTATTGTATGCCAAGTCAAAAAGGAATTCCAAGCGAAAGGGGGGAATCTGCCCGCCTACTTGTCAAAGGCTTGGGAACTCCTGGGTGATTTCGATCATTACATGATAAGTCACATTCCTCGAGAAGAAAACATGAAAGCAGATTCTCTCGCAAAGTACTCTAGCACAGGCGAAGCTCAATATCTGGGGTTAACTCCAGTGGAGGTCCTGTCGACTCCGAGCATTGATGAGATGGATATTGATTGGATCATGAGCGTGTCTCAAGAGCAAGAATCATGGATGACTCCAATAACAGAATATCTGCTCAATGGATATTTACCGGAAAATTCAAAAGAACGAAAGAAGCTACTGAGGAAAGCCTCTCGCTATATAGTCCAGGATGGCCAGTTATACAGACGGGAATTCTCAATGCCGTTACTTCGATGTGTATCTAGGGAAGAGTCAAAAACAATCCTAGCTGAGGTGCATGGGGGAGAATGTGGTGATCATTTAGGTGGTCAAACTTTAGCGAAAAAGATTCTCCGATACGGATATTTTTGGCCAGAAATTAATTGAGATGCAGCAGACTATTCCCGAAAATGTGACAGATGCCAAAGATTCGCCAAAATTCCTAGAGCTCCTTCCACTGAACTCACACAGATGGTTAGTCCATGGCCGTTTGCGAGATGGGGAATAGACCTTGTAGGACCGTTACCAACTGCCAAATCTGGAATTAAATATGCCATTGTTGCTGTAGATTATTTTACTAAGTGGGCAGAAGCTGAACCACTGGCTACTATCACTTCGAAAAAGATGATAAGTTTTGTGACTAAAAGTATCATTTGCAGATATGGTGTGCCTCAAAAAATAATTACAGACAACGGTACTCAGTTCGAAAGTGAAGAATTCCAAGATTTTTGCAGACGATTCAAAATCCGAAAAAGCTTCTCAGCAGTAGCCCATCCGCAGGCAAACGGGCAAGTGGAAGCAGTGAATAAAATTATCAAGTCAACCATCAAGAAGCAACTTGAAAGAGCAAAAGGTGGTTGGGTCGATAAGCTACCGCTAGCACTATGGGCATACAGAACTACCCACAAAACTACGACTGGGCATACTCCGTTTTCATTGGCATACGGATCAGAGGCAATAATTCTGGTAGAAATAGAGGTACCTTCACATAGAAGAATCCAATTCAATCAAGCGGAGAATGGGAAACTACAGCTTGAGGCACTAGATCTCCTTGATGAAAAAAGAGAAGAGGCTGAGCTCAGAATCGCATCTCATCAGCAAAGTATAGCCAGACATTTCAATTCCAAAGTTCGCCAACGCAGCTTTGAAATTGGAGATCTAGTCCTAAAGAGAATTATGACAGCGACAGGTGTGTTTGGGCCAAATTGGGAAGGACCATATGTCATAGGTCAAAAGCTTCTGGATGGCACATTCAAGCTCACTACTGTCGAAGGAGATCAAATTCCAAGAGCTTGGAACAGCAATCACTTGCGTCCATACTTTACTTGATAGCTTTGTTGAAATATTGTAAAAAGATTATGAATGTATGATTCCTGTAATTGAAAGCGATTGTAAAACCGATGCAAGTGAATCATGAAAGACTATAAAGTGGATGTAGGCCCAAATTCTTGGCCGAACCACTATAAATCTTGTGTTCCATATTATTATTACATGTTTGCTTTATTTTCAATATGAAAAGTACATTAAATGAATTACTGAAATGTTGATTTAAATTTTTGCAGGCAACGAAAACAAAACTTGCACATTACAAGACCAAGTGATTCTTGTTATCATTGAACAAACAAATTCCAAGTCGCAAAATTCCCGAGCTTAAATCCTAGATAAGAAGTGCTTCAATTGAACGGTAAATGATTTCGCCGAAAACGGGCTTTAGCTAATAAATTGAGAAGTTTGAACAAACAAACATCCAATTAAGAAGCTTATGTCCGTTCTCGTGAACTGGCCTAGCAATGAAGTACACTTCTTTGGATTAAACAAGCTACTTGTAAGAGAAGGGAGTGCAAGCTTGGAAAAAAATTAAAAAAAATAGAGGATCACTGAAACGGCGTAAGCAAGTGGACAAGGAACAACTAAAGTCCTCTTTGGAAGCACAACCCTTCGGAGGATAAAGACCTCTAACGAAGCATATGCCGTAAAAAAGAAAGTTCTCTACTCAACCAAAAAAGATTGGAGGAGTCATGACCCTCCAACCATGAGAGAGTAACTTCCAGGCAATCTTCGGAGGCCCATTTCACCAGGAGTTGAAGTGTTACAACCGCTCTTCGGAATTTCACTTCACCAGAGTTGAAATGTAAAACAAAATAAAAGCCCTCTTCGGAGGCCCATTTCACCAGGAGTTGAAGTGTTACAACCGCTCTTCGGAATTTCACTTCACCAGAGTTGAAATGTAAAACAAAATAAAAGCCCTCTTTGGAGGCCCATTTCACCAGGAGTTGAAGTGTTACAACCGCTCTTCGGAATTTCACTTCAGCAGAGTTGAAATGTAAAAAAAAAAGCCCTCTTCGGAGGCCCATTTCACCTGGAGTTGAAGTGTTACGACCGCTCTTCGGAATTTCACTTCACCAGAGTTGAAATGTAAAACAAAATAAAAGCCCTCTTCGGAGGCCCATTTCACCAGGAGTTGAAGTGTTACAACCGCTCCTCGGAATTTCACTTCACCAGAGTTAAAATGTAAAAAAAAATAAAAGCCCTCTTCGGAGGCCCATTTCACCAGGAGTTGAAGTGTTACAACCGCTCTTCGGAGTTTCACTTCACCAGAGTTGAAATGCAAAACAAAATAAAGACCTCCTCCCGGAAACACAATCAAGAAGAAAGACCTCTTCGGAAGCCCACATTACACCGAGATTGAAATAAAACTTCCAAGTGTTGAAACGTGAAAAGGCTTTCTTCAAAGGCACAACTCTTTGGAGGTACACGTTTCACCAAGATTGAAATAAAACTTCCAAGTGTTGAAACGTGAAAAATCCCTCCTCAGAGGTACAACTTTATATATTTCTAAAAAAAATCCTCATTAAAAGCACACTTTAACTTTCAAAGGAAGAGTGATTTACCTATTCTGGAAAATAATTTTCCTCAAAAAAAAAAAAAAAAAGAAAAGAAAAGTTAAAGTATCCTTCAGAGGCCCGCTTTACCTCATAGAAGAATTCACTTGGTAAAGTGTGTACATAAGCAAAAGAAAAAAGTGATTTCTTCGAAGGACAAAGCGTAAAAAGTTATATGAAGGGAGTTGTACTCTACGAAAAATTTCTTCAAGAATGAAATAATTATTCTTCAGAAAATAAGAGTGCAAGTCCCCTCGAAGTATAAAATATTGCAGCAAGCTTATGGTATGGGGGCCACATGGTATAGTTATATACAATATGGTATAGCCACATCGGCAAAAGTAATGCTCAAACAACATGCCATAAGCCCGCTGCAATATCATATAAATAAACTTGTGCAAAAATGAATAATAAATGCATTCTTAAATTCAAACAGGAGTCGGTACAAATAAAGGATCATTTTTTTCAATTGTATTGCAGATACAAGTTTCAGAATAAAAAGCAGGGGCCGGTACCCGCACAATTCTCGACCAGTACTTGCAAAAGACAAGAAGCTAAAAACTGGAATCTTCATTTCTTCTTGCCACCTTTGGACCCTTTACCCGGTCGAATGGTTAGCTTTTCAGGTCGGTCTGTAGGCATAAGGGAAGAAGGGGAGGGAGGTGCAACTGGTGCAACTTCCGGTTCCTCTTCAGTAGCAATGATTTTCTTCCCCCTCCTCTTCGATGTTCCGTGCTTCTTTCTCCTCTTCGAAGAAGACTCACTCCCTGGAGTAACAAGAGCAGACAAAATTATGTCATCAGAAGGAGTCCGCTCCGGAGATATCTCACCTCCCTCAAGTCCTTCGCCTTTCTGCTCTTGCGAAGCGATAGGGTCATCTAAGCCATGAAGAGCCTCTATTTGCTCCTCTTGTGACCCGGGCTGTGAAGCAGAAGGAGGATCCACCTGAAGAGACGGAGGAGGGATAACAGAGGAGGCGAAGTTTGCACAGCACTTGGTGTTTCAACTGCAGAAGAAGAGAAATTAAAAATATTAGTATCTCCTCAAAAGAAGGGAGATATGGGTTCGTCAAGATTCAAGAAGTAATCGAGAAGCTCATCAAACTTTTGAGGAGCAAGCAGGCAATCCACCTGAATCGGACTAATGTCAAAATTACCTGAAGATATTTGCTTCGTTAGTTCAATCTCATAATTTTGAGCTCCAATATCCTCCAAAGCCTCATCATCAGTAGGGGTAATTGCCCCGGTTCTTGTAGGAGGCGGGGAATGAGCACTGGAACCTGTGATGTCAACTTCAGGAGAAACTAAAGGACGTTCAGAGGTAGTAGGTGGTAATTCTTTTTCAGAACGTTCCTCTTCCGCCATCCCAGTCTGCACTCTGGCGAGTTGTTCTTTTCCCTTCGCAAGAGCAGCGCGAGTTTCCTCATCTAGGTAGCACGCCTCAAGCTCTTCCTCGGTATACCCGACGCCTTTGAACATGTCGAGAGCAGCTTCCCACACTTCAGCCAAGGTGATTTCGTATTTAGGACCGAGAAAAGAGAGATTGCTATGCCCTAAGACGATGTGCAAGTAAAAGTCAAATAGAGTTGAACTGACGTTGGCTTCCATGGCTTGAATAGATTCTTCAGCTGCGATTTTACCAGCCATGGCCTCATCTTGTTCTTTTTCGGTTTTAGCAAGTTGAGCTTTTAACGCTTCAATCTCCATGTCTTGGGCGCTCATTTTACTCCGCAACTGAGCGGCATCAGTGCGGTAATTCTCTACAACCTCTTCTAGCCTCTCAACTTTAGCTTCGACATCTCTTTGGCCAGCATGTGCATCCCGCACTTGTTTTTGTAGCACCTCTTCTCTTTGAGTGTAAGTGTTAGAAGAGGTGGTAAGATCGTCTTTAAGCTGCTTGACTTGAGCTTCAAGTTTCTCGTTATACTCGGTTATGTTTTTCATCTCGATGTTGTGCTGGTCAAGAATCTTCTACCATTCCGACTTATCGTTCTCCATAGTTAGCATCGCCTCGATATTGGCCCGATTGACCCTTTGGAGTTCATCAACAAGCTTTTGCCATCCAGACATTCTTTCAATATCGAGTCTGACGGCATCAAGATTTTGGTACATGGCTTCTTTATCGATGAGAACTAAATCAAGATCGAAGCGAACCCCCTTTAAGCACCAATTCGGGAATCGTCTCTGTAGGGTCGGTGGGCCCCTTTCAACACGATATGAAGGCCTATTAAGAAGTGTTTGAATAGCGCTTCCTTCAAGAGCAGGGGATTTGGAAGGAATGTCGATAGAGATAGGAGCGTCAAACTTTTCAGATATTGCAGATGCGTGTTTCTCACTAGGTTTGGCCCGCTTGCTCGGGTCCTCAACAATGTGGCTCTTCCCCCGACCATCATGTGTTTTACGTTTGTGAGAGTCATCGCCTCTTGAAGAAGACTCATGTCGCACATCTATCCTCTCATGACGCTCTTCATATTCTCTCCTCTCTCTAGCTTTTCGAGCAGCTCTCTGCTCATCGGTTTCTCTAGGACCAGTAAGGTAGCGTCTATAATCATAGTTGCCACGCCCTCCATAGCGCTGAAAGTCTTTATAGTAAAGAGCCGCTGCCGCTACGCCCCATTGAAGGATCTGAAAGGCAAAAAGACAAGTCTTAAAAGCCTTTAGAGAAAAGAAGTCAAACACAAACAAGTCCTGAAAAATCCTAAGTGTTGTGTAATGTGTAAACTACACGCATCAAGCTACAGACCACTCTGTGGAGTAGAGGTGGTGATAACTTGAGTAGGAGGAGTTGACATTTGTTGTAGAGAAGATGTCGCCTCGATTACAGAAGAGATAGTTTTGGAAACATCATCTTTAAAAAGTTCCTGTGAAGTCACAATTAGGTCGCTCAACCCCTCAAAAACATCATCACCATCATGCTTTTTGGGACTTGCTTTCTCAACTCCTTCGTCAGCAGATCTCCCGGAAGATCGTGGAGGTTCTTCCTCTTCGATAACTGGGGCAAGTGTCAAATTGCTAGACGGCCCCGCAACATCAGTGAGAGTGGGGCACTTCACCAGTAAAGTTTCAGTGGAGGGATCTTTTGGCATAAGCTTTTCAGCCTCCGCTGGAGAATCGGGAACTTCACAAAGCTGAGTGGAACGAGAAGGGTGAAGGAGTCCAAATTGATGTAAAAATTCATCATTTAACAAAAACTTTATACTCCTCTCTTCTGCCGCCACGGCATTCAGTCTTTCAAAAATTTGCTTATAGCATGGATCTCTAGAGGGAGGAGGAAGTGCTAAAACAGAAAAAAAGAAAGAAGCGAAGTTAGCATTTAGCAACTCAGATTTCGAAAAGCTCAAGAATGGAGAAATAAAAACAGGAAATCTTACTTCCTACTCTCCAGATGGCATAAAACCCTGGAGGACAGCGAACAAAGAAAAACTGATTTAGAAATCCATGAGCGCTTTCAGGAAGATCAGTGATGAGTTTGCGGTTTCGAGCACTCCTTATAACTACGATAGAGGGATGATCTTTAATTTTTGTGAATGAGCAGAGGTAGAAGATTTCCCCAAAGCTCGGTAATCGGTCCAAAACTCTCCTAAATAGCACACATAACCCCATCAGAATGGCATGGCCGTTGGGGTGCAATTGGAATGGAGAGATAGATAACCGAAGCAGGAACTGCTGAAGGAAGTCATTAAAAGGTGGGATGGCACCGCTCAAGCACATTTGGTGATTGACAGCAATAAAGCCAAGAGGGGGCCTATCTGCAGTATCATTTGGCCCCGGCAGTAAGGCATCAGCTTCGGCAATGCCAAACTGGATGCGCAATTGGTTAAACACCCGCTGATTCAGAGTTGTGGAAGTTCTCTCCAGAGGGTTATCCAATGGGTTAGCTATTGGGAAGACATCTTCAGCCTGGCCCATCGGTTCTTCTTGTTGAGAAGTCATTCTACACAAGCAACTGGATGTTCAAATGCGAAGGTGCACGTTTCCTAAAAGTGTGAAGTGTTGTGCAGAACTAATGAATATAAACAAGTGAATATAACTGAAGTTAAGCTAGTTGGCAATTGATCAATTACTAAATTTCAGGACTTGTTAATTTAAAGTTTCAGGTATAGTGTTAGTGCAAACCGGTCAATTTCAGTCGACTATTTCAACATTGCTTTAGCACTCTACTTGGATTCGTTGGTTTAAAGTACTTCATTCATGCAATCCATTTAAATTAATTATCTTCTATTGACTAATCAGTCATTAGCTGTGGGCAATCAATGGTAGTATATTCGTCCCAATCTTCTGTGATTGTTGTATTAAACAGGTTGTATACTTGCAAATTGAAGCAATCTGTAAAACTAAAATATGCAACAAAGTTTAGCAGGTTAAAGTCCAAACAATTCAATATTCAGGCAGTTTATTTCAGCAATTCAAGTCAAAGATCGAGTCAGAATTAAGCTTCAAAGCAGTACAATGTGATAACTCGTCCACGTTTTAAAGGTTATGAAGCAAGTTAAGCTAGGTTGTTTGTACTCCAAGACATTGATGCCTTGAGTCACTGGTTCTCTAAGTCGTAAGGCATAGTAATGGGAAAAGATTTTAGTTCGAGGCAGTGTGAAATTCTCCAAGTCTTGTCTCGGCCACGACTCAAGACTTGTGTCGCTAGAATTGGTAGGTCGGTCCAGAGTTAACTCGTGGAGGTTATTGGGTCGTCCAAAATTGCTGAGTCGCATCCGAAGCAACGTTCCATCCTCTTCGGCCAATACGCCTTCCTACTCCTAACCCGTTAGCCATCTAACCCTTAACTCGTTATCGTCTATACAACGAAATCCACCACTTTTTCAGTAAAACCTATTATTTCTCTGCACCAACAAATCGCCCAAGACAGATTCGAATCGTCTCAGGTCCATCGTACATCCAACACGTAGCTGAGCTCTCGTAAGCCGCAACAACATAGCTAATGACGATTGGAAATCAATCGCAGCTTAGCTCGAGAATGCAACGCGACGCATGACGTTGGAATAGAATCAGAGGATGGGGATTCACGATTTAGCAGCAAACATGGTTGGATAAATATTGAATTTACTTACACAATGTAATAGCAAGGATAAGTCGTCGACTGATTAACTCGAAAACGCCTTCGAAGGTTCGGAGAAGTATTAATGGAAGATGCGACTTAAGAGATAGGTAATGAGAAGAAGGAGGGAAGAGTGACGACTCAAGTCTTTTATAGCTGTGAGCAGTGAAAGTTGAATCGGCACACGAGACAGGATGAGTCGAAGCACACGACCTACGACTTAGGCGTGTACTTCGAGGGGCAAGTGTTAACCTCATTTTACTCAACGACTCATCTACTTAAGGACTAGACCGACTCATCTACTTAAGGAAGGTACCGACTCAACTGGTAGCGACTCAGTTAGCTGACGAGTTAAGGCTCAAGGCAACTTAGAGTGATAGGACGACTCAAGGGGTTAACGGTTCACAAGGCAGGCCGACTCAGTGCATTACCGACTCATCAAGACTATCGCCTCAGCGACTCAACAAGTCAACGACTCATCATAAGAAACGACTCAAGAGGATTGACGACCTAAGAAGATAAGTCCCTAAGTCGCTTCACCTATATACCGCCACCTGATAAGGCGTTAACGACTTAACGACTCATGACTCAGAATGACTCGTCCACGACTTAAAGCCATTGAGTCGTAGTCCATTGCCACAGTGCCTATGCCAATGAGGATTGACTCGTAAGCGACTCAGGACTTAGCTTAAAATCCAGCAAAGGAATGGGCCATGGAGAAACCAAGGGCTTGGTTCGATGAGTCGGCCACGACCTAATTTGACTCGACCACGAGTCAAGTATGAGTCGAACACGACTCACGACTCAGGGCTGAAAACTCCTATAAATACATGGCCATCTCCAACATTCAAGGGACCTTTTGGCCAATCATTTCAAGTGCCAATACTCTGCTGAATTCTCAACTCACCCGACACTTCAAGTTCGAAAGACATTTCAACTAACTTCAAGGGAAAATCTAACGCCATCTACATGGATTCGAAGAATTCTTCTCTACCAAAGTTCTAGTTGTTTGTCTCGTCATAATTGTAATTGAAGATTGTTGTAAAGTTGTAATCGGTTTAGCAATAAAGAGAATTAAAGTGGACGTAGGCTTGCCTTGAGCCGAACCACTATAAAATCGTTGTTATTCACTGTTTTTTCTGTGATTTTCTGCTTATACTCTGCTCCCGAATCATCGGGTGGTGCTTTCACAACTACACTTCATACACCGGGGTGTTAGCGTTCAAATTTTAGCGTTAACATGTTGTCTCCCTTTTGTTGTTGTCATTTATTATCGACTTTGATGACCTTTTCTTTGGGAATTTTAGATATATCCACTTTGATGGATTTTGTATCGATTTCTTTGGATTTTATTCACGTTTTTTGAATGTGAATCTTAGTGATTGATTGTTCCTACAATCTTCTTTGTGATTTGTTACTTTAAAAATACAAAGGATTTCTATACCAGTAGTAAATGTCAAAACTCTTTCCTCAAATGATTTCAATACTATTTTAATACCAAATTCGTTTATAAAACCGTTTTCCAATCTATTAGTATATATAAACCTTTACCTCACTCGTATGAGAAATCTAATTAAACGACTTAGTAAAACAAGTGGTATGAAACGCTTGTGTTTACTTCGTCGGTTAATTCTTCGACTTGTTCGATTGAATCTCTTGTGACAATTTTCTAGTGGAGATCCACAATTTGTTCGTAAATATTTAAGTTAAGCTAGTGGTTATGGGACATAATGCTAAGCTCATATATTTACTAGCTTACTGTAATCGACACTTCTCGTTGATCATGACGATCATCTTTGTGATTTAGACTAGCAATGTGCGATGTCTCTTTGTCTGCGAGGGAGACTAAACCCCGTTTTGTGGAGTTTCGACTCAATTTGGTGGGGTAGCAACCCATGGTCTTCGGGCCGTTTGTGGAGCTTCGGCTCAATTTGTGATGGTTAGCGATCATGGAATTAGCGTTCCGTTTGTGATACACGTGTTGGTGGGCTTTATGCTCCCGTTTGTGATAGGCCTCCTCCCCTTGTGATTTCTGGATTTCTTGTGTAGATTTCTAGAATTTGTATTTCACCAATTTTCGTGATTTCCATTGATTAGTTTTATCAAAATTTGTGCATTGGTGAATTTGTGCGTCATTGACTTTTGTGGTTGACATTGATAAGTTTTATCAATATTTGTGCATTGGTGAATTTGTGCGTCATTGACTTTTGTTGTTGACATTGATATTATTGTCAATATTTGTGCATTGGTGAATTTGTGTGTCATTGACTTTTGTGATTGACATTGATATTATTGTCAATATTTGTGAATTGGTGAATTTGTGTGTCATTGACTTTTGTGAATGACATTAACATAATCATCAATATTTGTGGTTTGATGAACGAAATAAGGAGTATGGCATTTCTTTGATTCTTGTGTAGATTTGATGATATTGATTAATCTCTCATTGATTTTCAATTACTTATATATATCACAGCTTGGAATTGTGATTACTATGTGTTTGGTCATATCCCTTATTCTATATTGTTTCATCTGATATCTATAGTTAGACTGATCCGTTTATTATTTTCTTATTAAATAATACTCGGGTCAGACCGAGATGTTACAGGTGCTTCTGCTTGACTTCTCTCTCGGGATTGATTTCTCTGACTTTTGGTTAACTACTTAGATTAGTAGTTTTTGCTGTATACGTTTGAGATATAGACTCCATAATGTATACTTATTCTTTTGTGTAGTTCATGTAACTATTCTTTTGTGATATTGTGGATCTTTTTTAGACCACTACTCTGATGTACACTTCCTAGTGTAATATTCATATTTATTTCCGCCTTTGTGATATGAATTGTCTGTGACTGATTTATGTTATGTTTGTTTCTATATTTGTTTCCGGATATATTATAGACACTGTGTGATATCTTTCAGTTTGTGTCGGCATGTCGGATTTCCACTTAAAAAGAATTGCATGTTATACTATCTGACATATCGATGCTCGCACAAAGCAATTACACGGATGGCCGCTCCCCAATAGCCTTATTCTCCGTGCTAGTTGACAGCACTACTTCGTAGTGTTCTTGGCTAGCGTGGGTATAGAGGTGGGACGTCACAAATATGCAGAATTGCTTCAGGCTAATGCTTTTGAATTTGAGATGAAGGTGGATTTTTGATGAATTTGTAAATGCAGATTTACTTGAATTTGTACATGTATATGAAGGGCTTAGATATGAGGAGTTTTTTATCTTTTAGTATGCAGGTTTTTAAGAAAATGCAGATTTATGAAGAGTGTTGTAAATTTTGAAGATGAGTTTATGATTTCTCCTTTGATTAAGGAAATGAAAATGTAATATGAATGAATGAAAATGCAAGTTTGTACTAGATATATTTCAGATTTAATGTAATAAAAGAAAATAAAAACTAAACTTTACACTTGTCAATTTTTTCTACAACACTTGTCAATTTGAATGCATATGAATTTAACACATGTATTTCCTTTAAAGGTAATTAGTATTTATTTACAAGTTAATGCATGTATTAGCTTAGTTTCAATTTGTTAATTTAAATTTTGAATATGTGTATAAATTTATAAATGAAAAACAAACCATGTTTACAAATGAAACTTATACATATTAAAAATTAAAACAATTAAAATTTTATATTGGGAATTTAAATTCAAAATAAATTCAAAAATCAAATAATTCCAAATCAAGTTATAAATATAAATTCAATTTGAAATTACCAATTGCAATTTCTATTCAAAACTTATTTAGAAATACAATACAATATTAATATTGTTTTACAAAAGTCATTTTACAAGAAATTATATTTTTATAAATAAAATATCTATTTTATTAAGCCATGAAACCATTTGTTGAATTTATTCTAAATTTAAAACTCAGTCTAATTTTATTTAAACATTTTAATATTTTCTTATCAATTTTAAAATCATATATTTATTTATGAAATAGTTTTAAAACTCAATACTTATTAAAACAAAATATTCAATTTATAATGTATATATATTAGAATTTTAAAACATGATTCATTTATTAAATTTAAACCAAAATCATTAATTTAACTTTGGAAAGCTTAAATATTAAATAAAACAAATTTTCCAAATTATTAAAACTAGAAAATATGTTTTACTTATTAAAATTAAAACAATATCAATCTATTTAAAATATAAACCATATATTTGTATTGTTATGTCATAAATAGAAATTCATTTATTATTTTTAAAAGATAAAATAATCAATTTAAATATTTATTGAAGAAGATTATCAAATTTATTTGAATAATTATTAATAGATTATCAATAACAATTTAATTTTAACTACAGATTATTAAATTGATATTGTTAAAAATTCTGGGATATTACACCATAGAAAAAAATGAGATAAAGCTCAATAAAACGAAGTATATCAAAACGTTCGATGAACTTGATAAAAAGATAATTCCATTCAGACAACATCAAAGAATCAACAACTTGTTGCCTACGACAAAGCGCGTTGGCAACACGATTTCCAGAATATCAAGATCATAAGATGCCAGGAACTCGAGTCGACATGAAGTTCCTTATGAGAAAATAAATATTCCAAAGATTTATGATCGAGGTAGAGAACAAATTTCTCATCCAAATATGATGATGCCAAATTCCAAAAGTAAAAACAATAGCCGCGAGCACTAGATCATGAGTGGCATATCTAGCCTCGATAGGCTATAATGATTTAGAAGCATAAGAGATAGCACGTTCTCTTTTGCAAGAGAACGACATCCAAACCAATACGATTAGCATTGGTACAAAAGATAAAGTCTTGGTTCCCATCGGGAATCACAAGAATAGGAGTATCGGAGAAGAGTTCTTCTTTCCCGAAAATCTAAAACTTTCAAAATTACACTTATATTTATGTAATTATCTTTCTAGAAAAATTTTCTTATTTCAAATAAATTTATTGTGTCAAATTGTGTCATCAAAGCGTTTAGGAGATTCCTATCGATAACGTTGATCAAGCGCATCGACTAGAATTCTTAAAGCACTCAATGGGAAATACAATCACAAAACCATCTTTTATATGATAAACATGTTTCTAAAAACTTTTAAGAATATTCTTTGTTCATTTTAAGAACAAAAAATCAAATTGTACTTATAAATAAATCTTATGAAAAGGATTTTCAAAATTTTAAATTTCTATTTTCATCCAAAATCAATAAATACAAGAATGGACTTATCGAGATATTCATAGAATACTCGATTTATGAAATGGATGAAACAAGATGGGTAAACTGAACGACATAATAAGTCATTCATAAGAATCATAACGAGTGCGGAATGCGGTAAGTGGAATGCTAACTTCCACAACTCGTAGCTAATGAAAATCGGTGGCAAGGTCAAACTGGAAAGACCTTATCACCACTCAAAAGATTGCTTAGGCGATAATCCTAAGACAAGCTCAAAGATTCTGGAAAATTCACAACTACCCAAATGAGAGAAATAACACTCTACTCAACATGTGAGCTTAAAGAATAAAATGATGCCATCAATTTTTAAATCAAAATCATAAAGGAAAAATAGAAATCTGCATAACAGATTGAAAATGTCGAAGATGAATAGTCCACTCGAGAAAATAGGATATAGGCTTCATTAATGATTAAGCCAATCCTATCGCACAAATCAATTCCGGAGCCTAAGTAAAAATATCGGCTTGGAAAGAAAAATCACATAAAATAATTTTCGACATCAAATAAAAGAAAATTGAGTGTTGCGGATCTACCATCCGGATTCACAATCCTCAAAGAAGTCATCAAGCCTAAAATATTCAAAGAAAAAGAATCGACAAGTTCTTTTGATATAAAAATAATGAGTTGAAACCCATATCAAAAAGAACTCGAATAAGAAGGTCACGAAATAAATAATGCCATCAAGGATTGAATGTAAAATACCTTGAGTGAGAGAAGAGTTGCTAGGGGTTTGCATCTTTTCTTCTCTCCTGCTTTGACGCTTGGGACACGAAGATATATAATGATCCGCATTTTTGCAATAGCGGCAAGAAATAGGCCTTGGACACCTATTTATATAGTGGTCCTTAGAGCCACAATTGTAGCATTCTCCACAATTAGGGATGGGAGTATTTGCTATAGAAGTCTCTTGCTTCACCCTCTTATTAGGATTAGGACTTTTGAACCTAATAAAGGGATGCCTCTTCTTGTTGTTGTTGGCGCTCGGTTTGGCACTCCCAACCTCGACATCACTTTCTCTATCGGCCTCTTCAAGATGAAGAGCGATATCAATAAGCTGATGAAATGAAACCTCAAGTTTCAGGAGTAATGGCTTCTTAAGATTCTTATTCAAGCCATAGACAAGTCTCTGATTTTTCTTCAATGGGGTATTTATATACTCGACTCCATACTTAGAAAGAGATTCGAAGGATGCGACATAGTCTGTCATTGAAGATCACCTTGAACAAGGTCAATAAAACGCCGGGCCAAAGTTACCTTTTCAGCCTCCGGCACAAATTTCAGTTCGAATCTTTCTCGGAATTGCTCCCAAGTGAGATCCGCTTCAACGATTTCAAAAATTAAAAGCTCATACCAATCTAATGCTCTTTCTTGGAGCATGCTAGAAGCCACCTGGACTCGATGTAGATCAATAAGGTTCATGCGAGAAAAGATACGATCGCATGATTTGAGCCAAGCTTGAATTTCTATAACACCTTCGGATTCCTTGAATGGCCTTCCACCCAAATCAGTGTAGTCTCTACACAAGCATGCAAAACCGGACCTAGGATGAGTAGGCTCTGTAATGGGACCGGCAGCTTGAGCATTCTTTACTAGATCAAGAAGCTGCTGGGCAGACATAAATACTCCATCCGGTGGAGTAGCACTAGATTGACCGGCGCTGGGACGGCTAGGCCTAACCATTTCTCTTCTTTAAGAAAGAAAGAAAGAAGAGGAAAAAGTTATTCTCAAAATAAATTTCAATCAAACTTGATTGATAAAACAAGGAATCATAAAGAAAATAGGATGAATCGGTACGAAGACTCGAATTAAATCCTAAAGCACGACTCCTAAGATGGACTTAGGACGATGACCCTTGTTAAATTATTCTACATTGTTTCGAAGTTTCGCTCCGACACCAAGCTGTGACGCCCCACCTCTATACCTACGCTAGCCAAGAACATTACGGTGAATGCTGTCAACTAGCACAGAGAATAAGGCTGTTGAGGAGCGACCATCTGTATAATTGCTTTGTGCGAGTACCGATATGCCAGATAAAAATATAACTTTTCATCTCAAGAGGAAATCCGACATACCGATACAAACTCAAAGCTACTACACAGTGGCTATAAAGGTCTTCGGAAACAAATACAGAAATAAACATAACACAAATCAGTCACAGATAATCCATATCACAAAGGCGGAAATAGATATGAATATTACACTTGGAAGTGTATATCAGAATAGCGGTCTAAAAAGATCCACAATATCACAAAAGAATAAATACAAGTGCTAGACAAAAGAATAAATATACATCATAGATTCTGTATCTCAAGCGTATACAACAAAAACTACTAATCTAAATAGTTAGCCAAAAGTCAGATGACGGTCCGATAATGAGTCAAGCAAAAGCACCTGTAAAGTCTCAGTCTGACCCGAGTATTATATAAGAAGAAAATAATAAACGGATCAGTCTAGCTATAATTATCAGATAAAATGAGATATAAGAAGAGATATAATAATAAAACGTATGATAACCAAAAATGTCATACTTCAACAAGTATACATTAGAAAATCACGAAAGTCATACAAAATCTCAAGAATCCCATAGCATCAAAAAAATGTCATATTCTTCATTTAATTCACCAAGCCACAATAAATGACATACATATCAATGCCAACTGAGAAAGGTGGTGAAACATAAATTCCAGAAATCATCAAATAGAAATCCAGAAATCACAATAAAAGGATGGCCAATCCCATAAAAAACGAGCCGGAGCTCCTCCTGACAGGGTATAGTCCCCCATTGCGGACATTGAGCCGAAGCTCCTCCTGGTGAGTCGAAACTCCTCCTGACAGGGTATAGTCCCCCATTGTGGACATTGAGCCGAAGCTCCTCCTGGTGAGTCGAAACTCCTCCTGACAGGGTATAGTCCCCCATTGCGAACATTGAGCCGAAGCTCCTCCTGGTGAGTCGAAACTCAATAAAATTAAGGTATAGTCCTCCTCATGGACAAAGAGACATCGCACATTGCTAGTCTAAACCATAAAATGACCATCATTGATCATCAAGAAGTGTCAATTACAATAAGATAGTAAATATATGAGTTTAGCATCATGTCCCATAACCACTAGCTTAACTTAAATATTTGCGAACAAATTGTAGATCTCCACTAGAAAATTGTCACAAGAGATTCAATCGAACAAGTCCAAGAATTAACCAACGAAGTAAACGCAAGCGTTTCATACCACTTGTTTTACTAAGTCGTTTAATTAGATTTCTCATACGAGTGAGGTAAAGGTTTGTATATACTAATAGATAGGAAAACGGTTTTAAGAAACGAGCTTTGTAATAAAATATTGTTGAAATCATTTGAAGAAAGAGTTTTGATATTTACTACTAGTATAGAAAACCTTTATATTTTAAAGTGACAACTCACTAAAAATGATTGTAGAAACAATCGATCATCAAAATTCACATTTGAAGACGTGAATCAAATCCAAAGAAATCGATACCAAATCCATTAAAATGGATATTTCCAAAAATCCTTAAAAAGAAGTCATCATAGTCGATAATAAGTGATAACAACTAACCGGATCAACAAAAATCGATAAACCTTGGAAATTTACTCAAAAATAGCCAAAATAGGCAAATTAAACAGTTCCAGACGTCTGGTAGGTGTTCCTAGACGTCTGGCCCTAGTATCTAGAAGTATATGTGTTTTCTCCCTTTTATTTTTAGTTCCTGGGACATTTCAGACGTCTGAAATTTTCAACCAGAAGTCTGAATTTGATTTCAGACGCCTGGATTTTGTTTCAAACGTCTGAATTTAATCTCTGCCTTTTCCAGACCCCTTTCCAGACGTCTAGATTATTCAACCAGACGTCTGGATTTGGTTTCAGACGCATAAAATTAATTTCAGACGTCTGAAATCTTCTGCTAGGCAAAAAAACAGCCTAGACCAAAAATGGCAAATCCAAACCGAAATGCGATCGAACGAGCGATGGATGCTAAGAATTTATGCCAATCGACAACCCAGCACTATAAGCTCTTCGATGCATCACCAAAAACATGTTCAAACATCAAAGATTGGATTTTTAAAGATCTAACTACAAAACACCAAAAATTGGAATATTCACCAATTCAATCCAAATCAAAAGCAAATGAACATAAATAAGTGTTAGGAATTCATACCCAACAATCAAAGATAGTTATAGACATAGATGTGAGATAAAAATCTCACCTTTGAACACAAATCAATGAAGAAGAAGCTTGAAAGCAAAGGGAGAATCAACCACTCTTCAACACAACCCAAACGAGCTTGAATCTATGCTAAAAAAGAAGAACATTCCCAAAGTTAGGTTTAGGAATTTTCTGAAATCAAAGTGAGAATGAGTTGGAGAAGAAGGAGATGCTTACTAATGGGTTCTCTTTGATTTTGGAGCAAGAACTTGTGCTAGCAAGAGGAAATAGGGCTTGGAGTTTCTAATTCCCATTCTCTTCCACCATTTTTGCTTAAGCTTGAGTGTTAGGAATGTGAAATGAAGTAATGAAGAGTTGGAGTGGGTTGGGAGTGAGTTAGTAAGTGATTAATGGGTTCAGCCCAAACCAAAGCCCTAAGTGAAAAAGTGGCAAAATTTCACTATCTCCAAACATATCGAAGTTTATACTCAAAAAGGTCACAAACGTCATTTTGAACTCAATGGGGGTGGTCTCGAGTCCCAATTCGACTGTTTGCAATAGCTTTTCGGACCAAAATCCGACGAACGATAAAATATTTGAATAAAATATTTAAATATAAAATCGATAAATATGCGGGTTGGTACAACGTCGGTGATGACTGCAGCATCATCGATGTTTATTTTCGAGTTTCTAAAAGAGAAATTGCTACCAAATTGTTTTACATTGGAATTGTTTGTGAACTGGGTTTGGTTTTGAAATTCAAAGGGGTAATTGAATTTGCCAAAGAATTTTGGATATAGTTGAATTCTAAGGTGATATTGAAATTTTGAAAATTTGTTTAAACTCTGGAATCTTGATTAAAATATTTATGGAATAATAAAAATATATTGGCTAAATAAAATGTAAAATTCCGAGTTAAAAGCAAAATGTGAATGTAATTGACTATTAATAGAAATTGAAATTTGAAATTGTAATTAAAGTTGTACAAGTTTAAAGATCAAACGGAATTTGATTTGGAGTTGGAAGGAAATTGAGAATCAATTCAATTTGAATTTGGGTTAAATCAATTTCAATGGAAATTGAAGATTATTCAATTTGGAATTGGTCAATTTAAATGGGAGTGGAAATTTAAATTGAAATGTTGGGGAAGTGAACAGTTTTGACTCTAGACTATTTTCAATATAAATTGTCTTAATATAAACTTATCTTTTTCTAAGTTATTAAATATATACAACCTTTCTTTCTTAAAGCCAAATTATTTTATACTTGTTTTACAATCATTTTTTGGAGCTATTTAACCATTTTTCAACTAATTTCTAAACTAATTACATTTTTTCAACTATATTACAAATTAATTACTACTTTACAACTATTTTGCAATTATCTAAAATTTTTGAAAACTATTTAACTATTTTATAGCTATTTTGCAAACTAATCATTATTTTTCAACTACTTATCTATTTTTAAATTTTCAAGCTATTTCCTAAATATAAACTGGTCAGAATTCAATACTGTTATTCATTAAATACCCAACTGGGATAAGAATTGAGGTAATGATCCAAATAGGGATTAAGGCAAATGTGAATAAGTGAATGTAAACAGAAAGGAAATTGATATTGGAAAGAGTAATCAAATTTGAATATTTGATTTTGGGTAAACAAAGTGTTAACACCTATTTCTACCACGACCTAAAACTCCACGACCTATAACTCAGCAGCCCAACGACCTAAGAGTACTTGACGACTTAATGGTCTCAACGACCTAACGGCATAATTGTATTAGCGACCTAACTCCACGAAGCAGCTATGCGACCTAAAGACTTAAGCATTGTCACGACCTACGACCTATGGGGAGTAGCGACCTAATTCCTGAAGATATGGAGCGACCTATCAAGCTTTGCGACCTAACAAAGAGCTGCGACCTAAAGGAGGCCGCGACCTACCAAGCTTCAGGACCTAACCAGATAAGCAAGCAAGCAACCTAAAGACTTTATGCGACCTAACTGTCCACCGACCTATGAAGTTTCGCGACCTAAGGGATTCAGCGACCTAAGATCAGCTATGGCTACAGGAAAGTACTCACGACCTAGGGTAGGTCGCTAACGACCTAAACACGTAAATAAAGAGGCCGCCTCTACTATGCCGCTGAGTGTTAGGTCGCGCACGACCTAGAACTTGTTGAAAAAAGCATGCGCCTACTCATGAAAAAGGAAAACCGGAGCTTCATAGGTCGGAGACGACCTACGACCTTACTTAGGTCGGTCACGACCTACGACCTAAGTCCGAGCAAAGCCTATAAATACATCCCTAATTCCAACTGAGAAAGGACTTTTTGGCTCACTCTCTTCAAGCGCCGATACTCTGCTGCATTCCGAACCAATCTAACACTTGAAGCTCTCAAGACACTAAGAACGCTACAAACAACTTCAAGAAGAGATCACATACATCCAACATGGATTCGAAAACTCTCATCTTCATCGAAGTTTAGGCTACTTGTTTTAAGTCTCTTGCAATTCAAAGTGTATTGTACTTGGAAAGAATTGTATCATCTTGTAATGAGATCATTAATAAAAGTACTTAAAGTGGACGTAGGCTATACCCTTAAGCCGAACCACTATAAAATTGTTGTTGATTACTGCTTTTCTGCTATTATCTGCTTGTAATTTGTTCCCGAGCTATCGGGTGGTGCTTTCACAACTACAACTCATACACCGGGGTGTTAGCGTTCAAATTTTAGCGTTAACATTTTTGGTGCTTTCACTGAGAATTGAACTCAGGTGAGTTATCATCATTGCTTCACAGAGATTTGTAGAGAGAATTTCCTTGAAAACCAGAAGTCTGTCTGAGATTATGGCTCCTGGAAGGAAGAGTAGATCTGTCAGATCTGGGAACGTTCAAGAGGGAACATCCGCTTCCCCTGTACCTAATCAACCCACTACGTCTGCTGGGGTTACGAAAGCGGAGTTAGATGCTGCAATTTTAGGGCTGAACCAACAGATCAATGCCCAAAATGCACAACTCGAGGCTCAAAATGCCCAAAATGCTCTAATTCTGAATAAGTTGAATGATTTGCTCGGGGCAAACAATCAACCGGCTGGTAATGGAAGGAATTATGCTGGCAACATTCATGATGCTAATGAAAGGAATGCTCTTGAAAGGGCTGCCAGTCCCTTTGAGCAAACGCTTCCGGAGGTTGGTGGATCTGGAACTCGACATGATGAGGAGTTTCTTTCTGGAATGGTCCGGCAAATCATGAAAGAAAGTATGCAAAGGGTTGAAGATGAGAAAGAATGGGGTTTCGCCCCAAGTAAAACTCCATTTACTGAGAAAATCTTAAAGGCGGAATTTCCAAGGAAGTTTGTCCCTCCAACTATCCCAGCTTACAAAGGGACAAGTGATCCGAATGAATTCTTGTATAAATATGATTGGCACATGACAGGTGCCAGAACCTCTGACGAGATAAAGTGCCGATATTTCCCCGTATACCTTGACGGTGTGGCTCTACTGTGGTTCACCAAGTTGCCAGTCCGATCTATTGATCAGTTTTCAGACTTGACCCGAAAATTCAAGGAGCAGTTCAGACTATATGCTTCAAAGGCCAAGGACATCATGTTATTGTCGAGTATAGAAAAGAATCCTGGTGAATCTATCAGATCTTTCTTGAACCGCTTTAATATAGCGCTGGCAGAGGTGGACAATGCTGAACCGCGAAGTATATTGACTTATCTGATGAGGGCTATTGATAAGTCGAGCGAATTTGGGAAATGGCTAAACATGAAGGAGCCAACCTCCCTCGAAAAGTTCTACAAAAAGGCAGATGAATTCATACGCCTGGAAAGCCGTCCTTTACCAGTAAAGGCAGTGTTGGAGAAAGTTGAAGATAACACTGTCGCTCCACGCAAGAATGAATTGGTGGGGCAAAAAAGGGAGAGTAATAATGGAAAGAAACAGGGTAATCTGAAGAAGCCCCGATACTTCAAGCCATCAGAGTATACTCCATTATCACATACGCCGAAGCACATTTACCTTGCCACTAAAGATTCTGTTGATTTTCCTAAACCTATCCCTTTGAGGACCGGGAAAAAGGCTATACAGAGTGGGAAGTTCTGCCGCTTCCATAATCAACCCGGTCATGAGACCGATGAATGCCGCCAGTTGAAAAATCTGATTGAAGAGTTGCTAAGAGAAAACAAGTTGCAGCAATTTGTGAAAAAGAACAGCAACAATCCTGCATCGTCAAGTCAGGGGCAACAGGCTCCTGTTCATCAGCCTAGGATAGGTGAGAAAGCTACGGGGCATGAATCTGGAAGGCCCATTATCAATGTCATTACAGGAGGACCTCACCCAGCTGGCAAAAGCTGGGGTGAGATGGAGAGAAATACCAGGGCTTTGAAATATGTTCCAGCCGAAGAAGACGTCTTTGTTTTAGAAGACACTACGCCCCTGAAACAACAGAAAACTTTCAGTGATGATATTATTTTCAGAGCCAGAGATTCCACAGGTATCGAAGCTCCTACCCTAGATCCCTTGGTCATCTCAGCCGGTATCGGACCGGCCATTGTCAGAAGAGTTCTCATTGACTGCGGAGCATCATGTAATATCCTCTTCAAGAAGACATTCGACCAAATGAAAATTCCTATGGTCGATGTACAAGCCTCATCGCAGAAGATCGCTGGCTTCACTGGGAAGCCAAAGCAACCAATAGGAACCATCGATCTGCTTGTAGAGCTTGGGGAAGGAGAAAGGAAAGTAGTCCACAAGCAAACATTTGTGATTGTCGATGAGTTTTCTGCTTATAATGCTTTCCTTGGCCGTCCAACGCTCGCAGCGTTCAAAGCTATCCTAGCCCCGTGGTGCCTCACTATTAAATTCCCTACAGACAATGGAGTAGGAGTTATAAAAGGGGATCCAAATGCTGCGTGAGAGTGCTATTTGACAGAGTTGCGAGAGTCAAGAAAAAGGAAAATGGGAAAGGATGCGGCAGCCCCGGTCCGCATCAAAGAGCCAGCCTTATAGCAATTACGGGGCGGACCCTGCACTGGCGAGCATAGCGGGGCACGGAAAGAGATGGATCCCAGAAAAGCCAGTGCAGGGGAGAATAGAGTAGTGCCGGTTGAAACGACAGTACCGGTACCTGTTGACCCGAAGGACCCAAATAAGGTGTTGAATGTGGGTTCACAGCTTAATGTGTCAATTCAGAATATCTTGATATCTTTCCTGAAAGCAAATCTGGATGTCTTCGCTTGGACTCATGCTGATATGTGTGGAATATCTCCAGAAGTTGTAGTACACGCTCTGAATATTGACCCAAAGTTTACACCAGTAAAACAGAAAAGAAGAACCCAAGGTCCAGAAAGGTCAGCAGCATTAAAAGAGGAAGTTGATCGACTCATGGAAAATAACTTAATCAAAGAATCTACATATCCGAATTGGGTTTCAAATCCTGTGCTGGTTAAGAAAGCTAATGGAAAATGGAGAGTGTGCATCGATTTTTCAGATCTGAACAAGGCCTGCCCCAAAGATTGCTTCCCTTTACACAGGATCGATCAACTGGTAGATGGAACAGCGGGGCATGAATTGTTATCTTTCATGGATGCCTACTCCGGATATAACCAGATCATGATGCATGAACTGGATCAGGAGGACACGAGCTTTATCACCGATGTTGGTCTTTATTGCTACAGAGTTATGCCCTTCGGATTGAAAAATGCAGGGGCAACCTACCAAAGACTTGTTAATGCTATGTTCAAACCGCAATTGGGCAAAACTATGGAAGTCTACGTCGACGACATGTTAGTAAAGTCTAAGAAAGCAGCGGATCACATTGAACACTTAGCAGAAATGTTCGCAGTCCTCCGGAAATACAGAATGAAGCTTAACCCTCTGAAATGCACGTTTGGGGTCGAGTCCGGAAAGTTCTTAGGGTTTATCGTCAGCGCTAGGGGCATTGAGGCTAGTCCAGCTCAAATTACTGCCTTAAAAGAAGTTAAAGCTCCTAGAACGAAGAAGGAATTGCAAAGTCTGAACGGAAAGGTCGCCGCCCTGAGTCGGTTCATTTCCAAAGCTACTGATAAATGCATCCCATTCTTTGACGCTCTGAAGAAAGGAAAGAAGAACTTTGAATGGACTCCCGAATGCCAAAAAGCCTTTGATGAATTGATTCGTCATATGGAAATGCCTCCAATACTTTCTAGGCCAGGCAATGGTGAGGATCTTCTTATATACTTGGCAGTATCATCTCATGCTCTAAGTGCAGCGTTGATTCGGGAAGACAAAAGGATTCAACATCCGGTTTACTAAATCAGCAAAAGACTCACTAGGGCAGAGCTGAATTACTCCAAGTTGGAAAAACTCGCCTATTGTCTACTAGTTGCATCAAGGAAGTTGAGGCAATATTTCCAAGCTCATCCTATCAGAGTACTCACCGATCAACCTCTAAAGCAAGTCCTGTTTCTCCCTGAAACTTCGGGTCGCCTTCTAAAGTGGAACATTGAACTCAGTCAATATGACATCACTTATCACCCCCGAAAAGCAATCAACGGACAAGCTTTAGCTGATTTCATTGCAGAATTCACAGAGAAGGGTAATGGTGAGGAAGAAGCGATCAATGATTCCCCAATCCAGTGGAAGTTATATGTTGATGGCGCAAGAAATGACTACTGTTCTGGAGCAGGGGTGGTACTTGAAACTCCTGAAGGTCGGTCATTATGCTATGCACTAAGATTGGAATTTCCTTCAACAAACAATGAAGCAGAATATGAAGCTCTTATCGCAGGACTGAAAATCGCTAAAGAACTAAACATCCGAGCATTACAGATCTTTAGTGATTCTCAGCTTATTATATGCCAAGTCAAGAAGGAATTTCAAGCGAAAGGGGGAAACTTGCCCGCTTACTTGTCAAAGGCTTGGGAACTTCTGTGTGAACTCGATCACTATTCAATAAGCCACATTCCTCGGGAAGAGAATATGAAGGCAGATTCCCTCGCAAAGTATTCAAGTTCTAGTGAAGCTCAACTATTGGGATTAGTCCCCATAGAAGTCCTTTCAGCACCAAGTATAGACGAGATGGATATTGACTAGATTATGAATGTATCTCAAGAACAAGAGTCATGGATGACTCCAATACTGGACTACCTACTCAGAGGTTCTCTGCCAGAAAATTCGATAGAGAGACGGAAGCTACTAAGGAAAGCCTCTCGCTATGTAATTCAGGATGGCCGATTATACAGACGGGGATTCTCAATGCCATTGCTTCGATGTGTATCCAGGGAAGAGTCCAAAACAATCCTAGCTAAGGTACATGGAGGAGAATGTGGTGATCATTCAGGTGGCCAAACATTAGCAAAGAAAATTCTCCGATACGGATATTTTTGGCCAGAAATTAATCATGATGCTGCAAGCTATTCCCGAAAGTGTGACAGATGCCAAAGATTTGCCAAAATTCCTAGAGCGCCTTCAATTGAACTCACACAAATGGTCAGTCCATGGCCGTTTGCAATTTGGCGAATGGATCTCATTGGGCCGCTACCGACTGCCAAATCAGGGATTAAATATGCTATTGTTGCAGTTGATTATTTCACTAAATGGGCTGAAGCTGAACCATTGGCTACTATCACCTCTAAGAAGATGATAAGTTTCGTGACTAAGAATATCATTTGCAGGTATGGTGTGCCTCAGAAAATAATCACAGACAATGGTACTCAGTTTGAAAGCGAGGAATTCCAAGATTTTTGCAAGCGATTCAAAATCCAGAAAAGCTTTTCAGCAGTTGCTCATCCGCAGGCAAACAGGCAAGTGGAAGCAGTAAACAAGATTATCAAATCAACCATCAAAAAGCAACTTGAAAGAGCAAAAGGTGGTTGGGTCGATAAGCTACCACTTGCACTATGGGCATACAGAACCACTCACAAAACTGCAACTGGGCACACTCCTTTCTCATTAGCATACGGATCGGAAGCAATGATCCCGGTAGAAACAGAGGTTCCTTCACACAGAAGGATCCATTTCAATCAAGCAGAAAATGAAAGGCTACAGCTTGAAGCGCTAGACTTCCTTAATGAAAAAAGAGATGAAGCTAATCTCAGAATTGCAGCTCATCAACAAAGGATAGCCAGACATTTCAATTCCAAAGTTCGCCAACGCAGCTTTGAGATTGGAGATCTAGTCCTGAAGAGAATTATGACAGCAACAGGTGTGTTTGGGCCAAATTGGGAAGGACCATATGTCATAGGTCAAAAGCTTCTTGACGGCACATTCAAACTCACCACTGTTGAAGGAGATCAAATTCCAAGGGCATGGAACAGCAATCATTTGCGTCCATACTTTACTTGAAAATTTTGTTGAAACATTGTAAAAAGAATTATGAATGTATGATTCTTGTAATTGAAAGCAATTGTAAAACTGATGCAAGTAAATAATGAAAGAATATAAAGTGGATGTAGGCCCAATTTCCTGGCCGAACCACTATAAATCTTGTGTTCCTTATTATTATTACATGTTTGCTTTATTCTCGATATAAAAGGTACATAGAATGTATTGCTGAAATGTCGATTTGAATTTTTGCAGACAATGGAAGTGAAACTTGCACATAAAAAGACCAAGTGATTCTCGCCAAATTTCAAGTCACAAGAGCCCCGAATTCAAATCCTAGATAGGAAGTACTTCAATTGAACAGCCTATGACTTCGACAGAAACGGGTCTTTGCTAATAAATTGAGATCGTTTGAACAAACAAACATCCAATTAAAAAGCTAGTGCTTGTTCTCACGAAATTGCCTGACAATGAAGCACACTTCCTTGGATTAAACAAGTTACTTGTAAAAAAAAAAGAAAAAAAAAGAAAAAAAAAAGGGGCAGAGGATCATTGAAAAGGCATAAGCAAGTGAACAGAGGAACAACCAAAGCCATCATCGGCAGCACAAGTCCTCTTCGGAGGCACAACTCTTCAGAGGATAAAGACCTCTAATGGGTCATACGCCACAAAAAAGAAAGTTCTCTACTCAACAAAAAAGATTGGAGGAGTCATGACCCTCCAACCATGAGAGAGTAACTTCCAGGCGATGAAAACCCTCTCTGAGGCACATTTCACCAGGAGTTGAAGTGTTATGACCGCTCTTCGGGATTTCACTTCACCAAAGTTGAAATGCAAACAAAATAAAAGCCCTCTTCGGAGGCCCATTTCACCAGGAGTTGAAGTGTAACAACCGCTCTTCGGGATTTCACTTCACCAAAGTTGAAATGCAAACAAAATAAAAGCCCTCTTCGGAGGCCCATTTCACCAGGAGTTGAAGTGTAACAACCGCTCTTCGGAATTTCACTTCACCAAAGTTGAAATGCAAAACAAGATAAAGACCTTCCTGGAAGCCCATGTTTCACCGAGATTGAAATAAAACTTCCAAGTGTCGAAACGTGAAAAGGCTTTCCTCGAAGGCACAACTCTTTGGAGGTACACGTTTCACCAAGATTGAAATAAAACTTCCAAGTGTTGAAACGTGAGAAATCCCTCCTCAGAGGTACAACCCCCTCCCGGGGACACAATTAAAAAGAAAGACCTCTTCAGAAGCCCACATTTCACCGAGATTGAAATAAAACTTCCAAGTGTTGAAACGTGAAAAAATCTCTCCTCAGAGGCACAAATTTTTATTAAAAAAAAAAAAGAAGAAAGAGAAAAATCCTCATCAAGAGCGTACTTTAACTTTCAAAGGAAGTGCGATTTACCTATTCTAAAAAAAAAGAAGGGGGAAGAGAGTTAAAGTACATTCAGAGGTCCGCTTTACCACATAGAAGAATTCACTTGGCAAAATATATACATACGCAAAAGGAAAAAGTGATTTCTTCGAAGGACAAAGCGTAGAAACTTATATGATGGAAGTTGCACTCTACGAAAATTCTCTTCGAGAATGAAGTAATTATTCTTTAGAAAACGAGAGTGCAAGTCCCCTCAAAGTATACGATATTGCAGTAAGCCCATGGTATAGGGGCAACATGGTATAGTTACATACAAAGCAGTATAACTATGTCGGTAAAGTACGCTCAAACAACATACCACAAGCTCACCGCAACATCGTATAAATAAACTTGTGCAAAAATGAATAATAAATGCATTCTCAAATTCAAACAAAAGTCTGTACAAATAAAGAATCATTTTATTCAATTGCAGATATTGCAGATACAGGTTTCAAAATAAAAAGCAGGGGCCGGTGCCTGCACAACATCCGACCATTACACAAAAAAGGAATCAAAAAGCTCAACTCTTCATTTCTTCTTGCCGCCTTTAGACCCTTTACCCGGCCGAGTGGTTAGCTTTTCAGGTCTTTCAGGTTGGTCTGAAGGCATAAGGGAAGAAGGGGAGGGAGGTGCAACTAGTGCAATTTCCGGTTCCTCTTCAGCGGTGATAATTTTCTTCCCCCTCCTCTTCGATGTCCCATGCTTCTTTCTTCTCTTCGAAGAAGACTCACTCCCCGGAGTAACGAGAGCGGACAAAACTACGTCGTCAGAAGGAGTCCGCTCCGGAGAGATCTCGCCTCCTTCGAGTCCCTCATCTTTTTGCTCCTGCGAAGCAATAGGGTCATCCAAGCCATGAAGAGCCTCAATTTTCTCCTCTTGTGACCCAGGTTGTGAAGCAGAAGGAGGAGTCACCTGAAGAGATGGAGGAGGAATAACCAGAGAAGGCGAAGTCTGCACGGCACTTGTTGTTTCAACTGCAGAAGAAGAAAAATTGAAAATGTTAGTATCTTCCCGAAAGAAGGGAGATATGGGTTCATCGAGATTCAAGAGGTAATCGAGAAGCTCATCAAATTTTTGAGGAATAAGCAGGTAATCCACCTGAATCGGACCAATGTCGAAATTACCTGAAGATGTTGGCTTCGTCAGTTCAATCTCATAATTCTGAGCCCCAATGTCCTCCAAAGCTTCTTCATCAGTAGGGGTAATTACCCCGCTTCTTGTAGGAGGCGGCGAATGAGCACTAGAGCCTGTAATGTCCACCTCGGGAGAAACTAGAGGATGTTCAGAGGTAGTAGGCGGTACTTCTTTTTCAGAACGCTCCTCTTCCGCCATCCCGGCCCGCGCTCTGGCAAGCTGCTCCTTTCCCTTGGCAAGAGCGGCGCGGGCTTCATCATCAAGATAATGCTCTTCAAGGGCTGACTCAGCATATCCAGCACCTTTACCACCGAGCATATCAAGTGCTGCCTCCCAAACTTCAGCCAGTGTGATTTCATACTTGGGGCCTAGAAAGGCAAGGCTGCCACGTCCCAAAATGCTGTGCAGATAAAAATCGAATAATGTGGAGCTAATGTCAGCTTTGGTTGCTTGATGAGCCTCTTCGGCCGCAAGTTTACCAGCAACAGCCTCGTCGCGCTCCTTTTCGGCCATAGCAAGTCGAGTTTTTAACAACTCTATCTCCAAGCTTTGAGAGCCGGTCTGTTCTCGCAGGTGTACAGTTTCAGCACGATATTCTTCTATGACCTTTTCCTTGTGTGCAAGCTTATCTTCGACTGCTCTTTGACTGGCATGCGCATCTCGTACTTGTTGCTGAAGCATGCTCTCCTTTTGAGAATGGAAAGTAGATGAAGTAGATAATTCTTCTTTAAGTTTTTCTACTTCCACTTCCAGCTTTTCATTGTAGGAAGCAATACTTCTCATTTCGGCGTCATGCTGTTCGAGAGTCTTCTGCCACTCAGCCTTATCATTCTCCATTGTTAGCATGGCCTCTAGATTGGCTCGGTTAACCCTCTGAAGTTCGTCGACGAGTTTTTGCCAGTTCGACATTCTTTCGATATCGGTCCTGACCGTATCAAGAATTCGCAGCATAGCCGGTTTGTCGAGAGGAACCAAGTCGAGATCAAATCGAACCCCTCTCAGGCACCACTGAGGAAATCGACTTTGAAGAGTGGGAGGACCTTGCCCGACTTAGTATGCGGGTCGGTTGATGATTGCTTGAATGTCGGAGCGAACGGGAGCAGGAGATTGAGCAGGGACATATTCAGAAGCTGAAGGAGTTGTTTCTTCAGTAAGTCTAGCCCGCTTGCTAGAAGAATCGTCTATGTGACTCTTTCCTCTCTCATCATGAGCTATTCTCTTTTGGGTATCATCATCTCTGTGGGGAAGATCATGTTTTTCTTGTTCCCTTCGGCGACGTTCTTCATATGCTCGCCTCTCGTCGGCTTTCCTGATGGCCCTCTCTTCATCCGACTCTCTGTAAGAAGGAAGGTAACGCCTGTAATCATACTGGCTACGCCTCCCGTAGCGCTGGAAATCATCATAATACGAGCCGCTGCGCCCCATAGGAGAATCTGGAATTAAAATAATAAGCTTTAGAAATCTTTAAAGTACAAGAAGATAAGTGCATAGAAGTGATGAGAAATCCAAAGTGTCGTGTGACGTGTAAACTACGCGCATCGAGTTACAAACCACTCTGTGGAATAGAGGTAGTGATAACTTGAGTAGGAGGAGTTGACATTTGTTGAAAAGAAGATGTCGCCTCGATTATAGAAGAGACCGTTTTAGAAACATCATCTTTGAAAAGTTCTTGAGATGTCACAATTAAATCGCTCAACCCCTCAAAAACATCATCGCCATCTTGTTTTTTGGAGCTTGCTTTCTTAACTCCTTCACTAGTAGACCGAGGGGGTTCTTCCTCTTCAGTAACTGGGGCAAGTACAGACTTGTCAGATGGCCCCGCAACATCTTTTGGAGTTGAACACTTAACTAGTGAAGTTTCTATAGAGGTTCCTCCCTGCAAGTGCTCTTTAGTGGAGACTGGGGCATCAGGAGTGCTCGTCGGAGAATCAGGAACCTCCGTTGGAACTTCATGTATTTGAGTGGAACGAGAAGGATGTGGAAGCTCAAACTGATGAAGAAGTTCTTCTGTCAATAGAAATTTTGCGCTTCTTTCTTCAGCAGCCACAGTGCTTAGCCTTTCAAAAACTGACTTATGGCTGGAATCTCTAGAAGGAGGAGGAAGTGCTGGAAAGTTAAGGAATGGAATCAGCATCTAGCAATACGAACCAGGTAAAACTTAGAATATAATTAAAGAGAAAAAAGATCTCACTTCCTACTCTCCAGTCTGCGTAGAATTCTACGGGGCAACGAATGTAGAAGTATTGATTCAGGGATCCATGTGCACTCTCCGGCAAATCCAAAATAAGTTTGCGGTTCCGCGCACCTCTTACAAGTACAATTGAAGGATGGTCCTTGTTCTTCGCAAAAGTGCACAAGTAACAGATTTCCTCAAAACTCGGAAGACGATCAAGAGTCCTCCTGAACAGAACACACAATCCCATCAAAATAGCATAGCCATTGGGGTGCAGCTGAAAAGGAGAGATCGTCAGTCGAAGTAGGATTTGCCGAAGAAATTCATTAAAAGGAGGAATTGCTCCACTCAAGCACATTTGTCGATTAATGGCAACAAAACCGTAAGGTGGTCTATCAGCAGAGTCATTTGGTCCAGGGAGTAGAACTTCCGCCTCGGCAATGCCAAATTGAACGCATAATTGATTAAGCGCCCGCTGTTTCAAGAGGGTAGGAGTTCTTTCCGGAGGATTCTCTAGTGGAATAGCAATCGGGAAAACCCCTTCAGCGTGTTCTATCATCTCTTCTTGTTGAGACATCATTCTACATAAGCGACTGGATGTTCAGATGAGAAGGTGCACGTTTCCTAAAAAGTGTGAAGTGTTGTGCAGAACTTTAAAAAAAAAGAGAAAGCAAACATAACTGAAGTTAAACTAGTTGACAATTAGTCGACTATGAGATTTCAGGACTTGTTAATATAAAGCTCAAGTGAAGTGTTAATGCGAACGAATCAACTTTAACTGGATATTTTAGTTTTGCTTTAACACTTCACTTGAATTCATTGGTTCACAGCATTTCGTTCACACAATTCATTTAAGTTAATTACTCTTTATCGACTAATCTGTCATTCGATGTGGGCAGTCAATGGCAGTATATTCGTCCCGGTTTTCTGCAAATATTATGTTTAACAGGTTATTAGCATTAGAGATAATCTGCAAGGAAGTACAACAAAATCCAAGTTCAAACAGTTCAATCAAAGTTGTCTCAAAATGTCACAAGTCCTAGGTCGCCCGGCGACCTAGCATAGGTCGGAACCTTCTTAGGTCGCGCTGTGCAAAGTAAAGGATAAGGCATTTCAATCTCGTTATAGTGTTAGCTCGGCCGCGACCTAGAGTCTATGTCGCAAGAAAGTTAGGTCGTGCGGTTCCTAGCTCGAGTAACTCTTAGCTCATGAAAAGTCTTAGGTCGCGCAAATATTAGGTCGTTCAGCGACCTAGTATGGGTCGAAACTATTCCTTAGGTCGCAAGGGTTCTTAGATCACGAATTATCTTAAGTTGCTCAAATTCACTAGGTCGCTAGCTTCCTCTCCACGCAATGCTTCACCGGACCTGATAACCCGCTATCAACTACACCAAAATCCATCATCCTATTCGTGAAGTTCATCATCTTTTCATACCACCAAACCATTCGAAAAACCGATTCAAAGTATCTCCAATCTATCATAAATCTAACTCACTACTGTGCGTTCGTGAATCGCAACAACCACAATAACCAGTAACGATCAAAAATCGATCACAGCGCAACTCAAAGTGAAGCGCGACGCGCTAAATCGATTTGAGGTTCAGAGGTTGGAGTTCGTGGTTCGATGGTGATTATGGAATGAATAAAGATCGAAGATGCTTACGTAATTTGATAGCAAGAAGGAATTGATGAATGATTTGGTTGAATTCGTCTTTGAAATCGTAGAATTCTGTTAATGGCAGAGCAAGAAATTGAAGTAGTTAGGTAATGGAGAAGAAACGACCTAGCAATTTATATGGAGCTGAAAGAAGAAGGCGAGTAGACACGCGAGTTAGCGTATGTTTTAGGTCGCTTACGACCTAGCAAAGTTAAGTCGAAGCACACGACCTATCACATAGGCCTGTACTTCGAGGGGCAAATGTTAACACCTATTTCTACCACGACCTAAAACTCCGCGACCTATAACTCAGCAGCCCAACGACCTAAGAGTACTTAACGACTTAATGGTCTCAACGACCTAACGGCATAATTGTATTAGCGACCTAACTCCACGAAGCAGCTATGCGACCTAAAGACTTAAGCATTGTCACGACCTACGACCTATGGGGAGTAGCGACCTAATTCCTGAAGATATGGAGAGACCTATCAAGCTTTGCGACCTAACAGAGAGCTGCAACCTAAAGGAGGCCGCGACCTACCAAGCTTCACGACCTAACCAGATAAGCAAGCAAGCAACCTAAAGACTTTATGCGACCTAACTGTCCACCGACCTATGAAGTTTCGCGACCTAAGGGATTCAGCGACCTAAGATCAGCTATGGCTACAGGAAAGTACTCACGACCTAGGGTAGGTCGCTAACGACCTAAACACGTAAATAAAGAGGCCGCCTCTACTATGCCGCTGAGTGTTAGGTCGCGCACGACCTAGAACTTGTTGAAAAAAGCATGCGCCTACTCATGAAAAAGGAAAACTGGAGCTTCATAGGTCGGAGACGACCTACGACCTTACTTAGGTCGGTCACGACCTACGACCTAAGTCCGAGCAAAGCCTATAAATACATCCCTAATTCCAACTGAGAAAGGACTTTTTGGCTCACTCTCTTCAAGCGCCGATACTCTGCTGCATTCCGAACCAATCTAACACTTGAAGCTCTCAATACACTAAGAACGCTACAAACAACTTCAACAAGAGATCACATACATCCAACATGGATTCGAAAACTCTCATCTTCATCGAAGTTTAGGCTACTTGTTCTAAGTCTCTTGCAATTCAAAGTGTATTGTACTTGGAAAGAATTGTATCAGCTTGTAACGAGATCATTAATAAAAGTACTTAAAGTGGACGTAGGCTATACCCTTAAGCCGAACCACTATAAAATTGTTGTTGATTACTGCTTTTCTGCTATTATCTGCTTGTAATCTGTTCCCGAGCTATCGGGTGGTGCTTTCACAACTACAACTCATACACCGGGGTGTTAGCATTCAAATTTTAGCGTTAACACAAAGTTATATCTTTGTTATATATTCTCCCCTTGTTAAATCTATTGTTGGAAGAAAAAAGATTTTGGAAGTGTTTGAAGTATAAAAGTAATTTTATACGAGTTTAAAGTGATCCAAAGTTTAAAAAATTATATATTTGTATATATATAAAGGATCTTATGAGGATTTTGGAAAGGGTTTTGGGAACCTTTGGATTTGGAAAGGCTTTTGATCTTTGGGTAAAATCAATATTGAATTTGAAAAGCCTAGTTGGGAATAATCGATTTTTGGAATAATTGATTTTGTGTAAAGGAGCTTTGTATGAGAACATACTGGGTGTATGATTTGAAGATACTATACATGTATACTATAAAATATTTTGACGATGACTCTGGGGAAAAAGGCGCTCCCTAGATATGAACTTCTCAGGAGTGCCACTGGGTGGTGGTTCCTTGAGCCCAAGGGGGGTTCTAAAGTTGATCCTGTGAGGAGTCCGGACAAAAACTAGTTCCTAGGGATTATGAGTAGTATATACCACAGCGGAAGTCGTGTGTGCCGCTGAGAGCCAACAGTCTGTGTTTGATTTTATATCGGTAGACTGCGACTTATGGTATAACATAGCGAATGTCGTGTGTGCCTGTGACGCCCCACCTCTATACCCACACTAGCCAAGAACACTACGGTGTAGTGCTGTCAACTAGCATGGAGAATAAGGCTATTGAGGAGCGACCATCCATGTAATTGCTTATCACACGGTGGCTATAAATAATCTTCGAAAACAAACATAGAAATAATCATAACACAAATCAGTCACAGATATCCATATCACAAAGGCGGAAGAAGATATGAATATATAACTAACACATGAAAGTGTACATAAGAGTAGTGGTCAGTAAGATCCACGATAATACAAAAGAATAGCAACACGTGTTATACAAAAGAATACAACTATGAGTCTATATCTCAAGTGTATACAACAAAAACTACTAATCTAAACAGTTAGCCAAAAGTCAGAGTGATGAATCCCTGGGAAGAAGTCAAGCAGAAGCACCTGTAACATCTCGGTCTGACCCGAGTATTATTTAAGAAAATAATAAACGTGTCAGTCTAGCTATAAATATCAGATGACATGATATAACATAAAAGATATGGCATAAACATAAAATATCCATAATGACATACCACTATAAGTATGTAAATAATGATCAACAGAAGATCGATCAATAAGAGATAATCAATATCACAAGAATCTTCTCAAAGATTTAGAAAGGGCATCATACCCCAAACTTGTACTCATAACAAGTCAATGACATAAATTCTAGAAATCAATGCAAGAAGTCCAGAAATCATAGAAAAGAGAAAGAGGCCTATCACATGACGGTCCGAAGACCAAGGGGAGCTACCCCACATGTGTGAATGGAATCACACAGATTAAGGTCCAGACTAACCAGAAAGAAAAAAGGTATGTGTGAGTGGAATCACACAAGTGGTGTCTAGTCTAACCTCGCACAAGAGACATCGCACAGTTGCTAGTCTAAATCATCAGAATGATCGTCATGATCAACGAGAAGTGTCAATTACACTAAACTAGTAAATATAGAAGTTTAGCTTCATGTCCCATAACCACTTGCTTAACTTAAATATTTACGAACAAACTGTAAATCTTCACTAATAAAATTGTCACAAGAGGTTCAATCGAACAAGTCCAAGAATTAACCGACGAAGTGAACGCAAGCGTTTCATACCACTTGTCTTACTAAGTCGTTTAATTAGATTTCTCATCCGAGTGAGGTAAAGGTTTGTATATACTGATAGATTGGAAAACGGTTTAAGAAAAGTGCTTTGTTATTAAAAATAGAGTTGAAATTGTTTGTTAAAAGAGTTTTGATATTTACTACTAGTATTGAAACCTTTATATTATAAAGTGACAAAACACAGAAGCAATTGTAGAAACAATTAGTCACAAAGATCGCATACGGAGATGTGAATAAAATCCAAGGAAATCAGCTCAACGTTTTTCAGATAAGATCCCCAACGGAGGGGGGGTCCAGTGGGGTGGCAACCCCCCAAGGTGGGGGTGCGGGGGCAACGCCACCGCTTACGGGGTCCAGGGGGCAGCGCCCCCGGCGGGGTGCGGGGCAGCGCCCCGACCAATACGGTACGACCTAGTGAAAGGAGCGACCTATCGGGATAAGGTCCAACGACCTACGAGTTAAGGGTCCAACGACCTATAGGTTCATGCGACCTACGTGGAACGTGACCTACGAGATAGGCATGTGGAACGACCTAAAGATGAATGGGTCGAACGACCTAACGTGAGCACAGGTGAAGCGACCTATCGGTCCAACGACCTAAGGGGAAAAGGCGACCTAGGTCTAACGACCTAACTGCTCACGACCTAAGGGTCTAAAGGCAACCTAGGTCTAACGACCTAACTGCTCACGACCTAAGGGTCTAAAGGCAACCTAGAGGAAAACAAGGTTAAGCGACCTAAGTGGGTTCGCGACCTAACGACATAAACAGTCGAGCGACCTAAGGACAAAAAGGGGCGAACGACCTAATAGGTGCACGACTTAAAGCCATCACGACCTAACGACCTAACAAGGTCATACGATCAAGTGATTTCCAACGACCTAACAGTGCAACGACCAAAGGCCAAACGACTTAAAGGTTCCAGTGGAGAGCGACCTAAAGGAGACGCGACCTAAAAGAGGTGCGACCTAAAGGAGACGCGACTTAAAAAGAGGCGCGACCTAAAGGAGACGCGACCTAAAAGAGGCGCGACCTAACTCAAACAAGCATTTCGATAACCCAGAGTCATGCCGAGCGACCTAGACCGAAACGACCCACGACCTAGCGACCTTGCGACCTACCACCTAACTCCGAGCGAGCCAAATCCGGGCAGAACGACTTAAATGTAGGAAATTCACCAAAACGCTAAAAATTGGAGTTTTTAGCCAATCCAATCCAAACCAAATGCAAATGTGCGTGCAAACATGATAGGGAATCATTCCAAATAGTCCAATATAGTTATAGGCTAGAATTGTGAGATAAAAATCTCACCTTTGCACTAAAATTTATGAAGATGAAGCTTGAAAGCAAGGAGAAGCAATCCAAAGCTTGAATCCAATATCTTCTACTTGAATTTGGAGTTGAATGTTGGATTTGCAATTGAATTTGTGCTTGGAGTTTTAATTTCCCATTCTCTTCACCATTAATGCCAAAGCTTGAGTTAGTTAGGAAATTTATGAAGAGTGAGGAGAAGGGGGTTGGAACTTGGGCTTAATAGGCTAAACTAACCCAAAGTCCAAAGCGGGAAAAGTTAGTAAAATTCCACTAACTCCAAACCTATCAATGTTTATACTTAAAAAAGGTTGTAAACGGCATTTCGAACTCAATGGAAGTGGTCTCGAGTCCTAATTTGACTGTTTGCAAAAAGTAGCTTTTCGGACCAATATCCGATTAATGACAAAATATTTAAATAAAATATTTAAATATAAAATCGATAAATATGCGGGTTGTTACAGACTCCCCTCCTTAAAGAAATTGCCTCCTCGCAATATATAAGATGGAAATAACAAGTAACAACCATAAAAGCATATTAACACAAAAGAAATTTGAAATAGGAAGTTCACCTCAAAGAGCAGGAGTAAGCAAGTCCGGATGTGTTCGCTCGATGAATTCTCTAGATTCCCAAGAGCAATCCTTAGGATTGGAGGACCATTGAACCTTCACAAGCGGAACATCTTTATTTCGAAGTCGTTTAACCACCGAAGTTACAATTCGAATAGGATGCTGCTCATAAGTTAAATTCGACGAAACTTCAATTTCTTCCACAACAGCAGGCTCAAGAATAGAATCGGAATCCCGAAGGCATTTCCGTAATTGAGAAACGCGAAATACGTCATGCATAGCATAAAACTGAGCCGGCAATGCAAGGCGATAAGCCATGGAACCAATACGTTCAGTGATAGGAAATGGCCCAATATATCGAGGCGCTAACTTCCCCGATCGACTGAAACGTACAACACCCTTCATAGGTGAAACACGAATAAAAACAGGATCCCCAACAGAAAATTCTAATTTCCTTCTTCGATTATCGGCATAGGATTTTTGTCTACTCTGGGCTTCTTTCATCCTATGTCGAATAAGTTCAATCTTTTCCGTGGAATCTCGAATAAAGTCTGGACCTAAAACCAGCTTCTCACCGGCCTCAAGCCAACAAGAAGGAGATCGGCATGGCCTTCCGTAGAGTGCCTCGAAAGGTGCCATACCAATACTAGATTGGAAGCTATTATTATAGCAAAATTCAACAAGTGAAATATGATCTTCCCTACTTCCACCAAAATCAAGCACACAAGCACGAAGAAGATCTTCAAGAGTTTGATTCACACGCTCGGTTTGTCCATCGGACTGGGAGTGATACGCGGTGCTAAAATTAAGCTTCGTTCCTAAAGCTTTTTGAAGACTCTTCCAAAATCCACTAGTAAACAATGGATCACGATCGCTATCAATAGAAGTAGGAACTCCATGCAATTTTACAATTTCCTTGACAAATAGTTTGGCCAAAAGAGGAAGGTTCGGTTAGACCGAACCGGAATAAAATGGGCGGATTTAGTAAGTCTATCAACAATCACCCATAAGCTATCATGACCCGAACGAGAACGGGGAAGGCCATCTATAAAGTCCATGGAAATTTGATCCCACTTCCAAATTGGAATTTCTAAAGGTTGCAATAACCCACCAGGCCTTTGATGTTTGGCCTTGACAAGTTGGCAAGTCATGCAACACGTAACAAAGTTAGCAATATCAGATTTCATTCCCTCCCAATAATAAAGTCGCTTCATATCAGCGTACATTTTACTACTACCGGGATGAATGGTGAATTATGAACGATGGGAATCTTCTAAAATATTTTTACGAAGATCTCCAATATTTGGTACGATAAGTCTACCAAATTTTCGAATGCCACCATGAGAATTGTTAACGCTAAAATTTGAACGCTAACACCCCGGTGTATGAAGTGAGATCGTGAAAGCACCACCTGATAACTCGGGAACAGATTATAAGCGGATAATAGTGAAAAAACAGTAAACAAAAGCAATTTTATAGTGGTTCGACTTAAGAGATAGCCTACGTCCACTTTGAATATCTTTATTGACGATTTGATTACAAGTAAATGCAGTTACACTTTGATTACAACACACTTTGAGTTTCAAGTGACTTTGAACAAGTAGCCTAAACTTCAATGTCGATCCAAATCTTTGAACAAATGTTTGACATGTTTGATTTCTTCATGAAGTTTCTTGAAGATGTTGAAGTAGTTTAGAATGCAGCAGAGTAACGGTGCTTGAAACGAATCAGCCAAAAAAGTCCCTTGAATGTTGGGGGTGGCCATGTATTTATAGGCAAATTTCTGGGCTGGAATTGTTAAGTCATGAGTCGTGACCGACTCAGAATGAACCGTGACCGACTCACATACCACGAGTCAGCAAGCAGTGGCATAGATGAAATGGCATTGAGCTTGTTCCTCGTATGCATAGGTCGCCAGCGACTTATGATGGGTCGTTAGTCACCTTGAGTCGTTGGAAACCCTGAGTCGGTCTACCCCATAAACCACTAACTAGTTAAACCACTCTGCTCTTCTAAGGCATTAACTCGTTGAGTCGTTGGTCCACTGAGTCGTTACGAACCTTGAGTAGATGAGTCGGTCCAGTCCTTGAGTAGATGAGTCGGTCCAGTCCTTGAGTAGATGAGTCGGTCCAGTCCTTGAGTAGATGAGTCGGTTCAGTCCTTGAGTCGTCTCGTATGAGCCGTGAACTTCATTGAGTCGGTAACTCAATGAGTCGGCCTGTATCATGAACCGCTAACCTCCATGAGTCGTTCCATTCCTCTAAGTTGCCTTGAGCCTTAGCTCGTCAGCCAATTGAGTCGCTACCAGTTGAGTCGGTCCTTTCCTTAAGTTGCTGAAGCTCCTTGAGTCGTAAATCCAATGAGTCGTTAAAGACCTTAAGTGGATGAGTCGGCCCAAGTTTCATCTCGTTGGCAGAACAGGGTTAACAAGAATCAATATCAAAGTCTTTCAAACCTTCAATATCAATTTTATCCTTAACATTTTTGCCAAGAAGAGCCAATTCAGAATCTAGCCCTTGAGCTTCAAGAATGCGGTCTAAATGAGAAGGATGGGCCTCAAGGCTACATAAAACAAGCGATGAGCATAAATCTGATACGCTCTCTCGAATCTCACGAGTGGATAAAATCTTGAGATCGTTCCATTCGGATATCATCATAGAAACAACTGCTTGTTGTTTACGGCTAAGAGCATCGGCGACACGATTACCCTTACCGGGGGTATATAGAATATCAAGATCATAAGGTGCAAGAAACTCGAGCCAACGCTGTTGACGTAAATTAAGTTCTTTTTGAGAAAATAAATATTTCAAAGACTTATGATCCTTATAAAGAATAAATTTCTCTCCCAATAGATAATGACGCCAAATCCGAAGGGCGAAAACAATAGCTGCGAGTTCTAAATCATGTGTGGCATGTCTAGTCTCGGCCGGCTTTAATTGCCTAGAAGCTTAAGCAATAACACGTTCTTTTTGCATAAGAACGGCACCCAAACCAATGTGACTAGCATCAGTATAAACAACAAAATCTTGATTCCCCACGGGAATAACAAGAATAGGAGCATCGAGAAGGAGTTCTTTCAATTTCTGAAAAGAGGCATCACATTTGTCCGACCAAATGTATTTAACTCCCTTCTTAGTCAAGCTAGTAAGAGGCACGACAATCTTAGAAAAGTCTTTAATAAAACGACGGTAATAGCCCGCCAATCCGAGAAAGCTACGGATTTCAGTCACACTCTCAGGTCTTTTCCAATCTTGAATCGCTTCAATCTTTGAAGGATCCACGGAAATTCCGGATTCGGAAATAATATGACCGAGAAACTTCACACGAGATTGCCAAAAGTGGCATTTAGAAAATTTCGCCTTTAATTGATTACTCCTAAGAGTTTCCAATACAATCCGAAGATGTTTTTCATGTTCCTCCTCGGTTTTTGAATACACAAGAATATCATCAATGAATATGAGAACAAACCGATCGAGGAAATATTTGAAAACTCGATTCATGAGGTCAACGAAATAAGCGGGAGCATTCGTTAACCCAAATGGCATAACAAGCCATTCATAAGATCCATATCGAGTACGGAATGATGTCAAAGGAATGCTATCCTCTGCGATGCGAAGCTGATGGAAACCGGTAGCCAAGTCCAATTGTGAAAAGACCTTAGCACCACTAAGCTGATCGAATAGATCATCAATCCGAGGTAAAGGATATTTATTTTTAATAGTCAGATCGTTAAGCTTGCGATAGTCAACGCAAAGCCTAAGCGTGCCGTCGGATTTCTTCATGAAAATAGCCGAAGCTCCCCAAGGTGAGGAACTAGAGCGAATAAATTGCTTCGTCTCCAATTCGGATAATTGTTTACGCATCTCCTCATTTTCCTTATTGGACATGAGATAAGGAGGACGAGTAATAGGTTGAGCTCCAGAAACAAGATTAATTATGAACTCAATTGCTCGTTTAGGTGGTAAGCCTAAAACGGGCTCGAATATGTTGGAAAATTCACGAAAAACGTGAATACGAGAAATAATATCATCTTCATCATCATCATCGTCATCACGAGGATTTAAAGAATATAAAGATGCCACCAAACAGGATTCTAAATCTTTAAGATTAACAGAAATCTGTTTAACAGATAGTGGATGTCGGAGATGAATAATCTGCTCAGGACATAGGATATGGGCTTGATAACGATTAAGCCAATCCATTCCCAAAATTATTCCAAAGCCTAAGTAACGCATGACATGCAAATCGGCTAGGAAAGAAAAATCACATAATATAATCTCCTCATCTTTACAAAGCAAACTAAGAGTTGCGGATCCACCAACAGGATTCACAATTTTTAAAGAAGTCATCAATGCAGTAACACTTAAGGAAAAAGTGTCTACCAGTTCCTTTGATATAAAAGAATGGGATGCACCCGTATCAAAGAGGACTCTAATAGGTTGATCATAAAATAAAATAATACCATCAAGAATGGAATGAGAAATACCTTGGCCACGAGATGTGTTGCCAGGGGCTTGAGCCACATTCAACTTTCCTTCCTTCTTGCCTTTACGCTTGAGGCATTGATGTATGTAATGATCCGGGCTCTTACAATAGCGACAAGATTTGGGCTTAGAGCACTTATTCGCATAATGATCCCCAGACCCACAGTTGAAGCAACTCGCACCACTAGGAGAAGGAGACTTTGCCGCAGGGGTTGCCTGCTTACCCTTTTTGTTGGGATAAGGACCCTTGAATTTGTTTGGCCTCTTCTTGTTGAAGTTTGGTTTAACGCCTTCCACTTCAATATCACTCTCTCTATCAGCCTCTTCAAGACGAAGAGCGATATCGACGAGTAGATCAAATGCGAATTCTAGTTTCAGGAGTAGTGGCTTCTTAAGATTCTTATTTAAGCCATAAACGAACCTCTGGTTCTTCTTCAATGGGGTGTTTATGTATTCAACCCCATATTTGGAAAGCGACTCGAAGGCTGCGACGTAATCAGTCACAGAGGATTGACCTTGAACAAGGTCTATAAAACGTCGAGCTAAGGTTACTTTCCCAGCTTCTGGTACAAACTTTAACTCGAAGCGTCCTTGAAATTGCTCCCAGGTGAGATCCGCTTCATTAATTTCTGAAATAATGAGTTCGTACCAGTCCAATGCTCTCTCCTGGAGCATGCTGGAAGCCACCTGAACGCGGTGGAGATCGATAAGGTTCATGCGAGAAAAGATTCGATCGCATGATTTTAACCAAGCTTGGACCTCGATGATATTTTCCGAACCTTTGAAGGGCTTCCCACCCAAGTTGGTGTAATCGCTGCACAAGCGTGCAAATCCAGACTTTGGGTGAGTAGGTTCCGAGTTAGCTCCAGCTATTTGAGCATTAGTTACTAAATCAAGAAGCTGTTGAGCAGTCATAAAAACTCCATCCGGGGGAGCAGCACCAGATGATCCAGTTCTGGGACGGCCTGGTCTAGACATTCTCTTCCTTTAAGAAAGAAAAAAGAGAAGGAAGAAGGTTGTTTACCAATGAACATCAAGCAATCTTAATAGATAAAACAAGGAATCATAAAGGAAATAGGATGAATCGGTACGAAGACTCGAACTAATCCTATGGTATAACTCCTAAGATAGACCTAGGATGATGATCCTTGTTAAGTTATTCTACATTGTTCCGAAGTTTGGCTCTGATACCAAGCTGTGACGCCCCACCTCTATACCCACACTAGCCAAGAACACTACGGTGTAGTGCTGTCAACTAGCATGGAGAATAAGGCTATTGAGGAGCGACCATCCATGTAATTGCTTATCACACGGTGGCTATAAATAATCTTCGAAAACAAACATAGAAATAATCATAACACAAATCAGTCACAGATATCCATATCTTCTTCCGCCTTTGTGATATGGATATCTGTGACTGATTTGTGTTATGATTATTTCTATGTTTGTTTTCGAAGATTATTTATAGCCACCGTGTGATAAGCAATTACATGGATGGTCGCTCCTCAACAGCCTTATTCTCCATGCTAGTTGACAGCACTACACCGTAGTGTTCTTGGCTAGTGTGGGTATAGAGGTGGGGCATCACAGTGCCGTTGAGATCCAACAGTCTGTGTTTGATTTTATATCGACGGATTGCGACCTATGTAGGAGTGGAGAGGTTTCATTTCGACAGCGAAAATCAGAGGCCAAGGAGAGCCTGCAGTTGCATGGACTTTTTCTGTGACGACAACGTAACCCTGGATGTAACTGTGATTTGTTGTGTGGGATCCATGGCGTAATTGAGAGGCCGCGGAGAGCCTGCAGTTGCATGGACTTTTGTTGTGACGGCAACATGACCCTGGAATGTAACTGTGACCATGGATGGGGGTGATGATTTCCAGAGCATTCTCACCAAAGACATTTTCTCTCTTTCAAAATGCTTCCAATATTTTCAATAAAATTATTTTCCAAGTATTTTTACTGGATGTTGAAAATGAGTCTGCTAAGTACTTATAGATTTTCAGTCCTACGCCTGATCAACGTATGACTAAATCTCTATGAAAACAAGGATGGACTGGTTGAGACATCGAATTATAGAAGACTAATTTTATAAAGAGTTATTTTATTAAGTATGATGTGAATTTAAAAGCATTTCTAAAATTTTAAATAAAGGTGTTGGGATTTTAGGAAAATTTAAAAGAGATTCCAAACTGGAATTATAAAATAAAATTGAACTCAGGAAATTTAATGAAGTGATTTTTTGTAATAAAAAAAAACGAATGTTCATTTAAATAGTGAAAGTAAACTAATCAGCTAAATAAATTATTATTTAATAGTGTATGTTAATAAAATTGAACTTGGGTAACTAAAATGAATTGTAAATTAATAATGAAATTTGCAAGTAAATTGGACATAAGAGAAGTGTTGTCATATGATATGGAAGTGAATAATAATAGAAATGGTTGGGCTGCAAACAAAACCCAAATGAATTGAAATAAATTGAAAATGACTTTGTATTAATAAAATAAATCGATAACGAATTAAGTAAGTAAATTAAAATTAAAAAAAAGGGTTAATTGAGATAAATAATAAATGGATGGAGTTTGATTGATTAAAAACTAAATCAAAGTTGTGATGGGAATTGGATTATCAGACTGAACTTAAATTTGGTGGTATATTAATTTAAAGTATAAATGAGATAAGTATGTGCTTGGATATTATTTGGATAAATTAAAAAGGTGAATTTAAAATTAAAATTTAAAATGGATGACTAACTGAATTTAATGGAAGTTGATTAAATGAGAATCAAATAGAAGTAGACTAAAGTTTGATGTTGGAATAAATTAAAATAAATGAACTTAAGTTTAAAGTTTATGGAAGCTTGGCTTCGAATAAGAGTGAAAGCCCATTAAAATAAAGGCTTGGATTGAAGAATGGCTAGTAGTATACAAGAATGAATATGTCGAGCTAAATAAGTGGTGGTGAATAAATTAGAAATGAAATGAAAGGCATATGTGTGGTAGTAAAAATTTTTTTTTAATGGAATGACTTACAGAATGAGTTGAAATTAATTTAAAAGTAGTTATAAACTCAAATTAAATACTCTATCAGGCGACTATCATCAAATTTTCATAAAATAATTGTCGTTTGGCGTGTTCAAAAATAATTAAAATTCTTTGAGTTTATAGAGATTAAATAAAATTGATTTTATATCACTTGGAGTGAATATGAACTTGTTTGGATTAAAACTTAATTGAATGTAAGCAATTGAGTTGTGAACCAATAAAATTTAACGGAATGGTATATGTTTGATTGAAAGAAATTGAATTAGTGTAGAAAACATATAAATTGCTCGTGGAAATTATTTTAAATGCATTTCTTTTAGAATTGAAGTGTTGTAGTTGTTTATGTAAGAGAAATGTTATAAACTTTATATATAGTGCTTATATGTTTAAATTGAGTAAGTACAGGTACCTGAAGGCCGTTTGGCTGGATTTGGATTGCACTAATTGTTAAAATAAATAAGCCGCTTGCTTAAAATGCTAAATAAGGTACGCCTATGCAATAAAAATAGGAAATATGAATTGTTTTTTCTTTTTTCGACCGTGTGGGTTGATGTATACATATTTATATCTCTTGTCAAATTGCAAAAGCTCCTCCATAAAAAGGAGACTCTGCCAAAATTTTCCAAAAATTTTGGGAGGTAGAAAATTTTTGGAAATTTTTGGGAAAAATCTTGTTAACCACAAAACAATTTCAAATTTGAAATTAAAGTAAATTAGCAAACGAAACTAATATGAATCAGATATACTGGAAAGATAAAATTCAACATTCAAAATTTGAAGTAAATTGAATCCGTATGAAATGGGGAAAAACTAATTTAAATAGAAATGGTTATGAAACTTCTGTAAGGGAAAGTATGTAAAGATTTGAAAGGGCTATGATTGGATATTATTGCTAAGTAGGTTATGTCGGTATTAAGGGGAAAAAGAAATTGGATTTGATTCTAAAAGATAAATGTGAATTGCCCGACAAAGCGGTACGTATTTAAATTTCCGGATGAAATTGGATTGGGTTTTTGATGTAGCCACTTGGCTTTCTATTTTCTTTTTGGTATTTGGGAGCCCGTAGAGGCCTTTTGTAGTAGTACCGAGCTAGCCGCGCAAAGGAGACGCTGGCAAATTTTTTCGGGAATTTGGAGAGTTAGAAATTTTTTGAGGGAATTTTGATAATTCAAAATTGGTTTTAAATTGAAACCTAAATGATTGAGCGGAAGGGTGGTGTTTGAAAATGATAGTTGGTCTTTAATTAAAAATAGTTGATAGGATGTTGAATTGTAGGTTTTGGGGAAAGGTAAACGGGTATTGGTCCATTCTTCATAACTAGTAATTTCGGGGACGAAATTCATTTAAGGGGGGAGGAATGTGACAACCCGGAAATTTTGACAAATTAAATTGGAATAATTAATTGATTTTAAAATATTTAAAAGTTAATTTTAACTTGAATTCTAGATATCAATGTTTACTTGGTAATTAAATCATTGAATTGTATAGTTTAAATATCAAATTTAATAGTTGAGAATTGGGTAAATTGTTGAATCGGAAATTTCTAACCTGTTTAAACTTATTTGGAGGCTTATAAAATTTATAATGATGATACTGAAGATAATAGAATGGTTGAAATCCAAATTAAAGGTAATTTTTTCAATTTTAAAAAATATATCGTTTAAATTGAATTTAAAAATAGCCTTCCGAGGCATAGTCTCGGAATTCGACGAAACTAGTTCCATTGGATCCGTAATAGTTAGTTATTATCGAATTTCAATTTTCGTAGCCATCGGAGTTGTCATTTGACCCTGGCAGCTCGAAACGCTTAGAACTATTTTAATCGATTTAATTTAAAATTTGATCGTTTACTTCCGTAACTCGCGCATACAATCAAATTAGCCTCCGAAACACGTTCCATTTGTTCGTAATATGGGTAAAACCTTATTATCGCCTTGCGGCATCCCTCAAGAGGAGTTCAAAATTTTAAATGACAAATAAACAAGACGTTTTGAAGATTTTATAATATAATATATTTTATAGTCAACACGCCAAGACATTTTTGTTAACATCAAGCGTACTCGTGAAGCTTCCCCATAATCAATATTTTATTCCCGTCTTCCTCTTTCATCTTTCAATAAAAGCCAAATCGAAAAAATAAAAAGGGGGTCCTTGCCGTTCGAAATGGAGTTCCTCGCTTCGTCTATTTCAACTTAAAAAAAAATTAATCAGGCCCGTGCTCGTTCTTCCTCGTCAAGGGCCGAAATTGATTCGTCCTCAATCCCAATCAAATCGATTCGCTTCTAATCGAGTTGGCCGCAGCTACCTTTTAAAACTCGAAGCCGATTTTAGGGTTTCATCACAAATTCAATTCACGATCGAATAGCTTTGAGGGAGACAAGGGTTCGCGAGGCAGGGCGTGAGCAATAGGGGAAGTCGCGAGTGAAGGCTGTGAACGAAGGGTAGAATTGCGATGGCCGTGGGCCGAAGCTGGGATAACTCGATCTCGAGCTACGAGAAACCATTCGAGATGGATTCGTAGAGCAGAGGGCAGCTGGCGTTCTGGTCACATGCTCGATCACGCTAGTGATAGCGGCAATTTGATAGATCGAAGTCAGGATGGCTCCCGGCTTTAGAGGGCGATGGGGTTCGCCAAGTTGGAGGCGGCGACTGTGAGACAGTGGATAGGGTTCCCTCCATCAATTTGTTTTCTCTGTGAGTAATTTTGTTTCTTTATTTTTATTTATCACAGTTCTGTTTGTTTTTAAAACCCTAGGTTAGAAAGAAAGAAAATAAATGGGGGCAAGTGAGGGAAAATGGGATTGATTACTTATTTATAGATTTGTTAATTTTATAAGTCAGTTAGGATAACAAAGAAACATATATGTATGAATTTAAATGCTGTGGAGCTTAGATAAAAGATTTTAAAAAGAAAATATAAATAGATAAATATATTAACTATAGAAATTTAATTTTTGTAATTGCTGTAATATATATATATATATGTCTATATAAAGTTGGAATCTGAATTTATATAGATTTTCAAGCATATACGTAGTTTCAACAAAATAAAAATATTTTTTGTTCTACTAGTTTATGTTTAAAGAAAAGAATGGGTTTGATAATTAAGTTGTTTTAAATTAACTCATTTAATTATTTGGTGGCTAGAAATAAATTGATGAAGGAAACTATTAGTTTGAAATTTAAGTTTTGTTTAAAATAAATCATTTGATTAAATATAATTAACTAGCTAATTAAAATATTACAGGAAAATTTATTGCTCACATTTTATTAAACGGTAATTGATAATTTAATTATAGCAATTTTTAATAAACCATGTAAATGTTTATTCAAGGTCAATAATCAAGGGATCAACTTGAGTTTGAAGTGGATTTGCAAAGAAAAGCAAAGGTGCGTAAATCTCACTCAGCTGAGTTGTTATTAAATTTCAATAGTCAAATTTAAATGATTGTTTGAATGCTTGAATTGATTTGATGTGTTTTAAGAATTGATGATTGGTGACCTTGGTTTATTGGATGGTTCCCAAGTAAATTGTTTTAAAATCAAAAAGTAAATAGGGGTCGAATTAATTAATTTAGGGATTAAGTTAAGTAATGAAGTTTAATGAAATTAGAATAACCAGTGGGCGGTTTAATATGTTGTTACTTATGTAATCAATAAAATATAATTATTTTGTGAAATAACTCAAGAGATTAATTAAATAGTTAATCAAGATATAATTGATTTATTTAATTAAGTAAATAAAAGGTGTTAGATAATTACAGGATGAGGTTAATCGAGAATGATTAATATTTGATTGGATTAAAGTAATTGATTTAGATTAGAACAAATTAAAAATATAATTGGAAATCATTAATTTATATAATTAATGAAGTTAGTAAAGATTTAATTAATTGAGATTAATTAATTCATAATAAGTGACTTATGAGAAGTCAATTAAAATAAGTAATTAAGAATTAACGTAATTGATTATGGTTAATTAATTTGTGAAGGAATTAAAGATTACTCATTGATTTGGTAAGAATAATTAATATCGTGAAATTAATTAAAGAGAATTACGTGAATGGAAATGGGAAGATAATTAACCCAGGGTTGTTAATCAAGAATGAATGGATATAGAGGGGTTGATTAATTAATTGATTTGGAATTAATTAATAATCTGAGTGAATGTGGTTAAAACGTTCCATTAAATTCAATCGAATAAATTTGTACGTGATTAAGCTTTGCTTATGGATGATTGAATGGTATGGGATACTTTGAATGAGTTGATATCGTTGATATGAAATGTTGTGAATTTCATTTGGATAATTTGGGATTAGGATGACATGAGATCCGAGGAGACCGGGGACAGGTATTAGGAAATACCCGAAACCACTTTGGATTAAAAACAAAATTGATGTATGGAATCGATAGGTTGAAATAAAACGATTTAAGTTAATTGGATTATTTTATCTAACTTTGGTACTTAGGAAATGGATGTGTGGAATTTGTGATGGCTATAACAAAAAAATTGTGGCCTGTTACTTTGGTATTCCTTATAAATTGGGTTTACTCACGCTGGTTTCCAGCCTGACCCGGGTGTTATTTTGGTGTAATGCTCGGGTCAGGCCGAGTATTACAGATTTTCAGGTTGGTACGTTCTGGAGCTCAGGAGCTGTGACGCCCCACCTCTATACCCACGCCAGCCAAGAACACCACGGTGTAGTGCTGTCAACTAGCGCGGAGAATAAGGCTGTTGAGGAGCGGCCATCAATAGTTAGGCCTTACACTAGTACTGGTTATCTCGATAGGAGTGGTGTATATATATATATATATATATATATATATATATATATAAATATTCTTAAATTTTTCATCTCTGATTTATTCTCTCCCATCGACATACCCTAATACCAGTATAAAGCGAACTACGATGGTTCGTAATAGTTTAGAACAGTAAATATAAAATATCACACAGATAATATAATGCGGAACACAAATAAAACAGAAAGTCTCATATATATACAATAACTGATGTCAGTTACAATACATTTGATTACAATACATATGACACGGTACATATGATACAACCACAACAGTCGACTCAGGAAGCTACATATACAAGTACATTAACGTATATAATATACATGAATACATATCTTCCTATACAATTATACAGACTGCTACATATGGCGAAGACTACTCCAAAAGATATGAAAGAACTTCATAGCTCTACCAGCAACTCAAAGCAGAATATCTACAACTTGAAATACTCGGTCTGACCCGAGTATTAGATTCAAAAGAAAATAATACTCGGGTCAGTCTAATTCAAACTCAGTTATTAGTGCACAGAAGCAATAATATTTAAATAACGAATAGACGACAGTAATTAAACCAGATCAGAATGCAATTCAGAATATTGAATTGAAATGAACAAATCAGTTCAAACCATTGAAATATCAATTAAATATTAATTCAAGTAGGGCTGCAGTACACGCACGCGTGCACTGCCTCGCCACTACTGCATAAGGAATACGCAAAAAGATCCATAAGTCAAAACAAATAGAATATCATACACGCCGTACTGTGTGGCTGCAGTTCACGCTTGCGCGCACTGCGTTGCCATTATAGTGCTGTCGTACCCAAAAACTCAATACCGTGTGGCTGCAGTTCACGCTTGCGTGCACTGCCTTGCCACTATAGTGCTGTTGTACACAATAAAAATTCACAAACGAGCACAAGGTCAAACTCGAAAACCGAGTTCAACACAAGTGTAATGCTAACACAAAGTGAACAGTGCTTAAACAAGAACCAGAACACAAATCCAGACCAGGCAATAAAAGAAGTACAACTGAAATGCACATAACACATGTGCCAGATACAAGTGCTCGTACACATAAATACTCAAAGTCAAGAATACAGGTTACTGCATATTAAATATGCAAACAAAATGAAGGCAAGAAAACAACACAGCAATGAACACATTGGAGCTGTAGTTATGCCATTCACACACACATATATATACATATATGTATGTATATACATGGTGATAACCAGCAAACATTTCCGAAAGAAATAATTAGCAAACTACTGCAAATTTAAAAGAAAGAAAAACTTTATTCAAATGCCAAGCTTCAAAGATAAAACATGCAGTATGCTGTGATACAAGCATGCAACAACAAGAAAACCAGTTCAATATGATGACAACACAGCAACCCCAAAACCAAAGACACAACAGTGATGCAAATGCATGTACAAACTGTAGCGTATACATGAAGGTCACAAAAATGCATTAAGCAATTCATATATACAACATAGCAGCCCATACATGCAAACTGCCTCAAAAATGAATCAGATGCAATCAAGTGCATTACTACAAAACAAGCTCAAAAGGACAGTACCATCTAACCAAGTTCAAAGATGCAACTATAAAGAAACCATACCAAAGTGAAACACTGAATCAGATGAACCAGCAAAGGGTAAAAAAACTCAAAGAGCATCAACAATGCAACAGGGTGCAGTGAAGATTACAATGTATGAATCAGTGCAGAAGCAAATGCTACCATGGCTCGAGTGCGTGCTACAGCAACAAAGAGCAAGGCTAAGGCACAGTGCTATCAGGTTGAAGACATATTACAGTAACAATATGAACACAGCAAAATACAACTTCAATGCAAACAAATCAGCAGTTCGAACATACCAAAGTCATGGGATGCAGTATAAATTCATATCAATAGAGTTCAAGGTTCGGTACAGAAGCACCAACCCTAACCTATGTCAACTTACAAAATTCCAGTGAGTAACAACGATCCAAAAATCATCAAAACAAGAATCAAAATAGTGACAGTGCCGTAGTCAGCCAATTCGAAACCGTGATAACCAATGCCACCAGTGAAAATAATATATACATATGAAATCATCACAACAGTGAATACTAACAGCAATCAAAACTGTCATGAGATACCAGTAAATAAGAAAAGGCTACAGTTTCAAAACAAGACATTGCCGAACCCAAATTTCTTTCACAAATTCAATTTCAAGCTAAACAAAATCAATGCAGATGTCAACATAGAAATGAGCAATGCATATATACCAGTGAAACTGGGTGATACCAAAGACTACGAGAACAAACGACAATTGTTTGTACTAAATTGGTGTGGATTCCAAGCAAGTCAAAGTCTTGGAATCACCTGAATTAGCAAATCCAAAAACCCAGTTTCATAAAAGACGAACATGTCAAAAATCGAAGCCTAACATTATCACAAACCGTAGTCTAGAGAGAATCAATAGCGTGATACAATCGAACAACCGAAGCACTATACTAAGAATGAAGTAGATGTGATTAAATAAGATTACTCACCTTATTCGAAGAACCCCAAATCGCAACGAAGGCGAACTCGAATCCATTGTCAAAACATCTCAGAGACGCGCAACCGATAGAGCAATGAATCGCGTTAACTTGAGCAGTTGAAGTCGACCTTTTCGATTTTTATAAAACCCTAATTTGGATTGAAGGAGGAAGAGAGAGGCCGCCATAATTTTCGTGATTTGGTTAGGGTTGGTGAACGAATGAAAAAAAATGGATAAAGGGGGAGAGGGGGACCGGTTTGAATAAAAAGAGGGGATAAGGCCAAATAAAATAAAAAGAAAACTTTTATTTAAAGTCCTAAATTTCTTTTAACAATTTATAAATCAATTTTAATTCAAAATTTAAAAACTTCAAATGGAAATTTGTGTCAATATTAATCGTTTAAATTGCCGATTATAATAGATGCAAAATACCAGGTTGTTACAGACTCCCCTCCTTAAAGAAATTACATCCTCGCAATCATAAGGAATAAATTAACAAAAGGTAACAACCATAAGAGCATGAAAGGGTAAACTTGAACGTGTTTGTTCGATGAATTCTCTGGATTCCTAAGAGAAAACCATAGAATTTGAGAACCATTGAGAATCTCCACAAGAGAAACATCTTTATTTCGAAGGTGCTACACCCCCGAAGCAATGAGGTGAATATAAGGTTGCTCAAGAATAGAAATCGGAAATCCCTAAGGCATTTCCGTAATTGGAAGACGTGGAAAACGTCATGAATAGCGGAAAATTGAGTCGGTACACCGGCGTAGTACAATATAAACGCCAAAGAAATCTTTTAATTTCATAAAAGAAATTCACAAATTATCAACAAAATCTAATTATCAATGGATAATTCAGAAATCTCAAATCACAAATATTCGATTATCAAAAACGATAATCAAATCAACAAGTATTCGATTATCAAAATCGAAAATCAATCTTAAATCACAAATATTTAATTATCACAAACGATAATTAAATCTCAAATATCTAATTATCACAAGCGATAATCAGAAACAATAAATATCTGATTATCAAAAACGATAAATCAGAAATCATAAACATCCAATTATCAAAACGATAATCAGAAATTACCACAACGGTAATCAAATTTCAAATCACAAATATTTAATTATCACAATTGATAATCAAATCTCAAATCTCAAATGTTTAATTATCACAAACGATAATTAAACCACAAATATCTAATTATCACAAACGATAATTAAATCTCAAATATCTAATTATCACAAGCAATAATCAGAAACAATAAATATTTGATTATCAAAAACGATAATCAGAAATCACAAATTTTTCAATTAACGAGTCCGAAATTAAACGAAATAGCAAACACACATGACCCATAACCACGAGTTTTACTAAATCGTTTAATTCACTTCATCGTTTCCTTGAAAGTGCAAAATTGTGTATTTTAAATAAATAACATTTTACGTTCTCAAACGGACAAGTCCGGAATTAAGCGAATCAGTAAAAGAAAGGGGTCATAGTCCTCGATTTTTCTGAAACGTTTACATCGCTTCCTCATTCCTTTGAAAGCCTAAAGTGTAAAAATTTTGAAAACCATTTTATTTAAATTACAATTTACATTCTCAAACGAACAAGTCCGGAATTAAGCGAATCAGCAAAAGAAAGGGGTCATAGTCCTCGATTTTACTGAAACGTTTAATTCGCTTCCTCATTCTTTTGAAAGCGCATATCGTAAAAATTTTGAAAACAATTTTGATTTATATTTTGAAACAATTTTTAAAACACGTGATTAAAACATCAACATCAGTAGCAACTTCGATAAGTGGATTTTCATTCATCAAAAGTGTCACAAGAATCCTCTCAAAGATAGAAAGGGGTATCATACCCTAAACTTGTATTCATAACAAGTCAATAACATACGAGTTCACCAATGCACAAAAATTGATAAAACTTATCAATAGAAATCACAAAAATTGGTTAAGCACAAATTCTAGAAATCTACACAAGAAATCCAGAAATCACAATTCGAGAGTATGAAAACTCGAACGCGAGTATGAAAATTCGAACCGGAGTATGAAAACTCGAACGCGAGTATCAAAACTCGAACCGGAGTATGAAAACTCGAACGTGAGTATGAAAACTCGAAGGAGAGTATGAAAACTCGTCAGCACATGTAAAGCAAAGCGAGAACGGGAGCACGGAATCTCACCTACACGTGAGCATGAAAATCACCAACACGTGCAACGCAAAGCGAGAACGGGAGCATGGAATCTCACCTACACGTGAGAATGAAAATCACCAACACGTGCAACGCAAAACATAAAATATCCATAATAACATACTACTATAAGTATGTAAATAATGATCAACAGGAGATCAACCGATGAGAGGTATGGCATAAATATGAAATATCCATACTGACATACGACTATAAGTATGCAAATAATGATCAACAGGAGATCAACCGATAAGAGATAATCAATATCACAAGAATCTTCTCAAAGATCCAAAGAGGTAACATATCCCAAATTTGTACTCATGACAAATCAATAACATATGAATTCACCAATGCACAAAAATAGGTGAAGCATAAAATTTCCAAAAATCAACATAAGGAATCTAGAAATCACAGAAAAGAGAAAGAGGCCTATCACATGACGGTCCGAAGACCAAGGGGAGCTACCGCACATGTGTGAATGGAATCACACAGATTGAGGTCAAGACTAACCAAAAAGAAGAAAGGTATGTGTGAATGGAATCACACAAGTGGTGTCTAGTCTGACCATCAGAATGATCATCATGATCAACGAGGAGTGTCAATTACACTAAGCATGTGTGAATGGAATCACACAGATTGAGGTCAAGACTAACCAAATAGCAGAAAGGTATGTGTGAATGGAATCACACAAGTGGTGTCTAGTCTAACCTTGCAAATAAAAAGACATAGCACAATTGCTAGTCTAATTCATAAAGCGATCGTCAAGATCAACGAGAAGTGTCAATTACACTAAGCTAGTAAATATGAAAGTTTAGCTTCATGTCCCATAACCACTTGCTTAACTTAAATATTTACGAACAAACTGTAAATCTTCACTAGAAAATTGTCATAAGAGATTCAATCGAATAAGTCCAAGAATTACCCGGCGAAGTAAACGCAAGCGTTATATATCACTCGTTTTACTAAGTCGTTTAATTAGATTTCTCATTCGAGTGAGGTAAAGGTTAGTATATACTAATAGATTGGAAAACGGTTTAGAAAAAGAGTTTTGTAGTAAAATAGTTTTGAAATCGTTTGGAGAAAAGGGTTTTGATATTTACTACTAGTATAGAAAACCTTTATATTTTTAAAGTGACAAATCACAAAAATGATTGTAGGAACAATCAAGCACAAGAATTCACATACAAAGATGTGAATAGAATCCAAAGGAATCGATACTGTATCCATCAAAAGGAATGTTCACAAGAATCCCGAAGAAAATGTTATCAAAGTTGCTAATAAATGGTAGCAACAAATCGGGGAATTAACAAGAATCGATTTAATTTGGAAAAACAAAGCAGAACGAGCAAAAATGCATAAATGACTTCAACGAAAATGAAAATCAAGTCAATGCCGAAGTCAACAAATAACGGCCATAATAGAGTGTAAAACGATTCAACATCCTCATCAAAGGACTCAACGTCAAACAAAGTCAGAGTCTTAGAAATCAAGAATTTAGAAATTTCTCAAAAACAAAGTGACCGAAGTCGAATGGAAATCAAGCCGAGGAAAACATAAAATATCAAGTTCGGAATTGTTGAGATTCGAACAAAATCAATCATCGGCTAAATCAAATCAAAGCCGAAAACACAAGAATTCAAAAATCAAATGCATATGAATAAGCGTTAGGAATTCATACCTAACAATCAAAGACAATCATATGCAAATATGAGAGATAAAACGTCGACAAATAGTTGTAACACATGTACTATCTAAGTTATGTTTTATATTTGTTCTAAACCCCAGGCTCTGATACCAAGCTGTGACGCCCCACCTCTATACCCACGCCAGCCAAGAACACCACGGTGTAGTGCTGTCAACTAGCGCGGAGAATAAGGCTATTGAGGAGCGGCCATCAATAGTTAGGCCTTACACTAGTACTGGTTATCTCGATAGGAGTGGTATATATATATAAAAATATTCTTAAATTTTTCATCTCTGATTTATTCTCTCCCATCAACATACCCCAATACCAGTATAAAGCGAACTACGATGGTTCGTAATAGTTTAGAACAGTAAATATAAAATATCACACAGATAATATAATGCGGAACACAAATAAAACAGAAAGTCTCATATATATACAATAACTGATGTCAGTTACAATACATTTGATTACAATACATATGACAAGGTACATATGATACAACCACAACAGTCGACTCAGGAAGCTACATATACAAGTACATTAACGTATATAATATACATGAATACATATCTTCCTATACAATTATACAGACTACTACATATGGCGACGACTACTTCAAAAGATATGAAAGAACTTCATAGCTCTAGCAGCAACTCAAAGCAGAATATCTACAACCTGAAATACTCGGTCTGACCCGAGTATTAGATTCAAAAGAAAATAATACTCGGGTCAGTCTAATTCAAACTCAGTTATTAGTGCACAGAAGCAATAATATTTAAATAACAAATAGACGACAGTAATTAAACCAGATCAGAATGCAATTCAGAATATTGAATTGAAATGAACAAATCAGTTCAAACCATTGAAATATCAATTAAATATTAATTCAAGTAGGGCTGCAGTACACGCACGCGTGCACTGCCTCGCCACTACTGCATAAGGAATACGCAAAATGATCCATAAGTGAAAACAAATAGAATATCATACACGCCGTACTGTGTGGCTGCAGTTCACGCTTGCGTGCACTGCCTTGCCACTATAGTGCTGTCGTACCCAAAAACTCAATATCGTGTGGCTGCAGTTCACGCTTGCGTGCACTGCCTTGCCACTATAGTGCTGTTGTACACAATAAAAATTCACAAACGAGCACAAGGTCAAACTCGAAAACCGAGTTCAACACAAGTGTAATGCTAACACAAAGTGAACAGTGCTTAAACAAGAACCAGAACACAAAACCAGACCAGGCAATAAAAGAAGTACAACTGAAATGCACATAACACATGTGCCAGATACAAGTGCTCGTACACATAAATACTCAAAGTCAAGAATACAGGTTACTGCATATTAAATATGCAAACAAAATGAAGGCAAGAAAACAACACAGCAATGAACACATTGGAGCTGCAGTTATGCCATTCACACACACATATATATACATATATGTATGTATATACATGGTGATAACCAGCAAACATTTCCGAAAGAAATAATTAGCAAACTACTGCAAATTTAAAAGAAAGAAAAACTTTATTCAAATGCCAAGCTTCAAAGATAAAACATGCAGTATGCTGTGATACAAGCATGCAACAACAAGAAAACCAGTTCAATATGATGATAACACAGCAACCCCAAAACCAAAGACACAACAGTGATGCAAATGCATGTACAAACTGTAGCGTATACATGAAGGTCACAAAAATGCATTACGCAATTCATATATACAACATAGCAGCCCATACATGCAAACTGCCTCAAAAATGAATCAGATGCAATCAAGTGCATCACTACAAAACAAGCTCAAAAGGACAGTACCATCTAACCAAGTTCAAAGATGCAACTATAAAGAAACCATACCAAAGTGAAACACTGAATCAGATGAACCAGCAAAGGGTAAAAAAACTCAAAGAGCATCAACAATGCAACAGGATGCAGTGAAGATTACAATGTATGAATCAGTGCAGAAGCAAATGCTACCATGGCTCGAGTGCGTGCTACAGCAACAAAGAGCAAGGCTAAGGCACAGTGCTATCAGGTTGAAGACATATTACAGTAACAATATGAACACAGCAAAATACAACTTCAATGCAAACAAATCAGCAGTTCGAACATACCAAAGTCATGGGATGCAGTATAAATTCATATCAATAGAGTTCAAGGTTCGGTACAGAAGCACCAACCCTAACCTATGTCAACTTACAAAATTCCAGTGAGTAACAACGATCCAAAAATCATCAAAACAAGAATCAAAATAGTGACAGTGCAGTAGTCAGCCAATTCGAAACCGTGATAACCAATGCCACCAGTGAAAATAATATATACATATGAAATCATCACAACAGTGAATACTAACAGCAATCAAAACTGTCATGAGATACCAGTAAACAAGAAAAGGCTACAGTTTCAAAGCAAGACATTGCCGAACCCAAATTTCTTTCACAAATTCAATTTCAAGCTAAACAAAATCAATGCAGATGTCAACATAGAAATGAGCAATGCATATATACCAGTGAAACTGGGTGATACCAAAGACTACAAGAACAAACGACAATTGTTTGTACTAAATTGGTGTGGATTCCAAGCAAGTCAAAGTCTTGGAATCACCTGAATTAGCAAATCCAAAAACCCAGTTTCATAAAAGACGAACATGTCAAAAATCGAAGCCTAACATTATCACAAACCGTAGTCTAGAGAGAATCAATAGCGAGATACAATCGAACAACCGAAGCACTATACTAAGAATGAAGTAGATGTGAGTAAATAAGATTACTCACCTTATTCGAAGAACCCCAAACCGCAACGAAGGCGAACTCGAATCCATTGTCAAAACATCTCAGAGACGCGCAACCGATAGAGCAATGAATCGCGTTAACTTGAGCAGTTGAAGTCGACCTTTTCGATTTTTATAAATCCCTAATTTGGATTGAAGGAGGAAGAGAGAGGCCGCCATAATTTTCGTGATTTGGTTAGGGTTGGTGAACGAATGAAAAAAAATGGATAAAGAGGGAGAGGGGGACCGGTTTGAATAAAAAGAGGGGATAAGGCCAAATAAAATAAAAGAAAACTTTTATTTAAAGTCCTAAATTTCTTTTAACAATTTATAAATCAATTTTAATTCAAAATTTAAAAACTTCAAATGGAAATTTGTGTCAATATTAATCGTTTAAATTGTCGATTATAATAGATGCAAAATACCGGGTTGTTACAGGAGGCGAACTGGATGGCAATATTGTATAGAGTATATCTGCTGTATTTATATTATTGTAAATCTTAGGCATGATAATTGTAAATATTCAGCGATTGTATGAAAGTGAAACTCTGATGTTTATAAAACGTAATCGACAGATATAGTATTCTTTTGTAAACTGTTATTATTGATTATTATTTTTTATCCGCTGCGAATGTGAGATGTTTGGTGTTTCTGTTCTTCTTCTTCTATCTTTTTCTTCTTTTCCAAAACTATCTTGAATTTTCGGGTTAGAAAATTTCGGGTCGTTACACAATAGGTATGCACAACATCTCCAGATTCCAAATAATTTTTCAAATTATTTATTTTCCAAAAATATCTATACAAGATATAATTATTTCCACACTTCAAAAATAAATCAACATTTTTTTTTTAAATTTCCCCTTTCTTTTATAAATTCCATAGTGAATTTACATTTCCAAAATATCTATGAATATACGATTTTCAAATCGATTTCTAATATTCATTTTCAATTTATCTTTAAAAAGATACAATCTCAAAACATTTCACTTCATATTGGAAAAAGCATTTCCATGCTTATTAATAATAAGTAATTCACAAATCTATTCATTTTCAACATTTGGAAAATAATCGATATACTTAAATCACAATTTAGGTTTATATTTTATTCTTTAAGGGAAACATCATCTTAAACACATTTATTTGAGTCAAAACGAATGTTACGTAAAACATCATTACGACGACCCAAAATCACTAGTATAGCAATTCGAAATTTAGATAGATATATAAATCCTGATACTATGCAAAACCTTTCCTTTTGAAAATCATTTACTATAACAATAGCGTTATAGTCCATCTTTTCCTTTTTTCTCGAAAACGTCTATTTCAACATTGAATGTTGAAATCTATGGTTTCGACACTCAATACATTTTAAAACAACTTCAAATCGTTTTAATTCTATTTAAAATATCACTTCCCCAAAACACTTTAGTATATTATTCACTGTCCCAAAATCGTGAATATTCTTCGTTAACCAAATTCAACATTTTTTTACACATTTTGTTTAAAGGATTATCCACCATCCAAAATCGTGAATATATCTCCTTTAAAAATCTAAAATAATTGACTTATCAAAATAAGTCGGTTCCAGATTTATAAAACAATGTTTATAAATTCCCATTTATATTTTATAAAGACTTCAATTTACAAAATTTAAAAAATCTTACTACTTATAAAATTCCATTTATAACCTCATTTTCAGCATTAACAGAACTCCTTTTATAATTCCATTATTTCGATTTATAAAATATATATTTTATAAATCTCATTTATAAACCATTTATACTTATTCGAAAATCTCAATTAAAATGCCAAAATCCGATTTATAAGTTAATCACTTATAAATCTTTTATTTACAAAATCTATTCATTTTATAACTTCACAATTTGTAAATCTAAAATTTTCATTCACTTATGAAATCCATTTATACTTCATTTTAACACTTAATAAAACTCGTTTTATAATTCCTATATTTTAAATTTATAAAATATCAATTTTTAAATCTTTTATATATAAATCGTTTATAATAATTCAAAATCTCAATTTAAACTACTTTATAAATTTATCAACTACTTATTTCAAAAATTACATTTTGGAAAATATTCTACAAAAATCATAATTTTATAACATAAATTTTTTAATGTTTATTTATTTTAACAATTCAAAATTTAATAAAACGTATACTTTCAAAAATCATTTTCAAAATCCTTTTAAATTCATAATCGTTACTTTAACATTCTTAAAACTTCAAAAATAGGCCCAAGACTGCAACAACACCAAATAATCAATCACGATAATTAAAACATCATATATCATCATATGATAATCAACAAATATCACAATATCTGTAATCAAATAAATATTGGTGAGGAATCTAGTTGGATCCCTCCAACTTGTTTCCCTGCATCCACAGATGTTAGCACAATACTGATTCCATTCCAATATGGAATATCGTAGTATATAGGATTTATAAAATACTGCCCGCTATTATGCGACGCAGTAGGGTCTCATCCGCTATACAATGCGGGAAATCAACTCCAAGTACATATATAATACTAATTTCACTTTGCAGTGAAATTATTGCGGTATATGTTTTTAATAAATAACCTCCGCTTAATATACGACGTATAATGTCTATTTCAACAATAACAGATAAATATTTATCATTCAGGCTTACAATCAAGCAAATTTTAAGTCTAACTATTTAAAATTTAAATCGAAACAAATTCGATTGAGTGTGAAGTTCTCACCTCGTTTCCAATTTCCAGCGTTTTATTTTGAATAAAATTAAACACGCATTCAATTTTACCCGAAATTCAAACTAGCTCCAAACGACTCCAATCTAGTTCCATTGCGTAGTGTTCGTCCATACGATTTCAACGCAACTTGTTTCGTAATTTTTCGACCTCGTATGAAAAAGTTATCGCGTTTAGAAGTTAATACAATTTATAATACAAATCAATTTACATTATATTTTTATTTTTTTAACCCTCACTCTCATCAGGGCAGTCCATCCCTTGCCCAAGATCCAGGCCGCACGTGCACTTTTCTTCTCCCAGGTAAAAGTCGCGACCAAGAAACCCAAGCCGCCTCTTAAATCCTAATTCACGCGACCCACTACGACGTACTCTACAACGATCAACCACCACCAATTTGCTCGCCATGACGAACTACACCCTCGGCTACAACAGCTAGGAGCTCAGCCCCCAATGGACATGGGAAATCGAGCATGAACATAGCGCCTTCATCTCCATTTTGCCGTCGATTGGCTGCATTGATTTTGATCACCGTCGTTGAAATCGTAGAGCTCGCGAAGCTCTACAAGTTTGCAGTTGGAAGCTTGTTGAATCGTTGTGTATATTTCAAGAAATTAGAGGAAGAAGAAGAGAAAATTTCGGCCATTGATAGTTGAAAGTGGCGGCTCCTGGATAAAACCCTAGTTTCTTTCTTTTGTTTGCAAATGTGAAGATAGCAAGTCCTTTTATAGAAAATTCTCAAAAACACTATTCATCCAAAAATTTCCGAACTCCAAACGAAGCGTGCTGGCTGGCATTCCTAGGGTTTACCACATGGTCCGAACACAATGGAATAGGTTTCAGGGGCAAGTTCAATCATATGTGCGATTTACCTAAATAAGCTATCGATTTTAAATTAAATCGGTTAAACTAATTTCTATGCGTTTTGGCTTGCCCCGGACAAACGGTAAATCCGATTGACACGAAATTTGAAACCATATAATAATACAACATTACGGATCCGATGAAACTTGTTTCATCAAAATTCGAGACTGTTTGAAAAATGGCTATTTTAACTCGTCAATTAAATATTAAAATATTCTGTTTTCACAAACTAACTTTTAATTCAATTTTAAAAGTTCTATAACATCATTATAACTCCAATATGATTTAGTATAACTTTATAAATCAATTTTAATCACACTAAACCCAATTTCCAATTATTTCTGTATTTTTCGAATATTAAACTATCGATTGAATTATCCAATTAAATCTAGATATTCAAAATAAAATTTATTCGACTTACAAATTTTACTTGTTAATATTTAAAATCAATTAAATATACGAATGTTAATTGACAGAAATTCTGGGTCGTTACAAACTTCCCCTTTGAAAGAATTTCGTCCTCGAAATTACCAAGAAAAAGTTACAGAATCCATTTACTTTCCCAAAATCCGTAGTTAAACTTCTTATAATAACTTTACTAAGTTTTCATGTCATTCATCGTTCCAAAACCAACTATATCGTTTAACTTTTAACTTCAAATCAAAACTTAGTTTTCACAAATTTTTCCCAAATTTTTTCAAAAATATTCTAACGCCTTAAATTTTCGGAAAAATTCGCCATAGTCTCCTTCGCGCGGCTCGATCCGAAAAAAATGAAAGTATATATATATATCACAAATATACATCTCATCATGTGATGAGGCATCCCCCATCAAAAAAGTGTAAAAGTATGATATTTAATCCGAGAGATGTACCTTATATATTATTAGCAAGCATATACGGCTAATATAGCGCGAAAGCGAGCTCCAAATGCGAAGCACAAGCCATCTGCACCTACTATACACTCAACAACAACATGAGAAACATGCATATATGAAAATAATATCAATATGCATCATATAGCAACATAATAACTACATGTGTCAACATAACAATTTCAACAAAACAACAATGCAACCACCAAACAACTATCATCCAATAAACATCCAACAAATCAATGTCTATCCAAATCAATTCATAACCAAATCAATATAAATTCACTTCTCATTAATATTCATTGGATTGATTTTCAATTTAATCACATTTGATTTGTTAACATTGGATTTTACTAATATTCATTTATTGTCAATTCAATCGGTTTACATCCACTAATTTACATTCATGTTAGTTCACTTTCAATTCAAACCGAATTCAATTCTATTCAAATTCATTTTCTTCCACTTTGAATTCAATTACATAGCTTTCAATTTTATCCATTCAACTTCATTAACACTTAATGAAATATACACAATCAATTAACCATCAAATAACAACCAATGTATATTCAACATAACCAAATTATTTAATTTACATTCAATTTGGTACAAAACTTTTACTTTCAATTGGTTTAACACGAAATTGATTTTCATTCCATTATTCAACTTCCAATAACATTAGCTTTTAATGACTTAACACTTACATTCATTATTTCATATCAACTTATTTACATTCGATTGATTAACATTCAATCCATTTATTAATTCAATTGCTAATTCATTTTGCAAATAAAGTTGAATTTCATTTATATAGTTATGTTCACATTCATAACTTCATTTCATTAATTCACTTATTAATTTACTTCGATACCAAAATCAACTTCATTCAACATTACTTAAGTTATATTCCATTAAACATCATTTGTTTAGCTTAGCTTAAGTTTCCACTTATAAATCCAATTCAGAGTCAAATTCCAAAGCAAATTCTATTTAACTTTCTCCAAAGTCAATTTTTTTGTCACTTATTGAAATACATATTTTGTTTTGCTTAACAAAATAGTTTAACCATTTTAACAATTGGTTTTACTTATTCTTCCCATTCTATAAGTTATATAACTTATTATATTTTAAACTTCCAAATCATATTAATTAATTACCTATCTAATCGAAGTTGATTTATTTAACTTTCCTTTTAGTTAAATTTCCAATCATATAATTCACTTACTAACTCAAATTCCTTTCAACTTTACTAAAGACAAATTCATTATTTCATATTATAAGTTCAAAACTCGTTTCACTTATATTCGTCAATTACAACTTGGATTTTTTTATTTTAAATTTGTTTATCACCACCAAACTTCAATTTTCAATTTATTTCTACTTGAATTTTGCTACAAATTTAAACCATTTTTATTTAACTCACAATTCAAGTTTTAATTTAACTGATTCAACTTTTCTATTTCATGAATTAATTAGTTATCATATTAATTTACTTGGATTCAATCCGTTCTATTTTTTTATTTTTTCCAAGTTTGGATTTTTATTCAACTTAATTCTAATCAAATATCATTTCAATTTATAAAACTCATTTATACATTCACATTACCAATTTCATTCCATTAATGAAATTTATTCCAACTTATAAATCACATTTTTAATTTACATTTACAATTTATATGCTCAAATTCCATTTGTATGTGAATTCATTCCTTTATCCTTTGGTTATCATTTCAATTTCCTTATAATAATGATAATATTTCAATATCATCGTTTCCTAACAAACAAGCAACCATATATTATAAACATTTGCAGAAAATTTATTTCTTTTATATACGAAAATAGTTTTGGGTAAAATTATTTCATTTACCCTATTTCAAAACAATACTGTGTCAGTTTATCTTGTTTAAGAGTTTAGGAACCCCTATCGATTACGGTTATACTTCCCGCACCGACCAGAATTCATGAACAATCAACCGACAAGTCAACACAATACAAAACAATTTATATTCACTAACAAATATGCCCTAATAGCTATTATTACACTCAAACTCATTCTAGAGCACTACTGACTCTATCTCTAACGAGTAACACCCAACAGAGCCATCGTTATCGCTTAACCATATGCTCTGATACCACATTGTAAGGACCAGATTCTTCGACTTTCAAAAATCGACATCAATACATCCACTGTATCGACTGTTGAGCAATCGAATGCCGAAAAACCGAATTCTTAGGGTTTAAGAAGAAGAAAAAGATAGAAAAAGAAAGAAAGAAGAAGAAACAGAAACAATATCAGAATCTCACAGTCGCAGCGGAATAATATATAATAGATAAATGAATAATCTTTAAAAACAAAGAACTATATCAGTTATTACATTACATCACATTACATTACATTATCAAAATGTACAACAACAAAACAGCGGAAAAGAAATACTAGATACTAGTTGATACGCCAAGCCATCCAGCTTGCCGCCAGATCTCTACAGCAACTCCTGAATTCCACAATATCCTGATAACCTAACTCTAGACTGCCCATATGGAAATTGGTGGGCATCCAGAGTTTAGGAAGGGAACAATAAACTCCAGGTCAGTATTGCGACTGGTGTGAGAACTTAAAACAGTTATTTATCTTTAAAACAGACAATAGGAGAATTTTAAAGTCAATTCGCAATGCCTTTGGAAAATGAAACTAACATAAGGCCTCCCGCCACACACACAATGCAAATGCAGAATTGGAGGAGATTTCTCCTTATGATAGTCAAACATGCTTACTACGCAAAACAAATCATTTCTGATATTATTATTAGTGCATATTGTAGAAAATGTTTCAAAAGTATAATATAAATCTTAGCCAGCATAGGTACCATTATATTATGCTTACTATAACTACCATATTAGATGGCAGGTTCTACAACTAAAACCGTACAAGGCTCGTATTGTTTCTTTGGATTTCCAACAAATGGTCAGGCCAAGGAACTTCCCATTGCCACATGGGTAAGCCTCTAGAAAGACGATCCCGAGTACCTAACCTAACATTACGGTTAGATCTCTGCCAACACAAGGCCGGGTTACCCCTAACTGGGTAACTACTGACAGAATATGCCATCCCCCGGTCGTAACCGACCTTCATCCGAGGATCTTTGATTCTAACAACCACAATGTAATGAATTTGTAGCAACAACATATGTTAAGTATTTGGGCTCCATACCATGATACCACCTCTATCCAGAAGGAATGACATACACAAAAGGGGCGCTACCCCTAATAACCTAGCTGCAACCTTCCTGTTTTGACCATTTCCGGGGTGTGAGGTCCGACGAAGTCTCGTCCACAAAGCTACGCTTTATACAAAAGCTGTGCTTTGATCATCAAATGCTCAACAGCACTTCATATGCCACATCACCAATTTTGGGAATGTATTACTAGTAACCATCAACTACATAACCTCTAAGGCTGTTATGCTAGGAGAATAAATTCTCCGCCACCAACGTGAACATATTTGATAGAAACCATCTTTACATCTCAAATTGTAACGTAAGACACACATCCATACAAGTCCATTCCAGCAACAGAACCGAAGGAACTTCCAAAGAAGTCCTTGCAATTCGGATATTCACTAATCACGACCGGACTTCCTATCACAAAGGGTAATAAAATCACTATATTGGAGATCAGCCGATGCAGAGACATTGGACGGTAATCCTTCCGTTTTTACAAATATCCGGTCTTCAACACCGGTCATCAAATGCAATCCATAACGACGTATTTCATATTCAGAATGGGTTAAACGACCCAAAGGTCCTTTTCCGGCTAACCCGAATAATGAGCGCTTATTTTGAAAATAAGTATGGCATACAAATTCAAGCAAATCACAACAAATACCCATTTAAAGGTAAATATTGATAGTCGGTTATTAAACTATCAATAGGTATGCACAACATCTCCAGATTCCGAATAAATTTCTAAATTAATTATTTTCCAAAAATATCTTTACAAGATATAATTATTTCCACACTTCAAAAATAAATCAACGTTTATTTTTTTAAAACAAATTTCCCCTTTCTTTTATAAATTCCATAGTGAATTTACATTTCCAAAATATCTATGAATATACGATTTCCAAATCGATTTCTAATATTCATTTTCAATTTATCTTTAAAAATATACAATCTCAAAACATTTCACTTCATATTGGAAAAAGCATTTCCATACTTATTAATAATAAGTAATTCACAAATCTATTCATTTTCAACATTTGGAAAATATTCGATATACTTAAATCACAAGTTAGGTATATATTTTATTCTTTAAGGGAAACATCCTCTCAAACACATTTATTTGAGTCATAACGAATGTTATGTAAAACATCGTTACGACGACCCAAAATCACTAGTATAGGGATTCGAAATTTAGATAGATACATAAATCCCAATACTATACAAAACCTTTCCTTTTGAAAATCATTTACTATAACAACGGTGTTATAGTCCATATTTTCCTTATTTCTCGAAAACGTATATTTCAACAATGAATGTTGAAATCTATGGTTTCGACACTTAATACATTTTAAAACAACTTCAAATCGTTTCAATTATATTTAAAATATCACTTCCCCAAAACACTTTAATATATTATTCATTGTCCCAAAATCGTGAATATTCTTCGTTAACCAAATTCAACATTTTTCGACACATTTTGTTTAAAGGATTATTCACCGTCCAAAATTGTGAATATATCTCCTTTAAAAATCTAAAATAATTGACTTATCAAAATAAGTCGGTTCAGGATTTGTAAAACAATGTTTATAAATTCCCATTTATATTTTATAAAGACTTCAATTTACAAATTTTAAAAAATCTTACTACTTATAAAATTCTATTTATAACCTCATTTTCAGCATTAACAGAACTCCTTTTGTAATTCGATTATTTCGATTTATAAAATATATATTTTATAAATCTCATCTATAAACCATTTATACTTATTCGAAAATCACAATTAAAATGCCAAAATCTGATTTATAAGTTAATCACTTATAAATCTTTTATTTACAAAATCTATTCATTTTATAACTTCACAATTTATAAATCTAAAATTTTCATTCACTTATGAAATCCATTTATACTTCATTTTAACACTTAATAAAACTCGTTTGATAATTCCTATATTTTAAATTTATAAAACAGGTAAATAGACATAGGGAAGAAGTTGCAAAAAAATATAGTCTCATGGACAATAAGTTTGCTTTTTGGTCTGAAGGACACTTTTTAGTGTAAACTGACAACGATAGTTACAACTATAATTCTGTGATTTACACTAAAATGTGTCCTTCAGCCTAAAAAACAAACTTCTTGTCCCTGAGACTAAATTTTTCTCTAACTTTTTCCTTGAGCCTAAAAACCCCTTTATAAAATATCAATTTTTAAATTTTTTATATATAAATCGTTTATAATAATTCAAAATCCCAATCTAAACTATTTTATAAATTTATCAACTCCTTATTTCAAAAATTACATTTCCGTTATATTCCACAAAAATCATAATTTTATAACATAAAAATTTTAACGTTTATTTATTTTAACAATTCAAAATTTAATAAAACGTATACTTTCAAAAATCACTTTAAAAAACCTTTTAAATTCATAATCATTACTTTAACATTTTTAAAACTTCAAAAATAGGCCCAGTACTGCAACAGCACCAAATAATCAATCACGACAACCAAAACATCATATATCATCATATGATAATCAACAAATATCACAATATCTGTAATCAAATAAATATTGGTGGTGAATCCAGTTGGATCCCTCCAACCTGTTTCCCTGCATCCACTGATGTTAGCACAATACCAATTCTGTTCCAATATGGAACATCGCAGTATATAGGATTTATAAAATATTACCCGCTATTATGTGGCGCAGTAGGGTCTCATTCGCTATATAATGCAGGAAATCAACTCCAAGTACATATATAATACCAATTTCACTTTGCAGTGAAATTATCGCAGTATATGATTTTAATAAATAACCTCCGCTTAATATTCGGTGTATAATGTCTATTTCAACAATAACAGATAACAATTTATCATTCAGGCATACAATCAAGCAAATTTTAAATCGAACTATATAAAATTTAAATCGAAACAGATTCGGTTGAGTGAGAAGTTCTCACCTCGTTTCCAATTTCCAGCGTTTTATTTCAAATAAGATTAAACACACGTTTAATATTACCCAGAAATTCAAACTAGCTCCAAACGACTCCAATCCAGTTCCATTGCGTTCCAACGCAACTTGTTTCGCAATTTTTCGACGTCGTATGAAAAAGTTATCGCATTTAGAAGTTAATACAATTTATAATACAAATCAATTTACGTTATTTTTTTATTTTTATAATCCTCACTCTCATCAGGGTCGTCCATCCCTTGCCCAAGATCCAGGCCTTAGGTGCACTTTTCTTCTCCTAGGTAGAAGTCGCGACCAAGAAACCCAAGCCGCCTCTTAAACCCTAATTCACGCGACCCACTACGACGTACTCTACAACGATCAACCACCACCAATTTGCTCGCCATGACGAACTACACCCTCGACTACAACAGCTTAGAGCTCGGCCCCCTATGGATGTGGGAAATCAAGCACGAACGTCGCGCCTTCATCTCCAATTTGCCGTCGATTGGCTGCATTGATTTTGATCACCGCCGTTGAAATCGTAGAGCTCACGAAGCTCTACAAGTTTGCAGTTGGAAGCTTGTTGAATCATTGTGTAGATTTCATGAAATTAGAGGAAGAAGAAGAGAAAATTTCGGCCGTTGATAGCTGAAAGTGGCGTCTCCTTGATAAAACCCTTGTTTCTTTCTTTTGTTTGCAAATGTGAAGATAGCAAGTTCTTTTATAGAAAATTCTCAAAAACACTATTCATCCAAAATTTTCCGAACTCCAAATGAAGCGTGCCAGCTGGCCTTCCTATGGTTTACCCTGCGTTCCGAACACAACGGAATAGGTTTTGGAGGCTAATTCGATCATATGTATGAGTTACGGAAATAAACGATCGATTTTAAATTAAATCGATTAAACTAATTTCTACGCGTTTTGGCTTGCCCCGGACAAACGGTAAATCCGATTGACACGAAATTTGAAATCGTATAATAATACAGCATTACGGATTCGATGAAACTGGTTTCATCGAAATCCGAGACTATTTGAAAAATGGCTATTTTAACTCGTCAATTAAATATTAAAATATTCAATTTTCACAAATTAACTTTAATTCAAATTTAAAAGTTATATAACATAATTATAACTCCAATGTGATTTAATATCACTTTATAAATCAATTTTAATCACATTAAACCCAATTTCCAATTATTTCTGTATTTTTCCAATATTAAACTAATGATTAAATTATCCAATTAAATCTATATATCCAAATAAAATTTATTCGACTTACAAATTTTACTTGTTAATATTTAAAATCAATTAAACATACGAATTTTAATTGACAGAAATTCTGGGTCTTTACACTTCATGAGACGACCCGACTTTCTACTCCCAGAAAATCGCATCATCTTGAAGAAAGAAAGGGATAGAAGAAGAAAAGAAAGAGAAAGAAGAACACAATCAACATCAGAGAACTCACAGCGGAACGAATAAAGTATAATAATTAACATAAAATATTAAATAGTATCTTATTACATCAGAGTACACAACTTAAACAACAGATAATAGACAGTTATAAACTTCTGTCTAACTATACGACTCAAGTATACAAGATATAGACACAACATACACAGCGGAATCAATATATATCTACACGTCGAAGCCTCCTGCTCCATATCTCCTCCAAAATTCGTCAAGCTAACCTGATCCACTTGACTACTCATACATAATATGAGTACCCAAGAGTTTAATAAAACAGAAAATAGACACTCGGGTCAGATAGGGGTCTGGTGTGAGTAAACGGGTTAAAGTTGCTTAACTTTAGAAAAACCTTTGAAAGAAAAGGTATCATGTAAGACTTCCCACACATAAACGTGGAAAAGTTTTTACCTTACGCTAACCAAAACATTTGATAGGAAATCCAGTGATATTATAATAGTGTCTAGGGTTTTCAAATAAATAAGAAATAACTGAAATTGTTACATGATTAAATTCCAGCTACTAAGCACATAAGTGGGTAATACAATCAAAACCGTAGGGTCTCGTAGGAAGAATGGGTTTCCATCAATGGCAGGGCTACTGGGGTACTGCTCGTCACAGTACGTGGCCTAATCAACGTACCGAGGAGTACTCCCACTCCCTTGCAACACAAGGCCGGAACCATCCCTTACTGGACAGTCCCGAACAAGACCACCCCGTAGTTGGCGCGACCAACCACACATTAAGACGAAATAGAAAGGGACCTCTAGACAGGGGAAAATCTTGCTCTCAAGTGGGGGATACCCACGAAGCCTTTCTGCACCTCCCCTGTTTTAGCCATTCCCGGTTGATGAGGCTTGAGGTTACGATTACCTTTATAGGACACATCTATCTTAGAATGCTCATCGTCCACCTGACGATGTTCTGAAAGCATTCAATCCATACAAGTTCGTTCCGGGTTCGAACGAAACCGAATGCACTATCTCGTTGCACTCATTATTGGAATCACCCTCAGAGTTAACGACTATAGCCCTTGCACTCTGATTCACCATCTCGAATCTATAAGCACTATTCCGTCAAACTCATTACGGAATCACCCACAGAGTTATACTGACGTATAGCCCTTACACCTCGAGTCTTCACTTGCTCCACTTGGATACACGACCTAACTTTTAATTGGAATCGATGTGGTTTTCGGATTCCAAATACGGAAATCCGATCCCGGTCTCACCGAAACCAAACGCCATTTTAGTGTCCAAGTTATACTTAAGGGTGTTAAACAGTTAACTTATATTCAGGATGTTATATATAAATAGATAAATGAATCATATTATTACAAGAGATAATTCATATCAATATTCATCTTCACAAAGCAGCATATCACATAACAGATATATCCAAATCATCCAGCATCAAACCAATATCAAACATCCAATATCGACCAATTATCAATCTCCAAATATTGATTATCTAATATCAACTAATTAACCAATATTAATCAATCAACCCATAATAATCAAACATCCAAAACAGAATTGATTATCTCTTAATTAATTGGATTACCATAATCCTTCTTCATTAATTAATATTCCAAATAGAATAAATTAATCATCTCCAATGGTTTTCCTTAATTAATCTTCCTTGATTAATTATATTTATTACATTCAAGTAATCATCCTTATCCATATACAGTAATTAATCCTTAATTACTATCACTAATTACAATAATTAATGATCATTCATTAAAATTAACTATAATTAATTACATTAATTCTTAATTAATTACAATTAATTAATCACATTTAAATTAATTACTTATATTAATCAACCTTGATTAATATCATTAACCACATTAATTAATGATCCTTATTAATTAATTATACTTTAATTAATTAAATAATTAACTTATAATTAATCAACTAATTAATCATATTTAGTAATTAACAATTTGTAATTACTTATCTTAATTAATTAACATCTTAATTAATTATCTTCTAAACTAATTATATTAATCCTTGATTAATTAATCCAACTAATTAATCTTTAATTACTTCATTAAGTAATTATTATTCAATTTAAATTAACAATTAATCTTTATTTAATTACTTAATTAATTAATTACAACTCTAATTGATTACCCTTAGTAATTAATCTTAATTTAATCTCATTCATTAATTAATTAATCACATTAATTAATTAACTAAAATAAATTAAGTAATTAACTCTTAATTACTTACATAAGTAATTATCTCTAATTACTTTCATTAATAAGTCTTAATTACTTTCTTAAATAATTAATTCCATTATTAAATAATCCTTAATCCTTTAATTGATTATTTCATAATTAATTATCTCTAAACAATTATATTAATCAATTCTTTAATTGATATCATCAAGTATTTAACCAATAATCACTTCAACTAATTTCTCCATGAGTATTTACCATTAATCACTTCCATAAGTAATTAACTTCCTTAATTACATTCACAATTAACCATTAATTTCTTTATTAAGTAATTATACTTAATTAGTCCATAATTAAGTGATTATTTAAATTTTAATTAAATAATTAACTAATTATTTAAAATTAATTAAACAATTAATTAATTAACTAATCCTCTTATAATTAAAGAAAATATTTAATTAATTAAGAAAGCACAAATCTTAATTACTTTCTTGCCTATTAACAATTATAAGTATTCTTAAGTCATATTCAAATAATTTTATCCTTAGCTATCATCATAAATAAATTATTTGAATTAAATCAAAATTTAATAACTTAAAACAAATTATTCAATTGGTTTTCAAAATCATTTCAATAACCTCATTTGAAAATAAGGCATTTAGAAATCAATTTTAAAATTTTAAAATAATTTAATTATCAAATTTAAACTTATTTATTTTCAAAATAAATTTGAAATCATAAGTTACTAAACCATTACTTAAACCTTTAACTTAAGATTTTGATTTAATTCTTTAAATTAAAATCACTTCTATTTAAACTAGAATTAAATTAAGATAATTATTACAAAAGTAATCATCTTAAAACAATTTAAATTTGAACTAACACCTTTGAAATTTTGTTTTCTTTTGTAAATTTCAAGTTTGATTTTTATTTAATCAAACTTCAAGCTTAAAATTTGCAAAATTTTATTCATTATTCTTTTCCAGCCCTACCCAGATTAACAACACTAAAGACCCGAGATAATCACCCACGAACCCGTGCTCGCCTCGAGTCTTTCACCATCCTCCACAGCTTCGAGTCGCCCCCTGGAAAAACACGAGCCATTCTTCGAGCTACACTTCGGCTGTAACTCATCTTCCCTAAACTCATTCCTCAGTGTACACGAGCATACGCCGTGCACCAAGCACAACACCACCGGTTAACGTTGAGCATCGCGACCATCCTCCACAGTCCCAAACCCTCTCGCAAGCACTTGGGTGAACCCATATCCACCCATCAATACACGAGTCGAAATACGACCATTCGAACCAACTGCAGAAATCAACGTCACAAAAACCCAAACCCACCGCCGACGAACTCCTCGTCCATGAACCCTGCCGTTGCCTCCATAGCACCGCCACGACTTGAGCTCCACTTTCCCCCATGTGCGATCACCCCCAAACCTTTATTCGCGTCGCAATCATCTCATCAGTAAAGCCTAGAAAAACAAGCTTTAAAACCCTACTTTGTTCGACTACGAACACATTAAGCATAGGAAATTTTTTTGAAGATTTTTCCCAACATCCACATTCCATAAACAAACTTCGTCCCTAAATTTACCTCAATCCATCATCATGATCAGTGGCAATTCATCAAATTGCTAAAACTGTTCATACCCAAATTTCATTTTGAATATCAATTTAAATTTTTTGAATAGCATGTTAAAAATCATCATTTCCAACTACGAATCCAAATATATAACCCATAGCAGAAATTACAGTTGTTAATTCTTGACATGAAACAGAAATTTACTGTGTTTCCCATTTTAAAAATTATTTGTAATTTAAAAATTCCACAAACTATTTTTGAAATTGCCTTCAAACATTAACAAACAATTTCCACCTAATCATCAAAGTCAATTAATAATGTTTATTGGGAGATTTGAAATTTTTGAAACAGATCCTGGTCTGAAATAGAAACAGGGTGTTTACATACATATAGAGGTTTTTTTTTTTACTCATATATATAAAATTTTCTATTTATTCAATAACATAGTACTGTGTTATTTTCATGAAATACTATCATCAATTCAAAGATTAACACAAGCATTAGGTTAAACTGTTTTTAAAATACATTTACTCACCTGATTTTCAAAAATGCACAGCAAGGAACAACAGTTTTAATCCCAGACTTGAATTCTTTAATTTTGAAAAAGCTTTTAATTACTATTGTAAAATCCATCTGCATGCTTCCAATTATAGTTTCAAACTTGCAGATGAACACCACTTAATCTCGGGTTGATCTTGTTGAATTGCAGGTTGCAGATTTCATTTTTACTGTGAAGAACTTTGCTAGCAGATTTTACTTTCAGGTTTTCAATTTGCAGATTTCCAAGTTGCTATGAAGTATATTGCTTGATTTTGAGTTTGTAGATTTGTTTTTACTTCAGATTTGATTTTGGTTTAATTTCATGTTCGAAAAAAGAAAATTTCTGTTTACAGCTAAGAAAGAAGACAAAGGAAAAATGTTTTCGAAAAACTAACTTTCTTTTTCTAAAAACATTTATTAAAATTAAAATGAAAATAATGCCACATGTTCCTTAATTCAAACAAATGTCACTCCACTTGCTTAATTTACTTACATGTGTTATTTAAAAGGATTAACATGTTTTACACATGTATTTAAGTATATTTAATAGATTTTCATTTAATTTAAAAGAAAATATATGCTTTCTTAATTAAGTTAATTAATAAATAATATATGTGAATATAAATTTACCTTGAAAAGAGAGTATTATAAACTAGTTAAAACACAAATGAATTTCTTATACATGTATTCACAAATCTAAACATTTGTATTTATAACCAATTAAAATTAAACATTTTGAAACAAAAATAAAACTTTGATTAAATCCTAATTAAACTATCATCTTAAAAATAAATAACAAATCTTATATTTTTGAAAACAATTGAATTAATCTAAATTAACTTTTGAAAAGTCTTATTGAATTTAAAAAAAGCTTTAAATTACAATTCATTCATATTTCAATTATTAATGGATTAAAATTAAATTTCAAAACAATATGAAACTATAACATATACATACATATATGTTACAATTTGAAAACTCATTTTTAAATTTAAATCAAAAGATCTCCTATTCACAATATATATCAAGTGTATATATTATAAAGAGAATAAAAATTTGATTAACTTTGGAAAATAAATCTTATAAATTTTAAATTGTAAAAAAGATAATGATCACCATTATCAGATTAAATATTTATTAACCTTAAAAAGAATAAATTTATCAGTTTAAAATTAAAATTACAAAGAAAAATTATCAAACCAGTTAAATTACTTATACAGATTATTAAATTGTTATTGCCCAAAATTCCGGGTCGTTACAATCCTCCCCCCTTAGAAGAATTTCGTCCCCGAAATTTAATAGCAAAGGTAATTTAATAACCCAGTACAGATTTTAATTTAAATTAGCAAACATTCCTATCAACCAGTTACTATCAACCATAGCAATCAAATAAACAAATAAACTTAACTAATCATTCTGACACAAATCAGAATAAATCTCTAATACTATCTCGAGTTTCCCCAAGTATAAATCACCGGGAGACTCGCTCTATAAAAGCCAAAAAACTAACTATACAACCAAAATCCGAAGCTCCTCTCATCTCTAGATCCTTCAATCTGAACAGAACTTCAGACTATACCCAAGTCCAGCTCAACTTCCAACTCCAACCGAACTACAAATTGAACAACCAATGATGAATCATACACGTACTCCCCCAGAGACACGTGTTACAAAATGAATTCCAGCTATCCAAACTGGCAATTCAATCTTATCCTATCAAAAACACAGATAAGAAATCTTCAAATGCCTCAGCACTAACCACCAATCTTATCCAATATCCGTTCTCTTAACCAGAGAATTCTAACAACACTGAAGTCTCCAACTTCAAATACCAAACTCCTTATCTCTTATCTGTAACTCAACAGACAATCCTGGGCTGCCAAGCTTCTTCCTGATCATCTCAACCAATGATGATACTTCCAGAAACTAAACCAAAAAAACAGTTCCTAGATCCTATTCAACAGAAAAGTCTTCCAAAATCTGTCGAAATCCAGAACACATGCTCTCCTCCAAAGCAAAAAAAACAACCAGAACTTGCTTCCATCCTTGCACAGCAGCTACCTCGCTTCCGCTGCACAACTCTGATTTTGAAATAGATGAAAATACTGTTGATGAACACGAATACAAACTTATCCACTATCTCCGGGAAAACTTTGTTCATCAAATCCACAAAAATCTGAGTGACACATCTGACTTAGTCACACAATCATATAACAGAATCCAATTCAAGAGTTAGATCAGTCCAATTCCAATTCCAAAAACAAGGTCTAACCAAATCCAAATTCCAAAAATAGTTCTGAGCTGCTATACCAACTCTCCTTTCTCAAAGAACCATCCAACTATCAGGCTAACTACCAAAATTGCTTTTGGAACCAAACAATATGGAACTCAACTCCAGATGCTGAAAAACTCCTGATTACATCAGTAGCTCTTACTTCCACATGAGAATTCTCAGTCTCAACACAGATCACCCAAGATAGCCTAAGAAAATTCCCAACTAATCGCAAGTCACTTTTGCGATCCTACCTAGTTCGGATTCCAAATAAAACTATCCCCTGTTTACCCACTTAGAACAGCTTAAAGCTTTTCCAAACAAAGGTTAACCTTTCAAGAAAACATCACCACCTTCAGCCCGGACTGTTGAAAGAGAACCACAAAGATTTCTGAACCACCAGAGAAACAACCAACATTGCTGCTTCCAAACTCTACCTCGACGATATTGCGAACCCAAAAGATCTCCTCGTCAGCACACCGAACACTTCGAGTTGCACTACTACCATAGCTAACCAAAGACTTCAAATCCAATTGCTTCCCTAAAACCCAAAAGTATCAACAAACCACACAACGGACTTCGCAGATGGCATACAACTCTTCAAGAAACTCGGGCTCCAAGCCAAGCATCCACAACTCGCTTACCTGAAGGAATAACAACGAGACCATGCCAAAGCAAATAACTTATAGACCTTAGTCTCATATTCCAAAACGGCCAAACTCCTTGCTAGAGATCCAAACAACTTCTACACAGACAAGTCTTCTCTTTGGCAGTTAAAGACTGCTCCTCAGCTACTTCTAAAACCTCTTCAAGAGAAAACACCTTCAGAAAATATTCAAAGATACTGCATCTCATCACGCATTTATAAGGATATCATCACTTATTTCTGTACTTCCAACAAATCCAAACACTAGAATAATTCGCTTACCCGAGCGAAATTCAGACTTACACTTCAAAGACAAACTCCAAATCTTCAAAAGATTTCCTTCGAATATCAGAGAAATCCTTACTCCAAACTACAAATCTCACTCGAGACGGTATTAGGTCTACAGTCTCGACAAATACACTTCCAATCTCAAACATATGGACCTCTTCCATTAGTGGTAGTCGTGTTACTCACACACATCACTAATCCATCTATCTCTATAACTTATGTTGGAAAATCCGTATAGATAACCCAACCTATTAGGTAGATACATAAATATATAGTTATATATAAAAATTACAAGTACGCTCTCTCAAGAAAGACACCACTACAGAGCCTACGTATTCACTCAACCCAATGCTCCTTAAAGAAAGACACACTTCAGAGCCTAATGCTCTGATACCAAGTGAGACGACCCGACTTCCTACTCCTAGAAAATCGCATCATCTTGAAGAAAGAAAGGGATAGAAGAAGAAAAGAAAGAGAAAGAAGAACACAATCAACATCAGAGAACTCACAGCGGAACGAATAAAATATAATAATTAACATAAAATATTACATAGTATCTTATTACATCAGAGTACACAACTTAAACAACAGATAATAGACAGTTATAAACTTCTGTCTAACTATACAACTCAAGTATACAAGATACAGACACAACATACACAACAGAATCAATATATATCTACACGTCGAAGCCTCCTGCTCCATATCTCCTCCAAAATTCGTCAAGCTAACCTGATCCACTTGACTACTCATACATAATATGAGTACCCAAGAGTTTAATAAAACAGAAAATAAACACTCGGGTCAGACAGGGGTCTGGTGTGAGTAAACGGGTTAAATTGCTTAACTTTAGAAAAACCTTTGAAAGAAAAGGTGTCACGTAAGACTTCCCACACATAAGCATGGAAAAGTTTTTACCTTACGCTAACCAAAACATTTGATTGGAAATCCAGTGATATTATAATAGTGTCTAGGGTTTTCAAATAAATAAGAAATAGCCGAAATTGTTACATGATTGAATTCCAGCTACTAGCTACATAAGTGGGTAATACAATCAAAACCGTAGGGTCTCGTAGGAAGAATGGGTTTCCATCAATGGTAGGGCTACTGGGGTACCGCCCGTCACAGTACGTGGCCTAGATCAACGTACTGAGGAATACTCCCACTCCCCTGCAACACAAGGCCGGAACCATCCCTTATTGGGCAGTCCCGAACAACACCACCCCGTAGTTGGCGCGACCAACCACACATTAAGCCGAAATAGAAAGGGACCTCTAGACAGGGGTAAATCTCGCTCTCAAGTGGGGGCTACCCACGAAGCCTTGCTGCACCTCTCCTTTTTAGCCATTCTCGGTTGATGAGGCTTGAGGTTACGATTACCTTTATAGGACACATCTATCTTAGAATGCTCATCGTCCACCTGACGATGTTCTGAAAGCATTCAATCCATACAAGTTCGTTCCGGGTTCGAACGAAACTGAAGGCACTATCTCGTTGCCCTCATTATTGGAATCATCCTCAGAGTCAACGACTATAGCCCTTGCACTCTGGTTCACCATCTTGAATCTATAAGGACTATTCCGTCAAACTCATTATGGAATCACCCACAGAGTTATACTGACGTATAGCCCTTACACCTCGAGTCTTCACTTGCTCCACTTGGATACACGACCTAACGTTTAATTGGAATCGATGTGGTTTTCGTATTCCAAATATGGAAATCCAATCCCGGTCTCACCGAAACCAAATGCCATTTTAATGTCCAAGTTATACTTAAGGGTGTTAAACAGTTAACTTATATTCAGGATGTTATATATAAACAGATAAATGAATCATATTATTACAAGAGATAATTCATATCAATATTCATCTTCACAAAGCAGCATATCACATAACAGATATATCCAAATCATCCAGCATGAAACCAATATCAAACATCCAATATCAACCAATTATCAATCTCCAAATATTGATCATCCAATATCAATTAATTAACCAATATTAATCAATCAACCCATAATAATCAAACGTCCAAAACAGAATTGATTATCTCTTAATTAATTGGATTACCATAATCCTTCTTCATTAATTAATATTCCAAATAGAATAAATTAATCATCTCTAATGGTTTTCCTTAATTAATCTTCCTTGATTAATTATATTTAATTACATCCAAGTAATTATCCTTATCTATATACAATAATTAATCCTTAATTACTATCATTAATTATAATAATAATGATCATTCATTAATTAATTAACTATAATTAATTACATTAATTCTTAATTAATTACAATTAATTAATCACATTTAAATTAATTACTTATATTAATCAACCTTGATTAATATCATTAATCACATTAATTAATGATCCTTATTAATTAATTATACTTTAATTAATTAAATAATTAACTTATAATTAATCAACTAATTAATCATATTTAGTAATTAACAATTTGTAATTACTTATCTTAATTAATTAACTTCTTAATTAATTATCTTCTAAACTAATTATATTAATCCTTGATTAATTAATCCAACTAATTAATCTTTAATTACTTCATTAAGTAATTATTATTCAATTTAAATTAACAATTTATCCTTATTTAATTACTTAATTAATTAATTACAACTTTAATTGGTTACCCTTAGTAATTAATCTTAATTTAATCTCATTCATTAATTAATTAATCACATTAATTAATTAATTAAAATAAATTAAGTAATGAACTCTTAATTACTTACATAAGTAATTATCTCTAATTACTTTCATTAATAAGTCTTAATTACTTTCTTAAATAATTAATTCCATTATTAAATAATCCTTAATCCTTTAATTGATTATTTCATAATTAATTATCTTTAAACAATTATATTAATCAATTCTTTAATTGATATCATTAAATGATTAACCAATAATCACTTCAACTAATTTCTCCATGAGTATTTACCATTAATCACTTCCATAAGTAATTAACTTCCTTAATTACATTCACAATTAACCATTAATTTCTTTATTAAGTAATTATACTTAATTAGTCCATAATTAAGTGATTATTTAAAATTTAATTAAATAATTAACTAATTATTTAAAATTAATTAAACAATTAATTAATTAACTAATCCTCTTATAATTAAAGAAAATATTTAATTAATTAAGAAAAGCATAAATCTTAATTAATTTCTTGCCTATTAACAATTATAAGTATTCTTAAGTCATATTCAAATAATTTTATCCTTAATTATCATCATAAATAAATTATTTGAATTAAATCAAATTTTAATAACTTAAAACAAATTATTCAATTGGTTTTCAAAATCATATCAATAACCTTATTTGAAAATAAGGCATTTAGAAATCAATTTTAAAATTTTAAAATAATTTAATTATCCAATTTAAACTTATTTATTTTCAAAATAAATTTGAAATCATAAGTTACTAAACCATTACTTAAACCTTTAACTTAAGATTTTGATTTAATTCTTTAAATTAAAATCACTTCTTTTTAAACTAGAATTAAATTAAGATAATTATGACAAAAGTAATCATCTTAAAACAATTTAAATTTGAACTAACACCTTTGAAATTTTGTTTTCTTTTATAAATTTCAAGTTTGATTTTTATTTAATCAAACTCCAAGCTTAAAATTTGCAAAATTTTATTTTTATTCTTTTCCACCCCTACCCAGATTAACAACACTAAAGACCCGAGATAATCACCCACGAACCCGTGCTCGCCTCGAGTCTTTCACCATCCTCCACAGCTTCGAGTCGCCCCATGGAATAACACGAGCCTTTCTTCGAGCTACACTTCGGTTGTTACTCATCTTCCCTAAACTCATTCCTTAGTGTACACGAGCATACGCCGTGCACCAAGCACAACACCACTGGCCGCCATTGAGCATCGCGACCATCCTCCACAGTCCCAAACCCTCTCGCGAGCACTTGGGTGAACCCAGATCCACCCATCCATACACGAGTCAAAATACGACCATTCGAACCAACTACAGAAATCAACGTAACAAAAACCCAAACCCACTGCCGACGAACTCCTCGTCCATGAACCCTGTCGTTCCCTCCGTAGCACCGCCACGACTTGAGCTCCACTTTCTCCCATGTGTGATCACCCCCAAACCTTTATTCGCGTCGCAAACATCTCATCAGTAAGCCCAGAAAAGCAAGCTTTAAAACCCTACTTTGTTCGATTATGAACACATTAAGCATAAGATATTTTTTTGAAGATTTTTCCCAACATCCACATTCCATAAACAAACTTCGTCCCTAAATTTATCTCAAACCATCATCATGATCAGTGGCAATTCATCAAATTGCTAAAACTGTTCATACCCAAATTTCATTTTGAATATCAATTTAAAAATTTTGAATAACATGTTAAAAATCATCATTTCCAACTACGAATCCAAATATATAACCCATAGCAGAAATTACAGTTGTTAATTCTTGACATGAAACAGAAATTTATTGTGTTTCCCATTTTAAAAATTATTTGTAATTTAAAACTTCGACAAACTATTTTTAAAATTGCCTTCAAACATTAACAAACAATTTCCACCTAATCATCAAAGTCAAATAATAATGTTTGTTGGGAGATTTGAAATTTTTGAAACAGATCCTGGTCTGATATAGAAACAGGGTGTTTGCATACATACACAGGGTTTTTTTAGCTTATATATATATATAAAATTTTCTATTTATTCAATAACATAATACTGTGTGATTTTCATGAAACACTATCATCAATTCAAAGATTAACACATGCATTAGGTTAAACTGTTTTTAAAATACATTTACTCACCTGATTTTCAAAAATGCAGAGCAGGGAACAACAGTTTTAATCCCAGGCTTGAATTCTTTAATTTTGAAAAGCTTTTAATTACTATTGTAAAATCCATCTGCATGCTTCCAATTGTAGTTTCAAACTTGCAGATGAACACCACTTAATCTCGGGTTGATCTTGCTGAATTGCAGGTTGCAGATTTCATTTTTACTGTGAAGAACTTTGCTAGCAGATTTTACTTTCAGGTTTTCAATTTGCAGATTTCCAAGTTGCTATGAAGTATATTGCTTGATTTTGAGTTTGCAGATTTGTTTTTACTTCAGATATGATTTTGGTTTAATTTCATGTTTGAAAAAAAGAAAATTTTTTGTTTTGAGCTAAGAAAGAAGACAAAGGAAAAATGTTTGTGAAAAACTAACTTTCTTTTTCTAAAAACATTTATTAAAATTAAAATGAAAATAATGCCACATGTTCCTTAATTGAAACAAATGTCACTCCACTTGCTTAATTTACTTACATGTGTTATATAAAAGGATTAACATGTTTTACACATGTATTTAAGTATACTTAATAGATTTTCATTTAATCTAAAAGAAAATATAAGCTTTCTCAATTATGTTACTTAATAAATAAATTCTTATATATGTGAATATAAATTTACTTTTAAAAGAGAGTATTATAAACTAGTTAAAAGACAAATGAATTGCTTATACATGTATTCACAAATCTAAACATTTGTATCTATAACCATTTAAAATTTAACATTTTGAAACAAAAATAAAACTTTGATTAAATCCTAATTAAACTATCATCTTAAAAATAAACAACAAATCTCTTATTTTTGAAAACAATTGAATTAATCTAAATTAACTTTTGAAAAGTATTATTGAATTTAAAACAAAGCTTTAAATTACAATTCATTCATATATCAATTATTAATGGATTAAAATTAAATTTCAAAACTATATCAAACTATAACATATACATACATATATGTTACAATTTGAAAACTCATTTTTAAATTTAAAACAAAAGATCTCCTATTCACAATATATATCAAGTGTATATATTATAAATAGAACAAAAATTTGATTAACTTTGGAAAATAAATCTTATAATTCTAAATTGTAAAAAAGATGTTGATCACCATTATCGGATTAAATATTTATTAACCTTAAAAAGAATAAATTTATCATTTTAAAATTAAAATTACAAAGAAAAATTATCAAACCAGTTAAATTACTTATACAGATTATTAAATTGTTATTGCCCAAAATTCCGGGTCGTTACACTTCATAAATTTTATCATCTTGTATCCCTTATTAATTTATAAGTCTTTAGCCAAATTTCCATCTCAAATTTTAAAGTAAATTATTTCACCAATTATAGTATTTATTTCAATTTCTTAAAATAATCCCTTCATTACAAATTGAATCCAATTTATTTTAATAAGTTTCCAATTAAACGGATTAGATTTAATTCCAACCCTTAAATTGAGTCTATTGTAACTATATATCACAATCAACACTTGGCTCACATTTCATTCCATTGATATATTTAAATTTAATTTTCAATGCTAATTTTATTTCATTACCTAATATACACCTATTTACATTTTAAATTTGAATGAATATTATGTTTTTAAATGTGTATTTCTATATATTGAACACATTAGTTACGGTCTTCAAAAACTTTACATTCTATTAAATTTACAACATTAAATTTACACTGTATAACTTACTTTACATTCTATAACTTACTTTACATACTTTTCGTATTAATTATCTTAATTATCAAAATTTCAACTTATTCCCGCAAATCCACAAATTATTACTTAACCTAAATCTACGCTTTTATTACTTTACGTTCACACTTCCGTTACTATATAATTAATCACCAAGTAACATTATCATTAACCGACATTAATTAATATATTAAATGCTTACATTTATTTCTCTACATCCAATTTGTTCCAACTTTATTTATATTAATGTTATTCCCTTATTTGGTTATTATTTATCAACTTGTTCTAACTTTATTACCTAAATTTCCGTTATTGTAAACCTTTATATTTTTCATTTACATTAAATTTTAAATTCCAATTCAATCAACCATTTCAACACGCAACTTATAATAACTACTCACATGTATGAATGGAATTATCATTTATTCCAGTATTTTCTAACTTTACATTAACATATTAAATAAATTCCCTTTGAATGAATTTTATATCCAGGTATATTACTTACCCCATTTCATTTATTGAAATTTATTCAAATTGCTAGTAAATAGGTTTTAAGTCACCATTTATATACTTTGATTTAGCGTTCATTTCAATATTTGTTTATAAATTTTTTTCTACCAAATTTAATTACAAAACTCATTAATTTAACCAAATTAAATCCACGAAATTTATACATCAATTTTCAAATATATTTCTCAAAAATCATAATTTTATAACATTAAAATTATAATGTTTATTTATTTAAAATGAATCAATTCAAAAATTTAATAAAACGTATACTTTCAAAAATCACTTTAAAAATCCTTTTAAATTTGAAAAATCATCACTTTAACACTTTTAATTTTCCAAAATAGGCCCAATGCTGCACTAGCACTAAATATAATAATCATGGCATCCAAAACATCATACATCATATGATAGCAGAATTTATCATAATATCCTTAAATAAATCTACGGGTGAGGAATCCAGTTAGATCCCTCCAACCTGTTTCCTAGCATCCACAGATGTTAGCACAATACCAATCCCGTTCCAATACGGATTATCGCGGTATATGCGTTTATATAAAATATTATCCGCTATTATGTTGCGCAATAGGGTCTCATCCGCTATATAATGCGAGAAATCAACGCCAAGTACATATATAATACCAATTCCACTTCACGGTGAAATACCGTAGTATATGTGTAACGACCCGTATTTTACGTGTTGATAGATCGTAGAATTATTAGGTCGTTAGTGTTGTTTAAGGCATCTTTAGCCTAAGTCGTATGAATTTAACTCGTAAGGAATTGACCCGTGTGGAAGTTAGGTTGAGTTAGAGGAACTAACGGGTTAAGAGATGAGTCGTGAACGAGATAGTGGAGTTTTAAGTCGTAACCGACTTAGGAGGGTGTACGAGTTAACGAGTTATAAGAGTTGCCGAGTTATAGAGGTTACGAGTTGTGGGTTTCTGGGCGACCTAGTAGTATTACGAGTTATAGAAGTTGGCACAAGTTAAGTGATAGGTCGTATACGAGTTAGGGTGTAGAGCGACCTATAGAGGTAACGACCTAAGAGTTAACGAGTTAGGGAGTTACTAGAGTCTTAAGTCGTAGACGACCTATAGTAATAGACGACCTAAAGGTTAGACGACTTAGTGATTTGGGACGAGTTAAGGGTTGACGACCTAAGGGGTTAGGTCGTATGATAGTTAGGTCGGTGGAGTTTTGGAACGGCCTAAGGAAGTCAGGTCGTAGACGAGTTATGGCCTGGTAGTTAAGTCGTCATGTTTTAGGTCGTAACATTGTTAGGTCGTAAGCTGATGAGTCGTAACTCGTGTAAGTCCTTAGGTCGTATGTGTGATAAGTCGTATGAAAGCTTGAGTCATAGGTCGTAACCTAATAGGTCGCGGCATAGCGGATCCTCGTTCGTTTTAGGTCGCGTAGCATCTGGACCGTTGGATTGTTATTCCATGTTAAGTCGTTAGCGACTTAGTGATAAGTCGTAACTCGTGTTGCTCGTTAGGTCGGTAGGTTGGGCCGCTTGTTGTTAGGTCATGAGTAATCGTTAGGTCATGGGGTAGATAGGTCGGCAACGACTTAAGTTAGGTCGGGGAAAATCTTAGGTCGGCAACGACCTAAAACCGAGCCTACGAGTTACGACCTAAGGGGAATCCAGCCTATAAATAGAGCGGTTTGGCTCACTTTTTGGCATCGGATTTCGAAGCGACGAAGTGCTGCCATTTTGAGAGCTCGACTACAATATTTCTTCACTTCTTTTCTCCACTTTGATCGATTTCTAACATCCATCCAAGATCGAAGATCGAGATTGAAGATCCAAGAGCTAAAGTTGAAGATTTTCATCCAACCAAGCTAGATTTCATCGTTTCAAGCGGGATTTCGACGAATCAAGCTTGAAGCTTCGCTGTCCAGATCTGAAGTTGATAGTTTTTGAAGTGTTTGGGTGATTTGGTGAGTGGTGGTTATCTCTCACGCGGACCCAAAGGAGTATATTGGATTGGTGGTTTGTTGGAGTGTTGTAGATAGTGATTTTATGCATTTTTCCTTAGATCCAAGTGTAGATCCATTACTTATGAAGATGTTTACTTATGCAAGTTCATTTACCAAGTTATAGAGACAAAACCTATGTTTTATATTTGATAGATCTATGCTAAAATCCATGATTTCATATATGTTAGACCTATGCTCATTTATTTACGAAATTGCCATTTTAGTTATAAATGCATATTTAGATCTTGATTGACTACTTATTTGGATTAATGTTTGCCTTGCTTGATTATTGTGAATAAGTTATCTAGTTGATAGATTTGGACAAGTATGGTCAAAGACGATTCAAAAGCTACGGTGTAGGCTCTTGAATAAGGAAAGCTGCTTGTGGCATGTGAAGCGGATGTTGAAGCTCATATGTATGAATTAGATGATGTTGAGATGGGACTTTGCTATGATGCGATAAAGCGAAGCATGATGTGAGATAGCCTTGGTTTAATCCAGACGGGATCATCCCAAGCATGTTGATAACTCGATGATGCGATGCGAGTTGATGATAATGGTTAGCTTGAGAGGCGCTTGAGCTAGTATGAAAATAGTCGTCAAGGAGGATGACTAGGAGGCTGAGATCTCATCGTTGTTGAAGGTTCTAGCATGCTCAAAGCAAGAGTACGTTGGAATGGGCTGCGACGACGTTCCAAGCACGGGCTGCGACGACGTGCTAGTACTCTGGGTAGTTGCGAAAATTCCTAGGCACGGGTTGCGACGACGTGCGGAGTTATGTCTAGAACCGGGGTTACCATTAGCCCTTGACAGGTGGTCATTCAACTAACGGTGAAATCAAGGCAATGATAACAGTGATAGCCGGAGTCATGGATGTTTGGACGTTTGGTTGTATCATCATTCGGTCTCAAGAGCGGTGTTTTCTGGATGCTTATCTGATCTTGGTTTAGGCCTTGGGGGTTTGTATTTGGAAAACATCGACCTTGACTCGAGTGATTATTGTTTTACCTTAATTGTCTGCTATGTTATGTTTGCTTCACTTTAGTTTGAGTCTGGGGGCTATCACTGTAGAAAGAGGTGGAGTGGGATGGTTTGGTTCCTATTCCTTTATCCTTTATACTCTTTTGGTATGTTTGATAGTCGATTTACTGCTCACTAAGACTTTGTCTGACTCAAGGTTTTATGTCTCCTCTTATTACCTTGGGTTGTTCATCCATGTTGGGATGGGCAGACTAGGTAGCAGGTGACAGGTGCTGTTCTTGGAGATCTACGCTGATGATGGCGAAGACGAGCAGGAGGCTTTTGCATATTATTTCATATTATATGTACTGGGTGTTCCGCTGCTGTATTTGTTTGAGTGTTATGTAGTGAGGCTTTGATGTATGGATGATTCATATGTTTGTATAAAGCAATTATGATTAGATGATGATATTCTGTTCTATGGGTGCTTCACTGTATTATATTTCTCTATTATATTTTATCCATGCGCTGTGAGTTTTACGATAGAATCTGCGATGTTTATTTTACCCTTGACGGTCTCTCGTGGCTGCTTGGCACACTTTCAGCGTACTATTCCCTTGTTTCCGTGCGGGAGTCATGGGCGGTCGTCACATTTGGTATCAGAGCTTTGGTTAATCGATTTTAGCCAACGCTCGCTGACGTAACTACGTATGAGAAACGTAATTGTATTTTGATGAATGATTACTATATATAATATAGTAGTTTAGAAGGATTTGAACTCCTTATGCAGTTGCTTCTCAAGGTGTTCTAAGTCATTCCTTTTTGTAGATATTAAGGATGAGTCGAAGGAGGAGACCAGCTGCTAGAGAAAACCGTGATACTAGGGAAGCTACTGATTATGGAGCTATGTTTGAAGCTATGATGACTTCTATCATGAGAAGGATACCAGCTCCAGGACCATCAGTGGATGTTGGAGTTCAAGTTCAAGCTCCAAGACCGGTGGATTTTGCTAAGTTGTGTAAGGACTATACTTCTCTTGGAGGAAAGGTTTTCTTGGGAACGGAATCGACCATTGAAGTGCAGAGATGGATAGATGCTTGTAGAAGGATCTTTGGTGACTTGGGAGTTGAGGATGCAACTAAGAGGAAGCTTGCATCAAGGCAACTTCAAGGGAGAGCTTCGGATTGGTGGAATTCTATCACCATTGATACTCCAGAGGAAGAGATTACTTGGGAGCAATTCCAAGTTAGATTTGAAGCTAAGTTCATCTCTATGGCTCAGAAATCTGTCTTGTTTAAAAAGTTTGTGGAGCTTAAGCAAGGTGGAAGACCCGTTCTTGAGTATGTTTCTGAGTTTGAAGCTTTGTCCAAGTATGCCAGATCGTATATTGATTCTCCCTATCAGAAGAATGAGAAGTTTGTGACCGGTTTGGATGCTTATCTTGGAAGACAGTTGGTGGATCATCTGGACGATCCATTTGAGAAGCTTGTGGAGAAAGCTCTCAGGCATGAGAGTTTGTTTCCTAGGGAGAGTTCTGTTGTTGCTGCAACCAAGGAAGGGTTTAAACCACGGCAGGGTGGAAACAAGAAGAGGAAGCAGCAGCAACAGAAGGGTAAGGATGGCCAGAAGAAGCCAAGGGGCGAAGTGACTTGCTACAATTTCCAGCAGAAGGGTCATCTCTCCAAGGATTGTAGGAATCCAAGGGTGCCGGCGAAATGCCAAAATTGTGATAAGCCAGGGCATTTCAGGAAGGATTGTCCGGAACCAAGGAGGGATAGGCAGATTGTGCAAGCTTATGCTATGGGAGCTGTGCCGTCGTCTTCAAAAGCTCCTACTGCTAAAGAGAAGGGGAAGAGTGTGGTGATTCAAGGTACTCTTTCCATTTGTGGTGTTCCAATTAGAGTGTTGTTTGATACTGGAGCGTCTCATTCTTTTGTTTGTGATGATTTGGTAGGCCGGTTAGGTTTGAAACCGGATATTGTTGATAGGCCATTGGTTGTGACAAATCCACTTGGGGGTTCGTCATGTTTGTGTATGATATGCCATGGTCTAGTTGTGTCGAGTCATGATTGCTCGTTTGTTTGTGATTGCTTTGTTCTGAACTTTACGGGGTTCGGAATTATTTTGGGTATGGACTGGCTTAGGAAGTATGCGGCAAAGGTTGATTGTGAGAGATTGGAGGTGACAGTCGAGAATGTGGAGGGGCGAAAGGTTGTGATACGATGTAAGCATGAAGAAGGCGTCTTCATGAGCTTCATGTATTCGCTGGTTGTTCCACGGGATGGACTGTCATCGGTGCCAATCGTGAATGGATTCGAGGATGTCTTTGACGAAGTCAAAGGGTTACCGCCGCATAGAGAGATCGAGTTTCGTATTGATCTAGTTGAGGGAGCCAGACCCGTTGTGATGCCTCTTAGGCGGATGGCGCCTAGGGAACAACAAGAGTTGAAGGTGCAAGTTGATGACCTTTTACGGAAAGGATTCATTCGGCGTAGTGTGTCCGAATGGGGTGCACCAGTTGTGTTCGCAACCAAAGCGGATGGATCGTTGAGGTTGTGTGTGGAGTATCGTGAGCTGAATAAGGTGACTAAGAAGAACAAGTATCCATTGCCGAGAATAGATGACTTGTTTGATCAGCTTCACGAAGCTAAGGTGTTTTCTCAGATGGATTTGGCAACGAGATTTCACCAGTTGAGAGTGGCTAAGGATAGTGTGCCGAAGACTGCTTTTAGGACACCATCCGGTTTCTATGAGTGGCTGGTAATGCTGTTTGGATTGACTAACGCACCAGCATATTTTGTGGATCTTATGAATAGAGTATTCAGAGATCAGTTGAATAAGTTCGTGCTTGTGTTCGTGGATGATATTCTGATTTATTCCAGAACTGAGGAAGAGCACAAGACGCACTTGCGTATTGTTTTGGAAATCTTGCGAAAACATCAGCTGAAGGCTAAGTTTTCGAAGTGTCACTTCTGGAAGAGTGAAGTGAGATTCTTAGGCCATGTTATCTCTGGAAATGGAATAGCGGTTGATCCCGCTAAGGTGGCAGCGATCCAGGATTGGGTTAGACCTAAGAATGCATCTGATGTGAGAAGTTTTCTTGGATTAGCAGGATATTATCGTCGGTTTATCAAAGACTTTTCCAAGATAGCTGCACCATTAACAGGGTTGACGAAGAAGAACCAAGTGTTCTGTTGGGATGCTAAGTGTGAGCAAGCTTTTGGAATCCTGAAAGAGCGACTAACAAGTGCTCCTGTTTTGACTATTCCAAGTGGGAATAATGAGATGGTGGTTTACACCGATGCATGTGGTACTGGACTTGGAGCAGTGCTAATGCAAAAGGATAGAGTTGTTGCGTATGCAAGTCGACAACTAAAGCCGCATGAAAGGAATTACCCGACTCATGATTTGGAGTTGGCGGCGATTGTGTTTGCTCTGAAGATGTGGAGACATTATCTATTGGGAGTTCGATTCGAGTTGTTTACGGATCATAAGTCGTTGAAGTATCTTTTCTCCCAAAAGGATTTGAATCTTCGGTAGCAACGGTGGCTAGAGTTTTTGGCAGCATATGATTTTGGTATAGCTTATACTCCAGGAAAAGGTAACGCAGTAGCTGATGCGTTGAGTCGAAGACATGCCGGATTGGGAGCCGTGTTTTCAGAATGGAAGAGTCTCGAGTATTTGGCTGAATTTGATTTCAGGCCCAGATGTGAATTGGGACCTGAGATGTTGGCAAACTTATCGATAAGGCCTACTCTGGTGGAGAGAATTGGCGAGAGCCAAAAGCGAGACGATAAGCTTGTCAAGATTATCCGAGATTTGGAATCTGGATTCGACCCAGAAAAGGATAAAGGATTCGAAGTCGATCGAGAGGGTTGGCTTTGGAAGCAAGGATGACTAGTTGTTCCCGATGTAGATGGATTGAGAGATGAAGTTCTTAGAGAAAGTCATCACTCGAAGTTGACAATTCATCCAGGTGGAAATAAGATGTATCGGGATATGAAGAGAACCTATTATTGGGAAGGCATGAAGAAGGATGTTGGAAATTTTATTTCTAAGTGTATGAACTGCCAGTTGGTGAAAGCTGAGCAGAAGAAGCCCAGTGGATTACTTCAGCCATTAGAGGTTGCTATATGGAAGTGGGAGCAAGTGTCGATGGATTTTATCGATGGCCTACCTAGAACCAGAGCAGGGAATGAAGGGATTTGGGTCATAGTAGATCGGTTGACCAAGAGTGCAAGGTTCATTCCTGTTCGATCAACTAGGACTGCATCGAAGTTGGCTGAGCTTTATGTTAAGTGGATTGTTCGATTCCATGGTGTTCCGAAGAGTATAGTGAGCGATCGAGACCCATTGTTCACTAGTGGATTTTGGAAGAGCTTCCAGGATGTTTTGGGAACCGAGTTGTGTTTGAGTACAGCTTATCACCCTCAAACAGATGGTCAGACTGAGAGAGTCAACCGAGTTTTGGAAGATCTTCTCAGAGCTTGTGTTTTGGACTTCGGAGGATCATGGGAAGATCATCTTCATTTGGTGGAATTTTGCTTATAACAACAGTTATCAGTCGAGTATTGGTATGGCACCATTTGAGGCATTGTATGGAAGACCGTGTAACTCTCCGACATGTTGGTTGGAAACTGGAGAAAAACTGATACTTGGGCCAGAGATGATTCGACAGACTTCAGATTGTATAGGGATCATTCGGCAACGAATGAAGGCAGCCCAAGATCGTCAGAAAAGTTATGCCGATAATCGTCGTAAGGATTTGGAATTCGACATAGGTGATATGGTTTTTGTGAAGATTTCTCCTCTGAAGAATGTTATTCGATTTGGAAAGAAAGGAAAGTTAACTCCGAGATTTGTTGGACCATTCCCGATTATCGAGCGAATTGGAAAGCTCGCTTATAGATTGGAGTTACCAGAAAAGATGGCGGGTGTGCACAATGTTTTTCATGTATCTTATCTACGGAAGTATGTGCATGACTCGAATACGGTGGTTTCTGCTGATAGCTGTGAAGATTTAGAAGTTGAACCAGTTGTTTCGAGACCTCGTAAGCCGCTTCGTGTTGTTGAAACCGACACGAAACAGCTTAGGAGGAAGACGATTACGTTGCTTAAGATACAATCGAGTGATGATGTTAACGACTGTACATGGGAGGAGGAAGAGAGGATGAAGGCAGCTCATCCTGAACTCTTCGAGGTATGGCCCTAAGGTGTCGTGGCATCTCATGAATTTGTAACTTGTTCTAATCTTAGAATTCTGCATTCTAGGATAGTAATTGGATGTATGGTTTGTTGATTGCTATGGATGGTAGGCATGTAGAATAGTTTTGGTTGCTCTTGTTTGTTTGGAATTTCGGGGGCGAAATTCCTAAGGGGGAGAGAATGTAACGACCCGTATTTTACGTGTTGATAGATCGTAGAATTATTAGGTCGTTAGTGTTGTTTAAGGCATCTTTAGCCTAAGTCGTATGAATGTAACTCGTAAGGAATTGACCCGTGTGGAAGTTAGGTTGAGTTAGAGGAACTAACGGGTTAAGAGATGAGTCGTGAACGAGATAGTGGAGTTTTAAGTCGTAACCGACTTAGGAGGGTGTACGAGTTAACGAGTTATAAGAGTTGCCGAGTTATAGAGGTTACGAGTTGTGGGTTTCTGGGCGACCTAGTAGTATTACGAGTTATAGAAGTTGGCACAAGTTAAGTGATAGGTCGTATACGAGTTAGGGTGATAGAGCGACCTATAGAGGTAACGACCTAAGAGTTAACGAGTTAGGGAGTTACTAGAGTCTTAAGTCGTAGACGACCTATAGTAATAGACGACCTAAAGGTTAGACGACTTAGTGATTTGGGACGAGTTAAGGGTTGACGACCTAAGGGGTTAGGTCGTATGATAGTTAGGTCGGTGGAGTTTTGGAACGGCCTAAGGAAGTCAGGTCGTAGACGAGTTATGGCCTGGTAGTTAAGTCGTCATGTTTTAGGTCGTAAGCTGATGAGTCGTAACTCGTGTAAGTCCTTAGGTCGTATGTGTGATAAGTTGTATGAAAGCTTGAGTCGTAGGTCGTAACCTAATAGGTCGCGGCATAGCGGATCCTCGTTCGTTTTAGGTCGCGTAGCATCTGGACCGTTGGATTGTTATTCCATGTTAAGTCGTTAGCGACTTAGTGATAAGTCGTAACTCGTGTTGCTCGTTAGGTCGGTAGGTTGGGCCGCTTGTTGTTAGGTCATGAGTAATCGTTAGGTCATGGGGTAGATAGGTCAGCAACGACTTAAGTTAGGTCGGGGAAAATCTTAGGTCGGCAACGACCTAAAACCGAGCCTACAAGTTACGACCTAAGGGGAATCCAGCCTATAAATAGAGGGGTTTGGCTCACTTTTTGGCACCGGATTTCGAAGCGACGAAGTGCTGCCATTTTGAGAGCTCGACTACAATATTTCTTCACTTCTTTTTTCCACTTTGATCGAGTTCTAACATCCATCCAAGATCGAAGATCGAGATTGAAGATCCAAGAGCTAAAGTTGAAGATTTTCATCCAACCAAGCTAGATTTCATCGTTTCAAGCGGGATTTCGACGAATCAAGCTTGAAGCTTCGCTGTCCAGATCTGAAGTTGATAGTTTTTGAAGTGTTTGGGTGATTTGGTGAGTGGTGGTTATCTCTCACGCGGACCCAAAGGAGTATATTGGATTGGTGGTTTGTTGGAGTGTTGTAGATAGTGATTTTATGCATTTTTCCTTAGATCCAAGTGTAGATCCATTACTTATGAAGATGTTTACTTATGCAAGTTCATTTACCAAGTTATAGAGACAAAACCTATGTTTTATATTTGATAGATCTATGCTAAAATCCATGATTTCATATATGTTAGACCTATGCTCATTTATTTACGAAATTGCCATTTTAGTTATAAATGCATATTTAGATCTTGATTGACTACTTATTTGGATTAATGTTTGCCTTGTTTGATTGTTGTGAATAAGTTATCTAGTTGATAGATTTGGACAAGTATGGTCAAAGACGATTCAAAAGCTACGGTGTAGGCTCTTGAATAAGGAAAGCTGCTTGTGGCATGTGAAGCGGATGTTGAAGCTCATATGTATGAATTAGATGATGTTGAGATGGGACTTTGCTATGATGCGATAAAGCGAAGCATGATGTGAGATAGCCTTGGTTTAATCCAGACGGGATCATCCCAAGCATGTTGATAACTCGATGATGCGATGCGAGTTGATGATAATGGTTAGCTTGAGAGGCGCTTGAGCTAGTATGAAAATAGTCGTCAAGGAGGATGACTAGGAGGCTGAGATCTCATCGTTGTTGAAGGTTCTAGCATGCTCAAAGCAAGAGTACGTTGGAATGGGCTGCGACGACGTTCCAAGCACGGGCTGCGACGATGTGCTAGTACTCTGGGTAGTTGCAAAAATTCCTAGGCACGGGCTGCGACGACGTGCGGAGTTATGTCTAGAACCGGGGTTACCATTAGCCCTTGACAGGTGGTCATTCAACTAACGGTGAAATCAAGGCAATGATAACAGTGATAGACGGAGTCATGGACGTTTGGACGTTTGGTTGTATCATCATTCGGTCTCAAGAGCGGTGTTTTCTGGATGCTTATCTGATCTTGGTTTAGGCCTTGGGGGTTTGTATTTGGAAAACATCGACCTTGACTCGAGTGATTATTGTTTTACCTTAATTGTCTGCTATGTTATGTTTGCTTCACTTTAGTTTGAGTCTGGGGGCTATCACTGTAGAAAGAGGTGGAGTGGGATGGTTTGGTTCCTATTCCTTTATCCTTTATACTCTTTTGGTATGTTTGATAGTCGATTTACTGCTCACTAAGACTTTGTCTGACTCAAGGTTTTATGTCTCCTCTTATTACCTTGGGCTGTTCATCCATGTTGGGATGGGCAGACTAGGTAGCAGGTGACAGGTGCTGTTCTTGGAGATCTACGCTGATGATGACGAAGACGAGCAGGAGGCTTTTGCATATTATTTCATATTATATGTACTGGGTGTTCCGCTGCTGTATTTGTTTGAGTGTTATGTAGTGAGGCTTTGATGTATGGATGATTCATATGTTTGTATAAAGCAATTATGATTAGATGATGATATTCTGTTCTATGGGTGCTTCACTGTATTATATTTCTCTATTATATTTTATCCATGCGCTGTGAGTTTTACGATAGAATCTGCGATGTTTATTTTACCCTTGACGGTCTCTCGTGGCTGCTTGGCACACTTTCAGCGTACTATTCCCTTGTTTCCGTGCGGGAGTCATGGGCGGTCGTCACAATATGTGTTTAATAAATAACATCCGCTTAATATACGGCGTATAGGGTCTATTTCAATATAATAGATAATAATTTATCATCCAAGCATACAATCAACACAACCAAGCAATTTTAAATCTAACTATTTAAAATTTTAAATCGAAACAATTTCGATTAAGTGAGAAGTTCTCACCTTGTTTCCAATAACAGTTGCAGTATTTTATTTCGAATACAATTAAACGCGCGTTTAATTTTACCCAAAATTTTCACTAGCTCTAATCAACTCCAATCTAGCTCCATCGTGTAGTATTCGTTAATACGAACCCGACGCAATTCGTTTCGTCCAAAATGGACCTCGTATGAAAGAGTTTTATCATTTTAAAGTTAGAACGAATTCATATAAATTAATTAACTTTTTATTTATATTTTTATAAACTCTGCAATCTAGGCCATTCGTTTTCGAACCCAAAATCTCGGCCCTTGCTTTCATCTTCTCCCCCGCGACAACACCCATGTGATAACCGAACCCATAGCCGCCCTAAACCCTAATTCTCGCAACCCATACGAACACCTTCACGTTGATCACCCACCGCCATACGAAAGCTCGTCGCCTACTCCATGCTCGGCCAGAGCATCATGAAGCTCGGCGTCCTCCCTGCTTAGAAAAGCGTGCTTGAATCAAGGAAGAACACGGCGCCTTTTCTCTCTCCTCACTGCGCGATAACCTATCACAACCGTTGAATGCGTAGCTCTCGACGTGTTCTACGCTATTGTAGTTGGAAGTTTCTCGAGTTAATTGGTGGATTTGAAGAAAATTGAGGGAGAAGGAATCAAAATTCTGGCCATTGAAATATAGAATGGCGGCTAGGGTTTAAACTAGGGTTTTGATGAAAATTGTGAGAAATGGTGGCCTTTTATAGAAAATTACGCGACACTATTCACGCCGATGATTTGTAAATAGCTTATATATACCATTGTTATATACACACTTGTCAACATACAATTGGTTACATAAACATGAGCATGTGTGCATATTTAGCCATATTTTACATATAGGTCTGCATATTTGTTTATATATATGATTGTAAGAGCTGAATATTTAGATTTATATTATTTTTTAAATCGATCATTTTTTTGCAACAAGTCTTATATAAACAATATGTTCACATATATATAAGTTTATGTATTTTACAGTCTTAGTTATGTGTTTTAACACATGGGTTTTACATCCAGACCTTTTACTTACAATTTATGTTAAAAATTATGTTATAATCTCTTGGTTATATTCAAATTTATTATATATATATCGGTTGCAGTAATAAATTTTATTATTGATAAAAATGTAAGTTGCATGTGTCACTGTAATTATGCGCATAACTGATACGTAAGAGTATTTGATATATTAGTATATAAGTTTATATTTGTGTTATAGGCACGTTACTTTATATTTAAAATAATACATAAATAATCATATGTAGGTAGTTGCGTGTTGTAGTGGGTGTGTTAGCTTATAGTAGTGAGGATTTGTAGATATTTGGAAATTTGAAGGGCAGTGCATATATTTTGTAAAAGGCTGTGCATATATTTTGTAACGGCTGTGCATATATTCATAGTCTAAAACCTATTATATATATTTTGTTATAAATAGTTACAGTTATATTTTAAAGTGTGAGTCATAACAGAATTATAGAGGTTATTATATAACTTATACTTGTATATTGATGGGTCTGTATACATTTTAGTAACATGAATGTGGTGGTTGGTATATATATAAATATCCTACATATATTTGTTTATACATATACATACTATTTTGGACTTAAGTTGATTTCGTCGATACCAAATTTATAACAAATATTGTTTTAATTATAGCATACAATTTATTTTACATGTTTGACTTTAGTATATAAATCCACATATATACCTTTTACCTTCATCGATCCAGTTCTGATTCATTTTATCAATTCTTGATGATCCGCGCATGTCAGACTTGAATTGCTCAAAAACCGAATTGTAAATAAAAATTTGGCAAAACTCAGAATATACAATGAATGAATAAATCACAGATCACAGACACAGAGTAATATAATGCAGCGAAAGTAAAGAAATAGTTGTTCATGAAGCTACTATATAAAACATTTGAGTTAAACAAGATACAATAGAAGTTTAATACAATAATCAAGTACAAAGCTGAATACATCACTGGGATCAACTGAATAACTGGAATTGAAATAGATAGCTGGATCTTCAAGCAAAGATCCAACTTCGAAGGTGAGTCTCATATGCTGTATCACTCAGTCTGACCCGAGCGTAAAGAAAACACAAAACACTCGAGTGAGGACATACATACTTATACAATGTAATCCAACTCAAGTGAACTATAATATAAGGTACAAGTAACTTAAAGGATGCTTGGCACCGCCCACCCTCTAAGGAGCCGTTAAACTATTTACTGTATAGTATATTTCACTATTATAATAGTGTCTAATTGTAAAATAAACTTACTTTTAAATAGCGTTAAGGCTTTACATTTTCCACCTTAACATGTAAAATGCCAATAGTCTATACAGTACCATAATACCTCCTGATCGGGAGGCTACCAAAGGATACTCCATAGGTACGACACAAATAGAAACTCGTACAAGGTGCGCTAGGGTAGGTGACATGACACAACTAGGCAATGCCAGGGTAGACATACCAATTATGCTTCCAGGTCGATGGTAACGCGTAACTGCTACTACCGCCCACCTCGAATAACACCCCCAAATCAAAGAAATCAAAAGTGGCCACAGAATAAAACCAACGTCAGAGTAGAATACCAAAGGGATGTGTCCGATCAAAGGTGCTACCTCAATTAACCTGTCGATCGCTCCTGGTTTAGCCACTTTATGCCAACTCACGGGAGTTGGGTCCACGTATTTACCTCAAAGGAAACGCCGCCACCATCCTACTTCATTCTAGAATCTCCACCGCGTACATGGTTGTTAAAGTGGTTTTCGTAGTTGGCAGAGAGTATGACAACTTCTGATCCCGGTCTCTTCAACAACCAAACGTTATTTTAACCCTTGGGTATTTATTTCAAAATCATTTATACTTTGCAAACCAAACTAGCATATCCATTTCAAAATCATATAATTTCTTTCAAACTATATACTTTCAAAACCAAAATTTCATACTCATTTCAAACCATATCACAATAGTATCATTTCCATTTCAAAACTAATCCAATAATATATCATTTAAATAAAACCCAAATTTCCAAATCACTGAATATTTCCTTCAATTTATTTAACTTGAAATATTCCTTTAAATTATCATAGCATTTTTGGAATGTAATACTTTCCACTTTAACATTTTATAAAATCAAAGTATTTATATACTTACAAATTTTAATATGGTCATTTTATCATAGCCTTATAGTTAAATAAACATTGTTATTGTAATATCCAATTTAAAGCTGAAACTCTTATGTTAAGTTAAAAGTACCTTATTAACTTACATCATTATTACAATAAAGAAACTTTGTTATTTTAATCATTTAAAATATGTCATTTACATAAATTAAAACTTGCATATCAAATGTACATTATCAACTTACATTTTATTATTACAGTAAGTAACATTTATCATTTTAGTCAATTTAAAATACACCATTACATTGATTAAGACTTACATGTCAAATGTACGTTTTAACTTACATTTATTATAATAAAGAGCATTTATCATTTTTTCAATATTACACTAATTAAAACTTACATTATCAAATGCACGTTTTAAATTTACATTCCTATTACAGTAAAGAGCATTTATTAATTTAATCAATACCACACTAATTAAAACTTTACTTGTTTCTTTCATTTATTAGGACTTTACACGCTTCTTTCATTAATTAAAACTTTACATGTTTCCTGCATTAATTAAAAACTACACGTTTCTTTCATTAATTAAAACTTTACATGTTTCTTGCATTAATTAAAAACTTTACATGTTCTCTCGTTAATTAGGACTTTACACGTTTCTTTCATAAATTAAAACTTTACATGTTTCTTGCATTAATTAAAAACTTTACATGTTCTCTCATCAATTTGGACTTTACACGTTTCTTTCATAAATTAAAACTTTACATGTTTCTTGCATTAATTAAAAACTTTATATGTTCTCTCATTAATTAGGACTTTAGACGTTTCTTTCATTAATTAAAAACTTACACTTTTCTTTCATTAATTAAAAATTTTCATGTTTCTTGCATTAATTAAAAACTTTATATGTTCTCTCATTAATTATGCTTTACACGTTGCTTTCATTAATTAAAAACTTACACTTTTCTTTCATTAATTAAAACTTTACATGTTTCTTCAATTTAAAATACCTTATTTTCTTAACTTAAAATCTTCATTTGGAAACCAATTTCCAATCATCAAGTTAAGTCATATATATAAATTATATTTTTATACATTAACTTATACAACTTAACTTAGAAAATCACTATAAACCTATTTATACAAACATATCCGCTTCATGGAATAAAATCATTCCAACTACTAGGGTAGATTTAGAATTCCACATTAAATCAAATTTCATTATTAAGTTGTTTATTATATTCCAAATATTTAAATTACAAATTTAAAACCAAATAAAGATTTTTTTTTTCATTATAATTAAAAACCAAAATCAACTTATAAAATCTTAACTTATAGAAAACCAATATCTCTTTATAGTCTAAATCTTTGAATCAATTTTTTTTTTAAATTTCCACATATTTATAAATTCAAAATACTAAATAATTTTTAGAAAACTATTATAAAATTTTTATCCAGGGTCCTGTGTAAAATTTTCTAACCTAGGTCAAGTGATACAGACATGTATTATTTCAATCCATAATTTAAAAAGAAAAATCCGCGTTCTATAATTTCAAACCCGCAATCCCAAGTAAATAAGTGCAATAAAAATCATTTAAGCCTATCATACATATAGTGATAGGGAACTTGCAGTGTGAGATACAGTATATAAAATGAATAGTATAACATAAAAATACATATTAGATGAACATATATATAAACATCATTTAAGATTATATAACATATCACAGGCATGTATGAATGACATATCAATTTATACAGATCCACTTGTCATTATTCCACAATAATATAAGTACATATGTCTAGAGTGATAAAAACTCACATTTTAAAAGCTAGAATCAAATTCACAATACACAATTGAAACTCCATAAAGCACGACCAAACTTTTGAGTAGATGGAGAGTCAAGATCCATATCTTGTATATAACAAATACACAAATCATAAGAATAAGATTCAACACAACAAAAGATGGATTAAACTATGCAATTACAAAACAAAGAACATAACCTTGCTTTCAACCACCAAGTGGGCTTGGCCATGGTCTAATAGTGAGGAGGAGGTGATGTTGTGGTGGTGGAGGCCGAGCTATGCAAGGAGAAAACAAAAAGAAAAAGAGAAGAGAGAGAAAAAGAAGTGGAAAAAGAAGAGAGAAGGAAGCCATGGATCTAGACTTTTTCCTTCCTCACTCAAATGATACAATGAGAAACCTTTTTTTTATTTCACGTGAATGATAAGAGGCGGCTAGGTTTAAAAAGAGTTGAATGGCTAAAGTTTAGGAATAGTTAGAAAATGAAAGGGCAAGGAAATTTAAAAGGCACAATTTAAGTAGGGAAAAGACCTTGTATGTATTTATCTTAAACAAATGAAAAGAGGTGTTTGATAACTTTGTACATGATTGAAAAGGAGAAAATCACGTCTATGCATTTATAAATAGATATGGTAGAATATTAGAAGGTGGCAAATATATAAAGGCAAGAAATCAATTAAGAAACGTATGCCTACATTTAAAATTGTTACTTATCCAGTAAATATAGATGTTGTAACGACCCGTTAAATTAATAATATTTAATAAATGAAATTAATATAATTTCTAATTTGTTTAAGAATAAATGTAGAAATTTGGTATAGTAGTTGTAACCTAGTGTAACAATAAAATTTTATGACAATAGATTTGGATAATGTAATTTGTCACTTTTGTTAAAAGTAAATTTTAAGAAATCAATAAATGTTGAATTGAGAATATTAATAAAAAATATTAACTAAAATGAGATTCATTAATATAAAATCAGTAGTGAAGATGTCACCTTTGGTTGTAATAAAGGTGAATGCTATTAGTGGATGTCAACACTTAATGAAATTTATTTAGAATAAAAAGAATTTAAATGCATGTTTGAATAGAGTATTAAATTGATAGATTAAGCGTAAGTAATTAGAATTTAACCCTATAAGATATGGAACTGAATGTATGAATATAATTTTGTACAAATAGTTAATTAACAACTTATTTGTGCATACCCAATTTAATATAAATAACAAAAGGGCTAGCACTTGATGTGCCTAAGTATTAATATATTGGAACTATAATAAAATAGAGAGTTTGGTAGTAAATAGAAATAAAAAGACCGTTATTAACTAGTAAATTAATAAATGGATTCTAACAATAGGTAGTAATTAATGCGTGTATATTGGGCATTTGCGGATTACCAATTTTTCTACCTATTCATATAAATTATTTATGTAAATCTAAACCTATGGCAACATTTTGTTAATAAATGTTGGAAGTGAATTTGAATATATCAAAGGATAACAAGTGTTTAGGTTAACCATTTATTTTATTTAGTTAAGAAGGGAAATAGATTGAAATAAAGCTAATTTAATTTTTTTGGTTGTTAATGGGTATAGTTAAATAAGGAGAAGTTATAGGAAATAAAACGCGCACTAATGAGATGTAATATAATTCCAAAGTTATTTATACCCACAAATAGGTTAATTACTGTATAGAAAGAGTCTAAATCAATAAATGAATTTATTAAGATTACATTTATAATTTTATAACCTTTATGCTGATTTAAGTTCAATTAATTTATTTGATTAAATAGTGCAGTAGCGTAGTTTTGTGCGGTAGTTGAAATAGCTAATTCTTTTAGGTGAAGTTAAGGCTAATTCTATGTATATATTTGACCTATTGTTGATATAGATTCTAGGAAGCAGGATCTATTAATTAAATGGAGTATTAGATTCAATAATTGCATTTATCGCATAAATAAAGAGAATATAACGGTTAAATTTGGCATTATTGAAATTAAAAAGGAATGGGGGAATAATAATTTGAAATCATTGCAATAGATATTAATTTAAGGTTACCTTAAATAAATTAAGGTAATAAATGGAGGATAGTGTAAATATCTTTATAATATGATGATTTTTGTAGTTAGGGTAGTTTTGATTTGTCACTTAAGATGGAGGATTTTTATAAAATGTAATAAATGCAGTTTAAATTAAGGCATTGACGTTTGGGTATTTAAGAAGTGATAAACTAAAATTTATTTATTTATTTGAAAATTTGAAATCCAATTTGTGGATTTATTGCAAATAAGTGAAATTTGTGTTTAACCATTACATCGATAGGAATAAATTAAATTTAAGGTTATATTAATAAAATTTGGACTAGAGAAATGATATGAATCGGTTTTAGAAGCCTTAAATATAAAATGGGAAGTAGACGAGATTTCACGTTACAACCATTTTTAAAAATCCAGATGTATGTAGAAATATTTATGAAATATAACGTAAACCAATGTTGAATCAAAAGAATAGAGTCAACACTTATTTATTCATTTAATGTGATATAACTACGAGTATGATTTATTGCAAATTACATGGAAATCTAATATATAGGACATTACCTAAAAAGGAAGAGTAGATAAAATTTATGATAAACATATTTGTATATGAAGGTTATTGATTTAAGGAGAAATTGGACAAGTTTTATGTATTTCGGTTAAGTGCAACCTTTAATAGATAAATTTAGTGCAGTTAAAAGAAATTGACATTTAATATTTCGATAACTTAAAATTTGATGGGATAAGAACATTTGGGTAATGAAGGGATGAAAAATATTAGCTGTGATTCTAGAAGGAATTAAATAGATAATGGGAAGATAAAAATTAGGTTCTAAGCAATAATTATTAAATAACAGAAGTTTAAGAGTAAAGTGAGATAATTGAAAATTTTAATCATTCATATAAGTCATTTATTTATTAATATGAGTTAGCTAATAAATTTAACTTGGGCAATACCTATATATCGGAAACACATTTGTAAAGTGTAATTAATTGAATTTGGTGAATTGGGAATGAATCCAAGGTTATAGGAATTGATGTAATACTACGCAAATAAAAGGTAACTGCATAAAATCAATGTTTCGTAATAAATTGTAATTGATAATTAAGTAGGAATGGGTTTGAATTTGACAAAAAGGAAAATTTATTATTTGCTTATCCATCTATTCAATCTATTAAATTTGATCAGATCCATTTGCAATTAAACGAATTTATTTACAAGTTAGTATGTATTTAGCTGATAACTATAAACCAATTAGGGCAATTGGGTATATATATTACCAGTTAAGTTATATAAGATAATGGTTGACTTAATTAAGGGAGTTTATGTAATAATTTCATTTATTTTGTAAGTGGAAATAAAACGTTAATGATAACAAGTATTCAAAATTTACCATCTATTTAGTATAATAAGTATAATTGATAATTAACTGCAGCAAGTAATAAATAATAAATACGTAACGTTAAATGAAGTAATATTTGAAATTTAATATTTAGAAACTATGTAAATATAAGTGCAGATGAAATTGGGGATATTTACATATTGAAATATGAATCCAATGATAAATCAATCTAATTGACAACAAATAATGGAAAGTAAATTTAATTAAATTTTGGAAATTTAATATATATATACAGTTATAAACCCTAGCTCCATCCTATTGTCATTTGCTGTATATTCATTTCTTCATCTCCTTCTCCTCCTCAAATGGTTGCAAAACCCAGATCTACTTCAATCCAAATTTCAATGAAAATGCAAACACTTTAGAAAAATTCCACAAAAAATATATGTTAATGTTCTCGAGGCACGTAATCTACTGGTGCAATTCGTTTTCTGTTTTGAACATTCGTTTGACCAGAATTAATTCAAACAATCCGTGACCATTCATCATCGTCGTCGCAAACTTCGTCGGATCGTCAAACCTTTTCTGGGTTTTGTAGAGTGGACGATGGGGATCGCATCTATATGGTTTTTGTGTCGATTCAACGGTTAGATCGTCGTAGATCGTCGATTAGGGTTTCTAGAAGGGGGCCGCGTGCGTTTCTGGGAATAGAAGGAGTGACGTGGCACATATATTTGTAAGTGATGAATGTGTGTCGTTTTATTTATTTTCAATTTTGAATTCAATCATCATTTTTCGCCATAACTTTCTCATACGAAGTCGGATTCACACGAAATTTCTTTTGTTAAGATCATAATTTAATTCCGGATTTGATGACGCTGGTTTGGACGAATTCCGAGAAGGGCAAATTTTTGGGTTTAAATCGAATTTAAATTCGATTTAAATTCAAAAGGTGAGTGTTTTAACCCACTCACAACTACTAGAAGCTTTTATGTTTGTTTAAATTAATTTTAGAAATGAATAGAAATTTATTTATGAGTATTTGGCATGTTTATTTTATTCATATCTGTTGAATTGCATTTATTTAATTTAACTGTTAATTTAATTAATTTATTGCATATAAATTTACAGTTAAAATTTATTTGTTTGTATATGAACTGCTAGTTAACAGTTATATAATTTATTTCTGAATATAGACTGTAGATTAATAGCTGTTAAATTTAATTTGAATAAAATTGCCAGTATTACCTGTTATGTAGTACCAAAAATAATATTGTTATTGATTGATATTGATTGATGATTGCGATTTGGATGATGGATGATGTTGATGAATGGATGTTTATTGGATATCATTAAATTGCAAATTATCATGCATATTTCATTTCATTCGGGATTGTGGTTTGAAATGATATATAACCGCAAATTTTTATATCTTTTAAATTGCGGATTGAAATGACAAATATCCGTATCACTTGACCATAGGATAGAAAATTTTATACAGGCACCGCGGTCTATATAACTATTTTTATGTGATTTCTATGGTTTGGATGGAATACGGTTTATAATAATCTTAAATTTTATATTGTATAAATATTTTTCTTCCATATATATATATACATATGAAGTTGAAAATTTTGAAATTAAAAGGTGTATAAAAATCTTTATTAAAAATGGAAGAAAATTAAGAAAATGGAGTTTAATAATTTATATCATATGTTTAAATGTTAAGTTTGGAAATTTTAAGATATGATATTTATAATTGGATTTTTCCCAAAATAAATTGAAATGAATATTCTAGTATAATTTGAATTGGGAAAAATATATAATTTTTATTACTAGAAATTGAAGTCTTATTATTTATGGATTTTATATGAATATTCAAGACTAATTAATAGAACAATTGATTTGTTGAAAGCATAAAATCCGACTTTAGTTTGAAATATTGATACTCAAAATGGATATACGTATATATAAATAAATTGAAGTGGTTTTGGAACTTGAGAGAGATAATATAAATTTTGGTTTAGACTTTAATAAAGAAATGTATTTGTAAAGCCATGAGAACTATTTTCTTTACAAAGTAACATTTAAGTTAAACCATTTAATTCATACACCGTTGTATGTCCAAACCATTCAAGTTTTTAGAAGTTATGGTTTTAAATTTTGATTTTCAAAATATTATGGTTTGAAATATTTGATTTTCAGACGTTATGAAGTTAAAGCATTATGATTTTGGAAAAGAATTATATTTGGGATAAGTGATAAAATATGGTTTTGGGTTTTGAAATGATATCGTATTCATGGTTATGAAATGGAATGTTTATTCTGATTTTTAAAGTATAACCTATTTTTAAATGACCGCGGTGTTATAATAACGATGGGTTGGCAAAGAGACCGGGATCGGATATGGACATACTCTCTGTCAATACCGAAAACCACTTTGACTAACCGTGTACGCGATAGAGATTCCAGAATGAAGTAGGTGGTGGCGACGTTTCCTGTAAGGTAAATACGTGGACCCTACTCCCGTGAGTTGGCATAAGGTGGCTAAAACAGGAGCGATTCTCAGGCCAATGAGGTCATTCCTCTGATCGGACCCTCCTCTTCGATATTATACTTTGATTTTGGATTGATTCAGTGGCCACTTCTATATTTTGATTTTGGGGAGTTAGTCCGAGGTGGGCGGTAACTGCGGCTACGCGTTTCCACCAGCCTGGATAGCAATTGGTATATCTACCCTGGCATTGCCTAGTTGTGCCGTGTCACCTACCATACCGAGCCTTTACTACGAGTTTCTATTTGTGTCGTACCTATGAAGTATCCTCTGGTAGCTTCCCGATCAGGAGGTATTACGGTACTGTATAGACTGTTGGCATTATTTGTGTTAAGGGCTATATGGGTGACCCCTTAACGCTATTAAAAAGTAAGTTTATTTTATAAATAGACACTATTATAATAGCGCAATATACTACATAGTAAATATTTTAACGGATCCTTAGGAGATGTAAATCCCGAACATCTCTTGAGTTACTGTACTCATATTTATTTCTGTTAATTTAACTCACATAAGATCTTTTAGTCTGACTCGAGTGTTTTTGTCTTTTCAAATTCGCTCGGGTCAGTCCGAGCGTTTCAGGATCGAAGATTTTAGCTTTGGAGGACGAAGACGAAGAATCCGTATTGTATTATTTATAGTATTGCACCACACTCTAAATTTCCGCTGCATTGATTGTATTGGTATGTGTAACTCTGATATTCATGGTATAAGTAAAATAAATATTTTGTAAACAGTTATCATGAACTGTATATTGATTATTATATTTTATCCTTCCGCTGTGAGATTCTATTTTGTTTTATTTCTTCTCTGTTTTTCTTATTTATCCCATAACAATCCGCCCTTGCGGATGCTTTGAATTGGCACGTGTGTCGGTTTAAAGTGTGCGAAAAGGCGGGATGTTACATTTGGTATCAGAGCTTTGGTTTAGCGATAAACTTTGGCTCTGTGGGGTTTGACTCTTTGTAAATAGGGTAGCAATACCCTATGGGAGTCGCTGAGTGTATATATATGAGAGAGCGTATTTGTTAGTATTAATAAAGGATTTTGATATTGTGTTAATCTGTTCCGCTTTGTATTTATAAATTCTGGTTGATGCATGGGACGCTATGTCATAAATAGGGATTTCTAAACACTTAATAGGACAGACCGACATAATATTTGTTTTTAATATAGGTGAATGAAATAACTTTGCCTATTATATTTTCTATATATAAAAATATTTTTATAAAGATATATTTTGGTTGCTATAGTTGGGCGTTAGGTAATAAAAATATTTGTAATGAATTAAAGGTAAGTTGAATTTTAATAAATCAAATTGGAGATTTTTGAACTTAAGTCCGGGATTTTTAAATATGCTTTCAAAGGATTTATGAAATATAATGATTTGGTTTATAGGTAATTTCTTATATAAATATTTAGTATAATTCGGAAGAATTGTTTTAAAAGAGGATTTTGGAGAAAATAAATTTTGTACTTTCCCCTCTGTCGCTGGAAAATAATTTCGGTGATGACGGCCGCATCATCGACTTTCATTTTTGAGTTTCGAAGGGAAAGGCCACTGTAGTAAATTCTACTGCAGATTTGTTTTGAAATTATTTAAAATTTTAATTGTTTAAAGGTAATTAGAGATATAAAAGTTGTAAGAAATTAATTATCTATTATTTTAAAGAAATTTTGGAATTTGACCCGGTATTAATTCTTGAATTTCCATTAATTAGTTGTAAAAATTTAGGTTAGTGAAATAAAAGAAGCAATCAATGAATTAAAAGGGTTACTGTAATTAAATATTATAGAAAGTGGGTGATATAAACTTTAGTCAATAAATTGGAACACAAATATGATAATTTTGTAATAAATGAAAATGAAAATTGTAAGAAGTAAAGGGATCACTCCATAAATGAAAGAAAGAAAATCAAACCACTGAAGCATGAAAAAAATGTGTGATAAGTAATTTGGTTGTTGGGTTGAATTGTTATTGTTTGATTTATGTTGTTGGGTAAGAAATTTGAATTTGTCGGATGAATAAATAATCTATCTATGTTCCATCTAAGACTGTTGAGTAAAGGATGCACTTGATAGTTAATTTCATTTCATACAAATTTCAAGTTTGAACCCAACCAACTATTTGTTTGATGGATTAAATGGTTGCTTTGTTTGTGTATGTATGTTGTTTGTAAGGTTGATGGTTGTTGAATTGTTTGGTTGATTAATGATTGAATCCACTTGAATAGTTCACTTTAAAATAAATATTTAACCTTTTAGATTATATAAGTGAATACAGGTGATGGAAGCAACTGCTACTGCTTTTGGTTCCATAATAATAAGCGTATATTGCCCGACAAATAGGTACGTTTTCGGATTACGTTTAAAGCGCTACTTTTCCCGTGTTGGGATATAATATTTTGATAATATATGTAATATATTTGTATATTTTGATATTATATTTTCTCCCGAGCCTCACCGTACAAAGGAGACTCTGTCAAAAATTTTCGTAAATTTTGGACTTAGAATTTTGTGAAAATATTTTCCCAACTTTAATAATTAAGTATAAAATAATATAATGATTATAAACAGGTATATTTTATTTAAGAAAATAAATTTAGTAAATTATTGTTATAAATTAATATTTGGAATAAGATGTACTGTTTTATTCTTCCTTCTATCTTCTTTTTCCTTTTCGGGGACGAAAAGTTTTGAGTGGGGGAGATTATAACGACCCGTTAAATTAATAATATTTAATAAATTAAATTAATATAATTTCTAATTTGTTTAAGAATAAATGTAGAAATTTGGTATAGTAGTTGTAACCTAGTGTAACAATAAAATTTTATGATAATAGATTTGGATAATGTAATTTGTCACTTTTTGTTAAAAGTAAATTTTAAGAAATCAATAAATGTTGAATTGAGAATATTAATAAAAAATATTAACTAAAATGAGATTCATTAATATAAAATCAGTAGTGAAGATGTCACCTTTGGTTGTAATAAAGGTGAATGCTATTAGTGGATGTCAACACTTAATAAAATTTATTTAGAATAAAAAGAATTTAAATGCATGTTTGAATAGAGTATTAAATTGATAGATTAAGCGTAAGTAATTAGAATTTAACCCTATAAGATATGGAACTGAATGTATGAATATAATTTTGTAGAAATAGTTAATTAACAACTTATTTGTGCATACCCAATTTAATATAAATAACAAAAGGGCTAGCACTTGATGTGCCTAAGTATTAATATATTGGAACTATAATAAAATAGAGAGTTTGGTAGTAAATAGAAATAAAAAGACCGTTATTAACTAGTAAACTAATAAATGGATTGTAACAATAGGTAGTAATTAATGCGTGTATATTGGGTATTTGCGGATTACCAATTTTTCTTCCTATTCATATAATTTATTTATGTAAATCTAAACCTATGGCAACATTTTGTTAATAAATGTTGGAAGTGAATTTGAATATATCAAAGGATAACAAGTGTTTAGGTTAACCATTTATTTTATTTAGTTAAGAAGGGAAATAGATTGAAATAAAGCTAATTTAATTTTTTTGGTTGTTAATGGGTATAGTTAAATAAGGAGAAGTTATAGGAAATAAAACGCGCACTAATGAGATGTAATATAATTCCAAAGTTATTTATACCCACAAATAGGTTAATTACTGTATAGAAAGAGTCTAAATCAATAAATGAATTTATTAAGATTACATTTATAATTTTATAACCTTTATGCTGATTTAAGTTCAATTAATTTATTTGATTAAATAGTGCAGTAGCGTAGTTTTGTGCGGTAGTTGAAATAGCTAATTCTTTTAGGTGAAGTTAAGGCTAATTCTATGTATATATTTGACCTATTGTTGATATAGATTCTAGGAAGCAGGATCTATTAATTAAATGGAGTATTAGATTCAATAATTGCATTTATCGCATAAATAAAGAGAATATAACGGTTAAATTTGGCATTATTGAAATTAAAAAGGAATGGGGGAATAATAATTTGAAATCATTGCAATAGATATTAATTTAAGGTTACCTTAAATAAATTAAGGTAATAAATGGAGGATAGTGTAAATATCTTTATAATACGATGATTTGTGTAGTTAGGGTAGTTTTGATTTGTCACTTAAGATGGAGGATTTTTATAAAATGTAATAAATGCAGTTTAAATTAAGGCATTGACGTTTGGGTATTTAAGAAGTGATAAACTAAAATTTATTTATTTATTTGAAAATTTGAAATCCAATTTGTGGATTTATTGCAAATAAGTGAAATTTGTGTTTAACCATTACATCGATAGGAATAAATTAAATTTAAGGTTATATTAATAAAATTTGGACTAGAGAAATGATATGAATCGGTTTTAGAAGCCTTAAATATAAAATGGGAAGTAGACGAGATTTCACGTTACAACCATTTTTAAAAATCCTGATGTATGTAGAAATATTTATGAAATATAACGTAAACCAATGTTGAATCAAAAGAATAGAGTCAACACTTATTTATTCATTTAATGTGATATAACTACGAGTATGATTTATTGCAAATTACATGGAAATCTAATATATAGGACATTACCTAAAAAAGAAGAGTAGATAAAATTTATGATAAACATATTTGTATATGAAGGTTATTGATTTAAGGAGAAATTGGGCAAGTTTTATGTATTTGGGTTAAGTGCAACCTTTAATAGATAAATTTAGTGCAATTAAAAGAAATTGACATTTAATATTTCGATAACTTAAAATTTGATGGGATAAGAACATTTGGGTAATGAAGGGATGAAAAATATTAGCTGTGATTCTAGAAGGAATTAAATAGATAATGGGAAGAAAAAAATCAGGTTCTAAGCAATAATTATTAAATAACAGATGTTTAGGAGTAAAGTGAGATAATTGAAAATTTTAATCATTCATATAAGTCATTTATTTATTAATATGAGTTAGCTAATAAATTTAACTTGGGCAATACCTATATATCGGAAACACATTTGTAAAGTGTAATTAATTGAATTTGGTGAATTGGGAATGAATCCAAGGTTATAGGAATTGATGTAATACTACACAAATAAAAGGTAACTGCATAAAATCAATGTTTCGTAATAAATTGTAATTGATAATTAAGTAGGAATGGGTTTGAATTTGGCAAAAAGGAAAATTTATTATTTGCTTACCCATCTATTCAATCTATTAAATTTGATCAGATCCATTTGCAATTAAACGAATTTATTTACAAGTTAGTATGTATTTAGCTGATAACTATAAACCAATTAGGGCAATTGGGTATATATATTACCAGTTAAGTTATATAAGATAATGGTTGGCTTAATTACGGGAGTTTATGTAATAATTTCATTTATTTTGTAAGTGGAAATAAAACGTTAATGATAACAAGTATTCAAAATTTGCCATCTATTTAGTATATTAAGTATAATTGATAATCAACTGCAGCAAGTAATAAATAATAAATACGTAACGTTAAATGAAGTAATATTTGAAATTTAATATTTAGAAACTATGTAAATATAAGTGCAGATGAAATTGGGGATATTTACATATTGAAATATGAATCCAATGATAAATCAATCTAATTGACAATAAATAATGGAAAGTAAATTTAATTAAATTTTGGAAATTTAATATATATATACAGTTATAAACCCTAGCTCCATCCTATTGTCATTTGCTGTATATTCATTTCTTCATCTCCTTCTCCTCCTCAAATGGTTCCAAAACCCAGATCTACTTCAATCCAAATTTCAATGAAAATGCAAACACTTCAGAAAAATTCCACAAAAAATATATGTTAATGTTCTCGAGGCACGTAATCTACTGGTGCAATTCGTTTTCTGTTTTGAACATTCGTTTGACCAGAATTAATTCAAACAGTCCGTGACCATTCATCATCGTCGTCGCAAACTTCGACGGATCGTCAAACCTTTTCTGGATTTTGTAGAGTGGACGATGGGGATCGCATCTATATGGTTTTTGTGTCGATTCAACGGTTAGATCATCGTAGATCGTCGATTAGGGTTTCTAGAAGGGGGCCGCGTGCGTTTCTGGGAATAGAAGGAGTGACGTGGCACATATATTTGTAAGTGATGAATGTGTGTCGTTTTATTTATTTTCAATTTTGAATTCAATCATCATTTTTCGCCATAACTTTCTCATACGAAGTCGGATTCACACGAAATTTCTTTTGTTAAGATCGTAATTTAATTCCGGATTTGATGACGCTGGTTTGGACGAATTCCGAGAAGGGCAAATTTTTGGGTTTAAATCGAATTTAAATTCGATTTAAATTCAAAAGGTGAGTGTTTTAACCCACTCACAACTACTAGAAGCTTTTATGTTTGTTTAAATTAATTTTAGAAACGAATAGAAATTTATTTATGAGTATTTGGCATGTTTGTTTTATTCATTTCTGTTGAATTGCATTTATTTAATTTAACTGTTAATTTAATTAATTTATTGCGTATAAATTTACAGTTAAAATTTATTTGTTTGTATATGAACTGCTAGTTAACAGTTATATAATTTATTTCTGAATATAGACTGTAGATTAATAGCTGTTAAATTTAATTTGAATAAAATTGCCAGTATTACCTGTTATGTAGTACCAAAAATAATATTGTTATTGATTGATATTGATTGATGATTGCGATTTGGATGATGGATGATGTTGATGAATGGATGTTTATTGGATATTATTAAATTGTAAATTATCATGCATATTTCATTTCATTCGGGATTGTGGTTTGAAATGATATATAACCGCAAATTTTTATATCTTTTAAATTGCGGATTGAAATGATAAATATCCGTATCACTTGACCATAGGATAGAAAATTTTATACAGGCACCGCGGTCTATATATAACTATTTTTATGTGATTTCTAGTGTTTGGATGGAATACGATTTATAATAATCTTAAATTTTATATTGTATAAATATTTTTCTTCCATATATATATACATATGAAGTTGAAAATTTTGAAATTAAAAGGTGTATAAAAATCTTTATTAAAAATGGAAGAAAATTAAGAAAATGGAGTTTAATAATTTATATCATATGTTTAAATGTTAAGTTTGAAAATTTTAAGATATGATATTTATAATGGGATTTTTCCCAAAATAAATTGAAATGAATATTCTAGTATAATTTGAATTGGGAAAAATATATATTTTTTATTACTATAAATTGAAGTCTTATTATTTATGGATTTTATATGAATATTCAAGACTAATTAATAGAACAATTGATTTGTTGAAAGCATAAAATCCGACTTTAGTTTGAAATATTGATACTCAAAATGGATATACGTATATATAAATAAATTGAAGTGGTTTTGGAACTTGAGAGAGATAATATAAATTTTGGTTTAGACTTTAATAAAGAAATGTATTTGTAAAGCCATGAGAACTATTTTCTTTACAAAGTAACATTTAAGTTAAACCATTTAATTCATACACCGTTGTATGTCCAAACCATTAAAGTTTTTAGAAGTTATGGTTTTAAATTTTGATTTTCAAAATATTATGGTTTGAAATATTTGATTTTCAGACGTTATGAACTTAAAGCATTATGATTTTGGAAAAGAATTATATTTGGGATAAGTGATAAAATATGGTTTTGGGTTTTGAAATGATATCGTATTCATGGTTATGAAATGGAATGTTTATTCTGATTTTTAAAGTATAACCTATTTTTAAATGACCGCGGTGTTATAATAACGATGGGTTGGCAAAGAGACCGGGATCGGATATGGACATACTCTCTGTCGATACCGAAAACCACTTTGACTAACCGTGTACGCGGTGGAGATTCCAGAATGAAGTAGGTGGTGGCGACGTTTCCTGTAAGGTAAATACGTGGACCCTACTCCCGTGAGTTGGCATAAGGTGGCTAAAACAGGAGCGATTCTCAGGCCAATGAGGTCATTCCTCTGATCGGACCCTCCTCTTCGATATTATACTTTGATTTTGGATTGATTCAGTGGCCACTTCTATATTTTGATTTTGGGGAGTTAGTCCGAGGTGGGCGGTAAATGCGGCTACGCGTTTCCACCAGGCTGGATAGCAATTGGTATATCTACCCTGGCATTGCCTAGTTGTGCCATGTCACCTACCATACCGAGCCTTTACTACGAGTTTCTATTTGTGTCGTACCTATGGAGTATCCTCTGGTAGCTTCCCGATCAGGAGGTATTACGGTACTGTATGGACTGTTGGCATTATTTGTGTTAAGGGCTATATGGGTAACCCCTTAACGCTATTAAAAAGTAAGTTTATTTTATAAATAGACACTATTATAATAGCGCAATATACTACATAGTAAATAGTTTAACGGATCCTTAGGAGATGTAAATCCCGAACATCTCTTGAGTTACTGTACTCATATTTATTTCTGTTAATTTAACTCACATAAGATCTTTTAGTCTGACTCGAGTGTTTTTGTCTTTTCAAATTCGCTCGGGTCAGTCCGAGCGTTTCAGGATCGAAGATTTTAGATTTGGAGGACGAATACGAAGAATCCGTATTGTATTATTTATAGTATTGCACCACACTCTAAATTTCCGCTGCATTGATTGTATTGGTATGTGTAACTCTGATATTCATTGTATAAGTAAAATAAATATTTTGTAAACAGTTATCATGAACTGTATATTGATTATTATATTTTATCCTTCCGCTGTGAGATTCTATTTTGTTTTATTTCTTCTCTGTTTTTCTTATTTACCCCATAACAATCCGCCCTTGCGTATGCTTTGAATTGGCACGTGTGTCGGTTTAAAGTGTGCGAAAAGGCAGGATGTTACAGATGTATATACACAAAAGAAAAACCTTTATTAAATAAATAAAGTTTATACACACCATACATGTAAATAAGAAGATGGAAATAGAGATATATTAGAAATGAAACGCACAAATTAATTATAAATTTAAAAAGGCACAATTTAAGTAGGAAAAGATCTTGTATATATTTTTCTTAAACAAATGAAAAGAGGAGTTTGATAACTTTGTACGCGATTGAAAAGGAGAAAATCACGTCTATGCATTTATGAATAGATATGGTAGAAGATTAAAAGGTGGGAAATATATAAAGGCAAAAAATAAATTAAGAAACGTATGCCTATATTTAAAACATATCTTAATTGATTTGTTACTTATCCAATAAATATAGATGTATATGCACAAAAGAAACCTTCGCTAAATAAATAAAGTTAAATAAACAAAATAGAAAAGTAAAATAAAATAACATAGAAAATAAAAATGTAGAAATGAATATAGAAAAATAGAAATTGAAATACAAAAAATAACTGCGTGTAAAACGCTGTAATTTATTTAATTTAAAAGGTATAACTCGGAATTTAACGAAACAAAAAGCAGAACATATATCATGAATAGATTCTGCTTCAAAGAATAAGATTAAAAATTTAACATTTAAACTGAAAATTCAAATTTTGACCAATATATAAAATTTTCAAAAATTGTTTATTTATTGCATTTGACAAATAAATTACAAACAAATTCCAAACTCACATTGAAAAAATTCTAAAAATTCACTTTTAAAGGATTTAAAAATCAAAATTTCAAATAAAAATTTAATTAAAAATATTCACAAAATTATGGGTTGTTACATCAACCTTGTTCTTCCAATTCGCGTTCAAATCTAACTTTGCTTTGAGTTGTTGTTTGGACTATACGATGGGATAGATCGTGATCCACTTCGTATCTTGTCGAGTCGTCAAAATCTCTAGCCTTGAAAGGTGAGCAATCACTCACAATTAACGTGCTTGTATTTATTAAATTTCATTTCAATTGAAACGACAATGGAAATATGCTGCTGTAGTTATTTAAATTATTATATAAGCTATTATCTGTAATTGTTTACCTGTGAGATATGACACCATATCCTGTTGTTTATATTATATTGTTATTAATGATATATGCCTGTTATTTTATTGTATTATCTATTATCACTATGCAAGTTCCCTGTAGTTTAGAATTCACTATGGGTTGAAATGATACATACTCGAACGGACTTTAGAATAGGAGAATTTCGTTATGGGTTGAAATGATAAGCCCAAGCGATTTTCAATTAAATTGAATTTGGGATTGCGGGTCGAAGTGATATCTACCCGTATATTTAAATTTTGGATTGAAATAATGAATATCTATATCCCTTGACCATGGGGTATGAAATTATATAAAGACACCGTTGGTCCATATATATATAAATGTTTTGAAAAGAATTTCTATGGTTTCGGGAAGAAAAATATAGTTTAATAAAGACTGACTCTTAGAATATTATATGTATAAAAATGAAAATTTTGTGTATAGAACCAATAATAATATTTAATCTAATTGAGATTGATTTAATACATATAATAGGTTTAAGGATTCCTTTAAATGTATATTTCAAAATAGATTTGGTAAAATTTTAAATAAGTTAAAGTTGAGAAAATAAAGTTGAATTAATTGGAAACGGTATTTAATTAAGAATTATATTCAGTTAAATCGATTTGAAATTATTGAATTCGGGATTGAAGATATGATGTTATAACTTGGTTTTGGTAAAAGGGATTAAATGGATATTTTATGTTTAAGTAAATATAAGGAAATATTCTGTAAAAAATGTAATCTAAGGCTATTTAAATGATATTGAACTTGTTAAGCTGATATTTCCTGACTAAATAATAATGAAGCTAAATCAAGATCTATATGAAAATGTTAGATTTAAATTTAAAATATTGAATATTAAAGCTTTGAATATAACAGAAGTTTAAACGGTTATTGGGAGCTGAATTGAATTAATGAATTGAGCTTTGAATAAATGGGAATTTGGAACTTGAGTTGATTTAAATCAATTTGTGTAGCTGGGGAAATTTCAAATACTTTACCTTATACATTATGTAATATATATAGACTATTTGGAAAATAGATATATTTGAATGGGAAATGATGTTTTGATTTTGAAGTATAAATAAAAATGAATGACCACGGTGTTATAGTGTATATTTCTACCTTGTAGATAGTTTCTGTAGATGCTTAGAGGATGGTTATCCCAAACATCCTTTGAGTTACTTGTATTCCGGTTGACGTTTCAATTGAGTTGGATTTATTGATATAAGAATGTTAATCCTGACTCGAGTGTTTTTTGTTTTGCTTTACGCTCGGGTCAGACTGAGTGATACAGCATTTAAGACTCACCTGTTGGAGTTTGAAGCTTCGTTTAGATATCCAACTATCGATTCAGCTTTCAGCTTTTCCAGTTGATTTGTTCAGAGAAGTCATCTGCTCATACTGGAGACTTCACTACATGTGAGATATTCTGTTGTATTTTATTTCTAACATTGATGTTAATATAGCAGCTTCATGAACCACTATTTATTTACTCCGTCGCGATTATTGTACTACTCTATATCTGTGAATCTGTGATTGATTTATTTTACTGTATATACCGAGCTTTGCCAAATTTAAATTAACAATCTGGTATTTTGAGCAATTCAAGTCGGACATGTATGGTTTTATTGTCGATTTGAATGGTCCAAGATAGCGGGTCGTTACATCGCTGCTGCTTCAGATTAAGATCCTTTTGAGAGAAAAGATATTTCAACAGTTTGTGATCCATGAATAACTCGAACTTCTCGCCCAAAAGATAGTGCCTCCAGATCTTTAAAGCAAAAAAATGGCTAACAACTCAAGATCGTGCGTAGCGTAGTTCCTTCATGTGGCTTCAGCTGCCTACTCGCATATGCAATAACTCTACCATTTTGCATCAAAACTGCTTCCAGTCCAACTATACAAGCATCTGTACAACTTCAAATTTGCTTTTTCCATTCGGAATAGCCAACACTGGAGCACTAATTAACCTCGTCTTCAACTCTTGAAAAGCTTCTTCACACCGGGATGTCCACTTGAATTTAGCTCCTTTCCTTGTCAGCTTAGTTAGATGCGAAGAAATCTTGGAATAATCCTTGATAAAATTTCTGTAGTAGCCAGCTAAACCCAGAAAACTATGAACTTCAGTCGGTGTCTGCGGCTGCTTCCACTCCAGAATAGTCTCAACCTTCGCTGGATCTACAGAGATACCTTCTATAGAAACAATGTGCCCCAAAAATTTGACTTCCGATTTCCAAAAATCGCACTTAGAGAACTTCGCCTTCAAAACTTGCCGCCTCAGAGTCTCTAACACTATTCTCAAATGCTTCTTGTGCTCTTCCTCAGACTTAGAGTAGACCAGGATATCATCGATGAACACCAGAACAAACTTATTCAATACATCTCGAAAGACTCGGTTCATCAAGTCGACAAAGTAAGCAGGAGAGTTGGTTAACCCGAAAGGCATAACGAACCACTCACAGAAACAATTTGGTCCCCTAAATGGAGTCAAGGGAATACTGTCCTCAGCTACCCTTAACTGATGGAAACCTGAAGCTAAATCCAGTTCAGAAAAGACAGAAGCTCTATGCAGTTGGTCAAAGAGATCATCAATACGAGGAAGATGATACTTATTTCGAATGGTCACTTTGTTCAACTCTCGATAGTCAACACAGAACCTTAGCGATCCATTCGACTTGGTGACAAACACCGCAGTAGAACCCCAACAAGAAAAACAGGGCCTAATCAATCCCCTCTCCAAAAGATCCTGAGTTTTCTTCACTAGCTCCTCCCTCTCCCTAGGAGCCATCCTCCTACTAGGCTGAGTCACTGGTACTGCTCCTGCAACCAAATCAATGCGAAACTCTATCTCTCGGTGCGGTGGTAAACACTTGACTTCCTCGAATACATCAGGAAAAGCTTAAACCACATCGATATCTTCAACATTCTCTTGAGAAGTCTTAATTCCATGTAAAAGACAACTCAAGTGAATTCCAGAATTATCACACACCACTCTAGCAATTCTACCCAGATCGGTTTCCAATGAAACTGTTCTCTCATCACAATTCAGGACAACTTCATACTTATCGAGCCAATCCATCCCCAAAATAAGGTCAAACCCCTTAAAATCCAACACATAAGGGTCACAAGAAAAAATATGGGATAGATAGGATATCCTAAAATCCTTACAGATCGTATCTAATTTGGTTACCCCTCCTACAGGATTAGATACAAGAATGGGACGGTCAACAGTACTAGGGGTAAGAGAGAACTTCTCTACAGATTCCAGAGAAATAAAACTAAAAAAAGCACCCGAATCAAACAAAACTTTAATATACTTGCCATCTAACAGTAATGTACCTTCCAATACTCCCTTAGCTTTAGATGAAGTTGGTGGTGCAGCCTTCAAAGAAAATACCTTATTCTGCTGAGCTTTATGAAGTAGCGGGCAATCCTTGATCATATGACCTAGTTGGTGATAACTGAAGCATAAATATTTTTGAACCAACCCCGAACACGGTCCACATAGATGTGATTGCTGCTACTGCTTCCTTCCTTGAGTACACTGATTAACCAAACGCCAAACTTGCTGATAATTATAGCACTTGCGAGGTCCACTGTTGCTTCCAGGCTTCTTCTTGCTCTGCTTCCTCCGATTGGGATTGAACTTCCTCTTATTTGGATTAGCAAAATTCCCTCTCGATGTGGCTACTAGTGCCACTGATTTCTTTTTCATCAAATCCACATATCTCAGAGCCATATCAATTAATTCAATAAAAGATCCTTTCAAATGCACCGTCATCTTTTCATGAAATTCTGGCCCTAATCCTTGCACAAACATTTCGTTCTTTTTGAGTGGAATATCAATGAGTCCCAGTCCATAACAAGATAGCTCATTGAATTTAGTCTCATACTCAGATATAGTCATGCTACCCTGCCTCAAATTCAAAAATTCCTGATACAGACGAGTTTTCGCTGCTGTTGGCATGAATTTTTCCTCAAACAACTCTTTAAATATTTCCCATGAAATGTCATCTTCAGAGATATTTGCTATTGCTGCATCCCACTAGGTTGCAGCGCCTTCTAGCAATTTCCATGAAGCCATTTTCCTTTTCTGCTCATCAGACAACTTCATATTCTTAAAGATGCGCTCACAAGAGCGTAGCCAAGCTTGGACCTCAATTATAGTCTCTGACCCTTTAAATGGTTTACCGCCAAGGTTGGTGTAGTCCTTGCATAAAGCAGCAAAACTGACTGGAGGCTGTGCTGGATTAAAAGCCTCACAAGCAGCTTGACTTCGTCCATTGTCGGTCGAGGTACTGCCCCTACCTTTGCCTCTCCTTCCAGAACTAATGTTGGCAACCTGGACAGGTAACCCAACAAATTGAGATAGGTATATAATTATATAAAAATACAAATACGCACTCTCAAGATAGATATTACTCTAGAGCCTAGGTATTATCTCAAATTATGCTCTGATACCAATTGTGACGACCCGCCTTTCTAATCACAAAAAGACGCATCATCAATAAGAAATGAAAGAGATAGAAATAGAATAGATGGAAAGAAAGAATAACAACAACAGAATCTCACAGCGAAAACGGAACAAAATATAATACATCACATAGCTATTACATAGTTTTGCATACATCAGAGTTACACAACATCATACAACAAGACAGTCATATATATATCTGCCATTACATACATCCCAAAATACAACATACATCAACTAACACAGTGGACTAGATAGATAGATAGACACGTCTGGACTCCTGCTCCATGCTCCTCCATAACTCAACAATCCAAAACCTATCACTTGGCTACTCATAAAAATTTGAATACGCAAGAGTTTATGAAAAACAGAAATAAACTCCGGGTCAGACATGGTTCTTGTGTGAGTAAATGGGTTAAAGTTATTTAACTTTAAAAACCATTTGAAAATAATGGTATCACGTAAGACTTCCCAAACATAAACATGGGTAAGTTTTTACCTTACGCAAACCAAAACATTATAGGAAATCCGGTGATACTATAATAGTGTCTAGGGTTTTCGAGTAAATAGAAAATAGCTGAAATTGTTACATCTATTAAATTCCAGCATACTAGCCACAAAAGTGGGTAATACAGATCAAAGCCGTAGGGTCTTGTAGGAAGAATGGGTTACCATCAATGGCAGGGCTGCTGGGGTACCGCCCGTCACAGTACGAGGCCTAGATCACCGTAGCGAGGATCCACCCTAAATCCCCTGCAACATAAGGTCGGAACCATCCCTTACTGAACAGTCCCGAACAAGATAACCCCGCAGTTGTGGCCAACAACTGCCCACACAGACGAAATAAAAGGGACATCTAGACAAGGGTATACCTCGTCTTGCTTGGGTGCTACCCACCTAACCTTGCTGCACCTCCCCTGTTTTAGCCATTCCCGGTTGATGAGGCTTCAGGCTACGATTACCTTTATAGAACATATCTCTTAGAATGCTCATCGTCTGCCTGATGATGTTCTGAAAGCATTCAATCCATACAAGTTCTTTCCGGATTCGAACGAAACCGAAGGTATTATCTTGTTACACTCATTTTGGAATCACCCTCAGAGTTAACAACGATAAACCTTGCACTCTGAAACACCATCTCGATTGGATCGATGTGGTTTTCGGATAATCATAACTGACACCCGATCTCAGTCTCATCGAAATCCAAACGCAATTTTAAAGGCCAAGTTGTTTAATAGCTTAAACAATTTAATTCAACACATTGAATTCACATAGCATTTATCACAGATAAATCATACTCAATTATCACAGATATATACAAAGCATATCACAGAGTATCATAGAATATCATCCAATAAAAATCACAATCCAGATATTCTACTTATAATCATCCATAAGCAAACATCTTTAATCCTGCCTGATAAATCATTAATTAATTAATTATTCCATTTCATACCATTTAATTAACTTCTTAATCAATTTATACCTTAATTACTTAATTCATTACTCCTTAATTATTAATTAATAACCTTAATTATTAGTTAATAAAACTTAATTACCCATTTATTAATCACTAATTAATCAATCACTAATTACAAATTAATCAATCACTAATTACAAATTAGTTACTCACTAATTACAAATTAATTACTTAATTAATCTTTAATTTATTTCATAAATTATCAAAATTCTTAGTTATACTTAAGATAAACATTCTCTTTGTTAAATGCTAAATCACATTACTAAAACATTTACCTTTAATTAACATTTAACTTTATTTATAAAATAATTAAATTTAACATATCTTTAACTGTTTAACATACTTAATTTAACAAACAAACTGTTTCTTAATTAAAGTTTTGAAAGAAATTTTATTTAAAGAATTTATAAAGGATTATAACAATTTCATTTTTTACATTTCCAAAAGAACTTATTAAAACAGGTTTTAAATTTTGGTTGCCCTGACTTCGGTTAGACCCAATGATAACTCGGCCCTACTTCGAGCTATCTCTCCTTTCCCTGTTTAATTTTTTTAAGTTTAAATTAGAAACAAAACAGAGATGGCTTCTCACACACGAAGCCGAGTCCCAACCCGAATTCCCCTCCTTCCAGTCCAACACTCCTTCGAGTTACTCACAAACCCAAAACTCCCTAACGCAAAATAGATGCCGTACACGTGCACCGGCCATCGATGGCATCGCCACCTCCAGTGACTTGCTCCACATCTGCGATCGACCCAACATTCAACTCTTGCCTTCGAACCAACATCACGAAGTATGAAAAGAAATTTGACACTTCCAGCAAAAATCACTCCACCACGGCCATTTCGACCACCGAAACCACCGCACCTCCATCCACAACCTCGTCTATGTCTCGAGTGCATCCCCTCCAAATTTGGCCACACTCGATGCATTGTCTATTGCGCACGAGCCTAAAACCCAAACCTTACTCTTCCCTCTGGTCGACGCCACGTTGAAGTAGAACACGTGCAACTATTTTTACTGACCTCGCCATACCTTCCTCCTCCTCCAGTCGAAAACCCGACATCCAATGCTTCACCCATCGCCGGAATTTGATTAAAATCCACTTTCAGTTCATTTATAAACTGCTCTAAGTGTACTCGATTAAAAATCATCATTTCTATCTTAAAAATCCTATTTTCTAATAATGATTCAAGTTATATAAATGAATTGATAATTCGTGACTTTAGAATTTTACATATATCTGAATTTTCTCTGTAAAATCAAATTTCCAGATGTTATATTTCACTATCCGACATAAAACTATTTTTAGATCTTAACTCATGTATAAATAAACTTGTTTTGTTTTAAACTCTCGGCCTGATAGTGATTAAATGGAGATGTATTGAATTTCTCGGTTATTTTACACCCTGTAACCCAAAAGCAGAGAAGAACATACGCAACACGGTCATATAGATATATACAGAGTTAAATTTAGAAGAAAATACACAAGCAAAGCACAAAGTTATTCATGAATCATATACTAAGATTTAAATTATACTTAGAACTTAAAATAATTTGTTTACTCACCCGAGCAAATTTTGGACAGAGAGCAACTTTCCGGTCTTGATCAAAGAACACAGCCTACTTTGATTTGAAAGGTTATCAGCCTGGATTTGCTCTTCCTTACTTGCCATTTTTTTCTTCTTGTTGATTAGTTGCAGTTAAGTTTTAGTTGTAGAATTAATTTCTGGGTTGCAAAGTTGTGATGAACGAATGGAACTAAAAGATGTACATATAGACACAAAGGTGTGTGAAGGGTTTGGTTTACTGGTACAAATATTTCTTAAGCTTGGTCAGAGATTTTTTCTTGTGGAGGCTGATATGATTCGAATACATTCCGAAATGACTCTCTTGTATGCTAGCATTAATTACAATTGCCTTGTTTCATGTTTCATATTTATCCCTTTTTTTGTCTCATTTCTTTTCATATACATATTGCTATAGTTAACTACCAAGTTACAGGTTTGCTTTCTACCCTAAGCCTTTTATAAAGTTTGCTATATCCCCTTTTTTCAGTTTTTACTTATGTTGTACACCCAAGAATTGCTTATATATTTTTATATCTATTTCTAGTGTTAACTCCACCTCGGCCATGACTCGGTGACCTAAAACAGTTACCGACATAAGGCTTAACAGGGATGCCGACTCAGCAGACTTAAGAGGGATGCCGACCTAAGGTTTAAGAGTGAAACCTACCTAAGGAGGATACCGATCTAAATACCTAAGAAGGTTGACGACCTAACTGCTCGGGACAGGTTCACGGTCTACACTTGAGTCGTGACCGAATTATGGCCTATGTTAGGTCGTTCCCGACCAAGGCAACGAAGGAGAATCCGGTGCAGCTACTTAGCACGCAGCCTGTTAACTCGGCGGTGACTGGGGACTTGTGATTTGAATCCCGAAGAGCATACACTTCCCGTTTAAGCCGTAAGCCATGCATGAGAAAGAGAGGGTGACCTATGATCTATCCTGGGTCGGTGGCGACCTACGACCTATTTTAGGTCGGCCACTACTTACAACTTGACACCGAAAATTCGTATAAATACCCCTCGACTCCAACACTTAGGGGGACCTTTTTGAATGATTCTTCTTGGAAGCAACTACATTCTGCCGAGCTACTTCATCAACAATTGCAACACTTAGGATGCTTCAATCAACTTCAACTCGAGATTCAGCTTATTGGACATGGATTCAAGGGATTTTCTCGTATCGAAGTTTTAGCTACTTGTCTTTCCAAGTGATGTAATGGAAGATTGTTATAGAATTGTATTTGATCCAGCAATAAAAAAGAATTAAAGTGGACGTAGGCTCAATTGGGAGCCGAACCACTATAAACGTTGCGTTCTTACTGTTTTCTCTGTAATTTCTCCTGCTTAAATCTGATTCCCGTGCAAACGGGTGGTGCTTTCACACTCGCTTTATCACACTGGGGTGTTAGCGTCCGATTTTCACGTTAATATTTTTGGTGCTTTCACTGAGAACCCAACTCAGGATACTTCCACCATTGCTCCGCAAAGGTCTGTTGAAAGGATTTCTTTTAAAACCAGAAGTTTATTGGAAATAATGGCTCCTGGGAGAAAACGAAGTTCTGTAAGATCCGACAATGTTCAAGAGAATACTGCTACCTCTCCTCCTTCAAGTCAAGCGGCTCCAACTGTTGGAGTTACGCGAGCAGAATTGGACGTCGTAGTTTTGGGGTTGAATCAACAATTGAATGCTCAGAATGCGCAGTTTGAAGCCCAGAATGCCCAGAATGCCCTGATCTTAAGTAAGTTGAATGATCTACTTGGGGCAAACCGTCAACCGGGTAATAATGATGGAAACCCTACTGTGGGAGTTTAGAATGTTGAAGGGAACCTTTCTCAAAGAGCCGCAGACCCTGTGTAAAGGACACCTCCTCAAGCTGGAGGATCAGGGCCGCAGCCGACCCTCCGTGAACGATTGTCATGACAGAATTCAGAGAGAGTGGCTGATGTTTGCCCTCCATAGACCCTAAATGATGAAGAGTATTTTTCGGGTATGGTTCATCAAATCATGAAGGAAAATATGCGAAGAGATGAAGATTAGAAAGAGTGGGGTTTTGCTCCAAGCAAAACTCCATTTACTGAAAAGATCTTGAAGGCAGAGTTCCCAAGGAAATTCGTTCCCCCTACTATTCCGGCTTACAAGGGGACGAGTGATCCTAACGAGTTTCTGTATAAATACGACTGGCATATGACGGGTGCCAGAGCGTCTGATGAAATCAAATGTCTATATTTTCCGGTATATCTTGAAGGTGTGGCTCTATTGTGGTTTACAAAGCTTCCAGTCAGGTCCATTGATCAATTCTCCGATTTGACCAGGAAATTCAAGGAGCAATTTTGATTGTATGCTTCTAAAGCAAAGGATATAATGTCGCTGTCAAGTCTAGAGCAAAATCCGGGAGAATCCATCAGATCATTTTTAAATCGTTTTAACATAGCATTGGCCAAGGTAGATAATGCTGAGCCATGCATGGTCCTAACATACTTGATGAGGGCGATTGACAAATCAAGCGAATTTGGAAAGTGGTTGAAAATGAAAGAACCAAACTCGCTCGACAAATTCTACAAGAAAGCAGATGAATTCATGCGCTTGGAAAGCCTCTAAACACCGGCTAAGGTGGTATCAGTGCAAGCCTGGAACAATGGTGCTGCTTCGAACAAGAAAGAACCTAACACTCAGAAAAGGGGAAATGATGGTGGAAAGAAATAGGGAGATGCTAAGAAAGGCCGTCCTTTCAATTTCACGCCCTTGATCGATACCCTTGAGAACATCTTCTTTGCAACCAAGGATGATGTCAATTATCCGACACCACCTAAAATGAGAATGGGAAATAAGATGGAGAAGAGTGGAAGGTTCTGCCGGTTCCACAACTAGCTCGGCCATGACACCAACGAATGCCGTCAGTTGAAAGAAGTAATTGAACAACTTTTGAAAGAAAACAAGCTCCAGCAGTATGTGAAAAGGAATAGAAATGCCCCAGCTTCGTCAATTCAAGGACAACAAGTTCCCACTCACCGTCCTGGCTCAAGTGAGAAGGCCGTAGAGCATGAATCGGAAAGACCTGTCATCAATATAATAACTGGAGGGCCCCACCCAGCAGGCAAAAGTTGGGGCGAGATGGAAAGGTATGCCCGGGCCTTGAGGCATGTACCAGCTGAAGAGAATGTTTTTGTTTTAGAAAATGATGCGCCTTTAAAGCAACAAAAGACTTCCACAGATGATATTGTATTCAGTGCCAGAGACTCTTTGGGTATCGAGGCTCCTACCATAGATCCTTTGGTCATATCCGCTGGTATTGTGCCGGCTACTGTGAGAAGAGTTCTAGTTGATTGTGGAGCTTCATGCAACATTCTCCTCAAGAAGACCTTTGATCAAATGAAAATTCCAATGGCTGACGTTCAAGTGTGACGAGCCGGAATTTTCTAGCAATATCAATTTAATAATCTGCATTAAATATTAAATTGATGTGATATATTGTTGATAATTTAATCTGAATTGATGACTTTCTTTTAATAAATATTTAATGGGTAAATGATATCTGTTAAAATTAATTGTTTGTTTCTATTTATATATGTATATATTTGTATACATTGCAAATAGATGAATTTGTTTTAAAATTTAAATAATAAAATTTGTTTTAAATACTAATATATATTTTAGTGAATTAGAAATTATGTTTTATTTAATTTAAACTTTTCAAAGGTTAAATAAATAAATATAGAGTTTTAAATATATAAGCAAATGTTTAAATAGTTCAAGACTCATTTTAACTTAAGTTTAAATTTAATTTATTAACAAAGGATTTGTTTACTTTTCTTTTAGTATAGTCTGATTTAAAATATGAATTTAAAAATATATATGAGTTATATAAATATAATTTTGTAAATCAATACATTAACATACATAATAAAATATGTAGTTTATAATAAAAAGATAATCTATTCTATCTATCATTTCAAAGTGATAAATATGTTTTTATAAAATAAATAAAATTAAAATATGCATATAGAAATATAAGTAAATACATAAGTTAAATTATAATAGCATAACAACTATCAAGTCATTTAGTTTCAAACAACAAACATAGCAATAAAATAAAATATTCATAAAGCTATAAATTAGAAGTTAACATACTATATGCAATAAGTTAAATGAGAAGTAAACATATAGGATACACTCATAGATTAAAGCTAAGTATAGATACATTTTAAATTTATAATAACAAGACAACAATAAATAAACTAGAAACAAAATCATTTTTTTAAGTTTGTAAACTATTATCAATGTACTGCAGCATATGTATATGTTTAAGCATCAAGAACAAAAGTTGAACCTGAAAATCAAGACAGTAACAAAATCTAAAATATATGCAAGCTACTGAACAATAGTAAACTGCAGTATATAAATATATGTATATGTTTAAAAAGCATTTAGTAACAATAGTGTATGCAAGCCGAATTGTATGAAATAAAACAAATACAGCAACAAAATGAAAGATATAAAATATCTTTGTGTGCAGGCCAGATAAATAAACAACTGCGTATGTGAAGCTTGCTAGGGACGATAGTATTAAATATCCTTAAGCTAACAAACAAAAACTAATTAATGAAAAATCTTTTAGTACACTTAAGTATTCATATCAGCCACCCTTAATAAAATATCTCTGGAAACATCTTTACAAACGAAGATTTTATGCACATATTTGTTTCAGATTGTTGAAACATAATCATATACCCTGTCTTCTTATTTTTCTATAAAGCAGTTTCATTTTTATTCAATTCGAATTAATTAAAAAGTAATGTAACTTCATTTCAAACTCAAACAAACAAAGCTTCAGTGTAAACAACAACTTAAAATCAATTAATACCGAGAAACAAGAGAGTTCAACCTAAAAATTGCAAGCCTGAAGCAAAGCAAAAGTGAAGTTTCAGCTGTTTACATGCCTGCTTCAATAAAGTGCCTTTGTTCTTCTATATTATCTGTGAGTAACATTTTTAACAATTACTTAAGTTTTAAATTCTGATGCATGCCTATATTGGAATGTTTAAATGAATTGTGTGAACATGTATATCTTCATTTTCTCTGGATATTTGTGAGTTGTGATTCTGCATATCTAAAGCCTGCAAAATCAACCTGTTTTCTTATTAAAAAAAAAAACAAAAGCTCAAGTATATTTACATATGATTGATAATTTATGCCTGAATTAAGTATGAATATGTGTTTATACCCTGTTGGATGGTTGTGAAATGACCCCTGCATGTTTATAATCTGTAATACACCTCTGTATATTAAGTTTTCAAGTTCAGGCTTATTTCAAAAATCATTTCTGGTGATCTATGGATTGTTAGGACTTAAGATCCAAACAGATATTGCTTGTTTGATTCTGAACAAAGAGTTAAAAATTTATTTAGTGTAAACTAAGACAGGAATTGCTCTGGAAATAAAAGTTTAAACAGTAAGTTCAAATCTCTGTAAACATTCAAACATGAAATTCTACAATTCAGGTGTATAAACTAAATCTTTAAACTATGACATGATTTTTAAAGCTAGAATCAAAATTTTTTTAAATTAGAAGTGAAAGTGCAATTTTGGGTTGCACTGTTTTTGGGTTTTTGGGAATCTCTGGTGATCTATGGGATTAGAGTTGATTGGATTGTGCGAGAAGGTGGGGGAGCTTGCCAGGGTGATGGGAAAAATAGGCGGAGGTGGTCACAGTCACGGTGGCGACAGCGGTAGACCTTTAATGATTGTAAACCTAATTTTTGCTTTGGTTGGGTTTTGGCCTCGTTCGGTGACCAGAGGTGATCGAGTTCAACGTGGGCTTGGGAATAGGTAGAGGGAAGTTTGTTGGAGCTGTAGCCGGAAGTGGTGGTACTCCGGTGGTCGGAGTTTGGTGTGCGGCGAAGTTTCCAGGGTCGAGTGGTAAACTGTTGTGCTCCAGGCAACTCGATTTTGATATGAGGTGATGCAGTGGGTTTGGATGTTCGTGACGACATCTGGAGATAATCGCCGATGGGAAGCAGTTGTAGTGGATGGCCGACGATGGCCAGAGGGATGGTGCACGTGCACATGCATGTTGATGGTATGGGTTGTGTGGGTAGTTGGGGAAGAAGAAGTACAGGAGTTCGAACGTGGGTTACTTCGGGGTCGACACGAGCTTTGCGCGCTGTTTTTGTTGGGCTTGATCTTGTTTCAATTGGGAAGACAAGAAGGAGGAGAAGATTTGTGCAAGGGGGAAACTCGAAGCAGCTTGAGTTTTTACTCGGGGAAGCCCGCATATTACTCGAAGAATAGAGGGGGTGCTCGTGTTTTAGAGTACAGGTTTGTAACCTGAAACAGATGTTAACAGTTTCAACTATATTTGAAACTTTTGTTTTAAAATCAAAGCTAAAAGCTAAGTGCTAAATAAAATTGAAATAATGAATTTAAGTTAGTTTTGAATATTGTTGGAAATAGCAAGTTTTCAAAATTTAAATTATTCTAATATCTTAAAAGTGTTTAAAAATTTAAGTATTTTCAACTAGAGTAAGTTCAAATTAAAATTTAAAGGTGTTAAGGAAAGAAGAATAAAATAGGAATTAGGTCTTGGACATGAAATTCCAGATTTGTAATAAAATAAAGTTTTATAATTTAAACTTATTCAAATGTGTTTTAATTGTAATTAAACATGTGAGTTGCAAAAGGGGTTTTAAAATAAATTAGCTACAAACTTTATTAATGGTAAATTGGTTTTTAATTAGAAAATAAAATAAATGTTTTAAACATATTGGAATTTTACTTTAAGTTTTTAGAATTTTTATATGCATTAACTCTTAAGTTGATTAGGTAAAAATAATTAATGATTGAAAATAATTAAACTAGTAAATATAGTGCAAGTGTAGTAATTAAAGTTAATTAATAAATTAATTGACTAATATGTGATTTAGAATTATAAATTGGATTTTTAAATTAATAATGGTTAATTAATTTATAATTAATAATTAATATAAGTTGATTATGTTTGAAGTAAATAATTAAATAATTAATAAAGTTCATTGACCAGATTATGTTATAATTAATTAATATGATTGATTTTGTAATAAATTAATTTGATTAATTAATTCAATAATAATCATTGTAATAATTTAAATGAAATTATTTATTGAAAAGTAATTAAGAAAATTATTACTTATTAATTGTTTAAATTGATTTGATTTGAGTTAATTAATTTAGTTTAATTAACTGATATTATGGAAGTAAATTACTTAGAGAAGTAATTGATGAATAATTACGGGATGTAACTAAGAAATTGATTTATTTGAGAATAATAAATCAACAAGATAATTAAATGGAAATAAATCGATATAAATGTAATTAATGGAGCATAATTACTAAGAATAGTAATTGGATGATCATTACTTGATGAAGTTAATACAAGATGATCTGTAAGTAAAGTAATGTAAGTAATTTCTTTTGTAATTAATCAAAGGATTAATTTATGGGAATAATTAATCATGGAATGATTAATTTGTTAATAAGTAATTGAGAGTAGTTAATTACTGGTTTGTTATTAATCAAGGGGCGATTAATAATTGTGTTTAAGTAAAGATTAATCACTTAATTAATTTAAATAAGTAATTTAATATAATTGGAGATCATTAAGTAATATAATTAATGAGGTAATTAAGAATTGTAAATTAAGGAATAATTAAATAAGGGAAGTAAGTAAATGTTATTCAATTATGAATAATTTAGAATAATTCATTATAGAAATTAATTAAAGACTAACTTACTTCTTGTAATTAGAGAATGGTTAATTAATTTGATTTATAATTAATTAATAATTGTGAGAGTAGGATTTATGGAATGAGTAATTAATTTAATTTATTTTAAATTAATTAAAATGGAAGTAGTTAATTTAATTCATTTTAAATTAATTCTAGCTTGTGATTCTTAAATCATTGCTGATGGATGATATTGATATTTCATTGTTTGATTGTGATCTCAGAAATGAGTTGAATAATGTCTATGTGATATGAGATGCTTGATTTAAGTATGATAATGTTTAATTATCTGTTTGGATGATGATATTAGTTATCTGTTTATGATGATGATGTATTATCTATTATGAAATGTGAATTATCTATCTGTGCATATTGATAATATTGAGTTGACTGTTAAGACTAAATAGACAACTTGGCCTTAAAAGACACGCTTTGGATTTCGATGAGACCGGGATCGGTTTTCCGCATTAGGAATATCCGAAAACCACATCATTTCCAAATTAACGATAGGTCGTGAATCTGAAGTGAAAATGAAGATTCAGAATGCAAGGATTATCGTCGTTAACTCTGAGGGTGATTCCAAAATGAGTGTAACGAGATGATGCCTTCGGTTTCGTTCGAACCCGGAACGAACTTGTATGGATTGAATGCTTTCAACACATCGTCAGGCGGACGATGAGCATTCTAAGAAATATGTTCTATAAAGGTAATCGTAACCTCAAGCCTCATCAACCGGGAATGGCTAAAACAGGGGAGGTGCAGCAAGGTTAGGTGGGTCATGCCCAAGCAGGACAATGATATTCGCATGTCTAGATGTCCCTTTTTATTCGGCTTAGTGGGCGGTTGGTCTGCAGCCAACTGCGGGGTTTATCTTGTTCGGGACTGTTCAGTAAGGAATGGTTCCGGCCTTGTGTTGCAGGGGATGAAGGGAGTAATACTCGGTACGTCGATCTAGGCCACTTACTGTGACGGGCGGTACCCCAGTAGCCCTGACATTGTATGGAATCCAAAATCCAATAAGTGCCAACGGTTTTGATTGTATTGCCCACTTTTGTGGCTAGTAGCTGGAATTTAATCATGTAACAATTTCGGCTATTTTCTATTTACTTGAAAACCCTAGACCTATTATAATATCACTGGATTTCCTATCAAATGATTTGGTTAGCGTAAGGTAAAAACTTTTCCATGTTTATGTGTGGGAAGTCTTACGTGATACCTTTTGTTTTCAAAAGATTTTTTAAAAATTAAGCAACTTTAACCTGTTACTCATACCAGACCCATGTCTGACCCGAAGTTTATTTTGTTTTTCATAAACTCTCGGGTACCCAAATTTTTACGGGTAGCCAAGGGATTCAGGTTTAGCTTTGGCGAATTCTGGAGGAGAAATGGAGCAGGAGGCTTCAGCGTTGTAAATATATATATAGTTCCTTTGTGTTGATATCTCTGAGTCATATTGTTTGAGTTGTATTGTATTGAGTTGTATTAACTAGACAGGTGTTTATAACTGTCTAGTATGTGATGTATTATCTGTATACTCTGATTGATGTTGTATATTATGTATATACTTATGTGATTAATATAATTTATTCGTTCCGTTGTGAGATTCTGATGTTGTTGTTCTTTCTTATCTATCTTTTTTCTATTTTCTCACCTCTTTCTTTCTTATTAGCGATACTTCTTCCTGGGAGTAGGAAGTGGGGTCGTTACAGTGGTATCAAAGCGCTAGGTTGAGTGAATACCTAGGCTCTTAAGTGATTTCTTTCCTGAGAGAGCGTATTTGTAATTTTGATATATATATATTTATTTTCTTTTTATTTGTTGGATTTCCTGTTCAGGTTTTCTAATATAAGTATAAGGGTAGATTAAGTAGTGGTGTGTGTAACACGACTACCTGTGGTTAGTGTAACGATCCCGATTTTTAATTAAATTTAAATTTGATAATGTAAATAAATTTTTGAATAAAATTGTAAATTAACTTGAAATTTTCAAATTAAATAGGATATTTGTTTATTTGAGTATTTAATTCAAAATCTAAACAAATAAAAAAAAAGTGATAGTAATATATAATTAAATCCCAATTTTATTTTGAGATTAAAATATTGAAATAATAAATATTGTAAAAAGTCATATAGATTTAAAATCTTATATATATGTGTATATTACAAATATGAGTAAATTGAATACATATTTAAAATTAATTTAAATTTGTTCAAAATAAAGTGTGAATGTATAAATGGATATGAAAATTTATATTTCAAGTTTGAAATGGAAAATTGAATTTAAATTTAAAATAAATATTCAAAAAAATTAAGTAGTATTAAAAATCATTTCTTTCTTTAAAATTAATAAAACAAAATGTGTATAAAATGAGCAATAAAAGTTTAAAATAATATATATAGATAAGTTGTTTATTTTAAAAAATATAATGGTCTTAATTCAAAAATATATATATATGTATATATATACAATGAAGTAAGCTTAAATATATTGGTTAAATACTTTTAACATTGAACATGTATGTATATGTATAAAAAGGGATAAAGATATACATTTGTTTTAAAGTATATAAGTTATAAATATAAACTTAACAAGGGTTTAAACCATAATTTCCAAATTTAATTAAAGTGAGGACTTAAACACAATTTAGGTTGCAAGAGACATTTGTAAGAAAATCAAAACATGTTTTAACAAATGTAAACATTAAGACAAGTGGCATTTGAATTGTCTTTTGAATTTAATTTTCTTTTTAACTTATATGAAAAGAAAATATACTCAGTCTATTTCCTGTTTTCTCAAACCTGAGACAAAACTGTAAAATAAAGCTTCAAACAAGTAAATTAAAACAAACTTGAATTCATTTCAAACAAAATAAGATCAACCGGAATTGAGGCATGCAGTAAAATTCAGGGCAAGAAAAAAAAAAAAAAAAAACATCAAAACAGAAACTGGGAATTCAAGATCAAAAACCTGGGAAACCAATTTAATCTTCAACCTGTAACAAAACAAAAATGTCAAATTGGATTCAAAGTTTAAACTGAAATGCAAATCAGAAGCAAAGCAAATCAAATCTGGAGATAGTGAGCAAGCAAAAGAAAACAAGTTTCTCTGGAAAGAAGAAAATGAAGGCAAGTTCTTTTCTTTAAAATTTGAATTTGATATTCAGTAATAATAAAAAAAAACAAAAGATTTAAGCAATATTATCAGTCAGTTACAGATGGGAATTCAAAGCAAGAGAAAAAGAAAAACTACAATCAAGAAAATTCAACAACTAAAGTCTAGGCCTTGTTCTTCTGTTCTTCCCAAACACTCATGATCTAGTGCTTCTCTGTTACAAGCAACAGGTGAGCAAACCTTCTACTTTGAATCTGTTCTTGTTGTTGTGAACAAACCTCCTTTATTTAAAACTTTAAATCTTGTTGTGCTTGCATGATTGTGTTATGAATGCTTGTCTATGATGATGTATGTGGTTCAGATATACATGCATATGTCCCTGTAGAGTTACAGGTGTGGCCAAATTCATACCCAATGAAAAGAAAAAAAAAAACATAACAGGGCTTGAAAAAAAAAAAAAAATTGTTGTTAATTGCTTCTCTGTTTGCATGACTGTGAGCAACTTTAAATTTTTAAAACCATTTCTTTGAATCTGCACTTTGAATAGAGGTGAGTAACAAATTATCTTTAAAAACTAATTTAAATTAGGATTGTTGCTTAAATTATTGCTTGATGAGTATGATGGATTTGTCTGTGCATGTGTATGGGATTTGAATGCCTGTGTTACTGTGATGCATTTCTTCTTGTTCTAGAATTCCAGGCTTATATTTCATTCAAAATTTCATAAACTCAAGGTATAATCTATGTTTAGATGCAAAGTAAGATTTATTGGATTCATCTGTTCATGTTTTAAAAGTCAAGAAGTTAAAAAAATTTGAGTTAACACTGGAAACTGATTTTTTTAAATTTAGTATTAGTATTTTGGTGTATGTTCTATTTACAGTTTGTTTTTGAATAGAAAATTTGATTTTTGGCAGATTTTTGCAATCTGGTATTTGTGGGAACTCAAACTCTTCTGAGTTATTAAGAAAAGATATTAGATTCCTAGAAAACTGTAATGAGAATAATGAATTGCTTGATTGGTTGCTGGGGGAAAATTTTTGGTTTGAACACTGAGTTTTGAATAAGGATTAAAGTATGGGACAGTGAGGAGGTGAAGAGTGGATCAAGTGTTTTGATTTTTGGGTGTGTGGGTAGTTGATGTGTGAGGGAGTTCATGGCCGGAGGAGTGGATTGCCAGATGGTCGGAATGGCAAAAGATGGCCATTGACAGGTGGAACAGAAACCTGTAATATGTTTTCAGGTTGAATTTGGGTGTTGCAGGGAGGCTGTGGAAAAAAGGGAGATTGACTCGAAGCAGGTGGGTAAGTGACTCGGAGTAGGGAGATATAAAACCCGAAGTAAAATTAGGGGGTCTCAGGTTGAACTCTGCATTTTTCCAGGTTTAAGATAAAAACTGTTTTGTTGTAAATCTGGGTTTTAAAAAAATTGTAAACTCTGTAGTTTTTAGGTTTCAAGAAAGTTTAAGTTTAAATCAAATTCAAGTTTGTATTTTAGATTCAAATTCAAGTTTGATTTTTTTTGAATTGAATTCAATTCCAGGTTTTTAAAACTGTTTCCTGTTTTTTTAAAAAAATAATCTGGGTTGAACTGTTTAAAATCTGCAGTTTGGGTTTTGATTAAAATTTAAGTGTAAATCCAAATACAGGTTTGAATTTCAGATTCAAAATTTAATCCCAGTTTTAAAAATAAAATCAAAGTTTAAAATTTATCTTAATTAACCATTTCATTTGGTAAATAAGTTTGAAACTTTAAATATTAAGATTTAAGTGTGAATAGAATTTACAGATAAATTTTAAAATCTGGAATTCAAGATTTGAGAATGAGTTCAGTTTAAATTTAAATAGAAGATTTAAATTTGAAAGTTGGAACTAAGAATGAATGGAATTTCTAAAAATTTAAAAATGAATTTAACATCAAATTCTTATGATTTCATTTTAAGTCAAACTTTTGTTTGAGTTGTAGTTTAAAATAAGTTTCAAATTATTTAAAATTTGATAAGTTTAATATTATTCTATTTTAACTTGAATTTAAATTGGAATTTAAAGGGAAATTTCTTAAGTATTTTGTTTTGGATAATATTGTTTTAAACATAATTAAGATTGATTAATTTGAAAGGAAATTTCTTAAGTTATGTTTATTTTGAAAATTGATTAAGAATTATGTTTTAGGATTTATTAATAAGGTAATTAAGATTAATTAATTAATTTAATTAATTAATTGTATTTGGGATTTATAATTGATTAATGATTAATCAATTGGAATTAAGATCATTAATTAAGTTATTAATTAATGATAAATGAATATTAATTATGTAATTAAGATTTAAATTGAGGTTAATTTATTTAATAATTAACTTTAATTAATAAATGATTAAAGATAATTTAAACGGTAATTAATTTAAGTTAATTACTTTTTAAAATAATTAGAGGATGGTTAATGAGGTCATTAACCATGATTATTTAATGATTATTTAATGTAGTTAATTTTTATAATTAATTAGATTAATTAATTTAATAATAATCAATTGTAAATGGTTTGAGCAAATTACTTGATAAAGTAATTAAGGAATTAACTACTTAATGTAATTAATTTAATTTAATGAGATTGTTTAATTTAATTAATTAAGTTTAATTAGTTTTAAACACCTGGGTTAAGAATAATTACTTTATGTAATTAATGTTTTGGAAATTAATTAGTTAAGTAATTGTTTAATAATTACATGATTATAATTAAGTGGAGATGTTTAAGAATGAGTAATTTGGATAAATTATTTAATAATTAATCAAGGTATTAATTAAGAAATTAATTTAAGGATAAATAATTTGGTTTAATATAGTAATTAAGTTGTTAATTACTTTGAGTAATTAATTTAAGAAATAATTTAGATCATTAATTATTTAATTAGTGATGTAATTAAGGATGATTAATTTGGATTAATTAATCAATAATAGGTAATAAATTAATGTAATTAATTTAGAAGTAATTAAAGAAGCAATTAAGGGTAGTTCATTACTAATGAAAGTGATTATGTGAGGAATAGATTTAAAACCACATAGATTTATTCATCTTAATTGTAGATGTTTGATTGCCAATTAAATGCTTCATGATGGATTGATATGTTTTGTGATGCTATGTAATGCTTTGTGCTGGGCTATTTTATTTGTGACGTATATATTGTTATATGTATATGCAACCCCTTGACCCATAGAACGACATTTGAATTTCGATGCGACAGGGAGTCGGATTCCAGTCGGTTATTCGAAACCCACATCGAATCATATTAGTTAATCTTTGTGATTGATATTTTACTTTATCTATAAATCTGTGAATATAGATAAGCGTTATGGGTTATACCGCTTATCGATATGATTGAATCTGTGTTGATGTTGTGCACTATTGTGTTGAAACCCTGGACCACACTTATACACACACAAATATGGATTGCACGTGGAAATGGGTTAAGTCACAGATTTTGAAATTGTTTTAAAATTGAATTTTTAAATCCAAAATAGTTTTTGAACTAGAATTGAAGCTTTTGAAAATAGTTATTTTTAAATAACTTGATTAAGTTTTGAAAATTTAGGTAATTGGATTTAAATTTGAATTCAATATTTGAAATTGAATTCTAAAATTTGGAAACTAAGGTTTAAAAAGGGTATTCAACTTATAAATGGGTTTATATGGGTTTTTAAACCATTTTAAAGGTGGTGTTTTGGAATTTAAATTCAAGCCAAGATTCAACTTGTATAAATTGGATTTTTCTAAAACGAAAACTATTTGTTTTCAAATAATAAAGCTTTCACATAAGAAATGAATTTCCAATTGGTGTTAAAAGGACTTCAAGTCTAAAATGAAATGGTTTCCAAATTATAGATAAATCTTTGGAAATGGGTTTGAAAGCTATAAATCTTTAATTTTAAAGATTATAAATTGGGTTAATCCAAATTGAATGGGAATTGTTTTTGAAATCTATGGATAGATCTTTGTGAAACTGGGTGAAACTTTGTGAAATAAATCTTTTTGTTTAAAGATTTAAAAATGGTAATTTGTTTAACCATTTGAAAGAAAAGTTTTGGATTTTTATAAGTTGTGACTTAACTAAAATCCCATATCCATATGTTTTAAAATATGGCGCTTACTATTCGGTTTAGCCGGGAGAGGACCTTGTGTCATATAACCCATTCCGAATAGTGATACGACGTTATGGATAGCATTTGAAGACCGGTGGTGAAGACCGGGTATTTGTGAGAACGATAGGATAACCTATCGATTGTCTCTACACCGAGTAGCTACGGTATAGAGATTCCCTTAGTGATGGGAAGTCCGATCGGGATTGTGGATACCCGGATTTGCAAGGGCTTCTTCGGAAGTGCCTTCGGTTCTGTTCGAACCCGGAACAGACTTGTATGGTTGTATGTCCGACATTACACTTTGAGATATTCACTGATCTCTATCAAATACATTTCTGCTTGGTGGCGGAGAATTTATTCTCTTAGCTTAACACCCTTCTCTGAGACGTACGAGCTCAGAGGTTATGTAATTGATATTTATCAGTGATATATTCCCAACTTGGTAATGTGACATGCTGAGTGGTGCTGTGTGATGATCATTGGTTGATCATTTGTGATAGGATCATTTATTTGATCATTTATCTTTGTGATCATTGCTTTGGTCATCTGTTGACCCAAAGCATGGCTTTGTTGCACAAAGCGTAGCTTTGTGGACGAGACTTCGTCAGGACCTCACTCCCCGGAAATGGTCGAAACAGGAATATGCGGCAAGGTTATGAGGGTCGCGCCCTTTAGGGTATGTCATTTCCTTCTGGTAAAGGGTGGTATCATGGTATGGAGCCCAGATATTTACTCATGTGGATACACTATATCTATTACTGTGTGGTGTTGTTGCGCGCGCTCGGATAAAGGTCCCAAAGGACCGGGGGATGGCATATTCGTGTAGTAGTTACCTAGTTACAGAGGTAACCCGGCCTTGTGTTGGCAGAGATCTAACCGTAACGTTAGTTTCTCGGGACGTCCCGCCAGAGGCGATCCCATGTGGCAATAGGAAGTTCCTTAGCCTGACCATTTGTTGGAAATCCAATCAAAACAATACGTGCCTTGTACGGTTTTAGTTGTATAACCTGCCATGGAATGTGGCGGTAACCTGCTATTGAACATGGTAGCTATAGTAGGCATACGATGAAATGTCGTATGCTGGCTAGGATTTATATTGTACTTTCGAAATGGTTTTTCTTTACTATGCACTAGTAATAATAGCAAAAGAAAATCTTCTCGTATCAAGCATATTTAACTATCATAAGGAGAAATCTCCTCCAATTCTGCGTTTGCATTGTGTGTGTGGCGGGAGGCCTTATGGTAGTTTCATTTTCCAAAAAAGCATTGCGGATTTCAAATTTAAATTCTTTGTTCGTTTTAAAAGACCAAATGTTTTTGTTTTCTCATACCAGTCCCATGACTGACCTGGAGTTTATTGTTCCTTTCCTAAACTCTGGGTGCCCACTATTTTACCACACGGGCAGTCTAGAGTTAGGGTTTTCAGATAATCAGTAGTAGGTGTAGATTCGATAGCTTTGTGCATCGTTATTGGGAGTTCGAGCTATTTCTGGATTGGTGCTTTGGAGATGGAGATTTCTGATGCTGGAGTTCTTTCTTGAAGATTATTTTGGAGATTTGTTCCGCTGCTAGTGTTATCATTATCTTTCCGCTGCTATTCTTTGTATCTCTGATAATGTTGATATTTATTGTACTATTCTGTTGTATCATTCCTGTTGTATCAGTTATTGTATCAAATGTTGTATATTGATATATGCATATTCTTTTTCTTCCGCTGTGTTATTTACTTAATGTGTTATAAGCTCCGGCACGACTCGAATTTCGACATTTGAATCTGCGGCATTCAAGTACAGTGGAGTACGAATGTCGATTTTTGAACGCTGGAATTTGGATCGTGACATTTTGGTATCAGAGCTGATGGTTAAAACCTTAGCTCAGGAGTATAACACATTAAGTAGCTCATTAGAGATAGGGTGAAGTATACCCTAGAATGAGTATATCCCTAAGATATCCGTTCGAATGCCTCAGTAAATTCTCCTACTATCCACCGATAGTAAGTATGAGTGCGAGAAGAGAACGAGATAGGGGACAGGGGAATACGACTACCAATGGTCAATACCCTGCAACAGTGGAAACAACTTTTCTCTATCAATCTCCTTTGATTCGATTTCAAATTCTTTGATTGCTTCGTAGCTGCTCCAGAAAGAAGTTTCGGTGTGATGATGACCTTACGACTCGTTGTAGAAAATCCTTACTTCGTATCTTCATCCGTTTCTTATCAGCTTTTCGATCTAAACTCTAATGAATTTGAAATTTGAAAATTTTAAATAAATGGAAAAATTTTAAATTGAATAAATTGGTTAACTAATATGAAGATTTGATCCATCTATCTATTCTCTGGGATCCGATATATTCTACGGACGATTAGTTATCTCTTCGAACTAATCAATGTCATTGCATATTCGTAGACCGGTGGACCCGAATATTTTGTGTAATATTGTATGAGTTTGTTCTCATATTGTTGATATTATGATTTGGGAAACCAAATGCAGAATAAATATTCGATTCTGATCTGATCAATCATTTCTTTATCTATCATCTTTTCTTTCTCGTCTTCTTTGCAATTTCGAGGACGAAATTCTTTTAAGGGGGGAAATCTGTAACGATCCCGATTTTTAATTAAATTTAAATTTGATAATGTAAATAAATTTTTGAATAAAATTGTAAATTAACTTGAAATTTTCAAATTAAATAGGATATTTGTTTATTTGAGTATTTAATTCAAAATCTAAACAAATAAAAAAAAAAAGTGATAGTAATATATAATTAAATCCCAATTTTATTTTGAGATTAAAATATTGAAATAATAAATATTGTAAAAAGTCATATAGATTTAAAATCTTATATATATGTGTATATTACAAATATGAGTAAATTGAATACATATTTAAAATTAATTTAAATTTGTTCAAAATAAAGTGTGAATGTATAAATGGATATGAAAATTTATATTTCAAGTTTGAAATGGAAAATTGAATTTAAATTTAAAATAAATATTCAAAAAAATTAAGTAGTATTAAAAATCATTTCTTTCTTTAAAATTAATAAAACAAAATGTGTATAAAATGAGCAATAAAAGTTTAAAATAATATATATAGATAAGTTGTTTATTTTAAAAAATATAATGGTCTTAATTCAAAAATATATATATATGTATATATATACAATGAAGTAAGCTTAAATATATTGGTTAAATACTTTTAACATTGAACATGTATGTATATGTATAAAAAGGGATAAAGATATACATTTGTTTTAAAGTATATAAGTTATAAATATAAACTTAACAAGGGTTTAAACCATAATTTCCAAATTTAATTAAAGTGAGGACTTAAACACAATTTAGGTTGCAAGAGACATTTGTAAGAAAATCAAAACATGTTTTAACAAATGTAAACATTAAGACAAGTGGCATTTGAATTGTCTTTTGAATTTAATTTTCTTTTTAACTTATATGAAAAGAAAATATACTCAGTCTATTTCCTGTTTTCTCAAACCTGAGACAAAACTGTAAAATAAAGCTTCAAACAAGTAAATTAAAACAAACTTGAATTCATTTCAAACAAAATAAGATCAACCGGAATTGAGGCATGCAGTAAAATTCAGGGCAAGAAAAAAAAAAAAAAAAAACATCAAAACAGAAACTGGGAATTCAAGATCAAAAACCTGGGAAACCAATTTAATCTTCAACCTGTAACAAAACAAAAATGTCAAATTGGATTCAAAGTTTAAACTGAAATGCAAATCAGAAGCAAAGCAAATCAAATCTGGAGATAGTGAGCAAGCAAAAGAAAACAAGTTTCTCTGGAAAGAAGAAAATGAAGGCAAGTTCTTTTCTTTAAAATTTGAATTTGATATTCAGTAATAATAAAAAAAAAACAAAAGATTTAAGCAATATTATCAGTCAGTTACAGATGGGAATTCAAAGCAAGAGAAAAAGAAAAACTACAATCAAGAAAATTCAACAACTAAAGTCTAGGCCTTGTTCTTCTGTTCTTCCCAAACACTCATGATCTAGTGCTTCTCTGTTACAAGCAACAGGTGAGCAAACCTTCTACTTTGAATCTGTTCTTGTTGTTGTGAACAAACCTCCTTTATTTAAAACTTTAAATCTTGTTGTGCTTGCATGATTGTGTTATGAATGCTTGTCTATGATGATGTATGTGGTTCAGATATACATGCATATGTCCCTGTAGAGTTACAGGTGTGGCCAAATTCATACCCAATGAAAAGAAAAAAAAAAACATAACAGGGCTTGAAAAAAAAAAAAAAATTGTTGTTAATTGCTTCTCTGTTTGCATGACTGTGAGCAACTTTAAATTTTTAAAACCATTTCTTTGAATCTGCACTTTGAATAGAGGTGAGTAACAAATTATCTTTAAAAACTAATTTAAATTAGGATTGTTGCTTAAATTATTGCTTGATGAGTATGATGGATTTGTCTGTGCATGTGTATGGGATTTGAATGCCTGTGTTACTGTGATGCATTTCTTCTTGTTCTAGAATTCCAGGCTTATATTTCATTCAAAATTTCATAAACTCAAGGTATAATCTATGTTTAGATGCAAAGTAAGATTTATTGGATTCATCTGTTCATGTTTTAAAAGTCAAGAAGTTAAAAAAATTTGAGTTAACACTGGAAACTGATTTTTTTAAATTTAGTATTAGTATTTTGGTGTATGTTCTATTTACAGTTTGTTTTTGAATAGAAAATTTGATTTTTGGCAGATTTTTGCAATCTGGTATTTGTGGGAACTCAAACTCTTCTGAGTTATTAAGAAAAGATATTAGATTCCTAGAAAACTGTAATGAGAATAATGAATTGCTTGATTGGTTGCTGGGGGAAAATTTTTGGTTTGAACACTGAGTTTTGAATAAGGATTAAAGTATGGGACAGTGAGGAGGTGAAGAGTGGATCAAGTGTTTTGATTTTTGGGTGTGTGGGTAGTTGATGTGTGAGGGAGTTCATGGCCGGAGGAGTGGATTGCCAGATGGTCGGAATGGCAAAAGATGGCCATTGACAGGTGGAACAGAAACCTGTAATATGTTTTCAGGTTGAATTTGGGTGTTGCAGGGAGGCTGTGGAAAAAAGGGAGATTGACTCGAAGCAGGTGGGTAAGTGACTCGGAGTAGGGAGATATAAAACCCGAAGTAAAATTAGGGGGTCTCAGGTTGAACTCTGCATTTTTCCAGGTTTAAGATAAAAACTGTTTTGTTGTAAATCTGGGTTTTAAAAAAATTGTAAACTCTGTAGTTTTTAGGTTTCAAGAAAGTTTAAGTTTAAATCAAATTCAAGTTTGTATTTTAGATTCAAATTCAAGTTTGATTTTTTTTGAATTGAATTCAATTCCAGGTTTTTAAAACTGTTTCCTGTTTTTTTAAAAAAATAATCTGGGTTGAACTGTTTAAAATCTGCAGTTTGGGTTTTGATTAAAATTTAAGTGTAAATCCAAATACAGGTTTGAATTTCAGATTCAAAATTTAATCCCAGTTTTAAAAATAAAATCAAAGTTTAAAATTTATCTTAATTAACCATTTCATTTGGTAAATAAGTTTGAAACTTTAAATATTAAGATTTAAGTGTGAATAGAATTTACAGATAAATTTTAAAATCTGGAATTCAAGATTTGAGAATGAGTTCAGTTTAAATTTAAATAGAAGATTTAAATTTGAAATTTGGAACTAAGAATGAATGGAATTTCTAAAAATTTAAAAATGAATTTAACATCAAATTCTTATGATTTCATTTTAAGTCAAACTTTTGTTTGAGTTGTAGTTTAAAATAAGTTTCAAATTATTTAAAATTTGATAAGTTTAATATTATTCTATTTTAACTTGAATTTAAATTGGAATTTAAAGGGAAATTTCTTAAGTATTTTGTTTTGGATAATATTGTTTTAAACATAATTAAGATTGATTAATTTGAAAGGAAATTTCTTAAGTTATGTTTATTTTGAAAATTGATTAAGAATTATGTTTTAGGATTTATTAATAAGGTAATTAAGATTAATTAATTAATTTAATTAATTAATTGTATTTGGGATTTATAATTGATTAATGATTAATCAATTGGAATTAAGATCATTAATTAAGTTATTAATTAATGATAAATGAATATTAATTATGTAATTAAGATTTAAATTGAGGTTAATTTATTTAATAATTAACTTTAATTAATAAATGATTAAAGATAATTTAAACGGTAATTAATTTAAGTTAATTACTTTTTAAAATAATTAGAGGATGGTTAATGAGGTCATTAACCATGATTATTTAATGATTATTTAATGTAGTTAATTTTTATAATTAATTAGATTAATTAATTTAATAATAATCAATTGTAAATGGTTTGAGCAAATTACTTGATAAAGTAATTAAGGAATTAACTACTTAATGTAATTAATTTAATTTAATGAGATTGTTTAATTTAATTAATTAAGTTTAATTAGTTTTAAACACCTGGGTTAAGAATAATTACTTTATGTAATTAATGTTTTGGAAATTAATTAGTTAAGTAATTGTTTAATAATTACATGATTATAATTAAGTGGAGATGTTTAAGAATGAGTAATTTGGATAAATTATTTAATAATTAATCAAGGTATTAATTAAGAAATTAATTTAAGGATAAATAATTTGGTTTAATATAGTAATTAAGTTGTTAATTACTTTGAGTAATTAATTTAAGAAATAATTTAGATCATTAATTATTTAATTAGTGATGTAATTAAGGATGATTAATTTGGATTAATTAATCAATAATAGGTAATAAATTAATGTAATTAATTTAGAAGTAATTAAAGAAGCAATTAAGGGTAGTTCATTACTAATGAAAGTGATTATGTGAGGAATAGATTTAAAACCACATAGATTTATTCATCTTAATTGTAGATGTTTGATTGCCAATTAAATGCTTCATGATGGATTGATATGTTTTGTGATGCTATGTAATGCTTTGTGCTGGGCTATTTTATTTGTGACGTATATATTGTTATATGTATATGCAACCCCTTGACCCATAGAACGACATTTGAATTTCGATGCGACAGGGAGTCGGATTCCAGTCGGTTATTCGAAACCCACATCGAATCATATTAGTTAATCTTTGTGATTGATATTTTACTTTATCTATAAATCTGTGAATATAGATAAGCGTTATGGGTTATACCGCTTATCGATATGATTGAATCTGTGTTGATGTTGTGCACTATTGTGTTGAAACCCTGGACCACACTTATACACACACAAATATGGATTGCACGTGGAAATGGGTTAAGTCACAGATTTTGAAATTGTTTTAAAATTGAATTTTTAAATCCAAAATAGTTTTTGAACTAGAATTGAAGCTTTTGAAAATAGTTATTTTTAAATAACTTGATTAAGTTTTGAAAATTTAGGTAATTGGATTTAAATTTGAATTCAATATTCGAAATTGAATTCTAAAATTTGGAAACTAAGGTTTAAAAAGGGTATTCAACTTATAAATGGGTTTATATGGGTTTTTAAACCATTTTAAAGGTGGTGTTTTGGAATTTAAATTCAAGCCAAGATTCAACTTGTATAAATTGGATTTTTCTAAAACGAAAACTATTTGTTTTCAAATAATAAAGCTTTCACATAAGAAATGAATTTCCAATTGGTGTTAAAAGGACTTCAAGTCTAAAATGAAATGGTTTCCAAATTATAGATAAATCTTTGGAAATGGGTTTGAAAGCTATAAATCTTTAATTTTAAAGATTATAAATTGGGTTAATCCAAATTGAATGGGAATTGTTTTTGAAATCTATGGATAGATCTTTGTGAAACTGGGTGAAACTTTGTGAAATAAATCTTTTTGTTTAAAGATTTAAAAATGGTAATTTGTTTAACCATTTGAAAGAAAAGTTTTGGATTTTTATAAGTTGTGACTTAACTAAAATCCCATATCCATATGTTTTAAAATATGGCGCTTACTATTCGGTTTAGCCGGGAGAGGACCTTGTGTCATATAACCCATTCCGAATAGTGATACGACGTTATGGATAGCATTTGAAGACCGGTGGTGAAGACCGGGTATTTGTGAGAACGATAGGATAACCTATCGATTGTCTCTACACCGAGTAGCTACGGTATAGAGATTCCCTTAGTGATGGGAAGTCCGATCGGGATTGTGGATACCCGGATTTGCAAGGGCTTCTTCGGAAGTGCCTTCGGTTCTGTTCGAACCCGGAACAGACTTGTATGGTTGTATGTCCGACATTACACTTTGAGATATTCACTGATCTCTATCAAATACATTTCTGCTTGGTGGCGGAGAATTTATTCTCTTAGCTTAACACCCTTCTCTGAGACGTACGAGCTCAGAGGTTATGTAATTGATATTTATCAGTGATATATTCCCAACTTGGTAATGTGACATGCTGAGTGCTGCTGTGTGATGATCATTGGTTGATCATTTGTGATAGGATCATTTATTTGATCATTTATCTTTGTGATCATTGCTTTGGTCATCTGTTGACCCAAAGCATGGCTTTGTTGCACAAAGCGTAGCTTTGTGGACGAGACTTCGTCAGGACCTCACTCCCCGGAAATGGTCGAAACAGGAATATGCGGCAAGGTTATGAGGGTCGCGCCCTTTAGGGTATGTCATTTCCTTCTGGTAAAGGGTGGTATCATGGTATGGAGCCCAGATATTTACTCATGTGGATACACTATATCTATTACTGTGTGGTGTTGTTGCGCGCGCTCGGATAAAGGTCCCAAAGGACCGGGGATGGCATATTCGTGTAGTAGTTACCTAGTTACAGAGGTAACCCGGCCTTGTGTTGGCAGAGATCTAACCGTAACGTTAGTTTCTCGGGACGTCCCGCCAGAGGCGATCCCATGTGGCAATAGGAAGTTCCTTAGCCTGACCATTTGTTGGAAATCCAATCAAAACAATACGTGCCTTGTACGGTTTTAGTTGTATAACCTGCCATGGAATGTGGCGGTAACCTGCTATTGAACATGGTAGCTATAGTAGGCATACGATGAAATGTCGTATGCTGGCTAGGATTTATATTGTACTTTCGAAATGGTTTTTCTTTACTATGCACTAGTAATAATAGCAAAAGAAAATCTTCTCGTATCAAGCATATTTAACTATCATAAGGAGAAATCTCCTCCAATTCTGCGTTTGCATTGTGTGTGTGGCGGGAGGCCTTATGGTAGTTTCATTTTCCAAAAAAGCATTGCGGATTTCAAATTTAAATTCTTTGTTCGTTTTAAAAGACCAAATGTTTTTGTTTGCTCATACGAGTCCCATGACTGACCTGGAGTTTATTGTTCCTTTCCTAAACTCTGGGTGCCCACTATTTTACCACACGGGCAGTCTAGAGTTAGGGTTTTCAGATAATCAGTAGTAGGTGTAGATTCGATAGCTTTGTGCATCGTTATTGGGAGTTCGAGCTATTTCTGGATTGGTGCTTTGGAGATGGAGATTTCTGATGCTGGAGTTCTTTCTTGAAGATTATTTTGGAGATTTGTTCCGCTGCTAGTGTTATCATTATCTTTCCGCTGCTATTCTTTGTATCTCTGATAATGTTGATATTTATTGTACTATTCTGTTGTATCATTCCTGTTGTATCAGTTATTGTATCAAATGTTGTATATTGATATATGCATATTCTTTTTCTTCCGCTGTGTTATTTACTTAATGTGTTATAAGCTCCGGCACGACTCGAATTTCGACATTTGAATCTGCGGCATTCAAGTACAGTGGAGTACGAATGTCGATTTTTGAACGCTGGAATTTGGATCGTGACAGTTAGAAGTATATTTGACGAGACTGTAGACCTGGTACCGTCTCGAGCAAATTTTTTGTGTAAGGATTTCACCAAATCTCTGGAGGGAAACCTGTTAAGATTTGGAGTCCATTTTATTGTCCAAGAGTGGATGAGTAGAATTGGATTTTTGAGAGTTGAGCAAAAGCTAGAATATTATCTTGGTAACACAAGAAGTAAATAGTTGTGAGTTGAGATGCAGTAGCGGTGGATTGTTTCCGAAGAAGTTCTCATGGATCTTTGGATAAGGAAGTATGTCTGCATCAGTTCAGAGGTTGAGTTTAGTTGAATGTTGTGGCCGGAGTTTCCGAGGAATTTTGGATTAAGAATTTTTGGCATCAGTAGCAGTGTTGCAGCTCAGATTGTTCTGCCGGCAAGCGAGGAGGTCATCTGTCAGCAGTTCCTTAGAAGAGAGTCCGGAGGCAGTTTGTGTATCCCCTTCTTCAATGGATTGGCTGAATAAGTTTAAGCTGTTCAGATTGATAAGGAGAGAACAGTTTTCTTTGGATATTAGCCTAGGTTGATCGCAAAAAAAAACTTGCGATAGTTAAGTGTTCTCTGGAATGGCGGAATTTTCCTGAATATCTTTGAAGAGGTCGGTTGTTTGCCTTAGCATCTGTGGAATTGAGTTTGATATCGACTGGATTTCAGAAGTAGTGCCAATAGTTCAGCTTAGTAATAGAATGGTTTCTTGAGTGAGGAATTGGTAAAGCGACTCAAGTTTTGGAGGAATTTCTGAGTTTTATTTTGAATCTGCTGAATCATATTTTTGTAATGTGTTGTCCAGTTATGCTTATGTGCATCATTAGCATTTTCATCCATCCAGATCAGAGTTGTGCAGCGGAAGCAGTTGGAAGTGCATTTGTTTTTCTTTTCTGGGAAAGAGAGGATGTTTTCTACTGATGATAGTAGAGGTTGAGTTCTTGGTTTTGGTTGGTTTTGAGGAAATTATTCTACTGGATTGTTTTTGGATTCAGATTGTTTTAGGAGTTATTAGTGAAGGTTGAGCTGATCAGTGGGTTGAAGGCAAGCTTTGGATTGTCAGAAGTATTTGGTGGATAAGAGACGAAGAAATTTGGATTTGGGAGTCGGAGATTTCATTTTGGAAGAATTTTCTCTGATCCAAAGGAGTTCTATAGATTAGGAGTATAGATTGTTTGGATTCTCTAGATCGAGTATTCCGGTATTCTACTGGGAAACTCTAGGGAGCTCTATCCAGAATTTTATCTGGATAGTTAGCTTTGTTGATTGAGTAGATTGGTTGTGATGATTGTTAGCATGTGATTGATATATGCTTATGGTTTAAAATTAGATTAAAATCTTAAATATATTATTAAATTACCTTTGCTTTTAAATTTCGAGGACGAAATTCTTTTAAGAGGGGAGGAATGTGACGACCCGGAATTTTCTAGCAATATCAATTTAATAACCTGCATTAAATATTAAATTGATGTGATATATTTTTGATAATTTAATCTGAATTGATGACTTTCTTTTAATAAATATTTAATGGGTAAATGATATCTGTTAAAATTAATTGTTTGTTTCTATTTATATATGTATATATTTGTATACATTGTAAATAGATGAATTTGTTTTAAAATTTAACTAATAAAATTTTGTTATAAATACTAATATATATTTTAGTGAATTAGAAATTTTGTTTTATTTAATTTAAACTTTTCAAAGGTTAAATAAATAAATATAGAGTTTTAAATATATAAGTAAATGTTTAAATAGTTCAAGACTCATTTTAAGTTAAGTTTAAATTTAATTTATTAACAAAGGATTTGTTTACTTTTCTTTTAGTATAGTTTGATTTAAAATATGAATTAAAAAATATATATGAGTTATATATATATATAATTTTGTAAATCAATACATTAACATACATAATAAAATATGTAGTTTATAATAAAAAGATAATCTATTCTATCTATCATTTCAAAGTGATAAATATGTTTTTATAAAATAAATAAAATTAAAATATGCATATAGAAATATAAGTAAATACATAAGTTAAATTATAATAGCATAACAACTATCAAGTCATTTAGTTTCAAACAACAAACATAGGAATAAAATAAAATATTCATAAAGCTATAAATTAGAAGTTAACATACTATATGTAATAAGTTAAATGAGAAGTAAACATATAGGATACACTCATAGATTAAAGCTAAGTATAGATACATTTTAAATTTACAATAACAAGACAACAATAAATAAACTAGAAACAAAATCATTTTTTTTAAGTTTGTAAACTATTATCAATGTACTGCAGCATATGTATATGTTTAAGCATCAAGAACAAAAGTTGAACCTGAAAATCAAGACAGTAACAAAATCCAAAATATATGCAAGCTACTGAACAATAGTAAACTGCAGTATATAAATATATGTATATGTTTAAAAAGCATTTAGTAACAATAGTGTATGCAGGCCGAATTGTATGAAATAAAACAAAGACAGCAACAAAATGAAAGATATAAAATATCTTTGTGTGCAGGCCAGATAAACAAACAACTGCGTATGTGAAGCTTGCTAGGGAAGATAGTATTAAATATCCTTAAGCTAACAAACAAAAACTAATTAATGAAAAATCTTTTAGTACACTTAAGTATTCATATCAGCCACCCTTAATAAAATATCTCTGGAAACATCTGTACAAACAAAGATTTTATGCACATATTTGTTTCAGATTGTTGAAACATAATCATATACCCTGTCTTCTTATTTTTCTATAAAGCAGTTTCATTTTTATTCAATTCAAATTAATTAAAAAGTAAAGTAACTTCATTTCAAACTCAAACAAACAAAGCTTCAGTGTAAACAACAACTTAAAATCAATTAATACTGAGAAACAAGAGAGTTCAACCTGAAAATTGCAAGCCTGAAGCAAAGCAAAAGTGAAGTTTCAGCTGTTTACATGCCTGCTTCAATAAAGTGCCTTTGTTCTTCTATATTATCTGTGAGTAACACTTTTAACAATTACTTAAGTTTTAAATTCTGACGCATGCCTATATTGGAATGTTTAAATGAATTGTGTGAACATGTATATCTTCATTTTCTCTGGATATTTGTGAGTTGTGATTATGCATATCTAAAGCCTGCAAAATCAAACTGTTTTCTTATATAAAAAAAAAGCTCAAGTATATTTACATATGATTGATAATTTATGCCTGAATTAAGTATGAATATGTGTTTATACCCTGTTGGATGGTTGTGAAATGACCCCTGCATGTTTATAATCTGTAATACACCTCCGTATATTAAGTTTTCAAGTTCAGGCTTATTTCAAAAATCATTTCTAGTGATCTATGGATTGTTAGGACTTAAGATCCAAACAGATATTGCTTGTTTGATTCTGAACAAAGAGTTAAAAATTTATTTAGTGTAAATTAAGACAGGAATTGCTCTGGAAATAAAAGTTGAAACAGTAAGTTCAAATCTCTGTAAACATTCAAACATGAAATTCTACAATTCAGGTGTATAAACTAAATCTTTAAACTATGACATGATTTTTAAAGCTAGAATCAAATTTTTTTTAATTAGAATTGAAAGTGCAATTTTGGGTTGCAAAGTTTTTGGGTTTTTGGGAATCTCTGGTGATCTATGGGATTAGAGTTGATCGGATTATGCGAGAAGGTGGGGGAGCTTGCCAGGGTGATGGGAAAAATAGGCGGAGGCGGCCACGGTCGCGGTGGCGACAGCGACAGACCTTTAATGATTGTAAACCTAATTTTTGCTTTGGTTGGGTTTTGGCCTCGTTCGGTGACTAGAGGTGATGGAGTTCAACGTGGGCTTCGGAATAGGTAGAGGGAAGGTAGTTGGAGCTGTAGCCGGAAGTGGTGGTACTCCGGTGGTCGGAGTTTGGTGTGCTGCGAAGTTTCCAGGGTCGAGTGGTAAACTGTTGTTCTCAGGCAACTCGATTTTGATATGAGGTGATGCGGTGGGTTTGGATGGTCGTGACGACATCTGGAGACGATCGCTGATGGGAAGCAGTTGTAGTGGATGGCCGACGATGGCCAGAGGGATGGTGCACGTGCACAGGCACGTTGATGGTATGGGTTGTGTGGGTAGTTGCGGAAGAAGAAGTACAGGAGTTCGCACGTGGGTTACTTCGGGGTCGACACGAGCTTTGCACGCTGTTTTTGTTGGGCTTGATCTTGTTTCAATTGGGAAGACAGGAAGGAGGAGAAGATTTGTCCAAGGGGGAAACTCGAAGCAGCTTGAGTTTTTACTCGGGGAAACCCGCATATTACTCGAAGAATAGAGGGGGTGCTCGGGATTTAGAGTACAGGTTTGTAACCTGAAACAGAGGTTAACAGTTTCAACTGTATTTGAAACTTTTGTTTTAAAATCAAAGCTAAAAGCTAAGTGCTAAATAAAATTGAAATAATGAATTTAAGTTAGTTTTGAATATTGTTGGAAATGGCAAGTTTTCAAAATTTAAATTATTCTAATATCTTAAAAGTGTTTAAAAATTTAAGTATTTTCAACTAGAGTAAGTTCAAATTAAAATTTAAAGGTGTTAAGGAAAGAAGAATAAAATAGGAATTAGGTCTTGGACATGAAATTCCAGATTTGTAATAAAATAAAGTTTTATAATTTAAACTTATTCAAATGTGTTTTAATTGTAATTAAACATGTGAGTTGCAATAGGGGTTTTAAAATAAATTAGCTATCAAACTTTATTAATGGTAAATTGGTTTTTAATTAGAAAATAAAATAAAATAAATGTTTTAAACATATTGGAATTTTACTTTAAGTTTTTAGAATTTTTATATGCATTAACTCTTAAGTTGATTAGGTAAGAATAGTTAATGATTGAAATTAATTAAACTAGTAAATATAGTGTAAGTGTAGTAATTAAAGTTAATTAATAAATTAATCGACTAATATGTGATTTAGATTATAGATTGGATTTTTAAATTAATAACGGCTAATTAATTTATAATTCATAATTAGTATAAGTTGATTATGTTTGAAGGAAATAATTAAATAATTAATAAAGTTCATTGACCAGATTATGTTATAATTAATTAATATGATTTATTTTGTAATAAATTAATTTGATTAATTAATTCAATAATAATCATTGTAATAGTTTAAATGAAATTATTTATTGAAAAGTAATTAAGAAAATTATTACTTATTAATTGTGTAAATTGATTTGATTTGAGTTAATTAATTTAGTTTAATTAACTGATATTGTGGAAGTAAATTACTTAGAGAAGTAATTGATGAATAATTACGGGATGTAACTAAGAAATTGATTTATTTGAGAATAATAAATCAACAAGATAATTAAATGGAAATAAATCGATATAAATGTAATTAATGGAGCATAATTAATCAGAATAGTAATTGGATGATCATTACTTAATGAAGTTAATTCAAGATGATCTGTAAGTAAAGTAATGTGAGTAATTTCTTTTGTAATTAATCAAAGGATTAATTTATGGGAATAATTAATCATGGAATGATTAATTTGTTAATAAGTAATTGAGAGTAGTTAATTACTGGTTTGTAATTAATCAAGGGGTGATTAATAATTTTGTTTAAGTGAAGATTAATCACTTAATTAATTTAAATAAGTAATTTAATATACTTGGAGATCATTAAGTAATATAATTAATGAGGTAATTAAGAATTGTAAATTAAGGAATAATTAAATAAGGGAAGTAATTAAATGTTATTTAATTATGAATAATTTAGAATAATTCATTTTAGAAATTAATTAAAGACTAACTTACTTCTTGTAATTAGAAAATGGTTAATTAATTTGATTTATAATTAATTAATAATTGTGAGAGCAGGATTTATGGAATGAGTAATTAATTTAATTTATTTTAAATTAATTAAAATGGAAGTAGTTAATTTAATTCATTTTAAATTAATTCTAGCTTGTGATTCATAAATCATTGCTGATGGATGATATTAATATTTCATTGTTTGATTGTGATCTCAGAAATGAGTTGGATAATGTCTATGTGATATGGGATGCTTGGTTTAAGTATGATAATGTTTAATTATCTGTTTGGATGATGATATTAGTTATCTGTTTATGATGATGATGTATTATCTATTATGAAATGTGAATTATCTATCTGTGCATATTGATAATATTGAATTTACTGTTAAGACTAAATAGACAACTTAGCCTTAAAAGACACGCTTTTGATTTCGATGAGACCGGGATCGGTTTTCCGCATTAGGAATATCCGAAAACCACATCGTTTCCAAATTAACGATAGGTCGTGAATCTGAAGTGAAAATGAAGATTCAGAATGCAAGGATTATCGTCGTTAACTCTGAGGGTGATTCCAAAATGAGTGTAACGAGATGATGCCTTCGGTTTCGTTCGAACCCGGAACGAACTTGTATGGATTGAATGCTTTCAACACATCGTCAGGCGGACGATGAGCATTCTAAGAAATATGTTCTATAAAGGTAATCGTAACCTCAAGCCTCATTAACCGGGAATGGCTAAAACAGGGGAGGTGCAGCAAGGTTAGGTGGGTCATGCCCAAGCAGGACAATGATATTCGCATGTCTAGATGTCCCTTTTTATTCGGCTTAGTGGGCGGTTGGTCTGCTGCCAACTGCGGGGTTTATCTTGTTCGGGACTGTTCAGTAAGGAATGGTTCCGGCCTTGTGTTGCAGGGGATGAAGGGAGTAATACTCGGTACGTCGATCTAGGCCACGTACTGTGACGGGCGGTACCCCAGTAGCCCTGACATTGTATGGAATCCAAAATCCAGTAAGTGCCAATGGTTTTGATTGTATTGCCCACTTTTGTGGCTAGTAGCTGGAATTTAATCATGTAACAATTTTGGCTATTTTCTATTTACTTGAAAACCCTAGACCTATTATAATATCACTGGATTTCCTATCAAATGATTTGGTTAGCGTAAGGTAAAAACTTTTCCATGTTTATGTGTGGGAAGTCTTACGTGATACCTTTTGTTTTCAAAAGATTTTTTAAAAATTAAGCAACTTTAACCTGTTACTCATAACAGACCCATGTCTGACCCGAAGTTTATTTTGTTTTTCATAAACTCTCGGGTACCCAAATTTTTACGGGTAGCCAAGGGATTCAGGTTTAGCTTTGGTGAATTCTGGAGGAGAAATGGAGCAGGAGGATTCAGCGTTGTAAATATATATATAGTTCCGCTGTGTTGATATCTCTGAGTCATATTGTTTGAGTTGTATTGTATTGAGTTGTATTAACTAGACAGGGTTTATAATTGTCTAGTATGTGATGTATTATCTGTATACTCTGATTGATGTTGTATATTATGTATATACTTATGTGATTAATATAATTTATTCGTTCCGCTGTGAGATTCTGATGTTGTTGTTCTTTCTTCTCTATCTTTTTTATATTTTCTCACCTCTTTCTTTCTTATTAGCGATACTTCTTCCTGGGAGTAGGAAGTGGGGTCGTTACATCAAGCTTCATCACTTAAGATTGCTGGGTTTGCTGGAGAACCCAAACAGCCGATTGGGACCATAGATTTGTTTATAGAACTCAGAAAAGGACTGAGGAAGGTGGCTCGAAAGCAAACCTTTATAATTGTTGAAGAATTCTCTGCCTACAATGCCTTTTTAGGCCGACCAACTCTTGCTGCATTCAAAGCTATTCTTGCCCCGTGGTGTCTAACTATAAAATTCCCCACGGATAATGGAGTTGGCGTGAGTAAAGGAGACCAAGATGCGGGGCGAGAATGTTATCTTACAGAGCTGCGTGAATCAAGGAAAAGAGAGATGGGGAAAGGTGCGGCGACTCCAGTCCGCACTAAAGAACAAACCTTTTAGCAATTACAGGGTGGACCCTGCACTGGTGAATGTAGTGCCGCACGAAGAGAGATGGATCCAAGGAAAGCCAGTGCAGGGGAGAATAGGGTAGTACCGGTAGAGGTAACAGTGCCAGTACCCGTTGACCCAAAGGACCCAAACAAAGTGCTAAATGTGGGTTCACAACTCAACACAACAGTTCAGAATGTTCTGATTTCATTTTTAAAGGCAAATTTGGATGTATTCGCCTGGACTCATGCTGACATGTGTGGATTATCCCCAGAGATTGCAGTACACACTCTGAACATTGATCCAAAGTTTACACCCGTGAAACAGAAAAGAAGAACTCAGGGTCCTGAGAGGACGGCAGCGTTAAAAGAAGAAGTGGATCGGCTCATGGAGAACGGTTTCATTAGAGAATCTACTTATCCAAATTGGGTATCAAATCCAGTGCTGGTTAAAAAAGCTAACGGAAAGTGGAGAGTATGCATTGACTTTTCAGATCTGAACAAAGCCTGCCCCAAAGACTGTTTCCCGCTACCCAGGATCGATTAGTTGGTGGATGGGACGGCAGGGCATGAATTGTTATCTTTTATGGATATATACTCTGGATATAACCAGATTATGATACATGAGCCAGATCAAGAGGATACAAGCTTCATCACAGATGTTGGACTCTACTGCTACAAGGTCATGCTTTTCGGACTCAAGAATGCGGGGCAACTTACCAAAGGCTTGTTAATGCCATGTTTAAACCACAGATTGGCAAGACAATGGAAGTTTATGTTGATGATATGCTAGTGAAGTCTAAGAAAGCAGTGGACCACATGGATCACTTGGCAGAGATGTTCGCAGTACTCCGTAAGTACAAAATGAAGCTTAATCCCTTGAAATGTTCATTTGGAGTGGAGTCCGGAAAGTTTTTGGGTTTCATTGTGAGCGCTAGGGGCATTGAAGCAAATCCAGCTCAAATCACTGCCCTGAGAGAGGTCAAGGCTCCTAGAACGAAGAAGGAATTGCAAAGTCTCAATGGAAAGGTTGTTGCCTTGAGTCGGTTCATTTCGAAAGCCACTAATAAATGCATTCCATTCTTTGATGCTTTGAAGAAAGGAAGAAAAAACTTTGAGTGGACTCTTGAATGTTAGAAGGCATTCGATGAGTTGGTTCGTCATATGGAAGTGCCTCCGATACTTTCGAAGTCTGACAATGGTGAAGATCTCTTCGTATATTTGGCAATTTCATCTCATGCTCTCAGTGCAGTGTTGGAACGGGATGACACAAGGATTCAACGCCCAGTCTATTATATCAGCAAAAGATTCACTGGGGCAGAGATGAACTATTCAAGGTTGGAGAAGCTCGCATATTGTTTGTTGATCGCATCAAGAAAATTGAGGCCATATTTCCAAACTCATCCCATCAAAGTCCTCATTGATCAACCTCTAAAGCAAGTCCTATTCCGTCCTGAGACTTTGGGCCGTCTTTTGAAATGGAATATTGAACTCAACCAATATGACATCACTTATCATCCACGGAAAGCAATCAATGGACAAGCTTTAGCAGATTTCATCGCAGAATGTACGGATAAAGGTGATAGTGAGGAAGAAGTCACTGATAACGTCCCAATCCAATGGAAATTGTATGTCGATGGCGCAAGAAATGGTTACTGTTCCGGAGCAGGGGTTGTCCTTGAAACCCCAGAAGGGCGATCGCTATGTTATGCACTGAGACTAGAATTTCCTTCGACAAATAATGAAGCAGAATATGAAGCCCTCATCGCTGGTTTAAGGATCTCTAAAGAACTGAACATCAAAGCATTGCAGATCTTCAGTGATTCTCGGCTTATTGTCTGCCAAGTTAAGAAGGAATTTCATGCTAAAGGAGGGAATCTACCCGCCTATTTATCAAAAGCCTGGGAGCTTCTTCAAAATTTTGACCGTTATTCAATAAACCATATACCCCACGAAGAGAACATGAAGGCGGATTCTTTCGCAAAGTATTCAAGTACTGGTGAAGCTCAACTATTGGGATTAGTTCCCGTCGAAGTCCTGTCAGCTCCAAGCACAGATGAAATGGATGTTGATTGGATTATGAATGTATCCCAAGAGCAAGAATCATGGATGACTCCGATACTTGAATATTTACTCAATGGTTCTTTGCCAAAAAGTTCAAAAGAACGACAGAAGCTGATGAGGAAGGCCTCCGGATATATAGTTCAAGATGGTCGTTTGTACAGACGAGGATTTTCAATGCCATTACTCCGATGCATGACAAAGGAAGAAGCTAAGACAATTCTGACTGAAGTACACGGAGGGGAATGTGGGGATCATATAGGTGGTCAAACTTTAGCAAAGAAAATCCTCCGTTATGGATACTTTTGGCCAGAAATAATCAGGATGCTGCTGACTATTCCCGAAAGTGTGATAAATGCCAGAGATTCACTAAAATTCCTAGAGCACCTTCCACTGAGCTAACACAAATGGTCAGTCCATGGTCGTTTGCCATCTGGGGAATAGATCTCATTGGGCCTTTGCCGACTGCCAAATCGGGAATTAAATATGTTATCGTTGCTGTTGATTATTTCACTAAATGGGATGAAGCCGAACCATTGGCTACTATTACCTCTAAGAAAATGATAAGTTTTGTGACTAAAAATATCATTTGCAGGTATGGTGTGCCTCAGAAGATAATCACAGACAAGGTACCCAGTTTGAAAGTGAGCAGTTCCAAGATTTCTGCAAACGATTCAAGATCCGAAAAAGCTTCTCAGAAATGGCTCATCCGCAGGCAAACGGGCAAGTGAAAGCAGTAACAAAATCATCAAATCAACCATCAAAAAGCAGCTGGAAAAAGCAAAAGGTTGTTGGGTCGATAAGTTACCGCTTGCACTATGGGCATACAGAACCACCCAAAAAACTGCGACTGGGCATACTCCATTTTCATTGGCATACGGGTCAGAAGCGATTATTCCAGTGGAAATTGAAGTCCCCTCACACAGAAGGATCCATTTTGATCAAGATGAGAATGAAAAATTGCAATTGGAAGCACTTGACCTCCTTGACGAAAGAAGGGAAGAGGCTAGGCTTAGAATTGCAGCTCATCAGCAAAAAATAGCCAGGCACTTCAATTCCAAAGTTCGTCAGCGCAGCTTTGAAGTTGGGGACCTAGTCCTGAAGAGAATTATGACAGCCACAGGTGTGTTTGAGCCAAACTGGGAAGGGCCATATGTCATAGGCACGAAGCTTCTTGATGGCACATTCAAACTCACAACTGTCGAAGGAGAACCAATTCCAAGAGCTTGGAACAACAATCATTTGCATCCATATTTTACTTAAAAGCTTTGCTGAAATGTTGTAAAAGAATTACGAATATATGATTCTTGTATTGAAAGCAATTGCAAAGCAAGTGAATAATGAAAAGCTATAAAGTGGATGTAGGCCCAGCTTTTGGCCGAACCACTATAAATCTTGTGTTCTCTACTACTATAAACTGCTTTGTTTTATTTCGATATATAAAATACGTTAATTGTGTTGCTAAAATGTCGATTTAATAATGCAGGCCATAAAAACAAAGCTTACCCATCGCAAGACCAAGCGATCTCCGACATCACCCAGCAAGCAAACGCTAAACCATACAAAATTTCCATACTCAAATCCTACGAAAGAAATGCTTCGAACAAAAGTTAGTGATGCGGATGGAAGTGGACCATTTCTAACTAACTGCGAAAGTTTGTACAAACGAGCATCCAGTTAAATAGCCTGTGTCTACCACCACCAACTCGCTTAACTATGAAGTATATTTCTTTGGATAAGGAAAATTATTGGCAACTAAAAAGGGATGACACTTGCAAAAGATAACGGGGATCGCCGACATGAATAGATGGCAAAGAGACGTGGGCGAGCTAGCATCAAACAGCAAAAGACCTCTTTGGAGGCACAAGCCCTCTTCAGAGGCACAACTCTTCGGAGGATAAAGACCTCGAGCGGGCCTCGCCAGAAAAAGAAAGTTCTTTCTCGACATAAAGTTGCGGACTGATCGGTGATACACACCCGTGAATCCGTCCAACTTAGAGAAAGAAACTCCAAACTTTCAGGAAAAAGCCCCACTCAGAGGCACACGTTTCACCGAGATTGAAATAAAACTTCCAAGTGTTGAAACGTGAAAAGCCCTCTTCGGAGGCCCATTTCACCACAGTTGAAATGCTAAAAGACCTCGAGCGGGCCTAACCAAAAAAAGAGAGTTTTTTCTCGACATAAAGTTGCGGACTGATCGGTGATACACTCCTGTGAATCCGTCCAACTGAGAGAAAGAAACTCCAAACTTCCAGGCAAAAGCCCTACTCAGAGGCACACATTTCCCCATGATCGGTGATACACTCCCGTGAGTCGAAATCTGAAAAGCCCTCTTCGGAGGCCCGCTTCCCAGCGAAAGGGAAAAAAATAAAAGCCTCTCCCAAGGGGCAGAAACAAAAAGACCTCTTCCTAGAGGCACAATCGAACAAAAAGACCCCTCCCCAGGGGCACAATCAAACAGAAAGACCTCTTCGGAGGCACAACTCTTCGGAGGCACACATTTCACCAAGATTGAAATAAAACTTCCAAGTGTTGAAACGTGAAAAAGCCCTCCTCAGAGGTACGACTTTTCAAAAAAGCATTTCATCAGAAATGCAAAACAAAGATCAAAAGCCCTCCACCGAGGTGCAATATAAAAAAAAAAGAAGCCCTCTTCAAAGGCACACTTTAGCTTTCAAAGGAAGACTGGTTCATCTATTCTTGAAAATACTCTTCCTCGAAAAGAAGTTAAAGTGCCCTTCAGAGGCCCGCTTTACCACATAGGAGAATTCACTTTGTAAAAATGTGTGTATGCACAAGAGAAAAAGTGATATCTTCGAAGGTTGAAGCGTAGAAACTCATATGGAGCGAGCTGTACTTTATTTTGAGCAGAATAATATTCCTCCAAGTATGGAATAATTATTCTCCAGAAAATAAGAGTACAAGTCCCCTCAAAGTATAAAATATTGCAACGAGCTTATGGTATAGGGGCAACGTGGTATAATTACATTGGTAAAAATTACGCTCAAACAACATACCACAAGCTCACTGCAATATCATATAAAGAAACTTGTACAAAAATGAATAGTAAATGCATTCTCAAATACAGACAGAAGTTTGTACAAATAAAAAAGAATCATTTTATTCAATACTGTCAAAATTTTGTACAGGTACAGGTTTCAAAATAAAAAGAAAAAGAAAAGCGGAGGCCGGTACCCGCACAATCTCCGGCCAGTACATGCAAAAAGCAAAAAGTAAAGATGAATTGAAGCAGGACCCCTTACTTCTTCTTGCCACCACCCTTAGAGCCTTCACCTGACCTAATAGGCAACTTTTAAGGACGGCTTGGGAGAATCGGGGATGAAGGAGAATGGGTTACTACCGGATCAACTTTCGTTTCCTCTTCAGAAATAAGAATGCCTTTCCTTCTCTTCTTGGAAGTGGCACGTTTCCTCCTTCTCCTTGAAGAAGACTCACTTCTCGGAGTACAAAAATGAAGAGTAAATGCATTCTCAAATACAGATAGAAGTTTGTACAAACAAAAAGATTCATTTTATTCAATACTGTCAAAATTTTGTACAGGTACAGGTTTCAAAATAAAAAGAAAAGCGGAGGCCGGTACCCGCACAATCTCCGGCCAGTACATGCAAAAACAAAAGGTAAAAATAAATTGAAGCAGGGCCCCTTACTTCTTCTTGCCACCACCTTTAGAGCCTTTACCTGACCTAATAGGCGGTTTTTCAGGACGGCTTGGGAGAGTTGGGGAAGAAGGGGAGAGGGTCACTGCCGAATCAACCTTCGATTCCTCTTCAGAAACAAGAATGTTTTTCCTTTTCTTGAAAGTGGCACTCTTCCTCCTCCTCCTTGAAGAAGACTCACTTCCCGGGGTAACAAGAGCAGACAGTTTTACGTCATTAGAAATAGTATGCTCTGGGGATTTGTCGCCTCCTTCAGGTCCTTCGTTCTTCTGCTCCTACGAAGCGAGGGGATCATCCAACCCTTGAAGGGCTCCTATCAATTCTTCTTGTGATCCTAGCTGGGAGATAGGAGTGATTTGAGGGAATGGAGGAGGGACAACTGGAGGGGGAGAAGTCTGTGTGGCACTTGGCGTTTTTGCTACAGAAGAAGAAAAGCAAAAAATATTTGTATCTCCCATGAAGAAAGGACATAGCGGCTCATTGAGATTTAAGAAATAATCAAAAAGTTCGTCAAACTCATGAGAAGTAAACAAACAGTCCACTTGAGCAAGATTAATGGTAGAGTTATCTGGAGAAGTTGGCTTTCTAATGTCAACCTCATAAGTTTATGCTTCGGCGCTCTCTTCACCTTCATCTCCACCCTGCGTGCTTGTGATCTCAGTTGTAACTTTAACAGGGGATGGAGAATGAGAACCAGAGCCTGTGATGTCAACATTAGCCGAAACCGAAGGAGGGACGGGGGCAGTTAACGGTGCTTCTTTCGCAAAGTGCTGCTCCCTTACCTCAGCTCGTGCTTTGGCAAGCTGCTGCTCTAGCGTCATCATCTAGAAAGTGTTCTGCAAGAGATGCTTCAGCATAGCCGGCGCCTGTACCTCCAAGCATGTCAAGAATTGACTCCCAAACCTCAGCCAGGGTAATCTCATACTTCGGTCCTAAGAATGAAAGGCTCCCGCACCCCATAACGCTATGTACGTAGAAGTCAAATAAAGTGGAGCTGATATTGGCTTTAGTCGCCTCATGCGACTGTTCGGCAGCCTGCCTTCCAGCGATAGCTTCATCGCGTTCCTTCTCGGTCTTTAATAATTGGGCCTTTAGCCTCATAATCTCCAAATCCTGGGAGTTGACCTTCTCCCTTAACTCTGCAACGTCAGCACGATACCTTCCCGTTGTTTTCTACTCAGCCTCAAGTTGCGCCTCGGCATGTCACTGAGCAGCGTGAGCATCGCGAACTTGCTTTTGAAGTACTTCTTCTTTTTGGGTATATGAGGTAGAAGAAGTAGCAAGCTTTTGCTTAAGTTTTTCAACTTTCGCTTCAAGCTCTTCATTATAAGTAGTGATGTTCCTCATCTCGGTATCATGCTGCTCAAGAACCTTTTGCCTTTCAGCTTTGTCATTTTCCATAATAAGCATGGCCTCGAGATTCGCATGGTTTACCTTTGAAGCTCGTCAACAAGCTTTTGCCAGCCCGACATTCTTTCAATATCAAGTCTGACGGCATCGAGATTTCGCAGCATGGCAGGCTTGTTAATTGGAACTAAGTCGAGATCGAAGCGAACCCCCTTCAAACACCATTGTGGAAACCGGCTTTGCAGAGTGGCTAGGCCTGGTCCAATTTGAAATTTAGGCCTGTTAACTATTGTCTAAATGTCTGTCTTCCCGAGAGCAGGAGAGCCAGAAGGAATGTCAAGTGAGACGGGGGCAGTGGCCTTTTCAGGAGTTGTAGATGCATGCTTCTCACCGTGCCGGGCATGCTTGCTTGGGTCCTCAACTATATGGCTTTTTCCCCGATCATCATGCGACTTTCTTTTGTGAGAGTCGTCACCTCTCTAGGAAGAATCATGGTGCTCCTCCCTTTCTCTTCTCTCATAACACTCTTCTTGAGCCTTCCTCTCCTGAGCCTTTCGAGCGGCTCTCTCTTCGTCGGTTTCTCTGTGAACGGGAAGGTAGAGCCTATAGTCATATTGACTACGCCTCCCGTAACGCTGAAAGTCGTCATAGTAAGAGCCGCTGCGTCCCATCGGAGAACCTGAATTTTTTTTAAAAAAAAAGATAAGTCTTAAAAGTCTTCAGAGAAAAGAAGCATGACTTTAGAATCTTCAAAGTACAAAGAATTAGGTGCATGAAAGTGCTAAAAAGTCCTATGTGTGTGTGGTGTGCAAACTACACGCATCAGGCTACAAACCGCTCTTTGACACAGCGGTGTTAGTGACTTGAGTGCTAGGCGTCAAAATTTGTTGAAAAGTTGATGTCGCCTCGACAACAGGAGAAGAAGCTTTAGGGACATCATCTTTAAAGTGTTCTTGTGAAGTTATCATCAGGTCACTTAGCCCCTCGAAAGTATCATCACCGTCAAGTTCGACGGGAGTATCTTTTTCGGCTTCCAGACCAGCCACATCTTCAGAGCAACGAAGAGATTCTTCCTCTTCAATAACTGGGGCAAGTGCCAATTTGCTGGATGGCCCCGCAACATCGACAGTAGTAGAGCACTTCACCAGAGAAGCCTCGGAGGCAGGTTGTTTTGGCATGGGTTCGTCAGTGGAAACTGGGGCATCTAATGCTTTAGGCGGGGAGTCTGGAACCTCATGGGGGTGTGTAGAGCGAGAAGCGTGTAAAAGTCCATACTGATGCAAAAATTCATCCCTCAACAAAAACTTTATACTTCTCTCTTTAGCAGTCACAACACTTAATCTCTCAAAAATTTGTTTATGGCTTGGATCTCTAAAGGGGAGAGGAAGTGCTGAAAAGAGCAAAGAATGAAATTAGCAATTGGTAATTCGGATCTCGAAAAAGTTTGAAAATGGAGAAAATAGAAACAGGTAATCTTACTTCCTACTCTCCAGATGGCATAAAACCCTGGGGGGAAGCGAGCAAAGAAAAACTGGTTCAAAAATCCATGAACACTTTCGGTAAGATCAGAAATAAGCTTGCGGTTTCTAGCACTTCTCACAATAATAAGGGAAGGATGGTCTTTACTCTTTTCAAACGAGCATAAGTAGCGAATTTCTTCAAAACTTGGCAAGCGATCAAGAGTTCTCCTAAACAAAACACACAACCCCATCAAGATGGCGTAGCCATTAGGATGCAGTTGGAACGGAGAGATTGTCAACCGAAGGAGAAGGGTTCGCAGGAACTCGTTAAAGGGAGGAATCGCCTCGCTTAGGCACATTTGGCGATTGACTGCAACAAAACCGGGGGGAGGACTGTCAGCAGTATCATTTGGCCCGGGAAGTAGGGCATCATTTTCAGCAAAACCAAATTGAGTACGTAGCTGAATAAACGCTCTCGGAGTAAGGATAGTCGAAGTCCTCTCTGGAGGATTCTCTATAGGAATAGCTATGTGAAAGGTCTCTTCCGCTTGAGCTTCCACTTCTTCTTCTTGGTGGGAAGTCATTCTACACAAACAACTGGATATTCAAACATGAAGGTGCACGTTTCCTAAAATGTGTGGAGTGTTGTGTAAAATCAATCAAGTAATAAGCAAATATAACTGGAATAAAAACTAGCAAGTATTTGTCAGTTATAAAGTCCAGGGTTCGTTGTTTTAATATGCAAGTGTAATGTTGATGCAAACAAATCAGTTCAAGTTAGCGATGCTTTGCATTAATACTTCACTTTAGTTGATTGGTTCACAGCATTTCATACAGTGTATTTAAGTTGATTACTCTATGTCGACTAATCTGTCATTTGATGTGGGCAGTCAATGGCAGTATATTCGCCTTGGTTTTCTGTGATTGTTGTTTTCAGCAGGTTGTTAGTCCATAAGTTAATATGGTCTGTGAAATAAGGCAACAAAGTTAAAACAATCCAGGATTTAACCAATTCAATCCAGCAGATCAAGTCGTGAGGAGTAGTAAGGAGAAAGGCTCCGGTTCAAAAAGTGGTGCAAGATTCCCCAAGTGCTAGTTCGGCCACAATTTAAGGATTAGGTCGGCAAATTTCCCCGAGTGCTAGTTCGGCCACGACTTAAGGTTTAGGTCGCATCAAATTAGATCGGCCAAAAGTTAGGTCACCCAAAACCACTGGGTCGCGTCCAAACCAATATCTCACTCCACTCAACCCGTTAACCCGATAGTCGCTCCATTAACGACGACCTTCATTTCATTCGTGATATCGGATCATCCAATAAAACAGTTTGAAATCATCACAAAATCAATGCTTTTCCACCCTAACGCAAATCAGAAATCAGTGAGCCTGGAGCAGTAACCCATCGACATCATCTCATCAATCATTTAATGCCAAAACCAAGCTAACTCGGGTTCATAAACTACAGGTGTAATGAGATTCGCAATGAAGCAGTGTGCAAGGAGGTGGGTTAGGTTTGAATGGAATTCGTGAATCAATGACAATAAGGGATCAAGAAAAGAGCAGGTTCACTTGCGCAATGAGTAGCAAAGATTATCGGTGATTGATTGGAATGAAATCGCCTTTTGGAGCTCGGGAAATTTTTTAATGGCAGAATCAAGCAAGAGAGTAAGTAATGAAAAGGAAGAAGAAGATGTGTGACTTATACCTTCCGGTGGAGGGACCTGAAGCGGCACATACGACCTAACTGTTAGGTCGCGTACGACCTACCGACCTAAAGGGGGACGGGTTAAAGGATATCGAAGCACACGACCTAACCATTAGGCATATACTTCGAGGGGCAAATGTTAACTCCACCTCGGCCATGACTCAGCGACCTAAAACATTTACCGACTTAAGGCTTAACAGTTAACGACTTAAGGCTTAACAGGGATGCCGACTTAGCAGACTTAAGAGGGATGCCGACCTAAGATTTAAGAGTGATACCTACCTAAGGAGGATACCGATCTAAATACCTAAGAAGGTTGATGACCTAACTGCTCGGGACAGGTTCACGGTCTACACTTGAGTCATGACCGACTTGTGGCCTATGTTAGGTCGTTCCCGACCCAGGCAACGAAGGAGAATCCGGTGCAGCTACTTAGCATGCAGCCTGTTAACTCGGCGGCGACTGGGGACTTGTGATTTGAATCCCGAAGAGCATACACTTCCCGTAGCCATGCATGAGAAAGAGAGGGCGACCTATGATCTATCCTGGGTCGGTGACGACCTACGACCTATTTTAGGTCGGCCACTACTTACAACTTGACACCGAAAATTCCTATAAATACCCATCGAACTCCAACACTTAGGGGGACCTTTTTGAATGATTCTTCTTGGAAGCAACTACATTCTGCCGAGCTACTTCATCAACAATTGCAACACCTAGGACGCTTCAATCAACTTCAACTCGAGATTCAGCTTATTGGACATGGATTTAAGGGATTTTCTCGTATCGAAGTTTTAGCTACTTGTCTTTCCAAGTGATGTAATGGAAGATTGTTATAGAATTGTATTTGATCCAGCAATAAAAAAGAATTAAAGTGGACGTAGGCTCAATTGGGAGCCGAACCACTATAAACGTTGTGTTCTTACTGTTTTCTCTGTAATTTCTCCTGCTTAAATCTGATTCCCGTGCAAACGGGTGGTGCTTTCACACTCGCTTTATCACACTGGGGTGTTAGCGTCCGATTTTCACGTTAACATCTAGTATAAATACTTATTTTTATTTCTTTGTTTTAAAGTTTAACTATCAAACATTTAATTCATATTAATATATCTTTATGCTTATATTTAGTATTGATAACAATGATTTAGTTTAAATATGATTATCTAGATTACATTACAATATATATTTACAATAATTGAATGTGAATAAGCCAGATTTTATCTTAACATATATTGGAACACTTTATTTTAAATTTCAATATTATAATTTTCTTCCAAACACACGCACACACACACACACACATATATATATGTTTTTAAATTAATAAGTTTGTATTTTTATTAATTAGATTGAATACTTATTAAAAAAATATTGCCAAAATCCCGGATTGTCACAACAATCCAAACCAAACATACACACACACACATATATAACCACATAACAAAACAGACACACATATATAAGTAAATTCTTCCCAAAAGTTTAAGAAGCTTACGGACCATTTTTTTTGAAAACTTGAAATACTTAAGCTTTCGAAAAGCTTGGAAAACCACGAAATCCACTCAAAAATAGGCAATTTTCTTCTCGATTTTGGACCACTTATTGTTGAGAACTAAAAAGGTAGTCAAAAGAGTAGTTTTAGATAATTATTTCCTCTGTCATTTAAAAAAAGAATTACTCAATTTTCTTAATTTTTGAGGAAGTTATGATCAAAAAGTTGAATGGAATTTTCGAACATTATAATCTAGGTTAAAAAACACTCTCGAAACAAAAAAACGACATTTGGAGTATCTAAGCTGGAAATCAAAAAAATGGTAAACTGCAATATGTAGCCACTATAATTATACATGTTTTGGAAAAAATGCAAATCGTGATTTGGGTAAGGTTAAAAGATTTTACGGCCAATGGATGTTAGGGGTAAAATGGAGGAATTTTGAAATTGAAAAGAGGAGTCTTAAACACTTCGAATTTTAGAATTTTCTCTCGCCTTTCTCTTTTTTTCCCTCTTCCACTCTCTTTAAAATCTAAAGAGAAGACATTAAAGAATACTCAAGCTTTAGGAAATTTTGCAAGTGAAAACGGAATGAGAAAAATAAAAAAGAAATTAGAAAATTAGTTTTTATATAAATGGAATAAGTGGAATCACTAATATACCCTTGCATATTTTGCCCTCCGCGAATGAATGCCACATATCCTCAATGTCTTCACCATGTCTCCCGTCTTAAAATTCTAAATTTGTCCTGAAAAAACATGTTTTTACTTCATTTGTACTTTATGTTGGAAAAGAATCTTTACATTATACTATATTTACTTTTGTAAATAAAATCGTATCTTTTGTATATAAACATACTTACTTAAGTGTACATACATGTACACATTTGCATTTTCATGTTAAAATATTTTCAAATGTATGTACGTTTGTATACCCAGGTATCATGATATTTCTGACAACTTTTATCCGATGAAAAGTCGTAATTTCGAAAAACGGATTCCGAACACCTTTTCAGTATTTCATCAAACTTATTATTTTTATTAACTCATATTGAAAACTATTTCACCATTATTATTTAATTTTTAAAATAGTTTTATTTTCATTATGAAACCTATTATTTGAATATTTGAAATTAACTATATGTTCGCAAATCAAAGTAGTGAAATTCTTAGTCGTTCCTACAATATAGAAAAAGCATAAACTTTGTGGCTAGTTTTCACCACATAAATAAATGATTTAAGATACAATTTTTCTACAATAAATACTATACTTCGATTACTTAAAAATGATGAAGGTTTAAATCCATAATAATTCACACATATCCAATTCAACAATCCGGAACACAGATAATTAATGGGATTAATTAAGAAAAACAAGAAAAGAAGAGGGAAACAAACACAGAATCTTGCAGTGGAATGATAAAATATAATAATCAAATAAAAAGTCCATGACGATGTTTACTATACTTTTGATTATAAATTTATAAAACATTTATTAGAGTTATATATATAACAGAACAAATAAAATAATGTAGCGGAACAAACAATGATGGAATAATAATATTAATAATATACCAAATACTCATCTTCGTCCTCCAGAGAATAATCTTCGATAAGTTGAAAAACTTAGGACTGACCCGAGCATAGTGAAATGACAAAACAATCGAGTCAGGACTAAAATATTCTTATGTGTGTCAAATTGATATCATATATAACACGAGTACCTTAGCACCAGAGATGTTTACATGGTTTAACGTATCATATCCAATGTATAATGTGCATGCAATAACTCAAGAGATGTTATGGGATTTTCCATCTCTTATGAATCTGTCAAAATATTAAAATAGTAGAATATGCTACAGATATAATGTCTAATAAATAAAATAAATATTTTTCTGTAACGACCCGTAAATTTCGTTAATTAAATTTGTCATATTTATAAGATTTGGAATCAAATTATATAGAAATATAATTGTTATAATTCGTAACGAAGTAAATGTTAATAATTAACCTGAAATATTACGTTGGTTGTAGTAGACTTAATTATAAAATTGAATTTAATAAACCCTATTCATTTGGAACCTTGTTTATTGATATGCAAGAGTATAACAAATGATTTATTACAAGAGATTGAGATTTAAATAGAATTCTAATGAATGAATAGTGGAAAGGATTATACAGGTGTATAATTTAATACGAGAAAGGAAAGTATTTAATTGATTATGTAATAAAAACATTGTAACGGTAATTGGAATAAATTAAGGAATATGTTAGTATAAGTTAATTATTAATAACTTGAAAGGAAATCCAACCAATTCAAGTTAAAAGTTACACTTGGTTATAAATATAATACAAGAGAACTAAATTTTTTTGGAATAGTTTGTAATAAATGTTAATTGAGTAAAACCAGTGTTATGTAAGTAATTACAATATAGGGGTGTAATTAATGAACCTCTAAAGTGTAATTAGGAGTTAATGACAATGTTTATTGTACGTTACTTATTTTGTTAGGTTGTTAAGTTAATTTGTAATCAATTTCAATTAATTCACTAGATTATGGCAGTTAATGTGGAATAAATTGGTAAGTAAAGAATGTCGGATTCAATAAGATGTAACTAAGGTAAAATTCCATTCATGATCGGATAATTGATGTAATAAAAAGGCGTGAAACCAAGTGAATCAATTTATTTTGAATAGTTTATCGTAATTTATGGATATAATTTGCTTAGATATAATAAATGGTAATAGGAAGGTTATTAACTAAGGAGGAAATACGTTATAAATTGATTATAAGCGTTACTTTAATAATTATGATTAATTGAGAAATTAATACGAGAAGTATGTAAAGCAATAACTAAAAAGTAATATGTTATAAATTGATTTTAACCTAAACTTAAGTGTAAGTTAAAGGTTGAAATTGAATCTAATCCGTTTAAATTGGAAACTTATTAAAATAAATGGGATTCAATTTATAATAAAGGGGTTATTTTAAGAATTTAAAATAAATTCTATAATGGGTAAATTAAGATGGGAATTGCTTTAAAGAATTATAAATTAATAAGTAAATCAAGATGATGAAATTATGAATTATAGAATTTTAATCTTTAATAGTGAGTTAATTTATTTAATTTATAATAGTTGGATTTATTGCCAATAAATGAAATCAAATATTCAATTATTACGTTAAATTAAAAATTAAGTTGAAATTGGGTAATATTTATGTAATAATTTTTAAATCTAATGGTAAACCCTTCAATTTGAAACTAATGAATGGAATAATTATGAATTAATTCAATTTAATGGAAATTTTATCTATAATTTTGGATTTTATGAAATTGAAGATTTATATTGATTAATCTTTAGTAAATTGACTTTTTTAAAAAAATTAAATCACTGTGAATGTTTGAAAATTATAAAGTGATAAATATTGCAAATTTCAGAATTTTAACGCGAAATTTGATTTAATTAATTTATTTTAAATTTATTTAATTAATGGAAAAATACACATTTTGGTCACGGACTCGGATTTCGACGAAACCAGTTTCATCGGATCCGTAATGGTGTATTATTGTAGGATTTCAAGTTTCATATCGATCGGACTTGTCGTTTGATTGTATGGGCTTGAAATGCCTTGAAATCGATTTAATTGAAATCCATTGAAATCAATTTAGAAAATTTGAATTTAGTATAACTTCTCCATACGATGGAATTTGGATGTGAAACCTTTTCCATTGCGTTTAGAATATTTTAAAATACGTATTTTGATATATGAGTTGATCAAATTTCGTTCTGGGATCAGAACGGGCTTTTTGGTCCACGTTAGCGGTAACACATATATCTATCAACCTGATCCATCTATTTTTCAATTTGCCTATAAATAGTCGGTTATAAACCCTAGCCTCCCTACTTCTCATTTGTCTGTATGTACAGAATTTCTATTCCTCTTCTTCCTCAATGGAAGACAAAGATCTATATTTCCAGACCAAATTTCAAATTCAAAAATCAAACGAAAATTCAAACTCATCGTAAAAAAAATTCAAAAAAATTATATATCGAAGATTTCATCATCACGAATCCACGCGTAGATTCTGTTTTTGAAATTTGTGCTCGAGTCAATCTGAAATCGCGGTCAAACTTGTGAAATTCAAAACCCTAAGGTCGATTTGGGGCTTCCTGATTTCTTCATCGATTGGCGAAATTGTTTTAGGGGTTTGGTAGAGATTTTCGCGTGGAGGCTTGGGATGGTGTTCGTTCGATCTGTAGCAGGGTGTAGTGGCTGGAAATTGGGTTTTAGGGTTTCAGCATACCTGTTTTGGGCGGCGGCGGCGAGCACCATAGGCGACCAGACCTTGGCATATTGGGCGTTCGGAGAAGATAAAGGCGGTGGGAGCATCGGCTTGGTCGTTGGTGACCCCTAGACGAAGTCGGCGACGATCAAAGATGATGGACGTGGGGTTACTGTAGTAACATAGGGATGTCGCGTGAGAGAACGTGGGATTAGGGTTGCGTGATTTTTTCTGGTGACGTGGCCAAATTGTGGTTCGTATTGGAATTCCGGATCTTTTGACGCTGGTTTGGACGAATTTGGAGACTGTCAAAATTTTGGGTTGACATTGAATTTAAATTCAATTTAAATTCAAAAGGTGAGTGTTTTAACCCACTCACAATTTCTAAGATTTCTTATGTTGGTTAAATTGATTTATGATGTGTTTAAAATTTTATTTATAGCTATTTGGCATATATTTCATCAATTTCTCAATTTATTTGCATTCATTTAATTTACTCGTTATTTAATTCATTATTGCATTTTAACTGCCAGTTAATTGTTAATTAATTTATTCATTAAATTTAAAACTGCCAGTTAATTTTTAATTAATTATTCATTGCATATAAACTGTCAGTAATTAATTGTTATTTATTGACGTTATTATTTGAAATTGGATGATGATTGTTATAAATGATTGACGATTTATATTGTGTGAATGGATGTTGTATTCTATATTTTTATAAACTGCAAATTATTATGCATTTCATTTCATTCGGGATTGTGGTTTGAAATGATATACAACCACATTTTTATTTTAAATTGCGGATTGAAGTGATAGATAACTGTATCACTTGACCATAGGGTAGAAAATTATATACAGACACCGTCGGTCTATATATATATATATATATATATATATATATTGTAAATGATTTCTATGGTTTGGATAGGATACGGTTTAATAAATGTTAATTTTTGATCTTATATAAAATCTTATTTTATATATATACATATATATAGTTAAATCATTGAATTTAAGCTATGTATGAATTTGTTAAATGAAAATAAATAAGTTGAATAATGGAGTTTGATAATTTATATTATATGATTAAGTATAGGTTTAAGATATTGTATATATATAGAGTTATAAATGGTCCAAATCAATTAAGATTGGAAAATAAATTGGAAATTTATTTGGAATTGAGCTTGTTTAAAAATTTAACTCCACAGGTTGGTGTAGACTTATTTAAACTTGGAAATTTTAATGGTATGGTATTTATAACTGGATTTTATTCAAGATAAATTAAATGAATATTTCTAGTATAAATAAATTTGAAGGAAATTTTTAATTGTTAGAAATTTGAGTTTTATTTTATGGATTTATTTTGTGAATATTTCAAACTAAATAATAGGACAATAAATTGTTGAATAGAATTTCCTACCTTAGTTTTGAAATTGTTAATTACTCAAAGTTTGAATATATTGAAATCGAAGTGTTTATTTGAAACTGAAAGTGAATCTAAATTTATGGGGTTTAGACCTAAAATTTTAAATAAATAAAATTGTGAAGTCGCGGAAATTAATTTATAATGTAATTTTAAATTCAAACTATTTTATTCTATATACTGTTTGAATATCCAAACCATTCAAGTTTAGAAGTTATGGTTTAAAGCTACGAGTTTCGAAGTATTATGTTTTGAAAGTTATAATTCAAATGTTTGGTTTCTAGATAATATAAATTTAAAAGCAGTATGATTTTGGAAAAGAAATATATTTGAAATAAAAATGATATTATTGATTTGGGTTTTATAATAATAATATCAAAATGAGTTGTTTTGGAAATGGAAATGATATCGTATTTATGGGTTTTGAAATGGATAATTATTTTCTGGTTTTAATGTATAAACTATTTTAAAGACCGCGGTGTTATTATAACGTTTGGTTGTTAAAGAGACCAGGATCGGAAGTTGTCATACTCTCTGCCAACTCCGAAAACCACTTTAACAACCGTGTACGCAGTGGAGATTCCAGAATGAAGTAGGTTGGTGGCGGCGTTTCCTGTAAGGTAAATACTTGGCATAAGGTGGCTAAAACAGGAGCGATCGACGGGTTAATAAGGTAGCACCTCTGATCGGACACTTCCCTTTGATACTATACTCTCACTTTGGATTGATTCATTGAGCACCTTCACTTTTGATTTCTTTGATTTGGGGGAGTTTTTTCGAGGTGGGCGGTAGTTGCGTGCTACGCATTACCACCGACCCGGAGGCGTCATTGGTATATCTACCCTGGCATTGCCTAGTTGTGCCGTGTCACCTACCCTAGGGCGCCTTCTACGAGTTTCTATTTGTGTCGTACCTATGGAGTATCCTCTGGTAGCTTCCCGATCAGTAGGTATTACGGTACTGTATAGACTATTGGCATTATTTGTGTTAAGGGCTACATGGGTAACCCCTTAACGCTATTAAAAAGTAAGTTTATTTTACAATTAGACACTATTATAATAGCGAAATATACTATATAGCAAATAGTTTAACGTATTCTTAGGAGATGTAAATCCCGAGCATCTCTTGAGTTACTGCACTCATATTTATTTCTTTTAATTTAACTCACATAAGATCTTTTAGTTCTGACTCGAGTGTTTTTGTCTTTTCAAATTCGCTCGGTTCAGTCCGAGCGTTTCAGGATCGAAGACTTTAGTTGGAGGACGAAGACGTAAATTTCTATTATTATTATTTATTATATTCCACTACACTCATATTGTTCTGCTGCATTGATATTTATTGGTATGTGAACTTTGATATTTATTGTATAAAGAAGAATCAAATGTTTGTAATAAGTTTTATGAACTATATATTGATTATTATATTTTATCCTTCCGCTGTGAGATTATGCTTTGTTTTATTTATTTCCTATTTTTCTTATTTACCCCATAACAATCCGCCCTTTTGTATGGTTTGAATTGGCATGTGTGTCGATTTAAAGCGTGCAAAAAGGCGGACGTTACAGCTGGTATCAGAGCTTTAGTTTAGCAATAAACCTTAGCTTGGTGGGGTCCGACTCTTTATTAATGCGGTAGTAATACCTTATGGGAGTTGTTGAGTGTATATATGAGAGAGCGTATTAATTAGTTCTATAAAAAGGTTTTAATATTGTGTTAATCTGTTCCGTTTTGTATTTATAAATTCTGGTTGGTGCATGGGACGCCGTGACATCAATAGGAATTTCTAAACACCTAATAGGACAGACCAACATAATATTTGTTTTATATAGGTGAATGAAATAATTTTGCCTATTATATTTTCTATATATAAAATAAAATTTTATAAATGATATATATATTTGGTTGCAATATATTGGTTGTTAGTTAGTGAAATATAAATAATAGTTGAAAAAAAAGAAGAATTTTTTTTTGAAAATAAAATAAAACCAACTGGAAATTTTAGGACTTAAGCTGCGGGGTTTTGAAATTTCTTTTGAATGATTTTGAAGTATAGTAACAATATTTTAGAGATATTTTCTGATATAAATATTTCAATACAAATTGAAAGAATTGTTTTAAGAAGATTTTGGAAAATTTTTAGTTCTGTACTTCCCTCTCTGTGGCTGGAAAATAATTTCGATGATGAGTGCACGCATCATCGATGTTCATTTTCGAGTTTCAAAGTGGGAAGGCCACTGTAGTAGTGTTACTACAGATTGATTTGATAAACAAATATAAATTTTAAATTGTTTCAAATATAATTGGATATAAATTGTAAGTATGTATTTATTTATTTTTCTAAAATGATTTTGAATTAAACCCGGTATTAAATTCTTAAGTTTCCACTTATTAATAGTTTAATTAATGAAGTAAAACGTAATTTAACTAATAAATTGAAACCCTAAATGAAATAAGAAATTTAATGCTAGGTTATTAATGGTATTAAATGAAAATTGAAATTTGTAACCTATGAAATAAAGGATATAATTATGGAACTTTATAATTAATTAGAAGAAATAGGATAAAACTTGTATAAGTTATTTGCATTTTCTTTAACATATATAACTTAACAAATATAAAAAGTTGAAATGTTTAATAAGAAATGTAATGGAAATTGTACAAGTAAAAGTAGGTAATGAAGTATTCAATGAATTTGCTATTATAAATGAGAATTTAATGTTATAAACTTAAGTGTTAATTGAAATTTTGCTATAAGTAAATGTAATTAAAGGTAAGTATTACAAATAGATGATTATAAAGTAAATAAAATGGAAATGCTAAGAAATTGAATGGGACATGAATACTATTGATAAATGAATGTAAATAAATGAGGGCATGCAATAAATGAATGAATAATTATAATGAAATAAAGGGAACTGGCATGACCTGAGTTAATGGAGATGAATAATTATAAGTAATAAGCATTATCATTGATCTTCTTCAATATTTCTTCTGGACCAATCTTTCGAGCTTTCAGTTTGTTGTAAGTTCCAACTGGAAAACGATCTTTCGTCAATATTGCGTAAACAAAATCACCTTCTTTGAAGTCCACAATCCTTGGGTTCTTATCTGCCAGTTGCTTATACTTCTCATTTGACTTAAGAAATCGTTCATGAACAATTCTGTGGCACTCCTGCAACTCATTCATGAAATCACAAGCTCGTTTAACAACCCCTTTCTGAAGTGGCACTGTCGACAAATCCAACGGTCCCTTCGGAATTGCTGAATATACTACTTGAAATGGACTGAATCCAGTACTTCGATTCGCTGCATGATTATGTGTGAATTCCGCCTGACATAATTTCACATCCCAGCTCTTCAAGTTATCTTTCACAAGACATCTGAACAAATTTCCCAAAGATCTGTTCACCGCTTCTGTTTGCCCATCTGTTTGCAGATGATAGGCGCTACTAAAATTCAGTTTAGTCCCAACCATCTTCCGCATACTTAACCGAAAATGACTTAGAAAACGAGTATCCCGGTCAGAAACTATTGTCTCAGGTAGCCCATGTAGTCGATACACCTCTTTAAAGAACAATTGAGCAACACGGACTACATCAGCGGTCTTTTTACAAGCTAATGTGTCATCTTCGGAAATCTATCCACCACAACATATATAGAATCATTCCCTCGTTGAGTTCTTGGCAAACCCAAAATAAAGTCCATACTAATATCAACCCATGTTCTAGTAGGCACGGGCAATGGCATATACAATCCTGCATTCGTAGCTGTCCCTTTGGAAACTTGACATATGTGACATCTCTCCACAAATCTTTCAACTTCTTTCCTCATGGAAGGCTAAAAATATGACTGAAAAATCAACTGCAAAGTACAATCTTTTCCCACATGTCCTTCTTCATGCAATTCTTTCACAATATTCATTCGCAAACTACATTCTGGTATGCACAATCCATTTCCCTTAAATAGAAAACCATCCACCAATAGATACTCATCCATCTTCCCTTTCTCGACTTCATCTATTATCTTAGCAAAGTAAGGATCATCAACAAACAATTCTGGAAAAACATCAAACCCCGTCATTTCAACTCTCATCGTAGTCCACAAATGATTCCTTCTACTCAGTGCATCCGCCACACGATTTGTAGCTCCCGACTTATGCTTTACTACAAATGTAAACTGTCGCAAGTATGCAATCCAAGAAGCATGCCTGGCTGCAACCTTATCATGTCCCTGCAAATGCTTCAAGGCTTCATGATCAGTATACAGAACAAATTCTTTATGGAACAAATAGTGTCTCGAATGTTTTATGGCTTGCACAATAGCATAAAATTCGACGTCATAAGTATTATATCTCATCTTTGCTCCCGAAAGCTTCTCACTGAAATAAGCAATTGGACGTCCCCTCTAACTCAACACCCCTCCAATTCCAACTTTAGATGCATCAGTATGTAATTCAAATAGCAACTCAAAATCCGGCAAAACTAGAACTAGTACTGTCGTCAAAAGTTCCTTGATTCGCTCAAAAGAAAATTCTGCTTCCTTTGACCATGAAAACTGCTTGCCCATCATACAATCAGTAACAGGCGCCATCATGCTACTGAAATGTGGAATAAACCTTCGGTAGAATGATGCTAAACCATGAAAACTTCTCACTTCAGTTATAGTCCTGGGTTGTGGCCAATTTTTGATTGCTTTAACTTTACTTTGATCCACTTGGATACCTTCCTTGGACAATACATGCCCCAAAAAGAAAACACTACGCGTCATGAACACGCATTTCTTTGTTGTCGCATAAAATTGTTCCTGACGAAGTATCATCAACACTTCCCGCAAATGTAGTAGATGTTCTTCGTTGCTCCCACTGTATATCAATGTATCATCAAAGTATACCACCACGAACTTTCCAATGAACGGTCGAATGATCTGATTCACCACTCGCATAAAAGTGCTCAGTGCATTCGAAAGACCAAACGGCATGACCAGCCACTCATACAATCCTTCCCGTGACTTGAATGTTGTCTTCCATTCATCACCTGGTCGAATTCGAATCTGATGATACCCACTCTTCAGATCAATCTTTGAAAAGATAGTAGCTTCATTCAACTGATCTAACAAATCATGCAATCTAGGCATCAGAAATCTATACCTCATTGTAATCTTGTTTAGTGCCCGACTATATGTACACATTCTCCAAGTCCCATCCTTCTTCGGCGCTAACAATGCTGGTAATGCACAAGGACTTAAACTTTCTTGTACGCGCCCTTGTTCAAGTAACTCCTTCACATGCCTTCTCAACTCTTCGTGCTCCTTCGGACTCATTCTATAATGTCGTTTATGCAGCAACACAACTCCTGGAACAAGATCAATCTGGTGTTGTATGTCTCTCATAGGTGGTAAATCTATTGGCAATTCTTCAAGAAATACATCTTCAAACTCCTTCAACACTGGTTTAACTTCTTCAGGAATTTCAACTGCTTCACTACTTTCACGTCCAATCAACATAAATACTTCAGACTCTTCTTCCACTTCCTTGACAAATTCCTTCAACGATAACAGAGTCTTTAGTTCTTAAATCTCCTCCTACTTGCTTTCACTTTATTGTCGTTGTTTAGGAACTAAAGTGATTTTGGTGCCCTCGAACATGAAACTATAGCAGTTAGTCCTCCCATCATGTTGCACAACTCTATCGTATTGCCGCGGTCTCCCCAACAACAAATGACATACATCCATATCTACCACGTCACACAAAATTTCATCTTTATACTTCTTTCCGATGGAAAAAATTACACCAGCTCTCCGACTAATCTTCGCTTCCCCACCTTTCCTCAACCAAGCTAATTTGTAGGGTTTGGGATGCTTCTCTACCTTTAATTCTAACTTCTTTACAGCTTATGTAGAGATTAAGTTATCACAACTTCCTGCATCGATAACAAACTTGCAAACCCTTCCCAAAATAGTGCACGTTGACTGAAAGATGTTACTCCTCAACCAACTAGTCTCAACCTCTTGCTTTGGTGTCAAACAAGATCTCCGCATCATCAAATTACAGCCCTCATCTCCCGATAATAATTCTTCTTCATCCTCAGCTTGTGGTGAATTTGAACATTCTACTTCTGCATCCTCATCCTCAACCTCAGCAACCATCACTCGCTTCTTAGGCTTCGGACATTCATTGCTCTTTTGACCAAACTCTTGATAAATAAAGCATTTGATACTACTATTGACCTTGGTCCTAGAAACTTCATTGACAACCTGTTTACTAATAGCCTTGGAAACGTTAGTATTGCTACTAGTCCCTTTCACTTGATTGTTGGAATTTGTAAACACACCACCTCCTCTTCTACCTTGCCTCTCCCAAGCTAGAGCCTTTTGGTGTGCTTCAGCCACGGGTCTTGGATCAAACATATTCACCATATCCTGAATCTACATTGTCAACCCTCCAACAAATCTAGCTATCAACTGTTCCTCCGTCTCCATGATATCATTTATGGCAATCAGTTGATAAAATTCATCTACATAATCATTTATCGACTTTGTCCCTTGTCTCAAATTATGTAAGCGCTGATACATAAGAGATTGATAATTATAAGGCAAGAAAGTAGCCTTCATCAACTTCTTCATCTTCTTCCATGAAACTATCTTCGACTTCCCCGTTCTCTCCCGTGTAAGTTTAGTCTATTGCCACCATGCCATAGCCCTTCCCCTCAATCGTGTAGCAACCAACTTAACTATACGATGCTCAGGTACTACCTTGAAGTCGAAAATTTCTTCAACATTTGATAACCAATCAAGAAATTCTTCCGCAATAATTCCTCCTTTGAATTCTGGAATTTCTGTTTTCATCCCCGACTCCCATTTACGATCATCTTCTACATCTCGATATTGACATCGTACTTGGTCTCGATCTCGATAATGAACACTACCTCTGTCACCATCTTCATCATAATCAAATGTACTTCGTTATCGATCTCGACCATCAACATCTCTATGATCACGCATATCTCTTCTACTATGTCTTCCAACATCATGATATGACTCATTTTCAAATCCACGTGGGTTTCTTCTCTCTTCACCTCGGTACTCATAGTGTTCTCTTCTTATGGAAACTGATGATTCTCTTCGATCTCGATGGGATTGTGCTGACACCCTCCTCGCTTCCGCAACCGATGGCGAAACTCTGTTTCCTCCATAGTTCGAGATTGGTGACCTTCTCCTTTGACTTTGATTCATATCATTCATCAATTTCTCTAATTTCCCAATACCTTCATCGAACTTTTCACCAATTCGTTGTTCCATTTGCTCAGCTTCTTGTCTACAATACACATCTTCAACATTTTGAAAACGGTTAGCACGTCTCGGTGGCATGATTATCAAACAACAATCTCCAAATACACACTTCAACCAAAATTAGACTCGAATTCAACTTAGCTTGGCTCGGCCGAAACTGTCACTCTCGGCATTGATTCAATCTTCAACTCACGGCCTTGATCTACAAAAATGTTGCACGCCTCTACTTATAGCTCGGATCTAACTTCAAAATTTCAACACTTCTCCAACTGGCTCGGCTTAGCTATGATTGGCTAAGTCTAGCTCTGATACCAAATTGACGCAGCAGATATAGCAAAATGGATGAAACGTTGAAAAGTTGAATCGATGGATTGAAAATACCCAGGTGCCCAAATCCGTTGATCTCACGAGATACTAGATTCTAGCTATCTCCAACATGTTGATCGCGCACAATACCATGTTAAAAGATCTACGATTCTTCTATGTTGATCTCGCGCACAAGATTCCGTGAATCGGCTTCAAATCCGTTGATTCGAGCGCACTAGAATAACCGAAAATGGTGAAAGGGGACAACACTCAACTTCCAATTTTCAAGAGGCACAAAGCACTCAAACAAAATTTTATTCAAAATCAACCAAGTTTACAAATGACCCAACCTGCATATTTATAGGCTTACACACAGCAGCACAACACAATACAGGTCGTTCACACCTAACAATCTCGAGTTACAACACGTGCGACTAAACAATCGAATGGCACGCGACCTACGACCTACGATATACAAGCGACATAACAAATATAACCAAATACAGCGTTACATGACTCAGGACTTAATAAGAAACGACATACGACATAACGTATTTACAACAACAACACATATTTACAACACATCACGCGACTTAACAAATCAGCGACATAGGCTTCTGCGACAAAAGGAGATAGCTCGTCTTCAAAGGCTTGCGACCTAAGAGCTTCAACAACCTAACAATCAGCGACATAAGATTCTTGCGACCTAAGTAAACTCGCGACCTAAGGAAACTCGCGACCTAAGGAAAATCTGCTTCGGGAATCTTGAACGACATAAGATGCATGCGACTCAACTCATTAAGTCGTACCACCCTCCTCTACTTCATAACTCGCTAGGTCGTAGTTCGTTAGCTTGTTATTCTGGTGCAATGTTTCCTCCTCCCCTTGTATCTTGCTACACTGTAGCTCACTAGGTCGCTGACGACTTAAAGAACCCGAGCGACCTAAAGTCACCGCGCTATCTTCCGAGCGACTTAAAGAGTTGGGACGACTTATCTCATTATGCGCTGCATCACATTTTGGTCACGGACTTGGATTTCGACGAAACCAGTTTCATCGGATCCGCAACGGTGAATTCTTGTAGGATTTCAATTAGATCGAACGAACACCATTGCGGATCAAACGAACACCATTGCGGATCGAAGAAGATCAATGATAATGCTTATCGGTACGAAACTGTAACTTACATCAAACGATACGAAACTTGAAATCCTACAATAATTCACCGTTACGGATCTGATGAAATTGGTTTAGTCGAAATCCGAGTCCGTGACCAAAATGTGATGCAGCGCATAATGAGATAAGTCATCCCAACTCTTTAAGTCGCTCGAAAGATAGCGCGGTGACTTTAGGTCGCTCGGGTTCTTTAATTCGTCAGTGACCTAACAGGCGACGATGTAGCAAGATACAAGGGGAGGAGGAAACATTGCACCAGAATAACGAGTTAACGAACTACGACGTAGCAAGTTATGAAGTGGAGGAGGGTGGTACGACCTAGTGAGTTGAGTCGCATGCATCTTATGTCGTTCAAGATTCCTGAAGCAGAGTTTCCTTAGGTCGCGAGTTTCCTTAGGCCGCAAGTTTACTTAGGTCGCAAGAATCTTATGCCGCTAATTGTTAGGTCCTTGAAGCTCTTAGGTCGCAAGCCTTTGAAGACGAGCTATCTCCTTATGTCGCAGAAGCCTCTGCCGAAGATTTGTTAAGTCGTGATGTGTTGTAAATATGTGTTGTTGCTGTAAATACGTTAAGTCGTATGTCGTTTCTTATTAAGTCGTGAGTCGTGTAACGTTGTATCTGGTTATATTTGTTATGTCGCTTGTATATCTAAGGTCGTAGGTCGCGTGCCGTTGGATTGTTAGGTCGCACGTATTGTAACTCGAGATTGTTAGGTCGTGAACGACCGTATTGTGTTGTGCTGTTGTGTGTAAGCCTATAAATAGGCAGGTTGGGTCATTTGTAAACTTAGTTGATTTTGAATAAAATTTTGTTTGAGTGCTTTGTGCCTCTTGAAAATTGGAAGTTGAGCGTTGTCTCCTTTCTCCATTTTCGGTTATTCGAGTGCGCTCGAATCAACGAATTTGAAGCCGATTCACGGAATCTTTTGCGCGAGATCAACATAGAAGAACCGTAGATCTTTTAACACGGTATCGTGCACGATCAACGTGTTGGAGATAGATAGAATCCAGTATCTCGTGAGATCAACGGATTTGGGCACTTGGGTATTTTCAATCCATTGATTCAACTTTTCATCGTTTCATCCATTTTGGCAAATCTGCTGCGTCAATTTGGTATTAGAGCTAGACTTAGCCAATCATAGCTAAGTGAGCCTGTTGGAGAAGTGTTGAAGTGTTGAAGTTAGATCCGAGCTATAAGTAGAGGCGTGCATCATTTTTGTAGATCAAGGCCGTGAGTTGAAGATTGAATCAATGCCGAGAGTGAAAGTTCCAACCGAGCCAAGCTAAGTTGAATTCGAGTCTAAGTTTGGTTGAAGTGTGTCTTTGGAGATTGTTGTTTGATAATCATGCCGCCGAGACGTGCTAACCGTTTTCAAAATGTTAAAGATGTGTATCGTAGACAAGAAGCTGAGCAAAGGGAACAACGAATAAATGAAAAGTTCGATGAAGGTATTGGGAAATTAGAGAAATTAATGAATGATATGAATCAAAGTTAAAGGAGAAGGTCACCAATCTCGAACTATGGAGGAAACAGAGTTTCGCCATCGGTTGCGGAAGCGAGGAGGGTGTCAGCACAATCCCATCGAGATCGAAGAGAATCATCAGTTTCCATAAGAAGAGAACACTATGAGTACCGAGGTGAAGAGAGAAGAATCCCACGTGGATTTGAAAATGAGTCATATCATGATGTTGAAAGACATAGTAGAAGAGATATGCGTGATCATAGAGATGTTGATGGTCGAGATCGATATCGAAGTACATTTGATTATGATGAAGATGGTGATAGAGGTAGTGTTCATTATCGAGATCGAGACCAAGTACGATGTCAACATCGAGATGTAGAAGATGATCGTAAATGGGAGTCGGGGATGAAAACAGAAATTCCAGAATTCAAAGGAGGAATGATTGCGGAAGAATTTCTTGATTGGTTATCAAATGTTGAAGAAATTTTCGACTTCAAGGAAGTACCTGAGCATCGTAGAGTTAAGTTGGTTGCTACACGATTGAGGGAAAGAGCTATGGCATGGTGGCAATAGACTAAACTTACACGGGAGAGAATGGGGAATTCGAAGATAGTTTCATGGGAGAAGATGAAGAAGTTGATGAAGGCTACTTTCTTGCCTTATAATTATCAATCTCTTATGTATCAGCGCTTATAGAATTTGAGACAAGGGACAAAGTCGGTAAATGATTATGTAGATGAATTTTATCAACTGATTGCCAGAAATGATATCATGGAGACGGAGGAACAGTTGATAGCTAGATTTGTTGGAGGGTTGAGAATGCAGATTCAGGATATGGTGAATATGTTTGATCCAAGATCTGTGGATGAAGCACACCAAAAAGCTCTAGCTTAGGAGAGGCAAGGTAAAAGAGGAGGTGGTGTGTTTACAAATTCCAACAATCAAGTGAAAGGGACTAGTAGCAATATTAACGTTTCCAAGGCTATTAGTAAACCGGTTGTCAATGTAGTTTCTAGGACCAAGGTCAATAGTAGTATCAAATGATTTATTTGTCAAGAGTTTGGTCACAAGAGCAATGAATTCCGAAGCCTAAGAAGCGAGTGATGGTTGCTGAGGTTGAGGATGCGGATGCAGAATTAGAATGATCAAATTCACCACAAGCTGAGGATGAAGAAGACTTATTGTCAGGAGACGAGGGCTGTAATTTGATGACGAGGAGATCTTGTTTGGCACCAAAGAAAGAGGACGAGACTAGTTGGTTGAGGAGTAACATCTTTCAGTCAACGTGCACTATTTTGGGAAGGGTTTGTAAGTTTGTTATCGATGCAGGAAGTTGTGATAACATAATCTCTACAGAAGCTGTAAAGAAGTCAGCATTAAAGACAGAGAAGTATCCCAAACCCTACAAATTAGATTGGTTGAGGAAAGGTGGGGAAGTGAAGATTAGTCGAAGAGCTTGTGTAACTTTTTCCATCGGAAAGAAGTATAAAGATGAAATTTGGTGTGACGTGGTAGATATGGATGTATGTCATTTGTTGTTGGGGAGACCGTGGCAATACGATAGAGCTGTGCAAGATGATGGGAGGACTAACAACTATAGTTTCATGTTCGAGGGCACCAAAATCACTTTAGTTCCTAAAAAACGACAACAAAGTGAAAGAAAGTTGGAGGAGATTGAAGAACTAAAGACTCTGTTATCTTTGAAGGAATTTGTCAAGGAAGTGGAGGATGAGCCTGAAGTATTTATGTTGATTGGACGTGAAAGTAGTGAAGCAGTTGAAATTCCTGAAGAAGTGAAACCAGTGTTGAAGGAGTTTAAAGATGTATTTCCTTAAGAATTGCTAATGGAGTTACCACCTATGAGAGACATACAACACCAGATTGATCTTGTTCCAAGAGTTGTGTTACCGCATCGACCACATTATAGAATGAGTCCGAAGGAGCACGAAGAGTTGAGAAGGCAGGTGAAGGAGTTACTTGAACACGGGAGCGTACAAGAAAGTTTAAGTCCTTGTGCAGTACCAGCATTGTTAGCGCCGAAGAAGGATGGGACTTGGAGAATGTGTACAGATAGTCGGGCACTAAACAAGATTACAGTGAGGTATAGATTTCTGATGCCTAGATTGCATGATTTGTTAGATCAGTTGAATGGAGCTACTATCTTTTCAAAGATTGATCTGAACAGTGGGTATCATCAGATTTGAATTCGACCAGGTGATGAATGGAAGACAGCATTCAAGACAAGGGAAGGATTGTATAAGTGGCTGGTCATGCCGTTTGGTCTTTCGAATGCACCGAGCACTTTTATGCGAGTGATGAATTAGATCATTCGACCGTTCATTGGAAAGTTCGTGGTGGTATACTTTGATGATATATTGATATACAGTGGGAGCAACGAAGAACATCTACTACATTTGCGGGGAGTGTTGATGATACTTCGTCAGGAACAGTTTTATGCGGCAACAAAGAAATGCGTGTTCATGACGCATAGTGTTTTCTTTTTGGGGCATGTATTGTCCAAGGAAGGTATCCTGGTGGATCAAAGTAAAGTTAAAGCAATCAAAAATTGGCCACAACCCAGGATTATAACTGAAGTGAGAAGTTTTCATGGTTTAGCATCATTCTACCGAAGGTTTATTCCACATTTCAGTAGCATGATGGCGCCTGTTACTGATTGTATGAAGGGCAAGCAGTTTTCATGGTCAAAGGAAGCAGGATTTGCTTTTGAGCGAATGAAGGAACTTTTGACGACAACACCAGTTCTAATTTTTCCGGATTTTCAGTTGCTATTTGAATTACATACTGATGCATCTAAAGTTGGAATTAGAGGGGTGTTGAGTCAGAGGGGACGTCCAATTGCTTATTTCAGTGAGAAGCTTTCGGGAGCAAAGATGAGATATAATACTTATGACGTGGAATTTTATGCTATTGTGCAAGCCATAAAACATTGGAAACACTATTTGTTCCACAAAGAATTTGTTCTGTATACTGATCATGAAGCCTTGAAGCATTTGCAGGGACAGGATAAGGTTGCAGCCAGGCATGCTTCATAGATCGCATACCTGCAACAGTTTACATTTGTAGTAAAGCATAAGTCGAGATCTACAAATAGTGTGGCAGATGCATTGAGTACAAGGAATCATTTGTTGACACGATGAGAGTTAAAGTGACAGGGTTTGATGTTTTGCCAGAATTGTTTGTTGATGATCCTTACTTTGCTAAGATTATAGATGAAGTCGAGAAAGGGAAGATGGATGAGTATCTATTGGTGGATGGTTTTCTATATAAGGGAAATCGATTGTGCATACCAGAATGCAGTTTGCGAATGAAGATTGTGAAAGAATTACATAAAGAAGGACATGTGGGAAGAGATCGTACTTTGCAGTATATTTCTCAGTCATATTTTTGGCCTTCCATAAGGAAAGAAGTTGAAAGATTTGTGGAGAGATGTCACATATGTCAAGTTTTCAAAGGGACAGCTACGAATTGTATATGCCATTGCCCATGCCTACTAGACCATGGGTTGATATTAGTATGGACTTTATTTTGGGTTTGCCAAGAACACAAAGAGGGAATGATTCTATATAGGTTATGGTGGATAGATTTCCGAAGATGGCACATTTCATAGCTTGTAAAAAGACCGCTGATGTAGTCCGTGTTGCTCAATTGTTCTTTAAAGAGGTGTATCGACTACATGGGCTACCTGAGACAATAGTTTCTGACCGGGATACTCGTTTTCTAAGTCATTTTTGGTTAAGTCTGTGGAAGATGGTTGGGACTAAACTGAATTTTAGTAGCGCCTATCATCCGCAATCAGATGGGAAAACAGAAGTGGTGAACAGATCTTTGGGAAATTTATTCAGATGTCTTGTGAAAGATAACTTGAAGAGCTGGGATGTGAAATTGTGTCAGGCGAAATTCACACATAATCATGCAGTGAATCGAAGTACTGGATTAAGTCCATTTCAAGTAGTATATTCAGCAATTCTGAAGGGACCGTTGGATTTGTCGACAGTGCCACTTCAGAAAGGGGTTGTTAAACGGGATTGTGATTTCGTGAACGAGTTGCAGGAGTGCCACAGAATTGTTCATGAATGATTGCTTAAGTCAAATGAGAAGTATAAGCAACTGACAGATAAGAAGCGAAGGATTGTGGACTTCAAAGAAGGTGATTTTATTTACGCAATATTGACGAAAGATCATTTTCCAGTTGGAACTTACAATAAACTGAAAGCTCGAAAGATTGGTCCAGTAGAAATCTTGAAGAAGATCAATGATAATGCTTATCGTTTGAGATTGCCGGACCATATCTATACTGTAGATGTTTTTAACGTCAGACACTTGATTCCATAAAATGAGGATACGCGTCTTGAAGAAGAGGAAAGTGTGAATTCGAGGTCGAATTCTTGTCAACCGGGGGAGAAGGATGCAACGCATAATGAGATAAGTCGTCCCAACTCTTTAAGTCGCTTGGAAGATAGCGCGGTGACTTTAAGTCGCTCGGGTTCTTTAAGTCATCAGCGACCTAACAGCTACGGTGTAGCAAGATACAAGGGGAAGAGGAAACATTGCACCAAAATAACGAGTTAACGAACTACGACCTAGCGAGTTATGAAGTGGAGGAGGATGGTACGACCTAGTGAGTTGAGTCACATGCATCTTATGTCGTTCAAGAATCCTGAAGCAGAGTTTCCTTAGGTCGCGAGTTTCCTCAGGTCGCGAGTTTACTTAGGTCGCAAGAATCTTATGCCGCTGATTGTTAGGTCGTTGAAGCCCTTAGGTTGCAAGCCTTTGGAGACGAGCTATCTCCTTATGTCGTAGAAGCCTATGCCGTTGATTTGTTAATTCGCGTGATGTGTTGTAAATATGTGTTGTTGTTGTAAATACGTTAAGTCGTATGTCGTTTGTTATTAAGTGGTGATTCGTGTAACGTTGTATCTGGTTATATTTGTTATGTCTCTTGTATATCTTAGGTTAAAGGTCGCGTGCCGTTGGATTGTTAGGTCGCACGTGTTGTAACTTGAGATTGATAGGTCGTGAACGACCTGTATTGTGTTGTGATGTTGTGTTTAAGCCTATAAATAGGCAGGTTGGGTCATTTGTAAACTTGGTTGATTTTGAATAAACTTTTGTTTGAGTGCTTTGTGCCTCTTGAAAATTGAAAGTTGACCGTTGTCTCATCTCTCCATTTTCGGTTATTCGAGTGCGCTCGAATCAACAGATTTTAAGCCGATTCATGGAATCTTGTGCGCGAGATCAACATAGGAGAATCGTAGATCTTTTAACACGGTATCGTGCGCGATCAACGTGTTCGAGATAGCTAGAATCCGGTATCTCGTGAGATCAACAGATTTGGGCACTTGGGTATTTTCAATCTATCGATTCAACTTTTCATCGTTTCATCCATTTTGGTGTATCCGCTGCGTCAAAATGGCTATTTTTCTATTAATTAAATAAATTTAAAATGAATTAATTAAATCAAATTTCGCGTTAAAATTCTGAAATTTGCAATCTTTATCACTTTATAATTTTCAAAAATTTACAATGATTTAACAATTTTAAAAAAGTCTATTCACTAAAGATTAATCAATATAAATCTTCAATTTCATACAATCCAAAATTATAGATAAAATTTCCATTACATTGAATTAATCCATAATTATTCCATTCATTAGTTTCAAATAGAAGGGTTTACCATTAGATTTAAAAATTATTACATAAATATTACCCAATTTCAACTTAATTTTTAATTTATCGCAATAATTGAATATTTGATTTCATTCATTGGCAATAAATCCAACTATTATAAATTAAATAAATTAACTCACTATTAAAGATTCAAATTCTATAATTCATAATTTCATCATCTTGATTTACTTATTAATTTATAATTCTTTAAACCAATTCCCATCTTAGTTTACCCATTATAGAATTTATTTCAATTTCTTAAAATAACCCCATTATTATAAATTGAATCTCATTTATTTTAATAAGTTTTCAATTTAAACGGATTAGATTCAATTTCAACCTTTAACTTACACATAAGTTTAAGTTAAAATCAATTTATAACATATTACTTTGTAGGTATTACTTCACATACTTCTCGTATTAATTACTGAATTAATCATAATTATTAAAGTAGCGCTTATAATCAATTTATAACGTATTTCCTCCTTAGTTAATAACCTTCCTATTTCCATTTATTATATCTAAGCAAATTATATCCATAAATTACGATTAACTATTCAAAATAAATTGATTCACTTGATTTCATGCTTTTTTATTACATCAATAATCCTATCATGAATGGAATTTTACCTTAGCTACATCTTAATGAATCCGACATTCTTTACTTACCAATTTATTCCACATTAACCGCCATAATTTAGTGAATTAATTGAAATTAATTACAAATTAACTTTACAACCTAACAAAATAAGTAGCGTACAATAAATATTGTCATTAACTCTTAATTACACTTTTAGAGGTTCATTAATTACGCCCCAATATTGTAATTACTTACATAACACTAGTTTTACTCAATAAACATTTATTACAAACTATTCCAAAATTTGTTAGTTCTCTTATATTATATTTATAACCAAGTGTAACTTTTAACTTTAATTGGTTGGATTTCCTTTCAAGTTATTAATAATTAACTTATACTAACATATTCCTTAATTTATTCCAATTACCGTTACAATGTTTTTATTACATAATCAATTAAATACTTTCCTTTCTCGTATTAAATTATACACCTGTATAATCCTTTCCACTATTCATTCATTAGAATTCTATTTAAATTTCAATCTCTTGTAATAACTCATTTATTATACTTTTGCATATCAATAAACAAGGTTCCAAATGAATAGAATTTATTAAATTCAGTTTTTATAATTAAGTCTATTACAACCAATGTAATATTTCAGGTTAATTATTAACATTTACTTCGTTACCAATTATAACAATTATATTTCTATATAATTTAATTCCAAAATCTTATAAATATGACAAATTTAATTAACGAAACTTACGGGTCGTTACAATCTCCCCCACTCAAAACTTTTCGTACCCGAAAAGGAAAACAAGGGAAAAGAAGAAATGAGATATCAATATATCTTTCTTAAATATTGAATTTATAAACAAATAATTTTACAAAATAAAATATTTTAGAATAAAATATACCAATTTATACCCATTTAAAAGTTTTATACATAAATTATTACAGTTTGTAAAACATTTTCAAATTTTTCTAAGTCCAAAATTTACGGAAAATTTTGACAGAGTCTCCATTGTACGGAGAGGCTTGGGAGAAAATAAAATATTAAATGTAACAAAATATCACATATAATACCCAAAATATTATATCCCAACACGAGAAAATATATAAAATAGCGCTATAAACCATAATCGGAAAATGTACCTATTTGTTGGGCAGTTTACGCTTAATTTATGGAACCAAAAGTAGTAGCAATTGCTTTCATAACCTGCATTTCACTTGTAAAACCCAAAGGGTTAACAATTTATGTAAAGTGAAATATTTAAGTGGTTTCAATCACTAACAACAAATCAATACAACAACTATCAATTTCAACAAACAGCATACACAACAAATACAAAACAACCATTCAATCAAACAAATAGTTGTTCGGGTCCAAAACTTTTAACTTTAACGGAATGAAAAATAAACTATCAAGTGCACCATTCACTCGACAGTCTTAGATGAAACTAAATAGATTATTCATTCATCCAACAATTTTAAAGTTTCCTTACCCAACAACCACAAACCAAACAACAGCAAATCAAATCAAACTTACTTATTATTAATTTTATTTCATACATTAGTTGTTTGATTTCCTTTATTTTCACTTATTATTTACAGTTATTCATTTCCATTAACTCAGGTCATGCCAGTTCCTTTTATTTCATTATAATTATTCATTCATTTATTGCATGCCCTCATCTATTTACATTCATTTATCAATAATACTCATGTCCCTTCAATTTTTTAGCATTTCCATTTTATTTACTTTATAATCATCTATTTGTAATACTTACCTTTAATTATATTTACTTATAGAAAAATTTCAATTATAACTTAAGTTTATAACATTAAATTCTCATTTATAATAGCAAATTCATTGAATACTTTATTACCTACTTTTACTTGTACAATTTCCATTACATTTCTTATTAAACATTTCAACTTTTTATATTTGGTAAGTTATATATGTTAAAGAAAATGCAAATGAACTGATACAACTTTTATCCTATTTCTTCTAATTAATTTTAATGTTCCATAATTATATCCTTTACTTCATAGGTTACAAATTTCAAATTTCATTTAATACTATTAATAACCTAGCATTAAATTTCTTATTTCATTTAGGGTTTCAATTTATTAATTAAATTCCATTTTACTTCATTAATTAAACTATTAATAAATGGAAACTTAAGAATTTAATACCGGGTTTAATTCAAAATCATTTTAGAAAAATAAATAAATAAATACTTACAATTTATATCCTATTATATTTGAAACAATTTAAAATTTATATTTGTTTATCAAATCAATCTGTAGTAACACTACTATAGTGGCCTTCCCACTTCAAAACTCGAAAATGAACATCGATGATGCATGCACTCATCACCGAAATTATTTTCCAGCGACAGAGAGGGAAGTACAGAACTAAAAATTTCCAAAATCTTCTTAAAACAATTCTTTCAATTTGTATTGAAATATTTATATCAGAAAATCTCTAAAATATTGATACTATACTTCAAAATCATTCAAAAGAAATTTCAAAACCCCGGAGCTTAAGTCCTAAAATTTCCAACTGGTTTTATTTTATTTTCAAAAAAAATTACTTCTTTTTTTCCAACTATTATTTATATATCACTACTTAACAACCAACATATTGCAACCAAATATATATATCATTTCTAAAAATTTATTTTATATATAGAAAATATAATAGGAAAAATTATTTCATTCACTAATATAAAACAAATATTATATCGGTCTGTCCTATTAAGTGTTTAGAAATTCCTATTGATGTCACGGCGTCCCATGCACCAACCAGAATTTATAAATACAAAACAGAACAGATTAAAACAATATTAAAACCTTTTTATAACACTAACAAATACGCTCTCTCGTATATATACTCAACTACTCCCATAGGGTATTACTGCCCCATTAGTAAAGAGTCAGACCCCACCAAGCTAAGGTTTATGGCTAAACCAAAGCTCTGATACGAGCTGTAACGTTCGCCTTTTTGCACGCTTTAAATCGACACACATGCCAATTCAAACCATACAAAAGGGCAGATTGTGATGGGGTAAATAAGAAAAATAGGAAAGAAATAAAACAAAACAGAACCTCACAGCGGAAGGATAAAATATAATAATCAATATACAGTTCATAAAACTTTTTACAAACATTTGATTCTTCTTTATACAATAAATATCAGAGTTCACATACCAATAAATATCAATGCAGCGGAACAATATGAGTGTAGTGGAATATAATAAATAATAATAATAGAAATCTATGTCTTCGTCCTTCAGCTAAAGTCTTCGATCCTGAAACGCTCGGACTGACCCGAGCGAATTTGAAAAGACAAAAACACTCGAGTCAGAACTTAAAGATCTTAAGTTAGTTAAATTAAAAGAAATAAATATGAGTGCGGTAACTCAAGGATGCTCGGGATTTACATCTCCTAAGAATCCGTTAAACTATTTACTATGTAGTATATTTCGCTATTATAATAGTGTCTAATTGTAAAATAAAATTACTTTTTAATAGCGTCAAGGGGTTACCCATATAGCTCTTAACACAAATAATGCCGATAGTCTATACAGTACAGTAATAACTCCTGATCGGGAAGCTACCAGAGGAATTCCATAGGTACGACACAAATAGAAACTCGTAGAAGGCGCGCTTGGGTAGGTGACACAGCACAACTATGCAATGCCAGGGTAGATATACCAATTACGCTTCCGGGTCGATGGTAACGCGTAGCACGCAGCTACCGCCCACCTCGAACAAACTTCCCCAAATCAAAGAAATCAAAAGTGAAGGTGGCCAATGAATCAATCCAAAGTCAGAGTATAGTATTGAAGGGAAGTGTCCGATCAGAGGTGCTACCTCATTAACCCGTCGATCGCTCCTGTTTTAGCCACCTTATGCCAACTCACGGGAGTTGGGTCCACGTATATACCTTACAGGAAACGCCGCCACCAGCCTACTTCATTCTGGAATCTCCACTGCGTACACGGTTGTTAAAGTGGTTTTCAGAGTTGGCAGAGAGTATGACAACTTGCGATCCCGGTCTCTTTAACAACCAAACGTTATAATAACACCGCGGTCTTTAAAATAGTTTATACTTTAAAACCAGAAAATAATTATCCATTTCAAAACCCATAAATACGATATCATTTCCATTTCCAAAACAACTCATTTTGATATTATTTTTATAAAACCCAAATCAATAATATCGTTTTTATTTCAAATATATTTCTTTTTCAAAATCATACTACTTTTAAATTTATATTATCTGGAAACCAAACATTTGAATTATAACTTTCGAAACATAATACTTCGAAACTCATAGCTTTAAACCATAACTTCTAAACTTGAATGGTTTGGATATTCAAACATTATATAGAATGAAATAGTTTGAATTTAAAATAACTTTATAAATTAATTTCCGCGACTTCACGGTTTTATTCATTTAAAATTTTAGGTCTAAAACCCTTCAATTTAGATTCACTTTCAGTTTCAAATAAACACTTCGATTTCAATATATTCAAACTTTGAGTAATTAACAATTTCAAAACTAAGGTGGGAAATTCTATTCAACAATTTATTGTTCTATTATTTAGTTTGAAATATTCACAAAATAAATCCATAAAAAAAACTCAAATTTCTAACAATTAAATATTTCCTTCAAATTTATTTATACTAGAAATATTCATTTAATTTATCTTGAATAAAATCCAGTTATAAATATCATACCATTAAAATTTCCAAGTTTGAATAAGTCTACACCCACCTGTGGAGTTAAATTTTTAAATAAGCTCAATTCCAAATAAATTTCCAATTTATTTTCCAATCTTAATTGATTTGGACCATTTATAACTCTATATATACACAATATCTTAAACCTATACTTAATCATATAATATAAATTATCAAACTCCATTATTCAACTTATTTATTTTCATTTAACAAATTCATACATAGCTTAAATTCAATGATTTAACTATATATATGTACATATATAAAATAAGATTTTATATAAGATCAAAAATTAACATTTATTAAACCGTATCCTATCCAAACAATATAAATCATTTTCAAAATATTTATATATATATAGACCGACGGTGTCTGTTTATAATTTTCTACCCTATGGTCAAGTGATACGGATATCTATCATTTCAATCTGCAATTTAAAATAAAAATGCGGTTGTATATCATTTCAAACCACAATCCCGAATGAAATGAAATGCATAATAATTTGCAGTTTATAAAATTATAGAATACAACATCCATTCACACAATATAAATCATCAACCATTTATAACAATCATCATCCAATTTCAAATAATAACGTCAATAAATAACAATTAATTACTGAGAGTTTATATGCAATGAATAATTAATTAAAAATTATGGCAGTTTTCAATGTAATGAATAAATTATTTAACAATTAACTGGTAGTTAAAATGCAATAATTAATTAAATAACGCGTAAATTAAAATAATGCAATTTAACTGAGAAATAGATGAAATATATGCCAAATAGCTACAAAAATTTTTTTAAACACATCATAAATCAATTTAACCAACATAAGAAATCTTAGAAGTTGTGAGTGGGTTAAAACACTCACCTTTTGAATTTAAATTCAATTTAAACCCAAAATTTTGACAATCTCCAAATTCGTCAAAACCAGGGTCGAAAGATCCGGAATTCCAATACAGTAACCCCACGTCACCAAAAAAAATCACGCAACCCTAATCCCACGTTCTCTCACGCGACATCCCCAAGTTACTACAGTAACCCCACGTCTAGCATCTTTGACCGTCACCGACTTCGTCTAGGGGTCACCAACGACCAAGTCGATGCTCCCATCGCCTTTATCTGCTCCGACCGCCCAATATGCCAAGGTCTGGTCGCATATGGTGCTCGCCGCCGCCGCCCAAAACAGGTGTGCCGAAACTCTAAAACCCAATTTCCAGCCACTACACCCTGCTACGGATTGAACGAACACCATCCCAAGCCTCCACGCGAAAATCTCTACCAAACCCCTAAAATAATTTCGCCAATCGATGAAGAAATCAAGAAGCCCTAAATCGACCTTAGGGTTTCAAATTTCACAAGTTTGACCGCGATTTCAGATTGACTCGAGCATAAATTTAAAAAACAGAATCTACGCATGGATTCGTGATGATGAAATCTTCGAGATATAATTTTTTTGAATTTTTTTACGAAGAGTTTGAATTTTCGTTTGATTTTTGAATTTGAAATTTGGTCTGGAAATATAGATCTTTGTCTGCCATTGAGGAAGAAGAGGAATAGAAATTCTATATGTACAGACAAATGAGGAGTAGGGAGGTTAGGGTTTATAACCGACTATTTATAGGCAAATTGAAAAATAGATGGATCGGGTTGATAGATATACGTGCTACCGCTAGCGTGGCCCAAAAAGCCCGTTCTGACCCTGGAACGAAATTGGATCAACTCATATATCAAAATAGGTATTTTAAAATATTCTAAACGCAATGGAGAAGGTTTCACATCCAAATTCCATCGTATGGAGAAGTTATACTAAATTCAAATTTTCTAAATTGATTTCAGTGGATTTCAATTAAATCGATTTCAAGGCGTTTCAATCCCATACGATCAAACGACAAGTCTGATCGATACGAAACTTGAAATCCTACAACAATTCACTGTTACGGATCCGATGAAACTGGTTTCGTCGAAATCCGAGTCCGTGACCAAAATGGGTATTTTTCCATTAATTAATTAAATTTAAAATAAATTAATTAAATCAAATTTCGCGTTAAAATTCTGAAATTTGCAATCTTTATCACTTTATAATTTTCAAACATTTACAATGATTGAATTTTTTTTAAAAAGTCAATTTACTAAAGATTAATCAATATAAATCTTCAATTTCATAAAATCCAAAATTATAGATAAAATTTCCATTAAATTGAATTAATTCATAATTATTCCATTCATTTGTTTCAAATAGAAGGGTTTACCATTAGACTAATAATTATTACATAAATATTACCCAATTTCAACTTAATTTTTAATTTAACGTAATAATTGAATATTTGATTTCATTTATTGGCAATAAATCCAACTATTATAAATTAAATAAATTAACTCACTATTAAAGATTCAAATTCTATAATTCATAATTTCATCATCTTGATTTACTTATTAATTTATAATTCTTTAACGCAATTCCCATCTTAATTTACCCATTATAGAATTTATTTTAATTTCTTAAAATAACCCCTTTGTTATAAATTGAATCCCATTTGTTTTAATAAGTTTCCAATTTAAACGGATTAGATTCAATTTCAACCTTTAAATTACACTTAAGTTTAGGTTAAAATCAATTTATAACATATTACTTTTTAGTTATTACCTTACATAATTCTCGTATTAATTTCTCAATTAATCATAATTATTAAAGTAACGCTTATAATCAATTTATAACGTATTTCCTCCTTAGTTAACCGAGCCCATAACCGAGCCCATAACCGAGACCAATTAAAATTTGAATATTTAATTTATGTTAAATATTAATAAGTAAAATTTATAAGTCGAATAATTAGATTTAATTGGATAATTAAATCGATAATTTAATAGTTGAAATTACAGAAATAATTGGAAATTGGGCCAAATATGATTAGAAATGATTTGTAAAATTTTATTTAATCATGTTAGAGTTAGAAAGATGTTTGTGAACTTTTAGAATCGAATTAAAAGTTAATTTGTGAAAATTGAATACTTTAATATTTAATTGACGAGCTAAAATAGCCATTTTTTAAACAGTCTCGGATTTCGACGAAACTAGTTTCATCGGATCCGTAATGTGATATTATTTTAAGATTTTAAATTTCGTGTCAATCGGATTTATCGTTTGTCCGGGGTAAGCTAAAACGCCTAGAAAATAGTTTAAATCGATTTAATTTAAAATCGATCGTTTATTACCGTAACTCGCACAGATGATCGAATTAGCTTCCGAAACCTATTCCATTGTGTTCGAAACGTGGGGTAAACCCTAGGAACATCAACCGACACGCTTCGTTTGGAGTTCGAAAAATCCGGAATGAATAGTGTTCGTCAGAATTTCTATACAAGCCCCTCTATATTTCATTTTGCAAAAAGAAAACCCTAGCTAGGGTTTAGACTTCGGCCGCCACCCTTCAATCAATGGCCGATACACTCCTTCCTTCCTCCTCATTTTTCCTTCTATCCATCAACAATCAGAGAAACCTTCCAATTAACAAAACGTAGAGCTCAAAGAGTACTTTAGATCCATACGTTGGGTCGACGTGAAGATCGTCGTAGTGGTCGCTGTGGGGCCACGTTCATCTTCGGTTTGCACGAAAAATTCACGGCCATGCCAAGGCCGAGCTTGCGCATGTTCTGGGGAATGGTACGGCATGGCGTGGGCTTCGAAACCATGGGTTCGGATCGTCGTCAAACGGAGTATGGTGGTTGCGTTGATTAGGTTAAAACGACGGCTAGGGTGGGTTTCTCAGTTGCGTTTTCCTGGAGTGGGAGAAGAAAAGGCAGAAGGCCGAGATTGCATCAAGCTGGAACGAGCGGCCTTGATTGTTTAGGGTAAAAATTATAAAAAGAAATTGTAATTTAAATTATATTTATAATTCGTGTAACTTTAAAAATATGTATCTTTGTCATACGAGGTCGAAAACGCACGAAACTAGTTGCGTTGGAACCGTATTGTCGAATACTACGCGATGGAACTGGATTGGAATCGTTTGGAGCTAGTGAAAATTTTGGGTAAAATTAAACGCTCGTTTAATTTTATTCGAAATAAAACACTGAAACGGAGTTGAAAACAAGGTGAGAACTTCTTACTCAATCGAATCGGTTTCGATTTTTAATTTTAAATAGTTATATTTAAAATTTCTTGATTGTATGTTTGAATGATGATTATTATCTATTGATTGTTAAATAGACATTATGCGCCGTTTGTAAGAGGAAGTTATTTATTAAAAACATATACCGCGATAATTCCAACTTGTATGGAATTGGTATTATTTATGTACTTGGAGTTGATTTTCCCACATTATATAGCGGATGAGACTTTATTGCGCTGCATAATAGCGGATAGTATTTTATAAATCTCATATACCGCGATATTTCGTCTTGAAGCGAAATTGGTATTGTGCTAACATCTTTGGATGCAGGGAAACAGGTTGTAGGGATCCAACTGGATTCCTCAAACATTTGAATTGGTTTCAATGTTGTGTGTTGATCTATTTGTTGATCTATTTATAATCTGCGTGATTATCTTTGTGATTGAGATTGTTAAAGGCTAAATTTTAGCCGAATATATTTTGGTATCGTTAGATGCCGAAATTAAATAAAATTGGATTTTTGAAAACTTAAGTTGAGAATTCAGAATAAAATTTAATTTTGGAATTTATTCATTTTAAACAAATATACGTTATAATTTTTATTATTATAAAAATGATGTTTTTGGAAAATAATACTTAGGTATGATTTTGGAGTTATATAAGCTTTAATAACGATTTGTAAATTATTAAAAGGATTGGTCTATTTAAATTGGGATTTTTGAATTATTATAAATGATTTATATAAAATATTTATAAAATTGATATTTATAAATTAAAAATATTGGAATTATAAAACAAGTTTTTATAAGTGTTAAAATGGAATAAAAATGGATTTTATAAGTGAATGAAATCTATATATTTATAAATTGTGAAGTTATAAAATGAATATATTTTATAAAATAAAAGATTTATAAGTAATTAACTTATAAATTGGATTTTTGCGAGTAAATGGAATATGGATAGAATTTGTAAATAAAGTGATTTTAAAAGTTGAAGTTGCCATAAAATATAAATGGAATTTATAAACGTTGTTTTATAAATCCGAAAACGACTTATTTTGATAAGTTAGTTATTATAGCTTATTAAAGGAAATATATCCACGTTTTTGGACAGTGGATAACCCTTTAAATAAAATATGTAGAAATGTTGAATTTGGATAAGGAAATATATTCACGATTTTGGACAGTGAATAATATATTAAAGAAATGTTTTGGGAAAGTGATTTTAAATAGAATTAAAATGATTTAAAGATGTTTTAAAATGTATAAAGTATCAAAACCATAGATTTCAACATTCATAGTTGAAATAGACATTTTCGAGGAATAGAAGGAAAAGAAGGACTATAACACTGTTGTTATAGTAAATGATTTCCGAAAGGAAGTGTTTTATATTGTATGGGGATTTATATATCTATTTTAAGTTCGAATCCCTATACTAGTGATTTTGGGTTGTCGTAACGATGTTTTACGTAACGTTCGTTTCGACCCAAATAAATGTGTTTAAGAGAATGTTTTCCTTATAAAATAAAATATATACTTAATTTAGATGTAAGTATATTGAATATTTTAAAAATGTTGAAAATAAATAGATTGGTGAATTACTTATTATTAAATAATTATGGAAATGTTTTTCCAATATGAAGTGAATGTTTGAGATTTTATCTTTTTAAAGATAAATTGAAAATGAATATTAGAAATCGATTTAAAAATCGTATATTCATAGATATTTTGGAATTGTAAATTCACTATGGAATTTATAAAAAAAGGGAAATTAGTTAAAAATAAACATTGATTTATTTTGAAGTGTGGATATTAATTTACGGATTTGGAACGTAAATTTGATAAATCGGTAAGGATTTATTTAAATTTGTTTAAATGAACCATTTTGAAATTAAAGTTGTAAGGGTGTAAATTTATTCGAAATTGGTTTTCAAATGGTTGAAGTTTGGGATATATATCTTATAAATATATTTTTGAAAATAAATAATTTGGGAAATTATTTGAAATCGGGTGATGTTGTGCATACCTATTGATAGTTAAATAACCGACTATCAATATTTACCTTTAAATAGGTATTGTGGTGATTTTCTTGAATTTGAATGCCACACTTATTTTAAAATAAGCGCTTATTATTCGGGTTAGCTGGGAAAGGACTTTGGAGTCGTATAACCCATTCCGAATAATGATATGTCGTAATGGATAACATTTGAAGACCGGGTATTTGTGAAAACGATGGGATAACCTATCGATTGTCATTGCAACGTTAGCTACGATATGGAGATTTCCTTTGTGATGGGAAGTTTTATCGGGATTGTGAATACCCGGATTGCAAGGGCTTCTTTGGAAGTGCCTTCGGTTCTGTTTGAACCCGGAACAGACTTGTATGGTTACGTGTCTGACATTACATTTTGAGATATAAAGCAGATTTCTTTCAAATACATTTCTGTTGGTGGCGGAGAATTTATTCTCTTAGCTTAACACCCTTCTCTCAGACCTACACGCTCAGAGGTTATGTAGTTGAAGGTTATCAGCGATATATTCCCAATTTGGTAATGTGGCATGATTAGTGTTGCTGTGTGATGATTATTTATTGATCATTTGTTGATTAAAGCATGGCTTTGTGCCTAGCTTTGTGGATGAGACTTCGTCAGACCTCACTCCCCGGAAATGGTCAAAACAGGAATATGAGGCAAGGTTATGAGGGTCGCGCCCTTTAGGGTATGTCATTTCCTTCTGGATAGGGTGGTATCATGGTATGGATCCCTGATACTTACTCATGTTGACACACTATATTTATTACTGTGTGATGTTGGTTATCGAGCGCTCGGATAAAGGTCCAAAGGGACCGGGGGATGGCATAGTCGTGTAGTAGTTACCTAGTGACAAAGGTAACCTGGCCTTGTGTTGGCAGAGAGCTGGTTAAGTTCTCGGGACGTCCCGCCAGAGGCGATCTCATGTGGTAGTAGGAAGTTCCTTAGCCTGACCATTTGTTGGAAATCCAAATAAAACAATACGCACCTTGTACGGTTTTAGTTGTAGAACCTATCATTCACTTATGGTGGCGCCCCACTGTTTGGATTGTAGCTATAGTAGGCATAAGTGCAGAATGCCTATGCTGGCTAAGATTTATATCTTTACTTTCGAAATTTCCTACATATGCACTAGTAATAATATCAAATGTTTCTATTCAATGCGTATCAAGCATCTTTCACTATCATAAGAAGAAATATCCTCCAATTCTGCGTTTGTATTATGTGTGTGGCGGGAGGTCTTATGGTAGTCTCATTTTTTAAAAAGCATTGCGAATCTATTTTAAATTATCCTGTTGTTTGTTTTAAAGATAAACTGTTTTACTTTTCGCACCAGTCCCATGACTGACTCGGAGTTTATTGTTTTCCTTCCTAAACTCTGGGTGCCCACCAATTTCCACACGGGCAGTCAAGAGTCAGGTTTATCAGGATATTCTGGAATTCAGGAGTTGCTGGAGGCAAGCTGGATGGCATGGCGTATTCACTAGTATATAGTACTTCTTTTCCGCTGTTTATTGTTGCTTTTTTGTTGTACACTCTGATAATAAAATGTAATATGATGTAATGTAATAACTGATATAGTTCTTGGTTTAAAGATTATTCATTTGTCTATTATATGTTGCTCCGCTGCGACTGTGAGATTCTGATATTGTTTCTTTTCTGTTTTCTTACTTCTTCTATCTTTTTCTTCTACCTCTTCTATTAACCCTAACAATTCGGTTTTCTGGCATTCGATTATGTGGCATTTGATACAGTGGACATAAGAATGCCGACCTTTGGATCCCGACAAAATCGTGTCGTTACAACTGGTATCAGAGCATTTGGTTAAGTGACAACCATGGCTCTGTTGGGTGTTACTCATTAGAGATAGAGTCAGTAGTACTCTAGATTGGGTTTGCGTATAATAATAGATATGAGCGCGTATTTGTTAGTGAATATAAATTTTTTTTATGTTATGATGATTGGTTTGTTGAGTGGTATATGGATTATGGTCGGTATAGTCCGTACAACTCTATCGATAGTGATCTCTAAACACTTGTACAGAACAAATTCGGCACGATATCGTTTTAAATTGGGTAAATGAAATAATTTTACCTTGATTATATTTTATATGTAAAGGAATGATTTTTCAGAATTATTAAAGTGTATATAAATTGATTGTTTGATTGTTGAATAAGTTAAATAAAACAATATTTGTAAAAGAATGAATTGTATGAGCAAATGAATTATAAGTATGGAATTATAATTAAAATGATTTACAATTGTAAAATAATCTTATATATAAATAGTGAAATTGTATTAGGAAAAACATTTATAAATGTGATTTATAAATAAGATAAAAGGAAAATTTTTTGAAAGAATATTTAGCATTGAATTCACTATTGTTGCTGGGAAATAATAAGGGAGATGACCGCAGCATCATCAATATCATTTTCAAGTTTCTGTGTGATGCATTTGCTACCATAGTAAATTGAAATTGAAGTTTTGTTGTGATAAACAAATTTGAAAATTTAAAAAATCCAAGTTGAAATTGATGAATATAAGTGAAATGAATTTTGAACTTATAGTATAAGATAATAAATTTAGCTTTGGATAAGTGAATTGGATTTGAAAATTTAAGTAGGTTAAACAGATGATGTTTAAATGGAATATAACTTAAGTAAAACTTAATAAAGTTGATTGTGGTATCGAAGAAATTAATCAAGAGAAGTGATGATTATGAACTTGAGTGATATAAATGAAATTCAACTTTAAACTGTTGAATGCATTAGCTATTGAACTAATGAATGAATTGAATGTAAATCAATTGAATGTAAATAAGTTGTTATGAAGTAATGAATGAAGTGTTAAATCATTGAAAGCCAATATAATTAGATGTTGAATAATTGAATGAAAATCAATTAAATGTTAAACCAATTGAAATTAAAAGTGTTGAACCGAATTGAATGTAAGAGAAGTAAATAATTTGGTTATGTTGAACATACATTGGTTGTCATATGGATATTAGTTGATTGTATATAAATCCATTAAGTGTTAATGAAATTTAATTAGCAAAATTTGAAAGCTAAAGTAATTGAATCCAAATTGAAAGTAAATGAATATGAACTGAATTTGATTTGATTTGAAAGTGAACTAATGTGAATTTAATTAGTAAATGTATACTAATTGGAAATGAATAAACGAATATTTGTAAAGCCCAATGTTAACAAATCAAATGTGATTAAAATGAAAAAAACCAATTCATTGAATATTAATGAGAAAATGAAAGAATATTGATTTGGTTATTGATTTGTTGGATGATTATTGGATGATAGTTGTTAATGATTACATTTGTTGCTTTTGAGTGCGTTGCTATGTTGGCACATGTACTTGTTATGTTTCAATATAATGTATATTGATATTATTTTCATATATACATGTTTCTCATGGTTTGTTGAGTGTATAGTAGGTGCAGATTGCGCTTGCTTCGCATTTTGGAGCTCGCTTTCGCGCTATATTAGCCGTATATGCTCGCTAATAATAAATAAGGTACATATCTCGGATTAAATACCGTACTTTTGCACTTTTTTCCCCGCGGGATGCCTCATCACTTGATGAGATGTATGTTTGTGATATATATACTATCATTTTTTTTTTCGGATCGAGCCGCGCAAAGGAGACTATGGCGAATTTTTTCGAAAATTTAAGGCACTAGAAAAAATTTGAGAAAATTGGAATTTTTTTGAAAACTAAGTTTGGATTTGAAAACTTAGTAAAGTTATTGTATGAAGTTTAACTATGAATTTTGGGAAAGTTAAACACTTAAGAGATTTGAAAAATCTAAATTGAATGGTTTGTTTTGGAAAGTTAATGGATTCTGTAACTTTTTCTTACTTGGTAATTTCGAGGACGAAATTCTTTTAAGGAGGGAAGTTTGTAACGACCCAGAATTTCTTCTAATTAAAATTTTAATATTTAATTTATTTTAAATATTAATAAGTGAAATTTATAAGTCCAATAATTTTATTTCGAATAATTAGATTTAATTGGAAATTAAATCGATAATTTAATAGTTGAAATTACAAAAATAATTGGAAATTGGGTCAAATATCATTAAAAATGATTTGTAAAATTTTGTTTAATCATGTTGGAGTTAGAAAGATGTTTGTGAACTTTTAGAATCGAATTAAAAGTTAATTTGTGAAAATTGAATATTTTAATATTTGATTGACGAGCTAAAATAGCCATTTTTCAAACAGCCTCGGATTTCGACGAAACCAGTTTCATCGGATCCGTAATGAGATATTATTGTAAGGTTTCAAATTTCGTGTCAATCGGATTTACCGTTTGTCCAGGGCAAGCTAAAACGCCTAGAAAATAGTTTAAATCGATTTAATTTAAAATCGATCATTTATTGCCGTAACTCGCACGGATGATCGAATTAGCTTCCGAAACCTATTCCATTGTGTTCGGAACATGGGGTAAACCTTAGGAACGTCAACCGGCACGCTTCGTTTGGAGTTCGAAAAATCCGGAATGAATAGTGTTCGTCAGAATTTCTATACAAGCCCCTCTATATTTCATTTTGCAAAAAGAAAACCCTAGCTAGGGTTTAGACTTCGGCTGCCACCCTTCAATCAATGGCCGATACACTCCTTCCTTCCTCCTTATTTTTCCTTCAATCCATCAACAATCAGCGAAACCTTCCAACTAACAAAATGTATAGCTCGAAGAGTACTTTAGATCCATGCAATGGGTCGACGTGAAGATCGTCATAGTGGTCGCTGTGGGGCGACGTTCATCTTCGGTTTGCACGAAAATTCACTGCCATGCCGAGGCCGAGCTCGCGCGCGTACTGGGGAATGGTGCGGCAAGGCGTGGGCTTCGAAACCATGGGTTCTGATCCTCGTCAAACGGAGTATGGTGTTTGCGTTGATTAGGTTAAAACGGCGGCTAGGTTGGGTTTCTCGGTCTCGTTTTCCTGGAGGGGGAGAAGAAAAGGCAGATGGCCGAGATTGAATCAAGCTCGAACGAGCGGCCCTGATTGTTTAGGGTAAAAATTATAAAAAGAAATTGTAATTTAAATTATATTTATAATTCGTGTAACTTTAAAAATATGTATCTTGGTCATACGAGGTCGAAACCGCATGAAACCAGTTGCATTGGAACCGTATTGTCGAATACTACGCGATGGAACTGGATTGGAATCGTTTGGAGCTAGTGAAAATTTCGGGTAATTTTATTCGAAATAAAACACTGAAACGGAATTGAAACCAAGGTGAGAACTTCTCACTCAATCGAATCGGTTTTTAATTTTAAATAGTTATATTTAAAATTTCTTGATTGTATGTTTGAATGATGATTATTATCTATTGATTGTTAAATAGACATTATGCGCCGTTAGTAAGCAGAGGTTATTTATTAAAAACATATACCGCGATAATTCCAACTTGTATGGAATTGGTATTATTTATGTACTTCGAGCTGATTTTCCCGCATTATATAGTGGATGAGACCCTATTGCGCCGCATAATAGCAGATAGTATTTTATAAATCCCATATACCGCGATATTTCGTCTTGAAGCGAAATTGGTATTGTGCTAACATCTTTGGATGCAGGGAAACATGTTGGAGGGATCAAACTGGATTCCTCAAACATTTGAATTGGTTTCAATGTTGTGTGCTGATCTATTTGTTGATCTATTTATAATCTGCGTGATTATCTTTGTGATTGAGATTGTTAAAGGCTAAATTTTAGCCGAATATATTTTGGTATCGTTAGATGCCGAAATTAAATAAAATTGGATTTTTGAAAACTTAATTGAGAATTCAGAATAAAATTTAATTTTGGAATTTATTCATTGTAAATAAATAAACGTTATAATTTTATTATTATAAAAATGATATTTTTGGAAAATAATACTTAAGTATGATTTTGGAGTTATATAAGCTTTAATAACGATTTGTAAATTATTAAAAGGATTGGTCTATTTAAATTGGGATTTTTGAATTATTAAAAATATTGGACTTATAAAACAAGTTTTTATAAGTGTTAAAATGGAATATAAATGGATTTTGTAAGTGAATGAAATCTATATATTTATAAATTGTGAAGTTATAAAATGAATAGATTTTATAAAATAAAAGATTTATAAGTAATTAACTAATAAATTGGATTTTTGCATGTAAATGGATTATGGATAGAATTTTTAAATAAAGTTATTTTAAAAGTTGAAGTTGCCATAAAATATAAATGGAATTTATAAACATTGTTTTATAAAACCGAAAATGACTTATTTTGATAAGTTAGTTATTATAGCTTATTAAAGGAAATATATCCACGATTTTGGACAGTTGATAATCCTTTAAATAAAATATGTAGAAATGTTGAATTTGGATAAGGAAATATATTCACGATTTTGGACAGTGAATAATATATTAAATAAATGTTTTGGGAAAGTGATTTTAAATAGAATTAAAATGATTTAAAGATGTTTTAAAATGTACGAAGTATCGAAACCATAGATTTCAACATTCATTGTTGAAATAGACATTTTCGAGGAATAGAAGGAAATAGTGGACTATAACATTGTTGTTATAGTAAATGATTTGCGAAAGGAAATGTTTTATATTGTATGGGGATTTATATATCTATTTTAAGTTCGAATCTCTATACTAGTGATTTTGGGTTATTGTAACGATGTTTTACGTAACGTTCGTTTTGACCCAAATAAATGTGTTTAAGAGAATGTTTTCCTTATAAAATAAAATATATACTTAATTTAGATGTAAGTATATTGAATATTTTCAAAATGTTGAAAATAAATAAATTGGTGAATTACTTATTATTAAATAAGTGTGGAAATGTTTTTCCAATATGAAGTGAATGTTTGAGATTTTATCTTTTAAAGATAAATTGAAAATGAATATTAGATATCGATTTAAAAATCGTATATTCGTAGATATTTTGGAATTGTAAATTCACTATGGAATTTATAAAAGAAAGGGAAATTAGTTAAAAATAAACGTTGATTTATTTTGAAGTGTGGAGATTAATTTACGGATTTGGAAGGTAAATTTAATAAATCGGTAAGGATTTATTTAAATTGGTTTAAATGAACCATTTTGAAATGAAAGTTATAAGGGTGTAAATTTATTTGAAATTGGTTTTCAAATGGTTGAAGTGTGGGATATATATCTTATAAAGATATTTTTGAAAATAAATAATTTGGGAAATTATTTGAAATCGGGTGATGTTGTGCATACCTATCGATAGTTAAATAACCGACTATCAATATTTACCTTTAAATAGGTATTTGTGGTGATTTGCTTGAATTTGAATGCCATACTTATTTTAAAATAAGCGCTCATTATTCGGGTTAGCCGGGAAAGGACTTTGGAGTCGTATAACCCATTCTGAATAATGATATGTCGTAATGGATAGCATTTGAAGACTGGTGTTGAAGACCGGGTATTTGTGAAAACGATAGGATGACCTATCGATCGTCTCTGCATCGTTAGCTACGGAATGGAGATTTCCTTTGTGATGGGATGTTTTATCGGGATTGTGAATACCCGGATTCCAAGGGCTTCTTTGGAAGTGCCTTCGGTTCTGTTCAAACCCGGAACAGACTTGTATGGTTACGTGTCTGACATTACATTTTGTGATATAAAGTAGATTTCTTTCAAACACATTTCTGTTGGTGGCGGAGAATTTATTCTCTTAGCTTAACACCCTTCTCTGAGACGCACGCGCTTAGAGGCTATGTGGTTGAAGGTTATCAGCTATATATTCCCAATTTTGTAATATGGCATGCTTAGTGTTGCTGTGTGATGATTATTATTGATCATTCGTTGATCAAAGCGTGGCTTTGTGCCTAGCTTTGTGGACGAGACTTCGTCAGACCTCACTCCCCGGAAATGGTCAAAACAGGAATATGCGGCAAGGTTATGAGGGTCGCGCCCTTTAGGGTATGTCATTTCCTTCTAGAAAGGGTGGTATTATGGTATAGAGCTTAGATACTTACTCATGTTGACACACTATATTTATTACCGTGTGATGTTGGTTATCGAGCGCTCGGATAAAGGTCCAAAGGGACCGAGGGATGGCATAGTCGTGTAGTAGTTACCTAGTGACAAAGGTAACCCGATATTGTGTTGGCAGGGAGTCGGTTAAGTTCTCGGGACATCCCGCCAGAGGCGATCCCATGTGGCAGTAGGAAGTTCCTTAGCCTGACCATTTGTTGGAAATCCAAATAAAACAATACGCACCTTGTACGGTTTTAGTTGTAGAACCTATCATTCACTTATGGTGGCGCCCCACTGTTTGGATGGTAGCTATAGTAGGCATAAGTGCGGAATGCCTATGCTGGCTAAGATTTATATCTTTACTTTCGAAATGTTTTCCTACACTATGCACTAGTAATAATATCAAATGTTTGTTTTTAATGCGTATCAAGCATCTTTGACTATCATAAGAAGAAATCTCCTCCAATTCTGCGTTTGCATTGTGTGTGTGGCGGGAGTTCTTATGGTAGCCTCATTTTCTAAAAAAGCATTGCGAATCTATTTTAAAATTATCCTGTTGTTTGTTTTAAAGATAAACTGTTTTAGTTCTCACACCAGTCGCATGACTGACTCGGAGTTTATTGTTTTCCTTCCTAAACTCTGGGTGCCCACCAATTTCCACACGGGCAGTCAAGAGTCAGGTTTATTAGGATATTTTGGAATTCAGGAGTTGCTGGAGGCAAGCTGGATGGCATGACGTATTCACTAGTATATAGTACTTCTTTTCCGCTGTTTATTGTTGTTTTGTTGTTGTACACTCTGATAATAAAATGTAATATGATGCAATGTAATAACTGATATAGTTCATGGTTTAAAGATTATTCATTTATCTATTATATGTTGTTCCGCTGCGACTGTGAGATTCTGATATCGTTTCTGTTCTGTTTTCTTACTTCTTCTATCTTTTTCTTCTACCTCTTCTTTTAACCCTAACAATTCGGTTTTCCGGCATTCGATTATGCGGCATTTGATACAGTGGACGTAAAAATGCCGACCTTCGGATCCCGACAAAATCATGTCGTTACAATAAACTTCCTATTTCCATTTATTATATCTAAGCAAATTATATCCATAAATTATGATTAACTATTCAAAAGAAATTGATTCACTTGGTTTCACGCCTTTTTATTACATCAATTATCCTATCATGAATGGAATTTTACCATAGTTACATCTTATTGAATCCGGCATTCTTTACTTACCAATTTATTCCACATTAACTGCCATAATTTAGTGAATTAATTGAAACTGATTACAAATTAACTTAACAACCTAACAAAATAAGTAACGTACAATAAATATTGTCATTAACTCTTAATTACACATTTAGAGGTTCATTAGTTACACCCTTATATTGTAATTACTTACATAACACTGGTTTTTACTCAATTAACATTTATTACAAATTATTCCAAAATTTGTTAGTTCTCTTATATTATATTTATAACTAAGTGTAACTTTTAACTTGAATTGGTTGGATTTCCTTTAAAGTTATTAATAATTAACTTATATTAACATATTCCTTAATTTATTCCAATTACCGTTACAATGTTTTTATTACATAATCAATTAAATACTTTCCTTTCTCGTATTAAATTATACACATGTATAATCCTTTCCACTATTCATTCATTAGAATTCTATTTAAATTTCAATCTCTTGCAATAACTCATTTATTATACTTTGCATATCAATAAACAAGGTTCCAAATGAATAGGGTTTGTTAAAGTCAATTTTTATAACTAAGTCTGTTACAACCAATGTAATATTTCAGGTTAATTATTAACATTTACTTCGTTACGAATTATAACAATTATATTTCCATATAATTTAATTCCAAAATCTTATAAATATGACAAATTTAATTAACGAAATTTACGGGTCGCTACAGAAAAATATTTATTTTATTTATTAGACATTATATATGTAACATATTCTACTATATATAAATATTTTGACAAATTCATAAGAGATGGAAAATCCTGTAACGTCTCTTGAGTTATTGCACGCACATTATACATTGGATATGAGATGTGAAACCATGTAAACATCTCTGGTGCCAAGGTACTCATGTTATATATGATATCAATTTGACGCACATAAGAATATTTTAGTCCTGACTCGATTGTTTTGTCATTTCATTACGCTCGGGTCAGTCCTGAGTTTTTCAGCTTATCGAAGATTATTCTCTGGAGGACGAAGACGAATATTTGGTATATAATTACTGGTATTATTCCATCATTGTTTGTTCCGGTACATTATTTTATTTATTCTGTTATATATATAACTCTAATAAATGTTGTATAAATTTATAATCAAAAGTATAGTAAACGGCTTCGTGTACTTTTTATTTGATTATTATATTTTATCATTCCACTGAAAGATTCTGTGTTTGTTTCCCTCTTCTTTTCTTGTTTTTCTTAATTAATCCCATTGATTATCTATGTTTCGGATTGTTGAATTGGATATGTGTGAATTATCATGGATTTAAACCTTCATCATTTTTAAGTAATCTAAGTATAGTATTTATTGTAGAAAAATTGTATCTTAAATAATTTATTTATGTGGTGAAAACTAGTAACAAAGTTTATGCTTTTTCTATATTGTTGGAACGACTAAGAATTTCACTACTTTGATTTGCGAATATATAGTTAATTTCAAATGTTCAAATAATAAGTTTTATAATGAAAATAAAACTATTTTAAAAATTAAATAATAATGGTGAAATAGTTTTCAATATGTGTTAATAAAAATAATTAGTTTGATGAAATACTGAAAAGGTGTTCGGAATTCGTTTTTCGAAATTTCGACTTTTCATCTGATAAAAGTTTATCGGAAATGTCATGATACCTGGGTATACACACGTACGTGCATTTGAAAATATTTTAACATGAAAATGAAAATGTGTACATGTATGTACACTTAAGTATGTATGTATATATACAAAAGATACGATTTTATTTACAGAAGTTAATATAGCATAATATAACGATTCTTTTCCAACATAAAGTACAAATGAAGTAAAAACATGTTTTAACATTTTTTTTTCATGACAAATTTCGAATTTTAAGAAGGGAGACAAGGAGAAGACATTGAGGATATGTGGCATTCGTTCGCGGAGGGCAAAATATGCAAGGGTATATTAGTGATTCCACTTATTCCATTTATATAAAAACTAATTTTCTAATTTCTTTTTCAATTTTCTCATTCCCTTTTCACTTGCAAAATTTCGTAAAGCTTGAGTATTCTTTAATGGCTTCTCTTTAGATTTCAAAGAGAGTGGAAGAGGGAAAAAAAAGAGAAAGGCGAGAGAAAATTCTAAAATTCGTAGTGTTTAAGACTCCTCTTTTCAATTTCAAAATTCCTCCATTTTACCCCTAACATCCATTGGCCGTAAAATCTATTAACCTTACCCAAATAACGATTTTCATTTTCCAAAACATGTATAATTATAGTGGCTACAATATTGTAGTTTACCATTTTTTTTTGATTTCCAGCTTTGATACTCCAAATATCGTTTTTTTGTTTCGAGAGTGTTTTTTCAACCTACATTATAATGTTCGAAAGTTCCATTCAACTTTTTGATCATTACTTCCTCAAAAATTAAGAAAATTAAGTAATTCTTTTTTTAAATGACAGAGGAAAGAATTATCTGAAACTTCTCTTTTGACTACCTTTTTAGTTCTCAACAATAAGTGGTCCAAAAATCGAGAAGAAAATTGCCTATTTTTGAGTGGATTTCGTGGTTTTCCAAGCTTTTCGAAAGCTTAAGTATTTCAAGTTTTCAAAAAAAATTGTGTGTAAGCTTCTTAACCTTTTGGGAAGAATTTACTTATATATGTGTGTGTTTTGTTATGTGGTTGTGTGTGTGTGTGTGTGTGTGTGTTTGGTTTGGATTGTTGTCACAACCCGGGATTTTGGCAATATTTTTTTAATAATTATTTAATCTAATTAATAAAAATACAAACTTATTATTTTAAAAATAAATATATGTGTATATGTATTTTTGGATGAAAATTATAATATTGAAATTTAAAATAAAGTGTTCCAATATATTTTAAGATAAAATCAAGCTTATTCACATTCAATTATTATAAATATATATTGTAATATAATCTAGATAATCATATTTAAACTAAATCATGTTATCAATACTAAATATAAGCATAAAGATATATTAATATGAATTAAATGTTTGATAGTTAAACTTTAAAACAAAGAAATAAAATAAGTATTTATACTAGAAATAGATATAAAAATATATAAGTGATTCTTGGGTGTACAACATAAGTAAAAACTGGAAAAAAAGGGATATAGCAAACTTTATAGAAGGCTTAGGGTAGAAAGCAAACCTGTAACTTGATAGTTAACTATAGCAATATGTATATGAAAAGAAATGAGACAAAAAAGGGATAAATATGAAACATGAAACAAGACAATTGTAATTAATGCTAGCACACAAGAGAGTCATTTCGAAATGTATTCGAATCATATCAGCCTCCACAAGAAAAAATCTTTGACCAAGCTTAAGAAATATTCGTACCAGTAAACCAAACCCTGCACACACCTTTGTGTCTATATATACATCTTTTAGTTCCATTCGTTCATCACAACTTTGCAACCCAGAAATTAATTCTACAACTAAAACTTAACTGTAACTAATCGACAAGAAGAAAAAAATGGCAAGAAAGGAAGAGAAAATGCAGGCTGATAACCTTTCAAATCAAAGTAGGCTGTGTTCTTTGATCAAGACCAGAAAGTTGCTCTCTGTCCAAAATTTGCTCGGGTGAGTAAACAAATTATTTTAAGATCTAAGTATAATTTAAATCTGAGTATATGATTCATGAATAACTTTGTTCTTTGCTTGTGTATTTTCTTCTAAGTTTAACTCTGTATATACCTATATGACTATGCTGTGTATGTTCTTCTCTGCTTTTGGGTTACAGGGTGTAAAATAACCGAGAAATTCAATACATCTCCATTTAATCACTATTAGGTCGAGAGTTTAAAACAAAACAAGTTTATTTATACATGAGTTAAGATCTAAAAATAGTATTAAGTCGGAAAGTGATATATAACATCTGGAAATTTGATTTTACGGAGAAAATTCTAATATATGTAAAATTCTAATGTCATGAATTATCAATTCATTTATATAACTTGATTCATTATGAGAAAGTAGGCTTTTTAAGATAGAAATGATGATTTTTAATCGAGTACACTTAGAGCGGTTTATAAATGAACTGAAAGTGGATTTTAATCAAATTCCGGCGATGGGTGAAGCATTGGATGTCGGGTTTTCGATTGGAGAAGGAGGAAGGTATGGCAAGGTCAATAAAAATAGTTGCACGTGTTCTAGTTCATCGTGGCGTCGACCAGAGGGAAGAGTAGGGTTTAAGGATAGTGAAATGAGCGTTTGGGTTTTAGGCTCGTGCGCACTAGTCAATGCATTGAGTGTGGCCAAATTTGGAGGGGGTGCACTCGAGACATAGACGAGGTTGTGGATGGAGGGGCGGCGGTTTCGGTGATCGGGATGGCCGTGGTGGAGTGATTTTTGGCGAGCTTGAGTGTTCCAGTTTTCAACTGGAAGTGTCAAATTTCTGTTCGTACTTCGTGATGTTGGTTCGAAGGCAAGAGTTGAACCGCCCGTCAGAGTACTTCGTGCTGGGGTACCGCCCGTCAGAGTACGGGGCCTAGATCACCGTAGCGAGGATCCACCCTAAATCCCCTGCAACAAAAGGTCAGAACCATCCCTTACTAGACAGTCCCGAACAAGATAACCCCACAGTTGTGGCCAACAACTGCCCACACAGCCGAAATAAAAGGGACATCTAGACAGGGTTATACCTCGTCCTGCTTGGGTGCTACACACCTAACCTTGCTGCACGTCCCCTGTTTTAGCCATTCCCGGTTGATGAGGCTTGAGGCTACGATTACCTTTATGGAACATATCTCTTAGAATGCTCATCGTCTGCCTGATGATGCTCTGAAAGCATTGAATCCATACAAGTTCATTCTGGGTTCGAACGAAACCGAAGGTATTATCTCGTTACACTCATTTTGGAATCACCCTTAGAGTTAACAATGATAACCCTTGCACTCTGAAACACCATCTCGATTGGATCGATGTGGTTTTCGGATAATCATAACTGACCCCCGGTCCCGGTCTCATCGAAATCCAAATGCCATTTTAAAGGCCACGTTGTTTAATAGTTTAAACAATTTAATTCAACACATTGAATTCACACAGCATTTATCACAAATAAATCATATTCAATTATCACAGATATATACAAAGCATATCACGAAGTATCATAGAATATCATCCAATAAATATCACAAATCCAGATATTCTACTTATAATCATCCATAAGCAAACATCTTTGATCTTGCCTGATAAATCATTAATTAATTAATTATTCCATTTCATACTATTTAATTAACTTCTTAATCAATTTATTAAAACATAATTACTTAATTCATTACTCCTTGATTATTAATTAATAACCTTAATTATTAGTTAATAAAAATTAATTACCCATTTATTAATCACTAATTAATCAATCACTAATTACAAATTAATCAATCACTAATTACAAATTAGTTACTCACTAATTACAAATTATTTACTTAATTAATCTTTAATTTATTTCATAAATTATCAAAATTCTTAATTATACTTAAGATAAACATCCTCTTTGTTAAATGCTAAATCACATTACTAAAACATTTACCTTTAATTAACATTTAACTTTGTTTATAAAATAATCAGATTTAACATATCTTTAAGTGTTTAACATACTTAATTTAACAAACAAACTGTTTCTTAACTAAAGTTTTGAAAGACATTTAATTTAAAGAATTTATAAAGGATTAAAAAAAATTCATTTTTTACATTTCCAAAAGAACTTATTAAAATAGGATTTAAATTTTGGTTGCCCTGACTTCGGGTTAGACCCAATGATAACTCGGCCCTACTTCGAGTTATCTCTCCTTTCCCTGTTTATTTTTTTTAAGTTTAAATTAGAAACAAAACATAGATGGCTTCTCACACACGAACCCGATTCCCAACCTGAGTTCCCCTCCTTCCACTCGAACACTCCTTCGAGTTACTCACAAACCCAAAACTCCGTAACACAAAATAGATGTCGTACACGTGCACAGGCCATCGATGGCATCGCCATCTCCAGTGACTTGCTCCACATCTGCGATCGACCCAACGTTCAAATCTTGCCTTCGAACCAACATCACGAAGTACGAAAAGAAATTTGACACTTCCAGTTTAAAACTGGAACTCTCAAGCTCGCCAAAAATCACTCCATCATGGCCATCCCGACCACCGAAACCGCCGCACCTCCATCCATAACCTCGTCTATGTCTCGAGTGCACCCCCTCCAAATTTGGCCACACTCGATGCATTGACTAGTGTGCACGAGCCTAAAACCCAAACACAACTCTTCCATCTGGTCGACGCCACGATGAACTAGAACACGTGCAACTATTTTTGCTGACCTCGCCATACATTCCTCCTCCTCTAGTCGAAAAACCGACATCCAATGCTTCACCCATCGCCGGAATTTGATTAAACTCCACTTTCAGTTCATTTGTAAACTGCTCTAAGTGTACTCGATTAAAAATCATCATTTCTATCTTAAAAATCCTATTTTCTCATAATGATTCAAGTTATATAAATTAATTGATAATTCGTGGCATTAGAATTTTACATATATTTGAATTTTCTCTGTAAAATCAAATTTCCAGATGTTATATATCACTATCCGACTTAAAACTATATTTTAGATCTTAACACATGTGTAAATAAACTTGTTTTGTTTTAAACTCTCGGCCTAATAGCGATTAAATGGAGATGTATTGTATTTCTCAGTTATTTTACACCCTGTAACCCCAAAGCAAAGAATAACATAAGCAGCACAGTCATATAGATATATACAGAGTTAAACTTAGAAGAAAATACACAAGCAAAGCACAAAGTTTTTCATGAATCATATACTCAGATTTGAATTATACTTAGATCTTAAAATAATTTGTTTACTCACCTGAGCAAATTTTGGACAGAGAGCAACTTTCCTGTCTTGATGAAAGAACACAGCCTACTTTGATTTGAAAGGTTATCAGCCTGGATTTGCTCTTCCTTTCTTGCCATTTTTTTGTGATTAGTTGCAGTTAAGTTTTAGTTGTAGAATTAATTTCTGGGTTGCAAAGTTGTGATGAACGAATGGAACTAAAAGATGTATATATAGAAACAAAGGTATGTGCAGGGTTTGGTTTACTGGTACAAATATTTCTTAAGCTTGGTCAGAGATTTTTTCTTGTGGTGGCTGATATGATTCGAATACATTTCGAAATGACTCTCTTGTGTGCTAGCATTAATTACAATTGTCTTGTTTCATGTTTCATGTTTCATGTTTATCCCTTTTTTGTCTCATTTCTTTTCATATACATATTGCTATAGTGAACTATCAAGTTACAAGTTTGCTTTCTACCCTAAGCCTTCTATAAAGTTTGCTATATCCCTTTTTTCCAGTTTTTACTTATGTTGTAAACCTAAGAATAACTTATATATTTTTATATCTATTTCTAGTATCAATACTTATTTTTATTTCTTTGTTTTAAAGTTTAACTATCAAACATTTAATTCATATTAATATGTCTTTATGCTTATATTTAGTATTGATAACAATGATTTAGTTTAAATATGATTATCTAGATTACATTACAATATATATTTATAATAATTGAATGTGAATAAGCTAGATTTTATCTTAAAATATATTGGAACACTTTATTTTAAATTTCAATATTATAATTTTCTTCCAAAAATACATACATACATATACATATACATATACATATATATTTATTTATTTATTTTTAAAATAATAAGTTTGTATTTTTATTAATTAGATTAAATACTTATTAAATAAATATTGCCAAAATCCCGGGTTGTCACAACAATCCAAACCAACAACATCCACACACACACATATATAACCACATAACAAAACACACACACATATATAAGTAAATTCTTCCCAAAAGGTTAACAAGCTTACACACAATTTTTTTTTTGAAAACTTGATATACTTAAGCTTTCGAAAAGCTTGGAAAACCATGAAATCCACTCAAAAATAGGCAATTTTCTTCTCGATTTTTGGACCACTTATTGTTGAGAACTAAAAAGGTAGTCAAAAGAGAAGTTTCAGATAATTCTTTCCTTTGTCATTTAAAAAAAGAATTACTTAATTTTCTTAATTTTTGAGGAAGTTATGATCAAAAAGTTGGATATAATTTTTGAACATTATAATGTAGGTTAAAAAAACACTCTCGAAACAAAAAAAAAACGATATTTGGAGTATCAAAGCTGGAAATCAAAAAAAATGGTAAACTACAATATTGTAGCCACTATAATTATACATGTTTTGGAAAATGAAAGTCGTGATTTGGGTAAGGTTAATAGATTTTACGGCCAATGGATGTTAGGGGTAAAATGGAGGAATTTTGAAATTGAAAAGAGGAGTCTTAAACACTTCGAATTTTAGAATTTTCTCTCGCCTTTCTCTTTTTTTCCCCTCTTCCCCTCTCTTTGAAATCTAAAGAGAAGCCATTAAAGAATACTCAAGCTTTAGGAAATTTTGCAAGTGAAAAGGAATGAGAAAATTGAAAAAGAAATTAGAAAATTAGTTTTTATATAAATGGAATAAGTGGAATCACTAATATACCCTTGCATATTTTGCCCTCCGCGAATGAATGCCACATATCCTTAATGCCTTCTCCTTGTCTCCCGTCTTAAAATACGAAATTTGCCATGAAAAAAAATGTTAAAACATGTTTTTACTTCATTTGTACTTTATGTTGGAAAAGAATCGTTATATTATACTATATTAACTTCTGTAAATAAAATCGTATCTTTTGTATATATACATACATACATAAGTGTACATAACATTTTCATTTTCATGTTAAAATATTTTCAAATGCATGTACGTGTGTATACCCAGATATCATGACATTTCTGACAACTTTTATCCGATGAAAAGTCGAAATTTCGAAAAACGGATTCCGAACACCTTTTCAGTATTTCATCGAACTAATTATTTTTATTAACACATATTGAAAACTATTTCACCATTATTATTTAATTTTTAAAATAGTTTTATTTTCATTATAAAACCTATTATTTGAGTATTTGAAATTAACTATATATTCGCAAATCAAAGTAGTGAAATTCTTAGTCGTCCAACAATATAGAAAACGCATAAACTTTGTGGCTAGTTTTCACCACACAAATAAATGATTTAAGATACAATTTTTCTACAAAAATACTATACTTAGATTACTTAAAAATGATGAAGGTTTAAATCCATAATAATTCACACATATCCAATTCAACAATCCGGAACATAGATAATCAATGGGATTAATTAAGAAAAACAAGAAAAGAAGAGGGAAAACACAGAATCTTGCAGTTGAATGATAAAATATAATAATCAAATAAAAAGTCCATGAAGCTGTTTACTATACTTTTGATTTTAAATTTATACAACATTTATTAGAGTTATATATATAATAGAACAAATAAAATAATGTAGCGGAACAAACAATGATGGAATAATACTAGTAATTATATACCAAATATTCGTCTTCGTCCTCCAGAGAATAATCTTCGATAAGCTGAAAAACTCAGGACTGACCCAAGCATAATGAAATGACAAAACAATCGAGTCAGGACTAAATATTATTATGTGTGTCAAATTGATATCATATATAACACGAGTACCTTGGCACCAGAGATGTTTACATGGTTTCACATCTCATATCCAATGCATAATGTGCGTGCAATAACTCAAGAGATGTTACGGGATTTTCCATCTCTTATGAATCTGTTAAAATATTTATATATAGTAGAATATGCTACATATATAATGTCTAATAAATAAAATAAATATTTTTCTATAAGACCCGTAAATTTCGTTAATTAAATTTGTCATATTTATAAGATTTTGGAATTAAATTATAAAGAAATATAATTGTTATAATTCGTAACGAGGTAAATGTTAGTAATTAACTTGAAATATTACATTGGTTGTGATAGACTTAATTATAAAAATTGAATTTAATAAACCCTATTCATTTGGAACCTTTTTTATTGATATGCAAAAGAATAATAAGTGAGTTATTACAAGAGATTGAAATTTAAATAGAATTCTAATGAATGAATAGTGTAAAGGATTATACAGGTGTATAATTTAATATGAGAAAGGAAAGTATTTAATTGATTATGTAATAAAAACATTGTAACGGTAGTTGGAATAAATTAAGGAATATGTTAGTATAAGTTAATTATTAATAACTTGAAAGGAAATCCAACCAATTCAAGTTAAAAGTTACACTTGGTTATAAATATAATTGTGATGACCCGCCCTTCTCACTACTAGAAAAACGCATCATCATTAAGAAAGAAAGGGATAGAAATAGAAAAGAATAGAAAAGAAAGAAACAAAACATCAGAATCTCACAGCGGAACGGAACAAAATATAATATATCATATAACTATTACATAGAGTTCATATACCAGAGTTATACAATATCAATATACATCACAATCATACATACATCTGTCACTATATACATCAGAGATACAGTATACATCAACTAACACAGCGGAACAAGATAGATATCTACAACGATGAAGCCTCCTGCTCCATTGCTCCTCCAGAATTTGTCAAAGCTAACCTGAATCCCTTGGCTACCCGTAAAAATTTGGGTATCCGAGAGTTTATGAAAAACAAAATATAAACTCCGGGTCAGACATGGGTCTGGTATGAGTAAACGGTTTAAATTGTTTAAATTTGAAAACCTTTTAAAACAAAGGTATCACGTAAGACTCCCCACAAATAAATACGGGTAAGTTTTTACCTTACGCTAACCAAAACATTTTGTAGGAAATCCAGTGATATTATAATAGTGTCTAGGGTTTTCAAGTAAAGTACAGAAATAGCTGAAATGCTTGCATCTCACATTCCAATGTAGTTGGGCACAATCAAAACGTACGGCGCTTATTGGAAATTGGATCCCATACAATGGCAGGGCTACTGGGGTACCGCCCGTCACAGTACGTGGTCTAGATCACTGTATCGAGGAGCCACCCTAACTCCCCTGCAACACAAGCCCGTAACAATTCCTTACTGAACAGTCCCGAACAAGATAACCCCGTAGTTGGTGCGCATTTCCAACCGCCCACACAGCCGAAATAAGGGACATCTAGACAGGGGTATATCTCGTCCTGCTTGGGCATGACCCACCTAACCTTGCTGCACCTCCCCTGTTTTAGCCATTCTCGGTTGATGAGGCTTGAGGCTGCGATTACCTTTATAGGTAGTATTTCTTAGAATGCTCATCGTCCGCCTGACGATGTGTTGAAAGCATTCAATCCATACAAGTTCGTTCCGGGTTCGAATGAAACTGAAGGCGTTATCTCGTTGCACTCATTTTTCAATCACCCTCAGAGTCAACGACGATAACCCTTGCATTCTGAAAACACCATCTCGATCTTCACTTGAGAATTCACGACCTAACGTTTAATTTGGTTCGATGTGGTTTTCGGAATATCAATTGGATACCCGATCCCGGTCTCATCGAAATCCAAACGCCATTTTAAAGGCCAAGTTGTCTAATTAACTTAACAGTTTAATAATTTAAATTTATCAATTGAATTAATATAACACTTATCACAGATAATTCATACACAATTGCCACGGATAAATTAAAGCATATCAGAGAGCATCACAGAATATCATCAATAAACATCACAAACAAATATACAACACATACAACATCCATAAGCAATCATCTTGAATTCTAAATTTAATAAATTCAATTAAACCAATTACTTGAGGATTAACCTCTTAATCCTGTTAGATTAATCATTACTTAATAATTCATTACTTATTTCATTTCAAATTATTTAATTAATAATCAACTCTTAATTAATAATTAAATCTTAATTACTTAGTTAATTACTCCTAATTATTAATTACTTTACTTATTAACTTATAAAACTTAATTATCCATCAGTTACTTAATTACTTGAGAGTTAATCTCTTAACCCTGTTTAATCACTTATTAATTATTAACTAATTACTTATTCAAATTAATTAACCATTACTTAATCAATTATTAAACCTTAATTGCTTAATTATTAATTAGCTTATTTCAATCCATTAATTACTTATTAATCATTCTCATAATTAATTAATTAATTAATTATTAATCAATTGATTTATAAAACTCAATTACACAATTAATTATTACTAATTGCTTAATTAATCATTAATTATTAATTAACTTAATCTTTCGATCATTAATTATTTAATGAATTAGTTAATTACGATTTGTTAAGTTATTATCCTCTACTGATTAATGAAATTCCTAATTATAAATGGGTTTACACCAGAGTATCATTAAAATCTTTACTCACAGATTTAATTAAATTTTTATACAACTTATTAAATTACAATTATCAATTTTATTACATTCTTAATTACTTTGTTTTAAATTCATTACTCATTTTCGTATTAGTAATGCTTACAGTTCCTCTTGGCTTAAACAATTTGTAAACATTTTAACTTGATTAATACTTAGCTTAAATACCTTTAACTTAATATAGTAGGTGGCAAAATCCTGGGATTGTTAAAACCCGACGATAACCACGTGCTCCACTCGGGTAGAATTCGATACTTCCTGAACGTTTCTCGCGTTCTTCCCTGTACTTCTACTCCCTCTGCTCTTCTTTCTGTTTTTTTTTTTTAAAAAACTTCAGTTTTAAAAAAAAAAAACTGTTAAAAACTTATTAATACACACGCGTGACTCAAAAAAATTTCCCAAAGAAACAACCCGAAGCAACGAGCGCAAAAACTTGAGTTTCCTCGAGTCGACCCTAACGCGAACCTCTCCGCCGTCGTGCACGTGCACGGCGGTTCACCACCGCGCTAACGCCACTCGCCGCCCCCAACACATCACATATCTTCCCCCCTCTCTAAATCACCACCCAGAAACACACGTAAGACTCGAAATCGTAAAAATGCTAAAAAAAAGTGAACTGCTCCACAAACACACTAGTCAAAAGCACCTCGTCCTCACGACCACGACCTCCAGTGACGCCATGGCTACGGTCAAATCTCGGCACCAACCCCTCAGCTCCTTCCCAAAACCTCACGGCTCTCGGATATGTTAACTAAAAAATTATAATTTTGGTCTTAAAAATCATAACTAAGTATGTTGCTTCAGTTTATAAGTTCAAGTTTATAATTCATGTTATTCGAATTTGGGCCCTTGTTTTATTTTTTTTTACTGTAAATGGAATTCACAGTGATTTACATGAACAGCAACCTTTAAAACAGTTTCCAAGCTTTAAACTTCATTTAAACGAAATTATTTAGTTAAATTCTAAGTGAAAATATTCAATATAAAGTGTATGATTCAATTATTTTCCACCTATGTTGTTGCAGTTACTGGAAAAATTGCAAGTTCATCAATATTCAAACTTTCCAGAAATTAACTAAGCATCTCAGAAAGATCAACATAATAATTCTTAATAAGCCAATTACTAAACTTAAAATCTTTTTTTATATAAAAATTAGTTTACTCACCAAGATTGCAGTTGAACAGAGAAGATGTTTGCTTGATGAAGAAAGAAGACAGTTATTTGAAAATTTGAATGCCTGTAACTCTTCTTGCTTCCTGACCTTTATTTAAGCTTGAAAATATGCAGTTTTGTTTATATTATTTTGTTTTTTCTAAGGGTTGATTTTGAAGTTATGGATTGAACTCACAGAGATATATATATATATACAAATAGAATGGTGAGTTTTTTACAACTAAGAACAGTTTGCATAGGATATTAGCTTCTCAAATAAGCCTTTCCTAGATATAATGACATTTTACTTTATCTTGTTGTACTAAAATATGAGATAAATCAAATATTTCGGCTGAGAGATTGTTATAAAACCTGAAAGGACAATATGCAGTGCTAATTAAATGTTTGTGTTTACATTTAAGTTAACACATGATTAATGCTAGCTGACACAACAATACATATAAAGATATTTGCAGACTTTGATCTGTACTAGTGTTTTACTTGATATGAACTCTTGCTCTCTTATTAACATATAAACAAATGTTTTACTGCAGGTTGATTTGTTCCTTTTCACTTTGCAGGCCAGCACAGCTTACACAAGAAGCTAGGTAAAAGAATTTTGTATGTCAGCATATTTATTAAAATATTTGCATAATTATCATGTTTTGCTATGTTATATCTTCTCTGACATTAAATATTTTATATGAAATTGATTAGTATACTTGCAAGTAGGTCTAAGGCTTGTGAAAGAAGATGTGTTCATAAGTATTTGTTTTTGACAGCTTCTAGTTTGAATATTTGCATATATGTGTCATAATCCATTTTATTTTGCTTACAACTTTTAAGGTTATGTTGTATGCTTGATTATCTATTTTAATTCTATTTATGTTATTTTATTTTATATTATATTATTATTTTCCTTCTACTCTATACTTTGTTCTTAATTAAATTATATTCATGTGTTATAGTTAATATTCTTATATTTATAAGTTAACTGTCAGTATTTAAATTAGATTCGTGAGTTTACTCCTTCTTTATATTTATTTTATTTTATTTGTATTTAACTATAAATATTTCAATTATGTACAATATGATTTATTTACATTTATACTTATTTTACATTTATCTCCATTTCTATTTTATTTAAATTATAAGCATAAGTTTAACTTATATTTCACATTTATATTTTATTCTATTTCACACATTATCACTCATATGTATACTTACCAAATATAAACAAAGTAAGATATTTTAATTTAATCATAAAAGACAAATTTTATAATGAATATTATTGAGATAATTTATTAAACTTCCAAATCAATTTCCTTTTAAAAATACCATTTATATAAACAATGGCAATTATCTCAAAATTATATCCGTTTCAAATGAATAAGTATACATTTTATTTAAATTGATTTGAATATTTATTAAAATAAATAGGGCCAAAATCCAGGGTCGTTACATTCCTTCCCCCTTAAAAGAATTTCGTCCCCGAAATTTAAAACAAAGATAATTCAAAAGTTGTCATATCAACCATTCAAACATACATATCATTCATATATTAGCAAACAACCAACATCTATCCTAACAAACATCGCTAGCCATCCAGACACAAATCCAGATAAGCTTTTCTAAAACTATCCAGAGTTTCCTGGTTGAAAACTCTGGAATCCTCGCTCCACTATACTATGACAAGCTACACTACTATACTCCTGAGTTGCCTCTCACCTTAACTAACAAATCCGAACTAAATCTCTATCCACAGTCACATTTGGCTCATCTTTCAAATCTTCCTGTACAATTGATTCTACAACTAATACTGAATCAAGAACAAATTTCTTAAGATGGGTCACACAGAATACACTATGAATTCCAGACATCTGTTCTGACAATTCGACTCTGCAAGGTACAGTTCCAATCTTTTCAATATCCGAAATAGTCCAATATAACTCAGGTCAAATTTTTCCGCCTTTCGAATCTAATAGTTCCTTTTTTAGTCGGGAAACTTTGGCCATAACAAAATTTACCAATATCAAATTCCAATTGTCTCCTTCTTATCTGCGTACTTCTTTTGAAGGTCTTAAGAAGCTCTTATCTTATCCTTTGATATGCCTAATCTTAGCAGAAACTTCACAAAACAAAACTGGTCCGAACACAAGATAGTCTTTCCATAATTCACCAGAATCCAAAACTCAAACTTGTCGCATATCCTCTAAAATACGGTTCAGTCTCTCTGTCCGTCCGTCTGAGGATGATAGGCTATACCAAATTTCAAACTCGATCCCAAAGTCAATTGTAGTACCCTACAGAAATTTGCTGGCGAAAAATAGGGTCACGATCACTTATTACGCTAACAGGAACACCAAGCAATTTTACCATTTTCCTCAAGAAATTTTTGGCCAGAAACTGTAGTCCGAGTTACTTAACTAGTATAGAATGAGCATTCTTAGTTAATCGATCCACAATAATCCTTATTCCATCGTTTCCTTTCTTGGTTCTTGGCAAACCGTCGATGAAATCCATCAAAATCATCGCCCATTTCCATTTGAGATTTCTAAAGATTGCAATAATCTTGGACAACTTCTAATGATCACCTTAACTTGCTGATAGAAAATACAACTATAAACGAAAGCAACTACGACCCTCTTCATGCTCGATCTCCAGAAAATTCTTCTCAAATCTTTATACACCTTAAAGATTCCGGGTGAACATTCAGTCTGGAGTGATGTCATTGAGCTAAAACTTGTTGCTTCAATTCATCCATATCAAGCACACAAATGGCCACTAATTCTTTAGGCACCTTGATCATATACCTTACAATCTGAACACCTTCCATCTTTAGTTAAGAATCAATTCCTTAAAAGATCTATCCTCCCTTAGCTTACTTATGATTCTTCCCTGGAGATAAGAAACAATTTCTAAAGAACAATACCGCATTCCTACTAAGAGCATCAACTACAACATTCGCTTCTCCTGGGTATACAGCATATCCATATCATATGAGGTCAGAAATTCGACTCACCATGGCTGCCACAAATTAAAATCCCTTTAGAGAAAGAGAATATTTCAATGGTTTGTGATCCGTTAATAACCCAACTTCTCTCCCAACAGATAGTGCCTCCAAATCTTCAAAACAAACATAATGGCTAACGATTCAGGGTCATGCGTAGCGTAGATCCCTTCATGTTGCTTTAATTGTTGTCACGCATACGCAGTTACTCTCCACTCTTGCATCAACACTGCTTCCCAAATCAATTATACAAGCATCCGTATAAATTCCAAAGCTGCCCTTTCCTTCCGGAATAACAATCACTGGAGCTCTGGTTAGCCTCGTCTTCCATTCTTAGAATAGATTCTCCCTTCGCTGCGTCTATAGAGATATCTTCACCCAAAATAATGTGCCTCAAAATAACTTCCGGTTTCCAATGGCACTTAAAGAACTCGCCTTCAAAACATGCCTCCTCAGTGTCTCCAACACCATTCTCGAATACAGCTTGAGCACTTCTTCAAACTTAGGATATACCAAAACAAACTTATTCATACTCTTATCGATCCTAAATCTGCTCAACTAACTCTACTTCCTTTCTCGGAGCCATTCTCCAACTAGGTTGAATCACTAGCACCACCCTGAAATCAAATCAACACGAAACTCTGTCTCTCTTCCAATATGGATCACAACAATAACTTAAACTTCTCTTGAGAAGTCCCAACTCCAATAAAAGATTACACAAATGAATTCCAGAATTATCGCACAACACTCTGGCAATTCTACCCAAATAAGTTTGTAACTAAACTGTTCTCCCTTCACAATCCAGAACAGTCATATACTGTTTGTTAATGAAACCACTCTGCTACTTCTGAAATCACCTCAAGAAAACTGCAAATCAATAACCTTCTCAACAGCTCACAGAACACTTCAAGCTATATGGCTAACCTCGATGACCAAAGACTTCTATTCAAAGCTCTTCGAGAAACTCGGGCCTCATCCAAACAAAAATCCCTATTGAACTTAGTCACAATTCCGAAACGGACATACTTCCTTAACAAGTTCCAAAGAACCATCTTCGAAGACATCCAAAATCACTGGGTCTCATTACGCAGCTACAACACCTTGAGATATCAAGATATCTTGATTTGGTCATGTCCATTCGACAGATCCAAACTCAAGCTCATCCCAAAATTTCATTCCAACAATGAAATCCTCACATTACCCAAAGCTCACACGAGACGGTAATAGGTCTACAGTCTCGACAGATACACTCTAACTACAAATATTCAAAACTCCAACCATCGGTAGTCGTGTTTCACACTCCACTATCTTATCTACCTTTAAACTTATATTGGAAAACCCGAATAGGTAACCCAATAATAGGTAGAAATATATATATATACACACACACACACTGACACACACATCAAAATTACAAATACGCTCTCTCAAGAAAGAAATTCACCTAAGAGCCTAGGTATTCACTCAACCTAGTGCTCTGATACCAAGTGTGATGACCCGCCCTTCTCACTACTAGAAAGATGCATCATCATTAAGAAAGAAAGGGATAGAAATAGAAAAGAATAGAAAATAAAGAAACAAAACATCAGAAGCTCACAGCGGAACGGAACAAAATATAATATGTCATATAACTATTACATAGAGTTCATATACCAGAGTTATACAATATCAATATACATGACAATCATACATACATCTGTCACTATATACATCAGAGATACAGTATACATCAACTGACACAGCGGAACAAGATAGATATCTACAACGCTGAAGCCTCCTGCTCCACTGCTCCTCCAGAATTTTTCAAAGCTAACCTGAATCCCTTGGCCACCCGTAAAAATTTGGGTACCCGAGAGTTTATGAAAAACAAAATATAAACTCCGGGTCAGACATGGGTCAGGTATGAGTAAACGGTTTAAATTGTTTAAATTTGAAAACCTTTTAAAACAAAGGTATCACGTAAGACTCCCCACAAATAAATACGGGTAAGTTTTTACCTTACGCTAAACAAAACATTTTATAGGAAATCCAGTGATATTATATAGTGTCTAGGGTTTCCAAGTAAAGTACAGAAATAGCTGAAATGCTTACATCTCACATTCCAACGTAGTTGGGCACAATCAAAACGTACGGCGCTTATTGGAAATTGGATCCCATACAATGGCAGGGCTACTGGGGTACCGCCCGTCACAGTAAATGGTCTAGATCACTGTACCGAGGAGCCACCCTAACTCCCCTGCAACACAAGGCCGGAACCATTCCTTACTGAACAGTTCCGAACAAGATAACCCCGCAGTTGGTGCGCATTTCCAACCGCCCACATAGCTGAAATAAGGGACATCTAGACAGGGGTATATCTCGTCCTGCTTGGGCATGACCCACCTAACCTTGCTGCACCTCCAATGTTTTAGCCATTCCCGGTTGATGAGGCTTGAGGCTGCGATTACCTTTACAGGACATATTTCTTAGAATGCTCATCGTCCGCCTGACGATGTGTTGAAAGCATTCAATCCATACAAGTTCGTTCTGGGTTCGAACGAAAGCGAAGGCATTATCTCGTTACACTCATTTTGGAATCACCCTCAGAGTCAACGACGATAACCCTTGCATTCTGAAAACACCATCTCGATCTTCACTTGAGAATTCACGACCTAACGTTTAATTTTGATCGATGTGGTTTTCGGAATATCAATTAGATACCCGATCCCGGTCTCATCGAAATCCAAACGCCATTTTAAAGGCCAAGTTGTCTAATTAACTTAACAGTTTAATAATTTAAATTTAACAATTAAATTAATATAACACTTATCACAGATAATTCATACACAATTGCCACAGATATATTAAAGCATATCAGAGAGCATCACAGAATATCATCAATAAACATCACAAACAAATATACAACACATACAACATCCATAAGCAATCATCTTGAATTCTAAATTTAATAAATTAAATTAAACCAATTACTTGAGGATTAACCTCTTAATCCTGTTACATTAATCATTACTTAATAATTCATTACTTATTTCATTTCAAATTATTTAATTAATAATCAACTCTTAATTAATAATTAAATCTTAATTACTTAGTTAATTACTCCTAATTATTAATTACTTTACTTATTAACTTATAAAACTTAATTATCCATCAGTTACTTAATTACTTGAGAGTTAATCTCTTAACCCTGTTTAATCACTTATTAATTATTAACTAATTACTTATCCAAATTAATTAACCATTACTTAATCAATTATTAAACCTTAATTGCTTAATTATTAATTAGCTTATTTCATTCCATTAATTACTTATTAATCATTCTCGTAATTAATTAATTAATTATTAATCAATTGATTTATAAAACTCAATTACACAATTAATTATTACTAATTGCTTAATTAATCATTAATTATTAATTAACTTAATCGTTCGATCATTAATTATTTAATGAATTAGTTAATTACGATTTGTTAAGTTATTAACCTCCACTGATTAATGAAATTCCTAATTATAAATGGGTTTACACTAGAGTATCATTAAAATCTTTACTCACAGATTTAATTAAATTTTTATACAACTTATTAAATTACAATTATCAATTTTATTACATTCTTAATTACTTTGTTTTAAATTCATTACTCATTTTCGTATTAGTAATGCTTACGGTTCCTCTTGGCTTAAACAATTTGTAAACATTTTAACTTGATTAATACTTAGCTTAAATACCTTTAACCTAATATAGTAGGTGGCAAAATCCTGGGATTGTTAAAACCCGAAGATAACCAGTGATCCACTCGGGTAGAACTCGATACTTCCTGAACGTTTCTCGCGTTCTTCCCTATACTTCTACTCCCTCTGCTCTTCTTCCTGTTTTTTTTAAAAAAAAACTTAAGTTTTTTTGAAAAAATAAACTGTTAAAAACTTATTAATACACACGCGCGACTCAAAAAAATTTCCCAGAGAAACAACCCGAAGCAACGAGCGCACAAACTCGAGTTTCCTCGAGTCGACCCTGACACGAACCTCTCCGCCATCGTGAACGTGCACGGCGGTTCACCACCGCGCTAAGGCCACTCGCCGCCCCCAACACATCACATATCTTCCCCCCTCTCTAAATTACCACCCAGAAACACACGTAAGACTCGAAATCGTAAAAATGATAAAAAAAAGTGAACTGCTCCACAAACACACTAGGCAAAAGCACCTCGTCCTCACGACCATGACCTCCAGTGACGCCATGGCTACGGTCAAATCTCGGCACCAACCCCCTCAGCTCCTTCCCAAAACCTCACGGCTCTCGGATATGTTAACTAAAAAATTATAATTTCGGTCTTAAAAATAATAACTTAGTATGTTGCTTTAGTTTATAAGTTCAAGTTTATAATTCATGTTACTCGAATTTGGGCCCTAGTTTTATTTTTTTTACTGTAAATGGAATTCACAGTGTTTTGTATGAACAACAACCTTTAAAACAGTTTCCAAGCTTTGAACTTCATTTAAACGAAATTATTTAATTAAATTCTAAGTGAAAATATTCAATATAAAGTGTATGATTCAATTATTTTCTACCTACGTTGTTGCAGTTACTGGAAAAATTGCAAGTTCATCAATATTCAAACTTTCCAGAAATTAACTAAGCATCTCAGAAAGATCAACATAATAATTCTTAATAAGTCAATTACTAAACTTAAATATATTTTTTTATAAAAATTAGTTTACTCACCATGATTGCAGTTGAACAGAGAAGATGTTTGCTTGATGAAGAAAGAAGACAGTTATTTGAAAATTTGAATGCCTGTAACTCTTCTTGCTTCTTGACCTTCATTTAAGCTTGAAAATATGCAGTTTTGTTTATATTACTTTGTTTTTACTCAGGGTTGATTTTGAAGTTATGGATTGAACTCACAGAGATATATATATACAAATAGAATGGTGAGTTATTTACAACTAAGAACAGTTTGTATAGGATATTAGCTTCTCAAATAAGCCTTTCCTAGATATAATGACATTTTACTTTATCTTGTTGTACTAAAATATGAGATAAATCAAATATTTCGGCTGAGAGATTGTTATAAAACCTGAAAGGACAATATGCAGTGCTAATTAAATGTTTGTGTTTACATTTAAGTTAACACATGATTAATGCTAGCTGACACAACAATATACATAAAGATATTTGCAGACTTTGATCTGTACTAATTTTTTATTTGATATGAACTCTTGCTCTCTTATTAACATATAAACAAAATGTTTTGCTGCAGGTTGATTTGTTCCTTTTCACTTTGCAGGCCAGCACAGCTTACACAAGAAGCTAGGTAAAAGAATTTTGTATGTCAGCATATTTATTAAAATATTTGCATAATTATCATGTTTTGCTATGTTATATCTTCTCTGACATTAAATATTTTATATGAAATTGATTAGTATACTTGCAAGTAGGTCTAAGGCTTGTGAAAGAAGATGTGTTCATAAGTATTTGTTTTTGACAGCTTCTAGTTTGAATATTTGCATATATGTGTCATAATCCATTTTATTTTGCTTACAACTTTTAAGGTTATGTTGTATGCTTAATTATCTATTTTAATTCTATTTATGTTATTTTATTTTATATTATATTATTATTTTCCTTCTACTCTATACTTTGTTCTTAATTAAATTATATTCATGTGTTATAGTTAATATTCTTATATTTATAAGTTAACTGTCAGTATTTAAATTAGATTCGTGAGTTTACTCCTTCTTTATATTTATTTTATTTTATTTGTATTTAACTATAAATATTTAAATTATGTACAATATGATTTATTTACATTTATACTTATTTTACATTTATCTCCATTTGTATTTTATTTAAATTAACTTATATTTCACATTTATATTTTATTCTATTTCACACATTATTACTCATATGTATACTTACCAACTATAAACAAAGTAAGATATTTTAATTTAATCATAAAAGACAAATTTTATAATGAAATTATTGAGAAAATTTATTAAACTTCCAAATCAGTTTCCTTTTAAAAATACCATTTATATAAACAATGGCAATTATCTCAAAATTATATCCGTTTCAAATGAATAAGTATACATTTTATTTAAATTGACTTGAATATTTATTAAAATAAATAGGGCCAAAATCCAGGGTCGTTACAATAATATAAGAGAACTAACAAATTTTGGAATAGTTTGTAATAAATGTTAATTGAGTAAAACCAGTGTTATGTAAGTAATTACAATATAGGGGTGTAATTAATGAACCTCTAAAAGTGTAATTAAGAGTTAATGACAATATTTATTGTAAGTTACTTATTTTGTTAGGTTGTTAAGTTAATTTCTAATCAATTTCAATTAATTCACGAAATTATGGCAGTTAATGTGGAATAAATTGGTAAATAAAGAATGTTGTATTCAATAAGATGTAACTAAGGTAAAATTCCATTCAGATTGGATAATTAATGTAATAAAAAGGCGTGAAACCAAGTGAATCAATTTATTTTGAATGGTTAATCTTAATTTATGGATATAATTTGCTTAAATATAATAAATGGAAATAGGAAGGTTATTAACTAAGGAGGAAATACGTTATAAATTGATTATAAGCGTTACTTTAATAATTATGATCAATTGAGAAATTAATACGAGAAGTATGTAAAGTAATAACTAAAAAGTAATATGTTATAAATTGATTTTAACCTAAACTTAAGTATAAGTTAAAGTTTGAATTTGAATCTAATCCGTTTAAATTGGAAACTTATTAAAACAAATGGGATTCAATTTATAATAAAGGGGTTATTTTAAGAAATTAAAATAAATTCTATAATGGATAAATTAAGATGGGAATTGCTTTAAAGGATTATAAATTAATAAGTAAATCAAGATGATGAAATTATGAACTATAGAATTCGAATCTTTAATAGTGAGTTAATTTATTTAATTTATAATAGTTGGATTTATTGCCAATAAATTAAATTAAATATTCAATTATTACGTTAAATTAAAAATTAAGTTGAAATTGGGTAATATTTACGTAATAATTTTTAAATCTAATGGTAACCCTTCTATTTGAAACTAATGAATGGAACAATTATGAATTAATTCAATTTAATGGTTTTATCCATAATTTTGGATTTTATGAAATTGAAGATTTATATTGATTAATCTTTAATAAATTGATTATTTAAAAAAATTTAAATCACTATAAATGTTTGAAAATTATAAAGTGATAAAGATTGCAAATTTCAGAATTTTAACGCAAAATTTGATTTAATTAATTTATTTTAAATTTATTTAGTTAATGGAAAAAAACCCATTTTGGTCACGGACTCGGATTTCGACGAAACCAGTTTCATTGGATCTGTAACGGTGAATTATTGTAGGATTTCAAGTTTTGTATCGATCGGACTTGTCGTTTGATCGTATGGGCTTGAAACGCCTTGAAATCGATTTAATTGAAATCCATTGAAATCAATTTAGAAAATTTGAATTTAGTATAACTTCTCCATACGATGGAATTTGGATGTGAAACCTTTTCCATTGCGTTTAGAATATTTTAAAATATCTATTTTGATATATGAGTTGATCCAATTTCGTTCCGCGGTCAGAATGGGCTTTTTGGGCCACGTTAGCGGTAGCACGTATATCTATCTACCCGATCCATCTATTTTTCGATTTGCCTATAAATAGTCGGTTATAAACCCTAGCCTCCCTACTCCTCATTTGTTTGTACATACAGAATTTCTATTCCTCTTCTTCCTCAATGGCAGACAAAGATCTATATTTCCAGAACAAATTTCAAATTCAAAAATCAAACGAAAATTCAAACTCTTCGTAAAAAAATTCAAAAAAATTATATATCGAAGATTTCATCATCACGAATCCACACGTAGATTCTGTTTTTGAAATTTGTGCTCGAGTCAATCTGAAATTACGGTCAAACTTGTGAAATTCGAAACCCTATGGTCGATTTGGGGCTTCTTGATTTCTTCATCGATTGGTGAAATTGTTTTAGGGGTTTGGTTGAGATTTTCGCGTGGAGGCTTGGGATGGTGTTCGTTCGATCTGTAGCAAGGTGTAGTGGTTGGAAATTGGGTTTTAGGGTTTCGGCATACCTATTTTGGGCGGCGGCGGCGAGCATCATAGGCGACCGGACCATGGCATATTGGGGGGTCGGAGCAGATAAAGGCGGTGGGAGCATCGGCTTGGTCGTTGGTGACCCCTAGACGAAGTCGGCGACAGTCCAAGATGCTGGACTTGGAGTTACTATAGTAACCTGGGGATGTTGCGTGAGAGAACGTGGGATTAGGGTTGCGTGATTTTTTCTGGTGACGTGGCCAAATTATGGTTCGTATTGGAATTCCGGATCTTTTGACGCTGGTTTGGACGAATTTGGAGACCGTCAAAATTTTGGGTTTAAATTCAATTTAAATTCAAAAGGTGAGTGTTTTAACCCACTCATAACTTCTATGATTTCTTATGTTGGTCAAATTGTTTTATGATGTGTTTAAAATTTTATTTATGGCTATTTGGCATATATTTCATCAATTTCTCAGTTAAATTGCATTTATTTAATTTACGCGTTATTTAATTCATTATTGCATTTTAACTGCCAGTTAATTGTTAATTAATTTATTCATTACATTTAAAACTGCCAGTTAATTTTTAATTAATTATTCATTGCATATAAACTGTCAGTAATTAATTGTTATTTATCGACGTTATTATTTGAAATTGGATGAAGATTGTTATAAATGGTTGATGATTTATATTGTGTGAATGGATGTTGTATTCTATATTTTTATAAACCGCAAATTATTATGCATTTCATTTCATTCGGGATTGTGGTTTGAAATGATATACAACCGTATTTTTATTTTAAATTGTGGATTGAAATGATAGATATCCGTATCACTTGACCATAGGGTAGAAAATTATATACAGACATCGTCGGTCTATATATATATAAATATTTTGAAAATGATTTCTATGGTTTGGATAGGATACGGTTTAATAAATGTTAATTTTTGATCCTATATAAAATATTATTTTATATATATACATATATATAGTTAAATCATTGAATTTAAGCTATGTATGAATTTGTTAAATGAAAATAAATAAGTTGAATAATGGAGTTTGATAATTTATATTATATGATTAAGTATAGGTTTAAGATACTCTATATATAGAGTTATAAATGGTCCAAATCAATTAAGATTGCAAAATAAGTTGGAAATTTATTTAGAATTGAGCTTATTTAAAAATTTAACTCCACAGGTTGGTGTAGACTTATTTAAACTTGGAAATTTTAATGGTATGATATTTATAACTGGATTTTATTCAAGCTAAATTAAATGAATATTTCAAGTATAAATAAATTTGAAGGAAATATTTAATTGTTAGAAATTTGAGTTTTATTTTATGAATTTATTCTGTGAATATTTCAAACTAAATAATAGGACAATAAATTGTTGAATAGAATTTCCAACCTTAGTTTTGAAATTGTTAATTACTCAAAGTTTGAATATATTGAAATCGAAGTGATTATTTGAAACTGAAAGTGAATCTAAACTTATGGGGTTTAGACCTAAAATTTTAAATGAATAAAATTGTGAAGTCGCGGAAATTAATTTATAAAGTAATTTTAAATTCAAACTATTTTATTCTATATACTGTTTGAATATCCAAACCATTCAAGTTTAGAAGTTATGGTTTAAAGTTATGAGTTTTGAAGTATTACGTTTTGAAAGTTATAATTCAAATGTTTGGTTTCCTGATAATATAAATTTAAAAGCAGTATGATTTTGGAAAAGAAATATATTTAAAATAAAAATGATATTATTGATTTGGGTTTTATAAAAATAATATCAAAATGAGTTGTTTTGGAAATGGAAATGATATCGTATTTATGGGTTTTGAAATGGATAATTATTTCGGGTTTTAAAGTATAAACTATTTTAAAGACCGCGGTGTTATTATAACGTTTGGTTGTTAAAGAGACCGGGAGTAGAAGTTGTCATACTCTCTGCCAACTCCGAAAACCACTTTAACAACCGTGTACGCAGTGGAGATTCCAGAATGAAGTAGGTTGGTGGCGACATTTCCTGTAAGGTAAATACGTGGATCCAACTCCCGTGAGTTGGCATAAGGTGGCTAAAACAGGAGCGATCGACGGGTTAATGAGGTAGCACCTCTGATCGGACACTTCCTTTCGATACTAAACTCTGACTTTGGATTGATTTGTTGGCCACCTTCACTTTTGATTTCTTTGATTTAGGGGAGTTTGTTCGAGGTGGGCGGTAGCTGCGTGCTACGTGTTACCACCGACCCGGAAGCGTAATTGGTATATCTACCCTGGCAATGCCTAGTTGTGCCGTGTCACCTACCCTAGCGCGCCTTCTACGAGTTTCTATTTGTGTCGTACCTACGGAGTATCCTCTGGTAGCTTCACGATCAGGAGGTATTACGGTACTGTATAGACTATTGGCATTATTTGTGTTAAGGGCTATATGGGTAACCCCTTAACGCTAACTAAAAAGTAAGTTTACTTTACAATTAGACACTATTATAATAGCGAAATATACTACATAGTAAATAGTTTAACAGATTCTTAGGAGATGTAAATCCCGAACATCTCTTGAGTTACTGCACTCATGTTTACTTCTTTTAATTTAACTCACATAAGATCTTTTATTTCTGACTCGAGTGTTTTTGTCTTTTCCAATTCGCTCGGGTCAGTCCGAGCGTTTCAGGATCGAAGACTTTAGCTGGAGGACGAAGACGCAAATTTCTATTATTATTATTTATTATATTCCACTACACTCATATTGTTCTGCTGCATTGATATTTATTGGTATGCGAACTCTGATATTTATTGTAAAAAGAAGAACAAAATGTTTGTAAAAAAATTTATGAACTGTACATTGATTATTATATTTTATCCTTTGGCTGTGAGATTCTGTTTTGTTTTATTTCTTTCCTTTTTTTCTTATTTACCCCATAACAATAGCACTTTTGTATGGTTTGAATTGGCGTGTGTCGATTTAAAGAGTGCAAAAAGGCGGACGTTACAACTGCTATTAGAGCTTTGGTTTAGCGATAAACCTTATCCTGGTGGGGTCTGACTCTTTATTAATGGGGTACTAATACCCTATGTGAGTCGCTGAGTGTATATATGAGAGAGCGTATTTGTTAGTGCTATAAAAAGGTTTTAATATTGTGTTAATCTATTCCGTTTTGTATTTATAAATTCTGGTTGGTGCTTGGGACGCCGTGACATCAATAGGAATTTCAAAACACTTAATAGGACAGACTGACATAATATTTGTTTTATATAGGTGAATGAAATAATTAGGCCTATTATATTTTCTATATATAAAATAAAATTTTATAAATGATATATATATTTGATTGCAATATATTGGTTGTTAGGTAGTGAAATATAAATAATAGTTGAAAAAAAAGAAGAATTTTTTTTTTGAAAATAAAATAAAACCAATTGGAAATTTTAGGACTTAAGCTCCGGGGTTTTGAAATTTCTTTTGAATGATTTTGAAGTATAGTAACAATATTTTAGAGATATTTTCTGATATAAATATTTCAATACAAATTGAAAGAATTGTTTTAAGAAGATTTTGGAAATTTTTTAGTTCTGTACTTCCCTCTCTGTCGTTGGAAAATAATTTCGGTGATGAGTGCACGCATCATCGATGTTCATTTTCGAGTTTCGAAGTGGGAAGGCCACTGTAGTAGTGTTACTATAGATTGATTTGATAAACAAATATAAACTTTAAATTGTTTCAAATATAATTGGATATAAATTGTAAGTATATATTTATTTATTTTTCTAAAATGATTTTGAATTAAACCTGATATTAAATTCTTAAGTTTCCATTTATTAATAGTTTAATTAATGAAGTAAAACGGAATTTAACTAATAAATTGAAACCCTAAATGAAATAAGAAATTTAATGCTAGGTTATTAATGGTATTAAATGAAATTTGAAATTTGTAACCTATGAAATAAAGGATATAGTTATGGAACATTAAAATTAATTAGAAGAAATATGATAAAACTTGTATAAGTTCATTTGCATTTTCTTTAACATATATAACTTACCAAATATAAAAAGTTGAAATGTTTATTAAGAAATGTAATGGAAATTGCACAAGTAAAAGTAGGTAATGAAGTATTCAATGAATTTTCTATTATAAATGAGAATTTAATGTTATAAACTTAAGTTATAATTGAAATTTTGCTATAAGTAAATATAATTAAAGGAAAGTAGTACAAATAGATGATTATAAAGTAAATAAAATGGAAATGCTAAGAAATTGAATGGGACATGAATAGTATTGATAAATGAATTTAAATAAATGAGGGCATGCAATAAATGAATGAATAATTATAATGAAATAAAAGGAACTGGCTTGACCTTAGTTGATGGAAATGAATAATTGTAAGTAATAAGTGAAAATAAAGGAAATCAAACAACTAATGTATGAAATAAAATTAATAATAAGTAAGTATGATTTGTTGTTGTTTGTTTTGTGGTTGTTGGGTAAGGAAACTTTAAAATTGTTGGATGAATGAATAATCTATTTAGTTTCCTCTAAGACTGTTGAGTAAATGGTGCACCTGATAGTTTATTTTTCATTCCGTTAAAGTTAAAAGTTTTGAACCCAAACAACTATTTGTTTGATTGAATGGTTGTATTGTATTTGTTGTGTATGCTGTTTGTTGAAATTGATGGTTGTTGTATTGATTTGTTGTTAGTGATTGAAACCACTTAAATATTTCACTTTACATAAATTGTTAACAATTTTGATTTTACAAGTGAAATGCAGGTTATGAAAGCAATTGCTACTGCTTTTGGTTCCATAAATTAAGCGTAAATTGCCCAACAAATAGGTACGTTTCGGATTACGGTTTATAGCGCTATTTTATATATTTTCCCGTGTTGGGATATAATATTTTGGGTATTGTATGTGATATTTTGTTATATTTAATATTTTATTTTCTCCCAAGCCTCTCCGTACAAAGGAGACTGTCAAAATTTTCCGTAAATTTTGGACTTAGAAAAATTTGAAAATGTTTTACAAACTTTAATAATTTATGTACAAAAGATTTAAACGGGTGTAAATTGGCATATTTTATTTTAAATTATTTTATTTTGTAGACTTATTTGTTTATAAATTTATATTTTAGAAAGATATATTGATCTCTCATTTCTTCCTTTCCCTTCATTTCCTTTTCGGGGACGAAAAGTTTTGAGTGAGGGAGATTGTAACGACCCGTAAATTTCGTTAATTAAATTTTTCATATTTATAAGAATTTGAAATTAAATTATATAGAAATATAATTGTTATAATTGGTAACGAAGTAAATGTTAATAATTAACCTGAAATATTACATTGGCTGTAATAGACTTAATTATAAAAATTGAATTTAATAAACCCTATTCATTTGGAACCTTGTTTATTGATATGCAAAAGTATAATAAATGAGTTATTATAAGAGATTGAAATTTAAATAGAATTCTAATGAATGAATAGTGGAAAGGATTATACAGGTGTATAATTTAATACGAGAAAGGAAAGTATTTAATTGATTATGTAACAAAAACATTGTAACGGTAATTGGAATAAATTAAGGAATATGTTAGTATAAGTTAATTATTAATAACTTGAAAGGAAATCCAACCAATTCAAGTTAAAAGTTACACTTGGTTATAAATATAATATAAGAGAACTAACAAATTTTGGAATAGTTTGTAATAAATGTTTATTGAGTAAAACTAGTGTTATGTAAGTAATTACAATATTGGAGCGTAACTAATGAACCTCTAAAAGTGTAATTAAGAGTTAATGACAATATTTATTGTAAGCTACTTATTTTGTTAGGTTGTTAAGTTAATTTGTAATCAATTTCAATTAATTCACTAAATTAGGGCAGTTAATGTGGAATAAATTGGTAAGTAAAGAATGTCGGATTCATTAAGATGTAACTAAGGTAAAATTCCATTCATGATAGGATAATTGATGTAATAAAAAGGCGTGAAACCAAGTGAATCAATTTATTTTGAATAGTTAATCGTAATTTATGGATATAATTTGCTTAGATATAATAAATGGATATAGGAAGGTTATTAACTAAGGAGGAAATATGTTATAAATTGATTATAAGCGTTACTTTAATAATCATGATTAATTGAGAAATTAATACGAGAAGTATGTAAAGTAATAACTAAAAGTAATATGTTATAAATTGATTTTAACCTAAACTTAAGTGTAAGTTAAAGGTTGAAATTGAATCTAATCCGTTTAAATTGGAAACTTATTACAATAAATGGGATTCAATTTATAATAATGGGGTTATTTTAAGAAATTGAAATAAATTTTATAATGGTTAAATTAAGATGGGAATTGGTTTAAAGAATTATAAATTAATAAGTAAATCAAGATGATGAAATTATGAATTATAGAATTTGAATCTTTAATAGTGAGTTAATTTATTTAATTTATAATAGTTGTATTTATTGCCAATGAATGAAATCAAATATTCAATTATTGCGTTAAATTAAAAATTATGTTGAAATTGGGTAATATTTATGTAATAATTTTTAAATCTAATGGTAAATGTTAACGCTAAAATGTGAACGCTAACACCCCGGTGTGTGAAGTGTAGTTGTGAAAGCACCACCCGATAGATCGGGAAAGAATTACAAGCAGGTAATTGCGGAAAAGCAGTAAACAACAACAATTTTATAGTGGTTCGGCTTAAGGGTGTAGCCTACGTCCACTCTAAGTACTTTTATTAATAATCTCGTTACAAGCTGATACAATTCTTCTCAAGTACAATATACTTCAAGTTACAAGTGATTTGGAACAAGTCTTAAGCTTCAATGTCGATTAAAGTCCTTAAATCCATCTTGAAGATGTGTGGTTTCTTCGTGGAGTTCTTTGATGAATTCCTCTAATCTTGAAAGCTCTAAGTGTTGATGAAGTTCTCAATGCAGCAAGGTAACGGTGTATGAAGAGAATGTGCCCAAAGTCCTTTGAATGTTGGAGATGGGTGCCTATTTATAGAGAGTTCTGATTCTGAAATTTTTGCCAAGTCCTAAACCGTGGCCGACTCAAGTTAAGCCGCAGCCGACTTAAGGTGAGTCGTGACCGGTCTAAGGTCGCCTCCGAGTCAACACCACCTCTTCTCAGTAACATGGCATCGGGCTTATATTAGGTCGTGGACGAGTTAACTTGGTAGGTCGCAAGTCACGGTCCAAATGATAAGTCCTGGATCGTGAACGAGATAACTGGGGAGCTGGATCGGTTGTGACTTGGGTCGGCAACTATTCTAGGTCGCCAGTTTGGTAGGGCATTAGATCAGTAACTCGGTCAAGTCACTGAGTCTGTATCTTCTGAGTCTTAGGCCAGTACCCACGTTAGGTCGGCAACTGTTTTAGCCTTAACTCGGTATTTCTCAAGTTGGTATGCCTCTCAATCCTACTAGGTCGGTAACCCTTTGAACCTTAAGTCGGTCTCCCTTGAGTCGCTGTCCCTTTTGAGTCATTAAGTCGGTAACCATTGAGTCGCCATTCATTTTAGGTCGGCAGTGAGCTAAGGCTGTTGGGTCGGTATTTATGTTGAGTCGGTAGCCTCGTTGAAGTGTTAAGTCGGCATAACCCTTAGGCCTTAGGTCGGCACCCCCTGTTGAGCCTTAGGTCGGCACCCCTTGTTGAGTTTTACGTCAGCATGCTTCTAACTGTTAGGTCGGAACCTCTTGATGCACTAGATCGGTGAGTCATGGTCAAGGCGGAGTTAACATTTGCCCCTCGAAGTATACGCCTAAATGTTAGGTCGTGTGCTTCGATAGCCCTTAACCCGTCCCCTCTTAGGTCGGTAGGTCGTATGCGACCTAACAGTTAGACCGTATGTGTTGCTCCAAATTTTCCACTGCAGGGTATAAGTTAACTTTCTTCCCCTTTCTTCGTCACTTACTCACTTGCCTGATTCCGCCATTAAAGTATTCTCAAACTCCTAGAAGCAATTTCCTTCCAACTAATCACCGATAACCTCTACCATCCATTGCGTAAGTGATTTTATCCCTCTTTCGATTGTAGATTACTGTCGATTCATGAATCCTGTCGCTCGAACACGAATCGCCTCTTTGCGTGATGCTCCATCAAGAATACCATTGTTTTCGTAATTGATGAAGTTTAGGTTGTTTGAGGTGATCGTTGATACAATGAAGGGGTTTATCGCCTCGGGCTCGATGGTCTTTGATGGCAGGACATCAGATCTGTGACAATTTCAAATTGTTTTATTGGGTTATTGGATTATGTGAATGAAGGCGGCTGCTGATGGAATGGTTATTGGGTTAACGGGTTGAGCGGGGCGAGGTATTGATTCAGATACGACCTGGTGATTTTAGGGGGCTTGGCTTTTGGCTGACCCAATCCTTAAATCGTGGCCGTGCTAACACTTGAGGGAGATCTACCGACCTAACCTTCTGTCGATCTAAGCCTTAAAACTGTGGCCGAGTTAATCCTTGGGGAAATCTGCCGATTTAACCTTCTACTGATTTAACCTTGAACCGCAGCCAAGTTAATCCCTAAGTCGTGGCCGAGCTAAGCCCTTAAACCGTGACCGAGTTGGCTCTTAAACCGCTGCCGAGTTAACACTTAAGCTTTGGGCATGCTGACTTTTTGAGAGCATAGATCCACTTTGAGTTTCTAACTTGAACTGCCAAACTAAGTTGCCGAAATTTTGAACTGCCCCAACTTTAAATTTGCTTGAATCTCGTTGTATTATTTCACAGATCGCATTAACTTATAAGTTGCTAACCTGCTGAAAATAACAAACAAAGAAAACCAAGGCGAAAATACTGCCATTGACCGCCCATGTCAGATGACTGATTAATCAAGACAAGACAAGCAACTTAATTATATTGCATGAAATGTTTGTGAATCAATCAATTCAAGTTAAACATTAACGCAAAGTATCAATAATCTGAACTGATTTATCTGCATCAACATCTTACTTGCATATTTAGGCTTAAAACAATAGTCCCTGAATTTCATAACTAACAAATGCTTGCTAGTTTTCATTCCAGTTATATTTGTTCACTGCTTGATTAATTTTACACAACACTTCACACACTTTAGGAAACGTGCACCTTCATGTTTGAACACCCAGTTGTTTATGTAGAATGACTTCCCACCGAGAAGAAGAAGTGGTAACTCAGGAGGAAGAAACTTTTCCGATAGCTGTTCCCATAGAGAATCCTCCGGAGAGAACCTCGACTATTCTAACTTCGAGAGCATTTATCCAGCTGCGCACTCAATTTGGCTTTGCTGAAAGTGATGTTCTTCTCCCTGGGCCAAGTGATACTGCTGACAATCCTCCCTATGGTTTTGTTGCAGTCAATCGCCAAATGTGCTTAAGTGGGGCGATTCCTCCTTTTAACGACTTCCTTCGAACTCTTCTCCTTCGGTTGACAATCTCTCCGTTTCAACTTCATCCCAATGGCTATGCCATCTTGACGGGGTTATGTGTTTTGTTTAGAAGAACTCTTGATCGCCTACCGAGTTTTGAAGAAATTCGTTATCTGTGCTTGTTTGCAAAGAGTAAAGATCATCCTTCCCTCATTATTGTGAGAAGTGCCAGAAACCGCAAGCTCATTTCCGATCTTACTGAAAGTGTTCATGGATTTTTGAACCAGTTTTTCTTTGCCCGCTGTCCCTCAGGGTTTTATGCCATCTGGAGAGTAGGAAGTAAGATTAGTGTTTCTATTTTTTCCGTTTTGAAACTTTTTCGAGATCCGAACTTTCAGTTGCTAATTTCATTCTTTGTTCCTTTCAGCACTTCCTCTCCCTTCTAGAGACCCAATTCATAAGCAAGTTTTTGAGAGGTTGAGTGCCGTGGCCACAGAAGAGAGGAGCATAAAATTTCTGTTGAGGGATGAATTTTTACATCAACATGGGCTTCTACACACTTCTCGCTCTATGCATGCTCATGAAGTTCCAACGGAAGTCCCCGATTCTCCGATAAAGACTCCTGAATCTTCGCTGGTGAAGTGCTCCACTTCTGTTGATGTTGCGGGGCCATCTGGTAAACTTGCCCCGGTTATCGAGGAAGAAGAGCCTCAGGGATCCTCTCACCATTCACAAGAATCTGGTGAAAAGGCTAAGAAATCCAGTCCTGTCAAGCAAAGCAGGGACGATACCTTCGAAGGATTGAGCGACCTCTTCGCTACTTCACAAGAGATCTTCAAAGATGACCCTACTACTGCCGGGATTTCTTCTTCAGTAGTTGAAGCTACTTCTATTTTGCAACAGTCGTCGTCGACTCAAGAGTTGACGTTAACTATTACACCCACAACCACTCCCCAAATAAAGAGTGGTTCGTAGATTAATGCGCGTAGTTTGCACAACACACACACTTAGAATTTCTCATCACTTCTATGCACTTATCTTCTTGTACTTTAAAGATTTCTAAAGCTTATTATTTTAATTCCAGATTCTCCTATGGGGCGCAGCGGCTCGTACTATGACGATTTCCAGCGCTACGGGAGGCGTAGCCAGTATGATTACAGGCGTTACCTTCCTTCTTACAGAGAGTCGGATGAAGAGAGGGCTGCCCGAAAGGCTCATGAAAGGAGGACTGAAGAAGAACGTCGTGAAAGAAGGGAGAGAGAAGAGCGCCATGATTCTTGGCAAAAAGGCGATGACTCCCACAAGAGAAAATCTCATGACGATCGAGGAAAAGGTCACATGGGTGAAGACTTAAGCAAACGAGCCCGTCACAGTGAAAAGCAGGCCTCTACTACTCCTGAGAAAGTTACTACTCCTGCCTCGCTCGACATTCCTTCTGACTCTCCCGCTCTTGGGAAATCAGATATTCAAACGATAATTAACAGGCCCAAATTTCAAGTTGGACCGGGTCCTGCCACTCTGCAGAGCCGGTTTCCTCAATGGTGCCTTAAGGGAGTGAGGTTCGACCTAGACTTAGTCCCCATCGACAAGTCTGCCATGTTGCGCAATCTTGATGCCGTCAAGCTCGATATTGAGAGGATGTCGAACTGGAAAAAACTTGTTGACGAGCTTCAAAGGGTTAACCGTGCCAACATAGAGGCCATGCTTACTATGGAAAATGATAAGGCCGAATGGCAAAAGGTCGTTGAGCAACACGACACCGAAATGAGGAGCATTGCTTCTTACAATGAGGAGCTTGAAGCAAAAGTCGAGGAATTGAAACATGAGCTTGTTGCTTCCTCTACTTCCTATTCTCAAAAAGAAGAAGTGCTCCTGAAACAAGTGAGAGACGCTCACGCTAGCCAAAGGAATGCCGAAGACAGGCTCGAAGTACAAAAAAGAATCAGTGAAGGCTATGCTACTGATATTGCTGAGCTCCGAAAGAAAAACAACTCCCAGGAGGCGGAGATACAAATGCTTAAGCTTCAGCTTGCCAAAACTGAAAGGGAGCGTGATGAGGCTGTCGCCGGCAGAATCGCAGCTGAAGAATCTCATGAGGCGACCAAAAATAGCATCAGCTCAACATTATTCGACGTCTACTTGCACAGCGTCTTGGGACGTGGAAGCCTTGCCTATCTAGGCCCCAAGTATGAAATCACACTGGCTGAAGTTTGGGAGGCCGCACTTGATATGCTCGGTGGTAAAGGTGCTGGATATGCTGAGTCAGCCCTTGAAGAGCATTATCTTGATGACGAAGCCCGTGCCGCTCTTGCCAAGGGTAAGGAGCAGCTTGCCAGAGCGCGGGCCGGGATGGCGGAAGAGGAGCGTTCTGAAAAAGAAGTACCGCCTACCATCTCCGAACGTCCTCTAGTTTCTCCCGAGGTGGACATTACAGGCCCTAGTGCTCATTTGCCGCCTCCTACAAGAACTGGGGTAATCACCCCTACTGATGAAGAGGCTTTGGAGGACATTGGGGCTCAGAATTATGAGATTGAACTGACGAAGCCAACATCTTCAGGTAATTTCGACATTGGTCCGATTCAGGTGGATTGCCTGCTCATTCCTCAAAAATTTGATGAGCTTCTCGATTACCTCTTGAATCTCGATGAACCCATATCTCCCCTCTTTCGGGAAGACACTAACATTTTCAATTTTTCTTCTTCTGTAGTTGAAACAACAAGTGCCGTGCAGACTTCGCCTTCTCTGGTTATTCCTCCTCCATCTCTTCAGGTGACTCCTCCTTCTGCTTCACAACCTGGGTCACAAGAGGAGAAAATTGAGGCTCTTCATGGTTTGGATGACCCTGTTGCCTCGCAGGAGCAAAAAGATGAGGGACTCGAAGGAGGCGAGATCTCTCCGGAGCGGACTCCTTCTGACGACGTAGTTTTGTCCGCTCTCGTTTCTCCGGGGAGTGAGTCTTCTTCGCAGAGAAGAAAGAAGCATGGGACATCGAAGAGGAGGGGGAAGAAAATTATAACCACTGAAGAGGAACCGGAAATTGCGCCAGTTGCACCTCCCTCCCCTTCTTCCCTTATGCCTTCAGACCAACCTGAAAGACCCGAAAAGCTAACCACTCGGCCGGGTAAAGGGTCTAAAGGCGGCAAGAAGAAATGAAGAGTTGAGCTTTTTGATTCCTTTTTTGTGTAATGGTCGGATGTTGTGCAGGCACCGGCCCCTGCTTTTTTATTTTGAAACATGTATCTGCAATATCTGCAATTGAATAAAGTGATTCTTTATTTGTACAGACTTTTGTTTGAATTTGAGAATGCATTTATTATTCATTTTTGCATAAGTTCTATTTATACGATGTTGCGGTGAGCTTGTGGTATGTTGTTTGAGCGTACTTTACCGACATAGTTATACCGCTTTGTATGTAACTATACCATGTTGCCCCTATACCATGAGCTTACTGCAATATCGTATACTTTAAGGGGACTTGCACTCTCGTTTTCTAAAGAATAATTACTTCATTCTCGAGAAGAATTTTCGTAGAGTGCAACTTCCTTCATATAAGTTTCTACGCTTTGTCCTTCGAAGAAATCACTTTCTCTTTTTGCGTATGTATATATTTTGCCAAGTGAATTCTTCTATGTGGCAAAGCGGACCTCTGAATGTACTTTAACCCCCCTTTTTTTTTTGAGGAAGATCATTCTCCGTAATAGGTAAATTACTCTTCCTTTGGAAGTTAAAGTATGCTCTTGATGAGGTTCTTTTTTTTATATATATAGAAAGTTGTACCTCTGAGGAGGGATTTTTCACGTTTCAACACTTGGCAGTTTTATTTCAATCTCGGTGAAACGTGTACCTCCAAAGAGTTATGCCTTAGAAATCCTTTTCACGTTTCAACACTTGGAAGTTTTATTTCAATCTCGGTGAAACGTAGGTTTCCGAAGAGGTCTTTCTTCTTAATTGCGCCTCCGAAGAGGTCTTTATTTTGTTTGCATTTCAACTCTGGTGAAGTGAAATTCCGAAGAGCGGCTGTTACACTTCAACTCCTGGTGAAATGTGCCTCCGAAGAGGTCTTTCTTTTGTTTGCATTCCAACTCTGGTGAAGTGAAATTCCGAAGAGCGGCTGTTACACTTCAACTCCTGGTGAAATGTGCCTCAAAGAGGGTTTTCATCGCCTAGAAGTTACTCTCTCATGGTTGGAGGGTCATGACTCCTCCAATCTTTTTTGTTGAGTAGAGAACTTTCTTTTTTGTGGCATATGACCCATTAGAGGTCTTTATCCTCCGAAGAGTTGTGCCTCCGAAGAGTTGTGCCGCCAATGATGGTTTTTGGTTGTATTCTTGTCTTCTTGCTTATGCCTTTTCAGCGATCCTTTTCTTTTTTCTTTTCAAGTTTTCATTCCCCTTTTCTCGCAAGTAGCTTGTTTAATCCAAGGAAGTGTACTTCATTGTCAGGCAAGTTCGTGAGAACGGGCACTAGCTTCCTAATTGGATGTTTGTTCGTTCAAACAATCTCAATTTATTAGCAAGGGCTCGTTTCTATCGAAATCATAAGCCGTTCAATTGAAGTATTTCCTATCTAGGATTTGAATTCGGGGCCTTTATGACTTGAAATTTGTTTGTTGAATGATGGTGAGAATCACTCGGTCTTATTATGCGCAAGTTTTATTTCCATTGTCTGCAAAAATTTAAATCGACATTTCAGCAATACATTTTATGTACTTTTATATCGAAAATAAAGCAAACATGTAATAATAATAAGGAACACAAGATTTATAGTGGTTCGGCCATGAAATTGGGCCTACATCCACTTTATATTCTTTCATTATTTACTTGCATCAGTTTTACAATTGCTTTCAATTACAAGAATCATACATCCATAATTCTTTTTACAATGTTTCAACAAAATTTTCAAGTAAAGTATGGACGCAAATGGTTGCTGTTCCATGCCCTTGGAATTTGATCTCCATCAACAGTGGTGAGTTTGAATGTGCCGTCAAGAAGCTTCTGACCTATTACATACGGTCCTTCCCAATTTGGCCCAAACACACCTGTCGCGGTCACAATTCTTTTCAGGACTAGATCTCCAATTTCAAAGCTGCGTTGACGAACTTTGGAATTGAAATGTCTAGCTATCCTTTGCTGATGAGCTGCAACTCTGAGGTTAGCTTCATCTCTCTTTTCATCAAGGAGATCCAGCGCTTCAAGTTGTAGCTTTTCATTTTCTGCTTGATTGAAATGGATTCTTCTGTGTGAAGGGACCTCTGTTTCAACCGGGATCATTGCTTCCGATCCGTATGCTAACGAAAAAGGAGTATGCCCAGTTGCAGTTTTGTGAGTAGTTCTGTATGCCCATAGTGCAAGTGGTAGTTTATCGACCCAACCACCTTTTGCTCTTTCGAGTTGCTTTTTGATGGTTGATTTGATGATCTTGTTCACTGCTTCCACTTGCCCGTTTGCCTGCGGATGAGCTACTGCCGAAAAGCTTTTCTGGATTTTGAATCGTTTGCAAAAATCCTGGAATTCCTCGCTTTCAAACTGAGTACCATTGTCTGTGATTAATTTCTGAGGCACACCGTATCTGCAAATGATATTCTTGGTCACAAAGCTTATCATTTTCTTAGAAGTGATAGTAGCCAATGGTTCAGCTTCAGCCCATTTAGTAAAGTAATCAACTGCAACAATAGCATATTTAATCCCTGATTTGGCAGTTGGTAGCGGCCCAATGAGATCCATTCCCCAAATCGCAAATGGCCATGGACTGACCATCTGTGTGAGTTCGGTAGAAGGTGCTCTAGGAATTTTGGCAAATCTTTGGCATCTGTCACATTTTCGGGAGTAATCTGCAGCATCTCGATTAATTTCTGGCCAAAAATATCCGTATCGGAGAATTTTCTTTGCTAATGTTTGACCACCTGAATGATCACCACATTCTCCTCTATGCACCTCAGCTAGGATTGTTTTGGACTCTTCCCGGGATACACATCGAAGCAATGGCATTGAGAATCCCCGTCTATACAATCGGCCATCCTGAATTACATAGCGAGAGGCTTTCCTTAGTAGCTTTCGTCTTTCTATCGAATTTTCTGGCAGAGAACCTCTGAGTAGGTAGTCCAGTATTGGAGTCATCCATGACTCTTGTTCTTGAGATACATTCATAATCCAGTCAATATCCATCTCGTCTATACTTGGTGCTGAAAGGACTTCTACAGGGACCAATCCCAATAGTTGAGCTTCACCAGAACTGGAATACTTTGCGAGGGAATCTGCCTTCATATTCTGCTTCATTGTTTGTTGAAGGAAATTCCAATCTTAGTGCATAACATAATGATCGACCTTCAGGAGTTTCAAGTACCACTCCGGCTCCAGAACAGTAGTCATTTCTTGCGCCATCAACATACATCTTCCACTGGATTGGGGAATCACTGATCGCTTCATCCTCACCATTATCCTTCTCTGTGAATTCTGCAATGAAATCAGCTAAAGCTTGTCCGTTGATTGCTTTTCGGGGGTGATAAGTGATGTCATATTGACTGAGTTCAATGTTCCATTTTAGAAGGCGACCCGAAGTTTCAGGGCGAAATAGGACTTGCTTTAGAGGTTGATCAGTAAGTACCCTGATAGGATGAGCTTGGAAATATTGCCTCAGCTTCCTTGATGCAACTAGTAGGCAATAGGCGAGTTTTTCCAACTTGGAGTAATTCAGCTCTGCCCCAGTGAGTCTTTTGCTGATATAGTAAACCGGATGTTGAATCCTTTTGTCTTCCCGTATCAGCGCTGCACTTAGAGCATGAGATGATACTGCCAAGTATAAAAGAAGATCCTCACCATTGCCTGGCCTGGAAAGTATTGGAGGCATTTCCATATGACGGATCAACTCATCGAAGGCTTTTTGGCATTCGGTAGTCCATTCAAAATTCTTCTTTCCTTTCTTCAGGGCGTCAAAGAATGGGATGCATTTATCAGTGGCTTTGGAAATGAACCGACTCAGGGCGGCGACCTTTCCGTTGAGACTCTGCAATTCCTTCTTCGTTCTAGGAGCTTTAACTTCTTTCAAGGCAGTAATTTGAGCTGGACTAGCCTCAATGCCCCTAGCACTAACAATGAAACCTAAGAACTTTCCGGACTCGACCCCAAATGTACATTTCAGAGGGTTAAGCTTCATTCCGTATTTCCGGAGGACTGCGAACATTTCTGCTAAGTGTTCAATGTGATCTGCTGCTTTCCTGGACTTCACTAACATGTCGTCGACGTAGACTTCCATAGTTTTGCCCAATTGCGGTTTGAACATAGCATTAACAAGTCTTTGGTAGGTTGCCCCTGCATTCTTCAATCCGAAGGGCATAACTCTGTAGCAATAAAGTCCAACATCTGTGATAAAGCTTGTATCCTCCTGATCCGGCTCGTGCATCATGATTTGGTTATAACCGGAGTAGGCATCCATGAAAGATAACAATTCATGTCCCGCAGTTCCGTCTACCAGTTGATCGATCCTGGGTAACGGGAAGCAATCTTTGGGACAGGCCTTGTTTAGATCAGAAAAATCGATAAACACTCTCCATTTTCCATTAGCTTTCTTGACCAGCACAGGATTTGAAACCCAATTCGGATATGTAGATTCTTTGATGAAGTTATTTTCCATGAGTCGATTAACTTCTTCTTTTAATGCTGCTGACCTTTCTGGACCTTGGGTTCTTCTTTTCTGTTTAACTGGCGTAAACTTTGGGTCAATATTCATAGCGTGTACTGCAACTTCTGGAGATATTCCACACATATCGGCATGAGTCCAAGCAAAGACATCCAGATTTGCTTTCAGGAAAGATATCAAGATATTCTGAATTGACACATTAAGCTGTGAACCCACATTCAACACCTTATTTGGGTCCTTCGGGTCAACAGGTACCGGAACCGTCGTTTCCACCGGTACCACTCTATTCTCCCCTGCACTGGCTTTTCTGGGATCCATTTCTTTCCGTGCCCCGCTGTGCTCTCCAGTGCAGGGTCCGCCCCGTAATTGCTACAAGGCTGGTTCCTTGATGCGGACTGGGGTTGCCGCATCCTTTCCCATTTCTCTTTTTCTTGACTCTCGCAGCTCTGTCAAATAGCATTCTCGCGCAGCATTTTGATCCCCTTTTATAACTCCTACTCCATTGTCAGTAGGGAATTTAATAGTGAGGCACCACGGGGCTACGATAGCTTTGAATGCTGCGAGTGTTGGACGGCCAAGAAAAGCATTATAAGCAGAAAACTCATCGACAATCACAAATGTTTGCTTGCGGACCACTTTCCTTTCTGCTTCCCCAAGTTCTACAAGCAGATCGATGGTCCCAATTGGTTGCTTTGGCTCCCCAGTGAAGCCAGCGATCTTCTGTGATGAGGCTTGTACATCGATCATAGGGATTTTCATCTGGTCAAATGTCTTCTTGAAGAGGATATTACATGATGCTCCACAGTCGATGAGGACTCTTCTGACAATGGCCGGTCCAATACCAGCCGAGATGACCAAGGGATCTAGGGTAGGGGCTTCTATACCTGTGGAATCTCTGGCTCTGAAAACAATATCATCGCTGAAAGTTTTCTGTTGTTTCAGGGGCGTAGTGTCTTCTAAAACAAAGACGTCTTCTTCGGCTGGAGCATATTTCAAAGCCCTGGAATATCTCTCCATCTCACCCCAGCTCTTGCCAGCTGGGTGAGGCCCTCCTGTAATGACATTGATAATGGGCCTTCCAGATTCATGTCCCGTAGCTTTCTCACCTATCCTAGGCTGATGAACAGGAGCCTGTTGCCCTTGACTTGACGATGCAGGATTGTTGCTATTCTTCTTCACAAATTGCTGCAGTTTGTTTTCTCTTAGCAACTCTTCAATCAGATTTTTCAACTGGCGGCATTCATCAGTCTCATGACCGGGTTGATTGTGGAAGCGGCAGGATTTCCCACTCTGTATGGCTTTTTTCCCGGTTCTCAAAGGGATAGGTTTAGGGAAATCGACGGAATCTTTAGTGGCAAGGTAGATGTGCTCCGGCGTATGTGATAATGGAGTATACTCTGATGGCTTGAAGGATCGGGGCTTCTTCAGATTACCCTGTTTCTTCCCATTATTATTCTCCCTTTTTTGCCCCACCGATTCATTCTTGCATGGAGCGACAGTGTTGTCTTCTGCTTTCTCCAACACTGTCTTTACTGGTAAAGGACGGCTTTCCAAGCGAATGAATTCATCTGCTTTTTTGTAGAACTTTTCGAGAGAGGTTGGCTCCTTCATATTTAACCATTTCCCAAATTCGCTTGACTTATCAATAGCCCTCATCAGATAAGTCAATATCATTCGTGGTTCAGCATTGTCCACCTCAGCCAGTGCTATATTAAAGCGGTTCAAGAAGGATCTGATAGACTCACCAGGATTCTGCTCTAAACTCGACAGTGACATAATGTCCTTGGCCTTCGAAGCATATAGTCTAAACTGCTCCTTGAATTTTCTGGTCAAGTCTGGAAACTGATCGATAGATCGGACTGGCAACTTGGTGAACCATAGTAGAGCCACACCTTCCAGGTATACGGGGAAATATCGACACTTTATTTCGTCAGAGGCTCTGGCACCTATCATGTGCCAATCATATTTATACAAGAACTCATTCGGATCACTTGTCCCTTTGTAAGCTGGAATAGTCGGAGGGACAAACTTCCTTGGAAATTCCGCCTTCAAGATTTTTTCAGTAAACGGAGTTTTACTTGGGGCGAAACCCCATTCCTTCTCATCTTCAACCCTTTGCATACTTTCTTTCATGATCTGCCGGACCATTCCGGAAAGATATTCCTCATCATGCCGAGTTCTAGATCCACCAGCCTCAGGAACTGCCTGCTCAAAGGGACTAGTAGCCCTTTCAGGAGCATTCCTTTCATTAACATCATGAACGTTGCCAGCATAATTCCTTTCATTACCAACCGGTTGATTGTTTGCCCCAAGTAAGTCGTTTAACTTATTCAGAATCAGAGCATTCTGGGCACTTTGAACCTCTAATTGTGCATTTTGGGCGTTTATCTGCTGGTTTAGCCCTAGAATCACAGCATCCAACTCCGCTTTCGTAACTCCAACAGATGGAGTGGGTTGATTAGGTACAGGAGAAGCGGAGGTTCCCTCTTGAATGTTTCCAGATCTGACAGATCTACTTTTCCTTCCAGGAGCCATAATCTCAGATAGACTTCTGGTTTTTAAGGAAATTCTTTCTTCAAATCTCTGTGAAGCAATGATGACAGTTTTCCTGAGTTCAATTCTCAGTGAAAGCACCAAAAATGTTAACGCTAAAATGTGAACGCTAACACCCCGGTGTGTGAAGTGTAGTTGTGAAAGCACCACCCGATAGATCGGGAAAGAATTACAAGCAGGTAATAGCGGAAAAGCAGTAAACAACAACAATTTTATAGTGGTTCGGCTTAAGGGTGTAGCCTACGTCCACTCTAAGTACTTTTATTAATAATCTCGTTACAAGCTGATACAATTCTTCTCAAGTACAATATACTTCAAGTTACAAGTGATTTGGAACAAGTCTTAAGCTTCAATGTCGATTAAAGTCCTTAAATCCATCTTGAAGATGTGTGGTTTCTTCGTGGAGTTCTTTGATGAATTCCTCTAATCTTGAAAGCTCTAAGTGTTGATGAAGTTCTCAATGCAGCAAGGTAATGGTGTATGAAGAGAATGTGCCCAAAGTCCTTTGAATGTTGGAGATGGGTGCCTATTTATAGAGAGTTCTGATTCTGAAATTTTTGCCAAGTCCTAAACCGTGGCCGACTCAAGTTAAGCCGCAGCCGACTTAAGGTGAGTCGTGACCGGTCTAAGGTCGCCTCCGAGTCAACACCACCTCTTCTTAGTAACATGGCATCGGGCTTATATTAGGTCGTGGACGAGTTAACTTGGTAGGTCGCAAGTCACGGTCCAAATGATAAGTCCTGGATCGTGAACGAGATAACTGGGGAGCTGGATCGGTTGTGACTTGGGTCGGCAACTATTCTAGGTCGCCAGTTTGGTAGGGCATTAGATCAGTAACTCGGTCAAGTCACTGAGTCGGTATCTTCTGAGTCTTAGGCCAGTACCCACGTTAGGTCGGCAACTGTTTTAGCCTTAACTCGGTATTTCTCAAGTTGGTATGCCTCTCAATCCTACTAGGTCGGTAACCCTTTGAACCTTAAGTCGGTCTCCCTTGAGTCGCTGTCCCTTCTGAGTCATTAAGTCGGTAACCATTGAGTCGCCATTCATTTTAGGTCGGCAGTGAGCTAAGGCTGTTGGGTCGGTATTTATGTTGAGTCGGTAGCCTCGTTGAAGTGTTAAGTCGGCATAACCCTTAGGCCTTAGGTCGGCACCCCCTGTTGAGCCTTAGGTCGGCACCCCTTGTTGAGTTTTACGTCAGCATGCTTCTAACTGTTAGGTCGGAACCTCTTGATGCACTAGATCGGTGAGTCATGGTCAAGGCGGAGTTAACAGTAAACCCTTCTATTTGAAACTAATGAATGGAATAAGTATGAATTAATTCAATTTAATGGAAATTTTATAGAGAATTTTGGATTTTATGAAATTGAAGATTTATATTGATTAATCTTTAGTAAATTGACTTTTTCAAAATTCTTAAATCACTGTAAATGTTTGAAAATTATAAAGTGATAAAGATTGCAAATTTCAGAATTTTAACGTGAAATTTGATTTAATTAATTTATTTTAAATTTATTTAATTAATGGAAAAATAGCCATTTTGAAGCAGCGGATATACGAAAATGGATGAAACGATGAAAAGTTGAATCGATGGATTGAAAATACCCAAGTGCCCAAATCCGTTGATCTCACGAGATACCTGATTTTAGCTATCTCCAGCACGTTGACCGTGCATGATACCGTGTTAAAAGATCTACGATTCTTCTACGTTTATCTCGCGCACGAGATTCCGTGAATCGACTTAAAATCCGTTGATTCGAGCGCACTCGAATAACCGAAAATGGAGAGAGGAGACAACGCTTAACTTCCAATTTTCAAGAGGCGCAAAGCACTCAAACAAAAGTTTATTAAAAATCAACCAAGTTTACAAATGACCCAACCTGCCTATTTATAGGCTTACACACAGCAGCACAACACAATACAGGTCGTTCACGACCTAACAATCTTGAGTTACAACACGTGCGTCCTAACAATCCAACGGCACGCGAACTTCGACCTAGGATATACAAGCGAAATAACAAATATAACCAGATACAACGTTACACGACTCACGACTTAAAAAGAAACGACATACGACTTAACGTATTTACAACAACAAATATTTACAACACATCACACGACTTAACAAATCAGTGGCATAGGCTTCTGCGACATAAGGAGATAGCTCGTCCTCAAAGGCTGCGACCTAAGAGCTTCAACGACCTAACAATCAGCGGCATAAGATTCTTCCGACCTAAGTAAACTCGCGACCTAAGGAAACCATGCTTTAGGAATCCTGAACGACATAAGTTGCATGTGACTCAACTCACTAGGTCGTACCACCCTCCTCCACTTCATCACTCGCTAGGTCGTAGTTCATTAACTCGTTATTCTGGTGCAATGTTTCCTTCTCGCCTTGTATCTTGCTACACCGTAGCTCGTTAGGTCGCTGATGACTTAAAGAACCCGAGCGACCTAAAGTCACCGTGCTATCTTCCAAGCAACTTAAAGAGTTGGGACGACTTATCTCATTATGCGCTACATCATCCTCCCCCGCTTGACAAGAATTCGACCTCGAATTCACACTTTCCTCTTCTTCAAGACGTGTATCCTCATGGTACGGAATCAAGTGTCTGACGTTAAAAACATCTGCAGTATAGATATGGTACGGCAATCTCAACCGATAAGCATTATCATTGATCTTCCTCAAGATTTCTACTGGACCAATCTTTTGAGCTTTCAGTTTGTTGTAAGTTCCAACTGGAAAACGATCTTTCGTCAATATTGCATAATCAAAATCACCTTCTTTAAAGTCCACAGTCCTTCGCTTCTTATCTGCCAGTTGCTTGTACTTCTCATTTGACTTAAGCAATCGTTCATGAAAAATTCTGTGGCACTCCTGAAACTCATTCACGAAATCACAAGCTCGTTTAAGAACCCCTTTCTAAAGTGGCACCGTCGACAAATCCAACGGTCCCTTCGGAATTGCTGAATATACTACTTGAAATGGACTGAATCCTGCACTTCGATTCACTGCATGATTATGTGCGAATTCCGCCTGACACAATTTGACATCCCAACTCTTCAAGTTATCTTTCACAAGACATCTGAACAAATTTCTCAAAGATCTGTTCACCACTTCCGTTTGCCCATCTGTTTGCGGATGATAGGTGAAAGAGGCTATGCGGTAGGATCGTGTAATATGGAATGATGAAATAGTCTAGGTAGGTAAAGTAGGTAAATGCAAGGAAACACCACGATTTTATACTGGTTCGGACCTCTCGTCCTACGTCCAGTCCCTAAGCTTCACTTAGGAATTTCACTAACTAACACCCTCACTTTACCTGGAGGAATAGGTTTACAACTTACCCGAACAAACGAACGGGATTTCTTGCCTCAACTACCGAAGAGGACTTCAACTCAATTACTAAAATACAATATTCGAATTGTTGTGTTCTTGTCAACACTAATAAGTCTAATGTAGTACAATATTCCTATAATCTTATCCTCGAGAGTATGTAATGTGTTTGTGAAGATTTAGGATGTGAATTGCTATGAATCAAAAGAATGTTATAAACAAAAACAGTGATTCAAACAATAGATTGGTGACTGCTTTGAGAATATCTAGAACATATGAACAAGAGAATAGTAAGATTAAAGCAAGAGAATTTGGTGAATTAAATGATGTTAGAATCATGTATATATACTTGTAGAAGAGATGCATATGTTGTCAAAGATTGCAAACAAGAGATGCTTCCATTTCCATTGATGAATAGTTGCAACTATTGGGAGGAAGAATGTGTCATTTCAGAGAAAATTCGCAGGTTCAAATTCAGTCGACTAAGCAGGGAATTCAGTCAACTGAAAATATGAAGTAAAATTTTCGGGAGCAAATTCAGTCGACTGTGCAGGAAATTCAGTCGACTCAAACTGTGCATGTGTATAAATTTGTTCCGGTTTCAGTCGACTGGACGAACCTGTTCAGTCGACTGAACTTATAAAATATGCATAGTGAAAACATAATTGAAAAATGAAGTTTATAAAATGTTTTCTAGTGTTCGTGCAAGCTTCTTGAGGATAGATTTTAACAATAAATCTAGACTAAGACATATATAAAAACAAACTTTAAGTTTGTTTGGTCTTCATCGATCTTCCTTTAGCATTTGCATATATTTCTTCCTTGTTTGCTAAAGTACATTGTCATTGATCAGAATCTTCGTGTATCAACATTCTCCCCCTTTTTGATTGATGACAATACTGATTTATTTTAGAGATGTTTTACTTATTTTCTCCCCCTGAATGTATGCACTATCTTTCCTACAAAACAAAGTTCGTACCATAGAATTTCTCCCCCTTTATCATTGACAAAAAGGAAGAACTAACAGTAGTAATAATTTATCAAAACAATCACTGAAGCATAGAGAATATTTGCACAATCATGGCTTAAGAAATGTAAAAATGTTGTGACAAACAAGCATGAAATGGCTATTTATACAAGCCACTAGAAAGTTAAAAATACACATCAAACCAAAAAATTACTCATCTCTATCCCAGTCATATGAACCTTCTCTTCCTGTTCGTTCACGTATGACGGGTCCTCCTATTGGTGGTTTGTGCGCTCTTCCTCCTTGCCCACAACTAGCTCCGCTTGCACTGCTACTTGTATGCTCTTCGGATGTCGTCCATGTAAACGTAGGTGCTGGACGTTTGCCGCGAGATGTTGAAGCAGTAGTGGTGCTTGAGCACGAGATTGCATACTAAATCTTGTTGAAGAATCCTTTGATTTTGTCAAGCTTATGATCTACTTTTTTAAGACGAGTGTCAAGAATTTGTTGATTTCTTTACAATATCCCCAAGGATTGGTTGGTAGTGAAGCTTGAGTCAACAAGACGAATTTCATCATCTTGCTCGAGATGTTCTTTGTGGTGAGGTTGAGGTTGTTGTTGTTGTTGTTGATGCCTTGCTTACCATTCGGTGAGTGATATTATGCGAGGAGGTCGAGATGGGAGTTGCATTAGGCTTATGGTCCGGTGGTTAATTTGATGGACCATTGTATTCTCTGACCCAGGTAATGGCATATCGACATTGAGGAGAAGTCGCATGATGTACTCTCCAAAGTAGATAGTGCACATTTTTCCATTATTAAAAGTGAGAAACTCATCAAGAATAAGTTGTACCCAATTGACTTGTATATTGCCAAAAATAGCATATAGAGCTCGATAGTTATTTGGGTAGACAATTTCGTTCGAGCCCGTGCGAGGAGTAATTGTTCTCATTAGGGCTTTATGGAGGATTCTTGCCATAGCTCGAAGAGAGGTGGACTTAAAATCTCTAAAGTTGATATTATCACCCATAAATCGATGGTTTATGTTGTCGCGAATATGTGGATTGAATTCTATCTCCTTTAGCTTTCTCCCGACATTTGGTGATTCTAAAATGTGTGCTATTCAATCCAAGGAAAACCAAACTTTCTTTCCACATACCATACTCCAAACACTATTGTTTTGATTTCTTGGAGTTTGGTGTCCAAGATTAAGATTAGCATAAAATAATTTGACTATTACATGATTCATGGCATGGTCATTTCTTTTCAAATCTAAAAGAGAAGTTAAACCTGCTGGATCGGTTAATGCTTGGATGTTGTAGGTTTGAAAGCTTTGAAAATCAACGAAAGAATGCTCGAAAATTCGGGAATTCTTCATCTTATTCCATCTAGTGATAGCGGTTCCATCGTAAAGCCATTGTGCTATTTGAGCATCAATTGGCTCGGAGGATGAAGAAGATGAAGCTCTTGATCTTTTTGGTGCCATTTGGGTGAGATTTGAGTGGATTTTGAGGAATTAGGGGCTAGGGTTTCGAAATTAATTTGGGGGAGAAAGTTTGTAGGAGGTAAAAGGTGAATTGGTAGGGTAAAAATTGGTGGTTAAAAGGAGAAGTTTGCCTGGGAATTGGCTTTCAGTCGACTGAATTCACTGTTCAGTCGACTGAATTGAAGGCCGAAAATTTTCTGAGCTAAATTAAGTCGACTGAACAGGGTTTTTAGTCGACTGAATGTTTGCCTGAAAGTTTTTGTTAGTATTCAAGTCGACTGAGCAGAAGATTCAGTTGACTGAATTGTAAAAAATATTGCATTCTGTCTTAAGTTCAGTCGACTGAACAGGGGGTTTTAATTGACTGACTTATGTATTTTGTTGTTCCTTGTTAATTTTGAAGGCAAACTCTTTATTCAAGGAAATAATTACAGTTATATGGATGTAATATCATGAATAGATTTCAATACTAACTATTTCTTAGGGTGTGGACTTGGATTCTTTTTCCCTTCATTCTTCATATAATTGATATCCCATGAATTTGGACTATATTGAGGAGTCTTAGGAGACATCCAAGGATTCACAGGATCGACTGGTGTACGATAAGATGAAGATGGATCAAGCGAGCTAACGGGGGGAGGTATGGGTTCAACCACTTTGTTCTTTTTTGATCCACAAAATCGTAAACCGATTTGCTCATGGAAGCCTAAACGTATAGCCGTAACCTTTTGTTCGAAGTATAATTCTCGTTAAAGATCTATTTGTTGTTGTTGAAAGTGATGAATTTCATCAATCTTTCTTTTTGTGTCTGGAGAAATAAAGAGTCCGCGTTTTGCATTCTTGGATTCTGGTGTGTAGCCGGTACGATAATTGTTCCATTTGAAAACTGGCTGATGTGTCGGTGTTGGAGTGGGGAGTTTTGGAGATGTTGGAGTGTTTTCGACAAAGAAGTGATGTTGATCGGGGAAAGAGAGTTGTTGGACAACATTTTTATAAAACTTTTATTTATGAGAATGAGTTGTGAAAATAATATTTTTAAGATATATTTATAGTAGGAATTTTCTAAAAATATAGTGGTTATAAATCCTTAAAGTTTTTCATCCACTTAATGATTTAATGGTTACCATAATTCTGTTAAAAATGCATGGTGAATAATTTTTGACAAAATATTATGCAACATATTTGAAAAGTAAATTGAAAATCCCATATTTTCTTTATTCAGTCGACTGAACAGATAATGTTAGTCGACTGAATTGTGTAGACTTTTCTCTATACGATATCTTTAAAAGACATTATTCCTAACTCTCGTCGTAATTTTATGAAGGAGTTTTCTAATAGAGGTTTAGTAAATATATTGGCAATTTGATTTTAAGTTGAAATATGTTCTAAGTTAATTATTCCTTTTTCGATATTGTCACATAGAAAATGGTGACGAATATCTATATGTTTTGTACGAGAGTGATTAACCGAATTTCTAGATAAGTTTATTGTACTTGTATTATCACAATATATTGTAGAATTTGTTAAATCTATATTAAAATCTTTAAGTGTTTGTTGCATGTATATAACTTGAGTGCAACCTAAAGCAGTTGATATATACTCTGCTTCGCATGTGGAAAGCGAGACACAATTTTGTTTCTTACTAAACCAAGATACAAGTGATTTTCCAATGAAATTGAAAGTACCACTTGTACTTTTTCTATCTGTTCGAGATCCACCAAAATCAGCATCACTAAATGATACTAACTCAAATGAACACTCATTTGGATACAAAAGACCGAAATCCTTAGTTTTGTTAAGGTATCGCATTATTCGTTTTACTGCTCTTAAGTGTGAATCTTTAGGATCAGATTGAAAACGTGCACATAAACAAACACTCATCATTATGTCAGGTCCACTAGCGGTTAAGTAAAGTAAGGAACCTATCATACTTCTAAACAATTTTTGATCTACACTTTTGCCATTTTCATCTCGATCAAGATGTGTAGTGGTACTCATAGGAGTAGGTTTAGCAGAAGTGTTTTCCATGCTGAATCGTTTAATTAAATTAGTACAATATTTTTCTTGGTTTATAAAAATTCCATTTGTTAATTGTTTGATTTGATGTCCGAGAAAATACGATAATTCTCCCATATGGGACGTTTGGAACTCATTAGTCATTATATTTGAAAATTCTTTACATAAATTTTCATTTGTTGAACCAAAAATAATATCGTCTACGTATATTTGAATTATTAAAATACCTTTGGTAGTATTTTTAATAAAAAGCATTTGATCTATTTTTCCAATTTTAAATCCCGAGTTTAATAAATAACTTTTAAGTCTTTCATACCAAGCACGAGGTGCTTGTTTAAGACCATATTGTGCTTTCTTTAATTTAAATACATGATCCGGATATTTTTCATTTATAAATAAAGGAGGTTGTTCTACATATACATTTTCTTTAACAAAACCATTTAAAAATGCACTTTTAACATCCATTTTAAAAATTTTAAAATTGTGAAAACATGCAAAGGCTAACAGTATACGTATTGCTTCAAGTCTTGCAACGGGAGCAAATGTTTCTTCAAAATCAATACCTTCTTCTTGATTATACCCTTGTGCTACTAGTCTTGCTTTATTCCTTGTTATATTACCTTGTTCGTCTACTTTATTTTTGTAAATCCATTTTGTTCCAATTACTGATTGATTATTAGGACGGGGGACTAATTCCCAAACATTGTTACGTTCAATTTGATTTAATTCATCTTGCATTGCGATAATCCAATAATCATCTGTTGATGCTTCTTTCGGATTTTTAGGTTCTATTAATGAAATGAAAGCTACATGACCCATTTGATTTAGTTGATTTCTTGTTCTAACTTGAGAATTTATTTCTCCTATTATATTTTGAGTTGGATGATCTCGTAATATTCTAGGAGGAGATCTTAGGTCATTATTATTATTTTCAAGGTTTTATTCTTATATATTTATCAATTCTTCATCATCTTTTATATTTAAATTTTTATTAATATTTTCATCAAAAGATATATGCAGAGTTTCTTCAATTAAGTTGTTCGTTTATTAAATACTCGATATGCTTTACTTCGTTCTGAGTATCCTACGAAAATTCCTTCATCGGCTTTTGAATCGAATTTTCCTAGTTGATCTTTTGTATTTAAAATGAAACATTTTGATCCAAATATTTTAAAATAAGATATATTTGGTTTTTATTATTAAATAGTTCATAAGAAGTATTTTTAGTTAATAGTCTAATTGATATTCTATTTAATACATAACATGTAGTAGCAACGGCTTCCGCCCAAAAATGTTTTGGTAGAGAACATCCATTTAATAATGTTCTTGCGCATTCTTGTAATGTTCTATTCTTTCTTTCTACAACTCCATTTTGTTGAGGAGTTCTAGGAAAAGAAAAGTTATGATTTATTCCTTTCTTTTTACAAAAAGTTTCAAAAACTTCATTTTCGAATTCGCCTCCATGATCGCTTCGAATATTTTTAATTTTCAAATCTTTTGTGTTTTGAATTCTTTTGAAAATGTTTTAAAATGCTCAAAATTGTCACTTTTATTTTTCATAAAAATAGTCCATGTATATCTTGAAAAATCATCAACTATTGCAAATACGTATCGATTATGATTAATGGATTGAACTTGTGTTGGTCCAAATAAATCCATATGTAGTAATTCTAATGGTTGTAAAGTCGAAATATTTTTCTTAGATTTGAAAGATGATTTCGTTAATTTTCCTTTTTGATAATCATCACAAAGATTATTTATTTTAAAGTTTATTTTGGGTAAACCTCTTACTAATTTATTTTTAGAAAGTTTTCTAATAGTTTTAAAATTTATATGACAAAATCTTTTGTGCCATAACCAAGGATCATTATATTTGGCAAGTAAACACAAACTTGAATTATGATTAATATTCATATTTAAAACATAAATATTTTTATCTCTATTTCCTTCAAAAACAAGATTTTGGTTTTGATCAAAAATACTACATTTATTATTCGAGAAAGTTATTTTAAAACCTTTGTCACACAGTTGACTTATGCTAAGTAGATTATGTTTTAAATTTTCAACTAACGAAACATTTGTTATAAAAGGTAAATTTGATGTACCGTAATTGTTCACATCTCCTTTGCCAATGATATAGCCTTTTGAATTATCTCCGAAGGTAACCGAGCTACCATCAAAGTATGTGATGTTTGTAAGCATATCTTTGTCTCTGGTCATGTGTTTTATACAACCACTTTCTAATATCCATTTCTTCCTTTTGAGTGGGACCTGAAAATAAATATGAAATTATTGGTACCCACCTTTTAATAGGGTCCTAAAAAGTTAGAATTTAGGAAACAAAACCCAATTTGGTTTAGTATCCTTTTTATAAATATAGTTTTCATTATGATGAACATTATCCAAAAATGTTTTAATATATTTATTTCTTATTAATACATTGTTAGTCTTTGGTACCCAAATTCCAACTAACTTGTTTTCTACTTTTGTTTTAATAGGTTTCTTTAGCAATATTTGTTGTTTTGAATCCGTATTCCTCTTAAAATTTGTATTTTTCTGTTTAGGAATTTTTGACTCCTTTTTATATCCTAATCCATGTTTACTTGAAGAGGATTGAGAATTTTCTAAAATCTTAGATAAATTTTCTCTTCCTTTATTAAAGTTAGAAACATTTTTAGTGATGTTATCTAATCTAGCTTAAAGACTATTATTTTCTAACTCAACTTGTCTAATCTTAGTTTTTAACTCATGGTTTTCAGAAACAGTTATGTCATTCTTTGTTTTTTGAGTTTCAACTTCTTGACTTAAAAGTGATAATTGAGTTTCCGAATTTGAATGAGATTCTTGAACTTTTTCAAGTTCTTCTTCTAAGATTTTCTTTTCATCTTTTAACATAACCCTTTCAAATTCAGCTTTGTTTTGATTTCACAAGTTTCTTTGAGTTTCTTTTTAAGAGTTTTTATTGTGCTTAAAAGTTCAGTGTTTACTTCAATTAAATCGTCGAATGTTAAATTATTTACCTCAGATTCTTGAGCCATGAAGCATACATTTGCCTGTTCATTGTCGCTATCACTATCATTTTCGGATGAAGATGAATCTGAATCGTCCCATGTTACAAAAAATGCCTTATTTTGAATTTATCCTTCTTGTTTTTGTTGTTGAAGTTTTTATGATTTTCCTTCATTTGTTCTTGACAATCTTTTTGCATGTGTCCTTTCTTGTGACAATTGAAGCATTCTATATTTGAGGATGAAGGTTTGTTCAAGAAATTATTTTTGAATCCATTTTTGTTTCCTTTTCTTTATTTTAAGAATTTCTTGAAATTTTTGGCTATAAATGCTAGATCCTCATCTTCGAACTCTGATTCTTTCTTTTCTGCATGAAAAGCAACATTCTTTCTTTCTTGAGCTTGATCTTTCTTAGCTTGCATATTTACTTCATACGACATAAGATTTCCAATCAATTCTTCTGGTTTCATTGTAGATAGATCATTTGCTTCCTCGATTGCCGGTACTTTTCTCTCCCATTCATCAGTGAGTGAATTTAGAACTTTAGACACAATGTCAAATTCCGTGTATCTTTCTCCTAGTCCGATTAGAGCATGACGAATGTCTTGAAATCTTGAGTACATGTCATTGTTGGATTCATTTTGTCGCATTCTAAAATTTTGGAATTGATTCTTCAGCATGGATATCTTTGTTTGTTTAATCTTGTTTGTGCCTTCATGTATGACTTTAAGTGTTTCCCATATCTGAGATGCAGTAGTACATAGCTAATACGGTTGAATTCATTTCTATCTAGGGCGCAAAATAGCATATTCATAGCTTTGGCATTTGCACTAGCTTCATTCTTTTGAATTTGTGTCCATGTAGGATAATCGGTTGTGGGTACAATGAACTCTGCTTGAGTAGCATTCCAGGCTTCGAAACTTGTTGCTTGCATATAAATCCTCATCCTTGTAGCCCAATAGCTATAGTTTAGTCCATTGAATAGAGGAGGTCTTTGGGTAGATTGTCCTTCCGCAAATGTAGAACTATAGGCAGATGTGCTTGTACTTGCGTTATTTCCCATATTATCAATATGTCTAATAACGGTGTTATGGTTATAGGACGGCCTTGCTCTGATACCAATTGAAAGAGGCTATGCGGTTGGATCGTGTAATATGGAATAATGAAATATTCTAGGTAGGTAAAGTAGGTAAATGCAAGGAGACACCAGGATTTTATACTGGTTCGGACCTCTCGTCCTACGTCCAGTCCCTAAGCTTCACTTAGGAATTTCACTAACTAACACCCTCACTTCACCCGGAGGAATAGGATTACAACTTACCCGAACAACCGAACAAGATTTCTTGCCTCAACTACCGAAGAGGACTTCAACTCATTACTAAAATACAATATTCGACTTGTTGTGTTTTTGTCAACACTAATGAGTCTAATTTAGTACAATATTCCTATAATCTTATCCTCGAGAGTATGTAATGTGTTTGTGAAGATTTAGGAAATGTGAATTGCTATGAATCAAAATAATGTTATAAACAAAACAGTGATTCAAGCAATAGATTGGTGATTGCTTTGAGAATATCTAGAAAATATGAACAAGAGTGTTAACCTCGTTTTACCCAACGACTCATCTACTTAAGGAAGGTACCGACTCAACTGGTAGCGACTCAGTCAAGGACTAGACCAACTCATCTACTCAAGGGATGGACCGACTTATCTACTCAAGGACTGGACCGACTCATCTACTCAAGGGATGGACCGACTCATCTACTTAGAGGGATAGGGCGACTCAAGGGGTTAACGATTCACAAGGCAGGACGGCTCAGTAAGTTACCGACTCATCAAGACTATCGTCTCAATGACTCATGGTAAGCAGCGACTCAGTGGATCAACGACTCAAGAGGATTGACGACCTACGAAATGACTTAACGACTCATAACTCAGGATGACTCGTCCGCGACTTAAAGCCACTGAGTCGCATTCCATTGCCACAATGCCTGTCCCAATGAGAATTGACTCGCCAACGACTCAGGACTTGGCTTAGAATCCAGCAAAAGAATGGGCTAGTGAGAAGACCAAATGCTTAATCAGATAAGCCGGCCACGACTCAACTTGACTCGGTCACGGCTTAGCCTGAGTCGGTCACGACTCAGGACTTGGGCGAAAAATTCCTATCCAGATTTGCCTATAAATACATGACCACCCCCAACATTCAAGGGACTTTTGGGGGGGGCTCATTCATTTCAAGCGCCGTTACTCTGCTGCGTTCTGAACCACTTCAACATCTTCAAGGAACTTCACGAAGAAATCAAACATGTCTAACATGTGTTCAAAGATATGGATCGACATTGAAGTTTAGGCTACTTGTTCTAAGTCACTTGAAACTCAAAGTGTGTTGTAATCAAAGTGTAACTACATTGACTTGTAATCAAATCGTCAATAAAGATATTCAAAGTGGACGTAGGCTCTCTCTTAAGCCGAACCACTATAAAATTGCTGTTGTTTACTGCTTTTCACTATTATCTGCTTATAATCGGTTCCCGAGCTATCGGGTGGTACTTTCACAATCTCACTTCATACACCGGGGTGTTAGCGTTCAAATTTTAGCGTTAACATTTTTGGTGCTTTCACTGAGAATTGAACTCAGGTGAGTTATCATCATTTCTTCACAGAGGTTGTAGAGAGAATTTCCTTGAAAACCAGAAGTCTATCCGAGATTATGGCTCCTGGAAGGAAAAGTAGATCTGTCAGATCTGGGAATATTCAAGAGGGAACCTCCGCTTCCCCTATATCGAATCAAGCCACTCCAGCTGTCGGAGTTACAAAGGCAGAGCAGGATGCTGCAATCTTAGGGCTGAACCAACAGATAAATGCCCAAAATGCACAATTCGAGGCTCAGAATGCCCAAAATGCCCTAATTCTGAATAGGTTGAACGATTTGCTTGGGGCAAACCGCCAACCGGCAGGTAATGAAAGGAACTTTGTTGGCAACATTCATGATGCTGAAGAAAGGAATGCTCCTGAAAGGGCTGCTAGCCCCTTTGAACAAACACTTCCTGAAGTTGGTGGATCTAGAACTCGACATGATGAGGAGTATCTTTCTGGGATGGTCCGACAAATCATGAAAGAGAGTATGCAGAGGGTTGAGGACAAGAAAGAATGGGGTTTTGCCCCAAGTAAAACTCCATTTACTGAGAAAATCTTAAAGGCTGAATTCCCAAGGAAGTTTGTCCCTCCAACCATTCCAGCTTACAAAGGAACAAGTGATCCGAACGAATTTTTGTATAAGTATGATTGGCACATGACAGGTGCCAGGGCATCTGATGAAATAAAGTGCCGATATTTTCCTGTATACCTGGAAGGTGTAGCTCTGCTTTGGTTCACCAAGCTGCCGGTCCGATCTATCGATCAGTTTTCTGACTTAACCCGGAAGTTCAAGGAGCAGTTCAGACTATACGCTTGAAAAGCCAAAGATATTATGTCGTTGTCAAGTTTAGAACAGAATCCGGGTGAAACTATCAGATCTTTCTTGAATCGCTTTAATATAGCGCTGGCCGAGGTAGACAATGCAGAACCATGGATGATCTTGACCTATCTGATGAGGGCCATCGACAAGTCGAGCGAATTTGGGAAATGGCTGAACATGAAGGAACCAAATTCCCTTGAAAAATTCTATAAAAAAGCAGATGAATTCATATGCTTGGAAAGCCGTCCCGTACCGGTAAAGGCAGTGCTGGAAAAAGCTGAAGATAACACTGTTGCTCCACGCAAGAATGAATCTATAGGGCAAAAAAGGGAAAATAACAATGGGAAGAAACAGAGTAATCTGAAGAAGCCCCGATCCTTCAAGCCATCAGAGTATACTCCTTTATCAGATACGCCGGAGCGTATCTACCTTGCCACTAAAGATTCTATTGACTTTCCTAAACCTCCTCCTCTAAGGACCGGGAAAAAGGCTATACAGAGTGGGAAGTTCTGCCGCTTCCATAATCAACCCGGTCACGAGACCGACGAATGCCGCCAGTTGAAAAATCTGATTGAAGAGTTGCTAAGGGAAAACAAACTGCAGCAATTTGTGAAAAAGAATAGCAACAATCCTGCTTCGTCTAGTCAGGGGCAACAAGCTCCTACCCATCAGCCTAGGACGAGTGAGAAGGCTGCAGGGCATGAATCTGGAAGGCCCATTATCAATGTCATTACAGGAGGACCTCACCCAGCAGGCAGAATCTGGTGTGAGATGGAAAGGTATACCCGAGCTTTGAAGTATGTACCGACCGAGGAAGATGTATTCGTTTTGGAAGGTGCTATGCCCCTGAAGCAACAAAGAACTTTTGATGATGATATTGTGTTCAAAGCTAGGGATTCCGCAGGTATTAAAGCTCCTACCTTGGATCCCTTAGTCATCTCGGCTGGTATCGGGCCAGCTATTGTCAGAAGAGTTCTCATTGATTGTGGCGCATCCTGCAATATCCTCTTCAAGAAAACATTCGACCAAATGAAGATCCCTATGGCTGATGTGCAAGCCTCATCGTAGAAAATTGCTGGTTTCACTGGGGAGCCAAAGCAGCCGGTAGGAACCATTGATTTGTTTGTGGAACTTGGAGAAGGAGAGAGAAAAGTGGTCCGCAAGCAAACTTTTGTGATTGTCGACGAATTTTCTGCTTACAATGCTTTCCTTGGTCGTCCAACTCTGGCAGCGTTCAAAGTTGTTCTTGCCCCATGGTGCCTCACTATTAAATTCCCTACAGACAATGGAGTAGGAGTTATAAAAGGGGATCAAAATGCTGGGCGAGAATGTTATCTAACAGAGATACGAGAAACCAGAAAAAGAGAAATGGGAAAGAATGCGGCAGCCCCAGTCCGCATCAAAGAACCAGCCTTGTAGCAATTACAGGGCGGACCCTGCACTGGCGAGCAAAGCGGAGCAAGGAAAGAGATGGATCCTAGAAAAGTCAGTGCAGGGGAAAATAGAGTGGTACCAGTGGAAACGACAATACCAATACCTGTTGACCCAAAGGACCCAAACAAGGTGTTGAATGTGGGTTCACAACTTAATGCGTCAATTCAGAATATCTTAATATCTTTTTTAAAGGAAAATTTGGATGTTTTTGCTTGGACTCATGCCGATATGTGCGGAATATCCCCAGAAGTCGCAGTACACGCTCTAAATATTGATCCAAAATTTACACCTGTGAAGCAGAAAAGGAGAACCCAAGGTCCAGAAAGGTCAGCAGCATTAAAAGAAGAAGTTGATCGGCTCATGGAGAATAACTTTATCAAAGAATCTACCTATCCGAATTGGGTTTCAAATCCAGTGCTGGTTAAGAAAGCCAACGGAAAATGGAGAGTATGCATCAATTTTTCAGATCTAAACAAGGCCTGCCCCAAAGACTGCTTCCCATTACCCAGAATCGATCAACTGGTAGACGGAACAGCGGGACACAAATTGTTATCTTTTATGGATGCTTACTCCGGATATAACCAGATCATGATGCATGAGCCAGATCAAGAGGACACGAGCTTTATCACCGACACTGGTCTTTACTGCTACAGAGTTATGCCCTTCGGGCTGAAGAATGCAGGGGCAACATACCAAAGACTTGTTAATGCTATGTTCAAACCGCAATTGGGCAAGACTATGGAAGTCTACGTCGATGACATGTTAGTAAAGTCTAAAAAAGCAGTGGATCACATGGAACACTTAGCAGACATGTTCGCAGTCCTCCGAAAATACAGAATGAAGCTCAATCCTTTAAAATTTTCATTTGGAGTGGAATCCGGCAAGTTTTTAGGTTTTATCGTGAGCGCTAGGGGCATTGAGGCTAGTCCAGCTCAAATTACTGCATTAAAGGAAGTCAAAGCTCCTAGAACAAAGAAGGAATTGCAAAGTCTCAATGGAAAAGTCGTCGCCTTGAGTCGGTTCATTTCCAAAGCCACATATAAATGCATCCCATTCTTTGACGCCCTAAAGAAAGGAAAGAAAAACTTCAATTGGAGTCACGAATGCCAAAAAGCCTTTGATGAATTGATTCGCCATATGGAAACGCCTCCAATACTTTCTAGGCCTCGCGATGGCGAGGATCTTCTTATATACTTGGCAGTATCATCTCATGCTTTAAGTGCAGCGCTGATACGAGAAGACAAGAGGATTCAACATCCAGTTTACTATGTCAGCAAAAGACTCACTGGGGCAGAGTTGAATTACTCTAAGTTGGAAAAACTCGCCTATTGCCTACTAATTGCATCTAGGAAGTTGAGGCAATATTTTCAAGCTCATCCTATCAGAGTCCTCATTGATCAACCTTTAAAGCAAGTCCTGTTTCGCCCTGAGACTTTGGGTCGTCTTCTAAAGTGGAATATTGAACTCAGTCAATATGACATCACTTATCATCCCCGAAAAGCAATCAATGGACAAGCTTTAGCGGATTTCATCGCAGAATTCACAGATAAGGGTAACAGTGAGGAGGAAACGGTCAACGATTCCCCAGTCCAATGGAAGTTATATGTCGATGGCGCGAGAAACGACTACTGTTCTGGAGCCGGAGTTGTACTTGAGACCCCTGAAGGCCGATCATTGTGCTATGCACTAAGATTGGAATTTCCTTCAACAAACAATGAAGCAGAATACGAAGCCCTTATCGTTGGCTCAAGGATTGCTAAAGAACTAAACATCCGAGCGTTACAGATCTTCAGTGATTCTCAGCTTATTGTATGCCAAGTCAAAAAGGAATTACAAGCAAAAGGGGGGAATCTGCCCGCCTACTTGTCAAAGGCTTGGGAACTCCTGGGTGATTTCGATCATTACATGATAAGTCACATTCCTCGAGAAGAAAACATGAAAGTAGATTCTCTCGCAAAGTACTCTAGCACAGGCGAAGCTCAATTTCCGGGGTTAACTCCAGTGGAGGTCCTGTCGTCTCCAAGCATTGATGAGATGGATATTGATTGGATCATGAGCACGTCTCAAGAGCAAGAATCATGGATGACTCCGATAAAAGAATATCTGCTCAATGGATCTTTACCAGGGAACTCAAAAGAACGACAAAAGCTACTGAGAAAAGCCTCTCGAAATATAATCCAAGATGGCCGATTATACAGACGGGGGTTCTCAATGCCATTACTTCGATGTGTATCCAGGGAAGAGTCCAAAACAATCCTAGCGGAGGTACATGGAGGAGAATGTAGTGATCATTCAGGTGGCCAAACATTAGCAAAGAAAATTCTCCGATACGGATATTTTTGGCCAAAAATTAATCGAGACGCAGCAGAGTATTCCCGAAAATGTGACAGATGCCAAAGATTCGCCAAAATTCCTAGAGCTCCTTCCACTGAACTCACACAGATGGTCAGTCCATGGCCGTTTGCAATATGGGGGATAGACCTTGTAGGACCGTTACCAATTGCCAAATCTGGAATCAAATATGCCATTGTTGCTGTAGATTATTTCACTAAATGGGCTGAAGCTGAACCACTGGCTACTATCACCTCAAAGAAGATGATAAGTTTTGTGACTAAAAACATCATTTGCAGATACGGTGTGCCTCAAAAAAATAATTACAGACAATGGTACTCAGTTTGAAAGTGAAGAATTCAAAGATTTTTGCAAGCGATTCAAAATTCGGAAAAGCTTCTCAGCAGTGGCCGATCCGCAGGCAAACGGGCAAGTGGAAGCCGTGAATAAAATTATTAAGTCAACCATCAAAAAGCAACTTGAAAGAGCAAAAGGTGGTTGGGTCGATAAGCTACCACTGCACTATGGGCATACAGAACCACTCACAAAACTGCGACTGGGCACACCCCGTTTTCACTGGCATACGGGTCAGAGGCAATGATTCCGGTAGAAATAGAGGTCCCTTCACATAGAAGAATCCACTTCAATCAAGCAGAAAACGGAAAGCTACAGCTTGAAGCGCTAGATCTCCTTGATGAAAAAAGAGATGAGGCTAATCTCAGAATTGCAGCTCATCAGCAAAGGATAGCCAGACATTTCAATTCCAAAGTTCGCCAACGCAGCTTTGAGATTGGAGACCTAGTCCTGAAGAGAATTATGACAACAACAGGTGTGTTTGGGCCAAATTGGGAAGGACCATATGTCATAGGTCAGAAGCTTCTTGACGGCACATTCAAACTCACTACTGTTGAAGGAGATCAAATTCCAAGGGCATGGAACAGCAATCACTTGCGTCCATACTTTACTTGAAAATTTTGTTGAAATATTGTAAAAAGAGTTATGAATGTATGATTCTTGTAATTAAAGGCAATTGTAAAACTGATGCAAGTAAATAATGAAAGAATATAAAGTGGATGTAGGCCCAATTTCCTGGCCGAACCACTATAAATCTTGTGTTCCTTATTATTATTACATGTTTGCTTTATTTTCGATATAAAAAGTACGTAGAATGTATTGCTGAAATGTCGATTTAAATTTTTGCAGACAATGGAAGTGAAACTTGCACATAATAAGACCAAGCGATTCTCGCCAAATTTCGAGTCACAAAAGCCCCGAATTCAAATCCTAGATAGGAAGTACTTCAATTGAACGGCCTATGATTTCGACAGAAACGGGCCTTTGCTAATAAGCTGAGATCGTTTAAACAAACAAACATCCAATTAAGAAGCTAATGCCCGTTCTCACGAACTTGCCTGACAATGAAGTACACTTCCTTGGATTAAACAAATTACTTGTAAGAAAAGGGAATGAAAGCTTAAAAAAATAATAATAATAAGAGGATCGCTGAAAAGGCATAAGCAAGTGGACAAGGGAACAACCAAAGCCATCATCGGTAGCACAAGTCCTCTTCGGAGGCACAACTCTTCGGAGCATAAAGACCTCTAATGGGTCATACGCCACAAAAAAGAAAGTTCTCTACTCAACAAAAAAGATTGGAGGAGTCACCATGAGAGAGTAACTTCCAGGCGATGAAAACCCTCTCTGAGGCACATTTCACCAGGAGTTGAAGTGTAACAACCGCTCTTCGGAATTTCACTTCACCAGAGTTGAAATGCAAACAAAATAAAAGCTCTCTTCGGGGGCCCATTCACCAGGAGTTGAAGTGTTACGACCGCTCTTCGGAATTTCACTTCACCAGAGTTGAAATGCAAACAAAATAAAAGCCCTCTTCGGAGGCCCATTTCACCAGGAGTTGAAGTGTTACGACCGCTCTTCGGAATTTCACTTCACCAGAGTTGAAATGCAAACAAAATAAAGACCTCTTCGGAGGCACATTTCACCAGGAGTTGAAGTGTAACAGCCGCTCTTCGGAATTTCACTTCACCAAAGTTGAAATGCAAAACAAAATAAAGACCTTTCTGGAAGCCCACGTTTCACCGAGATTGAAATAAAACTTCCAAGTGTTGAAACGTGAAAAGGCTTTCTTCAAAGGCACAACTCTTTGGAGGTACACGTTTCACCAAGATTGAAATAAAACTTCCAAGTGTTGAAACGTGGAAAATCCCTCCTCAGAGGTACAACCCCTCCCGGAGACACAATCAAGAAGAAAGACCTCTTCGGAAGCCCACGTTTCACCGAGATTGAAATAAAACTTCCAAGTGTTGAAACGTGAATAGGCTTTCTTCAAAGGCACAACTCTTTGGAGGTACACGTTTCACCAAGATTGAAATAAAACTTCCAAGTGTTGAAACGTGAAAAATTCCTCCTCAGAGGTACAAATTTCTATTTTAAAATAAAAAAGAGGAAGAAAGTTAAAGTACACTTCAGAGGTCCGCTTTACCACATAGAAGAATTCACTTGGCAAAATGCGTACATAAGCAAAAGAAAAAAGTGATTTCTTCGAAGGACAAAGCGTAAAAACTTATATGAAGGAAGTTGTAATCTACGAAAAATTCCTTCAAGAATGAAGTAATTATTCTTCAGAAAATAAGAGTGCAAGTCCCCTCAAAGTATAAAATGTTGCAGCAAGCTTATGGTATGGGGGCAACATGGTATAGTTACATACAAAATGGTATAGCTACATCGGTAAAGTACGCTCAAACAACATACCACAAGCTCACCGCAATATCATATAAATAAACTTGTGCAAAAATGAATAATAAATGCATTCTCAAATTCAAACAAGAGTCTGTACAAATAAAGGATCATTTTATTCAATTGCAGATACAGGTTTCAAAATAAAAAAGCAGGGGCCGATACACGCACAATTCTCGACCAGTACATGCAAAAGAAAGACAAGAAGCTAAAAGCTGAAGTCTTCATTTCTTCTTGCCATCTTTAGACCCTTTACCCGGCCGAATGGTTAGCTTTTCAGGTCGGTCTGAAGGCATAAGGGAAGAAGGAGAGGGAGGTGCAACTGGTGCAATTTCCGGTTCCTCTTCAGTGGCAATAATTTTCTTCCCCCTCCTCTTCGATGTTCCGTGCTTCTTTCTTCTCTTCGAAGAAGACTCACTCCCTGGAGTAACAAGAGCGGACAAAACTACGTCATCAGAAGGAGTCCGCTCCGGAGAAATCTCGCCTCCTTCAAGTCCCTCGTCTTTCTGCTCTTGCGAAGCGATAGGGTCATCTAAGCCATGAAGAGCCTCAATTTGCTCCTCTTGTGACCCGGGCTGTGAAGCAAAAGGAGGAGTCACTTGAAGAGATGGAGGAAGGATAACCGGAGGAGGTGAAGTTTGCACAGCACTTGATGTTTCAGCTGCAGAAGAGAAATTAAAAATATTAGTATCTCCCAAAAAAAAAGGGAGATATGGGTTCGTCGAGATTCAAGAAGTAATCGAGAAGCTCATCAAACTTTTGAGGAGTAAGCAGGCAATCCACTTGAATCAGACCAGTGTCAAAATTACCTGAAGGTGTTTGCTTCGTTAGTTCAATCTCATAATTTTGAGCCCCAATATCCTCCAAAGCCTCATCATCAGTAGGGGTAATTACCCCGGTTCTTGTAGGAGGCAGCGAATGAGCACTGGAACCAGTGATGTCAACTTCAGAAGAAACTAAAAGACGTTCAGAGGTGGTAGGTGGTATTTCTTTTTCAGAACGTTCCCCTTCCGCCACTCCGGCCCGCACTCTGGCGAGTTGCTCTTTTCCCTTGGCTAGAGCGGCGCGGGCATCATCATCAAGATAATGCTCTTCAAGAGCTGACTCAGCATAGCCAGCACCTTTACCATCGAGCATATCGAGTGCAGCCTCCCAAACTTCAGCTAGTGTAATTTCATACTTAGGGCCTAGAAAGGCAAGGCTGCCATGCCCCAAAATGCTGTGCAGATAAAAATCAAATAGTGTGGAGCCAATGTCAGCTTTGGTTGCTTGATGGGCCTCTTCGGCCGCGAGTTTACCAGCAACAGCCTCGTCGCGCTCCTTTTCGGCCATAGCAAGTCGAGCTTTTAACATCTCTATCTCCAAGCATTGAGAGCCGGTCTGTTCTCGCAGCTGTAAAGTTTCAACGCGATATTCTTCTATGACCTTCTCCTTGTGTGTAAGCTTATCTTCGACTGCCCTTTGACTGGCATGCGCATCTCGTACTTGTTGCTGAAGCATGCTCTCCTTTTGAGAATAGGAAGTAGATGAAGTAGCTAATTCTTCCTTAAGCTTTTCTACCTCCGCTTCCAGCTTTTCATTATAGGAAGCAATACTTCTCATTTCGGCGTCATGCTGTTCGAGAGTCTTCTGCCACTCAGCCTTATCGTTCTCCATTGTGAGCATGGCCTCGAGATTGGCTCGGTTAACCCTCTGAAGCTCGTCGACAAGTTTTTGCCAATTCGACATTCTTTCAATATCGGTCCTGACAGTATCAAGATTTCGCAGCATAGCCGATTTGTCGAGAGGAACCAAGTCGAGATCAAATCGAACCCCTTTCAGGCACCACTGAGGGAATTGACTTTGAAGAGTGGGAGGACCTTGCCCAACTTGGTATGCGGGCCGGTTGATGATTGTTTGAATGTCGGAACGAACGGGGGCAGGAGATTGAGCATGAACATTTTCAGAAACTGTCGGCATTGTTTCTTCAGTAAGTTTAGCCCGCTTGCTAGAAGAATCGTCCATGTGACCTTTACCTCTCCCATCGTGAGCCTTTCTTTTTTGGGTATCATCATCTCTGTGGGGAGGGTCATGTCTTTCTTGTTCTCTTCGGTGACGTTCTTCATATGCCCATCTCTCGTCTGCTTTCCTGATGGCCCTCTCTTCATCGGATTCTCTGTAAGAGGGGAGGTGACGCCTATAATCATATTGGCTACGCCTCCCGTAGCGCTAGAAATCATCGTAGTATGAGCTGCTGCGCCCCATTGGAGAATCTGGAATAAATATAATAAGCTTTAGAAATCTATAAAGTGTAAGAAGATAAATGCGTAGAAGTGCTGAAAAATCCTAAGTGTTGTGTAACGTGTAAGCTACACGCATCAAGTTACAGACCACTCTGTGGAGTTGAGGTAATGATAACTTGAGTAGGAGGAGTTGACATTTGTTGTAAAGAAGATGTCGCCTCAATTACAGAAGAGATAGTTTTGGAAACATCATCTTTGAAAAGTTCTTGTGACGTCACAATTAGATCGCTCAACCCCTCGAAAACATCATCACCATCATGTTTTTTCGGACTTGCTTTCTCAACTCCTTCGTCAGCAGATCTTCCGGAAGATCGTGGAGGTCCTTCCTCTTCGATAACTGGGGCAAGTACAGACTTGTCAGACGGCTCCGCAGCATCCTTCGGAATTGAACACTTCACTAGTGGAGTTTCTATAGAGGTTCCTCCCCGCATGTGCTCTTTAGTAGAGACCGGGGCATCAGGAGTTTCCGTCGGAGAATCGGGGATTTCAGTTGGGACTTCACGAGGCTGAGTGAAGCGAGAGGAATGAAGAAGCCCATATTGATGTAAAAATCCATCATTTAACAAAAACTTTATACTCCTCTCTTCTGCCGCCACGGCGTTCAATCTCTCAAAAATTTGTTTATAGCATGGATCTCTAGAGGGAGGAGGAAGTGCTAAAACAGGAAAAAAGAAGCAAAGTTAGCATTTAGCAACTCAGATTTCAAAAAGCCCAAGAATGGAGAAATAAAAACAGGAAAATCTTACTTCCTACTCTCCAGATGGCATAAAACCCTGGAGGGCAGCGAACAAAGAAATACTGATTTAGAAATCCATGAACGCTTTCAGGAAGATCAGTGATGAGTTTGCGGTTTCGAGCACTCCTTATAACCACGATAGAGGGATGATCTTTAATTTTTGTGAATGAGCAGAAGTAGCAGATTTCCTCAAAGCTCGGTAATCGGCCCAGAACTCTACTAAATAGCACACATAACCCCATCAGAATGGCATGGCCATTGGGGTGCAATTGGAATGGAGAGATAGATAATCGAAGCAGGAACTGCTGAAGGAAGTCATTAAAAGGTGGTATGGCACCGCTCAAGCACATTTGGCGATTGACAGCAATAAAGCCAGAAGGGGGCCTATCTGCAGTATCATTTGGCCCGGCAGTAAGGCATCAGCTTCGGCAATGCCAAACTGGATGAGCAATTGGTTAAACACCCGCTGATTCAGAGTTGTGGGAGTTCTCTCCGGAGGGTTATCCAACAGGTTGGCTACTGGGAAGACATCTTCAGCCTGGCCCATCGGTTCTTCTTGTTGAGATGTCATTCTACACAAGCAACTGGATGTTCAAATGCGAAGGTGCACGTTTCCTAAAAGTGTGAAGTGTTGTGCAGAACTAATGAAAATAAACAAGTAAATATAACTGAAGTTAAGCTAGTTGGCAATTGATCAATTACTAAATTTCAGGACTTGTTAATTTAAAGTTTCAGGTATAGTGTTATTGCAAACTGGTCAATTTCAGTTGACTATTTCAACATTGCTTTAGCACTCTACTTGGATTCGTTGGTTTAAAGTACTTCATTCACGCAATCTATTTAACATTTATCCTCTATTGACTAATCTGTCATTGGATGTGGGCAATCGATGGCAGTATATTCGTCCCGATTTACTGTGATTGTTGTATTAAACAGGTTGTATACTTGCAAATTGAAGCAATCTGTAAAACTAAAATACGCAACAAAGTTTAGCAGGTTAAAGTCCAAACAATTCAATATTAAGGAAGTTTATTTCAGCAATTCAAGACAAAGATCGAGTCAGAATTATGCTTCAAAGCAGTATAATGTGATAACTCGTCCACATTTTAAAGATTATGAAGCAAGTGAAGCTAGGTTATTTATGCTCCAAGACATTGAGTCACTGGTTCTCTAAGTCGTAAGGCATAGTAATGGAAAAGATTTTAGTTCGAGGCAGTTTGAAATTCTCCAAGTCCTGTCTCGGCTGCGACTCAAATTCTAGGTTACATCTAATTGAGCCGGTCATAGGTTCAAACCACAAGGAGCAACTCGATGTGAAAAATAGTTCAAGTGTTGAGTCGTTCACGACTTATGACTTGAGTCGTTCATGGCCTATGGCTTAAGTCGTTCACGGCAGAAGATTTGAGTCGTTCGCGGTTCAAAGGATGAGTCGTGGTGAAGATCTAAGGGGCTGAGTCGCTCGTGCAATCAAAAAAAAAACCTAAGTCATCAAAAAACCAATTAGGCCGTATGAATCCAAAATCATTTCCTCAACCGGTCGTCCACTCTCTAACCCATTAACCCATTAAGGGTCATTTCATCTCTTCCAAATTCGCCACTTTCTCAGTAAAACCTATTATTTCTCTGCACCAACAAATCGCCCAAGACAGATTCGATTCGCCTCGGGTCCATCGTACATCCAACACATAGCTGAACTCTCGTAAGCCGCAACAACATAGCTAATGACGATTGGAAATCAATCGCAGCTTGGCTCGAGGATGCAACACGACGCATGACGTTGAATTAGAATCAGAGGATGGGGATTCACGATTTAGCGGCAAACATGGTTGGATAAATATTGAATTCACTTACGCAATGTAATAGCAAGGATAAGTCGTCAACTGATTAACTCGGAAACGCCTTCGAAGGTTCGGAGAAGTATTAATGGCAGATGCGACTTAAGAGATAGGTATTGAGAAGAAGGAGGTAAGAGTGACGACTCAAGTCTTTTATAGCTGTGAGTAGTGAAAGTTGAATCGGCACACGAGACAGGATGAGTCGAAGCACACGACCTACGACTTAGGCGTGTACTTCGAGGGGCAAGTGTTAACCTCGTTTTACCCAACGACTCATCTACTTAAGGAAGGTACCGACTCAACTGGTAGTGACTCAGTCAAGGACTAGACTGACTCATCTACTCAAGGGATGGACCGACTTATCTACTCAAGGACTGGACCGACTCATCTACTCAAGGGATGGACCGACTCATCTACTTAGAGGGATAGGGCGACTCAAGGGGTTAACGATTCACAAGGCAGGACGGCTCAGTAAGTTACCGACTCATCAAGACTATCGTCTCAACGACTCATGGTAAGCAGGGACTCAGTGGATCAACGACTCAAGAGGATTGACGACCTAAGAAATGACTTAACGACTCATAACTCAGGATGACTCATCCGCGACTTAAAGCCACTGAGTCGCATTCCATTGCCACAATGCCTGTCCCAATGAGAATTGACTCGCCAACGACTCAGGACTTGGCTTAGAATCCAGCAAAAGAATGGGCTAGTGAGAAGACCAAATGCTTAATCAGATAAGCCGGCCACGACTCAACTTGACTCGGCCACGGCTTAGCCTGAGTCGGTGACGACTCAGGACTTGGGCGAAAAATTCCTATCCAGATTTGCCTATAAATACATGACCACCCCCAACATTCAAGGGACTTTGGGGGGGGGCTCATTCATTTCAAGCGCCGTTACTCTGCTGCGTTCTGAACCACTTCAACATCTTCAAGGAACTTCACGAAGAAATCAAACATGTCTAACATGTGTTCAAAGATATGGATCGACATTGAAGTTTAGGCTACTTGTTCTAAGTCACTTGAAACTCAAAGTGTGTTGTAATCAAAGTGTAACTACATTGACTTGTAATCAAATCGTCAATAAAGATATTCAAAGTGGACGTAGGCTCTCTCTTAAGCCGAACCACTATAAAATTGCTGTTGTTTACTGCTTTTTCACTATTATCTGCTTATAATCTGTTCCCGAGCTATCGGGTGGTGCTTTCACAATCTCACTTCATACACCGGGGTGTTAGCGTTCAAATTTTAGCGTTAACAAAGAGAATAGTAAGATTAAAGCAAGAGAATTCGGTGAATTAAATGATGTTAGAATCATGTATATATACTTGTAGAAGATATGCATATGTTGTCAAAGGTTGCAAACAAGAGATGCTTCCATTTCCATTGATGAATGGTTGCAACTCTTGGGAGGAAGAAGGTGTCTTTTCAGAGAAAATTCGCAGGTTCAAATTCAGTCGATTGAGCAGAGAATTCAGTCAACTGAAAATATGAAGTAAAATTTTTGGGAGCAAATTCAGTCGACTGTGCAGGAAATTCAGTCGACTCAAACTGTGCATGTGTATAAATTTGTTCCGATTTCAGCCGACTGGATGAACCTGTTCAGTCGACTGAACTTATAAAATATGCATAGTGAAAACTTAATTGAAAAATGAAGTTTATAAAATGTTTTCTAGTGTTCGTGCAAGCTTCTTGAGGATAGATTTTAACAATAAATCTAGACTAACACATATATAAAAACATACTTTAAGTTTGTTTGGTCTTCATCGATCTTCCTTTAGCATTTGCATATATTTCTTCCTTGTTTGTTAAAGTACATTGCCATTGATCAAAATCTTCGCGTATCAATAATAGACGCTACTAAAATTCAGTTTAGTCCCAACCATCTTCCACAGACTTAACCAAAAATGACTTAGAAAACGAGTATCCCGGTCAGAAACTATTGTCTCAGGTAGCCCGTGTAGTGGATACACCTCTTTAAAGAACAATTGAGCAACAAGGACTGCATCAGCGGTCTTTTTACAAGCTATGAAATGTGCCATCTTCGGAAATCTATCCACCACAACATATATAGAATCAATCCCTCGTTGAGTTCTTGGCAAACCCAAAATAAAGTCCATACTAATATCAACCCATGGTCCAGTAGGCACGGGCAATGGCATGTACAATCCTGCATTCGTAGCTGTACCTTTGGAAACTTGACATATGTGACATCTCTCCACAAATCTTTCAACTTCTTTCCTCATGGAAGGCCAAAAATATGACTGAGAAATCAACTGCAAAGTACAATCTCTTCCCACATGTCCTTCTTCATGCAATTCTTTCACAATCTTCATTCGCAAACTGCATTCTGGTGTGCACAATTGATTTCCCTTAAATAGAAAACCATCCACCAACAGATACTCATCCATTTTCCTTTCTCGACTTCATCTATAATCTTAGCAAAGTAAGGATCATCAACAAACAATTCTGGCAAAACATCAAACCTCGTCGCTTCAACTCTCATCGTAGTCAACAAATGATTCCTTCTACTCAATGCATTTGCCACACGATTTGTAGCCCCCCACTTATGCTTTACTACAAATGTAAACTGTTGCAAGTATGTGATCCATGAAGCATGCCTGGCTGCAACCTTATCCTATCCCTGCAAATACTTCAAGGCTTCATGATCAGTATACAGAAAAAATTCTTTATGGAACAATTAGTGTCTCCAATGTTTTATGGCTTGCACAATAGCATAAAATTCCACGTCATAAGTATTATATCTCATCTTTTCTCCCGAAAGATTCTCACTGAAATAAGAAATTGGACGTCCCCTCTGACTCAACACCCCTCCAATTCCAACTTTAAATGCATCAGTATGTAATTCAAATAGCAACTAAAAATCCGGCAAAACTAGAACTAGTGTTGTCGTCAAAAGTTCCTTGATTCTCTCAAAAGCAAATCCTGCTTCCTTTGACCATGAAAACTGCTTGCCCTTCATACAATCAGTAACAGGCGCCATCATGCTACTGAAATGTGGAATAAACCTTCAGTAGAATGATGCTAAACCATGAAAACTTCTCACTTCAGTTATAGTTCTGGGTTGTGGCCAATTTCTGATTGCTTCAACTTTACTTTGATCCACCTGGATACCTTCCTTGGACAATACATACCCCAAAAACAAAACACTATGCATCATGAACACGCATTTTTTTTGTTGCCATATAAAATTGTTCCCGACGAAGTATCATCAACACTTCCCGCAAATATAGTAGATGTTCTTCGTTGCTCCCACTGTATATCAATATATCATCAAAGTATACCACCACGAACTTTCCAATGAACGGTCGAAAGATCTGATTCATCGCTCGCATAAAAGTGCTCGGTGCATTCGAAAGACCAAACGGCATGACCAGCCACTCATACAATCCTTCTCGTGTCTTGAGTGATGTCTTTCATTCATCACCTGGTCGAATTCGAATTGATGATACCCACTCTTCAGATCAATCTTTGAAAAGATAGTAGCTCCATTCAACTGATCTAACAAATCATCCAATCTAGGCATCGGAAATCTTTACCTCACTGTAATCTTGTTTAGTACCCGACTATCTGTACACATTCTCCAAGTCCCATCCTTCTTCGACACTAACAATGTTGGTACTGTACAAGGACTTAAACTTTCTTGTACGCGCCCTTCTTCAAGTAACTCCTTCACCTGCCTTCTCAACTCTTCGTGCTCCTTCGGACTCATTCTATAATGTGGTCTATGCTGTAACACAACTACTGGAACAAGATCAATCTGGTGTTGTATGTCTCTCAACGATGGTAACTTTGTTGGCAATTCTTCAGGAAATAATCTTCAAACTCCTTCAACACTGGTTTAACTTCTTTAGGAATTTCAACTGCTTCACTACTTTCACGTCCGATCAACAGAAATACTTCTGGCTCATCCTCCACTTCCTTGACAAATTCCTTCAAAGATAACAGAGTCTTTAGTTCTTCAGTCTCCTCCAACTTGCTTTCACTTTGTTGTCTTTGTTTAGGAACTAAAGTGATTTTGGTGCCCTCGAACATGAAACTATAGCAGTTAGTCCTCCCATCATGTTGCACAGCTCTATCGTATTGTCACGTTCTCCCCAACAACAAATGACATACATCCATATCTACCACGTCACAACAAATTTCATCTTTATACTTCTTTTCGATGGAAAAGATAACACAAGCTCTCCGACTAATCTTCACTTCCCCACCTTTCCTCAACCAAGCTAATTTGTAGGGTTTGGGATGCTTCTCTGTCTTTAATGCTAACTTCTTTACAGCTTCTGTAGAGATTATGTTATCACAACTTCCTGCATCGATAACAAACTTGCAGACCCTTCCCAAAATAGTGCACGTTGACTGAAAGATGTTACTCCTCAACCAACTAGTCTCATCCTCTTGCTTTGGTGTCAAACAAGATCTCCTCGTCATCAAATTACAGCCGTCATCTCCTGACAATAATTCTTCTTCATCCTCAGCTTGTGGTGCATTTGAACATTCTACTTCTGCATCCTCATCCTCAACCTCAGCAACCATCACTCGCTTCTTAGGCTTCGGACATTCATTGCTCTTGTGACCAAACTCTTGACAATTAAAGCATTTAATACTACTATTGACCTTGGTCCTAGCAACTTCATTGACAACCAGTTTACTAACAGCCTTGGAAACGTTAGTATTGCTACTAGTCCCTTTCGCTTGATTGTTGGAATTTGTAAACACGCCACCTCATCTTCTACCTTGCCTCTCCCAAGCTAGAGCCTTTTGGTGTGCTTCAGCCATGGATCTTGGATCAAACATATTCACCATATCCTGAATCTGCATTCTCAACCCTCCAACAAATCAAGCTGTCAACTGTTCCTTCGTCTCCATGATATCATTTCTGGCAATCAGTTGATAAAATTCATCTGCATAATCATTTACCAACTTTGTCCCTTGTCTCAAATTCTCGCTTATACATAAGAGATTGATAATTATAAGGCAACAAAGTAGCCTTCATCAACTTCATCATCTTCTCCCATGAAACTATCTTCGACTTCCCCATTCTCTCCCGTGTAAGTTTATCTGTTGCCAACATGCCATAGCTCTTCCCCTTAATCGTGTAGCAACCAACTTAACTCTACGATGCTCAGGTACTTCCTTGAAGTCAAAAATTTCTTCAACATTTGATAACCAATCAAGAAATTCTTCCGCAATCATTCCTCCTTTGAATTCTAAAATTTCTGTTTTCATCCCCAACTCCCATTTACGTTCATCTTCTACATCTCGATATTGACATCGTACTTGGTCTCGATCTCGATAATGAACACTACCTTTATCACCATCTTCATTATAATCAAATGTACTTCGATATCGATCTCGACCATCAAAATCTTTATGATCACGCATATCTCTTCTATTATGTCTTTCAACATCATGATATGACTAATTTTCAAATCCACATGGGGTTCTTCTCTCTTCACCTCGATACTCATAGTGTTCTCTTCTTATGGAATCTGACGATTCTCTTCGATCTCGATGGGATTGTGGTGACACCCTCCTCGCTTCCGCAACCGATGGTGAAACTCTGTTTCCTGCATAGTTCGAGACTGGTGACCTTCTCATTTGACTTTGATTCATATCATTCATCAATTTCTCTAATTTCCCAATACCTTCATCGAACTTTTCATTAATTCGTTGTTCCATTTGCTCAGCTTCCTGTCTACGATACACATCTTCAACATTTTGAAAACGGTTAACACGTCTCGGTCGCATGATTATCAAACAACAATCTCCAAATACAGTTCAACCAAACTTAGACTCGAATTCAAAGTAGCTCGGCTCGGCTGAAACTGTCATTCTCGGCATTGATTCAATCTTCAACTCACGGCCTTGATCTACAAAAATGATGCACGCCTCTACTTATAGCTCGGATCTAACTCCAACACTTCAACAATTCTCCAACAGGCTCAGCTTAGCTATGGTTGGCTAAGTCTAGCTCTGATACCAAATTGACGTAGCATATATACCATAATGGATGAAACGATGAAAAGTTGAATCGATGGATTGAAAATACCCAAGTTTTCAAAATCCGTTGATCTCATGAGATACTGGATTCTAGCTATCTCCAACACATTGATCGCGCATGATACCGTGTTAAAAGATCTACGATTCCTCTATGTTGATCCCGCACACAAGATTCTGCGAATCGGCTTCAAATCCGTTGATTCGAGCGCACTCGAATAACCGAAAATGGAGAAAGGAGACTACGCTCAACTTCCAATTTTCAAGAGGCACAAAGTACTCAAACAAAATTTTATTCAAAATCAACCAAGTTTACAAATGACCCAACCTGCCTATTTATAGGCTTACACACAGCAGCACAACACAATACAGGCCGTGAACGACCTAACAATCTCGAGTTACAACACGTGCGACCTAACAATACAACGACACACGACCTACGACCTGAGATATACAAGCGACATAACAAATATAACCAGATACAATGTTACACGACTCACGACTTAATAAGAAATGACATACGACTTAACGTATTTACAACAACAACACATGTTTACAACACATCACGCGACTTAACAAATCAGCGGCATAGGCTTCTATGACATAAGGAGATAGCTCGTCTTCAAAGGCTTGCGACCTAAGAGCTTCAACGACCTAACAATCAGCGGCATAAGATTCTAGCGACCTAAGTAAACTCACGACCTAAGGAAACTCGTGACCTAAGAAACTCTGCTTCAAGAATCTTGAACGACATAAGATGCATGCGAGTCAACTCACTAGGTCGTACCACCCTCCTCCACTTCATAACTCGCTAGGTTGTAGTTCGTTAACTCATTATTCTGGTGCAATGTTTCCTCCTCCCCTTGTATCTTGCTACACCGTAGCTCGTTAGGTCGCTGACGACTTAAAGAACCCGAGCGACCTAAAGTCACCGCGCTATCTTACGAGCGACTTAAAGAGTTAGGACGACTTATCTCATTATGCGCTGCATCACATTTTGGTCACCGACTCATATTTCGACGAAACCAGTTTCATCGGATCCGTAACGGTGAATTATTGTAGGATTTCTAGTTTTGTATCGATCGGACTTTTCGTTTGATCGTATGGGCTGGAAACGCCTTGAAATCGATTTAACTGAAATCAATTTGGAAAATTTGAATTTAGCATAACTTCTCCATACGATGGAATTTGGACATGAAACCTTTTCCATTACGTTTAGAATATTTTAAAATACCTATTTTGATATATGAGTTGATCCAATTTCGTTCCGGGGTCATAACGGGCTTTTTGGGCCACGTTAACGGTAGCATGTATATCTATCGACCTGATCCATCTATTTTTCAATTTTGCCAATAAATAGTCAGTTACAAACCTTAGCCTCCCTACTCCTCATTTGTTTGTACGTACAGAATTTCTATTCCTATTCCTCAATGGCAGACAGAGATCTATATTTCTAGATCAAATTTCAAATTCAAAAATCAAACAAAAATTCAAACTCTTCGTAAGAAAAAATTCAAAAAAATTATATATCGAAGATTTCATCACCTATAATCCACGTGTAGCTTCTGTTTTTGAAATTTGTGCTCGAGTCAATCTGAAATCGCCGTCAAACTTGTGCAATTCGAAACCCTAAGGTCGATTTGGGGCTTCCTGATTTCTTCATCGATTGGCGAAATTGTTTTGGGGGTTTGGTAGAGATTTTCGCGTAGAAGCCTGGGATGGTGTTCGTTCGATCTGTAGCAGGGTGTAGTGGAAGGAAATTGGGTTTTAGGGTTTCGGCATACATGTTTTGGGCGGCGGTGGTGAGCACGATAGGCGACCGGACCTTGGCATATTGGGCGGCCGGAGCAGATAAAGGCGATGGGAGCATCGTCTTGGTCGTTGGTGACCCCTAGACGAAGTCGGCGACGGTCAAAGATGCTGGACGTGGGGGATACTGTAGTAACCTGCGGATGTCGCGTGAGAGAACGTGGGATTAGGGTTCCGTGATTTTTTTCAGTGACGTAGCCAAATTATATTTCGTATTGGAATTCCGGATCTTTTGACGTTGGTTTGGACGAATTTGGAGACCGTCAAAATTTTGGGCTTAAACTGAATTTAATTTCAATTTAAATTCAAAACGTGAGTGTTTTAACCCACTCACAACTTCTAAGATTTCTTATGTTGGTTAAATTGATTTATGATGTGTTCAAAATTTTATTTATAGCTATTAGGCATATATTTCATCAATTTCTCAGTTAAATTGCATTCATTTAATTTACGCGTTATTTAACTCATTATTGCATTTTAACCGCCAGTTAATTGTTTATTAATTTATTCATTACATTTAAAACTGCTAGTTAATTTTTAATTAATTATTCATTGCATATAAACTATCAGTAATTAATTGTTATTTATTGACGTTATTATTTGAAATTGGATAATGATTGTTATAAATGGTTGATGATTTATATTGTGTGAATGGATGCTGTATTCTATATTTTTATAAACTGCAAATTATTATGCATTTCATTTCATTCGGGATTGTGGTTTGAAATGATATACAACCGCATTTTTATTTTAAATAGCGCTAAGGGGTTACCCATACACGGTTTAAATGCATAATAATTTGTAGTTTATAATGCAGTTGTATATCATTTCGAATAAAAATGCGGTTGTATATCATTTCAAACCACAATCCCGAATGAAATGAAATGCATAATATTTTGCAGTTTATAAAAATATAGAATACATCATCCATTCATACAATATAAATCATCAACCATTTATAACAATCATCATCCAATTTCAAATAATAACGTCAATAAATAATAATTAATTACTGACAGTTTATATGCAATGAATAATTAATTAAAAATTAACAGGCAGTTTTAAATGTAATGAATAAATTAATTAACAATTAACTGGCAGTTAAAATGCAATAATGAATTAAATAACATGTAAATTAAATGAATGCAATTTAACTGAGAAATTGATGAAATATATGCCAAATTGCTATAAATAAAATTTTAAACACATCATAAATCAATTTAACCAACATAAGAAATCTTAGAAGTTGTGAGTGGGTTAAAATACTCACCTTTTGAATTTAAATTGAATTTAAAATCAGTTTAAACCCAAAATTTTAACGGTCTCCAAATTCGTCCAAACCAGCGTCAAAAGATCCGGAACTCCAATACGAACCACAATTTGGCCACGTCACCGAAAAAATCACGCAACCCTAATCCCACGTTCTCTCACACGACATCCCTAGGTTACTACAGTAACCCCCACGTCCAGCATCTTTGACCGTCGTCGACTTCGTCTAGGGGTCACCAACGACCTGGCCGATGCTCCCACCGCCTTTATCTGCTCCGGCCGCCCAATATCCCAAGGTCCGGTCGGATATGGTGCTCGCCGCCGCCGCCCAAAACATGTATGCCGAAACCCTAAAACCCAATTTCCAACAACTACACCCTGCTACAGATCGAACGAACACCATCCCAAGCCTCTATGCGAAAATCTCTACCAAACCCCCAAAACAATTTCGCCAATCGATGAAGAAATCAGGATGCCCCAAATCGACCTTAGGGTTTTGAATTTCACAAGTTTGACCGCGATTTCAGATTGACTCGAGCATAAATTTCAAGAACAGAAGCTACGCGTGGATTAGTGAGGATGAAATCTTCGATATATAATTTTTTTGAATTTTTTCTTACGAAGAGTTTGAATTTTCGTTTGATTTTTGAATTTGAAATTTGATCTGGAAATATAGATCTTTGTCTTCCATTGAGGAAGAGGTGGAATAGAAATTCTGTACGTACAAACAAATGAGGAGTAGGGAGGCTAGGGTTTATAACCGACTATTTATAGGCAAATTGAAAAATAAATGGATCGGTAGATAGGTAGACGTACTAACGCTAACGTGGCCCAAAAAGCGCGTTATGGCTCCGGAACGAAATTGGATCGACTCATATATCAAAATAGATATTTTAAAATATTCTAAACGCAATGGATGGAGAAGTTATGCTAAATTTAAATTTTCCAAATTGATTTCAATTAAATCTATTTCAAGGCGTTTCAAGCCCATACGATCAAAGAACAAGTTCATCGATACGAAACTTGAAATCGTACAATAATTCACCGTTATGGATTCGATGAAACTGGTTTCGTCGAAATCCGAGTCCGTGACCAAAATGTGATGCAACGCATAATGAGATAAGTAGCCCCAACTCTTTAAGCCGCTCGGAAGATAGCGTAGTGACTTTAGGTCGCTCAGGCTCTTTAAGTCGTCAGCGACCTAACGCGATACGATGTAGCAAGATACAATGGGAGGAGGAAACATTGCACCAGAATAACGAGTTAACGAACTACAACCTAGCGTGTTATGAAGTGGAGGCGGGTGGTACGACCTAGTGAGTTGAGTCGCATGCATCTTATGTCGTTCAAGATTCCTGAAGCAGAGTTTCCTTAGGTCGCGAGTTTACTTAGGTCGCAAGAATCTTATGTCGCTGATTGTTAGGTCGTTGAAGCTCTTAGGTCGCAAGCCTTTGAAGACGAGCTATCTCCTTATGTCGCAGAAGCCTGCCGCTGATTTGTTAAGTCGCGTGATGTGTTGTAAATATGTGTTGTTGCTGTAAATACGTTAAGTCGTATGTCATTTCTTATTAAGTCGTGAGTCGTGTAAAGTTGTATCTGGTTATATTTGTTATGTCGCTTGTATATCTTAGGTCGTAGGTCGCGTGCTGTTGGATTGTTAGGTCGCACGTGTTGTAACTCGAGATTGTTAGGTCGTGAATGACCTGTATTGTGTTGTGCTGCTGTTTGTAAGCCTATAAATAGGCAGGTTGGGTCATTTGTAAACTTGGTTGATTTTGAATAAACTTTTGTTTGAGTGCTTTGTCCCTCTTGAAAATTGAAAGTTGAACATTGTCTCCTTTCTCCATTTTCGGTTATTCGAGTGCGCTCGAGTCAACGGATTTGAAGCCGATTCACGGAATCTTGTGCATGAGATCAACATAGAAGAATCGTAGATCTTTTAACACGGTATCGTGCGCGATCAACGTGTTGGAGGTAGCGAGAATCCATTATCTCGTGAGATCTACGGATTTAGGCACTGGGGTATTTTCAATCCATCGATTCAACTTTTCATCGTTTCATCCATTTTGGCATATCTGCTGCGCCAATTTGGTATCAGAGCTAGACTTAGCCAATCATAGCTAAGCCGAGACTGTTGGAGAAGCGTTGAAGTTAGATCCGAGCTATAAGTAGAGGCATGCATCATTTTTGTAGATCAAGGCCGTGAGTTGAAGATTGAATCAATGCTGAGAGTGACAGTTTCAGCCGAGCCGAGTTAAGTTGAATTCGATTCTAAGTTTGGTTGAAGTGTGTGTTTGGAGATTGTTGTTTGATAATCATACCGCCGAGATGTGCTAACCGTTTTCAAAATGTTGAAGATGTGTATCGTAGACAAGAAGCTGAGCAAATGGAACAACGAATTAATGAAAAGTTCGATGAAGGTATTGGTAAATTAGAGAAATTGATGAATAATATGAATCAAAGTCAAAGGAGAAGGTCACCAATCTCGAACTATGGAGGAAACAGATATTCGCCATCGGTTGCGGAAGCGAGGAGGGTGTCACCACAATCCCATCGAGATCAAAGAGAATCATCAGTTCATAAGAAGAGAACGCTATGAGTATCGTGGTGAAGAGAGAAGAACCCCACGTGGATTTGAAAATGAGTCATATCATGATGTTGAAAGAAATAGTAGAAGAGACATGCGTGATCATAGAGATGTTGATGGTCGAGATCGATATTGAAGTACATTTGATTATGATGAAGATGGTGATAGAGGTAGTGTTCATTATCGAGATCGAGACCAAGTACGATGTCAATATCGAGATGTAGAAGATGAACGTAAATGGGAGTCGGGGATGAAAACAGAAATTCCAGAATTCAAAGGAGGAATGATTGCGGAAGAATTTCTTGATTGGTTATCAAATGTTGAAGAAATTTTTGACTTCAAGGAAGTGCCCGAGCATCGTAGAGTTAAGTTGGTTGCTACACGATTGAGGGGAAGAGCTATGGCATGGTGGCAACGGACTAAACTTACACGAGAGAGAATGGGGAAGTCGAAGATAGTTTCATGGGAGAAGATGAAGAAGTTGATGAAGGCTACTTTCTTGCCTTATAATTATCAATCTCTTATGTATCAGCGCTTATAGAATTTGAGACAAGGGACAAAGTCGGTAAATGATTTTGAAGATGAATTTTACCAACTGATTGCCAGAAAAGATATACTGGAGACGGAGGAACAGTTGACAACTAGATTTGTTGGAGGGTTGAGAATGCAGATTTAGGATATGGTGAATATGTTTGATCCAAGATCCGTGGTTGAAGCACACCAAAAGGCTCTAGCTTGGAAGAGGCAAGGTAGAAGAGGAGGTGGTGTGTTTACAAATTCCAACAATCAAGTGAAAGGGACTAGTAGCAATACTAACGTTTCTAAGGCTGTTAGTAAACTGGTTGTCAATGAAGTTGCTAGGACCAAGGTCAATAGTAGTATCAAATGCTTTAATTGTCAAGAGTTTAGTCACAAGAGCAATGAATGTCCAAAGCCTAAGAAGCGAGTGATGGTTGCTGAGGTTGAGGATGAGGATGCAGAAGTAGAATGTTCAAATTCACCACAAGCTGAGGATGAAGAAGAATTACTGTCAGGAGATGAGGGCTGTAATTTGATGATGAGGAGATCTTATTTGACACCAAAGCAAGAGGATGAGACTAGTTGGTTGAGGAGTAACATCTTTCAGTCAACGTGTACTATTTTGGGAACGGTTTGCAAGTTTGTTATAGATGCAGGAAGTTGTGATAACATAATCTCTACAGAAGCTGTAAAGAAGTTAGCATTAAAGAAAGAGAAGCATCCCAAACCCTACAAATTAGCTTGGTTGATGAAAGGTTGGGAAGTAAAGATTAGTCGGAGAGCTTGTGTAATTTTTTCCATCGAAATGAAGTATAAAGATGAAATTTGGTGTGACATGGTAGATATGGATGTATGTCATTTGTTGTTGGGGAGACCATGGCAATACGATAGAGCTGTGCAGCATGATGGGAGGACTAACTTCTATAGTTTCTTGTACGAGGGCACCAAAATCACTTTAGTTCCTAACCAACGACAACAAAGTGAAAGCAAGTTGGAGGAGATTGAAGAACTAAAGACTTTGTTATCTTTGAAGGAATTTGTCAAGGAAGTGGAGGATGAGCCTGAAGTATTTCTGTATATTGGACGTGAAAGTAGTGAAGCAGTTGAAATTCCTGAAGAAGTTAAACCAGTGTTGAAGGAGTTTGAAGATGCATTTCCTGAAGAATTGCCAACAGAGTCACCACCGTTGAGAGACATACAACACAAGATTGATCTTGTTCCAGGAGTTGTGTTACCGCATAGACCACATTATGGAATGAGTCTGGAGGAGCACGAAGAGTTGATAAGGCAGGTGAAGGAGTTACTTGAACAAGGGGGCGTACAAGAAAGTTTAAGTCCTTGTGCAGTACCAGCATTGTTAGTGCCGAAGAAGGATGGGACTTGGAGAATGTGTACAGATAGTCGGGCACTAAACAAGATTACAGTGAGGGATAGATTTCCGATGCCTAGATTGGATGATTTGTTAGATAAGTTGAATGGAGCTACTATCTTTTCAAAGATTGATCTGAAGAGTGGGTATCATCAGATTCGAATTCGACCAGGTGATGAATGGAAGACAACATTCAAGACACAGGAAGGATTGTATGAGTGGTTGGTCATGCCGTTTGGTCTTTCGAATGCACCGAGCACTTTTATGCGAGTGATGAATCAGATCTTTCGACCGTTCATTGGAAAGTTCGTGGTGGTATTTTTTGATGATATATTGATATATAGTGGGAGCAACGAAGAACATATACTACATTAGCAGGAAGTGTTGATGATACTTCACAAGGAATAATTTTATGCGACAACAAAGAAATGTGTGTTCATGACGCATAGTGTTTTGTTTTTGGGGTATGCATTGTCCAAGGAAGGTATCCAGGTGGATCAAAGTAAAGTTGAAGCAATCGAAAAATGGCCACAACCCAGGACTATAACTGAAGCGAGAAGTTTTCATGGTTTAGCATCATTCTACCGAAGGTTTATTCCACATTTCAGTAGCATGATGGCGCCTGTTACTGATTGTATGAAGGGCAAGTATTCATGGTCAAAGGAAGCAGGATTTGCTTTTGAGCGAATCAAGGAACTTTTGATGACAACACCAGTTCTAGTTTTGCCGGATTTTCGGTTGCTATTTGAATTACATACTGATGCATCTAAAGTTGGAATTGGAGGGGTGTTGAGTCAGAGGGGACGTCCAATTGCTTATTTCAGTGAGAAGCTTTTGGGAGAAAAGATGAGATATAATACTTATGACGTGGAATTTTATGCTATTGTGCAAGCCATAAAACATTGGGGACATTATTTGTTCCATAAAGAATTTGTTCTGTATACTGATCATGAAGCCTTGAAACATTTGCAAGGACAGGATAAGGTTGCAGCCAGGCATGCTTCATGGATTGCATACTTGCAACAGTTTACATTTGTAGTAAAGCATAAGTCGGGAGCTACAAATCATGTGGCAGATGCATTGAGTAGAAGGAATCATTTGTTGACTGCGATGAGAGTTGAAGTGACGGGGTTTGATGTTTTGCCAGAATTGTTTGTTGATGATCCTTACTTTGCTAAGATTATAGATGAAGTCGAGAAAGGAAGATGGATGAGTATCTATTGGTGGATGGTTTTCTATTTAAGGGAAATCGATTGTGCATACCAGAATGCAGTTTGCGAATGAAGATTGTGAAAGAATTGCATGAAGAAGGACATGTGGGAAGAGATCGTACTTTGTAGTTGATTTCTAGTCATATTTTTGGCCTTCCATGAGGAAAGAAGTTGAAAGATTTGTGGAGAGATGTCACATATGTCAAGTTTCCAAAGGGATAGCTGCGAATGCAGAATTGTATTATGCCATTGCCCGTGCCAACTAGACCATGGGTAGATATTAGTATGGACTTTATTTTGGGTTTGCCAAGAACTCAACGAGGGAATGATTCTATATATGTCGTGGTGGATAGATTTCCGAATATGGCACATTTCATAGCTTGTAAAAAGACTGTTGATGTAGTCCGTGTTGCTCAATTGTTCTTTAAAGAGGTGTATCGACTACATGAGCTACCTAAGACAATAGTTTCTGACCGGGATACTCGTTTTCTAAGTCATTTTTGGTTAAGTCTGTGGAAGATGGTTGGGACTAAACTGAATTTTAGTAGTGCCTATCATCCGCAAACAGATGGGCAAAAGGAAGTGGTGAACAGATCTTTGGGAAATTTGTTCTGATGTCTTGTGAAAGATAACTTGAAGAGCTGGGATGTGAAGTTGTGTCAGGCGGAAATCGCACATAATCATGCAGTGAATCGAAGTACTGGATTCAGTCCATTTCAAGTAGTATATTCAGCAATTCCGAAGGGACCGTTGGATTTGTCGACAGTGCCACTTCAGAAAGGGGTTGTTAAACGAGCTTGTGATTTCGTGAATGAGTTGCAGTAGTGCCACAGAATTGTTCATGAATGATTGCTTAAGTCAAATGAGAAGTATAAGCAACTGGCAGATAAGAAGCGAAGGATTGTGGAATTCAAAGAAGGTGATTTTGTTTTGGCAATTTTGACGAAAGATCGTTTTCCAGTTGGAAATTACAACAAACTGAAAGCTCGAAAGATTGGTCCAGTAGAAATCTTGAAGAAGATCAATGATAATGCTTTTCGGTTGAGATTGCTGACCATATCTATACTACAGATTTTTTTAACATCAGACACTTGATTCCGTATTATAAGGATACGCGTCTTGAAAAAGAGGAAAGTGTGAATTCGAGATCGAATTCTTGTCAACCGGGGGTGGATGATGCAGCACATAATGAGATAAGTCGTCCCAACTCTTTAAGTCGCTTGGAAGATAGCGCGACGACTTTAGGTCGCTCTGGTTCTTTAAGTCGTCAACGACCTAACGAGCTACGGTGTAGCAAGATACAAGGGGAGGAGGAAACATTGCACCAGAATAACGAGTTAACGAACTACGACCTAGCGAGTTATGAAGTGGAGGAGGGCGGTACGACCTAGTGAGTTGAGTCACATGCATCTTATGTTGTTCAAGATTCCTGAAGCAGAGTTTCCTTAGGTCACGAGTTTCCTTAGGTCGCGAGTTTACTTAGGCCACAAGAAACTTATGTCGTTGATTGTTAGGTCGTTGAAGCTCTTAGGTCGCAAGCCTTTGAAGACGAGCTATCTCCTTATGTCGCAGTAGCCTATGTCGCTGATTTGTTAAGTCGCATGATGTGTTGTAAATATGTGTTGTTGTTGTAAATACGTTAAGTCGTATGTCGTTTCTTATTATGTCCTGAGTCGTGTAACGTTGTATCTGGTTATATTTGTTATGTTGCTTGTATATCTTAGGTCGAAGGTCACGTGCCATTGGATTGTTAGGTTGCACGTGTTGTAACTCGAGATTGTTAGGTCGTGAACGACCTATATTGTGCTGTGCTGCTGTGTGTAAGCCTATAAATAGGCAGGTTGGGTCATTTGTAAACTTGGTTGATTTTTAATAAACTTTTGTTTGATTGCTTTGTGCCTCTTGAAAATTGGAAGTTAAGCGTTGTCTCCTCTCTCCACTTTCGGTTATTCGAGTGCGCTCGAATCAACAGATTTTAAGTCGATTCACGGAATCTCGTGCGCGAGATCAACGTAGAAGAATCGTAGATCTTTTAACACGGTATCGTTCGCGATCAACGTGTTGGAGATAACTAGAATCCGGTATCTCGTGAGATCAACGGATTTGGGCACTTGGGTATTTTCAATCCATCGATTCAACTTTTCATCGTTTCATCCATTTTGGTATATCCGCTGCGTCAAAATGGCTATTTTTCCATTAGTTAGATAAATTTAAAATAAATTAATTAAATCAAATTTCGCATTAAAATTCTGAAATTTGCAATCTTTATCACTTTATAATTTTCAAACATTTACAGTGAATTAACAATTTTTAAAAAGTCAACTTACTAAAGATTAATCAATATAAATCTTCAATTTCATAAAATCGAAAATTATAGATAAAATTTCCATTAAATTGAATTAATTCATAATTATTCCATTCATTAGTTTCAAATAGAAGGGTTTACCATTAGATTTAAAAATTATTACATAAATATTACCCAATTTCAACTTAATTTTTAATTTAACGCAATAATTGAACATTTGATTTCATTCATTCGCAATAAATCCAAATATTATAAATTAACTCACTATTAAAGATTCAAATTCTATAATTCATAATTTCATCATCTTGTTTTACTTATTAATTTATAATTCTTTAAACCAATTCCCATCTTAATTTACCCATTATAGAATTTATTTTAATTTCTTAAAATAACCCCATATTATAAATTGAATCCTATTTATTTTAATAAGTTTCCAATTTTAACGGATTAGATTCAGTTTCAACCTTTAACTTACACTTAAGTTTAGGTTAAAATCAATTTATAACATATTACTTTTTAGTTATTACTTTACATACTTCTCGTATTAATTTCTCAATTAATCATAATTATTAAAGTAACACTTATAATCAATTTATAACGTATCTCCTCCTTAGTTAATAACCTTCCTATTTCCATTTATTATATCTTAGCAAATTATATCCATAAATTACGATTAACTATTCAAAATAAATTGATTCACTTGGTTTCACGCCTTTTTATTACATCAATTATCCTATCATGAACGGAATTTTACCTTAGTTACATCTTAATGAATCCGACATTCTTTACTTATCAATTTATTCCACATTAACTGCCATAATTTAGTTAATTAATTGAAATTGATTACAAATTAACTTAACAACCTAACAAAATAAGTAGCGTACAATAAATATTGTCATTAACTCTTAATTACACTTTTAGAGGTTCATTAATTACGCCCCAAAATTGTAATTACTGACATAACACTAGTTTTACTCAATAAATATTTATTACAAACTATTCCAAAATTTGTTAGTTCTCTTATATTATATTTATAACTAAGTGTAACTTTTAACTTGAATTGGTTGGATTTCCTTTCAAGTTATTAATAATTAACTTATACTAACATATTCCTTAATTTATTCCAATTACCGTTACAATGTTTTTATTACATAATCAATTAAATACTTTCCTTTCTCGTATTAAATTATACACCTGTATAATCCTTTCCACCATTCATTCATTAGAATTCTATTTAAATTTCAATCTCTTGTAATAACTCATTTATTATACTTTTGCATATCAATAAACAAGGTTCCAAATGAATAGGGTTTATTAAATTCAATTTTTATAATTAAGTCTATTACAACCAATGTAATATTTCAGGTTAATTATTAACATTTACTTCGTTACCAATTATAACAACTATATTTCTATATAATTTAATTCCAAAATCTTATAAATATGACAAATTTAATTAACGAAAGTTACAGGTCGTTACAATCTCCCCCACTCAAAACTTTTCGTCCCCGAAAAGGAAAAGAAGGGAAACGAAGAAATGAGAGATCAATATATCTTTCTTAAATATTAAATTTATAAACAAATAAGTTTACAAAATAAAATAATTTAAAATAAAATATACCAATTTATACCCATTTAAATCTTTTATACATAAATTATTAAAGTTTGTAAAACATTTTCAAATTTTTCTAGGTCCAAAATTTACGGAAAATTTTGACAGAGTCTCCTTTGTACGGAGAGGCTTGGGAGAAAATAAAATATTAAATATAACAAAATATCACATATAATACCCAAAATATTATATCCCAACACGGGAAAACATATAAAATAGCGCTATAAACCGTAATCCGAAAACGTACCTATTTGTTGGGAAATTTACGCTTAATTTATGGAATCAAAAGCAGCAGCAGTTGCTTCCATAACCTGCATTTCACTTGTAAAATCCAAAGGATTAACAATTTATGTAAAGTGAAATATTTAAGTGGTTTCAATCACTAATAACAAATCAATACAACAACCATCAATTTCAACAAACATCATACACAACAAATACAAAACAGCCATTCAATCAAACAAATAGTTGTTCGGGTTCAAAACTTTTAACTTTAACGGAATGAAAAATAAACTATCAAGTGCACCATTCACTCAATAGTCTTAGATGAAACTAAATAGATTATTCATTCATCCAACAATTTTAAAGTTTCCTTACCCAACAAACACAAACCAAACAACAACAAATCAAATCAAACTTACTTATTATTAATTTTATTTCATACATTAGTTGTTTGATTTCATTTATTTTCACTTATTACTTACAATTATTCATTTCCATTAACTCAGGTCATGCCAGTTCCTTTTATTTCATTATAATTATTCATTCATTTATTGCATGCCCTCATTTATTTACATTCATTTATCAATAGTACTTTGTAATCATCTATTTGTAATACTTACCTTTAATTATATTTACTTATAGCAAACTTTCAATTATAACTTAAGTTTATCACATTAAATTCTCATTTATAATAGCAAATTCATTGAATACTTCATTACCTACTTTTACTTGTACAATTTCCATTACATTTCTTGTTAAACATTTCAACTTTTTATATTTGGTAAGTTATATATGTTAAAGAAAATGCAAATGAACTTATACAAGTTTTATCCTATTTCTTCTAATTAATTTTAATTTTCCATAATTATATCCTTTATTTCATAGGTTACAAATTTCAAATTTCATTTAATACCATTAATAACTTGGCATTAAATTTCTTATTTCATTTAGGGTTTCAATTTATTAGTTAAATTCCATTTTACTTCATTAATTAAACTATTAATAAATGGAAACTTAAGAATTTGATACTGGGTTTAATTCAAAATCATTTTAGAAAAATAAATAAATACATACTTACAATTTATATCCAATTATATTTGAAACAATTTAAAATTTATATTTGTTTATCAAATCAATATATAGTAACACTGCTATAGTGGCCTTCCCACTTCGAAACTCGAAAATGAACATCGATGATGCGTGCACTCATCACCGAAATTATTTTCCAGCGACAGAGAGGGAAGTACAGAACTAAAAATTTTCCAAAATCTTCTTAAAACAATTCTTTCAATTTGTATTGAAATATTTATATCAGAAAATATCTCTAAAATATTGTTACTATACTTCGAAATCATTCAAAAGACATTTCAAAACCCCAAAGCTTAAGTCCTAAAATTTCCAATTGGTTTTATTTTATTTTCAAATAAAATTTCTTCTTTTTTTTCAACTATTATTTATATTTCACTGCCTAACAACCAATATATTGCAACCAAATATATATATATATATATATATATATATATATATATATATATCATTTATAAAATTTTATTTTATATATAGAAAATATAATAGGCAAAATTATTTCATTCACCTATATAAAACAAATATTATGTCGGTATGTCCTATTAAGTGTTTAGAAATTCCTATTGATGTCACGGCATCCCATGCACCAACCAGAATTTATAAATACAAAATGGAACATATTAACACAATATTAAAACCTATTTATAACACTAACAAATACGCTCTCTCATATATACACTCAGCGACTCCCGCAGGGCATTACTACCCCATTAATAAAGAGTCAGACCCCACCAAGCTAAGGTTTATCGCTAAACCAAAGCTCTGATACCAACTGTAACGTCCGCCTTTTTGCACGCTTTAAATCGACACACATGCCAATTCAAACCATACAAAAAGGCGGATTGTTATGGGGTAAATAAGAAAAATAGGAAAGAAATAAAACAAAACAGAATTTCACAGCGGAAGGATAAAATATAATAATCAATATACAGTTCATAAAACATTTTAAAAACATTTGATTCTTCTTTATACAATAAATATCAGAGTTCACATACCAATAAATATCAATGCAGTGGAACAATATGAGTGTAGTGGAATATAATAATAACAGAAATCTGCGTCTTCGTCCTCCAGCTAAAGTCTTCGATCCTGAAACGCTCGGACTGACCCGAGCGAATTTGAAAAGACAAAAACACTCGAGTCAGAACTAAAAGATCTTATGTGAGTTAAATTAAAAGAAATAAATATGAGTGCAGTAACTCAAGAGATGCTCGAGATTTACATCTCCTAAGAATCCGTTAAACTATTTACTATGTAGTATATTTCGCTATTATAATAGTGTCTAATTGTAAAATAAACTTACTTTTTAATAGCGTTAAGGGGTTACCATATAGCCCTTAACACAAATAATGCCAATAGTCTATACAGTACTGTAATACCTCCTGATCGGGAAGCTACCAGAGGATACTCCATAGGTACGACACAAATAGAAAATCGTAGAAGGCGCGCAAGGGTAGGTGACACGGCACAACTAGGCAATGCCAGGGTAGATATACCAATTACGCTTCCGGGTCGGTGGTAACGCGTAGCACGCAGCTACCTCCCACCTCGAACAAACTCCCCCAAATTAAAGAAATCAAAAGTGAAGGTGGCCAACAAATCAATCCATAGTCAGAGTATAGTATCGAAGGGAAGTGTCCGATCAGAGGTGCTACCTCACTAACCCGTCGATCGCTCCTGTTTTAGCCACCTTATGCCAACTCACGGGAGTTGGGTCCACGTATTTACCTTACAGGAAACGCCGCCACCAACCTACTTCATTCTGGAATCTCCACTGCATACACAGTTGTTAATGTGGTTTTCGGAGTTGGTAGAGAGTATGACAACTTCCGATCCCGGTCTCTTTAACAACCAAACGTTATAATAACACCGCGTTCTTTAAAATAGTTTATACTTTAAAACCAGAAAATAATTATCCATTTCAAAACCCATAAATACGATATCATTTCCATTTCCAAAACAACTCATTTTGATATTATTTTTATAAAACCTAAATCAATAATGTCATTTTTATTTCAAATATATTTCTTTTCCAAAATCATACTACTTTTAAATTTATATTATCTGGAAACCAAACATTTGAATTATAACTTTCAAAACATAATACTTTGAAACTCATAGCTTTAAACCATAACTTCTAAACTTGAATTGTTTGGATATTCAAACAGTATATAGAATAAAATAGTTTGAATTTAAAATTACTGTATAAATTAATTTCCGCGACTTCACAATTTTATTCATTTAAAATTTTAGGTCTAAACCCCATAAATTTAGATTTACTTTCAATTTCAAATAAACACTTCGATTTCAATATATTCAAACTTTGAGTAATTAACAATTTCAAAACTAAGGTTGGAAATTCTATTCAACAATTTATTGTCCTATTATTTAGTTTGAAATATTCACAAAATAAATCCATAAAATAAAACTCAAATTTCTAACAATTAAATATTTCCTTCAAATTTATTTATACTAGAAATATTCATTTAATTTATCTTGAATAAAATCCAGTTATAAATATCATACCATTAAAATTTCCAAGTTTAAATAAGTCTACACCAACCCGTGGAGTTAAATTTTTAAATAAGCTCAATTCCAAATAAATTTCCAATTTATTTTCCAATCTTAATTGATTTGGACAATTTATAACTCTATATATATACAATATCTTAAACCTATACTTAATCATATAATATGAATTATCAAACTCCATTATTCAACTTATTTATTTTCATTTAACAAATTCATACATAGCTTAAATTCAATGATTTAACTATATATATATATATGTGTGTGTGTGTATATATAAAATAAAATATTATATAAGATCAAAAATGAACATTTATTAAACCGTATCCTATCCAAACCATAGAAATAATTTTCAAAAAATATATATACACACACACACATATAGATAGATCGACGGTGTCTGTATATAATTTTGTACCCTATGGTCAAGTGATAGAAATATCTATCATTTCAATCCGCAATTTAAAATAAAAATGCAGTTGTATATCATTTCAAACCACAATCCCGAATGAAATGAAATGCATAATAATTTACAGTTTATAAAAATATAGAATACAACATCCACTCACACAATATAAATCATCAACCATTTATAACAATCATCATCCAATTTCAAATAATAACGTCAATAAATAGCAATTAATTACTGACAGTTTATATGCAATGAATAATTAATTAAAAATTAACTGGCAGTTTTAAATGTAATGAAGAAATAAATTAACAATTAACTGGCAGTTAAAATGCAATAATGAATTAAATAACGCGTAAATTAAATGAATGCAATTTAACTGAGAAATTGATGAAATATATGCCAAATATCTATAAATAAAATTTTAAACACATTATAAATCAATTTAACCAACATAAGAAATCTTAGAAGTTGTGAGCGGGTTAAAACACTCACCTTTTGAATTTAAATTCAATTTAAACCCAAAATTTTGACAGTCTCCAAAATCGTCCAAACCAGCGTCAAAATATCCGAAATTCCAATACGAACCACAATTTGGCCACGTCACCAGAAAAAATCACACAACCCTAATCCTATGTTCTCTCACGCGACATCCCCAGGTTACTATAGTAACCCCACGTCCAGCATCTTTGACCGTCGCCGACTTCGTCTACGGGTAATTCAAGAGAAAAAGCTCATTCGGTACTCAGGATCCTCGAGCCCATCCGGTAGTTCAAGTACAACGGTTCATTCGGCACTCGGAATACCCAAATTCATTCGGTAGTCAAAAAAAACCCATTCGGCTAGAGAAGGCTATATCACCTGATTCTGTACTCTAACGTAATTCGGTAGAGAATTTGATTCGGCAGGAATATCTGGTTCGGCTATCTCACTTGGTAAGGAATAACAATAACTTGAAGCCCCTACTTATAGGCGAACATCAACGACCGGACCAATTGGTTCGGCACACAGGACCGGATGAAAACTCCCCCAAGCCAACTGACCTAAAACAAAGCGCAACATATGCTGCCATATGCCCCACTTTGGGGGGCAAATGTTGGTCATGTTTACACCTCCTACCGGTCCAACGCCTTCCTCATGCCACCAATCCAACCTACCTACCGAGTCAAAGCATGGCCGATCCAAAGCACTACCGGACCGTAGTCCCACCGATCCAAAATACTACCGGACTAGGGCCTTGTCTCCAACCATCTACTACCAAAATAGGGTGTTGCCGAACTGGATCATCCTCCTACCACCGAATCAAGAGTTAAAGCTACTATCACCGGTCCAAAGCCTCACCGGACCGGACCATCCACTTATCACCGAACCGAAGCCTAAAAGGCATTACCGGACCTACGCACCAGGCCAGATCGCTTCAGCCCAGGCCCACCAGCATCTATATGCTTCCAAGACCCCTGCCCCCAACCTTACTCTATAAATAGAGGGGCAGGGGTACAACAATGGTGGACAAGTTTGAGAGCCAAAGCACAGATAGAACTTTCAAACAACTTTTAGTTACTTGTAATCAAAGCTTTGTACTTATAATCTGAATAGAAAAGGAGAATAACATATAAAGTGGACGTAGGCACGTTCTGGCCGAACCACTATAAATCTGTGTGTCTTTTACAGTTTAATCCTTGCTTTTTATATATTTACGTAAATCACCCAAATCACTAGAAACAACATAAAGCCAACTAATTCATACGACTTGGAGGTGTTTGCCCATTTTTTGTGCAAACATATTCTTTAATGGCTTCTCTATAGATTTCAAAGAGAGTGGAAGAGGGAAAATAAAAGAGAAAGGCGAGAGAAAATTCTAAAATTCGAAGTGTTTAAGACTCCTCTTTTCAATTTCAAAATTCTTCCATTTTATCCCTAACATCCATTGGCCGTAAAATCTTCTAACCTTACCCAAATCACGATTTTCATTTCTCCAAAACATGTATAATTATAGTGGCTACAATATTGTAGTTTACCATTTTTTTTGATTTCCAGCTTAGATACTCCAAATATCGTTTTTTTTGTTTCGAGAGTGTTTTTTTTAACCTAGATTATAATGTTCGACAATTCCATTCAACTTTTTGATCATAACTTCCTCAAAAATTAAGAAAATTGAGTAATTTTTTTTTAAATTACAGAGGAAAGAATTATCTAAACCTTCTCTTTTGACTACCTTTTTAGTTCTCAACAATAAGTGGTCCAAAAATCGAGAAGAAAATTGCCTATTTTTGAGTGGATTTCGTGGTTTTCCAAGCTTTTCGAAAGCTTAATATTTCAAGTTTTCAAAAAAAAATTGTTTGCAAGCTTCTTAACCTTTTGGGAAGAATTTACTTATATATATGTGTGTATCGTTATGTGGTTATGTGTGTGTGTGTGTGTGTGTGTGTTTGGTTTGGATTGTTGTGACAACCTGGGATTTTGGCAATATTTTTTTAATAAGTATTTAATCTAATTAATAAAAATACAAACTTATTATTTTGAAAACAAATATATATGTATAGATATATATATATATGTATGTATATGTATGTATGTATGTATGTATGTATGTATTTTTGGAAGAAAATTATAATATTGAAATTTAAAATAAAGTGTTCCAATATATTTTAAGATAAAATCTAGCTTATTCACATTCAATTATTGTAAATATATATTGTAATGTAATCTAGATAATCATATTAAACTAAATCATTGTTATCAATACTAAATATAAGCATAAAGATATATTAATATGAATTAAATGTTTGATAGTTAAACTTTAAAACAAAGAAATAAAAATAAGTATTTATACTAGAAATAAATATAAAAATATATAAATGATTCTTGGGTGTACAACATAAGTAAAAACAGAAAAAAAGGATATAGCAAACTTTATAGAAGGCTTAGGGTAGAAAGCAAACTTGTAACTTGATAGTTAACTATAGTAATATGTGTATGAAAAGAAATGAGACAAAAAAGGGATAAATATGAAACATGAAACAAGACAATTGTAATTAATGCTAGCACACAAGAGAGTCATTTTGAAATGTATTCGAATCATATCAGCCTCCACAAGAAAAAATCTCTGACCAAGCTTAAGAAATATTTGTACCAATAAACCAAACCCTACACACACCTTTGTGTCTATATATACATCTTTTAGTTCCATTCGTTCATCACAACTTTGCAACCCAGAAATTAATTCTACAACTAAAACTTAACTACAACTAATCAACAAGAAGAAGAAAATGGCAAGAAAGGAAGAGCAAATCCAGGCTGATAACCTTTCAAATCAAAGTAGGCTGTGTTCTTTGATCAAGACTAGAAAGTTGCTCCCTGTCCAAAATTTGCTCGGATGAGTAAACAAATTATTTTAAGATCTAAGTATAATTTAAATCTGAGTATATGATTCATGAATAACTTTGTGCTTTGCTTGTGTATTTTCTTCTAAGTTTAACTCTGTATATATCTATATGACTGTGCTGCGTATGTTCTTCTCTGCTTTAGGGTTACAGGGTGTAAAATAACCGAAAAATTCAATACATCTCCATTTAATCACTATTAGGCCGAGAGTTTAAAACAAAACAATTTTATTTATACATGAGTTAGGATCTAAGAATAGTTTTAATTCGGATAGTGATATATAACATCTAGAAATTTGATTTTACAGAGAAAATTCAAATATATGTAAAATTCTAATGTCACGAATTATCAGTTCATTTATATAACTTGAATTAGTATGAGAAAATAGGATTTTTAAGATAGAAATGATGATTTTTAATCGAGTATACTTAGAGCGGTTTATAAATGAACTGAAAGTGGATTTTAATCAAATTCCGGCAATGGGTGAAGCATTGGATGTCGGGTTTTCTACTGGAGGAGGCCGAAGGTATGGCGAGGTCAGTAAAAATAGTTGCACGTGCTCTAGTTCATCGTGGCGTCGACCAGAGGGAAGAGTAAGGTTTAAGGACAGTGAAATGAGCGTTTGGGTTTTAGGCTCGTGCGCACTAGTCAATGCATCGAGTGTGGCCAAATTTGGAGGGGGTGCACTCGAGACATAGACGAGGTTGTGGATGGAGGTGCGTCGGTTTCGGTGGTGGGATGGCCGCGGTGGTGTGATTTTTGGCGAGCTTGAGTGATCCAGTTTTCAACTGGAAGTGTCAAATTTCTTTTCGTACTTTGTGATGTTGGCTGGAAGACAAGAGATGAATGTTGGGTCGATCGCAGATGTGGAGCAAGTCACTGGAGGTGGCGATGCCATCGATGGCCTGTGCACGTGTACGGCATCTATTTTGTGTTAGGGAGTTTTGGGTTTGTGAGTAACTCGAAGGAGTGTTCGAGTGGAAGGAGGGGAATTCGGGTTGGGACCCTGGTTCGTGTGTAAGAAGCCTTCTCTGTTTTGTTTCTAATTTAAACTTAAAAAAAATAAACAGGGAAAGCAGAGATAACTCGAAGTAGGGCCGAGTTATCATTGGGTCTAACTCGAAGTCAGGGCAACCAAAATTTAAAACTTGTTTTAATAAGTTCTTTGGGAAATGTAAAAAATGAATTTTTTTAAATCCTTTATAAATTCTTTAAATTAAATGTCTTTCAAAACATTAATTAAGAAACAGTTTGTTTGTTAAATTAAGTATGTTAAACACTTAAAGATATGTTAAATTTAATTATTTTATAAATAAAGTTAAATGTTAATTAAAGGTAAATGTTTTAGTAATGTGATTTAGCATTTAACAAAGAGGATGTTTAACTTAAGTATAATTAAGAATTTTGATAATTTGTGAAATAAATTAAAGATTAATTAGGTAATTAATTTGTAATTAGTGAGTAACTAATTTGTAATTAGTGATTGATTAATTTGTAATTAGTAATTGATTAATTAGTGATTAATAAATGGGTAATTAAGTTTTATTAACTAATAGTTAAGGTTAATAATTAATAATTAAGGAGTGATGAATTAAGTAATTAAGGTTTAATAAATTGATTAAGAAGTTAATTAAATGGTATGAAATGGAATAATTAATTAATTAATTAATGATTTATCAGGCAGGATTAAAGATGTTTGCTTATGGATGATTATAAGTAGAATATTTGGATTTGTGATATTTATTGGATGATATTCTACGATACTCTGTGATATGCTTTGTATATATCTGTGATAATTGAGTATGATTTATCTGTGATAAATGCTATGTGAATTCAATGTGTTGAATTAAATTGTTTAAACTATTAAACAACTTGGCCTTTAAAATGGCGTTTGGATTTCGATGAGACCGGGATCGGGTGTCAGTTATGATTATCCGAAAACCACATCAATCCAACATGAGATGGTGTTTCAGAGTGCAAGGGTTATCGTAGTTAACTCTGAGGGTGATTCCAAAATGAGTGTAACGAGATAATACCTTCGGTTTCGTTCGAACCCGGAACGAACTTGTATGGATTGAATGCTTTCAGAACATCATCAGGCGGGCGATGAGCATTCTAAGAGATATGTTCTATAAAGATAATCATAGCCTCAAGCCTCATCAACCGGGAATGGCTACAACAGGGGAGGTGCAGCAAGGTTAGGTGGGTAGCACCCAAGCAGGACGAGGTATACCCCTGTCTAGATGTCCCTTTTATTTCGCCTGTGTGGGCAGTTGTTGGCCACAACTGCGTGGTTATCTTGTTCGGGACTGTCCAGTAAGGGACGGTTCCAACCTTGTGTTGCAGGGGATTTAGGGTGGATCCTCGCTACGGTGATCTAGGCCCCGTACTGTGACAGGGCGGTACCCCAGCAGCCCTGCCATTGATGGAAACCCATTCTTCCTACAACACCCTACGGTTTTGATCTGTATTACCCACTTTTGTGGCTAGTATGCTGGAATTTAACAGATGTAACAATTTCGGCTATTTTCTATTTACTTGAAAACCCTAGGCACTAATATAATATCACCGGATTTCCTATAATGTTTTGGTTTGCGTAAGGTAAAAACTTACCCGTGTTTATGTTTGGGAAGTCTTACGTGATACCATTATTTTCAAACGGTTTTTAAAGTTAAACAAATTTAACCCGTTTACTCACACCAGAACCATGTCTGACCCGAAGTTTATTTCTGTTTTTCATAAACTCTTGGGTACTCAAATTTTTATGAGTAGCCAAGTGATAGGTTTTGGATTGTTGAGTTTTGGAGGAGCATGGAGCACGAGTCCAGACGTGTCTATCCATCTATCTAGTCCACTGTGTTAGTTGATGTATGTTGTATTTTGGGATGTATGTAATGGCAGATATATATATGACTGTCTTGTTGTATGATGTTGTGTAACTCTGATGTATGAAAAACTATGTAATAGCTATGTGATGTACTATATTTTGTTCCGTTTTCGCTGTGAGATTCTGATGTTGTTATTCTTTCTTTCCATCTTTTCTATTTCTATCTCTTTCATTTCTTATTGATGATGCATCTTTTAGTGATTAGAAAGGCGGGTCGTCACAGTTGGTATCAGAGCATAAGTTGAGATAATACCTAGGCTCTAGAGTAATATCTATCTTGAGAGTGCATATTTGTATTTTTATATAATTATATACCTATCTAAATTTATTGGATTACCTGTCCAAGTTGCCAACATTAGTTCTGGAAGGAGAGGCAGAGGTAGGGGCAGTACCTCGACCGACAATGGACGAAGTCAAGCTGCTTGTGAGGCTGTTAATCCAGCACAGCCTCTAGTCAGTTTTGCTACTTTATGCAAGGACTACACCAACCTTGGAGGTAAACCATTTAAAGGGTCAGAGACTATAATTGAGGTCCAAGCTTGGCTACGCTCTTGTGAGCGCATCTTTAAGAATATGAAGTTGTCTGATGAGCAGAAAAGGGAAATGGCTTCATGGCAATTGCTAGAAGGCGCTGTAGTCTAGTGGGATGCAGCGATAGCAAATATCTCTGAAGATGACATTTCTTGGGAAAGATTTAAAGAGTTGTTTGAGGAAAAATTCATGCCAACAGCAGGGAAAAGTCGTCTGTATCAGGATTTTCTGAATTTGAAGCAGGGTAGCATGACTTTATCTGAGTATGAGACTAAATTCAATGAGCTATCTTGTTATGGACTGGGACTCATTGATATTCCACTCAAAAAGAACGAAATGTTTGTGCAAGGATTAAGGCCAGAATTTCATGAAAAGATGACAGCGCATTTGAAAGGATCTTTTATTGAATTAATTAATATGGCTCTGAGATATGTGGATTTGATGAACAAGAAATCAGTGGCACCAGTAGCCGCATCGGGGGGGAATTTTTCTAATCCAAATAAGAGGAAGCTCAATCCCAATTGGAGGAAGCAGAGAAAGAAGAAGCCTGGAAGCAACAGTGGACCTCGCAAGTGCTATAATTGTCAGCAAGTTTGGCATTTGGTTAATCAATGTCCTCAAGGAAGGAAGCAGCAGCAGCAATCACATCTATGTGGACCATGTTTGGGGTTGGTTCAGAAATCTCTATGCTTCAATTATCACCAACTAGGTCATATGATCAAGGATTGCCCGCTACTTCATAAATCTCAGCAGAATAAGGTATTTGCTTTGGATGTTGCACCATCAACTTCATCTAAAGGTAAGGGAGTATTGGAAGGTACGTTACTGTTAGATGGCAAGTATATTAACGTTATGATTGATTCGGGTGCTTTTTTTTAGTTTTATTTCTCTGGAATCTGTAGAGAAGTTCTCTCTTACCCCTAGTACTTTTGACCGTCCCATTCTTGTATCTAATCCAGTATGAGGGGTAACCAAATTAGATACGATCTGTAAGGATTTGAGGATATCCTATATGTCCCATAGTTTTTCTTGTGACCCTTATGTGTTGGATTTTAAGGGGTTTGACTTATTTTAGGGATGGATTGGCTCGATAAGTATAAAGCTGTCCTGAATTGTGATGAGAGAACAGTTTCGTTGGAAGCCAATCTGGGTAGAATTGCTAGAGTGATGTGTGATAATTCTAGAATTCACTTGAGTTGTCTTTTACGTGGAATTGAGACTTCTCAGGAGAATGTTGAAGATATCGATGTGGTTTAAGCTTTTCCTGATGTATTCGAGGAAGTCAAGTGTTTACCACCGCACCGAGAGATAGAGTTTCGCATTGATTTTGTAACTACCCGCATATTTATCGATTATATATTTAAATATTTTGTTTAAATATTTTATCGTCATTCAGATTTTTGTCCGAAAAGCTACTTTTTGCAAACGGTCGAATTAGGACTCGAGACCACTTCCATTGAGTTAGAAATGCCGTTTACAATTTTTTTAAGTATAAACATTGATAGTTTTGGTGTTAGTGAAATTTCACTAACTTTTCCCGCTTTGGACTTTGGGTTAGTCTAGCCATTATAACTCAAACCCACTTCTCTCCTTCTTCTCGCTCTTCATAAATTCCTACCAAACACAAACTTTAACATTAATGTGAGTGGAAAGGGAAATTAGAAACTCCAAGCCTAGGTTTCAACTCCAACTCCATCATTCAACTCCAAATTCAAGGAAAAGCATTGGATTCAAGCTTGTAGTTGCTTCTCCATTCACCTTCAAGCTTTAACTTCGTAATTTGGTGAAAAGGTGAGATTTTTATCTCACAATTCTAGCCTATAACTATATTGAACTGTTGGGAATGATTCCCTATCATTTTTGCATGCATATTAGCATTTGGTTTGGATTGGCGAAAAACTCCAATTTTTAGCGTTTTGGTGAATTTTCTGCACTTAGGTCGCTCTGGCCTTTTTATGTGTTCGAAGTTAGGTCGCTCGCGTGTTATCGCGCTAGGTCGCACTGCCTTGAATTAACGTCTTCGGTGTTAGGTCGTATGGACCTTAGGTCGTATGTCGTATGGACCTTAGGTCGTAGGTCGTTCTGGCCATTTCTAACGTCTTCGGTGTTAGGTCGTATGGACCTTAGGTCGTAGGTCGTATGGACCTTAGGTCGTAGGTCGCTCGGCCTATTTAACTCGACCTGTTTTATGCTAACCCCTTAGCTCGACCTAGCTTAGATCGTTAGGTCGCGAACTCAGTTAGGTGGCGTGACCCAATATACTTAGGTCGTTTGACCTTATATTCTTTTAGGCCTTTACCTCGTTAGGTCATAGGTCGCTCGACCTTATTGCCTTGTTAGGCCGCGAACCCTGTTAGGTCGCGTGACCCAATACACTTAGGTCGTTTGACCTTATATTCTTTTAGGCCTTTGCCTCGTTAGGTCGTAGGCCGCTCGACCTTATTGCCTTGTTAGGTCGCGAACCCTATTAGGTCGCGTGACCCAATACACTTAGGTCATTTGACCTTATATTCTTTTAGGCCTTTGCCTCGTTAGGTCGTAGGTCGCTCGACCTTACTGCCTTGTTAGGTCGTGAGTCCCTTAAGTTTCTCCCCTCTTCTAACCCGCGAGTTCCTTAAGTTGTTCGTCTTCCTTAGGTCACTCACCAGGTTGAGTTGCACCTTACCTTACCTCGGCCATGTTAGGTCTCGAGTTTCCCTTAGGTCGCCTACCCCCTTAAGTCGCTCGACCACAAGGTCGCGAACACCTTTAGATCGCTCGATCCTATTCTCTCTTAGGTCTTCACTAGGTCGTACCGTTTTGGACGGGGCTCTGCCCCGCACCCCGCCGGGGGCGCTGCCTCCTGGACCCCCACCTTGGGGGGTTGCTACCCCCCATGGACCCCCCCCTCCGTAGGGGATCTTATCTGAAAAACATTCAACAGAACTTGCTTTGTTGAGATGCTGAGTTGACCATTCTTCGAGACAAACTATCTTTGGCTTCTTGGTCGATTTTATGGATTTTTGAATATCTATTTCGATGGATTCTTTATCGGTTTCTTTGGATTTTATTCACGTCTTCGAATGTGAATTATTATGATTGATTGTTTCTACAACCACTTCTATGATTTGTCACTTTAAAATATAAAGGTTTTCTATACTAGTAGTAAATATCAAAACTCTTTCAACAAAATGATTTCAACTCTATTTCCAATAACAAAGCTCTTTTCTTAAACCATTTTCCAATCTACTAGTATATACAAACCTTTACCTCACTCGAATGAGAAATCTAATTAAACGGCTTAGTAAAAAAGTGGTATGAAACGCTTGCGTTCACTTCGTCGGTTAATTCTTGGACTTGTTCGATTGAACCTCTTGTGACAATTTTCTAGTGAAGATCTACAGTTTGTTCGTAAATATTTGAGTTAAGCAAGTGGTTATGGGACATGAAGCTAAACTTTTATATTTACTAACTTAGTGTAATTGACACTTCTTGATGATCATGACGAACATTTTTGTGTCTAGACTAGCAGCTGTGCGATGTCTCTTTGTCTACGAGGGAGACTAGACCCCGCTCTTGTGATGTTTTGCCATCGCATTTGTGTGATGTTTCGCCATCACATATGTGGGGTAGCGCCCCACGGTCTTCAGGCCATTCGTGTGTCAAAATTAATGGCTTGCAACCATGAGATAGCGTCTCGCTTTGTGTTACACGTGTAGGTGAGTTTTCGTGCTCCCATTTTGTGAGTTTTCATGCTCCTATATTGTGATTTCTGGATTTCTTGTGTAGTCTTCTGGAATTTGTTCTTCACCTATTTTCATGACTTTCATTGTAATGATTTTCCAGCTTTTATATTTAGGTGAATTTGGATCTTTTAGAATATTCTTTTGATATTGTTTGATCTCTTGATGATCTTCATTTACATGCTTATCATAGTATGTCTTTATGGTTACTATATGTTCTTGCCATATCTAGTGTTTATATCATGTTATCTGATATTTATAGCTAGACTGATCTGTTTATTATTTTCTTATAAATAATACTCGGGTCAGACCGAGATGTTACAGGTGCTTCTGCTTGACTTCTCCCCCAGGGATTTACTACTCTAACTTTTGGCTGACCGTTTAGATTAGCAGTTTTTGTCGTTTACACTTGAGATATAGACTCATAGTTGTATTCTTTTGTATAGCACGTGTTGTTATTCTTTTGTATTATTGTGGATCTTTTTGACCACTACTCTGATGTACACTTTCATGTGTTAGTTACATATTCATATCTTCTTCCGCCTTTGTGATATGGATGTCTGTGATTGATTAGTATTATGCTTATTTCTATGTTTATTTCCGAAGATTATTTATAGCCACCGTGTGATAAGAAATCACATGGATGGTCGGTCCTCAACAGCCTTATTCTCCGTGCTAGTTGACAGCACTACACTGTAGTGTTCTTGGCTAGCGTGGGTATAGAGGTGGGGCGTCACAGATTTGTTTCCAGGAGCAGTACCAGTGATTTAGCCTAATAGGAGGATGGCTCCTAGGGAGATGGAGGAGCAAGTGAAGCAAACTTAGGATCTTTTGGAGAAGGGATTGATTAGGCCCTATTTTCCTTGTTGGGGTTCTGCTGCGGTGTTTTTCACCAAGTCGGATGGATCGCTAAGGTTCTGTGTTGACTATCGAGAGTTGAACAAAGTGACCATTCGAAATAAGTATCATCTTCCTCGTATTGATGAACTCTTTGACCACCTGCATGGAGCTTCTATCTTTTCTCAACTGGATTTAGCTTCAGGTTTCCATCAATTAAGGGTAGCTGAGGACAGTATTCCCTTGACTCTATTTAGGGGACCAAATTGTTACTATGAGTGGTTCGTTATGCCTTTCGGGTTAACCAACTCTCCTGCTCACTTTGTCGACTTGATGAACCGAGTCTTTCGAGATGTATTGAATAAGTTTATTCTTGTGTTCATCGATGATATCCTGGTCTACTCTAAGTCTGAGGAAGAGCACAAGCATTGGCTATTCCGAATGGAAAAAGAAAATTTGAAGTTTATACAGCTGCTTGTATAGTTGGACTGGGAGCAGTTCTGATGCAAAATGGTAGAGTTATTGCATATGCGAGTAGGGAGCTGAAGCCACATGAAGGAACTGCGCTACGCACGATCTTGATTTATTCGCCATTTTTTTTGCTTTAAAGATCTGGAGGCACTATCTTTTGGGCGAGAAGTTTGAGTTATTCACGGATCACAAACTGTTGAAATATCTTTTCCCTCAAAAGGATCTTAATCTGAGGCAGCAGCGATGTAACGAACCGCTATCTTGGACCAATTCAAATCGACAATAAAACCATACATGGCCGATTTGAATTGCTCAAAATACCAGATTGTTTATTTAAATTTGGAAAAACTCGGTATATACAGTAAAATAAATCAATCACAGAATCACAAATACAGAGTAGTACAATAATCGTAGCGGTGTAAATAAATAGTGGTTCATGAAGCTGCTATATAAACATCAGAGTTAGAAATAAAATACAACAGAATATCTCACATGCAGTGAAGTCTCCAGTATGAGCAAATGACTTCTCTGAACAAATCAACTGGAAAAGCTGAAAGCTGAATCGATAGTTGGATCTCTAAACGAAGCTTCAAACTCCAACAGGTGAGTCTCAAACACAAAACACTCGAGTCAGGATTAACATTATTATATCAATAAATCCAACTCAAGTGAAACATCAACTGGAATACAAGTAACTCAAAGGATGTTTGGGTTAACCATCGTCTAAGGATCTGCAGAAACTATCTACAAGGTAGAAATATACACTATAACACCATGGTCATTCAATTTTATTTATACTTCAAAATCAAAACATCATTTCCCTTTCAAATATATCTGTTTTCCAAAATAGTCTATATATATTACATAATGTATAAGGTAAAGTATTTGAAATTTCCCCAACTACACAAATTGATTTAAATCAACTCAAGTTCCAAATTCCCATTTATTCAAAGCTCAATTCATTAATTCAATTCAGCTCCCAATAACCGTTTAAACTTCTGTTATGTTCAAAGCTTTAATATTCAATATTTTAAAGTTAAATCTAACAGTTTCATATAGATCTTGATTTAGCTTCATTATTATTTAGTCAGGAAATATCCACTTAACAAGTTCAATATCATTTAAATAGCCTTAGATTACATTTTTTACAGAATATTTCCTTAAATTTATTTAAACTTAAAATATCCTTTTAATCCCTTTTACCAAAACCAAGTTATAACATCATATCTTCAATCCCGAATTCAATAGTTTCAAATCGATTTAATTGAATATAATTCTTAATTAAATACCATTTGCAATTAATTCAACTTTATTTTCTCAACTTTAGCTTATTTAAAATTTTACCAAATATATTTTGAAATATACATTTAAACGAATCCTTAAACCTATTATATGTATTAAATCAATCTCAATTAGATTAAATATTATTATTAGGTCTATACATAAAATTTTCATTTTTATACATATAATATTCCAATAGTCGGTCTTTATTAAACTATATTTTTCTTCCCGAAACCATAGAAATTCTTTTCAAAACATTTTTATATATATATATATATATATATATATATATATGGACCAACGGTGTTGTTAACGCTAAAATTTAAACGCTAACACCCCGGTGTATAAAGTGTAGTTGTGAAAGCACCACCCGATGATTGGGGAACAGAGTATAAGCAGAAAACCGCAGAAAAAGCAGTAAACAACGGCGATTTTATAGTGGTTCGGCTTAATAGTTTGCCTACATCCACTTTGAATATCTTTATTGATGATTTCGTTACAAGTCGATACAATTCTTTCCAAGTACAATACACTTTGTATTATCAAACACCTTGAGCGAGTAGCTTAAACTTCAATGTAAGTGAGAGTCTTCAAATCCATGTCGGATGTATGAGATTCCTTCTTAAAGTTGTTGGTAGCGTTCTACGTGTCTTGAAAGCTTTGAGTGTTGAGTCGGTTTGGAATGCAGCAGAGTATCGGTGCTAGAAAAGAATGAGCCAAAAGTCCTTTTCTAGTTGGAGCTAGGGTCGTATTTATAGACATTTCTCGGAGTTAGGTCGTAACTCGTACGCGACTTATGATAAGTCGTAACTCGTAGATGACTCATGGTAGGTCGTGGCTGACCTACTGGGTTTAGCTCATGGCTTGGTCCAAAGTTATGCACCCATTTGAATGAATGATACAAGTTATAAGTCGTTCGCGAGTAAACCAAATGCAACTTCCTTTATGCTAGCATGAGTCGTACACGATTCATCATCAGTCGTAAGTCGTCAACGAGTCATCTTATTACAGCATGGTATTGAACTTGTCTCCAAGTCTTAGGTCGTGAACGACTTATCTGCAGTTATAAGTCAGCAGCGACTTAAGTGTTGTTAACTCTTCCTTTTAGTGCTTTGAGTCGTCACTCCTTTAGGTCGCTAGGTCGTAACATCTTTAAGTGGTGGACTTTCTTAAGTCGTGACATTGCCTAAGTCGTTTAGGTCTTAACCTGTTAGGTCGTTAGCTCCTTAACTCGTAAGCTTTTAACTCGCAGGCTCTTTAACTCGTAGACTCCTTAACTCGTGGGCTTTTAACTCGTAGACTCCTTAACTCGTGTCCTCTTTAACTCGTAAGCTTTTAACTCGCAGGCTCTTTAACTCGTGGGTGAAACGGGGTTAACATTTGCCCCTCGAAGCAAACGCTTAAGTCGTAAGTCGTGTGCTTCGACTCATCATAACCCGGGCGCACCGATTCGAGTTTCATCGCCTCTAGATATAAAATGCTTGAGTCGTTCCTCCTATCTCACTCTTCTCATTACTTATCTCCTGAGCCATTCCTGCCATTATCACGTCGTCAAACTTTCAAAGGCGATTTCGAACCAATTTTACTTCCAACCATCTCTAGCTTCACACCACGTAAGCAACTTTCTCTTTTCCCCGATCGCCGGTCACCATCATCGATCTCCGCCCACAATTTACATCCTTGAGCCATGCAAATACTGCTGCATGGGTTATCGGTGGACTTAAGGTTGTTTGATTTGATTCAGGATAACTCGTGATTTATAACGATTTCGTAGTGTGATAAGATTAAGGTTGAGGACTTTGAAGTTACTGGATTAATGGGTCAGGAGGAAAAAGCTTGTGGGTTAGGAGAAAAGACTAACGGGTTAGGAGAAGAAGTTAACGGGTTAGGAGTGAATCGCTGTTTTAAGTATGATTCACCAGTCTTATGCGACCAAGTATTCTTTGCGACATAGCAACCTTTACGACTCAAGCCCTGAGTCGTAGCCGAGTTAAAGCTTGAAATCTTGAGTCGTGGCCATGTTAGTACTTAGGAAATTTCCTATTGCTTTTCCACTGGAGTCCTTCCTCTGTTTCACGACCTTTGACCCAAAGCACTGCCGACTTAGAACATCATTGACTTAAAATTGAAGCGACCTAAACTGACTTGCCCCTTAACCCTTAAGTCGTGGGCAAGTTAGCCAGAAAACCAATGGCCTAACTTAACCCATAAGAAATTAAAAGGAAAATCTTTGAGTCGTTGGCGAGTCATGACTTGTATGAATTTTTTCGTACTTTGAACCGTTGCATGGACTTTGAACTGTTGAACTTTATTGCATTCATTCACAGGTCACTTTAACTTGCAAGCTAACAATCTGTCCAATACAACATTTACAGAAAATTGGGACGAATATACTGCCATCGATTGCCCACATCAAATGACAGATTAGTTAATAACAGATAATTAACTTAAATAAATTGTGTGAACGAAGTGCTTTCAACTCATCAATTTCAAGTAAAATATTAAAGCAACACTGAAATAGTCAATTGAAACTGACCAGCCTGCACTAATATTATGCTTGAACATTAGATTAACAAGTTCTGAAATTTTGTAGTCGATCAATCGTCGACTAGTTTAATTCCAGTTATATTTATTTGTTATTTTTATTAGTTATGCACGACACTTCACACTTTTAGGAAACATGCACCTTCACATTTGAATATCCAGTTGCTTGTGTAAAATGACTTCTCAGGAAGAAGATACAACAGTTCAGACTGGCAAGGCAACTGTTATTCTGGCTCCACTAGTCAATCCTCCCGAAAGAGCCCATACCACGCTATCATACAAAGTTTTTCGCCAGTTGTGTGCTCAGTTTGGCATTGCTGAATCAGATGCCATTCTTCCCGAGAGAAGTAACACTGCTGACATAGCACCCCCTGGCTTTGTAACGGTCAATCAACAAATGTGCCTGAGTGGGGGCGTTCCTCCTTTCAATGACTTTTTCCAACAACTTCTTCGTCAATTGGCCATCGCCCCATCCCAGTTACACCCCAATGGCTATGCCATTTTAATGGGGTTGTGTGTACTGTTTAGGAGGACGCTTGATCGATTCCCAAGCTTTGACGAGATTTGCTTCCTATGCTCTTTCACCAGGACTAAAGATCACCCCTCTATTACTGTCGTGAGAAGTGCTCGAAATCGTAAATTGATCATCGGCCTTCCTGACAGCGCTCACGGGTTTTTGACTCAATTTTTCTATGTTCGCTATCCCCCGGGGTTTTACGCTGTATGGAGGGAAGGAAGTAAGATTAACCATTATTACTATGTTTGTTATTCGACTTTTGCGAGACTGAATTGTTAAGTGTTAACTCCGCTTCTTTTTTATTTTCAGCGCTCCCCCCTCCTACTAGGGATCCCAGTCATAAGCCAACTTTCGAGAGGCTCAAGGCCATGCCAGTTGAGGAGAGAGACATTCAATTTCTGTTGAAAGACGAATTTTTGCATTAGTACGGACTTTTGCATACTTCTCGTTCTACACATCCTCATGAAATCCCAGACTCCCCAGCTAGAGCGTCGGATGCCCCAGCTTCTACCGACACATGTATACCAAAAGGACCTGCTCCCGAGGCTTCACTAGTGAAGTGTTCAACTCCGAAAGATGCTGCAGGGCCATCTGACAAGCCTGCACTTTCTCCAGTGGTTGAAGAAGAAGAGCCCCTTCATCAAACCGGTGAGAATGTTGAGGAAGGAGACGATGGAGGGAGCCTTGTTAGGCACGATGGTGATGACATCATTGGGAGTTTAAGTGACATAATGATCACCTCTCAAGAGCTCTTTAAAGATGACTCTGCCAGTGTCAAAGTTATATCTCCGGCGATTGAAGCGACATCCGTCCTTAAACAGACTCCTTTATCCCAAGAGTTGCCATTAGCTATAAAACCTTTCGTTACCCCTCAACCGACGAGCGGTTCGTAGTCCAGTTTGACGCGTTTAGCTTACACATCACACATGACTAGGATTCTTTGACATCTTATACGCTTAGCTCTTCATACTTTCAAAAAATTCTAAAGTTGTGCTTTTTCCAATTTCAGGTTCTTCAATGAAGCGAGGTGGCTCGTATTATGATGACTTCCAGCGATACGGGAGACGCGGCCAGTATGATTATAAGCGCCATCTTCCTGTTCATAGAGAGACTGATGAAGAGAGGGCCGCTCGGAAGGCTCGGGAAAGATGTGCCCATGAAGAACGTTACGGAAGACCGGATGACCGATACGATTCTTCCCACAAAGAGGGTGACTCCCACAAACGCAAATCTCATGATGATAGAGGGAAGAGTCACATAACTGATGACTCGAGTAAACGGGCTAAAGTCAGTAAGGAGCCAATGCCTGCAACTTATGAAAAGATTACTGCTCCTACTTCTTCTCGGTCTCCTGCCCCTTCCCGTACTGATATCCAGGCGATCATTAACAGGCCTCCTTACCAAGTTGGACCAGGTCCAGCCGCTCTCCAATGTCGATTTCCAAATTGGTGCTTAAAAGGAGTTCGCTTTGACCTTGATCTGGTTCCCATAGACAAAAATGCCATGTTACGGAACCTTGATGCCGTTAAAGGTGACATTGAGAGGATATCAAATTGGCAAAAACTTGTTGATGAGCTTCAAAGGGTGAATCGGGCCAATCTTGAAGCTATGTTAACCATGGAGAATAACAAAACCGAATGGCAAAAGACCCTTGAGCAGCATGATGCGAAAATGAATAGCATTGCCGCCTACAACGAAAAACTTGAAGCGGAAGTGGAAAAGCTTAAAGAAGAACTTGTTACTTCTTCCGCTTCCTACTCTCAAAAAGAAAATGTGCTTCAACAACAAGTGCGGGATGCTCATGCTGCACAAAGGGATGCCGAGCCCAAGGCTGATGGACTGTAGAGAATTGTAGCGGGCTGCCGTACTGACATTACTCAGTTGCAAGAGCAAACTAGCTTCCAGGTTGCGGAAATTGAAAAATTGAAAGCTCAACTATCTAAAGTCGAAAAGGTGCGAGATGAAGCGGTTGCTGGAAGAATTGCAGCTGAAGAAGCTCATGAAGCTACCAAAGCTGACATCGGCTCGACACTATTTGAATTCTATTTGCAAAGTGTGTTAGGGCGTGGCAGTCTTGCATTCCTGGGTCCCAAATATGAGGTTACCCTGGCTGAAGTATGGGAAGCCGCGCTTGAAATGCTTAAAGGCGCCGGGTACACGGAAGAGGAGCTAGAGGCACACTATTTAGACATCGAAGCTCACGCAGCACTTGCTAGGGGGAAGGAGTAACTTGCTAGATTGCGAGCTGAAACGATGGGGAAAGAGCATCTAGAAAAGGAAACAACTTTGACTGCCCCTGTCCCTCCTTCAACTTCAGCTGATGTTGACATTGCTGGTTCTAGCTCTTACACACTGATTCCTACTAAAGCTGATACCGGAGCCATAATTACACAAGCCGTAGATGAGCCACAAAAGAGTGCTGAAGCTCCAGACTACGAAGTTGATGTGATACCACCAACTTCTCCAGGTAACCCTAATAATGCTCAAGGGGACAACTTGCCAGTTTCTTACGGATTTAACGAGCTTCTTGATTATCTCTTGAATCTCGACGAGCCGTTGTCTCATCTTTTCACGGGAATTACTGACACTTTTAACTTTTCCTTTGTAGAGAAAGCGCCGAGCGTTATTCAAACTTCTTCACCTCCAGTTACTGTTCCTCTGCCTCCCCAATCACTCCTACTCCTCATCCGGGATCACAGGAAGAAATAATAGGTGCCCTTCGGGGCTTAGATGACCCATCTGCTTCGCAAGAGCAAAAGGACGAAGGACTTCAGGGGGGTGAGATATCTCCAGAGAGGACTCCTTCTGATGACATAACTTTGTCTAAACTTGTTACTCTAGTAAGTGAATCTTCCTCAAAGAGGAAAAAGAAGCGCGGAATATCAAAGAGGAGGAGGAAGAGCATCATTGCTACTGAAGAGGAACCGGAAGTTGAACCAGTTGTACCTCCCTCTCCTTCTTCCCTCATGCCTATAGATCGACCCGAAAAGCTAACCATCCGGCCGAATGAAGGGTCCAAAGGTGGCAAGAAGAAATGAAGATTCCGGTTTTTAGCTTTTTGTTTTTTGCATGTACTTGTCGAGGATTGTGCGGGTAACGGCCCCCGCTTTCTTTATTTCGAAACTTATATCTGTAATACAATTGAATAAAATGATCCTTTATTTGTACAAACTCCTGTTTAAATTTGAGAATGCATTTATTATTCATTTTTGTACAAGTTTATTTATATGATATTGCAGTGAGCTTGTGGTATGTTGTTCGAGCGTAATTTTATCAATATAGATATACCATGTTGTATGTAACTATACCATACTGCCCCCATACCATAAGCTCGCTGCAATATTTTATACTTCGAGGGGACTTGTACTCTTATTTTCTGGAGAATAATTATTTCATACTTGGAGAAATTTTATCTCGTTAAAAAAAACAGAGTACAACTCCCTCCATATAAGTTTTTACGCTTCATCCTTCGAAGAACTCACTTTTTCTTTTGTGTATATACGCATATTACCAAGTGAATCCTTCTATGTGGTAAAGCGGGCCTCTCAAGGGTACTTTAACTTCTTTTTGAGGAAGATTATTTTCCAGATAGGTAAATCATTCTTCCTTTGAAAGTTAAAGTGTGCCTTTGATGAGGATTTTTTTATATATATACCACAGTAAAGGGCTTTTTGATTTTTGTTTCTTTGAAAAGTTGCACCTCTGAGGAAAGCTTTTTCACGTTTCAACACCTGGAAGTTTTATTTCAATCTTGGTGAAACGTGTGCCTCCGAGGAGGTCTTTCTGCTTGATTGTGCCTCCGGAAGGAGGTCTTTTATTTATTTTTTTGTTTTTTTGTTTTTTTGTATTTCAACTTTGGTGAAGTGAAACTCCGAAGAGCGGCTGTTGCACTTCAACTCTTGGTGGAATGTGCCTCCGAAGAGGGCTTTACTTTGTTTTGCATTTCAACTCTGGTGAAGTGGACCGCTGAAGAGCGGCTCTTACACTTCAACTCCTGGTGAAATGTGCCTCCGAAGAGGGCTTTATTTTGTTTGGCATTTCAACTCTGGTGAAGTGGGCCTCCGAAGAGGGGCTCTTACACTTCAACTCCTGGTGAAATGTGCCTCCGAAGAGGGCTTTGATTGCTTGGAAGTTACTCTCTCATGGTTGGAGGGTCATGACTCCTCCAATCTTTTTTGTTGAGTAGAGAACTTTCTTTTTTGCGGCATATGCCTCGTTAGAGGTCTTTATCCTCCGAAGAGTTGTGCCTCCGAAGAGGGCTTTAGTTGTTCCTTGTCCACTTGCTTATGCCTTTTCAGTGATCCTCTGTTTTCCTTTTCAAGCTCACACTCCCTTCTCTTGCAAGTAGTTTGTTTAATCCAAAGAAGTGTACTTCTTTGCTAGACAAGTTCGTGAGAACGGGCATAAGCTTCTTAATTGGATGCTTGTTTGTTCAAACGATCTCAATTTATTAGCAAGGGCCCGTTTCTGGCGAAATCATTGGCCGTTCAATTGAAGCACTTCCTATCTAGGATTTGAATTCGGGGCTTTTGTGACTCGAAATTTGTTTGTTGAATGATAACAAGAATCACTTGCTCCTGTAACGTGCAAGTTTTATTTTCATTGTCTGCAAAAATTTAAATCGACATTTCAGCAATACATTTAATGTACTTTTCATATCGAAAATAAAGCAAACATGTAATAATAATAAGGAACACAAGATTTATAGTGGTTCAGCCAAGAATTTTGGCCTACATCCACTTTATAGTCTTTCATTATTCACTTGCATCGGCTTTACAATTGCTTTCAATTACAAGAATCATACATTCATAATTCTTTTTACAATATTTCAACAAAGCTTTCAAGTAAAGTATGGACGCAAGTGATTGCTGTTCCAAGCCCTTGGAATTTGATCTCCTTCGACAGTAGTGAGTTTGAATGTGCCGTCAAGAAGCTTCTGACCTATGACATATGGTCCTTCCCAATTTGGCCTAAACACACCTGTCGCCGTCATAATTCTCTTCAGGACTAGATCTCCAATCTCAAAGCTGCGTTGGCGGACTTTGGAATTGAAATGTCTGGATATCCTTTGCTGATGAGCTGCAATTCTGAGCTTAGCCTCTTCTCTTTTTTCATCAAGGAGATCTAGTGCCTCAAGCTGTAGTTTTTCATTCTCCACTTGATTGAAATGCATTCTTCTATGTGAAGGGACCTCTGTTTCTACCGGAATCATTGCTTCTGACCCGTATGCCAATTAAAACGGAGTATGCCCAGTCGTAGTTTTGTGGGTAGTTCTGTATGCCCATAGTGCTAGTGGTAGCTTATCGACCCAACCACCTTTTGCTCTTTCAAGTTGCTTCTTGATGGTTGACTTGATAATTTTGTTTACTGCTTCCACCTGCCCGTTTGCCTGCGGATGAGCCACTGCTGAAAGCTTTTTCTGATTTTGAATCGCTTGCAAAAATCTTGGAATTCTTCACTTTCGAATTGAGTACCATTGTCTGTAATTATTTTTGAGGCACACCATATCTGCAAATGATACTTTTAGTCACAAAATTTATCATCTTTCTAGAGGTGATAGTAGCCAATGGTTCAGCTTCTGCCCATTTAGTAAAATAATCTACAGCAACAATGGCATATTTGATTCCAGATTTGGCAGTTGGTAAAGGTCCTATAAGGTCTATCCCCCGGATTGCAAATGGCCATGGATTGACCATCTGTGTGAGTTCAGTAGAAGGTGCTCTAGGAATTTTAGCAAATCTTTGGCATCTGTCACATTTTCGAGAATAGTCTGCAGCATCTCGATTAATTTCTTGCCAAAAATATCCGTATCGGAGAACCTTCTTTGCTAAAGTTTGACCACCTAAATGATCACCACATTCTCCTCCATGTACCTCAGCTAGGATTGTTTTGGACTCTTCCCTGGATACACATCGAAGTAATGGCATTGAGAATCCCCGTCTGTATAATTGGCCATCCTGGACTATATAGCGGGAGGCTTTCCTCAGTAGCTTCTGTCGTTCTTTTGAATTTTCTGGTAAAGAGCCATTGAGCAGATATTCTATTATTGGAGTCATCCATGACTCTTGCTCTTGAGACACACTCATGATCCAATCAATATCCATCTCATTAATGCTTGGAGCCGACAGGACTTCCACTGGAGCTAACCCCAGAAATTGAGCTTCGCCTGTGCTAGAGTACTTTGCGAGAGAATCTGCTTTCGTGTTTTCTTCTCGAGGAATATGGCTTATCGTGTAGTGATCGAAGTCACATAGAAGTTCCCAGGCCTTTGACAAGTAGGCAGGCAGATTTCCCCCTTTCGCTTGAAATTCCTTCTTGACTTGGCATACAATAAGCTGAGAATCACTGAAGATCTGTAATGCTCGGATGTTTAGTTCTTTAGCAATTCTCAAGCCAGCGATAAGAGCTTCGTATTCTGCTTCATTGTTCGTTGAAGGAAATTCCAATCTTAGCGCATATCATAATGACCGACCTTCAGGGGTTTCAAGTACAACCCCGGCTCCAGAACAGTAGTCATTTCTCGCGCCATCAACATATAACTTCCACTGGGTTGGGGAATCATCGATCGTTTCTTCCTCACCGTTACCCTTATCTGTGAATTCTGTGATGAAATCCGCTAAAGCTTGTCCATTTATTGCTTTTCGGGGGTGATAAGTGATGTCATATTGACTGAGTTCAATGTTCCACTTTAGAAGACGACTCAAAGTCTCAGGGCGAAACAGGACTTGCTTTAGAGGTTGATCAGTGAGGACTCTGATAGGATGAGCTTGGAAATATTGCCTCAACTTCCTCGATGCAATCAGTAGACAATAGGCGAGTTTTTCCAACTTGGAGTAATTAATCTCTGCCCCAATGTGTCTTTTGCTGATATAGTAAACCGGATGTTGAATCCTCTTGTCTTCTCGTATCAGCGCTGCACTTAGAGCATGAGATGATACTGCCAAGTATATAAGAAGATCCTCACCATCGTCGGGCCTAGAGAGTATTGGAGGCGTTTCCATATGACGAATCAATTCATCAAAGGCCTTTTGGCATTCGGGAGTCCAATCAAAGTTTTTCTTTCCTTTCTTTAGAGCATCAAAGAATGGGATGCATTTATCAGTAGCTTTGGAAATGAACCGACTCAAGGCGGCGACTTTTCCGTTGAGACTTTGCAATTCCTTCTTCGTTCTAGGAGCTTTGACTTCTTTTAAGGCGGTAATTTGAGCTGGACTAGCTTCAATGCCCCTAGCGCTCACGATGAAACCTAAGAACTTTCCGGATTCCACCCCAAACGAACATTTTAAAGGGTTAAGCTTCATTCCGTATTTCCAGAGGACTGCGAACATTTCTGCTAAGTGTTCTATGTGATCCACTGCTTTCTTAGACTTTACTAACATTTCGTCGACGTAGACTTCCATAGTCTTGCCCAATTGCGGTTTGAACATAGCATTAACAAGTCTTTGGTAGGTTGCCCCTGCATTCTTCAGCCCGAAGGGCATAACTCTGTAGCAGTAAAGACCAACATTGGTGATAAAGCTCGTGTCCTCTTGATCTGGCTCATGCATCATGATCTGGTTATATCCGGAGTAGGCATCCATAAAAGATAACAATTCATATCCCGCTGTTCCATCTACCAGTTGATCGATCCTGGGTAATGGGAAGCAGTCTTTGGGGCAGGCCTTGTTTAGATCTGAAAAATCGATGCACACTCTCCATTTTCCGTTGGCTTTCTTAACCAGCACTGGATTTGAAACCCAATTCGGATAGGTAGATTCTTTGATAAAATCATTCTCCATGAGCCGATCAACTTCTTCTTTTAATGTTGCTGACCTTTCTAGACCTTGGGTTCTTCTTTTCTGTTTCACAGGCGTAAACTTTGGATCAATATTCAGAGCGTGTACTGCAACTTCTGGGGATATTCGCACATATCGGCATGGTTCCAAGCGAAAACATCCAAATTTGCTTTCAAAAAAGATATTAAGATATTCTGAATCGACACATTAAGTTGTGAACCCACATTCAACACCTTATTTGGGTCCTTCGGGTCAACAGGTACCGGTACCGTCGTTTCCACTGGTACCACTCTATTCTCCCCTGCATTGGCTTTTCTAGGATCCACCTCTTTTCGTGCTCCGCTATGCTCGCCAGTGTAGGGTCCGCCCTGTAATTGCTACAAGGTTGGTTCTTTGATGCGGACTGGGGTTGCCGCATCCTTTCCCATTTCTCTTTTCCTTGCCTCTCGCAGCTCTGTCAGATAATACTCCCGCCCAGCATTTTGATCCCCTTTTATAACTCCTACTGCATTGTCTGTGGGGAATTTAATGGTGAGGCACCATGGGGCTAGAACAGCTTTGAACGCTGCAAGAGTTGGACGGCCAAGGAAAGCATTATAAGCAGAAAATTCGTCGACAATCACAAAAGTTTGCTTGCGGACTACTTTTCTTTCTCCCTCTCCAAGTTCTACAAGCAAATCAATGTTTCCTATCGGCTGCTTTGGCTCTCCAGTGAAGCCAGCGATTTTCTGCGACGAGGCTTGCACATCAGCCATAGGGATCTTCATTTGGTCGAATGTTTTCTCGAAGAGGATATTGCAGGATGCGCCACAATCATTGAGAACTCTTCTGACAATAGCTGGCCTGATACTAGCCGAGATGACTAAGGGATCCAAGGTAGGAGCTTCAACACCTGTGGACTCCCTAGCTCTGAACACAATATCATCATTGAAAGTTCTTTGTTGTTTCAGGGGCGTAGCATCTTCCAAAACAAAGACATCTTCTACGGTCGGTACATATTTCAAAGCCCGGGTATACCTTTCCATCTCACCCCAACTCCGGCCTGCTGGGTGAGGTCCTCCCGTAATGACATTGATAATAGGCCTTCCGGATTCATGCCCTGCAGCCTTCTCACTTGTCCTAGGTTGATGAGCAGGAGCTTGTTGCCCCTGACTAGACGAAGCAGGATTGCTGCTATTCTTTTCCACAAATTGCTGCAGCTTGTTTTCCCTTATCAATTCTTCAATCAAATTCTTCAATTGGCGGCATTCGTCGGTATCATGACTGGGTTGATTATGGAAGCGGTAGAACTTCCCGCTTTGTATAGCTCTTTTCCCGGTTCTCAGAACAGGAGGTTTAGGATAGTCAACAGAATCTTTAGTGGCAAGGTAAATACGCTCCGACGTATCAGTTAAAGGAGTATATTCCGATGGCTTGAAGGAACGAGGCTTCTTCAGATTTTTCTGTTTCTTTCCATCGTTATTTTCCCTTTTCTGTCCTACAGATTCATTCTTGCGTGGAGCAGCAATGTTATCTTCAGCTTTTTCCAATACTGCCTTTACCGATATAGGACGGCTTTCCAGGCGTATGAACTCATCTGCTTTCTTGTAGAATTTTTCAAGGGAATTTGGTTCCTTCATGTTTAGCCATTTTCCAAATTCGCTCGACTTATCAATGGCCCTCATCAGATAAGTCAAGATCATCCGTGGTTCTGCATTGTCTACCTCAGCCAGCGCTATATTAAAGCGATTCAAGAAAGATCTGATAGTTTCCCCTGGATTCTGTTCTAAACTTGACAATGACATGATAGCTTTGTCTTTTGAAGCATATAGTCTGGACTGCTCCTTGAATTTTCGGGTTAGGTCAGAAAACTGATCTATAGATCGGATTGGTAGCTTGGTGAACCAAAGCAGATCTACACCTTCCAGATATACAGGAAAATATCGACACTTTATTTCATCAGAAGCTCTGGCACCTGTCATGTGCCAATCATACTTATACAAGAATTCGTTCGGATCGCTTGTCCCCTTGTAAGCTGGAATGGTTGGAGGGACGAACTTCCTCGGAAACTCTGCCTTTAAGATCCTTTCGATAAACGGGGTTTTACTTGGAGCGAAACCCCATTCTTTCTCGTCTTCATCCCTTTGCATGCTCTCTTTCATGATTTGTCGAACCATTTCAGAAAGATACCCCTCATCATTTCGAGCTTTAGATCCATCAACTTCAGGAAGTGTCTGCTCAAAGGGGCTGGCAGCCCTCTCAGGAACGTTCCTTTCTTCAGCATCATAAACGTTGCCAGCAAAGTTCCTTTCATTACTCGTTGGTTGGCGGTTCGCCCCAAGCAAATCGTTCAACCTATTCAAAATTAGAGCATTTTGGGCATTTTGAACCTCAATTGTGCATTTTGGGCATTTATCTGCTGGTTCAGCCCTAAGATTACAGCATCCAACTCTGCTTTTGTAACCCCAACAGGTGGAGTGGCTTGATTAGGTACTGGGGAAGCAGAGGTTCCTTCTTGAAAATTTCCAGATCTATTCCTTCTCCCTGGAGCCATGATTTCAGATAAACTTCTAGTCTTCAGAGAGATTACTTCAACAAACTTTCATGGAGCAATGATGATAATTCGCCCTGAGTTCAGTTCTCAGTGAAAGCACCAAAAATGTTAACGCTAAAATTTGAACGCTAACACCCCGGTGTATAAAGTGTAGTTGTGAAAGCACCACCCGATGATTCGGGAACAGAGTATAAGCAAAAAACCGCAGAAAAAGCAGTAAACAACAGCGATTTTATAGTGGTTCGGCTTAATAGTTTGCCTACATCCACTTTGAATATCTTTGTTGATGATTTCGTTACAAGTCGATACAATTCTTTCCAAGTACAATACACTTTGTATTATCAAACACCTTGAGCGAGTAGCTTAAACTTCAATGTAAGTGAGAGTCTTCAAATCCATGTTGGATGTATGAGATTCCTTCTTAAAGTTGTTGGTAGCGTTCTACGTGTCTTGAAAGCTTTGAGTGTAGAGTCGGTTTGGAATGCAGCAGAGTATCGGTGCTTGAAAAGAATGAGCCAAAAGTCCTCTTCTAGTTGGAGCTAGGGTCGTATTTATAGACATTTCTTGGAGTTAGGTCGTAACTCGTACATGACTTATGATAAGTCGTAACTCGTAGATGACTCATGGTAGGTCGCGGCCGACCTACTGGGTTTAGCTCATGGCTTGGTCCAAAGTTATGCACACATTTGAATGAGTGATACAAGTTCTAAGTCGTTCGCAAGTTAACCAAATGCAACTTCCTTTATGCTAGCATGAGTCGTACACGATTCATCATCGGTCGTAAGTCGTCAACGAGTCATCTTATTACAGCATGGTACTGAACTTGTCTCCAAGTCTTAGGTCGTGAACGACTTATCTGTAGTTATAAGTCAGCAGCAACTTAAGTGTTGTTAACTCTTCCTTTTAGTGCTTTGAGTCGTCACTCCTTTAGGTCGCTAGGTCGTAACGTCTTTAAGTCGTGGACTTTATTAAGTCATGACATTCCCTAAGTCGTTTAGGTCTTAACCTGTTAGGTCGTTAGCTCCTTAACTCGTAAGCTTTTAACTCACAGGCTCTTTAACTCGTAGACTCCTTAACTCGTGGGCTTTTAACTCGTAGACTCCTTAACTCGTGTGCTCTTTAACTCGTAAGCTTTTAACTCGCAGGCTCTTTAACTCGTGGGTGAAACGGGGTTAACAGGTGTCTTTATATAATTTCATGCCCCATGGTCAAGGGATACAGATATTCATCATTTCAATTCAAAATTTAAATATACGGGTAGATATCACTTCGACACGCAATCCCAAATTCAATTTAATTGAAAATTGCTTGGGCTTATCATTTCAACCTATAACAAAATTCTCCTATTGTAAAGTCCGTTCGGGTATGTATCATTTCAACCCATAGTGAATTCTAAACTACAGGAAACTTGCATAGTGATAATTGATAATAAAATAAAATAACAGGCATATATCATTAATAATAATATAATATAAACAACAGGATATGGTGTCATATCTCACAGGTGAACGGTACAGATAATAGCATATATAACAATTTAAATAACTACGGTAGCATATTTCTATTGTCATTTCAATTGAAATCAAATTTAATGAATACAAGAACGTTAATTGTGAGTGATTGCTCACCTTTCGAGGCTGGAGATTTTGACGACTCGATGAGATACGAATTGGATCACGATCTAGCACATCGAGTAGTCCAAACAACAACTCAAAGCAAAGTTAGATTTGAACGCGAATTGGACGAACAAGGCTGATGTAACAACCCATAATTTTGTGAATATTTTTAATTAATTTTTTTTTGAATTGATTTTTAAATCATTTAAAAGTGAATTTTTAGAACTTTTCCAATGTAAGTTTGGAATTTGTTTGTAATTTATTTGTCAAGTGCAATAAATAAACAATTTTTGAAAATTTTATATATTGGTCAAAATTTGAATTTTCAGTTTAAATGTTAAAATTTTAATCTTTTCTTTGAAGCAGAATCTATTCATCATATATGTTCTGCTTTTCGTTTCGTTAAATTCTGAGTTATACCTTTTAAATTAGATAAATTACAACGTTTTACACGCAGTTATTTTTTGTATTTCTATTTCTATTTTTTTATGTTCATTCCTATATTTTTATTTTCTATGTTATTTTATTTTTCTATTTTGTTTATCTAAACTTTATTTATTTAGTGAAGGTTTCTTTTGTGCATATACATCTATATTTATTGGATAAGTAACAAATCAATTAAGATATGTTTTAAATATAGGCATACGTTTCTTAATTTATTTCTTGCCTTTATATATTTCCCACCTTTTAATCTTCTACCATATCTATTCATAAATGCATAGACATGATTTTCTCCTTTTCAATCACATACAAAGTTATCAAACTCCTCTTTTCATTTGTTTAAGAAAAATATATACAAGATCTTTTCCTACTTAAATTGTGCCTTTTTAAATTTAAAATTAATTTCTGCGTTTCATTTTTTTTATATTTCTATTTCCATCTTCTTATGTACTTGTATGGTGTGTATAAACTTTATTTATTTAATAAAGGTTTTTCTTTTGTGTATATACATCTATATTTACTGGATAAGTAACAAATCAATTAAGATATGTTTTAAATGTAGGCATACGTTTCTTAATTGATTTCTTGCCTTTATATATTTCCCACCTTTTAATCTTCTACCACATCTATTTATAAATGCATAGACGTGATTTTCTCCTTTTCAATCATGTACAAAGTTATCAAACACCTCTTTTCATTTGTTTAAGATAAATATATACAAGATCTTTTCCCTACTTAAATTGTGCCTTTTAAATTTCCTTGCCCATTTATTTTCTAACTATTCCTAAACTTTAGCTATTCAAAGATTTTTAAACCTAGCCATCTCTTATCATTCACGTGAAATAAAAAAAAGTTTCTCATTGTATCATTTGAGTGAGGATCTAGATCCATGGCTTCCTTCTCTCTTCTTTTTCCACTTTTTTTCCTCTCTCTTCTCTTTTTCTTTTTGTTTTCTCCTTGCATAGCTCGGCCTCCACCACCACAACATCACCTCCTCCTCACTATTAGACCATGGCTAAGCCCACTTGGTGGTTGAAAGCAAGGTTATGTTCTTTGATTCGTAATTGCATGGTTTATTCCATCTTTTGTTGCGTTGAATCTTATTCTTATGATTTGTGTATTTTTTACATACAAGATATGGATCTTGACTCTCCATCTACTCAAAAGTTTGGTCATGCCTTGTCGTGCTTTATGGAGTTCCAATTGTGTATTGTGAATTTGATTCTAGCTTTTAAAAGGTGAGTTTTTATCACTCTAGACATATGTACTTATATTATTGTGGAATAATGACAAATGGATCTGTATAAATTGATATGTCATTCATACATGCCTGTGATATGTTATATGATCTTAAATGCTGTTGATATATATGTTGCATCATCTAATATGTATTTATATGTTATACTATTCATTTTATATACTATATCTCACACTGCAAGTTCCCTGTCACTATGGGTATGATAGGCTCAAATGATTTTTATTGCATTTATTTACTTGGGATTGCGGGTTTGAAATGATAGAACCCGGATTTTTCTTATTAAATTATGGATTGAAATGATACATGTCCGTATCACTTGACCTAGGTTAGAAAATTTTACACAGGACCGTGGATAAATTTTTTATAATAGTTTTCAAAAAATTATTTAGTATTTTGAATTTATAAATATGTGGAAATTTAAAAAAAAAATTGATTTAAAGATTTAGACTATAAAGAGATATTGGTTTTCTATAAGTTAAGATTTTATAAGTTGATTTTGGTATTTAATTGTAATGAAAAAAAAATCTTTATTTGGTTTTAAATTTGAAATTTAAATATTTGGAATATAATAAACAACTTAATAATGAAATTTTATTTTATGTGGAATTCTAAATCTAGCCTAGTAGTTGGAATGAATTTTATTCCATGAAGCGGATATGTTTGTATAAATAGGTTTACAATGATTTTCTAAGTTAAGTTGTATAAGTTAATGTATAAAAATGTAATATATATATATGACTTAACTTGATGATTGGAAATTGGTTTCCAAATGGAGATTTTAAGTTAAGAAAATAAGGTAATTTAAATTGAAGAAACATGTGAAGTTTTAATTAATGAAAGAAAAGTATAAGTTTTTAATTAGTGAAAGCAACGTGTAAAGCCTAATTAATGAGAGAACATATAAAGTTTTTAATTAATGCAAGAAACATGTAAAGTTTTAATTAATGAAAGAAAAGCGTAAGTTTTTAATTACTGAAAGAAATGTGTAAAGTCCTAATTAATGAGAGAACATATAAAGTTTTTAATTAATGCAAGAAACATGTAAAGTTTTAATTTATGAAAGAAACTTGTAAAGTCCTAATTAATGAGAGAACATGTAAAGTTTTTAATTAATGCAAGAAACATGTAAAGTTTAAATTTATGAAAGAAACGTGTAAAGTCCTAATTAACGAGAGAACATGTAAAGTTTTTAATTAATGCATGAAAATGTAAAGTTTTAATTAATGAAAGAAACGCGTAGTTTTTAATTAATGCAGGAAATACGTAAAGTTTTAATTAATGAAAGAAGCGTGTAAAGTCCTAATAAATGAAAGAAACAAGTAAAGTTTTAATTAGTGTGGTATTGATTAAATTAATAAATGCTCTTTACTGTAATAGGAATGTAAATTTAAAACGTACATTTGATAATGTAAGTTTTAATTAGTGTGAAATTGAAAAAGGGTAAATGCTCTTTATTATAATAAATGTAAGTTAAAACGTACATTTGACATGTAAGTTTTAATCAATTTAATAGTGTATTTTAAATTAATTAAAATGATAAATGTTACTTACTGTAATAATAAAATGTAAGTTGATAGTGTACATTTGATATGCAAGTTTTAATTTATGTAAATGGAATATTTTAAATGATTAAAATAATAAAGTTTCTTTATTGTAATAATGATGTAAGTTAATAAGGTACTTTTAGCTTAACATAAGAATTTCAGCTTTAAATTGGATATTACAATAACAATGTTTATTTAACTATAAGGCTATGATAAAATGACCATATTAAAATTTGTAAGTATATAAATACTTTGATTTTATTAAATGTTAAAGTGGAAAGTATTACATTCCAAAAATGCTATGATAATTTAAAGGAATATTTCAAGTTAAATAAATTGAAGGAAATATTCAGTGATTTGGAAATTTAGGTTTTATTTGAATGATATATTATTGGATTAGTTTTGAAATGGAAATGATACTATCGTGATATGCTTTTGAAATGAGTATGAAATTTTGGTTTTGAAAGTATATAGTATGAAAGAAATTATATGATTTTGAAATGGATATGCTAGTTTGGTTTGGAAAGTATAAATGATTTTGAAATAAATATCCATGGGTTATAATAACGTTTGGTTGTTGAAGAGACCGGGATCGAAAGTTGTCATACTCTCTGCCAACTCCGAAAACCACTTTAACAACCGTGTACGCGGTGGAGATTCCAGAATGAAGTACGATGGCGATGGCGTTTCCTTTGAGGTAAATACGTTGACCCAACTCCCATGAGTTGGCATAAGGTGGCTAAAACAGGAGCGATCGACGGGTTAAAAATTGAGGTAGCACTTTTGATCGGACACATCCCTTTGATATTCTACTCTGACTTTGGTTTTATTCGGTGGCCACTTTTGAATTCTTTGATTTGGGGGTGTTTTTCGAGGTAGGCGGTAGTAGCAGCTACGCGTTACCATCGACCCAGAAGCGTAATTGGTATATCTACCCTGGCATTGCCTAGTTGTATCGTGTCACCTACCCTAGCGCACCTTGTATGAGTTTCTATTTGTGTCGTACCTATGGAGTATCCTCTGGTAGCCTCCCGATCAGGAGGTATTACGGTACTGTATAGACTATTGGCATTTTACATGTTAAGGTGGAAAATGTAAAGCCTTAACGCTATTTAAAAGTAAGTTTATTTTACAATTAGACACTATTATAAAAGCGAAATATACTATACAGTAAATAGTTTAACGGATCCTTAGAGGATGGGCGGTCCCAAGCATCCTTTAAGTTACTTGTACCTTATATTACAATTCACTTGAGTTGGATTACATTGTATAAGTATGTATGTCCTGACTCGAATGTTTTGTGTTTTGCTTTACGCTCGGGTCAGACTGAGTGATACAGCATATGAGACTCACCTTCGGAGTTGAAGCTTTGCTTGAAGATCCAGCTATCTATTTCAATTTCAGTTATTCTGTTGATCCTAGTCATGTATTCAGCTTTGTACTTGATTATTGTATTAAACTCCTATTGTATCTTGTTTAACTCAAATGTTTTATATAGTAGCTTCATGAACTACTATTTCTTTACTTCCGCTGCATAATATTACTCTGTGTCTGTGATCTGTGATTTATTTATTCATTGTATATTCTGAGTTTTGCCAAATTTTTATTTACAATTCGGTATTTTGAGTAATTCAAGTCTGACATGTGCGGATGCGAATGGTTGAAAATATCAGGTCGTTACATCTAATGATCAAGAATTGATAAAACGAATCAGAAATGGATCAATGAAGGTAAAGGAATATATGTGGATTTATATACTAAAGTCAAACATGTAAAATAAATTGTATGCTATAATTAAAACAATATTTGTTATAAATTTAGTATCGACGAAATCAACTTAAGTCCAAAATAGTATGTATAGGTATAAACAAATATATGTAAGATATTTATATAAATACAACCCACCACATTCATGTTACTCAAATGTATACAGACCCATCAATATACAAGTATAAGTTTTATAGAAACCTCTATAATTCTGTTATGAATCACACTTTAAAATATAACTGTAACTATTTATAACAAAATATATATAATAGGTTTTAGACTATGAATATATGCACAGCCTTTACTAAATATATGCACAGCCTTTTACAAAATATATGCACTGCCCTTCAAATTTCCAAATATCTACAAATCCTCACTGCTATAAGCTAACACACCCACTACAACACGCAACTACCTACATATGATTATTTATGTATTATTTTAAATATAAAGTAACGTGCCTATAACACAAATATAAACTTATATACTATTATATCATATACTCTTACGTATCAGTTATGCGCATAATTACAGTGACACATGTAACTTACATTTTTATCAATAATAAAATTTATTACTACAACCGATATATATATAATAAATTTGAATATAACCAAGAGATTATAACATACTTTTTAATATAAATTGTAAATAAAAGTTCTGGATGTAAAACTCATGTGTTAAAATACATACATTAAAACTGTAAAATACATATACTTATTTATGTGTGAACATATTATATATATAAGACTTGTTGCAAAAAATGATCGATTTTAAAAAATAATATAAATCTAAATATATTCAGCTCTTACAATTATATATATATACCAATATGCAGACCCTATATGTAAAATATGGCTAAATATGCACACATGCTCCTGTTTATGTAACCAATTGTATGTTGACAAGTGTGTATATAACAATGGTATATATAAGTTATTTACAAATCATCAGCGTACTATATATATAGATAAGACAACTTGCAATGATTCGTATGAATTCATACATATAAGTATAAAAAGGTAAGCAAATTATAGCTTTTAACTTTTAGGTAAACACAACACAATATATTTATAATATAGATATTACCTTATATAAAAGAATTGCAAAGGTTGCAGAGGAAAGGAGAAAGGTGGGGTTTGGAAAATAAAGGGGGAGGGGACTGCTATCTACAAGCATGCGAAATTTTTTTCTTTCAAAGAGAACAAAATGAGCAGTTGAATGGAGAAGAATGCCACTTATATCCTTTGTTGTATCTCTCACAAGCAACACCAGATGACTGAGAAGAGAAAGTGAAAGGACAAAGAGAAACATATAGATTTATATTGGGAATATCAAGGCCAAAAGTGAATAAATATAAAGGTGAATAAAGTGGGCCGTTTAAAATTTAATGAATGCAAAGTAACGTATAACGTTTTATACGTTTAAACTTTTGAAATGGTGGTATGCTAACAGCTTTCCGTTAATTTATCAAAAATTATAAAGGACTAAAAATGAAAGTTGCCAAAATGAATATAACGTATGCAAAGTTTTGATTTTCGAACGTGGTTATGGGATGGCAATAGCCATCCTTGGATTGAGCTGAATAATAAAAGCAAATTACTATTGTTTGAGCACCACGTTTCAAATTTGAAAAGTAAAGTAAAAATATAAGGGAGGAAATCAATTGAAAAGTAAATGAAAAGCTACACGTTTTAGGTCTATCCACTTTCTTTTGAACTTACATGTGTATGCGGTGCATTTTGTTTCAGTCTCAAGATGAAAGCAATATTATAAAAGTTATAAAGAAACGTATAGAATTAAATATAAGCAGTTTTAGTGGAAAGAAAAAAAATGAACGGCTGGAGTGACCAAGTGACGTGAAGATTTTTAATACATACATAACATATATATTAAAATTTTAAAGCAGGAACGAAACAGTGAAAAAAAGAAAGTAGAAATAAAAGGTTAGCGTAACGACCTAGAATTCCTGTCAATTGAAATTCGTATATTTAATTGATTTTAAATATTAATAAGTAAAATTTGTAAGTTGAATAAATTTTATTTTGAATTTAAGAATTTAATTGGATAATTAAATCATAATTTAATATTTCAAATTACAGAAATAATTGGAAATTTGGTCTAATGTGATTAAAAATGATTTGTAAAGTTGTATAAAATCATATTGAAGTTAGAATGATGTTATAGAACTATTAAAATTGAATTAAAAGTTAATTTGTGGAAATTGAATATTTTTATATTTAATTGACGAGTTAAAATAGCTATTTTACAAACAGTCTCGGATTCCAACGAAACTAGTTTCATCGGATCCGTAATGTTAAATATTTGTAAGGCTTCAAATTTCGTGTCAATCAGACTTACGGTTTGTCCGGGGCAAGCTAAAACGGGTAGAAATCGGTTTGAGTGAATTTTGAATTTAAATAGTCGATTCGAAAACTTAACTTCCAAATTTGATCGAAATGGCTCCCTATATATATTCCATTGCGTTCGGAATAGGGTTAAAACATTATAAATGCCAGGCGGCACGCTTCGTTTGGAGTTTGGAAAAATTTCGGGTGAATAGTGTCGCGTAATTTTCTATAAAAGGCCACCATTTCTCACAATTTTCATCAAAACCCTAGTTTAAAGCCTAGCCGCCATTCTATATTTCAATGGCCGGAATTTTGATTCCTTCTCCCTCAATTTTCTTCAAATCCACCAATTAACTCGAGAAACTTCTAACTACAATAGCGTAGAACTCGTCGAGAGCTACGCATTCAACGGTTGTGATAGGTTATCGCGCAGTGAGGAGAGAGAAAAGGTGCCGTGTTCTTCCTTTATTCGAGCATGCGTTTCTAAGCAGGGAGGAAGCCGAGCTTCATGATGCTCTGGCCGAGCATGGAGTAGGCGACGAGCTTTCGTATGGCGGTGGGTGATCAACGTGAAGGTGTTCGTATGGGTTGCGAGAATTAGGGTTTAGGGCGGCTATGGGTTCGGTTATCACCTGGGTGTTGTCGCGTGGGAGAAGATGAAAGCAAGGGCCGAGATTTTGGGTTCGAAAACGAACGGCCCAGATTGCAGAGTTTATAAAAATATAAATAAAAATTTAATTAATTTATATAAATTCGTTCAAATTTTAAAATGCTGTAACTCTTTCATACGAGGTCCGTTTTGGACGAAACGAATTGCGTCGGGTTAGTATTGACGAATACTACGTTATGGAGTGGGATTGGAGTTGATTAGAGCTAGTGAAAATTTTGAGTAAAATTAAACGCGCGTTTAATTTTATTCGAAATAAACTACTGCAACTGTTATTGGAAACAAGGTGAGAACTTCTCACTTAATCGAAATTGTTTCGATTTAAAATTTTAAATAGTTAGATTTAAAATTGATTGGTTGTGTTGATTGTATGCTTGGATGATAAATTATTATCTATTATATTGAAATAGACCCTATACGCCGTATATTAAGCGGAGGTTATTTGTTAAACACATATACCGCGGTATTTCACCGTGATGTGGAATTGGTATTATATATGTACTTGGAGTTGATTTCCCGCATTATATAGCGGATGCGACGCTATTGCGCCGCATAATAGCGGATAGTATTTTATATAAACCCATATACCGCGATATTCTGTATTGGAACGGGATTGGTATTGTGCTAACATCTGTGGATGCTGGGAAACAGGTTGGAGGGATCCAACTGGATTCCTTACCCGTATTGATTTATTTACAAATATTATGATATATTCTGTTAAGATATGATGTATGATGTTTTGGATGCCGTGATTGTTATATTTAGTGCTATTGCAGCATTGGGCCTATTTTGGAAAATTAAAAGTGTTAAAGTGATGATATTTCAAATTTAAGAGGACTTTTAAAGTGATTTCTGAAAGTATAAGTTTTATTAAATTTTTGATTTGATTCATTTTAAATAAATAAACATTATAATTCTAGTGTTATAAAAATTACGATTTTTGAGAAATATAGTTGAAAATTGATGTAACAACCCGTAAATTTCGTGGATTTAATTTGGTTAGATTAATGAGTTTTGTAATAAAATTTAGTAGAAAAAAATTATAAACAAATATTGAAATGAACGCTAAATCAAAGTATATAAATGGTGACTTAAAACCTATTTACTAGTAATTTGAATAAATTTCAACAAATGAAATGGGGTAAGTAATAAACCTGGATATAAAATTCATTTTAAGGGAATTTATTTAATATGTTAACGTAAAGTTAGAAAATACTGGAATAAATGATAATTCCATTCATACATGTAAGTTGTTATTATAAGTTGCATGTTGAAATGGTTGATTGAATTGGAATTTAAAATTTAATGTAAATGAAAAATATAAAGGTTTATAATAATGGAAATTTAGGTAATAAAGTAAGAACAAGTTGATAAATAATAACCAAATAAGGGAATAGCATTAATATAAATAAAGTTTGAACAAATTGGATATAGAGAAATAAATGTAAGCATTTAATATATTAATTAATGTCGGTTAACGATAACGTTACTTGGTGATTAATTATATAGTAACGGAAATGTGAACGTAAAGTAATAAAAGCATAGATTTAGGTTAAGTAATAATCTGTGGATTTGGGGAATAAGTTGAAATTTTGATAATTAAGATAATTAATACAAAATGTATGTAAAGTAAGTTATGGAATGTAAAGTAAGTTATAAAATGTAAATTTAATGTTGTAAATTTAATAGAATGTAAAGTATTTGAAGACCGTAACTAATGTGTTCAATATATAGAAATACACATTTAAAAACATAATATTCATTCAAATTTAAAATGTAAATTAGTGTATATTAGGTAATGAAATAATATTAGCATTGAAGATGAAATTTGAATATATCAATGGAATGAAATGTGAGACAAGTGTTGATTGTGATATGGAGTTATAATAGACACAATTAAAGGGTTGGAATTAAATCTAATCCGTTTAATTGGAAACTTATTAATTGGATTCAATTCGTAATAAAGGGATTATTTCAAGAAATTGAAATAAATACTATAATTGGTGAAATAATTTACTTTAAAATTTGAGATGGAAATTTGTTTAAAGAATTATAAATTAATAAGGGATACAAGATGATAAAATTTATGAAGTGTAATGACCCAGAATTTCTATCAATTAAAATTCGTATATTTAATAGACTTTAAATATTAACAAGTAAAATTTGTAAGTCGAATAAATTTTATTTTGGATATCTAGATTTAAATGGATAATTTAATCAATAGTTTAATATTGAAAAAATACAGAAATAATTGGAAATTGGGTTTATTGTGATTAAAATTGATTTATAAAGTTATATTAAATCATATTGGAGTTATAATGATGTTATAGAACTTTTAAAATTGAATTGAAGTTAATTTGCGAAAATTGAATATTTTAATATTTAATTGACGAGTTAAAATAGCCATTTTTCAAACAGTCTCGGATTTCGACAAAACTTGTTTCATAGGATCCGTAATGTTGTATTATTATACGATTTCAAATTTCGTGTCAATCGGATTTACCGTTTGTCCGGGGCAAGCCAAAACGCATAGAAATTAGTTTAACCGATTTAATTTAAAATCGATCGTTTCTCTCCGTAACTCGGACATATGATCGAATTAGCCTCCGAAACCTATTCCATTGTGTTCGGAACGCAGGGTAAACCCTAGGAACGCCAGCCGACACGCTTCGTTTGGAGTTCGGAAAATTTTGGATGAATAGTGTTTTTGAGAATTTTCTACAAAAGGACTTGCTATCTTCACATTTGCAAACAAAAGAAAGAAAGTAGGGTTTTATCCAGGAGCCGCCACTTTCAACCATCAATGGTCGATGTAACATCCCGCCTTTTCGCACGATTTAAACCGACACACATGCCGATTCAAACCATACGGAAGGGCGGATTTGTTATGGGGTAAATAAGAAAAAAAAACAGAGAAGAAATAAACAAATAGAATCTCACAGCGGAAGGATAAAATATAATAAGAAAATATACAGTCTATAAAAAAAACTGTTTATAAACATTTATATAATACATATCAGAGTTACACATACCAATAACAATGCAGCGGAATAGTGTGAGTGTAGTGCAATACTATAAATAATAATAATACAAATTCTTCGTCTTCGTCCTCCAAAGCTAAAGACTTCGATCCTGAAACGCTCGGACTGACCCGAGCGAATTTGAAAAGACAAAAACACTCGAGTCAGACTAGAAAATCTTATGTTAGTTAAATAAACAGAAATAAATATGAGTACAGTAACTCAAGAGATGCTCGGGATTTACATCTCGTAAGGATCCGTTAAAATATTTACTATGTAGTATATTGCGCTATTATAATAGTGTCTAATTGTAAAATAAACTTACTTTTAAATAGCGTTAAGGGGTTACCCATATAGCCCTTAACACAAATAATGCCAATAGTCTATACAGTACCGTAATACCTCCTGATCGGGAAGCTACCAGAGGATACTCCATAGGTACGACACAAATAGAAACTCGTAGTAAAGGCTCGGTATGGTAGGTGACACGGCACAACTAGGCAATGCCAGGGTAGATATACCAATTGCTATCCATGCTGGTGGAAACGCGTAGCCGCAGTTACCGCCCACCTCGGACTAACTCCCCAAAATCAAAATATAGAAGTGGCCACTGAATCAATCCAAGTCAAAGTATAATATCGAAGAGGAGCGTCCGATCAGAGGAATGACCTCATTGGCCTGAGAATCGCTCCTGTTTTAGCCACCTTATGCCAACTCACGGGAGTTGGGTCCACGTATTTACCTTACAGGAAACGTCGCCACCACCTACTTCATTCTGGAATCTCCACCGCGTACACGGTTAGTCAAAGTGGTTTTCGGTATCGACAGAGAGTATGTCCATATCCGATCCCGGTCTCTTTGCCAACCCATCGTTATCATAACACCGCGGTCATTTAAAAATAGTTTATACTTTAAAACCAGAATATAATCCATTTCAAAACCATAATATTACGATATCATTTCTTCTTTTAAAACCCAAACATTTTTCAAGCATAATATTTTGAAATCCATAATTTCAAACCATAACCTTTGAAACTCAAATGATTTGGATATTCAACGGTATATAGAGTAAATGGTTTAACTTTTAAAGTTTACTTCGTAAAGAAATAATTTCTACGGCTTTATAAATAAAATTCTTTATTTTAAAGTCTAAACCATAACTTAAATATCACTCTTGAGTTCCAAAATCATTTCAATTTATATAAATATATGCCTATATTCATTTGGGGTAATTATATTTCAAAACTAAAGTTGGGTTTTTCTTTCTACAAATCAATGCTTTATTAATTAGCCTTGAATATTCACATAAACCCATAATAAATAAACTCCAATTCTAGTGATAAAACATATATATTTTCCAATTCAAATTATACTAGAATATTTTTCCAATTCAAATTTATACTATAATATTCATTTCAATTCATTTTGGAAAAATTCAATTATAAATATCATATCCTCAAATTTCTAACTTAACATTTAAACATAGGATATAAATTATCAAACTCCATTTTTTTTTAAATTTTCTTCCATTTTTAATAAAGAGATTTATACACCTTTTAATTCCAAAATTTCAACTTCATATGTATATAAATATGGAAGAAAAATATTTATACAGTATAAATTTTAAGATTTTTATAAACCGTATTCAATCCAAACCATAGAAATCACATTAAAATAGTTATATATAGACCGCGGTGCCTGTATAAAATTTTCTATCCTATGGTCAAGTGATACGGATATTTATCATTTCAATCCGCAATTTAAAAAATATAAAATTTGCGGTTATATATCATTTCAAACCACAATCCCGAATGAATAAATATGCATGATAGTTGGCAATATAGTGATATATAAATAAACATCCATCAATATCATCCATCATCCAATCAAAATCCACAAGCAATATCAATCAATACAATATGTGTTTGATAATATGCAACAGGTAATAACTGGCAGTTTTATTCAAATTAAATTTATCAACTGTTAATCTAACAATTTTATATTTAGTAAAAATTTATATAACTGTTAACTAGCAGTTCATATGCAAACAATAATTTCTAACAATAAATTAATACGCAATAAATCAATTAAATTAACAGTTAAATTTTAATAAAATGCAATTCAACAGATATGAATGAAATAAACATGCCAAATGCTCATAAATAAATTTCTATTCATTTCTAAAATTTATTTAACAAACATAAAAGCTTCTAGTAGTTGTGAGTGGGTTAAAACACTCACCTTTTGAATTTAAATCGAATTTAAACCCGATTTAAACCCAAAAATTCGCCCGTCTCAGAATTCGTCCAAACCAGCGTCATCAAGTCCGGAATTTCAATACGATCCTAACAAAAAAAATCGCGCGTGAAACGGAGTTCGTATGTGGAAGTTATAGCAAAAATTGCGATTGAAAACGATTAAAACAAAAAAACTAAAATGGAACACATTTACAATGCCACGTCACTTACGCATATACCCCAAAATCACGTGTACAGTACCCATCTTCATGCAAATCGCCCCCTGTTCGAACCGATTCTTCAGAGCACAAAACAAATCGCGACCCTAATATGTAGAACCAACGCGCCGCCCTCGACAGAAGTTGTGCCGCGTCAAACGCCCCTCCACCCTGCAAGGACCCCTGACCGCCCACGATCCCTGATTTGATCGCACAACGTCAAAATTTATGCAGCCGCCAGTCAACATGAAACCATAATCCAATTTTGACTCCAATCCGACCGTTGAATTGCCAAACAAATTACATAGATGCGCTCCCCATCGTCCATACTACAATACCCAGAAACAGAATCTCGATCCGATGAAGTTTTGCGCGATGATGATGAACGGTTTTGGGGCTGTTTGAATTTATTCTGGATGAACGACAGCTCCAATTGAAAAACAAATTACACCATGAGATTACGCGTATCGAATACTTCAACATATATTTTTTTCTGGAATTTTCTGAAATTTTTGAGTTTTGACTTTTGATTTTGAACTATGGATAGATCTAGAATTGGATCTGAAATGTATACATTTGGGGAAGAGAAAAGAGTGAAGAATTGAACGTACAGCAAAAGAATAGAGACTAGGGTTTATAGCTGTATATATATAGGTAGGCTAGCGATAGGGTAGATGGGCTGTAGAATGAACGTGCGTGACAAACTATGGTCCAAAAAGCCCGCTATGCCTCCGGAGTCAAATTTGTTAAAACTATATATCCAGATAACTATTTTAAAATGTTCTGAACGCGATGGAAAAAGTTTCACGTCCAAATTCGATCGTATGAAGAAGTTATGCTGAAAACAATAATTTCAAATTCAATTTATTTCAATGCATAAATTTGAAGGCGTTTCAAGTCCGTACGATCAAACGACAAGTCCGATCGCTACGAAACTTGAAACATTATTATAATTCATCGTTACGGATCCGATGAAAATAGTTTCGTCAAAATCCGAGTCCGTGACCAAAATGGCTATTTTTATATTCATTAATTAAATTAAAATAAATCATAAAAATCCAAATTTTTATTAACTTCAAATATTGGCCAAATTTCATTACTTATATAATCCAATCAATTCCAAATGATTTAGCAAGCTTGGATGTGAATTAAAAACTATAAGTTTATCAATTTGCAGTGTTAATCTCTGCACTTCTTATTATTTGGGAATTATAAATTTTATTCTCAAAACCCAATTATTTAATCTTATACTTTTATACTCTCATCTTAAATCTAATTAAATAAATAACTTGATTTCCATTTCAACTCATTTTTAATTGCAATTAACCTTTTTACCATAAATTAAATCCCAAATTATAAATAAACTTTTATTTCCATTTCCTTTTTCTCAACTGTTTATTAATTCCCATTCAAATGAATTCAACATTATGAATTTGATAAATTTATTAGATTGACTTCCTTTCTATATTTCTAAGTTATCGTTGTCAATATGAACATTAGTTTAAGATTTCACTCAAATGTTTACCAATTCAAATCTAAACTCAATAACGTCCTAATTAACGTTAGAATCCGTTTTATTATGCATAAATTCTAAATTTTATTGACCCAAATTTTCTTCTTTTCATTCCATATTAATTGTCAATCCCATAGAAAAATTAACATTAGGTTCATACCTTTTTACAAATAACTCCAATTTCTTCCAAATAATAATTACATAAACTATTAAATATTAAATCCATTAAATTGAAATAAATTCAATTGATTGCAATTTATTTCCAAATAAATTTGGATTTTTATTTGGTTATACACAAAATTCCGTTATCACTTGCCTAACAAGGTTATTATCACTTAAGATCTCACTGCATCCACATTTTCACATTTTCATTTCCTAGTTTCTTTACTTTATTCTACATAATTTATTACAAATGGGATTTTCTTTGGTTTACATCTTATTTGTATTTAACATTTCTCAATCACCAATTCATTTCACTATAACTGCGGTAAATTGGCGAATAAATTGAATTTGATTCCCAAAATCTAAATTAACAAGAAATAAGGGTAGGTAACATACAATAGTCATTACTCCAAATTCTAGTCACCTAAATAGGCTTTTATTCCTTGCAAATAAATGTTACTATTTATTTTCATAGTACAAATCTCAATGATTATTCCATTTTATATTTGCTTAGGCCATTTATAGTCCACTATACATATCTACATAAATGGGTAATTTATTCAATTCATTAAGTGTCAATTCTATTAAGCCCTATTTATATCTTTATGCATTCTTCTATTACTTTACAAAAGGGAATAACTTTTAAACTCATACACTTAATAACAAAACCGTTATAAATCCAATAAACTTCCAAATCCAAGTTTGTACACATTTTACACAACTATTATGATTTCTCACAAACGTTGAATTTATTAAATGACCATTTATTATAATTTAATTCCCTTAATTGAATCAAATGCTTATTATATATATTTTTCTCATTCTTACCATTCCTTCCCATTATAAATTCATTAACGTATTTACACATCTCTATCTTCAAATATTAAATGACCAAACTGATTACAAACACTGTTCTTATCAATTTTCATAAATTGGTTCAGATCTATACCTTTTCATATGATTAAAGTTTATGTTTCTATTAGACCCCTTTTTCTTATTTCTACAGACATTAAATTTACTATCTACACTTATTGCATCTTTGTATTAATGAATACCATTCAAATTAATGTTTATACTAACATTCACAAATTTAACATTTATTTGTTTCTTAAAAATTACTTTAAATCAAGTTGTGAAAATTTACATTATCCACATCTATTATCATAAAATTTTATAGTTACACTAAATTGCAACCACTATACCAAATTTCTACATTTATTCTTAACCAAATTAGAAATTATATTAATTCATTTTATTAAATATCATAAATTTAACGGGTCGTTACAATCTCCCCCATTCAAAACTTTTCGTCCCGAAAAGGAAAAAGAAGGGAGGAGGAAGATTTACAGTGCATCTTATTTCAAATATTAACTTATAAACAATATTTTACTGGATTAATTTCCTTTAATGAAATATACTTGTTTTATAATCATTATATCCTTTAATACTTGAATTATTAAAGTTGAAAAAAATACTTTCACAAAATTCTAAGTCCAAAATTTACTGAAAATTTTGGCAAAGTCTCCTTTGTACGGAGGGACTCTGGAGAAAATATAATATCCAAATATACAATGTATTACATATATATCCAAAATAAAATATCCCAACACGGGAAAATATATAAAATAGCGCTTTATTCGAAATCCGAAAACGTACCTATTTGTCGGACACTATACGTTTTTTATTTTGGAACCAAAAGCAGTAGCAGTTGCTTCCATCACCTGTATTCACTTATGTAGTCTAAAAGTTAAATATTTATATTACAGTGAAATGTTTAGGTAGATTCAATCATTCATATCCAATCAAATGCAACAACCATAAATTTTAACAAACAGCACATGCCACCAATAGACAACCATTCAATCAAACAAACAATTTGTTGTTCGGGTTCAAATTCTGAAATTGTACGGAATGAAGAATAACTATCAATTGCATCCGTTACTCAACAGTCTTAGATGGAACAAAGATAGATTATTTGTTCATCCCATAACTCCAAAATTCCTTACCCAACAAACATACATCAACCAAACAATCCAAACCAACACCAAAATAGTTTATTTACATTTATTTCATAATTCAGTGGTTTGATTTTCTTTCCTTCATTTATGGAGGAATTTCTTTGTTTCTTACAAGTTTTATTTTCCAATTATCACCAAATTTATTATATTTGTATTTCCTTTTTATTACTTAAGTTTATAAAATAATTCTCATTAATAACAACAAATATTTTGAATATCTTCCTTTCCTTACTCTTCACTTGTAAGATTTCCCTTAAATTCTTAATCTGCTAACATTTATTCTTATAAGTGGAAGTTTTTAATTTATCCATTAACTATGGATTACAGTCATTTAAATTCTTCCTACTTTCCATTATATTAGAATAGGGAAGATTAAAACATACTTAAGTCAATAATCATACAATCAATTCTTATTTTGAATTTCATTTTATATACTTAGGTTCATATCATCTATTAATAATTCTTAACTTATTTTCAGTAAAATTTCAATTATAACCTAAGTTTATACCATTAAATTCTTATTTATTGAATACTTCGTTATTTCCAAAATTCCTACTTGTAAAATATTCAATTCTAGTTTCTTATTTAACATTTCAACTTTTATATTTGGGTAAGTTATTTATGTTAAGGAAATTGCAATTGAACTTATGCAAGTTTAATCTCCATTCTTTTAATTAAATTTAATGTTTATCCATATTTCTCTTTGTCTTATATGTATGCAAATTCCTCTTTATAACTTTGCAATTATTCTCTTATTTAAATTAGAGGTTTCAATTCATTTATTGCTTAACTTTTATTTCACTACAATTTAACAATTGATTAATTAATGGAGAATTTTAGAATTGGATTCCGGGTCAGATTTCAATTTATTTCAAAATAATAGATAAATAAGTTCTTACAACTCAAAATCTCTAATTATAGTTAGAGCAATAAAAGAAATTTTTTTATAGAAAAGTTCAAAATAAATCTGCAGTAAAATTTACTACAGTGGTCTTTCCCCTTCGAAACTCGAAATGAAAGTTGATGATGCGGCCGTCATCACCGAATTTATTTTCCAGCGACAGAGAGGAAAGTACAGAATTTAATTTTTTCCTTTCTAAAATCTTCTTTAAAACAATTCTTCCAAATTATACGAAATATTTATATAAGAAATTACTTATAAACCAAATCAATAAATTTCACAAATTCTTTGAAAGCAGATTTGGAAAAATCCCGGACTTAAGTTCTAAAATCTCCAATTTGATTTATCATAATTTCAACTTAGCTTCAGTTATTATAAATATTTTATTTCCTAACACCCAATCTATAGCAGCCAAATATATATATATCTTTATAAAAAAATATTTTTATATATAGAAAATATAATAGGCAAAATTATTTCATTCACCTATATTAAAAACGGATATTATGTCGGTCTGTCCTATTAAGTGTTTAGAAATCCCTATTGATGGCATAGTGTCCCATGCATCAACCAGAATTTATAAATACAAAGCGGAACAGATTAACACAATATAAAAATCTTTTTATTAATACTAACAAATACGCTCTCTCATATATATACACTCAGCGACTCCCATAGGATATTACTACCCTATTAACAAAGAGTCAAACCCCACAAAGCCAAGGTTTATCGCTAAACCAAAGCTCTGATACCAACTGTAACATCCCGCCTTTTCGCAGGATTTAAACCGACACACATGCCTATTCAAACCATACGGAAGGGCGGATTTGTTATGGGGTAAATAAGAAAAAAAAACAGAGAAGAAATAAACAAATAGAATCTCACAGCGGAAGGATAAAATATAATAAGAAAATATACAGTTTATAAAAAAAACTGTTTACAAACATTTATATAATACATATCAGAGTTACACATACCAATAACAATGCAGCGGAACAGTGTGAGTGTAGTGCAATACTATAAATAATAATAATACAAATTCTTCGTCTTCGTCCTCCAAAGCTAAAGTCTTCGATCCTGAAACGCTCGGACTGACCCGAGCGAATTTGAAAAGACAAAAACACTCGAGTCAGACTAGAAAATCTTATGTTAGTTAAATAAACAGAAATAAATATGAGTACAGTAACTCAAGAGATGCTCGGGATTTACATCTCCTAAGGATCCGTTAAACTATTTACTATGTAGTATATTGCGCTATTATAATAGTGTCTAATTGTAAAATAAACTTACTTTTAAATAGCGTTAAGGGGTTACCCATATAGCCCTTAACACAAATAATGCCAATAGTCTATACAGTACCGTAATACCTCCTGATCGGGAAGCTACCAGAGGATACTCCATAGGTACGACAAAAATAGAAACTCGTAGTAAAGGCTCGGTATGGTAGGTGACACGGCACAAGTAGGCAATGCCAGGGTAGATATACTAATTGCTATCCAGGCTGGTGGAAACGCGTAGCCGCAGTTACCGCCCACCTCGGACTAACTCCCCAAAATCAAAATATAGAAGTGGCCACTGAATCAATCCAAGTCAAAGTATAGTATCGAAGAGGAGCGTCCGATCAGAGGAATGACCTCATTGGCCTGAGAATCGCTCCTGTTTTAGCCACCTTATGCCAACTCACGGGAGTTGGGTCCACGTATTTACCTTACAGGAAACGTCGCCACCACCTACTTCATTCTGGAATCTCCACCGCGTACACGGTTAGTCAAAGTGGTTTTCGGTATCGACAGAGAGTATGTCCATATCCGATCCCGGTCTCTTTGCCAACCCATCGTTATTATAACACCGCGGTCATTTAAAAATAGTTTATACTTTAAAACCAGAATATAATCCATTTCAAAACCATAATATTACGATATCATTTCTTCTTTTAAAACCCAAACATTTTTCAAGCATAATATTTTGAAATCCATAATTTCAAACCATAACCTTTGAAACTCAAATGATTTGGATATTCAACGGTATATAGAGTAAATGGTTTAACTTTTAAAGTTTACTTCGTAAAGAAATAATTTCTACGGCTTTATAAATAAAATTCTTTATTTTAAAGTCTAAACCATAACTTAAATATCACTCTTGAGTTCCAAAATCATTTCAATTTATATACATATATGCCTATATTCATTTGGGGTAATTATATTTCAAAACTAAAGTTGGGTTTTTCTTTCTACAAATCAATGCTTTATTAATTAGCCTTGAATATTCACATAAACCCATAATAAATAAACTCCAATTCTAGTGATAAAACATATATATTTTCCAATTCAAATTATACTAGAATATTTTTCCAATTCAAATTTATACTAGAATATTCATTTCAATTCATTTTGGAAAAATTCAATTATAAATATCATATCCTAAAATTTCTAACTTAACATTTAAACATAGGATATAAATTATCAAACTCCATTTTTTTTAAATTTTCTTCCATTTTTAATAAAGAGATTTATACACCTTTTAATTCCAAAATTTCAACTTCATATGTATATAAATATGGAAGAAAAATATTTATACAGTATAAATTTTAAGATTTTTATAAACCGTATTCAATCCAAACCATAGAAATCAGATTAAAATAGTTATATATAGACCGCGGTGCCTGTATAAAATTTTCTATCCTATGGTCAAGTGATACGGATATTTATCATTTCAATCCGCAATTTAAAAAATATAAAATTTGCGGTTATATATCATTCCAAACCACAATCCCGAATGAATAAATATGCATGATAATTGGCAATATAATGATATATAAATAAACATCCATCAATATCATCCATCATCCAATCAAAATCCACAAGCAATATCAATCAATACAATATGTGTTTGATAATATGCAACAGGTAATAACTGGCAGTTTTATTCAAATTAAATTTATCAACTGTTAATCTAACAATTTTATATTCAGTAAAAATTTATATAACTGTTAACTAGCAGTTCATATGCAAACAATAATTTCTAAAAGTAAATTAATACGCAATAAATCAATTAAATTAACAGTTAAATTTTAATAAAATGCAATTCAACAGATATGAATGAAATAAACATGCCAAATGCTCATAAATAAATTTCTATTCATTTCTAAAATTTATTTAACAAACATAAAAGCTTCTAGTAGTTGTGAGTGGGTTAAAACACTCACCTTTTGAATTTAAATCGAATTTAAACCCGATTTAAACCCAAAAATTCGCCCGTCTCAGAATTCGTCCAAACCAGCGTCATCAAGTCCGGAATTTCAATACGATCCTAACAAAAAAAATCGCGCGTGAAACGGAGTTTGTGACGACCGCCCATGACTCCCGCACCAAAACAAGAGAAAAGAGCGCTGAAGGGCGTGCCGGGTAGCCATGGACAGTGGTCAGGGTAAAATAAAACAGCAAACTCTATCGTTCCTCTCACAGTGCATGGATAAAATACAATAGAGAAATATATAGTGAAGCTCCATAGCAGAAAATCATCATATAAGCATCATAGTAGTTTTATACAAACGTATAAATCATCCATACATCAAAGCCTCACTACATAACACTCAATCAGATACAACAGCGGAACACCCAGTACATATAGTAAGAAAACTAATATGCAAAGCCTCCTGCTCGTCTTCGTCATCATCAGCGTAGATCTCTAAGAACAGCACCTGTCACCTGCTACCTAGTCTGCCCATCCCAACATGGATGAACAGCCCAAGGTAATAAGAGGAGACATAAAACCTTGAGTCAGACAAAGTCTTAGTGAGCAGTAAATCAACTATCAAACATACCAAAAGAGCATAAGGGATAAAAGGAATAGGAACCAAACCATCCCACTCCACCTCTTTCTACAGTGATAGCCCCCAGACACACACTAAGGAAAAGCAAGCATAACATAGCAGATAATTAAGGTAAAGCAATAATCACTCGAGTCAAGGGCGATGTTTTCCAAATACAAACCCCCAAGGCCTAAACCAAGATCAGATAAGCACCTAGAAAATACCGCTCTTGAGACCGAATGATGATACAACCAAATGTCCAAACATCCATGACTCTGGCTATCACTGTTATCCTTGCTTTGATATCACCGTTAGTTGAATGACCATCCGTCAAGGGCTAATGGTAACCCCGGTTCTAGACATAACTCCGCACGTCGTCGCAGCCCGTGCCTAGGAATTTTCGCAACTACCCAGAGTACTAGCACGTCGTCGCAGCCCGTGCCTGGAACGTCGTCGCAGCCCGTTCCAACGTACTCTTGCTTTGAGCATGCTAGAACCTTCAACAACGATAAGATCTCAGCCTCCTAGTCATCCTCCTCGACGACTATTTCCATACTAGCTCAAGCGCCTCTCAAGCTAACCATTATCACCAACCCGGATCGCATCACCGAGTTATCAACATAACTTTGCACGTCGTCGTAGCCCGTGCTTGGAACGTCATCATGACTCGTCCCATCTCAACATCATACTTTGCCTCATCACATCATAGCAAAGTCTCATCTCAACATCATGGTTTGCCTCCTCGTATCATGGCAAAGTCCCACATCCTCGAATCCGTCCATATGAGCTTCCACATCCGCTTCATATACTACAGGCAGCTTTCACCATTCAAGAGCCTTTCACCTAGCTTTTGAATCATCTTCAACCATCTTGTTCCAAATCAACCTCTAGCTAACTTGAAACAATCAAATAAATCATACATCCAAACATTCAAGCATTCAAACAAGATCCAATAAGAAATATCAACTATAATGGCAATTTCGTGAATAAATGAGCATAAGTCCAAAATGCATGATTCATAGGTTTTTAGCATAGATCTATCAAATATAAAACATGGGTTTTGTTTCTATAACTTAATAAATGAACTTGCATAGGTAAACATCTTCACAACAATGGATTTATACTTGGATCTAAGGAAAATGCACAAAATCACTATCTACCACACTCCAACAAACCACCAATCCAATATACTCCTTTGGGTCCGCGTGAGAGATAACTACCACTCACCAAATCACTTAAACACCTCAAAAACTAAACACTTCAGATCTGGACAGCGAAGATCAAGGCTTGATCCGGCGAAATCTCGCTTAAAACGATGAAATCTAGCTTCGTTGGATGAAGATCTTCAACTTTGTCTCTTGGATCTTCAATCTCGATCTTCGATCTTGGATGGATGTTAGAATTAGATTGGAATGGAGAAAAGAAGATGAAAAAAATGTTGTAGTCAAGTTCCCAAAATGGCAGCACTTCGTTGCTTCAAAAAAACCGGTGCCAAAAAGTGAGCCGAACCCCTCTATTTATAGGCTGGAAAAACCCTTATCTCGGCCGTCCCTAAGTCGCCGCCGACCTAACCTTGCCGACCCAACACTCTGCCGACCTGACACATAAACCACTCCAAGACTCAATAGGTACACGACCTAACGACCTAACAGAGATACCACATGGCCGACCTAACACTAAGTCGTTCTGCGACTTAACAAAAGACACGAGGCCACACAACCTAGTTATAACACGGCCTAACCGACCCAACGCCTCAACATACACTGCCGACCCAACTATCTAACACACCTTGCCGACTTATCAACTAAACCAGATGCCGACCCAACCCAAAGCTACATTGCCGACCTAGCAATATACCCGACCTACCGACCTAACCACATACAGGGGTAACCACTAGGTCGCTATATGTTAGACCAGTAACTCCCTTAGGTCGGTCAGTTCTTAACTCGGCCAAACTTTAACTCGCTCGCTTCTTAAGGTTGCCCAAACCCTTAAACCACTTATCCCGTTAAGTCGGCAACACTGTTAAGTCGGTCTCCCTTATGAGCCGGCCAACCTTTAAACCACTAACCTCCTCAAGTCGGTCAAGCACTATAGGTCGGTCACTACTCAACACTACACATGAGTTAACTCCCCATTCGACTCATGCTAGAGACAACATAGACAATACTAACGACCTGTAAATTCTACGATTTATCGACACGTAAAATACGGGTCATTACATTCTCTCCCCCTTAGGAATTTCGCCCCCGAAATTCCAAGCAAACATCAGCAATCAAAAATATTCTGCATGCCTACCATCCATAGCAATCAACAAACCATGCATCCAATTCTAGCCTAGCATGCAGAATTCTAAGACTTAGAACAAGCTACAAATTCATGAGATGTCACGACACTTTAGGGCCATACCTCGAAGAGTCCGGGATGAGCTGCCTTCATCCTCTCTTCCTCCTCCCACGTATAGTCGTTAACATCATCACGCCATTGTACCTTGAGCAACGTAATCGTCTTCCTCCTAAGCTGTTTCGTATCGGTTTCAACAATACGAAGCGGCTTACGAGGTTTCGTACCCACTGGATCAACCGCCAAATCTTCACAGTTATCAGCAGAAACCACTGTAGTTGGATCATGCACATACTTCCGTAGATAAGATACATGAAAAACATTGTGCACACCCGCCATCTTTTCCGGTAACTTTAATCTATAAGCGAGCTTTCCAATTCGCTCTATAATTGGGAATGGTCCAACAAATCTCGGAGTTAACTTTCCTTTCTTTCCGAACCTAATAGCACTCTTTAATGGAGAAATCTTCACAAAAACCATCTCACCTACGTCGAATTCCAAATCCTTACGACGATTATCGGCATAACTTTTCTGACGATCTTGGGCTGCTTTCATTCGTTGCCGAATGATCTCTATACAATCCGAAGTCTGTCGAATCATCTCTGGCCCAAGTATCATCTTTTCTCCAGTTTCCAACCAACATGTCGGAGAGTTACACGGTCTTCCATATAATGCCTCATATGGCGCCATACCAATGCTCGACTGATAACTGTTGTTATATGCAAATTCCACCAAATGAAGGTGATCTTCCCATGATCCTCCGAAGTCCAAAACACAAGCTCTGAGAAGATCTTCCAAAACTCGGTTAACTCTCTCAGTCTGACCATCTGTTTGAGGGTGATAAGCTGTACTCAAACACAACTCAGTTCCCAAAACTTCCTGGAAGCTCTTCCAAAATCCACTTGTGAACAATGGGTCTCGATCGCTCACTATACTCTTCGGAATACCATGGAATCGAACTATCCACTTAACATACAATTCAGCCAACTTCGATGCAGTCCTAGTTGATCGAACAGGAATGAACCTTGCACTCTTTGTCAAACGATCTACTATGACCCAAATCCCTTCATTTCCTGCTCTTGTCCTAGGTAGACCATCGATAAAATCCATTGACACTTGCTCCCACTTCCATGTAGGAACTTCTAATGGCTGAAGCAATCCACTGGGCTTCTTCTGCTCAGCTTTCACCAACTGGCAGTTCATACACTTGGAAATAAAATTTCCAACATCCTTCTTCATACCTTCCCAGTAGTAAGCTCTCTTCATATCCCGATACATCTTATTTCCACCTGGATGAATTGTCAACTTCGAGTGATGACTTTCCCTTAGAACTTCATCTCTCAATCCATCTATATCGGGAACAACCAGTCGTCCTTGCTTTCGAAGCCGACCCTCTCGATCGATCTCGAATCCTTTATCCTTCTCTGGTTCCAATCCAGATTCCAAACCACGGATAATCTTGACAAGCTTATCATCTCTCTTTTGGGTCTCGCCAATCCTTTCCACAAGAGTAGGTCTTATCGATAAGTTTGCCAACATCTCAGGTTCCAATTCACATCTAGGCCTGAAGTCAAACTCAGCCAAATACTCGAGACTCTTCCACTCCGAAAACATGGCTCCCAATCCTGCATGTCTTCGACTTAACGCATCTGCCACTGCGTTTCCTTTTCCCGGAGTATAGGTTATACCAAAATCATATGATGCTAGGAACTCTAGCCATCTTTGCTGTCGAAGATTCAAATCCTTTTGGGAGAACAGATACTTCAACGACTTATGATCCGTAAACAACTCAAATCGAACTCCCAATAGGTAATGTCTCCATATCTTCAAAGCAAACACAATCGCTGCTAACTCTAAATCATGAGTCGGATAATTCCTTTCATGCGGCTTCAGTTGTCGACTAGCATACGCAACAACTTTATCCTTCTGCATTAGCACTGCTCCAAGTCCAGTGCCACATGCATCAGTGTAAACCACCATCTCATCATACCCACTAGGAATAGTCAAAACAGGAGCACTCGTCAGTCGCTCTTTCAGGATTACGAAAGCTTGCTCACACTTATCATCCCATATGAACACTTGGTTCTTTTTCGTCAATCCTGTCAACGGTGCAGCTATCTTGGAAAAGTCTTTAATAAACCGACGATAATATCCTGCTAATCCAAGAAAACTTCTTACATCAGATGCATTCTTAGGTCTAACCCAATCCTGGATTGCTGCCACCTTAGCGGGATCAACTGCTATTCCATTTCCAGAGATAACATGACCTAAGAACCTCACTTCACTCTTGCAGAAGTGACACTTCGAAAACTTAGCCTTCAGCTGATGTTTCCGCAAAATTTCCAAAACAATCCTCAAGTGTGTCTTGTGCTCTTCTTCAGTTCTGGAATAAATCAGAATATCATCCACGAACACAAGCACAAACTTATTCAACTGATCTCTGAACACTCTATTCATAAGATCCACAAAATATGCTGGTGCGTTAGTCAATCCAAACGGCATTACCAGCCACTCATAAAAACCGGATGGTGTCCTGAAAGCAGTCTTTGGCACACTATCCTTCGCCACTCTCAACTGGTGAAATCCCGTTGCCAAATCCATCTGAGAAAACACCTTAGCCTTGTGAAGCTGATCAAACAAGTCATCTATTCTCGGCAATGGATACTTGTTCTTCCTAGTCAACTTATTCAGCTCACGATAATCCACACACAACCTCAACGATCCATCCGCTTTGGTTGCGAACACAACTGGTGCACCCCATTCGGACACACTTCTCCGAATGAATCCTTTCTGCAAAAGGTCATCAACCTGCACCCTCAACTCTAGCTGCTCCCTAGGCGCCATCCGCCTAAGAGGCATCACAACAGGTCTGGCTCCCTCAACTAGATCGATACGAAACTCGATCTCCCTATGCGGCGGCAACCCTTTGACTTCGTCAAAGACATCCTCAAATCCATTCACAATAGGCACCGATGACAGTCCATCCCGTGGAACAACCAGCGAATACATGAAGCTCATGAAGACGTCTTCCTCATGCTTACATCGTATCACAACCTTTCACCCTTCCACATTCCCGACTGTCACCTCCAGCCCCTCACAATCAATCCTAGCCGCATACTTCCTAAGCCAGTCCATACCCAAAATAATCCCGAACCCCGCAAAGTTCAGAACAAAGCAATCACAAACAAACGAGCAATCATGACTCGACACAACTAGACCACGGCATATCATACACAAACATGACGAACCCCCAACTGGATTAGTCACAACCAATGGCCTATCAACAATATCCGGTTCCAAACCTAACCGGCCCACCAAATCATCACAAACAAAAGAATGCGATGCTCCAGTATCAAACAACACTCTAACTGGAACACCACAAATAGAAAGAGTACCTTGAACCACCACACCCTTCCCCTTATCTTCAGCAGTAGGAGCTTTTGAAGACGACGGCACAGCTCTCAAAGCATAAGCTTGCACAATCTGCCTGTCCTTTCTCGGTTCTGGACAGTCCTTCCTGAAATGCCCTGGCTTATCACAGTTGTGGCATTTCGCTGGTGCCCTTGGATTCCCACAATCCTTGGAGAGATGGCCCTTCTGCTGACAATTATAGCAAATCACCTCGCCCTTCGGCTTCTTCTGGCCATCCTTTCCCTTCTGTTGCTGCTGCTTCCTCTTCTTGTTTCCATTTTGCTGGGGTTTAGATCCTTCCTTGGTTACAGAAACAACAGAACTTTCCTTAGGAAACAAACTCTCATGCCTAAGAGCTTTCTCCACCGGCTTCTCAAATGGATCGTCCAAATGATCCACTAACTGCCTCCCAAGATAAGCATCCAGACCAGTCACAAACTTTTCGTTCTTCTGGTAGGGAGAATCAATATACGATCTGGCATACTTGGACAAGGCTTCGAACTCGGAAATATACTCAAGAACTGGTCTCCCACCTTGCTTGAGCTCTACAAACCTCTTGAACAAAACAGACTTCTGAGCCGTAGAGATGAACTTAGCTTCAAATCTAACTTGGAATTGCTCCCAAGTAATCTCTTCTTCTGGTGTATCGATGGTGATAGAATTCCACCAATCCGCAGCTCTCCCTTGAAGCTGTCTCGATGCAAGCTTCCTCTTAGTTGCATCCTCAATCCCTAAATCACCAAAGATCCTTCGACATGCATCAATCCATCTCTGCACCTCAATAGTCGACTCTGTCCCCAAGAAAGCTTTTCCTCCAAGAGAAGTATAATCCTTACAAAGCTTAGCAAAATCCACCGGTCTTGGAGCTTGGTCTTGAACTCCAACATCTACAGATGGCCCTGGAGCTGGTATCCTTCTCATGATCGAAGTCATCATCGCTTCGAACATAGTTCCATAATCAACAGCTCCTTCAGTAGCACGGCTTTCCCTTGCAGCTGGTCTCCCTCTTCGACTCATCCTTAATATCTGTAATAAGAATGATTAGAACACCTTGAGAAACAACTGCATAAGGAGTTCAAATCCTTCTAAGTTACTATATTACATATAGTAATCATCCATCAAAATACAATTACGTCTCTCATACGTAGTTACGTCAGCGAGCGTTGGCTAAAATCGATTAACCTCGCTCTGATACCAAATGTGACGACCGCCCATGACTCCCGCACCAAAACAAGAGAAAAGAGCGCTGAAGGGCGTGCCAGGTAGCCATGGACAGTGGTCAGGGTAAAATAAAACAGCAAACTCTATCGTTCCTCTCACAGCGCATGGATAAAATACAATAGAGAAATATATAGTGAAGCTCCATAGCAGAAAATCATCATATAAGCATCATAGTAGTTTTATACAAACGTATAAATCATCCATACATCAAAGCCTCACTATATAACACTCAATCAGATACAACAGCGGAACACCCAGTACATATAGTAAGAAAACTAATATGCAAAGCCTCCTGCTCGTCTTCGTCATCATCAGCGTAGATCTCTAAGAACAGCACCTGTCACCTGCTACCTAGTCTGCCTATCCCAACATGGATGAACAGCCCAAGGTAATAAGAGGAGACATAAAACCTTGAGTCAGACAAAGTCTTAGTGAGCAGTAAATCAACTATCAAACATACCAAAAGAGCATAAGGGATAAAAGGAATAGGAACCAAACCATCCCACTCCACCTCTTTCTACAGTGATAGCCCCCAGACACACACTAAGGAAAAGCAAGCATAACATAGCAGATAATTAAGGTAAAGCAATAATCACTCGAGTCAAGGGCGATGTTTTCCAAATACAAACCCCCAAGGCCTAAACCAAGATCAGATAAGCACCTAGAAAATACCGCTCTTGAGACCGAATGATGATACAACCAAATGTCCAAACATCCATGACTCTGGCTATCACTGTTATCCTTGCTTTGATATCACCGTTAGTTGAATGACCATCCGTCAAGGGCTAATGGTAACCCTGGTTCTAGACATAACTCCGCACGTCGTCGCAGCCCGTGCCTAGGAATTTTCGCAACTAACCAGAGTACTAGCACGTCGTCGCAGCCCGTGCCTGGAACGTCGTCGCAGCCCGTTCCAACGTACTCTTGCTTTGAGCATGCTAGAACCTTCAACAACGATAAGATCTCAGCCTCCTAGTCATCCTCCTAGACGACTATTTCCATACTAGCTCAAGCGCCTATCAAGCTAACCATTATCACCAACCCGGATCGCATCACCGAGTTATCAACATAACTTTGCACGTCGTCGTAGCCCGTGCTTGGAACGTCATCATGACCCGTCCCATCTCAACATCATACTTTGCCTCATCACATCATAGCAAAGTCTCATCTCAACATCATGGTTTGCCTCCTCGTATCATGGCAAAGTCCCACATCCTCGAATCCGTCCATATGAGCTTCCACATCCGCTTCATATACTACAGGCAGCTTTCACCATTCAAGAGCCTTTCACCTAGCTTTTGAATCATCTTCAACCATCTTGTTCCAAATCAACCTCTAGCTAACTTGAAACAATCAAATAAATCATACATCCAAACATTCAAGCATTCAAACAAGATCCAATAAGAAATATCAACTATAATGGCAATTTCGTGAATAAATGAGCATAAGTCCAAAATGCATGATTCATAGGTTTTTAGCATAGATCTATCAAATATAAAACATGGGTTTTGTTTCTATGACTTAATAAATGAACTTGCATAGGTAAACATCTTCACAACAATGGATTTATACTTGGATCTAAGGAAAATGCACAAAATCACTATCTACCACACTCCAACAAACCACCAATCCAATATACTCCTTTGGGTCCGCGTGAGAGATAACTACCACTCACCAAATCACTTAAACACCTCAAAAACTAAACACTTCAGATCTGGACAGCAAAGATCAAGGCTTGATCCGGCGAAATCTCGCTTAAAACGACGAAATCTAGCTTCGTTGGATGAAGATCTTCAACTTTGTCTCTTGGATCTTCAATCTCGATCTTCGATCTTGGATGGATGTTAGAATTAGATTGGAATGGAGAAAAGAAGATGAAAAAAATGTTGTAGTCAAGTTCCCAAAATGGCAGCACTTCGTTGCTTCAAAAAAACCGGTTCCAAAAAGTGAGCCGAACCCCTCTATTTATAGTCTGGAAAAACCCTTATCTCGGCCGTCCCTAAGTCGCCGCCGACCTAACCTTGCCGACCCAACACTCTGCCGACCTGACACATAAACCACTCCAAGACTCAATAGGTACACGACCTAACGACCTAACAGAGATACCACATGGCCGACCTAACACTAAGTCGTTCTGCGACTTAACAAAAGACACGAGGCCACACAACCTAGTTATAACACGGCCTAACCGACCCAACGCCTCAACATACACTGCCGACCCAACTATCTAACACACCTTGCCGACTTATCAACTAAACCAGATGCCGACCCAACCCAAAGCTACATTACCGACCTAGCAATATACCCGACCTACCGACCTAACCACATACAGGGGTAACCACTAGGTCGCTATATGTTAGACCAGTAACTCCCTTAGGTCGGTCAGTTCTTAACTCGGCCAAACTTTAACTCGCTCGCTTCTTAAGGTTGCCCAAACCCTTAAACCACTTATCCCGTTAAGTCGGCAACACTGTTAAGTCGGTCTCCCTTATGAGCCGGCCAACCTTTAAACCACTAACCTCCTCAAGTCGGTCAAGCACTATAGGTCGGTCACTACTCAACACTACACATGAGTTAACTCCCCATTCGACTCATGCTAGAGACAACATAGACAATACTAACGACCTGTAAATTCTACGATTTATCGACACGTAAAATACGGGTCGTTACAGAGTTCGTATGTGGAAGATATAGCAAAAATTGCGATTGAAAACGATTAAAACAAAAAAACTAAAATGGAACACATTTACAATGCCACGTCACTTACGCATATACCCCAAAATCACGTGTACAGTACCCATCTTCATGCAAATCTCCCCCTGTTCGAACCGATTCTTCAGAGCACAAAACAAATCGCGACCCTAATATGTAGAACCAACGCGCCGCCCTTGACAGAAGTTGTGCCGCGTCAAACGCCCCTCCACCCTGCAAGGACCCCTGACCGCCCACGATCCCTGATTTGATCGCACAACGTCAAAATTTATGCAGCCGCCAGTCAACATGAAACCATAATCCAATTTTGACTCCAATCCGACCGTTGAATTGCCAAACAAATTACATAGATGCGCTCCCCATCGTCCATACTACAATACCCAGAAACAGAATCTCGATTCGATGAAGTTTTGCGCGACGATGATGAACGGTTTTGGGGCTGTTTGAATTTATTCTGGATGAACGACAGCTCCAATTGAAAAACAAATTACACCATGAGACTACGCGTATCGAATACTTCAACATATATTTTTTCTGGAATTTTCTGAAATTTTTGAGTTTTGGCTTTTGATTTTGAACTATGGATAGATCTGGAATTGGATCTGAAATGTATACATTTGGGGAAGAGAAAAGAGTGAAGAATTGAACGTACAGCAAAAGAATAGAGACTAGGGTTTATAGCTGTATATATATAGGTAGGCTAGCGATATGGTAGATGGGTTGTAGAATGAACGTGCGTGACAAACTATGGTCCAAAAAGCCCGCTATGCCTCCGGAGTCGAATTTGTTAAAACTATATATCCAGATAAGTATTTTAAAATGTTCTGAATGCGATGGAAAAAGTTTCACGTCCAAATTCGATCGTATGAAGAAGTTATGCTGAAAACAATAATTTCAAATTCAATTTATTTCAATGCATAAATTTGAAGGCGTTTCGAGTCCGTACGATCAAACGACAAGTCCGATCGCTACGAAACTTGAAACATTATTATAATTCATCGTTACGGATCCGATGAAACTAGTTTCGTCAAAATCCGAGTCCTGTGACCAAAATGGCTATTTTTATATTCATTAATTAAATTAAAATAAATCATAAAAATCCAAATTTTTATTAACTTCAAATATTGGCCAAATTTCATTACTTATATAATCCAATCAATTCCAAATGATTTAGCAAGCTTGGATGTGAATTAAAAACTATAAGTTTATCAATTTGCAGTGTTAATCTCTGCACTTCTTATTATTTGGGAATTATAAATTTTATTCTCAAAACCCAATTATTTAATCTTATACTTTTATACTCTCATCTTAAATCTAATTAAATAAATAACTTGATTTCCATTTCAACTCATTTTTAATTGCAATTAACCTTTTTACCATAAATTAAATCCCAAATTATAAATAAACTTTTATTTCCATTTCCTTTTTCTCAACTGTTTATTAATTCCCATTCAAATGAATTCAACATTGTGAATTTGATAAATTTATTAGATTTACTTCCTTTCTATATTTCTTAGTTATCGTTGTCAATATGAACATTAGTTTAAGATTTCACTCAAATGTTTACCAATTCAAATCTAAACTCAATAACGTCCTAATTAACGTTAGAATCCGTTTTATTATGCATAAATTCTAAATTTTATTGACCCAAATTTTCTTCTTTTCATTCCATATTAATTGTCAATCCCATAGAAAAATTAACATTAGGTTCATACCTTTTTACAAATAACTCCAATTTCTTCCAAATAATAATTACATAAACTATTAAATATTAAATCCATTAAATTGCAATAAATTCAATTGATTGCAATTTATTTCCAAATAAATTTGGATTTTTATTTGGTTATACACAAAATTACGTTATCACTTGCCTAACAAGGTTATTATCAATTAAGATCTCACTGCATCCACATTTTCACATTTTCATTTCCTAGTTTCTTTACTTTATTCTACATAATTTATTACAAATGGGATTTTCTTTGGTTTACATCTTATTTGTATTTAACATTTCTCAATCACCAATTCATTTCACTATAACTGCGGTAAATTGGCGAATAAATTGAATTTGATTCCCAAAATCTAAATTAACAAGAAATAAGGGTAGGTAACATACAATAGTCATTACTCCAAATTCTAGTCACCTAAATAGGCTTTTATTCCTTGCAAATAAATGTTACTATTTATTTTCATAGTACAAATCTCAATGATTATTCCATTTTATATTTGCTTAGGCCATTTATAGTCCACTATACATATCTACATAAATGGGTAATTTATTCAATTCATTAAGTGTCAATTCTATTAAGCCCTGTTTATATCTTTATGCATTCTTCTATTACTTTACAAAAGGGAATAACTTTTAAACTCATACACTTAATAACAAAACCGTTATAAATCCAATAAACTTCCAAATCCAAGTTTGTACACATTTTACACAACTATTATGATTTCTCACAAACGTTGAATTTATTAAATGACCATTTATTATAATTTAATTCCCTTAATTGAATCAAATGCTTATTATATATATTTTTCTCATTCTTACCATTCCTTCCCATTATAAATTCATTAACGTATTTACACATCTCTATCTTCAAATATTAAATGACCAAACTGATTACAAACACTGTTCTTATCAATTTTCATAAATTGGTTCAGATCTATACCTTTTCATATGATTAAAGTTTATGTTTCTATTAGACCCCTTTTTCTTCTTTTTATAGACATTAAATTTACTATCTACACTTATTGCATCTTTGTATTAATGAATACCATTCAAATTAATGTTTATACTAACATTCACAAATTTAACATTTATTTGTTTCTTAAAAATTACTTTAAATCAAGTTGTGAAAATTTACATTATCCACATCTATTATCATAAAATTTTATAGTTACACTAAATTGCAACCACTATACCAAATTTCTACATTTATTCTTAACCAAATTAGAAATTATATTAATTCATTTTATTAAATATCATAAATTTAACGGGTCGTTACAGTCGAAATTTTCTCTTCTTCTTCCTCTAATTTCTTGAAATCTACACAACGATTCAACAAGCTTCCAACTGCAAACTTGTAGAGCTTCGTGAGCTCTACGATTTCAACTGCGGTGATCAAAATCAATGCAGCCAATCGACGGCAAAATGGGGATGAAGGAGCGACGTTCGTGCTCGATTTCCCACGTCCATAGGGGGCCGAGCTCCAAGCCGTTGTAGCCGAGGGTGTAGTTCGTCATGGCGAGCAAATAGGTGGTGGTTGATCGTTGTAGAGTACGTCGTAGTGGGTCGCGTGAATTAGGGTTTAAGAGGCGGCTTGGGTTTCTTGGTCGCGACTTTTACCTGGGAGAAGAAAAGTGCACATGCGGCCTGGATCTTGGGCAAGGGATGGACGGCCCTGATGAGAGTGAGGGTTAAAAAAATAAAAATATAATGTAAATTGATTTGTATTATAAATTGTATTAACTTCTAAATGCGATAACTTTTTCATACTAGGTCAAAAAATTGCGAAACAAGTTGCGTTGGAACGCAATGGAACTGGATTGGAGTCATTTGGAGCTAGTTTGAATTACGGGAAAAATTATATGCATGTTTAATTTTATTCGAAATAAAACGCTGGAAATTGGAAACGAGGTGAGAACTTCTCACTCAATCGAATCTGTTTCGATTTAAATTTTAAATAGTTAGATTTAAAATTTGCTTGATTGTATGCCTGAATGATAAATTGTTATCTGTTATTGTTGAAATAGACATTATACGCCGTATATTAAGCGGAGGTTATTTATTAAAAACATATACTGCGATAATTCCACTGCAAAGTGAAATTGGTATTATATATGTACTTGGAGTTGATTTCCTCCATTATATAGCGAATGAGACCCTACTGCACCGCATAATAGCGGGTAATATTTTATAAATCCTATATACTACGATATTCCATATTGGAACGGAATTGGTATTGTGCTAACATCTGTGGATGCAGGGAAACAGGTTTGAGGGATCCAACTGGATTCCTCACTAATATTTATTTGAGTACAGATATTGTGATATTTGTTGATTATCATATGATGATATATGATGTTTTGGTTGTCGTGATTGATTATCTGGTGTTGTTGCAGTACTGGGCCTATTTTTGAAGTTTTAAAAATGTTAAAGTAACGATTATGAATTTAAAAGGTCTTTTAAAGTGATTTTTGAAAGTATACATTTTATTAAATTTTGAATTGTTAAAATAAATAAACGTTAAAATTTTTATGTTATAAAATTATGATTTTTGTGGAATATAACGGAAAAGTAATTTTTGAAATAAGTAGTTGATAAATTTATAAAATAGTTTAGATTGGGATTTTGAATTATTATAAACGATTTATATATAAAAGATTTAAAAATTGATATTTTATAAATTTAAAATATAGGAATTATAAAACGAGTTTTATTAAGTGTTAAAACGAAGTATAAATGGATTTCATAAGTGAATGAAAATTTTAGATTTGTAAATTGTGAAGTTATGAAATGAATAGATTTTGTAAATAAAAGATTTATAAGTGATTAACCTATAAATCGGATTTTGGCATTTTAATTGAGATTTTCGAATAAGTATAAATGATTTATAGATGAGATTTATAAAATATATATTTTATAAATCGAAATAATAGAATTATAAAAGGAGTTCTGCTATTGCTGAAAATGAGGTTATAAATAGAATTTTATAAGTAGTAAGATTTTTTAAAATTTGTAAATTGAAGTCTTTATGAAATATAAATGGGAATTTATAAATATTGTTTTATAAATCCAAAACCGACTTATTTTGATAAGTCAATTATTTTAGATTTTTAAAGGAGATATTTTCACGATTTTGGACGGTGGATAATCCTTTAAACAAAATGTGTAGAAAAATGTTGAATTTGGTTAACGAAGAATATTCAGGATTTTGGGACAGTGAATAATATATTAAATTTTTTTGGGGAAGTGATATTTTAAATAGAATTAAAACGATTTGAAGTTGTTTTAAAATGTATTAAGTGTCGAAACCAAAGATTTCAATATTCATTGTTGAAATAGACGTTTTTGAGAAATAAGGAAAATATGGACTATAGCACTGTTGTTATAGTAAATGATTTTCGAAAGGAAAGGTTTTGTATGGTATTGTGATTTATATATCTATCTAACTTTTGAATCCCTATACTAGTGATTTTGGGTCGTCGTAACGATGTTTTACGTAACATTCGTTTTTACTCAAATAAATGTGTTTAAAAGGATGTTTCCCTCAAAGAATAAAATATATACCTAAATTGTGATTTAAGTATATCGAATATTTTCCAAATGTTGAAAATGAATAGATTTGTGAATTATTTATTATCAATAAGTATGGAAATGCTTTTTCCAATATGAAGTGAAATGTTTTGAGTTGTATCTTTTTAACGATAAATTGAAAATGAATATTCGAAATCGATTTGGAAATCGTATATTCATAGATATTTTGGAAATGTAAATTCACTATGGAATTTATGAAAGAAAGGGGAAATTTGTTTAAAAAAATAAATGTTGATTTATTTTTGAAGTGTGGAAATAATTATATCTTGTAAAGATATTTTTGGAAAATAAATAATTTGGAAATTTATTTGGAATCTGGAGATGTTGTGCATACCTATTGATAGTTAAATAACCGACTATCAATATTTACCTTTAAATGGGTATTTGTTGTGATTTGCTTGAATTTGAATGCCACACTTATATTCAAAATAAGCGCTCGTTATTCGGGTTAGCCGGGAAAGGACCTTTGGGTCGTTTAACACATTCTGAATATGTGATACGTCGTTATGGATTGCATTTGATGACCGATGTTGTGATATCCCGTAAATTTTTTGCAATAAATTTAATAATCTAACTTTAATAAATAACTATATAATTTTAAAATTGTTAAGATAAATGGTTTAAATTGATTTTAGCATAATTCTTAAATTTAAGTAAGATTAATAATAAGATTTGTTTTATCTCTTTTTAAATACTGATAAATAAATATGATTTGTAAGTTAGATATAAAAGTTTAAAATACAACTTATTAACGAGACATTAATTTATTTAAATAACAAGTAATTACAATCTTTTTTATAAGTTTTATTTAAATTATCAAAAATATTATTTTCAAATTATAGATACATGTATTTTAAAAATTATCTATATATAAATAGCTAAGTATTAAAAACTAATTAATTTTTTGTTAAAACTTTCATTAACTTTTAAATATAAATACTAAATTACCTAAAGAACATGTGTAGTTTTTATAAGGCCTCTAATAACATGTGTAATTTAAACAAGCTAGGAATGTGACAAATATTGGAATAATATACAAGTGGCAGGTCATGTTCTTGTCTTTGAAATAAAAAAAATGAAATTAAAATCTAAACAAACCAAATGGCTTCAGATCAGAAAGTAAAAATAAATCAAACCCTGTTAACATGTTCCAAAAATCAAAAGCAAAACCTGTAATCTCTTTTATCAAGCATTTTCTCTTCAAAATCTGAAAACACTTTTACAACCCTGTAAGCATTTTTACAAGCCAGTAACAACTGCAAACCTGGAATCAAAGTAACTCAGTTCAAAGATCAAGCAAAGCAAAAAAATCAAATTTACAGCAGTTTTTTTTTATGAAGCAAGTCTGCTCTGTTCAGGGAAAAAGGTGAGTAACTCTGAACTTCTGGTGTATATTGAAGTTGTATGTGATGATCTTTGAAAATAATGTGAACTATGTTGGGCATGTTGCTTTAAAATAATTGTAACGACCCGTATTTTACGTGTCGACATATTGTAAAATAGTTTCCATTAAGTCGTTGATGTTGTTAAGCCGTGTGGAGCTTAGGTTGTATAAGGGATTTGAGTTGAGCAACTTATAGGTTTGGAACGACCTAGGAGTCAGGTCGTGTAGGGGTTAAGTCGTATAGGATTAGGTCGTGTCGAAGTTAGGTCGGTTGAGCGACCTAAGGAAGAGAGCGACTTAAGACAGTATGACCCAGTAGTTTGCGAGTTAGTATGTTAGAACTAGTTAACGAGTTAGGGAATAGGTCGTTAACGAGTTATTAGTTAGAGTGGGTTAGCGAGTTACAACTTATAGGATGTTAGCGACCTAAGATAGTTAGAGGCTTAAGGGTTTAGGTCGTGAGTCGTTTGTAATGACTTAATGGGATAGCGACCTAGTGGTTAGCCTGTGTTGGAGTTAGGTCGTAGGTCGCAGGACCTGTTGAGTCGTAGGTCGTGAGGTTTTTAGGTTGGCCTGTGTTCTAAGTCGCGCATGTTCGTGTGTTGTAAGGTCGTGTGACCATGTGTTGTAGTTAGGTCGTGAATGACTTAAGGCTTGAGTCGTGTGTGTTTTTAGGTCGTCACATAGTTAAGTCGTGTGGCCTGGGTTTGGGTAGGTCGCGGCATTCGATAAGTCGTATGTCGCATGTTTGTTAAGTCGCGCCTGGGATGAGTCGTTGGGTCGGCATCAGGTTAAGTGGTTAGGTCGGCAGGGTGTGTTGAGTCGCTTGGTCGGCCGTGTTTGTTAGGTCGCATAGGAGTTAGGTTGGTAGGTCGTGTGATTGCTTAGGTCGTAGGTCGGGGCAGTTGGGTCGGCGACGACCTAAGGGGGGGCGACTCATGGGGATTTCAGCCTATAAATAGAGGGGTTTGGTTCACTTTTTGGTACCGGGTTTTGAAGCGACGAAGTGCTGCCATTTTGAGAGCTCGACTACAACACTTCTTCACTTTTTTTCTCCACTCTAATCTAGTGATTCCTTCCATCTAAATTAAAGATCAATTCGAAGATCCAAGAGCCAAAGTTGAAGATCTCCATCCATCGAAGAGAGATTTCATCGTTTGAAGCGGAGCTTTGGAGGATCAAGCTTGATTCTTTGCTGTCCAGACCTGGAGTTGGTTGTTTTTGAGGTGTTTAGGTGATTCGTTGAGTGGTGGTTATCTCTCACACGGACCCAAAGGAGTATATTGGATTGGTGGCTTGTTTATGTGTTAAAGATAGAGATTTCTTGCATTTTCCTTAAGTCTGCATGTAGATCCATTGTCTATGAAGTTTTGGATACCCATTTTGCTACATGTTAACTTATATATGTTTATTCATCAAGTTGTAGAGATATTTGCTTATAATTCATGCTGGTTAGATTTGGACATTTTAATTACTAAATTGCCATTCTTGTATAATTGCTTATTAGATCTTGTTTGAATGTTTGATTGCTTGGATTAATGATTGCTTTGATTTATAGATTGTTGCAAATTAGCTAATAGTTGATTTGGACAAGTTGGTCGAAGATGATTCAAAAGCTAAGTAGAGAGGCTCTTAAATGGTGAAAGCTGCTTGTGGCATATGAAGCGGATGTTAAAGCTCATATGGATAGATTCGATGATGATGAACTTTGCTATGATGCGATAGAGCAAAGTGTGATGTTGGAATGAGACTTTGCTATGATGAGAGGAAGCAAAGCATGATGTTGAGACGGGACTTTGCTATGATGCGATGAAGCAAAGCATGATATGAGAAAGCCTTGGTTTAACCCAGACGGGATCATTCCAAGCATATTGATAACCCGGTGATGTGGTTCGAGTTTGTTGATAATGGTTGGCTCGAGAGGCGCTTGAGCTAGTATATAAATAGTCGTCAAGGAGGATGACTAGAAGGCTGAGATCTCATCGTTATTAAAGGTTCTAGCATGCTCAAAGCAAAAGTACGTTGGAACGGGCTGCCACGACGTTCCAAGCACGGGCTGCGACGACGTGCTAGTACTCTGGGCAGTTGCGAAAATTCCTAGGCACGGGCTGCGACGACGTGCGGAGTTGTGTCTAGAATCGGGGTTGCCATTAGCCCTTCACTGACGGCTGAAAGAATGTGCCGGTCATTCAATTAACGATGGTATCGAGGCAATGATAACAGTGATAGCTAGAGTCATGGATGTTTGGTTGTATCATCATTCAGACTCAAGAGCGGTGTTTTCTGAGTGCTTATCTGATCTTGGTTTAGGCCTTGGGGGTTTTCATTTGGAAAACATCGACCTTGACTCGAGTGATTATTGCTTTACTTTGATTATCTGCTTTGTTGTGCTTGCTTCTCCTTAGTGTGTCTGGGGGCTATCACTGTAGAAAGAGGTGAAGTGGGATGGTTGAGTTCCTATTCCTTTTACCCTTTATGCTCTTTTGGTATGTTTGGTAGTTGATTTACTGCTCACTAAGACTTTTGTCTGACTCAAGATTTTATGTTTAACTCTTATTACCTTGGGCTGTTCATCCGTGTTGGGATGGGCAGACTAGGTAGCAGGTGACAGGTGCTGTTCTTAGTGACTAACGCTGTTGATGACGAAGACGAGCTGGAGGCTTTTGCATATTGTTTTCTTACTTTATGTACTAGATGTTCCGCTGTTTGTATGGTTCTCTGAGTGATATGTAGTGAGGCTTGCTGTATTGACTTTTCAGATTGTTGTACCAAACTATTATGAGTTTATATGATGAATTATGTTCTATGGAGCTTCACTGTGTATACTTTTCTATTGTATTTTATCCCTGCGCTGTGAGTAATACGATAGACTATTGTGTTTACCTTACCCTGACTATCGTCCATGGCTGCCTGACACACCTTTCAGCGCATTATTATTTTGTTTAGTGCGGGAGTCATGGGCGGTCGTTACATTTGGTATCAGAGCTTTGTTTAATCGACTTTAGCCAACGCTCGCTGACGTATCTACGTATGAGAGACGTAATTGTAATTTTGATGGATGATTACTATATATAATATAGTAGCTTAGAAGGATTTGAACTCCTTATGTAGTTGTTTCTCAAGGTGTTCTAATCATTCCTTTTTGTAGATATTAAGGATGAGTCGGAGAGGGAGACCAGCTGCTAGGGAAGGCCGTGCTACTGAAGGGGCTGCTGATTATGCTACTATGTTTGAGGCCATGATGACTTCGATCATGAGAAGGATGCCAGCCTCGGGATCATCAGTAGATGTTGGAGTTCAAGTTCAATCCCCAAAACCAGTGGATTTTGCCAAGTTGTGCAAAGACTATACTTCTCTTGGAGGAAAGGTTTCTTGGGAACAGAATCAACCATTGAAGTGCAGAGATGGATTGATGCTTGTAGAAGAATATTTGGTGATTTGGGAATTGAGGATGCAACTAAGAGGAAGCTTGCATCAAGACAGCTTCAGGGAAGAGCTTCGGATTGGTGGAATTCTATCACCATTGATACTCCAGAGGAAGAGATTACTTGGGAGCAATTCCAAGTTAGATTCGAAGCTAAGTTCATTTCTATAGCTCAGAAATCTGTTATGTTCAAGAAGTTTATGGAACTCAAGCAAGGTGGAAGACCAGTTCTTGAGTATGTTTCTGAGTTTGAAGCTTTGTCCAAGTATGCTCGGTCATATATTGACTCCCTTTATCAGAAGAATGAGAAATTTGTGACAGGCCTGGACACTTATCTTGGAAGGCAGTTGGTGGATCATCTGGATGATCCATTTGAGAAGCTTGTAGAGAAAGCTCTCAGGCATGAGAATCTGTTTCCTAAGGAAGGATCTGTTGTTGATGTGACCAAGGAGCAAGGTGGAAACAAGAAGAGAAAGCAGCAGCAGTAGAAGGGTAGGGATGGCCAGAAGAAGCCGAAGGGTGAAGTGACCTGCTACAACTGTCAGCAGAAGGGTCATCTCTCCAGGGATTGCAAGAAACCGAAAGTGCCGGCGAAGTGCCACAATTGTGACAAACCGGGGCATTTTAGGAAGGATTGTCCGGAACCAAGGAAGGACAAGCAGATTGGGCAAGCCTATGCTTTGGGGGCTGTTCCATCATCTTTGAAAGCTCCTACTGCTGAAGAGAAAGGAAAGAGTGTGGTGGTTCAAGGTATTCTTTCCATTTGTGGTGTTCCAGTTAGGGTGTTGTTTGATACTGGAGCGTCGCATTCTTTTGTTTGTAATGAACTTGTAGGCCGGTTGGGTTTGGAACCGGATATTGTTGATAGACCATTGGTTGTGACTAATCCAGTTGGGGGTTCGTCTTGTTTGTGTATGGTATGTCGTGGTCTGGTTGTGTCGAGTCATGATTGCTCTTTTGTTTGTGATTGTTTTGTTCTAAACTTTGCGGGGTTCGGAATTATTTTGGGAATGGACTGACTTAGGAAATATGCGGCAAAGGTTGATTGTGAGAGGCTTGAGGTGACAGTCGAGAATGTGGAGGGGCGAAAGGTTGTGATATGATGTAAGCATGAAGAAGGCGTCTTCATGAGCTTCATGTATTCGCTGGTTGTTCCACGGGATGGACTGTCATCGGTGCCTATTGTGAATGGATTTGAGGATGTCTTTGACGACGTCAAAGGGTTACCGCCGCATAGAGAGATCGAGTTTCGTATCGATCTAGTTGAAGGAGCCAGACCTGTTGTGATGCCTCTTAGGCGGATGGCGCCTAGGGAACAACAAGAGTTGAAGGTGCAAGTTGATGACCTTTTACAGAAAGGATTCATTCGGCATAGCGTGTCCGAATGGGGTGCACCATTTGTGTTCGCAACCAAAGCGGATGGATCATTGAGGTTGTGTGTGGATTATCGTGAGCTGAATAAAGTGACTAAGAAGAACAAGTATCCATTGCCGAGAATAGATGACTTGTTTGATCAGCTTCACGAAGCTAAGGTGTTTTCTCAGATGGATTTGGCAATGGGATTTCACCAATTGAGAGTGGCAAAGGATAGTGTGCCGAAGACTGCTTTCAGGACACCATCTGGTTTCTTTGAGTGGCTGGTAATGTCGTTTGGATTGACCAATGCACCAGCGTATTTTGTGGATCTTATGAATAGAGTATTCAGGGATCAGTTGAACAAGTTCGTACTTGTGTTCGTGGATGATATTTTGATTTATTCCAGAACTGAAGAAGAGCACAAGACGCACTTGCGGATTGTTTTGGAAATCTTGCGGAAACATCAGCTGAAGGCTAAGTTTCTGAAGTGTCACTTCTGGAAGAGCGAAGTGAGGTTCTTAGGCCATGTTATCTCTGGAAATGGAATAGCGGTTGATCCTGCCAAGGTGGCCGTGATCCAGGATTGGGTTAGACCTAAGAATGCATCTGATGTGAGAAGTTTTCTTGGATTAGCAGGATACTATCGTCGGTTTATCAAAGACTTTTCCAAGATAGCTGCACCGTTAACAGGATTGACGAAAAAGAACCAAGTGTTCAAATGGGATGCTAAGTGTGAGCAAGCTTTTGGAAATTTGAAAGAGCGACTGACAAATGCTCCTATTTTGACTATTCCAAGTGGGAATGATGAGATGGTGGTTTGCACCGATGCATGTGGCACTGGACTTGGAGTAGTGCTAATGCAGAAGGATAACGTTGTTGCATATGCAAGTCGACAACTGAAGCCGCATGAAAGTAATTATCCGACTCATGATTTGGAGTTAGCGGTGATTGTTTTTGCTTTGAAGATGTGGAGACATTACCTATAGGGAGTTCGATTCGAGTTGTTTACACAACATAAGTCGTTGAAGTATCTGTTCTCCCAAAAGGATTTGAATCTTCGACAGCAACGATGGCTAGAGTTTTTAGCATCATATGATTTTGGTATAGCCTATACTCCGGGAAAGGTAACGCAGTGGCAGATGCGTTAAGTCGAAGACATGCAGGATTGGGAGTCATGTTTTTAGAATGGAAGAGCCTTGAATATTTGGCTGGATTTGACTTCAGGCCTAGATATGAATTGGAACCTGAAATGTTGGCAAACTTATCAATAAGACCTACTCTAGTGGAAAGAATTGGCGAGAGCCAAAAGCAAGACGATAAGATTGTCAAGATTATCCGTGATGTGGAATCTGGATCAGACCCAGAAAAGGATAAAGGATTTGAAGTCGATCGAGAGGGTTGGCTTCGGAAGCAAGGACGACTAGTTGTTCCTGATATAGATGGATTGAGAGATGAAGTTCTTAAGGAAAGTCATCACTCGAAGTTGACAATTCATCCAGGTGGAAATAAGATGTACCGGGATATGAAGAGAACCTATTACTGGGAAGGTATGAAGAAAGATGTTGGAAATTTTATTTCCAAATGTATGAACTGCCAGTTGGTAAAAGCCGAACAAAAGAAGCCAAGTGGATTGCTTCAGCCATTAGAAGTTCCTACGTGGAAGTGGGAGCAAGTATCGATGGATTTTATCGATGGATTACCTAAAACAAGGGCAGGAAATGAAGGGATTTGGGTCATCGTCGATCGTTTGACTAAGAGTGCAAGATTCATTCCTGTTCGATCAACTAGGACTGCATCGAAATTGGCTGAGTTGTATGTTAAGTGGATAGTTCGATTCCATGGTATTTCGAAGAGTATAGTGAGCGATCGAGACCCATTGTTCACTAGTGAATTTTGGAAGAGCTTCCAAGAAGTTTTGGGAACCGAGCTGTGTTTGAGTAAGGCTTATCATCCCCAAACGGATGGTCAGACCGAGAGAGTCAACCGAGATTTGGAAGATCTACTCAGAGCATGTGTTTTGGATTTCGGAGGATCATGGGAAGATCATCTTCATTTGGTGGAATTTGCGTATAATAACAGTTACCAGTCAAGTATTGGTATGGCACCATATGAAGCATTGTATGGAAGACCGTGTAACTCTCCGACATGTTGGTTGGAAACTGGAGAAAAGTTGATACTTGGGCCAGAAATGATTCGACAGACTTCGGACTGTATAGAGATCGTTCGGCGACGAATGAAGGCAGCCCAAGATCGACAGAAAAGTTATGCCGATAAGCGTCGTAAGGATTTGGAATTCGACGTAAGATATATGGTTTTTGTGAAGATTTCTCCACTGAAGAATGTTATTCGATTCGGGAAGAAAGGAAAGTTGACTACGAGATTTGTTGGACCATTTCCGATCATTGAGCGAATTGGAAAGCTCGCATATAAATTGGAGCTACCAGAAAAGATGGCAGGTGTGCACAATGTTTTTCATGTTCTTATCTACGGAAGTATATGCACGACTCGAATACAGTGGTTTCTGCTGATATCTGTGAAGATTTAGAGGTTGATCCAGTTATTACGAGACCTCGTAAGCTGCTTCGTGTTGTTAAAACCGACACGAAACAGCTTAGGAGGAAAACGATTACGTTGCTCAAGATACAATGGAGTGATGATGTTAACGACTTTACATGGGAGGAGGAAGATTGGATGAAAGCAGCTCATCCTGAACTCTTCGAGGTATGACCCTAAGGTGTCGTGGCATCTCATGAATTTGTAACTTGATTCTAATCTTAGAATTATGCATGCTAGGTTAGCAATTGGATGTATGGTTTGATGATTGCTATGGAAGGTAGGCATGCAGAATAGTTTTGATTGCTCTTGTTTGTTTGGAATTACGGGGACGAAATTCCTAAAGGGGAGAGAATGTAACGACCCGTATTTTACGTGTCGACATATTGTAAAATAGTTGCCATTAAGTCGTTGATGTTGTTAAGCCGTGTGGAGCTTAGGTTGTATAAGGGATTTGAGTTGAGCGACTTATAGGTTTGGAACGACCTAGGAGTTAGGTCGTGTAGGGGTTAAGTCGTATAGGATTAGGTCGTGTGGAAGTTAGGTCGGTTGAGCGACCTAAGGGGTGAGCAACCTAAGGAAGAGAGCGACTTAAGACGGTATGACCCAGTAGTTTGCGAGTTAGTATGTTAGAACTAGTTAACGAGTTAGGGAATAGGTCGTTAACGAGTTATTAGTTAGAGTGGGTTAGCGAGTTACGACTTATAGGATGTTAGCGACCTAGATAGTTAGAGGCTTAAGGGTTTAGGTCGTGAGTCGTTTGTAATGACTTAACGGGATAGCGACCTAGTGGTTAGCCTGTGTTAGAGTTAGGTCGTAGGTCGCAGGACCTGTTGAGTCGTAGGTCGTGAGGTTTTTAGGTTGGCCTGTGTTCTAAGTCGCGTATGTTCGTGTGTTGTTAGGTCGTGTGACCATGTGTTGTAGTTAGGTCATGGATGACCTAAGGCTTGAGTCGTGTGTGTTTTTAGCTCGTCACATAGTTAAGTCGTGTGGCCTGGGTTTGGGTAGGTCGCGGCATTCGATAAGTCGTATGTCACATGTTTGTTAAGTCACGCTTGGGATGAGTCGTTTGGTCGGCATCAGGTTAAGTGGTTAGGTCAGCAGGGTGTGTTGAGTCGCTAGGTCGGCCGTGTTTGTTAGGTCGCATAGGAGTTAGGTTGGTAGGTCGTGTGATTGCTTAGGTCGTAGGTCGGGGCAGTTGGGTCGGCGACGACCTAAGGGGGGGGGGGGCGACTCATGGTGATTTCAGCCTATAAATAGAGGGGTTTGGTTCACTTTTTGGTACCGGGTTTTGAAGCGACGAAGTGCTACCATTTTGAGAGCACGACTACAACACTTCTTCACTTCTTTTCTCCACTCTAATCTAATGATTCCTTCCATCTAAACTGAAGATCAATTCGAAGATCCAAGAGCCAAAGTTGAAGATCTCCATCCATCGAAGAGAGATTTCATCGTTTGAAGCGGAGCTTTGGATGATCAAGCTTGATTCCTTGCTGTCCAGATCTGGAGGTGGTTGTTTTTGAGGTGTTTAGGTGATTCGGTGACACACGGACCCAAAGGAGTATATTGGATTGGTGGCTTGTTTATGTGTTAAAGATAGAGATTTCTTGCATTTTCCTTAAGTCTGCATGTAGATCCATTGTCTATGAAGTTTTGGATACCCATTTTGCCACATGTTAACTTATATAAGTTTATTCATCAAGTTGTAGGGATATTTGCTTATAATTCATACTGGTTAGATTTGGACATTTTAATTACTAAATTGCCATTCTTGTATAATTGCTTATTAGATCTTGTTTGAGTGTTTGATTGCTTGGATTAATGATTGCTTTGATTTATAGATTGTTGCAAATTAGCTAATAGTTGATTTGGACAAGTTGGTCGAAGATGATTCAAAAGCTAAGTAGAGAGGCTCTTGAATGGTGAAAGCTGCTTGCGGCATATGAAGCGGATGTTAAAGCTCATATGGATAGATTCGATGATGATGAACTTTGCTATGATGCGATAGAGCAAAGTGTGATGTTGGAATGAGACTTTGCTATGATCAGAGGAAGCAAAGCATGATGTTGAGACGGGACTTTGCTATGATGCGATGAAGCAAAGCATGATATGAGAAAGCCTTGGTTTAACCCAGACGGGATCATTCCAAGCATATTGATAACCCGGTGTTGTGGTTCGAGTATGTTGATAATGGTTGGCTCGAGAGGCGCTTGAGCTAGTATATAAATAGTCGTCAAGGAGGATGACTAGAAGGCTGAGATCTCATCGTTATTGAAGGTTCTAGCATGCTCAAAGCAAGAGTACGTTGGAACGGGCTGCGACGACGTTCCAAGCACGGGCTGCGACGACGTGCTAGTACTCTGGGCAGTTGCGAAAATTCCTAGTCACGGGCTGCGACGACGTGCGGAGTTGTGTCTAGAATCGGGGTTGCCATTAGCCCTTGACTGACGGCTGAAAGAATGTGCCGGACATTCAATTAACGATGGTATCGAGGCAATGATAACAGTGATAGCCAGAGTCATGGATGTTTGGTTGTATCATCATTCGGACTCAAGAGCGGTGTTTTCTGAGTGCTTATCTGATCTTGGTTTAGGCTTTGTGGTTTTGTATTTGGAAAACATCGACCTTGACTCGAGTGATTATTGCTTTACTTTGATTATCTGCTTTGTTGTGCTTGCTTCTCCTTAGTGTGTCTGGGGCTATCACTGTAGAAAGAGGTGAAGTGGGATGGTTGTGTTCCTATTCCTTTTACCCTTTATGCTCTTTTGGTATGTTTGATAGTTGATTTACTGCTCACTAAGACTTTTGTATGACTCAAGGTTTTATGTTTAACTCTTATTACCTTAGGCTGTTCATCCATGTTGGGATGGGCAGACTAGGTAGCCGGTGACAGGTGCTGTTCTTAGTGACTAACGTTGTTGATGACGAAGACGAGCTGGAGGCTTTTGCATATTGTTTCTTACTATATGTGTTGGATGTTCCGCTGTTTGTATGGTTCTCTGAGTGATATGTAGTGAGGCTTGCTGTATTGACTTTTCAGATTGTTGTACCAAACTATTATGAGTTTATATGATGAATTCTGTTCTATGGAGCTTCACTGTGTATACGTTTCTATTGTATTTTATCCCTGCGCTGTGAGTAATACGATAGACTATTGTGTTTACCTTACCCTGACTATCGTCCATGGCTGCCTGGCACACCTTTCAGCGCACTATTATTTTGTTTAGTGCGGGAGTCATGGGCGGTCGTCACAATAATTATAAGTATATATATATATATATATATGTATATGCGTTAATAATTATACATGTTTGGAATCATGAAAGTAAATATCTGTAGCTTGGTAAAAGATGAACACACTCTGTTTAAAAATAAAAGAAGAATTCAAGCTACCTGGAAGAAAGAAAAATCGTTTATTTCTTAATGCATGTGTTTGATCTGTGTAATTGAAGATGTATATGTGAGAATATGTTTGTGAATGTTATTACATGGATGTGGTATGATGGTGAATGCCTGAGAATACGTTATATAAGTTCTATTTGAAAAACAGACTCAGATTTTTCTTAGAAATTATAATTGCTTTTCACCCAATCAGTTTTAGGTCCTGATCTACAAATGATATCTGATTGTATGAATGAAATGTTATTTTTTAAAATAAATCCAAGAGTTTATATTATATATTTATTTCTAAAAAGAAAGAATACAGTAATAGTCCAAAGATAATTCCAAAAGTAGATGATTTAATTTCGAATTTGGGTTTTCAAAATCAGAATCATAGTTGCGATTAATGAATTTTAGTAATCAAATCAAAAATTTTAGTCTGGTATAAATTGAGATGTGCTGAGTTGTTTGATTTTGGGTTTTTTTTATCTTCGGCGATCACGAAGGAATTGAGGCACGGGATCGTGATCATGGGTGGTATATGGGTTGTCGATCACTCGAAATTTGATGAGTGATGTTGTAGCATGTTGAGGAGGGAAGGGGAGTGTGATTTTGGGTTCGAAGATCTGTTTGTTCGACGAGGTAATTGGGGCTAGTGTGACGTCATGGGATCATCGGAAGTTACCGCGAGTGTCGGGGCAGTTGTGTAGATCGATGATGATGTTGGGGTCGGAAGGATTTGGGTTTCGATCACCTAGATCATCGTGGCAAATCGTTCTGGTTGAAGGGATTTGGTTTTGTATTTGATCGATTTGCTCATTTGGGTTTCGCGGTGAGATCTTCGGATCTGGGCGGTTTGAAGGGTAGGGAGGTCATATGCGATAGGTTGAGGTGGTCGCTGATGATCGGAACGGCGAAAAGTCACCGTGCATGTGCACGGTGCACCCTTGACATTCTGATGAAGTTTAGGCGGGGATGAAAAGGGAATGCTCGGGAGTGACCTCGTGATGATGCATGTTTTGCTCGAAGTTCTTGAAGTCGAAGCTCGGGCCAAATTGTTGGAGTTACAGTTTAAAAAAAAACAAAGAAAAAAGACGGGCCATAAAAAGGTTAGGCCAGTGGAAGTTTGGGCTAAGAATTTAATAGGGAATGGATTAACAAGTTTAAAGTTTGACAATTTACTTAACTATTACTCCTTAATAATAATAATGGTTCATTTGAATGTTTGGCAAAGTTAAAAAATGTAATTTATTTTAACTTTAATGTATCAAGTAAATTTTTGGTTAAATTAAAATTTAACTAATAATGAAATTAAGTAGTTAATTAAAATGATTCAAATTTATATGTTAATGATAACTAAGAAATCAATAAAGATAAATGGGTTATCTTAAGGTTATATAAGGACTTTGGTGATTAAATATTAACTAAATGGATTAAAGAGAAATTCATTAATTAATGATCAAGGTTAAATAATTGGGAATAATTAACCCATGGGATAATTACTTGATGAAAGTAACTACAGATTAATTAATCATTGTAAGTGATCATAGAATAATTAATTAGTTAATTAAGGGTTAAAGTAATTAATTATAGGTAATTAATTAAGATGGTAAATAAAGAAAAGTTATTAAAGAATTAATAATAGTTAATGATGGTTATTAACTAAGGATTATTTAGTATCTAATTAATATGATTAATCTCAATAACTAATTAGATCAATTAATTTATGATAATCATTTTTGAGAAATTGTTTAAGTTTGATTACTTAATGGAAGTAATTAAGAAATTAACTACTTAATGTAAATAATAGATTTTAATGTGATGGGTTTAAATTAATTAAGATTAATTAATTTTGATCACTTGATGATTTGATAATAATTTCTTAATGTAATTGATGAAGTATAATTACTTAGTGAAGTAATTAATGATAATTACTGAATGTAATTAATAGAAGATGGAATTGTAAAAGTAATTTGGATTAAACTATTTTGTATAATTAATCAAGGGATTAATTAGAGATAATTAAGGAGTAATTAATTTATTTGATGAAGTAATTAAGGTAGTTAATTGCTGATGTTATTAATCAAGGGCGATTAATAATTACGGATAGCAATTAATTAATGAAATAATTAAAGGTTAATTACCGTATTGGGATAAGGGTAATTAATTTGTGAAATTAATTAAGGGGTAATTACTTAAATGTAATTAAGGGATAAATAGAACGATATTGGAAGTCTTTGATCAATTGTTATTCTTAGTACGGTTTGTGATGCTATGTGATAAGATATGTTTGATTTAAATTGAGAAGATGTGGTTATCTACTGTTGATGAAATATGTGACATCCTGTATTTAAAATTGAGTTGTATTTCACTTGAACAATTCAAGTTAAGATGATATTGGTTTCGAAGAGACCGGAGTCGGGTATTAGTAAATACACGAAACCACTTCGATTCTTTATTAATATGTGAAATAAACAGGATGGTATGGAATGATTTAAATGAATTTGACTGTTAATCTAAGTTCTGTTATTTAGATATTGATGTGTGATATCATGATGTCTATAACAAATTGTGAATTTGTAAATTAAGACGAGTACCCCGGGTTTATATAAGTTGTATGCTTTTGTATTTCCTGTTAGAAGGGTTTCACTCACGCTGGTTTCCAGCCTGACCCGGGTGTTACTTTGATGTAATGCTCGGGTCAGACCGAGTATTACAGATTTTCAGGTAAGGACGTTCTGGAGCTCAGGAGGCGAGCTGGATGGCAGGGACGTATGGAGAGTTTCCACTATGATATTCTATATATCTGAGACATGTTAAATGGTATCTATCCAATGTTGTATAAAAATTGTATAACTCTGATATATCGATGTAAATTGATAGATATAGTATTCTTTGGTCTAACTACTATTGATATTATATTTTATCCGCTACGAATGTGAGTTTGTGTGTTTCTTTTCTGTTCTTCTTTTATCTCTTTCTTCTTTTCTCTAACTATGTGGAAATTTTGGGTTCGAAATTTCCGGGTCGTTACAGGTGTTGAAGACCGGATATTTGTGAAAACGGAAGGATTAGCGTCGAATGTCTCTGCATCGGCTGATCTTCGATATAGAGATTTTATTACCCTTTGTGATAGGAAGTACAGTCGTGATTAGTGAATATCCGGATTGCAAGGACTTCTTTGGAAGTGCCTTCGGTTCCGTTTCCGGAATGGACTTGCATGGATGTGTGTCTGAAGTTACAATTTGAGATGTAAAGCTGGTTTCTATCAAATATATTCCCGTTGGTGGCGGAGAATTTATTCTCTTAGCTTAACACCCTTAGAGGTTATGTAGTTGATGGTTACTAGTGATACATTCCTAAAATTGGTAATGTTGCATACGAAGTGCTGTTGAGCATTTGATGATCAAAGCACAGCTTTTGTATAAAGCGTAGCTTTGTGGACGAGACTTCGTCGGACCTCACACCCCGGAAATGGTCAAAACATGAAGGTTGCAGCAAGGTTATTAGGGGGTAGCGCCCCTTTTGTGTATGTCCTTCCTTCTGGATAGAGGTGGTATCATGGTATGGAACCCAGATACTTAACCTATGTTGCTGCTGCAAATTTGTTACTTTATGGTTGTTGGAATCGAGGATCCTCGGATGAAGGTCGGTTACGACCGGAGGATGGCATATTCGTGTCAGTAGTTACCCAGTTTTGGGTAACCCGGCCTAGTGTTGGCAGAGATTTAACCGTAATGTTAGGTTAGGTACTCGGGGTCGTCTTTCCAAAGGCGTACCAAAGTGGCAATGGGAAGTTCCTTGGCCTAACCATTTGTTGGAAATCCAAAGAAACAATACGAGCCTTTTACGGTTTTAGTTGTAGAACCTGCCATCAAATATGGTAGCTATAGTAGGAATAATATAATGGTACCTATGCTTGTTAAGATTTATATTATACTTTCGAAATATTTTCTACACTATGCACTAATAATAATATCAGAAATGATTTGTTTTGCGTAGTAAGCATCTTTGACTATCATAAGGAGAAATCTCCTCCAATTCTACATTTGCATTGTGCGTGTGGCGGGAGGCCATATGTTAGTTTCATTTTCCGAAGGCATTGCAAATTGACTTTAGAATTCTCCCGTTGTATGTTTTAAAGATAAATAACTGTTTTAAGTTCTCACACCAGTCGCAATACTGACCTGGAGTGTGTTGTTCCCTTCCTGAACTCTGGGTGCCCACTAATTTCCACATGGGCAGTCTAGAGTTAGGTTATCAGGATATTCTAGAATTCAGGAGTTGCTGTAGAGATCTGGAGGCAAGCTGAATGGCTTAGCGTATCAACTAGTATATAGTGTTTCTTTTCCACTGTTTTGTTGCTGTACACTCTGATAATGTAGTGTAACGTGATGTAATGTAATAACTGATATAGTTCTTTGTTTTTAAAGATTATTCATTTATCTATTATGTGTTGTTCCGCTGCGACTATGAGATTCTGATATTGTTTCTGTTTCTTCTTCTTTCTTTTCTTTTCTATCTTTTTCTTCTTCTTAAACCCTAAGAATTCGGTTTTTGGCATTCGATTGCTCGGCAGTCGATACAGTGGACGTATTGATGTCGATTTTCGCAAGGTGAAGAATCTATTCCTTACAATGTGGTATTAGAGCATATGGTTAAGCGACAACGATAGCTCTTTTGGGTGTTACTCGTTAGAGATAGAGTCTGTTGGGTGAAATCAATAGGATGGTATGGAATGATTTAAATGAATTTGACTGTTAATCTAAGTTCTCGTATTTAGATATTGATGTGTGATGTCATGATGTCTATAACAAATTGTGAATTTGTAAATTAAGACGAGTACCCCGGGTTTATATAAGTTGTATGCTTTTGTATTTCCTGTTAGATGGGTTTTACTCACGCTGGTTTCCAGCCTGACCCGGGTGTTACTTTGATGTAATGCTCGGGTCAAACCGAGTATTACAGATTTTCAGGTAAGGATGTTCTGGAGCTCAGGATGCGAGCTGGATGGCAGGGACGTATGGAGAGTTTCCACTATGATATTGTATATATCTGAGACATGTTAAATGGTATATATCCAATGTTGTATAAAAATTTTATAACTCTGATATATCGATGTAAATTGATAGATATAGTATTCTTTGGTATAACTACTATTGATATTATATTTTATCCGCTGCGAATGTGAGTTTGTGTGTTTCCTTTCTGTTCTTCTTTTATCTCTTTCTTCTTTTCTCTAGCTATCCGGAAATTTTGGGTTCGAAATTTCTGGGTCGTTACATTTGGTATCATAGCATAAGGTTAAGTGAGAACCTTGGCTTTGGTGGGGTAACTCATTAAGGATAGGGTAAGTGGCACCCTAGAATGAGTTGAGTGTGTATATATATGAGAGAGCGTACTTGTTACTTTCTTATACAAAGATTTTAAATGGTTTTATATAAGATTATATTTTGATATATAAAGTAATATATCTTTCTAACAAATAGTAAAGGAATTGGTTGTTAAATTATTGAATTAAATTAAGAAGTAATAAAATACAACCAAATTGAAATTTAAATTAAATTAAAAACAAGTTTGAAATGGATTCAAACTGGAATTAAATCTTGAAAATTGGGAAACGGTTCAAGAAAATCAGTTAATTGATGTAATTAATTAAACTTTATTTAATGAGATTAATTAATGGATAATAATTGGAAATAATAAATAAAGAGGGAGTTACTTAATGAAGTAATTAGAGGTAAGTAATTTAAGGGACAATTACTTAATGAAGATAATTAAGAAATCAGTTAATTACCGAATGCGATTAATTAATGACGTAATTAATTTAAAGAAATAGTAAATAATATTATTTAATGCAATTGAATGAAATGGTCCTATTTCAAACAAGAGTTGTTTGAAAATTTAAAGGAAATTTGTTTTTAATTAAAACCAAAGGTGGTTAAATTTTTTAAAGTATAACTTGGTATGTAAAAGAAATTAATATGTATACATGTGGATATACATAATATCAAAGGTGGTTTGAAATAACTCTAAATGTTGATTTTTAAATTTGGAATAAGATGTGTAACCCTAAGTGATAAGTTTTTGAACTAAATAACTGGGAAGATTATTTATGTGAAGTTCAAAATTTGAAATGGAAGGTTCAAATTGGGTAAGATTTACTGGGTTAAGTGAATTGAGCTTAACTTGAGGAAGAGTTAAATAAGTTGGAATGATCAACCTGAATTGAAAATTTGAAGATGAAACTAGGATTTAACTTGGAAAGTTAAATGATTGATTATATTTGAGAATTTGAGTGATCTCAAAATTAGGTTTGAGATCCGAAAATTGGAAGTGGATGTTTTGAAATAATTGGATGATGTCATCCTATTATTATTAATAATCTTTAAATTGTAAATTGGATTTGTTTAAATAAATAAAGAAGTGGATTGTGGTAATATATCCATTGTAGAGATAAATGAAATTTAACTCGAATTTATATAATTCGAAATGGTTTAAATTTGAGATTGAAACTAATTCTGACTTGAATTAATTGGTCTTGAGATTGAAGATGAATAAGTTTAAAATTCAAAGGGAAAATTTGAATTAGATTGATTTGAATAATTTGGAATTGTAATTAAAATTGAGTAGTTTTAAAATTCAAATGGAATTTGAATTAAATTTGGGAGGAAATCAAGAATAATTCAACTTGATTTGGAAATGGAATTTGAAATTGGGATTAATTCAAACTGGAGTTGAAATGAATTGAAATTGGAACTAGTTCAATTGAAATTTATTTGAGTTAGTAACATTTTAGATGAAGGTTGAATAAAGTTAAATTTGGAAAGAACTGAAAAATTCAACTTGAATTGGGTTAAATGGATTTCAATGAAAATTGAAGTTATTTAAATTGGAATTGGGTCAATTTAAGTGGAAGAGGAAATTTAAGTTGAATTGATTGAGAATGAAGATTGGGAAGTGAATAGTTTTGACTCTGGACTATTTTTTTTAATATAAATTGTTTTAATATAAACCTATTTTTCCAAGCTATTCATTATATATACAACCTTTATTTAAAAAGCCTAACTATCTTATACTTCTTTTACAATTATTTTTTGAAGTTGTTTAACAATTTTCTCTAACTATTCTATAAACTAATTACCATTTTCAACTACTAATTACTATTTTATAGCTATTTTGCAATTATTTAAAATTTCTATGACTATTTAACTATTTTACAATTACTGGACTATTTTACAGCTATTTTACAAACTGGTAATTATTTTTCAACTACTTATCTATTTCTTTAACTTTTCAAGCTATATTCTAAATAAACTGGTCGGAGTTCAAACTGTTATTGGTTAAATACCCAATCAAGATAAGAATAGAGCTGATAATCCAAATGGATTGAAGCAATTATGAGTAAGTGAATGAAAATTAAAGTGATTGTGAATAGAAAGAGAATTGATTTGGCTAATAATCAATGAAGATAAATACGTAAGGTGTACGTATGTTATTCTATTTGCATAGTGATTTGATCTAGATTCGAGCACAGAATTTCGAGATAGTTTTATCGATCCGAGTAGAATTTTTCACTCGATTTTCGACGGTGAACCTGGATATGAATTGTTGATTAGTTCTAGATATTCTCTATCATAGTCAGGCTATGCAAGGAGAATGACGGTTTATGATCAAGAAACCAGATATGGGATAATCGATTTTGTGTAAAGGAGCTTTGTATGAGATCATACTAGGTGTATGATTTAAAGATACTATATATGTATAGTATAAAATGTTTTGATGATGGCTTTGAGGGAAAAGGTGCTCCCTTGGAATGGACTTCTCAGGAGTACCACTGGGTGGTGCTGCCTTGAGCCTCATGGGGGGGGGGTTCTAAAGTTGATCCTGTGAGGAGTCCGGACGAACTAGTTCCTGAGGATTATTGGGTAGCGAAAGTCGAGGGCGTTGATGCCTACAGGGGCTTTTGGGTTATGCTGTGACGACAGTGTAACTCGATGTCACTGCGATCTACTGTCGGGACCATAGCGAAAATCGTGTGGAGGATGAGTGTCAACGGTCTACACTTGATTTTGCCGGGAAGGCAACGCAACATCGGTAGACTGCGATCTATGGTCAAGTGGAGTGGAGAAGTTTCATTCTTTTGGCAGCGAAATTCGAGGGCACCGATGCCTACAGTTATATGGGTTTTTGCTGTGATAGCTACGTAACCCAAGTTGTATCTGCGATCTATAGCGGGTTCTATGGTGTAATTGAGGGGCGCGGAGGCCTACAGTTATCTATGGATTTTGTCGGGATGGCAATGTAACCATCGGGTTAACTACGACCATGGATGGGGGTGATGATTTCCAGAGCATTCTCACCAAAGATATTCCTCTATTTTTCAAAAATATTTTCTATATTTTCAATAAAATTATTTTTCAAGTATGTTCACTGGATGTTGAATACGGGTCTGCTAAGTACTTGTAGATTTTCAATCGTACGCCTGATCAATGTATGACCGAATTTCTATGAGAACAAGGATGGACTGGTTGAAACATTGAGTTATAAAAAGTGTTTAAAAAAAACTATTTGACAATATTATGTGTATTTTAAAAGTGTTTCAAAGAGTAATTTTTCGGATAGTAATCATTATAATAAATTTTGGTTTCATTCCTTTTCGAGGACGAAAAGATTCTAGAAGGGAGGAATGTGATATCCCGTAAATTTTTCGCAATAAATTTAATAATCTTACTTTAATAAATAACTATATAATTTTAAAATTGTTAAGATAAATGGTTTAATTGATTTTAGCATAATTTTTAAATTTAAGTAAGATTAATAATAAGATTTGTTTTATCTCTTTTTAAATACTGATAAATAAATATGATTTGTAAGTTAGATATAAAAGTTTAAAATACAACTGATTAATGAAACATTAATTTATTTAAATAACAAGTAATTTACAATATTTTTTATAAGTTTTATTTAAATTATCAAAAATATTATTTTCAAATTATAGATACATGTATTTTAAAAATTATCTATATATAAATAGCTAAGTATTAAAAATTAATTAATTTTTTGTTAAAACTTTCATTAACTTTTAAATATAAATACTAAATTACCTAAAGAACATGTGTAGTTTTTATAAGGCCTCTAATAACATGTGTAATTTAAACAAGCTAGGAATGTGATAAATATTGGAATAATAAACAAGTGGCAGGTCATGTTCTTCTCTTTGAAATAAAAAAAATGAAATGAAAATCTAAACAAACCAAATGGCTTCAGATCAGAAAGTAAAAATAAATGAAACCCTGTTAACATGTTCCAAAAATCAAAAGCAAAAGTTGTAATCTCTTTTATCAAGCATTTTCTCTTCAAAATCTGAAAACACTTTTACAACCCTGTAAGCATTTTTACAAGCCAGTAACAACTGCAAACCTGGAATCAAAGTAACTCAGTTCAAAGATCAAGCAAAGTAAAAAAAATCAAATTTACAGTAGTTTTTTTTTTTTTGAAGCAAGGCTGCTCTGTTCAGGGAAAAAGGTGAGTAACTCTGAACTTCTGGTGCATATTGAAGTTGTATGTGATGATCTTTGAAAATAATGTGAACTATGTTGTGCATGTTGATTTAAAATAAATATAAGTATATATATATATATATATATGCGTTAATAATTATACATGTTTGGAATCATGAAAGTAAATATCTGTAGCTTGGTAAAAGATGAACACACTCTGTTTAAAAATAAAAAAGGAATTCAAGCTACCTGGAAGAAAGAAAAATCGTTTATTTCTTAATGCATGTGTTTGATCTGTGTAAATGAAGATGTATATGTGAGAATATGTTTGTGAATTCTATTACATGGATGTGGTATGATGGTGAATGCCTGAGAATACATTATATAAGTTCTATTTGAAAAACAGCCTCAGATTTTTCCTAGAAATTATAATTGCTCTTCACCCAATCAGTTTTAGGTCCTGATCTATAAATGATATCTGATTGTATGAATGAAATGTTATTTTTAAAAATAAATCCAAGAGTTTATATTATATATTTATTTCTAAAAAGAAAGAATACAGTAATAGTCCAAAAATAATTCCAAAAGTAGATGATTTAATTTCGAATTTGGGTTTTAAAAATCAGAATCATAGTTGCGATTAATGAATTTTAGTAATCAAATAAAAAAATTAGACTGGTATAAATTGAGTTGTGTTGAGTTGTTTGATTTTGGGTTTTTTTTTAATCTTCGGAGATCACGAAGGAATTGAGGCACGGGATCGTGATCATGGGTGGTATATGGGTTGTCGATCACTTGAAAATTGATGAGTGATGTTGTAGTATGTTGAGGAGGGAAGGGGAGTATGATTTAGGGTTCGAAGATCTATTTGTTCGACGAGGTAATTGGGGCTCGTGTGACGTCATGGGATCATCGGAAGTTATCGCGAGTGCCGGGGAAATTGTGTGGATCGATGATGATGCTGGGGTCGGAAGGATTTGGGTTTCGATCATCTAGATCGTCGTGGCGAATCATTCTGGTCGAAGAGATTTGGTTTTGTAGTTGATCGATTTGCTCATTTGGGTTTCGCGGTGAGATCTTCGGATCTGGGCGGTTTGAAGGGTAGGGAGGTCATAGGCGATAGGTTAAGGTGGTCGCTGATGATCCGAACGGCGAAAAGTCACCGTGCATGTGCACGGTGCACCCTTGGCATTCTGATGAAGTTTAGGCGGGGATGAAAAGTGAATGCTCGGGAGTGACCTCGTGATGATGCATGTTTTGCTCGAACTTCTTGAAGTCGAAGCTCGGGTCAAATTGTTGGAGTTGCAGTTTTAAAAAAAAACAAAGAAAGGAGACGGGCCATAAAAAGGTTGGGCCAGTGGAAGTTTGGGCCAAGAGTTTAATAGGGAATGGATTAACAATTTTAAAGTTTGACAATTTACTTAACTATTACTCCTTAATAATAATAATGGGTCATTTGAATGTTTGGCAAATTTAAAGAATGTAATTTATTTTAACTTTAATGTATCAAGTAAATTTTTGGTTAAATTAAAATTTAACTAATAATGAAATTAAGTAGTTAATTAAAATGATTTAAATTTATATGTTAATGATAACTAAGAAATCAATAAAGATAAATGGGTTATCTTAAGGTTATTTAAGGCCTTTGGTGATTAAATATTAACTAAATGGATTAAAGAGAAATTCATTAATTAATGATTAAGGTTAATTAATTGGGAATAATTAACCCATGGGATAATTACTTGATGAAAGTAATTAAAGATTAATTAATCATTGTAAGTGATCATAGAATAATTAATTAGTTAATTAAGGGTTAAAGTAATTAATTATAGTTAATTAATTAAGATGGTAAATAAAGAAAAGTTATTAAAGAATTAATAATAGTTAATGATGGTTATTAACTAAGGATTATTTAGTAATTAATTAATATGATTAATCTCAATAACTAATTAGATTAATTAATTTATGATAATCTTTTTTGAGAAATTGTTTAAGTTTGATTAGTTAATGGAAGTAATTAAGAAATTAACTACTTAATGTAAAAAATGGATTTTAATGTGATGGGTTTAAATTAATGAAGATTAATTAATTTTGATCACTTGATGATTTGAGAATAATTTCTTAATGTAATTGATGAAGTATAATTACTTAGTGAAGTAATTAATGATAATTACTGAATGTAATTAATAGAAGATGGAATTGTAAAAGTAATTTGGATTAAATTATTTTGTATAATTAATCAAGGGATTAATTAGAGATAATTAAGGAGTAATTAATTTATTTGATGAAGTAATTAAGGGTAGTTAATTACTGATGTTATTAATCAAGGGTGATTAATAATTATGGTTAGCAATTAATTAATGAAATAATTAAAGGTTAATTACCGTATTGGGATAAGGGTAATTAATTTGTGAAATTATGTAACGACCCAGAATTTCTGTCAATTAAAATTCAAATATTTAATTGAATTTAAATATTAATAAGCGAAATTTGTAAGTCGAATAAATTTTATTTCGAATATTTGGATTTAAATTGGATAATTAAATCGGTAATTGAATAGTTGAAATTACAGAAATAATTGGATATTTGGTTTAATATGATTAAAATTGGTTTGTAAAATTTTATTTAATCATATTGGAGTTATTGTGATGTTATAGAACTTTTAAAACTGAATTTAAAATTTGTTTGCAAAAATTGAATATTTTAATATTTAATTAGCGACTGAAAAATTGCCAATTTTTGAACAGTCTCAGAATTGGGCGAAACTAGTTCCATTGGATCCATAATAGTTTGTTATTACCGGATTTCAATTTTCGTAGCAATCGGAGTTGTCGTTTGATCGCGGCAGCTCGAAACGCATCGAAATAGTTTTAATATTAATTTGGCGAGTTAAAATAGTCATTTTTCAAACAGTCTCGGATTTGGACGAAACTAGTTTCGTCGGATCCGTAATGTGATATTATTATATGTTTCAAATTTCGTGTCAATCGGATTTACCGTTTGTCCGGGGCAAGCGAAAACGCATCGAAATCGGTTTAATGGGTTTAATTTTAAAGTCGATCGTTTATTGCCATAACTCGCACAGATGATCGAATTAGCTCCCGAAACACGTTCCATTGTGTTCGGAACGCGGGGTAAACCTTAGGAACGCCAACCGGCCCGCTTCGTTTGGATTTCGGAAATTCCGGGATGAATAGTGTACGTTGATTTTTCTATATAAGCCCTAAAAATTTCATTATTTGCAAAAGAGATTAAACCCTAGGGTTGTAAACGTTCGTGGCCGCCACTATCTATATCCATGGCCGAAATCTTCTAAGCTTCTTCCCGAAAATTCTCTCGATCTAAGCTACGATTCCAAAAGATTCCAACTAGAGAAATGGAGTAGACCTCGAGCTCGTCACATCTAACGGAGGAAGTGAAGTATCGTTCCCTATGGACGACAAATTTTGAACGCATTCTCTAGCCATTGGTGCTCGATTTTCAGGGGCAATGGGGGGCTGAGGTCCATGATTTTTAGGCCGTGGGTGGCTCTCTCGTACTGCTATGGAGTGGTGCTAGCCGATCTTGGCCTCGACGTTGGTAGAGGTGGCGGCAATCTACGGTTTTGATCGACTATGGTTATCTCGTGTACGTGGTTTACCTGAAGGAGAGAAGAAGCAGTAGTCGGCCTTGATTTCATCTCCAGAAATCAACGGTCCAGATGGAGTTAGGTGAAAACAAATAAAGAAATTGTAAATTTAATTGTAATTTGAATTTGTATAACTTTAAAAAGATGTAACTTTTGCATACGAGGTCGAAAAATGCTGAAACGAAGTGCGTCGGGATCGTAGTGACGAATACTACGTTATGGAGCTAGATTGGAAGCGATTAGAGCTAGCGAAAATTTCGGGTAAAATTAAACGTCCGTTTAATTTTATTCGAAATAAATCGCTAAAACGGAAATAAAACCAAGGTGAGAACTTCTCACTCAATCGAATCGGTTTCGATTTTAATTTTAAATAGTTAGATTTAAAATTGTTGATTGTATGTTGAATGATGATTGTTATCTATTGATTTTTAAAAAAGACATTATGCGCCGTTAGTAAGCGGATGTTATTTATTAAAAACATATACCGCGAATATTTCACAGTTGTAACGACCCGGTATTTTCAACTATTCGCATCCGCACATGTCGGACTTGAATTGTTCAAAATACTGCGTTGTAAAAATAAATTTGGCAAAACTCAGAATATGCAGTAAATAATTAATCACAGAATCACAGACACAGAATCAGAATACTCGTAGCAGAATTTAAAAATACTTAGTGGTTCACGAAGCCACTATAAATAGTCTCAATCAAATAAAAATTACATAGTCTTTAATCCAAATATAGTTTTAAATCATCAGTAGAACAATCCTTCATAAATTTAGATAAAGAACTGGAAGGGAAGTTTGCCAGCAGCTTGAAAGTGATCTACAGAAATCCTAGCTCCGGGATGAAAACTGAACTGCAACTCAGGCTGACCCGAGCATAAAATAAAACATAAACACTCGAGTCAGGACATACATACTTATATAGTGTAAGCTAATTCAAGTGTACTGTAATACAAGGGAAGTAACTTAAAGGATGCTTGGGACCGCCCATCCTCTAAGGATCCGTTAAACTATTTACTATGTAGTAATACATCGCTATTATAATAGTGTCTATTTGTAAAATAAACTTACTTTTAAATAGCGTTAAGGGGTTACCCATATAGCCCTTAACACATAATATATTCCCATAGTCTATACAGTACCGTAATCTCCCCCGTACTGGGCGTCGTCAGAGGGCACTCCATAGGTATGGTACACAACCAAAATCGTATAAGGCTCGCTATGGTAGGTGACACGGCACAACTAGGCAATGTAGGGTAGATATACCAATTACGCTTCCGTACCGATGGAAACGCGTAGCGCGCAGCTACCGCCCACCTCGAACAACACTACCAAATCAAAGGTGCGCACCAAAATAATCACAAAAGTAATAGAATGGCATACGAAGAAGTGCGTCCGATCAGAAGTGCTACCTCATTAATCCGTCGATCGCTCCTGTTTTAGCCACCTTATGCCAACTCATGGGAGTCGGTTCTACGTATTTACCTTAGAGGAACCGTCACCACCATCCTACTTCATTCTGGTTTCTCCACCGCATACACGGTTGTCAAAGTGGTTTTCGATATCGACAGAGAGTATGACAGATATCCGATCCCGGTCTTTTTAACAACCAAACGTTATTATAACCCGTGGTTACAACTTTTAAAAATGGTATTTATACTTTAAAAATAAAAATAAATTTCAAATACATTTCAATATCATAATATAATTTCAAACATCATTTATTTAAACATCAATCATTTCATTTAATATAAAATACCATTTAAATCTATTCAATTTATTTAGGAATTAATTGCCTTTCAACTCACATTTAAAAGTTAAATTCTTCCGTTTAAACCATTTAAAGTCAATTCCTTATTCTTATTTATTCATATTATATTCCAAAATTTAAGCTCTTTTTTTTGTCCAAAGAATATTTCCATAAATTTTATTAAAACAATCAAAATTCAGTTTCCGTAGCACTTATAAAATGCTACCTAAAGTTATAGGTTAAAACAGTCTATTTACAAAAGACAGCATTCAATTGCTGTAATAGATTATTAACTTAACAATTAAGTTTAAATTCCCAAATATAACTTATTATCAAAATTTTACTTAACCGAAATCTTACTTTTAACAAAAATTCCGAATTTCCCAAAATAAGTTATATTCCAGAATTTTATTTACAAATTTATTTATTTAACCTTTTTGACTTATTCAAAATTATTACAAACTTTATAAAATCTTTAAATACATTTAAAACAGAATATTATAAACTTCCATTTAAAATAATTTTAAAATATTTCAGAAAAATATTATATAAGCCACGGGTCTGTATATAGTTTTCTAGCCTAGGTCAAGTGATACGGATTTATATCATTTCAATCCGCAATTTACAAAACCCCGGGTTCTATCATTTCAAACCCGCAATCCCAAGTTAACAAATAAATAATTAAACAATTAAATAAATGAACAAATGATTATCGTTCAGGCCTATCATTTCAGCCTATAACGATCTCAAATTTACAGGGAACTTACAGTGATGATTTAATCAGTAAATAAGAATTACATAGTATAACTGCAATAATATTACAATAGATAAACAACTGATGAGGTGTCAATTTAAAATGGGGTTTAACATCATACGTTATATCACAGGCAGATAAAATTTAATAAATAATTTACAAATACACTTGTGATAAATCACGAATATATAGGTATGTTTTTCTGGTGAGAAATACTCACCTGAATGCTGCAGAAAAATTTGATTCAAAATGAAAATCCCGAAATAAGAGTATAGAAAGCACGATCAATTCATAGCGGAAGCAACGACTTGATCAAAATCTAGAAGAAAATCCAAATAAAACCAATACGCGACTTCAATTTACGGTTAAAGCAAATATTTTGAAACAACTGGAACGAATGGAGTAAAAGAAATTTTGGTTCAACTTTTGCTCGACTGCCTCACCCCACATCCCGATTCCAACATCATAGGCTTGGCAATACTATTTATTATTATTATTATTATTATTATTTATATATATTTTTTCTAACGGCATGTCCAACTTATCTAGTTTGAAAAATATGTATTTACACAAAACTTGCGTCTCTGCCTAATGCAAACTCTCTCTATTCATAAATAAAATACGTCTCTGCCACTTTAATTTCAAAACATGCACACATGCACCTAAACACGCTACTTCATAAACCATATACGTGTACTCTGCGCTCCTATTCTCTTTCTCTACCAAATATCAATTTTCTTTTTCAACACGTGAACTAGATTTGCAAAATTATAAACACTTTGGAAAAAATATGCAGGCAGCACTTATGCATGGCACACGCAACTACTATATCACAAAGTATTCAGATGGCTCCAAATATATTCCCATTTGCTAACTCACATCACTATGACTCACGCATCTATGATATATGTTTAAAAATGATATTGCACTGCTTCCTAGTTCAACACGCTAACCCCAAAATTTAAGAAAAACTGAATGCATGCTTCATGTATCTACAATATATGCACGGACCTGCCTATTCACGAAACTGACATGTATGTGTGCAAATATGTTTTGTTTGAGGTGAGGGTATGCTCTAGATATTAGTTGATGAAATTTATATGCTCGGTTATGAAAACTTAGAGGGACGTGCTGTGGTGGAGAAGTAGCCGAGCAAGGCAAAAGGGAAACAGAGAACAACAAGATGAAGAAAGGGAAAAACTGGAAGAAGAAAAGAAAACGTAAAACCATTACCTGATAGAGGCTTCAGCACAAAAGAAGAAGAAGGCTAAACTATGAGATGCAGAGGAAATTTTTGGACGAGGTTATGTATTTATAAAGAGGAGTTACTTTGTATGCAAGGAAGTAAAATATACACGTGAAAAATCAAGGCAAGTTATCTTGGTAAGATTTACGATTTCCAGTCTGCGCAAATTTTTGAGATAGCAGTGAATTTCGTACTAAATAAAAATGGAAGTGTTGATTTTTTTTTGTGTGGATAAGGCTTGCGTGATTTACTTCCCAGTTTGGTTTGTTAGAATGGATATGTCTGCGTGAATAAAAATAAATACAGGGACTTTCGCAAGAAATAAATGGTAAGAGGCAAATGCCAAAAATGTTAAAAGAATAAAATTTTATGTCACGCGCAAAGGAAGGCAAATTGATTTTCTCTCAGATGATATATGCGTGATTTACTGCCAGATATATGAAAAATTTGATTTCAACGTTATCTCTTTTTATTCTCTCCCCAATTAATAGTTGCGTGATTTATATGCAGAGACGAAATGGCAAGAGGAAATGTTTGTTTTGGCAAAGGAGCAATTTCAGATAAGTAAATGGCAAGGTAAGATTTGAATGCATGCGTTGATTTTAGGCAAGAGATTTATTCTTGATTAAAGAAACGACAAAGAAAAGAACTTGAAGATTTTGTGTGTTTATAATGAGCGAGATAAATTGATTGCTGTTGAATTTTTTTTTTAAAAGGACGCTACAAAAATTTTCAGCAAGATTTTGGAACGAAAAGTTCTATACAAAAATTAAAACCCTAATGAAAGCTATGGAAAAAGGTAACGTTTTGCTATAAAATCTACTGACTGATTTATAAATCCATATAGATATTGCAGTATGCATTTTAAAATACGCCAAAACGACGCAATACAATACGCCCAAAATTTATGCAAAAGTAACATTTTTAATTTATACGTTTATACGTTACTTATACCATTACAATGCGTGCCCTTTTTAAATTTGAAATTATCAGTTTATTAATATGCTATAAATTCTTAACATTTATTACTAAATTAAAAAGATAAAACTTTGGTTACATCTCTCTTTGATTCTTATTACCATAAAAGGCAATTTATTATCCAAATGGACCAAATATTATAAATTTTTAAAGCAAGTATATAATACAAATTTTTTTTATTATTGTTAAAATTCCCATTTAGAGTTATCCTTAAACAAAGTGAAACTTTCATTTATTATTTAGCATTTTGGAAATGATTTGATCAAATTAATATATATATATAAATTGAGAAGTAAATTTTACTGGAAAGATAAAAATAACGTAAGAGATATGAGTAAAGAGAAAAACGCTTATGAAATAGGCAAGCAGATAGGAGAATGAATAATGCGCATGACTGAGATTTAGGAGAAAATTGTGTTTTGAAAAATGTAAGAAATAAATTTTGTTGAATGGAAAAAAAATCTATGGAAATCAAATTTTTAAAGTAATGCGTTGAATTTAGAGGCAACATATTTGATTTGAACGCTAGAATATTCCTTCCCTCCAAAAACACATGCCACTGATAAATTTACTCATTTACACTAAGGTCATATTTTTAAGAATGTGTACCATGGCCATAATATTTTATGCCCAAAATATACCGAAATAACGGATTAAAATTCTATACGTTTTCTTATATACCCTAAATTTAGGCGCCCTTTTTAACGCGTAATTACCCAGTTCATTTATACACAAAAAAAAAAATTCAAAATTATGACCGTGCTGAGACTCGAACTCGTGACCTATCGTGAATAGCCCAGATGTCTTAACCACCTAAGCTATTAATGTTTTCTTAATTAAAACTTGATTTTGCTAGAAATTAAGTTATTTACCATCTTCGACAAAAACCCAAATTTCCAAATTAAAGTTAATTCTTAACCATGTCAAAATTTCAGAGATCTTATTATTTAATTAAAAATTTGATCAATTGTTTTTATTTTTATTTTTAATCACTTTAAAATTTAGATTTTTATATAATAAACTCCAAAGTTTTTAAAATACAAGTGAAAAATACTTGTTAAAAATTTGGGCCGTTACACTCTCCCCCACTCAGAACTTTTCGTCCTCGAAAAGGAAGAAGGTAGGGGAATAGAAACAACCTGAAAGAAAACTAAATTGAAACTTAAATTAGAATAATTAATCTAAACAATAAAAATTCAATTTTAAATTAATCATTGATTTCATCTATTTATACTTAAAATTTTAACATTTATCTATTTACATATTTACTTGTATAATATCCCTACACTTAAAAAAATCATTCATTTTTTTTATCCAAATTTTACACAAGGTATTATAACATTCTAATTTAAAATGTTTAATTTTAATCCAAATTTGAAATGGTAATTTAACTTAATTGTTAAAGTAAATTTACCATTTCCCAAAATAAACTAAATTCCCCATTTAGTTTCTTCTTTATTCCAAACTATAATTAAATTTATTTCTCTCAATATATTTTTCTCATATATGTCAAATATGTTTACACTTATTACAATTATTTAAATTTATTCTTAGTTCCTTAACATCATTTTATATTAAAAATTATTCCATTACACTTTAATTTTATTTTCCTCTGTTAATCTTTTTATAACTAGAGTTTAAGTGTATAACATTTATTATAACCACTCAAATTTTATTTATAAATCTTTTTATATTGTATATTATCCAATTACATTGTTAACTTCTGAAAATCAAGGTAGGTTATATTGAAATGAAATTGAGTATTATACAAATAAAACTTTCAAATTCAATTATCTCAAGTTGGAATTATTTATTCAAAATTTTGATTTTATTTATTGAAATTATTCCTCAAGATAAATTTAAGAATTAAAACCCAAATAAATATATGTACATAATATGTCAAATCAAATTTAAATCATATATATCTATATATTATAAATCAAGTCATATTTAGAGATTCAAATCAATTAAATTCTCAAGGTAACACTGTAGCAAGACTACAGAATGGTCTTTTCACTTCGAAACTCGAAAATGAATGTCGATGATGTTGCTGTCATTACCGAAATTATTTCCTAGCGAAAAAGAGAAGAGCACTGATTTTTAAACCTTTAAAATTCTTTGGAAACAAATTTATATTCGAAAATAATTTAAATAATAATATATCCTTTTAAGACTTTAAACACAAGGTTTGAAACTATCAGAAATTAAATTCTTAAATTCTTGTTTTAAATCCATTTCTGTTTCCAAATAAATTTATAACCATGTTTTATAGTTCAATTATTTATATAAGACAAAACCAATGGTTTACAAAACCATAAATAAAATCAAACACTGTTATCTCTTGACAACTAGTTAAATTAATTATAAAATTCTGAAAATTATACTTATATATAATATTAGATTTTTCCCAAATATAAGAATAAATTTTTTTCAAAACAAGTATAGAGATTCAAATTTGAAGGACTCAAATTAAAGAGAATTTTGATTTAAAGATAAGTTGGAATCAGAAGATCCGATGGTTAAATAACAGAATAAGGAACTAGATAAGTTTATATAAATCGCGGGCAACCTTAACCTGGTCAACTGTGACTTAAAGAGTCGGATCGAATATAGATTTACCATTCGATCCGAAGAGATAGAGTTCGGAATAACCAAAGATACTAGCATCTAAACCGAGGTTACATATAAATCTTTGGTGAATCAATGCTAATTGTAAAGGAGTTTCACCCCTTTATTAGAATATTGGCGAGACCACCAATTCACGAAGTGAAGTTATGGGATACTCCAGAATCGAAAGAAAATGAATAGTGAGGGACACGAATGAACTTTGGAACCGCAGGGAACGTTCCAAAATTCAAAGGAAATCGAATCAAAAGGAAGAGATTCAATCTCGAATGAAAGTGATTCTGTAAATCAAATTTACCATACATTCTAAGTTTTACCTAGAGCCAAAGCTCTGATACCAAATGTAACGACCCGGTATTTTCAACCATTCGCATCCGCACATGTCAGACTTGAATTGTTCAAAATACCGCATTGTAAAAATAAATTTGGCAAAACTCGGAGTATGCAGTAAATAATTAATCACAGAATCACAGACACAGAATCAGAATACTCGCAGCGGAATTTCAAAATACTTAGTGGTTCATGAAGCCACTATAAATAGTCTCAATCAAATAAAAATTACATAGTCTTTAATCCAAATATAGTTTTAAATCATCAGTAGAACAATCCTTCATAAATTTAGATAAAGAACTCGAAGGGAAGTTTGCCAGCAGCTTGAAAGTGATCTACAGAAATCCTAGCTCCGGGATGAAAACTGAACTGCAACTCAGGCTGACCCGAGCGTAAAATAAAACATAAACACTCGAGTCAGGACATACATACTTATATAGTGTAAGCTAATTCAAGTGTACTGTAATATAAGGCAAGTGACTTAAAGGATGCTTGGGACCGCCCATCCTCTAAGGATCCGTTAAACTATTTACTATGTAGTAATACATCGCTATTATAATAGTGTATATTTGTAAAATAAACTTACTTTTAAATAGCGTTAAGGGGTTACCCATATAGCCCTTAACACATAATATATTCCCATAGTCTATACAGTACCGTAATCTCCCCCGTACTGGGCGTCGTCAGAGGGCACTCCATAGGTATGGTACAAAACCAAAATCGTATAAGGCTCGCTATGGTAGGTGACACGGCACAACTAGGCAATGCCAGGTTAGATATACCAATTACGCTTCCGGACCGATGGAAACGCGTAGCGCGCAACTACCGCCCACCTCGAACAACACTCCCAAATCAAATGTGCGCACCAAAACAATCACAAAAGTAATAGAATGGCATACGAAGAAGTGCGTCCGATCAGAAGTGCTACCTCATTAATCCGTCGATCGCTCCTGTTTTAGCCACCTTATGCCAACTCACGGGAGTCGGGTCCACGTATTTACCTTAAAGGAACCGTCACCACCATCCTACTTCATTCTGGTTTCTCCACCGCGTACACGGTTGTCAAAGTGGTTTTCGATATCGATAGAGAGTATGCCAGATATCCGATCCCGGTCTCTTTAACAAACAAACGTTATTATAACCTGTGGTTACAACTTTTAAAAATGGTATAAATACTTTAAAAATAAAAATAAATTTCAAATACATTTCAATATCATAATATCATTCCAAACATCATTTATTTAAACATCAGTCATTTCATTTAATATAAAATACCATTTAAATCTATTCAATTTATTTAGGAATTAATTGCCTTTCAACTCACATTTAAAAGTTAAATTCTTCCGCTTAAACCATTTAAAGTCAATTCCATATTCTTATTCATTCATATTATATTCCAAAATTTAAGCTCTTTTTTTTCCAAAGATTATTTCCATAAATTTTATTAAAATAATCAAAATTCCGTTTCCGTAGCACTTATAAAATGCTACCTAAAGTTATAGGTTAAAACAGTCTATTTACGAAAGACCACATTCAAGTGCTGTAATAGATTATTAACTTAATAATTAAGTTTAAATTCCCAAATATAACTTATTATCAAAATTTTACTTAACTGAAATCTTACTTTTAACAAAAATTCCGAATTTCCCAAAATAAGTTATATTCCAGAATTTTATTTAAACATTTATTTATTTAACATTTTTGACTTATTCAAAATTATTACAAACTTTATAAAATCTTTAAATACATTTAAAACAGAATATTATAAACTTCCATTTAAATTAATTTTAAAATATTTTAGAAAAATATTATATAAGCCACGGGTCTGTATATAGTTTTCTAGTCTAGGTCAAGTGATACAGATTTATATCATTTCAATCCGCAATTTACAAAACCCCGGGTTCTATCGTTTCAAACCCGCAATCCCAAGTTAACAAATAAATAATTAAACAATTAAATAAATAAACAAATGATTATCGTTCAGGCCTATCATTTCAGCCTATAACGATCTCAAATTTACAGGGAACTTACAGTGATGATTTAATCAGTAAATAAGAATTACATAGTATAACTGCAATAATATTACAATAGATAAACAACTAATGAGGTGTCAATTTAAAATGGGGTTTAACATCATACGTTATATCACAGGCAGATAAAATTTAATAAATAATTTACAAATACACTTGTGATAAATCATGAATATATAGGTATGTTTGTCTGGTGAGAAATACTCACCTGAATGCTGCAGAAAATTTGATTCTAAACGAAAATCACGAAATAAGAGTATAGAAAGCACGATCAATTCATAGCGAAAGCAACGACTTGATCAAAATCTAGAAGAAAATCCAAAAAAAACCAATACGCGACTTCAATTTACGGTTAAAGCAAATATTTTGAAACAACTGGAACGAATGGAGTAAAAGAAATTTTGGTTCAACTTTTGCTCGACTGCCTCACCCCACATCCCGACCCCAACTTCATAGGCTTGGCAATACTATTTATTATTATTATTATTTATATTATTTTTTCTAACGGCATGTCCAACTTATCTAGTTTGAAAAATATGTATTTACACAAAACATGCGTCTCTGCCTAATGCAAACTCTCTCTATTCATAAATACAATACGTCTCTGTCACTTTAATTTCAAAACATGCACACATGCACCTAAACACGCTACTTCATAAACCATATACGTGTACTCTGCACTCCTATTCTCTTTCTCTAACAAATATCAATTTTCTTTTTCAACACGTGAACTATATTTACAAAATTATAAACACTTTGGAAAAAATATGCAGGCAGCACTAATGCATGGCACACGCAACTACTATATCACAAAGTATTCAGATGGCTCCAAATATATTCCCATTTGCTAACTCACATCACTATGACTCACGCATCTATGATATATGTTTAAAGATGATATTGCACTGCTTCCTAGTTTAACACGCTAACCCCAAAATTTAAGAAAAACTGAATGCATGCTTCATGTATCTACAATATATGCACGGCCCTGCCTATTCACGAAACTGACATGTATGTGTGCAAATATGTTGTAACGACCCCGGATTTTATAAATATTTAAATTCATAATTAATTGAATTTTTGAATTTAAAATTGTTAAGTAATTTCATTTTGAATAAAATTTGTGAAATTAATTGATTAAGTGATGCGAGTTTCCCCGGATCCAAGTATATTCTGTATAAATCATTTACATTTAAAATACTGTAAATATGAGTATATATTGAATGTATATATATTTGGGTATATATGAGCAAATTTTATATAATATGTATATGTATATATTGAACTTGAGTTAAAATCTCAAGTAAATGGTTTAAAAATAATCATAAAATACAGATATTTGACATGAGTATAAAATAAATAAATAAGTAATAATAAATATTTGAATTGATGGTTAATAATGATTTGAGTTTATAAAATAACATAAGATAATAAATTTGAAATAAAATAATAATTATTATTATTTCTTCTAAAAATAGAAAGTAGAACATTTGCCAAATGTAAACAAGAATTTTAAAATAGAAGTTTATTTGTAAAGTAAAATAATTCATACTTAAGCTATGAATAAAAATAAGAACATTGATATATAAAAATATAATCAATAAGGATTTAAAACAAATAAAATTAAAACAAAGTATGAATCAAAACAAAGTACAAATATGCATGAACAAGTAAGTGAGAACTGTACATAACATAACAAACAAGATAACATTAACTTGTACAAATAATAATATCTATGTATATAGTATCACCTCCAACACAAGATCACTTCAGCTGAAGCAAGAAAAAGGATAGAATGAGGTAGGTATGGAGACACATATCTTGGCATTAAATGCAATACACCTCTAGCATTGAATGCAAGAATCTTCAGCATGCTTATTTTACAAATATATATCACCCTGTTGTACTAACTACACCTATAGCTTCACATATACATCACCACCAGTAAACTTCTTTTCTCATTTATATCAAGCATCTTCAGTTCGTCCATAAGCTATGCAAAACTGAAATGAATGTTATTTCAAAAACAAAATTATCAAAACAATGAATCAAATCAGAAATCTAGAAGATTTCAGCAAGCAATTTCAAAACTGTGTCAACATGAAGAAGCCTCTGTTCTCCTTTCCAAGTGAGTAATATCACTCTAAAAACAAATTTAAAAGTAAAATTTTGTTGCAAGTATGTATGTGGATGAGTATGTTTAAATTTATATACATATAAATGCCTGTGAATATTGAAAGCTTATATGTACAGGCTGTTATTTTCTCTGCTCTTTGTTTGGAGTTTTCAAAACAAAACTTTGATTTAAAATCCATTTCTACTTGATCTATTAAACATTTGAACTCGAGATCAAAACAAATTTCGTTTGTTATGGTACGATTTATCATCTAAAAATGATTGTGTGAAAGATAAAGGTATGTGGAGTGAAAGAACGAGTTTTACAGTAAAAAAACTTAAGTCTCTGGAAATTTCGAATATCATGAATTATGGATTAAATCATATAGCTTGAAGTAACAGCCCAAGATAAGATTTTTAAAAGAAGTATGGTGATTTTTAGTTGTGGGGATCATGAGAAATTAACAGTAGGACAAAATTTGCATTTAAATCAATTCCTCGTGATTGGGTGATTCGTGTTTTGTGGGGTTGCTCGGGGTGGTAGACGAACCTACGGAGTGGCTAGGAAAATTGGCCGGAGTTGGTGGAAGTGATGGTGGCGTTGGCGGTAGCGAGGCAAAGTTTTTAACCCTAGTTTTTAGGTGGGGCAAAATCTTGGTTTCGTTCGACACCACGATGCATCGAGTGGCACGCGACTTCGGGAGGTGGTAAAGAAGAGGTTGACGAAGCTATGGCCGGAAGCGGAGCGTTTCTGGTGGTCGGTGGAGGAAGCGGTGGCTGTTGACAGGCTTTGGAATGGTGGTGTGGTTTTCGTTTCCAGGTTTTGTTCCTGGAACCTAAATCGAGCTTGAATGCTCGATTTCGTTTAGATGAGGTAATCATCGATCTGATGATCGAAATGGCTATGAGGGGAGATAGCTGATGGGGGAGGATGGACAGCGTTGGCCGAAGGTGGCTCTGGTGGAGGAGCACGTGCACCGTGCACTAGTGCACGAGTTGGAGATTCTGGAAATGGGTATAACAGAGAAGAAGCTGGGTGATTCGCGTATGTTGACTCGAAGCATACTCGGGAGATTTGAGTAGTTTACTCGGAGCAAAAATTTAAACAAGTACGCGTGAAATTTTGTTATCAGGTCTTTAAACCTGAACTTGTTTTCTGGGTCAGGTTTTTAAATTTAAATTTTAAACTTATAAATCCAGGTTTTGAATTGAGTTGTAAACCAAAATATAAATATAATTCAAGTTTGAATTAAAATTTAGTTTGAACATAAATAAAGTTTAAAAGTTTAAATTGGTTTAAATAACTCAAAAGCAATTAAATGTTTGAAGAAAATTGAATTTAAAAATAGATTTGAAATTTGTAGATGAAGAATTTATAGCAAGATAAACTTTAAAGTTTAAACCTAAAATAAATTCCCAGATTTTGAAGTAAATAAATTATTACTTTAACTTGTAAATTTAAAGGTTTTAAAAGTTAGTTTTTATTTTAAAACTTGAATATTTAGAATGAAGTTCAAAAGTAAATTTAAAATAAATGGTTTCAAAAATATTTGTAAGTGATAAAAAAAAAATTATGAATGCTACTGTAAGTTAATGAAAATTTAAAAAAAAAAAAAAAAAAAAAAATTAAAATGGATAGTTTATTAATTTGAATAAGTAATTAAAAGTTTAAATTAAGTAAGGAATAATTAATTTGTAAATTAAGGGTTACTAATCAAATATAAATTAATGATAAAAAAACTGATTAATCAAGTGATTAAGCAATAATTAATTTAAGGATAGCGTAATAAATTAATTATTGCAATTAATTAAGAATAATTAATTTATTGAGGGTTAATTATTTAAAAATTTTTAAGGTTGATTAATTTGAATAAATAAATGATTAAAGGACAATTTATCAAATGATTTGGAATTGATTGGTGTTAATTAACCACATTGATGACCCATCTGATTACCCATCTGATTTAAGTTTATCAGATCATTATATAATTGAGTTCACTTATAGAGATCTGAATTCTATTGATAGTTGAACTGTTCGATATCTCTGATATGCTATGTTTTGTGCTGTGAATTGATTTAGCGTGATCTATGATGAATGTAATTATTTATGATGCATTCATATTTTATATCTGTGAATCTGTGATAAGCGTTATAGTTTATATCGCTTATCAATCATATTTCTGTGTTTTGATCTGTGATAATTGTATGATGTTGCACTACTGTGTATAACCCTGAACCACACTCATACACACACAATTATGGATTTCACGAGTAAATCGATTAAGTCGCAGATTTTTGGAATAGTTAAACTTGAATTTTTAAATTCAAATGTTTTGGAAATGGAATCGAAATAAATGTGAAAAGCTTTTAGAATGAAATTTCAAAATAAAATTTATTATTTTTAAATTACTTGATTAAGTTTTGGGATTTAAATAATTTGATTTAAATTTAAATTCAATATTGAAATTGAATTCTGTAATTTGAAACTAGGGATTAACGATATTATACTAGTTATATATGAGTTAAACCATTTTTAAAGTATTGTTTTGGGAATTTGAATTTAACCCAAGGATTTCAACTCGTATAAATAAATCAGATTTCCAAAATGAAAACTGTTGTTTTCAAATGATAAACACTTTTAGATAAGAACTGAGATTCCAGTTAATTAGGGGAATTTCAAGATTAAATAGAGAAGGATTTTCCTAAGTTATAGATGATTCTTTTTCAAAGCTATGAATTAAATCTGTTTATTTTTAACAGATTTAAATGATGATTTGTTTAAATCAAATTGAAATGGAATTGTTTTGAAGGCTATAAGTTAAATCTTTGATTTAAAGATTTAACGAGTTAATCAAATTGAAATGAAAATTTATTTGAAAAATCGGTGAATGAATCTTTTGTGTAAAAGATAAAAATGTGAAAATTGCTTAAACCGTTAAAGGTTGTGAAAATGAATCTTTTTGTTTAAAGATCGAAATGGTAATTGGATTAAAACCATTTGAAAGAAAGTTTTGAATTATTAAGTTGTGACTTAATTGAAATCCCATTATCCATTGTTTTTGAAATATTTTCGCTCACTATTCGGTTTAGCCGGGAGAGGACCTTTGTGTCATATATCCCATTCCGAATATGTGATATGTCGTTATGGATAGCATTGAAGACCGGTGTTGAAGACCGGGTATTTGCGAAAGCGATAGGATGACCTATCGATTGTTTCTGCACCGAGTCGCGCCGGTATAGAAACTCCATATGTGATGGGAAGTCCGAACGTGATTAGTGAATATTCGGATTGCAAGGACTTCTTTGGAAGTGCCTTCGGTTCTGTTCGAACCCAGAACAGACTTGTATGGATTGTATGCCTGACATTACAAGTTGAGATATAAAGCCGATTTCTTTCAAATATATTTCTGTTGGTGGCGGAGAATTTATTCTTTGCTTAACACCCTTCTTTGAGACGTACGAGCTCAAAGGTTATATAGTTGAAGTTATCAGCGATATATTCCCAGTTTGGTAATGTGACATGCTGAGTGATGCTGAAATGATCATTGTGTTGATTATTTGTGATAGGATCATTTATTTGATCGTCTATCTTAGTGATCATTGTGTTGATCATTTGTTGACCCAAAGCATGGCTTTTGTATAAAGTATGTTTTTGTGGACGTGAATTCGTCGAACCTCACACCCCGTGAATGGTCAAAACAGGAAAGAAGCAGCAAGGTTATGAGGGGTAGCACCCTTTAGGATGTGTCCATTTCCTTCTGGAAAAGGGTGGTATCATGGTATGGAGCCCAGATACTTACTCATGTTGAAAACACTTTATGATTGTGTGAATTGATTACGAGCGCTCGGTTGATAAAGGTCCCAAAGGACCAGGGGATGGCATATTCGGTCAGTTGTTACTCAGTTAGGAGTAACCCGGCCTTGTGTTGGTGGAGATCCGGTTTGGTTCTCGGGGATGTCCATCCAGAGGCATTCTCATGTGGCAATGGGAAGTTCCTTGGCCTGATCATTTGTTGGAAATCCAAAGAAACAATACGTGACTTGTACGGTATTAGTTGTAGAACCTGCTATTCACTTATGGTGGTCACCACTGTTTGGATAGTAGCTATAGTAGGCATACGATAATGGTCGTATGTTGGCTAAGATTTATATTCTACTTTCGAAATGAATTTTTCTACACTATACACTAATAATAATATCAAATGTTATTTTAAATGCGTATCAAGCATCTTTGACTATCATAAGGAGAAATCTCCTCCGATTCTGCATTTGCATTGTGTGTGTGTGCGGGAGGCCTTATGGTAGTCTCATTTTTCAAAAGCATTTCGAATTGACTTTAAAATCTTTTGTTGATTGTTTAAAGATAAACTGTTTTTGTTGCTCACACCAGTCCCACGACTGACTCGGAGTTTATTGTTTTCTTTCCTAAACTCTGGGTGCTCATTATTCTCTACACGAGCAGTCTAGAGTTGGGTTTTTCAGATAGCTAGATTTAACAGATTATCTAGAGTTAGTTCAGTCTTTGGATCGCACCAGTCTTGGTTATCTTGGTGCATTGTTATTGGGAGTTCTTGCTATTTCTGGATTGATTCTTGGAAATGGAGTTACAGTTATTTTTGGAGTTCTTCCTTGAAGACTATCTTAGAGTTATTTGTTCCGCTGCTATTTTATTGTATCATCTCTGATGTATATTGATATCTACTGGATCATCTGTTGTATCAGATATTGTATCAAAGCTGTATATCAATGTATTATTCTTTTATTCCGCTGTGTTATTTACTTAATGATTGTTATAAGCTCCGGCGAATCGGATTTGAACGGTCGAATCTATAGCATTCGAATACGATTTGAAGTATGGATGTCGATTTTCGAGCGGGCAAAATCCGAAACGTTACATTTGGTATCAGAGCTAAGGTGAAACTTTAGCTCAGGAGTGTAACACATTAAGTAGCTCATTAGAGATAGGGTAAAGTAAATCCTAGAATGAGTAATCCTTAAGATATCCGTTTGAATGCCTCAGTAAGTTCTCTTACTATCTACTGATAGTGAGTATGAGTGCAAGAAGAGAACGAGATAGAGGGCAGGGAAATACGACTATAATTGGTCGATACTCTGTAACAATAGTGGAAACATCTTTCTTATCAATTTTCTTTGATTCGTTTCTAAATTCTTTTGAATTCTTCGCGACAGCTCCAAAAAGAAGTTTCGATGTGATGGTGGCCTTACGAATCGTTGCAGAAAATTATTACTTCGTACTTCATCGATTTCTTATCGGCTTTTCGATTTAAACTCTAATAAATGAATTAGAAATTGAAAATTTTAATTGAATTAAATTGATTAATAGAATATGAAGAATGATTAGAATTGTATCGATAAAATGATTTTGTTTAAAACCAAAATTTGAAATTTTAATTATAATTTCCTGTATCTATTATTGATATTCTGATTTGGTGAGCCAATTGCAGAACTGATATCCAGTTTGATCTGAAAAGATATTTCTTTATCTTTCATCCATCTGTGTTGTTTTCGTGCCTGCGAATTTCGGGGACGAAATTCTTTTAAGGGGGGAAGTCTGTAACGACCCCGGATTTTATAAATATTTAAATTGATAATTAATTGAATTTTTGAATTTAAAATTGTTAAGTAATTTCATTTTGAATAAAATTTGTGAAATTAATTGATTAAGTGATGCGAGTTTCCCCGGATCCAAGTATATTCTGTATAAATCATTTACATTTAAAATACTGTAAATATGAGTATATATTGAATGTATATATATTTGGGTATATATGAGCAAATTTTATATAATATATATATGTATATATTGAACTTGAGTTAAAATCTCAAGTAAATGGTTTAAAAATAATCATTAAATACAGATATTTGACATGAGTATAAAATAAATAAATAAGTAATAATAAATATTTGAATTGATGGTTAATAATGATTTGAGTTTATAAAATAACATAAGATAATAAATTTGAAATAAAATAATAATTATTATTATTTCTTCTAAAAATAGAAAGTAGAACATTTGCCAAATGTAAACAAGAATTTTAAAATAGAAGTTTATTTGTAAAGTAAAATAATTCATACTTAAGCTATGAATAAAAATAAGAACATTGATATATAAAAATATAATCAATAAGGATTTAAAACAAATAAAATTAAAACAAAGTATGAATCAAAACAAAGTACAAATATGCATGAACAAGTAAGTGAGAACTGTACATAACATAACAAACAAGATAACATTAACTTGTACAAATAATAATATCTATGTATATAGTATCACCTCCAACACAAGATCACTTCAGCTGAAGCAAGAAAAAGGATAGAATGAGGTAGGTATGGAGACACATATCTTGGCATTAAATGCAATACACCTCTAGCATTGAATGCAAGAATCTTCAGCATGCTTATTTTACAAATATATATCACCCTGTTGTACTAACTACACCTATAGCTTCACATATACATCACCACCAGTAAACTTCTTTTCTCATTTATATCAAGCATCTTCAGTTCGTCCATAAGCTATGCAAAACTGAAATGAATGTTATTTCAAAAACAAAATTATCAAAACAATGAATCAAATCAGAAATCTAGAAGATTTCAGCAAGCAATTTCAAAACTGTGTCAACATGAAGAAGCCTCTGTTCTCCTTTCCAAGCGAGTAATATCACTCTAAAAACAAATTTAAAAGTAAAATTTTGTTGCAAGTATGTATGTGGATGAGTATGTTTAAATTTATATACATATAAATGCCTGTGAATATTGAAAGCTTATATGTACAGGCTGTTATTTTCTCTGCTCTTTGTTTGGAGTTTTCAAAACAAAACTTTGATTTAAAATCCATTTCTACTTGATCTATTAAACATTTGAACTCGAGATCAAAACAAATTTCGTTTGTTATGGTACGATTTATCATCTAAAAATGATTGTGTGAAAGATAAAGGTATGTGGAGTGAAAGAACGAGTTTTACAGTAAAAAAACTTAAGTCTCTGGAAATTTCGAATATCATGAATTATGGATTAAATCATATAGCTTGAAGTAACAGCCCAAGATAAGATTTTTAAAAGAAGTATGGTGATTTTTAGTTGTGGGGATCATGAGAAATTAACAGTAGGACAAAATTTGCATTTAAATCAATTCCTCGTGATTGGGTGATTCGTGTTTTGTGGGGTTGCTCGGGGTGGTAGACGAACCTACGGAGTGGCTAGCAAAATTGGCCGGAGTTGGTGGAAGTGATGGTGGCGTTGGCGGTAGCGAGGCAAAGTTTTTAACCCTAGTTTTTAGGTGGGGCAAAATCTTGGTTTCGTTCGACACCACGATGCATCGAGTGGCACGCGACTTCGGGAGGTGGTAAAGAAGAGGTTGACGAAGCTATGGCCGGAAGCGGAGCGTTTCTGGTGGTCGGTGGAGGAAGCGGTGGCTGTTGACAGGCTTTGGAATGGTGGTGTGGTTTTCGTTTCCAGGTTTTGTTCCTGGAACCTAAATCGAGCTTGAATGCTCGATTTCGTTTAGATGAGGTAATCATCGATCTGATGATCGAAATGGCTATGAGGGGAGATAGCTGATGGGGGAGGATGGACAGCGTTGGCCGAAGGTGGCTCTGGTGGAGGAGCACGTGCACCGTGCACTAGTGCACGAGTTGGAGATTCTGGAAATGGGTATAACAGAGAAGAAGCTGGGTGATTCGCGTATGTTGACTCGAAGCATACTCGGGAGATTTGAGTAGTTTACTCGGAGCAAAAATTTAAACAAGTACGCGTGAAATTTTGTTATCAGGTCTTTAAACCTGAACTTGTTTTCTGGGTCAGGTTTTTAAATTTAAATTTTAAACTTATAAATCCAGGTTTTGAATTGAGTTGTAAACCAAAATATAAATATAATTCAAGTTTGAATTAAAATTTAGTTTGAACATAAATAAAGTTTAAAAGTTTAAATTGGTTTAAATAACTCAAAAGCAATTAAATGTTTGAAGAAAATTGAATTTAAAAATAGATTTGAAATTTGTAGATGAAGAATTTATAGCAAGATAAACTTTAAAGTTTAAACCTAAAATAAATTCCCAGATTTTGAAGTAAATAAATTATTACTTTAACTTGTAAATTTAAAGGTTTTAAAAGTTAGTTTTTATTTTAAAACTTGAATATTTAGAATGAAGTTCAAAAGTAAATTTAAAATAAATGGTTTCAAAAATATTTGTAAGTGATAAAAAAAAAATTATGAATGCTACTGTAAGTTAATGAAAATTTTAAAAAAAAAAAAAAAAAAAATTAAAATGGATAGTTTATTAATTTGAATAAGTAATTAAAAGTTTAAATTAAGTAAGGAATAATTAATTTGTAAATTAAGGGTTACTAATCAAATATAAATTAATGATAAAAAAACTGATTAATCAAGTGATTAAGCAATAATTAATTTAAGGATAGCGTAATAAATTAATTATTGCAATTAATTAAGAATAATTAATTTATTGAGGGTTAATTATTTAAAAATTTTTAAGGTTGATTAATTTGAATAAATAAATGATTAAAGGACAATTTATCAAATGATTTGGAATTGATTGGTGTTAATTAACCACATTGATGACCCATCTGATTACCCATCTGATTTAAGTTTATCAGATCATTATATAATTGAGTTCACTTATAGAGATCTGAATTCTATTGATAGTTGAACTGTTCGATATCTCTGATATGCTATGTTTTGTGCTATGAATTGATTTAGCGTGATCTATGATGAATGTAATTATTTATGATGCATTCATATTTTATATATGTGAATCTGTGAATGTATGATAAGCGTTATAGTTTATATCGCTTATCAATCATATTTCTGTGTTTTGATCTGTGATAATTGTATGATGTTGCACTACTGTGTATAACCCTGAACCACACTCATACACACACAATTATGGATTTCACGAGGAAATCGATTAAGTCGCAGATTTTTGGAATAGTTAAACTTGAATTTTTAAATTCAAATGTTTTGGAAATGGAATCGAAATAAATGTGAAAAGCTTTTAGAATGAAATTTCAAAATAAAATTTATTATTTTTAAATTACTTGATTAAGTTTTGGGATTTAAATAATTTGATTTAAATTTAAATTCAATATTGAAATTGAATTCTGTAATTTGAAACTAGGGATTAACGATATTATACTAGTTATATATGAGTTAAACCATTTTTAAAGTATTGTTTTGGGAATTTGAATTTAACCCAAGGATTTCAACTCGTATAAATAAATCAGATTTCCAAAATGAAAACTGTTGTTTTCAAATGATAAACACTTTTAGATAAGAACTGAGATTCCAGTTAATTAGGGGAATTTCAAGATTAAATAGAGAAGGATTTTCCTAAGTTATAGATGATTCTTTTTCAAAGCTATGAATTAAATCTGTTTATTTTTAACAGATTTAAATGATGATTTGTTTAAATCAAATTGAAATGGAATTGTTTTGAAGGCTATAAGTTAAATCTTTGATTTAAAGATTTAACGAGTTAATCAAATTGAAATGAAAATTTATTTGAAAAATCGGTGAATGAATCTTTTGTGTAAAAGATAAAAATGTGAAAATTGCTTAAACCGTTAAAGGTTGTGAAAATGAATCTTTTTGTTTAAAGATCGAAATGGTAATTGGATTAAAACCATTTGAAAGAAAGTTTTGAATTATTAAGTTGTGACTTAATTGAAATCCCATTATCCATTGTTTTTGAAATATTTTCGCTCACTATTCGGTTTAGCCGGGAGAGGACCTTTGTGTCATATATCCCATTCCGAATATGTGATATGTCGTTATGGATAGCATTGAAGACCGGTGTTGAAGACCGGGTATTTGCGAAAGCGATAGGATGACCTATCGATTGTTTCTACACCGAGTCGCGCCGGTATAGAAACTCCATATGTGATGGGAAGTCCGAACGTGATTAGTGAATATTCGGATTGCAAGGACTTCTTTGGAAGTGCCTTCGGTTCTGTTCGAACCCAGAACAGACTTGTATGGATTGTATGCCTGACATTACAAGTTGAGATATAAAGCCGATTTCTTTCAAATATATTTCTGTTGGTGGCGGAGAATTTATTCTTTGCTTAACACCCTTCTTTGAGACGTACGAGCTCAAAGGTTATATAGTTGAAGTTATCAGCGATATATTCCCAGTTTGGTAATGTGACATGCTGAGTGATGCTGAAATGATCATTGTGTTGATTATTTGTGATAGGATCATTTATTTGATCGTCTATCTTAGTGATCATTGTGTTGATCATTTGTTGACCCAAAGCATGGCTTTTGTATAAAGTATGTTTTTGTGGACGTGAATTCGTCGAACCTCACACCCCGTGAATGGTCAAAACAGGAAAGAAGCAGCAAGGTTATGAGGGGTAGCACCCTTTAGGATGTGTCCATTTCCTTCTGGAAAAGGGTGGTATCATGGTATGGAGCCCAGATACTTACTCATGTTGAAAACACTTTATGATTGTGTGAATTGATTACGAGCGCTCGGTTGATAAAGGTCCCAAAGGACCGGGGGATGGCATATTCGGTCAGTTGTTACTCAGTTAGGAGTAACCCGGCCTTGTGTTGGTGGAGATCCGGTTTGGTTCTCGGGGATGTCCATCCAGAGGCATTCTCATGTGGCAATGGGAAGTTCCTTGGCCTGATCATTCGTTGGAAATCCAAAGAAACAATACGTGACTTGTACGGTATTAGTTGTAGAACCTGCTATTCACTTATGGTGGTCACCACTGTTTGGATAGTAGCTATAGTAGGCATACGATAATGGTCGTATGTTGGCTAAGATTTATATTCTACTTTCGAAATGAATTTTTCTACACTATACACTAATAATAATATCAAATGTTATTTTAAATGCGTATCAAGCATCTTTGACTATCATAAGGAGAAATCTCCTCCGATTCTGCGTTTGCATTATGTGTGTGTGCGGGAGGCCTTATGGTAGTCTCATTTTTCAAAAGCATTTCGAATTGACTTTAAAATCTTTTGTTGATTGTTTAAAGATAAACTGTTTTTGTTGCTCACACCAGTCCCACGACTGACTCGGAGTTTATTGTTTTCTTTCCTAAACTCTGGGTGCTCATTATTCTCTACACGAGCAGTCTAGAGTTGGGTTTTTCAGATAGCTAGATTTAACAGATTATCTAGAGTTAGTTCAGTCTTTGGATCGCACCAGTCTTGGTTATCTTGGTGCATTGTTATTGGGAGTTCTTGCTATTTCTGGATTGATTCTTGGAAATGGAGTTACAGTTATTTTTGGAGTTCTTCCTTGAAGACTATCTTAGAGTTATTTGTTCCGCTGCTATTTTATTGTATCATCTCTGATGTATATTGATATCTACTGGATCATCTGTTGTATCAGATATTGTATCAAAGCTGTATATCAATGTATTATTCTTTTATTCCGCTGTGTTATTTACTTAATGATTGTTATAAGCTCCGGCGAATCGGATTTGAACGGTCGAATCTATGGCATTCGAATACGATTTGAAGTATGGATGTCGATTTTCGAGCGGGCAAAATCCGAAACGTTACATATGTTTTGTTTGAGGTGAGGGTATGCTCTAGATATTAGTTGATGAAATTTATATGCTCGGTTATGAAAACTTAGAGGGACGTGCCGTGGTGGAGAAGTAGCCGAGCAAGGCAAAAGGGAAATAGAGAACAACAAGAAGAAGAAAGGGAAAAACTGGAAGAAGAAAAGAAAAAGTAAAACCATTACCTGATAGAGGCTTCAGCACAAAAGAAGAAGAAGGCTAAACTATGAGTCGCAGAGGAAAGTTTTGGACGAGGCTATGTATTTATAAAGAGGAGTTACTTTGTATGCAAGGAAGTAAAATATACACGTGAAAAATCAAGGCAAGTTATCTCGGTAAGATTTATGATTCCCAGTCTACGCAAATTTGATTGAGATAGCAGTGAATTTCGTCCTAAATAAAAACGGAAGTGTTGATTTTTTTTGTGGATAAGGCTTACGTGATTTACTTCCCAGTTTGGTTTGTTAGAATGGATAAGTCTGCATGAATAAAAATGAATACAGGGACATGCGCAAGAAATAAATGGTAAGAGGCAAATGCCAAAAATGTTAAAAGAATAAAATTTTATGTCACGCGCAAAGGAAGGCAAATTGATTTTCTCTCAGATGATATATGCATGATTTACTGCCAGATATATGAAAAATTTGATTTCAACGTTATCTCTTTTTATTCTCTCCCCAATTAATAGTTGCGTGATTTATATGCAGAGACGAAATGGCAAGAGGAAATGTTTGTTTTGGCAAAGGAGCAATTTCAGATAAGTAAATGGCAAGGTAAGATTTGAATGCATGCGTTGATTTTAGGCAAGAGATTTATTCTTGATTAAAGAAACGGCAAAGAAAAGAACTTGAAGATTTTGTGTGTTTATAATGAGTGAGATAAATTGATTGCTGTTGAAATTTACTTTTTTTAAAAGGACGCTACAAAAAATTTCAGCAAGATTTTGGAACGAAAAGTTCTATACAAAAATTAAAACCCTAATGAAAGCTATGGAAAAAGGTAACGTTTTGCTATAAAAACTACTGACTGATTTATAAATCCATATAGATATTGCAGTATGCATTTTAAAATACGCCAAACCGACGCAATACAATACGCCCAAAATTTATGCAAAAGTAATATTTTTAATTTATACGTTTATACGTTACTTATACCATTACAATGCGTGCCCTTTTTAAATTCGAAATTATCAGTTTATTAATATGCTATAAATTCTTAACATTTATTACTAAATTAAAAAGATAAAACTTTGGTTACATCTCTCTCTGATACTTATTACCATAGAAGGCGATTTATTATCCAAATGGACCAAATATTACAAAATTTTAAAGCAAGTATATAATACAAATTTTTTTTTATTATTATTAAAATTCCCATTTAGAGTTATCCTTAAACAAAGTGAAACTTTCATTTATTATTTAGCATTTTGGAAATGATTTGTTCAAATTAAAATATATATAAATTGGGAAGTAAATTTTACTGGAAAGATAAAAATAACGTAAGAGATATGAGTAAAGAGAAAAACGCATATGAAATAGGCAAGCAGATAGGAGAATGGATACTGCGCATGACTGAGATTTAGGAGAAAATTGTGTTTTGAAAAATGCAAGAAATAAATTTTGTTGAATGGAAAAAAAAGTCTATGGAAATCAAATTTTTAAAGTAATGCGTTGAATTTAGAGGCAACATATTTGATTTGAACGCTAGAATATTCCTTCCCTCTAAAAACACATGCCACTGATAAATTTACTCATTTACACTAAGGTCATATTTTTAAGAATGTGTACCATAGCCATAATATTTTATGCCCAAAATATACCGAAATAACGGATTAAAATTCTATACGTTTTCTTATATATATATACACCCTAAATTTAGGCGCCCTTTTTAACGCGTAATTACCCAGTTCATTTATACACTAAAAAAAAAATTCGAAATTCTGACCGTGCTGAGACACGAACTCGTGACCTGTCGTGAATAGCCCAGATGTCTTAACCACCTAAGCTATTAATGTTTTCTTAATTAAAACTTGATTTTGCTAGAAATTAAGTTATTTACCATCTTCGACAAAAACCCAAATTTCCAAATTAAAGTTAATTCTTAACCATGTCAAAATTTCAGAGATCTTATTATTTAATTAAAAATTTGGTCAATTGTTTTTATTTTTATTTTTAATCACTTTAAAATTTAGATTTTTATATAATAAACTCCAAAGTTTTTAAAATACAAGTGAAAAATACTTGTTAAAAATTTGGGCTGTTACAACAGTGCAGTGAAATTGGTATTATTTATGTACTTGGAGTTGATTTCCCGCATTATATAGCGGATGAGACCCTATTGCGCCGCCTATCAAGCGGATAATATTTTACAAATCCCATATACCGCGATAATTCCATACTGGAGCGGAATTGTATTGTGCTAACATCTATGGATGTAGGGAAACAGGTTGGAGGGATCCAACTGGATTCCTCAACAATATTGATTTGATTACAGATATTGTGATGTTTGTTGATTATCATATAGATATATGATATTTGTTGTCGTGATCGACTATTTGGAGTTGTTGCATCATCGGATCCATTTTTGAAGTTTTGATGTAACGATTTTGATTTTTAGAAGGATTTTAAAGTGATTTTTCAAAGTATATGTTTTTATTAAATTTTAAATTGATTCATTTTAAATAATTAAAACGTTATAAATTTTTATGTTATAAAAATTAAGATTTTTGAGAAATATAACCGAAATGAGGTTTTGGGAAATAAATAGTTAATTAATTTATAAATTGGTTTAAATTGGGATTTTTGAATTATTAAAAACGATGTGTATAAAAGACTTATAAAATTGATATTTATAAATTAAAAATATTGGAATATTAAAACGAGTTTTTATAAGTGTTAAAATAAAGTTTGTACCTAGATTTATAAGTAAAAAAAATTAGATTTATAAATTGATGTTGATATAAAAGAATGGATTTGTGAATAAATGGTTTATAAGCAATTTACTTATGAACCGAATTTCAACATGTAAATGAAATTTATAAACATTGTTTATAAATATGAAATCAATTGAATTTGATAAATTGAATACAGAAGTTTATGAAAGGTAATATATTCGCGATTTTGGATAGCGAATAAATTCTTGAAATAAAACGTGTTGTAAATATTGAAACAGGGTTAGTGAAGTACATTCACGATTTTGGACAGTGAATATATTATAAAGTAAAATGGATATGTTTTGAGAAAGCGATATTATTAAAAGAAGTTGATTATTTTAACGACGTTTTAAAATGTGTTAAATATCGAAATCATAGATTTCAACATTCATTGTTGAAATAGACGTTTTCGAGAAATAGAAGGAAATGGTGGACTATAACACCGTTGTTATAGTAAATGGTTTCCGAAAGGAAATGTTTTGTATAGTATTGGGATTTATATATCCATTTAAACTTTGAATCCCTATACTAGTGATTTTAGATCGTCGTAACGATGTTTTACGCAACATTCGTTTTTGACCCAAATAAATGTGTTAAGAGAATGATTTCCTTAAAGAATGAAATATATACTTAATTTTGATTTTAAGTATATCGAATATTTTCAAATGTTGAAAATATATAGTTTTTTGAATTACTTATTATTAAATAAGTATGGAAATACTTTTTCAATGTGAAATGAACGTTTTAGAATTTATCCTTGTAAAGATAAATTGAAAATGAATATTAGAAATCGATTTGAAAATCTTATATTCATAGATATTTTGGGATTATAAATTCACTATGGAATTTACAAAAGAAAGGGGAGTTTGTTTAAAAATAAACGTTGATTTATTTTTAAAGTATGAGAATAAATTAACGGATTAGGAACGTAATTATAAAGTAAATCGATAAGGATTTATTTAATTGGTTTAAATGAACCATTTTGAAATGAAAGTATTTTCGAGTAAGGAAAATGATTGAAATTTGTTTTCAAAAGTGATAAAGGATTGAAAAGTGATTTGAAAATTTGTTTTCAAATGGTTAAAGTGTGGAAATTTTATATATCTAGTAAAGATATTTTGGAAAGCAAATAATTTGGGAAATTATTTGGAATCTGGTGATGTTTCGCATCTCTATTGATAGTTAAATAACCGACTATCAATATTTACCTTTAAATAGGTATTTGTTGTGAATTGCTTGAATTTGAATGCCACACTTATTTTTTTAAAATAAGCACGCACTATTCGGGTTAGCCAGGAAAGGACCTTAGGGTCGTACAACACATTCCGAATATGTGATACGTCGTTATGAATTGCATTTGAAGACCGGTGTTGAAGACCGGATATTTGTGAAAACGGAAGGATTACCGTCGAGTTACTCTGCATCGGCTGATCTCCGATATAGAGGTTTTATCACCATTATTGACGGGAAGTCCGGACGTGATTAGTGAATATTTGGATTGCAAGGGCTTCTTTGGAAGTGCCTTCGGTTCTGTTCGATCCCGGAACAGACTTGTATGGATTGTATGTCTGACGTTACAATTTGAGATGTAAAGTTGGTTTCTATCAAATATATTTCTGTTGGTGGCGGAGAATTTATTCTCTTAGCTTAACACCCTTCTCTGAGACGTACGAGCTCAAAGGTTATGTAGTTGATGGTTACTAGTGATACATTCCCAAATTGGTAATGTGGCATACGAAGTGCTGTTGAGCATTTGTGAATTAAAGCACAGCTTTTGTATAAAGCGTAGCTTTGTGAACGAGACTTCGTCGGACCTCACACCCCGGAAATGGTCAAAACAGGAAGGATGGGGCAAGGTTATTAGAGGGTAGCGCCCCTTTATTGTATGTCATTCCTTCTGGATAGAGGTGGTATCATGATATGGACCCCAGATATTTAACCTATGTTGTTACTGCAAATTTATTGCTTTGTGGTTGTTGGAAATCGAGGATCCTTGGATAGATCGGTTACGATCGAGGGATGACATATTCGTGTCAGTAGTTACCCAGTTAGGGGTAACCCGACCTTGTGTTGGTACAGATCCGGTTTGGTTCTCGGGTCGTCTTTCCAGAGGCGTACTCATGTGGCAATGGGAAGTTCCTTGGCCTGACCATTTGTTGGAAATCCAAAGAAACAATACGATCTTGTACGGTTTTGGTTGTATAATCTGCTATGGAATGTGGCGGTAACCTGCTATTGAACATAGTAGCTATAGTACGCATAAGTGCGAAATGCCTATGTTGGCTAAGATTTATATCTTTATTTTCGAAATTTTTTTCTACACTATGCACTAGTAATAATATCAAATGCTTCTTTTTAATGCGTATCAAGCATCTTTGACTATCATAAGGAGAAATATCCTCCAATTTTGCGTTTGCATTGTGTGTGTTTGCGGGAGGCCTTATGGTAGTCTCATTTTTAAAAGCATTGCGAATTAACTTTAAAAATATTCCTCTATTTTGATTTTTAAAAGAAAAAATAAACTGTTTTAGTTCTCACACCAGTCACATGACTAACTCGGAGTTTATTGTTTTCCTTCCTAAACTCTGGGTGCCCACCAATTTCCACACGGGCAGTCAAGAGTAAAGGTTTATCAGGATATTCTGGAATTCAGGAGTTGCTGGAGGCAAGCTGGATGGCATGGCGTATTACTAGTGTATAATATTTCTTTTCCGTTTTTGATGTTGTTTGTTGTTGTACACTCTGAATGATGTAATGTATTGTAATGTAATGTAATAACTGATATAGTTCTTTTGTAAAAGATTATTCATTTATCTATTATATGTTGTTCCGCTGCGAATTGTGAGATTCTGATGTTGTTCTATTATTTCTTTCTGTTCTATTCTATCTTTTTCTATCTTCTTCTACTTTTTCTTCTTCTTTAACCATAACGATTCGGTTTTTCGGCAACGAAAAATTGCGTTCGTCACATTTGGTATCAGAGCATATGGTTAAGCGACAACCATGGCTCTATTGGGTGTTACTTATTAGAGATAGAGTCAGTAGTACTCTAGAATGAGTGTGAGTGTAATAATAGATACGAGTGCGTATTTGTTAGTGAATATAAATTGTTTTATATTGTGTTTGCTTATCCGTTGAGCTGTTTGTGAATTCTGGTCGATAGATGGGACGCCATATTATCGATAGGGATATCTAAACTCTTAAACGAGGCAAGTTGACATAGTATTGTTTTAAATTTGGTAAATGAAATAATTTTACCTTGACTATATTTTTTTTATAAAGGAATAATTTTTCGAAATTATTAAGTGTATATAAATTGATTGTTTGGTTGTTGAAAATGTAAGTTATATGCAAGTAAGTAAAAGTTGTTTGAATAAGTTAAATTAAAACAACAATTGTAAAAGAATAATTGTAAAAGAAAATGAATTATAAGTATGATGTTATAATTAAAATAATTTACAATTGTAAAATAACCTTATATATAAGAAGTGAAATTATATAAGTAAAAGGTTTGTAAATGTGATTTCTAATCTGAAATGAAATTCCAAAGAAGTATTTTGAAATGACTTGATATTTTGGAAAATTGTTTTGAAGGGATGAAAGCTCTAAACTATTTTTGGTCGCTGGAAAATAATTCCGATGATGATTGCAATATCATCTGTGTTCATTTTCGGGTTTCCAAAAGAGGGATTGCTGCTAAATTGTTTAAAAGAAAGTTGTTTGGAAAATTTGGATTTGGTTTTGGAAATTCAGAAGGTAATTTGAATTGATTTCAAAAATGGTTTGGAAGGTTGAAAAGACTCAAGAATCCTATTTAAAATATTTATGGGAATAATAAATGAGTCGATAACATATATAATTTGAGTTTTGATAGAATAAATTTAACTTAAAGGATAGAGTTAAATTAAAGTAAGTATAAGTAAATCAATAAAAATCCAAGTTGTAAATTGATGAATTTATAATATGAGTTAATAAATTTAGCTTTGGTAAATATTAAATAAAATTTACTATAGAGTTGAAATCTAAATTGGATTTATAAGTGGAATCTTAAGTTAAATTGAAACAAATGATGTTGGAATTGAATATAACTTAAGTAAAGTTGAATTAAGTTGATTTTAGTGTCGAAATAAATTAATAAGTGAATCAATGAAATGAAGTTATGAATGTGAACTTGAGTTATATAAATGAAATTCAACTTGAAATGTTAAATGAATTAGCAGTTGAATAAATAAATGAATTGAATGTAAATCAATTGAATGTAAATAATTGATATGAGACAATGAATGTAAGTGTTAATTCATTAGAAGCTAATAAAGTTGAAAATTTAAAATTTAATAAATTGAATGAAAGTCAATTGAATGTTGAACCAAATTGAATGTAAATTGAACAAATTTGGTTATATTGGATGTACATTGGTTGTTATATGGATGTTAATTGATTGTATGTAAATTCATTAAGTGTTAGTGAAATTAAAAGCTATGTAATTGAATTCAAATTAGAAGTAAATAAATTTGAATAGAATTGAATTTGATTTGGAAGTGAACCAACTTGAATGAAAACTAGTGAATGCAAACTAATTAAAATTGAATATGAATGAATGTTAGTAAATCCAATGTAAAAAAAATCAATTTGATTTAAATTTAAAACCAATTCATTGAATATTAATGAGAATATGAATGAATATTTGTTTGGTTATGGATGTTAGTTGGTTGATGGTTGCATTTGTTGTTTTGTTGCATTTGCTATATTGGCATATGTAGTTGTTGTAGTGATATATGATGTATATTGGTAGTATTTTCATATATGCATGTTTCTCATGTTGTTGTTGAGTGTTTAGTAGGTGCGGATTGCGCTTGCTTCACATTTGGAGCTCGCTTTCGTGTTATATTAGCCGTATACGCTTGCTAATAATATATAAGGTACATGTCTCGGATTACATACCGTACTTTTACACTTTTTTCCCTGCGGGATGCCTCATCACCTGATGAGATGTATATTTGTGATATATATACTGTCATTTTTTTTTTGGATCGAGCCGCGCAAAGGAGACTATGGCGAATTTTTTTGAAAATTTAAGGCGTTAGAAAAAATTTGAGAAAATTGGGAAATTTTTGAAAACTATAACTTTGATTTTGGAATTGAAAGTTAAATAGTAGTAGTTGGTTTCCAAAAGATAACTAAGTATGAGTTGGAAACTTAGTAAAGGATTGTAGAAGTTTAACTATAGATTTTGAAAGTTAATGAATTATGTAACTCTTTCTTACTTGGTAATTTCGAGGACGAAATTCTTTTAAGGGGGAAGATTGTAACGACCCATAATTTCTGTCAAGTAAAATTCGAATATTTAATTGAATTTAAATGTTAATAAGTGAAATTTGTAAGTCGAATAAATTTTATTTCGAATATTTGGATTTAAATTGGATAATTAAATCGATAATTGAATAGTTGAAATTACAGAAATAATTGGATATTGGGTTTAATATGATTAAAATTGGTTTGTAAAATTTTATTTAATCATATTGGAGTTATAGTGATGTTATAGAACTTTTAAAACTGAATTTAAAATTTGTTTGTGAAAATTGAATATTTTAATCTTTAATTATCGACTGAAAAATAGCCAATTTTTGAACAGTCTCAGAATTGGGCGAAACTAGTTCCATTGGATCCGTAATAGTTTGTTATTACCAGATTTCAATTTTCGTAGCAATCGGAGTTGTCGTTTCATCGTGGCAGCTCGAAACGCATCGAAATTGTTTTAATATTAATTTGGCGAGTTAAAATAGTCATTTTTCAAACAGTCTCGGTTTTCGACGAAACTAGTTTCATCGGATCCGTAATGTGATATTATTGTATGATTTCAAATTTCATGTCAATCGGATTTACCGTTTGTCCGGGGCAAGCGAAAACGCATCGAAATCGGTTTAATGGGTTTAATTTTAAAGTCGACGTTTATTGCCATAACTCGCACAGATGATCAAATTAGCTCCCGAAACATGTTCCATTGTGTTCGGAATGCGGGGTAAACCTTAGGAACGCCAACTGGCATGCTTCGTTTGGAGTTCGGAAATTCCGGGATGAATAGTGTACGTCGATTTTTCTATAAAAGCGCTAAAAATTCATTATTTGTAAAAGAGATTAAACCCTAGGGTTGCAAACGTTCATGGCCGCCACTATCTATATCCATGGCCGAAATCTTCCAGGCTTCTTCCCTAAAGTTCTCTCGATCTAAGCTACGATTCCAAAAGATTCCAACTAGAGAAATGGAGTAGACCTCGAGCTCGTCACATCTAACGGAGGAAGTGAAGTATCGTTGCCTGTGGACGACAAATTTTGGCCGCGTTCTCTGGACGTTGGTGCTCGATTTTCAGGGGCAATGGGGGGCCGAGCTCCATGATTTTTAGGCCGTGGGTGGCTCTCTCGTAGTGCTATGGAGTGGTGCTAGCTGATCTTGGCCTCGACGTTGGTAGAGGTGGCGGCAATCTACGGTTTTGGTCGACTATGGGTATCTCGTGTACGTGGTTTACCTGAAGGAGAGAAGAAGCAATAGTCGGCCTTGATTTCATCTCCATAAATCAACGGTCCAGATGGAGTTAGGTGAAAACAAATAAAGAAAATGTAAATTTAATTGTAATTTGAATTTGTATAACTTTAAAAAGATGTAACTTTTGCATACGAGGTCGAAAAATGCTGAAACGAAGTGCGTCGGGATCGTAGTGACGAATACTATGCTATGTAGCTGGATTGGAAGCGATTAGAGCTAGCAAAAATTTCGGGTAAAATTAAATGTCCGTTTAATTTTATTCGAAATAAATCGCTAAAACGGAAATAAAACCAAGGTGAGAACTTCTCACTCAATCGAATCGGTTTTGATTTTAATTTTAAATAGTTAGATTTAAAATTGTTGATTGTATGTTGAATGATGATTGTTATCTATTGATTTTTAAAATAGACATTATGCGCCGTTAGTAAGCGGATGTTATTTATTAAAAATATATATCTCGAATATTTCACAGTACAGTGAAATTGGTATTATTTATGTACTTGGAGTTGATTTCCCGCATTATATAGCGGATGAGACCCTATTGCACCGCCTATTAAGCGGACAATATTTTATAAATCCCATACACCGCGATAATTCCATACTGGAGCGGAATTGGTATTGTGCTAACATCTGTGGATGTAGGGAAACAGGTTGGAGGGATCCAACTGGATTCCTCAATAATATTGATTTGATTACAGATATTGTGATGTTTGTTGATTATCATATACATATATGATATTTGTTGCCGTGATTGACTATTTGGAGCTGTTGCATCATCGGATCCATTTTTGAAGTTTTAAAGTAACGATTTTGATTTTTAAAAGGATTTTATAGTGATTTTTCAAAGTATATGTTTTTATTAAATTTTGAATTGATTCATTTTAAATAATTAAAATGTTATAAATTTTTATGTTATAAAAATTAAGATTTTTGAGAAATATAACCGAAATGAGATTTTTGGAAATAAATAGTTAATTAATTTATAAATTGGTTTAAATTGGGATTTTCGAATTATTAAAAACGATGTGTATAAAAGACTTATAAAATTGATATTTTATAAATTAAAAATATTGGAATATTAAAACGAGTTTTTATAAGTGGTAAAATAAAGTTTGTACCTAGATTTATAAGTAAATAAGAATTTGGATTTATAAATTGATGTTGATATAAAAGAATGGATTTGTGAATAAATGGTTTATAAGTAATTTACTTATAAATCGAATTTCGACATGTAAATGAAATTTATAAACATTGTCTATAAATTTGAAATCAATTGAATTTGATAAATTGAATGTAGAAGTTTATGAAAGGTAATATATTCGCGATTTTGGATAGCGAATAAATTCTTGAAATAAAACAAGTTGTAAATATTGAAACTGGGTTAGTGAAGTACATTCACGATTTTGGACAGTGAATATATTATTAAGTAAAATGGATATGTTTTGAGAAAGCGATATTATTAAAAGAAGTTGATTATTTTAACGACGTTTTAAAATGTGTTAAATATCGAAATCATAGATTTCAACATTCATTGTTGAAATAGACGTTTTCGAGAAATAGAAGGAAATGGTGGACTATAACACCGTTGTTATAGTAAATGGTTTTCGAAAGGAAATGTTTTGTATAGTATTGGGATTTATATATCTATTTAAACTTTGAATCCTTATACTAGTGATTTTGGGTCGTCGTAACGATGTTTTACGCAACATTTGTTTTTGACCCAAATAAATGTGTTAAGAGAATGATTTCCTTAAAGAATGAAATATATACTTAATTTTGATTTTAAGTATATCGAATATTTTCAAATGTTGAAAATATATAGTTTTGTGAATTACTTATTATTAAATAAGTATGGAAATACTTTTCCAATGTGAAATGAACGTTTTAGAATTTATCCTTGTAAAGATAAATTGAAAATGAATATTAGAACTCGATTTGAAAATCTTATATTCATAGAAATTTTGGGATAATAAATTCACTATGCAATTTATAAAAGAAAGGGGAGTTTGTTTAAAAATAAACGTTGATTTATCTTTAAAGCATGAGAATAAATTTACGGATTAGGAACGTAAATATAAAGTAAATCGGTAAGGATTTATTTAATTGGTTTAAATGAACCATTTTGAAATGAAAGTATTTCCGAGTAAGGAAAATGATTGAAATTTGTTTTCAAAAGTGATAAAGGATTGAAAAGTGATTTGAAAATTTGTTTTCAAATGGTTAAAGTGTGGAAATTTTATATATCTAGTAAAGATATTTTGGAAAGTAAATAGTTTGGGAAATTATTTGGAATCTGGTGATGTTGCGCATCTCTATTGATGGTTAAATAACCGACTATCAATATTTACCTTTAAATAGGTATTTGTTGTGAATTGCTTGAATTCGAATGCCACACTTATTTTTTTAAAATAAACGCACACTATTCGGGTTAGCCGGGAAAGGACCTTGGGGTCGTATAACCCATTCCGAATATGTGATACGTCGTTATGAATTGCATTTGAAGACCGATGTTGAAGACCGGATATTTATGAAAACGGAAGGATTACCGTCGAGTTACTCTGCATCGGCTGATCTCCGATACAGAGGTTTTATCACCCTTAGTGACGGGAAGTCCGGACGTGATTAGTGAATATTTGGATTGCAAGGGCTTCTTTGGAAGTGCCTTTGGTTCTGTTCGATCCCGGAAAAGACTTGTATGGATTGTATGTCTGACGTTACAATTTGAGATGTAAAGCTGGTTTCTATCAAATATATTTCTGTCGATGGCGGAGAATTTATTCTCTTAGCTTAACACCCTTCTCTGAGACGTACGAGCTCATAGGTTATGTAGTTGATGGTTACTAGTGATACATTCCCAAATTGGTAATGTGGCATACGAAGTGCTGTTGAGCATTTGTGAATTAAAGCACAACTTTTGTATAAAGCGTAGCTTTGTGAACGAGACTTCTTCGGACCTCACACCCCGGAAATGGTCAAAACAGGAAGGATGCGGCAAGGTTATTAGGGGGTAGCGCCCCTTTAGTGTATGGCATTCCTTCTGTATAGAGGTGGTATCATGGTATGGAGCCCAGATATTTAACCTATGTTGTTACTGCAAATTTATTGCTTTGTGGTTGTTGGAAATCGAGGATCCTCGGATAGATCGGTTACGATCGGGGGATGACATATTCGTGTCAGTAGTTACCCAGTTAGGGGTAACCCGACCTTGTGTTGGCAGAGATCCGGTTTGGTTCTCGCGTCGTCTTTCCAGATGCGTACTCATGTGGCAATGGGAAGTTCCTTGGCCTGACCATTTGTTGGAAATCCAAAGAAACAATACGATCTTGTACGGTTTTGGTTGTATAACCTGCTATGGATGTGGCGGTAACCTGCTATTGAACATAGTAGCTATAATAGGCATAAGTGCGAAATGCCTATGCTGGCTAAGATTTATATCTTTATTTTCGAAATTGTTTTCTACACTATGCACTAGTAATAATATCAAATGCTTCTTTTTAATGCGTATCAAGCATCTTTGACTATCATAAGGAGAAATCTCCTCCGATTCTGCATTTGCATTGTGTGTGTGCGGGAGGCCTTATGGTAGTCTCATTTTTAAAAGCATTGCGAATTAACTTTAAAAATATCTATTTTGATTTTAAAAGAAAAAAATAAACTGTTTTAGTTCTCACACCAATAACATGACTGACTCGGAGTTTATTGTTTTCCTTCCTAAACTCTGGGTGCCCACCAATTTCCAAACGGGCAGTCGAGGGTAAAGGTTTATCAGGATATTCTGGAATTCAGGAGTTGCTGGAGGCAAGCTGGATGGCATGGCGTATTACTAGTGTATAATATTTCTTTTCCTCTGTCGATGTTGTTTGTTGTTGTAGACTCTGAATGATGTAATTTAATGTAATGTAATAACTGATATAGTTCTTTTGTAAAAGATTATTCATTTATCTATTATATGTTGTTCCTCTGCGAATAGTGAGATTCTGATGTTGTTCTGTTATTTCTTTCTGTTCTATTCTATCTTTTTCTATCTTCTTCTACTTTTTCTTCTTCTTTAACCAGAACGATTCGGTTTTTCGGCAAGGAAAAATTGCGTTCGTCACAATTAATTAAGGGGTAATTACTTAAATGTAATTAAAGGATAAATAGAATGATATTGGAAGTCTTTGATCAATTGTTATTCTTAGTACGGTTTGTGATGCTATGTGATAAGATATGTTTGATTTAAATTGAGAAGATGTGGTTATCTATTGTTAATGAAATATGTGACATCCTGTATTTAAAATTGGGTTGTATTTCACTTGAACAATTCAAGTTAAGATGATATTGGTTTCGAAGAGACCGGAGTCGGGTATTGGTAAATACCCGAAACCACTTCGATTCTTTATTGATATTTGAAATCAACAGGATGGCATGGAATGATTTAAATGAAATTGACTGTTAATCTAAGTTCTGGTATTTAGATATTGATGTGTGATATCATGATGTCTATAACAAATTGTGAATTTGTAAATTAAGACGAGTACCCCGGGTTTATATAAGTTGTATGCTTTTCTATTTCCTGTTAGATGGGTTTTACTCACCCTGGTTTCCAGCCTGACCCGAGTGTTACTTTGATGTAATGCTCGGGTCAGACCGAGTATTACAGTTTTTCAGGTAAGGACGTTCTGGAGCTCAGGAGGCGAGCTGGATGGCAGGGACGTATGGAGAGTTTCCACTATGATATTGTATATATCTGAGACATGTTAAATGGTATCTATCCATTGTTGTATAAAATTTTTATAACTCTGATATATCGATGTAAATTGATAGATATAGTATTCTTTGGTATAACTACTATTGATATTATATTTTATCCGCTGCGAATGTGAGTTTGTGTGTTTCTTTTCTGTTCTTCTTTTATCTCTTTCTTCTTTTCTCTAACTATCCGGAAATTTTGGGTTCGAAATTTCCGGGTCGTTACAGGTGTTGAAGACCGGATATTTGTGAAAACGGAAGGATTATCGTCGAATGTCTCTGCATCGGCTGATCTCCGATATAGAGTTTTATTACTCTTTGTGATAGGAAGTCCAGTCGTGATTAGTGAATATCCAGATTGCAAGTACTTCTTTGGAAGTGCCTTCGGTTCCGTTCCCGGAATGGACTTGATGGATGTGTGTCTGACGTTACAATTTGAGATGTAAAACTGATTTCTATCAAATATATTCCCGTTGGTGGCGGAGAATTTATTCTCTTAGCTTAACACCCTTAGAGGTTATGTAGTTGATGGTTACTAGTGATACATTCTCAAAATTGGTAATGTGGCATACGAAGTGCTGTTGAGCATTTGATGATCAAAGCACAGCTTTTGTATAAAGCGTAGCTTTGTGGACGAGACTTCGTCGGACCTCACACCCCGGAAATGGTCAAAACAGGAAGGTTGCAGCAAGGTTACTAGGGGGTAGCGCCCTTTTGTGTATGTCATTCCTTCTGGATAGAGGTGGTATCATGGTATGGAGCCCAGATACTTAACCTATGTTGCTGCTGCAAATTTATTACTTTATGGTTGTTGGAATCGAGGATCCTCGGATGAAGGTCGGTTACGACCGGGGGATGGCATATTCGTGTTAGTAGTTACCCAGTTTGGGGTAACCCGGCCTTGTGTTGGTAGAGATCTAACCGTAATGTTAGGTTAGGTACTCAGGGTCGTCTTTCCAAAGGCGTACCAATGTGGCAATGGGAAGTTCCTTGGCCTAACCATTTGTTGGAAATCCAAAGAAACAATACGAGCCTTGTACGGTTTTAGTTGTAGAACCTGCCATCTAATATGGTAGCCATAGTAGGAATAGTATAATGGTACCTATGCTGGCCAAGATTTATATTATACTTTCGAAATATTTTCTACACTATGCACTAATAATAATATCAGAAATGATTTGTTTTGCGTAGTAAGCATCTTTGACTATCATAAGGAGAAATCTCCTCCAATTCTGCATTTGCATTGTGTGTGTGGCGGGAGGTCATATGTTAGTTTCATTTTCCAAAGGCATTGCAAATTGACTTTAGAATTCTCCGGTTGTTTGTTTTAAAGATAAATAACTGTTTTAAGTTCTCATACCGGTAGCAATACTGACCTGGAGTTTATTGTTCAGTTCCTAAACTCTGGGTGCCCACCAATTTCCACATGGGCAGTCTAGAGTTAGGTTATCAGGATATTCTGGAATTCAGGAGTTGCTGTAGAGATCTGGAGGCAAGCTGGATGGCTTGGCGTATCAACTAGTATGTAATATTTCTTTTCCACTGTTTTGTTGTTGTACACTCTGACAATGTAATGTAACGTGATGTAATGTAATAACTGATATAGTTCTTTGTTTTTAAAGATTATTCATTTATCCATTATGTGTTGTTCCGCTGCGACTGTGAAATTCTGATATTGTTTCTGTTTCTTCTTCTTTCTTTTCTTTTCTATCTTTTTCTTCTTCTTAAACCCTAAGAATTCGGTTTTTGGCATTCGATTGCTCGGCAGTCGATACAGTGGACGTATTGATGTCGATTTTCGCAAGTCGAAGAATCTGGTCCTTACAATGTGGTATTAGCGCATATGGTTAAGCGACAACGATAGCTCTGTTGGGTGTTACTCGTTAGAGATAGAGTCAGCAGTGCTCTAGAATGAGTTTGAGTGTAATAATTGCTATAAGGGCGTATTTGTTGGTGAATATAAATTGTTTTGTATTGTGTTGACTTATCGGTTGATTGTTTATGAATTCTGGTCGGTGCGGGAAGTACAACCGTAATTGATAGGGGTTTCTAAACTCTTAAACAAGATAAACCGACACAGTATTGTTTTGAAATAGGGTAAATGAAATAATTTTACCCAAAACTATTTTCGTATATAAAAGAAACAAATTTTCTGTAAATGTTTATAATATATGGTTGCTTTTTTGTTAGGAAACGATGATATTGAAATATTATCATTATTATATGGAAATTGAAATAATAACCAAAGGATAAAGGATTTAATTCACATACAAATGGAATTTGAGCATGTAAATTCTAAATGTAAATTGAAAATGTGATTTATAAGTTGGAATAAAATTCATTAATGGAATGAAACCGGTAATGTGAATGTATAAATGAGTTTTGTAAATTGAAATGACATTTGATTGGAATTAAGTTGAATAATAATCCAAACTTGGGAAAACTAAAAAAATAGAACGGATTGAATCTCTAAATTAATATGATAACTAATTAATTCATGAAATAGAAAAGTTGAATTAGTTAAATTAAAACTTGAATTGTGAGTTAAATAAAAATGGTTTAAATTTGCAGCAAAATTCAAGTAGAAATAAATTGAAAATTGAAGTTTGGTGGTGATAATCAAATTTAAAATAAAAAAAATCCAAGTTGCAATTGACGAATATAAGTGAAACGAGTTTTGAACTTATATTATGAAATAATGAATTTGGCTTTAGTAAAGTTGAGAGGAATTTGAGTTAGTAAGTGAATTATATGATTTGAAATTTAACTAAAAGGAAAGTTAAATAAATCAACTTGGATTAGATAGGTAATTATTTAATATGATTTGGAAGTTTAAAATATAATAAGTTATATAACTTATAGAATGGGAAGAATAAGTAAAGCCAATTGTTAAAATTTTTAAACTATTTTGTTAAGCAAAACTAAATATGTATTTGAATAAGTGACCAAAAAAATTGACTTTGGAGAAAGTTAAATAGAATTTGCTTTGGAATTTGACTCTGAATTGGATTTATAAGTGGAAACTTAAGTTAAGCTTGATGTTTAATGGAATATAACTTAAGTAATGTTGAATGAAGTTGATTTTGGTATCGAAGTAAATTAATAAGTGAACTAATGAAATGAAGTTATGAATGTGAACATGACTATATAAATGAAATTCAACTTTATTTGTAAAATGAATTAGCAATTGAATTAATAAATGGATTGAATGTTAATCAATCGAATGTAAGTAAGTTGATATGAAATAATGAATGTAAGTGTTAATTCATTAAAAGCTAATGTTATTCGAAGTTGAATAATGGAATGAAAATCAATTTCATATTAAACCAATTGAAAGTAAAAGTGTTGTACCAAATTGAATGTAAATTAAATAATTTGGTTATGTTGAATATACATTGGTTGTTATTTGATTGTTAATTGATTGTGTATATTTCATTAAGTGTTAATGAAGTTGAATGGATAAAATTGAAAGCTATGTAATTGAATTCAAATTGGAAGAAAATGAATTTAATAGAATTGAATTCGATTTGAATTGAAAGTGAACTAACATGAATGTAAATTAGTGGATGTAAACTAATTGAATTGACAATAAATGAATATTAGTAAAATCCAATGTTAACAAATCAAATGTGATTAAATTGAAAATCAAAAATCAATCCAATGTATATTAATGAGAAGTTAATCTGTATTGATTTGGTTATCAATTGATTTGGATAGACATTGATTTGTTGGAAGTTTATTGGATGATAGTTGTTTGGTGGTTGCATTGTTGTTTTGTTGAAATTGCTATGTTGACACATGTAGTTATTATGTTGCTATATGATGTATATTGATATTATTTTCATATATGCATGTTTCTCATGTTGTTGTTGAGTGTATAGTAGGTGCAGATGGCTCTTGCTTCGTATTTGGAGCTCGCTTTCGCGCTATATTAGCCGTATATGCTTGCTAATAATATATAAGGTACATATCTCGGATTAAATATCATACTTTTACACTTTTTTCCCTGGGGGATGCCTCATCACTTGATGAGATGTATATTTGTGATATATATATACTGTCATTTTTTTTGGATCGAGCCGCGCAAAGGAGGCTATGGCGAATTTTTTCGAAAATTTAAGGCATTAGAATATTTTTGAAAACGTTTGGGAAATTTTTTGTGAAAACTAAGTTTTGATTTGAAGTTAAAAGTTAAACGATATAGTTGGTTTTGGAACGATAACTATAAATGATTTGAAAACTTAGTAAAGTTATAATAAGAAGTTTAACTACGGATTTTGGGAAAGTTAATGGATTTTGTAACTTTTTCTTGGTAATTTCGAGGACGAAATTCTTTTAAGGGGGGAAGTTTGTAACGACCCAGAATTTCTGTCAATTAAAATTCATATATTTAATTGACTTTAAATATTAACAAGTAAAATTTGTAGGTCGAATAAATTTTATTTTGAATATCTAGATTTAATTGGATAATTTAACCGATAGTTTAATATTGGAAAAATACAAAAATAATAGGAAATTGGGTTCAATGTGATTAAAATTGATTTATAAAGTTATATTAAATCATATTGGGGTTATAATGATGTTATAGAACATTTAAAATTGAATTAAAAGTTAATTTGTGAAAATTGAATATTTTAATATTTAATTGACGAGTTAAAATAGCCATTTTTCAAAGAGTCTCAAATTTCGACGAAACAAGTTTCATCAGATCCGTTATGTTATATTATTATATGGTTTCAAATTTCGTGTCAATCGGATTTACCGTTTGTCCAGGGCAAGCCAAAACGCATAGAAATTAGTTTAACCGATTTAATTTAAAATCGATAGTTTATTTACGTAAACGCTCATGTGATCGAATTAGCCTCCAAAACCTATTCCATTGTGTTCGGAACGCGGGGTAACCCTAGGAACGCCAGCCGGCTACTTCGTTAGGAGTTCGGAAATTTTTTGATGAACAGTGTTTTTGAGAATTTTCTATAAAAGGACTTGCTATCTTCACATTTGCAAACAAAAGAAAGAAACTAGGATTTTATCCAGGAGCTGCCACTTTCAACTATCAATGGCCGAAATTTTCTCTTCTCCTTCCTCTAATTTCTTGAAATCTACACAACGATTCAACAAGCTTCCAACTGCAAACTTGTAGGGCTTCGCGAGCTCTACGATTTCAACGACGATCATCAAAATCAATGCAGCCAATCGACGGCAAAATGGAGATGAAGGCGCGACGTTCGTGCTTGATTTCGCATGTCCATAGGGGGCCGAGCTCCAAGCTGTTGTAGCCGAGGTTGTAGTTCGTTATGGCGAGCAAATTGGTGGTGGTTGATCGTTGTAGAGTACGTCGTAGTGGGTCGCGTGAATTAGGATTTAAGAGGCGGCTTGGGTTTCTTGGTCGCGACTTTTACTTGGGAGAAGAAAAGTGCACGTGTGACCTGGATCTTGGGTAAGGGATGGACCGCCCTGATGAGAGTGAGGTTAAAAAAATAAAAATATAATGTAAATTGATTTGTATTATAAATTGTATTAACTTCTAAACGCGATAACTTTTTCATACGAGGTCGAAAAATTACGAAACAAGTTGTGTTGGAATCGTATGGACGAACACTACGTAATGGAACTGGATTGGAGTCGTTTGGAGCTAGTTTGAATTTCAGGTAAAATTGAATGCGTGTTTAATTTTATTCGAAATAAAACGCTGGAAATTGGAAATGAGGTGAGAACTTCTCACTCAATCGAATCTGTTTTGATTTAAATTTTAAATAGTTAGATTTAAAATTTTCTTGATTTTATGCCTGAATGATAAATTGTTATCTGTTATTGTTGAAATAGACATTATACGCCGTTTATTAAGCGGAGGTTATTTATTAAAAACATATACCATGATAATTTCACTACAACGTGAAATTGGTATTATATATGTACTTGGAGTTGATTTCCCGCATTGTATAGCGGATGAGACCCTATTGTGCCGCATAATAGCGGGTAAAATGGGACCCAACTGGATTCCTCACCAATAGTTATTTGATTACAAATACTGTGATATTTGTTGATTATCGTATGATGATATATGATGTTTTGATTATCGTGATTGATTATTTGGTGCTGTTGCAGTATTGGGCCAATTTTTGAAGTTTTAAAAACGTTAAAGTAACGATTATGAATTTAAAAGGATTTTGAAAGTGATTTTTGAACGTATACGTTTTATTAAATTTTGAATTGTTAAAATAAATAAACGTTAAAAAATTTATGTTATAAAATTATGATTTTTGTAGAATATTTTCCAAAATGTAATTTTTGAAATAAGTAGTTGATAAATTTATAAAATAGTTTAAACTGGGATTTTGAATTATTATAAACGATTTATATATAAAAGATTTAAAAATTGATATTTTATAAATATAAAATATAGGAATTATAAAACGAGTTTTATTAAGTGTTAAAATGAAGTATAAATGGATTTCATAAGTGAATGAAAATTTTAGATTTATAAATTGTGAAGTTATAAAATGAATAGAATTTGTAAATAAAAGATTTATAAGTGATTAACTTATAAATCGGATTTTGGCATTTTAATTGAGATTTTCGAATAAGTATAAATGGTTTATAGATGAGATTTATAGAATATATTGTAACGCCCCACCTCTATACCCACGCTAGCCAAGGGCACTACAGGGTAATGCCGTCAACTAACACGGAGAATAAGGCTGGTTGGGAGCGACCATCTATAGCCTTGCTCTAACTATCTATTGAATACATCGACAATAATCATACCAAGCAGATCGACATATCCAATGAATACTTAAAACAAAACCATAGGTGGTTGGAGGATCTATCAGAACAGAATATAACAACTCAAATGTAATATACATCACAGAACAGTAGATCATCATATACACATATATTGATACATAACAGAGTATACAAAATAATACACGTCAAGTGGTATAACAAACCACAATATACATACGAGTCAAAAGAATACACATATCAGAGTTACAAATAAAAGGACTACACAAAAAGCTACGACAAAAGGGAACAAGCTGAATAGTCCATGCGGAAGCAAAATGGGCTAAGTCCAAAAGCACCTAACCTGAAACATCTCATTCTGACCCGAGTATAAAATACACGGGTCAGTCTAGCTAAAAAAATCAGTTAGATAAACTGAACAACATTAAACCTGCAAGGTTATAAAGTATAATAAATATCTCTAAAGGAGATAACACAATCATCTAACAAAAGATGAATCATATGATAACAAGCATCATGTCATCGACAACATATAGAAAAAAGGATACAAATATCCCAAATCTAGCCAAAAAGGCAAATAAAAAATACCAATAAGGTATACAAGTTCCGCATGGTAAACGCTACGCATCATGCGGCTCATAAAGTCCAACATCGAAGGGCGATACCTAAGGAATATACATATGAATGAAACATCAGAAAATTGCTCGAGCTCAGTACTGTACAAACAAGGATCCGTGAGCCCGAAGACTTCATACCCAACATCACCCATGCAGCTCATAATGACCAACATAGAAAGCGACACTATAGTGCACACTAATATCACTCATGCGGCTCATAACGACCAACATAGAAAGCGATACTATAGGACAACAAACCCGAAGGCACAAACCCGAAGGCACAAACCCGAAGGCACATACCCGAAGGCAACAAACCGTAGTGGTGAAGGTCAGAGACCCAGTACTGGACACCACTAACTGGCGGAATGTGTCATAAGTCTCAAAAAGGAATCCGAAAAGTGGTAACGTGAGTCCCATAACCACTCGTTTGCACTAAACGGTTTACTATCCGTTAGTTAATTTCACACTCAAAGCAGTACAAAGTCTACCTCATATCATCGGTAAACCAACCCGAAGGTTAAAACGATCAATTGAATAGGTCGGGAATTAATCGGAAGGATAAATGCACAGATTCATGGTCCGTGTTTTGCCCAACCATTTAATCACCCTTCCACTTCGCTCGAAGTGCGAAACAATGTGTGTTTTAAATAGAATTTATAAATTGGAGAAACGAGCTTTTAAATGTGATTCGAGAGATTATTTTATAAAAACCCGTGGATGAAGTCAAGAATAAGTTATCAAAGTCAAAGATGCAATAACAACTACTAAAAGCAACTTGAACCGATAAAATTTGGAAAACCAATCAAAATATGCAAAAATAGGCAAAACAGGAGCAGGTCGGTCGACCGGACACCCTGGGTCGGTTGATCGGGCCAGAAATAGAGAAGTGCCCGGGGCATCAGGTCGGTCGACCGGACCTCTGGGTCGGTTGACCGGAGCTCAAATTTTTGCACTTCCAAAACAGAGGCAGGGAAGTGCCCAGGTAGCAGGTCGGTCGACCGGACCCCTGGGTCGGTCGGCCGAACCTGATGATTTGCACTTCCTGCCCTATTTTCAATGAATGTCAACCCTTTCCAAATCCAAAGCAATGGCGCATGCATACTTGTTAGGAATTCGTACCCAACATCAATGATATCAAGAGAAGTAGATGTGAGTTCAAAACTCACCTTTAACCCAAAACAAAGAAGAAGGAGCTCAATAACAAGGAGAAGACCAACCAAACTCTACTTCAACCCAACAAGCTTCAATCTAAGATCAAAACAAGTATTTCCTAAGTTAAGTTTAGGAAATTTTCTGAAATTGAAGAGGAGAAGAGTTGGAGAAGATGAAGAGGAGGCTTACCAATGGCTTCTCTTTGATTTTGGAGCAAGAATTTGGAGTTTGCAAATGGAACTAGGGCTTGCAATTTCTATTTCCTCTTCGCTTCCACCATTTTCAGTTTTAGCTTAAGAAATGAAAATGAAATGAAGATGAATGAAGAGAAGGGGTTGAGTTAGAGTATTAGTTAAGCTAATGGGCTGAACTCAAACCCAAAACCCAATAGAAAAAGGGTCAAAATTTCACAAACTCCAAACATATCAAAGATTATACTCAAAAAGATCGCAAACGCCATTTTGGAACCAATGGAGGTAGTTTCGAGCTCCAATTCGGACATTTGCAGAAAGTAACATTTCGGACCCAAAAATCCGACTAACGACGTTATATTTAAATAAAACATTTAAATATAAAATCGTTAAATATGCAGGTTGTTAGAGATCTCCCCTCCTTACAAAATTGCGTCCCCGCAATTCCTAGAGACGATATTTGTAACAACTACATGCAGACAATATTCAAAAGAAAACGGAAATAAGCTTGAGATGAAAGGACATACTCACCGTTCACAAGCTAAGATAAAAACCCCGAATAAGATCGCTCAATAGACTCTCTGGTTTCCCAAGTACAGTCATTAGGATTAGCGGACCATTGAACTTTAACGAGCGGCACGCCCTTATTCCGAAGGTGTCGCACCTCCGTGTCAAGCATGCGAATAGGTTGATGTGCAATAGATAAGTCCGGTGAGATCTCAAGCACTAACAAATCAGGAGAAGTAATAATAGAATCCGACTCCCGAAGACACTTCCAAAGTTGAGAGACGTGAAACACGTCATGAATGCCAGATAAATGAGCTGGAAGTGAAACTCTATAAGCCACAGGGCTAATACATTCAGAAATAGAAAATGGTCCTACAAAGCGAGGAGCCAATTTCCCAGTCGTACTGAAACGCATAACCCCTTTCAAAGGAGAAACACGAATAAAAATAAGATCACCAATCGAGAACTCAAGAGGCTTCCTACGGCTATCCGCGTAGGATTTCTGGCGGCTCTGTGCCTCTTTCATTCTCAACCGGATAAGATCAATCTTCTCGGAAGAATCACGAACAAAATCTGGACCAAGAATAAGCTTCTCTCTAGATTCCAACCAACATGAAGGAGATCGACATGGCCTTCCGTAGAAGGCTTCGAAAGGAGCCATACCGATACTAGTCTGAAAACTATTATTGTAGGAGAACTCTACAAGAGGTAGATGATCCTCCCAACTTCCACCAAAATCAAAAATACAAATACGGAGAAGATCTTCCAAGATACGATTCACCTGTTCAGTCTGTTCATCAGACTGCGGATGATAAGCTGCGGAAAAATTAAGCTTTGTTCCCAAAGCTTGCTAAAGACTCTTCCAAAAATGACTCGTGAATAAAGGATCACGATCACTCACAATAGAACTAGGAACACCGTGAAGTCTCACGATTTCCTTGACATATAACTTAGCCAAATGCGAAGCAGTCCTATTAGACTTAATAGGGACAAAATGAGCAGACTTAGTGAGGCGATCAACAATAACCTAGATACTAGAATGACCTGATCTCGAACGGGGTAGGCCGTCAATGAAATCCATAGAAATCTGATCCCATTTCCACAATGAAATCTCTAGAGGCTGATGAAGACCAGAAGGACGCTAATGTTCGGCCTTAATACGCTGACAAGTTATGCAATTACTTACATAACTCGCTACATCGCGCTTCATGCCTTCCCAATAATAAAGACGATGCATATCGGCATACATCTTACTACTACCAGGATGAATGGTATACTTAGAACGGTGACAATCATCAAGAATGTCATGCCTAAGTGCAAAATCAGAAGGCACAAAAAGACGGTTCTTCTTACGAAGACACCCATGAGAATCAATGTTGAAATCCCACAATGCCTCATCACAGGATCCAGACTCACAAAGCTGAATAAGATGCAACAAATCAGGATCACGCCGTTGGGCATCGGCAATACGATCCAATAAAATAGGTCGAGCCCCCAAACTAAATAATGGAATAGGAGAATCAGAAGATGAACCTCGATCACAAATTTCACAAAAAGATAGAGTCTTAAGAACAATCCATTCGGCAAGCATCATACAAACAATAGCCGAATGTTTGTGACTAAGCCCATCTGCAACACGATTACCCTTACCAGGGGTATATTGGATATCAAAGTCATAGGAGGCAAGAAACTCGAGCCAACGTTGTTGCCTCATATTGAGTTCCTTCCGAGTGAACAAATACTTCAAGGATTTATTATCGTTATAGAGAATGAAGCGCTCGCCCAACAAATAGTGTCGCCAAATCTTCAAGGCGAAGACAGTGGCGGCAAGCTCAAGATCATGAGTGGCATAGCGAACTTCATTCGGACGCAGTTGCCTAGAAGCATAAGCAACTACCCGATCCTTCTGCATAAGAACAACACCGAGACCACTACCACAAGCATAGGTGTAGACAACAAGATCATGATTCCCCTCAGGAACCACGAGAATAGGAGCATTAGTGAGAAGTTCCTTCAATGTCAGAAGGGAAGCTTCACACTTGTCGGACCAAATAAAACGAATGCCTTTCCGAGTAAGGCAAGTGAGAGGAAGCACAACACGGGAAAAATCCTTAATGAACCGACGGTAATAACCCGCCAATCCAAGGAAACTACGAATCTCATGCACATTCTCAGGCCTCTTCCAATTCTGAATGGTTTCGATCTTTATGGGATCGACAGAAATGCCATCGGAAGATACAACATGGCCTAAGAACTTAACCCTATTCTCCCAAAAATGGCACTTGGAGAATTTGGCTTTAAGTTGATGGTGACGGAGAGTACTCAAGACAATTCTCAAGTGATTAGCATGCTCAACTTCAGACTTAGAATAAATAAGGATATCATCAATGAATACAAGGACGAACTTATCGAGATATTCCCGGAATACTCGATTCATAAGATCAACAAAGAAAGCAGAGTTGTTCTTCAAACCGAACGGCATAACGAGCCACTCAAAAGAACCATATCGAGTGCGGAAAGCGTAAGAAGTATGCTATCCTTCGTGACTCGTAATTGATGAAAACCTGTGGCAAGGTCAAGCTGAGAAAATACCTTAGCACCACTCAATAGATCAAACATATCATCGATCCTAGGCAATGGATACCTATTCCTAATGGTTAACTCGTTAAGCTTGCGATAATCAATGCAAAGCCTAAGAGTTCCATCAGACTTCTTCACAAAGACGACCGCTGATCCCCACGGGAAAAAACTGGACTGAATCAACTGCTTGGACTCAAGCTCTAAAAGCTGCTTCTTGAGTTCCTCATTTTCCTTTGTAGACATCCTCGTGGGATGACGAATAACTGGCTGCGCGCCTGGTATGAGATCAATGCGGAACTCAATTGCCCGCTTGGGTGGCAAACCCGATACAGGCTCAAAAACATCAGGAAAGTCACAAGCAATAGGAATACGAGATATACTATCATCATCTCGCGAATCAAGAGAATATAAAGCCATTTCGAAATTATCCACATCCCGAAGAACAAGAGATAGCTGAGTAGGCGAATCCGGATGTCGAAGATATATAATTCTCTCCGAACAAATAATCCTGGCATCATATCTCACTAGCCAGTCTATTCCCAAAATCATATCAAATCCCAGACAAGAAATAACGTGCAGATTCGCACGAAAAGAAAAACCACATAAAACAATCTCAACATTATCACAAAGCAAGCTAAGGGTCGTGGATCTCCAATAGGATTCGCAATCCTCAATGAAGTAACCATACAAGAAACATCCAAAGATAAATCATCGATGAGCTTCTTCGATACGAAAGAATGTGAAGCGCCCGTATCGAAAAGAACTCATATACTATGATCATGAAATAAAATCGAACCTTCCAAAATAGATGGAGATATACCTTTGGGCTGAGAGGGACCTTCAGAAGCCTTAGCAGCATAAAGCCTGCTAGACTTGGCACCAGCCGGAACAGTAGGGCAAGCTGAAACATGATGACCTTCCTTCTTGCAATAACGGCAGAAGAGAGGCTTAGGACAAGCTCGAATAATATGATCAGGAGAACCACAATTGAAACACTTCCGAATGAAAGGTGTTCCGGAGGACTGAGGCTGAGAACTAGAACCACCAGTCTTCTTCTTCTTAGAAGGAAAAGACTTCTTCTGAAATGGAATCGGCCTCTTGTTGGGGTTCTTGGAAACCTCAACATCAACATCACTATCACACTCCTTCTCGACGGTTTCAAGATGAAGTGTCGAATCAACCAACTCCAAGAAAGCTTAAGCTGGAGCAACAAGGACTTCTTAAGATATTTCTTAAAACCAAAAACAAACTTCAAATTCTTCTTATAAGAGGTGCTAATGAATTCAAGGCCATACTTAGATAAAGCCTCGAATGATGCAACATGCTCAGAAACAGAAGACTTCCCTTGCTTCAACTCAAGGAAGCGACGGGTGAATAAAACTTTTTCAGATTCAGGAACGAACTTGAGTTCAAATCGCTCTCGAAACTGAGTCCAAGAAAGAGTAGACTCATCAATTTTAGCTACAAGAAGCTCATACCAATCAAGAGCACGCTCTTGTAATAAGCTAGAAGCTACACGAACTATATCATGGTCAGAAAGATCCATGCGAGAAAAGATACGCTCGCACGTGCGAAACCATGCTTGGACTTCAAGAACAGACTCGGAGCCTTTAAATGGCTTTCCTCCAAAATGAGCAAAATCACCGCACTGGCATGCAAAGGCAGACTTGCGAGGTGGAGATACTCGAGGAGGAACTGGAAACTTTGTGCTCCTAAACAACTCCAAAAACTGATCAGCAGTCATATAAACGCCATCCGGATGTGTGCCACTGGATTGCCCAGCATCCGAACATCGTCCCCTGCCTCTTCCAGCCATACGCTGAAAGTAAGATAAGAACAAGATTATTCACAAGGTAGATATTGCAATATGGAATACTACGGAATAGAAATGCATTCCTAGACGTATTCCCAAACTCTATCTAACCTTGATGGAATAAAGAGACACGATAATTCAAAGATCTGTATCACTTATACACTTTGATGTATCGTAATATGTGCTTCTATTCTGTGTTTATCATACTTTGTTCTGAACTCAGCTCTGATACCACGCTGTGACGCCCCACCTCTATACCCACGCTAGCCAAGGACACTACAGGGTAATGCCGTCAACTAACACGGAGAATGAGGCTGGTTGGGAGCGACCATCTATATCTTTGCTCTAACTATCTATTGAATACATCAACAATAATCATACCAAGCAGATCGACATATCCAATGAATACTTAAAACAAAACCATAGATGGTTGGAGGATCTATCAGAACGGAATATAAAAACTCAAATGTAATATACATCACAGAACAGTAGATCATCATACACACATATATTGATACATAACAGAGTATACAAAATAATACACGTCAAGTGTTATAGCAAACCACAATATACAGACGAGTCAAAAGAATACACATATCAGAGTTACAAATAAAAGGACTACACAAAAAGCTACAACGAAAAGGAACAAGCTGAATAGTCCATGCGGAAGCAAAATAGGCTAAGTCCAAAAGCACCTAACCTGAAACATCTCGGTCTGACCCGAGTATAAAATACACGGGTCAGTCTAGCTAAACAAATCAGTTAGATAAACTGAACAACAATAAACCTGCAAGGTTATAAAGTATAATAAATATCTCTAAAGGAGATAACATAATCATCTAACAAAAGATGAATCATATGATAACAAGCCTTTTATCATCGGCAACATATAGAAACAAAGGATACAAATATCCCAAATCTAGCCAAAAAGGCAAATAACAAATACCAATAAGGTATACAAGTTTCGCATGGTAAACGCTACGCATCATGCAGCTCATAAAGACCAACATCGAAGAGCGATACCTAGGGAATATACATATGAATGAAACATCAAGAAATTGCTCGAGCTCAGTATTGTACAAACAAGGATCCGTGAGCCTAAAGACTCCATACCCAACATCACCCATGCGGCTCATAATGACCAACATAGAAAGCGATACTATAGGGCACCCCAATATCACCCATGCGGCTCATAACGACCAACATAGAAAGCGATACTACACAAACCCGAAGGCATAAAACCCGAAGGCACATACCCGAAGTCAACAAACCGTAGTGGTGAAGGTCAGAGACCCAGTACTGGACACCACTAACTGGCGGAATGTGTCATAACTCTCAAAAAGGAATCCGAAAAGTGGTAACGTGAGTCCCATACCACTCGTTCGCAATAAACGGTTTACTATCCGTTAGTTAATTTCACACTCAAAGCAGTACAAAGTCTACCTCATATCATCGGTAAACCAACCCGAAGGTAAAAACGATCAATTGAATAGGTCGGGAATTAATCGGAAGGATAAACGCACAGATTCATGGTCCGTGTTTTGCCCAACCATTTAAACACCCTACCACTTCGCTCGAAGTGCGAAACAGTGTGTGTTTAAATAGAATTTATAAATTGGAGAAACGAGCTTTTAAATGTGATTCGAGAGATTATTTTATAGAAACCCATGGATAAAGTCAAGAATAAGTTATCAAAGTCAAAGATGCAATAACAACTACTAAAAAGCAACTTGATTCGATAAAATTTGGAAAACCAATCAAAATATGCAAAAATAGGCAAAACAGGAGCAGGTCGGTCGACCGGACCCCCTGGGTCGGTTGACCGGGCCAAAAACAGAGAAGTGCTCGGGGCATCAGGTCGGTCGACCAGACCTCTGGGTCGGTTGACCGGAGCCCGAATTCTGCATTTTCAAAACAGAGGCAAGGAAGTGCCCAGGTAGCAGCTCGGTCGACCGGACCCCTGGGTCGGTCCGCCGAACCTGATGATTTGCACTTCCTGCCCTATTTTCAATGAATGTCAATCCTTTCCAAATCCAAAGCAATGGCACATGCATACTTGTTAGGAATTCATACCCAACATCAATGATATCAAGAGAAGTAGATGTGAGTTCAAAACTCACCTTTAATCCAAAACAAAGAAGAAGGAGCTCAGTAACAAGGAGAAGACCAACCAAACTCTACTTCAACCCAACAAGCTTCAATCTAAGATCAAAACAAGTATTTCCTAAGTTAGGTTTAGGAAATTTTCTGAAATTGAAGAGGAGAAGAGTTGGAGAAGATGAAGAGGAGGCTTACCAATGGCTTCTCTTTGATTTTGGAGCTAGAATTTAGAGTTTGCAAATGGAACTAGGACTTGCAATTTCTATTTCCTCTTCCCTTCCACCATTTTTAGTTTTAGCTTAAGAAATGAAAATGAAATGAAGATGAATGAAGAAAAGGGATTGAGTTAGAGTATTAGTTAAGCTAGTGGGCTGAACCCAAACCCAAAACCCAATAGAAAAAGGGTCAAAATTTCACAAACTCCAAACATATCAAAGATTATACTCAAAAAGATCGCAAACGCCATTTTGGAACCAATGGAGGTAGTTTCGAGCTCCAATTCTGTCGTTTGCAGAAAGTAACATTTCAGACCTAAAAATCCGACAAACGACGTTATATTTAAATAAAACATTTAAATATAAAATTGTTAAATATGCGGGTTGTTACATATATATTTTATAAATCGAAATAATGGAATTGTAAAAGGAGTTCTGTTAATGCTGAAAATGAGGTTATAAATGGAATTTTATAAGTAGTAAGATTTTTTAAATTTTGTAAATTGAAGTCTTTATAAAACATAAATGGGAATTTATAAACATTGTTTTATAAATCCGAAACCGACTTATTTTGATAAGTCAATTATTTTAGATTTTTAAAGGAGATATATTCACGATTTTGGACGGTGGATAGTCCTTTAATCAAAATGTGTAGAATTGAATTTGGTTAACGAAGAATATTCACGATTTTGGGACAGTGAATAATATATTAAAGTGTTTTGAGGAAGTGATATTTTAAACAGAATTAAAATGATTTGAAGTTGTTTTAAAATGTATTAAGTGCCGAAACCATAGATTTCAACATTCATTGTTGAAATAGACGTTTTCGAGAAATAAGGAAAAGATGGACTATAACAATGTTGTTATAGTAAATGATTTTCGAAAGGAAGGGTTTTGTATAGTATTGGGATTTATATATCTATCTAAATTTCGAATCCCTATACTAGTGATTTTGGGTCGTCGTAATGATGTTTTACATAACATTCGTTTTGACTCAAATAAATGTGTTTAAGAGGATGTTTCCCTTAAAGAATAAAATATATACCTAAATTGTGATTTAAGTATATCGAATATTTTCTAAATGTTGAAAATGAATAGATTTGTGAATTACTTATTATTAATAAGTATGGAAATGCTTTTTCCAATATGAAGTGAAATGTTTTGAGATTGTATCTTTTTAAAGATAAATTGAAAATGAATATTAGAAATCAATTTGAAAATCGTATATTCATAGATATTTTGGAAATGTAAATTCACTATAGAATTTATAAAAGAAAGGGGAAATTTGTTTAAAAATATAAACATTGATTTATTTTTGAAGTGTGGAAATAATTATATCTTGTATAGATATTTTTGGAAAATAAATAATTTGGAAAATTATTTGGAATCTGGAGATGTTGTGCATACCTACTGATAGTTAAATAACCGACTATCAATATTTACCTTTAAATGGGTATTTGTTGTGATTTCCTTGAATTTGAATGCCACATTTATTTTCAAAATAAGCGCTCATCATTCGGGTTAGCCGGGAAAGGACCTTTGGGTCGTATAACCCATTCCGAATATGTGATACGTCGTTATGGATTGCATTTGATGACAGGTGTTAAAGACCAGATATTTATGAAAACGGAAGGATTACCGTCGAATGTCTCTGCATCGGCTGATCTCCGATATAGAGATTTTATTACCCTTTGTGATGGGAAGTCCGGTCGTGATTAGTGAATATCCGAATTGCAAGGAGTTCTTTGGAAGTGCCTTCGGTTACGTTCGATCCCGAAACGGACTTGTATGGATGTGTGTCTGACGTTACAATTTGAGATGTAAAGCTGGTTTCCATCAAATATGTTCCCGTTGGTGGCGGAGAATTTATTCTCTTAGCTTAACACCCTCAAAGGTTATGTAGTTGATGGTTACTAGTGATACATTCCCAAAATTGGTAATGTGGCATACGAAGTGCTGTTGAGCATTTGATGATCAAAGTACAGCTTTTTTATAAAGCGTAGCTTTGTGGACGAGACTTCGTCGGACCTCACACCCCGGAAATGGTCAAAACAGGAAGGATGCAGCAAGGTTATTAGGGGTAGCACCCCCTTAGTGTGTGTCATTCCTTCTGGATAGAGGTGGTATCATGGTATGGAGCCCAGATACTTAACCTATGTTGTTGCTGCAAATTTATTACTTTGTGGTTGTTGGAATCGAGGATCCTCGGATGAAGGTCGGTTACGACTGGGGGATGGCATATTTGTGTCAGTAGTTACCTAGTTAGGGGTAAACCGGCCTTGTGTTGGCAGAGATCTAACCGTAATGTTAGGTTAGGTTCTCGGGGTCGTCTTTCCAGAGGCGTACCCATGTGGCAATGGAAAGTTCCTTGGCCTGACCATTTGTTGGAAATCCAAAGAAACAATACGATCCTTGTACGGTTTTAGTTGCAGAACCTGCCATCTAATATGGTAACTATAGTAGGCATAATATAATGGTACCTATGCTGGCTAAGGTTTATATTATACTTTCGAAATGTTTTATACACTATGCACTAATAATAATATCAAAAATGGTTTGTTTTGCGTAGTAAGCATCTTTGACTATCATAAGGAGAAATCTCCTCCAATTCTGCGTTTGCATTGTGTGTGTGGCGGGAGGCCTTATGGTAGTTTCATTTTCTAAAGGCATTGCGAATTGACTTTAAAATTCTCCTATTGTTTGTTTCAAAGATAGATAACTGTTTTAAGTTCTCACACCAGTCGCATGACTGACCTGGAGTTTATTGTTCCCTACCTAAACTCTAGGTGCCCTCCAATTTCCACATGAGCAGTCTAGAGTTAGGTTATCAGGATATATTGGAATTCAGGAGTTGGTGTAGAGATTTGGAGGCAAGCTGGATGGCTTGGCGTATCAAATAGTATATAGTATTTCTTTTCCGCTGTTTTGTTGTTGTACACTCTGATAATGTAATGTAATAACTGATATACTTCTTTGTTTTTAAAGATTATTCATTTATCTGTTATATGTCGTTCCGCTGCGACATTGAGATTCTAATATTGTTTCTGTTTCTTCTTCTTTCTCTCTTTTTCTATCTTTTTCTTCTTCTTAAACCCTAAGAATTCGGTTTTCCGGCATTCGATTGCTCGGCAGTCGATACAGTGGACGTATTGATGTCGATTTTCGGAAGTTGAAGAATCGGGTCCTTACATGAAGTATAAAATTTGAATTGTAAATAGTGGGTTAATTTATCTAATTTATAATAAATTGGATTTAATGCAAATGAATGAAACCAAATATTTAACTATTACGTTAATTTAAAAATTAAGTGGAAATTGGGAAATTTTGAAGTAATAGCTTTGAACCAATGTTAATTTCATCCATTTGCCTGTAAGGGATTGAATAAAAAGGAATGAATAGTGAATTCAATGCATTGTTGAAAAGTTAATTTATAATTGATAAATATAACGAAATTTGAATTTACGCTGAAATTTATGAGTGAATCAACAATTAATTAACATCTAAATTGGTTTAAAGCACTGTGATTGTTTAAGAAAACAAAACCGATAAGTGAAAAATTGCAATTCAAAATTGCAAATCAAAATCAAAGTCCTCAGAAAAATCTCAAATAAATATATATCGAACATCTCGACGATACAAATCAGCATCTGCTGATTGTTTTTCGAAATTGCGCTTCGATCAGTGGGAAATCGAGGTCAAAGTCAGAATTTAGGGTTTTGATTTCGTTGTCGATAGGGGAAATTGATTTAGGGGTTTTGTCGGGCTCGATGTCTGGAGTGGTTTGGTGGTAGACGTTTGACCTGGAGATGATCGTGGTGGCCGCAAATTGGGAAATAGGGTTCGAAACCCTAATTAGAACGATGGCAGCGGTGGCGTAGGGGGGGAGTGGCCTTCAGGTGGAGGCGGCTTCGATGGTAGAACGATGGGGGTGGTCGGCAACGCCTAGATGGCCAGAGGCGATCGAGAAAGCATGGTCAAGGGTGCGGTCAACGGTGGTGAATCGGGCACGTTTCTAGCCAGCCGCGTTTCCTATAGACGAGGGTGTAGAAGATGACGTGGCTTTGAATATGGGTTAGTTTTATTTATTTTATTTTTGGATTTCAAACGTTTTATTCGAATAACTTCTTCATACCATATCCGTTTCATGTGAGATTTTTTTGTTAGGATCGTAATAAAATTTCAATTCAATTGGATTTGGATTTGGAGACTGTCAAATTCAAATTCAAATTCAAATTAAAATTCTTCATACCATAAACGTTTTTGAATGGATTTGGAGACTGTCAAATTTTTTGGTTTAAATTGGATTCAAATTCAATTTAAATTCAAAAGGTGAGTGTTTTAACCCACTCACAATTTCTAAGATTTCTTATGTTTGTTAAATTGATGTATGATGCGTTTAAAATTTTATTTATAGTTGTTTGGCATATATGCATCATTTTCTCAGTTAAATTGCATTCATTTAATTTACGCGTTATTTAATTCATTTTTGCATTTAAAACTGCCATTAATTGTTAATTTATATATTTATTGTATTTGAACTGCCAATAAAAATGCTAGTCAAATTTATTTATTATTGCATATAAACTACAGTTGAACGGTTATTTAATTCATTTTTGAAAAATTAACTGTCAGTAATTATTTATTATTTATTGATGTGATTGTTTGAATTGGATGATAAATTGATAAATGTTGGTGATTAATATGATGGATGAATGGATGTTGTATTTATATTGTATAAACTGCAAGTTATTATGCATTTCATTTCATTCGGGATTGCGGTTTGAAATGACATACAACCTTATTTTTATTTTTAAATTGCGGATTGAAATGATAAATATCCATATCACTTGACCATAGGATAGAAAACTATATACAGGCACCGCGATATATATATAGTTATTTTGCAAATGATTTCCATGGTTTGGATAGGATAGGGTTTAATAAATATTAAATTTTGATATTATATAAATATATTTTATATATACATATATGGTTAAATTTTTTGAATTTAATCTATGTATAATATGTTAAATAAAAATGAATAAGTTGAAAAATGGAGTTTGATAATTTATATTATCTGTTTAACTACAGTTTAAGATCTTGTGTATATATAGAGTTTTAAATGGTTTAAATCAATTAAGATTTGGAAAATAAATTGGAAATTTATTTGGAATTGAGCTTATTTTAATATTTAACTCCATAAGTGATGTAACTTATTAAACCTGGAAATTTTAAAGGTATGATATTTATAACTGGATTTTTATTCAAGATAAATTAAATGAATATCTCTAATATAAATAAATTGATGGACATATTTAATTGTTAGAAATTTGAGTTTTATTTTATGGATTTATTTTGTGAATATTTCAATAGCTAAATAATAGGACAATAAATTTGGTGAATAGAATTTCCAACCATAGTTTTGAAATTATTAAATACTCAAAGTTTGAATATATTGAAATCGAAGTCTTTTATTGAAACTAAAAGTGAATCTAAATTTATCGGGTTTAGACCTAAAATTTTAAATGAATAAAATTTGTGAAGTCACAGAAATTATTGAATAGAGTAATTTTAAATTCAAACTATTTTATTCTAGATACTGTCGAATATCCAAACCATTCAAGTTTAGGAGTTATGGTTCTAAAGCTATGAATTTCGAAGTATTATGGTTTGAAAGTTATATTTCAAATGTTTGGTTTCCAGATATTACAAATTTTAAAGCAGTATGATTTTGGAAAAGAAATATATTTGAAATAAAAAGGGATATCATATTGATTTGGGTTTTAAAATAGAAATGAAATCATATTTATGGTTTTGAAAGGAATATTTTATTCTGGTTTTAAAGTATAAATTAATTTGAAATAACCGCGGTGTTATAATAACGATTGGTTGTTGAAGAGACCGGGATCGGAAGTTGTCATACTCTCTGCCAGCTCCAAAAACCACTTTAACAACTGTGCACGCGGTGGAGATTCCAGAATGAAGTAGGTTGGTGGCGGCGTTTCCTTTGAGGTAAATACGTGGACCTAACTCCCGTGAGTTGGCATAAGGTGGCTAAAACAGGAGCGATTGACGGGTTAATAAGTTTGCACCTTTGATCGGACATATCCCTTCGATATTATACTTTGACTTTTGGATTGATTCGGTGGCCACTTTTGATTTTTATTTGGGGATGTGGCTCGAGGTGGACGGTAGCTGCGCCCTGCGCGTTACCACCGACCCGGAAGCGTAATTGGTATATCTACCCTAGCATTGCCTAGTTATGTCGTGTCATCTGCCATATCGAGCCTTACTACGAGTTTCTATTTGTGTCGTACCTATGGAGTCTCTTCTCGTAGTCTCCGATCAGGAGATATGCAGGCACTGTATAGGCTATTGGCATTTTATGTGTTAAGGTAGAAAATGTAAAGCCTTAACGCTATTTTAAAGTAAGTTTATTTTACAATTAGACACTATTATAATAACATAATATACTACATAGTAAATAGTTTAACGGATCCTTAGGAGATGTAAATCCCGAGCATCTCTTGAGTTACTGCACTCAGATTTATTTCTGTTAATTTAACTTACATAAGATCTTTTAGTTCTGACTCGAGTGGTTTGTCTTTTCAATTCGCTCGGGTCAGTCCAAGCATTCCAGGATCGAAGACTTTAGTTTTGGAGGACGAAGACGAAGATCGGTAGTAATGCTATCTACTATATTATTCCACTACACTCATATTGTTCTGCTGCATTGTTATATGGTATGTGTAACTCTGATGTATGTTGTATAAGTATAATCGAATATTTTAGACAGATTTATAAACTATATATTTGATTATTATATTTTATCCTTCCGCTGTGAAATTCTGTTTTCTTTCATTCTTTCTTGTATTTCTTTTTACCCCATAACAATCCGCCCTTTCGTATGGTATGAATTGGCACGTGTGTCGATTTAAATTCTATGAAAAGGCGGGAGGTTACATCTGGTATCAGAGCTTTGGGTTAGCGATAAACCTTAGCTTTGTGGGGTTTGACTCTTTATTAATATGGTAGTAATACCCTATGGGAGTCGCTGAGTGTATATATATGAGTGAGCGTATTTGTTAGTGTTATAAAAAGGTTTTGATATGGTGTTAATTTGTTCCGTTTCGTATTTATAAATTCTGGTTGATGCATGGGACGCTACGACATCAATAGGAATTTCTTAACACTTAATAGGACAAACCGACATAATATTTGTTTTATATAAGTGAATGAAATAATTTTGCCTATTATATTTTCTATATATAAAATAAATAATTTCAAATGATATCTATATTTGGTGGCAATAGATTGGTGGTTAGGTAATAAAGTGTATAAATAATAATAGAAATAAGATTTACAAATAAAATAAATGAAATTTGGAAATTTAGAACTTAAGTTCCAGGGTTTTGAAATTTATTTCGAATAAATTTTGGAATATAATAATATTGTTTATAAGTGTTTTCTGATAAAAATATTTCAATATAATTCGGAAGAATTGTTTTAAAGAAGATTTTGGAGAAAATAAGTTTTGTACTTTCCTCTCTGTCGCTGGCAAATAATTTCGGTGATGGCGGCCGCATCATCGACTTTCATTTTCTAGTTTCGAAGGGGGAAGGCCGCTGTTGTAGTTCTACTACAGATTCATTTTTGGAAAAAAATATATAAGTTTTGAATTGTTTTAAATATAATTAGAGATATAAGTTGTAAGAATATATTTATCTATTATTTTAAAATAAATTGAAATTTAACCCGGTATTAAATTCTTAAATTTCCATTAATTAATTGTTTCAATTATTGTAGTGAAATGAAAGGTAAGAAATTAATAAATTGAAACCTTTAATTTGGGTAAGAGACTTAATGCCAAGTTATAAAGGAAATAAAAAGGAAGTTGAAATTTTAACTTATAAAGAAAAGGTAAAAATTTATTGAATAATGAATTAATTAAAAGAAATGAGAAAACTTGTATAACTTTCAATTACACCCTTAAATAACATATATATAACTTACCAAATATTAAAAGTTGAAATGTTTAATAAGAGATTTTAATCGAATACTATACAAGTTGAAATTTGAAATAATGAAAGTATTCAGTGAAATCACTATTAAATGAGAATTTAATGTTATGAACTTAAGTTATAATTGAAATTTTACCAAGTAAATATAATTAAAGGAAAATATGACAAACATATGATTTTAAACTTAAGTAATTAAAGGGTAAATAGATGAGGTCATGCAATTATAAATGAGTGTAATATAATAAAGAGAAATTGTAAACTTAAATAAAAGGGTTGAAGTTATTTCTAAATAAATTGAAAGAAATAAAATGAAAATAAAATTGAAAGAAATAAATGAAAATAAAAAGATAAACCGTTATATGAATGAAAAGAATCACTGAATGAATGAAAGAAGGGAAATTAAACAACTAATGTATGAATAAAATTAATAATAAGTTAATTTGATTTGTTAGTTGGAATTGTTGTTGTTTGGTTATGGTTGTTTGGGTAAGGAGATTCGAAATTGTTTGGATGAAAAATATAATCTATCTAGTTTTATCTAAGGCTGTTGAGTAAATGACGCACTTGATAGTTTATTTTTCTTCATTATGTACAATTTAATTTTTGAACCCGAACAACTATTTGTTTGTTTGATTGTATGCTTGTTTTGTATTTGTTGTGTATGTTGTTTGTTGAAATTGATGGTTGTTGTATTGATTTGTTGTTAGTGATTGAAACCACTTAAATATTTCACTTTATATAAATTGTTAACCCTTTGGATTTTATAAATGAAATGCAGGTTATGGAAGCAATTGCTACTGCTTTTGGTTCCATAAATTAAGCGTAAACTGCCCGACAAATTGGTACCTTTCGTATTTCGGTTTATAGCGCTATTTTTTATATTTTCCCGGGTTGGGATATTATATTTTGGATAATATATGTAATATATTGTTATACTTTGATATCATATTTTTTCCCGAGCCTCTCCGTACATGGGAGACTGTAAAAAAATTTCGTAAATTTTTGGACTTAGAAATTATTTTGAAAATGTTTTCCTAAACTTTATTTATTTTAGTATAGAAAGATATAATGATTATAAAATGGGTATATTTTATTTAAAGTAATGAATTTTGTAAATTATTGTTTATAAGTTAATATTTCGAATAAGACGTATTGTTTATTTAATTCTTCCTTCTCACTTCTTTTTCCTTTTCGGGGACGAAAAGTTTTGAATGAGGGAGAGTGTAACGACCCGTAAATTTCATGGACTTAATTTGGTTAAATTAATGAGTTTTGTAATTAAATTTAGCAGAAAAAAATTTATAAACAAATATTGAAATGAACGCTAAATCAAAGTATATAAATGGTGACTTAAAACCTATTTACTAGCAATTTGAATAAATTTCAATAAATGAAAAAGGGTAAGTAATATACCTGGATATAAAATTCATTTAAAGGGAATTTATTTAATATGTTAATGTAAAGTTAGAAAATACTGGAATAAATGATAATTCCATTCATACTTGTAAGTAGTTATTATAAGTTGCATGTTCAAATGGTTGATTGAATTGGAATTTAAAATTTAATGTAAATGTAAAATATAAAGGTTTACAATAACGGAAATTTAGGTAATAAAGTTAGAACAAGTTGATAAATAATAACCAAATAAGGGAATAACATTAATATAAATAAAGTTGGAACAAATTGGATATAAAGAAATAAATGTAAGCATTTAATATATTAATTAATGTCGGTTAGTGATAACTTTACTTGGTGATTAATTATATAGTAACGGAAGTGTGAATGTAAAGTAATAAAAGCGTAGATTTAGGTTAAGTAATAATTTGTGGATTTGGGGAATAAGTTGAAATTTTGATAATTAAGATAATTAATACGAAAAGTATGTAAAGTAAGTTATGAATGTAAAGTAAGTTATAGAAGTAAAGTAAGTTATAGAATGTAAAGTAAGTTATAGAATGTAAATTTAATGTTGCAAATTTAATAGAAGGTAAAGTATTTGAAGACCGTAACTAATGTGTTCAATATATAGAAATACACATTCAAAAACATAATATTCATTCAAATTTAAAATGTAAATAGGTGTATATTAGGTAATGAAACAAAATTAGCATTGAAGATGAAATTTGAACATATCAATGGAATGAAATGTGAGACAAGTGTTGATTGTGATATAGAGTTATAATAGACTCAATTTAAGGGTTGGAATTAAATCTAATCCGTTTAATTGGAAACTTATTAAAATAAATTGGATTCAATTTGTAATAAAGGGATTGTTTTAAGAAACTGAAATAAATACTATAATTGGTGAAATAATTTACTTTAAAATTTGAGATGGAAATTTGTTTAAATAATTATAAATTAATAAGGGATACAAGATGATAAAATTTATGAAGTATAAAATTTGAATTGTAAATAGCGGGTTAATTTATCTAATTTATAATAAATTGGATTTATTGCAATTGAATGAAATCAAATATTTAACTATTACTTAATTTAAAAATTAAGTGGAAATTGGGAAATTTTTAAGTAATAGCTTTGAACCAATGTTAATTTCATCCATTTGACTGTAAGGGATTGAATAAAAAGAATGAATAGTGTATTCAATGCATTGTTGAATAGTTAATTTATAATTGATAAATATAACGAAATTTGAATTTACGCTGAAATTTCTGAGTGAATCAACAATTAATTAACATCTAAATTGGTTTAAATCACTGTGATTGTTTAAGAAAACAAAACCGATAAGATTTGTAAATTTTGAAAGTGAAATTGAAAAAGTGATTTAATTAATGAATTTTTAATTTATTTAATTAATATAAAAATATCCATTTTGGTCACGGACTCGGATTTCGATGAAACCAGTTTCATCGGATCCGTATCGGTAAATTATTACAGGGTTTCAAGTTTCGTAGCGATCGAACTTGTCATTTGATCATACGAACGCGAAACGCCTTGAAATCGATTTAATTGAAATCAATTTGAAAATATTGATTTCAGCATAACTTCTTCATACGATGGAATTTGGACGTGAAACTTTTTCCATCGCGTTCATAATATTTTAAAACCCCTAATTCGATACATCGGTTTACCCAATTTCGTTCCGAGGTCAGAACGTGCTTTTTGGGCCAATTATCGTTTAACACGTTTGTTTATCGGATCCATCTACTCTATTTCTAACCTACCTATATAAACCTAGTTATAAACCCTAGCCTCCATCTATTCTCATTTGTTGTGCATTCATTTTCTCAACTCTTTCTCTTCCTCAATGGATGCAAATCCTAAATCCAAACAAAATTGCAATTCAAAATCAAAGTCAAAAATTCGAAGTCCTTAGAAAAATCTCAAAAAAATATATATCGAACATCTCGAAGATACGAATCAGCATCCGCTGATTGTTTTTCAAATTTATGCTTCGATCAGTGGGAAATCGAGGTCAAAGTCATAATTTAGGGTTTTGATGTTGTTGTCGATAGGCGAAATCGATTGAGGGGTTTTGTCGGGCTCGATGTCTGGAGTGGTTTGGTGGTGGACGTTTGTCGTGGAGATGATCGTGGTGGCCGCAAATTGAGAAATAGGGTTCGAAACCCTAATTTGAACGACGGCGGCGTCGGGGGGGGGGGGGGCGTGTGGCCTTTAGGTGGAGGCGGCTTCGATGGTTGAACGATGGGGGTGGTCAGCAACGCCTAGATGGCCGGAGGCGATCGAGAAAGCATGGTCAAGAGTGCGGTCAACGGTGGTGAATCGGCGCGTTTCTGGGTAGCCGCGCTTCCTGTAGACGAGGGTGTAGAAGATGACGTGGCTTTGAATATGGGTTAGTTTTATTTATTTTATTTTTGGATCCGTTTCATGCGAGATTTTTTTATTAGGATTGTAATAAAATCTCGGATCTGTTGATGTCGGTTTGAACGGATTTGGAGACTGTCAAATTTTTGGGTTTAGATTGGATTCAAATTCAATTTAAATTCAAAAGGTGAGTGTTTTAATCCACTCACAATTTCTAAAATTTCTCATATTTGTTAAATTGATGTATGATTCATTTAAAAATTTATTTATAGTTGTTAGGCATATATTTCATCATTTACTCAGTTAAATTGCATTCATTTAATTTACGCGTTATTTGATTCATTTTTGCATTTAAAACTACCAGTTAATTGTTAATTTATTTATTTATTGCATTTAAACTACCATTAAAAATGCTAGTCAAATTTATTTATTATTGCATATAAACTACAGTTGAACGGTTATTTAATTCATTTTTGAAAAATTAACTGTCAGTAATTAATTATTATTTATTGATGTGATTGTTTGAATTGGATGATAAATTGATAAATGTTGATGATTGATATGATGGATGAATGGATGATGTATTTATATTGTATAAACTGCAAGTTATTATGCATTTTCATTTCATTCGGGATTGTGGTTTGAAATTATATACAACCGCATTTTTATTTTTAAATTACGGATTGAAATGATAAATATCCGTATCACTTGACCATAGGATAGAAAATTATATACAAGCACCGCGATATATATATATATATATATATATATAGTTATTTTGAAAATGATTTCCATGGTTTGGATAGGATAGGGTTTAATAAATATTAAAATTTGATATTATATAAATATATTTTATATATACATATATAGTTAAATTTTTTGAATTTAAGCTATGTATAATATGTTAAATAAAAATGAATAAGTTGAAAAATGGAGTTTGATAATTTATATTATCTGTTTAAGTACAGGTTTAACATCCTATATATATATAGAGTTTTAAATGGTTCAAATCAATTAAGATTTGGAAAATAAATTGGAAATTTATCTGGAATTGAGCTTATTTAAAAATTTAACTCCATAAGTGATGTAACTTATTAAAACTTGGAAATTTTAAAGGTATGATATTTATAATTGGATTTTTATTCAATATAAATTATATGAATATTTCTAGTATAAATAAATTGATGGACATATTTAAGTGTTAGAAATTTGAGTTTTATTTTATGGATTTATTTTGTGAATATTTCAATAACTAAATAATAGGACAATAAATTTGGTGAATAGAATTTCCAACCTTAGTTTTGAAATTATTAAATACTCAAAGTTTGAATATATTGAAATCGAAGTGTTTTATTGAAACTAAAAGTGAATCTAAATTTTTGGGGTTTAGACCTAAAATTTTAAATGAATAAAATTTGTAAAGTCGCGGAAATTATTTTATAAAGTAATTTTAAATTCAAACTATTTTATTCTAGATACTGTTGAATATCCAAACCATTCAAGTTTAAGAGTTATGGTTTTAATGCTATGAATTTTGAAGTATTATGGTTTGACAGTTTTCAAATGTTTGGTTTCCAAATATTACAAATTTTAAAGCAGTATGATTTTGGAAAAGAAATATATTTTGAAATATATTTGTTTTAGAATAGAAATGAAATCGTATTTTTGATTTTGAAAGGAATATTTATTCTGGTTTTAAAGTATAAATTAATTTGAAATAACTGCAGTGTTATAATAACGATTAGTTGTTGAAGAGACCAAGATCGGAAGTTGTCATACTCTCTGCCAACTCGAAAACCACTTTAACAACCGTGCACGCGGTGGAGATTCCAGAATTAAGTAGGTTGGTGGTGGCGTTACCTTTGAGTTAAATACGTGGACCAAACTCCATGAGTTGGCATAAGGTGGCTAAAACATGAGTGATTGACGGATTAATAAGGTAGCACCTTTGATCGGACACATCCCTTTGATATTATACTTTGACTTTTGGATTGATTCGGTGGCCACTTTTGATTTTTATTTAGGGGTGTGGCTCGAGGTGGGCGGTAGCTGTAACGACCCGAAATTTTCGAACCCGAAAATTCCAGATAGTTATGAAAAGAAGAAAGAGACAGAAGAAGAATAGAAACCCCAAACATCTCACAATCGCAGCGGATAAAATATAATAATCAATAATAATAACAATTTACAAAAAGAATACTATCTGTCCATTACATTTAATACACATCAGAGTTTCACATTTATACAGTCACTGTATATATATATATATATATATATATATATACAATTATCATGTCTCAGATAACAATAAAATAAATACAGCGAAAGTGCTCTATACGTTCTCGCCATCCAGCTCGCCTCCTGAACTCTAGAACGTCCTACCTGAAAATCTGTAATACTCGGTCTGACCCGAGCATTACATCAAAGTAACACCCGGGTCAGGCTGGAAACCAGCGTGAATAAACCCAACTAACATGGAATACCAAAACAATCAACTTATATAAACCCGGTGTAACATATGTCAATTCATCCAATTCACAATTTTCTATAGACAAGGCTTATTTCACATATAAATTTTCTAAGTACCAAACTTAGATAAATTAATCTGATTTTATTCCACCCTATTGATTTCTCAAATCAATTTATTAAATTCGAAGTGGTTTCGGGTATTTCCCAATACCCGAATCTGGTCTCTTCGATACTCATGTTATTCTAACCCAAGGTATTCAATGAAATACACAACATTCCCTATCAGGGATACCCACTCATCTAAACATCCAATACCATTTACTCATTCATAAGCAAAACTTAATCTCATACAAATCGATTCAACTGATTCTAATTGAATTTCAAACTTAAATCACTTTGATTCCTTCATTCAGTATTAATTAATTCCAAATCAATTAATTAGTCAGCCCTTCACTATTCATCCTAATTAATCGCCCTGGATTAAATATTTTTTTCAATTTCATTCAAATAATTACCTTAAATTAACTTTACAATATTAATTGGTCTCAACTAGGATCATTAAATAATCTTAATTAATCACCCCGGATTAATTATCCTTCCAATATTCCATTCAAGTAAGTAACTTTAATTAATTTCACGATATTAATTCTTCTTACCAAATCAATAAGTAATCTTTAATTATTTCTTAAATTTATTAACTATTAAATTTCATTAACCCTTAATTACTTACATTAATTAATCTCTCATAAGTCACTTATTTATTAATGGATAAGTCTTAATTAATCAAATCTTTAATTACATCATCATTTTTTTTATAAGTCGAGGATTACCAATTATATTTTTATTTATCCAAATCAAATTTAATTACCTTAATTAAACCACAATATTAATCATTTCGATTAATTCCAAATGATAATTAATTATACTTTTATTTTCTTCATTTAGTAATCGATTACTCCTTAATTAACCATCTTAATTTATACCTTGATTAATTTCACAAAGTAATTTTATTTTATTAATTACATTAAGTAATTATCTATCAAACCATTCATTGATTTTTCTAAATTAATTCGACTAAATTAACTTAAACAAAATGAATTCAACCTTTACTTACTAATTAATCAACTCGATTTATTCATTAATTTAATTAATAAATCATCCATTTCAATTACCCTAATGATTTTGATGAATCACATATCATCAAACTTTTTATTTTAATTTAAGTTTAAACAAGTTAAAACCCGAATATTTCGAGTCAAACCACAGTTAACTCGAGAACCAAGCAAAACCAAGTACACATCAACAGCAGTGCACATCAAAACAACTCAACCAATCATCCAATTATTTAAATTTAACCATTTAAATTTTAATTAGTCAGTTTCTCTTTAATTGCTTAACTGATTAATTTAATAACCTTAATCACCCAAACCTAATTTAAATTAAAGATAGGTCATTTATCTTATTTATCTTCTAAATTATATCACTTTAAAATCTTATTTTATAAACCTGGTATTTAATTATCATTTATCTATAATTTAACTTAAGATCTTTAAGTTCTATTAAGATAAACTTTTTATTTTCTCAATTTCCCTTAATCATGCCATTAATAAAATTTCAAATGTGACTTAAGAACCTACCTGCTCAGTTTAAAATAAATATACAATTATACATCAGCGAGAAACTCACCAAAATGCTGACGACATCCCCGAAGCTGTTCGACCAAAATCAGATCGGCTACTCCTCAAGTCAAATTTCTTCCGTTGCAGCTCCGCCCTTACACCACAACCCCACACGGCTTCTTCCAACGACGTCCCTCAACCCCGATACCTTACAGTATGACTGCCATGCCCAGCCCCAAACTCGGTGACAACCCCCTCACAACCCCGACCAATCTTCCCTGCTGTTGCTCCCACCGAAGTCGGTGACTGTCGAACCATTTCCCAAATCTCATTCCCCCAAATCCAACAAAAGACAAGCTTCCACGATACCGCTAATCATCACGGCTCCCCTCCCTCAACCGCCTACCCTCAGCAACTCTCCACGAGCACGCCGCTCAACTCGCGCCCTATCCAGATCCCAATCGCACACCGCCTCCGAGGCTATCGCAAACCATACTTCCCACACCCTTTCGTGCTGCCCTCACAAGCAACTCGCGAACCATCCCCTTCAGCTCGTTCCATTCGCGATTTCCACTCGCGATTCGCGTCCGCCATTTTTTTTTAATTAACCGAAGACGCAAATGATTTTGGGAAATTAAACAGGCTCGGCTTCGGCCATTTCTATTTTTATTTTATTTTTTGAGTTCGATGGATTGAAGGGCGAGTAACTAAATAGAGGGAAGCGACATGAATACGAATTGGAGCGAACGATTGTCACCCTTGATTTGATTTTGGCTTCTGAGGGAAGACAAGGAGTACGTGATTTCTGCAGAGAGTATGTCGGCTTGCTCTGAAAGAAGATGGCTGAAATGAAAGAACGGTGGCTGGTTGATTTTATTATTATTATTATTATTATTATTATTATTATTATTATTAAATCGATTTAAAATAATTCCTAAGCGTTACGAGCTACCAACGACAACTCCACTTGCTACGAAAATTGAAATCCGATAATAACTAGCTATTACGGATCCAATGAAACTGGTTTCATCGAAGTCCGAGACTGTGCCTCGGAAGGCTATTTTTAAATTCAATTTAAACGGTATAAATTTCAAAATTGAACAAAACACTTCCAATTTGAATTTTAACACTTTTACTTCCTCCAGTATCATTATTATAAATTTTTATAAGCCTTCACATTATTTTAAACTGGCTTACAATTTTCAGATTCAACAATTCACCCAATTTCAATTATTAAATTCAATATTTAAACTATAAAATTCAATAATTTAACTATCACGTAAACATTGATATCTGGCATTCAAGTTAAAAATTAACTTGTCAATAATTTAAAATTAATTAACTAGTCATATTTAAATTGCTAGAAAGGCCGGGTCGTCACATTCCTCCCCCCTTAAAAGAATTTCGTCCTCGAAATTACTAATTAGGAAGAATGGTCCAATACCCGTTTACTTTTCCCAAACTTACAACTCAACATCTTACCAACAACCTTTTATTAAAGCTCCACTATCACCTTAACCATCTTCCCAAAATCTTCTATTGTTTCCAACGACACTAATTTACTTCACTTATTCAAGTTTAAACTAAAAATCAAATTTTGAATTATCAAAATTGTCTCAAAATTTTTCTAACTCTCTAAATTTCCAAAAAAAAATTTGCCAACGTCTTCCTTGCACGGCTAGCTCGGTACAACTACAAAAGGCCTCTACGGGCTCCCAAATTCTAAAAAGAAAACAAAAGCCAAGTGGCTACATCAAAAACCCCAATCCAATTCCATACAGATATTTAAATACATACCTTTTGTCGGGCAATTCACATTTATCATTTGGAATCAAATCCAATTTCCTTTTCCTTTCTATAATACCTGCATATCCTGCTTAGCACTAATATCCAATCACAATATTCCAAAATCATTTTATATATCTCTTTACATAAGTTTCATACCCACTTCTATTCAAATTAGTTTTCGCCGTTTCATACGAATTTAATTTATTTTCGATTTCTAATATTGAGTGTTATCTTTCATTTAACTGATTCATAATTGTTTCATTTATTAGTTTACTTTAATCCCAAATTTGTAATCATTTTGTCGCAAACCAAAATTTTCCAAAAAAATTTCTAACTCCCAAAATTTTCAGAAAATTTTGGCAGAGTCTCCTTTGTACGGAGGAGCTTTTACAATTTGACAATAGATTTAAATATATATACATCGACCCACACGGTCGGAAAAAGCAAAAACAGTTCATATTTCCTATTTTTATTGCGTAGGAGTACCTTTATTTAGCATTTTAAGCAAGCAACTTATTTAATTAAGCAATTAACGCAAATCCAAACCAACCAAACAGCCTTCAGGTACCTGTACTATCTCAATTTAAATATGTAAGTGCCATATAAATGAAGTTTATAATATTTCTCTTACTTAAACGACCACAACACATCAACTCTAGAAGAAATGCATTCTAGATAACTTTCACAAGCAATTGATATGATTTCAAAACCAATTCCATTGTTTTCAACCAATTCACATTCCATTTCATTCAATTTTAATGATTTATTACTCAAGTGTTTACATTCAATTGATTTTTAATCCAAACAAGCACATATTCACATCAAATGATTCAAATCAATTTTATTTAATCTCTTTCAACCTATAAAATTTTAATTACTTTTGTTTACATCAATGACAACTATTTTTATGCAAATTTGACGATACTCTTTTAATAAAGTATCTATTCCAATTCATAACCACTTTAAATTAATTTTAACTCATCCTGTATTTATTTCCGTTTCATTCTTAATTTATTCACAAACCATACATACGCATTTCATTTCTTCTCTGCATTGACTTCATTCAAACTATTGATTAAGTTTGGCACATTCCATTCTTATAAATTAATAACTATTTCCCAAACTTAATTTAATCCAAGGTTTTATTTTAATGGGCTTTCACTCTTATTCGAAGCCAGCTTTCATAAATTTTAAAATCAAGTTAATTTACTTTAATTTATTCCAACATCAAACTTAAGTTTACTTCTATTTGATTCTCATTTAATCAAATTCCATTAAATTCGGTTAGCCCATCCATTTAAATTTTAATTTTACTTCACCTTCTCCAATTATCAAATTAATATCCAAGCACATATGCCACCGAACTTAAGTTCAGACTGATAATCCAATTCCAATTACAACTTTGATTTAGTTTTCATTTAATCAGACTTCATCTATTTATTTTATGTTATAATTCCAGTTTGAAATCCCCTTTTTACTTTAAAATTTAGGAATGCCTTCAAATTCAGACAATACAATTAAAATAGCTTTTTATAAAAATATTTCTTCTAACTCGATGTCTCAACCAGTCCATCCTTATTCTTATAGAAATTCAATCATACGTTGATCAGGCGTAGGGCTGAAAATCTATAAGTACTTGGTAAACCCATTTTCAACATCCAGTGAAAATACTTGGGAAAATAATTTTACTAAAAATATATAAAACAATTTTTGAAAATAGATGAAATATCTTTGGTGAGGATGCTCTGGAAATCATCACTCCCATCCATGGTCGCAGTTAACCCGATGGTTACGTTGCCGTCCCGACAAAATCCATAGATTAACTGTAGGCCTCCGCGCCCCTCGATTACACCATGGAACCCGCTACAGATCGCAGCTACAACTGGGGTTACGTAGCTATCACAGAAAAAACCCATATAACTGTAGGCATCAGCGCCCTCGAATTTCGCTGCCAAAAGAATGAAACTTCTCCCCACTTGACCATAGATCGCAGTCTACCGATGTTGCGTTGCCTTCCCGGCAAAATCAAGTGTAGACAGTTGGCACTCCTCCTCCACACGATTTCGCTATGGTCCCCACAGTAGATCGTAGCGACATCGAGTTACACTGTCGTCACAGCATAACCCAAATGCCCCCGTAGGCATCAGCGCCATCGACTTACGCTACCCAATAATCCTCAGGAACTAGTTTTGTCCGGACTCCTCACAGGATCAACTTTAGAACCCCCTGGGCTCAAGGCAGCACCACCCGGTGGCACTCCTAAGAAGTTCATTTCAAGGGAGCGCCTTTTTCCCCAAAGCCATCATCAAAACATTTTATACTATACACATATAGTATCTTCAAATCATACACCTAGTATGATATCATACAAAGCTTCTTTACACAAAAATCGATTATCCCAAAGTCGATAATTCTTAAAATAGGCTTTCCAAAACTCAATATTGATTTTTTCCAAAAATTAAAAGCCTTTCCCAAAATCCTCATAAGATCCTTTATATATATTCAGATATATATAAATTTTTAAAACTTTGGATCCTTACTTTCTTGTATAAAACACCTTTTATACTCCAAACACTTTCAAAAACCATAGAAATATCCAATTTCCATCTTTATTCATTTCATATTTCTCAAAATATTCTTTCAGTTCAAAAGAACCATTTCACATTCCTTATTCACCTTTACATTAATCCCCATTTGGATTATTACTTCTATCCTTATCTCAGTTGGGTACTTTAATCAATAACAGTTTGAAATCCGGCCAGTTTAGAAAAATAGCTTGAAAATTTTTAAAATAGGCAAGTAGTTGAAACATAATTATTAGTTTGCAAAATAATTGTAAGATAGTTAACTAATTATAAAATAGTTGGAAAATAGTTAAATAGTTATAGAAATCTTAATAATTGCAAAATAGTTGTAAATTAGTAATTAATTTGTAACATAGTTGAAATATAGTAATAAATTTAGAAAATAGTTGAAAAATGGTTAAATAGTTCCAAAATAATTGCAAAACAAGTATAAAATAATTTGGCTTTAAGAAAGAAAGGTTGTATATATTTAATAGCTTAGAAAAAAAATAAGTTTATATTAAGACAATTTATATTGAAAATAGCCCAGAGTCAAAACTGTTCACTTCCCCAACAATTCAATTTAAATTTTCACTCCCATTTAAATTAACCAATTCCAATTTAAATAATCTTCAATTTCCATTGAAATTGATTTTACTCCAATTCAAGTTGAATCAATCATGATTTCTTTTCCAATTCAAATTAAATTCTATTTGATCTTTAAACTTGTATAACTTAATTATAATTTCAATTTTAAAATTACTATTTAATATCAATTACATTCACATTTTGCTTTAACTCGGAATTATACATTTCACTTAGTCAATATATTTTTATTATTCCATAAACATTTAATCAAGGTATTAGAGTTTGAACAAATTTCCAAAATTTCAATATCACCTTAGAATTCAACTATATCCAAAATTCTTTAGCAAATTCAATTATCCCTTTTTGAATTTCAAAACCAAACCCAATTCACAAACAATTCCAATTTAAAACAATTTGGTAGCAAAATTTCTCTTCTAGAAACTCGAAAACGAACATCGATGATGCTGCAGTCATCACCGACGTTATTTTCCAGTGACCAAAAGAGTTCAATGCTTTTATCTCTCTTAAAACACTTCCAAATATTTTTGATTTCAAATCTTCCAGATTTCCATTTCAATACCAAAAATATTTACGAAATAATACTATTATTTCTCCAAAACCTTTGGAAACCACTTCCAAATCCAAAGGAATTCTAAATTTTTCCCAAAAATTCCAAATTTCCCAGCCATCCAATTCATATTTAAATATTACTCTGGAATTTCATCTCACTTTATTTTCAAATATTCTCTGAAATTCTATTTCAACTTATAACCTCATTTATCTATGAAGTTTATTTCAATTTATTAATTACATTTACAATCTATATTTCAAATTCCTTTTTGATTTTAAACCAGTTCCACTTTAATTACAATTCCAAGATTATTCTAATTACTTTGGACTAGTATCCATTCAATTGAATCCACTTCAATTTCAATCATTACAATTCTATCCAAATCTTCCATTTAAATTTTTGAACTTATACATCTTCATTTAATTCTAATTCAAGACTTCAATCTGGTTGTATTATATTGCTTATTAATTTAATTCTAAAGATTTTACAACCAATCACCTTAATATTTATTAGAAGGAAATATTGTTTTATATATCAAAATATACTTTTATATAAAACCATTTAAAACCTTTATATAAAAAATATAACAAGTACGCGCTCATATATATATATACACTCAACTCATTCTAGAGTACTGCAGACTCTATTTAATGAGTAATCCCCACCAGAGCCAAGGTTCTCGCTTAAGCTTTCAGCTCTGATACCAAATGTAACGACCCGAAATTTTCGAACCCGAAAATTCCAGATAGTTATGAAAAGAAGAAAGAGACAGAAGAAGAAGAATAGAAACCCCAAACATCTCACAATCGCAGCGGATAAAATATAATAATCAATAATAATAACAGTTTATAAAAAGAATACTATCTTTCCATTACATTTAATATACATCAGAGTTTCACATTTATACAGTCACTGAATATATATATATATACAATTATCATGTCTCAGATAACAATAAAATAAATACAGCGGAAGTGCTCTATATGTTCTCGCCATCCAGCTCGCCTCCTGAACTCCAGAACGTCCTACCTGAAAATCTGTAATACTCGGTCTGACCCGAGCATTACATCAAAGTAACACCCGGGTCAGGCTGGAAACCAGCGTGAGTAAACCCAACTAACATGGAATACCAAAATAATCAACTTGTATAAACCCGGTGTAACGTATGTCAATTCATCCTGTTCACAATTTTCTATAGACAAGGCTTATTTCACATATAAATTTTCTAAGTACCAAACTTAGATAAATTAATCTGATTTTATTCCACCCTATTGATTTCTCAAATCAATTTATAAAATTCGAAGTGGTTTCGGGTATTTCCCAATACCCGAATCTGGTCTCTTTGATACTCATGTTATTCTAACCCAAGGTATTCAATGAAATACACAACATTCCCTATCAGGGATACCCACTCATCCAAACATCCAATACCATTTGCTCATTCATAAGCAAAACTTAATCTCATACAAATCGATTCAATTGATTCTAATTGAATTTCAAACTTAAATCACTTTGATTCCTTCATTCAATATTAATTAATTCCAAATCAATTAATTAGTCAGCCCTTCACTATTCATCCTAATTAATCGCCCTGGATTAAATATTTTTTTCAATTTCATTCAAATAATTACCTTAAATTAACTTTACAATATTAATTGGTCTCAACTAGGATCATTAAATAATCTTAATTAATCACCCCGGATTAATTGTCCTTCCAATATTCCATTCAAGTAAGTAACTTTAATTAATTTCACGATATTAATTCTTCTTACCAAATCAATAAGTAATCTTTAATTATTTCTTAAATTTATTAACTATTAAATTTCATTAACCATTAATTACTTACATTAATTAATCTCTCATAAGTCACTTATTTATTAATGGATAAGTCTTAATTAATCAAATCTTTAATTACATCATCATTTTTTTTATAAGTCGAGGATTACCAATTATATTTTAATTTATCAAAATCAAATTTAATTACCTTAATTAAACCACAATATTAATCATTTTGATTAATTCCAAATGATAATCAATTATACTTTTATTTTCTTCATTTAGTAATCGATTACTCCTTAATTAACCATCTTAATTTATTCCTTTATTAATTTCACAAAGTAATTTTATTTTATTAATTACATTAAGTAATTATCTATCAAACCATTCATTGATTTTTCTAAATTAATTTGACTAAATTAACCTAACCAAAATGAATTCAACCTTTACTTACTAATTAATCAACTCGATTTATTCATTAATTTAATTAATAAATTATCCATTTCAATTAGCCTAATGATTTTGATGAATCACATATCATCAAACTTTTTATTTTAATTTAAGTTTAAACAATTTAAAACCCGAATATTTCGAGTCAAACCACATTTAACTCGAGAACCAAGCAAAACCAAGATCACATCAACAGCAGTGAACATCAAAACAACTCAACCAATCATCCAATTATTTAAATTTAACCATTTAAATTTTAATTAGTCAGTTTCTCTTTAATTGCTTAACTGATTAATTTAATAACCTTAATCACCCAAACCTAATTTAAATTAAAGATAGGTCATTTATCTTAATTATCCTCTAAATTATATCACTTTAAAATCTTATTTTATACACCTGATATTTAATTATCATTTATCTATAATTTAACTTAAGATCTTTAAGTTCTATTAAGATAAACTTTTTATTTTCTTAATTTCTCCTTAATCATGCTATTAATAAAATTTCAAATGTGACTTAAGAACCTACCTGCTCAGTTTAAAATAAATATACAATTATACATCAGCGAGAAACTCACCAAAATGCTGACGACATCCCCGAAGCTGTTCGACCAAAATCAGATCAGCTACTCCTCAAGTCAAATTTCATCCGTTGCAGCGCCGCCCTTACACCACAACCCCACACGGCTTCTTCCAGCGACGTCCCTTAACCCCGATACCTTAAAGTATGACTGCCATGCCCAGCCACAAACTCGGTGACAAGCCCCTCACAACCCCGACCAATCTTCCCTGCTGTTGCTCCACCAAAGTCGGTGATTGTCGAACCATTTCCCAAATCTCATTCCCCTAAATCCAACAAAAGACAAGCTTCCACGATACTGCTAATCATCACGGCTCTCCTCCCTCAACTGCCTACCCTCAGCAACTCTCCACGAGCACGCCGCTCAACTCGCGCCCTATCCAGATCCTAATCGCACACCGCCTCCAAGGCTATCGCAAACCATACTTCCCACACCCTTTCGTGCTGCCCTCATAAGCAACTCGTGAACCATCCCCTTCAGCTCGTTCCATTCGCGATTTCCACTCGCGATTCGCATCCGCCATTTTTTTTTTAAATTAACCGAAGACGCAAATGATTTTGGGAAATTAAACAGGCTCGACTTCGGCCATTTCTATTTTTATTTTATTTTTTGAGTTCGATGAATTGAAGGGCGAGTAACTAAATAGAGGGAAGCGACATGAATACGAATTGGAGCGAACGATTGTCGCCCTTGATTTGATTTTGGCTTCTGAGGGAAGACAAGGAGTACGTGATTTCTGCAGAGAGTATGTCGGCTTGCTCTGAAAGAAGATGGCTGAAATGAAAGAACGGTGGCTGGTTGATTTTATTATTATTATTATTATTATTATTATTATTAAATCGATTTAAAATAATTCCTAAGCGTTACGAGCTACCAACGACAACTCCACTTGCTACGAAAATTGAAATCCGATAATAACTAGCTATTACGGATCCAATGAAACTGGTTTCGTCGAAGTCCGAGACTGTGCCTCGGAAGGCTATTTTTAAATTCAATTTAAACGGTATAAATTTCAAAATTGAACAAAACACTTCCAATTTGAATTTTAACACTTTTACTTCCTCCGGTATCATTATTATAAATTTTTATAAGCCTTCACATTATTTTAAACTGGCTTACAATTTTCAGATTCAACAATTCACCCAATTTCAATTATTAAATTCAATATTTAAACTATAAAATTCAATAATTTAACTATCACGTAAATATTGATATCTAGCATTCAAGTTAAAAATTAACTTGTCAATAATTTAAAATTAATTAACTAGTCATATTTAAATTGCTAGAAAGGCCGGGTCGTCACAGTAGCTGCGCGCTACGCGTTACCACCGACCCGAAAGCGTAATTGGTATATCTACCCTGGCATTTCCTAGTTGTGCCGTGTCACCTACCATATTGAGCCTTACTACGAGTTTCTATTTGTGTCGTACCTATGGAGTGTCTTCTCGTAGTCTCCAAATCAGGAGATATGCAGGCACTGTATAGACTATTGGCATTTTATGTGTTAAGGTGGAAATTGTAAAGCCTTAACGGTATTTTAAAGTAAGTTTATTTTACAATTAGACACTATTATAATAACGCAATATACTACATAGTAAATAGTTTAACGGATCCTTAGGAGATGTAAATCCCGAACATCTCTTAAGTTACTACACTCATATTTATTTCTGTTAATTCAACTTACATAAGATCTTTTAGTTTTGACTCGAGTGTTTTGTCTTTTCAATTCGCTCGGGTCAGTCCGAGCATTCCAGGATCGAAGACTTTAGTTCTGGAGGACGAAGTCGAAGATTGGTAGTATTGTATCTACTATATTATTCCACCACAGTCATATTGTTCCGCTGCATTGTTATATGGTATGTGTAACTCTGATGTATGTTGTATAAGTATAATCGAATATTTTAAACAGATCTATAAACTGTATATTTGATTATTATATTTTATCCTTCGTTGTGAGATCTGTTTTCTTTTATTCTTTCTTGTTTTTTACCCCATAACAATCCGCCCTTCCATATGGTATGAATTGGCATGTGTGTCGATTTAAACTGTGCGAAAAGGTAGGAGGTTACAATTGATTTTTGAAATATGGAGTTAATGATTTTATAAAATAGTTTAAATTGAGATTTTTGAATTTATTATAAAAGCTTTATATATAAGATTTATAAATTTGGACTTTTTATAAATCTAAGTGATGGGATTAAAAGGAGTTTTAGAGACGTTTTAAAATGATGTTATAAATGGTTTTATAAAAGAATAGAATCTACGATTTGTGAAGTTATAAAATGAATGAATTTGTAAATAGAGAATTATAAGTAATTTGCTTATAATTTGGATTTTGGCATGTAAATGGGATATGGATAGAATCTGTTAATAAAGTGCTTTTATAAGTTGACGTTGTTATAAAATATAAATGGAATTTATAAACATTGTTTTATAAATCCGAAATCGACTTATTTTGATAAGTAAATTATTATAGTTTATTAAAGGAGATATATTCACGATTTTGGACAGCGAATTATCCTTCAAATTAAATGTTGTAATAATAAAGAATTTGGTTGGGAATAATATCTGTTAACGCTAAAATTTGAACGCTAACACCCCGGTGTATGAGTTGTAGTTGTGAAAGCACCACCCGACGACTCGGGAACAGATTGCAAGCGGATAATAGTAGAAAAGCGGTAAACAACAACAATTTTATAGTGGTTCGGCTTTAGGGTATAGCCTACGTCCACTTTAAGTACTTTTATTAATAATCTCGTTACAAGCTGATACAATTCTTCCCAAATACAATACACTTTGAATTGCAAGAGACTTAGAACGAGTAGCTTAAACTTCGATGAAGATGAGAGTTTTCGAATCCATGTTGGATGTATGTGATCTCTTCTTGAAGTTGTTTGTAGCGTTCTTAATATCTTGAGAGCTTCAAGTGTTGGATTGGATTAGTTTGTAATGCAGCAGAGTAACGGTGTTTGAAGGAAATCAGCCAAAAGTCCTCTTCTAGTTGGAGCTAGGGTCGTTTTTATAGGCAATTCTAGGCAGGAAACATTACCAAGTCCTAAGTCGTAACCGACCTAAGTTGAGTCGTGGACGACTTAAACTAAGTCGTGGGTCAGTTGTCACTTAAATGCTGGGTCCAGACTTCTTCAAGGCATCCTTGCTGAACCCTAGATATATTACAAGTCCTAAGTCGCAAATGAGTTAACATGTCCTCTCATAAGTGATGCGGCATTGAACTGATTCTTGTGTACCACCTACCATAGTCTTAAGTCATGTACGACTTACCATATGTCGTAGGTCGTGACCGACCCAAACTGATCCTCGGCTTGTGGCTTAACTGGAGTTAACGAGTCATGGTGCAGTATTGAATTTGCCTCTGTGGCCTTAGGTCGTGAACGACCTAGTAAAGGTCGTAAGTCGGTCACGACTTAGGCGTAGTCGTCTTAACTCCTCGTCCCTCGAGTCGTTAAGTCATAGTTCCTTTAAGTTGTTGGACCGTTACTCCCTTGGGTCATTTAGGTTGTAATGACTTAAGTCGCAAACTTCCTTAAGTCGTGTCATCCTTAACTAGTAAGATTATGCCAACCTTAGGTCGTCAGGCCGTAATGTTCTTAGGTTGTGAAGGCCTTAAGTCGTAGACCTTATCTCGTAGACCCTTTAACCCGTGGAGGCCTTAAGTCGTAGACTCCTTAACTCGTAGATTCCTTAACCCGTGAAGGCCTTAAGTCGTAGACTCCTTAACTCGTAGATTCCTTAACTCGTAGATTCCTTAACCCGTGAAGGCCTTAAGTCGTAGACTCCTTAACTCGTAGATTCCTTAACCCGTGAAGGCCTTAAGTCGTAAACTTTAACTCGTAGAGGAAACTGGGTTAACACTTGCCCCCCGAAGCACATGCCTTATGTCGTAAGTCGTGTGCTTCGACTCATCATAACCCTGGTGTGCCGATTCGAGTCCCACTTCCCTGAGGTATAAAATGCTTGGGTCGTTCCCCCTATTTCCTTCTTCCCATTACTTACCTCTGAGCTATTTCTGCCATTAACACGTCCTCGAGCTTTCGGAAACAAATTCAACCAGTTCATCTTACCGTTGATTCAGTCCCTACAATCCTCATCATCGCATCGCGTAAGTAGATCCGCAGTTCATTTGATTCCGCGATAGCTATTAACTTGCGAATTTAATCCAGTTCCTTATACCACGCTTCATCACAATTGTTGCCACGATCGATTGCTGGCGAGCTCGAGGTAGTTCGATTAGGTTTTGGATAATTCGCGAGGAGAGGATAATGGGTTTCAATCTATTTTTATTTTATTTTTATCAGGCTGTTAGGGGTTTGGAGAAGACGAGATAATAGTTAGAGGGTTCATCGGTTTAGAGGTGAGACGGTCTATGGGTTTAGGAGTGGAGATAAGGTTTTTAGGTCGTAACTGAGTTAAGACTTAGAAGAATTTGTATCTTTCTGACTTGAAGCCTTGTCTTCCTTTTATGACCCACGATTCAAAGGACTTCCGACTCAAAGCCTCAACGACTCAGAAGTGAAGCGACCTATCCTGTTTCTCCTCATAATTCTTTAGGTCGTGGAAGAGTCAACCAGAGAACCAACGACTTAACTTAAACCGAAGAGAAATTCTTAACTCGTAGACGAGTTAGCACTTAAGTTGTTGTCGAGTTATCACTTGAGTCGTTTACGACTTTACTCTTGAGTCGTCTACGACTCAGCACTTGCATTTTTAAACTCTGCTTAGACCTTGAATTGTTGCATGGATTTTGATCCGTTGAACTTTGCTGCATTCTTTTACAGATTACTTTAACTTGTGGGTTAACAATCTGTTTAATATGATATTTACAGAAAATTGGGACGAATATACTGCCATCAACCGCCCACATCAAATGACAGATTAGTTAATAACAGATAATTAACTTAAGTAAGTTGTGTGAACGAAGTGCTATCGATTTCAAGTAGAATATTAAAGCAACACTGAAATAGTCAACTGAAACTGACCAGCCTACACTAATATTATGCTTGAATTTCAAATTAACAAGTTCTGAAATTACCGTAGTCGATGAATCGTCGACCAGTTTAATTCCAGTTATATTTACTTGCTATTTTTATCAGTTTTGCACGACACTTCACACTTTTAGGAAACGTGCACCTTCATATTTGAATATCCAGTTGCTTGTGTAGAATGACTTCTCAGGAAGAAGATGCAACAGTTCAGACGGGAGAGGCAACTGTTATTCCAGCTCCATTAGTTAATCCTCCCGAAAGAGTTCCTACTACACTATCATATAAAGTTTTTCGCCAGCTGTGTGCTCAGTTTGGCATTGCTGAATCAGATGCCATTCTTCCTAAGAGAAGTAACACTGCTGACATAGCACCTTCTGGCTTTGTGACAGTTAACCGGCATATGTGCCTAAGTGGGGGCGTTCCTCCTTTCAATGACTTTTTCCAACAACTTCTTCATCAATTGGCCATTGCTCCATCCCAACTACACCCCAATGGCTACGCCATTCTAATGGGGTTGTGTGTGCTATTTAGAAGAACACTTGATCGACTTCCGAGCTTTGATGAAATTTGTTACTTATGCTCCTTTAGCCGGACCAAAGATCATCCTTCTATTACTGTTGTGAGAAGCGCCCGAAACCGCAAATTAATTGTTGGCCTTCCCGACACTGCTCACGGGTTTCTAACCCAGTTCTTCTTCGTTCGTTGCCCCCCGGGGTTTTATGCTCTATGGAGGGAAGGAAGTAAGACCACCCATCCTTGCTTCGTTTGTTATCTGGCCTTTGTGAGACTGACCTGCTAAGTGTTAACTCTGCTTCTTTTATTTTCAGCGCTGCCTCCTCCCTCTAGGAATCCCAGTCACAAGTCGACTTTCGAGAGGCTTAAGGCCGTACAGGTTGAGGAGAGAGATATTCAATTTCTGTTGAAAGATGAGTTTCTGCATCAGTACGGACTTTTGCATACTTCTCGTTCTACGCGTCCTCATGAAATTCCAGACTCCCCAGCTAGAGTGTTGGATGCCTCAGTTTCTACTAGCACATCCATATCTAAAGGACCTGCTCCTGAGACTTCGCTAGTGAAGTGTTCCACTTCTGTTGATGCTGCAGGGCCGTCTGACAAACTTGCCCCGGTTATCGAGGAAGAAGAGCCTCAGGGATCTTCCCATCATTCACAAGAATCCGGTGAAAAAGCTGAGAAATCTAGTCCTGTCAAGCAAAGTAGGGACGATACTTTCGAAGGACTGAGCGACCTTTTTGCTACTTCACAAGAGATCTTTAAAGAAGATCCTATCACTGCCGGGATTTCTTCTTCAGTAGTTGAAGCTACTTCTACTTTGCAACAGTTGCCGTCGACTCAAGAGTTGACGCTATCTATTACACCCACAACTACTCCCCCATTAAAGAGTGGTTCGTAGACTGAAGCGCGTAGTTTGCACATCACACACACTTAGAATTCCTGGCACTTTTATGCTCTCTCTTTTCTTTTTTAAACGTTTGAAGGATTCTCAAGTTTTATTTCTTCTTTTTAAATTTTAGGTTTACCAATGAGGCGAGGCAGCTCGTACTATGATGACTTTAAGCGATATGGGAAACGCAGCCAGTATGGCTATCAATCCTATCCTCCTATTCATAGAGAGACTGATGAAGAAAGGGCAGCCCGGAAGGCTCGGGAAAGACGTGATTATGAAGAACGCTTTGGAAGACCAGATAGTCGACATGATTCCTCCTACATAGAGAGTGACTCCCTTAAACGCAAATCTCATGATGATAGAGGGAAGAGTCACACAACTGATGACTCGAGCAAACGAGCCAAAGTTATTGAGGAGCCAATGCCTGTGCCTTCAGAGAAGATTACTGCTCCTACTTCTTCTCAATCTCCTGCCCCTTCCCCTACTGATATCCAAGCAATCATTAATAGGCCATCTTACCAAGTTGGACCAGGTCCAGCCACTCTTCAACGCCGATTTCCTAATTGGTGTTTAAAAGGAGTTCGCTTTGACCTCGACCTGGTTCCCATAGATAAAAATGCTATGCTACGGAACCTTGATGCAGTCAGAACCGATATTGAGAGGATGTCATCTTGGCAGAAACTCGTTGATGAGCTCCAAAGGGTGAATAGGGCCAATCTTGAAGCTATGCTTACCATGGAGAATGACAAAACTGAATGGCAAAAGATCCTTAAACAGCATGATGCAGAAATGAGGAGTATCGCCGATTATAATGAGAAACTTGAGACAGAAGTTGGGAAACTTAAAGAGGAGCTTGCTACTTCTTCCACTTCTTATTATCAAAGGGAAAGTGTGCTTCTTCAACAGGTGCGGGATGCTCATGTCGCGCAAAGGGATGCTGAGGCCAAGGCTGATGAGTTGGAGCAGATTATAGAGGGCAACCGTACTGACATTACTCAGTTGCGTGGACAAACTGGCCTTCAGGCTGCAGAGATTGAAAAATTGAAAGCCCAGTTATCCAAAGTCGAGAGAGAGCGGGATGAGGCTGTTGCGGGCAGAATTACCGCTGAAGAGGCCCATGAAGCTACCAAAGCTGATATTGGCTCGACACTATTTGATTTCTACTTGCAATGTATATTAGGGCGTGGCAGTCTTGCATTCCTGGGCCCCAAGTATGAGATTACCCTGGCCGAAGTGTGGGAGGCCGCACTAGATATGTTTAAAGGGGCCGGGTACACTGAAGAGGAGTTGGAGGTGCACTACTTAGACTTTGAGGCTCGCGTAGCCCTTGCCAGAGGGAAAGAGCAACTTGCCAGATCGCGGGTTGAAATAGTGGGGGAAGAGCATCAAGAAAAAGAAACAAATTTGACTGTTCCTGTCCCTCCTTCGACTTCGGTCGATGCTGGCATTATTGGCTCTAGCTCTTATGTACCGATCCCTGCTCAAACTGATACCGGGGCCAAAATTATTCAAGTTACAGATGAATCGCAAGAGAGTGCTGAAGCCCCGGACTATGAAATTGATGTAATAAAGACAACTTCTGCAGGTAATTCCACTGTAAATTTCGCTCAAGTGGATTGCTCATTTAATTCACATGGGTTTAATGAGCTCCTTGACTATTTTCTCAACCTTGATGAGCCTTCATCTCCTCTCTTTACTGACTTTAACCTCTTTTCTTCTACAGAGAAAGTATCAAGCACCGCTCAGATTTCTCCTCCTCCGGTTATCCTTCCTCCGTCTCTCCAGGTGGCTCCTCCTTCTGCTTCTCAGCCCGGGTCGCAAGAGGAACAAATAGAAGCCCTCCATGGTTTAGACGATCCCATCGCTTCGCAGGAGCATAGAGACGAGGGACTTGTGGAAGGTGAGATATCCCCGGAGCGGACCCCTTCTGATGACATAACTTTGTCTAAACTTGCCACTCCGGGAAGTGAGTCTTCCTCAAAGAGGAGGAAAAAGCACGGAACGTCAAAGAGGAGGGGGAAGATAATCACTGTTACTGAAGGGGAGCCAGAAGTTGGACCAACTGCACCTACCCCTCATTCTTCCCTTGTGCCAACTGACCGGCCTGAAAAGCTAATCATTCGGCCGGGAAAAGGGTCCAAAGGTAGTAAAAAGAAGTGAACATTTTAGCTTTTTGCCTTTTGTATGTACTGGTCGAGTATTGTGCGGGTACCGGCCCCCGCTTTTCTTTATTTTGAAACCTGTACCTGCATTTCGATTGAATAAAATGATCCTTTGTTTGTACAGATTTCTGTTTGAATGCATTTATTATTCATTTTTGCACAAGTTTATATGATATTGCAGCGGGCTTATGGTATGTTGTTTGAGTATTACTTTACTGATGCGGCTATACTATTATACCATGTTGCCCCCATACCTTAAGCTTGCTGCAATATCTTATACTTCGAGGGGACTTGCACTCTTATTTGCTAAAGAACAATTATTTTATTCTCTTTAAAGAAAATTTTTGTAGAGTACAACTCCCTTCGTATAAGTTTCTACGCTTTGTCGTTCGAAGAAATCACTTTTTTTTTTTTTACTTATGTGCATATTTTACCAAGTGAATTCTTCTATGTGGTAAAGCGGATCTCTGAAGGGCACTTTAACTTCTTCTCTTTTTTTTTTATATATACAAAGTTGTACCTCTGAGGAGGGATTTTTACGTTTCAACACTTGGAAGTTTTATTTCAATCTCGGTGAAACGTGTACCTCCAAAGAGTTGTGCCTTTGAAGAAAGTCTTTTCACGTTTCAACACTTGGAAATTTTATTTCAATCTTGGTGAAACGTGGGCTTCCGAAGAGGTCTTTCTTCTTGATTGCGCCCTTGAAGAGATCTTTCCTTTGAACTGTGTCCCTGGGAGGGGGTTGTACCTCTAAGGAGGGATTTTTCACGTTTCAACACTTGGAAGTTTTATTTCAATCTCGGTGAAACGTGTACCTCAAAAGAGTTGTGCCTTCGAAGAAAGCCTTTTCACGTTTCAACACTTGGAAGTTTTATTTCAATCTTGGTGAAACGTGGGCTTTCAGGAAGGTCTTTTATTTTGTCTCTGCATTTCAACTTTGGTGAAGTGAAATTCCGAAGAGCGGTTGTTACACTTCATCTCTTGGTGAAATGGGCCTCCGAAGAGGGCTTTTATTTTTGTTTACATTTCAACTCTGGTGAAGTGAAATTCCGAAGAGCGGTTGTTACACTTCAACTCCTGGTGAAATGGGCCTCCGAAGAGGGCTTTTATTTTGTTTACATTTCAACTCTGGTGAAGTGAAATTCCGAAGAGCGGTTGTTACACTTCAACTCCTGGTGAAATGGGCCTCCGAAGAGGGCTTTTATTTTGTTTACATTTCAACTCTGGTGAAGTGAAATTCCGAAGAGCGGTTGTTACACTTCAACTCCTGGTGAAATGAGCCTCCGAAGAGGGCTTTTATTTTGTTTACATTTCAACTCTGGTGAAGTGAAATTCCGAAGAGCGGTTGTTACACTTCAACTCCTGGTGAAATGTGCCTCAAAAAGGGTTTTCATCGCCTGGAAGTTACTCTCTCATGGTTGGAGGGTCATGACTCCTCCAATCTTTTTTGTTGAGTAGAGAACTTTCTTTTTTGTGGCGTATGACCCATTAGAGGTCTTTCTTCTCCGAAGAGTTGTGCCTCCGAAGAGGATTTGTGCTGCCGATGATGGCCTTGGTTGTTCCTTTGTCCACTTGCTTATGCTTTTTCAGTGATCCTCTTTTTTTTTTTTTTTTTACAAGTGACTCGTTTAATCCAAGGAAATGTACTTCATTGCCAGGCCAGTTCGTGAGAACGAGCATCAGCTTCTTAATTGGATGTTTGTTTGTTCAAACGATCTCAACTTATTAGCAAAGACCCGTTTCTATCGAAATCATAGGCTGTTCAATTGAAGTACTTCCTATCTAGGATTTGAATTCGGGGCTTTTGTGACTTGAAATTTGGTGAGAATCACTTGGTCATTTTATGTGCAAGTTTCACTTCCACTGTCTGCAAAAATTTAAATCGACATTTCAGCAACACATTCTATGTACTTTTCATATCGAAAATAAAGCAAACATGTAATAATAATAAGGAACACAAGATTTATAGTGGTTCGGCCAGGAAATTGAGCCTACATCCACTTTATATTCTTTCATTATTTACTTGCATCAGTTTTACAATTGCTTTCAATTACAAGAATCATACATTCATAATTCTTTTTACAATATTTCAACAAAATTTTCAAGTAAAGTATGGACGCAAATGGTTGCTGTTCCATGCCCTTGGAATTTGATCTCCATCAACAGTGGTGAGTTTGAATGTGCCGTCAAGAAGCTTCTGACCTATTACATACGGTCCTTCCCAATTTGGCCCAAACACACCTGTTGCTGTCATGATTCTCTTCAGGACTAGGTCTCCAATCTCAAAGCTGCGTTGGCGAACTTTGGAATTAAAATGTCTGGCTATTCTTTGCTGATGAGCTGCAATTCTGAGATTAGCCTCATCCCTTTTTTCATCAAGGAAATCTAGCGCTTCAGGCTGTTGCCTTTTGTTTTCTGCTTGATTGAAATGGATCCTTCTGTGTGAAGGAACCTCTGTTTCTTCCCATTGTTATTTTCCCTTTTTTGCCCTACAGATTCATTCTTGCGTGGAGCAACAGTGTTATCTTCAGCTTTCTCCGACACTGCCTTCACCGGTACAGGACGGCTTTCCAGGCGTATGAATTCATCTGCCTTTTTGTAGAATTTTTCGAGGGAGGTTGGCTCCTTCATGTTTAACCATTTCCCAAATTCGCTCGACTTATCAATAGCCCTCATCAGATAAGTCAATATCATTCGCGGTTCCGCATTGTCCACCTCTGCCAGCGCTATATTAAAGCGGTTCAAGAAAGATCTGATAGATTCACCAGGATTCTGTTCTATACTTGACAATGACATGATGTCTTTGGCCTTTGAAGCATATAGTCTAAACTGTTCCTTGAACTTTCGGGTCAAGTCTAAAAACTGATCAATAGATCGGACTGGCAACTTGGTGAACCACAGTAAAGCCACGCCTTCAAGGTATATGGGGAAATATCGGCACTTTATCTCGTCTGAGACCCTGGCACCTGTCATGTGCCAATCATATTTATACAAGAATTCATTCGGATCACTTGTCCCTTTGTAAGCTGGGATAGTTGGAGGGACAAACTTCCTTGGAAACTCCGCCTTTAAGATTTTCTCAGTAAATGGAGTTTTACTTGGGGCGAAACCCCATTCTTTCTCATCTTCAACCCTTTGCATACTTTCTCTCATGATTTGCCGGACCATTCCAGAAAGATACTCCTCATCATGTCGAGTTCCAGATCCACCAACCTCAGGAAGCGTTTGCTCAAAGGGACTGGCAGCCCTTTCTGGAGCATTCCTCTCATTAGCATCATGAATGTTGCCAGCATAATTCCTTCCATTACCAGCCGGTTGATTGTTTGCCCCGAGCAAATCATTCAACTTGTTCAGAATTAGAGCATTTTGGGCACTCTGAGCTTCTAATTGTGCATTCTGGGCGTTTATCTGCTGGTTCAGTCCTAATATTACAACATCCAACTCTGCTTTCGTAACCCCAGCAGACGGAATGGGTTAATTAGGTACAGGGGAAGCGGAGGTTCCCTCTTGAATATTTCCAGATCTGACAGATCTACTCTTCCTTCCAGGAGCCATTATCTCGGATAGACTTCTGGTTTTTAGGGAAATTCTCTCTACAAACCTCTGTGAAGCAATGATGATAACTTGCCTGAGTTCAATTCTCAGTGAAAGCACCAAAAATGTTAACGCTAAAATTTTAACGCTAACACCCCGGTGTATGAGTTGTAGTTGTGAAAGCACCACCCGACGACTCGGGAACAGATTACAAGCGGATAATAGTAGAAAAGCGGTAAACAACAACAATTTTATAGTGGTTCGGCTTTATGGTATAGCCTACGTCCACTTTAAGTACTTTTATTAATAATCTCGTTACAAGCTGATACAATTCTTCCCAAATACAATACACTTTGAATTACAAGAGACTTAGAACGAGTAGCTTAAACTTCGATGAAGATGAGAGTTTTCGAATCCATGTTGGATGTATGTGATCTCTTCTTGAAGTTGTTTGTAGCATTCTTAATATCTTGAGAGCTTCAAGTGTTGGATTGGATTAGTTTGTAATGCAGCAGAGTAACGGTGTTTGAAGGAAATCAGCCAAAAGTCCTCTTCTAGTTGGAGCTAGGGTCGTTTTTATAGGCAATTCTAGGCAGGAAACATTACCAAGTCCTAAGTCGTAACCGACCTAAGTTGAGTCGTGGACGACTTAAACTAAGTCGTGGGTCAGTTGTCACTTAAATGCTGGGTCCAGACTTCTTCAAGGCATCCTTGCTGAACCCTAGATATATTACAAGTCCTAAGTCGCAAATGAGTTAACCTGTCCTCTCATAAGTGATGCGGCATTGAACTGATTCTTGTGTACGACTTACCATAGTCTTAAGTCGTGTACGACTTACCATATGTCGTAGGTCGTGACCGACCCAAACTGATCCTCGGCTTGTGGCTTAACTGGAGTTAACGAGTCATGGTGCAGTATTGAATTTGCCTCTGTGGCCTTAGGTCGTGAACGACCTAGTAAAGGTCGTAAGTCGGTCACGACTTAGGCGTAGTCGTCTTAACTCCTCGTCCCTCGAGTCGTTAAGTCATAGTTCCTTTAAGTTGTTGGACCGTTACTCCCTTGGGTCATTTAGGTTGTAATGACTTAAGTCGCAAACTTCCTTAAGTCGTGTCATCCTTAACTAGTAAGATTATGCCAACCTTAGGTCGTCAGGCCGTAATGTTCTTAGGTTGTGAAGGCCTTAAGTCGTAGACCTTATCTCGTAGACCCTTTAACCCGTGGAGGCCTTAAGTCGTAGACTCCTTAACTCGTAGATTCCTTAACCCGTGAAGGCCTTAAGTCGTAGACTCCTTAACTCGTAGATTCCTTAACTCGTAGATTCCTTAACCCGTGAAGGCCTTAAGTCGTAGACTCCTTAACTCGTAGATTCCTTAACCCGTGAAGGCCTTAAGTCGTAAACTTTAACTCGTAGAGGAAACTGGGTTAACAATATCCACGATTTTGGACAATGGATTTATCCTTTAAATAAAAGATGCAGAATTGTTGAATTTGGTTAACAAAGTATATTCACGATTTTGGACAGTGAATAATATATTAAAGAAATGTTTTGGGGAAGTGATATTTTAAATAGAATTAAAATGACCTAAAGATGCTTTAAAATGTATTAAGTATCGAAATAATAGATTTCGACATTCATTGTTGAAATAGACGTTTTCGAGAAATAAAAGGAAATAGTGGACTATAACACTATTGTTATAGTAAATGATTTTCGAAAGGAAATGTTTTGTATAGTATTGGGATTTATATATCTATCTTAATTTCGAATCCCTATACTAGTGATTTTGGGTTGTCGTAACGATGTTTTATGCAACATTCGTTTTGACTCAAATAAATGTGTTTAAGAGAATCTTTTCCTTAAAGAATAAAATATATACTTAATTGTGATTTAAGTATATTGAATATTTTCCAAATGTTGAAAATAAATAGATTTGTGAATTACTTATTATCAAATAAGTATGGAAATGTTTTTCCAATATGAAGTGAAAAGTTTTGAGATTTTATCTTTTAAAGATAAATTGAAATGTTTTGAAATTTGTTTTCAAGCGGTTGAAGTGTGGAAAAATATATATATCTTGTAAAGATATTTTTGGAAAATAAATAATTTGGGCAATTATTTGGAATCTGGTAATGTTGTGCATATCTATTGATAGTTAAATAACTGACTATCAATATTTACCTTTAAATAGGTAATTGTTGTGATTTGCTTGAATTTGAATGCTACACTTATTTTGAAATAAGTGCTCGTTATTCGGTTTAGCCGGGAGAGGACCTTTGGGTCATAAATCCCATTCCAAATATCGATACGTCGTTTATGGATAGCATTGAAGACCGGTGGTGAAGACTGGGTATTTGCGAGAATGATAGGACGACCTATCGATTGTCTCTGCACCGAGTACCTACAGTATTGAGATTCAGATTCCCTAAGTGATGGGAAGTCCGATCGGGATTGTGAATACCCGAATTGCAAGGGCTTCTTTGGAAGTGCCTTCGGTTCTGTTCGAACCCAGAACAGACTTGTATTGATTGTGTCCGACATTACATTTTGAGATATAAAGCAGATTTCTTTTAAATACATTTCTGTTGGTGGCGGAGAATTTATTCTCTTAGCTTAACACCATTCTCTGAGACGTATGAGCTCAGAAGTTATGTAGTTAAAGGTTATCAACGATGTATTCCCAATTTGGTAATATGGCATGCTGAGTGGTTGATCATTTGTGATCAGAGCATGGCTTTCGTGTAAAGCATAGCTTAGTGGACAAAACCTCATCGAGCCTCACGAACCGGTAATGGTCGAAACAGGAAAGATGCAGCAAGGTTTCAAGGGTAGCTTCCCTAGGGTATGGCCACTCCTTCTGGAAAAAGGTAGTATCATAGTATGGAGCCCAAATACTTACTCATGTGGACACTGTATTTTATTACTTTGCGATGTTGATGATGTTGAAAGCCCTCGTATAGAGGTCCCAAAGGACCGGGGGTGGCATATCTGAGGTTTTATTCCTCGGGAAGAGGGGCAGTCGGCCTTGTGTTGGTAGAGATCCGGTTGGGAGTCTCGAGGAGACCTTCTAGAGGCGTACCCATGTGGCAGTGGGAAGTTCCTTGGCCTGACCATTAGTTGGAAATCCAAAGAAACAATACGAGCCTTGTACGGTTTTAGTTGTAGAACCTGCCATTTACTTATGGTGGCGCCCCACTGTTTAGATTGTAGCTATAGTAGGCATACGATACTTGTCGTATGTTGGCTAAGATTTATATTATACTTTCGAAATGTTTTCCTACACTTTGCACTTAGAGTAATAATATCAAAGAAATTTGCATACCAAGCATGTTTGACTATCATAAGGAGAAATCTCCTCCGATTCTGCATTTGCATTGTGTGTGTGTGCGGGAGGCCTTATGGTAGTTACATTTTCTAAAAACATTGCGAATCTATTTTAAAATATTTCTTTATTTGTTTTTAAAGATAAAATATTTAAGTTCTCACACTAGTCACATGACTGACTTGGAGTTTATTGTTCCCTTCCTAAACTCTGGGTGCCCACCAATTTCCACATGGGCAGTCTAGAGTCAGGTTATCTGGATATTCTGGAATTCAGGAGTAGCTATGGAGCTCTGGAGGAAAGCTAGATGGCATGGCGTATCAACTAGTATATAGTATTTTTTCCATTGTTTGTTGTTGTAAACTCTTTTAATGTAATGTAGTGTGATGTAATATAATAAGTGATATAGTTCTTTGTCTTAATAAAAATTATTATCTATTATATTTTGTTCCGCTGCGATATGTGAGATTCTATTATTGTTTCTGTTTTCTTCTTCTATCTTCTTCTTCTTCTACCTTTTTATTCTTCTTTAACACTAACAATTCGGTTTTCTGGCCTTCGTTTGCTCGGTAGTTGACACAATGGACGTATTAATGTCTATTTTCGAGAGTCGAAAAATTGCGTTCGTCACATCTGATATCAGAGCATATGGTTAAGCGACAACCTTGGCTCTGTTGGGAATTACTCATTAGAGATAGAGTCAGTAGTGCTCTAGAATGAGTTTGAGTGTAATAATTGCTACGAGGGCGTATTTGTTAGTGAATATGAAATTATTTTGTATTGTGCTGACTTATCGGTTGATTATTTATAGATTCTGGTCGATGCAGTCTAGCTAACTGTCGTCGATAGGGGTTTCTAAACTCTTAAACGAGATAAACCGACACAGTATCATTTTGAATTGGGTAAATGAAATAATTTTACCTTGATTATATTTTATATATAAAGGAAATAATATTTTCAGAATTATTAAAATGTATATAAATTGATTGTTTGGTAATTGAAAATGTAAGAATGTATATAGGTTAATTAAAAGAATAAATTGTATAAGCGAAGAATTATAAGAATTGAATTATAATCAATATGATTTACAATTGTGAAATAATCTTATATATATAAGAAGTGAAACTATATGAATATATTTATAAATAAGAGTTGTAAATAAAAATGAATTTGAACTATGAATTGAAAATGTTGAATCTTGTTTATTTTTGGAAATTATTTTCCAAAATTAAAAGTTAAATAGAATTTTCTTTAGAATTGGAATCTGAATTAGATTTATAAGTTGAAATTTTAGCTAAGTTAAACAAATAATGTTTGAAATGGAATATCACTTAAGTGATATTGAATGAATTTGATTTTGGTATCGAAGTAAAATAATAAAGTGAATTAAACGAATGTGAACTTGAGTTATATAAATGAAATTCAACTTGAAACGCAAAATGAATTAGCAATTGAATTAATGAATGAATTGAAGGATAATCAATCGTATGTAAATAAATTGGTATAGAATAAGGGATGTAAGTGTTAATTCATTAAAGCTAATTAAAAGTGATGAACCAAATTGAATGAATGTAAGTGTCACGACCCGAACTCGATGTCCGACAAACAACATCAATTTCGTTTCGCGGGAGCTTGCAACACCATTAAATGATAAATAACACAGCGGAAATAAAAGATGATATCACTGATATAACATGAATACAATATCCGATACATCAATTTGATACAATGATAATCATCAACATCAGAGAATATACAACATAGAATACAGCGGAACACGATACAATATGAAATAAGTCTTCTCAGAATATAATACTGCAACTATGATTCAAAAAGCTCCAAAGACAGAGCTCCAAAACTCCTATCTCGATCCACCATCAAGATTGCACCAAGCTAAGCAAGTCTCATCGATATCCAAAGAAACTGAACTAGCTCCAGATGATCCACTGAACCTAATTATCAGAAAAACCAAACTCTAGACTGCCCGTGTGGAAAAAATTTGAGCATCCAGAGTTTAGGAAAGAAACAATAAACTCTGGATCAGTCGTGGGACTGGTGTGAGCAAACAAAAACTTTATCTTTAAAAACAGACAAAGAAATATTTTAAAATCAATTCGTAATGCTTTTTAGAAATGAGACTACTATAAGGCCTCCCGCACACACACACAATGCAAACGCAGAATCGGAGGAGATTTCTCCTTATGATAGTCAAAGATGCTTGATACGCATTAAAAATAAACTTTTGATATTATTACTGGTGCATAGTGTATGAAAAATCATTTCGAAAGTAAAGATATAAATCTTAGCCAACATAGACATTTCGAACTATGCCTACTATAGCTACCCTCCAAATAGTGGGGCGCCACCATAAGTAGATGGCAGGTAATACAACTAATACCGTACAAGGCTCGTATTGGATGAATGGATTTTCCAACAAATGGTCAGGCCAAGGAACTTCCCATCGCCACATGGAAACGCCTCTGGAAGGACCCCCCGAGAACCAAACTGGATCTCTGCCAAACAAGGCCGGCTACCCCCCTTCCTGGGGGAATATACAAAACCTCATATATTCCACTCCCGGTCCTTTGGGACCTTTAAGCGAGAGCTCTCTAACCAACAACATCACACAGTAAATAATATAGTGTGTCCACATGAGTAAGTATTTGGGATCCATTCCATGATACTACCCTTTTCCAGAAGAAATGGGAATACCTTAGGGAAGCTATCCCTGAAAACCTTGCCGTACAATTCCTGTTTCGACCATTACCGGTTTGTGAGGCTCGACGAAGTCTCGTCCACAAAGCCACGCTTTATACAAAAGCTATGCTTTGGGTCAACAAATGATCATAGAAATGATCACAAAGATAAAAGATCAAACAAATGATCATATCACAAATGATCAACACAATGATCATTTCACAGCAATACTCAGCATGTCACATTACCAAACTGGGAATATATCGCCGATAACCATCAACTACATAACCTCTGAGCTCGTATGTCTTAGAAAAGGGTGTTAAGCTAAAAGAATAAATTCTCCGCCACCAACAGAAATATATTTGAAAGAAATCGGCTTTATATCTCAATTTGTAATGTCAGACATACAATCCATACAAGTCTGTTCCGGGCTCGAACAGAACCGAAGGCACTTACAAAGAAGTCCTTGCAATCCGGATATCCACAATCCTGATTGGATTCCCCATCACATATGGAGAACTCTATACCGGAGCAACTCGGTGCAGAGTCAATCGACAGGTCATCCTATCGCTCTCGCAAATACCCGGTCTTCAAATGGTATCCATAACGACGTATCGCATACTCGGAATGGGTTATACGACCCAAAGGTCCTTTCCCGGCTAACCCGAATAGTGAGCGCAAAATTTAAAACATATGGATATGGGATTTCGATTAAGTCACAACTTAATAATTCTAAAGTTCCTTTCAAATGGTTTAAACCAATTACCATTTCAAATCTTTTAAACAAAAAGATTTATTTCACAAAGTTCACTCAGTTTCACAAAGATTCATTTACGGATTTCAAAATAATTTCCGTTTCAATTGGATTAACTCATTTAAATCTCTAAATCAAAGATTTATCTCATAGCTTTCAAATCTTATTTCCAAAGATTCATTCATAACTTGGAAAATCATTTTCGATTCAAACTTGAAATCTCTTTAATATAAATTGGAAGTTCATTACTCATATGAAAGATTTTATCACTTAGAAAAAATAGTTTTATTTTGGAAAAACCCTGATTCCATTTATACAAGTTACGATCTTTAATTCGAATTTTCAAATCAACACTTAAAAACGGTTTAAACCCGTATAACTTGTAAAGTCCTTTTTAAATCATAAATACTGAATATAGAATTCAATTTCAGATTTCTTTTGAATTTCAATCTAAATCTGATTATTTAAATTTCAAATCTTTATTAGTTATTCAAAAATAACTTTTATTCTTAAAACAGCTTTTCAAAAGCTTTTCCACATTAAAACTTAATTTATTTCCAAAAATATTTGAATTAAAAATTCAAATTCAAACTTATTTAAAAATCCGTGACTTAACCGATTTCCTCGTGAAATCCATATTTGTGTGTGTATAGTGTGGTCCAAGGATTTTACACAATAGTGCACAACATCAATCATCACAAATATATCAATATCGATAAGTGGTATAACCAATAACGCTTATCTTCCTTCACAGTTTCACAGATAAAATAAATTTATCAATCACGAAGATTCATCATTACAATTCGATATGGGTTTCGGATAACCAACTGGAATTCGATTCCTTGTCGCATCAAAATTCAAATGTCGTATACAGGTCAAGTGATTACAGAATAAAATCACCAATCATAATCCAGCACAGGGTAAATCAAATCTCACACATCACAATTTCAAAACAGAAATATCAATTCATTTTACAACAAATCAGATATCCTACATAATCCATAAGTAATCATCTTTAATTCTTATTGTGATATATTCAATTAAAAATAATTTCTTGGGAATTAATTACTTAGCCATGTATAATCAATCGTTAATTCATTATCGATTAATTACATACTTCATTTCAAATTAGTTAATTAACCAATAAATTCTTAATCAATCATTAAGTCTTAATTACTTAATTCCTTTATTCACTCTATTAAATTAATTACTTCATAATCAATTTATTTAACCTTGATTAACTATTCTTTAACCATAAATTAATAACTTTAATTATTAATTTATTTGCCATTAACTACTTAGTTAATCAATTATTAGTTCTTAATTAAATTCCTTTATTAATTAACTTGAGTAGTTAATTACAATTTACTTATCACTTAAACATAAATTAATTCAAACTCTAATTGTAATTAAAATGAAATTATTCTTATTACTTTCTAAAATAATTACTTAATATTAATTATTCACTAATTAACATTTTCAAAGAAATCTTCTTTAAACTTTGAAAATCAATTTAATAATAACTACAACTTTAAATGTTAATCAATTTCATATTTAACTTAATTACTTGATTAAAAATAATAATTAGATGTTGAAAACTTTGTTGAAGCATTAACTGAAACAATGAAAACTTGTTTAAATTTCTTGACTTTAACTGTTAAACTCTTTTCTAAGTTTCAGTGTTTAAAACTTGTAGAAAACAAGTTGTCCAAATTCAGACCTTTACAACGTACTATTCCAGTTTGACCAAAAACCCGATTCCATCCCTTAAATACTCGAGTATTACTTCGAGCCGAACACCCCCTTTCCCCGAGACCTCTTCTCTCCCTCTCGCATTCTTCCTCTTCTCTTTTTTTTCCCAGTCAAGTTTTAAGCTTAAACGAAAAACATCAGGTAAGCCTAGTTTGCATACTCGAGTTCGACCCCGAGACACTCACCCCTTGAACTCAAGAAACATCACGCGACATTTTCACCCATCACACTAACACCAAGCGAAACATGCACGTGCACGTGAACCCCCGCCACCTCCGGTTGAGTGGCCACCCACCACCAAGTCCATGACCATCTGCCCAAGCTTCCAGTGCAACCAAATTGGCGAATTCATGAGCCAAACACGATTGAGCACTCTAACCCAAACTGCAACAAAATGTGATCACCAGAAATCGCCTCGATACGCCTACTCCGACCAAATGGATACGAGCCACCAAACAGAAAACTTAGCCACAACACAACGCCTCGATCCATCACTTCGCGACCCATCCCGATCACCCATCGAAACTAGAAATGCTCGGAGAAACAGTTCGAAAAAAACACAGTTCGAACCCTAAAAACGCTTCGTCCTCTCAATCCACGAATTAGAAAAATTATTTTACATTTTTCTCGAGATCAGTGATGTTTATGCTTGCTTCAATCTAAATTTCAATATTTATTAATGATTCAATCACTGGCAATTTGTAAAAATACAATCTTTGTTCAAATGCAAATTGCTCTTCAAATACAAATCTAAAAATCTTTATTTTTGTTTTAAAAATCATAAATTTGTATGATGAATCAGATCCTAACTCTGAAATGTTGAATCGTGGCATTTGAGTATTCACTAATTTTGTGTTTGATCGTTTGTTTATAAATTTTCAGGGACACTTACATTTTTTTTCACTTAAGTACAATTTAAAGATGAAGCTTATGACTAAACAAACAAGTTTCATTTGAAACTTGAATTCAAACAGTGTCAGGATCAAAAGGTTTGAATTCTTTAAAACAAACTTGGATGTTGGAAAGTGTAAACAGAGAGCATTTTGAAGAACAGCATGCATACCATACATCAATACATATCACAGGCAGGTGTTTCCACAACAACACCAAAGTACTGATCAAAATTATCAACTTCCGTCATCACTTAGGTATGGAAGCAAGAAAGTCGGGAAAAAAAAAATTGCTCACCTGGAAACAAGATTTTTGAACAGAAGAAACTTTGTTGTTTTGAAATTTCTGCAGTTGATCTGCCTTTAACCTGTTCTGCTTCCTTTTAAGTTGAATGATTTTGAGTTTGTAAATGATGATAGTTGTTGATCTAGTTTAATTTTTCAAGTTGTAGTTTTTTTTTCTTTTCTATTTTTCTTTCTTTCTTCAGTAAAAGGTTTTGAACAAATTGGAGGCAACTCATATATATAAAGAGATGTCCAGTTTATTATTTGTAAAGAAAGCATGCTGTAGAGGCTTGCATTAATTGCCTTGGTATGTTGCATTAAATGCAATGTCCTATTTGTTTACAACTTATACTATTTGTTATGTATGTATACTTCTTTCTTTGTATAAGCATGCTCATGTGTACTTGTGCTTATATAAAATTCATTTGATTTTATATTTTTGTTTGTTTGTAGTTTTTATTCACAAGCATACTTCCTTTGCTTTCCTCTTGCTTGTCTCGGCTGATGCATCTTTCTTTGATATGCTTTTGTACATTATTATCTCCTTTGGTTTGTTTTTATATACTTTTGCATGTTGACTTGCTGATTTCCTTTTAATTTCAAAGCCTGTATTTATGTTTTATTTTATTTTATTTTTGTTTTCTTGTTTAAAATTCTTCTATTTGTTGTTTTATGTTTTGTTTGATTTTTACTTACTTTGTATGTCATATGTAATTAGATTTTCATTTTATTTCTTTTGTTATTACTCTATAGTTTTATTTTAAACATATAATTTATAATTCAATTCAATTTATTCGCTTTGAGTTTCAATCCAATTTCAAAAGCCAATAAGTATACTTTTCTTATTAATATTTGAAAATTTTAAACAAATCCATAATTTAATCCAAAAATTCAATTAAATTATAAATTTAAATTCGTCTTTAAAACCGGGATCGTTACGGACTTGCCCCCTTAAAAGGAATTTTGTCCTCGAAATTCGCCAGAGAGAGATAACGAAGATAGATGAAAGATAGAGAAATATCTTTCCAGGTCAAATTGAATATCAATTCTGCATTTGGCTTACCAAATCAGAATATCAACAACAAATATGAGAACAACTCAATCAATTACGAAAAATTGGGTTTCCTGATTTACAAAGTATACATGGGTATTGGTTAGTTCGAAGGGATAACTGACCGTTCGTAGAATATATCGAAACCCAATGAAATAGATAAAAATAGATTCGATTACGATTTTAGATTCAAGATTTAACTCATTTACGATTTTCTGAAAAATACAACTAAGGATAGTTCTAGTGTCGAACAAAATTCGAACAATTTAATCGTAGACGAGAAGATTACCTTACAAAATTTCTTTTCCTAAATCAGCTTGTTGAGGTTGAAGAATCGTCTCTGATTGCATACACTTTCTTTACTAAAGTTTGCTTCTTGGCTGGACAATTGATAATCCAATGTCCCAGCTTGCGGCATTTATAGCATCCAGTAGATTCCTGATCTGGCCTCATAAATGGCTCTCTCATTCCTGGCATCCAAGAATTCTTACATTTATCCGAGTAGTGACCTTTCTCCAAGCAATTGAGACAAGTAACATCCTTCCTTTTCTTTTGTATTCTCTTCTTTCCTTTATCTTTCCTCGATTTCTTTCCGCCAAACTTCCTTTTTCTCCAATTCAGATTACTTGCATCTACATTCTCCTCCGAATCTTTTTTCTTTTCCAGAGTATCGTATCTATAGCCCATATCAATTAATTCAGAAAAAGATTCCTTTACGTGAGTAGTCATTCGTTCCTGAAACTCCTTGTTCATTCCCCGAATAAACTTTTCATTCTTCTTTAACGGTGTATTCACCAATTCTGGACCAAATCGAGATAATTCAATATATTTGTTTAAGTATTCTTCAAATGATAAACTCCCTTGCTCTAAATCCATAAACTCCTGGTACACTCTAGAGATACCAGCAGACGACATATATCGCTGCTCAAACACTTCCTTGAAATGACTCCAAGTAAATTCATCTGCCGACTCATCCACGGTAACAGTTTCCCACCAAACTAAAGCCTCTTCCTGGAGTTGCCAAGAAGCTATCAACCGCATTTGATCATCATCTAATTTTAGTCCTTTGAAAATCTTTTCACACGATCGAATCCAGGCATGTGCTTCGATAACGGTTTCTTCGCCTGTGAATGGCTTTCCACCAAGTCTAGAAAACTTTTGATATAAATCAGCCAAATTCAATTGAGATTGAATAGAAATATCTGCCGTTGCAGGGTTTTGACCAGCTAAAGTAGTACTTTCCTGTCTCCTATTTCGTCCTCTTCTTCCACTCATTCTTACTATCTGTAAATAGTAAGAAATCTGATTTAGGCATTCGGACGAAATATCTTAGATAATAACAACAGATAAAAAGAATAGATTAAGAAATTTGGGTTTTGGTTCTACTGGTTTTACTCATTCTAGGGTATACTTCACCCTATCTCTAATGAGCCATCTAAGGTGTTACACTCCGTAGCTAAAGTTCTTACTCAACCTTCAGCTCTGATACCAACCTGTCACGACCCGAACTCGATGTCCGACAAACAACGTCAAATTCGTTTCACGGGAGCTTGCAACACCATTAAATGATAAATAACACAACGGAAATAAAAGATGATATCACTGATATAACATGAATACAATATCCGATACATCAATTTGATACAATGATAATCATCAACATCAGAGAATATACAACACAGAATACAGCGGAACACGATACAATATGAAATAAGTCTTCTCAGAATATAATACTGCAACTCTGATCCAAAAAGCTCCAAAGACAGAGCTCCAAAACTCCTATCTCGATCCACCATCAAGATTGCACCAAGCTAAGCAAGTCTCATCCATATCCAAAGAAACTGAACTAGCTCCAGATGATCTACTGAACCTAATTATCTGAAAAACCAAACTCTAGACTGCCCATGTGGAAAAATTTTGAGCACCCAGAGTTTAGGAAAGAAACAATAAACTCTGGATCAGTCGTGGGACTGGTGTGAGCAAACAAAAACTTTATCTTTAAAAACAGACAAAGAAATATTTTAAAATCAATTCGTAATGCTTTTTAGAAATGAGACTACTATAAGGCCTCCCGCACACACACACAATGCAAACGCAGAATCGGAGGAGATTTCTCCTTATGATAGTCAAAGATGCTTGATACGCATTAAAAAGAAACATTTGATATTATTACTAGTGCATAGTGTATGAAAAATCATTTCGAAAGTAAAGATATAAATCTTAGCCAACATAGACATTTCGAACTATGCCTACTATAGCTACCCTCCAAACAGTGGGGCGCCACCATAAGTAGATGGCAGGTAATACAACTAATATCGTACAAGGCTCGTATTGGATGAATGGATTTTCCAACAAATGGTCAGGCCAAGGAACTTCCCATCGCCATATGGAAACGCCTCTGGAAGGACGCCCCGAGAACCCAACTGGATCTCTGCCAAACAAGGTCGGCTACCCCCCTTCCCAGGGGAATATACAAAACCTCAGATATGCCACTCCCGGTCCTTTGGAACCTTTAAGCGAGAGCTCTCTAACCAACAACATCACACAGTAAATAATATAGTGTGTCCACATGAGTAAGTATTTGGGCTCCATTCCATGATACTACCCTTTTCCAGAAGAAATGGTCATACCCTAGGGAAGCTATCCTTGAAAACCTTGCCGCACAATTCCTTTTTCAACCATTACCGGTTTGTGAGGCTCGATGAAGTCTCGTCCACAAAGCCACGCTTTATACAAAAGTTGTGCATTGGGTCAACAAATGATCATAGAAATGATCACAAAGATAAAAGATCAAACAAATGATCGTATCACAAATGATCAACACAATGATCATTTCACAGCAACACTCAGCATGTCACATTACCAAATTGGGAATATATCGCTGATAACCATCAATTACATAACCTCTGAGCTCGTATGTATCAGAAAATGGTGTTAAGCTAAAAGAATAAATTCTCCGCCACCAACAGAAATATATTTGAAAGAAATCGGCTTTATATCTCAATTTGTAATGTCATACATACTATCCATACAAGTCTGTTCCGGGCTCGAACAGAACCGAAGGCACTTACAAAGTAGTCCTTGCAATCCGGATATCCACAATCCTGATCGGATTCCCCATCACATATGGAGAACTCTATACCGGAGCAACTCGGTGCAGTGTCAATCGACAGGTCATCCTATCTCTCTCGCAAATACCCGGTCTTCAACACCGGTCTTCAAATGCTATCCATAACGACGTATCGCATACTCGGAATGGGTTATACGACCCAAAGGTCCTTTCCCGGCTAACCCGAATAGTGAGCGCAAAATTTAAAACATATGGATATGGGATTTCGATTAAGTCACAACTTAATAATTCCAAAGTTTCTTTCAAATGGTTTAAACCAATTACCATTTCAAATCTTTTAAACGAAAAGATTTATTTCACAAAGTTCACTCAGTTTCACAAAGATTCATTTACGGATTTCAAAATAATTTCCGTTTCAATTGGATTAACTCATTTAAATCTTTAAATCAAAGATTTATCTCATAGCTTTCAAAACTTATTTCCAAAGATTCATTCATAACTTGGAAAATCATTTTCTATTCAAACTTGAAATCTCTTTAATATAAATTGGAAGTTCATTACTCGTATGAAAGCTTTCTATCACTTAGAAACAATAGTTTTATTTTGGAAAAACCCGATTCCATTTATACAAGTTACAATCTTTAATTCGAATTTTCAAATCAACGCTTAAAAACGGTTTAAACCCGTATAACTTGTAAAGTCCTTTTTAAATCATAAATACTGAATATAGAATTCAATTTCAGATTTCTTTTGAATTTCAATCTAAATTCGATTATTTAAATTCCAAATCTTTATTAGTTATTCAAAAATAACTTTTATTCTTAAAACAACTTTTCAAAAGCTTTTCCACATTAAAACTTAATTTATTTCCAAAAATATTTGAATTAAAAATTCAAATTCAAACTTATTTAAAAATCTGTGACTTAACCGATTTCCTCGTGAAATCCATATGTGTGTGTGTATAGTGTGGTCCAAGGATTTTACACAATAGTGCACAACATCAATCATCACAAATATATCAATATCAATAAGCGGTATAACCAATAACGCTTATCTTCCTTCACAGTTTCACAGATAAAATAAATTTATCAATCACGAAGATTCATCATTACAATTCGATGTGGGTTTCGGATAACCAACTGGAATCTGATTCCCTGTCGCATCGAAATTCAAATGTCGTATACAGGTCAAGGGTTTACAAAATAAAATCACCAATCATAATCCAGCACAGGGTAAATCAAATATCACACATCACAATTTCAAAACAGAAATATCAATTCATTTTACAACAAATCAGATATCCTACATAATCCATAAGTAATCATCTTTAATTCTTATTGTGATAAATTCAATTAAAAATAATTTCTTGGGAATTAATTACTTAGCCCTGTATAATCAATCGTTAATTCATTATCAATTAATTACATAATTCATTTGTACAATTTAAAGCTGAAGCTTATGACTAAACAAACAAGTTTCATTTGAAACTTGAATTCAAACATTGTCAGGATCAAAAGGTTTGAATTCTTTAAAACAAACTTGGATGTTGGAAAGTGTAAACAGAGAGCATTTTGAAGAACAGCATGCATACCATACATCAATACATATCACAGGCAGGTGTTTCCACAACAACACCAAAGTACCGATCAAAATTATCAACTTCCATCATCACTTAGGTAAGGAAGCAAGAAAGTCTGGAAAAAAAAAATGCTCACCTGGAAACAAGATTTTTGAACAGAAGAAACTTTGTTGTTTTGAAATTTCTGCAGTCGATCTGCCTTTAACCTATTCTGCTTCCTTTTAAGTTGAATGATTTTGAGTTTGTAGATGATGATAGTTGTTGATCTAGTTTAATTTTTCAAGTTGTAGTTTTTTTTTCTTTTCTATTTTTTTTTTCTTTCTTCAGTAAAAGGTTTTGAACAAATTGGAGGCAACTCATATATATAAAGAGATGTGCAGTTTATTATTTGTACAGAAAGCATGCTGTAGAGGCTTGCATTAATTGCCTTGGTATGTTGCATTAAATGCAATGTCCTATTTGTTTATAACTTATACTATTTGTTATGTATGTATACTTCTTGCTTTGTATAAGCATGCTCATGTGTACTTGTGCTTATATAAAATTCATTTGATTTTATATTTTTGTTTGTTTGAAGTTTTTATTCACAAGCATACTTCCTTTGCTTTCCTCTTGCTTGTCTCGGCTGATGCATCTTTCTTTGATATGCTTTTGTACATTATTATCTCCTTTGGTTTGTTTTTATATACCTTTGCATGTTGACTTGCTGATTTCCTTTTAAGTTCAAAGCCTGTATTTATGTTTTATTTTATTTTATTTTTGTTTTCTTGTTTAAAATTCTTCTATTTGTTGTTTTATGTTTTGTTTGATTTTTACTTACTTTATATTTCATATGTACTTAGATTTTCATTTGTATTTATTTTGTTATTACTCTATAGTTTTATTTTAAACATTTAATTTATAATTCAATTCAATTCATTCGCTTTGAGTTTCAATCCAATTTCAAAAGCCAATAAGTATACTTTTCTGATTAAAATTTGAAAGTTTTAAACAAATCCATAATTTAATCCAAAAATTCAACTAAATTATAAATTTAAATTCGTCTTTAAAACCGGGATCGTTACAGTAAGCAAAGTAATGAAATTTGGTAGTGTAGGATATACATTGATTGTTAGATTGTTGTTGGTTGATTGTGTAGAAATCCATATGAAACTGAATTAATGAAATTGAAAGCTAAAGTAATTGAAATCAAATTGGAAGTTAAGTGAATCTTAAATAGAATTGAATTTGATTTGGAAGTGAACCAACTTGAATATGAATTAGTGAATATTAACTAATTGAAAATGAATGCTAGTAAAAAAATCCAATGTTAATGAATCAAATATGATTTAAATTGGAAAACCAATTCATTGAATATTAATGAGAAGTGAAAGTGTATTGATTTGGTTATGGATGTTACCTTGATGCTAGTTGGCTGATGGTTGAATTTATTGATTCGATTGCATTTTCTATATTGGCACATATAGTTGTTGGTATATGTTGTATATTGACATTATTTTCATATATGCATTTTTCTCATTTGTTTGTTGAGTGTTTAGTAGGTACGGATTGCGGTTGCTTCGCATTTAGAGCTCGCTTTCGCGCTATTTTAGCCGTATATGCTCGCTAATAATATATAAGGTACATATCTCGGATTACATATCGTACTTTTACACTTTTTTCCCTGCGGGATGCCTCATTACTTGATGAGATGTATATTTGTGATATATATATATATATATATATATTGCCATTTCTTTTTTGGATCGAGTCGCGCAAAGGAGACTATGGCGAATTTTTCTGAAAATTTAAGGCGTTACAATATTTTTGAGAAAATTGGAAAATTTTGAAAATTATAACTTTGATTTTGGAGTGAAAAGTTAAGCGATATAGTTGGCTTTGAAAAGATAACTAAGTATGAATTGAAAACTTAGTAAAGTTATTGTAAGAAGTTTAACTATGGATTTTGAAAAGTTAATGGATTCTGTAACTTTTTCTTACTTGGTAATTTCGAGGACGAAATCCTTTTAAGGGGGGATGTTTGTAACGACCGAGAATTCTTGTCAATTGAAATTCGTATATTTAATTGATTTTAAATATTAATAACTAAAATTTGTAAGTTGAATAAATTTTATTTTGAATTTAAGAATTTAATTGTATAATCAAATCGATAATTTAATATTTCAAATTACAGAAATAATTGGAAATTTGGTCTAATGTCATTAAAAATGATTTGTAAACTTGTAATAAATTATATTAAAGTTAGAATGATGTTATACAACTTTTAAAATTGAATTAAAAGTTAATTTGTGGAAATTGAATATTTTAATATTTAATTGACAAGTTAAAATAGCCATTTTACAAACAGTCTCGGATTTCTATGAAACTAGTTTCATTGAATCCGTAATGTTAAATTATTGTATGATTTCAAATTTCGTGTCAATCGGACTTACGGTTTGTCCGGGGCAAGCTAAAACGCGTAGAAATCGCTTTGAGTGAATTTTGAATTTGAATAGTCGATTCGAAAACCTATCTTCCAAATTTGATCGAATTGGCTCCCAATATATATTCCATTACGTTCGGAATGGGGGTAAAATATTATAAACGCCAGGCAACACGCTTTGTTTGGAGTTTGGAAAAATTTGGGTGAATAGTGTCACGTAATTTTCTATAAAAGGCCACCATTTCTCACAATTTTCATCAAAACCCTAGTTTAAACCCTAGCCGCCGTTCTATATTTCAATGGCCAAAATTTAGATTCCTTCTCCCTCAATTTTCATCAAATCCACCAATTAATTCAAGAAACTTCCAACTAAAATAACGTAGAACTCGTCGAGAGCTATGCATTCAACGGTTGTGATAGGTTATCGCGCAGTGAGGAGAGAGAAAAGGCGCCGTGTTCTTCCTTGATTTGAGCATGCTTTTCTAAGCAGGGAGGCAACCGAGCTTCATGATGCTCTGGCCGAGCATGGATTAGGCGACGAGCTTTCGTATGGCGGTGGCTGATCAACGTGAAGGTGTTCGTATGGGTTGCGAGGATTAGGGTTTAGGGTGGCTATGGGTTCGGTTATCACCTAGGTCTTGTTGCGTGGGAGAAAATGAAAGCAAGGGCCAAGATTTTGGTTCAAAAGCGAATGGCCCAGATTGCAGAGGTTATAAAAATATAAATAAAAAGTTAACTAATTTATATAAATTCGTTCAAACTTTAAAATGCTGTAACTCTTTCATACGAGGTCCGTTTTGGACGAAACGAATTGCATCGGGTTCGTATTGACGAATAGTACGCGATGGAGCTGGATTGGAGTTGATTAGCGCCAGTGAAAATTTTGGGTAAAATTAAACGCGCGTTTAATTTTATTCGAAATAAAACACTGCAATTGTTATTGGAAACAAGGTGAGAACTTCTCAATCAATCGAAATTGTTTCGATTTAAAATTTTAAATAGTTAGATTTAAAATTGCTTGATTGTGTTGATTATATGCTTGGATAACAAAATATTATCTATTATATTGAAATAGACCCTATACGCCGTATATTAAGCGGAGGTTATTTATTAAATAGATATACCGCGATATTTCACCGTGAAGTGGAATTGGTATTATATATGTACTTGGAGTTGATTTCCCGTATTATATAGCGGATGAGACCCTATTGCGCCGCATAATAGCAGATAATATTTTATATAAACCCTTATACCGCGATATTCTGTATTGGAACGAGATTGGTATTGTGCTAACATCTGTGGATGTAGGGAAACAGGTTGGAGGGATCAACTGGATTCCTCACCCGTATTGATTTTTTTACAGATATTGTGATATATTCTGTTATCATACGATGTATGATGTCTTGGATGTCGTTATTGTTTTATTTAGTGCTGTTGCAACATTGGGCCTATTTTGGAAAATTAAAAGTGTTAAAGTGATGACTTTTGTGACAGCCCGCAAATCTGTACCCCTTGAATCAACACTATTCTACCTCTATTAACTCAAGTGGCACATAATTACGAACCATTAGGGTTAAAGAAGAAGAGATAGAAGAAGAAGAAACTAAACAATACCATAATCTCACAGTCGCAGCGGAATAAAATATAATAGTAAATATAGAACTTTACACAAAATGAAATCTATTACTATTTTATACATCATATCATCAGAGTATCTCATACATCAACAATCACAAATCAGACCTACCATACAATCATAGCAGCGGATATATATATAGGTACATCTAATACGTCTCGAACTCTAGCTCCTCTCCTACTCCATAGCATTCTGACCTGAACATATAATACTCGGTCTGACCCGAGCATTATAATGAAATAACACACGAGTCAGTCTGGAATACCAGCTGATAATAATGCATCCAAATTGATTATTAAAGTTTCAAAAATCCTTTGAAAACAAAAGCATCTCGTAAGACCACGCCATAAATAAACATGTCGGGTTTTTACCTCACGATAGCTAAAACACTTTTTATAGAAATCCTCTGATATTATAATAGTGTCTATTTACAAATACTTATAAAATAGCCGAAATTGTTACATTCATTAAATTCCAGCTACTAGCCACAAAAGTGGGCAATACAAACAAAACTCGTACAAGGCTCGTAGGGAGAATGGATTTCCAACAATGACTAGGCACTGGGGTACCACCTGTCACAGTATGGGGCCTAGATCACCGTACCGAGGATTACTCCCTTCATCACCTGCAACACAAGGCCGGAACCATTCCTTACTGAACAGTCCCGAACAAGATAAACCCCGTGGTTGGCGCGACCAACCACCCACTAAGCCGAATAAAAAGGGACATCTAGACAGGGGAAATATCTTGTCCTGCTTGGGCATGACCCACCTAACCTTGCTGCATATCCCCTGATTTTCAGGCATTCCCGGTTGATGAGGCTTGAGGCTAAGTGTTACCTTTAGAACGTTTTCACTTAGAATGCCCATCGTCCACCTGACAATGTTTCGCAAGCATTCGTCCATACAAGTCCGTCCCGGGTTCGAACGGAACCGAAGGCACTACTCCTACTACATTCATTTTCGAAATATCCTCAGGATGAGTAGTGACTAGCCCTTGCACTTCACTGCTCCATCTTCGACTCCGAACACGTTTTTCGCACGAAACGTACAAACCGGATCGAAGTGGTTTTCGAGAAATAAATCTCTATCCTGGTCTCTTCGAAACGATCAACGCATTTGTCAAATATTGATAGCCGATTATTTAACTATCAATTTATATTCATAAACATCCATAAGCATCCATCACACAATAAATAATACCCACATCATTTATTTGCCTCAAATATCTTTAAAAGATTATTTTCAAATTTCCAAAACTCATTTGAAAACAATTTCCCAAAATTCTTCCTTACAAGGTAAATCCTTTACCATATATTCCCATTGGAAATAACCAAGTTCAAAACATTTAGATTTTTAACAGTTAAAACATTTCATATTGAAATATACATTAAAATATGTAAATTTACTTCTAGGTATTTACTCAAAATATAATTTCGAAATATTTAAAGTAAAACCATTTTATAAGATATAACTTGATTAGAAATAAGGTTTAGTTAAACTAAATTTAAAAATAGAGTTGTAAAAGGTTTATACTAATTCCAAATAACTTAGGTCAAATTTGGCCTTTTAAAACAAATCCATTTGTAAAAAGAATAATTACTTTACTATTTCTAATTTATAAATAGTTACTTTTGAAAATAACGATTTCCAAAACACTCTTTTAACAAGTTTGAAGTTTTTAAAACTTTCTTTTTATAAAATCTGTTTAAAGCTTGAACTTGGTTTTTCCAAGGGAATCTCATTCCCACTTAAGCATCCAAGAAGATCCTTCTTATAAATTCTGTCAATTTATTTCAATTCAGGTTTACGTTTTAATAACATAAATTTAATTTCACATTTATCAACTGATAACGTTTCTCCTCGTTATCATTCCAAATTTACAAATTTTCAATTTTCATTCCATAAGATTTCAAATTTTAATTCTTTTAAATTCTTTATTTATCAATTTCTTGATTATTTATTTATTTTTTATTTTTTTTAAAACCCAATTTATTTTCTTTATAATTAATCTTCTGAGTTTATAGTTTATCCAACATCATCGCAATATAATTAAATTCCAAATTTATCAATCACAATATATAAACAGGCATCGTTATCAATTATAAAGATAATTACTACATTGTGAGGAATCCCGTTGGATCCTTCCAACCCGTTTTCCCTGCATCCACAAATATTAGCACAACAATATATATATATATATATATATATATCAATCCAGACTGATATAAATAAACACTTCAACCAATTACACAATTATTTAAATAACAACTACTTAAATCAGTTAACATTCCAGATGTGAGTGAGATAACTCACCTTGAGTTTCGGCGAGCGTTCAAAATTTAAATTAAACCGGACAGTGTCCGATTTAATCCAAATTTATACTTGCCCGGAATGACTCCGGATCTGCACCAACGCGTAGCACTCGTCTCTGCGATTCCGGCCTTTCCATTTTCGTTGAAATCTGATAATGTATGAATCAGATATGAATTTACAAAGTTTTTAACAAAAATTGTAAAACAATTATATATATTATTATTATTTTTACCAAAAATAACGCGGCCCGTCCCCTACGTCTCCATCCCTTAGGCGAACGATACCCAGGCAACCAAACCCAACCACGTAGCCTAGGGCTTCACCACGCCTCCATCTCGCTCGACGATACGTCGATCGGACGTCACCGCCACCTTCGCCTCCATTGCCTCCGCCTGAGAGCACATGAAGCTCGACGCCCCTTATAACTCGACCTTCGAGCTCGAACGCCGGTCCTTCATGAAGCCATCGCGACCACCACACAAATCGAAATGCCATCAAGGCCGTATGGATCTGAAGCCTGCGTTGTGCTCTACGATCTTCCAGTTGGAAGTTTTCAAAATTGAGATGCGGATTGATCGATAATTGAAGACGAAATTAGAAGGGTTTCATCCATTAATGAAAACTGCGGCAGCTAGAACGTGATGCTGGGGTTTGATAAAAATGTTAATATATATTATATTGTTTAATATTATTTTATTAATAAAATTGTCAATTTAACAATCTATTCAAACGAACTCCAATTCTCGCGTACCAACAGGCGTTCCTGGGGTTTTTCCGCGTTTCGGACACAATGGAACGAGTTTCGTAAGCTAATTCGGTCGTATGCGTGAGTTACGGAATTAAACGATCAATTTTAATTTAAACCGATTAAAACGATTTCGATGCGTTTCGAGCTGTCATGGTCAAACGAAAACTCCGATTGCTACGAAAATTGAAATCCGATAGTAACTAACTATTACGGAACCAATGGAACTAGTTTCGTCGCATTCCGAGACTGTGCCCCGGAAGGCTATTTTAACTCGTCTATTTAATCGGGCGATTTTCAAAATTGACGAAAACGCTTAAAATTTCGCTTTTAAAACTTTATTAACTTTATTATAACTCGTATAAAATTTATATTCACATTAAAAATCATTTTGGCTCATTCCGGACTAAAATCTGATTAATGGCAATATTTTATTATTAAATTCTATTATTAATATAAAATTCCAAATTCAATCTATCGCCAATTAATTCCCTCCAACGGTCCAAAATGATAATTCAAATCCAATTAGACTCGAAATAAACTTTAGAATCAAATTTTATCTCCATTTACTCTCAGAATGACTTATTTACCCCAATTCTAATATTCATTCATTATTATTCAAATTTCAATTAAATTATCGTATATAAAGTCTTAATCAAGTTTATTAATATAACGAAATCTTTTATATCATAATTCAAATTTATAATCCATATTAACATTTAAAATGAATTAAATGTTCAAATTTAGCGAACCAAAATTCCAGGTCGTTACATTCCTCCCCCCTTATAAAAATTTCGTCCCCGAAATTTGCTAGGGTAGAAAATACTCTCCAACCTATTTACTTACCCAATTTGCTTAGTTAAAAGCTTATATTTACTTTCCCAAAAAGTTTCAACTCCATTTCAAAACCATTTTCTTTATCCACTCAAAAGTTCGTATTTTAACATTTGCTTTCAAAAATAATTATCCAAGTTAGCAAAATTTTCCCAAAATCCCAAAAATTTTCTAACTCCCAAAATTTCCGAAAATTTTTGGCAGAGTCTCCCCTGTACGGAGGAGCTTTCGCGATATCGCAATACAGATAAATATATATACATCGACCCACACGGTCGGAAATCAAAATATATCACAATATATATCATTTTTCCCAATTATATTCGCGTAGGCGTACCTTTTTAGCAAATTTTAAAAGCAAGTAGCTAATATATAATGCATATACGTGCTCCAACTCTCTCGAACGCCTCCCGTACCTGTACTTACTCAAGAAACTCATTAGTTTTCAAAGATATGAACTTTTAACAACATTTCCAATATAAATGTAAGCCAAAACATATCCATTTCATCCCAAACAACACTTTGCATAATTTCATAAGTGAATCATATTTAAAGCATATACAAAGTCCCTTTTCTAATGCCAAACTCTATTATTATTATTATTATTATTATTATTATTATTATTTTTTGCACAAATGATTCACATACAAGTTTACCATTCTCAATTCATAATTACTACCACCAATTCATATTCACTTCAATATTATGAACATATGCTTAACTATTTTCAATTTACTTCAATTTAGATTCAAATTGATTCACAATCTAGTATACTTCCAATTTGATTCATTTGCATTTCTTTCCAAATTCAAACTTCGTTATATTCCACTCGAATGACCTACATCCGAGTTGCAAATGTTAGATTCACATTCACTTCAATAAGAGTAATACAAGCTTTTGATTCATTTACTTTTCTTTTCAATTAACCTGCATTTACATACAAACCCACTAAATAGATTCCAATCCATTTTCCATTATTCAAATGTCAATTTCATTTACTTCCTTTAATTCATTCACTTACATTTATACTCAAATCCATTTATTAAGATTTAGCCCATTCTACTTTCATCCAAACCAACTTTATTTTATTTCACTTGAAAGATTTACATTCAAGTTCACTATATACCATTCATATTTATTGCAACCAATTCATTTCTATTTCAATATGATTAACATATGCCTTACTTGCATTTCTTTACTTTAACTTACATTCCCAATTTGATTTAAAATCAAATTTTATTTTAAACTTGAAACATTTGCATTTCCTTTATGGTCCATTTCCATTCATATGCAAACATCAGTTATCAAAATGTCAGTTCATTCCAATTGATTCAAAAACCAATTATTTGCTTACTTTAAACTATTTATCTTCATTTACCACAATTCGACAAATTTACAATGCAAATTTGCATGTTATTCATGGAATAACCCATTACTTAAGCTTATAATAGTTTTAAAATTAATTCCCACTTAGATTCATATTAATTTATCAAATTCTGCATGGTTCACAATCCAAGTATTCTTATTCCATTTCAATTATTAAATCAATCCTTATTCTCACTTTTCAAATTTATTAATCATTTTAAGTTTATGTTTATTATATTATTATTATTATTATTATTATTACTATTATTATATATATTTTTCATAGTTATATAAGTCATTCCATTCTTATTTCAACTCATATATTCTTTCTTCATCACAATAACTATCTTAAAAGTCATTTGCATGCATTCAAAATTTTATTGTCCAAACAAATTTCATTTAAAGCTATTTCATAAGCTTAAAAATAACCATCTCATCCTCTTTCGTAAATGATTTCAATTCCATAATATCTCAATTTGTTTCCATTTTAATTGATTCTTACCAAATCAAACCATTTACAAATTTTAATCCCACTAGCTTAAACATTCAGCTCAACCACAATTATTTAATTTGCTTAAGCTTTCTTTACAATATCCCATTATCTTCTTATAAATCAATTTTTTTTTCATTTGATTCTCATCCAAATCAAATTCCAATTCATTAACAAATTTTAATGCACTTTGCCTATTTATTAAATCCATTTTAGACTTATTTTATTAGCAAAGAAACCAATTTAAATTAGTTCACTCATTTGAATTTATTTACAATTCAAACCATCATTATTATAATTTAATTCCATTTTTCATTCACACTTCATTATTTGTTACCACCAATTTAAATCCCATGCTACAGTTGGATTTCTGTTTACTTTCCAAATTTTGATCAATTATCAAAATTCTATTCATTACAATAAACAAATTCCATTTAATTGTAATTCAATTAGTCTCTAACCCAATCCATATTAGGTTCTAATTCACTTCCTCAATTCATACTGAACTTATTTACAATACGACCATTTTCAAATGTTCTAAACAAGAACTAGGTTCCATTTACCCTTCAATTATTAAGAAGCTTCCAAAACTATACACGTTCCCGTACTATTTTCATTTAATTTAGCTTATACTAAATTCACCTTCAAGCTTCTCTTTATTTAATTCAGCTTATGCTAAATTCATTCTCAAATAATCCCTTTGAATTTAGTTGAGTCAAACTTTTATTCATACAATATCCCTTCAGCAAATTAGATTTCTTTCAATTCAAGTCTTTCCAAATTTAGATTCAAGTTTTAACTAAATTTATTTAGCCATCTTGAATTCATTTCCTTTATATCTCACTTTACCTTATTTCAATTTACATTTCATTTGAGATTAAGTTTGGACTCACCATACCATTCAACTATTTCCCTATTATGATTATAATTTCATTCTTATTTATATAAGTTCGCCAACTTATTTATTTTAAAGCTCATATTGCTCATTTGAATCCATTTACATCATATAATCACAATTTCAAATTATATATATGTGTATCACTGAATTCTTAAGGATACAAATTTCTTTCATTTACCTTCTTACACAATATTAAATCCTCAATCTCAAATTATAAGTATACAACTTAATAACCTATGGGTACAATCCATTTCACAATGACCCACAATTTCAAAGCCAACTTACATTTTAATTTCACCCAAATCAATTTAATTCTAAGTCCAATTTATTTAACGTATCTAAGTTATATTCAAATTTTCTACTTACTTCAAAATATTTTATTCACTTCCAATTCCTCAAGTTAAATTTTTAATTCCAAGATTAAAATTTTCATTTCTTCCTTATTAATATCTACTTCACTTAATAAGTTCAGTAGTTAATTCATTTCAATTTTACACATTATTTAATTAGAATTTTCCCAGAATTCATTTTACCCGGTTTTTATTTCAAAACCATTTTGAAATATATCAAATATATACCTATTTGATATATCAATCAAATCTCCAGATTTTTCCAAAACAATTTGTTTATACCAAAACAAATTTTCCCATTTTGGAATGTCCAAAACAACTGTTACACCCAACTAGTCCAAACAATACCATAACCAAATATTAGGGAAGCAATCCATCACTTTAGAAACTCGAAAATGAATTCTAATGATGTGGCCAGCATCATCAGGATTATTTTCCAACGACTGAAGTGAGTTCAATGCTTCTTACTTTTCTAAATTCATTTCAAAACAGTTTCCATTTAAAAATATTTCCCAAAATAATATTCCAACATTGCCTTCAAACACGTTCAAATCTCAACAAACATTTCAAACTTTCCCAGGATTTTAAATTTCCAAACTTTTATTTATATTTTATTTAAAATCCTTTCCAAAGCTTCCGAGATTTAAATTCTGGCTGGGTTTAAATTAGTTATTCTCTTTTGTATACTTTATACTCATGGAATTTATTTGGTTATATCCATTTCACATTTTAGATTAACTTTTAGATTCTTATTTACTTATTGTATTAACACCCAATCAACCAAAAATATATATATAATAATTTCAGAAAATTATTTCTTTTATATCAAAATATAATTTTGGGTAAAATTATTTCGTTTACCCCCTTTAAACACAATACTATGTCGGTTTATCTTGTTCAAGAGTTTAGAAACCCCTATCGATACGGTTGTACTTCCCGTACCGACCAGAATTCATAAACACTCAAACGATAAGTCAACACAGTATAAAAACAATTTTATATTCACTAACAAGTACGCTCTTGTAATATCCCGGGATTGTACGTGGGATAAGTACCGAGATCTTGCATGGTTTTGATTGTTATAGTTTAAGTTCAAAATTGAATAAAATCTGTTTGTTTTAGAATAAAGTAAATACAAATTTTATAATGAAATAACACACGAGTCAGTCTGGAATACCAGCTGATAATAATGCATCCAAATTGATTATTAAAGTTTCAAAAATCCTTTGAAAACAAAAGCATCTCGTAAGACCACGCCATAAATAAACATGTCGGATTTTTACCTTACGATAGCTAAAACACTTTTTATAGAAATCCTCTGATATTATAATAGTGTCTATTTACAAATACTTATAAAATAGCCGAAATTGTTACATTCATTAAATTCCAGCTACTAGCCACAAAAGTGGGCAATACAAACAAAACTCGTACAAGGCTCGTAGGGAGAATGGATTTCCAACAATGACTAGGCACTGGGGTACCACCTGTCACAGTACGGGGCCTAGATCACCGTACCGAGGATTACTCCCTTCATCACCTGCAACACAAGGCCGGAACCATTCCTTACTGAACAGTTCCGAACAAGATAAACCCCGTGGTTGACGCGACCAACCACCCACTAAGCCGAATAAAAAGGGACATCTAGACAGGGGAAATATCTTGTCCTGCTTGGGCATGACCCACCTAACCTTGCTGCATATCCCCTGATTTTCAGTCATTCCCGGTTGATGAGGCTTGAGGCTAAGTGTTACCTTTAGAACGTACTTGTTAGTGAATATAAAATTGTTAGTGAATAACAAGTACCGAGAAGTACAAGAGCGTACGTGGCCTAGTACAAGTACGCTCTTGTAGTAGCCCAGGATCGTCCGAAGAGTTTTTATGGATTATAGGCAGGGAAATTTGGATTCTGGAATCGGAGCTTTGATTGGGATAAGTTTTTCTCTGATTTAGGGAGCTATAAGTTGGGACGCTAGCTTCGTAGTGTTTTGATTTCTTTTGTGTTTTGGGTAGATCAGTGTTTGGTTTTCTATAGTTGAATTGTCAGTTTGGATAACTGGAATTCAGTATGTTTCACGTATCTCTGAGGGAGTATGTGTTTGATATTTCTGGTCGTAGAACCAGCAGTGTAGGATGGGTTGTTTGTTGAGTCAGACTCGTTTGAAGTCTGATATTCTGTATAGAATTGTAGTAAGGATCTCTATAGTTTAGCAGTGTAGATTGATTGGATTTTGTAGAGCAAGTATTCCGATATATATATACCAGAGAAACTCGTGAAGGTTTTATCCAAAATTCTTTTGGATAGTTAGGTTTGTTCTGATTGTGTGAATTGGTTGCATTGGTTGTTGGCATATGATTAACATATGCTGTGTTTCAAAATAAAATCTGTAAATAGATTATTAAATTAAATTTGTTTTAAATTTCGGGGACGAAATTCTTTTAAGGGGGAAGGATTGTAATATCCCAGAATTTTGGGCAATATAAATTTAATAATCTGTGTTTAAATTTATATTGAATTGATAAATTTTGTTAATAAATTTGATATTGATTTAATAATCTTCTTTATTTAGATATTTAATTTGTGAAATTATTTTTAATGAATTAATCAATTGTTTTCTATTTAAATATGTATATGTACTTATATATATTTTAAATAGATAAGGTGTTTTTAATTTAAATTAGTATAGCATAGCTTTAATGTTTTAAAAATAGAAATTGTGATTTATTTTGGATTTAAACTTTTCAAGAATATTTAATAAAATACTATACGATTTTAAATATGAGAAAAATGTTTTAATTGATTTAAAAATTCATTTTAATTCAAGTTAAATATTTAAATATGTTAACAAAAATGTTTGTGTTATTCTTTTTAAATATTGATTAATAATTTTGATTTGTAAATTTAATTTGAAATTTAAAATACAATTTTAAATTTGAAAACATGTATTCATGTAAGTTATTGCAAACTCTTTTATAAATTATTTAGAAGTATCTTCTCCAATTGTTTTATTTTGTTTTATTTAAATACTTTGTTTTATTCTTTTAATTTTTTTTTATATACTCAATTAAGTATTAATAACTTATTAACTAAGCTTAATAGTTCATTAACTCTAGCTATAAATACTAATTAATTTAAGATAACATGTGTAAGTAATTTAAGCCTAATCTAGCATGTGTTAAATATTTGAGTGAGCAAGTTAACATGTGTTAACATCTTAGACAAGTGTCATGTTGTATTTTTGTTTTTCTTTAATTTTAATTAAAATTATAAACTAGTTATATAAAATTTGCACTCTTCCCATTCTCTTTTCCTTTCTTCATTTCCATTCAATTGCATATCAACTTCAATGGAAAATCTGAAAGCTATCATACACATTTTCAAATAAAAAGAGATCTTGCATTTCATTTGCATTTTCAAAATGCAAACATGCATTGCATTCAACTCCTCTTTTTCAAACGTTCAAAACCTGCAAAACTAAAGCATGCATGTAATTTCTAATCTGCATTCAAAATAAAATCTACATACATTAAATCAAGTATGAAGGCCTGCAATTCAATTTTTATCAAGTAAAGCCTGCATATTTGTTTCCTGCAATCTACAACTTGGAGGGATTTGCTATCGGCATGTTCTTGCTGAAACAAAGGCCTGCATACATAAATTTTTCAAAGTTGATAACATTTGAAATCAAGGAAGTCTGCATTCATCTATTTCTTACAAATCTAGAACCTGCAAATTGAATTTGTGCTCTGCATTTTCAAGTACAGGTGAGTAACATCTAATTTAAATAAGTTAAGTAGGAATTCATGCTTGTTTATCTGATGAATTAAATTTGTGTATATGTTTTTTTTTTAACTGCCTGCCTGTGTATATGAATATGATGCATGTCAGATTTCCAAGGTTTTGATTGTTATAGTTTAAGTTCAAAATTGAATAAAATCTGTTTGTTTTAGAATAAAGTAAATACAAATTTTATATGATTTAAAATTGAATTATTTGTAACTTGGGAAATCAAGTTACACAAAGTGACTTAGCATAAAGGAAATTCAAATTTTATAATTTGATGTTTTAGATTTATAAATAGAACCATCAAGTAAAATCATGAATTTCAAATCAAATATTAAAACTTTGTGTTTTAAAAGAAGAGCAGATTTGAATATATTGTATTTTACAATTTGGTCAAGTTCTGTTGATGCATGCAATTGAATTGGTTGAAATTGTTTTTAGAGACAGTGTGTCTATTTTAGATTATAGGAAAAATATAGAATTGAATTAAAATTCAATCTGGGTGATGCAAATTTGGGTTTCCAGGTCTAGAACCCTAGTTTTCAGGGCTGTAATGATTTGGACTTTTCCGCATTTTTAGTGAATCGAGTTCGATGTTGTTTTGGGGGTTGGAAGATGATGGTAAGTTGATGTTCTTGACGGAGTTTCAAGATTTATGGTGGTCGGAGTGGGGAGTTGTTGCCGTTGACAGGTCAACTTGAAAAGGGGAGGCTGTTCCAGGTTTCTAATTTAAACACTTGAATTCAAATTCAAGTTGTATTATGGGATTTTGAGGGTTGAAGGTGGATGTGGGGTTTTGGTCGATGGGGGATGGCCGGAGATGATGGCCAGTGATGGCCGGAGTGGGGAAGTGGATGCACAGGAGGGTTGTGCATGTTGGTGATGATGGGTTGTGTTTTTTTTTGATTGCAGGGTTATTTCCTTGGGTTTGTCTCGGGGGAAATTAGTGAATGACTTGAAGCTTTATTACATCTGAATCGAAGTAATTTCTAGCAGTGCTCGGGTTACCTGATGTTTCAGGCTTTTAGTTTTTGAACAGAACTTAATTCCAGGTTTATAAAATATGAGTAAAGATAAATTGCAAACAAAAATGTAAAACTAATTGAACCTGAAAATTTAATATAAATTTAATTAGTTAAATTTTGGGTTTTTCAAATAATTTAAAATTTTGAAATTTTAAAGCAAATCTGAAACCTGTTTTCCAGGTTTACATAAATTACTTTGAAAATTTGAAATGCAAAACAAAATTTGGAAGCTAGCTTGTAACCTGAATTTAGAAGTAAATTCAAATAATTTCAATCTTGGTCTTTGTAATTTAGTTTGGGTTTTAAACAAAACAGAAACTTTTTTCTGTTTTATTTAAATTTTAAAGGTAAGTTTAAATTTGTAAGATTAAGTTTAACAGGGTTTTCAAACCTGAAATGTAATTATGAATTCAATAACTTAAATCTGAGATTTTTGAATCATTTTGAATTCAAATTTAAGATGGTTTAAACAAAGACAGAAAACTATTTTTTTTTCTGTTTTAAATTTAAAAGCCAATTTTAAAGATGTATCTGAAAACTTAAATCAAGTTTAAAATCTGGAAAATAGAAATATGGAACCTGAGTTTGAATTTAAAAACTGGAAATTTAAATTTAGACTTTAAACCTTTAAAAGAATAAAGGAACATTGGTTGGTATTTAAAACTATAAGTTTTAAATTGTGAAATAAAGTTTAAAATAAGTTAAATTTAGTTTTAAAAACATGAGATTTGACTTAATTGTCAGTTTTTAAAATTTAATAAGTTTTTAAATTTAAAGTTGTTTTAACTATTTTAGGAAGTTTAAATAATTTGAATTTGAAATGAAGATGGAGATGTAAGTGAAGTTTTAATTTTTAGGATTGAATCTGAAACGAAAATTTAAAATTTGTTTCAGTTTGAATTTTAAAAAGCAATTTTAAATTTGACTTTGTTTTGAAACAAAGTGTTTAAAATACTTTGTATAAAGAAGAATGTTTCTTAATTTTGAACTTAAGAAATTGATTTCATTTAAATTATTAAATTAATTTAAATGGAATATTAATTATTATTTAATTATTAATGTGGATGATTAATTAGGTAATTAATAGTTTTTAAATTAATTAATTAAGATCTGAGATTGATTAATTAAGGTTAATTAATCTATAGTTAAAGATTGTTAATTAAATTTTAATTTATGATTAAAGTTTATTTAATGATTTTAATTAACACTTAATTAATTAACAATTTGAGATTTATTAAATTTTAATTAAATATTAATTAATTGATAATTAATGATAATTTGTGTAAGTAATGTTAATGTAGGTCATTAACTAAAGATTATTTAAAGATTAATTAATGTGATTAATTTTAATAACTAATTTGATTAATTAATAATAATAATTAATTGTTTAATTGTTAATTACTTAATAAAAGTAATTAATGAATTAATTACTTAGTGTAATTAATTTGATTAAAGAAATTAGTTTAGATTAATTAAGTTAATTAATTTAAACATTTGTGTATTAATGATAATTACTTTATGTAATTTATGAATTTATAATTACTTAAGGAAGTAACTAAATAATAATTACTGAATGTAATTAAGGATATTTATTATAAAAGTAATTTAAATTACTTTGAAAATTAGTCTAGTGATTAATGAAGATAATTAATTAGGAGTAAATAATTATGGGATGAGTAATTCAAATAGTTAATTACTGAATGGATATTAATCATGGGTGATTAATATATATATGGTTTAAATTGAAGATTAATTACTATGTAATTAATTCATATTAGAGATTGATTAAATGGAATCATTAATTAATTGATTAATGATGAATTTGGTATTGATAAATTAAGGTATAATTAATGATTAAATTAATTAAGCAATTACAAGTTAATTATTTGTAAGGGGTTTAAGTAATTAACTTGCATAATTAATATTAAGTGCTAATTACTTATTGTAATTAGATATGGTTAATCAGTAATGATTAAGTAAAATGAATATTGGAATGGTGATGTATAAATTGATTTATAATCATTTGATGATTAGGATAAGCAGGATTTTGATATTGAAGAAATTAATTTAATTTATTTTAAATTAATTAAAGATTAAGTAATTAATTTAATTCATTTTAAATAAATTATTAATGGTGTGATCATTAGATCATTGCTTATGTTTGATGATTGGTTTTGATTGCTTGGTATGGTTTGTAATCTCTGTATGAGATGAGTAGTGTATGTGATATGGATGCATTGGTTGCTTTTGGATGATAGTATGGATTATCTGATTTGATATGAATTATCTGTTGATAATGTTGATTATCTACTGTGTTATAAATTATCTATCTGTGTGTATATAGATAATGAATTGAATTATTTTAAAAACTTTAAAACAACTTGGCCTTAAAAGACACGTTTTGGATTTCGATGAGACCGGGATCGGGTTGCCATATTTGGATATCCGAAAACCACATCGATTCCAAATAACGTTAGGTCGTGAATCAAATGGAGCATTGTGAAGCCTCGAGGTGTAAGGACTATGAGTCAGTATAACTCTGTGGGTGATTCCGTAATGAGTTTGACGGAATAGTACTTATAGATTCGAGATGGTGGTTTAGAGTGCAAGGATTATTGTCGTTAACTCTGAGGGTGATTCCAAAATGAGTATAACGAAATAATGCCTTCGGTTTCGTTCGAACCCGGAACGAACTTGTATGGATTGAATGTTTTCAGATCATCGTCAGGTGGACGATGAGCATTCTAAGATGATATGTCCTATAAAGGTAATCGCAGCCTCAAGCCTCATCAACCGGGAATGGCTAAAACAGGGGAGGTGCAGCAAGGCTTCGTGGGTAGCACCCACTGGAGAGCAAGATTTATTCCTGTATAGAGGTCCCTTTTTATTCGGCTTAGTGGGCAGTTGGAATCGCGCGCCAACTGCGGGGTTGTCTTGTTCGGAACTATTCAGTAAGGAATGGGTCCGGCCTTGTGCTGCAGGGGAGTGGGAGTACTCCTCGGTACGTTGATCTAGGCCACGTACTGTGACGGGCGGTACCCCGGTAGCCCTGCCATTGTATGGAATCCAAAATCCAATAAGTGCCAACGGTTTTGATTGTATTACCCACTTTTGTGGCTAGTAGCTGGAATTTAATAGATGTAACAATTTCGGCTATTTCATATTTACTTGAAAACCCTAGACACTATTATAATATCACAGAATTTCCTATCAAATGTTTTGGTTAGCGTAAGGTAAAATTTTTCCATGTTTATGTGTGGGAAGTCTTACGTGATACCTTTCTTTTCAAAAGTTTTTTTGAAAATTAAGCAACTTTAACCTGTTACTCACACCAGACCCATGTCTGACCCGGAGTTTTTTTTTGTTAAACTCTTGGGTACTCAAATTTTTATGAGTAGCCAAGGGAATCAGGTTAGCTTTGACGAATATTGGAGGAGAAATGGAGCAGGAGGCTTCTGAGCTAGATATTAGTATTCCGCTGTGTGTTCTGTGATTGTTTCTGAGTTGTATTTTGTTGTAAATACTAGACAGGTGTTTATAATTGTCTAGTATGTGTTGTATATCTTTGTACTCTGATAGTGGTTGTAAACTATGTAATATTTTATGTTATTAATATAATTTATTCGTTCCGCTGTTTAGATTCTGATGTGTTGTTTCTTCTTTCTTTCTTTCTCTTCTCTATCCCTTTCTTTTCTTATTAGGGATGCAATTTCCTGGAGTCCGGAAGTTGGGTCGTTACAGCTCTCATATCTATTAATACGCTCAACTCATTATAGAGTACTATTGACTCTGTTTAATGAGTAATTTCCCCACCAAAGCCTAGGTTGTCGCCAACCTAAGCTCTGATACCAAGTGTGACAGCCCGCAAATCCGTACCCCTTGAATCAACACTATTCTACCTCTATTAACTCAAGTGGCACAGAATTACGAACCATTAGGGTTAAAGAGTAGAATAAGAAGAAACTAAACAATATCAGAATCTCACAGTCGCAGCGGAATAAAATATAATAGTAAATATAGAACTTTACACAAAATGATATCTATTACTGTTTTATACATCATATCATCAGAGTATCTCATACATCAACAATCACAAATCAGGCCTACCATACAATCACAGCAGCGGATATATGTATAGGTACATATAACACGTCTCGGACTCCAGCTCCTCTCCTGCTCCATAGCATCCTGACCTGAACATATAATACTCGGTCTGGCCCGAGCATTATAATGAAATAACACCCGGGTCAGTCTGGAATACCAGCTGATAATAATGCATCCAAATTGATTATTAAAGTTTCAAAGATCCTTTGAAAACAAAAGCATCTCGTAAGACCACGCCACAAATAAACATGTCGGGTTTTTACCTTACGATAGATAAAACACTTTTTATAGAAATCCTCTTATATTATAATAGTGTCTATTTACAAACACTTATAAAATAGCCGAAATTGTTACATTCATTATATTCCAGCTACTAGCCACAAAAGTGGGTAATACAAACAAAACTCGTACAAGGCTCGTAGAAAGAATGGATTTCCAGCAATGACTAGGCACTGGGGTACCACCTGTCACAGTACGGGTCCTAGATCACCGTACCGAGGATTACTCCCTTCATCCCCTGCAACACAAGGCCGGAACCATTCCTTACTTAACAGTCCCGAACAAGATAAACCCCGTGGTTGGCACGACCAACCACCCACTAAGCCGAATAAAAAGGGACATCTAGACAGGGGAAATATCTTGTCCTGCTTGGGCATGACCCACCTAACCTTGCTTCATATCCCCTGATTTTCAGTCATTCCCGGTTGATGAGGCTTGAGGCTAAGCGTTACCTTTAGAACGTTTTCACTTAGAATGCCCATCGTCCACCTGACAATGTTTCGCAAGCATTCCTCTATACAAGTCCGTCTCGGGTTCGAACAGAACCGAAAGCACTACTCCTACTACATCCATTTTGGAAATATCCTCAGGATTAGTAGCGACTAGCCCTTGCACTTCACTACTCCATCTTCGACTCCGAACACGTTTTTCGCACGAAACGTACAAACCGGATCGAAGTGGTTTTCGAGAAATAAATCTCAACCCGGTCTCTTCGAAACGATCAACGCATTCGTCAAATATTGATAGCCGGTTATTTAACTATCAATTTATATTCATAAACATCCATAAGCATCAATCACACAATAAATAATACCCACATCATTTATTTGCCTCAAATATCTTTAAAAGATTATTTTCAAATTTCCAAAACTCATTTGAAAACAATTTCCCAAAATTCTTCCTTACAAGGTAAATCCTTTACCATATATTCCCATTGGAAATAACCAAGTTCAAAACATTTAGATTTTTAACAGTTAAAACATTTCATATTGAAATATACATTAAAATATGTAAATTTACTTCTAGTTATTTACTCAAAATATAATTTCGAAATATTTAAAGTAAAACCATTTTATAAGATATAACTTGATTAAAAATAAGGTTTAGTTAAACTAAATTTAAAAATAGAGTTGTAAAAGGTTTATACTAATTCCAAACAACTTAGGTCAAATTTGGCCTTTTAAAACAAATCCATTTGTAAAAAGAATAATTACTTTACTATTTCTAATTTATAAATAGTTACTTTTGAAAATAATAATTTCCAAAACACTCTTTTAACAAGTTTGAAGTTTTTAAAACTTTCCTTTTATAAAATCTGTTTAAACTCGAACTTGGTTTTTCCCAAGGAATCTCATTCCCACTTAAGCATCCAAGAAGATCCTTCTTATAAATTCTGTCAATTTATTTCAATTCAGGTTTACGTTTTAATAACAGAAATTTAATTTCACATTTATCAACTGATAACGTTTCTCCTCGTTATCATTCCAAATTTACAAATTTTCAATTTTCATTCTATAAGATTTCAAATTTTAATTCTTTTAAATTCTTTATTTATCAATTTCTTGATTATTTTTTTTAAAAACCTAATTTATTTTCTTTATAATTAATCTTCTGAGTTTATAGTTTATCCAACAACATCACAATATAATTAAATTCCAAATTTATCAATCACAATATATAAACAGGCATCATTATCAATTATAAAGATAATTACTACATTGTGAGGAATCCAGTTGGATCCCTCCAACCCGTTTTCCCTGCATCCACAAATATTAGCACAACAATATATATATATATATATATATATATATATATATATATATATATATATATATATATATCAATCCAGACAGATATAAATAAACATTTCAACCAATTACACAATTATTTAAATAACAACTACTTAAATCAGCTAACATTACAGATGTGAGTGAGATAACTCACCTTGAGTTTCGGCGAGCGTTCGAAATTTAAATTAAACTGGACGGTGTCCGATTTAACCCAAATTTCTACTTGCCCGGAATGACTCCGGATCTGCACCGTAGCACTCGTCTCTGCGATTTCGGCCTTTCCAGTTTCGTTGAAATCAGATACTGTATGAATCGGATATGAATTTACAAAGTTTTTAACAAAAATTTAAAACAATTATATATATTATTATTATTTTTTACCAAAAATAACGCGGCCCGTCCCCTACGTCTCCATCCCTCACGCGAACGATACCCAGGCAACCAAACCCAACGACGTAGCCTAGTGCTTCACCACGCCTCCATCTCGCTCGACGATACGTCGATCGGACGTCACCGCCACCTTCGCCTCCATTGCCTCCACCTCTGCCTGAGAGCACATGAAGCTCGACGCCCCCTATAACTCGACCTTCGAGTTCGAACGCCAGTCGTTCATGAAGCCATCGCGACCACCACACAAATCGAAACGCCATCAAGGTCGTATGGATCTGAAGCCTGCGCTGCGCTCTACGATCTTCCAGTTGGAAGTTTTCAAAATTGAGTTGCGGATTGATCGATAATTGAAGACGAAATTAGAATAGTTTCGGCCATTAATGAAAACTGCGGCGGCTAGAACGTGATGCTAGGGTTTGATAAAAATGCTAATATATATTATATTGTTTAATATTATTTTATTAATAAAATTGTCAATTTAACAACCTATGCAAACGAACTCCAATTCTCGCGTACCAACAGGCGTTCCTCGGGTTTTTCCACGTTCCAGACACAATGGAACAAGTTTCGTAAGCTAATTCGGTCGTATGTGTGAGTTACGGAATTAAATGAATAATTTTAATTTAAACAGATTAAAACGATTTCGATGCGTTTCGAGCTATCATGGTCAAACAACAACTCCGATTGCTACGAAAATTGAAATCCGATAATAACTAACTATTACGGATCCAATGGAACTAGTTTCGTCACATTCCGAGACTGTGCCCCGGAAGGCTATTTTAACTCGTCTATTTAATCGGGCGATTTTCAAAATGACGAAAACGCTTAAAATTTCGCTTTTAAAACTTAATTAACTTTATTATAACTCGTATAAAATTTATTTTGGCTCATTCCGGACTAAAATCTGATTAATGGCAATATTTTATTATTAAATTCTATTATTAAATTAATATAAAATTCCAAATTCAATCTATCGCCAATTAATTCCCTCCAACGGTCCAAAATCATAATTCAAATCCAATTAGACTCGAAATAAACTTTAGAATCAAATTTTATCTCCATTTACTCTCAGAATTACTTATTTACCCCAATTCTAATATTCATTCATTATTATTCAAATTTCAATCAAATTATCGTATATAAAGTCTTAATCAAGTTTATTAATGTAACCAAATCTTTTATATCATAATTCGAATTTATAATCCATATTAACATTTAAAATGAATTAAATGTTCAAATTTAGCGAACCAAAATTCCGGGTCGTTACAACTTTTCAAATTTAAAAGGATTTTTAAAGTGAATTTTGGAAGTATATGTTTTCTTAAATTTTTTAATTGATTCATTTTAAATAAATAAACGTTATAATTTTAATGTTATAAAAATTATGATTTTTGAGAAATATAGTTGAAAATCGATTTTTGGAATATGGAGTTAATGATTTTATAAAATAGTTTAAATTGAGATTTTTGAATTTATTATAAAAGGTTTATATATAAGATTTATAAAATTGGACTTTTTATAAATCTAAGTGATGGGATTATAAAGGAGTTTTAAAGACGTTTTAAAATGATGTTATAAATGGTTTTATAAAAGAATAGAATCTACGATTTGTGAAGTTATAAAATGAATGAATTTGTAAATAGAGAATTATAAGTAATTTGCTTATAATTTGGATTTTGGCGTGTAAATGGGATATGGATAGAATCTGTTAATAAAGTGCTTTTACAAGTTGAAGTTGTTATAAAATATAAATGGAATTTATAAACATTGTTTTATAAATTCGCAATCGACTTATTTTGATAAGTTAATTATTATATATTATTAAAGGAGATATATTCACGATTTTGGACAGCGAATTATCCTTTAAATTAAATGTTGTAATAATAAAGAATTTGGTTGTGAATAATATCAACGATTTTGGACTGTGGATTTATCCTTTAAATAAAAGGTGCAGAAATGTTGAATTTGGTTAACTAAGTATATTCACAATTTTGGACAGCGAATAATATATTAAAGAAATGTTTTGGGGAAGTGATATTTTAAATAGAATTAAAACGACTTAAAGTTGTTTTAAAATGTATTAAATATCGAAACCATAGAATTCGACAGTCATTGTAGAAATAGACGTTTTCGAGAAATAAAAGGAAATAGTGGAATATAACACTGTTGTTATAGTAAATGATTTTCGAGAGGAAATTTTTTATATAGTATTGGGATTTATATATCTATCTTAATTTCGAATCCCTATACTAGTGATTTTGGGTTGTCGTAACGATGTTTTATGCAACATTCGTTTTGACTCAAATAAATGTGTTTAAGAGAATCTTTTCCTTAAAGAATAAAATATATACTTAATTGTGATTTAAGTATATTGAATATTTTCCAAATGTTGAAAATAAATAGATTTGTGAATGACTTATTATCAAATAAGTATGGAAATGTTTTTCCAATATGAAGTGAAATGTTTTGAGATTTTATCTTTTAAAGATAAATTGAAAAGTTTTGAAATTTGTTTTCAAGCGGTTGAAGTGTGGAAAAATATATATATCTTGTAAAGATATTTTTGGAAAATAAATAATTTGGGCAATTATTTGGAATCTGGTAATGTTGTGCATATCTATTGATAGTTAAATAAATGACTATCAATATTTACCTTTAAATAGGTATTTGTTGTGATTTGCTTGAATTTGAATGCTACACATATTTTGAAATAAGTGCTCGTTATTCGGTTTAGCCGGGAGAGGACCTTTGGGTCATAAATTCCATTCCGAATATTGATACGTCATTTATGGATAGCATTGTAGACCGGTGGTGAAGGCTAGGTATTTGCGAAAAAGATAGAATAACCTATCGATTGTCTATGCACCGAGTAGCTACGGTATAGAGATTCAGATTCCCTAAGTGATGGGAAGTCCGATCGGGATTGTGAATACCCGGATTGCAAGGGCTTGTTTGGAAGTGCCTTCGGTTCTATTCGAACCCAGAACAGACTTGTATGGATTGTGTGTCCGACATTACATTTTGATATATAAAGTAGATTTCTTTCAAATACATTTCTGTCGATGGCGGAGAATTTATTCTCTTAGCTTAACAACCTTCTCTGAGACGTATGAGCTCAGAGGTTATGTAGTTGAAGGTTATAAGCGATTTATTCCCAATTTGGTAATGTGGCATGCTGAGTGGTTGATCATTTGTGATCAGAGCATGGCTTTCGTGTAAAGCATAGCTTTGTGGATGAATCCTCATTGAGCCTCACGAACCCGTAATGGTCGAAATAGGAAAGATGCAGCAATGTTTCAGGAGTAGCTTCGCTAGGGTATGGCCATTCCTTCTGGAAAAGGGTAGTATCATGGTATGGAGCCCAGATACTTACTCATATGGACACTGTATTTTATTACTTTGAGATGTTGATGATGTTGAGAGCTCTAGTATAAAGGTCCCAAAGGACCGAGGGTGGCATATCTGAGGTTTTATTCCCCGGGAAGAGGGGTAGTTGGCCTTGTGTTGGCAGAGATCCGGTTAGAAGTCTCGGGGCGTCCTTCCAAAGATGTACCCATGTGGCAATGGGAAGTTCCTTGGCTTGACCATTAGTTGGAAATCCAAAGAAACAATACGAGCCTTGTACGGTTTTAGTTGTAGAACGTGCCATTTACTTATGGTGGTGCCCCCACTGCTTAGATGGTAGCTTAGTAGGCATACGATACTGGTCATATGTTGGCTAAGATTTATATTATACTTTCGAAATGTTTTCCTACACTTTGCACTTATAGTAATAATATCAAAGAAATTTGTGTACCAAGCATGTTTGGCTATCATAAGGAGAAATCTCCTCCGATTCTGCGTTTACATTGTGTGTGTGCCGGAGGCCTTATGGTAGTTATATTTTCTAAAAACATTGCGAATCTATTTTAAAATATTTCTTTTTTTGTTTTTAAAGATAAGATGTTTAAGTTCTCACACCAGTCACATGACTGACTTGGAGTTTATTGTTCCCTTCCTAAACTCCAGGTGCCCACCAATTTCCACACGGGCAGTCTAGAGTCAGGTTATCAGGATATTCTGGAATTCAGGAGTAGCCGTGGAGCTCTGGAGGCAAGCTGGATGGCATGGCATATCAACTAGTATATAGTATTTTTTCCGCTGTTTGTTGTTGTAAACTCTGTTAATGTAATGTAATGTGATGTAATGTAATAACTGATATAGTTCTTTGTTTTAAAGATAATTATTATCTATTATATGTTGTTCCGCTGCGATATGTGAGATTCTATTATTGTTTCTGTTTTCTTCTTCTATCTTCTTCTTCTTCTACCTTTTTCTTCTTCTTTAACCCTAACAATTCTGTTTTTCGGCCTTCGATTGCTCGGTAGTTGTTAACTCCTCTTTTTCACGACCCAACGACCTGAAGAAGTAGGGACCTAATGACCTAAGGGACTCAGCGACCTAACGAGTTAGAAGGACCAGCGACCTAACGAGTTAAAAGGTCCAGCGACCTAACGAGTTAAAAGGTTCAACGACCTAATGAGTTAATAGGTCCAGCAACCTAACGAGTTAATAATGGCAGTGACCTAGTGATATAACAACCTAACGAGTTAAGGCAAAGTAAAGCCGCGTGCAACGCCTCTTCCATTAGGTCGCCCACGACCTAAGCTAGCCGAGATAACTCCTATACTATGCATACTACGTCGCTCACGTCTGTATCTCATCCAGGATGGCTCCACTAGGTCGTTAACGCCTCAAGCTACCTCAATACCACTCTTATGTCGCAGTTCCTTAGGTCACTTGCGACCTACGACCTAACCCACTCCTATGTCGCCCACGACCTACGACTTAGACCTAAAATTTCCCTATAAATACCCCCACCTGCTCCACCTGGAAAAGGACTTGGGGAATCATTTCTGGAACACCAATACTCTGCTGTTTTCTCGACTCCTTCAACACTTCAAACACGGAAGACGCTTTAACGAACTTAAGGAAAGCTCTAACTCCTTCAACATGAGTTCAAAGAGCTTTTCTATATCGAAGTTATAGCTACTCGTCTTAATTGTGTTGTAATCGAAGAATCATTGAAACCGTTGTAATCAAATCAGTAATAAAAGAGATTAAGTGGACGTAGGCTTGACTTTAAGCCGAACCACTATAAAAATTGTTGTCTTTTTACTATTTCTTTACCATTTTCTGCTTATATTCAGTTCCCGTTCCAACGGGTGGTGCTTTCGCTATCTCACAACTTAAACCGGGGTGTTAGCGTACATTTTCTACATTAACATTTTCGGTGCTTTCACTGAGAAAACACCGGAGTGCTCTAATAATTGCTTCGCAAAGATTTGTTGAAAGACTCTCTCTACGAACCAAAAGTCTATCCGAAATTATGGCTTCTGGAAGAAAACGTAGATCTGCTAGATCTGGAGATACTTGTGACAACACCGCCACTTCTCCCACGATAAATTAAGAGGGTCCTAGTGTTGGAGTCACAAGTGCGGAGTTGGATGCTGTAGTGTCTGGGTTATATCAGCAAATGGAAGCCCAGAGCACTTTGATGTTGGACAGGTTAAATGCTTTGCTTGGGGTTAACCGTCAACTAGAGAACAATGAAGAAACCTTTGCCAAAGATGTTCATGATTCTCAAGGTAACAGTATTCCTCAAAGGGCAACTAGCACCGCCGAAGGGGCACCTCCCCAAGCCAGAGGTTTAAGGCCGCAACCAACACTTTGCGAATGTTTGTCTAGGCAAACTCCGAAAAAGTAGCCGACGTCTGTCCCTCGGGGATCTAAACGATGAGGAATACCTCTCGGGGATGATTCGCCAAATTATGAAAGAGAGCATGCAAAGGGAAGAAGATGAAAATGAATGGGGGTTTGCTCCAAGCAAGACTCCTTTTACTGAAAGAATCCTGAAAGCTGAATTTCCAAAGAAGTTTGTTCCTCCCACTATTCCATATTATCGGGGGACAAGCGATCCCAACCAGGTCTTGTACAAGTATCACTGGCATATGATTGGTGCTAGAGCATCGGATGAGATCAAGTGCAGATACTTTCCGGTGTATTTGGAAGGAGTGGCCCTGCTTTAGTTCACAAAACTGCCAGTTCGATCTATGGATCAGTTCTTCGACCTCACTCGGAAATTCAAAGATCAGTTCAGGTTATATGCTTCAAAAGCCAAAGATATGTCACTTTCCAACCTCGAACAAAGCCTCGGAGAGCCTCTCATATCTTTCTTAAACCGCTTCAACATAGCGTTGGCTAAAGTCGACAATGCAGAGCCTAGAATGACAAATCAAGTGAATTCGGAAAATGGCTAAAGATGAAAGAGCCAAATTCACTTAAGAAATTCTACAAGAAGGCTGATAAATTTATGCGCGTAGAAAGCCTCCTATGTCGGCAAAAATAGTCATGACTGAGGTTGGGAATAATAATGTTGCTTCAAACAAAAAGGAATCTGGAGCACAGAAGAGGGAGAATGACAGTGGGAAGAAGCAAGGAAATGTGAAGAAAACTCGCCACTTTAGACCTTCAGACTTCACCCCTTTAACTGATACTCCAGAGAATATCTTCTTCGCAACCAAGGATGTTGTGGAATACCCCAAACCATCTAAGATAAAGCTTGGGAAGAATGCTGCGCATAATGGGAGATTCTGTCGCTTCCATAATCAGCCTAGCCATGACACTAATGAGTGTCGCCATTTAAAGAATTTGATTGAAGAGCTGTTGAGACGGAATAAACTACAACAATATGTGAAGAGAAACAGAAACGAACCAACTTCATCTACTCAGTGGCAACAAGTTCCTGCTCACCAACCCGACTCAGGTGAGAGAACCGCAGCTCATGAATCTGAAAGGCCTGTCATTAATGTGATTATAGAGGGTCCTCACCCAACAGGTAGAAGTTGGGGTGAGATGGAAAGATATGCTCGTGCTTTGAAATATACCCCGGCTGAAGAAAGTGTTTTTGTCTTGGAAGATGTTGCACCTCTAAAACAGCAAAGAACATTCAACGACATTATATTTCAGGCTAGAGACTCTATTGGTGTGGGGGCTCCCACCATCGATCCTTTGGTGATATCTGCTGGCATTCGACCAGCCATCGTAAGAAGGGTGCTTATTGACTGCGGCGCCTCCGCAATGTCCTCTTCAAAAAGACATTTGATCAGGTGAAAATTCCCATGGTTGATGTCCAAGCTTCCTCTCAGAAAATCGTTGGGTTCACTGGAGAACAAAAACAGCCAGTTGCGACTATTGACCTATTTGTGGAACTTGGAGAAGGGGAAAAGAAGGTTGTCCGAAAGCAAACTTTTATGGTTGTTGACGAATTCTCTGCTTACAATGCCTTCTTGGGTCGTCCAACTCTTGCTGCATTCAAAGCCATTCTCGCCCCATGGTGCCTGACTATGAAGTTCCCCACTGATAACGGCGTCGGTGTTGTGAACGGGGACCAAAATGCTGGGCGAGAATGCTATCTCACAGGGTTACGGGAGCGAAAAAAGAGAGAAATGGGAAAGGGTGCGGCAGCTCCGCTCCGCATCAAAGAACCCACCTTGTAGCAATTACAGGGTGGACCCTATACGGGTGAGCATAGTGGTGCACGAAAAGAAAATGATCCCAGAAAAACCAGTGCAGGAGAGAGTAGAGTGGTGCCAGTGGAAGTGACGGTGACAATGCCTGTTGACCCGAAAGATCCAAACAAGGTGCTGAATGTGGGTTCACAACTCGGTGTGACGGTTCAGAATATGTTGATATCATTCTTAAAAGCAAACTTGGATGTATTTGCTTGGAGCCATGCCGACATGGGTGGAATATTACCAGAAATCGCAGTGCATGCTTTGAATATTGATCTAAAGTTCACACCCGTAAAGTAGAAAAAAAGAACCCAGGGTCCTGAAAGGTCGGAAGCATTGAAAGAAGAAGTAGATCGGCTCATGGAAAATTGCTTCATCAGAGAATCCACTTATCCAAATTGGGTTTCTAATCCGGTGTTGGTTAAAAAAGCAAATGGAAAGTGGAGAGTATGCATCGACTTTTCAGACTTGTACAAAGCATGCCCAAAAGACTGTTTCCCCTTACCCAGGATTGATCAGTTGGTGGATGGAACAGCCGGGCATGAATAATTGTCTTTTATGGATGCTTACTCAGGATATAATCAAATCATGATGCAAGAGCCAGACCAGGAGGGCACGAGCTTCATCACTGACGTTGTTCTTTTCTGCTACAAAGTCATGCCCTTCGGACTAAAGAACGTCGGGGCAACTTATCAAAGACTTGTTAATGCCATGTTCAAGCCCCAGATTGGAAAGACTATGGAAGTATATGTTGATGATATGTTGGTGAAATCAAAAAACGCAGTAGACCATATGGATCATTTGGCAGAAATGTTCGCGATCCTCCGAAAGTATGGAATGAAGCTAAACCTCTGAAATGTTCTTTCGGGGTAGGGTCCGAAAAATTCTTGGGTTTCATTGTGAGTTCTAGGGGCATCGAAGCTAATCCTGCTCAGATTACTGCCTTAAGAGAAGTCAAAGCCCCTAGGACAAAGAAGGAATTGCAAAGCCTCAACGGGAAAGTCGCTGCTTTAAGTCGGTTTATCTCCAGGGCCATTGATAAATGCATTCCCTTCTTTGACGCTATGAAGAAAGGAAAGAAAAACTTTGAATGGACTCCTGAATGCCAGAAAGCTTATGATGAATTGATTCGTCACATGAAAACGCCTCCAATACTTTCTAAGCCTAGCAATGGTGAAGATCTTTTCATATATTTAGCAGTTACATCTCATGATCTCAGTGCAACATTGGTACGGGAAGACGCGAAAGTTCAGCGCCCGGTTTATTATATCAGCAAAAGATTCACTGGGGCAAAGATGAAATATTCAAAATTGTAAAAGGTTGCCTATTGTTTGTTGATTGCTTCCAGAAAGTTGAGGCCTTATTTCCAAGCTCATCCCATTAAAGTCCTCACTGATCAACCTCTTAAGCAAGTCTTATTTCGCCCTGAAACTTCGGGTCGTCTTCTGAAGTGGAATATTGAACTCAGCCAATAGGATATCACTTATCATCCATAAAGAGCAATCAATGGACAAGCTTTCGCTGATTTCATTGCAGAATACGCAGATAAAGGTGATAGTGAGGAAGAGGTGACTGATGACACCCCAGTCCGATGGGAATTATATGTTGATGGTGCAAGAAATTGTTGAATATGCGCTTTGAGCTTATATGATTTTTGTTTGATGATAATAAACATATATACATTCGTTTAAATGTATTTGTTAATATACTATTCTATTTTTCACAGTTTAAATAAATATTTGTTAAAAAAAAAATTACACAGTATTTGAATTCAAACAGATATTTTATTCAAATAAATATTTATTACATTTTTGAATAGTACAATTTCAAACTCTCACTATAACTATACAACTTTGATTACAATTACACCATATTTCACATTTACATCAGCACCTCACTACATATCACTCACACTCGTATTTATTTTCAACTTCATTCCAGTTTGAATCCAGCATCTGAGCAAACTGCAAAAATATTCACTAACGCAGTAAAATTGAAAATAAAATATTTTTGCAATATAAAAAAAATGGATTTTTGAAAATATTATTTGCCTCAGTTATTTGGGTCGTTCGTCATCATTTAAATTTGAATTCATCATACACGAACAACTTGTGACATACACAGTGTATCACTATATATGCCACAAGGCCATGCGCACCGATATATACACTTGATAATGCTACAGGGACAGGTGAGCACAGGTCAAATCCAAATGCAAAGCCGGGTTCAACTCACGTGCAACATAAATAAAATCTCGACTTCAGCACAAGGTCAAACCCGAGTTGCGAAACTGGATTCAACACAGGTGCAAGTTCATGAAATGATCAAGTTCAATATCATATAAAAAAAAATTCAACTCAGTGACAACCAGAGTGCAACTACAAAGATGCAAGCATGTACATGTGTGGTCAGTGAAATCCAAAAGCTAACAGCAACTACAAAATGCAACAATCGAATGCTTCCATTATCTCAAACACAAAATACAAACTGCAAACACAAGGGCAAGCCTATGAATACAACTCAGATGCAAGTACACTCAAACCAGAAGTATGCTCAAAGTTACAAAACAATGCAAACCAGAAAGGAGTATCAGTCTACACAAAACACAAGACTTGACCAAGGTTACAATGTGCAAGGTGCAGACTTGAATGGACAGAACAAGTGAAGTATACAAGAGAAGCCATATGCAGTAAATAACATGTACTTGGAGCACCAAACCACGCAGCAACTCAAATGAGCAGTGCCAACAGACCACTTCAAATACAAACACACTACGGCAACACATGGAGTTCAAGACAGTCGGGCAATATGTAGACATATACAAATACTACATGATACTTGACTGGAAAGAACTAACGATCTCAACTAAATATAAAAGTGCAGACTAACTTAATCAACAACAATGAACAAGATTTCATGTAAACAAAATGAATACATCATGAATTATATCAGTGAACATCAGTGAACAAAATCACGTCAAGGATGCAAATGAAATGTACACCATGATATCCAAACCAGAGTTCAATGCATATGAGATCATGCACAAACATATACATGACCAGAAACAGTCCAGTGAAACGTAACAATGCAAACTCTAGCACACAAACAAAAGACTACAAGTTCACAGTGAAGAACAATTTGAACAGTATGGCCAAAGTAAATCAACTGGTCAAAGCAAATGTCAGTACCGTGATGAACAAGGTCGAATAATTCACAAATCAGAAATCAAGTGTGAGACAAATTGAAACAGTCAATGCCAAGTCGAACCAGCAAAATCAAAACCGTGATAAGCAAGGCAATTCAAAGCCGTGTGAATCAAGCTACTAGAAATAGTCGTATTGAACAAGTCAGATTAATCATCAATCGTTCAAACATCATCAAGCGGCAGAGAAAAGGAATTGAAAATTTCAAATATATTTATACGAACGCAAATATAGGAATTCGAACTCCTATATAAACAAATTCATCATCGGCAACGAAGAATCTATCGAGTTCAAGTACGAAAAGCATAAAAGCACAAACGCATAAAATTACATACCGAATCAACAGAGAACTCGATCAAACAGAAGCAGCCAAGAGCGAACGAACGAGAACGAAGCACACGAAAAAGGCGCAGCTTCAACACCCTGATTTACACAAGAGCCGAAGCCCTAAATTTTCAAGAGGAACTGCCGTCATTATTTTTCGCAACAAAGAAATAAAGGGGATCGGGCTGGAGAATAACGAAGAAGAAAATAAGGAACTGGTTTAATGAAATAAGTGGGCCGACCTTGTCTTCTAAAGGCTTTAGTTTTTTTTTAATTAGGGTTATTTGTTATTTGTTTAACGATTTAATTTTTGTTTTTACTTTACGAATCAAAACTTTGTAAATCACCACCTAGGCTTAGGTAGTGTCAGATTGTCTAGTTAGAATTAGTTCAGTGAGCAGGGTGTGCGAGTTTGCAAAGCTCTATAGGCGGGAGCAGTGTTTGCGAGTAAGCGAAACTCTATAGGCGGGAGCAGGGTGTGCGAGTCTAGTAGAGTGTTTGTGAGCAGGAGCAAAAGAGTCTGCGAGTCTAGTAGAGTGTTTGTAAGCGTGATACTGTTTAATTCTAATAGAAATCTGGGAATGCAGCAGTAGGCAGTGGTTGCGAAAGCTGGGTAAATTTTGTGTGTGATTTACTTTTCAGCATATTTATTTCTGCAGTTTATTTCTGTGTTTAATTCGAGTAAATTTGCTATAACCCTATTCACCCCCCCTCTAGGGTTAATCTAGATCCTACAAGTGGTATCGGAGCTAGGTTTTTTTTCTTTAACTCTAGAGTCATGAGTCTACAAAATAATGCTTTTTCTGAGGGGCAATCTATTGCTAGGTCACCCATGTTTAACGGGAACGATTATGCTTATTGGAAAGTTAGGATGGGTATCTATCTTAGTTCTGTTGATTATGATGTTTGGGATATTATTGAAACTGGCTATAAACCTCCCACTATAATCGTTGGTGGTACTGAGATTCCTAAACCTAAGGATAGGTGGGATGCTAACGATAAGAAATTGAAAACGACAAATGCTAAAGCCATGAATGCTTTGATATATGCTCTTGATAAAAACGAATTTAATAGAATTTCTCATTGTACAACAACACAGGAAATTTGGCATACTTTGGAGGTGACACACGAAGGAACTTCTCAAGTCAAGGAGTCTCGTCTAGCCCTATTCAGCAACGAATACGAAAACTTTGTGATGGACAAAGGCGAGAGCATAAAAGACATGTTTGGACATTTTTCAACCTTGGTATACAACGCTAGAGCGCTTGGGAAGGTCTTCACTGAGGTAGAGCTTGTGAGGAAGGTGCTACGAGTTTTACCAATGAACTTTGAGGCAAAAGTCACGGCAATCCAAGAATCGAAGATCTGAGCAAACTAAGCATGGAGGAGTTGATTGGCAACTTGATGACATATGAGCTTGAGTTAAAAGCAAAGAAAGAACGCAACAACTCCGAACCAAAGAAGAAGACGATTTCCTTAAAGAGCAAAGAAGAAAGCGATGAAGAAGATCCAATTGAAGAGCTTGCAATGGCTGTCAATAATCTTAGAAGATGGTCTAAATTCAAGCCACGCAAGAAGAAAACAAAGGGCAATAGGTCAAAAGATTCCGAAAATTCCGATAATGAACTGACGTGTTATAACTGCAACAAGACTGGCCACATCAAACCAAAATGCCCGCTTCTCAAAGACAACAAAGGAAAGAAAAAGAAGAAGAAGGCCTTTGCAGCGACTTGGGATGATGAAGAAGGAGAGGAAGCTTCGGATAGCAGCTCAGAGGAGGCTAACTTGTGTCTTATGGCATGCTCAAATTCAGAAGCAACCTCCGAGGAATCAAGTGAGGCAGGTGAGTTTTCTTATAAAGAACTTGTTTTTATGTGTTCTGATCTTACTAAAGTATTTGATACGCTTGAATCTAAAATTGAAAAACTGAAATCTGAAAGGAGGAAACTCGCCCATGAAAATTCTAGGTTAGAAACTGAACTTGAAAGTATTCAAAACCTAGAATGTAACCAATGTAAAATTTAAGATTCGGAACTATCAAAAATTAGGAATAACTTTGAGAGCCTTGAAAAAGAAAACTTGAATCTTAAGGAAACCATCGACACTAGGAAAAAGGATTTTATAAATCGATGCACCTCACTTGTCACTGAAAACTCAACATTAAAAACCAGAGTCCAAAATCTTGAGAAATCCCTGAATAACTTTTCAAAAGGAGAAAAATCTTTCAAACTGTTATTGGGAAATCAAATTTTTGCTAACAATAGAAAAGGACTAGGTTTTGGGAAATCACAAAATGATGATAATGCAAAAAGTAAAAGTGTTTTTGCTCGATCTGAAATAATTGGAAATCATGTTGAAAATCATAGTCATAGGAACACGAAATTTAATCAAGTCAATTTAATGTGCACGTTTTGTAGAAAATTTGGACATAATCGAAATAATTGTTGGTATAGACCCAAACACGTGAAAACAATACCAATTTGGGTTCCAAAAGGCACAAATATAAAATCTTTGAAAGTCAAACAAATTTGGGTGCCAAAAGGAACATATATAAATAGTTTTGGGTGTCCACAAACATATGTTTCATATTCTGCCACTAACAATCATGGACCTATAAAAACAAATAGGTCACATAAATCTTTCATCGTGTAGGTGTGGTGGCAGGCTAAGGAACAACAACAGTGTTCTCTAGATTTTGGCTGTTCCAGAAACACAACGGGCGACAAAGCAAAGTTCCTTAGCCTAGTATAAAGGTGACATAATCACAATGGACAACAACGAAAAATTATCGTAAAGGTAAAACAGGTAAATTTGTTTTGAACGATATATTAAATGTGATATCTGCACCATATTCTGAATTAAAATCAGCCAATATTGAGATGAATAAAAGATGATGATTTTGGATGCTATGATTTTTTTTCAAAATATTGACCAACCATCTTTTAATAGAATTACTTGGAATAATTATGATGGTGGACTGATTCGGACTTAATTGATATGATTTTTTGACTTGTTCTTATTTATGACATTGTTTTGTGCTTAAATGATGACCAATCAGATTTTCAACTTTGAACTAATCCATATAAATTTGTTCGGTCAAATGATGGTTACTCATGCTACACGTAGATATATTTGTTTTGACATTTTGGTCACTGCTATTAAATTTGCACGATTTCAATTTTCATGAGAAAGTTGTTAAAAAGGATTTTAAGAATTTTTTTGAATTTTTTAAAACATTATGAAATTGTTGAAACTTCAAGAGATTGTTTTTGAAATAATAATGAAGTTTTAATGGCTGTTGATAGATGTTCATCCTATGGTTTCTAAGTTTAACACTATGATATTTGTTTGAGTGATAACATGGCTTCATTTCAAATTTCATTCTGATATAGTTTGTTGAAATTTCACAATCTGGTCGTTGACATCCATCGAGTGAATATTGAGTGAAATTTAAATTCAGATGCAGATTGCACTGGTAATATGTTGATAGGAAAATTACTAGTGGAACGTGATTAATTTTTGAAACATTCATTTGCTGCATCGTTTTTTTCAAAGAAAATATCTGCATATTTTTCACTTGAAATAATTTTCAAATAGCAGAAAATTTTCTTATAAAACCCCCTCGAGAAAATCATGTTTGACCATATTTACAGATTAGTCATTTTTGAAAAATTGATTTTATAATTTTTGAATTTGATTTTAAATGACTATTTTAACTAATCTAACTCCCTTTGATTATCGAAAAGATGAATAGTGATTGAAAAAGTGATGAGTGTTGATATTTATCATATATTATAACTCGAGAAAGTATAATTAGAAAATTTCTTTGGAATTTCATAACAAGAGTTATAAAAACTTTTTGTTGGGTAAAAGTTCCATGATCATTCCTATTTCTACCATCTTTCTATCAACAATCACTTATCAAAACTACACATAGTATGTAAATTTGTGGTAGTTTACAAAGGAAATCATTCGTTCTTCAATATCTTTAAATTTGTGAAAGAAATTATCCGTGCTTCAATTTATTATATTTAGCAATAAAAATAAATATCCAAAGTATTCACTCTCATTTAAAAGTCCTCACGGTTATGCATGGGTGAATTACTTGGATTTTTGATTATGTGCTTCCATGCTCATTTAAAATTCCTCACGGTTATGCATGTATGGAACGCATATCAAATTTAATTGATTTAATAGACAAGTTGATTTTAATCCCATTTAAAAGTCCTCACGGTCATGCGTGGTTAGAAGATACTTGATTTCATTTTTTGAATTAAATTGGAATACTACTAATCTCATTTAAAAGTCCTAGCGGTTATGCATGGTTAGCAGATATTCAAATTTCCTGAAATAAATATACCACGAATAGACATAACTATATGAATTTTTGATGATTTTATCCCCATCACTTCTGAAAGTGGAATATGCGTCTAACAAAGGGTAATTATGATTTTTGTTTGAGTTTTATTTAAATTTGATATTTATATTCAATTGAGTTAAATGTTTGATTCATGTCTATCACTTCATCCCTATTTTTATAACACTGTTATTCTTTTGCTGATAACAAAAGGGGTAGAGAAAAGTTAAGATTTTGTCAAATAGAATCAAGCAAAGGTCAAACAATTTTCAATTTGCATATAGGCTCATTTACATATTTTTATTTGTATGCATATATGTAGAGGGAGTATTGTGTAGAGAGGGAGCATTCAAATAGGGGGAGCAAATTGAACGATCAAATACATTTAATACATTCAAAATCTTAAATATATGTTTGTTATCATCAAAAGGGGGAGATTGTTGAATATGCGCTTTGCGCTTATATGATTTTTGTTTGATGATAATAAACATATATACATTCGTTTAAATGTATTTGTTAATATACTATTCTATTTTTCACAGTTTAAATAAATATTTGTTGAATAAAATAAATTACACAGAATTTGAATTCAAACAGATATTTTATTCAAATAAATATTTATTACATTTTTGAATAGTACAATTTCAAACTCTCACTATAACTATACAACTTTGATTACAATTACATCACATTTCACATTTACATCAGCACCTCACTACATATCACTCACACTCGTATTTATTTTCAACTTCATTCCAGTTTGAATCCAGCATCTGAGCAAACTGCAAAAATATTCACTAACGCAGTAAAATTGAAAATAAAATATTTTTGCAATATAAAATTAAAAAAAATGGATTTTTGAAAATATTATTTGCCTCAGTTATTTGGGTTGTTCGTCATCATTTAAATTTGAATTCATCATACACGAACAACTTGTGACATACACAGTGTATCACTGTATATGCCACAAGGCCGTGCACACCGATATATACACTTGATAATGCTACAGGGACAAGTGAGCACACGTCAAATCCAAATGCAAAGCCGGGTTCAACTCACGTGCAACATAAATAAAATCTCGACTTCAGCACAAGGTCAAACTCGAGTTGCGAAATTGGATTCAACACAGGTGCAAGTTCATGAAACGATCAAGTTCAATATCATATAAAAAAAAATTCAACTCAGTGACAACCAGAGTGCAACTACAAAGATGCAAGCATGTACATGTGTGGTCAGTGAAATCCAAAAGCTAACAGCAACTACAAAATGCAACAATCGAATGCTGCCATTATCTCAAACACAAAATACAAACTGCAAACACAAGGGCAAGCCTATGAATACAACTCAGATGCAAGTACACTCAAACCAGAAGTATGCTCGAAGTTACAAAACAATGCAAACCAGAAAGGAGTATCAGTCTACACAAAACACAAGACTCGACCAAGGTTACAATGTGCAAGGTGCAGACTTGAATGGACAGAACAAGTGAAGTATACAAGAGAAGCCATATGCAGTAAATAACATGTACTTGGAGCATCAAACCATGCAGCAACTCAAATGAGCAGTGCCAACTGACCAATTCAACTACAAACACACTACGGCAACACATGGAGTTCAAGACAGTTAGGCAACATGTAGACATATACAAATACTACATGATACTTGACTGGAAAGAACTAACGATCTCAACTGAATATAAAAGTGCAGACTAACTTAAACAACAACAATGAACAAGATTTCATGTAAACAAAATGAATACATCATGAATTATATCAGTGAACATCAGTGAACAAAATCACGTCAAGGCTGCAAATGAAATGTACACCATGATATCCAAACAAGAGTTCAATGCATATGAGATCATGCACAAACATATACATGACCAGAAACAGTCCAGTGAAATGTAACAATGCAAACTCGAGCACACAAACAAAAGACTACAATTTCACAGTGAAGAACAATTTCAACAGTATGGGCAAAGTAAATCAACTGGTCAAAGCAAATGTCAGTACCGTGATGAACAAGGTTGAATAATTCACAAATCAGAAATCAAGTGTGAGACAAATTGAAACAGTCAATGCCAAGTCGAACCAGCAAAATCAAAACCGTGATAAGCAAGGCAATTCAAAGCCGTGTGAATCAAGCTACTAGAAATAGTCGTATTGAACAAGTCAGATTAATCATCAATCGTTCAATCATCATCAAGCGGCAGAGAAAAGGATTTGAAAAATTCAAATATATTTATACGAATGCAAATATTGGAATTCGAACTCCTATATAAACCAATTCATCATCGGCAACGAAGAATCTATCGAGTTCAAGTACGAAAAGCATAAAAGCACAAACGCATAAAATTACATACCGAATCAACAGAGAACTCGATCAAACAGAAGCAGCCAAGAGCGAACGAACGAGAACAAAGCACACGAAAATGGCGCAGCTTCAATACCCTGATTTACACAAGAGCCGAAGCCCTAAATTTTCAAGAGGAACTGCCGTCATTATTTTTCGCAACAAAGAAATAAAGGGGATCGGGCTGGAGAATAACGAAGAAGAAAATAAGGAACGGATTTAATGAAATAAGTGGGCCGGCCTTGTTTTCTAAAGGCTTTAGTTTTTTTTTAATTAGTGTTATTTGTTATTTGTTTAACGATTTAATTTTTGTTTTTACTTTACGAATCAAAACTTTGTAAATCACCACCTAGGCTTAGGTAGTGTCAGATTGTCTAGTTAGAATTAGTTCGGTGAGCAGGGTGTGCGAGTTTGCAAAGCTCTATAGGTGGGAGCAGTGTTTGCGAGTAAGCGAAACTCTATAGGCGGGAGCAGGGTGTGCGAGTCTAGTAGAGTGTTTGTGAGCGGGAGTAAAAGAGTCCGCGAGTCTAGTAGAGTGTTTGTAAGCGTGATACTGTTTAATTCTAATAGAAATCTGGGAATGCAGCAGTAGGCAGGGGTTGCCGAAGCTGGGTAAATTTTGTGTGTGATTTACTTTTCAGCATATTTATTTTTGCAGTTTATTTCTGTGTTTAATTCGAGTAAATTTGCTATAACCCTATTCACCCCCCCCCCCCCATCTAGGGTTAATCTTGATCCTACAGAAATGACTATTGTTCCGGGGCTGGGGTTATGCTTGAAACCCCCGAAGGGCGGTCATTGTGCTATGCGTTGAGATTAGAATTTCCTTCGACAAATAATGAAGCAGAATACGAAGCTCTTATTGCCGTCTTGAAGATTGCTAAAGAACTAAACGTCAGAGTATTGCAGACCTTCAGCGATTCTCAGCTTATTGTATGCCAAGTCAAGAAAGAATTTCAAACTAAGGGAGGAAATCTGCCTGCTTACTTGTCAAAGGCCTAGGAGCTTCTTGATGATTTTGACCATTACACAATAAGCCATATCCTTCGAGAAGAGAACACGAAGGTAGATTATCTCGCAAAGTATTCAAGCTCTGGCGAAGCTCAACTATTGGGATTGATCCCTATGGAAGTCTTGTCAGCTCCAAGTACTGATGAGATGGATACTGACTAGATCATGGCAATATCTCAAGAGCAGGAGTCATGGATGACTCCGATCAAGGAATATATACTCAATGACTCCCTGCTAGAAAATTCAAAAGAGCACCAGAAGTTGTTAAGAAAAGCCCCGAGATATGTGATTCAAGACGGCCGGTTGTACAGATGGGGATTCTCGTTGTCATTACTCCGATGTGTAACCAAGGAAGAGGCTAAGACAATTTTTGCTAAGGTGCACGGAGGAGAGTGTGGGGATCATTCAGGTGGCCAAACTTTACAAAGAAAATTCTCTGCTATGGATATTTTTGGCCACATATTAATCAAGACGCTACTAGCTATTCCCGAAAGTGTGATAGATGCCAGAGATTTGCAAAAATCCCAAGAGCACCTTCCACCGTACTAACACAGATGGTCAGTCCATGGCCATTTGCCATTTGGGGGATAGATCTCATTGGGCCTTTGCCAACAGCCAAGTCCGGAATCAAATATGCTATTGTTGTTGATGATTATTTCACTAAATGGGCTGAAGCTGAACCATTGGCTACTATTACCTCTAAAACGATGATAAATTTTGTGACTAGAAATATCATTTGTAGGTACGGTGTGCCTCAGAAGGTAATCACAAACAATGGTACCCAATTCGAAAGCGAAGAATTCTAAGATTTTTACAAGCGATTCAAGATCCAAAAAAGCTTCTCAGTAGTGGCTCATCCGTAGGCAAACGGGGAAGTGGAAGCAGTGAACAAAATTATCAAGTCAACCATCAAAAAATAGCTGGAAAAAGCAAAAGTTAGTTGGGTTGATAAGCTGCCACTAGCACTATAGGCATACAGAACTACCCACAAAACTCCGACTGGGCACACTCCATTGTCATTATCATATGGATCATAAGCATTGATTTCGGTGGAAATAGAGGTCCCCTCACACAGGAGAATCCATTTCAACCAAGCTGAAAATGAAAAGCTGCAACTTGAAGCACTTGACTTCCTTGATGAAAGAAGGGAAGAGGCTAAGCTCAGAATTATAGCCCATCAGCAAAGGATAGCCGGGCACTTCAATTCGATAGTTCGCCAACGCAGCTTTGAAATTGGGGAGCTAGTCTTGAAAAGGATCATGACAGCAACAGGAGTGTTTGGGCCAAATTGGGAAGGGCCGTACGTCATAGGCAAAAGACTTTTTGATGGCACTTTCAAACTCACAACTTCGAAGGAGATCCAATTCCAAGAGCCTGGAATAGTAATCACTTGCGTCCATATTTTACTTAGAAACTTTGCTTCAATTTGTAAAATGATTATGGATGTATGATTCTTGTATTGTAAGCCATTCTAAAATTAGTGCAAATGAGTAATAAGAACTATAAAGTGGATGTAGGCCCAGTTCTTGGCCGAACCACTATAAATCTTGTGTTCTCTACTACTATAAAATGCTTGTTTCATTTCGATATGCAAATATCTTAAATATATTGCTAAAATGTCGATTTAATATTGCAGGCTGTCAAAGCAAAGCTTACCTATTCAACACATCACAAGGCTCAGCGATTCCTACAAATCACTCAACAAACAAAAGTCAAGCCGCAAAAATTCCACATTCAATTCCTACATCAAAAGTGCTTCTCACAAATTGTTAAAGATTGCACCGGAGGGGCACCTTCCCAACATGAAGGTTCCAGGCCCTTGATAACTGATTGTGATCATCTGTGAAAACGGACATTCGGTCAAGTAGTTTGCGTCTGCCCCGTGGATTCACTTAACAATGAAATGCACGTCTCTGAAAAAAGCAAACAACTTCCAAAGGAAGGGAACATGTGCTTAGAAACAATAATGAGGAATCGTTGAGAGGCAGGTGGTGGAAAGGCATGGGCAAGCAGACAAAGAAACAGCCAAAATGGAATCTTGTGTCTCAACCAAAAAGGTTGGTGGAACCACCGGAGGGGCACCTTCCCAAAGTGAAGGCACCAGGCCCTTGCTAACAAATTACGACCGTCCGTACCAACGAACATCCAATTAGTTAGCTTGTGTGTGCCCCGTGCATCCACTTAACTGCGAGATGCAACCTTCCAAGCAAACAACAAAGCCCTCTTCGGAGGCACAAGCCCTCTTCGGAGGCACAAGCCATCTTCGGAGGCACAAGCCCTCTTCGGAGGCCCAGTTCACCAAGATAAAGTGCCAAAGCCCTCTTCGGAGGCCTGCTACCCCATGTAAAGGGAAAAAAGAAAGCCCTCCTTGGAGGCATAAAAAAAAAATCCCTCTTCGGAGGCACACTTCAACTATCAAGGGAAGATTAATTTCTCCATAACGAGAACATCCCTCCCCGAAAAGTTGAAGTGCCAAATCAAAGCATTCTTTGGAAGCCCGCTTCATCGCGAAAGAGAATTCACTACTCAAAAAGTGGCCATCTTCGAAAAGTTGAAGTGTAAAAAAAAAGAGAGAGAAGACTTCTACTAGAGCAGAGTAATATTTCCTCAAAATGGAAGAATTATTCTCCAAAATAAGAGTACAAGTCCTCTCAAAGTGGTAGATTGGTTCTTCAAAGTAAAAGTACAAGTCTTCTCAAAATGAAAAAGATTACTAAGGGCAATACAATATAGCTACATTAATAAAAGCAATGCTCAAGCAACATACCATGAGCTTACCGCAATATCACACAAAGAAAATGAAGAAACTTGTGTGAAAATAAGGAATAAATGCATTCACAAATACAGTCAAAAGATTGTACAAGTAAAAAGAATCATTTTATCCATACTATAAAAGATTTGTACACATATGCAGGTTTCAAAAAGCGGCGACTGGTACCCGCACAATCTCCGGTTTATACAAGTCTCTAAATACAAGCAAAAAGCAAAGAAGCAAAACAAGAAGGATAAATCCGGACCCATTACTTCTTCTTCCCCCCGCCTTTGGAGTCGTCGCCCGGCCTAATGGTTAACTTCTTTCGGCTTGAACGAGTCGTGGAAAGAGGAGAAAGAGGTGTAATTGGGTCCTCTTCTGCTTTCTCATCACCAGCAGAAGTCTCCTTCCTTTTCTTTGAAACTCCAGGCTTTCCCCTCTTCTTCGAAGAAGATTCGCTGCCCAGAGCCATAAGATCAATCAACTTGGTATCATCGTTAGTGAATTCCTCCGGGGTCCTCTCACCCTCCTCAAGTTCTTCGACTTTCTGCTCTTGTGAAGCGGCTGGGTCATCTAAGCCTTGAAGAGCTTCTATTTGTTCTTCTTGTGGCCCTGGTTGAGAAGTAGAAGGAGTAACTTGGAGAGATGGAGGAGCAACAGCGGGAAGAGGCCAAGCCTGTACAACACTTGTTGTTTGCACTACAGAAAAAGAAGAATTAAACATCAGTATTTCTCACAAAGAGAGGAGATAGTGGCACATCGATGTTTAAGTAATAATCAAGAAGTTCATCAAGCTCATGTGAAGCAAACAAGTAGTCCACTTGAGCTAGATCAGTGTTGAAGTTACCTGGAGAAGTTGGCTTTATCGCGTCGATTTTATAATCGTGGGCTTCAATGTCTTCTTGGGACTCGGTGTGAGCAGTTGTAATTCTGGTTTCGGCTTTGGCTGGAGGCGGAGAATGAGAACTAGAGCTAGTAATATCGACATCAACCGAAGCCGAAGGACGAGTCGGGTCGGTCAAGGGTGCCTTCCCTAAATGCTCTCCTTCCGCCGCTTCTGATCGTTTTTTGGAAAGTTGCTCTTTCCCTCTAGCAAGGGCGGCTTGACACTCATCATCCAAAAAATTAGCCTCAAGACCCTCCTCCGCGTAGCCGGCACCTTTGAGCATTTCAACTGCTGCTTTCCAAACTTCGTCCAGGATAATTTCTTACTTTGGACCCAGAAATGAAAGACTGCCACGCCGCAAGACGCCGCGGATGTAAAACTTGAATAAAGTGGAGCCGATATCGGCCTTAGTCTCCTCGTGAGATTATTTAGCTGTTGTTTTTCCAGCGACGGCCTCGTCACGCTCCTTTTCAACTTTAGAAAGCTAAGCTTTTAACATTTCAATCTCCATGTCTTGGGAGCTAGTCTTTTCCCGCAACTGAGCAACATCAGTGCGGTAGCTTTCCATAATTTTCTGTTGTGCCTCAAGTCTAGCCTCAGCATGTCGTTGACTAACATGGGCATCTCTTACTTGCTTTTGAAGCACCTCTTCCTTTTGAGTATAAGAAGTGGAAGAGGTAGCAAGGTCATGTTTAGGTTGCTTGACTTCAGCCTCGAGTTTCTCATTATATGTGGTGATGTTCTTCATCTCCGTGTCGTGCTGGCAAGAACTTTTTGCCATTCAGATTTATCGCTTTCCATGGTTAACATAGCCTCGAGATTTAAGCGATTTACCCTTTGAAGCTCATCGACTAGCTTTTACCACCCGGACATCCTTTCAATGTCAAGCTTAACAGCATCAAGATATCTAAGCATAGCCTGTTTGTCAATGGGAACCAAGTCCAAATCAAAGCGTACTCCTTTTAAACACCAGTTTGGTTACCGGCTTTGAAGTGCAGGCGGAGCATTCTCAACTTGATACGGAGGCCTATTAATAATTGTTTGGATCTTAGCTCTTTTGAGGGCAGGGGAGCTGGATGGGATGTCTAAAGAAATAGAAGTAGCGGGCACTTTAGAGATTTCAGTTGAAGATTTTTCGCTAAGCTTGGCATGCTCGCTGGACTCTTCGGTTTCATAACTCCTCCCCTTGTCGTCGTGAGACTTTCTTTTATGGGAGTCATCATCCCTTTGGTGCGAGTCATGGAGGTCATCCCTTCTTCCATACCGCTCCTCATAAGCTTGCCTCTCGTGAGCTTTCCTGGAAGCTCTTTCTTCACTGGTTTCTCTAGGGGCAGGAAAATAACGCTTGGGATCATAAGAATCGTGCCTCCCATCGCGTTGAAAGTTGTCGTAATACGAACCGTTGCGTCCCATGGGAGAACCTGAAAGTGAAGAACAGACATAGTTTAGAAATCGTCGAAATAAAGAAGCTAAGTGCTCATAATTACCAAAATCCTAAGTGTGTGTGGCGTGTGAACTACGCGCGTCAAGCTACTAACCACTCATCGGCTTAGGAGTCAATTCTTGAATTGATAGATTTGACCGCAAGACAGATGTCGCTTCAATTGATGGAGAGACAAGATTGGAAGTGATGGTGTCATCTTTAAAAAGTTCTTGGGAAGTCACCATAAGGTCGCTCAGTCCCCCGAAGACATCATCGCCATCGTTCCCGATGGATTGGGTCATGCCTTCTTCGTCACACTTTACACTCTTTATAACGAGACTTTCTTTCTCAGCTCCCTCGCCAGCTTCTCCAGTGGCCTCCCCAGAACGTTGAGGAAGTTCCTCTTCTTCAATAACTGGGAGAGGTTCAGATTTGCCAGATAATCCCGCATCGTTAACGGAACTTGAGCATTTCACTAACGAAGCCTCCACAATAGATTCCTTCGGTGCTGACTCCTACACGGAGGCTGGGGCGTCCGACACTTCTGCCAGAGAACTATGGGTATCACGGGGCTGAATATATCGAGAAGGGTGCAAAAGCCCGAATTGGTGCAAAAACTAATCCTTCAGCAGAAACTTGATACTTCTCTCATCAACAGCTACTACATTCAATCTCTCGAAAGTCGGTTTATAGCTAGAATCTTTTGAGGGAGGAGGAATTGCTGCAAAAGTAGAGAATGAAGTTAAAACTTAATGACTCGAGTTTTGAAAGGCTCACAAATCAAGTAAACGGAGATAAGTAGTCTTACTTCCTACTCTCTAGATGTCGTAGAATCCCAAGGGGCAGCGAACAAAGAAGAATTGACTTAAAAACCTGTGAGCACTCTCAGGAAGATCTGTAATCAGTTTACGACTCGCACTTCTTACAAGAGTGATGGAAGGGTGATCTTTGATCCTCCCGAACGAACACAAGTAACAGATCTCCTCAAAGCTTGGGAGACGGTTAAGCATCCTTCTACACAGTACACACAACCCCATCAAAATGGTGTAGCCGTTAGGGTGTAGCTGGAATGGAGAGATAGTCAATCGAAGGAGTATTGTAAGAAAATCGTTGAATGGGGGAATAGCTCCGTTCAGGCACATTTGACGGTTGATTGCAACAATGCCAGGAGGCGGCCTATCGGCAGTGTCGTTCACCCTTGGAAGTAGAGCATCCGCTTCAATGATGCCAAATTGAGTACATATCTGGTTGAAAGCCCGTTGGCTCAATGAAGTTGTAACTCTTTCCGAGGGATTCTCTAAAGGATCAGCTATTGAAAAGACTCCTTTGGTCCGCTCTACCATCTCTTCTTGCATTTGTTGAGAAGTCATTCTACACAAGGAACTGGATATTGAAATATGAAGGTGCACGTTTCCTAAATGTGTGAAGTGTTGTGCAAAACTAATAAAATGACAAGAAAATATAACTGGAGTTAAACTAATTGGCATTTATCGATTATAAAGTTTCAGGGCTTGTTATTTTAAGTCCAAGTACAGTGTTGATGCAAACAGATCAGCTTTAATTGATTATTTTAGCTTTTGCTTCAATACTTCACTTGAACTTGTTGATTCACAACATTTCATTCACACAATTCACTTAAGTTGATTATTCTATATCGACTAATCTGTCATTCGATGTGGGAAGTCAATGGTAGTATATCCACCCTAGTTTTCTGCAAATGTTGTATTTAACAGGTTGTTATCTTCAAAAGTTAATATAATCTATGAAAAAGTGCAACAAGTTCAAGCAGTTCATTATGGCTATTCAAGTGGGAAACTCAATCAAGTTCTATCAAATTTTACAAGTGTTCAAGGCCTGTTCACTTCTTAGGTCGCAGGAATGACTTAAGTTAACTCGGGGTTCTTTAGGTTGTCCAGATCGTGCATAAATGACTTAACATAGGTCAGGCTTTCCCTAAGTCGGTTTGTTTGGAATTCATATGCTATTCTGGCAAGATTAAGTCACTATAAGGCAAATTTGCTTAAGTGTTAGCTTGCCCAAATCATAGTGCGACCTAAAAGCAGGTCGTTAAAAGGGTTATCTCATCCGAAGTAACATACTATACATCTTAGGTCGCGAATCACATAATTCGCGGTCTCTTAGATCGCTCAGAATTTGTATGATAAGTCGTTAAGCCGTTAGGTCGTGCGATTCATGTCCAGACCATGAAGCCTTAGTTCGTTCGAAGCTCTTAAGCCAGGCATTTCTTAGCTCACCTTAACCTGCTAACTCTTCTTCACTCAATAACTCACAAACCAGTTAACCTGAGACCCAATAACCCATCATCATCTCTCCACATCGCCAAAATCACCTCATATCCATCATAAATCCGATGCACTACTATGTTCATGGGAATTGCAATATTAACGTAACCAATGACGATCAAAAATCGATCGTAACATGACTCATGGTGAAACGCGGCATATGAAATTGGATTAGGGACGGAAAATGGGGAATTCATGATTCGATGGTGATCGTGGATTGGATAATGAACGGATCCACTTACGTGATGAGATAATGAAGATGATCGGTGACCAGTTAGTTCGAATTCGTCTTTGAAAGCTCAAAGGTTCTTCAATGGAAGTTTTGACAGTTAGAGCAAGTAATGAGAAGAAGGAGTGTTATGCAACTTATATACAGGGGCAGTGGAACCTGAATCGGTGCGCACGACCTAACTCCCTCATTAAGTCACTCACGACCTAACGACTCAGCAAGGCACGAGTTAAGAAGTATCGAAGCACACGACCTAGTCCCTAGGCGTATACTTCAAGGGGCAAGTGTTAACTCCTCTTTTTCACGACCCAGGGACCTGAAAAAGTAGCGACCTAACAACCTAAGGGACTCAGCGACCTAACGAGTTAGAAGGTCCAGCGACCTAACGAGTAAAAAGGTGCAGCGACCTAATGAGTTAAAAGGTTCAGCGACCTAACGAGTTTGAATTTGATTCACGTCTTCGAATGTGAATTTTTGTTGAATGATTGTTTTTACAATCATTTTTGGTGACTTGTCACTTTGAAATACAAAGGATTATATACTAGTAGTAAATAATCAAACTCTTTCACAAAGGTGATTTCAACTCTATTTTTAATACAAAGCTCGTCTATAAAACCATTTTCCACCCTATTAGTATATACAAACCTCTACCTCGTTCATATGAGAAAATCTAGTTAAACGGCTTCGCAAAACAAGTGGTATGAAATTCTTGCGTTTACTTTGTCGATTAATTTTTGGACTTGTTCGATTGAAATTCTTGTGACAATTTTCGAGTGGAGGTCTACAATTTTTTTGTTAATGTTTAAGTTAAGCCAGTGGTTATGGGAAATGAAGCTAAACTCATTTATTTACTAGCTTAGTGTAATTTACAATTCTTGATGATCGATGATGATCATTTTGCGGCTTAAACTAGACCCCGTTTCCGTGAAGTTTTGGCTCAAAATTGGTGGGGTCGCAACCCATGGTCTTCAGGCCGTTTGTGGAGCCTCGGCTCAAAATTGATGGTTAGCAACCATGGAATAGCGTTCCATTTGTGATACGCGTGTTGGTGAGTTTTCATGCTCCCGTTTTGTGATAGGCCTCCACCTTTTGTGATTTCTGGATTTCTAGTTGATGATTTCTAGATTTGTGATTCACCAATTTTGTGATTGGCACTGATATGTTTGTCAATATTTGTGGTTCGATGAATAAAATAAAGAATATGATATTCTTTTCTGTGTTTTGAAATTTCTTGTGATATTGTATGATTTTTGTGTTATTTAATGTATACTTGTCACAGTATGGTATTATTGTTATCATACGTTTTTATCATATTTCTTATTCTATCTCATTTTATCTAATATTTATTGCAAGACTGATCCGTTTATTATTTTGTTACTAAATAATACTCGGGTCAGACCGAGATGTTACAGGTGCTTCTTCGTGACTCCTCTTCTGGGAACATTATCTTATTTTTGACCAACTACTCTAGTTTAGTAGTTTTTGTTGTTATACATTCGAGATAGAGACTCCTTGATGTAATTATTTTGTCTATCACTTGTACCTATTCTTTTGTGATATTGTGGACCTTATTTGACCACTACTCTGATGTACACTTCTATATGTTATATTCATATCTGTTTCCGCCTTTGTGATATGAATATCTGTGACTTATTCATGTTTTGTTTATTTCTATATTTGTTTCCGAAGACCGCATAGCCACTGTGTCGTAGCTTTGAGTTTGCATCGGTATGTCGGATTTCCTCTTGAAATGAAATGCATGTTATACTATCTTACATATCGATGCTCGCACAAAGAAATTACACGGATGGTCGCTCCTCAATAGCCTTATTCTTCGTGCTAATTGACGGCATTACTCCGTAATGGCTAGCATGAGTATAGAGGTGGGGCGTCACAGCTTAGTATCAGAGCCAAACTTTGGAACAATGTAGAATAATCTAGCAAGTATCATAGTCCTAAGTCCTTCTTAGGAGTCGTGCCTTAGGATTTAACTCGATTCATTGAACCCATTCTATCCTAATTTCTTTTATGATGCCTTATTTTATCAATCAAACTTGTTTGATATTCATTCTGAGAATGACCTTTTCTTCTTTTTTCTTTCTTTCTTAAAGAAGAGAAATGGTTAGACCTGGCCGTCCCAAAGCCGATCAATCTAGTGCTACTCCTCAGGATGGAGTATTTATGTCTGTCCAACAGCTTCTAGATCTTGTAAAGAATGCTCAAGTTGTCGGACCTATTCTAGAACCCACTCACCGAAAATCCGGATTTGCACGCTTGTGCAGTGATTGTACAAATTTGGGTGGAAAGCCATTTAGGGGTTTCGAGGGCGTTATCGAAGTCCAAGCTTGTCTTAGAACATGAGATCGCATCATTTCACGCATGGCACTTGTTGATCTTCATCGAGTCCAAGTGGCTTCTACTATGCTCCAAGAAAGAGCGTTAGATTGGTACGAGCTTCTGATTTTTGAAATTATTGAAGTAGATCTTACTTGGGAGCGATTCCGGGAAAGTTTTGAGACGAAGTTTGTACCAGAAGCTAAAAAAGTGACTTTGGCCCGTCGTTTTATCGACCTTATTCAAGGTGAATCTTCTGTGGCAGATTGTGTCGCATCTTTTGAATCCCTGTCTAAATATAGGGTTGAGTATGTAAATACCCCATTGAAGAAAAATCAAAGGTTCGTCTATGAATAAGATTCTCAAAAAGCCTTTATGTGACGACGCCCATGACTCCTGCACTTAAACAAGGAGATAGTGCGCCGAAAGGCGTGCCCCGCAGCCATGGACGATCATCAAGGTAAGGTAAACACAATAAACTCTATCGTATTACACATAGCGCAGGGATAAAATACAATAGAGAAATATATATAGTGAAGCTTCATTAAATAGAATCTCATCAATACACTACAAAACAATTTGATACAAACATCTGAATAGTCAATACATCAAGCCTCACTACAAAACATTCAGAGAATCATACAAGCAGCGGAACATCCAGTACATATCATAAGAAAAACAATATGCAAAAGCCTCCAGCTCATCTTCGTCGTCAACAGCGCTGGTCACTAAGAACAGCACCTGTCACTTGCTACCTAGTCTGCCCATCCCAAAATGGATGAACAGCCCAAGGTAATAAGAGTTGAACATAAAACCTTGAGTCGGACAACAGTCTTAGTGAGTGGTAAATTAACTAACAACATACCAAAAGAGCATAAAGGAAAAAGGAATAGGAACCCAACCACCCACTCCACCTCTTTCTACAGCGATAGCCCCCAGACACACCAAGCAGAAACAAACGTAGCAAAGCAGACAATTAAAGTAAAGCAATTATCACTCGAGTCAAGGTCGATGTTTTCCAAGTACAAACCCCCAAGGCCTAAACCAAGATCAGATAAGCACCCAAAAAGCACCGCTCTTGAGACTGAATGATGATACAACCAAACATCCATGACTCTGGCTATCACTGTTATCATTGCTTCGATACCACCGTTAATTGAATGACCGGCACATTCTTTCAGCCATCCGTCAAGGGCTAATGGTAACCCCGGTTCTAGACATAACTCCGCACGTCATCGTGACCCGTGCCTAGGACTATCGAATCTGCCCAGAGTACTAGACCTTCAACTATTGGTCTTGGGACTATCGAATCTGCCCAGCGTACTCTTGCTTTGAGCATGCTAGAACCTTCAACAACGATGAAATCTCAGCCTCCTAGTCATCCTCCTTGACGACTTTTCTCATACTAGCTCAAGCGCCTCTTGAGCCAACCATTACCAACGAACTCGAACCATATATCCGAGTTATCAACATGCTTGGGATGATCCCATCTGGATTAAACCAAGGCTATCTCACATCATGCTTTGCTTCATCACATCATACCAAAGTCCCATCTCAACATCATGCTTTGCCTCATCGCATCATAGCAAAGTCCCATCTCAACATCATCATCAAATCTATCCATATGAGCTTTATCATCCGCTTCATATGCCACGAGCAGCTTTCCTTATTCAAGAGCCTTTCCACTTAGCATTTGAATCATCTTCGACCAACTTTTCCAAATCAAATCATCAATCAACTAATTTATAATAATCAATCAGATCAATCATTAATCCAAGTAATCAATCATTCAAACAAGATCTAAATAAACAGTTATAACAATAATGGAAATTTTGTAAATAAAGAGTCCAAATCTAACGAGCATGAATTCTAAGTATTATCTTGATGAATGAACTAGCATAGGTTAACATGTAGTAAAGTGGATATCAAAACATTATGAATGATGGATCTACATGCAGACTTAAGGAAAATGCATGAAATCACTATCTTTAACGCACAAACAAGCCACCGATCCAATATACTCCTTTGGGTCCGTGTGAGAGATAACCACCACTCATCGAATCACCTAAACACCTCAAAAACAACACACTTCAGATCTGGACAGCGAAGGATCTAACTTGATCCGTCAAAATTCCGCTTCAAACGATGAAGTCTCTCTTTGAAGAATGTAGATCTTCAATCTTGGCTCTTGGATCTTCGATTTGATCTTCAATCTTGGATGGAAGGAAGAACTAGATTAGAGAAGAGATAAGAAGTGAAGAAGTATAGTACTCGAGCTCTCAAAATGGCAGCACTTCGTCGCTTCAAAATCCGGATCCCAAAAAGTGAGATAAGGCCGTGTATTCATAGGCCGAATCCTTAAGTCGTTCGCCCCCTTAAGTCGGTCATGACTTAACAAGGCCCCACGACTTACGACTCATCAACCGCGCGGCCTACCGACTCAATGGACCTCCCTACTTACGACTCAAGCCTATGCGCGACTTAACACATGCACGCGACTTAAAACACACGATCTAACACTTAGGCACGACCTAAGACTCAACAGGATACGACTTAGCGACCTAACACAATGCCGCATTTCTACCTAAGTCCTAAGTCGTTTGGACGACTCAATGACTCAACGACTTAACGACTCAACGACTCAACGACTCAACAACTCAACGACTTACGACCTAAACTAAACCCAGCCTCTAACTCTCTTAAGTCGCCGATTCGCTTAAGTCGCCAACTCCCATAAGTCGCTCCATCGACCTATTTGCTACGCGACCTAAGCTACTATACGACCTAACCCTGGACGACTTATCTCTGGACGACTCAAGCTTCGAACGACTTAAATTCTGAATGACTTAACAACACTAACAACCTAATGACAACAGTTCTACGATCTTTCGATCCGTAAAAATACGGGTCGTTACATTCTCTCCCCCTTAGGAATTTCTCCCCCGAAATTCCAAACAAACAAGAGCAACCAAAACTATCATGCATGCCTACCATCCATAGCAATCAACAAACCATGCATCCAATTACTAGCCTAGCATGAAGAATTCTAAGACTAAAACAAGTTACAAATTCATGAGATGTCACGACACCTTAGGGCCATACCTCGAAGAGTTCAGGATGAGCTGCCTTCATCCTCTCTTCCTCCTCCCATGTACAGTCGTTAACATCATCACTCCATTGTACCTTGAGCAACTTGACTGCCTTCCTCCTTAGCTGTTTCGTGTCAGTTTCCACAACACGAAGCGGTTTACGAGGTCTCTCAACGATTGGATCAATCTCAAAGTCCTCACAACTATCAGCAGAAACCACCGTATTCGAGTCGTGCACACACTTCCGTAGATACGATACATGAAAAACATTGTGCACACCCAACATCTTTTCTGGTAATTCCAATTTATAGGCGAGCTTTCCAATTCGCTCGATGATCGGGAATGGTCCAACAAATCTCAGAGTCAATTTCCCTTTCTTCCTGAATCGAATAACATTCTTCAGTGGAGAAATCTTCACAAAAACCATATCTTCTACGTCGAATTCCAAATCCTTACGACGCTTATCGGCATAACTTTTATGACGGTCCTGGGTTGCCTTCATTCGTTGCCAAATGATCTCTATGCAATCCGAAGTCTGTCGAATCATTTCTGGCCCAAGTATCAACTTTTCTCCTGTTTCCAGCCAACATGTCGGAGAGTTACATGGTCTTCCATACAATGCCTCATATGGTGCCATACCAATACTTGACTGGTAACGGTTATTATACGCAAATTCCACCAAATGAAGATGATCTTCCCATGATCCTCCGAAGTCTAAAACACATGCTCTGAGGAGATCTTCCAAAACTTTGTTGACTCTCTCTGTCTGGCCATCTGTTTGGGGATGATAAGCTGTACTCAAATACAACTCGGTTCCCAAAACTTCCTGGAAGCTCTTCCAAAATCCACTAGTGAACAATGGGTCTCGATCGCTCACTATACTCTTCAGAATACCATGGAATCAAACTATCCACTTAACATACATCTTAGCCAATTTCGATGCAGTCCTAGTTGATCGAACATGAATGAATCTTGCACTCATAGTCAATCGATCTACGATGACCCAAATCCCTTCATTTCCTGCTCTTGTTCTAGGTAGACCATCGATAAAATCCATAGATATTTGCTCCCACTTCCATGTAGGAACTTCTAATGGCTGAAGCAATCCACTGGGCTTCTTCCGTTCGGCTTTTACCAACTGGCAGTTCATACATTTGGAAATAAAATTTCCAACATCCTTCTTCATACCTTCCCAGTAATAGGTTCTCTTCATATCCCGGTACATCTTATTTCCACCTAGATGAATTGTCAACTTCGAGTGATGACTTTCCTTCAGAACTTCATTTCTCAATTCATCTATATCGGGAACAACTAGTCGTCCTTGCTTCCGAAGCCAACCCTCTCGATCGACCTCGAATCCTTTATCCTTCTCTAGGTCCAACCCCGATTCCAAATCACGGATAATCTTGACAAGCTTATCGTCTCGCTTTTGGCTCTCGCCAATCCTTTCCACAAGAGTAGGTCTTATCGATAAGTTTGCCAACATCTCAGGTTCTAATTCATATCTGGGCCTGAAGTCAAATCCAGCCGAATACTCAAGGCTCTTCCATTCTGAAAACATGGCTCCCAATTCTGCATGTCTTCGACTTAACGCATCTGCCACTGCGTTACCCTTTCCCGGAGTATAGGCTATACCAAAATCATATGATGCTAAAAACTCCAACCATCGTTGCTGTCGAAGATTCAAATTTTCTGGGAGAAAAGATACTTCAATGACTTATGATCTGCAAACAACTCAAATCGGACTCCCAATAGATAATGTCTCCACATCTTCAGAGCAAATACAATCGCCGCTAACTCCAAATCATGAGTCGGATAATTCCTTTCATGCGGCTTCAGTTGTCGACTTGCATATGCAACAACTTTATCCTTCTGCATTAGCACTGCTCCAAGTCCAGTACCACATGCATCGGTGTAAACCACCATCTCATCATTTCCACTTGGAATAGTCAAAACAGGAGCACTTGTTAGTCGCTCTTTCAGGATTCCGAAAGCTTGCTCACACTTAGCATCCCATCTGAACACTTGGTTCTTTTTCGTCAATCCTGTTAATGGTGCAGCTATCTTGGAAAAGTCTTTGATAAACCGACGATAATATCCTGCTAATCCAAGAAAACTTCTCACATCAGATGCATTCCTAGGTCTAACCCAATCCTGGACTGCTGCCACCTTGGTGGGATCAACCGCTATTCCATTTCCAGAGATAATATGACCTAAGAACCTCACTTCACTCTTCCAGAAGTGACACTTCAAAAACTTAGCCTTCAGCTGATGTTTTCGCAGAGTCTTCAAAACAATATGCAAGTGCGTCTTGTGCTCTTCTTCAGTTCTGGAATAAAGCAAAATATCATCTACGAACACAAGTACGAACTTGTTCAACTGATCCCTGAACACTCTATACATAAGATCCAAAAAATATGCTGGTGAATTGGACAATCCAAACGGCATTACTAACCACTCATAGAAACCTGACGGTGTCCTAAAAGCAGTCTTCGGCACACTAACCTTTGCCATTCTTAATTGGTGAAATCCCATTGCCAAATCCATCTGAGAAAACACCTTGGCTTCGTGAAGCTGATCAAAAAAGTCATCTATTCTCGGCAATGGATACTTGTTCTTCTTAGTCATTTTATTCAGCTCACGATAATCCACACACAACCTCAACGATCCATCCGCTTTGGTTGCAAACACAACCGGTGAACCCCATTCGGACACACTTCGCCGAATGAATCCTTTCTGTAAATGATCATCAACTTGCACCTTCAACTCTTACTGTTCCCTAGGCGCCATCCGCCTAAGAGGCATCACAACAGGTCTAGCTCCCTCAACTTGATCGATGCGAAACTCGATCTCTCTATGCGGCGGTAACCCTTTGACCTCATCAAAGACATCCTCAAATCCATTTACGACTAGCACCGATGACAGTCCATCCCGTGGAACAACCAACGAATACATGAAGCTCATGAAGACGCCTTCCTCATGCTTACATCGTATCACAACTTTTCGCCCTTCCACATTCTCGACTGTCATCTCCAGCCTTTCACAATCAACCTTTGCCACATACTTCCTAAGCCAGTCCATGCCCAAAATAATGCCAAACCCCTCAAAGTTCAGAACAAAACAATCACAAACAAAAGAGCAATCATGACACGATACAACCAGACCACGACATATCATACACAAAAAAGACGAACCCCCAACTGGATTAGTCACAACCAATGGTTTATCAACAATATCCGGTTCCAAACCCAACCGGCCTACAAGTTCATTACAAACAAAAGAATGCGACGCTCCAGTATCAAACAACACTGTAACTGGAACACCACAAATGAAAAGGGTACCTTGAACCACCACACTCTTTCCTTTCTCTTCCGTAGTAGGAGCTTTTGAAGATGATGGAACAGCCCCCAAAGCATAAGCTTGTGCAATCTGCTTGTCCTTCCTCGGTTTCGGACAATTCTTCCTGATATGCCCCAGCTTGTCACAGTTGTGGCACTTCACCGGCACTCTCAGATTCTTACAATCTTTGGAGAAATGGCCCTTCTGCTGACAATTGTAGCAGGTCACTTCGCCCTTCGGCTTCTTCTGGCCATCCTTACCCTTCTGCTGCTGCTGCTTCCTCTTCTTATTTCCACCTTGCTGTGGTTTAGACTCCTCCTTGGTCACAGCAACAACAGATCCTTCTTTAGGAAACAGATTCTCGTGCCTGAGAGCCTTCTCCACAAGCTTCTCAAATGGATTATCCAGATGATCCACCAACTGTCTCCCAAGATAAGTGTCCAAGCCTGTCACAAACTTCTCATTCTTCTGATAAGGACACTCAATATAGGACCGAGCATACTTGGACAAGGCTTCAAACTCCGAAACATACTCAAGAACTGGTCTTCCACCTTGCTTGAGTTCCACAAATTTCTTAAACAGAATGGATTTCTGAGCTGTAGAAATTAACTTAGCTTCAAATCTGACTTGGAATTGCTCCCAAGTAATTTCTTCCTCTGGAGTATCAATGGTGATAGAGTTCCACCAATCAGAAGCTCTTCCCTGAAGCTGTCTTGATGCAAGCTTCCTTTTAGTTGCATCCTAGATTCCCAAGTCACCAAAGATCCTTCTACAAGAATCTATCCATCTATGGACTTCTATGGTTGATTCTGTTCCGAAGAAAACCTTTCCTCCAAGAGCAGTATAGTCTTTACACAGCTTTGCAAAATCCACCTGTTTTGGAGTTTGAACTTGAACTCCAACATCTACCGTTTGCCCTGGAGCTGGAATCCTTCTCATGATCGAAGTCATCAAGGCCTCAAACATAGCAGCATAATCAGCAGCCCCCTCAGAATCACGGCCTTCCCTAGCAGCTGGTCTCCCTCTTCGACTCATTCTTAATATCTATAAAAGAATGATTAGTACACCTTGAGAAACAACTACATAAGAGGTTCAAATCCTTCTAAGCTACTATATTATATATAGTAATCATCCATCAAAATACAATTACGTCTCTCATCAATACTAATTATATATAGTAAGAAAAACAATATGCAAAAGCCTTCAGCTCGTCTTCGTCATCAACAGCATTGGTCACTAAGAACAGCACCTGTCACCTGATACCTAGTCTGCCCATCCCAAAATGGATGAACAGCCCAAGGTAATAAGAGTTGAACATAAAACCTTGAGTCAGACAACAGTCTTAGTGAGCGGTAAATTAATTAACAACATACCAAAAGGGCATAAAGGAAAAAGGAATAGGAACCCAACCATCCCGCTCCACCTCTTCCTACAGTGATAGCCCCCAGACACACTAAGCAGAAACAAACATAGCAAAGCAGACAATTAAGGTAAAGCAATTATCACTCGAGTCAAGGTCGATGTTTTCCAAGTACAAACCCCCAAGGCCTAAACCAAGATCAGATAAGCACCCAAAAAGCACCGCTCTTGAGAGCGGATGATGATACAACCAAACATCCATTACTCTGGCTATCACTTTTATCATTGCTTCGAAACCACCGTTAATTGAATGACCGGCACATTCTTTCAGCCGTCCGTCAAGGGCTAATGGTAACCCCGGTTCTAGACATAACTCCGCAAGTCATCGTGACCCGTGCCTAGGACTATCGAATCTGCCCAGAGTACTAGACCTTCAACTATTGGTATTGGGACTATCGAATATGCCCAGCGTACTCTTGCTTTGAACATGCTAGAACCTTCAACAACGATGGAATCTCAGCCTCCTAGTCATCCTCCTTGACGACTATTCTCATACTAGCTCAAGCACCTCTTGAGCCAACCATTATCAACGAACTCGAACCATATCACTGAGTTATCAACATGCTTGGGATGATCCCGTCTGGATTAAACCAAGGCTATCTCACATCATGCTTTGCTTCATCGCATCATAGCAAAGTCCCATCTCAACATCATGCTTTGCCTCATCGCATCATAGCAAAGTCCCATCTCAACATCATCATCAAATCTATCCATATGAGCTTTATCATCCGCTTCATATGCCACGAGCAGCTTTCCTTATTCAAGAGCCTTTTCACTTAGCTTTTGAATCATCTTCGACCAACTTGTCCAAATCAAATCATCAATCAACTAATTTATAACAATCAATCAGATCAATCATTAATCCAAGTAATCAATCATTCAAACAAGATCTAAATAAACAGTTATAACAATAATGAAAATTTCGTAAATAAAGAGTCCAAATCTAACAAGCATGAATTCTAAGTAATATCTTAATGAATGAACTAGCATAGGTTAACATGTAGTAAAGTGGATATCAAAACTTTATGAACGATGGATCTACATGCAGACTTAAGGAAAATGCATGAAATCACTATCTTTAACGCACAAACAAGCCACCGATCCAATATACTCCTTTGGGTCCGTGTGAGAGATAACCACCACTCACCGAATCACCTAAACACCTCAAAAACAACACACTTCAGATCCGGACAGCGAAGGATCTAGCTTGATCCGTCAAAATTCTGCTTCAACCGATGAAGTCTCTCTTTGAAGGATGTAGATCTTCAATCTTGGCTCTTGGATCTTCGATTTGATCTTCAATCTTGGATGGAAGGAAGCACTAGATTAGAGAAGAGATAAGAAGTGAAGAAGTATAGTACTCGAGCTCTCGAAATGGCAGCACTTCGTCGCTTCAAAATCTGGATCCCAAAAAGTGAGATAAGGCCGTGTATTTATAGGCCGAATCCTTAAGTCGTTCGCCCCCTTAAGTCGGTCACGACTTAACAAGGCCCCACGACTTACGACTCATCGACCGCACGGCCTACCGACTCAATGGACCTACCTACTTACGACTCAAGCCTATGCGCGACTTAACACATGCGCGCGACTTAACACACACGATCTAACACTTAGGCACGACCTAAGACTCAACAGGATACGACTTAGCGACCTAACACAATGCCGCATTTTTTCCTAAGTCCTAAGTCGTTTGGACGACTCAACGACTCAACGACTTAATGACTCAATGACTCAACGACTCAACGACTTACGACCTAAACTAAACCCAGTCGCTAACTCTCTTAAGTCGCCGATTCCCTTAAGTCGCCAACTCCCTTAAGTCGCTCCATCGACCTATCTGCTACACGACCTAAGCTACTATACGACCTAGCCCTGGACGACTTATCTCTGGACGACTCAAGCTCCGAACGACTTAAATTATGAACGACTTAACAACACTAACAACCTAATGACAACACTTCTACAGTCTTTTGATCTGTAAAAATACAGGTCGTTACACTTTACTTCTGAAACTGAAAGTTTCTTTTGATCAACTTCTTGATATCGCTCGTCTACTTGAAGAGGCAGATAAAGAGAGTGATGTTGAAGTTAGGAGAGCCAAACCGAACTTCAACAACAACAAGAAGAGGCCTAATAAGTTCAAAGGTCCTTATCCCAACAAGAAAGGGAAGCAAGCAACTCCAGTAGAAAAGACTTTTACCTCTAGTTGTGGGCAATGCTACAATTGTGGTTCTACGGACCATTATGCAAACAAGTGTTCAAAGCCCCGTCCTTGTCGCTATTGCAAAAGTTCGGGTCATTATATATCTATATGTCCCAAACTTCAGAGCAAGAAAGAGGGAAAACTAAATGTGGTGCATTATTATGTTTCGTGATCATCCTGTTCGAGCTCTTTTTAATATTGGTGCATCCGATTCTTTTATATCAAAAGAACTTGTTGATACTTTCTCTTTAAGTGTTATGGCTTTGATGACTTCTTTGAGAATTGCGAATCTGGTTGGTAGATCCGCAATACTCAGTTTTCTTTGTAAAGATGTTGAGATTATTTTATGTGATTATGCTTTCCAAGCCAATTTGCATGTTATGCGTTACAGGCTTTGGAATGATTTTGGGAATGGATTGGCTTAACCGTTATGAAGCCTATATCCTATGTCATGAGGGACTATTCATCTTCGACGTCTTTGAAAGATGTTGAGATTATTTTATGTGATTATGCTTTCCAAGCCAATTTGCATGTTATGCGTTACTTAGGCTTTGGAACGATTTTGGAAAAGGATTGGCTTAACCGTTATGAAGCCCAAATCCTATGTCATGAGCGGACTATTCATCTTCGACATCCTCTATCTGTTAATCAGATTTCTATTGTTCTTAAATATACAGATTCCAATTTGGCAGCATCTTTGTATTATTTAAATCCTCATGATGACGATAATGATGATAAGGAAGACGCTATTTCTTTCATTCATGTTGTTCATGAATTTTCCGACATATTTGAGCCTGTTTTAGTATCATCCTCTATCTGTTAATCATATTTCTATTGTTCTTAAAGATTCGGATTCCAATTTGGTAGCATCCTTGTATTCTTTAAATCCTCATGATGACGATAATGATGATGAAGAAGACGTCATTTCTCTCATTCACGTTGTTCGTGAATTTTCTGACATATTTGATCCCGTTTTGGGATTACCACCTAAACGAGCAACTGAGTTCGGAATTAATCTAATCCTTGGAGCTCTACCTATCACTCGTCCTCCTTATCGCATGTCCAATAAGGAAAATTAGGAAATGCGTAAACAATTATCCGAATTGGAGGAGAAGCAATTTATTCGTTCTAGTTCCTCTTCTTGGGGAGCTTCTGCTATTTTTGTGAAGAAATCCGATGGTACAGTTAGGCTTTGTGTTGACTACCGCAAGCTTAATAATCTCACCATCAAAAATAAATATCCTCTACCTCGGATTGATGATTTATTCGACCAACTTAGTGGTTCTAGATTCTTTTCATAGTTAGACTTAACAACTGGTTTTCATCAGCTTCGTATTGTAGAGGATAACATTCCTTTGACGTCATTCCGTACTCATTATGGATCTTATGAATGCCTTGTTATGCCATTTAGTTTAATGAATGCTCCAGCTTATTTTCGTTGATCTTATGAATCGAGTTTTCAAAGACTTCCTCGATCAATTTGTTCTCATGTTTATAGATGATATTCCTGTTAATTCTAAAACCTAGGAAGAGCCTGAAAGCATCTTCGGATTGTGTTGGAAACTCTTAGGAGCAACCAATTAAATGCAAAATTTTCAATGTGCCACTTTTGGCAATCTCATGTGAAGTTTCTCGGTCATATTATTTCCGAATCTAGAATTTCCGTAGATCCTTCAAAGATTAAAGCGATTCAAAATTGGAAGAGACTGGAGAGTGTGATGGAAATCCGAAGTTTTCTCGGACTGGCAGGTCATTACCGTCGTTTCATAAAAGACTTTTCGAAAATTTCCGTGCCTCTTACTAGTTTGACAAAGAAAGGAGTTAAATACATTTGGTCGGACAAATGTCAAGCTTCTTTGCAGAAATTAAAGGAACTCCTTTCCGATGCTCCTATTTTTGTGAATCCGGAAGGGAACCATGACTTTATTGTTTATACCGATGCTAGTCATGTTGGTTTAGGAGCTGTTCTCATGCACATGGAATGTGTTATTGCTTATGCTTCTAGGCAATTAAAGCTTGCCAAGAATAGATATACCACTCATGATTTATAGCTCGCGGCTATTGTTTTCGCCCTTCGAATTTGGTGTCATTATCTTTTAGGAGATAAATTCATTCTCTATACCGATCATAAATCTTTGAAGTACTTATTTTCTCAGAAGGAACTTAATTTGCATCAACAACCTTGGCTTGAGTTTCTTGCATCTTATGATCTTGATATTCTTTATACTCTCGGGAAGGGAAATCGTGTTGCCGATGCCCTTAGTCATAAGCAACAAGCGGTTGTTTCCGTGATGATATCCGAATGGAATGATCTCGAGACTTTGTCCACTTGCGAGATTCGAGATCGTGAATCCGGTTTATGTTCATCTCTTGTTCTATGTAGCCTTAAGGCTCATCCATCTCTTTTAGGCCGCATTCTTGAAGCTTAAAAGCTAGATCCCGAATTGGCTCTTCTTAGCCAAACTTGTAGGGATAAAATTGATATTGAAGGTTTGAAAGACTTTGATATTGATGCTCATGGCGGTATTTGAAAATTTGGCAGATTTATTGTGCCAAATATTAGTGATCTTCGTAAAAACACTTTAGAAGTATCTCATCATTCTAAATTTACCATTCATCCTGATAGTAGTCAAATGTACGCGGATATGAAGACTTTATTACTAGGATGGGATGAAATCTTATATTGCTAACTTCATTAAGCGTTGCATGACTTGCCAACTCGCTAAGGCCGAGCGTCAAAGGCCCGGTGGGTTATTGCAACCATTGGACATTCCAATTTGGAAGTGGGATCAAGTCTCCATGGACTTTATTGACAAACTTCCCCGTTCTCGTTCGGGCCATGATAGCCTATGGGTGATAGTTGTGACAGCCCTCAAATCCGTACCCCTTGAGTTAACACTATTCTACCTAAATCACTCAAGTTGTACAGAAATACGGACCATTTGGGTTAAAGAAGAAGTGGTAGAAGAAGAGAATAGGAAACAACAGCAGAATCTAACCATCGCAGTGGAATAAAATATAATATATATTAACATATCTTTACACCAGAATCAAATATAGCTGTTTATATATTACATCATCAGCGTACATCAATCACAACTCAACATCAATAACATACAAATGGATACACAGCTACTCTACACAGTGGAATATATATAAAACAAGTAAGCAAGTACGTATCGTCATCCTGCGCATCTCTTGAGCTCCACGGCATCATATCATGTATGCTATAATACTCGGTCTTACCCGAGCATTATAGTTAAATAACACCCGAGTCAGTCTGGAATACCAGCGTGAGAAAATCACACCCAATTGATTATTAAAGTTTCAAAAATCCTTTGAAAACAAAAGCATCTCGTAAGACCATGCCACAAATAAACATGTCGGGTTTTTACCTTACGATGGCTAAAACAGTTTTTATAAAAATCCTCTGATATTAAAATAGGGTCTATATACAAATACTTATAAAATAGCCGAAATTATTACATGATTAAATTCCAGCTACTAGCCACAGAGTGGGTAATACAAACAAAAATCGTACAAGGCTCGTAGGGAGAATGAATTTCCAACTAATGACTAGGCACTGGGGTACCACCTGTCACAGTACGAGGCCTAGATCACTGTACCGAGGAGTACGCCCGCTCCCCTGCATCATAAGACCGGGACTACCACTTACCGGGTAATCCCGAGTGAAATGACCCCACGGTTGGGATCAACAACAGCCCACTAAGCCGAAATAAAAAGGGACATCTAGACTGGAATGACCTCACCCTACTTGGGTGCTACCCACCTAGCCTTGTTGCATAACCCTAATTTTCAGTCATTCCCATTTGATGAGGCTTGAGGCTAAGGGTTACCTTTTTAGAACATATCCCTTAGAATGCCCATCGTCCACCTGACGATGTTTCACAAGCATTCATCCATACAAGTCTGTCCTGGGTTCGAACGGAACCGAAGGCACTATTCCTACTACATCCATTTTGGAAATATCCTCAGGATTAGTAACGATTAGCCCTTGCACTTCACTTCTCCATCTTCGATTCCAAAATCGTTTTCTACGAAACGTACAAACCGGATCGAAGTGGTTTTCGAGAAATGAATCTCGATCCGGTTCTCTTCGAAACGATCAGCGTATTTGTCCAATATTGATAGTCGGTTATTTAAATATCAATTAATATTCACAAACAAACATCAACCAATAAATAATTTTCCAAATTATTTATTTATCTCAAAATATCTATGCAAGATATATTTTCACTTTCAAACCCTTTTGAAAACAGTTTTCAAACTACCTTCCTTTTCTCAGAATAAATTCCGAGTATTTCCATTTCCACTAGAATCACCAAGCACAAAACTCTAGATTTTTAAAATAATTTAAAAACACTTTATTGTAAAATATATTTAACATTTAATTTAGAAAAATTCATTGTAATACTTAATTTATAATAATACTTTAGAAATAACTAAAATAAGGTTACCTTATAACTATACATTGGATTTTCTTCTTTAAAATACCAAATCATTCTTTAATTAATTATTACGATAATAGATTAAAATAAAATACTTACTTCGGAATTTACTTTAGAACATTTAAGTCAAGACTACTTCAATAATTGGCTAAAAATATATACTATATGAATATTTAAAAATAAGGTTACTTTATAAAATATAAAACTAGGTTCTCTCTTTAAAACAAAACACTAAGTTACCTTTTAAATAAGTACTACGATAATAGATTTGAAAATATTTACTTTAGAATTTTGATATTTAGAAAATAATAAATTCTTAAAACATACTTTTTCAAAACAAAATTGTAACAACCCGCATATTTATCGATTTTATATTTAAATATTTTATTTAAATATTTTGTCGTTAATCGGATATTGGACCAAAAAGCTACTTTTTGCAAACGGTCAAATTAGAACTCGAGACCACTTCCATTGAGTTCGAAATGTCGTTTACAATTTTTTTAAGTATAAACAATGGTAGGTTTGGAGTTAGTAGAATTTCACCAACTTTTCCCGCTTTGGACTTTGGGTTAGATTGCCATTATAACTCAAGCCCAAACCCCCTTCCTTCTTCTCACTCTTCATAAATTTCCTAACAACCAAGCTTTTGCATTAATGGTGAGTGGAAGAGGAAATTAAAACTCCAAGCTTAGGTTTCAACTTTAAATCCATCATTCAACTCCAAAATCAAAGCGAAGACATTGGATTCTGGCTTGTAGTTGCTTCTCCATTGTTTCAAGCTCCTTCTTCATTGAATTTGTGCAAAGGTGAGATTTTTATCTCACAATTCTAGTCTATAACTATATTGGACTGTTGGGAATGATTTCCCATCACTTTAGCATGTTTATTTGCATTTGGTTTGGATTGGATTGGCGAAAAATTCTAATTTTTAGTTGTTTGGTGAACTTCCTTAGCTTAGGTCGCTCAGCCCAGATATAGGTCGCTCGGAATCATTAGCTCGCGCGTGTGGAAAAGTCAAGGCCTGCATATTTCGTTCGCCTCGGATTTAGGTCGCCTCGGATTTAGGTCGTAGGTCGTTGGACTTTAGGTCGTACGCGTATAGGTCGTTCGGCCTTGCCTGCCTCATTAGGTCGTGGGACCTTAGGTCGTAGGTCGTTAGGCTTAGGTCGTTAAGTCGTTCCCTCTGTTGGAAACGTCTCCTCGGTCTTAGGTCGTTAGACCTTAGGTCGCCCCCCCTAGGTCGTTAGACCCTGAGTTGTTCCGCCTTCATTTAGCTCGCGCACTTCTTTAGGTCGCATACTCCTTTAGGTCGCATGACTCCCATCCCTTTAGGTCTTTGGACCTTGTTTTCCTTAGGTCGTTGGACCCTATTTCCTTTAGGTCGTATGACCCACTAGGTCGCTTGGCCCCTTAGGTCGCGACATCTTTAGGTCGTGTTACCTATATACCCTTAGGTCGAAAGACCTTAGGTCGTGCACCTTTAGGTCGCGAACCCTATTAGGTCGCGAACACCTTTAGGCCGCGAACCACTTTAGGTCGCATGACCTCGTCTCCGTTAGGTCGCGAACCTTGTTAGGTCGCTCATCCCTAGCCCGCGAACCTTCTTAGGTCGCGCACCCCCCTTAGGTCGTAAGACCTCATTTTTTTTGTTTTAGGTCATAGGCCGCTTGACTTCACTAGGTCGAACCCCGTAAGCGGTGGCGTTGCCCCCGCACCCCCACCTTGGGGGGTTGCCACCCCCCCTGGACCCCCCCTCCGTAGGGGATCTTATCTGAAAAACATTGAGCTGATTTCCTTGGATTTTATTCACATCTCCGTATGCGATTTTTTGTGACTGATTGTTTCTACAATTGCTTCTGTGTTTTGTCACTTTATAATATAAAGGTTTCAATACTAGTAGTAAATATCAAAACTCTTTTAACAAACAATTTCAACTCTATTTTTAATAACAAAGCTCTTTTCTTAAATCGTTTTCCAGTCTATTAGTATATACAAACCTTTACCTCACTCAGATGAGAAATCTAATTAAACGACTTAGTAAAACAAGTGGTATGAAACGCTTGCGTTCACTTCGTCGGTTAATTCTTGGACTTGTTCGATTGAACCTCTTGGGACAATTTTATTAGTGAAGATTTACAGTTTGTTCGTAAATATTTAAGTTAAGCAAGTGGTTATGGGACATGAAGCTAAACTTCTATATTTACTAGCTTAGTGTAATTGACACTTCTCGTTGATCATGACGATCATTCTGATGATGTAGACTAGCAAATGTGCGATGTCTCTTGTTGCGAGGTTAGACTAGACACCACTTGTGTGATTCCACTCACACATACCTTATTGCTTTTTGGTTAGTCTGGACCTTAATCTGTGTGATTCCATTCACACATGTGGGGTAGCTCCCCTTGGTCTTCGGACCGTCATGTGATAGGCCTCTTTCTCTTTTCTATGATTTCTGGACTTTTTGCATTGATTTCTAGAATTTATGTCATTAACTTGTTATGAGTACAAGTTTGGGGTATGATGCCCTTTCCGAATCTTTGAGAAGATTCTTGTGATATTGACTATCTCTTATTGATTGATCTTCTGTTGATCATTATTTACATACTTATAGTGGTATGTCATCATGGATATTTTATGTTTATGCCATATCTTTTATGTTATATCTTGTCATCTGATATTTATAGCTAGACTGACCCGTTTATTATTTTTCTTAAATAATACTCGGGTCAGACCGAGATGTTACAGGTGCTTCTGCTTGACTTCTTCCCAGGGATTCATCACTCTGACTTTTGGCTAACTGTTTAGATTAGCAGTTTTTGTTGTATACACTTGAGATATAGACTCATAGTTGTATTCTTTTATATAGCACGTGTTGCTATTCTTTTGTATTATTGTGGATCTTTTGACCACTACTCTGATGTACACTATCATGTGTTAGTTATATATTCATATCTTCTTCCGCCTTTCTGATATGGATGTCTGTGACTGATTTGCGTTATGCTTATTTCTACGTTTGTTTCCGAAGATTATTTATAGCCACCGTGTGATAAGCAATTACATGGATGGTCGCTCCTCAACAGCCTTATTCTCCGTGCTAGTTGACAGCACTACTCCGTAGTGTTCTTGGCTAGCGTGGGTATAGAGGTGGGGCGTCACAAAAATTTAAAACTTTTTGTCTTATATTTAAAAATTTCCTTTAAACGTACTTGGCTATCCAGAGAAATATACTTCTCTTCACATCCATCTTTAAATCTCCAAACCAACACTTGAATCAATTTCCAAATTGATTCCCAGTTTACTTTATTTTTAATTCCAAAATCCATTAATTTTAGATTTATTTCCTTAATTATGATTTAAAATATTTTTAACTGAAGTACCAATTTAGATTCCTCAAATTACTTCTTTATTCCTTTAAATAAATTTGAACTTTAAATTTTTAAATAATTCATTATTCCTTTGAGATAATATTACTTGATTTTATAATTCATTAGTTTCTGATTATTCAAAATCTTTTCATACATGAAGTTATTTATTAGTATTGTGATATCACATACATTTCATTTTACTCGTTATTAATTTTTCCAATTTTATATAATTATTTCGCTTGCAAATTCACTTCTTTTATTTTCTTTCCAATATACCCAAATATAGCCAATCAAATCATAGCATTCAATATTCCAATATATTCATCATAGAATATCAAATAATCACAACAGACGGTATTAAATAATTTAAATAAATGTTGAGGGGTCCAGTTGGATCCCTCCAACCTGTTTTTCCTGCATCCACAGACGTTAGCACAACATAATATGCCAATTTGAAATTATACCATACTATATCACTTCAATCAATTCAAGCATTCAAACAATTTTTTAAATTTAATCACTTAAATTTAAATTTATACTCAATTGAGTGAGATTAACTCACCTTTGATTTTTGTTGCAATCCAGCTTATCTCAACTTGCTTTTCCATGATTTTTTTCGACCTTGTAAAATGATTAGACGTTCTATTAATATTTGAATAAATTTAAAAATCCGTTTCCAAGTAAAAATTTTAATTGGCCAATGATTTAATTAAAGTATTAATTTTCCTTTCTCAAACTACTAATAAAAATAAATTATAGACTTTAAAAACAATCTACTTTTATGAATTCCTCAATATTTATGAATTCCCATATATTTCAAAATCATATATATACTTTATAAAAATAATTTATAGATCTAATTTTTTTTCACATATATAAATTTTAGACATTCTAAATATTTCTAATTTCCCTAAAATCAAAAAATTAAGGCTATCCAGACCTTGCTGTTCTACATATATATACAGCTGATCTAATTCCATTTTATTTTTATTTTAAAACCTGACTCTCATATGAATTTATTATATATATATATATATATATATATAAATATATATATTCTATCAAATATATATACATATACAGATTATTGAAAACTTAAATAAAAACAACCTGCTTACCAACAGCTCAACTAGATCCACTCCTAACTCGTCGATACCCAAATGCAAAAGAGGCCTGGCCCACTCTGCTCACCCAGTCCAACTTCTTCCCCTTTCCTTTGCCTGTGCACGAAAATGAACCATGGCCGTGCACGGTCCGCTAACACCATGCTCCGTCCATCAAAACAACACTCAGACCACGCCAACGAACTACTCTCCTCACAATCGACTCGGCCATCACAATCTCCATGCCCCCGCCACCTCCCTATCAAAAACGACCCGATGGACTTTGTTATTGCAACCACAGGTCGCACCCTCCATTTCAAGGCCGCACCATACCAAACTTCGTCCCCCGACGCGCCTCGGCATCATGAATCCAACGGAGTAAATGCTGTATAACAACTCGCCCTACATCTCCCAGAATCGCTAATCCTAGTAGGCGTCGCCTGTACGATTCATAGCCGAGCAACCCAAGTCGAAGCCGCACCCTATAATTTATCAAACAGAAGCCCTCTAAAAGCTTAATTTTAAAAACAAGTTTGATGATTTTGATTGAGTATAAAAAGAGAGAATGATTTTTTTTTGAAGTTGCCATGTTTTTCTTTCTGAACGAAGATGGGAAGGGTTCGGCTGTAATTATTAAAGAAGGAAGCTTGCTTCAGAAGACATAGGAGAATAGGTCGGCAAAAGGAACATAAGGCGACTGTGATTTGATTGGTGACATAATATATTATATTTAAATTAAAACGATAATTATCGTATAGGCGTTTTTATCTCGTACGCTCACACAACAAACCCAAAAACTACGAAAATTGAAACCCGATAATAATTCAATATTACGGATCCAATGGAACTGGTTTCGTCGAATTCCTTGACTGTGCCTCGGAAGGCTATTTTTAAATATTATTTTAAACGATAAAATTTCAATACCGAACAACTCACTATAAAATTCAATTTTAAAACTTCCTTTATTTTCAATGCTATCAATATACAATTTTCAAGCCTTCAAATTATTTTTAATAGGCTTAAAACTCCAGATTCAACAATTTACCCAACTTTATTTATTTAAATTTATAATTCAATTATCATATAAGTTGTGACATTTGAAATTCAAGTTAGAAATTAATCTTTAAATATTCAAAATCGACTAAATATTCCAATTATAAATGCTCCAAAAATTCCGGACCGTCACATTCCTCCCCCCTTAAAAGAATTTCGTCCCCGAAATTATTAATTAGGAAGAATAGTACAATACCCGTTTATTATTTCCATAAATCCAAACAGTTTCTAACAATTCAACATCTTACCATCTATGTTTTTATAAAAGACCCATTATCATTCTTATTAACTTCTCAACTCTCCCATAGTTTCAAACTATACCATTTGTTTAACCATTCAAGTTCTAGTTTAAAACAAAATTTCGAATTATCAAAATTTTCTCAAAAAATTTTCTAACTCCCTAAATTTCTGAAAATTTTTGCCAGCGTCTCCTTTGCACGGCTAGCTCGGTACAACTACAAAAGGCCTCTACGGGCTTCCAAATCCAAAAAGGAAAACAAAAAGCCAAGTGGCTCGTCAAAACCCCAATCAAATTTCATATAGAAATTTAAACACATACCTTTTTGTCGAGAAATTCAATTTTTATCATCTGAAATCAAAACCAATTTTTCTTTCTCTTTATAATACTTGCATATCCTACGTAGCACTAATATCCAATCACAATATTCCCAAACATCATATCAACTTTGACGCAGCGGATTAATCGAAAAAAAACTACAATCGGTGAAATGTAGCAAACGGTGAGTTGAGAATACTGTATGGCCCAAATCCGTTGATCCAAAGATACCGGATTCTAGCTATCTTCGTCTCGTTGATCGCGCACGATACCGAGAAACAAAGATCTACGATTCTTCGCACGTTGATCTAGCGCACTAGATTCCGCGAATCGGCTTCTACGATCGTTGAATCGAGCGCACTCGATTAACCGAAAGAGGAGATAGGAGATTGCACTCAACTACCAATTGGTATGAAAGCACAAAGCTAACAAAAAGGAATTTTATTCAAAAATCAACCACCTCTACAAAATGACACACACGGCTATTTATAGCATTTACAACACACGACAACAAATCATCACCTGACTCTTAGGTCGGCCACGACTTACGACCTAACTTAGGTCGGCAGCGACCTAACATCAGCGACTCAACACATTTTAACAACACCTAGGTCGGCAGCGACCTATCAGCACAACATACTCTCCTGTATACAACACAGCACTCATCGACCTAAACAACTCACGCGACTCAACACGACCGACTCACCATAGGTCGTACGCGACCTAACACTTCCCATTCATGACCGAGTTAAGCAATACAACACACAACATATGTACACGACTTTACTCGTTGCCGACTTAACATATAACGACTCAACGATTCACGACTTAACACCCAACACAACCCATAGGTCGGTAACGACCTAAAATACAACACTACCCAATCCCCTACGACCTAAAATAGAAGGCAGTTCAGCTTGCTTAGATCGGAACTCGGCGAAGTTATCTCGTTCAACATCACTAGCTCGTAACTCGGCATATTTATCTCGTTCAATATCACTAGGTCGTTCAATATCATTAGGTCGTTCAATATCACTAGGTCGGAGCTTGTTAGGTCGGAATGCTTCTTCCTGTGTTTTCTTAGGTCGGAGACGACCCAAAACTCCGTTGTTAGGTCGTGACCATGCTTTCTTAAGTCGGAGACAACTCAATCTCAATTCGATAGGTCGCGCTGTATCATTGTTAGGTCTTGAGCGACCTATCTCTTCCTTTTTAGGTCGTGAGCGACCTAATACTTGCATTTCTTCTGTTTGCACTGCATCATCCTCCCCGGGTTGACAGAAATTCGACCTCGAATTCTCAACATCTTCTTCCACAACAATTTCATTCCCACGATACGGAATTAAATGTTTAATATTGAAAACATCAGAAATGTATACATCCTCCGGCAGCTTCAACTTATAAGCATTCTCATTGATTTTCTTTAAAATTTCAATCGGACCAATTTTCCGTGCTTTCAACTTATTATACGTTCCAACCGGAAAACGGTCTTTAGTCAGTACTGCATAAACCAAATCACCTTCATTAAATTCAACACTTCGTCTCTTCAAATCAGCAGCTTGCTTATACTTCTCATTCGACTTTTCCAATCGTTCCCGAACGATCTTATGACACTCCGTCAATCCTTCAATAAAATCAACAGCTCGTTTAACCGTCCCCTTTGCTTGTGGTACCACCGCTAAATCTAACGGTCCCCTGGGTAAAATTGAATAAACAATCTGAAATGGACTGAATCCTGTGCTACGATTCACTGCATGATTATGAGCAAATTCTGCCTGGCATAGCTTCATGTCCCAACTTCTCAAATTATCCTGTACAAGACAACGCAACAAATTTCCCAATGACCTGTTAACAACTTCCGTCTGTCCATCAGTTTGCGGATGATAAGCACTGCTAAATTTCAGTTTCGTTCCCACCATCTTCCACAAACTCAACCAAAAGTGACTCAGAAAACGAGTATCTCGATCAGAAACAATAGATTCTGGCAATCCATGAAGTCTATAGATTTCCTTGAAAAATAGTTGAGCAACACGAACAGCATCCGTCGTCTTCTTGCAAGCAATAAAATGTGCCATTTTAGAAAATCTGTCAACTACAACAAATACCGAATCATTACCACGCTGTGTTCTCGGCAATCCCAATACAAAGTCCATACTCATATCAACCCATGGTTTAGCCGGTACAGGCAACGGCATATACAACCCAGCATTGGTCGCGGTTCCTTTCGAAACTTGGCAAATATGACATCGCTCCACAAACCTTCCCACTTCTTTCCTCATCGACGGCCAAAAGTAAGATTGTGAAATCAATTGCAAAGTACGATCACGGCCCACATGCCCTTCCTCGTGCAACTCCTTGATAATTTTCAATCTCAAACTACAATCTGGAATACATAATTGATTTCCCTTGAACAAAAATCCATCAATCATCATAAATTCATCAGTACTCCCTTCCTTCACTTTCTCAACATATTTCACAAAGTAAGGATCTTCTTCAATCATCTCTGGCAGTAATTCGAACCCCGTCACATCAACCTTCATTGTCGTTAATAAATGACTCCTCCTACTCAAAGCATCAGCTACTCGATTTGTCACCCCTGATTTGTGCTTAACGACAAAAGTAAACTGCTGTAAATAAGCAATCCATGATGCATGTCTCGCTGAAATTTTGTCCTGTCCCTGTAAATGCTTCAAAGCTTCGTGATCAGTGTACAGAACAAACTCCTTCTGAAATAGATAGTGCTTCCAAATCTTAACAGCTTGTACAACAGCATAGAATTCAACGTCATATGTACTGTATCTCATCTTTGCCCCTGACAACTTTTCGCTAAAATAAGCAACTGGCTTCCCATTCTGACTAAGAACTCCTCCAATACCAACCTTCGAAGCATCTGTATGCAATTCAAACAATAACTGAAAATTCGGTAAAACAAGAATTGGTGCAGACGTCAACAATTCCTTGATCTTCTCAAAAGCAACTCCCGCTTCTTCTGACCATACAAATTGTTTACCCTTCATGCAATCAGTAACTGGAGCCATCACGCTACTGAAGTGTGGAATGAATCTTCGGTAGAATGACGCTAGCCCATGAAAACTCCTCACTTCCGTAATTGTCTTTGGCTGAGGCCAATTCCTGACTGCCTCAACTTTACTCTGGTCAACTTGAATACCTTCCCCTGAAACAACATAACCCAGGAATAAAACACTGTGCGTCATAAACACACATTTCTTCGTAGCAGCATAAAATTGTTCTTCACGAAGAATAATCAATACTTCCCTCAAATGTAGAACATGCTCCTCCATACTTCTGCTGTAAATCAGAATATCATTGAAATAAACCACAACGAACTTCCCAATGAATGGTCTAAAGATTTGATTCATCACCCGCATGAATGTACTAGGTGCATTTGACAAACCAAATGGCATAACCAACCATTCGTACAACCCCTCTCTCGTCTTGAAAGCTGTCTTCCATTCGTCTCCAGGTCTGATTCGAATTTGATGATAACCACTCTTCAAATCAATCTTCGAGAATATAGTTGCCCCACTCAACTGATCCAACAAATCATCCAACCTCGGCATAGAAAATCTATATCGGACAGTGATCTTATTCAAAGCTCTACTATCTTTGCACATCCTCCACGTTCCGTCCTTCTTTTGTACTAATAATGCTGGCACGGCACAAGGACTCAAGCTTTCCTGAACACGTCCCTGTTCCAACAACTCTTCCACCTGCCTTCGTAACTCCTCATGTTCCTTCGGACTCATTCGGTAGTGTGGTCGATGTGGTAACACTGCTCCCGGCACAAGATCAATCTGATGTTGAATGTCTCTAAGTGGCGGTAACTCCTTAGGCAACTCCTCTGGAAATACATCTTCAAACTCTTTGAAAACTGGCTTTGCTTCTTCAGGAATTTCAACCTCTTCACTGCTCTCACGCCCAATCAACAAAAATACTTCAGGCTCCTCTTCAACTTCTTTCACAAACTCCTTCAAAGATAATAAATTTTTCAATTCCTCAATCTCCTCCAGCTTGCTCTCCTTCTGTTGTTGCTTCTTGGGAACCAAAGTAATTTTAGTACCCTCGTACATGAAACTGTAGCTATTGGCACGACCATCATGTTGAACTGATCTATTAAACTGCCACGGTCTGCCCAACAACAGATGACATACGTCCATGTCTACAACGTCACACCAAATTTCATCTTTGTACTTTTTCCCAATAGAAAAATTGACACAAGCCCTTCGACACACCTTCACTTCACCACCCTTCCTTAACCATGCTAGCTTGTACGGTTTAGGATGTTTCTCAGTCTTCAAGTTCAATTTCCTCACTGCTCCTGTAGAAATAATATTATCACAACTTCCAGCATCAATAACGAACTTGCAAACTTTCCCCAGAATAGTGCATGTCGACTGAAAAATATTGCTTCTCAACCAACTACAATCCTCCTCTTGCTTTGGTGTAAGACATGACCTCCTCAACATAAGATTACAACCTTCATCCCCAGACAATTCTTCTTCCTCCTCAACATAAGGTGTATTAGAACATTCTTCCTCCTCACCATTATCCTCCTCAACTTCTGCAACCATGGTTCTCTTCTTCGGCTTCGGACATTCATTGCTCTTGTGACCCAACTCCTGACAATTATAACATTTGAAAACATTGCTAGCCTTTGCCTTCTCAGCCTCCTTCACCACTGGCTTTGAAACAGGTTTAGAAACATTAGAACTTCCACCAACACCCCTTGCTTAATTATTGGAATTAGTAAACACACCTCCTCCACGCCTTCCTTGTTTCTCCCAAGCCAACGCTTCCTGATGTGCCTCTGCCACTGATCTAGGATCGAACATATTAACCATATCCTGGATCTGCATTCTTAGTCCCCCAATGAATCTAGCAGTTAGTTGTTCTTCCGTTTCCATAATATCATTCCTGGCAATGAGTTGGTAAAATTCATCAGCATACTCACTAACAGACTTCGTCCCTTGCCTCAGATTCTGCAACCTTTGGTACATAAGTGATTGGTAGTTGTAAGGTAAGAAAGTAGATCTCATCAACTTTTTCATCTTTTCCCACGATTCTATCTTTGACTTTCCCATTCTCTCCCTAGTAAGTTTAGTTTGTTGCCACCACGCCAAAGCTCTCCCCCTCAACCTAGTAGCAACCAACTTCACCCTTCGATTCTCAGGAACCTCCTTGAAATCAAAGATCTCTTCAACATTAGAAATCCAATCGAGAAATTCTTCCGCTACCATCCCGCCTTTAAATTCCGGAATATCCATTTTCATACCCGATTCCCATCGACGATCATCTTCAACATCCCGATAAGAATTTCGAACTTGGTCTCGATCTCGATAATGAATACTAGCTCTATCACCCTCTTCAACAAAATCAAAAGTACGCCTACATCGATCTCGACCATTATCATCCCTTCGTTCATGCATGCTTCTTTGACTATGTCTCTCTTCATCTCTATATGCTTCATTGTCAAATTCACGTTGACTTCTTCTTTCTTCATGTGCATAGTCATGATGATCTCTTCGTGATGAAATTGATGTTTCTCTTCTATTTCTACAAGAATGTGGTGATACCCTCCTCGCTTCCGTAACCGATGGCGAAACTCGGTTTCCTCCATGGTTCGAGTTTGGTGATCTCCTCCTTTGATTCAAATCATTCATCAATTTCTCCAATTTTCCAATGCCTTCATCAAACTTTTCATTAATACGTTGTTCCATAAGCTCGGCTTCTTCTCTACGATACAAAGCTTCAACGTTTTGATGACGATTAGCTCTCCTTGGTGGCATGATTGAAAAACTTTCACAAACACTTCAACAATTCGAACACAAAACTTCAAAGTTTTAACAAAACAACGAGTCACAGGTTAACCTTCAACTTCAAACAACAATACTCGGCTCAATCTTATCTCGGCTTGATCTTCACGACTTAACTTGCTCGGTTCAACACTAACTCGGCAACAAGTTAACTCGGCCACCACTTCAACAAATCGCACTTCAACACAACTATGTTCGGCTCAAGGTCTCCAAGCACTAGTTCGGCCTCAATACTTCAAACACTTCACTAGGCTCGGCTACTTCCCAAGTATACACGGCCTACTTCAAATTCAAACACTTTCAACACTTTGATCCAAAATGGAATGGATCGAAAGTTCTTCCTCTTGTTGCAACTTCAATATGAACGCGATGAACAACTTCAAACTTCAACTTCAAATACTTGGCTCCAAGAATCAACTTAGCTATGATTGGCTAAGTATGGCTCTGATACCAAAACTGACGCAGCGTATTAATCGAAACAAAACTACAATCGGTGAAATGTAGCAAACGGTGAGTTGAGAATACTGTATGGCCCAAATCCGTTGATCCAAAGATACCGGATTCTAGCTATCTTCGTCTCGTTGATCGCGCACGATACCGAGAAACAAAGATCTACGATTCTTCGCACGTTGATCTAGCGCACTAGATTCCGCGAATCGGCTTCTACGATCGTTGAATCGAGCGCACTCGATTAACCGAAAGAGGAGATAGGAGATTGCACTCAACTACCAATTGGTATGAAAGCACAAAGCTAACAAAAAGGAATTTTATTCAAAAATCAACCACCTCTACAAAATGACACACACGGCTATTTATAGCATTTACAACACACGACAACAAATCATCACCTGACTCTTAGGTCGGCCACGACTTACGACCTAACTTAGGTCGGCAGCGACCTAACATCAGCGACTCAACACATTTTAACAACACCTAGGTCGGCAGCGACCTATCAGCACAACATACTCTCCTGTATACAACACAGCACTCATCGACCTAAACAACTCACGCGACTCAACACGACCGACTCACCATAGGTCGTACGCGACCTAACACTTCCCATTCATGACCGAGTTAAGCAATACAACACACAACATATGTACACGACTTAACTCGTTACCGACTTAACATATAACGACTCAACGATTCACGACTTAACACCCAACACAACCCATAGGTCGGTAACGACCTAAAATACAACACTACCCAATCCCCTACGACCTAAAATAGAAGGCAGTTCAGCTTGCTTAGATCGGAACTCGGCGAAGTTATCTCGTTCAACATCACTAGCTCGTAACTCGGCATATTTATCTCGTTCAATATCACTAGGTCGTTCAATATCATTAGGTCGTTCAATATCACTAGGTCGGAGCTTGTTAGGTCGGAATGCTTCTTCCTGTGTTTTCTTAGGTCGGAGACGACCCAAAACTCCGTTGTTAGGTCGTGACCATGCTTTCTTAAGTCGGAGACAACTCAATCTCAATTCGATAGGTCGCGCTGTATCATTGTTAGGTCTTGAGCGACCTATCTCTTCCTTTTTAGGTCGTGAGCGACCTAATACTTGCATTTCTTCTGTTTGCACTGCATCAAACTTTCTTACAAAATGTCAGTATTTATTCATTCAAATATTAACTTAGATTATGTTTGTAGTATCAATTTCCAATCAAGAATTCATCATTCCCTTCTTAAGTAAGTATAAGCATTTAATATGTTTCTTATATTTATTTTCATCTCCCACTTTAGTTTATATCTATTTCTATTCACATTGATTCTTTCATTTCCATACGAATTCAATTTATCTTTAACTCTAAATTTTGAATTTTATTTTCCATTTATAACTAATTTATGTCATTATTTTAAATTAGTTTCGTTTACTAATTTATTTCAATTTCCAATTTGAAACCTTTTTGTCGTTAACAAAAATTTCCAAAAATTTTCAAAATTTTTTCCAACTCCCAAAATTTCTGAAAATTTTTGGCAGAGTCCCCTTTGTACGGAGGAGCTTTTGCAATTTGACAAAAGAGATAAATATATATACATCGACCCACCTGGTCGGAAAAACCAAAAACAGTTCATATTTCCTATTTTTATTGCGTAGGCGTACCTTATTTAGCATTTTTAAGCAAACAGCTTATTATTTTTAGCAACTAGCACAACCAAATCCAGCCACACGGCTTCCAGGTACCTGTACTTACTCAATTTAAACATGTAAGTGCCAAATATATGTAGTTTAACAATATTTCACTTAGTTGCACTGGTTAAACACATGAATTCTAAAAGAAATTCACACCAAACATTTTTCCTTAAGCAACTTATACAATTTTCATATTAGTTCCACTGTTCCAATTAATTTATAACCATTTTCTTTCAATTTGAATAGTTTTCAATTCATTCGTACACAACTTCATCAATTTGAATGGTTTAAAACTCAATCGCTTACATTTAATTTATTTTTAAGCAAACTGAACTCATATTTAATTCAATTGCTCTCAATATCAATTTATTTTACTTCTATCCATTCATAGAATTTTAATTACTTCCATTTACATCAAATGACAATTTATTCTATGCAAATTTGACGTGATCTATGTGACTAAATAAGTACTTATGTTTTATAACAAAATTAAATTGATTTCAACTAGATTTATACTTAATTCTATTCCATTTTTAAATTTATTCACAATCCATATATTCTCATTTTTTCATCTCATTTTAAATTCAAATCCATTCACTTGCATTTCATTTTACTAACCAAACTAGTTCATACAAAACCATTAACAACTTAGATTCTTCTTTATTACCAATTAAATTTCCTTGTTATTTTAATTCATTCACGACCATTTATTTAGCTAGACACCTTCCACGCTTGTATATTATTAACCATTCCCAAATTAATTCAACCCAAGCTTTAGTTACTTTACTCAATTTATTCCATATTTGTTTATTCCAAACTATTTTATTTTAGCTCGGAAACAATCCAGGCTATTTCATTTAATAACTATTTCTCAACTTATTTAAACCACACTTCATTTTGAGTTTGGCTTTCATTCAACACTTACTTAAGTCAATAACTTAAGTTCATTTCCATTTCATTTTATAATAAGTTCTACTTCCATCTTTCGTTTGATTCTTATTTATTCCATCCATTTATTTACTCAATATAATTAGTTTATCCACTCAATCCATTATGAATATTCATTTCATTAAATACTATTTATAACTCACCGAATTCTGTTTCGATTCAAATTTATTTTCACTTGATTTAAGACCAATCCAATATCATTAAACTTAATTTAAGTTGAATTCAATTCAATTGTCCTCCATCTATTAGCTTAAGTTAATTTACTTCAATTTTATACTTAAGCTCATTTTCATTTTACAAGTAAACTCTCTCTTCAATTCAACTTAATTCTATCTCAATTAAATCCCATTTTAAATCTGCAATTTTCATTTGATTGGTTATTATAAAATTTAACTTTCTAGATTCACTCATTCAATTTATTATAAGTCCGTTTCCATTTTATTTCCACTTATTTGGACTTTATTTGCAATTCCTACCATTACTATTTTGATCCATTTCATTTTCCTTTTATTCGACACATTTCCAATTTTATTTAATTTGTTGACACTTCAAGTTAAATTTTTAATTTATAACTCAAGTTCTGAATCCACTATCCATTTCCAATTTACCACCCAATTTCATGAACTAACATTTCAATTACATTTACTTCCTCAACAATTTAAGTCGAATTTAATCCATAACTTGAGTTTTATTTTCAAATTTCATCATAAACTCACAATTCAGCTTTTATTTAACTACATTGGGTTCCATTTACATATTTCATTAACTAATTTATTATCTAATTAATTCTTCCCCTGGCCAAAATTCAATACTAGATTTTTTTTTTAATTCTAAATATCACCTCATTTAATTTTCTTTGTTCAATTTATTTTATAATCCAATTTTTGATTTTCATTTTATTTCTCAATTCATCAAAAATATTCATTAGGTTTTCTATCCCACTTTTCAAATTTTAGAAGTCACCACTTATTATTTCCACAATTCCATTCATTCTAGGCTTGAATATATTCTTCTTTTAATTTTATCTCAAGATTTATGCTTATTTATAGTTCAAGCATATTTTTATTCCATGCATTTTAATTCTTTTATAAGTTATTCTGGTTTATTTATTTCAATCTAATTCTTATCCAATTTACTTCTTATCCAACTTATTTCTATTTATTTCCCTTTATTCAGATAAGAATCTAATTCCATTTAACAAGTCAACAGAATTTTGATTCCAATTTATTTAACTCAATTCGATTTCAACTTAATTCGGATATAACTGGATATTATTTTCAGCTTATTCAATTAATTTCAATACAGTTAAATTTTTATTTCCCAATCCAAATTAATTTAATTTTTAACCTTTCACTTTAAATTTAAATTTTCAACATTCAAAGCTTATATTCTTCCTGATTTAAAAATCATCTTAATTGATAAGCTTATAAACTATCTCCTCAGGAATTTAAAAACCCCGGCCTTTTGGTTTCAAAACATTTTGAAATCTCCAACATCTCAAATCACACTTCTCAAAAGCTAAACCAATCCAGGTTCTATCACCAACAAATTCCCTATGAAATTTTCAAAAACAACTAACTTTTCTGAATAAACCAATTTTTGGCAGCAATCCGTCACTTAGAAATTCGAAAATGAATACTGATGATGCGACCGTCATCATCAGAATTATTTTCCAATAATCCAAGTGATTTCAATGCTATATCATTTCCAAAATCCCTTGAAAACAATTTCCTTTTCAGCAATGCCTCTAAAACAATAATGTTATTATCTATCTTTAAAATACTTCCAAATCTCCAGGATTTAAATATCCAAATCCTGCTTAAATCAATTCTAACTATAATTCATTTGCATAGCTTATGCTCATACAAATCCCCATTTAATTATGTTTCAATTTATAAATCATGTTGTCATTTTATATTTATACATTCTTTTTTTTAAATGATCCCATTTTCCTTAATCATTAGTTATATTTTCAATTTGTAGTTGAAATTTTATTCAACAATGATAATAATTTAATATTATCATTCCTAACATCCAAGCAGCCATATATTAGCTAAAATAGTTTACAAAAATTTCCTTTATACCAAAAATATATTTTTTTGGGTAAAATTATTGCATTAACCCACATTTAAAACAATACCGTGTCGATTGTTCTATTCAAGTATTTAGAAACCCCTTCGATACTGTTGTCCAGACTATGCCGATGAAGGTTCATATGCCACTCAACAAACCAATCAACACAATATTAAAACAATTTATATTCACTAACAAATACACGCTCATATCTATTAATACGCTCAAACTCATTCTAGAGTACTACGGACTCTAATTTAAATGAGTAATTCCCACCAGAGCCAAGGTTATCACCAACCTAAGCTCTGATACCAAGTGTGACAGCCCGTAAATCCGTAACCCTTTAGTTAACACCATTCTACCTAAATCACTCAATATTAAAACAATTTATATTCACTAACAAATACACGCTCATATCTATTAATACGCTCAAACTCATTCTAGAGTACTACGGACTCTAATTTAAATGAGTAATTCCCACCAGAGCCAAGGTTATCACCAACCTAAGCTCTGGTACCAAGTGTGACAGCCCGTAAATCCGTACCCCTTGAGTTAACACCATTCTACCTAAATCACTCAAGTTGTACAAAAATATGAACCATTTGGATTAAAGAAGAGAGGTAGAAGAAGAGAATAGGAAACAACAACAGAATCTAACCATCGCAGCGGAATAAAATATAATATATATTAACATATCTTTACACAAAAATCAAATATAGCTGTTTAAATATTACATCAACAGAGTACAACAATCATAAATCAACATCAATAACATACAAATGGATACACAACTACTCTACACGGCGGAATGTATATAAAACAAGTATGCAAGTACGTATCGTCATCCTGCTCGTCTCCTGAGCCCCACAGCATCATATCCTGTATCGTATAATACTCGGTCTGACCCGAGCATTACAGTTAAATAAAACCCGAGTCAGTCTGGAATACCGACGTGAGAAAATTACACCCAATTGATTATCAAAGTTTCAAATATCCTTTGAAAACAAAAGCATCTCGTAAGACCACGCTACAAATAAACATGTCGGGTTTTTACCTTACGATGGCTAAAACAATTTTTATAGAAATCCTCTGATATTATAATAGGGTCTATATGCAAATACTTATACAATAGCCGAAATTGTTACATGATTAAATTCCAGCTACTAGCCACAGAGTGGGTAATACAAACAAAACTCGTACAAGGCCCGTAGGGAGAATGGATTTCCAACTAATGACCAGGCACTGGGGTACCATCTATCACAGTACGGGGCCTAGATCACCGTACCGAGGAGTACGCCGCTCCCCTGCGTCACAATATCGGGACTACCCCTTACTGGATAATCCCGAGTGAGATTGCCCCACGGTTTGGATCTGCAGCCGCCCACTAAGACGAAATAAAAAGGGACATCTAGACTGGAATGACCTCACCCTGCTTGGGTGCTACCCACCTAGCCTTGCTGCATAACTCCTGATTTTAAGTCATTCCCATTTGATGAGGCTTAAGGCTAAGCGTTACCTTTTTAGAACATATCCCTTAGAATGCCCATCGTCCACCTGACGATGTTTCGCAAGCATTCATCCATACAAGTTCGTCCCGGGTTCGAACGGAACCGAAGGCACTATTCCTACTGCATCCATTTTGGAAATATCCTTAGGATTAGTAGTGACTAGCCCTTGCACATCAATGCTCCATCTTCGAATCCAAAATCGTTTTCTATGAAACGTACAAACCGGATCGAAGTGGTTTTCAAGAAATAAGTCTCGATCCCGGTCTCTTCGAAACAATCAACGTATTTGTCCAATATTGATAGTCGGTTATTTAACTATAAATTAATATTCACAAACAATCATCAACCAATAAATAATTTTCCAAATTATTTATTTATCTTAAAATATCTTTACAAGATATATTTTCACTTTCAAACCCTTTTGAAAATAGTTTTCAAACTACCTTCCTTTTCTCAGAATAAATTTCGAGTATTTCCATTTCCACTAGAATCACCAAGCACAAAACTCTAGATTTTTAAAATAATTTAAAAACACTTTATTGTAAAATATATTTAACATTTAATTTAGAAAATTCACTTTAATACTTAATTTATAATAATACTTTAGAAATAACTAAAATATGGTTAGCTTACAACTATACATTGGATTTTCTTCTTTAAAATACCAAATTATTCTTTAATTAATTATTACGATAATAGATTAAAATAAAATACTTACTTCTTAATTTACTTTAGAACATTTAAGTCAAGACTACTTCAATAATTAGCTAAAAATATACACTATATGAATATTTAAAAATAAGGTTACTTTATAAAATATAAAACTAGGTTCTCACTCTTTAAAACAAAACACTAAGTTACCTTTTAAATAAGTACCTCGATAATAGATTTAAAACTATTTATTTTAGAATTTTGATATTTAGAAAATAATAAATTCTTAAAACATACATTTTGAAAACAACATTTAAAACTTTTTATCTTACATTTACAAATTTTCTTTAAACGTACTTGGCTATCCAGAGAAATATACTCCTCTTCACATCCATCTTTAAATCTCCAAACCAACACTTAAATCAATTTCCAAATTGATTCCCAGTTTACTTTCTTTTTAATTCCAAAATCAATTAATTTCATATTTATTTCCTTATTTATGATTTAAAATATTTTTAACTGAAGTACCAATTTAGATTCCTCAAATTACTTCTTTATTCCTTTAAACAAATTTGAACATAAATTTTTAAATAATTCTTTATTCCTTTGAAATAATATTACTTGATTTTACAATTCATTAATTTCCGATTATTCAAAATCTTTTCATACACGAAGTTATTTATTAGTATTGTGATATCACATACATTTCATTTTATTCATTCTTGACTTATTCAAATTTTATGTAATTATTTCGCTTACAAATTCACTTCTTTTATTTTCTTTCCAAAAGCCAATTTATATATTTTTGGTAACCCATTATACCCAAATATATCCAATCAAATCATAGCATTCAATATTCCAATATATTCATCATAGAATATCAAATAATCACAACAGAGGGTATTAAATAATTTAAATAAATGTTGAGGGGTCCAGTTGGATCCCTCCAACCTGTTTTCCCTGCACCCACAGACGTTAGCACAACATAATATGCCAATTTCAAATTATAACATACTATATCACTTCAATCAATTCAAGCATTCAAACAATTATTTAAATTTAATCATTTAAATTTAAATTTATACCCAACTGAGTGAGATTAACTCACCTTTGATTTTTGTTGCAATCCATCCTATCTCAACTTGTTTTTCCATGATTTTTTTCGACCTTGTAAAATGATTAGACGTTCTATTAATATTTGAATAAATTTAATAATTTGTTTCCAAGTAAAAAATTTAATTGGCCAATGATTTAATTAAACTATTAATTTTCCTTTCTGAAACTAGTAATAAAAATAAATTATAGACTTCAAAAAAAAATCTACTTTTATAAATTCCTCAATATTTATGAATTCCCATACATTTCAAAATCGTATATATACTTTATGAAAATAATTTATAGAGCTAATTTTAATTTTTTTTTCACATATATAAATTTTAGACATTATAAATATTTCTAATTTCCTAAAATCTAAAATTTAAGACTATCCAGACCTTGCTGCTCTACATATATATACAGCTGATCTAATTCCATTTTATTTTTATTTTAAACCCTAACTGTCATATGAATTTATTATATATATATATATATATATATATATATATATATATTCTATGAAATATATATACATGTACAGATTATTCATAACTTAAATAAAAACAACCTGCTTACCAACTGCTCAACTAGATCAACTGCTAACTCGTCGATACCCAAATGCAAAAGAGGCCCGGCCCACTCTGCTCACCCACTCCAACTTCTTCCCCTTTCCTTTGCCTGTGCACGAAAATGAACCATGGCCGTGCACGGTCCGCTAACACCATGCTCCGTCCATCAAAACAACACTCAGACCACGCCAACGAACTACTCTCCTCACAATCGACTCGGTTATCACAATCTCTATGCCTCTGCCACCTCCCTGTCAAAAATGACATGATGGTCATTGTCATTGCAACCACAGGTCGCGCCCTCTATTTCAAGGCCGCACCACACCAAAATTCGTCCCCCGACGTGCCTCGGCATCATGAATCCAACGGAACAAATGCTGTATACCAACTCGCCCTACATCTCCCGAAATCGCTAACCCTAGTAGGCGCCGCCTGTACGATTCATAGCCGAGCAACACAAGTCGAAGCCGCAACCTATAATTTATCTGACTGAAGCCCTCTAAAAGTTTAATTTTAAAAACAAGTTTAATGATTTTGATTGAGTATAAAAAGAGAGAATGATTTTTCTTTTTTGAAGTTGCCAATTTTTTTCTTTCTAAACGAAGATGGGAAGGGTTCGGCTGTAATTATTAAGGAGGGAAGCTTGCTTCAGAAGACAGAGGAGAATAGGTCGGTAAAAGGAACATAGGGCGGCTTTGATTTGATTGGTGACATAATATATTATATTTAAATTAAAACGATAATTATATTCTAGGCGTTTTTATCTCGTACGCTCACACAACAAACCCAAAAACTATGAAAATTGAAACCCGATAATAATTCAATATTACGGATCCAATGGAACTGGTTTCGTCGAATTCCGAGACTGTGTCTCGGAAGGCTATTTTTAAATATTATTTTAAACGATAAAATTTCAAAACCGAATAAATCACTATAAAATTCAATTTTAAAATTTCCTTTATTTTCAGTGCTATCAATATAAAATTTTCAAGCCTTCAAATTATTTTTAATAGGCTTAAAACTCCATATTTAACAATTTACCCAACTTCATTTATTTAAATTTATAATTCAATTATCAAATAAGTTGTGACATTTGAAATTCAAGTTAGAAATTAATCTTTAAATATTCAAAATCGACTAAATATTCCAATTCAAAATGCTCCGAAAATTCCGGGCCGTCACAATAGTTGATAGACTTACAAAATCCGCCCATTTTATTCCCGTTCTGTAACGTTTCGAGATTTTCGACTTCCGAAAATCGACATTAATACGTCCATTGTATCAACTGCCGAGCAATCGAAGGCCGGAAAACCGAATTGTTAGGGTTAAAGAAGAAGAGGTAGAACAAGAAGAAAGAAAGAAGAAGCAATAGAAACAATATCAGAATCTCACAATCGCAGCGGAACAACATATAATAGATAAATGGATAATCTTTAAATCAAAAGAACTACACATTTTACACATTACATCATCAGAGTCAATATATAACACAACAATAGACAATAATATAAACCTGTCCTCACAACTGAATACACAGCGGAAAAGATAATATCATATACAAGTGATACGTCTTGCCAACCAGCTCGCCTCCTGCTCCACAACATCTCCTGAAATCCAGAATGACCTGATAACCTGACTCTAGACTGCCCGTGTGGAAAATTATAGGCACCCAGAGTTTAGGAAGGGAACAATAAACTCCAGGTCAGTCATGGGACTGGTGTGAAAACTTAAAATAGTATTTGCACAAAGAAATAAAAATAATCTGCAATGCTTTTGGAAAATGAAACTACCATAAGGCCTCCCGCCACACACACAATGCAAACGCAGAGTTGGAGTAGATTTCTCCTTATGATAGTCAAAGATGCTTATTACGCAGAATCATTTGATTATTATTATTATTAGTGCATCGTGTAGAAAATATTTCGAAAGTATGTATTAATCTTAGCCAGCATACATACCATTATATTATGCCTACTATAGCTACCATATTAGATGGCAGGTTCTACAACTAAAATCGTACAGGCTCGTATTGTTTCTTTAGATTTTCCAACAAATGGTCAGGCTAAGGAACTTCCTACTGCCACACGGGTATGCCTTTGGATGGATGTCTCGAGAACTTAACCAGCTCTCTGCGAACACAAGGCCGGGCTACCTCGGTAACTAGGTAACTACTTCACGAGCATGCCATCGCCCGGCCCTTTGGGACTTTATCCGTGGTACCTCTAATCCAACAACATCACATGGTAATAAATGTATGGTGTCCACATGAGTAAGTATCTGGGTTCCATACCATGATACCACCCTTTTCCAGAAGGGAATGACACACCCTGTTAACGCTAAAATTGGACGCTAACACCCCGGTGCGAGTAGTGAAAATGTGAAAGCACCACCCATTCGTACGGGAACTAGAGATAAGCATAAAATAACAGAAAAGTAGTAAAGAGAGACAGTTTTTATAGTGGTTCGGCTTAATGTCAAGCCTACGTCACCTTTAATCCTCTTTATTGCTGATTTGATTACAACTTTTACAATGTTCTTCGATTACAACACAACTAAGACAAGTAACTAGAACTTCGATGTAGAAGAGCTCTTCGAACTTATGTTGAATGTGCTAGATCTCTTCCTAAAGGTCGTTGAAGTGTCTTCGGTGTTTGAAGTGTCAGATGAGTCGAGAAAACAGCAGAATATAGGCGTTCCAGAAATGAGCCAAAAGTCCCCTTTTCAGTTGGAGTAGGCGAGGTATTCATAGAAAAATTCTGGAGTTTGGTCGGCTGTGTCATAGGTCGTGGGCGACCTAAAAGTCAACCCGAGGTAGCATAAGTTGTTGGTGACCTAAGGAGTGGAAGACGACTTTAGAAGTTACGACATAGGGAGTGGCGACCTAAGGAGTGGTTACGTAGGGATGGGCGATCTAAGGAGTTAATAGGTCGCAAGCGACCTAAAGGAAGTAGCAATAAGTGGCGTAGGTCGCGAGCAACCTACTGGAAGAGGCGGTGTGGATTTACTATGAAGCTTGATTAGGTCGTAAGCGACCCAACAGAAGAGGTAGAGTGTACGCGGCTTAACACCGAAGCTCGCTAGGTCATTAAGTCGTGTCTTTTTTAGCTTGTTAGGTCGCTAAGACATGAGGCACTTACTCCTTTAACATGTTAGGTCGCTAGAACCTCTATGTTGTTAGGTCGCTAGTCCATTAGCTCGCTGAATGCTTTAGGTCGCGTGCCTGTTGAGTCACTTTAGGCTGTTAATCACTAGGTCGTTGAAGATTTTTGACTAGTTGAGTCGCTTTGTGTTTTAGGTTGTGCGCTTTCTTCGAGTAGCAGGGTTGCTCTGAGATGAACTATCTTTGGTTTTTTGATTGACCTTTTGGTATCACGGCCTTGCTAAAAAGGTGGGATAACATTTGCCCTCCAAAACATGCCTTGCGGTAGGAAGGTGTGTTTTGTAATGCCATAAGATGGATATTCATATTCTATTGAGGACCCGCAAAGAAACTGACAGTTTTATGGCCTCAAATGACGATCGCTCGGTATCGAGCCATTTGAGGTGAAATGTGACCGTTCGCGATCAAATGCCTTACCTCGAATGACGACCGTTCGAGATCGAGCCATTCGAGGTAAAGTGTGACCGTTCGCGATCAAGAGCCTGACCTCAAATGACGACCGTTCGGGATCAAGTCATTTGAGGTGAAGTGTGACTGTTCGCGATCAAATGCTTGACGTCAAATGACGACCGTTTGGGATCGAGCCATTTGAGGTAAAGTGTGACCGTTCGTGGTCAAGTGCTTGACCTCAAATGACGACCGTTCAGGATCAAGCCATTTGAGGTAAAGTGTGACCGTACATGGTCAAATGCTTGACCTCAAATGACGACCGTTCGGGATCGAGCAATTTGAGGTAATGTGTGACTGTTCGTGGTCGGATGCCGTTCGAGGCGAGTTGTGACTGTTCGAGGTCGGGTGCCTGTTCGAGGCAAATAAGTGTGCCCGGGGGGGGGTGCGAGTGGGGATTAGTATTGTCGATGCCAGGTTCACGTTCGGGTGAGTTCCTGGATCGTTTGCCAAGGTGATTTACTATCATTCCAGAGCATGCTTTATGACCATTCGCGACCCCGTACATGTGTAAGTAGCTTAGCCGTCTCAGAGCATGCCTAAGGACCGTTCGTGACCCCGTACATGTGTAAGAAGCTTAGCCAACTCAAAGCATGCCTAAGGACCGTTCGCGACCTCGTACATGTGTAAGTGACTTAGCCTTTTTAGATTTATCAAAATTCAATATTCATCCAACTGAAGAGTTTTAAGACAAAAATGTCTGACAAAGTCAAATCCACACATCAGAGGTAAAACACAAAAGCAGAGTAAATACGTCCGAGTGCAAACGCCTACATCGATACGATTTATAGCTGCATCAGAGCATGCCTTGGGATCGTTCGCGGTCCCGTACATGTGTGAACAACCTAGTTGTGTCGATGTAGAGTTTTCCACTCATTCGTCATAATCTCAATCAATTTATAATAAGCTGACGCCTCGATCCTGAGCCGTCTTCAGTTGGTGCAGGTGGTGGTCGTTCTTGTTCCACCGTTGCGATCCTCCTTTGCACATACTGTGATAGCAAACCATCCCGGATGTGCCCCTCAACTTCGTCTTTTAAGTGTCTGCAGTCTTTTGTGCTATGACCATTCAACTCGTGGAATGAGCAACACTTGTCCGACTTTCTCTCGTTGTTAGTTGGATCTCTCCTTATCGGCTTTCGATAAGGAACCTTTGCCTTGGTGGCTTGGTAGATCCGCTCCATAGTCTCTTTCAACTCCGTGTATGAGGTGAATCTTGGTTCCCTTTGTGGTCGTACTGATCTATCGCTGTTATCCTCGGCCTTTCGTTTACCTTTGCTAGATTCTACACCTTTCTAAAGGGGATTTCCACCTTTGATTACATAAACGTCGATTCCTTCTCCTTCTTCTCTTTCGGCTTTTGCGTCCTCTAACCGTAAGAATCCTTCAGCCTCATGATAGAATTCCCCTTGATCCATGGGGAGATCTCTTGTCAGCGAATTCGTGAATTCTATATCGTCAGCTATGCCCGACACAGCTACCATCAAGACCATGGATGGATCTGGTCGATCCACCGATCTTGCGGCTTCACTGAACCATGTCAAAAAACTTCTCAAAGATTCCCCAGCTTTTTGTTTCAATGCTGCCAAGCTCATCACATTTTTGGGTCTCGAAATGTGGACCCTGAATTGCCTCATATACCTTTCAGTCAAATCACTCCACGTTCCGATAGATCCACTCTCCAGCTGCCTAAACCAAAGTGCTGCAATATCTGTCAAGTACAATGGAAAGCACCGAGCCACAACTTCCTCTGATTCCCGCAACACTTCCATATGCCTCATATATTTTGTCAGATGAACTGTTGGGTCTATCCTTCCATTATACATATCCAACGATGGTAGATTAATGTTTGATGGGTTCTTAGCTCACCTGATTGTTGTGGTAAAAGGACTCCTATTCACATCCTCCAAGTCCTTGTTTACTAAGCCACCTCTCATAGCTCTTTTAACCATTTCTACCAATCTGTCGTTGTCTCCTAGTTGTAGTCCTCGTCCATTGCCATCGGCTTGCCCCCCGAGTTCACGAGGCAATTCTGGAATCTGTTCTCCTGGCTGAGCTCCTGTTCCTGTACCAATTCCATGTTGCTCGAATCCACCAGATGTTTTTCTCGGTATTGGATCAGCGTGCTCTAGATGAGTGCCCCCTAGCTCTGGTGTTACCTCGGATAGTCCTGCTCTGTTATGAACTCCAATCGCTCCTTTATTTTGCGCTCCAAGTTGCCCAATCTACCGAAACAAATTCTGGATCAACTCCTCTTTCCGTTTAATCATTGTATCCATCTCATCCCTGGTGATAAAGACTGAAGTTTGGTTCTCTCCCGAGGTAGCCCCTTGACTCCCTTCGCGCTGACTTCTCTCTGGTCTCTGTCTTCTACTTTTTTCCTTCCAAGAGCCATAATCTCGGATAGACTTCTGGTTCTAAAAGAGAGTCTCTCAACAAATCTTTGTGAAGCAATGATGAAAGCGCTCCTGAGTTCAATTCTCAGTGAAAGCACCAAAAATGTTAACGCTAAAATTGGATGCTAACACCCCGGTGTGAGTAGTGAAAATGTGAAAGCACCACCCATTGGTACAGAACTAGAGATAAGCAGAAAATAACAGAAAACTAGTAAAGAGAGACATTTTTTATAGTGGTTCGGCTTAATGTCAAGCCTACGTCCACTTTAATCCTCTTTATTGCTGATTCGATTACAACTTTTACAATGATCTTCGAATACAACACAACTAAGACAAGTAACTAGAACTTCGATGTAGAAGAGCTCTTCGAATTTATGTTGAATGTGCTAGATCTCTTCTTAAAGCTCGTTGAAGTGTCTTCGGTGTTTGAAGTGTCAGATGAGTCGAAAAAACAGCAGAGTATAGGCGTTCCAGAAATGAGCCAAAAGTCCCCTTTTCAGTTGGAGTATGCGAGGCATTTATAGAAAAATTCTGGAGTTAGGTCGGTTGTGTCATAGGTCATGGGCGACCTAAAAGTCAACCCGAGGTAGCATAAATAGTTGGTGACCTAAGGAGTGGAAGGCGACTTAAGAAGTTACGGCATAGGGAGTGGCGACCTAAGGAATGGTTGCATAGGGATGGGCGATCTAAGGAGTTTATAGGTCGCAAGCGACCTAAAGGAAGAAGCAATAAGTGGCGTAGGTCGCGAGCGGCCCACTGGAAGAGGCAGTGTGGATTTACTCTGAAGCATGATTAGGTCGTAAGCGACCCAACAGAAGAGGTAGAGTGTATGCGGCTTAGGACCGAAGCTCGCTTGGTCATTAAGTCATGTCTTTTTTAGCTTGTTAGGTTGTTAGGTCGCTAAGACATGAGGCGCTTATTCCTTTAACATGTTAGGTCGCTGGAGCCTCTATGTTGTTAGGTCGCTAGTCCATTAGCTCGCTGAATGCTTTAGGTCGCATGCCTGTTGAGTCGCTTTAGGCTGTTAATCACTAGGTCGTTGAAGCTTTTGGACTAGTTGAGTCGCTTTGTGTTTTAGGTTGTGCGCTTTCTTCGAGTAGCTGGGTTGCTCTGAGATGAACTATCTTTGGTTTTTTGATTGACCTTTTGGTATCACGACCTTGCTAAAAAGGCGGGGATAACACACCCTAAAGGGAGCAACCCTCATAACCTTGCTGCATCTTTCATGTTTCGACCATTTCCGGGATGTGGGATCCTGATGCAGTCTCGTCCACAAAGCTACGCTTTGGCACAAAGCCATGCTTTTTTCAACAAATGATCAATAAATGATCAACACACAACAACACTTAGCATGCCACACTACCGGATTGGGAGTATGTCGTCGATAACCTTCAACTACATAACCTCTGAGCTCGTACGTCTTAGAGAAGGGTGTTAGGTAAGAGAATAAATTTTCCGCCACCAACAGAAATGTATTTGAACGAAATCTGCTTTATATCTCAAAGCGTAATGTTATACATGTAACCATACAAGTCTGTTCCGGGTTCGAACATAACCGAAGGCACTTCCAAAGAAGCCCTTGCAATCCGGGTATTCACAATCCTGATCGAACTTCCTATCACAAAGGAAATATCCATACCGTAGCTATCGATGCAGAGAAAATCGATAGGTTATCCTATCGTTTTCACAAATGCCCAGTCTTCAACACCGGTTTTCAAATGCTATCCATTTACGACGTATCACTATTCGGAATGGGTTAAATGACACGAAGTCCTCTCCCGGCTAATCCGAATAACGAGCACTTATTTTTAAAAAAAATGTAGCATTCAAATTCAGGCAAATCACAACAAATATCCATTTAAAGGTCAATATTGATTGTCGTTAATTTAACTATCAATGGATATGCACAACATCCCAGATTCCAAATAATTTCCGAAATTATTTATTTTCCAAAAATCTCTTTACAAGACATATTTTTAACACTTCAACTATTTGAAAACAAATTTCAAATCATTTTCCACCTTTACAACTTTTGAAAACAAATTTCAAATCATTTCCCTACACGGGATATATTCATAAATATTTATTCATTTTCACTGGAAATCTACCGAATTCAAATACTTTGAAATAATTTATATCACTATTAAAAGTATATTTGGGAAACACTTTGAAATAAAACTATTTTTTTTTTAACACTTTGATTAAAATATTAGTTGTAAAAATATTATACCAATATTACATATAAACTTAAGTCCAAACTTATTTTTCAAAATAAAATTAGTAGATAGAGTATAACTATTTAAATAACTATTTCTAAAACAATTATTGATTTAATCTTAGAAATAATCATTTCTATAATCAACATAATAAACCTCTACTTAAAAGATTTAAAACAATTTAAGAAGTAATTTCTCCAAAGTATCCTTTCCAAAAAAATTATAGAATTCATATATATATATATATATATATATATATACACATACATATATGTATATACATATATATTCTCAAACAAATTTTAGAAATTTTATTTGGCTTTCCAGGGAGAATACATTCGCATTTCAAAAATGGTTCATATCAATCAATCAAATAAATCCTTACCGATTTATTTTAGACTTACGTTCCAAATCCGTAAATTTATTTCCATACTTCAAAAATAAATCAATGTTTAATTTTTTTAAACAAATTTCCCTTTCCTTTATAAATTCCTTAGTGAATTTACATTTCCAAAATATCTATTAATATACGATTTTCAAATCGATTTCAATGATTCACTTTCAACACCATTTCAATTTTCAATTGATTTCCAAAAACACCAAATCAAATTCCATATTGATTTTCCGAATTCATTTCACTTTCCCAAATAAAATTCCAAATGGATTTCCAAATTTATTCCTTTTTTTTAAGTAAATCCCTTTTTAAGAAAATAAATTTCTTTATTTTTTACACTCTTTAAAATCTGCATTTTGAATAAATTCTTCAACCTTTGAATAATATTACCCAAAATCCATTTATTAAAGCTTTTCGAATATTTGGAATTTTATCCAATAAGATAAAAAAACTTTATCTTTTTAAAATTCCGTCATTTAAATTAATCCAATTCACAAAAATAAATTTTACTATAATTTTCGACTCGAATGTTCAAAAATCCAATTTTATTTATTTCTGGTATCCAATGATACCAAAAATATATTCGGCTAAATTTTAGCCTTCAACAATTTCAATCTCAATATAATCACACAGAGATTTTAAATAATCAACACACAACATCGAAACAAATTCAATTATTTGAGGAATCCAGTTGGATCCCTCCAACATGTTTCCCTACATCCACAGATGTTAGCACAATACCAATTCCACTTCGAGGTGGAATATCGTGGTATATGGGATTTATAAAATATCATCCGCTATTATGCGGCGCAATAGGGTCTCATCCGCTATATAATGCGGGAAATCAACTCCAAGTACATATATACTACCAATTCCACTTCGAGGTGGAATATCGCGGTATATGGGTTTAATATAATAACCTCCGCTTAATATGGGCGTATACAATCTATTTCAATACAATAAATAATAATTTATCATCCAAGCATACAATCAACACAATCAAGCAATTTTAAATCTAACTATTTAAAATTTAAATTGAAACAAATTTGATTGAGTGAGAAGTTCTCACCTTGCTTCCAATACAGTTGCAGTGTTTTATTTCGAATAAAATTAAACATGCGTTTAATTTTACTCAAAATTCAAACTATCTCCAAAACGACCCCAAATCAGCTCCATTGCGTAGTGCTCGACAATACGGACCCAACACAATTGGTTGCGTGCGAAACGAACGTCGTATCAAAAGGTTATACATTTTTAAAGTTCGAACGGATTAATAACATATAAAATTAAGTTTCTATTTTATATTTTTAACCTGGAATGCATCAGAGCCGTTCATTTTTTGCATAACGAAATCTGGCCGAATACTCTATCTTCCCACTCACGTACAACATCAGGTAATTCATGGAAACAGATAACCCATCGCCGCCATTCAACCCTAACCGCTCACCCTACGTGCATCTAGAGAAAGATCGAGTGCCATCACGTTGAAGCCCTTCGCCTACTCCACCACAACCCCAAACACATTGAAGCTCGGCTTCATATCCACGTAGAAAACCGCACACGAACGGTGTTCAAAGACAAATCGCCATCTATCCGTAGCTCCAAAATCGATCATACCCGTGGAAAACGTAGAACTCGATGCCCTCTTCGATGTTGTAGTTGAACATTTTTGGTGAAGGTGAATGGATTAGAAGAAAAAGGAGGAAGAATGATGGTGCATTTCGGCCATTGAAGAATATGCGGGCGGCTAGGGTTAGAGGAAGATAGGGTTTGCAAATAGAAGATAATGGGTCCTTATATAGAAAATTGCCAAAACACTATTCATCTTTTAATTTTTCGAACTCCAAACGAAGCATGCCGGCTGAAGTTTCTAGCGTTTAACCGGTGTTCCGGACACAATGGAATAGGTATCGAGAGCCAATTCGGTCGTATGTTCGAGTTACGGAAATAAACTGTCAAATTTATTTTAAATCGGTTAAACAAATTTGTATGCGTTTTTGCTTGCCGCGGACAAATCGTAAATCCGATTGACACGAAATTTGAAATCTTACAATAATATAACATTACAGATCCGATGAAACTAGTTTCATCGAAATCCGAGACTGTTTCAAAAATGACTATTCTCACTCGTCAATTAAATATTAAAATATTCAATTTTCCACAAATTAACCTTTAATTCAATTTTAAAAGTTTACAACATTATTCTAACTCCAATATGATTTAATACAACTCTACAAATCATTTTTATACACATTAAATCCAATTTCCAATTATTTCTGTAATTTCCAATATTAAATTATCGATTTAATTATCTAATTAAATCTAGATATTCGAAATATAATTTATTCGACTTACAATTTTATTTGTTAATATTTAAAATCAATTAAGTATACGAATTTCAAATGACAGAAATTCTGGGTCGTTACAAACTTCCCCCCTTAAAAGAATTTCGTCCTCGAAATTGCCAAGTAAGAAAAAGTCTTAAATCCATTAACTTTTCAAAACCAACTATATCGTTTAAATTTTCACTCCAAAATCAAAGTTATAGTTTTCAAAATTTTCCAATTTTCCCATAAATATTCTAACGCCTTAAATTTTTAGAAAATTTTGTCATAACCTCCTATGCGCCGCTCGATCCGAAAAAATGTGTGATGACCCGGTATTTATGGCAACATTATTTTAATAATATCTAAAAATAAAATGTAAATTGATCATTTTAAAATGAATAAATCTTCTGGGAATAGTTGCCATTTGTTTATATAGATTTATATTTTAAAAAGGGAATCTTGATTTTTGAAAATTTAAAATAAATCCCTTAATAATATATACAATAAAATCTCTCTTATATAATTAAATTCAAAATGCTTTATCTTATTAACATTTGGTAAATATATGTTTATAAAACTATACATAGGTAATAATGTTTAAAATAGAATCGAATTCTATCAATATAAAATTTAAGTATAAAATGTAAGTAAACCATATGAACATTTATAGTCAAAATATAAGATACGAATGTAAATATAAACAAGAGTTAAGTGAACACTAAGTGTAAAATGAAATAAAAACAAGTATAGCATAATAACAAAACGGATATTTAAATGAATATCTTTATATATGACGGTGTTTGCCCGCAAGTTCAAACTAGAAGTAACAAGTTAAACTATATATATACATGTGCTCATCAAAACTGAAACCAGACTATACCTTTTGTTAAAAGAAATATATATTAATGAACAAGCTTCTTAAATAAGACAAGGTAATATATAGAAATATGCTTTCAAAAATCAAGTGTACAAACCTGGAAAATATGTATAAGTACAAGTATGATGATAAATTACTCAAGACAAACAAAATTTATGTAGCACACAACTTAAAACTTTTCAGCCTCCATTTAAATAAAAATCTTTGACCAAACATATGAAATAATGTTGGCTGTACATAAACAATGTAAAGGAACTAGAAACAAAATACATATAAATCACATATGTGCAGTATAACCAATAGAAGATAAATTATTCACAATCAAATACAAAATATCTTTATACCTAAGTACAAAGATCAGCAAATATTAATTACATGTAATCTAAAATGAAGACATGCATTTAATTTACAAAAGATTGTGTCAATTCAAGTTGCAAGAATATCCTTTCAGCCGAGATTTACAATATCATTTCAATTTGCAGCATATTAAACACTAATCTGAGCAAACAGGGTGAACTTGTACTAGTATAACCTACAGCTGTTCAATCCTATCTATATAACATCATACTATACTTGCTTATTCACAACTTAGCTAACCTGAGAAAAATAAACAACATCTTCTCTTTGTAAACTCAATTAAGTTCAACAGAAAAACAAAAAAAAGTTTTCAAGAATTCAAACCTGCAGTGCTTCATCAACCTTTGCTTTCTGTTTCAACAGTGTTAAGGTGAGTAAACATAATTCTTCAACATTTAAATCTTGATATTTGATTCACAAAAATCATATGTTGTAATTATGTTGTTCTGAGATGTTTGCTGACTTCTGGGAACTCTGTTTTATGTTGCTCTTCAAAAATTTCAAGTTTCTGAGCCAAGTGAAGTACAGAAAGATTTATACTCTTCAAAATAAAAACATTTAAACTTAGGATATTAACTAAACAAGTTGTTTAAACTTAAAACCATAATCTGGGAAATTGTTTAAAGGATGTCAGTGAATGTAAATACTGTAAATTCGAATTTACAGTAAAAAGCAAATCAACGTGCAAAAATTCGAATATCTTAGATTGTTGGTTTGATTTCATCTATTGAATATACACACAAAGGTAGGATTTTTAAAACAAACATGAGAATTTTTAGGCAAGCATTCAAGATGTAGTTTATTAAAGAACCCAAAATGCTTTTTCGTCAATTACTGTTGATTTAATGAATTTTTGATGTTGAAATTTTTGGTGAAGTTAGCTTGATGGGTTTCAAATCCAGGAAAAATGTTCAAAAAAATTTCTAACGTAAGAATTTTTGGGAAAAATCAAAAATAGGGTTCGGGTTCATGTTCTCTGGGGTTTACCTTTTAGTTGATTTCGTCTTCATAGATCAACCGAGCTACACAGGATTTGAGGAGAAGGTAGAGGTGGATGTGACCGTGAAGTGACTGGAGTCGCATCGTTAACGGAGGTCAACGTTGGGAGTCGCGGTGATTTTCTTTTGACATACTCGAGCCGTTGTTCGAATGAACACGCATATTTTGATTTTGAGTTTTTTGGGATGAATTGGGGTTTGTTTTCATATGTGGGGTTGTGATGTGGCTTGCTGGGATCGCCGTGGATCGCCGGAGTGATGGCTACCCACCGTGCAAGTGCACGTTTGCAAGAAGATGTCAGCAGTCTCAGGTTTTGGTTGTCTCGCGTGATACTTGTGAATTTTTCTTCGAGTTTTGCCTGGGGTTTTATGCGTGGGTACTGTTCGTGTTCTGCTGTTAGACTAAAAAAAAGTGAAGTTAAACAGAAGAGAAAGGAAGAATAGAAAAGGAAGGAGAAGCACGAGCACGACCAGAAGAAAGATGGGACGGGGGAAATTGCTGGGGAAACTCGGGTCTTACTCGAGTAATTATCGTGCTTGACTCGGTCCATTTTAAGGGGTTAAGCTTAAACCCTTTTATATTATTTTGTTAACAGAACTTAGCATATGTAAGCAAACATTGTTGACAAGGTAAGCTAAGACTTGATAAAAAAAAAATTATTAACGAAGGTTTTAAAACATAAGATGGATAATTTAAATTGAAAGGTAATTAAGAATGAAATTAATTTATAATGGTGATTAAGTAAATGGTTTGAGATTTAATAAGTTTGAAATTAAAGATTGATAATAATAATCTTGAGTAATTAAGAATAATTAAATTATAATTGAGATTGGAGTTTGGATTAATTAATTATAAATTGATAAATAAATTTGTAATTTACTACTTAAAGTTAATTAAGTAATTTAATAGAAGTAATCAAGGATAAATTACTTAGAGTAATTAATCAAAGGGGATTAGTAATTAAGTAAGAGGTTAATTACATAAGTAAGTAACTAAAGAAGGGTAATTTCTATTTTTGAGTAATTGGGGTTGATTAATGGATGCAATAAACTAAGGATAATCATTTATGAAATTTGGGTTGAGTATAATTACTCAATGGAAGCAATTAGATGATGATGATAATCATAATGTAATTAAAGATGAATGATTATGGGATGGTAAATCAACTGGGTTGTAATAAATTAATAAGCAGGACATAAAGGTAATTGATTTAATTCCATTATGGTTAATTAGATTTACTTAAGATGATGTATTGATTATTTTGCTTATGTTTGATTAAGTGATTGTTTAAATGCCCTGAATTGTTTGATACCTCGATATGAAATGGTTCGTGATATGATGGTTTGGGAGAGCAATTGAAATAAATGTGGTTATTTATCAATGATGAATTATTGAGTAAAAGTGACATCTTTTATTTAAAATTGGTCTGCATTTCACTTGAATAGCACGTGTTAAGATAAATGGAATTCGAAGAGACTGGAGTCGGGTATTAGTTAATACCCAAAACCACTTCGATTCTTCATAAATTGATAGGTGAAATCAATAAGCTAGAATGGAATGATTCATGTAAATTAGCCCATTTAATCTAAGTTTAGTACTTAGAAATTGGTGAGTGAAATAAATGATGTCGGTAACTATTTGTGAAATTGAAATTGATACAAGTTACCCGGGTTATGTATAAGTAGTATGATTTGAAATTTATGTTAGTTGGTTTTACTCACGCTGGTTTCCAGCCTGACCCGGGTGTTACTTTGGTGTAATGCTCGGCTCAGACCGAGTATTACAGATTTCAGGTAAGGACGTTCTGGAGCTCAGGAGGCGAGCTGGATGGCATTAGCGTATAAAGTATTTCCGCTGTATTTCTGAGGCATGATAATTATATATATTCAGTGACAGTATATATGTGAAAACTCTAATGTATATTAAATGTAATCGACAGATATAGTATTCTTTTGTAAACTGTTATTATTTATTATTATATTTTATCTGCTGCGAATGTGAGTTGGCTGATGTTTCTGTTTTTCTTCTTCTCTCTCTTTCTTTTTTTTCATAACTATCCAAAATTTTCGGGTTCGAAAATTTCGTGTCGTTACATTTGGTATCAGAGCTGAAGGTTAAGCGAGAACCTTGGCTCTGGTGGGGATTACTCATTAAATAGAGTCCGTAGAACTCTAGGATCAGTTGAGTATATACATATATATATGAGAGAGCGTACTTTTTATTTTCTTATATAAAGATTTTAAATGATTTCATACAAGATTATATTTTGATATATAAAGCAATATTCCACTCTAATTAAATATTAAGGAAATTGCCTGTTAATTATTAGGATTAAATTAAGAAATGGTATAATACAACCAAACTGAAATTAAATAAAGATAAGTTCGAAAAGGATTTAAACTAAAATTGGAATCTTGAATTAGAGAAATATTTCAGAGTAAGACGATAATGGGTGATTTTAGATATGATGATCTTGGTTATTATCATAAATGATTGATGTGTGTTAAATAATAAGATGTGTACTAATGAGATGTTGTAAAGTAATAAACAGTTAGGTAAAGTATGACTTATAAAGTGAAATTGAAAATACTTAAATTGTGAAATTTAAAATATAGATCCAGAATTTGAAAATTTGTTTCAAAGTGCTAAAAGAATTAATGTAGTATTATTTGAATAAAAGGGACTTGTAGCAAACAATGGGTTGTTTGAAGATTAGACTTGAATTTAAAACTTAAGGTATATCTAGGTAAACAAATTGATATATAAGAGTTGACTGGTTCTAATTGAGTCTAATTTATAGGTTAGGAAGTCCCTCTGGAATTCAGACTTTGAGCGAAATGGCTAAGAGTGAAGAATGGAAGGCAAGGCGCAGAGAACGAAGGGCAGCTGCACGTAAGGAACGGGAAATAGCAATTTAGGAGTATGAAAATCGGATTAAGGAAAGAAATGGACCAGGACCTTATGATAATGTCACTTGCTATAGATGTTACAATAAGGGTCATTACGCAGCTAAGTGTGGTAAAACAAGGAAGGAATTAAAGGGTATATTCCAACGTTTCCGCTCCGAGATATTATGCTTTAAGTGCCATAAGAAGGGACATTTCCTTAACCACTGTCCCGAAGTGAGGAAGATAAAGCGTAAACCAAAGGAACCGGTCAACGAGTCAACCATTTGCTATCATTGTAAAGGGTTGGGACATATCGCGAGAAATTGTCCCAAGAGACAGAAGAAGAAGATTAAGGTTGTGGAACATCCTGTCGGAAACATGGAGGCCGTCAAGGTTGATGAGAGGGTAGAAAGTTTTTGTGGAAAATGTTATAAGTGGGGACATCCTGTTGAAAAGTGCATGTTCGGGCTTTGCCCTTTGGGAGGAAGTCCATAGAAAGACATCTAGATTTATGACTTTTGTAAGACTCTTATTTTGGATAATGTATGTAATGTATGAACTATTAGTAGGTAATCAACTAATGTATAGAATATTTTGTGATAATTCAACCTAATGTAAAATTTTCTATATCTATTGAGAATTGAACTCAGAATTAAATAGTTAAAGATTTGGATTACTGATTTTTTTAAAAAAATAGATATATAAATAAATAAAGGTTAACCTAATTTAAGGGGATTAAATCAATATTTGAAAATTTAGCTCGAATTTATATGATTCGAGATGGTTAAAGTTGAGGTTTTGATTTCATTAGTTCGAATTGAATTTAGTTTAAATAAATTAGAATTGAGGATAGATGAGCATAAAATTCTAATGGGAAATTTGAATTGGATTAATTTGAAATAAAATTGAAGATTTAATGAGTTCAAATTCAAATAGGGATTGTGATAAATTCATATAAAAACTGAAGTGATTTGAAATTTGAGGTAGATCCAATGGAAAGTTGTCTAAATAAATTTGAATAATTTGGAATTGTAGTTAAAGTGAATATGTTTAAAATCAAATAAAATTTGATTAGAATTTGGAAAGAAATCCGATTGATTCAACTTGAATTGGAAATAAATCAAGTCCAATGGAAATTGGAGTTATTTAAATTTGAAATTGGGTCAATTTAAATGGAAGTGGAAGTTTAAATTGAATTGTTGGGGAAGTGAACAGTGTGACTCTAGACTATTTTATATAAATTGTTTTAATATAAACTTATTTTCCAAGCTATTTAATATATATATAACCTTTCTTTTAAAGCCAAATTATTTTATATTTGTTTTATCATTATTTTGAAACTATTTACTCATTTTTCAACTATTTTATAAACAAATTACTATTTTTCAACTACTTTACAAATTGATCACTAGTTTTCAACTATTTTGCAATTATCTAAAGGTTCTGAAACTATTTAACTATTTTCCAACTATTTTACAACTAGTTAACTATTTTATAGCTATTTTGCAAACTATTAATTATTTTTCCACTACTTACCTAGTTTTAAATTTTTAAGCTATTTTTTTGTTTTTAACTGGTCAGAGTTCAAACTGTTAATTATTAAATTCCCAACTGAGATAGGAATTGAAGTGATAATTCAATGGAATTGAAACAATTGTGAATACATGAATAGAATTTAAAGGGAATGTGAATGGGAAGGAAATTGATTTGGCTAATATCGATGAAGTTAAATACGTAGGATGCACGTATATTATTCTATTTGCATAGTGATTTGATCCAGATTCGAGCACAGAATTTCGAGATAGTTTATCGATCCGAGTTGGGATTTTTCACTCGATTTTCGACGGCGAACCTGGATATGGATTGTTGATTGGTTCTGGATATTCTCTATCATAGTTATGGCTATGCAAGAAGAATGACAGTTTCTGATCAAGAAACCAGATCTGTGTCCGCACTAGGAAGTCGGGTGGACAATACTAGTTCGGAAGTGAAATTGTGTGATCGAGTGGGCGATCAGATGGGTATAGCGTACGAATGATTGTGTATATCGTACGGATTTGAAGGAAATTGATATTGGAAAGAGTAATCAAATTTGAATATTTGATTTTGGGTAAACAAAGTTATATCTTTGTTATATATTCTCCCCTTGTTGAATTTATTGTTGGAAGAAAAAGGATTTTGGAAGTGTTTGAAGTATAAAAGGAGTTTTATAGGAGTTTAAAGTGATCCAAAGTTTTAAATATATATATATATATATATATATATATTTTTGAATATATATATAGAGGATCTTATGAGGATTTTGGAAAAGGTTTTGTGAACCTTTGGATTTGGAAAGGCTTTTCATTTTTGGGTAAAATCAATATTGAATTTGGAAAGCCTAGTTTGTGAATTATTGATTTTGGGGTAATCGATTTTGTGTAAAGGAGCTTTGTATGAGATCATACTAGGTGTATGATTTGAAGATACTATATGAGTATAGTATAAAGTATTTTGATGATGGCTCTGGAAAAAAAAGGCACTCCTTGAAATGGACTTCCCAGGAGTGCCACCGGGTGGTGCTGCCTTGAGCCCAGGGGGTTCTAAAGTTGATCCTGTGAGGAGTCCGGACAAAACTAGTTCCTGAGGATTATTGGGTAGCGTAAGTCGATGGCGTTGATGCCTACAGAGGCATTTGGGCTATGCTGTGACGACAATATAACTCGATGTCGCTGCGATCTACTGTGGGGACCATAGCGAAATCATGTGGAGGATGAGTGTCAACGGTCTACACTTGATTTTGCCGGGAAGGCAACGCAACATCGGTAGACTGCGATCTATGGTCAAGTGGAGTGGAAAAGATTCATTTTTGGCAGCGAAATTCGATGGCGCTGATGCCTACAGTTATATGGGTTTTTGCTGTGATAGCTACGTAACCCCAGTTGTAGCTGCGATCTGTCGTGGGTTCCATGGTGTAATCGTGAGGCGCGGAGGCCTACAGTTATCTGTGGATTTTATCGGGACGACAACGTAATCATCGGGTTAACTGCGACGATGGATGGGGGTGATGATTTCCGGAGCATCCTCACTAAAAAAAATATTTCCTCTATTTTCAAAATTGTTTTCTATATTTCCAATATAATTATTTTCCAAGTATTTTCACTGGATGTTGAAAACGAGTTTGCCAAGTACTTATAGATTTTCAGTCCTACGCCTGATCAACGTATGAATGAATTTCTGTGAGAACAAGAATGGACTGGTTGAGACATCGAGTTATAAAAGGTATTTTTATAAAGAGTTATTTTAAATAGCATGATGTGAATTTTAAAAGCATTTCTAACATTTTTTATAAAGATGTTGGAATTTTGGAAAATCAAGGAAATCCAAACTGGAATTTTAATGAAGAGAATTTGTAATTAAAATCGAACATTGACTTAGAAGTTGAGGGTAAGCTAATTGGCTAAACAATTATTTGGTTGAGTATATTAATAAAATGAATTCAATAACGAATTAAGTAAGTAAATTAAGAATTTAAACGAGTTAATTGAGTTAAATATTGAATGGATGAAGTCTGATAGAATAAAAACTAAATCAAAATTGTGATTGGAATAAGATTATCAGACTGAACTTGAATTTGGTGGTATATTAATTTTAAGTATAAATGAATTAAGTATGTGCTTGGATATTATTTTGATAAACTGAGAAGATGAATTAAAGTTAGAATTAAAATGGATTGGCTTACTGAATTGAATGGAGGTTGATTAAATGGGAATCATATGGAAGTAAACTTAAGTTTGATGTTAGAATAAACAAAAGTAAATTAACTTAAGTTTAGAATTTATGGAAGCTTGGCTTCGAATAAGGGTGAAAGCCCATTAAATAAAAGCTTGGATTGAATTAATTTGGGAATGGCAAGTTGTATACAAGAATGGGATGTGCCGAGCTAAATGAATGGTTGGTGAATAAATTAGAAATGAAATGGAATTAAATATAAAATGAGTTGAAAATTAATTTAAATAGTTCAAAAAAATGATCAAAGAAAAATTTATATGATATTAAGCATTTTAATGGATCTGTCTTCATTCCTTTTCGAGGACGAAAAGATTCAAAGGGGGGAAGGATGTGATGACCCGGTATTTTTGGCAACATTATTTTAATAATATCTAATTCAATTAAATAAAATGTAAATTGATCATTTTAAAATGAATAAATCTTCTGGGAATAGTTGCCATTTGTTTATATAGATTTATATTTTAAAAAGGGAATCTTGATTTTTGAAAATTTAAAATAAATCCCTTAATAATATATACAATAAAATCTCTCTTATATAATTAAATTCAAAATGCTTTATCTTATTAACATTTGGTAAATATATGTTTATAAAACTATATATAGGTAATAATGTTTAAAATAGTATCGAATTCTATCAATATAAAATTTAAGTATAAAATGTAAGTAAACCATATGAACATTTATAGTCAAAATATAAGATACGAATGTAAATATAAACAAGAGTTAAGTGAACACTAAGTGTAAAATGAAATAAAAACAAGTATAGCATAATAACAAAACGGATATTTAAATGAATATCTTCATATATGACGGTGTTTGCCCGCAAGTTCAAACTAGAAGTAACAAGTTAAACTATATATATACATGTGCTCATCAAAACTGAAAGCAGACTATACCTTTTGTTAAAAGAAATATATATTAATGAACAAGCTTCTTAAATAAGACAAGGTAATATATAGAAATATGCTTTCAAAAATCATGTGTACAAACCTGGAAAATATATATAAGTACAAGTATGATGATAAATTACTCAAGAGAAACAAAATTTATGTAGCACACAACTTAAAACTTTTCAGCCTCCATTTAAATAAAAATCTTTGACCAAACATATGAAATAATGTTGGCTGTACATAAACAATGTAAAGGAACTAGAAACAAAATACATATAAATCACATATGTGCAGTATAACCAATAGAAGATAAATTATTCACAATCAAATACAAAATATCTTTATACCTAAGTACAAAGATCAGCAAATATTAATTACATGTAATCTAAAATGAAGACATGCATTTAATTTACAAAAGATTGTGTCAATTCAAGTTGCAAGAATATCCTTTCAGCCGAGATTTACAATATCATTTCAATTTGCAGCATATTAAACACTAATCTGAGCAAACAGGGTGAACTTGTACTAGTATAACCTACAGCTGTTCAATCCTATCTATATAACATCATACTATACTTGCTTATTCACAACTTAGCTAACCTGAGAAAAATAAACAACATCTTCTCTTTGTAAACTCAATTAAGTTCAACAGAAAAACAAAAAAAAGTTTTCAAGAATTCAAACCTGCAGTGCTTCATCAACCTTTGCTTTCTGTTTCAACAGTGTTAAGGTGAGTAAACATAATTCTTCAACATTTAAATCTTGATATTTGATTCACAAAAATCATATGTTGTAATTATGTTGTTCTGAGATGTTTGCTGACTTCTGGGAACTCTGTTTTATGTTGCTCTTCAAAAATTTCAAGTTTCTGAGCCAAGTGAAGTACAGAAAGATTTATACTCTTCAAAATAAAAACATTTAAACTTAGGATATTAACTAAACAAGTTGTTTAAACTTAAAACCATAATCTGGGAAATTGTTTAAAGGATGTCAGTGAATGTAAATACTGTAAATTCGAATTTACAGTAAAAAGCAAATCAACGTGCAAAAATTCGAATATCTTAGATTGTTGATTTGATTTCATCTATTGAATATACACACAAAGGTAGGATTTTTAAAACAAACATGAGAATTTTTAGGCAAGCATTCAAGATGTAGTTTATTAAAGAACCCAAAATGCTTTTTCGTCAATTACTGTTGATTTAATGAATTTTTGATGTTGAAATTTTTGGTGAAGTTAGCTTGATGGGTTTCAAATCCAGGAAAAATGTTCAAAAAAATTTCTAACGTAAGAATTTTTGGGAAAAATCAAAAATAGGGTTCGGGTTCATGTTCTCTGGGGTTTACCTTTTAGTTGATTTCGTCTTCATAGATCAACCGAGCTACACAGGATTTGAGGAGAAGGTAGAGGTGGATGTGACCGTGAAGTGACTGGAGTCGCATCGTTAACGGAGGTCAACGTTGGGAGTCGCGGTGATTTTCTTTTGACATACTCGAGCCGCTGTTCGAATGAACACGCATATTTTGATTTTGAGTTTTTTGGGATGAATTGGGGTTTGTTTTCATATGTGGGGTTGTGATGTGGCTTGCTGGGATCGCCGTGGATCGCCGGAGTGATGGCTACCCACCGTGCAAGTGCACGTTTGCAAGAAGATGTCAGCAGTCTCAGGTTTTGGTTGTCTCGCGTGATACTTGTGAATTTTTCTTCGAGTTTTGCCTGGGGTTTTGTGCGTGGGTACTGTTCGTGTTCTGCTGTTAGACTAAAAAAAAGTGAAGTTAAACAGAAGAGAAAGGAAGAATAGAAAAGGAAGGAGAAGCACGAGCACGACCAGAAGAAAGATGGGACGGGGGAAATTGCTGGGGAAACTCGGGTCTTACTCGAGTAATTATCGTGCTTGACTCGGTCCATTTTAAGGGGTTAAGCTTAAACCCTTTTATATTATTTTGTTAACAGAACTTAGCATATGTATGCAAACATTGTTGACAAGGTAAGCTAAGACTTGATAAAAAAAAAATTATTAAAGAAGGTTTTAAAACATAAGATGGATAATTTAAATTGAAAGGTAATTAAGAATGAAATTAATTTATAATGGTGATTAAGTAAATTGTTTGAGATTTAATAAGTTTGAAATTAAAGATTGATAATAATAATCTTGAGTAATTAAGAATAATTAAATTATAATTGAGATTGGAGTTTGGATTAATTAATTATAAATTGATAAATAAATTTGTAATTTACTACTTAAAGTTAATTAAGTAATTTAATAGAAGTAATCAAGGATAAATTACTTGGAGTAATTAATCAAAGGGGATTAGTAATTAAGTAAGAGGTTAATTACATTAGTGAGTAATTATAGAAGGGTAATTTCTATTTTTGAGTAATTGGGGTTGATTAATGGATGCAATAAACTAAGGATAATCATTTATGAAATTTGGGTTGAGTATAATTACTCAATGGAAGCAATTAGATAATGATGATAATCATAATGTAATTAAAGATGAATGATTATGGGATGGTAAATCAATTGGGTTGTAATAAATTAATAAGCAGGACATAAAGGTAATTGATTTAATTCCATTATGGTTAATTAGATTTACTTGAGATGGTGTATTGATTATTTTGCTTATGTTTGATTAAGTGATTGTTTAAATGCCCTGAATTGTTTGATACCTCTGATATGAAATGGTTCGTGATATGATGGTTTGGGAGGGCAATTGACAATGTGGTTATTTATCAATGATGAATTGTTGAGTAAAAGTGACATCTTTTATTTAAAATTGGTTTGCATTTCACTTGAATAGCATGTGTTAAGATAAATGGAATTCGAAGAGACTGGAGTCGGGTATTAGTTAATACCCAAAACCACTTCGATTCTTCATAAATTGATAGGTGAAATCAATAAGCTAGAATGGAATGATTCAAGTAAATTAGCCCATTTAATCTAAGTTTAGTACTTAGAAATTGGTGAGTGAAATAAACGATGTCGGTAACTATTTGTGAAATTGAAATTGATACAAGTTACCCGGGTTATGTATAAGTAGTATGCTTTGAAATTTATGTTAGTTGGTTTTACTCACGCTGGTTTCCAGCCTGACCCGGGTGTTACTATAGTGTAATGCTCGGGTCAGACCGAGTATTACAGATTTCAGGTAAGGACGTTCTGGAGCTCAGGAGGCGAGCTGGATGGCATTAGCGTATAAAGTATTTCCGATGTCTTTCTGAGGCATCATAATTATATATATTCAGTAATAGTATATATGTGAAAACTCTGATGTATATTAAATGTAATCGACAGATATAGTATTCTTTTGTAAACCGTTATTATTTGTTATTATATTTTATCCGGTGCGAATGTGAGTTGGCTGATGTTTCTGTTCTTCTTCTTCTATCTCTTTCTTGTTTTTCATAACTATCCAAAATTTTCGGGTTCGAAAATTTCGGGTCGTTACAAAATGGCAATATATATATCACAAATATACATCTCATCAAAGTAATGAGGCATCCCGCAAGGAAAAAATTGTAAAAGTACGATATGTAATCCGAGATATGTACCTTATATATTATTAGCGAGCATATACGGCTAATATAGCACGAAAGCGAGCTCCAAATGCGTAGCAAGCGCCATCCGCACCTACTATACACTCAACAATAATGAGAAACATGCATATATGAAAGTAATATCAATATACAACATATACTAGAAACAACCACAATATGTGCCAATATAGCAAATGCAACAAAAGCAATAAATGCAACCACCAAACAACTATCATCCAACAACTTATCCAACAAATCCATATCAAATCAATATACATTCACTTCTCATTAATATTCAATGAATTGGTTTTTCATTTAATCACATTTGATTCATTAACATTGGACTTTACTAACATTCATTTTCAATTAGTTTATATTCACTACTTTACATTCAAGTAAGTTCACTTCCACATTCAAATCAAATTACATAGCTTTCAATTTTATCAATTCAACTTCATATGAATTTCTATACAATCAACTAACAACAATCTAACAATTAATGTATATACAATACAACCAAATTTATTTAATTTACATTCAACATTCAATTTGGTTCAACATTTTTAATTTCAAATTGGTTTATATTCAATTTCTAATTCATTTAACTACTACATTTTCATTCGATTGATTAATATTCTATCCATATTTCATTACTAATGTATTCCATTAGTTAAACACAATTCATCGTTAATTCAATTGCTGAATCAAAATTACAACTAAAGTTGAATTTTTATATAACTCAAGTTCATATTCCTCACTTCTTTTAATTAGTTCGCTTTATTAATTTACTTCGATACCAAAATCAACCTCATTCAACATCACTTAAGTTATATTTCATTTCAATTTCATTTACCTTCACTTTCACTATACAATACATTAAGTTATATATCATAATCTCACAATCGCAGCGGAACAACATACAATAGATAAATGGATAATCTTCAAATCAAAAGAACTATACATTTTATACATTACATCATCAGAGTCAATATACAACACAACACAACAACAGACGGTAACTTAAACCTGTCCTTACAACTGAATACACAGCGGAAAAGATAATATCATATACAAGTGATATGTCTCGCCATCCAGCTCGCCTTCTGCTCCACAGCATCTCCTGAAATCCAGAATGACCTGATAACCTGACTCTAGGCTGCCCGTGTGGAAAATTATGGGCACCCAGAGTTGAGGAAGAAAACAATAAACTCCAGGTCAGTCATGGGACTGGTGTGAGAACTTAAAACAGTATTTGCATAAAGAAATAAAACGCATACGCAATGCTTTTAGAAAATGAAACTACCATAAGGCCTCCCGCCACACACACAATGCAAACGTAGAATTGGAGGAGATTTCTCCTTATGATAGTCAAAGATGCTTATTATGCAGAATCATTTATTTATTTATTATTATTATTAGTGCATAGTGTAGAAAATATTTCAAAAGTATAATATTAATCCTAGCCAGCATACGTACCATTATAGTATGCCTACTATAGCTACCATATTAGATGGCAGGTTCTACAAGTAAAACCGTACAAGGCTCGTGTTGTTTCTTTGCATTTTCCAACAAATGGTCAGGCTAAGGAAATTCCTACTACCACATGGGTACACCTCTGGATGGACGTCCTGAGAACTTAACCAGCTCTCTGCCAACACAAGGCCGGGCTACCTCTGTAACTAGGTAACTACTTCACGAGCATGCCATCCCCCGGCCCTTTGGGACCTTTATCCGAGGTACCTTTAATCCAACAACTCACACAGTATTAATGTATGGTGTCCACATGAGTAAGTATCTGGGCTACATACCATGATACCACCCTTTTCCCGAAGGGAATGACACACCCTAAAAGGAACGACCCTCATTACCTTGCCGCATCTTTCCTGTTTTGACCATTTCAAAGGTGTGAGGTCCTGATGCAGTCTCATCCACAAAGCTGCGCTTTGGCATAAAGCCATGCTTTGTTCAACAAATGATCAATGAATGACCAACACACATCAGCACTTAGCATGCCACACTACCAAATTGGGAGTATATCGCTGATAACCTTCAACTACATAACCTCTGAGCCCGTACGTTTCAGAGAAGGGCATTAGCTAAGAGAATAAATTCTCCGCCACCAACATAAATGTATTTGAAAGAAATTTGCTTTATATCTCAAAATGGAATGTCAGACATGTAACCATACAAGTCTGTTCCGGGTTCGAACAGAACCAAAGGAACTTCCAAAGAAGCCCTTACAATCCGGGTATTCACAATCCCGATCGAACTTCCCATCACAAAGGAAATCTCCATACCGTAGCAATCGATGCAGAGACAATTGATAGGTTATCCTATCGTCTTTACAAATACCCGGTCTTCAACACCGATCTTCAAATGCTATCCATTTATAACCTATCACTATTCGAAATGGGTTATCTGACACGAAGTCCTCTCCCGGCAAATCCGAATAGCGAGCTCTTATTTAAAAAAAAATAAGTGTAGCATTCAAATTCAAGCAAATCACAACGAATACCAATTTAAAGGTCAATATTGATAGTCGGTTATTTAACTATCAATGAATATGCACAACATCACCAGATTCCAAATAATTTTCCAAATTATTTATTTTTCAAAAACATCTTTACAAGATATATTTTAACACTTCAACTATTTAAAAACAAATTTCAAATCATTTTCCACCTTTACAACTTTTGAAAACAAATTTCAAATCATTTCCCTACACGGGATATATTCACAAATATTTATTCATTTTCACTAGAAATCTGCCAAATTCAAATACATTAAAATAATTTATATCACTATTAAAATAATATTTGGAAAACACTTTGAAATAAAACTACTTTTCTTTAAAGACTTTAATTAAAATATTAGTTGTAAAAATATTATACCAATATTACATATAAACTTAAGTCCAAACTAATTTTTCGAAGTAAAATTAGTAGATAGAGTATAACTATTTAAATAACTATTTTCTAAACCAATTATTGATTTAATCTTAGAAATAATCATTTCTATAATCAACATAATAAACCTTTACTTAAAAGATTTAAAACAATTTAAGAGGTATTTTCTCTAAAGTATCCTTTCAAAAAAAATTATAGAATATATATATATATATATATATATATATATATATATTTCAAACATATTTTAGAAATTTTATTCGGCTTTCCAGGGAGAATACATTCTCATTTCAAAATGGTTCATTTAAATCAATCAAATAAATCCTTACCGATTTATTTTCAACTTATGTTCCAAATCGGTAAATTTATTTCCATACTTCAAAAATAAATCAATGTTTATTATTTTTTTTAAACAAATTTCCCTTTCCTTTATAAATTCCATAGTGAGTTTACATTTCCAAAATATCTATTAATATACGATTTTCAAATCGATTTCAATTATTCACTTTCAACACCAATTCAATTTTCAATTGATTTCCAAAAACACCAAATAAAATTCCATATTGATTTTCCAAATTCATTTCACTTTCCCAAATAAAATTTCAAATGGATTTCCAAATTTATTCCTTTTTTAAAAAAAAATCCCTTTTTAAGAAAATAAATTTCTTCATTTTTCAAACTCTTTAAAATCCGTATTTTGAATAAATTCTTCAACCTTTGAATAATATTACCCAAAATCCATTTATTAAAGCTTTTCCCATATTTGGAATTTTATTCAATAAGATAAAAAATAAAACTTTATCTTTTTAAAATTCCTTCATTTAAATTAATCCAATTCTCGAAAATAAATTTTACTATAATTTTCAACTCGAATTTTCAAAAATCCAATTTTATTTATTTCCGGTATCCAATGATGCCAAAAATATATTCGGCTAAATTTTAGCCTTCAACAATTTCAATGTCAATATAATCACATAGAGATTTTAAATAATCAACACACAACATTGAAACAAATTCAATTATTTGAGGAATCGAGTTGGATCCCTCCGACCTGTTTCCCTATATCCACAGATGTTAGCACAATACAAATTCCACTTCGAGGTGGAATATCATGGTATATGGGATTTATAAAATATCATCCGCTATTATGAGGCGCAATAAGGTCTCATCCGCTATATAATGCAGGAAATCAACTCCAAGTACATATATACTACCAATTCCACTTCGAGGTGGAATATCGCGGTATATGGGTTTAATATAATAGCCTCCGCTTAATATGCGGCGTATAGGGTCTATTCAATACAATAAATAATAATTTATCATCCAAGCATACAATCAACACAATCAAGCAATTTTAAATCTAACTATTTAAATTTTAAATGGAAACAAATTTGATAGAGTGAGAACTTCCCACCTTGCTTCTTGTATAGTTGCAGTGTTTTATTTCGAATAAAATTAAAGGCACGTTTAATTTTACTTGAAATTCAAACTATCTCTAAACGACCCCAAACTAGCTCCATTGCGTAGTGCTCGTCAGTACGGACCCAACGCAATTTGTTGCGTGCGAAACGGAGCTTGTATCAAAAAGTTATACATTTTTAAAGTTCGAACAAATTAATAACATATAAATTTCAGTTTCTATTTTATATTTTTAACCTTGAATGCATCTGAGCCGTTCATCTTTTAGCAAAACGAAACCTGCCCGCATACACTCTCTTCCCACTCACGTACAACATCATGTAATTCACGCGAATAGATAACCCATCGCCGCCGTTCAGCCCTAACCGCTCACCCTACGTGCATCTAGAGAACGACCGTGTGCCATCATGTTGAAGCCCTTCGCCTACTCCATCACAACCCCAAACACCTTGAAGCTTTGGCTTCATCTCCACGTAGAAAACTGCACACGAACGAACGGTGTTCAAAGACAAATCACCATCTATCCGTAGCTCCAAAATTGATCATACCCGTTGAAAACGTAGAACTCGATGCCCTCTTCGATTTTGTAGTTGAACGTATTTGGTGAAGGTTAATGGATTAGAAGAAAAAGGAGGAAGAATGATGTTGCGTTTCGGCCATTGAAGAATATGCTGGCGGCTAGGGTTAGAGGAAGATAAGGTTTGCAAATAGAAGATAATGGGTCCTTATATAGAAAATTGCCAAAACACTATTCATCTTTTTATTTTTCGAACTCCAAACGATACATTTCGGTTGATGTTTCTAGGGTTTAACCCGTGTTTCTGACACAATGGAATAGGTATCGAGAGCCAATTCGATCGTATAAGAGAGTTACGAAAATAAACGATCAAATTTAAATAAAATCGGTTAAACAAATTTCTATGCGTTTTGGCTTACCCCGGATAAACCGCAAATCCGATTGACACGAAATTTGAAATCTTACAATAATATAACATTACGGATCCGATGAAACTAGTTTCATCGAAATCCAAGACTGTTTGAAACATGACTATTCTCAATCGTCAATTAAATATTAAAATATTCAATTTTCCACAAATTAATCTTTAATTCAGTTTTAAAAGTTTACAACATTATTCTAACTCTAATATGATTGAATACAACTCTACAAATCATTTTTATACACATTAAATCGAATTTCCAATTATTTCTATAATTTCCAATATTAAATTATCGATTTAATTATCCAATTAACTCTGGATATTCAAAATATAATTTATTCCACTTACAATTTTACTTGTTAATATTTAAAATCGATTAAATATATGAATTTCAAATGACAGAAATTCTAGGTCGTTACACGTTCGGTCTAATCGGACCGTACCTCTTTTGGCCAAACTCTTTATTCAAGAAATTGTTAAATTGCATGGAGTCCTTACTTCTATTGTTAGCGATCGTGATCCATTGTTTACTAGTGGATTTTGGAAGAGTCTTCAAAAAGCTTTGGGAACGAAGCTTAATTTTTGCACCGCTTATCTTCCTCAGTCCGATGGACAAACCGAGCATGTGAATTAAACTCTCGAAGATCTTCTTAGTGCATGTGTTCTTGATTTTGGTGGAAGTTGGGAAGATCATATTTCTCTTGTTGAGTTTTCCTATAATAATATCTTCCAATCTAGTATTGGTACGTCTTCTTTCGAGGCACTCTATGGAAGGCCATGCCGGTCTTCTTCTTGTTCGCTTAAGGCCAGTGAGAAGCTGGTTTTAGGTCCAGATCTTATTCCTGATTTCATAGAAAAGATTGACCTTATTCGTCATAGGATGAAAGAAGCTCAAAGTAGATAGATATCCTATGCTGATAATCAAAGAAGGAAATTAGTATTTTTTTGTGGGAGATTTTGTGTTTATTCGTGTTTCACCTATGAAGGGTGTTGTGCGTTTCAGTCGATCGGGAAAATTAGCGCCTCGCTATATTGGTCCATTTCCCATCACCGAACGTATTGGTTCCATGGCTTATCGCCTTTTATTACCGACTCAATTTTCTGCTATTCATGACGTGTTTCACGTTTCTCAATTACGAAAATGCCTTCGAGATTTCGATTCTTCTCTTGAGCCCGGTGTTATTGAAGAAGTTGAAGTTTCGCCTAATTTCACTTATGAGCAACATCCTATTTGTATCATTGCTACGGAGGTTAAACGCCTTCAAAATAAAGATGTCCCTCTTGTGAAATTTCAATGGTCCTCAAATCCTAAGGATTGCTCTTTGAAATCAAGAGAATTGATCGAGCGAACACATTCGCACTTATTCTCTTGTGCTCTTTGAGGTGAACTTCTTATTTCAAATTTCTTTTGTGTTAATATGCTTTTATGGTTGTTACTTTTTATTTTTCATCTTAAAATATTACGAGGACGCAATTTATTTAAGGAGGGGAGTCTGTAACAATCGGCATATTTTACGATTGTATATTTAAATATTTTATTTAAATATAGCATCGTTAGTAAGATTTAAATAGGAAGAGCTACTTTTTGCAAACAGTTAAATTGGGACTCGAGACCACTTCCATTGATTTCAAAATGACGTTTGTGACCTTTTTGAGTATAAACATCGATATGTTTGGAGTTGGCTAGAATTTCGACCTTTTCACTTAGGGCTTTGGGTTTGGGTTTGGGTTTTCAGCCCACTGCATCTTATATCCTAACTCCACCCCCTTTCCTCTTCATTCATTCTAATATTTTCTAACACTTCAAGCTTTAGAAAAATGCAGGAAGTGAAAAGAGATTAGAAAATCCTAAGCCCTAGTTCCTTTGCAAATTCAAGTTCTAGCTCCAAAATCAAGGAGAAGCTTAGGTAAGCATCTCCTTCTTCTTCTCCATCTCAATCTCTCTCCAATTTCAGAAATTTCCTATAACCTAATTTGGGAAATTATTTCTTCTAGACTTAGATTGGAGTTTCTAGAGTTGAAGTTGAAGAGTAGTCGAACTTCCTTTACTTTCAAGCTTCTCCTTCATTGTTTTTTGGTTTAAAGGTGAGTTTTCTTTGAACTCACATCTATATCTATATCTCTTATAGTTGTTAGATAGTGATTCCTAACATCTATTCCTTGTTCATTTGCTTTGGATTGAATTGGTTTTATGAATATTCCAATTTTTGGTGTTTTGACGTTAAATCTTTAAAAATCTTAGCACTGATGTTTGATCATGCTTTTGGTGGCGTATCGAAGAGCCTATAGGGCAAGGTTGCCGATTGGCGTAAACCCCTAGCGCCCATCGCTCGACCGATTGCAAATTGTTTGGGATTTTTCCCCTTGGGGGCTAGGCTGAGAATACTTGAATTTCTAGTTCAGTCGACTGAACTAGAAGGTCAGTCGAATGAACCGAACCTGGGAAATTTCCTGGGCCAGTATCAGTCGACTGACCACTCTGGGTCAGTCAACTGAGCCTAGAAACCAAAAATTTCCAGGCGTGATTCAGTCGACTGACCACTTTGGTTCAGTCGACTGAACCTGGAAAACGGAAAGTTTCCAAGATTTATGTCAGTCGACTGACCACCCTGGTCAAGTCGACTGAATCTGCTGTCTCAGCCAAATTTGCCTATTTTGCTTGGGCTTTCAATTTTAATCGATTCGTGTTGATCCATTTTTTTGTTATCATCTTTGTTGACTTTGATAACTTCTTTTTCGGGATTTTTGGGAATATCCATTTCGATGGATTTTGTATCGATTTCTTTGGATTTGATTCACGTCTTCGAATGTGAATTTTTGGTGAATGATTGTTTTTACAATCATTTTTGGTGACTTGTCACTTCGAAATACAAAGGTTTCTATACTAGTAGTAAATAACCAAATTCTTTCACAATGATGATTTCAACTCTATTTTTAATACAAAGCTCGTTTATTAAACCGTTTTCCACCCTATTAGTATATACAAACCTTTACCTTGTTCATATGAGAAATTCTAGTTAAACGGCTTAGCAAAACAAGTGGTATGAAACGCTTGCGTTTACTTCGTCGGTTAATTTTTGGACTTGTTCGATTGAAACTCTTGTGTCAATTTTCAAGTGGAGGTCTACAATTTGTTTGTAAATATTTAAGTTAAGCCAGCTGTTATGGGACATGAAGCTAAACTCATTTGTTTACTAGCTTAGTGTAGTCGACACTTCTTGATGATCGACGATGATCATTTTGTGGTTTAGACTAGCAATGTGCGATGTCTCTTTGTCTGCGAGGGAGACTAAACCCCGTTTCTGTGGTGGCTCAAAATTGGTGGGGTAGCGACCCATGGTCTTCGGCCCGTTTATGGAGCCCTGGCTCAAAATTGATGGTTAGCAACCATGGAATAGCGTTCCATTTGTGATACATGTGTTGGTGAGTTTTCATGCTCCCGTTTGGTGATAGGCCTTCCCTTTTTGTGTTTCTAGATTTCTAGTTGATGATTTCTAGAATTTGTGATTCATCAATTTTGTGATTGGCACTGATATGTTTGTCAATATTTGTGGTTTGGTGAATAAAATAAAGAATATGACATTCTTTTATGTGTTTTGAGATTTCTTGTGATATTGCATGATTTTTGTGTTATTTAATGTATACTTCTCGTAGTATGGAATTATTGTTATCATATGTTTTTGTCATTTCTGTTATTCTATCTCATTTTATCTGATATTTATAGCAAGACTTATTCGTTAATTATTTTCTTGTTAAATAATACTCGGGTCAGATCGAGAGGTTACAGGTGCTTCTGCTTGACTCCTCTTCTAGGAACATTATCTGATTTTTGACCAACTACTCTAGTTTAGTAGTTTTTGTTGTTATACATTCGAGATAGTGACTCCTTGATGCATACTTGTTCTTTTGTCTAGCACTTGTACATATACTTTTGTGATATTGTGGATCTTATTTGACCACTACTCTGATGTACACTTCTATGTGTTATATTCATATCTGTTTCCGCCTTTGTGATATGAATATCTGTGGCTGATTTATGTTATGTTTATTTCTATATTTATTTTCGAAGACCACGTAGCCACTGTGTAGTAGCTTGGAGTTTGTATCAGTATGTCGGATTTCCTCTTCAAATGAAATGCATGTTATACTATCTGACATATTGGTGCTCGCACAAAGCAATTACACGGATGGTCGCTCCTTAACAGCCTTATTCTTCGTACTAGTTGATGGCATTACTACATAGTGTCCTTGGCTAGCGTGATTATAGAGGTGGGGGTCACAAGTGGGGCAACACATTAAGAGACAAGGTAATCGAATGCCTTATTATGAGTTTGAGTGTATATATATAAGGTGCGTATTTGTTAGTGATATAAAAATATCTTATATTTTGCTGATTGATCTGTTGAGTGGCTTATGGATTTTGGTCAATATGAGTTGCTAACGTTATTAATGGGGATCTCTAAACACTTGAACAAGGACATTCGACACCACATTGTTTTGAAATTGGGTAATGAAATAATTTTACCTAGGATATATTTTATACATAAAGAATGATTTTCGAAATAGTATAGTATAGTATGGTATAATTAGTTGAGATGTTGTTTGTTAGGAGATAATAATATTCTATTTTATCAATTAGTATCTTGTTAGTTATGATTGTCCAGTTGAGCATTGACTATTGTTAGTGTGTGTTGGTAGCTTTCCTTTTTATGATTTTGGGCAAGTAAATAGAAAAAGGGAAAACATTGAAATGAACACCTTGAGAATTAAGCTTCACAATTTGAATATAAGGCGTTTGATGTTAATGTTAGGGTAAAATTTGATGTGATAAAAGATGTCTATTAAAGTTTAGAATATTTTGCAATAAATATATAGAAAAGTATTTTACAAAAGTTGATTTATAAAATGAATTTATAAGAAGGTGTCTTTTAAAAAAGAGGATTTAAGTTAAAATATTAAGGAGTAAAATCTCGGTGCTTTAGGAAAATTATTTTTAAGGTTTTGAAAGATAATAATAGTATTAGTTGAGAAAATTTTCGTTAAGGAAATTGGGGAATGAAAATGTTAAGAATGTTGTGTTTACTTTGGATTGATTTAGGAGGAGGGGTCTTGATTTGTTTTGTGATGATCTCCATAATCTTCTAAGTGACGATCAAAGGTTTTCCTAGGTGAACGTTGTGGTGCACTTAGTAAATTATTCTTTATCATTGTACAATCAAAACAAGTTCAAATCCGAATGAACCCAAAGCAACTTGGTGGTAAATGTTTTATTGGAGATATGTAAAGTATTGTTTCATAAATAATAGTTGAAATAAAAGTAGTATTTTTGAGTTAACTTGTTCGAGTGGGTCGAAAATAACTTAAATTTGGGAAAGAGATGCATTACTTATACATATATTCTAATCATACAATATATGTACATACATATATATACATACATATACGTAAGTACATTCTAATCATAGAATATACATACATACATGGACATATGCATTCTATGATTAGAATATATGGTTTCAATTCAAAAAGTTTTTAAAATATGATCGGGTATTTGGTTCTTGAGTTTTCTTAGGGAAATAAATGTAAAATGCAATAGTTGAAACAAATAGGGATGTATACTCTTAGGAGGTAGTCGAGTAGTATCCAAGTTGAACCTAAGTTTAGTTTTATGAAATGTTTTTATAAATAATTTAATTGAAATAGAATTGGTATTAGGGGAACCAAATAAAGAAGTGCGTAGGTTGGACGTAGATCATCTCTCGTTTCCATATAGTTTGATCTAAGATTCGAGTACGTGGCATTGAGGTGTTTCACACCATTCTAGATAAGGATCTATTACTCGAATCATCCTTGGTCCTTTACCCTCCACCTTCTCTTCCCACATCACCATGCCACCTCACCTTCATATACTTTAGCCCATAAGCTTGTCCCTTCCTTCCTTTTGCTTAACCAACATATTTTTAATGCAGTTGTACCTAATGTTTCTATGTGTTTCATAAGGCATCTTTTAAATTCGTTAATTTTAACTTAACTAAATGCATCATTATGCATATATGGTACATGTATATGATTTTACTTATTTGAAAATGAATGTGAATACTAACTTATTTACAAATGTATATAACTATACAAAAGTGTTTACAACATTTCCTATAACATTTAACCGCCGAAAAGTCGAAAATTCAAAAAAAGAATTCCGGTCACATTTTCTGTTTTTCTTCCAACTAAATATTTTTATAAACAAATTATAAAACTATTTCAATACTAATAGTTATTATTTAAAAGATTTTTATTTTCATTATAAACCTATTATTTGAATATTTAAAATTCATTAAATATTCGTAAATCAAAGCAGTGAAATTCTGGGTCGTTACAAATCTTGTTTAAGATTTGTGAATATTCTTATACCATTAGGGATAAGAATATGAATACATTTTAAGTATTGAAAAGAGTAGAATCGAATATGAAATGGTAGTATACATGTACATATCTTTTGTAAAATATTTTAAGTATATATACAAGTATTTACAAAGGAGTTTTAATCGATAAAAGAATTAATTGAAAAAAGAAAAGGAGAAAGAAATAAAAAAATATAGAATCTCGCAGCGGAATGATAAATATAATAATCAAATAACAGTTCATGAAGCTGTTTTACAAATACATTTGATTATACTTTTACAACACAAAAGTGAGAGTTACATAAATAGGAATAAATGAATAAAAAATGCAGCGGAACCACATGATGCAATAAAATACATATCATAAATAATAATAGTACAAATCTTCTTCTTCGTCCTGTAGAAATAAGGTCTTCAACCCTGAAATGCTCAGACTCACCCGAGCGAACTGAAAAGACAAAACACTCAAGTCATAACTAAAAGATCTTATGTAAGTTAAGTCAACATTAAATATGTGTGTGACAACATGAAAGATGTTTACGGGGTTCGACATCTCCTATCCAGTGTCTAACGTGAGTGCAGTAACTTAAGTGATGTTCGGGATTCCCGTCTCCTGAGGATCCACTATACTATCTACTATGTAGTAAAATACGCTATTATAATATATCTACAGTAAAGTAAAGGTATTAAAATAGCGTTAAGGCGTTACCCATATCCCCCTTAATAAATTTTATATATTCCCATAGTCTATAAAGTACCATACGCTCCTTCATAAACTGGAGGTTTACACAGAGGGCACCCCATAGGTATGGTACAAAACAATCTCGTAGAAGGCACGCTAGGGCATGTGAACATGACACTCGAGGCAATGCCAGGGTGGATATACCAATTGCACTGCCGGACTAGTGGTAACGAATAACAGCTACTACCGCTAATGTCACGACCCAAATTTCAGTATTTGAAAATCGACACCCATACTTTACTTGTACTAGAATGTTGCAGATTCAATCGTTGAAATTCGACTCATGCCGGAGCTTATAACACATTAAGTACAACACAGCGGAAGAAAATGAACAATTGCATTGATAAACAATAGAGATACAATGTGATGTACATCATGATACAATATATCCAACACCATCAAAGAACATACAACACAACACCACAGCGGAAAAACATCTCAACATGAGCAAAGACTACAAGTAAAACCAATACTGCAACTCCAACCCAAACTCCAAAGCTAAAGCTCCTAACTTCAAGCTCGATCCACCATTATCAAGTTGAACGTGTAGCAAATGCAATCCCAAACGTGCTTGCCAACCAAAAACTTCAAAGATCTAAAAGACTGAAGAAGATCTCCAAATGCTACCACCAAAGACTTCGAAAGCTATCGAATCTACACCTACTATTCGACTGTATGAAAAACCAAACTCTAGACTGCATGTATGGAAAATTGTGGGAACCCAGAGTTTAGGAAGGAACAATAAACTCCGGGTCAGTCACGGGACTTGTATGAGCAAACAAAAAACATTTTATCTTTAAAACAAACAACAAAAGGATTTTGAAAACATTGAAATCCACAACGCTTTTTGGAAAATGAAACTACCACAAGGCCTCCCGCCACACACACCATGCAAACGTAGAAGTGAAGGAGATTTCTCCCTATGATAGTCAAAAATGCTTGATACGCGAAACCATTTGATATTATTATTAGTGCATAGTGGAAAACATTTCGAAAGTATAGTATTAATCTGAGCCAGCATAGACATTTCGAACCATGCCTACTAAAGCTACCATCTAAACAGTGGGGCGCCACCTGTGACGACCCAGAATTTTGAGCATTTGAAATGAGAATATTTAATTAATTTTAAATATTCGAAAGTTAATTTTTAACTTGAATTTCAAATATCAATATGTATTGGGTAATTTGATTATTAAATCAAAATAATTTAAAGTTGGGTAAATTATTGAATCTGTAGTTTTAAGCCTATTAAAAATAATTTAATGGCTGATAAAATTTATATTGATAATATTGAAGATAATCGAAGTGATAAAATTGAAATTAACAGTGGATTGTTCAGTTTTAAAATTTATATCGTTTAAATTGAATTCAAAAATAGCCTTCCGAGGCACAGTCTCGGAATTCGACGAAACTAGTTCCATTGGATCCGTAATATTGTATTATTATCGAATTTCAAATTTCGTAGTGGTCAGAGTTGTTGTGTGAGCGTACGTTATATAAACGCGCTGAAATCTGTATCGAATCCAATTAATAACTAGCTACCTAAACAAGATATTTTTGAATATAATAATATAAATTTTAAATCAGCTGTTGCTCTGTAATTCTTTTAGCCAACATGTTTCTGTTGAAGCCGACTATCCTGTCCCTTTGTCAATCAGCATGCAACTTTCTTTTCAAAATCACATTCGCTTTTATAAATCACACCGTTCCTTTATTAAATATCTGGTTCCTCTCCTTTATTTATCAATCGAATTGTGTTTAATGGGAGCAAATCTTCTGATGGAATACTTGCCGTCTCCCTCTTCATTCATCTCCTTTTCCCCAAAATTAGAATCGACTGCAGTAAAAGAGAGGAAAGGAACTGATAACCGATGCCTCTTCGAGTTCGTGTTTGATCGACAGAGAGGGTACTTGCGATTTTAGGGGCTGTGAATTTTGTGGCTTCGGCATCACGGTGAGGGAGATCGGCAGAGGGGGCTTCCATTCTAAATCTAATCGGGGCTCGAGCCGTGGTGCTCTCGAAGTCGCATGAAACTGGAAGGCGCGGCGACGACAATCAAGGCTATGCGGCGTAGTGGTTCGATTTTGGGGTTCGATCACCGTTACTTGGGGGGCTAGGGCTAATCACGAGCATAAGGGCAGCAAGGTATTTTTTTTAGATTACGGTTGAGATTTAAATTTTTACACAGAAAGGTTATTTAGAAAATCTGAATTAAGATAAACATGTATAGAAACAGAAAAGGGATTTTTGCAATAAAATAATTTAGGTGCAGTAAGGTATAGAGTTATATATTTTAATTTAATTTCATAATTATATTTACATATATACAGATCAGAAAATATATATATGATTTTATATATAGAAATCTGTCAACTTTATGTAATAGGTAAATTTATTTGAGGAGGAAATATATATATTTAACCTGTCTTTGAATTTTTAGATTGGGCAGAAAAGAAATGTTAACTAAGTTAGTTAACGATCATTTGGAATTTAGTAAATTGAAGTAATAAGTGACAAGTTGATTTATTCAAGTTAAATCATAATTGATCATTCGATTTGTTCGAATATTAATAAAAATTTCATATAATTGGTTATATAAGGTTAATAGTCGGAAAATAAAAATAGCTTAAATAAATTGTAGGTAAACTAAAATATTAAACGATAAATTTGTCATTTGATTGTTCACATATTTATAGACTACAAATGTTTATTCAAGGTCATGAAAACAAGTTGAGTTGGATTGGATTGCAGTAAAATCAAAGGTGAGTTAATCTCACTCGTATAATTTAACTTTAAATTTAAATGATTAAATTTAAATAATTGTTTGAATGGTTGAAATTGATTGATGTGATATGGCATGGAATATTCTGGAATCGATATATATTTTTGTGCTAACATCTGTGGATGCAGGAAAAACAGGTTGGAGGGATCCAACTGGATCCCTCAACAATTTATTTAAATTATTTAATACCCCCTGTTGTGATTATTTTATATTCTGTGATGAATATTGTTGATAATTGGAATATTGGATGATAAGGTTTACCTGAATATTTTCCGGTGCACTAAGTTATCAAGATATATAGTGTGACGACCTGGAAATTTTAACAAATTAAATTGGAATAATCAATTGATTTTAAATTATTTAAAAGTTAATTTTAACTTGAATTCAAGATATCAATATTTACTTGATAATTAAATCATTGAATTAGATAGCTTAAATATTGAATTTAATAATTAAAATTTGGTAAAATGCTGAATCTGGAATTTTTAAGCCTCTTTAAATAAATTAAAGCGTTATAAAATTTATAATGATAATACTGGAGATAATAGAATGGTTGAATTTCAATTTAAAGTTAATTTGTCCAGTTTTAAATAATATATCGTTTAAATTGAATTTAAAAATAGCCTTCCTAGGCACAGTCTCGGAATTCAACGAAACTAGTTCCATTGGATCCGTAATAGTTAATTATTATCGGGTTTCAATTTTCGTAGTGTTTGGGGTTGTTGTGGGAGCGTATGACATGTGAACGCGCTAAAATTTTTAACGAAATATTTTGAACACTTATTTATATACGTATTGACCAAGTCAACTATGGTTCCTTCTCGAATACGCTTGCTTTCTTCCGTTTATCACGCAATTCACCCAATCCTTACCTTCTAAAGGAAGCCAAAGCCTTCATTATTTTAATCGAAATCTACCCTTTCTTAAACGCAGTTCACAGATTCATCTCAAAAACAAAATGGCCAAGAAAAATCTACAGCCTCGTTCAAATTAAAAAAAAAAGGGCGACGCGAATCGCGAAAACGTGAAGTGACTCTGAGAGTCGCGAGTGGAGGCGGCGGCAACGTCGCGACTAGGGTTCGAGTTTCGGTTTGTATGGAAGCAAGACGCGAGGTGGAATAGCGGCGCTAGGGCATAGGGTTGGGTCGCGATCGTAAGATATTGCAGGCGAAGCATATAGATGGTCACGGGCTCGAGCGCATGATTGGAAATTGAGGCAGCAATTACAATTTACAATGGAGGTGGGCTTCGACAACGGTGATGTTGACGAATGTCTAGGCACTCGTGATCGAACTAAGGTGAGTAATTCTATTTAAGTTTGGATAGGTGAAAAAGAAATTATTTTGATCATGTATAAATTCTTTGAATTAAACGTATTTCAAAATTTTATTTAAGAACAGTTTGATTGATTGTTAAATTAAGTATGTTAAATACTTTAAAAGCTCTGTAAAACTTAATTATTTTACAAATGGGTAATTAGGTTTTATAAATTAACAATGAAGATTAATAATTAATAGTTAGGGACGAATGAATGAATAAATTACTTGGAAAGGGAATACATTAATAATCACTGGATGTAATTAATTGGATGAAGAGGATTGAAAATTTTAGGAGGCTAAGGTGAGTAAAAATCTCACTCTGTTGGATTTCTATTTTAATTCAAATGGAAAATTAAATATTTGGTTGAATGGTTGAATTGATTTGATTTGCACTGTAAATTGATGATTCTGTGATTTTGGCTTTGGATGGTTCTCGAGTTAATTGTTGCTTAACTCGAAGTATTGGGGGTTTTAAGTTGTATTAAACTTAAATCATAATGAGAAGATATATTCATTTTAAATTTAATTAAGGAGAAATTTGATTAATAAAGTAAATAAATGGGTAATTAATTACAAGTTGAGATTAATCGAAAGAAATTAATATTGTGACTGAATTAAAGTATCACTTTAGATTGGAACAAATTAAATATAATTGGAAAAAAAAAGAGAAAAAAATTGTAGTTAACATAATTAACGATGTAATTGAAGATGGATTAATTAATATGAATTAATCAGTAATAAGTAACATATGGGAAGTTAATTAGTATAAGTAATTAAGGATTAATGTAATTAAGTAATTAATTAATTCATAAAGAAATTAAGATTACGTAATGATCTTAGTTGAAACCAATTAATATCGTGAAGTTAATTTAAGGTAATTACTTAAATGTAATTGGAAGATAATTAATCCAGGGTGGTTAATTAAGATGAATGGATATGGAAGGGTTGATTAATTAATTGTTTTGAAATTAATTAACGTTAAATGAATGAATTTAAGTGATTGAGGTTTGAAATTCAATTTGAATCAATTGAATTGATTTATATGTGATTAATCTTTGCTTATGGGTGATTGAAAGGTATTTGATGCTTGAGTGAGATGATATCTCTAATATGAAATGTTGTGAATTTCATTTGGATAACTTGGGTTAAGATAACATAAGTTTCGAAGTGACCGGGGTCGGGTATTGGAAAATATCCGAAATCACCTTGAATTTTTATAAATTGATTTGTGAAATAAATAGGTTGAAATGTATTGATTTAAGTAAATTGGTTTATCTTATCTAAGATTGGTACTTGGAATCTATATGTTGAAATAAGCGTTGCCTATAGCAACTTGTGAATTGGCTAAATTGATATAAGTTACCCGGGTTTATACAAGTTGTTTGTTTGGTATTCCATGTTAGTTGGGTTTACTCACGCTGGTTTCCAGCCTGACCCGGGTGTTACTTTGGGGTAATGCTCGGGTCAGACCGAGTGTTACAAGTTTTCTGGTAGGTACGTTCTGGAGCTCAAGAGGCGAGCTGGATGGCAATATCATATAAGTATTCCGCTATATTTATATTATTATTAATTTGAGACTTGATAATTGTAAATATTCAGTGACTGTATATAATGTGAAACTCTGATGTATATTAAATGTAATCGATAGATATAGTATTCTTTGTAAACTGTATTTATTTATTATTATATTTTATCCGCTGCGAATGTGAGTTGTTGATGTTCTGTTCTTCTTCTTCTATCTTTTTCTTCTTTTTCATAACTATCTGAAATTTTCGGGTTCGGAAATTTCGGGTCGTTACATATAGAATTGGAATTTGGAAATAAAATGAAGAGAATTTGTAAGTGAAATAATTATAGAAATTTTTAATAAATTTAGAATAAATTGGATAAGAAAAATAGCAGATTTAATGCTAATTAATAAAATTCTGTATATGGAAAGGAATTTTTGAATAAACAGAAAGTTAATGAAGTTTGAAACTTCAATTATATTATTTAATAGAACAAAACATTTATTTAATATTTAATATTTAAATTATTGAAGTAATAAAGAAGAAAATGGGGAAAGCCTGAAATTTGTATATTTCAGTTAAAAGATTTAAAATCAAACAGCAAGTAATAATAATAAAAATAAAGTCCATAATTAATGAATTTTGAAATGAACCGAACAAGTAACGAAATTTATTTCGAATAGAATGAATTGGAAATCAATTCGGGAAAATTGATTTAAGTGCTTGAAGTTGGAATTCTCTCTGGATGGCCAAGTACACGTTTTTAAAAGTAAATTTGTAAAAATAAATTAAATGTTTTTTTAAGTTGTTTTTAAAGAAAGCAAGTTTTGTAAAATTTATTATTTCTAATATTTAATTTCTATAGCAAGTATTTCCTTTTAATATATTATAGCACTAATTATCTAAAAGTGACTTAGTATTTGTTTTAAAAGTGGAAACCTGGTTTTATATTTTATAAAGTAACCTTATTTTCTCAAATTCATATAGTATGTATTTTTAACAAATTATTTAAGTAGTTTTATCCTAAATGTTTTAAAGTATATTTTTAAAAAGTATAGTGTTTTAAATTAATTTAGAAAATCTAATTTTGTGTTTGGTGATTCCAGTGAAAATAGAAATACTTGAAATTTATTCTGAGAAAGGCAGATTGTTTTGAAAACTGTTTTCAAAGGAATTTAGAAAGTGAAAATAGTACCTTGGGAAGATATTTTGGAGATAAATAAATAATTTGGGAAATTATTTATTGTTTGATGGATGTTTGGAAATAGAAATTGATAGTTAAATAACCGACTATCAATGTTGGCCAAATGCGATGATCGTTTCGAAGAGTCCGGGATCGAGATTTATTTCTCGAAAACCACTTCGACCCGGTTTGTACGTACCGTGTAAACGATTTTGGATTCGAAGATGGAGCAGTGAAGTGCAAGGGCTAGTCGCTACTAATCCTGAGGATATTTCCAAAATGGATGTAGTAGCAATAGTGCCTTTGGTTCCGTTCGAACCCGGGACGGACTTGTATGGATGAATGCTTGCGAAACATCGTCAGGTGGACGATGGGCATTCTAAGGAATATATTCTAAAAAGGTAACGCTTAGCCTCAAGCCTCATCAAATGGGAATGACTGAAAATCAGGGGCTATGCATCAAGGCTAGGTGGGTAGCACCCAAGCAGGGAGAGGTCATTCCAGTCTAGATGTCCCTTTTTATTTCGGCTTAGTGGGCGGATGCTGATCCCAACCGTGGGGTGATCTCACTCGGGATTATCCAGTAAGGGGTAGTCCCGGCCTTGTGTTGCAGGGGAGCGGGCATACTCCTTGGTACGGTGATCTATGCCCCGTACTGTGATAGGTGGTACCCCAGTGCCTAGTCATTGGTTGGAAATCCATTCTCCCTACGAGCCTTGTACGAGTTTTGTTTGTATTACCCACTCTGTGGCTAGTAGCTGGAATTTAATAATGTAACAATTTCGGCTATTTTATAAGTACTTGTATATAGACCCTATTATAATATCAGAGGATTCCTATGAAAAATGTTTTAGCTATCGTAAGGTAAAAACCCGACATGTTTATTTGTGGCGTGGTCTTACGAGATGCTTTTGTTTTTCAAATGACTTTTGAAACTTTAATAATCAATTGGGTGTGGTTTTCTCACGCTGGTATTCCAGACTGACTCGGGTGCTATTTAACTGCAATGCTCGGGTCAGACCGAGTATTATAGGATACAGGACATGATGCTGTGGAACTCAGGAGACGAGCTGGATGACGATACGTACTCTCGTACTTGTTATATATATATTCCGCTGTGTTGTGTAGCCGTGTATCCAGTTGTATGTTATTGATATGAGCTGTGATTGATGTACTCTGATGATGTAATATATGTAAACAGATATATTTGATTTTGAGTAAAGATTATTTATTACCTATTATATTTTACTCCGCTACGATGGTTAGATTCGGTTGTTGTTTTCTATTCTCTTCTTCTACCTCTTCTTCTTTAACCCAAATGGTTCGTATTTCTGTACAACTTGAGTGGATTTAGGTAGAATAGTGTTGATTCAAGGGGTACAGATTTGCGGGTTGTTACAGTTGGTATCAGAGCATAGGTTGGTGATAACCTTGGCTCTGGTGGGAATTACTCATAAAATAGAGTCTATAGAACTCTAGAATGAGTTTGAGTGTATTAATAGATATGAGCGCGTATTTGTTAGTGAATATAAATTGTTTTAATATTGTGTTAATTGATTTATTGAGTGGTATATGAACCTTCGTCGACACAGTCTGCGCAACTGTATTGAAGGGGTTTCTAAACACTTGAACAGAACAATTGACACGGTATTGTTTTAAATATGGGTAAATGAAATAATTTTACCCAAAGTATATTTTTATATAAATAAAAGTATTGCACATTATTTTCACTAATACATGGTTGCTTGGATTTTAGAAATGATGATATTAAAGTATTATCATTGTCAAGTGAAAAATTTAACTGGAAATTGAAGTATAATTAAAATTCAAAGAGAATGAATTCATTATAAAATGAATTAGTAAATGAAATTTATAAAATATGAATTATAAAAGTACTTTATAAATTGAAATATAATCAAACGAGAATTTTTATGAGAATAAGCTATGCAAATGAATTATAGTTAAAATTTGAATTTAACACAGAGTTTGAAACTTTAAAACCCAGGAGATTTGGAAGTATTTTGAAGATAAATAGTAGCATTGTTGTTTTTGGGGTATTTCTGAAAGGAAATTGTTTCAAATAAATTCTGGGAAAGAGATATAGCATTGAATTCACTTTAGTAGCTGGAAAATAACCTCGGTGATGACTGCAGCATCATCAATGTTCATTTTCAAGTTTCTAAGTGATGAAGTGCTACCAAGTTAATTTGTTCAGGAAAACCTGTTTGTTTTAAATTTCAAAAGAAATTTGTTGGGAATAAAACCAGAGTTGGTTTAATTTTTGGGAATTTGATTTTGAGATGTTGGAGATTTCAAAATGTTTGAAACCAATAACCGGGTGTGTGAAAATCCTGATGAAATAGATCATAAGCTTATAAATTGAGATGATTTTTAAATCAGGAAGGAAATATTAGCTTTGAATGTTGGGAATTTAATTTTAAGTGAAAAGTTAAAAATGAAATAAGCTTGGATTGAGGAAATAAAAATTTAACTGGATTGACATTAACTGGATAGGCTGGAAATAATATCCAGTTGTATTCGAATTAAGTTAAAATCGAGTTGAGTCAAATAAATCTTAGTGTAAAATAGAATTGAACTGGAATAAAAATTCAATAGAATAAATTGAATTGGAATTGATTCTTACCTGGATAACTAGAAAATAAGTTGGACAAGAAGTAAATTGGATAAGAATTAGATTGAAATAAATAAACCGTAAAAGAATTAAAATGCAAGAATAAAATATGCTTGGGTTATAAATAAGCATAAGGCTTGAGTTAAAAATAAAAGAATAATATTTACAAACCTAGAATGTATGGAAATGTGTAAAATAATATGTTGTGACTTATAAGTTTGGAAAATGGGATAGAAAAACCCAAAATAAATATTATTGATGAATTGGAGAATAAAATAAAAATCCAAACTTGAATTATAAAACTAAATTGGACTAAGAAAAATTAAATGGAGTGATATTTGGGATTACAATTCAAGTTACGGATTATAAATAAGGGAAGAATTAATTGATAATAAATCAGTTAATAAAATGTGTAAATGGGAACGTAATGTTGTTTAATAGAAGCTGAATTGTGAATGTATGGTGAAGTTTGGAAATAAGACTCAAGCTATAAATTAAATTCGAATTAAATTGTCGATGAAGTAAATATAATTGAAGAAGTGCTAACAAATTAAATATAATTGGGAATTTATAGAATAACAATGAATTTGGATTGAAATAATAATGGTTTGTACTGAGAATAAAATCAAGATATGTGGAAATAAATTGGATATGGCCTTGGAATCAATCGAGTTAAGTTGAGTAATAAAAGAGAAAAATTTACTTGTAAAATGAAAATGAGCTTATGTATAACATTGGAATAAATTGAAGTAGATTTACTTAAGCTAAATAGACGAGGAAGAGTTGAATTGAATTCAACTTAAAACCAAGTTTAAAGATATTGGTTGGAATTTAAACCAAGTAAAAATAAATTTGGATCGGAATAAAATTTGGTGGGTTGTAAATAAAATTTAAGAAAATGAAAATTCAAAATGAATTCAGAGTGAATTGAGGAAGTGAATTAAAATAGGTTAGAGACTAAATTGAATTACAATTAAATGGAATTTGTGTTGTAAAGGGTATAATTTTGATATTGAAAAAAAAATTCCAGTTTGGAATGGGATTCAATTTTGGTAATAAGTAGTGGACGTGTGGAAAAAAATACTGTTATTGGATTTTAATAGTGATGGTTGAACCGTAAATAAAATCCAAATGTGTGAAATAATTTGAAGTGACCTTATTATCAACAAAAGACTAAGTTATTGAATATAAACCAGAATTGGATGGATATACTAGTTTGAATTTAAAATCTGGTAAATGTTTAAGCTAGTTGAATCAAAACTAATAATTAGTTGATTTGGAAAATAATCGATTAAAATGGAAATAAAGAAAGATATTATGAAATTGGAGGTTATTGAAGGGAATAGCGAGATGTTTTTTTGATGGAACTTGTTTGAATAATGAAGTGAATGGATTTAAATGTGAATGCAATGAAAATGAGAATATATGGATTGTGAATAAATTTGAAAATGGAATAGCATTAAATATAAATTGAGTTGAAATCAATTTAAATTGGTTATAAGACATAAATATTTATTTATTCACATAGATCTCGTCAAATTTCATAGAATAAATGGTCATTTGATGTAAATCGAGGTGATTAAAATTCTATGCATTGATAAGAGAAAAATAAATTGATTTTGAAAGCAATTGAATTAAATATGAGTTCAGTTTGCTTAAGAATAAGTTAAATGTAAGCGATTGAGTTTTAAACCATTCAAATTGAAGAAATGGTATACGAATGGATTGAAAACCATTCAAATCAAATGAAAATGGTTTATAAATTAATTGAAACAGATGAATTAGTATGAAAGTTGTAAAAATGGCTTACGGAAAACGTTGGATGTGCATTTCTTTAGAATTCATATGTTTTAACCATTGCAACTAAGTGAAATATAGTTTAAATTGCATAGATTTGGCACTTACATGTTTAAATTAAGTAAGTACAGGTACCTAGGAGCCGTGTGGCTGGATTGGGTTGCGCTAATTGCTAAAATTATAAGCTGCTTGCTTAAAAATGCTAAATAAGGTACGCCTACGCAATAAAAATAGGAAATATGAACTGTTTTTGATTTTTCCGACCGTGTGGGTCGATGTATATATATGTATCTCTTTTGTCAAATTGCAAAAGCTCCTCCATACATAGGGGACTCTGCCAAAAATTTTCAGAAATTTTGGGAGTTAGAAATTTTTTGAAATTTTTGGAAAATTTTGGTAACGACAAACAAATTTAAATTGGTAACTTAAATTAATTAGTAAATGAAACTAACTAAAATAATGACATGAATTAGTAATAAATGACAAATAAAATTTATATATGCAGAGTTAAAAGTAAATTGAATTCATATGGAATGTGAAAACGAAATTGAATAGAAATAGATATGAACTTAAATGGTGAAGTGAAAATAAATAAAGGAGCATATAAAAAAATGCTTATGCTAAACTTAAGTAAGGAATGATCAATTCTTAATTGGAAATAGAATATTGCAAATATATCTAAGTTAATATTTGAATGAATAAATACTGACATTTTGTAATAAAGTTGATATGATGTTTTAGGAATTTTGTGATTGGATACTAGTGCTAAGGAGGATATGCAGGTATTATAAAGGGAAAAGAGATTTGATTTTGATTTAAGAAAGATAAATATGAATTGCCCGATAAAAGGTATGTATTTTAAATTTGGTGTGAAATTTGATTGGGATTTGGATTGAGCCACTTGGCTTTTTGTTTTCTTTTTGGATTTGGGAGCCCGTAGAGGCCTTTTGAAGTAGTACCGAGATAGCCGCGCAAAGGAGACGCTGGCAAAAAATTTCGGTAATTTAGGGAGTTAGAAAAATTTTGAGAAAAATTTTGATAATTCAAAATTTAGTTTTGAATTATAATTTGAATGATTGTATAAATAAAGTTGTTAGGGAATTAAGGGAAAAGTTTGGGAAGTTAGTAAGAATTGTAATGGGCCTTCTATTAAAAAGATAGTTGGTAAGATGTTGAATTGTTAAGAACTGATTGGTTTTGAGAAAAGTAAACGGGTATTGGATCATTCTTCCTAACTGGTAATTTCGGGGACGAAATTCTTTTAAGGGGAGAGGAGTGTGACGACCCAGAATTTTTGAGCGTTTGAAATGAGAATATTTAATTAATTTTAAATATTCAAAAGTTAATTTTTAACTTGAATTTCAAATATCAATATGTATTGGGTGATTAATTATTAAATCAAAATAATTTGAAGTTGGGTAAATTATTAAATGTGGAGTTTTAAGCCTGTTAAAAATAATTTAATGGCTGATAAAATTTATATTGCCAATATTGAAGATAATAGAAGTGATAAAATTGAAATTAACAGTGGATTGTTCAGTTTTAAAATTTATATCGTTTAAATTGAATTCAAAAATAGCCTTCCGAGGCACAGTCTCGGAATTCGACGAAACCAGTTCCATTGGATATCGAATTTCAAATTTCGTAGTGGTCAGAGTTGTTGTGTGAGCGTACGTTATATAAACGCGCTGAAATCTGTATCGAATCCAATTAATAACTGGGTACCTAAACAAGATATTTTTGAATATAATAATATAAATTTGAAATCAGCCGTTGCTCTGTAATTCTTTTAGCCAATATGTTTCTGTTGAAGCCGACTATCCTGTCCCTTTGTCCATCAGCATGCAACTTTCTTTTCCAAATTACATTTGCTTTTATAAATCACGCCGTTCCTTTATTAAATATCTGGTTCCTCACCTTTATTTATCAATCGAATTTTGTTTGATGGGAGCAAATCTTCTGATGGAATACTTGCCGTCTCCCTCTTCTTTCATCTCCCTCTCCCCCAAATTAGAATCGACTACATTAAAAGACAGGAAAGGAACTAATAACCGAAGGCTCTTCGAGTTCGTGTTTAATCGACAGAGAGGGTACTCGCTATTTTAGGGGCCGTGAATTTTGTGACTTCGGCATCACGGTGAGGGAGATCGGAAGAAGGGGCTTCCATTCTAAATCTAATCGGGGCTCGAGCCGTGGTGCTCTCGAAGTCGCATGAAACTGGAAGGCGCGGCGACGACAATCAAGGCTAGGCGGCGTAGTGGTTCGATTTTGGGGTTCGATCACCGTTACTTGGGGGCTAGGGCTAATCACGAGCATAAGGGCAGTAAGGTATTTTTTTAGATTACGGTTGAGATTTAAATTTTTACACAGAAAGGTTATTTAGAAAATCTGAATTAAGATAAACATGTATAGAAACAGAAAAGGGATTTTTGCAGTAAAATAATTTAGGTGCAGTAAGGTATAGAGTTATATATTTTAATTTAATTTCATAATTATATGTACATATATACAGATCAGAATATATATATATATATATATATATATATATATATGATTTTATAAATAGAAATCTGTCAACTTTAAGTAATCGGTAAATTTATTTGAGGAGGTAATATATATTTAACCTGTCTTTGAATTTTTAGATTGGGCAGAAAAGAAATGTTAACTAAGTTAGTTAACGATCATTTGGAATTTAGTAAATTGAAGTAATAAGTGATAAGTTGATTTATTCAAGTTAAATCATAATTGATCATTCGATTTGTTCGAATATTAATAAAAATTTCATATAATTGGTTGTATAAGGTTAATAGTCGGAAAATAAAAATAGCTTAAATAAATTTTAGGTTAACTAAAATATTAAACGATAAATTTGTCATTTGATTATTCACATATTTACAGACTGCAAATGTTTATTCAAGGTCATGAAAACAAGTCGAGTTGGATTGGATTGCAGTAAAATCAATGGTGAGTTAATCTAACTCAGTTAATTTAACTTTAAATTTAAATGATTAAATTTAAATAATTGTTTGAATGGTTGAAATTGATTGATGTGATATGGCATGGAATATTCTGGAATCGATATATATTTTTGTGCTAACATCTTTGGATGCAGGAAAAACAGGTTGGAGGGATCCAACTAGATCCCTCAACAATTTATTTAAATTATTTAATGCCTCCTGTTGTGAATATTTTATATTCTGTAATGAATATTGTTGATAATTGGAATATTGGATGATAAGGTTTACCTGAATATTTTCCTGTGCACTAAGTTACAAAAATATATAGAATTGGAATTTGGAAATAAAACGAAGAGAATTTGTAAGTGAAATAATTATAGAAATTTTTAATAAATTAAGAATAAATTGGTTAGGAAAAATAGCAGTGTTAATGCTAATTAATAAAATTCTGTATATGGAAAGGAATTTTTGAATAAACAGAAAGTTAATGAAGTTTGAAACTTCAATGATATTATTTAATAGAACAAAACATTTATTTAATATTTAATATTTAAATTATTGAGGGAATAAAGAAGAAAATGGAGGAAGCCTGAAATTTGTATATTTCAGTTAAAAGATTTAAAATCAAACAGCAAGTAATAATAATAAAAATAAAGTCAATAATTAATGAATTTTGAAATGAACCGAGCAAGTAACGAATTTTTTTTCAAATAGAATGAATTGGAAATCAATTCGGGAAAATTGATTTAAGTGCTTGAAGTTGGAATTCTCTCTCGATGGCCAAGTACACGTTTTTAAAAGTAAATTTGTAAAAATAAATTAAATGTTTTTTTAAGTGGTTTTTGAAGAAAGCAAATTTCGTAAAATTTATTATTTCTAATATTTAATTTCTAAAGCAAGTATTTCCTTTTAATATATTATAGCATTAATTATCTAAAAGTGACTTAGTATTTGTTTTAAAAGTGGAAACCTGGTTTTATATTTTATAAAGTAACCTTATTTTCTCAAATTCATATAGTATGTATTTTTAACAAATTATTTAAGTAGTTTTATCCTAAATGTTTTAAATTATATTTTTAAAAAGTAAAGTGTTTTAAATTAATTTAGAAAATCTAATTTTGTGTTTGGTGATTCCAGTGAAAATAGAAATACTTGAAATTTATTCTGAGAAAGGCAGATAGTTTTGAAAACTGTTTTCAAAGGAATTTAGAAAGTGAAAATAGTACCTTGGGAAGATATTTTGGAGATAAATAAATAATTTGGGAAATTATTTATTGTTTGATGGATGTTTGTAAATAGAAATTGATAGTTAAATAACCGACTATCAATGTTGGCCAAATGCGATGATCGTTTCGAAGAGTCCGGGATCGAGATTTATTTCTCGAAAACCACTTCGACCCGGTTTGTACGTACCGTGTAAACGATTTTGGATTCGAAGATGGAGCAGTGAAGTGCAAGGGCTAGTCGCTACTAATCCTAAGGATATTTCCAAAATGGATGTAGTAGGAATAGTGTCTTCGGTTCCGTTCGAACCCGGGACGGACTTGTATGGATGAATGCTTGTGAAACATCGTCAGGTGGACGATGGGTATTCTAAGAAATATATTCTACAATGGTAACGCTTAGCCTCAAGCCTCATCAAATGGGAATGACTAAAAATCAGGGGTTATGCAGCAAGGCTAGGTGAGTAGCACCTAAGCAGGATGAGGTCATTCTAGTCTAGATGTCCCTTTTTATTTCGGCTTAGTGGGCGGCTGCTGATCCCAACCGCGGAGTGACCTCACTCGGGATTATCCAGTAAGGGGTAGTCCCGGTCTTGTGTTGCAGGTGAGCGGGCGTACTCCTTGGTACGGTGATCTAGGCCCCGTACTGTGACAGGTGGTACCCCAGTGCCTAGTCATTGGTTGGAAATCCATTCTCCCTACGAGCCTTGTACGAGTTTTGTTTGTATTACCCACTCTGTGGCTAGTAGCTGGAATTCAATAATGTAACAATTTCGGCTATTTTATAAGTACTTTTATATAGACCTTATTATAATATCAGAGGATTCCTATAAAAATTGTTTTAGCTATCGTAAGGTAAAAACCCGACATGTTTATTTGTGGCGTGGTCTTACGAGATGCTTTTGTTTTTCAAATGACTTTTGAAACTTTAATAATCAATTGGGTGTGGTTTTCTCATGCTGGTATTCCAGACTGACTCGGGTGTTATTTAACTGTAATGCTCGGGTCAGACCGAGTATTATAGGATACAGGACATGATGCTGTGGAGCTCAGGAGACGAGCTGGATGACGATACGTACTCTCGTACTTGTTATATATATATATTCCGCTGTGTTGTGTAGCTGTGTATCCAGTTGTATGTTATTGATATGAGCTGTGATTGATGTACTCTGATGATGTAATATATGTAAACAGATATATTTGATTTTGAGTAAAGATTATTTATTATCTATTATATTTTACTCTGCTGCGATGGTTAGATTCTGTTGTTGTTTTCTATTCTCTTTTTCTACCTCTTCTTCTTTAACCCAAATGGTTCATATTTCTGTACAACTTGAGTTGATTTAGGTAGAATAGTGTTGATTCAAGGGGTACGGATTTGCGGGCTGTTACACCACCTTAAGTAGATGGCAGGTTATACAACTAAAACAGTATAGGGCGCGCGTATTGGAGATTGGATTTTTCAACTAATAGTCAGGCCAAGGAACTTCCCTTTGCCACATGGGTACGCCTCTGGAGGGATGCCTCGAGAACCTACCCGGATCTCCGCTAACACATGGCCGGTGCACTCCCTTCCCGAGAGTAACACATAAGATATGCCACCCCCAGTCGTTTGCGACCTTTATTCGAGGATCCTCAAGCACAAAGCAACATGACACAGTAATAAATATACAGTGTCCACATGAGTTAAGTATTTGTGCTCCATACCATGATACCACCCTTTTCCAAAAGGAATGGACATACCCTAGGGGTGCGTCCCCTGCAACCTTTCTGCATCTTTCATGTTTTGACCATTACCGAGTTGTGAGGCTCGATGAGGTCTCGTCCACAAACCTATGCTTTTTCACAAAGCCATGCTTTGATCTACAAATGATCAGCGTCACTTCATATGCTACATTACCAAATTGGGAATGTATCACTAATAACCATCAACTACATAACCTTTGAGCTCGTATGTCTTAGAGAAGAATGTTAAGCAAAGAGAATAAATCTCCGCCACCAAACAGAAATGTATTTGATAGAAACCAGCTTTACATCTCAAATTGTAATGTCAGACACATATCCATACAAGTCTATTCCGAGTTCGAACAAAACCGAAGGAACTTCTGAAGAAGGCCATGCAAATCCAGACAATCCCTAATCACGTCCGGACTCCCCATCACATATGGACATCTCTATATCGGGGTCGTTCAATGCAGAGACATTCGACGGGTTATCCGTTCGCTTTCGAAAATATCAGGTCTTCACCACCGGTCTTCAAATGTTATCCATAATGTCGTATTATTATTCGGAATGGGTTATATGACACAAAGGTCCTCTCCCAGCTAAACCGAATAATGAGCGCAATATTTAAAAACATATGGATATTGGGATTTCAGTTAAGTCACAATTTTAAGCCCAAAACTTTCCTTCAAATAATTTAACAAATTATCATTTTCAAATCTTTAAAAAAAAAGATTCATTTCACAAAGATCACCAATCTTTCACAAAGATTTATTCACGGCTCTTCAAAACAATTCCATTTCAAATTAGATTAAATCATTCGATCTTTAAATCAAAGATTCAATTCAAATCTTTCAAAATCGTTTCCAATATAACTTTCCAAATAATTTCCATTTCAAATTTTTTATATAAAAGATACACCATTTAAAATCCTCTTTAGTTTTAAAACAAAGTTTAACAATCTTTCGCAAAGGTTCATTCATAGTTTCAAAATGATTCACAATTTGATTTCAAACTTGAAACTTTTCAACAGCAGTTAGAAATCTGTGACGACCTAGATTTTTAATGTGGGTTAATTGGGTAATTAACCGGTTTAAATTATCGGAATATTAATTTTATAAGTTATCAAACCCATTTATTTACGTTTCCATTATAACGGTTAATCTAACAATCTCAAGAATATTAAATATGGAACTCTACCTTAGTAACACCCAATATAAATAAATAAATAAATATACATATATATATATATAGAAGAATATAAATTAAGAAATTAAGCCTTGGATAAGAATAAAAATAAAAATAAAAATATATGTTTAAATTGGGATAAAAGTTTATAACTAACTTATATGATTGTATGAAACAAAAGGTAAAAACGTATAAAATAACAATGGTAAAATAATATGTAACCTATGTATAAAATGTGTATATATATGAATGGGTATGCACGTAAAAAAAAGGGGAGACAAGCATTTAAAGCCTAGCATACAAAACAAGAAATCTGGTCAGTTAAAAGGGAAAATCAAATCATGGTTTTACAATACATCAAATCTTTGTACAATATCATATCAGGTCAAATTGCTGACCAAATATAATAAAAAATTAAAGGAAAGAAAACGAAGAAAAGAAAAAACAAGCATGCTGTGTAAAGAGCTGAATATCCTCACCTATATATATCCTCTTCAGTTCTTTTTCTTCATTTTGAACTAAGGTAAGCAAGTGATAAATACTTCTGCCATTTCTCAAAAACTAAAGAAACAAACTCAACTCAACAACCATGTAAAAGAAGATCAAAGAAAAACAAGCTAGCAGCTTTTCAAAACAAGCGTTTGTTCTCTGTTCAAACTTTTTACAGGTGAGTAACAATACTTTTTAAAACTTAAGTATAAAATTGGTTGCATGTTTATATCTGGAAATAAGTATGTTGTGAATATATGTAAATGAGTTCCTGTGTATATCCATATGTATGTATGTATGTATGTATGTATGCATGCATGTTTGTATGTATGTATGTATGTATATTTAAATGTGTGCATGTATCTGTGTTTCCTGTCTTTAGTTTCCAGGTTCAAATTTTACAAAAAATTTAATATCTCTTGATGCAATTACTGTTAGGACTTAGGATTTAAACTAAAGTTGTTTGTTTAATCATAATTAGAGTTTACATTTTTATTTAAATGAATTAAATTGAAACTGCTTTGGAAAACAAATTAATACAGGGAAGGTTGAGTTTTGTAGAAATTCAAATATCTTAAATCATTGTTTCCGACATATGATCTGAAACATTTTCCAAATTCAAGATTTTTAGAAGTAAAATTATATTTTTTTAGTTTGGGTTTGAATGTGCATTCTGGGTTTGAACTAGATTTGAGTTTTTGGGAATTTCTGATGATCTCAATGGTTTGGGAGGTCGGGTTTCTGGTGGTGAGAGAGCAGTAATAGGAAAGTTTGGCAAAATTGTCAGAAGTAGTGGAAGATCACTGTAGTGGAGGCGACGATCATTTTAATTCTATAGACCTAGTTTAGTGGGTGATCGGGAATTGGTGCATCACAATATCTCTGGTGGATCGAGTTCGTCAAAACTCTGGGAATGGGAAGAGGGGATGTTGGCAAAGTTGGGGCCGGAGTCTATAGCGTTCTGGCGATCAGCAAGGGGAGGACGAGGAGGTTTTCCAGGTTTGGGTTGGTTCCAGGTTGGAGCTTGAAACTCAATTTCAATTTTGAGTTGTTGTCGAAGTTTCTGTGATCGAGTTTTGGTATGAGGATGATCATCGACTTGTGAGGATCATCGCTGATGGTCGGAAGCTGCGGCATCGTTGGTACATATGCACGATGCACATTTTGACCTTTGATGAAGTTTTGGGTTGAAGCAGGGAAGTGGACTCGAGTTTTCTTGGGTAAATTTCAGGGATAGCTCGAAGATGTGGGGTGTTTGACTCGAACATTTTTTAGGTATTGCTCGGGTCAAACTGTTGGTTGCATGTTTTTAAGCTTGTTAGTGTTTTAAATTTTGAAATGAATTTGAAATTTAAGACAAGCTCTTAAATAAAGTTTAAAACCCAGTTTAAAGTATGGATTCAAATTATCTTTTGCATCCTACTTTTAAAATAAAAAAGGTTTGGAAATTTAAATTGTTTAAACAAGTTTAAATGTTTAATGTATATTTTCTAATGAAATGTTTAAAACTTTATTTACATAAAATTCTTTATAAAAGTTTCTTTAACATTAGATTTTAATTTTTTTTATAAAATTGAATTAAAATTTGGTTATAGTTTAAATTTGTTAATCATTTTAAACCTTAAATTTGAATTGAAATTAGAAAGTATATTTTAAAATGAAATGTTTTAAATGCATATGTTAATGAAATTAAGTCATTGATAAAAGAATGATTTATCCTAAAAATAATTTAGGTTTAATGATTAATGTTGATTGAGTCAATTAATTAATTAATGATTTAGTATTAATTAATTAGTAATTAGGGACTGTTAGTTAGTAAATTAAGGGTCGATTTATTAAGTAATTAAGGTTTAAGTTAACTAATTAAGGAATAATTAATTTATAATTAAGAAATCATTAATTGGATAAGATTAGATTATTAATTAATGATTTAAGATTAATTAAATTGTAATTAATAATAATTAATTTGTTTAAGTGTAAGTACTTAAGAGAAGTAATTAAAGAATTGTTAATAGTTAATGAAGATCATTAACTTGGGATTATTAAATAATTAATTAATGTGATTAATTTTAACAATTAATTAGATTAATTAGTTAAAGATAATCATTTGTGGAAATTGTTTAATTATAATTACTTAATGTATAACTACTTAGTGAAGTAATTAGTGATGATAATTACAGGATGTAATTAATTATAGATTGGAAATAGTTTTGGGTTGGAATGGTTAAGAATAATTGATCAATGTGATTAATTGAAGTTAATTACTTAATGTAATTAAAATTAATCAAGGAGGATTAATTAAGATGAATGATTTTGGATGATTAATTAATTTGTTTGTAAATAATTAATAAGCAGGATTTAAAAGTCATTAAAGTAATTAATTTAATTAAATTGAGGTAAGTTAAATTAATTAAAGAGGGTATGGTTGATTCATCTTACTTATGAATGATTGAATGATGTTGCGTGCCTTGATTTCATTTGCTCCTACTTTATTTACAATCTATTGTTTTGAACTATTCAAGCTTGACATGTTTTAACTTATTGTCAAATTTGAATAGTGCAAAATAGTGGGTCGTTATAGTTTGGTATCAGAACTTTGGCTCTAGGCAAAACTTAGAATGTATGGTAAATTTGATTTATAGAACCACTTTCATTCAATCTCTTCCTTTTGAATCGAACGTTCCCTGCGGCTCCAAAATTCACTCGTGTCCCTCACTATTTATCTTCTTTCGATTCTGGAGTATCCCATAACTCCACTTTGGATGATCTTTATTGTGAATTAGCAGTCTCGCCAATATTCTAATAAAGGGGTGAAACTCCTTCACAATTAGCATTGATTCAGCAGAGATTTATATTTATCCTCGGTTTAGATACTAGTATCTTTGGTTATTCCGAACTCTATCTCTTCAGATCGAATGTAGATTTAACCCAGAAAATCCACATCGATCTTACTCTTTAAGTCACGGTTGACCCGGTTATTGTTGCCCGCGATTTATATAAACTTATCCAGTTCCTTATTCTGTTATTTAATCATCGGATCTTCTGATTCCAACTTATCTTTAAATCAAAAATTCTCTTTGATTTGAGTCTATCAAATTTGAATCTCTATCCTTGTTTTGAAAAATTTATTTGAAAAAAATAAAATCTAATATTATATATAAGTATAAATTTTCAGAATTTTTATAATTAATCTAACTAGTTGTCAAAAGATAATAGCCTCTGATTTTATTTATGGTTTTGTAGACCAAGGGTTTTGTCTCATATAAATAATTGAAGTATAAACAATGGTTTCAAATTAATTTGGAAAAAGAAATGAATTTAAAACAAGAACTTGAGAATTCAATTTCTGATAGTTTGAAACCTAGTGTTTAAAGTTTTAAAAGAATATATTATTTAAATTATTTTCGAATAGAAATTTGTTTCCAAATTTTTTTTAAAGGTTTTAAAATCAGTGCTCTTCTCTTTGTCGCTGGGAAATAATTTCGGTGATGCCTGCAACATCATCGACATTCATTTTCGAGTATCGAAGTGAAGAGACCATTCTGCAGTCTAGCTACAGTGTTACCTTGAGAATTTAATTGATTTGAATCTCTAAAATATGACTTGATTTATGACATATAGATATATGATTTAAATTTGAGTTGACATATTATGTACATATATTTATTTATCTCTAAATGGTTTGAAGGGAATTAGAAATTTTATTCTTAAATTTTATCATGAGGAATAATTTCAGTTATAAAAAGAAAATCAATTTTTTGAATAAATGATTCCAACTTGAGATAATTGACTTTGAAAGTTTTATTTGTTTAATACTAAATTGCATTTCAATGTAACTTACCTTGATTTTTCAGAAGTTAACAATGTATTAGATAATATACAATATAAAAAGATTTTATAAATAAAATTTGAGTGGTTATAATAAATGTTATACACTTAAATTCTAGTTATAAAAAGATTAACAGAGGTAGATAGAATAACAAGAGGTAATGGAATAATTTACAATATAAAATGATGTTAAAGGAACTAAGAATAAATTTAAGCAGTTGTAATAAGTGTAAACATATTTAACATAGATGATAAAAAAATATTGAGAGAAATAAATTTAGTTATATATAAAAAAGATATTAATTTATTGAACACATTTTTGAGTATAACAAGCGATTTTCAAACTTATGATTTTAGATATTTTTATTTTAAGACAATTAGAAGATGAAGTAATGAAATTTGAAACAGTAAATTTAACTTGAGTGAAATTAGATAGATGAAATCAATTATTAATTTAAAATTGAATTTATATGGTTTAGATTAATGATTCTAATTTAAGTTTCAATTTAGTTTTCTTTCAGGTTTTTTCTATTCCCCTACCTTCTTCCTTTTTGAGGACGAAAAGTTCTGAGTGGGGGAGAGTGTAACAGCCCGAAGTTTTAACAAGTATTTTTCACTTTTAATTATAAAATTTTGGGGTTTTATAATATAAAAATCTAAATTTTTAATTGATTAAAAGAATTTCCCAAATTTTTAAATAAATAATGAGATCTCTGAAATTTTGACGTGGTTAAGAATTAACTTTAATTGGAAATTTGGGTTTTTTGTTGAAGATGGTAAATAACTTAATTTCTAGCAAAATCATGTTTTAATTAAGAAATAAGATTTGAAAAAAAATTAATGTATAAATAAACTATTTAATTACGCGTTTAAAAGGCGCGTTATTGAGGGAACATTTTTAACGTATATTTACTACATAAGAGAACGTGTAAATTTAAAAGCATTACTTTTATTATGAAACTGGGTGTGTGTGTTTGATTTAATTAGTGCGTCGGTTTTTGATGCGTCTAAATTTCATACCTTGGATATAAATAATCAAATAAAATAAATCAGTAGACATGCACTTTTAAGTGGGAAAGGAATAAATTTTCTTTCCGTTGACTCCACATATTTAATAAATAAAACCATTGATTTTTCAATAACGTTCAAATCAAATATTCTTTTCTGTTTCTTTACTCTAAGAATCAACAATTTTCTTTGTTCAATTTTATAAAACGTTCGCCAATTTTCTATTTTTCTGTACCGTTAAAACAACACAATAATTTTACCTTAGCTATCTATAAATGGATTATTTACTTTTTAAAAATAAATAATTTATACTATTACTTATATACATTTTAGTAATAGATTTCTTGGTAAATGGTAAATGAACGAAAAAAAACCCCAATGTAAACAAATCATTTTTTTCAAGTAATAAATTTCAAAATTTATGTATAAATAAACTGTTTAATTGCTGTTAACGCTAAAATTTGAACGCTAACACCCCGGTGTGTAAAGTGTAGTTGTGAAAGCACTACCCGATGATTCAGGAACATAGTATAAGCAGAAAACCACAGAAAAAGCAGTGAATAACAACAATTTTATAGTGGTTCGGCTCAATAGTTTGCCTACGTCCACTCTGAATATCTTTATTGATGATTTCGTTACAAGTTGATACAATTCTTCCCAAGTACAATACACTTTGAACTGCTAAACACTTTGAATGAGTAGCTTAAACTTCAATGTAAGTGAAGGTCCTCAAATCCATGTCGGATGCATGAGATTTCTTCTTGAAGTTGTTGATAGCGTTCTACATGTCTTGAAAGCTTTGGGTGTTGGGTTAGTTTGGAATGTAGCAGAGTATCGGTGTTTGAAAAGAATGAGCCAAAAGTCCCTTCAATGTTGGAGGTGGTCGCATATTTATAGGTGTGATTCTGGGCGGCAGTTTTGCACTCAAGTCATAAGTCGTGCACGACTCATGGAGAGTCGTAAGTCGCATTCGACTCAAGGTTCAAGAGTCAGCAGGCAGTGGAGTAAGTGAAGTGGTTCCGAGCTTTTCTTTGTTCATTTGGATACAAGTCCTAACTCGTTCGCGAGTTAAGAGGTCACGGTTTAAAGTGAGGCAGTACTAAAATCTTGGCTCTGCGGTTTTAGGTCGTGTACGACTTAAACTAGGTCGTAAGTCGTCTACAAGTCATCTTATTGCGGCATGGTATTGAACTTGTTCTCTAAGTCCAGGTCGTAACGTCTTTAAGTCGTGGACTTTCTTAAGTCGTGACATTCCCTAAGTCGCTTAGGTCTTAATTCTGTTAGGTCGTTAGTTCCTTAACTCGTAAGCTTTTAACTCGCAGGTTCTTTAACTCGTGCACTTCCCCTGAGACATGACATATCATAAGTCGCAGAGGCTTTAAGTCGTAGACTTCTTGGTCCGTTGAGTTGCTGTTTCCCTTGAGTCGTAGAAACCTTAAGTCGTGGATGCCTTAAGTCGTGGATGCCTTAGGTCGTAAAGTACTCTGAGTCGGCAACTTCTTTATGGTATTGAGTTGGTCTATTTTCTTAGGCCGTTAGGTCGTAGCTTCCTTAAGTTGGTAAGTCGTCAGTCCCTTAAGTCGTCCATCCTCTTGACTTGTTGAGTCGTGTATCTGTTAACTCGTTATGTTGATAACTCACTGAGTTGTTTGTCCATTGAGTCGTCGCCCACCTTGAGTCGTTTTCTTATTGAGTCGCGCAGTTTTTGAGTCGTAGGAATTTGAGGGTTAACATTTGCCCCTCGAAGTACGCGCCTAAGTCGTAGGTCGTGTGCTTCGACTTATCTTAACTCGTGTGCCATTTCAAATTCCTCTGCCTTGAGATATAAAAGGTCTAGGTCGCTCCTTCTTCACCTACTTGTTTTCGTGTTTACTTCCGCCATTAACGATCTTCGAAGCTTTTCAGAGACGAATTCGATCAGTTCACCTTATCACCAATTAAGTTCCAGCCACCTTCATCATTACACTACGTAAGTAAACTCATCGCTCGTCCAATTTCACAATTACTGTTACCTTTCGAACATGGATTTCCCAGTTTCCAACCTTAATCCGAATCCTCACATCAGGCTTCTTCTTGAATCGCGTTATGATCGATTGCTGACAAGCTTGAAGCAGTTTGATTGAGTTTTTTATAAATGACTTGCAAGGAGAAGGCGATGGGTCACCATATTTCGATTCAGTTGATTCATGAATTTAGAGGAGGCGATATTGTCCTACATGAGTTAACGGGTTAGGAGTTAGGAAGATAATGGGTTATTGGGTTGGAGAAGGATCAGTGGGTTGAGAAGAGATATCGTGAAGTTTTTTGCGACTTTGCCAATCTGCATAGTTTTCGAAGTGACTGACTTAAGATCCCCCACGACCTTAATTGCGTACGACTTAACCCCTTAGGTCATGTTTGCTTCTGGACGACTCAAGACTTAGCTTCATTTGCACTTCATTTGTTCTGTCTTGATTTGAGACTTTACAACTTGGCGTCTAGGTTGTGCACGACTTAGCCTTGAGTTGCAGCCGAGCTAGGACTTTATCTTTTAATTCGTGGACGACTTAACTTTTAGGTCGTGGACGACTTATGACTTAGAGAATTCTTCGGACTGTGACTCAATGATTTGAACAAAATTCGAAAACTTAGAGATGTTGATAGAACTCAATTGTATTTCCAATTTGAATTGCCATAATATACTGCTTGAACTTTGTTGTGTTTCTTCACAGATTATTCTAACTTTGACGCTATCAACCTGTTAAACGCAACACCTGTAGAAAAATGGGACAAATATACTGCCATCGACTGCCCACGTCAAATGACTGATTAGTTAATAATAGATAATTAACTCAAATAAATTGTGTGAATGAAGTGCTTTCATCAATTTCAAGTAAAATATTACAGCAACACTGAAATAGTCAATTGAAACTGACCAGCCTGCACTAATATTATTCTTGAACTTTATATTAACAAGTTCTGAAATTTTGTAATCGACCAATCATCGACTAGTTTAATTCCAGTTATATTTACTTGCTATTTTTATTAGTTTTGCACGACACTTCACACTTTTTTAGGAAACGTGCACCTTCACATTTGAATATCCAGTTGCTTGTGTAGAATGACTTCTTAGGAAGAAGATACAACGGTTCAGACTGGAGAGGCAACTGTAATTCCGGCTCCTCTGGTCAATCCTCCCGAAAAAGCCTCTTCTACTTTATCGTACAGAGTTTCCGCCAATTGTGCGCTCAGTTTGGCATTGCTGAATCAGATGCCATTCTTCCCGAGAGAAGTAACACTGCTGACGTAGCACCCCCTGGCTTTGTAACGGTCAATCGAAAAATGTGCCTGAGTGGGGGCGTTCCTCCTTTCAATGACTTTTTCCAACAACTTCTTCGTCAATTGGCCATCGCCCAGTCCCAATTACACCCCAATGGTTATGCCATTTTAATGGGGTTGTGTGTACTGTTTAGGAGGACGCTTGATCGATTCCCAAGCTTTGACGAGATTTGCTTCCTATGCTCTTTCACTAGGACTAAAGATCACCCCTCTATTACTGCCGTGAGAAGTGCTCGAAATCGTAAATTGATCATCGGTCTTCCTGATAGTGCTCATGGGTTTTTGACTCAATTTTTCTATGTCCGTTGCCCCCCGGGGTTTTATGCTGTGTGGAGAGAAGGAAGTAAGATCATCTACCTTTACCTCCTTTATATTCTGAGTCTTTTGAAGTACGAATTGCCAAGTGTTAACTTCGTCATCACTTCTTTTCTTTTATTTCAGTGCTTCCCCCTCCTTGTAGAGATCCCAGTCACAAGCCAACCCTCGAGAGGCTTGTAGCAGTACCGGTTGAAGAACAGGTTATGAAATTTTTGCTGAACGACAAATTCCTTCACCAGTTCGGACTTCTTCACCCTTCTCGCTCCACACACCCCTGCGAGGTTCCAGACTCCCCACCTAAAGCATCAGATGCTCTGGTTTCTACAGACACATCCATACCAAAAGGACCTGCTCCCGAGGCTTCGCTAGTGAAGTGCTCCACTTCGGTTGATGTTGCGGGGCCATCTGTCGATCTTTCCCCGGTTATTGAGGAAGAAGAGCCCCAGGGATCTCCCCGACTGTCACAGAAATCTGGCGAAGAAGCCGAAAACACTAGCCTTGCCAAGTAGAGCAGGGACGATACTTTCGAAGGGTTGAGCGACGTCTTTGCCACCTCGCAAGAGATCTTTAAAGATGATCCTATCACTACCGGGGTTTCTTCTTCAGTAGTTGAAGCGACTTCTGTCCTGCAACAGACTCCGTCGACTCAAGAGTTGACGCTAACTATTACACCCACAACCACTCCTCAATTAAAGAGTGGTTCGTAGTTTGATGCGCGTAGTTTGCGCGCCACACACACTTAGAATTTTTTTTTTGGCACTTTTATGCTTCTGAATTTTTGTACTTTGAAGGATTCTAAATTCTCTCTTTTTATTTCAGATTCTCTGATGGGGCGCAGCGGATCCTAATATGATGATTTCCAGTGCTACGGGAGGCGTAGCCAATATGATTACAGGCGTTACCTTCCCTCTTACAGAGAATCTGATAAAGAAAGAGCCGCTCGAAAGGCTCAAGAGAAGAAGGCTCAAGAGGAGCGTTACGAAAGAAGAGAGAGGGAGGAGCGCCACGATTCTTCGCAGAGAGGCGACGATTCCCATAAAAGAAAATCCCATGATGACAGAGGAAAAAGTCATACGGTTGAAGATTCGAGCAAGCGAGCCCGACATGGTGAGAAGCACACCTCTACAACTCCTGAAAAGGTTACTGCCCCTGCCTCGCTTGACATTCCTTCCGGCTCTCCCGCTCTCGGGAAGACAGACATCCAAACAATAATTAGCAGGCCCAAATTCCAAGTCGGATCGTGTCCGGCCACTTTGCAAAGTCGGTTTCCACAGTGGTGTCTGAAGGGAGTAAGGTTTGACCTTGACTTGGTCCCCATTGGCAAGTCTGCTATGTTACGAAACCTCGATGCCGTCAAGCTTGATATTGAGAGGATGTCGAACTGGCAAAAACTTGTTGACGAGCTCCAAAGGGTTAATCGTGCAAACATAGAGGCCATGCTCACCATGGAAAATGATAAAGCCGAATGGCAAAAGGTTCTTGAGCAACATGACACTGAGATGAGGAGCATTCTTCTTACAATGAAGAGCTTGAAGCAAAAGTTGAAGAACTGAAACAAGAGCTTGCTGCTTCCTCTACTTCCTATTCTCAAAAAGAAGAAGTACTCCTAAAACAAGTGAGAGATGCTCATGCCAGCCAAAGGGATGCCGAAGACAGGCTCGAAGTGCAAAAAAGGATCATTGAGGGCTATATTGCTGATGTTGTAGAGCTTCGGAAGAAAACCAGCTCCCAAGAAGCGGAGATTCAAATGCTTAAGCTTCAACTTTATAAAGCTGAAATGGAGCGTGATGTGGCCGTTGCCGGCAAAATTGCAGCTGAAGAGTCTCACGAGGCAACGAGGGCCAACATCAGCTCAACATTATTTGATTTCTATCTGCATAGCATCTTAGGGCGAGGTAGCCTCGCCTTTCTAGGCCCCAAGTATGAAATTACACTGGCTGAAGTTTGGGAGGCCGCACTCGATATGCTCGGTGGTAGCGGTGCTGGCTATGCTGAGTCAGCTCTTGAGGAGCACTATCTTGATGATGATGCTCGTGCCGCTCTCGCTAGGGGGAGAGAACAGCTTGCAAAATTAAGGGCCGAAACAGCGGCAGGAGAATATTCAGGAAAAATCATCTCAACTGCTCCAATTCAACCTTCTCCTTCAGCCGAAATTGACATTATCGGTTCTAGTTCTCATTCTCCATCTCCTACTAAAGTTACCACTGATATCACAAGCATACAAGGTGGAGATGAAGGCGGCGAGAGTGCCGAGGCATAGGCTTACGAAGTTGACGCCAGGGAACCGACTTCTGCAGGTAACCCTACTGACAATCTTGCCCAAGTAGACTGCTCATCTGTTTCTTACGAACTTGATGAGCTTTTTGACTACTTCTTGAATCTCGGCGAACCTTTGTCTCCGCTTTTTACTGACTTGAACTTTTTTCCTTCTGCAGAGAAAACGTCGGGCATTGTTCAGGCTTCTCCTCCCCCAATTATTCCTTCCCCGCCTCTTAAGGTCACTCCTCCTTCTGCCTCGCAACCCGGGTCAAAAGAGGAGCAAATAGAAGCTCTTCACGGCTTAGATGATCCCGTTGCTTCTCAAGATCCGAAAGGAGAAGAAACTGAAGGAAGAGAGAGGACTCCAGAACCAACTGGCTCCGACGCTGTACCGTTATCCAAACTTCTTTCTCTAGGGAGTGGGTCTTCCTCCAAGAAGAGAGGAAAGCAGGGAGTTTCCAAGAAGAAGAAGAAGAAGAAGGGATCTTTAACTGGCGAAGAAGAGACGGAAGAAAGTCCGACCGAGCCCCTTTCTCCTTCATCCCCTACCCTTACAAGCCGGCCTAAAAAGTTGGTCATTCGGCCAGGTGCGGGTTCAAAAGGTGGGCGGAAGAAGAAATGATGGCTCTGGTTCTATGGCTTTCATATCTCTTTTTGCCTTTTTTGCATGTATTGACCGGAAATTGTGCGGGTACCGGCCCCCCGCTTTTCTTTTGCTTTTTACTTTGGAACCTGTACCTATATATAAAATAGTGTTGAATAAAATGATTCTTTTTCTTTGTACAAACTTCTGTCTGTATCTAAGAATGCATCTACTATTCATTTTTGTACAAGTTTCTTTGTACGATATTGTAGTGAGCTTGTGGTATATATTGTTCGAGCGCAATTTTACCGATGTAGTTATGCCATGCTGCCCCTATACCATAAGCCCATTGTAATATTTTATTTTATGAGGAACTTGTGCTTTTATTTTTTAGAGAACAATTATTCCACATTTGGAGGAATATTATTTCATTAAAAAATAGTGCACAAATAAGTTTCTACGCTTCATCCTTCGAAGATATCACTTTTTATTTTGTGCATATGCACATTTTATTGAATGAAATCTTCTATGTGGTAAAGCGGGTATTTGCAAGGTACTTCAACTTCTTTTTGAGGAAGAGAATTTTCTAGAATAAGTAATTCATTCTTCCTTTGAAAGCTAAAGTGTGCTTTTGGTGGGGATTTTTTTTTTTTACTTGCCACAATAAAGGGCTTCTTGATTTTTGTTTCTTTAAAAAATTGCACCTTCGGGGAAGACTTTTTCACGTTTCAACGCCTGGAAGTTATATTTCAATCTTGGTGAAACGTGTGCCTCCGAAGAGGTCTTTCTGCTTGATTGTGCCTCCGGGAGAAGGTCTTTTCATTTCTGCCTCTGGGAAGAGGTCTTTCTGTCTTATTGTGCCTCTGGGAAGACGTCTTTTCGAAACGGGCCTCCGAAGAGGGCTTTTATTTTGTTTTGCATTTCAACTCTAGTGAAGTGAAACTCCGAAGAGCGGCTGTTGCACTTTAACTCCTGGCGAAATGGGCCTCCGAAGAGGGCTTTTATTTTGTTTTCAATTTCAACTCCGGTGAAGTGAAACTCCGAAGAGCGGCTGTTGCACTTCAACTCCTGGTGAAATGGGCCTCCGAAGAGGGCTTTTATTTTGTTTTACATTTCAACTCCGGTGAAGTGAAACTCCAAAGAGCGGCTGTTGCACTTCAACTCCTGGTGAAATGGGCCTCCGAAGAGGGCTTCTATTTTGTTTTACGTTTCAACTCCGGTGAAGTGAAACTCCGAAGAGCAGCTATTGCACTTCAACTCCTGGTGAAATGGGCCTCTGAAGAGGGCTTTTATTTTGTTTTACATTTCAACTCTGGTGAAGTGAAACTCCGAAGAGCGGCTGTTACACTTCAACTCCTGGTGAAATGTGCCTCCGAGGATTGCCTGGAAGCTACTCTCTCATGGTTGGAGGGTCATGACTTCTCCAATCTTTTTTGGTTGAGTAGAGAACTTTCTTTTTTGCGGCATATGCCTCGTTAGAGGTCTTTATCCTCCGAAGAATTATGGCTCTGAAGAGGACTCGTGCCTCCGAAGAGGGCTTTAGTTGTTCCTTGTCCACATGCTTATGCCGTTTCAGCGATTCTCTTCAAGCTTGCACTCCCTTCTCTTACAAGTAGTTTGTTTAATCCAAGGAAGCGTACTTCATTGTTAGGCAAGTTCACGAAACGAGCATAAGCTTCTTAATTGGATGTTTGTTTGTTCAAACGATCTCAATTTACGAGCAATGGCCCGTTTCCGGTGAAATCATTGGCCGTTCAATTAAAGCACTTCCTATCTAGGATTTGAATTCGGGACATTTGTGCTTTTGTGACTCGAAATTTGTTTGCTGAATGATAACCAGAATCACTTGGTCTTGTAATGTGCAAGTTTTATTTTCGTTGTCTGCAAAAATTCAAATCGACATTTCAGCAATACATTTAATGTACTTTTCATATCGAAGATAAAGCAAACATGTAATAATAATAAGAAACACAAGATTTATAGTGGTTCGGCCAAGAATTTGGGCCTACATCCACTTTATAATCTTTCATTATTCACTTGCATCGGTTTTACAATCGCTTTCAATCACAGGAATCATTCATTCATAATTCTTTTTACAATATTTCAACAAAGCTATCAAGTAAAGTATGGGCGCAAGTGATTGCTGTTCCAAGCTCTTGGAATTTGATCCCCTTCGATAGTAATGAGTTTGAATGTGCCGTCAAGAAGCTTCTGACCTATGACATATGGTCCTTCCCAATTTGGCCCAAACACACCTATCGCTGTCATAATTCTCTTTAGGACTAGATCTCCAATCTCAAAGCTGCGTTGGCGAACTTTGGAATTGAAATGTCTGGCTATCCTTTGCTGATGAGATGCGATTCTGAGCTCAGCCTCTTCTCTTTTTTCATCAAGGAGATCTAGTGCCTCAAGCTGTAGTTTTTCATTCTCCGCTTGATTAAAATGGATTCTTCTATGTGAAGGGACCTCTGTTTCTACCGGAATCATTGCCTCTGATCCGTATGCCAATGAAAACGGAGTATGCCCAGTCGCAGTCTTGTGGGTAGTTCTGTATGCCCATAGTGCTAGCGGTAGCTTATCGACCCAACCACCTTTTGCTCTTTCAAGTTGCTTCTTGATGGTTGACTTGATAATTTTATTTACTGCTTCCACCTGCCCGTTTGCCTGCGGATGAGCTACTGCTGAGAAGCTTTTTCGGATTCTGAATCGTTTGCAAAAATCTTGGAATTCTTCACTTTCGAACTGAGTACCATTGTCTGTAATTATCTTTTGAGGCACACCATACCTGCAAATGATATTTTTAGTCACAAAACTTATCATCTTTTTAGAGGTGATAGTAGCCAGTGGTTCAGCTTCTGCCCATTTAGTAAAATAATCTACAGCCACAATGGCATATTTAATTCCAGATTTGGCAGTTGGTAACGGTCCTACAAGGTCTATCCCCCATATTGCAAACGGCCATGGACTGACCATCTGTGTGAGTCAGTAGAAGGTGCTCTAGGAATTTTGGCGAATCTTTGGCATTTGTCACATTTTCGGGAATAGTCTGCTGCATCTCGATTAATTTCTGGCCAAAAATATCCGTTTCGAAGAATCTTCTTTGCTAAGGTTTGACCACCTAAATGATCACCACATTCTCCCCCATGTACCTCAGCTAGGATTGTTTTGGACTCTTCCCTGGATACACACCGAAGTAACGGCATTGAGAATCCCCGTCTCTATAATTGGCCATCCTGGACTATATAGCGAGAGGCTTTCCTCAGTAGCTTCTTTCGTTCTTTTGAATTTTCCGGTAAAGAGCCATTGAGCAGATATTCTGTTATTGGATTCATCCATGATTCTTGCTCTTGAGACACGCTCATGATCCAATCAATATCCATCTCATCAATGCTTGGAGCCGACAGGACCTCCACTGGAGTCAACCCCAGAAATTGAGCTTCGCCTGTGCTCGAGTATTTTGCGAGAGAATCTGCTTTCGTGTTTTCTTCTCGAGGAATATGACTTATCATGTAATGATCGAAATCACCCAGGAGTTCCCAAACCTTTAACAAGTAGGCGGGCAGATTTCCTCCTTTCGCTTGGAATTCCTTCTTGACTTGGCACACAATAAGCTGAGAATCACTGAAGATCTGTAATGCTCGGATGTTTAGTTCTTCAGCAATTCTTAAGCCAGCGATAAGAGCCTCGTATTCTGCTTCATTGTTTGTTGAAGGAAATTCCAATCTCAGTGCATAGCATAATGACCGACCTTCAGGGGTCTCAAGTACAACTCCGGCTCCACAATAGTAGTCATTTCTCGCGCCATCAACATATAACTTCCATTGGATTGGGGAATCATCGATTGTTTCCTCCTCACTGTTACCCTTATCTGTGAATTCTGCGATGAAATCCGCTAAAGCTTGTCCGTCGATTGCTTTTCAGGGATGATAAGTGATGTCATATTGACTGAGTTCAATGTTCCACTTTAGAAGACGACCCGAAGTCTCAGGGAGAAACAGGACTTGCTTTAAAGGTTGATCAGTGAGGACTCTGATAGGATGAGCTTGGAAATATTGCCTCAACTTCCTTGATGCAATCAGTAGGCAATAGGCGAGTTTTTCCAACTTGGAGTAATTCATCTCTGCCCTAGTGAGTCTTTTGCTGATATAGTAAACTGGATGTTGAATCCGCTTGTCTTCTCGTATCAGCGCTACACTTAAAGCATGAGATGATACTGCCAAGTATATAAGAAGATCCTCACCATCGCCAGGCCTAGAAAGTATTGGAGGCGTTTCCATGTGGCGAATCAATTCATCAAAGGGTTTTTGGCATTCAGGAGTCCAATCAAAGTTTTTCTTTCCTTTCTTTAGGGCGTCAAAGAATGGGATGCATTTATCAGTGGCTTTGGAAATGAACCGACTCAAGGCGGCGACTTTTCCATTGAGATTCTGCAATTCCTTCTTCGTTCTAGGAGCTTTGACTTCCTTTAAGGCGGTAATTTGAGCTGGACTAGCCTCAATGCCCCTAGCGCTCACGATGAAACCTAAGAACTTTCCGGATTCCACTCCAAATGAACATTTTAAAGGGTTAAGCTTCAATCCGTATTTTCGGAGGACTGCGAACATGTCTGCTAAGTGTTCTATGTGATCCACTGCTTTCTTAGACTTTACTAACATGTCATCGACGTAGACTTCCATAGTCTTGCCCAATTGCGGTTTGAACATAGCATTAACAAGTCTTTGGTAGGTTGCCCCCGCATTCTTCAGCCCGAAGGGCATAACTCTATAGCAGTAAAGACCAACATCGGTGATAAAGCTCGTGTCCTCCTGATCTGGCTCTTGCATCATGATCTGGTTATATCCGGAGTAGGCATCCATAAAAGATAACAATTCGTGTCCCGCTGTTCCGTCTACCAGTTGATCGATCCTGGGTAACGGGAAGCAGTCTTTAGGGCAAGCCTTGTTTAGATCTGAAAAATCGATGCACACTCTCCATTTTCCGTTGGCTTTCTTAACCAGCACTGGATTTGAAACCCAATTCGGATAGGTAGATTCTTTGATAAAGTTATTCTCCATGAGCTGATCAACTTCTTCTTTTAATGCTGCTGACCTTTCTGGACCTTGAGTCCTCCTTTTCTGTTTCACAGGTGTAAATTTTCGATCAATATTCAGAGCATGTACTGCAACTTCTGGGGGTATTCTGCACATATCGGCATGAGTCCAAGCAAAAACATCCAAATTTTCCTTTAAAAAAGATATTAAGATATTCTGAATTGACACATTAAGTTGTGAACCCACATTCAACACCTGGTTTGGGTCCTTTGGGTCAACAGGTACTGGTATTGTCGTTTCCCCTGGTACCACTCTATTCTCCCCTGCACTGGCTTTTCTAGGATCCATCTCTTTCCGTGCTCCGCTGTGCTCGCCAGTGTAGGGTCCGCCCTGTAATTGCTACAAAGCTGGTTCTTTGAAGCGGACTGGGGTTGCCGCATCCTTTCCCATTTCTCTTTTCCTTGTTTCTCGTAGCTTTGTCAGATAACACTCCCGCCCAGCATTTTGATCCCCTTTTATAACTCCCACTCCATTATCTGTGGGGAATTTAATGGTGAGACACCATGGGGCCAGAACAGCTTTGAATGCTGCGAGAGTTGGACTGCCAAGGAAAGCATTATAAGCAGAAAATTCGTCGACAATCACAAAAGTTTGCTTGCGGACTACTTTTCTTTCTCCCTCTCCAAGTTCTACAAGAAAATCAACGGTTTCTATCGGCTGTTTTGGCTCCCCAGTGAAGCCAGCGATTTTCTACGATGAGGCTTGCACATCAGCCATAGGGATCTTCATTTGGTCGAATGTTTTCTTGAAGAGGATATTGCAGGATGCGCCACAATCAATGAGAACTCTTCTGACAATAGTTGGCCCGATACCAGTCGAGATGACTAAGGGATCCATGGTAGGAGCTTCAATACCTGTGGAATCCCTGGCTCTGAACACAATATCATCATTGAAAGTTCTTTGTTGCTTCAGGGGCGTAGCACCTTCCAAAACAAAGACATCTTCCTCGGCTGGTACATACTTCAAAGCTCGGGTATACCTTTCCATCTCACCCCAGCTCCTGCCTGTTGGGTGAGGTCCTCCCGTAATGACATTGATAACAGGCCTTCCGGATTCATGCCCTGCAGTCTTCTCACTTGTCCTGGGTTGATGAGCAGGAGCTCGTTGCCGCTGACTAGACGAAGCGGGATTGCTGCTATTCTTCTCCACAAATTGCTGCAGCTTGTTTTCCCTTATCAATTCTTCAATCAAAATTTTCAATTGGCGGCATTCATCGGTATCATGACCAGGTTGATTATGGAAGCGGCAAAACTTCCCGCTTTGTACAGCTTTTTTCCCGGTTCTCAAAACGGGAGGTTTAGGATAATCGACAGAATCTTTAGTGGCAAGGTAAATGCGCTCTGGCGTATCTGATAAAGGGGTATATTCTGATGACTTGAAGGAACGAGGCTTCTTCAGATTTTTCTGTTTCTTCCCATCGTTATTTTCCTTTTTCTGTCCTACAGATTCATTCTTGCGTGGAGTAGCAATGTTATCTTCATCTTTTTCCAATACTGCCTTTACCAGTACAGGACGGCTTTCCAGGCGTATGAACTCATCTGCTTTCTTGTAGAATTTTTCAAAGGAATTTGGTTCCTTCATGTTAAGCCATTTTCCAAATTCGCTCGTCTTGTCGATGGCCCTCATCAGATAGGTCAAGATCATCTGTGGTTCTGCATTGTCTACCTCGGCCAGCGCTATATTAAAGCGATTCAAGAAAGATCTGATAGTTTCCCCTGGATTCTGTTCTAAACTTGACAACGACATGATATCTTTGGCTTTTGAAGCATATAGTCTGAACTGCTCCTTGAATTTCCGGGTTAGGTCAGAAAACTGATCTATAGACCGAATTGGTAGCTTGGTGAACCAAAGCAGAGCTACACCTTCCAAATATACAGGAAAATATCGACACTTTATTTCATCAGAAGCTCTGGCACCTATCATGTGCCAATCATACTTATACAAGAATTCGTTCGGATCACTTGTTCCCTTGTAAGCTGGGATAGTTGGAGGGACGAACTTCCTTGGGAATTCAGCCTTTAAGATCCTTTCGGTAAATGGGGTTTTACTTGGAGCGAAACCCTATTCCTTCTCGTCTTCATTCGTTTGCGTGCTTTCTTTCATGATTTGTCGAACCATTTCAGAAATATACCCCTCATCATTTCGAGCTTTAGATCCACCAACTTCAGGAAATGTCCGCTCAAAGGGGCTGGCAGCCATCTCAGGAATGTTTCTTTCTTTAGCTTCATCAATGTTGCCAGCAAAATTCCTTTCATTACCCGTTGGTTGACGGTTTACCCCAAGCAAATCGTTCAGCTTATTCAAAATTAGGGCATTTTGGGCATTCTGAGCCTCCAATTGTGCACTTTAGGCATTTATCTGCTGGTTCAACCCTAAGATTACAGCACCCAACTCCGCTTTTGTAACCCCAACAGGTGGAGTGGCTTGACTAGGTACTGGGGAAGCGGAGGTTCCCTCTTGAACATTTCCAGATCTAACAGATCTACTCCTTCTCCCCGGAGCCATGATTTCAGATAAACTTCTAGTCTTTAGAGAGATTACTTCAACAAACTTTCGTGGAGCAATGATGATAATTCGCCTTAGTTCGTTTCTCAGTGAAAGCACCAAAAATGTTAACGCTAAAATTTGAACGCTAACACCCCGGTGTGTAAAGTGTAGTTGTGAAAGCACCACCCGATGATTCGGGAACAGAGTATAAGCAGAAAACCACAGAAAAAGCAGTGAATAACAACAATTTTATAGTGGTTCGGCTCAATAGTTTGCCTACGTCCACTCTGAATATCTTTATTGATGATTTCGTTACAAGTTGATACAATTCTTCCCAAGTACAATACACTCTGAACTGCTAAACACTTTGAATGAGTAGCTTAAACTTCAATGTAAGTGAAGGTCCTCAAATCCATGTCGGATGCATGAGATTTCTTCTTGAAGTTGTTGATAGCGTTCTACGTGTCTTGAAAGCTTTGGGTGTTGAGTTAGTTTGGAATGTAGCAGAGTATGGGTGTTTGAAAAGAATGAGCCAAAAGTCCCTTCAATGTTGGAGGTGGTCGCGTATTTATAGGTGTGATTCTGGGCGGCAATTTTTCACTCAAGTCATAAGTCGTGCACAACTCATGGAGAGTCGTAAGTCGCATTCGACTCAAGGTTCAAGATTCAGCAGGCAGTGGAGTAAGTGAAGCGGTTCTGAGCTTTTCTTTGTTCATTTGGATACAAGTCCTAACTCGTTCGCGATTTAAGAGGTCACGGTTTAAAGTGAGGCAGTACTAAAATCTTGGCTCTGCGGTTTTAGGTCGTGTATGACTTAAACTAGGTCGTAAGTCGTCTACAAGTCATCTTATTACGGCATGGTATTGAACTTGTTCTCTAAGTCTTAGGTCGTAACGTCTTTAAGTCGTGGACTTTCTTAACTCGTGGCATTCCCTAAGTCGCTTAGGTCTTAATTCTGTTAGGTCGTTAGTTCCTTAACTCGTAAGCTTTTAACTCGCAGGCTCTTTAACTCGTGCACTTCCCCAGAGACATGACATATCTTAAGTCGCAGAGGCTTTAAGTCGTAGACTTCTTGGTCCGTTGAGTTGCTGTTTCCCTTGAGTCGTAGAAACCTTAAGTCGTGGATGCCTTAAGTCGTGGATGCCTTAGGTCGTAAAGTACTCTGAGTCGGCAACTTCTTTATGGTATTGAGTTGGTCTATTTTCTTAGGCCGTTAGGTCGTAGCTTCCTTAAGTTGGTAAGTCGTCAGTCCCTTAAGTCGTCCATCCTCTTGACTTGTTGAGTCGTGTATCTGTTAACTCGTTATGTTGATAACTCACTGAGTTGTTTGTCCATTGAGTCGTCGCCCACCTTGAGTCGTTTTCTTATTGATGAAATATACGATCAACCAACATTTATTGAATTTGAAAGAGACTCAGAAGAAATGGTTTGATCCTCTTATTTCTCGAACCGAGGGAGTCACGCAGTTTTTGAGTCGTAGGAATTTGAGGGTTAACATTTACGCTTTTAAAAGGCGCGTTATTTGATGGAATAAATAACGTATATATAAGAAAACGTATGAAATTTAAATCCATTATTTTCGTTATATTTGGGCATAAAGTATTGCGCTGTTGTACGCATTTTAAGTATATTTACTTTCCTTCTGATTTAATAGAAGCGTTACCCACAAATTTATAACCGTTCACTTTCTATTTTTAGTCTTTGTTTCTAAATCAATTGTCCTGCACGTTTAAAGGATGAAATTCACCGTGCCTTGCCATTACTTCCATTTATTTAAAAATGTATTTTTTTTTGACTCTTCCAAAGAGCTGTTAATTTCTTTTAAAACTGGATTGAAATCACTGGGGGTTTCCACATTCCTTTGTGTGAATAATTAACAATTATTAATTCATAGATGTTTCAAATTAATAAATGTATTTATATTTTGTAAAAGAATTTAACCTTATTCGTTTACCATTTTGTTTCTTAGTTAGTAAGAAATAAATAAAATGTTAGATTGGATAGTAGATAGTGGATAAATAAGCTTTATAAAAGGCGCGTTTTAAATTTATGTCTATACATGTTTTGTTTCATTGGGGGTGTAAATAGTACATACATAATAAAATACTCTTTAGCATATACGAGTAGCAAATGAATAAAAACGTGTAAATTTAAATGCGGGAGTACGTTTGATTTAAATCTTGCATCTAGAGTGTGCGTCTTAAATAATAAATTAATTAATTAAAGTCGTTCAATGTATAGTACCCTGAATACACGTGCAAACGTTACACTTCCCATTTTCTTCATTTGTTTTAAATTTGGTATAAAACTTTGAATAAAATAACGTTCAAATCATCATTTATTTCTTACCTATCTTTCATCCCAATCAACGCAAGTTTTAAATCGCGTATACTTTTCCAATTCCATTTCTGGTAAAAGCCGTTTCTTTTCTGATAGATTCCTTTCCCACTATACCATTTTTCAACACATCTTCTCTGGATAATAAATCACGCTCAAAATTTTCCTTTTACCGTCCCTAAAGCAATTTATATCTTGACGTTACTTTCGCGTAATCCACGCAAATCTCCACTGAAATCAATACTCACTGAAATATGAGTTTCCAAATCTTTCTTGCCATTTTTTTTCCTTTACGTGATTTGCGCAACTTCTCTTATATAAATGAAACCCATGTTCACAATTCCATCACCACCTCAGTATTGTTACGTCTTCATTTTTGCAAGCTATTGGTGAAATAGAACCCACACACTCTCTTTGGCATATATAAGACTTGTACGCAATTTATTTTCATCCCATTGTTGGCTTCTCTTCTTCCTTGCGTGCGTGAGAATCAGTAGCATCAGGTAATGGCTACAACTTTATTTCCTTCTTCTTTTTTTCCCATTGTTCTGTTCAAAATGCTCCACCGCATGACAAACACCTAACTTTCTTCCCCTTCTCTCCGATCTAGTCGTGCATTGCCGAGCATCTCTGATGCAGTTTTAGCCTAGCACTGGAATATTTATTTTATCGCCATCTGTATATTTTTATCCTTCTATAAGACAAACATTTCTTTACTATGTAGTTTAAAAGGGTTTTTTAATTGTTTAAACTTTTTTAAGTTAAATTGTATTCATTTTACATCTCATTTTTTTGAAATGAAATTTTAAAGTAAATTCAAAAGTAAATTGTTTTCAAATGTTTTTGTTAATAACAATTTAGTCATAATTAAGAAATGTTTTTATCTTAAAGTTAAATTAAGATTTAATGATTTGAAATTAATTAAATTAATGAGGTAATTAAGGAATAATTAGTTAATTTAATTAATTAATGATTAGGGATTTAGGGTTAATCAATTTGATATTAAAGATCATTAATTAGATAATTAAAGATTTATTAATTTATCAATAAGTTATAATCAAGGTTAATTAATCATGTAATTAAGGATTAACTGCATACTTGTTTGAGTATAGCGCACATGAAAGGCATACGCCACCTAAGGTTAGCCTAGCCTAAAATTTTTAAGATAATTCCACTGCTTTGTTTACGCGAGTGTTCAGGGAAGAAGTATTTCAGACCGTACGCGTTTTTTTTTGTTTGTTCGTCACACGTGTTTTAAAATTTAGAAACATTACGTATGAGGATATATGACATATGTAAGAACAGTATAAAGTTGTTTTGATTTGGAGATTCTGATATTTTACTTGTTTCCTAACAGCGAAAAATAATAATAGTAGTAGTAGTAATAATAATAACAATAATAAATAAATAAATATTGCATGCGACACCTTTATGTATCCCTTCCGTGAATTGCATGTTGCCCACATAAGATTTGCTACCTTTTTATTAACACGTCATAATATTTTGTAAAAAAGGGTAATAAAAAATAGAGTATAAATTTATTTTGTAAATTTTGTTTTGGAAAAAAAATAAATGGGCAGGCTGAGCTTTTGTTTTAATGGGTCAAGTCGTGCGGTGGAGTGGTCGAGCAACTTGAGTAAATTTTCATTTTATTTTAGCTCGTTCCAATTTTGTTTTATTTAAAAATTTGCTTTGTCCGTAATTTGAATTCACGTACTAAGTTTTATTTATTTATCTTGTTTCACGATTGAAATCAGTTTGTGTCATCTTCCAATGATTGATCGTGCCTTCTGTACTCTTCTTTCGGGGTAGATATCGTTGTTTGAATAAATTCTACAGCTTCGAGAAAGTGAGTATTCTCACCTGACAAACGTACTTATATATCTGTGAATTAATAATAAGGGTAATTGTAGAATAAATTTTTATTTCATTTTATTTGACTGTAATATAAATTGATGATGTTAAAATCCTATTGTTAAAACTACACATCATCAGTTATATTATATACTGTTTTATTTATGCTGTTACACTATTTATTTATATACTGTTTTTCACTACCAGTTCCATGTGGAAAAAAGTCGTTACGGACTGAAATGATAGGCCTGAACGATATTTATTTATTTATTTATTTAGTCATTTATTTAACTCGAGATTGCGGGTTTGAAATGATAGAACCCGGTTTTCCTGTAAATTACGGATTGAAATGATATATTATCCGTATCACTTGACCTAGGTTAGAAAATATTATACAGACCCGTCGTTATATATATATATATATATATATACATATATATATATATATATTGGGAAATATTAAATATTTTAAATGTTAAATTCTTTGTTTACAATTGGATAAAAATGATTTTTATAAGTATAGTGATATTTTACAAGTTAAAGATGTAAATAAATAAATGTTAAGAATATAAAGTGTAAATTTATTTTGTAAAAATTTGTTGTGAAAAAAATTAAATGGGATTCAAGTTAAGAAACTGAATATGATGTTTTGGTAAATATTTGAATTTAAGTAAATAAATAAAGGGTTAAGTTGGCTATGAATTAAATAATTAAATAAAGTGAATACTAAAAAGGGAATTTGGAATATAGCTAAATTTTGAATATAAAGTGGCAAATTAACAAATTTATTAGAAATTTAGTTTACTTTGGAGTGGTAAATTGAACTTAATTATTAAGTAAAATATTATGGGAAATTTTGCACTTGATTTTTATAAGTAAAACATAGAGAGGTTAGATATATATTTGAAAAATGTACTTTATAAAAATCATTATTTATTGAGTAATTTAAATGATTATTTAAAGGTGGAAATATGATTATATAAGTTAAATTGGTTTAATTATTGTTAAAACCATATTGAAGTTTAAATATTAAGTTACACAAATGAACTAAGGTATAACCTTTGGGTTGCATACTGGATTTTTATAAGAATTATAACTTCACTTTTAAATAATTTAAATGTTGTATTTGATTTAAATATAACTATTTTGGAATTTTATAACCACGGGTAATAATAACATTGGTTGTTAAAGAGACCGGGATCGGATACGGGCATACTCTCTGTCGATACCGAAAACCACTTTGACAACCGTGTACGCGGTGGAGATTCCAGAATGAAGCAGGATGGTGGTGACATTTCCTTTGAGGTATATACGTGGACACGACTCCCGTGAGTTGGCATAAGATGGCTAAAACAGGAGCGATCGACGGATTAATGAGGTATCACCTCTAATCGGACACACTTCTTCGCATGCCATTTTATTACTTTGTGATTGTTTGGTGCGCACCTTTGATTTGGGAGTGTTATTCGAGGTGGGCGGTAGTAGCAGCTACGCGTTACCACCGGTCCGGAAGCGTAACGGGTATATCTACCCAGGCATTGCCTAGTTGTGCCGTGTCACCTACCATAGCGAGCCTTGTACGAGTTTGGTTTTCTCCCATAGCCCGTGTCGTATCCTCTGGTGGCTTCCCGATCAGGAGGGACTATGATATTGGATGGATTACTGGGACTATTATTGTGTTAAGGGGGAGATTGGGTAACTCCTTACCGCTATTTAAAAGTAAGTTTATTTTAAGATAGACACTATTATAATAGCGAAATTATTACTACATAGTAAATAGTTTAACGGATCCTCAAAGGATGGGCGTTCCCAAGCATCCTTTAAGTTACTTGCTTTATATTACAGTTCACTTGAATTAGCTGACACTGTATAAGTTTGTATGTCCTGACTCGAGTGTTTACGTTTTATTTTACGCTTGGGTCAGCCTGAGTTTCAGTTCAGACTTCACCTCTAGAGCTAGGACTTCAGCAGATCATCTCTTTTCAAGCTGCCTCTCAAGCTTCTATTCAGTCCTTATTTTAGTCTTTGTAATCAAGACAATTTATGATTGAGAGTTTCTATGGATATTTCAAAGTATATTTAGTTTTATGACTTTGTAATTTATACTTATTTGGAGACTATTGATAGTGGCTTCATGAACCACTATGTCATTTTTCCGCTGCGAGTATTCTGATTTCTGTGTCTGTGATTCTGTGATTATTTATTTACTATATATTCTGAGATTTGCCAAATTTTATTTACAATGCGGTATTTTGAACAATTTAAGTCCGACATGTGCGAATTCGAATGGTTGAAAATATCGAGTCGTTACAATATCTATGGTAGGTGATGTGTGATGCTATGTGATAAAATATGTTGGGATCAACAGTGACATCCTGTATTTAAAGTTGAATTTTTTTTTTCATTTTAAATAACTCGGTTAAGATGACATGGGATTCGAAGAGACCGGAGTCAAGTATTAGTAAATACCTGAAACCTCTTCGATTCTTTATAAATTGATATGTGGAATCAATATGCTGAAATGGAATGATTTATGTGAATTGGACTATTTAATACGAGTTTTTGGTACTTAGAAATTTACGTGTGAAATAAGTGATGTTTATAATAAATTGTGAAGTTGTAAATTGATGCAAGTTACCCCGGGTTTACATAAGCGGTATGATTTGTATTCCATGTTAAATGGGTTTACTCACGCTGGTTTCCAGCCTGACCCGGGTGTTACTTTGATGTAATACTCGGGTCAGACCGAGTGTTACAGATTTCAGGTAAGGACGTTCTGTAGCACAGGAGGCGAGCTGGATGGCAGGAACGTATGGAGTGTTTTCGCTGTGATATATTTCTGTTTATCCGAGACATGTTGATTTATATATGTCCAACGTTTGAGTATGTATGTAACTCTGATGAATTAAAATGTAACTGACAGATATAGTATTCTTCTGTAAACTTTTATTATTTGATATTATATTTTGATCCGCTGCGAATGTGAGAATTTGTGTTGTGTTTTCTGTTTCTTCTTCTTCTATCTCTTTCTTCTTCTTCTAACTAACTGGAATTTTTGGGTTCGAAATTTCCAGATCGTTACAAAGACCTTTTCCTTATATGAAAGCTTTTATTATCTGAAAACAAATAGTTTTCATTTTGGAAAAATCCAATTACATTTATACAAGTTAAAGCCCATGGGTTAAATTCAAATTCTCAAATCAATACCTTTAAAATGGTTTAAAACCCATATAAACACATTTTTAACTTGTATAAATTATAATTTTCAAACATAGAATTCAATTTAAAATTTTGAATTCAAATTCAAAAAAAATTATTTAATTTCAAAACTAAATCAAGTTATTCAAAATAACTTTTATCTTTAAAACTCCCTTTTCAAAGCTTTTTATATTTAACCCAATTCCATTTCCAAAACCGTTTGGATTCAAAACTCAACTTTTAAATTCATTTTAATATATTAAATTCAAATATCTATGACTTAACCGATTTCCTCGTGCAATCCATATTTGTGTGTGTATGGTGTAGTTCAGGGGTTTTACCCAATAGTGCAACAACATCAACAATCATTACAGATTTAAACACAACACTATCGATAAGCGGTATAATCCTATAGCGCTTATCTTCATTCACATATTCATAGATGAATGTATCATAGATAAATAAATAAAATAAATTTCACATAACTCAATACAAAGAACATAATATAACAGTCCAGAGATAGCAATCAATTCAAGGCATTTCATATAATGCATACATTCATAAGCAATCCAAGCATTCAATAATCATTTATAAACAGGATTAATTAATTGTTTAATCCTAAATTAATTCAATTTAATTTTTAATTAAATTAATTACTCACGAATTAATTACTTATTCCTGATTCATTAAACACAAAACATTTATATTAATTAATTAATAAATTAATCCTTAATTACCCATCTTATTTAATTACCTTTAATTAATAAATTAGTCCTTAATTAATCACATTAATTAAATTATCCTTTAAGTTAATTATATGATTAATTATCCCTTAATTAATTATTATTTAACTAATTATTCTTAATTAATTAATTAACCCTTAATTATTTATCGAGTAATTATCCTTTAATCACCGATTAATTTACCATTAATAATAAATAAACCAACCTTTAATTATTAATTAATCAACCTAAATAAATAAATCAATTAACCTTTAATCATTAATAATTAACCTTTAATTATTTAGTTATCCTTTAAATTAATTACCCTTAATTGATTAATTAATAAATTAATTAACCCTTTAATTGATCAACACTAAATTAATTATCCTTAATTAACTACAATAAGTGATTATCCCTAATCACTTTCATTAATTAATCTTTTAAATTTATTAATTATCCCCAAATTTATTACCTTGATTAATAAATCACATTAATTAATTAATTACCCACAATCATAAATTAATTACTTTCATTAATTAACAAATACAGATAATATCCAAAATAATTTATCTTTAAATCATTAAACTTTTGAAATTTAAACTTTGAAACTCGATTGATATCTTGTTCAATAATCTCACAACGGAAAATCCATTTTACAATCTTTTGAAAACTTATTTAATTTAAACAAACATTAAAACTCGAATCATTTCCAATACCCGGGATGAACACTTGTCTAACTCGAGCTTTACTTCGAGTCAGACTTCAAAATCCCCGAGCCAAACTTCATTTTTTCGAAACCTTTCCCACTTCTTCTTCCTTTATTTTCTTTCTAAAACTAAATTTTGTTTCAAACATTTTAAAACCTGTACCCAGTGAAACGACTCGACAACGAAAACGAGCCAAAACCGGAGTTACTCGATGCCCCATCATCACAGATACACGGTGCATGTGCACCACCTCTCTGATGACCCATCCGACCTCGCGAACCCCTGAGTCGACGCCTCTTCTTCTCCTGACCAACACTGCCCACTCAACGATGAATCGAACCACCCCAGGCGAAAAAAAATCCTCGCTTGAACCATCAGGAAAAATTCCGACTCAAAACTTGACAAACTGCTTCCACCAAATTCCACCGATTGAATAAACACCACCACCGATCAATAGCCCTATCCTGACTCTAGCCCTCCGCCAAAGATCACTTGTTCCGATTACGCCATGAATTTCCAAATCGATCGCGTTGCCACCCATACACGCCCGTCCCTTAAACCTTAAAACCTAAACCGCCCCCTCGCCACCACCATGATCCACTATAAATTCCTCGAACAATTTTCCAGTGATCATCAACATGCAAGCCACCTTCGACATTCATCTCGAATCGCCTCCCTCTGCCGATCGACGGCAATTGGTAAAAAAGAAAATTCCGGTTAACTCCAGATTTCCCATTGAAAACAAATTTAAATTTTTTGAAATGTTTTCCTAAAATTAGCATTTCCTACTACAAATCAAATTATGAAACCCAAACTTGAATTCGTGAGCATTGATTTTTTTCCTGTTTGAATATATTTACTGAAATTCCACTTTCCCAGATGAGTTACTTACTAATTTCACTTGTTTTTATTTTTATAATTTGTATTACATCAACACGAACAAAATTCTTTTAAACATCATAGGTTAAAAGAAATCAGGGGAAGAGGATTAGAATTTTGAACTAGATGTTTAAAGTCGGCAACTAAAAACAGAGCACTATTTCATACATACATATATATATAATCATGCATTTGTACATATACAAACAAGCAAGCATATTCACACCATCACTCAAACATACTTCATATCATACTTCAACGGATCATCAAGATAAGCAAGTCTAGGATTCTATGTGAAAAAAAAAATTTGCTCACCTGTCCTTGGAAGAAGACAGAGAAGCAACAGAGAACAAAGGATAGCCTGGAAATGAAGTCTGGAAATTTTAAAACTGTGATGATTGATTGCTTTTGAGTTTGATCCTTGATTGGAATTCCTGCCTAGCTTGATTCCAGATTTTAATTTGGTTAATGTTTGAGATGAACTGAACTTTGCTTTGCTTCAGTCTTTTGGTCTGGTTTTCAGGCTGATATGCTTGATTATATTTCCTGGTTTTACTTTAATTCCCAAGTTGAAATTTATGAATCTGATCCATGAATGTCTTTGCTTGATCTTTGATGTTGAGATGATCTTTTACAAGTTTGTTTTGATTTTTGTATGCATTGAATTGAATCAAATCTGCCTGGATCTGATTTGTTTCAGGCTTTTAATTCTCATTGTTTTACTGATTTCGAAAATTATGAAGAGTTTGAATTGAAAAATTAATTAGCAAAAAAAAAATTCTTTCTTTTCCTTCATATTATTCATGTTTTAATTCTTTAAACAAAAAAAAAGTAAAGTTTGACACTTGTTAAATGGTATGATAGAATAGTTACAAGTGGCTAATACATGATAAAATTTACATACATTTGTATTTTGCATGTTATTAAATGTTTTTACTATATTATCAATTCATTTTCTATTGTTATAAATACATTTCCTTTTTAAATTTTATTTATGCAAATTTAGATTTTAGACCTTACTTTGTGTTTATCTTATTTATTTCAAAGGATATGTATATTAAAGCCTTTTATTCCCATTCTTTTATATTACAATTCAAATTTTAGATACACACACACACATACACATATGTGTTATAGTTATATTTCTAAATATACAAACCATATTTATAAATTTTGGAAAATTTCAAATTAATTCATAAATAAATTCACAATTTAATTTCAAAAATTAAATTATCTTGGCTAAAATTAAGGAATGTTACAGATTCCCCCTTAAGAAAATTTCGTCTTCAAAATTTGCAAGTAGGGGACAACAAAAAATATAGAAAGATAGAGAGATGAATCACCAGATCAAGCTAAATAACTATTCTGCATTTGGCTTACCAAATCAGAATATCAATAATAGATACGAGAATGAACTCATTCCATATCTCACAAGATACTCGGGTCACCAGATCCACGAAGATATACAAGACATTGGTTAGTTCGAAGGACAACTAACCTTTCGTACAATATTTCTGGATCCCAAAGAATAAATAGATATATGGATGCAATCCCAAAACTTTTTAGTTTAGAAACCAAAGTATACCTATCAACAATAGCAACCAAAGCAAACAATTCATCCAAACAAACAATTTTGACCCATTTGGAGTTTATGTCCTATGAAAATATATCAAAGCTCTTTCCTGGAGGAACCATCAAAGGATTGAAAATATGACGATGATCAAAGAAGATTACTACAGAAAGATTGTTTCTGTTGTTGTTACAGGGTATCGACCATTTGTAGTATTTCCCTGTCCCTTACCTCGTCCTCTTCTTGCACTCATACTCACTATCAGTTGATAGCAAGAGAATTTACTGAGGCATTCGAACAGATATCTTAGGGAATACTCATTCTAGGGTACTTCACTCTATCTCTAATGAGTTACTTAATGTGTTATACTCCTGAGCTAAAGTTTCAACCTTCAACTCTGATACACGACCTAAATTTCAGCGTTTGAAAATCAACACCTGTACTTTACTTGTACTAGAATGCCGCAGATTCAATCATTGAAATTCGACTCGTGCCGGAGTTTATAACACAGTAAGTACAACACTGCGGAAGAAAATGAACAATTACATTGATAAACAATAGAGATACAATGTGATGTACATCATGATACAACATATCCAACACCATCAGAGAATATACAACACAACACCACAGCGGAAAAACATCTCAACATGAGCAAAGACTCCAAGTGAAACCAATACTGCAACTCCAACCCAAACTCCAAAGCTAAAGCTCCAAAATTCAAGCTTGATCCACCATTATTAAGTTGAACTTGTAGCAAATGCGATCCCAAACGTGATTGCCAACCAAAAACTTCAAAGATCCAAAAGACTGAAGAAGATCTACAAATGCTACCACCAAAGACTTCAAAACCTATCGAATCTACACCTACTATTCGATTATCTAAAAAACCAAACTCTAAACTGCCCGTGTGGAAAATTGTGGGCATCCAGAGTTTAGGAAGGGACAATAAACTCCGGGTCAGTCATAGGACTGGTATGAGCAAATAAAAAACATTTTATCTTTAAAACAAACAACAAAAGGATTTTGAAAACATTGAAATCCGCAATGCTTTTTGGAAAAAGAAACTACCATAAGGCCTCCCGCCACACACACCATGCAAACGAAGAATTGGAGGAGGTTTCTCCCTATGATAGTCAAGAATGCTTGATATGCAAAAACCATTTGATATTATTATTAGTGCATAGTGGAAAACATTTCGGAAGTATAATATTAATCTTCGCCAGCATAGACATTTCGAACTATGCCTACTATAGCTACCATCTAAACAGTGGGGCACCACCATAACTAGACGGCAGGTTATACAAATAAAAATGTATAGGGCGCGTATTGGAGATTTGATTTTCCAACAAACGGTCAGGCCAAGGAACTTCCCATTGCCACATGGGTATGCCTTTGGAGGGAAGCCCCGAGAACCTACCCAGATCTCCGCTAACACAAGGCCAGTGTACTCCCTTCCCGGGAGTAACACCTAAGATATGCCACCCTCGGTCGTTTGCGACCTTTATCCAAGGATCCTCAACCACAAAGCAACATCACACAGTAATAAATATACAGTTCCACATGAGTTAAGTATCTTGGTTCCATACCATAATACCAGCCTTTTCCAGAAGGAATAGACATTCCCTAGGGGTGCGACCCCTGCAACCTTGCCGCATCTTTCCTATTTCGACCATTACCGGGTTGTGAGGCTCGATGAAGTCTCGTCCACAAAGCTACGCTTTTTCACAAAGCCATGCTTCGATCAACAAATGATGAGCAGCACATCATATGCCACATTACCAAATTGGGAATGTATCACTAGTGACCATCAACTACATAACCTTTGAGCTCGTATGTCTCAGAGAAGGGTATTAAGCTAAGAGAATAAATCTCCGCCACCAAACAGTAATATATTTGATAGAAACCAGCTTTACATCTCAAAGTGTAATGTCAGACACACATCCATACAAGTCTGTTCCGGGTTCAAACAGAACCGAAGGCACTTCCGAAGAAGCCTTTGTAAATCCGAATAATCCCTAATCACGTTTGGACTCCCCATCACATATGGAGATCTCTATACCGGGGCCATTCAGTGCAGAGACATTCGACGGGTTATCCTTACGCTTTCAAAAATATCTGATCTTCCCCACCGGTCTTCAAATGCTATCCATAACATCGTATCATTATTCGGAATGGGTTATATGACACAAAGGTCCTCTCTCGGCTAAACCGAATAATGAGCGCAATATTTAAAAAGATATGGATATTTGGATTTCAGTTAAGTCACAACTTTAAATCCCAAACTTTCCTTCAAATGGTTTAACAAATTATCATTTTCAATTCTTTAAACAAAAAGATTCATTTCACAATGATCACTAATCTTTCACAAACATTTATTCATGGCTCTTCAAAACAGTTCCATTTCAAATTGGATTAACTCATTCGATCTTTAAATCAAAGATTCATTTCATAGCATTCAAAACCGTTTCCAAAGATAACTTTCAAAACGATTTCCGTTTCAAATCTTTTATATAAAAGATACACCGTTTAATATCCTCTTCATTTTTAAAACAAAGATTAACAATCTTTCACAAAGGTTCATTCATAATTTTCAAAATGATTCACAACTTCATTTCAAACTTGAAACTTTTCAACAGAAAGTGGAAATCCTTTCCTTATATGAAAGCTTTTATTATTTGAAAACAAATAGTTTTCGTTTCGAAGAAATCCGATTACATTTATACAAGTTAAAGCCCTTGGGTTAAATTCAAATTCTCAAATCAATACCTTTAAAATGGTTTAAAACCCATATAAACACATTTATAACTTGTATAACCTTTTCAAATCATAATTTCAAACCATAGAATTCAATTTTAAATTTTGAATTCAAATTCAAACCAAATTATTTAAATTTCAAAACTAAATCAAGTTATTAAAAATAACTTTTATCTTTAAAACTCCCTTTTCAAATGCTTTTTATATTTAACCCAATTCCATTTCCAAAAACATTTGGATTCAAAACTCAACTTTTAAAATCATTTTAAAATATTTAATTCAAATATCTATGACGTAACCGATGTCCTCGTGCAATCCAGATTTGTGTGTGTATGGTGTAGTTCAGGGGTTTTACCCAATAGTGCAACAACATCAACAATCATTACAATTTCAAACACAACACTATCGATAAGCGATATAATCCTATAGCGCTTATCTTCATTCACAAATCCACAGATAAATGTATCACAGATAAATAAATAAAATAAATTTCACATAGCTCAATTCAGAGAACAGAATATCATAGTCCAGGGATAATAATCAATTCAAGGCATTTCATATAATGCAAACATTCATAAACAATCCAAGCATTCAATAATCATTTATAAGCTGCATTAATTAATTGTTTAATCCTAAATTAATTCAAATTAATTTTTTAATTAAATTAATTACTCATGAATTAATTACCTAATCCTGATTCATTAATCCTTAGTTAGACATCTTAATTAATTACCTTTAACTAATAAATTAGCCCTTAATTAATCACATTAATTAAATTAACCTTTAAGTTAATTACATAATTTATTATCCTTTAATTAATTGTTATTTAATTAATTATCCTTAATTAATTAATTAACCCTTAAATAATCATCGAGTAATTATTCTTTAATCACTTATTAATTTACCTTTAATAATAAATAAACCAACATTTAATAATTAATTAATCAACCTAAAAAATAAATCAATTAACCTTTAATCATTAATAAATAACTTTTAATTATTTAATTATCCTTTAAATTAATTGCCCTTAATTGATTAATTAATAAATTAATTAACCCTTTAATTGATCACCATTAAATTAATTATCCTTAATTAATTATAATAAGTGACTATCCCTAATCACTTTCATTAATTAATCTTTCAAAATTATTAATTGCCCCCAAATTTATTACGTTGATTAATAAATCGCATTAATTAATTAATTACGCTCAATCATAAATTAATTACTTTCGTTAATTAACAAATACATATAATATCCAAAATAATTTATCTTTAAAACATTAAACTTTTAAAATTTAAACTTTGAAACTCGATTGATAACTTGTTCAATAATCTCACTTTGGAAAATCTAGTTTACAATCTTTTGAAAACTTATTTAATTTAAACAAACTATAAAACTCGATTCATTTCCAATACCCGGGACGAACACTTGTCTAACTCGAGCTTTACTTCAAGTTAGACTTCAAAACCCCAGAGCCAAAATTCATGTTTTCCAAGCCTTTCCCTCTTCTTCTTCCTTTATTTTTTTTTCTAAAACTAATTTTTTTTTAAACATTTTAAACCCTGTTCCCAGTGAAACGACTCGACAGCGAACACAAGCCAAAACCGGAGTTACTCGATGCCATTCCTGAGTCATTACTTCTTCTTCTCCGATCCAAACTACCTCATCATCATAGATACACGGTGCACGTGCACCACCTCTCTAATGACCCATCCGACCTCACGAACCACTGAGTCGATGCCCCTTCTTCTCCTAACCAACACTGCCCCTTCGACGATGACTCGAACCACCCCGAGCGAAAAAAACAATCCTCGCTTGAACCATCAGGAAAAATTCCGACTCAAAACTCGACAAACTGCTTCCACCAAATTCCACCGATTGAATCAACACCACCACCGATCGATTGCCCTATCCTGACTCTACCCCTCTGCCAAAGATCGATTTTTCCGGTTACGTCACGAATTTCCAAATCGATCGCTTTGCCACCCATACACACCCGGCCCTTAAACCCTAATCCGCCCCCACGCCACCAGCATGATCCACTATAGATTCCTCGAACAAGTTTCCAGTGATCATCAACATGAAAGCCACCTTCAACATTCATCTCGAATCGCCTCCCTCTGCCGATCGACGGTAATTGGTAAAAAAGAAAATTCCAGTTAACTCCAGATTTCCCATTGAATACAAACTTAAAATTTTTGAAATGTTTTTCTAAAATCATCATTCCTATTACAAATCAAATTATGAAACCAAAACTTGAATTCGTAAGCATTAGTTTTTTTCCTGTTTGAATATATTTACTGAACTTCCACTTTCCCAGATAAATTATATATTAATTTCACTTGTTTTTATTTTTAAAATTTGTATTACATCAACACGGACAAATTTCTTTTAAACATTATAGGTTAAAAGAAATCAGTTGAAGAGGATTAGAATTTTGAACTTGATTTTTGAAGTATGCAACTAAGAACAGAGCCCTATTTCTTATATACATACATATATACTCAGGCATTTGTACATATACAAACATGCAAGCAAATTCACACCATCACTCAAACATACTTCATATCATACTTCAAAAGATCATCTAGATAAGCAAGTTTTGGATCTTACGTAAAAAAAGTTTGCTCACCTGTCCCTAGAAGAAGACATAGAAGAAACAGAGAACAAAGGATAGCCTGGAAATGAAGTCTGGAAATTTTAAAACTATGATGACTGATTGCTTTTGAGTTTGATCCTTGATTTGAATTGCTGCCTAGCTTTATTCTAGATTTTAATTTGGTTAATGTTTGAGATGAATTGAACTTTGCTTTGTTTCAGTCTTTTGGCCTGGTTTCTAAACTGGTATGCTTGATTATATTTCCTGGTTTTACTTTAATTCCCAGGTTGAAATTTTTGATTCTAATCCATAAATGTCATTGCTTGATCTTTGATTTTGAGATGATCTTTTACAGGTTTGTTTTGATTTTTGTATGAGTTGAATTGAATCAGATCTGCCTGGACCTGATTTGTTTCAGGCTTTTAATTCTCATTGTTTTACAGATTTCGAAATTATAAAGAATTTGAATTGAAAAATGAATTAGCCAGGAATTTTTTCTTTCTTTTCCTTCATATTATTTATTTTTAATTCTTTAAAGAAAAATAAAAGTAAAGTGTGACACTTATTAAATGGTTTGATAGAATAGTTACAAGTGGCTAATACATGATAAAATTTACATACATTTGTATTTTGCATGTTATTAAATGTTTTTAATATATTATCAATTCATTTTCTATTGTTATAAATACATTTCCTTTTTAAATTTTGTTTATGCTAATTTAGATTTTAGACCTTACTTTGTGTTTGTCTTATTTGTTTCAAAGGATATGTATATTAAAGCCTTGTATTCCCATTCTTGTTTTTATATTACAATTCAAATTTTAGATATATATTTACATTTACATATATGTGTTATAGTTTATTTATAAATACTCAAACCATGTTTATTAATTTTGGAAAATTTCCAATTAATTCATAAATAAATTCACAATTTAATTTCAAAAATTAAATTATCTTGGCTAAAATTCAGGAAGCTAACCTCGAAACACACTCCCAAATCAAAATCAGGGTGGCACGAAATCAATCACAAAGCAATAGAATGGTATCGAAGAATGTGCCCGATTGGGGGAATGACCCTACTTGGCCCAGTATAGCTCCTGTTTTAGCCACATCAAGCTAACTCACAGGAGTTAGGGGTCACGTAAATACCTCATACAGAATCGTTCACCAAACCATCCTACTTCATTTCTGGAACCACCACCACGTACACATTTGTTAAAGTGGTTTTCGGTATTCGCAGAGAGTATGACACGATATCTGACCCCGGTCTCTTTTATGACCAAATTCTTATTTCACACTGAATGTGTTAACGCTTAAAATCAAACGCTAACACCCCGGTGTATATAGAGATTGAGTGAAAGCACCACCCGTGAGCACGGGAACTACAAACAAGTAAAAAAGTCACAGAGAAAGAAGAAAAGACAACAGTTTATATAGTGGTTCGGCTTTAAGTAAGCCTACGTCCACTCCAATCCTCTTTATTACTGAATCAATTACAACTTTACAACAATCTCCAATTACAATACGCATGAGACAAACAACTAGAAATTCGATGTAGAAGAATTCTTTGAATCCATGTTGATTGCGTTAGATTCCCTCTTGAAGTTTGTTGAAATGCCTTTCGTATTTTAAGCGTTGAGTGAGTCGAGAATTCAGCAGAGTATCGTCGTTTCTGAAATGAGCCAAAAGATCCCCCCCATGCTTGAGGTAGGTTGGTATTTATAGGGAAATTTCCCCTCTTAGGTCGTAAGTCGTCACTGACCTATGGTGGGTCATGGCCGACTTATCTGGCCAAACCCCATGGTTTCACAAAGGTTCTCTTGCATAAGTCCCATGTCGCCCTCGAGTCAACACAACTGTAACAACCCTATATTTTGTAATTATTTTATTGTATATTTTAATTATTTTTAATGTAAGATTTTGATTTAAAAACTTATTTTACTTATTTGAAATGATATAAATTTATTATTTAAATATAATCTTGATTTTTTATAAGTTATAATTCCAAACTTGTGTAAGTTGAATATTTGCCTGAAATGCTGATTTTGGTCAAAATAGTCAAACTGTGACTTTCAACTTAAAATTTTAAAAGTTTAAAAAATTTAATTTTTTCTTTTATTATGAAAGTACATAAAATTCTAAGAACACCACTTTTCGTTTCGTTGAATTTGAATGTAAATTGTGAAAGTTATACCCTTTACAATATTGTGCATATATAGGGTTATTTAACAATGACTATTTTAAAATGTATAAGTTACTTCTTCTTTGTCATATTTTACTTTAATATGTGATAATATGTTATATTATGTATATTTTGACTTTTAAGTATTTTTAAAAAGATAATATAATTTTTCTAAAGTTCATTTGAATTTATTTCTAATTTTAAAGCCTAGTCTACAATTTTAAGCCATTTTCTTGATTTAATTATATATAATAAAAATTTATTTATTTATTTTATGCACTCACTTTTATTTTCTGTGTTTTACTATATTTTATTCATTTTACATGTATTTAAATTAAAGTAAATTTTTCCAAAGTATATTGAAGTTATTTCTAATTCTTAAGTCAAGTTTTCATTTTCTGTGCTATTTTTCTTGTTTTAATCATATCTAATTAATATATAATTATTAATATTTTGTTTATCTGTTATACTTTCGAATTTTAACTGAGATTTTATTTTTTTCAGTTATTTAGATGTATATAAATATATATGAGAAATTTGAAAGGGTTAAAGGCTAAGAAAGGTAAAAACGTTTCACTGTTTCTTTTGCAGTTTCTTTTGTCATCAATACATCTATTTTTTTTGGAATTTCACTATACCATCTCCAGCCGACTTCCCTTGCTCATTTGTCATGAAATTATTCTCTTTCTCAACCCTAAAAATCATAGCCTCCATCTTGAGAAAAAAATCTTGTAATGGCTACATCTTTTTCTACCTTTTTCTTCTCATTTTCTATGTATTTTGCCTAGTTTTCTATGCTTTCTGGATTGGCCTCTACCACCCACCATCACCACCATACTCTCCACCATCCCCTACCACTCTTCCTTGGCATCATCTCCAGCCATCATTTCAGATCCATCCATGGCCACACCTCCCTTGGTGACAAAACTCCACAAAATTGCAAATAATTTCCAAAACAATGCACTAGCCGCCACTATTACTTCACCACCTTCATACTTCACCATGGCCACCACCTCTAGCCACGACCACCACCTTGCTACCACCACTACACTTCATCTTAGCCTCTGTCCAGATCTGAAATTGACATGGCCAAGACTCCATGAACCAAAACTCCACAAAAACAATGCATAATGCCTTGAAACATTCATGATAGCCACCCTATCACTTCATATCTTCATCCACCACCTTGGCCACCACCATAGGACCCACCACCACCTTTTCTAGACCTCCCCACACCCCTCCATCTACTGTCCAAACCTGTACAAGTATGGCCAAGCCCCACTTGACCCAAGGCCGAGCCTTATTGTGCTCAAAAACTTCATATATGTGTGCCTTGACCAATTGTATGCTTCATGTTATAACCCTACCACTCCATACTCCTTCTAGCCGTGAGTTATGGTGCCAAACCTGAGCTATATCATCATCATGGCTGAACCCAAGAACCTCCTAGGCCAATCATTTGAATGGTTAAAGCAAGGTCAAGTAATCTATACCTTTGTTGCTTCGTATTTTCATTGTTTCAACATTGTTTTGCGTTGAATATTTATGTGTGTATTGTCTTGTTTCTTTATTGTTTACAAGACAAATATCAAGGGTCTTCATTTGTTCAAATCAAAAGCCATGCTGTATCATGCTTGTCATACTTTTGGAACCGCTCTTGTGTTTGTTGTTTTGGTCTTCAGCTTGAAACAGTGAGTCTTTCTCACTCTGACATTTATACTTATGAAAGTGAATTGATGACAAGTGTTTAGCAATAAATTTTTTTTTATGCAAGTTAATGATGATCATATGATATGCTATGCCATATTATTACCATATTATTACCATGTTAAAACTGTTAATTTTCACCCGACATCTTATATATGACTGTATATTGTGATATTGACCTTGTTTATATTATTTCTGCATATGATCACACTACAAGTTCCCTGTTAGAAAAAAAATGTTATGGGCTGAAATGGTAGGCCTGAATGGTTTTAAATTTTTCATTTTGACTTGGGATTGCGGGTTTGAAATGATAAAACCCGGATTTTCTTTGTAAATTATGATTGAAATGATATATTACCCATATCACTTTACCTAGCGTAGAAAATTATATACAGGCCCGTAGTTAAAATATGTTTTTCTAAAATTTTAAATATTTTAGAAATTTAATTATTATAATATTTTATTTTAAATTTAATAAAAAAGGATTTTTGTAAATTACTATTGATTTTCTGAATAATTGCAAGTGAAATGAATTAATGAAAAAGTTAGAAATTTTGATTTAATTTTAATTGGGTATGAAATTATGATAAATTTATGATAATTTGAATTTAAATGAATTTAAAATGATTTTTATCATATTTATGATTTTTTTAATAAAGTTGAAATGTGAACTGAATAAATATTTTTAGTTGAAACTTTGAAATATAACTAGAATTGGAAATTTATGAAATTGACATAAAAGTGAACTTTTAGTTAAGTAAATAAAAATAAAACAAAGTTATATTTGAGAATTTGAACTTAAGTGTTAAGTTGAAATTTAATGTAATGGATTTTAAAAATTCAACATTGCATTTTTATAAGTGAATTATTATTAAATCTTGATTTTTAAATGGAAATTTAACTTTATAAAATCATGAACTTGAGGAAAATTAAATGATGTTTATAAATGTGAAAATGTATGATTTTATAAGTTAAAAATGTTTTTAATAAAAATATAATTGGTTGAGAAATTTTATTGAATATTTGAAGTTAATTGAATGCATTTTTGAAATGCTATTAATTACAATGTAAATGATATTACAGCATTTGTAAACGCTGCAGTTGATGTTAATGAACTAAAAAGCTAAATTGAATTAAAAGCTATTATAGCAATCTTTGTAAGTGCTATAATTTTTGAATTTAACTAAGTTTATTCGAAATTTAAGTAAACCCTATTACAACATTTAAAAATGTTGTCTTTTGTTAAATTGAACTGTTTTGAATATATTTTTCCGTAGCATTTTCTAAATGCCACGAAAAGTGAATTTTCATTACTTTGATAAACTTAAGTGAATAAATGAACTTTGAAAGTCGAAAATTTTGGAAATTTAATAATTTAATTATTAAACATAATAACTTCATTGAAATGATAAAAAAGAATTTATGGAATATAAACTGTTTTGAAATATGAATTGAAATGGTATTTTAGATTGAATAAAATGAATAATGATTTGAAATGAATGAAGTTTGAAAAGATACGATATTTTGATGTATTAAAATGATTTGAAACAAAGTTTTGAAAGGATATGATATTTTGATATATTAAAATGATTTGAAACGAAGTTTTGAAAGATATGATATTTTTTATATTAAATGATTTGAAAACGGAGTTTGAAAGATAGGACATTTTGATATTAACATGATTTAAATAGAAGTTCTGAAAGATATGATATTTTGGAAATGAAACTTTAAAAGGTTATGATATTTTGATATATTAAAATGATTTGAAAGGTAGTGTTGAAAGGGTATGAAAATTTAATACATTGAAATAGTTAGAAATGACTTGATATTTATTTTGATAAATATTTGAATTGAAAGATATTTTACGATGATATATTGAAATGGTTTTGGAAATGATTTAATCTTTATTTTGATAAAGATTTGGATTGAAAAGGATATTTTATTTTGAAGTATAAAATATTGTTTTAAAGTTATAACTACGGGTTATAATAACGATTGGTTGTTAAAGAGACCGGGATCAGATATTGTCTTATAGCCGGCCAATACCGAAAACCACTTTAACAACTGTGTACGTGGTGGAGATTCCAAAATGAAGTAGGATGGTGGCGACGTTCTCGAGGTATATTACGTGGACCCAACTCCCGTGAGTTGGCATATATGACTAAAACAGGAGCTATACCGGGGTACACAAAGGGTCGCACCCTTTCATCGAGCATGCTCCATCGGAAACCATTCTATTGCTGTTGTGATTCGATTCGGTGGAGCCACTTTGATTCGGGGGTATTGTTCGAGGTGGGCGGAAGCTGCTGGCTTGCCGTCACCACCGGTCCGGGAGTGCAAACGGTGTAACCACCCTGGCATTGCCTCGCGCGCCGTGTCATGTCCTTATATCGAGCCCACTACGATTTTGGTTTTAAAGATCCGACCGCGTTAAGGTTCACCATCCACTTAATGCTATTTTCTATATGATTATACTTTACTGATTAGACACTACCGTATATAGCGTATATTACTACAAAGTAAATAGTTTAACGGATCCTTAGAGGATGGGCGGTCCCAAGCATCCTTTAAGTTACTGATGCATTTTGTTACTGTTCACTTGAGTTGATTTACAGTTTATAAGTATTTATGTCCTGACTCGAGGGTTTTGTGTTTTGCTTTACGCTCGGGTCAGATTGATTGAGTTAGCATTCAAGATTCACCTTCGGCGTTAGAGCTTTCCTTGAAGATCCAGCCATCTATTTTGTTTCAGTATCCAGTGGTTCAGTGATGTATCTGATTTGTACCTGATGTATCATGTTACTCTTCTGTTGTATCTTATTTAACTCTGATGTATCTCATATTTTATATAGTAGCTTCATGAACTACTATCTCCTCTTTTACTTCCGCTGCATTATCATTACTGAGTGTTTGTGATCTGTGATTTTATTTACTGTATATTCTGAGATTTGCCAAATTTTTAATTACAACGCGGTATTTTGAGCAATTCAATTCCGGCATGAGTGTCTACCTATACACTTATAATAGATGCGAATTGTCGAAAATATTGGGTCGTTACAGTTGGTATCAGAGCTTTGGTAGCTCTAGGCAAAAACTCAGCATATGGAGTGAATGTATTTACAGAATCACTTTCATTCGAGTTTGAATCTCTTCCTTTTTGACTCAATTCCTTTGAATTTTGGAACGTTCCCTACGGTTCCAGAACCCATTCGTATCCCTCACTATTCATCTTCTTTTGACTCTGGAGTATTTCATAACTCCGCTTCGAATGATCTTTCTAGTGAGTCGGCGGTCACGCCAAATTCAAATTGAATTGAAAAAGGGGGAAAACTCTTTTACAATTAGCATCGATTCACCATAGATTTATATCTATCCTTGGTTTAGATGCTAATATCTTTTGTTATTTCAAACTCTAACTCTTGAGATCGAATGTAGATTTACCCCAGAAAAATCCACATTTGATCTTAATGTTTAAGCCACGGTTGACCCGATAAATGTTGCCCGTGATTTATTTAAGCTTATCCACCTCCCTATTTTGTTATTTAATCATCTTGTCTTATGTTTCCAACCTATCTTCAAACATTGTGAATTATACTTTTAAATATATGTTTTTTTATATATTGTGTTGTTTGAGTTGTTGATGTTGATTTGGGTTTCCAATCGATTCGTCTGATCAATGATATCGATAGGATTTCTAAAACACTTTGACAGAACAAACTGACACAATATTATTTTAAAAATTTGGTTGATGAAATAAATTTTGATATATAAGTAAATTTATGAAACTTAATAAACTGATTTAGATTGATTATTTGAAAATGATAATATTTAATTTACCATTTATTTTTCTATAAATGAATTTATAGATAGTTATAAATTGATTTGGGAACTGAAAAGAATTTAGACCAAGAAATTTGAGAATTTAATTTCTGATGGTTTCAAACTTTGTGTTTAAAGTTTTAAAAATGGGATATTTTATTTAAAGTATTTTCAAATAGAATTTGTTTCCAAAGAATTTTATAGTGCTCTTCACTTTGTCGCTGGAAAATAACTTCGGTGATGATCGCGACATCATCGACGTTCATTTTCGAGTCTTGAAGTTAGGAGACTGTTCCGTAGTCTTGCTACAGCTTTGTTTTGGGAAATTAAATTGATTTGAATTTCTAAAATATGACTTGATTTATAATATATATATATATATAGATATATGATTGAAATTTGGTTTGACATATATTATTACTTATCTCTAAATGGTTTGAAGAAATCGGAAATTTAATTCTTAAATTTTATTTTAAAGAATAATTCCAAAAAAAAAACAAAACTTTGGATGAATATCAAGCATGAAATGATTGAATTGGAAATTTTATTTGTATAATACAATTGCATTCAAATATAACTTACCAAAATTTCAGAAGTTAAAAATGTAATTGGATAATATACGATATAAATAAATGTTATACACTTAAATTTTAATTATAAAATGATTAACAGAGGTAAATATAATAAAGGGTAATTGAATGACTTACAATAAAATGATGTTAAAAGAACTAAGAATAAAAGAAAGTAGTTATAAAAAAAGTGTAAATATATTTAACATGAGTGATAAATATAATGAGAGGAATAAATTTAATTTTGATTAGGAATAAAGAAGAATAAAATTTATTAAGTACAATGTGAGTGTAATAAATGATTATTTTTCAAACCCATGGTTCTAAAAATTGTTAATTTAAGATGATTGGATAATAAGATAATGAAATTTGAGATAGTTAAGATTTAGTTAACTTGTGTAAAGATTTATTCTCTATTTAAGTTGAAATCTCCGTGCTTTCAAATTCATTTCCTTATTTTGTTTTTCAAACTATCTTTTGGTTGTCCTTATCATCCTTATCTTGCTATAGACCGGTATAGGCATCTTTCTATAATCTTTCTGTTTAGAAATCTTTCTATAATCTTTGATAGACCTTTGGTAATCATTTTGAATCCACCTTTTTCGTGCTTGTGTTCTTGATTCTGGAGGATCTTGGAAAGATCGCCTCCACCTTGTAAAACTTACCTATAACAATAGTTATCAGGTATAACTTCAATCTTCTTATCATATTATATTAATCCTATTTCACTCTATCTTTTCTGTGCCCTTCCATACCTCATTCCTTTTCGGGGATGAAAAGTTTTGAGTGGGGGAGAGTGTAACATCCCTGTATTTTGTAATTATTTTATTGTATATTTTAATTATTTTTAATGTAAGATTTTGATTTAAAAACTTATTTTACTTATTTGAAATGATTAAATTTATTATTTAAATATAATCTTGATTTTTTATGAGTTATAATTCCAAACTTGTGTAAGTTTAATATTTGCCTGAAATGCTGATTTTGGTCAAAATAGTCAAACTGTGACTTTCAACTTAAAATTTTAAAGTTTAAAAAATTTAATTTTTTCTTTTATTATGAAAGTGCATAAAATTCTAAGAACACCACTTTTCTTTTCATTCAATTTGGATGTAAATTGTGAAAGTTATACCCTTTACAATATTGTGCGTATATAGGGTTATTTAACAATGACTATTTTAAATTGTATAAGTTACTTCTTCTTTGTTATATTTTACTTTAATATGTGATAATATGTTATATTATGTATATTTTGACTTTTAAGTATTTTTAAAATGATAATATAATTTTTCTAAAGTTCATTTAAAATTATTTCTAATTTTAAAGCCTAGTCTACAATTTTAAGCCATTTTCTTGATTTAATTATATATAATAAAAATTTATTTATTTATTTTATGCACTCACTTTTATTTGCTGTGTTTTACTTTATTTTATTCATTTTACATGTATTTAAATTAAAGTACATTTTTCCAAAGTATATTGAAGTTATTTCTAATTCTTAAGTCAAGTTTTCATTTTCTGTGCTATTTTTCTTGTTTTAATCATATCTAATTAATATTTAATTATTAATATTTTGTTTATCTGTTATACTTTCAAATTTTAACTAAAATTTTATTTTTTTTTAGTTATTTAGATGTATATAAATATATTTGAGAAATTTGAAAGGGTTAAAGGCTAAGAAACGTAAAAAAGTTTTACTGTTTCTTTTGCAGTTTCTTTTGTCATCAATACATCTTTTTTTTGGCATTTCCCTATACCATCTCCAGCCGACTTCCCTTGCTCATTTGTCATGAAATTATTCTCTTTCTCAACCCTAAAAATCATAGCCTCCATCTTGAGAAAAAAATCTGGTAATGGCTACATCTTTTTCTACCTTTTTCTTCTCATTTTCTATGTATTTTGCCTAGTTTTCTATGCTTTCTGGATTGGCCTCTACCACCCACCATCACCACCATACTCTCCACCATCCCCTACCACTCTTCCTTGGCATCATCTCCAGTCATCATTTCAGATCCATCCATGGCCACATGTGACGCCCCACCTCTATACCCATGCTAGCCAAGAACATTACGGTGAATGCTGTCAACTAGCACGGAGAATAAGGCTGTTGAGGAGCGACCATCCGTGTAATTGCTTTGCGCGAGCATCGATATGTCAGATAGTATACATGCATTTCTTTATCAAAAGGGAAATCCGACATACCGACACAAACTCAAAGCTACTACACAGTGGCTATAATAATCTTCGGAAACGAGTATAGAAATAAACATAACATAATTCAGTCACAGATAATTTCAGATCACAACGGCGGAAATAGATATGAATATTACACATGAAAGTGTACATCAGAGTAGTGGTCAAAAAGATCCACAATAATACAAAGGAATAGATGCAAGTGCTAGACAAAAATATGTATACATCAAGGAGTCTGTATCTCAAATGTATACAACAAAAACTACCAAACTAGAGTAGTCAGCCAAAAGTCAGAAGATGGTTCCAAATAGGAAGCCATGAGGAAGCACCTATAAAATCTCAGTCTGACCCGAGTATTATTTAAGAAGAAAATAATAAACGGATCAGTCTAGCTATAAATATCAGATGAAGTGATATATAATAAGAGATATGACATAAACATATAATAATCACAATGCCAAGCTATGATAAATAAGTAATTGAAAATCAACAAGAGATTAATCAATATCACAATAATCTACTTAAGATAAAAAGGAATGTCATACTCCTAATTTCATTCGCCAAGCCACAATAATTGACATATATATCAATGCCCATCGTAAAAGTTGGTGAAACATAAATTCCAGAAATAAAAACACGAAATCCAGAAAGCACAATAAAAAGGATGGCCAATTCCAAAAACTAGACATCGACGCACCTAGAAAGACACGCCCCATGTACAGTCGAACATCGACGCACCTAGAAAGATACGCCCCATGCTCTAGCATCGACGCGCCTAGAAAGATACGCCCCATGCACAAATAAACATCGATGCACCTAGAAAGATACACCCCATGCAATGTCTAACATCGATGCACCTAGAAAGATACACCCCATGCAAAGTCGAACATCGACGCACCTAGAAAGATACGCCCCATGCATAGACGAACATCGACGCACCTAGAAAGATACGCCCCATGTCCCGACTTATTGAGCCGATTGCTCCACGAACTAAATAAACATCGATGCACTTAGAAAGGTACACCCCATGCATAAATAAACATCGACGCACCTAGAATGGTACGACCCATGTATAAACAAACATCTACGCACCTAGATAGGTACGACCCATGTAAGAAATGAGACGGAGCTCAATAAAATGAGGAACAGTCCTCCACATAGAAAAAGAGACATCGCACATTGCTAGTCTAAATCACAAAGATGATCGTCATGATCAACGAGAAGTGTCAATTACGATAAGCTAGTAAATATACGAGCTTAGCTTCATGTCCCATAACCACTAGCTTAACTTAAATATTTACGAACAAATTGTAGATCTCCACTAGAAAATTGTCACAAGAGTTTCAATCGAACGAGTCCAAGAATTAACCAACGAAGTAAACGCAAGCGTTTCATACCACTTGTTTTACTAAGTCGTTTAATTAGATTTCTCATACGAGTGAGGTAAAGGTTTGTATATACTAATAGATTGGAAAACGGTTTTATAAACGAATTTGGTATTGAAAATAGAGTTCAAATCGTTTTGAGGAAAGAGTTTTGATATTTACTACTAGTATTGAAACCTTTATATTTTTAAAGTGACAAATCACAAAGATGATAGTAGAACAATTGATCGTCAAAATTCACATACGAAGACGTCAATAAATCCCAAAGAAACCGATAAAGAATCCATCAAAATGGATATTCAAAAACCCCTAAAAAGAGTCATCAAAGTCATAATAAATGATAACAACAAATAGGATTAGCACGAACCGATTTAAATTGGAATTCTCAAACAAAAAGGCAAGAAGGCAAAGTCACAACAGTTTCAGACGTCTCAAACAAGTGGTTCAGACGTCTGAATCTGGAAATATAAAAATTTCCAGAACACGATTCACACGTCTGAACCAAGTGTTTCAGACGTCTGAAATAGGCATATTTTAGCCTATTTCCTTTCTGTTCGAAATAGAACCAATTCAGACGTCTGAAACAATATATTTAGATGTCTCAATCTGGGAATAGAAAACTTCCCAGACAATATTCAGACGTCTGAATCTCACGTTTCAGACGTCTGAATGAAGGGTTCAGGGCATTCCCTGAACCTAGGCCAAAAATGGCCAAACGAATATCGGAAACGATCGAATGAGCAAATGGCGATGACTAAGGAATTACGTCGCACGACAACCCAGCCTAAACGTCTCTTCGATACGCCTCAAGTATCAATGTCCAAATATCCATGAAAGGATTTTCACAAATTAGACCAAAACACCAAAAATTGGAATATACACGAAATCGATCCAAACCAAAATCAATTGCACACGAATAAACGTTAGGAATTCATACCTAACAATCGAAGATAATTATAGACAAAGATGTGAGATAAAAATCTCACCTTTGAACCCAAATCACTGAAGAAGAAGCTATAGAGCAATGGTAAGAACACTCACTCTTAAATTCCAACCCAACAAGCTTGAATCTAAGCTTAAAGGAGAAACATTTCCTAAATTAGGTTTAGGAATTTTCTGAAATTAAAGAGAGAATGAGTTGGAGAAGAAGAAGGAGATACTTACCAATGGGTTCACATGAGTTTGGAGCAAGAAGATGGATTTGCTAATGGAAACTAGGGCTTAGGATTTCCTAATTCTTTTTCTCTTCCCCCATTTTTGCTTGACCTCGAGTGTTAGGAAAATAGAAAAGTAGTGAATGAAGAGGAGAGGAGTTGGGACTGAATACATAAATGGGCTCAGCCCAAACCAAAACCCTAAGTGAAAAGTAGCAAAATTCAACTATCTCCAAACATATCGAAGGTTATACTCAAAAAGGTCGCAAACGACATTTTAAACTCAATGGGGGTGGTCTCGAGTCCCAATTCGACTGTTTGCAAAAAGTCGCTTTTCGGACCAAAATCCGACGAACGATAAAATATTTAAATAAAATATTTAAATATAAGATCAATAAATATGCTGGTTGTTACATACTCCCCTCCTTAAAGAAATTGCGTCCTCGCAATACTTAAGAAGAAAATAAGAAGTAACAACCATAGAAGCATATCAACACAAAAGAAAATTGAAATAAGAAGTACACCACAAAGGGCATGAAAGAGTTAGCACAAACGGGATCGCTCGATGAATTCTCTAGATTCCCAAGAGTAATCCCTAGGATTTGAGAACCATTGAACTCTCACAAGAAGAACATCTTTATTTCGAAGTCGTTTGAGCTCCGAAGCAATAATTCGAAATAGGATGTTGCTCAAAAATCAAATCTGGTGAAACTTCAATTTCCACAATATCACCGGGCTCAAGAATAAAATAGGAAACCTAAAAGCATTTCCATAGTTAAAAGACGCAGAAAACGTCAAGAATAGCAGAAAATTGAGCCGGTGCAACGGCGTAGTACAAAAACGGTACGCCCGAGGAACTAGAAACTCAAATAATTTGGGACATCAGCGTAGGACAAAAATGGTACGCCCAATGAACCAAATAGCAAAGACATTGATGTAGTACAAACGGTACATCCAATGAATCCAAAAAGCAAAGTCATTGATGTAGTACAAACGGTACATCCAATGAATCCAAAAAGCAAAGTCATTGATGTAGTACAAACGGTACATCCAATGAATCAAAAGCAAAGACATTGATGTAGTACAAACGGTACATCCAATGAATCGAATAGCAAAGACATTGATGTAGTACAAACGGTACATCCAATGAATCCAAAAGAGACGGAACATTGATGTAGTATAATAACAGTACATCCGATGATCCGAACACCATAAAAGAACACCGGACACTAATCCATAAAAGGAATGAGATAAAGCTCAATAAAATGAAGTGTACCAAAACGTCTGATGAACTTGATAAAAAGATGATTCCATTCAGACAACATCGAAGAATCAACCACTTGTTGCTTACGACAAAGCGCATTGGCAACACGATTTCCCTTGCAGGAATAAAAAGGATATCAAGATCATAAGATGCTAGGAACTCGAGTCAACATGAAGTTCCTTATGAGGAAATAAATATTCCAAAGATTTATGATCGAGGTAGAGAACAAATTTCTCATCCAAAGATGATGATGTCAAACTCTAAAAGCAAAAACAATAGCCGCGAGCACTAGATCATGAGTGGCATACCTAGTCTCGATAAGCCATAATGATTTAGAAGCACAAGTGATAGCACGTTCTCCTTTGCAAGAGAACGACATCCAAACCAATACGACTAGTATCGGTACAAATAGCATAGTCTTGGTTCCCCTCCAGGAATCACAAGAATAAAAGTATCGAAAAGAAAAGAATTTCTTTTAAATAATCTTCTTTCCTGAAAAGTTAAAACTTTCAAAATTACATTTATCATTATGTAATAATCATTCTAGAAAAATTTACTATTTTTACAAGTTAATATACTGTGTCTGATTGTCTCATCAAAGCGTTTAGGAAATTCCTATCGATAATGTTGATCAAGCGCATCGACCAAAATTCTTAAAACACTAAATGGGCAATACAATCACAAAATCGTATTCTATAGGATAAGTAAGTTTCTCAAAAACTTCTAAGAATATTCTTTGTTCGTTTTAAGAACAAAAATCCGGTTATACTTCTAAATAAATCTTATGAAAAAGATTTTGCAAAATTTTAAATTTCCATTTTCATCCAAAAATCAATAAATAAAAGAATGGTCTCATCGAAATATTCATAGAATATTTGATATATAAAAATGGATGAAATAAGCTGGACAAATTGAATGACAAAATAAATCATTCATTAGAATCATAACGAGTGCGGAGTGCGTAAGTAGAATGCTAACTCACGCGACTCGTAGCCAAATGAAAACCGGTGGCAAGGTCAAACTGAAAAGACCTTAGCACCACACAAAAGATTACTTAGGTGATAATCCTAAGGCAAGTTCAAAAATACCGGAAAATTTCTCAAACTATTTAGATAAGAGAAACAACACTTTCCTTATAAGTGGGCTTAAGGAATAAAATGATGCCATCAAGTTGAAATCAAAATCATAAAGGAAAAATAGAAATCTGCTTAACAGATTGAAAATGTCAAAGATGAATAGTCCACACGGGACAAATAGGATATGAGCTTCACAACGATTAAGCCAATCCTTACAAAAAAATCAATTCCGAAGCCTAAGTAAAAATATCGGCTCGGAAAGATAGATCACATAAAATAATTTCGACATCAAATAAAAGCGAATTGAGTGTTGCAGATCAACCATCCGGATTCGCAGCTCACAAAGAAGTCATCAAGCACAAAATATTTTCAAAGAAAAGAATCGACAAGTTCTTTTGATATAAAATAGTGAGATGAAACCCATATCAAAAAGAACTCAAATAAGAAGATCACAAAATAAATGTAGTCAAGGATTAAATGAGAAATACCTTGACCACGAGAAGTGTTACCAGGAGCCTGCACTACATTGAGCTCTCCCTCTTTCTTACTTTGAAGTACAGGACATGCAGTAATATGGTGACCCGAATTTTTGCAATAGCAACAAAAGAGGGGTCTCGGACACTCCCTTGCATGGTGGTCTGTGGAACCACAATTGTAGCATCGTCCACGACTAGAGGTAGGAACTTTTGCTACCAGAGTTTGTTGCTTCCCTTTCTTATTAGAATCGGGGACTTTGAATTTGATAGGCCTCTTCAAGTTATTGTCGAAGTTCTGTTGGGCATGCACAACTTCAACATCACCTTCATTATCGGCCTCTTCAAGGTGAAGAGCGATATCAATAAGCTGATCAAATGAAACCTCAAGTTTCAGAAGTAATGGCTTCTTAAGATTCTTATTCAAGCCATAGACAAATCTTTGATTTTTCTTTATCAGGGTATTAATATACTCAACCCCGTATTTAGAAAGAGACTCGAAAGATGCGACATAATCTGACACAGAAGATTCACCTTGAACAAGGTCAATAAAACGCCGGGCCAGAGTTACTTTTTCAGCCTCTCGCAGAAATTTCGATTCGAATCTTTCCCGGAATTGCTCCCAAGTGAGATCCGCTTCAACGATTTCAGAAATTAGGAGCTCATACCAATCTAACGCTCTTTCTAGGAGCATGCTAGAAGCCACTTGGACTCGATGAAGGTCAATAAGGTTCATGCAAGAAAAGATGCGATCGCATGATTTGAGCCAAGCTTGAATTTCTATAACACTCTCGGATCCCCTGAATGGCCTTCCACCCAAATCGGTGTAATCTCTGCACAAGCATGCAAAACCGGATCTAGGATGCGTAGGCTCTGGATTGGGTCCTGCAGCTTGAGCGTTCTTAACAAGATCTAGAAGTTGCTGGGCAGACATAAATACTCCATCCTGGGGAGTAGCACCAGATTGACCGGCGCTGGGACGGCCTGGTCTAACCATTTCTCTTCTTTAAGATAGAAAGAAAGAAGAGGAAAAAAGTTACTCTCAAAATAAATATCAAGCAATCTTGATAGATAAAACAAGGAATCATAAAAGAAAGTAGGATAGAACGGTACGAAGACCCGAATAAAATCCTAAAGCACAACTCCTAAGAAAGACTTAGGACATGATCCTTGCTAAATTATTCTATATTGTTCCGAAGTTTGGCTCTGATACCAGGCTGTGACGCCCCACCTCTATACCCACGCTAGCCAAGAACATTACGGTGAATGCTGTCAACTAGCACAGAGAATAAGGCTATTGAGGAGCGACCATCCGTGTAATTGCTTTGCGCGAGCATCGATATGTCAGATAGTATACATGCATTTCTTTATCAAGAGGGAAATCCGACATACCGACACAAACTCAAAGCTACTACACAGTGGCTATAATAATCTTCGGAAACGAGTATAGAAATAAACATAACATAAATCAGTCACGGATAATTTCAGATCACAACGGCGGAAATAGATATGAATATTACACATGAAAGTGTACATCAGAGTAGTGGTCAAAAAGATCCACAATAATACAAAGGAATAGATGCAAGTGCTAGACAAAAATATGTATACATCAAGGAGTCTGTATCTCAAATGTATACAACAAAAACTACCAAACTAGAGTAGTCAGCCAAAAGTCAGAAGATGGTTCCAGATAGGAAGACATGAGGAAGCACCTGTAAAATCTCAGTCTGACCCGAGTATTATTTAAGAAGAAAATAATAAACGGATCAGTCTAGCTATAAATATCAGATGAAGTGATATATAATAAGAGATACGACATAAACATATAATAATCACAATGCCAAGCTGTGATAAATAAGTAATTGAAAATCAACAAGAGATTAATCAATATCACAATAATCTACTCAAGATAAAAAGGAATGTCATACTCCTAATTTCATTCACCAAGCCACAATAATTGACATATATATCAATGCCCATCGTAAAAGTTGGTGAAACATAAATTCCAGAAATCAACACACGAAATCCAGAATCACAATAAAAAGGATGGCCAATCCCAAAAACTGGACATCGACGCACCTAGAAAGACACGCCCCATGTACAGTCGAACATCGACGCACCTAGAAAGATACGCCCCATGCTCTAGCATCGACGCACCTAGAAAGATACGCCCCATGCACAAATAAACATCGATGCACCTAGAAAGATACACCCCATGTAATGTCTAACATCGATGCACCTAGAAAGATACACCCCATGCATAGACGAACATCGACGCACCTAGAAAGATACGCCCCATGCATAGACAAACATCGACGCACCTAGAAAGATACGCCCCATGTCCCGACTTATTGAGCCGATTGCTCCACGAAGTAAATAAACATCGATGCACCTAGAAAGATACACCCCATGCAATGTCTAACATCGATGCACCTAGAAAGAGACACCCCATGTAAAGTCGAACATCGACGCACCTAGAAAGATACGCCCCATGCATAGACGAACATCGACGCACCTAGAAAGATACGCCCCATGTCCCGGCTTATTGAGCCGATTGCTCCACGAAGTAATAAACATCGATGCACCTAGAAAGGTACACCCCATGCATAAATAAACATCGACGCACCTAGAAAGGTACGACCCATGTATAAACAAACATCGACGCACCTAGATAGGTACGACCCATGTAAGAAATGAGACGGAGCTCAATAAAATGAGGAACAATCCTCCACATAGAAAAAGAGACATCGCACATTGCTAGTCTAAATCACAAAGATGATCGTCATGATCAACGAGAAGTGTCAATTACAATAAGCTAGTAAATATACGAGCTTAGCTTCATGTCCCATAACCACTAGCTTAACTTAAATATTTACGAACAAATTGTAGATCTCCACTAGAAAATTGTCACAAGAGTTTCAATCGAACGAGTCCAAGAATTAACCAACGAAGAACACACAAGCGTTTCATACCACTTGTTTTACTAAGTCATTTAATTAGATTTCTCATACGAGTGAGGTAAAGGTTTGTATATACTAATAGATTGGAAAACGGTTTTATAAACGAATTTGGTATTGAAAATAGAGTTCAAATCGTTTTGAGGAAAGAGTTTTGATATTTACTACTAGTATTGAAACCTTTATATTTTTAAAGTGACAAATCACAAAGATGATAATAGAACAATTGATCATCAAAATTCACATACGAAGACGTCAATAGATCCCAAAGAAACCGATAAAGAATCCATCGAAATGGATATTCAAAAATCCCTAAAAAGAGTCATCAAAGTCATAATAAATGATAACAACAAATAGGATTAGCACGAACCGATTTAAATTGGAATTCTCAAACAAAAAGGCAAGAAGGCAAAGTCACAACAGTTTCAGACGTCTGAAACAAGTGGTTCAGACGTCTGAATCTGGAAATATAAAAATTTCCAGAATACGATTCAGACGTCTGAACCAAGTGTTTCATACGTCTGAAATACGCATATTTTAGCCTATTTCCTTTCTGTTCGAAATAGTACCAATTCAGACGTCTGAAACAATATATTCAGATGTCTCAATCTGGGAATAGAAAACTTCCCAAACAATATTCAGACGTCTGAATCTCACGTTTCAGACGTCTGAATGAAGGGTTCAGGGCATTCCCTGAACCTAGGCCAAAAATGGCCAAACGAATATCGAAAACGATCGAATGAGAAAATGGTGATGACTAAGGAATTACGTCGCACGACAACCCAGCCTAAAGGGCTCTTCGATACGCCTCAAGTATCAATGTCCAAATATCCATGAAAGGATTTTCACAAATTAGACCAAAACACCAAAAATTGGAATATACACGAAATCGATCCAAACCAAAATCAATTGCACACGAATAAACGTTAGGAATTCATACCTAACAATCGAAGATAATTATAGACAAAGATGTGAGACAAAAATCTCACCTTTGAACCCAAATCAATGAAGAAGAAGCTATAGAGCAATGGTAAGAACAATCACTCTTCAATTCCAACCCAACAAGCTTGAATCTAAGCTTAAAGGAGAAACATTTCCTAAATTAGGTTTAGGAATTTTCTTAAATCAAAGAGAGAATGAGTTGGAGAAGAAGAAGGAGATGCTTACCAATGGGTTCACATGAGTTTGGAGCAAGAAGATGGATTTGCTAATGGAAACCAGGGCTTTGGATTTCCTAATTCTTTTTCTCTTCCCCCATTTTTGCTTGAGCTTGAGTGTTAGGAAAATAGAAAAGCAGTGAATGAAGAGGAGAGGAGTTGGGACTGAATACATAAATGGGCTCAGCCCAAACCAAAACCCTAAGTGAAAATTAGCAAAATTCAACTATCTCCAAACATATCGAAGGTTATACTCAAAAAGGACGCAAACGACATTTTAAACTCAATGAGGGTGGTCTCGAGTCCCAATTCGACTGTTTGCAAAAAGTAGCTTTTCGGACCAAAATCCGACGAACGATAAAATATTTAGATAAAATATTTAAATATAAAATCGATAAATATGCGGGTTGTTACACCACACCTCCCTTGGTGACAAAACTCCACAAAATTGCAAATAATGTCCAAAACAATGCACTAGCCACCACTATTACTTCACCACCTTCATACTTCACCATGGCCACCACCTCTAGCCACGACCACCACCTTTCTACCACCACTACACTTCATCTTAGCCTCTGTCTAGATCTGAAATTGACATGGCCAAGACTCCATGAACCAAAACTCCACAAAAGCAATGCATAAAGCCTTGAAACATTCATGATCGCCACCCTATCACTTCATATCTTCATCCACCACATTGGCCACCACCATAGGCCCCACCACCACCTTTTCTAGACCTCCCCACACCCCTCCATCTACTGTCCAAACCTGTACAAGTATGGCCAAGCCCCACTTGACCCAAGGCCGAGCCTTGTTGTGCTCAAAAACTTCATATATGTTGCCTTGACCAATTGTATGCTTCATGTTACAACCCTACCACTCCATACTCCTTCTAGCCATGAGTTATGGTGCCAAACCTGAGCTATATCATCATCATGGCTGAACCCAAGAACCTCCTAGGCCAAGCATTTGAATGGTTAAAGCAAGGTCAAGTAATCTATTCCTTTGTTGCTTCGTATTTTCATTGTTTCAACATTGTTTTGCGTTGAATATTTATGTGTGTATTGTCTTGTTTTGGTTATTGTTTACAAGACAAATATCAAGGCTCTCCATATTTTCAAATCAAAAGTCGTGCTGTATCGTGCTTGTCATACTTTTGGAACCGCTCTTGTGTTTGTTGTTTTGGTCTTCAGTTTGAAACAGTGAGTCTTTCTCACTCTGACATTTATACTTATGAAAGTGAATTGATGACAAGTGTTTAGTAATAAAAAAATGTTTATGCAAGTTAATGATGATCATATGATATGCTATGCCGTATTATTACCATATTATTACCATGTTAAAACTGTTAATTTTCACCTGACATCTGATATATGACTGTATATTGTGATATTGACCTTGTTTATATTATTTCTGCATATGATCACACTACAAGTTCCCTGTTAGAAAAAAAATGTTATGGGCTGAAATGATAGGCCTGAATGGTTTTAAATTTTTCATTTTGACTTGGGATTGCGGGTTTGAAATGATAAAACCCGGATTTTCTTTGTAAATTATGGGTTGAAATGATATATTACCCATATCACTTTACCTAGCGTAGAAAATTATATACAGGCCCGTAGTTAAAATATGTTTTTCTAAAATTTTAAATATTTTAGAAATTTAATTATTATAATATTTTGATTTTAAATTTAATAAAAAAAGGATTTTTGCAAATTATTATTGATTTTCTGAATAATTGTAAGTGAAATGAATTAATGGAAAAGTTAGAAATTTTGAACGTAAGTTATTTTGGAAATTTTGATTTAATTTTAATTGGGTATGAAATTATGATAAATTTATGATAATTTGAATTTAAATGAATTTAAAATGATTTTTATCATATTTATGATTTTTTTAATAAAGTTGAAATGTGAAATGAATAAATATTTTATGTTGAAAATTTGAAATATAACTAGAATTGGAAATTTATGAAATTGACGTAAAAGTGAACTTTTAGTTAAGTAAATAAAAATAAAACAAAGTTATATTTGAGAATTTGAACTTAAGTGTTAAGTTGAAATTTTATGTAATGGATTTTAAAAATTCAACATTGCATTTTTATAAGTGAATAATTATTAAATCTTGATTTTTGAATGGAAATTTAACTTTATAAAATCATGAACTTGAGGAAAATTAAATGATGTTTATAAATGTGAAAATGTATTATTTTATAAGTGAAAAATGTTTTTAATAAAAATATAATTGGTTGAGAAATTTTATTGAATATTTGAAGTTAATTGAATGCATTTTTGAAATGCTATTAATTACAATGTAAATGATATTACAGCATTTGTAAACGCTGTAGTTGATGATAATGAACTAAAAAGCTAAATTGAATTAAAAGCTATTATAGCAATCTTTGTAAGTGCTATAATTTTTGAATTTAACTAAGTTTGTTCGAAATTTAAGTAAACCCTATTACAACATTTTAAAATGTTGTCTTTTGTTAAATTGAACTGTTTTGAATATATTTTTCCGTAGCGTTTTCTAAATGCCACGTAAAGTGAATTTTCACTACTTTGATAAACTTAAGTGAATAAATGAACTTTGGAAGTCAAAAATTTTGGAAATTTAATAATTTAATTATTAAATATAATAACTTCATTGAAATGATAAAAAAGAATTTTTGGAATATAAACTGTTTTGAAATATGAATTGAAATGGTATTTTAGATTGAATAAAATGAATAATGATTTGAAATGAATGAAGTTTGAAAAGATACGATATTTTGATGTATTAAAATGATTTGAAACGAAGTTTTGAAAGGATATGACATTTTGATATATTAAAATGATTTGAAACGAATTTTTGAAAGATATAATATTTTTGATATTAAATGATTTGAAAACGGAGTTTGAAAGATAGGACATTTTGATATTAAAATGATTTAAAAAGATGTTCTGAAAGATATGATATTTTGGAACTGAAACTTTGAAAGGTTATGATATTTTGATATATTAAAATGGTTTGAAAGGTAGTGTTGAAAGGGTATTGAAATTTAATATATTGAAATGGTTAGAAATGACTTGATATTTATTTTGATAAATATTTGAATTGAAAGATATTTTACGATGATATATTGAAATGGTTTTGGAATTGATTTAATCTTTATTTTGATAAAGATTTGGATTGAAAAGGATATTTTATTTTGAAGTATAAAATATTGTTTTAAAGTTATAGCTACGGGTTACAATAACGATTGGTTGTTAAAGAGACCGGGATCAGATATTGTCTTATAGCCGGCCACTACCGAAAACCACTTTAACAACTGTGTACGCGGTGGAGATTCCAGAATGAAGTAGGATGGTGGCGACGTTCTCGAGGTATATTACGTGGAACCAACTCCCGTGAGTTGGCATATATGACTAAAACAGGAGCTATACCGGGCTACACAAAGGGTCGCACCCTTTCATCGAGCATGCTCCATCGGAAACCATTCTATTACTGTTGTGATTCGATTCGGTGGCACCACTTTGATTCGGGGGTATTGTTCGAGGTGGGCGGAAGCTGCTGGCTTGCCGTCACCACCGGTCCGGGAGTGCAAACGGTGTATCCACCCTGGCATTGTCCCACGTGCCGTGCCATATCCTTATATCGAGCCCACTACAATTTTGGTTTTAAAGATTCGACTGCGTTAAGGTTCACCATCCCCTTAACGCTATTTTCTATATGATTATACTCTACTGATTAGACACTACCGTATATAGCGTATATTACTACATAGTAAATAGTTTAACGGATCCTTAGAGGATGGGCGGTCCCAAGCATCCTTTAAGTTACTGATGCATTTTGTTACTGTTCACTAGAGTTGATTTATAGTTTATAAGTATTTGTGTCCTGACTCGAGGGTTTTGTGGTTTTCTTTACGCTCGGGTCAGATTGATTGAGTTAGCATTCAAGATTCATCTTCGGTGTTAGAGCTTTCCTTGAAGATCCAGCCATCTATTTTGTTTCAGTATCCAGTGGTTCAGTGATTTATCTGATTTGTACCTGATGTATCCTGTTACTCTTCTGTTGTATCTTATCTAACTCTGATGTATCTCATATTTTATATAGTAGCTTCATGAACTACTATCTCCTCTTTTACTTCCGCTGCATTATCATTACTCTGTGTCTGTGATCTGTGATTTTATTTACTGTATATTCTGAGATTTGCCAAATTTTTAATTACAACGCGGCATTTTGAGCAATTCAATTCCGGCATGAGTGTCTACCTATACACATATAATGGATGCGAATGGTTGAAAATATCGGGTCGTTACAACAACCTTGTATAAGTAATACGGCATCGGGCTTATATTTAGTAGCTTTAGGTCGTGGACGACTCAAGCTAGGTCGTGAGTCTTGAACGAGTTAACTGGCAAGTCGCAAGTCATGGCTTAACTGGTAAGTCCTGAATCGTGTACGAGTTAAGAGGCCACTGTGCCAAGTAGCTGCATCGGACTTGTCTTCCTTTGCCTGTGTCGTGAACGTTCTAGCATAGGTCGTAAGTCGGTAGCGACCCCAGTGTAGTTCGTGATCTTGTCCCTGTCTTGAGCAGTTAGGACAGCAACTTCCCTGGACTGTTAGATCGGCATCTCTCTTAGGCCAGCATCCTTGTTAGATCAGTAACCAACCTAAGCCTTAGGTCGGTACCCCCTCAAATCTTAGGTCGGCTTTTCTGTTAAGTCGGCATCCTCTAAGGCGCTAGGCCGGTACCCGTGTTAGGTCGGTAGCCATCTTAGATCGGTAACTTTTGTTGAGGTATTAGGTCGGCGTCCATCTTAAGCCTGTTAAGTCGGTATCCCTCTTAGGGCTTAGGCTGTTAGATCGGCATCCATGTTAGGTCGGCAACCTTTTGGGTCGGTAATCTTTCAAGTCGTTGAGTCAAAAACGGGGCGGAGTTAACAGAATGGTTCTTTTACATTTCAAAAGTCAATTCATATTTAATGTCAAAATGTTATATTCGATTTCAAATCATATTTCTTTCGAAATCATATTTACTTTCAAAACTATATTCACTTTCAAAATCATATTCACTGTTGAATTTATCGATAAGATAGGTTAATTAGATCTTAATTCCAAATCTTCATATTTACTCAAATATGTCATTTCACAAAAAAGGTATCAATTCCAAATTCTGACTTAGGTTGTATCATCATCAAGGATTCAAATATAAATACTTCAACTTTACACATCTGAAATTTTCAAAAATAATTTATATAGTATAGGTAGTTTAATGGTTTTAAAAATAGTTTAAGATAGAAAGAAATAGTTTAAATAGTAAAAATAGTTTAAATAGATTTAAATTTGATTTAACTAGATTTAAATTGATTTAAATAGATTAAAGATAGATTAAATAGATTTAGTTATGTTTAAATGTTTTAAATAGATTAATTATATATTTAATAGATTTAAATTATATTAAGTAGATTTTTAAATAGATTAATAAATTTTAAATAGATTAAATAGATTTAAATTATACTAAATAGATTTAAAATAGATTGAATAGATTTAAATTATATTAAATAGAATTAAAATAAATTAAATAAATTTAAAATAGATTAAATAGATTTAAATTACATTAAATAGATCTAAAATAGAGTAAATAAATTTTAAAAAGATTAAATAGATTTAAATTATAGAAAATAGATTTAAAATAGATTAAATAAATTTAAAATAGATTAAATAGATTTAAATTATATAAAATAGAAAATAGACTAAATAAATTTAATTAGTTTAAAATAGGTAAAAAAAGATTAAATTGGATTAAATAGGTTATAATAGATTAAATAAATTAAAAATAGTTTTATATTGCTTAAATAGATTAAATTAGTTTAAAATAAATTTCAAAGTTATATCCAAACATTTCCAATAACTCAATTTTCGATAAATTCATTTGTACACGACACTTTAACTTTGAAATTCCAATTTTAAATCCTTTAAACAATTCCTTAAATCAATTCCAATTTTAACATTTATGCTTAGACTTCCGAAAATAATCCAGTTTATATATATCAAATTTCTATTTCAAAATACCATTTAACTAAATTCAAAATTTTAAAATTCAAAAATCGTTTAATTTAACCAATCCAGTGTCCGTATATAATTTACTATCCTAGGGTTAAGTGATATGGATATTTATCATTTCAATCCGTAGTTTAAAAATTTACGGTTATATATCATTTCAAACCACAATCCCAATTAAATAAAATCCATAAAATCGCTCGAGTCAATCATTTCAACCCATAACGATTTTTCCTTAATCTATAGATCATTCGGGTATGTATCATTTCAACCCATAAAGAACCTGCAGTGTTATAATAATATAAAAATATAACATCCAATCATCCAATATCAACAATCAAACATCCATCACAATCATTAGCCAAATAGATCAATAAACATAACCAAATAACTAATAATCAATAATAGGTATTAAATTGAAAATTTAAATTCAATATTAAGTTAAACGATGATTAAATGCAATAAAAGTCAAATTTAACTAGAATGACAGTTTAAACATACTAAATATCGATCAATTAATTTCAAATCACCTCATAAATTTAATTTAACTAACATAAGATAGTTTAGTAATTGTAAGTAGGTTAAAACGCTCACCGTTGATTTCAAATCAATTTGATATCCAAAATGAGGCCCAAAATTCAACAGCATTAGAATTCGCCCATACTAGTTCCAAAATATCTTGAATTCCGATACGATCCCAATGAAGGAAATTGCGTGTGAATCCAAGCTCGTATGCAAAAGTTATTAACGTTAGAATATTAGAAAATTTTGACTTCAGGTCTTACTTTGAGTCGCCGCCTCAATTACCCGGTGCATGCTTTGAGTTTTTGCCAAAATGACCCAAGAACCGAGTCATTTGGCTCCTGACCCGAAGTCGCTCAAGGGTTTTCGCATCTGGAACTCAAAGCGCGCCAAGATCCGCCTTTTTTTGGCCTCGAACCCTCTTTAATCCCAAGTCGCAGCAGGGTTTTCTCATCTGAAACTTGAAGTAGACCTCTTCTCCACTTGAAGTAAACCTAGAGCAAATTATTTTTGGTCATTTTTTTTTGGAATTAGGTTTTGGAATTTAGGAATTAGGTTTGAGAAGGAGGAGGAAGATGTATGTACAGAACTAATAATATGAGAAACAACTCGGGTTTATACCAGTTTATACATTGGCAGGGTTGGATCGAACATCTACGCGACCTAAAAAGCCAGTTCTGACCCCGAAACGAAAATATGTCATCTCATATATCAAAAAAGATGTTTTCGATGATATTAAACTCAATGGAACATGCTTCAAATCCTAATTCTATCATATGAAGAAGTTAGCTTTAAAAATCAACTTATTTTGATTGAATTCAATTAAATTGATCTCTACGCGTTTCGAGCCCGCACGATCAAACGGCAAGTCCGACCGCTACGAAACATGAAATCCTACAATAATTCACCGTTACGGATCCGATGAAACTAGTTTCGTCGGAATCCGAATCAGTGTCCAAAATGGCTATTTTCACATTATTTAAATAAATAAATATTAAATTAATTAATGGCTTTTTAATTCAATATTTATAAACTAACCAATTTTCATTCTTTTTGATTACTTAGATATTTACAATAATTTAAAATAAGTTTACATAAAATTTCAATGTTGGTTATTACACAACTTACAATGTTCAATTTGAACTTTAATTAAATCCAATTAATTATAATTTAATTCCAATAAATTGATCTAATTTGGTTTCAACCTTTTTATTCAGTCAATTATTACTTTATAGACATAGTTAACATTTGTTTACATCTTATTACACAAATATTCTACAATTATCATTTTTTACCTTATTAGTTGAAGTACTCCAATAAGATTGAACCTTTGTTGACTTTGACATTAATAAAAAATTAAAATCTCACAACTTCATTTTCTTGGTTTCATTTTTATTTTCAAATCAATTTATTGCCTTATGAGTGTAATTGACATTTCTGTATATTTTATTACATTCCCAATATGCAGTTATTGTATTAACTCACATTATTGTAACATTTATTTGTAATTGATTAATTAAATTGGTAACAAATAACAATTGTTACCTTTTATACATTTAACCACATTTGTATGTTTATTATCTATAAACAAATGTTATAACAACTTACATAATACTAATTCTATCCAATTACCTTTTATTGCACATCATTTCATTAATTAATACAACTTTAATTTATCAACTACTCTTTTAATTCAATTATCAATTAATACACACATTATTACAATTAATTTACAATCTATAACCAATTATAACTTTTAATCATTTTAATTAATTGGAATTACATTCAAAGCCAATATCAACTACCTTAAATAATACAATTTCATTTCATTCCAGATATATTCTTATTTTTAAATCACAAATTTTTATCTCACTCAACATTAAATCACAAAACTCTATTAAATTAACAAATTTTTTATTATCAAAAATTACGGGTCATTACACTCTTCCCCACTCAAAACTTGTTGTCCTCAAAAAGCAAAAGAAGGGAAAAGAAGGAATTAAGAAATCGATATATCATATTCAAATATTAAAATTTATAAAAAATTAATTTACATAATTAAATAATTTAAATAAAATATATCGATTTATTAGAATTAAATCCTTTATATCAAAAGTTCGGAAAAACATTTCACAAAATTTTCTAAGTCCAAAATTCACGGAAAATTTTGGTAGAGTCTCCTTGTACGAAGAGGTCTGAGGAGATTATAATATCAATAGTAACAATATATATATATGTCATATTTTTCAAAATAAAAACCACGGGGAAAACAATATAATACCGCTAGAAAACTGTAATCCGAGAACGTACCTTTTTGTCGGGCAAATAACGCTTAATTTATGAAACCAAAAGCAGTAGCAATTGCTTCCATAACATGTATTTCACTTATATAATCCAAAGAGTTAATAATTATGTAAAAGAGAAATATTTTAAGTCGTTTAAGTCAATAACAACAAATCGATCACAACATAACAACAATCATTTGCAAATCAAACAGTATAAACATCATTTTCAACAAAGAGAGCAATTATACATCCATAGAAAAAAAATGGTTTTCGGGTTCAGAACTTCTAATCATATAAAATGATAAGTAGACTATGAAGTAAACCATACACTCAACAGTCGTAGATGACTTTATAGATTATTTATACGTCTTACACAATAGAAGTATCCATTCCCAACTAATCCATAAGCCAATACAAATAAAATTTCAACTAATATTTAGGTTTATTCTTATTACTCTTTCTTTTTCACATTATTCACTATTCATTTTCATCTGTTCATAAAATGCTTTTCTTTAATTCATGTTCATTACTTGCAAAATTTTAATTTTCATTCATTCATATAAGGCTTATTTCATTAATTTACATTCTTTACTTACATAATGTTACCCGGATGTTTGTCCCAGTTGCAGGGTACTGATCATATGGGCTTTTGTTTCATTCTGGGTGACTCGGGCCAAATAAAAGGATGAATATCGCTCGGCTTAGGGGGGAAGTGCATTGTTTGGCCTAAGATCATCGCTCGGCATTGATAGTCGGAACTGCATCGCTCGGCACAGAGGCTTTATTCGGCATAGAGGCCTCGATCGGCATAGAGGCCTCATTCGGTATACAGGCATCGTTCGGCACAGAGGCCTCGTTTGGCATACAGGCCTCGCTCGGCATTCGAATGTTGTCCGGCAGGGATATCTCGTTCGGCCTAGGTACCGTTCAGCATTGCTCCATCGCTCGGCACACTTGAGTCATTACTCAATCGCTCAGCATTCTCTTGTTTAGCATCTACTATTCGGCAACTTTCTTTGACAGCGTCGTCTATCAAAGATTACTCAGCAAGGTCGATCGACAACTGCCGTTCGACATGCCTGGCCCGGTGCGTAGAAGTCATCTACTGTGGCCGAGTTACTTTGTTCCTGGACCAGTGAGGGAAGTCCAGCTTATCTTCGCCTATAAATAGAAGGGCAGGGGCTCAGCGAAAGGGACCTTTTTTCGAGAATACTGGAGAGATTCTACCGCTTTCAAGACTCGTTCTTTTTTAGTTATCATTTGCATTCAAGTAGTTGGTGTACGGATTTTATCTATATTAAATTGTTTATAAAAGCAATAAAGATTAAACTCAAAGTGGATGTAGGCAGTTACCCCGAACCACTATAAATCTGGTGTTCTAGTTTTTGCAATTAATTCTGCTTAAATTCCTCTATTTTAATCTTCAATTTTCATTAATCTCTCTACACAAATCTTTCTTTGGATGTTAGTGACCAAATCTGGTGCTAACGTTTTTGTGCTTTCACTAAGAACCACATTCTCAATTCATTAGGATCTACTTTATAGCTACTAGATTGTACAAATCCCCCAAAGGTGATCCAAGTCATTCGTAGGAAGCCTATAGGTTGTACTCAGAGTTCATACCAATAACTCTACAATGGGAATTCCTCATACCAGATCAGCCTCGCACAACGCAGATGTCAATGAGACTGCTAGCATCCAACAAGTAGGACCAAGCAACCAGCAAGTTAATCCGGGCGTAGGGACTGTTGTCGCCCAAAGCCAGAGGGAAGTTGTCACCGGAATGGAGTTCAATAACTTGATGAGAGAACTCATGGAAAGCAGGAGGCAACTTAGTGAACAGATTCAGCCTAACACCAACCTTACGACTCAGCTTACTCAACAACAGCATCACAATGCTGGAGGTAGCCCCGCTACTTACTCTTCATCTGACAGCTCGACTTCGTCCGATGAACCTCCCAGGCGTAGTCGTCGCAGAATTGAAACAAAATAAGCAGGTGTTGCTGATCGAGCAACTAGGGATCACTTACACCTTAGAAACCACACCTAAGTAGGAGCAAGAAACTTAGGATCTGGGGCACGAATGGAAGCTAGATGGTCGGCCCACCATGGTCCTAATGAAGCCGGTCCCAAAGTTACACATTTGGGAGACCGCCAGCAGAGGAGACACCAACTAAAAGGATCTCATGGGACAGATTTCAACCTTCCATCTTCCATTCAAACACCGGACCTATCGGCTATGGTTAGACAGTTGATGAGAGAAAATCAAGGCTTGACCAATGATGATTGAGGGATATCCAGGAGTCATACTCTATTCATATATATTATTCTACAGGTCGAGTACCCTAGGAAGTTTAACATGCCAACTATTCCGGCCTACGAAGGGAAGACTGATCCCCGACAGCATGTGATGAGACATGAGTGGATGATGGATTCAGCTAGGGCTAATGATGCAACTAAGTGTAGATGCTTCCCGATAACTTTATCTGGGATTGCTACCATGTGTTCACCCGACTTCCTCCACGGTCTATATATAGCTTTGATGAATTAGCGACGAAATTTGTGGAGCAATTCGGGATTCATGCCACTCATCCCAAGGACGTGATGTCCTTGTCCAGTGTGATTCATGCTCCAGGGGAATCATTGAAGGAGTACTTACAGAGATTTTGTGTTGCGGCTATTGAAGTTAGCAACCCAAATGACCATGCCATTCTGATGGCTGTCGTGCGAGGGGTAGATCCGGATTTGGAGTTTGGCAATTGGCTGGCAGGAAAACCTCCAATCACGCTAGAGCGTTTTTATTCAAAGGCTCATAAATTCATAAGAAGGAAAGAAGCCAGGTGGACGAGGCGAGATAATGCACCAGGGCCTGGCAAGGAGGCTGTGATGAGCAACATCGCTGTGAAACAATCCGGCAATAACTAGGAGAAAATCTAAGTCAATGTCCAGAACAAGCCTAGGCAATCTAAAGGGTCCGGAGGAGGAAATCTCAGAAAGAAAAGGGAAGCTAGGAAATGGTAACCAAGGATTCCAACTTACAATGAATACACTCCTCTGAATGCATCTTTTGAAAATATTTACCTGTCAACTTGTAATACTCTTCAATATCGAAAGCCATGCCCAAAGGAGTCTGTGGAGGAACAAAAGCAAACCATGAAGTACTGCGGCTTCCATGAGACTTACGAGCAAAATACCGAGGAGTGTAGACACCTCCATTATGCCATAGAAAAGCTATTTCGACAGAAAAAGTTGCAAGAGCTTGTCAAGAACCCACAGGAAGGTAGACAAGGAACATCTGACCCTGGACGCGGGCAAGCTCCACGCCATCCAAAGGAACCTGCTCGAACTGTAGGTAGACTGGTCATAAACACAATAGTCGGTGGACCTCATCCAATAGTCAAGAATTGGCAAGAGATGGAGCGTTATGCCAATTCCTTAAAGCACATAGATTTTGAATATTGTTCGAATACAGAAGATGGGTCTCTGGCTAAGCAACAGCGTACAACGGCGGACGACATAGTATTCAGGAGTAGAGATGTCGATCTGGTGGAGGCTCCTACCGTCGACGCGATGGTTATCTCTGCGACAATCGGGCCAGCATTGGTGAAAAGAATTTTGATTGATTGTGGAAGTTCTGTTAACATCATCTTTAAAAAAGCATATGACCAAATGAAGTTGGAGACAAAGGATCTAAACCATCTAAAGCCCGCAACCATGGCTTTGATGGTGCATCTACTAATGAAGTGGGTTATGTTAAACTACCTGTTGAACTGGGACAAGATGAACGTAGGAGGGTGCGAATCCTGCCTTTCATTGTTTTGGATATCTATTCTCCATACAATGTGTTTCTAGGTCGACCAGCCCTGGGAGAGTTTCGAGCAGCTTTGGCCCCTTGGTGTTCAATTTTGAAATTTCCGGTAGACAAAGGAGTTGGTGTGGTGCAAGGCGATTATAATGACCTGAAATTTCAACCCAAAAAATTCCAGATAATTAAGAAAAGAAGAAAAGAGAAAGAAGAAGAAAACAGAAACAAGTCACAAAAACCTCTCATTCGTAGCTTATCAAATTATAATATCACATAAATAATAGTTATACAAAGGAAAACTGTACTTGTCAAATTACACTTTAATATAAACATCAGAGTTACAACATATTTACAAGCACAGGACAAATAAATCAATCTGTTTCAGATACTATAATATGTATTCACTCAACTCATTCTAGGGTACCGTTGACCCTATCTTTAAAGAGTATTCCCCACCAGGGCCGAGATTCTCTCTTAACCTCGCTCTAATACCAAATGTAACCACCTGGAAATTTCGAGAACGAAATTTCCGGGTCGTTACAGCAATCAGGCGACCGGTCGTGCATGTTATGTGGTTGAGCTGAGAGAGGTCCAACGAAGGGAGAAAGGAAAGGTTGCGGACAGCTCAATCCGCGCTCGAGTCACTGGAAATTGACAAGTAGTGCCCAAGCCCTGGCTCGGGCAACATGATCAAATCTATAGAGAAATAGATCTGAGAGATGATGATGAAGAACCCAGGGATGCAAAAGTAGCACCGTCTAAACTAACGATTGACATACCAGTCAGCAAAGATGACCCATCGCGAGTACTTAAGATTGGACACAACTCGACCCCTCGATGACCGAGGATTTCACTGACTTCCTCCGAGCGAATCTGGATGTTTTCTCTTGGACATATTTGGATATGTGTGGGATTTCTCCTGCTATCGCGAGTCATAGCTGAACATAGACCCGAGGTATGTACCAGTAAAGCAGAAAAGGAGAGGCATGGACCCTGGGAGGTCCACGGCTCTTAGAGAGGAGTGCACAAACTCAAAGCCAATAGGTTAGTCCATGACGTCCTCTACCATGAATGGGTGTCTAACCCCGTGCTAGTGAGAAAAGCAAACAGGAAATAGAGGACCTGCGTAGATTACTCTGATCTGAATAAAGAATGCCCTAAGGATAGTTTTCTTTTGCCCAGGATTGACCAGCTGGTCGACTCAAGAGCAGGACACGAGTTGTTGTCATTTATGGATGCGTAGTTGAGATATAATCAAATCCCGATACACATTCCAGACCAAGAACACACCATTTTTGTCACAGACGTTGAGCAATATTGCTATGTAGTGAAGCCTTTCGGATTGAAAAATGCGGGAGCGACTTATCAGCATCTGGTGAGTCGAATGTTTAAAGACTAGATAGGTAGAACAATGGAAGTCTATGTGGATGACATGCTCGTGAAGTCACGTCAGTCAAACGATCAAATTCGAGACTTATCAGAAATGTTTGATATACTCAGATATTATGGAATTAAAATCAATCCTTGAAGGTGTTCATTTGGCGTTGCGTCTGGGAAGTTTTTGTGTTTTATTTTTAGTGCACGTGGAATTGAAGCTAACCCAGAAAATATTCAGGCTATTTGAGACATACAAGTGCCCAGAACTATAAAGCAAGTACAAAGCTTGAACGGAAAAGTGGCCGCGCTGAGTCGATTCATATCCAGAGCTACAAATAAGTGTATTCCCTTCTTTGATGTAATAAAGAAAGGAAAGAGAAATTTCGAATGGACTTCCGATTTTGAGGATGCATTACGAGCTCTGGTAAGACATTTGGAAAGTCCCCTGGTGCTATTAAAGCCGGTACACCATGAAGTGTTGTATATATATTTGGCTGTGTCCCTACATGCCATCAGTATGGCTCGGATTAGCGAGGAGGACCGAGTTCAAAAGCTAGTGTGCTATGTCAGTAAACGTTTATTGGCGGCAGAATGAAATTATCCTAAGATTGAGAAACTGGCCTATTGCTTGGTGATTGCATCACGCAAGCTTTGCCCATACTTTCAGGCACACTCGATCATTGTTTATACCGATCAACCCTAGCGACAGGTACTCTAACGACCAGAAACCTCTGAAAGGATGTTAAAATGGAATATTAAGCCGAGTCAGTTCGATATTACCTACCTGACACGAAGGGCCATACAAGGGCAAGCACTAGCAGACTTCATCGCTGAATTCACCGTGTCAAACGAACCAAACAGTCACGATGTCATTCCCCTCATTCGATGGAAACAGTACAGCGATGGGACATCTAACGACCATTATTCTGGGGCTGGTATAGTTCTTCTAACTCCTGAAAACCGATCAATTTGGTACGCTTTGAAGCTCAATTTCCCAGCTTCAAATAACGAAGCTGAATATGAAGCATTGTTTGCTGGTTTGAAACCTATCAGGTAACTTGGAGTAAAATCTGTTGAAATCTTTTGTGACTCAAAATTGGTGGTGTACCGGGTGTGGGGAGATTATCAAGCAAAGGGGCAGAGGCTTGCTCCGTAACTTGCTCGGGTTCAAGAGCTGTTAGCAGATCTAGAATATTATGATATTTCACATGTCACATGTGAACAAAACAGAGAAGTCGATTCATTGGCCAAATTTGCAAGTACTGGCGATGCACAGCAAATGGGATTGGTTCCCGTCGAAACCTTACATGCTTCGAGCATAAATGTGATGGAGGTATATTTTGTGTTAGAAATTGAAAAGGAGAAGGAATCATGGATGACCCCATTCAAGCAATACTTGCTACATGGGGTCTTGCCCAAAAGAAAGAGCGAAAGATGACAAGTCATTCGTAAAGCTTAACGATATGTAATGCAAGAATGAATAATGTATCGGAAGGGATTCTCGGCCCCCTTACTCTGGTGCATTGCCCATAATGAGATAAAACGAGTCCTGAAGGAAGTCCATGAAGGAGAATGCGGTGACCATACTGGGGGCAGACATTAGCAAAGAAAATCCTCCGCTATGGATACTATTGGCTAACTGTAAATCGGGATGCTGCAGACTACGTAAGAAGAGGTGACAAATGCCAGAAGTATGCTAAAATCCAAAGAGCTCCGCTGACGGAACTCACACAAATGGTTATTCCCTGGCCATTTGCAATTTGGGGGGTCGATATTGTCGGTTCTTTACCCATATCCAAAGGTGGTGCAAAATACGCAATAGTTGCGATCGATTACTTTACCAAGTGGCCAGAAGTAGAGCCCTTAGCCACAATCACTACCAAGAAGGTCATTAATTTCATTGTACGAAACATTATATGTTTTTTGGCCTCCCACGGACTATCATTACAGACAACGGAACTCAAATCGAAAACAGGGAGTTCAAAAATTTTTGTCAAAAGTATGGCATTTAAAAAAGGTTTGCAGCAGTTGCTCATCCAAAAGCCAATGGACAAGTAGAAGCCTTGAACAAAATAATCAAGTCCATATTGAAAAAACGTTTGGAAAAGGCTAGAGGGAATGGGTGGATGAACTTCCAACAGCACTTTGGGCTTACATAACCACCCACAAGTCCATGACTGGCCACACTCCATTCAGATTGGCATATGGCACGGAAGCTGTTATTCCCATGGAACTTGAAGTTCCTTCACATCGAGTAACTCATTATGACCCTAAGACGAATCGAGAGCTTTTACTGGAATCATTGGATTTCGTTAATGAAAAACATGAAGAAGCTGATTCAAGGGAGGTTGCATATAGGCACCAATTCGCTCGATATTGTAATGAAAAAGTCAGACCGAGAACCATTGATGCGGGCGATCTCGTTTTGAAACAAGTTTTCCCGATCCCATCGCATATGAATCCCACATGGGAAGGTCCATACGTCATTGAATGGAGGCTTGGACAGGGAACTTTCAAGCTAGCGGCTGTTGATGGCGCGACACTCCCCCGAGCATGGAATAGCGAGCATATGCGGCATTACTATACTTAGTCTATTTCTTTCGTAATTTTGTTGCAATTATTTGCAGTATATATTTATTTCATTGATTCTTAGTTTTCGACACGTAATAAGACAATTTAGTTTGTTTTCATTAATAAAGTCTTGAAGCCATCTTTTCCATGAATTATTGATGTTTCCGTGAGAGATAATTCTATGGAAAAAAAATAAAGTTACATTATTCTGTCCAGCGTACGAAAGCTCACGAAAAAAATTAAAAAATCTCCAAGTCCCTAGAGTGCGGACTGAAGTACTCTAAGTCCCTAGAGTGCGGACTAGAGTATAAACGACTTAAAATCTCCAAGTCCCCGAAGTGCGGATTGGAGTACTAAAGTCATCAGAGTGCGGACTAGAGTATAAACGACTTAAAAACTTTAAGTCCCCGGAGTACAGACTGGAGTACTCTAAGTCCCCAGAGTGTGGACTAGAGTATAAACGACTTAAAACCTCCATGTGCCCAGAATGCGGGTTGGAGTACTCCGAGTCCCTAGAGTGCGGACTAGATTATAAACAATTTAAAATCTCCAAGTACCCGGAGTGCGGACTGGAGTACTCTAAGTCCCCAGAGTGTGGACTAGAGTATAAACAACTTAAAATCTCCAAGTCCTCAGAGTGCGGATTGGGGTACTTTGAGTCCCCAGAGTGCGGACTAGAGTATAAACGATTTAAAATCTCCAAGTTCCCAGAGTGCGAACTGGAGTATTCTAAGTCCCCAGAGTGAGGACTAGATTATAAACGACTTAAAATATCCAAGTCCTTGGAGTGTGGACTAGAGTACAATGAGTCCTCGGAGTGCGGACTAGAGTATAAACAATTTAAAATCTCTATGTCCCCGAAGTGCGAACTAGAGTACTCTTAGTCCCTAGAGTGCGGACTAGAGTATAAACGATTTGAAATCTCCAAGTCCCCAGAGTGCAGATTGGAGTATTCTGAGTCCCCAGAGTGCGGACTAGAGTATAAACGATTTAAAATCTCCGAGTCCTCGGAGTGCGGATTGGAGTACTCTGAGTCTCCAGAGTGCGGACTAGAGTATAAACGATTTAAAATCTCTAAGTCTCCGGAGTGCGGACGGGAGTACTCTGACTCCTGAGAGTGCGGACTAGAGTATAAACAACTTAAAATCTCCAAGTCTCGGAGAGCGGATTGGAGTACTCTGAGTACCCAGAGTGCAGACTAGAGTATAAATGACTTAAAATCTCTGAGTCCCCGGAATGCAGATTGGAGTACTCTGAGTCCCCAGAGTGGGGACTAGAGTATAAATGACTCAAAATCTCCAAGTCCCCAGAGTGCGGACTGGAGTACTCTAAGTCCCTAGAGCACGGAGTAGGATAGAAAAGACATAAAATCTCCAAGTCCTCAGAATGCGGACTGGAGTACTCTGAGTCCCCAAAGTGCGGAGTAAAAAATACTCTAAGTAACCAAAGCATGAAACAGAGGATTTACGATTTTCAAAAAAAATTCCGAGTCACATGGAGGTGAACTGGAGCTTGGGTAACTCACCGAATGTCGAGTTATGGTAACGAGTTTGACAGTAAGCTAAACAATAAAGATCATTTGGAAGACAAAGAAACTAAGTTTTATTTATTGATCCAAAATGAGGTTCCACTACACTCCCTCCTAAACTCGGAGTCAAAAGTCTATTTACATTGACTAAGAAAATAAATAGAAATAATTACATAATCTACGCTAACTCCCGTTGAACAAGTATGACAACTATTTCTTTGGCTTCTTCTCCTTCCTCGGTTTCTCAACAGACTCCTCCCCCACGTGCTTTTGCTTGGACGCTTTGCTAGCTAGGGAGGTGACGTCCGGGAAGGGAAGGGGAACTTCTAATGGTCTGGACCCACTGGGAAGAATGGCATTCAAAGGTCCGTTCAAAGAATCATCTAGTTCCACTACTTGGGGCTCGACCTTGATTTTAAATTTTTTTTTTGTCTCTTCCGTAAGTTGCTCCTTCATAATCAGCCTTGAAGTGGGTTCAGAGGTGCCTGTAATCTCAACTTTGTAATCTCCTTCGACGGGTGATGGGTTTTCTGACTTGTTCTCATTAAGCGCATCAATCACTTGAGCATTAGGACAGGGAAGCTCTCCCGTGTGAATTGCATCATCTTTTTTCTCCTCCTTCTCCGTGGAGTTATCGCTCCTTAGAGTTTGCTTAGGATCAGAATGGCCTACGTGAAATTATAAGAGACAAATGTTAGAATGCACTAACTTCTCGTTGAAAATGACGGCCCTTTGAACTTTAAGAAGAAAAGTTATATACAAGTTTCTGGCTGACTCTCAACTGTGCGGGGAGTCTCACCCTTTAGAATGGGAGATAAAACATGAATGTCAAGGCCCGGGTCATCTAGGTCGTAACCAACATGCTGTTCGAAGGGATCAAGTACTGGCCGACTAGTCAGTTGAGTAGGGGAAGGAACTAGAGACTCGGTTCCAGACAGACTGACAATGTCGTTCTTTCCTTTTGAGGAGGAGGAATCTTTTCCATAGAGAGTCTTCGCTGCACACAAGTCTGAAGGCTCATTCCCCCCAAGAAATTCCTTCGCTAAAGCCTCCATGTCAACCTCTTTAGTGCCTGGCTCAACCTTTCTGATTTTTATCAAAGTTTCCCATGCTTTGACCAGAGATTCGAGGTTACCCTCGCCAAGAAATGTTAGGTCACTATGCATGAGAACTCCAGCATTGTACTCGAGCATTGTACTCGGAAATAAGCAGGTCAAACATGCATTTAATCTCCTCTCTACCAGTCTCGACAGCTGCCTCAAGGCGAGAATCTCTCTGTGAACACAATTCTTTTTCTCACAGGCTTCATCCTTCATCATCTCAGCCTTGGAGAGTTCTTCGTCGAGCTTAGTCTTCAGAAGTTGTGTATCAACGATCCCGTCGTAGTATCGTTGTGACTCCTCCTTTGCAACTGTCTTTTTTTCTTTCTCTTTGAGAACTAGCTCTTCCAACTCTTTAACTCGCTGAGCGAATGCATCCCTCTCCTTCTAAACGGAGTCTTTCTCTGAAGCCAGGGCATCGTAGCATTGAACCCCTTCGTCGATCTCTTTTTTATGTGTGGCTTTGACAATTAACTACCTCGGCTGTGTCTTTAGCAATTTTCTGAGAAGTTTCAAGCTAAGATTTGTATGAGGAAAGCTCTTCATCCTGAGCCTTAATAATGTCTCTTTCATGAATGACATCGAGTTTCAAACGATCAATTTCATGTTGGAGTTCGATAGAAACTTCTGACACTTTCTCTGCCAAATGAAAAAATATGTCATGTTGAACATAGACATCATTGTTGCAAGTGATGGCACTTTGATTGACGTGCGTCGAAATGTGATGAATCGCTGGGAGAAGCTTCAGACCATCAAAGCATATTTTTGGGAACGTGGCCTTAAGCTCGGTTAGCCTTTCCACAATCGACGGATCATGTGTGGGAGCAAAAGGAGCTTGTCTATGTACTACGGGTTTTTTGCTAGGTTCCCGGGATTGCCTGGTGCTGGATGAACCCGAGTGTTTGTCACGAGGAGTATCAAATTGGGACCCCTTATGACTGGATTTCTCCTTGCCTTGCTCCGAGAGAGAGGGAGCATCATGATGGTATAAAGACTGATGGTAAGTTTTCCTTCGAGATGATGAGTCCCGGGAGCGATAGTCCCTATCGCCGTCGTCATCTCTATCTCGGCGTTTTCCAGAGTCTGAATCCCGACCAGAATGATGGAAAATTGATGACCCGCGAAGGCAGTCAAATCCCTAAGAGCGTCCCATATCACCTGTATAGAAATTAAGTAAACATGAGTTAGCCAGAATCACATGATGATGGAAGTTTAAGTGCAAGATGAAGTGTAAGTGTCATTGCGCGTGTCCTAATGTTTCCCCCCGACTGACCAAATTCTTTGGCTTTACTTATCGGAGTTTTTTTTCCGTTACTATGGGCTTGAACGCCTTCACTGCCTCCCATGGGCGAATGAAGTTTTAGTGCTTATGGATCGTCGAAGCCGTAGTTGAGCAAGTCGTCGGGACTAGTGAGGTCAGATAAGCCTGTCAGTGGACCCGCTAAGTGTTGAGGGGACGACTCTTTCTCCACTGGAGTGATTGTGACCTTCGAGGTTCCACCAACAGTCTTCTTCCATGGTTTGTACGCCATTTTCTTTTTTCCCTTCGAAAGGGGAGACGTTACATCAGTGTCGTGTGCCCCAACCACTGGTTCCAGAGCAGGACTTACTGACACCTTGGTTTCTCAAATCTCTCCTTCCTCGGGTGTGTTGGGGGCACCACGTGTTTAAGGCCCAGCTTGCCTTTTACCTTTGTCCAAGAAGGACCCAGTTATAGTGACGCCGTGAGGAAGATTTTTTCAACGACCTTCTACTAACAGCCCAAATTTGGAGAGCGATTCATTGGAAATGATAGACCTGACCCGGTCTTCCGTGAGAAAAGCTCGAATAGCTTCAACAGCCTCAGAGTACCTAGAGCCTTCAGGACGTGGGATGATACCTAAAAAGGTAGAGAAGGGGTTTAGAAAGGATGAACTTTCCGTCGAATACAAGTATTAATCCAGAAAAGAAACTTACTCCCTTCCAGCCATCTCCTTGCGAAGCCGGGGGACAGCGCACGTAAAACTATTCCTACTTATACATGGCGAATTTGCTCCATGCTCAAGTCAAGATTTGGCACTTGTTGTGTAGCTCAAGGTATACGAAAGATGGGCTGTCGAACCGCCTCTTGAAACAATAAATATGACGGATGTCGCCGGGAGTGGGAAGCCTGAAGAGAAGCTCACGAAAAGAATACACGTGCCATACACAAACGCGTGACTTTTGGGATGTAACTATGATAGAGGGATCTCAATATACTGTAACAGATCATGGAGGAAGGATGGTGGCACACTACTAACCTAGCACATAAATTTGTTGTAGGCTGTATATCCGACTGGGGGCAAGTGGAGACGATCTTATCCCGATGGAACCAGTAGGTCGTAAAAAGGAATTCTGTGGATTGAGCATAGTCGGCAAAGAGCGCTCTCATTGATTCTAGAAGCTTGAGAATCGATCGGATTGTCTAAGATGATAGCTGCATCTAGGGTATCAGGAGCCAAGTCAATAGCTGCAATCGTTGGACTTGGGATATTCAGTACAGGAATTGTCGACAGATTTGAAGTTCCTACTACTTCTTGTTGAAAACTTGGCTAAGGTTTGTCTGAGACTATAGCAGAGCTTGACTTTATGGACATCATCAAGGAGCGTCGAAGATCAAATGAACACCTATTTGAACTATGCTTGAAAGACAATCGATATTAGTCATAACGAAAAAAGCACTCCCCCGCGTGATGTGTAAACTAGTGTGATGGTCATGTAAAGAATATAAACAAATTAGAGTTCTGAGAAGTAAAGTGTAACACAGCGGACTTCAAGTTTCCCTGTTTACAAAATTTTAAGTTCGCGTTTATTATGGTTTCAATCATAAAGTCCTCAATCTGAATCAGTTCGATATGCTTGTTTGCTTAAGTTCTGGTCCTTGTTTATTGTCTTGTGATTAGGCGTGGGGGGTTCAATGCCGAGCGGCTCTCAATGCCGAGCGGCTCTCAATGTCGAACGTCTCTCAATGCTGGGCGGCTCTTAGCACATGCTAACCGTCCCATTCACTCTCCTCACCGATACACTCTCAACACTGCACGAGGCTAACCCACTTGCCACTTAACTCCCTAACATCACTCTTGTAAGAAGACCACCGGACCGCCTATTTCCTACTTGGCCATTTTTTCACTCACTTACATAGACACCACCAATCTACCTAGACACTCACCTCTCCCTCGCTCTTGGGTTACCGAACGACCTCGAACAACACTCTAGTCACACTCCAACAACCTAAATCCATGCTCGGTGACCGAGCAGGAGCCTACCACCTAGAAACCACCGGTGTCTCGTTCGCTTCTCCTCTACATTTCACTAAACTCAAAATTGGTTTAAGTTGTACCGAGTTCCAACCCTAAAGCATGATCAAACCTTGATTCGTCCTCCTCATCTACATGATTCCTACAGTCCATAATCTGAAGAAGATTCGCGAATTCGAATTTCATGCTAAACCTCCTAGTTTGAAAGAACATTTGAATGAGAAGTTATTACCTTAAAGATTGTTCAAAGCTTCAGGATCTGATTAGGTTCGAGACTGAAAATCGTTTAGACTTGACCGGGGAAAGATGTGTAGGGAGGACGTACTAGATTCGGGGTAAGGAAGGAAGGTTGGAGAAGTAACCAAATTTCGTAGGAAAGTTATGAGTTACTGTAGAGTCGAAGTGAAAGTAAAAGAAGTGATGAGGAGAAGTGTCGGTTTTTATAAATGAAGAACGGAGAGGCGAACAGGCATCGATCGGTGAACCCAGTCAAAGTATTTTGTGGCTCGGTGAGCAGTCATATCTAGCGACAGTGAACTTGCCAACGAGCTGTTCATCATTTAGGCATCGACCGATCTGCATCAAAGACGTGGCGTGGTGAAAAACTCAAAAGAGGTTTGGCATTCAGGAGACCGTGTGAATCAACCGATGAGAAGTCGGGGCAAGGTTTTAAAGGAAAATGTGGATTGCTCATGGTTCAAAGAGCATCATGTTGGCTCACATGATACGCTTTGGGGGGCAAATGTTGCCCGAATGTTTGACCTGGCTGCAGGGTGCTAATCATATGGGCTTTTGTTCCAATCTATGTGACTAGGCCTAAATAGAAGGACTGAATATCACTCGGATTAAGGAGGAAGCGCATCATTCGGCCCAAGATCGTCGCTCGGCATTGATAGTAAGAACTACACCACTCGGCACAGAAGCCTCTTCGGCATACATGCCTCGATTGGCACAGAGCCCTCGTTCGGCATAAGGGCCTCGTTCGGCATACATGCCTCAGTCGGCACAGAGGCCTCGTTCGGCATACAGGCCTCGATTAACACAGATGCCTCATTCGGCATACAGGCCTCGGTCGGCACAGAGGCCTCGTTCGGCATACAGGCCTGGCTTGGCATTTGAATGTTGTTCGGCAGGGATGTCTCGTTCGGCCTATGTACTGTTCGACATTGCTCCATCACTCGGTATTTTTGAGTCATTACTCAATCGCTCACTAGTTCGGCATCTATCGTTTGACAACTTTCTTTGACAATGTCGTTTATCAAAGATTACTCGGCAAGGTCGATAGGCAACTGCCGTTCGGCATGCCTGTCCTGGTGCGCAGAAGTCATCTACTGTGGGCCGAGGTACTTTGTTCGTAGGCTAGTGAGGGAAGCCCAGCCTATCTTCGCTTATAAATAGAAGGGCAGGGGCACAGTGAAATGGAACTTTTTTCAAGAACACTAGGGAGACTCTACCGCTTTTAAGACTCATTCTTTTTCAATTAGCATTTGCAGTCAAGTAGTTGGCATATGAATTGTATCCGTATTCAACTATTTAGAAAAGCAATAAAGATTAAACTGAAAGTGGACGTAGGCAGTTACGCCGAACCACTATAAATCTGGTGTTCTAGTTTTTGCAAATAATTCTGCATAAATTCCTCTATTTTAATTTTCTATCTTCATTAATCTCTCTATACAAATCTTTCTTTGGGTGTTAGTGACCAGTTCTGGTGCTAACACATAAGTTATATCCATTTCAATTATTTGGATCATAAATGAATTCATAATTGGAGTATTGTATAAATTTTATTTCAGTTTGCTTCACATTACCATTTAGTTTGATTTCCATTTTCACATCATTTACCTTTCTTTTCTCATTCATATAATGTTTATTTTGATTAATTTACATTCGTTATTACTTACAAAAGTTCATTTCTCCTACATTCTTACAATGCCATTTTCTTTCATTTTATTAATTTACATTCATTGTTTCAATAAGTTATTTTTATTTCAATTATTGGACTATACGTTATTAAGTAAGTTTCTTTACAATTCAATTCACCATTTATAGATAATTTCTTTTTCACATTCATTCTTCCATATAAAGTATTATTTAATCTATCTCCATTTCTAAATCATTTCCAACGTTCTCTGAATGTATAATCATTCAATATATATAGTACTCATTTTAATTATAAATGGATTCAACAATAATTTTAGTTTATAATTATTTACTTACAGTGTTCACCTTTTCTATTCAATTTGATTATATATAGCTTAAATATTATCTTAAGCTTATAATCATTTTCCTTACATTATTCACTTTTATTACACTTCATTAGTAGCATTTCAACTATTAATTGTAGTTTATAACAATTTATAACATCCAAATTCTTATTTATTAAAATAATTCTATTGAACACTTTCATTGCCTTAAGTTTGCTTGTGTGATACTCTATTATATATTTTTATTTAACATTTTAAATTTTAATATTTTTGGTAAGTTACAAAGATATGTTTTTAAGAATGCAACTAAATATTACCCAAGTTTCCCTTATATATTTAGTTAACAAATTGTTTAACGGTTACCATTTCTTAATTTCATTTCCTTTTTATTTACCGTTTTCAAATTTTCAAATTTCATATCTATTTCATTAATCATTTTAACATCGAATTTCTTAATTTCATTTTAGAAGTTTTAAATTATTAATATAATCAAGACTCCAATCATTGCAATTATTTCAATTTGTAATTTACTGAAACTTAAGAACTAAACAACCGAGTTCCATTTCAAACCATATTTGGAATTAAAAATCAAGATAAATTTATCAAATCAATTGTGCAGTAAAATTACTACAATATTCTTCAGACTTTGAAACTCGAAAATGAACGTCGATGATGCGTGCACTCATCACCGAAATTATTTTCCAGTTACTGAGAGGGGAGTACAGAACTTATTTCGTTTAAAAGTTCCCTTTAAAACTTACTTTCAAATAAAATGGAAATTTTCATATCAGAAAATACTTTTAAATACTACTAATACTATATTCCAAAACCCTTTGAAAGGAATTTCAAAAATCCTGGAACTTCAGTTCTAAACTTCCAAATTATATTTACATTATTTGTAAATCCTATTCTTCAATCAATATTCATAAATTTTTCTACCTAACAAACAAAACATTACATCCAACTATATCATTTATAAAATCTATTATTTTATATACAAATTATATAATAGGCAAAATTATTTCATTTACTTATATGTCAAACAATATTGTGTCAGGTTTGTCCTACTAAGTGGTTAGAAATTCCTGCTGATGTCATAGCGTCGTATGTACTGACCAAAATTTGTAAGTACAAAATGGAACAAATTGACACAATACAAAACCTTTTATAACACAAACAAATACACCCTTTCATACATATACAATCAACGATTCATTCTAGGGTATTACTGCCCTATTTTATATGAGTCAAACCCCACAAAGCTAAGGTTATCGCAAAACCAAAGCTTTGATACCAACTGTAACGACTTGCCTTTTTGGACGTTTTAAGCAGACACGCATGTTAGACTCAAACATTCAAAAGGGTAGATTGTTATGGGGTAAATAAGAAAAAGAGAGAGAAATAAAACAAATACTGAATCTTGCAGCGGAATGATAAATATAATAATCAAATAACAGTTCATGAAGCTTTTTATAAATACATTTGACTATTCTTTTACAACACAAAAATCCGAGTTACATAAACATGAATAAATAAATAATGTAGCGGAACAACATGATGCTGTGGAATACATATAATAAATAATAATAGTACAAATATTCGTCTTCATCCACCAAAAATAAGGTCTTCAGCCATGAAATGCTCAGGCTGACCCGTGCGAATTGAAAATACAAAGCACTCGGGTCAGAAATAATAGATCTTATGTAAGTTAAATCAACGTTAAATATGCATGTGACAGCATCAGAGATGTCTACGAGGTTTGACATCTCCTATCCAATGTCTAATGTGAGTGCAGTAACTTAAGAGATGTTCGGGATTCACATCTCCTAAGGATCCACTAAACTATCTACTATGTAGTGAAATACGCTATTATAATGTGTCTACACTAAAGTAAAGGTGTTAAAATAGCGTTAAGGTGTTACCCATATCCCCCTTAATATATTTTATATATTCCCATAGTCTTTACTATACCGTACGCTCCACCATAAACAGGAGGTTTACACAGAGGGCACCCCATAGTTGTGGTACAAAAAAACTCATAGAAGGCGCGCTAGGGCATGTGAACATGGCACTTGAGGCAATGCCATGGTAGATATACAAATTGCACTCCTGGACTGGTGGTAACGCATAGCAGCTACTACGGCCCACCACAAAACACACTCCCAAATCAAAATCAAGGGTGGCCACCAAATCACTCACAAAGCAATAGAACGTTATCGAAGAAATGTTCCCGATCGGGAAATTGACCCCACTTGGCCCGATATAGCTCCTATTTTAGCCACATCAAGCTGACTCACGGGAGTCGGTCATGTTAATACCTCAAACTGAATCGTTCACCAAACCATCCTACTTCATTTCTGGAAACTCCACCAGGAACACAGTTGTTAAAGTAGTTTTCGGTATTGGCAGAGAGTATGACAATATCCGATCACGGTCTCTTTAACAACTAAACGCTTATTTCACACCGGATGGTTCTTTTACATTCCAAAAATCAATTCATACTTAATATCAAAATGTTATATTCGATTTCAAATTATATTTCTTTCGAAATCATATTTACTTTCAAAACTATATTCACTTTCAAAATCATATTCACTGTTGAATTTATCGATAAGATAGGTTAATTAAATCCTAGTTCGAAATAATCATATTTACTCTAATATTTCATTTCAAAAAAAGGTATCAATTCCAAATTCTGACTTAGGTTGTATCATCATCAAGGATTCAAATATAAATAGTTCAACTTTACACATCTGAAATTTTCGAAAATAAATTATATAGTATAAGTAGTTCAATGGTTTTAAAAATAGTTTAAAAAAGATTGAAAAAGTTTAAATAGTAAAAATAGTTTAAATAGATTTAAATTGGATTTAACTAGATTTAAATTGATTTAAATAGATTAAAAATAGATTAAATAGATTTGATTAGGTTTAAAAGTTTTAAATACATTAATTATAAATTTAATAGATATAAATTATTTTTGTACATTTATAAATAGATTGAATAAATTCTAAATAGATTAAATAGATTTAAATTATACTAAATAGATTTAAAATAGATTAAATAAATTTAAAATAGATTTAAATTATATTAAATAGATTTAAAATATATTTAAATTATATTAAATATATTTAAAATAGATTAAACAAATTGAAAATATATTAAAATTATATTAAATAGATTTAAAATTAATTAAATAAATTTAAAATAGACTTACATTATATTAAATAGATTAAATAAATTAATAATAGATTAAATAGATTTAAATTATATAAAATATATTTAAAATAAATTAAATAATTTAATTAGTTTAAAATAGGTAATAAATTAAATTGGATTAAATAGGTTATATGTAATGACACGCAAATCCGTACCTCTTTGAGTCGACAGTATTTTCCATCAGTTCACTCAAATTGGACGGAAATACGAACCTTTAGGGTAAAAGAAGAAAAAGGTAGAAGAAGAAGAGAAAACAACACAGAATCTCACAATCGTAGCAGAATACAATATAATATATAACAAAAGCTTTAAATACAAAGAAATCTGTACTGTTATATATACATACCATTATCAGAGTACACAATCACTGCATAAAATCTGGACAGTCAGAAACTTGTCCTTTCACAGCGGAAAATACAAATCTACGGAAATAGGTCTCTGTCCTCCAGCTTGTCTTCTGAGCTCCATAGCATCTTATCCTGAATCTGTTCAACTCGATCTGACTCGAGTATCATAATAAAACAACACCCGAGTCGGTTTGGAAATCCAGCATGAGAAAACACACTTAATTGGATTATTAATATTTTCAAAAATCCTTTGAAACAAAGGTTTCTCGTAAGACCACGCCACAAATTAACATCTCGGGTTTTTACTTTACGATAACCAAAACATTGTTATCAAATCCGTCAGATATTATAATAGTGTCTAAGTGCAAATACTTATTCAAATAGCCAAAATTGTTACATTCGTTAAATTCCAACATAGTGGGTATACAATCAAGTCCAAGGGCACTTATTAGAGATTGGATTCCATATAATGGCAGGGCTACTGGGTACCGCCCGTCATAGTACCTAGTCTAGATCAGAGTACCGAGGACCACTCCTGTGACGAACGGGTTTTTCGCGTTCGAAAATCGACATCCATACTTCGTATCGCACTCGAATGCCATAGATTCGACCGTTCAAATCCAAGTCGCCGGAGCTTATAACACAATTAAGTAAACAACATAGCGAAAGAAAAGGAATAATACATTGATATACAACACTGATACAATAGAGTGATACAATGAATATCAATATACCTCAGAGATATGTTACAATAAAATTGCAGCGGAAAGAAAATAGATAGCACTAGCAACGGAACAAATATAATTCTAAGATTGTCTTCAAAAGAGAACTCCAGCAGCAGCTCGAACTAACATCACGATGCACAAAGACAAGCAAGTCTCGTCCATATCCAAAGATTGAACTAGCTCCAGATAACCTACTAAACTTGACTTTCTGAAAAACCCAGCTCTAGACTGCCCGTGTGGAAAATAGTGGCACCTAGAGTTTAGGAAAGGAACAATAAACTCCAGATCAGTCATGGGACTGGTGTGAGCAACAAAAACAGTTTATCTTTAGAAACAAATAACAACGGAATTTTTAAAGTTAATTCGCAATGCTTTTAGAAAATGTAACTACCATAAGACCTCCCACACACACACAATGCAAATGTAGAATTGGAGGAGATTTCTTCTTATGATAGTCACATATGCTTGATACGTAAATTTCATGATATTATTACTATAAGTGCAAAGTGTAGAAAACCATTTCGAAAGTATAATATAAATCTTAGCCAGCATAGGTACCATTATGTTATGCCTACTATAGCTACCATATTAGATGGCAGGTTCTACAACTAATACCGTAAAGGCTCGTATTGTTTCTTTGGATTTCAAACAAATGGTCAGGCCAAGGAACTTCCCATTGCCACATGGGTACGCCTCTGGAAGGACGCCCCGAGAACCTAACCGGATCTCTGCCAACACAAGGCCGGGTTACCCCTTAACTGGGTAACTACTGACACGAGTATGCCATCCCCCGGTTGTAACCAACCTTTATCCAGGGCACCAACAACAATCACAAAGTAAGATATATATATATATATATATATATATATTTGCGATATCCACATAAGTTAAGTTTATGGGCTCCATACCATGATACCACTTCTATCCAGAAGGAAATGACATACCCTCAGAGGGCGCTACCCTCAAATAACCTTGTCGCATCTTTCCCGTTTCGACCATTTCCAGGGTGTGAGGTCCGACGAAGTCTCGTCCACAAAGAAACACTTTTTCACAAAAGCCACGCTTTGATCAACATATGATCAGCAGCACTCAGCATGCCACATTACCGAATTGGAAATATATCGCTGATAACCTTCAACTACATAACCTCTGAGTTCGTACGTCTCAGAGAAGTGTGTTGAGCTAAGAGAATAAATTCTCCGACACCAACAGAAATGCATTTGAAAGAAATCTGCTTTATATCTCAAATCTAATGTCAGACATACAATCCATACAAGTCTATTCTGGGTTTGAACAGAACAGAAGGCATTTCCAAAGAAGTCCTTGCAATCCGGGTATTCAAAATCCCGATCGGACTTCCCATCACTTAGGGAATCTCTATACAGGCGCGACTCAGTGCAGAGACAATCGATAGGTCATTCCATCACTCTTGCAAATATGCGGTCTTCACCACCGGTCTTCAAATGCTATCCATATATGTCGTATCACATATTCAAAATGGGTTATACGACACAAAGGTCCTCTCCCGGCTAAACCGAATAGTGAGTGCAACATTTAAAACATACGGATATGGGATTTCAATTAAGTCACAACTTAATAATTCAAAACTTTATTTCAAATGGTTGAAACCAATTACCATTTCAAATCTTTTAAACAAAACATTTATTTCATAAAGTTCACATAGTTTCAAAGAAGATTCATTTTCGGGTTTCAAAATAATTTCATTTCAATTGGATTAATTCATTAAATCTTTAAATCAAAGATTCGTCTCATAACTTTCAAATCGTTCCCAAATGTTCATTTTCAAAACTCGTTTCCAAATATTCATCTATAACTTGGAAATCAATTTCAGTTTAAACTTGAAATCCCTTTAATAAAATTGAAACGAAAGCTTTTTATCATTTAGAAACGGCGGTTTTATTTTAGAAAAACCCGATTTCATTTATACAAGTTACAATCTTTGGGTTAATTCAAATTCCCAAAAACAATACTTAAAAATGGTTTAACCCATATATAACTAGTATAACATCTTTAATCCCTAATTTCAAATCATAGAATTCAATTTCAAATCTTGAATCTAAATTTAAATCAAATTATTTAAATTCCAAAACTTTATTCAAAATAAATTTCATCTTTGAAATTTCATTTCAAAAGCTTTTCACTTTAAACCCAATCCATTTCCAAAACATTTGAATTCAAATTGTATATTAAAAAATAATTTCAAAAATCTATGACTTAATCGATTTCCTCGTGAAATCCATATTCGTGTGTGTATAATTGTAGCCCAGGGGTTTAACACAATAGTGCAACATCGTCCAATCATCACAGATCAAAATACAGAAATATAGTTGATAAGTGGTATAAACTATAGCGCTTATCTTCTATTCACAGATAACAAACCATAGATATATCGATTACAGATAATAAATTACATTCATCCCAGATAAACAAACTATATTACAGATTACACATATAAATCAGAATATATCACAAAGCATCACAGATTAGGAATATCAGACGGTTAAATCATTCAGTCAAGTCCAAACATTCACAAGTAAATTTATTAATCACTGATTAATCTGGGTTAATTATCATAAGTTAAACTGAAATAAATTTCCCTTTCATCATTTATTAGTTAATCTTTTATTATTAACTAATCAATTTTAATTAATGAACCAATTAAACTTTAATTATTTAATTTATCTTAATTAATCACATTTATTAATTAATCCTTTAATTAATAAATTTGATTAACCCCTTGATTAATAACAGATATTTATACCCAAATTACTGATTATCATTCATTTAATTACTTCCGGGAATTATCTATTAATTACCTTTCTAAGTGATTATATTTTCCAAATTTTCAAATGATTATTTTGAATTAATTTAAACTTAAGTAATTAACTTGAACAAATTTAATTAACTCAATTAATTACACTGAATAATTAATTCCATAATTACTGTCATTAAGCAATTATACTTAATAATTCCACGATCGATTATTATTATATTAATCAATCATATTTATTATTAAAATTTATCACATTGATTAATTATTCAAATAAAATCTTAGTTAATGACTTCATTGACTATTGAATTTCTTTAATTACCTTTCTAAAGAAATTTACTTATATTTATCATTATTGATTATAAATCGATTCACCATTAAGAACTCATTCGTTAATGAATTTGAAATCATTGTTTCAAATTTCCTTTTTAAATTCCTGTTTAGATTAACACTTTAAATATATCCTTATTTACTTTTAATAAAGTTTAAAAACAAATTTTTCCAACATTTTTAAATTTACATGTAAAAATAACACTTGGTTATAAAGAAATATTTTTTAAAAGGTTTAAAGAAAAATCACTTTTCCTTTTAATTTTAGCATATTTAACTACTTTATTACACTTAAGTTCTGAAACTTAATTAAATTGCAAAATTTTAAATTCTGATTTGGAAATAATTCCAGGTTTAAACTTTTAAATTTTAACTTGTTTAAATTTTTCATTTACAAATTTCAAATCTATTTTAAATTCAATTTTCTTCAAACTTTTAGTTGCTTTTGAGTTATTTAAACCAATTTGAACTTTAAACTTTATTTATGTTCAAAACTAAATTTCAATTCAAACTTGAATTATATTTATATCTTGGTTTACAACTCAATTCAAAACCTTGATTTATAAGTCTAAATTTGGTTTTAAATTTCAGAAAATAGGATCAGGTCCAAGTTGAAAAGCCTGGAACTAGTTGACCCGAGACCCTTTGTTTCTTGCTTCGAGTAAACAACTCGAGTCAACACGCGTGAATCTCCTCTGTTCTTCCTAGGCAACAGCATCTAGGCTATCACTCTAAGGCTCGTGCACGTGCACGACGACGTTGGCCATCTTCCAGCATCGCCACGACGATAAGCACGTCGACGTTCATCCTCGCATCCATCTCCAACCTCCAGAATCTCCATTAACTTCTCGAATTCGAGTAAAAGTCGAGAACTGGAAAAAGATGAAAGAACCCACCTCATCCTGTCAACACCTCGTTCGCCATGCCTTGACCACCGAAAAATCCCAAACTCCGGCCATCGACTCATCATCCACCCTGCCATCATCCCCCAAAGCCATATGCCACTCGATCAACTACAGGGAGCAAACGAATCAAACAAACAGCCTTTACAAAACTAGGTTTGAAATTTTCAAAGCCCCGTCGTCGTGGTCGTTGCCACCTTGGGTCATTTTTCCATCCATAACCGTAGGTTCCTCCAAATCTACTGTGACGCCCCACCTCTATACCCACTCCAGCCAAGGACACTACGGTGTAATGCCGTCAACTAGCGTGGAAAATAAGGCTGTTGAGGAGCGACCATCCGTGTAATTGCTTTGTGCGAGCACCAATATGTCAGATAGTACAACATGCATTTGGTTTCAGGAGGAAATCCGACACACCGATACAAACTCAAAGCTACTACATAGTGGCTATATATATTCTTCGGAAACAAACATAGAAATAAACATAACACAAATCAGCCACAGACATCCATATCACAAAGGCGGAAATAGATATGAATATAACACTTAAAAGTGTGTATTAGAGTAGTGGTCAAACAAGATCCACAATATCACAAAAGAATAGCTACAAGTGCTAAACAAAATAATATGGATACATCAACGAGTCTATATCTCAAATGTATACAACAAAAACTACTAATCTAAGTAGTTAGCCAAAAGGCAGGGTGATAATCCTAGGTGTGAAGTCAAGCAGAAGCACCTGTAACATCTCGGTCTGACCCGAGTATTATTTAATAAGAAAATAATGAACGGATCAGTCTAACTATAAATATTAGATGAAAAGATATAGAATAAGAGGTATGACAAAAACGTATGATAACCATACAAACATACTGTGATAAGTAAGTAATTGAAAATCAACAGGAGATTAATCAATATCACAAGAGTCTTCTCAAAGATCAAAAAGAATGTCATACTCTTTATTTTTATTCACTAAAACCATAAGTATTGATCATTATATCAATGCCAATCACAAAAGTTAATGACACACAAATTCACCAATGCACAAATATTGATAAGACGTATCAATGTAAATCACAAAAATTGGTGAAACACAAATTCTAGAAATCATCAATGGAAATCCAGAAATCACAAAAAAAGGGGAGGCTTATCACAAAACGGGAGCATGAAAACTCACCAACACGTGTATCACAAAATGGAACGCTATTCTATGGTTGCTAACCATTAATTTTGAGCCGAAGCTCCACAAAACGGCCCGAAGACCATGGGTCGCTACCCAACCAAATTGAGCCGAAGCTCCACAGAAACGGGGTTTAGTCTCCCTCGTAGACAAAGAGACATCACACATTCGCTAGTCTAAATCACAAAAATGATCATCAATGACCATCAAGAAGTGTCAATTACAGTAAGCTAGTAAATATATAAGCTAAGCCTCATGTCCCATAACCACTAGCTTAACTTAAATATTTACGAACAAATTGTAGATCTCCACTCGAAAGTTGTCACAAGAGATTCAACCGAACAAGTCAAAGAATTAACCGACGAAGTAAACACAAGCGTTTCATACCATTTGTTTTACTAAGCCATTTAATTAGATTTCTCGTGCGAGTGAGGCAAAGGTTTGTATATACTAGTAGATTGGAAAACGGTTTAAGAAACAAGCTAGACTTTTGATATTTACTACTAGTATTGAAACCTTTATATTTTTAAAGTAATGAATCACAAATATGATTGTAGAAACAATAAATCACAAAAATTCACATTAGAAGACGTTAATATAATCCAAAGAATTGGATTCCTAATCCATCAAAGTGGAAATACCCTTGCGACTTAACAGCCATGACTTACAACTTAACATAATTCAACATAAGAAATCAGCGGCTCAACACATGTGATTCCACGGCATACGACCTAAGGGATCAACGACTTAATGAATAGCGTGCGGCCTAACTGAGCGACTTAAGAAGATAGCGGCAACGACATAAGGAGCTAGCGGCATAAGTGAGCGACCTACGTTGGTACGACCTATAGCGGCAAGCCGAGCAACTTAAGGAACGAGCGACCTAACTGATGCTAGCGGCATAACAGGGGAACGACCAAAGTGGTGCGACCTAAGGAGCTAGCGGCTTAAGGAATGGCGCGACCCAATGGTTGCGAGATATAGTAGGTGCGACTTAATAGGCCGAGCGACCTAACATAGCCGACCTATAGCATGGCGTGACTTAAAGCATGGGGCGACCTATGTTGGTGCCACCTATATGAAGGCTAAATGACCTAACCGGTCAGGGACCTAAAGGGGGCAGAGTGACTTAAGGAGGTGAGGCCGAGCGACTTAAGTTACTGGGGCAACCCGAGCGACTTAAGGAGACCAATGGCATGACCTAACGTAGCCGACCTAAGATGATACAGCCGAGCGACTTAACGAGACCAATGGCGCGACCTAACGTAGCCGACCTAAGATGATACAGCCGAGCGACTTAAGGAGACCAATGGCGCGACCTAAAGTAGCCGACCTAAGATGATACAACCGAGCGACTTAAGGAGACCAATGGCGCGACCTAACGTAGCTGACCTAAGATGATATAGCCGAGCGACTTAAGGAGACCAATGGCGCGACCTAACTTAGCCGACCTAAGATGATATAGCCGAGCTACTTAAGGAGACCAATGGCACGACCTAACGTAGCCGACCTAAGATGATACAGCCGAGCGACCTAACATAGCCGACCTATGTTGGTGCGACCTATATGCAGGCCGAGTGACCCAACAGGTAGAAGAGCATACCGAGCGACCTATGTGGCCAGTGACCTAAGAAGTTGTGACCTAACTTGTCTCGACCTAAGTTGGTTGCGAGCTAACTGCAGGCCGAGAGTCACGTATGCAGGCTGAACGACCTAAGGAATAGAAGTGCAAAAACTCTCACAATTTGCAACCGGTCGAGCACGGACTCTAGGGGATTACGCCCATCGACTACCCGGCCCTATTGGCTCTACGATGCATCACCAAAAACGTGTTCGAACATTAAAGTTAGGATTTTTAATGATTTGAACCCAAAACACTAAAAATTGGAATTTTCACCAATTCAATCCAAACCAAAAGCAAATGCACATGAATAAGTGTTAGGAATTCATACCCAACAATCAAAGGTAGTTATAGACAAAGATGTGAGATAAAAATCTCACCTTTTCATAAAATCAATGAAGAAGAAGCTTGAAAGCAAAGGAAGAATCAACCACACTTCAATCTCAACACAAGAAGCTTGAATCAATGGCTTCTCTTTGAATTTGGAGTTAGACGTTGGATTTGCAAATGAACTAGGGCTTGGATTTTTAATTTCCCATTCCTTCCTCCATTTTGATGAAGCTTGAGTGTTAGAAAACGAAAGTGAAGTTATGAAGGGAAGAGGGGGTTGAGCTAGAGTTAATAGTTTAGGCTAATGGGCTAAACCAAACCGAAAGCCCATAGTGAAAAAGTGGCAAATTCCACTAACTCCAAACATATCAAAGTTTATACTCAAAAAGATCGCAAACGGCATTTTGGACCCAATAGAAGTGGTCCAGAGTCCTAATTCGACCGTATGTAAAAAGTAACTTTTCGAACTAAAATCCGACTAACGATAAAATAATTAAACAAAATATTTAGATATTCGATCGTAAAATATAAGGGTTGTTACAGACTCCCCTCCTTAAAGAAATTGTGTCCTCGCAATATTTAAGAAGAAAATATAAGGTAACAACCATGAAAGCATATCAACACAAAAGAAATTTGAAATAAGAATTCACCTCAAAGAGCACGGGAAAGTAAGTCCGGACGTGTTCGCTCAATGAACTCTCTAGATTCCCAAGAGCAATCCTTAGGATTTGAGGACCATTGAACTTTAACAAGTGGAGCATTTTTATTTCGAAGGCGCATGACCTCCGTAGCAATAATACGAATAGGATGTTGCCATAAGTTAAATTAGGCGAAACTTCAATTTCTTCCACAACACTGGGCTCAAGAATAGAATCGGAATGTCGAAGGCATTTCCGTAATTGAGAAACGTGAAACACGTCATGAATTGCAGAAAACTGAGCTGGTAATAAAAGGTGACAAGCCACGGAACCAATACGTTCGGTGATGGGAAATGGACCAATATATCGAGGTGCTAACTATCCCGATCGACTTAAACGTACAACACCCTTCGTAGGTGAAACACGAATAAACACAAAATCTCCCACAGAAAATTCTAATTTCCTACTCCGGTTATAGGTATAGGATTTTTGTCTACGCTGGGCTTCTTTCATCCTATGACGAATAAGGTCAATCTTCTCTGTGGAATCATGAATAAAATCTGGACCTAAAACCAGCTTCTCACCGGCCTCAGGCCAACAAAAAGGAGATCGGCATGGCCTTCCATAGAGTGCCTCAAAAGGAGCCATACTAATAATAGATTGGAAGCTATTATTATAGGAAAACTCAATAAGAGAAATATGATCTTCCCAACTTCCAGCAAAATCAAGAACACACGCACGAAAAAGATCTTCAAGAGTTTGATTCACACGCTCGGTTTGTCCATCGGACTGAGGATGATAAGCGGTGCTAAAATTAAGCTTCGTTCCTAAAGCTTTTTGAGGACTCTTCCAAAATCCAATAGTAAACAATGGATCATGATCACTAACAATAGAAGAAGGAACTCCATGCAATTTTACAATTTCTTTAATAAAAAGTTTGGCCAAGAGAGGAACGGTTCGAGTGGACCGAACGGGAATAAAATGGGCGGATTTAGTAAGCTTGTCGACTATGACCCATAAGCTATCATGACCCCAACGAGAACGAGTAAGGCCTTCTAAAAAATCCATGGAAATTTGGTCCCACTTCCAAATTGGAATTTCTAAAGGTTGCAATAACCCACCGGGCCTTTGGTATTCGGCCTTGACAAGTTGGCAAGTCATGCAACACTTAACAAAGTTAGCAATATCAGATTTCATTCCCTCCCAATAATAAAGTTGCTTCATATCCGCGTACATTTTACTACTACCGGGATGAATGGTAAATTTAGAACGATGAGAATCTTCTAAAATGTCTTTACGAAGATCATTGATATTTGGTACGATAAGTCTACCAAATTTCCAAATACCGCCACGAGAATCAATATCAAAGTCTATCAAACCTTCAATATCCATTTTATCCCTAAAATTTTGGCCAAGAAGAGCCAATTCGGGATCTAGCTATTAAGCTTCAAGGATGCGGTCTAAAAGAGAAGGATGAGCCTCAATACTACATAAAACCAGAGATGAACACAAATTGGATACATGATCTTGAAGCTCACAAGTAGATAATATCTCGAGATCGCTCCATTCGGATATCATCATAGAAACAACCGCTTGTTGCTTGTGACTAAGTGCATCGGCAACACAATTTCCCTTTCCGAGAGTATAAAGAATATTAATATCATAAGCTGCAAGAAATTCAAGGTGACGCAAATTAAGTTCCTTTTGAGGAAATGGATACTTCAAAGATTTATGATCGGTTTAAAGAATAAAATTTTCTCCCAAAAGATAATGACGCCAAATACGAAGGGCGAAAACAATAGCCGTGAGTTCTAAATCATGAGTGGCATATCTAGTCTCGGCTGGCTTCAATTGCCTAGAAGCATAAGCAATAACACGTTCTCTTTGCATAAGAACGACACCCAAACCAACGTGACTAGCATCGGTATAAACAACAAAATCTTGGTTCCCCTCGGGAATAACAAGAATAGGAGCATCGGAAAGGAGTTCTTTTAATTTCTGAAAAGAAGTTCACATTTGTCCGACCAAAGGTATTTAACTCCCTTCTTTGTCAAACTAGTAGGAGGCACGGAAATTTTTGAAAAGTCTTTTATAAAACGACGGTAATAGCCAGCCAATCCAAGGAAGTTACGGATTTCCGTCACACTCTCCGGTCTCTTCCAATTTTGAATTGCTTCAATCTTTGAAGGATCCACGAAAATTTCGGATTTGGAAATAATATGACCGAGAAACTTCACACGAGATTGCCAAAAGTGGCATTTAGAAAAATTTTCTTTTAATTGATTACTCCTAAGAGTTTCCAACACAATCCGAAGATGCTTTCATGATCCTCCTCAGTTTTTGAATACACAAGAATATCATCAATGAAGATGAGAACAAATCGATCGAGGAAAATTTTGAAAACTCGATTCATAAGGTCAATGAAATAAGCCGGAGCATTTGTTAAACCAAATGGCATAACAAGCCATTCATAATATCCATAACGAGTAGGAACGATGTCAAAGGAATGCTATCCTCTGCAATACGAAGCTGATGAAAACCGGTAGCTAAGTCTAATTGTGAAAGGACTTTAGCACCACTAAGCTGATCAAATAAATCATCAATCCGAGGTAAAGGATATTTATTCTTAATAGTAAGATCATTAAGCTTGCGGTATTCAACGCAAGCCTAAGTGTACCATCAGATTTCTTCACAAAAATAGCCGAAGCTCCCCAAGGTGAGGAATTAGAGCGAATAAATTGCTTCGTCTCCAATTCGGATAATTGTTTGCGCATCTCCTCATTTTCTTTATTGGACATACGATAAGGAGGACGAGTAATAGGTTGAGCTCTAGGGATGAGATTAATTTTGAACTCAATTGCTCGCTTAGGTGGTAATCCTAAAACGGGCTCAAATATGTTGGAAAACTCACGAACAACGTGAATAAAAGAGATAATATCCTCCTCATCATCATTATCGTCATCATAAGGATTTAAAGAATATAAAGATGCAACCAAGCTGGAATCCGAATCTTCAAGGTCAATAGAAATCTGCTTAACAGATTAAGGATGTCGAAGATGAATAGTCCGCTCAGGACATAGGATTTGGGCTTCATAGCGGTTAAGCCAATCCATTCCCAAAATCATTCCAAAGCCTACGTAGCGCATAACATGCAAATCGTCTTGGAAAGAAAAATCACACAAAATAATCTCGACATCTTTACAAAGCAAACTAATGGTTGCGGATCCACCAACCGGATTCGCAATTCTCAAAGAAATCATTAAACACAAAACAACCAAAGAAAAAGTACCAACAAGTTCTTTTGAAATAAAAGAATGGGACACACCCATATCAAAAAGAACTCGAATAGGATGATCACGAAATAAAATAATGCCATCAAGGATAGAATGAGAAATACCTTGACCACGAGATGTGTTGCCAGGGGCTTGAGCAACATTAAGCTTTCCTTCCTTCCTGTTTTGAAGTTTGGGACCCAAAGATATATAATGGTCCGGGCTTTTGCAATAGCGACAAGCACGGGGCTTTGAGCACTTATTTGCATAATGGTCCTTAGAACCACAGTTTTAGCATTGCCCACCACTAGAGGTAGAAGTCTTAGTTGCCAGAGAGGCTTGCTTCCCTTTCTTATTGTTGAGATAAGGACCTCTGAACTTATTAGGCCTTTTCTTGTTGGTGAAGTTCGGTTTAGCACTCCCAACCTCAACATCACTTACTCTATCAGCCTCTTCAAGTCGAAGAGCGATATCAATGAGTTGATCAAAAGAAACATCTAATTTTAGAAGTAATGGCTTCGTGAGATTTTTGTTCAAGCCATAGACAAATCTTTGGTTCTTCTTCAATGGGGTGTTTATATATTCGACCCCATATTTAGAAAGTTACTCGAAGGATGCAGCATAGTCTGCCATAGAGGATTTACCTTGAACAAGGTCTATAAAACGACGAGCTAATGTCACCTTCTCAGCTTCTTGCACAAATTTTAATTCGAAGTGTTCTTGGAATTTCTCCCAAGTAAGATCCGCTTCAACTATTTCAGAAATAAGAAGCTCATACCAATCTAATGCTCTTTCTTGGAGCATACTAGAGGCCACCTGAACACGGTGAAGATCAATAAGATTCATGCGAGAAAAGATTCGATCGCACATTCTCAGCCAAGCCTAGACTTCAAAAATAGTTTCAGATCCTTTGAATGGCTTCCCACCCAAACTGGTATAATCGTTGCGCAAACGTGCAAATCCAGAATTAGGGTGAGTAGACTCCGGATTAGATCCGGCCGATTGAGCATTCCTTACTAGATCAAGAAGCTGCTGGGCAGACATAAATACTCCATATTGGGGAGTAGCACTAGATTGACCGGCGGTGGGATGGCCAGGTCTAACCATTTTAGAAAGAAAGAAAGAAAAAGGATAAGGTTATTCACCAAATGAATATCAAGAAATCTTTATAGATAAACAAGGAATCATAAAGAAAATAGGATGAATCGGTACGAAGACTCGAATTAAATCCTAAAGCACGACTCCTAAGAAGGACTTAGGACGATGATCCTTGCTAGATTATCCTACAATGTTCTGAAGTTTGGCTCTGATACCAAGCTGTCACGCCCTACCTCTATACCCACTCTAGTCAAGGACACAACGGTGTAATGCCGTCAACTAGCATGGAGAATAAGGCTGTTGAGGAGTGAACATCCGTGTAATTGCTTTGTGCGAGCATCAATATGTCAGATAGTACAACATGCATTTGGTTTCAGGAGGAAATCCGACATACCGATACAAACTCAAAGCCATTACACAGTGGATCTATATATTCCTTGGAAACAAACATACAAATAAACATAACACAAACCAGTCACAGACATCAATATCACAAAGGCGGAAATAGATATGAATATAACACTTAAAAGTGTGTATCAGAGTAGTGGTCAAACAAGATCCACAATATCACAAAAGAATGGCTACAAGTGCTAAACAAAAGAATATGGATACATCAACGAGTCTATATCTCAAATGTATACAACAGAAACTACTAATCTAAGTAGTTAGCCAAAAGTCAGGGTGATAATCCCAGATGTGAAGTCAAGTAGAAGCACCTATAACATCACGGTCTGACCCGAGTATTATTTAAGAAAATAATAAACGGATCAGTCTAGCTATAAATATCAGATGAAATGATATAGAATAAGACATATGACAAAATCGTATGATAACCATATAACCATACTCTGATAAGTAAGTAATTGAAAATCAATAGGAGATTAATCAAAAATAATGTCATACTCTTTATTTTTATTCACTAAAACCATAAGTATTGATCATTATATCAATGCCAATCACAAAAGTTAATAACACACAAATTCACCAATGCACAAATATTGATAAGACTTATCAATGTAAATCACGAAAATTGGTGAAACAAAAATTCTAGAAATCATCAATGGAAATGCAGAAATCACAAAAAAAGGGGAGGCCTACCAAAAAATGGGAGCATGAAAACTCACCAACACGTGTATCACAAAATGGAACGCTATTCCATGGTTGCTAACCATTAATTTTGAGCCGAAGCTCCACAAAACGGCCCGAATACCATGGGTCGCTGACCCACCTAATTGAGCCGAAGCTCCACAGAAATGAGGTTTAGTCTCCCTCGTAGACAAAGAAACATCGCACATTTGCTAGTCTAAATCACAAAAATGCTCATCAGCGATCATCAAGAAGTGTCAATTACAGTAAGCTAGTAAATATATAAGCTTAGCCTCATGTACCATAACCACTAGCTTAACTTAAATATTTACGAACAAATTGTAGATCTCCACTCGAAAGTTGTCACAAGAGATTCAATCGAACAAGTCCAAGAATTAACCGGCGAAGTAAACGCAAGCATTTCATACAATTTGTTTTACTAAGCCGTTTAATTAGATTTCTCATGCGAGTGAGGTAAAGGTTTATATATACTAGTAGATTGGAAAACGGTTTAGGAAACAAGCTAGACTTTTGATATTTACTACTAGTATTGAAACCTTTATATTTTTAAAGTGACGAATCACAAAAATGATTGTATAAACAATAAATCACAAAAATTCACATTCGAAGACGTGAATATAATTCAAAGAATTCGATTCCTAATCCATCAAAGTGGAAATACCCTTGCGACTTAACAGCCATGACTTACGACTTAACATAATTCAATACAAGAAATCAGCGGCTCAACACATGCGACTCCACGGCATATGACCTAAGGGATCAGCGACTTAAGGAATAGCATACGGCCTAACTGAGCGAGTTAAGAAGATAACGGCAACGACTTAAGGAGCTAGCAGCATAGGTGAGCGACCTAAGTTGGTAAGACCTATAGCGGCAAGCCGAGCGACTTAAGGAACGAGCGACCTAACTGATGCTAGTGGCATAACAGGGGAACGACCAAAGTGGTGCGACCTAAGGAGCTAGCGGCTTAAGGAATGGCGCGACCCAATGGTTGCGAGATATAGCAGGTGCGACTTAACATGCTGAGCGACCTAACATAGCCGACCTATAGCATGGTGTGACGCCCCACCTCTATACCCACGCTAGACAAGAACACGACGGTGTAATGCTGTCAACTAGCACGGAGATAAGGCTGTTGAGGAGCGACCATCCATGTAATTGCTTTGCGCGAGCACCGATATGTCAGATAGTATAACATGCATTTTATTTCAAGAGGAAATCCGACATACCGATACAAACACAAAGCTACTACACAGTGGCTATAATAATCTTTGGAAACAAATATAGAAATAAGTATAACACAAATCAGTCACGGATAATTCATATCACAAAGACGGAAGAAGATATGAATATAAACTAACACATGAAAGTGTATATCAGAGTAGTGGTCAAAAAGATTCACAATAATACAAAAGAAAAGCAACACGTGCCATACAAAAGAATACATCTATGAGTCCATATATCAAGTGTATACAACAAAATAAACTACTAATCTAAGTAGTTTGCCAAAAGTCAGAGTAATGAATCCCTGGGAAGAAGTCAAGGAGGAGCACCTGAAACATCTCGGTCTGACCCGAGTATTATTTAATAAGAAAATAATAAACAGATCAGTCTAGCTATAAATATCAGACGAAATGATATAGAATAAGAGATATGACTTAAACGTATAATAACCATAATGCCATACTATGATAAGTACGTAAATTGAAAAATCAACAATGGATAAATCAATATCACAAGAATCTTCTCAAAAATCCAAATTCACCTATAAAGGTGATGACACACAAATTCACCAATGCACAAAGATTGATAAAACATATCAATGAAAAACACGAAAATTGGTGAAGTACAAATTCTAGAAATCATCACAAGAAATCCTGAAATCTCAAAGGGGGGAGGCCTATCACAGACGGGAGCATAAAAACTCCCTACACGTGTATCACGAATGGAACGCTAATTCCATGGTTGCTAAGCATCACGAATTGAGCCGAAGCTCCACAGACGGCCCGAAGACCATGGGTTGCTACCCCACCAAATTTGAGTCGAAACTCCACGAAGCGGGGTTTAGTCTCCCTCGCAGACAAAGAGACATCGCACATTGCTAGTCTAAATCATAAAAAAAATGATCGTCATTGATCATCATGAAGTGTCAATTACACTAAGCTAGTAAATATATGAGTTTAGCTTCATGTCCCATAACCACTTACTTAACTTAAATATTTACGAACAAACTGTAGATCTTCAGTAGAAAATTGTCACAAGAGGTTCAATCGAACAAGTCCAAGAATTAACCGACGAAGCAAACGCAAGCGTTTCATACCACTTGTTCTACTAAGCCGTTTAATTCAATTTGTCATACGAGTGAAGTAAAGGTTTGTATATACTAGTAGATTGGAAAACGGTTTAAGAAAACGAGCTTTGTAAATAAAATAGTGTTGAAATCGTTTTGATGAAAGAGTTGTGATATTTATTACTAGTATTGAAACCTTTATATTTTTAAAGTGACAAATCACAAAGATGATTGTAGAACAATCAATCACCAAAATTCACATTCGAAGATGTGAATAAAATCCAAAGAAATCGATATCAAATCCATCAAAATGGAAAATTCCGAAAATTCCCGAAGATAATGTCATCAAAGAAGATAATAAATGATAACCACAAAAGGGAAACAACACGAATCGATTAAAGTTGGAAATTCAAACAAATAGGCAATATAGGCATAGTTGGCAAATAGGAGCAGGTCGGTCAACCGGACTTCCTGGGTCGGTTGACCGGACCAGAAAACAGAGATGCTCGGGATAGCAGGTCGGTCGACCGGACCCTGAGTTCGGTCGACCGGAGCCTGAAACCTGCACTCCCGAAACAGAGGCAGGGAATGCTCGGATAGCAGGTCGGTCGACCGGACCCTGAGTTCGGTCGACCGGACCTGTAACCAGCACTCCCCAAGCCAAACAAATGAATGCCAATTCCATCCGAATTGCAATCGATCGAGCATCGGCACTAAGGGTTTACGCCCATCGACTACCCGGCCATTTAAGCTCTTCGATTCATCACCAAAAACATGATCAAAACATCAAAGTTAGGATTTTTTAAAGAATTGAACTCAAAACACTAAAAATTGGAATATTCACCAAATCAATCCAAACCAAAAGCAATTGCACAAGAATAAGTGTTAGGAATTCATACCTAACAATCGAAGATAGTTATAGACTAAGATGTGAGATAAAAATCTCACCTTTATGCACAAGAACAAGGATGAAGAAGCTTGAAAGCAAATGGAGAATCAACCACTCTTCAACACAACCCAAATGGGCTTGAATCTATGCTCAAAAAGAATAACATTCCTAAAATTAGGTCTAGGAATTTCTGAAAGTGATAAGAGAATGGGTTGGAGAAGAAGAAGGAGATGCTTACTAATGGTTTCACTTGAATTTGGAGCTAGAAATTGGATTTGCTAAAGGAACTAGGGTTTTGGAGTTTTAATTTCCCATCTCTCCCACCATTGATGCTTTAAAAACTGAAAAGAGGAGGAAGTGAGAGTGAATGGGGAGGAGTGGATCAGTTTTGAGTATTAGTTAAACCTAGGGCTGAACCCAAACCCAAACCCAAAGTGAAAATGGTCAAATTTTTTACTGACTCCAAATATATCAAAGTTTATACTCAAAAAGTTGCAAACGACATTCTGGACTCAATGGAAGTGGTCTCGAGTCCTAATTTGACCGTTTGCAAAAAGTAGCTTATCGGACCAAAATCCGATTAACGATAAAATATTTAAATAAAATGTTTAAATATAAAATTGATAAATATGCGAGTTGTTACAGACTCCCCTCCTTAATGAAATTGTGTCCTCGCAATATTTAAGAAGAAGATATGTAGTAACAACCATAAAAGCATATTCAACACAAAAGAAATTTGAAATAAGAAGTTCACCTCAAAAAGCACGAGAAAGTAAGTCCGGATGTGTTCGCTCGATGTACTCTCTAGATTCCCAAGAACAATCCTTAGGATTTGAAGACCATTGAACTTTAACAAGCGGAACATCTTTATTTCGAAGTCGTTTGACCTCCGAAGCAATGATACGAATAGGATGTTGCTCATAAGTTAAATTCGGTGAAACTTCAATCTCCTCCACAACACCGGGCTCAAGAATAGAATCAGAATTTCGAAGACATTTCCGAAGTTGAGAAACGTGAAACACGTCATGGATAGCAGAAAATTGAGCCGGTAATAAAAGGCGATAAGCCATGGAACCAAAACGTTCAGTGATAGGAAATGGCCCAATATATCGAGGCGCTAACATTCCCGATCGACTGAAACGTACAACATCTTTCATAGGTGAAACAGAATGAACACAAGGTCTCCCACAGAAAATTCTAACTTCCTTCTTGGGTTATCAGCATAGGATTTTTGTCTACTCTGGGCTTCTTTCATTCTATGTCGAATAAGGTCAATTTTCTCTGTGGAATCCCGAATAAAATCTGGACCTAAAACCAGCTCCTCACCGGCCTCAAGCCAACAAGAAGGAGATCGGCATGGCCTTCCATAGAGTGCCTCGAAAGGTGCCATACCAATACTAGATTGGAAGCTATTATTATAGGAAAATTCAACAAGTGAAATATGATCTTCCCAACTTCCACCAAAATCAAGCACACAAGAACGAAGAAGATCTTCAAGAATTTGATTCACACGCTCAGTTTGTCCATCAGACTGGGATGATAAGCGGTGCTAAAATTAAGCTTCGTTCCCAAAGCTTTTTGAAGAATCTTCCAAAATCCACTAGTAAACAATGGATCATGATCGCTAACAATAGAAGTAGGAACCCCATGCAATTTAACAATCTCTTTGATAAAGAGCTTGGCCAAAAGAGGAACGGTTTGGTTAGACCGAACGGGAATAAAATGGGCAGATTTAGTAAGCCTATCAACAATCACCCATAAGCTATCATGACCCGAACGAGAACGGGGAAGGCCATCTATAAAATCCATGGAAATTTGGTCCCACTTCCAAATTGGAATTTCTAAAGGTTGCAATAACCCACCGGGCCTTTGATGTTCGGCTTTGACAAGCTGGCAAGTCATGCAACACTTAACAAAGTTAGCAATATCAGATTTCATTCCCTCCCAATAATATAGTCGCTTCATATCTGCGTACATTTTTCTACTACCGGGATGAATGGTAAACTTAGAACGATGAGAATCTTCTAAAATATCTTTGCGAAGATCTCTAATATTTGGCACGATAAGTCTACCAAATTTTCGAATACCGCCACGAGAATCAATATCAAAGTCTTTCAAACCTTCAATATCAATTTTACCCCTCAATCTTTGGCTAAGAAGAGCCAATTCGTGATCTAGCCTTTGAGCTTCAAGAATGCGGTCTAAGAGAGAAGGATGAGCCTCAAGGCTACATAAAACAAGAGATGAACATAAATCGGATACACGATCTTGAATCTCACAAGTGGATAAAATTCTGAGGTCATTCCATTCGGATATAATCATGGAAACAACCGCTTGTTGCCTGCGACTAAGTGCATCAGCAACTCGATTTCCCTTTCCAGGAGTATAAAGAATGTCAAGATCATAAGGTGCAAGGAACTCGAGCCAACGCTGTTGACGCAAATTAAGTTCCTTCTGAGAGAATAAATACTTCAAAGACTTATGATCGGTATAAAGAACAAATTTCTCTCCCAAAAATAATGTTGCCAAATTTTTAAAAGCGAAATCAATAGCCACGGGCACTAGATCATGAGTGGCATATCTAGTCTCAATAGGCATTAATGATTTAGAAGCACAAGTGATAGCACGTTCCTTTTTTGCAAAAGAACGGCATCCAAACCAATACGATTAGCATTGGTTCAAAAGATAAAGTCTTGGTTTCCTTCGGGAATCACAAGACTAAAAGAATCGAAAAGAAAGAATTTCTTTTTAAATAATCTTCTTTCCCGAAAAGCTAAAACTTTCAAAAGTACTTTTATTTTTATGTAATAATCTTTCAAGAAAAATTTGCATTTTTCAAGTCAATAAATCGTGTCTGATTGTCTCATCAAAGCGTTTAGGAAATTCCTATCGATAACGTTGATCAAGCGCATCGACCAGAATTCTTAAAGCACTCAACGGGCAATACAATCACAAAATCATCTTCTATATGATGAAAATATCTCTTAAAAATTTTGAGAATATTCTTTGCTCGTTTAAGATCAAAATCCAATTGTACTTATAAATAAATCTTATGAAAAAGATTTGCAAAATTTTAAATTTCTATTTTCATCCAAAATCAATAAATACAAGAATGAAATTATTGGGATTAAAATGGATGAAGTAAACTGGATAAATTGAATGACATAATAAGTCATTCATAAGAATCGTAACGAGTGCGGAATGCGGTAAGTGGAATGCTAACTTCCGCAACTCGTAGCTAATGAAAACCGATGGCAAGGTCAAACTGAAACGACCTTAACACCACACAAAAGATTGCTTAGGTGGTAATTCTAAGACAAGCTCAAAGATTCCGGAAAATTCCCAAAATATATAAATGAGAGAAATAACACGTTACTCATCATGTGGGATTAAAGAATGAAAATGATGCCATCAAATTGGAATCGAAATCACAAAGAAAAATAGAAATCTGCTTAAGAGATAGAAAATGTCGAAAATGAACAATCCATTCGGAAAATAGGATATGGGCTTCATGACGACTAAGCCAATCCTTCCACACAAATCAATTCCAAATCCTAAGTAAAAATATCGGCTCGGAAAGAAAAATCACATAAAATAATTTCGACATCAATAGAAAGCAAATTGAGCGTTGCGGATCCACCAATCCGGATTCGCAACCCTTAAAGAAGTCATCAAGCCCAAAATGTTTTAAAGAAAAAGAATCAACAAATTCTTTTGATATAAAAATGATGAGATGAAGCCATATCAAAAAGAATTCGAATCAGATAATCGCAAACAAATGAAATCAAGGGTTAAATAAGAATACCTTGACCCAGAGAAGTTTCGCTAGGAGCTTTTAGCTTTCCCTCTCTCCTACTTTGAAGTTTAGGGCATGTAGATAAGTAATGACCCGAGCCTTTGCAATAGCGGCAATAAAGGGGTTTCGGGCACTTAATTACATAATGGTCTGTGGAATCACAATTCTAGCATCGTTTACGACTTGGGGTAGGTGGCTTGGCTGTCGAAGTTTCCGGTTCCACCTTCTTCTTGCTTAGAAGTATGGGGCAGACAGAAATATGATGACTTGAATTTTTGCAATAACGACAAAAGAGTGGTTCCGGACACTCCTTCGCATAGTGGTCCTTAGAACCACAATTGTAGCATTGTCCATGATTAGGCATTGGAGTCTTTGCTACCGAAGTTGCCTGCCACCCTTTCTTGTAGGGATTAAGGCCTTCGAACTTAATATACCTCCTTTTGTTGCAAATGAGGCTCTTTTTGGAACCTCCGACATCACTGTTACTTCCTTTACCGACCTCTTCTTCTTGTAGAGTGATATCTACAAGTTGATCGAAAGGAACTTCTAGTTTCAGAGGTAAGACCTTTGTGGGATTCTTTCTCAAAGCACAGATAAACCTTTGATTCTAAGCAAGATCCAAACGTTGTTGGGCAGACATGAATACGCCATCCAGAGAAGGACTACTGGATTGACCAGCGCTAGGACTGCCAGAACTAACCATCTCTTCTTCTTTAAGAAAGAAAGAAAGAAGAAGAAAAAGGTTATTCACAAAATGAATATCAAGCAATCTTGATAGATAAAACAAGGAATCATAAAAGAAAGTAGGATAGAACGGTACGAAGACTCGAATAAATCCTAGGGCACCACTCCTAAGAAATACTTAGGACATGGTCCTTGCTAGATTATTCTACATTGTTCCGAAGTGAAGCTCTGATACCAAGCTGTGACGCCCCACCTCTGTACCCACTCTAGACAAGAACACTACGGTGTAATGCTATCAACTAGCACGGAGAATAAGGCTGTTGAGGTGCGACCATCCATGTAATTGCTTTGCCGAGCACCGATATGTCAGATAGTATAACATGCATTTTATTTCAAGAGGAAATCCGACATACCGATACAAACACAAAGCTACTACACAGTGGCTATAATAATCTTTGGAAACAAATATAGAAATAAGCATAACACAAATCAGTCACGGATAATTCATATCACAAAGGCTGAAGAAGATATGAATATATAACTAACACATGAAAGTGTATATTGGAGTAGTGGTCAAAAAGATCCACAATAATACAAAAGAATAGCAACACGTGCTATACAAAAGAATACATCTATGAGTCCATATCTCAAGTGTATACAACAAAATAAACTACTAATCTAAGTAGTTTGCCAAAAGTCAAAGTAATGAATCCCTTGGAAGAAGTCAAGCAGGAGCACCTGAAACGTCTCGGTCTGACCCGAGTATTATTTAATAAGAAAATAATAAATGGATCAGTCTAGCTATAAATATCAGACGAAATGATATAGAATAAGAGATATGACTTAAACGTATAATAACCATAAAGCCATACTATGATAAGTACGTAAATTGAAACATCAACAGTGGATAAATCAATATCACAAGAATCTTCTCAAAGATCCAAATTCACCTATAAAGGTGATGACACACAAATTCACCAATGCACAAAGATTGATAAAACATATCAATGAAAAACACGAAAATTGGTGAAGTACAAATTCTAGAAATCGTCACAAGAAATCCAGAAATCTCAAAGGGGGAGGCCTATCACAGACGGGAGCATAAAAACTCCCTACACGTTTATCACGAACAGAACGCTAATTCCATGGTTGCTAACCATCACGAATTGAGCCGAAGCTCCACAGACAGCCCGAAGACCATGGGTTGCTACCCCACCAAATTTGAGTCGAAATTCCACGAAGCGGGGTTTAGTCTACCTCGCAGACAAAGAGACATCGCACATTGCTAGTCTAAATCATAAAAAAAATGATCGTCATTGATCATAACGAAGTGTCAATTACACTAAGCTAGTAAATATATGAGTTTAGCTTCATGTCCCATAACCACTTGCTTAACTTAAATATTTACGAACAAACTGTAGATCTTCACTAGAAAATTGTCACAACTGGTTCAATCGAACAAGTCCAAGAATTAACCGACAAAGCAAACGCAAGCGTTTCATACCACTTGTTTTACTAAGCCGTTTAATTCAATTTCTCATATGAGTGAAGTAAATGTTTGTATATACTAGTAGATTGGAAAACGGTTTAAGAAAACGAGCTTTGTAAATAAAATAGTGTTGAAATCGTTTTGATGAAAGAGTTTTTATATTTATTACTAGTATTGAAACCTTTATATTTTTAAAGTGACAAATCACAAAGATGATTGTAGAACAATCAATCACCAAAATTCACATTCGAAGATGTGAATAAAATCCAAAGAAATCGATATCAAATCCATCAAAATGGAAAATTCCGAAAATTCCCGAAGATAATGTCATCAAAGACAATAATAAATGATAACCACAAAAGGGAAACAACACAAATTGATTAAAGTTGGAAATTCAAACAAATAGGCAATATAGGCATAGTTGGCAAATAGGAGCAGGTCGGTCAACCGGACTTCCTAGGTCGGTTGACTGGACCAGAAAACAGAGATGCTCGGGATAGCAGGTCGGTCGACCGGACCCTGAGTTCGGTCGACCGGAGCCTGAAACCTGCACTCCCGAAACAGAGGCAGGGAATGCTCGGATAGCAGGTCGGTCGACCGGACCCTGAGTTCGGTCGACCGGACATGTAGCCATCACTCCCCAAGCCAAACAAATGAATGCCAATTCCATCCAAATTGCAATCGGTCGAGCATCGGCACTAAGGGTTTACGCCCATCGACTACCCGACCATTTAAGCTCTTCGATTCATCACCAAAAACATGATCAAAACATCAAAGTTAGGATTTTTTTAAAGAATTGAACTCAAAATACTAAAAATTGGAATATTCACCAAATCAATCCAAACCAAAAGCAATTGCAAAAGAATAAGTGTTAGGAATTCATACCTAACAATCGAAGATAGTTATAGACTAAGATGTGAGATAAAAATCTCACCTTTATGCACAAGAACAAGGTTGAAGAAGCTTGAAGGCAAATGGAGAATCAACCACTCTTCAACACAACCCAAATGAGCTTGAATCTATGCTAAAAAAGAAGAACATTCCTAAAATTAGGTCTAGGAATTTCTGAAATTGATAAGAGAATGGGTTGGAGAAGAAGAAGGAGACGCTTACCAATGGTTTCACTTGAATTTGGAGCTAGAAATTGGATTTGCTAAAGGAACTAGGGTTTTGGAGTGTTAATTTCCCATCTCTCCCACAATTGATGCTTTAAAAACTGAAAAGAGGAGGAAATGAGAGTGAATGGGGAGGAGGGGTTCTGTTTTGAGTATTAGTTAAACCTAGGGGTGAACCCAAACCCAAACCCAAAGTGAAAATGGTCGAATTTTTTACTGACTCCAAATATATCAAAGTTTATACTCAAAAAGCTGCAAACGACATTCTGGACTCAATGGAAGTGGTCTCGAGTCCTAATTTGACCGTTTGCAAAAAGTAGCTTATCGGACCAAAATCCGATTAACGATAAAATATTTAAATAAAATGTTTAAATATAAAATTGATAAATATGCGGGTTGTTACACATGGTGTGACTTAAAGCATGAGGCGACTTATATGCAGGTCAAATGACCTAACTGATCAGCGACCTAAAGGGGGCTGAGTGACTAAAGGAGGTGAGGCCGAGCGACTTAAGTTACTCGGGCAAGCCGAGCGACTTAAGGAGACCAATGGCGCGACCTAACGTAGCCGACCTAAGATGATACAACCGAGCGACTTAAGGAGACCAATGGCGCGACCTAACGTAGCGGACCTAAGATGATACAGCCGAGCGACTTAAGGAGACCAATGGCGCGACCTTACGTAGCCGACCTAAGATGATACAGCCGAGCGACTTAAGGAGACCAATGGCGCGACCTTACGTAGCCGACCTAAGACGATACAGCCGAACGACTTAAGGAGACCAATGGCACGACCTAACGTAGTCGACCTAAGATGATACAGCCGAGCGACCTAACATAGCCGACCTATGTTCGTGCGACCTATATGCAGACAGAGTGACCCAATAGGTAGAAGAGAATACCGAGCGACCTATGTGCCCAGCGACCTAAGAGGTTGCGACCTAACTTGTCGCGACCTAAGTTGGTTGCAAGCTAACTATAGGCCGAGAGTCACGTATGCAGGCCGAACGATCTAAGGAACAGAAGTGCAAAAACACTCTCAATTTGCAACCGGTCCAGCATGGACTATAGGGGATTACGCCCACCGACTACCCGGTCCTATTGGCTCTTCGATGCATCACGAAAAACGTGTTCAAACATCCAAAGTAGGATTTTTAAACATTTGAACCAAAAACACTAAAAATTTGAATTTTCACCAATTCAATCCAAACCAAAAGCAAATGCACATGAATAAGTGTTAGGAATTCATACCCAACAATCAAAGATAGTTATAGAGAAAGATGTGAGATAAAAATCTCACCTTTTCACAAAATCAATGAGGAAGAAGCTTGGAAGCAAAGGAAGAATCAACCACACTTCAATCTCAACACAAGAAGCTTGAATCGATGGCTTCTCTTTGAATTTGGAGTAAGATGTTGGATTTGCAAATGAACTATGGCTTGGAATTTTAATTTCCCATTCCTTCCTCCATTTTTGATAAAGCTTGAGTGTTAGGAAATGAAAGTGAAGTTATGAAGGGAATAGGGGGTTGAGCTAGAGTTAATAGATTAGGCTAATGGGCTAAACCAAACCCAAAGCCCAAAGCGAAAAGGTGGCAAAATTCCACTAACTCCAAACATATCAAAGTTTATACTCAAAAAGATCGCAAACGGCTTTTTGGACCCAATGGAGTGGTCCCGAGTCCTAATTAGACTGTATGCAAAAAGTAACTTTTCGGACTCAAATCCGACTAACGATAAAATAATTAAACAGAATATTAAGATATTCAATCGTAAAATATGCGGCTTGTTACATCTACGCAAAGCTTCGGCCACCAACCATCCTCCAATCAACAGAATTTGGTCCAAACTCAAATTTCAAACAAAAACAAACTGCACTCAATTCTTTGATCTAAAAATCGTAAGTTTTGCTTTAAAATTCATATTTTGGTTTGAGAATTCAATTTACATACCTGAATTCATGATTAAAGATATTCGAAATTTGATAAAATCAAACTTTGCTCAGTTCTTGATTTTCCAGTGATATTTATATATTGTTTTTAACTTAAATTTATTTGTAGAACTTAGTTTAGGATCAAACAAACATTATTCATTTTAATATTAAGTCCTAACATTGCATAGATTTTGAAGAAATGATTTTTAAATCAAAGCATGGGATTGGGAAAATTCAAACAGAGAGTTTATATGATAACAGCCTGCACTTAAATATTATCATTCACAGCACATTCCTGTAAAAGGATATAAACACACTTATTCACATATGTATGCATCAGAATTATATGTTTAAATTGTTATTAGTGATGTTACTTAGAGTTGTTGTTGAGAAGATGGACAGAGCTTGCTCCTATATTTGAAACATCCTGAGAAATTACAAGTTGAAGCTTCCTTGATCTCTGATTGTAAATGATTTGTTTTGATGTTTTAAATTGAAGTTTTGTTTAAGTTTTAAGACAGTGTTTCTTTATGTTAACTGAAAGAAAGGAGGTTGATATATAAAAGAAACTTACAGGTTGATATCATTTGTACAAAGTAATTATATTATGTTTGTACACAGGTTAGAGCAGAGATTTCTTTTCTTTGCCTCCATCTTTGACTATGCAGTTTTTTTCTTTCTTTTTTCCCACTTAACTAAGAAAGATTTTCAGTTGATATGCATCTATGTTGTGTACAAAGGAGGCTAGCATTAATTGCTTTGTACAATCTATTATTTTACTTTTGTCTTACTTCCCATTTTTGTTTACAGCCTACATACATGTATCTTTATTTTCTTTTATTCTTGCCTTGCCTTACTATTACACATAACATACTTCTTTTTATTTGCCTGGAAGCTTTCATACTTATCCAATTTATGCGTAGATATTTCTTTTTGCTTTGCATATTCGCTCTATAGACATATTTTACTTTGACTAATTTGCTTTTATAAGCTTGTACTTATTTGAATGTATTGTTTAATGTCTTCATGCATATTTTTTTTTGTTCATACTTATCTCTTTTTTTCTTATTGTCTTTTTACTTTAAAATATAAATGAAATTCTATAGTTAATGTGTTGTTTGAAATTTGTCTAATTTTATTTACTTTTATATTCTACATAATTTTATTAATATGTTATTTGACTTTATATTTTTTTATTTAAATCTAGAGAAAATCAAATCAATTTACAATTAAATTCAAAAAATTTAATCAAAAATAAATTTAATTGTCAATTTAAAATTAATCAAAATCTTGGATCGTTAAAGATTCCCCTCCTTAAGAAATTTCATCCCCGAAATTTGCAGGCACGAAAACAACACAGAGACAGATGAAGAATATTTCATCAAATCAAACTGAATATTTATTCTGTTTTTGGCTCACCAAATCAGAATATCAACAATAGATAAAAAACGAATCTATTTAACACTTCACAAGATACTCGAGTCATCTAGATCTACAAAATATGTAGGGGCATTGGTTAGTTCGAAAGGTAACTAACCATTAGTAGAATATATTGGATCCCAGAGAATAGATAGACAAATGGATTCTAAATTCAAATCAGAATACCCAAAGTATATACCAACTCCCTCTTCGGACTTCGATCCACTCAAGAAATTAGAATAGAATTTCAAATTTGGTTTTAAACGAAATCATTTTATCGATTCAATTCAAGCTTCATATTCTATTTATTCAATTTAATTCAAACTAAAATTTCCAATTTATTCAAAATTTCCAATTTCAAATTCATATTCGTTAAGGTTTAAAATCAAAAACTTATAAGAAACCAGTGTAATATGATGTAAGAATTTTCTATAACTATTCGTAGGGCCGCCATTACACCGAAACTTCTTTCTATAGCTGTCACGAAGAATCATAAGAATTTGGAAAGACGAATCAAAGGAGATTGATAGAGAAAGAATGTTTCCATTGTTGCAGGGTATTGACCATTTATAATCGTATTTCCTTGTCCCCTATCTCGTTCTCTTCTTGCACTCATGCTTACTATCGGTGGATAGTAAGAGAATTTATTGAGGCATACGGATGGATATCTTAGGGATACTCATTCTACGGTATACTCACCCTATATGTAATGAGCTATCTAATGTGTTATACTCCTGAGCTAAAGTTTAACCTTAGCTCTGATGCCAAATGTGACGAACCAAAATTTTCGCGTTCGTAAATCGGCATCCATACTTCGTATCGTACTCGAATGCCGTAGATTTGACCGTTCAAATCCGTGTCGTCGGAGCTTATAACACAATTAAGTAAACAACATAGCGGAAGAAAAAGAACAATACATTGATATACAACACTGATACAATAGAGTCATACAATGAATATCAATATACATCAGAGATATGATTCAATAAAATAGCAATGGAAAGAAAATAGATAACACTAGCAGCGGAACAAGTATAACTCTAAGATAGTCTTCAAAAGTGAAATCCAGCAGCAGCTCGAACCAACATCACGATGCACAAAGACAAGCATGTCTCGTCCATATCAAAAGATTGAACTAGCTCCAGATTGTAACGGCCCGTAAAATTTCGATAATTAAAAATGTTAATTTAATAAGATTTCATGGTTTAATGTTGGAAGAATTAAAAATTTGTAATTTATGTATGGTAATAATAACTAGAATGAAATGCAACAAATTTTATCTAAGTTAATTATTTATGAATTGAATGAAATCCCAAATTAATTGAAATAATATGTAGTCAACGGTAATTGAATGAAGTTGTATTATATAGGAAACTGTGACACTTGTTTGTAAATAATAAACTTATAAGTGTAATTAAAAGTTAACGGTGATAATTATTTAAGTTACCTATTCATTTAGTTAGTCGAATTGAATTTGTGAACAAATCGCAATTGAAATGAAAGTTTATATATCAGTTGAGTGCATTATCTCTAACTGTAGTTAAATAATAATGTGGAATTCATTTGATGTAATAAAGTAATCGACTGATAATGAAATTTTATTTAAAAATCCAATACTGAAATCCGTCAAATATTGAACAATTAAATTGTTTAAATTTAATTTTTGGAATTTATTGAATAATTGAATAACAGGAATTGAATAACTGTTTTAATGGAAATGGTTGTTCTATAATTTGAATTTGTTAAATTTTATAACTTCGTTTTTGAATATTTCAAAAGATAGTGATTTAAGAATAGTCAAATTTTTTTAAATTTAATATTAAAAATGTTTGAATAATTAAATTCCGAATTTGATATGATTAATTTGATATTGAAATTTAATATAAGAAAATAGAGTGAATAACTGAAATTCGATTTAATATGATTCAAATTGGTTTCCAAAGTGAATATAAGTTATATTTGGATTATAATAGAGTTAATAAGATTTTAAAGTTGGAATTTTAAGCAATTCTGTAAATTTTGAAAAGTCGTCGATTTAATCAACGAGTTAAAATAGCCTTTCAGGGCATAGTCTCAGAATTTGACGAAACTAGTTCCATTAGATCCGTAAGAATTTATTTTTATCGAGTTTCAATTTCCATAGCAATCGGAGTCGCCGTTTGACCGTGGCTGCTCAAAACGCTTAGAAATTAATTTAATCGATTTAATTTAAAATTGACTGTTTATTTCCGAAACTCGCACATAAGATCGAATTAGGGCTTGAAACCTTTTCCATTGCGTCCGGAATAGGGGTATAACATTATGAACGCCTAGCAGCACGCCTCGATAGGGGTTCAAGATTTTAAGTTGCATAAATTGGGATATTTTGAAATTTAAATTTATATATTGTCTAGTCAACTTTTCACATGAGCTTCTTTTATTTCATTTCAAATCAATATAGTAAGCCTCCCACATGAAAGAATCATGTCCCCTCCCTTTTAAATTTGCACGCAAGCTTCAGGCAGTAGGAGGATAATAAATCAAAACTTCCAAAATTTCTTTCTCTTCCAATACTCGATTAAAAATCACGAAACCGACTTTAAAAATCAGATTTCATCGTTTGCTCCGATCTGGTGGTAGTTTGTAAGGTGCGGCTGTGGGTTTGGGAGCGAGACAGTGAAGACGTGAGTGGTTTGGAAGCTAGGGTTAAGCTTCACTTCGCTTTCATTCATCGATTCGAGAAATTAAGCTCGTAGTTGGATTCCTTTTGTCGAATAGCATCTGGACGCACGTTTTGGTGGAGCTCGGTGGTGCCTTGGGGGTTGCGACCTGGTCGTGTGGTGAGGAGGATGCTACAGGTCGCGTTTCGATTGAGGGGTTCGAGCTTGTGGATTTTGGAATGGAGAGGTCGAGTTCGTTGAGGTGAAGCCGATGGCGAAGGCGGAATTTGATTTCGTCGTGCGTAGCTCCGTATCACTCGAAATGTTGCACGCAGCCATGGGTTTGGGCATATACCATGTACAGGCTTTTTCTTTGGGGAAGATGGAGTTAGTGGGCTGGGCTTCATTGCTTAGGGTATGGATAATTCAATTATAATATAAATTGTTTTATAAATTCAAATGTCGATATCTTATAAAATGTATAACTCTCACATACGAGGTCCGATTGGAACGAAACTTTTTGTGTTGTGATCACGACGACGAGAGATTCGAAATGAAACTGGTTTGGACGAATTTGGAGACAGTTGAAATTTGGGCTAAAACCGGGCGTTGTTTGGTAAAATTCCAAACCGGAACGTCTCGAGGACAACAGGATATCAAGGTGAGTGTTTTATAACACTCACAACGTACTGAATATCTTTATGCTAGTTAAATTTGACATTATGAAGTGTTATGATTTTATCTGTCATTGTTTGATGAAAATTTAATTGTCATATAGATTGTCATTTGAATTCCCCGTTGAAAATTAAATGGATAGTCAAATTGAAATTAAAATTGAATTGCGATTAAATTACCTGATATTGATAACTATGAAATTGCCGTGAATTGTATTGTCTATTTGATGATGTATTTCGATGGATGCTATTGGTTGATATTTAAAATGTTTGGATGTTTATTTGCTTATATATATCCTGTTATGCATACATATGACACTATGATTGTTTTAAGCGATATATATTCATCCCTGACATTTAATAGAAATAAATAATCACTTGGCCATAGGGTAGAAAATTATATACGGACACCAGATTGGTTAAATTAATAAAATTTTAAAATCATTGATTTGAAATTTATATAAAATGTTTTGATTTAAAAGTGATAAATAAAATCAATTTATAAGAATGGAATATATCGCAAAAAAAATTGACTTTGGAATGTTGAAATAAATTTTGGCTAAAAGAAATTGTTAAATAATTTAAGTTGAGACTTTCAAATTTAATAATTGGGATATGATTGAATTTCGAAAATTTATATGTTTTAAAGATTGAACATTATTTTGAGCTTTGAGTATTACTAGGTAAAAGTGACATAAAAATGATATTTTGAAATTGAGCTTGAAATTGAATGATATTTGAAATTTGGATTTTAATTTGAATATTGAAGGAAAATTTTGTTAAGTGTTATAAATTGATATTTTGAAAGTCAAGCTCCGAATCGATATAAATCAAAATTGAAGTAATTGAAGGTGAATGTAGAATTGAATTAATTGAAGTCAAAGTTGACATTGGTTTGAATTGAAATCGAAATTGAATCGGTAGAATGGAAATTGAAATTGTTTTGAATTGGGATGCTATAATCGAAATGGTTTAGGTTTGAAGCTGTTTCATTTTGTTTTCCAAACTACTCCGTTATATAAACCATCTTCAAATACTTAAACCATTTTAACCTATATTAACTATAGTAAATTATTTTTAACCCATCTCAATCCATGTTAACTTATTTTAATTATATTTCATCTATCTTAAATCCATTTGACTATATTATATTAATTTATCTATTTGAATTCCATTTAAAGAGTTTAAGTATCTTGAACTATTTTAATTATTTAAAACTACTTTTAAACTACTTAAAACTATTTTCTAAAATTTCAAGCTGGTCAATAAGGTGAAATGTTTATGTTTAAATCTTGAATTTAAATACGAATTGGGTTAAATGAAGCTGCAACCTAAAATTGAAATTCGAAATGATTTTGAAATCGAAATGAGATATTGAGGCGAAAATGATTTTTGAAATGAAATCTTACATTTGAATAGATATGATGATGTTTGAAATGGATTTGATTTTATTGAAGCGAATATGATATTTTGATATCAATTATGAATCGATTTGAAATGTAAAAGAGCCATCGGTGTAATAATACGTAGTTATTAAAGAGACCGGGATCGGATATGGACATACTCTCTGTCGATACTGAAAACCACTTTAATAACTATAATACGCAGAGTGTTGATCCAGAATGAAGTGGATGGTTTGGTTAACGCGTTGACTGAAGAAAGAGAACGATATTGGACGACCCCTGACATGATTAAAACAGGAGCCGCGCCGGGCCATTGAGGTTCGCCATCTCTAGCGGACACACTTCTTCGATACCATATCTATTACCTTTTGTGATTAGATTTGGGTGCACCCCTCGATTTGGGAGTGTTGTTTCGCGGTGTTGAGGTAGCTGCTGGCTATGCTCAACATCAGTCCGGATCACGCAACTACCAGTATCCTAGTTGGTATCGCCTCATGTACCTTGTCATACTGATTATCCTATTCGCGACCACTACGTTTTGTTTTGTGTTGTACCTATGGGGTACCCTCTGATAACCACTAGTTACGGTGGAGTTTACGGTGCTGTATAGACTATGGCATTATAAAAATGTGTTAAGGGGAATTATGGTAATGCCTTAACGCTATTTTAATGCTTTTACTTTACTGTAGACATATTATAATAGCGTATTGTACTACATAGTAGACAGTTTAACGGATCCTTAAGAGATGGAAAATCCCGTAACATCTCTTGAGTTATTGCATGCACGTTGACATTGGATATGAGATGTCAAACCCCGTAAACATCTCTGACGTTGTTACACTCGTATTTATTTATGATTGATTTAACTTTCATAAGGATATTTTAGTCCTGACTCGAGTGTTTTGTCTTTTCATTTCGCTCGGGTCAGACCTGAGTTTTTTCCAGCTTATTGAAGATCTATTCTAGAGGACGAAGTCAAAGATTTAGTATACTATTCTATTATTATCTTTGCATCATGTTGTCTGCTGCATTATTTTTTTTTTGTTGTATATGTATAACTCTGATAAATGTTGTATAAATAATGATCAAAGTATTGTAAACAGCTTCATGAACTGTTTATTTGACTATTATATTTTATCGTTCCGCCGTGAGATTCTGTGTTGTTTCAGTTCCTTTATTTCTCTTTCTTTCTTTTCTTATTTAACCCAATAACCATCTTCCCTTTAAAACAGTTTGGAACCAGCATGTGTATTTGATCGTCGGTTTAAACTATCCAAAAAGGCGGGTCGTTACACAGATAATCTACTAAACTTGAATATCTGAAAAACCCAACTCTAGACTGCCCGTGTGGAAAATAGTGAGCACCCAGAGTTTAGGAAAGGAACAATAAACTCCGGATCAGTCATGAGACTGGTGTGAGCAACAAAAACATTTTATCTTTAAAAATAAACAACAACAGAATTTTTAAAGTCAATTCGCAATGCTTTTAGAAAATGTAACTACCATAAGACCTCCCGCCACACACACAATGCAAACGCAGAATTGGAGGAGATTTCTTCTTATGATAATCAAACATGCTTGATACGTAAATTTCTTGATATTAATACCATAAGTGCAAAGTGTAGAAAACCATTTCGAAAGTATAATATAAATCTTAGCCAGCATAGGTACCATTATACTATGCCTACTATAGCTACCATATTAGATGTCATCTTCTACAACTAATACCGTACAAGGCTCGTACTGTTTCTTTGGATTTCCAACAAATGGTCAGGCCAAGGAACTTCCCATTGCCACATGGGTACGCCTCTGGAAGGATGCACCGAGAACCTAACCGGATCTCTGCCAACACAAGGCCGGGTTTCCCTTTAACTGGGTAACTACCGACACGAGTATGCCATCCCCCGGTCGTAGCCAACCTTTATCCGGGGACCCAACAACAATCACAAAGTAAGATATGTAAATATTTGCGATATCCACATAAGTTAAGTATCTGGGCTCCATACCATGATACTACTTCTATCCAGAAGGAAATGACATACCCTCAGAGGGCGCTACCCTCAAATAACCTTGCCGCATCTTTCCTGTTTCGACCTTTTCCGGGGTGTGAGGTTCGACGAAGTCTCGTCCACAATGCTACGCTTTTTCACAAAAGCCACGCTTTGATCAACAAATGATCAGAAGCACTCAGAATGCCACATTACCAAATTGGGAATGTATCACTGATAACCTTCAACTACATAACCTCTGAGCTCGTACGTCTCAGAGAAGGGTGTTAAGCTAAGAGAATAAATTCTCCGCCACCAACAGAAATGCATTTGAAAGAAATATGTTTTATATCTCAAATGTAATGTCAGACATACAATCCATACAAGTATGTTCTAGGTTTGAACAGAACCGAAGGCACTTCCAAAGATGTCCTTGCAAACCGGGTATTCACAATCCCGATCGGACTTCCCATCACTTAGGGAATCTCTATACAGGCGCGACTCGGTGCAGTGACAATCGATAGGTCATTCTATCGCTCTCGCAAATACCCGGTATTCATCACTCGGTGCAGTGACAATCGATAGGTCATCTCTATATCCATATACGTCGTATCACATATTCGGAATGGGTTATACGACACAAAGGTCCTCTCCCGGCTAAACCGAATAGTGAGCGCAACATTTAAAACATATGGATATGGGATTTCAATTAAGTCACAACTTAATAATTCAAAACTTTCTTTCAAATGGTTTAAACCAAATACCATTTCAAATCTTTTAAACAAAAGATTTATTTCATAAAGTTCACCTAGTTTCACAAAGTTCATTTCTGGATTTCAAAACAATTCCATATCAATTGGATTAATTCATTAAATCTTTAAATCAAAGATTTTTCTCATAGCTTTGAAATCATTCCCAAATGTTCATTTTCAAAATTCGTTTCCAAATATTCATCTATAACTTGGAAAACTATTTCAGTTTAAACTTGAAATCCCTTTAATAAAATTGAAATGAAAGCTTTTTATCATTTAGAAACAATAGTTTTATTCTGGAAAAACCCGATTTCATTTATACAAGTTATAATCTTTGGGTTAATTCAAATATCCAAAAACAATACTTGATTTAACCCATATATAACTAATATAACATCTTTAATCCTTAATTTCAAATCATAGAATTCAATTTCAAATTTTGAATCTAAGTTTAAATCAAATTATTTAAATTCCAAAACTTAATCAAGTTATTCAAAATAAATTTCATCATTGAAATTTCATTTCAAAAGCTTTTCACTTTAAACCCAAACCATTTCCAAAACATTTGAACTCAAATTGTATACTAAAAAATTATTTCAAAAATTTGTGACTTAATCGATTTCCTCATGAAATCCATATTCGTGTTTGTATAATTGTGGCCCGGGGTTTAACACAATAGTGCAACATCGTTCAATCTACACAGATCAAAATACAGAAATATAGCGATAAGCGGTATAAACTATAACGCTTATCTTATATTCACAGACCACAGATATATTAATTACAGATAATAAGTTACATTCATCCCAGATAAATAAACTATATTACAGATTACACATATAAATCAGAATATATCACAAAGCATCACAAATTAGGAATGTCAGACAGTTAAATCATTTAGTCAAGTCCAAACATTCACAAGTAAATTTATTAATCACTGATTAACCTGGGTTAATTATCATAAGTTAATCTAGAATAAATTTCCCTTTCATCATTTATTAGTTAATCTTTTATTACTAACCAATCAATTTTAATTAATGAACCAATTAACCTTTAATTATTTAATTTATCTTAATTAATCACAATTATTAGTTAATCCTTTAATTAATAAATTTAATTAACCCCTTGATTAATAACAAATATTTATACCCAAATTACTGATTATCATTCATTTAATTACATCCGGTAATTATCTATTAATTACCTTTCTAAGTGATTATATTTTCCAAATTGTCAAATGATTATTTTGAATTAATTTAAACTTTGGTAATTAACTTGAACAAATTCAATTAACTCAATTAATTACACTGAATAATTAATTCCATATTTACTGTCATTAAGCAATTATACTTAATAATTCCACGATTGATTATTATTAAATTAATCAATCTTATTTATTGTTAAAATTTATCACATTGATCAATTATTCAAATAAAATCTTGTTAATGACTTCATTGACTATTGAATTTCTTTAGTTACCTTTCTAAAGAAATTTACTTATATTTATCATTATTGATTATAAATCGATTCACCATTAAGAACTCATTCGTTAATGAATTTGAAATCATTAATCTTTATTACTTAAAGTCACTCATTCATGATTTAATATGTTCTTTACAACATGTTAAAAACATTGTTTCAAATTTCCTTTTTGAATTCCTTTTTAAATTCAAATTTGAAATAAATCCTTATTTACTTTTAATAAAGTTTAAAAACAAAATTTTCCAACATTTTTTAATTTACATGTTAAAATAACACTTGGTTATAAAGGAATTTTTTTTAAAAAGTTTAAAGAAAAATCACTTTTCTTTTTAATTTTAGCATATTTAACTTCTTTTGAACACTTAAGTTTTGAAACTTAATTAAATTGCAAAATTTTAAATTCTGATTTGGAATTAATTCCAGGTTTAAACTTTTAAATTTTAACTTGTTTAAAATTTTCATTTACAAATTTCAGATCTATTTTAAATTCAATTTTCTTCAAACATTTAGTTGCTTTTGAGTTATTTAAACCAATTTGAATTTTTAAACTTTATTTATGTTCAAAAATAAATTTCAATTCAAACTTGAATTATATTTATATTTTGGTTTACAACTCAATTCAAAACCTTGAATTATAAGTTTAAAGTTGGTTTTAAATTTTAAAAAATAGGATCTGGTTCAAGTTGAAAAGCCTGGAACAACTTGACCCGAGACCCTTTGTTTCTTGCTTCGAGTAAACGACTCGAGTTACTCGAGTCAACACGCGTGAATCTCCTCTGTTCTTCACAGGCAACAACACCCAGGCTATCACTCTAAGGCTCATGCACGTGCACAACGCCGTTGGCCATCTTACGGCATCGCCACGACGATAAGCACGTCGACGTTCATCCTTGCATCCATCTCCAACCTCCAGAATCTCCGTTAACTTCTCGAATACGAATTCGAATAAAAGTCGAGATGTGGAAAAAAATGAAAGCACCCACCTCATCCTGTCAATACCTCGTTCGCCACGCCTCGACCACCAAAAAATACCAAACTCCGGCCACCGACTCATCATCCACCCTGCCATCATCCGCCAAAGCCATATGCCACTCGATCAACTACATGGAGCAAACGAATCAAACAAACAGCCTCTACAAAACTAGGTTTAAAATTTTCAAAGCCCTCGCCGCCACCGTGGTCGTTGCCACCTCGGGTCATTTTTTCATCCATCTCCATAGGTTCCTCCACCGCTACGCAAAGCTTCGGCCACTAACCATTCTCCGACCAACAGAATTTGATCCAGACCCAAATTTCAAACAAAAACAAACTGCACTCAATTCTTTGATCTAAAAATCATAAGTTTTGCTTCAAAAATCATATTTTGGTATGAGAATTCAATTTACATACCTGAATTCATGATTTAAGATATTTGAAATTTTGTTAAAATCAAACTTTGCCCATTTCTTGATTTTCCAGCGATATTTATATATTGTTTTTAACTTAAATTTATTTTTAGAACTTAGTTTAGGATCAAAAATACATTATTCGTTTTAATCTTAAGTCCTAACATTGCGTAGATTTTGAAGAAAAGATTTTTAGATCAAAGCATGGCATTGGGAAAATTCAAACAGAGTGCTTATATGATAACTAGCCTGCCCTTAAATATTATCATTCACAGCACATTCTTGTAAAAGGATATAAACAAACTTATTCACATATGTATGCATCAAAATTATATGTTTAAATTGTTATTAGTGATGTTACTCACAGTTGTCGTTGAGAAGATGGACAGAGCTTGCTTCTATATTTGAAACAGCCTAAGAAATTACAAGTTAAAGCTTCCTTGATCTCTGATTGTAAATGATTTATTTTGATGTTTTAAATTGAAGTTTTGTTTAAGTTTTAAGATAGTGTTTCTTTATGTTATATGAAAGGAAGGAGGTTGATATATAAAAGAAACTTACAGGTTGATATCATTTGTACAAAGTGATTATATTATGTTTGTACACAGGTTAGAGCAAAGATTTCTTTTCCTTGCCTCCATCTTTGACTTTGTAGCTTTTTTCTCTTTTTTTCCACTTAACTAAGCAAGATTTTCGGCTGATATGCATCTATGTTGTGTACAAAGGAGGCTAGCATTAATTGCTTTGTAGAATCTATTATTTTACTTTTTTCTTACTTCCCAGTTTTGTTTACAGCCTACATACTTGTACCTTTATTTTCTTTTATTCTTGCCTTGCCTTACTATTACACATAACATATTTCTTTTTATTTGCCTGGCAGCTTTCATACTTATCCAATTTATGCATAGATATTTCTTTTTGCTTTGCATATTCACTTTATAGACATATTTTACTTTGACTAATTTGCTTTTATAAGCTTGTACTTATTTGAATGTATTGTTTAATGTCTTCATACATATATTTTTGTTTGTTTGTTCATACTTATCTTTTTTTTCTTGTTGTCCTTTTACTTTAAAATATAAATGAAATTCTATAGTTAATGTGTTGTTTGAAATTTGTCTAATTTTATGTACTTTTATATTCTACATAATTTTATTAATATGTTATTTGACTTTATATTTTTTATTTAAATCTAGAGAAACTCAAATCAATTTACAATTAAATTCGAAAAATTTAATCAAAAATATATTTAATTGTCAATTTAAAATTAATCAAAATCCGGGATCGTTACAACTCCCGAAACTCTGCAACACAAGACCGGTCTGTCCCTAACCTGGATAGACCAAATAAGATCGCCCCGCGGTTAGGATCAGCAACCGCCACACAGCCGAGATCAAATGGACTCTAGATAGGGATGACCTTACCCTAATTGGGTGCTACCCACTTAGCCTTGCTGCACCTACCCTGTTTTAGCCATTCCCGGTTGATAAGGCTTGAGGCTAAGCGTTACCTTTTTAGAACATATTCACTTAGAATGCTCATCGTCCTCCAATGACGATGGTCTGGTGGCATTCGTCCATACAAGTTGCCTAGGGTCTGGACAAACCGAATCACCGTCTTCATCGTCTTCACGGTGTTCATTAGGTACGTTCTAACAGGATCGAAGTGGTTTTTAGATAATTAAATCTGATCCCGGCCTCTACGAAACGATCGTCGCATTGGCCAATATTGATAATCAGTTATTTAACTATCAAATTTAAACAATCATTCAGCCAATTATTTTTTCCATTGAAAAGCACCAAGTCTTATTAAATTTAGCTTTTAAATAAATTAAATCACTTTATCCAAAAATATATACTTAAAACATTTAAAATAAAACTACTTTAATCACTTTATTCCAAATAATAGTTAAGAAATTCTATAATAATTTTCAAAGTAAACTTTAGCCAAAAACTTATTTTAAAATAAAACTGTTATATAAGGTATAAATATTTAATAGTTATCCTTCAAATCATTATACTAATTCAACCTTTAAAAATAATTACTGTTACGATTAAATCCACTAATATTTACTTTAACAATTTTAAAACTATTAAATAATAAATTTTCCTAAAAACATTCTTTTAAAAACACCTTTAAAACTTCTAATCTATACTTAAAAAATCTTCCTTTGAAAATATACTTAGTGTAACGACCCGTAAAATTTTAATAATTTTTAATGTTTTTACGTATTTAATTAAAATTTTGAGAACTTTAAAAATAATATTTTGATATAAAAAAAATTAATATTTGGATTACATTCAATTGTACGTAGCAGATGATAGATTTTCAATTTATTTTATGGAGGTTTATTTATTTAGAAATTCTACCTCATTCAAATCAGTTAATAACTTCTCAATCAATGCAAAGCTGTTACAAAACCCATCATTTCAATTCATTATTCAGTGATTCATTTTCTTTCTCTATCCATTGTCATTTCGCGTTTTATGTTTGAGGCAATAAATATATTTGTACATTTTTCTCCGAAAACCAACTTCACTTCTGCCTATTATCATCTCATTTAATTTTACATGTATAAAGTGGTCCATATTCTTTATTACTGTTCAAACTTTCCTCTGAAAGTTTTATTTTCTCCTTTATTTTGTATATAACTTGCCATATTTTAATTACTGCTTTTATAGCCGTTGCCTCTATTATTCCATAATTTAGGGGTTGATTGTTACTGTTCCCATTAATTCGCGTGTTTATTTATTGAGACGTTTCAATCCTTTCTTCTTCTCAGCAACAAAAATAATATATATTTGCTGTGACCTGCTCCAAATTTTCATTTTCTTCAATCTTTCCCTTTTGAAACATGTTTACGTTTTTCCTTCTTTCGAATGAAACTGCAGAAAACATTTATTTTCCCCAAATCAAGGGAATGGACCATTACCTTGTTTGGTTTATTTGTTGCGCATTCATTTCTATACGTTTCATTTGCTTAAACTTCTCATTCTTCCATTATATTATCCTCTCGCATTTTCCTCTCGGATCTGTTTTTACTCCCACTCCATCCTGAAAAAAAGTATATATAAATCAAGCTTCTTCTTCCCTCTGTCACAGCCACCCATCATATTATTTCCACCGGTTAAAAGAAAGATTTTAATTAAAACAGTAGCTTACCTTGGTTACTCCTTGATTCACGTCCAACTGCCTTCTATTCCAAATTTGATCCAATAAAACAGCCACTAATGTTTATTTCCAGCTGTTACAATGCATTTATGACTGTCTTTATATCTATCAGTTTCGAAATTTGAAAATTTTATACGTTGCATTTATTGGATTTTTAACGGCTCTTTTGACTTTATAACTTTCCTTTATGCTTTAATTGATTTCCTAGTTTCACTTGCTTTCGTTTTAACATTTATTCCATAAGTTACAATATTCACTATTGAATTTTCCTTTTATCCACTTGTTTAATATTATATATAAGGCAAAGTATATACGTTATTTTATTGACAGATGTTTCCCCTTCTATTTCTCCTATCCACTAAATTATATATATACACTGTTGCTTTTCCAAAAATAAAAAAAAAAAAAAAAATGACAATATCCTTCTTCTTTTCAAACAAATCCATACTCCTCTCCTTCTTTAATTGATCTGTAGCCGTTTCTTATTCATTCTTCCTTCAGTTTCAAATTTGAAAGTGCTACCCAAGGTAAACAATAAATTGCTTTATTAAGTTTTCAAATTAATGCTTCTAGACATTTGCTATGTCATTGCTGTATTTTGGGTGATAACGTTTTGAACGTTGATAAAAATAATTAATCTGCGTAGTTTAATATGCTATGAATTGAGATCTAGGAAAGAAATAAATATAAAACATATAACCTGACAAATAATAAAAATTGCTTTAATTGCACCGTTGATTTTGAAACGTATAAAATTCTATACGTTCTTTACGCATACATTCATTTCTTTTATTTTCCTTTACGTTTCCTTTTTCTTATTTTTCCCCTGTAGCCGTTACTTTTTCTAGCCTATTTATTTCCTACTTCATCTCCTTTCCTCTTTTATTTTTCTCCCCTCTTTTCTTTTGGATCTGGACTTCAATTGAGACAAACTATTCTTTTTCCTGCCTTTCCTCTCAAACACTACCGCCTCTGCCTGCAACCTTCCCCCACGTCAGCAGCCCCGTGCAAGCGAACCCCTCCACAACCACGTGTCCTCACCTGTGCGTCTCTGGCAATCTTTTTATTGAGGCACACATATATCTATAGTTGGTGATCTCGTGGGTACGTGTATATATATATGTATAGTTATACGTTATATACAGTTTAGATTTTTAATAAGTATGAGTTTTGTTTTCTTTCTTTCATAGTTTTGTGTTTACAGTTTTAATATTTCAAAGTTTGTTTTGTTTATAGTTTTTTGTTTGCAGTTATTGTTACAGAATAAAGAATTTTTAAGTTGTTTTGTTTTTTTTTTTTATATATTTTTAAGAGTATGTGATTTTGGTTATATGTATTGATTTAAGTATTTGTTTTAAAATATATAATGTGTATAGATGTAAGTTTATATTATAAATAAGTATTATATATATTATATTATAAAGCTAGTAACCAGTCTTATGTATTTATTTATTTCATATATATACATATTGCTGTCGTGTGTTCTAATATATATAATATGTTTATAATTCCAGTCTGCATTTATGTTGTTAAAAAAAAAAAAAAACTCGCATAGATACATTTTTGTATGTTGCATGATTTTGAACAATTTTATATACATGGTTTCAAATATACATGGTTTAGTTTATGTAAACTTTCAAGGAAATAACTTTGGATATGCATTAAGTTTTAAATGTACATAAATCTCAAAAATGTGCACTTTGGGTTTCGAAGTTTATTAATTAATAATTTTTTTTTTCAAATATTCTTTAATATATGTTTGTAAAAATTGGGGTTAGAGAAAGTTATTTTATATATATATATATATATATATATATATATATATACAACATATGTTTTGTTCTAATGGTGTTAAAGTTAAATTAGTAATTTGAAATAAAATATATATATATATATATCTTATTTTAAATATGTGGTTAAAAATTTGGTTTTTGAGCAATTTATAACATATATTTTGTTTCAAACTATATCAAGATAGTTCTGATTCATTTTATCAATTCCTTTTGATCAGCTTGGTTGTCCATTCGAATTCGTGCCAATTTTGAGTTGCTTTGAAAATCGTCAATTGGATCAGTCATTTCGCAATTCAAATCATAGCTTGTTATGTTGTCTATCTCCTCTCTAGCCTCAAAAGGTGAGCAATCACTCACGATTAACATTCTTTTATTTATTAAATTTGATTTCAATTGAAACGACAATTGAAATATGCTGCTGTTAGTTGTTTTACTGTTATGACTGCTATTATCTGTATCTGTTCACCTATGACACCCGAAACCATTATCGGTTAATTATGTATGTGATAATAATACAGATTGGTTGATAATTGATTGTTTGATTGATTGTTGTTTAAATTGGATGTTAATTTTTATTGTTAAGTGATAACTAGTTGCTAGTTCAATTTGAGTAGTATAGTTTACAAATTAAACAGATTATATATGATGGACCTTAATTTATTAAAACCTGACCCCGACATATGTAAATTTGATTAGTTAAATTTGACCCTTTAATTGACGTAGAAATAGAAAATTTTATACTTTAAATCGTTTGAACGTAGTTTGGATTAATTGTTGTAGTTTAAAACTGAAATTTAAAAAGGAACGACAAGTGAAAAACTGTAATGTAATAATCTTTAATCTACATGAAATGATAGTGTAGATTCTAGAAGTAATCATACAAATAGCAATGCGAATTAATACGATTATTTCAGGGTTATTTGATTTATTTATTGAATTGTTATTGATTGTTGTTATTGCCTGGGTATTTACTTTGACACCATCCCTGTCATCACTGCAAGTTCCCTTTGTTATGTTTGTTTTGAATTGAAATGGGTTGAAAGGATAGACCCAAGTAGTTTCCATTTAATTTAATTTGGAATTACGGGTTGAAATGCTATCCACCCGTATACATTTAGTGTACGGATTGAATCCGTAACACTTGACCATGTGATAAGAAATATATGGTCTTATTTAATGTAAATTCTTAAATACATGTATAAAGGGTAATGATAAAGATAGAGTTAATTATGTCTAGTTTAATCAAAGATTTGATTTAATACATAGATCATGATAAAAATCTATGTAAATTTTATTCGGAAAAATTTTGCAATAATATTGAACAATTAAGATTGGGAGATAAATTTGGGTTATTTTTAATGGTATTCAGATAAGGATTTATTTATTTAAATCAATTTGAAATTTATCGAAGGAGATATTTCACGTTTAAATAAATTAAGAAATATTGAGTAAAATGTAATTTAAGGTTACTAAAATGATATTGAATCAAATAAGGGAGGGTTCAAGGCTAGATAATAACGATGTAAAAATCGAGAATCTATATGAAACTGTTAAATTTGAATTGTTATATATAAGCTATGAACCATAGTGTAATCAAATGGTGTAGAGGTTCGGTATGTATTTGGAACCAAGATAGTTGAATTGGTTATGTAGATAACTAACCGAACTTAGTGAAATTTGAGTTTGAACTAGATTGGAAATTTTATTTAGAAAACTAGATTGGGAAAATTTTAGTTGAAATGTTGAATACTTAAAATATGGAAACATATTGAAATAAACGGGGAAATTGGGATATCAAATCCAAATTTGGGAATTATAGATTTAAGTGGTTATTTTAGGAAGATTTAAACTAATAAAATGAGATTGGATTTAATTTAAATGGGAAGGTCGGGTTGATGTGAAACGATTTGTTAAGTTAAGGAAATTGAAAGTACTTTACTGTATACATTATTAAAATATATAAATACTATCTTGGGAAATATGATTATTTAAAGCGAATTTGATATTTGGGTTTGAGGTATAAATTAAGTAAATGACCACGGTGTAATAGTGTATATTTCCACCCTGTAGATAGTTCTATGGACCCTTAGAGGATGGACATCCCAAACATCCTTTAAGTTATATTGTATTTCAGTTGATATTTCATTTGAGTTGAATTTATTGATATAAGAATGTTAATCCTGACTCGAGTGTTTTGTGTTTTGCTTTACGCTCGGGTCAGACTGAGTAATACAGCATTAGAGACTCACCTTTGGAGATTGGAGCTTCATTTGGAGATCCAACTATCGTTTCAGCTTTCAGTTTTCTAGTTGACTGGTTCAGAGAAGTCATCGGCTCATACTGAAGACTTTTCTGTATTCAAGAGATTCTGATGTATTCATTTTAAACTCTGATGTATATAGTAGCTTCATGAACTACATTTTTTTCTATTCCGCTGCATTATATTACTCTGTGTCTGTGATCTGTGTTTGATTTATTTACTGTATATTTTAAGTTTGCCAAATTAAATTAACAATTCGGTATTTTGAATTATTCAAGTCGGACATGTATGGTTTTAGTGTCGATTTGAATGGTCAAAAATAGCGGGTCGTTACAGTTGGTATCAGAGCTTTGGCTCTAGGCAAAACTTAGCATATATGGTAAATTTATTTACAGAATCACTTTCATTCGAGTTGGATCTCTTCCTTTTTGACTCGATTTCCTTTGAATTTTGGAATGTCCCTCGGTTTCGAAATTCATTCTTGTCTCTCCCTATTTATATTCGTTTGATTCTGGAGTATTCCATAACTCCACTGAATGATTTGTAAAAGGGGTGAAACTCCCTTTCAGTTGGCATTGATTCACCGAAGATTCATGTATCCTCGGTGTACAATGCTGCTATATCTATTTATGCTGAATTCTATATCGGGCGATCGAATGTTGATTTGCCTTTGAATTCCGCATCGATCATATTCCTAAAATCACGATTGACCCGGTTAAGGTCGCCCGCGATTTGTAGAAATATATCCATCTTCTATTTTGTAATTTAATTATCTCATCTTCGATCGAGTCTATCTTCGAATCAGAATTCTATGGATTGGAGTTCCTCTAATTCAAATCTCTATCTTTGTTTTGAAATTTATTCTTAAAATTATCCTTTGAAAATCGGGTATCTTTGCATTTTGAAATTGTTTTAAATATCGAAATTATTATTTTGATAACTATGATTTTATTCTATATATAAAAGTGAAATGTTTTCCATAAGGATTATATACCTATATACAAAACAAATAAGAAATGTTATTCTATATATAAAAAAGTTTTGAAGGGATTTGAAATTTTGAAAAATTATAAGAAACCGATTTATATAAAAATGATTTATAACTAAAGCGTTAAATTTGAAATTCGAGAATTGAATTCCGGTATTTTGAAATTGGTTTTAAGATTTTGGAAAATATATAAAAATAATACGATTTAAAAGTATTTTTCCGAATAAGAAATGTTTCAAATGAGTTCAAAGAAATTCCAATAATTTTGAAGAAATTTCAAAGAAGTTTTCAAGAAAATAGAAGTCCAGAACTCACGTATGTCGCTGGAAAATAATTTCGGTGATGAGTGCACGCATCATCGACATTGATTTTCGAGTTTCAGAGTGGGGAGAGGCCACTTTAATAGCTCGCTATGCGAGTGATTTTGTAAAGCCGTTATGATTTCAAATTCCGAAGTATAATTTGATACTTTCAAAAGATATATGTATATATATTTGAAACAATTTAAAATGAGACCGGTGTTCAGTCCTTGAGTTTCAGATTTAATAATTGATTTATTGTTGATTTTCAACTCTTGAATTTAAAATTTGATTTCCCTAACTATTTTGAATGTTCGAACACTTCCAAATCGAGATTAAAATTTTCAAAGTTAAGCAATTTCGAAGAGTATAAAATGTTCGATAAAGAATATAAATTTAGTTTTGAAATGTTTTGAAAAAAAAAAGTTGTATAATGGTTTTCAAAAAGGTAAATTGGATATTTCACATAGAAATAGATAGTTTAAAAGTAAAAAAAAAAGGATAATTATAAATTTGGAAACCATTTTGAGTATAATTAATTTTGGGAAAATATTTGGTTTTGAAATTAAATTGGAATCAAAAACCAGTACTTATATGGTGATTTTTGGAAATGAATCTGTTTGACTTACTTTAATTTGGAAAATGGGATAATTTTCTAAACCTATTTTTTTAGGAACTTTGAAATATTAGATATTTAATTCGGAAGAAAATTTGGTGAAATCATATATGATTTTGAAACTAAATTTGATATTGAATGATTTGAAATTGAGAACCTTGTATAATTAAGCACTTGATTTGGGAAGTGGTCGGACTTATATAAAATGGATTTGTATAAGTATGAAAGTGATTTGAAATCAATTGATTTGAAAGGTACTCAATTTGGAAAGAAAATTTATATAATCAAAGTCTATGTAAGTATGTTTTGATATACTATTGATTTGGAAGGTATTCGATTTAGAAAGGAATCCTATACATATGGACTTTATATAAGTACGATATTTGGAAGTATTTGAAAAGGTACTATATATATATATTTTCCAAGTAAAGATATGGAAAGTGCCTTCTGCTTGATATCCGCTTTGTGGCCACAACGTGGATTCATTCTATCGATATTATTCTCTCTGATTTTCAGTTTTCCGGATGTAATACTCGAGTATTCCCACCGTGGGTAACCCATGGTTTCTTTTTCTCTCGTGAATGCACAGCGAAATTGCCTGGCTGAGTCTTGCCTAGGGGTACGGATTGTTTCCTGGGGGAACCAGGCGTAACCATTGTGTATCCTGCAATCTGTGTAGGTCGCGAATAGTAGCGCAAGTGCCTGGCTGAGTCTTGCCTAGGGGTACGGATTGTTTCCTGGGGGATCCAGGCGTAACCATTGTGTATCCTGCACTCTACTAGTCATCATGGCGTAACTCGAAGGGCTGAGAAGCTTACGGATATGGATTGTTTCCTGGGGGACCCAGGCGTAACCATTGTGTATCTGCGTACCATGATCGGACAAAGGTTTTGGTTTGGTTGTTTTGTTTGGATTGTACTTTCCATATCTGTTTTTAAAGGTTTTCAAGTATTTTCACTGGGTGTTGAAACAAGTCTACTAAGTACTTGAAGAATTCTAGCTTTGCGCCTGATCAACGCATGGCCAGAGTCTGCAAGAACGAGGATAAACTTGTTAAAACATTGAGTTATAAAAGTATTTTCGAAAGAAAAATTGGTTTCAATATAAAAGTATTTATTTATAAAGGTATTTTATTATAAAAGTATTTTCAACAAAGAAATTTTGTATTAATATTTGAAATTTAAATTCTTATGGTTTGAAATAAATTATTCGTGCCCGATTCTATTCTTTTGAATCTACCTCATCTGCTCAGCTTTATTTTTCACCTATATTCCGTTTTCGGAATCTACCTTCCTTTCCTTTTTGAATAAATCTTTTAAATATTGCTTATTTGTATACTACATTTGTTTATATAAAATTTTAGTGTTATAAATATTTTTGAAGTTATAAATTAAATAAAACATCTTTAAAGAAAATGATTATTAATTTATTGATAATATTTAAAAGGTATCTTGAGATAAATTAAAAATTTCATAAATTTTGGATTTAATATTTTCAATAGTCTTTGTAAATAGAAGTAATAGTGTAAATAATTGTTATCAAAGGAGTTTTGAAAATTTTTAAAGTATCAAAGATAATCGTATTCCAAATGAAGCTTTTAAATTTCAAGCAAAATTTATTTAGTTTCAAAGTATTGGTTTAATTTTGACTTCCAATCTACTATTATTTCTGGTTGTACAATCCTCCTACCTCCTTCCTTTTCGGGGACGAAAAGTTTTGAGTGGGGGAGAGTGTAACGACCCGTAAAATTTTAATAATTTTTAATGTTTTTACGTATTTAATTAAAATTTTGAGAACTTTAAAAATAATATTTTGATATAAAAAAAAATTAATATTTGGATTACATTCAATTGTACGTAGCAGATGATAGATTTTCAATTTATTTTATGGAGGTTTATTTATTTAGAAATTCTACCTCATTCAAATCAGTTAATAACTTCTCAATCAATGCAAAGCTGTTACAAAACCCATCATTTCAATTCATTATTCAGTGATTCATTTTCTTTCTCTATCCATTGTCATTTCGCGTTTTACGTTTGAGGCAATAAATATATTTGTACATTTTTCTCCGAAAACCAACTTCACTTCTGCCTATTATCATCTCATTTAATTTTACATGTATAACGTGGTCCATATTCTTTATTACTGTTCAAACTTTCCTCTGAAAGTTTTATTTTCTCCTTTATTTTGTATATAACTTGCCATATTTTAATTACTGCTTTTATAGCCGTTGCCTCTATTATTCCATAATTTAGGGGTTGATTGTTACTGTTCCGATTAATTCGCGTGTTTATTTATTGAGACGTTTCAATCCTTTCTTCTTCTCAGCAACAAAAATAATATATATTTGCTGTGACCTGCTCCAAATTTTCATTTTCTTCAATCTTTCCCTTTTGAAACATGTTTACGTTTTTCCTTCTTTCGAATGAAACTGCAGAAAACATTTATTTTCCCCAAATCAAGGGAATGGACCATTACCTTGTTTGGTTTATTTGTTGCGCATTCATTTCTATACGTTTCATTTGCTTAAACTTCTCATTCTTCCATTATATTATCCTCTCGCATTTTCCTCTCGGATCTGTTTTTACTCCCACTCCATCCTTAAAAAAAGTATATATAAATCAAGCTTCTTCTTCCCTCTGTCACAGCCACCCATCATATTATTTCCACCGGTTAAAAGAAAGATTTTAATTAAAACAGTAGCTTACCTTGGTTACTCCTTGATTCACGTCCAACTGCCTTCTATTCCAAATTTGATCCAATAAAACAGCCACTAATGTTTATTTCCAGCTGTTACAATGCATTTATGACTGTCTATATATCTATCAGTTTCGAAATTTGAAAATTTTATACGTTGCATTTATTGGATTTTTAACGGCTCTTTTGACTTTATAACTTTCCTTTATGCTTTAATTGATTTCCTAGTTTCACTTGCTTTCGTTTTAACATTTATTCCATAAGTTACAATATTCACCATTGAATTTTCCTTTTATCCACTTGTTTAATATTATATATAAGGCAAAGTATATACGTTATTTTATTGACAGATGTTTCCCCTTCTATTTCTCCTATCCACTAAATTATATATATACACTGTTGCTTTTCCAAAAAAAAAAAAAATGACAATATCCTTCTTCTTTTCAAACAAATCCACACTCCTCTCCTTCTTTAATTGATCTGTAGCCGTTTCTTATTCATTCTTCCTTCAGTTTCAAATTTGAAAGTGCTACACAAGGTAAACAATAAATTGCTTTATTAAGTTTTCAAATTAATGCTTCTAGACATTTGCTATGTCATTGCTGTATTTTGGGTGATAACGTTTTGAACGTTGATAAAAATAATTAATCTGCGTAGTTTAATATGCTATGAATTGAGATCTAGGAAAGAAATAAATATAAAACATATAACCTGACAAATAATAAAAATTGCTTTAATTGCACCGTTGATTTTGAAACGTATAAAATTCTATACGTTCTTTACGCATACATTCATTTCTTTTATTTTCCTTTACGTTTCCTTTTTCATATTTTTCCCCTGTAGCCGTTACTTTTTCTAGCCTATTTATTTCCTACTTCATCTCCTTTCCTCTTTTATTTTTCTCCCCTCTTTTCTTTTGGATCTGGACTTCAATTGAGACAAACTATTCTTTTTCCTGCCTTTCCTCTCAAACACTACCGCCTCTGCCTGCAACCTTCCCCCACGTCAGCAGCCCCGTGCAAGCGAACCCCTCCACAACCACGTGTCCTCACCTGTGCGTCTCTGGCAATCTTTTTATTGAGGCACACATATATCTATAGTTGGTGATCTCGTGGGTACGTGTATATATATATATGTATAGTTATACGTTATATACAGTTTAGATTTTTAATAAGTATGAGTTTTGTTTTCTTTCTTTCATAGTTTTGTGTTTACAGTTTTAATATTTCAAAGTTTGTTTTGTTTATAGTTTTTTGTTTGCAGTTATTGTTACAGAATAAAGAATTTTTAAGTTGTTTTGTTTTTTTTTTTTATTTTTATTTTTAAGAGTATGTGATTTTGGTTATATGTATTGATTTAAGTATTTGTTTTAAAATATATAATGTGTATAGATGTAAGTTTATATTATAAATAAGTATTATATATATTATATTATAAAGCTAGTAACCAGTCTTATTTATTTGTTTATTTCATATATATACATATTGCTGTCGTGTGTTCTAATATATATAATATGTTTATAATTCCAGTCTGCATTTATGTTGTTAAAAAAAAAAAAACTCGCATAGATACATTTTTGTATGTTGCATGATTTTGAACAGTTTTATATACATGGTTTCAAATATACATGGTTTAGTTTATGTAAACTTTCAAGGAAATAACTTTGGATATGCATTAAGTTTTAAATGTACATAAATTTCAAAAATGTGCAATTTGGGTTTCGAAGTTTATTAATTAATAATTTTTTTTTTCAAATATTCTTTAATATATGTTTGTAAAAATTGGGGTTAGAGAAAGTTATTTTATATATATATATATATATATATATATATATATATATATATATACAACATATGTTTTGTTCTAATGGTGTTAAAGTTAAATTAGTAATTTGAAATAAAATATATATATATATATATATATATATATATATATCTTATTTTAAATATATGGTTAAAAATTTGGTTTTTGAGCAATTTATAACATATATTTTGTTTCAAACTATATCAAGATAGTTCTGATTCATTTTATCAATTCCTTTTGATCAGCTTGGTTGTCCATTCGAATTCGTGCCAATTCTGAGTTGCTTTGAAAATCGTCAATTGGATCGGTCATTTCGCAATTCAAATCATAGCTTGTTATGTTGTCTCTCTCCTCTCTAGCCTCAAAAGGTGAGCAATCACTCACGATTAACATTCTTTTATTTATTAAATTTGATTTCAATTGAAACGACAATTGAAATATGCTGCTGTTAGTTGTTTTACTGTTATGACTTCTATTATCTGTATCTGTTCACCTATGACACCCGAAACCATTATCGGTTAATTATGTATGTGATAATAATACAGATTGGTTGATAATTGATTGTTTGATTGATTGTTGTTTAAATTGGATGTTAATTTTTATTGTTAAGTGATAACTAGTTGCTAGTTCAATTTGAGTAGTATAGTTTACAAATTAAACGGATTATATATGATGGACCTTAATTTATTAAAACCTGACCCCGACATATGTAAATTTGATTAGTTAAATTTGACCCTTTAATTGACGTAGAAATAGAAAATTTTATACTTTAAATCTTTTGAACGTAGTTTGGATTAATTGTTGTAGTTTAAAACTGAAATTTAAAAAGGAACGACGAGTGAAAAACTGTAATGTAATAATCTTTAATCTACATGAAATGATAGTGTAGATTCTAGAAGTAATCATACAAATAGCAATGCGAATTAATACGATTATTTCGGGGTTATTTGATTTATTTATTGAATTGTTATTGATTGTTGTTATTGCCTGGGTATTTACTTTGACACCATCCCTATCATCACTGCAAGTTCCCTTTGTTATGTTTGTTTTGAATTGAAATGGGTTGAAAGGATAGACCCAAGTAGTTTCCATTTAATTTAATTTGGAATTACGGGTTGAAATGCTATCCACCCGTATACATTTAGTGTACGGATTGAATCCGTAACACTTGACCATGTGATAAGAAATATATGGTCTTATTTAATGTAAATTCTTAAATACATGTATAAAGGGTAATGATAAAGATAGAGTTAATTATGTCTAGTTTAATCAAAGATTTGATTTAATACATAAATCATGATAAATATCTATGTAAATTTTATTCGGAAAAATTTTGCAATAATATTGAACAATTAAGATTGGGAGATAAATTTGGGTTATTTTTAATGGTATTCAGATAAGGATTTATTTATTTAAATCAATTTGAAATTTATCGAAGGAGATATTTCACGTTTAAATAAATTAAGAAATATTGAGTAAAATGTAATTTAAGGTCACTAAAATGATATTGAATCAAATAAGGGAGGGTTCAAGGCTAGATAATAACGATGTAAAAATCGAGAATCTATATGAAACTGTTAAATTTGAATTGTTATATATGAGCTATGAACCATAGTGTAATTAAATGGTGTGGAGGTTCGGTATGTATTTGGAACCAAGATAGTTGAATTGGTTATGTAGATAACTAACCGAACTTAGTGAAATTTGAGTTTGAACTAGATTGGAAATTTTATTTAGAAAACTAGATTGGGAAAATTTTAGTTGAAATGTTGAATACTTAAAATATGGAAACATATTGAAATAAACGGGGAAATTGGGATATCAAATCCAAATTTGGGAATTATAGATTTAAGTGGTTATTTTAGGAAGATTTAAACTAATAAAATGAGATTGGATTTAATTTAAATGGGAAGGTCGGGTTGATGTGAAACGATTTGTTAAGTTAAGGAAATTGAAAGTACTTTACTGTATACATTATTAAAATATATAAATACTATCTTGGGAAATATGATTATTTAAAGCGAATTTGATATTTGGGTTTGAGGTATAAATTAAGTAAATGACCACGGTGTAATAGTGTATATTTCCACCCTGTAGATAGTTCTATGGACCCTTAGAGGATGGACATCCCAAACATCCTTTAAGTTATATTGTATTTCAGTTGATATTTCATTTGAGTTGAATTTATTGATATAAGAATGTTAATCCTGACTCGAGTGTTTTGTGTTTTGCTTTACGCTCGGGTCAGACTGAGTAATACAGCATTAGAGACTCACCTTTGGAGATTGGAGCTTCATTTGGAGATCCAACTATCGTTTCAGCTTTCAGTTTTCTAGTTGACTGGTTCTGTAACGACCCAGAATTTTTAGAAATTAAAATTTGAATATTTAATTTATTTTAAATATTAATAAGTGAATTTTTAAGTCAAATAAATTTTTATTTTGAATTATTGAATTTAATTGAATAATTAAATCGATAATTTAATACGTTAAATTATGGAAATAATTGAAAATTGGGTTAAATATGATTGAAAATGATTTGTAAAAAATTTATTTTATCATATGGAAGTTAGAATGATATTTTAGAACTTTTAAAATCGAATTAAAAGTTAATTTGTGAAAATTGAATATTTTAATATTAAAATCGGCGAGTGAAAATAGTCAATTTTTGAACAGTATCAGAATTGAACGAAACCAGTTCCATTGGATCCGTAATAGTTAGTTATTACCGGATTTCAATTTTCGTGTCAATCGGAGCTATCGTTTGATCGTGGCAGCTCGAAACGCATCAATTTATTTTTAATTTAAATTTGACGAGTGAAAATAGCCATTTTTCAAAAAGTCTCGGATTTCGACGAAACCAGTTTCATCGGATCCGTAATGTGATATTATTGTAAGGTTTCAAATTTCAAGTCAATTGGATTTACCGTTTGTCCGGTGCGAATTAAAACGCCTAGAAATCGACTTAAATCAGTTTAATTCAAACTGAGCGTTTACAGCCATAACTCGCACAGATGTCCGAATTAGCTTCCGAAACCTGTTCCATTGTCCGGAATGCGGGGTAAACCCTAGAAACGCTGGTTACGGCGCGTAAATCGGAGTTCGGAATTTCCGGGATGAATAGTGTTTCGTCGGTTCCTTATAAATAGCCCACTATCTCAAAAAAAAAATAAAAAAAAAAGATAAAAACCCTAATTTCTAACCCTAGCCGCCACCCCCATGTTCTATGGCCAGAAATGATCTTCCTTTTCCTCCTCAATCACTCTCAATCCGTAGAGAATTAGCCAAAGTGTTCAACAGCAAAGTTGGAGAGCACGACGAGAGCTTTCGATCCATACGGTTGAGATCGTGTTTGGAGTCGCGTGGAGGGAGCAAATGGGGGCCGAACCTGCAGATTTTCGCACGCATTCCAAGGCTCTACAGGTGGCCGAGCTTCAAGCCATGGGTGGTGGAGGTAGCTCTCGCGAAGAGCTTCGATTTGCAAGTGGTTTGATCGAATTTCGTCGAGAAATGAGGGTGTATTATCAAACCCTAGTTGGCTAAGGATGGGTTCTTATGAACGGCTATAACCTGAAGCTTGAACGTGAAAGGAGGAAGATGATGGGGACGGTCCAGATGTGGAGTTGTGTGATCTAAGGGCTGAGAATGGTTGTGGTTTGAAATTAGTTAAATTATGTTGAAATTGTTATATAAAATACGTGTAAACTTCAATAATTCATAACTTTTTCATACGAGGTCGAAAACGCGCGAAACCAGTTGCGTTGGAATCGTATGGACGAGCACTACGCGATGGAGTTGGTTTGGAGTCGTTTGGAGTTAGTGAGAATTTTGGGTAAAATTAAACGTCCGTTTAATTTTATTCGAAATAAAAGCTAAAACGGAAATTAAAATCAAGGTGAGAACTTCTCACTCAATCGAATCAGTTTCGATTTTAATTTTAAATAGTTAGATTTAAAATATTTGAATGCATGTTTGAATGTTGATTAATATCTATTGATTGTTAAAATAGACATTATACGCCGTTAGTAAGCGGATGTTATTTATTAAAAACATATACCGCGAATATTTCATAAACAGTGAAATTGGTATTATATATAATATCAATATATATATATTGGCATATGTATATATTGCAGTTATTGATTTCCCGCATTTATTTGTTTAGCGGATGAGACCCTGTTACGCCGTTATTAAGCGGATAATATTTAATAAGAACATATACCGCGATAATTTCGTACTGGAACGGAATTGGTATTGTGCTAATGTTTGTGGATGCAGGAAAACAGGTTGGAGGGATCCAACTGGATTCCTCAACAGTTTTTATTTGATTTCAGATATTTTGATATTTGATGGATTTTCATATTGATATATGATATCGTTGTTGTCGTGATTGACTATTTGGTGTGTAGCATCATTGAACCAAGTTTTGGAATTTTAAAATGATTTATAAAGTGATTTTTGAAAATATACTATATTTTTGGAATTGATCCATTTTAAATAAATAACGATATAATTTTTAATGTTATAAAAATTATGGTTTTTGTGAAATATAGTTAAAAGCTGATTTTTGAGAAATATAGTTAAATGTTGATTTTTAAAATTATGGGGTTAATAATTTTATAAAATGGTTTAAAATCGGAATTTTTGAATTTATTATGAAAAGTTTAAATATAGGATTTATAAAATTTAATTATTTTATGAATCAAAATGGTGAAATAATAAAGGAGATTAAAGTCGTTTTAAAGAATAATATAAATTGATTTATATTAAGAGATTTATAAATGGATATTTATAAATTGAAATATAGACATTATAAAACGAGTTTTTATAAGTGTTTGAATGAAGTGAAAATAAATTTTGTAAATGAATGGAATTTATAAAATTATGAATGGTGAAGTTATAAATGAAATTTATAAATAGTAAGATTTATAAGTTTTGTGAAATTATTAAAGAATATATTAGGATGAATAATTGAATCTTATAAGTTATAAGATTTATAACTATGAAGTTTAAAAGAACGATTTTGTAAAATAATCGTTTATAAGCATTTGACTTATAATATGAACCTTTGTTTTATAATTGAGTTATAAAATCGAATAGGTTAATAAAGGAATTTATAAAAGGAAGTTTTTATAGATAAATAGAAATGGAATTTATAAACGTTGTTTTATAAATTCGCAAACGACTTATTTTGATAAGTTAATTGTTATAACCTATTAAAGGAGTTATATTCACATTCTTAAATAGTGAATAATCCTTTGAATTAAAATGAATAAAAGGATGAGATTTGTTAACGAAGTTTATTCACATTTTTGAATAGTGAATAACACGTTAAAGAAAATGTTTTGGATTTGGATGTTTTAAATAGAATTAAAACGATCTAACGATGTTTTAAAATGTGTTGAGATTCGAAACCATAGATTTCAACATTTATTGTTGAAATAGAAGTTTTCGAGAAATAGAAGGAAATAATGGACTATAACACTGTTGTTATAGTAAATGATTTCCGAAAGGAAATGTTTTGTATAGTATTAGGATTTATATATCCATTTTAAAATTCGAATCCCTATACTAGTGATTTTGGGTTGTCGTAACGATGTTTTACGTAACATTCGTTTTGGCCCAAATAAATATGTTTAAGAGAATGATTTCCTTAAAGAATGAAATATATACTTAATTTCGATTTAAGTATATTGAATATTTTCTAAGTGTTGAAAATAAATAAAATTTGTGAATTACTTATTTAATAAGTATGGAAATGTTTTCCAATATAAAGTGAATACTTTAAGAATTTATCTTTTTGAAGATAAATTGAAAACGAATATTGAAATGAATAATCGAAATCGAATATTCATAGATATTTTGGATTGTAAATTCTCTATTGAATTTATAAATGAAATTGGAAAATGGGTTTAAAAATAAATGTTGATTTATTTTTAAAGTGTGAAAATTTTATATCTAGTAAAGATATTTTTGGAAAATAAATAATTTGAAAAATTATTTGGAATCTGGTGATGTGTGCATATCCAGTGATAGTTTAATAACCGACTATCAATATTTCCCTTTGAATGGGTAATTGATGTGATTTGTTTGAATGTGAATGCCACACTTATTTTTAAATAAGCACTCACTATTCGGGTTAACCGGGAAAGGACCATGGGGTCGTATAACCCATACCGAATATGTGATACGTCGTTGTGAATTGCATTGAAGATCGGTGTTGAAGACCCGGTATTTGCGAGAGCGATAGGATGACCTGTCGATTTACTCTGCACCGAGTTGCTCCGGTATAGAGTTCTCCATACTCCATATGTGATGGTGAATTCGATCAGGATTGTGAATATCCGGATTGCAAGGACTTCTTTGTAAGTGCCTTCGGTTTTGTTCTAGCCCGGAACAGACTTGTATGGATTGTATGTCTGACATTACAAGTTGAGATATAAAGCCGATTTCATTCAAATATATTTCTGTTGGTGGCGAAGAATTTATTCTTTTAGCTTAACACCCTTCTCTGAGACGTACGAGCTCAGAGGTTGTATAGTTGAAGTTATCAGCGATATATTCCCAATTTGGTAATGTGATATGCTGAGTGATGCTGTAAATGATCATTGTGTTGATCATTGTGATAGGATCATTTATTTGATCGTCTATCTTGGTGATCATCGTGTTGATCATTTGTTGACCCAAAGCATGGCTTTTGTATAAAGTATGTTTTTGTGGACGTGACTTCGTCGAGCCTCACACCCCGGAAATGGTCAAAACAGGAAAGATGCAGCAAGGTTATGAGGGGTAGCACCCTTTAGGGTATGTACATTTCCTTCTGGATAGAGGTGGTATCATGGTATGGAGCCCAGATATTTAACCTATGTGGTTACTACGAATTTATTACTTTGTGGTTGTTGGTTTTCGGGATCCCGTGAGAAAGGTCGTTTACGATCGGGGAATGGCGTGCTCGTGTCAGTAGTTACCCAGTTAGGGGTAACCCGGCCTTGTGTTGGCAGAGTTCCGGTTTGGTTCTCGGGGATGTCTTTCCAGAGGCATTCTCATGTGGCAATGGGAAGTTCCTTGGCATGACCATTTGTTGGAAATCCAATTCCTAATACGAAACTTGTACGGTATTAGTTGTAGAACCTGCTATTCACTTATGGTGGTCACCACTGTTTGGATAGTAGCTATAGTAGGCATACGATAATGGTCGTATGTTGGCTAAGATTTATATTCTACTTTCGAAATGAATTTTCTCTACACTATGCACTAATAATAATATGAAATGTTCTTCTAATGCGTATCAAGCATCTTTGACTATCATAAGGAGAAATCTCCTCCGATTCTGCGTTTGCATTGTGTGTGTGTGCGGGAGGCCTTATGATAGTCTCGTTTTTAAAAGCATTGCGAATTGAAATAAAAATATTCCTCTATTTTGATTTTAAAGATAAATAAACTGTTTTGAGTTCTCACACCAGTCACATGACTGACTTGGAGTTTATTGTTTTCCTTCCTAAACTCTGGGTGCCCACCAATTTCTACACGGGCAGTCAAGAGTAAGGTTTATCAGGATATTCTGGAATTGCTGGAGGCAAGCTGGATGGCATGGCGTATTACTTATATAGTATTTCTTTTTCCGCTGCACTGTTGTTGTTGTGTGATTTGTACACTCTGATGATATGATGTAATGAAATGTATAAAATGTAATAACTGATATAGTTCTTTGTTTAAAGATTATTCATTTATTATTATATGTTGTTCCGCTGCGAATTGTGAGATTCTGATGTTGTTCTGTTCTGTTTCTGTTCCGTTCCATTTTCTATTTTCTATTTTCTATTTTCTTCTCTTTCTATTTTAAAATTATGTTCTATGTTTTCTATCTCTTCTCTATTCTCTTTTCCTTCTATTTTAAAATTTTCTATCTTCTTTTCCCTATCTAAATTTTCTATCTTATCTCTTCTTCTTTTCTTTTCTTTTCATAAATTCTTTTTAAAAAAAACCCTCAGTGTTCGGTTTTCCCGTCGTTCGATTTCTCGGCAGTCGATAAAGTGAGTGTCGATGTTGAATTTTCGGAAGACGAAGAATCGTGTCCTGACAGGTTCAGAGAAGTCATCGGCTCATACTGAAGACTTTTCTGTATTCAAGAGATTCTGATGTATTCATTTTAAACTCTGATGTATATAGTAGCTTCATGAACTACATTTTTTTCTATTCCGCTGCATTATATTACTCTGTGTCTGTGATCTGTGTTTGATTTATTTACTGTATATTTTAAGTTTGCCAAATTAAATTAACAATTCGGTATTTTGAATTATTCAAGTCGGACATGTATGGTTTTAGTGTCGATTTGAATGGTCAAAAATAGCAGGTCGTTACACTTAGCTTTCCAGGAAAATACACTTTCCACTCCAATATAGCCTGTCTGATCATTTATAAATCCTTCTCGATTACTCCGACTTTAATTTACGTCCAAATCCCGTAAATTTTCTTTTCCACGCTTTCAAAAATAAAACTACCATTTTATTTTTAAAACGATTTACTCATCCCCTTATACATTCCCATTGTGAATTTATAATTTCAAATTATCATCTAATAAATATTTCACTTTATTTATAAACCCAGTTTATAAATCACATAGTCTCGTTCTCCTTTTAATTACTATTTTCAAAACACTTAATCGATTTCCTGAATTGATTTCCATTTGAAGTTTATTACTTGATTTACCCAATTTTATTCCAAAATCCATTTATTCCAGCTTCACTTCTTAATTATGATTTCAAAACCTTATTTAAATTTGGAATATCAATTTCATACTTTATTCCAAAATTCTCCATTTATTTTTCCCAACTCACTTAAATCTTGAATTTAAAAATAAATCCTTTATTTCTTAAAGAATATCGCTTAAGTCCTCAAAACTCTTTTATTTCCACTTATTCAAAACATTTATTTTTCCATACTCGAAATCTATTTAATAGGACTTCCAAATCAAACTTTTATTTCTTTTCCAAATTCATTCTTTTAATTTATCCAATTTCACCACAATTATTTTACTCAAAAACTTCCTTTATATTTTCCTTTAAAAATCGCACTTTCATATTTTTGATATCTTAAAATACTGAAATATATTCAGCCAAACCATAGCATTCAATAATTACAATTTTCAATATAATCTATCAAAGATTACCAAATAAATCATATCACTGAAAATGAAATAAATTTTCAATATTTTATAGGAAACCAGTTGGATCCATTCAACCTGTTTTCCTGCATCCACAGATGTTAGCACAATATAAAAATACCAATCGCACTTCGAGCGGGATATCGTGGTATATAGGTGTAACGACCCAGAATTTCTATTAATTAAAATTTGAATATTTAATTAATTTTAAATATTAATGAGTGAAATTATAGGTCGAAATTTTTTTATTTCGAATAATTGGATTTAATTGGATAATTAAATCGATAATTTAATATGTTAAATTATGGAAATAATTGAAAATTGAGTTAAATATGATTGAAAATGATTTGTAAAATTTTATTTTATCATATTGGAGTTATAGCAATATTATAGAACTTTTAAAATCGAATTAAAAGTTAATTAGTAAAAATTGAATATTTTAATATTTAAATCGACTAGTGAAATTAGTCAATTTTCGAACAGCCTCAGAATCGGACGAAACTAGTTCCATTGGATCTGTAATAGTTTGTTATTATCGGATTTTAATTTTCATGTCAATTGGAGTTTCCGTTTGACCGTGGCAGCTCGAAACGCATCGAAATGTTTTAATATTAATTTGGCGAGTTAAAATAGCCATTTTTCAAACAGTCTCGGATTTCGACGAAACTAGTTTCATCAGATCCATAATGTGATATTATTGTATGGATTCAAATTTCGTGTCAATCGGATTTACCGTTTGTCCGGTGCTAGCTAAAACGCTTAGAAATTTGATTTACCGATTTAATTTAAAATTGAACGTTTATTGCCATAACTCGCACAGATGATCGAATTAGATCCCGAAACACGTTCCATTGTGTTCGGAACGCGGGGTAAACCTTAGGAACGCCAATCGGCACGCTTCGTTTGGAGTTCGGAAAATCCGGGATGAATAGTGTTCGTTGGAATTTTCTATATAAGGACTTATAATTCACAAATTGCAAAAAGAAAAAGGGCTAGGGTTTCATCTCTTCAGGCCGCCGCCTCCAATAACATTCAATGGCCAAAAATTCATTTCGTTCTTCCTCAAATTTCTTCAAATCCATTAACAATTAGCAGAGCTTCAACTACAAAGTTGAAGTGCACATTGAGATCTTGATATTCAACGGCTATGATCGTGTTTGGAGCTTTGGGTCGACGTGGATTTGGGCTCAAAGGCCATGCGGTCACGCACGAAGTTCGAGGCGAGGGGAGGGCCGAGTTCAACCATCTCTTGTCCAAACATGGAGTAGGGAGAGGGCTTCGACGTGAAGCTCGTTGATCGTTGTGGAAGTGAAGCAAGGGGTCGCGATTTTTAACCCTAATTTCGAGCAATGGGTTCGGCTATTACTTGTAGAAAATCACGTGAGGGAGAGGGAAGGGGGTCACGCCCTGATGCATTCAAACTTGATCAACGGCCCAGAGGAGGTGTGGGTTAAAAATAATAATATATGTTGTAAATTTTTATATATAAAAATTCGTGTAACTTTAAAATATGATATCTCTTTCTTACGAGGTCGGAATTCGACGGAACAAGTTGCGTTGGGTTCGTATGGACGAGCACTACGCTATGGAATTGGATTGGAGTCGTTTAGAGCTAGCAAAAATTTTGGGTAAAATTAAACACGCGTTTAATTTTATTCGAAATAAAAGCTGAAAACGAAATTGAAATCAAGGTGAGAACTTCTCACTCAATCGAATCGGTTTCGATTTTAATTTTTTATTGTTAGATTTAAAATGCTTGAATGTATGTTTGAATGATGATTGTTATCTATTGATTGTTAGAATAGACATTATACGCCGTTAGTAAGCGGGGGTTATTTATTAAAAACATATACCGCGAATATTTCACAGTACAGTGAAATTGGTATTATTTATGTACTTGGAGTTGATTTTCCGCATTATATAGCGGGTGAGACCTTATTGCGCCGTCTATTAAGCAGATAATATTTTAAATCCCATATACCGCGATAATTCCGTACTGGAACGGAATTAGTATTGTGCTAACATCTTTGTATGCAGGAAAACAGGTTGGAGGGATTCAACTGGAATCATCAACAGTATTTATTTGATTTTGGATATTATGATATTCGATTGATTATCATATATGTAGATATACGATGTCGTTGTTGTCGTGATTGAATATTTGGTGTGTAGCATTATTGGGCCAATTTTGGAATTTTAAAAGGTTTTTAAAGTGATTTTTGAAAGTATATGTAACGCCCCGAAAATTTTCGACTTTCGAAAATTCAACATCGATACTCACTTTATCGACTGCCGAGAAATCGAAGGCCAAAAACCCGAAATGTTATGGTTTAAGAAAAAGAATTTAAGAAAAGAGAAGAGAAAAAGATAGAAGATAGAGAGAAAAGAGAATAGAAAAAGATAGGGAAAAGAAAACAACAAAATAGAGAAGAGATAGAAAATTTTTAAATAGAAGAAAAAGAGAATAGAGAACATAGAACGGAACAGAAAACAACAGAACAACATCAGAATCTCACAATTCACAGCGGAACAACATATAATAAATAAATGAATAATCTTTAAACAAAGAACTATATCAGTTATTACATTACATCACATTTCATTACATCATATCATCAGAGTGTACAACAACAACAACAAACAATGCAGCGAAAAAAGAAATACTATACATAATAATACGCCATGCCATCCATCTTGCCTCCAGCAACTCCAGAATATCCAGAATATCCTGATAAAGCTTAACTCTTGACTGCCCGTGTGAAAATTGGTGGGCACCCAGAGTTTAGGAAGGAAAACAATAAACTCCGAGTCAGTCATGTGACTGGTGTGAGAACTCAAAACAGTTTATTTATCTTTAAAATCAAAATAGAGGAATATTTTTAAAGTCAATTCGCAATGCTTTTAAAAATGAGACTACCATAAGGCCTCCCGCACACACACACATGCAAACGCAGAATCGGAGGAGATTTCTCCTTATGATAGTCAAAGATGCTTGATACGCATTTAAAAGAACATTTGATATTATTATTAGTGCATAGTGTAGGAAAAATTCATTTCGAAAGTAGAATATAAATCTTAGCCAACATACGACCATTATCGTATGCCTACTATAGCTATCATCCAAACAGTGGGGCGCCACCATAAGTGAATGATAGGTTCTACAACTAATACCGTACAAGTCACGTATTGTTTCTTTGGATTTCCAACGAATGATCAGGCCAAGGAACTTCCCATTGCCACATGAGAATGCCTCTGGATGGACATCCCCGAGAACCAAACCGGATCTCTACCAACACAAGGCCGGGTTACCCCTAACTGAGTAACAACTGACCGAATATGCCATCCCCCGATCCTTTGGGACCTTTTCACCGAGCGCTCGAAATCAATTCACACAATCATAACAAAGTGTTTTCAACATGAGTAAGTATCTGGGCTCCATACCATGATACCACCCTTTTCCAGAAGGAAATGCACACATCCTAAAGGGCGCTACCCCTCATAACCTTGCTGCTTCTTTCCTGTTTTGACCATTCACGGGGTGTGAGGCTCGACGAAGTCACGTCCTCAAAAACATACTTTATACAAAAGCCATGCTTTGGGTCAACAAATGATCATAGAAATGATCACAAAGATAGACGATCAAACAAATGATCCTATCACAAATAATCAACACAATGATCATTTCACAGCAACACTCAGCATGTCACATTACCAAATTGGGAATATATCGCTGATAACTTCAACTATATAACCTCTGAGCTCGTACGTCTCAGAGAAGGGTGTTAAGCTAAAAGAATAAATTCTTTGCCACCAACAGAAATATATTTGAAAGAAATCGGCTTTATATCTCAATCTGTAATGTCAGACATACAATCCATACAAGTCTGTTCCGGGCTCGAACAAAACCGAAGGCACTTACAAAGAAGTCCTTGCCATCCGGATATTCACAATCCTGATCGGATTTCCCATCACTTAGGGAGTCTCTATACCGTTGCAACTCAGTGCAGAGACAATCGACAGGTCATCCTATCGCTCTCGTAAATACTCGGTCTTCAACACCGATCTTCAATGCAATTCACAACGACGTATCACATATTCGGAATGGGTTATACGACCCCATGGTCCTTTCCCGGTTAACCCGAATAGTGAGCGCTTATTCAAAAATAAGTGTGGCATTCACATTCAAACAAATCACATCAATTACCCATTCAAAGGGAAATATTGATAGTCGGTTATTGAACTACCAATAGATATGCACAACATCACTAGATTCCAAATAATTTTCCAAATTATTTATTTCCAAAATATCTTTACTAGATATATAATTTCACACTTCAAAAATAAATCAATATTTATTTTTAATCAAATTCCACTTTTCATTTATAAATTCCATAATGAATTTATATTTCACAATATCCATGCATATACGATTTCAATTATTCATTTCTATATTCCTTTTCAATCTATCTTCAAAAAGATAAATTCTCAAAATATTCACTTTATATTGGAAAACATTTCCATACTTATTTAATAAGTAATTCACAAATTTTATTTATTTCCAACACTTAGAAAATATTCAATATACTTAAATCGAGATTAAGTATATATTTCATTCTTTAAGGAAATCATTCTCTTAAACATATTTATTTGGGCTAAAACGAATGTTGCGTAAAACATTGTTATGACAACCCAAAATCACTAGTATAGGGATTCGAAATTAAAATAGATATATAAATCCCAATACTATACAAAACATTCCTTTCGGAAATCATTTACTATAACAACAGTGTTATAGTCCACTATTTCCTTCTATTTCTCGAAAACGTCTATTTCAACAATAAATGTTGAAATCTATGGTTTCGAATCTCAACACATTTTAAAACATCGTTAGATCGTTTTAATTCTATTTAAAATATCACATTCTAAACATTTTCTTTAACATATTATTCACTATTCAAAAACGTGAATATACTACGTTAACAATTTTTCATCCTTTTATACATTTTATTTTAAAGTATTATTCACAGTCAAAAATGTGAATATAACTCCATTAATAGGTTTCAACAATTTACTTATCAAAATAAGTCGTTTACGAATTTATGAAACAACGTTTATAAACTCCATTTCTATTTATTTTATAACAACTCCTTTTATAAATTCCTTTATTAACCTAGTCGATTTATAACTCAATTATAAAACAAAAGTTCACATTATAAGTTAAACACTTATAAAACGATTATTTTACAAAATCGTTCTTTTAACTTCCCAAATTATAAATCTTATAACTTATAAGATTGTTTATTTATCCAAAATTCGTTCTTTCAATAACTTTATAAATTTTGTAAACCTACTGTTTATAAAATTCCATTTATAACTTCACTGTTTAAAATTCTATAAATTCCATTCAATTATGAAATTCATTTTCACTTCATTCAAACACTTATAAAAACTCGTTTTATAATGTCCATATTTCAATTTATAAATATCCATTTATAAATCTCTTAATATAAATCAATTTATATTATTCTTTTAAAACGACTTTAATCTCCTTTATTATTTCACCATTTTGATTCATAAAATAATTAAATTTTATAAATCCTATATTTAAACTTTTCACAATAAATACTAAAATCCCGATTAAACTATTTTATAAAATCATTAGCATTATATTCTCAAAAATCAGTTTTTAACTATTTTTTCTCAAAAATCATAATTTTTATAACACAAAAAATTATAACGTTTATTTATTTAAAATAAATCAATTTCCAAACATACTGTATATTTTCAAAAATCACTTTAAAAATCATTTTAAAATCCCAAAATCTGGGTCCAATGATGCTACACACCAAGTAGTCAATCACGACAACAACGATATCATATATCGATATGATAATCCATCAAATATCAAAATATCTGAAATCTAATAAATACTGTTGAGGAATCCTGTTGGATCCCTCCAACCTGTTTTCCTGCATCCACAAATATTAGCACAATACCAATTTCGCTCCAGTACAAAATTATCGCGGTATATGTTCTTATTAAATATTATCCGCTTAATAACGGCGCAATAGGGTCTCATCCGCTAAAAAATGCGGGAAATCAACAACTGCAATATATACATATGCCAATATATATATATTGATATTATATATATAATACCAATTTCACTGTTTATGAAATATTCGCGGTATATGTTTTTAATAAATAACATCCGCTTACTAACGGCGTATAATGTATATTTTAACAATCAATAGATATCAATCAACATTCAAACATGCATTCAAATATTTTAAATCTAACTATTTAAAATAAAATCGAAACTGATTCGATTGAGTGAGAAGTTCTCACCTTGATTTTAATTTCGTTTTAGTGATTTATTTCGAATAAAATTAAACGGACGTTTAATTTTACCCAAAATTCTCACTAACTCCAAACGACTCCAATCCAGTTCCATCGCTTAGTGCTCGTCCATACGATCCAACGCAACTGGTTTCGCGCGTTTTCGACCTCGTATGAAAAAGATATGCATTTTACAAGTTTATACGTATTTATATTAACTAATTTACAACATATATAATTATCCTTAAACCTACAGCTCATCATCCACCATCCATTTCCAGATCCAACGGCCCCCTATCATCTTCCCAACCCACGCACGCAACTCACCTACAGGCCGACATCACAACCCATTCTCAAGAACTAGGGTTTCAATTTGCAACGTCAAAACTCGATGAAACTCGATCAAACCACTTGCAATTCGAAGCTCTTCGCGATAGCTACCTCCACCATCCACCACCTGAAGCTCGGCCTGCTCTAACTCCTCGAAATACGTGCGCAAGTAAGCACGGTCGGCCCTCCCTATCTCCCACTACGATGCTCCAAACCACATCTCAACCGTTGAATACGTAGAACATGTTGTGCTCTACAAGTTTGATGTTGAACATTCTTGCTAATTCTTGATGGATTTGGAGTAATCGAGGGAGGAAGGAGAAGAAATACTGGCCATTCATTTGATAGAGGCGGCTGCAGTTTTGTTAGGGTTAGGGTTTGGTTTATTTTTTTTTTATTTGTGAGGGTTGTGGGTCTATTTATAGAAGAAAATCGAACACTATTCATCCATAAATTCCGAACTCCGATTTACGCGCCGAAACTAACGTTCCTAGGGTTTATCCTGCGTTACGGACACAATGGAACAGGTTTCGAAAGCTAATTCGAACATCTGTGCGAGTTATGGCTATAAATGCTCAATTTGAATTAAACCGATTTAAATCGATTTCTAGGCGTTTTAATTTGTACCGGACAAACGGTAAATCCAATTGACACGAAATTTGAAACCTTACAATAATATCACATTACGGATCCGATGAAACTGGTTTCGTCGAAATCCGAGACTTTTTGAAAAATGGCTATTTTAACTCGCCAAATTAAAATTAAAAATAATTCGATGCGTTTCGAGCTGCCACGCTCAAACGATAACTCCGATTGACACGAAATTTGAAATCCGGTAATAACTAACTATTACGGATCCAATGGAACTGGTTTCGTTCAATTCTGAGACTGTTCAAAAATTGGCTATTTTCACTAGTCGATTTAAATATTAAAATATTCAATTTTCACAAATTAACTTTTAATTCGATTTTAAAAGTTCTAAAATATCGTTCTAACTCCCATATGATAAAATAAAATTTTACAAATCATTTTCAATCATATTTAACTCAATTTTCAATTATTTCCTTAATTTAACGTATTAAATTATCGATTTAATTATCCAATTAAATCCAATAATTCAAAATAAAATTTATTTGACTTATAAATTCACTTATAAATATTTAAAATTAATTAAATATTCAAATTTTAATTACTAAAAATCCTGGGTCGTTACAATCTTCCCCCCTTAAAAGAATTTCGTCCTCGAAATTATTAAGTAAGAAAAGTTACAGAATTTATTAACTTTCCCAAAACAAATTTTAAACTTCTTACAATTACTTACTAAGTTTTCAAATCATACTTAGTTATCTTTTCAAAAAAAACTACTATTGTTTAACTTTCAATTCCAAATCAAAGTTAAAGTTTTCAAAAATTTTCAATTTTCTCAAATTTTTTCTAACGCCTTAAATTTTCGGAAAAATTCGCCATAGTCTCCTTTGCGCGGCTCGATCCGGAAAAAAAATGACAGTATATATATCACAAATATACATCTCATCAAGTAATGAGGCATCCCGCAGGGAAAAAAGTATAAAAGTACGGTATGTAATCCGAGATATGTACCTTATATTTTATTAGCGAGCATATACGGCTAATATAGCGCGAAAGCGAGCTCCAAATGCGAAGCAACGCGATCCGTACCTACTAATCACTCAACAAACAACATGAGAATCATGTATATATGACACTAGTATCGATATACAACATATAGTAACATAATAACTATATATGTCAACATAGCAATTGAAACAAACAACAAATGCAAACATCAACCAACTATAATCCATAACCAATATATATTCATTCATATTCTCATTAATATTAATGAATTGGTTTTCAATTTAATCACATTTGATTCATGAACAGTGGATGTTTACTAAAATTCATTTTCCATTAGTTTATATTCACTAATTCATATTCATGTTGGTTCACTTCCAAATCAAATTCAATTCTATTTAAGATTCATTTAACTTCCAATTGAATTTCAATTACTTTAGCTTTCAATTTCGCTAATTCACTTTCATTAACACTTAATGAATTATATACAATCAATCAACTAACAACCATATAACCATCAATGTTTATTAATTACAACCAAATTACTTTGCTTATATTCATTCTATTCGGTTTAACACCATCACTTTCAATTTGTTTAATAAATTGATTTTTATTCAACTTTCCAATAACATTAACACTTATATTCATTATTCCATATCACTTAATTCACATTCAATTGATTAACATTTAATCCATTCATTCAATTCAATTACAAAGTTGAATTCATATATATAACTTAAGTTTATATTTATTTAATCCACTTGATTATTTACTTCGATACCAAAATCAATTCCATTCATAAATATATTCATATAGTTTCACTTCTTATATATATAAGTTTATTTCACAATTGTAAATTACTTTAATTATAATTCAATTCTTATAATTCTTTACTTATACAATTATTCTTCAATTTAGATTATTCAAACAACTAAACAATCAATTTATATACACTTTAATAATTTTGAAAAATTATTTCTTTATATATAAAATATATTTAGGTAAAATTATTTCATTTACCCAATTTAAAATCAATATTGTGCCGAATTGTTCTATTCAAGTGTTTAGAGATCCCTATCAACAACGTTAATTACTCGTATTAACCAGAATCTATATACCACTCAACAAACCAATCATCACAATATAAAACAATTTTATATTCACTAACAAATACGCTCTCATAGCTATTATTACACTCAAACTCATTCTAGAGTACTACTGACTCTATCTCTAATGAGTAATACCCAACAGAACCATGGTTGTCGCTTAACCATAAGCTCTGATACCAAATGTAACGCCCCGAAAATTTTCGACTTTCGAAAATTCAACATCGATACTCACTTTATCGACTGCCGAGAAATCGAAGGCCAAAAACCCGAAATGTTATGGTTTAAGAAAAAGAATTTAAGAAAAGAGAAGAGAAAAAGATAGAAGATAGAGAGAAAAGAGAATAGAAAAAGATAGGGAAAAGAAAACAACAAAATAGAGAAGAGATAGAAAATTTTTAAATAGAAGAAAAAGAGAATAGAGAACATAGAACGGAACAGAAAACAACAGAACAACATCAGAATCTCACAATTCACAGCAGAACAACATATAATAAATAAATGAATAATCTTTAAACAAAGAACTATATCAGTTATTACATTACATCACATTTCATTACATCATATCATCAGAGTGTACAACAACAACAACAAACAGTGCAGTGGAAAAAGAAATACTATACATAATAATACGCCATGCCGTCCATCTTGCCTCCAGCAACTCCAGAATATCCAGAATATCCTGATAAAGCTTAACTCTTGACTGCCCGTGTGAAAATTGGTGGGCACCCAGAGTTTAGGAAGGAAAACAATAAACTCCGAGTCAGTCATGTGACTGGTGTGAGAACTCAAAACAGTTTATTTATCTTTAAAATCAAAATAGAGGAATATTTTTAAAGTCAATTCGCAATGCTTTTAAAAATGAGACTACCATAAGGCCTCCCGCACACACACACATGCAAACGCAGAATCGGAGGAGATTTCTCCTTATGATAGTCAAAGATGCTTGATACGCATTTAAAAGAACATTTGATATTATTATTAGTGCATAGTGTAGGAAAAATTCATTTCGAAAGTAGAATATAAATCTTAGCCAACATACGACCATTATCGTATGCCTACTATAGCTATCATCCAAACAGTGGGGCGCCACCATAAGTGAATGATAGGTTCTACAACTAATACCGTACAAGTCACGTATTGTTTCTTTGGATTTCCAACGAATGATCGGGCCAAGGAACTTCCCATTGCCACATGAGAATGCCTCTGGATGGACATCCCCGAGAACCAAACCGGATCTCTACCAACACAAGGCCGGGTTACCCCTAACTGAGTAACAACTGACCGAATATGCCATCCCCCGGTCCTTTGGGACCTTTTCACCGAGCGCTCGAAATCAATTCACACAATCATAACAAAGTGTTTTCAACATGAGTAAGTATCTGGGCTCCATACCATGATACCACCCTTTTCCAGAAGGAAATGCACACATCCTAAAGGGCGCTACCCCTCATAACCTTGCTGCTTCTTTCCTGTTTTGACCATTCACGGGGTGTGAGGCTCGACGAAGTCACGTCCTCAAAAACATACTTTATACAAAAGCCATGCTTTGGGTCAACAAATGATCATAGAAATGATCACAAAGATAGACGATCAAACAAATGATCCTATCACAATAATCAACACAATGATCATTTCACAGCAACACTCAGCATGTCACATTACCAAATTGGGAATATATCGCTGATAACTTCAACTATATAACCTCTGAGCTCGTACGTCTCAGAGAAGGGTGTTAAGCTAAAAGAATAAATTCTTTGCCACCAACAGAAATATATTTGAAAGAAATCGGCTTTATATCTCAATCTGTAATGTCAGACATACAATCCATACAAGTCTGTTCCGGGCTCGAACAAAACCGAAGGCACTTACAAAGAAGTCCTTGCCATCCGGATATTCACAATCCTGATCGGATTTCCCATCACTTAGGGAGTCTCTATACCGTTGCAACTCAGTGCAGAGACAATCGACAGGTCATCCTATCGCTCTCGTAAATACTCGGTCTTCAACACCGATCTTCAATGCAATTCACAACGACGTATCACATATTCGGAATGGGTTATACGACCCCATGGTCCTTTCCCGGTTAACCCGAATAGTGAGCGCTTATTCAAAAATAAGTGTGGCATTCACATTCAAACAAATCACATCAATTACCCATTCAAAGGGAAATATTGATAGTCGGTTATTGAACTACCAATAGATATGCACAACATCACTAGATTCCAAATAATTTTCCAAATTATTTATTTCCAAAATATCTTTACTAGATATATAATTTCACACTTCAAAAATAAATCAATATTTATTTTTAATCAAATTCCACTTTTCATTTATAAATTCCATAATGAATTTATATTTCACAATATCCATGCATATACGATTTCAATTATTCATTTCTATATTCCTTTTCAATCTATCTTCAAAAAGATAAATTCTCAAAATATTCACTTTATATTGGAAAACATTTCCATACTTATTTAATAAGTAATTCACAAATTTTATTTATTTCCAACACTTAGAAAATATTCAATATACTTAAATCGAGATTAAGTATATATTTCATTCTTTAAGGAAATCATTCTCTTAAACATATTTATTTGGGCTAAAACGAATGTTGCGTAAAACATTGTTATGACAACCCAAAATCACTAGTATAGGGATTCGAAATTAAAATAGATATATAAATCCCAATACTATACAAAACATTCCTTTCGGAAATCATTTACTATAACAACAGTGTTATAGTCCACTATTTCCTTCTATTTCTCGAAAACGTCTATTTCAACAATAAATGTTGAAATCTATGGTTTCGAATCTCAACACATTTTAAAACATCGTTAGATCGTTTTAATTCTATTTAAAATATCACATTCTAAACATTTTCTTTAACATATTATTCACTATTCAAAAACGTGAATATACTACGTTAACAATTTTTCATCCTTTTATACATTTTATTTTAAAGTATTATTCACAGTCAAAAATGTGAATATAACTCCATTAATAGGTTTCAACAATTTACTTATCAAAATAAGTCGTTTACGAATTTATGAAACAACGTTTATAAACTCCATTTCTATTTATTTTATAACAACTCCTTTTATAAATTCCTTTATTAACCTAGTCGATTTATAACTCAATTATAAAACAAAAGTTCACATTATAAGTTAAACACTTATAAAACGATTATTTTACAAAATCGTTCTTTTAACTTCCCAAATTATAAATCTTATAACTTATAAGATTGTTTATTTATCCAAAATTCGTTCTTTCAATAACTTTATAAATTTTGTAAACCTACTGTTTATAAAATTCCATTTATAACTTCACTGTTTAAAATTCTATAAATTCCATTCAATTATGAAATTCATTTTCACTTCATTTAAACACTTATAAAAACTCGTTTTATAATGTCCATATTTCAATTTATAAATATCCATTTATAAATCTCTTAATATAAATCAATTTATATTATTCTTTTAAAACGACTTTAATCTCCTTTATTATTTCACCATTTTGATTCATAAAATAATTAAATTTTATAAATCCTATATTTAAACTTTTCACAATAAATACTAAAATCCCGATTAAACTATTTTATAAAATCATTAGCATTATATTCTCAAAAATCAGTTTTTCACTATTTTTTCTCAAAAATCATAATTTTTATAACATAAAAAATTATAACGTTTATTTATTTAAAATAAATCAATTTCCAAACATACTGTATATTTTCAAAAATCACTTTAAAAATCATTTTAAAATCCCAAAATCTGGGTCCAATGATGCTACACACCAAGTAGTCAATCACGACAACAACGATATCATATATCGATATGATAATCCATCAAATATCAAAATATCTGAAATCTAATAAATACTGTTGAGGAATCCTGTTGGATCCCTCCAACCTGTTTTCCTGCATCCACAAATATTAGCACAATACCAATTTCGCTCCAGTACAAAATTATCGCGGTATATGTTCTTATTAAATATTATCCGCTTAATAACGGCGCAATAGGGTCTCATCCGCTAAAAAATGCGGGAAATCAACAACTGCAATATATACATATGCCAATATATATATATTGATATTATATATATAATACCAATTTCACTGTTTATGAAATATTCGCGGTATATGTTTTTAATAAATAACATCCGCTTACTAACGGCGTATAATGTATATTTTAACAATCAATAGATATCAATCAACATTCAAACATGCATTCAAATATTTTAAATCTAACTATTTAAAATAAAATCGAAACTGATTCGATTGAGTGAGAAGTTCTCACCTTGATTTTAATTTCGTTTTAGTGATTTATTTCGAATAAAATTAAACGGACGTTTAATTTTACCCAAAATTCTCACTAACTCCAAACGACTCCAATCCAGTTCCATCGCTTAGTGCTCGTCCATACGATCCAACGCAACTGGTTTCGCGCGTTTTCGACCTCGTATGAAAAAGATATGCATTTTACAAGTTTATACGTATTTATATTAACTAATTTACAACATATATAATTATCCTTAAACCTACAGCTCATCATCCACCATCCATTTCCAGATCCAACGGCCCCCTATCATCTTCCCAACCCACGCACGCAACTCACCTACAGGCCGACATCACAACCCATTCTCAAGAACTAGGGTTTCAATTTGCAACGTCAAAACTCGATGAAACTCGATCAAACCACTTGCAATTCGAAGCTCTTCGCGATAGCTACCTCCACCATCCACCACCTGAAGCTCGGCCTGCTCTAACTCCTCGAAATACGTGCGCAAGTAAGCACGGTCGGCCCTCCCTATCTCCCACTACGATGCTCCAAACCACATCTCAACCGTTGAATACGAAGAACATGTTGTGCTCTACAAGTTTGATGTTGAACATTCTTGCTAATTCTTGATGGATTTGGAGTAATCGAGGGAGGAAGGAGAAGAAATACTGGCCATTCATTTGATAGAGGCGGCTGCAGTTTTGTTAGGGTTAGGGTTTGGTTTATTTTTTTTTTATTTGTGAGGGTTGTGGGTCTATTTATAGAAGAAAATCGAACACTATTCATCCATAAATTCCGAACTCCGATTTACGCGCCGAAACTAACGTTCCTAGGGTTTATCCTGCGTTACGGACACAATGGAACAGGTTTCGAAAGCTAATTCGAACATCTGTGCGAGTTATGGCTATAAATGCTCAATTTGAATTAAACCGATTTAAATCGATTTCTAGGCGTTTTAATTTGTACCGGACAAACGGTAAATCCAATTGACACGAAATTTGAAACCTTACAATAATATCACATTACGGATCCGATGAAACTGGTTTCGTCGAAATCCGAGACTTTTTGAAAAATGGCTATTTTAACTCGCCAAATTAAAATTAAAAATAATTCGATGCGTTTCGAGCTGCCACGCTCAAACGATAACTCCGATTGACACGAAATTTGAAATCCGGTAATAACTAACTATTACGGATCCAATGGAACTGGTTTCGTTCAATTCTGAGACTGTTCAAAAATTGGCTATTTTCACTAGTCGATTTAAATATTAAAATATTCAATTTTCACAAATTAACTTTTAATTCGATTTTAAAAGTTCTAAAATATCGTTCTAACTCCCATATGATAAAATAAAATTTTACAAATCATTTTCAATCATATTTAACTCAATTTTCAATTATTTCCTTAATTTAACGTATTAAATTATCGATTTAATTATCCAATTAAATCCAATAATTCAAAATAAAATTTATTTGACTTATAAATTCACTTATAAATATTTAAAATTAATTAAATATTCAAATTTTAATTAGTAAAAATCCTGGGTCGTTACAATCTTCCCCCCTTAAAAGAATTTCGTCCTCGAAATTATTAAGTAAGAAAAGTTACAGAATTTATTAACTTTCCCAAAACAAATTTTAAACTTCTTACAATTACTTACTAAGTTTTCAAATCATACTTAGTTATCTTTTCAAAAAAAACTACTATTGTTTAACTTTCAATTCCAAATCAAAGTTAAAGTTTTCAAAAATTTTCAATTTTCTCAAATTTTTTCTAACGCCTTAAATTTTCGGAAAAATTCGCCATAGTCTCCTTTGCGCGGCTCGATCCGGAAAAAAAATGACAGTATATATATCACAAATATACATCTCATCAAGTAATGAGGCATCCCGCAGGGAAAAAAGTATAAAAGTACGGTATGTAATCCGAGATATGTACCTTATATTTTATTAGCGAGCATATACGGCTAATATAGCGCGAAAGCGAGCTCCAAATGCGAAGCAACGCGATCCGTACCTACTAATCACTCAACAAACAACATGAGAATCATGTATATATGACACTAGTATCGATATACAACATATAGTAACATAATAACTATATATGTCAACATAGCAATTGAAACAAACAACAAATGCAAACATCAACCAACTATAATCCATAACCAATATATATTCATTCATATTCTCATTAATATTAATGAATTGGTTTTCAATTTAATCACATTTGATTCATTAACAGTGGATGTTTACTAAAATTCATTTTCCATTAGTTTATATTCACTAATTCATATTCATGTTGGTTCACTTCCAAATCAAATTCAATTCTATTTAAGATTCATTTAACTTCCAATTGAATTTCAATTACTTTAGCTTTCAATTTCGCTAATTCACTTTCATTAACACTTAATGAATTATATACAATCAATCAACTAACAACCATATAACCATCAATGTTTATTAATTACAACCAAATTACTTTGCTTATATTCATTCTATTCGGTTTAACACCATCACTTTCAATTTGTTTAATAAATTGATTTTTATTCAACTTTCCAATAACATTAACACTTATATTCATTATTCCATATCACTTAATTCACATTCAATTGATTAACATTTAATCCATTCATTCAATTCAATTACAAAGTTGAATTCATATATATAACTTAAGTTTATATTTATTTAATCCACTTGATTATTTACTTCGATACCAAAATCAATTCCATTCATAAATATATTCATATAGTTTCACTTCTTATATATATAAGTTTATTTCACAATTGTAAATTACTTTAATTATAATTCAATTCTTATAATTCTTTACTTATACAATTATTCTTCAATTTAGATTATTCAAACAACTAAACAATCAATTTATATACACTTTAATAATTTTGAAAAATTATTTCTTTATATATAAAATATATTTAGGTAAAATTATTTCATTTACCCAATTTAAAATCAATATTGTGCCGAATTGTTCTATTCAAGTGTTTAGAGATCCCTATCAACAACGTTAATTACTCGTATTAACCAGAATCTATATACCACTCAACAAACCAATCATCACAATATAAAACAATTTTATATTCACTAACAAATACGCTCTCATAGCTATTATTACACTCAAACTCATTCTAGAGTACTACTGACTCTATCTCTAATGAGTAATACCCAACAGAACCATGGTTGTCGCTTAACCATAAGCTCTGATACCAAATGTAACGCCCCGAAAATTTTCGACTTTCGAAAATTCAACATCGATACTCACTTTATCGACTGCCGAGAAATCGAAGGCCAAAAACCCGAAATGTTATGGTTTAAGAAAAAGAATTTAAGAAAAGAGAAGAGAAAAAGATAGAAGATAGAGAGAAAAGAGAATAGAAAAAGATAGGGAAAAGAAAACAACAAAATAGAGAAGAGATAGAAAATTTTTAAATAGAAGAAAAAGAGAATAGAGAACATAGAACGGAACAGAAAACAACAGAACAACATCAGAATCTCACAATTCACAGCAGAACAACATATAATAAATAAATGAATAATCTTTAAACAAAGAACTATATCAGTTATTACATTACATCACATTTCATTACATCATATCATCAGAGTGTACAACAACAACAACAAACAGTGCAGTGGAAAAAGAAATACTATACATAATAATACGCCATGCCGTCCATCTTGCCTCCAGCAACTCCAGAATATCCAGAATATCCTGATAAAGCTTAACTCTTGACTGCCCGTGTGAAAATTGGTGGGCACCCAGAGTTTAGGAAGGAAAACAATAAACTCCGAGTCAGTCATGTGACTGGTGTGAGAACTCAAAACAGTTTATTTATCTTTAAAATCAAAATAGAGGAATATTTTTAAAGTCAATTCGCAATGCTTTTAAAAATGAGACTACCATAAGGCCTCCCGCACACACACACATGCAAACGCAGAATCGGAGGAGATTTCTCCTTATGATAGTCAAAGATGCTTGATACGCATTTAAAAGAACATTTGATATTATTATTAGTGCATAGTGTAGGAAAAATTCATTTCGAAAGTAGAATATAAATCTTAGCCAACATACGACCATTATCGTATGCCTACTATAGCTATCATCCAAACAGTGGGGCGCCACCATAAGTGAATGATAGGTTCTACAACTAATACCGTACAAGTCACGTATTGTTTCTTTGGATTTCCAACGAATGATCGGGCCAAGGAACTTCCCATTGCCACATGAGAATGCCTCTGGATGGACATCCCCGAGAACCAAACCGGATCTCTACCAACACAAGGCCGGGTTACCCCTAACTGAGTAACAACTGACCGAATATGCCATCCCCCGGTCCTTTGGGACCTTTTCACCGAGCGCTCGAAATCAATTCACACAATCATAACAAAGTGTTTTCAACATGAGTAAGTATCTGGGCTCCATACCATGATACCACCCTTTTCCAGAAGGAAATGCACACATCCTAAAGGGCGCTACCCCTCATAACCTTGCTGCTTCTTTCCTGTTTTGACCATTCACGGGGTGTGAGGCTCGACGAAGTCACGTCCTCAAAAACATACTTTATACAAAAGCCATGCTTTGGGTCAACAAATGATCATAGAAATGATCACAAAGATAGACGATCAAACAAATGATCCTATCACAATAATCAACACAATGATCATTTCACAGCAACACTCAGCATGTCACATTACCAAATTGGGAATATATCGCTGATAACTTCAACTATATAACCTCTGAGCTCGTACGTCTCAGAGAAGGGTGTTAAGCTAAAAGAATAAATTCTTTGCCACCAACAGAAATATATTTGAAAGAAATCGGCTTTATATCTCAATCTGTAATGTCAGACATACAATCCATACAAGTCTGTTCCGGGCTCGAACAAAACCGAAGGCACTTACAAAGAAGTCCTTGCCATCCGGATATTCACAATCCTGATCGGATTTCCCATCACTTAGGGAGTCTCTATACCGTTGCAACTCAGTGCAGAGACAATCGACAGGTCATCCTATCGCTCTCGTAAATACTCGGTCTTCAACACCGATCTTCAATGCAATTCACAACGACGTATCACATATTCGGAATGGGTTATACGACCCCATGGTCCTTTCCCGGTTAACCCGAATAGTGAGCGCTTATTCAAAAATAAGTGTGGCATTCACATTCAAACAAATCACATCAATTACCCATTCAAAGGGAAATATTGATAGTCGGTTATTGAACTACCAATAGATATGCACAACATCACTAGATTCCAAATAATTTTCCAAATTATTTATTTCCAAAATATCTTTACTAGATATATAATTTCACACTTCAAAAATAAATCAATATTTATTTTTAATCAAATTCCACTTTTCATTTATAAATTCCATAATGAATTTATATTTCACAATATCCATGCATATACGATTTCAATTATTCATTTCTATATTCCTTTTCAATCTATCTTCAAAAAGATAAATTCTCAAAATATTCACTTTATATTGGAAAACATTTCCATACTTATTTAATAAGTAATTCACAAATTTTATTTATTTCCAACACTTAGAAAATATTCAATATACTTAAATCGAGATTAAGTATATATTTCATTCTTTAAGGAAATCATTCTCTTAAACATATTTATTTGGGCTAAAACGAATGTTGCGTAAAACATTGTTATGACAACCCAAAATCACTAGTATAGGGATTCGAAATTAAAATAGATATATAAATCCCAATACTATACAAAACATTCCTTTCGGAAATCATTTACTATAACAACAGTGTTATAGTCCACTATTTCCTTCTATTTCTCGAAAACGTCTATTTCAACAATAAATGTTGAAATCTATGGTTTCGAATCTCAACACATTTTAAAACATCGTTAGATCGTTTTAATTCTATTTAAAATATCACATTCTAAACATTTTCTTTAACATATTATTCACTATTCAAAAACGTGAATATACTACGTTAACAATTTTTCATCCTTTTATACATTTTATTTTAAAGTATTATTCACAGTCAAAAATGTGAATATAACTCCATTAATAGGTTTCAACAATTTACTTATCAAAATAAGTCGTTTACGAATTTATGAAACAACGTTTATAAACTCCATTTCTATTTATTTTATAACAACTCCTTTTATAAATTCCTTTATTAACCTAGTCGATTTATAACTCAATTATAAAACAAAAGTTCACATTATAAGTTAAACACTTATAAAACGATTATTTTACAAAATCGTTCTTTTAACTTCCCAAATTATAAATCTTATAACTTATAAGATTGTTTATTTATCCAAAATTCGTTCTTTCAATAACTTTATAAATTTTGTAATCCTACTGTTTATAAAATTCCATTTATAACTTCACTGTTTAAAATTCTATAAATTCCATTCAATTATGAAATTCATTTTCACTTCATTCAAACACTTATAAAAACTCGTTTTATAATGTCCATATTTCAATTTATAAATATCCATTTATAAATCTCTTAATATAAATCAATTTATATTATTCTTTTAAAACGACTTTAATCTCCTTTATTATTTCACCATTTTGATTCATAAAATAATTAAATTTTATAAATCCTATATTTAAACTTTTCACAATAAATACTAAAATCCCGATTAAACTATTTTATAAAATCATTAGCATTATATTCTCAAAAATCAGTTTTTAACTATTTTTTCTCAAAAATCATAATTTTTATAACATAAAAAATTATAACGTTTATTTATTTAAAATAAATCAATTTCCAAACATACTGTATATTTTCAAAAATCACTTTAAAAATCATTTTAAAATCCCAAAATCTGGGTCCAATGATGCTACACACCAAGTAGTCAATCACGACAACAACGATATCATATATCGATATGATAATCCATCAAATATCAAAATATCTGAAATCTAATAAATACTGTTGAGGAATCCTGTTGGATCCCTCCAACCTGTTTTCCTGCATCCACAAATATTAGCACAATACCAATTTCGCTCCAGTACAAAATTATCGCGGTATATGTTCTTATTAAATATTATCCGCTTAATAACGGCGCAATAGGGTCTCATCCGCTAAAAAATGCGGGAAATCAACAACTGCAATATATACATATGCCAATATATATATATTGATATTATATATATAATACCAATTTCACTGTTTATGAAATATTCGCGGTATATGTTTTTAATAAATAACATCCGCTTACTAACGGCGTATAATGTATATTTTAACAATCAATAGATATCAATCAACATTCAAACATGCATTCAAATATTTTAAATCTAACTATTTAAAATAAAATCGAAACTGATTCGATTGAGTGAGAAGTTCTCACCTTGATTTTAATTTCGTTTTAGTGATTTATTTCGAATAAAATTAAACGGACGTTTAATTTTACCCAAAATTCTCACTAACTCCAAACGACTCCAATCCAGTTCCATCGCTTAGTGCTCGTCCATACGATCCAACGCAACTGGTTTCGCGCGTTTTCGACCTCGTATGAAAAAGATATGCATTTTACAAGTTTATACGTATTTATATTAACTAATTTACAACATATATAATTATCCTTAAACCTACAGCTCATCATCCACCATCCATTTCCAGATCCAACGGCCCCCTATCATCTTCCCAACCCACGCACGCAACTCAACTACAGGCCGACATCACAACCCATTCTCAAGAACTAGGGTTTCAATTTGCAACGTCAAAACTCGATGAAACTCGATCAAACCACTTGCAATTCGAAGCTCTTCGCGATAGCTACCTCCACCATCCACCACCTGAAGCTCGGCCTGCTCTAACTCCTCGAAATACGTGCGCAAGTAAGCACGGTCGGCCCTCCCTATCTCCCACTACGATGCTCCAAACCACATCTCAACCGTTGAATACGTAGAACATGTTGTGCTCTACAAGTTTGATGTTGAACATTCTTGCTAATTCTTGATGGATTTGGAGTAATCGAGGGAGGAAGGAGAAGAAATACTAGCCATTCATTTGATAGAGGCGGCTGCAGTTTTGTTAGGGTTAGGGTTTGGTTTATTTTGTTTTTATTTGTGAGGGTTGTGGGTCTATTTATAGAAGAAAATCGAACACTATTCATCCATAAATTCCGAACTCCGATTTACGCGCCGAAACTAACGTTCCTAGGGTTTATCCTGCGTTACGGACACAATGGAACAGGTTTCGAAAGCTAATTCGAACATCTGTGCGAGTTATGGCTATAAACGCTCAATTTGAATTAAACCGATTTAAATCGATTTCTAGGCGTTTTAATTTGTACCGGACAAACGGTAAATCCAATTGACACGAAATTTGAAACCTTACAATAATATCACATTACGGATCCGATGAAACTGGTTTCGTCGAAATCCGAGACTTTTTGAAAAATGGCTATTTTAACTCGCCAAATTAAAATTAAAAATAATTCGATGCGTTTCGAGCTGCCACGCTCAAACGATAACTCCGATTGACACGAAATTTGAAATCCGGTAATAACTAACTATTACGGATCCAATGGAACTGGTTTCGTTCAATTCTGAGACTGTTCAAAAATTGGCTATTTTCACTAGTCGATTTAAATATTAAAATATTCAATTTTCACAAATTAACTTTTAATTCGATTTTAAAAGTTCTAAAATATCGTTCTAACTCCCATATGATAAAATAAAATTTTACAAATCATTTTCAATCATATTTAACTCAATTTTCAATTATTTCCTTAATTTAACGTATTAAATTATCGATTTAATTATCCAATTAAATCCAATAATTCAAAATAAAATTTATTTGACTTATAAATTCACTTATAAATATTTAAAATTAATTAAATATTCAAATTTTAATTACTAAAAATCCTGGGTCGTTACAATCTTCCCCCCTTAAAAGAATTTCGTCCTCGAAATTATTAAGTAAGAAAAGTTACAGAATTTATTAACTTTCCCAAAACAAATTTTAAACTTCTTACAATTACTTACTAAGTTTTCAAATCATACTTAGTTATCTTTTCAAAAAAAACTACTATTGTTTAACTTTCAATTCCAAATCAAAGTTAAAGTTTTCAAAAATTTTCAATTTTCTCAAATTTTTTCTAACGCCTTAAATTTTCGGAAAAATTCGCCATAGTCTCCTTTGCGCGGCTCGATCCGGAAAAAAAATGACAGTATATATATCACAAATATACATCTCATCAAGTAATGAGGCACCCGCAGGGAAAAAAGTATAAAAGTACGGTATGTAATCCGAGATATGTACCTTATATTTTATTAGCGAGCATATACGGCTAATATAGCGCGAAAGCGAGCTCCAAATGCGAAGCAACGCGATCCGTACCTACTAATCACTCAACAAACAACATGAGAATCATGTATATATGACACTAGTATCGATATACAACATATAGTAACATAATAACTATATATGTCAACATAGCAATTGAAACAAACAACAAATGCAAACATCAACCAACTATAATCCATAACCAATATATATTCATTCATATTCTCATTAATATTAATGAATTGGTTTTCAATTTAATCACATTTGATTCATTAACAGTGGATGTTTACTAAAATTCATTTTCCATTAGTTTATATTCACTAATTCATATTCATGTTGGTTCACTTCCAAATCAAATTCAATTCTATTTAAGATTCATTTAACTTCCAATTGAATTTCAATTACTTTAGCTTTCAATTTCGCTAATTCACTTTCATTAACACTTAATGAATTATATACAATCAATCAACTAACAACCATATAACCATCAATGTTTATTAATTACAACCAAATTACTTTGCTTATATTCATTCTATTCGGTTTAACACCATCACTTTCAATTTGTTTAATAAATTGATTTTTATTCAACTTTCCAATAACATTAACACTTATATTCATTATTCCATATCACTTAATTCACATTCAATTGATTAACATTTAATCCATTCATTCAATTCAATTACAAAGTTGAATTCATATATATAACTTAAGTTTATATTTATTTAATCCACTTGATTATTTACTTCGATACCAAAATCAATTCCATTCATAAATATATTCATATAGTTTCACTTCTTATATATATAAGTTTATTTCACAATTGTAAATTACTTTAATTATAATTCAATTCTTATAATTCTTTACTTATACAATTATTCTTCAATTTAGATTATTCAAACAACTAAACAATCAATTTATATACACTTTAATAATTTTGAAAAATTATTTCTTTATATATAAAATATATTTAGGTAAAATTATTTCATTTACCCAATTTAAAATCAATATTGTGCCGAATTGTTCTATTCAAGTGTTTAGAGATCCCTATCAACAACGTTAATTACTCGTATTAACCAGAATCTATATACCACTCAACAAACCAATCATCACAATATAAAACAATTTTATATTCACTAACAAATACGCTCTCATAGCTATTATTACACTCAAACTCATTCTAGAGTACTACTGACTCTATCTCTAATGAGTAATACCCAACAGAACCATGGTTGTCGCTTAACCATAAGCTCTGATACCAAATGTAACGCCTCGAAAATTTTCGACTTTCGAAAATTCAACATCGATACTCACTTTATCGACTGCCGAGAAATCGAAGGCCAAAAACCCGAAATGTTATGGTTTAAGAAAAAGAATTTAAGAAAAGAGAAGAGAAAAAGATAGAAGATAGAGAGAAAAGAGAATAGAAAAAGATAGGGAAAAGAAAACAACAAAATAGAGAAGAGATAGAAAATTTTTAAATAGAAGAAAAAGAGAATAGAGAACATAGAACGGAACAGAAAACAACAGAACAACATCAGAATCTCACAATTCACAGCGGAACAACATATAATAAATAAATGAATAATCTTTAAACAAAGAACTATATCAGTTATTACATTACATCACATTTCATTACATCATATCATCAGAGTGTACAACAACAACAACAAACAGTGCAGTGGAAAAAGAAATACTATACATAATAATACGCCATGCCGTCCATCTTGCCTCCAGCAACTCCAGAATATCCAGAATATCCTGATAAAGCTTAACTCTTGACTGCCCGTGTGAAAATTGGTGGGCACCCAGAGTTTAGGAAGGAAAACAATAAACTCCGAGTCAGTCATGTGACTGGTGTGAGAACTCAAAACAGTTTATTTATCTTTAAAATCAAAATAGAGGAATATTTTTAAAGTCAATTCGCAATGCTTTTAAAAATGAGACTACCATAAGTCCTCCCGCACACACACACATGCAAACGCAGAATCGGAGGAGATTTCTCCTTATGATAGTCAAAGATGCTTGATACGCATTTAAAAGAACATTTGATATTATTATTAGTGCATAGTGTAGGAAAAATTCATTTCGAAAGTAGAATATAAATCTTAGCCAACATACGACCATTATCGTATGCCTACTATAGCTATCATCCAAACAGTGGGGCGCCACCATAAGTGAATGATAGGTTCTACAACTAATACCGTACAAGTCACGTATTGTTTCTTTGGATTTCCAACGAATGATCGGGCCAAGGAACTTCCCATTGCCACATGAGAATGCCTCTGGATGGACATCCCCGAGAACCAAACCGGATCTCTACCAACACAAGGCCGGGTTACCCCTAACTGAGTAACAACTGACCGAATATGCCATCCCCCGGTCCTTTGGGACCTTTTCACCGAGCGCTCGAAATCAATTCACACAATCATAACAAAGTGTTTTCAACATGAGTAAGTATCTGGGCTCCATACCATGATACCACCCTTTTCCAGAAGGAAATGCACACATCCTAAAGGGCGCTACCCCTCATAACCTTGCTGCTTCTTTCCTGTTTTGACCATTCACGGGGTGTGAGGCTCGACGAAGTCACGTCCTCAAAAACATACTTTATACAAAAGCCATGCTTTGGGTCAACAAATGATCATAGAAATGATCACAAAGATAGACGATCAAACAAATGATCCTATCACAAATAATCAACACAATGATCATTTCACAGCAACACTCAGCATGTCACATTACCAAATTGGGAATATATCGCTGATAACTTCAACTATATAACCTCTGAGCTCGTACGTCTCAGAGAAGGGTGTTAAGCTAAAAGAATAAATTCTTTGCCACCAACAGAAATATATTTGAAAGAAATCGGCTTTATATCCCAATCTGTAATGTCAGACATACAATCCATACAAGTCTGTTCCGGGCTCGAATAAAACCGAAGGCACTTACAAAGAAGTCCTTGCCATCCGGATATTCACAATCCTGATCGGATTTCCCATCACTTAGGGAGTCTCTATACCGTTGCAACTCAGTGCAGAGACAATCGACAGGTCATCCTATCGCTCTCGTAAATACTCGGTCTTCAACACCGATCTTCAATGCAATTCACAACGACGTATCACATATTCGGAATGGGTTATACGACCCCATGGTCCTTTCCCGGTTAACCCGAATAGTGAGCGCTTATTCAAAAATAAGTGTGGCATTCACATTCAAACAAATCACATCAATTACCCATTCAAAGGGAAATATTGATAGTCGGTTATTGAACTACCAATAGATATGCACAACATCACTAGATTCCGAATAATTTTCCAAATTATTTATTTCCAAAATATCTTTACTAGATATATAATTTCACACTTCAAAAATAAATCAATATTTATTTTTAATCAAATTCCACTTTTCATTTATAAATTCCATAATGAATTTATATTTCACAATATCCATGCATATACGATTTCAATTATTCATTTCTATATTCCTTTTCAATCTATCTTCAAAAAGATAAATTCTCATAATATTCACTTTATATTGGAAAACATTTCCATACTTATTTAATAAGTAATTCACAAATTTTATTTATTTCCAACACTTAGAAAATATTCAATATACTTAAATCGAGATTAAGTATATATTTCATTCTTTAAGGAAATCATTCTCTTAAACATATTTATTTGGGCTAAAACGAATGTTGCGTAAAACATTGTTATGACAACCCAAAATCACTAGTATAGGGATTCGAAATTAAAATAGATATATAAATCCCAATACTATACAAAACATTCCTTTCGGAAATCATTTACTATAACAACAGTGTTATAGTCCACTATTTCCTTCTATTTCTCGAAAACGTCTATTTCAACAATAAATGTTGAAATCTATGGTTTCGAATCTCAACACATTTTAAAACATCGTTAGATCGTTTTAATTCTATTTAAAATATCACATTCTAAACATTTTCTTTAACATATTATTCACTATTCAAAAACGTGAATATACTACGTTAACAATTTTTCATCCTTTTATACATTTTATTTTAAAGTATTATTCACAGTCAAAAATGTGAATATAACTCCATTAATAGGTTTCAACAATTTACTTATCAAAATAAGTCGTTTACGAATTTATGAAACAACGTTTATAAACTCCATTTCTATTTATTTTATAACAACTCCTTTTATAAATTCCTTTATTAACCTATTCGATTTATAACTCAATTATAAAACAAAAGTTCACATTATAAGTTAAACACTTATAAAACGATTATTTTACAAAATCGTTCTTCTAACTTCCCAAATTATAAATCTTATAACTTATAAGATTGTTTATTTATCCAAAATTCGTTCTTTCAATAACTTTATAAATTTTGTAAACCTACTGTTTATAAAATTCCATTTATAACTTCACCGTTTAAAATTCTATAAATTCCATTCAATTATGAAATTCATTTTCACTTCATTCAAACACTTATAAAAACTCGTTTTATAATGTCCATATTTCAATTTATAAATATCCATTTATAAATCTCTTAATATAAATCAATTTATATTATTCTTTTAAAACGTCTTTAATCTCCTTTATTATTTCACCATTTTGATTCATAAAATAATTAAATTTTATAAATCCTATATTCAAACTTTTCACAATAAATTCTAAAATCCGGATTAAACTATTTTATAAAATCATTAGCATTATATTCTCAAAAATCAGTTTTTTAACTATTTTTTCTCAAAAATCATATTTTTTATAACATAAAAAATTATAACGTTTATTTATTTAAAATAAATCAATTTCCAAACATACTGTATATTTTCAAAAATCACTTTAAAAATCATTTTAAAATCCCAAAATCTGGGTCCAATGATGCTACACACCAAATAGTCAATCACGACAACAACGATATCATATATCGATATGATAATCCATCAAATATCAAAAGATCTGAAATCTAATAAATACTGTTGAGAAATCCTGTTGGATCCCTCCAACCTGTTTTCCTGCATCCACAAATATGAGCACAATACCAATTTCGCTCCAGTACGAAATTATCGCGGTATACGTTCTTATTAAATATTATCCGCTTAATAACGGCGCAATAGGGTCTCATCCGCTAAAAAAATGCGGGAAATCAACAACTGCAATATATACATATGCCAATATATATATATTGATATTATATATATAATACCAATTTCACTGTTTAAGAAATATTCGCGGTATATGTTTTTAATAAATAACATCCGCTTACTAACGGTGTATAATGTCTATTTTAACAATCAATAGTTATCAATCAACATTCAAACATGCATTCAAATATTTTAAATCTAACTATTTAAAATAAAATCGAAACTGAATCGATTGAGTGAGAAGTTCTCACCTTGATTTTAATTTCGTTTTAGCGATTTATTTCGAATAAAATTAAACGGACGTTTAATTTTACCCAAAATTCTCACTAACTCCAAACGACTCCAATCCAATTCCATCGCGTAGTGCTCATCCATACGATTCCAACGCAACTGGTTTCGCGCGTTTTCGACCTCGTATGAAAAAGATATGCATTTTACAAGTTTATACGTATTTATATTAACTAATTTACAACATATATAATTATCCTTAAACCTACAGCTCATCATCCACCATCCATTTCCAGATCCAACGGCCACCTATCATCTTCCCAACCCACGCACGCAACTCACCTACAGGCTGACATCACAACCCATTTTCAAGAACTAGGGTTTCAATTTGCAACGTCAAAACTCGATGAAACTCGATCAAACCACTTGCAATTCGAAGCTCTTCGCGATAGCTACCTCCACCATCCACCACCTGAAGCACGGCCTGCTCTAACTCCTCGAAATAGGTGTGCAAGTAAGCACGGTCGGCCCTCCCTATCTCCCACTACGATGCTCCAAACCACATCTCCACCGTTGAATACGTAGAACATGTTGTGCTCTACAAGTTTGATGTTGAACATTCTTGCTAATTCTTGATGGATTTGGAGTAATCGAGGGAGGAAGGAGAAGAAATACTGGCCATTCATTTGATAGAGGCGGCTGCAGTTTAGTTAGGGTTAGGGTTTTGTTTATTATTTTTTTATTTGTGAGGGTTGTGGGTCTATTTATAGAAGAAAATCGAACACTATTCATCCGTAAATTCCGAACTCCGACTTACGCGCCGAAACTGACGTTCCTAGGGTTTATCCCGCGTTCCGGACACAATGGAACAGGTTTCGAAAGCTAATTCGGACGTCTGTGCGAGTTATGGCTATAAACGCTCAATTTGAATTAAACCGATTTAAATCGATTTCTAGGCGTTTTAATTTGTACCGGACAAACGGTAAATCCAATTGACACGAAATTTGAAACCTTACAATAATATCACATTACGGATCCGATGAAAGTCGTTTCGTCGAAATCCGAGACTTTTTGAAAAATGGCTATTTTAACTCGCCAAATTAAAATTAAAAATAATTCGATGCGTTTCGAGCTGCCACGCTCAAACGATAACTCCGATTGACATGAAATTTGAAATCCGGTAATAACTAACTATTACGGATCCAATGGAATTAGTTTCGTTCAATTCTGAGACTGTTCAAAAATTGGCTATTTTCACTAGTCGATTTAAATATTAAAATATTCAATTTTCACAAATTAACTTTTAATTCGATTTTAAAAGTTCTAAAATATCGTTCTAACTCCCATATGATAAAATAAAATTTTACAAATCATTTTCAATCATATTTAACTCAATTTTCAATTATTTCCATAATTTAACGTATTAAATTATCGATTTAATTATCCAATTAAATCCAATAATTCAAAATAAAATTTATTTGACTTATAAATTCACTTATAAATATTTAAAATTAATTAAATATTCAAATTTTAATTACTAAAAATCCTGGGTCGTTACAGTATACATTTTATAAAATATTTTTGGAATCGATTCATTTTAAAATAAATAAACGTTATAATTTTAACATTATAAAAATTATGATTTTTGAGAAATATAGTTAAAAGTTGATTTTTGAAAATATGAGATTAATGATTTTATGAAATAGTTTAAATTGGGATTTTTGAATTTATTATAAAAAGTTTAAAGATAGGATTTATAAAATTTGATTATTTTATAAATCAAAGAAAATGTGAAATTTTAAAGGAGTTTAAAGATGTTTTTTTTAATAATAATATAAATTGATTTATATAAAGGATTTATAAATTGATATTTATAAATTAAAATATTTGAATTATAAAACGAGTTTTTATAAGTGTTAGAATGAATTGTAAATGAATTTCATAAATGAATGAAATTTATAAAATTATAAATGGTGAAATTATAAATGGAATTTAATAAGCAGTAGGTTTATAAAAATTGTAAAGTTATTAATAGAATAGATTTGAGTAAATAAATGAATCTTATAAGTTATAAGATTTATAAATTGGGAAGTTTAAAAGAACGACTTTGTAAACAAATAAATTATAAGTATTTAACTTATAATATGAAGTTGGTATATAATTGAGTTAAATTGAAATAGCTTTATAAAGGAGATTTATAAAAGGAAGCTGTTATAAAATAAATAGAAATAGAATTTATAAACATTGTTTTATAAATCCACAGAACGACTTATTTTGATAAGTAAATTGTTAAAACTTATTAATGGAGTTATATTCACGTTTTAGACGGTGAATAATCCTTTAAAAGAAAATGTATAGGAATGATGAAATTGGTTAACGAAGTATATTCACGTTTTTTAATAGTGAATAATATGTTAAAGAAATTGTTTTGGATATGATTTTTTAAAAGAATTAAAAGGATCTAATGATGTTTTTAAAATGTTTTAAGATTCGAAACCATAGATTTCAACATTCATTGTTGAAATAGACGTTTTCGAGAAATAGAAGGAAATGGTGGACTATAACACTATTGTTATAGTAAATGATTTCCGAAAGGAAATGTTTATATAGTATTGGGATTTATATATCTATTTTAATTTCGAATCCCTATACTAGTGATTTTGGGTTGTCGTAACGATGTTTTACGCAACATTCGTTTTGGTCCAAATAAATATATTTAAGAGAATGATTTCCTTAAAGAATGAAATATATACTTAATTTCGATTTAAGTATATTGAATATCTTCCAAGTGTTGAAAGTAAATGGATTTGTGAATTACTTATAAATAAGTACGTATGGAAATGTTTTTCCAATGTGAAATGAAACCTTTTTGAGAATTTATCTTTTTGAAGATAAATTGAAAATGAATAATTGAAATCGTATATTCATAAATATTTTGGAATGTAAATTCACTATAGAATTTATAAAAGAAAGGGAAATTGTTTCAAGATAAACGTTGATTTATTTTTGAAGTGTGGGAATTAATTTACGGATTTAGAACGTAAATATAAAGTAAATCGTTAAGGATTTATTTAATTGGTTTAAATGAACCATGTTGAAATGAAAGTATTTTCGCATAAGGAAAATGATTGAAATTTGTTTTCAAAAGTGGTAAAGATGAAAAGTGATTTGAAAATTGTTTTCAAATGGTTGAAATGTGAAAATTATATATCTTGTAAAGATATTTTTGGAAAATAAATAATTTGAAAAATCATTTGGAATCTGGTGATGTTGTGTATATCCATAGACAGTTCAATAACCGACTATCAATTTTATCTTTGAATGGGTATTTGTTGTGATTTGCTTGAATTTGAATGCCACATTATTTTTAAATAAGCGCTCACTATTCGGGTTAACCGGGAAAGGACCTTGGGGTCGTATAACCCATTCCTAATATGTGATACGTCGTTATGAATTGCATTTGAAGATCGGCGTTGAAGACCAGATATTTTTGAAAACGGAAGGATTACCGTCGAATGTTTCTGCACCGAATGGCCCCGGTATAGAAATTCCATATGTGATGGGAAGTCTGGATGTGATTAGTGAATATCCAGATTGCAAGGACTTCTTTGTAAGTGCCTTCGGTTCTGTTCGATCCCGGAACAGACTTGTATTGATTGTATGTCTAACATTACAAATTGAGATATAAAGCTGATTTCTTTCAAATATATTTCTGTTGGTGGCGGAGAATTTATTCTTTTAGCTTAACACCATTCTCTGAGACGTACGAGCTCAGAGGTTATGTAGTTGATGGTTATCAGCGATATATTCCCAGTTTGGTAATGTGACATGCTGAGTGTTGCTGTGAAATGATCAATTGTTTGGTCATTTGTGATAGGATCATTTGTTTGATCATTTATCTTTGTGATCATTACTTTGATCATTTGTTGACCCAAAGAAAAGCTTTTATATAAAGCGTGGCTTTGTGGACGAGACTTCGTCAGACCTCACACCCCGAAAATGGTCAAAACAGGAAGGATGCAGCAAGGTTATTAGGGGTAGCGCCCTTTAGTGTATGTCATTCCTTCTGGATAGAGGTGGTATCATTGTATGGAGCCCAGATACTTAAACTATGTTGTTGCTGCAAATTTATTGTTTTGTGGTTGTTGGAAATCGAGGATCCTCGGATGTAGATCGGTTACGATCGAGGGATGGCATATTCGTATCAGTAGTTACCCAGTTAGGGGTAACCCGGCCTTGTGTTGGCAGAGATCCAGTTTGGGTCTCGGGACGTCATTCCAGACGCGTTTCCATGTGGCAATGGGAAGTTTCTTGGCCTGACCATTTGTTGGAAATCCAAAGAATATGATCTTCTATGGTTTTAGTTGTAGAACCTGCTTCCTCAGGAGGTAGTTATAGCAGGCATAATATTAAGGTACCTATGCTGGCTAAGATTTATATTCTACTTTCAAAATGTTTTCTACACTATGCACTAATAATAATATCAAAAGTGATTTGATTTTGCGTAGTAAGCATCTTTGACTAACATAAGAAAAAATCTCCTCCAAGTCTGCGTTTGCATTGTATGTGTGGTGGGAGGTCTTATGGCAGTTACATTTTTAAAAGCATTGCGAATCTATTTTTAAAATTATCCTATTCTTTGTTTTAAAGATAAACTGGTTTGAGTTCTCACACCAGTCTCACGACTGACTCGGAGTTTATTGTTTTCCTTCCTAAACTTTGGTGCCCACCAATTTCCACATGGGCAGTCAAGAGTTAGGTTTATCAGGATATTCTGGAATTCAGGAGTTGCTGGAGGCAAGCTGGATGGCATGGCGTATTCACTAGTATATAGTATTTCTTTTTCCGCTGTTTGTTGTTGTTTTTTGTTGTACACTCTGATGATTACACGTAATGTAATGTAATAACCGATATAGTTCTTTGTTTAAAGATTATTCATTTATTTATTATATGTTGTTCCGCTGCGATTGTGAGATTCTGATATTGTTCTGTTGTTTTTCTGTTCTGTTCTATCTTTTTCTCTCTTCTTCTATCTTTTTCTTCTTCTTAAAACCTTAAGTGTTCGGTTTTTCGGCATTCGATTGCTCGGCAGTTGATACAGTGAGCGTATTGATGTCAGTTTTCGAAAGTCGAAGAATCGGGTCCTTACAATGTGGTATCAGAGCATATGGTTCAGCGACAACCATGGCTCTGTTGGGTATTACTCATTAGAGATAGAGTCAGTAGTACTCTAGGATGAGTTTGAGTGTAATAATAGCTATGAGTGCGTATTTGCTAGTGAATATAAAATTGTTTTATATTGTGATGATTGGTTTGTTGAGTGGCATACGGATTCGGGTTAATACGAGTAATTAACGTTGTTGATAGGGATCTCTAAACACTTGTACAGAACAATTCGACATAATATTGTTTTAAGTTGGGTAAATGAAATAATTTTACCTTGAGTATATTTTATATATAAAGGAATAATTTTTCAGAATTATTAAAGTGTATATAAGTTGATTGTTTGGTTGTTGAAAATGTAAGAATATATATATATATGCAAGTTAATAAAAGATGTTTGAATAATCTAAATTAAAGAATAATTGTATAAGTAAAAAGAATTATAATAATTGAATTATAATTAATGTGATTTACAATTGTGAAATAAACTTATATATAAGAAGTGAAACTATATGAATATATTTATGAATATGAGTTGAAATAAAAATGAATTTAAAAATAAATGGAAATTTACATTAGAATGGGAATCTGAATTGATTTATAAGTTGGAATTTAATTTAAGTAAAGCCAAATAATGTTTAAATGGAATATAACTTAAGAGATGTTGAATGAAGTTGATTTTGGTATCAAAGTAAAATAATAAAGTTAAGTGATGGATGTGAACTTGAGTTATATAAATGAAATTCATCTTTAGAAATTGAATTGAATGTATGGATTGAATGTTAATCAATTAAATGTAAATAATTGATATGAAATAATGAATGTAAGTGTAATTCATTAAAATCTAATGTTATTGAAAGTTGAATAATTGAATGAAAATCAATTTAATTAAACCAATTGAAAGTAAAGGTTTTAAACCAAAATGAATATAAGCAAAGGAGTTTGGTTGTAATTAATATACATTGGTTGTTATATGATTGTTAGTTGATTGTGTATATCTCATTAAGTATTAATGAAATTTAAAGCTAAAGTAATTGAAATCAATTGGAAGTTAAGTGAATCTCAAATAGAATTAGATTTGATTTGGAAGTGAACCAACTTGAATATGAATTAGTGAATATAAACTAATTGAAAAATGAATGTTAGTTGAATGTTAGTTGAATGCTAGTTGGTTGATGTTTGAATATATTGCTTTTGTTGCATTTGCTATATTGGCATATATAGTTATTATGTTGCTATATGTTGTATATCAATACTATTGTCTATATACATGTTTTTCATTTGTTTGTTGAGTGTTTAGTAGGTGCGGATCGCGTTTGCTTCGCATTTGGAGCTCGCTTTCGTGCTATATTAGCCGTATATGCTCGCTAATAAAATATAAGGTACATATCTCGGATTAAATATCGTACTTTTACACTTTTTTCCCTGCGGGATGCCTCATCACTTGATGAGATGTATATTTGTGATATATATATACTGTCATTTTTTTCGGATCGAGCCGCGCAAAGGAGACTATGGCAAATTTTTCCAAAAATTTAAGGCGTTAGAAAAATTTGGGAATTTTTTGGAAAACTTTGAAAACTAAAATTTGATTTGGAATTGAAAGTTAAACAATAGTATTTATTTTTAAAAAGATAACTAAGTATGATTTGGAAACTTAGTAAAGATATTGTAAGAAGTTTAACTATGGATTTTTGAAAGTTAATAGATTATGTAACTTTTCTTGGTAATTTCGAGGACGAAATTTTTTTAAGGGGGGAAGTCTGTAACGGCCCAGAATTTCTATTAATTAAAATTTGAATATTTAATTAATTTTAAATATTAACGAGTGAAATTATAAGTCGAAATTTTTTTATTTCGAATAATTGGATTTAATTGGATAATTAAATCGATAATTTAATATGTTAAATTAGGAAAATAATTGAAAATTGAGTTAAATATGATTGAAAATGATTTGTAAAATTTTATTTTATCATATTGGAGTTATAGCAATGTTATAGAACTTTTAAAATTGAATTAAAAGTTAATTGGTGAAAATTGAATATTTTAATATTTAAATCGACTAGTGAAATTAGTCAATTTTCGAACAGTCTCAGAATTGGACGAAACTAGTTCCATTGGATCCATAATAGTTTGTTATTATCGGATTTCAATTTTTGTGTCAATTGGAGTTTTCGTTTGACCGTGGCAGCTCGAAACGCATCGAAATTGTTTTAATATTAATTTGGCGAGTTAAAATAGCCAATTTTCAAACAGTCTCGGATTGATCCGTAATGTAATTTTATTGTATGGTTTCAAATTTCGTGTCAATCGGATTTACCGTTTGTCCGGTGCAAGCTAAAACGCCTAGAAATTTGATTTACCGATTTAATTTAAAATTGAACGTTTATTGCCATAACTCGCACAGATGATCGAATTAGCTCCCGAAACATGTTCCATTGTGTTCGGAACGCGGGGTAAACCTTAGGAACGCCAACCGGCACGCTTCGTTTGGAGTTCGGAAAATCCGGGATGAATAGTGTTCGTTGGAATTTTCTATATAAGGACTTATAATTCACAAATTGCAAAAAGAAAAAGGGCTAGTGTAACGGCCCGTTAAATTAATAATATTTAATGAATTGAATTTAATAGAATTTGCTAATCTAATGTAGAAGGAAATATAAGTCTTAAGATTTTTTTTTTGAGTAAATATAGGGATTGATATGGTGATTATAATTCAATGTTAACAATTAAATATTTATGTGGCATAGATTGGATTAACGTAAATTGGTGGGTAGTTATTAGTTATAATTAGTTGATTTAAAAGGTATTAATGAAATGATAGCTGAATCGGATTTCCAATATATAAACATTAGAAAATTTATTAGGTGGACTAAATTTGTTAAAGTTCATAAGTTGTATAGTTCAATTTAGTAGAAACTCTAAATTTATAAACGGAGATTTAAATAAACGCTAAATATGTAAATGGTGACTTAAGACCTAGTTATAGGAATTGGAATATAATCCAATTTGAATTAGGTATAAAAAGGATTTGATTTATATGAAAGTTATTTTTCACAGTATTGAATAAAAATTTGGAATCCAATTATAATTGATGATAATAACGTTAGTATTAGTAATAAATAGATTTCGACGCAGTAACCAAATGAATGGAATAAGAATGAGTATATATTGCATAGAAATGAAATGTAACCTGTCACATTTGGTTGGAGTTAATTTTTAGAAACATATAAATGTTGAATCAGTAAATATTAGTAAAAATATTACCTAGAATAAATTCCATTTAATATAAGAATTCAAAAGTGGAAGATTTACATTTGGATTTGGAAAATGGATAGTTACTAATTAAAAGTGACCATCGAATAAATTTATGCAAACGTGATAAGGTAAATAGATGGGGATCAACTTTTATTTATGTGGTTGATGGAATTAAATTTCTATAGTATGATAATCGCAATTTATGGAAGATGGAATAGCTAATTTATATGTTAGTTGAAATTTAGCTAGAATATGTAGATATTGAATGATAGTAAAAATTTAATGGATATAAAGGTTTCAATTATACATTGAAATTCATACTCGCCATAAAAGGTTAATTGAAACCCAAAGAAGTAGTATGGGAATCTAACCTTCTTTATTAATTTGGATTTATTACACTAGTTAATTTCATAAAATAAAGGTAAAGCTAATTCAAATTTAACTGGACCATTGTTGGTATAACTTTAGAAGCAGGATTTATTTATGATTTGAGTATTTAATTCAACAAGTGGTATTTGCTGCATATAAAATAGAATTGAACGTAAAATATTACGTTATTGAATATAAAATGTAATTTGTAAACAATTGAGTGAATTTAATAGATTTATCAAACCTATAATATTGAATTCATTAAAATTGGAATTAATAATAGTTAAGGAAAATGAGGGAATGATATTTGAAATCATTGCAATAGATATTAATTTAGGATTTCCTTAAATAAATTAAGGCGAATAAATGGAGAGAAAATTTATTAATAATTTGGAATTTAATTATGGTAAAAAGGTTAATTGCAATCCAAAGATGAGTTGGAATGGAAATCAAGTATTTATTTAATTTGATTTAAGAGGAGAGTATAAAAGTATAAGATTAAATAATTGGATTTTTAATTTATTTGATTTATTTAATAAATATTAAAAATAGCCATTTTTGTCACGGACTCGGATTTCGACGAAACCAGTTTCATCGGATCCGTATCGGTGAATTGTTATAGAGTTTCAAGTTTCGTATCGATCGGACTTGTCGTTTGATCGTACGGACGTGAAACGCATTGAAATCAATTTTATTAAAAATCAATTTGAAATCAATTTGGAAATCTTGTTTTCAGCATAACTTCTTCATACGATCGAATTTGGTCGTGAAACTTTTTCCATCGCGTTCAGAATATTTTAAAACACCTATTTGGATATATAGTTTTAACAAATTCGGTTCCGGAGGTATAGCGGGCTTTTTAGGCCATAGTTTGTTGCGTACGTTCACCCTTCTAGCCTATACGCTCTAACCCAACCCTAACTATAAGTATACCGTGATAAACCCTAGCCTCCTTTCTATTGTCAGTTGGATATACGTACATATTTCTTCATCTCCTCCTTCTCTTCAATGGTTGCAAAATCTGGATCTGCTTCAATCCAAAATTCAGTGAAAATTCAAACATCTTAGAAAATTCTCAAAAAAATATATGTTGAAGTATTCGATACGCGTAATCTAGTGGTGCAATTCGTTTTTCAATTGGAGCTGTCGTTCATCCAGAATAAATTCAAACAGCCCCAAAACCGTTCATCATCGTCGCACAAAACTTCATCGGATCGAGATTCTGTTTCTGGGTATTGTAGTATGAACGATGGGGAGCGCATCTATGTATTTTGTTTGGCGTTTCGATGGTTGGATCAACGGCTTTAATTGTTTAGGGTTGGGGTTTTCAAGCGGCGGCTGCCGTTATATTCGTGCTCGACGTGGATAGATAGGGTCGTCTTGGAGGTCGTGGGAGAGGCTGAAGGTGGTCGCGGCGTGTTAGGGGGTAGCCGAGGTGGCTAGCGACGGCTTGGAGGCGCGATTCTCGGTCAAGGATGAAGCGCGCGCGTGTGATATTCTGTAGGGTTTCGGTCAAAAATTTTTGGGTGCTGAGGGATGCGTATGGGTGCTGACGTGTTATAGTATGGAGAAGGTAATGTTTAGTTGTTTCAGTTTAATTTTAATTTTGTTTTCTAATCGAATTTTCGACATAACTTCCACATACGAATTCGGATTCACACGAAATTTCTTTTATTAGGATCGTAATTAAATTCCGGACTTGATGACGCTGGTTTGGACAAATTCTGAGACGGGCGAATTTTTGGGTTTAAATCGAATTTAAATTCGATTTAAATTCCAAAGGTGAGTGTTTTAACCCACTCACAATTACTAGAAGCTATTATGTTTGTTAAATAAATTTAGAAATAAATAGAAATTTATTTATGAGCTTTTGGCATGTTATTTCATCCATATCTGTTGAATTGCATTTTATTGAATTTAGCTGCTAATTAAATTGATTGATTGCGTATAAATTGGCTGTTAGAAATTATTGTTGCATATGAACTGCTAGATTAACAGTTATATAAATTATTGGGGAATATAAACTGTTAGATTAATAGTTGATAAATATAATTTGAAATAAAACTGCCAATTATTACCTGTTGTATATTACTAAACATATATCGTTATTGATTGATATTGATGGATGTTTGTGATTGGATGATGGACGTTTGTGATTTGATTATGGATGTGTTGTTGAATGGACGTTTATTTGGATATCATTAAACTGCAAGTTAGCATACATTTTACATTTCATTCGGGATTGTGGTTTGAAATGATAAAACCGCAAAGTTTATTTTTAAATTGCGGATTGAAATGATAAATATCCGTATCACTTGACCATAGGATAGAAAATTATATACAGGCACCGCGGTCTATATATAACTATTTTAAGGTGATTTCTATGGTTTGGATTGAATACGGTTTATAAATCTTAAATTTTATATTGTATAAATATTTTATTCCATATTTATATACCTATGAAGTTAAAATTTAGGAATTTAAAAGGTGAATAAATTTCTTTATTGAAAATGGAAGAAATTTAGAAAATGGAGTTTGGTAAATTTATATCCTATGTTTAAATGTAAAGTTGGAAATTTTAAGATATGATATTTGTAATTGGATTTTCCCAAAATAAATAGAAATGGATATTCTAGTAAAAATTGAATTGGAAAATTTATATATATATTTTACTAGAAATTGGAGTTTTATTAATTATGGATTTTATGTGAATGGTCAAGATTAATTAATAGAATATTGATTTTGAAAGGATAAAAAAAAACCAACTTTAGTTGAAATATTAATGCTCAAAAATGGATATAAATATATATAAAATTGAAATGGTTTTGGGACTTGAAGTAATATTTTGGATTTTGGTTTAACTTTAAAGGAAGAAATATTTGGAAAGCCATGTAATTTATTTCTTTATAAAGCAACAGTAAAGTTAAACCTTTTTAATTTGCATACCGTTGAATATCCAAACCATTTAGTTTTAAAAAAAAATGGTTTTAAAATACTATGGATTTTCGAAGAATTATGTTGAAAGTTACAAACAAAATATTGGTTATATGGGATATTAAATAATAAAAAAGTGACATAAATTTTGGAAAGGAAAATTTTATTTGGGAAACGATATCATTGATTTGGGCTTTTATAAAATAATATGGAAATAAATTGTTTGTGTTTTTAAAGAAGAAATGATATCGTAATATTATGGTTTTGAAATGGATTATATTCTGGTTTAAAGTATAAACTGTTTTAAATAACCGCGGTGTTATAATAACGATTGGTTGGCAAAGAGACCGGGATCGGATATGGACATACTCTCTGTCGATACCGAAAACCACTTTGACTAACCGTGTACGCGGTGGAGATTCCAGAATGAAGTAGGTGGTGGCGACGTTTCCTGTAAGGTAAATACGTGGACCCAACTCCCGTGAGTTGGCATAAGGTGGCTAAAACAGGAGCGATTCTCAGGCCAATGAGGTCATTCCTCTGATCGGACGCTCCTCTTCGATATTATACTTTGACTTGGATTGATTCAGTGGCCACTTCTATATTTTGATTTTTGGGGGAGTTAGTTCGAGGTGGGCGGCAGCTGCGCGCTGCGCGTTACCATCAGCCTGGATAGCAATTGGTATATCTACCCTGGCATTGCCTAGTTGTGCCGTGTCACCTACCCTATCGCGCCTTGTACGAGTTTGGTTTTCTCCCGTAGCCCGTGTGGTATCCTCTAGTGGCTTCCCGATCAGGAGGGACTATGATATTGGATGGACTACTGGGACTATTACGTGTTAAGGGCTATATGGGTAACCCCTTAACGCTATTAAAAAGTAAGTTTATTTTATAAATAGACACTATTATAATAGCGCAATATACTACATAGTAAATAGTTTAACGGATCCTTAGGAGATGTAAACCCCGAGCATCTCTTGAGTTACTGTACTCATATTTATTTCTGTTTATTTAACTCACATAAGATATTCTAGCCTGACTCGAGTGTTTTTGTCTTTTCAAATTCGCTCGGGTCAGTCCGAGCGTTTCAGGATTTGAAGATTTAGCTTTGGAGGACGAAGACGAAGATTTGTATTATTATTATTTATACTAGTGCACTACACCATTTAATTCCGCTGCATTCTTGTATTGGTATGTGTAACTCTGATATTTATTACACAAGAAAAATAAATTATTTTGTAAAACAGTTTCATGAACTGTATATTTGATTATTATATTTTATCCTTCCGCTGTGAGATTCTGTTTTGTTTTATTTCTTCTCTGTTTTTCTCATTTACCCCATAACAATCCGCCCTTCCGTATGGTTTGAATTGGCACGTGTGTCGGTTTAAAGTGTGCGAAAAGGCGGGATGTTACATCTGGTATCAGAGCTTTGGTTTAGCGATAAACCTTGGCTTTGTGGGGTTTGACTCTTTGTTAATAGGGTAGTAATATCCTATGGGAGTCGCTGAGTGTATATATATGAGAGAGCGTACTTGTTAGTATTGATAAAAAGATTTTAATATTGTGTTAATCTGTTCCGCTTTGTATTTATGAATTCTGGTTGATGCATAGGACGCTATGCCATCAATAGGGATTTTTAAACACTTAATAGGACAGACCGACATAATATTTGTTTTTAATATAGGTGAATGAAATAATTTCGCCTATTATATTTTCTATATATAAAAATTATTTTATAAACATATATATATATTTGGTTGCTATAGATTGGATGTTAGGCAATAAGAATATTTGTAATAAATTGAAGCTAAGTGAAATTATAATAAACCAAATTTGGAGATTTTAGAACTTAAGTCCGGGATTTTTCCGAATTCGTTTTCAAAGAATTTATGAGATATAATGATTCGGTTTACAAGTATTTTCTTATGTAAATATTTAGCATAATTCGAAAAAAAAAAAAAAAAACTGTTCAAAGAAGATTTTGGAAAATTTTTATTTTGTACTTTCTTCTCTGTCGCTGGAAAATAAATTCGGTGATGACGGCCGCATCATCGACTTTCATTTTCGAGTTTCGAAGAGGAAAGGCCACTGTAGTAAATTCTACTACAGATTTATTTTAGAACTTTCTAAAAATTTTCTTTTATTGTTCTAACTATAATTAGAGATATTGAGTAGTAAGAACTTATTTATCTATTATTTTGAAATAAATGGAAATTCAACTTGGTATTTAATTCTAAAATTTTCCGTTAACTAATTGAAAATTTTAGTAAAATAAAAGTTAGATAATAAATGAATTGAAACCCCTAATTGAAATAAGAGAATTAATGCTAAGGATAAAGGAAGATAAATATTTTAACTTATGAATATTGGTAAAGACTTAGTGAATAATCAATGAATTAAAAGAATGGAGATTTAACTTGTATAAGTTCAATTGCAATTTCCTTAACATAAATAACTTACCCAAATATAAAAGTTGAAGTGTTAAATGAGGAACTGGAATTGAATATTTTACAAGTAGGAATTTAGGAAAAATGAAGTATTCAATAAATTACTGTTATAATAAGAATTTATTGGTATAAACTTAAGTGATAATTGAAATTTTACCCAAATTAAAGGTGAGTATTATTAATAGGTGATTTTAACTTAAGTAAATAAAATGAAATTCTTTAATAAATAAAGATTGATGTGTAGGGTTATAAACTTAAGTATGTTTTAAAATGCTACTAGTAATATAATAAAAAGTAGGTAATATAAATAAATGTCTATAAACCCTAGATAATGAATTAATAAGATCCTTTATTTATAAAAATGGAGGTTTTAAGGTTAATAATTTAAGTGTAAGTAGAGGGTTACTGTAATTAAATATAATAAAACGTAAACATTAAATAAAGGAATGAAATTAAGGGTAAGTTGAAATTGTAATTTATAAAACGAATATATATTTATTGAACCATTAATAAATAAAAAGGAATTGAGAAGAAACTTGTAAATTTTCACTTGCATTCTTAAACATACATAACTTACCATATAATAAAAGTTGCAATGTTAGTAAGAAAATGTAAAGGGAAATCTTACAAGTGAAGATATTCAAAATATTTGTTGTTATTAATGAGAATTTATTTTATAAACTTAAGTGATAAAAAGGAAACTTAAGTAATAAAAAGGAAATACAAATATAATGAATTTGGTGATAATTGGAAAATAAAACTTGTAAGAAATAAAGGAATTCCTCCATAAATAAAGGGAAGAAAATCAAAACACTGAATTATGAAATGAATGTATAATCAGCTATTTTGGGTTGGTTTGAATTGTTTGGTTGATGTATGTTTGTTGGGTAAGGAATGGTGGAGTTGTTGGATGAACAAATAATCTATCTTTGTTCCATCTAAGGCTGTTGAGCAATGGATGCACTTGATAGTTATTCTTCATTCGTACAACTTCAGAATTTGAGCCGAACAACAAATTATTTGTTTGATTTAATGATTGTTTGTTGTGGTGTGTGCTGTTGCTAAAATCTATGGTTGTTGCATTTGATTGGATATGAATGATTGAATCCACCTAAACATTCACTGTAAAATAAATATTTAACCTTTTAGATTTTATAAGTGAATACAGGTGTTGGAAGCAACTGCTACTGTTTTTGGTTCCAAAATAATAAGCGTATATTGCCCGACAAATAGGTACGTTTTCGGATTACGTTTAAAGCGCTATTTTATATATTTTTCCCGTGTGGGATATTTTATTTTGGATATATATGTAAAATATTTGTATATTTGGATATTATATTTTCTCCAGAGTTCCTCCGTACAAAGGAGACTCTGCCAAAATTTTCCGTAAATTTTGGACTTAGAATTTTGTTGAAATATTTTTCCAACTTTAATAATTCAAGTATTAAAGGATATAATAATTTTAAAACCAGTGTATTTCATTTAAGGAAATTAATCCAGTAAAATATAAGTTAATATTTGAAGTAAAATGCACTGTTATTCTTCCTCCTCCCTTCTTTCCTTTTCGGGGACGAAAAGTTTTGAGTGGGGGAGATTGTAACGGCCCGTTAAATTAATAATATTTAATGAATTGAATTTAATAGAATTTGCTAATCTAATGTAGAAGGAAATATAAGTCTTAAGATTTTTTTTTTGAGTAAATATAGGGATTGATATGGTGATTATAATTCAATGTTAACAATTAAATATTTATGTGGCATAGATTGGATTAACGTAAATTGGTGGGTAGTTATTAGTTATAATTAGTTGATTTAAAAGGTATTAATGAAATGATAGCTGAATCGGATTTCCAATATATAAACATTAGAAAATTTATTAGGTGGACTAAATTTGTTAAAGTTCATAAGTTGTATAGTTCAATTTAGTAGAAACTCTAAATTTATAAACGGAGATTTAAATAAACGCTAAATATGTAAATGGTGACTTAAGACCTAGTTATAGGAATTGGAATATAATCCAATTTGAATTAGGTATAAAAAGGATTTGATTTATATGAAAGTTATTTTTCACAGTATTGAATAAAAATTTGGAATCCAATTATAATTGATGATAATAACGTTAGTATTAGTAATAAATAGATTTCGACGCAGTAACCAAATGAATGGAATAAGAATGAGTATATATTGCATAGAAATGAAATGTAACCTGTCACATTTGGTTGGAGTTAATTTTTAGAAACATATAAATGTTGAATCAGTAAATATTAGTAAAAATATTACCTAGAATAAATTCCATTTAATATAAGAATTCAAAAGTGGAAGATTTACATTTGGATTTGGAAAATGGATAGTTACTAATTAAAAGTGACCATCGAATAAATTTATGCAAACGTGATAAGGTAAATAGATGGGGATCAACTTTTATTTATGTGGTTGATGGAATTAAATTTCTATAGTATGATAATCGCAATTTATGGAAGATGGAATAGCTAATTTATATGTTAGTTGAAATTTAGCTAGAATATGTAGATATTGAATGATAGTAAAAATTTAATGGATATAAAGGTTTCAATTATACATTGAAATTCATACTCGCCATAAAAGGTTAATTGAAACCCAAAGAAGTGGTATGGGAATCTAACCTTCTTTATTAATTTGGATTTATTACACTAGTTAATTTCATAAAATAAAGGTAAAGCTAATTCAAATTTAACTGGACCATTGTTGGTATAACTTTAGAAGCAGGATTTATTTATGATTTGAGTATTTAATTCAACAAGTGGTATTTGCTGCATATAAAATAGAATTGAACGTAAAATATTACGTTATTGAATATAAAATGTAATTTGTAAACAATTGAGTGAATTTAATAGATTTATCAAACCTATAATATTGAATTCATTAAAATTGGAATTAATAATAGTTAAGGAAAATGAGGGAATGATATTTGAAATCATTGCAATAGATATTAATTTAGGATTTCCTTAAATAAATTAAGGCGAATAAATGGAGAGAAAATTTATTAATAATTTGGAATTTAATTATGGTAAAAAGGTTAATTGCAATCCAAAGATGAGTTGGAATGGAAATCAAGTATTTATTTAATTTGATTTAAGAGGAGAGTATAAAAGTATAAGATTAAATAATTGGATTTTTAATTTATTTGATTTATTTAATAAATATTAAAAATAGCCATTTTTGTCACGGACTCGGATTTCGACGAAACCAGTTTCATCGGATCCGTATCGGTGAATTGTTATAGAGTTTCAAGTTTCGTATCGATCGGACTTGTCGTTTGATCGTACGGACGTGAAACGCATTGAAATCAATTTTATTAAAAATCAATTTGAAATCAATTTGGAAATCTTGTTTTCAGCATAACTTCTTCATACGATCGAATTTGGTCGTGAAACTTTTTCCATCGCGTTCAGAATATTTTAAAACACCTATTTGGATATATAGTTTTAACAAATTCGGTTCCGGAGGTATAGCGGGCTTTTTAGGCCATAGTTTGTTGCGTACGTTCACCCTTCTAGCCTATACGCTCTAACCCAACCCTAACTATAAGTATACCGTGATAAACCCTAGCCTCCTTTCTATTGTCAGTTGGATATACGTACATATTTCTTCATCTCCTCCTTCTCTTCAATGGTTGCAAAATCTGGATCTGCTTCAATCCAAAATTCAGTGAAAATTCAAACATCTTAGAAAATTCTCAAAAAAATATATGTTGAAGTATTCGATACGCGTAATCTAGTGGTGCAATTCGTTTTTCAATTGGAGCTGTCGTTCATCCAGAATAAATTCAAACAGCCCCAAAACCGTTCATCATCGTCGCACAAAACTTCATCGGATCGAGATTCTGTTTCTGGGTATTGTAGTATGAACGATGGGGAGCGCATCTATGTATTTTGTTTGGCGTTTCGATGGTTGGATCAACGGCTTTAATTGTTTAGGGTTGGGGTTTTCAAGCGGCGGCTGCCGTTATATTCGTGCTCGACGTGGATAGATAGGGTCGTCTTGGAGGTCGTGGGAGAGGCTGAAGGTGGTCGCGGCGTGTTAGGGGGTAGCCGAGGTGGCTAGCGACGGCTTGGAGGCGCGATTCTCGGTCAAGGATGAAGCGCGCGCGCGTGATATTCTGTAGGGTTTCGGTCAAAAATTTTTGGGTGCTGAGGGATGCGTATGGGTGCTGACGTGTTATAGTATGGAGAAGGTAATGTTTAGTTGTTTCAGTTTAATTTTAATTTTGTTTTCTAATCGAATTTTCGACATAACTTCCACATACGAATTCGGATTCACACGAAATTTCTTTTATTAGGATCGTAATTAAATTCCGGACTTGATGACGCTGGTTTGGACAAATTCTGAGACGGGCGAATTTTTGGGTTTAAATCGAATTTAAATTCGATTTAAATTCCAAAGGTGAGTGTTTTAACCCACTCACAATTACTAGAAGCTTTTATGTTTGTTAAATAAATTTAGAAATAAATAGAAATTTATTTATGAGCTTTTGGCATGTTATTTCATCCATATCTGTTGAATTGCATTTTATTGAATTTAGCTGCTAATTAAATTGATTGATTGCGTATAAATTGGCTGTTAGAAATTATTGTTGCATATGAACTGCTAGATTAACAGTTATATAAATTATTGGGGAATATAAACTGTTAGATTAATAGTTGATAAATATAATTTGAAATAAAACTGCCAATTATTACCTGTTGTATATTACTAAACATATATCGTTATTGATTGATATTGATGGATGTTTGTGATTGGATGATGGACGTTTGTGATTTGATTATGGATGTGTTGTTGAATGGACGTTTATTTGGATATCATTAAACTGCAAGTTAGCATACATTTTACATTTCATTCGGGATTGTGGTTTGAAATGATAAAACCGCAAAGTTTATTTTTAAATTGCGGATTGAAATGATAAATATCCGTATCACTTGACCATAGGATAGAAAATTATATACAGGCACCGCGGTCTATATATAACTATTTTAATGTGATTTCTATGGTTTGGATTGAATACGGTTTATAAATCTTAAATTTTATATTGTATAAATATTTTATTCCATATTTATATACCTATGAAGTTAAAATTTAGGAATTTAAAAGGTGAATAAATTTCTTTATTGAAAATGGAAGAAATTTAGAAAATGGAGTTTGGTAAATTTATATCCTATGTTTAAATGTAAAGTTGGAAATTTTAAGATATGATATTTGTAATTGGATTTTCCCAAAATAAATAGAAATGGATATTCTAGTAAAAATTGAATTGGAAAATTTATATATATATTTTACTAGAAATTGGAGTTTTATTAATTATGGATTTTATGTGAATGGTCAAGATTAATTAATAGAATATTGATTTTGAAAGGATAAAAAAAAACCAACTTTAGTTGAAATATTAATGCTCAAAAATGGATATAAATATATATAAAATTGAAATGGTTTTGGGACTTGAAGTAATATTTTGGATTTTGGTTTAACTTTAAAGGAAGAAATATTTGGAAAGCCATGTAATTTATTTCTTTATAAAGCAACAGTAAAGTTAAACCTTTTTAATTCGCATACCGTTGAATATCCAAACCATTTAGTTTTAAAAAAAAATGGTTTTAAAATACTATGGATTTTCGAAGAATTATGTTGAAAGTTACAAACAAAATATTGGTTATATGGGATATTAAATAATAAAAAAGTGACATAAATTTTGGAAAGGAAAATTTTATTTGGGAAACGATATCATTGATTTGGGCTTTTATAAAATAATATGGAAATAAATTGTTTGTGTTTTTAAAGAAGAAATGATATCGTAATATTATGGTTTTGAAATGGATTATATTCTGGTTTAAAGTATAAACTGTTTTAAATAACCGCGGTGTTATAATAACGATTGGTTGGCAAAGAGACCGGGATCGGATATGGACATACTCTCTGTCGATATCGAAAACCACTTTGACTAACCGTGTACGCGGTGGAGATTCCAGAATGAAGTAGGTGGTGGCGACGTTTCCTGTAAGGTAAATACGTGGACCCAACTCCCGTGAGTTGGCATAAGGTGGCTAAAACAGGAGCGATTCTCAGGCCAATGAGGTCATTCCTCTGATCGGACGCTCCTCTTCGATATAATACTTTGACTTGGATTGATTCAGTGGCCACTTCTATATTTTGATTTTTGGGGGAGTTAGTTCGAGGTGGGCGGCAGCTGCGCGCTGCGCGTTACCATCAGCCTGGATAACAATTGGTATATCTACCCTGGCATTGCCTAGTTGTGCCGTGTCACCTACCCTATCGCGCCTTGTACGAGTTTGGTTTTCTCCCGTAGCCCGTGTGGTATCCTCTAGTGGCTTCCCGATCAGGAGGGACTATGATATTGGATGGACTACTGGGACTATTACGTGTTAAGGGCTATATGGGTAACCCCTTAACGCTATTAAAAAGTAAGTTTATTTTATAAATAGACACTATTATAATAGCGCAATATACTACATAGTAAATAGTTTAACGGATCCTTAGGAGATGTAAATCCCGAGCATCTCTTGAGTTACTGTACTCATATTTATTTCTGTTTATTTAACTCACATAAGATATTCTAGCCTGACTCGAGTGTTTTTGTCTTTTCAAATTCGCTCGGGTCAGTCCGAGCGTTTCAGGATTTGAAGATTTAGCTTTGGAGGACGAAGACGAAGATTTGTATTATTATTATTTATACTAGTGCACTACACCATTTAATTCCGCTGCATTCTTGTATTGGTATGTGTAACTCTGATATTTATTGCACAAGAAAAATAAATTATTTTGTAAAACAGTTTCATGAACTGTATATTTGATTATTATATTTTATCCTTCCGCTGTGAGATTCTGTTTTGTTTTATTTCTTCTCTGTTTTTCTCATTTACCCCATAACAATCCGCCCTTCCGTATGGTTTGAATTGGCACGTGTGTCGGTTTAAAGTGTGCGAAAAGGCGGGATGTTACAGCTAGGGTTTCATCTCTTCAGGCCGCCGCCTCCAATAACATTCAATGGCCGAAAATTCATTTTGTTCTTCCTCAAATTTCTTCAAATCCGTTAACAATTAGCAGAAAGCTTCAGCTACAAAGTTGAAGAGCACATTGAGATCATGATATTCAACGGCTATGATCGTGTTTGGAGCTTTGGATCGACGGGGATTTGGGCTCAAAGGCCATGCGGTCGCGCACGCAGTTCGAGGCGAGGGGAGGGCCGAGTTCAACCATCTCTTGGCCGAACATGGAGTAGGGAGAGGGCTTCGACGTGAAGCTCGTTGATCGTCGTGGAAGTGAAGCAAGGGGTCGCGATTTTTAACCCTAATTTCGAGCTATGGGTTCGGCTATTACCTATAGAAAATCGCGTGAGCGAGAGGGAAGGGTGGTCATGGCCCTGATGCATTCAAACTTGATCAACGGCCCAGAGGAGGTGTGGGTTAAAAATAATAATATATGTTGTAAATTTTTATATATAAAAATTCGTGTAACTTTAAAATATGATCTCTTTCTTACGAGGTCGGAATTCGACGGAACAAGTTGCGTTGGGTTCGTATGGACGAGCACTACGCTATGGAAATGGATTGGAGTCGTTTGGAGCTAGCGAAAATTTTGGGTAAAATTAAACGCGCGTTTAATTTTATTCGAAATAAAAGCTGAAAACGAAATTGAAATCAAGGTGAGAACTTCTCACTCAATCGAATCAGTTTCGATTTTAATTTTTTATAGTTAGATTTAAAATGCTTGAATGTATGTTTGAATGATGATTGTTATCTATTGATTGTTAGAATAGACATTATACGCCGTTAGTAAGCGGGGGTTATTTATTAAAAACATATACCGCGAATATTTCACAGTACAGTGAAATTGGTATTACTTATGTACTTGGAGTTAATTTCCCGCATTATATAGCGGATGAGACCCTATTGCGCCGTCTATCAAACGGATAATATTTTAAATCCCATATACCGCGATAATTCCGTACTGGAACGGAATTGGTATTGTGCTAACATCTTTGGATGCAGGAAAATAGGTTGGAGGGATTCAACTGGATTCCTCAACAGTATTTATTTGATTTTGGATATTTTGGTATTCGATTGATTATATTATATATAGATATATGATGTCGTTGTTGTCGTGATTGACTATTTGTTGTGTAGCATCATTGGGCCAATTTTGGAACTTTAAAAGGTTTTTAAAGTGATTTTTGAAAGTATACATTTTATAAAATATTTTTGGAATTGATTCATTTTAAAATAAATAAACGTTATAATTTTAATGTTATAAAAATTATGATTTTTGAGAAATATAGTTAAAAGTTGATTTTTGCAAATATGAGATTAATGATTTTATGAAATAGTTTAAATTGGGATTTTTGAATTTATTATTAGGATTTATAAAATTTGATTATTTTATAAATCAAAGAAAATGTGAAATTTTAAAGGAGTTTAAAGATGTTTTTTTTAATAATAATATAAATTGATTTATATAAAGGATTTATAAATTGATATTTATAAATTAAAATATTTGAATTATAAAACGAGTTTTTATAAGTGTTAGAATGAATTGTAAATGAACTTCATAAATGAATGAAATTTATAGAATTATAAACGGTGAAGTTATAAATGGAATTTTATAAGCAGTAGGTTTATAAAAATTGTAAAGTTATTAAAAGAATAGATTTGAGTAAATAAATGAATCTTATAAGTTATAAGATTTATAAATTGGGAAGTTTAAAAGAACGACTTTGTAAACAAATAAATTATAAGTATTTAACTTATAATATGAAGTTGGTATGTAATTGAGTTAAATTGAAATAGCTTTATAAAGGAGATTTATAAAAGGAAGTTGTTATAAAATAAATAGAAATAGAATTTATAAACATTGTTTTATAAATCCCCAAAACGACTTATTTTGATAAGTAAATTGTTATAACTTATTAATGGAGTTATATTCACGTTTTAGATGGTGAATAATCCTTTAAAATAAAATGTATAAGAATGATGAAATTGGTTAACGAAGTATATTCACGTTTTTGAATAGTGAATAATACGTTAAAGAAATTGTTTTGGATATGATGTTTTAAAAGAATTAAAAGGATCTAATGATGTTTTTAAAATGTGTTAAGATTCGAAACCATAGATTTCAACATTCATTGTTGAAATAGACGTTTTCGACAAATAGAAGGAAATTGTGGACTATAACACCGTTGTTATAGTAAATGATTTCCGAAAGAAAATGTTTATATAGTATTGGGATTTATATGTCTATTTTAATTTCGAATCCCTATACTAGTGATTTTTGGTTGTCGTAACAATGTTTTACGCAACATTCGTTTTGGCCCAAATAAATATGTTTAACAGAATGATTTCCTTAAAGAATGAAATATATACTTAATTTCGATTTAAGTATATTGAATATCTTCCAAGTGTTGAAAGTAAATGGATTTGTGAATTACTTATAAATAAGTATGGAAATGTTTTTCCAATGTGAAATGAAACGTTTTTGAGAATTTATCTTTTCGAAGATAATTGAAAATAAATAATTGAAATCGTATATTCATAAATATTTTGGAATGTAAATTCACTATGGAATTTATAAAAGAAAGGGAAATTGTTTCAAAATAAACGTTGATTTATTTTTGAAGTGTGGGAATTAATTTACGGATTTGGAACATAAATATAAAGTAAATCGTTAAGGATTTATTTAATTGGTTTAAATGAACCATGTTGAAATGAAAGTATTTTCGCATAAGGAAAATGATTGAAATTTGTTTTCAAAAGTGGTAAAGATGAAAAGTGATTTGAAAATTATTTTCAAATGATTGAAGTGTGAAAATTATATATCTTGTAAAGATATTTTTTGTCAGGACACGATTCTTCGTCTTCCGATGATTTGACATCGACACTCACTTTATCGACTGCCGAGGAATCGAACGACGGAAAACCGAACACTGAGGTTTTTTAAAAAAAATAAGAATTTAGGAAAGAGAAGAGAAAAGGATAGAAGAAGATAGAGGGAAAAGGAAATAGAAAATAGAAATTAGAGAGAAGAGAAAACAGAAAAGAAGATAGAACATTTTAAAATAGAAGAAAAAGAGAATAGAGGAAAAAGAAAAACAGAAGAAAATAGGACGGAACAGAAAACAACAGAACAACAACAGAATCTCACAATTCGCAGTGGAACAACATATAATAATAAATGAATAATCTTTAAACAAAGAACTATATCAGTTATTACATTACATCACATTTCATTACATCATATCATCAGAGTGTACAACAACAACAGACAGTGCAGCGGAAAAAGAAATACTATATAAACTAGTAATACGCCATGCCATCCAGCTTGCCTCCAGCAACTCCAGAATATCCAGAATATCCTGATAAACCTTAAACTCTTGACTGCCCGTGTGGAAATTGGTGGGCACCCAGAGTTTAGGAAGGAAAACAATAAACTCCAAGTCAGTCATGTGACTGGTGTGAGAACTCAAAACAGTTTATTTATCTTTAAAATCAAAATAGAGGAATATTTTTAATCAATTCGCAATGCTTTTAAAAATGAGACTACCATAAGGCCTCCCGCACAAACACACAATGCAAACGCAGAATCGGAGGAGATTTCTCCTTATGATAGTCAAAGATGCTTCATACGCATTTAAAATAACATTTGATATTATTACTAGTGCATAGTGTAGAAGAAATTCATTTCGAAAGTAGAATATAAATCTTAGCCAACATAGACATTTCGAACTATGCCTACTATAGCTACCATCCAAACAGTGGTGACCACCATAAGTGAATGGCAGGTTCTACAACTAATACCGTACAAGTTTCGTATTGGGAATTGGATTTCCAACAAATGGTCAGGCCAAGGAACTTCCCATTGCCACATGAGAATGCCTCTGGAAAGACATCCCCGAGAACCAAACCGGAACTCTGCCAACACAAGGCCGGGTTACCCCTAACTGGGTAACTACTGACACGAGCACGCCATTCCCCGATCGTAAACGACCTTTCTCACGGGATCCCGAAAACCAACAACCACAAAGTAATAAATTCGTAGTAACCACATAGGTTAAATATCTGGGCTCCATACCATGATACCACCTCTATCCAGAAGGAAATGTACATACCCTAAAGGGTGCTACCCCTCATAACCTTGCTGCATCTTTCCTGTTTTGACCATTTCCGGGGTGTGAGGTTCGACGAAGTCACGTCCACAAAAACATACTTTATACAAAAGCCATGCTTTGGGTCAACAAATGATCAACACAATGATCACTAAGATAGACGATCAAATAAACGATCCTATCACAATAATCAACACAATGATCATTTCAGCATCACTCAGCATATCACATTACCAAATTGGGAATATATCGCTGATAACTTCAACTATATAACCTCTGAGCTCGTACGTCTCAGAGAAGGGTGTTAAGCTAAAAGAATAAATTCTTCGCCACCAACAGAAATATATTTGAAAGAAATCGGCTTTATATCTCAACTTGTAATGTCAGACACACAATCCATACAAGTCTGTTCCGGGATCGAACAAAACCGAAGGCACTTACAAAGAAGTCCTTGCAATCCGGATATTCACAATCCTGATCGGATTCACCATCACATATGGAGAACTCTATACCGGAGCAACTTGGTGCAGAGTAAATCGACAGGTCATCCTATCGCTCTCGCAAATACCGGGTCTTCAACACCGATCTTCAATGCAATTCACAACGACGTATCACATATTCGGAATGGTTATACGACCCCATGGTCCTTTCCCGGTTAACCCGAATAGTGAGCGCTTATTTAAAAATAAGTGTGCATTCACATTCAAACAATTCACATCAAATACCCATTCAAAGGGAAATATTGATAGTCGGCTATTGAACTATCACTGGATATGCACACATCACCAGTTTCCAAATAATTTTCCAAATTATTTATTTTCCAAAATATCTTCACTAGATATATAAATTCAAAAATTCAAAAATAAATCAATATTTATTTTTAAACAAATTCTCCTTTTCATTCATAAATTCCATAGTGAATTTAAAATCCAAAATATCTATGAATATTCAATTTCGATTATTCATTTCAATTTATCTACAAAAAGATAAATTCTCTAATATTCACTTTATATTGGGAAAAACATTTCCATACTTATTTATTCATAAGTAATTCACAAATTTTATTTATTTTCAACACTTAGAAAATATTCAATATACTTAAATCGAGATTAAGTATATATTTCATTCTTTAAGGAAATCATTCTCTTAAACATATTTATTTGGGCCAAAACGAATGTTGCGTAAAACATCGTTACGACAACCCAAATTCACTAGTATAGGGATTCGAAATTAAAATAGATATATAAATCCCAATACTATACAAAACATTTCCTTTCGGAAATCATTTACTATAACAACAGTGTTATAGTCCATCATCTCCTTCTATTTCTCGAAAACGTCTATTTCAACAATAAATGTTGAAATCTATGGTTTCGAATCTCAACACATTTTAAAACATCGTTAGATCGTTTTAATTCAATTTCAAATATCACATTCAAAACAATTTTCTTTAACATCTTATTCACTATTCAAAAACGTGAACATACTACGTTAACACATTTCATCAATTCTATGCATTTTATTTCAAAGGATTATTCACGGTCTAAAAACGTGAATATAACTCCATACATAAGTTATAATAATTTACTTATCAAAATAAGTCATTTCGAATTTATAAAACAACGTTTATAAATTCCATTTCTATTTATTTATAAAAACTTCCTTTTTATAAATTCCTTTATTAACCTATTCCAATTTATAACTTAATTATAAACTAAAAGTTCATATTATAAGTTAAATACTTATAAAACGATTATTTTATAAAATCGTTCTTTTAAAGACTTTCCAATTTATAAATCTTATAACTTATAAGATTCATTCATTTATCCAAAATCATTATTTTAATAACTTAACAAATTTTATAAACCTACTGCTTATAAAATTTCATTTATAACTTCACCGTATAAAATTCTATAAATTCCATTCAATTATGAAATTCATTTTCACTTCATTCAAACACTTATAAAAACTCGTTTTATAATGTCCATATTTCAATTTATAAATATCCATTTATAAATCTCTTAATATAATTCAATTTATATTATTCTTTTAAAACTTTTTTAATCTCCTTTATTATTTCACCATTTTGATTCATAAAATAATTAAATTTTATAAATCCTATATTTAAACTTTTCATAATAAATTGCAAAATTCCGATTTAACTATTTTATAAAATCATTAGCATCATATTCTCAAAAATCAGTTTTTAACTATATTTCTCAAAAATCATAATTTTTATAACATTAAAAATTATAACGTTTATTTATTTAAAATGAATCAATTCCAAAAATATAGTATATTTTCAAAAATCACTTTATAAATCATTTTAAAATCCCAAAATCTGGGTCCAATGATGCTACACACCAAATAGTCAATCACGACAATAACGATATCATATATCAATATGAAAATCCATCAAATATCAAAATATCTGAAATCAAATAAATACTGTTGAGGAATCCAGTTGGATCCCTCCAACCTGTTTTCCTGCATCAAAAAACATTAGCACAATACCAATTTCGCTCCAGTACGAAATTATCGCGGTATATGTTCTTATTAAATATTATCCGCTTAATAACGGCGTAATAGGGTCTCATCCGCTAAACAAAAATTGCGGGAAATCAACAACTGCAATATATACATATGCCAATATATATATATTGATATTATATATAATACCAATTTCACTGTTTATGAAATATTCGCGGTATATGTTTTTAATAAATAACATCCGCTTACTAACGGCGTATAATGTCTATTTTAACAATCAATAGATATCAATCATCATTCAAACATGCATTCAAATATTTTAAATCTAACTATTTAAAATAAAATCGAAACTGATTCGATTGAGTGAGAAGTTCTCACCTTGGTTTTAAATTCCGTTTTAGCGATTTATTTCGAATAAAATTAAACGGACGTTTAATTTTACCCAAAATTCTCACTAACTCCAAACGACTCCAAACCAACTCCATCGAGTAGTGCTCGTCCAGACGATTCCAACGCAACTGGTTTCGCGCGTTTTCGACCTCGTATGAAAAAGTTATGCATTTTTAACTCTTACACGATTTTATAATTAAAACTTACAACATAAACTTTAATAATTTTTATACCAAACTAACATGGGCCGTTGATCTTAACTCCATTCCATCACAGCCGCGTATACTACTTCTTCTCCCCTCTCCAGGTATTCGAACGCAAGCCGCACCCATCAAATGTCAATTAGGGTTTGATTTTGCCTCTCGATTACTCAACGAAACTTCGATCAGGATACTCCATCGCGTAGCTCGCTCTTGACTCCCCCTCCACCCTCAGACCGCACCCACTCGGCCACCCCCTTCTCCTCGAACTGCGTGCGCAACCGGCCCCCTTTGCACGCAAATTCCCATCGATCCGGAGCCCCATTTTCCATCACAACCGTTGATTTCGAAGAGCATGACGAGCTCTACACTTTTCTAGTTGAGAGCTTGTTGAATTATTGCACGGATTTGAAGAATTGGAGGGAGGAAGTTAGGACATTTTCGGCCATGGATTTCTGTAGGTGGCGGCTAGCTTTAGAATTAGGGTTTTAAATTTTTATTTTTTATTTTTTTGAGATTTTTGGGGTATTTATAGAGAATATTCGAACACTATTCATCCAGAAATTCCGAACTCCGATTTACGCGCCGAAACTGACGTACCTAGGGTTTATCCCGCGTTCCGGACACAATGGAACAGGTTTCGAAAGCTAATTCGAAAGTATGTGCGAGTTATGGCTATAAACGCTCAATTTGAATTAAACCGATTTAAGTCGATTTCTAGGCGTTTTAATTTGTACCGGACAAACGGTAAATCCAATTGACTTGAAATTTGAAACCTTACAATAATATCACATTACGGATCCGATGAAACTGGTTTCGTCAAAATCCGAGACTTTTTGAAAAATGGCTATTTTAGCTCGCCAAATTTAAATTAAAAATAAATCGATGCGTTTCGAGATGCCACGATCAAACGATAGCTCCGATTGACACGAAAATTCAAATCCGGTAATAACTAACTATTACGGATCCAATGAAATTGGTTTCGTCAAATTCTGAGACTGTTCAAAAATTGACTATTTTCACTAGTCGATTTTAATATTAAAATATTCAATTTTCACAAATTAACTTTTAATTCAATTTTAAAAGTTCTAAAATATCATTCTAACTCTCATATGATAAAATAAAATTTTACAAATCATTTTCAATCATATTTAACTATATTTTTAATTATTTCCATAATTTAACGTATTAAATTATCGATTTAATAATCCAATTAAATTCAATAATTCAAATAAAAATTTATTTGACTTATAAATTCACTTATTAATATTTAAAATAAATTAAATATTCATATTTTAATTTCTAAAAATTCTGGGTCGTTACAATCTTCCCCACTTAAAAGAATTTCGTCCCGAAATTACAAGTAAGAAAAATTACAGAATCTATTAATTTTCCAAAGTTCATAGTTAAACTTCTTACAAATCTTTACTAAGTTTTGAAATCATACTTAGTTATCTTTTCAAAAACAACTACTATTGTTTAACTTTCAATTCCAAAATCAAAGTTAAAGTTTTCAAAAAAATTTCCCAAATTTCTCAAATTTTTTCTAACGCCTTAAATTTTCGGAAAAATTCGCCATAGTCTCCTTTGCGCGGCTCGATCCGAAAAAAAAATGACAGTATATATATCACAAATATACATCTCATCAAGTAATGAGGCATCCCGCGGGGAAAAAGTGTAAAAGTGCGATATTTAATCCGAGATATGTACCTTATATTTTATTAGCAAGCATATACGGCTAATATAGCGCAAAAGCGAGCTCCAAATGCGAAGCAAACGCGATCCGCACCTACTAATCACTCAACAAACAACATGAGAATCATGCATATATGAAAATAATCTCAACATACAACATATATCTCCATAACAACTATATATGCCAACATAGCAAATGCAACTAAAGCAATAAATGCAAACATCAACCAACTATCATCCATAACCAATAAATATTCATTCATATTCTCATTCATATTCAATGAAATGGTTTTTTCAACTTAAATCATATTTGATTCATTTACATTGGATTTTTATCAACATTCATTCTCAATTCAATTAGTTATCACTTACTAATTCATATTCAAGTTGGTTCACTACCAAATCAAATTCAATTCTATTTAAGATTCACTTAACTTCAAATTGAATTTCAATTACTTTAGCTTTCAATTTCATTAACTCTTAACGAATTATATACAATCAACTAACAATCATATAACAATCAATGTATATTAATTACAACCAAATTCCTTTGCTTATCAATTGGTTTAAATTAATTGATTTTCATTCAATTATTCAACTTCCAATAACATTAGATTTTAATGAATTAACACTTGTATTCATTATTTCTTATCAATTTAATTTACATTCAATTGATTAATATTCAATCCATTAATTCAATTCAATTTCAAAGTTGAATTTCATTTAAATAACTTAAGTTCATATTTATCACTTAACTTTATTAATTTAGTTTGATACTAATATCAACTTCATTCCATATCACTTAAGTTATACTTCTCTTTAACTTTAAATTCATTTTTATTTATAACTCATATTCATAAATATATTCATTAGTTTCACTTCTTACATATATAAGTTTTATTTCACAATTGTAAATCACATTAATTATAATTTAATTCTTATAATTCTTTTTGCTTATACAATTCCTTTTATTTAGATTATTCAAACATCTAAACAATCAACTTATATACACTTTAATAATTCTGAAAATTTATTCCTTTATATATAAAATATAATCAAGGTAAAATTATTTCATTTACCCTATTTAAAACCAATATTGTGCCGAATTGTTCTATTCAAGTGTTTAGAAACCCCTTCGGCATAGTCTTGCGGACCACGCTGACGAAAGTTCATATGCCACTCAACAAACCAATCATCACAATATAAAACAATTTCATATATTCACTAACAAATACGCTCTCATAGCTATTATTACACTCAAATTCATTATAGAGTACTGCTGACTCTATCTCTAATGAATTATACCCAACAGAACCATGGTTGTCGCTTAACCATAAGCTCCGATACCACATTGTCAGATCCAGGCTTTTCAACCATCGACAGCAGTCACAACCGGTAGGCTTTTCAACCATCCCAGCCCCACCGTGGCAACAACTAGTATCCCAAACTTGCTTTTACGGCCAGCCTCTCGACTGTCTCAGGTTACACCTAACCAACCCCCTAAAAGAGGATGTGTGGGAGTAAGAGTCTCCCGTTCGCCACCTAACCGCGAAGCGAGAACCCCCCATCACATAGCCCAATAGCTTAACAAGACTGGTGTGAGAACTAAAAACAGTTTATTTATCTTTAAAATCAAAATAGAGGAATATTTTTAATCAATTCGCAATGCTTTTAAAAATGAGACTACCATAAGGCCTCCCGCACACACACACAATGCAAACGCAGAATCGAAGGAGATTTCTCCTTATGATAGTCAAAGATGCTTCATACGCATTTAAAATAACATTTGATATTATTACTAGTGCATAGTGTAGAAGAAATTCATTTCGAAAGTAGAATATAAATCTTAGCCAACATAGACATTTCGAACTATGCCTACTATAGCTACCATCCAAACAGTGGTGACCACCATAAGTGAATGGCAGGTTCTACAACTAATACCGTACAAGTTTCGTATTGGGAATTGGATTTCCAACAAATGGTCAGGCCAAGGAACTTCCCATTGCCACATGAGAATGCCTCTGGAAAGACATCCCCGAGAACCAAACCGGAACTCTGCCAACACAAGGCCGGGTTACCCCTAACTGGGTAACTACTGACACGAGCACGCCATTCCCCGATCGTAAACGACCTTTCTCACGGGATCCCGAAAACCAACAACCACAAAGTAATAAATTCGTAGTAACCACATAGGTTAAATATCTGGGCTCCATACCATGATACCACCTCTATCCAGAAGGAAATGTACATACCCTAAAGGGTGCTACCCCTCATAACCTTGCTGCATCTTTCCTGTTTTGACCATTTCCGGGGTGTGAGGTTCGACGAAGTCACGTCCACAAAAACATACTTTATACAAAAGCCATGCTTTGGGTCAACAAATGATCAACACAATGATCACTAAGATAGACGATCAAATAAACGATCCTATCACAATAATCAACACAATGATCATTTCAGCATCACTCAGCATATCACATTACCAAATTGGGAATATATCGCTGATAACTTCAACTATATAACCTCTGAGCTCGTACGTCTCAGAGAAGGGTGTTAAGCTAAAAGAATAAATTCTTCGCCACCAACAGAAATATATTTGAAAGAAATCGGCTTTATATCTCAACTTGTAATGTCAGACACACAATCCATACAAGTCTGTTCCGGGATCGAACAAAACCGAAGGCACTTACAAAGAAGTCCTTGCAATCCGGATATTCACAATCCTGATCGGATTCACCATCACATATGGAGAACTCTATACCGGAGCAACTCGGTGCAGAGTAAATCGACAGGTCATCCTATCGCTCTCGCAAATACCGGGTCTTCAACACCGATCTTCAATGCAATTCACAACGACGTATCACATATTCGGAATGGTTATACGACCCCATGGTCCTTTCCCGGTTAACCCGAATAGTGAGCGCTTATTTAAAAATAAGTGTGCATTCACATTCAAACAATTCACATCAAATACCCATTCAAAGGGAAATATTGATAGTCGGCTATTGAACTATCACTGGATATGCACACATCACCAGTTTCCAAATAATTTTCCAAATTATTTATTTTCCAAAATATCTTCACTAGATATATAAATTCAAAACTTCAAAAATAAATCAATATTTATTTTTAAACAAATTCTCCTTTTCATTCATAAATTCCATAGTGAATTTAAAATCCAAAATATCTATGAATATTCAATTTCGATTATTCATTTCAATTTATCTACAAAAAGATAAATTCTCTAATATTCACTTTATATTGGGAAAAACATTTCCATACTTATTTATTCATAAGTAATTCACAAATTTTATTTATTTTCAACACTTAGAAAATATTCAATATACTTAAATCGAGATTAAGTATATATTTCATTCTTTAAGGAAATCATTCTCTTAAACATATTTATTTGGGCCAAAACGAATGTTGCGTAAAACATCGTTACGACAACCCAAATTCACTAGTATAGGGATTCGAAATTAAAATAGATATATAAATCCCAATACTATACAAAACATTTCCTTTCGGAAATCATTTACTATAACAACAGTGTTATAGTCCATCATCTCCTTCTATTTCTCGAAAACGTCTATTTCAACAATAAATGTTGAAATCTATGGTTTCGAATCTCAACACATTTTAAAACATCGTTAGATCGTTTTAATTCAATTTCAAATATCACATTCAAAACAATTTTCTTTAACATCTTATTCACTATTCAAAAACGTGAACATACTACGTTAACACATTTCATCAATTCTATGCATTTTATTTCAAAGGATTATTCACGGTCTAAAAACGTGAATATAACTCCATACATAAGTTATAATAATTTACTTATCAAAATAAGTCATTTCGAATTTATAAAACAACGTTTATAAATTCCATTTCTATTTATTTATAAAAACTTCCTTTTTATAAATTCCTTTATTAACCTATTCCAATTTATAACTTAATTATAAACTAAAAGTTCATATTATAAGTTAAATACTTATAAAACGATTATTTTATAAAATCGTTCTTTTAAAGACTTTCCAATTTATAAATCTTATAACTTATAAGATTCATTCATTTATCCAAAATCATTATTTTAATAACTTAACAAATTTTATAAACCTACTGCTTATAAAATTTCATTTATAACTTCACCGTATAAAATTCTATAAATTCCATTCAATTATGAAATTCATTTTCACTTCATTCAAACACTTATAAAAACTCGTTTTATAATGTCCATATTTCAATTTATAAATATCCATTTATAAATCTCTTAATATAATTCAATTTATATTATTCTTTTAAAACTTCTTTAATCTCCTTTATTATTTCACCATTTTGATTCATAAAATAATTAAATTTTATAAATCCTATATTTAAACTTTTCATAATAAATTTCAAAATTCCGATTTAACTATTTTATAAAATCATTAGCATCATATTCTCAAAAATCAGTTTTTAACTATATTTCTCAAAAATCATAATTTTTATAACATTAAAAATTATAACGTTTATTTATTTAAAATGAATCAATTCCAAAAATATAGTATATTTTCAAAAATCACTTTATAAATCATTTTAAAATCCCAAAATCTGGGTCCAATGATGCTACACACCAAATAGTCAATCACGACAACAACGATATCATATATCAATATGAAAATCCATCAAATATCAAAATATCTGAAATCAAATAAATACTGTTGAGGAATCCAGTTGGATCCCTCCAACCTGTTTTCCTGCATCCAAAAACATTAGCACAATACCAATTTCGCTCCAGTACGAAATTATCGCGGTATATGTTCTTATTAAATATTATCCGCTTAATAACGGCGTAATAGGGTCTCATCCGCTAAATAAATTGCGGGAAATCAACAACTGCAATATATACATATGCCAATATATGTATATTGATATTATATATAATACCAATTTCACTGTTTATGAAATATTCGCGGTATATGTTTTTAATAAATAACATCCGCTTACTAACGGCGTATAATGTCTATTTTAACAATCAATAGATATCAATCATCATTCAAACATGCATTCAAATATTTTAAATCTAACTATTTAAAATAAAATCGAAACTGATTCGATTGAGTGAGAAGTTCTCACCTTGGTTTTAAATTCCGTTTTAGCGATTTATTTCGAATAAAATTAAACGGACGTTTAATTTTACCCAAAATTCTCACTAACTCCAAACGACTCCAAACCAACTCCATCGCGTAGTGCTCGTCCAGACGATTCCAACGCAACTGGTTTCGCGCGTTTTCGACCTCGTATGAAAAAGTTATGCATTTTTAACTCTTACACGATTTTATAATTAAAACTTACAACATAAACTTTAATAATTTTTATACCAAACTAACATGGGCCGTTGATCTTAACTCCATTCCATCACAGCCGCGTATACTACTTCTTCTCCCCTCTCCAGGTATTCGAACGCAAGCCGCACCCATCAAATGTCAATTAGGGTTTGATTTTGCCTCTCGATTACTCAACGAAACTTCGATCAGGATACTCCATCGTGTAGCTCGCTCTTGACTCCCCCTCCACCCTCAGACCGCACCCACTTGGCCACCCCCTTCTCCTCGAACTGCGTGCGCAACCGGCCCCCTTTGCACGCAAATTCCCATCGATCCGGAGCCCCATTTTCCATCACAACCGTTGATTTCGAAGAGCATGACGAGCTCTACACTTTTCTAGTTGAGAGCTTGTTGAATTATTGCACGGATTTGAAGAATTGGAGGGAGGAAGTTAGGACATTTTCGGCCATGGATTTCTGTAGGTGGCGGCTAGCTTTAGAATTAGGGTTTTAATTTTTTTTTTATTTTTTTGAGATTTTTGGGGTATTTATAGAGAATATTCGAACACTATTCATCCAGAAATTCCGAACTCCAATTTACGCGCCGAAACTGACGTACCTAGGGTTTATCCCGCGTTTCGGACACAATGGAACAGGTTTCGAAAGCTAATTCGAAAGTATGTGCGAGTTATGGCTATAAACGCTCAATTTGAATTAAACCGATTTAAGTCGATTTCTAGGCGTTTTAATTTGTACCGGACAAACGGTAAATCCAATTGACTTGAAATTTGAAACCTTACAATAATATCACATTACGGATCCGATGAAACTGGTTTCGTCAAAATTCGAGACTTTTTGAAAAATGGCTATTTTAGCTCGCCAAATTTAAATTAAAAATAAATCGATGCGTTTCGAGCTGCCACGATCAAACGATAGCTCCGATTGACACGAAAATTGAAATCCGGTAATAACTAACTATTACGGATCCAATGAAATTGGTTTCGTCAAATTCTGAGACTGTTCAAAAATTGACTATTTTCACTAGTCGATTTTAATATTAAAATATTCAATTTTCACAAATTAACTTTTAATTCGATTTTAAAAGTTCTAAAATATCATTCTAACTCTCATATGATAAAATAAAATTTTACAAATAATTTTCAATCATATTTAACTATATTTTTAATTATTTCCATAATTTAACGTATTAAATTATCGATTTAATAATCCAATTAAATTCAATAATTCAAATAAAAATTTATTTGACTTATAAATTCACTTATTAGTATTTAAAATAAATTAAATATTCATATTTTAATTTCTAAAAATTCTGGGTCGTTACATTTTTGGAAAATAAATAATTTGGAAAATTATTGGGAATCTGGTGATGTTGTGCATATCCATTGATAGTTCAATAACCGACTATCAATATTTACCCTTGAATGGGTATTTGTTGTGATTTGCTTGAATTTGAATGCCACACTTAATTTTAAATAAGCGCTCACTATTCGGTTTAACGGGGAAAGGACCTTGGGGTCGTATAACCCATTCCGAATATGTGATACGTCGTTATGAATTGCATTTGAAGACCGGTGTTGAAGACCGGATATTTTTGAAAACGGAAGGATTACCGTCGAATGTTTCTGCACCGAATGGCCGCGGTATAGAAATTCCATATGTGATGGGAAGTCCGGATGTGATTAGTGAATATCCGTATTGCAAAGATTTCTTTGTAAGTGCCTTCGGTTCTGTTCGATCCCGGAACAGACTTGTATTGATTATATGTCCGACATTACAAATTGAGATATAAAGCTGATTTCTTTCAAATATATTTCTGTTGGTGGCGGGGAATTTATTCTTTTAGCTTAACACCCTTCTCTGAGACGTACGAGCTCAGAGGTTATGTAGTTGATGGTTATCAGCGATATATCCCCAATTTGGTAATGTGACATGCCGAGTGTTGCTGTGAAATGATCAATTGTTTGGTCATTTGTGATAGGATCATTTGTTTGATCATTTATCTTTGTGATCATTACTTTGATCATTTGTTGACCCAAAGCACAGTTTTTGTATAAAGCGCGGCTTTATGGACGAGACTTCGTAGGACCTCACACCCCGAAAATGGTCAAAACAGGAAGGATGCATCAAGGTTATTAGGGGTAGCGCCCTTTAGTGTATGTCATTCCTTCTGGATAGAGGTGGTATCATGGTATGGAGCCCAGATACTTAACCTATGTTGTTGCTGCAAATTTATTGTTTTGTGGTTGTTGGAAATCGAGGATCCTCGGATGTAGATCGGTTACGATCGGGGGATGGCATATTCGTGTCAGTAGTTACTCAGTTAGGGGTAACCCGGCCTTGTGTTGGCAGAGATCCGGTTTGGTTCTCGGGACGTCATTCCAGAGGCGTTTCCATGTGGCAATGGGAAGTTCCTTGGCCTGACCATTTGTTGGAAATCCAAAGAAACAGTACGATCTTGTACGGTTTTAGTTGTAGAACCTGCTTCCTCAGGAGGTAGCTATAGCAGGCATAATTTAATGGTACCTATGCTGGCTAAGATTTATATTCTACTTTCGAAATGTTTTCTACACTATGCACTAATAATAATATCAAAAATGATTTGATTTTGCGTCGTAAGCATCTTTGACTAACATAAGAAGAAATCTCCTCCAAGTCTATGTTTGCATTGTGTGTGTGGTGGGAGGTCTTATGGTAGTTACATTTTTAAAAGCATTGCGAATCTATTTTTAAAATTATCCTATTCTTTGTTTTAAAGATAAACTGTTTTGAGTTCTCACACCAGTCTCATGAATGACTCGGAGTTTATTGTTTTCCTTCCTAAATTCTGGGTGCCCACCAATTTCCACACGGGCTGTCAAGAGTTAGGTTTATCAGGATATTCTGGAATTCAGGAGTTGCTGGAGGCAAGCTGGATGGCATGGCGTATTCACTAGTATATAGTATTTCTTTTTCCGATGTTTGTTGTTGCTTATTGTTGTACACTCTGATGGTTATACGTAATGTAATGTAATAACTAATATAGTTCTTTGTTTAAAGATTATTCATTTATTTATTATATGTTGTTCCGCTGCGATTGTGAGATTCTGATATTGTTCTGTTGTTTTTCTGTTCTGTTCTATCTTTTTCTCTCTTCTTCTCTCTTTTTCTTCTTCTTAAAACCCTAAGTGTTCGCTTTTCCGGCATTCGATTGCTCGGCAGTTGATACAGTGAACGTATTGATGTCAGTTTTCAGAAGTCGAAGAGTTGGGTCCTTATAATTGGGTCATCCGCTATTATGTGGGGCACATAGAGTCTCATCCACTATATAATGCGGGAATATCAATCACTCCAACATATATAATATTATATATGATATCTCATCCAGACTTATAATAATTTATCAGTTCGATCAATCAACCAATAATTTAAATTTTAACTATTTAAATTCACCAGTAATCCAATTTGAGTGAGATTAACTCACCTTTGATTTTATTTGCAACCCAATCCAACTCGACTAGTCTCTCCATGATTTTAGACGTTGTATAAACATTATATGGTTTGTTAACATTTTAAATAATCGAACAGTCAATTACCCTTTTTAGTAAATTTAAATCAACTAATTTTAATTGATATTTAAACTAACCTAGTTTACATTTCCTTTTTCAGACCAAATTATAAATTTTATAACAGGGTGTAAATAAATACGAATTACCATAATATATTATTTTAAAAATACTAGCAAGTTAAAATATGTTATAGCAAGATAATGCCTTCGAATGGATTACCTTCATAAACTTATGCTTGCTGAGACGAATCCATCATCCCCGAAACAACCAGCCTACCTCGACCTCGACATTCCAGACCCTTCTACGAGAATCGTGCCACCCATCGGCCTCGCACTGCTACAGTGGCATACGTTCCCTCCTGCACGATTGCATGCCACCTCAAAACATCACTCGAGTTGCCCCGAGCCTCATTTGCCTTCGCCAGAGCCTATGAGCCATGAATCGCCCCTCCATTCTTGCTTGCTCGACCACCGATGCATACCACGAACCCAAGGCCACGCGATTCGATTTATTTGGCATTGTATTCTTCCTACTGTTTGAATCTAGGCCTCTTTTTTTTCCGTTTATCGGGGAATCGATTTCTAAAGGGGCGCAATTTCAATTTGAATAGGGGAGGAGATAGAGACTGTGTAACGAGCGTGACTTTTCGACGTTCGAAAACCGACAACAATACGTCCACTGTATCAACTACCGAGAAATCGAAGGCTGGAAAACCGTACCATTATGGTTAAAGAAGAAGAAAAAGATAGAAGAAGAAAGAAAAAGATAGAATAGAACAAAAAGAAACAACAGAACAATATCAGAATCTCACAATCGCAGCGGAACAAAATATAATAGGTAAATGAATAATCTTTAAACAAAGAACTATATCAGTTATTACATTACATCACATTACATTACATCATCAGAGTACACAACAAAAAACAATGAAAAAAAAATACTATATACTAGATATACGCCAAGCCATCCAGCTTGCCTCCAGCAACTCCTGAATTCCAGACTATCCTGATAACCTGACTCTTGATTGCCCGTGTAGAAATTTGTGGGCACCCAGAGTTAAGGAAGGAAACAATAAACTCCGAGTCAGTCATGTGACTGGTGTGAGAACTAAAAAAGTTTATTTTTAAAACAAGGTACAGGATAATTTTAAAATAGATTCGCAATACTTTTTAGAAAATGAGACTACCATAAGGCCTCCCGCACACACACACAATGCAAACGCAGAATCGGAGGAGATTTCTTCTTATGATAGTCAAAGATGCTTGATATGCATTAAAAAGAAACATTTGATATTGTTACTAGTGCATAGTGTAGGGAAAAATCATTTCGAAAGTAAAGATATAAATCTTAGCCAACATACGACCAGTATTGTATGCCTACTATAGCTACCATGTTCAATAGCAGGTTGCAGCTACATTCCATGGCAGGTTATACAACTAAAACCGTACAAGATCGTATTGTTTCTTTGGATTTCCAACAAATGGTCTGGCCAAGGAACTTCCCATTGCCACATGAGTACGCCTTTGGAAAGACGACCCGAGAACCTGACCGGATCTCTGCTAACACAAGGTCGGGTTACCCTTCAAACTGGGTAACTACTGACACGAATATGTCATTCCCCGATCGTAACCGATCTATATCCGAGGATCCTCGGTTCCAACAACCATAAAGTAATAAATTTGCAGCAACAACATAGGTTAAGTATCCGGGCTCCATACCATGATACCACCTCTATCCAGAAGGAATGACATACCCTAAAAGGGCGCTACCCCCTAATAACCTTGTTGCATCCTTCCTGTTTTGACCATTTCTGTGGTGTAAGGTCCGACGAAGTCTCGTCCACAAAGCCACGCTTTATACAAAAGCCGTGCTTTAATTCAACAAATGCCCAACAACACTTAGCATATCACACTACTAAATTGGGAGTATATCACTAATAACGTTCAACTATATAACTTCTGAGCGCATACGTCTCAAAGAAGGGTGTTAAGCTAAGAGAATAAATTCTCCGCCACCAACAGAAATATATTTGAAAGAAATCAGCTTTATATCTCAATTTGTAATGTCAGACATACAATCCATACAAGTCTGTTCTGGGTTCGAACAGAAACCAAGGCACTTCCAAAGAAGCCCTTGCAATCTGGATATTCACTAATCACGTCCGGACTTCCCGTCACTAAGGTGATAGAACCTCTATATCAGAGATCAGCCGATGCAGAGTCATTCGACGGTAATCCTTCTGTTTTCAAAAATATCCGGTCTTCAACAGCGATCATCAAATCCAATCCACAACGACGTATCACATATTCAGAATGGGTTATAGACCCCAAGGTCCTTTCCCGGCTAACCCGAATAGTGAGCGCTTATTTTGAAAATAAGTGTGGCATTCAAATTCAAGCAAAACATAACAAATACCTATTTAAAGGTGTAACGACCAAAAATTTTCAAACCCGAAAATTTCAGATAGTTATGAAAAAGAAGAAAGAAATAGAAGAAGAAGAACAGAAACATCAACAACTCACATTCACGGTGGATAAAATATAATAATAAATAACAGTTTACAGAAGAATACTATATCTGTCGATTTTATTTAATATACATCAGAGTTTCACATATATATAGTCACTAAACATATACAATTATCATGACTTAGATTTACAATAATATAAACACAGCGAAAAACTCTATATGCCCTTGTCATCCAGCTCGTCTCCTGAGCTCCAGAACGTACCTACCTGAAAATCTGTAATACTCGGTCTGACCCGAGCCTTACACCAAAGTAACACCCGGGTCAGGCTGGAAACCAGCGTGAGTAAACCCATCTAACATGGAATACAAAGCAAACAACTTATATAGCTCGGGGTAACTTATATTAATTTAACAAACTCACAATTTGCTATAGACAACACTTATTCCAAACATCAATTTCTAAATTCCAAACTTAGGCAAAATAATCCAATTTAGTTAAAACATGTCATTTCAGCCTGTTTATTCCAAAAATCAATTTACAAAAATTCGAAGTGGTTTCAGGTATTTCCCTATACCCGACCCCGGTTTCTTCAAAATTCATGTCATCCTAACCCAAGTTATCCAAATGAAATACACAACGTTTCATACCAGAGATATCAACTCATTCAAGCATCGAATACCATTCATTCACCCATAAGCAGAGCTTAATCACATACAGATCAATTCAATTGATTCTAATTGAATTTCAAACCTCAAACACTTAGATTCCTTCATTCAATATTAATTAATTCCAAAACAATTAATCAATCATCCCTTCATAATTCATCTTGATTAATCACCCTGGATTAATTATTCTTTCACTTATCTTCAAGTAATGTTTTTTTTAAATTCACGATATTAATTATTCTTAACCAGATCAATAAGAAATCTTACTTACTTACATTAATTAATTTCTTACAAGTCATTTGTTTTGGATTAATCAATCTTAATTAATCGGTCTTTGATTTCATCATTAAACATCTAATTTAATTATATTAATTAAACCCACAATATTAATCATTGAAATCTTGCTTACTTACAATAATTAGTTACACTCCAGTAACTTATCATACCCTAAATATCCATCTTAAATTTACCACCTGTGTACTTGTTTTAAAGGATAGTTAATTTCTCTGATTAACCTCCTGATAAATTTTCCTTCAATTGCTTCTACTAAGTACTTACCCTTCTCATCTATTTCACCAAGTAATTTAAATCTAAATTATTTCCATTAATTATCCATCCATTAATTTATTACATCCAGTAATTTCAAGTATCACTAATTACCTCACAATATAACCTTACTTTATAAATTACATTAAGTAATTATACATATTAAATTCCACAATTGATTATCCTTAATTAATTAATAGAATTAATTACCTTAAATTAATCACATCAATAAATCATTTAATAACCCTTAATCATTGATCTTTCATTAGCTATATTCGTTAACCAATCCTTAAAGTACTTCTCTAAGTACTTAATTTAACTTAATCACTAAATTACAAGTTAATTTGTTAATTAATTCTTAATTACAAACTATTTAACTTCTAATTACGTCATCGATTCACAGACCTTAACTAAATTTATCTTTAATTACTCGAATAACTAATTCTTACTCATCGATTAACAATTTAAACTTATTTAATTATAATTCATAATAATAACTGATTTACTGATCATTCCCATACACATTTAAAATGTTACTTTCAAATTCATTTAAACTTAAACTTTGTTTTCTTTCAAATTCAAACAGCAAATCAATTATACGGGTCAGAGATTACTCACCTCGACATCGAACCACTACCCATCGCCTCTGCCCTAGCTTGAACCTCTTCAATCGCGACTGCCATCTCGCGTATGACTATCTCGAAACCCCAAGCTTTCAGACGCTACCGAGCCACCATCGTGAGCCAAGCCATCATCGCGAACCGAGCCCAGGCTTTGCGAGTTTCCCCCAAACCTGTATGCAACCCTATCTTCGATCGCGACTCCGCCTTCGCTCTTATAGCCTCGCGTGCCCTCCTTCAAGCGTGAGAGCCGATTAAACGGAGGCGAGCGAAGATTGCTCGGCTACTATCCTTTAGGTTTTCGAATTGATTTCGAAAAATGAGGAGACTCGACCTCGATTTGAATAGCGAGCAGCCATATTTTTTTTTAACTCGATGTCGAGAAAAAGGAATTCGAGGGGAAGAGGATGAATTTCAGAGAGGAGATACTACCTTAAGAGGAAAGGGTGGCGTGTTGGGAAAGGAAGAGACGGCGTCTTGAGGAAGTTTGCTTTAATTTTTTATTAATATTCTTATATTTTACAAGCTGTTCGAATGAACTCCGAATCAAACAAGCCGCCAGGCGTTTATAAGGTTTTGCCCACGTTCCAAACACAATGGAACGTGTTTCGAAGGCTAATTTAATCGTATGTGCAAGCTTATTAAATCAATCTAAAATATTAAATTATCGGTTTTAATATGACGCATTTCTCACCCGTACGAGCAAACGGTAAATCCAAACGCTACGAAATATGAAATCTGATAATAACTAATTATTAAGGATCTAATGGAACTAGTTTCGTCGAATTCTGAGACTGTGCCTCGGAAGGCTATTTCTAATGTCAATTTAAACGATAAAATCTCAAAACTGAACAAATCAACTTTAATTTAAATCTCAACCATTCTATTATCTTCGGTATCATCATTATAAATTTTATAAGCCTTCAAATTATTTTTAATAGGCTTAAAATTCCATATTCAACATCTTACCCAATTTCTAATTATATAATTCCATAATTTAATTATCTAGTAAATATTAATATTTAAAATTCAAGTCAAAATTAACTTTTTTAAATAGTTGCAATTACTTAAATATTCCAATTTAAATTGTTAAAAATTTCGGGTCGTCACATTCCTCCCCCTTAAAAGAATTTCGTCCCCGAAATTACTAGTTAGGAAGAATGGTTCAATACCCGTTTATTTTTCCCGAAACCCACAATTCAATATCTTATCATTTAACTTTTATTAAAGACCCGCTATCCTTAACCAACTTCTCAAAACCTTCTATAGCTTTCATGCAATACCCTTTCGCTCACTTCTTTAAATTTCAATTTAAAACCAAAATTTGAATTATAAAAATTTTCTCAAAATTTTTTCTAACTTTCTAAATTTTCGAAAATTTTTGCCAGCGTCTCCTTTGCGCGCCTAGCTCGGTACTACTACAAAAGGCTTCCACGGGCTCCCAAATCCAAAAGAAAACAAAAGCCAAGTGGCTACATCAAAAACCCAATCCAATTTCATCTAGAAATTTAAATACGTACCTTTTTGTCGGGCAATACAAATTTGTCTTTTGGAATCAAATCCAATTCCTTTTCCCTTTAATACCTGCATATCTTGTTTAGCAACAATATTCAGTCGAAACTTTACAAATCATTTCATACATCCTCTTATATAGGTTTTCATATTTACTTCTATTCAAATTCGTTTTTTTTCCGTTTTAATATGAATTCAACTTATTTCAATTTTGAATATTAAATTTTTATTTTCCATTTATAACCGAGTCTTATTAGTTCCATCTACTATCTATTTCAGTTTCATATTTAAAATAGTTTAATTGCTTAACAAAAAAAATTTCTCAAAATTTTTCAAAATTTTTCTAACTCCCAAAATTTTCGGAAAATTTTAGCAGAGTCTCCTTTGTACGGAGGAGCTTTTGCAATTTGCCAAAAGAGATAAACATATATACATCGACCCACCCGGTCGGAAAAAGCAAAACAGTTCATATTTCCTATTTTTATTGCGTAGGCGTACCTTATTTAGCATTTTAAGCAAGCAGCTTATTAATTTAAGAAATTAGCGCAATCCAAACCAGCCAAGCGGCCTTCAGGTACCTGTACTTACTCAATTTAAACATATAAGCACTATATATATGAAGTTTACAACATTTCTCTTACTTAAACAAATATAACCCTTCAATTCTAAAGGAAATGCATTTGAAATAATTTCTATGATCAATTTATATGTTTTCAAATCTAATTCAATTGCTTTTAACCAATTCATAAGCCATTTCATTCGATTTTAATGGTTAACAACTCAATTTCTTACATCCAATTGATTTTTAAATCCAAACAAGCTCATATTCAATTTAGTTGATTTTAAAATCAATTTATTTAATCTCTATCAGCCCACAGAATTTTAATTACTTTTATTTCCGTCATACGACAATTCATTCTATACCAATTCGTCAATATTCGCTTAATAGAATATTTATTTAGTTTATAACTACTTCAAATTACTTTCAACTCATTCTGTAATTAATTCAACTTCATCTCTAATTTATTCACCAACCATTCATTGCATTTTATTTCATTTCCACAATGTTCCATTCAAAATAATTTGTTAAGCTTGGCACATCCAATACTTATAAATTAATAACCATTTCCCAAATTAATTCAATCCAAGTTTTTATTGAATGGGCTTTCACCCTTATTCGAAGCCAAGCTTCCATAAATTTTAAACTTAAGTTAATTTACTTTAATTTATTCCAATATCATCTTAAGTTTACTTCTATTTGATTCTCATTTAATCAACTTCCATTAAATTCAGTAAGCCCATCCATTTTAATTTTAATTTTAATTCATCTTCTCAATTTATCAAAATAATATCCAACCACATATTGAACTCGTTTATACTTCACATTAATATCTCACCAAATTTAAGTTCAGTCTGATAATCTAATTTCAATCACAACTTTGATTTCGTTTTTTTTTATTAAATCAGACTTCATCAATTTATCATTTAGCTCAATTAACCCGTTTTTAATTTTTAATTTGCTTACTTAATTCATTATCGAATTTATTTTATTAATACAAGGCCACTCTCAATTTATTTCTATTCACTTTGGTTTTGTTTTTCAACTCAAACCATATCTATTATAATCACTTCTATTTCACATAACATCACTTTTCTTATATCCAATTTATTGCAAATTTTATTAAATATTATTCAAATCACCCTTGAATTTTATTTATAATTCAAACCATCACATTTTTCAATCCAACTCTATTTTATTTTTATTTTACAACACCTCCTCTTATTTAATTCAATATCAAATCCAAGTCAAATTCTATTTATAATTCGAATTCATTCCCTAACCCCATTATTAATTTACAACCCATTTATTTTCCCAAGTTAAATTTTATTAATATACTCTATCAAATAATTATTTAGCCAATTAGCTTACTTTCAACTTCTAAATCAATATTTGATTTTAATTACAAATTCACTTCATTAAAATTCCAGTCTGGATTTCCTTGATTTTCCAAAATTCCAAAAAAAAAATTGAAATGCTTTTAAATTCACATCATACTTAATAAAATAGCTCTTTATAAAAATATTTCTTATAACTCGATGTCTCAACCAGTCCATCCTTGTTCTCACAGAAATTCATACGTTGATCAGGCTAGGACTGAAAATATATAAGTACTTGGTAAACCCGTTTTCAACACCCAGTGAAAATACCTTTGAAAGTAATTTTATTGAAAATGTTGAAAGCATTTTTGAAATAGAGGAAATATCTTTGGTGAGAATACTCTGGAAATCATCACCCCCATCCATGGTCGTAGTTAACCCGATGGTTTCGTTTCCATCCCGACAAAATCCATAGATAACTGTAGGCCTCCGCGCCCCTCGATTACACCATGGAACCCATGACAGATCGCAGCTACAACTGGGGTTACGTAGCTATCACAGAAAAAACCCATATAACTGTAGGCATCAGCGCCATCAAATTTCCCTGCCAAAAATGAAACTTCTCCACTCCACTTGACCATAGATCGCAGCCTACCGATGTTGCGTTGCCTTCCCGGCAAAATCAAGGGTAGACCGTTGGCACTCATCCTCCACACGATTTATGCTATGGTCCCCATAGTATATCGCAGTGACATCGAGTTACACTGTCGTCACAGCATAACTCAAATGCCCTTGTAGGCATCAGCGCCCTCGACTTTCGCTACCCAATAATCCTCAGGAACTAGTTTTGTCCGGACTCCTCGCATGATCAACTTTAGAACCCCCCTTGGGGCTCAAGGCAGCACCACCCGGTGGCACTCCTGAGAAGTTCATTTCAAGGGAGCGCCTTTTTTTCCAGAGCCACCATCATAACATTTTATACTATACACATATAGTATCTTCAAATCATACACCTAGTATGATATCATACAAAGCTCCTTTACAAAAGATCGACTATCCCAAAATCGGTAATTCTCAAACTAGGCTTTCCAAATTCAATATTGATTTTACCCAAAAATCAAAAGCCTCTCCAAATCCAACGGTTCTCAAAACCTTTTCCAAAATCCTCATATGATCCTTTATATATATATATATATATATAATATATATATATATATATATATATATATATATACAGATATATATAATTTTAAAAACTTTGGATCATTTCAAACTTGTATAAAACCCTTTTATACTTCAAACACTTTCAAATATATTTTCTTCGAGCAATAAATTCAACAAGGGGAGATTTACCTCATATAACAAAGATATACAACTTTGTTTATTCAAAACCAAACATTCCAGTTTGATTACTCTTTTCAATATCAATTTCCTTTCCATTCACATTAATCCCCATTTGGATTATCACTTCAATTCTTATCTCAATTGGGTATTTAAATCAATAACAGTTTGGACCCCGACCAGTTTATATTTATAAAATAGCTTGAAAATTGAAAATATGTAAATATTTGAAAAATAATTATTAGTTTGCAAAATAGTTATAAAATAGTTAACTAATTGTAAAATAGTTGAGAAATGGTTGAATAGTCTCAGAAATTTTAAATAATTACAAAATAGTTGTAAAATAGAAATTAGTTTGTGAAATAGTTGAAAAATAGTAACTAGTTAAGAAACAGTTGAAAAATGATTAAATAGCCCCAAAAATAATTGTAAAACAAGTATAAAATAATTTGGCTTTAGGAAAGAAAGATTGTATATATTTAATAGCTTAGAAAAAATAAGTTTGTATTAAAATAATTTATTTAAAATAGTCAAGAGTCAAACTATTCACTACCCCAATAATTCAGTGTACACTTCCATTAATTGACTCAATTCTAACTTGAATAACATCAATTTCTGTTGAAATTTATTCCCAATTCAAGTTGAATCAATCTTGATTCCTTCCCCAATTTGAATCAAATTCTAGTTGATTTTAATCCTGTTCGATTTTAATTTTAATTTCATATTATTCCAATTAATTTGAATTATTATCAATTGAATCCATTTCAAATTCAAACCATTTCAATTTTGAACCGATTCAATTTCAATCTTGAATTTAAACTATCTCGAATTATGTAAATTCGAATTAAATTCTCAAAGGTTGGTTTAACCATTTAAACCAAATTAACCTTTATTAAAAGTTTTTAATCAATTTAATTTTTGAGTTCAATTCTCAAAATTCCATTTTGAATTATCTTTACTTATGTATTTCAGTGTTCAAATAAGAATTCAATACAATTCTATTTTTAAAAAATTAATTTATTCAATTTTTGTCTTCCAGTTTGAAGCCAGTTCTTCAACAATTTTAATTTACAAACTCAATTATTCAAATTTATTTTATTTATACAATACCATTCTCAATTTAAAGATTCTTGTTAACAATAGGATGATATCATCCAATTTATTTTTAAAACGTCCATCCATTTTCAATTTTTAAATCTCAAACCCGTTTTGAGATCACACAAATTTCCAGTTCAAGTCAACCATTTAACTTTCCAAGTTAAATTCCAAATTCATCTTGAAATTTCCAATTCAGGTTGCTTTTTCTACATTTATTTAACTTTCCCAAAGTTAAATTCCAGTTTACTTAATCAAATCAACTTCATTCAATCCTTAAACTTCACAATAATAATCTTCCCACTTAAAAACTTATCACTTGGGTATCACATCCCGTTCCAAATTCCAAGCTCAACATTTAGAGTTTATTCAAACTATTTTTGATTTATGTGTATTCCTTATTAATACAAATTATTTCCTTTACACACGAGGTCATCCTTAAATTTTTAAACCACTTTTGGTTTCTAAATCAAATCAAATTTCAAGCAACCCATTGTTTGCAACAAGTCCTACTTATTTAAATAATACTTATTTATTATTTTCCATTACTTTTGAATTAAAAAGTTATACTCTTCTTATAAATGTACTTGATTTGATAATACCCAAGGTTATCATATCTAGATACCCATTTCCTTTTTATATTATTCTTATTTCCATAAATTCAAGATTGAATTTTAGTCGAATCCCGTTTCAACTTATCTCTATTTAAAGCTTTTTAAACAATTTAATTTCTGAATTCTAATTTTTGAATTTCATTTCAATCAATTTAATTTTAATTTGGTTGTATTATATTGCTTCTTAATTCTACTTTCAATAATTTAACAACCAATCACCTTAATATCTACTAGAAGGAAATATTGCTTTATATATATCAAATATATTTTTTATAAAATCATTTGAAACCTTTATATAAGAAAATAACAAGTACGCTCTCTCATATATATATATATTCTCAATTTATTCTAGAGTACTACGGACTCTATTTTATGAGTAACTCCCACCAGAGCCAAGGTTCTCGCTTAACCTTTCAGCTCTGATACCAAATGTAACGACCCGAAATTTTCAAACACGAAAATTTAAGATAGTTATGAAAAAGAAGAAAGAGATAGAAGAAGAAGAAGAACAGAAACATCAACAACTCACATTTGCGGCGGATAAAATATAATAATAAATAACAGTTTACAGAAGAATACTATATCTGTCGATTTTATTTAATATACATCAGAGTTTCACATATATATAGTCACTGAACATATACAATTATCATGACTCAGATTTACAATAATATAAACACAGCGGAAATACTCTATACGCCCTAGTCATCCAGCTCGTCTCCTGAGCTCCAGAACGTACCTACCTGGAAATCTGTAATACTCGGTCTGACCCGATCATTACACCAAAGTAACACCCGGGTCAGGCTGGAAACCAGCGTGAGTAAACCCATCTAACATGGAATACAAAGCAAACAACTTTTATAACCCGGGGTAACTCATATTAATTTAACAAATTCGCAATTTGCTATAGACAACACTTATTCCAAACATCAATTTCAAAATTCCAAACTTAGGCAAATTAATCCAATTTACTTAAAACATGTCATTTCAGCCTGTTTATTCCACAAATCAATTTACAGAAATTCGAAGTGGTTTCAGGTATTTCCCTATACCCGACCCCGGTTTCTTCAAAATTCATGTCATCCTAACCCAAGTTATCCAAATGAAATACACAACGTTTCATACCAGAGATATCAACTCTTTAAAGCATCCAATACCATTCATTCACCCATAAGCAGAGCTTAATCACATACAGACCAATTCAATTGATTCTAATTGAATTTCTAACCTCAAACACCTAGATTCCTTCATTCAATATTAATTAATTCCAAAACAGTTAATCAATCATCCCTTCATAATTCATCTTGATTAATCACCCTAGATTAATTATTCTTTCACTTATCTTCAAGTAATGTTTTTTTTAAATTCACGATATTAATTATTCTTAACCAGATCAATAAGAAATCTTAATTACTTACATTAATTAATTTCTTACAAGTCATTTGTTCTGGATTAATCAATCTTAATTAATCGGTCTTTGATTTCATCATTAAACATCTAATTTAATTATATTAATTAAACCCACAATATTAATCATTGAAATCTTGCTTACTTACAATAATTAGTTACACTCCAGTAACTTATCATTCCCTAAATATCCATCTTAAATTTACCACCTGTGTACTTGTTTTAAAGGATAGTTAATTTCTCTAATTAACCTCCTGATGAATTTTCCTTCAATTGCTTCTACTAAGTACTTACCATTCTCATCTATTTCACCAAGTAATTTAAATCTAAATTATTTCCATTAGTTATCCATCCATTAATTTATTACATCCAGTAATTTCAAGTATCACTAATTACCTCACAATATAACCTTACTTTATAAATTACATTAAGTAATTATACATATTAAATTCCACAATTGATTATCCTTAATTAATTAATAGAATTAATTACCTTAAATTAATCACATCAATAAATCATTTAATAACCCTTAATCATTGATCTTTCATTAGCTATATTCGTTAACCAATCCTTAAAGTACTTCTCTAAGTACTTAACTTAATCACTTAATTACAAGTTAATTTGTTAATTAATTCTTAATTACAAACTATTTAACTTCTAATTACATCATCAATTCACAGACCTTAACTAAATTTATCTTTAATTACTCGAATAACCAATTCTTACTCATCGATTAACAATTTAAACTTATTTAATTACAATTCGTAATAGTAACTGATTTACTGATCATTCCCAAACACATTTAAAATGTTACTTTCAAATTCATTTAAACTTAAACTTTGTTTTCTTTTAAATTCAAACCGCAAATCAATTATACGGGTCAGAGATTACTCACCTCGACATCGAACCACTGCCCATCACCTCTGCCCTAGCTTGAACCTCTTCAAGTCGCGACTGCCATCTCGCGTATGACTATCTCGAAACCCCAAGCTTTCAGACGCTACCGAGCCACCATCGTGAGCCAAGCCATCATCGCGAACCAAGCGCAGGCTTCGCGAGTTTCCCCCAAACCTGTATGCAACCCTATCTTCGATCGCGACTCCGCCTTCGCTCTTACAGCCTCACGTGCCCTCCTTTAAGCGCGAGAGCAGATTAAACGGAGGCGAGCGAAGATTGCTCGGCTACTATCCTTTAGGTTGTCGAATTGATTTCGAAAAATGAGGTGACTCGGTCTCGATTTGAATAGCGAGCAGCCATATTTTTTTTTAACTCGATGTCGAGAAAAAGGAATTCGAGGGGAAGAGAATGAATTTCAGAGAGGAGATACGACCTTAAGAGGAAAGGGTGGCGTGTTGGGAAAGCAAGAGATGGCGTCTTGAGGAAGGTTGCTTATTTTTTTTTATTAATATTCTTATATTTTACAAGCCGTTCGAACGACCTCCGAATCAAACAAGCCGCCAGGCGTTTATAAGGTTTTACCCGCGTTCCGAACACAATGGAACGTGTTTCGGAGGCTAATTTAATCGTATGTGCAAGTTATCTTATTAAATCAATCTAAAATATTAAATTATCGGTTTTAATTTGACGCATTTCTCACCCATACGAGCAAACAGTAAATCCAAACGCTACAAAATTTGAAATCCGATAATAACTAATTATTATGGATCCAATGGAACTGGTTTCGTCGAATTCCGAGACTGTGCCTCGGAAGGCTATTTCTAATGTCAATTTAAACGATAAAATCTCAAAACTGAAGAAATCAACTTTAATTTAAATCTCAACCATTCCATTATCTTCGGTATCATCATTATAAATTTTATAAGCCTTCAAATTATTTTTAATAGGCTTAAAATTCCATATTCAACATCTAACCCAATTTCTAATTATATAATTCCATAATTTAATTATCAAGTAAATATTAATATTTAAAATTCAAGTTAAAATTAACTTTTTTAAATATTTACAATTACTTAAATATTTCAATTTAAATTGTTAAAAGTTTCGGGTCGTCACAAAATGTAAATATTGATAGTCGGTTATTTAACTATCAATAGGCGTGCACAACATCACCCAATTCCAAATAATTATCCAAGTTATTTATTTTCCAAAATATCTTTACTAGATATATAATTTCAACATTTCAACCATTTGAAAACAAATTTCAAATCACTTTTCACCTTTCAATCTTTGAAAACAAATTTCAATCATTTTCCTTACGAGGAAATGCTTTCATTTCAAAATGGTTCATCTAAACCAATTAAATAAATCCTTACCGATTTACTTTATATTTTCATTCCAAATCCGTAAATTTATTCCCACACTTCAAAAATAAATCAACATTTTTATTTTCAAACAAATTTCCCTTTCTTTTATAAATTCCGTAGTGAATTTACAATTCCAAAATATCTATGAATATACGATTTATCAAATTGATCTCAATTATTCAATTTCAATTTATCTTCAAAAAGATAAATTCTCAAAACGTTTCATTTTATATTGGAAAAACATTTCATACTTATTTAATAATAAATACTTCCTAAATCTATTTATTTTCAACATTTGAAAATATTCAATATACTTAAACCATAGTTAAGTATATATTTCATTCTCTAAGGAATCATTTTCTCAAAACACATTTATTTGGGTCAAAACGAATGTTGCGTAAAACATCGTTACGACAACCCAAAATCACTAGTATAGGGATTCGAAATTAAGATAGATATATAAATCCCAATACTATATAAAACATTTCCTTTCGGAAATCATTTACTATAACAATAGTGTTATAGTCCACTATTTCCTTCTATTTCTCGAAAACGTCTATTTCAACAATAAATGTTGAAATCTATGTATTCGATACTTAACGCATTTTAAAACATCTTTAAATCTTTTTAATTATATTTAAAATATCACTTCCCCAAACCATATCCATTTTATTTAATAATATGTTCACAGTCCAAAATCGTGAATATACTTCACTAACCAAATTCAATATTTTCTGCACATTTTATTTCAAGGATAATTCGCTATCTGAAATCGCGAATATATCTCCTTTAATAACCTTCTATATTAAATTTATCAAAATCAATTGATTTCGGATTTATAAATAATGTTTATAAATTCCATTTCTATTTATATAAACTTAAATTATAAAATCCCTTTAATAAATCAATTCAATTTATAACTCAACTTTATACCCAAAATCCGATTTATAAGTTAATTATTTATAAATCTTTTATTTTACAAAATCTATTCATTTCATAACTTCACAATTTATAAATCTGTAAATTTTATTCACTTGTGAAATCCATTTATACTTCATTTTAACACTTAATAAAACTCGTTTCACAATTCCTATATTTTATATAAATATCAATTTTATAAATCCTTTTATATAAACTGTTTATAATAATTCAAAAATCTCAATTTAAATAAACCTGTAACAACCCGCATATTTATCTATTTTATATTTAACTATTTTATTTAAATATTTTGTCGTTAATCGGATATTGGTCCGAAAAGCTACTTTTTGCAAACGGTCAAATTAGGACTCGAGACCACTTCCATTGAGTTCGAAATGCCGTTTACAACTTTTTTAAGTATAAACATTGATAGGTTTGGAGTTAGTGAAATTTCACTAACTTTTCCCGCCTTGGACTTTGGGTTAGTTTGGCCTATTAAGCCCAAGTTCCAACCCCCTTCTCCTCACTCTTCATAAATTTCCTAACTAACTCAAGCTTTGGCATTAATGGTGAAGAGAATGGGAAATTAAAACTCCAAGCACAAATTCAATTGCAAATCCAGCATTCAACTCCAAATTCAAGTAGAAGATATTGGATTCAAGCTTTGGATTGCTTCTCCTTGCTTTCAAGCTTCATCTTCATAAATTTTAGTGCAAAGGTGAGATTTTTATCTCACAATTCTAGCCTATAAATATATTGGACCGTTAGGAATGATTCCCTATCACTTTTGCATGCACATTTGCATTTGGTTTGGATTGGATTGGCGAAAAACTCCAATTTTTAGCGTTTATGTGAATTTTCTGCATTTAGGTTGTTCTGGCCATTCTCGTGTGTTCGGAGTTAGGTCGTTCGTGACATAACCCTTAGGTCGCTCGCGTGTTAACGCGCTAGGTCGCACTGCACGTATTGTCATCTCGGAATTAGGTCGTTGGGCTTTAAGTCGTAGGTCGTTTGGCCCATAGGTCCTTAGGTCGCTAACACTTAGGTCGTTTCTGGCCTTAAACCCCCTCTGCAGTGTTAGGTCGCTCGCGAGTTGAGTCTTAAGCCGTAGGTCGTTCGCAAGTTAAGCTTTAGGTCGTTTGGCCTTTATAACGTTATGTCGCTCGCATGTTAAAACGTTAGGTCGCGTGATCTATATCCCGTTGGTCGCTGACCCCTTGAGTCGTAAAACTGATAGGTCGCTCGCGAGTTAAGATCGATAGGTCGCTCGACCACTAGATCGTATGACCTGTTAGGTCGTTAGGTCGCGTGGGTTTTAAGCCGCGTATCAGTTAGGTCGTAACACCTTATAACCCTTAAGTCGCTCACCTCTGTTAGGTCGCGAGTCCCTTAAGTCGCTCACCTCTATTAGGTCGCGAGTCCCTTAAGTCGCTCGCCTCCGTTAGGTCGTGCATCCCCCTAACTCGTTCGGCCTTGCCTTCGTTAAGTCGCATAACACATTAGGTCGCGCATCACCTTACTCGGTCGACCTTGTTTAGGTCGTTAGGTCGCGAAGACCCTTATGTCGCAACCATTAGGTCGCTCGACCCAATTCCCCTTAGGTCGTTAGACCTCATTTTGTCTTCACTAGGTCCTACCGTTTTGAACGGGGCACTGCCCCGCACCCGACCGGGGGCGCTGCCCCCTGGACCCTCGCGACATGACCGGGCAGGTCGAACCCCGTAAGCGGTGGCGTTGCCCCCGCACCCCCACCTTGGGGGGTTGCCAACCCCCCTGGACCCCCCCTCCGTAGGGTCTCTTTGATGAAAGATGCATTTTGAGTTGATTTCCTTGGATTTCATTCACGTCTTTGACCGCGAAGTTTTTGTGATTTGTCACTTTAATAAAATAAAGGTTTCAATACTAGTAGTAAATATCAAAACTCTTTCAGCAAAACGATTTCAACTCTATTTTTAATAACAAAGCTTTTTCCTTAAACCGTTTTCCAATGTATTAGTATATACAAACATTTACCTCACTCGTATGAGAAATCTAATTAAATGACTTAGTAAAACAAGTGGTATGAAACGCTTGCGTTTACTTCGTCGGTTAATTCTTAGACTTGTTCGATTGAATCTCTTGTGACAATTTCCTAGTGGAGATCTACAGTTTGTTAGTAAATATTTGAGTTAAGCAAGTGGTTATGGGACATGAAGTTAAACTTTTATATTTACTAACTTAGTGTAATTGACACTTTTTGATGATCACGACGATCATTTTTGTGTTTTAGACTAGCAACTGTGCGATGTCTCTTTGTCTGCGAGGGAGACTAGACCCCGCTCTTGTGATGTTTCGCCATCTCATTTGTGTGATGTTTCGCCATCACATATGTGGCGTAGCGCCCCACGGTCTTCGGGCCATTCGTGTGTCAAAATTAATGGCTTGCAACCATGAGATAGCTTCTCGCTTTGTGTTACACGTGTAGGTGAGTTTTCATGCTCCCATTTTGTGAGTTTTCATGCTCCTATATTGTAACTTCTGGATTTCTTGTGTAGTCTTCTGGAATTTGTGCTTCACCTATTTTCATGACTTTCATTGTTATGATTTTCCAACTTTTATGTTTAGGTGAATTTGGATCTTTTAGAAGATTCTTTTGATATTGTTTGATCTCTTGATGATCTTCATTTACATGCTTATCATAGCATGTCTTTATGGTTACTATATGTTCTTGCCATATCTATTGTTTATATCATGTTATCTGATATTTATAGCTAGACTGATCCGTTTATTATTTTCTTATAAATAATACTCAGGTCAGACCGAGATGTTACAGGTGCTTCTGCTTGACTTCTCCCCCAGGGATTTACTACTCTGACTTTTGGCTGACCTTTTAGATTAGCAGTTTTTGTCGTTTACACTTGAGATATAGACTCATAGATGTATTCTTTTGCATAGCACGTGTTGCTATTCTTTGGTATTATTGTGGATCTTTTTGACCACTACTCTGATGTACACTTTCATGTGTTAGTTATATATTCATATCTTCTTCCGCCTTTGTGATATGGATGTCTGTGACTGATTTGTGTTATGTATATTTCTATGTTTGTTTCCGAAGATTATTATAGCCACCGCGTGATAAGAAATCGCGAGGATGGTCGCTCCTCAACAGCCTTATTCACCGTGCTAGTTGACAACTCTACACCGTAGTGTTCTTGGCTAGTGTGGGTATAGTGGTGGGGCGTCACAGCTTGGTATCAGAGAGAAACTTTGGAATAATGTAGAATAACTTAACAAGGATCATCGTCCTAAGTCTATCTTAGGAGTTATACCATAGGATTAATTCGAGTCTTCGTACCGATTCATCCTATTTCCTTTATGATTCCTAGTTTTATCTATCAAGATTGCTTGATATTCATTGGTGAATAACCTTCTTCCTTCTCTTCTTTCTTTCTTAAAGGAAGAGAATGTCTAGACCATGCCGTCCCAGAACTAGATCATCTAGTGTTGCTCCCCAGGATGGATTTTTTATGACTGCTCAACAGCTTCTTGATTTAGTAACAAATGCTCAAGCAGTTGGAGCTAACCCGGAACCTACTCACCAAAAGTCGGGATTTGCACGCTTGTGCAGCGATTACACTAACTTGGGTGGGTAGCCCTTCAAAGGTTCGGAAACGATCATCGAGGTCCAGGCTTGGTTAAAATCATGTGATCGAATCTTTTCTCGCATGAACCTTATCGATCTCCACCACGTTCAGGTGGCTTCCAGCATGCTCCAGGAGAGAGCATTGGACTGGTACGAACTCCTTATTTCAGAAATTAATGAAGCGGATCTCACCTGGGGGCAATTTCAGGGATGCTTCGAGTTAAAGTTTGTACCAGAAGCTGGGAAAGTAACCTTGGCTCGACGTTTTATAGACCTTGTTCAAGGTCAATCCTCTGTGACTGATTACGTTGCAGCCTTCGAGTCGCTTTCCAAATACGGGGTTGAATACATCAACACCCCATTGAAGAAGAACCAGAGGTTCGTCTATGGCTTAAATAAGAATCTTAAGAAGCCACTACTCCTAAAACTAGAAGTTGCATTTGATCAACTCGTCGATATCGCTCTTTGTCTTGAAGACGCCGATAGAGAGAGTGATGCTGAAGTGGTTGGCGCTAAACCAAACTTCAACAACAAAAAGAGGCCTAACAAATTTAAAGTTTCTTATCCCAATAAAAAGGGTAAGCAGGCAACTTCGACTACAAAGACACCTTCCTCTCGTAGCGGGCAATGCTATAACTGTGGTTCTAAGGACCATTTTGCGAACAAGTGTTCGAAGCCCAAAGGTTGTCGCTATTGTAAGAGCCCAGATCATTTCAAGCATCAATGCCTCAAACTTGAAGCCAAGAAGGGGGGAAAGTTAAATGTGGCTCAAGCCCCTGGCAACACATCTCGTGGCCAAGGTATTTCTCATTCCATTCTTGATGGTATTATTTTATTTCATGATCAACCTATTAGAGTTCTCTTTGATACAGGTGCATCCCATTCTTTTATATCAAAAGAACTTGTTGATACTTTTTCTTTAAATGTTGTTGCTTTAATGACTTCTTTAAGAATCGCGAATCCGGTTGGTGGGTCCGCAACTCTTAGTTTGCTTTGTAAAGATGTGGAGATTATTTTATGTGTTTTTTCTTTCCTAGCCGATTTGCATGTCATGCGTTACTTAGGCTTTGGAATAATTTTGGGAATGGATTGGCTTAACCGTTATCAAGCCCATATCCTATGTCCTGAGCAGACTATTCATCTCCAACATCCACTATCTGTTAAACAGATTTCTGTTAATCTTAAAGATTTAGAATCCTGTTTGGTGGCATCTTTATATTCTTTAAATCCTCGTGATGACGATGATGATGATGAAGATGATATTATTTCTCGTATTCACGTTGTTCGTGAATTTTCCGACATATTCGAGCCCGTTTTAGGTTTACCACCTAAAAGAGCAATTCAGTTCAGAATTAATCTTGTTTCTGGAGCTCAACCTATTACTCGTACTCCTTATCGCATGTCCAATAAGGAAAATGAGGAGATGCGTAAACAATTATCCGAATTGGAGACGAAGCAATTTATTCGCTCTAGTTCCTCACCTTGGGGAGCTTCGGCTATTTTCGTGAAGAAATCCGACGGTACGCTTAGGCTTTGCGTTGACTATCGCAAGCTTAACGATCTGACTATTAAAAATAAATATCCTTTGCCTCGGATTGATGATCTATTCGATCAGCTTAGTGGTGCTAAGGTCTTTTCACAATTGGACTTGGCTACCAGTTTCCATCAGCTTCGCATCGCCGAGGATAGCATTCCTTTGACATCATTCCGTACTCGATATGGATCTTATGAATGGCTTGTTATGCCATTTGGGTTAACGAATGCTCCAGCTTATTTCGTTGATCTCATGAATCGAGTTTTCAAAGATTTCTTCGATCGGTTTGTTCTCATATTCATTGATGATATTCTTGTGTATTCAAAAACCGAGGAGGAAAATGAGAAACATCTTCGGATTGTATTCGAAATTCTTAGGAGTAATCAATTAAAGGCGAAATCTTCTAAATGCCACTTTTGGCAATCTCGTGTGAAGTTTCTCGGTCATATTATTTCTGAATCCGGAATTTCCGTGGATCCTTCAAAGATTGAAGTGATTCAAGATTGGAAAAGACCTGAGAGTGTGACTGAAATCCGTAGCTTTCTCGGATTGGCGGGCTATTACCGTCGTTTCATTAAAGACTTTTCTAACATTGTCGTGCCTCTTACTGGCTTGACTAAGAAGGGAGTTAAATACATTTGGTCGGACAAATGTGAAGCCTCTTTTCAGAAATTGAAAGAACTCCTTTCCGATGCTCCTATTCTTGTTATTCCCTTGGGGAATCAAGATTTTGTTGTTTATACTGATGCTAGTCACGTTGGTTTGGGTGCCGTTCTTATGCAAAAAGAACGTGTTATTGCTTATGCTTCTAGGCAATTAAAGCCGGCTGAGACTAGATATGCCACACATGATTTAGAACTCGCGGCTATTGTTTTCGCCCTTCGGATTTGGCGTCATTATCTATTGGGAGAGAAATTTATTCTTTACACGGATCATAAGTCTTCGAAATATTTATTTTCTCAAAAAGAACTTAATTTGCGTCAACAGCGTTGGCTCGAGTTCCTTGCACCTTATGATCTGGATATTCTTTATACCCCCGGTAAGGGTAAACGTGTCGCCGATGCTCTTAGCCGTAAACAACAAGCAGTTGTTTCTATGATGATATCCGAATGGAACGAACTTGAGGTTTTATCCACTTGTGAGATTCGAGAGCGCGTATCCGATTTATGCTCATCACTTGTTTTATGTAGCCTTGAGGCTCATCCTTCTCTTTTAGACCGCATTCTTGAAGCTCAAGGGCTAGATCCTAAATTGGCTCTTCTTGGCCAAAATGTTAAGGATAAAATTGATACTGAATGTTTGAAAGACTTTGATATTGATTCTCGTGGCGGCATTCAAAAATTTGGTAGACTTATCGTACCAAATATCGGAGATTTTCGTAAAGATATTTTAGAAAATTCCCATCGTTCTAAATTCACCATTCATCCCGGTAGTAGTAAAATGTACGCTGATATGAAGCGACTTTATTATTGGGAGGGAATGAAATCTGATATTGCTAACTTTGTTAAGTGTTGCATGACTTGCCAACTTGTCAAGGCCGAACATCAAAGGCCTGGTGGGTTATTGCAACCGTTAGAAATTCCAATTTGGAAGTGGGATCAAATTTCCATGGACTTTATAGATGGCCTTCCCCGTTCTCGTTCGGGTCATGATAGCTTATGGGTGATTGTTGATAGACTTACTAAATCCGCCCATTTTATTCCGGTTCGGTCTAACCGAACCGTTCCTCTTTTGGCCAAGCTATTTGTCAAGGAAATTGTAAAATTGCATGGAGTTCCTACTTCTATTGTTAGCGATCGTGATCCATTGTTTACTAGTGGATTTTGGAAGAGTCTTCAAAAAGCTTTAGGAACGAAGCTTAATTTTAGCACCGCGTATCACCCCCAGTCCGATGGACAAACCGAGCGTGTGAATCAAATTCTTGAAGATCTTCTTCGTGCTTGTGTGCCTGATTTTGGTGGAAGTTGGGAAGATTATATTTCACTTGTTGAATTTTCCTATAATAATAGCTTCCAATTTAGTATTGGTATGGCACCTTTCGAGGCACTCTACGGAAGGCCATGCCGATCTCCTTCTTGTTGGCTTGAGGCCGGTGAGAAGCTGGTTTTACGTCCAGACTTTATTCGAGATTCCACGGAAAAGATTAAACTTATTCGGCATAGGATGAAAGAAGTCCAGAGTAGACAAAAATCCTATGCCGATAATCGAAGAAGGAGATTAGAATTTTCTGTTGGGGATCCTGTTTTTATTCGTGTTTCACCTATGAAGGGTGTTGTACGTTTCAGTCGATCGGGGAAGTTAGCGCCTCGATATATTGGGCCATTTCCTATCATTGAACGTATTGGTTCCATGGCTTATCGCCTTGCATTGCCGGCTCAGTTTTCTGCTATGCATGACGTATTTCACGTTTCTCAATTACGGAAATGCCTTCGGGATTCCGATTCTATTCTTGAGCCTGCTATTGTGGAAGAAATTGAAGTTTCGCCGAATTTAACTTATGAGCAGCATCCTATTCGAATTATAGCTTCGGAGGTTAAACGACTTCGAAATAAAGATGTTCCGCTTGTGAAGGTTCAATGGTCCTCAAATCCTAAGGATTGCTCTTGGGAATCCAGAGAATTCATCGAGCAAACACATCCGGACTTGCTTACTCCTGCTCTTTGAGGTGAACTTCCTATTTCAAATTTCTTTTGTGTTAATATGCTTTTATGGTTGTTACTTGTTATTTCCATCTTATATATTGCGAGGACGCAATTTCTTTAAGGAGGGGAGTCTGTAACAACCCGCATATTTATCGATTTTATATTTAAATATTTTATTTAAATATTTTGTCGTTAATCGGATATTGGTCCGAAAAGCTACATTTTGCAAACGGTCAAATTAGGACTCGAGACCACTTCCATTGAGTTCGAAATGCCGTTTACAACTCTTTTAAGTATAAACATTGATAGGTTTGGAGTTAGTGAAATTTCACTAACTTTTCCCGCCTTGGACTTTGGGTTAGTTTAGCCTATTAAGCCCAAGTTCCAACCCCCTTCTCCTCACTCTTCATAAATTTCCTAACTAACTCAAGCTTTGGCATTAATGGTGAAGAGAATGGGAAATTAAAACTCCAAGCACAAATTCAATTGCAAATCCAACATTCAACTCCAAATTCAAGTAGAAGATATTGGATTCAAGCTTTGGATTGCTTCTCCTTGCTTTCAAGCTTCATCTTCATAAATTTTAGTGCAAATGTGAGATTTTTATCTCACAATTCTACCCTATAACTATATTGGACCGTTGGGAATGATTCCTATCACTTTTGCATTCACATTTGCATTTGGTTTGGATTGGATTGGCGAAAAACTCCAATTTTTAGCGTTTATGTGAATTTTCTGCATTTAGGTTGTTCTGGCCATTCTCGTGTGTTCGGAGTTAGGTCGTTCGTGACATAACCCTTAGGTCGCTCGCGTGTTAACGCGCTAGGTCGCACTGCACGTATTGTCATCTCGGAATTAGGTCGTTGGGCTTTAAGTCGTAGGTCGTTTGGCCCATAGGTCCTTAGGTCGCTAACACTTAGGTCGTTTCTGGCCTTAAACCCCCTCTGCAGTGTTAGGTCGCTCGCGAGTTGAGTCTTAAGCCGTAGGTCGTTCGCGAGTTAAGCTTTAGGTCGTTTGGCCTTTATAACGTTAGGTCACTCGCGTGTTAAAACGTTAGGTCGCGTGATCTATATCCCGTAGGTCGTTGACCCCTTGAGTCGTAGAACTGATAGGTCGCTCGCGAGTTAAAATCGATAGGTCGCTCGACCACTAGATCGTATGACCTGTTAGGTCGTTAGGTCGCGTGGGTTTTAAGCCGCGTATCAGTTAGGTCGTTCCACCTTATAACCCTCAAGTCGCTCACCTCTGTTAGGTCGTGAGTCCCTTAAGTCGCTCACCTCTGTTAGGTCGCGAGTCCCTTAAGTCGCTCACCTCTGTTAGGTCGCGAGTCCCTTAAGTCGCTCGCCTCCGTTAGGTCGTGCATCCCCCTAACTCGTTCGGCCTTGCCTTCGTTAAGTCGCGTGACACATTAGGTCGCGCATCACCTTAACTCGCTCGACCTTGTTTAGGTCGTTAGGTCCCGAAGACCCTTAGGTCGCAACCATTAGGTCGCTCGACCCAATTCCCCTTAGGTCGTTAGACCTCATTTTGTCTTCACTAGGTCGTACCGTTTCGGATGGGGCACTGCCCCGCACCCCGCCGGGGGCGCTGCCCCCTGGACCCCCGCGACATGACCGGGCAGGTCGAACCCCGTAAGCGGTGGCGTTGCCCCCGCACCCCCACCTTGGGGGGTTGCCAACCCCCCTGGACCCCCCCTCCTTAGGGGCTCTTTGATGAAAGATGCATTTTGAGTTGATTTCCTTGGATTTCATTCACGTCTTTGAACGCGAAGTTTTTGTGATTTGTCACTTTAATAAAATAAAGGTTTCAATACTAGTAGTAAATATCAAAACTCTTTCAGCAAAACGATTTCAACTCTATTCTTAATAACAAAGCTTTTTCCTTAAACCGTTTTCCAATCTATTAGTATATACAAATCTTTACCTCACTCATATGAGAAATCTAATTAAATTACTTAGTAAAACAAGTGGTATGAAACGCTTGCATTTACATCGTTGGTTAATTCTTGGACTTATTCGATTGAATCTCTTGTGACAATTTCCTAGTGGAAATCTACAGTTTGTTAGTAAATATTTGAGTTAAGCAAGTGGTTATGGGACATGAAGTTAAACTTTTATATTTACTAACTTAGTGTAATTGACACTTCTTGATGATCATGACGATCATTTTTGTGTTTTAGACTAGCAACTGTGCGATGTCTCTTTGTCTGCGAGGTAGACTAGACCCCGCTCTTGTGATGTTTCGCCATCTCATTTGTGTGATGTTTCGCCATCACATATGTGGGGTAGCGCCCCACGGTCTTCGGGCCATTCGTGTGTCAAAATTAATGGCTTGCAACCATGAGATAGCTTCTCGCTTTGTGTTACATGTGTAGGTGAGTTTTCATGCTCCCATTTTGTGAGTTTTCATGCTCCTATATTGTAATTTTTGGATTTCTTGTGTAGTCTTCTGGAATTTGTGCTTCACCTATTTTCATGACTTTCATTGTTATGATTTTCCAACTTTTATGTTTAGGTGAATTTGGATCTTTTAGAAGATTCTTTTGATATTGTTTGATCTCTTGATGATCTTCATTTACATGCTTATCATAGCATGTCTTTATGGTTACTATATGTTCTTGCCATATCTATTGTTTATATCATGTTATCTGATATTTATAGCTAGACTGATCCGTTTATTATTTTCTTATAAATAATACTCGGTTCAGACCGAGATGTTACAGGTGCTTCTGCTTGACTTCTCCCCCAGGGATTTACTACTCTGACTTTTGGCTGACCTTTTAGATTAGCAGTTTTTGTCGTTTACACTTGAGATATAGACTCATAGATGTATTCTTTTGCATAGCACGTGTTGCTATTCTTTTGTATTATTGTGGATCTTTTTGACCACTACTCTGATGTACACTTTCATGTGTTAGTTATATATTCATATCTTCTTCCGCCTTTGTGATATGGATGTCTGTGACTGATTTGTGTTATGTATATTTCTATGTTTGTTTCCGAAGATTATTATAGCCACCGCGTGATAAGAAATCACGAGGATGGTCGCTCCTCAACAGCCTTATTCTCCGTGCTGGTTGACAACTCTACACCGTAGTGTTCTTGGCTAGTGTGGGTATAGAGGTGGGGCGTCACAAAACCAATCCTTTTAATAATTTACAAAACGTTATTTAAAACTTATATAACTCCAAAATCATACTTAAGTACTATTTTCCAAAAATACAACTTTTATAACATTAAAATTATAATGTTTATTTATTTTAACAATTCAAAATTTAATAAAACGTATACTTTCAAAAATCACTTTAAATTTCTTTTTAAAATCAAAAATCATTATTTCAAAACTTCAAAAATGGATCTGATGATGCAACAACACCAAATAGTCAATCACGACAACAAAGACATCATATATCAGTATATGATAATCAACAAATATCACAATATCTGTAATCAAATAATTACTGATGAGGAATCCAGTTGGATCCCTCCAACCTGTTTCCCTGCATCCACAGATGTTTGCACAATACCAATTCGTTCCAATACGGAATATCGCGGTATATAGGATTTATAAAATATTATCCGCTATTATGCGGCGCAATAGGGTCTCATCCGCTATATAATGCGAGAAAATCAACTCCAAGTACCTATATAATACCAATTTCATACAAGTTGGAATTATCGCGGTATATGTTTTAATAAATAACATCCGCTTAATATACGGCGTATATTGTCTATTTCAATAAATAATAGATAATAATTTATCATCCAGGCATAAAATTAACAATTTTAAATCTAACTATTTAAAATTTAAATCGAAACTATTCGATTGAGTGAGAAGTTCTCACTTGATTCTAACAACGGTTCAACGTTTATTTTGAATAAAATTAAACGCGCGTTTAATTTTACTCAAAATTTTAACTGGCTCCAAATTATTCCAATATAGCTCCATCGCGTAGTGCTTGACAAAATGAAGCCAATGCAATTCGTTTCGTAATTTTCTGACCTTGTATGAAAGAGTTATTGCATTTTAAAGTTTGAACGATTTAAAATAAATTAAATTAACAAATTTTAAAACCCACATTAATCTAGGGCCGTTTTTTTTTCTGAATAAGATCAGGCCGCACTTCTTTTTCTCCCTCCACGTTCTTCTTCCAGGTAATAGCCGTGACCAAGAACCCATAGCACGCGACCTAGGGTTTGAGATTGCCACCACCACGTTGACTTCTACCTCGATCGGCAAGCATCACCTTGTAGCCCATTTCCCCCTCTACCTTCGGCCAGAGGAGCATGAAGCTCGGCTCCAACTTTTGCGTGGAAAAACATGCGCAACTGCAGGAGGACGCGGCCCAATAACTTCCACTACGTTGCTCTAAAATCCATCATCTCCGTATGGATTCGAAGATCTCATGATGCTCTTCAATTTGTTAGTTGAAAGCTCTTGCTAATTGTCTACGGATTGAGAGTGAGTGAGGGGAGAAGAATGGCAATTTTCGGCCATTGAAATGTTATGTGATGGCTGAAAGAAGATGGCTAGGGTTTGCAATTGTGAATGGTGAAGGGTTCCTTTTATAGAATTTCAACGAAAAACACTATTCACTCAAAATTTTCCGAACTCCAAACGAAGCGTGCCGGTTGGCGTTTCTAAGGTTTACCCCGCGTTTCGAAAACAATGGAACGTGTTTCGGTGGCTAATTCGATCATCTGTGCGACTTACAGCAATAAACGATCAAATTTAAATTAAATCAATTTAAACCGATTTCTATGCGTTTTGGCTTGCCCCGGACAAACCGTAAATCCGATTGACACAAAATTTGAAACCTTGCAATAATATAATATTACGGATCCGATGATACTAGTTTCATCGAAATCCAAGACTGTTTGAAAAATGGCTATTTTTAGTCGTCAACTAAATATTAAAATATTCAATTTTCACAAATTAACTTTTAATTCGATTTTAAAAGTTCTATAACATCATTCTAACTCCAACATGATATAATAAAATTTTACAAATCATTTTTAATCATATTTAACCCAATTTCCAATTATTTTCGCAATTTCAAATATTAAACTATCGATTTAATTACCCAAATAAATCCAGATATTGGAAATAAAATTTATTCAACTGTTTAATTTCACTTATTAATATTTAAAATAAGTTAAATATACAAATTTTAATTAACAGAAATTCTGGGTCGTTACAGACTGGGACGAGAGGAATAGAAGGAGATGAAAATCAAGGTTGTAGTTGCCAGTCTCTTCTATAGACAAATATATGAATTACCCTTAGATTTAACTTTTATTTCTGTTTGTTCAATTTGTACAGTCGAATGGATTTGAAAAGGAGAAAAGGAGGGAGACAAGAAGCGACGTTTGCGTGTAGGATGTTATCTATAGTGATTTTGTAAAAGATAATGGAAAGAAAAAGGTTGATGGGAAGAATTTAACAAATCAAACAAAACATATATATATACATACATATATATATATATATATATATATATATATATATATATATATATATATATATATATTATATTTAAATTTAAATCGTCCCGAAATCGTAGTTTAAAATCTCGATCTCTTATCGAGGTGTACCGCTGGTCGTTTATAATGTTATACCCCTATTTTGAATGCAATGGAAAAGGTTTTGAGTCCTAATTCGATCTTAAGGAGAAGATAGCTTTTTGGACCCAGTTATTATATTGAATTTTCGATATAGATTTCAGCGTGTTATATCTCCTACGACCACACGTTAACTCCAAACGTCATAAAATTTAAAATTTGATAATAGTACACTATTGCGGATCCAATGGAACTAGTTTCGTCGAAATCCAAGACTATGCCTCGGAAGGCTATTTTTAAATGTCAATTTAAACGATATATTTTAAAAACCAGACAAAACACTTTTAAATTTAATTTTAAAACTTTTATTATCTATGGTATTATCAATATGAATTTTACACGCCTTTAAATTATTTTTAACAAGCTTAAAAACCAAGATTTCATATTTTACCCAATTTCCAAATATTAAATTCAATAATTTAATTATCCAATAAATAGAGAAATTTGAAATTTAAATTGAAAATCAAAACTTTAATATTTAAAATCAATTAAATATTTCAATTTCAAATATCCAAAATTCCGGGCCCTTACATTATGATAGATTAAATAAATTAAAAACAGTTATAAATTTCTTAAATTGTTAAAATTATTTTAAAATAGATTTCAAAGTTATACCCAAACATTTCCAAAAACTCCATTTCCTATAAATTCATTTATACTCGACACTTCAACTTTGAAATTCCAAATTTAAATCCTTTGAACAATTCCTTAAATTAATTACAAATTCAACATTTACGCTTGGACTTTCGAAAATAATTTAGTTTAAATAAATCAAATTTCAATTCCAAAATACCAATTAACTGAATTCAAAATTTAAAAATTCAAAAATCTTTTAATTTAACCAATCTGTTGCCCGTATATAATTTTCTACCCTAGGGTCAGGTGATACGGATATTTATCATTTCAATACGTAGTTTAAAATTTTATGGTTATATATCATTTCAAACCGCAATCCCAATAAAGTACAATCCATAAAATCGCTTGAGTTTATCATTTCGACCCATAACGATTTTGCCTTAATCTTTAGATCATGTAGGTATGTATCATTTCAACCCATAGGGACTTACAATGTTATAACAATATAAAAATACAACATCCAGCCATCCAATATCAACAATCAAACATCCATCACAATCATCATCCAAATCGATCAATAAAAATCACCAAATAACTGATAATCAATAACTGGTATTAAATTTAAAATTTAAATTCAATATTAAGTTAAACAATGATTAAATGCAATAAAAGTCAAATTTAACTAGAATGACAGTTTAAACATACTAAACATCGATCAATTAATTTCAAATCACCTCATAATTTTAATTTGACTAACATAAGATAGTTTAGTAATTGTGAGTGGGTTAAAACACTCATCTTTGATTTCAAATCGATTAGAAATCCGAAATAAGGCCCAAAATTCAACTATCTTAGAATTCGACCAAACCAGTTTTAAATGTCTGGAATTCGATACGATCTCAATGCAGAAAATCGCGTGTGAATTCGAGTTGTATGCAAAAGTTATTAACGTTAGAAGATTGAAAAATTTGGACTTCAGGTCTTACTTCGGGTCGCCGCCTCAAATGCCCGGTGCTTGCTCTGATTTTTTGCTAAAATGACCGGAGGCCCGAGTCATTTGGCTCCTAACTTGAAGTTGCTCCAGGGTTTTCGCCTCTAGAACTCGTAGCATGCCCAGATCCTCCTTGTTTGACCCGGATTGTTTAAGTCGAACATGTGTGGATTATTGTCGGTTTAAACCTTCCGAAATATGGGTCGTCACAGTTGGTATCAGAGCGAAGTTTAGCGATAACCTTGGCTTGGTAAGGTTTGACTCATTAGGGATAGGGTAGTAATACCTAGAATGAGTCAGTTTGAGTGTGTATATATATGAGAGAGCGTACTTGTTAGTGTTATAAAATGTTTTATATTGTGTGTACTTATCCGTTGAGTTGTTTATGGATTCTAGTCAATGGGTAGGATGTCGTGTTATCGATAGTGGTGTCTAAACACTTAAACGAGGCAAGTCGACATAATATTGTTTTAAATTGGGTAAATGAAATAATTTTACCTAAGTATATATTATATATATAATGATAATTTTAATGAATGTTAATTGTTAGGAAATGATAGTATTTTGTTATCATCAATTATTGGTTAAATAAAAATAAAATAAAATAAAATAAACGAATACTTAATGAATTTTATTTTATAAATCAATTGACAATTAAATTAAATTAAAATCAGTTAAAATAAGAATTGGTTAAAGGGACCAAGTTGTAAACTAATGAAATATTTTGGTAAATAAATTAAAGAAATTTGTATAAGTATATTTATAATAGAGCTTATATATGGAAATGATCTTTAAAATTTGAGAATTTTAGAATTAAATTCCTTTTATTTTCAAAATTTGTTTTTCAAAGCCTTAAAATTTAATAAATAGTATTATTTGAAGGTGTTGTAACTAGAAATATACTTTGAGAAGATTTTTGAATACGTAAAGGCATTAAACTCACTTAGTTGCTAGGAAATAATTCTGGAGATAACTGCAGAATCTCCAGCATTTACTTTCGAGTTTCTGGGTGAAGATTTCTACCAAAAGAAATTTATTTTCGATTAACACAAATTTTGATTGTGGAAAATATTCTAAGTATGATTTAATAAATTTATGAAAACAGTTTTGAACATATAATTGAAAATAATATATAAAGTGTAAGCTATAACTTTTAAATTAAAAATAGTAAAAAAACAAAAAAATTTATAACTTATAAATTTGAATAGGAAAATGAAATCAAATTTAAAATGGTTAAAATTTTGGTTAAGCAATTAGAAGAAAGAAAAATTTGAATTTGAGATGCAAATAAAATAATTGGCTTAACATTCTAAAACTAAATGGAATTAGTGAAATGAAGTAAATAAAATACATTTATCCCAAGAAGCTTAAATAGGAAAATGAATTACATTTGAAATGAAGTAGATAAAATAATAAATTGGAATTTTGAATGAATAAATTTTATAACTTATAGATTTGAGAATTTTAAGCTAAACTGTAACGACCCAGAATTTTTGATAATTAAAATTTGAATATTTAATTAATTTTAAATATTAATAAGTGAAATTTATAAGTCAAATAAATTTAATTTGAATTATTGGATTTAATTGGATAATTAAATCAATAATTTAATACGTTAAATTATGGAAATAATTGAAAATTGGGTTAAATATGATTGAAAATGATTTGTAAAATTTTATTTTATCATGTTGAAGTTAGAATGATATTTTAGAACTTTTAAAATCGAATTAAAAGTTAATTTGTGAAAATTGAATATTTTAATATTAAAATCGACTAGTGAAAATAGTCAATTTTTGAACAGTCTCAGAATTGAACGAAACCAGTTCCATTGGATCCGTAATAGTTAGTTATTACCGGATTTCAATTTTCGTGTCAATCGGAGTTACCGTTTGATCATGGCAGCACGAAACGCATCGAATTGTTTTTAATTTTAATATGGCGAGTTAAAATAGCCATTTTTCAAAAAGTCTCGGATTTCGACGAAACCAGTTTCATCGGATCCGTAATGTGATATTATTGTATGGTTTTAAATTTCGTGTCAATTGGATTTACCGTTTGTCCGGTACAAATTAAAACGCCTAGAAAATCGCTTAAATCGGTTTAATTCAAATTGAACGTTTGTTGCCATAACTCGCACAGATGTCCGAATTAGCTTTCGAAACCTGTTCCATTATGTCCGGAACGTGGGGTAAACCCTAGAAATGCTGGTTACGGCACGTAAATCGGAGTTCGGAATTTCCGGAATGAATAGTGTTTCGTCGGTTCCTTATAAATAGCCCTCACTCAAATAAAAAAAAATAATTTTTACAAAACCCTAATCTAAAACTGCAGCCGCCTCTAACATATTCAAAGGCCAGTATTTCTCCTCCTTCTTCCTCGATTATCTCTCGATCCATTCACTTTCAAGCTTCGTGTTCAACTACAAAGTTATAGAGGGCAGCGAGATCCTTATATTCAATGGTGGAGATCGAGATTGGAGTTGTATTTTGTGAGATTTTTGGCCGCGTTTTCCGTAGGTTGCGCACACCTTTCTAGGCTCATGGGGTAGACGAACTTCAAGGGGTGCAAGGTGGAGGTAGCTCTTGCGAAGAGCGTTCGCATGAAGGTGGTTTGATGAAGTTTCGTCGAGAAATGAGGTTGCAAGATTAAACCCTAGTTTACGTTGAATGGGTTTGGTGTGCGGCAATTTCCTGAAGGAAGATGATACGTGAGAGGGAGAAGGGGGTGTGCGGCCTGATGGAGGGGGATTTGAAATCAACGGCCATGATCTTGCTAGGTTAAAATTAGTTAATAATTGTTGTAAATTTAATAAATAAAATTCGTGTAAAACTTCAAATATTCATAACTTTTTCATACGAGGTCGAAAACGCGCGAAACCAGTTGCGTTGGAATCGTATGGACGAGCACTACGCGATGGAGTTGGATTGGAGTCGTTTGGAGTTAGTGACAATTTTGGGTAAAATTAAACGTCCGTTTAATTTTATTCGAAATAAATCGCTAAAACGAAATTGAAATCAAGGTGAGAACTTCTCACTCAATCGAATCAGTTTCGATTTTATTTTAAATAGTTAGATTTAAAATATTTGAATGCATGTTTGAATGATGATTGATATCTATTGATTGTTAAAATAGACATTATGCGCCGTTAGTAAGCGGATGTTATTTAATAAAAACATATACCGCGAATATTTCATAAACAGTGAAATTGGTATTATATATAATAGCAATATATATATATATATTGGCATATGTATATATTGGAGTTATTGATTTCCCGCATTTGTTTAGCGGATGAGACCCTATTGCGCCGTCTATTAAGCGGATAATATTTAAAATCCCATATACCGCGATAATTTCGTGCTGGAGCGGAATTGGTATTGTGCTAATGTTTGTGGATGCAGGAAAACCGGTTGGAGGGATCCAACTGGATTCCTCAACAGTATTTATTTGATTATGGATATTTTGATATTTGTTGATTATCATATTGATATATGATATCATTGTTGTCGTGATTGACTATTTGGTGTGTAGCATCATTGGACCAAATTTGGAATTTTAAAATGATTTCAAAGTGATTTTTGAAAGTATACGTTTATAAAATATTTTTCTGAATTTATCCATTTTAAATAAATAAACGTATAATTTTTAATGTTATAAAAATTATGATTTTTGAGAAATATAGTTAAAAGCTGATTTTTGAGAAATAAGGGTTAATGATTTTATAAAATAGTTTAATCGGGATTTTAGATTTTATTGTGAAAAGTTTAAATATAGGATTTATAAAATTTAATTATTTTATGAATCAAAATGGTGAAATAATAAAGGAGATTAAAGACGTTTTAAAGAATAATATAAATTGATTTATATTAAGAGATTTATAAATGGATATTTATAAATTGAAATATAGACATTTTAAAACAAGTTTTTATAAGTGTTGGAATGAAGTGAAAATGAATTTCATAAATGAATGAAATTTATAGAATTTTAAACAGTGAAGTTATAAATGGAATTTTATAAACAGTAGGTTTATAAAATTTATAAAGTTATTGAAAGAATGAATTTTGGATAAATAAACAATCTTGTAACGGTCCTGAATTTTGAACAATTTAATTTGTGAATATTTAATTAATTTTAAATATTCGAATGATGATTTGACTTGAATTTCAAATTATCAGAATAAATTGGCGATTAAATTTTAGAATTTAGTCTAGTGAAAAGTTGAATAGAATTTGAATTTAGCTTTGAAATTGAATATTGAATTGGTAATTAAAATTTGAACGAATGACTAGGAATAATAATTTGGATTTTGAGAATTATTATTTATGTGAATTTATAAATCGATGTTTAGTTATAACTAACATTTTTCTTTAACTTAAATAAATGAATAAAATTTTAATCAATATAAAATAAATTGAGAAACGCGTTAATATAAATTTGTGCTTGATAATTGAACTTCAAAACGTTTATATTTATTTAAAGAAAAAAATTTATAGAAAACAAAATTGAATTCAAAATAAAAATAAAAATATAAATATAAATATATATATATATAATAAAATAAATAAAGAATATACTAGTTAAAATTTTAAAAAGATGAATCAAGCAAAATATACAAAGCAAAGATTGCATTCAAAAAGAAAAAGGAAAAAAAAATAAAATAAAAATAAAATAAAAATAAACATAATAAAATAAGAAGTATAGGTTGCCTTACTCCTATCAGCTAAATCCACGCCGCTTTACACGCCTTTCATCATGCCGATACCCATTCCTCCATCCCCTTCTTAAAACACGAAACCCTACCCCTTTCCTCCTTTACACAGAAATAAAAAAAAATCAAATGAAAGAAACAACAATGGCGGCCTCTCTCTAATTGTCGCACGAGTCTCTCCCTCTTCGGCTTCAATTCGATTCGTCCTCCTATTCGTTCGTCGTCGCTTCGAAGCAAGGTGAGAAATTTTATTTCTCACATCTAATTCGTTCTCTGTTCTGTGCTTCAGTTATTCATGTATTTGTTGATGATTTTTATCTGCCTTGGTTCAATTTCAGTATGTTTTCGGCAAGTATGATTTTTGGGAAAACATAATTTTGATGAGAATTCGATTTGACTTTGTGTTTGATGATTTTCACTCCACTCTCTGATTTCATGAGTTTGCTGGCTTCGGCCTTGGATTGAGTTTTCAATTAACGGTGCTTGATAATTACTGCTTTGGTTGGTATTTTGAGTTGAAGTCACCTGACTTCGACATCCTTGGGCTTTTAATTACTTGCGGTCTCGATTTTGGTTACATACATAGCTGATGAGAACAGACACTGCATGTATGGTGGTTGGGTGTTATTTGCTATCATTTGCTCTTTGCTCTCAATCAATTTAATTTAAACTGATGAGAACAAATGCTATTTGATATTAGATCTAGACTGTTGAGAACAGATGCTATTGATTTTAATTTTTAAATTGGTGAGAACAGACACTACTTGAATTTAATTTAAATTGTTAAGAACAGACACTACCTGAATTTAATTTAAACTGTTAAGGACAGATGCTCTTTGAATTTGAATTTAAACTAATAAGGGCAGATAACACACTGCATGTCTGTTTGTTGGGTGATATTTGCTATGAATTGCTCTAGTAATTCGATTTAAACTGTTAAGAGCAGATGCTATTAATTTTTGTTTTAAACCCATAAGGACAGATGCAAGATAATATTGAAGAAATTTGTTTGTATGTATACGAGTTTCTGGAAATTTACTATGTACTTACATAAGTATGTATACACTGTTAGTATCAGTAATTGTTGATGTTCTTGACTTACGTTTTTAAATCCAGTGATTGTTTTAAAAAAAAAAAATAGTAAAGTACAGTAAGAAAATGATCTGAGTCCTCTTTGTTCATAGTTCCTCTCTGTCTTCATTTTTGATAAATAACTTCACAATTGAAAGTTGTTTTTAAATAATCTGTGCATGTGTCTGATAAAAGTAAGCTTGTTGGATTGATCTTGTGATGATGTTTTGTGTATACATATGTAAATATGTATATGTGTGTAGCTGACGCTATGAATCTACATACCTGTTGTTTTATTTCTATTTTCATTTATTAAGATTTTAAAAAGAAAAACTTTATCTCTGATTTTAGTTCTCTGTTAGGATTGATATGTAAACAAAATGTGTATGTTTAGTATTGATTCAGGTTGTAAATCATGATTTAGCTAAATTATTAGAGCCTGATTTAAAATAGGAATTGAGGCCAGTTTAAATTATGGATTCAAAAATGTAATTTGAATTTTAGTTTTGGAATATTTGAATAAATTTATAAAAGATAAAATGGCTTTCACTCAGGTAGCTTTAGTTACAGTATTTTGTTTCCTGTAGCCTGAAACAGTTTCAGGTTTTTGAATTTTAAAACTAAATTTTAAAAATAGTAAGGCAAGTTTAAATTCAAACTTTAAGTAAGATTAAACTATGAATTCAAATAGGTTTGAATTCCAGATATTTGAATAAAATTGCAGTAACAAAATAAAGTATTTAATAAATTTGATAAAACCTGTACACTTCTTATGCTCACTTATGGGCATTTACATTATTTACACTTTTTGTTGATCCATTACTGCATTTCCAGTTTGCAGTTCACCTAAGTTCATATATTGTTCTTGCATATATATATATACAAGTATGCATGCATTTGCTTCATTGTTTATTTTTCTGCACCACTTGCATATTACCTGAAGCTTGATATGCTAGCATTCATTCATGTGTATAACTGGTTCGATTAGTTCGATCGTTGACTTGCAATCATTGTTGTCACCTTTGTTTGCATATTTAGCTCGGTTGTTTGAGCACAATTGCATATATGATGTCTCGATTTTTGGGGCAGTGACATTGAAATTAGATCCTTCACTTGCTTTTGATTCAATGACCTTTGCGTGTTTCATATGACGTATTGGCGAGGCAGTACACGCGTGCGTGTACTGCAGCCAATCGATATTGATATTTTAAATGATATTTCAATTGTTTAAAATTGATTTGATTTAAATTGATGATTTTGTTGTTAATTGCCGTTTTGGCAATTCTGTGGTTTTCTAAATTATCTTCGTTAATAATCCTTTCATCTATCTTCATTGATAATCTGAATCTACAGATTTGTTGTTTAACACTGTTAAGTGTTATATTTACCGTTATCCGATTTCTTGTTAAAGGGTCGGATAGGTAAATTATATTTGACTGTCATCTAATTGTTTGATTATTATTGCTTCTATGCACTAATAACTGAGTTTGAATTAGACTGACCCGTGTATTATTTTCTTTTGAATATAATACTCGGGTCAGACCGAGTATTTTTACAGCTTGAAGATTTTCAGGCCGCGAAGTTAGAGAGAGAGAGGGGAAAGCACTTCACTAAAGTTTTTCGAGAAAATTTTCTTTGTACTCTAAAAGATATATATATATATATATAGATAACTGTTCCGCTGTATAAAAGCATAATGCATTGTACAAACTCTGATATACGTATGTAAGAAAAATTCATTTATGAATTTTATTATGATTATTCTGTGATTCTGTGGCTGTTTCTGTTTAAACTTTATAAACTGAACAACAATCCATCATTTTGAACGTTTCTAGCTGGTTTAATTACCGACTAGAGGCGGTCAGAGCGGCGGGTCGTTACAAAAGTGGTATCAGAGCTTTGGTTTACTCAAAGCTCAGTTTATGATGTTTAATATGAATAGTTACTAGGACCACTTTAAAAGAAAGTGCTTTTCAAATTTAAAGAAGTATAAAATTGTTTTCTTTAAAATAAAAGGCATTTTGAAAGTTTGAATTATTTTGAAATTTCCCCTCTAAATTTAAGTGCGATAGTTTATATTCGGTGAGGTCTCATTAGATTTGAGTTTCAATCGTTCGGAAGCTCATTATCGAATTATTGAGATTTATGAAAAATGAAATATGAGTTAAGTGAATTAATGAATTGGTTTAAATTGGTTTAAATCGAATAACTTGAATATTTCAAGTAAAAATTAGGAAATAAAAGGATATGTCAATTTAGTTATAGCCAAGATGATAATTAAACTATAACTTGAGAATTTGATTTTGAATTCTTTTGAAAATTAATTTCAAATGTTTTGAAGAACGATTTAGTGAATAAATGAATTATAAGTATTTAACTTATAATATGGATTTTGGGTATATAACTGAGTTATATAAATTGAATTGAATTAATAAAAAGATTTATAAATCGATGTTTTATAAATAGAAAAGGAATTTGTAAAGATTGTTTATAAATTCGAAACCAATTGAATTTGTTAAATGAAAAATAGAAGTTATTAAAGGAGATATATTCGTGATTTTGGACAGCGAATTATCCTTTAAGTTAAATATTGTTATAGTAAATGTTGGTTGGGAATTTTATCCACGATTTTGGACAGTGGATAATCCTTTAAATAAAAAGTGTAGAAACACTGAATTGAATAGATAAGTATATTCACGATTTTGGACAGTGAATATATTATTGAATAAAACAGATATGTTTTAGGTAAAATAATTGAATAATCCAACCTCTGCTAATAAGAATTGCAAATATTGATAGGAAACTTCGAAAACACCTTGTTTATTATAATGGCGAAAACCGAAGCACAAAAAGCAGCACGCCGTGAACGAAGAGCAATTGCTCGTAGAGAAGCAGAAGCGAGACGTGCGGAAATTGAAAGGAGATTCAATGAAAGGCAAGCACCTGGTCCATATGATGAGGTTATTTGCTATCGATGTCATAAAAAGGGACATTATGCCATTAAGTGCCGAGTAAGGAGAAAGAAAAGGAATGTGGATGATCGGTTCGCTCGTCCTGAGATTGTGTGTTTTAAATGTCGGGAGAAAGGGCATTTTCTTAGTCATTGCCCTAAAGTGAAAAGGAAAAAGTGCGTACTCAATTTACCCGTCGATAGATTGACAATCTGCTACCATTGTCGTCAGACTGGATATATAGCCAGAAACTACACCGAAAGACAACAGGTAGAGCAAGCTATAGCCCGACCAGCTAGAGCGAAAAGTGCTCAGGTGATAGATAAGGATGGAAACATCTCATATTTTTGCAATAACTGTAAGGAGTGGGGACATGTGGATTTTGAATATGTTAATTCTCCTTTAACACAACATGAAATAGTGTCATCCGAAGATGAAAGTTTGGCAAAGATGCATACTATCGGACAAGAAGTCATTAGTCCTTAATTATTCTGAATCTTAAACCAATCGATATATTTTGTAATACTCTCCTTTGTAATCCATAATCTTTTGTGTACGTCTTTTAAAAGTATTAAGCTATGTAAAATTTTGTACAGAAGAAATATTTTAATGAAATAGCATCTTGGGAAGTGATATTATGGAAGGAAGTTTAATTGTTGATTTAACTGTATGAATCAAACTAGTTTTGATGTGAAGTTTATATTTCAAGTTTAAAACTATTGCCTAAAATAGTTAATGTGGAAATATGAATTTAATGGAACTAAATCGAAGAATAATTTACTAAAGAACTAGTTGATTATTTTTGAAATAGAAAGCAAATGTAAAGTTCAAATGAAATTTAGATTTCAAATTTGAAGTTGTCAACATGATAATCCATTATAGGTTTAATAAATTCAGTGATGAATTTGAATTTAAACGTGCGGAAAAATTAAATTAAGTGAAAAACTTAATATTGAAAAGTTTGAAATCGATTTAAAACTAATACTAGGAAAAGTATGAAGAATTCAAACTATGAATTAAGTTGAAGTTGAAAAAGTTAATGGTTTTAAAGATGTTTTAAAATGCATTAACTATCGAATACATAGATTTCATCATTCAATTGTTGAAATAGGCGTTTCGAGAAATAAGGAAATGGTGGACTATAACACTGTTGTTATAGTAAATGGTTTCCGGAAGGAAATGTTGTTTATAGTATTGGGATTTATATATCTATCTTAAATCCGAATCCCTATACTAGTGATTTTGAGTTGTCGTAACGATGTTTTACGCAACATTCGTTTTAACTCAAATAAATGTGTTTAAAAGAATGATTTCCTTAAAGAATGAAATATATACTTAATTTTGATTCAAGTATATCGAATATTTTCAAAGTGTTGAAAATGAAAGAATTTGTGAATTACTTATTATTGAATAAGTATGGAAATATTTTCCAATATGAAATGAAAGGTTTGAAACTTTATCTTTTAAAGAAAAATTGAAAAATGAATATTTGAAATTTGTTTCAAATGGCTAAGTGTGAAAATTATATATCTTGTAAAGATATTATTTTGAGAAATTTGAACGATTAGTTCAACTTGTAAATTTTTCAAAGAATTGAATTTTGAGTTAAATTGAGTTTAACTTCGACACCAAAAACAATATAAGTTCAACTTTGAATTTTGGATAGTCGATTGGGATTGTATGTCTAACATTGTGAATTGATGACGTATCATTTGATCTCTATTAAATATATATCTAAGGTGGCGGAGAATTTATTCTTTTAGCTTAACACCCTTCTTTGAGACGTACGAGCTTAGAGGTTATATATCGATAGACATCAATTATGTGTTGAGAATTGACGATGTAATGTGGAATCCAAATCGAATGTGAAGTCGATAATGAATTGGATTGTGAATGTGAATTAGGTTTGAGATAACCTTAAATTTTCAAATCGATTTAGAGGAAAATTTTAAACGTGATGGAAAATTTGGAATCCTCTATTTGTTGTGAATGTGAATTGAGTTTTCGTAACTTATATATGTGAATATAATCGAAAACCATCAGTTTAGAAAGTCATTATTATGAAAGTCCTGTGTAAGTTTACATAGGTATGATAAGTACGAAATGTGAAATGAAGTACTATATGTATATGACATATGTTTTCTAAAAACTGAGGATATGGAAATGTACCTTCCATTTATTATGTGTGAAAGTGATTGGAACTCGGTGGAGTGTCCACTGAAAATCGTAGCTACGTAGAATTCCATTAGTGGAATGTCCAATGGGACTGATATGATATCCCCCACGATGGATCATCGTGTTTGGGATTATGTGATTGATGCTGGCGTAATTCGTGGGGCGTGATGCCTACAGTTACAAGCGATTCCACTGAGATAGTGGCGCAACCGCCGAGTAAACTGCGATCTGGAAACCGAAGCGAAATTCGAGGGGCGTGATGCCTAAGGCTACGAGCAATTCTACTGAGATAGTAGCGTAACCGCCGTGTGGACCGCGATCTAAGGCGATAACCATGGCGAAATTCGAGGGTGATGAGAAATCTAAGATTACAAGTGATTCTACTGAGATAGTAGCGTAACCGCCGTGTAAACTGTGATCCATGGGGGAACGTGCTTTCCATATCCATTTTTAAAAGATTTTTTAAAAAAAAAGTATTTTCACTGGGAGTTGAAGCAAGTATGTTTAGTACTTGGAGATTTTTAGTCTTGCGCCTGGCCAGCGTACGCCTAAAGTCTGTGAGAACGACGATGGACTTGTTAAACTTTGAGTTATCAAGTATTTTCAAAACTTTGAATAGAAAATCAATAATCTGAAATTAGAATTACACAATTCTAACTTAATGAATTAAGGAAGAAGATTTTTAAAAGTATCTTGAAAGTCCATAGCTTTGGAAATGATGTAATATGCAAATATTTAGCACGAAAGATTTCAAGTTTAAAAAAATCTAAGTTTTTGTAAGTCAAAAAAAAAAAAAAAAATTAGTAAAAGACTTTTGTGTCTTGATTATTGAAATTGATAAACAAAACTAGTAGATAAAATAAATGGAATGAATCAGTAAGATTAAACTATGAATTCAAATAGGTTTGAATTCCAGATATTTGAATAAAATTGCAGTAACAAAATAAAGTATTTAATAAATTTGATAAAACCTGTACACTTCTTATGCTCACTTATGGGCATTTACATTATTTACACTTTTTGTTGATCCATTACTGCATTTCCAGTTTGCAGTTCACCTAAGTTCATATATTGTTCTTGCATATATATATATATATACAAGTATGCATGCATTTGCTTCACTGTTTATTTTTCTGCACCACTTGCATATTACCTGAAGATTGATATGCTAGCATTCACTCATGTGTATAACTGGTTCGATTAGTTCGATCGTTGACTTGCAATCACTGTTGTTACCTTTGTTTGCATATTTAGCTCGGTTGTTTGAGCACAATTGCATATATGATGTCTCGATTTTTGGGGCAGTGACATTGAAATTAGATCCTTCACTTGCTTTTGATTCAATGACCTTTGCGTGTTTCATATGACGTATTGGCGAGGCAGTACACGCGCGCGTGTACTGCAGCCAATCGATATTGAAGTTTTAAATGATATTTCAATTGTTTAAAATTGATTTGATTTAAATTGATGATTTTGTTGTTAATTGCCGTTTTGGCAATTCTGTGGTTTTCTAAATTATCTTCGTTAATAATCCTTTCATCTATCTTCATTGATAATCTGAATCTACAGATTTGTTGTTTAACACTGTTAAGTGTTATATTTACCGTTATCCGATTTCTTGCTAAAGGGTCGGATAGGTAAATTATATTTGACTGTCATCTAATTGTTTGATTATTATTGCTTCTATGCACTAATAACTGAGTTTGAATTAGACTGACCTGTGTATTATTTTCTTTTGAATATAATACTCGGGTCAGACCGAGTATTTTTACAGCTTGAAGATTTTCAGGCCGCGAAGTTAGAGAGAGAGGGGAAAGCACTTCACTAAAGTTTTTCGAGAAAATTTTCTTTGTACTCTAAAAGATATATATATATATATATATATATATATATATATATATATATATATATATATGTTAACCCTAACTCGTTCATGAGTTAACAGGTCCACGAGTTAAGGCATGTACGACTCAAGGCATGTACGAGTTAAAGGATACATGAGTCAGTAACTTCCTACGACTTAAAGACCTCTACGAGTTGGCAAGCTTACGAGATAAGCGGCCTACGAGTTAAGGAGTACCCGAGTTAAGCTACTTGCGAGGTAAGCCTTTACGAGATTAGCAGATCTGCAAATTAGCAAGTGTACGAGTTAAGATCATCCACGAGTTAAGCCTCTACGAGATAAACAGGAACCCGAGATAATAGGCTTACGAGATAAGCGGCTCACGACTTAACGAAATGGATGGCCTACGACTTAATGATAACTGCAGTTTGTATGACTTAAGACCCTTACGACTTAAAGAGGATACGACCTAAAGACACATCTCTTAACTCGTCTACGAGTTAAGACTTGCTTTAAACCATTTGCAATTAGTTAAGTCGACTACGACTTACGGCATAGAAAGAGTCGTATACGACTAAAGAAAGGAAATTAGCAATTGCAGCCAGATAACTCATACACGACTTAGAACTTAGGGATGGGTTCAAAAAAGGCGAACTGCCATAGACTCAGCTCAGTGACTCGGGGACGACTTACCTTAAGTCGAACACGACTTATCTTAAGTCGGCCACGAGTTAGGACTTTGCACTTTTTTTTTTCGCCCAGAACTCTCTATAAATATGCAACCATCTCCAACATGCAAAGGACTTTTGGCTCATTCTCTTCAAGCGCCATTACTCTGCCGAATTCCAGACTACTTCAAAGCTTTTTAGATCCAACAAACTTCTAAAGGAACTCCATGAAGGAATCATCCACATTCGCCATGGATTTGAAGATGATTGTCAACATCAAAGCTTGAGCTACTTGTTTTACATATCCTATCACTTGAAGTGTGTTGTAATTGAAAGATCTTGTAAAGGATTGTAATCAAACTAGTGATAAAAAGATTAAAGTGGACGTAGGCTGGATTATAAGCCGAACCACTATAAATACTGTGTCTCTTACTGTTTTTCTGCATACTTTCTGCTTATTTCTGTTTCCCGTACGAACGGGTGGTGCTTTCACAATCACATCTTATACACCAGGGTGTTAGCGTTTAAATTTGAGCGTTAACATTTTGGTGCTTTCACTGAGAATTGAACTCAGGACATCTATCATCATTGCTTCAGAAAGATTTGTAGATAAAGTTTCTTTAAGAACCAGAAGTTTATCCGAAATCATGGCTCCTGGAAGGAAAAGTAAATCTGTGAGATCTGCAAACGTTCAAGAGGGAACCTCCGCTTCCCCAACACCAAATCAAGCTACTCCAACTGTTGGGGTTACGAAAGCAGAGTTGGATGCCGCAATTTTGGGGTTGAACAGACAGATACATGCTCAAAATGTGCAAATGGAAGCCCAGAATGCCCAAAACGCCTTAATCCTGAATAAGTTGAACGATTTGCTCGGGGCAAACCGTCAATCAACAGCTAATGAAAGGAATTTTGCTGGTAATATTCATGAAACTGAAGAAAGGAATGTTTCCGAAAGGGACACTAACCCCGCTGAGCAAATACTTCCTGAGGTTGGCGGATCTAGGGCTCGCAATGATGAAGAATATCTCTCTGGAATGGTTCGCCAAATTATGAAGGAGAGCATGCAAAGAGTCGAAGATGAGAAAGAATGGGGCTTTGCTCCAAGCAAGACTCCATTTACTGAAAAAATTCTAAAGGCTGAATTCCCACGAAAATTTGCTCCTCCAACTATCCCAGCTTATAGGGGGACAAGTGATCCAAAGGAATTTCTGTATAAGTATGATTGGCATATGACGGGTGCCCGAGCCTCAGATGAAGTAAAATGCAGATATTTCCCCGTATATTTGGAAGGCGTAGCTCTGCTTTGGTTCACAAAACTACCTGTCCGGTCCATCGATCAGTTTTCAGACCTAACCAGGAAATTTAAAGAGCAATTTAGGCTATATGCTTCAAAGGCAAAAGACATCATGTCGTTATCCGGTTTGGAACAGAATCCGGGGGAAACTATCAAGTCTTTTTTAAATCGCTTTAATATAGCGTTAGCTGAGGTGGATAATGCAGAACCCCGCATGGTCTTGACCTATTTGATGAGGGCCATAGATAAATCTAGTGAGTTTGGAAGATGGTTGAATATGAAGGAACCAAGCTCTCTCGAAAAGTTCTACAAGAAAGCAGACGAGTTCATGCGTCTGGAGAGCCGCCCTGTATCGACAAAAGCAGCATTGGAAAAGGTTGAAGCTAACACCAATGCTCCACGCAAAAATGAGTCTGTGGGACAGAAGAGGGAGAACAACAATGGAAAACAACAGAATAATCAGAAGAAGCATAGATCCTTCAAGCCATCAGAATACACACCTTTGTCAGATACTCCAGAACGAATCTACCTGGCTACCAAAGATTCTGTCAATTATCCTAAACCCCCAGTCTTGAGAACCGGGAAAAAAGCTGTGCAAAGTGGGAGGTTCTGTCGCTTCCATAATCAGCCCGGTCATGACACTGATGACTGCCGTCAATTGAAGAATCTAATTGAAGAATTGTTAAGGGAAAATAAACTACAACAATTTGTGAAGAAGAATGATAATAATAATCCTGCTTCGTCGAACCAAGGACAGCAAACTCCTGCTCATCAATCTGGGACTAATGGCAAAGATGCAGGTTTTGAGTCTGGAAGGCCTGTTATCAATATCATTATAGGCGGACCTCACCTAGCGGGCAGAAGCTGGGGTGAGATGGAAAGGTATTCCCGGGCCCTGAAATATGCACCGGAGGAAGAAAATGTTTTTGTTCTAGAAGACACTACGCCTTTGAAGCAACGAAAGACATTCAATGATGACATTGTATTCAAAACCAGGGATTCCATCGGTATTGATGCCCCAACCTTGGATCCTTTGGTCATCTCGGCTGGCATTGGGCCAGCCATCGTCAGAAGGATTCTTATCGACAGCGGCGCATCCTGTAATATCCTCTTTAAGAAAACCTTCGACCAGATGAAGATTCCTATGGTTGAAGTGCAGGCATCATTGCAAAAAATTGCTGGCTTCGCAGGGGAGCCAAAGCAACCAGTAGGAACCATTGACTTGCTTGTGGAACTCGGAGAAGGAGAAAGAAAAGTAGTTCGCAAGCAGACTTTTGTGATAGTAGATGAATTTTCTGCTTATAATGCTTTCTTTGGTCGACCTATTCTTGCTGCATTCAAAGCTGTCCTTGCCCCATGGTGTCTTACTATTAAATTCCCTACAGACAATGGGGTAGGAGTTATTAAAGGAGACCAGAACGCTGGGCGAGAATGTTATATGACAGAGCTGCGAGAAACAAGGAAGAGAGAAATGGGAAAAGATGCGGCAACCCCAATCCGCATCAAAACGCCAACCCTATAGCAACTACAGGGCGGACCCTGCACTGGCGAGCATAGCGGGGCGCGAAAAGTGATGGATCCTAGAAAGGCCAGTGCGGGGGAGAGTAGGGTGGTACCAGCAGAAACAACGATACCGGTGCCTGTTGATCTGAAGGACCCAAACAAGGTGCTGAATGTGGGTTCACAACTTAATGTGTCAGTTCAGAATGCCTTGATATCTTTTTTGAAAGCAAACCTGGATGTTTTCGCTTGGACCCATGCCGATATGTGCGGAATATCCCCAGAAGTTGCGGTACATGCTCTGAATATCGACCCAAAGTTCACGCCGGTAAAGCAGAAAAGAAGAATCCAAGGTCCAGAAAGGTCGACAGCATTGAAAGAGGAAGTTGACCGGCTCATGGAGAATAATTTCATCAGAGAATCTACCTATCCAAATTGGGTTTCAAATCCAGTGCTGGTTAAGAAAGCAAATGGAAAATGAAAAGTTGCAATCTGAAGCACTAGATCTTCTTGATGAGAAAAGAGAAGAAGCAGAACTCAGAGTTGCAGCTCATCAACAAAGAATAGCCAGACATTTCAATTCTAAAGTTCGCCAACGCAGCTTTGAAATCGGAGATCTAGTCCTGAAAAGAATTATGACCGCAACAGGTGTGTTTGGGCCCAATTGGGAAGGACCGTATGTGATAGGTCAGAAGCTTCTTGACGGCACATTCAAACTCACTACTGTTGAAGGAGATCAAATTCCAAGGGCATGGAACAGCAATCATTTGCGTCCATATTTTACTTGAAATTCTTGTTGAAATATTGTAAAAAGAATTGTGAATGTATGATTCTTGTAATTGAAAGCAATTGTAAAACTGATGAAAGTGAATGATGAACGAATATAAAGTGGATGTAGGCCCAGATTTTTGGCCGAACCACTATAAATCTTGTGTTCCTTACTTTTATTACATGTTTGCTTTATTTTCGATATAAAAAGTACATAGAATGTATTGCTAAAATGTCGATTTAAATTTTTGCAGACAATGGAAGTAAAACTTGCACATAATAAGACCGAGCAATTCACTCCATCATTCAACAAACAAATTTCAAGTCATAAAAAACCCGAATTCAAATCCTAGATAGGAAATATTTCAATTGAACGGCTAATGATTTCGTAAAAACGAGCCCTTGCTAATAAATTGAGATTGTTTGAACAAACAAACATCCAATTAGGAAGCTAGCGCCCGTTCTCACGAACTTGCCTGTCAATGAAGTATACTTCCTTGGATTAAACCAGCTACTTGCAAAAAAGGGGAAATGACGACTTGGAAAGGAAAAATAGAGGAATTGAAAGGCATAAGCAAGAAGACGAGGAAACAACCAAAATCCATCATCAGCAACACAAGTCCTCTTCAGAGGCACAACTCTTCGGAGGATAAAAGGCCTCTAATGGGTCATATGCCACAAAAAAGAAAGTTCTCTACTCAACAAAAAAGATTGGAGGAGTCATGACCCTCCAACCATGAGAGAGCAACTTCCAGGCGATGAAAACCCTCTCTGAGGCACATTTCACCAGGATTCGAAGTAGTTGCTCTTCGGAGTTTCACTTCACCAAAGTTGAAATGCAAACAAAATAAAGACCTCTTCGGAGGCACATTTCACCAGGAGTCGAAGTAGTTGCTCTTCGGAGTTTCACTTCACCAAAGTTGAAATGCAAACAAAATAAAGACCTCTTCGGGGGCACATTTCACCAGGAGTCGAAGTAGTTGCTCTTCGGAGTTTCACTTCACCAAAGTTGAAATGCAAACAAAATAAAGACCTCTTCGGGGGCACATTTCACCAAGAGTTGGGGTAGTTACTCTTCAGAGTTTCACATCACCAAAGTTGAAATGCAAATAAAATAAAGACCTCTTCGGAGGCATATTTCACCAGGAGTTGAAGTGTAACAGCCGCTCTTTGGAATTTCACTTCACCGGAGTTGAAAGACAAGCAAAATAAGGACCTCTTCGGAGGCACAATCAAGAAGAAAGACCTCTTCGGAAGCCCACGTTTCACCGAGATTGAAATAAAACTTCCAAGTGTTGAAACGTGGAAAAGCTTTCTAAGGCAAAACTCTTTGGAGGTACACGTTTCGCCGAGATTGAAATAAAACTTCCAAGTGTTGAAACGTGAAAAAATCCCTCCGTAGAGGTACAACTTTCCATATATAAAAAAGAAAAATCCTCATCAGGGGCATGCTTTAACTCACAAAGGAAGAGTAATTTACCTATTCTGGAAAATGATCTTCTTTTAAAAAAAAAAAAAAAAAAAAAAAAAGGGAAGAAGAGAAGAGAAAAGGAGTTAAAGTACCCTTCAGAGGTCCGCTTTGCTACATAAAAGAAATCACTCGGTAAAAAAGAAAATGTACTTAAGCAAAAAAGAAAGAAGTGATTTCTTCAAAGGACAAAGCGCGTAGAAACTCATATGAAGGGGGTTGCACTCTACAAGAATTCTTTTTAAAATAAAAATAAAATAATTATTCTTTAGCAAATAAGAGTGCAAGTCCCCTCGAGGTATAGAATATTGCAGCATACTTATGGAATGGGGGCAATATAGTATAATTACACACGATATGGTATAACTAAACCAGCAAAAGGTAACGCTCAAGTAACATACCATAAGCTCGCTGCAATATCAAATAAACTCATGCCAAAACGAATAACAAATGTATTCTTTAATTCAAACAAAAGTTTGTACAAACGAGGAATCATTTTATTCAATTACAATGCAGGTACAGGTTTCAAAATAAAGAAAAGCGGGGGCCGGCACCCGCACAATTCTCGGCCAGTACATGCAAAACACAAAAAACTAGAAACTGAAGATCTTCACTTCTTTTTGCTGCCTTTAGACCCTTTACCCGGCCGAATGATCAGCTTATCAGGGCGGTCGGTGGGCATAAGGGAAGTGGGAGAGGAAGGCGCAACCGGTCCAGCTTTCAGCTCCTCTTCAGTGGTGGTGACTATCTTCCCCCTCCTCTTTGGTGTCCCACGCTTCTTTTTTCTTCTTTTTTTTGAGGAAGACTCACTCCCGGGAGTGACAAGTTTAGATAGAACAATCTCGTCAGAGGGAGTTCGCTCTGAAGATGTGTCACCTCCCTCAGGCCTTTCATCTTTCTGCTCTTGTGAAGCAATGGGATCATCCAAGCCGTGAAGAGCCTCTATTTGTTCTTCTTGTGACCCAGGTTGCGAGGCAGAAGGAGGCGCCACTTGAAGAGATGGAGGAAGGATCACCGGGGGAGAAGAAGCTTGAGTTTGGCTCGGTGCTTACTCTACAAAGGAGAAAAAACTTAAAATATCAGTATCTTTCGAAAAGAGAGGGGATGACGGCTCGTCAAAAGTCGGGAATTCATTGACATTTGAGGAATAATCAAAAGTCGGGAATTCATTGACATTTGAAAAATAATCAAGAAGATCGTCAAGTTCACAAGGAGCGAACGAGCAGTTCACCACTTGGGCTGGTCCGGTGTCAAGTTTACCTGGAGCAGTTGGATCTCTGAGGCTGATTTCATATCGCTGTGCTTCGTTGCTTTCACCACCTTCATCCCCGCCTTGTGCACTTGTAGTTTCAGTTACTGTCTTAGTTGCAGGCGGAGTATAGGAGCTAGAACCCGTGATGTCAACCACAGGAGAAACTGGAGGTTGGACAGAGGAAGTAAGCGTTAATTCCTTTCCAGAACGTTCCTCTTCCGCCATTCCAGTTCTCATCCTGGCAAGTTGTTCTCGCCCCTTCGCAAGAGCAGCGCGAGCTTCCTCATCCAGGTAACGCGCCTCAAAATCTTCATCGCCATACCCGGCGTCTTTAAACATGTTAAGAGCAGCTTCCCACACCTCGGCCAGGGTGATTTCATACTTAGGACCAAGAAAAGAGAGGCTGCCGCGTCCCAAGACACAGTGTAAATAAAAATCGAATAAAGTCGAATTGATATCGGTTTCCATGGTCTGAGCAGTTTCTTCGGCTGCAATTTTGCCAGCCATGGCCTCATCTCGATCTTTTTCGGTCTGAGCAAGTTGGGCTTTTAGCGCTTCAATCTCCATGTCCCGGGCGCTCAGTTTATTCTGCAACTGGGTGACATCAGTGCGGTGGTTCTCTACAGCTTGTTCTAACCTCTCAGCTTTAGCTTCAGCGTCCCTCTGGCTGGCGTGCGCATCTCGCACTTGTTTTTGCAATACCTCTTCTCTTTGGGTGTAAGTATTAGTAGAAGAGGCAAGATCATCTTTGAGCTGCTTTACTTCAGCTTCGAGTTTTTCATTGTATTCGGCTATCTCCTTCATCTCAGCGTTGTGTTGATCAAGAATCTTCTGCCATTCTGATTTGTCATTTTCCATGGTCAGCATTGCTTCGATGTTAGCCCGATTAACTCTTTGAAGTTCATCAACCAGCTTTTGCCATCCAGACATTCTATCGATATCAAGCTTGACAGCATCGAGATTTCTGTACATAGCTTCTTTGTCAATGGGGACCAAATCAAGGTCGAAGCGTACCCCCCTCAAACACCAGTTCGGGAATCGGCTCTGCAAAGTCGGGGGGCCCCTTTCAACATGGTATGAAGGCCTGTTGAGAAGTGTTTGGATGGCACTTCCTTCAAGAGCAGGAGATTTGGAAGGGATGTCAATAGAAACTGAGGCGCCAGGTCTCTCAGATGTCACGGGCACGTGCTCCTCGCCAAGTTTGGTCCGCTTTCTCGAATCCTCAATATGGCTCTTCCCCCTATCATCGTGCGTTTTACGTTTATGGGAATCATCATCCCTTGGGAAGGATTCATGTCGCGTGCCCGCTCCCTTATGACGTTCTTCATACCTTCTCCTCTCTTCAGCTTTTCGCGCAGCTCTCTGCTCATTGGTCTCTCTGGGATCGGTATAGTATTGCTTGTAATCATAGCTGCCACGCCCTCCATAGCGTCGAAAGTCTTTGTAATAAGAACCGCTGCCGCTGCGCCCCATAGAGGAATCTGAAAAGGCAAAAATAGCAAGTCTTAGAAACTTCCGGAGAAAAGAAGTTAAATGTGAACAAATGCCAAAAAATCCTAAGTGTTGTGTGATGTGCAAGCTACGCGCATTAAGCTACAAACCACTCATTGGTGTAGAGGTGATGATAGCTTGGGTATGAGGAGTTGGTGTTTGTGTTGGTGTTAGTCGAAGAAGGGACGTCGCCTCAATTATAGGAGAGATAGTTTTAGACACGTCATCTCTAAAAAGCTCCTGTGAGGTCACTATTATGTCGCTCAACCCATCATAAACATCGTCACCATCATGCTCGGTGAGACTTGTTTTCTCAGTTCCTACATCAGCTAATCCCCCGAGAGGCTGTGAAGGTTCTTCTTCTTCCTCAATCGGGGCAAGTGCCGTCTTACTAGATGACCCCATAATGTCGGTAGGGATGGAACATTTCACCAATGAAGCTTCGATGTTAGACTCTTTTGATGAGGGTTGTTCGATAGTAACGGGGGCATCCGATGCTTCAGTCGGGGAATCAGGAACTTCAGTCGGGGCTTCACGAGGCTGAGTATAGCGAGAAGAGTGAAGAAGCCCGTATTGATGTGAAAAGTCATCTCTCAGCAAAAACTTTATACTCCTCTCTTCTACTGGCACAGCATTCAATCTTTCAAAAATTTGCTTATAGCCTGGGTCTCTAGAAGGAGGCGGAAGCGCTGAAAAGTAAAAAGGGAAATTAACATCTAACTACTCAGGCTATGAAAAGATTTTATAAGGAAAACATGTGTCAGGAATAAAGCTGAACGCCCTTACTTCCAACTCTCCACACACCATAAAACCCCGGAGGGCAACGAACATAGAAGAATTGGGTTAAAAACCCGTGAGCAGTATCAGGGAGGCCAACAATCAGTTTGCGGTTTCGGGCGCTCCTCACAACAGTAATGGAAGGATGATCCTTAGTCCGAGTAAAAGAGCATAGATAACAAACTTCACCAAAGCTTGGAAGTCGATCAAGTGTTCTCCTAAAAAGCACACACAACCCCATTAGAATGGCATAGCCATTGGGGTGTAGCTGGGATGGAGCAATGGCCAGTTGATGGAGAAGTTGTTGGAAAAAGTCGTTGAAAGGAGGAATGCCTCCACTTAGGCACATTTGCCGGTTAATTGTCACAAAGCCAGAAGGAGCTATATCGGCAGTGTTATTTCTTTCGGGAAGAATGGCATCTGATTCAACGATACCAAACTGAGCACACAACTGGCGAAAAACTTTGTATGATAGTGAAGTAGGAGCTCTTTCGGGAGGATTAACCAGTGGAGCCGGAAGAACAGTTACCTCTCCAGTCCGAACTGTTGCATCACCTTCCTGAGAAGTCATTCTACACAAACAACTGGATATTCAAATATGAAGGTGCACGTTTCCTAAAAAAGTGTGAAGTGTTGTGCAAAAAACTAATAAAAAATAACAAGTAAATATAACTGAAATAAGACTAGTCGACGATTGATCGATTACAAAAATTTCAGAACTTGTTAGTCTTTAGTTCAAGTATAATATTAATGCGAGCTGGTCAATTTTAATTGACTGTTTCAGTATTGCTTTAGTATTTTACTTGAAGTTAATAAGTTGAGCACTTCATTCACACAATCTGTTTAAGTTTAATGACTGTTATTAGCTAATCTGTCATTCGAAGAGGGCGATCAATGGCAGTATATTCGCCCCGGTTTTTCTGTAAATGTTGTATTGGACAGGTTGTTAGCTTGCGAGTCAAAGTAATTTGTAAAAGAAGGCATCAAAGTTCAACAGTTCAACATCACTGCAACAATTCAAGGTTTAAGCAGATCCTAAAAAACACAAGTGCTAAGTCGTATCGGACTCAAGTACTAAGTCAAAACCGACTCAAGTACTAAGTCGTAACCGACTCAAGGGATGAGTCGTTCCTATCCTAAGTCGTCAACACATCAAGCTGGTAATCCCCTAAGTCCTAAGTCGTAACTCGAGGAACAAGAAAAAGGCTATGATGCAAATCAACTGGAAATCCTTTAAGTCTTATCTCGGCTACGATTCATGGAATTCGCTAGGTCGCATGGAGAATCTCTGGGTTGTATATGAGACAATTCTTCACTCTATTCAGTCAAATTTCTCAACCAACCTGCCTTCCTCTCCAATTCCCAACCCGAAAACCTAATAACCTCACAATAAACAACGACCTAAACCTATCACATTACAGGTCGCCTCAAATCACAAATCGCCATAAGTCAAGCCAAACAAGTTTGAATTCATCAGTGATCGATTTGGCAGAACTCGTAGGGTTTGAAGGGGCAGGCCAGAAACGAAGAACTGAATACATAAAGTAACAATGGTTAACGGTCGAAGTTTGAAGCAAGATCGCTTACGATTGTTTGATGCTAGAAAGAATCGGAGATGAATCGGGACGAAATCGCCTCGGAGAGCTTGAAGATGCGTTAATGGCAGAAAGCGGTTTAAAAGGTTAAGTGATGAGAAGAAGGACGACTCAGGCTTTTATATCTAGAAAGGTTGGGATTTGAAACGACATGACCGAGTTATGATAAGTCGAAGCACACGACTTACGATTTAAGCGTGTGCTTCGAGGGGCAAATGTTAACCCTAACTCGTTCACGAGTTAACAGGTCCACGAGTTAAGGCATGTACGACTCAAGGCATGTACGAGTTAAAGGATACATGAGTCAGTAACTTCCTACGACTTAAAGACCTCTACGAGTTGGCAAGCTTACGAGATAAGCGGCCTACGAGTTAAGGAGTACCCGAGTTAAGCTACTTGCGAGGTAAGCCTTTACGAGATTAGCAGATCTGCAAATTAGCAAGTGTACGAGTTAAGATCATCCACGAGTTAAGCCTCTACGAGATAAACAGGAACCCGAGATAATAGGCTTACGAGATAAGCGGCTCACGACTTAACGAAATGGATGGCCTACGACTTAATGATAACTGCAGTTTGTATGACTTAAGACCCTTACGACTTAAAGAGGATACGACCTAAAGACACATCTCTTAACTCGTCTACGAGTTAAGACTTGCTTTAAACCATTTGCAATTAGTTAAGTCGACTACGACTTACGGCATAGAAAGAGTCGTATACGACTAAAGAAAGGAAATTAGCAATTGCAGCCAGATAACTCATACACGACTTAGAACTTAGGGATGGGTTCAAAAAAGGCGAACTGCCATAGACTCAGCTCAGTGACTCGGGGACGACTTACCTTAAGTCGAACACGACTTATCTTAAGTCGGCCACGAGTTAGGACTTTGCACTTTTTTTTTTCGCCCAGAACTCTCTATAAATATGCAACCATCTCCAACATGCAAAGGACTTTTGGCTCATTCTCTTCAAGCGCCATTACTCTGCCGAATTCCAGACTACTTCAAAGCTTTTTAGATCCAACAAACTTCTAAAGGAACTCCATGAAGGAATCATCCACATTCGCCATGGATTTGAAGATGATTGTCAACATCAAAGCTTGAGCTACTTGTTTTACATATCCTATCACTTGAAGTGTGTTGTAATTGAAAGATCTTGTAAAGGATTGTAATCAAACTAGTGATAAAAAGATTAAAGTGGACGTAGGCTGGATTATAAGCCGAACCACTATAAATACTGTGTCTCTTACTGTTTTTCTGCATACTTTCTGCTTATTTCTGTTTCCCGTACGAACGGGTGGTGCTTTCACAATCACATCTTATACACCAGGGTGTTAGCGTTTAAATTTGAGCGTTAACAATATATATATATATATATAGATAACTGTTCCGTTGTATAAAAGCTTAATGCATTGTACAAACTCTGATATATGTATGTAAGAAAAATTCGTTTATGAATAATATTATGATTATTCTGTGATTCTGTGGCTGTTTCTGTTTAAACTTTATAAACTGAACAACAATCCGTCATTTTGAACGTTTCTAGCCGGTTTAATTACCGACTAGAGGCGGTCAGAGCGGCGGGTCGTTACAAAAGTGGTATCAGAGCTTTGGTTTACTCAAAGCTCAGTTTATGATGTTTAATATGAATAGTTACTAGCACCACTTTAAAAGAAAGTGCTTTTCAAATTTAAAGAAGTATAAAATTGTTTTCTTTAAAATAAAAGGCATTTTGAAAGTTTGAATTATTTTGAAATTTCCCCTCTCTAAATTTAAGTGCGATAGTTTATATTCGGTGAGGTCTCATTAGATTTGAGTTTCAATCGTTCGGAAGCTCATTATCGAATTATTGAGATTTATGAAAAATGAAATATGAGTTAAGTGAATTAATGAATTGGTTTAAATTGGTTTAAATCGAATAACTTGAATATTTCAAGTAATAATTGGGAAATAAAAGGATATGTCAATTTAGTTATAGCGAAGAGGATAATTAAACTATAACTTGAGAATTTGATTTTGAATTCTTTTGAAAATTAATTTCAAATGTTTTGAAGAACGATTTAGTGAATAAATGAATTATAAGTATTTAACTTATAATATGGATTTTGGGTATATAACTGAGTTATATAAATTGAATTGAATTAATAAAAAGATTTATAAATCGATGTTTTATAAATAGAAAAGGAATTTGTAAAGATTGTTTATAAATTCGAAACCAATTGAATTTGTTAAATGAAAAATAGAAGTTATTAAAGGAGATATATTCGTGATTTTGGACAGCGAATTATCCTTTAAGTTAAATATTGTTATAGTAAATGTTGGTTGGGAATTTTATCCACGATTTTGGACAGTGGATAATCCTTTAAATAAAAAGTGTAGAAACACTGAATTGAATAGATAAGTATATTCACGATTTTGGACAGTGAATATATTATTGAATAAAACAGATATGTTTTGGGTAAAATGATTGAATAATCCAACCTCTGCTAATAAGAATTGCAAATATTGATAGGAAACTTCGAAAACACCTTGTTTATTATAATGGCGAAAACCGAAGCACAAAAAGCAGCACGCCGTGAACGAAGAGCAATTGCTCGTAGAGAAGCAGAAGCGAGACGTGCGGAAATTGAAAGGAGATTCAATGAAAGGCAAGCACCTGGTCCATATGATGAGGTTATTTGCTATCGATGTCATAAAAAGGGACATTATGCCATTAAGTGCCGAGTAAGGAGAAAGAAAAGGAATGTGGATGACCGGTTCGCTCGTCCTGAGATTGTGTGTTTTAAATGTTGGAAGAAAGGGCATTTTCTTAGTCATTGCCCTAAAGTGAAAGGGAAAAAGTGCGTACTCAATTTACCCGTCGATAGATTGACAATCTGCTACCATTGTCGTCAGACTGGACATATAGCCAGAAACTGCACCGAAAGACAACAGGGAGAGCAAGCTATAGCCCGACCAACTAGAGCGAAAAGTGCTCAGGTGATGGATAAGGATGGAAACATCTCATATTTTTGCAATAACTGTAAGGAGTGGGGACATGTGGATTTTGAATGTGTTAATTCTCCTTTAACACAACATGAAATAGTGTCATCCGAAGATGAAAGTTTAGCAAAGATGCATACTATCGGACAAGAAGTCGTTAGTCCTTAATTATTCTGAATCTTAAACCAATCGATATATTTTGTAATACTATCCTTTGTAATCCACAATCTTTTGTGTACGTCTTTTAAAAGTATTAAGCTATGTAAAATTTTGTACGGAAGAAATATTTTAATGAAATAGCATCTTGGGAAGTGATATTATGGAAGGAAGTTTAATTGTTGATTTAACTGTATGAATCAAACTAGTTTTGATGTGAAGTTTATATTTCAAGTTTAAAACTATTGCCTAAAATAGTTAATGTGGAAATATGAATTTAATGGAACTAAATCGAAGAATAATTTACTAAAGAACTAGTTGATTATTTTTGAAATAGAAAGCAAATGTAAAGTTCAAATGAAATTTAGATTTCAAATTTGAAGTTGTCAACATGATAATCCATTATAGGTTTAATAAATTCAGTGATGAATTTGAATTTAAACGTGAGGAAAAATTAAATTAAGTGAAAAACTTAATATTGAAAAGTTTGAAATCGATTTAAAACTAATACTAGGAAAAGTATGAAGAATTCAAACTATGAATTAAGTTGAAGTTGAAAAAGTTAATGGTTTTAAAGATGTTTTAAAATGCATTAACTATCGAATACATAGATTTCAACATTCAATTGTTAAAATAGGCGTTTCGAGAAATAAGGAAATGGTGGACTATAACACTGTTGTTATAGTAAATGGTTTCCGGAAGGAAATGTTGTTTATAGTATTGGGATTTATATATCTATCTTAAATCCGAATCCCTATACTAGTGATTTTGAGTTGTCGTAACGATGTTTTACGCAACATTCGTTTTAACTCAAATAAATGTGTTTAAAAGAATGATTTCCTTAAAGAATGAAATATATACTTAATTTTGATTCAAGTATATTGAATATTTTCAAAGTGTTGAAAATGAAAGAATTTGTGAATTACTTATTATTGAATAAGTATGGAAATATTTTCCAATATGAAATGAAAGGTTTGAAACTTTATCTTTTAAAGATAAATTGAAAAATGAATATTTGAAATTTGTTTCAAATGGCTAAGTGTGAAAATTATATATCTTGTAAAGATATTATTTTGAGAAATTTGAACGATTAGTTCAACTTGGAAATTTTTCAAAGAATTGAATTTTGAGTTAAATTGAGTTTAACTTCGACACCAAAAACAATATAAGTTCAACTTTGAATTTTGGATAGTCGATTGGGATTGTATGTCTAACATTGTGAATTGATGACATATCATTTAATCTCTATTAAATATATATCTGAGGTGGCGGAGAATTTATTCTTTTAGCTTAACACCCTTCTCTGAGACGTACGAGCTTAGAGGTTATATATCGATAGACATCAATTATGTGTTGACAATTGACGATGTAACGTGAAATCCAAATCGAATGTGAAGTCGATAATGAATTGGATTGTGAATGTGAATTAGGTTTGAGATAACCTTAAATTTTCAAATCGATTTAGAGGAAAATTTTAAACGTGATGGAAAATTTGGAATCCTCTATTTGTTGTGAATGTGAATTGAGTTTTCGTAACTTATATATGTGAATATAATCGAAAACCATCAGTTTAGAAAGTCATTATTATGAAAGTCCTGTGTAAGTTTACATAGGTATGATAAGTACGAAATGTGAAATGAAGTACTATATGTATATGACATATGTTTTCTAAAAACTGAGGATATGGAAATGTACCTTCCATTTATTATGTGTGAAAGTGATTGGAACTCGGTGGAGTGTCCATTGAAAATCGTAGCTACGTAGAATTCCATTAGTGGAATGTCCAATGGGACTGATATGATATCCCCCACGATGGATCATCGTGTTTGGGATTATGTGATTGATGCTGGCGTAATTCGTGGGGCGTGATGCCTACAGTTACAAGCGATTCCACTGAGATAGTGGCGCAACCGTCGAGTAAACTGCGATCTGGAAACCGAAGCGAAATTCGAGGGGCGTGATGCCTAAGGCTACGAGCGATTCTACTGAGATAGTAGCGTAACCGCCGTGTGGACCGCGATCTAAGGCGATAACCATGGCGAAATTCGATAGTGATGAGAAATCTAAGATTACAAGTGATTCTACTGAGATAGTAGCGTAACCGCCGGGTAAACTGTGGTCCATGGGGGAACGTGCTTTCCATATCCATTTTTAAAAGAATTTTTTTAAAAAAAGTATTTTCACTGGGAGTTGAAGCAAGTATGTTTAGTACTTGGAGATTTTTAGTCTTGCGCCTGGCCAGCGTATGCCTAAAGTCTGTGAGAACGACGATGGACTTGTTAAACTTCGAGTTATCAAGTATTTTCAAAACTTTGAATAGAAAATCAATAATCTGAAATTAGAATTACACAATTCTAACTTAATGAATTAAGGAAGAAGATTTTTAAAAGTATCTTGAAAGTCCACAGCTTTGGAAATGATGTAATATGCAAATATTTAGCATGAAAGATTTCAAGTTTAAAAAAATCTAAGTTTTTGTAAGTCAAAAAAAAAAAAAAATTTAGTAAAAGACTTTTGTGTCTTGATTATTGAAATTGATAAACAAAACTAGTAGATAAAATAAATGGAATGAATCCTATATTTATTTATGAGTTTGAAACGTGGTAAAATTGTGTAGGATATAAATATCGGTGAGATTTTAGCAATCGTTTTTTCTAACTTATAATTTCGGGACGAAATTCTTTTAAGTAGGGGAGATTGTAACGGTCCTGAATTTTGAACAATTTAATTTGTGAATATTTAATTAATTTTAAATATTCGAATGATGATTTGACTTGAATTTCAAATTATCAGAATAAATTGGCGATTAAATTTTAGAATTTAATCTAGTGAAAATTTGAATAGAAATTGAATTTAGCTTTGAAATTGAATATTGAATTGGTAATTAAAATTTGACCGAATGACTAGGAATAATAATTTGGATTTTGAGAATTATTATTTATGTGAATTTATAAATCGATGTTTAGTTATAAATAACATTTTTCTTTAACTTAAATAAATGAATAAAATTTTAATCAATATAAAATAAATTGAGAAACACGTTAATATAAATTTGTGCTTGATAATTGAACTTCAAAACGTTTATAAGTTTATTTAAAGAAAAAAATTTATACAAAACAAAATTGAATTCAAAATAAAAATAAAAATAAAAATAAAAATATATATATATAATAAAATAAATAAAGAATATACTAGTTAAAATTTTAACAAGATTAATCAAGCAAAATATACAAAGCAAAGATTGCATTCAAAAAGAAAAAGGAAAAAATAAAATAAAATAAAAATAAAATAAAAATAAACATAATAAAATAAGAAGTATAGGTTGCCTTACTCCTATCAGCTAAATCCACGCCGCTTTACACGCCTTTCATCATGCCGATACCCATTCCTCCATCCCCTTCTTAAAACACGAAACCCTACCCCTTTCCTCCTTTACACAGAAATAAAAAAAAATCAAATGAAAGAAACAACAATGGCGGCCTCTCTCTAATTGTCGCACGAGTCTCTCCCTCTTCGGCTTCAATTCGATTCGTCCTCCTATTCGTTCGTCGTCGCTTCGAAGCAAGGTGAGAAATTTTATTTCTCACATCTAATTCGTTCTCTGTTCTGTGCTTCAGTTATTCATGTATTTGTTGATGATTTTTATCTGCCTTGGTTCAATTTCAGTATGTTTTCGGCAAGTATGATTTTTGGGAAAACATAATTTTGATGAGAATTCGATTTGACTTTGTGTTTGATGATTTTCACTCCACTCTCTGATTTCATGAGTTTGCTGGCTTCGGCCTTGGATTGAGTTTTCAATTAACGGTGCTTGATAATTACTGCTTTGGTTGGTATTTTGAGTTGAAGTCACCTGACTTCGACATCCTTGGGCTTTTAATTACTTGCGGTCTCGATTTTGGTTACATACATAGCTGATGAGAACAGACACTGCATGTATGGTGGTTGGGTGTTATTTGCTATCATTTGCTCTTTGCTCTCAATCAATTTAATTTAAACTGATGAGAACAAATGCTATTTGATATTAGATCTAGACTGTTGAGAACAGATGCTATTGATTTTAATTTTTAAATTGGTGAGAACAGACACTACTTGAATTTAATTTAAATTGTTAAGAACAGACACTACCTGAATTTAATTTAAACTGTTAAGGACAGATGCTCTTTGAATTTGAATTTAAACTAATAAGGGCAGATAACACACTGCATGTCTGTTTGTTGGGTGATATTTGCTATGAATTGCTCTAGTAATTCGATTTAAACTGTTAAGAGCAGATGCTATTAATTTTTGTTTTAAACCCATAAGGACAGATGCAAGATAATATTGAAGAAATTTGTTTGTATGTATACGAGTTTCTGGAAATTTACTATGTACTTACATAAGTATGTATACACTGTTAGTATCAGTAATTGTTGATGTTCTTGACTTAAGTTTTTAAATCCAGTGATTGTTTTAAAAAAAAAAATAGTAAAGTACAGTAAGAAAATGATCTGAGTCCTCTTTGTTCATAGTTCCTCTCTGTCTTCATTTTTGATAAATAACTTCACAATTGAAAGTTGTTTTTAAATAATCTGTGCATGTGTCTGATAAAAGTAAGCTTGTTGGATTGATCTTGTGATGATGTTTTGTGTATACATATGTAAATATGTATATGTGTGTAGCTGACGCTATGAATCTACATACCTGTTGTTTTATTTCTATTTTCATTTATTAAGATTTTAAAAAGAAAAACTTTATCTCTGATTTTAGTTCTCTGTTAGGATTGATATGTAAACAAAATGTGTATGTTTAGTATTGATTCAGGTTGTAAATCATGATTTAGCTAAATTATTAGAGCCTGATTTAAAATAGGAATTGAGGCCAGTTTAAATTATGGATTCAAAAATGTAATTTGAATTTTAGTTTTGGAATATTTGAATAAATTTATAAAAGATAAAATGGCTTTCACTCAGGTAGCTTTAGTTACAGTATTTTGTTTCCTGTAGCCTGAAACAGTTTCAGGTTTTTGAATTTTAAAACTAAATTTTAAAAATAGTAAGGCAAGTTTAAATTCAAACTTTAAGTAAGATTAAACTATGAATTCAAATAGGTTTGAATTCCAGATATTTGAATAAAATTGCAGTAACAAAATAAAGTATTTAATAAATTTGATAAAACCTGTACACTTCTTATGCTCACTTATGGGCATTTACATTATTTACACTTTTTGTTGATCCATTACTGCATTTCCAGTTTGCAGTTCACCTAAGTTCATATATTGTTCTTGCATATATATATATATACAAGTATGCATGCATTTGCTTCATTGTTTATTTTTCTGCACCACTTGCATATTACTTGAAGCTTGATATGCTAGCATTCATTCATGTGTATAACTGGTTCAATTAGTTCGATCGTTGACTTGCAATCACTGTTGTCACCTTTGTTTGCATATTTAGCTCGGTTGTTTGAGCACAATTGCATATATGATGTCTCGATTTTTGGGGCAGTGACATTGAAATTAGATCCTTCACTTGCTTTAGATTCAATGACCTTTGCGTGTTTCATATGACGTATTGGCGAGGCAGTACACGCGTGCGTGTACTGCAGCCAATCGATATTGATGTTTTAAATGATATTTCAATTGTTTAAAATTGATTTGATTTAAATTGATGATTTTGTTGTTAATTGCCGTTTTGGCAATTCTGTGGTTTTCTAAATTATCTTCGTTAATAATCCTTTCATCTATCTTCATTGATAATCTGAATCTACAGATTTGTTGTTTAACACTGTTAAGTGTTATATTTACCGTTATCCGATTTCTTGTCAAAGGGTCGGATAGGTAAATTATATTTGACTGTCATCTAATTGTTTGATTATTATTGCTTCTATGCACTAATAACTGAGTTTGAATTAGACTGACCTGTGTATTATTTTCTTTTGAATATAATACTCGGGTCAGACCGAGTATTTTTACAGCTTGAAGATTTTCAGGCCGCGAAGTTAGAGAGAGAGGGGAAAGCACTTCACTAAAGTTTTTCGAGAAAATTTTCTTTGTACTCTAAAAGATATATATATATATATATATAGATAACTGTTCCGCTGTATAAAAGCTTAATGCATTGTACAAACTCTGATATATGTATGTAAGAAAAATTCGTTTATGAATAATATTATGATTATTCTGTGATTCTGTGGCTGTTTCTGTTTAAACTTTATAAACTGAACAACAATCCGTCATTTTGAACGTTTCTAGCTGGTTTAATTACCGACTAGAGGCGGTCAGAGCGGCGGGTCGTTACAAATCTTATGAGTTATAAGATTTATAATTTGGGAAGTTAAAAGAACAATTTTGTAAAATAATCGTTTTATAAGTGTTTAACTTATAATGTGAACTTTTGTTTTATAATTGAGTTATAAATCGAATAGGTTAATAAAGGAATTTATAAAGGAAGTAGTTACAAAATAAATAGAAATGGAATTTATAAACGTTGTTTTATAAATTCGAAATGACTTATGTTGATAAGTAAATTGTTGAAACTTATTTATGGAGTTATATTCACGTTTTTGACTGTGAATAATCCTTTGAAATAAAATGAATAAAAGGATGAAATTGATTAACGTAGTATATTCACGTTTTTGAATAGTGAATGATATGTTAAAGAAATTGTTTAGAATGTGATATTTTGAATTGAATTAAAACGATCTAACGATGTTTTAAATGTGTTAAGATTCGAAACCATAGATTTCAACATTTATTGTTGAAATAGACGTTTTCGAGAAATAGAAGGAAATGGTGGACTATAACACTATTGTTATAGTAAATGATTTCCGAAAGGAAATGTTTTGTATAGTATTGGGATTTATATATCTATCTTAATTTCGAATCCCTATACTAGTGATTTTGGGTTGTCATAACGATGTTTTACGCAACATTCGTTTTGGCCTAAATAAATATGTTTAAGAGAATGATTTCCTTAAAGAATGAAATATATAATTAATCTCGATTTAAGTATATTGAATATTTTCTAAGTGTTGAAAATAAATAAAATTTGTGAATTACTTATTAAATAAGTATGGAAATGTTTTTCCAATGTGAAATGAAACGTTTAGAGAATTTATCTTTTTGAAGATAAATTGAAATGAATAATTGAAATCGTATATGCATGGATATTTTAAAATGAAAATTCACTATGGAATTTATAAAAGAAAGGGGAACTGGTTTAAAAATAAATATTGATTTATTTTTGAAGTGTGAAAATTATATATCTTGTAAAGATATTTTGGAAAATAAATAATTTGGAAAATTATTTGGAAACTGGTGATGTGTGCATATCCATTGATAGTTCAATAACCGACTATCAATATTTCCCTTTGAATGGGTATTTGATGTGATTTGTTTGAATGTGAATGCCACACTTATTTTTGAATAAGCGCTCACTATTCGGGTTAACCGGGAAAGGACCATGGGGTCGTATAACCCATTCCGAATATGTGATACGTCGTTATGATAGCATTGAAGATCGGTGTTGAAGAACCGGTATTTGCGAAAGCGATAGGATGACCTGTCGATTGTCTCTGCACTGAGTTGCAACGGTATAGAGACTCCCTAAGTGATGGGAAATCCGATCAGGATAGTGAATATCCGGATTGCAAGGACTTCTTTGTAAGTGCCTTCGGTTTTGTTCGAGCCCGGAACAGACTTGTATGGATTGTATGTCTGACATTACAAATTGAGATATAAAGCAGATTTCTTTCAAATATATTTCTATTGGTGGCGGAGAATTTATTCTTTTAGCTTAACACCCTTCTCTGAGACATATGAGCTCAGAGGTTATGTAGTTGAATGTTATCAGCGATATATTCCCAATTTTGGTAATGTGACATGCTGAGTGTTGCTGTGAAATGATCACTGTGTTGATTATTTGTGATAGGATCATTGTTTGATCGTCTATCTTGGTGTTGATCATTTGTTGACCCAAAGCACGGCTTTTGTATAAAGTGTGTTTTTGTGGACGTGACTTGGTCGAGCCTCACAAACCGGTAATGGTCAAAACAGGAATTGTGCGGCAAGGTTTCCAGGGATCGCTTCCCTAGGGTATGACCATTCCTTCTGGAAAAGGGTAGTATAATGGTATGGAGCCCAGATACTTACTCATGTTGAAAACACTTTATGATTGTGTGATGATGGTGACGAGCGCTCGGTTTAAAGGTTCCAAAGGACCGGGGGTGGTATATCTGAGGGTTTGTAATATCCCTTGGGAAAAGGGATTCCCGGCTTTGTTTAGCGGAGAACGGTGGTTCTCGGGGCGTCCTTCCAGAGGCGTTTCCATGTGGCAATGGGAAGTTCCTTGGCCTGACCATTTGTTGGAAAATCCATTCTTCAAATACGAGCCTTGTACGGTTTTAGTTGTATAACCTGCCATGGAATGTGGCGGTAACCTGCTATTGAACATGGTAGCTATAGTAGGCATAAGTGCGGAATGTCTATGCTGGCTAAGATTTATATTCTACTTTAGAAATGAATTTTTCCTACACTATGCACTAATAATAATATCAAATGTTCTTTTTAATGCGTATCAAGCATCTTTGACTATCATAAGGAGAAATCTCCTCCGATTCTGCGTTTGCATTGTGTGTGTGTGAAGGAGGCCATATGGTAGTCTCATTTTTAAAAGCATTGCGAATTGAATTTAAAAATATTCCTCTATTTTTGATTTTAAATATAAATAAACTGTTTTGCGTTCTCACACCAGTCACATGACTGACTCGGAGTTTATTGTTTTCCTTCCTAAACTCTGGGTGCCCACCAATTTTCACACGGGCAGTCAAGAGTTAAGGTTTATCAGGATATTCTGGATATTCAGGAGTTGCTGGAGGCAAGCTGGATGGCATGGCGTATTACTAGTTTATATAGTATTTCTTTTTCCGCTGCACTGTTTGTTGTTGTTGTAGTACACTCTGATGATGTAATGAAATGTAATGTATAAAATGTAATAACTGATATAGTTCTTTGTTTAAAGATTATTCATTTATTATTATATGTTGTTCCGCTGCGATTGTGAGATTCTGATATTGTTGTTTTCTTTCTGTTCTTGTTCTGTTATTTTCTGTTCCGTTCTATTTTCTATTTTCTTTTCCCTCTATTCTCCTATTCTCTATTCTCTCTATTTTCTATCTTCTTATCTCTTCTTCTGTCTTTTTCTTTTCTTAAACCCTCAGTGTTCGGTTTTCCGTCGTTCGATTGCTCGGCAGTCGATAAAGTGAGTATCGATGTTGAATTTTCGAAAGACGAAGAATCGGGTCCTGACAATGTGGTATCAGAGCATATGGTTAAGCGACAACCATGGTTCTGTTGGGTATTACTCATTAGAGATAGAGTCAGCAGTACTCTAGAATGAGTTTGAGTGTAATAATAGCTATGAGAGCATATTTGTTAGTGAATATAAAATTGTTTATATTGTGATTATTGGTTTGTTGAGTGGCATATGAACCTTCGTCAGCGCGGTCTGTCAAACTATGCCAAAGGGGATTCTAAACACTTGAATAGAACAATTCGACACAATATTATTTTAAAAATTGGGTAAATGAAGTAATTTTACCTTAATTATATTTTTATATATAAAGGAATAATTTTTCAGAATTATTAAAGGAATGTATATAAGTTGATTGTTTAGATGTTTGAATAATCTAAGTTGAAGAATAATTGTATAAGCAAAAGAATTATAATTAAAGTGATTTGCAATTGTGAAATAAACTTATATATATGAGAAGTGAAACTATATGAACTTGAGTTATATAAATGAATTGGAAATTGAATTGGATTAAAGGATTGAATATTAATCAATTAAATGTGAATAATTGATATGGAAAAATGAATGTAAGTGTTAATTCATTAAAATCTTATGCTATTGAAAGTTGAAAGATTGAACGAAAATCTTAATTAAACCAATTGTAAGCAAAGGAATTTGGTTATAATTAATATACATTGATTGTTATATGGTTGTTAGATGATTGTATATAATTCATTAAGAGTTAATGAAATTTAATTTGATTTGGAAGTGAACCAACTTGAATATGAATTAGTGAATATAAACTAATTGAAAATGAATGTTAGTAAGAACATCCACTGTTAATGAATCAAATGTGATTAAATTGAAAACCTATTTCATTGAATATTAATGAGAATATAAATGAATATTGATTTGGTTATGGATGATAGTTGGTTGATGTTTGCATTTGTTGTTTGGTTGCATTTGCTATGTTGACATATATAGTTATTATGTTGCTATATGTTGTATATCGATACTATTGTCATATATGCATGGTTCTCATGTTGTTTGTTGAGTGATTAGTAGGTGTGGATCGCGTTTGCTTCGCATTTGGAGCTCGCTTTCGCGCTATATTAGCTGTATATGCTTGCTAATAAATTATAAGGTACATATCTCGGATTACATACCGTACTTTTATACTTTTTTCCCTGCGGGATGCCTCATTACTTGATGAGATGTATATTTGTGATATATATACTGTCATTTTTTTTTTCGGATCGAGCCGCGCAAAGGAGACTATGGCGAATTTTTCCGAAAATTTAAGGCATTAGAAAAATTTGAGAAAATTTGGAAAATTTTGAAAACTTTAACTTTGATTTGGAATTGAAAGTTAAACAATAGTAGTTGTTTTTGAAAAGATAACTAAGTATGATTTGGAAACTTAGTAAAGTATTGTAAGAAGTTTAACTATGAATTTTGGAAAGTTAATAAATTCTATAACTTTTCTTACTTGTTAATTTCGAGGACGAAATTCTTTTAAGGGGGAAGATTGTAACGACCCAGAATTTTTGATAATTAAAATTTGAATATTTAATTAATTTTAAATATTAATAAGTGAAATTTATAAGTCAAATAAATTTAATTTGAATTATTGGATTTAATTGGATAATTAAGTCAATAATTTAATACGTTAAATTATGGAAATAATTGAAAATTGGGTTAAATATGATTGAAAATGATTTGTAAAATTTTATTTTATCATGTTGAAGTTAGAACGATATTTTAGAACTTTTAAAATCGAATTAAAAGTTAATTTGTGAAAATTGAATATTTTAATATTAAAATCGACTAGTGAAAATAGTCAATTTTTGAACAGTCTCAGAATTGAACGAAACCAGTTCCATTGGATCCGTAATAGTTAGTTATTACCGGATTTCAATTTTCGTGTCAATCGGAGTTACCGTTTGATCGTGGCAGCTCGAAACGCATCGAATTGTTTTTAATTTTAATTTGGCGAGTTAAAATAGCCATTTTTCAAAAAGTCTCGGATTTCGACGAAACCAGTTTCATCGGATCCGTAATGTGATATTATTGTAAGGTTTTAAATTTCGTGTCAATTGGATTTACCGTTTGTCCGGTACAAATTAAAACGCCTAGAAAATCGCTTAAATCGGTTTAATTCAAATTGAACGTTTGTTGCCATAACTCGCACAGATGTCCGAATTAGCTTCCTAAACCTATTCCATTGTGTCCGGAACGCGGGGTAAACCCTAGAAATGCTGGTTACGGCACGTAAATCGGAGTTCGGAATTTCCGGAATGAATAGTGTTTCGTCGGTTCCTTATAAATAGCCCTCACTCAAATAAAAAAAAAATTTACAAAACCCTAATCTAAAACTGCAGCCGCCTCTAACATATTCAAAGGCCAGTATTTCTCCTCCTTCTTCCTCGATTATCTCTCGATCCATTCACTTTCAAGCTTCGTGTTCAACTACAAAGTTATAGAGGGCAGCGAGATCCTTATATTCAACGATGGAGATCGAGATTGGAGTTGTATTTTGTGAGATTTTTGGCCGCATTTTCTGTAGGTTGCGCACGCCTTTCTAGGCTCATGGGGCAGCCGAACTTCAAGGGGTGCAAGGTGGAGGTAGCTCTTGCGAAGAGCGTTCGCATGAAGGTGGTTTGATGAAGTTTCGTCGAGAAATGAGGTTGCAAGATTAAACCCTAGTTTACGTTGAATGGGTTTGGTGTGCGGCAATTTCCTGAAGGAAGATGATACGTGAGAGGGAGAAGGGGGTGTGCGGCCTGATGGAGGGGGATTTGAAATCAACGGCCATGATCTTGCTAGGTTAAAATTAGTTAATAATTGTTGTAAATTTTATAAATAAAATTCGTGTAAAACTTCAAATATTCATAACTTTTTCATACTAGGTCGAAAACGCGCGAAACCAGTTGCGTTGGAATCGTATGGACGAGCGCTACGCGATGGAGTTGGATTGGAGTCGTTTGGAGTTAGTGAGAATTTTGGGTAAAATTAAACGTCCGTTTAATTTTATTCGAAATAAATCGCTAAAACGAAATTGAAATCAAGGTGAGAACTTCTCACTCAATCGAATCGGTTTCGATTTTATTTTAAATAGTTAGATTTAAAATATTTGAATGCATGTTTGAATGATGATTGATATCTATTGATTGTTAAAATAGACATTATGCGCCGTTAGTAAGCGGATGTTATTTAATAAAAACATATACCGCGAATATTTCATAAACAGTGAAATTGGTATTATATATAATAGCAATATATATATATTGGCATATGTATATATTGGAGTTATCGATTTCCCGCATTTGTTTAGCGGATGAGACCCTATTGTGTCGTCTATTAAGCGGATAATATTTAAAATCCCATATACCGCGATAATTTCGCACTGGAGCGGAATTGGTATTGTGCTAATGTTTGTGGATGCAGGAAAACACGTTGGAGGGATCCAACTGGATTCCTCAACAATATTTATTTGATTATGTATATTTTGATATTCGTTGATTATCATATTGATATATGATATCGTTGTTGTCGTGATTGACTATTTGGTGTGTAGCATCATTGGACCAAATTTGGAATTTTAAAATGATTTCAAAGTGATTTTTGAAAGTATACGTTTATAAAATATTTTTCTGAATTTATCCATTTTAAATAAATAAACGTATAATTTTTAATGTTATAAAAATTATGATTTTTGAGAAATATAGTTAAAAGCTGATTTTTGAGAAATAAGGGTTAATGATTTTATAAAATAGTTTAATCGGGATTTTAGAATTTATTGTGAAAAGTTTAAATATAGGATTTATAAAATTTAATTATTTTATGAATCAAAATGGTGAAATAATAAAGGAGATTAAAGACGTTTTAAAGAATAATATAAATTGATTTATATTAAGAGATTTATAAATGGATATTTATAAATTGAAATATAGACATTTTAAAACAAGTTTTTATAAGTGTTGGAATGAAGTGAAAATGAATTTCATAAATGAATGAAATTTATAGAATTTTAAACAGTGAAGTTATAAATGGAATTTTATAAACAGTAGGTTTATAAAATTTATAAAGTTATTGAAAGAATGAATTTTGGATAAATAAACAATCTTATGAGTTATAAGATTTATAATTTGGGAAGTTAAAAGAACGATTTTGTAAAATAATCGTTTTGTAAGTGCCTTCGGTTTTGTTCGAGCCCGGAACAGACTTGTATGGATTGTATGTCTGACATTACAAATTGAGATATAAAGCAGATTTCTTTCAAATATATTTCTGTTGGTGGCGGAGAATTTATTCTTTTAGCTTAACACCCTTCTCTGAGACATATGAGCTCAGAGGTTATGTAGTTGAATGTTATCAGCGATATATTCCCAATTTTGGTAATGTGACATGCTGAGTGTTGCTGTGAAATGATCATTGTGTTGATTATTTGTGATAGGATCATTGTTTGATCGTCTATCTTGGTGATCATTTCTATGATCATTTGTTGACCCAAAGCACGGCTTTTGTATAAAGTGTGTTTTTGTGGACGTGACTTGGTCGAGCCTCACAAACCGGTAATGGTCGAAACAGGAATTGTGCGGCAAGGTTTCCAGGGATCGCTTCCCTAGGGTATGACCATTCCTTCTGGAAAAGGGTAGTATCATGGTATGGAGCCCAGATACTTACTCATGTTGAATACACTTTATGATTGTGTGATGATAGTGACGAGCGCTCGGTTTAAGGGTTCCAAAGGACCGAGGGTGGTATATCTGAGGGTTTGTAATATCCCTTGGGAAAAGGGATTCCCGGCTTTGTTTAGCGGAGAACGGTGGTTCTCGGGGCGTCCTTCCAGAGGCGTTTCCATGTGGCAATGGGAAGTTCCTTGGCCTGACCATTTGTTGGAAAATCCATTCTTCAAATACGAGCCTTGTACAGTTTTAGTTGTATAACCTGCCATGGAATGTGGCGGTAACCTGCTATTGAACATGGTAGCTATAGTAGGCATAAGTGCGGAATGTCTATGCTGGCTAAGATTTATATTCTACTTTAGAAATGAATTTTTCCTACACTATGCACTAATAATAATATCAAATGTTCTTTTTAATGCGTATCAAGCATCTTTGACTATCATAAGGAGAAATCTCCTCCGATTCTGCGTTTGCATTGTGTGTGCGTGCGGGAGGCCTTATGGTAGTCTCATTTTTAAAAGCATTGCGAATTGAATTTAAAAATATTCCTCTATTTTTGATTTTAAAGATAAATAAACTGTTTTGCGTTCTCACACCAGTCACATGACTGACTCGGAGTTTATTGTTTTCCTTCCTAAACTCTGGGTGCCCACCAATTTTCACACGGGCAGTCAAGAGTTAAGGTTTATCAGGATATTCTGGATATTCAGGAGTTGCTGGAGGCAAGCTGGATGGCATGGCGTATTACTAGTTTATATAGTATTTCTTTTTCCGCTGCACTGTTTGTTGTTGTTGTAGTACACTCTGATGATGTAATGAAATGTAATGTATAAAATGTAATAACTGATATAGTTCTTTGTTTAAATATTATTCATTTATTATTATATGTTGTTCCGCTGCGATTGTGAGATTCTGATATTGTTGTTTTCTTTCTGTTCTTGTTCTGTTATTTTCTGTTCCGTTCTATTTTCTATTTTCTTTTCCCTCTATTATCCTATTCTCTATTCTCTCTATTTTCTATCTTCTTATCTCTTCTTCAGTCTTTTTCTTTTCTCAAACCCTCAGTGTTCGGTTTTCCGTCGTTCGATTGCTCGGCAGTCGATAAAGTGAGTATCGATGTTGAATTTTCGAAAGACGAAGAATCGGGTCCTGACATAAACAAAATTTAAATTTGTTAAATATGGATAATAAGGAAATTGAACTTGAATAAAATTAGATAAAATGAGTAGTGGATTAAAATGAAATTAAGTTTAACTTAAGGATATAATTTTTTTTTGGATATTAAGTGAAACTGGATAATTTAATAAGCTGGATAAATTTCATTTAAGTTGTAGAATGAATTAAAAATGAATACGAACTTGAATTTCAGAATGAAATGTAATTTAAGGGTTAAAGAAATAAAATAAGTGAGTGTAAGTAAAATTAATTTGGTTAATTGAATTTAATTTAAATTGGATATAGACAAATATAATGCAAGTGGAGTAGTTTAAATAAAAATTTAATGTTAACTAATATAATACGGAATAAGTTATTGGAATAAATTAAAAATTGAAGTTAACTTAAGAGAGTTTAAATGAAATGATCGTTGAAGAAATTATATATTTATTAATATAATTGAGTTATAAAATAAAATATACTTTATTAAATTAGTAATATGAATTTGAATAAATGACGTGAATCGATGAATTAATAATAACTTAAGATATGATGTGATATAATAACCGCGATTGTGTTATATAAATTGTTTATAATTAATTTAGATGGTTTATAAATGATGTTAGTATATAATAAAAAAAGATATACTAAGTGGAAATAAAATAGATTTAACTTAAGCATGGATAAGTGGAATACTTTTTATTAATGATTTATAAATGAATTTATATAAAATAGGTTAACGAAAAGTGAAACAATTGGAACTTCACAAATTGAATTGAATAAATTGAATGTAAATGAAATAAATTTGAATAAATTAAAAGAAAACCAAATTATGAATGTGGGTAAGCATTTGGATAAGAAAAAGGCAATCAATGGAATGTAAGTCAAATTTAAATGTGGATGAAACAAATGTAAATAATTGGAACGAATAGATTGACTGTATATATTGAATTGAAATAAGTGAAATGTGAATGAAATAAATATTGATTGAAAGAAAAGAATGAATTGAAACAAAATTTGTTGAATGTAAATTAATTATAAGGGAATGAATCGATTATAAATCCATTGTATAATTAACGAAATGTATAATTAAGTGAATGTGAATCAATTTTAAACATACGGAATGTGGTATGTAATTAATTTACTTTAATGTAATTAATTATGTGAATTTTTGAAATGAAATAATGGAGGTGAAGAGAGAAAAAGAATGTAACTATAAACGAGTGTAACTTAATAGAATGTAAATTTATTAATATTGATAATTGCATACAAATCAATTGGAAATAAATAAATTGAATGAAAAATCAACTAAACGTGAATCTAATTGAATAAAAGTTGTTGAATGCAAATAAAATTTAAGTGAATCAATTAAAGTTTTAATGTAATGAATGTTTATAAGAAATAAAGAGAATAAATTAAAAATTGTTATTGGATAACATAAATGCATATGGCTATGAATTAATTGGATTAATTGGATGGATATTGACGGTTGAATGGTTTCTTTTATTGCAAATCATTGTTACTACCGTTTTGATTACATATGATTGTTGTATGTTATGTATTTGTGTTTGCATTTATGGTTTGGATTCAAAAATCCATGTTATATGGTTGTATTAGACTAATATATGCTTTTATACCATTATATGCAACTAATATCTAAAATTGAGTTGAGATAGGTACATACGAAGACCTTTTGGGGGCGTATACACGGATTTATATGCTTTGCTTGCTTAATACGAGCAATCTCGCTCGTATTATAAATAATAAGGTACGTATCTCGGATTACATATCACGATTTCATATTTTTGCCCTTCGGGATGCCTCATCATTGAGATGAGATGCATATTTGATATATATTGCTAATATTTGTGTCATATATTGAATTGTAAAAAATTTCTGATCGAGCCGCGTAAAGGAGATTATGGCGAAATTTTTCGAAAATCCGGGAGTTAGAAAAGTTATGAAGTTTTTAAAAAAATTTATAACTTGTTTTTTATATATATTATATTTCCATAAACCATCGGGGTGGCGTAGTAGAAACATAGTTGTAGCAACCCGGATTTTTTAGCAATATCTATTTAATAATCTGTATTTAAATATTAAATTGATTTGACATATCTTTGTTAATAAGATCTAAATTGATACTTTTCTTTTAATAAATATCTAATTGGTAAAATTTATCTACTAAAAATTAATTGATTGTTTTCTATTTATATATGTATATATTTGTATACATTGTAAATAGGGAGGCTTTGTTTTAAAATTTAACTAATAAATTATGTTTTCAAATTTATATATATACATTTTAGTGAATTGGAAATTCTGATTTATTTAATATTAAACTTTTAAGAGCTATTAAATAAATAAGTATATGGTTTTAAATACTTAAGATAAGTGTTTAAATAATTTAAGACTCATTCTAGCTTAGGTTCAGATTTAAAATGTATTAACAAAAAGATTGTTTCATTTTCTTTTTAAGTATAGCTTGATAAAAATATGATTTAAAAAAATAAATAAATATACATATAGGAATATAATACTATATGTATTAAGTTAAAATACAAGTAAATGTATATATTACAAAGTAGAAGACTTGAGAACTAGCAAAAATCAAAATAAGTGTAGACTGGCATGGGAAAAAGTAGCATATGCTTACGTTTAAAGTAACAAAACAAGTATACCAGATTGTACAAAGGCAACAAATAAAATCTAGAAACAAAATCAAATGTGTGCAGGCTGAAAGGAAAAAATAAAATAAAAATGTGAAGGCTTGCTAAGGAAGACGATATTATGTATTCGTGAACAAACAAAAGCAATTAATGTTAATCTTTCTAGCACACAATACATTTCATATCAGCCTCCACCATAAAAATATCTTTGGTTTAAATCAGTACAAACAAAGATTTTATATGCTGTATTGTACAAAGTATTATCATAGTTGTATGAAACATAATAATGTACCCTGTCTACAATTTTTGGTTATATATCTCTATCTTCTCATTTTAATTCGAAAACCAAAACCTAGATCTGAAGTAAAAACTATTTTAAAAACTTAAACAACAACTCAGATTTTAAAACAACAATCCAGTTCAACTATAACCAGAGAATCGAGAGGAAAGGTTTCAGATTGTAATTTTCAAGCCTGTTGCAAAGCAAACTAGGCTCTGTTCTTTCATATTTCAAGTGAGTAACTTTTATATATAAATAATTTTTAGGGATGAATCTGTTGTGTACATGCCTGGGAATAGTATGTGTATATATCTGTATATATATATTGGATCCTCTCTATGCTTGTAGGATGTGTAGTGTTACAGGCTGTTGTTTTAAATTTTATCTGTTCTCAGTTCAAAACTCAAACTGTTTGATTCAAAAATCATTTACTCCTTTTCTGATTGATGATTGAACTTAAGATTCTAACAAAAGATGTTTGTATCATTATAAACTAAGTTTAAAAACTCAATTAAGATTAAAACAACTTAAAAAATTTCTCTGGAAACACAAATTTTTGAACAAACTCAAGATTGACCAAATTTCAAACTTCACCGATCATTGATTCAGGTATCTAACTAGAATCCATACTGGGAACGATGATTTCTAAGGTAGGTTTGATGTTTTTAGTGGGGTGGTTTGGTAGCAGTTCGAAGTTGATCAGAGTGGGTATTTTGATCGAATTCCGGCGTTATGATGATCTGGGGAGGTCGAGTTGCCTCGTGGGGATAGAGGGGTCTATGGTGGTCCCAGGAAAAATACAGTGATGGTCGACCGATGACCATGGTCGCGGCGGGAGGCGTTCGAATTCTAGTGGCCTAGTTTTGAGGTGCCGTGGGTTTTTCGTTCGTACGACGTCACCGTTCGATCTAGTGTCAAGTGCTGTTGGGGTTTGGTAGGGGAGTTGTTGACGTAGCGATGACCAGAATTTCAGGGGTTCCGGTGGACGAGGTGGTGAGGTCGGCGAAGTTTTAGGTTTGGGGTGAGGAGTACTGTGGTGGTTCCAGGTTTCATAGCCGAGCTCGTTTTCGTTTTCGAGGAGAGGAAAGGGTGCTGACGATCTGAAGTTGGTATGTGAGGCTTGGTCGACTTGCTCGGCGACGCGATGATGACCGAAGTCGATCATCGACGGTGGGCACGTGCACCGTGCACATTGCTTGGGTCTGTGCTTTTTTTTAGTCTGGGTGAAGTGATTTCGAGTGCGAACTCGGGAAGTAAGATGTTGAACTCGAAGTAAATGAGGATGGGCTCGGGTTGAAGTTTGTTCATGGTTTTAACCTGTACCCAGTTAACAGTTTTAAAAAATTTTGTTTAAAATTAAAACAAAAATAAACCAAGTTTTAAATCAAAGATTAGAAATGAATTCAAGTTAGCTCCGATACTGAGTTGGGAATAATAAAATTTTATAATTTAAATTATTTTAATAACTTAAAGTGTTTAATATTTAAGTGTATTCAAAAAAAAAGTTGAATTCAAAAATGAAGTTTAAATTGTTAAGGAAAGATATTAACAAAGTTAACTTCAAAAATTGAAACCAGAACTTAAATTTGAAATTCTAGATGTGGAAATAAAATAACGTTTTATAATTTAAATTGATTTAAATAAGTTTTAAGTGTTAAAATATGCTTTTAAACATGTGAGGTTAAAAGGTTTTTGTAAAATTAGTTTTAAACTTTATTAAGGATAAATGGGAATTTATTTAGGAAGTAATTTGAAATAAATGTTTTTAAACATATTGAAAGTGAAAATTTAATCGATAATAAGAGTAGTTTACTTTGAGTAATGAAGATTTAGAATTTATATTCATTAACCTTTAAGTTAATTTAGTATGAATAATTAATGATTGAAATTAATTAAATTAGTAATTATAAGTTTAAATGTATTAATTAAAGTTTAAAGAAATGAATTAAGTAAATTATATGTAATTAAGAACCATATATTTGATTTTTATTTAAATTAATAAATTTTAATGGTTAATCAAACTTATAATTAATAATGATTAATGTAAGTTAATTATTTTAGAAAAATAATTAAATAAGTGTTAATGAAGATCATTAACTAGATTATTTTATAATTAATTAATGTGATTGATTTTTTTAATAATTAATTAGAATTATTAATTTAATAATAATCATTGTAATAGTTTAAATGTAATTATTTATTTGGAAAGTAATTAAAAGATTTATTACCTATTAATTGAGTAAATTGATTTAATTTGAGTTAATTAATTTAATTTAATTTATTTGGATTAATCACTTGATAATTTTGGAAGTAAAGTACTTAGTGAAGTAATTGATGAAATTATTGGATGATGGGTAATGGAAGTAATTGGAATGTATTACTTGAAGATAATTGAGGGATTAATTAAGTTTGTTTATTTAAGAGTAATTAATAAAGGGAAGTTAATTACTGTATGAAGTTAATCAGAGATGATTAATATATGTTAATCAGAGATGATTAATATATGTGATTAGAAGATTAAGTTTTTCTTAATTTAATTAATTAATAAAATAATTGATTAGAGATCGTTAATTTTATAATTGATGATGTAATTAGGAAATTGATTAGTTTGGGAATAATAAATCAACAAGGTAATTAAATTGTAATAAATCTATCTAAATGCAATTAATTAATATATTTATTCAAAGATTAATCTCTGTAAATAAATTAAAGGAAACTACTGGAATGTAGCAAAAGTTATTTAAATCAAAGATGACTAATTAGAATACATAAGTAACTGATGATAAGATTAAATTAAGTTAATTAATTCTAATTAATTTAAGAAATCATTTGATGAATTGATGTGTGTAATTACTTAGTGTAATTAATGGAGTATAATTACTTAGGAAAGTAACTAGATGATAATTACTTGATGAAATTAATACAAGATGAATTGTAAGTGAAGTAATTTGGGTAATTTCTTTTGTAATTAATCAAAGGATTAATTTATGGGAATAATTAATCATGGGATGATTAATTTGTTAATAAGTAATTAAGGGTAGTTAATTACTGGTTTGTTATTAATCAAGGGTGATTAATAATTGTGTTTAAATAAAGATTAATCACTTAATGTAATTAATTTAAATAAAGTAATTTAATACAAATTAGAGATCATTAATTAATATAATTAATGATGTAATTAAGAATGGTTAGTAATTAGTAAGGAAGTAATTAAATGTTAATTGCTATGGATGAATTAGAATAATTCATTTGAGAAATTAATTAAAGACTAAATTACTTATTGAAATAAGAGAATGATTATTTCATTTTATTTATAATTAATCAATGGTGTATGAGCAGGAATTATGGAATGAGTAATTAATTTAATTTATTTTAAATTAATTAAAGATAGAAGTAATTCATTTAATTCATTTTAAATTAATTATAGATTGTGAATAATAAATCATGCTTTTGGATGAGGATATTGATATTTCATTGATTGATTGTGATCTTAAATATGAGATGAGTAATAACTATGTGATATGGATGCTTGGTTTAAGTATGACAATATTAAGTATTTGTTTGGATGATAATATTAATTATCTGTTTATGATGATAATGTGATTATCTATTATGAGATGTGAATTATCTACCTCTGTGTATATAGATAATATTGAATTGAATTGTTTTAACTCTAAAACAACTTGGCCTTAAAAGATACGTTTTGGATTTCGATGAGACCGGGATCGGGTTTTCATATTTGGACATCCGAAAACCACATCGATCCAAATTAATGATAGGTCTTGAATCTGAAGTGAAGATGAAGATCCAGAGTGCAAGGATTATCATCGTTAACTCTGAGGGTGATTCCAAAACGAGTGTAACGAGATGATGCCTTCGGTTTTGTTCGAACCCGGAACGAACTTGTATGGATTGAATGCTTTCAGAACATCGTCAGGCGAACGATGAGCATTCTAAGAGATATGTTCTATAAAGGTAATCGTAGCCTCAAGCCTCATCAACCGGGAATGGCTAAAACAGGGGAGGTGCAGCAGGGTTAGGTGGGTCATGCCCAAGCAGGACGAGATATACCCCTGTCTAGATGTCCCTTTTTATTCGGTTGTGTGGGCAGTTGGTCCGTAGCCAACTGCGGGGTTATCTTGTTCTGGACTGTTCAGTAAGGAATGGTTCCGGCCTTGTGCTGCAGGGGAGCGGGCGTACTCCTCGGTATGTTGATCTAGGCCACGTTTTGTGATGGTCGGTTCCCTAGTAGCCCTACCATTGTATGGAATCCAAAATCCAATAAGTGCCATCGGATTTGATTGTATTACCCACTTTTGTGGCTAGTAGCTCGAATTTAATGAATGTAACTATTTCGGCTATTTTCTATTTACTTGGAAACCCTAGACCTATTATAATATCACTGGATTTCCTATCAAATGTTTTGGTTAGCGTAAGGTAAAAACTTTTCCATGTTTATGTGTGGGAAGTCTTACGTGATACCTTTCTTTTCAAAGGTTTTGAAAATTAAGAAACTTTAACCTGTTACTCACACCAGACCCATGTCTGACCCGGAGTTTATTTCTGTTTTTCCTAAACTCTCGGGTACTCAAATTTTTACGAGTTGCCAAGGGATTCAGGTGGGCTTTAATGAATTCTGGAGGAGCAATGGAGCAGGAGGCTTCAGCGTTTGTAGATTTATATAGTTCCGCTGTGTTGGTATCTTTGAGTTATTTATTTGAGTTGTATAACTAGACAGGTGTTTATAACTGTCTAGTATGTGATGTATTATCTGTATAACTCTGATTGATGTTGTATATTATGTAAATACTTATGTGATTAATATAATTTATTTGTTCCGCTGTGAGATACTTATGTTATTGTTCTTTCTTCTCTATCTTTTCTATTTTCTCGCCCCTTTCTTTCTTAAAAACGATACATCTTCCTGGGCATAGGAAGCCGGGTCGTTATAGTGGTATCAGAGCGCTAGGTTGAGTGGATACCTAGGCTCTTGAGTGATTTCTTTCTTGAGAGAGCGTATTTGTAATTTTGATATATATATATATATATATATATATATATATATATATTGATATCTATCTATTTGTTGGGTTACCTGTTCGGGCTTTCCAATATAAGTATAAGGGTAGATAGGGTAGTAGTGTGTGTAACACGACAACCATTGGTTGGAAGTGTATTTGACGAGACTGTAGACCTAATACTGCCTCGAGTGAATTTGTGGTTCAAGCATTTCACCAAATCTCTGGAGGAAACCTGTTAAGATTTGGAGTCCATTTTTGTAGTACAAGTTTGGATGAGTAGAATTTGGAGTTTGTCATTTGAGTAGAAACTAGTGATGTTATCTTGGTAACTCAAGAAGTAGTAGTTGTGTGTTGAGATGCAGTAGCGATGGATTGTTTCTGAAGAAGTTCTCAAGGACCTTTGGATAAGGAAGTGTGTCTGCATTAGTTTCAAGGCTGAGTTCAGCTGAATGTTGTGTTTGGCTTTGAGGCCCGAGTTTTTCGAGGAGTTTTGGATTAAGAAGTTTTTGGCATCAGCAGAAGTGTTGTGGCTCAAATTGTTCTGCCGGCACACGAGGAGGTCATCTGTCAGCAGTTCTTTAGAGGTGAAGTTCAGAGGCAGTTTTGTGGATCCATTTCTTCAATGGATTGGCTAGATAAGCTTAAGCTGTTCAGATTGGTAACGAGAGAACGGTTTTCTTTGGATATTAGCCTGGGTTGATCCAAAAGTGACTTGCGATAGTTGGGCATTCTCTTGGTTTATCAAAAATCTTTTTCTAGATATCTTTGAAGAGGTCAGGGGCTTGCCCTTGCATCCGGAGTTGAGTTTGGTATCGACTGGATTCTAGCAGTGGCACCGATGGTTCAACCTAGTAGTAGAATGGTTTCTAGACAGAGGATTTGGTAAAGCGGCTTAGGTTTTGGAGGAACTTTTGAGTTTCTACCATGGATCTGTGAACCATATTTTTGGAATGAGTTGTCCCGTTTGTGCTTGTGTGCATCATCAACATTTTCATCTACCCCAGATCAGAGTTGTGCAGCGGAAGAAGTTGGGAGTGCATCTTTTTTTCTTTTCTGGAAAGGAGAGGTTGTTTCCTACTGATGATAGAGGTTGAGTTCTTGATTTTGGTTGGTCTTGAGAAGGTCATTCTATTGAATTGTTTTGGTCCAGATTGTTTTAGGAGTCATTAGCAAAGGTTGAGCTGATCAGTAGGGACGAAGGAAGCTCTGGATCATCAGAAGAATTTGGTGGATAAGAGACGGTGGAATTTGGATTTCGAAGTCGGAGATTTGATTTTGAATGAATTTTCTCTGATTCAAAGGAGCTATATAATTTGGTAAATCAGGGAAGCAAGCTCCAAGGTGTTTTGGATTTTCTCTATGTTTTGGTAAGGTAAGATGTTTGATCTTCGGAGTGAATTGCCAGTTTGGATAGCTGGGATTCGTTGTGTTCCACGTATCTCGGAGGGAATACGTGTATAATCCATCTCTTGTTTTGGACCCAGCAGTTCAGGAAGTTTTGGTTGTGAGTCAAACTCGTCTGTAGTCTAATATCTGTGTAGTTTTGTAGATCTTGATGAGTAGGAGCTCTTAGCTTAGTAGTATAGACTGTTTGGATTCTATAGATTGAGTATTCCGGTATTATACTTGCAAAAACTCTAGGAAGCTCTATCTAGAATTTTGTCGGGATGGTTAGCTTTGTTGATTGAGTGAATTGACTGTGATTTAAAATCTTTAATAGATTATTAAATTACCTTTGCTTTTAAATTTCGGGGACGAAATCCTTTTAAGGGGGGAGGAATGTAACAACCCGGGTTTTTTTTAGCAATATCAATTTAATAATCTGTATTTAAATATTAAATTGATTTGACATATCTTTTTTAATAAGATCTGAATTGATACTTTTCTTTTAATAAATATCTAATTGGTAAATTATATCTGTTAAAAACTAATTGATTGTTTTCTATTAATATATGTATATATTTGTATACATTGTAAATAGGGAGGCTTTGTTTTAAAATTTAACTAGTAAATTATGTTTTCAAATTTATATATATACATTTTAGTGAATTGGAAATTATGATTTATTTAATATAAAACTTTTAAGAGATATTAAATAAATAAATATATGGTTTTAAATACTTAAGATAAGTGTTTAAATAATTTAAGACTTATTCTAGCTTAGGTTCAGATTTAAAATGTATTACAAAAAGATTGTTTCATTTTCTTTTTAATTATAGCTTGATAAAAATATGATTTAAAAAATAAATAAATATACATATAGGAATACATGACTATATGTATTAAGTTAAAATACAACAAAACATATTTATTACAAAGTAGAAGACTTGAGAACTAGCAAAAATCAAAATAATTGTAGACTGACATGGGAAAAAGTAGCATATACTTATGTTTAAAGTAACAAAAAAAGTATACCAGATTGTACAAAGGCAATAAATAAAATCTAGAAACAAAATCAAATGTATGCAGGCTGAAAGGAAAAAATTAAAAAAAATAAAAATATGTGAAGGCTTGCTTAGGAAGACGATATTATGTATTCGCGAACAAACAAAAGCAATTAATGTTAATCTTTCTAACACACAATACATTTCATATCAGCCTCCACGATAAAAATATCTTTGGTTTAAATCAGTACAAACAAAGATTTTATATGCTGTATTGTACAAAGTATTATCACAGTTGTATGAAACATAATAATGTACCCTGTCTATAATTTTTGGCTATATATCTCCATCTTCTCAATTTAATTCGAAAACCAAAACCTAGATCTGAAGTAAAAACTATTTTAAAAACTTAAACAACAACTCAGATTTTAAAACAACAATCCAGTTCAACTATAACCAGAGAATCGAGAGGAAAGGTTTCAGCTTGTAATTTTCAAGCCTGTTGCAAAGCAAACTAGGCTCTGTTCTTTCACATTTCAAGTGAGTAACTTATATATATAATTTTTTTAGGGATGAATCTGTTGTGTATATGCCTAGGAATAGTGTGTGTGTGTGTGTGTGTGTGTGTGTGTGTGTCTATATATATATGGGATCCTCTGTCTATGCTTGTAGGATGTGTAGTGTTACAGGCTGTTGTTTTAAATTTTATCTGTTCTCAGCTCAAAAATCAAACTGTTTGATTCAAAAAATCATTTACTCCTTTTCTGATTGACGATTGAACTTAAGATTCGAACAAAAGATGTTTGTATCCTTATAAACTAAGTTTAAAAATTCAGTTAAGATTAAAAAAACTTAAAAATTTTCTATGGAAACCTAAATTTCTGAACAAACTCAAGATTGACCAAATTTCGAACTTCACCGATCATTGATTCAGGTATCTAACTAGAATCCATACTGGGAACGATGATTTTTAAGGTAGGTTTGATGATTTTTATTGGGGTTGTTTGGTAGCATTTCGAAGTTGATCGGAGTGGGTATTTTGATCGAATTCAGGCGTTATGATGATCTGGGGAGGTCGAGTTGCCTCGTGGGGATAGAGGGGCCTATGGTGGTCCCAGGAAAAATACCGCGATGGTCGGTCGATGACCATGGTGGGGGCGGGAGGCGTTCGAATTCTGGTGACCTAGTTTTGCGGTGCCGTGGGTTTTTCATTCATACGACGTCACCGTTCGATCGAGTGTCAAGTGCTGCTGTGGTTTGGTAGGGGAGTTGTTGTCGTAGCGGTGACCAGAATTTCTGGGGTTACGGTGGACGAGGTGGCGAGGTCGACGAAGTTTTAGGTTTGGGGTGAGGAGTATTGTGGTGGTTCCAGGTTTCATAGCCGAGCTCGTTTTCGTTTTCGAGGAGTGGAACGGTGCCGACGATCTAGAGTTGGTATGTGAGGCTTGGTCGACTTGCTCGGCGATGCGATGATGACCGGAGTCGATCATCGACGGTGGGCACGTGCACCGTGCACATTGCTTGGGTGTGTGCTTTTTTTTAGTGTGGGTGAAGTGTTTTCGAGTGCGAACTCGGGTGGTTACTCGGGTAGTAAGATGTTGAACTCGAAGTAAATGAGGGAGGGCTCGGGTTGAAGTTTGTTCAAGGTTTTAACCTGTACCCAGTTAACAGTTTTAAAATGTTTTGTTTTAAATTAAAATAAAGTTAAACTAAGTACTAAATCGAAGATTAAAAATGAATTCAAGTTAGTTTTGAAACTGAGTTGGGAATAATAAAATTTTATAATTTAAATTATTTTAATAACTTAAAAGTGTTTAATATTTAAGTGTATTCAAAAAAAAAGTTGAATTCAAAAATGAAGTTTAAATTGTTAAGGAAAGATTTCAACAAAGTTAACTTCAAAAATTGAAACCAGAACTTAAATATGAAATTCTAGATGTGGAAATAAAATAAAGTTTTATAATTTAAATTGATTTAAATAAGTTTTAAGTGTTAAAATATGCTTTTAAACATGTGTGTTTAAAAGGTTTTTGAAAAATTAGTTTTAAACTTTATTAAGGATAAATTGGAATTTATTTAGTAAGTAATTTGAAGTAAATGTTTTTAAACATATTGAAAGTGAAAATTTAATCAATAAAAAGAGTAGTTTACTTTAAGTAATTAAGATTTAGGATTTATATTCATTAACCTTTAAGTTAATTAAGTATGAATAATTAATGATTGATATTAATTAAATTAGTAATTATAAGTTTAAATGTATTAATTAAAGTTTAAAAAAATGAATTAAGTAATTAATATGTAATTAAGAATTATAGACATTTGCAAAATTTTGACAGAACTTGACTGAATTTCCAACTTGAACAGCTAGAATGAACTGCTTGAATTCGTTGTACTTCTTTACAGATTATATTAACTTTAATGCTAATAACCAGTTAAACATGACATTTGCAGAAAATTAGGGCGAATATACTGCCACTGATTGCCCACATCGAATGACAGATTAGTCGATAAAGAATAGTCAACTTAAAGAAATTATACGAATGAAGTGCTATGAATCAACAAATTCAAGTGAAGTATTAAAGCAAAGAAAAATTAATCAACTAAAGCTGATTTGTTTGCATCAACACTACACTTGTATTTGGACCTAAAATAACGAGCCCTAAAATTTTATAATCGACAAATGCCTATTAGTTTAATTTCAGTTATAACTGCTTGTCATTTTATTAGTTTTGCACAAAACTTCACACATTTAGGAAACGTGCACCTTCATATTTGAATATCCAGTTCCTTGTGTAGAATGACTTCTCAAGAAGAGATATTAGACCAAGCTGGAGAGGTCTTCCCAATAGCTAACCCCTTGGATGATCCCCTGGAAAGAACTCCGACTACTCTGAAACAACGGGTGTTCAACCAAATATGCACTCAGTTTGGTATTGCTGAGGTAGACGCTTTGCTTCCTGGGGTAAACGATACTGCTGACAGGCCACCTTTTGGTTTCATCGCAATTAATCGTCAGATGTGCTTGAGTGGAGCTATTCCTCCCTCAAAACCTCCTTCTCCGATTGACTATCTCCCCCTTCTGTTGCACCCCAATGGCTACACCATTTTGATGGGACTGTGTGTGCTGTTCAGGAGGACACTCAGCCGTCTCCCAAGCTTTAAAGAGATTTGTTACTTATGCACATTTGCGAAGAATAAATATCATCCTTCTATAATACTCGTGAGAAGCGCAAGGTATCGTAAATTGATCATCGATCTTCCCAAAAGCGCCCACGGGTTTCTGAACCAATTTTTCTTCGTCCGTTGCCCCCCAGGATTTTACAGCATTTGGAGAGTAGGAAGTAAGCTTGCCTATCTCCGTTCTTTCCATTTCTGAACTTTCCTAAATCCGAGTTGTTAAGTGCTAACTTCATTCTTTACGTTTACAACACTTCCTCCTCTTTCTAAAGATTCCAGCCATAAGCCGACTTTTGAAAGACTAAGTGTTGTGGCGGTGGAGGAGAGAAGCATCAAACTTTTGTTGAAGGACGAATTTTTGCATCAATTCGTACTTTTTCATTCTACCCGATCTACTCAGCTTCATGATGCTCCTGGTTCTCAAGGAGAAACTCCAGATGCCCCAGTTTCCGCCGGAGAACTTACACCGAAGGAACCTACTGCCGAGGCTTCATTGGTGAAATGTTCTGCTTCCGTTGACATTGCGGGGTCTTCGGCCAATTTGCACTTCCCCCGGTTATCGAAGAAGAGGAAGCTTCTCAACATTCCGGGAAGGCTGCTGATACAGAGGCTGAGAGAAAGAGTCCCGCTAGGCATGACGGTGACGACGCTTTTGAGGGACTAAGCGACTTGATGGTTACTTCACATGAACTCTTCAAGGATGATTCTACTGCTTCTAAACTTACTTCTCCAGCAGTTGATGTGACATCAGTTTTGCAGACAACTCCATCAACCCAAGAGATAACTCTTAAGCCGAAGAGTGGTTTGTAGTTTGACGCACGTAGTTCACACGCCACACACACTTAGGAATTTAGCAGCTTTGTGCACTTAACTTCTTTGCTTTGAAGATTTCTAAACTTGTCTCTTCTTCATTTTCAGGTTCTCCAATGGGACATAGCGGCTCTTACTATGATGATTTTCAGCGCTATGGAAGGCGCGGCCCTTATGATACCAAGCGGTATCTTCCTGCCCCAAGGGAAACTGATGAAGAAAGAGCCACAAGAAAAGCTCACGAGAGGCGGGCATATGACGAGCTCTATGGGAGAAGGGATGAACGACATGATTCTTTTGAGAGAGATGATGATTCCCACAAAAGAAAATCTCATGATCACAAAGGAAAAAGTCGCATCGCTGAAGATCCAAGTAAACGGGCCAAGCTTAGTGAAAGGCCGAAGTCTGCAATTTCTGAAAAGCTAGTTGCTCCCATCTCTTTGGAAATCCCTTCCAGCTCTCCTGCCCTTCAAAGAGCTGATATTCAAACGATCATCAGTAGGCCTTCATATCAAGTTGGAAAGGGTTTGCCTACTCTTCAAAGCCGGCTTCCGCATGGTGCTTAAAAGGAGTGCGTTTTGATCTTGATTTGGTCCCAATCGAAAAGCAAGCTATGTTGCGAAATCTTGATGCCATCAAACTCGATATTGAGAGAATGTCTAGTTGGCAAAAACTTGCTGACGAGCTTCAAAGAGTAAATCGCGCAAATCTTGAAGCCATGCTGACTATGGAAAATGATAAATCCAAGTGGCAGAAAACTCTCGACCAGCATGATGCAGAGATAAAGAGCATCGCCGCTTACAATGAGAAGCTTGAAGCGGAAATTGAGAAACTCAAAGAAGAGCTTGCCACTTCTTCCACTTCTCATTCTCAAAAAGAAGAAGTGCTTCAAAAACAATTGAGAGTGCCCTGCTGGCCAAAGAGACGCTGAGGCTAAATTTGAAGCACAGCAAAAAATTGTAGAAAGCTACCGAACTGACGTTGCTCAGTTGCGAGAAAAACCAGCCTCAGGACATGGAAATTGCAATGTTAAAAGCTTGACTTTCTAAAATTGAAAAAGTGCGTGATGAAGCTATTGCCGGTGTTAACGCTTAAAATTGAACGCTAACACCCCGGTGTGTGAAGTGTGAATGTGAAAGCACTACCCGATGGTTCGGGAACAGAATATCGGCTAAAATAACAGAAAATACAGTAAGAGACAGCGATTTTATAGTGGTTTGGCTTAAGGATTTGCCTACGTCCACTTTAAGTATCTTTATTACTAATCTTGCTACAAAACGATACAATGCTCTTCAAGTACAAATCTCTTTAGTTACAAAACACTTTGAACAAGTAGCTTATGCATCGATGTAGATGAAAGTCTTCGAATCCATGTCGGACGTGTGAAAGTCTTTCAAAGTAGCTTGTAGTGTTCTTCGAAACTCCAAGTGTAGAGTCGGTTTAGAAACTGGCTGTTAACGTTTAAAATCGAACGCTAACACCCCGGTGTATATTGAGATTGAGTGAAAGCACCACCCGTGAACACGGGAACTAAAACAAGTAGAAAAGTCACAGAGAAAGCAGAAAAGACAACAGTTTTTATAGTGGTTCGGCTTCAGGTAAGCCTACGTCCACTTTAAACCTTTTTATTACTGAATCAGTTACAATTTTACAGCAATCTTCAATTACAATACTGATGAGACAAACAACTAGAACTTCAATGTAGGAGAATTCTTTGAATCCATATTGATTGCATTAGATTTCCTCTTGAAGTTTGTCTAGATGCCTTTCGTATTTGAAGTGTTGAGTGAGTCGAGAATTCAGCAGAGTATCGGCGTTTTCGGAATGAGCTCCAAAGATCCCCCCATGCTTGAGGTAGGTTGGTATTTATAGGGAAATTTCCCCCCTTGGGTCGTAAGTCGTGACCGACCTATGGTGGGTCGTGGCCGACTTATCTGGCCAAACCTCATGGTTTCACAAAGGTTCTCTTGCATAAGTCCCAAGTCGCCCCCGAGTCAACACAACCTTGTATAAGTAATACGGCATCGGGCTTATATTTAGTAGCTTTAGGTCGTGAACGAATCAAGCTAAGTCATGAGTCGTGAACGAGTTAACTGGCAAGTCGCAAGTCATGGCTTAACTGGTAAGTCCTGAATCATATACGAGTTAAGAGGCCACTGTGCCAAGTAGCTGCATCAGACTTGTCTTCCTTTGCCTGTGTCATGAACGTTCTAGCATAGGTCGTAAGTCGGTAGCGACCCAAGTGTAGTTCGTGATCTTGTCCCTTTCTTGAGCAGTTAGGACGGCAACTTCCCTGGACAGTTAGATCGGCATCTACCTTAGGCCAGCATCCTTGTTAGATCGGTAACCCACCTAAGCCTTAGGTCGGTACCCCCTCAAATCTTAGGTCGGCATTCCTGTTAAGTCAGCATCCTCTAAGGCGCTAGGCTGGTACCTGTGTTAGGTCGTAGCCATCTTAGGTCGGTAACTTTTGTTGAGGTATTAGGTCGGCATCCATCTTAAGCCTGTTAGGTCGGTATCCCTCTTAGGGCTTAGGCCGTTAGATCGGTATCCATGAAAGGTCGGCAACCTTTTGGCTCGGTAATCTTTCAAGTCGTTGAGTTAAAACCGGGGCGGAGTTAACAGTTTCCCCTCGAAGTATACGCCTAATGGTTAGGTCGTGTGCTTCGATATCTTTTAACCTGTCCGCGCTCTAAGTCGGTAGGTCGTGTACGACCTAAAAGTTAGATCGCATGTGCCGCTTCACGTCTCTCCCTTGCAAGGTATAATTCACACATCTTCTTCTTCCTCTTCATTACTTACTCTCTTGATTCTGCCATTAAAAACTTTCCCAAGCTCCAAAAGGCGATTTCATTCCAATCAATTACTGACAACCTCTGTTATTCATCGCGTAAGTAAACCTTCTTCTTCGATCATAGATTACTGTTGGCTCATGAATTCGGTCACCCAAACTTAAACCGCTTCCTTGTATGATGCTTCATCACGAATCCCATTACACCTATGGCTGATGGAGCTTAGGTTGCTCGGTTTGGCTTTAAATGACCGATGAGACGATGAAGATGGTTTACTGATTCAGGCTAGTTGATTTTGATTTGCATTAGGATTGCAAGGTCTTGAACTTGTAGTGGTTTCGAATTGGTTTATTGGATGAACCGATATCATGAATGAAATGAAGACTGTCGTTGATGGAGCGATTATCGGGTTAACGGGTTGAGTGGAGTGAGACATTGGTTTGGACGCGACCCAGTGATTTTGGGTGACTCAACTTTTGGCCGATCTAATTTGACGCGGCCTAAACCTTAAGTCGTGGCCGAACCAGCATTCAGGGAAACTTGCCGACCTAGCCTTTAAATCGAGGCCGAATTAACACTTGGGGAAATTTGCCGACCTAATCCTTAAATCGTGGCCGAACTAGCACTTGGGGAATTTTGCACTACCTTTTGAACCGGAGCCTTCCTCCTTTCTACTCCTCACGACCTAAAGAACTGCCGATTTAAGGAACCAGAAACTTAATCTTAACTCATGAAAGATTCCTTGGGTCGCAGCCGAGTTAACACTTGGATACCCAACTCGAATTCTCACTTAAAAGCATAATTCCAATTTGAATTCTTAACTTGATCTGCTGGACTGAATTGCTTAAATCCTGGATTGTTTTAACTTTGTTGCTTTATTTCACAGACCACATTAACTTATAGGCTAACAACCTGCTGAAAACAACAATCACAGAAACCAAGGCGAATATACTGCCGTTGACTGCCCACATCAAATGACAGATTAGTCGACATAGAGTAATCAACTTAAATACACTATGTGAAATGCTGTGAACCAATCAATTAAAGTGAAGTATTAATGCAAAGCATCGCTAACTTGAACTGATTTGTTTGCATCAACATTACACTTGCATATTAAAACAACGAACCCTGGATTTTATAACTGACAAATACTTGCTAGTTTTTATTCCAGTTATATTTGCTTATTGCTTGATTGATTTTACACAACACTCCACACATTTTAGGAAACGTGCACCTTCATGTTTGAATATCCAGTTGTTTGTCTAGAATGACTTCCCACCAAGAAGAAGAAGTGGTAGCTCAAGCGGGAGAAATCCTTCAGACAGTTGTTTCCATAGAGAATCCTCCAGAGAGAACTTCGACTATCCTAACTCCGAGAGCGTTTATTCAGCTACGTACTCAATTTGGTTTTGCTGAAAACGATGCCCTACTCCCCGGGCCAAATGATACTGCCGACGATCCTCCCCCCGGTTTCGTCGCAGTCAATCGTCAAATGTACCTAAGCGGGGCGATTCCTCCTTTTAACAACTTCCTTCGAACTCTTCTCCTTCGGTTGACAATCTCTCCGTTACAACTTCATCCTAATGGCTACGCCATCTGGATGGGGTTGTGTGTTTTGTTTAGGAGAACTTTTGATCGCTTGCCAGGTTTTGAAGAAATTCGCTACTTATGCTCATTTGCAAAGAGTAAGGACCATCCTTCCCTTATTATTGTGAGAAGTGCTAGAAACCGCAAGCTTATTTCTGATCTTACCGAAAGTGTTCATGGATTTTTGAACCAGTTTTTCTTTGCTCGCTGCCCCCCAGGGTTTTATGCCATCTGGAGAGTAGGAAGTAAGATTACCTGTATCTATTTTCTCCATTTTCAAACTTTTTCGAGATCCGAACTACCAATTGCTAATTTCATTCTTTGCTCTTTTCAGCACTTCCTTTCCCCTCTAGAGATCCAAGCCATAAGCAAATTTTTGAAAGATTGAGCGCCGTGGCCGTAGAAGAGAGAAGTATAAAATTTTTGTTGAAGGATGAATTTTTGCATTAGTATGGACTTTTGCACGCTTCTCGCTCTACACACCCCCATGAGGTTCCAGACTCCCCGCCTAAAGCATTAGATGCCCCAGTTTCCACTGACGAACCCATACCAAAAGAAACTGCCTCTGAAGCTTCTCTGGTGAAGTGCTCTACTACTGTCGATGTTGCGGGGTCGTCTGGCGAATTCGCACTTGCCCCAGTCATTGAGGAAGAAGAGCCTGAGGGATCTCCCCGACATTCATAGAAGTCTGGTGAAGAAGTCAGGAAAACAAGCCCTGTCAAGCATAGCGGGGACGACACTTTCGAAGGGTTGAGCGACCTCTTTGTCACCTCACAGGAGCTCTTTAAAGATGACCCTGTCACTACTAGGGTTTCTTCTTCAGTGGTGGAAGCGACTTCTTCTTTGCAACAAGCTCCGTCAACTCAAGAGTTGACGTTAACTACTACCCCCACGATTACTCTGCAATCAAATAGTGGTTCGTAGTTTGATGCGCGTAGTTTGCACATCACACACACTTAGAATCTTTCAGCACTTTCATTCACCTAATTCTTTGTACTTTGAAGATTCTACAGTTACGTTTCTTTTCTCCGAAGACTTTTAAGACTTGTCTTTTTTTTAAAATTTCAGTTTCTCCGATGGGACGCAGCGGCTCTTACTATGATGACTTTCAGGGCTACGGGAGGCGTAGTCAATATGATTATAGGCGCTACCTTCCCGTTCACAGAGAAACCGACGAAGAGAGAGCCTCTCGAAAGCCTCAAGAGAGGAGGGCTCAAGAAGAGCATTATGAGAGAAAAGAAAGGGAGGAGCACCATGATTCTTCCCAGAGAGGTGATGACTCTCACAAAAGAAAGTCGCATGATGATCGGGGAAAAAGCCATATGGTTGAGGACTCAAGCAAGCGTGCCCAGCACGGTGAGAAGCATGCATCTACCACTCCTGAAAAGGCCGCTGCACCCGTTTCACTCGACATCCCTTCTGGCTCCCCTGCTCTCGGGAAGACAGACATTCAAGCAATAGTTAACAGGCCTAAATTTCAAATTGGACCAGGCCCACCCACTCTGCAAAGCCGGTTTCCACAATGGTGCTTGAAGGGTGTTCGCTTCGACCTCGACTTAGTTCCAATTGACAAGCCTGCCATGCTGCGAAATCTCGATGCCGTCAGGCTTGATATCGAAAGAATGTCGAGCTGACAAAAGCTTGTTGACGAGCTTCAAAGGGTAAACCGGGCGAATCTCGAGGCCATGCTTACTATGGAAAATGACAAGGCTGAATGGCAGAAGGTTCTTGAGCAGCATGATACCGAGATGAGGAGCATCACTGCTTATGATGAAGAGCTTGAGGCGAAGGTCGAGAAACTTAAAGAAGAACTCGCCACTTCTTCTACTTCCTATACTCAAAAAGAAGAAGTGCTTCAGAAACAAGTGAGAGATGCTCATGCCGGCCAAAGAGATGCCGAAGACAGGCTCAAAGTGCAAAAAAGAATCAATGAGGGCTATATTGCTGATATTGCAGAGCTTCGGAAGAAAACCGACTCTCAAGAGGCGGAGATCGAAATGCTTAAGCTTCAACTCTCCAAAGCTGAAAGAGAGCGTGATGAGGCCGTTGCTGGTAAAATTGCAGCTGAAGAATCTCATGAGGCAACGAAGACCAGCATCAGCTCGACATTATTTGACTTCTACCTGCATAGCATCTTGGGGCGCGGTAGCCTCGCCTTTCTAGGTCCCAAATATGAAATTACTCTGGCTGAGGTGTGGGAGGCCGCAGTTGATATGCTTGGTGCTACAGGTGCTGGCTACGTCGAATCAGCTCTTAAGGAGCATTACTTGGATGACGAAGCTCGTGCCGCTCTCGCCAAGGGAAAATAACAACTTGTAAAATTAAGAACTGAAATGGCAGAAGGAGAACGTTTAGGAAAAACTACTTCAACTGATCCAGTTCAGCCTTCACCTTCGGCCGAAATCGACATTGTCGGTTCCAGTTCTCATTCTCCATCCCTGGTTAAAGTTACAACTGAGATCACAAGCACACAGGGTGGAGATGAAGGCGAAGAGAGCGCCGAAGCACAGGCTTATGAGGTTGATATCAGGAAGCCAACTTCTCCAGGCAACTCTACTGTTAATCTTGCCCAAGTAGACTGCTCATTTGCTTCTTATGAGTTCGATGAGCTTCTTGACTATTTCCTGAACCTCAATGAGCCTTTATCTCCTCTATTTACTGACTCTAACTTCTTTTCTTCTATAGAGAAAGTGTCGAGCATCGTTCAGACTCCCCCTCCTCCAATTATTCCTCCTCTGCTTCTCCAGGTCACTCCTCCATCCGCCTCTCAACCTGGGTCGCAAGAGGAGCAAATAGAAGCTCTTCATGGCTTAGATGATCCTATTGCTTCTCAAGACCCGAAAGGAGAAGAAACTGAGGGGAGTGAGAAGACTCCAGAACCAACTGGTTCCGATGATGAACCGTTAATTAAACTTTTCTCTCTAGGGAGTGGGTCTTCTTCCAAGAAGAGAGGGAAGCAGGGAGTCTCTAAGAAGAAGAAGGAATCTTCAGCTGGCGAGGAAAAAATAGAAGAAAGTCAAATTGTGCCCCTTTCTCCTTCGTCCCCTACTCTTGCAAGCTGGCCTAAGAAGTTGACCATCCGGCTGGGAGCAGGCTCAAAAGGTGGAAGGAAGAAGAAATGATGGCTTTGGTTCTGTGCTTTTTATATCGCTTTTTGCTTTTTGCATGTACTGACCGGAGATTGTGCGGGTACCGGCCTTCGCTTTTCTTTTTTCTTTTTATTTTGCAACCTCTACCTGTACAAAATTTTGACAGTATTGAATAAAATGATTCTTTTTGTTTGTACAAACTTCTGTCTATATTTGAGAATGTATTTACTATTCATTTTTGTACAAGTTTCTTTATATGATACTGTAGTGAGCTTGTGGTATGTTGTTCGAGCGTAATTTTACCAATGTGGTTATACCATGCCGCCCCTATACCACAAGCTCGTTGCAATATTTTACACTTTGAGGGAATTTGTACCCTTATTTTCTAGAGAATAACTATTCCATACTTGGAGGAATACTATTCTACTCAAAATAGAGTGCAGCTTACTCCATATGAGTTTCTACGCTTCATCCTTCGAAGATATCACTTTTTTCTTTTGTGCATACACATATTTTACCAAGTGAATTCCCCTATGTGGTAAAGCGGGCCTCTGAAGGGCACTTTAACTTCTTTTTGAGGAAGATTATTTTCAAGAATAGAAGAACCAATCTTCCTTTGAAAGCTAAAGTGTGCCTTTAAACAGGGCTTCCCTTTTTTTTTTACGCCTCGATGGAGGGCTTTTTGATCTTTGTTTTGCATTTCTGACAAAATGCTTCTTTGAAAAGTTGTACCTCTGAGGAGGGCTTTTTCACGTTTCAACACTTGGAAGTTTTATTTCAATTTTGGTGAAACGTGTGCCTCCGAAGAGTTGTGCCTCCGAGGAGGGCTTTCCACGTTTCAACACTTGGAAGTTTTATTTCAATCTCGGTGAAACGTGTGCCTCCGAAGAGGTCTTTCTGTTTGATTGCGCCTCTGGGAAGAGGTTTTTTGTTTGATTGTGCCCCTGGGAAGGGGTCTTTTGTTTCTGCCCCTTGGGAGAGGCTTTTATTTTTCCCTGTTCGCTGTGAAGCGGGCCTCCGAAGAGGGCTTTTCACATTTCGACTCACGGGAGTGTATCACCGATCACGGTGAAATGTGTGCCTCTGAGTAGGGTTTTTGCCTGGAAGTTTGGAGTTTCCTTCTCTCGGTTGGACGGATTCACGGGAGTGTATCAACCGATCAGTCTGCAACTTTGTATCGAGAAAGATCTCTCTTTTTCTGGTTTGGCCCGCTCGAGCTCTTTTAGCATTTCAACTGTTGTGAAATGGGCCTCCGAGGAGGGCTTTTGACGTTTCAACACTTTGAAGTTTTATTTCAATCTCGGTGAAACGCGTGCCTCTGAGTAGGGCTTTTTCCTGGAAGTTTGGAGTTTCTTTCTCTTAGTTGGACAGATTCACTGGAGTGTATCAACCGATCAGTGCGCAACTTTGCATCGAGAAAGATCACTCTTTTTCTGGTTTAGCCCGCTCTAGGTCTTTATCCTCCGAAGAGTTGTGCCTCTGAAGAGTTCTTGTGCCTCCGAAGAGGTATTTTGCTGTTTGATGCTTGCTCCCCCATGTCTCTTTGCCATCTATTCATGTCGGCGATTCCCGTTATCTTTTGCAAGTGTCATCCCCTTTTAGTTGCCAATAATTTTCCTTATCCAAAGAAATATACTTCATAGTTAAGCGAGTTGGTGGTGGTAGACACAGGCTATTTAACTGGATGTTTGTTTGTACAAACATTTGTAGATAGTTAGAAATGGTCCACTTCCATCCACATCGCTAACTTTTGTTCGAAGCACTTCTTTTCTAGGATTTGAGTACGGAAATTTTGAATGGTTTAGCGTTTGCTTGCTGGGTGACGTCGGAGATCGCTTGGTCTAGCGATGGGTAAGCTTTGTTTTTATGGCCTGCATTATTAAATCGACATTTTAGTAACACAATTAACGTATTTTATGTGTCGAAATAAAACAAAACAGTTTATAATAGTAGAAAACACAAGATTTATAGTGGTTCGGCCAAAAGCTGGGCCTACATCCACTTTATAGCTTTTCATTATTCACTTGCTTTACAATTGCTTTCAATACAAGAATCATATATTCGTAATTCTTTTACAACATTTCAGCAAAGCTTTTAAGTAAAATATGGATGCAAATGATTGCTGTTCCAAGCTCTTGGGATTGGTTCTCCTTCGACGGTTGTGAGTTTGAATGTGCCATCAAGAGGTTTCGTGCCTATAACATATGGCCCTTCCCAGTTTGGCCCAAACACACCTATGGCTGTCATAATTCTCTTCAGGACTAAGTCCCCAACTTCAAAGCTGTGCTGACGAACTTTGGAATTGAAGTGCCTGGCTATTCTTTGCTGGTGAGCTGCAATTCTAAGCCTAGCCTCTTCTCTTATTTCATCGAGGAGGTCAAGTGCTTCCAATTTCAATTTTTCATTCTCATCTTGATCAAAATGGATCCTTCTGTGTGAGGGGACTTCAGTTTCCACTGGAATCATCGCTTCTGATCCGTATGCCAATGAAAATGGAGTATGCCCAGTCGCAGTTTTATGGGTGGTTCTGTATGCCCATAGTGCAAGCGGTAACTTATCGACCCAACCACCTTTTTCTTTTTCCAGCTGCTTTTTGATGGTTGATTTGATGATTTTGTTTACTGCTTCCACTTGCCCGTTTTCCTGTGGATGAGCCACTGCTGAGACGCTTTTTCGGATCTTGAATCGTTTGCAGAAATCTTGGAACTCCTCACTTGCAAACTGAGTATGATTGTCCGTGATTATCTTCTGAGGCACACCATACCTGCAAATAATATTTTTAGTCACAAAACTTATCATTTTCTTAGAGGTAATAGTAGTCAATGGTTCGGCTTCAGCCCATTTAGTGAAGTAATCAACAACAACGATAACATATTTAATTCCCGATTTGGCAGTCGGCAAAGGCCCAATGAGATCTATTCCCCTGATGGCAAACGTCCATGGACTGACCATTTGTGTTAGCTCAGTGGAAGGTGCTCTAGGAACTTTGGCGAATCTCTGGCATTTATCACACTTTCGGGAATAGTGAGCAGCATCCTGATTAATTTCTGGCCAAAAGTATCCATAACGGAGGATTTTCTTTGCTAAAGTTTGACCACCTGTATGATCCCCACATTCCCCTCCGAGTACTTCAGTCAGAATTGTCTTAGCTTCTTCCTTTGTCACGCATCGGAGTAATAGCATTGAAAATCCTCGTCTGTACAGACAACCATCTTGAACTATATATCTGGAGTCCTTCCTCATCAGCTTCTACCGTTCTTTTGAAATTTTCGGCAAAGAACCATTGAGTAAATATTCAAGTATCGGAGTCATCCATGATTCTTTCTCTTGGGATACATTCATAATCCAATCAACATCCATTTCATCTGTGCTTGGGGCTGACAGGACTTCGACGGGAACTAATCCCAATAGTTGCGCTTCACCAGTACTTGAATACTTTGCGAGAGAATCCGCCTTCATGTTCTCTTCGCGGGGTATACAGTTTATTGAATAACGGTAAAAGTTTTGAAGAAGCTCCCAGGCTTTTGATAAATAGGCGGGTAGATTCCCTCCTTTAGCTTGAAATTCCTTTTTGACCTGGCAGACAATAAGTTGAGAATCACTGAAGATCTGCAATGCCTTAATGTTTAGTTATTTAGCGATCGTCAAACCAGGAATGAGGGCTTCGTATTCTGCTTCATTGTTTGTCGAAGGGAATTCTAGTCTCAGCGCATAGCATACTGATCGCCCTTCTGGGGTTTCAAGGACAACCCCTGCTCCGGAACAGTAATCATTCCTTGCGCCATCGACATACAATTTCCATTGGATTGGGATGTAATCAATGGCTTCTTCCTCACTATCACCTTTATCCGTACATTCTGCGATGAAATCTGCTAAAGCTTGTCCATTGATTGCTTTCCGGGGATGGTAAGTGATGTCATATTGACTGAGTTCAATATTCCATTTCAAAAGACGGCCCGAAGTCTCAGGACGGAATAGGACTTGCTTTAGAGGTTGATCAGTGAGGACTTTGATGGGATGAGCTTGGAAATACGGCCTCAATTTTCTTGATGCGATCAACAAACAATAGGCGAGCTTTTCCAATCTTGAATAGTTCATCTCTGCCCCAGTGAATCTTTTGCTGATATAATAGACTGGGCGTTGAATCCTTGCGTCTTCCCGTACCAACACTGCACTGAGAGCATGAGACGAAATTGCCAAATATATGAAGAGATCTTCACCACTGTCAGGCTTTGAAAGTATCGGAGGCACTTCCATATGACGAACCAACTCATCAAATGCTCTCTGACATTCAGGAGTCCACTCAAAGTTTTTCCTTCCTTTCTTCAAAGCATCAAAGAACGGAATGCATTTGTCCGTGGCTTTCGAAATGAACCGACTCAAGGCAGCAACCTTTCCATTGAGACTTTGCAATTCCTTCTTCCTTCTAGGAGCCTTGACATCTCTCAGGGCAGTGATCTGAGCTGGATTAGCTTCAATGCCCCTAGCGCTCACAATGAAACCCAAAAACTTTCCGGACTCCACTCCAAATGAACATTTCAAGGGATTAAGCTTCATTCTGTACTTTCGGAGTACTGCGAACATCTCTGCCAAGTGATCCATGTGGTCCACTGCTTTCTTAGACTTCACTAGCATATCATCAACATAAACTTCCATTGTCTTGCCAATCTGTGGTTTAAACATGGCATTAACAAGCCTTTGGTAAGTTGCCCCTGCGTTCTTGAGTCCGAAAGGCATGACCTTGTAGCAGTAGAGTCCAACATTTGTGATGAAGCCTGTATCCGCTTGATCTGGCTCATGCATCATAATCTGGTTATATCCGGAGTATGCATCCATAAAAGATAACAATTCATGCCCTGCCGTCCCATCCACCAACTGATCGATCCTGGGCAGCGGGAAACAGTCTTTGGGGCAGGCCTTGTTCAGATCTGAAAAGTCAATGCATACTCTCCACTTTCCGTTAGCTTTCTTCACCATCACTGGATTTGATACCCAATTTGGATAAGTAGATTCTCTGATGAAACCATTCTCCATGAGCCGATCCACTTCTTCTTTTAATGCTGCTGTCCTCTCAGGACCCTGGGTTCTTCTTTTCTGTTTCACAGGTGTAACCTTTGGGTCAATGTTCAGAGCGTGTACTTCAATCTTTGGGGATATTCCACACATGTCAGCATGAGTCCAAGCGAATACATCCAAATTTTCCTTGAAAAACGAAATCAAAACATTCTGAACTGTTGTGTTGAGTTGTGAACCCACATTCAGCACTTTGTTATGGTCCTTTGGATCAACGGATACCGGCACTGTTACCTCTAGCGGTACTACCCTATTCTCCCCTGCACTGGCTTTCCTTGGATCCATCTCTCTTCTGCAGCACTACATTCACCATTGCAGGGTCCACCCTGTAATTGCTACAAGGTTGGTTCTTTGGTGCGGACTGGGGCCGCCGCACCTTTTCCCATCCATCTTTTCCTTGATTCACGCAGCTCTGTAAGATAACATTCTCATCCCGCATCTAGGTCTCCCTTAATCATGCCAACTCCATTATCCGAGGGGAATTTTATGGTCAGGCACCACGGGGCAAGAACAGCTTTAAATGCAGCAAGAGTTGGTCGGCCTAAAAAGGCATTATAGGCAGAGAATTCTTCAACAATTATAAAGGTTTGCTTTCGAGCCACCTTCCTCAGTCTTTTTCCGAGTTCTACAAACAAATCTATGGTCCCAATCGGCTGTTTGGGTTCTCCAGCAAACCCAGCAGTCTTAAGTGATGAAGCTTGAACGTCAGCCATTGGAATTTTCATTTGATCAAAGGTCTTCTTGAAGAGGATGTTGCATGAAGCTCCACAATCAACTAGAACTCTTCTCACAGTTGCCGGCCCAATACCAGCGGATATGACCAAAGGATCTATGGTCGGAGCTTTGATACCCAAAGAATCCCTGGCACTGAATACAATATCTTCGGTGGAAGTCTTTTGTTGCTTTAAAGGCGCATCATTCTTTAGAAAAAACATTCTCTTCAACTTGTACATGCCTCAAGGCCCGGGCATACCTTTCCATCTCGCCCCAGCTTTTGCCTGCTGGGTGAGGTCCTCCAGTAATTATATTGATGACAGGTCTTTCCGATTCATGTTCTACAGCCTTCTCACTTGAGCCAGGACGGTGAGCGGGAACTTGTTGTCCTTGAGTCGACGAGGCTGGGGCATTTCTATTTCTTTTCACATACTGCTGGAGTTTGTTTTCCTTCAAGAGTTGTTCAATTACTTCTTTCAACTGACGACATTCGTTGGTGTCATGGCCGGGCTGGTTGTGGAACCGGCAGAACCTTCCACTTTTTTCCATCTTAATCCCAATTCTCATTTTAGGTGGTGTCGGATAATTGACATCATCCTTGATCGCAAAGAAGATGTTCTCAGGGTTATCGGTCAAGGTTGTGAAATTGAAAGAACGTCCTTTCTTAGCATCTCCCTGTTTCTTTCCACCATCATTTCCCCTTTTCTAAGTGTTAGGTTCTTTCTTGTTCGATGGAGCACCATTGTTCCCGGCTTCTGCTGATACCAACTTAGCCGGTGTTTGGAGGCCCTCCAAGCGCATGAATTCATCCGCTTTCTTGTAGAATTTGTCAAGCGAGTTTGGTTCTTTCATTTTCAGCCATTTTCCAAATTCACTCGATTTGTCAATCGCCCTCATCGAGTATGTTAGGACCATGCGTGGCTCAGCATTATCTACCTCGGCCATTGCTATGTTAAAACGATTTAAAAATGATTTGATAGATTCTCCCGGATTTTGCTCTAGACTTGACACCGACATTATATCCTTTGCTTTAGAAGCATACAATCGAAATTGCTCCTTGAATTTCCTGGTCAAATCAGAGAATTGATCAATGGACCTGACTGGCAGCTTTGTAAACCACAATAGAGCCACACCTTCAAGATAAACCGGGAAATATCGACACTTGATCTCATCAGACGCTCTGGCACCTGTCATATGCCAGTCGTACTTGTACAGAAACTCGTTAGGATCACTCGTCTCCTTGTAGGCCGGAATAGTAGGGGGAACGAATTTCCTTGGGAATTCTGCCTTCAAGATCTTTTCAGTAAATGGAGTTTTGCTTGGAGCAAAACCTCACTCTTTCTCATCTTCATCTTTTCGCATATTTTCCTTCATGATTTGACGAACCATACCCGAAAATTACTCTTCATCATTTAGAGGCTCTGGAGGGCAAATATTAGCCACTCTCTCTGAATTCTGCCTTGACAATCGTTCACGGAGAGTTGGCTGCGGCCCTGATCCTCCAGCTTGAGGAGGAGCCCTTTCCATAGGGTCTGCGGCTCTTTGAGAAATGTTCCCTTCAACATCCTGAACTCCCACAGTAGGGTTCCCATCATTATTAACCGGTTGACGATTTGCTCCTAGCAGATCATTCAAGTTACTTAAGATCAGGGCATTCTGAGCATTCTGAGCTTCCAACTGCGCATTCTGAGCATTCAATTGTTGATTCAACCCCAAAACTACGGCGTCCAATTCTGCTCGCGTAACTCTAACAGTTGGAGCTGCTTGACTTGAAGGAGGAGAGGTAGAAGTATTCTCTTGAACATTGTCGGATCTTACAAAACTTCGTTTTCTCCCAGGAGCCATTATTTCCAATAAACTTCTGGTTTTAAAAGAAATCCTTTCAACAGACCTTTGCGGAGCAATGGTGGAAATATCCTGAGTTGGGTTCTTAGTGAAAGCACCAAAAATGTTAATGTTTAAAATCGAACGCTAACACCCCGGTGTATATTGAGATTGAGTGAAAGCACCACCCATGAACACGGGAACTAAAACAAGTAGAAAAGTCACAGAGAAAGCAGAAAAGACAACAGTTTTTATAGTGGTTCGGCTTCAGGTAAGCCTACGTCCACTTTAAACCTTTTTATTACTGAATCAATTACAATTTTACAGGAATCTTCAATTACAATACTGATGAGACAAACAACTAGAACTTCAATGTAGGAGAATTCTTTGAATCCATGTTGATTGCATTAGATTTCCTCTTGAAGTTTGTTGAGATGCCTTTCGTATTTGAAGTGTTGAGTGAGTCGAGAATTCAGCAGAGTATTGGCGTTTTCGGAATGAGCTCTAAAGATCCCCCCATGTTTGAGGTAGGTTGGTATTTATAGGGAAATTTCCCACCTTGGGTCGTAAGTCGTGACCGACCTATGGTGGGTCGTGGCCGACTTATCTGGCCAAACCTCATGGTTTCACAAAGGTTCTCTTGCATAAGTCCCAAGTCGCCCCCGAGTCAACACAACCTTGTATAAGTAATACGGCATCGGGCTTATATTTAGTAGCTTTAGGTCGTGAACGACTCAAGCTAGGTCATGAGTCGTGAACGAGTTAACTGGCAAGTCACAAGTCATGGCTTAACTGGTAAGTCCTGAATCGTGTACGAGTTAAGAGGCCACTGTGCCAAGTAGCTGCATCGGACTTGTCTTCCTTTGCCTGTGTCGTGAACGTTCTAGCATAGGTCGTAAGTCGGTAGCGACCCAAGTGTAGTTCGTGATCTTGTCCCTGTCTTGAGCAGTTAGGACGGCAACTTCCCTGGACTGTTAGATCGGCATCTACCTTAGGCCAGCATCCTTGTTAGATTGGTAACCCACCTAAGCCTTAGGTCGGTACCCCCTCAAATCTTAGGTCGGCATTCCTGTTAAGTCGGCATCCTCTAGGGCGCTAGGCCGGTACCCGTGTTAGGTCGGTAGCCATATTAGGTCGGTAACTTTTGTTGAGGTATTAGGTCGGCATCCATCTTAAGCCTGTTAGGTCGGTATCCCTCTTAGGGCTTAGGCCGTTAGATCGGCATTCATGTTAGGTCGGCAACCTTTTGGGTCGGTAATCTTTCAAGTCGTTGAGTCAAAACCGGGGCAGAGTTAACACTGGCAGAGTATCGACGCTTGAAGAGATTGTCCAAAAAGTCCCCTCAAAGTTGGAGATGGTCATGTATTTATAGAGAATGTTGGGCAGAAATTATTGCCAAGTCTTAAGTCGTGGCCGACTTAAGATAAGTCGTGGCCGACTTATCGAGCCAAGTCCATAGTTTAATAGGGATCGGCTTGTCTTCCCGAATTCATGCCATAAGTCCTAGGTCGTGTACGAGTTATCCGGATGCGGCTTCTTATTTGTCTGCTTAAGTCGTGTACGACTCATCATAAGTCGTAGGTCGTGACCGTCCTAACGTAAGTCTTGGCTTGCAGCTCAACTGGAGTAAGTTTGTTCACTTGGTCGTATCACTAGTCCTGAGTCATCAACGAGTTACCGAATCACGGCGTGGTACTGAACTTGCCTCTGTAGTCTTAGGTCGTAAACGACCTAGCAGAAGTCAAAAGTCGGTTGCGACTTAAGTGTAGTTGTCTTAACCTTTCCGTGCCTTGAGTCGTTACTCCCTTAGGTCGTTAGGTCGTAACATCTTTAAGTCGCATACCTTTTAAGTCGTAGACTTCCTTTAGTCATAGACTTCCTTAAGTCGTAGACTTTCTTAAGTCGTAGACTTCCTTATGTCGTAGACTTTCCTTAAGTCGTAGAATGTCTTAAGTCATAGACTGTTTGGATCGTTATAATTCTTGAGTCGTGTAGTTCTTAACTCATTAAGTCGTGGAGTGCTTTGAGCTGCTAGATCGTGATGACCTTAAGTCGTAAGTCGTTCATGTCTTAACTTGTTAAGTCATCACACACCTTAAGTCGTGAGGTTTCCTTGACGCGTTAAGTCGCGCACTCTGCTTGAGTCGCATACCTTGCTTGAGTGGTACAGTTCTTAAGTCGTAGAAAATTGAGGGTTAACATTTGCCCCTCGTAGTACACGCCTAAGTCATAGGTCGTGTGCTTCGACTTATCTTAACTCGTGTGCCGATTCATGTTCCACTGCCCCGAGATATAAAAGGCTTAAGTCGTTCATCTTACTTCCTTCTTCTCATTACTTAATCCTTAAGATACTTCTGCCATTAACGCTTCTCCAAGCTTTCAAAGGCGATTTCGACTCGATTTATCTCCGATCATCTCTAGCATCACACTGCGTAAGCGACTTTGCTTCTCCTACAATCGCCGACTATCATCAACTTATGTGCCCCGTTTTTCGTCTCCGATTCGCCCCCTTGAGCCCTGCGAGTTTTGTTATACTGGACATCGATTTACTTAAGGCGGTATCATCTAACTCGCGACGATTCGTAATTTGTGGCGATCTAGCGGTGTGATAGAACTAAGGTTGATGATTGTGAGGTTATTGGATTAACGGGTTAGGAGTTAGATGGTATGTTGGCCAAATAGAGTGGAATGTTGCCCCGGGTGCGACTTAGCAATCTTTACGACTTAAGCCGTGAGTCGTGGCCGAGTTAGGACTTTAGAGCTTTGAATTGGAGTTTCTTCTATCTTCCACGACTTAACATAACCTGTAGGAAAAATCTCTTAAGTCGTCGGCGAGTTAGCACCTAAGTCGTTGCGGAGTTAGCACTTGAGTTGTTTACGACTTAGCTCTTGAGTCGTCTACGACTTAGCACTAGAGTCGTCTACAACTTAGCACTTGCACTTTTAAACTCTGCTTGAACCTTGAACTGCTGCTTGAACCTTGAACTGCTGCTTGAACTTTGAACTATTAAACTTTGCTGCATTCTTTCACAGATCACTTTTGACTTTCAAGCTAACCATCTGTTCAATACATCATCTACAGAAAATTGGGACGAATATACTGCCACTGACTGCCCACATCAAATGGCAGATTAGTTAACAACAGATAATCAACTTAAACAGATTGTGTGAACGAAGTGCTTTTAAATCATCAAATTCAAGTAAAGTATTAAAGCAACATTGAAATAGTCAACTGAAACTGCCCAGTTTGCACTAACACTATACCTGAACTTTAAATTAACAAGTCCTGAAATTTAGTAATCGATCAATTGTCGACTAGTTTAATTCCAGTTATATTTACTTGTTTTTTTATTAGTTCTGCACAACACTTCACACTTTAAGGAAACGTGCACCTTCTCGTTTGAATGTCTAGTTGTTTATGTAAAATGGCCTCACATCAAGAAGAAGTAACGGAACAAACTGGAGAGGCTCTTCCAATAGCTGCTCCGCTGACCACTCCACCGGAAAGAATCTCAACTTCTTTGAGTCAACGAGCGTAATCTATTACGCACCAAATTTGGCATTGTTGAAACGGATGCTATATTGCCCAGGCCAAATGATTTTGCTGATAGACCTCCTCGCGGCTTTGTTGCTGTCAACCGCCAAATGTGCTTGTGCAGTGCTATTCCTCCCTTCAATGACTTTCTTCAACAGTTTCTACTTCGATTGACCATCTCTCCGTTCCAACTGCACCCCAATGGTTATGCCATTCTGATGGGGTTGTGTGTTCTGCCGAGTTTCGAGGAAATTTGTTATTTATGTTCTTTCACAAAGACTAAAGATCATCCCTCCATTGTTATTATAAGAAGCGCTAGGAATCGCAAACTCATCACTGATCTTTCCGAAAGCGTTCATGGCTTCTTAAATCAGTTTTTCTTTGTTCGCTGCCCCCAGGGTTTTACGCCATCTGCAGAGTAGGAAGTAAGATTACCTGCTTCTATTTACCATTCCTATGCTTTTCAAGATCTGAGTCGCTAATTGCTAATTTCACTCTTTTCCTTTTTCAGCACTTCCTCCCCCTTCTAGAGATCCAGGTCATAAGCAAGTTTTTGAAAGATTGAATGCTGTGACCGCTGAAGAGAGAAGTATAAAGTTTTTCTTGAGGGACGACCTTTTGCAGTAGTTTGGATTTCTGCATTCTTCTCGCTCTACACACCCCCATGGGTTCCAGACTCCCCATCTAAAGCATTAGATGCCCTAGTTTCTACTTATGAACCCATACCAAAAGATCCTGCCTCCGAGGCTTCTCTGGAGAAGTGCTCTACTACCGCCGACGTTGCGGGGTCGTCTGGCAAATTCGCACTTGCCTCCGTCATTGAGGAAGAAGAGCCTCAGGGATCTCCCCAACATTCACAGAAGTCTGGTGAAGAAGCCGGGAAAACAAGCCCTCTCAAGCAGAGCGAGGACGACACTTTTGAAGGGTTGAGCGACCAGTTTGTCACCTCACAGGAGCTCTTTAAAAACGACCCTGTCACTACTAGGGTTTCTTCTTCAATAGTTGAAGCGACTTCTACTTTGCAACAAACTCCGTCGACCCAAGAGTTGACGTAAACTACTACCCCCACGATTCCTCCGCGATCGAAGAGTGGTTCGTAGTTTGACGCGCGTGTTTGCATATTACACACACTTAAAACTTTTCGGCACTTTCGTGCACCTAACTCTTTGTACTTTGAAGGTTCTAAAGTTACACTTCTTTTTCATTTTCAGGTTCTCCAATGAGGCGAAGTGTTCATATTACGACGACTTCAAGCAATACGGAAAGAGTGGTCAGTATGACTATAGATGCTATCTTCCCACTTATAGGGAAACTGATGAAGAGAGGGCTGCTCGAAAGGCTCAGGAGAGACGTTCTTATGAAGAACGCTATGGAAGAAGGGATGAGTGGTACGATTCTTCCCATAGAGAGGGTGATTCCCATAGACGTAAATCCCATGATGACAGAGGGAAGAGCCACATAGCTGATGACCGAAGCAAACGGGCTAAAGATAGTGAGCAATCAGTGCCTGCAATTTCTGAGAAGACCACTGCTACCATTCCTTCTGAATCTCCTGCCCCTTCCTGTACCGATATCCAGACAATCATCAACAGGCCTTCATATCAAGTTGGGCCAGGTCCAGCTACTCTCCAAAGCCGGTTTCCACAATGGTGCTTGAAGGGGGTTCGCTTTGATCTTGACTTAGTTCCAATTGACAAGCCTGCCATGTTGCGAAATCTTGATGCCATCAGACTTGATATTGAGAGAATGTCGAGCTGGCAAAAACTTGTTGACAAAATCTAGAGAGTGAATCGTGCGACTCTTGAGGCTATGCTGACCATGGAGAACGATAAATCTGAATGGCATAAAATTCTCAATGAACATGACGCAGAGATGAGGAGCATCACTGACTATAACGAAAAGCTCGAAGCGAAGGTTGGAAAACTTAAAGAGGAGCTTGCTACTTCTTCTACTTCCCACTCCCAGAGGGAGAAAGTGCTTCAGGAACAAGTGCGGGAAGCTCATGCTGCTCAGAGGGATGCCAAAGATAGGCTCGAGGTGCAAAACAGAATTAACGAGGGCCATACTACCGATATTGCTGAGCTTCGAAAGAAAACTAGCTCCCAGGAGATGGAGATCGAAATGTTAAAGCTTCAACTCTCCAAGATTGAAAGAGAGCGTGATGAGGCAGTGGCCGGCAAAATTGCAGCTGAAGAAGCTCATCAGGCCACTAAAGCCGATGTCAGTTCAACATTATTTGACTTCTATCTGCACAGCGTCCTGGGGCGCGGTAGTCTCGCCTTTCTCGGCCCCAAATATGAAATTACTCTGGCTGAAGTGTGGGAGGCCGCACTTGACATGCTTGGTGCTAAAGGTGCTGGCTATGTCGAATCAGCTCTTGAGGAGCACTACTTGGATGACGAAGCTCGCGCCGCTCTTGTCAGGGGAAAAGAACAACTTGCGAAATTAAGAGCCGAAATGGCAGAAGGGGAACATTTAGGAAAAACTACTTCAACTGATCCAGTTCAGCCTTCACCTTCGGCCGAAATCGACATTGTCGGCTCCAGCTCTCATTCTCCACCCCATACCAAAGCTATCACCGAAGGTGCAACTGTCTATAACAGAGACGAAAGCCAAGAGAGCGGTGAAGCGCTGGGTTTTGAGATTGACGTAGCAAAGCCTACTTCGCCAGGTAATCCTAATGCTGATCTTGCTCAAATCGACTGCTCATTTGCATCCTATGAGTTTGGTGAGCTTCTTGACTACTTCCTGAATCTCAACGAGCCTTTATCTCCTCTCTTTACTGACTTTAACTTCTTTTCTTCTGTAGAGAAAATGCCGAGCATCGTTCATACTCCCCCTCCTTCAGTTATTCCTCCCCCGCCTCTCCAGGTCACCCCTCCATCCGCCTCTCAACCCGGGTCGCAAGAGGCGCAAATAGAGGCTCTCCGAGACTTAGGTGATCCTAATGCTTCACAGGAACACGGGGGAGAAGGGCTTGGAGAAGGAAATGAGTCCCCGGAGCGAACCATTTCCGATGATATAAAATTGTCTGCTCTTTTCACTCCGAGAAGCGAGTCTTCTTCGAAGAGGAGGAGGAAGAGTACTACTTCTAAGAAGAAAAGGAAAAGCATTTCCGTTACTGAAAAGGAAGCGGAGGTTGATCCGACAGTAGCCCTCTCTCCTTCTTCCCCAACTCTCCCAAGCCGTCTTGAAAAACTACCTATTAGGTCAGGTGAAGGCTCCAAAGGTGGTGGTAAGAAGAAGAAGTGATGGGCCCTGCTTCCCCTTCCTTGTTTTTACGTTTTGCTTTTAGCTTTTTGTTTGTACTGACTGGACGTTGTGCAGGTACCGACCCCCGCATTTCTTTTATTTTGAAACCTGCATATGTACATAATTTTCATAACGTTGAATAAATGTACATAATTTTCATAACGTTGAATAAAATGATTCTCTTGCTTGTACAAACTTCTGTCTGTGTTTGAGAATGCATCTATTCTTTTTTTATATATATGCAAGTTTCTTTATATAATATTACAGTGAGCTTGTGGTATGTTGTTCGGGCGTTGCTTTTACCAATGCAGCCATACCGTATTGCGCCCATACCATAAGCTCATCGTAATATTTCCAATCTCGAGGGGACTTGTACTCCTATTTTGGAGAATAATTATTCCATATTTGTGGAAATATCATTTCGCCCTAAACAGAGTACACCTCGTTTCATATAAGTTTTTACGCTTCAACCTTCAGAGATATCACTTTTTTTTTTGTGCATATATACATTTTTACAAAGCGAATTCTCCTATGTGGTAGAGCAGGCCTCTGAAGGGCACTTTAGTCTTTTGAGGAAGGGCCTTCTCAAAATAGATGAACCAATCTTCCTTTGAGAGCTAAAGTGCACCTTTGAAGGGGACCCTTTTTTTTTTATATTGACAAAGTTTCGGAGAACAATTCTTCTATTTCAAGAAGACTTGTACTCTTCCTTTTAGAGAACAACTCATCCGTTTGAAAGAAATTTGCATTTATACTTTATAGGATAATATTTCCGTTTCAAGAAAGTATTTTTCTAGCTTAGTAAAATGCACTTCACATTGGAGGAGTCTTCTCTTTCTTTCTTCTGCATTTTTTTTATTGCAAAGTTTTTGCACTCCTCTTTTTCTTTTTTTGAAAAAGGTCACTTTTGTTTTGGCTAGTGAGTTTCACTTCATAGTGCAGCGGGCCTTTCGAAAAGAAAAAGGGGTTTCAACCTGCTTGAGCCTCTGATGAGAGTTTTTGATTGTGCCTCTGGGAAGAGGTCTTTTTGTTTGATTGTGCCTCTGGGAAGAGGTCTTTTTGTTTCTGCCTCTTGGGAGAGGCTTTTATCTTTTCCCTGTTCGCTGGGAAGCGGGCCTCCGAAGAGTTCTTTTCACATTTCAACTCGTGTGAAGTTTTATTCCAGATCACGGTGAAATGTGTGCCTCTGAGTAGCTTTTTCCTGGAAGTTTGGAGCTTCTTTCTCTTAGTTGGATGGATTCACGGGGGTGTACCACTGATCAGTCCACAACTTTATGTCGAGAAAGAACTCTCTTTTTATGGCGAGTCCCGCTCGAGGTCTTTTAGCATCTCAACTATAGTGAAATGGGCCTCCGAAGAGGGCTTTTCACATTCCAGCACTTGTGAAGTTTTATTTCAGATCTCGGTGGAATGCGTGCCTCCGAGTCTACCTGGAAGTTTCTTCCTCATTGTTGGTTGGATTCACGGGGCGAGCGCAAGTTACTTGGACGTTTGTTTACGTAGATTGTCTCAACTAGTGAATGAGCGCCTTGCCTTCCACTTGGGAAGGTGCCTCCGGTCGTCTCATGGACTCATGGGGCGGACGCAAGTTACTTGGACGCTTGTCTACGCAAACTGTCTCAACTAGTAAACAAGCGCTTTGCCTTCCTGTTGGGAAGGTGCTTCCGATCATTCCATACCATGTTGAGAAAGTCTTCTGGCATGCCCCGTTTGAGGTCTTTATCCTCCAAAGAGTTCTGCCTCCGAAGAGGGCTTGTGCCTCCGAAGAGGTCTTTTGCTGTTTGATGCTTGCTCGCCCATGTTTCTTTGCCATCTATTCATGTCGGCGATCCCCGTTATCTTTTTCAAATATCATCCCTTTTTAGTTGCCAATAATTTTCCTTATCCAAAGAAATATACTTCATAGTTAAGCGAGTTGGTGGTGGTAGACACAGGCAATTTAACTGGATGCTCGTTTGTACAAACATTCGTAGTTAGTTAGAAATTGTCCACTTCCAGCCACATCGCTAACTTCTGTTCGAAGCATTTCTTTCGTAGGATTTGAGTATGGAAATTTTGAATGGTTTAGCGTTTGCTTGCTGGGTGATGTCGGAGATCACTTGGTCTTGCGATGGGTAAGCTTTGTTTTTATGGCCTGCATTATTAAATTGACATTTTAGTAACACAATTAACGTATTTTATATGTCGAAATAAAACAAAGCAGTTTATAGTAGTAGAGAACACATGATTTATAGTAGTTCGGCCAAAAGATGTGCCTACATCCACTTTATAGCTTTTCATTATTCACTTGCTTTACAATTGCTTTCAATGCAAGAATCATATATTTGTAATTCTTTTACAACATTTCAGCAAAGCTTTTAAGTAAAATATGGACGTAAATGATTGCTGTTCCAAGCTCTTGGGATTGGTTCTCCTTTGACAGTTGTGAGTTTGAATGTGCCATCAAGAAGTTTCATGCCTATGACATATGGCCCCTCCCAGTTTAGCCCAAACACACCTGTGGCTATCATAATTCTCTTCAGGACTAGGTCCCCAACTTCAAAGCTGCGCTAACGAACTTTGGAATTGATGTGCTTGGCTACCTTTGCTGATGGGCTGCAATTCTAAGCTTAGCCTCTTCTCTTCTTTTATCAAGGAAGCCAAGCGCTTCCAATTGCAGTTTTTCATTCTCATCTTGATCAAAATGGATCCTTCTGTGAGAGGGAACTTCCGTTTCCACTGGAATCATTGCTTCTGATCCGTATGCCAATGAAAATGGAGTATGCCCAGTCGCAGTTTTGTGGGTAGTTCTGTATGCCCATAATGTAAGTGGTAACTTATCGACCCAACCACCTTTTTCTTTTTCTAGCTGCTTTTTGATGGTTGATTTGATGATTTTGTTTACTGCTTCCACTTGCCCATTTGCCTGCGGATGAGCCGCTGCTGAGAAGCTTTTTCAGATCTTGAACCGTTTGCAGAAATCTTGGAATTCGTCACTTTCGAACTGCGTACCATTGTCTGTGATTATCTTCTAAGGTACACCATACCTGCAAATGATATTTTTAGTCACAAAACTTATCATTTTCTTAGAGGTAATGGTAGCCAATGGTTCAGCTTCAGCCCATTTAGTGAAATAATAAACAGCAACGAAAGCATATTTAATCCCGGATTCGGCTGTCGGCAAGGGCCCAATGAGATCTATTCCCCAGATGGCAAACGACCATGGACTGACCATTTGTGTTAGCTCTGTGGAAGGTGCTCTAGGAATTTTGGCAAATCTCTAGCATTTATCACACTTTCGGGAATAGTCAACAGCATGTCGATTAATCTCTGGCCAAAAATATCCATAACGGAGAATTTTCATTGCTAAAGTTTGACCTCCTGCATGATCTACACACTCCCCTCCGTGTACTTCAGTTAGAATTGTCTTGGCTTCTTCTTTAGTTACACAGCGGAGTAGTGGCATTCAAAATCCCCGTCTGTACAATCGACCATCCTGGATCATATATTTAGAGGCTTTCCTTAACAGCTTCTGTCGTTCTTTTGAACTTTCTGGCAAAGAACCATTGAGCAAAAATTCAAATATCGGAGTCATCCATGATTCTTGCTCTTGGGATACATTCATAATCCAATCAACATCCATTTCATCTGTGCTCGGAGCTGACAAGACTTCGACGGGAACTAATCCCAATAGTTGAGCTTCACCAGTACTTGAATACTTTGCGACAAAATCCGCCTTCATGTTCTCTTCTCGGGTTATATGGCTTATTGAATAACGGTCAAAATCTTCAAGAAGCTCCCAGGCTTTTGATAAATAGGCGGGTAGATTCCCTCCTTTAGCTTGAAATTCCTTCTTGACTTGGCAGACAATAAGCTGAGAATCACTGAAGATCTGCAATGCCTTGATGTTTAGTTCTTTAGCGATCCTTAAACCAGCAATGAGAGCTTCATATTCTGCTTCATCATTTGTCGAAGGAAATTCTAGTTTCAGTGCATAACATAGCGATCGCCCTTCTGGGGTTTCAAGGACAACCCCTGCTCCAGAACAGTAATCATTCCTTGCGCCATCGACATACAATTTCCATTGGATTGGGATGTTATCAGTGGCTTCTTCCTCACTATCACCTTTATCCGTACATTCTGCGATGAAATCTGCTAAAGCTTGTCCATTGATTGCTTTCCGGGGATGATACGTGATGTCATATTAGCTGAGTTCAATATTCCATTTCAAAAGACGGCCCGAAGTCTCAGGACGGAATAGGACTTGCTTTAGAGGTTGATCAGTGAGGACTTCGATAGGATGAGCTTGGAAATACGGCCTCAATTTTCTTGAAGCGATCAACAAACAATTGGCGAGCTTTTCCAACCTTGAATAGTTCATCTCTGTCCTAGTGAATCTTTTGCTCATATAATAGACCGGGCGTTGAATCCTTGCGTCTTCCCGTACCAACGCTGCACTGAGAGCATGAGATGAAATTGCCAAATATATGAAGAGGTCTTCACCATTGTCAGGCTTTGAAAGTATCGGAGGCACTTCCATATGACGAACCAACTCATCAAATGCTTTCTGACATTCAGGAGTCCACTCAAAGTTTTTTCTTCCTTTCTTTAGAGCATCGAAGAATGGAATGCATTTGTCAGTAGCTTTTGAAATGAACCGACTCAAGGTAGCAACCTTTCCATTGAGACTTTGCAATTCCTTCTTCGTTCTAGGAGCTTTGACCTCTCTCAGGGCAGTGATCTGAGCAGGATTAGCTTCAATGCCCCTAGAGCTCACAATGAAACCCAAAAACTTTCCGTACTCTACTCCAAATGAACATTTCAAGGGATTAAGCTTCATTCTGTACTTTCGGAGTACTACGAACATTTCTGCCAAGTGATCCATGTGGTCCACTGCTTTCTTAGACTTCACTAGCATATCATCAACATAAACTTCCATTGTCTAGCCAATCTGCGGTTTAAACATGGCATTAACAAGCCTTTGGTAAGTTGCCCCTGCATTCTTGAGTCTGAAAGGCATGACCTTGTAGCAGTTGAGTCCAACATCTGTGATGATGCTTGTGTCCTCTTTATCTGGCTCATGCATCATAATCTGGTTATATCCGGAGTATGCATCCATAAAAGACAACAATTCATGCCCCACCGTCCCATCCACCAACTGATCGATCCTGGGCAGCGGGAAGCAGTCTTTGGGGCAGGCTTTGTTCAAATCTAAAAAGTCAATGCATACTCTCCATTTTCCGTTAGCTTTTTTAACCAGCACTGGATTTGATACCCAATTTGGATAAGTAGATTCTCTGATGAAATCGTTCTCCATGAGCCGATCCACTTCTTCTTTCAATGCTGCTGACCTTTCTGGACCCTGAGTTCTTCTTTTCTGTTTCACGGGTGTAAACTTTGGATCAATGTTCAGAGTGTGTGCTGCAATCTCTGGGGATATTCCACACATGTCAGCATGAGTCCAAGCGAATACATTCGAATTTGCCTTCAAATATGAAATCAGAACATTCTGAACTGTTGTGTTGAGTTGTGAACCCACATTCAGCACTTTGTTTGGGTCCTTTGGGTCAACGAGTACCGTCACTGTTACCTCTACCGGTACTACCCTATTCTCCCCCGCACCGGCTTTCCTTGGATCCATCTCTCTTCGTGCGCCACTATATTCACCAGTGCAGGGTTCACCCTGTAATTGCTACAAGGTTGGTTCTTTGATGCGGATTGGGGCCGCCGCACCTTTTCCCGTTTCTCTTTTCCTTGATTCATGCAACTTTGTAAGATAACATTCTCGCCCCGTATCTTGGTCTCCTTTAATCACACCAACTCCATTATCTGTGGGGAATTTTATAGTCAGACACCATGGGGGCAAGAACAGCTTTGAATGCAGCAAGAGTTGGTCAGCCTAAAAAGGCATTGTAGGCAGAAAATTCTTCAACAATTATAAAGGTTTGCTTTCGAGCCACTTCTTCACCCCTTTTCCAAGTTCTACAAACAAATCTATGGTCCCAATCGGCTGTTTGGGTTCCCCAGCAAACCCAGCAATCTTAAGTGATGAAGCTTGAACGTCAGCCATTGGAATTTTCATCTGATCAAAAGTCTTCTTGAAGAGAATGTTGCATGAAGCTCCACAATCAACTAGAACTCTTCTCACAGTAGCCGACCCAATACCAGCGGATATGACCAATGGATCTATGGTAGGAGCCTCGATACCCAAAGAATCTCTGGCACTGAATACAATATCATCAATGGAAGTCTTTTGTTGCTTTAAAGGTGCATCATTTTCTAATACAAAAACATTCTCTTCAGCCGGTACATGCCTCAAGGCCCGGGCTACCTTTCCATCTCGCCCCAGCTTTTGCCTGTTGGGTGAGGCCCTCCATTTATTATATTGATGACAGGTCTTTCTGACTCATGTTCTACGGCCTTCTCACTTGAGCCAGGACGGTGAGCGGGAACTTGTTGTCCTTGAGTCGACGAGGCTGGGGCATTTCTATTCCTTTTCACATACTGTTGAAGCTTGTTCTCTTTCAAGAGTTGTTCAATTACCTCTTTCAAATGACGGCATTCGTTGGTGTCATGGCCGGGTTGGTTGTGGAACTGGCAGAACCTTCCACTTTTTTCCATCTTACTTCCCACCATCAGTTTAGGTGGTGTCGGATAATTGACATCATCCTTGGTCGCAAAGAATATGTTCTCGGGGGTATCAGTCAAGGGTGTAAAATTGAAAGGACGGCCTTTCTTAGCATCTCCCTGTTTCTTTCCACCATCATTTCCCTTTTTCTGAGTGTTAGGTTCTTTCTTGTTCGAAGCAGCACCATTGTTCCCGGCTTCTGCTGATACCACCTTAGCCGGTGTTTGGAGGCTCTCCAAGCGCATGAATTCATCCGCTTTCTTGTAGAATTTTTCATGCGTGTTTGGTTCTTTCATTTTCAACCATTTTCCAAATTCGCTTGATTTGTCAATCGCCCTCATCAAGTATGTTAGGAATATGCGTGGCTCAGCATTATCTACCTCAGCCAATGCTATGTTAAAATGATTCAAAAATGATCTGATGGATTCTTCCAGATTTTGCTCTAAACTTGACAGCGACATTATATCCTTTGCTTTTGAAGCATACAATCGAAACTGCTCCTTGAATTTCCTAGTCAAATCGGATAACTGATCAATGGACCTGACCGGCAGCTTTGTAAACCACAATAGAGCCACACCTTCCAAATATACCGGGAAATATCGACATTTGATTTCATCAGACGCTCTGGCACCCTTCATATGCCAATCATACTTATACAGAAACTCATTAGGATCACTCGTCCCATTATAAGCCGGAATAGTAGGGGGAACGAATTTCCTTGGGAACTCTGCCTTCAAGATCTTTTCAGTAAATGGAGTTTTGCTTGGAGCAAAACCCCATTCTTTCTCATCTTCATCTCTTCGCATGCTTTCCTTAATAATCTGACGAACCATGCCTGAGAAATACTCTTCATCGTTTAGAGGCTCTGGAGGGCAAACATCATCCATTCTTTCTGAATTCTATCTTGACAACCGTTCATGGAGTGTCGGCTGCGGTCCTGATCCTCCAGCTTGGAGAGGTGTCTTTTCCACAGTGTCTGCGGCTCTTTGAGATATGTTCCCTCCTTCAACATCTTGAACTCTCGCAGTAGGGTTTCCATCATTTTTAACCGGTTGACGGTTAGCCCCAAGTAGATCATTCAACTTACTTAAGATCAGGGCGTTCTGGGCATTCTTAGCCTCCAACTGTGCATTCTGGGAATTCAATTGTCGATTCAACCCCAAAACTACGGCGTCCAATTCTGCTCGCGTAACTCCAACAGTTGGCGCTGCTTGACTTGAAGGAGGAGAGGTAGCGGTATTCTCTTGAACATTGTCGGATCTTACAGAACTTCGTTTTCTCCCAGGAGCCATTATTTCCAATAAACTTCTGGTTTTAAAAGAAATCCTTTCAACAAATTTGTGAGAAGCAATGATGATAACAACCTGAGTTCGATTCTCAGCGAAAGCACCAAAAATGTTAACGCTTAAAATTGAACGCTAACACCCCGGTGTGTGAAGTGTGAATGTGAAAGCACCACCCGATGGTTCGGGAACAGAATATCAGCTAAAATAACAGAAAATACAGCAAGAGACAGCGATTTTATAGTGGTTCGGCTTAAGGAGTAGCCTGCATCCACTTTAAGTATCTTTATTATTGATCTTGCTACAAAACAATACAATGCTCTTCAAGTACAAATCTCTTTAGTTACAAAACACTTTGAACAAGTAGCTTAAGCTTCGATGTAGATGAAAGTCTTCGAATCCATGTGGGACGTGTGAAAGTCTTTCAAAGTAGCTTGTAGTGTTCTTCAAAACACCAAGTATAGAGTCGGTTTAGAAACTGGCAGAGTATCGGCGCTTGAAGAGATTGTCCAAAAAGTCCCCTCAAAGTTGGAGATGGTCATGTATTTATAGAGAATTCTGGGCAGAAATTATTGCCAAGTCTTAAGTCGTGGCCGACTTAGGATAAGTCATAGCCGACTTATCGAGCCAAGTCCATAGTTTAATAGAGATCAGCTTGTTTTCCTGAATTCATGCCACAAGTCCTAGGTCGTGTACGAGTTATCCGGATGCGGCTTCTTATTTGTCTGCTTAAGTCGTGTACGACTCATCATAATTCGTAGGTCGTGACCGTCCTAACCTAAGTCTTGGTTTGCGGCTCAACTGGAGTAAGTTTGTTCACTTGGTCGTATCACAAGTCATGAGTATTCAACGAGTTATCGAATCACGGCGTGGTACTGAACTTGCCTCTGTAGTCTTAGGTCGTAAACGACCTAGCAGAAGTCATAAGTCGGTTGCGACTTAAGTGTAGTTGTCTTAACCTTTTCGTGCCTTGAGTCGTTACTCCCTTAGGTCATTGGGTCGTAACATCTTTAAGTCGCATACCTTTTAAGTCGTAGACTTCCTTAAGTCGTAGACTTCCTTAAGTCATAGACTTTCTAAAGTCGTAGGCTTCCTTATGTCATAGACTTTCCTTAAGTCGTAGAATGTCTTAAGTCGTAGACTGTTTGGACCGTTATAATTCTGGAGTCGTGTAGTTCTTAACTCATTTAGTCGTGGAGTGCTTTGAGCTTCTAGATCGTGGTGACCTTAAGTCGTAAGTCGTTCATGTCTTAACTTGTTAAGTCATCACACAACTTAAGTCGTGAGGTTTCCTTGACTCGTTAAGTCGCGCACTCTGCTTGAGTCGCATAACTTGCTTGAGTCGTACAGTTCTTAAGTCGTAGAAAATTGAGGGTTAACAGCCGACAAAGTAGCAGCCGAAGAATCTCATGAAGCAGCCAAGGACAACATCAGCTCTACCTTATTCGAGTTTTATATACATAGCGTCTTGGGGCGCGGTAGCCTTTCGTTTTTTGGCCCGAAATACGAGATTACTTTGGCCGAAGTGTGGGAGGCTGCAATTGATATGCTTTGAGGCGCTGGCTATGCTGAAGCAGATCTTGAGGCACACTATCTGGATGATGATGCATGTGCCACCCTTGCCAAGGGGAAGAAGCAACTTGCTAAACAACGAGCCGGAACGGCGGAAAGAGAACCTTTAGGGACGACACATTCGACCGACCCGACTCTTCCTTTGGTTTCGGCCGACATTGATATCATTGGCTCCAGTTCCCATTCCTTGCCTCCTGCCAAAGCTGACATTGAAATTGTAACTACTCATACTGGAGATGAGGCTCAAGAAAGCGCTGAATCACAAGGCTTTGAAGTTTACGTGATAAAGCCAACTTCCCCAGGTAATTTCAACGTTGATTTAGCTCAAGTGGACTGCTTGTTCGCTTCTCATGAGCTTGATGAACTTTTTGATTATTATTTAAGCGTTGATGCGCCATTATCTCCTCTCTTTACGGGGAATAATGACTTTAACTTCTCTTATTCTATAGTGAAAACACGAAGTGCCACACAGACTTCTCCTCTTCCAGCTATTCCGCCTCCGTCTCTTCAAATTACTCCTCCTTCTGCATCTCAACCGGGGTCACAAGAAGAATTGATAGAAGCTCTTCAAGGCTTGGACGACCCGGCTGATTCGCAAGAGCAGAAGGCTGAGGAACTTGAAGAAGATGTAAAGACTTCGGAGCAATTTCATGATGACACAAAGTTGTCTGCACTTATCACTCCGGGCAGCGAGTCTTATTCAAGGAGGAAGGGAAGCGTGTAACTTCGAAGAGGAGAAGGAAAAGCACTTCTGTTAGCGAAGAGAAGGCGAAAGTAATCTGCTATTTGTTTTCCAATTCGTATCATTGTTTGTTCAAAAATCGATGGTATCTTCTCGTTCGTTCATCGCGCGTCGATGAACTGTGTCGGATCGTAAAGTCATTTCTTGGTTTTGTTGAGATCGTCACGTGTAGTTCATCTGTGCAGTTCGCTGGGGGTTTCAACGGCTTTATCATCGTCAAATTTTGGATTAGGGTTTCGGCAAACCAAATTTATGGCGACAACGGCGTGCACTAGAGAGGGCCGGAACTTGGCTACGTGTAGAGGGTGATGAGAGGAGCAGGATGGTGGCTGTGGCACCTAAAACGATGGTCAGAGGCGGTCGTTTTTCTCGGTCAAAGGGGGTTTTTGGCAAACGTATTGGGTTTGGCTGTACGTTCCTGTAGATTGCTTGCGTGAAGTAGGGGATTGCGTGCTTCTCTATTGCTGACGTGGCGATGGGTTGGGTAATTGTTTGTTTTTCTATTTATTTATCTTTAATTTCAATTTCCAATTGTTTAACGATGATAACTTTCGCATACGGACTTAGATTCACGCGCGGTTTTATCCTCTAGGTTCGTATTAGAATTCCGGACACTTTGACGCTTGTTTGGACGAATTCTGAGATGGTCAAATTTTTGGGTTTAAATTGGATTTAAATTCAATTTAATTTCAAAAGGTGAGTGTTTTAACCCACTCACAACTTCTAAAATTTCTTATGTTTGTTAAATTAAATTCTGATGTGATTTAAAATTTATCTATGATTGTTTGGCGTATTTTAATCATCCTCTCAGTTAAATTTGCATTTATTAAATTAAATTGTTATTTAATTATTCATTACATATAAAACTGCCAATTAAATTTATTATTTATTTCTTTAATGCATTTAAAAATGCCAGTTAAACAGTTATTTAATTCATTATTAAAAAATAAACTGTCGGTAATTAATTGTTATTTATTGATGTGGTTGTTTGAATTGGATGATGATTTGATAAATGTTTGATGATTGGTAATGGATAAATGGTTGTTGTATTTTATATGGTTAAAATCTGCAAGTTGTAAGGCATTTCATTTCATTCAGGATTGCGGTTTAAAATGATATATAACCGTAATTTTAATTTTAAATTACGGATTGAAAAGATAAATATCCGCATCACTTAACCATAGGATAGAAAATTTTATACAGACAGTGTCGGTATATATATATATAATTATTTTGAAAAAGGATTTCTATGGTTTGGATAGGATATGGTTTAATAAATATTAAATTTATATATTATATAAATATTATTTTTTATATATACATACATAGTTAAATTATTGAATTTAAGCTATGTGTAAATTTGTTAAATAAAAATAAATAAGTTGAATAATGGAGTTTGATTATTTTATATTATATGGTTAAGTACATGTTTAAGATATTGTATACATATACAGTCTTAATGATTTAAATCAATTAAGTTTGGAAGGTAAATTGGAAATTAATTTGGAATTGAGCTTATTTAAGAATTAAACTCCATAAGTTGATGTAAAACTTATTAAACTTAAAATTTTAAAAGGTATGATATTTATAACTGCATTTTTATTCAAGACGAATTAAATGAATATTTCTAGTATAAATAAATTAAAGGAAATATTTAGTTATTAGTAATTTGAGTTTTATTTTAAATGATTATGGATTTATTATGTAAATATTTCAAAACTAAATAATTGGACAATGAATTGTTGAATAGAAATTTTCAAAGTTAGTTTTGAAATTGTTAAATACTCAAAGTTTGAAATATATTGAAATTAAAGTGGTTTATTGAAACTGAAAGTGAATTTAAAATTTATGGATTTAGACTTAATTTAAAATGAATAAAATTGTAAAGTCGTGGAAATTATTTTATTTTATAAAGTAATTTTTAATTCAAACTATTTTATTCTTTATACTGTTTGAATGTCCAAACCATTTAAGTTTTAGAAGTTATGGTTTTAAAGCTATGAATTTCTAAGTATTATGTTTTGAAAGTTATAATTCAAATGTTTGGTTTCAAGATATTATAAATTTTAAAGCAGTATGATTTCGGAAAAGAAATATATTTGAAATAAAAATGATATTATATTGATTTGGGTTTTTTATAAAATAATATCAAAATGAGTTTGTTGTTGAAATGGAAATGATATCGTATTTATATGGATTTGAAATGGATATTATATTCTGGTTTTAAAGGTATAAGTTATTTTGATAAGACCGCAGTGTTATAATAACGTTTGGTTGTTGAAGAGACGGGATCGGAGGTTGTCATACTCTCTGCCAACTCCGAAAACCTCTTTAACATCCGTGTACGCGGTTGAGATTCCAGAATGAAGTAGGTTGGTGGCGGCGTTTCCTGTAAGTTAAATACGTGGACCCGACTGCCGTGAGTTGGCATAAGGTGGCTAAAACAGGAGCGATTGACGGGTTAATGAGGTAGCACCTCTGATCGGACACATCCCTTCGATATTATACTTTGACTTTTGGATTCATTTGGTGGCCACTTTTGATTTCTTTGATTTGGGAGTGTTGTTCGAGGTGAGCGGTAGCTACGGCTACACGTTTCCACGGACCAGGAAGCTAATTGGTATATCTACCCTGGCATTTCCTAGTTGTGCCGTGTCGCCTACCATACCGAGCCTTGTACGAGTTTGGATTTCTCCCATAGCCCGTGTGGTATCCTATGGTGGCTTCCCGATCAGGAGGGACTATGATATTGGATGGACTACCAGGACTATTATTGTGTTAAGGGGGAGATTAGGTAACTCCTTAACGCTATTTAAAATTATATTTATTTTACTATAGACACTATTATAGTAGCGAAATATTACTACATAGTAAATAGTTTAACAGATCCTTAGGAGATGTGAATCCCGAGCATCTCTTGAGTTACTGCACTCACGTTAGACACTGGATAGGAGATGTCAAATCCCATAAACATCTCTGACGCCATTCCACCCATATTTTTACCGTTGATTTAACTTACATAAGATCTTTTAGTTCTGACTCGAGTGTTTTGTCTTTTCAATCCGCTAGGGTCAGTCCGAGCATTTCAAGATCTGAAGATTTATTTCTGGAGGACGAAGACGAAGATTTATATTACTATTATCTATTATATTACTCCACTACACTCATACTGTTCCGCTGCATTTTGATTGGTATGTGTAACTCTGATATTTATTATATAAGTATAATCAAAATGTTTTGTAAACAGCTTCATGAACTGTTATTTGATTATTATATTTTATCGTCCCGCTGCAAGATTCTGTTTTGGTTTATTTCTTTCTCTGATTTTTCTTATTTACCCCATAACAATCCGCCCTTCCGTATGTTTTTAATTGGCACGTGTATCGATTTAAAGCGTGCGAAAAGGCGGGGTGTTACCGTAGAATATCGAAGGGATGTGTCTGATCAAAGGTGCTACCTCATTAGCCCATAAATCACTCCTGTTTTAGCCACCTTATGCCAACTCACGGGAGTCGGGTCCACGTATTTACCATAAAGGAAACGTCGCCACCATGCGACTTCATTCTGGAATCTCCACCGTGTACACTGTTGTCAAAGTGGTTTTCGAAGTTGGAAAAGAGTATGACAACTTCCGATCCCGGTCTCTTTAACAACCAAACGTTATTATAACACCATGGTCTTTTCAAAATAGTTTATACATTAAAAACAAAATAAAATATCCATTTCAAAGCCATATTATACGATATCATTTCTATTTCAAAACCCAAATCTATATGATATCATTTTATTTCAAATATATCATTTTACCAAAATCATTGCACTTTCAAATCTATATACCTTGAAACCCATAGCTTTGAAACATAACTTCTAATACTTAAATGGTTTAAATATTAAATTACTTTATATAATATAACAGCTTCTTTAATTTCACAACTAAATTCAAAATACTGATTTGAACCTCCAAATAAACTACTTCAATTCATATATTTCAAAGATTTAAATATTCCACCATTTCAAAACTAGTTCTTTGATAATTCCATATATATCAAATTCAATTACTATTATTTAGATTTGAATTGTTTATTTAATAGATCAAATATCATTTAAGTGAAACCTTTAACTTCAAATAACTGGTTATTCTTTATAGTTGGTTAACTTGATATATTCTTTTAAATCAAATCGATATTTGTTTAAAACACTACACCAAATTAAGTTATAAGAATCATTCCCTTTAAAATCTTAATTTTATTTAAATTTCAAATCAAATTTATTCGAGTATAATTCTTAAATAATTTAATTCAAATCAATTTCATATTATCTTCCCACCTTATTCTCATTTAAGTTATTATAAATTCCGGAAATATAATTTAAATAAATACTTAACCATATTATATCTTAATAAAATCAACTTTATCATTAAAGTTATTATATAAATGAACAAAATTATACATAGCTTAAATTTAATAATTTAACTATATATAAAATAATATTTATATAATATCAAAAATCAATATTTATATACACCCATATATTTCTTTCCAAAACCAAATAAATCATTTCAAAAATATTTGTACATATAGACCAACGGTGTCTATATATAATTTTCTATCCTATGGTCAAGTGATACAGATATTTATCATTTCAATCCGTAATTTAAAAAAAATGAGGTTGTATATCATTTCAAACCGCAATTCCGAATAATAACAAATCAATAAATAACTAGCAGATTATAATGATATAAAATAAACATCCATTCATCCATCAACAAATCACACCTCCATCACAACCATCATCCAAAACAATCAATCAATATCAATAGATAACTGATAATATATAACAAGTATTTAACTGGCAGTTATATTCAATAATAAATTAAATAACGATTTAATTTAAACAAATGCAATTAACTGAGATGATGATAATATATATATATATATAACAGTCATAAATAAATGCATAATCACCACAAAATTAAATTTAACAAACATAAGAAATTTGAGAAGTTGTGAGTGGGTTAAAGTACTCACCTATTATTTTAGCCCATAAAATCCAAATAGAAGCGCAAAACACAACAATCTCCAAATTCAACTAAATCCATTTCATGTTTTCCGGAATTTAAATATGAATCCAACAAAGGAAATCGCACGTGAATTAAAGTTTATATGGAAGAGATATTCATGTTATAAAAAATATTATTGTGCATAAAAAATTTAATAAATAAACAAAATTTAATACTTACATTTTTCTCAAGATGAGGCTTCAGAATAAAGATTGAAGAATAACTAAGATGAGGATATGAATCGTGAGAAAAATGAAAAAAAAAATCAAGTTTTATAAAAGAAAGCTTTTGGATTTGCAAAAATAAGAGCTTTTTGAATGTGAGGTGTTAGAAGAAAGAAAATGTAAAAGAAGAAATAAGCTGTAGGTTATTTATAATTAGGAAACGAAGGTGGAGGGACAAAAATAAATGTCACATTTTAATTTGAAAGCTTCAAGCATTAATAATGCATAAGTAAATGTACGTAGTAATGGAAAAGTTTGCAAACGAAAGTAAAATTTTGTATACATGAAAACGAGGTGGCAAGAATTAAATACAACCTGAAAGTGCTCAGGTATTAAATAGAAGCAGGAATAAACGGATCAAGTATTAATAACAAGGTAACTATTTTAAAACGTTCGTGAAACAATTGATAATAAAAGAAATTAAGGGACTATGTACGTCGCACAACCTTTTGAAATTCGATTTTTTTGAAAACGTGACCAAAATAACTTTATTAACTAAAGTAATATTCGAATTTCTACGCATTTAGGTTTTTGTCTACGCATAATAAAATTTTTATACTTACCTTAAAAATGAAAACATTTGATTTGTTTTTCCCAAAATGATCTCTTATTTCCATTAAAACACCCTTTTTGTTTAACAAAAAACGTGCGTTTTTTTATTAAATCTATTAATTGCAATCACTGTTTTCTTTCCTTTTAATTGAAACATTTGAACTACATTAATTGCAACCACTTACAAAGTTAAATTTTAAATAGACAACTAAAATGCATGAAAAAATTGAAAAATTGTTTATTCACAAGAGTAATAAATAACTTACTGAAATATATTGTTTTCCTATTCTTGTAATCAATCTGTAAGCTAAAACACAGTTCAAATAAACATATGTTTCTTTCTTCAAAATCAATCATTCAATTCTAAATTTTAATGAAATTAAACCTACATTCATAAATGAAACATTCATTTTATTTGATGTAAATGTTCTTTTTATTAAATCAAACATTCCTTATATTTTCACGAAACATAAGCTGCTTTTAATTACACCTATTAATTTACCATTAGTATTCTCTCTCCTATTAATTAGAAATTTTCAATTACATTCATTTCAGTTGATTAAGTTTCAAAATGGACTAAATGAATGTAATGAGAAGTAAAACGATTTTTCCTATCTAATAGTATATTAAACATATTTACATTATTGGATACAAATAGTAATTACGCATTTCTCACTAAATAATAGTTACTCATCTCTACAATCAATCTTTTAGCTAACAAACATTTCAAATAAATAAACATATATTTACTCTTTACAAAACTTATTCATTTTTATTCTTTTATTTACACTCCTTACTATTAAAGCAATCATTACATTATGAATACAATAACATTTCTATTTCTATTTATTATGTTCACACTACAATTATGGTATTATTCCACATTAATGTAACATTTTGTTGACATTTATTTGAAATTGATCAGTTAAATTGGTAACAACACCAATTGTCACCATTATACATTGTTTTCTTAGTAAATCAACCTTTAAATTATAAATTGCCATTTAAATCCTACTATAAATCAATGAACACATTTATTAAGATTTATACTCCTAATTTATTTATTCATCTTAATTTCATTTTTTTATTAAATCCATTAGTTCTCTATGAATAAAATTTATTTATTACCGCATATTACCTAAATTTACATTAACGTAATACCTAAATTTAAATTTACATTAACAAAATAGTTAAATTTGGATTTATTGTAATTGATTACCAAAGTTTATTTACACATTAAATAAATAACAACCTATATTAATTGGCACCTATTTTCTTTCCATTACCTTATAAGTTTGTTACTTATCAACCCAGATTATTATTCCATATATACACTATTTCATTCCATTCTATTTTCATCTTTTTTTTTGCATAACATTTAATTCCAATTGCTGCAAAAATTACACTTATTATACGTTAGATTTCAATGGAATGATTTGTTTGTCTTTCATTGCACTACTATATCCAAATATCCATCTTTCCTTTGTATTAACTCATATTTTCATTTTATTATATATGTCAAATGTGTACATTAATTACGATCTATGTTCTCAATCAATTTATTTACTTGGTTTCATAGCTTTATTACATTAATTACTACTTTATAAATAAATCTATGTTCCTATTTAATTTACATTTATTAAAAATTTATTTCAAATTTCAATTAACAATAGGTAACATACAATAAACATTACCGTTACCCTTTAATCACATAAATAAGCTTTTATTACTTACAAATCAATGTTGCCATTTATTTACATACTACTAATTACATTCACTTATTATTCACTCTTTCCGTTATTACATAATCATCATAAGGTAACAGTTATTACTTTTATTTTTAAATAGGTAAATTACTGGTAACGACAACCATTTGTCACCATTACCCTTAAGATATTTGTATGTTTATTCTTCCCAAACAACTACTATCTATAATAATACTTCATATGTTAATGCAATAGTTACACTTGTTTTACTCATATTTCCATTATAACTAAGTCATACATTTAAATTATTTTCATGAATTGGAATTTCATTCAAATTCATAAATTATTAACTTTAAATAACCCTGTTACGTTTCCTCTTAGTTATTTTCATTATTGCACCACAACTTTTAATAAAATTTCACAAATTTTTTTCATTTTCTTCAATTTTAAATTTCAAAATCTCATTAAGTTAATCAAAATTTACGGGTCGTTACATAAGTGATGTTGTTTCTGAAACTGAACTGTTTTGAAATAACTAAATACCTACTGTAGCACTTTACAAGTGCTGTTGTTTCTGAATTTGACAATATTTTTGAAATATTACTGTATCTACTGTAACATTTTATAAGCGTTGTTGTGACGCCCCACCTCTATACCAACAATAATAAAGAGTATTACTAAGTAATACCGTCTTCTATTGTGAAGAATAAGGCTGGGTTGAAGCGACCATCTTTAGTCTTTCCTTAACTATCTATTGAATACATCGACAATTGCCATACCAAGCGGGTCGACATATCCAATAAATACTTAATTCAAAACCATAGGTGGCTAGAGGATCTATCAGAACGAAATATAACAACTCAAATGTAATATACTTCACAGAACAGTAAATCATCCCATACACATATATAGATACATAACATAGTATACAAAATGATACATGTCAAGTGGTATAGCAGACCACAATATACAGACGAGTAAATAGAATACATATCGGAGTTACAACCCAAAAAGGACTACACAAAAAGTTATGACAAAAGAATACTAGCGGAATAGTCCATGCGAAAGCAAAAGAGGCTAAGTCCAAATGCACCTAACCTGAAACAACTCAGTCTGACCCGAGTATAAAATACACGGGTCAGTGTAGCTAAACAAATCAGTTAGATAAACTGAACGATAATGAACCTGCAAGATCATAAAGTTTAACAAATGTATCTATATGAGATAACTCAATCATCAAACATAAGATGAATCAAACAAACCTCATGACATCGGCAACTCAAATAAATAAAGGATACCAATATCCCAATACAAGCCAAAAGGTAAATAACAAATACCAATAAAGGTACTACAAGTTCCATAAGGTAACCGCTATACATTGTGTGGCTCAAAAAGACCAACACCAAAGGGCGATACTTAGGGAATATACATATCAAAGAAACAACAGAAAATTCCAACAGCAACAAACACATATATCTCATGAGCAGTGGTGAAGAAACCACTCCAATATCTCTCGAGCGGTGGTGAAGAAACCACTCCAATGTCTCTCGAGCGGTGGTGAAGAGACCACTCCGAAAACGCTAAACAAGCATACCCCAATATCTCTCGAGCTGGGGCAAAGGACCAACTCCAAAAGCGATATTAATGGCAACAAACAATCCCAAATATCTCTCGAGCCTGGGCAAAGGACCAACACCAAAAGCGATATTAAAGGCAACAAGCCAGAAGAAGACAGTCCGAAGACACTATCCCAAAGGCAACATGTGTCACAAACTCCAAGAAAGGAATCTGAAAAGTGTTAACGTGAGTCCCATAACCACCCGCTATACTAAACGGTTTACTATACGTTAGTCAATTTCACACTCAAAGCAGTACAAAGTTTACCTCATCTCATCGGTAAACATTTATAAAAACCCATGAATGAAATCTAAAAGGATTCATCAAAGTCAAAATTGCAATAACAACTAATTGGAATCAACACGAATCGATAAAAGTTGGAATCACAAGCAAAATAGGCATAATAGGCAAATAGAAGTAGGTCAGTCGACTGGCTCTTTGAGAACAGTCGAATGAACCAAAAACATGGAAATTCCATTTCCTGCAGTCAATCGACTGGTTGAAATGGCCAGTCGACTGATTACAGGAAACAGAGACTTCCAGCCCTTGCAACCATTCCCTGTAATGTCTATTTGCTACAGCCAGTCGACTGACTTCGAAGGTTAGTCGACTGACTTGCACTAGGCCAGTATTTCAGCCCATACGATGAAGATCAAACTCTTCCAAATTGCAATCGAACGAGCAATGGCACTAGGGGTTTATGCCAATCGGCAACCCGGCACTACTGGCTCTTATATACACCTCCAAAACATGATTAAAACATCAAAGCTATGTTTTTTAGAGTTTTTGACTTCAAATCACCATAAACTAAAAAGTCCATCAAATCAATTCAAACCAAAAGCAAATAAGCATATAAACGTACTAGGAATTCATTCCTAACAATCCAACATAGTTATATACATAGATGTGAGATAAAAATCTCACCTTTTAACCCAAAAACAAAGAAGAACGAGCTCAATTGCAAAGAGAAGACCAACCGTTCTCCACTTCAACTCTACAGGCTTCAATCTAGGATCAAAACAAGTATTTCCTAAGTTTAAGTTTAGGAATTTCTGAAACTAAAGGGAGCAAGAGTTGGAGAAGATGAAGAGGAGGTTTACCAATAGCTTCTCTTTGATTTTGGAGCAAGAATTCAAGTTTGCAAGAAGAAATTAGGGCTTGGAATTTCTAATTCCTCTTCCTTTCCCCCATTTTCAGTTTTAGATTGAGTTTGAGAAGTGGGAATGAGTGAATGGAGAGGAGAGGGCTGAGTTAGGGTATTAAGTTAGCTAGTAGGCTGAACCCGAACCCAAAACCCAATAGAAAAAGTAGCAAAATTCGACTTACTCCAAACATATCGAAGCTTATACTTAAAAAGATCGCAAAGGACATTTTGAACTCAATGGAAGTGGTCTTGAGTCCCAAGTCGAATGTTTGCAGAAAGTAGCTTTTCGGACTATAATCCGATGAACGATGTTATATTTAAATAAAATATATAAATATACAATCGATAAATATGCGGGTTGTTATAGCTGTTGTGGCTGAAATTTACAACGTTTTGGAAATTTTAAAATTGTATGAATGAACTTAGAAATGCTACAACTTTGAGATGAATATTATTTGACGTTGAATTTAAAATGAATGAGTTTTAAAGTGTTATGATTTTCTAAGTATTATGATTTTCAAAAGATAACAATTTCGAAGTATTATGATTTTCTAAGTATTATGATTTCCAAAGATTACATTTCAAAGTGCTATGATTTCAAAGTACTATGGTTTCAAAGTGTTTTGGTTTCGAAATTGTTATAACTTTGAAAGTATTATGGTTTTGGAAATGAATTTATTTGAAATTATAGTGAATTAAGAATTGTCTTTAAATATACCAATTTGGAACTTATTGAAAGTGAAGATTTGAGAATATGACTTTATAACATGGTTTTGTCTTAAGATGATTTAAAGGAATGTTTCAAGAATAACTAAATTGAAGGAAATGTTCAATGATTTGAAAATTTGGGTTTTATTTAAATGATAAAATATAATATTGATTTGGTTTTCAAAGTTGAAATGTAACATCCTTGAAATTCAGCCAAGTTTAATTTGATAATTAGTTTGATCTTTGGGATTAATTTTGAAATATTTGGTAATTTACATAAAATAGATTGAAATAGAACTTGAAATTAAGATTCAAATTTAAACATCTTAGAAAATAAAATTGTATTTGGATTTCTAATATGATTAAATAAAATGTATCTCTATTTAAAATAAATAGATTTTAATTTGATATTTGATCTGAGATTCAAAAATAAATAATTTGAGGAATAAACTGGATTTAGGAACTTTATAAACTAATAGAAATTTGTTTTCTATTATATATATGTGTATAAATATATACATTGTGGTTTGAAAGATAGGATTTAAGAGCAATATAAAAATCATTTTCTTAAGGTTGTGTAAATAGTTATAAAGGAAATATAAATAGAAAATAATATAAAGATATTTGAATTTAATTTTATGAAATAGATTTTTATAAGTTGTTTAAAGTTAAACTTTTATTTAAAGACTTATATATATTCTATATATGTGTTTGTTTATTTATTTACTATAATTACGTTTCAAAATCATTTTCTTATAAAGTTGTAAATATAAAAGTACAAAACATTAATCATAAATATATTAACATGAAGGTTTAAAAAAACAAAATGTATAAATAAATTTAAGAGAAAGGACTTAGACATAAAAGTTTAGGTTTTAACAAGTGTAGCCATTTTAAAATCTATTAAGACAAGTGTTAACAAATGAATAACAAGTGGCATTATTACCTTAAAATTGAAGTAAATGGAAAATATATGTAAAAAGGAAGTAACATGTGAAGCCCCACCTCTATGCTCACAATAACAAAGGTTATTATAAGGAATAACGTCTGCTATCGCGAAAAATAAGGCTTGTTAGAAGCGACCATCCATAAGTTATGCCTTAGACGAGTATTGATTACATCATAGGTGTTGTGTAAATTACTTCCAAAGATATATATATTCAATCCAAATCTAAAACGAAACTACAGTGGCTTAAGAAAAATTCAGAACAACTCAATAACACAGATAGGTATAATCACATCACAACAGAAATATCATATATATAGCAGAAGACAAGTCTGGAATACATGCTATAACCATCGATACTTCACATGAACCAAATACACATATACATATTTTCATTATACATGAGACGAGGGTCAATGCACTAAAAAGAAACACCTCGAAGCTAGACAAACGATGAAGTGAAATCCCAAAAGCTGAAGCCGCAACAGAATCAGAGATAGTGACTATCCTAAAATAACTCGGTCTGACCCGAGTATTATTTAAAAGAAAATAATAAACGGATCAGTCTAATTTAAACTTCAAAAATAAGTGTATGATAAACATCACTTAAGCAAATAATTATAATCTCGAATGAGATTATATAACATAAATGATCAACATAGTTCAAATAAAGAAATCTCAATTTAAACTCCATCAAAATCAATAATCTCGAATGAGATTATTCAACATAAATAATCACCATAGTTTAAATGAAGAAATCTCAGTTTAAACTCCATCAAAATTAGCTTTTAAATTTCCAATTGAATTCAAAATAACAATACGCAAATTGATAATCTCGGATGAGACTATACACAAAATTACAATCTCGGAGGGATTATACACAAAGTTACAGTCTCGGGTGAGACTATACAACATAGTAATCAACATGGTTTAAAAGAAGAAATCCCATTAAACATCATCAAAATAAACTTTCAAATTTACAATTGAGTTCAAAGCAGTAGTATGCAAAATTCTAGAAATCAATTAAGATAACTAGACAAATCAACAGTCACAAAATCTAGAAATTAAAATAAGATAACTAGAAAATAAGATGGATCGATCCCAGCAGATAGCTACGCCGCACGTGCATCTCAGATGGCCGAAGCCTACCAAGTACTATAACTTTTGGCGCCCATTAGATGACCTGAAGGTCAATGGAGTGACCCGAAGGTCTAGTACTGGTAATTGACCTGAAGGTCCATCAGATGACCCGAAGGTCCAGCAGAGTGGCTCGAAAGCCAAACAAAACCATCAGAATCATCAAACAGCAAATATTTCAATTAACGAGTCCGGAATTAACCGAAATGGTAAAAGTGTGGTTCCATACTCCGCACTTTTGCTAAATTGTTTAAATCTCTTTATCGTTTCCTTAAAAGTGTAAAATTGTGTATTTTATATAAATAACATTTTACGTTCTCAAAAAGACAAGTCCAGAATTAAGCGAATCAGTAAAAGTAAAACGGTTCATAGGCCTCAATTTTGCTGAAGTGTTTAAATCACTTCCTCATTCTTTTGAAAGCGCAAACTGTAAAGTTTATGGAAACAATTTTATTTTAAAACAATTTTTAAAACACGTGATTAAAACAGCAACGTCTGTAGCAATTTCAACAAGGAAATTCGACTTCACAAAACACCATAAAAACAGATAACAAAATCAGCGTTGCGGAATAACCGCTTGAAAATTCACTTTAAAATTGACGGTTACTGCAGTCAAAACAACAGTAATTTTTATTCGTCAAAAATGTCGCCAAAACAATTCCCTTCAAAAATTAATACCGTCATAAAAATTCTGTTATAAAAATAACGGGAGGAAGATACGTTTTTAAAACGTAATACCGGTTCAAATAAATTATTGCAGCAAACTTGTAACGATCCCGAATTTTAAATCAATTTTCAAATTGATAATTAAAAATTTTTTGAATAAAAATTGTGAAAATAATTGGTAATTATTATAATATGTTAGACAAATTATGAAATTTTTCGAGGATTGTATTTGAATTTAATATGAATTGGGACTAAAATTTAAACGTCTTAGAAGATAAATGTGAATTTGAACTTTATATATATACATGTGAATATATATGTATATGAGCATATATTGGATTCGAATTTAAATATCAAGTTAAAGAAAGAATTAAATATATAAGTGAAATAAAATATAAACAAAGTATATTTAATATATATATATATATATATATATATATATATATGAAGACAGGCAAGACAATAAACATTGAAAGCTAGAAATAAAAATTTAAGTTAGAGATTGAAATAGAAATATATATATAAGATAAATTATAAAATATAAAGCCAAATAACATATTAATAAACTATGTAAATTATTAAATAAATACATTAGAAAAATTATAACAATGTTATGTTTAACTGAGAAAAAAAATCAATACATAAGCGAAAACAATAATTATAACAACTTTGCATAAACATATAAGGATAAGTTAGAAAAGATGGCTGTAGACAAGCATATGACAAAATAAAAGAAGCAAGCAACATCATCTATGAACATAAACAAAACAAAGAAATGATTTGTAGCCACCAAACTGCATAATCAACAAGTATGAAACAAAACAAAGTAGATTTGTACAATTGTAATTAATTCATATCAAAAGCAAGATACATCAGCCACTAAAATATAAATCATACCAGCCGAACAAAAGAGATGCAAGGCAAAGGAATAAACAAAGTGATATTGTACAATGGTAATAAATGCAACATGCCTCATGCATTAATGCAAATGTCTTCAGCATGCTTTTTGTACAAATAATATACTGCACACTTCCTTTTTATATGCATCAAACCCTCATTTCAGTTCATTATCACAACTGAGTAAAATAGGAGCAAGCATCATAGTGAAAACTCAACAAAAATTCAATTTAAACTTCAACAACAGTATGAATTCATCAAAACCAGAGAGTCAAGCAAGATTATATAAAGGAAGATCAAAGCAAAAAAAAAAACATATCCTGTTTTAAAAAGTTTAAAAGCTGCTTGAAAAACAAATGTGCTCTGTCTTCATTTTTGAACCGGTGAGTAACAATTTTTTTTTTAACCTGTTGAATATTCATCTGTTAATAATTCATGCTTAATATGTTTGCCTGGGTATTTCCTTTGTTTCTACTCTATGCATACATCTTTAAATTTGACAGTGTTGAAGTACTCAGCCTCCTCTCTGTTTTAGCTCATATACAGGGATCTGAACATTTACATCTTCTCTGTTTCCAACTTTTGTTCATGTTTTGATTTAAATTCAAAAGCTTTAAATTTAACCTCTGTTTAGCCTTAAGATTTAAATGAAATTTGTTAGTTTCATTTCAAGCCTTAGTTTAGGATCTTACTTAAGTCAAATAGTAATTATAGGACCCTGGAAACCAAGGAAAAAACTAAGCACCACTATATAAGCAAAAATCCAAATATTTTAATTCAGAAATTCAGGAACATCGATCGAATCCCTGAATCAAACTATGATTTTTAAAATTAAGATGATGATTTTTAGGTGCGTGATTTAAGGTCAATTCGACTTCGAATGAGAAAAGTTTTTGGGCGAATTCTGGTGGTCGGAGATGCTACAGGGTCGGGATTGTGCGTGGTGGTGGAGGAGCTTACCGGGGTTGCAGGAAAAATAGGTAGGGGTGGTCACGACGTCGGAGGTGACAGCGGTGATAGTTTCCTTTTTTTAAACCTAATTTTACTGGTGCTCGACTATTTGATCGCCACGACTTCGTCGTAGCGTCGAGTGTGGCCGGGCTTGGAGGGGAGGTGCCAGGGTCATAGACGAGCATGCAGGCGAAGGGGCGGTGATGCTGGGGGTCGGAGTTGCCATGCCGAGGCACATTTTTGAGTGGGTGATGGGTTCGAATTTATTGAGCTATGCTCGATTTTTTTTACAATGTATTTGGGTTGTTCGTTGATACGTGATCAACATCGGAGTAATTTGCGACTTGAAGGGGGTGTTCTCGATTGCCAAAGCACCGGCGCCGCCGTGTGCACGTGCACGGCGAAGAACCGTGTCAGGTAAATGGGTTCGCAGGGGAGATAGGGAAGAACTCGAGCACAGGGGTTTTTTTTTACGCGGGGTCGAGCTCGAGTAGGTGGCAAAGCTTTTGTTCCAGATTTGGAAATTCTTAAAGAAGTGTATACAGGGAAGAAGTAACGTGTGTTGCAGGGATGACTCGAGTGATTTGGGTAGGTAACACGAAGTGCTATTCGAGTTAAGGCATGAGATTCTCGGGTTTTTAAAAAAACTGTAGCTTTTTATAAAAAAAAGGTTAAGTAGACTGTTTTCATTAGTCTTAACACTGCAGGCTTAGTGAAATGTTTAACAAATTGAGTTAAATCCTTAATACGAGTTTTAAGTATTTATTGAGTAATTAAGTTAAGTTCAGTATAGAAATTTTTAACATTTAAGTTTTATAGTTAATTATAAATTGGTTTTCAAATTTAAAAGGAGACTTATAAAAATGTTAATAAATTTGAAAAATTAATGTTAATTGATTATTTTTGGTAAGTAATTAAGAAGGGTTAATTATCAATTAAATTTTTTGAAGTAATTGAGGATAATTACATTACAATTATAATTAGAGTTTGAATTAACTAATGTTTAAGTGATTAGTAAATTTGTAATCAATTACTTAAGTTAATTAAAGAATGATTAATAAGTTAATTAATTAAGTAATTTAATTATGAATTAATAAATGATTAACTAGGTAATTAGTAATTCATGATGGATAATTAATTAAGTAATTAAGGCTTAATAATTGATTATGTAATAATTTATTAATTAAATAATTTGAAAAGGAACAAGAAATTGATTGATAGTAAACGATGATTAATTAAACAAGGTTAAGAAATTCTCAAGTAATTAATTTTAAATTGAATTAATTACAATAAGAATTTAAGATGATTGCTTATGGATTGTTGTATATGTCAAATATTTTATTGGAGATATTTATTTCATGATATTCTGTGACGTTCCGTGATATGCTTTGATATATCTATGATGATTGTTTATGATTTATCTGTGATAAATGCTATGTGAATTAAATCATTGAATTAAACTGTTTAAATAAATTAGACAACTTGGCCTTTAAAATGGCATGTAAACTTCGATGCGACAGGGAGTCAGATTTCAGTTAGTTATCCAAAACCCACATCGAACCCTAAATGGTGAATCTTTGTGTTGGATAAATTTATTTTATCTATGAATCTATGAATGAAGATAAGCGTTATTGTTTATATCGCTTATCGTATATATTGTTGTATTTGATCTGTAATGATTGAACGATGTGCACCATTGTCTAAAATCCCCTGGGCCACACTTATACACACACAAGTATGGATTTCACGAGGAAATCTGTAACGACCCTGAATTTTTAATAATTTAAGTTGAAAATATTTAATTAATTTTAAATGTTTGGATGATGGTTTGACTTGAATTTCAAATTATCAGAATGAATATGGCGATTAAATTATAAAATTTAATCTATTGAAAGTTGAATCGATATTTAAAAATAGCCATCCGAGGCACAGTCTCGGAATTCGACGAAACCAGTTCCATTGGATCCGTAATATTGAATTATTACCGGGTTTCAATTTTCGTAGCATTTGGATTTGTTGTGTGAGCGTACGACGCATAAACGCGTTGAAATTTAAATCGAATTCAATTTTAATTTAAACTTATAATTGGTCACATCAACATGTTATCTCCCTAACTTCGTGCCTAAAATTACGCCTAATATCACGAAATAAGATCGTGTAAACCATAACGATTCGGTTTTTCGGCATCGAAAAACCTGAGTCGTTACATTTGGTATCAGAGCATATGGTTAAGCGACAACCATGGCTATGTTGGGTATTTCTCATTAGAGATGGAGTCAGTAGTACTCTAGAATGAGTTTGAGTGTAATAATAGATATGAGCGCGTATTTGTTAGTGAATATAAATTGTTTTAATTGTGTTGACTTATCGGTTGATTGTTTATAAATTCTGTGTAACATCCCGGAAATTTTGAATTTAAAAATTTGGTAATTTATTGGAACTTTTAAATTTAAATTTGAGAATTTCAAAAGAAATAAAATATTGTAATAAAATCACATAGTTATTGAATGTTAATAACTAAAACAACTTTTCTTTTTAACAAAGTAAAATAAGAAATTGTCTTAAAACCATTAAAAAATATGGATTATAAATTTAAATATTGAAAGATGGGCTTTTAATAGAAATAAAATTGTTAATGTAAGTTATGATAAAATTATAAAGTTTAAATCACATAATTATAATCTAACATTCAAACAAATAAACAAATAATTAAACAAATGAACAAATAAACAAATAAACCAAGATGACAAAAGAGTATGAAGAAGTATAAACTGTAAAAGAAACCAGGACTTAAGCAAAGAATTTTTTTTTTTACAAAACAAACCAAATAATACTTATATAAATCAAACAGCACATTTCTACAAGTACACAGGATAGAAGCATCACAAAACATGCTTACATTAAATGCAAGCCTCTACAAAGCAACATACTTTCATTAAATGCATTTACTCTCCAGCAAGAAGAAAATCACGTCAGCAACTTTAAAGCATGGTTGAGCAAAGAAAAAAAAAGAACTGTACTTGCCTATACTTTACTCTGTACACCACCTTTCACCTATATGTATACATACACAAAGCCTCACGTTCATTTGTTAAAAACAACTTAGCAAAGATCAGGAAACAAAATTACTGAAGAAAGAAGAGGAGAAGAAGATCAAAACAGTTTTTCAAAAACAGGAATATATTCAAGTGAGTAAACTTATTTTTATTTGCAATGTAAATATTTAATCCATGAATTTTGTGTTTTGTTGTAAATAAACAAAAATTATTGTTCTGTGTTACTGAAAAACACATGAGAGCTCTGTTCTTTAATATTTTTATTTCAGAGCTAGTGAATTATAAAGAAAAAAATTAAAGGAAACATCATACATTTTTTTTTAGCCTAGGATTTTAAGTAAAACATGTTTGTTTAAACTTAAAAATCACAACCTCGAGATTTCTTGAAGCCTGACAGTATAACATAGGCTCGGAACATTCAATTTACTGTAAGAAGAAATGTTTATGGTAAATTCGAATACTTAAATTTGTTGGTTTGATTATATAACTCGAATGAACACACAAAAAAATAGGATTTTAAAAACAATAGTGATGATTTTTAGTTAAGTGTTTCAGTAAAATTCACATTTGAACAAGATCTGCATTTTTTTCAATTCCTAACATTCGATTAAATTATAAATGCTTAAAATGGGTTTGTGGCAAGCTCGAACATCAGAGACTTCGAGAAAATTATCAAAGAAATTTTTCATTGCATGAAATTTGAATACGAGATCGATTTAGGGTTTGGTTTTCAAGTTTAGTCGTGTCTGTAATGTGATGAATGCGACTCCTATGCGTGACTGAGTGTCACGAGGCTTTGGTGGAAGGTTGCTGGGGGGTTTGTCGTGGTGTGGACGAAATGCGAGTGTCCCTGGTGGTCTATGTGGTGGCGGCGAGGCGTTTTCGTGAGGGTAGGTTAAGTTACAGGGTCGTGTAAATTACTACTTTTTGATTTTGGGACGATGGTTTCGAGTTGATGTTTAAATTCGAGCGTATATGATATTTCTGACTTGTTGAGGGTGGTGGCGGCCACCAGAACGGCGGCGCGACCTCGTGCACTTGCACGAGGACGTCTCCGTGTTAGCAAGGTCGAACCTGGGAAGAGCTCGAGGGGATGCTCGAGTCGAAATGAAATCGTCTCGGGTTATAGCACGCGAGCATGAAAATTTTCTCACCTGATACTTTCATTCGAAAATTTAAATCAACTTGCTGAATGAAAAGAAAAAAAGAGGAAAAAAAGAGACAGGAAGAAGAAAGAAAAAAAAACAGCGAGAAGAAGAAAGGTGCGCGGGGAAGAAGGAAAAGGGCTCGGGGAAATGATGCGCGTGACTCAGTGAAACCGGGTTTTTGCTCGGGCTACTTTGGGTATGGGTTGTCCCGAAATAAAATTTAACTTTTATTGTTAACAGGTTTTAGAGCAATTAATATAGACTATGTTGAATTAAAGGTTTATTACTAAATTTAATAAACTAAGTGGATGCTTAACAATCTAATGAATACCTTAAATAGATAAATAATTTATGATAAACATTTAAGTTAATTAACATTTAGGCTTTTTTGTAGTAGTGATAAATTGGTTTCGAAATAAGAAGAGATCTAAATGTTAATTTAGATAGATGACAAATTATTGTTTTGGGAAGCATCCAAGGATGATCAAATTAATAATTATAATTAACTAAGTAAATTAAGGATTTATGTCGTAATTGAAGATTGGTTAAATAACAATTAAGTATCTAATTAATTTGATAATTCAAGTTAATCAATTTATAATTGGCAGTTAATTAAAATAATAAATTAAGGAATAATAAATATATCAAGTTGATCAAGGTTGATCAATTTAACATTGACAATAATGAATCATTGATTTAAAATAATCAATAGAAATAATTATTTGATTAATTTATTAAATCACATTCACTTGGATTGGTAAATAATTAACTATTGCTATGCACTAGACTGATATTTCTGCTCTGTTGTGACACTGTGTGATGTAGATTGCTATGTGCTGTCCTATAATTCTAATTTGTTCTGTATTTATGAGAAAACCTTGTAGCTCGTAAAACGGCATTTAAACTTCGATGCGACAGGGAATCGGATTTCAGTTGGTTATCCGAAACACACATCGAACCTGTGAATATTTGTGAATGACATCCATATGTTTTAAAATTTGACACTCACTATTCGAATTAGCCGGGAAAGGACCTTTGTGTCGTATAACCCATTTCGAATATGTGATTCGACGTTATCGATAGCATTTGAAGACCGGTGTTGAAGACCGGGTATTTGCGAGAACAATAGGATGACCTGTCGACTGACTCTGCACCGAGTTGCTTCGGTATAGAGTTCTCCATATGTGATGGGGAATCTGATCAGGATTGTGGATATCCAGATTTGCAAGGACTTCTTTAGAAGTGCCTTCGGTTCTGTTCGAACCCAGAACAGACTTGTATGGATTGTGTGTCTGACATTACAAATTGAGATATAAAGCAGATTTCTTTCAAATATATTTCTATTGGTGGCGGAGAATTTATTCTCTTAGCTTAACATCCTTCTCTGAGACGTACGAGCTTAGAGGTTATGTAGTTGAAGGTTATCAGCGATATATTCCCAATTTGGTAATGTGACTGCTGAGTGTTGTTGTGAAATGATCATTGTTTGATCATTTGTGATATGATCATTTGTTTGATCATTTATCTTTGTGATCATTGGTTGACCCAAAGCATGGCTTTGTACCAAAGCGTGGCTTTGTGGACGAGACTTCGTCGGACCTCACACCCCGGAATGGTCGAAACAGGAATGATGCAGCAAGGTTATTGGGGGTAGCACCCCTTAGGGTATGTGCATTTCCTTCTGGATAGAAGTGGTATCATGGTAAGGAGCCCAGATACATAACTTATGTTGATATCGCAGATATATATATATATTATTTTGTGATTTGTTGCTGGGGCCCCGGTTAAAGGTTGGTTACAACCGGGAGATGGCATACTCGTGTCAGTTGTTACCCAGTTTGAAGGGTAACCCGGCCTTGTGTTGGCAGAGATCCGTTAGGTTCTCGGGGACGTCCTTCCAGAGGCGTTCTCATGTGGCAATGGGAAGTTCCTTGGCCTGACCATTTATTGGAAATCCAATTGCCAATATGAAACCTGTACGCTTTTAGTTTCGAGAACCTGCCATTTACTTATTGTGGTCACCACTATTTAGATGGTAGCTATAGTAGGCATACGATAATGGTCGTATGTTGGCTAAGATTAATACTCTATTTTCAAAATGCTTTCCTCACTGTGCACTAGTAATAATATCAAAGAATTTCTTTCTCATATCAGGCATATTTAACTATCATAAGAAGAAATCTCCTCCAATTCTGCGTTTGCATTGTGTGTGTGGCGGGAGGTCTTATGGTAGTTCCATTTTTAAAAAGCATTCTAAAAATTCTTTTTTTTTTTAAAATCTAGTTTCTTTAAAAGTAACTGTTGTTTTTGTTTACTCATACCAGTCCCATGACTGATTCGGAGTATATTGTTTTCTTTCCTAAATTCTGGGTGCCCATTATTTCCACACGGGCAGCCTAGTACATGTTTCTGTATTTTGGAGTAGCTGTATTTTGGAGCTCTTATCTAGGAGATGTACTTGGGAGCTTTTGTAGATTTCAGGCGTTAGCTTTTAGGAGTTCGTTATCACCTCTCTCATTAGAGGACTTTTGGATATATGATCACTGTTATATTAATCATAATGTTGTATTTGGAGTTGTGGTGTATGTATTATATACTCTGTTGTAGTATGGATATTATGTTGATGTTGTAACTGTGATGATATTTATGATATTAATTCTGTTCCACTGTTTTATATTCATCTAATTGTTGTTATAAGCTCCGGCGATGCGAATTTGATGTCGTTTATCGGACATCGAGTTTGGGTCGTCACAAGTGGTATCAAAGCTGTTGGTTGAGTAAGAACTTTAGCTATGGAGTATAACACATTAGATAGATCATTAGAGATAGGGTGAAGTATGCCCTAGAATGAGTATAACCAAGACTGAAACTTTAAATTTTCTTAGTCTATTTCTTTTTACTACTGATATTCCTTAAGATATCTCGTCTGCATATCTAAATCAATTTTCTTACTAATCTCAGATAGTGAAAATGAGTGGACGCAGAGGAAGAGCTAGGGGTCAAGGCAATGCCGCAGCACCTAATCAAATTCCCCCAGCCGCAGAAGCAGTAATAGATATTCAGCAGCAGCCGGACTTGGCTGATTTATATAAGAAGTTCGAAAAGCTTGGTGGCAAACCGTTCATCGGCAAGGAGTCAATTATTGAGACTCAAGCTTGGGTAAGATCGTGTGAGAAGATTTTTAAAGGGCTAAAACTGCAGGACGAGCAGAAGAGACTTATAGCTTCTTGGCAACTCAAAGGAGAAGCTTCAGCTTGGTGGGAAACCATCATTATAGATGAACCCGAGGAAGAATTTACTTGGGATCGTTTTAAGGAAGTGTTTGAAAAACGTTACATGCCATCGGCGGGAATTTCCAGAATGTATCAGGAATTTCTGGATTTGAAACAAGGAATTATGTCGTTTGAAGAATACTTAAATAAATTCAGCGAACTATCTCGGTTTGGTCCGGAATTGTTAAACACACCTCTTAAGAAAAACGAAAGGTTTATCCGTGGAATGAACCAGAAATATCATGAAAGAATGACGGGCCACGTTAAAGAATCTTTTTCGAATTTAGTTGATATGGGTTACAGATACGCTACCCTTGACGTGCAAGAAGCCCCGGAAGAGAAAGTTAATCCAGGAAATCAAAATTATAAAAAGCGAAAATTTGAAGGCAAGAAACCTTGGCAAGGCAACGAGAAGAAGAGGAGCATTCAGGGAAGCGCGGCAGAAAATGTCACTTGTTATAACTGCAATGAGAAGGGCCATTATTCAAGTAGCTGCCCAAAACCGAAGAAGCAAGAAACTGTTAGAGGAGCTAAAGAATGCTACAATTGTCACAAGCCGGGACATTTTGTTAAAGATTTCCCAGTGATGAAGCCAGCGCAGGTGGCAAAAGTTTATACGATAAAGAAGGACCCCTCAACTTCAAAAGCTGATAAGGGAAAAAGCGTTCTGGAAGGTAACCTTACTATTAATGATAGAACTGTTAGAGTTTTATTTGACACAGGAGCTTCACATAGCTTTATCTCCCAACAAACTGCAAATGAGTTAGGACTTAAAACTAAATTTGTTGACGATCCTATTTGCGTGAAAAATCCAGTTGGAGGTCCCGCAAATCTTTGTTTATATTGTAAGAGAGTTCCTATTTCATATGCTAGCTATCGATTTCCTATCAACCTTTTTGTCCTCGAATTTAATGAATTTGAAATCTTACTCGGTATGAACTGGTTATCGAGGTACGAAGCTATATTGGATTGTAATAATCGGACAGTTTTAATCAAAACGAACCTTGGAAATTTTATTGAAATCTCTTGTGAGGATCCGAGTCCAAGGAGAGATAGATTGATGTATACCTTGGGTTATCTTGAACCCACTTTGCAGTCTATACCTGTTGTTCGGGAATTTTCCGACGTATTTGAGGAAGTGAAATCCTTACCTCCTCACCGAGAAATAGAATTCCGAATTGATCTTGTACCCAATGCTCGTCCTGTTGTTCACGCAAGTCGCAGGATGGCACCCCGGGAAAAGATTGAATTGGTTCATCAAACTGATGAGCTACGAGCAAAAGGATTAATTCAACCTAGTGTTTCTGAATGGGGCTCGGCCGTCGTATTTGTTGCAAAATCAGACGGATCTTTGAGATTGTGTGTAGATTACCGCGATCTAAATAAACAAACTCTCAAAAATAAATTTCCGCTGCCCAGAATTGATGATTTATTTGATTAGTTGCACGGCGCTCGTTTCTTTTCAAAAATGGATCTAGCCCAAGGATTCCATCAACTACGAATCGCCGAAGATTGTGTCCATTTGACTGCTTTCAGAGGTCCTGATATGTTATATTAGTGGTTAGTTATGCCTTTCGGGCTAACCAATGCTCCAGCATACTTCGTAGATCTTATGACCCGTGTGTTTTGGGAAGTTTTGAATAAATTTATGCTTGTATTTATAGATGACATTTTGATCTATTCCAAGACTAAAGAAGAGCATGCCGAACATCTTAAAATCGTATTGGAAATATTGAGGAGAAATGTTCTATATGCAAAATTTTCCAAATGCCACTTCTGGGTCAATGAAGTCAAATTCCTTGGCCATATTGTTAATGAAGAAGGAATTTCGGTAGATCCTAGCAAAATTTCCGCTATTCTTGATTGGAAACAACCCACTACTCCAAAAGAAGTTCGAAGCTTTTTGGGTCTAGCAGGCTATTACCGGAAATTCGTTCAAGATTTTTTCTAAGTTGGCTAGCCCATTGACTAAGCTAACAATGAAAAATGCAAAGTTCATTTGGGCTCCAGAATGTGAAGAAGTTTTTCAAGAGTTGAAAAAGAGATTGACCACTGCTCCTGTTCTCACTATTGTTAACGGGAATTAAGGCTTATCTGTCTATACTGATGCATGTGGTGAAGGGGTAGGTGCAGTACTAATGCAAAATGGAAAGGTAGTTTCCTACGCGAGTAGACAATTACGTCCGCATGAGAAAAACTACCCGACGCATGATTTGGAACTTTTGGCTGTTGTTTTCGCTTTGAAAATATGGCGACACTATCTTCTGGGTAAGAATCTTTTCAGTTTTCTTAACAATTTATGAAACTAACTTAACTAAAGGAATATACCTAATAAACTCTCTTTGTTTTAGGTGAAAAAATTGAATTATTCACCGACCATAAATTTTTGAAATATCTTTTCACCCAGAAGGATCTGAATCTGCAACAACAACGTTGGTTGGAATTTCTAGCATCGTATGACTTAGATATTCTGTATACACCCGGAAAAGCCAATGTAGCTGCCGATGCCTTGAGTAGAAAACACGCTATTCTCGCTCATCTTGTTATCACTCCTACTCTTCTTAAGAAGATCGCGAGCAAGCAAACTGAAGACAAGTTTCTTCGAGAAATGCGTAGAAGAATAGATCGAGGAGAGGATACTACTTTTTAAATAGATTATAGAGAAGTTATAAGGATGAAGGGCAGAATTTGTGTCCCTGACATTCCAGAACTGAAACGTGAAGTATTGGATGAATGCCACAAGTCCAAATTCAGCATCCATCCAGGAGTCAACAAAATGTATCGAGATATTAAAAGAACATTTTGGTGGAAGACGATGAAGAGAGACATATCGTTTTATGTGAGTCGATGTGCTACTTGTCAGCAAATCAAAAGCGATGAAAAGAAAGTGTCCGGTTTACTTCAACCTTTGGAAGTACCGAAATGGAAGTGGGATCAGGTATCGATGGATTTCATCGACAGACTGCCTCGTACCAAGAAAGGCAATGAAGCGATTTGAGTTATTGTGGATCGTCTAACCAAAACTGCTCACTTCATTCCAGTTAAGTCCACTCGAACTGCGGCAAGCTTGGCAGGTATATATATAAAGGAAATTGTTCGCCTCCATGGTATTCCCAGCAGTATAGTGAGTGATCGTGATCCGATCTTCACTAGTAGATTTTGGGAAGCATTTCAGGACGCATTGGGAACGAAATTAAATTTCAGTACTGCTTATCACCCACAATCTGATGGGCAGACTGAGAGGGTCAACCGAATTTTAGAAGACCTACTGCGTGCTTGTGTGCATGATTTTGGTGGTTCTTGGGAGGACCATTTGCATCTGGTTGAATTCTCATATAATAACAGTTATCAGGCCAGTGTAGAAATGGCTCCTTTCGAAGCTTTATATGGTCGTCCGTGTCGATCACCTACATGCTGGATCGAATCAGGTGATAGACTTGTTCTTGGACCGGATATGATAAAAGAAGCCACTAAGAAGGTAGACTTTATTCGAAAGAAGTCATTAACTGCCCAAAGCCGTCAAAAGAGCTATTATGACCGCCGAAGGAGAAATTTGGAATTTCAAGTTGGAGATTCTGTATTTCTTAAAGTATCTCCGATACGTGGTGTATTGAGATTCGGGAAAACTGGAAAGCTAGCACCGTGTTATATTGGTCCTTTTCCTATTCTGGAAAGGATTGCCTTCTAGCATATAGAGTGCAGTTACCCAGCTGGTTGTCTGGCGTACATGTTGTGTTCCACATTTCTAATCTTCGGAAATATGTGCACGATCCAGATGATATTATTGAAGAAGCTGCTCAGCAGGATCTAGAGATCACTCCTAACTTGGCAGTTAGAAGAGAGCCAATAAAAATTGTAGATTGTGATGAGAAGCGATTAAGAAACAAGATTGTGAAGCTGGTCAAAGTTCAATGGAGTGGCATCCAAAGGACTATACTTGGGAGACTGAAGATAATATGAAGAAATCGTATCCCAACTGTAGAATAGACATCTCGGCTTAAAACTGTAAGTCATTTCCTTGTTTTTCTGAATTCGTATATTCTTTGTTTGCGTTCTCTCTCTTTCAATTTCGAGGATGAAATTTTCTTAAGGAGGGGATATTGTAACATCCAGGAAATTTTGAATTTAAGAATTTGGTAATTTATTGGAACTTTTAAATTTAAATTTGAGAATTTCAAAAGAAATAAAATATTGTAATAAAATCACATAGTTATTTAATGTTAATAACTAAAACAACTTTTCTTTTTAACAAAGCAAAATAAGAAATTGTCTTAAAACCATTAAAAAATATGGATTATAAATTTAAATATTGAAAGATGGGTTTTTAATAGAAATAAAATTGTTAATGTAAGTTATGATAAAATTATAAAATTTAAATCACATAATTATAATCTAACATTTAAACAAATAAACAAATAATTAAACAAATGAACAAATGAACAAATAAACCAAGATAACAAAAGAGTATGAAGAATTATAAAAAATAAAAGAAACCAGGACTTAAGCAAAGTATTTTTTTTTTTACAAAACAAACCAAATAATACTTATATAAATCAAACAGCACATTTCTACAAGTACACAGGATAGAAGCATCACAAAACAGGCCTACATTAAATGCAAGCCTCTACAAAGCAACATACTTTCATTAAATGCATTTAATCTCCAGCAAGAAGAAAATCACACCAGCAACTTTAAAGCATGGTTGAGCAAAGAAAAAAAAAGAACTGTACTTTCCTATACTTTACTCTGTACACCACCTTTCACCTATATGTATACATACACAAAGCCTCACGTTCATTTGTTAAAAAGAACTTAGCAAAGATCAGGAAACAAAATTACTGAAGAAAGAAGAGGAGAAGAAGATCAAAATAGTTTTCAAAAACAGGAACATATTCAAGTGAGTAAACTTATTTTTATTTGAAATATAAATACTTAATCCATGAATTTTATGTTTTGTTGTATATAAACAAAAATTAGTGTTTTGTATATTGTTCTGTGTTACTGAAAAACACATGAGAGCTCTGTTCTTTAATATTTTTATTTCAGAGCTAGTGAATTAGAAAAAAAATTCAAGGAAATTTCATACAATTTTTTTTTTAGCCTAGGATTTTAAGTAAAACATGTTTGTTTAAACTTAAAAATCACAACCTGGAGATTTCTTGAAGCCTGACAGTATAACATAGGCTCAGATCAATCCAAAAATCAAAATCAAACTTTAATATCAAAAGTAGAAAACAACTTCGCATATCCTGGAAAAGACAGAACAGAATCACTCGCCAACTTGCCTCAGATTCTGAAAAATAAATTCAGAAGAAACTCTCTAATCCAAAATACTATAACTTACCGTTGCTTCTACTTATGAACAATAGCCACCTTGCTTCCGCTTCACAACGCTGATCTGGAGTAGATGAAAATCCCATCGAATGGACACAGGCACCTACCAAACATCACATCTCGGAAATAAGATCCAACAGAAATTCCAATAAATACAGAGCTGCTTCACCAATCAATCAACCTAGGAAACAGCCTTCTTCCCAGCTGAATCACCGGTATCACTCCTGACATCAAGTCGATTCAGAACTTAATCTCTAATGTGGAAAAATTTTAACTTTCCTGAAGATATATCCAGAAAAATTTTCAACAATACATAACTTCTATATCCCCTAGAATTGACACAAATCCAAGCAAAAGACTATCTAAGATAATCATCCAACTATCGCAAGTCACTTTTGCGATCAACCAATCCAATATCCAAGATAGTGTTCTCTCTCCACTAATCAGAACAATTTATCCTCTACCAACTAATCCATCGAAGAAACAGATCTTCACTGCTGCTTCCGAATTCCACCTCCAGGAAATGCTAAGGCAAAGAGATCATCCTGCTGAAACATTGAACACTCCCGAGATGCAACGCTAACAAAGATGCCAAAAACTCCTTACCCAAAACTCCTTGAGAAATTCGGACTTCCAACCAAACACAGCATCCTGCTAAACTCAGCTACAACCCCAAAGCAAACACACTTCCTTAAACTTATTCCAAAGAAAACATCTTCGGAGACACCCATAGTCACTACATCTCATCACGCGGCTACTACTTCCTGAGGTTGCTAAGATATCATCACTTACTTCTGCCTAACCGACAGATCCAAATTCTCAAAAATCCGCTCACACGAGCGCAACCAAATCTACACTTCAAAGATGAACTCCGAACTTTAACAGATTTCCTTCAGAGATCAAATGAAATTCTACACCATACTGCAAAGATTACTCGAGATGGTATTAGGTCTACAGTCTCGAAAAATACACTTTCAACCTCAAACATTCAAACTCCAACCAATGGTAGTCGTGTTACACACACCACTACCCCATCTACCTTTATGACTTATGTTCGAAAACCCGAACAGGTAACCCAACATATAGGTAGAAATATATATATAGTTATATATAAAAATTACAAGTACGCTCTCTCAAGAAAAACACCTCTACAGAGCTTAGGTACTCACTCAACCTAATGCTCTGATACCAAGTGAGACGACCCGACTTTCTTACCACAGAAAATCGCATCATCTTTAAGAAAGAAAGCGATAGAAAAGAGAAAAGATAGAGAAGAAGAAAGAAACAACACATAATCTAAACGGCGGAACGAATAAATCATATTACTCACGTAATACATTACATAGTATCATATACATCAGAGATACACAGTTAAAATAACACATACTAGACAGTTATAAACACATGTCTAGTCATACAACTTAATACAACTCAAAAACAACAACTCAGAGAACACACAGCGGAATACTCTATAGCTATACGCAGAAGCCTCCTGCTCCATTTGCTCCTCCAAAATTCATCAAAGCCAACCTGAATCCTAACCTAAATCCCTTTGCTACTCGTAAAATATTTGAGTACCCAAGAGTTTAAGAAAAACAGAATAAACTCTGGGTCAGACATGGGTCTGGTGTGAGTAAACGGTTAAAGTTGCTTAACTTTTAAAAAAAAATTGAAAAGAAAAGGTACACGTAAGACTTCCCACACATAAACATGGAAAAGTTTTTACCTTACGCTAACCAAAACATTTGATAGGAAATTCGATGATATTATAATAGTGTCAAGGGTTTTCAAATAAATATGAAATAGCCGAAATTGTTACATTCATTAAATTCCAGCTACTAGCCACAAAAGTGGGTAATACAATCAAAACCGTTGGCACTTATTGGATTTTGGATTCCATACAATGGCAGGGCTACTGGGGTACAGCCTGTCATAGTACATGGCCTAGATCACCATACCGAGGAGCCACCCTATCTCCCCTGCAACACAAAGCCGGACCCATTCCTTACTGAACAGTTCCAAATAAGACAACCCTAGCGGATGTAGCTATTCAACCACCCACACAGCCGAAATAAAAGGAACCTCTAGACAGGGGTAAATCTTACTCTCAAGTGGGGGCTACCCACGAAGCCTTGCTACACCTTCCCTGTTTTAGCAATTCCCGATTGATGAGGCTTGAGGTTACGATTACCTTTAGTGAACACATCACTTAGAATGCTCATCGTCCACCTGATGAAGTTCTGAAAGCATTCAATCCATACAAGTTCGTTCCGGGTTCGAACGAAACCGAAGGCATTATCTCGTTACACTCGTTTTGGAATAACCCTCAGAGTTAACGACAATAACCCTTGCACTCTAAATCACCATCTCGAACCTATAAGAACTAATTCCGTCAAACTCATCATGGAATCACCCACAGAGTTATACTGACGTAAAGTCCTTACATCTTGAGTCTTCACAAAGCTCCACTTTGACTCACGACCTAACATTATTTGGAATCGATGTGGTTTTCGGATATCCAAATATGGAAACCTGATCCCGGTCTCATCGAAATCCAAAACGTGTCTTTTAAGTCCAAGCTAAACAATTCAATACAGTATCTATATACACACAGATAGATAACTCACAAATCACAATTGATAATCAACATTATCAAATAACAGGTAATCCACATCATAAAAGATAATCCATATATCAAACATCCTAATTGATAGTCTATGGAATCATCACAATGTAATCAAGCATTCATATCATACAACCATACTTATCTCATTACTGAGATCACAAAGCATTCAAGACAATCAATGTCATTCATTCATACATAAGCAGTGATTTACTCATATCACAATATAATTAATTTATAATGAATTAAATTAACTATCTCTATCTCTAATTAATTTAAAGTGAATTAAATTAATTACCTAATCTCTTAATTAATTTAAAATTAATTAACCTAATTACCTTCATCACAATAAATCTTGCTTACCTATTCTTCAGTTAAACAAATTAATTAATCGTCATCCTAATTAATCAACCTTCATTAATTAACTCTTAATCAAGTAATTAATCCTTAGTAATTCTCATTAATCATATCAATCAATGAACCTTAATTAATTACTTCCATTAATTAATTAACTTTAATTAATTACATTATTTCTTAATTAATTACATTAATTAATCATGCTTAAATTAATTACTTTCAATTAATCAAATATAAACATTAATTAATTATTTTTAATTACTTCTTAATTACTTCATAAATTCGGTGATTTATTACACCAAGTAATAAACCCTTAATTACTTTATAAAGTAATTTCCCATTTAAATTACTTCCCAATCAGTAATTTACCTTAACTCAATTACCTCAGTAACTTATCAATCACTTATCTTAAGTAATTACCCTTATCAAAACTTATTAAGTAAACATACTTAACCATTATCAAGTGACTATATTTAATTAATTAAAAAATTAATTAACTTACTTGGTCATACTTATCTCATTAATTATAATTGAGTAATTCATCCCTTAATTACTCATTTATCATATTAATCTAAAACTAACAGATTGATTATCATCAACTATTAATTAATTAAACCTTAATTATTAATCAGTTATTTAATAATAGTAATTAATCACCAATTACCTTTATAATTAATAAATTAATTAAACTTAATTAACTAATTAATCAACTCTTGGTCATTAATTAATAAACCTAATTATTAATTAACAATCTTAATTACAAATTAATTAATCCACAAATATAATTAATTAATTCTTAATTAAAATTAATTAATCTTAAATAAAAATAGTTAATTAATCCTTAATTAACTAGCATTATATTTTAATAATCCTTTAATTATTAATTAAGAAAACCCAATTAAAACTTAATAAAACCTTTATTAATTAATTACTATTTTGATTAACCCTTAATTACTAATTAATAATCAAGTATAGTTTAATTAATCATTTGTCATAAATTAAATCATCATCTTAATTAGTAGTTAACTAAATAATTATACTTAATTAATTACTTAATTAACCCCCTTTAAAATAATAATTAAATAAATTAATTAACTTAAAATTCCTTAATTAACTAATTAATTACAAATTATTAATACTTAATTATTATTTAAGATAACACATTATCTTAAATTAACTTTGAAATCTTTACTTAACTTAATTTATTAACTAAATTAAATTATAAAGAAATCATTAATTACTTTCCTTAATTATTGATCAACAAATCCAATTTCAAGTTCATAAATTATCTTAAACTTTAATTGTTAATTAATAAATCATTTCCACTAATTAATTTAAATAAAACATTTACTTAAAATTCTCTTTTATATTTCAAAATGAGTTTTGAAATAGTATTAAGATTTTAACTTAAATCATTTAAAACATCATACAAGTTTATTTATAAAAACAATTCAATTCAAGACAAGAATTTTAATTTAATTTAAACTATTTAAAGTTTAAAACTTATTTATATTTTAGACTAAAAATCAGGCTGAACATAAATTTGGGTTCAACCCATATATATTTGAATTCAAGTACAAGTACATTTTTTTTAAAACAATCTGCCCTTTTTAAAATTTTAAAACTGTTTTAATTTAAACTTAAAAAACATTTAAACAACGGTTTAACACAGCAACTCAAAGCCCCTGCGACCACACGAGTATTACCCCGAGCCACAACCGAAAATACTCGAGTTTCCCCCGAGTCTCCTCCCTTACTACCCGAGCTATATCCCAGTAACACAAACCAAAACAAAACCCAAATGTTACTGACACCAACCACCCCTCGTGAGCCTGCACTGGCACCAGGACCTCCTCTGGTCAACGACGACACCTCCGACAAGTCACCCAAGAACTTCGCAAACCCCTACGACCAACCAAACACCATTTCATGTCTCGAATTAAAATCGAGCATCCTCATGGTTACTGAAACCCAAACATCATCAGCAAAACCCCCAAAATCATCACCTCCGGTCAACTACAATTGCCACAACTCCGGCCATAGGTCACTGACCCACCCAAGTTCCTTCACTAGAATTTTCACCCAACTCGATGCAGTGAAGAAGATGTCGTAGCTTGTTTTACAGTAGAACACAAAACTAGGTTTAAAATAAATCTCAGGCAAAATCAAACTTCACAATGATTAATAAATACTTCAACTATTTTTGCGGCAATCCACAACCTTGATTCTAGCTCCATCAACAATCACTAGTCACCCGAATGCACAGAATCAACAAAATTTTGCAAACTCCCAAATTGCAGGAAAACCCCATTTCCTCCCTCACTACAATTTTAAAAATTGAGATACTTGCTTCAAAAATCCTAATTTTCCTAATTGATCTAAGATATAAGCTTCAATTAATCAAATTTAACATTTGATTTTAATGAAGTTACAGATTACTTCTGTTTTATTTTCAGATACAACATATTCTTAACCCATTAATACATGATATATATTCAGTACCTAGTTTATAACAATACTTAGCTAATTTGTTTTTATTCAAGTGTTAAAAATGCATAAATGAACAAATATAATTTTTTTTACACATTTGTAACACTTAAAACTGCAAAAGGAAAGTAATAAGCATGCACTGATTTAAAGCAAAAATAAAATCTATCACAGAGGCAACTCATATAACATTATTATTAACTTATTGGAAATTGACAAACACTACTTTAATTTATAGTAAATAATGTTTACACACCTTAATAAGAAATGCAGTGGTTTGAAAAAGATCAGGGAGGCTCAACTGAAATTGCTTCCAGATTGCCTTGACACATTTGCATGCAAATGGAAGATGATGCAGATTACTTGAAATTGCAGATTTCAATTGATAGCTTGCATGCATTTGAAGTTTGAGGCAGACATGGGGATTGAAGGCTTGCATCAGACTCTTGAAATCATGATGCAGAATTTGTTGCACTTGCTTTTGTTTTGAGAATAAACTGCAGATATGCAGTTTTGTTTTGAGCAATGATTTTTTTTTTTTTTAGAATAAACTATAGGCATTGATCACAGAAATGGTTTGAGTGAAGGTTTTTATTTGAGAATTGTTTCAGATTTTTGGGTAAACAGAGGTTAAATGTTTCAGGTATTTGATTCATGCATTTTCTGGTTTTGGATAAGTGAAAGTTGCATTGATGGTTTTAGTTTTCTTTTTAGAAACGAACAAAGAATTAAAGAAGATGAGAAAGAGTGTTTAAATAGGAAAATTTTCAGATTTTATAAATTAAAAAGAAAATTAAAAAAAAAACATGGACACTTGTCTTTTAATTACACAAATGTTTTACACTTGTTAACATAGTGTTTTTAGAATTAAACATTTGTAAAAATTGAGTTTTATTCTAATTCTAAAGAAATTTAAAAGCATTTTAAATTAATCTCTAAATTAACAATCATGTTTTCTTAGTCTTAAAAATACTTTCTAATTAAATATCAAATAAACAAATACACTTATACATTTATAAATGAATGCTAATCTATATAAAATACAATCTTTAAAAAGAACATAAAATAAAATTATAAAACATTGCAAACTCAATTTTTTTAAAATGCTATTTCAAAAGCCTTGCATTTATTCTTATTAAATAAACACAAATCAAATTTCCAAAAAGAAAAATACAAAATCTTATTTTAATTAAAAACATTACCTATATAATTTAAAACCAAACTATATATATTATTTTAATATGTATGTATTTCTTTGAATTTAAATTTATATTCATTTTCAAAGTCAAATTTCAAAACCAAATCCAAAAATCATTTTAAATAAATAAATATCAATTTTTTAAATAAGCATATTATTATTTACAAATAATTTATCCTATTTTAAAAATCAATTCAAAATACACAGATATAAATATATTTAAACATACTTATAAATTTTTGAACAAAATAAATCTATTTAGAATTTTATTTACACAAATAAAATAATTAATCTTATTATAAAACCAATTTATAACCATAATTAAGACATTATATTATATTACTTGGTTAATTATTTTTTAAAAATAACAATTTTATCAATTTCAAATAATTTAGATAAGAGATTATCAACATTTTAAACTCCTGGAAATTCCGGGATATTACACCGCACATTTGCTAAATCGTTTAAATCTCTTTATCGTTTCTTGAAAGTGCAAAATAGTATATTTTAAATAAATAAAGTTTACGTTCTCAAATGGACAAGTCCGGAATTAAGCGAATTAGTAAAAGTAAGGGTTCATGGTCCTTAATTTTGCTAAAGCGTTTAAATTGCTTCCTCATTCTTTTGAAAGCGTAAACTCTGAAATTTTTAGAAACAAATATAATTTTTAAACTCTGAAATTTTTAGAAACAAATATAATTTTTGAAATGATTTCAAAACACGTGATTAAAATAACAACATCTATAGGAATTTCGACAAGGAAATTGCGCTTCACAAAACACCGTAAAAACGTACATCAAATCAGCGTTGCTAGATAACCACTTAAAAATTCACTTTAAAATTGACGGTTACTGAAGTCAAATCATCAGTAATTTTTATACGTCAAAAATGTCATCAAAACAACACGCTTCAAAAATTTAACACCGAAGTATAAATTTCCGTTATGAAAATAACGGCACCTAATACGTTTTAAAACCAAACACCTGTTCAACGTAAATTAAGCACTAGTATTTACCACATTTTCATGCAATTCAACTTGCACGCAAGCAAAAATAAACCAAATGATGGTTCTACATTTCAACACCTACGTGCAATGCTCATTCACATGAACAAAATATAAAAATTAAGAATTTGGACTTCCATATGCTTGAACGAATTAAAATGTGAAATAGAGTAATATGCACTCTTTTCTTAACCATGCAACACGAAAAAATGGCATGACACGATACACTTTTTCTCGAATGCATTAATATTTTGAAGTCAAAAATGATACAAAATCACCATATAGGAAACAAGCAACTATCACTACCACTAATCTAACACCAAGCCCAATGGCTATTATTTTACCCAAGGAAGAAGTTGAAGAGAGCGTGTTTTCTACAGATCAAAGTGCTCTTGTACAAGTCAACACACAACTTTTACAGGATAATAATACACATATATCAAATGAAGTTGGTGAATGTTCTAAACCTAACAGTGAAAATTTAGTAAACGAAGAGAAGCCTTTTGGGGATGTTAACTTTGAACCAAAATCAAAACTTAAACACATGCATGCACGTACCAATATACCCTAAGCAATACTATAAGTGTGCAAAAATTAAAGGGTTTAGACTACAATACCACATGTGTACACGAGAATGACTTAGGCAATACATGATTTACACTCACGAATGATCTAAATGGCAATTACCCTGTCTAGGATTTCGTGTATTTCATGCATACACGTAAATGAGTTACATCAAATAACGCAACCTGGCCACATCACACTACAAAAGATAAAATGCGCATTCGCCTGGACAAAGCTATTTGTACACAAGAAAATTAAATTATAAACTATCCTGGGCCGTAAATACATGTTTAGTGCCTACATTATTACACGTATTGACAAATCATATAGTCCTAGTTTTTTTATACTACTTCTCTACGCAAGATGAAATAACCTAAAAGATGGCCTGGCATCATGCACGAATGAGAAAAATAATTGTCTGAGCAATACTACTACACGCGTGGTGCATCACCAAAATGGCCTAGCAATATTATATACACACATGCAATAAAAAATTTTAGAACATTATAAACAACAAAAACAACGAATGAAAATAGGCAGCATATTTTACACGAAAACTATGAAGAAATCAATAAATTAGAAATGTGAGTTTTAAACTCACCAAAATATTTGCTTCAAAATTATTAGCAACCGAGATTCAAAGGAAAGGAGCAAGCAATATGAACCGCCATTAACACTCTACAGAGCTACTAGAAAGTAGAGCAAAAGAATACTTTCCCTTCTTTTCACCATGGTGCACAAGTCAAAATGAAAGATGTGCTGGCTAACACTTTGTACTTATTCATTTAATGCAAACGTGCTTTAGTGGGAGAGAGTACACGGCTTGCATATAAAATAATAGGGAAGCAACTGTGGACAACTTTAATTTTTCAGAATTTGAGGTGCTATCCAAAGTGTTCACCTTTTGTAATGGCAAAAATATGTTCAACAATGTTTTATAACCTGGTGGCAGCTTTTGCAAAGAAAATGTCAACATTTTTTTTGTTATAAAAAATGGATCTTTACCTTTTGCACGTGAAGGCAAAGCAAAGTTTCCAACTTTGGTTTTATAAATAAGTGGTAACAGCGTGGTGTTCACTTTGCTCTTGAAACTTGTGGTGACAGCAATGCAAATAAATATGTTCCACTCGCTCTCTGAAAATTTGTGACAGCAAAGCAAAGTAATATTCGTACCTTGCTTTTGAAATGGACCATTCATTATTCACGTAAAGGCCAATTGAAAGAATTTCAACATTGCTTAGACATTTAACAACTGACTTTGCAAATTTTTACATTGTAATTTTTTTTTTAAATCTCAATTTAAAATTTTTATTTTAAATTTTTATTTCAAATTTTTATTTCGACGATAATTAAAAATCACGGTTGTTACAAACTCCCCCTTATAAAAATTGCGTCCCTGCAATTTTCATACTAGAAGTTGTTTATAACACAATAATCCATCACAACATAGATTAAAATAAAAAAGTTGGATAAAAATGCTTACCCCCACCCGAAGAGGGGAGAAAACCAGTTTAAGAACGCTCGATGAATTCTTTGGTTTCCCAAGTGCAATCTTTGGGGTTGCGTAACATTAGTTTTTTCACAAGCGGGACTTCTTTATTCAGAAGGCGTTTAACCTCCGAAGATAGCACAGGAGTAGGATTTTGCACCATAGACAAGTTAGGTGAGATCTCAAGATCTTGCAATCATAGGAGGATCAATAATAGAATCCGAATCTCGAAGGCATCGACAAAGTTGGGATTCATGAAATACGTCATGAATTCCAGAAAACTGAATAGATAGCGATCCATGATAAGTGACAGGGCCAATGCATTTTGTAATAGGAAATGGTCCAATATATCGAGGAGCCAATTTCCCAGAGCTACTAAAACGCACCACACCCTTCATTTGAGAAACACGAACAAATACGAGATCACCAACCGAAAATTCCAAAGGATTCCTACGATGATCGGCATAAGGTTTCTGCCTATTCTGAGCCTCTTTCATTCTCTGTCTGATAATATCAATCCTCTCAGAAGATTCACGAATATAATCGGGGCCGAGAACTAACTTTTCCCCCGATTCCAACCAACAAGATGGTGAACGACACGATCTTCCGTAAAGAGCTTCGAAAGGAGCTATATCGATACTGGATTGAAACTGTTGTTATAAGAGAATTCAACAAGAGATAAGTGGTCTTCCCAACTACAACCAAAATCAAGAAGCAGTCTGATTGGACTTGATAGTAATAAAATGGGTCGGTTTGGTCAATCTGTCAACCATCACCCAAATACTAGTATGGCCCGACCTCGAACCAGGTTGGCCATCAATGAAGTGCATAGAAATCTGATCCCATTTCCATAATGGAATCTCACGAGGCTGCAAAAGACCACTAGGACGATGGTGTTCTGCTTTAACAAGTTTACAAGTCATGCACCGACTTACATAACTTGCAACATCACGCTTCATTCCTTCCCAAAAGTATAAGTGTTTCATATCAGCATACATCTTACTACTGCCCGGAAGAATATTATACTTAGAACGATGACAGTCCTCAAGAATGTCATTTTTAAGACTAGGAACATTAGGCACAACCAACCTTCCCTTCTTACGAATAAAACCATGAATATCAATATCAAAATCCTTTAGATCATCACTTCGGGATTTCGATTTACAACTCTGAACAAGATAAGAGAGATCTGGATCTTGTTTTTGGGCATCGGCAACGCGATCCAACAAACTAAGACGTGCTTTAATGCTAAATAAAAGCATGGGAGAATCAAAAACTAAAGGACGGTCCCTAATATCACAAAGAGATAAAGCTTCCAACATATTCCACTCAGCTAGCGTCATAGAAACAACAACTTGCTGCTTGCGACTAAGCGCATCAGCAACTCAATTACCCTTACCAAGGGTACACTGAATATCAAAATCATATGAAGCAAGAAATTAGAGTCGAACTCTGTTGCCTCGTATTAAGTTCTTTCTGAGTAAATAAATATTTCAGAGATTCGTGATCAGTGAAGAGAACAAAACGCTCGCCCAACAAATACAGTCGCCAAATCTTTAGAGCAAAGACTACAGCGGCTAACTCCAAATCATGGGTAGCATAACGAATCTCGTTAGGCTTAGTTGTCTAGAAGCATAGGCAACTAATTTATCTTTTTGCATGAGAACAGCACCGAAACCAATACGGCTAGTATTGGTACAAATAATGAAGTCTTGGTCCCTTTAGGAATCACAAGGATAAGAGTATCGGAAAAGAGATCTTTCAAATAATCTTCTTTCGTGAAAGGCTAAAACTTCCAAAATTACAATTATCTTTATGAAATCATTTTCTAGAAAAAATTACTTTTTATAGGTCAATTTATTGTGTCAAATTGTCTCATCAAAGCGTTTAGGAGATTCCTATCGATAACGTTGATCAAGCGCATCGACCCGAATTCTTAAAGCACTCAATGGGCAATACAATCACAAAATCATCTTCCATATGATAAACACAAATACAATTATACTTGTAAATAAATCTTATGAAAAAGATCTGAAAAATTTTAAATTGCTGTTTTCATCTATAATCAATAAATACACAAATGGAGTCATCGAGATATTCATAGAATACTCGATTCATAAAATGGATGAAATAAGCTGGGCAAACTGAATGATATAATAAGTCATTCATAAGAATCATAACGAGTGCGGAATGCGGTAAGTGGAATGCTAACTTCCACAACTCGTAGCCAAATGAAAACCGGTGGCAAGATCGAGTTGTGAGAAAAGCTTAGCGCCACTTAACTGATCGAACATGTCGTCGATCCTAGGTAATGGATACCTAGTTTTGTTAGTGAGCTCGTTAATTGTAATCAATGCAATGCCTAAGAGTACCATCTGTCTTCTTAAAAAAGACAACAACGGCGACCCAAGGAGATGAGCTAGAACAAATAAATCATTTGGCTTCCAATTCAGATAATCGTTGCTTGTGTTCCTCATTTTCCTTAGCAGACATCCTCGTGGGAGGACGACTTACCAGATGAGCACCAGAGATAAGATCAATACGAAACTCAATTGCCCTCTTCTACGGCAAACAAGAAATAGGCTCGAAAACATCAGAAAAATTACAAACAACCAGAATGTTATCATGACATCCCCTGATTCGAAGGAAGAAACAAGAGCATTCGAAGTATGTTCCATGCTTCGAAATATAATAGATAACTTCTTGATAGCATCGGGATGCTTAAGATATAAAGTTTTTTGGGGCATAGGATTGAACTTCATAACGGACGAGCCAATCCATTCCCAAAATCATAACATGCAAATTCACATGAAAGGAAAAGCCACATAGAATAATGTCAACATCAACACACAACAAACCAAGAGTAGTGGATCCACCAATAGGATTCACAATCCTCAAAGGTTTGCAAAGACTAAAAACATCGAAAGAAATAACATTAACAAGCTCCTTTGACACGATTGAATGTGATGCACCCGTATCGAAAAGAACTCGAATAGAACGACCATGAAATAAAATAAATCCTTCCAAAACAGAAGGAGTAAAACCTTTGGGCTGAGAAGAATCACCAGAAGCTTAAGCAACATTAAGCTTCCTAGATTTGAAACCCTTAGGAGTAGTAGGACCATCAGAAACCCAATGACCCTCTTTCAAATCTAAGATTGAAAAGAAATTTAACAAATGGAATACTACGGGAATATGAGATTTATTCCTTGACACATTCCAACTTGTTAGAGAGGATAAAAGTTTTATGAACAATGAAGGAATAGATTAGAAAGGCATGATTAAAACCCTCAAATAGTTGTAATGCATGTTCCATTCTGCTTCTGTTTTATGTTTATTATAATTTTTCTGAATCTCAGCTTTGATACCAAGCTGTGACGCACCACCTTTATGCTCACAATAACAAAGGTTATTATAAGGAATAACGTCTGCTATTGCGAAGAATAAGGCTTGTTAGAAGCGACCATCCGTAAGTTATGCCTTAGATGAGTATTGATTACATCAATAGGAGTTGTGTAAATTATTCCCAATGATATGAGTTCAATCCAAATCTAAAACGAAACTATGGTGGCTTAAGAAAAATTCAGAACAACTCATAATAACAACACAGATAAGTATAATTATATTAGAACAGAATTATCAGATACATAGTGGAAGATAAGTCTGGATACATGCTACAACAATCGATAGTTCACACGAACCAAATATACATATACCAAGACAACAACATACATGAGATAGGAGTCAATACACCAAAAGTGACACCTTGAAGACTAGACAAAAGGTGAAGTGAAATCCCAAAAGCTGAAGCGGTAACAGAATCAGAGATAACGATTATCCTGAAATAACTCGGTCTGACCCAAGTATTATTTAAAAGAAAATAATAAACGAATCAGTCTAATTTAAACTTAAAAGTGAATGCCTCATAAACAACATCAAAGCAAAATAATCATAGTCTCGAATGAGACTATTCAACATAATTAATCAACATAGCTTAAATGAAGAAATCTCATTAAACTCCATCAAAATCAGCTTTCAAATTCATAATCAAATTCCATACAACTATTCACAAAATTATAATCTTAGATGAGACTGCTTACAAAATTATAATCTCGAATGAGACTATACAGTGCAAATAATTAGCATAGTTTAAATGAAGAAATCTCAATTTAAACTCCATCAAAATCAGCTTTCAAATTCATAATTAATTCGAAACAGCAATACAAATTCATAAGTGGATTCGAAACAGCAATACACGAAAATCTAGAATCAATTAAGATAACTAGACAAATCAGCATTCACAAAATCTAGAAATCAAAAATAGATAACTAGAAAATCAACATAAAAGTGGATCGATCCCAACAAATGGCGAGTTTTAGCTACGCCGCATGTGCATCTCATATGGCCGAAGCCTACTAAGTACTATAATTTTTGGCGCCCAACAAATGACCAGAAGGTCCAACAAATGACCCGATGGTCCAAAAAATGACCCGAAGGCCTAGTACTAGTAGTTGACCCGAAGGTCCATCATATGACCCGAAGGTCCAGCATAGTGGCTCGAAAGCCCAACAAAATCACCAAAATCATCAAACATCAAATCTTCAGCAAATATTTCGATTAAGGAGTCCGAAATTAACCGAATTAGTAAAAGTGTGGTTCCATACTCTGCATTTTTGCTAAATAGATTAAATCTCTTCATCGTTTCCTTGAAAGTGCAAAATAGTGTATTTTAAATAAATAAAGTTTACGTTCTCAAATGGACAAGTCCGGAATTAAGCGAATCAGTAAAAGTAAGGGTTCATTGTCGTTAATTTTGCTGAAGCGTTTGAATTGCTTCCTCATTCTTTTGAAAGCGTAAACTCTGAAATTTTTAGAAACAATTATAATATTTAAAACGATTTCAAAACAAGTGATTAAAACAACAACATTTATAGAAATTACGACAAGGAAATTGCGCTTTAGAAAACACCGTAAAAGGGACATCAAATCAGCTTTGCGGGATAACCGCTTAAAAATTCACTTTAAAATTGACGGTTACTGAAGTCAAATAAACAGTAATTTTCGTTCGTCAAAAATATCATCAAAACAAAATGCTTCAAAAATTTAACGCCGAAGTAAAAATTTCTGTTATAAAAATAACAGCACCAAATACGTTTAAATACCAAACACCGGTTCAATGTAAAATTAAACTGGTATTTACAACATTTTCATGCAATTCAACTTGCACGCAAGCAACATAGTTGAAAAATTAAATGGCTTGGCAAAGCTATGAGTACACGCGAAAAAACAAAATGATGGTTCTGCATTTCAACACCTACGTGCAATGCTTATCCACATGAAAAAAATATAAAAAATAAGAATCTGGACTTCCATATGCCTGAACGAATTAAAATGTGAAACAGAGTAATATGCACTCAATTCTTTACCATGCAACACGAAAAAATGGCTTGACACGCTAGACTTTTTCTCGCATGCATTAGTACTTTGAAGTCGAAAATGATACAAAATCAGCATATAAGAAACAAGCAACTGTCACCACCACTAATCTAACACCAAGCCAAATGGCTATTATTTTACCCAAGGAAGAAGTTGAAGAGAGCGTGTTTTCTACAGATCAAACCGCTCTTCTTCAAGTCAACACACAACTTTTACTGGATAATAATACACACATATCAAATGATGTTGGTGAATGTTCTAAACCTAACAATGAAAATTCAGTAAATGAAGAGAAGCCTTCTAGGGAAGTTAACTTTGAACCAAAATCAAAACTTAAACACATGCATGCACGTACCAATATACCCTGAGCAATACTATAAGTGTGCAAAAATTAAAGGGTCTGGACTACAATACAACATGTGCACACGAGAATGACTTAGGCAATACATGATTTACCCTCACGAATGATCAAAACGGCTATGACCCTGTCTAGGCTTTCGTGTATTTCATGCATACACATAAATGAGTTACATCAAATAACCCAATCTGGCCACACCACACTATAAAAGATAAAATGCACATTCACCTGGACAAAGCTATTTGCACACAAGAAAAATAAATTATAAACTAACCTGGGCCATAAATACATGTTTAGTGCCTACCCTATTACACGTATTGACAAATCATATAGTCCAAGTCTTTTTATACTACTTCTCTGTGCAAGATGAAATAACCTAAAAGATGGCGTGGCAAACTTCATGCACAAATGAGAAAAATAATTGTCTGAGCAATACTACTACACTCGTGGTGCATCACCAAAATGGCCTAGCCATATTATATGCAAACACGCAATAAAAATTTTCAAAACATTATAAACAACAAAAACAACGTATCAAAATAGGCAACATATTTTACATGAAAAATATGAAGAAATCAATAAATTAGAAATGTTAGTTTTGAACCCACCAAAATATTTGCTTCAAAATTGTTAGCAACCGAGATTCAAAGGAAAGCAGCAAGCAATATGAACCGCCGTTAACACTCTACAGAGCTACTGGAAAGTTTAGCAAAAGAATGCTTTCCCTTCTTTTCATAGTGGTGCACAAGTCAAAATGAAAAATGTGCTGGCTAACACTTTATACTTATTCATTTAATGCAAACGTGCTTTAGTGGGAGAGAGTACATGGCTCGCATATAAAATAATGGGGAAGCAACTGTGTACAACTTTAATTTTCCAGAATTTGAGGAGCTAGCCAAAGTGATCACCTTTTGTGATGGCAAAAATGTGTTCAACAGTGTTTTATAACCTGGTGATAGCATTTGCAAAGAAAATGTTCAACATTTGTTTTGTTATAAAAAAATGGATCTATATCTTTTGCACATGAAGGCAAAGCAAAGTTTCCAACTTTGGTTTTATAAGTAAGTGGTAACAGCAAGGTGTTCACTATGCTTTTGAAACTTGTGGTGACAGCAATGCAAATAAATGTGTTCCACTTGCTCTCTGAAAATTTGTGACAGCAAAGAAAAGTAATATTCATACCTTGCTTTTGAAATGGACCATTCATTATTCACGTAAAGGCCAATTGAAAGAATTTCAACATAGCATAGATATTTAGCAACTGACTTTGCAAATTTTGACATTGCAATTTTTTTTTCAAATCTCAATTTTAAATTTTTATTTCGACGGTGAATAAAAATCACGGTTGTTACAGGACCCGATACGTGTTTAATTGTATAAGTTATTATATGTATAATGTTATATATATAGGTTGTACAAGTTATATACATCGGTTTTATATAAATTATAAATTAATTTTGTATGCCTATATTTTTCAAATGCGTATATATAGGTTTTGAAAAAAAATTAAAAGCTTTGCCTGCCTACTCGGTATATAACAATTGTATTGGGATTTTTGTGATATAATGCTAAAGTTTATGTTGCTATATATGTATATTTTCAAATTAAAATGTATTTGGAATATAGATTATGATATATATAGTTGTATATGGCTATATATAAGTTCACTTATTTCAATTTTCCTCATCGATCCAGTTCTGATTCGAATTCGTCAATTCCTTGTTATTAGCTTTGCGTGTCAAATTCGTGCCAATCTTGCTTTGATTTGGAATTCATGCCTAGATTCATAAATCAATTTTGTTGTCTATCATCTCTAGCCTTAAAAGGTGAGCAATCACTCACGATTAACGTTCTTATATTTATTAAATTTGATTTCAGTTGAAACAACAATTAAAACATGTTGCTAATTTGAACTACTAATTATTTAATTATTGTTAGATATGCTATTATCTATAATGGTTTGCCAGTAGGATATGACACCGTATCATGTTGTTTATATTATATTGTTATTGATGTTATATGCTTGTTGTTATTATTATTATCATATATGTTATCACTCTACAAGTTCATTATTAATATAGAATTCACTATGGGTTGAAATGATACATACCCGAACGGCTATAGAATAGGAGAAAATCGTTATGGGTTGAAATGATAAACCCAAGCGATTTTCATTTGAATTGAATTTGGGATTGCGGGTAGAAATGATATATACCCGTATGTTTTTAAATTGCGGATTAAAATGATAAATATCCGTATTACTTGACCATAGGATAGAAAGTTATATACAGACACCATTGGTCTATGTATAAATATTTTGAGATGATTTCTATAGTTTGAAAGGAAATATATATATGATTTTATTTAATATTGAAATTATTTGATATATAATAAGTTTAAACAAAAAATGAATATTATAATAAGCTTTTAATTTAATAAAACTTTGATTTAATTAATATAAAAATGTTTAAGTATTATATTGTTAAATAGATTTTCAATGATTTGTAGAAGTTAAGGGAGATAAAGTTGAATTGATTGAAATGGTATTTAATTAAGAATTTTATGTAATTAAATTGATTAAAAATTATTGAATTTGAAATGTTAAGATATGATCTTATAGCTTGATTTGATTTAAGTAATTTAATGAATATTTTACGTTTAAAGAAATTAAAGGAAATATACGGTAAACTGTAATTTAAGGTTATTTAAATGATATTAAATTTATTAAGTGAATATTCCAAGGCTAAATAATAATGAAGTTAAACCAAGATCTATATGAAATTGTTAAATTTAGTTTTAAAAATGTTGAATATTTAAAATTTTGAAATATATTGAAATGTAAGTGGTTTATTTTGTGATTCAAATCCGGATTTGAAATCGATATAATTTGAAATGGTTTATTCAGAAATTGAAATGAATTGAAATTGATAAATTGAGAATTTAATTAATTTTGAAATTGGAATCTGAGTTGATTTGAATCGATTTACGAAATTTGAGAAAATTATAAATATTTTTCTTTATGAATTATTATTATATATATATATATATATATACATATAAACCATTTTAATATATAACTATTTTAACATAAGACTATTTTAATATAAACTATTTTTTAAAGTATTTTATTTTATATATCATTATTAACACTCAAACTATTAAAGTGGTGGAAGTTATGATTTCAAAGTGTTTTTGTTTCGAAAGTGTTGTAACTTTGAAATCGATAATTTGGAAATATATGTAAGTTGAAATGGAAATGATATTTGGTTTTAAAGTATAAATTAATTTGAAACTGTCGCGTTGTTGTAATGACATTGAGTTCCGTGGATCTTTAAAGGATGGTTATCCCAAACATCCTTTGAGTTACTTGTATTTCAGTTGATATTTCACTTGAGTTAGCTTTATTGATATAAGATTGTTAATCCTGACTCGAGTGTTTTGTGTTTTGCTTTACGCTCGGGTCTGACTGAGTGATACAGCATTTGAGACTCACCTTTGGAGTTTGCTGCTTCGTTTAGTGGTCCAACCATCGATTCAGCTTTAAGCTTTCTAGTTGATTTGTTCAGAGAGGTCATCTGTTTGTACTGGAGACTTCACTGTATTTAAGATATTATGTTGTATTTCATTTCTAATTCTGATGTTTATATAGTAGCTTCATGAACTATTATTTTTCTATTTCGTTGCATTGTTAATATATTACTCTGTGTCTGTGATTATGTGATTTATTTATTTACTGTATATGCTGAGTTTTGCCAAATATAAATTAACAATCTGATATTTTGAGCAATCCAAGTCTGACATGTGCGGATGCGAATGGTTAAAAATACCAGGTCGTTACATAATTAAAATAGTTATCAATTGCCTTAAATTAACATTATTAAATTTCAATTAATTGAAATTGTATTAAAATGGTTATCCATTAACTTACTTATTACATTTCATTATAGTTATTATTCTCATTATTAAACTTAAATTTTTAATTTTTCACAACATTAAATTACAAAACTTATTTAATTAATAAATTTAATTATCGAAATTTACGGGTCGTTACACTCTCCCCAACTCAAAACTTTTCATCCTCGAAAAGGAAAAAGAAGGGAAAAGAAGGAATTAAAAATCAACATATCTTATTCAAAATATTAAATTTATAAACAATTAACTGCATAATTAAATAATTAAATAAAATATAAAAATTTATAACAATTAAATCCTTTATATTCAAGTTAACAAAAGTTTGGAAAAAATTTCATAAAATTTTCGAAGTCCAAAATTTATGGAAAAATTTCAGCAGAGTATCCTTAGTACGGAGAGGTCTGGGAGAAATAATAATATCAATAATAACAATACATATCATATATTTCAAAATAATACATCCCAAACTACGTGAAAACAATACAATATCGCTAGAAAACCGTAATCTAAGAACGTACCTATTTGTCGAGCAAACAACGCTTAATTTATGAAACCAAAAGCAATAGTAATTGCTTCCATAACCTGTATTTCACCTATATAATCCGAAGAAGATAATAATTATATAATAGACAAATATTCAAGTTGTTTCAATTTTTACCAAACAAAACAAAACAAAATAACAATTGTCATTTGCAATCAAAATCATACAATCATCACATAAAACCAATGTAATCAATCATACATCTATGTCAAGCAAAACAAATGGTTTATTCGTTTTTGGGCACTTTTAATCACATAGAATGAAAAATAAACTACTAAGTATACTATACACTCAATAGTCTTAGGTAAAACTCAATAGATTATACATACATCCAAACAATTAGAAGTATACTTGCACAAACAACCCATGAACCAAAACAACCACAAATTCCAAACATTATTTAAGTTCATTTTTACATATTTCCTTTCCTATCATTTATTGTTTGTCTATTTTCATTCTTACAGTGATTATTTTCTTTAATTTACATTTATTTATTACAAAAATTCAATTCCCATTCATTCATATAACACTTAATTCCATTTATTTACATTCACTTATTTACATATGTTATTTACATTTTCTTGCATATGTTGCTTATATATATTTACTTAAACATATATAAATCAATTCTTAAAGTACAATATTGGTTTCTTTGTAAATAAATTCACATTCATTCATTTAGTACTTACTTTCATTTATTTTCATTTATTACTTACAGAATTCCCTATTTATTTTTCCCTTTTTCCACATAATGAAAATTCCTTTTATTACATTACATTCATTTCTTACATAAGATATTTCCACTCAGTGGTTTATAATAACCCTTGAATTCATTATTCAAGTATTACATGCATTTTATTACAGTTTATTTTCATTTATTAATTTATATACTTGATTTCCATTACACATTAATATTCATTAGTGCAGAAGTTCATACCTAACTTTCTTACCTTTTTAAATTTACATTCATCTCTTTACATAGTGTCATTGAATATTAAATCCATCTTATGAATCATTTCAACCTTTTTGAAGTTATAACATTAACTCAATAGAGTACACATTTTATTGTTAACTTTATTTATAAATAACTTGAAGCATTAACTTATGTTTGTAATCTTTTACTTACAATACACATTTTTCTATTTTACTTTATTTAGTAGTATTTTAATTATACCTTAAGTTTATTACCATTTTAATATAAAAATTCTTATCTATAAAGGAAATTCCATTGGAGACTTTCATTACTTATGTTTTTCTTTTATAATATTGCATTACATATCCTTATTTAACATTACAACAGTTAATATATTGGTAAGTTGAATATATATATGTGTGTGTGTGTGTGTGTGTGTGTGTTTTTAAGGACGCAATAAAAGGTTACACAAATTTTTATATTTATTTTAAATCAAAATGTTCAATAGTTATACTTTCTTATGTCCATTTCTTAATATATAAATGACAACCTTCAATTTCTTTTTATTTCATTTATAACTTAACATTTAATTTCCCTATTCCATTTTAGAAGTTCCAATTATGAATGAAGTCAAAGTCTAATTCCATTATAATAATTGAAATTTCCAATTTACAGAAAATTAAGAACTAAATACCGGGTTCTTTTCAATTATTTTAAAACAATATATATATATATATATATATAATCATATCCTTTATATGTATCGAATCATCCTTGGAAATTAAAATTAAGATTTATTTATCAAAACAAATGTGCAGTAAACTACTACAACGGTCTTCCCACTTTGAAACTCGAAATTGAACGTCGATGATGCGTGCACTCATCATCGAAATTATTTCCAATGACAAAGGGGACTATAAAACTTATTTCCTTTAAAATTCCTTTAAAATAATTATTTTCAAAACACTTTGAAATATTTACATCAAAAATACTTCCTGATAATACTAATATTATATTCCAAAATATTTTGAATGAAATTTCAAAAAATCCTGGAACTTAAGTTCTAAAATTTCCAATTTATATTTACTTTATTTGTAAATCTTATATTCAATCAATATTTATAAAACTTCTATTCCTAACAAAAAACATATTACATCTAATATATCATTTATAAATTTTATTATTTATGTGGAAAATATATAATAGGAAAAATTATTTCATTTACCTATATTTCAAAACAATATTGCATCACTCTGTCCTACTAAGGGTTTGGGAATCTCTATCGAGGTTATAGCGTCCTATGCACTAACCAGAATTTATAAATACAAAATGGAACAAATTAACACAATATCAAAATCTTTTTATAACACTAACAAAAACGCTTCTCATATATATAAACTCAGTGACTCATTCAAGGGTATTACTACCAATTTATGAGTCAGACCCAACAAAGCTAAGGTTATTGCTAAACCAAAGCTCTGATACCATCTATAACGACCTGCCTTTTTGGACAGATTAAATTGTCGATAAACCACACACGTTAGACTCAAACCATACCAAAGGGCAGATTGTTATTAGAGTAAATAAGAAAAGGCAGGCAAAGAATTTTTTTGCAGAATCCCACAGTGAATGTCAAAATATAATAATCAAATAAACAGTTCATGAAGCATTTTTATAAATACAGTTGATTATTCTTTTACAACAAAAAACCAGAGTTACAGAAATAGGGCTAAATAAAATAAATGCAGCAGAACAACATGATGCACTTGAATACATATCATAAATAATAATAGTACCATTCTTGGTCTTCGTCCACCAGAAATAAAGTCTTTAATCCTGAAGTGCTCAGGCTAACCCGAGCGAATTGAAAAGACAAAACACTCGAGTCAGAACTAAAAGACCATTTGTAACTTAAATCAATGGTTAATATGTAATAACCTAAAAATTTTGTAAATAATAAATTTAATTTAATTGAAAACCTTGATTTTTATTTTTAAAAAATTTGAATTTTTGGAATTTTTCCAATGAAATTTGGATTTTTGTTGTAATTTCCTTTCCAATTATATTTAAATAAGAAATTTTTGAAAATTGTTTATTTTGGTCAAACTTTGACTTTTTTTTGAAAATTTTAAAATTTTAAAATTTTAAATTCTAACCTTTTTATTTGAAGCTGGATATAAATTTATATTAGTTCTGCTTTTCGTTTCGTGAGATTCGGATTTATACTTTTAGATTTGGACAAATTACAGCGTTTTACACGCAATAAATTTTTGTATTTTTAGTATAGGTATCTATTTCTATATTTTTCCTATATCCATCGCCTTGTTTGCTTCTCTATTTATTTTTCTAGGCTTTTATTGTATTTATTGGAATTTATTTGTTTATATCTTTTTATTTTTGGCTTGGAAAAATCAAAGGGTATACGTTATATTTTCTTAATTTCTTGCCTTTTTAATTTCCCACTCTTTATTTCTTTATTCGTTCCAACGATGTTTGGCCGTGCATCACTCTTCCAAATCATGCCAAAATCTTCTCGATATCCCACTTCCTTATTTGCCTCTTCCGATTGATAGATTTTTTCACACATTTCTTTTATTAAATAAGAAATAAATTCCCTTTATTATTTTCTTACAATTCATTCTTTTGGCCGTGTATTTCCGAAACCCTAGCCACCACTTAATTTTGCAAATCACGTACAAAAAATCTCGTCCAATTTCATTCCTTATTTTCTTCCTGAAGGGAAAAAAAAGAGAAAACACAGTAAGTTTCTATGGCCTCCTCCTTCTTCTTTTTCCTTTTTATTTTATTGTATTTTGGTTTTCTTCACAATGGTGCTCGGCCTCTCCACCATATTCCGACCTCATCCCCTCATCCACCACCTATGCTCGGCCTCTAATACCTCATCATCTCCACCACTTATGCCATGAAACCCTAGATCAAAAAACCCTTCACAAAGCATGAACAAAACTCCACTTGATCCATGCCTTTGCCTCCACTTGAGTTTGTTTGTCAACCCCTTCCTATTTTCCATCTCCTAGCCATGCCTATATGGCCTTGGTCGAGCCTAGTGCTTTAGTTTTGATCATGGCCGAACCATGTATGATTATGCTTGAGCCTTTGGGTGATGTGGCCGAGCCCACTTGATGATTCAATCCAATTTTGCTTCACTCGGATTCACGTTTTATTCATTATTTTGATTTATAATATGATGTGAATTATATTCTTATGTATGTTGAATATTTTGGGTGTTACAAGATTTGAATATTGGTTCTCCCTCCACTCGAATCTAAGTCGTGTTGTGTCGTGCTTTCCAAAGTTTATTCATGTGTTATGAATTTTTAGCTCGTGCTTTAGAAGATAAGTTATTCGCTCTAGACATTTCATACTTATATAATGTGAAACAATAGCTTGTGAATTGTAAATGATGATGATAGTAATTTTTATATGCCTGTGATATGATATTTCATGATGTTATAACCTGATATTTATTTGTTACATCGTCTGATATGCTATATTATGAAATACGGTTATTTTCTCTGTATCTCACACTTCAAGTTCCCTGTAAAATAGAACCATTATGGGTTGAAATGGTACATACCCAAACGGACTTTAGAATAAGGAAAAATCATTATGGGCTGAAATGATAGACTCGAGAGATTTTTATTATATTTGATTTACTTGGGATTGCTGGTTTGAAATGATAAAACCCAGATTTTTCATTTTAATTTACGGATTGAAATGATACATTATCTGTATCACTTGACCTAGGTTAGAAAATATTATACAGACCCGTGGTTATTTTTTTAAACATTTTTTCTAAAAAGTATAATATTTAAATATAGAAATATGAAATTTTAACTTAAAATTGGATTTAACTAATTTAAAAAAAAACGTTATAGTGAAATTTTGTAAATAAAATGTATAAGAAATAATGGTTACAAATGTATGTTAAAAATAAGACATAACTTGTTAATGAAAGTTTGGTTTTTAAAATGAAGTTTTTAAGTTAAGGAGATAAATGGAAATTTGAGTTTATTTATGTAATGGGAATTTTAAAATAAAGTATTAAGTTATTTGAAAAAAAATAAAGTTAAGAAAATAGTGTACTTTTGACTTAATAAATGAATTATTATTTAATTTGGATATTAATTCATAAAAGTTTATTATATTAAATCATAAGTTAAATTATATAAATGAATATTTTTATGAAGCGAAAAATATGATTTTTATAAGTTGAAATGGTTAAAATTGAAGTTTTAATGTTTCTGGAATTTTAAAATAAAGCTGGAATTTGTATTGATAGCACTTCAGAAATGCTGTGGTTTTTAAGACAGCATTTGTTAAATGCTATCATATCTGGAAATAAACTAAGTTCTGAAATAACTATATATATCTACTACACCACTTTGTAAGTGTTGTCATTGCTGTAAGTAAACTAAATTCTGAAATAACAAAATGGGCTACTATAGCACTTGGTAAGTGCTGTTGGTTGCTGTTTCTAAAAGTAAACTGTTTTGAAATACTAATACCTACCGTAGCACTTTGTAAGTGATGTTGTTTGCTGTTTGAATCGAGTTGTTTTGTAGTAACTAAATACCTACCGTAGCACTTTGTAAGTGCTGCTGTTTTTGAATTTGACAATGTCTTGAGGCACTAATATATCTACTGTAACGCTTTATAAATGCTGTTGTAGCTGAAATTTTCAATGTTTTGGAAAGTTTATGATTGAACGAATGAATTTTAAAATGCTTCAACTTTGTAATTTATATTATTTGACATTGAATTTAAATGGTTTAAATGAATATGTTTTGAAGTGAAATATAAACCATTTTTGAAATTTATAACCGCGGGTTAAAATAACGATTGGTTGGCAAAGAAACCGGGATCAGATATAGGCATACTCTCTGTCGATACCGAAAATCACTTTGACAACCTTTTGCCCGGTAGAGATTCCAGAATGAAGAGGATGGTGGCGACGATCCTATTAAGGTATGAACGTGGACCCGACTCCCGTGAATTGGCATAAGGTGGCTAAAACAGGAGCGATTGACGGGCTAAGTAAGGTAGCTCCTCCCATCGAACACACTTCTTCATATGCCATTCTATTACTTTGTGATTGATTGGTGCGCACCTTTGTTTTTTTGGAGTGTGGATCGAGGTGGGCAGTAGCTGCGGCTATGCGTTACCACCGACCCTGTGACGACCCGGAATTTCTAACAATTAAAAACTTGAATATTTAATTGATTTTAAATTATTTAGAAGTTAATTTTAACTTGAATTCCAGATATCAATATTTACTTGATAATAAATCATTGAATCATGTAGTTTAAATATTGAATTTAGTAATTAAAATTGGGTAATTGTTGAATCTGAAATTCTAAGCCTGTTTAAAATAATTTGTAGGCTTATAAAATTTATAATAATGATACTGAAGATAATAGAGTGGTTAGAATTCAATTTAAAGGTAATTTGTTCAATTTTAATGATATATCGTCTAAATCGATATTTAAAAATAGCCTTTCGAGGCATAGTCTCGGAATTCGACGAAACCAGTTCCATTAGATCCGTAGCAGTTAGTTATTATCGGATTTCAATTTTAGTAGCAATCGGAGTTGTCATTTGACCCTAGCAGCCCAAAACGCTTAGAACTATTTTAATCGATTTAATTTAAAATTGATCGTTTTATTCTTTAGCTCGTGCATATGATCAAATTAGCCTCCAAAACATGTTCCATTGTGTTCGAAATGCGGGTAAAACCTTATAAGCGTATGTCGGTATGTTTGTTTCGGGGTTTGGGATTTTACGTTATGGAACACGAGATATTTCCATATTTAATTATATAAAATCAGGCGTACTCGAGAAGCCTTACACCATCATATATCTCATTGCCATCCTTTTCTTCAATCTGGAAGCAGAGATTCGAAAGTAAATAAAATTTAATGGCCGAGCTTAATCAAAAATCAATTTCCCTGCTTCAATTAATTTCACAAATCCAATTTCTTCTCAAATAAAATCGCCCTTATATTAAATCTCGGCCTTTTCGTTTACCGTCTTCAGATTGATTTAAAAAAAGAAAAGAAAGAAAACGAGTGCAACTCGAACTTGAGATGGGAAGAGGCGCGGTCGCGAGAGATAGGGAGGCCGACCAGCGATGATGGTGTTTGTGAGTGGTAGCCGAAGTCGTGATGGATCGTGCGTGAGCTAGGGCATGGGAGCGATGTTCGCACAAGAGGAAGTCCCGAGCTCGAAGAGGTGGGGACGGTCGAAATCTTCTTGTCGCGTTCGAATAGAGGGAGAGCAGCGACATTAGCGACTACGATTTCACTGGAGTCGCATTTATTGAGGATGTTAACGCTAAAATTGAACGCTAAGACCACGGCGTAAGTAGAGATAAAGTGAAAGCACCACCCGTCGATACGGGAATTAGAAGTAAGTAGAAAAGTCATAGAAAATACAGTAAAGAGACAATAGTGTTATAGTGGTTCGGCTTCAAGTTAAGCCTACGTCCACTTTAATCTTCTTTATTGCTGATTCGATTATAACTTATACAACAATCTTCGATTACAACACCACTTAGACAAATAGCTAGAACTTCGATGTAGGAAAATCCTTCAAATTCATGTTGAATTTATTCGATTTCTTCTTGAAGTTCGTTGAAGTGACTTTCGTGTTTGAAGTGTCGGATGAGTCGAGAAATTAGCAGAGAATAGACGTTCCAGAAATGAGCCAAAAGTCCATTTTCAGTTGGAGTAGGTGGGGTATTTATAGGGAAATCTGGGCTAAGTCATAGGTCGCGAACGACTTAAGGGTAGGTCGTAGGTCGCGAGCGACCTAGATACGAGCTACGGCTCATCTTGGTTGCACTTGGTCTTATCTGAGCGGGTTAGTAGGTCATGGGCGACCTAGCGGAGAGTGGTAAGCGACTCAATCATGCGGAGGCACCTAGTGGAGCGACCTAAGCTGGTTGTGGGAGTAGTAGCGACTTAGTACCTGCTCGGCCTATAACTGAGCGATATAACAATGGGAAGTTCGTAGCTCGTTAAGTCGCTAACTCCTTAGCTCGTTAGGTCGTTAGGTTCTCTTGAATCTTTAGCTCGTTAAGTCGTTAAGCCTCTCTGTTGTGATATGTTGTTTCCCTATGCTGATAGTTAGGTCGCTAGGTTGTGATAACTTTAGGTCGTTAGGTCGTGATAACTTTAGGTCGCTAGGTCGTGATAACTTTAGGTCGTGATAACTTTAGGTCGCTCGTTAGGTCGTTAGGTTCTCTTGAATCTTTAGCTCTTTAAGTCGTTAAGCCTCCCTATTGTGATATGTTGTTTCCCTGTGCTGATAGTTAGGTCGCTAAGTTGTGATAACTTTAGGTCGTTAGGTTGTGATAACTTTAGGTCGTTAGGTGGTGATAACTTTAGGTCACTAGGTCGTGATAACTTTAGGTCGCTAGGTCGTGATAACTTTAGGTCGCTGTTTCCTTGTTCACACTTTAATTCCTTTAGTCGCTTATTTCCTTAGGTCGTTGAATCATGAAAGAGAGGAGTTAACATTTGCCCCTCGAAGTACACTCCCATGTCGTAGGTCGTGTGCTTCGATCTAATTCCGCTAGGTCATGAGCGACCCAAAAGATTTGCTAACTCGCATACCCATTCATCTTCTTTTCCTTGCCCTATATAAGTTGTTAGCTCGTTTCTTTCTCCTTAACTGTTGTGACAACCTGATCTGCCATTAACAAACCTTCGAGCTCTTAAAGGCGAATTCAAGCTAATTAATCGTCGATTCATCTCTACTATCATATTACATAAGTGATACGATCTTTATCCAACCATGATCACCGCCGAATTGTGAATCCCCATCATCTGACCCTAGTCCAAATCCATGCGTCGCGTTTCACTTCAAGTCAGGTTGCGATCGATTTTCGATCGTCGTTGGTTACGTCGTCGTTGTGATTCACGAGAGCTCAGCAGTGCGTTGGATCTATGATGGATCCGAGATGATTTGAATCGGTTTTGGGTGATTTGGTGGTATGGAGAGATAATAGATTTCACTAAGAGGATGATGGATTCATTGTGTAGGTGATAATGGGTTATCGCATCACGAGTAAACAAGATAGCGAGCTATTGAGTGGAGAGGAGTTAGTGGGTTAAGGAAAGTAGGGCATAGAAGTTTTGGTAGGATATAGCTCGAGATTGCTGAGTTACATCAGAAGCGACCTAAGGGTATTTGAGCGACATAACACCTTATACTACTTAACAGATTTGGCCGACCTAACAAACCGACCGACTTAAGAATCCTTGCGACCTAGGGGAAGCTGAGCGACCTTCAAATTCATGACCTAGCTTCTTGCAGCATCACATTTTGCGACTTAATTTGCTGGAATAACATAAAGTTTAAAGCAGAGCGAGTTAACAAATTAACGACCTAACTTCCTACGGTTTAGGTTTTAGGTCATGGCCGAGCTAGTGCTTAGACAAATTTGCATTATCTTGACCTGAAGCCTTATTCCTTAATATGCATCATAACTTCAACTTGTAGGAACATGAACAATGAACTTTTGATTTAAACAGAACTTGAACAATTGCAAAAATTTGATAGAACTTGATTAAGTTTCCAACTTGAACAGCTAGAATGAACTTCTTGAACTCGTTGTACTCTTTTACAGATTATATTACCTTTAATGCTAATAACCTGTTAAACACAACACTTGCAGAAAAAAGGGACGAATATACTCATCATCGACCGCCCACATCGAGCGATGGATTAGATTAAAGAACTGATATTTTACTTAAGCAAAATTGTATGAATTTGATTAAAGATGAAGTGATGTGAATCAACTGACTTAAATGATGCATCAACGCAAAATGCACACAGTTATAACTACTTTTGCTAAACATCATTTGCATTGATACTATATTTAACTTCTAATTTAATAACAAGCCTCAAAACTTTCTGAATTGACATGCATCAATCAGTTTTATTTCAAGTTTTATTTTATTTACTTGTTATTTCAGTAGCTTTGCACAACACTTCACACTCTTTTAGGAAACATGCACCTTCATATTTGAATATCCAGTTCCTTGTGTAGAATGACCTCTCAAGAAGAGATAGTAGGACGAGTTGGAGAAGTCTTCCCAGTGGCTAACCCCTTGGATTATCCCCCGGAAAGAACTCCAACTACTCTGAATCAACAGGTGTTTAATCAACTATGTATCCAATTTGGTATTGCTGAGGCTGATGCTCTGCTTCCGGGGTTAAACGATACTGTTGACCGGCCACCTCTGGGTTTCGTCTCAGTTTATCGTCAAATGTGCTTGAGTGGAGCTATTCCTTCCTTTAACGATATTCTTCAACAGCTCCTTCTCCGATTGGCTATCTATCCCTTCCAGTTGCATCCCAATGGCTACGCGATCTTGATGGGACTGTGTGTACTTTTTAGGAGGACACTCGACTGTCTTCCAAGCTTTGAAGAAATTTGTTACTTATGCACATTCGCGAAAAACAAAGATCACCCTTCTATAATACTTGTGAGAAGCGCAAGGAACCAGAAATTGACCACCGATCTTCCCGAAAGCGCCCACGGGTTTCTAAATCAGTTTTTCTTCGTCCGTTGCCCCCAAGGATTTTACAGCATTGGAGAATAGGAAGTAAGCTTGTCTATCTCCTTTCTTTCCATTTTTGAACTTTCCAAAATCCAAATTGTTAAGTGCGAACTTCATTCTTTACTTTTACAGCACTTCCTCCTCCTTCTAAAGATTCAAGCCATAAGCCGACTTTTGAAAGACTAAGTGTTGTGGCAGTTGAGGAGAGAAGCATCGAATTTTTGCTGAAGGACGAATTTTGCATCAATTCGGACTTTTGCACCCCTCTCGATCTACTCAGCTTCAAGATGCCCTTGGTTTTCAAGCATAAATACCAGATGCCCCGGTTTCTGTCGAAGAACATGCACCGAAGGAACTTACTGCTGAGGCTTCATTGGTAAAATGTTATGCTTCCGTTGACGTCGCGGGGTCATCCGGGAAATTTTTACTTCCCCGGTTATTGAAGAAGAGGAACCTCCTCAACACTCCGGGAAAGCTGTTGATGAAGGAGCTGAGAGAAAGAGTCCCGCTGGGCATGACGGTGATGATATTTTTGAGGGGTTGAGCGATTTGGTGGTTACTTCTCATGAACTCTTCAAGGATGATTCTACCGCTTCTAAACTTACTTCTCCAACGGTTGAAGTGACATCAGTTTTGCAAACAACTCTATCAACCCAAGAGATAACTCTTAAGCCGAAGAGTGGTTTGTAGCTTGACGCGCGTAGTTCACACACCACACACACTTAGAATTTTAGCAGCTTTGTGCACTCAACTTCCTTGCTTTGAAGATTTCTGAACTTGTCTCTTCTTCATTTTTAGGTTCTCCAATGGGACGTAGTGGCTCTTACTATGATGATTTTCAACGTTATGGGAGACGTGACTCTTATGATCCCAGGCGGTACCCTCCTGCCCCTAGGGAGACGGACGAAGAAAGAGCCGCAAGAAAAGCTCGCGAGAGACGGGCCAATGAAGAGCGCTATGGGAGACGAGATGAGAGACATGATTCTTCCCAGAGAGGTGATGATTCCCACAAAAGAAGATCTCATGACGACAAGGGGAAAAGTCACATCGCTGAAGATCCAAGTAAACGGGCCAAGCTTAGCAAAAGGCCGAAATCTGAAATTTCAGAAAAGCCCGCTGCTCCCATCTCTTTGGAAATCCTTTCCAGCTCTACTGCCCTTCAACGAGCTGATATTTAAACAATCATCAGTAGGCCTTCGTATCAAGTTGGACAGGCTCCGGCTACTCTTCAAAGCCGGTTTCCGCACTGATGCTTAAAAGGAGTGCGTTTTGATATTGATTTGGTCCCAATCGACAAGCAAGCTATGTTGCGAAATCTTGATGCCGTCAAACTTGATATTGAGAGAATCTATGGTTGGCAAAAACTTGTTGACGAACTTCAAAGAGTAAACCGCACAAATCTCGAAGCCATGCTGACTATGAAAAATGATAAATCCGAGTGGCAGAAAACTCTCGACCAGCACGATGCAGAGATGAAGAGCATCACTTCTTATAATGAGAAGCTTAAAGCGGAAATTGAGAAACTCAAAGAAGAGCTTGCCACTTCTTCCATTTCTTATTCTCAAAAGGAAGAAGTGCTTCAAAAACAAGTAAGAGATGCTCATGCCGGACAAAGAGACGCTGAAGCTAAATTCGAAGCACGGCAGCAAGTTGTAGAAAGCTACCGAACTGACGTTGCTTAGTTGCGAGAAAAAACCAGCTCCCAGAACTTGGAAATTAAAATGTTAAGAGCACAACTTTCTGAAGTTGAAAAAGAGCGTGGTGAAGCTACCGCCGGCAAAGCAACGGCCGAAAAGTCTCATGAAGCAACCAAGGCCAACATCAGCTCTACCTTATTTGAGTTTTACATACATAGTGTTTTGGGGCACGGTAGCCTTTCGTTTTTGGGACCGAAATATGAAATCACTTTGGCCGAAGTGTGGGAGGCCGCAATTGACATGCTTGGAGGCGCTGGCTATGCTGAAGCAGATCTTGAGGCAGACTATCTGGATGATGATGCACGCGCCGCCCTTGCCAAGGGAAAGAAGCAACTTTCTAAACAGCGATCCAGAACGGAGGAAGGAAAATCTTTAGGGAAGGCACATTCGACTGACCCGACTCTTCCTTCGGTTTCGGCCGACATTGATATCGTTGGCTCCAGTCCCATTCCCCGCCTCCTGCTAAGGCTGACATCGAAGTTGCAACAGCTCATAGTGGGGATGAGGCTCAAGAGAGCGCTAAAGCACACGGCTTTGAAGTTGACGTGATACAACCAACTTCTTCAGGTAACTTCAACGTTGATCCAGCTCAAGTAGATTACTCGTTTGCTTCGATCGAGTTCGATGAGCTTCTTGCTTATTTCTTAAGTCTCCATGAGCCACTTTCTCCTCTTTTATGAGAAATACTGATTTTAACTTTTCTTCTTCTGTAGTGAAAACGTCGAGTATCGTGTAAACTTCTCCTCCTCTAGCGGTTCCACCTCCGTCTCTTCAAATTACTCCTCCTTCTGCTTCTCAACCACCGTCGCAAGAACAATTGATAGAAGCTCTTCCAGGCTTGGACGACCCGGCTGCTTCGCAAGAGCAGAAGGCTGAGGAACTTGAAGAAGTGAAAAGACTCCGAAGCTATTTCATGATGACACAAAACTGTCTGCACTTATCACTCCAGGCAGCGAATCTTCTTCAAAGAAGAAGGGGAAGCGTGCAGTTTCAAAGAGGAGAAGGAAAAGAACTTCTGCTGGGGAAGAGAAGGCGGAAGTAGACCCAGCTGCACCTATATCTCCTTCTTCCCTGACTCATCCAGGCCGGCTCCCAAAGCTAACTATTAGGCCATGTGAGGGCTCTAAAGGTGGCGGGAAGAAGAAGTAATGAGTCTTGTTCTACCCTTCCTATTTTTCTTTTTGTTTGTACATAAAGGCTTGTATTGACCGGAATTTGTGCGGGCACCGGTCCCCGCTCTCTTTTGAAACCTGCACATGTGTAAAAATTTATAGTATGGAATGAAATGATTCATTTTACTTGTACAATCTTTGACTGTATTTTTGAATGCATTTATTCCTTATTTTTGCACAAGTTTCTTCACTGTGATATTGCAATAAGTTTGTAGTATGTTGCTTGAGCGTTGCTTTTATTAATATAGCTATATTATATTGTATTGCCCCCATACCACGGCTTATTGCAATTTCTTTCATTTGATAAAACTTTGGAGAAAAGTTCTTCTATTTCGAGAAGACTTGTACTCTTAAGTTGGAGAACACTTCTTCCATTTTGAGAAGGCTTGCACTCTTTTTTTAGAGAATAATTTTTTTCATTTTGAGGAAATGTAACTCTGCTTTAGTAGAGTGTGCCTTATATTGGAGAAGTCTTCTCTCTCTTTTGTTTGAAAAAGTTTTTACACTTCACTTTCGGAGATAGTCACTTTCAATTTTTGACAAGTGGATTCTCCTACGCGGTGAAGTGAGTTTCCAAAGAAGGCTTTGAATTGGCACTACAACTTCTGGGGAAGAATATCTTCAAGATGGAGAAATTGATCTTCCCTTGAGTGTTCCAGTGTGCCTCCGAAGAGGGCTTTTTTTCCTTTTTTTTTGTTGTGCCTCGTTGGAGGGCTTTTTTGCTTCGTTCGCTTGAAAGTGCTTTTCTTGGGACGTGCCTCCGAAGAGGTCTTATGCCTCCAAAAAGGGCTTGTGCCTCCGAAGAGGGCTGGTGCCTCCAAAGAGGTCTTGTGGTGCCTCTTGAGAGGGCTTATGCCTTCAAAGAGGGCAGGTATGCCATTGGAGAAGGCTCGTGCCTCCGAAGAGGGCTTTTTGTGCCTCGGGAGAGGGATTTTGCCTCTGAAGAGGTCTTGTGCCTCCGAAGAGGTCTTTATTCGATTGCTTAGAAGTTACTTTCTCATTGTTGAATGGATTCACGGGGCGGACGCAAGTTACTTAATTGGATGTTCATTTGCACAAACGATCGCAACTAGTTAACAAGGGCCCTGTGCCTTCCACTTGGGAATGTGCCCCTCCGGTGATTCCACCAATCTTTTTTTGGTTGAGAATAGAACTTTCCTTTTTTGGCATGCCTCCGAAGAGGGCTTTATCCTCCGAAGATTTGTGCCTCCGAAGAGGGCTTTTGGTTTGCCGGAAATCTACTTCTCACAGTTAAATGGATCCACGGGACGGACGCATGCTACTCGATTGGATGTTCGTTTGCACAAACGATCACAATCAGTTAGCAAGGGCCCTGTGCCTTTCGCTTGGGATGGTGCTCCTCCGGTGGTTCCACCAAACTTATTGGCTGAGAAGAACACTTCCACTTTTTGGCATGCCTCTGAGAAGGGCTTTGCTGTCTGCTTGCCCATGTCTTTTCACCATCTGCCATTAAGCGATTCCCGGTTATCATTTCCAAACCAATGCACTTTTCTTTGCCGGTCATTTGTTCCTTTTCCAGAGAAGTGCACTTCACTGTTGAGTGAATCCACGGGGCAGACGCAATCTATTTGACCGGATGTCCGTTTGCACAGACGATCGCAATAAGTTAGCAAGGGCCTGGAACCTTCACGTTGGGAAGGTGCCCCTCCGGTGGAATCACCAGCTATTTGTGAGAAGCACCTTTGATGTAGGAATTGAATGTGGGATTTTTGTGACTTGACATTTTTTGTTGAGTGGTTTAAAGGAATCGCTGAGCCATGTGATATGTCGAATAGGTAAGCTTTGCTTTAATAGCCTACAATATTAAATCGACATCTTAGCAATATCTTTAAAATATTTGCATATCGAAATGAAACAGGCGATTTATAGTAGTAAAGAACACAAGATCTATAGTTCTTATTATTGATTTGCATTAAGTTTACAATGGCTTTTAATAGGATAATGATACACCCATCATCATTTTACAAATTTGAAGCAAAGCCTTTAAGTAAAATGTGGACGCAAACGGTTACTGGCAGTTTTCAGGATTGGATCTCCGGTGTGAGGAGAGCTCCATTTCCGTGGGAATCATTGCTTTTGATCCGTATGTTAATAAGAACGGAGTGTGCCCAGTCGCAGTTTTGTGGATAGTTCTGTATCCCCATAGTGCTAGTGGTAGCTTATTGGCCCAACCACCTTTTGCTATTTCCAGCTGCTTTTTTGATGGTTGATTTGATACTTTTGTTCACTGCTTCCACTTGCACGTTTGCCTATGGATGAGCCACTACCGAAAAGCTTTTTGGACCTTGAGTTGCTTGTAAAAGTCCTGGAATTCTTCGCTTTCCGGTTAGGTGTCATTGTCTTTGATTATCTTCTAAGACACACCATATGGCTTCCGTCGCATTTTGGTACTAGATGGCAGCATCTTCCAGAACAGAAATATTTTCTCGCTCCCAAGATTATCTTAAGGCATGAGCATATTTCTTCATCTTGCCCCAACTTCTGCCCACTAGGTGGGGGCCCCCTGTAATAACATTAATGATAGGCCTCTCGGATTCCTGCGCTATAGTTCTTTCATCTGAACCAAACCGATGAGCAGGAATTAGTTGCCCCTGAGTAGATGAGGATGGGTCATTTCTGTTTCTCTTGACATATTGTTGCAGTTTATTCTGTCTTGATTGTTCTTCAATTAACCCCTTTAAATGGCGACATTCGTTAGTGTCATGGCCCGGTTGATTATGGAACCAGCAGAATCTTCCATTTTGAACAACATTTTTCCCAAGCTTTATCACAAGTGGTTTAGGATATTCAATGACATATTTGGTGGCGAAAAAGATATTCTCTGGGGTATCAGTTAAGGGAGTGAAATATGAGGGTTTAAAGTAGCGGATCTTCTTCAAATCTTTCTTCTTTTTCCCATCATCATTCTCCTTCTTATGCCTTCCAGATTCCTTTTTATTAGAAGCAACGTTGTTATTCTTAATTTCGGCCACGACTGTTTTTGTTGGCACAGGAAGGTTTTCCAAGCGCATAATTTCGTCAGACTTTTTATAAAACTTCTCAAGTGAATTTGGTTCTTTCATCTTCAACCACTTGCCAAATTCAATAGATTTGTCAATGGCTCGCACCAAGTAGGTCAGAATCATTCTTGGCTCAGCATTATCCACCTCAGCTAAGGCTATATTGAAGCGGTTTAAGAAAGATCCGAGAGGCTCTCCGGGATTTTGTTCAAGGTTGGAGAGTGACATTATATCCTTGGCCTTTGAAGCATATAGCCTGAACTGGTCTTTGAACTTTCGAGTGAGGTCAGAGAATTGATCCACCGAACGAACTGGCAGCTTTGTGAACCAAAGCAGAGCCACTCCTTCTAAATACACCGGAAAATACCTATACTTGATCTCATCTGAAGCCCTGGCACCAGTCATATGCCAGTCGTATTTGTATAAGAATTGGTTAGGGTCACTTGTTCCCTTATAAGCCGAGATGGTAGGAGGAACAAACTTCCTTGGGGATTCCGCATTTAGAATCCTTTCGGTGAACGGAGTTCTGTTTGGAGCGAACCCCCTCTTTTTCATCTTCTTCCCCTTTGCATACTTTCTTTCATAATGTGTCGAACCATACCCGAAAGGTATTCCTCATCGTTTAAAGGCTCTAAGGGACAGACTTCAGCAATTTTCTCGGAAGTTTGCCTGGACAAACGTTCACGGAGAGTCGGCTGTGGCCTTGATCCTCTAGCCTGAGGAGGTGCCTCTTCAGCAGGGCTAGCTGCCTTTTGAGGAATATTTCTCTCTTCAGGATTATGAACATGATCATCAAAGTTTTCTTCATTATTCACTGGTTGATGGTAAGCTTCGAGCAAAGCATTCAACATATCAAGCATTAAAATATTTTGGGCTTCCATTTGCTGATATAGCCCAGACACTAAAGCATCCAACTCTGCCTGTGTAATTCCAGCACTTGGAGCTGCTTGACCTATTGAAGGGGAAGTGGCAGTATTTTCATGAGCATCACCGGGTCTAGTAGATCTGCGCTTTCTTCCAGGAGCCACGATCTCTGATAGACTTCTGGCTTTGAGAGAGATTCTTTCAACAAACTTTTGCGAAGCAATGATGAAAACACCTGAGTTCGATGCTTCTCAGTGAAAGCACCAAAAATGTTAACGCTAAAATTGAACGCTAACACCCTGGTGTAATAGAGATAAAGTGAAAGCACCACCCGTCAATACGGGAATTAGAAGTAAGTATAAAAGTCGCACAAAAAACAGTAAAGAGACAACAGTTTTATAGTGGTTCGGCTTCATGTTAAGCCTACGTCCACTTTAATCTTTTTTGTTGCTGATTCGATTACAACTTATACAATAATCTTCGATTACAACACCACTTAGACAAATAGCTAGAACTTCGATGTAGGAAAATCCTTCAAATTCATGTTGAATATATTCGATTTCTTCTTGAAGTTCGTTGAAGTGTCTTTCGTGTTTGAAGTGTCGGATGAGTCGAGAAATCAGCAGAGAATAGGCGTTCCAGAAATGAGCCAAAAGTCCATTTTCAGTTGGAGTAGGTGGGGTATTTATAGGGAAAATCTGCGCTAAGTCGTAGGTTGCGAGCGACCCACGAGATATGAGCTACGGCTCATCTTGGTTGCACTTAGTCTTATCTGAGCGGGTTAGTAGGTCGTGGGCGACCTAGGGGAGAGTGGTAAGTGACAAAATCACGCGGAGGTACCTAGTGCGGAGTACCTAGTGGAGCGACCTAAGCTAGTTGTGGAGTAGTAGCGACTTAGTGCCTGCTCGACCTATAACTGAGCGATATAACAATGGGAAGTTCGTAGCTCGTTAAGTCGCTAACTCGTTAGCTCGTTAGGTTGTTAGGTTCTCTTTAATCTTTAGCTCGTTAAGTCGTTAAGCCTCTCTATTGTGTTATGTTGTTGCCCTGTGCTGATAGATAGGTCGCTAGGTTGTGATAACTTTAGGTCGTTAGGTCGTGATAACTTTAGGTCGTTAGGTCGTGATAACTTTAGGTCGTTAGGTCTTGATAACTTTAGGTCGTTAGGCCGTCATAACTTTAGGTCGCTGTTAGCTTGTTCACACTTTAATTCCTTCGGTCGCTTATTTCCTTAGGTCGTTGAGTCATGAAATAGAGGAGTTAACAGAGTACATGGCAGAGCTCGAGCTAGGGCTTGGGTGTTCCTATTCGAATTAAGGTAAATTCAACTCTTAATACACCCTAATTAAAATTTGTACTTAAGTAAGGTCGTGAATAAATTATAATCATCACTTACCAAGACTGGAGTAAATTATAAGACGATGTTGGTTCTAAATCATTATGCTATGGACTAAGGTATGTAGATGCATATGTTTCAGTTAATATATGATCTTGGATACCTTATAGGAATATTTTTTAATGTGCAAGGGTTATAAAAAAACTGTTTAAGCAGGGAAATGTATATGTGTTATTTTAAAATTTACAAGTATATTAAAGAAAGAAATGGATGATGTATTATGGAAACTAATCTATTTAATTAATCTATTTAAATATTTTTATTAGTAAAAATCTATTTATTTCAAGGATACCTGTTTAAAAATCAATTCATTCGTTATAAAACCAGATGATTTTTCAAACTAAATTATTGGTCAATTTAATACATTGAATGATAAATTACTTAGAGATTATTTCAGATGTTAATAAATTATGTAATGTGTGCAAGGTCTAATACTGTGAAGAGAACAAGCCAGGGTTGCAGTGGATTGAAAATTTAAGGGGCAAAGGTGAGTAATCTCACGCTCTGGATTTTATTTAAAATTTAAATGATTAAATTTAAATAATTGGATGAATGATTGAATTGTTTGGATGTGTACTGATAATCTATTGATTTTAGATTTGGTTGTTTCTCGAGTTAATTGTATTTTGACTCGAGATATTTGGATTTTAAATGGTTTTAAACTTAAATCGTTGACAAGAAAATGTTTCAGTTTAAAATCAATAAAGGTTTAATGGTTGGTGATTCATTAAATAGGTAGGATAATTTAAATGAGTAACTAATTAATCAAATTCATTAATAATTTAGGTTAATTAATTAAGTTTAAATTAATTAGAATGATCATTGGGTGATTTAATAAGTAGTTATTTAATGAAATTAATAAAATATAATTACCTTGTATAATTAATCAAGAGAGTAATTAAGATGATTAATTAAGGAGAAATTTGATTTATTTAATGAAGTAAATAAATGAATAGTTAATTACAGGATTGAGATAAATCAAGAATGATTAATATTGTGATTTAATTAACATAATTAATTTAGATTAGGATCAATTAAAATATAGTTGGAAATCGTTAATTTATATAATCAATGGCGTAATTAAAGATTGGTTAATGAAGATTGATAATCAATAATGAGTGACTTATGAGAAGTCAATATATAAGTAATTAAGGATTAATGTAACTAAAACAGTTAATTTGTTCATGAAGTAATTAAGATTACTTATCGTTAGTTAAGGATAAGTAATATGGTGAAGTTAATTAAAGATAGTTGCTTGAATGAAATTAAAGGATAATTAATCCAGGTTGATTAATTAAGATGAATATTGAAGGGATGATTGAATTATTTGATTTGAAATTAATTAATTAACAAGCAAAGAAATCTAAATGATCGAGGATTCAAATTCAATTAGAATCAATTGAATTAATTTGGAAGTGATCAGATTTGCATATGGATGATCGGAAAGTATTGAATGCTTTGAATGAGGTGATATCTCTGATATGAAATGTTGTGTATTTCATTTGGATAAAGTGGGTTAGAATGACATAAGATTCGAAGAGATGGGGGTCGGGTATTGGGGAAATACCCGAAACCACTTCGAATGTTTGTAGATTGATATATAAAATCTATATGCTGGGGTGAAGGGATTTGGAGGTATTGGACTGTTTTAAAATCTAAATCTTTGGTATTTAGAAACTTATATGTGTGCTAAGTGTTGTCTATAATAATTTGTGGCTTTGGGAATTGAAATGAGTTAACCCGGGTTTTATATAAGTTGTTTGCTTGGATATTCCATGTTAGTTAGGTTAACTCACGCTGGTTTCCAGCCTGACCCGGGTGTTACTTTGGTGTAATGTTTGGGTCAGACCGAGTATTACAGATTTTCAGGTAAGGACGTTCTGGAGCTCAGGAGGCGAGCCGGATGGCAGGATCGTATAGAGTATTTTCTGCTGTGTTATATTATTATAAATCTATGATATGATAATTGTGTATATTCAGTGACTGTATGTATATGAAACTCTGATGTATATTAAATTTAATCGACAGATATAGTATTATTTTGTAAACTGATATTATTTATTATTATGTTTTATCCGTTGTGAATGTGAGTTGTAGATGTTTCTGTTCTTCTTCTTCTATCACTTTCTTCTTTTTCATAACTATCTGGAATTTTCGGCTCCGGAAATTTCGGGTTGTTACAGACCCGGATGCGTAATTGGTATATCTACCCTGGCATTGTTGTGCCGTGTCATCTACCCTAGCGAGCTTTGTACGATTTGTTTTGTACCTTACCTATGGAGTGCCCTCTAACGACGCCCAGTATGGGGGAGATTACGGTACTGTATAGACTGTGGAAATATATAAAATGTGTTAAGGGAGCTATGGATAACGCCTTAATGCTATTTTTAAATATATTTTACTTTACGGTTAGACATTATAATAGCGTATATTGTGTTAACCCCGTTTCGACCACGAGTTAAGGCGTCTACGAGTTAAAGAGCTTACGAGTTAAGGAGCTAACGACCTAACAAGTTAAGACCTAAACGACTTAGGGAATGTCACGACTCAACAGCCTTAGCTCATTGCCAACCTAAAATGAATGACAACTCAACTGATTTCCGACTTAACGACTCAAGAGGGATAGCGACTCACCGGGTTATAACCTTAATGCCTTAAAGGTGTTGGCCGACTCAAGGTAATTCACGACTCAAGGTACTTCACGACTCAAGGTACTTCACGACTCAGCAAGTTACCGACTCAACAATTGAGGAGTTGCACGAGGTAAAGAATTATGCTTACGACCTACCTTGAATCATCACGACTCAAGCAAGCAAACAAGAAGCTACGACCAGTTAACTCGTGCGCGACCACAGCTCACAACTTATGACTTAAGAAAGTCCACGACCTAAAGGAGTGACGACTCAAAGCACTAAAAGGAAGAGTCAACAACACTTAAGTCGCTGCTGACTTATAACTGCAGATAAGTCGTTCACGACCTAAGACATGGAGACAAGTTCAATACCATGCTGTAATAAAATGACTCGTTGACGACTTACGACTTATGATGAGTCGTGTATGACTCATGCTAGCATAAAGGAAGTCGCATTTGGTTAACTCAGGAAGGAATTAGAACTTGTATCATTCATTCAAATGGGTGCATAACTTTGGACCAAGCCATGAGCTAAACCCAGTAGGTTGGCCACGACCTACCTTGAGTCATCTACGAGTTACGACTTATCATGAGTCGTGTACGAGTTACGACCTAACTCCAAGAAATGTCTATAAATACGACCCTGGCTCCAACTAGAAAAAGGCTTTTTGCTCATTCTTTTCAAGCATCGACACTCTGATGCATTCCAAACCGACTCGGCACTCAAAGCTTTCAAGACACGTAGAACGCTACCAACAACTTCAAGAAGGAATCTCATACATCCGACATGGATTTGAAGACTTTCACTTACATTGAAGTTTAAGCTACTCGTTCAAAGTGTTTAGTAATTCAAAGTGTATTGTACTTGGGAAGAATTGTATCGACTTGTAACGAAATCATCAATAAAGATATTCAAAGTGGATGTAGGCAAACTATTAAGCCGAACCACTATAAAACTGCTGTTGTTTACTGTTTTTTCTGCGGTTTTCTGCTTATACTCTGTTTCCGAATCATCGGGTGGTGCTTTCACAACTACACTTTACACACCGGGGTGTTAGCATTCAAATTTTAGCGTTAACATTTTTGGTGCTTTCACTGAGAAGGCTGAACTCAGGTGAATTATCATCATTGCTCCACGAAAGCTTGTTGAAGTAATCTCTCTGAAGACTAGAAGTTTATCTGAAATCATGGCTTCGGGGAGAAGGAGGAGATCTGTTAGATCTGGAAATGTTCAAGAGGGAACTTCCGCTTCCCCAGTACCTAATCAAGCCACTCCACCTGTTGGGGTTACAAAAGCGGAGTTGGATGCTGTAATCTTAGGGCTAAACCAGCAGATAAATGCCCAAAATGCACAATTGGAGGCTCATAATGCCCAAAATGCCCTAATTTTGAATAGGTTCAACGATTTTCTTGGGGCAAACCATCAACCAATGGGTAATGAAAGGAACTTTGCGGACAACGTTCATGATGCTGAAGAAAGGAACGTTCCTGAGAGGGCTGCCAGCCCCTTTGAGCAGACACTTCCTGAAGTTGGTGGATCTAAAGCTCGAAATGATGAGGGGTATCTTTCTGAAATGGTTCGACAAATCATGAAAGAGAGCATGCAAAGGGATGAAGACGAGAAAGAATGGGGTTTCGCTCCAAGTAAAACCCCGTTTACCGAAAGGATCTTAAAGGCTGAGTTCCCAAGGAAGTTCGTCCCTCCAACTATTCCAGGTTACAAGGGGACAAGCGATCCGAACGAATTCTTGTATAAGTATGATTGGCACATGACAGGTGCTAGAGCTTCTGATGAAATAAAGTGTCGATATTTTCCTATATATTTGGAAGGTGTAGCTCTGCTTTTGTTCACCAAGCTACCAATCCGGTCTATAGATCAGTTTTCTGACCTAACCCGGAAATTCAAAGAGCAGTTCAGACTATATGCTTCAAAAGCCAAAGATAACATGTCATTGTCAAGTTTAGAACAGAATCCAGGGGAAACTATCAGATCTTTCTTGAATCGCTTTAATATAGCGCTGGCCGAGGTAGACAATGCAGAACCACGGATGATCTTGACTTATCTGATGAGGGCCATTGACAAGTCGAGCGAATTTGGAAAATGGCTAAACATGAAGGAACCAAATTCCCTTGAAAAATTCTACAAGAAAGCAGATGAGTTCATACGCCTGGAAAGCCGTCCTGTGCCGGTAAAGGCAATATTGGAAAAAGCTGAAGATAACATTGTTGCTCCACGCAAGAGTGAATCTGTAGGACAGAAAAGGGAAAATAACGATGAGAAGAAACAGAAAAATCTGAAGAAGCCTCGTTCCTTCAAGCCATCGGAATATACTGCTTTATCAGATACGTCGGAGCGTATTTACCTTGCCACTAAAGATTCTGTTGATTATCCTAAACCTCCTGTACTGAGAACCGGGAAAAAAGCTATACAAAGCGGGAAGTTCTGCCGCTTCCATAATCAACCCGGTCATGATACCGATGAATGCCGCCAATTGAAAAATTTGATTGAAGAGTTGATAAGGGAAAACAAGCTGCAGCAATTTGTGGAAAAGAATAGCAGCAATCCTGCTTCGTCTAGTCAGGGGCAACAAGCTCCTGCTCATCAACCTAGGACAAGTGAGAAGGCCGCATGGCATGAATCCGGAAGGCCTGTTATCAATGTCATTACGGGGGGACCTCACCCAGCAGGCAGGAGCTGGGGAGAGATGGAAAGGTATACCCGGGCTTTGAAATATGTACCGGCCGAAGAATATGTCTTTGTTTTGGAAGATGCTACGCCCCTGAAACAACAAAAAACTTTCAATGATGATATTGTGCTCAGAGCCAGGGATTCCACAGGTGTTGAAGCTCCTACCTTGGATCCCTTAGTCATCTCGGCTGGTATCGGGCCAGCTATTGTCAAAAGAGTTCTCATTGATTGTGGCGCATCCTGCAATATCCTCTTCAAGAAAACATTCGACCAAATGAAGATCCCTATGGCTGATGTGCAAGCCTCGTCACAGAAAATCGCTGGCATCACTGGGGAGCCAAAGCAGCCGATAAGAACCATTGATTTGCTTGTAGAACTTGGTGAGGGAGAAAGAAAAGTAGTCTGCAAGCAAACTTTTGTGATTGTCAACGAATTTTCTGCTTATAATGCTTTCCTTGTTCGTCCAACTCTTGCAGCGTTCAAAGCTGTTCTCGCCCCATGGTGCCTCACCATTAAATTCCCCACAGACAATGGAGTAGGAGTTATAAAAGGGGATCAAAATGCCGGGCGGGAGTGTTATCTGACAGAGCTGCAAGAGGCAAGGAAAAGAGAAATGGGAAAGGATGCGGCAACCCCAGTCCGCATCAAAGAACCAACCTTGTAGCAATTACAGGGCGGACCCTGCACTGGCGAGCACAGCGGAGCATGAAAGGAGATGGATCCTAGAAAAGCCAGTGCAGGGGAGAATAGAGTGGTGCCAGTGGGAACGACGGTACCAGTACCTGTTGACCCGAAGGACCCAAATAAGGTGTTGAATGTGGGTTCACAACTTAATGTGTCAATTCAAAATATCTTAATATTTTTTTTAAAAGCAAATTTGGATGTTTTGCTTGGACTCATGCCGATAAGTGCGGAATATCCCCAGAAGTTGCAGTACACGCTCTGAATATTGATCCAAAGTTTCCGCCTGTGAAACAGAAAAGAAGAACCCAAGGTCCAGAAAGGTCAGCGGCATTAAAAGAATAAGTTGATCGACTCATGGAGAACGACTTTATCAAAGAATCTACCTATCCGAATTGGGTTTCAAATCCAGTGCTGGTTATTATTACATGTGTGCATCGATTTTTCGGATCTAAACAAGGCCTGCCCCAAAGACTGCTTCCCATTATCCAGGATCGATCAACTGGTACATGGAACAGCGGGACATGAATTGTTATCTTTTATGGATGCCTACTCCGGATACAACCAGATCATGATGCATGAGCCAGATCAGGAGGACACGAGCAAGAATCATAGATGACTCCAATAACAGAATATCTGCTCAATGGCTCTTTACCGGAAAATTCAAAAGAACGACAGAAGCTACTGAGGAAAGCCTCTCGCTATATAGTCCAGGATGGCGAATTATACAACCGGGGATTCTCAATGCCATTACTTCGATGTGTATCCAGGGAAGAGTCCAAAACAATCCTAGCTGAGGTGCATTGGGGAGAATGTGGTGATCATTTAGGTGGTCAAACTTTAGCAAAGAAGATTCTCCGATACGGATATTTTTGGCCAGAAATTGATCGAGATGCAGCAGACTATTCCCGAAGATGTGACAGATGCCAAAGTTTTGCCAAAATTCCTAGAGCACCTTCTACTGAACTCACACATATGGTCAGTCCACGGTCGTTTGCAATCTGGGGGATAGACCTTATAGGACCTTTACCAACTGCCAAATCTGGAATCAAATATGCTATTGTTGCTGTAGATTATTTTACTAAATGGGCTGAAGCTAAACCATTGGCTACTATCACCTCTAAAAAGATGATAAATTTTGTGACTAAAAGTATCATTTGCAGATATGGTGTGCCTCAAAAGATAATTACAGACAATGGTACTCAATTCGAAAGTGAAGAATTCCAAGATTTTTGCAAGCGATTCAAAATCCGAAAAAGCTTCTCAGTAGTGGCTCATCCGCAGGCAAACGGGCAGGTGGAAGCAGTAAACAAAATTTTCAAGTCAACCATCAAGAAGCAACTCGAAAGAGCAAAAGGTGGTTGGGTCGATAAGCTACCACTAGCACTATGGGCATACATAACTACCCATAAAACTGCGACTGGGCATACTCCGTTTTCATTGGCATACGGGTCAGAAGCAATGATTCCGGTAGAAACAGAGGTCCCTTCACATAGAAGAATTCATTTCAATCAAGCAGAGAATGAAAAACTACAGCTTTAGGCACTAGATCTCCTTGATGAAAAAAGAGAAGAGGCTAAGCTCAGAATTGCAGCTCATCAGCAAAGGATAGCCAGACATTTCGATTCCAAAGTTCGCCATGGAGATCTAGTCCTGAAGAGAATTATGACGGCGACAGGTGTGTTTGGGCCAAATTGGGAAGGACCATATGTCATAGGTCAGAAGCTTCTTGACGGCACATTCTAACTCACTACTGTCGAAGGAGATCAAATTCCAAGGGCTTGGAACAGCAATCACTTGCATCCATACTTTACTTGAAAACTTTGTTGAAATATTGTAAAAAGAATTATGAATGTATGACTCTTGTAATTGAAAGCAATTGTAAAGCCGATGCAAGTGAATAATGAAAGACTATAAAGTGGATGTAGGCCTAAATTCTTGGCCGAACCACTATAAATCTTGTGTTCCTTGTTATTATTACATGTTTGCTTTATTTTCGATATGAAAAGTACATTAAATGTATTGCTGAAGTGTCAATTTAAATTTTTGCAGACAATGAAGATAAAACTTGCATATTACAAGACCAAGTGATTCTTGCTATCATTTAACAAACAAATTTCGAGTCACAAATGCCCCGAATTCAAATCCTAGATAGGAAGTGCTTCAATTGAACGGCCAATGATTTTGCCGGAAATGGGCCCTTGCTAATAAATTGAGATCGTTTGGACAAACAAACATCCAATTAAGAAGCTTATGCTCGTTCTCGCGAACTTGCCTAGTAATGAAGTACACTTCTTTGGATTAAACAAACACTTGTAAGAGAAGGGAGTGTGAGCTTGAAAAGAAAGACAGAGGATCGCTGAAAAGGCATAAGCAAGTGGACAAGGAACAACTAAAGACCTCTTCGGAGGCACAAGCCCTCTTCGGAGGCACAACTCTTCGGAGGATAAAGACCTCTAACGAGGCATATGCCGCAAAAAAGAAAGTTCTCTACTCAACAAAAAAGATTGGAGGAGTCATGACCCTCCAACCATGAGAGAGTAACTTCCAGGCAATAAAAGACCTCTTCGGAGGCACATTTCACCAGGAGTTGAAGTGCAACAGCCGCTCTTCGGAGTTTCACTTCACCAGAGTTGAAATGCAATACAAAATAAAGACCTCTTCGGAGGCACATTTCACCAGGAGTTGAAGTGCAACAGCCTCTCTTTGGAGTTTCACTTCACCAGAGTTGAAATGCAAAACAAAATAAAGACCTCTTCGGAGGCACATTTCACCAGGAGTTGAAGTGCAACAGCCGCTCTTCGGAGTTTCACTTCACCAGAGCTGAAATGCAAAACAAAATAAAGACCTCTTCGGAGGCACATTTCACCAGGAGTTGAAGTGCAACAGCCGCTCTTCGGAGTTTCACTTCACCAGAGTTGAAATGCAAAACAAAATAAAGCCCTCTTCGGAGGCACACTTCACCAAGAGTTGAAATGCAACAGCCGCTCTTCGGAGTTTCACTTCACCAAAGTTGAAATGCAAAAGAAAAAAAAAATAATAAAAAAAAATAAAATAAAGACCTCTTCGGAGGCGCATATTTCACCACAATGCGAGGTGCAAATTTCGCAAGGGTTAAATATGAAAAGACCTCTAACGAGGCGCGTTTCTCAAAAAAGAAATGTCGAAAGAAAGCCCTCTTTAGAGGCTCGCTTCACCGCTTAAATAAAAGTGCAAGCATTCTCGAAGCAGAAGAATTGTTCTTCAAAAAGATTGCAATATGCTGTGGTATGGGGGCAATATAATATGATTGTAGTAATAAAAGCAATGCTCAAACAAACATACCACAGCTTCATTGCAATATTACATAAAGAAAACAAAGAAACTTGTACAGAAATGAATAATAAATGCATTCTCAAATACAGACAGAAGTTTGTACAAAGAAAAAGAATCATTTTATTCGACACTGTTAAAATTTTGTACAGGTACAGGTTTCAAAATAAAAAGGAAAAAGAAAAACGGAGGCCGGTATCCGCACAATCTCCAGTCAGTATATACAAAAAGCAAAGAGCGATACGAAAGCCACAGAACCAGGGCCATCATTTCTTCTTCTTTCCACCTTTTGAGCCCGCATCTGGCCGGATGACAACCTTCTCAGGTCAGTTTCTGAGGGTAGGGGACAAAGGAGAGAGGGGCTCAGTCGGACTTTCTTCCGTTTTTTCTTCGCCAATCGAAGATTTCTTCTTCTTCTTAGAGACTCCCTGCTTTCCCCTCTTTTTGGAGGAAGACCCACTCCCTGGAGAAAAAAGTTTAGATAGCGGTTCATCATCGGAGCCAGTAGGTTCTGGGGTCTTCTCGCTTCCTTCAGTTTCTTCTCCTCTCGGATCTTGAGAAGCAACAGGATCATCCAAGCCGTGAAGAGCTTCTATTTGCTCCTCTTGTGACCCGAGTTGCGAGGCAGAAGGAGGAGTGACCTTAAGAGGTGGAGAAGGAATAATTGGAGGAGGAGAAGCCCGAACAATGCTTGGTGCTTTCTCTACGGAAGAAAAGAAGTTAAAGTCAGTAAAGAGCGGAGACAAAGGCTCGCCGAGGTTCAGAAAATAGTCAAAAAGCTCATCAAGCTCGTAAGAAACAGACGAGCTGTCTACTTGGGCAAGATTAACGGTAGAGTTACCTGGAGAAGTCGGTTTCCTGACATCAACCTCATAAGCTTGTGCCTCGGCGCTCTCGTTGCCTTCATCTCCACCCTGTATACTTGTGATTTCGGTGGTAACTTTAGTAGGAGATGGAGAATGGGAACTGGAACCGATGATGTCAATTTCGGCCGAAGGAGAAGGCTTAACCGGAGCAGTTGAGGTAGTTTTTCCTGAATGTTCTCCCACCGCCATTTCAGCCCTTAATTTTGCAAGTTGTTCCTTTCCCTTGGCAAGAGCGACGCGAGCATCCTCATCAAAATAGTGCTCCTCAAGAGCTAGTTCAACGTAACCAGCGCCTTTAACACCGAGCATATCAAGTGCAGCCTCCCATACCTCAGGTAGGGTAATTTCGTACTTGGGGCCTAGAAAGGCGAGGCTACTGCGCCCCAAGACGCTGTGCAGGTAGAAGTCAAATAATGTAGAGCTGATGTTGGTCTTCGTCGCCTCATAGGATTCTTCAGCTGCAATTTTACTAGCGACGGCCTCATCACGCTCTCTTTCAGCTTGGGAAAGTTGAAGCTTAAGCATTTGAATTTCCGCCCCTTGAGAGTTGACTTTCTCCTGTAGATCTGTAACCTCAACACGATACATTCCTGTTGCTCTTTGCTCAGCTTCAAGTTGTGCCTCGGCATGTCGCTGAGCTGCATGAGCGTCGCGAACTTGCTTTTGAAGTACTTCTTCTTTTTCAGTATATGTGGTAGAAGAAGTAGCGGGTTCTTGTTTAAGTTCCTCAACTTTCGCTTCAAGCTCTTCGTTGTAAGTAGCAATGCTCCACATTTCAGTATCATGCTGCTCAAGAACCTTCTGCCACTCGGCTTTATCATTCTCCATAGTAAGCATGGCCTCTATATTTGCACGGTTGACCCTTTGGAGCTCATCGACAAGTCTTTGCCAGTTCGACATCCTTTCAATATCAAGCATGATGGCATCAAGGTTTCGCAGCATGGCTGGCTTGTCAATAGGAATCAGATCAAGGTCGAACCGCACTCCCTTCAGGCACCACTGTGGAAACCGGCTTTGCAAAGTGGCTGGGCCTGGTCCAACTTGAAATTTAGGCCTGCTAATTATTGTTTGAATGTCTGTTTTCCCAAGAGAGGGGGAGCCGGAAGGAATGTCTAGCGACACGGGGGCAGTAACCTTTTCAGGAGTAGTAGAGGTATACTTCTCACCATGTCGGGCTCGCTTGCTCGAGTCTTTAACCATATGACCTTTTCCTCGGTCATCATGGGATTTTCTCTTGTGGGAGTCGTCGCCTCTCTGCGAAGAATCGTGGCGTTCCTCCCTCTCTCTTCTTTCGTAACGCTCCTCTTGAGCCCTCTTCTCTTGAGCCTTTCGGGCGGCTCTTTCTTCATCGGATTCTCTGTAATAGGGGAGGTAGCGCCTATAATCGTATTGGCTACGCCTCCCGTAGCGTTGGAAGTCATCATAGTAGGAGCCCCTACGTCCCATCGGAGAACCTGAAATAAAAGGATAAGCTTTAGAAGTCTCCAAAGTACAGAGAGTCAGAAGCATAAAAGTGCCAAAAAATTCTAAGTGTGTGTAATGTGCAAACTACGCGCATCAAATTACGAACCACTCTTCAATTGTGGAGTAGTTGTGGGTGTAGTAGTTAGCGTCAACTCTTGAGTTGACGAAGTCTGTTGCAGAATGGAAGTCGCTTCAACTACTGAAGGAGAAACCCCGACAGTGATAGGATCATCTTTAAAGATCTCTTGTGAGGTGGCAAAGAGATCACTCAATCCTTCGAAAGTATCGTCCCTGCTCTGCTTGGCAGGGCTGGTTTTCTCAGCCTCTTCGCCAGATTTCTGTGAATATTGGGGAGATCCCTGGGGCTCTTCCTCAATAACCGGGGCAAGTTTGTCAGATGGCCCCGCAACATCAACATAAGTGGAGCACTTCACTAGTGAAGCTTCGGGAGCAGGTGCTTTTGGTATGGATGTGTCTGTAGAAGCTGGGGCATCCGACGCTCTAGCCGGGGAGTCTGGGATTTCATGAGGATGTGTAGAGCGAGAAGTATGCAAAAGTCCGTACTAATGCAAAAATTCGTCTTTCAACAGAAATTGAATGTCTCTCTCCTCAACTGGCACGGCCTTGAGCCTCTCGAAAGTTGGCTTATGACTGGGATCCTTAGAAGGAGGGGGGAGCGCTGAAAGTAAAAAAGAAGCGGAGTTAACACTTAACAATTCAGTCTCGCAAAAGTCGGATAACAAATGTAGTAACAAAGATGGATGATCTTACTTCCTTCCCTCCACACAGCATAAAACCCCGAGGGGCAACGAACGAAGAAGAACTGGGTTAGGAACCCATGAGCAGTGCCTGGAAGGCCAACGATCAATTTGCGGTTTCGGGCGCTTCTCACAACAGTAATAGAAGGATGATCTTTGGTCCGGGTAAAGGAACATAAGTAACGGATTTCATCAAAGCTCGGAAGTCGATCAAGCGTCCTCCTAAATAGCACACACAACCCCATTAGAATGGCATAACCGTTGGGATGTAGCTGGGATGGAGCGATGGCCAGTTTATGAAGAAGATGCTGGAGAAAGTTGTTGAAAGGAGGGATGGCCCCGCTCAGGCACATTTGTCGGTTAACTGTCACAAAGCCAGGGGGTGCTATGTCAGCAGTGTTACTTCTCTCGGGAAGAATGGAATCTGATTCAGCAATGCGAAACTGAGCGCACGACTGGAAAAAAACTTTGTATGATAGCGTGGTAGGGGCTCTTTCGGGAGGATTGACTAGTGGAGCCGGAATAACAGTTGCCTCTCCAGTTTGAACTGTTGTATCTTCTTCCTGAGAAGTCATTCTACACAAGCAACTGGATATTCAAATGTGAAGGTGCATGTTTCCTAAAAGTGTGAAGTGTCGTGCAAAACTAATAAAAATAACAAGTAAATATAACTGGAATTAAACTAGTCGACGATTGATCGACTACAAAATTTCAGAACTTGTTAATCTAAAGTTAAAGCATAATATTAGTGCAGGCTAGTCAGTTTCAATTGACTATTTCAGTGTTGCTTTAATATTTTACTTGAAATTGATGAAAGCACTTCGTTCACACAATTTATTTAAGTTAATTATCTGTTATTAACTAATCTGTCATTTGATGTGGGCAATCGATGGCAGTATATTCGTCCTAATTTTCTGTAAATGTTGTATTGGACAGATTGTTAGCTCGCAAGTTAAGGTGAACTGTGAATGAATGCAATAAAGTTCAACAGTTCAAAGTCCATGCAACGGTTCAAAGTTGGGTCAGGTCATTGGTTTTCTGGCCAACTTGCCCACGACTTAAGGATTAACGGAAGAGTCAGTTTAAGTTGCTTCAATTTTAAATCAATGATGTTCTAAGTCGGCAGTGCTTTGGGTCAAAGGTCGTGAAACAGAGGAAGGACTCCAGTGGAAAAGCAGTGGGAAATTTCCTAAGTACTAACACGGCCACGACTCAAGATTTCAAGCTTTAACTTGGCTACGACTCAGGGCTCGACTCGTAAAGGTTGCTATGTCGCAGAGAATACTTGGTCGCGTAAGACTGCTGAATCATACTCAAAACAATGATTCACTCCTAACCCGTTAACTTCTTCTTCTAACCCGTTAGTCTTTTCTCCTAACCCACAAGCTTTTTTCTCCTAACCCATTAATCCAGTAACTTCACTGTCCCCAACCTTAATCTTATCACACTACGAAATCGTTATAAATCGCGAGTTATCCTGAATCAAATCAAATAGCCTTAAGTCCACCGATGATCCATGCAGTAGTATTTGCAAGGCTCAAGGATGTAAATCGTGGGCGGAGATCGATGATGGTGATCGGCGATTGGGAAAAAGAGAAAGTTGCTTACGAGGTGTGAAGCTAGAGATGGTTGGAAGTAAAATTGGGTCGAGATCGCCTTTGGACGCTTGAAGACGTGATAATGGCAGGAATGGCTCAGGGGATAAGTAATGAGAAGAGTGAGATAGGAGGAACGACTCAAGCATTTTTTATCTGGAGGTGTTGTAACTCGAATCGGCGCGCCCGGGTTATGACGAGTCGAAGCACACGACTTACGACTTAAGCATGTGCTTCGAGGGGCAAATGTTAACCCCGTTTCGACCACGAGTTAAGGCGTCTACGAGTTAAAGAGCTTACGAGTTAAGGAGCTAACGACCTAACAGGTTAAGACCTAAACGACTTAGGGAATGTCACGACTCAACAGCCTTAGCTCATTGCCAACCTAAAATGAATGACGACTCAACTGATTACCGACTTAACGACTCAAGAGGGACAGCGACTCATCGGGTTATAACCTTAATGCCTTAAAGGTGTTGGCCGACTCAAGGTACTTCACGACTCAAGGTACTTCACAACTCAAGGTACTTCACGACTCAAGGTACTTCACGACTCAGCAAGTTACAGACTAAACAATTGAGGAGTTGCACGAGTTAAAGAGTTGTGCTTACGACCTACCTTGAATCGTCAACGACTCAAGCAAGCAAACAAGAAGCTGCGACCAGTTAACTCGTGCGCGACCACAGCTCACAACTTACGACTTAAGAAAGTCCATGACCTAAAGGAGTGACGACTCAAAGCACTAAAAGGAAGAGTCAACAACACTTAAGTCACTGCTGACTTATAACTGCAGATAAGTCGTTCACGACCTAAGACTTGGAGACAAGTTCAATACCATGCTGTAATAAAATGACTCGTTGACGACTTACGACTTATGATGAGTCGTGTACGACTCATGCTAGCATAAAGGAAGTTGCATTTGGTTAACTCAGGAACGACTTAGAACTTGTATCATTCATTCAAATGGGTGCATAACTTTGGACCAAGCCATGAGCTAAACCCAGTAGGTCGGCCGCGACCTACCATGAGTCATCTACGAGTTACGACTTATCATGAGTCGTGTACGAGTTACGACCTAACTCCGAGAAATGTCTATAAATACGACCCTAGCTCCAACTAGAAAAAGGCTTTTTGCTCATTCTTTTCAAGCATCGATACTCTGCTGCATTCCAAACCGACTCGGCACTCAAAGCTTTCAAGACACGTAGAACGCTACCAACAACTTCAAGAAGGAACTCATACATCCGACATGGATTTGAAGACTTTCACTTACATTGAAGTTTAAGCTACTCGTTCAAAGTGTTTAGTAATTCAAAGTGTATTGTACTTGGGAAGAATTGTATCGACTTGTAACGAAATCATCAATAAAGATATTCAAAGTGGATGTAGGCAAACTATTAAGCCGAACCACTATAAAACTGCTGTTGTTTACTGTTTTTTCTGCGTTTTCTGCTTATACTCTGTTCCCGAATCATCGGGTGGTGCTTTCACAACTACACTTTACACACCGGGGTGTTAGCGGTCAAATTTTAGCGTTAACATATTGCTACATAGTAAATAGTTTAAAGGATCCTTAGAGGATGGGCGGTCCCAATCATCCTTTAAGTTACTTGTACATTTTGTTACAGTTTACTTAAGTTGGTTTACATTGTATAAGTATGTATGCCCTGACGCGAGTATTTTGTGTTTTGCTTTACACTCGGGTCAGCCTAAGTGTCAGCTTTGGATTCACCTTCTGCAACTAGGATTTGATGGAGACTATCTATCAAGTTGATATCCATTTCAGTTTCAATATTTCTATTTTAGCTATGTATGAGTGACAGATGTATTTGGGAATTTTCTGTATTTGTTTCAAACTGTATTTGGTTTTAAGAATCTATAATTTTGTATTTATTTGAGACTGTGTTTATAGTGGTTTCACTAACCACTATGGTTATTTTATTTCCACTGTGAGTATTCTGATATTCTGTGTCTATGATTGGTTTTATTTGCGCCAAATTTTTGTACAATCTATTGTTTTGAACTATTCAATTTGACATGTTTTTGATATTTTTGTCGAATTCAAATGGTGCAAAATAGCGTTACAAAATATGTGTGTCGCAGTGTTAGAGATGTTTATAGAATTTGACATCTCCTATCCAGTGTCAAACGTGGGTGTAGTAACTTAAGAGATGTTTGGGATTTTCACCTCCTAAGGATCCTTTAAACTATCTATTATGTAGTACAATACGCTATTATAATAGTGTTTACAATAAAGTAAAGTATTAAAATAGCGTTAAGGCGTTACCTATATCCCCCTAAACGCATTTTATATAATGTCGTAGTCTATATAGATATTGTAAACTCCATCCGTAGGTGGGCTATCAAGGAGCACTTTATACGTACGACACAAAACTAACTCGAAGAAGGCACTCTAGGGCATGTGAACACAGCCCTCAAGGCAATGCCAGGGTAGATATACCAATTGCGGATCTGGACTAGTGGTAACGCATATCAGCTATTACCGCCCACCTCGGACACACTCCCAAATCAAAATCAAGGGTGGCCACTAAATCAATCACATAGTAATAGAATGGTATCGAAGAAATGTGCCTGATAGGAGGAATGATCTCACTTGGCCTAGCGTGACTCCTTTTTTAGTCACATCTAAGCTGAATCATAGGAGTCAGGGTTACATCATACCTTATACAGAAATTGATCGCCAAACCATCCTACTACATTTTTGGAATCTCCAACACGTACATAGTTTTATAGTGGTTTTCGGTATTGGCAGAGAGTATGAAAATATCCAATCCAGGTCTCTTTAAAAACCAGATGCTTATTTCACACTTGATGGTTCTTTTACATTCAAAAAAGTTAATTCACATTTTATATCAAAATATCATATTCGAATTAAAGATCATATTCACTTTCAAATCATACTCACTTTGAAATTGTCGATAAAGTATGTTAATTAATTCCTCATTTCAAAATCATCTTATTCACTCAAATATGTCATTTTATTCCCAACTTAGATTATTTCATCAATTTAATCGTATTCACTTTAAAATCAAGGATTTGAATATAAATGCTTCAACTTTACACGTCTAAAATTTAGAAATAGTTTAAATTGGTTTAAAATAGTTAAAATAGTTTAGAATATCTTTTAAATAGATTAAATAGATTAATATAATTAAAATAAGTTAAAAAGGATTAATATTGTTCAAATAGATTAAAATAGATTTAATAGATTAAAAATAGATAAAATAGTTTTAAAATAGATTAAACAATATTAAATTATGTTAAATGGGTTAAAATAGATTAAATAAATTTAATTAGTTTAAAATAGGTAAAAATGGGTTAAATTGGATTAAATAGGTTGTAGATTAATATAAGCTCAAAATAGTTTTAAATTAATTAAAGTAGTTAATTTAACTAAAATAGTTTAAATAGATTTCAAAGTTATATCCAAACATTTTCAATAACTTAATTCCAATAAATTAATTTATATTTGACACTTCAACTTTGAAATTCCAATTTTGAATCCTTTGAACAATTTATTAAATCAATTCCAATTTTAGCATTAGCACTTGGATTATCTAAATAATTCAGTTTATATAAATCAAATTGTATTTCAAAATGCCAGTTAACAGAAATCAAAATTAAAGATAAAAATCATTTAATTTAACAATCTGGTGTTCGTATATAATTTTCTACCCTAGGGTCAAGTGATACAGATATTTATCATTTCGACCCGTAATATTAAATTTCACGGTTATATATTTTTGAAACCGCAATCCCGAATTAAATAAGAATCCATAAAATCGCTCAAGTCTATCATTTCAACCCATAACGATTTTTTCCAAATCTATAGATCGTTTAGGTATGTATCATTTCAACCCATAGGGAACTTGCAGTTTATAAAATATAAGTACAACATCCATTCATCTAATATCAAAATCAAACATACATCACAATCATCATCCAAATCAATCAATAAACATCAACAGATAACTTGTAACGACCCACTATTTTGCATCATTCAAATTCAACAATAAAGCCACATAAGGCAGACTTGAATAGTCCAAAACAATAGATTGTAATAAAAATTTGGAGCAGATAAAATCAACCACAGAATCATAGACACAGAATATCAGAATGCTTGCAGCGGAAATAAAAATAACCATAGTGGTTCATGAAGCCACTACAAACACAGTCTCAAAATAAGTATGAAATACCGAGTCTGAAAAACAAATGAGTTCTGAAACAATATGGTAGAAATCCCAAATACATATATCTCTAATACATAAGCTGAAATAGAAATGACTGAACTGAAATAGGTAAAAAACTAGACAAGCAGATAACTCCAAGAATCTCTATCCCTAAAAGATAGATCCAAAGCTATAATCCTCAGGCTGACTCGAGGGTAAAACAAAAGACAAACACTCGAATCAGGACATACATACTTATACAATGTAAACCAACTTAAGTGAACTGTAATAGAAATGCACAAGTAACTTAAAGGATGCTTGGGGCCACCCATCCTCTAAGGACCCATTAAACTATTTGCTATTTAGTAATATACGCAATTATAATAATGTTTAAGGTAAAATATAAAATATTTAAAAATAGCGTTAAGGCGTCACCCAATATCCCTTTTAACACATCTTACAGTGCAAATAGTCTATACAGTACCATCGTACCTCCAGATCGGGAGGCTACCATAAATACTCCATAGGCACGACACAAAAACAAACTCGTACAAGGCTTGCTAGGGTTGGTGACACAGCACAACTAGGCAATGCCAGGGTAGATATACTAATTGCACTTCCGGACCGGTGTTAACACATAGCCGCAGCTACCGCTCACCTCGAGCTACACTTCGAAAAATCAAAGGTGCACACCTATCAGTCACAAAGTAATAGAATGGCATACAAAGTACTTTGTCCGATCGGAGGAGCTACCTCACTTAGCCCGTTGATAGCTCCTGTTTTAGCCACCTTATGCCAACTCGTGGGATTCGAGTCCACGTTGATACCTCAATAGGATCGTGGCCACCATCCTACTTCATTCTGGAATCTCCACCTCGTACACGGTTGTTAAAGGGTTTTCAGTATCGATAGAGGGTATGCCCATATCCGATCACGGTCTCTTTAACAACCAATCGTTATTATAACGCGTGGTTATACATTTCAAAAAATGGTTTATATTTTACCTCAAAACATATTCATTTAAACCATTTAAATTCAATGTCAAAATCTTCCAAAATAATACTCATTTCCAAAGTTCATTCATTCAATTATAACAATTTAAAAAACATTGTATTTTCAGCAACAACAGCACTTATAAATTGTTACCATAGATATGTTAGTATTTCTAAAACATTGTTTCAAAAACATTGGCTCTTACAAAGTGCTACAGTAAGTATATTAGTTTTCAAACAGTTCAGTTTCACAAACAGCAGCACTTACAAAGTGCTACAGTAAGTATTTTATTATTTCAGAACTTAGTTTAATTTTAGAAACAGCAGCACTTACAAAGTGCTATAGTTGGTATTTTATTATTTCAGAACATAGTTTTATTTCAGAAATAGCAGCACTTACAAAGTGCTACGGTCGGTATTTTATTATTTCAGAGCATAGTTTAATTTCGAAAATGGTAGCATTTAGCAAATGCTACCTTAAAACCGCAACATTTTTGAAATGCTACCAATACTACTTCCAGACTTACTATAACAATTCAAAAACATTAAAATTTCAATTTTAGCTATTTTTAACTTATAAACATATCTCATACTTCAGAAAATATTCATTTGGATATCATTTAAATTATGATTTAAATAAAGTAAAATTTTATAAATAAATATCCAATTAAAACCATAATTCATTTATTATGCCAAAAGTATCTTGTTTTACTTAACTTTTTATTTTAACAAATAAATTAACACTTTATTTTTAAAATACCCATTTCACAAATAAGATATTCTTTTTAATTAGTTAGCTTAAATTTCCAATTTTAAAACTAAATTTCCAATTATCAAGTTAAGTCAAAATATAATATGCATTTTGACCATTTATTTACTTTACAATTTAACTTACAAAAATAACTAAAGCTTTATTTAAATAATTTAAATCCAAATTTAAGTTAAAATATCATATTTTTACATTTGAAAATACTTAATAATTTTCAGAAATTTTATAAAAATAACCACGGGTCTGTATAATATTTTCTAACATAGGTCAAGTGATACGGATAGTATATCATTTCAATCTGTAATTTAAAAAGAAAAATCTAGGTTTTATTATTTCAAACCCGCAATCCGAAGTCAAAATCAAATAAAAATCGCTTATGCCTATCATTATAGCTCATAACGATTTTTCCCTATTCTAATGTCCGTTCGGCTATGCATCATTTCAACCCATAGTGATTCTATAATAACAGGGAACTTGCAGTGATGAGAAACAGAAATAAAATAACAACATAGCATGTAATATCATATCAGGTGATGTAACAGGTATATAATTAGGTTATAACATCATATAATCATATCACAGGCATGTATGAACATAGCATATCAACTTTACACATTCACTTGACATAGCACTTATAACAAGTGAATGTGCGGATTTAAATCATAAGGAACTTACAAAGTGCTACTGTAGCACTAATAAAATTTCAGAAACATAGGTACTTATGATTTAAATAAAATAAAATTGTATAAATAAATATCCGATTAAAACCATAATTAATTTATTTTGTCAAAAGTACCTTATTTTACTTAACTTTTTATTTTAACAAATAAATTAACACTTTATGTAACAGCCCGCAAATCCGTACCCCTTGAGTCAACGTTATTCTACAACAATCTACTCAAGTTGCACAGAAATAAGAACCATTTGGGTTTAAGAAGAAGAGGTAGAAGAAGAGAAAACAAAATCAACATCAGAATTTAACCATCGCAGCGGAATAAAATATAATAGATAGTAAATAATCTTTATTCAAAATCAAATATATCTGTTTACATACATTACATCATAAGAGTACATCAGTCACAGCTCACATCAATACAATACAATGGATACACAACAACTCAACATCGGAATATATATATAAATAAGTACGAGAGCACGTGTCGTCAACCAGCTCGTCTCCTGAGCTCCATAGCATCATATCCTGTATCCTATAATACTCGGTCTGACCCGAGCATTACAGTTAAATAACACCCGAGTCAGTCTGGAACACCAGCGTGAGAAAATCACACCCAATTGATTATTAAAGTTTCAAAGTCCTTTGAAACAAAAGCATCTCGTAAGACCACGCCACAAATAAACATGTCGGGTTTTTACCTTACGATAGCTAAAACAATTTTTTTATAGAAATCCTCTGATATTATAATAGGGTCTATATACAAATGCTTATAAAATAGCCGAAATTGTTACATTCATTAAATTCCAGCTACTAGCCACAGAGTGGGCAATACAAACAAAACTCGTACAAGGCTCGTAGGGAGAATGGATTTCCAACTAATGACTAGGCACTGGGGTACCACCTGTCACAGTACGGGGCCTAGATCACCGTACCGAGGAGTACGCAAGCTCCCCTGCAACACAAGGCCGAAACCATCCCTTACTGGACAGTCCCGAGTGAGATCACCCTGCGGTTGGGATCAGCAACTGCACCACTAAGCCGAAATAAAAAGGGACATCTAGACTGGAATGACCTCACCCTGCTTGGGTGCTACCCACCTAGCCTTGTTGCATATCCCCTGATTTTCAGTCATTCCAATTTGATGAGGCTTGAGGCTAAGCGTTACCTTTAAGAACAATATCCCATAGAATGCCCATCGTCCACCTGACGATGTTTTCGCAAGCATTCGTCCATACAAGTCCGTCCCGGGTTCGAACGGAATCGGAGGCACTCTTCCTACTACATCTATTTTGGAAATATCCTCAGGATTAGTAGCGACTAGCCCTTGCACTTCACTGCTCCATCTTCGAATCCTAAATCGTTTACCACGAAACGTACAAACCGGACCAAAGTGGTTTTCGAGAAATAAATCTCGATCCCGGTCTCTTCGAAACGAACAACGTATTTGTCCAATATTGATAGTCGGTTATTTAACTATCAATTATATTCACAAAACAACCATCAACCAATAAATAATTTTCCAAATTATTTATTAATCTCAAAATATCTTTGTAAGATAAATTCTATTTTCAATCCTTTGAAAACAGTTTCAAAACCACCTTTCTTTTCAGAATAAACTTTCACAAATATTTCCTATCTCCTCTGAAATCACCAAGCACAAAACTAGATTTTTTTTTAAAATAATTTAAAACACTTTACTCTGAAATATATACTTAAAACACTTGGGATAAAACTACTTAAATAATTTGTTAAAAATACATACTATATGAATTTGAGAAAATAAAGTTACTTTATAAAATAGAAAACCAGGTTTCACTTTTAAAACAAATACTAAGTCACTTTTAAATAATTAATGCTACAATATATTAAAAGGAAATACTTGCTTTAGAAATTAAATATTATAAATAATAAATTTTACAAAAGGTGATTTCTTTAAAAAAAACTTTAAAACATTTAATTTATATTTACAAATTTACTTTTAAAACATGTACTTGGCTATCCAGAGAATATTCCAACTCCAATCACTTAAATCAACTTCCCAAATTGATTTCCAATTCATTCTATTTGAAATAAATTTCTTTACTTGCTCGGTTCATTTCAAAATTCATTAGTTATGGATTTTATTTTTATTATTATTACTATTTGAAGTGAAATATATCAATTTCAGGCTTTCTCAAATTCTTCTTTATTCCTTTCCATAAGTTAGCTCTTAAAATATTAAATAAATATTTTGTTCTATTAAATAATACCACTGAAGTTTCAAACTTCATCAACTTTCTGTTTATACAAAAATTCATTTCCATATACAGAATTTTATTAATTAGTATTTTGAAACTACTAATATTCTTATCCAATTCACTTTAATTTATATATATTCGTTATAATTATTTCTTAAGAGTTCACTTCTTTATTTCCTTTCGAAATCCAATACTATATATTTGGATAAAACAGAGTACCAAAATATTCAAGCAGACGATAACATCCGATATTCTAATATAATTCATCACAGAATATCAATCAATCACAGCAGTGGATATTTAATAATTTAAATACATGTTGAGGGATCCCGTTGGATCCCTCCAACCTATTTTCCCTGCATTCACAGACGTTAGCACAATATGATGCATCAATTCTCAATTATAGCATACAATAGCACATCAAACAATTCAACCATTCAAACAATTATTTATATTTAATCACTTAAATTTAAATTTAAACTGAGTGAGATTAACTCACCTTAAATTTTTGTTTGCAATCTGTTCCACACCGGCTTGTTACTCCATTATTTTTGACCTTGAATAAACAATTTATATGATTTATAAATATTTGAAATAACTGAACCGTAAATTTTTCAATTTAATAAATTTGATTAGCTAGTAATTTAAATCTAAACAAATTTTCCTTTTAATAAATTATCCTTTGTGACTAAAATAAATTTAAATTTAATCAACTAATATTTTAGTTTTAAACAAATTTTCCTTCCATAACTATGTTAATAATTTGGTAACTAAAATATGTATATGTACATTTGTTTTAGGTTTAGTTGTGAAATCGAATGTATATTTATAAAATAACTTAAATAGATTTCATAGAAACTAATTTATATAAACTTTCACACATTTTTCTTTTTTATTTTTTCTTTTTAAAAACAAGAACTATTTAACAGATGATTATTAATATGATTATTATTTTCCTGTAAACTCTTTTTTTTACTACAAATATCTTTAGAATATACTATTTTTAAATTAAAATAGAACTATCTTACTTTCTTGCTTTTGAACATATATATATATAACAAAATTCTAAATTAACATGAAATCAAATTTTTATGCAAATCCCATATTATTATCATTATTTTCTGTATATATGTTTAAACAAAAACTGCTTTCTGAAAACTAAAATAGATCTATCCAGAAATATAAATCTTATACCTTACTGCTTAACCTCACGTGCTCGAGAACGAGCGTTCTCTGATAACTGCTGCTATAATCACGCGAACGACCATCAATTCGCCACTAACCCTTCAATCGCAGTCGATATCTACTCGCCTTCCTCAACCACCACTGCTGCCGAAATCGCCCACGAGTTCGCCACTAGAATCGCGACGCCTCCTATCGACGGTCGCCTCCATCCCGTGATGCCGCTCATCATCGCGAGGTCCTCCAAACTACATCAACGCCAAACATACTTCGAGACACTAGCTCACCCAGAAGATCGAAACAATTCGAAGCTTCAACTAGAACTATAGACGACGAGGTCGGCCACGAGAATAAATCGAGAGGAAATGGAAAGAACTCGATCGAAGAGATTTAGGGAAGCCATTATTTATTTTTATTTTTTACTGGATAATTTCAATTTGTAGGGGAGAAATGGAACGGTAGGGAGAAGGTGTGAATTTGAAGTGTAAAACCTTTTTGTTCGGCCATACTTTTGTTTTTCTGCAAATTTGATTAATAAGAGAATTCTGGAAGAGGGCTCGGCTTTGAAATAGATGGGAAGGAGGCGTGTAGAAGAAGATTTGACTTTAGATTTGATTTTTCTTTTATAAGTATATTTTATTTCGATTAATTATCAATTAAATTTTCAGCGCGTTTATATCTCGTGTGCTTACACAACAACTCCTATTGCTACGAAAATTGAAACCCGATAATAACACAATATTACGGATCCAATGGAACTAGTTTCGTCGAATTCCGAGACTGTGCCATGGAAGGCTATTTTAAATTCAATTTAAACTATAAAATTTTTAAAACTAAACAAACCATTGTTAAATTCAATTTTACAACTTCTATTACTCTTACTATTACCAATATAAAATTTATAAGCCTTCAAATTATTTTTAACAGGCTTTAAAACTCTAGATTCAACATTTTACCCAACTTCCAATTTATTTAATTTAATCATTTAATTATTAAATAATACAGTGTTATTTGAATTTAAGCTAAAATTACTCTATTTAATATTTAAAATCAATTAAATATTCAGATTTTAAATGCTTGAAAATTCCAGGTCGTCACATTCCTCCCCCCTTAAAAGAATTTCGTCCCCGAAATTACTAATTAGGAAGAATGGTCCAATACCCGTTTATCTTTCCTCAAAACTTACAATTCAATATCTTACCAACGATCTTTTATATAAAAGACCCATTATTATTCTTATTAACTTCTCAACTCTTCCTTAGTTTCCAAATAACTTTACTTATTCAACTATTCAAATTTAATTTAAATCCAAATTTTGAGTTACCAAAATTTTCTCAATTTTCTTCCTAACTCCCTAAATTTCCGAAAAATTTCGCCACCGTCTTCTTTGCGCGGCTGACTCGGTACAACTACAAAATGGCTCTACGGCCTCCCAAATCCAAAACGAAAACAAAAAGCCAAGTGGCTCAATCCAAAATCCCAATCAAATTTAAAATACATACCTTTTTGTCGGGCAAATCATATTTATCTTTCTGAAATCAAAATCAACTCTCTTTTTCCTTTACATTACCTGCATATCCTGCTTAGCACTAATATCCAATTACAATATTCCAAGAACATTTTATCGACTTCCTTACCAAATGTCAATATTCATCCAAATATCAACTTAGAATATATTTGTAATATTCAATTTCCAATTAAGAATTGATCATTCCTTACTTAAGTTAACATAAGCATTTTATATGTTTCTTTACATATTTCTGTCTTACCACTTCAGTTTATATCATTTATATTCAGATTGATTCTTTCATTTTCATATGAATTCAATTTATTTTTAACTCTGAATATATAAATTTTATTGGTCATTTATTACTAATTCATATCATTACTTTAATTAGTCTCATTTTACTAACTTATTTTAATTTCCAATTTGAAATTCTTTTGTCGTTAACAAAATTTTCCAAAATTTCCAAAAAAAATTCTAACACCCGAAATTTCTGAAATTTTTTGGCAGAGTCCCCTTTGTACGGAGGAGCTTTTGCAATTTGACAAAAGAGATAAATATATATACATCGACCCACACGGTCGAAAAAAACCAAAAACAGTTCATATTTCCTATTTTTATTGCGTAGGCATACCTTATTTAGCATTTTAAGCAAGCAGCTTATTATTTTTAGCAAATAGCACAACCAAATCAAGCCACACGGCTTCCAGGTACCTGTACTTACTCAATTTAAACATGTAAGTGCCATATATATGAAATTTAACTACATTTCACTTGTTTACAATAGTTAAAACATATGAATTCTAAAAGAAACTCATACCAAACATTTTTCCGTAAGCAATTAATATAGTTTCCATGCTAATTCAACTGTTCCAATTATTTTATAGCCATTTTCAGTCAATTTGAATGATTTAACACTCAATCACCAACATTTAATTTATTCTTAAGCAAACTCAATTCATATTTAATTCCATTGCTCTCAAAATCAATTTATTTCTCTCCTATTAATTCATAGAATTTTAATCACCTTCATTTACATCCAATGATATTTATTCTATGCAAATTTGACAAAATCTATGTGAACAAACAAATATTTATGTTTTATAACCAATGTAAATGGGTTTCAACTCGATTTATACTTAATTCTATTGCATTTACAAATTTATTCACAATCTATATATTCTCATTTCCCTTGCATTTTAAATTTGAATCCATTCACTTGCATTTCATTTTATTAACCAAACTAGTTCATTTAAAACCATTAACAATTTAGATTCATTTTAATTACCAATTAAATTCCCTTTTTTTTTAATTCATTCACAACCACTTATTTAGTTCGACACGTTTCATCTCAATTTTATTCACAATCCATTCATATACATTCCATTCCACATTTGTTTATCCCAAACTATTTTATCTAGCTCGAAGACAATCCAAGCTACTTCATTCAATAACCATTTCTCAACTTATTTAAACCATACTTCCTTTGGTTCTTATTTATCCCATCCATTCACTTATTCGGTATAATTAACTTATCCACTCAATCCATTATGAATTTTCCATTTTCTTAAATATTATTACAACCCACCAAGTTTTATTTCAATCCATATTTATTTTTACTTGATTCAAATTTAATCCAATATCATTAAACCTGGTTTAAGTTGAATTAAATTCAACTCTCTTCGATCTACTCAGCTTAAGTCAATTTATTTCAATTTATTCAAATTTATACTTAAGCTCATTCCATTTTACAAGTAAATTTTCTCTTTTATACTCAGCTTAACTCAATTGATTACAAGGCCATATCCAATTTATTTCCACATATTTGGATTTTATTCACAATACAAACCATCCCATTACTATTTTAATCAAATCACATTTTTATTCGATATATTCCCAATTATATTTAATTTGTTAACACTCCAAGTTAGATTTTAATCTATAACTCAAGTTCTGGATCCATTATCCATTTTCAAATTACCATTCACTTTTAAATTATCATCCAATTTTATTAGCTTACATTGCAATTTCATTCACAAATCAATTAATTAATTTCAAGGCCACTTTTAATTATATTTTCTTCATCGACAATGTAAGTCGAATTTAATTATAACTTGAGTTTTATTTTCAAACCTCATCATAAACTCAGAATTCAATTTCATTAACTAATTTATTAAGAAATTAGTTCTCTCCTATTTATAGTACAATACTTGATTTTATTTCCAAATATTACTTCATTTAATTTTCTTAGTTCACATTATTTTATAATTCAAGTTTGGCTTTTCTGTTTATTTTCCAATTCACCAAAGATATTTATTTTTGGGTTTTCTATCTCACCTTCAAATTTAACACTCACCACTTATATTTCATACAATCACACTCATTCTAGGCTTGAATATATTCATTTTTTTATTTTTTTTAACCCAAGCCTTATGCTTATTTATAACCCAAGCATATTTTTTTATTTCATGGATTTTTAATTCTTTTACAAGTCATTCTGATTTATTTAACTCACTCTAATTCTTATCCAACTTATTTCCCAGTCATCCAGGTAAAAATTTAATTTCATTTAATAACATAATTGAATCCTTATTCCAATTCAATTTTTATTTTAACTCGGATTTATTTAATTCAATTCGATTGCAATTAAATTCGAATACAACTGGATATTATTTTCAGCTTATTCAATTTGTTTTAATCCAGTTAAATTTTATTCTCCAATCCAAGTTAATTTCATTTTAACTTTTCACTTTAGATTTATATTCCATTATCCAAAGCTTAAATTTCTTCCTGATTTAGAAACCATTTCCATTTATAAGCTTACAACTTATCTTATCCATAATTATTTTTTTTAAAAACACCCAGCTTTGGTTTCAAATTGTTTGAAATCCCCAACATCTCAAATCATATTTCTCACAAATTAAACCAATCCTGGTTTTATTCCCAATAAATTTCCTTTGAGGTTTTCATAAACAACTAACCTTTCTGAACAAATCAATTTGGCAGCAATTCATCACTTAGAAACTCGAAAATGAACATCGATGATGCTGCAGTCATCACCGAAGTTATTTTCCAGTGACTGAAGTGAATTCAATGCTATCTCACTTTCCAAAATTTATTTGAAACAATTTCCTTTCAGAAATACCCCAAAAACAACAATATTACTATTTATCTTCAAACCACTTCCAAAATCTCCGGGGTTTTAAAATTTCAAATTCTGTTGTAATTCAAATTTCAACCATAATGCATTTATATAGTTTATGCTTATACAAATTCTCATTTGATTATATTTCAATTTATAATTTACATTTATAATTCATTTGCACAGCTTATGCTCATATATTTATACTTCATATTTATAAATTTCATTTTGTAAGGAATTTATTCCCTTAAACTTGGGTTATATTTACAAATTTCTAGTTAAATTTTCACATAACAATGATAATACCTTAATATTATCATTTCCTAACATCCAAGCAACCATATATTAGCTAAATAGTTTACAAAAACTTTTCTTTATATCAAAATACATTTTGGGTAAAATTATTTCATTTACCCACATTTAAAACAATACCGTGTCGATTGCTCTCTTTAAGTGTTTAGAAACCCCTTCAATACAGTTGTCCAGACTGTGCCGACGAAGGTTCATATGCCACTCAATAAACCAATCAACACAATATTAAACAATTTATATTCACCAACAAATACGCGCTCATATCTATTAATACGCTCAAACTCATTTTAGAGTACTATAGACTCTAATTTAAATGAGTAATTCCCACCAGAGCCAAGGTTATCTCCAACCTAAGCTCTGATACCAACTGTAACGGTCTAGGCTTTTCAACCATCGACAGCGGCCACAACTAGTAGGCTTTTCAACCATCCCAGCCCCGCTGTGGCTCACACTGATAACTCGGATTTTCTTTTACGGCCACCCTCTCGAGTCGCAACCAACCCCGCAAGACCTTATACTATCCCCGGGGGCATGTAGGGGTAAGAGTCTCCCATTCGCCACCTAACGCAAAGCGAGAACCCCCTATCACGTTATAATGTAGCAAATCCGATCCCCTTGAGTCAACGCTATTCTACAACAATCCACTCAAGTTGCATAGAAATACGAACCATTTGGGTTTAAGAAGAAGAGGTAGAAGAAGAGAAAACAAAATCAACATCAGAATCTAACCATTGCAGCGGAATAAAATATAATAGATAGTAAATAATCTTTACTCAAAATCAAATATATCTGTTTACATACATTACATCATCAGAGTACATCAGTAACAGCTCACATCAATACAATACAATGGATACACAATAACTCAACAGTGGAAAATATATATATAAATAAGTACGAGAGTACGTGTCGTCAACCATCTCGTCTCCTGAGCTCCATAGCATCATATCCTGTATCCTATAATACTCGGTCGGACCCGAGCATTACAGTTAAATAACACCCGAGTCAGTCTGGAATACCAGTGTGAGAAAATCACACCCAATTGATTATTAAAGTTTCAAAATCCTTTGAAACAAAAGCATCTCGTAAGACCACGCCATAAATAAACATGTCGGGTTTTTACCTTACGATAGCTAAAACAATTTTTTTATAGAAATCCTCTGATATTATAATAGGGTCTATATACAAATACTTATAAAATAGCCGAAATTGTTACATTCATTAAATTCCAGCTACTAGCCACAGAGTGGGTAATACAAACAAAACTCGTACAAGGCTCGTAGGGAGAATGGATTTCCAACTAATGACTAGGCACTGGTGTAACGACCCGTTAAATTCGAAGGTATTAAATGAATTAATTTAATATGATTTCTAATCTAATTTAGAATGAAATAAAAGTCTTAAGATTTTATTCGAGTAAATGTAGGAATTAGATATAGTAATTGTAATTTAATGTAACAATTTAATATTTATATGTCAATAGATTTGAATAATGTAAATTGTCATATTTAGTTTTAAGTTAAATATAAGAAACCAATATAAATGTTGAATTAGTGAATATTAATAAAAATATTAGCTTGAATGGGATTCATTTATATAAAAAAATAAATAGTGGAGATTGTTACATTTGGTTGTAAAATAGATAATGACTAAATAAAAGTGACCGTTGAATAAACCAATGCAATAAGTGTGGATAAGTAAAATTTAATGAATGTTGTCAATAATAAACGCACTTAAAATAGTAATAAATTAATTAAGGATATGAATAGTAAATTTGTGGACATGGTTGGTAAATATAACTAAATAATATGAAATAAGTATGCATTTATGATATGAAATATAAGTCAATGTTAATTTCACCTATAAATGTCCATTTATTTAATAGCAGGGTTTTAAATCAAGTAACAGATTTGTTAAAGTTTAATTGATAATTTATAAAATTTAATGTGAAATTTATTGCAGTTAAGTGACCTAATTTTCAGTTAGGATAAATTGATTTTTCATAAAAGATTTTTTAATTCCAGAGGATGTAACCAATGTTAATTTCATTAATAATATAACAAGTTGGATCTATTGCAGTAAATGGAATTTAATATTCAACCATTTGAATTAAGATAAATGAGAATTTAAGGCAATAGTCACCAGATATGAAGGGGATAGGATGAATTGAAATGTAGTCTATTTGTAAAACGATAAGTGATGTAGTATAGGAATGAAATCAAAAATAGGTAAGTTTAATTGAGACTTTAATTTCAAATAACGTATGAAATTGACCAAAATATAGTAAATGGAAATATGATAGTCAATATAAATATAGTCAATAGTAAATGGAATGAGAGCATTTAATGTAATGAATGTAAAATAGATATTAACTATGATTATAGAAAGGGTTCATAGAGAATGGAAGGATTGAAATCAGGGCTAAAGCAATGTATTGTGGGTAATTATAAATAATTGGATTTATTAAATTGAAAATAAATGGATTTAAACATCTAAATATTTCGTTAATAGGGATTTAAATGAAATCTAAGAATATTGAAATAATAGATTCTGAATCCAATATTTAATCCATCTATTTAAAATTTATGGAGGGAATAATCATTGATTTATTTAATTTAATAGAATTTTGGAGATTTAATTTATAATTTTGAATATAATGAAATGTAAGATTAACACTGAAATTTATAGACTTATCAACTTTTAATGCACAGCTAAACTTGTTAGATCATTTAAATTGATTATGAGTAATATAAACGATAAAATTTGGCCAATTTTAGAATTCTATTATAAAATTGGATTTTTATAATTTATTTTAATTTATTTTATTATTATAAAAATAGCCATTTTGGCCACGGACTCGGATTTCGATGAAACCAGTTTCATTGGATCCGTATCGGTGAATTATGGTAGGGTTTCAAATTTCGTATCGATCGGACCTGTTGTTTGATCGTACGGACGCGAAACGCCTTGAAATCAATTTAATTAAAAATCAATTTGTAATCAATTTGGAATCTTGTTTTCAGCATAACTTCTTCATACGATCGAATTTGGACGTGAAACTTTTTCCATCGCGTTCAGAATATTTCAAAATACCTATCTGGATATATGGGTTTAACATATTTCGTTCTGGGGTTAGAACGGGCTTTTTGGGCCATAGTTTGTTCCGTACGTTCATCTATCTGGTCTATTTACTCCAATCCAACCCTACTTACAAATAGACGATTATAAACCCTAGCCTCCATCTTCTATCATTTGTCTATACGTTCATTTTCTTCATCTCTTTCTCTTCCTCAATGGTTGCAAAACCTAGATCTATCTACAGTTCAAAATCAAAAGTGAAAATTCAAACTCTCCCAAAAATTCTCAAAACAATATATGTTGTAGCTGTCGATGTATACGTCACAGATCCGTGATTCGTTTCTCGATTCAGTTGTTCGTTCGTCCAGAAAAATTCAAAACAGTTTCGGCCGTTCATTACCTCGTCGCAAAGATTTGTTGGATCGCAAAACCCTTTCTGGGTTTTGCAGAGGGGACCAAGGGGAGGCGATCTATGTGGTTGGTTTTGTGGTTCAACGGCTGGATCGAGCTAAAGAATTGGATTAGGGTTTCGGCCAAGGGGAGAAAACGGCGGCGGCTGCTCTCGAGTTGCGAGTTCGTGACGTTGGGGGGGGGGGGGCGTAGTTTGGTCGTGTGGGTCTCGGCGTCGTCAGGTTGGTGGAGGTGATCGGTTCAAGAGGTGGCAGCCGCGGTTTGCCAAAACGTTCGACTTGGGTTTCTGCGTATTGAAGGGTTCATTCCTGTAGCTTGCGAATTTGAGGAAGGATGACGTGGCTATTATTTTGGTTAGTTTGATTTTTATTTTATTTTGTTTCAAACGTTTCGAATCGCTATAACTTTTACATACGAATTCGAATTCACGCGCGATTTATTTTGTTAGGATCGAAATTAAATTCCAGATCTTTTGACACTGGTTTGGACATATTTGGAGACCGTCGAAATTTTGGGTTTAAATTGGATTTAAATTCAATTTAAATCCCAAAGGTGAGTGTTTTAACCCACTCACAACTTCTAAAAGTTTTTATGTTTGTTGAATTTATTTTAGATATGAGTAGAAATTTATTTATGAATGTTTGGCATGTTTTATTCAGCATATCTGTTAATTCGCATTTATTTAATTTAACTGTTAATTTAGTTTATTTATTGCATATTAATTGACAGTTAGAATTTATTTATTCGCCTATAAACTGCTAGTTAACAGTTATAAAATTTATTACTGAATATAAACTGTTAGTTTAATAGTTGTTAAATTATTTTGAACATAACTGTTAGTAATTACATGTTATATATTATCTGATATATATTGATATTGATTTATTATTGGATGATGATTGTGATTTGGATGATGGATGATGTTGATGAATGGATGTTTATTTTATATCATTAAATTGCAAGTTATCATACATTTTTCATTTCATTCGGGATTGTGGTTTGAAATGATATACAACCGCAAAATTTTATTTTTAAATTGCGGATTGAAATGATAAATATCCGTATCACTTGACCATAGGATAGAAAATTATATACAGGCACCGTGGTCTATATATAAAATATTTTATAGTGATTTCTATGGTTTGTATGGAATACGGTTTATAATTTTTAATTTTGATATTTTCTTCTATATATGTATACATATGAATTTAGAGATTTTGAATTTAAGTTGTGTATAAATATCTTAAATAAAAATGGAAAAATTGAGAAAATGGAGTTTGATAATTATATCATATGTTTATTGTTTAAGTTTGGAAATTTTAAGATATGATATGTATAACTGGACTTTTCCAAGATAATTAAAAATGAATATGTTAGTATAAATTAAATTGAAGAAAATATTTAATTGTTAGAAATTGGAGTTTTATTTATGGATTTTTGTAAATATTCAAGACTAAATAATAGCACGTTTAATTTGCTGAAAGAAAATTTTCCAACTTTAGTTTTGAAATATTAATACTCCAAATGGATATATATATATATATAGAAATTGAAGTAGTTTTGGAACTTGAAAGTGATATTTAAATTTTGGTTTAGACTTTAAATAAAGAAACATATTTGTAAAGCCATGGAAATTATTTTTCTTTACAAAGTTACCTTAAAGTTAAACCATTTATTTTATATACCGTTGAATATCCAAACCATTCAAGTTTTAGAAGTTATGGTTTTAAAATTATGAATTTCGTAATATTATGCTTTGAAAGTATAATTCAAATGGTTGGTTTCCAGATATTATAAATTTTAAAGAAGTATGATTTTTGGAAAAGAAATATTTTTGGAATAAAACGATATCCTATTGTTTTGGGTTTTAAAATGATATCGTATTCATAGTTTGAAATGGAAATTTTATTTTGGTTTTAAAGTATAAACTATTTTTAAATGACCGCGGTGTTATAATAACGTTTGGTTGTTGAAGAGACCGGGATCGGAAGTTATCATACTCTCTGCCAACTCCGAAAACCACTTTAACAACCGTGTACGAGTTGGAGATTCCAAAATGAAGTAGGTTGGTGGCGGCGTTTCCTACAAGGTAAATACGTGGACCCGACTCCCGTGAGTTGGCATAAGGTGGCTAAAACAGGAGCGATACTCAGGCCAATGAGGTCATTCCTCTGATCGGACACTCCTCTTCGATATTATACTTTGACTTTGGATTGATTTAGTGGCCACTTTTACTTTGAATTTTGGGGGAGTTTGTTTCGAGGTGGGCGGTAGCTGCGGCTACGCGTTTCCATCAGCCCGGATAGCAATTGGTATATTTACCCTGGCATTGCCTAGTTGTGCCGTGTCACCTACCCTAGCGCACCTTATACGATTTTGTTTTGTACCATACCTATGGAGTGCCCTCTGACGACGCCCAGTACGGGGGAGATTACGGTACTATATAGACTATGGGAATATATTCTGTGTTAAGGGCTATTTGGGTAACCCATTAACGCTATTTAAAAGTAAGTTTATTTTATGAATAGACAATACTATAGTAGCGCAATATACTACATAGTAAATAGTTTAACGGATCCTTAGGGGATGTAAATCCCGAGCAACTCTTGAGTTACTGTACTCATATTTATTTCTGTTAATTTAACTCACATAAGATCTTTTATTTCTGACTCGAGTGTTTTTGTCTTTTCAAATTCGCATGGGTCTGTCCGAGAGTTTCAGGATTTGATGATTTAGCTCTGGAGGACGAAGACGAAGATTTGTATTATTATTATTTATAGTATTGCACTACACTCACACTGTATTCCACTGCATTGATATTATTGGTATGTGAACTCTGATATTTAATTGTATAAAGAAGAATCAAATGTTTTTTTTTGTAAACAGTTTTATAAACTGAATATTTTATTATTATATTTTATCCTTCCGCTGTGAGATTCTATTTTGTTTTATTTCTTCTCTATTTTCCTATTTACCCCATAACAATCCGCCCTTCCGTATGGTTTGAATTGGCACGTGTGTTTGTTTGAATCGTGCGAAAAAGGCGGGATGTTACAGTTGGTATCAGAGCTTTGGTTTAGCGATAAACCTTAGCTTTGTGGGGTTTAACTCTTTGTTAATAGGGTAGTAATACCCTATGGGAGTCGCTGAGTATATATATATGAGAGAGCGTATTTATTAGTGTTATAAAAAGATTTTGATATTGTGTTAATCTGTTCCATTTTGTATTTATAAATTCTGGTTGGTGCATGGGACGCTATGACATCAATAGGGATTTCTAAACACTTAATAGGACAGACCGACATAATATCTGTTTTAATATAGGTGAAATAACTTTGCTTATTATATTTTCTATATATAAAATAAAATTTTCAAATGATATCTATATTTGGTTGCAATAGATTGGTTATTAGGAATAAAATTTATAAATAATAGGTAAAATAAGATTGAAATTAGAATCAATGAAATTTGGAAATTTTAGGACTTAAGTCCGGGATTTTGAAAATTTTCTTTCAAAGGATTTTGAAATATAATAATATTGTTTGTAAATATTTTCCGATATAAATATTTCATTATAATTTGGAAGAATTGTTTTAAAGAAGATTTTGGAGAAAATAAGTTATGTACTTTCCTCTCTATCGCTGGAAAATAATTTCGGTGATGGCAGCCGCATCATCGACTTCTATTTTCGAGTTTCGAAGGGGAAAGGCCACTGTAGTAATTCTACTGCAGCTTTATTTTGAAAATATCTAAATTTTAAATTGTTTTAAATAAAACTAGAGGTATATAAATTATAAGAATATATTTATGTATTAAAATTTAACCTGGTATTTAATTCTTAATTTCCATTAATTAATTTTTTCAATTATGGTAGTGAAACAGAATTTAATTAATAATTGAAACCCTAAATAAAATAAGAGACTTAAATGCTAAGTTATAAAGGAAGTTAAAATTTTAACTTATAAGAAAATGGTAAAGATCTATTGAACAATGAATGAATTAAAGAATTGACATAACTTGTATAAGTTCAATTGCATTTTCTTTAACATATATAACTTACCAAATATGAAAAGTTGAAATGTTAAATAAGAAGATTGGAATAGAATATTATACAGGTAGAAATTTTGAAAATAATGAAGTATTCAATGAATTGCTATTATAAATAAGAATTTAATTGTATAAACTTAAGTTATATTTGAGATTTTACTAAAATTAAAGGTAAGTATTATAAATAGGTGATTTTAAACTTAAGTAAATAAAATAAAATTCTTTAATAAATAAGGATTGATGTGTAGGGTTAATGACTTTAGTATGATTTAAATGCTACTAGTTGGATAAAATGGGAAGTAGGTAATAAATAAATGACTGGAAACCCTAGGTTATAAATTAATAAAATCCTGTATTTATAAGAATGGAGGTTATAAGGTTAAGAATTTAAGTGTAATTAAAAAGGGGTTACTGTAATTAAATATGATAGAATGTAAGCAATTAATAAATGATTGAAATTGAGAAGTGCATTAAATGTAATACATATAAAAGAAACTTACATAACCTGGAAAATAAAAACATGAATAAGGGCAAGTAATAAGTAGAAATAAGGAAACAACCATTGAATGAGAAATAAAATTTGTAGTAGTTAGAAATAAATGTAAATTATAAAGAGAAAGGTTATGTGGTTTGGATAAAAGAAAGGAAAGAAAACAACTTAAGTATGTAATGAAATTTTATAAGTTAATTTGATTTGCTGGATTTAATTGTTATTGTGTGATTTAGGGTTGGTTGGGTAAGGAAATTTGAAGTGGTTGGATGAATAAATAATCTATTTTAGCCCATCTAAGACTGTTGAGTAAAGGATGCACTGGATAGATATTGTTCATTCCGTACCATTTCAAGTTTTGAACCCGAACAACTATTTGTTTGTTTGACTGAATGGTTGTTTTGTTTTGCATTTTGGGTATGCTGATTTTCGAAATTGATGGTTGTTGTATTGATTGGATATTAGGGATTGAAACCACGTAAATATTTCACTTTATATAAATTGTTAAACCTTTGGATTTTTATACGTGAAATGCAGGTTATGGAAGTAACTGCTACTGCTTTTGGTTCCATAATAATAAGCGTAAAATTGCCCGACAAATAGGTACGTTTCGGATTACGTTTTGTAGCGCTATTTATATAATTTTCCCATGTTAGGATATAATATTTTGGATAATATATGTAATATAATTGTTATATTTTGATATTATATTTTCTTCTGAACCTCTCCGTACAAAGGAGACTCTGCCAAATTTTTCCGTAAATTTTGGGCTTAGAATTATGTTGAAAATGTTTCCAAACTCTAATTATTTAAATATAAAAGGATATAATGATATAAAACGGGTAAACTTCATTTAAGGAAATTAATTTAGTAAATTATTGTTTATAAGTTAATATTTGAAATAAGATGTACTGTTTTATTCTTCCTTCTCCCTTCTTTTTCCTTTTCGGGGACGAAAAGTTTTGAGTGGGGGAGAGTGTAACAACCCGTTAAATTCGAAGGTATTAAATGAATTAATTTAATATGATTTCTAATTTAATTTAGAATGAAATAAAAGTCTTAAGATTTTATTCGAGTAAATGTAGGAATTAGATATAGTAATTGTAATTTAATGTAACAATTTAATATTTATATGGCAATAGATTTGAATAATGTAAATTGTCATATTTAGTTTTAAGTTAAATATAAGAAACCAATATAAATGTTGAATTAGTGAATATTAATAAAAATACTAGCTTGAATGGGATTCATTTATATAAAAAAATAAATAGTGGAGATTGTTACATTTGGTTGTAAAATAGATAATGACTAAATAAAAGTGACCGTTGAATAAACCAATGCAATAAGTGTGGATAAGTAAAATTTAATGAATGTTGTCAATAATAAACGCACTTAAAATAGTAATAAATTTATTAAGGATATGAATAGTAAATTTGTGGACATGGTTGGTAAATATAACTAAATAATATGAAATAAGTATGCATTTATGATATGAAATATAAGTCAATGTTAATTTCACCTATAAATGTCCATTTATTTAATAGTAGGGTTTTAAATCAAGTAACGGATTTGTTGAAGTTTAATTGATAATTTATAAAATTTAATGTGAAATTTATTGCAGTTAAGTGACCTAATTTTCAGTTAGGATAAATTGATTTTTCATAAAAGATTTTTTAATTTCAGAGGATGTAACCAATGTTAATTTCATTAATAATATAACAAGTTGGATCTATTGTAGTAAATTGAATTTAATATTCAACCATTTGAATTAAGATAAATGAGAATTTAAGGCAATAGTCACCAGATATGAAAGGGATAAGATGAATTGAATGTAGTCTATTTGTAAAACGATAAGTGATGTAGTATAGGAATGAAATCAAAAATAGATAAGTTTAATTGAGACTTTAATTTCAAATAACGTATGAAATTGACCAAAATATAGTAAATGGAAATATGATAGTCAATATAAATATAGTCAACAGTAAATGGAATGAGAGCATTTAATGTAATGAATGTAAAATAGATATTAACTATGATTATAGAAAGGGTTCATAGAGAATGGAAGGATTGAAATCAGGGTTAAAGCAATGTATTGTAGGTAATTATAAATAATTGGATTTATTAAATTGAAAATAAATGGATTTAAACATCTAAATATTTCGTTAATAGAGATTTAAATGAAATCAAAGAATATTGAAAAAATAGATTCTGAATCCAATATTTAATCCATCTATTTAAAATTTATGGAGGGAATAATCATTAATTTATTTAATTTAATAGAATTTTGGAGATTTAATTTATAATTTTGAATATAATGAAATGTAGGATTAACACTGAAATTTATAGACTTATCAACTTTTAATGCACGGCTAAACTTGTTAAATCATTTAAATTGATTATGAGTAATATAAACGATAAAATTTGGCCAATTTTAGAATTTTATTATAAAATTGGATTTTTATAATTTATTTTAATTTATTTTAAAAATAGCCATTTTGGCCACGGACTCGGATTTCGATGAAACCAGTTTCATTGGATCCATATCGGTGAATTATGGTAGGGTTTCAAATTTCGTATCGATCGGACCTGTCGTTTGATCGTACGGACGCGAAACGCCTTGAAATCAATTTAATTAAAAATCAATTTGTAATCAATTTGGAATCTTGTTTTCAGCATAACTTCTTCATACGATCGAATTTGGACGTGAAACTTTTTCCATCGCGTTCAGAATATTTCAAAATACCTATCTGGATATATGGGTTTAACATATTTCGTTCCGGGGTTAGAACGGGCTTTTTGGGCCATAGTTTGTTCCGTACGTTCATCTATCTGGTCTATTTACTCCAATCCAACCCTACTTACAAATAGACGATTATAAACCCTAGCCTCCATCTTCTATCATTTGTCTATACGTTCATTTTCTTCATCTCTTTCTCTTCCTCAATGGTTGCAAAACCAAGATCTATCTACAGTTCAAAATCAAAAGTGAAAATTCAAACTCTCCCAAAAATTCTCAAAACAATATATGTTGTAGCTGTCGATGTATACGTCACAGATCCGTGATTCGTTTCTCGATTCAGTTGTTCGTTCATCCAGAAAAATTCAAAACAGTTTCGGCCGTTCATTACCTCTTCGCAAAGATTTATCGGATCGCAAAACCCTTTCTGGGTTTTGCAGAGGGGACCAAGGGGAGGCGATCTATGTGGTTGGTTTCGTGGTTCAACGGCTGGATCGAGCTAAAGAATTGGATTAGGGTTTCGGCCAAGGGGAGAAAACGGCGGCGGCTGCTCTCGAGTTGCGAGTTCGTGACGTTGGGGGGGGGGGGGGGGGGCGTAGTTTGGTCGTGTAGGTCTCGGCGTCGTCAGGTTGGTGGAAGTGATCGGTTCAAGAGGTGGCAGCCGCGGTTTGCCAAAACGTTCGACTTGGGTTTCTGCGTATTGAAGGGTTCATTACTGTAGCTTGCGAATTTGAGGAAGGATGACGTGGCTATTATTTTGGTTAGTTTGATTTTTATTTTATTTTGTTTCAAACGTTTCGAATCGCTATAACTTTTACATACGAATTCGAATTCACGCGCGATTTTTTTTGTTAGGATCGAAATTAAATTCCGGATCTTTTGACACTGGTTTGGACATATTTGGAGACCATCGAAATTTTGGGTTTAAATTGGATTTAAATTCAATTTAAATCCCAAAGGTGAGTGTTTTAACCCACTCACAACTTCTAAAAGTTTTTATGTTTGTTGAATTTATTTTAGATATGAGTAGAAATTATTTATGAATGTTTGGCATGTTTTATTCAGCATATCTGTTAATTCGCATTTATTTAATTTAACTGTTAATTTAGTTTATTTATTGCATATTAATTGATAGTTAGAATTTATTTATTCGCCTATAAACTGCTAGTTAACAATTATAAAATTTATTACTGAATATAAACTGTTAGTTTAATAGTTGTTAAATTATTTTGAACATAACTGTCAGTTATTACCTGTTATATATTATCTGATATATATTGATATTGATTTATTATTGGATGATGATTGGGATTTGGATGATGGATGATGTTGATGAATGGATGTTCATTTTATATCATTAAATTGCAAGTTATCATACATTTTTCATTTCATTCGGGATTGTGGTTTGAAATGATATACAACCGCATAATTTTATTTTTAAATTGAGGATTGAAATGATAAATATCTGTATCACTTGACCATAGGATAGAAAATTATATACAGGCACCGTGGTCTATATATAAAATATTTTATAGTGATTTCTATGGTTTGTATGGAATACGGTTTATAATTTTTAATTTTGATATTTTCTTCTTTATATATATACATATGAAGTTAGAGATTTTGAATTTAAGCTGTGTATAAATCTCTTAAATAAAAATGGAAAAATTGAGAAAATGGAGTTTGATAATTATATCATATGTTTATTGTTTAAGTTTGGAAATTTTAAGATATGATATGTATAACTGGACTTTTCCAAGATAATTAAAAATGAATATGTTAGTATAAATTAAATTGAAGAAAATATTTAATTATTAGAAATTGGAGTTTTATTTATGGATTTTTGTAAATATTCAAGACTAAATAATAGCACGTTTAATTTGCTGAAAGAAAAATTTCCAACTTTAGTTTTGAAATATTAATACTCCAAATGGATATATATATATATATAGAAATTGAAGTAGTTTTGGAACTTGAAAGTGATATTTAAATTTTGGTTTAGACTTTAAATAAAGAAACATATTTGTAAAGCCATGGAAATTATTTTTCTTTACAAAGTTACCTTAAAGTTAAACCATTTATTTTATATACCGTTGAATATCCAAACCATAAAAGTTTTAGAAGTTATGGTTTTAAAATTATGAATTTCATAATATTATGCTTTGAAAGTATAATTCAAATGGTTGGTTTCCAGATATTATAAATTTTAAAGCAGTATGATTTTTGGAAAAGAAATATATTTGGAATAAAACGATATCCTATTGTTTTGGGTTTTAAAATGATATCGTATTCATAGTTTGAAATGGAAATTTTATTTTGGTTTTAAAGTATAAACTATTTTTAAATGACCGCGGTGTTATAATAATGTTTGGTTGTTGAAGAGACCGGGATCGGAAGTTGTCATACTCTCTGCCAACTCCGAAAACCACTTTAACAACCGTGTACGCGGTGGAGATTCCAAAATGAAGTAGGTTGGTGGCGGCGTTTCCTGCAAGGTAAATACGTGGACCCGACTCCCGTGAGTTGGCATAAGGTGGCTAAAACATAAGCGATTCTCGGGCCAATGAGGTCATTCCTTTGATCGGACACTCCTCTTCGATATTATACTTTGACTTTGGATTGATTCAGTGGCCACTTTTACTTTGATTTTTGGGGGAGTTTGTTTCGAGGTGGCCGGTAGCTGCGGCTACGCGTTTCCATCAGCCCGGATAGCAATTGGTATATCTACCCTGGCATTGCCTAGTTGTGCCGTGTCACCTACCCTAGCGCGCCTTATACGATTTTGTTTTGTACCATACCTATGGAGTGCCCTCTGACGACACCCAGTACGGGGGAGATTACGGTACTGTATAGACTATGGGAAAATATTCTGTGTTAAGGGCTATATGGGTAACCCCTTAACGCTATTTAAAAGTAAGTTTATTTTATGAATAGACACTATTATAGTAGCGCAATATACTACATAGTAAATAGTTTAACGGATCCTTAGGCGATGTAAATCCCGAGCATCTCTTGAGTTACTGTACTCATATTTATTTCTGTTAATTTAACTCACATAAGATCTTTTAGTTCTGACTCGAGTGTTTTTGTCTTTTCAAATTCGCTCGGGTCAGTCCGAGCGTTTCAGGATTTGAAGATTTAGCTCTGGTGGACGAAGACGAAGATTTGTATTATTATTATTTATTGTATTGCACTACACTCACACTGTATTCCACTGCATTGATATTATTTGTATGTGAACTCTGATATTTAATTGTATAAAGAAGAATCAAATGTTTTTTTTTGTAAACAGTTTTATAAACTGAATATTTTATTATTATATTTTATCCTTCCGCTGTGAGATTCTATTTTGTTTTATTTCTTCTCTATTTTCTTATTTACCCCATAACAATACGCCCTTCCGTATGGTTTGAATTGGCACGTGTGTCTGTTTGAATCGTGCGAAAAAGGCGGGATGTTACAACTGGGGTACCACCTGTCACAGTACGGGGCCTAGATCACCGTACCGAGGAGTACGCCCGCTCCCCTGCAACACAAGGTCGGAACCATCCCTTACTGGACAGTCCCGAGTGAGATCACCCCGCGGTTGGGATCAGCAACCGTACCACTAAGCTGAAATAAAAAGGGACATCTGGACTGGAATAACCTCACCCTTCTTGGGTGCTACCCACCTAGCCTTGTTGCATATCCCCTGATTTTCAGTCATTCCCATTTGATGAGGCTTGAGGCTAAGCGTAACGTTTAAGAACAATATCCCTTAAAATGCCCATCGTCCACCTGACAATGTTTTCGCAAGCATTCGTCCATACAAGTCCGTCCCGGGTTCAAACGGAACTGAAGCCACTATTCCTACTACATCCATTTTAGAAATATCCTCAGGATTAGTAGCGACTAGCCCTTGCACTTCACTGCTCCATCTTCGAATCCTAAATCGTTTACCACGAAACGTACAAACCGGATCGAAGTGGTTTTCGAGAAATAAATCTCGATCCCGGTCTCTTCGAAACGATCAACGTATTTGTCCAATATTGATAGTCGGTTATTTAACTATCAATTATATTCACAAAACAACCATCAACCAATAAATAATTTTCCAAATTATTTATTAATCTCAAAATATCTTTATAAGATAAATTCTATTTTCAATCCTTTGAAAACAGTTTCAAAACCACCTTTCTTTTCAGAATAAACTTTCACAAATATTTCCTATCTCCTCTGAAATCACCAAGCACAAAACTAGATTTTTTTCTAAAATAATTTAAAACACTTTACTCTGAAATATATATTTTAAAACACTTAGGATAAAACTACTTAAATAATTTGTTAAAAATACATACTATATGAATTTGAGAAAATAAAGTTACTTTATAAAATATAAAACTAGGTTTCACTTTCAAAACAAATACTAAGTCACTTTTAAATAATTAATGCTATAATATATTAAAAGGAAATACTTGCTTTAGAAATTAAATATTAGAAATAATAAATTTTACAAAACGTGATTTCTTTAAAAACAACTTTAAAACATTTAATTTATATTTACAAATTTACTTTTAAACATGTACTTGGCTATCCAGAGAATATTCCAACTCCAATCACTTAAATCAATTTCCCAAATTGATTTCCAATTCATTCTATTTGAAATAAATTTCTTTACTTGCTCGGTTCATTTCAAAATTCATTAGTTATGGATTTTATTTTTATTATTATTACTATTTTAAGTGAAATATATCAATTTCAGGCTTTCTCAAATTCTTCATTATTCCTTTCCATAAGTTAGCTCTTAAAATATTAAATAAATATTTTGTTCTATTAAATAATACCACTGAAGTTTCAAACTTCATTAACTTTCTGTTTATACAAAAATTCATTTCCATATAAAGAATTTTATTAATTAGTATTTTGGAACTACTAATATTCTTATCCAATTCACTTTAATTTATATATATTCGTTATAATTATTTCTTAAGAGTTCACTTCTTTATTTCCTTTCAAAATCCAATTCTATATATTTGGATAAAACAGAGTACCAAAATATTCAAGTAGACGATAACATTCGATATTCTAATATAATTCATCACAGAATATCAATCAATCACAGCAGTGGATATTTAATAATTTAAATACATGTCGAGGAATCCAGTTGGATCCCTCCAACCTATTGTCCCTGCATTCACAGACGTTAGCACAATATAATGCATCAATTCCCAATTATAGCATACAATAGCACATCAAACAATTCAACCATTCAAACAATTATTTAAATTTAATCACTTAAATTTAAATTTAAACTGAGTGAGATTAACTCACCTTAAATTTTTGTTTGCAATCTGATCTACACCGGTTTGTTACTCCATTATTTTTGACCTTGAATAAACAATTTATATGATTTATAAATATTTGAAATAATTGAATCGTAAATTTTTCAATTTAATAAATTTAATTAGCTAGTAATTTAAATGTAAACAATTTTCCTTTTAATAAATTATCCTTTGTAACTAAAATAAATTTAAATTTAATCAACTAATATTTTAGTTTTAAACAAATTTTCCTTCCATAACTATGTTAATAATTTGGTAACTAAAATATGTATATGTACATTTGTTTTAGGTTTAGTTGTGAAATCGAATGTATATTTATAAAATACCTTAAATAGATTTCATAGAAACTAATTTATATAAACTTTCACACATTTTTCTTCTTTTTTTTTCTTTTTAAAAACAAGAACTAGTTAACAGATGATTATTAATATGATTATTGTTTTCCTATAAACTCTTTTCTTTACTAAAATATCTTTAGAATATACTATTTTTAAATTAAAATAGAACTATCTTACTTTCTTGCTTTTGACCATATACATATATATATAACAAAATTCTAAATTAACATGAAATCAAATTTTTATGCAAATCCCATATTATTATCATTATTTTCTGTATATATGTTCAAACAAAAAGTGCTTTCTGAAAACTAAAATAGATCTATCCAGAAATATAAATCTTATACCTTACTGCTTAACCTCACGTGCTCGAGAACGAGCGTTCTCTGATAACTGCTGCTATAATCACGCGAACGACCATCAGTTCGCCACTAACCCTTCCATCGCAGTCGATATCTGCTTGCCTTCCTCAACCACCACTATTGCCGAAATCGCCCACGAGTTCGCCACTAGAATCGCGACGCCTCCTATCGACGATCGCCTCCATCTCGTGATGCCGCTCACCATCGCGAGGTCCTCCAAACGACATCAACGCCAAACATGCTTCGAGAAACTAGCTCACCCAAAAGATCGAAACAATTCGAAGCTTCAACTAGAACTATAGACGACGAGGTCGGCCACGAGAATAAATCGAGAGGAAATGGAAAGAACTCGATCGAAGAGATTTAGGGAAGGCATTTTTTTTTACTGGATAATTTCAATTTGTAGGGGAGAAATGGAACGGTAGGGAGAAGGTGTGAATTTGAAGTGTAAAACCTTTTTGTTCGGCCATACGTTTGTTTTTCTGCGAATTTGATTAATACGAGAATTCTGGAAGAAGGCTCGGCTTTGAAATAGATGGGAAGGAGGCGTATAAAAGAAGATTTGACTTTAGATTTGATTTTTCTTTTATATGTATTTTTTATTTCGATTAATTATCAATTAAATTTTCAGCGCGTTTATATCTCGTGTGCTTACACAACAACTCCTATTGCTACGAAAATTGAAACCCGATAATAATACAATATTATGGATCCAATGGAACTGGTTTCGTCGAATTCCGGGACTGTGCCTTGGAAGGCTATTTTAAATTCAATTTAAACTATAAAAATTTTTAAACTAAACAAACCATTGTTAAATTCAATTTTACAACTTCTATTACTCTCATTATTACCAATATAAAATTTGTAAGCCTTCAAATTATTTTTAACAGGCTTTAAAACTCTTGATTCAACATTTTACCCAACTTCCAATTTGTTTAATTTAATCATTTAATTATCAAATAATATAGTGTTATTTGAATTTAAGCTAAAATTACTCTATTTAATATTTAAAATCAATTAAATATTCAGATTTTAAATGCTCGAAAATTCCAGGTCGTCACACTTTATTTTTAAAATACCCATTTCAAAAATAAGATATTCTTTTTAATTAGCTAGCTTAAATTTCCATTAAAATCCGGGTTCTATCGTTTCAAACCCACAATCCCAAGTCAAAATCAAATAAAAATCGCTTGAGCCTATCATTTCAGCTCATAATGATTTTTCCCTATTCTAATGTCTGTTCGGGTATGTGTCATTTAAACCCATAGTGATTCTATAACAGGGAACTTGTGGTGATGAGAAACAGAAATAAAATAACAATATGGCATATAATATCATATCAGGTGATGTAACAGGTATATAATCAGGTTATAACATCATATAATCATATTACAGGCATGTATTAACATATCATATCAATTTTACACATTCAGTTATCATCGTTTCACAGTTATATAAGTACGAATGTCGAGAGTGATATACTCACCTTCCAAAGCTAGAGATGACAAACTAGAGACACGCAACAACACTGAAAGGCACGACAAAGCACGAACTAGATTCGAATAGAAGTAGCACCCAAATCCAAATCTTGTGAACAAATAAATACCATAAACATAAGTATATGATTCAACAATGTAAAATATGAATTAAACAACGAAAAGTATGAACTAAAATGACATAAGCTTTTGCTTTAACCATCAAGTGTGCTTGGCTACATCACCTATAGGCTCGGCCACACCCTTACATGGCTCGGCCATGATGTATTCAAGGCAAGTAGACTTGGTTTTGAGATCACAAGGCACGACCATGACAAGAGTATGTGAAGATTGGTAAGTTACAAAGCAAGGAAGGCAAAGAGGCACGCAATTCAAGGGTATTGGGTTCACATAGGTTTGGCCATAGTCTAGCATGGCTCGGCCATGTTTGTTTGGGTCAAGTGGTCATCATAGGCATGACTCGAAGATGTAGCAATAGGAGATGGTGTTGTGTTGAGTTGTGGCAGAGGAAATAAGGAGAAGGGGTGAATAATGGTGGTCGACTAGGGCTCGAAACAATTTTTGGTGATGGTTTTGATCCATGGAGTTATGGCTATGGCATGAGGTGGTGGTGAGGAGTAGTAAACGATCATGGGTGGAGGTGGAGAGGGGTTGTGGTCGGTAGTAGCATGGTTTGGCCGAGCATAGGAGGAAGAAAACAAAAGAAAAACAAAAGAAAATGGCAAAAGAAGAAAGGACAAATCATGGGAAAAACCTTAATGTATTCTTTTTTTTTTGTGAATGAGAATGGGATGTTGTACGTGATTTAGGAATGAAAATGCACGGCTAAATAAGTGTGAAGGGATGACTAAGAAATGAAGAGGCTAGGCATAGGAAAAGTAATGAGTTAAAACATATAACTCAAGTCTCTTTGAATTTCCAAGCCATTTATCAAAAATAAATAAGTCAAAAACCAAATACATAAAAATAAAAGTCAACACAAATTAAAATTGAAAATAAAATAGAGAAATGAACATAGGAAAAATAGAAAGTAAAATACGGAAAATAATTGCAGGTAAAACGCTACATTTTATCCAATTTAAAAAGTATAAAGCAGAATTTGACGAAAAGAAAAACAGAACGAATATCAGAAACATATCCAGCATCAAAGAAAAAGATTAGAAATTTAAAATTAACATTTAAAATTTTCAAATGAAAGTCAAAGTTTGACCAAAGTTGGCAAAAATATAAAATTTTCAGAAAATATTTATTTTATTACATTTGGAAAATAAATTACAAACAAAATTCAAAATTGCATTGGAAAATTCCAAAAATTCAAATTTAAATGATTTAAAAATCAAAGTTTTCAAATAAATTAAATTTAAAAATATTTACAAAATTTTGAGTTACATTACTGATAATCAATACAGGTATTAAATTGACAATTTAAAATTCAATATTAAATTAAATAATAATTTAATGCAACAAAAGTCAAATTTAACCAGAATGACAAATTAACATACCAAACAGCAATCAATTGATTTCTAATCACATTACAAATTTAATTTAACTAACGTAAGATAGTTTAGTAACGTGATAGGGTTAAAACACTCACCTTTGATTTTATCCTATAAAAATCCAAACAGAAGCGCAAAACTCAACAACCTCCAAATTCAATTAAATTAATTTCATGTTGTCCGAAATTTAAATATGAATCCAACAAAATAAATTGTGCGTGAATCAAAAATTATATGCAAAAGATATTCATGTTATAAAAAATATTATTAATACAAAAAATTAGCATGGTTAAAAAAATAAAACAAAACAAATAAATAAGAAACAATTAATACTTGTGTTTTTCTCAAGACGAGGTTTCAAGAAAAGATTGAAGAACAACTAAGATGAGGACAGGAAGTGTACGAAAAATGAAAGAAAAATCATGTTTTATAAAAGAAAGATTTTGGATTTGCAAGAATAAGAGCTTTAGAATATGAGGTATCAGGAGAAACAAAATGTAAAATCTGTACGTTATTTATAATTAGGAAATGAAGGTGGAAGGACAAAAAAAAAATGTCATATTTTATTTTGGAAGTTTCAGGCATTAATAATGCATAAGGAAATGTGCGTAGGAATGGAAAACTTTGCAAACGAAAGTAAAATTTTGTATGCATGCAAATGAGGTGGCAAGAATTAAATAAAACCTAGAAGTCTAGGCTCAGGTATTAAACAGAAGGAGAAATAAATGGATCAAGTATTAATAATAAGGTAACTATATTAAAACGTTCATGCAACAATTAATCATAAAAGAAATGAAGGGATGATGTACGTCGCACAACCTTTTGAAATTCAATTTTTTTGAAACATAACCAAAGTTAACTTCAGTGACTCAAATAATATTCAAATTTGTATGCATTCTGTAAAGACCCGATTTTTCGACTTTCGAAAGTCGACATTAATACGTTCAATGTATCAACTGTCGAACCATCGATCGCTGGAAAACCGAACCATTAGGGTTTAAGAAGAAAAGGGTAGAAGAAGAAAACAGAAACAATAACAGAATCTCACATATTGCAGCGGAACAACATATAATAGGTAAATGAATATCTTTAAAACAAAGAACTATATCAGTTATTACATTACATCACATTACATTACATTATCAGAGTGTACAACAATAGCAACGGAAAAGAAATACAACATATACTAGTTAATACGCCACGCCATCCAGCTTGCCTCCAAATCTCTACAGCAACTCCTGAATTCCAGAATGACCTGATAACCTGACTCTAGATTGCCCGTGTGGAAATTGGTGGTACCTAGAGTTTAGAAAGGGAACAATAAACTCCAGGTCAGTCGTGGGACTGGTTGAGTTCTTAAAAATAGTTATTTTTAACCATAAGAAAACAAAGGAATTTAAAATAAATCCGCAATGCTTTTTGAATAATAAAACTACCATAGGGCCTCCCGACACACACACAATGCAATCGCACACTTGAAGGAGATTTCTCCTTATGATAGTCAAATACGCTTAATACGCAAAATCTTTTTAATATTATCATTAGTGCATAGTGCAGAAAACATTAGCAAGTATAATATTAATCTTAGCTAGCATGCGTACCATTATACTATGCCTACTATTACTACCATATTAAATGGAAGGTTCTACAACTAAAACCGTACAAGGCACGTATTGGTGATTGGATTTCCAACGAATGGTCAGGCAAAGGAACTTTCTGGGCCACATGGGTACGCCTTTCGAGCGACGCCCGGAGAACCTAACCGGATCTCTGCCAACACAAGGCTGGGTTACCCTTGCAAAAATAGGTAACTACCGACACGAGTATGCCATCCCCCAGTTGTAAACAACCTTTATCTGAGGATCATCAATACCAACAACCACAAAGTAATAAATTTGCAGCAAGCACATAGGTCAGGTATCTGGGCTCCATACCATGATCCACCTCTATCCAGAAGGAAATGAACATACCTTAAGGGGCGTTACTCCCTAAAACCTTGCTGCATTCTTCCTGTTTCGACCATTCCGGGGTGTGAGGTCTTACGAAGTCTCGTCCACAAAGCTACGCTTTTCACAAAAGCCATGCTTCGATCAACAAATGATCTGCAGCACTTCGTATGTCACATTACAAATTGGGAATGTATTACTAGTAACCATCAACTACATAACCTCTGAGCTCGTACGTCTCAGGGAAGGGTGTTAAGCTAAGAGAATAAATTCTCCTCCACCAACAGAAATGTATTTGATAGAAACCAGATTTACATCTCAAATTTGTAACGTCGGACACACATCCATACAAGTCCGTACTAGGATCGAACGGAATCGAACGCACTTCCAAAGAAACCCTTGCAATCCGGATATTCATTAATCATGTCCGGAATCCCTATCACAAAGGGTGATAGAATCTCTATACCTGAGCAACCCGGTGGTGAGACATTCGACAAGTAATCCTTTCGCTTTCAAAAATATCCGGTCTTCAACACCATCTTTAAATGCAATGCCATTTCGTCGTATCGTTATTCGAATTGGATTTTATGACACAAGGTCCTCTCCCGGCTAATTCGAATAACGAGCGCTTATTTTAAAAAAAATAAATGTTACATTCAAATTCAACACAAATCACAACAAATTCCACTTTGATCGTTTTAAATAAAAGATCCATCACAATCACAAAGGTTCGATGTGGGTTTCGAATATCCATTTGGAATTTGACTCTGGTCGCATCGAAATTCGAATGCCATTTAAAAAGGTCAATATTGATAATCGGTTATTTAACTATCAATCATTATTCACAACAATTACTGGATTCAAATAATTTTCCAAATTATTTAATTTCAACATATCTTCGCAAGATATAATTTCACACTTCATCCATTTGAAAAACAATTTCAAATCAATTTTTCCCTACGCGGAAAACATTTCCAAATATGTATTCATTTCCATTGAAAATCCGCCGATTTCAAATATTTTAAAATAATATAAAATCAAACTGTAGTAGGAAACATTTAAAATAAACTATTTTAGAATATTTGCTTAAATATTAGTTATGAAAAATATTATACTAATATCTCATATAAAAATTCAGGTCCAAAACTAATTTTAAAATACAATTAGTGGATAGAGTATAAATATTTAAATAACTATTTTCTAAATCAAATATCAATTTAAATCTTTAAAATAATCCCTTATATAATTAATTAAATAAATTTTTACTTTAAACAATTTCCAAAACTAATTTCTCCAACAATATTATTTTGAAACTAAATCTAGAACTTTTAAATTTTATTCAAAAGCTATTTTAAAAATATACTCGGCTTTCCATTGAAGAATTCTTTTTCTATTACAAAATGGTCAATTAAAATAATTTAATAAATCTTCTTGATTTATTTTAATTTACATTTCAAATCTGTAAATTCTTTTCCACACTTTAAAAATAAACCAATATTTATTTTTAAACAATTTCCCTTTTCTTTTCAAATTCCCGTTGTGAATTTACATTTCCAAATATCAACTGATATACGAATTTTAAATCGATTCCCAAATATCATTTTCAAACCAAATCAAATCTCAAATTGATTTCCAATTTATTTCAAACACAAAATCAAATTCCAATTTGATTTCCCAAATTAATTTTCCAATATCAAATCAATTTCAAATTGATTTCCCAAATTATTTCCAAAACACCAAACAAATTTCCAAATCGATTCGTAAGATTTATTTTAACTCCAAATTTAATTTCTAAATATATTTCCTTTTTGAAATAAATTCTTTTATCTCTTTCAAATACTTAAAATCAGTATCTTAAATAAATTCTTCAACTATTAAACAATATTACACGAAATTCCTTTATTAAAATATTTTTCCCATATTTTTGGAATTTATTCGATCGGATTATAAAATTCAACTTTAATACTTTAATTGTAACGGTCTAGGCTTTTCTACTTTAATTTCCAAAAAAAAAAATCCAATTTCATATTTCTGTTATCCTACGATACCAAAAATATATTCGGCTAAATTACAGCCTTCAACGGTTTCAATCACAAATAATCGCACACAGATTATAAATAATCGTTACACAACATAGGAAACATATTAAATATTTGAGGAATCCAGTTGGATCCCTCCAACCTGTTTCCTTGCATCCATAGATAATAGCATAACAAATTAAATACCAATTCCACTTCAAGGTGGAATATCGCTGTATATGGGATTCATAAAATATTATCCGCTATTATGCGGTGCAATTGGGTCTCATCCGCTATATAATGCAGGAAATCAACTCCAAATACATATATAATACCAATTCCACTTCAAGGTGGAATATCGCGGTATATGGGTTTAATATAATAATGTAAGGTCCCGCCTTTTCGCACGCTTTAAATCGACACACGTGCCAATTCAAACCGTTCGGAAGGGTGGATATTATGGGGTAAATAAGAAAACGAGAGAGAAATAAACAAAACAGAATCTCACAGTGGAAGGATAAAATATAATAATAAATATACAGTTCATGAAACTGTTTACAAAACATTTGATTCTTCTTTATACAATAAATAGCAGAGTTCATATACCAACAAATATCAATGTAGGGGAATTAAATAGTGTAGTGGAATAATATAGTAAATAGTAATACTACAAATCTTCGTCTTCGTCCTCAAGAATAAAATCTTCAAATCCTAAAACGCTCGGACTGACCTGAGCGAATTGAAAAGACAAAACACTCGAGTCAAAACTAAAAGATCTTATGTAAGTTAAATCAACAGAAATAGATATGAGTGCAGTATCTCAAGAGATGCTCGTGATTTACATCTCCTCAGGATACGTTAAACTATTTACTATGTAGTATATTGTGCTATTATAATAGTCTCTAATAGTAAAATAAACATACTTTTAAATAGCGTTAAGGAGTTACCAAATCTTCCCCTTAACACAATAATAGTCCCAGTAGTCCATCCAATATAATAGTCCCTCCTGATCGGGAAGCCACCAGAGGATACCACACGGGCTACGAGTTTGGATTTCTCCCGTAGCCCGTGTGGTATCCTCTGGTGGCTTCCCGATCAGGAGGGACTATGATATTTGATGGACTACTGGGACTATTATTGTGTTAAGGGGGAGATTGGGTTACTCCTTAACGCTATTTAAAAGTATGTTTATTTTACTATTAGGCACTATTCTAATAGCGCAATATACTACATTATAAATAGTTTAATGGATCCTTAGGAGATGTAAATCCCGAGCATCTCTTGAGTTACTACACTCATATCTATTTCTGTTGATTTAACTTACTTAAGATCTTTTAGTTCTGACTCGAGTGTTTTGTCTTTTCAATTCGCTCGGGTTAGTCCGAGCGTTTCAGGATTTGAAAATTTTATTCTGGAGGACGAAGACGAAGATTTGTAGTATTACTATCTACTATATTATTCCACTAAACTATTTAATTCCGCTGCATTGATATTTATTGGTATGTGAACTCTGATATTTATTGTATAAAGAAGAATCAAATGTTTTGTAAACAGTTTCATGAACTGTATATTTATTATTATATTTTATCCTTCCGATGTGAGATTCTGTTTTGTTTATTTCTTTCTCGTTTTCTTATTTACCCCATAAAATCCGCCCTTCCGAACGGGTTTAATTGGAACGTGTGTCGATTTAAAGCATGCGAAAAGGTGGGACGTTACCTCTGGTATCAGAGCTTTGGCCTAGCGATAAACCTTAGCTTTATGGGGTCTGATTTTTTGTTAATAGGGTAGTAATACCCTATGGGAGTCGCTGAGTGTATATGTGAGAGAGCGTATTTGTTAGTGTTATAAAAATGTTTTAATATTGTGTTAATCTGTTCCGTTTTGTGTTTATAAATTCTGGTTGGTGCATGGGACGCTATGACATCAATAGGGATTTCTACACACTTAATAGGACAGACCGACATAATTTTTGTTTTCAATATAGGCGAATGAAATAATTTTGCCTATTATATTTTCTATATATATAAAATAAATTTTATAAAGATTTTATTTGGTTGCAATATATTAGTTGTTAGGAATAAAATTTATAAATAATAGGTAAAATAAGATTGAAAATATAAATAATAGCTGAAATAAAGTGTAAATAAAATAAATGAAAATTTGAAATTTAGAACTTAAGTTCCGGGATTTTGAACTTTCTTTCGAATTGTTTGGAATATAGTAATAATATTTTTAGAAGTATTTTCTGATATAAATATTCAGTATAAATTGAAAGAATGTGTTTTAAAAAGGAATTTCCAAAAGAAAAATTTCTGTACTACCCTCTTTGTCGTTGGAAAATGATTTCGGTGATGAGTGCACGCATCATCGACATTCATTTTCGAGTTTCAAAGTGGGAAGGCCACTGTAGTATGTTACTACAGAGTTGTTTTGATGAACAAATATAAATTTTAAATTGTTTAAATATAATTTGAGATGTATAAATTTGTAAGTGTATATTTATATATTATTTTAAAGTAAATTGAAATTTGACCCGGTATTTAATTCTTAAGTTTTCGATTTATTAATAGTTTCCATTATTGTAGTGAAATGGAATGTAACCGATTAATAATTGGAGTCTTTAATTAAAACAAGGAATTTAACGCCCAGTTATAAATGAAATTAAAAGAAAGAGAAATGGAAATCTTATATAACAAATATATAATTATTGAACCATTAATTAATTAAAGGAAATAAGATAAAATTGTATAACTTTCAATTACATCCTTATAAACATATATATAACTACCGAATATTAAAAGTTCAAATGTTAAAAAGAATTGTGATAGATATTATACAAGTAATAAACTCGAGATAATGAAAGTATTCAATTAGTTCTTTAACAAATAAGAATTGGACATTGTAATTGTCATAAACTTAAGTTATAATGGAAATATTTCTATAATGAATTGTGATAGGAAGTAATTATTGTAAGAAGACAATTAAAGACTTAAGTATAATTGAGAAGATACTAAAATAATTTAATGAAAAGTTGGTATTGTAATCAAGTAATCATAAACTTAAGTAAATAGATTGAAGTTACTTCTGTATAAAATAAGAAATAAAAAAGAAAGAAAAATGTTGAGGATTAAAACTTAAGTTAATAAATTTACCTGCTACTTTGATTTTATATGATAATATAAATAAATGAATGTAATATTATAAAAGGAAAATTTACATGGTATAAATAAATGAGAATAAATCATATTAACTTGATCTATTGTTGGATTTGTTATTTGTTTTGGTCTATGGTTGTTGGGTAATGATACTTTAAAATTGTTTGGATGAATCTATAATCTATTTAGATTCATCAAAGACTGTTGAGTAAATGGAGCGCTTAATAGTTATTTTCATCCTGTACAATTTGAAGTTTTAAACCCGAACAACTACTTACTTCGTTTGATATGAATGAATTTTTGTTTTGTGTAAAATTTTATGTGATGGTTGTATGCCTTGTTGTTAGTAGTTGTTGGATTGTATTGATTTGTTTGTTTGTGGTTGAAACAACCTTCAATATTTTATTTTATATGATTATTAACCTTTTTATATTATATAAGTGAAATACAGGTTGTGGAAGCAATTGCTACTACTTTTGGTCCCATAAAAATAAGCGTTAAATTGCCCGACAATAGGTACATTTTTCGGATATATATTATTTGGTAAATATATGTTATATATTGTTATATTTGATATTATATTTTCTCCCGAGCCTCTACGTACAAAGGAGACTCTGCCAAAATTTTCTGTAAAATTTTGGACTTAGAAATTATTTTGAAAATGTTTTCCAAATTTTATTAATTTGAGTATAAAAGGTTTAAGGGTTATATATTTGTATATTTTGTTTAAATAATTAATTTTGTAAATTTAGTTGTTTATAAAGTTAATATTTTAAGTAAGATATATTGATTTCTAATTCTTCTTTTCCCTTCTTTTTCCTTCTTTTCCTTTTCGGGGACGAAAAGTTTTGAGTGGAGGAGAGTGTAACGACCCGCAAATTTTCAATAAATAATTGGTTAATTTAATTTGGAAATTTGTAATCTAATTTATTATGAAATATATTTTTTGATTCACAATGAAATGTAATGTTAGAAATTTTAGGTAGCAATTGTAAATAAAAATTTACAATGTAAAATGAAGTTGCAATTAAATGAAATAATGTACAATGTTGCATTTAGTTATAACATATAAAATAGGTAAAAATTAATGTATGTATTTAATTGTTAAAGGTCAAAATTTATTGCATTAAATAAATTCAGAATTAAATTTCATTTAAGGCAATTAAATGTTGTCTCAATGTAAAAATTAAATAAATTCTGAAATTTATGCTAACTCCATTCAGATTATGACAATTGGTGAAATATTTGGCTAGTAAGCATACATTATAAGTTACCTATTAAATTAGTAGATGGAATTTGAATTTGAAATAAATGTTAATAAAATAAATAAATGTTACATTAATGTGAGAAGTGTGAATGAAAATTCAATAGAAACAATGCTAATTTAAATTTAATGATTTATGAACTTGCAAGAATTTCCAATTATAGAAAATAATCTAAAATGTATGTTTGACTATTGATTGTACACAAGTAAATAAATAGATTGAGAAACTAAAGGAAAGTAGTAGACTGATTTATGTAATAAAACACTGTAACAGTAATTGGAAATAAACTTAAGGAATTGTGTTAATGCAAGTATTTGATTTATTAATGAGATAATACCGTGTTAATGACATTTTTATTAAATTGGTGTATATATGGAATTTAACCGGCGTCGTCAAGTAATAAACATATAAATGCAAGAAAAGGAAAATTGGTAACAATCTATATATGTTATTTATTTTATTTAGTATGTTAAATAAAGGTTGGAATTCAAATTGTAATTAAAGAAGATTAGGTAGTACGTTATCAGGAAATAAATTTAAAGGTAGGATAACAACTACTATAAATTTCCTAATTAATTGGTCAATAAATTTATTTGTAATAACGTTCATTTAAATTTTGAGCAATTACAATGTCGCTATTGATTATAAGTGTTACTTTAATAATTATGATTAATTGAGAAATTAATACGAGAAGTATGTAAATAACTATGAAGGTAACACGTTATAAATTGATTATGACCTAAACTTAAGTGTAAGTTAAAGGTTGAAATTGAATCTAATCCGTTTAATTGGAAACTTATTAAAATAAATAAGATTTAATTTATAATAAAGAGGTTATTTTAAGAAATTGAAATAAATTCTATAATGGGGGAATTAAGTTACTTTAAATTGATATGAGAATTGGTTTAAAGTAAATTAATTAGTAAATCAAGATGATCAAATTTATGAATTATAGAATTTGAATTTTTAATAGTGAGTTAATTTATATAATTTATAATAATTGGATTGATTGCAAATGAATGAAATCAAATATTTAATTTTTACGTTAATTTAAAATTTTAAGTTGAAATTGGGAAATATTTTAGGCAATAATTTTTAATCCAATGGTAAACCCTTCTATTTGAAATTTAAGAATGGAACAGTTATGGGTTAATTCAATTTAATGGAAATTTTGGAAATTCATCTGTAATTTTGAATTTTGTGAAATTGAAGATTTATAATAAATTGACATTTAAAAATTTGTTAAATCACTTTAAATGTTTGAGAATTATAAAGTGATTAAGATTGCAAATTTCAGAATTTAAATTTTGAAATTTGATTTAATTAATTTATTTTGAATTTATTTAATTAATATAAAAATAGCCATTTTGGCCACTGACTCGGATTTCGACGAAACCAGTTTCATCGGATCCGCAACAGTGAATTATAATAATATTTCAAGTTTCGTAGCGATCGAACTTGTCGTTTGATTGTACGGACTCGAAACGCCTTGAAATTTATGCAATTGAAATCAATTTGAAATTATTGATTTTAGCATAACTTCTTCATACGACAGAATTTGAACCTGGAACCTTTTCCATTGCGCTTAAAATGTTTTAAAACACCTATTTTGATATATGGGTCTACCCAATTTTGTTCTTGAGTCAGAACGGGGTTTTTGGGCCAATTTTCGTTTAACATGTTTATAATGCAGATCCATCTGTCTATTCCAACTACATCTATAAATACCCTGCTAAACCCTAGCCTTCGCCTATTCTCATTTATCTGCGCGTAAAATTTCATCAGCTAATCTTCTTCTTCAATGGATGCAAACCCTTGATCCAATTACAACCCAAAATCAAAGTCAAAAATTCAAAGTCCGCAGAAAAATTCAGAAAAAATATATGTTGAAGCTCTTGAAATGCGTAATCTGCTGGTGCAATTCGTTTTTCAATTTGAGTTATCGTTTGCTCTGAAATTTAAGGTTTATCCATGGCCGTTCATCGTCGCCGCTATAAAATTTGTCGGATCGAGAAACCCTTTCTGGGTTTGGTAGAGATTGACCAGAGGAGTTCATCTATATGGGTTGTGTCGAGAATCAACGGCTAGAGTTGCCCTGGAAATTTTGATTAGGGTTTTGGATTAGGGGGCGGCTATCTTGTGGCGTTCGGGGCACGATCAAGTGGTTGCCAGTGATGGCATAGGGGAGGGCGGCCTGTTAGTGGTGGTAAGCGTCGTTCGAGCGACCAAGAGGAGGCGCGTTTTCTATCAGGATCGTGGCGGCTGCGTGGTTTTTGTTTATGGCGTGCGGCCGTGTACAGTACGATGGAGGGAGAAGGTATGACGTGGACTAGGTAAGCTTGTTAAAAAAATTAAAACAACCTTTATCTGAGGATCCTCAATTCCAACAACCACAAAGTAATAAATTTGCAGCAACCACATAGGCCAAGTATCTGGGCTCCATACCATGATACCACCTCTATCCAGAAGGAAATGAACATACCCTAAGGGGCGCTACCTCCTAAAACCCTGCTGCATTCTTCCTGTTTCGTCCATTCTGGGGTGTGAGGTCGGACGAAGTCTCGTCCACAAAGCTACGCTTTTCACAAAAGCCATGCTTCGATCAACAAATAATCCACAGCACTTCGTATGCCACATTACCAAATTGGGAATGTATTACTAGTAACCATCAACTACATAACCTCTGAGCTCGTACGTCTCAGAGAAGGGTGTTAAGCTAAGAGAATAAATTCTCCGCCACCAACAGAAATGTATTTGATAGAAACCAACTTTACATCTTAAATTTGTAACGTCGGACACACATCCATACAAGTCCGTTCCGGGATCAAACGGAATTGAAGGCACTTCCAAAGAATTTTTGCAATCCAGATATTCAATAATCCTATCCGAAATCCCTTTCACAAAGAGATATAGAATCTCTATACCGAAGCAACCCGGTGCAAAGACATTCGACAGGTAATCCTTTTACTTTCGAAAATACCCAGTCTTCAACACCATCTTTAAATGCAATCCCATTTCGTCGTATCGTTATTCAGAATGGGTTTTATGACACAAGGTCCTCTCCCAGCTAATCCGAATAACGAGCGCTTATTTTAAAAAAATAAGTGTTACATTCAGATTCAACACAAATCACAACAAATCTCACTTTGATCTTTTTAAATAAAAGATCCATCACAATCACAAAGGTTCGATGTGGGTTTCGAATATCCATTTGGAATTCGACTCCGGTCGCATCGAAATTCGAATGCCATTTAAAAAGGCCAATATTGATAGTCGATTATTTAACTATCAATCATTATTCACAACAATTACTGGATTCAAATAATTTTTCCAAATTATTTAATTTAAACATATCTTCGCAAGATATAATTTCACACTTTATCCATTTGAAAAAAAATTCAAATCAATTTTTCCCTACGTGGAAAACATTTCCAATATGTATTCATTTCCACTGAAAATCTGCCGATTTCAAATATTTTAAAATAATATAAAATACTTATTCAAACTATACTTGGAAACATTTAAAATAAACTATTTCAGAAATTTGCTTAAATATTAGTTATGAAAAATAATATACTAATATCTCATATAAAAATTCAGGTCCAAAATAATTTTAAAATAAAATTAGTGGATAGAGTATAAATATTTAAATAACTATTTGATAAATCAAATATCAACTTAGATCTGTAAAATAATCCCTTATATAATTAATTAAATAAATTTTTACTCTAGACAATTTCCAAAACTAATTTCTCCAATAATATTATTTTAAAACCAAATTTAGAACTTTTAAATTTTATTCAAAAGCTATTTTAAAAATATACTCGGCTTTCCAAGGAAGAAATATTTTTCCATTACAGAATGGTCCATTCAAATAAATTAATAAATCTTCTTGATTTATTTTAGTTTACATTTTAAATCTGTAAATTATTTTCCACACTTTAAAAATAAACCAATATTTATTTTTTAATAATTTCCCTTTTCTTTACAAATTCCCGTTGTGAATTTACATTTCCAAATATCAACTGATATATGAATTTTAAATCGATTCCCAAATATCATTTTCAAACCAAATCAAATCCCAAATTGATTTCTAATTTATTTCAAACACAAAATCAAATTTCAATTTGATTTCCCAAATTAATTTTCCAATATCAAATCAGTTTCAAATTGATTTCCCAAATTATTTCCAAAACACCAAACAAATTTCCAAATCGATTCCTAAGATTTATTTTAACTCCAAATTTTATTTCTAAATTTATTTCCTTTTTGAAATAAATTCTTTTATCTCTTTCAAATACTTAAAATCCGTATCTTAAATAAATTCTTCAACTATTAAAAAATATTACTCGAATTCCTTTATTAAAATATTTTTCCCATATTTTTGGAATTAATTCGATCGGATTATAAAAATAAACTTTAATACTTTAATTGTAACGGTCTAGGCTTTTCTACTTTAATTTCCAAAAAAAATCCAATTTCGTATTTCTGGTATCCTACGATACCAAAAATATATTCGGCTAAATTACAGCCTTCAACGGTTTCAATCACAAATAATTGCACACGGATTATAAATAATCACTACACAACATAGGAAACAAATTAAATATTTGAGGAATGCAGTTGGAACCCTCCAACCTGTTTCCCTGCATCCACAGATATTAGCACAACAAATTAAATACCAATTTCACTTCGAGGTGGAATATCACTGTATATGGGATTTATAAAATCTTATCCGCTATTATGCTGCGTAATAGGGTCTCATCCGCTATATAATGCGGGAATCAACTCCAAATACTTATATAATACCAATTCCACTTCAAGGTGGAATATCGCGGTATATGGGTTTAATATAATAAACTCTGCTATTATGCGGCGCATAGGGTCTATTTCAAAACAAATAATAACAACCATCATCCAAACACATAATCAACAATTTTAAATTTAAATATTTAAAATTAAACAAAACCCTTTATTTGAGTGAGAAGATCTCACCTTTGTTTTTATTAGCAATCCATTTCCATCTTGACTCGATTTTCTCGATTTAAGACCTTGCATAACAATTATATGATTTTTATAAATATTTGAACAAATCAAACTACTAAATTCCATTTGATAATTTAATTAACCTGTGTTTTTATTTTAGCTAACAAATTCCTTTTAACAAATTTATTTAACCAGTGATTTTATTTTAGACTAATATTCTTTAACCATTTCTAGAACAAGTAAATTAAACAAATTTTCTTCCTTTTGAAAATACACACATATATTTATTGAACCTAAACAGAATCCTTTTATCTTACTGTATTATTATTTCTGTAATTTAGCAACTTTCAAGATTTACAGTAAGCTAAATATTTGTGTGTATATATATCTATATATTTTTTTATAAACATTTACACTTCACTGCAAATATTAACAAATTTGTAAATTTCAAATTTACATGCGTAGTTATTAAATTGAAAATAAATTTGAAAAAAATAAAAATCGAATTCACCTTACAACCAACCCAGAAAACGCACAACCACCGCGATCCGCCTACGCGCGTGTGCCTGCACCTCGAAGTTGCCGAACCCTAGTCGCCGATGCTCGAGATGAAACTCCCACTCATGATCCCATGTTGTTGCCGAACCCTCAAATTTCGATCCTTCCAGTCGCGAAACGAAACTCGCGACCATCACCTTTGTCAGATGCTCCACTGCGAACACCGAGCCCATTCGGCCTTTGCCCCAATCCTCCAAAACGATCGACGTCGGCCTCGCTCAACTCCTCTACTTGCTCGACACCTTGCGTTGGATCAATTCGATCGATGAACGAACGAGCTTGGTCGCCAATTTTTAATATATCGGGGATGAATCGATTTCAGCCTAGTAGCGGTTTTGAATTAAAGAGGCTCGGCAATTTTGGGTTTGAAAGAAATTTGGGGAAAGAAAGAAGAAACTGGCATCGGCCATTATTTTGTTTTAAAATTTTATTTTATTTTCTTCAATCGACTACTAGTTCGGCTCTAAATATCAAAGAGGGAAGCGTATAGAGGAAGGTAGGCTATAATAATTGAAGAAGGATGGAAATGAAAAGGTGTAACGTTCTCGATTTTCGACTTTTGAAAATCGACATTAATACGTCCACTGTATCAACTGCCGAGCAATCGAATGCTGGAAAACCTTACCATTATGGTTAAAGAAGAAGAAGAGGTAGAAGAAGAAGAAGAAAGAAGAAGCAACAGAAACAATATCAGAATCTCACAGCCACAGCGGAACAACATATAATAGATAAATGAATAATCTTTAAAAACCAAGAACTATATCAGTTATTACATTACATCACATTACATTATCAGAGTTTACAACAACAAATAGCGGAAAAGAAATACTATATACTAATAGATACGCCATGCCATCCAGCTCTCTCTACAACAACTCCTGACTTCCAGAATATCCTGATAACCTGACCCTAGACCGCTCGTGTGGAAATTGGTTGGCACCCAGAGTTTAGGAAGGGAACAATAAACTCCAAGTCAGTCTTGTGACTGGTGTGAGAACTCAAAATAGTGATTTATCTTTAAAACAAATAAATGAATATTTTTCAAATAGATTCACAATGCTTTTAGAAAAAAAATGAAACTACCATAAGGCCTCCTGCACACACACATAATGCAAACTCAGAATCGCAGGAGATTTCTCCTTATGATAGTTAAATATGCTAGATACGTAAATTTCTTTTCAATATTATTATTATAAGTGCGAAGTGTAGAAAAACATTTCGAAAGTATAATATAAATCTTAGCTATCATAGGCATTTGCAATTAAGCCTACTATAGCTACCATCTAAACAGTGGTGACCACCATAAGGAAATGGCAGGCTCTACAACTAAAACCGTACAAACAATGTATTGGATTTGGGATTTCCAACTAATGGTCAGGCCAAGGAACTTCCCATTGCCACATGGGTGCGGCTCAGGAAGGACGCCCCGAGAACCTAACCGGATCTCTACCAACACAAGGCCGGGTTACCCCTAGCTAGGTAACTAATAACACGAATATGCCATCCCCCGATCGTACCCGATCTATATCCCAGGATTCACCAACAACCACAAAGTAATAAATTTGAAGCAACAGCATAGGTTAAGTATCAGGGCTACATACCATGATACCACCTCTATCTAGAAGGAATGACATACACTAAGGGGGCGCTATCCCCTTATAACCTTGCCGCATCTTTCCTGTTTTGACATTACCGGGGTGTGAGGTCTGACGAACTCTCGTCCACAAAGCCACGCTTTATACAAAAGCTGTGCTTTGATCATCAAATGCTCAACAGCACTCAGCGTGCCACGTTACCAAATTGGGAATACATCACTACTAACCATCAACTATAAACCTCTGAGCTCGTACGTCTCAGATAAGGGTGTTAAGCTAAGAGAATAAATTCTCCGCCACCAACAGAAATATATTTGAAAGAAACCAGCTTTACATCTCAAATTGTAACGTCAGACACACAACCATACAAGTCCGTTCCGGGATCGAACGGAACCAAAGGCACTTCCAAAGAAGTCCTAGCAATCCGGATATTCAATAATCATGTCCGGGCTTCCCATCACAAAGGGTGAAAATTTCTATATGGGCGATCAGCCGATGCATAAACATTCGACGGTAATCCTTCCGTTTTCATAAATATCCGGTCTTCAACGCCGATCTTCAAATGCTATCCATTACGACGTATCACTATTCGGAATGGGATTTATGACACAAATGTCCTCTCCCGTCTAAACCGAATAACGAGCGCTTATTTTTAAAAATAAGTGTAGCATTCAAATTCAAGCAAATCACAACAAATACCCATTCAAAGGTAAATATTGATAGTCGGTTATTTAATTATCAATAGATATGCACAACATCACCAGATCCTAAATAATTTCCAAATTACTTATTTTCCAAAAATATCTTTACAAGATATAAAATTTTCCACACTTCAACCGTTTGAAAACAAATTTCAAAGTACTTTTCAATTTACCTAAAAAGATATAATCTCAAAACATTTCACTTCATATTGGAAAAACATTTCCATACTTATTTAATAATAAGTAATTCATAAATCTATTTATTTTCAACATTTGGAAAATATTCAATATACTTAAATCACAGTTAAGTACATATTTCATTCATCAAGGAAAACATTCTCTTAAACACATTTATTTGAGTCAAAACGAATGTTGCATAAAACACCGTTACGACAAGCCAAAATCACTAGTATAGGGATTCGAAATTAAGATAGATATATAAATCCCAATACTACGTAAAAACATTTCCTTTCGAAAATCTTTTACTATAACAACAGTGTTATAGTCCATCTTTTCCTTACTTCTCGAAAACGTCTATTTCAACAATGAATGTTGAAATCTATGGTTTCGATCCTTAACACATTTTAAAACAACATTAAATCGTTTTATTTCTATTTAAAATATCACTTCCCCAAAACATTTCTTTAATATATATTATTCACTGTCCAAAATCATGAATATACTTCGTTAACCAATTTCATCATTTCTACACATTTTATTTTAAAGGATTATCCACTGTCCAAAATCGTGGATATAATTCCATTAATAATTTATAATAATTGACTTATCAAAGTAAGTCGATTTTGAATTTATAAAACAACGTTTATAAATTCACATTTATATATTTTATAAAAACTTCAACTTATAAAATCCTGTAATTGAAATATTCTTTTTATATGCAAAATCCAATTTATAAGTTAATTACTTATAAATCTTTTATTTTACAAAATCTATTCATTTTATAACTTCACAATTTATAAATCTATAAATTTCATTCACTTATGAAATCCATTTTTATTTCATTTTAATACTTATAAAAACTCGTTTTATAATCCCAATATTTTTAATTTATAAATATAAATTTTATAAATCTTTTATATAAATCGTTAATAATAATTCAAAAAATCCCAATTTAAACCATTTTATAAATTAATCAACTACTTATTCCAAAAATCACATTTCGGTTATATTTCACACAAATCATGATTTTTATAACATAAAAATTATAGCGTTTATTTATTTAAAATGAATTAATTCAAAAATTTAATAAAATGTATACTTTCAAAAATCACTTTAAAAATCCTTTTAAAATTTGAAAATCATCACTTTAACACTTTAAATTTTCCAATGTATGCCCAATGCTGCAACATCACCAAATATAACAATCACGGCATCCAAAAAAATCATATATCGTACGATAACAGAATATATCACAATATCTGTAAATAAATGAATACGGGTGAGGAATCCATTTGGATCCCTCCAACCTATTTCCCCTGCATCCAGAGACGTTAGCACAATGCCAATCCCGTTCCAATATAGGATATCGCGGTACATGGGTTTATATAAAATATTATCCGCTATTATGCGGCGCAATAGGGTCTCATCTGCTATATAATGCGGGAAATCAACTCCAAGTACATAGATAAAACCAGTTCCACTTCAAGGTGAAATATCACGGTATATGCGTTTAATAAATAACCCTTGCTTAATATACGACGTATATAGTCTATTTCAATATAACAGATAGCAATTTATCATTCAAACACACAATCAAGCAATTTAAAATCTAACTGTTTAAAATTTAAATCGAAAAAATTTCGACTGAGTGAGAAGTTCTCACCTTGCTTCCAATAACAGTTGCAGTGTTTTATTTCGAATAAAATTAAATGCGCGTTTAATTCTACCCAAAATTCTCAATAGCTACAAACGACTCCAGACTAGCTCCATTGCGTAATGCTCGTCAATACGAAGCCAACACAATTCGTTTCGTCTAAATCGGACCTCGTATGAAAAAGTTACGTTATGACAAAGTTTACATGATTTTTTTAAATATAATAATTTCTAATTTCTTTTTATATTTTACAACCTTATTGAATCATGGCCGCACCTTCAAACTGAGGGAATAACGGCCGCTTCTTCTATTTCTTCCTCACGCACATTCAGGTAATTCACGTCGCTTGAACCCATTTGGCCGCCCTTTAGGGTTTAGAACTGCCGCCTCCTCGATCGCCTGGAGCCCATCATATCCCGCAAAACGAGGCGTCACGACCACCTCTACCATCGGCCGAAGCAAGGTGGAGCTCGTCCTCCTCTATGCAGAGATTTTGGCCCACGAACGCGTGCCCTTTGGGGCCAAATTTGTCGTCGATCTGCTTCGTTAAATACGATCTCCACCGTTGATCAGATAGATCTCAACACCCTCTTCACTTTTGTAGTTGACAACTTCACTAATTGTGGGTGGATTTGAAGAAAAATAAGGAAGAAGAAGAGATTTTTTCGACCATTGAATTGTTGAAAGTGGCGGATGAAAAGAAAACCCTAAGGTTGTTGTGCAAAACAAAGAAAGCAAGTCCTGGTATCGAAAATTTACAAAACACTATCCACTTCGAAATTTTCCGAACTCCAAATGAAGCATGCCGACTGACGTTTCTAGGGTTTACCCCATGTCCCGGACACAATGGAACGTGTTTCGGAGGTCAATTCAATCATATGTGCGAGTTACGGAAATAAACGATCAAATTTAAATTAAATCGATTAAGCTAGTTTCTATGCGTTTTAGCTTGCCCCGGACAAACCGTAAATCCGATTGACACGAAATTTGAAATCTTACAATAATTTAACATTACGGACCTGATGAAACTAGCTTCAAAGAAATCCGAGACTGTTTGAAAAATGACTATTTTTACTCGTCAATTTAATATTAAAATATTCAATTTCTACAATTTAACTTTTAATTCAATTTTAAAAGTTCTACAACATCATTCTAACTCCAATATGATTTAATATAACTTTACAAATCAATTTTAATCATATTAAACCCAATTTCAAATTATTTCTGTAATTTCATATATGAATAATTATCGATTTAATTATCCAATTAAATCATAGATGTACAAAGTTTATTTATTTGACCTACAAATTTTACTTGTTAGTATTTAAAATCAATTAAATATACGAATTTTAATTGACAGAAATTCTGGGTTGTTACAAACTTCCCTCCTTAAAAGAATTTCATCCTCGAAATTACCAAGTAAAAAAAATTACAGAATCCACTGACTTTCAAAAATACATTTAGTGAAAATTTTATATTCACCTTTTCCAAACCTTTAACTTCAACCAAAACACTGGTTTCCATTTTCTAGTTCAACTTCTACGTTTTCATTATGATTTGTTCAAATTAGATTTCAAATTCGTTTAAACAGTTTAACTTTTCCAAAATCCATAGTTAAACTTCTTACAATATCTTTACTAAGTTTTCAAATCAAACTTAGTTATCTTTTCACAATTTTCCAATTTTTCTCAAAAATATTCTAACGCCTTAGTATTTCAGAATAATTCGCCATAGTATCCTTCGCGTGGTTCGATCTGAAAAAAATGACAATATATATATATATATATATATATATATCACAAATATACATCTCATCAAGTAATGAGGCATCCCGTAGGGAAAAAAGTGTAAAAGTACGATATGTAATCCGAGATATGTACCTTATATATTATTAGCGAGCATATACGGCTAATATAGCGTGAAAGCAAGCTCCAAATGCGAGGCAAGCGCAATCCGCACCTACTATACACTCAACAACAAATGAGAACATGTATATAGAAAATAATATCGATATACAACATATACCAGAAGCGACAACAATATGTGCCAATATAGCAAATGCAATCAAAAGCAATAAATTCAACCATCAACCAACTAGCATTCAACTAACATCCATAACCAAATCAATACACTTTCACTTCTCATTAATATTTAATTAATTGGTTTTCCAATTTAAATCACATTTAATTCATTAACATTGGATGTTTTTACTAACATTCATTTATTCATATTCAATTAGTTTACATTCATTAATTCATATTCATGTTGGTTCACTTTCAATTCAAATTCAATTACATATCTTTCCATTTATCCATTCAATTTCATTAATACTTAATAAATTATATACAATTAACTAACAATCATATAACAACCAAATCATAAACAACATAACCAAATTATTAAATTCACATTCAATTTGGTTTAACTCTTTTAATTCCAATTGTTCGATATTAAATTAACTTCCATTCAATTATTCAATTTCCAAATCCGTTATTCCATAACAATTCATTTACCTTAGATTGATTAACATTCAATCCATTTATTAATTCAATTGCTAATTCCTTTAACAATATAAAGTTGAATTTCATTTATATAACTCAAATTCATATTCATCGCCTCACTTTATTAATTTACTTCGATACCAAAATCAACTTCATTCAACATTCAATTTCATTTTCATTTACTTGCAATTGTAAATTTATAAATCCATTCATAATTTTATTTTCATAATTCAAACTCACTTCCAATTCATTTGTGTTAACTCCTCTAAGCTACCTAATGGAATGAAGAGCCTAGCGACCTACAGTTATTGCGACCTAACGAGCTAAGAAACTCAGCGACCTAGACAGTTAAACGACCTAATGATTTAATTACCTAAAGGGTCTAGCGACTTAACATCATGAAGCGGCACAGCATGACACAACTCCGCGACTTAACGGGCTAAAGGTATAAGAGATCAGCGACCTAGCGACCTAGTAGCTAAGCGACCTAGCGACCTAGCAACCTAAAAGATCCAGCAATCTAGCGTGTTATCACAGAATGAAGCAACTTCTTATGGCGTTCCCAACCGTAAGTCGCCAACTATTCTCCCTAGGTCGCTCACGACCTAAACATACCGAAGAAGCTTCTTTTGCCGCTTCCTCCCTAGGTCGTTCATGACCTACGACTTGTTAGTTTGTTCAAGGTGATCAAATACACTCTAGTTAAGCCGTAAGCCGCTCCCACTAAGTCGCTCACGACCTACGACCTAGCTCCGAAATTTCCCTATAAATACCGTGCCTACACCACCGAAGAAGGGATCTTTTGGCTCATTTCTGGAATGCCGATACTATGCTGAATTCTCGACTCACTCGACACTTCAAACATGAAAAACATCTCTGCAAATTTCAAGAAGAAATCTAACACATTCGACATGGATTCAAAGAGTTCTTCTACATCGGAGTTCTAGCTATTTGTCCTAGCAGCGTTGTAATCAAAGATTGTTGTAAAGTTGTAATTGATTTAGCAATAAAGAAGATTAAAGTAGACGTAGGCTTAACTTGAAGCCGAACCACTATAAAACTGTTGTCTCTTACTGCTTTTTCTGTGACTTTTCTACTTACTTCTAATTCCCGCATTGACGGGTGGTGCTTTCACTTAATCTCTACTTACACCGGGGTGTTATCGTTCAATTTTAAGCGTTAACATTTTGATGCTTTCACTGAGAACCCAACTCAGGCTACTTTCGTCATTGCTTCGCAAAAGTTTGTTGAAAAAATCTCTCTTAAAACCAGAAGTCTATCAGAGATAATGGCTTCTAGAAGAAAGCGCAAATCTATTAGACCCAGTGATGTACATGAGAATACTGCCACTTCTCCTTCGTCAAGTCAAGCAGCACCAAGTGTCAGAATTACACGAGCGGAGTTAGATGCTACAGTATCTGGGTTGTACCAACAGATGGACACCCAGAATGCATTAATGCTTGATAGGTTAAATGCATTGCTCGGAGCTAACCGTCAACTGGTGAATAATGGAGAAAACCTTGCCGATGATGCTTATAATCCTGAAGAAAGGAATATTCTTCAAAGAGCAGCTAGCCCTGCCAAAGAAACGCCTCCTCAAGTTGGAGGATCGAGACCGCAGCTAACTATCCGCAAACGTTTGTCCAGACAAACTTCCGAGAAAATGGCTGAAGTTTGTCCTGCAGAGCCCTTAAATGATGAGGAATACCTTTCGGGCATGGTGCGGCAAACCACGAAAGAGAGCACGTAGAGGGAAGAAGATGAGAAGGAATGGGGATTCGCTTCGAGCAAAACTCCGTTCACTTAAAGGATTTTGAAAGCTGAATTTCCAAGGAAGTTTGTTCCTCCTACCATCCCGGCTTAAAAGGGAACAAGCGACCCTAATCAATTCGTGTATAAGTATGATTGGCACATGACTGGTGCTAGAGCATCTGATGAGATCAAATGCCGGTACATTCCGGGATACTTGGAAGGAGTGGCTCTACTCTGGTTCACAAAGCTACCGGTCCGATCCATAGACCAGTTCTCCGATTTGACTCGGAAGTTTAAAGAACAATTCAGGTTGTATGCTTCAAAGGCAAAGGATATTATGTCACTATCGAGCCTGGAACAGAACCTTGGGGAATCTATTAGATCTTTCTTCAACCGCTTCAACATAGCTTTGGCTGAAGTGGATAATGCAGAGCCACGAATGGTCTTGACATACTTGATGAGGGAAATCGAGTGAATTCGGAAAGTGGCTGAAGATGAAAGAACCGAATTCGCTTGACAAATTCTATAAGAAAGCTGATGAATTCATGTGCTTGGAAAGCCTTCAAGCACCGGCTAAAGTGGCACTGACAGAGGTTAAGGATAATACTGCTGCTCCTACCAAAAAGGAATCCAGAAGTCAGAAGAGGGAGAATAATGGTGGGAAGAAGCAAAAGGATATGAAGAAACCTCGCTTCTTAAAACCTTCAGATTTCACTCCTTTGACTGACTCCCCGGAGAATATCCTTTTCGCTACCAAAGATGTGGTAGAATATCCTAAACCACCTGAGATGAGAGTTGGGAAAAAAGCTGCTCAAAGTGGGAGATTTTGTCGGTTTCATAATCAACCCAGTCATGATACCAACGAATGTCGCCACCTGAAAAGTTTGATTGAAGAATTGTTGAGAGAGAACAAGTTGCAGCAATTTGCGAAGAGGAATAGGAATGACCCAACTTCATCTACTAAGGGTCAGCAACTTCCTTCTCATCCATCTGGCTCGGGTGAGAGGACTACTGTGCATGAATCAGAAAGGCCTGTTATTAATGTGATTACGGGAGATCCTCACCCAGCAGGTAGAAGCTGGGGTGAGATGGAAAGATATGTCCGTGCCTTGAAGTATGCACCAACAGAAGAGAGTGTTTTTGTGCTAGAAGATGCTGCACCTTTGAAGCAGCAGAAAACTTTTAATGATGATATTGTGTTCAGAGCCAGGGACTCTATAGGCATTGAAGCTCCAACCATGGATCCCTTGGTCATCTCTGCAGGCATTGGGTCGGCCATTGTAAGGAGAGTGCTTGTTGATTGCAGCGTTTCTTTCAATATTCTCTTCAAAAAGACATTCGATCAAATGAAAATTCCGATGGATGATGTTCAAGCTTCATTGCAAAAAATTGTTGGGTTTACTGGGGAACCGAAGCAGCCAATCGGAACTATCGACTTGTTTGTGGAGCTTGGAGAGGGGCAGAAAAAGATGGTTCGAAAACAGACTTTTGTAATTGTTGATGAATCTTCTGCCTACAACGCCTTCCTAGGCCGACCAACTATTGCGGCTTTAGGGCAATTCTCGCCCCGTGGTGCCTCACTATGAAATTCCCCACGGATAATGGAGTTGGTGTTATTAAAGGGGATCAGAATACTGGGCAAGAATGTTACCTTATAGAGTTGCGTGAAGCAAGGAAGAGAGAGATGAAAAAGGATACGGCAGCCCCAGTCCGCATCAAAGAACCAACCTTGTAGCAATTACAGGGTGGACCCTGCACTGGCGAGCATAGGGTGGCACAAAAAGAAATGGATCCTAGAAAAGCCAGTGCAGGGGAGAATAGAGTGGTGCCAGTGGAATTAATGGTGCCAGTACCTGTTGACCCGAAAGATCCGAACAAAGTGGTGAATGTGAGTTCGCAACTTAGTGTGACGGTTCAAAATTCCTTGATATCATTCTTGAAAGCAAATCTGGACGTATTCGCTTGGACTCATGCTGATATGTGTGGAATATCCCCAGAAATTGCAGTACATACTCTGAATTTTGATCCGAAGTTTACACCGGTAAAGTAGAAAAGAAGAACCCAAGGTCCCGAAAGGTCGGCAGCATTGAAAGAAGAGGTAGATCGGCTCAAGGAGAATGGCTTCATCAGGGAGTCTACTTATCCGAATTGGGTTTCAAATCCAGTACTGGTTAAGAAAGCTAATGGAAAGTGGAGAGTATGCATCGACTTCTCAGATTTAATCAAAGCCTGCCCCAAAGACTGCTTCCCGTTACCTAGGATAGATCAGTTGGTGGATGGAACAGCGGGGCATGAATTGTTATCTTTTATGGATGCTTACTTCAGATATAACCAGATTATGATGCATGAGCCAGATCAGGAGGACATGAGCTTTATTATCGATGTTGGTCTCTACTACTATAGAGTCATGCCCTTCGGACTTAAGAATGCAGGGGCAACTTACCAAAGTCTTGTTAATGCTATGTTCAAGCTGTAGATTGGCAAGACCATGGAAGTTTATGTTGACGATATGATGATAAAATCAAAGAAGGCAGTAGACCATATGGATCACTTGGCAAAAATGTTTGCAGTCCTCTGAAAGTACGGGATGAAACTTAATCCTTTGAAATGTTCATTCGGGGTGGAGTCCGGAAAGTTCTTGGGTTTCATTGTGAGTGCTAGGGGCATTGAAGCTAATCCTCCTCAGACTGCTGCCTTAAGAGAAGTCAAAGCTCTTAGAACGAAGAAGGAATTGCAAAGTCTCAATGGAAAAGTCGCTGCCTTGAGTCGGTTCATTTCCAAAGCCACTGATAAACGCATTCCATTCTATGATGCTCTGAAGAAAGGAAGGAAAAATTTTGACTGGACTCCTGAATGCCAGAAAGCTTTCGATGAGTTGATTCGTCATATGGAAACGCCTCCAATACTTTCTAAGCCGGATAATGGTGAAGATCTTTTCGTATATTTGGAATCTCATCTCATGCTCTCAGTGTAGCGTTGGTACGGGAAGACGCAAAAATTCAGCGCCCGGTCTATTATATCAGCAACAGATTCACTAGGGCAGAGATGAATTATTCAAAATTGGAAAAGCTCGCCTATTGTCTAATAATTGCATTAAGAAAATTGAGGCCATATTTCGAAGCTCATCCTATCAAAGTCCTCACCGATCAACCTCTGAAGCAAGTCCTGTTTCGCCCTGAGACTTCAGGTCGTCTTCTGAAGTGGAATATTGAACTCAGGCAATACGACATCACTTATCATCCCTGGATAGCAATCAATGGACAAGCTTTAGCAGATTTCATCCCAAAATGTACAAATAAAGGTGACAGTGAGGAAGAGGTGACTGATAATACCCCAATTCGATGGAAATTATATGTTCATGGTGCAAGAAACGATTACTGTTCCGGAGCTGGAGTTATGCTTGAAACCCCTGAAGGGCGGTCATTGTGCTATGCATTGAGATTGGAATTCCCTTCGACAAACAATGAAGCAGAATGTGAAGCTCTTATTGCCGGCTTGAAGATTGCTAAAGAACTTAATGTCAGAGTGTTGTAGATCTTCAGTGATTCACAACTTATTTGCCAAGTCAAGAAAGAGTTTCAAACTAAAGGAAGAAATCTGCCTGCATACATGTCAAGTTCCTAGGAACTTCTCAATGATCTTGACCATTATACGATAAGTCATATACCCCGAGAAGAGAACATGAAGGCAGATTCTCGGGCAAAGTATGCAAGCACTGGTGAAGCTCAATTATTGGGATTAGTTCCTGTGAAAGTCCTATCAGCTCCAAGCACTGATGAGATGGATATTGATTGGATCATGACCATATATCAAGTGCAAGAATCGTGGATGACTCCGATAATGGAATATCTGCTCAACGGTTCTCTACCAAGAAATTCAAAGGAGCATCAGAAGCTGTTGAGGAAAGCCTCTAGATATATAATTCAAGATGGCCGATTATACAGGCGGGGATTCTCAATGCCATTACTCCGATGTATGACCATGGAAGAGGCTAAGACAATTCTATTTGAAGTACACAGTGGAGAGTGTGGATATCATTCAGGTGGTCAAACTCTAGCAAAGAAAATTCTCCGTTATGGGTATTTTTGGCCAGACATTAATCGTGATGCTGCAAGCTACGCCCGAAAATGTGACCGATGCCAGAGATTTTCAAAAATACCAAGAGCACCGTCCACCGAGATAACACAGATGGTCAGTCCATGGCCATTTGCTATTTGGGGAATAGATCACATCAGGCCTTTGCCAACCGCCATGTCCGGAATCAGATATGCTATCGTTGTTGTTGATTATTTTACTAAATGGGCTGAATCTGAACCATTAGCTACGATTACCTCTAAAAAGATGATAAACTTTGTAACTAAGAATATCATTTGTACGTATGGTGTGCCTAAAAAGATGATCACAGACAACGGAACCCAATTCGAAAGTGAAGAGTTCCAAGATTTTTGCAAGCGATTCAAGATCCAAAAAAGCTTCTCAGCAGTGGCTCATCCGCAGGCAAACGGGCAAGTGGAAGCAGTAAACAAAATTATCAAATCAACCGTCAAAAAATAGCTAGAAAAAGCGAAAGGTGGTTGGGTTGTTAAGCTACCACTAGTACTATGGGCATATAGAACTACCCATAAAACTGCGACTGGGCATACTCCATTTTCATTGGCATATGGATCAGAAGCAATGATTCCGGTGGAGACAGAAGTCCCTTCACACAGAAGAATCCATTTTGATCAAGGTGAAAATGAAAAGCTGCAACTTGAAGCATCAGACTTGCTTGATGAAAGAAGGGAAGAGGCTTGGCTCAGAATTGCAGCCCATCAGCAAAGAATTGCCAGGCAATTCAACTCCAAAGTTCGCCAACGCGGCTTTGAGATTGGGGATCTTGCCTTAAAAAGGATCATGACAGCAACAATAGTGTTTGCGCCAAACTGAGAAGGGGCGTATGTCATAGGCAAAAAACTTCTTGATGGCACTTTCAAACTGACAACTGTCGAAGGAGATCCAATTCCAAGGGCTTGGAATAGCAATCACTTGCGCCCATATTTTACTTAAGAGCTTTATTGAAATAGTGTAAAAGAATTATGGATGTATGATTCTTGTATTGAAATCTATTGTAAAACCAGTGCAAGTGAATAATAAGAACTATAATGGATGTAGGCCCAGTTCTTGGCCAAACCACTATAAATCTTGTGTTCTCTACTATTACAAAATGCCTGTTTTATTTCGATATATGTAAAGTACTTTAATTGTATTGCTAAAATGTCGATTTAATATTGCAGGCCATTAAAACAAAGCTTACCCATCAGAAGACCAAGCAATCCCTGACATCACTCAACAAATGAATGTTCAGCCACAAAAATTCCAGACTCAAATCATATATAAGAAGTGCTTGAAGAAAACAGTTAGTGGTTCCGCCGATGGTGAGCCCTTGCTAACTAATCGTGATCGTTTGTGCAAACGAACATCCGATTAATTAGCCTGTGTCTACCCCTGCGAACACATTTAACAAAGAAGTATACTTCTTTGGATAAAATAAACTACTTGCAAAAGAAAGGAATATGTGCTTGAAAATGATAATAGGGAATCACTGGTATGAGAAAATGGCTAAAAGACATGGGCGAGCAGGCAGGAAATAGCCAAAGACCTCTTCGGAGGCACAAGCCCTCTTCGGAGGATAAATACCTCTAACGGGACTTTCCAGAAAAAGAAAGTTCTCTTTCTCAACCAAAAAAGATTGGTGGAATGACCGGAGGCACCTTCCCAAGTGGGAGGCATGGCACTCGTTAACTAGCTGAGAACGTTTGTGCAAACAAACATCCAAGTAACTTGTGTCTGCCCTGTGAATCCATCCAACCATGAGAAAGAAACTTCCAGGCGAAAGCCCTACTTGGAGGCACACATTCCACCGATATTTGAAATAAAAAAATTCACAAGTGTTGGAATGTGAAAATCCCTCTTCGGAGGCCCATTTCACTAGAGTTGAAATGCTAAAAGACCTCTTCGGAGGCACACATTTCACCGAGTTCTGAAATAAAACTTCACAAGTGTTGAAATGTGAAAATCCCTCTTCGGAGGACCACTTCACCAGAGTTGGAGTTCAAAAGCCCTCTTCGGAGGCCCGTTTCCCAGCGAACAGGAAAAAACAAAAGCCTCTCCCAGAGGCAGAAACAAAAAGCCTTCTTTGGAGGCCCGCTTCCCAGCGAACAGGGAAAAAACAAAAGCCTCTCCCCAGAGGCAGCTACAAAAAGCCCTCTTCGGAGGCCCGCTTCCTCGTGTACAGGGAAAAAACAAAAGCCATCTCCCCAAAGGCACACACAAAAAAGCCCTCTTCCTAGAGGCACAATCAAACAAAAGCCCTCTTCGGAGGCACAAGCAGGTCAAAGCCCTTTTTTCGGAGGCCTACTTTACCGCGTAGAAAAATTCACTTGCCAAAAATAAAAGTGACTTTCTCCGAAAGTGAAGTGTAAAAACTTCTCCACAAAAAAAAAAGAAACAGAAGACTTCTCCAATACGAGGCACATTCTACTAAATCAGAAAAATATTTCCTTAAAATGGAAAAATTATTCTCTAAAGTACAGATGCAAACCTCCTTCAAATGGAAAATTTGTTCTCTAAAGAAAGAGTACAAGTCTTCTCGAAACAGAAGAGTTGTTCTCCCAAATTTTGCCAATGTAAATTAGATTGCAATAAACCATGGTATGGGGGCAATATAATATAGTTACAAAAATAAAAGCAATGCTCAAGCAATATACCATAGGTTTACTACAACATCACACGGAGAAAATAAAGAAACTTGTATGAAAAAGAAGAATAAATGCATTCTCAAATACAGACAGAAGTTTGTACAAGTAAAAGAATCATTTTATTCCATACTATGAAAATTTTATACATGTGCAGGTTTCAAAAAAAAAGAAGGTAGGGACCGGTACCCGCACAAACTTCGGTCAACACAAGTCTTTATATATACAAGCAAAAAAGGAAAAAGAGAGACGAAAAGCATAGGACCAAAACAATCACTTCTTCTTCCTGCCACCTTTCAAGCCCTCGCTAGGCCGGATGATTAACTTTTTGAGCCGTCTTGTGAGAGTAGGGGAAGAAAGAGGAAGGGGTGCAATTGGACTTTCTTCTGCTTTTTCTTCGCTGGCAGAAGCTTCCCTCTTTTTCTTTGAGACTCCACGCTTCCCCTTCTTCCTTGAAGAAGACTCACTGCCCGGGGTGAAAAGTGCAGACAACTTTATGTCATCAGAAATAGTTTGCTCCGGGGTTCTTTCGCCTTCTTCATCTTCTTCGGCCTTCTGTTCTTGTGAAGCACCTAGGTCATCCATGCCTTGAAGAGCTTCCATCTGCTCCTCTTGTGACCTCGGTTGAGAAATGGAAGGAGGAGTAATCTGAAGAGGTGGAGAGGGAACAACTGGAATTAGGGAAGGCTGAACAACATTTGGCGCTTTCATTATAGGAGAAGAGAAGTTAGAGTCGGTATCTCTCATAAAAAGAGGAGGAAATGGCACGTCAAGATTTAAGAAATAATCAAAAAGTTCATCAAGCTCATGTGAAGTAAACAAGCAGTCCACTTGAGCAAGATCAGCATTAAGGTTACCTAGAGAAGTAGGCTTTACTATGTCAACTTCAAAGTCATGAGCCTCAGTTCTTTCTCGAGTCTCATCTCCAGTATAGGCGGTTGCACTTTCAATAACAGCTTTAGCAGGAGGTGGAGAATGGGAACTGCAGCCACAATATCGATGTCGGCCGAAACCGAAGGTTGAACTGGGTCGGTTGAAGTTGCCTTCCCTAAATGTTCTCCTTCTGCCATTTCGGCTCTCTCTTTGGCGAGTTGCTCCTTTCCCCTGGCAAGAGCGGCACATGCATCGTCATCTAGATAGTGCGCCATTAAATCTTCTTTAGCATATCCAGCTCCTCTAAGCATATCAAGTGCAGCTTCCTACACTTTGGCCAAAGTAATTCGTACTTCGGTCCAAAAAATCTAAGGCTACCATGCCCCAGAACACTATGAATGAAAAACTCGAATAAAGTAGAGCTGATTTCGGCTTTAGTTGCCATATGGGATTCTTCAGCCACTGCTTTGCCGGCAACAGCTTCATCACGCTCTTTTTTAGCTATGGAAAGTCGAGCTTTTAACAATTCGATTTCCAAGTTCTCGGAGCTGGTTTTTTTGTAGCAACTGAGCCACGTCAGCTCGGTAGCTTTCTACAACTTGCTGTTGTGCTTCAAATTTAGCTTCAGTGTCTCTCTGTGCACCATGAGCATCTCTCACCTGTTTTTGAAGCACTTCTTCTCTTCGAGAATAGGATGTGGAAGAAGTGGCAAGCTCTTCTTTAAGTTTTTCAACTTCCGCTTCAAGCTTCTCATTATAAGCGGCAATACTCTTCGTCTCTGCATCATGCTGATCAAGTGTTTTCTGCCACTCGGATTTGTCATTTTCCATAGTCAGCATGGCTTCGAGATTTGCACGGTTTACTCTTTGAAGCTCGTCAACAAGTTTTTGCCAACCAGACATTCTCTCGATATCGAGTTTGATGGCATCAAGATTTTGCAACATGGCTTGCTTATCGATTAGGACCAAGTCAAGGTCGAAACGCACTCCCTTTATGCACCAGTGTGGAAACCGGCTTTGAAGAGTAGCCGGACCCTGTCCAACTTGATAAGGGGGCCTATTGATGATTGTTTGAATATCAGCTCTTTGAAGGGCGGGAGAGCTGGAAGGAATTTCCAAAGAGACGGGAGCAATGGGCTTTTCAGAAATTTCAGATGTCGGTTTTTCACCAAGTTTGGCCCGTTTACTCGGATCTTCAGTGACATCACTTTTCCCTTTGTCATCACGGGATTTTCGCTTGTGAGAATCATCCTCTCTCTGGGAAGAATCATGTCGTTCGTCTCGTCTCCCGTAGCGTTCTTCATAAGCACGCCTCTCACGAGCTTTCCTCGCAGCTATTTCTTCGTCGGTTTCCCAGGAGGCAGGAAGATACCTCTTGGGGTCATAAGAGCCACGCCTCCCATAATGCTGGAAATCATCATAGTAAGAACCACTTCGTCCCATTGGAGAACCTGAAAATGAAGAAAAGATAAGTTCAAAAATCTTCAAAGCAAGAAAGTTGAATGCATAAAAGCGCCGAGAAGTCCTAAGTGTGTGAAACGTGCAAACCACGCGCGTCAAACTACGACCACTCCTTGGTTGGGGGGTGATGACGTATTTTACAGCAAGTGTTAATTCTTGGGCTGACAGAGTTTGTTGCAATACAGATGTCGCTTCAACTGCTGGAGAAATAACTTTAGCAGTAGTGGTATCGTCATTAAAGAGCTCCTGTGATGTGATCATCAAGTCGCTCAATCCCACAAAAATGTTGTCACCGTCGTGCCCGGTGGGACCCTTCCCCTCAGCTCCTTCATCAACAGTCTTCTCGGATTGGTGAGATGGTTCATCTTCCTCAATGACCGAAGCAAGTGCTAGTTTGCCGGTTGACCCCGCAACTTCAATAGAAGTAGAACACTTCACCAGTGAAGCCTCAACAGTAGGTTCTTTCGGTGTAAGTTCTCCGACGGAAACTGGGGCATCCGATGTCTCTACTGGAGAATCAGGGACTTCATGAGGCTGAGTAGAATGGGAAGGGTGCAGATGTCCGTCTTGGTGAACAAATTCGTCTTTCAGCAAAAATTTAATTCTTCTTTCCTCAACCGCCACGACACTTAATCTTTCAAATGTCGGCTTATGGCTGGGATCTTTAAAGGGAGGAGGAAGTGCTGTAAAAGTAAAGAATGAAGTTAGCACCTAGCAACTTGGACTTTAAAAAGCTCAAATGGAAAGAACGGGGATAAGCTATCTTACTTCCTACTCTCCAGATGGCGTAAAATCCTGGAGGGCGACGAACGAAGAAGAATTGATTTAAGAACCCGTGGGCGCTTTCCGGAAGATCGACGATCAATCTACGGTTTCTGGCACTTCTCACGAGTTTGATAGAGGGATGATCTTTGTTCTTTGCGAATGTACACAAGTAGCATATTTCTTCAAAGCTCGGAAGAAGATCAAGTGTCCTCCCGAACAAGACACAAAGTCCCATTAGGATGGCATGGCCATTGGGATGCAGTTGGAAAAGAGAAATAGTTAATCGGAGAAGGAGTCGTTGAAGAAAGTCATTGGAAGGAGGAATAGCACCACATAGGCACATCTGACGGTTGACAGCGATAAAACCGAGAGGTGGCCTGTCAGCAGTATCGTTTGGTCCAGGAAGTAAAGCATCTGCTTCAGCAATACGAAACTGAATACGTAGTTGGTTGAACGCCCACTGACTCAGGGTAGTTGGAGTTCTTTCCGGAGGATTATCCAATGGATTGGCTATCGGGAAGACCCCTTCAGCTTGCTTTATTATCTCTTCTTGAGAAGACATTCTACACAAGGTACTGGATATTCAAATATGAAGGTGCACGTTTCCTAAATGTGTGAAGTGTTGTGCAAATCTAATAAAACGACAAGCAAATATAACTGAAATTAAACTAATATGCATTTGTCAATTTTAAAGTTTCAGGGCTTGTTTTTTTAAGTTCACATACAAGTGCAGTGTTGATGCAAAAAAATCAGTCTTAATTGATTAATATGGCTTTGCTTTAATACTTCACTTGAATTTGTCGATTCACAGCATTTCATATAATTTCTTTAAGTTGATTATCTTTTATCGACTAATCTGTCATTCGATGTGGGCGATCAGTGGTAGTATATTCGTCCCATTTTTCAGCAAATGTTGCATTTAATAGGTTATTAGCTTAAAGTTAATGAGATCCGTAAATAAGTGCAATAAGTTCAGAAATGTTATCTCGGCAGTTCGAGTTGAGAGTACAATCCAACAATGTCATGCTCATTCAAGATGAAAGGTACTCAAGTCCTTAGATCGCAGGAACAAATTAAGCTAGCTCGGGGATTATTTAGGTCGTCTAGATCAAGTCAAAAGACTTAACATAAGTTGAACTTCTTAAGTCGCATTTTTCAAGGCCAGGCAGTAAAAAATTATCCAAGTCCTAATACGGCCGCGACGTAAAACCTCTGCCACAGAAAGTTAGGTCGTTAGTTCGTTAAGTGGCTCTGCTTTAAGCTTTATGTTATTCAGGCAAGTTAGATCGCAAGCGAATTAGGTCGCAAGCGAGTTAGGTCGTAAGCAAGGTAGGTCACAAGTAAGTTAGGTCGCGTGTTTTATGATCAAGCCGATAAGCCTAAGGTCGGCCGAAGCTCCTCAACCAATCATTTCCTAACTCCCTTTGCTCCTCCCCACTCAGGAAACGGCTTAACGAACAAACCCGTTAACCCAAAAACCTATTATAACCTCTACCGTGAAATCGACCATCCCACCACCAAATCACCCAGAATCGATTCAAACCACCTCAGATACGTCATGGATCCAGTATGCTGCTGCGTTTTCGAAGAATTGCAATAATGTTGCAACCAAAGGCGGACGAGGATCGGTTGTGACACGATTCATGGCGAAGCACGGTGTACAAAGCTGGATTAAGGACGACAAGTGGGGAATTCGCGATTTGATGATGAACATGGTTAAATTTTTGATGGAATTTACTTACGCAATATAATGGTGGAGATGATTGATGATTGAATAATGAGAATCGTCTTCGAGAAGCTCAGAAACTTGTTAATGGCAGAACGACATGTTAGAGTAGATGAAGCAAAGATGAAACGACCTAAACTATTTATGCACGGGAGCAGTGGAACTCGAATCGGCACACACGACCTTAGCTTCTCGTAGGTCGCTTACGACCTAACAACTCAAAATAGTACGAGTTGAGAGATATCGAAGCACACGACATAACCCCTAGGCGTGTACTTCGAGGGGCAAGTGTTAACTCCTCTAAGCGACTAACGGAATGAAGAGCCTAGCGACCTAAAGTTATTGCGACCTAACGAGCTAAGAAACTCAGCGACCTAGACAGTTAAACGACCTAACAATTTAATTACCTAAAGGGTCTAGCGACTTAACATCGTGAAGCGGCACAGCATGACACAACTCCGCAACTTAACGGGCTAAAGGTACAAGAGATCAGCGACCTAGCGACCTAGTAGCTAAGCGACCTAGCGACCTAAAAGATCCAGCGACCTAACGAGTTATCACAGAATGAAGCAACTTCTTATGTCGTTCCCAACCGTAAGTCGCCAACTATTCTCCCTAGGTCGCTCATGACCTAAACATACCAAAGAAGCTTCCTATGCCGCTTCCTCCCAAGGTCGTTCACGACCTACGACTTGTTAGTTTGTTTGAAGTGATCAAATACACTCTAGTTAAGCTGTAAGCCGCTCCCACTAGGTCGCTCACGACCTACGGCCTAGCTCTAGGTCGCTCACGACCTACGACCTAGCTCCAAAATTTCCATATAAATACCGTGCGTACACCACCGAAGAGGGGATCTTTTGGCTCATTTCTGGAACGCCGATACTCTGCTGAATTCTCGACTCACTCGACACTTCAAACACGAAAGACATCTCAGCGAACTTCAAGATGAAACCTAACACATTCGACATGGATTCAAAGAGTTCTTCTACATCGGAGTTCTAGCTATTTGTCCTAGCAGCGTTGTAATTAAAGATTTTTCTAAAGTTGTAATTGATTCAGCAATAAAGAAGATTAAAGTGGACGTAGGCTTAACTTTAAGCCGAACCACTATAAAACTGTTGTCTCTTTACTGCTTTTTCTATGACTTTTCTACTTACTTCTAATTCCTGTATTGACGGGTGGTGCTTTCACTTAATCTCTACTTACACCGGGGTGTTAGCATTCAATTTTCAGTGTTAACAATTTGTTACTACCCCAAATTTATTTTTAACTTAATAAGTTTTCTTTAAGTACTCCTTAGACCTTTCTTTAAATTCACTTTATTTAATCGATTCACTTATACTTACTTTAATTTAACTCCATTCTTTAAGTTAAATTTATTCTATCAAGATTCAAATTGTATAAGTTATCAACTCATTTATTATTGCCATAAATATTTTATATAGAATTCCAGAGTCTTTTCAACATTTCTAAAATCATTTTTGAAATTAATTCAAATTATCTTATAAATTCAAAAATCCAAACCAGTTTTGCAATCAACCTTCATTTAAAATAATTTGGCATTAATACTTCCCTTGGAAACTCGAAAATGAACACCGACGATGTCGCGATCATCATCTGAATTATTTTCCCACGACTTGAATGATTTTAGAGCTTTCATCCCTTCAAAATACTTTTCCAAATCCTTTGAAATTCCTTTTCAAAATCAAAAGGGATTTAAACTTTCCAAATCTCTTTCAAATTCTTTTCAAAACATTTCCAAACACTTCTCTGGAATTTTATAAATCACATTTACAATTCATATTCATAAATTCCATTTGTATGTGAATTTATTTCTTAACTTTGGAGTTACGATTTCAATTTTCTACTCAAATGATAATAATATTGTCACTTCCTAACAATCAAGCAACCATATACTATAATAATTTACAAAGATTATTTCCTTTATCTACGAAAACAGTTTTGGGTAAAATTATTTCATTTATCCTATTTTAAAAACAATATCGTGTCGAATTGTTTTGTACAAGTGTTTAGAGATCCCTATCGATAAAGTTGTATAGACTATACTGACCAGAATCCATATACCACTCCACAAACCAATCATCACAATATAAAACAATTTTATATTCACTAACAAATACGCGCTCATATCTATTATTACACTCACACTCATTCTAGAGTACTTCTGACTCTATCTCTAATGAGTACACCCAACAGAGCCAAGGTTGTCGCTTAACCATATGCTTTGATACCAAATGTAACATTCTAGATTTTCGACTTTCAAAAATCGACATTAATACGTCCATTGTATCAACTGCCGAGCAATCGAATGCTGGAAAACCATACCGTTACGGTTAAAGAAGAAGAAGAGGTAGACGAAGAAGAAGAAAGAAGAAGCAATAGAAACAATATCAGAATCTCATAGTCACAGCGGAACAACATATAATAGATAAATGAATAATCTTTAAAAACAAAGAACTATATCAGTTATTACATTACATCACATTACATTACATTATCAAAGTTTACAACAACAAACAGCGGAAAAGAAATACTATATACTAGTTGATACGCCATGCCATCAACTAGAGTTTAGGAAGGGAACAATAAACTCCAAGTCAGCCATGTGACTAGTGTGAGAACTCAAAACAATTATTTATCTTTAAAACAAATAAAGGAATATTTTTAAAATAGATTCGCGATGCTTTTAGAAAAATAATGAAACTACCATAAGGCCTCCCGCACACACACACAATGCAAACGCAGAATCGGATGAGATTTCTTCTTATGATTGTTAAATATGCTTGATACGTAAATTTCTTTTCAATATTATTATTATAAGTGCGAGGTGTAGAAAACCATGTTGAAAGTATAATATAAATCTTAGCCAGCATAGGCATTCCGCACTTATGCCTATTATAGCTACCATCTAAACATTGGTGGCCACCATAAGTAAATGGCAGGTTCTACAACTAAAACCGTTCAAACAACGTATTGGATTTTGGCTTTCCAACTAATGGTCAGGCCAAGGAACTTTCCATTGCCACATGGGTACGCCTCTGGAAGGACGCCCCGAGAACCTAGCCGGATCTCTGCCAACACAAGGCCGGGTTACCCCAAGCTGGGTAACTACTGACACGAATATGCCTTCCCCCGATCGTAACCGATCTATATCCCAGGATTCACCAACAACCACAAAGTAATAAATTTGCAGCAATAACATAGGTTATCAGGGCTCCATACTATGATACCACCTCTACCCAGAAGGAATGACATACATTAAAGGGGCGCTATCCCCTAATAACATTGCTGCATCTTTCCGGTTTTGAACATTACCGGAGTGTGAGGACTGACGAAGTCTCGTCCATAAAGCCACGCTTTATACAAAAGCCGTGCTTTGATCAACAAATGCTCAACAGCACTCAGCATGCCACGTTACCAAATTGGGAATATATCACTAGTAACCATCAACTACATAACCTCTAAGCTCGTACGACATAGAGAAGGGTGTTAAGCTAAGAGAATAAATTCTCCGCCGCCAACCGAAATATATTTGATTGAAATCAGCTTTACATCTCAAATTGTAACGTCAGACACACAACCATACAAGTCCGTTCCGGGATTGAACGGAACCGAAGGCACTTCCAAAGAAGTCCTTGCTATCCGGATATTCAATAATCACGTCCGGACTTCCCATCACAAAGGATGATAAAATTTCTATATCGGAGATCCGCCGATGTAGAAACATTCGACGGTAATCCTTCCGTTTTCATAAATATCCGGTCTTCAACACCGGTCTTCAAATGATATCCTTTACGAGTATCACTATTCAGAATAGGATTTATGACACAAAGGTCCTCTCCCGGCTAAACCGAATAACGAGCGCTTATTTTTAAAAATAAGTGTAGCATTCAAATTCAAGAAAATCACAACAAATACCCATTCAAAGGTAAATATTGATAGTCGGTTATTTAACTATCAATAGATATGCACAACATCAACAGATCCCAAATAATTTCCTAAATTATTTATTTTCCATAAATATCTTTACAAGATATATAATTTTCCACACTTCAACCGTTTGAAAACAAATTTCAAATCACTTTTCAATTTATCTTTAAAAGATATAATCTCAAAACATTTCACTTCATATTGGAAAAACATTTCCATACTTGTTTTACAAATCTATTTATTTTCAACATTTGGAAAATATTCAATATACTTAAATCACAGTTAAGTATATATTTCATTCTTTAAGGAAAACATTCTCTTAAACACGTTTATTACGAATGTTGCATAAAACATCGTTACGACAACCCAAAATCACTAGTATAGGGATTCGAAATTAAGATAGATATATAAATCCCAAAAAACATTTCCGTTCGAAAATCATTTACTATAACAACAGTGTTATAGTCCATCTTTTCCTTACTTCTCGAAAACGTCTATTTCAACAATGAATGTTGAAATCTATGGCTTCGATCCTTAACACATTTTAAAACAACTTTAAATCGTTTTAGTTCTATTTAAAATATCACTTCCCCAAAACATTTCTTTAATATATATTATTCACTGTCCAAAATCGTGAATATACTTCGTTAACCAATTTCATCATATCTACGCATTTTATTTTAAATGATTATCCACTATCCAAAATCATGGATATAATTCCATTAATAATTTATAATAATTGACTTTTCAAAATAAGTTGATTTCGGGTTTATAAAGCAACGTTTATAAATTCATATTTATATATTTTATAAAAGCTTCAACTTATAAAATCCCTTAATTAACAAATTCTTTTTATATCCCATTTAAATGCGAAAATCCAATTTATAAGTTAATTACTTATAAATCTTTTATTTTACAAAATCTATTCATTTTATAACTTCACAATTTATAAATCTACAAATTTCATTCACTTATGAAATCCATTTTTATTTCATTTTATTACTTATAAAAACTCGTTTATAATCCCAATATTTTTAATTTATAAATATCAATTTTATAAATCTTTTATAAAAATCGTTTATAATAATTCAAAAAATTCCAATTTAAACCATTTCATAAGTTAATCAACTACTTATTTCAAAAATCACATTTCGGTTATATTTCACACAAATCATAATTTTTGTAACATAAAAATATAACGTTTATTTATTTAAAATGAATTAATTCAAAAATTTAATAAAACGTATACTTTCAAAAATCACTTTAAAAATCCTTTTAAAATTTGAAAATAATCACTTTAACACTTTAAATTTTCCAAAATATGCCTAATGCTGCAACAGCACTAAATATAACAATCACGGCATCCAAAAACATCATATATTATATGACAACAGAATATATCACAATATCCGTAAATAAATCGATATGGGTGAGGAATTCAGTTGGATCCCTCCAACCTGTTTCGCCTGCATCCATAGATGTTAGCACAATACCAATCCCATTCCAATACAGGATATCGCGGTACATGGGTTTATATAAAATATTATCCGCTATTATGCGGCGCAATAGGGTCTCATCCACTATATAATGCGGGAATACAACTCCAACTACATAGATAATACCAATTCCACTTCAAGGTGAAATATCGCTGTATATGTGTTTAATAAAGAACCTTCGCTTAATATACGGCGTATAGGGTCTATTTCAATAGAACAGATAGCAATTTATCATTCAAACACACAATTAAGCAATTTTAAATCTAACTATTTAAAATTTAAATCGAAAAAATTTTGATTGACTGAGAAGTTCTCACCTTGCTTCCAATAACAGTTGCAGTGTTTTATTTCGAATAAAATTAAACGCGTGTTTAATTTTACCCAGAATTCTCACTAGCTCCAAACGACTCCAAACCAGCTCCTTTGTGTAGTGCTTATCAATACGAAGCCAACGCAATTTGTTTCGTCCAAACCGGACCTCGTATGAAAAAGTTATGTTATTACTAAGTTTACACGATTTTTTTAAATATAATAATTTCTAATTTCTTTTTATATTTTACAACCTTACTGAATCAAGGCCGCACGTTCAAACTGAGGGAATCACAGCCGCTTCTTCTATTTCTTCCTCACACACGACATCAGGTAATTCACGTCGCTTGAACCCATTTGGCCGCCCTTTAGGGTTTAGAACCGCTGTAACAACCTGGAATTTTCACCAACTTATAATCATCATTAAACGGTTTTTGGAGATAGCAAATTGCTATTTGGAAATTAAAAAAACCCGGTTTAAATTCCTTTCAAAAATTTGATGAAAGTGGTTGTGGGCTTCAATTGAATTTGGCCCACGTTCTTTTGTTTTGGGGCCGTTCCTATTAACAAAAGCAAATAACCGGTTTCTTTTCCCCCCTTTATTCATTCTCATTCAAGACCTAAAACAAAACAAAACAAAATTAATGGTGGCTGCTCATTTTCGTTCGTTCCTCTTCGATCGAAAATTAGGGCTTTTTCAATCGTTCGCTTCTGGAACTCAAAGGCGCCAACTTCAACGGCCCCTTCAACTTGCTCGTGGCTGCTTCGGCTTGCTCGTGCTCGATTGGACTTCGGCTTAACTTCATTCGTCTTCCTCATCCCTACAGCTTCGTCTTCACTTCCGTGGCAACGGTGAGTAATTAAATTTACTCACATCTAATTCAATCTTAATATAGTGTTTCTGCAATTCGATGTTGATTTGATATTGTTTTGTCTTGGCCATTTGTTTTCGTTCGATGTTGGTAATTGATGTTGTTTTGTGAATTTCTTCTGTGCTTATGTTGTTCGAATTTATTGTTGTTGATGATGTTTAACAGTTTAATTTCTGTCATTGTTGATTTCAATCACTTATCTGCTTACTTATGTGGTTGCTGTATCATTTACTGGTTCACTTGATTTCATGGTTTGCGACTGAGAACACTTTCTGGTTTCGGCTTATCTGTCTTTAGTTGTGAATTAAATTGAATTTGGCCTCGATCGCTGATTTTCCTATTTGTTTGAATAATACAGTGTTGAATTTGGTTTGGTTTCTCGACTTTCCATACTGCTCTGACCTAATGCTTGCATATAGTTTGGTTGATGGTGCAGATGCTATGCCTTTGCTCCTGATTGCTATTCTTTTATACGTGATGTTTAGATACACTTGGGCAATTGTTAGTTTCCACTGCAAATTTTGTTTGCATAATCAATATGCAAATATACTTTGCTGGTCGTTGTTGCATTACCTTATCTTTGATCATTTATGGTCTACTTATTTAAGTGAAATTGATTTCGAGTTGTATTATTAAACACTTGAGTTTCACTGTGGCTTCGGCTCTTGGTGTAGTTCGAATTGTTTGGTTGACTTACCTTTATATATACGCATACATACATTCGTATGTATGTATGCATGTATGGTTGACCATTGTTCGAGTTATGTGTCGTCTGATTGTATTTACATTGGTATTTTGTTGAAGCTCATTCGTTCGAGCTTGCTCTGGTCACTGATCACATGAATGTTTGTAACGATTGCAATTTTTCGTCGTCGAAAAACCGAAATGTTAGGGTTAAAGAAGAAGAAAGAGGTAGAAGAAGATAGAAAAAGATAGAACAGAACATAAAGAAATAACAGAACAACATCAGAATCTCACAATTCGCAGTGGAACAACATATAATAAATAAATGAACAATCTTTAAAACAAAGAATTGTACATTTATACATTACATCATTATCAGAGTTTACAACAATAATAGACAACAGAGTCATTACATCAATGGACAGTTATATAAACTTGTCCTCATACAGAATACACAGCGGAATAATACATAGATAATATCATATACAAGTGGTACGTCTCGATATGTAGCTCGCCTCCTGAGTTCCATAGCACTCTTAAATCCAGAATAACCTGATAACCAAACTCTTGACTGCCCGTGTGGAAATTGGTGGGCACCCAAAGTTTAGGAAGGAAAACAATAAACTCCGAGTCAGTCATGTGACTGGTGTGAGAACTAAAACAGTTTATTTATCTTTAAAAATCAAAATAGAGGAATATTTTTTTAAGTCAATTCGCAATGCTTTTTAAAAATGAGACTACCATAAGGCCTCCCGCACACACACACAATGCAAACGCAGAATCGGAGGAGATTTCTCCTCATGATAGTCAAAGATGCTTGATACGCATTAAAAAGAAACATTTGATATTATTACTAGTGCATAGTGTAGGCAAAATTCATTTCGAAAATAAAGATATAAATCTTAGCCAGCATAGACATTCCGCACTTATGCCTACTATAGCTACCATCCAAACAGTGGGGCGCCACCATAAGTGAATGATAGGTTCTACAACTAAAACCGTGCAAGATCGTATTGTTTCTTTGGATTTCCAATAAATGGTCAGGCCAAGGAACTTCCCATTGCCACATGGAAACGTCTCTGGAATGACGTCCCGAGAACCAAACCGGATCTCTGACAACACAAGGCCGGGTTACCCCTAACTGGGTAACTACTGACACGAATATGTCATCCCCCGATCGTAACCGATCTATCCGAGGATCCTCGATTTCCAACAACCACATAAGAATAATAATGCAGTAACCACATAGGCTAAGTATCTGGGCTCCATTCCATGATACCACCTCTATCCAGAAGGAATGACATACACTAAAGGGGCGCTACCCCCTAATAACCTTGCCGCATCCTTCCTGTTTTGACCTTTCCGGGATGTGAGGTCGGACGAAATCTCGTCCACAAAGCCACGCTTTATACAAAAGCCGTGCTTTAGGTCAACAAATGATCATAGAAATGATCACAAAGATAAATGATCATATAAATGATCCTATCACAAATGATCAAACAATGATCATTTCACAGCAACACTCAACATGTCACACTACCAAATTGGGAGTATATCACTAATAACCTTCAACTATATAACCTCTGAGCTCGTACGTCTCAGAGAAGGGTGTTAAGCTAAGAGAATAAATTCTCCGCCACCAACAGAAATATATTTGAAGGAAATCAGCTTTATATCTCAATTTGTAATGTCAGACATACAATCCATACAAGTCTGTTCCGGGTTCGAACAGAACCGAAGGCACTTACAAAGAAGTCCTTACATTCCGGATATTCACTAATCACGACCGTACTTCCCGTCACTAAGGGTGATAAAACCTCTATATCGGAGATCAGCCGATGCAGAGTAACTCAACGGTAATCCTTCCATTTTCACAAATATCCGGTCTTCAACACCGGACATCAAATGCAATCCATAACGACGTATCACATATTCGGAATGGGTTATACGACCCCAAGGTCCTTTCCCGGCTAACACTAATAGTGAGCGTTTATTCAAAAATAAGCGTGGCATTCAAATTCAAACAAATCACAACAAATACCTATTTAAAGGTAAATATTGATAGTCGGATTATTTAACTATCAATAGGCGTGTTCAACATCACCAAATCCAAATAATTTCCCAAATTATTTACTTTCCAAATATCTTTACTAGATATATATTTTCCACACTTCAACCCTTTGAAAACAAATTTTCAAATCATTTTTCACCTTTATCACTTTTGAAAACAAATTTCAATCATTTTCCTTACGCGGAATTTCTTTCATTTCAACATGGTTCATTTAAACCAATTAAATAAATCCTTAACGATTTACTTTATATTTACGTTCCAAATCCGTAAATTAATTCCCACACTTCAAAAATAAATCAACGTTTATTTTTAAGCAAATTTCCCTTTTCATTCATAAATTCCATATTGAATTTACATTCCAAAATATTTATGAATATATGATTCCCAAATCGATTTCTAATATTAATTTTCAATTTTTCTTCAAAAAGATAAATTCTCAAAACGTTTCATTTCACATTGGAAAAACATTTCCGTACTTATTTATTAATAAGTGATTCACAAATCCATTTATTTTCAATATTTGAAAATATTCGATATACTTAAATCAAAATTTAGTACATATTTCATTCCTTAAGGAAAACATTCACTTAACACATTTATTTGGGTCAAAACGAATGTTGCGTAAAACATCGTTACGACGACCCAAAATCACTAGTATAGGGATTCAAAATTTAGATAGATATATAAATCCCAATACTATACAAAAACATTTCCTTTCGAAAATCATTTACTACAACAACTGTGTTATAGTCCACCATTTCCTTATTTCTCGAAAACGTCTATTTCAACAATGAGCTTTGAAATCTATGTTTTCGATGGTTAATACATTTTAAATCACCGTTAAAACGATTAACTTCATTTATAATATTCATTTTTCGAAGCATATCCATTTTATCTGATAATATATTCACTGTCCAAAATCGTGAATATACTTCCTTAATCAATTTTCAACTTTCAATTTATCAAATTCCACTGATTTCGAATTTATAAACAATGTCTATAAATTCCATTTCTATTTATAAACTTTGATTTATAAATCTCGTTTATTAATCCAATTCAATCTATATATCTCAAATATATACCAACAATCCATATTATAAGCTAAATATTTATAATTCATTTATTTACAAAAATCGTTCTTTTAAACTTCACAAATTGTGAACATTATAAATTCTCGTTCACTTATGAATCCATTATACTTCATTTTAACACTTATAAAACTTCGTTTTATAATTCCAATATTTTTAATTTATAAATATCCATTTTATAAATCTTTTATAAAAATTGTTTGTAATAGTCCAAAAATTCCAATTTAAACCATTTCATAAATTTATTAACTATTTATTTCAAAAAAAATCACTTTTCGCTTATATTTCATAAAAATCATACTTTTGTAACATTAAAATTTTAAAGTTTATTTATTTTTAACAATTCAAAATTTACTAAAACGAATACTTTCGAAAATCACTTTAAAATTCCTTTTAAAACCAAAATCGTTATTTTTAAAACTTCAGAAATGGATCCGATAATGCAACAGCACCAAATAGTCAATCATGACATCCAAATATCATATATCGATATGATAATCAACAAATATCACAATGTCTGTAAATAAATCAATACAGTTGAGGAATCTAGTTGGATCCCTCCAACTTGTTTCCCTGCATCCACAAACATTAGTACAATACCAATTTTGTTCCAGTACGAAATTATCGCGATATATGGGATTTAAAATATTATCCGCTTAATAGACGGCGCAATAGGGTCTCATCCGCTATATAATGCGGGAAAATCAACTCCAAGTACATATATAATACCAATTTCAATATACTGTGAAATATTCGCGGTATATGTTTTTAATAAATAACCTCCGCTTACTAACGGCGCATAATGTCTATTTTAACAATCAATAGATAACAATCATCATTTAAACATACATTCAAGAATTTTAAATCTAACTATTTAAAATATAAATCGAAACCGATTCGATTGAGTGAGAAGTTCTCACCTTCATTTCAATTTCATTTTAGCGATTTATTTCAAATAAAATTAAACGGACGTTTAATTTTACCCGAAATTCTCACTAGCCCCAAACGAATCCAATCCAATTTTATAGCGTAGTGCTCGTCCATACGATTCCAACGCAACTGGTTTCGCGCGTTTTCGACCTCGTATGAAAAAGTTATCAGTATTTAAAATTTACACAATTTTTAATATAAATAATTTGACATATCCCTTTATAATTTTTAACACAACTCATCTTAGCCGTTCAATCCATCACCCTGCATCCCAGCCGTCCCATTCATCTTCCATCTCACGCGCGCATACTCCCTCCAGGTAACGAACGTACAAACCCAAATCACGCTCGAACTCCTCCAAGCCGCGACCCCTTCCTTCACCTCGGAGGTCGATCTGAGACCATTAACCAACACGCCTCGCAAGGCTTCACCCTCGGCCAGAAAATCTCAAGGCTCGGTCCCACCTAGCTCCCGAAAAACGAACCCAAACGTGCGTCATTCCCTAGCCCATTGCCGTTGATTCGCTCCACTATTTTCGATCATACCCGTATGAAATCAAAGCTATCACTTCGCTCTATAATGTTGTAGTTAACAACTTTCGTTGATCGTTGACGGATTTTGAAAAATTAAGGGAAGAAGGAATGCAATTTCTCGCCGTTCATTGATAACTGGCGGCTAGGGTTTTAAAACCTTAATATATTTTTTTAATTTTTGTGAAGAGAATGGGCCTAATAATAGAAGTTTTAACAACCTTTCAAACAATCTTTTAAATAAGAACACCACCAACCTTACTAACCTTTCAACCTTCTTCCATTAGGTTCCTACCAATATCATTTACCCAATCCATTCAAATTTAAATTTTAATCCCAATTTTAATTTTCAACAATTTCTCAAAAAATTTCTAACTCCTTAAATTTCCGAAAAATTTCGCCAGCGTCTCCTTTGCGCAGCTAGCTCGGTACAACTACAAAATGCCTCTACGGGCCCAAAGATTCCAAAAGAAACAAAAGGCCAAGTGGCTAAATCAAAAACTCAATCAAATTTCATACAGAAATTTAAACACATACTTCTTTGTCGAGCAATTTAAATATATCTTCTGAAATCAAAACCAATTTTCCTTTTTCCTTTATAATATTTATGTATCCTATTTAGCAATAGCATCCAATCACAATCAAAATCATTTTATTCATTTCTTTACAATAGTTTCAATCTCTATTTCATTCAAGCCCGTACGATGTACCTATACCATTCGTACCAATATCAAATTTGATCGCATACTCGATCACACAATTTCATTTCCGAACTAGTATCGTCCACCAGACTTCTTAATGCGTACTCGGATCTGGTTTCCTGATCAGAAAACATCATTCTCCTTGCATAGTCATAACTATGATAGAGAATTTCCAGAATCAATCAAAACCCATATCCAGGGTTCGCCGTCGAAAATCGAGTGAAAAATCCTAACTCGGATCGATATAATTATCTCGAACTTCTGTGCTCGAATCTGATAATTAAGGTAATTAAGTGATTTTACTAATAAGATAATTAAGGAATAATTTATTTAATTTATAAATTAGTGATTTAGATTAATTTATAATTAGAGATTAACTAAAAATGATTAAGAAATGTTATTAGTTAATGAAGATAATTAACTAAGGATTTTTAAGTATTAATTAAGATGATTAATTTTTAATGATTAATTTAGATTAATAAATTTATGATAATCACTATGAAATTGTGTAAGTATAACTACTTTATGGTAAGTAATTAAAGGTTTAAATCATTAATTAAAGTAATTAATTTGATAAGAATTTATTTATTAAAGGTTAATTAATCAATGAAAGTGACTAAGAAATGATTTTAAGGATTAATCGCTTATTGAAATTAATGTTTTGATTAATTAAAGTTAATTAATTATGTAATTCGTTTAAAAGGTTGATTAAATTAATATGATTAATCAAGAATAATTTAATTAATTAAAGTGTTTGATTAATTTATTTATATCGAATGATTTGAAATAAATAAATCAGAATTTGATAATCAATTCATAAGTAATTAATTTAATTGGAAATAAATTGAATTAATTAGGATTAAGCTATTAAATTAACCCTGCTTATAAATGAATATTGAAATGCTTGACCTTACTTATGAATGATTGTATTGTATGGGATGCCTTGAATGGATTGTCATATCTGATCTGTGAAATGTTGTCCTGTGGATTGAGCTGTGTATTTTATTCATTTATTTGCGATACATTTGTGTATTATATGTGAATCTGTGAATGAACGATAAGCGTTATAGTTTATACCACTTCTCAACTATATCTCTGTGTTTTGATCTATGATGATTGAATGATGTTGCACTATTTTGTTAAACCCTTGGACCACACCATACACACACAAATATGGATTTGACGAGGGAATCGATGAATTCACAGATTTTTGAAAATAGTTTTGAGTTTGAATTTTTAAATTCAAATGGTTTGAAATGGAATCGGGTTAAATGTGAAAAGTTTTTGGAATGGAATTTCAAGATAAAATTTATTTCTGAATAACTTGATGTCGCCTTAAAATTTAAATAATTAGATTTAAATTTGAATTCAAAATTTGGAATTAAATTATATGATTTGAAACTAGGGATTAAAGTTGTTATACCGGTTATATATGAGTTAAACTATTTTAAATGTATTGATTTGGGAATTTGAATTTAATTCAAAGGCTTTAACTCGTGCAAATATAATTGGATTTCTCTGAAATGAAAACTATTTGTTTTCAAATAATAAAAGTTGCCACATAAGTAATGAACTTCCAATTTGTGTTGAAAGATTTCAAATATAAAATGAAATGGAAACATTTTGAAAGGCTATGAATGAATCTTTGGAAACGAGTTTGAAAGTTATAAATTAAATCTTAATTTAAAGATTTAAACGAGTTAATCCAATTGAAATGGAAATTGAATTGAAATCCATAAATGGATCTTTGTGAAAAGCGTGAACTTAGTGAAATGAATCTTCTTGTTTGAAGATTTGAAAATGGTAGTTTGTTTAAACCATTTGAAAGAAAGTTTTGAATTATTAAGTTGTGACTTAATTGAAATCCCATATCCATATGTTTTAAATGTTGCGCTCACTATTCGGTTTAGTCGGGAGAAGACCTTTGTGTCGTATAACCCATCCGAATATGTGGTTCGACGTTATGGATAGCATTTGAAGATCGGTGGTGAAGATCAGGTATTTGCAAGAACAATAGGATGACCAATCGATTGTCTCTACAATGAGTTGCTCCGTTATAGAGATTCCCTAAGTGATAGGAAGTCCGATCGGGACTGTGAATACCCGGATTGCAAGGGCTTTTATGGAAGTGCCTTCAGTTCTGTTCGAACCCAGAACAGACTTGTAAGGATTGTATGTCTGACATTACAAATTGAGATGTAAAGCTGGTTTCTTTCAAATACATATCTATTTGTGGCGGAGAATTTATTCTCTTAGCTTAACACCCTTCTCTCAGCATTACAAGCTCAGAGGTTATGTAGTTGAAGGTTATTAGTGATACACTCCCAATTTGGTAATGTGGCATGCTAAGTGCTGCCGATCATTTGTTGATCAAAGAATGGCTTTGTGAAAAGCGTAGCTTTGTGGACGAGACTTCGTTAAGCCTCACAAACCCGGTAATGGTCGAAACAGGAAAGATGCGGCAAGGTTTCAGGGGTAGTGTGATGTCCCGGAAATTTAGGCAATAATTATTTAATAATTTCTCTAATAATTATTTTAAAATGTGAATATTGATTTAATAAATTAATTTAAACTGAAATTATCTTTTGAAAATTTATAATTATTTAGTTTGTTAAATGATATTGTTTTCAAAGGTTAAAAATATTTAAATAATAAATTTATCTTTCTATCTAATTTAAAAATATTTATTTATAATGTATAAATGTTTATACATTGTAAATAGAGGATTTGGTTTTAATTTTAATTTATATTAAATAAAGGATATTTTCTAATTTATATATATAATTGTATAAATTGTAAATTGATTTAATTTGATTTAAATTGTTAACTTTTCAGAAGTTTGTTTTAAAGATCTATCTTATAAAATGTGATGTCCCGGAAATTTGGGCAATAATTATTTAATAATTTCTCTACTAATTATTTTAAAATGTGAATATTGATTTAATAAATTAATTTAAACTGAAATTATCTTTTGAAAATTTATAATTATTTAGTTTGTTAAATGATATTGTTTTCAAAGGTTAGAAATATTTAAGTAATAAATTTATCTTTCTAACTGATTTAAATTTTTTATTTATAATGTATAAATGTTTATACATTGTAAATAGAGGATTTGGTTTTAATTTTAATTTATATTAAATAAAGGATATTTTCTAATATATATATATATAATTGTATAAATTGTAAATTGATTTAATTTGATCTTATATTTGATCCGCTGCGTTTTGTGAGAATTAGTGCTGTGTGTTTGTTCTTCTTCTTCTATCTCTTCTTCTTATCTAACTATTCGAAATTTTCGGGGTCAAAAATTTTGGGTCGTTACAGTTGGTATCAATAATGTAACGACCCGGAAATTTCGATCCAGAAACTTCCAGATAGTTAGAAAAAGAAGAAAGAGATAGAAGAAAGAAACAGAACACAACGCAGAAACCTCACATTCGCAGCGGATCAAAACATAATATCAAATAAAATAGCAGTTATACAAAGAAAACTATATCAGTTAACTTACATTTAAATATATCAGAGTTACACATATCCATAAATACTGGACAAAACAATCATGTCCAGAGACTACAATATCATAGTGAAAACTCTCAATTCGTCCCTGCCATCCTGCTCGCCTCCTGAGCTCCAGAACGTCCTTACCTGAAAAGCTGTAATACTCGGTCTGACCCGAGCATTACATCAAAGCTCCAGAATGATTTCCTGGAATCTGAACTGAGCGGGATCGCAAAAGTGACTTGCGATGGTTCGGAGGTTCTCTGAGTAATTTTTGTTGTGGTGTTGTGACTGAAACGGATAGGTCACTGAGATTTTATGGAATTTGATGAACAATATTCCAGGATAAGTTGATCAAGTTTATGCTTGTGTTCATCAACAGAATTCTTGAATCAAAGTTGCGCAGTGGAAGCATGGTGGCAGCTATTCCAGAATAGAAGCAACACCCGATTCTTTGGGAATTTGAGTTTTGTCTTGGATCGGTGGATTTCTACAGGAATTCATTTTGGATCTGGAAGCTTAGATGTTTGTGCACCTGTTCTGTTTCAGAATAGGAGTAGTAGGTTGGAAGTCTTCTGATGTTTGTGTAATTGATTTGTGAGGTGGATTTTGTTTGATCTAGAAGTTGAAGGCAGCCCAGGATCGAAAGGAGAGATTTGTGGATATGAGTATTGGATCTTTCTGTTTTCGCTTAAGAGTTAAGTGTTTGTTCTACAAGATAGAAATTCCAGTTCAGATGGCTGGAATTTGTTTTGTTTTTCACGTATCTCTGAGCGAGTACGTGTATGGTTTATCTTTGGTTTTAGAATCAGTAATTCTGTGAGATTTGGGAGTTGATCAGGACTTGCCTGTAGTCCTGTATTCTGTTTTAGATTTGTAGATCTAGGTATATAGGAGCTCTAGACCAGAGTGGTGTAGCTAGTTTAGATTCTATAGGGCGAGTGTCCCGGTATTTGTACCTGGGAGACTCTAGGAATTTTTATCCAGAATTTTGTCTAGGTAATTAGAATTGTTTGTTTGAATTTATTACTATGGTTGCTAGTATTTGGTTGATAGTATTTGATTGCTATTTTAAAATTTTAAAATTTGTATGGGATTATTAAATTACCCTTGCTTTTAAATTTTGGGGACGAAATTCTTTTAAGGGGGGAGGAATGTGATGTCCCGGAAATTTAGGCAATAATTATTTAATAATTTCTCTAATAATTATTTTAAAATGTGAATATTGATTTAATAAATTAATTTAAACTGAATTATCTTTTGAAAATTTATAATTATTTAGTTTGTTAAATGATATTGTTTTCAAAGGTTAAAAATAATTAAGTAATAAATTTATCTTTCTAACTGATTTAAAAATATTTATTTATAATGTATAAATGTTTATACATTGTAAATAGAGGATTTGGTTTTAATTTTAATTTATATTAAATAAAGGATATTTTCTAATTTGTATATATAATTGTATAAATTGTAAATTGATTTAATTTGATTTAAATTGTTAACTTTTCAAAAGTTTGTTTTAAAGATCTATCTTATAATTTTCATAGAAAGTAAATAAGTATCTATTTTTTAAGAAAAAAATATAGTTTAAATTTTGTTTTATAATAAAAATTTGTTTTGTTTTATTTTAAAATTGCTTTTCTTTTGAAATTTAGTTTATAAAGAATATTCTTTTAAAAATAATTAAACAAACATTAAAATAAATGTTATAAGAAGTTATAAATAAACATGTAATTATTTCAAGGCTAAGGTTAATACAACATTTAAAACTTGCTAAAAACAAATCAGTAATGATTTAAGATAATTTAAATACAAGTATAACTTTAGAATTTTCTTTTCTTTATTTTGAAAATGTACATGTGTTAAATTTTTAAACTAAATAGAAGACACTTGTAACTAATCTACATCATAATGCAACAAGTGGCAATGTTTGTTTATTTTTTAAATTTATTCTTTTGAATAAGAAATGTACAATGCATTTTGTTAAAAAACCCATTCTGTTCAAAAGGAAATCTGAAAATCAGATTTATGAGAAGAAAAATTTCAAAACCCAAATATACAACACCAATTCAATCTGCCACTTCCACATCAAATTTCATGTTCAACTTCAAATCTGCAAAACCTATCCATTCAAAATTCTGCAAATAAATACCATCTGAAATCTATAAACAAACTAAAAACCCAAATCTGCAATGTAACAATCTGTTCTATCTTCAAAGTCTGTAATCTGTATAAGATCAACTTCAAATCTGAAATTTTTTAACATCAATTGAAGTTCAATTACAAATATGAGAAAATGAGGATGAAGTTTTAAGAATCCAACTACAGCAAGCAAATGCAAATCTGGTTCCAGGAAATTCAAAATCAGGTTGAAGGGGCCGTTGAAGTTGGCGCCTTTGAGTTCCAGAAGCGAACGATTGAAAAAGCCCTAATTTTCGATCGAAGAGGAGCGAACGAAAATGAGCAGCCACCATTAATTTTCTTTTGTTTTGTTTTAGGTCTTGAATGAGAATGAATAAAGGGGGGAAAAGAAACCGGTTATTTGCTTTTGTTAATAGGAACGGCCCCAAAACAAAAGAACGTGGGCCAAATTCAATTGAAACCGGTTATTTGCTTTTGATAACAGCCCCCTTTTTCACTAGATAAATTGATAATTTCCTGTACAATGGGAATTTGACAATGATCACTGAAGAAAATTGGTTAATAGCATCATATTCTTGGTTTTAAAAAAATAGTTTAAGATAGTATTGTTTAACAAATGGATTGTAAAAATTTAGATTACGGTTTTAAATAAACTGTAGGGGAAAGGCATTTCTGTTTCAAAACAGAAATGGGAAAATTTGAAAATGTCTGTAAGTTAGTGGATTTAGGGTGTTATGATGCTTCATGTTAGTGGAGTATGGATGTAAGAATGGAGTAAATTTGGTGGTAGATGATCAGAGAGAGAGAAGAGTTGGAATTGAGTTTTTTTGGTCCAGGTTTTCAAAAACCTGATTTTAAGTGTGCGGTTCTTAGCATTTGCATATGCTCTATGTTGCATCGAGTAGGAGGGAATTTTTGGGAGGTTGCAGATGGTTTGTAGATGGAGCTATAGCCGGAGTTGTAAGTGGTCTGGTGATCGGTGATTTGGTTGCAAGATGTTGACAGATTTACATTGGTAACTCAGTTTGGCAGTTTGGTGTGTGTAGGGTTTTTGTCTCGAGTCAATGCTCGGGTATTTTTGGTTCTGACTCGAAGAAAAGGGTTTAAGAACTCGGAGTAAAAATGATGGGTTCTCGGGTTTTTGGTTGCAGGTTTAAAAACCTGTAGTTTTTGCACTTTAAATTTTTGAATGAAATACATATTTTAAGTTGAAACCTGACTCAAGTATGAATTGAAAATTGAATTCAAATGAAGTTTTGAGTTTAAGTTTTAAAAAAAAAATGATGAAACTTCTGAATTTAAACAAGATTTAAATTCAGTTTTAAATCAAAATTAAAGCAGTTTCAGGTTTATAAACCAGAAGCTTTTGTAGTTTTTTTTTTAAAAAAAAATGTTGAATGGAAATCAAATTCTAGTGCAGAAGTTTGATTCATGTATAAGTTGAAACTGAATTCAAATAGAGCTTGAAATTCAAAGTTTTTTTTTAAAACGAAATATTTTAAAATTAAACAAGTTTTAAATTTAGTCTTTAAATCAATATTAGAACAGTTGCAGGTTTTAGAACCTGTAATTTTGCAGTTTGTTGTTTAAATAAAATTCATATTTTAAATTTCAACTTGATTCAAGTATAAGTTAAAAACCGAATTCAAATGTAGTATGAAATTCAAAGTTTTTTTAAAAAAAAAAATGAAATCTTAAATTTAAACAAGATTTAAATCTAGTTTAAAATCAAGAATTAAATCAGTTTTCAGGTTGCTCTTAAAACCAGATTTTTGATTCAAATAGGTTTTTGTTAGTTTTGTATGTTTTAAATTTTTGAACAAATTTGAATGTTTTAAGCAAGTTTTAAACTCAGTTTGAAATCAATCTAAAAACTGTTTCCAGGTTTCTTTGAAACCCAGTTTTGATTTCAAAACAGTTTTTAAATTTAAAATGAATGAACATATTCAAATGTTTAAAAGTGAATTTGAAAATGAAATTTCATTTCAAATAAGTTTAAACTTTAAAGAATTTAGTTCCTTTAGTATTTGAAAGTATTTGAAGTAAAATATGAAGTGTTTGATTTAAATTTGAGAGTTGAAAATAATCAATTTATTTTCAAAGTTTAATTTATCAAGTAATTTAGTTTAAATCTTTCTTTTATATTTAAGTAATGAATGTCGTTTAACATTCATTTTTATTTTAAGGTTTATAATTATTTGTGGAATTAATGTTTAAATAATTAAACATTTGAATCTTTAAATAAATTGGAATTTGAATTTAATGTTTTAGAAACGTATTGTTTTAATGCATTTTGAATTTAATGGGTCATTTGATAAGTAATCTAAATTATTTTGAAAATATTTAAAGTAATTAAGGATTTTACTTAATTATTTGATTTTTTTTAAATAATGATTTAGATTAATATGAAGTAGAAAGGAATTATTGATAATTAATCTAACTCAAATTTTCTTAAGTATGTAATTATGAAATGTTGTTAATTAATAATTGGTGATAATTATCTAGGGATAATTTGGTAATTAATTAATGTAATTAATTTTGATAATTAACTAGATTAATTAATTAAATATAATTAATTAATGTAATTAATTTTGATAATTAACTAGATTAATTAATTAAATATAATTAATTGTTAAAGTAATTAAGGATCTAATTACTTATTGTAATTAATTTTAATATTGTGATTTAATTAAGTTAATTAATTTAGTTTAATTAATTTAAATAAATCATCTGATGATTTTTAGAGAGTAATTACTTAATGTAATTAGTGGAGCAAGATTACTTAGAGAAGTAATATTGATAATTACTGGAATGTAATTAGTAATTTGGATAATTACTTTTGGAATTAATTAAGGAATTAATTAATGATTAATTATTGATTAATTAATTTTTTAATGAGTAATTAAAGATAGTTAATTACTAAATTGAATGTTAATCAAGGTGATTAATAATTAGATTAATTATTAAATGTAATTAATTTTAATTTAATAATTTATTTAAATATTAGGGATCATTAATTATTATAATTAATAATGTAATTAAGGATTGTTTGATTAAGTTAAATTAATTAAGTGATTAATTAATTGTAATTAATTAAGGACAAATATAATTAATTATAATTAATTAATAAATGAGTAATTAAATGTTAATTACTTATGATTAAGGTTAATTAATTTATGAAATTAAATTAAAGTCTAATTACTCATTGTAATTAGAGAATGATTAATCAAAGTTGTTTAATCAAGTTAAATACTTAGTGATTAATTAATTAACTGGGCTAATTAATTAATGGATGTTAAGCAGGATTTAAATGAGTAATTAATTTAATTTAAATTAATTAGAGATGGTTCTAATTAATTTAATTCATTTTAAATTAATTATAATTGATGGCTAATTAAATCATTGCTTGTGGATGTTATTGATTGAATGTTGTGATCTCAGTAATGAGATGAGCCGTATCTGTATGATATGAATGTTTGGTTTAAGTATGATGGTTTGTGACGGATTATTTGGTTGTGATGATTACCTGTTTATGGATGTTACAGATTATCTGTTTATGTTATGAATATGATTATCTATTGTGATATATAGTTATCTATCTGTGTGAATTAGATAATAATGAAATAAGTTAATTGTTTGAAACCCTTAAGTACAACTTGGACATTAAGATGGCGTTTGGTTTCGGTGAGACCGGGATCGGGTTTCCATATTTGGATATCTGAAAACCACATCGATTCCAATTAAACGTTAGGTCGTTAATCCAAGTGGAGCAAGTGAAGACTCGAGGTGTAAGGGCTATACGTCAGTATAACTCTGTGGGTGATTCCGTAATGAGTTTGACGGAATAGTACTTATAGGTTCGAGATGGAGATTTAGAGTGCAAGGGCTATCGTCATTAACTCTGAGGGTGATTCCAATACGAGGGTATCGAGATAATGCCTTCGGTTTCGTTCGAACCCGGAACGAATTTGTTTGGATTGAATGCTTTCAGAACATCGTCAGGTGGATGATGAGCATTCTAAGATTTGATATGTCCTATAAAGGTAATCGTAACCTCAAGCCTCATCAACCGGGAATGGCTAAAACAGGGGAGGTGCGGCAAGGCTTCGTGGGTAGCACCCACTTGAGAGCAAGATTTTCCCCTGTCTAGAGGTCCCTTTTTATTCGGCTGTGTGGGCAGTTGGAATCGCGCGCCAACTGCGGGGTTGTCTTGTTCAGAACTATTCAGTAAGGAATGGATCTGGCCTTGTGTAGCAGGGGATTGGGAGTAATCCTCGGTACGATGATCTAGGCCACGTACTGTGACGGGCGGTACCCCATTAGCCCTGCCATTGATGGAAACCCATTTTCCCTACGAGACCCTACGGTTTTGATTTTATTACCCACTTTTGTGGCTAGTAGCTGGAATTTAATCATGTAACAATTTCGGCTATTTCATATTTACTTGAAAACCCTAGACACTATTATAATATCACTGGATTTCCTATCAAATGTTTTGGTTAGCGTAAGGTAAAAACTTTTCCATGTTTATGTGTGGGAAGTCTTACGTGATACCCTTTGTTTTCAAAGGATTTTCTAAAGTTAAGCAACTTTTATCCCTGTTTACTCACACCAGACCCCTGTCTGACCTGAGTGTTAATTTTCTGTTTTATTAAACCCTTGGGTACTCATATTACTTATGAGTAGTCAAGTGTTTCAGGATTGCTTTGACGAGTTCTGGAGGTGATAATGGAGCAGGAGGCTTCAGCGTGTAGATATATTTAGTGGTTCCGCTGTGTTTGAGTTGAGTCTGTTTCTCTGATGTACTTGAATTGTAATTGCTAGACGGATGTTTATAACTGTCTACTTTGTGTTGTATTAGCTGTTTAACTCTGATGTATATGATACTATGTAAAATTTTATGTGATATATTATAATTTATTTGATTCCGCTGTGAGATTCTGATGTTGTCTGTTCTTTCTTTCCTTTCTTTTCTCTTTTCTATCCCTTTCTTTCTTCTTGGTGATGCGACTTCCTGGAGTGTGGAAGTTGGGTCGTTACAGGTAGCTCCCCTAGGGTATGGCCATTCTTTCTGCAAATGGGTATTATCATGTTATGGAGCCCAGATACTTACTCATGTGGACATTGTAGTATATTTATTACTTTGTGATGTTGTTGGATTGAGGCGCCTCGTATAAAGGTCCTAAAAGGACCGAGGGTGGCATATCTAAGGTTTTGTTTATTCCTTGGGAAGGAGGGTAGCCGACCTTGTTTGGCAGAGAGTTAGGTGAGTTCTCGGGGCGTCTCGCCAGAGGTGTTCCCATGCGGTAATAGGAAGTTCCTTAGCCTGACCATTTGTTGAAAAATCCAAAGAAACAATACGAGCCTTGTACGGTTTTAGTTGTATAACCTGCCATGGAATGTGGAGGTAACCTGCTATTGAACATGGTAGCTATAGTGGGCATACGATAATGGTCGTGTGTTGGCTAAGATATATATTATACTTTCGAAATGTTTTCTCCACTTTGCACTTATTGTAATAATATCAAAGAAATACGTGTATCAAGCATGTTTGACTATCATAAGAAGAAATCTCCTCCAATTCTGCGTTTGCATTGTGTGTGTGGCGGGCGGACTTATGGTACTTTTCATTTTCCAAAAGTATATCGGATTCTCATTTATAAATCTTATTTCATTTAAAAGATAAACTGTTTTTTGTTACTCACACCAGTCCCATGACTGATCCGGAGTTTATTGTTCCTTTCCTAAACTCTGGCTGCCCACAATTTTCCACACGGGAAGTTTAGAGTTGGGTTATTCAAATAGTCAGGTTTAGTAGATTATCTGGAGCTAGTTCAGTCTTTGGATGTGGACGAGACTTGCTTGTATTAGTGTATCGTGATGTTGGTTCGAGCTGCTACTGCTGGAGTTCTTCCTTGAGAACTATCTTGAGTTATTTGTTCCACTGCTGGTGTTGGCTATTTTCTTTTCCGCTGCTAATTTATTGTATCATATCTCTGATGTATATTGATATCTATTGTATGATCTGTTGTATCAGATATTTTATCAATGTTGCATGTCAATGTATTATTCTTTTTCTTCCGTTGTGTTGTTATACTTAATTGTGTTATAAGCTCCGATGACTCAGATTTGAACGGTCGGATCTGCGGCATTTGAGTACGATGTAAACTATGGATGTTGATTTTCGAACGCGAAAAATCCATTTCGTCAGAGCATTCCTGATCCAAAGACTGAACTAACTACAGATAATCTACTAACTTGACTATCTGAAAAAACCAACCCTAGATTGCTCGTGTTGAAAAATTGTGGGCATCCAGAGTTTAGGAAGGGAACAATAAACTAAAGGTCGGTCATGGGACCGGTATGAGTAAACAAAACAGTTTATCTTTTAAAAAAAACAAGATTTATAAAAGAAAATCTGATATGCTTTTGGAAAATGAAACTACAATAAGACCTCCCGCCACACACACAATGTAATCGTAGAATTGGAGGAGATATCTTCTTATGATAGTCAAGTATGCTTAATACGAGAAAGCTCTTTGATATTATTACTAGTGCATAGTGTGAAAACATTCGAAAGTATAATATTAATCCTAGCCAGCATACGACCAATATCGTATGCCTACTATAGCTACCATGTTCAATGGCAGGTTACCGCCACATTCCATGGCAGGTTATACAACTAAAACCGTACAGGGCGCGTATTATTTTGTTTGGATTTCCAACAAATGGTTAGGCTAAGGAACTTCCTACTGTCCATGTGTATGCCTCTGGCGGGATGTCCCGAGAACCTAACCGGCTATCTGCAAACACAAGGCCGGGTTACCGCTGTAACTAGATAACTACTACTCGAGCATGCCATCCCCCGGTCCTTTGGGATCTTTATCTGAGGTACCTCTAATCCAACAACCACAAAGCAGTAATAGATCTGCAGTATCCACATGAGTGAATATCTGGGCTCCATACCATGACGCCACCGTTTTCTAGAAGGGAATGACAAACCCTAAAGGGCGCGACCCTCACAACCTCGCCGCATCTTTCCTGTTTCGACCATTTCCGGGGTGTGAGGTCCTGATGCAGTCTCGTCCACAAAGCTACGCTTTATACAAAAGCCATGCTTTGATCAACAAATGATACATAGCAGCACTCTGCATGCCACACTACCAAATTGGGAGTATATCACTAATAAATATCAACTAAATAACCTCTGTGCTCGTATGTCTCAGAGGAGGGTGTTAAGCTAAGAGAATAAATTCTCCGCCACCAAGCAGAAATGTATTTGATAGAGATCAGTTTAATATCTCAAAGTGTAATGTCGGATATACAACCATACAAGTCTGTTCCGGGTTCGAACAGAACCAAAGGCACTTCGACCAATAAAGGAAGAAGCCCTTGCAAATCCAGATAATTCCTAATCACGTTCGGACTTCCCATCACATATGGAATCTCTATACCGGGGCCGGTCGGTGCAGAGACAATCGATGAGTTATCCTTTCATTTTCGGAAATATCCGGTCATCACCACCGGTCTTCCAATGCTTTCCATAACGACGTATCATTATTCGAAATGGGTCATATGACACAAAGGTCCTCTCCCGGCTAATCCGAATAATGAGCGCTTATTTTTTTAAAACATATGGATATGGGATTCAGTCAAGTCACAACTTCGAAGAAAACCAAATCCTTTCTTCAAATGGTTTAAACAAATTACCATTTCAAATCCTTTAAACAAAAAGATTCACTTCACAAAGTTCACTAATCTTTTACCAAGATTCATTTACAATATTTAAACAAAAGATCTATCTTTGAGATCCTCTTTTGGTTGAGAAAACATTTAACAAATATTTCACAAATATTTCTTTATAGGTTTCGAAACAATTTCTTTTCAAATCTTTTATAAAAAAGATACCCCGTTATTTCAATTAAGGTTCAACTATCTTCCGCGAAGATTAATCCCTAGCTCTCAGAACTATTTCGATTTCAAACTTGAAATCTTTTAACACAATTTTGAAATCCTTTCCTTATATGAAAGCTATTATTATTTGAAAACAAATAGTTTTCATTTACGAAAAACCAGATTACATTCATACAAGTTAAAGCCCTTGAGTTAAAATTAAAATTATCAAAACAATACCATTAAATTGGTTAAACCCATATATAACTTGTATAACATCTTTAATCCCTAGTTTCCAAACATAGAATTCAAATTCAAATTTTGAATTCAAATTTAAATCGAGTTATTTAAATTTCAAAACTTTGTCAAGTTATTCGAATATAAATTTTTATCTTTGAAATTCCATTTCAAAAACTTTCTACTTTAATCCTAATTTATTTCCAAAACCATTTGGATTTCAAAATTCAATTTTAAAACTATTTTAAAAATCCGTGACTTAACAAATTCCCACGTGCAATCCATATTTGCGTATGTATAAGTGTGGTCCAGGGGTTTTACACAATAGAAGTGCAACATCATCAATCACCACAGATTCAATCATATCAATCTCAATAAGCAGTATATCCATAACGCTTATTTTTATTCACAGATTCGCAGAAAAAGTAAATTTTATCAACCACAAGGTTTCATGATTACAGTTCGATGTGGGTTTCGGATAACCAACTGGAATCCGGCTCCCTATCGCATCGAAATTTAAATGCCATTTTACGGGCAAAAAGGGTTTTCACATACACAAAGAAACAAATCACAGATCACAGTTCAGCCAAAGCAATTCACATTACATAGCATCACAATCACATATCAGAAATATCAATCCAGTACACAATATTTGACAATTAATTTAAATTAATCAAATTAACTCAATTAATTACAATGAACAATTGATTTCTTAATTACTTTCATAAAGTAATTACACTTACACAATTTCATAAATGATTATCATTAATTAATTAATCTAATTAATTGTTAAAATTAATCACATTAATTAAATATTTAAATAATCTTAGTTAATGACCTTCATTAACTAATAACAATTCTTTAATTACTTTGCTAAAGAAATTACTTACGTTAATCATCATTAATTAAAATTGATTAACCAGTAATAACTCATTAATTAATCCTAATTAGTTAATTTGTTAAGTGTTAATTGTAACATAATTAGTTCTTAATTGCAAATTAATTAATTCCTAATCATTAATCAACTTAAACCTTAATTAATAAAGTTAAACTTATAAGTACTAATTTAATTAATCCAAACATTAATTAACCATTCTAGTTAACTTAATAATTTATGAAATATAAATCCATAAGTTTCATTAACTTTAAAGAAAGCTTTTTCTTATTAATGATTTCATGTATCACTCACAAATATGTTTGAAAACATTTTTTTTAAGTTTAGTGCTTAAATTGCATTTTAATTTCATGTTTTAAAATGAATACCAATTTATCTTATATAAAGTTAAAAACTAATTTTAAAAACCCTTAAATTTCCATGTTTAAGTAATAATTTCATTATAAAAGAATTTTGAAGAGTTTAAATCAAAATCCTTTTTAAATTCACATATTAAAAGAATACTTTTACATTTAAACTTATTTAAACATTTAAATTATATAAAACTTTATTTAATTTCAAAATCGAGAATTCAAATTTGGACTCAAGTCCAGGTTTAAAGTCTTGATTTAAACTTTGCTTTAAATGCTTCCTCTACAATTTCAAGTTCCATTTTAAATTTCAAATTCCTTTTTATTTCACTTACTTACTTAAACACCTTACTTAAAACAATTTGAATTTAAAACTTTATTATTTCCAAACCAAGAATCAAACTGACTTGAATTCATTATTAAACTTTGAATTTAAAAACTTATTTTAAACTTTGCTTTGAAATTTTTAAATTCATTTTTCAAATTTTAACAAAAACAGAACAGGTTTCAGTTTTTTTTTAAACCTGGACAAAACATTTACCCAAGACCTACCATACTTGCTTCGAGCCAAAACTGGAAGCCTACGAGAAAAAAATGCTTGAATTTCTCAAGTCAAACTCAAGAACATCCCCTGCTTCCACCAACTACACAGATCCAGCTCACCAAAACTAGTGCAGGTGCACGTCGCTGCCGTCACCTCCGGTCGACGCTTCATCGTCGAGCAAGTCGACGACCATCCACGAATCCATCCCCAATCGCTGGAACTCCTCCTGTTCTCGAATTAAAAATCGAGTTAAAAATGAAACATGGAAGTAGCAATCTGGAACCACCTCCAAACCTGGAAAACTCATCGCCTCTGCAACCTCGACCACCAGAAGGTCGGCAACTCCGGCCAAACACTTGTCGACACTTCCTCTTCCACCTCCCAAAACTTAGCAACACTCGATCAACTCCAGATGACGAACGAATCGAAATACTGAGCCTCGCCTAAATTAGGTTTACGAACGAAAAATGCTCGCCGCCATCACCACGCTCATCTGCCAACCATCTCACTACTTTTCCTTGAATTGTCGTTCACCATTCCATCATCAAACATAATCCTGATCCCTACCAATCATTGAATCTCTACAGATCACTAAAACAATAAAATTTATACAAACCCAAACTGCTCTTTCAATCCCCATCTAAAAATTATGATACTTGCTTTAAAAATCATGTTTTAGTATACTAATTCGACTTACATACCTGAATTCGTGAATTAAGAAATTTGTATTTTGACTAATTTAAGGTTTTGCTCAGTTCTTTTGATTTCCAGAGCAATAAACAAATTCATTTCCACTTAAATAAAATTTAAACTTTTGGCTACGATGAAACAAGCAATTTTTGTTTGTATTCTAAGTCGTTAAAGTTATCAGATAAAGGGGTAATATTTTGAACCAAAATTCAAGCTTGGAAACTACAACAGTTTTGTTACAGAGACTACAACATGTACACAAACATCATCCATATACACAGAAAAATACATATACACCAGCATACTTATTTCAGATCTTAACATGCAATCAGATTCATATGCTTAAGTTTTAAAAAGGATGTTACTCACTTTGTTTTCCAGAATGAACAGAGCCTTCCACTTTGAAACAGACTGTGAAATGTTAGATGGAACTTCTTTTTGGATCTTCTTGTTTGAATTGATATATTTGATGTTGATGGTTTCAAGTTTTAGCTTTTCTTTTTCTCTTTTTTTTATATTAATACTCAGGCTTTAGACTGATGAACGAAAGAAGAAGATGGTTTATATAAGAAGATAGTATGCTGGCTGATATGAGTTTAAAGGGTGATATAATTTTTTTTTGTCCAACAGGGAGACAATATTTTGTTTTGTTCAAATATAAGATCAGAGATTTTTTTTCTTTTTTTTATTGACCAGCCGATTTCCCTACTTGCTTTGGTGGCTGATGAGATATATAAGGGTGTGCTAGAGATACTTGTATTAATTGTTGTTGTCATTTCTTGATTTGTTAACGAGTCTACACTTATCATCTTTTGCAAGCCTAAGGATATTTACATTTTCTTTTTTTGTCTACATACATATCCTATTTTGTTTGAATGTAGTTGAATGAATAAATTATTCTTGTCTTATGGCTTTATAGTATAAATGAATTTCTATAGTTAATATGTTGTTATAATATTTCTAATGTATTCACTTTATATTTTAAATTTATCTTATATATATATATATATATGTATGTATGTATGTATGTATGTATGTATGTATGTTAACGCTAGAAATGGAGCGCTAACACCCCCGGTGTGAGTTGTGATAAAGTGAAAGCACCACCCGTTTGCATGGAAACTAAAAGTAAGCAGAAAATAGCAAAAACAGTAAAAGAGACAACAACTTTTGTAGTGGTTCGGCTCAGAGTCAAGTCTACGCCCACTTTACAACTTTTATTGCTGATTCGATTACAACTCTTTCCATGATTATTTGATTACACTTTTTGCTACAATTCAACTTTAAGTTACAACATAATCGAGACAAGAAATCAGAACTTCCATATACAAAAGCCTTTTGAATCCATCTTGAATGAATTAGATCTATTTCCCAAGTTCGTTGAAACGTCTTCGGTGTTTGAAGTGTAGAAGGAATCAAGAAAACTACAGAGTCTCCGCCTTCCAAGAAGTAACTAAAATCCCCTTTTCAGTTGGAGTGGGCGAGGTATTTATAAGGAAAAAACTGGAGTTAGGTCGGCCGGGGCGACCTAAGGGTTGGGTTAGGTCACCCATATTATAGGTCATGGGCGACCTAAAAGTCAACCCGAGGTAGCATAGGTTGTTGGCGACCTAAGGAGTGGGAGGCGACTTAAGAAGTTACGGCATAGGGAGTGGCGACCTAAGGAGTGGTTGCATAGGGACAAACAACCTGAGGAGTTGATAGGTCGCAAGCGACCTACTAGAAGAGGCAGTGCGGATTTAATCTGAGACTTGATTAGGTCGTAAGCAACCTAACAGAAGGGGTAGAGTGTACGCGGTTTAGTACCAAAGCTTGTTAGGTCGTTAAGTCGTGTCTTTTTTAACTGGTTAGGTTGTTAAGTCACTAAGGCATGAGGCGCTTATTCCTTTAACATGTTAGGTCGCTGGAACCTCTAGGTTGTTAGGTTGCTAGTCCATTAGCTCGCTGAATGCTTTAGCTCATTAGGTCGCAGTGCACTAGGTCGCATCCCTTACCGAATCGCTCTATCCTTTAGGTCGTATGCCTATTGATCACTAGGTCGTTGAAGCATTTTGACTAGTTGAGTCGCTTTGTTCGAGTAGCTGGGTTACTTTGAGATGAATTATCTTTGCTTTTTCGATTAACCTTTTGGTATCATGGCCTTGCTAAAAAGGCGGGATAACATTGGTCCCCTAGAACATGCCTTGCGGTAGGAAGGTGTGTTTGGTAATGCCATAAGCTGGATATTCATATCCTGTTGATGTCCTGCATAGAAATTAACAGTTTTATATGACCTCAAATGGCGACCATTCGGGATCGAACCATTTGAGGTGAAATGTGACCGTTCGCGATCAAATGCCTAACCTGGAATGACGACCGCTCGGGATCGAGCCATTTGAGGCAAAGTGTAACCGTTCGCAATCAAGAGCCTGACCTCAAATGATGAACGTTCGTGATCGAGTCATTTGAGGTGAAGTGCGATCGTTCATGGTCAAGTGCTTGACCTCAAATGACGACCGTTCGTGATCAAGTCATTTGAGGTGAGATGTGACCGTTCGTGGTCAGGGTGCCGTTCGAGGTGAATTATGACCGTTCGAGGTCGGGTGCCGTTCGAGGTCGGGTGCAGTTCGAGGCGAGTTGTGACCGTTCGGGTCGGGTTCCTGTTCAAGGCGAGTTGTGACGGTTCGAGGTCGGGTGCCTGTTCGAGGCGAGTTGTGACCATTCGAGGTCGGGTGCCTGTTCGAGGCGAGTAAGTGTACCCGGGGGGCTTAGCATTATCGATGCCAGGTTCACGTTCTGGTGAGTTCCTGGGTCGTTTGTGTGCCTGTTCGAGGCGAATAAGTGTGCCCGGGGGGGGGGGGGGGGGTGCTTAGTATTATCGATGCCAGGTTCACGTTCGGGTGAGTTCCTGGATTGTTTGCCAAGGTGATTTACTGTCATTCCAAAGCATGCTTAAGGACCGTTCGCGTCCTCGTACATGTGTAAGTAGTTTAGCCATATCAGAGCATGCCTAAGGACCATTCGTGACCCCGTACATGTGTAAGAAGCTTAACCAACTCAAAGCATGCCTAAGGACCGTTTGCGACCTCGTACATGTGTAAGTGACTTAGCCTTTTTAGATTTATCATGATTCAATATTTATCCAACTGAAGAGTTTTAAGACAAAAATATCTGATAAAGTCAAATCAAAACATCAGAAGTAAAACACAAAAGCAGAGTAGTTACGTCCGAGTACAAACACCTACATCGATACGATTTATAGTTGTATCAGAGCATGCCTTGGGATCGTTCGCGGTCCCATACATGTGTGAACAACCTAGTTGTGTCGATGTATAGTTTTCCACTCATTCGTCATAATCTCAATCAATTGATAATAAGCCGACGCCTCGATCCTGAGTCGTCTTCAGTTGGTGTAGGTGGTGGTCGTTCTTGTTCCACTGTTGCGATCCTCCTTTCACATATTGTGATAACAAACCATCCCGGATGTGCCCCTCAACTTCGTCCTTCAAGTGTCTGCAATCATTTGTGCTATGACCATTCAACTCGTGGAATGAGCAATACTTGTCCGACTTTCTCTCGTTGTTAGTTGGATCTCTCCTTATCGGCTTTCGACAAGGAACCTGTCCCTTGGTGTTTGGTAGATCCGCTCCAAAGTCTCATTCAACTCCGTGTGTGAGGTGAATGTTGGTTCCCTTCGCAGTCGTACTGATCTATCGCAGTTATCCTCGGCCTTTCGTTTACCTTTGCTAGATTCTACACATTTCTCAGGAGGATTTCCACCTATGATTACATAAACGTCGATTCCTTCTCCTTCTTCTCTTTCGGCTTTTTCGTCCTCTAACCGTAAGAATCCTTCAGCCTCGTGATAGAATTCTCCTAGATCCATAGGGGAACCTCTTATCAGCGAATTATTGAATTCCGTACCGTCATCTATGCCCGACACAGCTGCCATCAAGACCACGGATGGATCTGGTCGATCCACTGATGTTGCGGCTGCATTAAACCGTGTCAAAAAACTTCTCAAAGATTCCCTAGCTTTCTGTTTCAATGCTGCCAAGCTCATCACATTTTTGGGTCTCGAAATGTGGACCCTGAATTGCCTCATAAACTTTTCAGTAAAACCACTTCACCTTCCAATAGATCCACTCTCCAGCTGTCTAAACCAAAGTGCTGCAATATTTTTCAAGTGCAATGGAAAGCACCGGGCCATAACTTCCTCTGATGCCCCCAGCACCTCCATATGCCTCATATATTTTGTCAGATGAACTGTAGGGTCTGTCCTTCCATTATACATATCCAACGATGGTAGCTTAAAGTCTTTGGGTTCTTAGCTCGCCTGATAGCTGTGGTAAAAGGACTCCTATTCACATCCTCCAAGTGCTTGTTTACCAAGCCACCTCTCATAGCTCTTTTGACCATTTCTACCAATCTGTCGTTGTGTCCTAATTGTAGTCCTCATCTATTGCCTTCGGCCTGTCCCCCGAGTTCACGAGGGAATTCTAGAATCTGTTCTCCTGGCTGAGCTCCTGTCCCTCTGTCAATACCATGTTGCTCGAATCCACCAGATGTTTTTCTTGGTATGGGTCAGTGTGCTCTAGATGAGTGCCCCCTAGCTCTGGTGCTGCCTCAGATAGTCCTGCTCTGTTCTGAACTCCAGTCGCCCCTTGATTTTGCGCTCCAAGTTGCCCAATCTGCTAAAACAAATTTTGGATCAACCCATCTTGCCTTTTCATCATTGTATCCATCTCATCCCTGGTGATGAAGATTGAAGTTTGGTTCTCTCCTGAGGAAGCCCCTTGACTCCCTTCGTGCTAACGTCTTTCTAGTCTCTGTCTTCTACTTGTTTTCCTTCCAAGAGCCATAATCTCGGATAGACTTCTGGTTTTTAAAGAGAGTCTCTCAACAAATCTTTGCGAAGCAATGATGAAAGCGCTCCTGAGTTAAATTCTCAGTGAAAGCACCAAAATGTGTTAACGCTAAAAATGGAGCGCTAACACCCCCAGTGTGAGTTGTGATAAAGTGAAAGCACCACCCCTTTGTACGGGAACTAAAAGTAAGCAGAAAATAGCAAAAACAGTAAAACAGACAACAATTTTTATAGTGGTTCGGCTCAGAGTCAAGCCTACGTCCACTTTACATCTTTTATTGCTAATTTGATTACAACTCTTTCCATGATTATTTGATTACACTTTTGCTACAATTCAACTTCAAGTTACAACATAATCGACACAAGAAATCAGAACTTCCATATAGAAAAGCCTTTTGAATCCATCTTGAATGAATTAGATCTATTTCCCAAGTTCGTTGAAGCGTCATCGGTGTTTGAAGTGTTGAAGGAATCAAGAAAACTGTAGAGTCTCCGCCTTCCAAGAAGTAACTAAAGTCCCCTTTTCAGTTGTAGTGGGCGAGGTATTTATAAGGAAAAAACTGGAGTTAGGTCGGCCGGGGCGACCTAAGGGTTGGGTTAGGTCAGCCATATTATAGGTCGTGGGCGACCTAAAAGTCAACCCGAGGTAGCATAGGTTGTTGGCGACCTAAGGAGTGGGAGGCGACTTAAGAAGTTACGGCATAGGGAGTGGCGACCGAAGGAGTGGTTGCATAGGGACAGGCGACCTAAGATGTTGATAGGTCGCAAGCGACCTATTAGAAGAGGCATTGTGGATTTATTCTGAGACTTGATTAGGCCGTAAGCGACCTAATGGAAGGGGTAGAGTGTACGCGGTTTAGTACCGAAGCTTGCTAGGTCGTTAAGTCGTGTCTTTTTTAACTGGTTAGGTTGTTAAGTCGCTAAGACATGAGGCGCTTATTCCTTTAACATGTTAGGTCGCTGGAACCTCTAGCTTGTTTGGTCGCTAGTCCATTAGCTCGTTGAATGTTTTAGCTCATTAGGTCGTAGTGCACTAGGTCGCATCCCTTACTGAGTCGCTCTATCCTTCAAGTCATATGCCTGTTGATCACTAGGTCTAGTTGAGTCGCTTTGTTCGAGTAGGTGGGTTGCTTTGAAATGAACCATCTTTGGTTTTTCGATTAACCTTTTGGTATCACGGCCTTGCTAAAAAGGCGGGATAACAATATATTTATATATCTATTTCTATTTCTAATTTTAAATATGTATTTTTTTAAATTTAATACTTATTGCCTTATTTTACACTTTGCATCCATTCATTATTTACACAACTTTTAAAATCCCTTTTCATAAGATTAAATTCAAATATCTGTACATTATTTATAAATCCTAATTCAAATTCAATTCAAAAACATTTCTCAATTAATTTCTCAATTATAATTTATTCGAATTTGGAGAAACTCAAATCAATATACCAGTTAATTTCATAATTTTTATTCAAAAATCAATTTAGTTATTAATTTACACTTAGTTAAGATCTGGGATCGTTACACATTCTCCCCTTAAGAAATTTCATCCCTAAAATTTGCCAGGGAGATAACCGAGATAGTTGAAAGATAGAGAAATATCTTTTGAGATCGAAGTGAATATTTATTCTTCATTTGGCTTACCAAATCAAAATATCAACAATATGAGAACAAACTCATACAATTTTTCACCAGGTACTCGGGTCGACAGATCTACGAAGTATGCAGGGGCATTGGTTAGTGCGAAAGGATAACTGACCATTCGTCGAACATATCCGGACCCAAAAATAGACAGATATATGGATACTTCAAAACTTTTAGTTTAAAAACCAAAGTATACCTATCAACCAGAGCAACCAATTCATCCTAATAAACAATTCTGACCTATTTGGAATTTATGTCCCATGCAAATGTATCAAATTTTCTTCCTAGATCTACCAATAACCATCGATGAATTGAAAAGAGATGCTATACAAAAGAGATAGATAGATTCAATCTCCTACAATTTCCCAAACACTAGATATGGATTCCAACTTAGGTTGGAATATCTCAAAGTAAACATCAACTTGTCCCACTTCGATCTTCGATCTACACATGAAATTATAAAAGAATTTTTAAATTTGGTTTTAACCGATATCGTTTTATTGATACAATTCAATTTAGCTTCGTATTTTATTAATCAATTTAACTCAATTTAAATTTCCAATTTATTTAAAATTTTCAATTTAAATTTTCAAATTCATTAAAGTTTAAATGGAAAAATTAATAAGAAACCTATGAAGATACGAAGTAAGGATTTTCTACAACAATTCGTAGGGCCACCATCACACCGAAATTTCTTTCTAGAGACGTCACGAAGCAATCAAAAGAATTTGAGATCAAATCGAAAGAGATTGATAGAGAAAGTTATTTCCACTATCGCAGGGTAATAAGCGTATGTCGTGGTATTCCCCCGTCACCTATCCCGTCCTCTTCTTGCACTCATACTCGCTATCTGTGGATAGTAAGAGAATTTACTGAGGCATTCAAACGGATATCTTAGGGATATACTCATTCTAGGTTATACTTCACCCTATCTCTAATAAGCTACCTAATGTGTTATACTCTTGAGCTAAAGTTCAACCTTCAACTCTGATACCAAATGAAACAATCCTGATTCAGCCTTCGAAAATCGGCACCATATACGTCACTCGTATTCAAATGTCGCAGATCCAAATGTTGAATCTGGTTCGCTTGAGCTTATAACACATTAAGTACAGCAACAAAGCGAAAGAAAATGAATATCAATATACAAAATCGATACAATATCTGCTACAATATGATACAACAGATAATACAATAGATATCAATATACATCAAAGATATGATACAAGACAATAGCAGCGGAAAGAAAGATAACACCAGCAGCAGAACAATATCTTCAATATGGTCTTCATGAAAGAACTCCAGTATTGGTAATCCCCATCTCCAAGGCACCAATCCACAAAATAGTTCGAACTTCCAATAACGATGCACAAAGATAAGCAAGTGCAGTCCTGATCCAAAGACTGAACTAACTCCAGATAATCTACTAACCCGACTGTCTGAAAACCCCAACTCTAGACTGCCTGAGTGGAAAAATTATGGGCATCCAGAGTTTAGGAAGGGGACTGTAATAATCCGCTTTTCCGTACCCCTTGAATATACACTAATCTCCATAGATTAACTCAAGATGAACAGAAATACGAACCATTAGGGTTTAAAAAGAAGAAGAAAAAGATAGAAGAGGAAAGAAAAAGATAGAACAGAACAATATCAGAATCTCACAATTCGCAGCGGAACAACATATAATAGATAAATGAATATTATTAAAACAAAGAACTGTACGTTTTATACATTACATCATTATCAGAGTTTATAACAACAATAGACAACAAAGTCAATAGATCGATGGACAGTTATATAAACTTATCCTTATACAGAATACACAGCGGAATAATACATAGTATAATATCATATACAAGTGGTACGTCTCGATATGCAGCTCGTCTCCTGAGCTCCATAGCACTCCAAAGTCCAGAATAACCTGATAACCAAACTCTAGACTGCCCGTGTGGAAATTGGTAGGCACCCAGAGTTTAGGAAGGAAACAATAAACTCCGAGTCAGTCATGTGACTGGTGTGAGAACTTAAAACAGTTTATTTATCTTTAAAACAAAGAATAGGAGAAATTTTCAAAGTCAATTCGCAATGTGTTTTGAAAATGAAACTACCATAAGGTCTCCCGCCACACACACAATGCAAAAGTAGAATTGGAGGAGATTTCTTCTTATGATAGTCAAAGATGCTTGATACGCATTAAAAAGAAACATTTGATATTATTACTAGTCCATAGTGTAGAAAACAATTTCGAAAGTAGAATATAAATCTTAGCCAGCATAGTTACCATTATAGTATGCCTACTATAGCTACCATATTAAATGGCATGTTCTACAACTAAAACCGTACAAGGCACGTATTGTTTTGTTTTGGATTTCCAATAAATGGTCGGGCAAAGGAACTTCCCAAGTAAAATAGAACGCCTATGGAGAAACGTTCCTGGATCTAACGTCGGTTATATCTCTGCTACACAAGGTCGGGTTACCTTTCAAACTAGGTAACAACTGACACGAGTATGTCATCCCCCGGTCCTTTGGAACCTTAAAGCGAGCGCTCGATAACCAACATCACACAGTAATAAATATAGTGTGTCCACAAAGTAAGTATCTGGGCTCCATATCATGATACCACTTATAATCCAGATAGGAAATGACATACCCTATGGAGAAGACCCCCAAATAACTTTGCTGCCACGATTCCTGTTTCGACCACAACCGGTCTGTAAGGCTTGACGAAGTCTCGTTTACAAAGCAGTGCTTTATATAAAAGCTGTGCTTTAATTCACAAATGCTCAATAGCACTTATATGCCACATTATGGGCATATAAGCGTACGTAGTGGTATTTCCCCATCACCTATCTCGTCCTCTTCTTGCACTCATACTCGCTATCTATGGATACTAAGAGAATTTACTGAGGCATTCAAACGGATATCTTAGGGATATACTCATTCTAGGGTATACTTCATCCTATCTCTAATGAGCTACCTAATGTGTTATACTCCTGAGCTAAAGTTCAACCTTCAGCTCTGATACCAAATGAAACAATCCTGGCTCGGCCTTCGAAAATCGGCACCATATACGTCACTCGTATTCAAATGTCGCAGATCCAAACGTCGAATCTAGTTCGCTTGAGCTTATAACACATTAAGTATAGCAACAAAGCAGAAGAAAATGAATATCGATATACAAAATTGATACAATATCTGCTACAATATGATACAACAGATAATACAATAGATATCAATATACATCAAAGATATGATACAAGACAATAGCAGCGGAAAGAAGGATAACACCAGCAGCAGAACAATATCTTCAATATGGTCTTCAAGAGAGAACTCCAGTATTGGTAATCCCCATCTCCAAGGCACCAATCCAAAAAATAGCCCGAACTCCCAATAACGATGCACAAAGATAAGCAAGTGCAGTCCTGATCCAAAGACTAAACTAACTCCAGATAATCTACTAACCCGACTGTCTGAAAAACCCAACTCTAGACTGCCCGAGTGGAAAACTTATGGGCACCCAGAGTTTAGGAAGGGGACTGTAATAATCCGCTTTTCCGTACCCCTTGAATATACACTAATCTCCATAGATTAACTCAAGATGAACAGAAATACGAATGAATTTTGGAACCGCAGGGAACGTTCCAAAATTCAAAGGAAATTGAATCAAAAGGAAGAGATTGAATGAAAGTGATTCGGTATATCAAATTTACCATACATTCTAAATTTGCCTAGAGCCAAAGCTCTGATACCAAACTGTAACGACCCGATATTTTCAACCATTCGCATCCGCACATGTCGGACTTGAATTGTTCAAAATACCGCGTTGTAAATAATATTTGGCAAATCACAGAATATACAATAAATAAATAATCATAGAATCACAGACACAGAAATTCAGAATACTAGCAGCGGAATTTAAAATAACTTAGTGGTTCATGAAGCCACTATTAAAAGTCACAAAACAATAAAATTTACATAGACTTTAAACCAAAATATAGTTTGAAACAACAATAGTAAAACTCAATATTCAATAGTCTTAATTACATAAATTTAGATAAGGAACTAAAAGGAAAATTTGCCAACAGATTGAAAGTGATCTACAGAGGTTCTAGCTCCGGGATGAAGACTGAACTACAACTCAGGCTGACACGAGCGTAAGAAATAAACACAACACTCGAGTCAGGACATACATACGTATACAGTGTAAGCTAATTAAAGTGTACTGTAATATAAAGCAAGTAATTTAAAAGATGCTTGGGACCGCCCATCCTCTAAGGATCCATTAAACTATTTACTATGTAGTAATAATTTCGCTATTATAATAATGTCTATATTAAAATAAACTTACTTTTAAATAGCGTTAAGGAGTTACCCAATCTCCCCCTTAACACAATAATAGTCCCAGTAGTCCATCCAGTATCATAGTTCCTCCTGATCGAGAAGCCACCAGAGGATACCATACGGGATACGGGAGAAAAACAAACTCGTACAAGGCTCGCTATGGTAGGTGACATGGCACAACTAGGCAATGACAGGGTAGATATACCAATTACGCTTCCGGACCGGTGATAACGCGTAGCTGCTACTACCGCCGACGCCGAACAACACTCCTAAATCAAAGGTGCGCACCAAAACAATCACAAAAGTAATAGAATGGTATAGAAGAAGTGCGTCCGATCAGAGGTGCTACCTCATTAATCTATCGATCGCTCCTGTTTTAGCCACCTTATGCCAACTCAAGGGATTCGGGTCCACGTATTTACCTCAAAGGAAACGTCAGCACCATCCTACTTCATTCTAGAATCTCCTCCGCGTACACGGTTGTCAAAGTGGTTTTTGGTATCGACAGAGAGTATGCCCATATCCGATCCCGGTCTCTTTAACAATAAACGTTATTATTACCCGTGGTTATAAAGAATCCAAAATAGTTATATTAAAATCAAATACTTCATTTTATTTAAAAGTGAAGTTATAAATTTTGTACAAATCCAGTATACATCCCAAAGGTTATATCTTAGTTCGTTTGAGTAATTTAAAATTTTACTTAAATATAGTTTCAACAATAATTAGACCAATTTAACTTATAGATTCAAAATTTCCACCCTTTAAATAGTCATTTAAATTACTCAAAAATCTATGGCATTTATAAAGTATTTTATACAAATATAAATCTAACTTCTTTTACTTATGCCAATCAAGTACAAGATTTTTCTATGAAATTTGCATAACCATTAAGTAAAATACCAATCCAAAATAACTATATTTCCAATTAATTTCTTATCTTACCTTTATTTCAAAATCAGCCTATCATTCAGTTATATTTTAACTTCCATATTTTCCACCAATTTAACTATTCACTTCATAGAAAACTTAACCTCGCTTTATATTCAAGTTATGACAAATTCCATATTTTATTTCTTAACTTAAATTCCCTTTATTTTACAAACAATTTTTTTAACAAAATGAATTTATACTTTAAATTTTTAACATTTATTTATTTACATATTTAACTTGAAAAATATCACTATACTTATAATCATCATTTAAATCCACTTTAACGAGGTGTAATAACATTTTATATTTTTTTTAATATTTAAATATTTCCGGAAAATATATATATATAACCACGGATCTGTATAATATTTTCTAACCTAGGTCAAATGACACGGATAATATATCATTTCAATCCGTAATTTACAAATAAATCCGGGTTCTATCATTTCGAACCTGCAATCCCAAGAATTAAAATAAACTGAATAAATAAATGAATAAATAAATATCGTTCAGGCCTATCATTTTGGCCTGTGACGATTTCTATTCTACAGGGAACTTGCAGTGTTATTAACTGTAAATAATAAATAAATAGTGTAACAGCATAAATAAACAGTATATAATATAACTGATGATGTATATGTTTAATAACGGGATTTTTAACATCATCAATTTATATCACAGTCAAATAAAAATAGTAATTATTCTACAATCACACTTGTTATCAATTTACAGATATATAAGTACGTTTGTCAAGTGAGAAAACTCACCTTTACGAAGCTGAAGATTTTGATTCGAAACTCGATAACCACAACAGAACAGCGTACAGAAGGCACGATCAAATATTATAACGTGCTAGAAAAAAAAAGGAACAATAAGCTAAACTTTGGTGGCTCATGCCTATATCCTATTCACATGCGACGTATTCACGTTGGAAATTTATGAAATCCAGACTATAACCCACCTACATTTTCACCATGGTTATGTAAATTGATTTCCTTTTTTGATTTTTTATTTTTGCATATGCACACGAGTTCACACAGTAAGATACTGTTAGGCATAAAGTTTGCAAAAGGTGGAGAATGAAAAATGGAATTTCAAAGCTTCAGGTGGAGCAGCCGGTGAAGTAAAAGAAAATAAAGAAAAATAAAAATAAAATAAAAGGAAGAAGAAAGAAAATAACTGCCGTTACCTGAAGCTCCACATAAGCTAGGAGACGAAGTCCAAAAGATGAGGTAAAGAAAAAGTGGGTGTGACGGGTATTTATCAATGAGCTATGCGTTGATTTACGCAAAAAAGATTTGGAAACTCATATTTCAGTGAGTATTGATTTAAGTGCAGATTTGCGTAGATTACGCAAAAGTAACGGCAAGATATAAATTGCTTTAGGGACAGTAATAGGAAAAATTTGAACGTGATTTATTATCTAGAGAAGATGTGTTGAAAAATGGTATAGTGGGAAAGGAATCTATAAGAAAAGAAATGACTTTTACCAGAAATGGAATTGGAAAAATATACGCGATTTAAAACATGCTTGATTGGGATGAAAGATATGTAAGAAATAAATGAAGATTTGAACATTATTTTATTCAAAGTTTTATACCAAATTTAAAACAAATGTAGAAAATGGGAAGTGTAACGTTTGCACGTGTATTTAGGGTACTATACATTGAACGACTATAATTAATTAATTTATTATTTAAGAACGCGCACTCTAGACGCAAGATTTAAATCAAATGTACTCCTGCATTTAAATTTACACGTTTTTATTCATTTTCTACTCGTATATGCTAAAGAGTATTTTATTACATACGTACTATTTACACCCCCAACGAAACAAAACATGTATTAACGTAAATTTAAAACGTGCCTTTTATAAAGCTTATTTATCCACTATCTACTATCCAATCTAACTTTTTATTTATTTCGTACTAACTAAGAAACAAAATGGTAAACGAATGAGGTTAAATTCTTCTACAAAATATAAATATATTTATTAATTTGAAACTTTTATGAATTAATAATTGTTAATTATTCACGCAAAGGAAAGTGGAAACCCCTGGTGATTTCAATCCAGTTTTAAAAGAAATTAACAGCTCTTTGGAAGAGTCAAAAATATATATATACATTTTTAAACAAATGGAAGTAATGGCAAGGCACAGTGAATTTCCTCCTTTAAACGTGCACGACAATTAATTTAGGAACAAAGACTAAAATTAGAATGTGAACGGTTATAAATTTGTGGGTAATGCTTCTATTAAATCAGAAGGAAAGTAAATATACTTCAAATGCGTACAACAGACGCAATACTTTATGCCCAAATATAACGAAAATAACGGATTTAAATTTCATACGTTTTCTTATACGTTATTTATCCCATCAATTAACGTGCCCTTTAAACGCGTAATTCAACAATTTATTAATACACTGTAATTTGTGAAAGTTATTACTTAACTAAAAATAGAATTTTTATACATAGGGGTTTTTTTCGTTCATTTACCATTTACCAAGAAATCTATTACTAAAATGTATATAAGTAACAGTATAAATTATTTATTTTTAAAAAGTATATAATCCATTTATAGCTAAGGTAAAATTATCGTGTTGTCTTAAAGGTACAGAAAAATGGAAAATTGGCGAACGTTTTATAAAATTGAACAAAGAAAAAGTGTTGATTCTTAGAGTAAAGAAACGGAAAAAAATATTTGATTTGAACATTATTGAAAAATCAATAGGTTTTATTTATTAAATATGTGGAGTCAACGGAAAGAAAATTTATTCCTTTCCCACTTAAAAATGACCACTGATTTATTTTATTTGATTATTTATATCCAATGTAAGAAATTTAGACACATGAAAAACCGAAGCAATAATTAAATCAAACACACACCCAGTTTCATAATAAAAGTAACGCTTTTAAATTTACGCGTTCTCTTACGTAGTAAATATACGTTAAAAATGTTCCATCAATAACGCGCCTTTTAAACGCGTAATTAAACAATTTATTTATACACTAATTTTTTTTTCAAATCTTATTTCTTAATTAAAACATGATTTTGCTACAAATTAAGTTATTTACCATCTTCAACAAAAAACCCAAATTTTCAATCAAAGTTAATTCTTAACCACGTCAAAATTTCAGAGATCTCATTATTTATTTAAAAATTTGGGCAATTCTTTTAATTAATTCAAAATTTAGATTTTTTTCTAATAAACCCCAAAGTTTTATAATTAAAAGTGAAAAATACTTGTTAAAACTTCGGGCTGTTACACTGATAAATATCAACTACATAACCTCTGAGCTCGTACGTCTCAAAGAAGGGTGTTAAGCTAAGAGAATGAATTCTCCACCACCAAGCAGAAATGTATTTGATAGAGATCATTTTAATATCTCAAAGTGTAATGTCGGACATACAACCATACAAGTCTGTTCCAGGTCCGAACAGAACCAAAGGCACTTCGACCAATAAAGGAAGATGCCCTTGCAAATCCGGATAATTCCTAATCACGTCTGGACTTCCCATCACATATGGAATCTCTATACCGGGGCCGGTCGGTGCAGGGACAATCGACGAGTTATCCTTTCGTTTTCGAAAATATCCGGTCTTCACCACCGATCTTCGAATGCTATCCATAACGACGTATCATTATTCGGAATGGGTTATATGACACAAAGGTCCTCTCTCGGCTAATCCGAATAATGAGCGCTTATTTTTTTTAAACATATGGATATGGGATTTCAGTTAAGTTACAACTTCGAAGAAAACCAAAACCTTTCTTCAAATGGTTTAAACAAATTACCATTTCAAATCCATTAAACAAAAAGATTCACTTCATAAAGTTCACCAATCTTTTACCAAGATTCATTTACAGTATTTAAACAAAAGACCTACCTTTGAGATCCTCTTTTATTTGAGAACTACGTTTCATAAATATTTCACAAAGATTTCTTTATAGGTTTCGAAACAATTTCTTTCAAATCTTTTATATAAAAGATACCCCGTTAATTTCAATCAAGGTTCAACTATCTTCCACAAAGATTAATCCCTAGCTCTCAAAACTATTTCGATTTCACACTTTAAATCTTTTAACACCATTTTGAATTCCTTTCCATATATGAAATCGATTATTATTTGAAAACAAGTAGTTTTCGTTTTAAAAAAAACCGATTACATTCATACAAGTTAAAGCCCTTGAGTTAAAATTAAAATCTCAAAACAATACCTTTAAATTGGTTTAACCCATATATAACTTGTATAACATCTTTAATCCCTAGTTTCCAAACATAGAATTCAATTTCAAATTTTGAATTCAAATTTAAATCGAGTTACTTAAATTTCAAAACATTGTCAAGTTATTTAAAAATAATTTTTTATCTTTGAAATTCCTTTTCAAAAACTTTCTACTTTAATCCCAATTTATTTCCAAAACCATTTGGATTTAAAAATTCAATTTTAAAACTATTTCAAAAATCTGTGTCTTAACAAATTCCTACGTGCAATCCATATTTGTGTGTATATAAGTGTGATCCAGGGGTTTTACATAATACAAGTGCCACATCATCAATCACCACAGATTCAATCATATTAATCTCAATAAGCGGTATAATCCATAACGCTTATTCCCATCCAAAGATTCACAGATAAAGTAAAATTTATCAACCACAAGGATTCATCATTACGATTCGATGTGGGTTTCGGATAACCAACTGGAATCCGGCTCCCTGTCCCATCGAAATTTAAATGTCGTTTTATGGGCAAAAAGGGTTTTCACATATACAAAGAAAAAAATCACAGATCAGTTCAGCACAAAGCAATTCACATTACATAGCATCACAATCACATATCAGAAATATCAATCCAGCACACAATATTTGACAATTAATTTAAATTAATCAAATTAACTCAATTAATTACAATGAGCAATTAATTTCTTAATTACTTTCATAAAGTAATTACACTTACACAATTTCATAAATGGTTATCATTAATTAATTAATCTAATTAATTGTTAAAATTAATCACATTAATTAAGTATTTAAATAATCTTAGTTAATGACCTTCATTAACTAATAACAATTCTTTAATTACTTTGCTAAAGAAATTACTTACATTAATCATCATTAATTAAAATTCATTAACCATTAATAACTCATTAATTAATCCTAATTAGTTAATTTTTTAAGTGTTAACTGTAATATAATTAGTTCTTAATTACAAATTAATTAATTCCTAATCATTAATTAACTTAAACCTTAATTAATAAAGTTAAACTTATAATTACTAATTTAATTAATCAAACACTAATTAACCGTTCTAGTTAACTTAATAATTTATGAATTATAAGTCCATAAGTTTCATTAGCTTTAAAGAAAGCTTTTTCTTATTAATGTTTTCATTTATCACTCACAAATATGTTTGAAAACATTTATTTCAAGTTTATTGCTTAAATTTCATTTCAATTTCAAGTTTTAAAACGAATGCCAATTTATCTCATATAAAGTTGAAAACTAATTTTAAAAACCCTTAAATTTCCATGTTTAAGTAATAATTTCATTATAAAAGAATTTTGAAGAGTTTAAATCAAAATCCTTTTTAAATTCACATATCAAAAGAATACTTTTACATTTTAACTTATTTAAACATATAAATTATACAGAACTTTATTTAGTTTCAAAATCTAGAATTCAAATTTGGACTCAAGTCCAGGTTTAAAATCTTGATTTAAACTTTGATTAAATGCTTCCTCTACGGTCTCAAGTTCCATTTTAAATTTCAAATCCTTTATATTTCACTTACTTACTTAAACACCTTATTTAAAACAATTTGAATTTAAAACTTTATTATTTCCAAACCAAGATCCAAACTGACTTTAATTCATTATTAAACTTTTATTTTAAAAATTATTTTAAACTTTGTTTTGAAATTTTAAATTCAGTTTTCAAATTTTAACAAAAACAGAACAGGTTTCAGTTTTTTTTTAAAAACCTGGACAAAACATTTACCCAAGCCCTTCCATACTTTCTTCGAGCCAAAACTGGAAGCCTACGAGAAAAAAAAATGCTTGAATTTCTCGAGTCAAACTCGAGAACATCCCCTGCTTCCACCAACTACACAAATCCAGCTCACCATAACTAGTGCACGTTCACGTCGCTGCCGTCACCTCCGGTCGACGCTGCATCGTCGAGCAAGTCGACGACCATCCATGAATCCATCCCCAATCACCAACACTCCTCCTGTTCTTGAATTCAAAATCGAGTTAAAAATGAAACCTGGAAGTAGCAATCGGAACCACCTCCAAACCAGGAAAACTCATCGCCTCTGCAACCTCGACCCCCAGAAGGTCGGCAACTCCGGCCAAACACTCGTCGACACTTCCTCTTCCTCCTCCTAAAACCTCGCAACACTCGATCAACTCCAGACAACGAACGAATCAAATTACTGAGCCTCGCCAAAATTAGGTTTACGAACGCAAAATGCTCGCTGCCGTCACCACGCTCATCTGCCAACCGTCTCACTATTTTTCCTTGAATCGTCATTCACCATTCCATCACCAAACAAAATCCCGATCCCTACCAATCAGTGAATCCCCATAGATCACTAAAATAATGAAATTTTACAAACCCAAACTACTCTTTCAATCCCCATCTAAAAATTATGATACTTGCTTTATAAATCATGTCATGTTTTAGTATGCGAACTCGGCCTACATACGTGAATTCGTGAATTAAGAAATTTGTATTTTGACTAATTTAAGGTTTTGCTCAGTTCTTTTGATTTCCAGAGCAATATACAAATTTATTTCCATTTAAATAAAATTTAAACTTTAGGCTATGATGAAACAAGCAATTTTTGTTAGTATTCTAAGTCTCTAAAGTTATCAGATCAAAGGGTAATAATTTTGAACCAAAATTCAAGCTTTGAAATTACAACAGTTTTGTTACAGAGACTATAACATGTAAACAAACATCATCCATATACACAGAAAAATGCATATAAACCAGCATACTTATTTCAGATCTTAACCATGCAATCAGATTCATAGGCTTAAGTTTTAAAAAGGATGTTACTCACTTTGTTTTCCAGAATGAACAGTGCCTTCCACTTTGAAACAGGCTTTGAAATGTTAGCTGGAACTTCTTTTTGGATCTTCTTGTTTGAATTGATTTAGTTGTTGTTGAAGGTTTCAAGTTGTAGCTTTTCTTTTTCTCTTTATTTTTTATATTAACACTCAGGCTTTAGACCGATGAACGAAAGAAGAAGATGGTGTATATAAGAAGATAGTGTGCAGGCTGATATGAATTTACAGGGTGATATAATTTTGTTTGTACAACAGGGAGACAATATTTTGTTTTGCACAAATATAAGATCAGAGATATTTTTTCTTTTTTTGTTGACCAACTTATTTCCCTACTTTCTTTGGTGGCTGATGAGATATATTATGGTGTGCTAAAGATACTTGTATTAATTGTTGTTGTCATTTCTTGTTTTGCTAACATGTCTACACTTATCTTCTTTGGCAAGCCTAAGGATATTTACATTTTCTTTTTTTTGTCTACATACATATCCTATTTTGTCTGAATGTAGTTGAATGTATAAATTATTCTTGCCTTATGGCTTTATAATATAAACGAATTTCTGTAGTTAATATGTTGTTATAATTTTTCTAATGTATTGACTTTATATTTTAAATTTATATTTATATATATATATAGTCTCCTATTTCTAATTTTAAATATGTATTTTTTTAAACTTTAATACTTATTGCCTTATTTTACATTTTGCATTCATTCTTTATTTACATAACTTTTAAAATCCCTTTTCATAAGATTAAATTCAAATATCTGTACATTATTTATAAATCCCAATTCAAATTCAATTCAAATACATTTCTCAATTAATTTCTCAATTATAATTTATTCGAATTTGGTGAAACTCAAATCAATTTACCAGTTAATTTCACAATTTATATTCAAAAATCAATTTAATTATCAATTTAAACTTAGTTAAGATCAGGGATCGTTTCAAGTATTCAACATTTCAAAGCTAAATTTAATAGTTTCATAAAGATCTTGATTTAACCTCATTCTTATTTAGTCTTGAAATATTCCCTCATTAAATTCAATATCATTTAAGTAATCTTAAATTACATCTTACTAAATATTCCCTTTTATTTATTTACACGTGAAATATTCACTAATTCACTTAAATCGAAAATTCAGTTATAAAATCATATCTTTAAATTTCAAATTCGATAGTTTCAAATGATTTAGTTAAATAAAATTCCTAATTAAATACAATTTCGAATAAGTTCAAATTTATCTTCCAAACCTTAACTTACTCAAATTATTACAAAAATCTATTTTGAAATATAAATTTGAATAAATTCTTAAACATATTATATGTATTAAATCGATCTCAATTAAATTAAATATTATTATTAAATCTCTATATAAAATTTCCATTTATATATAATATTTTAAGAATCAATATTTATTAAAACCATATATTTCTTTCCAAAACCATAGAAATTATTCTCAAAACATTTATATATATGGACCAATGGTGTCTGTATATACTTTCCTATCCTATGGTCAAGTGATACGGATATTTATCATTTCAATCCGCAATTTAAATATATACGGTTAGATATCATCTCGACCCGAAATCCCAAATTCAATTCAAATGAAAATCGCTTGGGTTTATCATTTAAACCCATAACAATTTTCTCCTATTCTACAGTCCGTTCGGGTATGTATCATTTCAACCAATGGTGAATTCTATACTAACAGGGAACTTGCAGAGTGATAACAGATAATAAAAAATATAAAAATAGGCATATATCATCAATAACAATATAGTATAAACAACGGGATATGGTGTCATATCCCACAGGTGAACAAATACAGATAATAGCATATATAACAATTTAAATAACTACATCAGCATATTTCAATTGTCGTTCCAATTGAAATCAAATTTAATAAATAAAAGAACATTAATCGTGAGTGATTGCTCACCTTCCGAGGCTAGAGATGAACGAAAATGAGATGAGTCACGAATCCCAACATGAATTTCAAAGCAAAGCTAAATTGGCATGAATTCAATGGACAAGCTGATAGATAAGAAATGGATGAGAATTGATCAAATCAATTTTGATATTAACTGAAAATATATACATTATTAAATTGTTATTTCCCTAAAACCAATATTAAACTAAAATATATAAGTAAATATTCAATTACCTTATCTACGATAATTATTCATTAGAATCCCTCTTTGTATATTGAAATTGGTATATATACATATATATACCAACAGAAAATAAACGAATTAAAAGCCTAAACTATATAATTATACATAACATATATGCAGGCTACTTATAGCCCATATGAACTTCTGCCATGCGAATACACCACATGTAATATAAATACCACGAACATAATATATATAACATGTATACTTATATATACACATTCAACTACTATAGGTAAACTAAAAGGCCTGTAATATATATATATATATATATATATATATATATATATATATATATAAACTCACTCAACCCATACACTTTATATATTTTATATGTATATTTCACATCAAAACATATCTATACATATGCTTAACTTAACTTGTTAGTATAAGTTTACACAACTTATAATAATACATTATATAACCATGGATTGACTCATAATATATGCAAATTATACACATATATATCTAATCAGTAAATGAAAACTTGTAATACAAATTTTATATAATATATATATATATCAAATCAGTAGCGAAAACTTGTAGTACAATATATCATATATCTAACATATTATAGTAGATACAACATATTAAATATTCCTTTCTAATATCCTATATACAATACATTCTTAATAAAATATACTGTAATAATATAAATAGGTATGCACATATACAAATTAAATCGAGTGCAGGCACAGGATTTGTAAAAATTTCTATATATAGAACATATTCGACTGGAAAATATATATATATATATATATATATATATATATATATATATAACATGATTAGAAAATCAATGCTTATAATTTTCACTATAACTTATTTTATAAAATATGCATTTACTTGCTCAAATAGATAATATGCATGAAGTAATTTATATATATATATTCATACGAAACCCATGTATACTTACATATAAACAATATATAGGAGGAAAAATCAACTCACGCACACAATATAAAACCAATATATATATATATATGTGTGTGTGTGTGTGTGTATAACTGCTATAGATGTAATATAAAAAAAGTAGTATACGTTGCTAATATCAGGCTAGAGCAGGTTGTATAACAGGCTAATATCAGCAACTAATATATTGTACAAATAACTAAAATAACTTACACTGAAGAGAAAGAGGCTAAGTTGGAGGGGCATGAAGATGAAGGTGAGGAAGGTCGATGGCGGGTGATGATTGCTATCGTGGTGGAAGGAGATGGCAGGAGATTGGGGTTCGTTAGTGGAGAGGCTAGGCTCAAGAGGAGGTCGGCTCTGGGTTTGAGGCGAGGGGATTCAAGGCGGAGGAGGCGCTCGGCCTGGGGGAGTGAACTGATGGCCGATGTTGGGTTGGCCGGCGATGGGTATGGGTTGGTGATAGTGGCAGCTACAGTAAATGAACTGGCTTACGTTATGCGGCTTTGTTTTAAAACAAAAATTTTCCTCTATATATATATGTATATATTTGAAGAGTGTGGGTGGAAGAAATAGATCTGAGAGGAAAAGAAATAAATAAATGGAAGCATGAACAGTGGAGAAATGAAACTAGACAGTGGGAAAGGTGAGGGAATACAAATAAAATTCAAAGAAATAGCAATAGCCATACATTGTTCCAGCTGAAAGATTAAAGCAAATTAATGGTTTGATTGGACATCACGTTTTGAGTTTTGAAACATAAGGAAGAAATAAAGTCACAATTTGGTACCGTTACAACGAACGGCTTATTTCTTCCGTCGTGTACCAAATCTCAAAATACGGAAATGAATATACCGCAAAAATCAGCACGACGAGAGGATCAAAATGGTATATAGATATCGGTGGTATGATCATCCGATCAAAAGTCGATAATCGGTACCAGAAATGCTGCTATTTGGTCAGAATTAAGATAAACGGAGCAATAAAAGTCCAAATTTGGAAAAACGAAAGATGACGTCTCACTCGGAAAAGGATTTAGACACTTAATGTGTAAAAATATTCAAGTTTGGAAACTTGTGTATTACCATCAATTTTTAACTGATTTGAATTTAATAGAATTACACAATAAACTAAATATTCGTATAATTAATTGAAAATTTACCATTTTCTATGTTTAAATAGGCGCATTCCAAATATAAAAAAATTTATTTCCAAATTTTGAAAATTTAAAATTTCACAAAAATTCAAATAAATACGTAAATAAAACTATTAAAAATTATTAAAATTTTATGGGTTGTTACACTCTCCCCCACTCAAAACTTTTTGTCCTCGAAACAAAAGGAGGTAGGAGAATAGAGACGACTAGAAGAAAAAAATTAGATTGAAAGACAAGATAAGCGATTTATATAAAACTATATAAATTTCAATTTAAATTAATTAATATTCAATAAATTTGGTTAAACCCAATTTATTAGATCTATTCACTTATTTATAAAGACCAATTACTTACATAAAACACTAATAATTTACTATTACACCAGGTAATATATAAATAAAGAATATTTTAAATATTTTGATTATCGAGAAATAAAGAAAAAATGATCAAAATATCCTTTATATAATAATTTATCAAAATACTTTTATAACTCGATGTCTTAACAGGTTTATTCTCGTTCTTGCAGACTCTGCCTATGTGTTGATCAGGCGCAAAGCTAGAATTCTCCAAGTACTTAGTAGACCTATTTCAACACCCAGTGAAAATACTCGAAAAACCTTAAAACTGACATGGAAACTGCAATCCAAACAAATCAAACGAATCGAATCAAGGATCGCAGATACACAATAATTACGCATGGATCACCCAGGAAACATCCGTACCTTTTAGGCAATCACTACCTTGCGAATTACGCTATGTAGTCGAGTTTGTAAGACCATAGGTAACGCCATGGAATTTGATGGACACTCAGTATCATATCCGAAAAACCCAAATAAGAGAGAATAATATTGATAGAATGAATCCACAATGTGGCCGTAAAATGGATATTAAGGAGAAGGCACTTTCCATATCTTTACCTCGAAAATATGTATCTTATAGTACCCTTTCAAATCATTTTCAAATATCGTACTTATATAAAGTCCATTACATATAAGATTTCGTTTTCAAATATCATACTTATATAAAGTCCATTATATTAAGATTTCATTTTCAAATCGAATACTTTCCAAAATCAATTGTATATCAAATCACACTTATATAGACTTCAATTATATAAGATCTTGCTTTTCAAATTGAGTACCTTTCCAAATCAATAGTTTTCGAATCAACTTCATATTTGTACAAATCAATTTTATATAAATTCGATAACTCCCAAATCAAGTATTTAGTAAAAAAGGGTTCTCAATTTCAATTCGTTTCAATATCAGTTCAATTTGAAAATCATATACGATTTCACCATATTATTTCTTCCAACTTTAATATTTTCAGTTTCAAAGTTTCCAAAATAATAAGTTTAGAAAATAATCCAAATTTCTAAATCAACATAATTTAAGTCAAATAAATTCATTTCTAATATCTTCATATAAATACTGGGTTTTAAATTCCAATCTATTTCTGAAACCAAATATTTTTATCAAAATCAATTATACCCAAAATGATTTCCATGTTTTATAACCATTCCTTTAAAACATTTAAACTATATAATTCTATTTGAAAACTTCAATTTACCCTTTGCAAATTATTATTCCATATATACATAGTTTTATAAAAGATGTAACTAAGTTAAAACTTTTAAAACTAAATTTTATTCAAAACAATTTCATATTAGTATGAATTCAGAATAGTCTTATTCATTTACTTAACAAACAACTTCAATTTTATACTTTATCAAATAATTTATACTTTTCGAAATTACTTAGCTCTGAAAACTAAACCTCGATTTGGAAGTGTTCGAACAATCAAAATAGTTGGAGAAATCAAATTTCCAATCCAAGAGTTGGAAATCAACAACAAATCAGTAAATCAATTTCAATATATAGGGTTATACCAAATCAATCCGAAACCCGAGGATTGAACACTGGGCTCACTTCAAATCGTTTCAAATATATATGAATATATCTTTCGAAATACTTCGGAATTTGAAATCAAAATTGGTTTCACAAAATAAATTGCGTAGCAAAGTTACCGAAGTGGCCACTCGTCCACTTTGAAACTTGAAAATCAATATCGATGATGCGTGCGCTCATCACCGAAATTATTCTCCAGCGACATAAGTGAGTTCTGGTGTAACGGTCCAGGCTTTCGACGCCCGAAAGTCGACATCAATACGTCCACTGTATCAAATGTCGCACAGTCGAATGCCGAAAAACCGAACCGTTAGGGTTAAAGAAGAAGCAGATAGAAGAAGAAACAGAAACAATAACAGAATCTCACATTTCGCAGCGGAACAACATATAATATATAAATGAACAACCTTTAAAACAAAGAACTATATCTGTTACTACAATACAAATCAGAGTACAACAACAACACACAACACTAGCAGTTATAATGACATGCCTACATAGAAAATTTGTCTCACACAAACCCGAACGCAACAGATACTACATAGTATAGATAATACGTCTCGCCATTCAACGTGCTCCTAATCTCCACAGCATCTCTTTTTCGACTTCGCTCCAGAATAATGATAACCTGACTCTAGGCTACCCGTGTGGAAAATTGTGGGCACCCAGAGTTCAGAAAGGGAACAATAAACTCCAAGTCAGTCATGGGACTGGTGTGAGATCTTTAAAATAGTTATTTTCACAAAGATAATTAAAATAAATCCACTATGCTTTTGGTAAATGAAACTACCACAAGGCCTCCCGCCACACACACAATGCAAACGCCGAATTAGAGGAGATTTCTCCTTATGATAATCAAACATGCTTAACACGCAAAATCCTTTCGATATTATTATTAGTGCATAGTGCAGAAAACATTTCGAAAGTATAATATTAATCTTGGCCAGCATAGACATTCCAAACTATGCCTACTATATCCTTTCCTGTAGACATCACATGAACTGCTCCACCATGCATATGAAGACCCATTTGATGCAAGCAACAAACAGGTCAGACTTATGTCCGGTGTAAGTAAAAATCATTTGGTAATGCATAAAGACTAAAGAGATAGGTTCCATTATTCCCTGTTGTTTTCAGAAGTTAAGTGTTTTACTTAAATTAATCAAATCACTTTCTCATATTTAAATTACAAAAGGTTAAATCAGTGGTAGGTGTTGGGTACTATTAACATCATCATATGTGCATTCTTAGGCTAATTGGTGATCAGAAACTTCTAATCCAGAAAATCACAATAGCCATCATAATCTCACATAGGCATACACAAACATGAACAAATGACTTCCATAACATTGAGCTAAAGTACCAATACTGAGTCTGCATGTCAGAACTCCAACATACTTCTAGAATATTCACTCTTGTATGTATGATCATTTCATGGCATTTTTACGGGTCCATTATTACATTTATGGTTGCACTGGTGCACACTGCTTGGAACTACTACCTAATTTCCAGTGCACTACAAGCTATTTGGGCATAAACATGCCATGTGCAAACTCACACCCCAACCTTGATGCAATCCAACCACTAGGTCATACCCACTTCCCTCATACCCAACTTGATAGAGTTGACCCAATTCTTTAGTGTAATTACCAAGTTTTTCTTATGACTCAATATGGTCTATGCAGTGTCATATCCAAGACTATTATATACTTAACCAGTATGTGCTAACAGTTTTCATACAACCATCAATCATTCACACATTCATGTATTCAACCATTAATCAATCATCCTTGTATACCATTTCAAGTCGGTTTCATTCATAGATACATCCTTGGCTAAAGCATGGATTAGAGCATCTTAGAAAGTGAAATGCTACTGTGGTTCTCCAGTAATAAGGTTCTTACTGTCAGTCCCCACATTGAAGTGTGTTCACTTGTTTCTCCACCTTATTTCCCAAGAACAATCAATGATGGATTAAGACTCAGCACATGGAAATCCAATTGCACCCTAGTCCACATTTTCAGTTGCAAGACATAAGCTAGAGAACCCCTTCCTCTTACTGCCTTGCACCCTACTTTTCTTATTAGTTTATGCTTTAACTAAAAATATTTCTCAAGTTCATAAACGTATAAATAAATCGTTTATTACCCCATCATTAAATTATCATGTATAAGCCAACATAGGTTAAGTGACAACAAAGCAATGCAAGTCACAAAATCTTAGAAGCAACAGAGAATTTTTAAACTGAGAATGCATACAAAGCATCAAACAAGAATCAAAATAAGCTAAGGGGTACATGGCTGCCTTTCATAGGTCTTAATGCCTTGCCAAGTCAGGGTTTACTCACCAAAGTTCTCCTTCCCTAGTCTTGATTCAGGTCTACCATTTATTTTCTAATTGCTGCCTTTTTTTTTTTTTTACTGGTTCTAACATGTAACCGTAGGAGGTAATGATGTATATAGGGGATAAGCTAGGGATTTAAGGTTAGTTAAGTAATTTATTTCCATCATAAATCCTATCACCAGTTCTGTTTTCACCCAACTGTTCACCCTCTCCACTTTCCTTTCCCACCATTTCTCTTTTTTTCTTTGTCTTGGCTACTTTTGGTAAATTTCTTCACATACTATATGCATGACTCTGGCTGGGCAGTGTTTGTCTTTTCTGGTTTTAATCATGCATATAAGCTTATTTGTATAACCAGCTATGCGTGTGTATCAATCAAATATTTTGCACATCTTATATATTCATGCATTTCCTGCATACACAAGCAACTATGCTTCTATTTAATCTATGGAAATGAAGACTAAAAACTGCCTATGTTATTTATATATTGTACACACTAACAAGTCATGCACTCATTGGTGGAAGGGGATGAAGAGTGTGCACATGCCCATGTAGTATGCTGGAATAGTGTGCACATGCACAAGGGCATGCACACTCATTCACACAAACCTTTCTAGAGAATTGTATTTTTTTGTTTTTTAACTAAATGTTTTTCTTTATAAAATATTTGAATTTTATATACTTGCTTAAACTATGGGCTGTCACATTCTTACTACCTCGATATTAGCTATAGTCCCGGTAAAGCTAATGTTGTGGCCGATGCTTTGAGTCTGAAGAAGGCTTTGTTGTGTCGGCTTGTTGTTTCTTCTTCTCCTCTTCTGGATCGTATTATGGCTAAGCAGGATGAGGATGGGATGCTTAGATTGATGAAGGAGAGAGTTCATAGCAGGGTTGGTGGTAGTGGTAGTAGTAGTGGAGCTCAGATTGATGATAGAGGGATTTTAAGGGTTAATGGTAGGATTTGTGTCCCGAATGTTGATAGTCTAAGGCAGGAGTTGCTTCAGGAGAATCACCGATCCAGGCTTTCTATTCATCCTTGTGTGTCGAAGATGTATCAGGATATGAAGAAGCTTTATTGGTGGAAGGGGATGAAGAGGGATATCTCTATCTTTGTTAGTCGGTGTGCGACTTGTCAGCAAGTCAAAGCTGATCACCAGAAGACCCCTGGTTTGTCGCAGCCCCTTGAGATTCCCAATTGGAAGTGGGAACAGGTTTCCATGGATTTCATCAATGGTTTACCGGGGACTCGGAGGGGTAATGAGAGTATCTAGGTTATTATGGATAGACTGACCAAGTCCACTCATTTTATTCCGGTCAAGTCTACTCGTTCTGCTTCTAGCATATCTGAGATCTACATGAGAGAGATCGTTCGTCTCCATGGTGTTCCTTTCAGTATTGTTTGTGATCGTGGCCCTATCTTTACCAGTCAGTTCTGGAAAGCTTTTCAGGAATCTTTGGGTACTCGTTTGAATCTGAGCACAGCTTACCATCCACAGACCGACGGTCAAACGGAAAGAGTGAATCAGATTCTCGAGGATCTTCTTCGTGCTTACATGCTTGATTATCAAGGATCTTTTGAAGATTATCTCCATCTTGTCGATTACCTACAATAATGGATATCAATCTCAAAATGTCTCCATTTGCAGCTCTATACGGACGACCTTGTAGATCCCTATCTTGCTGTGTTGAATCCGGTAATCGTTTGGTTCTTGGTCCTGATGTGATTTTGGAAGCTTCGGAGAGAGTTGAGGAGATTAAGAAGAGGTTGAGAGCCGGTTAGGATAGGCAGAAGAAGTATGCTGATAGGCGTAGGCGGAATTTGGAATTTGCTGTTGGTGATCAGGTGTTCCTTAAGGTTTCTCCCTTGAGGAGTGTCATTCGCTTTGGTCGTAGAGGGAAGCTTTCTCCTAGGTTCATTGGTCCTTTCCACATTGTGGAAAGAGTTGGTTCTTTGGCTTATCGTCCGGATTTGCCCGAGAAGCTTTCTAGAGTGCTTGATGCATTCCATGTCTCGCATCTTCACTGGCATCTTCATGATCCATCTCTTATTGTCCAGCCTTCTGTCCTTGATAGTTTGGATATTGAGCCTAACCTACTGTTGAGAGGAAGCCACTTTGTATTGTCGACTGGGGTACGAAGCAGCTCAGAAGGAAATCTGTTAATCTAGTAAAAGTATGGTGGAGTATTGACGATCGAGATTGTACCTGGAACGGAGGAGAGCATTGGTGCTTCGAATACGGAATTGTTCATTTCAGGTACTATTTTGTTTTTCTACCTTTTTTCTCTTTATTTTTCCTTCCCGTTCTTTTCGAGGACGAAAATATTTAAGTGGGGGAGAGTGTAACCACCATAGTTTTTTGAATATAATTTAAATTTGACTTTATTTTGTTTGAAATCATTTTAAATTTTTTTTGTTTGTGAGATTTCATTTCTAAATATTTTTAAAGTGATAATTGAAATTTTCCAAAATTTATTTCATTTATTTCCTATTTTTTTAAAGGCTAGTTTCTATTTTTATGTTATTTTCTTCATTTAAATTATATTTAATTAAAATTTATTTATTTATTTTTGTGAATGCATTTTATTTTATGTTCTTATCTTTATTTATAAATATTTTCCAAGTCCATAAAATTTTTCCAAAGTTTATTCCATTTATTTTCAAATTTTCTAGACTTGTTTTCAATTTTTGTGCTATTTTTTTAATCATATATAATTAATATTTATTTACTTATATTTTTTTTAATTGTTATATTTTCGAATTTTAACTGAATTTATAAGTATTTTCCATTATTTACATTTATAAAAAGAAATATGAGAAATTTGAAAAGGTTTGTGGCTTTTTATTTCCTATGGCTATTTGTATTCCCACCTTTTCAATTCCAACCAACATCTTTTCATTCAATTGGCCACAACTCCCCAAGCTTCAGCCGATCGCTATCATTTTCTCATTCACGTAAACAACATTTTTCTCATTCCTGAAAGAAAAAAAATGGGCCTCATCTTGTTCAAAAAATTTGGTGAAAGTCTTCTTATTTGTTTATTTTTTTTCATTGTTTTAATTGATTTTGCACTTGTCTCTAAATCCTTTAGGTTCGGCCATGCTCTTCCACCTGTCTTGCCGCCTCCACCACCACCAGAATTCATCATCATCACCTCCTCCTCACTGGCCAACCCCAGTCGAACCACCCTTGGTGGTCGATCTCTTACCAAAACTCAAACTACATACCATAGCCGAGCATATAAATGCAATCCACCTCTTCATCGCCCCCTTAGCCGCGACCTACTCCACCATCACCACCTGCAACCGACCTAAATCCCTCTGCCTTGTCTACCCCTTGACCGTAGCAGTGATGGCCATGACCCTTGTGTCTTGGCTGAGCCTTGTTTTGGCATGAAATCATGTGATGTTGTTGTTTAGTGTTGTTTCATGCATGACCACCTTTGCACCATCTTCAAACATATGTAGGCCAACCGATATCCACCCACAACCAGATCCAAACCCTTGCCTTAGACCTGTATTCCACTTATGGCCGATACTAAAGAGTGTTGGAAGCAAGTGCAAAGCATTTCAGCTTTGATTTATGCAGGTAATTCTAGCATAGCTTAGTCGTTTTTAAATTGAAAGCTTATGATTGTTGTATTGTTTTTGTTTGAATTGTATTCAGGGGAATTGATCTCTGGCTCTCCCACTCGAATCTTGTCATGCTATCGTGCTTTGGTAGATCTCTTTTGTGCATTTGTTGTTGTGCCTCGAGCTTAAACCATTGAGTTATTCTCACTAGACAGTGTATACCTATATAACTAGTAAATTGACCACTTGTGAATATGTATAGTGCATCACCATATTATATCTGCTATGCTATGATTATATGATGTTCACCCATGATTAAACAGCTGTTATATCATATATTACTGTTATATTATGTTGTTCTATTATTTACATCAGTTTATCACGCTGCAAGTTCCCTTTAGATTAGAATCACTATGGGTTGAAATGATACATACCCGAACGGACTTTAGAATAAGGGAAAATCGTTATGGGCTGAAATGATAGGCCTGAGTGATTTTCAAATTATATCATTTTACTTGGGACTGCAGGTTTGAAATGATAAAACCCGGGTTTTCTATGTAAATTACGGGTTGAAATGATATATTACCTGCATCACTTTACCTAGCGTAGAAAATTATATACAGACCCGTAGTTAGATATGTTTTCTAAATTTTTTTAAATACTTTAGATTTGTACACATTATTATATTTTGATTTAAACTTAATTAAAAATGATTTTGTAGTATTATTGATTTTCTGAAAATTTATAAGTGAAAAAATTTTTATGGAAAAGTTAGAAAATTTGAATGTAAGTTATTTTAGAAATTTTAATTTGGTGATAACTAGAATTTAAATTAAATATGAAAATATGATAAATTTATGATAATTGGGATTAAAATGAATTTAAAATGATTTTATAATATATTAATGATTTTTTGAATAAAGTTAAAATATGAAATGAATGAATATTTAAGTTGAATTTTTGAAATATAACTAAAATTGGAAATTTGTGAATTTGGCTTAAAAGTGAATTTTAAGTTAAGTTAATAAAATGAAATTGAGTTATACTTGAAAATTTAAACTTAAATGTTAAGTTAAAATTTAATAATGAATTTTAAATTGAATGTTGGAATTTAATAAGTGAATTATTACTAAATATTGATCATTGAATGGAAATTTAACTTTATAAAATCATGAATATAAGGGTATTTGAATGTTTATTTTAAAAGAGAAAATATGTGAATCAATAAGTTAAAAATGATTTGAATAAAAATATAATTGTTTGTGAAATTATATTTAATATTTGAAGTTAATTAACAACATTTTTGAAATGTTGTCTTTTGTTAAATTGAACTGTTTTGAATGTGACTTTCCGTAGCATTTTCTAAGTGCTACGAAAGGTGAAATTTTCATTGTTTGATAAACTTAAGTGAATGAATGAACTTTGAAAAGTTTAAATTTTGAAAATTTGATAATTTAACTATTAAATGTAATAACATCATTTTAATGATTAAATGAAGTAATTCTGTCACGACCCGACTTTCCACTCCCGGAAAATCGCATCATGAATAAAGAAAGAAAGGGATAGAAAAGAGAATAGAAAGAAGAGAAGGAAGAAACAACACAAGAATCTCAACAGCGGAACGAATAAATTATATTTATAACAAAATATTACATAGTATACATCAAATATCAGAGTTACACAGACATATACAACACATACTAGACAGTTATAGACACCTGTCTAGTTATACAACTCAAATCAAACACAACACTCAGAGATACCAAACACAGCGGAATTATATAACTATACGCAGAAGCCTCCTGCTCCATATGCTCCTCCACAAATCGTCAAAGCCAATCCTGAATCCTAACCTGAATTCCCTTGGCTACTCGTAAAAATTTGAGTACCCAAGAGTTAAAGAAAAACAGAAATAACTCCGGGTCAGACATGGGTCTGGTGTGAGTAACACGTTAAAGTTGCTTAACTTTGAAAAACCTTTGAAAGAAAAGGTATCACGTAAGACTTCCCACACATAAACATGGAAAAGTTTTTACCTTACGCTAACCAAAACATTTGATAGGAAATCTGATGATATTATAATAGGGTCTAGGGTTTTCAAGTAAATAAGAAATAGCCGAAATTGTTACATCTATTAAATTCCAGCTACTAGCCACAAAAGTGGGTAATACAATCAAAACCGTTGGCACTTATTGGATTTTGGATTCCATACAATGGCAGGGCTACTGGGGTACCGCCCGTCACAGTACGTGGCCTAGATCACCGTACCGAGGATTACTCCCTTCATCCCCTGCAACACAAAGCCGGACCCGTTCCTTACTGAACAGTTCCAAATAAGACAACCCCGACGGTTGTCATGATCAACCGTCCCACACAGCCGAAATATAAAGGGACCTCTAGACAGGGGTAAATCTTACTCTCAAGTGGGGGCTACCCACGAAGCTTTGCTGCACCTCCCCTGTTTTAGCCATTCCCGGTTGATGAGGCTTGAGGTTACGATTACCTTTATAGGACACATCACTTAGAAAGCTCATCGTCCACCTGACGATGTTCTGAAAGCATTCAATCCATACAAGTTTGTTCCGGGTTCGAACGAAACCGAAGGCATCATCTCGTTACACTCGTATTGGAATCACCCTCAGAGTTAACGACAATAACCCTTGCACTCTGATTCACCATCTCGAATCTATAAGACCTATTCCGTCAAACTCATTACGGAATCACCCACAGAGTTATACTGACGTATAGCCCTTACACCTCGAGTCTTCACTTGCTCCACTTAGATTCACGACCTAACGTTATTTGGAATCGATGTGGTTTTCGGATGTCCAAATATGGAAACCCGATCCCGGTCTCATCGAAAACCAAAGCGTGTCTTATTAAGGCCAAGTTGTTTTAAGTTTAAAACAATTCAATTCATTATCTAAGCATACACAGATAGATAATTCACAACACCACAGATAATCAACATTATCATTATCAACAGATAATCATATCATAATCAGATAATACATATTATCATCCAAAAGCAACCAATGCATCCATATCACATACACTACTCATCTCATAATTGAGATTACAAACCATACCAGGCAACTAATATCATTCATCAAACATAAGCAATGATCTAATGATCACACTTTCTATAATTAATTTAAAATGAATTAAATTAATTACTCAATCTATAATTAATTTAAAATGAATTAAATTAATTACTTCATCATAAAGATTCTGCTTATCTTAACCATCAATTGATTTCAAATCAATTTATAAATCATCTCAATATTCATTTAATTAACCATTACTGATTAACCATCTCTAATTACAATAAGTAATTAGCATTTAATATTAATCACACAAGTTAATTATATTAAACCCTACATATATATTAATCACCCTTGATTAATAATCATTCAGCAATTAACTACATTAATTACTCAACTCAATAATTAATTATTCTTAATTAATTATCTAAATTAATCCCCTTGATTAATTTCAAAGTAATTTAAATCCAAATTACTTATAAAATAAATATCCTTAATTACATACTGTAATTATTAATTAATTACTTCCTTAAGTAATTACAAATTCATTAATTACATAAGTAATTATCAAACAATCCATAAATGTTTAAATCAATTAAACTTAATTAATTAATCTAAACAAATCACATTAACCTTCATTAATTACATTAAGTAATTAATTCACTAATTACTTTCATTAAGTAATTAAACCTAAATAATTGATTATTAATTAATTAATTAATTATCAAAATTAATCACATTAATTAATTGTTAATACCTCAAGTTAATGACTTTATTAACATCTCTTAATTACTTAATTAAGAGATTAACTTATATTAATCATCATTAGTTATTAAGTAATTAATATTTAATTACTATTTAATTAATCTCTAATTATTAATTAACTAAGTGTTAATTAAAATCTTAATTATCATTAATCACCTGATTAAATAAATCTTAATCATCAATTAAAATTTAGTTAACCATCCTTAATTATAGATTAATTAAACTAATTAATTAATCTCAAATCAAATTAAAAATCATTAATTATTTAATTAAACTTCCACATTATTAATTAATTAAATAATTAATATTTATCTTAATTACCTTAATAATTAATGAATCGAATCATTCACTTTCATTTATCCTTTAGATAAACATTCCTTATTTATATTAAGCATTTAAAAACAAAAATGTTTTTAAATTTTACATTAAATTCCATTTAACATTTCTTTTAAACTTTAAAACACAAATTTATTTTTAAATAAGATTTTAAACAAACTCAATCTTATGTTTAAAGAAACATATACTTAGTTAATAAGTTTAAAAAGGATTTAGATTCAATTCAAATCATATTCATTAAAACAATTCAATTTAAACCCTTATTTTAAAACTGAAGTTTAAATTTTAAATCCAGATTTTAAAAACTCAGATTGAATTCATTTTGAATTTTTAAATTAAATACTTAACCTTCCATTCCAAATGCAAATCACATATGCATTTCCACAAAGAGTTTGAAAATCAAATTTAAATTTTAAAAACCATCAATGATTTCAAATTCCAGATAAATCAAATTTGAATTCATATTCAAATTCAACTTAAACTCAGTTTTAAACCTATACCTGCAAAATTTAATTTTACCTTAATATTTAAAACAGAAAACAGTTTTCTGTTTATTTTAAAAAAAACAAACTTTGAATTTTCCTGAAATTATTTCAACAGAATTCATACTTATTTGAATTCATATTCAAATTCAGGTTCTTAAAGCCTAAGTCCAAATTAAGTTTACATTTTAAACTTTCACTTTCAATTTTAAAAACTGCAAACAGTTTTCCTGTTTCTTTATTTTTTTTTTAAGAAAAACCAATTTAAAATTTCTGCATTTAAATTATTACAAAATAAGAATCCAAACAATTTGAATTCATCCTTATATTCAAGCTAAATCCTAAGTTTAATTTCCAGACTTAAACTAAAACTTTATTTTTAAAATTCTAAAAACAGAACATAACAGTTTCTGTTAAATTTTGAACCTCTTACATTCTTTAATTTAAAATGTTTTCAAATTTCAGATTTTCAATTATTTAAATCTATAACTAAATTCAGGTTCCAACTGATTTCAAATTTTAAGTTTATATTCCTATTATTACTTCAACTTAATTCTTTTAAAAACCTGGAAACAATTCTGTTTCCAATATTCAAACCTGTAACAAAAGTTTCTCGAGCAAGCCTAAAATTTACTTCGGGTCAAAACAAAAATGCTTCGGGTTATCTCCCACTTATCCCCGTGACCAACCCGAGTCAACAACACCTCTGCAACCAACAACAACCCAAACCTGCACAACTCCTCCCTGTGCACTTACTTCCCACTCCGGTCACCTCCGACCAACTTCAACGGCCTTATCACATCGACCAGAGACTACACTACACCTTGCAACCCTCAAATCCCAAACATCAATCTCGAGTTTAAATTCAGGTATAAAGTCAAAACCTGAAAAACACAGTGACTACAACCAAGTCTGACCTGTCAACATCAATCTCTCCCCTTCCCGACCACCATCCTTCTCCATACTCCGACGATATTCTCATCAATCCCTCTATCTCCATAACCCAAATCCCTGAGTCACCCGGTCAAGTATGACTGCCGAAAAGATTCACTTCCACCAACCCAGTAGAACTAGGTTTTAGATATCCAAAACAAGATTCATTCTTAAAATTGTATTTTAATTTAAACCAAAAATTTACAATGCTTACTTTAATTTGAAATAAGCAAGTTTCAATCAAGATTGAAACATAACAGCATACAAATCAAAAGAAACAGGATTTTCCTATTATAGATCTTAAACTATAGCAACAGAACTTTGGAATCAAACATGCATTGCAGTTCTTATTTACACAGGCAGTAGCAAAACATGAACACAAATTTAACACAGCAAATAAACAACATGAAATCCTACTTAATTTATTTTAAATTAAGTGTTACTCACCTCTATTCAAAGTGCAGAGCATATTTCATTATGCAGGTTCCAGAGTTTTGAAAATGTGAAATGCAGGCACTGTCTTGCTTTAAAAATTGAAATGCAGATCCTACTTTGATGAAGATTTGAACAGAGCTTCATTGATTTAACATGCATGCTTGAATGCTTTTTGAAGAATGCAGATCCTTGCCTTTAAAATGATGCATGCAGGCCTTCTTTGATTGTAGATGATATGCAGAGCTTTGATTCAATTTGCAAAGAAATGCAGGGCTTTTCATGTTGATGCAGGTAGGTAGTATTTTGGGTTTTGAGGAGTTGCATATTTGTTTGTAAATGCAGGTGTTTGAAAAGGAATGCATGCTTGCAGGTTTGAATATTTGCATATTTGCTTCTCAATGGTGCATGCAGGTTCTCTGATTCATATTTGATGCAGGGATGCTAGAAATTGCATGCAGGTCTGAACTTTGGGGAATGCAGATTGTAATTTGAAAATGCATGTAGATTTGTTTTGAAACAGAGGAGTTGCATGCATATGATATCAGGTTTGAGAAATGCAGTTTTGTATATGGTTTGAGAATGAAATTTTGGTTTTCTTTTTAAGGAATGAGAAAAGAATGCATATGAATGAAGAACAAAATTATATGAATGTATATTCAGTTTTCAATGAATTAAAAGAAAAATGAAAATGAAATATTGACACTTGTAAACATAGAGACACTTGTCTTTTAAGCTTTAATATTTACAAACACTTGTCTTTATGAATTAAATTGATGTTTAATTAAAGTTAATAAGCATTAAACCTTGTTAATTAATTCTTATATACATAATTATGAATATAAATAATTCTAAAGAACAAAGAAAAACAATACACAATTAAATCATTTTGAAAAAGAAACTTTTAAAACAAATTTATAAAAGAGTTTGTATTAACATATTTTAATATACAACTTGAAATAAGAATGAAATTTAAACTAATTAAAACATTCATTCCATATTTAAAATCATATAGTATTTTAATTAAATATTTTTGAAAAGCTCAAATTAAAAATAAATCACCATTTCTATTTTCAAAACATATTAAAATTATACTATACTAATTTAACTAAACAAATTGTCTATTTAAAATATATATAAATGCATATACATTATTAAATAGGAAACAATTTATTAACAAAATTTATCATTTCAATATAAATTTAAATCCAGATTATTAAATTTATATTGTCCAAAATTCCGGTATGTTACAATCCTTCCCCCTTAAAAGAATTTCGTCCTCGAAATTTAAAACAAAGGCAATTTAATAATCTATTTACAGATTTTATTTTAAAACACAGCATATGTTAAACATATGCCAACAACCAAAGCAACCAGTTCACACAATCAGAATAAATCTAATTATCCAAAAGAATTTTGGATAAAACCTTCACGAGTTTCCCCGGTATATATATATCGGGATACTCGCTCTATCGAATCCAATCAATCAATACTACTAAGCTATAGAGCTCCTAACAACAATTCTATACAGAATATCAGACTACAAACGAGTCTGACTCAACAAACAAACCATCTTAAACTACTGGTTCTACAACCAGAAATATCAAACATGTACTCCCTCAGAGATACGTGAAACACCTTGAATCCCAGTTATCCAAACTGGCAATTCAACTCTAGAAAACCAAACACTGGTCTTACCAATCACAGAAGAAACCAAAACACTTCGGAGCTAGCTTCCCAAACTTATAGCTCCTTGGATCAGAGAAAAACTTAACCAAGATCCAATCTCCAATTCCAGAATCCAAATTTATCTGTCTCTTATCCATAAAACTCTTCAGACGATCCTGGGTTACCAACATCACTCCTAATCAGCTTAACTCTTGCTGATTCCAAAAGAAACAGACTGAATCAAAACAATCCAATGATCTCCTCATGATCACTCAAAAACCAAGAACACACACCCAAACTGCTTCCGCTACACAACTCTGATCCGAAACAGAAGAAAATGCTGACAAAGAGCACAAGCACAGACTAAAACAACCCAGCACAGAAATAAGGTTCCACATATCCATAGAGAAAACTCAGATGTTCCTCCCAAACCTGAGTTACTTCACCAACTTCTATCTCAAGGAACCATCCATCTACTAACTGAACCACCTATACCAATCCTGGAAAGAAAACTCGATCTCCAGATGCAGACAAACTTCTGTCTTCCTGGAAGAAATCCGGACAATCTCCAACAAACACAAGAGAACATACTATCGCAAGTCACTTTTGCGATCAACTCAGCCTAAATCCAAAGAAAACTGCTCTCTCTCTTAACCAAATAGAACAGCTTATGCTGACTTAGCCAACTTACCAGAGAAAAGATCCACTCTGCTGCTTCTGAACTCCACTTCAGAAAAACTACCCAGCCAGAAGACTCCTTATCAACTCAGAATACTCTGCTAAACTCAGCCACATCACCGTGCTGACTCACTTCTTATTCTTGTTCCAAAGAAATATCTTCGGAAATATCCATAGTCACTGCATCTCATCACGCAGCTACTACTTCCTGAGATATCAAGATACCATCACTTGCTTGCTTCTGCTCAACCGACAGATCAAAACTCAATTCAACACTTCAAAGATGAACTCCGAACCTTAACAGGTTACCTTCAGAGATCGATGAAGTACTCATCAAAACAGAACCCACTCGAGACGGTATTAGATCTACAGTCTCGATAAATACACTTCCAACATCATCCATTAAACTCCAACCAATGGTAGTTGTGTTACACACACTTCTACCTCATCTACCTTTATAACTTACATTGGAAAAAAACCCGAACAGGTAATCCAACAAATAGGTAGAACCAATAAATATATATATATATATACATATAAAATTACAAATACGCTCTCTCAAGATAGACACCATTCCAGAGCCTAGGTATTCACTCAACCTAATGCTCTGATACCAAAATGTCACGACCCGACTTTCCACTCCCGGAAAATCGCATCATGAATAAAGAAAGAAAGGGATAGAAAAGAGAATAGAAAGAAGAGAAGGAAGAAACAACACAAGAATCTCAATAGCGGAACGAATAAATTATATTTATAACAAAATATTACATAGTATACATCAAATATCAGAGTTACACAGACATATACAACACATACTAGACAGTTATAGACACCTGTCTAGTTATACAACTCAAATCAAACACAACACTCAGAGATACCAAACACAGCGGAATTATATAACTATACGCAGAAGCCTCCTGCTCCATATGCTCCTCCACAAATCGTCAAAGCCAATCCTGAACCTAACCTGAATTCCCTTGGCTACTCGTAAAAATTTGAGTACCCAAGAGTTAAAGAAAAACAGAAATAACTCCGGGTCAGACATGGGTCTGGTGTGAGTAACAGGTTAAAGTTGCTTAACTTTGAAAAACCTTTGAAAGAAAAGGTATCACGTAAGACTTCCCACACATAAACATGGAAAAGTTTTTACCTTACGCTAACCAAAACATTTGATAGGAAATCTGATGATATTATAATAGGGTCTAGGGTTTTCAAGTAAATAAGAAATAGCCGAAATTGTTACATCTATTAAATTCCAGCTACTAGCCACAAAAGTGGGTAATACAATCAAAACCGTTGGCACTTATTGGATTTTGGATTCCATACAATGGCAGGGCTACTGGGGTACCGCCCGTCACAGTACGTGGCCTAGATCACCGTACCGAGGATTACTCCCTTCATCCCCTGCAACACAAAGCCGGACCCGTTCCTTACTGAACAGTTCCAAATAAGACAACCCCGACGGTTGTCATGATCAACTGTCCCACACAGCCGAAATATAAAGGGACCTCTAGACAGGGGTAAATCTTACTCTCAAGTGGGGGCTACCCACGAAGCTTTGCTGCACCTCCCCTGTTTTAGCCATTCCCGGTTGATGAGGCTTGAGGTTACGATTACCTTTATAGGACACATCACTTAGAAAGCTCATCGTCCACCTGACGATGTTCTGAAAGCATTCAATCCATACAAGTTCGTTCCGGGTTCGAACGAAACCGAAGGCATCATCTCGTTACACTCGTATTGGAATCACCCTCAGAGTTAACGACAATAACCCTTGCACTCTGATTCACCATCTCGAATCTATAAGACCTATTCCGTCAAACTCATTACGGAATCACCCACAGAGTTATACTGACGTATAGCCCTTACACCTCGAGTCTTCACTTGCTCCACTTAGATTCACGACCTAACGTTATTTGGAATCGATGTGGTTTTCGGATGTCCAAATATGGAAACCCGATCCCGGTCTCATCGAAAACCAAAGCGTGTCTTATTAAGGCCAAGTTGTTTTAAGTTTAAAACAATTCAATTCATTATCTAAGCATACACAGATAGATAATTCACAACACCACAGATAATCAACATTATCATTATCAACAGATAATCATATCATAATCAGATAATACATATTATCATCCAAAAGCAACCAATGCATCCATATCACATACACTACTCATCTCATAATTGAGATTACAAACCATACCAGGCAACTAATATCATTCATCAAACATAAGCAATGATCTAATGATCACACTTTCTATAATTAATTTAAAATGAATTAAATTAATTACTCAATCTATAATTAATTTAAAATGAATTAAATTAATTACTTCATCATAAAGATTCTGCTTATCTTAACCATCAATTGATTTCAAATCAATTTATAAATCATCTCAATATTCATTTAATTAACCATTACTGATTAACCATCTCTAATTACAATAAGTAATTAGCATTTAATATTAATCACACAAGTTAATTATATTAAACCCTACATATATATTAATCACCCTTGATTAATAATCATTCAGCAATTAACTACATTAATTACTCAACTCAATAATTAATTATTCTTAATTAATTATCTAAATTAATCCCCTTGATTAATTTCAAAGTAATTTAAATCCAAATTACTTACAAAATAAATATCCTTAATTACATACTGTAATTATTAATTAATTACTTCCTTAAGTAATTACAAATTCATTAATTACATAAGTAATTATCAAACAATCCATAAATGTTTAAATCAATTAAACTTAATTAATTAATCTAAACAAATCACATTAACCTTCATTAATTACATTAAGTAATTAATTCACTAATTACTTTCATTAAGTAATTAAACCTAAATAATTGATTATTAATTAATTAATTAATTATCAAAATTAATCACATTAATTAATTGTTAATACCTCAAGTTAGTGACTTTATTAACATCTCTTAATTACTTAATTAAGAGATTAACTTATATTAATCATCATTAGTTATTAAGTAATTAATATTTAATTACTATTTAATTAATCTCTAATTATTAATTAACTAAGTGTTAATTAAAATCTTAATTATCATTAATCACCTGATTAAATAAATCTTAATCATCAATTAAAATTTAGTTAACCATCCTTAATTATAGATTAATTAAACTAATTAATTAATCTCAAATCAAATTAAAAATCATTAATTATTTAATTAAACTTCCACATTATTAATTAATTAAATAATTAATATTTATCTTAATTACCTTAATAATTAATGAATCCAATCATTCACTTTCATTTATCCTTTAGATAAACATTCCTTATTTATATTAAGCATTTAAAAACAAAAATGTTTTTAAATTTTACATTAAATTCCATTTAACATTTCTTTTAAACTTTAAAACACAAATTTATTTTTAAATAAGATTTTAAACAAACTCAATCTTATGTTTAAAGAAACATATACTTAGTTAATAAGTTTAAAAAGGATTTAGATTCAATTCAAATCATATTCATTAAAACAATTCAATTTAAACCCTTATTTTAAAACTGAAGTTTAAATTTTAAATCCAGATTTTAAAAACTCAGATTGAATTCATTTTGAATTTTTAAATTAAATACTTAACCTTCCATTCCAAATGCAAATCACATATGCATTTCCACAAAGAGTTTGAAAATCAAATTTAAATTTTAAAAACCATCAATGATTTCAAATTCCAGATAAATCAAATTTGAATTCATATTCAAATTCAACTTAAACTCAGTTTTAAACCTATACCTGCAAAATTTAATTTTACCTTAATATTTAAAACAGAAAACAGTTTTCTGTTTATTTTAAAAAAAACAAACTTTGAATTTTCCTGAAATTATTTCAACAGAATTCATACTTATTTGAATTCATATTCAAATTCAGGTTCTTAAAGCCTAAGTCCAAATTAAGTTTACATTTTAAACTTTCACTTTCAATTTTAAAAACTGCAAACAGTTTTCCTGTTTCTTTATTATTTTTTTAAGAAAAACCAATTTAAAATTTCTGCATTTAAATTATTACAAAATAAGAATCCAAACAATTTGAATTCATCCTTATATTCAAGCTAAATCCTAAGTTTAATTTCCAGACTTAAACTAAAACTTTATTTTTAAAATTCTAAAAACAGAACAGAACAGTTTCTGTTAAATTTTGAACCTCTTACATTCTTTAATTTAAAATGTTTTCAAATTTCAGATTTTCAATTATTTAAATCTATAACTAAATTCAGGTTCCAACTGATTTCAAATTTTAAGTTTATATTCCTATTATTACTTCAACTTAATTCTTTTAAAAACCTGGAAACAATTCTGTTTCCAATATTCAAACCTGTAACAAAAGTTTCTCGAGCAAGCCTAAAATTTACTTCGGGTCAAAACAAAAATGCTTCGGGTTATCTCCCACTTATCCCCGTGACCAACCCGAGTCAACAACACCTCTGCAACCAACAACAACCCAAACCTGCACAACTCCTCCCTGTGCACTTACTTCCCACTCCGGTCACCTCCGACCAACTTCAACGGCCTTATCACATCGACCAGAGACTACACTACACCTTGCAACCCTCAAATCCCAAACATCAATCTCGAGTTTAAATTCAGGTATAAAGTCAAAACCTGAAAAACACAGTGACTACAACCAAGTCTGACCTGTCAACATCAATCTCTCCCCTTCCCGACCACCATCCTTCTCCATACTCCGACGATATTCTCATCAATCCCTCTATCTCCATAACCCAAATCCCTGAGTCACCCGGTCAAGTATGACTGCCGAAAAGATTCACTTCCACCAACCCAGTAGAACTAGGTTTTAGATATCCAAAACAAGATTCATTCTTAAAATTGTATTTTAATTTAAACCAAAAATTTACAATGCTTACTTTAATTTGAAATAAGCAAGTTTCAATCAAGATTGAAACATAACAGCATACAAATCAAAAGAAACAGGATTTTCCTATTATAGATCTTAAACTATAGCAACAGAACTTTGGAATCAAACATGCATTGCAGTTCTTATTTACACAGGCAGTAGCAAAACATGAACACAAATTTAACACAGCAAATAAACAACATGAAATCCTACTTAATTTATTTTAAATTAAGTGTTACTCACCTCTATTCAAAGTGCAGAGCATATTTCATTATGCAGGTTCCAGAGTTTTGAAAATGTGAAATGCAGGCACTGTCTTGCTTTAAAAATTGAAATGCAGATCCTACTTTGATGAAGATTTGAACAGAGCTTCATTGATTTAACATGCATGCTTGAATGCTTTTTGAAGAATGCAGATCCTTGCCTTTAAAATGATGCATGCAGGCCTTCTTTGATTGTAGATGATATGCAGAGCTTTGATTCAATTTGCAAAGAAATGCAGGGCTTTTCATGTTGATGCAGGTAGGTAGTATTTTGGGTTTTGAGGAGTTGCATATTTGTTTGTAAATGCAGGTGTTTGAAAAGGAATGCATGCTTGCAGGTTTGAATATTTGCATATTTGCTTCTCAATGGTGCATGCTGGTTCTCTGATTCATATTTGATGCAGGGATGCTAGAAATTGCATGCAGGTCTGAACTTTGGGGAATGCAGATTGTAATTTGAAAATGCATGTAGATTTGTTTTGAAACAGAGGAGTTGCATGCATATGATATCAGGTTTGAGAAATGCAGTTTTGTATATGGTTTGAGAATGAAATTTTGGTTTTCTTTTTAAGGAATGAGAAAAGAATGCATATGAATGAAGAACAAAATTATATGAATGTATATTCAGTTTTCAATGAATTAAAAGAAAAATGAAAATGAAATATTGACACTTGTAATCATAGAGACACTTGTCTTTTAAGCTTTAATATTTACAAACACTTGTCTTTATGAATTAAATTGATGTTTAATTAAAGTTAATAAGCATTAAACCTTGTTAATTAATTCTTATATACATAATTATGAATATAAATAATTCTAAAGAACAAAGAAAAACAATACACAATTAAATCATTTTGAAAAAGAAACTTTTAAAACAAATTTATAAAAGAGTTTGTATTAACATATTTTAATATACAACTTGAAATAAGAATGAAATTTAAACTAATTAAAACATTCATTCCATATTTAAAATCATATAGTATTTTAATTAAATATTTTTGAAAAGCTCAAATTAAAAATAAATCACCATTTCTATTTTCAAAACATATTAAAATTATACTATACTAATTTAACTAAACAAATTGTCTATTTAAAATATATATAAATGCATATACATTATTAAATAGGAAACAATTTATTAACAAAATTTATCATTTCAATATAAATTTAAATCCAGATTATTAAATTTATATTGTCCAAAATTCCGGGATGTTACAAATTCGATTTGAAATATAAACTATTTTGGAAGGTAAACTGAAATGGTACTTTAAATTTGAATAAAATGGATGTGGTTTTGAAATGATATGATAAGTTAGATATTTTGAAATGGATTTGAAATGGTATTAAATTGTTAAATGATAGTTGATTTTTGAAATATAAATACCATTTTTAAATTATAACTACGGGTTATAATAACGATTGTTTGTTAAAGAGACCAGGGTCGGATATGGACATACTCTCTGTCGATACCGAAAACCACTTTAACAATTGTGTACGCGGTGGAGGTTCCAGAATGAAGTAGGATGGCGACGACGTTCCTAAGGTGCATTACGTGGACCTAACTCGCGTGAGTTAGCTTAAGGTGGATAAAACAGGAGCGATCTCGAGCCAAAGGAGGTAGCACCTCTGGACGGACACACTTCTTCGATACCATTCTATTACTGTTGTGATCGATTTGGTGCACCCCCGTATTTTGGAGTGTTGTTTGGGGTGGGCGTATGTGGCTGATGCGTTACCACCAACCCGTGTGCATAATTGGCATATCTACCCTGTCATTGCCTTGTGTGTCGTGTCACCTACCATACCAAGCCTTTACTACAAGTTTGTTTTTCTCCCATAGCCCGTGTGGTATCCTTTGATAGTTTCCCAATATGGAGATGTCATGATATTGAATGGACTACTGGGACTATTATGTGTGAAGGGTGATATGAGTAGCCCGGAATGCTATTTAAAAGTATTTTATTTTACTGTAGACATTATTATAATAGCGCAATATTACTATATAGTAAATAGTTTGACGGATCCTCAGAAGATGGGCGGTCCCAGGCATCCTTTAAGTTACCTGTATCATTATTACAGCTCACTTGAGTTGGTTTACATTATATAAGTATATATTGTCTTGACTCGAGTGTTTTGTGTTTTGCTTTACGCTTGGGTCAGCCTAATTATTCACAGCTTTGGATTCTCTTTCTGGAGCTGGTCTTTGCTGGAGTTTCTGCTTATATATATATATATATATATATATATATATATATATATATATATATATATTTCAGCTATTCTAGTTTATCTCATGTATTAGTGAACTTCTATGTATTTGGGATTTCTATTATGTTGTTTTCAGACTGTATTATGTATTTGGTTTAAGACTCCGTTGTAGAAGCTTCATCAACTACTATGTTATTTTTATATTCAGCTGCGAGTTATTATGATTATTTTGTGTCTGTGATTCTGTGTATTTGATTTCATTTGCTCCAAATTTATTTACAATCTGTTATTTCGCATCATTCAAGTCTAACATGTGTGGATTATTGTCGATTTGAATGGTACGAAATGGTGGGTCGTTACAATAGTGAAGTCTCCAATACGAACCGATGACTTCTCTGAACGAATCTGGAAAAGCTGAAAGCTGAATGGATACATGGATCTCCAAACGAAGCTCCAAACTCCAAAGGTGAGTCTTGAATGTTGTATCACTTAGTTTGACCCGAGCGTAAAGCAAAACACAAAACACTCGAGTCAGGATTAACATTCTTATATCAATAAATCCAACTCAAGTGAAATATCAACTGAAATATAAATAACTTAAAGGATGTTTGGGATAATCATTCTCTAAGGATCCATGGAACTATCTACAATGTAGAAATATATACTATAACACCATGGTCATTTCAAATTAATTCATACTTCAAAACCAAAAATATCATTTCCATTTCAAATAGATCTATTTCCCAAAATGGTATGTATATATTATATAATTTATAAAGTAAGGTATTTGCAATTTCCTCAAAAATCAACAAGATTTTCCCACTTAAATTAATTCAATCTCAATTTATCAATTTCCATTCAATTCGGTTTTCTAAATAACAAATTCAAATTATATTGATTTCGAATACAGATCTGAATCACAATTTTACTATTTAATTTCCAGTTATTTCAAAGCTTTAATATTCAGTATTTCGAAGTTGAATTTAACAGCTTTCTACAGATCTCGATTTCACCTCATATTTTTTCAGTCTTGAAATATTAACTTAATAAACTCAGTATTATTAAATAACCTTAATTTACCCTTAGATTAAATATTCCTTCCAATTTGTTTAAACTTGAAATATCATTTAATCACTTTAAATCAAAAAATCAACTTATAAAATCAAATCTTAAACTCCAAATTCAATAGTTCAAATCAATTTAATTAAGTAGAATTCTTAATTAGATCCAATTTTACTTAATTCAACTTTATCTTCCTTAACTTATACAAATCCTTGAAGATCTATTCAACGATATAATACTTAGACACATTATATTAATTAAATCAAACTTTATTAGGTTAAAGTTTATTATTTAATCTACTTTATATAAAAACTTAAATATATTTCCAATATTAAATAAAACCATATATATATTCCCTTTCAAAATCATAGAAATCATTTTTAAAACATTTATATGTAGACCAACGGTGTCTGTATATAATTTCCTATCCTATGGTCAAGTGACACGGATATTTATCATTTCAATCCGTAATTTAAATATATACGGGTAGATATCATTTCCACCTGCAATCCCTTATTAAATTCAGATGAAAATTGCTTGGGTCTATCATTTCTACCCATAACGAAATTCTCCTATTCTAAAGTCCGTTCGGGTATGTATCATTTCAATCCATAGTGAATTAGATACCACACGGAACTTGCAGAGTGATAACAGATATGACAATAATAACAAGCGTATATCATCAATGACAATATAATATAAACAATAGGATATGGTGTCATATCCTATAGGTGAACAATTACATATAAATGCATATCATATATATAACAGTGTAAACAATTAACAGTTAAATTTTAGCAACATATTTCAATTGTCGTTCCAACTAAAATCAAATTTAATAAATAAAAGAATGTTAATCGTGAGTGATTGCTCACCTTTCGATGCTAGAGAGAATAGACAATGAAGTTGAGTTACGAATTCCAAGCAACGCTAGATAGACACGATTAATGAAGAAAACAGGCACGACGAACAAGCTAATAAATGGGAAAATCGATGAGAACTAATCAGAATCAATCTTGATAGAGACAGGAACGAAATGTGTGTTGCGTTATTATTATTATTAATTTCAAATCAATATTTATTTAAACACGTATTAAATTAATTATATATGTATCTCAAAATCATTGCTTTTAAAAAAACACATATAAAACAACATATAGTAAAATTTGAAATAAATGAATATATATACTCATAAAGATAAACAACATATTACATGTATATATATAACATACACAAAATCTTATATAAACTACATATATATACACACACATATTCTATATTAAAACGATACTCATATATATAAACTGATAGGCAGCTATATATAACTAACTTACATATCAAATTATACAGTATTAAACATGTATGCTATTAGAACTAATACATTGTATGTTATATGAACAAATACACTATATTATATGCTTTAAAAATGTAGGTTATTAAAATATCTATATTAACATATTTCAATATATTGTAAATAGCATACCAATATAGTAACATAAAATTTACTTCACCTATATTATCACATATAGTTAACAAAACTTTCATTGTTAAATTTTATATACTATACAACATATAAGTATCCGTTTATATAAAAAAAATTATATGACTATTGTATAACATAACTTTAAAAAAACAGAGACTAGTATAACGTAATCTTTAAAACAAACGAACTAGTATATAAACAACTTTACAATTTTTATAAACTTTTAAACTGTACAAAAGAGGACACATATATATACTTAACTTATGCAATCAAACTATAAATATAACTATAGCTAGTGTGACGCCCACGTCTATGCTCACAATAACAAAGAGTATTAAAGGGAAATATTGCCTGTTATTACGAAGAATATGGCTGGATAGGAGCGGCCATCCGTAGTTAGGCCTTACACTAGTATTGGTTATCTCTATAGGAATGGTATATATACAATTTTCATCTCTTTGTTTATTTTCTCCCATCGACATATCCAATTCCAGTATAAAACAAACTACGGTGGTTCATAATAGATTAGGACAATATATATAATAATAACACAGATAAGCTAAACACAAAACATGGATAATATCAAATCTCTTATATATAACTGAAGTCAGTTGCAATACATGTGATACAATACATATGATACAACTACAGCTGTCGACACTGGAAGTTACATAAACAAGTACATTATTGTAAATAATATAGATGAATACATATCATCTTAAAATACACTGACTACCCTAAAAGATATGAAGAGAATTCATAGCTCAAACAGCAACCTAAGCAAGATATCAACAGCCTGTAATAACTCGGTCCGACCTAAGTATTAATTCAAAAGAAAATAATACGAGGATCAGTCTAATTCAAACTCAGTTATTAATGCACAGAAGCAATAGTAATGAAATAATCAAATAGATACCAGTCACAATAAATCTCACCTACCAATCCTTTAATAATGAATCTAATAACGGTAAATATAATGCATAAGAGCATTAAACAATGAATCAGCAAAGCCAATCATCAACAAAGATAAATAAAAGGATTATCAATGAAGATAATTTAGAAAACAACAGAATTGCGTAAACAGCAATTAACAGCAAGTGGCCAAAGTAAAACTCAAGCCAGTGAAACAGCATAAATCACAAAAATCTAATTATCGATACGATAATTAGAAAACACATAATCTAATTATCTAGTTGATAATTAGATATCTCAAAATGATCAAATTAAACCAAATCAAAATACAATTTCAAAATATTGAATTGGACACACGAAACAATTCAACCAATTGAAATACAACTTAAAAAGTCACTTCTGTAGGTGCACTGGCTCGCCACTACAGTGATGAAATACACAAAAGATCAATGAATCAGAAGCAAATGGTGCCAACTCGAGATCAAGCTCAAGTTATTCAAGTAAAACTCAAACCAGAGGCAACTGGCATCAACTGCAACAATGAATTAGAGAATCCAAACCAAACATCAGCAACATTGAAATGGCTATAACAAAATACATGAACTACATGGCAACATGTATTCCATAGGTCTGAAAAAAATGAAACTCATATGCAAGCACCCTTAAGGCGCAGTGCACATCAAACCAGAAAGTGTGCTCAAAGAAAATCTGAACCAAGTTCAGGTCACACATGAAAACTCAAACTCAAGAAACAAGTTCACCATGCAATAGCAAGTGATAAACCAGAGTACACATGAACTACATGCCTCGAAGAACAGGCAATAAAGGAGGCAAATAAGTGATGTACACATGAATGCAATAGTGGCCAATGCAAGTGCAGACCTGATGAAGTCAGTGCCAACAGTAAATGGCAGCAACTCAAGCAATATGATATGCAACCTGGACCACCTGAACTCAATTTATACATGAATACTATGATCAAAATATACATATATACACTGTAACGATCCCGGATATAAATTGAGTATGAATTGATAATTAATTTCATTTTTGAATAATAATCGTGAATTGATTGAAAATTTAAATATAATGTTAGTTAAATTAAGGATTAATTGAAATTAATTTGAACACCTATAAATAAGATAAACTATAGAATATAAAGTCAAACAACATATTAATAAAATTTTATAAAATGCAAAGTGAATACATAAGACAAAAGGACAAGTATATAGACAAATGTTTGATAAGTAACACATTAGAAACAAATTCAAAGTAAAAAAAAAACAAGCTACAGCCACCAAGGATATCAACTAAGTAAATAAAACATGAAAAATATATACATATGAGTGAAGCTTGCAAAAGAAGGAACAAATAAATTTGTACAAGGTAATTAATGCAAGATGTTTTAGCACACAACATCATCTTATCAGTCGAAATCTTGTTTGCTTAAAGCAAGCAAAGAAAGAAAAATGCAAATATATAGCTTGCAAAAGAAGTAGACATATGTACTTCATAATATCTTTTCAGCCGAAAATAATACGATCATTAGCCTCCAAAACAAAATCTTGTTGGTCAAAAATTGTAGGCAAGTCAAGAATGAAACAAGATAAAGTAGAGAATAGGAAAATATCAACCTGTACAAAAAGATATCACCACCTGTAAACTTCATTTCCTATATATATCAAGCAACCTCATTTCAATTCGTTCATCAAACATAAGCAAAGAACTGAAGTAAGCATCATATACAAAACTAAAACAAAATTCAACTAAAACAAACAACTCAAGTCAAATGAAAACCAGAGGAAGCTCGGCCTGTGTCAACATGAAAGCATCTCTTTTTTCTCTCAACACTGTAAGTAACGTCACATCCCAAATGTCTTAAGTATATTCATTCTGATGAATGTTCTCTTTGAAGTTAGTTCATTTGTGAGTAAACATCAAATTTTGAAGTTTCCAGATTAAAGTTTAATTGAAAAATAGTTCAGGGGATTCATTGACCATATTGTATTGTATATGCTTTAGCTTGAGTATACTTTTGTGTTCTATATATCTGTGTTTATAGTTGTAGGGTAAATACTTTTTTTTTCAAAATTCAAATTATTGTCTGTTAATCATTGTTAAATTTAAATTTTTCAATCAAACCAGAGATATAAACTTAGATTAAGATTTTTTTTGAAACTGTTTAAACATTTTTGAAAGGTATACTTCTGTAAACTGTTTTACAAATAATCATGTGATTAGTTGATAAAAATCGATTGTTGTAAAATATTGATTTAAGATTATATATTGAATTCATATTGCAAGACATGATTTTTAAAACAAAAATCAAGATTTTTAGATTTATATTTAAAGAGCAGTTTATATATAAACATAGATTGCATTTTTGCAAAATTCTAGTTATCGATCAGATTTAAAATGATGGAACTTGAATTGGAGTTAGTGTGAACATCATGGACCTTAGGAAAATTATCAGTTAAATTTTCAATTGTGTATATTGTTAGGTTGAACCATTTTTAGGGTTTTCTTCGAGTTTTTGGTCATATTTGTTATGTGTCGAGTGCGTCATCAATACGCGATCGAGTCGCACAAGATTCTGGTGGAGGGTTGCTTGGTGGGTTGTCGTAGTGTGGCCAAAGTTCGAGCGCCTCCGGTGGTCAGTATGGGTAGGGCGAGGTGTTTTCTCGTGGTTGTTCGAGCTACTAGTTCGAGCTCCATACTTTATTTTGATTTCGACTTTAATTCGAAATACTGGGTTTTGATTTCGAGTTGGGGGTCGAATCGTGGTTTGTCAGAGGTGTCGAGAGTTGCCGGAGGGTCGCGCGAACCACCGTGCACGTGCACGGTGGCGCGTGAGGGTGTATGCAGTTTCGTTGTTCGTCGCCTCGAGTGATACTCGAGAAAAATTAGAGTTTGCTTCGGGTTTCTCTAGCATATGCTAGTGTGATTGTTTAACTGCAGTTTTATAACTTAAAAAAAAAGAGAAAGAATCTGTAGAAGGAGAAGAAGAACACGAGTTTTGGAACCTGGGAAAAGGCCTGAGTAGTTTGGAATGATGCCAGGTGCTCGCGTGTTTGACTCGAAGTCGTATTCGAGTTTTTGGATGTTAGACTCGAAGCAGAGAATGGTGAGACTCGGGTCAAAATGTTTGCTTCAAGTTTACAAACCTGTTTGGTTGCTTGAGTTTAAAACTGAGATTTAAAATTATAAAATAAGATTTAAATTAAATTTTAAATCAAAGTTAAGTTTGAATTCGAGTGAAGTTTAAATCCCAGTTTTGAAATAAGATAAAGTTTTAAATTTAAAGTTCATCCTTAAAAGGTTTAAAAGGGTTGAATTTGAAAGAAATAAAGTTTTAAATTGTAAATAAGTTTTTAATTCAAATCTAAATTTGGATTCAAATATAATTTGAATCCTAGTTCTGAAATCAAAGAAGTTTTAAAATTTAAATTGTTTAAATAACTTAAAAGTGTTTAAGCAAGTAAGTGAAAATAAAAGACTTGCATTTAAAAATGAATTTGAAATGTGTAAAAGAAAGATTTAAAACAAGTTAAATTAAAAACTTGAAACTGGAGTTGAATTTAAATTGAATTCTAGACCTTGAAATATAAGCTAAGTTTTATACATTTATATTTTTAAATAAGTGAAATGTTCAAGTATACTTAATTTGATTTTTACCCTTTTAAAATTTCTTTAAAATAAAAATACTCCTTCAACCAATAAAGGATTCTAAAAAAATTAGTTTTTTAACTTTATTAAAGATAAATAAGGGTTCATTTTAAATCTTGGATTTCAAATGGAATTTAAAAGACAAGTTTGAAAATAAAAGTTTCAAACATATTAGCAAAAGATATTTAAATCATTTAAAAGAATGAGTTTATCTTAAAAGTTAGTTCATGATTAAGGATTTACTATTTAAGAAATTAATTATGGATTAATAATTGATTAGATAAGTAATTAGGGACAATTGCTTATTATGATAAATTAAGGATAATTAGTCAAATGGTAATTAATTAAGGATTAATAAATAAATGTGATTAACTAAGATTAATTAAATGATCAAGAGGTAAAGATTCATTAAGCAAGGAATAATTAATTTATAAATTAAGGAGTATAAATTAGATATTGATTAATAATTAAAGTTGATAAATCAAGTGATTAAGCAATAATTAATTTAAGAATAATGTGCTAAATTAACCAAAACAATTAATTTGAGAATAAATAATTTATTAAAAGTTAATAAGTTAAGGAAAGTGATTAAGAAATAACTATTACTTAAGGAGTAATTACTTATTTATTGCAAATTAATTACAAATAATTAATGAAGGACTAATTATTAACTAAGGGTTAATTTATGATTTATTAAAGAATAGTTTGTTAAATGTTTTGTAATTAATTGATTTTTAATTTACTACGACCAGCAGAACTTTTCATATAACTTAATCTGATTTAAAATCATCAGATAATCAAATTGACCCTATTTATGGATGTTTGGACTATATTGGATGATGAATTGTTTGATATCTCTGGTATGTGAGGCTTTGTGATATATCCTGATTTGTGTTGTGATTTGTGATGTAATTATCTGTGATATATATATATATATATATATATATCTGTGATTTATGATTGAAGATAAGCGTTATAGTTTATATCGCTTATCGGATATATCGTTGTATTTGATCTGTGATGATTGAATGATGTTGCACTATTGTGTTAAACCCCTGGACCACACTTATACACACACCAATATGGATTTCACGAGGAAATCGATTAAGTCACAGATTTTGAAATAATTTTCAAGGTTGAATATTTAAATTCAAATGCTTTGGAAATGGATTGGGTTTAAAGTGAAAAGCTTTTGAAATAGAATTTCAAAGATGAAATTTATTTTGGATAATTTGATTAAGTTTTAAAATTTAAATATTCTGATTTAAATTTGAATTCAATATTCGAAATTGAATTCTATGATCTGGAAACTAGGGACTAAAGATGTTATACCGGTTTATATTGGTTAAACTATTTTAAAGGTATTAATTTGGGAATTTGAATTTAAATTCAAAGGCTTTAACTCGTGTAAATAAAACTGGATCTTTCTGGAACGAAAACTATTTGTTTTCAAATGATAAAAGCTTTCACTTAAGTAATGAACGTCCAATTTGTGTTAAAAGGGATTTCAAGTTTAATTGAAATGATTTTCCAAGTTATGGGAAGGTTTGAAAGCTATAAGTTAAATCTTTAATTTAAAGATTTAAAGGAGTTAATCCAACTGAAATGGAAATTGATTTGAAATCCGCAAATGGATCTTTGTGAAAATGGGTGAACTTAGTGAAATAAATCTTTTGTTTAAAAAGATTTGAAAATGGTAATTAGTTTAACCATCTAAAGGAAAGTTTTGAATTATTAAGTTGTGACTTAATTGAAATCCCATATCCATATGTTTTAAATGTTGCGCTCACTATTCGGTTTAGCTGGGAGAGGACTTTTGTGTCGTATAATCCATTCCGAATAGTGATACGACGTATATGGATAGCATTCAAGACCGGTGGTGAAGACCGGGTATTTGCGAGAACGATAGGATGACCTATCGATTGTCTCTGCACTGATTCTCGCCGGTATAGAGATTTCCTTTGTGATGGGAAATTGGATCGGGATTGTGAATACCCGGATTGCAAAGACTTCTTCGGAAGTGCCTTCCTTTCTGTTCGAACCTGAAACAGACTTGTATGGATTGTATGTCTGACATTACACTTTGAGATATAAAGCAGATTTCTTTCAAATACATATCTGTTGGTGGCGGAGAATTTATTCTCTTAGCTTAACACCCTTCTCTGAGACGTACGAGCTTATGTAGTTGAAGGTTATCAGCGATATACTCCCAATTTGGTAGTGTGGCATGCTGAGTGCTGTTGTGTGTTGATGATCATTTGTTGATCATTTGTGATCAGAGCATGGCTTTTGTATAAAGCGTTGCTTTGTGGACAAGACTGCATCAGGACCCCACCCCCCGGAAATGGTCAAAACAGGAAAGATGCGGCAAGGTTATGAGGGTCGTGCCCTTTAGGGTGTGTCATTCCCTTCTGGTAAAGGATGATATTAGGTATCGAGCCCTGATATTTAACCTATGTAGTTGCTCCAATCTCATTTACTGTGTGGTTGTTGCTTAGAGGTACCTCGGATAAAGGTTCCAAAGGACTGGGGGATGACTTGCTCGAGTACTAGTTACCTAGTTACAGAGGTAACCCGGCCTTGTGTTGGCAGAGATCCGGTTAGGTTCTCGGGACGTCCAGCCAGAGACGATCCCATGTGGCAGTAGGAAGTTCCTTAGCCTGACCATTTGTTGGAAATCCATTCATCCAATACGAAACCCTGTACGGTTTTAGTTGTAGAACCTGCCATTCACTTATGGTGGTCACCACTGTTTGGATGGTAGCTATAATAGGCATAGTTCGAAATGTCTATGCTGGCTAAGATTAATATTCTACTTTTGAAATATTTTTCTGCATCTTGCACTTATAATAATAATATCAAAGAATTTCACGTATTAAGCATATTTGACTATCATAAGAAGAAATCTCCTCCAATTCTGCATTTGCATTGTGTGTGTGGCGGGAGGTCTTATGGTGGTTTCATTTTCTAAAAGCATTGCGAATTTACTTTAAAATTCTCTTGTTGTTTATTTTTAAAAGATAAACTGTTTTTTTTACTCACACCAGTCCCATGACTGACCCGGAGTTTATTGTTCCTTTCCTAAACTCTGGGTGGTCACTATTTTCCACACGAGCAGTCTAGAGTTGGGTTTTGTAGATAGTTAGGTTTGTAGATTTTCTGGAGCTAGTTCAGTCTTTGGATATGGACGAGACTTGCTTCTCTTAGTATATCATGATGTCGGTTCGAGCTGCTGCTGGAGTTCTTCCATGAAGACTGTCGTGAGTTATTTGTTCCACTACTAGTGTTATCTATTTTCTTTTCCGCTGCTATTTTATTGTATCATATCTCTGATGTATATCGATATCTATTGTATCATCTGTTGTATCAGGATGTTGTATATTGGTATTCATTATTTCTTCCGCTGTGTTGTTTACTTAATTGTGTTATAAGCTCCGGCGAATCGGATTTGAATGGTCGAATCTGCGGCATTCGAGTACGATGTAAAGTATGGATGTCGATTTTCGAGCGGGAAAAATTCGCATTCGTTACATTTGGTATCAGAGCTAAGGTTGAACTTTAGCTCAGGAGTATTAACACGTTAAGTATCTCATTAGAGATAGGGTGAAGTAAACCCTAGAATGAGTAATCCCTCAGATACCCGTTTGAATGCCTCGGTAAATTCTCTAACTATCCATTGATAGTGAGTATGAGTGCAAGAAGAGAACGAGATAGGGGACAGGAAAGTACCACTATAAATGGTCAATACCCTGCGACAGTGGAAACAATCTTTTTTATCAATTTCCTTTGATTCGTTCCCAAATTCTTTTGATTTCTTCATGACAGCTCCAGAGGAAGTTTCGGTATGATGATGGCTCTACGAATCGTTGTAGAAAATTCTTACTTCGTATCTTCATCAATTTCTCATCAGTTGTTGATTCAAACTTTAACGAATATGAATTTGAAATTTGGAATTGAAAATTTAAATAAATTGGAAATTTTAAATTGAGTTAACTTGATTAATAGAATATGAAGGATAATTTGAATTGAATCAATAAAACGATTTCGTTTAAAACCAAATTTAAAATTCTATTATAATTTCTTGGGTTGATCGAAGTACGAAGAGGGACAAGTTGATGTATACTTTGAGATGTTCCGACTTGAATTTGGAATCCATTCCTAGTATTTGAAAAATTATAGAAGATTAAATCTATCTCTTTTGTTCAGCATCTCTTGTCAATTTTTCGATGATTCCTGGTAAATACAGGAAGAAGATTTGATATATTTGTATGGGACATAAACTCCAAATAGGCCAAAATTGTTTGTTTGGATCTATTGGTTGCTTTGTTTGCTTTGGTTGCTATGGTTGACAGATATACTTTGGTTTCTAAACTAAAAATTTTGAAATTATACCCAAAAGCAGACCGATATGTGAATACAATTTGAGTCCGGAAATACTTTACGGACGGTTAATTATTCCTTCGAACTAACCAGTGCTTTGCATATTTCGTAAATTTGGTGACCCAAGTATCCTGTGTAGTATTGATTGAGTTCGTTCTCATATTGTCGATATTCTGATTTGGTAAGCCAAATGCAGAATAGATATCCAGTTTGATCTAGAAAATTGTTTCTCTATCCCGGTGTATCTATCTTTGTTATTTTCGTGCCTGCAAATTTCGGGGACGAAATTCTTTTAAGGGGGGAAATCTGTAACGATCCCGGATTTATATTGAGTATGAATTGATAATTAATTTCATTTTTGAATAATAATCGTGAATTGATTGAAAAATTAAATATAATGTTAGTTAAATTAAGGATTAATTGAAATTAATTTGAACACCTATAAATAAGATAAACTATAGAATATAAAGTCAAACAACATATTAATAAAATTTTATAAAATGCAAAGTGAATACATAAGACAAAAGGACAAGTATATAGACAAATGTTTGATAAGTAACACATTAGAAACAAATTCAAAGTTAAAAAAAAAAAAAAAAACAAGCTACAGCCACCAAGGATATCAACTAAGTAAATAAAACAAGAAAAATATATACATATGAGTGAAGCTTGCAAAAGAAGGAACAAATAAATTTGTACAAGGTAATTAATGCAAGATGTTTTAGCACACAACATCATCTTATCAGTCGAAATCTTGTTTGCTTAAAGCAAGCAAAGAAAGAAAAATGTAAATATATAGCTTGCAAAAGAAGTAGACATATGTACTTCATAATATCTTTTAAGCCGAAAATAATATGATCATTAGCCTCCAAAACAAAATCTTGTTGGTCAAAAACTATAGGCAAGTCAAGAATGAAACAAGATAAAGTAGAGAATAGGAAAATATCAACCTGTACAAAAAGATATCACCACCTGTAAACTTCATTTCCTATATATATCAAGCAACCTCATTTCAATTCGTTCATCAAACATAAGCAAAGAACTGAAGTAAGCATCATATACAAAACTAAAACAAAATTCAACTAAAACAAACAACTCAAGTCAAATGAAAACCAGAGGAAGCTCAGCCTGTGTCAAAATGAAAGCATCTCTTTTTTCTCTCAACATTGTGAGTAACATCACATCCCAAATGTCTTAAGTATATTCATTCTGATGAATGTTCTCTTTGAAGTTAGTTCATTTGTGAGTAAACATCAAATTTTGAAGTTTCCAGATTAAAGTTTAATTGAAAAATAGTTCAGGGGATTCATTGACCATATTGTATTGTATATGCTTTAGCTTGAGTATACTTTTGTGTTCTATATATCTCTCTTTATAGTTGCAGGGTGAATATTTTTTTTTTCAAAATTCAAATTATTGTCTGTTAATCATTGTTAAATTTAAATTTTTCAATCAAACTAGAGATATAAACTTAGATTAAGATTTTTTTTTGAAACTGTTTAAACATTTTTGAAAGGTATACTTCTGTGAACTGTTTTATAGATAATCATGTGATTAGTTGATAAAAATTGATTGTTGTAAAATACTGATTTAAGATTATATATTGAATTCATATTGCAAGACATGATTTTTAAAACAAAAATCAAGATTTTTAGATTTATATTTAAAGAGCAGTTTATATATAAACATAGATTGCATTTTTGCAAAATTCTAGTTATCGATCCAATTGAAAATGATGGAACTTGAATTGGAGTTAGTGTGAACATCATGGACCTTAGGAAAATTATCAGTTAAATTTTCAATTGTGTATATTGTTAGGTTGAACCATTTTTAGGGTTTTCTTCGAGTTTTTGGTCATATCTGTTATGTGTCGAGTGCGTCATCAATACGCGATCGAGTCGCACAAGATTCTGGTGGAGGGTTGCTTGGTGGGTTGTCGTAGTGTGGCCAAAGTTCGAGCGCCTCCGGTGGCCAGTATGGGTAGGGCGAGGTGTTTTCTCGTGGTTGTTCGAGCTACTGGTTCGAGCTACAGACTTTATTTTAATTTCGACTTTAATTCGAAATACTGGGTTTCGATTTCGAGTTGGGGGTCGAATCGTGGTTTGTCGGAGGTGTCGAGAGTTGCCGGAGGGTCGGCGAACCACCGTGCACGTGCACGGTGGCGCGTGAGGGTGTATGCAGTTTCGTTGTTCGTCGCCTCGAGTGATACTCGAGAAAAATTAGAGTTTGCTTCGGGTTTCTCTAGCATGTGCTAGTGTGATTGTTTAACTGCAGTTTTATAACTTAAAAAAAAAAAGAGCAAGAATCCGTAGAAGGAGAAGAAGAACACGAGCTTTGGAACCTGGGAAAAGGCCTGAGTAGTTCGGAATGATGCTAGGTGCTCGCGTGTTTGACTCGAAGTCGTATTCGAGTTTTTGGATGTTAGACTCGAAGCAGAGAATGGTGAGACTCGGGTCAAAATGTTTGCTTCAAGTTTACAAACCTGTTTGGTTGCCTGAGTTTAAAACTGAGATTTAAAATTATAAAATAATATTTAAATTAAATTTTAAATCAAAGTTAAGTTTGAATTCGAGTGAAGTTTAAATCCCAGTTTTGAAATAAGATAAAGTTTTAAATTTAAAATTCATCCTTAAAAGGTTTAAAAGGGTTGAATTGGAAAGAAATAAAGTTTTAAATTGTAAATAAGTTTTTAATTCAAATCTAAATTTGGATTCAAATATAATTTGAATCCTAGTTCTGAAATCAAAGAAGTTTTAAAATTTAAATTGTTTAAATAACTTAAAAGTGTTTAAGCAAGTAAGTGAAAATAAAAGACTTGTATTTAAAAATGAATTTGAAATGTGTAAAAGAAAGATTTAAAACAATTTAAATTAAAAACTTGAAACTGGAGCTGAATTTAAATTGAATTCTAGACCTTGAAATATAAGCTAAGTTATATACATTTATATTTTTAAATAAGTGAAATGTTCAAGTATACTTAATTTGATTTTTACCCTTTTAAAATTTCTTTAAAATAAAAATACTCCTTCAACCAATAAAGGATTCTAAAAAAATTAGTTTTTTAACTTTACTAAAGATAAATAAGGGTTCATTTTAAATCTTGGATTTCAAATGGAATTTAAAAGACAAGTTTGAAAATAAAAGTTTCAAACATATTAGCAAAAGATATTTAAATCATTTAAAAGAATGAGTTTATCTTAAAAGTTAGTTCATGATTAAGGATTTACTATTTAAGAAATTAATTATGGATTAATAATTGATTAGATAAGTAATTAGGGATAATTGCTTATTATGATAAATTAAGGATAATTAGTCAAATGGTAATTAATTAAGGATTAATAAATAAATGTGATTAACTAAGATTAATTAAATGATCAAGAGGTAAAGATTCATTAAGCAAGGAATAATTAATTTATAAATTAAGGAGTATTAATTAGATATTAATTAATAATTAAAGTTGATAAATCAAGTGATTAAGCAATAATTAATTTAAGAATAATGTGCTAAATTAACCAAAACAATTAATTTGAGAATAAATAATTTATTAAAAGTTAATAAGTTAAGGAAAGTGATTAAGAAATAACTATTACTTAAGGAGTAATTACTTATTTATTGCAAATTAATTACAAATAATTAATGAAGGACTAATTATTAACTAAGGGTAAATTTATGATTTATTAAAGAATAGTTTGTTAAATGTTTTGTAATTAATTGATTTTTAATTTACTATGACCAGTAGAACTTTTCATATAACTTAATCTGATTTAAAATCATCAGATAATCAAATTGACCCTATTTATGGATGTTTGGACTATATTGGATGATGAATTGTTTGATATCTCTGGTATGTGAGGCTTTCTGATATATCCTGATTTGTGTTGTGATTTGTGATGTAATTATCTATGATATATATATATATATATATATATATATCTGTGATTTGTGATTGAAGATAAGCGTTATAGTTTATATCGCTTATCGGATATATCGTTGTATTTGATCTGTGATGATTGAATGATGTTGCACTATTGTGTCAAACCCCTGGACCACACTTATACACACACCAATATGGATTTCACGAGGAAATCGATTAAGTCACAGATTTTGAAATAATTTTCAAGGTTGAATATTTAAATTCAAATGCTTTCGAAGTGGATTGGGTTTAAAGTGAAAAGCTTTTGAAATAGAATTTCAAAGATGAAATTTATTTTGGATAATTTGATTAAGTTTTAAAATTTAAATATTCTGATTTAAATTTGAATTCAATATTCGAAATTGAATTCTATGATCTGGAAACTAGGGACTAAAGATGTTATACCGGTTTATATGGGTTAAACTATTTTAAAGGTATTAATTTGGGAATTTGAATTTAAATTCAAAGGCATTAACTCGTGTAAATAAAACTGGATCTTTCTAGAACGAAAACTATTCGTTTTCAAATGATAAAAGCTTTCACTTAAGTAATGAACGTCCAATTTGTGTTAAAAGGGATTTCAAGTTTAATTAAAATGATTTTCCAAGTTATGGGAAGGTTTGAAAGCTATAAGTTAAATCTTTAATTTAAAGATTTAAAGAAGTTAATCCAACTGAAATGGAAATTGATTTGAAATCCGCAAATGGATCTTTGTGAAAATGGGTGAACTTAGTGAAATAAATCCTTTGTTTAAAAAGATTTGAAAATGGTAATTAGTTTAACCATCTAAAGGAAAGTTTTGAATTATTAAGTTGTGACTTAATTGAAATCCCATATCCATATGTTTTAAATGTTGCGCTCACTATTCGGTTTAGCTGGGAGAGGACTTTTGTGTCGTATAATCCATTCCGAATAGTGATACGACGTATATGGATAGCATTGAAGACCGGTGGTGAAGACCGGGTATTTGCGAGAATGATAGGATGAACTATCGATTGTCTCTGCACTGATTCGCGCCGGTATAGAGATTTCCTTTGTGATGGGAAATTCGATCGGGATTGTGAATACCCGGATTGCAAGGACTTCTTTGGAAGTGCCTTCCATTCTGTTCGAACCCGGAACAGACTTGTCTGACATTACACTTTGAGATATAAAGCAGATTTCTTTCAAATACATATCTGTTGGTGGCGGAGAATTTATTCTCTTAGCTTAACACCCTTCTCTAAGACGTACGAGCTTATGTAGTTGAAGGTTATCAGCGATATACTCCCAATTTGGTAGTGTGGCATGCTGAGTGCTGCTGTGTGTTGATGATCATTTGTTGATCATTTGTGATCAGAGCATGGCTTTTGTATAAAGCGTAGCTTTGTGGACGAGACTGCATCAGGACCTCACACCCCGGAAATTGTAACGCCCTGGAAATTTTCGACTTTCGAAAATTCAACATCGATACTCACTTTATCGACTGCCGAGAAATCGAAGGCCGGAAACCCGAAATGTTATGGTTTAAGAAAAGGAAAGAGGTATAAGAAGAGAGAAAAAGATAGAAAATAGAGAGAAAAGAAAATAGAACGGAACTGAAAGAAATAACAGAACAACATCAGAATCTCACAATCGCAGCGGAACAACATATAATAGATAAATGAATAATCTTTAAACAAAGAACTGTATCAGTTATTACATTTTATACATTACATTACATCATCATCAGAGTGTACAACAACATACAACAACAAATAGTGCAGCGGAAAAAGAAATACTATATACTAGTAATACGCCATGCCATCCATCTTGCCTCCAGCAACTACAGAATATTCAGAATATCCTGATAAACCTAACTCTTAACTGCCCGTGTGGAAATTGGTGGGCACCCAGAGTTTAGGAAGGAAAACAATAAACTCCGAGTCAGTCATGTGACTGGTGTGAGAACTCAAAACAGTTTATTTATCTTTAAAATCAAAATATAGGAATATTTTTAAAGTCAATTCGCAATGATTTTAAAAATGAGACTACCATAAGACCTCCCGCCACACCCACAATGCAAACGCAGACTTGGAGGAGATTTCTTCTTATGATAGTCAAAGATGCTTGATACGTATTAAAAAGAACATTTGATATTATTACAAGTGCATAGTGTAGAAAAAATTCCTTTCGAAAGTAGAATATAAATCTTAGCCAGCATAGGTACCATTATAGTATGCTTACTATAGCTACCATATTAGATGGCAGGTTCTACAACTAAAACCGTACAAGTCTCGTATTGTTTCTTTGGATTTCCAACGAATGATCAGGCCAAGGAACTTCCCATTGCCACATGAGAATGCCTCTGGATGGACATCCCCGAGAACCAAACCGGATCTCTGCCAACACACGGCCGGGTTACCCCTAACTGAGTAACAACTGACCGAATATGCCATCCCCCGGTCCTTTGGGACCTTTCACCCGAGCGCTCGTAATCAATTCACACAATCATAAAGTGTTTTCAACATGAGTAAGTATCTGGGCTACATACCATGATACCACCCTTTTCCAGAAGGAAATGCACATATCCTAAAGGGCGCTACCCCTCATAACCTTGCTGCATCTTTCCTGTTTTGACCATTCCCGAGGTGTGAGGCTCGACGAAGTCACGTCCACAAAAACATACTTTATACAAAAGCCATGCTTTGGGTCAACAAATGATCATAGAAATGATCACCAGGATAGACGATCAAACAAATGATCCTATCACAAAAAATCAACACAATGATCATTTAACAGCAACACTCAGCATGTCACATTACCAAATTGGGAATTTATCGCTGATAACCTTCAACTACATAACCTCTGAGCTCGTACGTCTCAGAGAAGGGTGTTAAGCTAAGAGAATAAATTCTCCGCCACCAACAGAAATATATTTGAAAGAAATCGGCTTTATATCTCAATTTGTAATGTCAGACATACAATCCATACAAGTCTGTTCCGGGCTCGAACAAAACCGAAGGCACTTACAAAGAAGTCCTTATAACTTATAAATTATAAACCAAAAGTTCACATTATAAGTTAAATGCTTATAAAACGATTATTTTACAAAATCGTTCTTTTAAACTTCATAATTATAAATCCTATAACTTATAAGATTCAATTATTTATCCAAATATATTCTTTAATAACTTCACAAAATTTATAAATCTTACTATTTATAAATTTCATTTATAACTTCACCATTTATAATTTTATAAATTCCATTCACTCTTGCAATCCATTTTCACTTCATTCAAACACTTATAAAAACTCGTTTTATAATTCAAATGTTTTAAATTTATAAATATCAATTTATAAATCCTTTATAAAATCAATTTATACTATTATTTTAAAACATCTTTAAACTCCTTTATAATTTCATCATTTTGATTTATAAAATAATTAAATTTTATAATCCTATATTTTCAACTTTTTATAATAAATTCAAAAATCCCAATTTAACCATTTTATAGAATCATTAACCCCATATTTTCAAAAATCAACTTTTAACTATATTTCTCAAAAATCATAATTTTTATAACATTAAAATTATAACGTTTATTTATTTAAAATAAATCAATTCCAAACATATTTTATAAACGTTTTCTTTCAAAAATCACTTTAAAAATCATTTTAAAATTACAAATTTGGTCCAATGATGCTACATACCAAATAGTCAATCACGACAACAACGATATCATATATCGATATGATAATCTATCAAATATCAAAATATCTGAAATCAAATAAATACTGTTGAGGAATCCAGTTGGATCCCTCCAACCTGTTTTCCTGCATCCACAAACATTAGCACAATACCAATTTCGCTCCAGTACGAAATTATCGCGGTATATGGGATTTAATATATTATCCGCTTAATAAACGGCACAATAGGGTCTCATCCGCTATGCAAATGCGGGAAATCAATAACTCCAATATATACATATGCCAATATATATATATATTGCTATTATATATAGTACCAATTTCACTGTTTATGAAATATTCGCGGTATATGTTTTTAATAAATAACATCCGCTTACTAACGGCGCATAATGTCTATTTTAACAATCAATAGATAACAATCACCATTCAAACATGCATTCAAATATTTTAAATCTAACTATTTAAAATAAAATCGAAAGTGATTCGATTGAGTGAGAAGTTCTCACCTTGATTTCAATTTCGTTTTAGCGATTTATTTTGAATAAAATTAAACGGACGTTTAATTTTACCCAAAATTCTCACTAACTCCAAATGACTCCAATCCAATTCCATAGCGTAGTGCTCGTCCATACGATTCCAACGCAACTGGTTTCGCGCGTTTTCGACCTCGTATGAAAAAGTTATGAATTTTTGAAGTTAACACGAATTTATTTATAATTTTTACAACATTAACTTTAAAATTTTAAACCCACACTAGCTCACTGCCGTTCGATCCAACATGGAAGCATCAGGCCCGTCCACCCCATCATCTCCCTCACGTTCACGTATGCGTGCCCCCCCTTAAAATTGCAGAACCCATCCATCAAAATTAGGTTTTGATTTTGCTCCACCAATACTCAACTACAAATCGATCAGGGAACGCCAATGGAAGCGCCTCCATCCCCTCCATGCTCGGCTCCATCCTCATGAAGCTCGGTCCCCTATGTTGCACGCAAAACAAGGACATGCGGCCCACGAACACGGCCACTTTCCCCCCTCCACGCGACGCCAAACTCCATCATCACCGTATGGATCTAACGAGCTCGAGACGCTCCACAACTTTCATGTTAAACACTTCTTCTAATTGTTTGTAGATTGGGAGAGATTGAGGGGGAAAAGAGAGTGATTTTCGGCCATGCACTGATATAGGAGGCGGCGGCCTTAATTAGGGTTAGGGTTTATAAATTTTTTATTTTTTATTTGAGTGGGGGGCTATTTATAAGAAAATCGATCGACACTATTTATTCCGGAAATTCCAAACTCCGATTTACGCGCCGTAACCAGCGTTTCTAGGGTTTACCCCGCGTTCCGGACACAATGGAACAGGTTTCGGAAGCTAATTCGGACATCTGTGCGAGTTATGGCAATAAACGTTCAATTTAAATTAAACCGATTTAAACGATTTTCTAGGCGTTTTAATTTGTACCGGACAAACGGTAAATCCAATTGACACGAAATTTAAAACCATACAATAATATAACACTACGGATCCGATGAAACTAGTTTCGTCGAAATCCGAGACTTTTTGAAAAATGGCTATTTTAACTCGCCGAATTAAAATTAAAAATAATTCGATGCGTTTCGAGCTGCCACGATCAAACGATAACTCCGATTGCTACGAAAATTGAAATCCGGTAATAACTAACTATTACGGATCCAATGGAACTGGTCTCGTCCAATTCTGAGACTGTTCAAAAATTGACTATTTTCACTAGTCGATTAAATATTAAAATATTCAATTTTCACAAATAAACTTTTAATTCGATTTTAAAAGTTCTAAAATATCATTCTAAATCCAATATGATAAAATAAAATTTTACAAATCATTTTCAATCATATTTTACCCAATTTTCAATTATTTCCATAATTTCACATATTAAATTATCGATTTAATTATTCAATTAAATCCAATTATTCGAAATAAAATTTATTCGACTTATAAATTCACTTATTAATATTTAAAATTAATTAAATATTCAATTTTTAATTACTTAAAATCCTGGGTCGTTACAATCTTCCCCCCTTAAAAGAATTTCGTCCTCGAAATTATCAAGTAAGAAAAATTACATAATTTATTAACTTTCCCAAAATCCATAGTCAAACTTCTTATAATAACTTACTAAGTTTTCTAATCATACTTAGTTATCTTTTCAAAAACAACTACTGTATCGTTTAATTTCCAATTCCAAATCAAAGTTATAGTTTTCAAAACTTTCCAATTTTCTCAAATTTTTTCTAACGCCTTAAATTTCCGAAAAAATTCGCCATAGTCTCCTTTGCGCGGCTCGATCCGAAAAAAATATGACAGTATATATATCACAAATATACATCTCATCAAGTAATGAGGCATCCCGCAGGGAAAAAGTATAAAAGTACGGTATGTAATCCGAGATATGTACCTTATATTTTATTAGCAAGCATATACGGCTAATATAGCGCGAAAGCGAGCTCCAAATGCGAAGCAAACGCGATCCGCACCTACTAAACACTCAACAAACAACATGAGAACATGTATATAGACAATAGTATCGATATACAACATATAGCAACATAATAACTATATATGTCAACATAGCAAATGCAGTAAAAGCAATATATTCAACCATCAACCAACTATCATCCAAAACCAATAAATATTCATTCATATTCTCATTAATATTCAATGAAATAGGTTTTCAATTTAATCACATATGATTCATTAACAGTGGATGTTCTTACTAACATTCATTTTCAATTAGTTTATATTCACTAATTCATATTCAAGTTGGTTCACTTCCAAATCAAATTCAATTCTATTTAAGATTCACTTAACTTCCAATCGAATTTCAATTACTTTAGCTTCCAATTCCATTCATACTTAATGAATTATATACAATCAACTAACAACCATATAACAACCAGTGAATATCAATTACAACCAAATTCCTTTGCTTACAATTGGTTTAATTAAATTGATTTTCATTCAATCTTTCAACTTCCAATAACATTAAATTTTAATGAATTAACACTTATATTCATTATTCCATATCAATTATTTACATTTAATTGATTAACATTCAATCTATTAATTCAATTCAATTACAAAAGTTGAATTTCATTTATATAACTCAAGTTCATATTTATCACTTAACTTTATTATTTACTTTGATACTAATATCAACTTCATTCAACATCACTTAAGTTATATTCCATTTTATAAACATCACTTGGTTTTACTTAACTTAAATTTCCACTTATAAATCAATTCTGATTCCAAATTCTAAAGTAAATTTCCATTTAACTTTAAATTCATTTTTATTTACAACTCATATTCATAAATATATTCATATAGTTTCACTTCTTATATATATAAGTTTATTTCACAATTGTAAATCACATTAATTATAATTCAATTCTTATAATTCTTTTTACTTATACAATTATTCTTAAATTTAGATTATTCAAACAACTAAACAATCAACTTATATACACATTAATAATTCTGAAAAATTATTTCTTTATATATAAATATATTCAAGGTAAAATTATTTCATTTACCCAATTTAAAACATTATTGTGTCGAATTGTTCTGTACAAGTGTTTAGAGATCCCTATCAACAACGTTAATTACTCGTATTAACCAGAATCTATATACCACTCAACAAAACAATCATCACAATATAAAACAATTTTATATTCACTAACAAATACGCTCTCATAGCTATTATTACACTCAACTCATTCTAGAGTACTACTAACTCTATCTCTAATGAGTAATACCCAACAGAACCATGGTTGTCACTTAACCATATGCTCTGATACCAGATGTAACGCCCCGGAAATTTTTGACTTTCGAAAATTCAACATCGATACTCACTTTATCGACTGACGAGAAATCGAAGGCCGGAAACCCGAAATGTTATGGTTTAAGAAAAGGAAAGAGGTAGAAGAAGAGAGAAAAAGATAGAAAATAGAGAGAAAAGAAAATAGAATGGAACTGAAAGAAATAACAGAACAACATCAGAATCTCACAATCGCAGCGGAACAACATATAATAGATAAATGAATAATCTTTAAACAAAGAACTATATCAGTTATTACATTTTATACATTACATTACATTATCATCAGAGTGTACAACAACATACAACAACAAACAGTGCAGCGGAAAAAGAAATACTATATACTAGTAATACGCCATGCCATCCATCTTGCCTCCAGCAACTCCAGAATATCCAGAATATCCTGATAAACCTAACTCTTAACTGCCCGTGTGGAAATTGGTGGGCACCCAGAGTTTAGGAAGGAAAACAATAAACTCCGAGTCAGTCATGTGACTGGTGTGAGAACTCAAAACGGTTTATTTATCTTTAAAATCAAAATATAGGAATATTTTTAAAGCCAATTCGCAATGCTTTTAAAAATGAGACTACCATAAGACCTCCCGCCACACACACAATGCAAATGCAAACTTGGAGGAGATTTCTTCTTATGATAGTCAAAGATGCTTGATACGTATTAAAAAGAACATTTGATATTATTACTAGTGCATAGTGTAGAAAAAATTCCTTTAGAAAGTAGAATATAAATCTTAGCCAGCATAGGTACCATTATAGTATGCTTACTATAGCTACCATATTAGATGGCAGGTTCTACAACTAAAACCGTACAAGTCTCGTATTGTTTCTTTGGATTTCCAACGAATGATCAGGCCAAGGAACTTCCCATTGCCACATGAGAATGCCTCTGGATGGACATCCCCGAGAACCAAACCGGATCTCTACCAACACAAGGCCGGGTTAGCCCTAACTGAGTAACAACTGACCGAATATGCCATCCCCCGATCCTTTGGGACCTTTCACCCGAGCGCTCGTAATCAATTCACACAATCATAAAGTGTTTTCAACATGAGTAAGTATCTGGGCTCCATACCATGATACCACCCTTTTCCAGAAGGAAATGCACATATCCTAAATGGCGCTACCCCTCATAACCTTGCTGCATCTTTCCTGTTTTGACCATTCCCGAGGTGTGAGGCTCGACGAAGTCACGTCCACAAAAACATACTTTATACAAAAGCCATGCTTTGGGTCAACAAATGATCATAGAAATGATCACCAGGATAGACGATCAAACAAATGATCCTATCACAAAAAATCAACACAATGATCATTTAACAGCAACACTCAGCATGTCACATTACCAAATTGGGAATATATCACTGATAACCTTCAACTACATAACCTCTGAGCTCGTACGTCTCAGAGAAGGGTGTTAAGCTAAGAGAATAAATTCTCCGCCACCAACAGAAATATATTTGAAAGAAATCGGCTTTATATCTCAATTTGTAATGTCAGACATACAATCCATACAAGTCTGTTCCGGGCTCGAACAAAACCGAAGGCACTTACTAAGAAGTCCTTGCAATCCGGATAATCTCTAATCACGTCCGGACTTCCCATCACATAGGGAGTCTCTATACCGTAGCTACTCGGTGCAAAGACAATCGACGAGTTGTCCTTTCGCTTTCAAAAAGATCCGGTCTTCAACACCGGTCTTCAAATGCAATTCATAACGACGTATCACATATTCGGAATGGGTTATACGACCCCATGGTCCTTTCTCGGTTAAACCGAATAGTTAGCGCTTATTCAAAAATAAGTGTGGCATTCAAATTCAAACAAATCACATCAATTACCCATTCAAAGAGAAATATTGATAGTCGGTTAGTGAACTATCAATGGATATGCACAACATCACCAGATTTCAAATAATTTTCCAAATTATTTATTTTCCAAAATATCTTTACAAGATATATAATTTTCACACTTCAAAAATAAATCAATATTTATTTTTAAACAAATTCCACTTCCTTTTATAAATTCCATAGTGAATTTATATTTCGCAATATCTATGCATATACGATTTCAATTATTCATTTCAATTTATCTTCAAAAAGATAAATTCTCAAAATATTCACTTTATATTGGAAAACATTTCCATACTTATTTAATAAGTAATTCATGAACCTATTTATTTTCAACACTTGGAAAATATTCAATATACTTAAATCGAGATTAAGTATATATCTCATTCTTTAAGGAAATCATTCTCTTAAACATATTTATTTGGGCCAAAACGAATGTTGCGTAAAACATCGTTACGACAACCCAAAATCACTAGTATAGGGATTCGAAATTAAAATACATATATAAATCCCAATACTATGCAAAACATTTCCTTTCGGAAATCATTTACTATAACAACAGTGTTATAGTCCACCATTTCCTTCTGTTTCTCGAAAACGTCTATTTCAACAATAAATGTTGAAATCTATGGTTTCGAATCTTAATGCTTTTAAAACAATCGTTAGATCGTTTTAATTCTATTTAAAACATCACATTCAAAACAATTTCTTTAACATATTATTCACTATTCAAAAACGTGAATATACTACGTTAACCAATTTCATCATTTCTATACATTTCATTTTAAAGGATTATTCACTGTCTAAAACGTGAATATAACTTCATAAATAATTTATAACAATTTACTTATCAACATAAGTCGTTTGCGAATTTTATAAAACAACGTTTATAAATTCCATTTCTATTTGTTTTATAACTACTTCCTTTTTATACATCTCCTTTATTAACCTATTCGATTTATAACTCAATTATAAACCAAAAGTTCACATTATAAGTTAAATGCTTATAAAACGATTATTTTACAAAATCGTTCTTTTAAACTTCATAATTATAAATCTTATAACTTATAAGATTCAATTATTTATCCAAATATATTCTTTAATAACTTCACAAAATTTATAAATCTTACTATTTATAAATTTCATTTATAGCTTCACCATTTATAATTTTATAAATTCCATTCATTCTTGCAATCCATTTTCACTTCATTCAAACACTTATAAAAACTCGTTTTATAATTCAAATGTTTTAAATTTATAAATATCAATTTATAAATCCTTTATAAAATCAATTTATACTATTATTTTAAAACATCTTTAAACTCCTTCATAATTTCATCATTTTGATTTATAAAATAATTAAATTTTATAAATCCTATATTTTCAACTTTTTATAATAAATTCAAAAATCCCAATTTAACCATTTTATAGAATCATCAACCCCATATTTTCAAAAATCAACTTTTAACTATATTTCTCAAAAATCATAATTTTTATAACATTAAAATTATAATGTTTATTTATTTAAAATGAATCAATTCCAAACATATTTTATAAACGTTTTCTTTCAAAAATCACTTTCAAAATCATTTTAAAATTCCAAATTTGGTCCAATGATGCTACATACCAAATAGTCAATCACGACAACAACGATATCATATATCGATAGATAATCCATCAAATATCAAAATATCTGAAATCAAATAAATACTGTTGAGGAATCCAGTTGGATCCCTCCAACCTGTTTTCCTGCATCCACAAACATTAGCACAATACCAATTTCGCTCCAGTACGAAATTATCGTGGTATATGGGGTTTAATATATTATCCGCTTAATAAACGGCGCAATAGGGTCTCATCCACTATGCAAATGCGGGAAATCAATAACTCCAATATATACATATGCCAATATATATATATTGCTATTATATATAATATCAATTTCACTGTTTATGAAATATTCGCGGTATATGTTTTTAATAAATAACATCCGCTTACTAACGGCGCATAATGTCTATTTTAACAATCAATAGATAACAATCACCATTCAAACATGCATTCAAATATTTTAAATATAACTATTTAAAATAAAATCGAAACTGATTCGATTGAGTGAGAAGTTCTCACCTTGATTTCAATTTCGTTTTAGCGATTTATTTCGAATAAAATTAAACGGACGTTTAATTTTACCCAAAATTCTCACTAACTCCAAACGACTCCAATCCAATTCCATAGCGTAGTGCTTGTCCATACGATACCAACGCAACTGGTTTTGCGCGTTTTCGACCTCGTATGAAAAAGTTATGAATTTTTGAAGTTAACACGAATTTATTTATAATTTTTACAACATTAACTTTAAAATTTTAAACCCACACTAGCTCACTGCCGTTCGATCCAACATGGAAGCATGAGGCCTGTCCACCCCATCATCTCCCTCACGTTCACGTATGCGTGCCCCCCCTTAAAATTGCAGAAGCCATCCATAAAAATTAGGTTTTGATTTTGCTCCACCAATACTCAACTACAAATCGATCAGGGAACGCCAATGGAAGCGCCTCCATACCCTCCATGCTCGGCTCCATCCTCATGAAGCTTGATCCCCTATGTTGCACGCAAAAAGAGGACATGCGGCCCACGAACGTGGCCACTTTCCCCCCTCCACGCGACGCAAAACTCCATCATCACCGTATGGATCTAACGAGCTCGAGACGCTCCACAACTTTCATGTTAAACACTTCTTCTAATTGTTTGTAGATTGGGAGAGATTAAGGGGGAAAAGAGAGTGATTTTCGGCCATGCATTGATATAGGAGGCGGCGGCCTGAATTAGGGTTAGGGTTTATAAATTTTTATTTTTTTATTTGAGTGGGGGGCTATTTATAAGAAAATCGATTGACACTATTCATTCCGGAAATTCCAAACTCCGATTTACGCGCCGTAACCAGCGTTTCTAGGGTTTACCCCGCGTTTCGGACACAATGGAATAGGTTTCGGAAGCTAATTCGGACATCTGTGGGAGTTATGGCAATAAACGTTCAATTTAAATTAAACCGATTTAAACGATTTTCTAGGCGTTTTAATTTGTACCGGACAAACGGTAAATCCAATTGACACAAAATTTAAAACAATACAATAATATCACATTACGGATCCGATGAAACTGGTTTCGTCGAAATCCGAGACTTTTTGAAAAATGGCTATTTTAACTCGCATAATTAAAATTAAAAATAATTCGATGCGTTTCGAGCTGCCACGATCAAACGTTAACTCCGATTGCTACGAAAATTGAAATCCAGTAATAACTAACTATTACGGATCCAATGGAACTGGTCTCGTCCAATTCTGAGACTGTTCAAAAATTGACTATTTTCACTAGTCGATTAAATATTAAAATATTCAATTTTCACAAATAAACTTTTAATTCGATTTTAAAAGTTCTAAAATATCATTCTTACTCCAATATGATAAAATAAAATTTTACAAATCATTTTCAATCATATTTTACCCAATTTTCTATTATTTCCATAATTTCACATATTAAATTATCGATTTAATTATTCAATTAAATCCAATTATTTGAAATAAAATTTATTCGACTTATAAATTCACTTATTAATATTTAAAATTAATTAAATATTCAATTTTTAATTACTTAAAATCCTGGGTCGTTATAGAAATGGTCAAAACAGGAAAGATGCGGCAAGGTTATGAGGGTCGCGCCCTTTAGGGTGTGTCATTCCCTTCTGGTAAAGGGAGATATTAGGTATGGAGCCCTGATATTTAACCTATGTGGTTGCTCCAATCTCATTTACTGTGTGGTTGTTGCTTAGAGGTACCTCGGATAAAGGTTCCAAAGGACCGGGGGATGACTTGCTCGAGTAGTAGTTACAGAGGTAACCCGGCCTTGTGTTGGCAGAGATCCGGTTAGGTTCTAGGGACGTCCCGCCAGAGGCGTTCCCATGTGGCAGTAGGAAGATCCTTAGCCTGACCATTTGTTGGAAATCCATTCATCCAATACGAAACCCTGTGCGGTTTTAGTTGTAGAACCTGCCATTCACTTATGGTGGTCACCACTGTTTGGATGGTAGCTATAGTAGGCATAGTTCGAAATGTCTATGCTGGCTAAGATTAATATTCTACTTTTGAAATATTTTTCTGCATCTTTCACTTATAATAATAATATCAAAGAATTTCGCGTATTAAGCATATTTGACTATCATAAGAAGAAATCTCCTCCAATTCTGCTTTTGCATTGTGTGTGTGGCGGGAGGTCTTATGGTAGTTTCATTTTCTAAAAGCATTGCGAATTTACTTTAAAATTCTCTTATTGTTTATTTTTAAAAGATAAACTGTTTTTGTTACTCACACCAGTCCCATGACTGACCCGGAGTTTATTGTTCCTTTCCTAAACTCTGGGTGCTCACTATTTTCCACACGAGCAATCTAGAGTTGGGTTTTTCAGATAGTTAAGTTTGTAGATTTTCTGGAGCTAGTTCAGTCTTTGGATATGGACGAGACTTGCTTCTCTTAGTATATCATGATGTCGGTTCGAGCTGCTGCTGGAGTTCTTCCATGAAGACTGTCGTGAGTTATTTGTTCCACTGCTAGTGTTATCTATTTTCTTTTCCGCTGCTATTTTATTGTATCATGTCTCTGATGTATATCGATATCTATTGTATCGTCTGTTGTATCAGGATGTTGTATATTGATATTCATTATTTCTTCCGCTGTGTTGTTTACTTAATTGTGTTATAAGCTCCGGCGAATCGGATTTGAACGGTCGAATCTGCGGCATTCGAGTACAATGTAAAGTATGGATTCGATTTTCGAGCGGGAAAAATTCGCATTCGTTACATACATGTCGACCAGGCATCAAACAAAGTCAACAATTGCAATGCAAATGGTCTCAAAGAATGATACCAGAATCCAAGCAACTCGAGCTAGCTGATTGAACTAGTTCTCAAGTCCAGATGACACAAAGTATGAAACTACACATATACATGAACCAATACAGTAAAATACATGATGAACATGTATGCAGGACACATCAAAGTGTATATGTAGAGTCAAGGCCACACTGAAATCAAGTGCAGTATATAAAGCAACTCGATAAGAAAGTTAACAGCATATGCAGTGACACATAAAGAACAATATGAATGTGTGTGCATATAAATGATGTATGTAGTGATAACTAACATCGTATCTCCAACGGTACATGTGCAGTGACCAGAAGCACTAGAATGACAAACCAATCTACTATGTAACATAAACAGTGTATTGCAAAATCAAGACAGAGGAGATTACAAACTGTAGCTCAAAGTAAAACCAACGTCAGAGACATAATGGTCGAAGCCAATACATGAAGTGTATGTAATGCTCAAGTACAAGCCGAGGCAAAAATCAAGTTTAAATAGTCAATGCCGAAGTTCAGATGGTAGTCAAGTCAAATCCATGATCAACAGAAATCGAAGTCCCAAACGAAATCAACATCGTCAAATAAATTCAATTGTAGCAGTTTCAAACCAAAGCCATAAGTCAATCAAGTGTTCAAAACCGATTGAATTGAAGACATCAGAGAAATCGTCAACATTCAAACGAAACTAAATTGCCGAAGCACGGTATCGAATTAGATGTGGGTGAAAAATCACTCACCTTTGTTTTCCGATAGCACAAATCAAAGATCGAGTAGTTCAGACTCGAAGCAGTGGCATCCAGAAAATATCGCCATACCAAATCAAGTCGCGGCGGCGCGAAGTCGAACGAACCCTAGCAGCCATTATTTCGCTTTCGTTCGTTTTAGTTTGGGCTTGCGATGCGAAAAAAATGAAAGGAGGAGGAACGAACGAGAAACGAGAGCCGCCAATTTTTTTTTCCGTTTGCTTTGGTTTAGGGTTTGTGAAGAGAATAAGGGGGAAACGGGTTTCTTCTTTGATACTTATCACAGCCCCAAGCAAAAGCAACATAGGCCAAAATAAAGCCCATATAACTCTTTTAACAAATTATTAAAAGAATCACAACCCGATTAAAAATTCCCAACCGCAATTAGCTATCAACATTAATCGTTTAATGACGATAATTAATTGGTGCAAAACCTCGGGTTGTTACAGCTAGTAATACCCAGTATAATATAAACTAACATAATAATATAAAAATACATATTAGGAACCAAAATAACTTGTATTGCCTGCTTTATAAGAATACACACATATAAACATCAGAACATAATTGGTATAATATAATGTATATTAACATACCATTAATAACTGAAATCAGCGAAACAAAATATAAAATTTTTAAACAATTAAAGTAAAAGATATATATATATATATATATATATATATGTATGTATGTATGTATGTATGTATGCATGTATATATAAATTAAAATTAGTATTTAAAACACATTTTAAAAATCAAAATCTCTAGATATTAAAATGAGTATACATTAAACATGTGTATTGGGACCAATATATTTGTAAATTATAAAAAAAAGGAATCAAAGACTAAAACCCAATGTATATATATAACACACGCCCTAGAAAATGTAAAACAGCTAATATATAACTGTATACGTTATATATAAAAATGCAATAAAAGAGCTGTAGGAAAGGTAAACCATATGAAGTAATTTTGAAAGCTGTGGGAAAATTTGTACTTAAACTGTAATATATATATATATATTACTATCAACGGCCTTCAAAATTTAAAAAAAAACAAGAAAGAAGAACAAGAAAATACAAAGAAAAGCATAAAATAACATGTGCGGCCATTACCTTCATGAAGAAGTACGTGCGAGAAGATGAAGGCAATATGAGATGCGGATTAAATTATGTATATGGGTTTTGGTATTTAACATAGGCTTGCGTTGATTTGGTGTATGAAAGGCAAGAAATAAATGATTTGAAACGGTAGAGGAATTATAGGATCTCATTCTTATTAAATACAAATAAGCAAAAGGGAAGTGCGGAAGAGATGAAATAATTTACACGTGAAGGGTAAGGCAAGATTTTTCTTTCCTTCAAAATGCACGGCTGATGATTTTAACAGCTAAGGTAAGAAATCAAAAGTGTGCGCATTAGAGAGGCAATAATTAAATCGAAACGTACGCCCAAAATTTATAACAAAGTAACGTACTTTGAATTTATTTGTTTTGTATTTATTTAGTAAAATATATGCTAAAGTATATTTCAGAAGATAACGTATCATTTATATAACGCCAAATAATTTAAAGAAGAACGGATATAAAACGTACCAAATAAAACGTAAAATTAAATAGCTATTTACACATTATTTATTTCTTAATTTAAAATTTGATTTGTTACATCCATTTGATTTGTTTATTACTTTACTAAGAAAATGGATGTATATACGTATAAAAGAAAGTTATAAATTTATTTCTTTTTACACATTATTTATTACTTAATTTAAAAGTATATAACCAATTTAAAAGAAACAAAAGTGGAACAAATGTTGTACAAATATATACAGTTCAACTAAAAGATTTGGAAGTTTAACTTTAAAATTTAAAATTTCAATTAAAGTTAAACTTTAACGCAAAATCAAAATTGCAGAAATTGTTTATATTTATTACAATTTGTGCACATGATTTATAATCAATTCAAGAAATTTCAAAAATTCAAATTTTTATGTAATCAAACACCAAAGTTTTAAATAAATGAGGAAAAATACAAAATCAATTAAATACGTAGATAAAACAATTCAAAATTATTAGAATTTTATGGGTCATTACAATCAAGACTCGATGAATGACCATGGATAATTCGAAATATTCTGAACGAATGATGCACCGGAACGAAAATCGAATTGCAGATCCAAGATGCGCTCATCGAGAGCTTTCCGATGATATAAAATTTGATATTGTTTGACGAGTTTTGATTTTCAATTTAATTTTTGATTTTGAATTTGCAGTTTGGGATTTAGGATTCTGTCTGCCATTGACAGAGGAGAAGCAAATAGAATTGTACGTACATAAATGAGGAATAAGAAATATGCTAGGGTTTATAACGACATATATATAGGTAGAACAAAATAGAAGCAAATGGGCTTGATTGGTTTGGAAAAAATTGAACGATAAATGGCTCGGAAATCCCATTTCGACTCCGGAATGAAAATTGGTCAACCCAAATATCAAAATAGATGTTTTAAAATATTTTAAAATCAATGGAACATGTTTCAAGTTAAATTCCATCGTATGAAGAAGTTATGGTAAAATCAAGTTATTTCAAATGGATTTCAATTAAATTGATTTCAAGGCATTTCGAGCCCGTACGCTCAAATGAAAAATCTGATCGTTACGAAACTTGAAATCCTATAATAATTCACCATTACGGATCGGATGAAACTGGTTTCGTCGAAATCAGAGTCAGAGGCAAAAATGGATATTTTCAATTAATCAATAAATTAGTATTAAATAAATTAAATCAAATTTTCAATCCCAATTCTATAATTAGTAATTTTTATCATTTTTGATTTCTTGAACAATTTCAATAATTCAAACAAATTTAGATGTCAATTTAAAGTTGATTAATCCACCAATTTCAGTGTTAAATTTCAATTTCATTAAATTCAGAAATTATAATTTAAATTTTCAAAGATACCATTAAATTTGACCTTTCATCCTATTATTTAATTTACTATTATCAAATGGATGAAATTAGCATTGGTTCATGATTTATTACATAATATTCTCAATTTTCAACTTAATTTCCATTAACGTAATATTTAAATATTTAATTTCATTTTAATCACAATTAATTTCCAATTAAATTAAATGGACTACATAAACAGGTAACTTATAAGAATTGTTACTATTCGCTTTCTATTTTATTTATAAGTTTATTACTTACAACCAATGTTACCATTAGTTGTATAAGACAAGCTTCGTTCAATTACCATTAATCGCAGTATTATTTCCTTGGTTAATTCAATATTTACTTTTACTTTCTTTTATTAAATTTAACCAAGCATACATTTACCTTATTTCAACTAATTGGAATCCCATTCAAATTGTAAATAATTAACTATAAATAACATTGTTGCGTTTCACTTTAGTTATTATTTCGTTAAATAAATTACAAATTTTTTATACCTTCCAATATTTAATTTTACTTTCTTTTATTAAATTTAACCAAGCATACATTTACCTTATTTCAACTAATTGGAATCCCATTCAAATTGTAAATAATTAACTATAAATAACATTGTTGCGTTTCACTTTAGTTATTATTTCGTTAAATAAATTACAAAATTTTTATACCTTCCAATATTTATCCACAATTTCCGATTAAATTAACATTTTTAAGTTGCTGAAAATTACGGGTCGTTATACTTTTCCGCACTCAAAACTTTTCATCCCTGAAAAGGAAAAGAAGGGAAAAGGATAAGTAAACAATACATCTTATTCAAAATGTTAACTATATAAACAACTAAATTTACAGAATTAATTAATTTAAATAAAATATACCAATTTATAACCATTAAATCCTTTTATACTCAAATTAAATAAAGTTTGGAAAACTTTTTTCAAAATTTTTCTAACTCCAAAATTTACGGAAAATTTCGGCAGAGTCTCCTTTGTACGGAGTGGTATGGAAGAAAATATAATATCAAATACAACAATATATATTGCAATATCTCAAAATAATATATCCCAACCACGGGAAAAACTATATAATAGCGTTATAAAACCATAATCCGAGAACGTACGTATTTGTCGGACAATTAACGCTTACTTATGAAACCAGAAGCAGTACAAGTTGCTTCCCTAACCTGTATTTCTCTTATATAATCCTAAAAAGGTTAACAATCATATAAAATGAAATATTTAAAGTTGTTTCAACCACTAGCAATAAATTAATACAAACAACAATCACTTGCAACCAACATACAGTCATCATATGATACCAAATACAAATCAACTACCCATCTATGTAAACCAAAACAAATAGTTGTTCGGGTTCAAAAACTTTAAATTGTACAGAACGGAAAATAAAGTACTAAGTGCACCCTTTTACTCAATAGTCTTGGATGAAACTAGATAGATTATTCATACAACTAAACAATTTAAAGTATCCTTGCCTAAACTGTAACGACCCAGAATTTTTAGAAATTAAAATTTGAATATTTAGTTAATTTTAAATATTAAAAAAGTGAATTTATAAGTCAAATAAATTTTTATTTGAATTTTTGGATTTAATTGAATAATTAAATCGATAATTTAATATGTTAAATTATGAAAATAATTGAAAATTGGGTTAAATATGATTGAAAATGATTTGTAAAATTTTATTTTATCATATGGGAGTTAGAATGATATTTTAGAACTTTTAAAATCGAATTAAAAGTTAATTTGTGAAAATTGAATATTTTAATAATTAAATCGACTAGTGAAAATAGCCAATTTTGAACAGTCTCAGAATTGAACGAAACCAGTTTCATTGGATCCGTAATAGTTAGTTATTACCGGATTTCAATTTTCGTGTCAATCGGAGCTATCGTTTGATCGTGGCAGCTCGAAACGCATCGATTTATTTTTAATTTTAATTTGGCGAGCTAAAATAGCCATTTTTCAAAAAGTCTCGGATTTCGACGAAACCAGTTTCATCGGATCCGTAATGTGATATTATTGTAAGGTTTCAAATTTCAAGTCGATTGGATTTACCGTTTGTCCTGTACGAATTAAAACGCCTAGAAAATCGCTTAAATCGGTTTAATTCAAATTGAGCGTTTACAGCCATAACTCGCACATATGTCCGAATTAGCTTCCGAAACCTGTTCCATTGTGTCCGGAACGCAGGATAAACCCTATGTACGTCAGTTTCGGCGCCTAAATCGGAGTTCGGAATTTCCGGGTGAATAGTGTCGATCGGTTCTCTATAAATACACACCCACACCCTTCATAATAAAAAAAAAAATACAAAACCCTAGCCGCCTATGCTAATAACCAACGGCCAGAAAACACAATCTTCTCTCCTCATTTATCTCTTAATCCACGCATTGATTCAAGAAAGTGTCAACTAGAAGATTGTAGATCTCCTTGAGCTCGACGTATTCAACGGCTGTGATGTAAAATGGAGCACCAGAGGAGAAGCTACAGGGCCGCGTTCATGGCCAGCTGCGCACGCAATTCCATGCAATGGGGGTGGCCGAGTTGCATCTCCTTGGGGCCGAACCTAGAGCTAGTGAAGGCCTTCGATTTGCAACTCCCTGATCGACATATAGTTTAGTATTTTGCTCGTGAATTGAAACCCTAACTTGGTGAGGTTGGGTTCATGTAACGGCTGTGGCCTGAGATGAAGACGTGAAGGAGGGAAGAAGAAAGGAGCGGCTATGATGAAGGGGAGCTAGGATCGTGTGGCTCTGATTAAATGTGGGTTTTAAATATAAAGTTTATATTGTAAATTTTATATAGAAAATTCGAGTAAACTTGTAAAATACATAACTTTTTCATACGAGGTCGAAAAAATGCAAACTCAGTTGCGTTGGAATCGTATGGACGAGCACTACGCGATGGAGTTGGTTTGGAGTTAGTGAGAATTTTGGGTAAAATTAAACGTCCGTTTAATTTTATTCGAAATAAATCGCTAAAACGAAATTGAAATCAAGGTGAGAACTTCTCACTCAATCGAATAGGTTTCGATTTTATTTCAAATAGTTAGATTTAAAATATTTGAATGCATGTTTGAATGTTGATTGTTATCTATCGATTGTTAAAATAGACATTATACGCCGTTAGTAAGCGGATGTTATTTAATAAAAACATATACCGCGAATATTTCATAAACAGTGAAATTGGTATTATATATAATAGCAATATATATATATTGGCATATGTATATATTGGAGTTATTGATTTCCCGCATTTTTTGTTTAGCGGATGAGACCCTATTGCGCCGTTATTAAGCGGATAATATTTATTAAAAACATATACCGCGATAATTTCGTACTGGAGCGAAATTGGTATTGTGCTAATGTTTTTGGATGCAGGAAACAGGTTGGAGGGATCCAACTGGATTCCTCAACAGTATTTATTTGATTTCAGATATTTTGATATTTGATGGATTATCATATCGATATATGATATCGTTGTTGTCGTGATTGACTATTTGGTGTGTAGCATCATTGGACCCAGATTTTGGGATTTTAAAATGATTTTAAAGTGATTTTTGAGAATATACTATATTTTTGGAATTGATCCGTTTTAAATAAATAAACGTTATAATTTTTAATGTTATAAAAATTATGATTTTTGTGAAATACAGTTAAAAACTAATTTTTGAGAATATGATGCTAACGATTTTATAAAATAGTTTAATCGGGATTTTAGAATTATTGTGAACAGTTTAAATATAGGATTTATAAAATTTAATTATTTTATGAATCAAAAGAATGAAGTTTTTAAAGGAATTTAAGATGTTTAAAAAGAATAATATGAATTGATTTATATAAGAGATTTATAAATGGATATTTATAAATTGAGATATTGAAATTATAAAACGAGTTTTTATAAGTGTTTGAATGAAGTGAAAATGAATTTCATTAAAGAATGAAATTTTTAAAATTATAAACTGTGAAGTTATAAATAAAATTTATAAATAGTAAGATTTATAAATTTGTGAAGTTATTGAAAGAATAGATTTGGTTAAATAAATGAATCTTATAAGTTATAAGATTTATGGTTTGGAAAGTCTTTAGAGGAACGATTTTGTAAAATAATCGTTTTATAAGTAATTGACTTATAATATGAACGTTTAGTTTATAATTTAGTTATAAACTGGAATAGGTTAATAAAGGAAATTTGTAAAAGGAAGTTGTTATAAATAAATAGAAATGGAATTTATAAACGTTGTTTTATAAATTCGCAAACAACTTATTTTGATAAGTTAATTGTTGAAACCTATAAATGGAGTTATATTCACATCTTTGAATAGTGAATAATCCTTTGAATTAAAATGAATAAAAGGATGAAATTGTAATGAAGTTTATTCACGTTTTTGAATTGTGAATAATACGTTAAAGAAATTGTTTTAGATGTGATGTTTTAAATAGAATTAAAACGATCTAACGATGTTTTAAAATGTGTTGAGATTCCGAAACCATAGATTTCAACATTTATTGTTGAAATAGACGTTTTCGAGAAATAAAAGGAAATGTGGACTATAACACTGTTGTTATAGTAAATGATTTCCGAAAGGAAATGTTTTGTATAGTATTGGGATTTATATATCTATTTTAATTTCGAATCCCTATACTAGTGATTTTGGGTTGTCGTAACGATGTTTTACGCAACATTCGTTTTGGCCCAAATAAATATGTTAAGAGAATGATTTCCTTAAAGAATGAAATATATACTTAATTCGATTTAAGTATATTGAATATTTTCTAAGTGTTGAAAATAAAAAGATTTGTGAATTGCTTATGTTTAATAAGTATGGAAATGTTTTCCAATATGAAATGAAATATTTAGAATTTATCTTTTTGAAGATAAATTGAAAATGGATAATTGAAATCGTATATGCATGAATATTTTGGAATATAAATTCATTATGGAATTTATAAATGAAAAGTAGAATTTGTTTGAAAAATAAATATTGATTTATTTTTGAAGTGTGAAAATTATATATCTTGTAAAGATATTTTGGAAAATAAATAATTTGGAAAATTATTTGGAATCTGTTGATGTATGCATATCCATTGATAGTTCAATAGCCGACTATCAATATTTCCCTTTTAATGGGTAATTGATGTGATTTGTTTGAATGTGAATGCTACACTTATTTTTAAATAAGCGCTCACTATTCGGGTTAACCGGGAAAGGACCATGGGGTCGTATAACCCATTCCGAATATGTGATACGTCGTTATGAATTGCATTTGAAGATCGGTGTTGAAGACCGAGTATTTGCGAAAGCGATAGGATGACCTATCGATTGTCTCTGCACTGGGTAGCTCCTGGTATAGAGATCTCCTAAGTGATGGGAAATTCGATCGGGATTGTGAATACCCGTATTGCAAGGGCTTCGTAAGAAGTGCCTTCGGTTTTGTTCGAGCCCGGAACAGACTTGTATGGATTGTATGTCTGACATTACAAGTTGAGATATAAAGCCGATTTCTTTCAAATATATTTCTGTTGGTGGCGGAGAATTTATTCTTTTAGCTTAACACCCTTCTCTGAGACGTACGTGCTCAGAGGTTATATAGTTGAATGTTATCAGCGATATATTCCCAATTTGGTAATGTGATATGCTGAGTGATGCTGAAATGATCATCGTGTTGATTATTGTGATAGGATCGTTTATTTGATCGTCTATTTTGTGATCATTGTGTTGATCATTTGTTGACCCAAAGCATGGCTTTTGTATAAAGTATGTTTTTGTGGACGTGACTTCGTCGAGCCTCACATCCCGGAATGGTCAAAACAGGAAAGATGCGGCAAGGTTATGAGGGGTAGCTCCCTTTAGGGTATGTGCATTTCCTTCTGGAAAGGGTGGTATCATGGTATGGAGCCCAGATACTTACTCATGTTGATACACTATATTTACTACTGTGTGGTGTTGTTGGTGACGAGCGCTCGGTTAAAAGGTCCAATGGGACCGGGGGATGCCATATTCGTGTAGTAGTTACCTAGTGATAAAGGTAACCCGGCCTTGTGTTGGCAGAGAGCTGGTTAAGTTCTCGGGGACGTCCAGCCAAAGGCGTTTCCATGTGGCAATGGGAAGTTCCTTGGCCTGACCATTTGTTGGAAATCCAAAGAAACAATACGAGACTTGTACGGTATTAGTTGTATAACCTGCTATGGAATGTGGCGGTAACCTGCTATTGAACATAGTAGCTATAGTAGGCATAAGTGCGGAATGTCTATGCTGGCTAAGATTTATATCTTTATTTTTGAAATGATTTTCCTATACTATGCACTAGTAATAATATCAAATGTTCTTTTTAATGCGTATCAAGCATCTTTGACTATCATAAGGAGAAATCTCCTCCGATTCTGCGTTTGCATGTGTGTGTGTGCGGGAGGCCTTATGGTAGTCCCATTTTTAAAAAAAAAAGCATTGCGAATTGACTTTAAAAATATTTCTCTATTTGATTTTTAAAGATAAATAAACTGTTTTGAGTTCTCACACCAGTCTCATGACTGACTCGGAGTTTATTGTTTTCCTTCCTAAACTCTGGGTGCCCACCAATTTCCACACGGGCAGTCAAGAGTTTAAGGTTTATCAGGATATTCTGGAAATTCTGGAGTTGCTGGAGGCAAGCTGGATGGCATGGCATATTACTTATATAGTATTTCTTTTTCCGCTGTTTGTTGTTGTTGTATACTCTGATGATATGATGAAATGAAATGTATAAAATGTAATAACTGATATAGTTCTTTGTTTAAAGATTATTCATTTATTATTATATGTTGTTCCGCTGCGAATTGTGAGACGGTGATGTTGTTCTGTTGTTTCTTATTTCTGTTCTATTTTCTATCTATGTTCTCTATTCTCTTTTCTTTTCTCTCTATTTTCTACCTTCTTATTTCTTCTGTCTCTTCTTCTTTCTTTTTCTTTTCTTAAATTCTTTTTAAAAACCCATAACTATTCGGTTTTTCGGCAACGAAAATCCGCATGCGTTACATTTGGTATCAGAGCTTATGGTTAAGCGACAACCATGGTTCTGTTGGGTATTATTCATTAGAGATAGAGTCAGCAGTACTCTAGAATGAGTTTGAGTGTAATAATAGCTATGAGAGCGTATTTGTTAGTGAAAATATAAAATTGTTTTATATTGTGATGATTGGTTTATTGAGTGGCATATGAACTTTCGTCAGCGTGGTCCGCAAGACTATGCCGAAGGGGTTTCTAAACACTTGAATAGAACAATTCGACACAGTATTGTTTTAAATTGGGTAAATGAAATAATTTTGCCTTGATTATATTTTATATATAAAGGAATAATTTTTCAGAATTATTAAAGTATATATAAGTTGATTGTTTAGTTGTTTGAATAACCTAAATAAAAGAATAATTGTATAAGAAAAGAATTATAAGAATTGAATTATAATTAAAGTAATTTACAATTGTGAAATAAAACTTATATATATAAGAAGTGAAACTATATGAATATATTTATGAATGTGAATTGTAAATAAAAAGTGATGTTTATAAAATGGAATTTAACTTAAGTGTTGTTGAATGGAATTGATTTTGGTATCGAAGTAAATAATCAAGTGGATTAAATGAATATGAACTTGAGTTTATAAATGAAATTCAACTTTTGTAATTGAATTGAATTAATGGATTGAATGATTTATCAATTAAATGTGAATTAAATTGGATATGGAATAATGAATGAAAGTGTTAATTCATTAAAATCTAATGTTATTTGAAGGTTGAATAATTAAATGAAATCAATTTAATTAAACCAATTGTAAGCAAATGAATTTGGTTGTAATTAATAAACATTGATTGTTATATGATTGTTAGTTGATTGTATATAATTCATTAAGTGTTAATGAAATTGAAAGCTAAAGTAATTGAATGTGAATTGGATTTAAATTAGTAAATGATAACTAATTGAATTGAGAATGAAAGTTGATAAAATCCAATGTAAATAAATCAAATATGATTTAGAGTGAAAACCATTTCATTAAATATTAATGAGAATATGAATGAATATTTATTGGTTATGCATGTTAGTTGGTTGATGGTTGAATATGTGGCATTTGTTGTTTTATTACATTTTCTATGTTAGCATATATAGTTATTATGTTAGTATATGTTGTATATTGATACTATTGTCTATATGCATGATTCTCATGTTGTTTGTTGAGTGATTAGTAGGTGCGGATCGCGTTTGCTTCGCATTTGGAGCTCGCTTTAGCGCTATATTAGCCGTATATGCTTGCTAATAAAATATAAGGTACATATCTCGGATTACATACCGTACTTTTACACTTTTTTCCCTTCGGGATGCCTCATTACTTAATGAGATGTATATTTGTGATATATATACTGTCATTTTTTTTTCGGATCGAGCCGCGCAAAGGAGACTATGGCGAATTTCTCCGAAAATTTAAGGCGTTAGAAAAATTTTGAGAAAATTGGGAAAAATTTTGAAAACTTTAATTTTGATTTTGGAATTGAAAGTTAAACAATAGTAGTTGTTTTTGAAAAGATAACTAAGTATGATTTGGAAAACTTAGTAAAGTATTGTAAGAAGTTTAACTATAAATTTTGGAAAATTAATAAATTCTAAAACTTTTCTTACTTATAATTTCGAGGACGAAATTCTTTTAAGCGGGGAAGATTGTAACGACCTAGAATTTTTAGAAATTAAAATTTGAATATTTAATTAATTTTAAATATTAAAAAAGTGAATTTATAAGTCAAATAAATTTTTATTTGAATTTTTGGATTTAATTGAATAATTAAATCGATAATTTAATATGTTAAATTATGAAAATAATTGAAAATTGGGTTAAATATGATTGAAAATGATTTGTAAAATTTTATTTTATCATATGGGAGTTAGAATGATATTTTAGAACTTTTAAAATCGAATTAAAAGTTAATTTGTGAAAATTGAATATTTTAATAATTAAATCGACTAGTGAAAATAGCCAATTTTTGAACAGTCTCAGAATTGAACGAAACCAGTTTCATTGGATCCGTAATAGTTAGTTATTACCGGATTTCAATTTTCGTGTCAATCGGAGCTATCGTTTGATCGTGGCAGCTCGAAACGCATCGATTTATTTTTAATTTTAATTTGGCGAGCTAAAATAGCCATTTTTCAAAAAGTCTCGGATTTCGACGAAACCAGTTTCATCGGATCCGTAATGTGATATTATTGTAAGGTTTCAAATTTCAAGTCGATTGGATTTACCGTTTGTCCTGTACGAATTAAAACGCCTAGAAAATCGCTTAAATCAGTTTAATTCAAATTGAGCGTTTACAGCCATAACTCGCACATATGTCCGAATTAGCTTCCGAAACCTGTTCCATTGTGTCCGGAACGCGGATAAACCCTAGGTACGTCAGTTTCGGCGCCTAAATCGGAGTTCGGAATTTCCAGGTGAATAGTGTCGATCGGTTCTCTATAAATACACACCCACACCCTTCATAATAAAAAAAAAAAAAATACAAAACCCTAGCCGCCTATGCTAATAACCAACGGCCAGAAAACACAATCTTCTCTCCTCATTTATCTCTTAATCCACGCATTGATTCAAGAAAGTGTCAACTAGAAGATTGTAGATCTCCTTGAGCTCGACGTATTCAACGGCTGTGATGTAAAATGGAGCACCAGAGGAGAAGCTACAGGGCCGCGTTCATGGCCAGCTGCGCACGCAATTCCATGCAATGGGGGTGGCCGAGTTGCATCTCCTTGGGGCCGAACCTAGAGCTAGTGAAGGCCTTCGATTTGCAACTCCCTGATCGACATATAGTTTAGTATTTTGCTCGTGAATTGAAACCCTAACTTGGTGAGGTTGGGTTCATGTAACGGCTGTGACCTGAGATGAAGACGTGAAGGAGGGAAGAAGAAAGGAGCGGCTATGATGAAGGGGAGCTAGGATCGTGTGGCTCTGATTAAATGTGGGTTTTAAATATAAAGTTTATATTGTAAATTTTATATAGAAAATTCGAGTAAACTTGTAAAATACATAACTTTTTCATACGAGGTCGAAAAAATGCAAACTCAGTTGCGTTGGAATCGTATGGACGAGCACTACGCGATGGAGTTGGTTTGGAGTCGTTTGGAGTTAGTGAGAATTTTGGGTAAAATTAAACGTCCGTTTAATTTTATTCGAAATAAATCGCTAAAACGAAATTGAAATCAAGGTGAGAACTTCTCACTCAATCGAATAGGTTTCGATTTTATTTTAAATAGTTAGATTTAAAATATTTGAATGCATGTTTGAATGTTGATTGTTATCTATTGATTGTTAAAATAGACATTATACGCCGTTAGTAAGCGGATGTTATTTAATAAAAACATATACGGCGAATATTTCATAAACAGTGAAATTGGTATTATATATAATAGCAATATATATATATTGGCATATGTATATATTGGAGTTATTGATTTCCCGCATTTTTTGTTTAGCGGATGAGACCCTATTGCGCCGTAATTAAGCGGATAATATTTATTAAAAACATATACCGCGATAATTTCGTACTGGAGCGAAATTGGTATTGTGCTAATGTTTTTGGATGCAGGAAACGGTTGGAGGGATCCAACTGGATTCCTCAACAGTATTTATTTGATTTCAGATATTTTGATATTTGATGGATTATCATATCGATATATGATATCGTTGTTGTCGTGATTGACTATTTGGTGTGTAGCATCATTGGACCCAGATTTTGGGATTTTAAAATGATTTTAAAGTGATTTTTGAGAATATACTATATTTTTGGAATTGATCCGTTTTAAATAAATAAACGTTATAATTTTTAATGTTATAAAAATTATGATTTTTGTGAAATACAGTTAAAAACTGATTTTTGAGAATATGATGCTAACGATTTTATAAAATAGTTTAATCGGGATTTTAGAATTATTGTGAACAGTTTAAATATAGGATTTATAAAATTTAATTATTTTATGAATCAAAAGAATGAAGTTTTTAAAGGAATTTAAGATGTTTAAAAAGAATAATATGAATTGATTTATATAAGAGATTTATAAATGGATATTTATAAATTGAGATATTGAAATTATAAAACGAGTTTTTATAAGTGTTTGAATGAAGTGAAAATGAATTTCATTAAAGAATGAAATTTTTAAAATTATAAACTGTGAAGTTATAAATAAAATTTATAAATAGTAAGATTTATAAATTTGTGAAGTTATTGAAAGAATAGATTTGGTTAAATAAATGAATCTTATAAGTTATAAGATTTATGGTTTGGAAAGTCTTTAGAGGAACGATTTTGTAAAATAATCGTTTTATAAGTAATTGACTTATAATATGAACGTTTAGTTTATAATTTAGTTATAAACTGGAATAGGTTAATAAAGGAAATTTGTAAAAGGAAGTTGTTATAAATAAATAGAAATGGAATTTATAAACGTTGTTTTATAAATTCGCAAACAACTTATTTTGATAAGTTAATTGTTGAAACCTATAAATGGAGTTATATTCACATCTTTGAATAGTGAATAATCCTTTGAATTAAAATGAATAAAAGGATGAAATTGTAATGAAGTTTATTCACGTTTTTGAATTGTGAATAATACGTTAAAGAAATTGTTTTAGATGTGATGTTTTAAATAGAATTAAAACGATCTAACGATGTTTTAAAATGTGTTGAGATTCGAAACCATAGATTTCAACATTTATTGTTGAAATAGACGTTTTCGAGAAATAAAAGGAAATGTGGACTATAACACTGTTGTTATAGTAAATGATTTCCGAAAGGAAATGTTTTGTATAGTATTGGGATTTATATATCTATTTTAATTTCGAATCCCTATACTAGTGATTTTGGGTTGTCGTAACGATGTTTTACGCAACATTCGTTTTGGCCCAAATAAATATGTTAAGAGAATGATTTCCTTAAAGAATGAAATATATACTTAATTCGATTTAAGTATATTGAATATTTTCTAAGTGTTGAAAATAAAAAGATTTTGTGAATTGCTTATGTTTAATAAGTATGGAAATGTTTTCCAATATGAAATGAAATATTTAGAATTTATCTTTTTGAAGATAAATTGAAAATGGATAATTGAAATCGTATATGCATGAATATTTTGGAATATAAATTCATTATGGAATTTATAAATGAAAAGTAGAATTTGTTTGAAAAATAAATATTGATTTATTTTTGAAGTGTGAAAATTATATATCTTGTAAAGATATTTCGGAAAATAAATAATTTGGAAAATTATTTGGAATCTGGTGATGTATGCATATCCATTGATAGTTCAATAGCCGACTATCAAAATTTCCCTTTGAATGGGTAATTGATGTGATTTGTTTGAATGTGAATGCTACACTTATTTTTAAATAAGCGCTCACTATTCGGGTTAACCGGGAAAGAACCATGGGGTCGTATAACCCATTCCGAATATGTGATACGTCGTTATGAATTGCATTTGAAGATCGGTGTTGAAGACCGAGTATTTGCGAAAGCGATAGGATGACCTATCGATTGTCTCTGCACTGGGTAGCTCCTGGTATAGAGATCTCCTAAGTGATGGGAAATTCGATCGGGATTGTGAATACCCGTATTGCAAGGGCTTCGTAAGAAGTGCCTTCGGTTTTGTTCGAGCCCGGAACAGACTTGTATGGATTGTATGTCTGACATTACAAGTTGAGATATAAAGCCGATTTCTTTCAAATATATTTCTGTTGGTGGCGGAGAATTTATTCTTTTAGCTTAACACCCTTCTCTGAGACGTACGTGCTCAGAGGTTATATAGTTGAATGTTATCAGCGATATATTCCCAATTTGGTAATGTGATATGCTGAGTGATGCTGAAATGATCATCGTGTTGATTATTATGATAGGATCGTTTATTTGATCGTCTATTTTGTGATCATTGTGTTGATCATTTGTTGACCCAAAGCATGGCTTTTGTATAAAGTATGTTTTTGTGGACGTGACTTCGTCGAGCCTCACATCCCGGAATGGTCAAAACAGGAAAGATGCGGCAAGGTTATGAGGGGTAGCTCCCTTTAGGGTATGTGCATTTCCTTCTGGAAAGGGTGGTATCATGGTATGGAGCCCAGATACTTACTCATGTTGATACACTATATTTAATACTGTGTGGTGTTGTTGGTGACGAGCGCTCGGTTAAAAGGTCCAATGGGACCGGGGGTTGCCATATTCGTGTAGTAGTTACCTAGTGATAAAGGTAACCCGACCTTGTGTTGGCAGAGAGCTGGTTAAGTTCTCGGGGACGTCCAGCCAGAGGCGTTTCCATGTGGCAATGGGAAGTTCCTTGGCCTGACCATTTGTTGGAAATCCAAAGAAACAATACGAGACTTGTACGGTATTAGTTGTATAACCTGCTATGGAATGTGGCGGTAACCTGCTATTGAACATAGTAGCTATAGTAGGCATAAGTGCGGAATGTCTATGCTGGCTAAGATTTATATCTTTATTTTTGAAATGATTTTCCTATACTATGCACTAGTAATAATATCAAATGTTCTTTTTAATGCGTATCAAGCATCTTTGACTATCATAAGGAGAAATCTCCTCCGATTCTGCGTTTGCATGTGTGTGTGTGCGGGAGGCCTTATGGTAGTCCCATTTTTTAAAAAAAAAGCATTGCGAATTGACTTTAAAAATATTTCTCTATTTGATTTTTAAAGATAAATAAACTGTTTTGAGTTCTCACACCAGTCTCATGACTGACTCGGAGTTTATTGTTTTCCTTCCTAAACTCTGGGTGCCCACCAATTTCCACACGGGCAGTCAAGAGTTTAAGGTTTATCAGGATATTCTGGATATTCTGGAGTTGCTGGAGGCAAGCTGGATGGCATGGCATATTACTTATATAGTATTTCTTTTTCCGCTGTTTTTTGTTGTTGTATACTCTGATGATATGATGAAATGAAATGTATAAAATGTAATAACTGATATAGTTCTTTGTTTAAAGATTATTCATTTATTATTATATGTTGTTCCGCTGCGAATTGTGAGACGGTGATGTTGTTCTGTTGTTTCTTGTTTCTGTTCTATTTTCTATCTATGTTCTCTATTCTCTTTTCTTTTCTCTCTATTTTCTACCTTCTTATTTCTTCTGTCTCTTCTTCTTTCTTTTTCTTTTCTTAAATTCTTTTTAAAAACCCATAACTATTTGGTTTTTCGGCAACGAAAATCCGCATGCGTTACATAAACAACCATAAACCAAACCAACAACAATTCCAAACAATAGATCAAGTTCATTCTTATCAATTTCATTTCATAACATTTGTTGTTTGATTTCGTTTTCATTCATATAATGGTTTATCTTTTAATTTACATTTATTTCTTGCAAATTTTCATCTCTATCCATTGATTCAGTGTTTACCTTACTTATTTGCACTTATACTTATATAAATTCATTTTTACTTATTCATATCATATAAATTTTCTTTTTATTGCATTACATTCATTTATTTCTCAATTTCATTTATTTACATTCATTTATCCATAGTATTAATGTTCAATTCAGTTACTAGGCATAACAATTTCATTAACTTAAGTTTATAATCTTTTACTTACAATGGTCCCTTTTCTATCACTACAATAACCTTCCAAATTACAACTTAAGTATATAACAATTATAACATCAATTCTTATTAATAAAAGCAATTTATTGAACACTTTCATAACATAAATTTTATCGTACAATTTCCATTACATTTTCTTATTAAACATTACAACTTTTAATATTTGGTAAGTTATATATATGCTTTTTAAGAATGTAATTCTAAATTATATAAGTTTATCTTATTTCTTTTAATATATTAAACGTTCAATAATCATATCTTTGTATTTATAGGTTACGTATTTCAAGTTTCTAGAAATTTCATTTATAACCTAGCATTTAATCTCTTATTTTAATTAGAGTTTCCAATTATTGATTGGTTGCATTCCATTTCACTACAATAATTGAAACTATTAATTAACGAAAACTTACGAACTAAATACCGGGTTAAAATTCAAATCATTTTAAAATAATATATAAATATATACGTACAACTTATATATCCAATTATATTTAAAACAATTTAAAATTTATATTTGTTTATCAAAATAAATCTGCAGTAAAACTACTACAATGGCCTTCCCATGTCGAAACTCGAAAAATGAAGGTCTATGATGCATGCACTCATCACCAAAATTATTTTCCAACGACAGAGAGGGGAGTACAGAACTTATTTCCTTTCAAAATTTCTTTAAAGCAATTCTTTCAAATCATATTGAAATTTTTGTATCAGGAAAGAATTATAAACAATATTATTATATTCCAAAATCCGTTGAAATGAAATTTTTCCAAAAATCTCGGAACTCAAATTCTAAGTTTGCAATCTTTTATTTATTTTATTTTCAAACTTATTTTCAACTAATATCTAAATTTCACCACATAACAACCAACATATTACAACCAAATATAATCTAGGAAAAATTATTTCATTCACCTATGTATCGAAACAAATATTGTGTCGGTCTATCCTATTAAGTGTTTAGAAATCCCTATTGTTGTCATAGCATCCTATGCATCAACCAGAATTTATAAATATAAAACGGAACAAATGAACACAGTATCAAAACCTTTTTATAACACTAACAAATACTCTCTCTCATATATACACGCTCAACGACTCATTATAGGGTATTTCTACCCTATTAGTAAAGAGTCAGACCCTACAAAGCTAAAGTTTATCGCTAAACCTCGCTCTGATACCATATGTAACATGCCGCCTTTTTGTACGTTTTAAATCGACGATAAACCACACACGTCAGACTCAAAACATACAGAAGGGTGGATTGGTATTGGGGTGAATAAGAAAAAGTAGAGAAAGAAAAACAAAAATAGAATCTTGCAACGGAACGATAAAATATAATAATCAAATAAACAGTTCATGAAGCTGTTTTACAAACATTTGATTATACTTATACAATGTATATCAGAGTTACACATACCAGAGAATAATAACTAATGCAGTAGAATACAATGGTGTAGTGGAATATAATAAATAGTAATAATAATTCTTCGTCTTCGTCCTCCAGAAATGTGACGAACGCGATTTTTCGTTGCCAAAAAACCGTATCGTTAGGGTTAAAGAAGAAGAAAAAGGTAGAAGAAGACAGAAAAAAAAGATAGAATAGAACAGAAAGAAATAACAGAACAACATCAGAATCTCACAATTCGCAGCGGAACAACATATAATAGATAAATGAATCTCATTAAAACTAAGAACTATACATTTTATACGTTACATCATTATCAGAGTTTACAACAACAACAGACAACAGAGTATACATCAATGGACAGTTATATAAACTTGTCCTCTTACAGAATACACAGCGGAATAATACATAGTATAATATCATATACAAGTGGTATGCCTCAATATGTAGCTCGCCTCCTGAGCTCCATAGCACTCCTAACGTGATAACCCTACTCTAGACTGCCCGTGTGGAAATTGGTGGGCACCAGAGTTTAGGAAGAAAACAATAAATTCCAGGTCAGTCATGAGACTGGTGTGAGAACTTAAAACAGTTTATCTTTTAAAATAAGGAACAGGATAATTTTGAAATAGATTCGCAATGCTTTTTGGAAAAATGAGACTACCATAAGGCCTCCCGCACACACACACAATGCAAACGCAGAATCGGAGGAGATTTCTCCTTATGATAGTCAAAGATGCTTGATACACATTAAAAAGAAACATTTGATATTATTACTAGTGCATAGTGTAGAAAAACATTTCAAAAGTAGAATATAAATCTTAGCCAGCATAGGCATTCCGCACTTATGCCTACTATAGCTACCATCCAAACAGTGGGGCGCCACCATAAGTGAATGATAGGTTCTACAACTAAAACCGTACAAGATCGTATTGTTTCTTTGGATTTCCAACAAATGGTCAGGCCAAGGAACTTCCCATTGCCACATGGAAACGCCTCTGGAATGACGTCCCGAGAACCAAACCGGATCTCTGCTAACACAAGGCCGGGTTACCCCTAACTGGGTAACTACTGACACGAATATGTCATCACCTGATCGTAACCAATCTATCCGAGGATCCTCAATTTCCAACAACCACAAAGCAATAATTTTGCAGCAACAACATAGGTTAAGTATCTGGGCTCCATACCATGATACCACCTCTATCCAGAAGGAATTACATACACTAAAGGGGAGCTACCCCCTAATAACCTTGCCACAACCTTCCTGTTTTGACCATTTCCGGGGTATGAGGTCCGACGAAGTCTCGTCCACAAAGCCACGCTTTATAAAAAGCTGTGCTTTGGGTCAACAAATAATCAAAGAAATGATCACAAAGATAAATGATCAAACTAATGATTATATCACAAATGATCAAACAATGATCATTTCACAGCAACACTCAGCATGTCACATTACCAAATTGGGAGTATATCACTAATAACCTTCAACTACATAACCTCTGAGCTAGTACGTCTCAGAGAAGGGTGTTAAGCTAAGAGAATAAATTCTCCGCCACCAACAGAAATATTTTTGAAAGAAATCAGCTTTATATCTCAACTTGTAATGTCATACATACAATCCATACAAGTCTGTTCCGGGCTCGAACAGAACCGAAGGCACTTACAAAGAAGCCCTTGCATTCCGGATAATTTCTAGTCACGTCCGGACTTCCCGTCACTAAGGGTGATAAAACATCTATATCGGAGATCAGCCGATGCAGAGTAACTCAACGGTAATCCTTCCATTTTCAAAAATATCCGGTCTTCAACACCGGTCATCAAATGCAATCCATTACGACGTATCATAAATTCGGAATGGGTTATACGACCCCGAGGTCCTTTCCCGACTAACCCGAATAGTGAGCGCTTATATTAAAAATAAGTGTGGCATTCAATTTCAAACAATCACAACAAATACCTATTTAAAGGTAAATATTGTAGTCGGATTATTTGACAATCAATAGGCATGCTCAACATCACCAAATTCCAAATAATTTTTCAAATTATTTATTTTCCAAAATATCTTTACTAGATATATCTTTCCACACTTCAAAAATAAATCAACGTTTATTTTTAATCAAATCCCTTTCCATTTATAAATTCCATAGTGAATTTACATTCCAAAATATTTATGAATATACGATTTCAATTATTCATTTTCAATTTATCTTCAAAAAGATAAATTCTCAAAACGTTTCATTTCACATTGGAAAAACATTGCCATACTTATTTATTAATAAGTAATTCACAAATCCATTTATTTTCAATACTTAGAAAATATTCAATATACTTAATATCGAAATTAAGTATATATTTCATTCTTTAAGGAAAACATTCACTTAACACATTTATTTGGTTCAAAACGAATGTTGCGTAAAACATCGTTACGACGACCCAAAATCACTAGTATAGGGATTCAAAATTAAAGTAGATATATAAATCCCAATACTATATAATCATTTTCTTTCGGAAACCATTTACTATAATAAGAGTGTTATAATCCATCTTTTCCTTCTTTCACGAAAACGTCTATTTCAACAACAATGTTGAAATCTATGGTTTCGATTCTTAACACATTTTATAACATCGTTAGATCTTTTTAATTATATTTAAAACATTACCTCCAAAACAATTTCTTTAACATATTATTCACTATTCAAAAACGTGAATATACTTCTTTAACCAATTTCATCATTTCTATACATTTTATTTTAAAGGATTATTCACTGTCTAAAACGTGAATATAACTCCATTAATAAGTTATAACAATTTACTTATCAAAATAAGTCGTTTGCGGATTTATAAAACAAAGTTTAAAATTTCCATTTCTATTTATTTTATAACAACTTCCTTTTATAAATCTCCTTTATTAACCTATTCAATTTATAACCCAATTATAAACCAAAAGTTCATATTATAAGTTAGATACTTATAATTTATTTGTTCACAAAATCGTTCTTTTAAACTTCCCAAATTGTAAATCTTATAACTTATAAGATTCATTTATTTACCCATATCTATTCCTCAAATACTTTACAAATTTTATAAACCTACTGCTTATAAAATTCCATTTATAACTTCACCGTTTATAATCCTATAAATTTCATTCATTTATGAAATTCATTTACAATTCATTCTAACACTTATAAAAACTCATTTAATAATTCAAATATTTTAATTTATAAATATCCATCTTATAATTCTTTTGTACAAATCAATTTGTATTATTATTATTTTAAAAACGTCTTTAAACTCCTTTATAATTTCACCATTTTTGATTTATAAAATAATCAAATTTTATAAATCCTATATTTCAAACTTTTTACAATCAATTCAAAAATCCCGATTTAAACTATTTTATCCTTTTAATAATTTAAAAATCGTTATTTAAAGCTTATATACTTCACAATCACACTTAAGTATAATTTTCCAAAAATCATAACGTTTATAAGAATAAAATTATAACGTTTATTTATTTTAACAATTCAAAATTTAATAAAAAGTATACTTTCGAAAATCTCTTTTAAATCCCTTTTAAAACCAAAATCATTATTTTAAAACTTCAGAAATGGATCCGATGATGCAGCAGCACCAAATAGTCAATCACGACAACAAACATCATATATCGATATGATAATCAATCAAATATCACAATATCTAAAAATCAAATAAATACTGGTGAGGAATCCAGTTGGATCCCTCCAACCTGTTACCCTGCATCCACAAATATTAGCACAATACCAATTCTGCTCCAGTATGGAATTATCGCGGTATATGGGATTTATAAAATATTATCCGCTTAATAGGCGGCGCAATAGGGTCTCATCCGCTATATAATGCGGGAAAATCAACTCCAAGTACATAAATAATACCAATTTCACTGTATTGTGAAATATTCGCGGTATATGTTTTTAATAAATAACGTCCGCTTACTAACGGCGCATAATGTCTATTTTAACAATCAATAGATAACAATCATCATTCCAACATACAATCAAGCAATTTTAAATATAACTATTTAAAATTAAAATCGATTTCAATTTCGTTTTAGCGATTTATTTCGAATAAAATTAAACGGACGTTTAGTTTTACCCGAAATTTTCGCTAGCTCCAAACGACTCCAATCCCTCTCCATAGCGTAGTGATCGCCTTTAAAATTCCAACGCAACTGGTTTTGCGCGTTTTCGACCTCGTATGAAAAAGATACGAATTTTTAAAGTTACACGAATTTTTTATATAAATTTACAACATATTTTTATATTTTAAACCTACATCTAAATCACAGCCGTTGATTCCATCCTCTGCAAATCTTGGCCGCACCCTTCCTCCTACCTTCTCACGTTCAATACCCAGTAATGAGCACGCGTCCAAACCCATTTAGCTCCAAATTAGGGTTGGATTTTCGAGCCTCCACGACGAACATGAACACGATCAGAAGCTTCCACATGAACGACCATCTTATTCTATACCTTCGGCTGCAAGGGCATGGAGCTCGGCCCCCTCCAACACCTTGAAATTCGTGCCGACCTCATGGTGAACGCGGGCACGTAGCCCCCACCTCGTCGCTCCAAATCTGATCATCACCGTATAGAATCAAAGCTCTCATCGAGCTCTTCAATTTCGCTGTTGAACACTTTCTCTAATTGCTTACGGATTTGGAGAGATTGAGGAGGAAAGAAGATGAATTTCTGGCCTTTGAAATGTAAGTGGCAGCCGGCCATGTTTTCTAAACCATAGGGTTATAATTTTTGCAAATTTATGAAGAGAGCAAGGGCTTTTATAGAAAATTTTCCAATTTACTATTCATTGAAAATTTTCCGAACTCCAAATCTCGCGCGGTGACTGGCGTTTCCAGGGTTTACCCCGCGTTCCGAACATAATGAAACATGTTTCGGGAGCTAATTCGGTCATCTGTGCGAGTTATGGCAATAAACGATCAATTTAAATTAAACTGATTAAACGAATTTTCTAGGCGTTTTGGCTTGCCCCGGACAAACGATAAATCCGATCGACTTGAAATTTGAAATCATACAATAATATCACATTACGGATCCGATGAAACTGGTTTCGTCGAAATCCGAGACTGTTTGAAAAATGGCTAATTTCACTAGTCGATTAAATATTAAAATATTCAATTTTCACAAATAAACTTTTAATTTGATTTTAAAAGTTCTAACACATCATTCTAACTTCAATATGATAAAATAAAGTTTTACAAATCATTTTGAATCATATTTAACTCAATTTTCAATTATTTCCATAATTTAACATATTAAATTATCGATTTAATTATTCAACTAAATCCAATTATTCGAAATAAAATTTATTCGACTTATAAATTTCACTTATTAATATTTAAAATCAATTAAATATCAAATTTTAATTAATTAAAATTCTGGATCGTTGCAAGAAATAAGGCCTTCAAATCCTGAAATGCTCAGGCTGACCAGAGCGAATTGAAAAGACAAAACACTCGAGTCAAAACTGAAAGATCTTATGTAAGTTAAATCAATGGAAAACAATATGAATGGAACAACGTCAGAGATGTTTACAGGATTTGACATCTCCTATCCAGTGTCAAACGTGAGTGTAGTAACTTAAGAGATGCCGGGATTCACATCTCCTAAGGATCTGTTACACTTTACTATGTAATAATATACGCTATTATAATAATGTCTATTAGTAAAATAAACTTACTTTAAAATAGCATTAAGGAGTGAACCAATATTCTCCTTAACACGTAATAGCGCTAGTAGTCTATACAGTACCTGCATAACTCCTGATCGGGAGACTACGAGAAGATACTCCATAGGTACGACACAAATCAAACTCGTACAAGGCTCGCTAGGGTAGATGACACGACACACAAGGTAATGCTAGGGTAGATATACCAATTAAGCACACAGGCTGGTGGTGACGCGTAGCGCGCAGCTACCGCCCGACTTGAGCCATACCCCCAAAATTAAAACTCAAAAGTGGCCAACAAATAAATCTCAAAGTAAGAATATAATATCGAAGGAGTGTGTCCAATAAGAGGGCCTACCTCACTAACCCGAGATCGCTCCTGTTTTAGCCACCTTAAGAAAACTCATGGGAGTCGGGTCCACGTTCATACCTCAAAGGAACGTCGCCACCATCCTACTTCATTCTGGAATCTCTACTGCGTAACGGTTGTTAAAGTGGTTTTTGGAGTTGGCAGAGAGTATGGAAACTTCCAATCCCAGTCTCTTTAACAACCAAACGTTATTATAACACCGCGGTCATTTCAAAATAATTTATACTTCAAAACCGGAGTATACTACCCATTTCAAAAACCAAATCAATATAATGTAATTTTTATTTCACAAATACCCTTTTCCAAAAACCATAGCACTTTCAAAGTTATACACTTCGAAATCAAACACTTGAAATTATACACTTTCAAATTATAATACCTTGAAAACTCATAACTTTGAAACATAATTTCCACCACTTAAATGGTTTAAATATAAAATACTTTATGTAATAAATAACTTCCTCAATTTCCCAAATCTATTCCATAACAACTCAAATTTCTACATTTTATATTTAACCAAATCCCAAATCACAAACTTCAATTCATTTCCCAATAAACTATTTTAAATTATATCAGTTTCAAAACAGATTTGATCCACAAAATAAACCATTTCAAATTCAATATATTTCAAACTTTAAGTATTCAACACTTCCAAAACTAAGTTTAATAATTTCGTATATACGTCAAATTCAAATTTTTATTATTTACTTTTGAAATATTCACTTAATAAATCCATTATCATTTAAACAAAACCCAAATTACAAATAACTAAATGTTTCCTTCAATTTATTTATACTTGAAATATTTATTTAATTCACCTTAAACAAGATCAAGTTATAAATCATATATGTTACTGATCTCAAATTCCATAAGTTCCAAATCGGTTTGATTTAATAAATATCTACATTTAATACAATTCCAAATCAATTTCAAATTTATCTTCTCAGCCTACATTTTATTCAAACCATTATAAACCCTATATAAAATATAATTTCTATAAATACTTAACCATATTACGTTTTTAAATAAATCCATCTTTATTTCTAAACTTGTTTTATACCAAACAAATTTATACATAGCTAAAAATCAATAATTTAACTATATATAAAGTAACATTTACATAATACCTGAAATCGGTATTTCTATAAAACTATATATCTCTTACAAAGTCATATAAATCATTTCAAAATATTTTTATATATAGACCGCGGTGTTTGTATAAAATTTTCTATCCTATGGTCAGGTGATACGGATATTTATCATTTCAATCCGCAATTTAAAATATAAATACGGTTATATATCATTTCAAACGGCAATTGTGACGCCCCACCTCTATACCCACGCTAGCCAAGAACACTACGATGTAGTGCTGTCAACTAGCACGGAGAATATGGCTGTTGAGGAGCGGCCATCAATAGTTGGCCTTACACTAGTATTGGTTATCTCGATGGGAGTGATATATAAATATATATATATTCTTTCATTTTTCATCTCTGATTTATTTTCTCCCATCGACATACCCCAATTCCAGTATAAAGCGAACTACGATGGTTCGTAATAGTTTAGAACAGTAAATATAAAATAACAACACAGATTATATAAATGCGGAACACAGATGAAACAGAAAGTCTCATATATATATATAATAACTGATGTCAGTTACAATACATTCACACGGTACATATGACACGGTACATATGATACAACTACAACAGTCGACTCTGGAAGTTACATATACAAGTACATTAACGTATATAATATACATGAATACATATCTTCTTATACAATCATACAGACTACTACAAATAACGACGACTACTCCAAAAGATATGAAAGAACTTCATAGCTCTAGCAGCAACCCAAAGCAGAATATCTACAACCTGAAATACTCGGTCTGACCCGAGTATTAAATTCAAAGAAAATAATACTCGGGTCAGTCTAATTCAAACTCAGTTATTAGTGCACAGAAGCAATAATAATTAAATAATGAATAGACGACAGTAATTAAGCCAAATCAGAATGCAATTCAGAATATTGAATTGAAATAACAGAACAGTCCAAACCATTGAAATATCAATTAAAATATTAAGATGAGTAGGGCTGCAGTACACGCACGCGTGTACTGCCTCGCCACTACAGCACATGAACTACGCAAGAGATTAATAAATCAAAACAAAATAGAATATCACAAAACCATACCGAGTGGCTGCAGTTCACGCTTGCGTGCACTGCCTTGCCACTATAGTGATGTCGTACCCAAAAACTCAATACCGTGTGGCTGCAGCGCGTGCACTGCCTTGCCACTATAGTGATGTCGTACCCAAAAACTCAATACCGTGTGGCTGCAGTTCACGCTTGCGTGCACTGCCTTGCCACTATGGTACAAGACGACATCATAACTCCAACTATTGACGGCAATCAATACTGCAGAGGTCAAGTCACGACTAACATGATTCAACACAACCACAAAACCAAGCCAAAACTATAGTGACAACAAAATGCAGCAAACGACAGTAAAGTCTCACTAATGAAATGAAGTGAAGATTCCAAAAATCAATGCTACAGCCTCAACAATATAATGTGACAGGTCTGGGGAACATGACCTGAGTGCACAACCTCAATGATACCCAACATAAATGAACTGTGTGTTCTATATTCAATTGCATGCACATTCAACTAGTGATTATAAAAATGAATGGGCATGTAGTGTTTTATGCCATAACAGGTACATATGTCTGCATGTCGTGCATATGTATGCAATCCAATTCAGGTTAGAGAGGGATACAGGCAGTTTACACGGCATAGGACAGGGAACCAACATGTACAACATCAAGTGACACAACTACACATGACTGCATAGTATAAAGGTGATCAGTGAATCAATGAGTAAGACTGCACAGTGAAACGACACGCAATTGAAACAGGCAGTGGCAACACAATGATGAAGTATATAAGTGCAGATGCACAGTGCAGCAGATATGAATGTTCATGTTCATGTGCAACATCAAGGGAAGCACCATTAAAACAGGCTACTACAATGGATTACCACCTAATCGAACTATCGAAGACCAATGGACAGTGGCAGTGAAACAACAAAGAAATGCTCCAGTCAATGAATCGACACGAGTTCAAGAATCGTAAAACAGCTGTCTCAAATCAAGACAATGCCACCTAGATTATTTTCGCAAAAAAATCAAGTATGCAAATCAAGTCCCAAAAATAACTGCAGTGCAATTTAACAACACATGCATACACACATACAAAGGTATGTATGAACACATATGAAGACAAGTAAAAAAAAAAAATAAGTAGGAAGTGAATTGCAAAATCAATACAGAGGGGATTCCAACCCATAGTTCAGAGCAATGCCCAAGACACAATCGAAACGAGTTCGAAAACTCATGGGCTGCTGTTTCAAATCAAGACAGTAATCTAAAGTGCACAATCAAAGGATGCAAGCATTCACATGAACACATGAAGTAATGCAACGAAGCCACAATATCATATAATCAAAGACCAGACACCACAATGCATCAACCACTGACTCCAGCAATAAGTAAACAGCAAGAGGGATGCCAGTATGATATGCAACAGGCCTCAAGGAGGACGCAAAACAGGGAGTGAGCAATGCATATGAACAAGTGAAACAGGGTAACACCAAAGAATACCAGAACAAACAAAAATGTTTGTACTAAATAGTGTGGATTCCAAGCAAGAGAGTCTTGAAATCAAAGAATCAGCAATTTTCAAAATTCCAGTTCCATAAAAGTCAAACATTATCAAAACTGGAGTCGTAGAATACATATACAAATTAGGGCAGGGAACCAGATTCAAAATAATACCGAAATCAAGGAGGAACCAACAATGATACACAATAATCGAACGGCCGAGCACAGAAGAACTTCACAAAACAACATCGAATCAACGTGAAATTGCCGAAACACTATATTAAGCATGAATTAGATGTGAGTGGTAGCACTCACCTTGTCGACGAATTGAAGCATCACAGAGACGAGCAAAGCCAAGGACGAACGAAACCCCAATTTGGGAAGAAGGGGTAGGAGCGATCGAAAGTAGCCGCCATTAATTTCCTCTCGATCGATTAGGGCACGCGAATGAAAATGAAAGGGGGATCGGGTCAAAGAACGTAAAGAGGGGGATTGGGTTTTTAAAATTTTTCACGGCCCAAAAAAGGTAAGGCCAAATAAGTAAATAAAAAAATAAAAAATAAAAAGAAAACTTTTATTTAAAGTCCTAAATTTCTTTTATCAATTTATAAATTAATTTTAATTCAAAATTTAAAAACTTCAAATAGAAGTTTGTGTCAATATTAATCGTTTAAATTGTTGATTATAATTGACGCAAAATACCGGGTTGTTACAGCAATCTCGACTGAAGTAAAAATCCACAACTTGTTGTTTATAACAATATAAAGCACAACATCCATTCATCTAATATCAATCATCAAACATTTGTCACAATCATCATCCAATTTAATCAATAACATCAATATAGAACGGATAAAAAATAATAGGTATTTACTGCCAGTTTATATTCAATGATTAATTAAATAACTATTTTATCCAAATAAATTCAAAAAAACTGAGATGATGATTCAGAATATGCCAAACAGTCATAAAAATTTCTAATCATATAATAAGTCAATTTATCAAACATAAGAAATTTTAGAAGTTATGAGTGGGTTAAAACTATCACCTTTTGAATTTAAATTGAATTTAAATCCAATTTAAACACAAAATTTGAACAGTCTTAGAATCCATCTATACCAGTGCCATAATGTCCAGAATTTTAATATGAACCCAGCGGAGAAAACCGCGCGTGAATTGGACCTCATATGCACAAGTTATTAACATTTAAAGTTAGACGATTTAAATTAGAAAATAATTAAATAAAGTAAAAGAAATTTACACGTCACTCACCCATCTCCTCCAGAAACCTAACCCTACCCATCACGCACGAGACAAGCCGCCACCTTTAACCGAAAATCGTTCCACCTACGTCGCCTATCTCCATGATCTGAGCACTTTCCTACGTCCACCGACCCAGGGGGCACCCAAGGCCCGGACATCGCCGCCTCCGGTCGCATTTTGCGCCGCCGCCACCGCTATGAGTTAACCCTAGGTTGAATTTCTGATGATAATCCAGCCGTTAATCCATCAAACGAACACCAGCGATGAGAAGCACTCGTTCATCTCTACACAACGGTAGCCTCCAATTGATGATCAGACGAAGTCGATCATGACTCGATGAACGGCCGTGGATAGTTCGAAGTTTTTTTGAACGAATGATGCAACAGAACGAAAAACGAATTGTAGATCTTAGATGCGCTCATCGAGAGCTTTTCGATGATATAAAATTTGATATTGTTTGAGGAGTTCTGATTTTGAATTTGATTTTTGATTTTGAATTTGCAGTTTGGGTTTTAGGGTTCTGTCTGCCATTGACAGAGGAGAGGCAAATAGAATTGTCCATACAGAAATGAGGAATAAGAAATAGGCTAGGGTTTATAATGACATATATATAGGCAGAAGAAAATAGAAGCAAATGGGCTTGATTGGTTTGGAAAAAATTAAACATTAAATGGCCCGAAAAGCCCGTTTCGATTCCAGAACAAAAATGGGTCAATCCCTATATCAAAATAGATGTTTTAAAATATTTTAAAATCAATGGAACAGGTTTCAAGTCCAAATTCCATTGTATGAAGAAGTTATGGTAAAATCAATTTATTTCAAATTGATTTCAATTGATTTTAATTAAATTGATTTCGAGGCATTTCGAGCCCGTACGATCAAATGACAAATCTGATCATTACGAAACTTGAAATCCTACAATAATTCACCATTATGGATCAGATGAAACTGGTTTCGTCGAAATCCGAGTCAGTTGCAAAAAATGCTATTTTCAATTAATCAATAAATTAGTATTAAATAAATTAAATCAAATTTTCAATTCCAATTCTATAATTAGTAATCTTTATCATTTTTGATTTCTTGAACAATTTCAATAATTCAAACAAACTTAGATGTCAATTTAAAGTTGATTAATCCACCAATTTCAGTGTTAAATTTCAATTTAATTGAATTTAGAAATTATAATTTAAATTTTCAAAAATCCCATTAAATTTGACCTTTCATCCTATTATTTAATCTACTATTATCAAATGGATGAAATTAACATTGGTTCATGATTTATTACATAATATTCTCCATTTTCAACTTAATTTCCATTAACGTAATATTTAAATATTTAATTTCGTTGTAATTACAATTAATTTCCAATTAAATTAAATGGACTACATAAATAGGTAACTTATAAGAATTGTTACTATTCGCTTTCTATTTTATTCATAAGTCCATTACTTACAACCAATGTTACCATTATTTTTATAAGACAAGCATCATTCAATTATTATTAATCAAAGTATTATTTCGTTTCTTAATTCAATATTTACTTTTATTTTCTTTTATTAAATTTATAGCCAAGCATACATTTACCTTATTTCAACTAATTGGAATCCCGTTCAAATTGTAAATAATTAACTATGAATAACGTTGTTGTGTTTCACTTTAGTTATTATTTCGTTAAATAAATTACAAAATTTTATATCTTCCAATATTTATCCACAATTTCTGACTAAGTTAACATTTTTAAATTGTTAAAAATTACGGGTCGTTACAGCTTCCATAGGCCGTACGGCCATGTCGCCCCTCTCCACATAGAGCCGTACTCCACCAGATCTCTCCCCCCGGCCACACCTCACCATGACGAACCCGACCGCGATAACCAAATCCAAAATCGAACCTAAAATCCACCGCGAAAGCTAACCCCAACCTTTGAGCTGCTACTTGTGTCGTGTCACCTACCTAATCGAAACCACTACGAGTTTGTTTTGTACCATACCTATGGAGTGCCCTCTGACGACGCCTAGTATGGGGCAGATTACGGTACTGTATAGACTGCGGAAATACATAAAATGTGTTAAGGGGGATATAGGTAACGCCTTAACGCTATTTTAATAGTTTACTTTGCTTTAGACATTATTATAATAGTGTATATTACTACATAGTAGATAGTTTAACGGATCCTTAAAGGATGGGTGGTCCTAAGCATCCTTTAAGTTACTGATGCATTTCTTTACAGTTCACTTGAGTTGATTTACACTTTATAAGTATGTATTTCCTGACTCGACTGTTTTGTGTTTTGCTTTACGCTCGGGTCAGCCTAAGCATCACAGCTTTGGATTCACCTTTGGAGCTAGAGATCTGCTGGGGATTTAGCTATATATCTGTTATTTCTATTTCGGTTATTTCCACTCAGCTTTGTCTATGTATTAGTGGACTTACCTACTTGGATTTTCTGTTGTATCTCTTTATAGATCTGGTATTTTATATTTGTTCTGAGACTTCTTATCTAGTAGCTTCATGAATAACTATGTTTATTTTATTCCGCTGCGAATTATTATGATATTCCGTGTCTGTGATTCTGTGATAGATTTTATTTGCTCCAAATTTTATTAATAATCAGTTGTTTTGAATTATTCAAGTCTGACACATGTGGTTTTATTGTCGATTTGAATGGTCCAAAATAGCGTGATGATACAATGTTTGATTGTTGATATTGGATGATTGGATGTTATGTTTAATTTATAAACCGTTATCACTCTGCAAGCGATCTTAGTTATTATTAGGAAAGTCACTATAGGTTGAAATGATACAAACTCGAACGACCTGTAGGTTAGGAATAAATCGTTATTGATTGAAATGATAAACTTGAGCGATTTTATGGATTTCGAAATTTAACTCGAGATTGTAGATCGAAATGATATATATCCGTTAATTTAAAATATTTGCGGATTGAAATGATAAATATCTGTATCACTTGACCATAGGCTAGAGAATTATATACGAGCACCAGATTCGTTGAATTTAATGATTATAAATCCTTAAACATTGAATCCAGTTAAACGATATTAAAAATAGAATTTGACTAATATTAATTGAATTGTTTTATGTAATTATTTAAAGGATTTAAATTGAACATTTAAAGTTGAATTTAAAGTATAAACGACATTCATCAAAATTGATTTAATGAAATGTTGGAAATTGTAATTTCGAAATTTATTATCTCGGTATAAATTGTAAATGTTCTTTTAAATTCTAACTTTAAGATTTTAAACTATTATAATAATTTAACCTATTTTAAACCAACTTAATCAATTTAAACTATTTAATTTATTTTAGTCTAATTTTACCTATTTTAAATTAAATAACCTATTTAATCTATCTTCATCTATTTTAATCTATTTTGATCTATTTTAATATATTTAAATCTATTTTATATCATTAAATTATATTAAACTATTTAAATTTATTTTAATCCATTTAATCTATTTTAATTCTATATAACCTAGTTTAAATTCATTTAATCTATTTTAAACTAAATAAATCCATAATAAACCTATTTAATCTATATTTTTTTTGGCAAGGCCAGTGGGGTTAAAAATAGACCCCTGCATTTTATTGATGTACCAAGAAAGATGTACAAAGATGGAAGAAACAAAAGCCACCTAAATACTTAGGCAAGCAAGAAACAGAGAAACATGAAAACTAGAGGAAAAAACAGGCATATCGAAAAGAAAACTAAAAAACACAAGGAACACAAGAGGAACCGAGACAAGCATGAATTCAGGAGAGAGTGGTCAGAAATTCAGGATCAAAAACATCCCTGGAAGCAACAATTCCAAACCTCAATCCCACCACTATACTTTATTTCATTTTCATGATAGATTTCCTTTTTGCACTAAAGGTAATTGCATTTCTTTCATCCTGGATGATCGAGATGAAAACTTTAAGAGTGAACAGGAGAATAAAGTTAGATTCACATTTCCACCTTGTAGCCTTGAATATTAGATCCCATTCAACTTCACTAACTAAAGCAACGCTCCTGCCGGTGGTGAGAATATTCGTAGAACACCATAACATGTAGACATAAGGACAGTTAAAGAACAAATGAAGAGAATCCTCCTCAGCAGCTTGACCAAAACTGCAAGTGGTATCGATATTGACTCCTCTTTGTCTCAACAGAATTTTCATTTTCAAAGCATTGATGAATATTTTCCAAACAAATAGGTTTTGCCTTTCCGAGTTATGATTTAGCCAAATACACTTAGACCAACTGAAAGTCACACAGTTACTCTGTAAACAAGGTGCTTGTACGTGCCACTAATCTTATACTTCTCTTGACAGAAGGACCAAGATATTCCATCATGTGGGGCAAAGGTTACATGATAACCACGCAAAAGACTCCAGTGTTGTCTGACGTACTGATTACTAGAGAAAGGGAGGACAACACGACCATCATCAATAAAATTATATGCCAAAGCATTCTTGCTAATCTATTTTAAACCATATAAACTATTTTAAATCTATTTGAAGTATTCTGATCTATTTTAATTTATTTTAAATTTATTTAGTCTATTTTAAACCTATTTAACCTAATTTATTTCTATTTAAAACTATGTTAAATAATTAAAATATTTATAATTATCTAAATTATATTCTAAATTTCAGATGGTGTAAAGCGAAAATGTTTATAATTAAAGCCTTGATTTTAAAGCGAATAATGTTTAATAATGTATAAACGCACATTGGAATTTAAATGACATATTTGATTGAATATGATGATTTTGAAATGAGGGTTTAACCTATTTTGGAAATTTGATTTTTTGAAAGAAAATACAATTTCGAAAGCGATATGATTTCAAATGTGATATGATTTCAAAGGTGAATATGATTTCGAAAGTGAATATAATTTCGAATGTGATATGTTTTGAATTGAATATGATATTTGGATATCAATTATGAAACAGTTTTGAAAATTTAAAAGAACCATCCGGTGTGAAATAAATGTTGGGTTGTTAATGAGATCGGGATCGGATATTGCCATACTCTCTGCCAATACTGAAAACCACTTTAACAACTGTGTACGTGGTGGAGATTTTGGAAATGAAGTAGGATGGTTTGGCGAACGATTCTGTGTGAGGTATTTATGTAACCCTGACTCCCATGAGTCATCTTAGATGTGACTAAAACATGAGCTATACCGGGTCAAGCGAGGTTGCTCCTCCTATCGGACACATTTCTTCAATACCATATTATGACTCTGTGATTGATTTTGTGGACACCTCTTGATTTTATTTGGGAGTGTGTTCCTAGGTGGGAAGTAATAGCTGATATGCATTACCACCAGTACGGTTGTGCAAATGGTATATCTACCCTGGCATTGCCTCAAGTGTTGTGTTCACCATTCCTATTGTGCCTTCTATGAGTTTGTTTTGTACCATACCTATGGAGTGCCCTCTGGGTGAACCTCACGGAGGAGCATACTGTACTATATAGATTATGGGAATATATAGAATGTGTTAAAGGGGATATGGGTAATGCCTTAATGCTATTTTGATACTTTACTACTGTAGACACTATTATAATAGCATATTGTACTACATAGAAGATAGTTTAATGGATCCTTTGGAGATGGTAATATCGAATATCTCTTAGGTTATTTCACTCACATTGACATTGGACGGAGATGTCAAACCCCGTAAACGTCTCTTACGCCGTCACACTCATATTTATTTACTGATTATTTAACTTACATAAGTCTTTTAGTTCCGAGTCCAGTGTTTTGTCTTTTCATTACACTCGGGTCAGTCTGAGCATTTTACTGTATCGAAGACTACTTTTGGATGACGAACATGGAGACTTGAGTACTAGTATTATTTATTTTATTTATTCCGCTACATTATTTATTTATTATTGCTGTATGTAACTCTGATCTGTATTATAAAGTATAATCAAATGTTATTTGCAAAACCGCTTCATGAACTATTTATTTGATATTTATACTTTGTCATTCCACTGTGAGATTCTCCATTTGTTTCCTTTCTTTCTCTGCTTTTTCTTATTTACCCCATAGCAATCTACCGCTTTGAATGGTTTGAGTTGGCACATGTGTCGATTTAAACCATCCAAAAGAGCAGGTTGTTACAATAACATTAATATTATTCCAACATCTCCTAAATTTTGTCCTCCTTCACTCAATATTAAGGTTTGTTGTTTACCTTTTATAAAGTAAACAAATAAATTAATTAGAAAAGTGGAAAAAAACAGTTAATTTCCCTAAGTGATTATTTAGTTATATCCATTCTATCTTTTATTCAGTAACACATATATTTACATACGTAAATTTTCGTCCAATGATTAATGTAAAAAAATTGTAATCTTTGACCATTGTATTATTTTCTCCCATAAATTTGAGAATGAAAATCTCAATTCTAGCATTTTAACCCTTCAAACATTCATATATCATTCGCTCACACCCTTCAATAATCAATCGTTCATGAACTAACCATCCTTCTACTAAAAAATTTTGCATTTTCAATACAAGAAAGTTTTATTATTTCCTTGCTACTTTTTTATCTTTACTCTCTTCTTCCTCCTTGTAGTTCAACTTTCTCATAATTTTACTCTATTCCTTATTCTTTTTGTATAAGAAAAGATTAAAATAAAAAATATAATTTGTGAATAAAAATGGATTCTTTCCAAACTGTTTTTTAGTTGCTTTCATTAACTTTTCAATAAAATAAAAAATTATTTGACTCGTCAATTAGTATTCATATTGTAATTTTTAAGATTTTATTTATGCGTCATGGTGATTATGTTTTTACTCATTTCTTTGACGACTAAGAATTTCATGGAAACATTATTTGAAAGCTGCCAAAAGAATGTTAGCTTGGTAGACAATTGACCATTAGTTTTATTATCATTTTTCTTTTTATTTGAGTTTGATACTATCATTTTTCTTCTAAATATTTGGTTCCTGATCTTTCTTTTGAGTTTCGTATCCAAATATATTTTTTACATCTGATTTTTATTTCAATTAGTATATTTATGATTTTTGCTTCCTCTACTTATTTTGTATAAGTTTAATAGATGAATAACATATAAACTTAAGTTTTTCATAAAGATTCATTATTAGTAAGGTTGAAATATTTATTTATTCGTAAGTTCTACGTCTAATACTAGTTTCGTTTAACCTTTTTATAGGTAAAATTGAATCATAAGTGATTGATTGCATGATTATAAATTGGGTTTTCTTTGTTTATTTTCAGGTCATTATTGGTTTATTAATATCTTGATATCAAATTATCGTCAATTGTACATTATAATTTATCAAAGGTAAAGTTGATATTTTTTATATTCTTAAACATAATTGCATAAGAACATTAAGTTAGGTGAATAACATTATTTAAATTAAAAGAACATTCAAATGATAATTTTTCACACCTTCGTTACTGAAAAAGTATAAATGTTTGTGTAAAATTTTGTTCTGTTTTAGTATGCAACTCTAAAATTTTGTTAAAATTTGAGTTATACACACACACACACACACTATTAACTAATTTATTTTTTAGATGTTAATATAATTTTAGCCAAACTAAAGTAACTTTTTATAAAATATAATATATTTCTCTCAATCAACACAAATTTATTTCATTATCCAATAGTGATTAATAAACCATATAACATTCATAACCAACATGCATTTTTTACTTGAATGCATGGCTATCACAAAATTCTTGGAAGGCTTATGGAATAGTGAGGTAAATGTTTAAGACTTTTTTTCAAATATTCTTTTATATTATGTTGTATTATTTTGTTAGTTGTTTGGAGATGTCTATAGATGATTATAAATTGAAAATTTTGTTACTCTTAGTTTTTATAAGTAACTTTGAACATAATGACCTGCCTTTTTGAGCATCGAAATTCGATACCGAATATTACCAAATGTCAGCATCTAATCAACAAAATGGAAAATTGTCAAGGTAAATAAAAAGAAAAGAATGGAGAAAAAAGAAAATTAGAATCTAACAATGGAATTAACAATATATAATATAATAAGTATGGTAAAAACTGTCACTCCAAAAAACATAGTACATCAAAGTTATAAAAAAAGCTTATCAGCTGGATAGTTATAAAATCCCGACCTTTCGATTACTGGTATGGATACTATATAACAAAACGAAAAGTAGAAACATTACAATTGATGAACCTCCAGCTCTTGCCAAGACTTCCATAACACCAAAGCCGACTTAGAAATATACTCGGTCTGACCAGGGCAATATAATAAAATAACATATGGCTTAGTTTGGAAATACTAGTATGAGGAAACTGAAATATTGGTCAACATATAAAAATGCTGCAAGGCTACTCCGCTAATGCAGAATAAGATTTTACCTCATAGGAATAACATTAAAATATGAAAAAGTGTATATAAACAATAAGAAACAAATCCAAATAAGAAAGCTATAAATAGAATTGAAAACCAGACTTGAAAGAATAAAAATAATCTGAATGTAATCCAAACTGAAAAGAATGGACAAAACGGGATAACCGTCCAGACTTGATAGAATGGATAAAAATAATAATTAAACACCACGAAGAGTGGTTGTTTCTTCCCACTGTAATTAAATTAAACTACATTCAATGGTTCAACTCAAATAAGGAAAGGAAAAATTCCAACAAATGGTTGGGAAGGTGCACCACCCTTGAAGTATACCTCCAGTAATATACTCTTAAGATGCTCATATACTCCATGACACTTCTCGGACGATACCAAGCCGAATCCCGTGAAACCTTACCAAGAATCCGAATATCTCCACATCTAAGTGCACAACTGAATCTAAACTTGATGATATGTAAAAATACCCTTTTAATAGAAGCAGCCCCATAAAACTTGGCTTTCTCTCATGCCTTCGGTAATGGATATCAAAGCTTAAAAGAGTAGGATATCATTTTTAAGGTAATGATAAATTAGAAGAAAGCTGGATCCGATAATTAATAAATTAACTATAGGGGATGATTAAAATGATTGTATATGGAAGTTAAATATCACATATTTAACACCACCCGTCGATCCCAAAAAGTGTTATCTGTTGGGTGAAAATGAAGCCAAGCAGGTTAAGGTAGTGTTTACCTCTAAGCATTGCCTTGACGGCATTTTTGAAATTTGATATAAAAACGAGTCCAAGCCTCAACATTTGCTTTACAAGAATGAAAAATTCTTCTCGTATGAGCAATATCATTTACGGAATTATTTTTCCACAATCGAATAGAAATTTACTTTTGAAAATAGAACTTGTGCTTGATTTTTATATTAAAGTATTGGTAAAACACATTTAGAAATACCTTTAAATGTGTTCTTTTATGTAAAGAGAATTAGTAAGTAAACCTGTCTACTAATGCAGAGAATAGGGCTGGTTAAGGGCGACCATCATAGTGATACGTTAGTTAAGAGCTAAGCATGGCAATTATGTCTTGATTTTTTTTCATTACCTCATAAGTGGTAGACACTCTTAGTCCCTAACTAATGCATACTATGGTGGATTCGGACCATTTCAGAAATAATGTAATATACATGCAGATAGAAAACATCAGTCATGAACAGTAAACCCAGATCAGAGTATATATATATAAATACATACATCACCATACATCTCCATAATAATACATCACATATAAGTAGCATGGACTACTAAATCACACATACACCCATCCCACAAAATAATATACAATAAGACCCATAAAAACAGACGACTCAAAACGACATCCAAGCCAAAATGATAAGTCCAACCAAAACTATCTAGCTGATCCAAGAAGTGAATCAATCCAATCTAACCTGCAACTCGATCTGACCCGAGTGAAAAACACACTGGTCAGGCAAGCTAAACTTATCAGTAGTAAGGATCTCAATAATAAGCGGAATGGTGAGAATCACTCCGCTGTTGCCAATGGAATGACAAGTTGTTCATTATATCATTTATAAGAAAGGGGACATCGAGGATTCATCAATTTATTTCAAAGGAATTCAATAAGTAACATGCATATGGTTTCTCTTAAGGACATCGCTAAGTAAAGTGGATAAGGAATGAGAACCATACAATAAATTCATAAAGAAACATCAAATCACCATAATCTATCATAAGAACTCATTAAGAGTTAAAGGAAATCATAATCGAAATCACCATATAGAATAATGTGAATGTAGCCTATATCATACTCAAGGCCATATTCAAATAACACATAACAAAAATGTGAAATCGAACATAGAAAACTTCATAGAAAATTGCACGTGCTTTTCATCTTGACTAGTACTACTATTATTTGGTACCATACACCGTGATGACTTGGGGTCATTAACATCTTAGCATCGTGATCATCTTGATTGACTATAGTCGAATATCGCGATGACGCCCAAATCATAAAATCCGAGCAAACATCATGATGATTGGAATCTAGTAATGACATCAAGGACATCGTGATGATTCCTATCTTATACTCGGTTTGTTGTACTAATAACATCTTGAATGTGTCACAACATCTGGACTAGGAACCCAATGGGTGTAAATGTACGTCCCATACCATACGTTCGTACCTATTGGTTTACTATTCGTCACTAGATGCCATATTAGAAAACATTCATAAAAATCCAAATCAAACATACGCCGCCTCGTCTCATTGGCGAGTGTAAAGCACCTAACTCATCGTGTCTCATACTTTGATGAGTTTAAAGTGAAATCAAAACTTGTCTCATTTCATCGACAAGTAAAAGTCCATCTTAAACATCACAACCATCATTAATTCATCATAACAACCCCGCCTTATGTCCACGACAGGTAAAAATATCATAAAACAGTTCCTCAAAGCCGACTCGACAGTACAAGTCTGATATTAAGCGATGAGGCGAAAACACATGTCTCATACCACGTATTTTTGCCAAATCGTTTAATTCTCATTCTCATATGTTGAAGATCATCTAACTAGGCTATAATATATCTAGAAAATTTTTATAGAGAAAACGGGATTTTTAAATAATTTTTAGAAATTTTTAAGTAAGTTTTAAAAGGAAAAATCTATTTATCAAATAGATTATCTATATATAAAATACTTTTAAAAAAAATGAATAATTACTTAAAAACCCTTTAAAATGTTTCACAAACATTTATTTAATTAACCATGATTTATAAATAATTTTCAGAAACATATTCAAACCAAAATCAATAAAAACCATCGAATTCTTCAAATACCGATATTTATAGATATTTAGATTAAAATAGAATTTAAATAAAATTTAAATTCTAAACATTTCCAAAATCAAGCCAATCCATTGTTAGATAAAAAAACTTAAACATTCATCATCAAATTTATTCAACAATATTTTAAACCAGCGAAATTTGGAGTGAAACAGCTAACGAAAGCGCAAATAGAATCAAGAGAACAATCTACCAAACAACAAAGTTTTGGCTAACTTTGGTCACTAATTTGGGGTGCCAAAACAGCCCGGATTTCTACCAAATTTTACTATGTTATACTATGACATGAGGACTATAAAATATCAAAAATTTGGAGCAATTCGCTACAAAATGAAAGAGTTATGATTTTTCAAACATAGCTCTTTTCAGCAAGCACAAAAAAACAAGATTTTTGGCTGTTTTGAATCAAGTATTTTCTATATCAAAACAGCTCATAATTTCATGAAAATTTTCAGAAACATTTTTCAGTCCAACTTCTACAACATAACAGAAATTTGGAACATCGTTTCCTATAACCTAAAACAATTTACACTTAGCTTTATTTATAAATTTAAAACAATATTTATTGTCTCAAAAGATAATAAAACATTTTAAAAACTATTATATTTAAAACAATATTAATCACCATGAAAGGTAATTAACCACACTTATAATCTCTTTTAAATAAACACATATGTTATCTTTAATAAAAAATTGTTATTTACAAAATCTTTTATGCCATCAATAAATAAACTTTAAAATCTTTATTAACTTTGTTTAACTACTTTAAAATACTAAATTAGTCGATCAAATTAAAACACTTTTATTATATTAGTTAATTTACTCTAATCACTTTTACTAAATCAGTTAATTAACATTAAATATCATTAATTAAAAATATTTATTAAATTCAAAGAATCATTAATCAGAATGAATGATTAATCTCAAACATCATTAATTAAAATGATTAAATAATTTTTTAATACCATAAATTAAAACAATTAATTAAGTTTAAATAGTCATGAACTAATTGGATTAATTAAATCCAAACATCATTAGTTAAATGATAAATTAAAAGATCATTTATTAAGATGACTATTTAACTATAAACGAAACTTAATTAAAATGGTTAACTAAATTTTAAAAAATTTATTAGTTAAAACAATTAATTAAATTTAAACAATCATTAATTACAATTATTAATTAAAGTTTAGTATCATTAATTAAATGGCTTAGTTAATTTCAAATCTCATTAATCAAATAGATTAAATAATTTTTTAAACATCATTAATTAAAATAATTAAACAAATTAAAGTACCATTGTCTAAAATGATTATTTACTTTTAAACATCATTTAATTAAAATGATTATTAATTTCAAATATCAATAATTAAAATGATTAATTTGACCCCATTATCATTAACTAAAGTAATTAACTAAGTTCAATTATAATGACCTAGAATTTTAATCATTTAAAAATTGGAATATTTAATTGATTTTAAGTATTAGAAAGTTACTTTTATAAGTTAAATAACTGGAATTTAAAATATGGCTATTTATTTGAAAATTAAATTGTTTAATTTAATAATTGAAATTGTATAAACAATTGAATCTTGGGTTTTAATTTGGACAGAAATAATTTTGAAGCTTACTTAAATTTTATTAAATGAGAATGGTAACAATAAACTCTTAATATGGATTTATAAGTGATTAATTTTGTTTTTTTAAATAATTCCGTTTAGTTAATGTATAAAAATATCATTTCAGGGCAAAGCCTCGGATCTCGATGAAATGAGTCTCATTGGATCCAACATACCAAGCTATTGTACGCCATAGAATTTCATGGTGATTGAATATATTGTTTGGGTATGCAAGATCGAAATGCGTAGAAATTAATTTTAGGAATTAATATAATAAATTTTGTTTGAAAAGCTATCTTTTGCATATAAATGAATTAGGTCTCGAAATTATTTCCATTGTGTTTGAAATAAGGGTATTACATATAGGATGCCAGGTGGCATTCGTCGTTTGGTGTTCCAAACTTTCAAATTCATAAAGCTTGATTCTAAATTAAATAATATGTGTGCCATCCTTTAGACCATACCCTATCTCATACTCTCTACTATATAACCCATCATTTCCACATTGTAACCATTCCTTCTTCCCCCTATTAAACTTTGACTCTAATATAATAAATTAACTAGATATATTTACATTTAAAGCATAGCCAAATCTGACGATCCACATCGATTAGAACCAATCCGTGCATTTTTAGGCAATGTCATCAACTAGAGTTTTGTTTGCATCGTTGAAGTGAACTAAGTGAACGATGGAGATTATCAATGGATATTCATGGTGATGGTATTTCGCAAAAGAAAGGCTGGCAGTTTTAGGGAAATTTACGGCAAATAGTGGCTCTAGAGGAGAAGGCAACTGAAGATAAAGTGTCGGGGTTGGTCAGAGCTACGTGCGGCTGGAGTTTGGTAGACTCTGATGAACTAGGGTGGCCAAAATCTCGAGTTGAATGGGTTGTGTCGAGTTTTTGCGAAGGGGAGGCTACGATTTGGCAAACTGAACGTGGGGGCGAAGGAAGAATTCGACATATTAGGTGAGACAGTAGTGATGCGGTGGTGCTTGAGGGTCAGCGGTGGTGATGAGGTTGGAGAGAAGTTGTGTGTTTTCCTTCATGTGGCTTAAGTACTTTTGTGATTGAGGGAGACATGGATATAGGTAGATTAATTAAATTTAGTGGTGTAATTAGTTAAAAACTATAATATACAGTTATAAAATCTTGTATAATCGATATTTAATCCGTATTAGGCCTAAATCTAAGGTAGCCATTCGCGTTCGACTTGTAGAGACAAGATCTTCAAAATGGAATTAGATTGGTGGCAATAGAAGCTAGTTGTATTACACGCTGAATTCAAATGCTATTCGAATATAGATGGAACAAGAACGCGAAAGCGATAATAAAAATTTCGGTGATTTTATCTCACCTTTTTGGTTAACTAGAAATAATATATATATTCAATGAAATTATTTATCGGATGGAGAATGTTTTGTTTTTGGCTGTTACTGACTATTTCGATAATTTACTAATTTATATTGTTGGTTTGGAAATATTCCCACCCTTGGCATGGATGAGTGCCTATTACATTCTCGTGTAAGAGTGGATGACCCATTATATTCGATCCTGCCTCGAAGTGGTTGATTTATATTATTTGATTATATACTGTATGTGATGTAGGGGGGCAGGTTGGAGGGCTCCAAAGAGATTCCTCACCACTATTGATTATATATATGTGTGTGTGTGTGTGCGCGCGCTAATATATATAAGCTGTAATGTAGGATGAGAGGTTAGAGGGATCCAACGGGATTCCTCGCTATTGTAGAATTGTTTCGTTAATATTCCTTTTATATGAATTATTGAATAATGAACCTAATATGGACATTATATTTATGACACTGTTATATGTATAAAAACTAAGCCCAACAGTGATAGAAAATCAATATCGATATAGTTTAAGCGTTTGGTGGCTATTAGCCTCAAATTAGTATTTTTAAATACTATAAATTACATTTTGTGATTGATTATGAGATAGGAATTAATTTTCAATCCAGAATTGGGTTTCAAAAATATATTACTTTAAAGTTATTTATTTATATATAATATTGCTTTCGAAAATTTATTTATGTTTAATGTTGTTTAAAAGTTATTTATCAATAATTTTACACTTCTGAAAAGTTAATATTTTAACAATATATATGGCTTAAAATTAATAATAAGGATTATTATTCTTGCTTTGGAAATAAATTATTATTATTTATAATAAGGGAGAAGATTAATTATTACAATTTATTTATAATGTTTTAAAATCATTAATCGTTATTTTTAAGATGCTTTGAAGTAATAATTATTAATTTAAAATGTTATTGTTCCGAGATATTATCATATAGTAATGGTTTTTAAAGTGAATGATAGTTGTTTACTTATAAATGTCCCAATATTTATAAATAGAGTTATACTTATAGATTTGGAGTTTCTAAGAGGAAATTTATAAAATGGTTTGAAGACTTAACGGAATAGTATTTACAAGTTGAAAGAGTTTTATAAATGGTTAGGTATTTATAAAAAAGTGTAAGAAATGGGTTTATAGATTTATAAAAGGAGTTTTACAACCGTTTTTATGGATTTATAAAGGATTTGTAAATTATTTTAGAAATGCAGAAAAGAATTTACATGTGATTGAATTTTTATTTGAAAAAAGATTTTAAAATATTTTCGGAGATTTATAAAATGGTTCATAAATGGTTTTGGAGAATTATAAGGAGGTTTATAAATGATTTTTGAATATAATAAAAAGAAACCCTTCTCAAATTTTGTAAATGTACTTATACCATTGTGATAAGTATATGAGTGCATTTTCTAAGTTGCAAGGTGAAAGGTGTGTGAATATACTTATACCATTGAGATAGGTATATGGATATTTTCTAAGTTGAAAATATAAGGGCTGGTGGATATTCTTTTATAAAATTATTTTTATACGAATAAAATGATAGATTTATTAAAGGAGGCTAGCGATTGCTTATGTGCTTAACCAACGTACGTTTTTCATATAGAATAAATCCTTGATTTGGACGTGTGTTTGTTGATAGTTAAATAACCGACTATGAAAATCTTGGCTAAATATGTAATGCTTCTTTTTTTTATGGTACAGTAATATTCTGTACTTAACACCAAAGAATTTAGCTCTGGAAATATCTAGAAAAAACAAGGGAATTATATGGTATAGTTACCGTCCATGGTGGTATACTATACATACAAACTTCTTTTATTCTTCTAGGATAAATGATGTGGAGACTCATCCACTAAATGGTTAGGGGTTGATCCCCACTCTTATGTCTTGTCTAATTATTTCCCAAAGAACCATCATTGAGCATTTCATAAAATCAATTATTGGTTTTTGATGTGCCAAGGAAGCGGAAGAATGTACTCATAAGAGAAGGCTCGAAAACCGTTGAAACGACCCTGACTCGACCTTCGAAAATCGGTACCGAATACATCACCTGAATTCGAATGCCGCAGATCCAAACGTCGAATCTGGTTCGCCGGAGCTTATAACACATCAAGTAAACAACACAGCAGAAACATAAATGAATAATTCTATTCATGTGCAATATTTGATACAATATATTGATACAAATGATTATCAATATCAGAGATACAAGACAACAACGGAAAGAATAAGACAACAATAGCAGCGGAACACAATATCACCAATATGATCTTCCAAAGATTAAAAAGAAAGATAGAATCCAAAACTACATTCCAATCCAATGCTCCAAAGATCTCCAAGCTATGAGCTCGAACCACCATCAAGTGGTAATGAAGAGAACTAGGTAACTATGATGAAGAAACAAATGCGATCGCCAAATCCAAAGGCTTGACCAAAGACTGAAGAGGATTTCCAATTGCTATACCTACTAGCTAACTATCTGAAAATCTTACTCTACGCTGCCCGTGTGGAAAATTGTGGGCACCTAGAGTTTAGAAAGGGAACAACAAACTCCAGGTCAGTCATGGGACTGGTGCGAGCAAACAAAAACAGTTTTATCTTTAATAAAAGCAAAACAAAAGAATTTAAACGAAATCCGCAATGCTTTTTGGAAAATGAAAGTACCATAAGTCCTCCGGCACATACACAATGCTATTTAACACGTGGGGGAGATTTCTCCTTATGATAGTCAAACATGTTTGATACACAAAATCCTTTTGATATTATTATTAGTGCATAGTGGATAAAATTTTGAAAGTTTAATATTAATCTTAGCCCGCATAGGTACCATTTTACTATGCCTACTATAGCCACCATTTAAGAATGTCAGGTTATACAATAGCAATCGTAAAGGGCGCGTATTGGTTAGTGGATTTCCAACAAATGGTCAGGCTAAGGAACTTCCTAGGCCACATGGGTATGCCTCTAGAGGGACACCACGAGAACCTAACCTGATCTCCGCCAACACAAGGCTAGGTTACTTCTGTAACTAGGTAACACCTACAAGTATGCCATTTCTGGTTTTACCGATCTTTATCTGAGGATCCTCAACACCAACAACCACAAAGTAACAAATTTGCAACAACCATATAGGTTAAATATCTGGGCTCCGTATCATGATACCACCTTTTTCCATAAGGAATGGACATACCCTAAGGGCGCGACCCTTAATAACTTTGCTGCATTCTTCCTTTTCGTCCATTCCAGGTTATGAGGTTCGACGAGGTCTCGTCCACCAAGCTACGCTTCTCACAAAACCATGCTTCGATGAACAAATGATCAGCAGCACTTCGTATGCCACATTACCAAATTGGTAATGTATTACTAGTAACCATCAACTACATAACCTCTAAGCTCGTACGTCTCAGAGAAGGGTATTAAGCTAAGAGAATAAATTCTCCGCCACCAAACAGAAATGTACTTGATAGAAACTAACTTACATCTCAAAGTGTAATGTCAGACATACATCCATACAAGTTTGTTTCTGGTTCGAACAGAACCGAAGGCACTTCAAAAGAACCCTTGCAATCCAGATAATCCCTAATCACGTCTGGACTCCCCATCACAAAGGGTGATCAAATCTCTATACCGGGGCCATTCGTTGTGGAAACATTTGACGGGTTATCCATTCGCTTTCAAAAATATTGGTCTTCACCACCGGTCTTCAAATTCAATCCATTTCGTCGAGTCATTATTCGAAATGGGTTTTATGACACAAAGTCCTCCCCTGGCTAAACCGAATAATGAGCGCTTAATTTAAAAGCATATGGATATATAGGATCTTACTTAAGTCACAACTTAAAACCTAAAGCCTTTCTTTTGAATGGTTTAAACACATTTTCACTTTTAATCTTTTAAACAAAAAGATTAACTTCATAAAGTTCACCAATCTTTCACAAAGATTCATTCAGAGCATTCAAAACTATTTCAATTCCAAATCTTTTATACAAAAGATATGTTAATCCTTGAGATGATGGTTTTGATGACAACAACCTTAGAATAAGACTATAAAATATAAATACTAACATTATAGTTTAGATATATATGTATATGCAGGATTTAACCATGCAGGTACCAAGAATGAAGACTGTACAGTATAGAGATTCAGGGTATCAAGGTTGAAGACTCATAAGTATCAAGATTATCAAGAGTTCAAGATTTCAATGATAAGTAATTTTTTAAGGAATTTTTGTTAAAACTCCTAAAAAAGCACTGGCATCTTAAAATCTGATTTATTCGTGGAATGCAATCCACATCGGCCCGTTAAAGGGATGGAACACTAAGTAGGATGGAACCTACGAAAAATCTAGTGGAACATTGTTTTGTATCCTCTAACTTTTATTTAAAATGTTTTACAAAATTATATCTTGTTTTCAAAATGTTTTCAAAATCTTCCTTTAAAAAGAATCAAAAACATCTATCCTAGTTTTGATACTTTTAGCCTCAAAATAATCTTTAATTTAAAAATCAAATTATCCTTAGTTTTAAACTATCTTTTAATAAAAATATATTTGACTTTTACTATTTATACTTATATTTAAATATAAAATTGTAGTATAATTTTATATATATCAAAATATTATTCCCTATATTTACTTATGTATTTTAACTATAGTTAAGTATATTTATAAAGTTTAAAATAGTTTTAATATAAAATAGAAGTTATTTTCAAAGAAAAACAAATCATCAAAATTTACTTTGGGATGTAGAAATACCCAAGATACCCATGTCGACATAATGGTAGTTAATTTCAAATATTGAATTTCAAAAGATGTGTCTATTCGTTATATCCTTTCACGAATAGATATGGTTGTTATTCATCTATAAATACGGGTGGTTTTGAACAAATGTTCATTCATATTTTTTTTTGGTTTTCACTCCTCTTCTTCTTCCACATTTCTATATACACATTCTTAGCATTACTCTATCGAAACCAACATTGAACCTAATTAGATCGTTTCAGGTTTGATTCTCTATCACTATCTCAAAAAGATCTTAGTGTTATTCAGAGTTATAGACTTCTTTGTAATAAATTTAGCGAGAAAAGGTGTAATTGTAGCCTTGGAAATCAATCAAGTGTAAAATGTGTGATTGTAGACTTGGAAATCAATCAAGTGTAAAAGGTGTGATTGTAGCCTAGGAAATCAATTGGGTGAACTTATTGCCCCTGAAATCAAGTATCTCTATCCAGAGGATGGTGAATCTAGAGAGGTGTTACTCGTACCCTTGAAATCGAGGGTGTAATTGTACAATTGCTTTTGAAAGGAAATCCATAATTGTGTGCGGGGCTGGATGTAGGGTAACTCCGAACTAGTATAAAATTCGGTGTGTTCTTTCCTTTATTGCTTTTACTTTATTTCTGCATCTGTGTTTGATTCTGTGATCATATCTGTGTCTGAATATTGCATACGTTTGTGTTCAAATTAACAAAAACTCAAAAAGATTTTGTAATTTCTTTAAACACTATTCACCCCCCTTCTAGTGTTAATCCTAGTCTTAAGATCCGTATTTCGCATTTCTCACATTTGGTATCAGAGCAAGGTTTTCAAAGTTTTCATAATCTGAATTTTGAATTTTTTTTAAAATGGCTACCAACACTAGTACTGTTAACACTACCAACATTGGTTCTATTATCCCTGTCACTAGTTCATTTGTAGAAGGTCAGTCTACTGTCAGACCACTACTTTTTAATGGTAGTAACTATGCATATTGGGCATGTAGGATGAAAATATATTCACAATCTATAGGACTAGACACTTGGAATGTCACACAGACTGAATATTCCGAACCCACAACTGAATTTGCACAGTGGACTGTAGAGCAAAAGACTGTTGCGCAAAATAACTCTATAGCAATGAATATTATGTTTTGTTCACTTGATAGAAATGAATTTAATAGAGTGTCAGTATGTAAGTCTGCATATGAAATCTAAAAAATTTGCAAGTTACTCGCGAAAGAACAAGCAAAGTTAAACAGACGAAAATTTCCATGCTCACAAACCAGTTTCAATTATTTAAAATGAAGTCTAATGAGTCTATTTCAGATATGTATAGTAGATTCCAAAACACTGTGCATTCTCTAATATCCTTGGGAAAGGAATTTCCAAAAGAAGATCAAGTCAAAAAAATCTTAAATTCTCTTACTTCAGAATGGGATCAAAAGACACTTGAGATCGAAGAAGCAAATGACATCAGTACCTTAAAGATAGAATAATTAATTGGAAATCCAATGTCGTTTGAAGTCCAAATTATTGAGAGAAGAGAAAGCAAAGCATCTGAAAAGAAATCAACGGCGTTCAATGCATTGACTGATGGATCAGACTCAAACAGCGATAATGATGAAGAGATAGCCCTTATGACCAAGAATTTTCGGAAATTCCTGAAATGCAGAAAGATGAACAATCTCAAGAGAAACAAATACAAGAACTCTAGAAATCAGAATGCAGTGCCAAACAATATCAAATGTTTCAACTGTGATGAACTAGGCCATATCAAAAGAGACTGTCAATATTCAGATAAGCAAAATCTTCCTACAAACAATGATTCCGTAAAGAAACGAAAACGTGCATTTACTTATACTCTAGATGACTCAGACTCATCCTCAAGCAATGATGATCAGAAGACAGATAATTCAAATATGTGTTTCACGGCAGTTCACGACTCCGATGAATTCAGAGAAACGGACTCAGAAAAAGGTACACATTTACGATACAATTGGTTGAAATTGCATGTTTAGCATTGACTGCTTGATTGATTGATTTTTAATTGGTGTGTTGTTTGAATTTTAAAATTTTTATTTTTTATTATTATTTTATCATTTTTATTATTATTTTATTTTTATTTTTCATAGTATCATATTATTTTATGGGATATACTATAATTCTGATAATATTCCAGATATATATATGCAAAGACATTAAAAACAATATATATATATATATATATATTACAATACTTAAGAAAAATAATCATGGAAATTCAAAGGCACATGTCGACATGGTCCCTACCATGATGTCGACATGGGTACAGAATTTGAAATTAAAAATTTGAATTCAAATGGTTGAATTTCCCTCCAACTTTTCACTTCATTCAATTCCCTGAAAATGCATCTTTTGACCAGAGAGCATGTCCTTTGAGAATCTATTTATTCACCATCTTTTATCACATCTTTTCACTTTCATTTTTAAATTCAAACTTTCTCTTCAAAACTTCAAGCTCTTTACTCTCTACTCTAATGGCTTCTTCAAGCAATCCCTCCACCATGAGAATTCCCAGAAATATAAAAGAGCAACTCTTCAATGATCCGGAGGCCATAAAAGCATACATCAATTACCCTAACTATGGAAAAGTCCATCCCGGAAAATTTGCATTACATCAAGATATTTCTTCTTATGAAATTGATTCACTTTTTGCAAACAATCATGTTCTTAGTCTTATTGATGCTTCTCAAAATGATTTTGTTTGCTATCCAAATCTTGTTAAAATTTTCTATGCAAATCTTAATCGTGGATTTTATGATGGAAATGATGATGAAATTTGGAGCAGTGTCAAAGCCACTAGAATTCTTTTAAATTGTGATCTTTTGGGTACCATTCTCAATTGCAAAAGCATAGGAATGGATCTTTCTAGTTTTAAAATCAATGAAAATGATCGTGAGACATTTCATCACATTTTCGAAGGAAAAAATGATTTTGAATTCAAAAATCGAAACTTTTGACCAAAATCTAGAATTGTTAATATTCTTTTGCAACATACTTTAACCCGAAGATCGGTGAATTTCAGCAATCCTACTTCAACAATTTGCAAAGCACTTTTTGCTATTTTTGGAAATTATGATATTAATTGGGCGCAAGTTATTTTGGATGAACTTTGTCCCAAAAATCTTGAAATGGGAGAAAACACTTTATATCATGGAATCTATCTCACTTGGATTTTTAATTATTTTGGAGTGGATTTCGAAGGAGAAGAATTTGTTTCTAGAAAGGTTCAATCACTCAAATATTTCTCTTATGAAAATTCCATTTGTTTTTCAACCTTACGAGACTCTTGCCCAAAAAGAAGAGCGTTTGGCTCATGAGGAGATGAAAGAAGAGGAAGAGGAAAAAGAAGAAGGGTATGAAATAGAAATAAAAGAAGAAGAAGAAGATGAGACATCCTTGGAAAGTATTGACTATACTCCCAATCCAACCAACAAAACCCTTCTCAAAAATCAAAAGACTATTGTCGAGAACCAAAGGATTCTTAAACGATCCGTTAGTAAGAAGTTGGATAAAATTTCATCCAAGATGAACAAGTTTATCTCCAATGTCAGCAAGAAGCTTGAATTATCTTCATCTTCGTCATCCTCTAACTAGTTCTACCTTTTCATATCTTGTTATATTTGCTTTAGTTTATTTTGATTTGAATGTTCGTGTAGTTTTAATGATTAATCATTGTATCGTTATATTATGCAATGAAATTGAATTTCCTTTCTGTTATCTACCATATCTTATCTCTAGAATAAATGTTAGTATATTATTTAAATATATATATACACACACACAATTATTCACAAAATCAGAATATGCCATCAAAATTCACTACACCATGTTGACATCCCCCCATGACCATGTCGACTTGTACTGGTCCGAAATGACACTTCATTGTAAATTTGAAATTTGAATAACTACCTTTTGTCTATTCATTTCAAACGAATTTATACACCTATAAATACTTATTTCTTCCAGAATTCATCACTCAATATTATTTCTTATCTACTTTATCTCTCATTCTTCTCACAAACTCAAATATGGCCAATCCAATTCATAATTTAACCGAGAATGTTGAAGAAACTCTTAATTCTTTCAAGAATATTCATTCGTTCATTCTTCGTAACTAGCGACATTTAGAGTTGAGCCAAATGCAGATGATCAAGAAGCAAGAAAAGCATTTCGGTGCAATTCGATGGATGATTTCCTCCCTGCACAAGGATGATAAAGAAGCACATCCTCCAGTCTCTCTCACCAATGACAATGAGAATTGGGATACCATTAAAGCAGACCCTATATTTGGAGAAGAAGGATGGGTGGAAGTTCCTTGTAATGTTTGATTGTATTTGATTACTTTTTTTGTTGTGAATTGTTTGCTTGGATTGATTTGATTTGGTTTGGTTTGGATTGATATTTGGTGTGCAAAACATGTATTAATATACATTGGTATTTATACGATCTTGGATTAATTATCATGTCTATCAGAATAATTATCTCTTAATCTATCTATTATGTGCTCCATTGTATAGTTTATTAATACTAGTGCTGTAACGACCCAGAATTTTTAGAAATTAAAATTTGAATATTTAATTAATTTTAAATATTAATAAGTGAATTTATAAGTCAAATAAATTTTTATTTGAATTATTGGATTTAATTGGATAATTAAATCGATAATTTAATACGTTAAATTATGGAAATAATTGAAAATAGAGTTAAATATGATTGAAAATGATTTGTAAAATTTTATTTTATCATATTGAAGTTAGAATGATATTTTAGAACTTTTAAAATCGAATTAAAAGTTAATTTGTGAAAATTGAATATTTTAATATTAAAATCGACTAGTGAAAATAGTCAATTTTTGAACAGTCTCAGAATTGAACGAAACCAGTTCCATTGGATCCATAATAGTTAGTTATTACCGGATTTCAATTTTCGTGTCAATCGGAGTTACGGTTTGATCGTGGCAGCTCGAAACGCATCGATTTATTTTTAATTTAAATTTGGCGAGTGAAAATAGCCATTTTTCAAAAAGTCTCGGATTTCGACGAAACTAGTTTCATCGGATCCGTAATGTGATATTATTGTAAGGTTTCAAATTTCAAGTCAATTGGATTTACCGTTTGTCCGGTACAAATTAAAACGCCTAGAAATCGACTTAAATCGGTTTAATTCAAATTGAGCGTTTACAGCCATAACTCGCACATACTTCCGAATTAGCTTTCGAAACCTGTTCCATTGTGTCCGAAACGCGGGGTAAACCCTAGAAACGCTGGTTACGGCGCGTAAATCGGAGTTTGGAATTTCTGTGATGAATAGTGTTCGAATTTTCTTTATAAATATCACCCCTCTCTCTTCATAAAAAAATAAAAAATAAAAACATGTAACCCTAGCCGCCACCCCCCTGAACGGCCAGAATTTGCCAAACTCTTTCCCTCTCGTTCTTCCAATCCGTTCATCGATTCAACGAATCTCCAACTAGTAAATTGAAGAGCACAATGCCATCCACACATCCAACGGTTAAGATCTGGATTGGAGCAACGTAGTGGTCGAAATCGAGGCTCAAAGGCCTGCCGTTCATGCTCGAACTGCGTGCAATAGGGACCACCAAGCTCCACCCTATTGAGGCCGAAAGTAGCTAGTGTGGTGAGCTTCGAGGTGGAGCAATCTGATCGAGTTTTAATCGAGTTTTGATGTTGCAAAAATTTAACCCTAAATGGGATGTTGGGTTCGGCCGATACTGGGTGGGAACGAAGGATGGGGGAGATGAACGTGAGGCGTTGGATTTTAATCATGCGGCTGTGAGGATATAGGTTATAAATTTATTAATTAAGTTGTAAATTTGTAAGTTTAAATACGTGTAAACTTCAATAATTCATAACTTTTTCATACGAGGTCGAAAACGTGCGAAACCAGTTGCGCTGGAATCGTATGGACGAGCACTACGCGATGGAGTTGGTTTGGAGTCATTTGGAGTTAGTGAGAATTTTGGGTAAAATTAAACGTCCGTTTAATTTTATTCGAAATAAATCGCTAAAACGGAAAATAAAATCAAGGTGAGAACTTCTCACTCAATCGAATCAGTTTTGATTTTATTTTAAATAGTTAGATTTAAAATATTTGAATGCATGTTTGAATGATGATTGATATCTATTGATTGTTAAAATAGACATTATGCGCCATTAGTAAGCGGATGTTATTTAGTAAAAACATGTACCGCGAATATTTCATAAACAGTGAAATTGGTATTATATATAATATCAATATATATATATTGGCATATGTATATATTGGAGTTGATTGATTTCCCGTATTTTTTAGCGGATGAGACCCTATTACGCCGTTATTAAGCGGATAATATTTAATAAGAACATAAACCGCGATAATTTCGTACTGGAGCGAAATTGGTATTATGCTAATGTTTGTGGATGCAGGAAAACAGGTTGGAGGGATCCAACTGGATTCCTCAACAGTATTTATTTGATTTCAGATATTTTGATATTTGATGGATTTTCATATTGATATATGATATCGTTGTAGTCGTGATTGACTATTTGGTGTGTAGCATCATTGGACCAAGTTTTGGAATTTTAAAATGATTTTAAAGTGATTTTTGAAAATATACTTTATTTTTGGAATTGATCCATTTTAAATAAATAAACGTTATAATTTTTAATGTGATAAAAATTATGATTTTTGTGAAATACAGTTAAAAGCTGATTTTTGAGAAATATGAACTATTGATTTTATAAAATAGTTAAATTGGGATTTCTAAAATAATTGTGGAAAGTTTAAATATAGGATTTATAAAATAATTAATTAATTTATAAATCAAGAGAATGGTGAAATTATAAAGGAATTTAAAGACGTTTTAAAAGAATAATATAAATTGATTTATATTAAGAGATTAATAAATGGATATTTATAAATTGAAATATAGACATTATAAAACGAGTTTTTATAAGTGTTTGAATTAAGTAAAAATGAATTTCATTAATGAATGAAATTTATAGGATTATAAACAGTGAAGTTATAAATGAAATTTTATAAACAGTAGGTTTATAAAATTTATAAAGTTATTGAAAGAATGGAGTTTTGATAAATAAACGAATCTTATAAGTTATAAGATTTATAATTATGAAGTTCAAAGGAACGATTTTAGTAAACAAATAAATTATAAGTATTTAACTTTAATATGAACGTTTAGTTTATAATTGAGTTATAAACTGGAATAGGTTAATAAAAGAATTTATAAAAAGGAAGTTTTTATAAACAAATAGAAATGGAATTTATAAACGTTGTTTTATAAATTCGCAAATGACTTATTTTGACAAGAAAATTTGTTGAAACCTATAAATGGAGTTATATTCACATTTTTGAATAGTGAATAATCCTTTGAATTAAAATGAATAAAAGGATGAAATTGTTAATGAAGTATATTCACGTTTTTGAATAGTGAATAACACGTTAAAGAAATTGTTTTGAATGAGATGTTTAAATTGAATTAAAACGATCTAACGAAGTTTTAATTGTGTTGAGATTCGAAACCATAGATTTCAACATTTATTGTTGAAATAGACGTTTTCGAGAAATAGAAGGAAATAATGGACTATAACACTGTTGTTATAGTAAATGATTTCCGAAAGGAAATGTTTTGTATAGTATTGGGATTTATATATCTATTTTAATTTCGAATCCCTATACTAGTGATTTTGGGTTGTCGTAACGATGTTTTACGCAACATTCGTTTTGGCCCAAATAAATATGTTTAAGAGAATGATTTCCTTAAAGAATGAAATATATACTTAATTTCGATTTAAGTATATTGAATATTTTCTAAGTGTTGAAAATAAATAAAATTTGTGAATTACTTATGAATAAATAAGTATGGAAATGTTTTCCAATATAAAGTGAATATTAGAGAATTTATCTCTTTTGAAGATAAATTGAAAAGAAATAATTGAAATGAATAATCGAAATCGAATATTCATTGATATTAAGGAATTTATAAAGGAAGTGGAATTTGTTTAAAAATAAATATTGATTTATTTTTGAAGTATTGAAATTTAATATCTAGTGAAGATATTTTGGAAAATAAATAATTTGGTAAATTATTTGGAATCTGGTGATGTGTGCATATCCATTGATAGTTCAATAACCGACTATCAATATTTCCCTTTGAATGGGTAATTGATATGATTTGTTTGAATGTGAATGCTACACTTATTTTTGAATAAGCGCTAACTATTCGGGTTAACCGGGAAAGGACCATGGGGTCGTATAACCCATTCCGAATATGTGATACGTCGTTATAATTGCATTTGAAGATCGGTGTTGAAGACCCGGTATTTGCGAGAACGATAGTATGACCTATCGATTGTCTCTGCACTGAGTTGCAACGGTATAGAGACTCCCTAAGTGATGGGAAATCCGATCAGGATTGTGAATATCCGGATTGCAAGGACTTCTTTGTAAGTGCCTTCGGTTTTGTTCGATCCCGGAACAGACTTGTATGGATTGTGTGTCTGACATTACAAGTTGAGATATAAAGCCGATTTCTTTCAAATATATTTCTGTTGGTGGCGGAGAATTTATTCTTTTAGCTTAACACCCTTCTCTGAGACGTACGAGCTCAGAGGTTATATAGTTGAAGTTATCAGCGATATATTCCCAATTTGGTAATGTGATATGCTGAGTGATGCTGAAATGATCATTGTGTTGATTATTGTGATAGGATCGTTTATTTGATCGTCTATCTTGGTGATCATTGTGTTGATCATTTGTTGACCCAAAGCATGGCTTTTGTATAAAGTATGTTTTTGTGGACGTGACTTCGTCGAACCTCACACCCCGGAAATGGTCAAAACAGGAAAGATGCGGCAAGGTTATGAGGGGTAGCACCCTTTAGGGTATGTACATTTCCTTCTGGATAGAGGTTGTATCATGGTATGGAGCCCAGATATTTAACCTATGTGGTTACTACGAATTTATTACTTTGTGGTTGTTGGTTTTCGGGATCCCGTGAGAAAGGTCGTTTACGATCGGGGAATGGCGTGCTCGTGTAAGTAGTTACCCAGTTAGGGGTAACCCGGCCTTGTGTTGGCAGAGTTCCGGTTTGGTTCTCGGGGATGTCTTTCCAGAGGCATTCTCAATTGGCAATGGGAAGTTCCTTGGCCTGACCATTTGTTGGAAATCCAAAGAAACAATACGTGACTTGTACGGTTTTAGTTGTATAACCTGCTATGAAATGTGGCGGTAACCTGCTATTGAACATAGTTAGCTATAGTAGGCATAGTTCGAAATGTCTATGTTGGCTAAGATTTATATTCTACTTTCGAAATAAATTTTTCCTACACTATGCACTAATAATAATATGAAATGTTCTTTTAAATACGTATCAAGCATCTTTGACTATCATAAGGAGAAATCTTCTCCAAGTCTGCGTTTGCATTGTGTGTGTGGCAGGAGGTCTTATGGTAGTCTCTTTTTTAAAAAGCATTGCGAATTGAATTTAAAAATATTCCTCTATTTTGATTTTAAAATAAATAAACTGTTTTGAGTTCTCACACCAGTCACATGACTGACTTGGAGTTTATTGTTTTCCTTCCTAAACTCTGGGTGCCCACAAATTTCCACACGGACAGTTAAGAGTTAATGTTTATCAGGATATTCTGGATATTCTGGAGTTGCTGGAGGCAAGCTGGATGGCATGGCATATTACTTATATAGTATTTCTTTTTCCGCTGCACTATTTATTGTTGTTGTACACTCTGATGATATGATGTAATGAAATGTAATAACTGATATAGTTCTTTGTTTAAAGATTATTCATTTATTATTATATGTTGTTCCGCTGCGAATTGTGAGATTCTGATGTTGTCCTGTAGTTTCTTTCTGTTCTATTTTCTATTTTTCTTTTCTTTCTATTTTAAAATCTTCTATCTTCTGTCTTCTCTCCTCCCTAATCTCTTCTTTTCTACTCTTTTCTTTTCTTAAACTCTTTTTAAAACCCATAACTATTCGGTTTTTCGGCAACGAAAAATCCGCGTACGTTACATTTGGTATCAAAGCTTATGGTTAAGCGACAACCATGGTTCTGTTGGGTATTACTCATTAGAGATAGAGTCAGTAGTGCTCTAGAATGAGTTGAGTGTAATAATAGCTATGAGAGCGTATTTGTTAGTGAATATATAAAATTGTTTTATATTGTGATGATTGGTTTATTGAGTGGCATATGAACCTTCGTCAGCACGGTATGTACAACTATGCCGAAGGGGTTTCTAAACACTTGAATAGAATAATTCGACACAATATTGTTTTAAAATTGGGTAAATGAAATAATTTTACTTGAGTATATTTTGTATGTAAAGGAATAATTTTCAGAATTATTAAAGTGTATATAAGTTGATTGTTAGGTTGTTTGAATAATCTAAATAAAAGAATAATTGTATAAGCAAAAGAATTATAAGAATTGAATTATAATTAAAGTGATTTACAATTGTGAAATAAACTTATATATGTAAGAAGTGAAACTAATGAATATATTTATGAATATGAGTTGTAAATAAAAATGAATGTGAACTAAAGTTATGAAATGAAATTCAACTTTAGAAATTGGATTGAATATAAATCAATTGAATGTGAATAATTGATATGGAATAGTGGATATAAGTGTTAATTCATTAAAATGTAATGTTATTGGAAGTTGAATGAAAATCAATTAATTAAACCAATTGTAAGCAAAGGAATTTGGTTGTATTTAATATACATTGGTTGTTATATAATTGTTAGTTGATTGTATATAATTCATTAAGTGTTAATGAAATTGATTTAATAAAATTGGAAGCTAAAGTAATTGAAATCCAATTGGAAGTTAAGTGAATCTTGAATGGAAGTGAATTTGATTTGGTAGTGAACCAACTTGAATATGAATTAATAAGTGATAACTAATTGAATTGAGAATGAATGTTAGTAAGAACATTCACTGTTAATGAATCAAATATGATTAAATTGAAAAACCAATTCATTGAATATTAATGAGAATATGAATGAATATTTGTTGGTTATGGATGTTAGTTGGTTGATAGTTGAATATATTGCTATTGAATGCATTGCTATGTTGACATGTATAGTTAGTATGTTGTTATATGTTGTATATTGATACTATTGTCATATATGCATGTCCTCATGTTGTTTGTTGAGTGATTAGTAGGTGCGGATCGCGTTTGCTTCGCATTTGGAGCTCGCTTTTGCGCTATATTAGCCGTATATGCTTGCTAATAAAATATAAGGTACATATCTCGGATTAAATACCGTACTTTTACACTTTTTTCCCTTCGGGATGCCTCATTACTTGATGAGATGTATATTTGTGATATATATACTGTCATTTTTTTTTTCGGATCGAGCCGCGCAAAGGAGACTATGGCGAATTTTTCCGAAAATTTAAGGCGTTAGAAAATTTTTGAGAAATTTGGGAAATTTTTTGAAAACTATAACTTTGATTTTGGAATTGAAAGTTAAACTATAGTAGTTATTTTTGAAAGGATAACTAAGTACGATTTGAAAACTTTGTAAAGTATGGTAAGAAGTTTAACTATGAATTTTGGAAAATTAATAGATTCTGTAACTTTTCTTACTAATAATTTCGAGGACGAAATTCTTTTAAGTGGGGAAGATTGTAACGACCCAGAATTTTTAGAAATTAAAATTTGAATATTTAATTAATTTTAAATATTAATAAGTGAATTTATAAGTCAAATAAATTTTTATTTGAATTATTGGATTTAATTGGATAATTAAATCGATAATTTAATACGTTAAATTATGGAAATAATTGAAAATAGAGTTAAATATGATTGAAAATGATTTGTAAAATTTTATTTTATCATATTGAAGTTAGAATGATATTTTAGAACTTTTAAAATCGAATTAAAAGTTAATTTGTGAAAATTGAATATTTTAATATTAAAATCGACTAGTGAAAATAGTCAATTTTTGAACAGTCTCAGAATTGAACGAAACCAGTTCCATTGGATCCGTAATAGTTAGTTATTACCGGATTTCAATTTTCGTGTCAATCGGAGTTACGGTTTGATCGTGGCAGCTCGAAACGCATCGATTTATTTTTAATTTAAATTTGGCGAGTGAAAATAGCCATTTTTCAAAAAGTCTCGAATTTCGACGAAACCAGTTTCATCGGATCCGTAATGTGATATTATTGTAAGGTTTCAAATTTCAAGTCAATTGGATTTACCGTTTGTCCGGTACAAATTAAAACGCCTAGAAATCGACTTAAATCGGTTTAATTCAAATTGAGCGTTTACAGCCATAACTCGCACATACTTCCGAATTAGCTTTCGAAACCTGTTCCATTGTGTCCGGAACGTGGGGTAAACCCTAGAAACGCTGGTTACGGCGCGTAAATCGGAGTTCGGAATTTCCGGGATGAATAGTGTTCGAATTTTCTTTATAAATAACACCCCTCTCTCTTCATAAAAAAATAAAAAATAAAAACATGTAACCCTAGCCGCCACCCCCCCCCCCCCCCCCCCCCCTGAACGGCCAGAATTTGCCAAACTCTTTCCCTCTCGTTCTTCCAATTCGTTCATCGATTCAACGAATCTCCAACTAGTAAATTGAAGAGCACAATGCCATCCACACATCCAATGGTTAAGATCTGGATTGGAGCAACGTAGTGGTCGAAATCGAGGCTCAAAGGCCTGCCGTTCATGCTCGAACTGCATGCAATAGGGACCACCGAGCTCCACCCTATTGAGGCCGAAAGTAGCTAGTGTGGTGAGCTTCGAGGTGGAGCAATCTGATCGAGTTTTAATCGAGTTTTGATGTTGCAAAAATTTAACCCTAAATGGGATGTTGGGTTCGGCCGATACTGGGTGGGAACGAAGGATGGTGGAGATGAACGTGAGGCGTTGGATTTTAATCATGCGGCTGTGAGGATATGGGTTATAAATTTATTAATTAAGTTGTAAATTTGTAAGTTTAAATACGTGTAAACTTCAATAATTCATAACTTTTTCATACGAGGTCGAAAACGCGCGAAACCAGTTGCGTTGGAATCGTATGGACGAGCACTACGCGATGGAGTTGGTTTGGAGTCGTTTGGAGTTAGTGAGAATTTTGGGTAAAATTAAACGTCCGTTTAATTTTATTCGAAATAAATCGCTAAAACGGAAAATAAAATCAAGGTGAGAACTTCTCACTCAATCGAATCAGTTTCGATTTTATTTTAAATAGTTAGATTTAAAATATTTGAATGCATGTTTGAATGATGATTGATATCTATTGATTGTTAAAATAGACATTATGCGCCGTTAGTAAGCGGATGTTATTTAGTAAAAACATGTACCGCGAATATTTCATAAACAGTGAAATTGGTATTATATATAATATCAATATATATATATTGGCATATGTATATATTGGAGTTGATTGATTTCCCGTATTTTTTAGCGGATGAGACCGTATTACGCCGTTATTAAGCGGATAATATTTAATAAGAACATATACCGCGATAATTTCGTACTGGAGCGAAATTGGTATTATGCTAATGTTTGTGGATGCAGGAAAACAGGTTGGAGGGATCCAACTGGATTCCTCAACAGTATTTATTTGATTTCAGATATTTTGATATTTGATGGATTTTCATATTGATATATGATATCGTTGTAGTCGTGATTGACTATTTGGTGTGTAGCATCATTGGACCAAGTTTTGGAATTTTAAAATGATTTTAAAGTGATTTTTGAAAATATACTTTATTTTTGGAATTGATCCATTTTAAATAAATAAACGTTATAATTTTTAATGTGATAAAAATTATGATTTTTGTGAAATACAGTTAAAAGCTGATTTTTGAGAAATATGAACTATTGATTTTATAAAATAGTTAAATTGGGATTTCTGAAATAATTGTGGAAAGTTTAAATATAGGATTTATAAAATAATTAATTAATTTATAAATCAAGAGAATGGTGAAATTATAAAGGAATTTAAAGACGTTTTAAAAGAATAATATAAATTGATTTATATTAAGAGATTAATAAATGGATATTTATAAATTGAAATATAGACATTATAAAACGAGTTTTTATAAGTGTTTGAATTAAGTAAAAATGAATTTCATTAATGAATGAAATTTATAGGATTATAAACAGTGAAGTTATAAATGAAATTTTATAAACAGTAGGTTTATAAAATTTATAAAGTTATTGAAAGAATGGAGTTTTGATAAATAAACGAATCTTATAAGTTATAAGATTTATAATTATGAAGTTCAAAGGAACGATTTTAGTAAACAAATAAATTATAAGTATTTAACTTATAATATGAACGTTTAGTTTATAATTGAGTTATAAACTGGAATAGGTTAATAAAAGAATTTATAAAAAGGAAGTTTTTATAAACAAATAGAAATGGAATTTATAAACGTTGTTTTATAAATTCGCAAATGACTTATTTTGACAAGAAAATTTGTTGAAACCTATAAATGGAGTTATATTCACATTTTTGAATAGTGAATAATCCTTTGAATTAAAATGAATAAAAGGATGAAATTGTTAATGAAGTATATTCACGTTTTTGAATAGTGAATAACACGTTAAAGAAATTGTTTTGAATGAGATGTTTAAATTGAATTAAAACGATCTAACGAAGTTTTAATTGTGTTGAGATTCGAAACCATAGATTTCAACATTTATTGTTGAAATAGACGTTTTCGAGAAATAGAAGGAAATAATGGACTATAACACTGTTGTTATAGTAAATGATTTCCGAAAGGAAATGTTTTGTATAGTATTGGGATTTATATATCTATTTTAATTTCGAATCCCTATACTAGTGATTTTGGGTTGTCGTAACGATGTTTTACGCAACATTCGTTTTGGCCCAAATAAATATGTTTAAGAGAATGATTTCCTTAAAGAATGAAATATATACTTAATTTCGATTTAAGTATATTGAATATTTTCTAAGTGTTGAAAATAAATAAAATTTGTGAATTACTTATGAATAAATAAGTATGGAAATGTTTTCCAATATAAAGTGAATATTAGAGAATTTATCTCTTTTGAAGATAAATTGAAAAGAAATAATTGAAATGAATAATCGAAATCGAATATTCATTGATATTTTGGAATTATAAATTCACTAAGGAATTTATAAAGGAAGTGGAATTTGTTTAAAAATAAATATTGATTTATTTTTGAAGTATTGAAATTTAATATCTAGTGAAGATATTTTGGAAAATAAATTATTTGGTAAATTATTTGGAATCTGGTGATGTGTGCATATCCATTGATAGTTCAATAACCGACTATCAATATTTCCCTTTGAATGGGTAATTGATATGATTTGTTTGAATGTGAATGCTACACTTATTTTTGAATAAGCGCTAACTATTCGGGTTAACCGGGAAAGGACCATGGGGTCGTATAACCCATTCCGAATATGTGATACGTCGTTATAATTGCATTTGAAGATCGGTGTTGAAGACCCGGTATTTGCGAGAACGATAGGATGACCTATCGATTGTCTCTGCGCTGAGTTGCAACGGTATAGAGACTCCCTAAGTGATGGGAAATCCGATCAGGATTGTGAATATCCGGATTGCAAGGACTTCTTTGTAAGTGCCTTCGGTTTTGTTCGATCCCGGAACAGACTTGTATGGATTGTGTGTCTGACATTACAAGTTGAGATATAAAGCCGATTTCTTTCAAATATATTTCTGTTGGTGGCGGAGAATTTATTCTTTTAGCTTAACACCCTTCTCTGAGACGTACGAGCTCAGAGGTTATATAGTTGAAGTTATCAGCGATATATTCCCAATTTGGTAATGTGATATGCTGAGTGATGCTGAAATGATCATTGTGTTGATTATTGTGATAGGATCGTTTATTTGATCGTCTATCTTGGTGATCATTGTGTTGATCATTTGTTGACCCAAAGCATGGCTTTTGTATAAAGTATGTTTTTGTGGACGTGACTTCGTCGAACCTCACACCCCGGAAATGGTCAAAACAGGAAAGATGCGGCAAGGTTATGAGGGGTAGCACCATTTAAGGTATGTACATTTCCTTCTGGATAGAGGTTGTATCATGGTATGGAGCCCAGATATTTAACCTATGTGGTTACTACGAATTTATTACTTTGTGGTTGTTGGTTTTCGGGATCCCGTGAGAAAGGTCGTTTACGATCGGGGAATGGCGTGCTCGTGTCAGTAGTTACCCAGTTAGGGGTAACCCGGCCTTGTGTTGGCAGAGTTCCGGTTTGGTTCTCGGGGATGTCTTTCCAGAGGCATTCTCATGTGGCAATGGGAAGTTCCTTGGCCTGACATTTGTTGGAAATCCAAAGAAACAATACGTGACTTGTACGGTTTTAGTTGTATAACCTGCTAAGGAATGTGGCGGTAACCTGCTATTGAACATAGTTAGCTATAGTAGGCATAGTTCGAAATGTCTATGTTGGCTAAGATTTATATTCTACTTTCGAAATAAATTTTTCCTACACTATGCACTAATAATAATATGAAATGTTCTTTTAAATACGTATCAAGCATCTTTGACTATCATAAGGAGAAATCTTCTCCAAGTCTGCGTTTGCATTGTGTGTGTGGCAGGAGGTCTTATGGTAGTCTCATTTTTAAAAAGCATTGCGAATTGAATTTAAAAATATTCTTCTATTTTGATTTTAAAATAAATAAACTGTTTTGAGTTCTCACACCAGTCACATGACTGACTTGGAGTTTATTGTTTTCCTTCCTAAACTCTGGGTGCCCACAAATTTCCACACGGGCAGTTAAGAGTTAAGGTTTATCAGGATATTCTGGATATTCTGGAGTTGCTGGAGGCAAGCTGGATGGCATGGCATATTACTTATATAGTATTTCTTTTTCCGCTGCACTATTTGTTGTTGTTGTACACTCTGATGATATGATGTAATGAAATGTAATAACTGATATAGTTCTTTGTTTAAAGATTATTCATTTATTATTATATGTTGTTCCGCTGCGAATTGTGAGATTCTGATGTTGTCCTGTAGTTTCTTTCTGTTCTATTTTCTATTTTTCTTTTCTTTCTATTTTAAAATCTTCTATCTTCTGTCTTCTCTCCTCCCTAATCTCTTCTTTTCTACTCTTTTCTTTTCTTAAAATCTTTTTAAAACCCATAACTATTCGGTTTTTCGGCAACGAAAAATCCGCGTACGTTACAGGTGCTTTAGTACAAGAATGAGGGGGAGTTATATAGTTTGGAGTTAGTTTTTGTTGATTACAAAGGGGGGGAAATATAAAATAGGGAGTTAGGCATAGATTAAGGGGGAGTTATTAGTTTTAGGGGGAGTTATTAGGATAGAAGTAACATTTTATAAACAAAGGTTGTTATCATCAAAAAGGGTGAGATTGTTAGTGTAACGACCCGATATTTTCAACCATTCGCATCCGCACATATCGGACTTGAATTGTTCAAAATACCGCGTTGTAAATAAAATTTGGCAAATCTCAAAATATACAGTAATAATTAATCACAGAATCACAGACACAAAAACAGAATACTCGCAGTGGAATTTAAAAATACTTAGTGGTTCATGAAGCCACTATAAATAGTCTCAACAAATACAAATTACAAAGTCTTCCATCCAAAATATAGTTTAAATCATCAAATAGAAAATCCAAAAATCCCAAAGTCTTGATTTCATAAATAAGATAACGGACAGAAAGTAGCCAGTAGCTTGAAAGGATCTACAGAAGTCGTAGCTCCGGGATGCTGACTGAACTGCAACTCCGGCTGACCCGAGCGTAAAATAAAACATAAACACTCGAGTCAGGACATACATACTTATATAGTGTAAGCTAATTCAAGTGTACTGTAATATAAAGCAAGTAACTTAAAGGATGCTTGGGACCGCCCATCCTCTAAGGATCCGTTAAACTATTTACTATGTAGTAATACTTCGCTATTATAATAGTGTCTATTAGTAAAATAAACTTACTTTTAAATAGCGTTAAGGCTTTACATTTTCCACCTTAACACATAATATATTCTCATAGTCTATACAGTACCGTAATCTCCCCCGGAATGGGCGTCGTCAGAGGGCACTCCATAGGTATGGTACAAAACCAAAATCGTATAAGGCTCGCTATGGTAGGTGACACGACACAACTAGGCAATGCCAGGGTAGATATACCAATTACGCATCCGGACCGATGGAAACGCGTAGCGCGTAGCTACCGCCCACCTCGAACAACACTCCCAAATCAAAGGTGCGCACCAAACAATCACAAAAGTAATAGAATGGCATACGAAGAAGTGCGTCCGATCAGAGGTGCTGCCTCATTAATCCGTCAATCGCTCCTGTTTTAGCCACCTTATGCCAACTCACGGGAGTCGAGTCCACGTATTTACCTTAAAGGAAACGTCACCACCATCCTACTTCATTCTGGAATCTCCACCGCGTACACGGTTGTTAAAGTGGTTTTCGGTATCGACAGAGAGTATGCCAAACATCCGATCCCGGTCTCTTTAACAACCAAACGTTATTATAACCCGTGGTTACAACTTTTAGAAATGGTATTTATACTTTAAAAATCAAAATAAGTTTCAAATACTTTTCAATACCATAATATCATTTCAACCATCATTTATTTAAACATCAGTCATTTTATTTACTATAAAATACCATTTAAATCTATTCAATTTATATAGGAATTAATTTGCCTTTCAACTCACATTTAAAAGTTAAATTCTTCCATTTAAAACCATTTAAAGTCAATTCCTTATTTTTATTAATTACATATTAAATTCCAAAATTTAAGCCTTTTTCCCCAAAGATTATTTCCATTTATTTTAAACAATCCGAAAATTCAGTTTCCGTAGCATTTATGAAATGCCACCTAAAGTCTGTAAGTCAAAACAGTTCATTTATAAAAGACAGCATTTAAGTGCTGAAATAAATTATTAACTTAACAATCAAATTTTAAATTCCTAAATATAACTTATTATCAATTATTTTCTTAACTAAAACTCACCTTTTACAAAATTTCAGAATTTCCCAAAATAAGTTATATTCCAAAAATTTTACTTAAACATTTATTTATTTAACATTTTGACTTATTCAAAAATCATTATAAATTTTATAAGAATCCTTTAAATACATTTGAACCAGAATATTATAAATTCCGATTTAAAATATTTTTAGACATTTCAGAAATTTTTTATATAAACCACGGGTCTGTATATAGTTTTCTAGCCTAGGTCAAGTGATACGGATTTATGTCATTTCAATCCGCAATTTACAAAATCCCGGGTTCTATCATTTCAAACCCGCAATCCCAAGTTAACAAATAAATAATTAAACAATTAAATAAATGAACAAATGATTATCATTCTGGCCTATCATTTCAGCCTATAACGATCTCAAATTTACAAGGAACTTACAGTGATGATTTAATCAGTAAATAAGCATTACATAGTATAACTGCAATAATATTACAATAGATAAACAACTGATGAGGTGCCAATTTAAAATGAGGTTTAACATCATACGTTATATCAAAGGCAGATAAAATTTAATAAATAATTTACAAATACACTTGTGATAAATCACGGATATATAGGTATGTTTGTCTGGTGAGAAATACTCGCCTTAACGCTGCAGAAATTTTGATTCAAAATGAAAATCCCCCGAAAAAGAATCTCACAGCGGGTAACGATCAAATTTTCCCCGGATGTCACGCCTAGATTCAAGATCCAAATACCGAATACGTGACTTTAGAAATTACGGTCAAAGCAAAATTTTTGAGACAATTGGAACGAATAGAGTAAAAGAAATTTTGGTTCAGCTTTTGCTCGACTGCCTCACCCCACATCCCGACCCCAACTTCATAGGCTTGGCAATGCTATTTATTATTATTATATATATATAAATTTTTCCAACGGCATGTCCTACTTATCTAGTTTGAAAATATGAATTTTATGCAAAACTTGCGTCTCTGCCTAGATAAACACGTCTCTGCCAAACTCCAAATCAAAACATGCACACATCATAACATCTCCATATTTTTAAAGTCCTTTCCCTATAGTCACGCCTCCCCTTCAGTTTTCAGATAACACGTCCTCCATGCATAGATGCAAACTATCCCACGCAACTATATGCTTCAAAGCATTGCAGGCCTTCAACTGAAACTCTTTATATTCTTTTGCCATTTTATGAACCATGCCTTGCAAAACACGTCCCATTTTGACATTCTATGTCTTCTTTCAAATTTGGAAAGCCTTCTATCAGTTCTACTCAATGATATTACAGGGTTATGCTCGGCAATGGTCTTTCTTTTTTTCTTTTTTTCTTTTTTTTTATTTCATTATGGCTATAACAACCTATATCAACTACAGGCACATACGCATGAAATCTCTACAGAATGAAACTAAGTTTGACTTCCTATATGATATGCAGGGCAAAACATGGCAACACTCTCAGGGGGAAAAGAAAGGCATGTACTTAATCAAAGACAGCAGAAATATGGAGTGAGAAGTAGCCGAGCAAGGTGAAAAGAAAAGGAAAAAAAACTGAAGAAGGAAAACAAAAATATAAGGGAGGGAGAAAGAAAACAGAGAGAATACAAAAGAAGAATAGGAATAGAAATATTACCTGATTGTATGCAAGCTCACGAGAAGAAACAGAGAGAAGATAGTGGAAATTTGTAACTGAGTATGGTGTATTTATATAGATAAACAACTTGCGAAATTTAAGGAAGAGGCAAGCGAAAGAAAAAAAAATATGTGTGATTTCTTTCAAGTTTTCTTTAGTTTGATTTCTAGAAAAATATGCGCGATTTATATTGCCAGATTTGAATGGATAAGGCTTGCATTGTTTGATTAGCAAGATTTAAATGCAGAGAAGAAACGGCAAGCATTGATGGAAGATAATTAATACGTGATTAATATTGCCAATTTTCTTTCATTCGAATGGATAAGTCTGAGTGATTTTAAATGCAGAGAGGAAAGAATTTGAACCATTCCAAGTTATACGAAAATTCTTGATTTAATGTATTCATTCTGATGCGTGAATTAAAAATGAATGCAGCGACATGCGCAAGAAATAATAGATAAGGAAGATAAGAGGCAAATGCCAAAAATGTTAAAAGAATAAAATTTTATGTCACGCGCAAAGGAAGGCAAATTTGATTTTCTCTCAGATAATATATGCGTGATTTTATTGCCAGATATACGAAAAATTTGATTGCAACATTATATCTCTTTTTTTTTCCAATTAATAGTTGTGTGTTATTTTTATAGTCTGAGAGATTTAAATACAATCAGCAAGTATTAATTTGCTTTGGATGCTACTTCAAGGACAGATTTGAATGCATGCGTTGATTTATGTCACGGAGAGAAAATGGTAAGAAATTTAATTTTCTGATTGATTGAATTTTAGAAGGCAATCAATTATATTTGATTGAGAGGAATGAATGGCAAGTGGAATATAATTTATTTGTGAAAGTTTTTAAATCAAATCTCTATGAAGAGGCAAATGACAAAGATGTTAAAGGAAATAAATTTCACTGATATGTCACGCGCAAGGAAAGCAAGTTTGATTTCTTTCCAGATGATATTTGCGTGAAAGGGAAGCACGATTTTGAAAACAATATTGGTAGTGGGAATCTCCTTAATCAGTGCATGATTTTAGAGAAACGGACAGGCACGGAATCAATACGTTTTGGATGGAAATCTCCTAACTGATTTTATTAATCCACATAGATATTGAAATATAATTTTTTTAAAATACACCAAACTCACGCATTACCATACGCCCAAAAATTTATGCAAAAGTAACATTTTTAATTTATACGTTTATACGTTACTTATACCATTACAATGCGTGCCCTTTTTAAATTCGAAATTATCAGTTTATTAATATGCTACAAATTCTTAACATTTATTACTAAATTAAAAAGATAAAACTTTGGTTACATCTCCCTCTGATTCTTATTACCATAAAAAGGCGATTTATTATCCAAATGGACCAAATATTACAAATTTTTAAAGCAAGTATATAATCCAAATTTTATTTTATTAAAATTCCCATTTAGAGTTATCCTTAAACAAAGTGAAACTTTCATTTATTATTTAGCATTTTGGAAATGATTTGATCAAATTAAAATATATATATAAATTGGGAAGTAAATTTTACTGGAAAGAGAAAAATAACGTAAGAGATATGAGTAAAGAGAAAAACGCATATGAAATAGGCAAGCAGATAGGAGAATGTATACTGCGCATGACTGAGATTTAGGAGAAAATTGTGTTTTGAAAAATGCAAGAAATAAATTTTGTTGAATGGAAAAAAATCTATGGAAATCAAATTTTTAAAGTAATGCGTTGAATTTAGAGGCAACATATTTGATTTGAACGCTAGAATATTCCTTCCCTCTAAAAACACATGCCACTGATAAATTTACTCATTTACACTAAGGTCATATTTTTAAGAATGTGTACCATAGCCATAATATTTTATGCCCAAAATATACCGAAATAACAGATTAAAATTCTATACGTTTTCTTATATATATACGGTATTTATTCCCTCAGTTTACGCGCCTTTTAAACGCGTAATTACCCTGTTCATATATACACTAAAAATTTTTTTTGAATTCTGACCGTGCTAAGACTCGAACTTGTGACCTGTCGTTAATAGCCCAAATGTCTTAACCACCTAAGCTATTAATGTTTTCTTAATTAAAACTTGATTTTTCTAGAAATTAAGTTATTTACCATCTTCGACAAAAACCCAAATTTCCAAATTAAAGTTAATTCTTAACCATGTCAAAATTTTAGAGATCTTATTATTTAATCCAAAATTTGGTCAATTGTTTTTATTTTTATTTTTAATCACTTTAAAATTTAGATTTTTATATAATAAACCCCAAAGTTTTTAAAATACAAGTGAAAAATACTTGTTAAAAATTTGGGCTGTTACACTCTCCCCCACTCAGAACTTTTCGTCCTCGAAAAGGAAGTAGGTAGGGGAATAGAAACAACCTGAAAGAAAACTAAATTGAAACTTAAATCTGAATCATTAATCTAATAAAAATTCAATTTTAAATTTATCATTGATTTCATCTATTTATACTTAAAATTTTAACATTTATTTATTTACATATTTACTTGTATAATATCCCTACACTTAAAAAAATCATTCATTTTTTTATCCAAATTTTGCACAAGGTATTATAACATTCTAATTTAAAATGTTTAATTTTAATCCAAATTTGAAATGGTAATTTAACTTAATTGTTAAAGTAAATTTACCATTTCCCAAAATAAACTAAATTCCCCATTTAGTTTCTTATTTATTCCAAACTATAATTAAATTTATTTCTCTCAATATATTTTTCTCATCTATGTCAAATATGTTTACACTTATTACAACTGTTTAAATTTATTCTTAGTTCCTTAACATCATTTTATATTGAAAATTATTCCATTACCCCTTTTATTTTTTTTACCTCTGTTAATCTTTTTATAACTAGAACTTAAGTATATAACATTTATTATAACCACTCAAATTTTATTTATAAATCTTTTTATATTGTATATTATCCAATTACATTGTTAACTTCTGAAAATCAAAGTAAGTTATATTGAAATGAAATTGATTATTATACAAATAAAACTTTCAAATTCAATTATCTCAAGTTGGAATCATTTATTCAAAAATTTGATTTTTTTTTAAAATTGAAATTATTCCTCAAGATAAAATTTAATAATTAAATTTCTAATTCGCTTCAACCCAAATAAATATATGTACATAATATGTCAAATCAAAGTTAAATCATATATCTATATATTATAAATCAAGTCATATTTTAGAGATTCAAATCAGTTAAATTCTCAAGGTAACACTGTAGCCAGACTACAGAATGGTCTTTTCACTTCGAAACTCGAAAATGAATGTCGATGATGTTGCTGTCATCACCGAAATTATTTCCTAGCGACAAGGAGAAGAGCACTGATTTTTAAACCTTTAAAATTCTTTGGAAACAAATTTTTATTCGAAAATATTTTAAATAATATCTCCCTTTAAAATTTTAACACAAGGTTTGAAACCATCGAAAAGTGAATTCTCAAGTTCTGGTTTTAAATTCATTTCTATTTCCAAATTAATTTATAACCATTTGTTTATATTCAATTATTTATATTAGACAAAATACATGGTCTATAAAACCATAAATAAAATCAAAACTATTATCTCTTGGCAACTAGTTAAATTAATTATAAAATTCTGAAAATTATACTTATATATATTATTAGATTTTTCTCAAATATAGAAATAAATTTTTCAAACAAGGATAGAGATTCAAATTTGATGGATTTAATCAAAGAGAATTTTGATTTAAAGATAAATTGGAAGCAGAAGATCCGATGATTACATAAGAGAACAAGGAACTAGATAAGTTTATATAAATCGCGGGCAACCTTAACCTGGTCAACCGTGACTTAAAGAGTCAGATCGAATGCAGATTTACCATTCGATCCAAAGAGATAGAGTTCGGAATAACCAAAGATACTAGCATCTAAACTTGAGGTTAAATATAAATATTTGGTGAATCAATGCTAATTATAAAGGAGTTTCACCCTTTTATTAGAATATTGGCGAGACCGCAAATTCACTATAAAGATCATCTGAAGTGGAGTTATGGGATACTCCAGAATCGAAAGAAAATGAATAGTGAGGGACACGAATGAACTTTGGAACCGCAGGGAACGTTCCAAAATTCAAAGGAAATCGAATCAAAAGGAAGAGATTCAAGCTCGAATGAAAGTGATTCTGTAAATCAAATTTACCATACATTCTAAGTTTTGCCTAGAGCCAAAGCTTTAATACCAAATGTAACGACCTGATATTTTCAACCATTCGCATCCGCACATGTCGGACTTGAATCTTTCAAAATACCGCGTTATAAATAAAATTTGGCAAATCTCAAAATATACAGTAATAATTAATCACAGAATCACAGACACAAAAACAGAATACTCGCAGTGGAATTCAAAAATACTTAGTGGTTCATGAAGCCACTATAAATAGTCTCAACAAATACAAAATACAAAGTCATCCATCCAAAATATAGTTTAAATCATCAAATAGAAAATCCAAAAATCCCAAAGTCTTGATTTCATAAATAAGATAACGGACAGAAAGAAGCCAGCAGCTTGAAAGGATCTACAGAAGTCGTAGATCCGGGATGATGACTGAACTGCAACTCAGGCTGACCCGAGCGTAAAGTAAAACATAAACACTCGAGTCAGGACATACATACTTATATAGTGTAAGCTAATTCAAGTGTACTGTAATATAAAGCAAGTAACTTAAAGGATGCTTGGGACCGCCCATCCCCTAAGGATCCGTTAAACTATTTACTATGTAGTAATACTTCGCTATTATAATAGTGTCTATTAGTAAAATAAACTTACTTTTAAATAGCGTTAAGGCTTTACATTTTCCACCTTAACACATAATATATTCCCATAGTCTATACAGTACCGTAATCTCCCCCAAAATGGGCGTCGTCAGAGGGCACTCCATAGGTATGGTACAAAACCAAAATCGTATAAGGCTCGCTATGGTAGGTGACACGACACAACTAGGCAATGCCAGGGTAGATATACCAATTACGCATCCGGACCGATGGAAACGCGTAGCGCGCAGCTACCGCCCACCTCGAACAACACTCCCAAATCAAAGGTGCGCACCAAACAATCACAAAAGTAATAGAATGGCATACGAAGAAGTGCGTCCGATCAGAGGTGCTGCCTCATTAATCCGTCAATCGCTCCTGTTTTAGCCACCTTATGCCAACTCACGGGAGTCGAGTCCACGTATTTACCTTAAAGGAAACGTCACCACCATCCTACTTCATTCTGGAATCTCCACCGCGTACACGGTTGTTAAAGTGGTTTTCGGTATCGACAGAGAGTATGCCAGACATCCGATCCCGGTCTCTTTAACAACCAAACGTTATTATAACCCGTGGTTACAACTTTTAGAAATGGTATTTATACTTTAAAAATCAAAATTAGTTTCAAATACATTTCAATACCATAATATCATTTCAACCATCATTTATTTAAACATCAGTCATTTTATTTACTATAAAATACCATTTAAATCTATTCAATTTATGTAGGAATTAATTTGCCTTTCAACTTACATTTAAAAGTTAAATTCTTCCATTTAAAACCATTTAAAGTCAATTCCTTATTTTTATTAATTACATATTAAATTCCAAAATTTAAGCCTTTTTCCCCAAAGATTATTTCCATTTATTTTAAACAATCCGAAAATTCGGTTTCCGTAGCATTTATGAAATGCCACCTAAAGTCTGTAAGTCAAAACAGTTCATTTATAAAAGACAGCATTGAAGTGCTGAAATAAATTATTAACTTAACAATCAAATTTTAAATTCCCAAATATAACTTATTTTCAATTATTTTCTTAACTAAAACTCACCTTTTACAAAATTTCAGAATTTCCCAAAATAAGTTATATTCCAAAAATTTTATTTAAACATTTATTTATTTAACATTTTGACTTATTCAAAAATCATTATAAATTTTATAAGAATCCTTTAAATACATTTGAACCAGAATATTATAAATTCCCATTTAAAATATTTTTAAACATTTTAGAAAAATATTATATAAACCACGGGTCTGTATATAGTTTTCTAGCCTAGGTCAAGTGATACGGATTTATATCATTTCAATCCGCAATTTACAAAATCCCGGGTTCTATCATTTCAAACCCGCAATCCCAAGTTAACAAATAAATAATTAAACAATTAAATAAATGAACAAATGATTATCGTTCAGGCCTATCATTTCAGCCTATAACGATCTCAAATTTACAGGGAACTTACAGTGACGATTTAACCAGTAAATAAGCATTACATAGTATAACTGCAATAATATTACAATAGATAAACAACTGATGAGGTGTCAATTTAAAATGAGGTTTAATATCATACGTTATATCACAGGCAGATAAAATTTAATAAATAATTTACAAATACACTTGTGATAAATCACGGATATATAGGTATGTTTGTCTGGTGAGAAATACTCGCCTTAAAGCTGCAGAAATTTTGATTCAAAATGAAAATCCCCCGAAAAAGAATCGCACAGTGGGTAACGATCAAATTTTCCTCGGATGTCACGCCTAGATTCAAGATCCAAATACCGAATACGTGACTTTAAAAATTGCGGTCAAAGCAAAAATTTTAAGACAATTGAAACTAATAGAGTAAAAGAAATTTTGGTTCAGCTTTTGCTCGACTACCTCACCCCGCATCCCGACCCCAACTTCTTAGGCTTGGCAATGCTATTTATTATTATTATATATATATAAATTTTTCCAAAGGCATGTCCTACTTATCTAGTTTGAAAATATGAATTTTATGCAAAACTTGCGTCTCTGCCTAGATAAACACGTCTCTGCCAAACTCCAAATCAAAACATGCACACATCATAACATCTCCATATTTTTAAAGTCCTTTCCCTATAGTCACGCCTCCCCTTCAGTTTTCAGATAACACGTCCTCCATGCATAGATGCAAACTATCCCACGCAACTATATGTTTCAAAGCATTGCAGGCCTTCAACTGAAACTCTTTATATTCTTTTGCCATTTTATGAACCATGCATTGCAAAACACGTCCCATTTTGACATTCTATGTCTTCTTTCAAATTTGGAAAGCCTTCTATCAGTTCTACTCAATGATATTACAGGGTTATGCTCGGCAATGGTCTTTCTTTTTTCTTTTTCTTTTTTTTTTAATTTCATTATGGCTATAACAACCTATATCAACTACAGGCACACACGCATGAAATCTCTACAGAATGCAACTAAGCTTGACTTCCTATATGATATGCACGACAAAACATGGCAACACTATCAGGGGGAAAAGAAAGGCATGTACTTAGTCAAAGACGGAAGAAATATGGAGTGAGAAGTAGCTGAGCAAGGTGAAAAGAAAAGGAAAAAAAACTGAAGAAGGAAAACAAAAATATAAGGGAGGGAGAAAGAAAACAGAGAGAATACAAAAGAAGAAGAGGAATAGAAATATTACCTGATTGTATGCAAGCTCACGAGAAGAAACAGAGAGAAGATAGTGGAATTTTGTAACTGAGTATGGTGTATATATACAGATAAACAACTTGCGAAATTTAAGGAAGAGGCAAGCGAAAGAAAAAAAAAATATGTGTGATTTCTTTCCAGTTTTCTTTAGTTTGATTTATAGAAAAATATGTGTGATTTATATTGCCAGATTTGAATGGATAAGGCTTGCATTGTATGATTAGCAAGGTTTAAATGCAGAGAAGAAACGGCAAGCATTGATGGAAGATAATTTATACGTGATTAATATTGCCAATTTTCTTTCATTAGAATGGATAAGTCTGAGTGATTTTAAATGCAGAGAGGAAAGAATTTGAACCATTCCAAGTTATACGAAATTTCTTGATTTAATGTATTCATTCTGATGCGTGAATTAAAAATGAATACAGGGACATGCGCAAGAAATAATAGATAAGGAAGGTAAGAGGCAAATGCCAAAAATGTTAAAAGAATAAAATTTTATGTCACGCGCAAAGGAAGGCAAATTTGATTTTCTCTCAGATAATATATGCGTGATTTTATTGCCAGATATACGAAAAATTTGATTGCAACGTTATATCTCTTTTTTTTCCAATTAATAGTTGCGTGCTATTTTTATAGTCTGAGAGATTTAAATACAAAGAATCAGCAAGTATTAATTTGCTTTGGATGCTACTTCAAGGACAGATTTGAATGCATGCGTTGATTTATGTCACAGAGAGAAAATGGTAAGAAATTTAATTTTCTGATTGATTGAATTTTAGAAGGCAATCAACTATATTTGATTGAGAGGAATGAATGGCAAGTGGAATAAAATTTATTTGTGAAAGTTTTTAAATCAAATCTCTATAAAGAGGCAAATGACAAAGATGTTAAAGGAAATAAATTTCACTGATATGTCACGCGCAAGGAAAGCAAGTTCGATTTCTTTCCAGATGATATTTGCATGAAAGGGAAGCACGATTTTGAAAACAATATTGGTAGTGGGAATCTCCTTAATCAGTGCATGATTTTAGAGAAACGGATAGGCACGAAATCAATACGTTTTGGTTGGAAATCTCCTAACTGATTTTATTAATCCAAATAGATATTGAAATATAATTTTTTTAAAATACACCAAACTGACGCATTACCATACGCCCAAAAATTTGTGCAAAAGTAACATTTTTAATTTATACGTTTATACGTTACTTATACCATTACAATGCGTGCCCTTTTTAAATTCGAAATTATCAGTTTATTAATATGCTATAAATTCTTAACATTTATTACTAAATTAAAAAGATAAAACTTTGGTTACATCTCTCTCTGATTCTTATTACCATAAAAAGGCGATTTATTATTCAAATGGACCAAATATTACAAATTTTTAAAGCAAGTATATAATCCAAATTTTTTTTTATTAGAATTCCCATTTAGAGTTATCCTTAAACAAAGTGAAACTTTCATTTATTATTTAGCATTTTGGAATTGATTTGATCAAATTAAAATATATATAAATTGGGAAGTAAATTTTATTGGAAAGAGAAAAATAACGTAAGAGATATGAGTAAAGAGAAAAACGCATATGAAATAGGCAAGCAGATAGGAGAATGGATACTGCGCATGACTGAGATTTAGGAGAAAATTGTGTTTTGAAAAATGCAAGAAATAAATTTTGTTGAATGGAAAAAAATCTATGGAAATCAAATTTTTAAAGTAATGCGTTGAATTTAGAGGCAACATATTTGATTTGAACGCTAGAATATTCCTTCCCTCTAAAAACACATGCCACTGATAAATTTACTCATTTACACTAAGGTCATATTTTTAAGAATGTGTACCATAGCCATAATATTTTATGCCCAAAATATACTGAAATAACAGATTAAAATTCTATACGTTTTCTTATATATATACGGTATTTATTCCCTCAGTTTACGCGCCCTTTAAACGCGTAATTACCCTGTTCATTTATACACTAAAAAAATTCGAAATTCCGACCGCGCTGAGACTCGAACTCGTGACCTGTCGTGAATAGCCCAGATGTCTTAACTACCTATGCTATTAATGTTTTCTTAATTAAAATTTGATTTTTCTAGAAATTAAGTTATTTACCTTCTTCGACAAAAACCCAAATTTCCAAATTAAAGTTAATTCTTAACCATGTCAAAATTTCAGAGATCTTATTATTTAATTAAAAATTTGGTCAATTGTTTTTATTTTTATTTTTAATCACTTTAAAATTTAGATTTTTATATAATAAACCCCAAAGTTTCTAAAATACAAGTGAAAAATACTTGTTAAAAATTTGGGCTGTTACAGTTAGTCCTTGAGATGATGGTATTGTTGACAACAACCTTAGAATAAGATTATAAAACATAAATACTAACATTATAGTTTAGATATATATGTATATACCGATTTTAACCATGTAGGTACGAAGAATGAAGACTGTACAGAATAGAGATTCAAGATATCAAGATTGAAGACTCATGAGTATCAAGATTATCAAGAGTTCAAAATTTCAATGATAAGTAATTTATTTAGAAATTTTTGTTAAAAATCCTAGAAAAGCATTGGCATCTTAAAATCCAATTTTTTCGTGGAATGGAATCCACTTCGAGCCCGTTAAAGGGATGGAACCCTAAGTAGGATAGAACATACGAAAAATCTAGTGGAACATTGTTTTGTATCCACTAACTTTTATTCAAAATGTTTTACAAAATTATATCTTTTTTCAAAATGTTTTCAAAATCTTCCTTATAAAAGAATCAAAAACATCTATCCTAGTTTTGATACTTTTAGCCTCAAAATAATCTTTAATTTCAATATCAAATTATCCTTAGTTTTAAACTATCTTTTAATAATAATATATTTAACTTTTAATATTTATACTTAGATTTAAATATAAAATTATAGTAAAATTTTATATATATCAAAATATTATTCTCTATATTTACATGTGTATTTTAACTATAGTTAAGAATATTTATAAAGTTTAAAATAGTTTTAATATAAAATAGAAGTTATTTTCAAAGAAAAACAAATCATCAAAATTTCCTTTGGGATGTCGACATACCCAAGATACCCACGTCGACATAGTGGCAGTTAATTTCAAAAATTTGAATTTCAAAAGAAGTGTCAATTCGTCATATCCTTTCACGAACAGACATGGCTGTTGTTCTTCTATAAATATGGGTGGTTTTGAATGAATTTTCATTCTTATTTTTCTGGTTTTCACTCATCTTTTTCTTCCACATTTCTACATACACATTCTTACTATTAATCTGCCGAAATCAACATTGAATCTAACAAGATCATTTTTGGTTTGATTCTCTATCACTATCTCAACAATATCTCAGTGCTATTCAGAGTTATAGACTTCTTTGTAATCAATTTAGCAAGAAAAGGCGTGATTGTAGCCTTGGAAATCAATCAAGTGTAAAAGGCATGATTGTAGCCTTAGAAATCAGTCAAGTGTAAAAGGTGTGATTGTAGCCTAGGAAATCAATTAGTGAACTTGTTGCCCCTGAAATCAAGTACTCTACCTAGAGGATTGTGAATCTGGAGAGGTGTACCTCGTAGCCTTGAAATCGAGGGTGTAATTGTACAATTGCTTTTGAGAGGAAATCCGTACTTGTGTGCGGGACTGGATGTAGGGTAACTCCTAACCAGTATAAAATCCGGCGTGTTCTTTCCTTTATTGCTTTTACTTCATTTCTGCATCTATGTTTGATTTTGTGATCATATCTGTGTCTGAATATTGCATACATTTGTGTTCAAATTAACAAAAACTTAAAAAGATTTAGTAATTCCTTTAAACACTATTCACCCTCCTTCTAGTGTTAATCCTAGCCTTAAGATCCGTATTCCACGTTTCTCACAAGATATACCTTTAAGATCCTCTTCAATTTGAAAACATAGTTCAACAATCTTTCACAAAGATTCATTCATAGCTTTCAAAACTATTTCAATCCCAAATCTTTTATACAAAAGATACACCTTTAAGATCCTCTTCAATTTGAAAACAAAGTTCAACAATCTTTCACAAAGATTTATTCATAGCTTTCAAAACTATTTTCATTTCGAAACTTGAAATCTTTTCGACACAAATTGGAAATCCTTTTTTTATATGAAAGCTATTATTATTTGAAAACTAGGGTTTTGTTTCGATAAAATCCGATTACATTTGCTCAAGTTATAGTCCTTAAAAGTATAAACATGGGTTAAATTCAAATTCCATACATTTAAAGATACTCACAAATGATTTAAAACTCATACACACACACATTATATAACTTGTATAACCTCTTTAAATCATAGTTTCCAAACATATATTTATAGAACCTAATTTCAAATCTTGAATTCAAATTCAAATCAAACTATTTAAAATTTCAAATCTTTATCAAGTTATTCAAAATAATTTTTATCTTTAAAAAATCATTTTCAAAGCTTTTCATATTTAACCAAATTACATTTCCAAACCATTTAGGATTCAAAATTCAACTTTAAAACCATTTCATTATTTTCGAATAAAATAACATTAAATTTAAATATCTATGACTTAACTGAATCCTCTTGAAATCCATATTTGTGTGTGTAGTGTAGTCCAGGGGTTTTACACAATAGAGCAATATCATCAATCATCACAATCCAAGCACAGCAATATCGATAAGCGGTATAATCCTATAACGCTTATCTTCATTCACAAATTCATAGATAAATAATATAAATTCATCAAAGATAAATAAATTACATTCATCACAGATAAATAAATTACATTCATCACAACTCAAATCAAAACAATTCATATCACAAAGCGTTACACATCAGGGATATTAAACAATTCAAAGCATTTCATACAATCCAAACATCCATAAGTAAGATCAATTAGTCATCTGATTAATTTAAATCAGATTAATTACTTATGAATAAATTACTAATCCTGGTTAATTAACATTAATTAATTACAAAACATTTTGATTAATTATACTTTGATCATTTATCGATTAACCTTTAATGATAAATTAATTATCCTTTAATTGTTAATTAATCATTCTTAATTAACTAATAAATCAATTAATAATTAATCTTTAATTATTTGAATATTCTTTAATTAATTTTCTTAATTAATTACATTAATTAATTAATCTTTAGTTAATTACTATTTAATTAATAAATTACAATAAGTGATTATCTCTAGTCACTTCCATTAATTAATCTTTAATTGATTAATTATCCTCAAGTTAATTACCTTAATTAATTAACAACATTAATTAATTATCCTTAAATTAATTATTCTTTAATCACTTGATTAATCCACTTTAATTATTAATCAATTACTTTTAATTATGTAATTATCTTTAAGTAATTAATTACCCTTTAATTACTTATTATAAATTAATCAACCTTTAATTAAGTAATCAACCTTTAAGAAATCACATTAAGTAATTGACCTTTAATTACCTACATAAATCAATCCCTTAAAGTTTTAATTAATTAAACGATAAATCTTTTATCTTAAATAATTACTTTAATTATCTTTTAAAATCTTATTAATGACTTTTGGAAAATAAATCATCATTAATATATTAATTATCTCAAGATTTTTAAGTTAAATTAATGATTTGAAAACATTTAATTTTTCTTATCTACTTGCTTGATTACAAAAATTTAGTTTATTTAAAATAAGTTTTAAAATACGGTTATATGTATATATTAAACATTTTAAACTTAAAATAGTTTGTTTTAAGATCTTAATTAATCCCATCTTAAACCAACATTTATTATTCAAAAAGAAATGGATTAAAACTGTTCAAACATGATTTAATTAATATTTGAATGAAAACTTGTTTTATTTTAAATTTTTAAAGCGGCAAAATTTATGAACCCGAGAAGACTCGAGTGAAACCCGAGCCAACACATTCAAATTCTCGAGCTAACCTCCAAGAAACTCATAATCTCTCATAACTTCGAGGCAACTCACCCACGAACTCGAGCTTGAACCCGAGCAATATTTTCGTTCCCCAATCTCCATGATATCCAGAATCGCAAAAACAAGTGTGCACATGCATAGTTGTCTGGTCTACTCCCGACCACCACCGACAACTCCGATAGGTCACCGATGATCACCACAAACCCTCAGACAACCCAAAACCCATCACTCATCGGAAATCAAAGATTAAACCAATTAATATTCTCCTGGAAACAAACTGGATCGACAAAATCACCCTTCGCTAGCGATTCTGTCCGCTGGAATCGACGTCGCTCCTCCCATAGACGCAACACACAACAACGCTGCAATTCCCCTTGGACAGGTCCTTTCCGGTGCCACGTCGATGACGAAATTCCCTCGGCAAACCCATAGTCCAAACCTCACAGTCGAACACTAGTTCGATGATGTGTCGCCGCCACAGTGTTTTAAATAGTCACTTAGTGATTTTCCTAGGTTTGCCGACCTATAAACTTCCTTCAAACCCAAGCTCGACCCTCGAACCATTGCGATTCGATGGAGATTAGAAAATAAGCCAATTCTGATCAACTCTAAATTCCTCTTTGTTCACAAGCTTTAAAATCTTGAAATTACTACCTAAAATCATCATTTCCTGCTATGAATTACATTATGAATTCCAAACTTGAATTCACGATAATTGATTCTTCTGTCTTGAATCTATTTTACTGTAATTCCTATCTTCCAGATAAATTACTTAATATTTCAACTTGTTTTTATAACAACCCGCCTTTTTGGACAGTTTAAACCGACGATCAAATACACATGCCGGTTCCAAACCATTAAAAAAAAGCAGATGGTTATTGGGGTAATTAAGAAAAGAAAAGAAATAAAGGAAATGAAACAACACAGAATCTCGCAGCGGAACGATAAAATATAATAGTCAAATAAACAGTTCATGAAGCTGTTTACTATACTCAGACAATTATTTATACAACATTTATCAGAGTTATACATATACAACAGAACAAATAAATAATGCAGCAGACAACATGATGCACAGATAATAATAGTAATAGTATACCAAATCTTCGTCTTCGTCCTCCAGAATAGATCTTCAAAACTCTGAAAACTCAGGACTGACCCGAGCGTAATGAAAAGACAAAACACTCGAGTCAGGACTAAGATATCCATATGAAAGTTAAATCAATCGTAAATAAATATGAGTGTGACGGCGTCAGAGATGTTTACGGGGTTTGACATCTCATATCCAGTGTCAACGTGCGTGCAATAACTTAAGAGATGTTACGGGATTTTCCACCTTTCAAGGATCCGTTAAACTATCTACTAGGTAGTAATGTACGCTAAGTAGATAATGTCTATCAGTAATATAAAGTATCAAAATAGCGTTAAGGCGTTACCATAATCCCCCTTAACACATTTTATATTCCCAAAAGCATATACAAGACTGTAGTTTCCCCAAAACCGGAAGTCACCAGAGGGCAATCCATATACTCAAGGTACAAACCAAAACGTAGTGCTCGCGAATAGGATAATCAGTATGACAAGGTACATGAGGCGATACCAACTAGGATACTAGTAGTTGCGTGATCCGGACTGATATTGAGCATAGCAGCTACTACCTCAACACCACGAAACAACACTCCCAAATCAAGGGGTGCACCCAAATCAAATCACAAATGTAATAGATATGGTATCGAAGAAGTGTGTCCGCTAGAGGTGGCGAACCTCAATGGCCCGGCGCGGCTCCTGTTTTAGTCATGTCAGGGGTCATCCAATATCGTTCTCTTTCTTCAGTCAACGCGTTCACCAAACCATCCACTTCATTCTGGATCAACACTCCGCGTATAATAGTTATTACAGTGGTTTTCGGTATCGACAGAGAGTATGTCCATATCCGATCCCGGTCTCTTTAATAACTACGTATTATTACACTGATGGCTCTTTTATATTTCAAATTGATTCATGATTGATAACAAAATATCATATTCGCTTTAAAATCAAATCCATTTCAAAATCATCATATGTTCAAAATTATCAATTTTGTCCGATAAATCAATTTCACTTCAAAATTTGATTCGAATTCAATTTAGGTTATAATCTCTACTTTAACCTAGTTCGTATTTAAACCAAAGGTTTAAATATAAACATTTCCGTCTCTTTAACCTGTTTGAATTTAAGAAAATAGTTTAAATAGTTTAAAATAGTTAAATAATTCAAAATAGTTTAATAGAAAATATTTAAATAGTTTAATCGAAAATAATTTGAATATAAAATGGTTTATATATATAATAGTTTGGAAAAAATCAAAAATTATTTGATAAATAATTCCAAAGTCAAACCGGTCAACTTCCCAAATTTCCTATCCAAATCAAATCCAAATTCCATTTCGATTTAATCGATTTATTCCAATTTCAACTTGAATAAATTTCTATTCCACGTAAATTTCGATTTCAATTCACAAATTTATTTAAATTTCAATTCAATTCCAAATTAATTTAAATCTAAATTTCAAATAAATTTTCAATTCCAAACTCAAACTTGAAATATCATTTCATATCAATTTTCTTAGAAATATTCAGAGTTCGATTAAAAGTCCAATCTTTTAAAACAAATCAACTTTCAAAAATTTACACCGTATTTCAATTTTCAATTTAAATCTAAACTTCGATTTTATTTAATAATTTCGTTTACCAAGTTTAAATTCTAACATTTCGAGCTCCAATTCAAAATAATTCAATTTCCATAAATTGGATTTTATTCTTAAAATCAATTCATTTAAATAATTTCAAAACAACTTTTAAAATCATTTAATTTATCCACCTCGTTGTCCGTATATAATTTTCTAACCTATGGCCAAGTGATTAGTTATTACAATTAAATGTCAGGGATGAATATATCATTTAAATCAATCACAGTGTCATATGTATGCATAGCAGGATATATATAAACAAATAAACATCCAAACATTTAAATATCAACCAATAACATCCATCGAAATACATCATCCAATAGGCAATACAATTCACGGCAATTTCATATTTATCAATGTCAGGTAATTTAATCGCAATTCAATTTTAATTTAAATTTAACTGTCAATTTAATTTTTTTTAACGGTGAACTCAAATGACAATCAATATGATAATTAAATTTTATCAAACAACAACAAATAAAAATCATAACTATGCATAATGTCAAATTTAACTAGCATAAAGATATTCAGTACGTTGTGAGCGTTATAAAACACTCACCTTGATTTTACGATTTTAAATCAAATCGAACGACGTTCGATTTAACATAAAACTTTAATGAGCTCCAAACACTTTCGGATCTGCACTGCAGCGCAACTCTCATCTCCGTGATTCCGGCGCTTCTTCCCCAACGTGAAATTCACGTATGCAAACCCATTAGCCGCCGATCTTCAAGCAATTTTCATGACCACCTCGTCGACTTCCAGAACGATCAGCTAGCGCCACCACGAAGCCCTTCACCAGAGCCACCTACGCGCCAAGTTTCATCCCTTCATTCGCCGTCGTTTGCACGCAATCCAAGGAAATACGTACACACTTCCAAGTCAGATCTGGACGAATCCATGAAAAATTAGCATACATCAACCGTATGGATTTGAAGAGCTCGTCGAGATTTACACTTTTGCTTTTGGAATTTTTCGATTTCGTCGAACGGATTGAGAGATATTAAGGAAAGAAGATCGGCAATTTCTGGCCATGGAATAGGTGGCGGCCATGATTTAGAATTAGGGTTTCTGGATTAAAATAATAATAAATCTGTCTCGGTTTGCGTGCGTATTTATATAGGTAGGTCCAAAATCATCCGAACTCCAATCGAGACGTGCCGCCAGGCGTTTTTAAGGTTTTACACCCATTCCGGACGCAATGGAACTAGTTTCAAGGCCTAATTCGATCATATCTGGAAGATAGCCTTTCGAAGTCGATTATTTTAATTAAATTCGAAATTAAATTTCTACGCGTTTCAAGCTCGCACGGCCAAACGACAAGTCCAATTGCTACGAAAATTGAAATCCTACCATAATTTGCTATTACGGATCCGATGAAATAAGTTTCGTCGAAATCCGAGACTGTTTGAAAAATGGGTATTTTAACTCGTCAATTAAATATTAAAATATTCAATTTTCACAAATTTACTTTTAATTCGATTTTAAAAGTTCTACAACATCATTCTAACTTTAATATGATAAAATAGAATTTTACAAATCATTTTTAATCGTATTAAACCCGTTATCCAATTATTCAAATAATTTCAAATATTAAATTATTCAACAAATTACATTAATAATCATTTTCCTTCAATAATCACCTTAAATTTTCTAATTAAAATAGCTAAAAATACGGGTCGTTACACTCTCCCCCACTCAAAACTTTTCGTCCCCGAAAAGGAAAAGAAGGGAAAAGGAACTAAGTATATAATTCAACATTAGATATATTTTATTCAAAGTTACCAACTTATAAAACAATGAAATTCCATTTATAAAGTCATAACTACGCTTCCACAATGCTTCTCCGAACGGCTTTCTAAATTTAAAAGTTAGTTATCAAAACAAGTTATAAAATTTAAAAACTTGAAAAATTTTCTAACACCCGGATTCACGGAAAATTTCGGCAGGGTCTCCTTTGCGCAGCTTGATCGAAAAAATTTACAATTCAATATATAACACAAATATAACCAATATATATCAAATATACATCTCATCTCAATGATGAGGCATCCCATATCTGGGGAAACAACATATATATATCACCAATACCATATAAAACCATAAGCGTACCTTTTATTTAGCATTTATTAGCAGTTTACTAACATTTTGTATTTAGCACAGAAGCGAGCTCTACAATGAAGCGCAACCCCTTTGCTACCTACTAAAATGCTCAATAACTAAGTTAGAACCATGCATATAAAGATAGATCGATATATTTAGCCTACACAACATATATATAACCTATTTAGCTTCAAAACTGAGATTTCAATTTCAGGACAGCAAACAAATCTCAGTTTTAGGTCACCTAAACTAAAAAATTTGGCAACAGAATCTAAACAAAAGTTGTTGTATTCATTTCAAGCTTTCCGGAATGTCCAAAATCATCGAATTCGGACCATACATTCAAAAGTTACGGCCGTTTTATTTAGAGGATACGCCTCAGCCTGGGCAATGAATTGCGCAGGTTAGCGACGTTCAACCACGTTTTCGACCTTCTAAATGATATCAAAACACAAAAGACTTAAAACAAAAATTTTAGCTTAGGTTCTTATCTTTCCAGTAAGTGCAAGATCATCAAAATCCGATAAACCAGTCAAAAGATATGGCGAAAATACTAAGGGTATATACTACTGATTTTACTTATTTTTACACAGGACAGCGAGTAACATTCAAGTTTTTAACCAAGCAGACAAGGAATTTTCTCAATTTATGTAAACAAAAGTTGTGCTATAGTTTCTAAACTTTCCGAAAAGTCCAAAATCGTCGAATTCCGTTCAGCCATTTAAAAGTTATGGTTGTTTTCGTTTCAGCATATATTGGACAATGTTGGATTTATTTTTTTTTCCAAAAATTTGCTTTTATTATTTCAAAGTACAAAACATCAAAACTTTAAATTTTCTAAAGAACAATCATAAACACAAAGTCATCTATTTTCTTATTCATCCATGCAATAGGTTTACATTCAATTTGTTTCCGATTTATTCAAGTTTGTTTCATTCACATTTTTAATTCAAGTCAATTTGCTCCCAATTTGAATTTAATTATTTAAAATTTTATTCCGTTTATTCAATTCCATTAACACTAATGAATTCTACTTAATCAATTATCATCCATCTAACAACCAATGCATATCAAACATTAACATCTGTAACGAGACGAATTTTGCCCGCTCGAAAATCGACATCCATACTTCAAATCGTATTCGAATGCCATAGATTCGATCGTTCAAATCCGATTCGCCGGAGCTTATAACAACATTAAGTAAACAACACAGCGGAATAAAAGAATAATACATTGATATACAGCTTTGATACAATATCTGATACAACAGATGATCCAATAGATATCAATATACATCCGAGATATGATACAATAAAATAGCAGCGGAACAGAAAATAGATGACATCTAGCAGCGGAACAATATAACTCTAAGATAGTCTTCAAAAGAGAACTGCAACTCCATCTCCAAGAATCAATCCAGCAATAGCTCGAACCCCCAATAACGATGCACCAAGCTCAGCAAGAATGGTGCGATCCAAAGACTGAACTAACTCCAAATAATCTACTATATCTAACTATCTGGAAAAAAACTCAACTCTAGACTGCTCGTGTAGAAAATAATGAGCACCCAGAGTTTAGGAAAGAGACAATAAACTCCGGATCAGTCGTGGGACTGGTGTGAGCAACAAAAATAGTTTATCTTTCAAAAACAAACAAAGAAATATTTTAAAGTTAATTCGCAATGCGTTTTGAAATGAGACTACCATAAGACCTCCCGCCACACACATAATGCAAACGCAGACTTGGAGGAGATTTCTTCTTATGATAGTCAAAGATGCTTGATACGCATTAAAAAGAAACCTTTGATATTATTTCTAGTGCATAGTGTAGAAAAAATTCATTTCGAAAGTAGAATATAAATCTTAGCCAGCATAGGTACCATTATATTATGCCTACTATAGCTACCATATTAAATGGCAGGTTCTACAACTAAAACCGTACAAGTCTCGTATTGTTTCTTTGGATTTCCAACGAATGATCAGGCCAAGGAACTTCCCATTGCCACATGAGAACGCCTCTGATGGACGTCCCCGAGAACCAAACCGGATCTCTACCAACACAAGGCCGGGTTACCCCTAACTGGGTAACAACAAACACGAGTATGCCATCCCCCGGTCCTTTGGGACCTTTAACCGAGCGCTCGTCACCATCATCACACAATCATAACCAAGTGTTTTCAACATGAGTAAGTATCTGGGCTCCATACCATGATACCACCCTTTTCCAGAAGGAAATGCACATACCCTAAAGGGAGCTACCCCTCATAACCTTGCTGCATCTTTCCTGTTTCGACCATTCCGGGGTGTGAGGCTCGACGAAGTCTCGTCCACAAAAACATACTTTATACAAAAGCCATGCCTTGGGTCAACAAATGATTATAGAAATGATCACCAAGATAGACGATCAAATAAATGATCCTATCACAAATAACCAACACAATGATCATTTCACAACAACACTCAGCATGTCACATTACCAAATTGGGAATATATCGCTGATAACATTCAACTACATAACCTCTGAGCTCGTACGTCTCAGAGAAGGGTGTTAAGCTAAGAGAATAAATTCTCCTCCACCAACAGAAATATATTTGAAAGAAATCGGCTTTATATCTCAATTTGTAATGTCAGACATACAATCCATACAAGTCTGTTCCGGGCTCGAACAGAACCGAAGGCACTTACAAAGAAGTCCTTGCAATCCGGATATTCACTAATCACGTTCAGACTTCCCATCACATATGGAGTCTCTATACCGGGGACCATTCGATGCAAAGACATTCGACGAGTTGTCCTTACGTTTTCGAAAATATCCGGTCTTCACCACCGGTCTTCAAATGCTATCCATAACGACATATCACATATTCGGAATGGGATATATGACACAAAGGTCCTCTCCCGGCTAAACCGAACAGTGAGCGCAGTATTTCAAAAACATATGGATATTGGGATTTCAATTTAGTCACAACTTAAAACCCAAAACTTTCCTTTTCAAATGGTTTAAACCAATTACCATTTCAAATCTTTATATTACAAAAAGATTTATTTCACAAAGATCAATTCATAGACTTCAAAACAATTTCCATTCCAATTGGATTAACTCATTAAATCTTTAAATCAAAGATTTAACTCATAGCTTTCAAATCATTTTCATAACTTGGAATTTATCTTCATTTTCAAACTTGAAGTTCTTTTTAACACAAATTGGACGTTCATTTCTTATGTGAAAGCTTTTATTATGAGAAAACAAACAGTTTTCGTTTCAGAAAAATCCAATTAATTTACACGAGTTAAAGTTCTTGAATTATATTCACTAAATCAATACTTTTAAAATAGTTTAACCCGTATATAACTGGTATAACATTTTTAATCCCTAGTTTTAAATCATAGAATTCAATTTCAAATCTTGAATTTAAGTTCAAATCAAATTATTCAACTTCATATTTTATCGAGTAATTCAAAATAAATTTCATCTATGAAATCCCTTTTCAAAAGCTTTTCACTTTAAACCCAATCTATTTCCAAAACATTTGAATTTAAATATTCAACTTTAAAAATCATTTCAAAATCTGTGACTTAATCGATTTCCTCGTGAAATCCATATTTGTGTGTGTATAAGTGTGGTCCAGGGGTTTAACACAATAGTGCAACATCGTTCAATCATGACAGATCAAATACAACAATATATCTGATAAGCGATATAAACTATAACGCTTATCTTCATTCATAGATCACAGATATATTTATCATAGGTAATGAATTACATCATAGATAATTAATCACATTATAGATCACCACACAAATCAAGATATATCACAAAACATCAGACATCGAGAATATCAACAATTCAACCATTCAATAAGATCTAAACATTCATAGGTGAAATTTATTAATCAACCGGTTAATTTAGATCAGATGTATTACTTGTCATTAATCCTGGTTACTTAACATAAGTAAATTTCAAATCATCTGAGATAAATTTCCCTTTAATTATTAACTAACCATTCTTAGTTTATGAATCAATTGATCCTTAACTTCTAAATTAATCTTAGTTAATAACCTTTATTAACGATTAAAATTTCTTTAATTACTTTGCTAAAGAAATTCGCTCATATTGATCATTATTGATTATAAATTGAATAACCATTAAGAACACATTAATTAATTCTAATTATTAATTTCAAAACATCAAATTAATCACTTCTTAATTATCTTTAAAATCAATTCATTAATCTTAATTTATCATCAATTGATAAGCTTAATTTTTAATTAATAAAACTTAATTAATCATTTATTTATCACTAATTACTTAATTAATTAATCACCGATTAATAAACCATTAACCCTTAATTAATTACTTAATTAGTTATCCACTATTAATTTATTAATTAACTTTAATTAATTAATCCCGAATTATAAATTAATTAACCTATTAATTAGTAATTAATTAGTTAACTATCATTGACAATATAAATTAACTTAACCTTTAAGTTAATAATTAAAAATATTTGATTTCTCCTTGATTACATTGTTAAGTTTTATTTAAAATAAACTCTTTAAATATAAGTTTAAAACAATTTTAACTTAACTAATTTTTAAAATATTTCATTTTTGATAACCTTAAATTTGATTTGAAAACTTGTTTAATTTTAAACAAGGACCCATTGGGCCGAAGCCCACCACCAAAATTAAAACAACTCTCCTTTTTCCTAGTCATTTCTTTGGTTCCAGGAAATCTCCCCCATCCCACACGAAGCAATTTCCTTCATCAATCCCAGAGAACATCCACAATTTCGATCATAAATCACCTCACCTCGATACGCTCGAGACCATGTCGGTCGCACACCTAATCACGAGAAAACTGCTCTATCCAGAAAAACTTGTGCACGGAGGCAATCGTGCACATGCACACCCCTCCCACTGACCATTCCATCGCCGTGTCATCGCCGACCAATCTCACCTCGTCCCCTGATCTTATTCGTCACCCTACAGAGGCCTACCACCTCCCTGATCGAAATCGACCCATTTCCCAAACCTCCAGAACTGAAGAACCCCACCTATCTCCACCAATCGACGAACCGCTCTCGCCTCTTACCTCTGATTCACTCGCCACCCTTTTCAATCGAAAGCCCATCCCCTATGCCACCTTTCTGCCAAAAATCACTCATTCCGGTTCCATCCTCATCTCCCCAGATTACTGCGTGCCAGAGTCAAAACATAACCCCCAAAAACCCTAAACTTCATTCGCCCAAAATTCTTGCTTTAGATAATTTTTTTAAACATTTTTCCTAGCCTCGACAACTCCCCTACCACCTTCAAGCAAAATTTCGACCGCCCAAATCACTTCAGTCGCCAGAAAAACCCAAATATGCATCTCCAGTTCAACGTCAAAATGCTCCCTCCACACGTAACTTAAAATCATGATTTTAGTCTTAAAATTCAACAATCTCATAGATGATTTAGTTTATATGATCCAATTGAGTAATCAAAGAATTCGAATTTTAAGTTATAAATTGAGTTTCACCGTGTTTCTTGTCCTAGACTCTATATCCTGAGTATTTGCCATTTTTAAAATTTTGTTTTCTTTTCCTCTGGCTTTGTTAAATTTTGTTTAAGTATGAAGTAGTATTTACTTCAGCTTTGATGAACGAATTGAAGTGAAGTTGATATGTAGGAAAAGAAATCAGATTTAGAACTTGTTTTAAGTCTGGATATTTCAAAACAGGGATGTATAGTAGCACACAAGACATACAGACATGTAAGCATTTTCTCTATATATTTCCAAGTCATCATTACCATCACAGGCATGCAAAAACATATAAATATATTTGGGGTTTAGAAAGTTTGCTCACATGTGTTGTTTGAAACAGAGAGCATGAGCAGCTGGAAGTGCTCTGAGAACCGGAAACTGGATTTGCTTTTGTTTGAACAGCCTTGTGTAATTTCAAACTGAACCTTCATCTTGATTATCAGGTTGTAGTTGCTTTTGAAGTTGAATTTCCAGATTCGAATTGATTTATTCTGCTTTGAATTGTTTAAAGCTTCCAGGTTTAATATTTTTTTTTTCTTTTTCTAAGTGGTATGCTTCAGAATTTTGAACTATGATGAAGAAGATATATAAAAGAATGAATTTGCTGCTTGTAAGATTATGTTGGTACAACACAACAGAGACATTTCCTTCTTGCCTTACATACTACTCTACAGGCTTTACCCCTATTTCTACTTGTTTATTTTTATGTTTGTACATAGATATTTTTGGTTCAGAGATTTTTATTTTGTTTAGTGGCTGATGTATATTATATTAATGGCAGCTATGCTTACATTATGGGCTGAGATGTATTATATTGTGTACTAAGGTAAGGGCATTAATTGCTTAGTGCTCTTTTCCTCAGTCTACATGCTTAGCTTCATTTGCTTGTACATCTTCTTTTCTTTATTATGGTGGCTGCAGCTTTATTTTTTTGGTGTGCTTGCATTACCACTTTTGCAAGCCTACTGATCACTTTACATATTTATATTTTTACTTTGCTTTGGTTTTGTTTCACTTTCACACTATACATTCTTATGACCTTCAGCCTTGCATATCTACATGCTTACCATTTTTTTACTTTATTTTGTACTTGTTGATTCTTTTGCATACTTATGTATTTGTTTGTTATTTTTACTTTGTTTTATTTGCTTATTTCTTCTTTTGTATACTTTTGTACGTTATTATTATTATTATTATTTTGAATTATACTTTACAATATAAATGAGCTTCTATTTTAATATGTTGCTAATGTGTTTTCTTTATATTTTATAATTTATCTTATAAATTTTTTTCCTATTTCTAGCTTAAGTATTTATTTTATCTTCATACAAATCGTCTTGTATTTCTCTATATATTTATTTCAATAGTTTATATTTTGATGTATTTTATAAGTACATTTTGTTTGTGTTTTATTTTTACTTTCATTTTAACTTAAACATTTATTTCCAAAATTTTGTTATATTTACACAACTTCAAAAACCCATTTCATAGGATTGACTTCAAATATCTTTATATTATTTATAAATCTCAATTCAATTTAATTTAAATACATTTTTTTCAATAATTCATAATTTAACTGATATTTTATATTAATCACAAATTAATTTCACAAATTTTTTATACAAAAATTAAATTTAATTATCAATATAAACTTAATAAAATTCGAGATCGTTACAGACTTCCCCCCTTAAAAAGAATTTCGTCCTCGAAATTCGCAAGCACGAAAACAACAAGGATAGATGAAAGATAGAAGAACAATTCTCCATGTCAAACTAGATATCTATTCTGCATTTGGCTTATCAAACCAGAATATCAACAATAGATACAAGAAATTACAATAGAATTCCAAATTCGGTTTTAAACGAAATCGTTTTATCGATACTATTCAAATTATCCTTCATATTCTATTAATCAATTTTAACTCAATTTAAAATTTCCAATTTATTCAAAATTTCCAATTTATATTCATTAAGGTTTAAATCGAAAAGCCGATAAGAACCCGATGAAATACGAAGCAAGAATTTTCTGCAACGATTCGTAGAGCATCAACGCACCGAGCTACTTCTAGAGCTGTCACGAAGCAATCAAAAGAATTTAAAAACGAATTAAAGAAAATTGATAGAGAAAGTTTGTTTCCACTGTTGCAGGGCATCAACCATTTATAGTGATACTCCCCTGTCCCCTATCGCGTTCTCTTCTTGCACTCATACTTACTATCAGTGGATAGTAAGAGAATTTACTGAGGAATTCAAACAGATATCTTAGGGATAGACTCATTCTAAGGATACTTCACCCTATCTCTAATGAGTTACTTAACATGTTATACTCCTGAGCTAAAGTTCAACCTTAGCTCTGATACCAAATGTAACGAGACGAATTTTGCCCGCTCGAAAATCGACATCCATACTTCAAATCGTATTCGAATGCCATAGATTCGATCGTTCAAATCCGATTCGCCGGAGCTTATAACAACATTAAGTAAACAACACAGCGGAATAAAAGAATAACACATTGATATACAGCTTTGATACAATATCTGATACAACAGATGATCCAATAGATATCAATATACATCCGAGATATGATACAATAAAATAGCAGCGGAACAGAAAATAGATGACATCTAGCAGCGGAACAATATAACTCTAAGATAGTCTTCAAAAGAGAACTCCGAGAACTGCAACTCCATCTCCAAGAATCAATCCAGCAATAGCTCGAACCCCCAATAACGATGCACCAAGCTCAGCAAGAATGGTGCGATCCAAAGACTGAACTAACTCCAGATAATCTACTATATCTAACTATCTGGAAAAAAACCCAACTCTAGACTGCTCGTGTAGAAAATAATGAGCACCCAGAGTTTAGGAAAGAGATAATAAACTCCGGATCAGTCGTGGGACTGGTGTGAGCAACAAAAATAGTTTATCTTTCAAAAACAAACAAAGAAATATTTTAAAGTTAATTCGCAATGCTTTATGAAATGAGACTACCATAAGACCTCCCGCCACACACATAATGCAAACGCAGACTTGGAGGAGATTTCTTATTATGATAGTCAAAGATGCTTGATACGCATTAAAAAGAAATCTTTGATAGTATTGCTAGTGCATAGTGTAGAAAAAATTCATTTCGAAAGTAGAATATAAATCTTAGCCAGCATAGGTACCATTATATTATGCCTACTATAGCTACCATATTAAATGGCAGGTTCTACAACTAAAACCGTACAAGTCTCGTATTGTTTCTTTGGATTTCCAACGAATGATCACACCAAGGAACTTCCCATTGCCACATGATAACGCCTCTAGATGGACGTCCCCGAGAACCAAACCGGATCTCTACCAACACAAGGACGGGTTACCCCTAACTGGGTAACAACTGACACGAGTATGCCATCCCCCGGTCCTTTGGGACCTTTAACCGAGCGCTCGTCACCATCATCACACAATCATAACAAAGTGTTTTCAACATGAGTAAGTATTTGGGCTCCATACCATGATACCACCCTTTTCCAAAAGGAAATGCACATACCCTAAAGGGAGCTACCCCTCATAACCTTGCTGCATCTTTCCTGTTTTGACCATTCCGGGGTGTGAGGCTCGACGAAGTCTCGTCCACAAAAACATACTTTATACAAAAGCCATGCTTTGGGTCAACAAATGATCATAGAAATGATCACCAAGATAGACGATCAAATAAATGATCCTATCACAAATAACCAACACAATGATCATTCCACAGCAACAATCAGCATGTCACATTACCAAATTGGGAATATATCGCTGATAACATTCAACTACATAACCTCTGAGCTCGTACGTCTTAGAGAAGGGTGTTAAGCTAAGAGAATAAATTCTCCGCCACCAACAGAAATATATTTGAAAGAAATCGGCTTTATATCTCAATTTGTAATGTTAGACATACAATCCATACAAGTCTGTTCCGGGCTCGAACAGAACCGAAGGCACTTACAAAGAAGTCCTTGCAATCCGGATATTCACTAATCACGTTCAGACTTCCCATCACATATGGAGTCTCTATACCGGGGACCATTCGATGCATAGACATTCGACGAGTTGTCCTTACGTTTTCGAAAATATCCGGACTTCGCCACCGGTCTTCAAATGCTATCCATAACGACATATCACATATTCGGAATGGGATATATGACACAAAGGTCCTCTCCCGGCTAAACCGAACAGTGAGCGCAGTATTTCAAAAACATATGGATATTGGGATTTCAATTTAGTCACAACTTAAAACCCAAAACTTTCCTTTTCAAATGGTTTAAACCAATTACCATTTCAAATCTTTATATTACAAAAAGATTTATTTCACAAAGATCAATTCATAGACTTCAAAACAATTTCCATTCCAATTGGATTAACTCATTAAATCTTTAAATCAAAGATTTAACTCATAGCTTTCAAATCATTTTCATAACTTGGAATTTATCTTCATTTTCAAACTTGAAGTTCTTTTTAACACAAATTGGACGTTCATTTCTTATGTGAAAGCTTTTATTATGAGAAAACAAACAGTTTTCGTTTCAGAAAAATCCAATTAATTTACACGAGTTAAAGTTCTTGAATTATATTCACATTCCTAAATCAATACTTTTAAAATAGTTTAACCCGTATATAACTGGGATAACATTTTTAATCCCTAGTTTTAAATCATAGAATTCAATTTCAAATCTTGAATTTAAGTTCAAATCAAATTATTCAACTTCATATTTTATCGAGTAATTCAAAATAAATTTCATCTATGAAATCCCTTTTCAAAAGCTTTTCACTTTAAACCCAATCCATTTCCAAAACATTTGAATTTAAATATTCAACTTTAAAAATCATTTCAAAATCTGTGACTTAATCGATTTCCTCGTGAAATCCATATTTGTGTGTGTATAAGTGTGGTCCAGGGGTTTAACACAATAGTGCAACATCGTTCAATCACGACAGATCAAATACAACAATATATCTGATAAGCGATATAAACTATAACGCTTATCTTCATTCACAGATCACAGATATATTTATCATAGGTAATGAATTACATCATAGATAATTAATCACATTATAGATCACCACACAAATCAAGATATATCACAAAACATCAGACATCGAGAATATCAACAATTCAACCATTCAATAAGATCTAAACATTCATAGGTGAAATTTATTAATCAACCGATTAATTTAGATCAGATGTATTACTTGTCATTAATCCTGGTTACTTAACATAAGTAAATTTCAAATCATCTGAGATAAATTTCCCTTTAATTATTAACTAACCATTCTTAGTTTATGAATCAATTGATCCTTAACTTCTAAATTAATCTTAGTTAATAACCTTTATTAACGATTAAAATTTCTTTAATTACTTTGCTAAAGAAATTCACTCATATTGATCATTATTGATTATAAATTGAATAACCATTAAGAACACATTAATTAATTCTAATTATTAATTTCAAAACATCAAATTAATCACTTCTTAATTATCTTTAAAATCAATTCATTAATCTTAATTTATTATCAATTGATAAGCTTAATTTTTAATTAATAAAACTTAATTAATCATTTATTTATCACTAATTACTTAATTAATTAATCATCGATTATAAACCATTAACCCTTAATTAATTACTTAATTAGTTATCCACTATTAATTTATTAATTAACTTTAATTAATTAATCCTGAATTATAAATTAATTAACCTATTAATTAATAATTAATTAGTTAACTATCATTGACAATATAAATTAACTTAACCTTTAAGTTAATAATTAAAAATATTTGATTTCTCCTTGATTACATTGTTAAGTTTTATTTAAAATAAACTCTTTTAAATATAAGTTTAAAACAATTTAAACTTAACTAATTTTTAAAATATTTCATTTTTGATAACCTTAAATTTGATTTGAAAACTTGTTTAATTTTAAACAAGTACCCATTGGGCCGAAGCCCACCACCAAAATTAAAACAACTCTCCTTCTTCCTCGTCATTTCTTTGGTTCCAGGAAATCTCCCCCATCCCACACGAAGCAATTTCCTTCATCAATCCCAGAGAACATCCACAACTTCGATCATAAATCACCTCACCTCGATACGCTCGAGACCATATCGGTCGCACACCTAATCACGAGAAAACTGCTCCATCCAGAAAAACTTGTGCACGGAGGCAATCGTGCACATGCACACCCCTTCCACTGACCATTCCATCACCGTGTCATCGCCGACCAATCTCACCTCGTCCCCTGATCTTATTCGTCACCCTACAGAGGCCTACCACCTCCCTGATCGAAATCGACCCATTTCCCAAACCTCCAGAACTGAAGAACCCCACCTATCTCCACCAATCGACGAACCGCTCTCGCCTCTTACCTCTGATTCACTCGCCACCCTTTTCAATCGAAAGCCCATCCCCTATGCCACCTTTCTGCCAAAAATCACTCATTCCGGTTCCATCCTCATCTCCCCAGATTACTGCGTGCCAGAGTCAAAATGTAACCCCCAAAAACCCTAAACTTCATTCGCCCAAAATTCTTGCTTTAGATAATTTTTTAAAACATTTTTCCTGGCCTCGACAACTCCCCTACCACCTTCAAGCAAAATTTCGACCGCCCAAATCACTTCAGTCGCCAGAAAAACCCAAATATGCATCTCCAGTTCAACGTCAAAATGCTCCCTCCACACGTAACTTAAAATCATGATTTTAGTCTTAAAATTCAACAATCTCATAGATGATTTAGTTTATATGATCCAATTGAGTAATCAAAGAATTCGAATTTTAAGTTATAAATTGAGTTTCACCGTGTTTCTTGTCCTAGACTCTATATCCTGAGTATTTGCCATTTTTAAAATTTTGTTTTCTTTTCCTCTGGCTTTGTTAAATTTTGTTTAAGTATGAAGTAGTATTTACTTCAGCTTTGATGAACGAATTGAAGTGAAGTTGATATGTAGGAAAAGAAATCAGATTTAGAACTTGTTTTAAGTCTGGATATTTCAAAACAGGGATGTATAGTAGCACACAAGACATACAGACATGTAAGCATTTTCTCTATATATTTCCAAGTCATCATTACCATCACAGGCATGCAAAAACATATAAATATATTTGGGGTTTAGAAAGTTTGCTCACATGTGTTGTTTGAAACAGAGAGCATGAGCAGCTGGAAGTGCTTTGAGAACCGGAAACTGGATTTGCTTTTGTTTGAACAGCCTTGTGTAATTTCAAACTGAACCTTCATCTTGATTATCAGGTTGTAGTTGCTTTTGAAGTTGAATTTCCAGATTCGAATTGATTTATTCTGCTTTGAATTGTTTAAAGCTTCCAGGTTTAAAATATTATTTTCTTTCTTTTTTTTTTCTAAGTGGTATGCTTCAGAGTTTTGAACTATGATGAAGAAGATATATAAAAGAATGAATTTGCTGCTTGTAAGATTATGTTGGTACAACACAACAGAGACATTTCCTTCTTGCCTTACATACTACTCTACAGGCTTTACCCCTATTTCTACTTGTTTATTTTTATGTTTGTACATAGATATTTTTGGTTCAGAGATTTTTATTTTGTTTAGTGGCTGATGTATATTATATTAATGGCAGCTATGCTTACATTATGGGCTGATATGTATTATATTGTGTACTAAGGTAAGGGCACTAAATGCTTAGTGCTCTATTCCTCAGTCTAAATGCTTAGCTTCATTTGCGTGTACATCTTCTTTTCTTTATTATGGTGGCTGCAGCTTTATTTTTTTGGTGTGCTTGCATTACCACTTTTGAAAGCCTACTCGTCACTTTACATATTTATATTTTTACTTTGCTTTGGTTTTGTTTCACTTTCACACTATACATTCTTATGTCCTTCAGCCTTGCATATCTACATGCTTACCATTTCTTTACTTTATTTTGTACTTGTTGATTCTTTTGCATACTTATGTATTTGTTTGTTATTTTTACTTTGTTTTATTTGCTTATTTCTTCTTTTGTATACTTTTGTACGTTATTATTATTATTATTATTTTGACTTATACTTTATAATATAAATGAGCTTCTATTTTAATATGTTGCTAATGTGTTTTCTTTATATTTTATAATTTATCTTATAAATTTTTTTCCTATTTCTAGCTTAAGTATTTATTTTATCTTCATACAAATCGTCTTGTATTTCTCTATATATTTATTTCAATAGTTTATATTTTGATGTATTTTATAAGTACATTTTGTTTGTGTTTTATTTTTACTTTCATTTTAACTTAAACATTTATTTCCAAAATTTTGTTATATTTACACAACTTCAAAAACCCATTTCATAGGATTGACTTCAAATATCTTTATATTATTTATAAATCTCAATTCAATTTAATTTAAATACATTTTTTTCAATAATTCATAATTTAACTGATATTTTATATTAATCACAAATTAATTTCACAAATTTTTTATACAAAAATTTAATTTAATTATCAATATAAACTTAATAAAATTCGAGATCGTTACAACATCCATCCAAAATCTACACTAAATCAATTATACATTTCCAAGTCAATTTTAATTTCATACACTTCCAAGTTTATTGACATTTAGTTATATTCAAATTTAATTAGTTTCCTTTTACCAATTTTATATTTCATTAAGTTTAAATTTTATTCATTCACTTATACATGTATCATTCATTTTACAGCTTAAATTTCTTTTATATTTACAACTATCAATAGATCTTTACATTTTATTTTTCACTCTCACACTGGTATATTATTTCTCTACTTATCCTTATTAGCATTTTAAACCCTTTAAGTATTTGGTAAGTTATAGTTATGCAAATAGAGTGTAGTTAAACAACATACAACTTCTTTTCATTTAATGTTGAATTTTCAATTTATCAATTCTTAAGTCATTACTTAAATTTTACTATAATTTAATTTCACATTTACATTCACATATAGTATTTTCATTTTATATTAACATAATTGTGAATCACCTTTAAATGTTAATTTAAATTCCAATTATTTACTAACAATTTTATTTATATTTGCAAACCATTAATTAAATGCATATTTCATTATTCAAACCAATACTTGTATATTATCCAATTAACAATTCATATAACATTTTTGAACTTCTTAAGTATTTTGGTAAGTTATATCTAAGCTATAGAATGAAATTTAATACTATGCGAGTTTTACAGTTTCAATTTTATTTTAAGTTCATAATTTCCTAATTCTAAGGATTTCTACTTCAATTGATATTTTCACTTAGCTCTTAGGTTCATTTCTCATTTCACAATTCAGAAGTTCCTTAATGATTCAAGTCTAAATTCATTTCAATCATAAAAAAAAAAATCATTAATTGTTATCCCATTTTTTGGTCAAAACTAGGATATCCTTTTTGAGCGCGTCTTCACCACGACCAAACCAAGAAGAAGCAAAGCATGTAGGTTCATCCAGCGTTCCCGGCAACAAAGTGCATTCAGTATTCGTCCATTCGGCAGTATGAAGCAGAGCTCATTCGGCATTCACGCATGAAGTCCGTTCAACATGGCCAACCTCAACTTCATTCGGTAAAGGCAAGCTCATTCGGCCTCCCCATTAGGCCTCCACATTCGGCCACCGAACCAATCCTACAGCCGATCCTAACATTCCCCGCTACTGCCGGACCAAACATTGCCGGTCCACACCCTCTCCAAGCCAATGCCGGACCAAGCCTCTCCACCCCAATACCAAACCAACCTGCCGGTCCAACCCACCACCGGACCAAACGACACTCCACGTAGCCGAATCAACCACCTGTCCTTACCACCGAATCAAGCCTCCGCCGAACGAACACACTTCGCCTACCACCGAATCACCACATCTGCATGCACTACCGGTCCAAGCAATCACTGAACCAACCAACTTCTCCAACAACGACCGAACCAAGCTCTGCCGAACCAGAGTTTCCAGTCCAGATTGTATCAGCCCAAGCCCACCAGCAGCTATAAACATCCAAGACCCCTGCCCCCAGCCTCACTCTATAAATAGAGGGGCAGGGGTACAACAATGGGGGACAATTTCTGGAGACAAGTTTGAGAGCTCAAGCCTGGAAGGAACTCTCAAACAACTTTAGATACTTGTAATCAAAGCTTTGTACTTGTACTCTGAAGAAAAAAGGAGAATAACATATAAAGTGGACGTAGGCACGTTCTGGCCGAACCACTATAAATCTGTGTGTCTTTTACAGTTTAGTCCCTGCTTTTTATATATTTGCATAAATCACCCAAATCACTAAAAACAACATAAAATCAACCAACCCATACGCCTTTGGGTGTTTGCGGCCATTTTTTACGCAAACATTTTGGTGCTTTCATCGAGAGGAACCAGCTCCCGCTACATCGGTTAGAAGTTGAATTTGAAAATCTAAGAGTTCAGATCTAAGAATTATGACGAGACAAACAAGTAGAAGGCAAAGGCCAGAGAGAAGTGAACACCAAGGAAGTCAAGAGGCTTCCTTAGGAGGGAATCAAGCATCGATCTTTATCACTAGGGATGAGATGGAGGCCATGATGAGAAGACAAGAAGAGATGATCCAGAACTTACTTCAACAAATTGGGCAAATTGGAGCACAAATCCAAGGAGCAACTGGGGTTCAAAACGGAGCAGGACCATCTGGCGCAGCACCTGAACTAGGGGGCACTCACGCGGAGCATGTTGATCCAACCCCGGGAAAAGAGATGGGGGCATCCGAGCCACCTGGTAGCAATAGAGGAATGAACGTTCAGCCAGGGGGGCATACACATGAAAACTCCCGTGGACTTGGGGGGCAGGTCGAAGGCAGTGAACAAGGACTACAGCTTGGAGACAATGACAGATTAGCAGAGATGGTTAGAAGAGCTATGAGAGGCGGTTTAGTAAACAGAGACTTGGAAGACGTAAACAGGAGTCCTTTTTCTTCTGCAATTAGGATGGCTAGGAACCCACCAGAATTCAAGCTACCGTCATTGGACATGTACAACGGGAAAACGGACCCCACGGTTCATCTAACGAAGTATATGAGACATATGGAAGTGCCGGGGGCATCAGAGGAGGTTATGGCCCGGTGCTTTCCATTGTATTTGACGGACATTGCCGCGTTATGGTTTAGGCAACTGGAGAGCGGCTCCATAGGAACATGGGCAGATTTGACTGAGAGATTCATGAGGCAATTCAGGGTTCATATTGCGAGACCCAAGAATGTGATGACTTTGGCAACCTTGAAGCAGAAAATTGGAGAGACTTTGAGGAGCTTTCTAACGCGATTTAATGCGGCGGCAGCATCAGTGGATCGACCAGATCCATCTATGGTCATGATGGCGGCTGTATCTGGAATAGCTGGTAATACAGAGTTCAAGAATTCATTAACAAAGGACCCGCCTATGAATCTGGGAGAGTTCTATCATGAGGCTGAAAAGTTTCTGCGTTTGGAAGATGCTAGTGCAGAAAGAGAGGAAGAAGATGACGTTTACACAATCAAGAGTGGAAACCTACCTGGAAAGGGTGCGGAGACTAGCAAAGGAAAAAGAAAGGCTGAGGATAATGATGACAGGACAAAGTGGCTACGAAGAGAGCCACGATTCACCACCTATTCAGAGCTGAATGAGAATTTGGAACAGATTTATCAGGATACCAAGGGGCAGGTTCCGTATCGTAGACCAATGCAAAGGGATCCAACCTCCGATGAAAGAAAATCAGATAAGTTTTGTGTATTTCATGAATTGAATGGTCATAACACTAATGATTGTAGGCATTTGAAGGACGAGGTGGAAGGGCTTATCAGGAACGGTATGCTCCTTCAGTATGTGAGGAGGCGAACTCCAGCGGTGGAGCCAGAGCGACCACCCTCTACATCAGCTAGAGGTGACCCTGGATCAGGGCACCATTTGATTATCCATTGATTGCTTGATTAAAATAACGATGAACAAGTCGTAAGCTTCCACTACAGCAATTAAATCATTTACACATGTACGAGATCGCGAACGATCTCCGGGCATGCTCTGAATAATCATTGACTGCTTCGGAGTGGGAACTTACACTTTGACATCCTTGCTTTGCTTTTGTTTCGATTTGAACATTTGAATTCTTCCTGTTTGGACATTTCTGCTGTAAGGTACTATTGCTTTAACATTTACAATTCTATGGAAAAATTATTTACTTGTATGCCCGTTGGATCGCGAACGGTCCACGAGCACCTCTTGCATGGCAGCGAACTGCTGAAGTCTTTGATTCGAAAACTCCCCCAAACAATAACTCCAACACTGATAATATTAAGTCCCCCCCGGGCACACTCCTTCGCCTCGAACGGCACCCGACTTCGAACAGTCACAATTCGCCTCGAACGGCACCCGACTTCGAACAGTCACAACTCGCCTCGAACGGCACCCGATCGCGAACGATCACAACTCGCCTCGAACGGCACCCGATCGCGAACGATCACAACTCGCCTCGAACGGCACCCGATCGCGAACGATCACAACTCGCCTCGAACGACACCCGATCGCGAACGATCACAACTCGCCTCGAACGGCACAACTCACCTTACCTCAAATGGCTCGATCGCGAACGGTCGTCATTTGAGGTCCGCCACCTGATCACTGACTACTACACCTTACCTCAAATGGCTTGATCGCGAACGGTCGTCATTTGAGGACCGCCACTTGACCGCGCACTGTCGCACTTTACCTCGAATGACTTGATCCCGAACGGTCGTCATTTGAAGTTGAGCGCTTGACCTTGAACGGTCGCATTTCACCACAGATTACCCGATCCCGAACGATCGACACATGGATTTATGCATCTGACCGGGCACTGTCGCACCTTACCTCGAATGACTCGATCGCGAACGGTCGTCATTTGAAGTTGGGCGCTTGACCTTGAACGGTCGCATTTCACCGCAAATGACTCGATCACGAACGATCGACGCACGGATTTACGCGCTTGACCGCGCAGGGTCGCACTTCCCCTCGAAGGACTCGATCGCGAGCGGTCGTCATTTGAAGTTAGGCGCTTGACCATGAACGGCCGCGCTTCATCCCAAATAGCTCGATCCCGAACGATCGTCATTTGGGGCCATATAAAATATATCAAGCTCTTTGCAGGACATCAACAGGATACGAACATCCAGCTCATGGCATTACAAAACACGCCTTCCTACCGCAAGGCATGTTTTGGGGGGCAAAGTGTTATCCCATTTTTTGGTCAAAACTAGGATATCCTTTTTGAGCGCGTCTTCACCACGACCAAACCAAGAAGAAGCAAAGCATGTAGGTTCATCCAGCGTTCCCGGCAACAAAGTGCATTCAGTATTCGTCCATTCGGCAGTATGAAGCAGAGCTCATTCGGCATTCACGCATGAAGTCCGTTCGACATGGCCAACCTCAACTTCATTCGGTAAAGGCAAGCTCATTCGGCCTCCCCATTAGGCCTCCACATTCGGCCACCGAACCAATCCTACAGCCGATCCTAACATTCCCCGCTACTGCCGGACCAAACATTGCCGGTCCACACCCTCTCCAAGCCAATGCCGGACCAAGCCTCTCCACCCCAATACCAAACCAACCTGCCGGTCCAACCCACCACCGGACCAAACGACACTCCACGTAGCCGAATCAACCACCTGTCCTTACCACCGAATCAAGCCTCCGCCGAACGAACACACTTCGCCTACCACCGAATCACCACATCTGCATGCACTACCGGTCCAAGCAATCACCGAACCAACCAACTTCTCCAACAACGACCGAACCAAGCTCTGCCGAACCAGAGTTTCCAGTCCAGATTGTGTCAGCCCAAGCCCACCAGCAGCTATAAACATCCAAGACCCCTGCCCCCAGCCTCACTCTATAAATAGAGGGGCAGGGGTACAACAATGGGGGACAATTTCTGGAGACAAGTTTGAGAGCTCAAGCCTGGAAGGAACTCTCAAACAACTTTAGATACTTGTAATCAAAGCTTTGTACTTGTACTCTGAAGAAAAAAGGAGAATAACATATAAAGTGGACGTAGGCACGTTCTGGCCGAACCACTATAAATCTGTGTGTCTTTTACAGTTTAGTCCCTGCTTTTTATATATTTGCATAAATCACCCAAATCACTAAAAACAACATAAAATCAACCAACCCATACGCCTTTGGGTGTTTGCGGCCATTTTTTACGCAAACATTAATTATTAAAGAACTTAAGAATTCCAATCCCGGTTTCATTTCAAATCAAGGTTTGAAATAATATATACTTATATAATTTATATATCAAATCATACTATAGAGAATGGAAAACAAAATAAAATTTGAGTCAAAACAAGGTTTAGACAAGCTATTAAGTGGTCTCCCCCACTCGGACTCTCGAAAATAAACGCCAATGATGCGTGCACACATCATCGAAATCATTTTCTAGCGTCAAGAGAAGGGAATATAACACTTATCATAAAAAAATCCTTCGAAAACAATTTCAACTCAATTATACTATCATATAATGCTCATATTATATTTTTCAAATTCTTGTAAGTCAATCTCAAACACCGAAATTTAAATTCCCAAATCCAAGTTAAAATTCATTTATATTCATTATCAATTGTGTTTACAAGATTTCATTTTCCTAAATCCATTGTTATTTAATCAATTGTTGTAAATATTGACTGATCAAACAATAACGATAATAATCTAATATTATCATCTCCTAACAATCAATTCAATCAAAATGAATAAATATTCAAATAATTCTTTTATATAAAATATATTCCAAAATGATATTGTGTTGGTTTGTCCTATTCGAGTGTTTAGAAATTCCTATCGACGCCTTGGCGTCCCAAGTATCGACCAGAATTCATAAATACTCAACGGAACAAATTAACATAATATAAAACCATTTTATATCAAATAACAAGTACGCTCTCTCATATACACTCAACTCATTCATATAGTTTACCTCTATTTCAATGAGTTATTCCCCACTAGAGCCAAGGTTTATCGCTAAACCAAAGCTCTGATACCAACTGTAACGACCCGCCTTTTTGGACAGTTTAAACCGACGATCAAATACACATCCCGGTTCCAAACCATTAAAAAAAGCAGATGGTTATTGGGGTAATTAAGAAAAGAAAAGAAATAAAGGAAATGAGACAACACAGAATCTCGCAGCGGAACGATAAAATATAATAGTCAAATAAACAGTTCATGAAGCTGTTTACTATACTTAGACAATTATTTATACAACATTTATTAGAGTTATACATATACAACAGAACAAATAAATAATGCAGCAGACAACATGATGCACAGATAATAATAGTAATAGTATACCAAATCTTCGTCTTCGTCCTCTAGAATAGATCTTCAAAACTCTGAAAACTCAGGACTGACCCGAGCGTAATGAAAAGACAAAACACTCGAGTCAGGACTAAAATATCCATATGAAAGTTAAATCAATCGTAAATAAATATGAGTGTGACGGTGTCAGAGATGTTTACGGGGTTTGACATCTCATATCCAGTGTCAACGTGCGTGCAATAACTTAAGAGATGTTACGGGATTTTCCACCTTTCAAGGATCCGTTAAACTATCTACTAGGTAGTAATGTACGCTAAGTAGATAATGTCTATCAGTAATATAAAGTATCAAAATAGCGTTAAGGCGTTACCATAATCCCCCTTAACACATTTTATATTCCAAAAAGCATATACAAGACCGTAGTTTCCCCAAAACCGGAAGTCACCAGAGGGCAATCCATATACTCAAGGTACAAACCAAAACGTAGTGGTCGCGAATAGGATAATCAGTATGACAAGGTACATGAGGCGATACCAACTAGGATACTAGTAGTTGCGTGATCCGGACTGATGTTGAGCATAGCAGCTACTACCTCAACACCGCGAAACAACACTCCCAAATCAAGGGGTGCACCCAAATCAAATCACAAATGTAATAGATATGGTATCGAAGAAGTGTGTCCGCTAGAGGTGGCGAACCTCAATGGCCCGGCGCGGCTCCTGTTTTAGTCATGTCAGGGGTCATCCAATATCGTTCTCTTTCTTCAGTCAACGCGTTCACCAAACCATCCACTTCATTCTGGATCAACACTCCGCGTATAATAGTTATTAAAGTGGTTTTCGGTATCGACAGAGAGTATGTCCATATCCGATCCCGGTCTCTTTAATAACTGCGTATTATTACACTGATGGCTCTTTTATATTTCAAATTGATTCATGATTGATAACAAAATATCATATTCGCTTTAAAATCAAATCCATTTCAAAATCATCATATATTCAAAATTATCAATTTTGTCCGATAATTCAATTTCACTTCAAAATTTGATTCGAATTCAATTTAGGTTATAATCTCTACTTTAACCTTGTTCGTATTTAAACCAAAGGTTTAAATATAAACATTTTCGTCTCTTTAACCAGTTTGAATTTAAGAAAATAGTTTAAATAGTTTAAAATAGTTAAATAATTCAAAATAGTTTAATAGAAAATATTTAAATAGTTTAATCGAAAATAATTTGAATATAAAATGGTTTATATATATAATAGTTTGGAAAAAATCAAAAATTATTTGATAAATAATTCCAAAGTCAAACCGGTCAACTTCCCAAATTTCCTATCCAAATCAAATCCAAATTTCATTTCGATTTAATCGATTTATTCCAATTTCAACTTGAATAAATTTCTATTCCACGTAAATTTCGATTTCAATTCACAAATTTCTTTAAATTTCAATTCAATTCCAAATTAATTTAAATCTAAATTTCAAATAAATTTTCAATTCCAAACTCAAACTTGAAAAATCATTTCATATCAATTTTCTTAGAAATATTCAGAGTTCGATTAAAAGTCCAATCTTTTAAAACAAATCAACTATCAAAAATTTACACCGTATTTCAATTTTCAATTTAAATCTAAACTTCGATTTTATTTAATAATTTCGTTTACCAAGTTTAAATTCTAACATTTCGAGCTCCAATTCAAAATAATTCAATTTCCATAAATTGGATTTTATTCTTAAAATCAATTCATTTAAATAATTTCAAAACAACTTTTAAAATCATTTAATTTATCCAACTCGGTGTCCGTATATAATTTTCTAACCTATGGCCAAGTGATTAGTTATTACAATTAAATGTCAGGGATGAATATATCATTTAAATCAATCACAGTGTCATATGTATGCATAGCAGGATATATATAAACAAATAAACATCCAAACATTTAAATATCAACCAATAACATCCATCGAAATACATCATCCAATAGGCAGTACAATTCACGGCAATTTCATATTTATCAATGTCAGGTAATTTAATCGCAATTCAATTTTAATTTAAATTTAACTATCAATTTAATTTTTTTTAACGGCGAATTCAAATGACAATCAATATGATAATTAAATTTTATCAAACAACAACAAATAAAAATCATAACTATGCATAATGTCAAATTTAACTAGCATAAAGATATTCAGTACGTTGTGAACGTTATAAAACACTCACCTTGATTTTACGATTTTAAATCAAATCGAACGACGTTCGATTTAACATAAAATTTTAATGAGCTCCAAACACTTTCGGATCTGCACTGCAGCGCAGCTCTCATCTCCGTGATTCCGTCGCTTCTTCCCCAACGTGAAATTCACGTATGCAAACCCATTAGCCGCCGATCTTCAAGCAAGTTTCACGACCACCTCGTCGACTTCCAGAACGATCATCTAGCGCCACCACGAAGCCCTTCACCAGAGCCACCTACGCGCCAAGTTTCATCCCGTCATTCGCCGTCGTTTGCACGCAATCCAAGGAAATACGTACACACTTCCATGTCAGATCTGGACGAATCCATGAAAAATTAGCATACATCAACCGTATGGATTTGAAGAGCTCGTCGACATTTACAGTTTTGCTTTTGGAATTTTTCGATTTCGTCGAACGGATTGAGAGATATTAAGGAAAGAAGATCGGCAATTTCTGGCCATGGAATAGGTGGCGGCCATGATTTAGAATTAGGGTTTCTGGATTAAAATAATAATAAAACTGTCTCGGTTTGCGTGCGTATTTATATAGGTAGGTCCAAAATCATCTGAACTCCAATCGAGACGTGCCGCCAGGCGTTTATAAGGTTTTACCCCATTCCGGACGCAATGGAACTAGTTTCAAGGCCTAATTCGATCATATCTGGAAGATAGCTTTTCGAAGTCGATTATTTTAATTAAATTCGAAATTAAATTTCTAGCGTTTCAGGCTCGCTCGGCCAAACGACAAGTCCAATTGCTACGAAAATTGAAATCCTACCATAATTTACTATTACGGATCCGATGAAACAAGTTTCGTCGAAATCCGAGACTGTTTGAAAAATGGCTATTTTAACTCGTCAATTAAATATTAAAATATTCAATTTTCACAAATTTACTTTTAATTCGATTTTAAAAGTTCTACAACATCATTATAACTTTAATATGATAAAATAGAATTTTACAAATTATTTTTAATCATATTAAACCCGTTATCCAATTATTCAAATAATTTCAAATATTAAATTATTCAGCATATTACATTAATAATCATTTTCCTTCAATAATCACCTTAAATTTTCTAATTAAAATAGCTAAAAATACGGGTCGTTACAGTTTTTATTTTTAAAAATAATATTACACCATTACAATACTTTTTACTTATAAATCATAAGTTAATAATGTTTATTTAGGAAGATGTAGATTTATTTATGTTGTTCTTAATTTTTCTGTTGATAAAACAAAGTTAATGTCTTACACAGAGCACATTTATATATGTATATATAAACATATTTATATCCATACAACATATTTCACAACATCATAAATCTCATCCATCATCAAAGAACATAGATCAATATAAAGATTGGGTTTAAAATGGAGTTTACTCACGGTGTTATGCTGAAACAGAGAACCTGATGTTTTGTTTTGAACTTAATTCTTTGATCTTGAAGTACTTTTGTTTTCTGAAACTTGTATTTGATTTACTCTTTGCTTTGATTTAACCCGAGTTGAACTTGCATTTGTTTTAGTTGAATCTAATCATGATTCTGAAGCTTAAATCTTTGTATTGTCTTCCCAGGTTGAAACTTGAACACTTGAAGTTATTTATAGGTTGCAAATTAATCTTGTTTGATTTGTTTTTTGACTTCTTTTTCCGTTTTGCATTTTTGATTTTGAAACAGATTTCTTGTTTTCAGATTTTACTTTTAGAAATGAGGATGAAAGTGTTTTGAACCGAAAATGAATTAACAGGTTTTCTCATTCTTAAACATGTTAGTGTATTAAATTTTTAAGAGAAAAGAAGAAATTGCCAATTGTAAACCTATATGAACACATGTTAATTAATGTTTTTACTTATTAAACATTTGTCACGATTATGTATTTTTATGCCTAAACCCCTTTGTTTATAATTTATGTTTAGTCCTTTATCTTAATTAATTTATAATTCATGTTTTAAACCTTTGTTTAGTTTAGTTTATTTGTATATATTATCTATTTACATATGTATAAATTTATATATAGGTATTATGTTTATATTCATTTTTAAGAGAAAATGTATTTTAAATTCTTACCTAATCTCATTTAAATTTTAAACTTATTATTAAATACTTATTTTATAACTTTCATTTTAAACTTAAGTAATCAAACTTATTATATTTATTCCCAAATATTCAATTTAATTATCAATTAATCCAAAAATCTATATTAATCGCTAAATTAATTCTGGCCTAAAAACCGAGAATGTTACAGATTTCCCCCCTTAAGAAAATTTCGTCCCCGAAATTTGCTAGACGGGGAGAAAACCAAAAAACAGTTAAACATACAAAGATGTAGCTTTCCAAATAAAGCTGAATATTTATTCTGCATTTAGCTGATCAAATCAGAATATCATCAAAAAAATATGAGAATGAAATCGTTCGATACTCTAGAAATACTCGATTCATCAGGTCTACGAAATATGCGAGGGCTTTGGTTAGTATGAAGGATAACTAATCGTTCGTAGAATGTATTTGGACCCCACAGAATACACAAATGGATTTAATTCAATTTAGTTTCATATTTCGTTAACCAATTCATTTCAAATAAATTATCAAATTTATTAAAGTTTAAAATGAATAGCTGATAGAAAACTAATGAAGAGAATACGAAATGGGAACTTTATTTTTAACAATGCGCAGAGCCACCACTATTCCAAAACTTCTTCTTGTAGCTGTCGGTAAACCGTCAAAGAATTAATATCGGATGATGATCAAAAGACATTGATAGAGAAAGTTATTTCTTTATTGTTGTAGGCATTGACCATTTGTAGTGGTGCTCCCCTGTCCCCTACCTCGTCCTCTTCTTGCATTCATACTTACTATCAGTGGATAGTAAGAGAATTTACTAAGGTATACGGATGGATATTTTAGGGATATACTCATTCTAGGGCATTTCATAACCCTATCTCTAGTGAGTCACCTAATGTGTTATACTCCCGAGCTAAAGTTTTTTACTCAACCTCTAGCTCTGATATCAAATGAAAGGACCCTGACTCGACCTTCGAAAATCGGCACCGAATACATCACCCATATTCAAATGTCGTAGATCCAAACATCGAATCTAGTTCGCCGGAGCTTATAACACATCAAGTAAACAACACATAGAATGAATAATTCTATTCATGTACAATATTTGATACAATACATTGATACAATGATTATCATTATCAGAGATGCAAGACAACAGAGGAAAGAATAAGACAGCAACAGCAGTGGAACACAATATCACCAATATGATCTTCCAAAGAATAAAAAGAAAGATAGAATCCAAAACTACATTCCAAGCCAACACTCGAAAGATCTCCAAGCTATAAGATCGAACCACCATCAAGTTGTAATGAAGCAAACTAGGGAACTATGTTGAAGAGAAACAAATGCGATTGCCAAATCCAAAGGCTTCAAAGACCAAAGACTGAAAAAGATTTCCAATTGCTACACCGACTAGCAACCAAACTCTAGGCTGCCTGTGTGGAAAATTGTGGCACCCAGAGTTTAGAAAGGGAACAATAAACTCCAGGTCAGTCATGGGACTGGTGTGAGCAAACAAAAATAGTTTTATATTTAACAAAATAAAAAAAAATGAAATTAAAATAAATTCGCAATGCTTTTTGGAAAATGAAACTACCATAAGGCCTCCCGGCACACAATGAATGCAATCGCACACTTGGGGGAGATTTCTCCTTATGATGGTCAAACATGCTTGATATGCAAAATCCTTTTGATATTATTGTTAGGGCTTAGTGGAAAACATTTCGAAAGTATAATATTAATCTTAGCTAGCATAGGTACGAATATACTATGCCTACTATAGCTACCATTTAAGAATGGAAGGTTATACAATTGCAATCATAAAGGGCGCAAATTGGTGATTGGATTTCGAACAAATGGTGAGGCTAAGGAACTTCTTGGGCCATATGGGTATGCCTCTAGAGGGACGCCTCGAGAACCTAGCCGAATCTCTGCCAACACAAGGCCTGGTTACCTCTGTAACTAGGTAACACCTACAAGTATTCCATCCTCGGTCGTTACCGACCTTTATGGGAGGATCCTCAGCAACAACAATCACAAAGTAATTAATTTGCAGAAACCACATAGGCTAAAGATCTAGGCTCCATACCATGACACCTTTTTCTAGAAGGAATGGACATAACCTAAGGGCGGGACCCTTAATAACCTTGCTGCATCCTTCCTGTTTCGACCATTCCTGGTTGTAGGGTCTGACGAGGTCTCGTCCACAAAGCTATTCTTTTCACAAAAGCCATGCTTCGGTCAAAAAATTATCAGCGGCACTTCGTAAGCCACATTACTTAATTGGGAATGGATCACTAGTAACCATCAACTACGTACCTCTGAGCTCATACGACAAAGAGAATGGTATTAAGCTAAGAGAATAAATTCTCCGCCACCAAACAGAAATGTATTTGACAGAAACCTGTTTTACATCTCAAAGTGTAACATCAAACATCCATCCATACAAGTCTGTTTCGGGTTCGAACAGAACCGAAGGCACTTCAAAAGAAGCCCTTGTAATCTGGATAATCCCTAATAACGTCCGGACTCCCCATCAGAAAGGGTGATCAAATCTCTATATCGGGGCCATTCGGTGCAGAGACATTCGACGGGTTATCCTTTCGCTTTCGAAAATATCCGATCTTCACCATCGGTCTTCAAATCTTATCCATTTCATCAAATCATTATTCGAAATAGATTTTATGACACAAAGTCCCCCCTCGGCTGAACCGAATAATGAGCACTTAATTTAAAAGCATATGGATATATGGGATCTTAGTTAAGTCACAGCTTAAAGCCCAAAACCATTCTTTTGAATGGTTTAAACAAATTTTCATTTCTAATCTTTTAAACAAAAAGATTAACTTCAGAAAGTTCACCAATATTTCACAAAGATTCATTCATAGCTTTCAAAACTATTTCAATTCCAAATCTTTTATACAAAAGATACATCTTTAAGATCCTCTTCAATTTGAAAACAAAGTTCAACAACCTTTCACAAAGATTCATTCATAGCTTTCAAAACTATTTCAATTCCAAATCTTTTATAAAAAAGATACACCTTTAAGATCCTCTTCAATTTGAAAACAAAGTTCAACAATATTTCACAAAGATTTATTCATAGCTTTCAAAACTATTTTCATTTCAAAACCCGAAATCCTCTCAACACAAATTGGAAATCCTTTCTTTATATGAAAACTATTATTATTTTAACACAAGGGTTTTCGTTTGGAAAAATCCGATTGCATTTGCTCAAGTTATTGCCCTTAAAAGTATAAACTCGGGTTAAAATTAAATTACAAAATAATACATTTAAAGATACTCAAAAATGATTTAAAACTCATATATATATATACATACATTATATAACTTGTATAACCTCTTTAAATCATAGTTTCCAAACATATATATTTATAGAATCCAATTTCACATATTGAATACAAATTCAAATCAAACTATTAAAATTTCAAAACTTTATAAAGTTATTCAAAATAATTTTTATCTTTAAAAACTCCTTTTCAAAGCTTTTCATATTTAACCAAATTACATTTCCAAACCATTTTGGATTCAAAATTAAACTTTAAAACCGTTTCATTATTTTTGAATAAAATTACATTAAATTCAAATATCTGTGACTTAACTGAATCCCCGTGAAATCCTTATTTGTATGTGTATAGTGTAGTCCAGTGGTTTTACACAATAGTGCAATATCATCGGTCATCACAATCCAAGCACAACAATATCGATAAGCGGTATAATCCTATAACGCTTATCTTCATTCATAGATTCATAGTTAAATAATATAAATTCATCATAGATAAGTAAATTACATTCATCACAGATAGATAAATTACATTCATCACAGATAAATAAATTACATTCAGCACACCTCAAATCAAAATAATTCATATCGTAAAGCATTACACATCGAGGATATCAAACAATTCGAAGCATTTCATACAATCCAAATATCCATAAATAAGATCAATTAGTCGTCTGATTAATTAAATCAAATTAATTACTTATGAATAAATTACTAATCCTTGTTAATTAACATTAATTAATTTCTAACCATTTTGATTAATTATCCTTTAATCATTTGTGGATAAACCTTTGATGATAAATTAATTATCCTTTAATTATTAATTAATCATTCTTAATTAATTAATAAATCAATTAATAAATAATCTTTAATTATTTAATTATTCTTTAATTAATTCTTCATTATTTAAATTAATTAATTAGCCCTTAATTAGTTACCATTTAATTAATAAATTACAATAAGTGATTATCCCTAATCACTTTCATTAATTAATATTTAATCGATTAATTATCCTCAAATTAATTACCTTAATTAACTAATCACATAAATTAATTATCGTGAAATAAATTATTCTTTAATCACTTGATTAATCTACTTTAATCATTAATCAATTACTTTTAATTAAGTAATTATCTTTAAGTAATTAATTAACCTTTAATTACTTATTATAAATTAATCAACCTTTAATTAAAGTAATCAACCTTTAAGAAATCACATTAAGTAATTGAACTTTAAATACATACATTAATAAATCCCTTAATGTTTTAATTAATCAAAAGATAAATCTTTTATCTTAAATAATTACTTTAATTATCTTTTAAAATCTTGTTAATGACTTTTGGAAAATAAATCATCATTAATACATTAATTAACTCGAGATTTTTAAGTTAAATTAATGATTTGAAAACATTTCATTTTTCTTATTTACTTACTTAATTAAAAAAAATTAGTTTATTTAAAATAAGTTTTAAAATAATGTTATATGTATATATTAGACATTTTAAACTTAAAATAATTTGTTTTAAGATCTTAATTAATCCCATCTTAAACCAACATTTATTATTCAAAAAGAAATGGATTAAAACTGTTCAAACTTAATTTAATTAATATTTGAATAAAAACTTATTTTATTTTAAAATTTTAAAAATGTAAAATTTATGAACCCGAGATTACTCGAGTGAAACCCGAGCCAACATATTCAAATTCTCGAGCTAACCCTCGAGAAATCACGATCTCCTACAACTTTGAGGCAACTCACCCACGAACTCGAGCGTGAACTCGATCAATCTTTTCCTTCCCCAATCTCCATGGTATCCAGACTTGTAAAAACAAGTGTGCACATGCACAGCCGTCTGTTCTACTTTCGATCACCGTCGAGAACTCAGATAGGTCACCGATGATCACTACAAACCCTCAGACCACCCAAAACCCATCACTTCAACGGAAATCGAAGATTGAACTAATCAATATTCTCCTGGAAACAAACTGGATCGACAAAATCACCCTTCGCCAACGATTCTAACCACTGGAATCAACGTCTCTCCTCCATAGATGCAAGACACAAAAACGCTGCAATTCCCCTTGGACCGGTCCTTTCCGATGCCACGGCGATGATGAAATTCCCTCGGCAAACCCATAGTCCAAACTTCACAGCCGAACCCTAGTTTGACGATGTGTCGCCGCCACAGTGTTTTAAAAATTCACTAGTATTTTCCTAGGTTTGCCAAACACCAAACTTCCTTCAACCCCAAGCTCGACCCTCGAACCATCGCTGTTCGACAGAGATTGGCAAATACGCCAATTCTGATCAACTCTAAATTTCTCTTTGTTCCCAAGCTTTAAAATCCTGAAATTACTACCTAAAATCATCATTTCCTGCTATGAATTACATTACGAATTCCAAACTTGAATTCGCGATAATTTATTCTTCTATCTTGAATCTATTTTACTGTAATTCCTATCTTCCAGATAAATTACTCAATACTTCTACTTGTTTTTATTTTTAAAAATAATATTACACCATTATAATCCTTTTTTATTTATAAATCATAACTTAATAATGTTTATTTGGGAAAATGTAGATTTATTTACGTTGTTCTTATTTTTTGGCTGATAAAAAGAGTTAATGTCTGTACACAGATCACATTTATATATGTATATACAAACATATTTATTGCAACGACCCAGAACTTCAGTCATTTGAAATTCATATATTTAATTAATTTTGATGATTCACGAATGAATTTTTTAAGCTAAGTGAATTTTATTTCGAATATCTAGATTTAATTGGATAATTAAATCGATAATTTAATAAATTGAAACTACAGAAATAATTGGCAATTGGGTTTAGTATGATTGAAATTGATTTGTAAAGTTGTATTAAATCATATTAGCGTTATAATGATGTTATAGAACTTTTAAAATTGAATTAAAAGTTAAATTGTAAAAATTGAATATTTTAATATTTAATTGAGGAGTAAAAATATCCATTTTCCAAACAGTCTCGGATTTCGACGAAACTAGTTTCATTGGATCTGTAATGTTATATTATTGTAAGATTTCAAATTTCGTGTCAATCGGATTTACGATTAGTCCTGGGCAACCAAAACGCATAGAAATTAGTTTAATCGATTTAATTTAAATTTGATCCTTTATTTCCATAACTCGCACATATGATCGAATTGGCTTTCGAGATACGTTCCATTGTGTCCGAAATGCAGGTTAAGCCCTTGAAACGCCAGCCGGCACGCTTCGTTTGGAGTTAGGAAAATCTCGGGATGAATAGTGTTTGGTCAAATTTTCTATAAAAGGACCTTAAACATTCACATTTACATACAAAACCCTAGGGTTTCACTGGGCGCCATTTTCAATTCAAAGGCCAGAAATTTGTTTCGTTCTTCCTCTAATATCTTCAAATCCATCAACAATTAGAGAAAGTTGTCAACTACAATGTTGTAGATCCATGGGAGTGCTTCAAATGCATACAGTTATGATTGAAAACTTCGCAAAGGATCGACGGCGATTGGAGTTCAAACGAGTGGAAGTCGAGCTCGGTTTTCACGAGCTAAGGACGACCGAGTTCAACCAAGCCCTGGCCGATGGTGTACGTGCGTGAGGGGTTCAGCGTGGTGGTTTTTGATCATCGTGGAGATGCTCGTCGGCGAAGCGTGGTCGATGGAATATGCATGCGTATATGGGTTCTTCTACGCGATATTTTACTGGGTTGAGGAGATGGAAACATACGGCTGCGATATAATTGATGAAACATACGGCCAGGATAGATTGAAGGTTAAAATAAATAAAATAAATTGTAAATTGAATTATATTAAATTGTGTAATCTTTGTAACATCATAACTTGTTCATACGAGGTCGGAATTTGACGAAACGACTTGTGTTGGAATCGTATTGTCGAGCACTACGCGATGGATTTGGATTGGAGTTGATAGGAGATAGTTTGAATTTTGAGTAAAATTAAACGCCCGTTTAATTTTATTCGAAATAGTGCACTACAACTGTTATGAAGCAGGGTGAGAACTTCTCACTCAATCGAATCTGTTTCGATGTAAATTTTAAATAGTCAGATTTAAAATTGCTTGATCGTGTTGATTACATGCTTGGATGATAAATTATTATCTATTGTATTTAATAGACCCTATACGCCATATATTAAGTGGAGATTATTTGTTAAACGAATACACCGCGATATTCCATCTTGAAGTGGAATTGATATTATATATGTACTTGGAGTTGATTTTCCCGCATTATATAGCGGATGAGACCTTATTGCATCGCATAATAGCGGATAATATTTTATAAAAAACCCATGAACCACGATATCCCGTATTGGAACGGGATTGGTATTGTGCTAACATCTGTGGATGCACGGAAACAGGTTGGAGGGATCCAACTGGATTCCTCAACCGTATTGATTTATTTACAGATATTGTGATATATATTGTTATCATATGATATATGATGTTTTGGATTCCGTGATTATTATATTTAGTGTTGTTGTAGCATTGGGCCTATTTTGGAAAATTAAAAGTGTTAAAGTGATGATTTTCAAATTTTAAAAGGATTTTTAAAGTGATTTTTGAATGTATATGTTTTATTAAATTTTAGAATTGATTCATTTTAAATAAATAAACATTATAATTTTAATATTATAAAAAATATGATTTTTGAGAAATATAGTTGGAATTGATTTTTGAAAATATGGAGTTAATGATCTTATAAAATAATTTTTAAATGTTGTTTTTTGAATTTATTATAGAAGCTATATATATATATATTTTATAAAATTGGACTTTCATAAATCAAAGTGATGGAATTATATAGGAGTTTTAAAGACGTTTTCAAATGATATTATAAATGGATTTTATAAAAGGATAGAATTTACGATTTGTGAAGTTATAAAATGAATGAATTTGTAAATAGAGAATTATAAGTAGTTTTCTTATAATTGGTTTTTTGTCGTGTAAATGGGATATGGATTGAATTTGTTAATAAAGTGATGTTATAAGTTGAAGTTGTTATAAAATATAAATAGAATTTATAAACATTGTTTTATAAATCCGAAAATGACTTATTTTGATAACTCAATTGTTTTAACTTATTAAAGGAGATATATCCATAATTTTGGATAGTGGATAATCCTTTAAATAAAATGTGTAGAAATGTTGAATTTAGTTAACGTAGTATATTCACGATTTCGGACAGTGAATAATATATTAAACAAATATTTTGGGAAAGTGATATTTTAAATAGAATTAAAACGATTTAAAGATGTTTTAAGAATGTATTAAGTATCGAAACAATAGATTTCAATATTCATTGTTGAAATAGACGTTTTCGAGAAATAAAATGAAATAGTGGACTATAACACTGTTGTTATAGGAAATGATTTTCGAAAGGAAATATTTTATGTAGTATTGGGGTTTATATATCTATCTTAATTTCGAATCCCTATACAAGTGATTTTGGGTTGTCGTAACAATGTTTTATGCAACATTCGTTTTGACTCAAATAAATGTGTTTAGGAGAATGTTTTCCTTAAAGAATAAATATATACTTACTTGTGATTTAAGTATATTGTATATTTTCCAAGTGTTGAAAATAAATAAATTTGTGAATTACTTATTATTAAATAAGTATGGAAATGTTTTTCCAATATGAAGTGAAATGTTTTGCGATTATATCTTTTAAAGATAGATTGAAAAGTGATATGAAATTTGTTTTCAAACGGTTGAAGTGTGGAAAAAATATATCTTGTAAAGGTATTTTTTGGAAATAAATAATTTGGGAAATTATTTGGAATCTGGTGATGTTGTGCATATCTATTGATAGTTAAATAACCTACTATCAATATTTACCTTTGATTGGGTATTTTCTGTGATTTGCTTGAATTTGCATGCTACACTTATTTTAAAATAATCGCTTGTTATTCGGTTTAGTCGGGAGAGGACCTTTGGGTCATAAATCCCATTTCGAATAGTGATACGTCGTAGTTGATGCGGTGCGCTGTGCTAAGTTGTGTATCTTAGGTCGCGAACGACCTAACGACCTACGACCTAAGGAGAAACAGAGGAAGGAAGATACAGGGATATAGGAAATGCCGCCTGTCTTAAATCTACGAGCTACGACCTTATCGAGTTATGACCTACCAAGTTACATGAAGTTGTTCGCCGCTTTCTTAGGTCGCAAGCGACCTAGCGTCTTAAGCCGCTTTTCATTAAGTCGCTCATTCTAGGTCGCAAGCTTCAGATGTTGAGTCACTGATCTCTTAGGTCGCGCGCCAGTTTAAGTCGCCCAAACTTCCTGTTGGCGTGCTGTTGATAGGTCGCGTGAGTCTTAAGTTGCGTTGTGGTGTAACTTGTTAAGTCGTATGTTGTATTTTCTTATGTCTTGTGTGTTGTATATATGTTAGGTCGTAACTCGTGATGTTGTATCTCGTGTTGTTTTTCCTTTATGTTGTATTTGTTAACTCGTTTGACGATAAGTCGTAGGTCGCATGTGTTAGCTCATGGGTCTGTTAGGTCGTGCTTGTTAGGTCGCCGACCTGTGCTATGTTGTAAATTTTCCTATAAATAGCAGGTGAGTTGTATCATTTGAGATGGTTGATTTTGAATAAACTTTTGTTTGAGTGCTTTGTGCCTCTTTAAAATCGGAAGTTGAGTGTTATCTCCTTTCCCCATTTTCGGTTATTCGAGTGCGCTCGAATCAACGGATTTGAAGCCGATTCACGGAATCTCGTGCACGAGATCAACGTAGAAGAATCATATATCTTTTAACACGGTATCATGCGCATCAACGTGTTGGAGATAGCTAGAATCCGATATCTCTTGATATCAACGGATTTGGGCATTTATCCTTGGTATCATCAATTCATCATTCCATATTTGCATCATTCCATCGTTGTTTTGTTAGTTGTGCATCATTTGATCACAACTTGAAGTTATCTGCTGCATCAGTTTGGTATCAGAGCTAGACATAGCCAATCATAGCTAAGCCGAGCCTATTGGGAGAAGTGTTGAAGTGTTGGAGTTAGATTTGTTCAAGGCCGAGTGGAGTTAGATTGAAGCCGAGAGCAGATTCAAGGAAGGAGCCGTGCATCAATTTTATAATCAGGACGGGAGAAGTCAAGTTCAGATTTGAGTTAAAGTTGGGCTAGTTGAAGTGTGTGTTTGTATTGTTGAAGATTTGATAATGCCTCCGAGAAGAGCTAATCGATTTCAAAATGTTGAAGATGTGTATCGAAGATAAGAAGCCGAGCAATGGAGCAACGTATTAATGAAAAGTTCGATGAAGGTATTGGGAAGTTAGAGAAATTGATGAATGACTTGAATCAAAGTCAAAGGAGAAGGTCACCAATCTCGAACCATGGAGGAAACAGAGTTTCGCCATTGGTTGCGGAAGCGAGGAGGGTGTCACCACAATCTTGTTGAGAAAGAAGAGAATCTTCAGTTTCAATGAGACGAGAATACCATGACTACAGAAATGAAGAGAGAAGAACTCCACGTGAGTTTGGAGACGAGCCATATCACGATAATGAAAGACATAGAAGAAGAGATATGATTGATCGTGGAAATGTTGATGGTCGAGATTGATACAGAAGTACATTTGATTATGATGAAGATGGTGATAGAGGTAGTGTTCATTATCGAGATCAAGACCAAGTAAGAAATCACTATCGGGAGGTAGAAGATGATCGTAAATGGGAGTCAGGGATGAAAACAGAGATTCCAGAATTCAAAGGAGGAATGATTGCGGAAAAATTTCTAGATTGGTTATCAAATGTTGAAGAAATTTTTGACTTCAAGGAAGTACCCAAGCGTCGTAGAGTTAATTTGGTTGCTACACGATTGAGGGGAAGAGCTATGGCATGGTGGCAACAAACTAAACTTAAATGGGAAAGGATGGGAAAGTCGAAGATTGTTTCATGGGAGAAGATGAAGAAGTTGATGAAGGCTACTTTTTTGCCTTATAATTATCAGTCTCTTATGTATCAGCGCTTACAGAATTTGAGACAAGGGACAAAGTCGGTAAAAGATTATGCATATGAGTTTTATCAATTTATTGCTAGGAATGATATCATGGAGACGGAGAAACAGTTGACAGCTAGATTTGTTGGAGGGTTGAGAATACAAATTCAAGATATGGTGAATATGTTTGATCCAAGATCCGTTGCTGAAGGACACCAGAAGGCTTTAGCCCGGGAGAAGCAAGGTAGAAGAGGAGGCGGTGTGTTTACAAATTCTAACAATCAAGTGAAAGGGGCTAGTAGCAATAAAAATGTTTCCAAGGTTGTTGGAAAACCGGTTGTCAATGAATTTGTTAAGACCAAGGTCAACAACAATTTGAAGTGTTATAACTGTCAGGAGTTTGGTCACAAGAGCAATGAATGTCCGAAGCCTAAGAAGCGAGTGATGGTTGCCGAGGTTGAGGATGAGGATGCAAAAGTAGAATGTTTAAATTCACCGCAAGTTGAGGAGGAAGAAGAATTGTCGGGAGACGAAGGATGTAATTTAATGATGAGGAGATCTTGCTTGACGCCAAAGCAGGAAGAGGAGACTAGCTGGTTGTGGAGTAACATTTTCCAGTCAACGTGCACTATTTTAGGAAGGGTTTGCAAGTTTGTTATCGATGCATGAAGTTGTGATAATATCATCTCTACAGAAGTTGTAAGGAAGTTAGCATTAAAGACAGAGAAGCATCCTAAACCTTACAAATTAGCTTGGTTGAGGAAAGGTGGAGAAGTGAAGGTTAGTCGAAGTGCTTGTGTAACTTTTTCCATCGGAAAAAAGTATAAGGATAAAATTTGGTGTGATGTTGTGGATATGGATGTATGTCATTTGTTGTTGGGCAGATCGTGGCAATACGATAGAGTTGTGCAACATGATGGGAGGATAACTGCTATAGTTTCATGTTCGAGGGCACCAAAATCACTTTAGTTCCTAAACAGCGACAACAAAGTGAAAGCAAGTTGGAGGAGATTAAAGAACTAAAGACGCTGTTACCTTTGAAGGAATTTTTCAAGGAAGTGGAGGATGAGCCTGAAGTATTTCTTTTGATTGGACGTGAAAGTAGTGAAGCGGTTGAAATTCCTGAAGAAGTTAGGCCAGTGTTGAAGGAGTTTGAAGATGTATTTGCTGAAGAATTGCCAACAGAGTTACCATCGTTGGGAGACATACAACACCAGATTGATCTTATTCCAGGAGCAGTGTTATCACATAGACCACACTATTGAATGAGTCCAAAGGAGAACGAAGAGTTGAGAAGACAGGTGGAGGATTTACTTGAACAAGGGCGTGTACAAGAAAGTTTAAGTCCTTGTGCAGTACCAGCGTTGTTAGTGCCTAAGAAGAATGGAACTTGGAGAATGTGAACAGATAGTCGAGCACTGAACAAGATTACAGTGAGGTACAGATTTCCGATGCCTAGATTGGATGACTTGTTAGATCAGTTGAATGGAGCTGCTATCTTTTCAAAGATTGATCTGAAGAGTGGGTATCATCAGATTCAAATTTGACCAGGGGATGAATGGAAGACCGCATTCAAGAAACGGAAAGGGTTGTTTGAGTGGCTAGTCATGTCGTTTGGTCTTTCGAATGCACCTAGTACTTTTATGCGAGTGATGAATCAGATCTTTCGACCATTTATTGGAAAGTTCGTAGTGGTATACTTTGATGATATATTGATATACAGCGGAAGCTCAGAAGAACATCTACTACACTTGCGGGAAGTGTTTATGATACTTCGTCAAGAGCAATTTTATGCGGCAACAAAGAAGTGCATGTTCGTGACACGCAGTGTTTTGTTTTTAGGGCATGTGTTGTCCAAGGAAGGTATTCACGTGGATCAAGGTAAAGTTGAAGCAATCAAGGATTGGCCACAACCCAGGACTATAACTGAAGTGAGAAGTTTTCATGGGTTAGCATCATTCTACCAAAGGTTTATTCCACATTTCAGTAGCGTGATGGCACCAGTGACGGATTGTATGAAAGGAAGGCGGTTTGTGTGGACTAAAGAGGCTGATTTTGCTTTCCAACAGATCAAGACACTCTTGACTACAACACCGATTCTTAGATACCCGGATTTTTAGTTGCTTTTTGAGCTAGATACTGATGTGTCTAAGGTTGGAGTTGGTGGAGTATTAAGTCAGAAGGGTCATCCAATTTCTTATTTTAACAAGAAACTTTCTGGAGCCAACACAAGATACAGCACCTACTACTTGGAGTTCTATGCTATTGTCCAGGCCATAAAGAATTAGAGACACTACTTGTTTTACAAGGAGTTTGTGTTGTACACTGATCATGAAGCATTGAAGCATTTGCAGGGACATGATAAGATTGCAGCCAGGCATGCTTCATGGATCGCATACTTGCAACAGTTTACATTTGTGGTAAAGCATAAGTCGGGAGCTACAAATCGTGTGGCAGATGCACTGAGTAGATGAAATCATTTGTTGGCTACAATGAGAGTTGAAGTGACGGGGTTTGATGTTTTGCCAGAATTATTTATTGAAGATCCTTACTTTACTGAGATTATAGATGAAGTCGAGAAAGGGAAGACAGATGAGTATGTGTTGGTAGAAGGTTTTCTATTTAAAGGAAATCGGTTGTGTATACCAGAGTGCAGTTTACGAATGAATATTGTGAAGGAATTGCATGAAGAGGGTCATGTGGGAAGAGATCGTACCATGCAGTTGATTTCTCAATCTTTTTTTTGGCCTTCCATAAGGAAAGAAGTTGAAAGATTTGTGGAGAGATGTCACATCTGTCAAGTTTCCAAAGGGACAGCTACGAATGCAGGATTGTATATGCCATTGCCCGTGCCTACTAAACCATGGGTTAATGTTAGCATGGATTTTGTTTTGGGTTTGCCAAGAACTCAACGTGGAAATGATTCTATATATGTTGTGGTGAATAGATTTTCGAAGATGGAACATTTCATAGCTTGTAAAAAGACCGCCGATGCAGTCCGAGTTTCTCAATTGTTCCTTAAAGAGGTTTATCGACAACATGGGCTACCTGAGACCATTGTTTCTGACCGGGATACTCGATTTCTAAGTCATTTTTGGTTGAGTCCGTGAAAGATGGTTGGGAATAAGCTGATTTTTAGTAGCGCCTACCATCCACAAACTGATGGGCAAACGGAAGTGGTGAACAGATCTTTGGGAAATTTGTTGAGATGTCTTGTGAAAGATAACTTGAAGAGCTTGGATGTGAAGTTATGTCAAGCTGAATTCGCACACAACCAGGTAGTTAATCGAAGTACTGGATTCAGTCCATTTCAAGTGGTATATTCAGCAATTTCGAAGGGACCGTTGGATTTGTCGATAGTTCCATTTCAGAAAGGGGTTGTTAAACGAGCTTGTGATTTCGTGAATGAATTGCAGGAGTGTCACCGGATGGTTCGCAAATGATTGCTTAAGTCAAATGAGAAGTATAAGAAACTAGCAGATAAGAAGCGAAGAATTGTGGACTTCAAAGAAGGTGATTTTGTTTACGTAGTATTGACGAAAGATCATTTTCCAGTTGGAACTTACAACAAGTTGAAAGCTTGAAAGATTGGTCCAGTAGAAATCTTGAAGAAGATCAATGATAATGCTTATCGGTTGAGATTGCCGGACCATATCCATACTGCCGATGATTTTAACGTCAGACACTTGATTCCATATCATGAGGATAATCGTCTTGAAGAAGAGGAAAGTGTGAATTCAAGGTCGAATTCTTGTCAGTCGGGGGAGGATGATGCAGCACGCTGTGCTAAGTTGTGTATCTTAGGTGGCGAACGACCTAGCGACCTACGACCTAAGGAGAACCAGAGGAACGAAGATACAGGGATACAGGAAATGACGCCTATCTTAAATCTACGAGCTACGACCTTATCGAGTTACGACCTACAAAGTTTCATGAAGTTGTTCACCGCTTTCTTAGGTCGCTAGCGACCTCGCGTCTTAAGCCTCTTTTCATTAAGTCGCTCACTCTAGGTCGTAAGCTCCTGATGTTGGGTCACTGATCTCTTAGGTCGCGCGCCAGTTTAAGTCACTTAAACTTCCTGTTGGCATGCTGTTGATAGGTCGCATGAGTCTTAAGTCGCCTAGTGGTGCAACTTGTTAAGTCGTATGTTGTATTCTTCTTATGTCGTGTGTGTTGTATATATGTTAGGTCATAACTCATGATATTGTATCTCGTGTTGTTTTTCCTTTATGTTGTATTTGTTAACGTTTGAAGATAAGTCGTAGGTCGTATGTGTTAGCTCGTGGGTCTGTTAGGTCGTGCTTCTTAGGTCGCCGACCTGTGCTGTGTTGTAAATTTTCCTATAAATAGCGGGTGAGTTGTATCATTTGAGATGGTTGAGTTTGAATAAACTTTTGTTTGAGTGTTTTGTGCTTCTTTAAACTGGAAGTTGAGTGTTATCTCCTTTCTCCATTTTCGGTTATTCGAGTGTGCATGAATCAACGGATTTGAAGCCGATTCAAGGAATCTCGTGCGCGAGATCAACGTAGAAGAATCATGGATCTTTTAACATGGTATCGTCGCGATCAACGTGTTGGAGATAGCTAGAACCCGGTATCTCTTGAGATCAACGGATTTGGGCATTTATACTTGGTATCATCAATCCATCATTCCATATTTGCATCATTCCATCGTTGTGCATCATTTGATTACAACTTTATCCGTTGCGTCAGTAATGGATAGCATTTGAAGACTAGTGTTGAAGACCGGGTATTTCGAAAACGGAAGGATTACCGTCGAATGTCTCTGCATCGGCTGATCTTCGATATAGAGATTTTATCACCCTTTGTGATAGGAAGTCCGGACGTGGTTAGTGAATATCCAGATTGTAAGGGCTACTTTGGAAGTGCCTTCGGTTCCGTTCGATCCCGCAACGGACTTATGTGGATGTGTGTCTGACGTTACAATTTGAGATGTAAAGCTGGTTTCTATCAATTACATTTCTGTTAATGGCGGAGAATTTATTCTCTTAGCTTAACATCCTTCTTTGAGACGTACGAGCTCGAAGGTTATGTAGTTGATGGTTACTAGTGATACATTCCCAAATTAGTAATATGGCATACGAAGCGCTGCTGATCATTTGTTGATCAAAGCACAACTTTTATATAAAGCGTAGCTTTGTGGACGAGACATGCTTGTCTTAGTGAAATGTGATGGGGGGTTCTCGCTTCGCGGTTTGGTGGCGAACGGGTGACTCTTACCCCTACACGTCCTCTTTACGAGGTTGGTTAGGCGTAACCCATAACAGTCAAAAGGCTGGCCGTAAAAGCAAGTTTTGGGTACCATTGTATGCCACGGTAGATTTGGGATGGTTGCAAAGCCTACCGGTCGCTGCTCCCACGGGTCCAAAGAATCGGTTCATTACAAAGTGGTATCAGAGCATATGGTTAAGCGACAAACTTGGCTCTATTGGGAATTACTCATTAGAGATGGAGTCAGCAGTACTCTAGAGTGAGTGTGAGTGTAATAATAGCTATGAGCGCGTATTTGTTAGTGAATATAAAAAAATTGTATTGTATTGTGTTGACTTATTGGTTGATTGTTTATAGATTCTGGTCGGTGCAGTCTGGCCAACTGTATCGATAGGGGTTTCTAAACTCTTAAACAAAATAAACCGACACAGTATTGTTTTTAAAATATGGTAAGTGAAATAATTTTACCCAAAGCTATTTTTCTATATAAAGGAAATGAATTTCTGTGAATTATTATGGTATATGGTTGCTTGGTTATTTGGAAGTGATGATATTGAAATATTATCACTATTATATGGAAATCGAAATAAGAAATTGAAATAATAACCAAAGGATAAAAGAATGAATTCATGTACAAATGGAAATTGTAAATGTAAACTGAAAATGTGATTTATAATTTGGAATAAAATTCATTAATGGAATGAAATTGATAATGTGAATGTATAAATGAGTTTTATAAATTGAAGTGAGATTTAATTGGGAGAAAAGTTGAATTAGTTAAATTAAAACTTGAATTGTGAGTTAAATAAAAAATGGTTTAAATTTGCAGGAAAATTCGAGTAAGTAGAAATAAATTGAAAATTGAAGTTTCATTATGATAAACAAATTTGGTTTAAAATCCAAGTAGAAATTGATAAATATAAATAAAATGAGTTTTAGATTTATAGTATGAAGTAAGAATTTACTTTGTTAAAGTTGAAATAATTTGGGTTAGCATAATAAATATATGATATGAAATTTAACTAAAGGAAAGTTAAATAAATTGAATTGAATTAGATAGGTGATTATTTAATATGGATTTTGAATTTTAAATATATATGTTGTATAACTTGTAACGTGACGAAATTTGACTTGGTAAAAGTTAAATAGAATTTACTTTAGAATTGGAATTGGAAGTGGAAATTTAAGTTAAGTTAAAAAAATGATGTTTAAATGTAATATAACTTAAGTAATGTTGAATGAAGTTGATTTTGGTATCGAAGTAAATTAATAAAATGAAGTGATGAATATGAACTTGAGTTATGTAATGAAATTCAACTTTTGTGGTTAACTGAATTAGCAATTGAATTAATAAATGAATTTAACGTAAATCAATCTAATGTAAATAAATTGATATGAAATAATGGATGTGAGTGTTAATTCATTAGAAGCTAATGAAGTTGGAAAAAATTGAATAATTGAAAGAAAAGTCAATTAGATATCAACCGATTCGAATTAAAAGTGCTAAACCAAATTGAATGTGAATTTAATAATTTGGTTATGTTGGTTATGATTTGGTTGTTATATAATTGTTAGTTGATTGTAAAGAAATTCATATGATGTTGAATTGATAAAATTGAAAGCTAAAGTAATTAAAATCAAATAGGAAGTTAAGTGAATCTTAAATATAATTGAATTTTGTTTGGAAGTGAACCAACTTGAACATGAATTAGTGAATGTAAACTAATTGAATATGAATGAATATTGATTTTGTTATGGATGTTAGTTGCATGATAGTTGGTTAATTGTTGAATTTATTTCTTTTGTTGCATTTGCTATATTGACAAATGTAGTTGTTGTAGTGATATATGTTGTATATTGATATTACTTGCATATATACATGTTCTCATTGTTTGTTGAGTGTATAGTAGGCACGGATTGCGCTTGCTTCGCTTTGGAGCTCGCTTTCGTGCTATATTAGCCGTATATGCTCGCTAATAATATATAAGGTACATATCTTGGATTACATATCGTAATTTTACACTTTTTTCCCTACGGGATGCCTCATTACTTGATGAGATGTATATTTGTGATATATATTGCCATTTTTTTCGCATCGAGCCGCGCAAAGGAGACTATGGCGAATTTTTCTGAAAATTTAAGGCGTTAGAATATTTTTGAGAAAATTGAAAATTTTTGAAAACTATAACTTTGATTTTTGAGTTATAAAGGTTAAACGATATAGTTGTTTTGAAAAGATAAATAAGTATGATTTGAAAACTTAGTAAAGCTATTGTAAGAAGTTTAACTATGGATTTTGGAAAAGTTAAAATGTTTATATGAATTTGAAATTTAATTTGAACAATTTGTTTTGAAAAGTTAATGGACTTGTATCTTTTTCTTACTTGGCAATTTCGAGGACGAAATTCTTTTAAGGGGGAAAGTTTGTAACGACCCAGAATTTCTGTCATTTGAAATTCTTATATTTAATTAATTTTGATGATTCACGAATGAATTTTTTTGAGCTAAGTAAATTTTATTTCGAACATCTAGATTTAATCGGATAATTAAATCGATAATTTAATAAATTCAAATTACAGAAATAATTGGAAATTGGGTTTAATATGATTGAAATTGATTTATAAAGTTGTATTAAATCATATTGGAATTAGAATGATGTTATAGAACTTTTAAAATTGAATTAAAAGTTAAATTGTAAAAATTGAATATTTTAATATTTAATTGACGAGTAAAAATAGCCATTTTTCAAACAGTCTCGGATTTCGACGAAACAAGTTTCATTGGATCCGTAATGTTATATTATTGTAAGATTTCAAATTTCGTGTCAATCGGATTTACGGTGTTACGGGGCAAGCCAAAACGCATAGAAATTAGTTTAATCGATTTAATTTAAATTTGATCGTTTATTTCGGTAACTCGCACATATGATTGAATTGCCTTCCGAACACGTTCCATTGTGTCCGGAAGGCGGTTAAACCCTAGAAACGCCAGCCGGCGTGCTTCGTTTGGAGTTCGGAAAATCTCGGATGAATAGTGTTTCGTCAAACTTTCTATAAAAGGACCTTAAACATTCACATTTGTATACAAAACCCTAGGGTTTCATTGGCCGCCATTTTAAATTCAAAGGACAGAAATTTGTTTCGTTCTTCCTCTAATATCTTCAAAACCATCAACAATTAGGGAAAGTTGTTAACTACAACGTTGTAGATCCAGGGGAGAGCTTCAAATCCATATGGTTATGATTGAAAATTTCGCAAAGGATCGACGCCGATTGGAGTTCAAACGAGCGGAAGTCGAGCTCGGTTTTCACGAGCTAGGGACGACCGAGTTCGACCAAGCTCTGGCCGATGGTGTACGTGCGTGAGGGCTTCAGCGTGGTGGTGTTTGATCATCGTGGAGATGGTCGTGGGCGGAGCGTGGTCGATGGAATATGCGTGCGTATATGGGTTCTTGTACGTGACGTTTTACTGGGTTGAGGAGATGTAAACAAACGGCTGTGATCTAGTTGATGAAATGTACGACCAAGATAGATTGAAGGTTAAAATAAATAAAATAAATTGTAAATTGAATTATATTAAATCGTGAAATCTTTGTAACATCATAACTTGTTCATACGATGTCGGAATTTGAGGAAACGACTTGCATTGGAATCATATTGTCGAGCACTACGCGATGGAGTTGGATTGGAGTTGATAGGAGATAGTTTTAATTTAGAGTAAAATTAAACGTGCGTTTAATTTTATTTGAAATAGAGCAATGCAACTTTTATTGGAAGCAGGGTGAGAACTTCTCACTCAATCGAATCTGTTTCGATTTAAATTTTAAATAGTTAAATTTAAAATTGCTTGATTGTGTTGATTGTATGCTTGGATGATAAATTATTATCTATTGTATTTAAATAGACCCTATACGCCGTATATTAAGCGGAGGTTATTTATTAAACACATATACCGCTCTATTTCATCTTGAAGTGGAATTGGTATTATATATGTACTTGGAGTAGATTTTCCCGCACTATATAGCGGATGAGACCCTATTGCACTGCATAATAGCGGATAACATTTTATAAAAAAACCATGTACCGCGATATCCCATATTGGAACGGGATTGGTATTGTGCTAACATCTGTGCATGCATGGAAACAGGTTGGAGGGATTCTACTGGATTCCTCAACCGTATTGATTTATTTACAGATGTTGTGATATATTTTGTTATCATATAATATATGATGTTTTGGATGCCGTGATTGTTATATTTAGTGTTGTTGCAGCATTAGGCCTATTTTGGAAAATTAAAAGTGTTAAAGCGATGATTTTCAAATTTTAAAAGGATTTTTAATGTGATTTTTGAATGTATACATTTTATTAAATTTTGGAATTGATTCATTTTAAATAAATAAACATTATAATTTTAATGTTATAAAAATTATGATTTTTGACAAATATAGTTGGAATTGATTTTTTAAAATATGGAGTTAATGATTTTATAAATAATTTTTAAATGGCGATTTTTGAATTTATTATAAAACCTGTATATATATATATATATATATATATATAATTTATAAAATTGGACTTTCATAAATCATAGTGATGGAATTATATAGGAGTTTTGAAGACGTTTTAAAATGATATTATAAATGGATTTTATAAAAGGATAGAATCTACGATTTGTGAAGTTATAAAATGAATGAATTTGCAAATGGAGAATTATAAGTAGTTTGCTAATAATTGGTTTTTTGTCGTGTAAATGGAATATGGATTGAATTTGTTAATAAAGTGATTTTATAAGTTGAAGTTGTTATAAAATATAAATAGAATTTAGAAACATTGTTTTATAAATCCGAAAATGACTTATTTTGATAAGTCAATTGTTTTAGCTTATTAAAGGAGATATATCCACGATTTTGTACAGTGGATAATCCTTTAAACAAAATGTGTAGAAATGTTGAATTTGGTTAACAAAGTATATTCATGATTTCGAACAATGAATAATATATTAAACTAATGTTTTGGGAAAGTGATATTTTAAATAGAATTAAAACGATATAAAGATGTTTAAAGAATCTATTAAGTATCGAAACAATAGATTTCAATATTCATTGTTGAAATGGACGTTTTCGAGAAATAAAAGGAAATAGTGGACTATAACACTGTTGTTATAGTAAATGATTTTCGAAAGGAAATATTTTATGTAGTATTGGGATTTATATATCTATCTTAATTTCGAATCCCTACACTAGTGATTTTGGGTTGTCGTAACGATGTTTTATGCAACATTCGTTTTGACTCAAATAAATGTGTTTAAGAGAATGTTTTCCTTAAAGAATAAAATATATATTTAATTGTAATTTAAGTATATTGAATATTTTCCAAGTGTTGAAAATAAATAGATTTGTGAATTACTTATTATCAAATAAGTATGGAAATGTTTTTCCAATATGAAGTGAAATATTTTGGGATTATATCTTTTAAAGATAGATTGAAAAGTGATTTGAAATTTGTTTTCAAACAGTTGAAGTGTGGAAAAAATATATCTTGTAAAGATATTTTTTGGAAAATAAATAATTTGGGAAATTATTTGGAATCTGGTGATGTTGTGCATATCTATTGATAGTTAAATAACCAACTATCAATATTTACCTTTGAATGGGTATTTGTTGTGATTTGCTTGAATTTGAATGCTACACTTATTTTAAAATAAGCGTTCATTATTCGGTTTAGCCGGGAGAGGACCTTTTGGTCATAAATCCCATTCCGAATAGTGATACGTCGTAATGGATAGCATTTGAAGACCGGTGTTGATGACCGGATATTTTCGAAAACGGAAGGATTACTGTTGAATGTCTCTGCATCGGCTGATCTTCGATATAGAGGTTTTATCACCCTTTGTGATGGGAGTCCAGACGCGATTAGTGAATATCCGGATTACAAGGGCTTCTTTGGAAGTGCCTTCGGTTCCGTTCGATCCCGGAACGGACTTGTATGGATGTGTGTCTAACGTTACAATTTGAGATGTAATGCTGGTTTCTATCAAATATATTTCTGTTAGTGGCGGAGAATTTATTCTCTTAGCATAACACCCTTCTCTGAGACGTACGAGCTCAGAGGTTATGTAGTTGATGGTTACTAGTGATACATTCTCAAATTGGTAATGTGGCATACGAAGTGCTGCTGATCATTTTTTAATCAAAGCACAGCTTTTGTATAAAGCGTAGCTTTATGGACGAGACTTCGTCGGACCTCACACCCCGGTAATGGTCAAAACACGAAAGATGCAGCAAGGTTTTTAGGGGATAGCGCCCCCTTAGTTTATGTCATTCCTTCTGGACAGAGGTAGTATCATGGTATGGAGCCCAGATACTTAACCTATGTTGTTACTGCAATTTTATAACTTTGTGGTTGTTGGTGAATCATCGGATAAAGGTCGGTTACGGTCGGGGGATGGCATACTCGTGTCAGTAGTTACCCAGCCAGGGGTAACCCGACCTTGTGTTGGTAGAGATCCGGTAAGGGTTCTCGGGGCGTCCTTCCATAGGCGTACCCATGTGGCAATGGGAAGTTCCTTGGCCTGACCATTAGTTGGAAATCAAAAGATTAATAATGGTACCTATGCTGGCTAAGATTAATAATGTACTTTCGAAATGTTTCCCACATTTTGCACTTATAGTAATAAAAAAGTGAATTCTCTACGTAGTTTACTAAATAATTGACCCACGGTTGAAATTCTCTGCGTTGTGAATATATCTCCTTTAAAAATCTAAAATAATTGACTTATCAAAATAAGTCGGTTTCGGATTTATAAAACAATGCTTATAAATTCCCTCCAAGTATCATTACTATCATTACTATACTAACTTTAGTAATGATAGCCAGCATCTTTGACTATCATAAGGAGAAATCTCCTCCAAGTTCTGCGTTTGCATTGTGTGTGTGTGGCGGGAGGCCTTACGGTAGTTATATTTTTTAAAAGCATTGCGAGTTGACTTTTAAAATATTTCTTGGTTTGTTTTCAAAGTGTAACGATTGCGATTTTTCATCGCCGAAAAACCGAAATGTTAGGGTCAAAGAAGAAGAAAGAGGTAGAAGAAGATAGAAAAGGATAGAGTAGAACAGAAAGAAATAACAGAACAACATCAGAATCTCATAATTCACAGCGGAACAACATATAATAAATAAATGAATAATCTTTATAACAAAGAACTGTACATTTATACATTACATCATTATCTGAGTTTACAACAATAATAGACAACAGAGTCATCACATCAATGGACAGTTATATAAACTTGTCCTCATACAGAATACACAGTGGAATAATACATAGATAATATCATATACAAGTGGTACGTCTCGATATGCAGCTCGCCTCCTAAGTTCCAGAGCACTCTTAAATCTAGAATAACCTGATAACCAAACTCTTGACTGTCCATGTGGAAATTGGTGGGCACCCAGAGTTTAGGAAGGAAAACAATAAACTCCGAGTCAGTCATGTGACTGGTGTGAGAACTAAAACAGTTTATTTATCTTTAAAAATCAAAATAGAGGAATATTTTTTTAAGTCAATTCGCAGTGCTTTTTAAAAATGAGACTACCATAAGGCCTCCCGCACACACACACAATGCAAACGCAGAATCGAAGGAGGTTTCTCCTTATGATAGTCAAAGATGCTTGATACGCATTAAAAAGAAACATTTGATATTATTACTAGTGCATAGTGTAGAAAAAATTCATTTCGAAAATAAAGATATAAATCTTAGCAAGCATAGGCATTTCGCACTTATGCCTACTATAGCTACCATCCAAACAGTGGGGCGCCACCATAAGTGAATGATAGGTTCTACAACTAAAACCGTACAAGATCGTATTGTTTCTTTGGATTTCCAACAAATGGTCAGGCCAAGGAACTTCCCATTGCCACATGGAAACGTCTCTGGAATGACGTCCCGAGAACCAAACCGGATCTCTGCCAACACAAGGCCGGGTTACCCCTAACTGGATAACTGCTGACACGAATATTTCATCCCCCGATCGTAACCGATCTATCTGAGGATCCTCGATTTCCAACAACCACATAAGAATAATAATGCAGTAACCACATAGGCTAAGTATCTGGATTCCATTCCATGATACCACCTCTATCCAGAAGGAATGACATACACTAAAGGGGCGCTACCCCCTAATAACCTTGCCGCATCCGTCCTGTTTTGACCATTTCCACGGTGTGAGGTCCGACGAAGTCTCGTCCACAAAGCCACGCTTTATACAAAAGCTGTGCTTCGGGTCAACAAATGATCATAGAAATGATCACAAAGATAAATGATCAAATAAATGATCCTATCTCAAATGATCAAACAATGATCATTTCACAGCAACACTCAGCATGTCACACTACCAAATTGGGAGTATATCACTAATAAATTTCAACTATATAATCTCTGAGCTCGTACGTCTCAGAGAAGGGTGTTAAGCTAAGAGAATAAATTCTCCGCCACCAACAGAAATATATTTGAAAGAAGTCAGCTTTATATCTCAATTTGTAATGTCAGACATACAATCCATACAAGTTTGTTCCGGGCTCGAACAGAACCGAAGGCACTTACGAAGAAGTCCTTGCATTCCGGATATTCACTAATCACGACCGGACTTCCCGTCACTAAGGGTGATAAAACCTCTATATCGGAGATCATCCGATGCAGAGTAACTCAACGATAATCCTTCCGTTTTCACAAATATCCGGTCTTCAACACTGGTCACCAAATGCAATCCATAACGACGTATCACATATTCGGAATGGGTTATACGACCCCAAGGTCCTTTCCCGGCTAACCCGAATAGTGAGCGTTTATTCAAAAATAAGTTTGGCATTCAAATTCAAACAAATCACAACAAATACCTATTTAAAGGTAAATATTGATAGTCGGATTATTTAACTATCAATAGGCGTGTTCAACATCACCAAATCCAAATAATTTCCCAAATTATTTACTTTCCAAATATCTTTACTAGATATATATTTTCCACACTTCAACCCTTTGAAAACAAATTTTCAAATCACTTTTCACCTTTATCACTTTTGAAAACAAATTTCAATTATTTTCCTTACGCGGAATTTCTTTCATTTCAACATGGTTCATTTAAACCAATTAAATAAATCCTTAACGATTTACTTTATATTTACATTCCAAATCCGTAAATTAATTTCCACACTTCAAAAATAAATCAACGTTTATTTTTAAGCAAATTTCCCTTTTCATTCATAAATTCCATAGTGAATTTACAGTACAAAATATTTATGAATATATGATTCCCAAATAAATTTCTAATATTCATTTTCAATTTGTCTTCAAAAAGATAAATTCTCAAAACGTTTCATTTCACATTGGAAAAACATTTCCGTACTTATTTATTAATAAGTGATTCACAAATCCATTTATTTTCAATATTTGAAAATATTCGATATACTTAAATCAAAATTTAGTATATATTTCATTCCTTAAGGAAAACATTCAATTAACACATTTATTTGGGTCAAAACGAATGTTGCGTAAAACATCGTTACGACGACCCAAAATCACTAGTATAGGGATTCGAAATTTAGATAGATATATAAATCCCAATACTATACAAAAACATTTCCTTTCGGAAATCATTTACTATAACAACTATGTTATAGTCCACCGTTTCCTTATTTCTCGAAAACGTCTATTTCAACAATGAGCGTTGAAATCTATGTTTTCGATGGTTAATACATTTTAAATCACTGTTAAAGCGATTAACTTCATTAATAATATTCATTTTCCCAAGCATATCCATTTTATCTGATAAAATATTCACTGTCCAAATCGTGAATATACTTCCTTAACCAATTTTCAACTTTCAATTTATCAAATTCCATCGATTTCGAATTTATAAACAATGTCTATAAATTCCATTTCTATTTATAAACTTCGATTTATAAATCTTGTAACGACCCGGAATTTTCGATCCCGAAAATTCCAGATAGTTAGAGAAAGAAGAAAGAGAAAGAAGAAGAAACAAGAACAAGACACAGAAACCTCACATTCGCAGCGGATAAAATATAATATCAATAATAATAGTTACATCAAAGCAAACTGTATCTATCAATTTACATCGATATTTCAGAGTTACAATAATTTCATACAGCATTGGACAGATACAATTTAACATGTCTCAGGTATATACAATAATATAACACAACAGTAAACACTCCATACGTCCTTGCCATCCAGCTCGCCTCCTGAGTTCCAAATCGTCCTTACCTAAAAATCTGTTATACTCGGTCTGACCCGAGCATTACATCAAAGTAATACCCGGGTCAGGCTGGAAACCAGCGTAAGTAAACCCATCTAACATGGAATACACAAGCATACAACTTATATAAAGCCGGGGTAACTTATATCAATTTACAAATTCACAAGTAGTTAAGACATTACTCATATCACACATCCATTTCTAAGTGTCAAAACTTAGATTAAATGGTCCGTTACACTTAAATCATTCCAAACCAGCACATTGATTTCCATGTATAAATTTATGAAGAATCGAAGTGGCTTCGGGTATTAACTAATAACCGACTCCGGTCTCTTCGAATCCAATGTCATCTAAACCCAAGTTATTCAATTAAATACAATTCAACTTAAACTGTCGAATAACACTTTTTGTGACGCCCCACCTCTATACCCACGCTAGCCATGAACATTACCGTGAATGTTGTCAACTAGCACGGAGAATAAGGCTGTTGAGGAGCGACCATCCATGTAATTTCTTTGCGCGAGCATCGATATGTCAGATAGTTATAATATAAGTTTTCATCTCAAGAGGAAAATCCGACGTACTGACACAAACTCAAAGCAACTACACAGTGGCTATAATATCTTCGGAAACAAATACAGAAATAAACATAACATAAATCAGTCACAGACAATTCATATCACAAAGGCGGAAATAGATATGAATATTACACTAGGAAGTGTACATCAGAGTAGTGGTCTAAAAAAATCCACAATATCACAAAAGAATAGTTACATGAACTTCACAAAAGAATAAGTATACATTATGGAGTCTATATCTCAAATGTATACAACAAAAACTACTAATCTAAGTACTAAGCAAAAGGTCAGGGTAATGGATCCCTGGAGAGAAGTCAAGCAGAAGCACCTGTAACATCTCGGTCTGACCCGAGTATTATTTAATAAAAAAATAATAAACGGAACAGTCTAACTATAAATATCAGATGAAACGATATAGAGTAAGAGATATGACTAAACACATAATAATCACAATGCCAAGTTGTGATATATATAAGCAGTTGAAAATCATCAAGGGATTATTCAATGTCACAAAATCTACACAAGAATCAAAGAAATGTCATACTCCTTATTTCGTTCATCAAAACCACAATTATTGACGATTATATCAAAGTCAATCACAAAAGTCAATGACACACAAATTCACCAATGCACAAATATTGATAAAACTTATCAATGGAAATCACGAAAATTGGTGAAGAATAAATTCTAGAAATCATCTCAAGAAATCCAGTCAATGACACACGAATTCACCTATGCACAAAAATTGATAAATCATATCAATAGAAATCACAAAATAGGTGAAGAAGAAAATTCCAGAATTCGACACACGAAATCCAGAAATCACACAAAATAGGGGGGGAGGCCTATCACACGATCGGGAGCATGAAAACTCACCAACAGCTATAACACATGAACAAGAAGCTATTTCATGGTAGCTAGCCATTAATTTGACACACGAATGGTCCGAAGACCTGACACACGAATGGTCCGAAGATCGTGGGTTGCTACCCCACCAATTTGTGTCGAAACTCCACAAAACGGGGTTTAGTCTCCCTCGCAGACAAAGAGACATCGCACATTGCTAGTCTAAATCACAAAAATGATCGTCATGATCAACGAGAAGTGTCAATCACACTAAGCTAGTAAATATATGAGTTTAGCTTCATGTCCCATAACCACTTTCTTAACTTAAATATTTACGAACAAACTGTAGATCTCCACTATAAAATTGTCACAAGGGATTCAATCGAACAAGTCCAAGAATTAACCGACGAAGTAAACGCAAGCGTTTCATACCACTCGTTTTACTAAGTCGTTTAATTAGATTTCTCATACGAGTGAGGTAAAGGTTTGTATATACTAATAGATTGGAAGTCGGTTTGAGAAAACGAGCTTTGTAATAAAATAGTGTTGAAATCATTTGAAGAAAGAGTTTTGATATTTATTACTAGTATAGAAAACCTTTATAATTTTAAAGTGACAAATCACAAAGAAGATTGTAGGAACAATCAATCACTAAAAATACGAAGACGTGAATTAATTCCAAAGAAATCGATATCAAATCCATCAAAATGGATATTTCCAAAAATTCCAAAATAAAAGTCATCGTAGTCAAATAAGTGATAACAACAACTAGGAATCAAAACGAATCGATATAAATTGGATACCAAGCAAAACTAGGCTCAAATAGGCATTGTGGACAAATAGAAGTAGGTCAGTCGACTGACTCACTGAGTTCAGTCGACTGATCACAGTCCCAAAAAACTCTCGGGATGTAGGTCAGTCGACTGAACTCAGTGAGTCAGTCGACTGACTGCAGTAAACAGAGCCCCCATGGCTCTGCAGGGAGCCTTCCCCTGCTTAATAGCTTCAGCCAGTCGACTGACCAAGAGGTCCAGTCGACTGACTGGAGCTAAGGCAGTTTTCTTCCTTTGCACAAGATGTGCAAACCCAACCAATTCGCAACCGAATTCGAGCCATGGCTCTAGGGGTTTATGCCGAACGACTACCCGACCCCTTTAGGCTCTTCGATGCGTCACCAAAACATATTAAGATGTCCATAAAAGGATTTTCATAGATTTTGATTTCAAAACACTAAAATTTGGAATATACACCAAATCAATTCAAACCAAAATCAAATGCACATGAATATGTGTTAGGAATTCATACCTAACATTCAAAGATAGTTATAGACCTAGATGTGAGATAAAAATCTCACCTTTTTAACTCAAGAACAAGAAGAAGAAGCTCAAATGCAAAGGAAAGGCTAACCACTCTTCACTCTTACTCAACAAGCTTCAATCTAAGAATAAAACACATATTTTCCTAAATTAGGTTTAGGATATTTTCTGAAATTGAAGAGGAGAAGAGATGGAGAAGATGGAGAAGAGGCTTACCTATCCTTCTCTTTGAATTTGGAGCAAGAATTTGGATTATCAAGAGCAACTAGGGCTTGGGAGTTTCTATTTCCTCTTCCCTTCCCCCATTAACATAAAAGCTTGAGTATTAGGAAAATGGAAAAGAAGTGAATGAAGAGGAGAGGGTTGGAACTGAATACATAAATGGGCTCAGCCCAAACCAAAACCCTAAGTGAAAAGTAGTAAAATTCAACTTTCTCCAAACATATCGAAGCTTATACTCAAAAAGGTCGCAAACGTCATTTTGAACTCAATGGGGGTGGTCTCAAGTCCCAATTCGACTGTTTGCAAAAAGTAGCTTTTCGGACAAAAATCCAATTAACGATAAAATATTTAAATATAAAATCGATAAATATGCGGGTTGTTACACTTTTACACAACAATTCATAATTGAATGATAATCACATTATCATCGTCCATCTAACAAATCATATCACAAAGCAATTTATATCAGAGATATCCACCAATTCAAAGCATCCATCATCATTTAATCATTTATAAGCAAGATTGATCGCTTCCATAAATTACATTAGTTAATGATCCTCTGATTATTTCACTAGTTAATTATTCTTAAATTTCATATAATAATTAACCTTAACTTATTTACATTTATTAACCAATCTTGATTAATCACAATCAGAAATTAACTTTCTTTAATTACTTCATCAATTAAACCAACTCCTTGATTAATTATATAAATTAACCCTTCAATTACATTGAGTAATTATTACTTAATTTCTTCCTTCAGGTAATTATCCTTAATTTCTTCCCATCAAGTAATCTCTTTTTAATTAATTACATCCGATAATTATCCACTCGTTACTTCACTAAGTATTTACTCCTTATTAATTACCTTAGGTAATTATACATAATCTATAATTAATTATGTCTATTAATTACCTTTGATTAATCTTATTTTGTAATTAATTATTCTTAATTAATTTCATCTCTTAATTAACTTCCCATAACCTTTAGCAATCAATTCTCAAATTAATTACACTAAGTAATTTATTATTAATTACTTTTACTAAGTAATTTTTCTTAATATTAATCACACCACGTAATTAACCCAAAATTTCTTTCAATCTTCAATTGATTACACTCTGTCATTACCATTACTAATTACTTCACTAAGTAATTACACCCAATTAGTTAGATAAGTGATCAACTTTAATTAATTAGACAAATTAATAAATCTAAAATTAATTACATTAATTAATTAACCAATTAATTAATCACTTAATTTCTAATTAATTCATTAACCATCCATTAATTGCCTCATTAAGTAATTACCCTTAATTACAAACGAGTAATTAAACTTTAATTTACTTTATTAATTAATTACTCTTAATTAATCTCAATTTATCTAATTATGAATAAACTTGCATTTATATTAAATATCTTCATTAAGACCATTTTAGAAATCAATTTGAAAAATATGATTTTACTTTTTAAAAACAACAATTCAAACACTTAATTTTCAAATACACTTAAAATCTTTAAATATCCTTTTTCACATATTAAATTAGATTAAAGCAATATTTAACTTTGAAAACCCAAATGTCATATCCTTTAAACTTACACAAATAAATAATTAAATAAATAAATAAATTTTAAAATCAAATTTACATTCCTTTATAATTCCTTTGAATGTAACTTTAACTTGAAAACATTCATATTTCAATCTCATTTGAATTTCTTAAATCTTGATCAAATATTTTAAATTGAAAATATATTGAATTAAAAATTCAAAAATCAAATAAATTAACTACTTTAAAACCAACAATCTTATACATTTAAATTTGAAATTTATATTAAATTAAAGTCCACTTGTTTTGAAAACTAGTTTACAACTTAACTCTTAATTTCTTCTTACAGAACTTTGATTTAAAAAAAAAAATTACAGGCTTGATTATCTTCCTACAACCCTTCCATCTACTCTGCTCAGAAAAACATAACATCATACCCGAGTGAACTCACGAGAAACTCTCGAGTTTTCCCAACCTCAACTACTTCGAGCTTAACACAGAAACGCGCGAACTTGAACACGAGGAAAACTTTCTTCCCCATATTCTTCTTCTCACCTGATACCCTGACGTGCACATGCACCGATGCTCCACCCTTCTCCGGCCATTCTTCAGGTCTCCGATAGATCGATAACAACCTTAACATCATCCACGACCATCACTACATCACGATTTCATCTCGACTCGAAAATTGAGTCTTCAGATCGAAAACTGGAGTCCACCACTTCGGCTACATTCTTCCACCAACGACAACCTCGTCCACCAGCGTTTACACCCATTCGATCCAAGCAACATCACAATCCTACGCAACCATTCAACTACTCGCAAATGCTTCCGATGCCTCCTAGACAACCCACGACCAAGTTACCCAATACTGGAAGTCGAACCCTAATCTAGCTTCGCCCAGCAACTCCGGTCGCCAAAAAAATCTCAAACCATTTTTCTCGAGTTCCCCATGCCACCAACGTCCTCCCGACCAAGACCCACCTCCCAAAGTTTTTCCCATCATCAACAGTCGACCAAAATCCAAATTCTGGTCAACCTGGCATTACTCGATGAATATTAAGTTAAAAATCATGATTAACTCTTCTAAATTCATCATTTACAAATTCAATTCAGGTTATAGAATCGAATTTAAAATTTATGAACATTAACTTTTACACCGTATTTTGATCATTACAGTATTGCCTTATTTTTTTTATTTTTTTCCTAAATATAAAATCTTGGAACCATTATAAAATTCATATTACCATGTTACAGATCTTTTTCCTTTACAGATCTTAGTCTAACACTACTTGGTTTAATAGATATGAATCTTAATATGGGTTTGTAAGTCTGTGAAACAGAGATATCTCAGGCAATATTTACAAACATATATGCAGACATGCATCCACATTCAAGCATTCCTGTACTACATTCATCACCAGCATCAACCAAATTTAAAGATATTTTTATATGCAAGTTTTACTCACAAGCATCAATTTGAAATAGATTTAAGCATTTAACTTAGAGTAGTAGATTACTCACCTGAATTTATTTTAAGCAGAGAACAGAAACTGAAGTTGCTTTTGCCTCCTTTTTTTCTAGGTTCTAATTTTTTTTCTTCTAAATTCTTCTTTGCATGTTGATAAATCTCCTTGCTTCAGATTTCTTGGTCCAATAATGATTCAGGTTTGATAATGTTTTGATCAGCTTCAGGTTATTTGATCTTATTTTGAACTGCAGTTGCATGCTAATGAGACTTGCATGTTGGCTTAGTTTGAAATCCAGGTTGAAGACATGCATGCTTTGCTTTCAGATTACAAAGAAAATACTACAACTACTGATTTGATGATGACAAGATTTTTGGGTTTGAGCTTTCTTTGAAAATAGAGTTGAGAAAATGTTTCAGAGAAGATATACATTCTTGGTTTCAGTTATATGGTTTGAGTTTGCTGCTTTGATATTGAAAGGGGTTTCAGGTTTAAATTAATCCTGGTTTATATTTTTTTCTTGACTTGCTGAATGAGGTTTTTGAGTAAAAGAAAAAAAATGAGAGGAGAAGGAGATGTAATATCATATAGTTTTAAATTTTATTTTTGTTAATTTCTCGAAAGAAAAAATATGAGTGACACTTGTTAAATTTTATGTTAGAATTGTTACACTTGTTAGCTTCATGATTCAAATACTTTACATTTGTAATTTGTATGATAAAATGCCGTTTATATAATATATGCCTAATTATATTTAATTTATATCTATGTATATGTTCTACCAATTTATGTCCTTATTAATAAAATTTCTTATACTAATATTTATAAAATTTCAAAGAATATGTTAATAACATACATATTTCATTTTCAAATCCAAATTCATTTTTAAGATGCATCTTTAAAATTTCAAGTTTAAATCCAAATAAAAAAAATCAACTCAAACAAATATATATTAAACAATCCCATATTCAATTTGTGATCAATAATCTATTTAAAATTTTATTTATCTAAAATTCAGTACTTCAAATAAATTAAGCAAATTATATCATTAATTACAATGCCCAGAAATCCGGGTTATCACATTCCTTCCCCTTTTGAATCTTTTCGTCCTCGAAAAGGAACGAATCCTGAATTTATTAAAAAGTTTATTTTTTTGAAAATAATTATTCTTTGAAATACTTTTAAAATCTACATAATATTACCAAAATAGTTTTTATAAAAATGCTTTTTATAACTCGATGTTTCAATAAGTCCGTCTTCGTTCTCACAGAAATTCGGTCATACGTTGATCAGGCGTAAGACTGAAAATCTATAAGTACTTAGCAGACTAATTTTCAACACCCAGTGAGAATACTTGGAAAATAATTTTATTGAAAATATAGAAAACATTTTTTGAAAATAGAGGATATATTTTTGGTGAGAATGCTCTGGAAATCATCACCCCCACCATGGTCGCAGTTAACCCGATGGTTACGTTGTCGTCCCGACAAAATCCATAGATAACTGTAGGCCTCCGCGCCCCTCGATTACACCATGGAACCCACTACAGATCGCAGCTACAACTGGGGTTACGTAGCTATCACAGCAAAAACCTATATAACTGTAGGCATCAGCGCCCTCGAATTCCACTGCCAAAAGAATGAAACTTCTCCACTCCATTTGACCATAGATCGCAGTCTACCGATGTTGCGTTGCCTTCCCGGCAAAATCAAGTGTAGACCGTTGACACTCATCCTCCACACGATTTTCGCTATGGTCCCCACAGTAGATCGCAGTGACATCGAGTTACACTGTCGTCACAGCATAACCCGAATGCTCCTGTAGGCATCAGCGCCATCAACTTTCGCTACCCAATAATCCTCAGGAACTAGTTTTGTCCAGACTCCTTACAGGATCAACTTTAGAACCCCCCCCCCCCTCCCGGGGCTCAAGGCAGCACCACCCGGTGGTACTCCTGAGAAGTCCATTCCAAGGGAGCGCCTTTTTCCCCAGAGCATCATCAAAACATTTTATACTATACATATATAGTATCTTTATATCATACACCTAGTATGATCTCATACCAAGCTCCTTTACACAAAATCGACTATTCCAAAATCGATAATTCTCAAACTACGCTTTCCAAATTCAATATTGATTTTACCCAAAAATCAAAAGCCTTTTCCAACTCCAAAGGTTCCCAAAACCCTTTTGCCAAAATCCTCATATGATCTTTTATATATATATATTCAGATATATAAAATATTTCAAAACTTTGGATCATTCCAAATTTGTATAAAACTCCTTTTATACTTCAAACACTTTCAAAAACCATTTTGTTCCGGCAAAAGATTCATCAAGGGGAGTTTTATCTTATATAACAAAGATATTTAACTTTGTTTACTCAAAATCAAATATTCAAATTTGATTACTCCTTTCAATATCATTTTCATTCAAATTCGTACGATGCACACATATCATCCGTACACATTATCAATCTGATCGCTTACTCGATCACACAATTTCCCTTCCGAACTAGTATCGTCCCCCGACTTTCTTGTGCGGACTCAGATCTGGTTTCGTCATCAGAAACCGTCATTCTTCTTGCATAGCCATAACTATGATAGAGAATATCCAGAACCAATCAATAATCCATATCCAGGTTCGCCTTCAAAAATCGAGTGGAAAATTCCAACCCGGATCAATATAACTATCTCGAAATTCTGTGCTCGAATCGGGATCAAATCACTATGCGAATAGAATAACATATGTACACCTTACGTAGTTATCTTTATTGGTTATTAGCCAAGTCAAATCTCTTCCTATTCACATTCACTTTAATTTTCATTCATATACTCACGGTTGTCTTAATCCACATTTGGATTATTCCTTAAATTCTTACCTCGATTGGGTATTTAACCAATAACAGTTTAAACTCTGTCTAGTTTAAAATTAGAAAATAGCTTGAAAGTTAAAAATAGATAAGTAGTTGAAAAATAATTACTAGTTTGTAAAATAAGTGTAAAATAGTTAGAAAATAGTTAAAATAATTACAGAAATTTTAGATAATTGCAAAATAATATTAAAATAGTAATTAGTTTGTAAAACAGTTGAAATATAGTAATTAGTTTATAAACGGTTGGAAAATTGTTAAACAGTTTCAAAAATAATTGTAAAACAAATATATAAGATAGTTTGGCTGATAAAAGAAAGGTTGTATATAAAATAAATAGATTGGAAAAATAGGTTTATATTAAAATAATTTGTATTAAAAATAGTCCAGAGTCCAAAACTGTTCACTTCCCAATCAATTCAATTTAAATTTCACCTTCATTTTAATTGACTTAACTCCAATTTAAATAAATCCAATTTCCATTGGACTTGATTTATTCCCAATTTCAAACTCTCTTTCCAAATCAAGTCGAATTATTCTTGATTTCTTCTCAAATTCAATTCAAATTCCATTTGAATTTAAACTTATTCAACTTTAATTACAATTCCAAATTATTCAAATCAAATTCAATTTGAACTAACTTCAAATTTCAAATTTAAACCATCTCGAATTATAAAAATTCGAGTTAATACTTCAAGTGTTGATTTAATTCCTTTAAATCAATTTACCTTTTTATCCCAATAATGGATTACCCTACTCCATTCCTCGTTCATTTAAACAAATCTAATTCACAACTTAAAGATTTTATCAACAATAGGATGATATCATCTAATTCATCTTAAAACATCCATCGATTTACAATTTCCAGATCTCAAATCCATTTTGAGATCACACAAATTCCCAATTCAGATTATCCATTTAACTCCCCAAATAAAATTCCAATTTCATCTTGAAATTCCCCAATCATGTTGATCATTCCAACTTATTTAACTTTTTTCCTAGATAGACTCAATTCACTTAATCCAGTCAACCTTACCCAATTTGAATTTCCATTTCAAATTTCGAACTAACCATAAATAATCTTCCCATTTATTTAGTTCAAAAACTTATCACTTTGGGTATCATATCTCATTCCAGATTTAATCTCAATATTTAGAGTTTATTTTCAAACCACCCTTTATATTATGTATATCCACATGTATACATGTTAATTTTTTATTTTTTTTACATACCAAGTTACTTTAAATTTTAAACCACCCGTGGTTTCAAATTCAAAACAAATTCTTTTAAATTTTCAAACAACTCTTGTTTGAAATAGGACCATTTCATTCAAATGCATTAAATATTATTATTTATTATTTCTTTAAAGTAATTCCGTCATAATTAATTCCAATTAACCACATTAGGTAATTAACTAATTTCTTTATTACCTTCATTAAGTACTTGTCCCTTAAATTATTTATCTCTAGTTACTTCATTAAGTAACTTCCTCTTAATTTTATCATTTCCAATTATTATCCATTAATTAATCTCATTAAATAAAGTTTAATTAATTACATAAATTAATTGATTATCCATATCCTGAAACCTTTCCCAAATTCAAGATTTAATTTCAATTTGAATTCATTTCAAACTTATCTTTATTTAATTACAATTTGGTTATAATTCTATTACCACCTAATTATTACTATTACTTTTAGTTTAATTAATACTACAATCAATTTCCTTAATATAATAGATAATCTATTTCTTATATAAGATTCTTTTACCTTTGAAATCATTTAAAAACCTTTATATAAAAAATAACAAGTATGCTCTCTCATATTTATACACTCAACTCATTACAGGGTACCACTTACCCCATCCTTAATGAGTAATCCCACCAGAGCCAAGGTTCTCGCTTAACCTGGCTCTGATACCAAATGTAACGACCCGGAATTTTCGATCCCGAAAATTCCAGATAGTTAGAGAAAGAAGAAAGAGAAAGAAGAAGAAATAAGAACAAGACACAGAAACCTCACATTCGCAGCGGATAAAATATAATATCAATAATAATAGTTATATCAAAGCAAACTGTATCTATCAATTTACATCGATATTTCAGAGTTACAATAATTTCATACAACATTGGACAGATACAATTTAACATGTCTCATGTATATACAATAATATAACACAACAGTAAACACTCCATACGTCCTTGCCATCCAGCTCGCCTCCTGAGTTCCAAATCGTCCTTACCTGAAAATCTGTAATACTCGGTCTGACCCGAGCATTACATCAAAGTAATACCCGGGTCAGGCTGGAAACCAGCGTGTGTAAACCCAACTAACATGGAATACACAAGCATACAACTTATATAAACCTGGGGTAACTTATATCAATTTACAAATTCACAAGTCGTTAAGACATTACTCATATCACACATCCATTTCTAAGTGTCAAAACTTAGATTAAATGGTCTGTTACACTTAAATCATCCCAAACCAGCACATTGATTTCCACATATAAATTTATGAAGAATCGAAGTGGCTTCGGGTATTAACTAATACCCGACTCTAGTCTCTTCGAATCCAATGTCATCTAAACCCAAGTTATTCAATTAAATAAAATTCAACTTAAACTGTCGAATAACACTTTTACACAACAATTCATAATTGAATGATAATCACATTATCATCGTCCATCTAACAAATCATATCACAAAGCAATTTATATCAGAGATATCCACCAATTCAAAGCATCCATCATCATTTAATCATTTATAAGCAAGATTGATCGCTTCCATAAATTACATTAGTTAATGATCCTCTGATTATTTCACTAGTTAATTATTCTTAAATTTCATATAATAATTAACCTTAACTTATTTACATTTATTAACCAATCTAGATTAATCACAATCAGAAATTAACTTTCCTTAATTACTTCTTCAATTAAACCAACTCCTTGATTAATTATATAAATTAACCCTTCAATTACATTGAGTAATTATTACTTAATTTCTTCCTTCAGGTAATTATCCTTAATTTCTTCCCATCAAGTAATCTCTTTTTAATTAATTACATCCGATAATTATCCACTCATTACTTCACTAAGTATTTACTCCTCATTAATTACCTTAGGTAATTATACATAATCTATAATTAATTATGTCTATTAATTACCTTTGATTAATCTTATTTTGTAATTAATTATTCTTAATTAATTTCATCTCTTAATTAACTTCCCATAACCTTTACCACTCAATTCTTAAATTAATTACACTAAGTAATTTATTATTAATTACTTTTACTAAGTAATTTTTCTTAATATTAATCACACCATGTAATTAACGCAAAATTTCTTTCAATCTTCAATTGACTACACTCTGTCATTACCATTATAATTACTTCACTAAGTAATTTCACCCAATTAGTTAGATAAGTGATCAACTTTAATTAATTAGACAAATTACTAAATCTAAAATTAATTACATTAATTAATTAACCAATTAATTAATCACTTAATTTCTAATTAATTCATTAACCATCCATTAATTGCCTCATTAAGTAATTACCCTTAATTACAAACGAGTAATTAAACTTTAATTTACTTTATTAATTAATTACTCTTAATTAATCTCAATTTATCTAATTATGAATAAACTTGCATTTATATTAAATATCTTCATTAAGACCATTTTAGAAATCAATTTGAAAAATATGATTTTACTTTTTAAAAACAACAATTCAAACACTTAATTTTCAAATACACTTAAAATCTTTAAATATCCCTTTTCACATATTAAATTAGATTAAAGAAATATTTAACTTTGAAAACCCAAATGTCATATCCTTTAAGCTTACACAAATAAATAAATAAATAAATAAATAAATTTGAAAATCAAATTTACATTCCTTTATAATTCCTTTGAATGTAACTTTAACTTGAAAACATTCATATTTCAATCTCATTTGAATTTCTTAAATCTTGATCAAATATTTTAAATTGAAAATATATTGAATTAAAAATTCAAAAATCAAATAAATTAACTACTTTAAAACCAACAATCTTATACATTTGAATTTGAAATTTATATTAAATTAAAGTCCACTTGTTTTGAAAACTAGTTTACAACTTAACTCTTAATTTCTTCTTACAGAACTTTGATTTTAAAAAAAACATTTGCAGGCTTGATTATCTTCCTACAACCCTTTCATCTACTCTGCTCAGAAAAACATAACATCATACCCGAGTGAACTCACGAGAAACTCTCGAGTTTTCCCAACCTCAACTACTTCGAGCTCAACACAGAAACGCGCGAACTTGAACACGAGGAAAACTTTCTTCCCCATATTCTTCTTCTCACCTAATACCCTGACGTGCACGGTGCACATGAACCGATGCTCCACCCTTCTTCGGCCATTCTTCAGGTCTCCGATAGATCGATAACAACCTTAACATCATCCACGACCATCACTACATCACGATTTCATCTCGACTCGAAAATTGAGTCTTCAGATCGAAAATTGGAGTCCACCACTTCGGCTACATTCTTCCACCAGCGACAACCTCGCCCACCAGCGTTTACACCCCTTCGATCCAAGCAACATCACAATCCTATGCAACCATTCAACTACTCGCAAATGCTTCTGATGCCTCCCAGACAACCCACGACCAAGTTACCCAATACTGGAAGTCGAACCCTAATCTAGCTTCACCCAGCAAGTCCGGTCGCTAGAAAAATCTCGAACTATTTTTCTCGAGTTCCCCATGCCACCAACGTCCTCCCGACCAAGACCCACCTCCCAAAGTTTTTCCCATTATCAACAGTCGACCAAAATCCAAATTCTGGTCAACCTGACATTACTCGATGAATATTAAGTTAAAAATCATGATTAACTTTCCTAAATTCATCATTTACAAATTCAATTCAGGTTATAGAATCGAATTTAAAATTTATGAACATTAACTTTTACACTGTATTTTGATCATTACAGTATTGCCTTATTTTTTTATATTTTTCCTAAATATAAAATCTTGGAACCTGTAACAGCCCGCAAATCCGTACCCCTTGAGTCAACACTATTCTACAACAATCAACTCAAGTTGCACAGAAATACGAACCATTTGGGTTTAAGAAGAAGAGGTAGAAGAAGAGAAAACAAAAAAAACACAACGTCAGAATCTAACCATCGCAGCGGAATAAAATATAATAGGTAGTAAATAATCTTTACTCAAAATCAAATATATCTGTTTACATATATTACATCATCCGAGTACATCAGTCACAGCTCACATCAACAACATACCATGAATACACAACAACTCAAACAGCGGAATATATATATAACAAGTACGACTATACGTATCGTCATCCAGCTCGTCTCCTGTGCTCCACAACATCATTCCTGTATCCTATAATACTCGGTCTGACCCGAGCATTACAGTTAAATAATACCCGAGTCAGTCTGGATTACTAGCGTGAGAAAATCACACCCAATTGATTATTAAAGTTTCAAAAATCCTTTGAAAAACAAAAGCATCTCGTAAGACCACGCCACAAATAAACATGTCGGGTTTTTACCTTACGATGGCTAAAACAATTTTTATAAAAATCCTCTGATATTATAATAGGGTCTATATACAAATACTTATAAAATAGCCGAAATTGTTACATTCATTAAATTCCAGTTACTAGCCACAAAAGTGGGTAATACAAACAAAACTCGTACAAGGCTCGTAGGGAGAATGGATTTCCAACAATGACTAGGCACTGGGGTACCACCTGTCACAGTACGGGGCCTAGATCACCGTACCGAGGATTACTCCCTTCATCCCTTGCAACACAAGGCCGGAACCATTCCTTGCTGAACAATCCCGAACAAGATAAACCCCGTGGTTGGCGCGACCAACCACCCACTAAGCCGAAATAAAAAAGGGACATCTAGACAGGGGAAATATCTTGTCCTGCTTGGGCATGACCCACCTAACCTTGCTGCATATCCCCTGATTTTCAGTCATTCCCGGTTGATGAGGCTTGAGGATAAGCGTTACCTTTAGAACGTTTCACTTAGAATGCCCATCGCCCACTTAAAGATGTTTCGCAAGCATTCGTCTATACAAGTCCGTCCCGGGTTCAAACGGAACCGAAGGCACTATTCCTACTACATCCATTTTGGAAATATCCTCAGGTTTATTAGCGACTAGCCCTTGCACTCCAATGCTCCATCTTCGAATCCAAAATCGTTTACACGAAACGTACAAACCAGATCGAAGTGGTTTCCGAGAAATAAATCTCGATCCCGGTCTCTTCGGAACGATCAATGCATTTGTCCAATATTGATAGTCGGTGATTTAACTATCAATTTCCATTCACAAACATCCATCAAACAATAAATAATTTTCCAAATTATTTATTAATTCCCCAAAAATATTGTAACAACCCGCATATTTATCGATTTTATATTTAAATATTTTATTTAAATATTTTATCGTTAGTCGGATTTTAGTCCGAAAAGCTACTTTTTGCATACGGTCGAATTAGGACTCGGGACCACTCCCATTGAGTTTAAAATGCCGTTTGCGACCTTTTTAAGTATAAGCTTCGATATGTTTGGAGAAAGTTGATTTTTGCTACTTTTCACTTTGGGTTTGGTTTTTGGGCTCAGCCCTATGTTTTACTTATGCTCAAATCTGAGCCACTCTTCCCCATTCACCCTCATTCTCTTCTCTTTTCGATTTTCTTAGCTTTAATGGTGGGAGAGATTGGAAATTAAAACTCCAAAACCCTAGTTTATCTTGCAAATCAAATTCCTAGCTCCAAACTCAAGAAGAACCCATTGGTAAGCTTCTCTTCTTCTTCTCCAACTTATCCTCTTACCAATTTCAGAAATTCCTAAACCTAATTTCGGGAATGTTCTTGTTTTTGAGCTTAGATTCAAGCTCAATTGGGTTGTGTTGAAGAGAGGTTGATTCTCCATTTGCTTTTAAGCTTCTTCTTGTTCGATTTTGTGAAAAGGTGAGATTTTTAATCTCACATCTAAGTCTATGAATTATCTTCGAATGTTAGGTATGAATTCCTAATACTTATTCGTGTGCATTTGCTTTTGGATTGGATTGAATTGGTGTATATTCCAATTTTTAGTGTTTTGAGTTCAATTCGTTAAAAATCCTAACTTTGATGTTTGAACATGTTTTTGGTGACGCATCGAGGAGCATATAGGGCCGGGTAGTCGATTGCCATAATCCCTTAGCGCCGTTGCTCGAGAAAATGCAATTTGGTCAAGATTGAACCTCATTTGTAATAGGCAGGGAAGAGGCTGGAAACAGGTCCGGCCGACCGACCCCCCTGGTTCGGTCGACCGACCTGCTTCCAAATGTGCAGTTGCACTTTTGTTTCTGGTTCGGCCGACCGACCCCTCTGGTCCGGTCGACCGACCTGCTTCCAAGTGCATAAGCACTTTCTGTTTTAGGTTCGGTCGACCGACTCAGGGAGTCCGGCCGACCGACCTGATGATTTTTTCCTGCTTTGCCTTGTTGCTTAAATATCCAACTCTAATCGATTTGTGTTGTTTCCCTATTTGTTGTTATCAGTTGTTATTGACTTTGATGACTTATTTTCTTTGGGAATTCTGTGAATATCCGTTTCGATGGATTCGGTATCGATTTCTTTGGATTTTTATTCACATCTTCGTATGTGAATTTTAGTGATTGATTGTTCCTACAATCTTCTTTGTGTTTTGTCACTTTAAAAATCAAAGGTTTTCTATACTAGTAGTAAATATCAAAACTCTTTTCTCAAACGATTTCAATACTATTTTATACCAAATTCGTTTATAAAACCGTTTTCCAATCTATTAGTATATATATAAACCTTTACCTCACTCGTATGAGAAATCTAATTAAACGACTTAGTAAAACAAGTGGTATGAAACGCTTGCGTTCACTTTGACGGTTAATTCTTGGACTTGTTCGATTGAATCTCTTGTGACAATTTTATAGTGGAGATCTACAGTTTGTTCGTAAATATTTAAGTTAAGCAAGTGGTTATGGGACATGAAGCTAAACTCATATATTTACTAGCTTAGTGTAATTGACACTTCTCGATGATCATGACGATCATTTTTGTGATTTAGACTAGCAATGTGCGATGTCTCTTTGACTGCGCGGGAGATTAAACCCCGTTTTGTGGAGTTTCGACTCAAATTGGTGGGGTAGCAACCCACGGTCTTCGGACCATTCGTGTGTCAGGTCTTCGGACCATTCGTGTGTCAAATTAATGGCTAGCTACCATGAGATAGCTTCTCGTTCATGTGTTACAGCTGTTGGTGAGTTTTCATGCTCCCGTTCATGTGATAGGCCTCCCCCCCTTATTTTGTGAAATTTCTAGATTTCGTGTGTCGAATTCTGGAATTTATACTTCACCTATTTTTTGTGATTTCTATTGATATGATTTATCAATTCTTGTGTATAGGTGAATTTGTGTGTCCTTGACTGGATTTCTTGTGTTGATTTCTGGAATTTGTGTTTCACCAACTTTGTGATTTCTATTGATATGATTTATCAATTCTTGTGTATAGGTGAACTTGTGTGTCATTAACTTGTTGTGAATACAAGTTTTGGGTATGATACCCTTTTTGGATCTTTGAGAAGATTCTTTGATATTGATTAATCGTTTGTTGATTATCATTTACATACTTATAGTAGTATGCCGTTATGGATATTATACGTCTATGCCATATCTTATATGTAATTTATTGTGGCTTGGTGAATGAAATTAAGAGTATGACATTCCTTTTTATCTTGAGTAGATTATCGTGTTATTGATTAATCTCTTGATTGATTTTCAATTACTTATATATATCACAACTTGGCATTGTGATTATTATGTGTTTAGTCATATCTCCTATTCTATATCATGTTATCTGATATTTATAGTTAGACTGATCCGTTTATTATTTTCTTATGAATAATACTCGGGTCAGACCGAGATGGTGCAGGTGCTTCGACCTGACTTCTCTCCGGGGATCCATTACTCTGACCTTTTGCTTACTACTTAGATTAGTAGTTTTTGTTGTATACATTTGAGATACAGACTCCATAATGTATACTTATTCTTTTGTGTAGTTCATGTAACTATTCTTTTGGGATATTGTGGATCTTTTTAGACCACTACTCTGATGAACACTTTCATGTGTTATATTCATATCTATTTCTGCCTTTGTGATATGAATTGTCTGTGACTGATTTATGTTATGTTTACTTCTATATTTGTTTCCGAAGATATAATAGCCACTGTGTAGTAGCTTTGAGTTTGTGTCGGCATGTCGGATTCCCACTTGAAAAGAATTGCATGCTATACTATCTGACATATCGATGCTCGCACAAAGCAATTACACGGATGGTCGCTCCTCAACAGCCTTATTCTCCGTGCTAGTTGACAGCATTCACCGTGATGTTCTTGGCTAGCGTGGGTATAGAGGTGGGGCGTCACAGCTTGGTATCAGAGCCAAACTTCGGAACAATATGGAATATTATAACAAGGATCATCGTCCTAAGTCCATCTTAGGAGTCGTGCTTTAGGATTTAATTCGAGTCTTCGTACCGATTCATCCTATTTTCCTTATGATTCCTTGTTTATCTATCAAGATTGCTTGATATTCAATTTGGTGAATAACCTTTTTCTTCTTCTTCTTTCTTTCTTAAGGAAGAGAAATGTCTAGACCAGGCCGCCCCAGAGCTTTGCCATCTAGCACTCCACCCCAGGATGGAGTTTTTATGACTTCTCAACAGCTTCTTGATTTAGTGACAAATGCTCAAGCAGCAGGAGCTAACCCGGAACCTACTCACCCTAAGTCGGGATTTGCACGCTTGTGTAGCGATTACACTAATTTGGGTGGGGGGCCATTCAAAGGTTCCGAAACTGTAATCGAGGTACAGGCTTGGCTAAGGTCATGCGATCGAATCTTTTCTCGCATGAATCTTATTGACCTTCACCGAGTTCAGGTGGCCTCAAGTATGCTCCGAGAAAGAGCATTGGACTGGTACGAGCTTCTTATTTCTGAAATTAATGAAGCGGATCTCACCTGGGAGAAATTCCGAGAACGCTTCGAGTTGAAATTTGTACCGGAAGCAGAGAAAGTAACATTGGCTCGACGATTTATAGACCTTGTTCAAGGTGAGTCCTCCGTGACTGATTACGTCGCCTCCTTTCGAGTCGCTTTCCAAATATAGGGTTGAATACATCAACACCCCTTTAAAGAAGAACCAGAGATTCGTCTATGGCTTAAACAAAAATCTCAAGAAGCCATTACTTCTAAAATTAGAAGTTTCTTTCGACCAACTCGTTGATATTGCTCTTCGTCTTGAAGAGGCAGATAGGGAGAATGAAGTTGAAGTGGTGGGTTCCAAACCAGACTTCAACAACAAGAAGAGGCCAAGCAAATTCAAAGGCCCTTATCCCAATAAGAAAGGGAGGCAAGCAACTCCTGCTGAAAAGACCTTTTCCTCTACTCAAGGGAAATGCTATAATTGTGGTTCGAAAGACCATTTTGCGAACAAGTGTTCAAAGCGTCGTACTTGTCGCTATTGCAAGAGCCCAGACCATTTTATGCATGTGTGTCCCAAACTTCAAAATAGGAAGGAGGGAAAGCTTAATGTTGCTCAAGCCCTTGGCAACACATCTCGTGGCCAAGGTATTTCTCATTCTATTATGAATGGAATTATTTTATTTCGTGATCATCCTATTCGAGTTCTTTTTGATACGGGTGCGTCCCATTCTTTTATATCAAAAGAGCTTGTTGATACTTTTTCCTTAGATGTTTTGTGTTTAATGACTTCTTTGAGAATTGCGAATCCGGTTGGTGGATCCGCAACGATCGGTCTGTTGTGTAAAGATGTCGAGATTGTTTTGTGTGATTTTTCTTTCCTAGCCGATTTGCATGTAATGCATTATTTAGGCTTTGGAATGATTTTGGGAATGGATTGGCTTAACCGTTATGAAGCCCATATCCTATGTCTTGAGCGGACTATTCATCTTCGACATCCCCAATCTGTTAAGCAGATTTCTATTAATCTTAAAGATTCAGATTCCAGCTTGGTTGCATCTTTGTATTCTTTAAATCCTCGTGATGAGATGATGATGATGAGGGTGATATTATTTCTCTTATTCACGTCGTTTGTGAATTTTCCGACATATTTGAGCCCGTTTTAGGATTACCACCTAAGCGAGCAATTGAGTTCAGAATTAATCTCATTCCTGGAGCTCAACCTATCACTCGTCCTCCTTATCGTATGTCCAATAAAGAAAACGAGGAGATGCGTAAACGATTATCCGAATTGGAGACGAAGCAATTTATTCGCTCTAGTTCCTCGCCTTGGGGAGCTTCGGCTATTTTCGTGAAGAAATCCGATGGTACACTTAGGCTTTGCGTTGACTACCGCAAGCTTAATGATCTTACTATCAAAAATAATTATCCTTTACCTCGGATTGATGATTTATTTGACCAACTTAGTGGTGCTAGAGTCTTTTCACAATTGGACTTGGCTACCGGTTTTCGTCAGCTTCGTATCGCAGAAGATAGCATTCCATTGACCTCGTTCCGTACTCGTTATGGATCTTATGAATGGCTTGTCATGCCATTTGGTTTGACGAATGCTCCGGCGTATTTCGTTGACCTTATGAATCGGGTTTTCAAAGATTTTGTCGACCGATTTGTTCTCATCTTTATTGATGATATTCTTGTGTATTCTAAAACCAAGGAGGAGAATGAAAATCATCTTCGGATTATGTTGGAAACTCTTAGGAGTAATCAATTAAAGGCAAAATTTTCTAAATGCCACTTTTGGCAATCTCATGTGAAGTTTCTCGGTCATATTATTTCCGAATCCGGAATTTCCGTGGTTCCTTCAAAGATTGAAGCGATTCAAGATTGGAAGAGACCGGAGAGTGTGACAGAGATTCGTAGTTTTCTCGGGTTGGCGGGCTATTACCGTCGTTTTATCAAAGACTTTTCTAAGATTGTCGTACCTCTCATTAACTTGACTAAGAAAGGTGTTAAATACATTTGGTCGGACAAATGTGAAGCTTCTTTTCAGAAATTAAAAAACTCCTTTCTGATGCTCCTATTCTTGTTATTCCCGAGGGGAATCAAGATTTCGTTGTTTATACCGATGCTGGTCGCGTTGGTTTGGGTGCCGTTCTTATGCAAAGAGAACGTGTTATTGCTTATGCTTCTAGGCAATTGAAGCCTGCTGAGACTAGATATGCCACTCATGATTTAGAGCTCGCGGCTATTGTTTTCGTCCTTCGTATTTGGCGTCATTATCTCTTAGGAGAGAAATTTGTTCTTTACACAGATCATAAGTCTTTGAAATATTTATTTTCTCAAAAGGAACTTAATTTGCGCCAACAACGTTGGCTCGAGTTCCTTGCTCCTTATGATCTTGATATTCTTTATACGCCCGGTAAGGGTAATCGTGTCGCCGATGCTCTTAGCCGTAAACAACAAGCTGTTGTTTCTATGATGATATCCGAATGGAACGATCTCGAGATTTTATCCACTTACGAAATTCGAGACGGTGTTTCCGATTTATGCTCATCATTTGTTTTATGTAGCCTTGAGGCTCATCCATCTCTTTTAGACCGCATTCTTGAAGCTCAATGACTAGATCCTGAATTGGCTCTTCTTGGCCAAAATATTAAGGATAAAATTGATATCGAAGGTTTGAAAGACTTTGATATCGATTCTCGTGGCGGCATTCAGAAATTTGGTAGACTTATCGTGCCAAATATTAGGGATCTTCGTAAAGATATTTTAGAAGATTCTAATCACTCTAAATTTACCATTCATCCCGGTAGTAGTAAAATGTACGCGGATATGAAGCGACTTTATTATTGGGAGGGAATGAAACTTGACATCGCTAACTTCGTTAAGCGTTGCATGACTTGCCAACCTGTTAAGGCCGAACATCAAAGGCCTGGTGGGTTATTGCAACCTTTAGAAATTCCAGTTTGGAAGTGGGATCAAATTTCCATGGATTTTATAGATGGCCTTCCCCGTTCTCGATCGGGTTATGATAGCTTATGGGTAATTGTTGATAGACTTACTAAATCCGCCCATTTTATTCCCGTTCGGTCTAACCGAACCGTTCCTCTTTTTGCCAAACTCTTTATTAAAGAGATTGTTAAATTGCATGGGGTTCCTACTTCAATTGTTAGTGATCGTGATCCATTGTTTACTAGTGGATTTTGGAAGAGTCTTCAAAAAGCTTTAGGAACGAAGCTTAATTTTAGCACCGCTTATCACCCCCAGCCCGATGGACAAACTGAGCATGTGAATCAAACTCTTGAAGATCTTCTTCGTGCTTGTGTGCTTGATTTCGGTGGAAGTTGGGAAGATCATATTTCTCTTGTTGAATTTTCTTATAATAATAGCTTCCAATCTAGTATTGGTATGGCACCTTTTGAGGCACTCTACGGAAGGCCATGCCGATCTCCTTCTTGTTGGCTTGAGGCCGGTGAGAAGCTGGTTTTAGGTCCAGATTTTATTCGTGATTCCACAAAGAAAATTGAACTTATTCGACATAGAATGAAAGAAGCCCAGAGTAGACAAAAATCCTATGCCGATAACCGGAGAAGGAAGTTAGAATTTTCTGAGGGAGATCTTGTGTTCATTCGTGTTTCACCTATGAAAGGTGTTGTACGTTTCAGTCGATCGGGAAAATTGGCGCCTCGATATATTGGGCCATTTCCTATCATTGAACGTATTGGTTCCATGGCTTATCGCCTTTTATTGCCGGCTCAATTTTCTGCTATTTAATGACGTGTTTCACGTATCTCAATTACGAAAATGCCTTCGAGATTTCGATTCTATACTTGAGCCCGGTGTTGTGGAAGAGATTGAAGTTTCGCCTAATTTAACATATGAACAACATCCTATTCGTATCATTGCTTCGGAAGTCAAACGACTTCGAAATAAGGATGTTCCGCTTGTTAAAGTTCAATGGTCTTCAAATCCTAAGGATTGTTCTTGGGAATCTAGAGAGTACATAGAGCGAACACATCTGGACTTACTTTCTCGTGGTCTTTGAGGTGAACTTCTTATTTCAAACTTCTTTTGTGTTGAATATGCTTTTATGGTTGTTACTTTATGTTCTCTTCTTAAATATTGCTAGGACGCAATTTCTTTAAGGAGGGGAGTCTGTAACAACCCGCATATTTATCGATTTTATATTTAAATATTTTATTTAAATATTTTATCGTTAGTCGGATTTTAGTCCGAAAAGCTACTTTTTTCATACGGTCGAATTATGACTCGGGACCACTCCCATTGAGTTTAAAATGCCGTTTGCAACCTTTTTGAGTATAAGCTTCGATATGTTTGGAGAAAGTTGATTTTTGCTACTTTTCACTTTGGGTTTAGTTTTTGGGCTCAGCCCTATGTTTTACTTATGCTCAAATCTGAGCCACTCTTCCCCATTCACCCTCATTCTCTTCTCTTTTCAGTTTTCTTAGCTTTAATGGTGGGAGAGATTGGAAATTAAAACTCCAAAACCCTAGTTTCTCTTGCAAATCAAATTCCTAGCTCCAAACTCAAGAAGAACCCATTGGTAAGCTTCTCTTCTTCTTCTCCAACTTATCCTCTTACCAATTTCAGAAATTCCTAAACCTAATTTCGGGAATGTTCTTGTTTTTGAGCTTAGATTCAAGCTCAATTGGGTTGTGTTGAAGAGAGGTTGATTCTCCATTTGCTTTTAAGCTTCTTCTTGTTCGATTTTGTGAAAAGGTGAGATTTTTAATCTCACATCTAAGTCTATGAATTATCTTCGAATGTTAGGTATGAATTCCTAACACTTATTCGTGTGCATTTGCTTTTGGATTGGATTGAATTGGTGTATATTCCAATTTTTAGTGTTTTGAGTTCAATTCGTTAAAAATCCTAACTTTGATGTTTGAACATGTTTTTGGTGACGCATCGAGGAGCATATAGGGCCGGGTAGTAGATTGGCATAATCCCTTAGCGCCGTTGCTCGAGAAAATGCAATTTGGTCAAGATTGAACCTCATTTGTAATAGGCAGGGAAGAGGCTGGAAACAGGTCCGGCCGACCGACCCCCCTGGTTCGGTCGACCGACCTGCTTCCAAATGTGCAGTTGCACTTTTGTTTCAGGTTCGGCCGACCGACCCCTCTGGTCCGATCGACCGACCTGCTTCCAAGTGCATAAGCACTTTCTGTTTTAGGTTCGGTCGACCGACTCAGGGAGTCCGGCCGACCGACCTGATGATTTTTGCCTGCTTTGCCTTGTTGCTTAAATATCCAACTCTAATCGATTTGTGTTGTTTCCCTATTTGTTGTTATCAGTTGTTATTGACTTTGATGACTTATTTTCTTTGGGAATTCTGTGAATATCTGTTTCGATGGATTCGGTATCGATTTCTTTGGATTTTTATTCACATCTTCGTATGTGAATTTTAGTGATTGATTGTTCCTACAATCTTCTTTGTGTTTTGTCACTTTAAAAATATAAAGGTTTTCTATACTAGTAGTAAATATCAAAACTCTTTTCTCAAACGGTTTCAATACTATTTTAATACCAAATTCGTTTATAAAACCGTTTTCCAATCTATTAGTATATATATAAACCTTTACCTCATTCGTATGAGAAATCTAATTAAACGACTTAGTAAAACAAGTGGTATGAAACGCCTGCGTTCACTTTGTCGGTTAATTCTGGGACTTGTTCGATTGAATCTCTTGTGACAATTTTATAGTGGAGATCTACAGTTTGTTCGTAAATATTTAAGTTAAGCAAGTGGTTATGGGACATGAAGCTAAACTCATATATTTACTAGCTTAGTGTAATTGACACTTCTCGATGATCATGACGATCATTTTTGTGATTTAGAATACCAATGTGCGATGTCTCTTTGACTGTGCGGGAGATTAAACCCCGTTTTGTGGAGTTTCGACTCAAATTGGTGGGGTAGCAACCCACGGTCTTCGGACCATTCGTGTGTCAGTTCTTCGGACCATTCGTGTGTCAAATTAATGGCTAGCTACCATGAGATAGCTTCTCGTTCATGTGTTACAGCTGTTGGTGAGTTTTCATGCTCCCGTTCATGTGATAGGCCTCCTCTCCTTATTTTGTGAAATTTCTGGATTTCGTGTGTCGAATTCTGGAACTTATACTTCACCTATTTTTTTGATTTCTATTGATATGATTTATCAATTCTTGTGTATAGGTGAATTTGTGTGTCATTGACTGGATTTCTTGTGTTGATTTCTGGAATTTATGTTTCACCAACTTTGTGATTTCTATTGATATGATTTATCAATTCTTGTGTATAGGTGAATTTGTGTGTCATTAACTTGTTGTGAATACAAGTTTTGGGTATGATACCCTTTTTGGATCTTTGAGAAGATTCTTTGATATTGATTAATCGTTTGTTGATTATCATTTACATACTTATAGTAGTATGCCGTTATGGATATTATACGTCTATGCCATATCTTATATGTCATTTATTGTGGCTTGGTGAATGAAATTAGGAGTATGACATTCCTTTTTATCTTGAGTAGATTATCGTGTTATTGATTAATCTCTTGATTGATTTTCAATTACTTATATATATCACAGCTTGGCATTGTGATTATTATGTGTTTAGTCATATCTCCTATTCTATATCATGTTATCTGATATTTATAGTTAGACTGATCCGTTTATTATTTTCTTATGAATAATACTCGGGTCAGACCGAGATGCTGCAGGTGCTTCGACCTGACTTCTCTCCAGGGATCCATTACTCTGACCTTTTGCTTACTACTTAGAATAGTAGTTTTTGTTGTATACATTTGAGATACAGACTCCATAATGTATACTTATTCTTTTGTGTAGTTCATGTAACTATTCTTTTGGGATATTGTGGATCTTTTTAGACCACTACTCTGATGAACACTTTCATGTGTTATATTCATATCTATTTCCGCCTTTGTGATATGAATTGTCTGTGACTGATTTATGTTATGTTTACTTCTATATTCGTTTCCGAAGATATAATAGCCACTGTGTAGTAGCTTTGAGTTTGTGTCGGCATGTCGGATTCCCACTTGAAAAGAATTTCATGCTATACTATCTGACATATCGATGCTCGCACAAAGCAATTACACGGATGGTCGCTCCTCAACAGCCTTATTCTCCGTGCTAGTTGACAGCATTCACCGTGATGTTCTTGGCTAGCGTGGGTATAGAGGTGGGGCATCACAAATATATTCACAAGATATTATTTCTATTTTCAATCCTTTGAAAAACAGTTTCAAACCCATTTTTCCTTTCTGAATAAACTTTCTCAATTTTTCTATCTCCTCCGAAATCACCAAGCACAAAACTAGATTTAAAAATAAATTTAAAACACTTTTCTTTAAAATATACTTTAGAAAATTTTTATTTTAAAACTACTTCAATGATTTGAAAAAAATACATACTATTTGAATATTTGAAAATAATGTTGCTTTATAAAATATAACTAATTTTTTTTTTAAATCTTAAACAAACTACTAAGTCACTCTTTAAATAATTACTACTATAATAGATTAAAAGGAAAGACTTACTTCATAATTTAAATATTTGGAAATAATAAAATTTCCAAACTTGCTTTTAAAATCAACTTAAAACTTTTAATTTATATTTAAAAATTTGCTTTGAAACGTACTTGGTTATCCAGGGAGAAGTTCCAACTTCAATCACTTAAATCAATTTCCCAAATTGATTTCAAATTTATCCCATTTGAAATAATTTTCTTTAATTGCTTAATTCATTTCAAAATTCATAAAGTATGGACTTAATTATTATGATTGTTATTTTCCATTTGATTCTAAAACTTTTAACGGAAATATACAAATTCCATATTTTTCCCAATTTCTTCTTTATTCTTTTAATAATTTAATTCTTAACCTTTAAATAAATGTTTTGTTCTTTTAAATAATAACACTGAATTTTTACAATTCATTAACTTTCTATTTACTCAAATTTTCCTTTTATACTCACGATTTATTTATTAGAAATTTAAAGTCACTCTATTTCTTCTCCAATTCATTCTTAAATCTATTTAAATTTCCTAAATTAATTTACTTACAATTTCACTTCTTAAATTTTCTTTTCCAAAATTCAATTTATATATTTTTGGTAATTCATTATTCCCAATTATATCCAATCGAACCATAACATTCAATATACCAATTACCAATAATATCAATAATATTCATCACAGAATATAAAATAATCACAACAGAGGGTATTAAACAATTTAAATAAATGTTGAGGGATCTAGTTGGATCCCTTCAACCTGTTTTCCTTGCATCCACAGATATTAGCACAATATACAATACCAATTCCAAATATATATCACACTATAGCATATCAGTCAATGCAATCATTCAACAATTATTTAAATTTAATCATTTAAATCTAATTTTAACTGAGTGAGATTAACTCACCTTTGATTATTGAGATCCCAATCCAATTCTCGAATTGTTTTCTTCGCGATCTTTTAACCTCACCAATCCCTGCTTTGCAACGTCGCCGACCACCCTAACTCCCCTGCCTGCACAGTTACACGCATCCCAATCGAACCCTCCTCCATTCGTGACATCGACCCCGACGCTGCCCCACTGTCTACACAATGTTCGAATAACACCAGGAACCGCGGCCATCAACGAACGACGAGCCTCTAAATCGTGAAACCCTAGACTTGACGCGACGATTCTCTGGCCCCTCCTACTATCGCGGCTAAGGATACTCGGCCCAAACGTTGTAAAATTGACAGAGCTCGGCCATCATGAAGTTTTGATTTGAAGATAAACTGAAGGGAAAGGGTTTCAGCCTTGGTTTCAATTCGATACGTTTGCCCCTTTTTTTTTAACTGCAATCAAACTCATTTGGGGGAAAGAAATATAAGAGGAGGGAGACGCGATACATAGATTCGCTCGGCCACCATTTCTTAATTTTTTTTCAAGTGCTGAAAGGTTTTCGAAAAGGAGAAAGGGAAACACGCTTATAACTCTCGTTCATTAGCTTCTGGGAGAAGACGAGGGTAGCGTGCTTGAAACGAGTAAAGGATGGCGTATAAGAAAAGCTTGACTGAATAAATTATTATTAATTTAGTTTTTTTTTTCAGCGTGTTATTATATCGTACACTCACACTCTAATTCCGATCAATACAAAATTTTAAACTCCAACAATAATTCAATATTGCGGACCCAATGGAACTGGTTTCGTCGAATTCCGAGACTGTTCCTCGGAAAGTTATTTTTAAATTCAATTTAAACGATATATTCTCAAAACTGAACCAATTATTTTGAAATTATATTTTAAAAGTTCTACCCCCTTCCGTATTATTAATATAAATCTTTCAAGCCTTCAAATTATTTTTAACAGGCTTAAAATTCAAGATTCAACATTTTATTCAATTCAAGTTATTTTATTCGATAATTAATTATCAAATAAATTGTGATATTCGTAATTCAATTGAGAATTATACTATTGAATATTTAAAATCGATTAAATATTCCGATTTAAATTGCTTAAAAATTCCGGGTCGTCACATTCCTCCCCCCTTAAAAGAATTTCGTCCCCGAAATTACTAGTTAGGAAGAATGATCCAATACCCGTTTATTATTTCCCTAACCCAAAAACAGTTTTCTAACAATTCAACATCTTACCAATTATCTTTTATATAAAAGACTCATTATCTTTCTTACTAACTTCCAAACCTTTCTCTAGTTCCAAACCATACCATTTGTTTAACCATTCAAGTTTCAATTTAAAACCAAATTTTGAATTATCAAAATTTTCTCAAAATTTTTCTAACTCCCTAAATTCCCGAAAAAATTCGCCAGCGTCTCCTTTGCGCGGCTGACTCGGTACAACTACAAAATGGCTCTACGGCCTCCCAAATCCAAAAGGAAAACAAAAGGCCAAGTGGCTCAATCCAAAATCCCAATCAAATTCACACCAATTTTAAATACATACCTTTTTGTCGAGCATTTCAATTTATCTCTTGAAATCAAATCCAATTTCCTTTTTCCTTTACAATACCTGCATACCTGCTTAGCACTAGTATCCATTCACTACATTCCAAAACATTTGATCCACTTTTTCACAAAATGCCAATATCTATTCATTCCAATATTGACTTAAATTAAATTGGTAGTATCAATTTCCAATTAAGAATTGACCATTCCTTACTTAAGTTAACATAAGCATTTTATATGTTTCTTTATTTATTTCCGTTTTACCACTTCAGTTTATATCTGTTTCTATTCAACTTGATTCTTCCATTTCCAAACGAATTCAATTTATTTTCAACTCTAAACTTTAAATTTTGTTTTTCAATTATAACTAATTTATGTCATTATTTGAATTAGTTTCATTCACTAACTTATTTCAATTTCTAGTTATGAAATTGTTTTGTCGGTAATAAATTTTCCAAATTTTCAAAAAAATTTCTAACTCCCAAAATTTCTGAAAATTTTTGGCAGAGTCTCCTTTGTACGGAGGAGCTTTTGCAATTTGACAAAAGAGATAAATATATATACATCGACCCACTTGGTCGGAAAAACCAAAAACAGTTCATATTTCCTATTTTAATTGTGTAGGCGTACCTTATTTAGCATTTTAAGCAAGCAGCTTATTATTTTTAGCAAATAGCATAACCAAATCCAGCGACACGGCTTCCAGGTACCTGTACTTACTCAATTTAAACATGTAAATGCCAAATATATGCAGTTTAACTACATTTCACTTATTTATAATAGTTAAAACATATGAATTCTAAAAGAAACTCATACCAAACATTTTCCTGTAAGCAATTTATATAGTTTCCATTCCTATTCAACTGTTCCAATTTATTTATAACCATTTTCACTCAATTCGGATGGTTTTCGATTCATTCGTATACAACTTCATCAATTTGAATGGTTTAGAACTCAATTGCTTACTTTTAATTTATTCTTAAGCAGATTGAACTCATATTTAATTCAATTGCTTTCAAAATCAATTTATTTTACTTCTATCAACTCATAGAATTTTAATTACTTCCATTTACATCCAATGATAATTTATTCTTCGCAATTTGACAAGATCTATGTGAATAAATAAGTGCTTGAGTTTTATAATCAATTTTAAATGGATTTCAACTCAATTTATACTCAATTCTATTCCATTTTAAATTTATTCACAATCCATATATCCTCATTTTCATTGCATTTCAAATTTTAATCCATCCTCACTCATTTATTTAGCTCAACACATTCCATTTAAATTTCATTTACCATCCATTTATTTACATTTCATTCCATATTAGTTTATTCCAAACTATTTTATTTAGCTCGAAGACAATCCAAGCTATTTCATTCAATAATCATTTCTCAACTTATTTAAACCACTTTTCATTTGATACTTATTTATTCCATCCATTTATTTATTCAATAAAATTAATTTGTCCACATTCACTTAAACCATTCTAATAAACTTGAAACATTCTATTTTCCTTATTGTCTCAAGTTATTTCAATTCCTTATTAATTTTTAAATGGTTTACAATTATTTCTTCTGGAATTTCATTCCATTAATATTATTTATAACTCATCGAATTTTATTTCGATTAAAAATTTATTTTCACTAGATTTAAAACCAATCAAATATTATTAAACTTCGTTTAAGTTGAATTCAACTCAACTCTTCTTCATTCATTTAGCTTAAGTCCATTAACCTCAATTTATTCAAATTTTACACCTAAACTCATTTTCATTTTACAAGTAAATTTTCTCTTTTCAATTTAACTTGATTTTATTCTAATCCAATCCCATTTTAAATCTGCAAATTTCATTTGATTGGTTATTATAAAATTTAACTTTCCAGATTCAACTCATTCCATTTATTACCTGGCTATTTTCCAGGTTATCTTCACTTATTTGGATTTTATTTGCACATTCAAACCATTTATATTTTAATCCATTTACATTTTTTTATTTGATACATTCCCAATTATATTTAATTTGTTAACACTTCAAGTTAAATTTCAAATTTATATCTCACGTTTTGAATCCACTATTCATTTTCAAATTAGCGTTCACTTTTAAATTACCATTCAATTTTATTAACTTACATTGCAATTTCATTCACAAATCAATTAATTAATTTCAAGGCCACTTTTAATTATATTTTCTTCATCGACAGTGTATGTCAAATTTAGTTATAACTTGAGTTTTATTTTCAAACCTCATCATAAACTCACAATTCAATTTCATTAACTAATTTATTAACAAATTAGTTCTCTCCTTTTTATAGCACAATACTTGATTTTATTTCCAAATATCACTTCATTTAATTTTCTTTGTTCACATTATTTTATAATTCAAGTTTGGATTTTTATTTATTTTTCAATTCATCAAAAATATTTATTTTGGGTTTTCTATCTCACCTTCAAAATTAACAAGTCACAACTTATTGTTTTATACAATTCCATTCAGCATAAGCTTGAATATATTCATCTTTTATTTTTTTAACTCAAGCCTTCTATTTATTTATATCCCAAGCATATTTTTGTTACCTTGGATTTTAATTCTTTTATAAGTTATTCTAATTTATTTACTTCAATTGAATTCTCATCCCAACTCAATTTTACTTTAACTTGGATTTATTTAACTCAATTCGATTTCAACTCAATTCGAATACAACTGGATATTCTTTCAGCTTATTCAATTAATTTCAATCCAGTCAAATTTTTATTTCCAACTCCAAGTTAATTTTCATTTTCAATTTTTCTCTTTAAATTTTAAATTCCAACCTTCAAAGTTTATATTTCATTCCTGATTTAAAATCATCCTAACTTATAAACTTATAACCCATCTTATCAGGATTTTTAAAATACCGACTTTTGGTTTCAAAACATTTTGAAATCTCCAACATCGCAATCATACTTCTCAAAAATTAAACCAATCCTGGCTTATATTTTCAACAAATTTCCTTTTGAAAATTTCAAAACAACCAGCTTTTCCTGAACAAAACAATTTGGCAGCAATCATCACTTCGAAATTCGAAAATGAATACTGATGATGCGGCCGTCATCATCAGAATTATTTTCCAATAATCCAAGTGATTTCAATGTTATTTCACTTTCAAAATCCATTTTAAAACAATTTTCCTTTCGGAAGTATCTCCAAAACAATTGTGTTATTAATCATCTTCAAATACTTTGACAAACACTTCCAAATTTCCGGTATTTAAATTTACAAATCCTGCTTTAAATCAATTTTACTATAATTTTATTTGCTTAGCTTATGCTCATACAAATTCTTATTTGGTTATATTTTAATTTATAATGCACATTTACAATTTATATTTATAAATTTCATTTTATAATGGATTTATCTTCTCAATCTTTGATTATATTACAATTTCTAATTAAATATTTCTCTTAACAATGATAATACTTTAATATTATCATTTCTAACATCCAAGCAACCATATAATAGCTATATAGTTTACCAAAAACTTTCTTTATATCAAAAATATATTTTTGGGTAAAATTATTTCATTCACGCGTATTTAAAACAATACCTTGTCGATTGTTCTATTCAAGTGTTTAGAAACCCTTTCTATACAATTGTCCAGACTGTGCCGACGAAGGTTCATATGCCACTCAATAAACCGATCAACACAATATTAAAACAATTTATATTCACTAACAAATACGCACTCATATTTATTAATACGCTCAAACTCATTATAGAGTACTACGGACTCTATTTTAAATGAGTAGTTCCCACCAGAGCCAAGGTTATCACCAACCTATGCTCTGATACCAACTGTAACAGCCCGCAAATCTGTACCCCTTGAGTCAACACTATTCTACAACAATCAACTCAAGTTGCACAGAAATACGAACCATTTGGGTTTAAGAAGAAGAGGTAGAAGAAGAGAAAACAAAAAAAACCAACATCAGAATCTAACCATCGCAGCGGAATAAAATATAATAGGTAGTAAATAATGTTTACTCAAAATCAAATATATCTGTTTACATATATTACATCATCTGAGTACATCAGTCACAGCTCACATCAACAACATACCATGAATACACAACAACTCAAACAGCGGAATATATATAACAAGTACGACTATACGTATCGTCATCCAGCTCGTCTCCTGAGCTCCACAACATCATATCCTGTATCCTATAATACTCGGTCTGACCCGATCATTACAGTTAAATAATACCCGAGTCAGTCTGGATTACCAACGTGAGAAAATCACACCCAATTGATTATTAAAGTTTCAAAAATCCTTTGAAAAACAAAAGCATTTCGTAAGACCACGCCACAAATAAACATGTCGGGTTTTTACCTTACGATAGCTAAAACAATTTTTATAGAAATCCTCTAATATTATAATAGGGTCTACATACAAATACTTATAAAATAGCCGAAATTGTTACATTCATTAAATTCCAGCTACTAGCCATAAAAGTGGGTAATACAAACAAAACTCGTACAAGGCTCGTAGGGAGAATGGATTTCCAACAATGACTAGGCACTGGGGTACCACCTGTCACAACACGGGGCCTAGATCACCGTACCGAGGATTACTCCCTTCATCCCCTGCAACACAAGGCCGGAACCATTCCTTGCTGAACAGTCCCGAACAAGATAAACCCCGTGGTTGGCGTGACCAACCACCCACTAAGCCGAAATAAAAAAGGGACATCTAGACAGGGGAAATATCATGTCCTGCTTGGGCATGACCCACCTAACCTTGCTGCATATCCCCTGATTTTCAGTCATCCCCAGTTGATGAGGCTTGAGGCTAAGCGTTACCTTTAGAACGTTTCACTTAGAATGCCCATCGCCCACCTGACGATGTTTCGCAAGCATTCGTCCATACAAATCCGTCCCGGGTTCGAACGGAACCGAAGGCACTATTCCTACTACATCCATTTTGGAAATATCCTCAGGATTAGTAGCGACTAGCCCTTGCACTCCAATGCTCCATCTTCGAATCCAAAATCGTTTACACGAAACGTACAAACCGGATCGAAGTGGTTTCCGAGAAATAAATCTCGATCCCGGTCTCTTCGAAACGATCAACGCATTTGTCCAATATTGATAGTCGGTGATTTAACTATCAATTTCTATTCACAAACATCCATCAGACAATAAATAATTTTCCAAATTATTTATTAATTCCCCAAAAATATCTTCACAAGATATTATTTCTATTTTCAATCCTTTGAAAAACATTTTCAAACCCATTTTTCCTTTCTGAATAAACTTTCTCAATTTTTCTATCTCCTCCGAAATCACCAAGCACAAAACTAGATTTAAAAATAAATTTAAAACACTTTTCTTTGAAATATACTTTAGAACATTTTTATTTTAAAACTACTTCAATGATTTGAAAAAATGTACATACTATATGAATATTTGAAAATAATGTTACTTTATAAAATATAACTAAATTTTTTTCAAATCTTAAACAAACTACTAAGTCACTCTTTAAATAATTACTACTATAATAGATTAAAAGGAAAGACTTAATTCATAATTTAAATATTTAGAAATAATAAAATTTCCAAACTTGCTTTTAAAATCAACTTAAGACTTTTAATTTATATTGAAAAATTTGCTTTGAAACGTACTTGGTTATCCAGGGAGAAGTTCCAACTTCAATCACTTAAATCAATTTCCCAAATTGATTTCAAATTTATCTCATTTGAAATAATTTTCTTTAATTGATTAATTCATTTCAAAATTCATAAAGTATGGACTTAATTATTATGATTGTTATTTTCCGTTTGATTCTAAAACTTTTAACGGAAATATACAAATTCCATATTTTTCCCAATTTCTTCTTTATTCTTTTAATAATTTAAATCTTAACCTTTAAATAAATGTTTTGTTCTTTTAAATAATAACACTGAATTTTTACAATTCGTTAACTTTCTGTTTACTCAAATTTTCCTTTTATACTCACGATTTATTTATTAGAAATTTAAAGTCACTCTATTTCTTCTCCAATTCATTCTTAAATCTATTTAAATTTCCTAAATTAATTTACTTACAATTTCACTTCTTAAATTTTCTTTTCCAAAATTCAATTTATATATTTTTGGTAATTCATTATTCCCAATTATATCCAATCGAACCATAACATTCAATATACCAATTACCAATAATATCAATAATATTCATCACAGGATATAAAATAATCACAACAGAGGGTATTAAACAATTTAAATAAATGTTGAGGGATCCAGCTGGATCCCTCCAACCTGTTTTCCCTGCATCCACATATAGTAGCACAATATACAATACCAATTCCAAATATATATCACACTATAGCATATCAGTCAATCTAATCATTCAACAATTATTTAAATTTAATCATTTAAATCTAATTTTAACTGAGTGAGATTAACTCACCTTTGATTATTGAGATCCCAATCCAATTCTCTAATTGTTTTCCTCGCGATCTTTTAACCTCACCAATCCCTGCTTTGCAACGTCGCCGACCACCCTAACTCCCCTGCCTGCACAGTTACACGCATCCCAATCGAACCCTCCTCCATTCGTGACATCGACCTCGACGCTGCCCCACTGTCTGCACAATGTTCGAATAACACCAGGAACCGCGACCATCAACGAATGACGAGCCTCCAAATCGCGAAACCCTAGACTTGACGCGACGATTCTCTGGCCCCTCCTACTATCGCGGCTAAGTATACTCGTTCCAAACGTTTTAAAATTGACAGAGCTCGGCCATCATGAAGTTTTGATTTGAAGATGAACTGAAGGGAAAGGGTTTCGGCCTTGGTTTCAATTCGATACGTTCTGCCCCTTTTTTTTTAACTGCAATCAAACTCATTTGGGGGAAAGAAATATAAGAGGAGGGAGACGCGATACATAGATTCGCTCGGCCACCATTTCTTAAAAAAAATTTCAAGTGCTGAAAGGTTTTCGGAAAGGAGAAAGGGAAACATGCTTATAACTCTCGTTCATTAGCTTCTGAGAGAAGACGAGGGTAGCGTGCTTGAAACGAGTAAAGGATGGCGTATAAGAAAAGCTTGACTGAATAAATTATTATTAATTTAGTTTTTTTTTCAGCGTGTTATTATATCGTACACTCACACTCTAATTTCGATCAATACGAAATTTTAAACTCCAACAATAATTCAATATTGCGGACCCAATGGAACTGGTTTCGTCGAATTCCGAGACTGTTCCTCGGAAAGTTATTTTTAAATTCAATTTAAACGATATATTCTCAAAACTGAACCAATTATTTTGAAATTATATTTTAAAAGTTCTACCACCTTCCGTATTATTAATATAAATCTTTCAAGCCTTAAATTATTTTTAACAGGCTTAAAATTCAAGATTCAACATTTTATTCAATTCAAGCTATTTTATTCGATAATTAATTATCAAATAAATTGTGATATTCGTAATTCAATTGAGAATTATACTATTGAATATTTAAAACCGATTAAATATTGCGATTTAAATGGCTTAAAAATTCCGTGTCGTCACAGAACCATTATAAAAATTCATATTACCATGTTACAAATCTTTTTCCTTTACAGATCTTAGTTTAAAACTACTTGGTTTGATAGATATGAATCTTAATATGGGTTTGTAAGTCTGTGAAACAGAGATATCTCAGGCAATATTTACAAACATATATGCAGACATGCATCCACATTCAAACATTCATGTACTACATTCATCAGCAGCATCAACCAAATTTAAAGATATTTTATATGCAAGTTTTACTCACAAGCATCAATTTGAAATAGATTTAAGCATTTAACTTAGAGTAGTAGATTACTCACCTGCATTTATTTTAAGCAGAGAACAGAAACTGAATTTGCTTTTGCCCCTTTTTTTTCCAGGTTCTATTTTTTTTTCTTCTAAATTCTTCTTTGCATGTTGATAAATCTCCTTGCTTCAGATTTCTTGGTCCAATAATGATTCAGGTTTGATAATGTTTTGATCAGCTTCAGGTTGTTTGATCTTATTTTGAACTGCAGTTGCATGCTAATGAGACTTGCATGTTGGCTTAGTTTGAAATCCAGGTTGAAGACATACATGCTTTGCTTTCAGATTACAAAGAAAATGCTTCAACTACTGATTTGATGATGACAAGATCTTTGGGTTTGAGCTTTCTTTGAAAATAGAGTTGAGAAAATGTTTCAGAGAAGATATACATTCTTTGTTTCAGTTATATGGTTTGAGTTTGCTGCTTTGATATTGAAAGGGGTTTCTGGTTTAAATTAATCCTGGTTTATATTTTTTTCTTGACTTGCTGAATGAGGTTTTTGAGTAAAAGAAAAAAAAATGAGAGGAGAAGGAGATGTAATATCATATAGTTTTAAATTTTATTTTTGTTAATTTCTCAAAAGAAAAAATATAAGTGACACTCATTAAATTTTATGTTAGAATTGTTACACTTGTTAGCTTCATGATTCAAATACTTTACATTTGTAATTTGTATGATAAAATGCCCTTTATATAATATATGCCTAATTATATTTAATTTATATCTATGTATATGTTCTACCAATTTATATCTTTATTAATAAAATTTCTTATACTAATATTTATAAAATTTCAAAGAATATGTTTTAAAACTAAATTATATGTTAATAACATACATATTTCATTTTCAAATCCAAATTCATTTTTAAGATGCATCTTTAAAATTTCAAGTTTAAATCCAAATAAATAAAAATCAACTCAAACAAATATATATTAAACAATCCCATATTCAATTTGTGATCAATAATCTATTTAAAATTTTATTTATCTAAAATTCAGTATTTCAAATAAATTAAGCAAATTATATCATTAATTACAATGCCCAGAAATCCGGGTTATCTCAAATCTCCTTTATTAATCCAATTTAATCTATATATCTCAAATATATACCAACAATCCATATTATAAGCTAAATACTTATAATTCATTTATTTACAAAAATCGTTCTTTTAAACTTCACAAATTATAAATATTATAAATTCTCATTCACTTATGAATCCATTATACTTCATTTTAACACTTATAAAAACTTCGTTTTATAATTCCAATATTTTCTATTTATAAATACTCATTTTATAAATCTTTTATAAAAATTGTTTGTAATAGTCCAAAAATTCCAATTCAAACCATTTCATAAATTTATTAACTATTTCTTTCAAAAAAAATCACTTTTCGCTTATATTTCATAAAAATCATGCTTTTATAACATTAAAATTTTAAAGTTTATTTATTTTTAACAATTCAAAATTTACTAAAACGAATACTTTCGAAAATCACTTTAAAATTCCTTTTAAAACCAAAATCATTATTTTTAAAACTTCAAAAATGGATCCGATGATGCAACAGCACCAACTAGTCAATCACGACATCCAAATATCATATATCGATATGATAATCAACAAATATCACAATATCTATAAATAAATCAATACAGTTGAGGAATCCAGTTGGATCCCTCCAACCTGTTTCTCTGCATCCACAAACATTAGCACAATACCAATTCCGTTCCAGTACGGAATTATCGCGGTATATGGGATTTAAAATATTATCCGCTTAATAGACGGCGCAATAGGGTCTCATCCGCTATATAATGCGGGAAAATCAACTCCAAGTACATATATAATACCAATTTCACTATACTGTGAAATATTCGCGGTATATGTTTTTAATAAATAACCTCCGCTTACTAACGGCGCATAATGTCTATTTTAACCATCAATAGATAACAATCATCATTAAAAAATACATTCAAGAATTTTAAATCTAACTATTTAAAATATAAATCGAAACCGATTCGATTAAGTGAGAAGTTCTTACCTTGATTTCAATTTCGTTTGAGCGATTTATTTCGAATAAAATTAAACGGACGTTTAATTTTACCCGAAATTCTCACTAACTCCAAACGACTCCAATCCAGTTCCATAGCGTAGTGCTCATCCATACGGTTCTAAAGCAACTAGTTTCGCATTTTTCCGACCTCGTATGAACAAGATATGATATTTTAAAGATTACACGATTTATAATATATTTAAATTACAATTTCTTTTAAAATTTTCAAACCCACTTCATCACAACCATTGATTTTCCCAACTCCATCATCAGGCCGGTCCACTCTTTCTCCCTTACGCATCCAGGTCCCTTTCACGTGAATGAAACCCATCGGCCGCCTTAGGGTTTGATTTTTTTCGACCTCCTCGTCGCTCGAAACTCCATCATACTACCGCCATTTGAAAGCCCTACGCGAACTCCATCTTCACCATGAATAGCATTGAGCTCGGCCCCCCCATCATCACGAAAAATGTGACCAAACGCGCAGCCTTCGTTGGCCGATTTTGACGAATCCAAACCACTTCAAGGTGAATCCACCGTTGGATGTGACGATCTCGTGATAATCTTCAACTTTGCAGTTGAAACTTTGTTGTAAAAGTCGATAGATTTGAAGAAATTTGAGGGAGAAACAAGAATCATTTTCGGCCATTAAACCCTAGGGCCGGCGGCTGGCTTAGAGAATTAGGTTTTTTTTATTTTGTGAGTAAATGGACCTATTTATTGAAAATATCGAACACTATTCATTCCGGAATTTTCAAACTCCGATTTACACGCGGTGACCGGCGTTTCTAGGGTTTATCTCGTGTTCCAGACACAATGGAATAGGTTCCGGAAGCTAATTCGATCATCTGTGCGAGATATGGCAATAAACGATCGATTTAAAATTAAATCGATTAAACGATTATCCAGACGTTTTAGCTTGCATCGGACAAACAATAAATCCGATTGACACAAAATTTGAAACCTTACAATAATATCACATTACGGATCCGATGAAACTAGTTTCGTCGAAATCCGAGACTGTTTGAAAAATGACTATTTTAACTCGCCAAATTAATATTAAAACAATTTCGATGCGTTTCGAGCTGTCACGATCAAACGAAAACTCCGATTGCTATGAACATTGAAATCCGATAATAACAAATTATTACGGATCCAATGGAATTAGTTTCGTCAAATTCTAAGACTGTTCAAAAATTGGCTATTTTTCAGTCGATAATTAAATATTAAAATATTCAGTTTTCACAAATTAACTTTTAATTTGATTTTAAAAGTTCTATAACATCACTATAACTCCAATATGATAAATTAAAATTTTACAAAACATTTTCAATCATATTTAACTCGATTTTCAATTATTTCTGGAATTTCAACTATTAAATAATCGATTTAATTATTCAATCAAATCCAATTATTCGAAATAAATTTATTCGACTTATAAATTTCACTTATAAATATTGAAAATTAATTAAATGTTCAATTTTTAATTGACAGAAATTCTGGGTCGTTACATACTTCCCCTTTTAAAAGAATTTCGTCCTCGAAATTATCAAGTAAGAAAAAGTTACAGAATTCATTAACTTTCCAAAACAAATTTAAACTTCTTACCATACTTTACTAAGTTTTCAAATCTATACTTAGTTATCTTTTCAAAACCAAACTATATCGTTTAATTTCCAATTCCAAAACAAAAATTATAGTTTTCACAAATTTCCCAAATTTTCTCAAAAATTTTCTAACGCCTTAAATTTTCGGAAAAATTCGCCATAGTCTCCTTTGCGCTGCTCGATCCGAAAAAAATGACAGTATATATATCACAAATATACATCTCATCAAGTGATGAGGCATCCCGTAGGGAAAAAAGTGTAAAAGTACGGTATGTAATCCGAGATATGTACCTTATTTATTATTAGCGAGCGTATAAGGCTAATATAGCGCGAAAGCGAGCTCCAAATGCGAAGCAACGCCATCCGCACCTACTAAACACTCAACAACAACATGAGAATCATGCATATATGAAAACAGTATCAATGTACAACATATAGGAACATAACAACTACATATGCCAACATAGCTAATGCAACTAAACAACAAATGCAAACATCAACCAACTATCATCCATAACCAAATCAATATTCATTCATATTCTCATTAATATTAAATGAATTGGTTTTCAATTTAAATCACATTTGATTTATTTACATTGGATTTACTAACATTCATTCATATTCAATTTTAATTAGTTTGCATTCACTAATTTAAATCCAATTCACATTCAATTCTATTCAAATTTATTTACTTCTAATTTGAATTCAATTACTTTAGCTTCTAATTTCGCTAATTCAATTTCATTAACACTTAATGAATTTATATACAATAATCAACAATCAAATAACAACCAATGTTTATTCAATACAACCAAATTTATTCACTTTACATTCAATTTGGTTCAGCACATTTAATTCCAATTGGATCATATTAAATTGACTTTCATTCAATTTATTCAATTTCTAATAACATTAGCTTCTAATGAATTAACACTTACATTCATAATTTCATATCAATTATTTACATTTAATTGATTAACATTTAATCCATTAGTTTAATTCAATTGCTAATTCCTTTAAGACTATATAGTTGAATTTCTTTCATATAACTCAAGTTCAAATTCTTAATGACTTCATTTCATTAATTCACTTATTAATTTACTTTGACACCAAAAATCAACTTCATTCAACATCACTTAAGTTATATTCCATTTCAAACATCTTATCAAATCCAAATTAATTTATTTAACTTTTCTTTTGTTAAATTTCAAATCACATATCTTTGATGACACTCAAATTTATTTCAACTTGGATTTTATTGATATACTTATACTTCCTTTAATTTAACTTCATCCTTTAAGTTTGATTTATTCTATCAAAATTCAATCTTATAAGTTATCAACTCATTCATCATTCCCATAAATAACTTAAATAGGATTCCAGAGTCCTTTCAAATCTTCCAAAACCATTTTTTGAAATCAATTCAAATTACCTTCCGAATTTCCAAAACCCAATCCAAATTTTCCAAACAACTTTCTTTTAAACAATTTGGCAGCAATCCCTCTTTTGGAAACCCGAAAATGAACACCAATGATGTCGCGATCATCATCGGAATTATTTTCCAGCAACCGAAAAGAGTTTAGAGCTTTAATTCCTCCAAAACAATTTTCCCAAAATATCAAATCCTTTCAAAACACTTCTCCGGAATTTTATTTTCAGAATATAAATCACATTTATAAATCTTTTACTTATATAATTTCACTTCTTATATATAAGATTATTTCACAAGTGTAAATTATTTTAATTATAACTCCATACTTATAATTAAGTTGCTTATACAATTCATTCTTTTACAGCTGTTGTTTTTATTTAACTTATTCAACAACCAAACAATCAATTCATATACACTTTAATAATTCTAAAAAATTATTCTTTTATATATAAAATATAATCAAGGTAAAATTATTTCATTTATCAATTTAAAACAATACTGTGTCGATTTTTTCTGTACAAGTGTCTAGAGATCCCTATCAACAACGTTAATTACTCGTGTTGACCAAAATCCATATACCACTCAACAAATCAATCATCACAATATAAAATAATTTATATTCACTAACAAATACGCGCTCGTATCTATTATTACACTCAAACTCATTCTAGAGTACTACTGACTCTATCTCTAATGAGTAATACCCAACAAAGCCATGGTTGTCTCTTAACCATAAGCTCTGATACCAAATGTAACGATTGCCGACAGCGGTCACAACCGGTAGGCTTTTCAACCATCCCAGTCCCACCGTGGCTTACATTGATATCCCAAACTTGCTTTTACGGCCAGCCTCTCGACTGTCTCAGCTTACGCCTAACCAACCCCGTAAAGAGGACGTGTGGGGGCTAGAGTCTCCCGTTCGCCACCAAACCGCGAAGCGAGAACCCCCTATCACATAGCCCTAAGCTCAGCAAGACTGGTGTGAGAACTAAAAAAGTTTATTTATCTTTAAAAATCAAAATAGAGGAATATTTTTTTAAGTCAATTCGCAATGCTTTTTAAAAATGAGACTACCATAAGGCCTCCCGCACACAAACACAATGCAAGCGCAGAATTGGAGGAGATTTCTACTTATGATAGTCAAAGATGCTTGATACGCATTAAAAAGAAACATTTGATATTATTACTAGTTCATAGTGTAGAAAAAAATCATTTCGAAAATAAAGATATAAATCTTAGCCAGCATAGGCATTTCGCACTTATGCCTACTATAGCTACCATCCAAACAGTGGGGCGCTACCATAAGTGAATGATAGATTCTACAACTAAAACCGTACAAGATCGTATTGTTTCTTTGGATTTCCAACAAATGGTCAGGCCAAGGAACTTCCCATTATCACATGGAAACGTCTCTGGAATGACGTCCCGAGAACCAAACCGGATCTCTGCCAACACAAGGCCGGGTTACCCCTAACTGGGAAACTACTAACACAAATATGTCATCCCCCGATCGTAACCGATCTATCCGAGGATCCTCGATTTCCAACAACCACATAAGAATAATAATGCAGTAACCACATAGGCTAAGTATCTGGGTTCCATTCCATGATACCACCTCTATCCAGAAGGAATGACATACACTAAAGGGGCGCTACCCCTTAATAACCTTGCGCATCCTTCCTGTTTTGAACATTTCCGGGATGTGAGGTCCGACGAAGTCTCATCCACAAAGCCACGCTTTATACAAAAGTTGTGCTTCGGGTCAACAAATGATCATAGAAATGATCACAAAGATAAATGATCAAATAAATGATCCTATCACAAATGATCAAACAATGATCATTTCACAGCAACACTCAGCATGTCACACTACCAAATTGGGAGTATATCACTAATAACCTTCAACTATATAACCTCTGAGCTCGTACGTCTCAGAGAAGGGTGTTAAGCTAAGAGAATAAATTCTCCGCCACCAACAGAAATATATTTGAAAGAAATAAGCTTTATATCTCAATTTGTAATGTCAGACATATAATCCATACAAGTCTGTTCCGGGCTCGAACAGAACCGAAGGCACTTACAAAGAAGTCCTTGCATTCCGGATATTCACTAATCACGACCGGACATCCCGTCACAAAGGGTGATAAAACCTCTATATCGGAGATCAGCCGATGCAGAGTAACTCAACGGTAATCTTCTGTTTTCACAAATATCCGGTCTTCAACACCGGTCATCAAATGCAATCCATAACGACGTATCACATATTCGAAATGGGTTATATGACCCCAAGGTCCTTTCCCGGCTAACCCTAATAGTGAGCGTTTATTCAAAAATAAGTGTGGCATTCAAATTCAAACAAATCACAACAAATACCTATTTAAAGGTAAATATTGATAGTCGGATTATTTAACTATCAATAGGCGTGTTCAACATCACCAAATCCAAATAATTTCCCAAATTATTTACTTTCCAAATATCTTTACTAGATATATATTTTCCACACTTCAACCCTTTGAAAACAAATTTTCAAATCACTTTTCACCGTTATCACTTTTGAAAACAAATTTCAATCATTTTCCTTACGCGGAATTTCTTTCATTTCAACATGGTTCATTTAAACCAATTAAATAAATCTTTAACGATTTACTTTATATTTACGTTCCAAATCCGTAAATTAATTCCCACACTTCAAAAATAAATCAACGTTTATTTTTAAGCAAATTTCCCTTTTCATTCGTAAATTCCATAGTGAATTTACATTCCAAAATATTTATGAATATATGATTCCCAAATCAATTTCTAATATTCATTTTCAATTTGTCTTCAAAAAGATAAATTCTCAAAACGTTTCATTTCACATTGGAAAAACATTTCCGTACTTATTTATTAATAAGTGATTCACAAATCCATTTATTTTCAATATTTTAAAATATTCGATATACTTAAATCAAAATTTAGTATATATTTCATTCCTTAAGGAAAACATTCACTTAACACTTTATTTGGGTCAAAACGAATGTTGCGTAAAACATCGTTACGACGACCCAAAATCACTAGTATAGGGATTCGAAATTTAGGTAGATATATAAATCCCAATACTATACAAAAACATTTCCTTTCGGAAATCATTTACTATAACAACTGTGTTATAGTCCACCATTTCCTTATTTCTCGAAAACGTCTATTTCAACAATGAGCGTTGAAATCTATGTTTTCGATGGTTAATACATTTTAAATCACTGTTAAAACGATTAACTTCATTTATAATATTCATTTTCCCAAGCATATCCATTTTATCAGATAATATATTCACTGTCCAAAATCATGAATATACTTCCTTAACCAATTTTCAACTTTCAATTTATCAAATTCCAATGATTTCGAATTTATAAACAATGTCTATAAATTCCATTTCTATTTATAAACTTCGATTTATAAATCTCCTTTATTAATCCAATTCAATCTATATATCTCAAATATATACCAACAATCCATATTATAAGCTAAATACATATAATTCATTTATTTACAAAAATCGTTCTTTTAAACTTCACAAATTATAAATATTATAAATTCTCATTCACTTATGAATCCATTATACTTCATTTTAACACTTATAAAAACTTCGTTTTATAATTCCAATATTTTTAATTTATAAATATCCATTTTATAAATCTTTTATAAAAATTGTTTGTAATAGTCCAAAAATTCCAATTTAAACCATTTCATAAATTTATTAACTATTTATTTCAAAAAAAATCACTTTTCGCTTACATTTCACAAAAAGCATACTTTTATAACATTAAAATTTTAAAGTTTATTAATTTTTAATAATTTAAAATTTACTAAAACGAATACTTTCGAAAATCACTTTAAAATTCCTTTTAAAACCAAAATCATTATTTTTAAAACTTCAGAAATGGATCTGATGATGCAACAACACCAAATAGTCAATCACGACATTCAAATATCATATATCGATATGATAATCAACAAATATCACAATATCTGTAAATAAATCAATACAGTTGAGGAATCTAGTTGGATCCCTCCAACCTGTTTCCCTGCATCCACAAACATTAGCACAATACCAATTCCGTTCCAGTACGGAATTATCGCGGTATATGGGATTTAAAATATTATCCGCTTAATAGAAGGCGCAATAGGGTCTCATCCGCTATATAATGCGGGAAAATCAACTCCAAGTACATATATAACACCAATTTCACTATACTATGAAATATTCGCGGTATATTTTTTTAATAAATAATCTCCGCTTACTAACGGCGCATAATGTCTATTTTAACAATCAATAGATAACAATCATCATTAAAACATACATTCAAGAATTTTAAATCTAACTATTTAAAATATAAATCGAAACCGATTCGATTAATTGAGAAGTTCTCACCTTGATTTCAATTTCGTTTTAGCGATTTATTTCGAATAAAATTAAACGGACGTTTAATTTTATCCGAAATTCTCACTAACTCCAAACGACTCCAATCCAGTTCCATAGCGTAGTGCTCATCCATACGGTTCCAATGCAACTGATTTCGCATTTTTCCAACCTCGTATGAACAAGATATGATATTTTAAAGATCACACGATTTATAATATATTTAAATTACAATTTCTTTTAAAATTTTCAAACCCACTTCATCACAACCGTTGATTTTGCCAACTCCATCATCTGTCCGCTCCACTCTTTCTCCCTCACTCGTCCAGGTCCCTTTCACGTGAACGAAACATATCGGTCGCCTTAGGGTTTGATTTTTTTTCGACCTCCTCGTCGCTCGAAACTCCATCATACTACCGCCATTTGAAAGCCCTACGCGAACTCCATCTTCACCATGAATAGCATTGAGCTCGCCCCCCCCCCCCCATCGTCACGAAAAACGTGACCGAACGCGCAGCCTTCGTTGGCCGATTTCGACGAATCCAAGCCACTTCAACGCGAATCCACCGTTGGATGTCACGATCTCGTGATAATCTTCAACTTTGCAGTTGAAACTTTGTTGTAAAAGTCAATAGATTTGAAGAAATTTGAGGGAGAAACAAGAATCATTTTCGGCCATTAAACCCTAGGGCCGGCGGCTGGCTTAGAGAATTAGGGCTTTTTTTATTTTGTGAGTAAATGGGCCTATTTATAGAAAATATCGAACACTACTCATTCCGGAATTTCCAAATTCCGATTTACGCGCGGTGACTGGCGTTCTAGGGTTTATCCCACGTTCCGGACATAATGGAATAGGTTCCAGAAGCTAATTCGATCATCTGTGCGAGATATGGCAATAAACGATCGATTTAAAATTAAATCGATTAAACGATTTTCTAGACGTTTTAGCTTGCACCGGACAAACGGTAAATCCGATTGACACGAAATTTGAAACCTTACAATAATATCACATTACGGATCCAATGAAACTGGTTTCATCGAAATCCGAGACTGTTTGAAAAATGACTATTTTAACTCGCCAAATTAATATTAAAACAATTTCGATGCGTTTCGAGCTGCCACATCAAACGACAACTCCGACTGCTACGAAAATTGAAATCCGATAAAAACAAATTATTACGGATCCAATGGAACTAGTTTCGTCAAATTTTGAGACTGTTCAAAAATTGGCTATTTTTCAGTCGATAATTAAATATTAAAATATTCAGTTTTCACAAATTAACTTTTAATTCGATTTTAAAAGTTCTATAACATCACTATAACTCCAATATGATAAAATAAAATTTTACAAATCATTTTCAATCATACTTAACTCGATTTTCAATTATTTCTGGAATTTCTACTATTAAATAATCTATTTAATTATTCAATCAAATCCAATTATTCGAAATAAATTTATTCGACTTATAAATTTCACTTATAAATATTTAAAATTAATTAAATGTTCAATTTTTAATTGACAGAAATTCTGGGTCGTTACATATAGAATAACTGTTTTTAAGTTCTCATACAAGTCACATGACTGACTTGGAGTTTATTTTTCCTTTCCTAAACTCTGGGTGCCCACCAATTTCCACATGGGCAGTCAAGAGTCGGGTTATTAGGTCATTCTGGAATTCAGATGTTGCTGTAGAGATCTTGAGTCAAGCTGGATGGCTTGGCGTATCAACTAGTATATAGTATTTCTTTTCCGCTGTTTGTTGTTGTACACTCTGATAATGTAACGAAATGTGATGTAATGTAATAACTGATATAGTTCTTTGTTTTAAAGATGTTCATTTATCTGTTAGATGTTGTTCCGCTGCGATTGTGAGATTCTGATATTGTTCTATTTCTTCTTCTTTCATCTACTTCTATCTTTTTCTTCTTCTTAAACCCTAAGGGTACGGTTTTCCGGCCTTCTATTGCTCGGCAGTTGATACAGGGGACATATTAATGTCGATTTTCGAAAGTCGAAAAATCTCATTCCTCACATTTATATCCATACAACATATTTCACAACATCATAAATCTCATCCATCATCACTGAACACATATCAATATAAAGATTGGGTTTAAAATGGAGTTTACTCGCAGTGTTATGTTGAAATAGAGAACTAGGTGTTTTGTTTTGAACTTGATTCTTTGATCTGGAAGTACTTTTGTTTTCTGAAACTTGTATTTGATTTACTCTTTGCTTTATTTAACCCGAGATGAACTAGCATTTGTTTTAGTTGAATCTAATCATGATTCTTAAGCTTAAATATTTTCATTGTCTTCCCATGTTGAAACTTGAACACTTGAAGTTGTTTACAGGTTGCAAACTGATCTTGTTTGATTTGTTTTTTGATTTCTTTTTCTGTTTTCCAGTTTTGATTTTGAAACCGATTTTTGGTTTTCAGCTTTTACTTTTTAGAAATGAGGATAAAAGAGTTTTGAACCGAAATTGAATTAACAGGTTTTCTCATTCTTAAACATGTTAGTGTATCAAATTTTTAAGAGGAAAGAACAAATTTCCACTTGTAAACCTATACTAACACTTGTTAATTAATGTTGTTACTTATTAGACATTTGTTATAATTATGCATTTTTATGCCTAAACCCCTTTGTTTATAATTTATGTTTAGTCCTTTATCTTAGTTAATTTACATTTCATGTTTTGAACCTTTGTTTAGTTTAATTTATTTGTATAGATTATCTATTTACATATGTATAAATTTATATATAGGTATTATGTTTTTATTCATCCTTAGAAGAAAATGTATTCTAAATTCTCATCTAATCTCATTTATATTTTAAACTTATTAATAAATACTTATTTTATAACTTTTATTTTAAACTTAAGTAATCATACTTATTATATTTATTCCCAAATCTTCAAATTAATTCTCAACTAATCCCAAAATCTATATTAATCACTCAATTAATTCTGGCTTAAAAACCGGGAATGTTACAACCGTAAACTTTCCGAAACCATATAGGGTTCTATGGAGGAGTTTTGTGATATATTGAGATGTTGGAATCCATATGTGGTTGCATGGCCCGTTGGGTTATGGAATCTATGTGTGGCATTAATATCTATTTGAGATATGAGAATCCAGGTGTCTTTCTAAGACCCGTCAGCGTACGAGAATCCATATGGGATTTTGTGATCTATTTTGGTGGTGATGCATGAGATGGAACACTGGATGTAGCCACATCAGCAGAAATGACTAAAGCCTGTGATTGAAGGCATGACCATTACGGTTGGCAAACCCATAGGTTCCAGTCAGCTCCATCTTGACATTACTTATAGTTGTTATGCATGCATGATGGGATGTACTCGGTCTTTTTAAGACTTGTTATGTTTTTCCTATGGTACATCACTAGGGTTGTATGCTACTTTGGAAGGATATCTTTGATCCTTGTGCAGAAGGACCCTTCTTGAAGTATTGAGTACACCTCCATGGAAGATTACACAACTAGTGAACACATCTGATCGATTTTTGATTATATACCTAGAATTATTGTGATGTACACTCATGAGCATCACAACTAGTTGATTATTATTATATTCACCCTTAGGCATTATTAAAATATAATGGATTTTCGACAGAAATCGTTTTGGTTATCGCAAGGTAAAAACCCGTCTGTGCTTAAGCGCTGCGTGGTCATACAATACACTTTTGATTTCAATGGTTTCTATAGCTTTAAAATTTAGTTGGGCTTGTTTCTCATATGGGTTTTCTAGATTGACTCGGGTGTTATTTTATTACAATGCTTACCGAGCTTATTATATATTTAGATTGGATGCTTGGAGCTATAGGAGATGAGTTGGAGGCCCAGAGACATATTCACATATATGGTTATTTCCTACTGCATTCATTGTTGTATTTATTAGCAATTGTAAGGACAAGTTTTTATAACAGCTCGGGCTGAAATAGGTTAGTATACTCTGACTAATGTCTGTATATACATGTATTAAAAAAATTCTTGTGTAGAGATTTATTATATATTTTAGGTAATTCATTTTGCTATGTGATTCTATGTTGTTTAGTTTTCTTCTTATCTTCTTTCTTCTTCTTTTCCCTTAACTATCCACCTTTCCATTCAATCTGAGTGGATCATGTATGGTTAATTGTCCACTTAAACTGTTTAGAAAAGTGGGACGTTAAAAGGTGGTATTGGAGCTGAACGTTAAGCGAAAGCCTTGGCTTTGATGTGGTTTTCCATTAGAGATAAGGTCAGCAGCACTCTAGAATGAGTTTGAGTGTATATACATATGAGCACGTATTTGCTAGTGATATAAAAATGTTTTAAATTTTGTTGATTGATTTGTTAAGTGGTTTATGGATGTTGGTTAATACGAGTAAACAATGTTATTGATAGGGATCTCTAACACTTGGACAAAGAAATTTTACATAGTATTGTTTGGAAATTGGATAACTGAAATAATTTTACCTCGATTATGTTTCATATATAAAAATGTATAATTATCAAAAAAAATATAGTCTATATGGCGTGTTTGATTATTTGAGAATGATTGCATTTGACTATCATCTTTTGTTGTTTGTTGATTATGTCAAATAAAAGTTGTTATTACAATAATATAAACAAGTTAAATAGCTAAAGAATGATTTTATATAACCAAAGCTAAATTATAAAGAAAATTGATAAATACGATTTGTAAATAAATAAGGGTTTAAAAACTAGGAAGTGGAGAATATAAATTCCCGTTGATTTTAGAAATTGCTTTTTCTAAGGTTTTGGAAGAGTAATAATAGTATTATTTGAAGAATATTATTGAATGGAAATATTTTAAAATTGAATTTAAAAGAAATAGAAATCACTGAACTCACTTTGATCATTAGAAAATAATTTCGACGACGACTACAGCATCATCGACGTTCATTTTTTTTTTTTAAATCGGGTACAGAATTTCTATTGAAACTATAACAAAATTCAATACAGGGTTTATTGGCAATCAATACTAAACTGAGCCCAAAACAGCAGTTATCATTATTAATAAATCAAAGCCTAATATCCTTCCTAAAGTAAGCCCATAAACCAGAACATTCGAGAGAATACACGGACCAATTTAGGAAAGCAAACACTTCCAATGAGTTCATTTATTCATCTCATAAAGTAAGTTTCGCGAGAAACTTTAATGGCTGCCTCAGATAAATTCCATGATGCATTTCTGTCTCGTACAAGTTTTAATCTTCTACAGCTTCTGCTAGATGAAGTCTACATCTTCTACATCTTCTGTCTCGAACAAGGAAATTCCAGCAGTTCAATTCTTCTCATTATTAGATCTGAACTTCCGATCTGTGTTTCTTCCAACTAATGGCAGTAGATCCAATAGCTAACACCTTTTCCAGACAAAACTATGAAGAAACTTTTTCGGATAAGTCTCCGTTACCCAAAATTAGGAGTTTTTTGCTTTATTTGTGAAACTAACAACTTCTGTTACTTCTAGGTTTGTCGAGGCTATCACTATGTCAAATGCACCTGGAGCTTGGTTATCCAACCGGATCTGCAAAAATTTACACTTTCTATTGTATCATTATTTTTTAATTGTAAATAATAATGTAATTAATTAAGAGAAAGGGAAAACCGATGTGATTAATACAGGGACCTGAGAACCTAGAGCCAGGAATCAGAATAGCGAGAAGATTACAGACGAGCAGTATCATATGATAAAGTAGATCCGCCCCAACTCAGCGTTGGGAGGTAAATCCCCATTTTTGTGCTATAGTATCATTCATGCCTTTGATGTTTTTAAAGTGCTTTGATTTTGTCATTCTGATGTTCATTGTTTGATGAATGTTTTTGCATATCTGCGACCTTTCAGTATACTGGTTTTGGAAAATCCTTTCATTCCTTTCTTTCGAAATATGCCAAACACATACCGAAAGGGATAGTTGAAACAGATCTGAGTTGAGATTTTTTGAATTTGTGATGGAAACTATTTTCTGTAAATCTTCTTTCAGTGAGAAAGAAAATTGACTGTCTGGAGATTTGAAAATTTTACTTGTGTTCCAAAGCCAAATGTTTCTAGTATAATTACACTGAAAAAAAAGATGGTCTATAGTTTCGGTGTGATTGATACAAAAAACACAATTAGGATCCACAATTATCTGTTTTTGGAGTAATTTATCTTTAGTCAGTAGATAATCGTTAATGGCTTTATAAAGGCATACCGCCATTTTTGGAACATGGATTTTGTTCCTAACCAAAGATGACCAGAACTTAACCTCACTGCTAGATCATATAATGTTCCACACTTTTTTGAACTGGTATAACCCATCTTTTGAGCATTTCCAAGACCAAAAATCTTTCTCCCGTTCATAGTGTATTTTAACTCCTTCTATTTCTACGTGTATTTGGAACAAAAAACTATATGAATCCCATTTCCACTCTCCTTTCTTCAGAATTTTTGAGAGTGACAAATTCTCTGTTCCAGTTCTATATGCTGTGTCTCTTCCAATGCGTTCCATAATAGTACTGCCGTTCAACCAAGGGTCAAACCACAGAGAAGTTGTTTTTCCATCAGCAATGTTAAGAGCTAGGTATTTTAAAGCTTCACGTCTATTTTTCAAAATAAATTTCCACACTCCCGAGTCATCCATTCGTTGATTAATGTCCAAAAAGCTTTTATGACCAATGTATTTACAGTTCATGAGTTTCTCCCATAAACCTTTTGAATTAATAACCTTCCATATTAATTTTATTTATAGTGCTCGGTTCATTTCTTCTAGATTTCTCAATCCCATTCCTCCTTCTTCTTTATGTCTGCACAAAATCTCCCATGGTATTTTACTACTTCGACTCTTCCAAAGAAAATTGAGGATCAAATGTTTAATTTTGTGAATAGTGGCAGCTGGAAGGCAAAAGCATTGCATCCAGAATTGAATGATAGGATAAATGGTAGATTTGATGAGTTCTAGTCTTACTGCTAGACTAAGCATTCTTGTTTCCCATCCACTAATTCTTAGCTTGATCTTCTCTATCAAAATAGTGCAATCTTTATCCCTCAAATTGGCACTGGACAAGGGGATACCCAAATATCTTATTGGGAGGTCCGCTTGTTGGATATTGAGGATCGTACTAATATCAGTACAGCAATCCACTCCTTTTCCAAAGTAAACATTGGATTTCTCATAATTTAATTCCAAACCAGTAACTTTCTTCATGATCTTAAAGACATCACTGATAGCATTTGCCGTTTGGACATTGGCTTTAGTGAAAACAATATGTCGTCAGCGTATATGAGATGAGTCAACTTATTGTTAAAATCAGAAATTGGAGAAATCATCCCTGCCCTGACTTTATCATCCATTAAAAGAGTGAAATATTCCAAAACCAGGGTAAATAGAATTGGGGATAGAGGGTCGCCTTGTCTAAGACCGTTAGTACTTTTGAAATAGCTATGCGATTCCCCATTTACAATGATAGAAAAGACTGGGGTCTTTATAATGTTATCTATAATTCTCACCCACTTTTCTCGGAATTCCATGCTTTTTAACATGTGTATAACGAAAGACCTATTAATGGAATCATATACTTTCTTTAAATCAACTTTGATACACATATATTTATTATCCTTTCTTCCAAGTCCCCTGATTATTTCATGAGAAAACAATATTGCATCCCCTATAGATCTGTCTTTTATAAATGCCATTTGGTTTGGGGACACTAACTTATCCATTAAAGGAGCTAGTCTATTACAAAGGATTTTAGTGAAAACCTTATATATAGTGTTACAACAGGCGATAGGTCTGAAATCCTGGATACAAGTAGAGTGATCTTTTTTAGGTATCAAGTACAAGAACATATGATTCCATTCTTTAATTATTAAACCCGTAAGAAAGATATCATTCAAAGTTTTGAAAATTAGCTCCTTAGAAAGACTCCAATGAATTTTGAAAAATTTCGAATTAAAACCGTCAGGGCCTGGAGATGTAGTATCTTTAATATCCCATAATGCAGTTTTGATTTCTTCCAGGGTTATGCTTTCGTTCAAAAATTAGCACCATACTCAGAAATGATCGTTTTGCATATGACTTCTAGAAATTGGTTACACATAGGAAGGTTAAACAGTTTTGAATAGAATTCAATGGCTGTTTCCGCAAACATATCTTCCGGGATTACTCTTCCATCAACTTCAATTCTAGTCAGACGCCTTCTACTTCTTCTGTTAGACATTTCTGCATAGAAAAAGGCAGTGGCCTCGTCACCCATCATCAACCAGTCACACTTAGCTTTTTGTTTGGTATCTAGAAATTCGTTTTTGAGCGCCACTTCCAGCTTGATTTTGGCATGTTGAAATTCCATTACTAAATTATGATCGTTAGATGTTTCCAGAATTTTCTGAAGCCTGGAACAATTCTCTCTCTGAAAGTTGACCTCTTGTTTAGTATTACGTTGTTTCTTACTCCATATCTTGAGCTCTGTCTTGATATTTTTAAGAGTGTGAATGAGTTGATATAAAGGTCTATCTTCATGATTAGAAATCCCGAATTTTCCAATCGTAGGGAAATAGTCCTCATTTAAAGGCCAATGATTCATATATCTGAAAGGTCTATTCTTATCCCTAGCCTTAGGAACAAATGATACTAGGATTGCATTATGATCACTAACTGAAGGAGGCAAATATTCAGCCGATAAATCTGGAAAAACATTGATCCAGTCTAGATTTGTGAAGACCCTATCAATCTTAGAGAATATATTTCTACTTGGACCAGACCACTAGGAATATTCATAGCCTTTAATGATTATCTCATTAAGGCCTGTGTTCTTGGACATATCCTCTAGTTCAAACAGATTACCAAACGTCACTGGATTGCCTCCCTTCCTATCTGTACTTATGCAGTTTAAGTCTCCAAGAGCCATCCATGGTCTGAAGATGTTCATACCATCCTCCTGTAAATTTTTCCATAGTCTTTTCTTAAGGGATGCATAATTCTGAGCATAAATAATGGTTAAGTTACATTTAAATTTAGAGGAATTGATCATTTCTATGGAAATATGTTGATCGCTCATACTGATGTAGTTAAAATCCCATATATTTCGGTCTATTAGGACAAGGATTCTGCATTTAAAATAACAAGAAACATTACTTATTATTATCCATCTTTTATCCATCACTCTTTCCAACTTCAGGATATCCCAATACAGCAACTTATTTTCCAAAACACCAAAACAACTTATATTATACTTGTTAATAAGTTTTATCACTTCTCCCATTCTGTTAGGGTTGTGAAACCCTCTAACATTCCAGCATGCAATCGACATTAGGTTGTCTTATTGTTTCGAGTCCTCAACATCCTGGAGGATTCTCCTATGCCTTCCGTAGCAATGCCTAATTTCTGAACCCAATTAGGGTTCTTAAGAACAAGCTTTTCCTTTTGAATGTTCTCCAATTCTCTTTCTTGAGATTTGGGCTCAAGATGTTCCTCTTAAACTTCATCTACATTATCATATGTGTTTTGTTCCACTATGACTTCTGTTGATCCTGATTCCTGTCCCTGATTTTCTTGTACTTGTAAATCAAAACAAGGCTCAGTTCCTCTGCTATAATTAACATTATTAGTTAAACAATCATCAAAACAAATATCGTTAGAAAGCATAGGTTTTGAAAACGAAAGAGTATCTGATGTAGTTAAAGGGCGTTTGAGAATAGAAATATATGGCGACGATGACTTCGGAGATGTTGTGCTTTGATCTCTAGCTGCTGGTTTGGAAATGATCTTAGAGGAGCGCGGAACGCAGTTTGCTATATTAGGAGGGACGTCGGACCAGGCCAGGACTTCTGTCTCCAACGGAATAGTTTCTTCCTGATTTTTATCCAGAGACCCATCAATAGGAGGACAGTTGACTAGGCCTGATTGTTGTACAGTTTCTGTCATACTATCACCACTAGGAACCTCCGCCTCATATTTCTTGGTATCTTCTTTGGATAAATGGTCATCTTGCGTTACTTCTGTATTAGAGGAATCATTGGAACAGTCATTTTCCAATGGTTTCTCCAATTCATTAGTACCATCTTTAACTCCTTCCTCCCTTACCAATTCTAGACACTCTACAGGGCTTGTAACTTTAGGATTTTACTTGTCCGATTCATTGGCTTGAATCAGTTTAGGGACCCAAGTCTTAGTCAATGGGCATTCGTCTGTTACATGACCAAAACACACGCACTTGCTACAGATGGGCGGGGGATTCTCATATTCCACTTCCTGGGTAAATCTCCTCCCTTTATCATCCATGCCTTCAATGATTTTAGGCAAACCATAGGATGCATTAACCTCAATCATAACTCTAGCATAGTGTTAACTCCTATTTCTACCACGACCTAAAACTCCGCGACCTATAACTCAGCAGCCCAACGACCTAAGAGTACCTGACGACTTAATGGTCTCAACGACCTAACGGCATAATTGTATTAGCGACCTAACTCCACGAAGCAGCTATGCGACCTAAAGACTTAAGCATTGTCACGACCTATGACCTATGGGGAGTAGCGACTTAATTCCTGAAGATATGGAGCGACCTATCAAGCTTTGCGACCTAACAGAGAGCTGCGACCTAAAGGAGGCCGCGACCTACCAAGCTTCACGACCTAACCAGATAAGCAAGCAAGCAACCTAAAGACTTTATGCGACCTAACTGTCCACCGACCTATGAAGTTCCACGACCTAAGGAAGACCGCGACCTATAGAATTCACACGACCTAGCGGTGTGCTTCGACCTAAGGAAGGTCGCGACCTAAGGGATTCAGCGACCTAAGATCAGCTATGGCTACAGGCAAGTACTCACGACCTAGGGTAGGTCGCTAACGACCTAAACACGTAAATAAAGAGGCCGCCTCTACTATGCCGCTGAGTGTTAGGTCGCGCACGACCTAGAACTTGTTGAAAAAAGCATGCGCCTACTCATGAAAAAGGAAAACCGGAGCTTCATAGGTCGGAGACGACCTACGACCTTGCTTAGGTCGGTCATGACCTACGACCTAAGTCCGAGCAAAGCCTATAAATACACCCCTAATTCCAACTAGAGAAGGACTTTTGGGCTCACTCTCTTCAAGCGCCGATACTCTGCTGCATTCCGAACCAATCTAACACTTGAAGCTCTCAAGACACTAAGAACGCTACAAACAACTTCAAGAAGAGATCACATACATCCAACATGGATTCGAAAACTCTCATCTTCATCGAAGTTTAGGCTACTTGTTCTAAGTCTCTTGTAATTCAAAGTGTATTGTACTTGGGAAGAATTGTATCAGCTTGTAACGAGATCATTAATAAAAGTACTTAAAGTGGACGTAGGCTATACCCTTAAGCCGAACCACTATAAAATTGTTGTTGTTTACTGCTTTTCTGCTATTATCTGCTTGTAATCTGTTCCCGAGCTATCGGGTGGTGCTTTCACAACTACAACTCATACACCGGGGTGTTAGCGTTCAAATTTTAGCGTTAACATTTTTGGTGCTTTCACTGAGAATTGAACTCAGGTGAGTTATCATCATTGCTTCACAGAGATTTGTAGAGAGAATTTCCTTGAAAACCAGAAGTCTGTCTGAGATTATGGCTCTTGGAAGGAAGAGTAGATCTGTCAGATCTGGGAACGTTCAAGAGGGAACATCCGCTTCCCCTGTACCTAATCAACCCACTACGTCTGCTGGGGTTACGAAAGCGGAGTTGGATGCTGTAATATTAGGGCTGAACCAGCTGATAAACGCCCAGAATGCACAATTAGAGGCTCAGAGTGCCCAAAATGCTCTAATTCTGAATAAGTTGAATGATTTGCTCAGGGCAAACAATCAACCGGCAGGTAATGGAAGGAATTATGCTGGCAACATTCATGATGCTAATGAAAGGAATGCTCCTGAAAGGGCTGCCAGTCCCTTTGAGCAAACGCTTCCTGAGGTTGGTGGATCTGGAACTCGACATGATGAGGAGTATCTTTCTGGAATGGTCCGGCAAATCATGAAAGAAAGTATGCAAAGGGTTGAAGATGAGAAAGAATGGGGTTTCGCCCCAAGTAAAACTCCATTTACTGAGAAAATCTTAAAGGCGGAATTTCCAAGGAAGTTTGTCCCTCCAACTATCCCAGCTTACAAAGGGACAAGTGATCCGAATGAATTCTTGTATAAATATGATTGGCACATGACAGGTGCCAGAGCCTCTGACGAGATAAAGTGCCGATATTTCCCCGTATACCTTGAGGGTGTGGCTCTACTGTGGTTCACCAAGTTGCCAGTCCGATCTATTGATCAGTTTTCAGACTTGACCCGAAAATTCAAGGAGCAGTTCAGACTATATGCTTCAAAGGCCAAGGACATCATGTCGTTGTCGAGTATAGAACAGAATCCTGGTGAATCTATCAGATCTTTCTTGAACCGCTTTAATATAGCGCTGGCAGAGGTGGACAATGCTGAACCGCGAATGATATTGACTTATCTGATGAGGGCTATTGATAAGTCGAGCGAATTTGGGAAATGGCTAAACATGAAGGAGCCAACCTCCCTCGAAAAGTTCTACAAAAAGGCAGATGAATTCATACGCCTGGAAAGCCGTCCTTTACCAGTAAAGGCAGTGTTGGAGAAAGTTGAAGATAACACTGTCGCTCCACGCAAGAATGAATCGGTGGGGCAAAAAAGGGAGAGTAATAATGGAAAGAAACAGGGTAATCTGAAGAAGCCCCGATCCTTCAAGCCATCAGAGTATACTCCATTATCACATACGCCGGAGCACATCTACCTTGCCACTAAAGATTCTGTTGATTTTCCTAAACCTATCCCTTTGAGGACCGGGAAAAAGGCTATACAGAGTGGGAAGTTCTGCCGCTTCCATAATCAACCCGGTCATGAGACCGATGAATGCCGCCAGTTGAAAAATCTGATTGAAGAGTTGCTAAGAGAAAACAAGCTGCAGCAATTCGTGAAAAAGAATAGCAACAATCCTGCATCGTCAAGTCAGGGGCAACAGGCTCCTGTTCATCAACCTAGGATAGGTGAGAAAGCTACGGGGCATGAATCTGGAAGGCCCGTTATCAATGTCATTACAGGAGGACCTCACCCAGCTGGCAAAAGCTGGGGTGAGATGGAGAGATATACCAGGGCTTTGAAATATGTTCCAGCCGAAGAAGACGTCTTTGTTTTAGAAGACACTACGCCCCTGAAACAACAGAAAACTTTCAGTGATGATATTATTTTCAGAGCCAGAGATTCCACAGGTATCGAAGCTCCTACCCTAGATCCCATGGTCATCTCAGCCGGTATCGGACCGGCCATTGTCAGAAGAGTTCTCATTGACTGCGGAGCATCATGTAATATCCTCTTAAAGAAGACATTCGACCAAATGAAAATCCCTATGGTCGATGTGCAAGCCTCATCGCAGAAGATCGCTGGCTTCACTGGGGAGCCAAAGCAACCAATAGGAACCATCGATCTGCTTGTAGAACTTGGGGAAGGAGAAAGGAAAGTAGTCCGCAAGCAAACATTTGTGATTGTCGATGAATTTTCTGCTTATAATGCTTTCCTTGGCCGTCCAACGCTCGCAGCGTTCAAAGCTATCCTAGCCCCGTGGTGCCTCATTATTAAATTCCCTACAGACAATGGAGTAGGAGTTATAAAAGGGGATCAAAATGCTGCGCGAGAGTGCTATTTGACAGAGTTGCGAGAGTCAAGAAAAAGGGAAATGGGAAAGGATGCGGCCGCCCCGGTCCGCATCAAAGAGCCAGCCTTGTAGCAATTACGGGGCGGACCCTGCACTGGCGAGCATAGCGGGGCACGGAAAGAGATGGATCCCAGAAAAGCCAGTGCAGGGGAGAATAGAGTAGTGCCGGTGGAAACGACAGTACCGGTACCTATTGACCCGAAGGACCCAAATAAGGTGTTGAATGTGGGTTCACAGCTTAATGTGTCAATTCAGAATATCTTGATATCTTTCCTGAAAGCAAATCTGGATGTCTTCGCTTGGACTCATGCTGATATGTGTGGAATATCTCCATAAGTTGCAGTACACGCTCTGAATATTGACCCAAAGTTTACACCAGTAAAACAGAAAAGAAGAACCCAAGGTCCAGAAAGGTCAGCAACATTAAAAGAGGAAATTGATCGACTCATGGAAAATAAATTCATCAAAGAATCTACATATCCGAATTGGGTTTCAAATCCTGTGCTGGTTAAGAAAGCTAATGGAAAATGGAGAGTGTGCATCGATTTTTCAGATCTGAACAAGGCCTGCCCCAAAGATTGCTTCCCTTTACCCAGGATCGATCAACTAGTAGATGGAACAGCGGGGCATGAATTGTTATCTTTCATGGATGCCTACTCCGGATATAACCAGATCATGATGCATGAACCGGATCAGGAGGACACGAGCTTTATCACCGATGTTGGTCTTTATTGCTACAGAGTTATGCCCTTCGGATTGAAAAATGCAAGGGCAACCTACCAAAGACTTGTTAATGCTATGTTCAAACCGCAATTGGGCAAAACTATGGAAGTCTACGTCGACGACATGTTAGTAAAGTTTAAGAAAGCAGCGGATCACATTGAACACTTAGCAGAAATGTTCGCAGTCCTCCGGAAATACAGAATGAAGCTTAACCCTCTGAAATGCACGTTTGGGGTCGAGTCCGGAAAGTTCTTAGGGTTTATCGTCAGCGCTAGGGGCATTGAGGCTAGGCCAGCTCAAATTACTGCCTTAAAAGAAGTTAAAGCTCCTAGAACGAAGAAGGAATTGCAAAGTCTGAACGGAAAGGTCGCCGCCCTGAGTCGGTTCATTTCTAAAGCTACTGATAAATGCATCCCATTCTTTGACGCTCTGAAGAAAGGAAAGAAGAACTTTGAATGGACTCCCGAATGCCAAAAAGCCTTTGATGAATTGATCCGTCATATGGAAACGCCTCCAATACTTTCTAGGCCAGGCAATGGTGAGGATCTTCTTATATACTTGGCAGTATCATCTCATGCTCTAAGTGCAGCGTTGATTCGGGAAGACAAAAGGATTCAACATCCGGTTTACTGTATCAGCAAAAGACTCACTGGGGCAGAGCTGAATTACTCCAAGTTGGAAAAACTCGCCTATTGTCTACTAGTTGCATCAAGGAAGTTGAGGCAATATTTCCAAGCTCATCCTATCAGAGTACTCACCGATCAACCTCTAAAGCAAGTCCTGTTTCGCCCTGAAACTTCGGGTCGCCTTCTAAAGTGGAACATTGAACTCAGTCAATATGACATCACTTATCACCCCCGAAAAGCAATCAACGGACAAGCTTTAGCTGATTTCATTGCAGAATTCACAGAGAAAGGTAATGGTGAGGAAGAAGCGATCAATGATTCCCCAATCCAGTGGAAGTTATATGTTGATGGCGCAAGAAATGACTACTGTTCTGGAGCTGGGGTGGTACTTGAAACTCCTGAAGGTCGGTCATTATGCTATGCACTAAGATTGGAATTTCCTTCAACAAACAATGAAGCAGAATATGAAGCTCTTATCGCAGGACTGAAAATCGCTAAAGAACTAAACATCCGAGCATTACAGATCTTTAGTGATTCTCAGCTTATTGTATGCCAAGTCAAGAAGGAATTTCAAACGAAAGGGGGAAACCTGCCCGCTTACTTGTCAAAGGCTTGGGAACTTCTGTGTGAGCTCGATCACTATTCGATAAGGCACATTCCTCGGGAAGAGAATATGAAGGCAGATTCCCTCGCAAAGTATTCAAGTTCTGGTGAAGCTCAACTATTGGGATTAGTCCCCGTAGAAGTCCTTTCAGCACCAAGTATAGACGAGATGGATATTGACTGGATTATGAATGTATCTCAAGAACAAGAGTCATGGATGACTCCAATACTGGACTACCTACTCAGAGGTTCTCTGCCAGAAAATTCGAGAGAGAGATAGAAGCTACTAAGGAAAGCCTCTCGCTATGTAATTCAGGATGGCCGATTATACAGACGGGGATTCTCAATGCCATTGCTTCGATGTGTATCCAGGGAAGAGTCCAAAACAATCCTAGCTGAGGTACATGGAGGAGAATGTGGTGATCATTCAGGTGGCCAAACATTAGCAAAGAAAATTCTCCGATACGGATATTTTTGGCCAGAAATTAATCGTGATGCTGCAAGCTATTCCCGAAAGTGTGACAGATGCCAAAGATTTGCCAAAATTCCTAGAGCGCCTTCAACTGAACTCACACAAATGGTCAGTCCATGGCCGTTTGCAATTTGGGGAATGGATCTCATTGGGCCGCTACCGACTGCCAAATCAGGGATTAAATATGCTATTGTTGCAGTTGATTATTTTACTAAATGGGCTGAAGCTGAACCATTGGCTACTATCACCTCTAAGAAGATGATAAGTTTCGTGACCAAGAATATCATTTGCAGGTATGGTGTGCCTCAGAAAATAATCACAGACAATGGTACTCAGTTTGAAAGCGAGGAATTCCAAGATTTTTGCAAGCAATTCAAAATCCAGAAAAGCTTTTCAGCAGTTGCTCATCCGCAGGCAAACGGGCAAGTGGAAGCAGTAAACAAGATCATCAAATCAACCATCAAAAAGCAACTTGAAAGAGCAAAAGGTGGTTGGGTCGATAAGCTACCACTTGCACTATGGGCATACAGAACCACTCACAAAACTGCGACTGGGCACACTCCTTTCTCATTAGCATACGGATCGGAAGCAATGATCCCGGTAGAAACAGAGGTTCCTTCACACAGAAGGATCCATTTCAATCAAGCAGAAAATGAAAGGCTACAGCTTGAAGCGCTAGACTTCCTTGATGAAAAAAGAGATGAAGCTAATCTCAGAATTGCAGCTCATCAACAAAGGATAGCCAGACATTTCAATTCCAAAGTTCGCCAACGCAGCTTTGAGATTGGAGATCTAGTCCTGAAGAGAATTATGACAGCAACAGTTGTGTTTGGGCCAAATTGGGAAGGACCATATGTCATAGGTCAGAAGCTTCTTGACGGCACATTCAAACTCACTACTGTTGAAGGAGATCAAATTCCAAGGGCATGGAACAGCAATCACTTGCGTCCATACTTTACTTGAAAATTTTGTTGAAATATTGTAAAAAGAGTTGCGAATGTATGATTCTTGTAATTGAAAGCAATTGTAAAACTGATGCAAGTAAATAATGAAAAAAATATAAAGTGGATGTAGGCCCAAATTCCTGGCCGAACCACTATAAATCTTGTGTTCCTTATTATTATTACATGTTTGCTTTACTTTCGATATAAAAGTACATAAAATGTATTGCTGAAATGTCGATTTGAATTTTTGCAGACAATGGAAGTGAAACTTGCACATAAAAAGACCAAGTGATTCTCGCCAAATTTCAAGTCACGGGAGCCCTGAATTCAAATCCTAGATAGGAAGTACTTCAATTGAACGGCCTATGATTTCGACAGAAACGGGTCTTTGCTAATAAATTAAGATCATTTGAACAAACAAACATCCAATTAAAAAGCTAGTGCTCGTTCTCACGAAATTGCCTGACAATGAAGCACACTTCCTTGGATTAAACAAGTTACTTGTAAAAAAAAAAAAAAAAAGAAAAAAAGCGGCAGAGGATCATTGAAAAGGCATAAGCAAGTGAACAGAGGAACAACCAAAGCCATCATCGGCAGCACAAGTCCTCTTCGGAGGCACAACTCTTCGGAGGATAAAGACCTCTAATGGGTCATACGCCACAAAAAAGAAAGTTCTCTACTCAACAAAAAAGATTGGAGGAGTCATGACCCTCCAACCATGAAAGAGTAACTTCCAGGCGATGAAAACCCTCTCTGAGGCGCATTTCACCAGGAGTTGAAGTGTCATGACCGCTCTTCGGGATTTCACTTCACCAAAGTTGAAATGCAAACAAAATAAAAGCCCTCTTCGGAGACCCATTTCACCAGGAGTTGAAGTGTCATGACCGCTCTTCGGGATTTCACTTCACCAAAGTTGAAATGCAAACAAAATAAAAGCCCTCTTCGGAGGCACATTTCGCCAGGAGTTAAAGTGTAACAACCGCTCTTCGGAATTTCACTTCACCAAAGTTGAAATGCAAAACAAGATAAAGACCTTCTTGGAAGCCCATGTTTCACCGAAATTGAAATAAAACTTCCAAGTGTCGAAACGTGAAAAGGCTTTCCTCGAAGGCACAACTCTTTGGAGGTACACGTTTCACCAAGATTGAAATAAAACTTCCAAGTGTCGAAACGTGAGAAATCCCTCCTCAGAGGTACAACCCCCTCCCGGGGACACAATTAAAAAGAAAGACCTCTTCAGAAGCCCACGTTTCACCGAGATTGAAATAAAACTTCCAAGTGTTGAAACGTGAAAAAATCTCTCCTCAGAGGCACAAATTTTTATTAAAAAAAAAAAGAGAAAAATCCTCATCAAGAGCGTACTTTAACTTTCAAAGGAAGAGCGATTAACCTATTCTAAAAAAAAAAAAAAAGAAGAAGGGCGAAGAAAGTTAAAGTACATTCAGAGGTCCGATTTACCACATAGAAGAATTCACTTGGCAAAATGTATACATACGCAAAAGGAAAAAGTGATTTCTTCGAAGGACAAAGCGTAGAAACTTATATGAAGGAAGTTGCACTCTACGAAAATTCTCTTCGAGAATGAAGTAATTATTCTTTAGAAAACGAGAGTGCAAGTCCCCTCAAAGTATAGGATATTGCAGTAAGCTCATGGTATAGGGGCAACATGGTATAGTTACATACAAAGTGGTATAACTATGTCGGTAAAGTACGCTCAAACAACATACCACAAGCTCACCGCAACATCGTATAAATAAACTTGTTCAAAAATGAATAATAAATGCATTCTCAAATTCAAACAAAAGTCTGTACAAATAAAGAATCATTTTATTCAATTGCAGATATTGCAGATACAGGTTTCAAAATAAAAAGCAGGGGCCGGTGCCTGCACAACATCCGACCATTACACAAAAAAGGAATCAAAAAGCTCAACTCTTCATTTCTTCTTGCCGCCTTTAGACCCTTTACCCGGTCGAATGGTTAGCTTTTCAGGTCTTTCAGGTTGGTCTGAAGGCATAAGGGAAGAAGGGGAGGGAGGTGCAACTGGTGCAATTTCCGGTTCCTCTTCAGTGGTGATAATTTTCTTCCCCCTCCTCTTCGATTTCCCATGCTTCTTTCTTCTCTTCGAAGAAGACTCACTCCCCGGAGTAACGAGGGCGGACAAAACTACGTCGTCAGAAGGAGTCCGCTCTGGAGAGATCTCGCCTCCTTCGAGTCCCTCATCTTTTTGCTCCTGCGAAGCAATAGGGTCATCCAAGCCATGAAGAGCCTCAATTTTCTCCTCTTGTGACCCAGGTTGTGAAGCAGAAGGAGGAGTCACCTGAAGAGATGGAGGAGGAATAACCAGAGAAGGCGAAGTCTGCACGGCACTTGTTGTTTCAACTGCAGAAGGAGAAAAATTGAAAATGTTAGTATCTTCCCGAAAGAAGGGAGATATGGGTTCATCGAGATTCAAGAGGTAATCGAGAAGCTCATCAAATTTTTGAGGAATAAGCAGGTAATCCACCTGAATCGGACCAATGACGAAATTACCTGAAGATGTTGGCTTCGTCAGTTCAATCTCATAATTCTGAGCCCCAATGTCCTCCAAAGCCTCTTCATCAGTAGGGGTAATTACCCCGGTTCTTGTAGGAGGCGGCGAATGAGCACTAGAGCCTGTAATGTCCACCTCGGGAGAAACTAGAAGACGTTCAGAGGTAGTAGGCGGTACTTCTTTCTCAGAACGCTCCTCTTCCGCCGTCCCGGCCCGCGCTCTGGCAAGCTGCTCTTTTCCCTTGGCGAGAGCGACGCGGGCTTCATCATCAAGATAATGCTCTTCAAGGGCTGACTCAGCATATCCAGCACCTTTACCACCGAGCATATCAAGTGTTGCCTCCCAAACTTCAGCCAGTGTGATTTCATACTTGGGGCCTAGAAAGGCAAGGCTGCCACGTCCCAAAATGCTGTGCAGATAAAAATCGAATAATGTGGAGCTAATATCAGCTTTGGTTGCTTGATGAGCCTCTTCGGCCGCAAGTTTACCAGCAACAGCCTCGTCGCGCTCCTTTTCGGCCATAGCAAGTCGAGTTTTTAACAACTCTATCTACAAGCTTTGAGAGCCGGTCTGTTCTCGCAGTTGTACAGTTTCAGCACGATATTCTTCCATGACCTTTTCCTTGTGTGCAAGCTTATCTTCGACTGCTCTTTGACTGGCATGCGCATCTCGTACTTGTTGCTGAAGCATGCTCTCCTTTTGAGAATGGAAAGTAGATGAAGTAGCTAATTCTTCCTTAAGTTTTTCTACTTCCGCTTCCAGCTTTTCATTGTAGGAAGCAATACTTCTCATTTCGGCGTCATGCTGTTCGAGAGTCTTCTGCCACTCAGCCTTATCATTCTCCATTGTAGCATGGCCTCGAGATTGGCTCGGTTAACCCTCTGAAGTTCGTCGACGAGTTTTTGCCAGTTCGACATTCTTTCGATATCGGTCCCGACAGTATCAAGATTTCGCAGCATAGCCGGTTTGTCGAGAGGAACCAAGTCGAGATCAAATCGAACCCCTCTCAGGCACCACTGAGGAAATCGACTTTGAAGAGTGGGAGGACCTTGCTCGACTTGGTATGCGGGCCGGTTGATGATTGCTTGAATGTCGGAGCGAACGGGAGCAGGAGATTGAGCAGGGACATGTTCAGAAGCTGAAGGAGTTGTTTCTTCAGTAAGTCTAGCCCGCTTGCTAGAAGAATCGTCTATGTGACTCTTTCCTCTCTCATCATGAGCTTTTCTCTTTTGGGTATCATCATCTCTGTGGGGAAGATCATGTCTTTCTTGTTCCCTTCGGCGACGTTCTTCATATGCTCGTCTCTCGTCGGCTTTCCTGATGGCCCTCTCTTCATCCGACTCTCTGTAAGAAGGAAGGTAACGCCTGTAATCATACTGGCTACGCCTCCCGTAGCGCTGGAAATCATCATAATACGAGCCACTGCGCCCCATAGGAGAATCTGGAATTAAAATAATAAGCTTTAGAAATCTTTAAAGTACAAGAAGATAAGTGCATAGAAGTGATGAGAAATCCAAAGTGTCGTGTAACGTGTAAACTACGCGCATCGAGTTACAAACCACTCTGTGGAATAGAGGTAGTGATAACTTGAGTAGGAGGAGTTGACATTTGTTGAAAAGAAGATGTCGCCTCGATTACAGAAGAGACAGTTTTAGAAACATCATCTTTGAAAAGTTCTTGAGATGTCACAATTAAATCGCTCAACCCCTCAAAAACATCATCGCCATCTTGTTTTTTGGAGCTTGCTTTCTTAACTCCTTCACTAGTAGATCGAGGGGGTTCTTCCTCTTCAATAACTGGGGCAAGTACAGACTTGTCAGATGGCCCCGCAACATCTTTCGGAATTGAACACTTAACTAGTGAAGTTTCTATAGAGGTTCCTCCCTGCAAGTGCTCTTTAGTGGAGACTGGGGCATCAGGAGTGCTCGTCGGAGAATCAGGAACCTCCGTTGGAACTTCATGTATTTGAGTGGAACGAGAAGGATGTAGAAGCTCAAACTGATGAAGAAGTTCTTCTGTCAATACAAATTTTGCGCTTCTTTCTTCAGCAGCCACAGTGCTTAGCCTTTCAAAAACTGACTTATGGCTGGAATCTCTAGAAGGAGGAGGAAGTGCTGGAAAGTTAAGGAATGGAATCAGCATCTAGCAATACGAACCAGGTAAAACTTAGAATAAAATTAAAGAGAAAAAAGATCTCACTTCCTACTCTCCAGTCTGCGTAAAATTCTGCGGGGCAACGAATGTAGAAGTATTGATTCAGGAATCCATGTGCACTCTCCGGCAAATCCAAAATAAGTTTGCGGTTCCTCGCACCTCTTACAAGTACAATTGAAGGATGGTCCTTGTTCTTCGCAAAAGTGCACAAGTAACAGATTTCCTCAAAACTCGGAAGACGATCAAGAGTCCTCCTGAACAGAACACACAATCCCATCAAAATAGCATAGCCATTGGGGTGCAGCTGAAAAGGAGAGATCGTCAGTCGAAGTAGGATTTGCCGGAGAAATTCATTAAAAGGAGGAATTGCTCCACTCAAGCACATTTGTCGATTAATGGCAACAAAACCGTAAGGTGGTCTATCAGCAGAGTCATTTGGTCCAGGGAGTAAAACTTCTGCCTCGGCAATGCCAAATTGAACGCATAATTGATTAAGCGTCCGCTGTTTCAAAAGGGTAGGAGTTCTTTCCGGAGGATTCTCTAGTGGAGTAGCAATCGGGAAAACCCCTTCAGCGTGTTCTATCATCTCTTCTTGTTGAGACGTCATTCTACATAAGCGAATGGATGTTCAGATGAGAAGGTGCATGTTTCCTAAAAAGTGTGAAGTGTTGTGCAGAACTTTAAAAAAAAAAGCAAACATAACTGAAGTTAAACTAGTTGACAATTAGTCGACTATGAGATTTCAGGACTTGTTAATATAAAGCTCAAGTGAAGTGTTAACGCGAACGAATCAACTTTAACTGGATATTTTAGTTTTGCTTTAACACTTCACTTGAATTCATTGGTTCACAGCATTTCGTTCACACAATTCATTTAAGTTAATTACTCTTTATCGACTAATCTGTCATTCGATGTGGGCAGTCAATGGCAGTATATTCGTCCCAGTTTTCTGCAAATATTATGTTTAACAGGTTATTAGCATTAGAGATAATCTGCAAGGAAGTACAACAAAATCCAAGTTCAAACAGTTCAATCAAAGTTGTCTCAAAATGTCACAAGTCCTAGGTCGTCCGGCGACCTAGCATAGGTCGGAACCTTCTTAGGTCGCGCTGTGCAAAGTAAAGGATAAGGCATTTCAATCTCGTCATATTGTTAGCTCGGCCGCGACCTAGAGTTTATGTCGCAAGAAAGTTAGGTCGTGCGGTTCCTAGCTCGAGTAACTCTTAGCTCATGAAAAGTCTTAGGTCGCGCAAATATTAGGTCGTTCAGCGACCTAGTATGGGTCGAAACTATTCCTTAGGTCGCAAGGGTTCTTAGATCACGAATTATCTTAAGTTGCTCAAATTCACTAGGTCGCTAGCTTCCTCTCCACGCAATGCTTCACCGGACCTGATAACCTGCTATCAACTACACCGAAATCCATCATCCTATTCGTGAAGTTCATCATCTTTTCATACCACCAAACCATTCGAAAACCGATTCAAAGTATCTCCGATCTATCATAAATCTAACTCACAACTGTGCGTTCGTGAATCGCAACAACCACAATAACCAGTGACGATCAAAAATCGATCACAACGCAACTCAAAGTGAAGCGCGACGCGCAAAATCGATTTAAGGTTCAGAGGTTGGAGTTCGTGGTTCAATGGCGATTATGGAATGAATAAAGATCGAAGATGCTTACGTAATTTGATAGCAAGAATGAATTGATGAATGATTTGGTTGAATTCGTCTTTAAAATCGCAGAATTCTGTTAATGGCAGAGCAAGAAATTGAAGCAGTTAGGTAATGGAGAAGAAATGACCTAGCAATTTATATGGAGCTGAAAGAAGAAGGCGAGTAGACGCGCGAGTTAGCGTATGTTTTAGGTCGCTTACGACCTAGCAAAGTTAAGTCGAAGCACACGACCTATGACATAGGCCTGTACTTCGAGGGGCAAATGTTAACTCCTATTTCTACCACGACCTAAAACTCCGCGACCTATAACTCAGCAGCCCAACGACCTAAGAGTACCTGACGACTTAATGGTCTCAACGACCTAACGACATAATTGTATTAGCGACCTAACTCTACGAAGCAGCTATGCGACCTAAAGACTTAAGCATTGTCACGACCTACGACCTATGGGGAGTAGCGACTTAATTCCTGAAGATATGGAGCGACCTATCAAGCTTTGCGACCTAACAGAGAGCTGCGACCTAAAGGAGGCCGCGACCTACCAAGCTTCACGACCTAACCAGATAAGTAAGCAAGCAACCTAAAGACTTTATGCGACCTAACTGTCCACCGACCTATGAAGTTCCGCGACCTAAGGAAGACCGCGACCTATAGAATTCACACGACCTAGCGGAGTGCTTCGACCTAAGGAAGGTCGCGACCTAAGGGATTCAGCGACCTAAGATCAGCTATGGCTACAGGCAAGTACTCACGACCTAGGGTAGGTCGCTAACGACCTAAACACGTAAATAAAGAGGCCGCCTCTACTATGCCGCTGAGTGTTAGGTCACGCACGACCTAGAACTTGTTGAAAAAAGCATGCGCCTACTCATGAAAAAGGAAAACCGGAGCTTCATAGGTCGGAGACGACCTACGACCTTGCTTAGGTCGGTCACGACCTACGACCTAAGTCCGAGCAAAGCCTATAAATACACCCCTAATTCCAACTAGAGAAGGACTTTTGGGCTCACTCTCTTCAAGCGTCGATACTCTGCTGCATTCCGAACCAATCTAACACTTGAAGCTCTCAAGACACTAAGAACGCTACAAACAACTTCAAGAAGAGATCACATACATCCAACATGGATTCGAAAACTCTCATCTTCATCGAAGTTTAGGCTACTTGTTCTAAGTCTCTTGTAATTCAAAGTGTATTGTACTTGGGAAGAATTGTATCAGCTTGTAACGAGATCATTAATAAAAGTACTTAAAGTGGACGTAGGCCATACCCTTAAGCCGAACCACTATAAAATTGTTGTTGTTTACTGCTTTTCTTCTATTATCTGCTTGTAATCTGTTCCCGAGCTACCGGGTGGTGCTTTCACAACTACAACTCATACACCGGGGTGTTAGCGTTCAAATTTTAGCGTTAACACATAGGCTAATCTAGTTTTGTTTTTTTGTAGCCTCATCCATCTTAATAGGAACTCCTATGGTGCTTGTTAAAGCACTAATCGCCTTATTACCCCACAACTTGAAACTTAAACCAGATAGTCTTACCTACATAGGTAAAGATGTAAGAAGATCTCTATCTTTTCTCATGTTTGGAGTCAGTCTCTTCATTATGATAAGGTTTCGATCCATGAACCAATGACCTGACTTCAAAATCTTATTACAATCCTCCTCAGATCCAAATCTAACCACGAAGAAGCCGTTATTCCTTGTGTGGACAGAGAACGGCTTCTGCGTTGATCATACCCTGTTAGCGTGTCCTTCAAAAGTTTTAAACCATGGTTTGTAACCAACCACATAGAGTAATATACATAAATCCCATCCTCCTTCTGCTTCTTTGATGGCTTCAGTTGAAAGATTGCCGATCCTTTTACCATCAGCTGTTTTTGGTTCAATAAATTCCAGATCTAGGTTTCCTAAATCTCCAACTGCACCTATTTTAACTGCCTCATTGTATGAAACTTTTTTAGCATCTTCTGGGACCGTAAATTTGAATTGATTTCTTCCAGATTGAGAGGTAATCTGTTTTGACATTTTCGTAGGTTTTAAAGAAGTTTTTCCAAATTTAGGTTCCTGCGCCCTTCTACCTGAGATCCGATCTGTATTGGACTCGGCTCTATTCAAATTATTCCCTCCCAGATGCAGCCTAGGTTCCGGTCCCGGAATTGGGGCCTTGCCCCTTTTCCTTCTAACCTCCTCCCAGCCTTCCTCATCTCGCAAAGACCCCATGTGTGACGTTCTAGTTGTGAAGAGTATGAATTGAAGAGAGTTTAGAGCTAGAGAACGTTAGGAATTGGATAAGCCCTAATTCCGATGTTCCAGATGTGAAGAGAGAGAATTGAAGAAGAAGAATCAGTAGGAGAAGAAGGAAGAAAACCCTAATCTCCAGATCAAGCCGCCATTTTTGCTCACACAAGCCATTTTTGTTGTACACATTTGAGATATTCGACGTTCATTTTTAGGTTTCCAAGAGAGGAATTGTTAAGATAGCAGTTTTGTTTTTGGTAAAACAGGTTTTGATTATATATATTATATTATGCACTATTTCGAAATAGAGTTGAAATAAGAACGGGGTGTCTAAACTCTGAAAACTTTTATTTTTGTGTTTTGTGAAAATATAAGAAAATAAGTTTTATGACTTATACATTTTGATAATTAGTAAGTTAAAAGCAAAAATTTTAATTTCAATGAATACAAATTATTAATAAAAGAAAAGTTGGAATGAAATTTAACTTAAGTTAAATAACATATGTTTTGAAAAGAAATCAGACTTACGTAAAAGGTAGTTGAAGTGATATTTGGAAATGAAATTGATTCACTAATTAAATAAGTTAGTGAATTGATTTGATATAATTGAATAAAGAAATTGGATTTGATTTAAAATGAATGAACTTAGTGTAACAACCCGTATTTTAGGTCTTTAAATTTTAATATTTAATTTATTTCAATATTCAGATTTGGATTTGAATTATGATAAATTATCTATTCCAAACTCAGACTTGATTTTTAATGATATATTTTTAGTTTAATTAAAAAAAAATCCATAATTTTTAATTTGGAAAGTAAGTAAATTTTCGTTTGATGCTTTTTGAGGCAAATGTCCGTACTTTTAAATCTTTATAGAACTTAATGCCCTAATTATTTTATTATTATTTTGTAATCGTGTCACATTGTTATACGCGATCGTTGTGTTGAGATGACTCGAAGGTTTTATATTCCAGAAATCAGCATTTTGCTTTGTGGAGCACCCGAAAAATAGAAGAGAGTACTCATTAGAGATGCCTCGAACCCTTAATCACTTCGAAAACCATATACGGTCTAATGAGGAGTTTCATGACATGTTGAGATCTTGGGATCCATGTGTGATTCCAAAACCCGTTAGGGTATGGGAATCCGGGTGTGATTCCAAGATCTAATTGAGATATGGGAATCTTAGTGTGATTCCGAGACCCATTGGGGGTATTGGAATCCATGTGGGATTCCATGATCTATTTAACGATGGGGTGCGAGTTGAAATGCCGGGGGTAGCCTTTTTAGTGGGAATGACTAAAACCAGAGATGGGAGGCATGGCTAGTAGGGTTGGCAAAATCATAAGGTGCTGTCGGCTCCTCCTAGATTGGTTGCTTTTGTATTAACCATTTTATTTCCAATTATTATGTAATAACCATTATAATCCAATTACATTGAAAATTTTCAATTTCACCCATTAGTTTAGATTTTAAATCAAATAAATTATTTACCTTCGTTCCATTCTTTATTACATCAAATTTTAATTTAATTTACGATTCTCACTCCCGTTATTTTATTAATTACCATTAATGTAACGTTTATTATCTACAACAGTCATTAAAATTACTTATCTACATTGATTGCATAAATTTTCCACTAATTACGTAATTCTTTATCGGTTACTATAATATTGGATTCATTAAATTATCACTAATTATATCATTGCATTAGTTAATACAATATTCCCATTTGTTTTCTTATATTAAATTTCTTAGCCTAGAATAACAATTTCCATTACTCCAATGCATCGTAATTTCATTTTTTTATTTTTTATACTTAGCTTTAATTTCAAATGTTGTATTTCATTTCTTCATTTTCTTCAGTATGAATTATAAAACCTTTTATTTCTTCCTAAATTTAATTTCAAAATCCTTTAAATTTAACTAATTTAATTATCAAAATTTATGCGTCGTTACATTGACTGTACAATAACATGGAGAATAATTTACTAGGTGCATAATACTGTTTGCCTAAGCAAACATCCATTCTTCACTTAGAAGATTATTTTGATCACCACAAAACAAATCAGGACTTACTTTCCTGAACCAATCCAAAGAAAATATACCTCTTTTTCTTAAATTTTCTATTCAAAAGAATTATATTTAAATATATTTTTAAATAAATATTACCACTTTCAAAATTATTTATACTCTAGAACTATCTCAAATAAAACTATTATTTCTTTTTCCACAAATCATTTAAAATGATTATACACACATTTACTCTATGGTAAATCAAATCAAACTTTTGAAATCAAATCAAAATTTATTTTATCAAAACACTTTTATAACAGGATCCTTACAGGTTTTGGTTATCATGAGGTAAAAACCCATCCATGTTATGTGTGGCGTGGTCTTACGAGATGCCTTTGATTTTAAAAAAATTTACAAGACAAAATAATTAAAATTCTTTGTGATTTGATTTCTCATGCTAGTTTTACAAACTAACCCGACGGTTTTTTCCTATAATGCTCAGGTCAGACAGAGCATATTTCCAAGTTTAGCTGGATGCTTGAGCTTCAAGATGAAAGCTAGGACCCAGAGACATATTCACATACATGGTTAAATTTTCGTTGCATTCATTATTGTAGTTATCAACAATTGTAAGGGCTGGTTGTTATAACTGTCCATGCTGAATAGGTCATTACACTCTTATTAATGTCTATATATACATATATCACAGGTTTGCTTTTATGTAAAGATTTGTTATAGATTATAGATTATTCGTTCTGCTGTGGGATTTTGTGTTGTTCTGTTTCTTCTTGTCTTCTTCTTCTTTCTTTTTCCCTAACTATCCACCTTTTCGTTCAATTTGGATAGGACATGTGCTGTTTATTGTCAACTTTAACTTTACGAAAAAGTGGGTCACTACCGTTCATAAAAGAGCTTAGGTTGAGCGAACTCCTAGGCATAGGTGGGTTTACTCATTTGAGATAGGGTAAGTGAGACCATAGGATGTGTTTGAGAGTGTATAAAAGAGCACGTATTTTCTAGTGATATTAAAATATTTTATATTAAGTTATTTGATTTATTAAGTGGCTTAAGAATTCTGGTTAATGCGTTTGGCAACGTTATCGATAGGGATTTCCTAAACACTCGAACAAGACCAACTGACACGATACTGATTTTAAAAATTGGGTAAATTGAATAATTTTACCCAGAATTATATTTTATATATAAAAGAAGTATCTTTCCTAAAAATTTAATAAGTTATTCTTATTTGTGCTTGGTTGGTAGAAATGATAATATTTCATCATTATATCATCTCGGATTTGATTAGTCATGCTCTTTCAATTTTGAGCATTGACTATTATCCTTTAATCCATCTTGAAATATTCCTTTTGAAATCTTGATTGGGTAGATAGGAATTAGGGAATATTGAAACGAATACTTTGTGAATTAAGTTTTAGAATTTGAATATGAGGCGTTCGTTGAAAATGTTAGGGTAAAATTTGATTTCTAAGGGTTGTTTGCTTAAAAGAAAATTTGAATATTTTAGAATGAATTTTTTAGTAATGGTTTTATATAAATATTAATTTAATTTAGTTTAAATAAATGTTGTTTTATAAAATGGAAATTGGAATATTTTGAAATAAATATTTTGGAAACAATTTAATATAAAAGTTAGTTGTATTTAATTGTTAGTTTATTACAGAAGTTTATTAAAAGAAACTTAAATATTTCTGAAATAAATGCTTCAAAATGATTTATATAAGGAAGCTAGAATATTTTTGAAATAAAATCTTGAGGAACGATTTCCATTAAAGGGATATATTTTATAGATTTGATTTATTAAATTGTGCCTTGTAAATAAATGGAATTAGAGAGTCAAAGTTCGATGATTTTTGAAAATGGTTTTCATGATTTGCAGGTTCATAATAGTAATTGAAAATGTTCTTGGGATAAAAATATTTGTAAGAAAGGGATTACTACCGTAAGGATCCTGTTATAAAATTGTTTTGATAAAATAATTTGATTTGATTTCAAAAGTTTGATTTGATTTACCATAGAGTAAATGTGTGTATAATCATTTTAAATGATTTGTGGAAAAAGAAATAATAGTTTTATTTGAGATAGTTCTAGAGTATAAATAATTTTGAAAGTGGTAATAATAGTTATTTAAAAATATATTTAAATATAATTCTTTTGAATAGAAAATTTAAGAAAAAGAGGTATATTTTCTTTGGATTGGTTCAGGAAAGTAAGTCCTGATTTGTTTTGTGGTGATCAAAATAATCTTCTAAGTGAAGAACGGATGTTTGCTTAGGCAAACAGTATTATGCACCTAGTAAATTATTATCCATGTTATTGTACAGTCGATGTAACGACGCATAAATTTTGATAACTAAATTAGTTAAATTTAAAGGATTTTGAAATTAAATTTAGGAAGAAATAAAAGGTTTTATAATTCATACTGAAGAAAATGTAGAAATGAAATGCAACATTTGAAATTAAAGCTAAGTATAAAATAAAAAAATGAAATTACGATGCATTGGAGTAATGGAAACAGTTATTCTGGGCTAAGAAATTTAATATAAGAAAACAAATGGGAATATTGTATTAACTAATGCAATGATATAATTAGTGATAATTTAATGAATCCAATATTATAGTAACCGATGAGGAATTACGTAATTAGTGGAAAATTTATGCAATCAATGTAGATAAGTAATTTTAATGACTGTTGTAGATAATAAACGTTACATTAATGGTAATTAATAAAATAACGGGAATGAGAATCGTAAATTAAAGTAAAATTTGATGTAATAAAGAATGGAACGAAGGTAAATTAATTTATTTGATTTAAAATCTAAATTAATGAGTGAAATTGACAAATTTCAACGTAATTGAATTATAGTAGTTATTACATAATAGGTGAAAATAAAATGGTTAATACAAATAAAGGTGAATGTAAATGGAATAATACGTAATAAGTGCAATTTGATAGGAATCAATGTTAGTATAAATTTATGAAATAACTATGAACCAATGAATGTATTAAAGTTGTAAAGGTCATGATTGATTGCGTTAAATAAATTGGGAATTCAATTTCATTAAAGGTAATTAAATATTATCTTAATTAATGTAAAATTTAGATAATTTTTTAAACTAATATTAACTCCATTCAGAATATGACAATTGGTATAACATTTGGCTTGTAAACATATATTTTAAATTACCTGTTTTATTTGTTGATGGAATTAGAATTTTAAATAATTGGTAATAAAATAAATGAAAGTTACATTAATGGAAAATGGAATAAGATGTTTAGGAGTTGGCAAAATTTGAGTATAGTAAAAAGTAATAAAAGGTTAATTAGGTTATGGAGTAGTAATGAACTTAATAAAAGGGCTTGGAATGGAAACATACCAATTTATTTAAATTTAATACATATAATAAATGGACTTTTTGTAGGATGGAATTTAATACTACGATGATTAGAACTAAGAGGAATTTGGGAAACATGAAGGGTAATAGTTATGATCAAATATAATTATACCATAGGATGAAATTGATCGAATAATAATTGGCTAGATAAAAAGGATTGAAATAAATCAAGTTAATTTATTTGGATAAAATTTTATTAATTGAGTTTATTGTGAATGAAATTAATTATTACGTTAATTAAAAAAAATTAAGTTGAAATTGGGAAATATTTATGTAATAGCTTTGAACAATTGTTAATTTAATCCATTTGACTATAATGAATTTGATAATAAGAATGAATAGTGAATTCAATGGAATTTTTGAAAAGTTAATTTATAATTGATGAACATAATGGAATTTGAATTCACGCTGAAATTCATGATTTATCATCTTTAAATTGACATCTAAACTTGTTTAAATTAGTGTAATTGATTAAGAAAATTTTAAGGGTAAAGATTTGTAAATTTTAGAATTGAAATGTAAAAGTTGATTTAATTAATTAGTTTTAATTTATTTAATTAATGTAAAAATAGCCATTTTGGCCACTGACTCGAATTTCGATGAAAGTAGTTTCATCGGATCTGTATCGGTAAATTATTATAGGATTTCAAGTTTCATATCGATCGGACTTTTCGTTTGATCGTACGGGCTTGAAATGCCTTGAAATCAATTTAATTCAAATCAATTGTAATCAATTTGAAAATATTTTTTTAGCATGACTTCTTCATACGACGGAATTTAGACTTGAAAGCTTTTCCATTGAGTTTAAAATATTTTAAAACATCTATTTTAATAAACGGGTAAACCCAATTTTGTTCCGGAGTATCGTCCAACGCATACATCTATTTGATCTGATCCATTCTTTTCAAACCTTCTCTATAAATATCCGGTTATAAACCCTAGCCCTCTATTTTCTCATTTGTCCGTACCTATACCTTCATCTCAACTCTCTTCTCCTCAATGGCAGACAAACAAATTACAGATCCAATTTCAAATCAACCCAAAGCATAAATTTCAACCTCCTTAGAAAAATTTGACAAAAATATATATCGAAGCTCTCGACTAGCATAATTCACTGGTGGTGTTCGTTTTTCGATTCGAGTTACTGTTTGTCCAGAATTCAATGATTAACTACCGGCCGTTCGTTGTGACGAAATCAAGTTCATCTGATCGTGGAATAAAGGTTACTGTTGGGTAGAGGGGAACCAGTAGAGGCCATTGGTGGGTTTGGTTCGTAAGTTTAACGGCTAGATCGCCGTATAAATTTCAATTAGGGTTAGTTTTAATGTGGCGGCCGCGAGCTGTAGGGGACGTCGCGAGCACCAGGGTGGAGTCGCTAGAGGCGCCTGGCTATGGGGATGACGGTGGTGATTTTCGTTCGTTGTAAGGAGAGGCGTAGTGATGGCTATCGCCGGTCAAAGGGAAGGTTCGAACGTGTTTGACTGGGCCACGAGTTTTAGTCTCTGATAGATAGTTCGCGTGCAGGTAAGATGGAGAGAGAGAGAGAGGGTGTGACGTGGCTATCTTTTGGGGTGAGTGTGTTTCTTTATTTTTTTTAATTTAATTTTATTTAGATTCCAAATCGTTTAACATGAATAACATACGCATACGAACCCCGTTTCACGCACGATATTTTTTGTTAGGGTCGTTTTCAAATTCCGGACATTTTGACATTAGTTTGGACGAATTTGAAGACTGTCCAATTTTTTGATTTAAATTGGATTTAAATTCAATTTAAATTCGAAAGGTGAGTGTTTTAACCCACTCACAACTTCTAAAATTTCTTATATTTGTTAAATTGATTTATGATATGAGTAGAAATTCATTTGTGACTGTTTGGCATATTTTTATTCATCATCTCAGTTAAATCGCATTTATTTAAATTTAATTGCTATTTAATTTATTCATTTCATTTAAACTGCCAGTTAAATTGTTAATTAATTATTCATTGCATTTAAACTGCCAGTTAAATTGTAAATTAATTATTCATTTCCTATAAACTTGAAGTTAAATAGTTATTTAATTTATTATTGAATATAAACTGCTATTTAATACCTATTGTTTATTTTCCGTTCTATATTGATGCTATTGTTTGAATTTGATGATGATTGCGATAAATGGTTGATGGTTGATATTGGATGAATGGATGTTGTATTTTATATTGTTATAAACTGCAGGTTATTATGCATTTTCATCTCATTCGGGATTGTGGTTTGAAATGATGTATAACCGTAAAATTTTATTTCTAAATTACGGATTGAAATGATAAATATCCGTATCACTTGACCGTAGGATAGAAAATTTTATACAGACACCGCGTTATCTATATAGAAATATTTTGAAATAATTTCTATGTTTTTGTAAAGGAATATACGGGTTATATAAATATTGATTTTGATGTTATATAAACGTCAAATTTATATTTTAATTCTAGCTATATATAAATATGCTTTGAAATATAAAATAAGCCCAATATTAAAGTTTGATTATTTTATATAATATGGTTAAAGGCATATTGATTTTTGAGATTTTATAAATATTACTTATATATATATATATATATATTTATATATAGTTGAAATCATGTCTTTTACTATGTATGAATTTGGTGGATAACAAATAGATTAATAATGGAGTTGATTTTTATTTAAATAAATAGGTTTAAGTGATAAAATCATACTTTAATATAAAAGTTATGAAGATTTAAAATAAATTAAGATTTGAAGGTAAATTGGAGATTTATTTGAAATTGAGAGGTATTTAAGAATTTAACTCCATAAGTTGATGTAAAGGTATTAAACTTGAAATTTTAAAAGATATGATATTTATAACTGGATTTTTCAAGATTGAATTAAATGAATATTTCTAATATAAATAAATTGAAGGAGATATTTAGTTATTGGAAATTTGAGTTTATTTAAATGATTATGAATTTATTTTGCAAATATTTCGAAACTAAATAATAGGATATTGAAAGTTTGAAATATATGGAAATTTAAATGGTTTATTTGGGAATTCAAATCTGTATTTGGAATTGATTTGAGAAATTAAAAAGCTAATTTACTTTATAAAGTAATTTATATTTAAACCATTTAAGTATTGAAAATTTTGTTTCAAAGCTATGGGGTTTAAGATATATATATTTGAAAATATTATGATTTTGGGAAAATGGGATATTTACAAAATAAAAATGATATCATATTGATTTGGGGCTTTAAAAAAATATAAATGATATCATATTTATATGTTTTTGAAAGAGATATTATATTCTGGTTCTAAAGTATATTTTTTTTTTGAAATAACCGCGGTGTTATAATAACGATGGTTGTTGAAGAGAGAGGGATCAGAAGTTGTCATACTCTCTACCAACTTCGAAAACCACTTCAACAACCGTGTACGCGGTGGAGATTCCAGAATGAAGTAGGATGGTGGCGGCGTTTCCTTTGAGGTAAATACGTGGACCCAACTCCCGTGAGTTGGCATAAGGTGGCTAAAACAGGAGCGATTTACGGGTTAATGAGGTAGCGCCTTTGATCGGACGCATCCCTTCGATATTATACTTCGACTTTTGGATTATTTCGGTTGCCACTTTTGATTTCTTTGATTTGGGGGTGTTGTTCGAGGTGGGTGGTAGCTGCTGCTACGCGTTTCCACCGACCCGGAAGCGTAATTGGTATATCTACCCTGGCATCGCCTAGTTGTGTCGTGTCACCTACCATACCGAGCCTTGTACGAGTTTGGATTTCTCCCATAGCCCGTGTGGTATCCTCTAGTGGCTTCCCGATCAGGAGGGACTATGATATTGGATGGACTATTGGGACTATTATTGTGTTAAGGGGAATATTGGGTCACTCCTTAACGCTATTTAAAAGTATATTTATTTTACTATAGACATTATTATAATAGCGAAATATTACTACATAGTAAGTAGTTTAACGGATCCTTTGGAGATGTGAATCCCGAGCATCCCTTGAGTTACTGCACTCATATTTATTTCTATTGATTTAACTCATAAAAAATATTTTAGTTCTGACTCGAGTGTTTTGTCTTTTGAATTCGCTCGGGTCAGTCCGAGCATTTCAGGATTTGAAGATCTTACTTCTGGAGGACAAAGACGAAGATTTTATACTATGATATATTATATTAGTCCACTACATCACATTTGTTCCACTGCATTGTTGGTATGTGTAACTCTGATATGTATTGTGTAAGTAAAATCAAATATTTTGTAAAACGGTTTTATGAACTGTATATTTTATATTATATTTTATCGTTCCGCTGCAAGATTCTGTTTCGTTTTTTTTCCTTCTTTTCTTTTCCTTATTTACCCCATAACAGCCCGCCCTTCCGTATTGTTTGAATTGGCACGTCTGTCGATTTAAAGCGTGCGAAAAGTCGGGATGTTACAGTCGAGACGTCCGGACAAATTCAAAGTAAGCTAGAAACTGATAGTTTGATGAAAACTATTTATTTTGGAAATACATTTGGTATGATTTTGTAACGACCCAGGATTTTTATGAATTTAAATTGATAATTTAAATGAATTTTTGAATTAAAATTGTAAAATTTATTGTAAATGGCAGCGAGTTTCCCCGATCGTAAATAGAAAATATATATTAAGTCATATGAATTTGAAAATTTGTATATATGTGAATATATGTATATATTGGATTTGAGATAAAATCTTAAATAAATGTTTTTTTAAAAAAATAAAAAAATAAATAGAAATTGTTACAAATGGTTTGAAATAATAAGTATTAACATAAGTATGAACACTAACACCAGTAAAAAGCAACAAAACTAAAATAAAATGAACAAAACAAATTAAAAATATAAATATCTTTTGTATAACCAAGATAAGTATGTAAGTTAAAGATAAATATTTAAGTAAGAAATACATTCACATATAAACATAAACAAAACAAAGTAAATACAACCAAATATAAAAGTTTTAGTATGCAAGCAAAAGTACTGAAGTAAGGCAAGCATGGGAACAAATGTCATGCATTTAATGAAAGCATCATCAGCCACCACAAAGAAGCTTTGTCAAAGATAAAGTGTGAACAAACAAATTAAAATATACATATGCATAAATAAGTACAACCAAAACATAACTAAATAAATAAATAAAAAATAAAGTACAATAACATATCAGTACAACATCACTGCAGCCTCCCTTTATAAAGTAACCTCTGATATAAATATGACAGGAAAGTATATATGCATGCACACTTGCAAAATGATGAAAACCAATCAAAGTACATACGAATAGGAGTTAAAATTATCTTCAGCCATGACTATTGTACAACATAAACCATCACCCTATGCACTACAACGTCACCTATAACTTTGTTTTTATATACATCACCTTCTCATCTCAGTTTTGTCCACCATTATAAACTGAAGTATAAAGGTCATTCTTTAACTCAAACAATCATTCAACATAAAACATTTTCCAAGTAATCAAAGCTTGACAGTTTGGAAGCAAAGCAAAGCTTCAGATAAAACAGATTTCAACCTCAACTCTTGGAGTCAACATGATCTGGAAAGTGAGTAACTCCACCTTCAAAAATTTAAAGTGTGATATAGTTGAACATTTTTGCTATGATCAATATTGTTTTGAGATATGGGTTTGCAAATTTCTGAAGCTTGATGTATGCAGGCATTAGAAAAAAAAATTATAACTTCTCTGTTAAATCTCAGAGTGCAGAACAACAAAGAAATTCAACTTCTTTTTTTTAAAATCAATATTAGGCTTTGGTTTTAAAATGAAATAGTCGTATTTAAGAATGAGATATAACCTAAAAATGGTTTCGTGGAATATAAATGCATATGAAGTAGGAAAATCAAATGTTTACAATAAAAACTTAAGTCTCTGGAAATTTCGAATATCTTGAATCATGGATTCAATCATATAGCTTGAATTAAAAGCCCAAGATAGGATTTTTAAAACAAATATAGTGATTTTTAGTTGTTTGTATCATGAGCTGTCTACAGTAGAACAAAATTTTCTTTTAAATCATTTTCTCGTGATTGAGTGATTCGAGTTGGTCAGGGTTGCTGGTGGGGGTGGTCGAGCCTACGGTCATGGTAGGAAAAATGTCTGGAGGAGGCAACGACCACAGTGGCGACGGCGGCGGATCTTTGAAAATTTTAAACCCAGTTTTGTCAGGGGGTAAATGTTTTGTTCGTTCGACCTCCCCTGTTGATCGAGTGCTATCAGGTTTGGGGTGATGGTTGGGGGGCAATGACGAATAGATGGCCGGAATTTCAAACTCTCTGGTGGACGAGGTGATGAGAATAGTGTGTTGACAGGTTTCGAGGTACTGCGTTTTCGAGTTTTCCAGGTTTCGAATTTTTAATTCGAAATTCGATCTCGGCGACGTGGAGGAGCTTCGGTGATCGGAGGTTGGTACAGGGATGGATTACGACTTGGGGAGGCTAGCAGCGTTGATCAGAGACGCCTCTGTTGTTGGTGCACGCGCACGCGGTATCATCAGTGCCTGATGATGTTGAAGTTTGGGGGAAGACAAAGATGGGAACTGGGGAAATTCTCGTGTGTTTCGAATTTTTGCTCGAAGCAAATAAAAGAGGGGCTCGGGTATTAAAGTTGTTACAGGTTTCTTTGGAAAACTGTTTGTTCCCAATTAAAAATCAAGTTTTAAAATCTGGTTCAAAAGCAAATGTTTTGAATTTCTTTATGCCTGAGATTAAGAAGTTTAAGTGGTTTTTGGAAAACTTTGTTAAAATTGGGATGTACTCATTTTAACCCTTAAGTTTAAAACGAAATATGAAAAAGATAAATTTGAAACAAATTGTTTAAATTTGTTTTGTGATGATAATTAAAACATTAGATAGAAAATGTTTTAAATTTGAATTAGTGAAGATAAAATGATATGCACTCATTAAATTAGTTCAAGTGAATAATTGATTTAATAAAATAATCAAGTAATTAAGATATAATAATTAATTAAGAAATGATTTTAAGGATTAATCACTTATTAAAATTAAAGTTGGATATTTTGATTTATTAAAGATAATTAATTATGAAATTGGTTTAAAAGGTTGATATAATTGATATGATTAATAAGAATAATTTAATTAATTAAGGTGATTGATTAATTTATTAGTATCAAATGATTTGTAATTAATAAATCAGGATGGGATAATTAATTCATAAGTAACAAATTTACTTGGAAATAAATTGAATTGATTAGGATTAAAAACGATTTAATTAATCCTTCTTATAGATAACTATTGAATACTTGACTTACTCATGAATGGTTTTATTGTATGAGATGCCTTGAATTGATTTTCCTATCTGATCTGTGATATTTTGTTCTGTGAATTGAGCTGTGTATTTATTCATTTATTGATGATATATTTGTATATTATCTGTGAATCTGTGAATGTAGCGTTATAGTTTATATCGCTTATCAATTATATTTCTGTGTTTTGATCTGTGATGATTGAATGATTGTGCACTATTGTGTTAAAACCCCTGGACCACACCATACACACACAATTATGGATTTCACGAGGAAATCAGTTAAGTCGCAGATTTTTTTGAAATAGTTTTGAATTTGAATTTTTAAGTTCAAAAGTTTTGGAAATAGAATCGGAATAAATGTGAAAAGCTTTTAAAAATGGAATTTCAAGTTAAAATTTACTTTAATTAAGTTTTGAAATTTAAATAATTTGATTTAAATGTGAATTCAAAATTAGGAATTGAATTCTATAATTTAAATTAGGGATAAAAAATGTTAAGTTAGTTTGAAACCATAATTAAAGTATTGTTTTGGGGATTCGAATTAAACCAAAGATGGTAATTTGTATAAATAAAAAGGGGTTTTTCCAAAATAAAGCTATTGTTTCTAAATGATAAAAAGCTTTGGTTTTCAAGTTATATAAAAAGGGATTTCAAGTTTAAACTGAAATAGTTTACCAAGTCATTGATGAATATTTGGAAATGAACTTTGAAAGTGAATATTTGGGAACGATTTGAAAGCTATAAGTTAAATCTTTGATTTAAAGATTTAATGAATTAATTCTTTTGAAACGGAATTGTTTTGAAATCCGGGAATGAATATTTGTGAAAATAGGTGAACTATATGAAATAAATCTTTTGTTTAAAAGATTTGAAATGGTAATTGGGGTAAACCATTTGAAAGTAAGTTTTGAATTTTTAAGTTGTGACTTAATTGAATTCCCATATCCATATGTTTTAAATGTTTTCGCTCACTATTCGGTTTAGCCGGGAAAGGACCTTTGTGTCGTATAACCCATTCCGAATATGTGATTTGACGTTATGGATAGCATTTGAAGACCGGTGATGAAGACCGGGTATTTGCGAAAGCGATAGGATGACCTATCGGTTGTTTCTGCACCGAGTCGCGCCGGTATAGAGACTCCCTAAGTGATGGGAAATCCGATCGGGATTGTGAATATCCGGATTGCAAGGACTTCTTTGGAAGTGCCTTCGGTTCTGTTCGAACCCAGAACAGACTTGTATGGTTTTTTATGTCTGACATTACAATTTGAGATATAAAGCTGATTTCTTTCAAATATATTTCTGTTGGTGGCGGAGAATTTATTCTCTTAGCTTAACACCCTTCTCTGAGACGTACGAGCTCATAGGTTATGTAGTTGATGGTTATCAGCGATATATTCCCAATTTGGTAATGTGACATGCTGAGTGTTGCTGTGAAATGATCATTGTTTGATCATTTGTGATATGATCATTTGTTTGATCATTTATCTTTGTGATCATTTTTATGATCATTTATTGACCCAAAGCACAGCTTTTGTATAAAGCGTGGCTTTGTGGACGAGACTTCGTCGGACCTTACACCCCGGAATGGTCGAAACAGGAAAGATGCAGCAAGGTTATTGGGGGTAGCACCCCTTAGGGTATGTGCATTTCCTTCTGGATACAAGTGGTATCATGGTATGGAGCCCAGATACTTAACTTACGTTGATATCGCAGATATATATGTATTACTTTGTGATTTGTTACTGGGGCCCCGGTTAAAGGTTGGTTACAACCGGGAGATGGCATACTCGTGTCAGTAGTTACCCAGTTAGGGGTAATCCGGCCTTGTGTTGGCAGAGATCCGGTTTGGTTCTCGGGGACGTCCTTCCAGAGGCGTTCTCATGTGGCAATGGGAAGTTCCTTGGCCTGACCATTTGTGGGAAATCCAAAGAAACAGTACGATCTTGTACAGTTTTAGTTGTATAACCTGCCATGGAATGTGGCGGTAACCTTCTATTGAACATGGTAGCTATAGTAGGCATACGATAATGGTCGTATGCTGGCTAAGATTTATATCTTTATTTTCGAAATAAATTTTTCCTACACTATGCACTAGTAATAATATCAAATGTTTCTTTTTAATGCGTATCAAGCATCTTTGACTATCATAAGGAGAAATCTCCTCCGATTCTGCGTTTGCATTGCGTGTGTGTGCGAGAGGCCTTATGGTAGTCTCATTTTTAAAAGCATTGCGAATTGATTTAAAAAAAATCTTTTGTTGATTGTTTTAAAAGATAAACTGTTTTTGTTGCTCACACCAGTCCCACGACTGATCCGGAGTTTATTGTTTCTTTCCTAAACTCTGGGTGCTCAAAATTTTTCTACACGAGCAGTCTAGAGTTGGGTTTTTTTCAGATACCCAGGTTCAGTAGATTATCTGGAGTTAGTTTAGTCTTTGCACCACACCAGTCTTGCTTAGCATGATGCATCGTTATTGGGAGTTCGAGCTATTGCTGGATTGATTCTTGGAAATGGAGTTGCAGTTCTCGGAGTTCTCTTTTGAAGACTATCTTAGAGTTATATTGCTCCGCTGCTAGATGTTATCTATTTTTCTTTTCCGCTGCTATTTTGTTGTATCATATCTCTGATGTATATTGATATCTATTGGATCATCTGTTGTATCAGATATTGTATCAAAGCTGTATATCAATGTATTATTCTTTTATTCCGCTGTTTTATTTACTTAATGTTGTTATAAGCTCCGGCGAATCGGGTTTGAACGGTCGAATCTACGGCATTCGAATACGATATGAAGTATGGATGCCGATTTTCGAGCGCGAAAAATCCGTCTCGTCACAGGTTTCAAAAGAGAGATTTTGAAAATTGAAAAAAAAACTATTTTTAGTTAAAGCTATGTTTTATTAAAATGTTTTCATAAATAGGGAAATGGAATTGGTATTATGGAAAATAAGTATGTATAATGGATGTAGATCATTTCACTTTCTTATAGTTCTCATCCAAATATTCGAGTACAAGGCTTTGAGATATTTCACACCATTCCAAATAAGGATTTATTACTTGATTTTAATGGAGAGCACATAATGATGGTTTTTGTTAGGGGACCAAAGATTTCTATCATAGCTATAGCTATGTAAGGAGGACATGGTTCCTAACCAAGGAGCCTGATCAGGGTTCGCATGAGTAAATCGAATGAGTGGAGCTAGTTTGGAAGTTAAGTCGTGTATTCAAGTAGAAATCGAATCTGATTCTGTAAATAAATGATCAGTGAAAATCATGCAGGCTTATGAATATTATTGAGTGTTCTTATCTAGAATTTCATGAACGAAATTTCTTTTAAGGGGTAGAGATTGTAATAACCCGTATTTTGTGTCTTCAAATTTGAATACTTAATTTACTTAAATACTTGGATCTTGATTTAAATTATGATAAACTATCTGTTTCAAACTGAGACTTGATTTTTAATGACGTATTTTTAATTTAATTTCAAGATTTTTTCCATAATTTAGAAAATAAGTAAATTTTTGTTTGACATTTTTTACGGCAAACATCGGTACTTTTGAATCTTCACAGAACTTAATAACCTGTCTATTTTACTCTAGTTTTGTAATCATGTCACATTATTATGCACGATCGTGCTATGTTTTCTGTCGATCACGGTTCGTACGCGGACGTGATATTGTGCAGTGGGGTTCCCAAAATCTTTTAAAAACAAAATTTAAACTAAGTACATTATATATTTATCTGTATATTGCATACGCATGTCCTTGCTCATGAACTTAGGGGCTTTGCATTTAATGTTATACATCGGTTTATAAAGGATTTTTTTTCATTTTGGCCTCGTTTTTAAACTTATTATCGCAAGTAGCACAGTTTTAAAACTAATATCAAATACAGCTCTGTTTTGATCAGCTCAGCACTTAGCTGGTCGAAATTCACTGACGACTTTTCAGCGTAAATTTTATTTAGAGAAAAACACTGGCGATTTCTCAAAAGTCGTTGGAAAATAAATTACACTGACGACTTTTGAAAAGTTGCAACTGCATTTTGGTCAATTAAGTACCCATCTGGCCAAAACATGGCTATATTTGATACTAGTTTTAAAATAAGGCTATTTGCAATAATAATTTAAAAAACGAGGCCAAAATCCAAAAAAAAAAAAATCCGTTTATAAAACAACCCAGCATCACAGCCTTTTCCATTGTCCTTACACCTTTGCCCTGTACGTATTGGCCTCCATTGCATTAAATGCTATGTCTCATTGGCTAAAAGTAAAGGAATGTTGGACAAAAAAATTCTTCCTTTTTAACACATTTCCGTGCACCGCAAATAAACCCAGCAACTCCTTTTCTCCTTTTCTTTAATATGAAATGGATTCAAATTTACATTTCTTATTCCCTACATGCAAGACAACAGAACTTCATTTTCCTTTCCTTCTCCCTTAAAACAATTTTGAGCATTTCGAACGTACTTCTTCTACATGCATGTAAACGTCCTTAGAGAATATACTTGCATATATTCTCTCACACTGAAACAAACATACATAGCTTGTATATTACTTCTTTTCTATATTTTTCCATTTACAGAAGATGCGGACTCACATAAATATCTACATAGATTCATTACCTCCTCTACCTACTTCATATATTAAAGGTGAAGAAAATATATCTGCGAAATGAAAGTAAATATACACCAAAATATGTACACGTTTGTGCATGCTTATCCATGCATGCAAACGAGAAAAGAAAAAGGGTGTGTACGCACTCGATGGCTTGTGTAAATGCATGAGCAGGGATTGCACAGGAGAATGATGGAAGAAGTGTGGTCGTGGCTGGTGTAGCAAGTGGGTTTGATGGAGTTTGGCTTTGCTCGGATGGAGGCCCTGGCTGGTGGAAGGTAGGTGCGGCCATGGGGTTTGGGTCGGTGGTGTTGGCAATGTTAGTGAGTAGGGTGGCGGTCTATGGCTTGTGGTGGCGGTGAAGTCAAGTATGGTTGTGGGGTTATGTATGTGTGCATGGTTTTTGAGAAGAAAGGAAAAAATATAGAGAAGGCTCTGTTGCTTGTGGCATGGGCGAAAGGGTGGTAGACTCGATGACCTCCGTGGTGGCCGAGGCGGTGGAGGCTAGAAGTGTTCAGGGCCGAGGCAAGGAGGGGTGCGTGTGGCAGCACATTGCGAGGGGACTACAAGTGCTGGCATATTTGTGAAGAGCATTTGAGATGACTGTTCATATAACTTGGCTACGCAAATAACACCTTGTCAATGTGTTCAAGTGCATGAAATGTGGGGAAGAAGGGGAGACATTGTGAATTTTAGTTGCAGGTAGATTATAGAGCTGATTTGCTTTGTGTAGGGTGAGAACAATTTATTTCTTTTTTTGTTCAAATATACTAAGTTAAAAAACGTGATCTATAGCATGTTCTAAATCCAATAGACATGTAAATTTTTGCATTATGTTCATATTTATGAGAACAACATTATAGTGTATCCCGTTGATAGCTTTGGACATGTAAAAATTTATGACATATTTGAACAAACAGGATTTATATCACATTATTTTAATAGTAATGCCGATTAACATTTATATAACTTAATATTGATATTTGTATGGCAAATAAATTACTACTAAGTAAGGTTGGATTGAATATGATAATTGATCATTTGTTTAGTGGAATAAAGCACTGTTTCGCAAATTAGATTAATTTGACATTTTATTAGCAGGATAAATCCCCGTTCCGCTATTTAACAGATTTGAACATTTGATTACATGTCGTTAATTAATTTTCCATTTGGAATATGTGATATGTTAAACCATGATGGTTAAGCGTCGGATTTATTTACATAGTCGTGGATTATGTAAATGTCTGGTATTGAATTGAAAAGTTAATTGAATAATATGGTAGCTTATTTAAGTACCACGGTGATCCTTAAGCCTCCTTTGAATCTGAAAAGCTAATTATTGATTTGAAAGTTATTTTAAGAATAATTATTTTTATTATAATGTTTAAAGATAATCATTATTGTAATAAGATTTTTAAAGGTAATAACTTATTAATAATAATATTTTAAAGATAATTTATAACTGTTTTAATAATTATTAAAGTTAATTATTTTATTATTGTTTCTACAATGTTGGTTATGAATGTTTAATTATTATTTTAAAGTTATTTAGTTATTAGTTAAAAAAGGTTTTTAGTTTTAATTTAATTAATTACTTAAAATGATTTGACAATACTTTAATTTTTAGTTAAAGTTAATTAATAATGTTGATTTAAGTTATTTAATTATATTTAAAGGATAATTAATTTTCATATTAATATTAGTTTAAGGTTAATTAATCACGGTTTTTACTAACGTTTAAAGTTAATTAATTATTATATTAATATTGTTTTGATGTTAACTTTTTAATACAATAATAGTGTTTTAAAATTAATTTAATATATTATTTACGAGATTTTAAAGTTATTATATTGAATGAGATTTATATTATATGAAATAAAAGGATGTTTAAATAATAACTTATTATTTAAAGTTCTTTTAAATGACGTATGTTTTATCAAAAGGACTTTATGGACTTGAAGAGTCTATTAAATAAGTTGTTTAAATATGAGAAGAGTTTTATAAATGGTTTGGATATTTATAAAAGGACTTATAAATGAGTTTTAAAGATCTAAAAAGTAGAAGTTTTGTAAATGGAATTTGAGATTCATCAATAATGTTTTATAATGGGATTGGAGATTTATAAAGAGACTTTGTAAACAGATTTGGTAATATTTATAAAATAAAAGAGATTCAGGAAGAAATGGTTAATCTTCATGTCGTAATTCGAGGGGTAGAGATTGCCTATAGTTTACTATGGATTCGTTGGGATAGCGACGTAACCAATGTGTAAGCTACAATCCATAATGGATAATGGTACTTTCCAAATATATTATAAAGATTTTTCAAGTTTTTATGTTTTGAAAGTTAAATGGTTGGTGAATATACTTATACGATTGAGATAAGTATATGATTATATTTACTAAGTATCGAAAATAGTGGTTTGTGAATATACTTATCCTGTTGAGATAAGTATATAAAAGTGATTTCTATGTATTGTAAATGCGATTTTAAATTAATGAAAGATTAATTTAAAAGGCTTGGTTATTTCCATGGGAAATGTAATCTTTGTATTGAATTTTGTTTATTTGATAGTTAAATAACTTACTACTAAATCTTGGCGAAAAATATGTAATCCTTCTTAATTTTGATGGTAGGGAAATATTATCAACTTAACGCCGAAGGATGTTAACTTTGGAAATATCTAAGGGAAACATATGAATTATATGGTACAACTACCATCGGAGCTGTTATATTGTGTGTATAAACTCGTTTCGTTCTTCTAGCACAAATGATAAGAAGATCCGTCCACTTAAATGGTTACGGGTGATCCCCGCTCTTATGTATTGTCTGCTTATTTCCTAAAGAATCGGTATTGAGCATTCCAGAAATCGGCATTTTGTTTTGTGGAGCACCCAAAAAAGGAAGAATGTACTTGTAAGAGATGACTCGAACCCCTAACCACTCCGAAAACCATATATGGTTCTAGGGAGAAGTTTCATGATATGTTGAGATGTTGGGATCCATGTGTGATTCCGAAACCCAATAGGATATGGGAATCCGAGGGTGATTCTAAATTCTAATAGAGATATTGGAATCTTTGAACGATTTCGAGACACGTTGGGTAATGGAATCAATATGGGATTCCATGATCTATATGATGGTGGGGCGCGAGCTGGCATGTCGGACGTATCCTCATTAGTTGGATGACTAAAACCAGAGATAGGAGGTATGGCCAATAGGGTTGCCAAACTCATAGTGTGACGACCCGAACTCGATGTCTGACAAACAACATCAAATTCGTATCGCCGGAGCTTATAACAACATTAGATGTAAATAAACAGTGGAAGCAAAATGAATATCATTGATCATAACACAGATACAACTTTGATACAATATCCATTACAACATCGATCATTAATATCAGAGTGATACACAACAAAGGATACAACAATAAAGTGAAAACTCCATAGCGGAACAACATACTCCAAAAAGTTTCCAACATACTTCAACTTGATAAGGCCTTCAAAAACTCCAAAACTCCAAGCACTTCGAAAGATTTCCCAATCCAAAAGCTTTCCAAAAATCGGACAGCTTCCAAAATACGGATAACCTGCTTCTAGGTGCCCGTGTGGAAAGTTATGAGGACCTAGAGTTTAGGAAGGAAACATTAAATTCTGAGTCAGTCATGGGATTGGTATGAGTAAACAAAGACACTTTATTTCAAAAAACAACCAAAAGAATTTACTTTTGAAATTCGCAATATCTTTTTGGAAAATGAAACTGCCATAAGGCCTCCCGCCACACACAATGCAAGCGCACACTTGGAGGAGATTTCTCCTTATAATAGTTAAAAAAAATGCTTGATACGCGAAAAACATTTGGTATTATTATTAGTGCATGGTGCAGAAAATATTTCGAAAATATAATGTTAATCTTAGTCAGCATACCACATTTCATCGTATGCCTATTATAGCTACCATGTTCAATAGCAGGTTACCGCCACATTCCATGGCTGGTTATACAACTAAAACGGTACAGGGCTCGTATTGTTTCTTTGGATTTCCAACAAATGGTCAAGGAAAGGAACTTCCCACATCGAAATGGAATGCCTCTGGAAGGACGTCCCCGAGAACCTAACCGGATCTCTGCCAAACAAGGCCGACGCTACCTCATGCTTTAACCAAGCTGTAACTAGGTAACTAACACACGAGCTATGCTATCCTCGGTCGTTACCAACCTTTATCCAAGGCCTCGATACCAACAACCACACAACAAAACGTATGCGGCAACCACATATGTAAATATCTGGGCTCCATACCATGATACCACCTTTTATTCAGAAGGCAATGGACATACCTTAGGGGCATGACTCCAAAACCTTGCCACAACCTTCCTGTTTCGACCATTTCCGGATTGTAAGGCACAACGAAGTCTCGTCCACAAAACTACACTGCACTTCGTATGGCACATTACCAAATTGGAATTGTATCACTAGTAACCATCAACTATATAACCTCTGAGCTCATACGTCTCAGAGAAGGGTGTTAAGCTAAGAGAATAAATTCTCTGCCACCAACAGAAATGTATTTGATAGAAACCAGCTTTGCATCTCAAAGTGTAACGTGAGACACACATCCATACAAGTCTGTTCCCGGTTCGAACAGAACCGAAGGCACTTCCGAAGAAGCCCTTCCAATCCGGGTATTCACAATCCCAATCGGACTTCCCATCACTTAAGGAATCTCTATATCGTAGATACTCAGTGCAGAGACAATCGATAGGTCATCCTATCATTCTCGCAAATACCAGGTCTTCACCACAGGTCTTCAAATGCTATCCATATCGTCGTATCACTATTCGAATGGGTTATATGACACAAAGGTCCTCTCCTGGCTAAACCGAATAATGAGCGCAATATTTAAATAAAACATATGGATATTGGGGTCTCATTTAAATCACAACTTGAAGCGCAAAACCTTTTATTCAAATGGTTAAATTACCATTTCCAATCTTTTAAACAAAAAGATTCACTTCACAAAGTTCACCCACTTTCACAAAGAGCCATTCACGGGTTTCAAAACAATTTCCATTTCAATTGGATTAACTCATTCAATCTTTAAATCAAAGATTTAACTTATAGATTTCAAAACCCATTTCCAAAGGTTCATTCATGACCTGGAAACCCATTTCAATCCAAACTTGAAATCCCCTTTAATATAAATTGGAAATTCGTTTCTATACGAAAGCTTTTATCATTTGAAAACAAACAGTTTTCGTTTCGGAAATATCCGATCCCATTTATACAAATTAAAATCTTTGGGTTAATTCAAATTCCGAAAAACAACACTTTAAAAATGGTTTAAAACCCGTATAAATTTGTATAATTCTTTCTAAATCATAAATACCAATATAGGGTTCAATTTCAGATATTGAATTCCAATTTAAATCAAATTATTCCAATTTCATATCTTTATTAAGTTATTCAGAATAACTTACCTTTTTAAAACACCTTTTCAAAAGCTTTTCACTTTAAACCCAATCCATTTCCCACCCATTTGAATTTAAAATTCAAATTCAAACTATTTAAAAATCTGTGACTAAATCGATTTCCACGTTAAATCCATATTTGTGTATGTATAGTGTAGTCCAGGGGTTTTACACAATAGTGCACAACATCAATCATCATAGATATATCAATATCGATAAGAGGTATAATCCATAACGGTTATCTTCATTCATAGATTTATAAATAAAGTAAATTTATCAATCACAAAGATTCATCATTACAATTTGATGTGGGTTTCGGATAACCAACTAGAAACCAACTCCCTGTCGCATCGAAATTCAAATGTTGTTTTACGGGCAAAAGGATTTCCATATTCATATAGAACAAATCACAAATCACAGTTCAGCATAAGGCATTTCACATCACACAGTATCATAACCACAAACAGAAATATCAACCCAGCGCACAATATTCGATGATAGTCAATCATCTTCAATTTAAGGTGAATGTGATTTAAAAGAATTAACCACATAACTATTTTCATTGATTTATTTTAAATCAATGGTTAATCTTGATGAATTAATTAAATCTTAATCAACATGATTAATTATTTCTTGATACTCCTTTTAAAACAATTAATTAATAATGATTGTTTATCTTGATTAATATTTAAAATCTTCCTTAGACTTTGAAATCAATTTATTATTAACTTGAAAACTTTAGTGTTAATTACATAAAATACTTAACTCAGGTTAATTACTTAATCAAAATGTTAATTAAGGTTTTAAAAACATTGTTAACCATTTTCCTCAAATAATTAAACTTGAAATAAAATTTTATCCTCAATTTGTCAAACATCGATTGCCATCATTACTTAAAAATTTGTTTAAAGGGTTTGCTTAATTTACTTTTATCATACTTCAGGCTTTGGGAAATCGACCCGAGCGAGCTCCTCTGTGCTTTTCCTCCCCGAGTTCTTCCTCTTTCCTTCTCGTTCTTTCTTCTTCTTCTCCTTTTTTTCTTTCTATTTATTTCCAATAAGTTTAAGATTTAAACTTAAGTACAGATTAAAGCATCAGGAAACCCTCTCGCATGCTCGATCACAAACCCGAAGCAATCGACTCGAGACGCACATCCCACACTGACACTAACACCAATTCGTATCAGCGTACACGTGGACGGCAACGCCACTTAGCTCCGGTGAACCCCAAGACCACCAGCAAGTCACAAATCACCCAAAATCTAAAAAACCAAACTCGAATCGCCTCCAAACATTTCAAATCGAAATTTAGGCATTCGCTCGAAAAACTGTAACCAACTTCCCCTCAGCGCCACGTCTCGTCATCGCCGCACTGACCACCTGAGATGCTCAAAATCCATCCACACCACAACAACACGTTAAGCCACCAATCCGCAAAGTTACGCGAAGCTCGATCACGTAAGGAAGTCAAACACGCCTCGATTCTTAACCCCATCAAAAACAAACCTTAAACCCTAAAATGAATCCGTTCAAACAATTTGTGTATTTGAAAAATTATTCAACAATTTTCACAACATCAGAGATGTTTATACTAGCTTCAAACCAAATTTCAACATTTATTATTGATTCGATTGTATGAAAATGAGAAAAATGCAAATTTGTTTCAAATACAAGCCGCTCTTAAAATACCAAACTAAAAATCTTCGTTTTAGTTTTAAAAATCATAACTTGTAGTCAAAATTCAAGATATAAACTTGAATTAGCTTTCTATAACAAACGAATTTATCAAAGTATTATTTGATTTCCTGTAAAACAAGTTACGGTGGTATATTTTACAAACATAGTTTTAAATTAGCTTTTAAAAATCTTAATTTAAGTCTAAACATCTGGATTCAGTTGAAAACTTAAAGCTTAACAATGTTTTGGTGAGAATAATTTGAGTTTGAACAGAAATATGAATTCTGTAACAAATAACAGAGAACTACAGAGCAACCCAAAATTTTATTCAAACTGAAGCATATACAAACTATATTATTAATGAATCATGAATTGTTTTTAATTAACTTAAAACTTTAAGAATTAAGTTTACTCACCTGAATGGAAAAACAATGAACAATTGTTGTTTTGAAAACTGCAGTACTGAATCTTCTTTTAAAGTTGCTTTGTTTTCTTTGATGATGTTTTTAGTTTTGTCGATAGTAATGTTTCTTTTCTTTTTCAGGACTGCCAAGTTGTTTTCTTGAACGAACTGGAATAAAATGTATTGCATATATATATATATATATATATATATATATATATATATATATATATAGAAGATAGTTGTACAGGGGAGGTAGGTGTTATCTAGTATAGGCTTATTTCTTTTAGTCAGATTTTTTTTTCCATTGACTAAAGATTTTTTATAAACTGAAATGAAGTGATTTTAACATTTTTTCGGCTGAGATGATTTCCCTTTTTGCTTGAGAAGAAAGCTTTTAGTGCTTATGTCCTTATTTTTGTTTACATGTAATCCATTTGATTTTACCTTAACATGTATATAAACACTTGCACGTAGACAAATTTGTTTTCCTTCTAAATCTACATACTTATGTTATTTAAATTATTTTGTATGTAGATATTTTTTGTTTGTTTCACTATCTTCTTACTTGCCTTTGTGTTTTATTATTTCTTGTTTACATAATTCACATGCAAATTTGTATGTATTTTATTTTTGTTTCTATTCAAGTTTAACAATCCAAACATTTAATTTATATCCTTATATTTTGTTTTATACCTTTTTATAACTTCATAAAGAAAATGAATAAAAGCACAATTTATACATTTAATAGATAGTCATACATATTATTTTTCCAAAGTATAACCTTTTAAGGAAAATTCAATTTGAATACATTTTGAATTTCCAAATCAAAATTTTATTTATATCCAATTCAATTGAAAATATTTATATTGAGTTTCACATCCAAATTTTAAAACAAATAAGTATATATCTCTTATTAAATTTGAAAAATTCAAATAAATCTACAATTTAACCCAAAAGTTTAATTAAATTACAAATTTAAATTCGTCTTTGAACCGAGATCATTACAGATAGGGTTTAGTTGGCTCTTCATGAATGTCACTTAGAGTTGGTATGCATGCATGGGGCGGTGCACGGTCTTAGCTTGACCAGCTATGTTTTTCCTATGGTACATCTTTGGGGATGTATGCTGCTTTGGAAGGATATATCTGATCCTTGTGCAGAAGGACCATTCCTCAATGTACTGAGGGCTCCTCCATGGAAATCCTACACAATTAGCGATTATGCCTTATCAATTTTCGATTTTATACCGAGTATTATTGTGATGTACACTCATGAGCATCATACCTAGTTGATTATTATTATTTTTCCCTTGTTGATTATTATAATATCACTAAATTTTATGATATAAAGGTTTTGGTTATCGTAAGGTAAAAACCAGCCCGTGTTTATGTGCTATGTGGTCTTGCGAGATGCCTTTGATTTTAAAGGATTTTACAAGTTGAAATAAATAAAATTCCTTGCGATTAGAGTTCTCATGATGGTTTTACCAGACTGACCCTGAGCGTTGTTTTCCTATAATTCTTGGGTCAAACCGAGCATATTTCTTGTTTGGATGGATGTTTGGAGCTTTAGGAGGAAAGCTGGGTCCCAGAGACATATTTACGTACAATGTTATTTTTCTACTGCATTCATTGTTGTGGTTATGAACAATTGTAAGAATAGATTGTTATAATCATCCATGCTGAATAGGTTATATACTCTGATTGATGTTTGTATATACATATATTACATGTTTGTTTTTGTGCAAGGATTTGTTATGTATTATAGATTATTCGTTGTAACGATTGCGATTTTTCGTTGCCGAAAAACCGAAATGTTAGGGTTAAAGAAGAAGAAAAGATAGAAGAAAGAGAGAAAAAGATAGAACATAACAAAAAGAAATAACAGAACGACATCAGAATCTCACAATTCGCAGCGGAACAACATATAATAAATAAATGAATAATCTTTAAACAAAGAACTATATCAGTTATTACATTACATTACATTTCATTACATCATCAGAGTGTACAACAACAAACAACATCAACAACGGAAAAGAAATACTATATACTAGTAATACGCCATGCTATCCAGCTTGCCTCCAGCAACTCCTGAATTCCAGAATATCCTTATAAACCTTAACTCTTGACTGCCCGTGTGGAAATTGGTGGGCACCCAGAGTTTAGGAAGGCAAATAATAAACTCCGAGTCAGTCATGTGACTGGTGTGAGAACTCAAAACAGTTTATCTTTAAAATCAAAATAGAGGAATATTTTTAAAGTCAATTCACAATGCTTTTAAAAATGAGACTACCATAAGGCCTCCCGCACACACACACACAATGCAAACGCAGAATCGAAGGAGATTTCTCCTTATGATAGTCAAAGATGCTTGATACGCATTAAAAAGAACATTTGATATTATTACTAGTGCATAGTGTATAAAACAATTTCGAAAGTAGAATATAAATCATAGCCAACATACGACCATTATCGTATGCTTACTATAGCTACTATGTTCAATAGCAGGTTACCGCCACATTCCATAGCAGGTTATACAACTAAAACCGTACAAGATCGTATTGTTTCTTTGGATTTCCAACAAATGGTCAGGCCAAGGAACTTCCCATTGCCACATGAGAATGCCTCTGGAAGGACGTTCCCGTGAACCAAACCGGATCTCTGCCAACACAAGGCCGGGTTACCCCTAACTGGGTAACTACTGACACGAATATGTCATCCCCCGATCGTAACCGATCTTTCCGAGGATCCTCGATTTCCAACAATAACAAAATATGCAGCGACAACATAGGTTAAATATCTGGGCTCCATACCATGATACCACCTCTATCCAGAAGGAATGACATACACTAAAGGGGCGCTACCCCCTAATAACCTTGCCGCATCCTTCCTGTTTTGACCATTTTCGGGGTGTGAGGTCCGACGAAGTCTTGTCCACAAAGCCACACTTTATACAAAAGCCGTGCTTTGGGTCAACAAATGATCATAGAAATGATCACAAAGATAAATGATCAAATAAATGATCCTATCACAAATGATCGACACAATGATCATTTCACAGCAACACTCAACATGCCACACTACCAAATTGGGAGTATATCACTAATAACCTTCAACTATATAACCTCTGAGCTCGTACATCTCAGAGAAGGGTGTTAAGCTAAGAGAATAAATTCTCCGCCACCAACAGAAATATATTTGAAAGAAATCAGCTTTATATCTCAATTTGTAACGTCGGACTTACAATCCATACAAGTCTGTTCCAGGATCGAACAGAACCGAAGGCACTTACGAAGAAGTCCTTGCAATCCGGATATTCACTAATCACGACCGGACTTCCCGTCACTAAGGGTGATAAAACCTCTATATCGGAGATCAGCCGATGTAGAGTAACTCGACGGTAATCCTTCCGTTTTCACAAATATCCGGTCTTCAACACCGGTCATCAAATGCAATCCATTACGACGTATCACATACTCGGAATGGGTTATACGACCCTAAGGTCCTTTCCCGGCTAACCCGAATAGTGAGCGCTTATTCAAAAATAAGTGTGGCATTCAAATTCAAATAAATCACAACAAATACCTATTTAAAGGTAAATATTGATAGTCAGATATTTAACTACCAATAGGCGTGTTCAACATCACCAAATCCAAATAATTTTCCAAATTATTTATTTCCCAAAAATATCTTTACAAGATATATATTTTCCATTCTTCAAAAATAAATCAATATTTATTTTTAAACAAATTCCCCATTTTCATTTATAATTTTCTTAGTGAATTTATAATCCCAAAATATTTATGATATACGATTTTCAATCGATTCCCAATATTCACTTTCAATTTATCTTTACAAGGATAAATTATAAAACGTTCATTTCTCATTGGAAAAATATTTCCATACGTATTTAATAATAAGTACATCACAAATCCATTTATTTTCAATATTTAGAAAATATTCAATATACTTAAATCGAAAATTAAGTATATAATTCATTCTTTAAGGAAAACATTCACTTAGACACATTTGTTTGGGCCAAAACGAATGTTACGTAAAACATCGTTACGACGACCCAAAATCACCAGTATAGGGATTCAAAGTTTAAATAGATATATAAATCCCAATACTATACAAAACATTTCCGTTCGGAAACCATTCACTATAACAACAGTGTTATAGTCCACCATTTCTTTCTATTTCTCGAAACGTCTATTTCAACAATGAATGTTGAAATCTATGTATTCGATACTTAATGCATTTTAAAACATCTTTAAAATCATTAACTTCATTTCATAATGTTCCTTCCCCAAAGACATATCCATTTCATTTAATAATATATTCACTGTCCAAAATCGTGAATATAATTCCTTTCATATATTCCTACATCCAACTTGTCAAATTCAATTGATTTCGGATTTATAAACAACGTTTACAAACTACATTTATATTTTTATAAACTTCTATTTATAAAAATCCTTTTTATATCTCATTTTAAATGCCAAAATCCGATTTATAAGTTGATCACTTATAAATCTTATATTTTACAAAATCTATCCACTTTATAACTTCACAATTTATAAATATATAAATTTCAATTCACGTATGAAATCAATTTTTATTTCACTTTATTACTTATAAAAACTCGTTTTATAATTCCAATATTTTTAATTTATAAATATCCATTTTATAAATCTTTTATATAAACTGTTTATAATAATTCAAAATTCCCAATTAAACCATTTTATAAATTTATTAACTATTTATTTCAAAAATCACTTTTCACTTACATTTCATAAAAATCATACTTTTATAACATTAAAATTTTAACGTTTATTTATTTTAACAATTCAAAATTTAATAAAACGTATACTTTCAAAAATCACTTTAAAAATTCCTTTATAAACTAAAAATCATTATTTTAAAACTTCAAAAATGGATCCGATGATGCAACAACACCAAATAGTCAATCACGACATCCAAATATCATATCTCGATATGATAATCAACAAATATCAAAATATCTGTAAATAAATCAATACAGTTGAGGAATCCAGTTGGATCCCTCCAACCTGTTTCCCTGCATCCAAAGATGTTTGCACAATACCAATTCCGTTCCAGTATGGAATTATCGCGGTATACGGGATTTAAAATATTATCCGCTTAATAGACGGCGCAATAGGGTCTCATCCGCTATACAATGCGGGAAATCAACAACTTCAATATATACATATGCCAATATATATATTGTTATTATATATAATACCAATTTCACTGTTTATGAAATATTCGCGGTATATGTTTTTAATAAATAACATCCGCTTACTAACGGCGCATAATGTCTATTTTAACAATCAATAGATAACAATCATCATTCAAACATGCATTCAAGTATTTTAAATCTAACTATTTAAAATAAAATCGAAACCGATTCGATCGAGTGAGAAGTTCTCACCTTAGCTATCTATTTTGCAGTCCATTTCCGTCTCAGCTTGTTTCCGTGATTTTAAAACCTTGTATAAACAGTTTATACAATTTATCAATATTCGAATAAATTGAATAACCAATTTTCGTTTGGTAATTTTAATTATCCAATGATTTTGTTTTAAGCTGATAGCTTAAATTTTAAACCGATTTCCTTTTGAATGAATTTATTTAACTAAGACTAAATTAAAACTAAATTTCCTCTTTAATAAATTAACCAAAATTTTATCTTTAACAAATTTTCCTTTAATAAATCATTTGTCTCACCATCTGACAAATTTAATTTACTAGCAAATTAATTTGAACAAATGATTTCATTTTCAAAACAATTTCTTTTAAACAATTTCTTTTAAATAAATTTATTTAACTATACACTTTACTTTCAAACTAACTTTGCTTTTACTGGAAATTAAAATTTCATTTACACCTATATTTATTTTATTTTCTGTTCCAACCCATTGTTTATTTATTTATTTTTTTATTTTCAAACATATACTTCCCCGGCTAGAAAAAAACTTTTAAAACAGATTTTATTATTATTATTTTTCTGTCTATATCTTTTGTAAAATCATAAGAATATTTATTATAAAGCAGAAATTCATTCTACTGTTAAAATTTCCAAACCTAGAAATTTTTTCTTTTGTTCTTTCTGTTCAGATATATATAACATTTATATAAAATAAATTTAAATTAATAGAAGAAAACATTCACCTCTCTGCTTCTAGCCTCGCGAGTCGCCACTACACGAGAACCCACGCGAGTCGCCACTGCACGAGATCGATCTCCTACCCACGGCCGCGCCTAGGGTTCCAAGCCAAACCCTAGTTGTCGCTCGCGACCCCCTTCCGCCACTCCCAAACCACCGATGCCACCCACCATTGCCTCGAATCGAAGGTGCGACCACCTGCTCCTCTCGCTCCAACAACCTCCCCTTGCCATCGAGCTCGCTGCGAGCTGCTGCCGCCGATACCCCCATCGCGTACGCGAGCGCGCGCGACTCATCTGCCGTTCTGAACAAAATTGATTCCAGAACCACCCTCGATTCGTTTCGAAATGGGTTGTGAGTCGCGATGTTTAAACAGCAGCCATGAATTGGATTTCGCGACTAAGAAGACTTTCATTTCGAGCCGAGCTTCGATTGAGTAGCGGCCATAAATTTTGAATTGAACGGAAAAAATTTTTTGTTTGGTTTGAGGAGGGAAACGAAAATAATAGATTTGGGGACTGAAAATCAAGCTCAGCTATTATTGTTTTGAGATTTTCCCTCTACGTTTTGATTTTTTTTTTCTGAACGAAAGATTATGCTCAGGAGTAGGGTGGCTGTGGTATATTAGGGTGGCTGATGTTGACAATTTAAACATTTAAATTCAAATTGAATTTGATTCAAATTCCAATGCGTTTACTCACCGTGTGCTCACATAACAACTCCGAAAAATATGAAATTTGAAATCCGATGATAATACAATATTCCGGATCCAACAGAACTCGTTTCGTTGAATTCCGAGACTGTGCCTCGGAAGGCTATTTTTTTAAATTCAGTTCAAACGATAAAATTTCAAAACTGAACAAACCACCTTCAAATTCGATTCTGAAGCTTCTATTATCTTCAGTATTACCAATATGAATTTTACAAGCCATTGAAATTTTTTTAATCGGCTTAAAATTGAAGATTCAAATTTTTGTTCAACTCTCAATAGATTAAATTCTATAATTTAATCGCCAATTTCAAAGTTATATTGAAAATTCAATCCAAACCATTATTCAAATATTTAAAATTAATTAAATATTTTCAATTTAAATTGTTCAAAATTCTGGGTCGTTACAATATTCCCCCCTTAAAAGAATTTCGTCCCGAAATTACAAGTTAGGAAGAAATGGTCCTTAACTCGTCTACTATTTTTCACAATCCAAATAGTTTTATCAACTTACTAACCTAAGTCTTTTTACTACAGATCCATTATCATTTCAACTAGCTTTCCAACTTCAATTATAAGTTTCAAATAATATTTTTTACTTCACAATTCAAATTCAAATTTAAATTCAAATTTCAACTTTCAAAATTTTCTCAAAAATTTTCTAACACCCTAAATTTTCGAAAAATTTCGCCAGCGTCTCCTTTGTGCAGCTCGATCGGTACGACTACAAAATGGCACCACGACCCCTCAGAATCAAAAAGAAAAGAGAAAGCTAAGTGGCTGGAGAAGAAAATCATCAAATTTCATACTGAAATTCAAATACGTACCTTTTTGTCGAGCAATTCAATTTTATCTTTGAAATCAAAATCCCAATTCCATTTATACACCTGTATATCCTGCTATCCATAATATCCAATCACAATATTCAAATCATTTGCCAATTCCATTATAAAATTTTCAATATATACTACTTATACCATTTTTAGTTTACTATTGAAGTTATACATTCAATTTCATTCGTTTCAATTTCAATTCAATTTTATTCAATTTCATTTGAATTCAATTCACACTTTCAATTTATATTCAATTCAAATGATTAACAACTCACTTTCTTTTATTCAATTCATTTTTAAGTGAAACGAATTCATATCCATTCTAATTGATTTTAATTTGCATTTCATTTCCAATTAATTCCATTCAATTAGTTTTGCTTACAAATTCCATTTCAATTCTTCACTTTGTTTATCACCAATCAATTTCTATTTTCCAATATTCAGCTTGAATTTCATTTATATAACTCAAGCTCAAATTCTTAATGACTTCACTTCATTAATTCACTTATTAATTTACTTTGATACCAAAATCAACTTCTTTCAACTTCACTTAAGTTATATTCCATTTCAATCATCTTATCAAATCCAAATCCTTTTTTAACTTTTTACCAAAGCTAAATTTATTAACTCCTATCATAAGTTCAAAACTTATTTCACTTATATTCATCATCTTATAAGTTATACAACTTATATCCAAAAATTACTACTTGGATTTTATTGATTTACTTATACTTCCTTTAATTTAACTTCATCCTTTAAGTTAAATTTATTCTATCGAAATTCAAATTGTATAAGTTATTCACTCATTTATCATTCCCATAAATATTTTAAATAGGATTCCAGAGTCTTTTCAACCTTTCAAAACCATTTTTGAAATCAATTCAATTATCTTTTGAATTTCAAAACCCAAATCCAGATTTTCCAATCAACTTTCTTTTAAACTATTTGGCAGCAATCCCTCTTTTGGAAACCCGAAAATGAACACCAATGATGCCGCGGTCATCATCGGAATTATTTTCCAGCGACCGAAAAGTGTTTAGAGCTTTAATTTCTCCAAAACAATTTTCCAAATTATCAAATCCTTTCAAAACACTTCTCTGGAATTTTATTTTCAAGTTATAAATCACATTTATAAGTCTTTTACTTATATAATTTCACTTCTTATATATATAAGATTATTTCACAAGTGTAAATTATTTTAATTATAACTTCACGCTTATAATTCAATTGCTTATACAATTATTTTTTAAAAGTTGTTGTTTTTATTCAACAACCAAACAATCAATTCATATACACTTTAATAATTCTGAAAAATTATTCCTTTATATATATAAAATAATCAAGGTAAAATTATTTCATTTACCCAATTTAAAATGATATTATGTCGAATTGTTCTATTCAAGTGTTTATAAACCCCTTCGGCATAGTTGTACAGACCGTGCTGGCGAAGGTTCATACGCCACTCAATAAACCAATCATCACAATATAAAACAATTTTATATTTACTAACAAATACGCTCTCATAGCTATTATTACACTCACACTCATTCTAGAGTACTACTGACTCTATCTTTAATGAGTACTTCCCAACAGAGCCATGGTTGTCGCTTAACCATAAGCTCTGATACCAAATGTAACGATTGCGATTTTTCATTACCGAAAAACCGAAATGTTAGGGTTAAAGAAGAAGAAAAGATAGAAGAAAGAGAGAGAAAGATAGAACAGAACAGAAAGAAATAACAGAACGACATCGGAATCTCACAATTCGCAGCGGAACAACATATAATAAATAAATGAATAATCTTTAAACAAAGAACTATATCAGTTATTACATTACATTACATTTCATTACATCATCAGAGTGTACAACAACAAACAACATCAACACCGGAAAAGAAATACTATATACTAGTAATACGCCATGCTATCCAGCTTGCCTCCAGCAACTCCTGAATTCCAGAATATCCTGATAAACCTTAACTCTTGACTGCCCGTATGGAAATTGGTGGGCACCAAGAGTTTAGGAAGGAAAACAATAAACTCCGAGTCAGTCATGTGACTGGTGTGAGAACTCAAAACAGTTTATCTTTAAAATCAAAATAGAGGAATATTTTTAAAGTCAATTCGCAATGCTTTTAAAAATGAGACTACCATAAGGCCTCCCGCACACACACACAATGCAAACGCAGAATCGGAGGAGATTTTACCTTATGATAGTCAAAGATGCTTGATACGCATTAAAAAGAACATTTGATATTATTACTAGTGCATAGTGTATAAAACAATTTCGAAAGTAGAATATAAATCTTAGCCAACATACGACCATTATCTTATGCCTACTATAGCTACTATGTTCAATAGCAGGTTACCGCCATATTCCATAGCAGGTTATACAACTAAAACCGTACAAGATCGTATTGTTTCTTTGGATTTCCAACAAATGGTCAGGCCAAGGAACTTCCCATTGCCACATGAGAACGCCTCTGGAAGGACGTTCTCGAGAACCAAACCGGATCTCTGCCAACACAAGGCCGGGTTACCCCTAACTGGGTAACTACTGACACGAATATGTCATCCCCCGATCGTAACCGATCTTTCCGAGGATCCTCGATTTCCAACAACCACAAAATATGCAGCAACAACATAGGTTAAATATCTGGGCTCCATACCATGATACCACCTCTATCCAGAAGGAATGACATACACTAAAGGGGCGCTACCCCCTAATAACCTTGTCGCATCCATCCTGTTTTGACCATTTTCGGGGTGTGAGGTCCGACGAAGTCTCGTCCACAAAGCCACACTTTATACAAAAGCCGTGCTTTGGGTCAACAAATGATCGTTGAAGTGATCACAAATAAATGATCAAATAAATGATCCTATCACAAATGATCAACACAATGATCATTTCACAGCAACACTCAACATGCCACGCTACCAAATTGGGAGTATATCACTAATAACCTTCAACTATATAACCTCTGAGCTCGTACGTCTCAGAGAAGGGTGTTAAGCTAAGAGAATAAATTCTCCGCTACCAACAGAAATATATTTGAAAGAAATCAACTTTATATCTCAATTTGTAATGTCAGACATACAATCCATACAAGTCTGTTCCGGGATCGAACAGAACGGAAGGCACTTACAAAGAAGTTCTTGCAATCCGGATATTCACTAATCACGACCGGACTTCCCGTCACTAAGGGTGATAAAACCTCTATATCGGAGATCAGCTGATGTAGAGTAACTCGACGGTAATCCTTCCGTTTTCACAAATATCCGGTCTACAACACCGGTCATCAAATGCAATCCATTACGACGTATCACATACTCGGAATGGGTTATACGACCCTAAGGTCCTTTCCCGGCTAACCCGAATAGTGAGCGCTTATTCAAAAATAAGTGTGGCATTCAAATTCAAACAAATCACAACAAATACCTATTTAAAGGTAAATATTGATAGTCAGATATTTAACTACCAATAGGCGTGTTCAACGTCACCCAATCCAAATAATTTTCCAAATTATTTATTTCCCAAAAATATCTTTACAAGATATATATTTTCCATTCTTCAAAAATAAATAAATATTTATTTTTAAACAAATTCCCCATTTTCATTTATAATTTCCTTAGTGAATTTATAATCCCAAAATATTTATGATATACGATTTTCAATCGATTTCCAATATTCACTTTCAATTTATCTTTACAAGGATAAATTATAAAACGTTCATTTCTCATTGGAAAAATCTTTCCATACTTATTTAATAATAAGTACATCACAAATCCATTTATTTTCAATATTTAGAAAATATTCAATATACTTAAATCGAAAATTAAGTATATAATTCATTCTTTAAGGAAAACATTCACTTAAACACATTTGTTTGGGCCAAAACGAATGTTACGTAAAACATCGTTACGACGACCCAAAATCACCAGTATAGGGATTCAAAGTTTAAATAGATATATAAATCCCAATACTATACAAAACATTTCCTTTCGGAAACCATTTACTATAACAACAGTGTTATAGTCCACCATTTCTTTCTATTTCTCGAAACGTCTATTTCAACAATGAATGTTGAAATCTATGTATTCGATACTTAATGCATTTTAAAACGTCTTTAAAATCATTAACTTCATTTCATAATGTTCCTTCCCAAAGACATATCCATTTCATTTAATAATATATTCACTGTCCAAAATCGTGAATATAATTCCTTTCATATATTCCTATATCCAACTTGTCAAATTCAATTGATTTCTGATTTATAAACAACGTTTATAAACTCCATTTATATTTTTATAAACTTCTATTTATAAAAATCCTTTTTATATCTCATTTTAAATGCCAAAATCCGATTTATAAGTTGATCACTTATAAATCTTATATTTTACAATCTGTAAATAAATCAATACAGTTGAGGAATCCAGTTGGATCCCTCCAACCTGTTTCCCTGCATCCAAAGATGTTAGCACAATACCAATTCCGTTCCAGTACGGAATTATCGCGGTATACGGGATTTAAAATATTATCCGCTTAATAGACGGCGCAATAGGGTCTCATCAGCTATACAATGCGGGAAATCAACAACTGCAATATATACATATGCCAATATATATATATATTGCTATTATATATAATACCAATTTCACTGTTTATGAAATATTCGCGGTGTATGTTTTTAATAAATAACATCCGCTTACTAACGGCGCATAATGTCTATTTTAACAATCAATAGATAACAATCCTCATTCAAACATGCATTCAAGTATTTTAAATCTAACTATTTAAAATAAAATCGAAACCGATTCGATCGAGTGAGTGAGAAGTTCTCACCTTAGCTATCTATTTTGCAGTCCATTTCCATCTCAGCTTGTTTCCGTGATTTTAAAACCTTGTATAAACAGTTTATACAATTTATCAATATTCGAATAAATTGAATAACCAATTTTCGTTTGGTAATTTTAATTATCCAATGATTTTGTTTTAAGCTGATAGCTTAAATTTTAAACCGATTTCCTTTTGAATGAATTTATTTAACTAAGACTAAATTAAAACTAAATTTCCTCTTTATTAAATTAACCAAAATTTTATCTTTAATAAATCATTTGTCTCACCATCTGACAAATTTAATTTACTAGCAAATTAATTTGAACAAATGATTTCATTTTCAAAACAATTTCTTTTAAACAATTTCTGTTAAATAAATTTATTTAACTATACACTTTACTTTCAAACTAACTTTCCTTTTACTGGAAATTAAAATTTCATTTACACCTATATTTATTTTATTTTCTGTTCCAACCCACTGTTTATTTATTTTTATTTTTATTTTCATACATATACTTTCCCCGGCTAGGAAAAAACTTTTAAAACAGATTTTATTATTATTATTTTTCTGTCTATATCTTTTGTAGAATCATAATAATATTTATTATAAAGCAGAAATTCATTCTACTGTTAAAATTTCCTAACCTAGAAAATTTTTCTTTTGTTCTTTCTGTTCAGATATATATAACATTTACATAAAATAAATTTAAATTAATAGAAGAAAACATTCACCTCTCTGCTTCTAGCCTCGCGAGTCGCCACTGCACGAGAACCCACGCGAGTCGCCACTGCACGAGATCGATCTCCTACCCACGGCCGCGCCTAGGGTTCCAAGCCAAACCCTAGTTGTCGCTCGCGACCCCCCTTCCGCCACTCCCAAACCACCGATGCCACCCACCATCGCCTCGAAGCGAAGGTGCGACCACCTGCTCCTCTCGCTCCAACAACCCCCCTTGCCATCGAGCTCGCCGTGAGCTGCTGCCGCCGATACCCCCATCGCATACGCGAGCGCGCGCGACTCATCTGCCGTTCTGAACAAAATTGATTCGAGAACCACCCTCGATTCGTTTCGAAATGGGTTGTGAGTCGCGATGTTTAAACAGCAGCCATGAATTGGATTTCGCGACTAAGAAGACTTTCATTTCGAGCCGAGCTTCGATTGAGTAGCGGCCATAAATTTTGAATTGAACAGAAAAATTTTTTTGTTTGGTTTGAGGAGGGAAACGAAAATAGTAGATTTGGGGACTGAAAATCAAGCTCAGCTATTATCGTTTTGAGATTTTCCCTCTGCATTTTGATTTCTTTTTATTTTTTTTATGAACGAAAGATTGTGCTCAGGAGTAGGGTGGCTGTGGTATATTAGGGTGGCTGATGTTGACAATTTAAATATTTAAATTCAAGTTGAATTTCATTTGAATTCCAATGCGTTTACTCACCGTGTGCTCACATAACAACTCCGAAAAATACGAAATTTGAAATCCGATGATAACACAATATTCCGGGTCCAACGGAACTCGTTTCGTTGAATTCCGAGACTGTGCCTCGGAAGGCTATTTTTTTAAATTCAGTTCAAACGATAAAATTTCAAAAATGAACAAACCACCTTCAAATTCGATTCTGAAGCTTCTATTATCTTCAGTATTATCAATATGAATTTTACAAGCCGTTGAAAATTTCTTAATCGGCTTAAAATTGAAGATTCAAATTTTTATTCAACTCTCAATAGATTAAATTCTATAATTTAATCGCCAATTTCAAAGTTATATTGAAAATTCAATCCAAACCATTATTCAAATATTTAAAATTAATTAAATATTTTCAATTTAAATTGTTCAAAATTCTGGGTCGTTACATTCGTTCTGCTGTGAGATTCTATGTTTTTTTGTTTCTTCTTGTCTTCTTCTTCTTTCTTTTTCCCTAATTATCAACCTTGCCTTTCAATTTGGTTGGACATCTTTGGTTTATTGTCAGCTTGAACTGTGTAGAGTAGTGGTTCATTACACTTAAGTTGTGAAGTGATGATGAACATGAGAAGTGTTATATAAAATGTTTATAAACTTATGTAAAATTTAATGGAATGGTTCTAAAGTGATATAGTATTGAAAGAATATACTAAGTAATAAATGAATGTAAATAAAAGAATCTGAATGATAAGACACCCATTGAAATACATATGTAAGTTGTACATATATTAATCTACTTGCATAATTGTTTGATCCAGATTCGAGTACACAATTTCAAGATGATTTACATAGGTCCGAGTTATGATTTTTCACTCGATTCTCGACGTCGAACACTTGATATGGATTTTTATTATTGATTTGGATACTCTCTATCATAGTATACGACTATGCAAAGAGAGTTGCAGTTTCTAATCAAGGAACAGGATCTGAGTCCGCACTAGAGTTGTTGTGTGAACGATACTAGTTTGAAAGTGAATTTGTGTGCTCGAATAAGCGATCAAATTTGATATTGTGTATAAATGACATATGTACATCGTACAGACTTTAGTAAATTAAATGTTGACAATTGAAAATAAAAAATAATTTGATTATGAATTATATGATTGGATATCATTGGTAAATAAGAAGTCGGTACATAAAATCAAAAGCTAGTTAATGACTTTGATCTCATAAGTAAAATTTGGTTGCTCGACTAAAATGTACATGTTTATATTGTTGTTTTAACTTGATGGTTTTATGATAAAGCCACTTGGCTTTTGTTTTCTTTGTTTTGTTAGGCCCTGGGGTAGCAAGTTGCAGTTGTTTCGATCAAGTTGCACAAACGTGACGTAGGCAAAATTTTCCGTAAATTTGAGAGTTAGAAATTTTTTGAAAATGAAAGGCTCAAAATAAATTGATAGTCTATTCTAACTAATTGGTTCTGAAAAGTTAATGGTTTGGGCAATTTTCTTACTTTGGAAAATAAAGTACGAAATTCTTTTGAGGAAGGAAGAATGCAACGACCCAAAAATTTTGTCATTTAAAAATTGGAATATTTGATTGATTTTAAATATTGAAAAGTTAATTTTTTATGTTAAATAAGCGGAATTTCAAATAAGCAATTTATTTGATAATTAATTTGTTGTATTTTGATAATTGAAATTGTTTAAATAACTGAATCTTAGATTTTAATTTGGATAAAAATGATTTCAAAGCTTGTTTAAATTCTGTTAAATAAGAATGGTAACAATAAACTTCTAATTTGGATTAAAATGTGATTAATTTTGTTTTTTATAAAAATAATTTGTTTCAATTAACATACAAAATTGCCTTCCGAGATACTGTGTCGAATTTTGATGAAAACAATTTCATTGGATCCGAGATAGTGAGTTATTGTACGCCATCGAATTTCATGGTGATTGAATGTATCGTTTCGGCATACAAGATCGAAAGGCATAGAAATCAATTTCAGTTATTAATCTAATACAACTTGGTTTGAAAAGCTATCTTTTACATATGATCGAATTATGTCTCGAAACTAGTTCCATTGTTTTTGAAGTAGAGGTATTACATATCGGATGCTAGGCGGCACTACTCATTTGGAGTTTGTGAGTTTTAGATTCGTAAAGCTTGATGTTCTAAATTAAATAATATGTGTACCATCCTTTAGCCATATCCAACCCGACTCTCCACTGAATAACCCATATTTTCCATGTCATAACCATTTCTCCTTCCGCTATTTAAATCTTCAGCTCCAACATAATAAATTGGCTTGATATACTTGCATTTAAAAGTATAGCCAAATCGACGATCCATGTCGATCGGAACCAGTCCATGCATTTTTTGGCAATGTCATGAAATAGAGATTTGTTCGCATCGATGATATAAACAAAGATAATGGTGGAAATCATTAATAGAGATGTGTGGTGTTATCGGTATGAAAAAGATGGGGAGGCAGTTTTAGGGAAATTCACGGTAAACGGCGGCTCTAGAGGCGAGGGGACCTGAAGGTGAAGTGTCAGAGTTGGTCAGAGCTACGTGCGGTCGGATTTTGGTGGACTCTAGTGAAATAGGGTCGCCAGAATCTTGAGTTGAAAGGGTTCATGTTTTTTGAGTTTTGCGAAGGGAAGGCTGGGATTTGGGGAACTGGACGTGGGATGAAAGAAGGAGTCGAGGTCTTCGGTGAGACAGTGGTGGTCTGGTTGTTCTTTAGGGTAGACGGTAGCAATAGGGTTGGAGGAAAGTCGCTTGTTTTCAATGTTGTAGCATGGGTATTTTTGTGATTGAGGGAGATAAGGACTAGCGGTGGATTACTTAAATTTAGTGATGTAATTAGTTATAAAACTATATTATATAATTATAAAATCTTGTGTAATCGATATCTAATCTGTATCAGGTCTATATGAGACGCAGCCAGTCGCTTTTGACTCGTTGGGACGAGGTCGTCGAAATTGAGATAGATTGGTGGAAATAGTAGCTGGTTGAATTTCGTGTCGGATACAAACGCTACTCAAATTTAAACGGAACCAAAACGCACAAGTGACAACAGAAATTTTGTTGAGTTAATCTCACATTTTTGGTTAACTAGAAAAGCATATATATTCAATAAAATTATTTGTTGGATATGTGAATGATTTGTTTTTGGCTTTTATTGACTATTTGGATAATTTACAAATTTATATTATTGGTTTGGATATATTATCATCCCTGGAGCGGATGAGGCCCTATGTTCCCATGGAAGAGCGGATGACTATTATGTTCCCGTGTAAGAGTGGATGACACTTTATATTCAATCCCACCTCGAAGCGGTTGATTTATATTATATGATTATATATTATATGTGATGTAAGGGGATAGGTTGGAGGGATCCAACATGATTACTCGTCACGGTTGATTTATTTACATACATATGTGCCGATATAAATGAATTGTGATGCAAGATGATAGGTTGAAGGAATACAACAGGGTTCCTCATTATTCTTAAATTGTTTCAATAATATTCCATTTATATGATTTATTGAGCAATAAACCCGATTGTGGACGCTACTGTTATAAAATTGTTATATGTTTGAAAACTAAAACTAATTGTAATAGAAAATCAATATCTATATTGTTTAAGCGTTTGGTGGCTATTGGCCTCATATTAGTATTTTTAAATACTATAGATTACCATTTGGGATTGATTTTTAGATAAAAAATGACTTTTAATCCGGAATTGGGCTTCGATAAAATATTGTTTTAAAGTTATCTATTTATATTTAATATTATTTTTAAAAATTTATTTACATTTAGTGTTGTTTAAAAGTCATTTATCAATATTTTTAAAATTTCAAAAAGCAGATTATTTTAAAAATAAATATGGCTTAAAATTAATAATAAGGATTAATTATTCATGTTTTGGAAATAAATTATGATATTTGTAATAAGGGAAAAGATTAATTATTATTATTTATTTACAATGTTTTGAAATCATTAATTATTAGTTTAAGTTGTTTGAAGTAATAATTATTTATTTAAAATTAAATATTATCCTATAATGATGGCGTTGAAGTGAATGATCATTATTTATTTATAAATGTCGTAAGATTTATAAATAGAGTTCGATTGACGGATTTGGGGTTTCTAAGAGGAAGTTTATAAAATAATTTAAAGTCTTAAGGGAAGGATATTTACACGGTGAAAGAATTTTATAAATTGTTAGGTATTTATAAATGACTTTAAGAAATGGTTTTTTAGATTTACAAAAGGAGTTTTATTTGGATTTATAAAGGATTTATGTATGAATCTAGACATGTACAAAAGAATTTATAAGTGATTGAATTTTTATTTAAAAAGAGATTACAAATGATTTTCAATGATTTATAAAATGGCTCATAAATGGTTTCGGAGAATTATAAGGAGTTTTATAAATGATTTTAGAATTTAATAAAAAGAAACTAGTAACGACCAGCCAATTTTTCACTTTGATAAATTGAATTCATTTTTAAATGAAAGATGATAACACAGATAATATTATTCCAAGTGATAATAATAATAATAAACTTATTTTGAATAAATATGTACAAGAAAATTTTCTTCGGGATTTATATCAATAATTGGCACTGTAATTATATATAGATTTATTTAAGTTAATAATGATTTAGTGAATTGATAATTGTTTTAATTATTTAAATAATTATTTTAAATAAAATGATAATTCATTTTAAATAGTTATAAAGTGATAATGAATCATTTATAATAGTTTTATAATGGGATATATTTAATTTGAAAATATAAGCAAAAATCGACATCGCTTTGCCAATATAATAACGATTTTTGTAAATAATTTTTAATATGAATTTATATGGTTTTATAATCCAAATATGATCATTTTAATTAGTTAAAAATGATAAGAAATTTATTTTTGAATTTTGTTTACAAATATATGAATGTTAAAGTATAAGTGAAAATGTGACCAATGGTCGGTTATTCGAATATCAATAATTTAACAAACAAAAGTTGTTCGAAGACGTTCGAAGGGTTATGCACCTGTATGTACATATGTATATGTTACATACACATCATATCATGCACATAATCTTATATATATAATTAACTATAAGAAATATAATAAAAAATAAAAAATATATTTCAAAGCTTTCTTAACCCTTAAGCATAAATAAGTCAATATATGTATAAATGAGATGATAGAAGTGATGTGCACATTGGGGGGGGGGGGGGTGGGGGGTTGGCCGTACATTGTGAAGAGGGGTGTTGGGGAAGCCTTGAAATATTGATAAAAGTGATGTGTACATGTCTTATTTTACACTCTTCCTTTTTCCTATAGATATCCTACAATCTTCTCTTCATTTTCATTCATCTTCTTCTTCTTCTTCTTCTTCATATTTTCAAGATTTTTCTTCCACTTTAATGGCTTCCATCCTAAAAGAAATAATGTCCAAATCAAATTCAAAAATATATTAAACTATAATACATAGTTATATATTGTCAGACACCGTAAAACAAGCTCAAATCTCCATCTCTCTACCTCCCAAACCCAAGGCACCACCATCCACCACCCTTGGACATGAGATCCACCTTTTTCCCAAGCTAGGCCATAAGAGAAAAGGCTAGGTCAAAGCATTCCAATGATCCAAGCTCGATTTAGTGAAGTATGAAAATACATGCAAGTCACGAACATACACATCGGTAAACACAAAGGAAATCACATTCCTTAGATGAATGAAATGATGTATATGGAATTGTTAAATCTATTAAAAATGGTTTAAAATGAGTTTAAAATGTTTTATGAACAATTAAAAGTGTTATTGTGAAGTTTGAAAAGAAATGGAAAATTTAAACGGTAGTTCGCGATTTCGTGCTATAAAAGTGAAACATGTGTAAAAGATGGAATATAGCTCAGAATTCTTTGAGATAAGAATTTTATAAACTATTATATCAATATTTTTTCAAAGAAGGAAGAAAATCAAGATTTCGATAAGTAAATTTTAAAATATAAGTAAAACAATTTTGGAAAAATCCTTAATTTGCAGTTCATAATCCAAAACAAGATTTCTTTGAAAATGATGTTTTAAATTATTTTAAAATGCAGAATAAATCTTATAAATATTTTAAAAGTGAATTGAGTAATGGAATGAATTTTCAGATAATAATAATCATTTTGATCAATATAACTTAAAAAGCACTTTCCGAAGCACTATTCCTCAGCACTTTTCTATAACTTTTGAAATATAATTTTAAACGCAACCCGTTCTTTCCCAAATCTTTTGTAAATATTTTTAAATGATTAATAAAGTGATTTAAAGGAAATTTAAAGGATTCATGAAATGATCAAAATGTTTTAATGTTTTAGGGTCGATCAAATAACTTGACCGCCTTATGCGTGTCGGAGAGATAATGTCTAGGCTTGGGTTTGGAAAACCAATTACTTGCTCTCCTTGGCTATCTGGACTGGCCCGATGGAGGGGATAGTGAATTTTATTTACTTGGATCTAAATTTCAAAAGGATTAAAAAAATATTTTCAATATATAAACAAATTGAATTTCATGGAGATGATGTTCTTGTACTCGGTGTTAAAGCCCGAAGAGGGAACTCGTACTATTCATGGAATTAAAAAGGTGATTTCTTCGTTATTCCACCCATAGTTTTTGTTGAATATGGGGATCGATATTGAGTATAATTAGACGATTTTTATAGATTCTGCTCATATGATATTTGCTTGATTTTGGGATTAACATCCTAGATAACATGGTTTCAACTAAATCAAAATTATGAGTTTTGAATGAAGAAATATTTGTTAAGATTTAAATAAATGATTTGGAATACTTTCCTAAGTGTAAAATGGAATAATTTCAAATTATTCCAAGTTTGAAAAGATTTTAAGTAATCAAAGGCTTTGAAAAGAGGGGTTTAATAATTCTACATATATCAGAAAGAAGTCTTTCAATAGGTGTATATCTCTAAAAAATGAATTTTGATAAAAAGAATCGATCAATTAAAGAATGATTTTCTACTCACATAACCTCCTTTTACTGATGATTGGATTCAAAGGATTTGGGGTCGGATGTAACGTAATCCCTATCCGAAAAGCCACTTCGAACCAATATATGCGTTCAAAAGATGAAGCCTAATAGAGTGAATGAAGAATGAAGACTAGGGATTTTAAGGGTGAAAGAACCACTTGTTGATAATTTTGGTAAGTCCTAAATACTAAAGTACCAGTGGTACCTTCGTTTTTGAAATTCATTGGATTGCGACGACTTCCCGCTACTAATCTTAGGGTTATTTCCCGATAGGATGTCGTAGAGAGTACCTTCAGTTTTTTCCTGCCCTAGAAAGAAATTGTATCGATGGATGTGTGACATTACATTCCTGAGATTTCATCGTTCATTTTGTAAACATGCATCTGTTTGCTAGGGGAGAAGGCAACTTCTCTTAGCTTGACACCCTTCTCTGAGATGTATGAGCTTGGAGGTTGTATGTTGTATGTTTGTGGAAGTCAATAGTAATCGATGGAATGGCAGTGTGACATTCAAAGTGAAATGTGCAAAGTGAAAGGTAATCGCTATCTCAAGCCTCACATTCGAAAATTGCTAAAACAAGGTAGCTACAGCAAGGCTTTCTAATTTTCAACTATTAGGGTATGATCATCCCATTCTAGATATATTTCCGCTGGTTATGACATTCGTGTTTAAATTAATGTGGATGTATGCCATGAGGATCCTCAGATAAGTAGGTAACGACCAAGGTGATGAGATAAGTATATGAATGCATTTCTAAGTTGCATGGTGCAAGGTGTAACAACCCAGTAATTCTGATCATTTGATTTCAAATGTTTAATTAATTATTAATATTTAAACAATTGGATTTTGGAATGCAATAACTTAGAAGTCAAATATAAGGAATGTTTAAATATTTGAATTTTGGAATTATATCTTAAATAAATGGATTTAATAATTTGATTCAACTCCTTTTAATTATATATTGGTGAATTCAATTTGAAAATTTATTTACAAATATAAAAAAATTTGATCGAAAATAAAAAACGATATTTAAAAATGTGAAATTGTCATTTCGAGACAGTATCTCGGATTTTTAAGAAACTAGTTTCATTGGATCCGTAATAATGAATTATAATATGCCGTGGAATTTCATGGTGAACACACAAAAATTAATTTCGAAAATTTAATATATTAAGTGGGTTTGATTATCTATCTTGTGCATAAAACAAATTAAGGCTCGGGACTAGTTCCATTTTGTTCGAAATAGGGTTGTAAAATATAGAACACCAAGTGGCACGTCTAGATAGGTGTTCTAGATTTTTTGGTGCTTAAGGTTGGAAATTTTCGAATATATATGTTTATATATATATATTTGTGTGTGTGTGTGTGTATATATATATATATATATATGTATGTATGTATGTATATATGTAATTCCATACTCTAATCATGCTTGTACACTGTAGCCATACCTCCATCACATTTTGCCATACCTCGTCCCCATTATAAAAGGCAAATTCCCCTCTCCAAATTTCATTTGGCACCTAATCAAGATTTCGAAGAGAAAAAAATTAGCTACCCAAATTTTTAAAAAATAAACGATAGGAAATATAAAAAGAAAATATAAAACTCAGCCGCCATCTACTAAATCAATGTTCATCCAACGGCGTCGTTGTTTCGGCCGCTAGGGGCATATTTGGTCGATGGCGTGAACTTGGAAGATGACCGTGGGGACGATGCGAGCATAATGGATAGTTTTTTTTAAGGTTGTTTGTAGCTTAGTGACCCGAATTTGGTGATGAGTAGAGCTAGTTTTTTTGTTCGTTCTCGGCTACGGTGGCACCGTAGGGGTGTGGATGAGCGCAGAATGGTTGAGGCTTCCTTATCGTGTAGTGCGACGATGTTTGGTGGCCCACGACGATGCTCCTGATCGAGGAAAATGTGATATCATGGGTTGTTGGAGAGAGACTTTATGGCCGGGCTTTGGTTTGGAGTTAAGTAATATAAACTAATGGATATGATGTAATTAAGTTGTGACGCCCTACCCAGAGACCCACATTAACAAATAGTATTACTACGTAATATTGTTTACTGATGTAGAGAATAGGGCTGGATAGGAGTGACCATCTATAGCCTTGTCTTAAATATCTATTGAATACGTCGAAAAATGACATATTTTTTCTATCTCAAGTTGATCGACATATCCAATAAATACTTAGTACAAAGCCATAGGTGGCTATAGGATCTATCAGAACAAAATACAACAACTCAAATGCAAAACACATCATAGAACATCAGATAATCCTATATACACATACATACATTGATACATCACAGAGTATATAAAATGATACATCACATATGTGGTATGACGACCACAACGCAAACACGAGTCAAAAGAATATACATATCAGAGTAGAAAACCAAAAAGGACTACAAAAAAAGCTATAAAAAAGCGCTATGCGGAAGCAAAATAAGCTAAGTCCAAATGTACCTAACCTGAATCACCTTGGTCTGACCCGAGTGTAAAATACACGGGTCAGTCTAGCTAAAAAATTCAGTTAACGAAGATAAGCAATAATATGAGCATAAGGAAAATGTGATAATATTCTCAAGTGAGAAGGAAAACTAAAGTGTATGATTACATCAAGTGATAATATGGTATCACTGTTGGATGCGTTCCCACCCTTCACTGGACGAAGTCCCACCGAACCAACCAACCTACCAAAGCCGAACCAATGCACTCTCCACCTACTGCCGAACCAACCCACTTCCCATGCCTGCCGAACCAACCCACTTCCCATGTCCCTGCCGAACAAACCTACCGAAGCAAAACCAATCCACTCTCCACCTACCGCCGAACCAACCCACTTCCCATGCCTGTCGAACCAATCAACGTTCCACCCACTACCAACCCATCGCCGGACCAAGCACCGCCGAACCAAAGCCACTCCAACCGATACCGGACCGAAGGCCACTCCCACCTTCCCCGGACCAAGGCATCACCGAACCAACACTGCCAGGCCAGATTACATCAGCCCAGGCCCACCAGCAGCTATAGACATCCAAGACCCCTACCCCCAGCCTTACTCTATAAATAGAGGGGTAGGGGTAAAACAATGGTGGACAAGTTTGAGAGCTCGAGCACGGATAGAACTTTCAAACAACTTTCATATACTTGTGATCAAAGCATTGTACTTGTAATCTGATCAGTAAAGGAGAATAACATATAAAGTGGACGTAGGCACATTCTGGCCAAACCACTATAAATCTGTGTGTCTTTTACAGTTTAGTCCCTGATTTTTACATATTTGCGTAAATCACCCAAATCGCTAAGAACAATATAAAATCGACTAAATCATATGACTTGGAGGTGCTTGCCCAATTTTTGTGCAAACATTTTGGTGCTTTCACTGAGAAATCGAGCTAGAAGCTTCAGCTTCTCCCACTCAACCTTCTTCCCAACAGCATCGCTCATTGCGTGGAAAACATGCCTCTCAGGCAGAGGAAAGATGCTAGCAAAGGAAAGAACATCGCAACTAGCAGTATCCCAGATCCAGTGATCGGAGATCAAGAGAATCGTCCTATTCCAACAGCAAATGGAAATCAGGAAAATCCGACAGCCCCTGCTACGGAACAACCAATTAATATGGCTGATCTGGACAGGGTTGTGACTGAAGTAACTAACCGCTTCGTATCTCAACAAGAAGCCTTGGTGGACCAACTCATGTCACGCTTAAGGTGATGATGAAGAATCCAACCTCAACACCGAATCATGGGGTGAGTCCCAGTCTGAAGGATCTGGGAGGCGACAAAGATCTTTCTTCTTCGAAGAGGCTAACAATAGAAACAGCAATGGTAGGAGCCGATCCCAGACTCAACCAGAATTCCGACCTGAGGAAATACTTGGAACCAAACCCAACGGGGGAGGTACCAGGCAGGGGTCGGATATGGCTGAGTCTCTCATGCTACCTAACCATGGGAACACCAATGGACGGGGCCGAGCTGGAGTCCAGCCCGAAGTTGGACCCGAGGGAATGCTTAGAACAGAGCCCAGCAGGGGAAGATCGTGGCAAGGGCCAACTGAGGCTGACCCCAGCATGCTCCCAGAAGACCGAAGACAGCCACCGGAAAATGTTAGGAGTAATAGACGACACCATCCCTACAGGTCATCTGGACGGAATCAATCCCGTAGAGAAGAACCAAACTCATTTCTATCCGCTCCAAGTTCTGATGAAAGGATGGCGCGATTATTCAGAGATGCGTCCAACGGGACCAAAGGGATCGGGGGATAGGCGCTAGGGTAACCAGCCCCTTCACCCGCAATATCGAAACTGCCATCACCGCCCGGGAATGGAAAATGCCAACAGTGGAACCTTACAAGGGAACCTCTGACCCCATTTTACACTTGCAGAGACACACACAGCATATGCTCCTGAGCGGAGAAAAAGAGGGAGTGTTGTGTAAATGCTTCCCACTATTCTTGGCAGATCTAGCTACCTCCTGGTTCTGCCACCTACCCCAAGGATCCAACAGCTCATGGGAAATGTTGAAAGAAAAGTTCATTAGCCAGTTCCGCATTCACGTGGAACATCCCAAGGATGCTTATTCCCTATCAAATATCAAACAGAAGCCCGGAGAGACAATGCAACAATATCTAACCCGATTCAACGCCGCAGGGCCATAGTCCAAGATGCCGATGAGAAACTTATCCTAATAGCTCTTTGTAGTGGCGTACATCCGGATACGAAGTTTGCTAGAAGATTAACGAAAGAAAAACCAGCTACCTTACCCGATTTCTTCCATGAAGCCGGAAAGTATATGAGACTTGAAGACGCGGTCACCAAAAGGCAGAAAGGGCAACAAGCCAAGACAGCTCATGACAATGCACCCGCTGTAGCAAAGGACGTCGGAAGAAATGACTCTCGAGACAATGCTGGGGACAAGAAGGGAGAAAAACGCCTATATCGGTCAGGACCAAGATTCGACGCTTACACTCCTTTGAATGAAACAGTCGAAAACATCTTCCTGCCCACCCAAGACGAGCTTAAATACAAACGCCCCCCGTACAAGAAGGAATCAGATCACGCAATCAAGTCTAGAAAGTTCAGCCATTTCCATGAATTCCATGGGCATGATACCAATGAATGCCGTCATCTTCGGGACGTGATTGAAGAACACATCAGAAGGAAGAGATTGGAACACTATGTAAAGGGTCAGGACAGGACTCCAGCTCCTGCCAAGGAGAACCCAGGGCAACTCCACCCAGAGGCAGGCGGAAGAAATCACAACACCAGCGGTCCAGTCAAGAGAAGATAGTGGTCCATGCAATATCGGGAGGACCACACATCGCCGGCAGAAACTGGCCAGAAATGGAAAGATATGGGAAGTCACATAGAAACAATGAAGACTGCATCAATTCCATCATAGAAGAACGCCGCCTGAAGCGGAAAGAGGATAATGACATCACATTCAGTAGGCGAGACCTAGAAGGAAGGCAGTACCCTACATGGATCCTATGGTCATCTTTGCCTTGTTGGGCCCAGCCGAAGTTTTTCGAATTCTGGTAGATACTGGAAGCTCCGTAAACATTCTATTCAAGCATGCTTTCGACAAAAATGAAGCTGTCAATGAAGGATGTATCTCCCTGCAACAAACCACTACACGGTTTCACTGGAGATGTGAGGATGCCCCTCGGGCAATTGGACCTCTTTGTTGAAATAGGAAGTCATCCCCGCTCCGTTGTGCGGAAACAAACATTTGTGCTAACAGATAACCACTCGGCCTACAACGCCTTTTTAGGACGACCAACCTTGTCTGACTTCTAGATTGTCCTCGCCCCTTGGTGCCTGAAGATGAAATTTCCAACAGATAATGGGATAGGGGAAGTAGAAGGAAATCAAGACGCCGCTCGAGATTGCTTTGTAACTGAACTTCGCAATAACCGCAGGAAGGATAAAGGGAAGGATGCAGAGACTACTCTCTGTAAGAAAAACTTGGAAGCGTAGCAACTAAAGAAAGCCCCTCCTCTTTGATATACCAGCGATCCTTTCAATGAATTAGACCCCAGGGACAAAGAGGAGGAGGCCACTGCCGAGCCTGCAGAGGCTATGGAATTTGTATCTGTAAACAAACATGACCCAAGTAGACTGCTGAGAATCGGGTCTCAATTAAGAGCAGAGTTGAAGGATCAACTCGTCGATTTTCTTCACCACAACTTGGATGTATTTTCATGGACGCACACTGACATGACTGGAATCTCCGTAGATGTAGCATGCCACGTACTGAACATCGATCCCACCAAGATGCCAGTAAAGAAGAAAAAGGGAAGCATGGGGGCAGAACGATCAGCAGCCCTCGATGAAGAAGTAAAGAACCTGCTTGCCAATAACTTCATACGAGAAGCCATCTACCCAGAGTGGATCGCTAACCCGGTACTACTAAAGAAGGCTAATGGGAAGTGGCGAACGTGTATTGACTTCTCCAACTTAAATGATGCTTGCCCAAAGGATTGCTTCCCACTCCCCCGAATCGATCAGCTTGTGGACAGCACAGCCGGGCACGGACTCTTATATTTTGTGCACGCATACTCAGGATATAACCAAATTCCTATGCACACTTCCGATCAAGACCACACTAGTTTTATCACTGACCGGGGATTGTACTGCTACAGAGTAATGCCTTTTGGACTTAAAAACGCCGGAGCAACTTATCAGCGCCTCGTCAACAAGATGTTCGCAGAACTAATAAGACATGGAAGTTTATGTGGACGACATGCTAGTAAAATCAGGGAAAGCCAACGACCACGTAAGCCACCTAAGCAAGATGTTTCAAGTACTTCGCCAATATGGAATGAAGCTGAATCCTCTAAAGTGCTCCTTCGGAGTATCATCGGGAAAGTTCTTAGGATTCATCATCCATGCCTGAGGAATTGAAGCGAACACTAAACAAGTCCAGGCTCTGAAAGAAATTAGGATACCTTCCACTCGAAGAGAAATGCAAAGCCTAAATGGTAAAGTGGCTGCCCTAAGCAGATTCATCTCTAAAGCAACTAACAAGTGTGTCCCATTCTTCGAAGCTCTAAAGAAGGACAAAGGAAAGTTCGAGTGGACTGACGAATGCTTAAAAGCCTTCCTTAATCTAATCGAACACCTCCAGAGACCACCAGTACTCTCAACTCCAAATGAAGGCGAAGTGCTATACCTATACCTTGCTGTGTCATCTCATGCTCTAAGCGCCGCGTTGGTAAGAGAAGACAACCGCGCACAGCGGCCAGTATACTATGTAAGAAAGAGGTTTACGGGGGCAGAAGCCAGATATCCTAAACTTGAGAAGCTAGCATACTTTTCACTAATCACATCATGGAAACTGCGACACTACTTCCAATCTCATTCCATCAAAGTTCTAACCAATCAACCGCTAAGGCAGGTACTCCATTGTCCCGACACTTCCAACGCCTACTTAAATGGTGCATCGAGCTGAGTCAATATGATATCACCTACCATCCTCGCACCGCCATCAAGGGACAGGCCATGGCCGATTTCGTTGCCGAATTCACTACCAACGAAGGAAAGGAGCAATTTGAAATAGCGAAAAACATCAAGTGGAATCTCTTTGTGGATGGAGCATCAAACGAACAAGGCTCGGGGGCAGGTATTGTAATAATCACTCCCAGGGGAAGGAAGCTACACTATGCTCTACGGTTGGAATTCACTGCCACCAACAACGATGCAGAATACGAAGCAATGATAGACATATTAGAACTTTCCCTAGAGATTGGAGTCGGTTGTTTATGTCTCCATAGTGATTCTCAACTTATTGTAAATCAAATACTGGAAGAATTCCAGACTCACGGAGAACGACTCACAGCATATCTAAAGAAGACCAAGCTGTTGCTCGATCAATTGGATCACTATTTAATCAAACACATTCCTCGAGAAGAGAATCAGGAGGCCGACGAACTGGCAAAGCAAGCTAGCATGAAGGACGACACCACTTCCGGAACAGTAACCATCTCAAAGCAACTAGCCCCGAGTTTCGAGCAAGTGAATCTGATAGCTGCAATCGAATAGGAAACTTAGATGACTCCCATCCGGAAATACTTACAAAGTGGCACACTGCCCGACGGGCGTGACGAAGTTAAGAAAATCTTGAGGAAAGCTTCCCGCTACACAATAAAAGAATGCATCCTCTATCGGCGCGGCTTCTCTAACCCCTTATTAAGGTGTGTCGTTGGAAGGAAAGCCAAGGAAATCTTATCCAACATCCATCAAGGAAGTTGTGGAGATCACACTAGAGGGTAGACTCTGGCAAAGAAGATACTCCGATATGGATATTTCTGGCCCACCTTAAATAAAGACGCGTTGGACTTCGTCAAAAAATGCGACATATATCAGAAATTTGCTAAGATCCCCCGACTACCAACAAATGAGATTACTCAAATGACCAGCCATTGGCCCTATGCAGTATGGGGAATTGACTTGATTGGCGAACTGCCAATGGGCCGAGGCGGAGCCAAATATGCCATAGCGGCAGTCGACTATTTCACCAAATGGGTGGAACCGGAACCTCTAAATAAAGTATCTTTAGCAAAAGTTATTAACTTCTGGATCAAAAATGTTCTATGCAGGTATGGGGTTCCACTCAAAATCATATCGGACAATGGACTTCAGTTTGACAGCAAGGAGTTCGTCGATTGGTGCCAAGAGCATGGAATTTACAAAAGCTTCTCGTCCGTGGCTTATCCCCAGGCAAATGGACAAGTCGAAGCTGTCAACAAAATTCTTAAAACTCTAATCAAGAAGAAGCTTGAAAAGTCAAAAAGCGCTTGGGTGGATGAACTTTCTACGGCACTTTGGGTCTACCGCACGTCTTTCAGAACGTCAACAGGGCATACTCCTTTCTCTTTGGCATACGGATCGGAGGCCATGCTCCCAGTTGAAACTGTAGTGCCATCCCACTGTAGGATCCACTACAACCTAGAAGAGAACGAAGAACTCCTCCATATGTCTTTGGATCTAATCGAAGAAAGAAGAAATGATGCAGCACTCAAAGCAGCAGCTCACAAGCAAAAAGTGGCAGCACAATGCAACTCCAAAGTCAAGCATCGTAGATTACAAGAAGGAGATCTTGTCCTCAAGCGAATCTTCCCGCGCCCCGGAGCGCTAGATCCAATCTGGGACAGACCATATGTACTTCATAAAGATCTCCACAACGGAGCTTATATTTTGTCAACAGTGGACGGAGAGGTGTTTCAAAGGGCATGGAACATCCAACACCTTCGTCGATACTTTTCTTAACTTGTACTGCCCATATAAAGTGAATTAACAAAGAGAATTAGTGGACGTAGGCATTTTCATGTCGAACCACTTTAAAAACTTGTCTCTTTTTTAACTTGTTCCTTTATATCTTGGCTACTTGCTGAGATTTATCCTTTTCTGTTGAACAAAATCCTATGTAGACGGCATCTCCATTCAGGGCATCACAGCACAACTTCACCTGGACAAAACCTATAGGTATTATACGAATCTGTGCCCCCGCCAATGAGACACTTTTGCTCCAGCATCCCTCTGCTGCGGGTTAACTCATTGCTCGTGACGGCCCTTAAAGCCAACTGTAATGAGCCGATTATAAGCCGCCGAGAAGGCCAACCATAGCCTAGGCAGCTCATTACGGCGTTCAGCTCGCCGGCAACCGTGAACAGATTATAAGCCCCAACATAAGGTGTGGCCAGCCAGGGGCAGTTCACAATTGACGATCGGCACCCGCGCTAGCCGGCCATGGTAAATCGAATAATACCCACGATTACGGGCCATAATGGCCCGGGTAGTTACCGTGCGCGATCTCAGCTCCGATGTGTCTTAAGTACGGCTGTTGTAAAAAAGAAAACTCTGCGCAGAGGCGTAAGATGGGTGACAAATGACTCTAAGACCCACAACTAGGGAAAGTGACTAACTTAAGCGCGTCGAAGGCCTTCCATGATTGGAAGTTTTACTATTTCTTATATTTCCATTTTATTTAAAAAAACTTTCCTCCTATCCTCTATAACGATCCCTAAAGTACATGACACTTAGCTGCATTCCATACTCAGTCACACAAGAACTTCAAAGCTACCATCTACAACTAAAACACGAAGGGCGGTACTCTCTTCCTTTGTCTATGAATGCGTAGCTATAATTTATTCGCACATCACACAAACATTGCAAGATATGAAATTATATTTTAAGCAACAACTTCGCATCAGACACGATTGAATCACAGACATGTGCACAGCTGTATTTCTTATGCAACACATCAAAATAACAAAAGCATTCAAATATATCAAAATCAGTTTAAGTTAAAAGTTACATGCCAAAAATCAAGTTGTTCGTTACATAATTGCAGCCTAAAAATTACATTAATGTTTTAAGACTAACATAGACAGCAATGTCAAGTAAACCAAAAAATGTCCAGATCAAGCCAAGGAGTCGGCTGCATCGGGGCTTCGCCTCTATCCTGCTGGCCCTCCGAGGTCTACTTAACCGCTGGATCAGAACTCCCAGCATGTTGACCAGAGGTAGTTGGCGCTTCAGAGGACCCGCATGTCCAGTTCAGGAGAGGAATCCATTAAATAAACAATAAGCAACCAAGCTATGAAAAGGCTAAAAGGGAAGACTTACCAGCATCTGTTCCTTGATCATCATCCCCCAACTGCACACCTACCTCCTCAGCAGCAAGCAGCCGCATACCCTCCTTCACCGCCACTTTCTCCTCCTTGGTGAATTGGGTCGTAACCACATCCATTCTGAAGGCCATGACACCCTCCTTATCCGCATCAGCCTTGGCCTCCTCCAGAGCCCTGAGATAAATCCTGGCCATGACTCGGGGATAATCATCCATCCAGGATAAGTTGCCCTGTTTCCAAGTACGGAAGTACATATCCTAGAGCATCTCATCCATCATCCCCTCGTTCTCCTCGAACTCCGTTATTCGGACCTCAGAAGCCAACAGCTTTGCAACGACAGCATCCCTCTCCGATCGGTACCGCGAGCGGTCAGCCAGAAGAGATTTCTTCATTGCCTAAATCTCCTCCTTTAGCTTGTTTGAGCACGCTCTGCGGCTTCAAGCTTACCGGATAACTCCTCTACCCGCTCGAGATCCGCTTTTCGGACCTCATCCACCGTTGCAATAGCCATATCGATCTGTTCCTTGCAGGCAGCCTCCATTCTCCGTAACTCTGCTCTTCTAGCCTCTTCCATGGTTTTCTTTAGTCGCCTGGAGGCGGCCTCATGCTGAGAGATCTGGATGGCCTGATCGGCGAGTTGCTTGGCCTGGTCGGAAACCATTTACCGCAATCGAATATTGGCTCTCCCAATTTCTTCCCCAGCCTTGACCAATCGGGTATGATGCCTTATCAGCTTCCTGGTCTCCTCAGCAACCCGGTCGATGTTTGCCTTAGCTTCGTCCCCCATAATTACAATCCGAGTAGTAAGCAAATCAAGGTCCAGGGACTTAGCCTCATCACGCACCCGTACCATAGGATTGCGAGGGAGAAGGTGCTCACCAATAGCCTCGTCAAAGGAAATATCATGAGAGTCTGGATCCAGGTCCAGATGACCTGCAAACGGATTACGAGCCAAGCCGGGATGATCTATTGGGGTAATAGTAGGGTTTTCAAACGGGTGCGGGGAAGGTATAAACTCAATATTCTCCTCCGTGGTATCCCGAAGAGGTTGAGTTGGGGGTCGAGGACTAGGTGAGGATTCGAACAAGGAACGACTCCTCTTCCTCTTTTGGATGTCCTCTTCGATGACCCCTAGAAGAGGACGGTAGCCGACTACGTCTCCGAGGCGGTTAGTCGAAGGCTTCGGCTTAGTAGAAGCTTTGAGAAGTTTGTATTGTTCAAGCCGGTGCCGAACATCTGATGTTTTAGCCACTTCGCCTGCTCCTGGAATGAAAACCAAGTGTTACAGGCATACATTGAGCTATAATTCAAGAAATATATCAAGTTAAAAAGAGTAAGAAGACGCTTTTGTTGTACAAACCCTGAGGAGGAGTAGGATACTGCAACAAGTCTTGCATCTCATTTCAGGACGGGAGCTGGCCATGAAATATTCGTAAATACGTATCATAAATGGAGTCGGCTGGAGTCAAAAAAAATCACCTTGAATCGCCAGAGTTGCCTGAGCTGAAGTGCTCTTAGAAGATGGATCGGCACCAATCCTGGCCTTGTCAGCCTTCTTCGCCTTCTCTACCAAGGCCGATCCTTCCTCCAACCCCTCAAAAGCCTGGCGGAAAGCATCATCTGTCCACTCTTGGATCTCACCCGCTTGACCAGAGGACAAAGCCTCGGTGCCATCACCGCTCTGTCCTTCGCCACCATCATCGCCGTGACGATCGCCATCACCTTCTCTACCACTTCCACTCTCCGTCTCACTTCCTTCATCCTCGCCTCTTTCCTCCTCCACATGTTCCTCCTCCGGAACATCTGGACATGTGCTAGGGGAGGGTCCATCGGATTTCTTGAGCTTCTTCCCCCTGGCGAGTGAAGGTATCGAGAAGGGTTTCCTCTTGCTGCTCTTCGTCGTGGCCCCTCCTTTAGCTTTAACAGCCCTCTCCTCAGTTGTGTCTCTCTGCTTGACCACTGACTGACGTGGTAGAATCAAGTTGTGCTGCAGAAGAGTAGCATTCCTGATCAGGTAAGAAGCTGACCTCTCCCTTCCCGAAATGGCTTCTATCTCCGCAGCCATCTGAACCAGGCGATCGTTCTCCACGACCGCCAAGCCACCTGTCGCTAGAACGAAATAAAAACACATAAGAAGAAGCATTGCAGTCAGAACGAAAATTATAAATAAGCTTCAACTTATAGCCGCAGGTGAAGCGACGGATAGAAACAGAGTCATCCTTGACGAAAAACAATTCTTTCTTAAACATGCTGAACTTCGAATATAAGTCCAGGACCGGCTTGAAGGACACGACCGATTCCAAGCTGATGTATGGAGACCCCTTCTTATAGCCCCTCAAGTTGTATAAATACCGGATCTCCCGGTTGGAAGGGGGACGTCCGTATTTTCTCTGGAAAATGATGAATAGACTCACCAAGATAGCATAAGAATTGGGCTGAAGCTGGAAAGGGGCCACCTTCAAATAGGTATGAAGCTGACTATCCAAGCATTGATCGGGGGAATGGCCCCGCACATGCAATGGTACCTACTATAAGCGAAATATCCTTCAGGGAGTCATAAGACATAACTCCATTCCCTGGCAGCACCATGCTCTGTCTATCTCGAAAGAATGAGATATAACATCAAGCTGCTCCTCTTTAAGGGAGATAGGAAAGCAGTCAGGTGAGGAGTTCAGGAGCTCCCGAGGGTCGTACCCATCTACTAGTGATCTCGGGGGAGGTCCATGACGTCCCGTTCCTGACTGAGCTGGGGGCACTGTGGAGGACTCTTCTCTGTCCGTGGATTTCTTCTTATCTGATCGAGTTTTTACTTTACGAGACATTTATCTGCAAACACAAAAATTGCGTCGTTAGAATGAGGGAAATAAACAAGCAAGTGCATGAAGTCTAGAATTTCATTTATAAGTTAGAACATTAAAGGCATAAGGTTCATTCGGCACTCAAGCCCATTTGGTAGCACAAGGCTCGAAAGCCATTCGGCACTCGTACTTCTCAAGCTCATTCGGTAGTTCAAGGCTCGAAAGCCATTCGACACTCGTGCTTCTCAGATTCATCCGATAGCTCAAGGCCCGAAGGTTCATTCGGCACTCACACTCCACGATTCATTAGGCGGTTCAAAACAAAAAAGACATTCGGCAATCACCTGATTCGGTAGTCAAGTTGATTCGGCAATACGATTGATTCGGCAGGAAAATCTGGTTCGGCTATCTCACTTGGTAGGGAATAACAAAAGCTCAATGCCCATATTTATAGGCAAATAGAAGCGACCGGACCAACTGGTTCGGCACTTGGGACCGAATAAGAATTACCCAGGCTTAAACAAAACGCGACATATGTTGACATATGCCCCACTTTGGGGGGCAAATGTTGGGTGCGTTCCCACCCTTCACCGGACCAAGTCCCACCGAACCAACCAACCTACCAAAGCCGAACCAATCCACTCTCCACCTACTGCCGAACCAACCCACTTCCCATTCCTGCCGAACCAACCCACTTCCCATGTCCCTGCCGAACCAACCTACCGAAGCCGAACCATTCCACTCTCCACCTATTGCCGAACCAACCCACTTCCCATGCCTGCCGAACCAATCAACGCTCCACCCACTACCAACCCATCGCCGGACCAAGCACCGCCAAACCAAAGCCACTCCAACCAATACCGGACCGAAGGCTACTCCTACCTTCCCCGGACCAAGGCATCACCGAACCAACAGTGCCAGGCCAGATTACATCAGCCCAGGCCCACCAACAGCTATATACATCCAAGACCCCTACCCCCAGCCTCACTCTATAAATAGAGGGGTAGGGGTACAACAATGGTGGATAAGTTTGAGAGCTCGAGCACAGATAGAACTTTCAAACAACTTTCATATACTTGTGATCAAAGCGTTGTACTTGTAATCTGATCAGTAAAGGAGAATAACATATAAAGTGTACGTAGGCGCAATCTGGCCGAACCACTATAAATCTGTGTGTCTTTCACAGTTTAGTCCCTGATTTTTACATATTTGCGTAAATCACCCAAATCGCTAAGAGCAATATAAAATCTACTAAATCATACGACTTGGAGGTGTTTGCCTATTTTTTGTGCAAACAATCACTACTCAAACATATAATCTCAAAAGAGATAAAATAACTCATAAAACGCTAAAATAGCGAGCCTCGTAACATCGGCTTTCTTAAAACATCAAATATGATTTAGGGGAAAACCTAAACCTGCCAGTTTGGTAAACCCAAAACATGCATACAGAGATCCTATCTCAAACACGCCATAAGGAAAATATACCTCCAAAGAGGAGAATAAAATCTCGAGTAAACGCCAAAAGGCAAATCTCATATGACGCCAGTGTAGGCAATTCAAATCTCAAAAATAGAACTTCCATGAGTTTAAATTCTCAAAATGTAATCGCTACAAAGATATATCGAATGGTTTAATGGACCAATTTCGAAAAGGGGCGATACACTAGGGAAAATAGTCGAAGAAACCATCTCAAAAGTGTTTGCACATGCATGTGGCTGAAGCATTGCCATGTACTGTTATCTCAAATAGGTATCTCGCCTGAAGGTAAAATGCCACATTGAAAAATACGCCGCAATGGAAAATACGCCAAAGTGGAAAACGTCTCGATAAAAAATACGCTACAATGGAAAACGTCTCGAAGACAAATACGCCACAATGGCAACGTCGTAATGGCGATGACCTGAAGTTCCAGTACTGGCACGCCGCAATGGAAAATGCATCAAGAACTCTTGAATAGGAATCCAATAGTGTTAACGTGCATCCCATTCCACACGTTCACACTAGACGGTTTACTAATCGCTAGTAAATTTCACACTCAAAGCAGTTTAAGTTACCTCATCTCATCGGTAAACTCGACGCGAAGGTCAAAACGATCAAAAAGACAAGTCGAAAATTAACCGATGAGGTAAACGCATGTGTCCTATACCACGTACTTTACCAAACTGTTTAATTCTCCTTCTCATTCGCTCGAATAGTGCAAAAACGTGTATTTTATATACAAAGTAATTTATTTGAGAAAACAAGTTTTTAAAACTATTTTCCGAATTCAATTTTGAAGACGACATTTGAAAATTCCCTTATTATAGAGAATAAATAGATTTTATAGCTTAAAATAATTTGAAAATAATTATTTTAGATGCCAATTTATTTTGAAAATTACTTCAAAATTGTTTGGAAAAATCTATCTCGAAATCAAAGAAATCACTCAAAACTATCATTTAAATTCAATTCAAATTCAATTCAAACTCGAATTTAAAATTCATCAAGAATTGGCTAGCCTATTTATAGGCATTATAGCTCTCAAAATATCTCAAAACTACATCAAAACCGAAAGAGAAAAAGAGTAAAAACGAGCTATTACAATTCAAAGGTCAATGATTGTTGTTGCTGTCATCTAGCTCTCAGCACAGCAACATACAACCATAATTTCGACCAAGCAAACTTTAAAATTCCATAAATCACAATGAATAAAACTTGTAGCACATGACCTAAGCTTTTCGAAACATCCAAAATTATCAAATTGGGATAAGAAACGAAGAAGTTATGGCCAATTTCGTTTCAGTTTCAAACATAGAGCAAATATTGGTTTTGTTCTCGAGATAGCAGTAAAAAAATTCGATTTTGACACAGTTATCCTCAAAACTACAGAAAACTCATTTAGCGAAAGTTGTAGTACAGTATTTGTGATTTTTGGAACATTAAAAATTATCCAATTCCAATCAAAAACGATAAATATATAGCTCAAACAAAATCAGATTCAAACTCAGAGAATTCCGTCAAAGACAGAACTATACATCTGTTTTCAAATCTGTTCAGGTCAATCAAATGGTAAAATATCAAAATGTAACTTGAATAGAAATTATTCCTTATTGAATCTAGTTTCCATAAAAACAAATTTGACCTAAATAGGATAAGAAACGAGTAACTTATGGCTAAAACACTTCTCAAGCCTGTGATTGTTGTTGCTGTCAAACTGCTCTCGGTGCAGGCAAACTTCAAAATATTGGAAATCTCAAAACAGGAAACTTGTAGTACATAACCTAATATTTCCAAAATATCCTAAATTATCAAATTCCATTAAGAAATGAAGAAGTTATGGCCAATTTCGTTTCAGCTTTAAAGATGGAAAGAATTCAGTTTTTGGATTGAGCACGTAATATGATCTAAACTTGATTTTTATAGCTCCAAACATCCAATTTTACATTAAATATGAATAAGAAAGATTATGTACGGAAAGCATGAGTGAGATTACTCACCATAGGGTTTGTTTGTAGCGAATTAAATGATTTTTCTTGCAAAGAAAAGAGCTTTGGCTTTGGATAAGACCTTCGGGACCTTGTACGGGAAGAAATAGATGCTTGCAACAAAAGAATTTACTGTAATAATAAAATTCATTTCTCAAACTTAGATTTTGATGAAATTATTTAGGTTTTGGATTATATTGCCTTTGAATTTCACTTTAGATTGAGAAAAATAGCAACTTATTTAAGGAGACTGAAGTTACAAAGCTCTGTATCGAAGAAAATGGTGGATTTATTATTTCAGGTTGATGAGGAAAAAGGTGAGATAAGTTATGTAAGTACAGTAAAGTTTTATCTATTCCCATTTCTGTTTTAGGTTGGCTAATGGGCGTTGGATCCAAATTAGAGAAGAATTAACTAGCTGTGTTAATTTAAATCACTCATTTGAACCAAATATGCAGATTAATACCCTATGTGAAATAAAACAACACATTTTCTACTAGTTTTCTCTACTAACAACTTATGAAAACACACTTACATATTAAATAAAATATTTTTCATCATATAAAAAGATAATTTTAATTTTTAAAGAACATTTTTATTAAAATTAACCCTTATTTTGCAAAATTGCACAGTTTACACAAATAAATGTATAAACCCTTATTTTTAACTTCAAAAATTCTAAAAGAAATTATTTTCTTGCATAGAAAAACTTAATAAACCATTTCAAACTAAATTTTATGAATAAAACTCATTTTTATAACAAATTTCACCTTTTTATTTAAATAAACAACCTTTAAAAATTAAATACTTCCTTTAAAAATTATTAAAAGAAATAATTGACAATATTTAATAAAATTATTGCATTTTCTCCAAATAAAAACCATTTTCCATCCATTATTAGCCCAAACAAATAAAATAAAGCTCTTAAACTTTATTTTCACATTTTATTTCCTAAAATTCATTGTTTATTCAAAATAAATAATTTTAAATCTCCAATTAATTTTTATTTCAGAATACAAAATTATAATCAGCATTATAGTTTAATATTACAGGTAATCATCTAAACCAGGGTTGTTACAGACTCCCCTCCTGAAGAAAATTGTGTCATCGCAATTTCTAGAGAAGAATTTATATTCAACTTATCAATTTCATCAATAACAAAAAATAAGCTTGAGATGAAAAGAGATTCTCACCATCTCTATGCGAGGAAAGCAAACCAGGGTAGGATCGCTCGATAAACTCTTTGGTTTCCCAAGTGCAGTCATTGGGATTAGCGGACCATTGAACTTTAACGAGCGGCACATCCTTGTTTCGAAAGCGTCTTACCTCCGAAGCAAGTACACAAATAGGCTGCTGCATAATAGATAAGTCTAGTGAGATCTCCAGCTTTTGAAAATCTGGAAATCTGAGTCTCGAAGACACTTCTGAAGCTGAGAGACGTGAAACACGTCGTGAATGCTAGGTAGACGAGCCAGAAGTGAAACCTTATAAGCCGCAGAGCCGATACATTAAGTAATAGGAAATGGTCCTATAAAGCGAGGATTCAATTTCCCAATCGTACAAAAATTCATAACCCCTTCAAAGGAGAAACATGAATAAAGACGAGATCACCAATAGTTAACTCGAGAGGCTTCCTATGGTTGTCCGCGTAGGATTTTTGGCGGCTTTGTACCTCCTTCATTCTCTGACGAATAAAACAATCTTCTTAAAAGAATCATAGACAGAATCTGGGCTAAGAGTAAGCTTCTCACCAGGTTCCAACCAACAAGAAGGTGATCGACAAGGCCTTCCATATAAGGCTTTGAAAGGAGCCATATCGACACTGGACTAAAAACTATTGTTGTAGGAAAATTCCACAAGAGGTAGGTGATCCTCCCGACTACCATCGAATTCTAGAATGCAAGCACGGGGAATATCCTTAAGAGTATGATTCATCCGTTTAGTCTGTCCAACTGACTGCGGATGATATGCTGTGCTGAAATTAAGCTTTTTCCCAAAGCTTGCTGAAGACTCTTCCAAAAATGACTCGTGAATAGCGGGTTACTGTCACAAACAATCGAACTAGGAACACTGTGAAGTCTCGCTATTTCCTTGATATATAACTTGGCCAATAGATAAGCACTTCTATTAGACTCAATAGGAATGAAATGAGCTGATTTGGTGAGGCGATCAACAATAACCCAGATGCTAGAATGGCCCGATCCTGAACGAGGTAGGGCGTCGATGAAATCCATCGAAATCTAATGCCTTTTCCACAATGGAATCTCTAGAGGCTAAAGGAGACCAGAAGGGCACTGATGTTTGGCTTTGATACTTTGACAATTCATGTAATTACTTACATAACTCATCACATCGCTCTTCATATCTTCCCATTAATAAAGGCGATGCATATCGGCATCTACCTTACTGCTGCCAGATGAATCGTATACTTAGAATGATGATAATCATCGAGAATGTCATGCCTTAGTGCAGAATCAGAGGGAATAACCAGATGGTTCTTCTTGCGAAGACACACACGAGAATCAATGCTGAAATCCTGCAACTCCACATCATGAGACTCAGACTCACAAATCTGAATAAGGTGCACAAGATTGGGATCAGGCCGTTGAGCATCGACAATATGATCCAATAAGCTGGGTCGAGCTTCCAAAACTGAATAATAAGATAGGGGAATCAAATGATGGAGCTCGATCATGAATATCACAAAGGGATAAGGTCTCTAGAACATCCCACTTGGCTAGCATCATAAAAAAAAATGTCGAATGTTTGCGACTAAGCGCATCAGCAACACGATTTCCGTACCAGGGGTATACTGGTTATCGAAGTCATAGGAGGCAAGGAACTTGAGCCAACGTTGTTACCTCATATTAAGCTCCTTCTAAGTGAATAGATATTTCAAGGACTTGTGATCGGTGTATAGAATGATGTGCTCGCCTAATAGATAGTAGCGCCAAATCTTCAAGTCGAAGGCAATGGCGGCTAACTCCATCGTAGTTACCTAGAAGCAAAAACAACTGCCCGATCCTTCTGCATAAGCATGGCACTGAGGCCACATCTACTAGCATCGGTATAGACATCAAGATCTTGGTTCCCTTCGGAAGCCACTAGAATATGAGCATTAGTGAGAAGCTCCTTCAACTACTGAAAAGAAGCTTCACTCAGACCAAATAAATCGAATGCCTTTCTGAGTAAGGCTGGTGAGAGGAAGCACAATACGAGAGAAATCCTTAATGAACCAGTGATAATAACCCGCCTATCCAAGGAAGCTACGAATCTCATGAACATTCTCAGGCCTCTTTCAATTTTGGATGGATTCGATCTTCGAAGGATCGACCGAAATGCCTTCGAAAGAAACAATGAGGCCTAAGAACTTAACCTTATTCTCCTAGAAATGGCACTTGGAGAATTTGGCTTTAAGTTGATGGTGACGAAGAGCACTCAAAAAAATTCTCATGTGATTAGCATGCTCATCTTTAAACTTCGAATAAACAAGGATGTCGTTGATGAACACAAGGACAAACCTATCGAGAAATTCCCGTAATTCTCGATTCATAAGATCGACAAAGAAAGCAGGAGCGTTTGTCAAACTGAATGACATAACTAGCCACTCGTAAGATCCATATTGAGTGCGGAAAGCTGTAAGAGGAATGCTATATTCAGCAACTCATAGATGGTAAAAACCAGTCGCAAGGTCTAGCTGAAAGAAGACCTTGGCACCACTCAATTGATCGAACATATCGTCGATCCTAGGTAATGGATACCTATTCTTGATGATTAATTTGTTAAGCTTGCGATAGTCGATGCAAAGCCTAAGAGTTTCATCAGACTTCTTTACGAAAACGACTATGGCACCCCACGGTGAAAAACTGGACTTAATCAACTGCTTGGACTCAAGCTCTAAAAGTTGCTTCTTGAGTTCTTCATTTTATTTTGTAAACATCCTCGTGGGAGGACGACTAACTGGCTACGCACCTGGAATGAGATCAATGTGGAACTTAATTGCCCGCTTGGGTGGCAAATATGAAATAGGCTCAAATACATCAGAGAAGTCACAAACAATAGGAATACGAGATATATCATCATCTCGTAAGTCTATAGAATATAAAGCCATTTCGAAATTATCCACATTTCGAAGAAAAAGTGATAGCCTAGTAGACGAATCTGGATGTCGAATATATAAAATTCTCTCCGAACAAGTAATCCTGGCATCGTATCGCACTAGCCAGTCCATAACCAAAATCATACCAAATCCCAATTAAGAATTAACGTGCAGATTCGCACGAAAAGAAAAGCCACATAAAGCAATCTCAACATCATCACAATGCTAGCTAAGGTTTACGGATCCCCCAATAGGATTCGCAATCCTCAATGAAGTAACCATACAAGAAGCATCCAAAGACAAATCATCAATGAGCTTCTTCAATATGAACGAGTGCAACACACCCGTATCAAAGAGGACCCGGATAGAACAATCAAGAAAAACCAATGAACCTTCAAGAATAGAAGGAGAAGTACCTATGCATTGAGAATAGTCTCCAGAAGCATATACTACATTCAGCTTGCCAGATTTAGAATTATCCGAAGCAATAGGACAAGAGGTAATACGATGACCTTCGTTCTTGCAATAGCGGCAAAAGGGAGGCTTAGGACAATCTCGAATCATATGGTCAGGAGAACCCCAATTGAAACACCCCTTTCGAGTAGGAGGTGCTCCACTAGGCTTGGAATTAGGACTAGATCCAATGGGCTTCTTCTTCTTGGAGGGGAAAAACTTTATCTTATGAAATGGGAACTTGTTCTTATTAGAGTTCTTGTGAACCTCAACCTCATCACCACTATGACACTCCTTCTCGACGGCTTCGAGATGAAGTGCCGAATCAACTCCTCGAAAGAAAGCTTGAGCTGGAGCATCAAAGGCTTCTTCAAATACTTCTTAAGACCAGAGATGAACTTCAGATTCTTCTAATAAGAGGTGCTAATGTATTCAAGAACGTACTTAGATAAGGCCTCGAATGATGAAACATACTTAGAGACGGAGGACTTCCCTTGCTTCAACTCAAGGAAGCAACGGGCCAATAAAACTTTCTTAGATTTAGAAACGAATTTGAGCTCGAATCGTTCCCGAAACTGAGTCAAAGAATGAACAGACTCATCGAAATCAGCTATGAGAAGCTCGTACCAATCAAGGACATGCTCTTGCAATAGGCTAGATGCTACAAGAACTCTTTCGTGATGAGAAAGATCCATGCGAGAGATGATGCGCTCGCACGTACGAATCCAAGCTTAGACCTCAAGAACGGACTTGAAGCCTTTGAACGGCTTTCCTTTGTGATGAGAGAAATCACTGCACAAGCGCACAAAGACAGACTTGCGTCGAGGAGTTTCTCAAGTATGTGCTGGAGACTGAGTGCTCCTAAATAACTCCATAAACTGATCGGTAGACATATAAACACCGTCCAGATGCGAGCCATTGGATTGCCCAGCATCCGAGCGTCATCCTCTGCCTCTTCCATCAATTAGCTAAAAATTAAGATAAGGTAAATATTATTCACATGGTAGACATAATTAATTCAAATAGGAATACTACAAAATTAAAACGCATTCCTAGACGTATTCTCAAAATTCTATCTACCCTGGAGGACACGAAATGAATAAAGGCATGATGATTCAGGGACTCGTAACATTTGTATTACACTTTGATGTACCGTAATATGCGTTTCTGTTTTGTGTTTATCATATTTTGTTCTAAATCAGCTCTGATACCTAGCTGTGGTGCCCCCCCGAGACCCACATTAACAAAAGGTATTACTAGGTAATACTGTCTGCTGATGTAGAGAATATGGCTGGATAGGAGCGACCATCTATAGTCTTGTCTTAAATATTTATTGAATATGTCGAGAAATGCCATATTTTTTCTATCTCAAATGGATCGACATATCTAATAAATACTTAATACAAAGCCATAGGTGACTATAGGATCTATCAAAACAAAATACAACAACTCAAATGCAAAACACATCACAAAATAGAAGATAATCCCATGTATACACACATATATTGGTACATCACAGAGTATATAAAATGATATATCACATATGTGGTATGACGAACGCAATACAAACATAAGTCAAAAGAACATACATATCAGAGTAGCAAACCAAAAAGGAATATACAAAAAGCTATAACAAAAAGGTCTATGTGGTAGTAGAATAGGCTAAGTCCAAACGTACCTAACCTGAAACAACTCGGTCTGAACCGAGTATAAAATACATGGGTCAGTCTAGCTAATCAAATCAGTTAAGAAGATAAGCGATAATATGAGCATAAGGATAATGTGGTAATATTATCAAGTGAGAAGGGACAACTAAAGTTTATGATTACATCGAGTGATAATATGGTATCACCACACAAACATATAAACTCAAAGAGATAAAGTAACCCATAAAACGCTAAAAGTAGCGAGCATCAAATCATCGGCATTCATAAAACATCAAATCTGGGGAAAACCTAAACCCGCCATCTTAGCAAACCAAAAACATGCATAAAGTGATCTTATCTAAAACACGCCATAAGACAAATTTATGCCCAAAGAGGAGAATAAAATTTCAAGTAAACGCTAAAAGGAAAATCTCATATAACGCTAGTGTAGGCAATTCAAATCTCAAAAATATAACTTCCATGAGTTCAAATTCCCAGAAGGTAATCGCCACAAAGATATATCGAATGGTTTAAAGGACCAATTCCAGAAAGAGGCGATACACTAGGGAAAATAGTCAATGAAACCATCTCAAAAGTGTTTGCACGTGCATGTGGCCGAAGCCTTGCCAAGTATTGTTATCTCAAATTGGTACCTCGCCCAAAGGCAAAACATCATAATGACAAATATGCCGCTATTGCAAATACGCCACAATGGAAAACATCTCGAAGACAAATACGATACAATGGCAAACATCTCGAAGATAAATACGCCGCAATGATTAACGTCGCAATGGCAATGACCCGAAGGTCTAGTACTGGCATGCCGCAATGGCAAATGTGTAACAAACTCTCGAATAGGAACCTGAATAATGTTAACGTGTGTCCCATACCACACATTCTCACTAAGCGGTTTACTAATCGCCAGTAAATTTCACACTCAAAGCAGTAAAATGTTAACCTCATCTCATCAGTAAACTCGACTCGAAGGTCAAAGCGATCAAACGGACAAGTTAGGAATTAACCGACAAGGTAAACGCATGTGTCCCATACCATATATTTCACGAAACCATTTAATTCTCCTTCTCTTTCGCTCAAATAGTGAAAAAACGTGTATTTTATATACAAAATAATTTATTTGAGAAAAAAAGTTTTTAAAACCATTTTCTGAAATTAAATTTGAAGACTTTCATTTGAAAATTCCCTTACTATAGAGAAAAATAGATTTTATAGCTTAAAATAATTTGAAAATATTTATTTTAAATTCCAATTTATTTTAAAAATTATTTCAAAATTGTTTGGAAAAGTCTATGCTTGAAATCAAAGAAATCACTCAAAACTGTCATTCAAATTCAATTCAAATTTAATTACAAATTCAGCAAGACTAGGCAAGTCTATTGACATGCATCATAGCTCTCAAAATATCACAAAAAAATCATCCAAACTGAAAGACAATAAGAGTAAAAACGAGCTAATACGATTCGAAGGTCAATGATTGTTGTGGCAGTCATCTTGCTCTTAGGACAACAACATACAACCATAATTTCGACCAAGCAAACTTCAAAATTCTAGAAAACACAATGAATGATAGTTGTGGCACATGATCTAAGCATTACGAAACATCCAATATTATCAAATTCGGTTAAGAAACGAAGAAGTTATCGCCAATTTCGTTTCAGTTTCAAACATAGAGCAAATATTGGTTTTGCTCTCAGGATAACAATAAAAAAATTCGATTTTGACATAGCTAACCTTAAAACTACAGCAAACGCGATTTAAAAAAGTTGTAGTAAAGGATTTGAGATTTCTGGAACATTAAAAATTGTCCAATTCCAAAAAAAAAACGAGAAAGATATAGCTCAAACAATATCAGATTCAAACTCAGGGAATTCCGTCAAAGACGGAACTATACTTCTATTTTCAAATCTGTTTCAGGCCAATCAAGTAGTAAAACATCAAAATGTAACCTAAAGAGGAATTATTCCCTATTGGATGTAGTTTTCACAAAAATAAGTTTGACCTAAATAGAATAACAAACAAGTAACTTATGGCTAAAACACTTCTCAAGCCTGTGATTGTTGTTGCTGTCAAATTGCTCTCGGGACAGCAACAACAAGCATTATTTTAAGCAAGCAAACTTTAAAATATTGGAAAGCTCGAAACAGGAAACTAGTAGCTCATAATCTTCGCTTCCCAACATCTAAAACTGTCAAATTCGGTTAAGAAACGTAGAAGTTATGGCCAATTTGGTTTCAGCTTCAAAGATGGATAGAATTCAGTTTTTGGATTGAGCACAAAATATGATCAAAACATGATTTTTATAGCTCCAAACATCCAATTTTACACCAAATATGAATAAGCAAGATTGTTTATAGCTGGCGTGAGTGAGATTACTCACCATAGGGGTTGTTTGTAGCGAATTAAATGATTTTGCTTGCAAAGAAAAGAGCTTTGGCCTTGATTATGACCTTAAGGAACCTATACGGGAAGAAATAGATGCATGCAACAAAATAATTTACTGTAATCAGAAAACCCATTTCTCAAACTTGGATTTTGATGAAATTATTTAGGTTTTGGATTAGACTACCTTTGAATTTCACTTTAGATTGAGAAAAATAGCAACTTGTTTGAAGAGATTGAAGTTCCAAAGCTTTATGTTGAAGAAAAAGGTGGATTTCTTATTTCAGGTTGTTGAGGAAGAAGGTGAGATAAGTTACGTACGTACAATAAAGTTTTCTCATTTCCTATTTCTGGTTTAGGTTGGCTAATGGGCATTGTATCCAAATTATAGAAGAATTCACAAGCCTATGTTAATTTAAATCACTTATTTAAACCAAATATGCACATTAATACCCTATTTAAAATAAGACAACACGTTTTCTACTAGTTTTCTTATAAATGGAATAATTTGTTCAAACAAGGTACAAAATCAAGTGCGGTTAGTTGCGTTGTACTCGTGGAGTTGATATCTACACCATGGAGTTGGATTGAACGAGATTGGAGCTTGTTGGAATTTACGCTTTAGTCCAAAATCGAAACATTTCGGGTGAAACGAAAATCAATGTGAGTTTAACTCATATTGTATTTTACAATATCATATCTGTGATTGTATGAACGATTATTGATTGCTTGGATGTTAGCTAAATTTTTAGACTGCTATTTAGTTGAATTTTAGTTTGGAAAGTGAGTGACATATTAGTTTGATCATTATGAGCCTATATGATTATACACGCACACACACACACATACACACACACAAATGGTTAAGGATAATATATATATATATATATATATATATATATATGTATATGTGTATATATGTGTGTATATGTGTATATGTGTGTGTGTATGTGTATATACATATATGTGTATATATACATATATAGATATATGTACATATACACACACACATATATACACATACACACACACATATACACATATACACACATATATACACATATATACACATATATACATATATATATTACCATCCTAGACAATTATTACATGATTACCATCCAGTACACAAATACATGATTACCATCCTAGACAATTATTACATGATTACATATACACATGTAACCTACCAGTACACAAATACATGATTACCATCCTAGACAATTATTACAACCTTCCCTCACAACTGCTGGTAATTTCAAACAATACTGCAGCAGAAATAAAGCAAGTACGAGAATACGTCTTGGCCTCCAGCTCGTCTCCTGAGCTCCATATTATCCGATCTTAAACCTGTAATACTCAGTCTGACTCGAGCATTACAATAAAATAACACCCGATTTAGTCTGGAAAACTAGCTTGAGAAAACACTCTCAATTTGAATTATTAAAGTTTCAAAAATCCTTTGACAATCAAAGATATCTCTTAAGACCACGCCACAAATAAACACATCGGATTTTTACCTTACGATCACCAAAACATTTCATATCAAAATCCTCTGATATTATAGTAGTTTTTAAGTGTAAATAATTATTCAAATAGCTGAAATTGCTACGTTAATTAAATTCCAGCAATACTAGGCTCTACAATCAAAACCATAAAGGCACGTATTGGACAATGGATTCCAATTGAATGACCAGACTGGGGTACCACCTGTCACAGTACACGTCTTGAATAACGTACTGAGATCAAACCTATCGATCCCTGCCAACACAAGACCAGGCTACCCTTAACCTTGATAGTCCGAATATGATTATCCTGCGGTTGGGATTAGAAACCACCACACAACCGAAATAAATGGACTCTAGATAGGGGTAACCATAACCTACTTAGGTGCGGGCCACCTAGCCTTGCTGCATCTCCCCTGATTTTCAGTCATTCCCGGTTGATGAGGCTAGAGGCTACGATTACCTTTTTAGAAATACTCACTTAGAATGCTCATTGTCCTCCAATTAAAATGTACTGATAGCATTCATCCAAGCAAGTCTGTTCCCTGTCTGAACGGAACCGAAGGCACTATTCCTACTGCATCGTTTTTGAATTACCCTCAGGATTAGTAGCGATTAGCCCTTGCACTTCACTGCTCCATCTTCGACTCCATGCTTTTATCTTCATTACGAAAACGTACTCGTTGGATCGAAGTGGTTTTCGGATCACAAATCTGATCCTGGTCTCTTCGAAACAATGTTCACTATTTTCGGCAAACTCAACCTCGATTCTTTAGGAAATAAACAGATGAAAATATGATCGAAGATCAGCTCCTTACCATTAGTGTATGGATTTCCTTAAAAATGTCCTAGAAGAACGAAACGATTTTAAACGTACCGTTTAGCACCTCGAACAGTAACTGTACCATATAATATCCGCACTTCTTCTAAATATTTCCAAAGTTATATTTGGGTCTCGATTTGATAGCCCATTATTTAACTATCAAATAACAATCAATTCAACCAACACTTCATTTTACACTTAAAACATTAAATCTCATTTTAATTTTAATTTTAATACATTAAGCTCTTTATTCAAATTATACATACTTGTCTTATCAAATTTAGTAAATATTTAAAAAAACCGTCTTCCAAAATATTTGAAAACCTTCTTAAATAATGTGGAAAGTACCACTGCAGTATCAAACCATGGATCACAGCTCAATGGTTACGTCTCTATGCCAGAGAAATTCAAGATTTAGCTGCAGGCACTCACTGCCTTCGATTTAAGCCACGCGAGTATACCATTACTTCTCGAAAACTTTGTTTAAAAATTATCTCAAAATATTGTTTGTAAATTCTAAAATAATTTCAAGTTAAATCTAGTCACATATACTTAATGAAACTTACAATACAAAGCCATATTAATATTTAGTAATTATCTTTAAAAATAATATCGTTGACTAATGCTTAAATAATAATAAATCTTTAATAATCATTTTAAATTAACTAATTAGTAATAAAATATGATTTAAACAATTTAAAAAAAATGAAAAACTAATCATCCAGAATGTTTGAACACCTTTAAAAATTATCAAATCAAAAATTCTCTTTTTAAAACAAGCCTAATTTTCTTGATTTCCAAATTCATTCCGTAAATTTGGAAATCCTATTGAACTCCAGTATAACCGATTTTATACTTATTTCCCAAATCGCTTTTATCCTTCGAAAAAATACTTTAAATCTTGATTTTAAGACCCTTTATTTTTTTTAAACAAATACCGTTAGGGATTTGTTATTTAAAATCCCTTTTTATATAAAAGTCCTATTTACAATTCTTTACCAATTTAAAACATATTTTTATTGGTATTTAAAAGCACCATAATCCAGGTTAATTGCCATAACATTCGATAAATTCAGATCACATAATAACCTATCACAGATTATTCAACACAATATATATCACTATATATGCAATTAAATTCAACATTTTTTAGGAATCCAATTGGATCCCTCCAACCTATTTCCCTGCATCCATAGATGTTAGCACAACATAAAAATACCAATTCCACTTCGAGGTGGAATATCGCGGTATATAGGGTCATCCGCTATTATGTGGGGCGCATAGGGTCCATCCGCTATACATATGTGGGAATATCAATAACTCCAATACATATAAATTCTACTATATATATGTTATCCTGCCTTTTGGCAAGGCCGTGACACCAAGAAGTTGACTGGAAATCAAATAAAATTCATCTCGGGGAACGGTCATGCATAGGTTCACTATGGATACCGGTAAATTTTGTCCAAGTCCAGATCGAGCTACAATTGATATGGCACCACGAACAAAGCTATGAAAGCCGACATTCCAAATATTGAGTCAATCCAATGTCTTATGCCCGAGATAAGATCAATGTAAGCCAAGGAAATCAATTCTCTCGTATCCATCATTTCACTCCCTTTACATCGCTACCGTTTGCATCCTTCTGGGACGACACTCTTCGTATCCATCTATCCTCGGATTGCTGCTCATCCATCATCTTTGGCATGTTTGCATCAACCAACCAACGCCCAATTCGTACCATTCCAAATTGTACTTCATATCGATGCATTATTGAACTATATTTGTATCGATCGATGGTGACACGGAAGTCCATTCTACATCGATCTAGTTTTCAAAATCATACTTCGTATCGATTGGCCAAATGTCGATGTGATGTCGTCATCTCGCACAGATACGAAATTGATTACTCTGCGATCGACACAAAGAGATCGTTAATCTATCCATATGAACAAGACCAAGCTTGATCGATATGAACAAGGCCGGGCCGGGTCGATACGAGCGAGGTGCATCCATAGGAAAGACTCGATCATTCTGTGTGAAATGTGGATCAATCCTAATAGCAAGCGACACATCATCAGGCATCAGGCGGAGGATTATCGATACATTTCAACAACCTTCAAAAAATCCAAACTTGCATCGATCATAACTCAAAATCTACAATTCCAAATGCCATAAAATTTTCATAGGAGCTTGCGTGCATCCTCAAGAATGTTCATGTTCGATCGTGACGCAATTGGATGAAATATTGATCGATATGAAGCTCGTTTATATCGATTATGGACCGAGTGCTAACGATACGGGATCGATCGTGTGGGGCCATCCGTGTGAGAGAAGAGGTCTCCCGAGATCTGAGCGTGATATTTGTATCCTACGTTTATAAATAGCAGGCCATAACCTACTGGAAAGGGACTTTTGGCTTTTCTACATCCATACTCTGCCGAAATCACTATTGTATTCGAGTTTCACTGTTGTAATTCGTTTTAACCAGCAAGTAAAAGTTAATAAAAGTCAATCATTCCATTGTGGACGTAGGCTATACGCCAATCTACTCTAAATCTATGTGTTTCTCTGGTATTTTTCTAATTTTTTTTAGAATGTTTGTCAGATAATCCTCTTCTTCCATTTATTTTCTTCATTTCATCTATTCGAACATTATTGAAGAGTGTTGTGCCTAATTTTGGTACACATACTTTGGTGCTTTAACTGAGAAAACCTAGTTTTTCTCCTTCTCATTGGATCTACCAGCGATATCGGATTGCGAAAATCTAAGAAGAAGATATAGATTTCAAGTTTAAAGTTCTTCCATCCTATTCAAATTTGCATCAAGTCTAGGAAAGAGCTTTGCTACCTACAATGTTAACACTTGGACTACTTCAACTGTCGCTGATTCAGGAGGACAGGATAAGCAGAATCCCGTACAGCTACCTCTTGCCGATTAGAATGCTATCGGACCATCAAATCCTCAGGGCACTGTCACCAGGGAAGAGTTTCAGCTGCTTATGCAAGAATTGACTCATAGCCACAATAAATCACTCAAGAACTCTACGCTAATGCGGAACTGACTTACCAACTGAACCGTCAAGGGCGAAGGAGATCAAGAAAGGATCGGGCTTCCTATTCATCTACTAAGAGTTCAGCCTCTTCAGATTACCATCATAGATCCACACGTCCATGGCTGGACGGAAGTTATTCTTAAGCCACTGGACATCAACATATATTTAATATTTAGCAACCGAGGATTAGCCCATCAACCGGCTACCAGACAGGGCCCTCCTCTCGGGGAGGTACTGTTCCTCACCATTTTACAGAAAACCGTACTGCCACCACTGCTACTAAGGTTGGAGCTATTGCCCAAAATCGGTCAAATTCAAACCGTCGCCCAAATGAACATATTCCAAAACTTATGTTCTAGATAATTTAGAACCAAGGAGGTGAGACATGGATCGTTGACCGCGACCAGCTCTTCCTCGCATTGTGGAACCCGACCACACCTTGACTTAATAGGCCTAGAATGTACATTGCCGGACATTTGGAAGATGATCCGTTAGATGATCCGAGAGAGTCAAGGCCTCACCAATGACCACTGGGGAATCTCCTGGAGTCATACTCCTTTTGCTGATGAGATACTCTATGCCGAACCACCTCGGTGATTCAGGATGCCAACTTTACCCGTTTATGAAGGGAGCTCTGATCCTAATCAACATATCTCAAATTATGAGTGGTTAATGAATGCTGCATGAGTTGATGATGTAGTTAAGTGCCAAAGCTTCCCAATCTCTCTGGGGGGCATAGCAGCTATGTGGTTCACCAGTTTACCACCTCGATCTATCTCGTGTTTTAATCAATTGGCGACAAAGTTTGTTGAGCAGTTCTACATGCATGTAACGAGGCCGAAGGATGTTAACACTTTGTCCAGTGTCACTCAAGCTCTTGGAAAGACACTCGGACGTTATTTGAAGACATTTTATGCTACATGCACTGAGATTAGCAATCCCAATGATAACTCTATTCTGATGGCATTCATTAAGGGGATTGATCCTGTTTCTAAGTTTGGCAACTGGTTGGCCAGAAAACCCCATGCATCATTGGACCGTTTCTGTTACAAGGCAGCCCAACTCTTGAGAAGAGAGGATGCAAAACAGTCTAGGAAAAAGGATGACGCAGGGCCTAGTACGGAAGGGATTCAAAACAAAGTTTTGGTTAAACAAACTAGGGGGAGTTCCGGAAAAGTGTAATTGAATATACAAAATAAACAAAGTCAACAAAAAGGCAGTGGAAATCAAAACAGGAAAAAAAGATCAGAATTGTGGTCCATGACGTAGGGCTTATATGTTTGATAATTATACTCCTTTGAATACGTCGCTGGAGAAGTATCTATAGACCTGGAATGCTATTCAGTATAAGAAACCCACTCCGAAACAGTCATCAGAGAAACTAATTCAGATGGGGAAGTTTTGTAGATTCCATGAAAGCTAGGCCACAACAAGAATGTGTGCCGCCATTTGTAGGATATCATTGAGAAGTTGATACTTGAGATAAAATTGGAGAACTTTGTACGGAACCACAGTTTGGAGGTGCGGGCCCATCAAATCAGAAACATGTACCGTATCAGGTGAAATCGGAGGAACCCACTCGTACCGATGGGAGGTTGGCAATAAATATTATTAGCGATGGTCCTCATCTAGTAGACCGAAGCTGGAAGGAAATGTCATCGTATGCCACTTCTATTAGGCATGCAAGCTACGAATGTTGTAGTAGTTTGGAAGATGGGGCTCCGGCCAAGCAACAAAAGACGATGACTAACGACATCGTCTTTCGAGACAGAGACGCCAACAAGGTTAAAGCCCCAACCATCGATCCACTTGTAATATTAGCTAAAGTAGGTCCTGTTTTGACGAAGTGGAGATTAGTAGACAGTGGAAGTTCTGTGAATATATTGTTTAATCGAGCCTATGACCAGATGAAAACTGAAGAAAAAGATTTGAGGCCTTGTCAGTCTCGCATTCATGGCTTCGACGGGAGTGCAACTATACCGACTGAGTGGTGGAACTGCCAGTGGAGTTGGGAATCGGAGAACACCAGAGATTCCGGATGCTGCAGTTTGTTGTGTTATGTATAGACTCGCAATAAAATGCTTTCTTGGAACGACCGGTCCTAGCTGAATTCAGGGCTGCAATTGCCCCTTAGTGTTTAACCCTAAAGTTCTTTGCCGATGACAGAGTCAGATTAGTTCATTTAGACGAGGCTGTTAGGCGAGCCTATTATGTTACTAAGCTGCAAGAGGCGCATCAAAAGGAAAAAGGAAAGGGCATAGAAGAATCTCTCTGCGTCCTCTTTGTTGAGAATTGACAATTGATGCCTGGGCCTAGGCCCGGGCAGCACAACCAATTCTCAGGAGATCTTGGCCCAAGAGATAGCAAAAGTGAAGAAGAAAGTAAAGACAGTCAAGCTTCTCTAGCCGAGCTGACGATCGATGTCCCAATCAATGATAACGATGATTCTAAAATGATAAAGAATGAATCTTAGTCAAGCTAACTAATGTAAGAGGAATTGGTTGAATTTCTCTGGGAAAACCTTGACGTTTTTTCCTAGACGCACTCTGACATGTATGGAATCTCCTCGAACATCACGAGTCACACATTGAACATTGACCCGCGACACGTCCCGGTCAAACAAAAAAAGGCGTTGTATGGATCCAGATATATCGGCCACCCTTAAGGAAGACGTATATAAGCTTAAGTCAAACGGAATTATTTGAGATGCTTTATTCCCGGAATGGGTGTCCAATCCTATACTTGTTTGGAATCCAAATAAAAATGGAGAATATGTGTTGACTACTTAGACTTGAATAAAGCTTGTCCCAAAGATGGTTTTCCACTTCCTCGAATCGATCAGCTCGTAGATTCAATGGCCAGACATGAACTCTTATCTTTCGTGGATGCATATTCAAGCTATAACCAGATACCCATGCACTTACCTGACCAGGAGCATACAAGCTTCGTAATCGATCTAGGACTCTACTGCTACAAAGTTATGCCTTTCGGACGCAAGAATGCCGAGGCAATTTACCAACGATTGGTTAATCGGATGTTCGCCAACCAGATTGGAAAAACTATAAAGGTATATGTGGAAGACATGCTAGTAAATTCACGATTCTCCCTTGATCATATCAGAGACCTAGAATCAATGTTTAACATCCTCCGAGAATATAGAATGAAGCTTAGTCCGTTGAATTTTCACTTTGGGGTTGCATTAGGAAATTTCCTTGGGTTTATCTTCAACGCTCGAGGAATTGAAGCCAATCCCGAAAAGATCTATACAATCAAAAATTTTGAAACTCTAAGAACCATAAAGAAATCCAGAGCCTCAACAGGAAAGTAGCAGCATTGAGCAGGTTCATTTCAAAATCCACTAACAAATTCATTCCCTTCTTCGATCTGATCAAAAATGGGAAACAGAACTTTGAATGGACTACGGAATCTGAGGGCACATTCGATCACTAATTCAACACCTTTCCACACCGCCTATCCTGTCAAAGCTTATTAATCATGAGAAATTTTACATTTACATGACGGTGTCAGAAAACGCAATCAGTGTTGCCCTAATTCAGGAGGAAGACCGAATACAAAAGCTGTTCTGCTACATTTGCAAATGACTGACCAGAGCTAAGAGAAATTACCCGAAGCTAGAGAAGTTGGCTTATTATCTTGTTATTGCCTCAAGGAAGTTCCGTCCGTATTTCTAGGCTCAATCTATCACCATTTACACCGACTAGCCGTTACAACAAGTCCTTATGGGCGTGAGACGTTTGGTAGGTTACTCAAGTGGAATATCGAGTTAAGTCAGTTTGACATTACTTACACTCCAAAGCGAGCCATTCAAGGACAAGTCCTAGAAAATTTCATAGCTGTATTTACTATCCTAGAGGACTTGCCTGAAATTAGTGAATCTTCCAAGTATATCAGGAAGCTACATACTGATGGTGCATCAAATGACCGTTGTTCAGGTGATGGAGTTGTACTTGAAACTCTCGAAGGTCGATCTATATGCTACTCTTTAAATTTTGATTTTCATGTGACCAACAACGAAGCTGAATATGAGGCCCTGCTTTCCGGATTGAGACTTGCCAGAGATTTAAAAATCATTGCTGTGAAAATTTATTGTGATTTGCAATTGGTCGTGTATCAAATTCGAGCGGAATACTAGGCCAAGGATCGAAGAATGGCAGCTTACCTTGCTCGGGTTTAGGAAATATTAAATCAGTTCTATTATTATGCTATCTACTGCATACCACGAGAGCGCAATCAGAAATCCGATTCGTTAGCAAAGTTAGCAAGTAATGGTGAAGAACAACAAATGGGACTAATTCCTGTGGAAACGTTATCTTCCCCGAGCATCGACTGAATGGAAACAGATTTGGTATTTGGAGTGGTTCCCGATAAGGAGTCATGGATGACTCCGCTCAGAAATTATCTCGAGCACGAGATCCTACAGAGCGTAGGAATGAAAAGACAAAAATTATTCAAAAAGCTTCGCGGTTCATTATTCAGAATGGAGTCATGTATATAAGAGGATACTCTATTCCTTTACTCTGGTGTATCGCTCTTGATGAAATCAAACAAGTATTGCATGATGTGCACGAAGGAGAATGTGGCGATCACACCAGGGGGCAAGTTCTTGCCAAGAAAGTGCTCTGATATAGATACTATTGGCCGACTGTAAATTGTGATGCACCGAAGTACGTCAGAAAACGTGACAGATGTTAGTAGCTTGCTCGAATTCCTTGAGCCCCACATACCGACATAACTTAGATGGTCAGTCCATGGCCATTCGTAGTATGGTGCATTGACATTATTGGTTCTCTACCTCTGGCTAATGGTGGTACGAAGTACGCAATCGTCGCAGTTGATTACGTTGCCATGTGGGCGGAAGCTGAACCCCTTTCTACAATCACAATAAAGAAAGTGATCAAATTTGTAGTATGCAACATTATCTGTTGATTTGGCCTCGCATATATGATCATTACTGATAACGGAACCTAATTCAATAGTGTTGAATTTAAGAATTTCTGTCAGCGATTTCACATCCTGATGAAATTCTCCACGGTTTCACACCCTTAAGTGAATGGATAGGTTGAAGCTGTTAATAAAGTTATAAAGTCCATTCTGAAGAAATGACTGGAAAAGGTCGGATGCTAGTGGGTTGATGAACTTCCCATGGCTCTATAGGCTTACCGAACAACCCAGAAGTCCGCGACCAGACAAACTCCATACTCTCTTTCCTACAGTTCAGAAGCCATTATTCCAGCCGAAATGGAAGTACCTTCTCATCATGTGACATATTATGATCCAAAAAAGGCCATATTACTTGCCGAAACTCTGGATTTACTGGGTGAGAAGCGTGAAGTGGTTGATTTGAGGGCAGCCGCATACCGAAGTCGAGTCGCCCAATTATACAATGCCAAGGTCCGACCCCGAACCTTTGAAATCAGCGATCTCGTCCTCAAAAGAATTTACCCGGTTCCTTCGCACATGAAACCAACATGGAAAGGGCCGCATGTCATTGATCAAAAGCTCAGAGATGGCACATTCAAATTATCGACTGTTGATGGTCTTACTCTGCCGAAAGCTAGGAACAGCGAAAGCCTTCGTTGCTACTACGCATGATAGGCTTTAATTATTAAGTTTACTTTTTGTTTGCAATTTTTTTATGTATTTCAAACTTTGAAGTTGTAATATGGCCACCGACCGTGCCGTATTTTCGTATTTCAGCAATAAAATGCAATATCTTCGAGTTAGAGCTGCGATTTTTTGAAATGCGTCATACAACTAAAACTATGCATAAAGAGCTAAATTCCACCAGACGGTGGTGTTTATTCCAACAGGGAGTAACTGTGATACGGTCGGTTACTCGCTAAGTGAATCCCGAGCTCGAAGGCAAGTCATCACATTGAAGCCAAAAAAAGATTGATACACGACAATCCTTTAAATAACTCTGGATTCCCAGAGTGCAAGCTGGAGTGTACACTTATAAATACGGTCTCAAAGTGGGTGGATCCATCCACCTACTGACTTCGCCCGTATCTTGATCAAGTTTGAAGAGGATGGATCCATCCATCTAACGACCTTGCTTGTTAACTCACGGTGGATGTGAATTGGCCATCCACGAACTTGATAAATTTTTCTTCCTAGAGTGCGAACAAAATCCTAACGCCTAAACAGATGTGACTGACCATTTTTAGGCCAACTCCATATTCCTGGAGTGTTAACTAGAGTATAAACATCAACTAACTCTGGATTCCCAGTATGCGAACCAGAGTATTCACATCAACCAACTCCAGGTTCCCGAAGTGCGAATTGGAGTACAAACATCAACTAACTCTTGATTCTTAGAGTGCGAACCAGAGTATCGACAACAATTGACTCTAAGTCCCTGGAGCATGGATTAGAGTATAAACACCGACTATCTCTAAATCCCCAGAGTGCGGATTGGAGTTTAAACATAAACCGAATATGAATCGATCATCCTTAATATAACTCTGTGTCCCCCGAGTATGGTCAGAGTATAAACTTAAATCGGGCGTAACTGACCACCCATGAATCAATCTAATGTCACCAGAGTGGGGACGCAGTTATAAATGACTGACTGCCCGTGAAAGTTAAGTCCCCAAAGTGTGGACGTATCACTATAACTTAAGCAGGCATAATCGACCGTCGACAAACAAGTGTAATCCCCAAAGTGTGGATGTGATCACCAATTAGTAAGCCAATATGGTTCAATTGGTCGAATTCGCCATACTTCCATTTCATTTCATTAGATTAAGATCGATGGGCTGAAGATAAATAATGATTGCAAACTGATCATTCCAAGTATCCCCGAATTCGGGGGCAAAACATAAGTACCGATCACTGATTTAGACAGTGCGATATCGGAATTCGACTAAACACTCAATCGCGACCCAAAACGTAGCCCTGAGACTTAGCTACTAAATTCGGGTCCAAATTAAAGAGCTAAAGCTTGACAAGTTTATCAAAGGAAAGTTCGAGTGTTGAAACATTTAAGCAAATCAACACAAGTTGTACAGAAGACGAAATGAAATTTTATTTCAGTCATTCTTTGGAAGAAAAAAGGTATTCACATCAACCAATGTAATTCCAATCACCGAATAGAAATAAAAGAAGAACTGTTAATAATTACTTTAAATTCGATTTTGAGCAAGCATGGAAAATGTTCAGAGTACCTTTCTTAGTTTAACTCACAGCTGGGGAGGCAACTTCATATACTTGCTCTTGGCCTGGAGACAACTACGGTTGATTGGGATTGTATGTAGGAATAGACTAGGGATCAATTGCAGGTGTAGTTTCATGCTAGGTCAGCACGTGAGTTTCAGGAATTATATCATGGTGCTCGATGCCAGAACCTTCTCCGATGTCCGAGTGCTGAGCGCCAAGTTTCACTTTTCATATGAAATCATCATATCATAAAGAATCTTTCGTTCGTCTTTGCCCAACACCCAGTTCTCGAGCTCAAACTCGTCAATTGATTCAGCTTGGTGAGTAGAGTTTTCATCTTCTACTAATCGGCCCCAAGCGTTGTACATGTGTGTTGGATAATTGTCAAGCCAGCTCCGGTTTCTATGTTTTAAGACATTAGCATTGTATGTGATCAGAAGATCTTCAATGTTGGCCTCCAACCTGGGCTCCGCCATTTTAACTTCATCCTCAACCTTAGCCTCGGCCTCTTGGATTTTATGTGACGACACATCCTGTTACCCCAAAACACCACACCCTGTTCACACACCTCTTGGGCTGCTTTATTTTGCATCATCCTTCTCCTTGATGATTTCAAAAAATTTGGTTTTAAGCCCGTTTAGTTTTTTAAGAGAAGCATCCCTTTCGGCTATAATTGTGGTGTTCTAGTGGCCCTTCTCCTCCACCAAAGCAAAATGCATTTGTCGCATTCTTTCCATAGATTGAGTTGCCTCGTCGGATTTTTTGGTGGCCTTTATTTTAAATTGACGAATAGATTCGGCTTCACCGTTGAGCACTTGATTAATATGGTCCTTCTAAGCGAGGTCGGTCTCTAACTTCTCATTTATTTTCTCTTTCTTAAAAGCCATCGTCGACGCTTTATCCACGGCTTTGATCCATTCCTTGCATTGGATATAAATACCATGGATGTATCATTTGTTCCGCCTCGGATGGAATTTTCTTTAAGTGAGGGGGAGGATAAAACCGTCGATACAAATGTCCGGAAAATCTTTTCTCAACTGGGCAATTTTGATTGCCCCTTCCCCAATGGGCTCGGTAATGGCTTGTTCAATGACTAGGAGAGTTTCTACCACAGTTCTATGGCATTGTGAATCATGCCTGGGGGCTTAAGAAGATGGTTTTTGACATGGAGGCTCTAATGCTTGTTTCTCGTGACCCGAGGGTTATGTTGGGGCTCTAGGACGTGGAGAGCATGATCTGGATCGATGTTCGTATTCTCTATCTCGGTCCCTTTCCCTCTCATAACATTCTTGGCTGGATTAACCACGATCGTGGTCTCTACCTGCCTCCCTCTAATGGGGGGCTCATAATACGAGCTCGATGACTGGCGCACCGAACGGAGACTTCCAAACATAGAATCTCGCCTAGTCATTGTTTCTGCAGAATAAGAAAAAAGCAGAGTTAGTGATCTTTAGAAATGAACAACTTAAGACTTGAAATCGTGTATTGCCATGAACTATTTATCTGTATGCAACCCCCCAACCAATCGGAAATGTCGGCCAAACATATGGGAAGAGACTCGCGTAAATCTCTAGCACTTTGAAGCCCCTCCAATTTGGTGTCGTGTTGAAGTGACACATTCCGAGGGAGCATGTGGTCTATCATTCGGTCCCCACTGTGCACGAATGTCTAATAAAGGCAATAAACCATTCCGAGGGAGCATGTGGTCTATCATTCGGTCCCGGTAACAAGACGTCGTCCAATGGCAATCTGTGCCTTAAGCATATTCGCCTCACCATATATTTAGAGACATTGGACGGCATAGAATCGTGTGGGTTCACAATAGAAGTTGCCTCTGGCGGCTCATTTAGAGCTGGACCTATTACTTTGACTACAATGGTCGGCACCTCTATTATCGGAGACGATGAGCTTTAAGTTTCCTGCTGTTGAGAACTTGTAGATTCCATAACTAATCAACTCACCAAAAACCATCTTTTGATGATAATAAGCCCGTGTGTTCCCCAGTATCAAGTGCATTAATGTGTTGTGTAGTGCAATGATGTACTACGTAATACTTAAGAAATTCTGAAAAAATTTAAGGAATGTTCAAACGACAAGACTTCAAGATTCAACTGGAGTAACTGTCATCGTTGACCGTTACAACCATGCCAACTTGACTTCAAAGAACGATCCCTGTTAAAGTTTGTTATGTTTGTCAAGTTACAGTTCCGTCGATGAGCTTCGAAGGATAGTCCAATATGCAATTTAACAATTAAGTCCAGATATGCAAGGCAAAAGCTCGTCGGGGTCAAATGTTCGAATGTGGGAAGATTTTGTATCCATCAAGGTCAAGCTAGTGATTGATCACCAAAGGCTCCATTCATACCGATCATATAGAAAAGGTTTTCGTATCGATCACACATGTGTCCAGTTCGTGTCGATCAATAAACCCCTCGTCTTCGTAACGATAAATAGGACCGCTACTTCATATCGATCACACAGTTAGTTTTTCATACCAATCGCTCCAAATCGATACAAACTCCCCCCATCTCCTATTGATACGAAGTCGCTCACGTTTTCATTACGAATCTTTGTTATTTTTGATAAATACGAACTTCCTACTCCCAGATCGATAAGAATCACTCCTCATTGATCGACACGAATGCCACCTTCGCGTCCTTCTGCAACCCATCTTCTCCAATCGGCCTGGAGGTCATTTCCTCCTTCCTTCAACTTTACTCCGGCCTCCACAAGACCGAAATCGGCAAGGAATACGAGTGGAATGGAACGAGAATTCGAGTCTCGTCATTTGGAGTTGATTCTAATTGATTAATTACCTAATTGGGGGAGTTAGTTCAAGGGATTAATGGATTAAATGACTCGAAGACAAAGGCAAGTCCTTTTCCACATTTGTTCTGATCGATAGGAAGGCAGTGTGTAGCAATGAAAGTAAGTAGAATTTTTACTAAGCCCGAAATGTATTTATATAGGCTTAAACTCAAGGGAAAAAGGTGATTCGTCTACCAGTAAAATGGACCGGTCGGAACGGTTATGGCCATAATGATACAAAGGGCTTTGAGCAAACGTGCCGGGAATGATTCCCTCCATCAATATTAAGAGATTTCTTCGTATCCATCCAACCCAGATCAACTCGGAGTATGGCAGTTTGAATCCATCAGTGACCCATCGATACGAAAGACGAAGTGAAGGCTCATTTGAATTACTCAACACCATCGACACAAAGTTTTTTCTTATCCATTCGCTGCCTATTTGAGATGAGGGTTGTGATATCCCGGAATTTCACACCGAATTTAAATATGATAATCTATATAATAAATTAATTTAAATTGATAAATTTGTAAATTTTTCAACAACAAATAAATGAAATGTAAATATAAATTTATTTCAATTAAAAACTAATACATATAAAAGGAATTGAATGTGTTAAAATTTTATTCATACCAAATTTGATTTTGAATTGGATTTTTAAAATTCAATTTGTGTATGAATTGATATATTAAAAGATTAAAACTATGTTAATTTTTATTCTAAAATTATACTTTGAGGATTAAGTAATATTTTCATGATTTTATTCAAGGTATAATAATTGTTTTATATTCAATATTTAAAGAGAATTGATTTTTTTTAGGAATTTAAAATGTAAACATATATAAGAAAATCAATTAAGTAAATATTTTTAATTTCATTTTTGCATGAGATAAACACATGTTAACATTTAAACTTATTAATAAAACATGTGTTAGAAATCTAACCATTATTTTGACAAGTGTCATAACGTAGTTTTTCTTTTCTTTAAAATTTTATAAAACAAATCATTCATGCATACTTTCTCATTTTATTAAAAAGAAATTTTACATTCTTCTCTTCAAAAATCTGAAATTCTTCACATCTTCAACTAATTTCTGAAAACAATCTCAAAGTTTTATCACCAATTTATTCAAGATTTAAAGCATATCAAAATAAACAAGTTATTTCAAGAAGCAAGTAGGAAAAGAAGATCTGCAGTTCACACATTTTGTTCCTGCAGTTTGAATCTTCACATCAGAAAGAAAAAAGGTGAGTAAATCTTTAAATTAAACCTTAAGTATAAAAGTTGTATGTTGAATGTTAGTTATGAAATGCTTGCATGTAATTTATTCTGTGAAGTATTTATTTTTAAGATGAAAATCTTGTTGTGCATGTGTACAAATGTTACCCCTCTGTAAATTCAAATACAGAGAAAATTTCTGAAACAAATCTTCAAATGTAAATTCAGCAAGAAGATAGTAAGATGATATTTTTAAGTGTGGAATTTAAATGCAACATGATTTAAGTGTTTAGTTAAATTGCATATGAATCAGTTTTAGAAAAAGAAAAAAAAAACTGCAGAAAGTAAATAGGCAGTCAAACAAAAATCATAGCATGTAAATTATGTTAAATTTTGATGAATCAAATATATATGTTGAATCTATAATGCATGTTATGAATTTTAAGATTGAAATCAGAATTTATAACTTGCAATTGAATTCGAATTTTGAAGATTACTGTATTTGGGGATTTTGTAAAATTCTCGAGCCTGGCTTGATTCTAGCTTTTGAAATTTAAATTGAAGCTATGTTAGATGATGTTTATCACTAGAAAAATACAAATCGAATTTATTATGCGACATAGAATTTGAAATTTGGATTTTTAGGGTTATTGGTTCTGTTTATTTGGGTTTGTGATTTTCGGTCGTATGAAGATTTGGATTGATCGAGCTTCATGGAGTTAGGGGAGGAGTGGCGTGTGGGTGTGGCGCACGCGTGGCCGGAGTGTGGGTTGCGCAAGTGACCAGCGGTGGCGATGGAGGCGTGGAGGCACTGTGCAGGTGCACGAGGCGGTGTGTGTGTGTTAGTGCGTTTTCGTGTGCGTGTGTTTGCAGCTCGAAGTCGCACTCGTGATGGACGCGGGTGGATCGCGTATTGTGCTCGTGTTGAGGGGTGTGTTGTGCTCGTGAGCGTTTGGTTGGGTTTCAGGTTGAAGAGAGGTAGGAGGAGATGAGTTTAGGGTGTGTTAGCTTGGGTTTTGGGCCGGGCTTTAAATAAATTAATGAAGTTAAGTTTAGGTTTGTTTTGAAACTTCAATTTTGTTTTAAGTTGAATTTAACACTTTATACTTCACCACTTATAAAATGTCAAAATTCTATTTTAAAAGTAATCACATTTTATTGTTGAAGTTTTGAAATGGATTTACATTTTTTAAATCTAACATTTTCAAAAGTATTTAGTTTTTAATAAATTGAATACTTAAATATGTAAGAGTTTTGAAGATAAATGAATATTGTTTTGTTTAAAAGTTAATCAAATTTTGAAATTTAAGTTACTTTAATTCATTAGTAATTAGTGATGGAATTAATTAGTTAACTTTGGTTAATTAATTGTTAAGATTTAATTAATTTCTTATGAATTATTTAATAGGTAATTATGGATTAAATTTAATAACAATTAGTAGGTTATTAATTAATTTATTAATTAATTTAAGATTAATTCATAAGTAATTAATAATTGATTAATTAATTGATTAATGATTAATAATTTAGTGATTAAGAAATTAATTAATTAATGGATTAAGAGTTAATTAATTAAGTAATTAAACATTACTTAATTTATAATTAACAGTAAATTAATTAATGATTAAGTCTTAATTAATTAAATAATTAAGGTTAATTAAGGAATAATTAATCAAGTAATTAAGATAAATTAATTTGTGATTAATTAAGAATTAATTAAGGTAATTAAGGATTAATTAAGATTAATTAATTATAAATTAAGGGTTAATTAATAACCAATTAAGAAATGATTAATTTTTAATCAAAGTTTAATTAATAAATAATTATAGTAATTAATTGATAATTAAATAAAGATTATTGATTAATTAAGGATTAATTAATTAAATGATTGTGATTAATTAATTAATGTTGGTTAAGCAAGATTAAGTGATAATTCTTAAGTAATTAATTTAATTTGAATTAATTAAATTAATTATAATATGAATTTAAGTAGTACTTGCTTGTAGATGATTGTTTGGATTGATATCTGAATATGGTTGATATCTGTTGAATGATAATTGATATATTCTATAATGGGATATTGTATATCTGTGATGAGATATTATTTATCTGTGATGGTTATTGGTTAGTATCTCCAGATAATATTGTATGATGTTATGTTTAAATCTGAATTGAATTGTTTAAAGATTTTAAACAACTCGGCCTTTAAGACACGTTTGGATTTCGATGAGACCGGGATCGGGAATCAAGTTTGATTTTCCGAAAACCACATCGATCCAAGTTAAATGTTAGGTCGTGACATCTCAGGAGAGGATCGAGATGGAGTTTTTTTATTGCAAGGGTTATTGTCGTTAACTCTGAGGGTGATTCCAAAAAAATGAGTGTAACGAGATAATGCCATCGGTTTCGTTCGAACCCGGAACGAACTTGTATGGATTGAATGCTTTCAGAACATCTTCAGGTGGACGATGAGCATTCTAAGAATTTTATTCTTCATAAAGATAATCGTAGCCTCAAGCGTCATCAACCGAAAATGGCTAAAATAGGGGAGGTGCAGCAAGGCTTCGTGGGTAGCCCCCACTTGAGAGTGAGATTTACCCCTGCCTAGAAGTCCGTTATTATATATTCGGCTGTGTGGGCAGTTGTTGGCCACAACTGTGGGGTTGTCTTGTTCGGAACTATCCAGTAAGGGATGGGTCCGGCCTTGTGTTGCGGGGATCGGGAGTGATCCTCGGTACGGTGATCTAGGCCCCGTACTGTGACGGGCTGTACCCCTGTAGCCCTGCCATTAATGGAAATCCATTTTCCCTACGAGACCCTACGGTTTTGATTGTATTACCCACTTTTGTGGCTAGTAGCTGGAATTTAATGAATGTAACAATTTCCGTTATTTTCTATTTACTTGAAAACCCTAGACCCTATTATAATATCACTGAATTTCCTATCAAATGTTTGGTTAGCTTAAGGTAAAAACTTACCCGTATTTATTTGTAGGAAGTCTTACGTAATACCTTTTATTTCAAATGATTTTTAAAGTTAAACAACTTTAACTTATTTACTCACACTAGACCCATGTCTGACCCGAAGTTTATTTTGTTTTCCATAAACTCTTGGGTACTCAAATTTTTATGAGTAGCCAAGTGATTAGTTTTGGATTAGCATATCTTTTGGAAGCTGGAGCTGGAGTCCAGACGTACTATCTATCTATATTCGCTGTAGTGGCATTTTGGCGTTGTGTTTTGAGTTGTATGGGTTGGGAAAACTCTTATGAATGGTTGATGTAATGGAGTAGTATTATTTTGTGAACTCTGATATGTAAATTATGTAAGGGATATATGTAATATTATATTTCGTTCGTTTCCGCTGTGAGATTCTGATGATTGTTGTTTATTTTCTTTCTTTCTTTCTATTTCTATCTCTTTCTTTTCATATTGATGATACGTTTTTCTGTGGAATGAAAGACGGGTCGTCACAGTTTGTATTAGAGCAATGGTTGAGAAACACCTAGGCTCTGAAGTAGTATCTATCTTGAGAGTGCGTATTTTTAATTTTCCTATATAACTATATCCTTATCTAAATTGATTGGTTAACTGTTCAGGTAGCCAATATGAGTTCAAGAGGCTGAAGGGGAAGAGTTGTTGGGAGTGGATCAACTGGTAACAGAAGAGAGCGGACTAATGATGAGACTGTTAGTCCAATTACGTCTTCAGCCAGTTTTGCCGCCTTATGCAAGGACTTTGTTCATCTAGGAGGGAAACCATTTCAAGGATCAGATACTATAATAGAATTTCAAGCATGGATTCGCTCATGTGAGAAGATTTTTAAGAGCATGAAGTTATCAGATGAGCAGAAGAGAATAATGGCTGCATGGCAATTACAAGGTGGTGCCGCAGTATGGTGGAATTCAGTGACTGCTAATATCTCGAAGGATGGTATGTCTTGGGAAGAATTTAAGGAGATGTTTGAGGAAAAGTTTATGCCTGCTGCAGGAAGAACTCGGCTTTATTAGGATTTTCTAAATATGAAACAAGGGAATATGTCCATAGCTGAATACGAGACAAAGTTCAACGAGTTATCTTCTACGGTCCATGACTTATAGACACACCTCTTAAGAAGAACGAGATGTTTGTCCAAGGGTTGAGGCCTGAGTATCATGAGAAAATGACCGCACATTTGAAAGGGTCTTTTGTGGAGCTTATTGATATGGCGTTAAGGTATGAAGATTTGATGAAGAAGAGGTCAGTGGCACAAGTTGCTGCATCATGAGGGAATTCTTCTAACCAGAATAAAAGGAAATTCAATCCTAACTGGAAGAAGAAAAGCAAGAAGAAGTCTGGGAACAATAATGGACCCCGGAAGTTATATATTTGTCATCAAGAAGGTCACTGGCAAACAAGTGTCCCAGTAAAGGATCTCAGCAGCAGCAATAGCAATATAGTGGACCAAGCTCAGCCTTAGTTCAGAAGTCTCTTTGCTTTAACTGTCACCAACCGGGACACATGATTAGAGACTGTCCGCTCCTTCATAAGGTTCAACAGAACAAAGTATTTGCTTTGGAAGGCGCACCATCGAACTCATCGAAGGGCAAGGGAGTTTTTGAAGGTACTTTACTTTTAAATGGAAAGTATATTAAAGTCTTATTTGATTCTGGTGCTTCTTTAAGTTTTATTTCCCTGGGAACTGTAGAGAATTTCTTACTCACCCCTAGTATCGTAGACAATCCCATTTGTGTATCAAATCCTATAGGAGGGGTAACCAAATTGGATAGGATTTGTAAAGATTTGAGAATCTCCTATCTATCCCATAGTGTTTCCTGTGATCGTTATGTACTGGATTTTCAAGGTTTCGACCTTATATTGGGAATGGATTGGCTTGACAAATATAAGGCTATCTTAAATTGTGATGAAAGAACAGTTTCGTTGGAAACTGATCTAGGTAGGATTGCCAGAGTAATGTGTGATAACTCTGGAATCCACTTGAGTAGTCGTTTACATGGAGTGGAGACTTCTCAAGAAGGGGTTATAGATATTGAAGTAGTCCGGGATTTCTCAGACGTATTTGAGGAAGTTAAATGTTTGCCTCCGCACCAGGAAATAGAGTTTCGTATAGATTTGGTTCCTGGAGAAGTACCTGTAGTTCAACCTAGTAGAAGGATGGCTCCAAGAGAGAGGGATGAATTAGTGAAGCAAACTCAAGATTTGTTGGAGAAGGGTTTGATTAGACCAAGTTTTTCCTGTTGGGGTTCTGTTGCAGTTTTTGTCACTAAGTCGGATGGGTCGTTAAGGTTCTGTGTAGACTATCGTGAATTGAACAAAGTGACCATTTAAAATAAGTATCCTCTTCCTCGCATTGATGATCTCTTCGACCAGCTTCATGGTGCATCTGTCTTTTCTCAGTTAGATCTAGCATCAGGTTTCCATCAGTTAAGGGTAGCTGAAGACAGTATTCCCTTAACCGCATTTAGGGGACATAATTGTTTCTATGAGTGGTTGGTCATGCCTTTCGGGCTAACCAACGCTCCTGCCTATTTTGTTGGTATGATGAACAGAGTCTTTAGAGATGTTCTGAATAAGTTTGTTTTGGTATTCATCGATGATATTTTGGTTTATTCTAAATCGGAAGAAGAGCACAAGCAACACTTGAGAATAGTTTTCGAAACTTTGAGAAGGCATATGTTGAAGGCGAAGTTCTCTAAGTGTAATTTTTGGAAGTCTCAAGTGAAATTTTTGGGCCACATTGTTTCTGGTGAGGGAATCTTTGTAGATCCAGCTAAAGTTGAGACTATTCTGGAATGGAAGCAGCCTCGGACTCCTACAGAAGTTCGCAGTTTTCTTGGATTGGCCGGTTACTACAGGAAGTTTATTAAGGATTATTCTAAGATCTCTTCTCATCTAACGAAGCTGACAAGAAAGGGAGCTAAATTCAAGTGGACACCGGAATGTGAGGAAGCTTTGCAGAAACTGAAGACAGAATTGACAAGTGCTCCTGTATTGGCTATTCCTGATGGTAAGAGCAAGTTTGAAGTGTATACTGATGCTTGTATTGTTGGATTGGGAGCTGTGCTTATGCAAAATGGTAGAGTTATTGCTTATGCGAGTCGGCAATTGAAGCCACATGAGAGGAACTACGCAACGCATGATCTAGAGCTGTTGGCTATTGTTTTTGCTTTAAAGATATAGAGACACTATCTTTTAGGAGAAAAGTTTGAGTTATTCACGGACCACAAACCGTTGAAATATCTTTTCTCTCAGAAAGATCTTAATCTAAGACAACAGCGATGATTTGAATTCTTGGCGTCATACGATTTGGATATTCTGTACACTCCAGGAAAGGGAAACGTCGTGGCAGACGCTCTTAGCAGAAATGCGGTTCTTTCTCTTTTGGAAGTGGTTCCATCTCTTTTGGAAAGGATTTCGAGCAAGCAGGAATCTGATAGTAAGTTAAAAGGAATTATCAGAAGAGTTAGGAAGGGGCAGTGTCCTAGTTTTGAGATTGATGATCAAGGAACGCTAAGGATTAACGGAAGGATCCGTGTTCCGTATGATAGGGATCTGCGTCAGGAAGTATTGTCAGAAAGTCATCGCTCCAGATTGAATATCCATCCTAGAATCTCAAAGATGTACAAGGATATGAAAAGAGTCTTTTGGTGGAAGGGCATGAAGGAAGATATTGCCAGATTCGTTAATGATGTGCTATCTGTCAGCAAGTGAAAGGAGATCAGCAGACTCAAGCCGGTTTGTTACAAACTTTGGAGGTCACGACATGGAAATGGGAGATGATTGCGATGGACTTCATCGACGGTCTGCCTAGAACTAAGAAGGGTAATGAAGGAATATGGGTAATTGTGGATCGTCTTAGCAAGAGCACCCATTTTATACCAGCTAAAGCAACCCATACTGTAGTCTATTTGGCAGAAATTTTCTTGAAAGAGTTTGTGAGATTGCATGGCGTTCCAGTCAGCATTGTAAGTGATCGAGATCAGATCTTCACCAGCAAATTCTGGGAGGCATTGCAATCAGCTTTGGGAACTAATTTGGGATTGAGTACAGCATATCATCCACAAACTGATGGGCAAACGGAAAGACTTAATCAGATTCTAGAAGATATGCTGAGAGTCTGTGTTAACCCAGTTTCCTCTACGAGTTAAGGTATCTATGAGATAAGGTCTACGACTTAAGGCCTTCACGGGTTAAGGAATCTACGAGATAGGATCTACGACTTAAGGCCTCTATGAGTTAAGGAATCTACGACTTAAGGCCTCCACGGGTTAAAGGGTCTACGAGATAAGGTCTACGACTTAAGGCCTTCACAACCTAAGAACATTACGGCCTGACGACCTAAGGTCTGCATAATCTTACTAGTTAAGGATGACACGACTTAAGGAAGTTTACGACTTAAGAAATTACAACCTAAATGACCCAAGGGAGTAACGGTCCAACAACTTAAAGGGACTATGACTTAACGACTCAAGGGACGAGGAGTTAAGACGACTGCACCTAAGTCGTGACGGACTTACGACCTTTGCTAGATCGTTCATGACCTAAGGCTACAGAGGCAAATTCAATACTGCACCATGACTCGTTAACTCCAGTTAAGCCACAAGCCGAGAATCAGTTTGGGTCGGTCACGACCTACGACATATGGTAAGTCGTACACGACTTAAGACTATGGTAAGTCGTACACGAGAATCAGTTCAATGCCGCATCACTTATGAGAGGACCGGTTAACTCATTTGCGACTTAGGACTTGTGATATATCTAGGGTTCAGCAAGGATGCCTTTAAGAAGTCTGGACCCAGCATTTAAGTGACAACTGACCCACGACTTAGTTTAAGTCGTCCACGACCCAACTTAGGTCGGTTACGACTTAGGACTTAGTAATGTTTCCTGCCTAGAATTGCCTATAAATACGACCCTAGCTCCAACTAGAGGGGGACTTTTTTTTGGCTCATTTCCTTCAAACACCGTTACTCTGCTGCATTCCAAACCAATTCAATCCAACACTTGAAGAACTCAAGACATTAAGAACGCTACAGACAACTTCAAGAAGAGATCACATACATCCAACATGGATTCGAAAACTCTCATCTTCATCGAAGTTTAAGCTATTTGTTCTAAGTCTCTTGTAATTCAAAGTGTATTGTATTTGGGAAGAATTGTATCAGCTTGTAACGAGATTATTAATAAAAGTACTTAAAGTGGACGTAGGCTATACCCTTAAGCCGAACCACTATAAAATTGTCGTTGTTTACCGCTTTTCTCCTATTATCTGCTTATAATCTGTTCCCGAGACGTCGGGTGGTGCTTTCACAACTACAACTCATACACCGGGGTGTTAGCGTTCAAATTTTAGCGTTAACATTTTTGGTGCTTTCACTGAGAATTGAACTCAGGCAAGTTATCATCATTGCTTCACAGAGGTTTGTAGAAAGAATTTCCCTGAAAACCAGAAGTCTATCCGAGATAATGGCTCCTAGAAGGAAGAGTAGATCTGTCAGATCTGGGAATATTCAAGAGGGAACCTCCACTTCCCCTGTACCTAATCAACCCACTCCGTTTGCTAGGGTTACGAAAGCAGAGTTGGATGCTGTAATATTAGGGCTGAACCAGCAGATAAACGCCCAGAATGCACAATTAGAGGCTCAGAGTGCCCAAAATGCTCTAATTCTGAATAAGTTGAATGATTTGCTCGGGGCAAACAATCAACCGGCTGGTAATGGAAGGAATTATGCTGGCAACATTCATGATGCTAATGAAAGGAATGCTCCAGAAAGGGCTGCCAGTCCCTTTGAGCAAACGCTTCCTGAGGTTGGTGGATCTGGAACTCGACATGATGAGGAGTATCTTTCTGGAATGGTCCGGCAAATCATGAGAGAAAGTATGCAAAGGGTTGAAGATGAGAAAGAATGGGGTTTCGCCCCAAGGAAAACTCCATTTACTGAGAAAATCTTAAAGGCAGAATTTCCAAGGAAGTTTGTCCCTCCAACTATCCCAGCTTACAAAGGGACAAGTGATCCGAATGAATTCTTGTATAAATATGATTGGCACATGATAGGTGCCAGAGCCTCAGACGAGATAAAGTGCCGATATTTCCCCGTATACCTTGAAGGTGTGGCTCTACTGTGGTTCACCAAGTTGCCAGTCCGATCTATTGATCAGTTTTCAGACTTGACCCGAAAGTTCAAGGAACAGTTTAGACTATATGCTTCAAAGGCCAAGGACATCATGTCGTTGTCAAGTATAGAACAGAATCCTGATGAATCTATCAGATCTTTCTTGAACCGCTTTAATATAGCGCTGGCAGAGGTGGACAATGCTGAACCGCGAATGATATTGACTTATCTGATGAGGGCTATTGATAAGTCGAGCGAATTTGGGAAATGGCTAAACATGAAGGAGCCAACCTCCCTCGAAAAGTTCTACAAAAAGGCAGATGAATTCATACGCCTGGAAAGCCGTCCTGTACCGGTGAAGGCAGTGTCGGAAAAAGCTGAAGATAACACTGTTGCTCCACGCAAGAATGAATCTGTAGGGCAAAAAAGGGAAAATAACAATGGGAAGAAACAGAGTAACCCGAAGAAGCCCCGATTCTTCAAACCATCAGAGTATACTCCTTTATCAGACACGCCGGAGCATATTTACCTTGCCATTAAAGATTCTGTTGACCTCCCTAAAGCTATCCCTTTGAGGACCGGAAAAAAGGCTATATAAAGTGGGAAGTTCTGCCGCTTCCACAGTCAACCCGGTCATGAGACCGATGAATGCCGCCAGTTGAAAAATCTGATTGAAGAATTGCTAAGAGAAAACAAGCTGCAGCAATTCGTGAAAAAGAATAGCTACAACCCTGCATCGTCAAGTCAGGGGCAACAGGCTCCTGTTCATCAGCCTAGGATAGGTGAGAAAGCTACGGGGCATGAATCTGGAAGGATCGTTATCAATGTCATTACAGGAGGGCCTCACCCAGCTGGCAAGAGCTGGGGAGAGATGGAAAGATATATCAGGGCTTTGAAATATGTTCCAGCCGAAGAAGACGTCTTTGTTTTAGAAGACACTACGCCCCTGAAACAACAGAAAACTTTCAGTGATGATATTATTTTCAGAGCCAGAGATTCCTCAGGTATCGAAGCTCCTACCCTAGATCCCTTGGTCATCTCAGCTGGTATCGGACCGGCCATTGTCAGAAGAGTTCTCATTGACTGCGGAGCATCGTGTAATATCCTCTTCAAGAAGACATTCGACCAAATGAAAATCCCTATGGTCGATGTACAAGCCTCATCGCAGAAGATTGCTGGCTTCACCGGGGAGCCAAAGCAACCAATAGGAACCATCGATCTGCTTGTAGAACTTGGGGAAGGAGAAAGGAAAGTAGTCCGCAAGCAAACATTTGTGATTGTCGATGAATTTTCTGCTTATAATGCTTTCCTTGGCCGTCCAACGCTCGCAGCGTTCAAAGCTATCCTAGCCCTGTGGTGCCTCACTATTAAATTCCCTACAGACAATGGAGTAGGAGTTATAAAAGGGGATCAAAATGCTGCGCGAGAGTGCTATTTGACAGAGTTGCGAGAGTCAAGAAAAAGGGAAATGGGAAAGGATGCGGCCACCCCGGTTCGCATCAAAGAGCCAGCCTTGTAGCAATTACAGGGCGGACCCTGCACTGGCGAGCATAGCGGGGCACGGAAAGAGATGGATCCCAGAAAAGCCAGTGCAGGGGAGAATAGAGTGGTGCCGGTTGAAACGACGGTACTGGTACCTGTTGACCCGAAGGACCCAAATAAGGTGTTGAATGTGGGTTCACAACTTAATGTGTCAATTCGGAATATCTTGATATCTTTCCTGAAAGCAAATCTGGATGTCTTCGCTTGGACTCATGCTGATATGTGTGGAATATCTCCAGAAGTTGCAGTACACGCTCTGAATATCGACCCAAAGTTTACACCAGTAAAACAGAAAAGAAGAACCCAAGGTCCAGAAAGGTCAGCAGCATTAAAAGAGGAAATTGATCGACTCATGGAAAATAACTTCATCAAAGAATCTACATATCCGAATTGGGTTTCAAATCCTGTGTTGGTTAAGAAAGCTAATGGAAAATGGAGAGTGTGCATCGATTTTTCAGATCTGAACAAGGCCTGCCCCAAGGATTTCTTTCCTTTACCCAGGATCGATCAACTGGTAGATGGAACAGCGGGACATGAATTGTTATCTTTCATGGATGCCTACTCCGGATATAACCAGATCATGATGCATGAACCGGATCAGGAGGACACGAGCTTTATCACCGATGTTGGTCTTTATTGCTACAGAGTTATGCCCTTCGGTTTGAAGAATGCAGGGGCAACCTACCAAAGACTTGTTAATGCTATGTTCAAACCGCAATTGGGCAAAACTATGGAAGTCTACGTCGACGACATGTTAGTAAAGTCTAAGAAAGCAACGGATCACATTGAACACTTGGCAGAAATGTTCGCAGTCCTCCGGAAATACAGAATGAAGCTTAACCCTCTGAAATGCACGTTTTGGGTCGAGTCCGGAAAGTTCTTAGGGTTTATCGTCAGCGCTAGGGGCATTGAGGCTAGTCCAGCTCAAATTACTGCCTTGAAAGAAGTCAAAGCTCCTAGAACAAAGAAGGAATTGCAAAGTCTCAATGGAAAAGTTGCCGCCTTGAGTCGGTTCATTTCCAAAGCCACAGATAAATGCATCTCATTCTTTGACGCCCTAAAGAAAGGAAAGAAGAACTTCGATTGGACTCCCGAATGCCAAAAAGCCTTTGATGAATTGATTCGCCATATGGAGACGCCTCCAATACTTTCTAGGCCTGGCGATGGCGAGGATCTTCTTATATACTTGGCAGTATCATCTCACGCTTTAAGTGCAGCGCTGATACGGGAAGACAAAAGGATTCAACATCCAGTTTACTATATCAGCAAAAGACTCACTGGGGCAGAGATGAATTACTCTAAGTTGGAAAAACTCGCCTATTGCTTACTAATTGCGTCTAGGAAATTGAGGCAATATTTTCAAGCTCATCCTATCAGAGTCCTCACTGATCAACCTTTAAAGCAAGTCCTGTTTCGCCCTGAAACTTCGGGTCGTCTTCTAAAGTGGAATATTGAACTCAGTCAGTATGACATCACTTATCATCCCCGGAAAGCAATCAATGGACAAGCTTTAGCTGATTTCATTGCAGAATTTACAGATAAGGGTAACAGTGAGGAAGAAACGTTCGACAATTCCCCTATCCAATGGAAGTTATATGTCGATGGTGCAAGGAATGATTACTGTTCTGGAGCCGGAGTTGTACTTGAGACTCCTGAAGGTCGGTCATTATGCTATGCACTGAGATTGGAATTTCCTTCAACAAACAATGAAGCCGAATATGAAGCTCTTATCGCAGGACTGAAAATCGCTAAAGAACTAAACATACGAGCATTACAGATCTTTAGCGATTCTCATCTTATCGTATGCCAAGTCAAGAAGGAATTTCAAACGAAAGGGGGAAACCTTCCCGCTTACTTGTCAAAGGCTTGGGAACTTCTGTGTGAGCTCGATCACTATTCAATAAGCCACATTCCTCGGGAAGAGAATATGAAGGCAGATTCCCTCGCAAAGTATTCAAGTTCTGGTGAAGCTCAACTATTGGGATTGGTCCCCGTAGAAGTCCTTTCAGCACCAAGTATAGATGAGATGGATATTGACTGGATTATGAATGTATCTCAAGAACAAGAGTCATGGATGACTCCAATACTGGGCTACCCACTCAGAGGTTCTCTGCCAGAAAATTCGATAGAGAGACGGAAGCTACTAAGGAAAGCCTCTCGCTATGTAATTCAGGATGGCCGATTATACAGACGGGGATTCTCAATGCCATTGCTTCGATGTGTGTCCAGGGAAGAGTCCAAAACAATCCTAGCTGAGGTACATGGAGGAGAATGTGGTGATCATTCAGGTGGTCAAACATTAGCAAAGAAAATTCTCCGATACGGATACTTTTGGCCAGAAATTAATCATGATGCTGCAAGCTATTCCCGAAAGTGTGACAGATGCCAAAGATTTGCCAAAATTCCTAGAGCACCTTCAACTGAACTCACACAAATGGTCAGTCCATGGCCATTTGCAATTTGGGGAATGGATCTCATTGGGCCGCTACCGATTGCCAAATCAGGGATTAAATATGCTATTGTTGCAGTTGATTATTTTACTAAATGGGCTGAAGCTGAACCATTGGCTACTATCACCTCTAAGAAGATGATAAGTTTCGTGACCAAGAATATCATTTGCAGGTACGGTGTGCCTCAGAAAATAATCACAGACAATGGTACTCAGTTTGAAAGCGAGGAATTCCAAGATTTTTGCAGGCGATTCAAAATCCGGAAAAGCTTTTCAGCAGTTGCTCATCCGCAGGCAAACGGGCAAGTGGAAGCAGTAAACAAGATCATCAAATCAACCATCAAAAAGCAACTTGAAAGAGCAAAAGGGGGTTGGGTCGATAAGCTACCACTTGCACTATGGGCATACAGAACCACTCACAAAACTGCGACTGGGCACACTCCTTTCTCATTAGCATACGGGTCGGAAGCAATGATCCCGGTAGAAACAGAGGTTCCTTCACACAGAAGGATCCATTTCAACCAAGCAGAAAATGAAAGGCTACAGCTTGAAGCGCTAGACTTCCTTGATGAAAAAAGAGATGAGGCTAATCTCAGAATTGCAGCTCATCAGCAAAGAATAGCCAGACATTTTAATTCCAAAGTTCGCCAACGCAGCTTTGAGATTGGAGACCTAGTCCTGAAGAGAATTATGACAGCGACAGGTGTGTTTGGGCCAAATTGGGAAGGACCGTATGTAGTAGGTCAGAAGCTTCTTGACGGCACATTCAAACTCACTACTGTTGATGGAGATCAAATTCCAAGGGCATGGAACAGCAACCATTTGCGTCCATACTTTACTTGAAAATTTTGTTGAAATATTGTAATAAAGAATTATGAATGTATGATTCTTGTAATTGAAAGCAATTGTAAAACTGATGCAAATAAATAATGAAAGAATATAAAGTGGACGTAGGCCCAATTTCCTGGCCGAACCACTATAAATCTTGTGTTCCTTACTATTATTACATGTTTGCTTTATTTGCGATATAAAAAGTACATAGAATGTATTGCTGAAATGTCGATTTAAATTTTTGCAGACAATGGAAGTGAAACTTGCACATAATAAGACCCAGTGATTCTCGCCAAATTTCAAGTCACAAAAGCTCCAAATTCAAATCCTAGATAGGAAATACTTCAACTAAACAGCCTATGCTTTCGATAGAAACGAGCCTTTGCTAATAAATTGAGATCGTTTGAACAAACAAACATCCAATTAAGAAGCTGATGCTCGTTCTCACGAACTGGCCTGACAATGAAGTACATTTCCTTGGATTAAACGAGTCACTTGTAAAAAAAAAAGAAAAAAAAAGAAAAAAGAGGATCACTGAAAAAGCATAAGCAAGTGGACAAAGGAACAACCAAGGCCATCATCGGCAGCATAAATCCTCTTCGGAGGCACAACTCTTCGGAGGATAAAGACCTCTAATGGGTCATACGCCACAAAAAAGAAAGTTCTCTACTCAACAAAAAAGATTGGAGGAGTCATGACCCTCCAACCATGAGAGAGTAACTTCCAGGCGATGAAAACCCTTTTTGAGGCACATTTCACCAGGAGTTGAAGTGTAACAACCGCCCTTCGGAATTTCACTTCACCAGAGTTGAAATGCAAACAAAAATAAAAGCCCTCTTCGGAGGCCCATTTCACCAGGAGATGAAGTGTTATAACCGCTCTTCGGAATTTCACTTCACCAGAGTTGAAATGCAAACAAAATAAAAGCCCTCTTCGGAGGCACATTTCGCCAGGAGTTGAAGTGTAACAACCGCTCTTCGGAATTTCACTTCACCAAAGTTGAAATGCAGACACAAAATAAAAGACCTTCCTGAAAGCCCACGTTTCACCGAGATTGAAATAAAATTTCCAAGTGTTGAAACGTGAAAAGGCTTTCTTCAAAGGCACAACTCTTTGGAGGTACACGTTTCACCGAGATTGAAATAAAACTTCCAAGTGTTGAAACGTGAAAAATCCCTCCTTAGAGGTACAACTTTGTATATAAAAAAAGAAGAAGTTAAAGTGCCCTTCAGAGGTCCGCTTTACCACATAGAAGAATTCACTTGGTAAAATATGCACATAAGTAAAAGAAAAAAGTGATTTCTTCGAACGACAAAGCGTAGAAACTTATACGAAGGGAGTAGTACTCTACAAAGATTTTCTTTAAAAAGAATAAAATAATTATTCTTTAGCAAATAAGAGTGCAAGTCCCCTCGAAGTATAAAATATTGCAGCAAGCTTAAGGTATGGGGGCAACATGGTATAATAGTATAGCTGCATCAGTAAAGTAATACTCAAACAACATACCATAAGCCCGCTGCAATATCTTATAAATAAACTTGTGCAAAAATGAATAATAAATGCATTCAAACAAAAGTCTGTACAAACAAAGGATCATTTTATTCAATTGAAATGCAGGTACAGGTTTCAAAATAAAGAAAAGCGGGGGCCGGTACCCGCACAATTCTCGACCAGTACATACAAAAGGCAAAAAGCTAAAATGTTCACTTCTTTTTACTGCCTTTGGACCCTTTTCCCGGCCGAATGATTAGCTTTTCAGGCCGGTCAGTTGGCACAAGGGAAGAAGGAGGGGTAGGTGCAGCTGGTCCAACTTCTGGCTCCCCTTCAGTAACAGTGATTATCTTCCCCCTCCTCTTTGACGTTCCGTGCTTTTTCCTCCTCTTTGAGGAAGACTCACTTCCCGGAGTGGCAAGTTTAGACAAAGTTATGTCATCAGAAGGGGTCCGCTCCGGAGATATCTCACCTCCCTCAAGTCCCTCGTCTCTATGCTCTTGCGAAGCGATGGGATCGTCTAAACCGTAAAGGGCTTCTATTTGTTCCTCTTGCGACCCGGGCTGAGAAGCAGAAGGAGGAGCCACCTGGAGAGACGGAGGAGGGATAACCGGAGGAGGAGAAATCTGAGCGGTGCTTGATACTTTCTCTGTAGAAGAAAAGAGGTTAAAGTCAGTAAAGAGAGGAGATGAAGGCTCATCAAGGTTGAGAAAATAGTCAAGGAGCTCATTAAACCCATGTGAAATAAATGAGCAATCCACTTGAGCGAAATTTACAGTGGAATTACCTGCAGAAGTTGTCTTTATTACGTCAATTTCATAGTCCGGGGCTTCAGCACTCTCTTGCGATTCATCTGTAACTTGAGTAATTTTGGCCCCGGTATCAGTTTGAGTAGGGAACGGTACATAAGAGCTAGAGCCAATAATGCCAGCATCAGCCGAAGTTGAAGGAGGGACAGGAACGGTCAAATTTGTTTCTTTTTCTTGATACTCTTCCCCCACTATTTCAACCCGCGATCTGGCGAGTTGCTCCTTCCCTCTGGCAAGGGCTGCGCGAGCCTCAAAGTCTAAGTAGTGCACCTCCAACTCCTCTTCAGTGTACCCGGCCCCTTTAAACATATCTAGTGCGGCCTCCCACACTTCGGCCAGGGTAATCTCATACTTGGGGCCCAGGAATGCAAGACTGCCACGCCCTAATATACATTGCAAGTAGAAATCAAATAGTGTCGAGCCAATATCAGCTTTGGTAGCTTCATGGGCCTCTTCAGCTGTAATTCTACCCGCAACAGCCTCATCCCGCTCTCTCTCGACTTTGGATAACTGGGCTTTCAATTTTTCAATCTCTGCAGCCTGAAGGCCAGTTTGTCCTCGTAACTGAGTAATGTCAGTACGGTTGCCCTCTATAACCCGCTCCAACTCATCAGCCTTGGCCTCAGCATCCCTTTGCGCGGCATGAGCATCCCGCACCTGTTGAAGAAGCACACTCTCCCTTTGAGAATAAGAAGTGGAAGAAGTAGCAAGCTCCTCTTTAAGTTTCCCAACTTCTGCCTCAAGTTTCTCATTATAATCGGCGATACTCCTCATTTCTGCATCATGCTGTTTAAGGATCTTTTGCCATTCAGTTTTGTCGTTCTCCATGGTAAGCATAGCTTCGAGATTGGCCCTATTCAACCTTTGGAGCTCATCAACGAGTTTCTGCCAAGATGACATCCTCTCAATATCGGTTCTGACTGCATCAAGGTTCCGTAGCATAGCACTTTTATCTATGGGAACCAGATCGAGGTCAAAGCGAACTCCTTTTAAACACCAATTAGGAAATCGGCGTTGAAGAGTGGCTGGACCTGGTCCAACTTGGTAAGATGGCCTATTAATGATTGCTTGGATATCAGTAGGGGAAGGGGCAGGAGATTGAGAAGAAGTAGGAGCAGTAATCTTCTCTGAAGGCACAGGCATTGGTTCCTCAATAACTTTGGCTCGTTTGCTCGAGTCATCAGTTGTGTGACTCTTCCCTCTATCATCATGAGATTTGCGTTTAAGGGAGTCACTCTCTCTGTGGGAGGAATCATGTCGACTATCTGGTCTTCCAAAGCGTTCTTCATAATCACGTCTTTCCCGAGCCTTCCGGGCTGCCCTTTCTTCATCAGTCTCTCTATGAATAGGAGGATAGGATTGATAGCCATACTGGCTGCGTTTCCCATATCGCTTAAAGTCATCATAGTACGAGCTGCCTCGCCTCATTGGTAAACCTAAAATTTAAAAAGAAGAAATAAAACTTGAGAATCCTTCAAACGTTTAAAAAAGAAAAGAGAGAGCATAAAAGTGCCAGGAATTCTAAGTGTGTGTGATGTGCAAACTACGCGCTTCAGTCTACGAACCACTCTTTAATTGGGGAGTAGTTGTGGGTGTAATAGATAGCGTCAACTCTTGAGTCGACGGCAACTGTTGCAAAGAAGAAGTAGCTTCAACTACTGAAGAAGAAATCCCGGCAGTGATAGGATCTTCTTTAAAGATCTCTTGTGAAGTAGCAAAAAGGTCGCTCAGTCCTTCGAAAGTATCGTCCCTGCTTTGCTTAACAGGACTGGATTTCTCAGCTTTTTCACCAGATTCTTGTGAATGATGGGAAGATCCCTGAGGCTCTTCTTCCTCGATAACCGGGGCAAGTTTGTCGGATGGCCCTGCAGCATCAACAGATGTGGAACACTTCACTAGCGAAGTCTCAGGAGCAGGTCCTTTAGATATGGATGTGCTAGTAGAAACTGAGGCATCCAACACTCTAGCTGGGGAGTCTGGAATTTCATGAGGACGCGTAGAACGAGAAGTATGCAAAAGTCCGTACTGATGCAGAAACTCATCTTTCAACAGAAATTGAATATCTCTCTCCTCAACCGGCACGGCCTTAAGCCTCTCAAAAGTCGACTTGTGACTGGGATTCCTAGAGGGAGGAGGCAGCGCTGAAAATAAAAGAAGCAGAGTTAACACTTAGCAGGTCAGTCTCAAAAAGGCCAGATAACAAACGAAGCAAGGATGGGTGATCTTACTTCCTTCCCTCCACAGAGCATAAAACCCCGGGGGGCAACGAACGAAGAAGAACTGGGTTAGAAACCCGTGAGCAGTGTCAGGAAGGCCAACAATTAATTTGCGGTTTCGGGCGCTTCTCACAACGGTAATAGAAGGATGATCTTTGGTCCGGCTAAAGGAGCATAAGTAACAAATTTCATCAAAGCTCGGAAGTCGATCAAGTGTTCTCCTAAATAACACACAAAACCCCATTAGAATGGCGTAGCCATTGGGGTGTAGTTGGGATGGAGCAATGGCCAATTGATGAAGAAGTTGTTGGAAAAAGTCATTGAAAGGAGGAACGCCCCCACTTAGGCACATTTGCCGGTTAACTGTCACAAAGCCAGAAGGTGCTATGTCAGCAGTGTTACTTCTCTCAGGAAGAATGGCATCTGATTCAGCAATGCCAAACTGAGCACACAGCTGGCGAAAAACTTTATATGATAGTGTAGTAGGAACTCTTTCGGGAGGATTAACTAGTGGAGCTGGAAGAACAGTTGCCTCTCCCGTCTGAACTGTTGCATCTCCTTCCTGAGAAGTCATTCTACACAAGCAACTGGATATTCAAATATGAAGGTGCACGTTTCCTAAAAGTGTGAAGTGTCGTGCAAAACTGATAAAAATAACAAGTAAATATAACTGGAATTAAACTGGTCGACGATTGATCGACTACGGTAATTTCAGAAGTTGTTAATTTAAAGTTCAAGCATAATATTAGTGCAGGCTGGCCAGTTTCAATTGACTATTTCAGTGTTGCTTTAATATTCTACTTGAAATCGATAGCACTTCGTTCACACAATTTACTTAAGTTAATTATCTGTTATTAACTAATCTGTCATTTGATGTGGGCGGTCGATGGCAGTATATTCGTCCCAATTTTCTGTAAATATCATATTAAACAGATTGTTAACCCACAAGTTAAAGTAATCTGTAAGAGAATGCAGCAAAGTTCAACAGTTCAAAATCCATGCAACTGTTCAAGGTCTAAGCAGAGTTTAAAAATGCAAGTGCTGAGTCGTAGACGACTCAAGAGCTAAGTCGTAAACGACTCAAGTGATAACTCGACAACAACTCAAGTGCTAACTCGTCTACTAGTTAAGAATTTTTCCTTCGGTTTAAGTTAAGTCGTTGGTTCTCTGGTTGACTCGTCCACGACCTAAAGGATTATGAGGAGAAACAGGATAGGTCGCTTCACTTTTGAGTCGTTGAGGCTTTGAGTCGGTAGTCCTTTGAATCGTGAGTCATAAAAGAGAGACAAGACTTCAAGTCAGAAAGATACGAATTCTTCTAAGTCTTAACTCAGTTACGACCTAAAACTCATGCCTCAACTAGACCAATAACCTTATCTCCACTCCTAAACCCCTAAACCGATGAACCCACTAACTATTATCTCGTCTTCTCCAAACCCCTAACAGCCTGATAAAAATAAAATATAAATAGATTGAAACCCATTATCCTCTCCTCGCGAATTATCCAAAACCTAATTAAACTTCCTCGAGCTCACCAGCAATCGATCGTGGCAACAATCGTGATGAAGCGTGGTATAAGGAACTGGATTAAATTCGCAAGTTAATAGCTATCGCGGAATCAAATGAACTGCGGATTTACTTACGCGATGCGATGATGAGGATTATAGGGACTGATTCAATGGTAAGATGAACTGGTTGAATTCGTTTCCGAAAGCTCGAGGACGTGTTAATGGCAGAAATAGCTCAGAGGTAAGTAATGAGAAGAAGGAAATAGGAGGAACGACCCAAGCATTTTATACCTCAGGAAAGTGGAACTCGAATCGGCACACCAGGGTTATGATGAGTCGAAGCACACGACTTACGACTTAAGGCATGTGCTTCGAGGGGCAAGTGTTAACCCAGTTTCCTCTACGAGTTAAGGAATCTATGAGATAAGGTCTACGACTTAAGGCCTTCACGGGTTAAGGAATCTACGAGATAGGATCTACGACTTAAGGCCTCTACGAGTTAAGGAATCTACGACTTAAGGCCTCCACGGGTTAAAGGGTCTACGAGATAAGGTCTACGACTTAAGGCCTTCACAACCTAAGAACATTACGGCCTGACGACCTAAGGTCTGCATAATCTTACTAGTTAAGGATGACACGACTTAAGGAAGTTTACGACTTAAGAAATTACAACCTAAATGACCCAAGGGAGTAACGGTCCAACAACTTAAAGGGACTATGACTTAACGACTCAAGGGACGAGGAGTTAAGACGACTGCACCTAAGTCGTGACGGACTTACGACCTTTGCTAGATCGTTCACGACCTAAGGCTACAGAGGCAAATTCAATACTGCACCATGACTCGTTAACTCCAGTTAAGCCACAAGTCGAGAATCAGTTTGGGTCGGTCACGACCTACGACATATGGTAAGTCGTACACGACTTAAGACTATGGTAAGTCGTACACGAGAATCAGTTCAATGCCGCATCACTTATGAGAGGACCGGTTAACTCATTTGCGACTTAGGACTTGTGATATATCTAGGGTTCAGCAAGGATGCCTTTAAGAAGTCTGGACCCAGCATTTAAGTGACAACTGACCCACGACTTAGTTTAAGTCGTCCACGACCCAACTTAGGTCGGTTACGACTTAGGACTTAGTAATGTTTCCTGCCTAGAATTGCCTATAAATACGACCCTAGCTCCAACTAGAGGGGGACTTTTTTTTGGCTCATTTCCTTCAAACACCGTTACTCTGCTGCATTCCAAACCAATTCAATCCAACACTTGAAGCTCTCAAGACATTAAGAACGCTACAGACAACTTCAAGAAGAGATCACATACATCCAACATGGATTCGAAAACTCTCATCTTCATCGAAGTTTAAGCTATTTGTTCTAAGTCTCTTGTAATTCAAAGTGTATTGTATTTGGGAAGAATTGTATCAGCTTGTAACGAGATTATTAATAAAAGTACTTAAAGTGGACGTAGGCTATACCCTTAAGCCGAACCACTATAAAATTGTCGTTGTTTACCGCTTTTCTCCTATTATCTGCTTATAATCTGTTCCCGAGACTTCGGGTGGTGCTTTCACAACTACAACTCATACACCGGGGTGTTAGCGTTCAAATTTTAGCGTTAACATTTTTGGTGCTTTCACTGAGAATTGAACTCAGGCAAGTTATCATCATTGCTTCACAGAGGTTTGTAGAAAGAATTTCCCTGAAAACCAGAAGTCTATCCGAGATAATGGCTCCTGGAAGGAAGAGTAGATCTGTCAGATCTGGGAATATTCAAGAGGGAACCTCCACTTCCCCTGTACCTAATCAACCCACTCCGTTTGCTAGGGTTACGAAAGCAGAGTTGGATGCTGTAATATTAGGGCTGAACCAGCAGATAAACGCCCAGAATGCACAATTAGAGGCTCAGAGTGCCCAAAATGCTCTAATTCTGAATAAGTTGAATGATTTGCTCGGGGCAAACAATCAACCGGCTGGTAATGGAAGGAATTATGCTGGCAACATTCATGATGCTAATGAAAGGAATGCTCCAGAAAGGGCTGCCAGTCCCTTTGAGCAAACGCTTCCTGAGGTTGGTGGATCTGGAACTCGACATGATGAGGAGTATCTTTCTGGAATGGTCCGGCAAATCATGAGAGAAAGTTTGCAAAGGGTTGAAGATGAGAAAGAATGGGGTTTCGCCCCAAGGAAAACTCCATTTACTGAGAAAATCTTAAAGGCAGAATTTCCAAGGAAGTTTGTCCCTCCAACTATCCCAGCTTACAAAGGGACAAGTGATCCGAATGAATTCTTGTATAAATATGATTGGCACATGACAGGTGCCAGAGCCTCAGACGAGATAAAGTGCCGATATTTCCCCGTATACCTTGAAGGTGTGGCTCTACTGTGGTTCACCAAGTTGCCAGTCCGATCTATTGATCAGTTTTCAGACTTGACCCGAAAGTTCAAGGAACAGTTTAGACTATATGCTTCAAAGGCCAAGGACATCATGTCGTTGTCAAGTATAGAACAGAATCCTGATGAATCTATCAGATCTTTCTTGAACCGCTTTAATATAGCGCTGGCAGAGGTGGACAATGCTGAACCGCGAATGATATTGACTTATCTGATGAGGGCTATTGATAAGTCGAGCGAATTTGGGAAATGGCTAAACATGAAGGAGCCAACCTCCCTCGAAAAGTTCTACAAAAAGGCAGATGAATTCATACGCCTGGAAAGCCGTCCTGTACCGGTGAAGGCAGTGTCGGAAAAAGCTGAAGATAACACTGTTGCTCCACGCAAGAATGAATCTGTAGGGCAAAAAAGGGAAAATAACAATGGGATGAAACAGAGTAACCCGAAGAAGCCCCGATTCTTCAAACCATCAGAGTATACTCCTTTATCAGACACGCCGGAGCATATTTACCTTGCCATTAAAGATTCTGTTGACCTCCCTAAAGCTATCCCTTTGAGGACCGGAAAAAAGGCTATATAAAGTGGGAAGTTCTGCCGCTTCCACAGTCAACCCGGTCATGAGACCGATGAATGCCGCCAGTTGAAAAATCTGATTGAAGAATTGCTAAGAGAAAACAAGCTGCAGCAATTCGTGAAAAAGAATAGCTACAACCCTGCATCGTCAAGTCAGGGGCAACAGGCTCCTGTTCATCAGCCTAGGATAGGTGAGAAAGCTACGGGGCATGAATCTGGAAGGATCGTTATCAATGTCATTACAGGAGGGCCTCACCCAGCTGGCAAGAGCTGGGGAGAGATGGAAAGATATATCAGGGCTTTGAAATATGTTCCAGCCGAAGAAGACGTCTTTGTTTTAGAAGACACTACGCCCCTGAAACAACAGAAAACTTTCAGTGATGATATTATTTTCAGAGCCAGAGATTCCTCAGGTATCGAAGCTCCTACCCTAGATCCCTTGGTCATCTCAGCTGGTATCGGACCGGCCATTGTCAGAAGAGTTCTCATTGACTGCGGAGCATCGTGTAATATCCTCTTCAAGAAGACATTCGACCAAATGAAAATCCCTATGGTCGATGTACAAGCCTCATCGCAGAAGATTGCTGGCTTCACCGGGGAGCCAAAGCAACCAATAGGAACCATCGATCTGCTTGTAGAACTTGGGGAAGGAGAAAGGAAAGTAGTCCGCAAGCAAACATTTGTGATTGTCGATGAATTTTCTGCTTATAATGCTTTCCTTGGCCGTCCAACGCTCGCAGCGTTCAAAGCTATCCTAGCCCTGTGGTGCCTCACTATTAAATTCCCTACAGACAATGGAGTAGGAGTTATAAAAGGGGATCAAAATGCTGCGCGAGAGTGCTATTTGACAGAGTTGCGAGAGTCAAGAAAAAGGGAAATGGGAAAGGATGCGGCCACCCCGGTTCGCATCAAAGAGCCAGCCTTGTAGCAATTACAGGGCGGACCCTGCACTGGCGAGCATAGCGGGGCACGGAAAGAGATGGATCCCAGAAAAGCCAGTGCAGGGGAGAATAGAGTGGTGCCGGTTGAAACGACGGTACTGGTACCTGTTGACCCGAAGGACCCAAATAAGGTGTTGAATGTGGGTTCACAACTTAATGTGTCAATTCGGAATATCTTGATATCTTTCCTGAAAGCAAATCTGGATGTCGTCGCTTGGACTCATGCTGATATGTGTGGAATATCTCCAGAAGTTGCAGTACACGCTCTGAATATCGACCCAAAGTTTACACCAGTAAAACAGAAAAGAAGAACCCAAGGTCCAGAAAGGTCAGCAGCATTAAAAGAGGAAATTGATCGACTCATGGAAAATAACTTCATCAAAGAATCTACATATCCGAATTGGGTTTCAAATCCTGTGTTGGTTAAGAAAGCTAATGGAAAATGGAGAGTGTGCATCGATTTTTCAGATCTGAACAAGGCCTGCCCCAAGGATTTCTTTCCTTTACCCAGGATCGATCAACTGGTAGATGGAACAGCGGGACATGAATTGTTATCTTTCATGGATGCCTAATCCGGATATAACCAGATCATGATGCATGAACCGGATCAGGAGGACACGAGCTTTATCACCGATGTTGGTCTTTATTGCTACAGAGTTATGCCCTTCGGTTTGAAGAATGCAGGGGCAACCTACCAAAGACTTGTTAATGCTATGTTCAAACCGCAATTGGGCAAAACTATGGAAGTCTACGTCGATGACATGTTAGTAAAGTCTAAGAAAGCAGCGGATCACATTGAACACTTGGCAGAAATGTTCGCAGTCCTCCGGAAATACAGAATGAAGCTTAACCCTCTGAAATGCACGTTTGGGGTCGAGTCCGGAAAGTTCTTAGGGTTTATCGTCAGCGCTAGGGGCATTGAGGCTAGTCCAGCTCAAATTACTGCCTTGAAAGAAGTCAAAGCTCCTAGAACAAAGAAGGAATTGCAAAGTCTCAATGGAAAAGTTGCCGCCTTGAGTCGGTTCATTTCCAAAGCCACAGATAAATGCATCCCATTCTTTGACGCCCTAAAGAAAGGAAAGAAGAACTTCGATTGGACTCACGAATGCCAAAAAGCCTTTGATGAATTGATTCGCCATATGGAGACGCCTCCAATACTTTCTAGGCCTGGCGATGGCGAGGATCTTCTTATATACTTGGCAGTATCATCTCACGCTTTAAGTGCAGCGCTGATACGGGAAGACAAAAGGATTCAACATCCAGTTTACTATATCAGCAAAAGACTCACTGGGGCATAGATGAATTACTCTAAGTTGGAAAAACTCGCCTATTGCTTAGTAATTGCGTCTAGGAAATTGAGGCAATATTTTCAAGCTCATCCTATCAGAGTCCTCACTGATCAACCTTTAAAGCAAGTCCTGTTTCGCCCTGAAACTTCGGGTCGTCTTCTAAAGTGGAATATTGAACTCAGTCAGTATGACATCACTTATCATCCCCGGAAAGCAATCAATGGACAAGCTTTAGCTGATTTCATTGCAGAATTTACAGATAAGGGTAACAGTGAGGAAGAAACGTTCGACAATTCCCCTATCCAATGGAAGTTATATGTCGATGGTGCAAGGAATGATTACTGTTCTGGAGCCGGAGTTGTACTTGAGACTCCTGAAGGTCGGTCATTATGCTATGCACTGAGATTGGAATTTCCTTCAACAAACAATGAAGCCGAATATGAAGCTCTTATCGCAGGACTGAAAATCGCTAAAGAACTAAACATACGAGCATTACAGATCTTTAGCGATTCTCATCTTATCGTATGCCAAGTCAAGAAGGAATTTCAAACGAAAGGGGGAAACCTTCCCGCTTACTTGTCAAAGGCTTGGGAACTTCTGTGTGAGCTCGATCACTATTCAATAAGCCACATTCCTCAGGAAGAGAATATGAAGGCAGATTCCCTCGCAAAGTATTCAAGTTCTGGTGAAGCTCAACTATTGGGATTGGTCCCCGTAGAAGTCCTTTCAGCACCAAGTATAGATGAGATGGATATTGACTGGATTATGAATGTATCTCAAGAACAAGAGTCATGGATGACTCCAATACTGGGCTACCTACTCAGAGGTTCTCTGCCAGAAAATTCGATAGAGAGACGGAAGCTACTAAGGAAAGCCTCTCGCTATGTAATTCAGGATGGCCGATTATACAGACGGGGATTCTCAATGCCATTGCTTCGATGTGTGTCCAGGGAAGAGTCCAAAACAATCCTAGCTGAGGTACATGGAGGAGAATGTGGTGATCATTCAGGTGGTCAAACATTAGCAAAGAAAATTCTCCGATACGGATACTTTTGGCCAGAAATTAATCATGATGCTGCAAGCTATTCCCGAAAGTGTGACAGATGCCAAAGATTTGCCAAAATTCCTAGAGCACCTTCAACTGAACTCACACAAATGGTCAGTCCATGGCCATTTGCAATTTGGGGAATGGATCTCATTGGGCCGCTACCGATTGCCAAATCAGGGATTAAATATGCTATTGTTGCAGTTGATTATTTTACTAAATGGGCTGAAGCTGAACCATTGGCTACTATCACCTCTAAGAAGATGATAAGTTTCGTGACCAAGAATATCATTTGCAGGTACGGTGTGCCTCAGAAAATAATCACAGACAATGGTACTCAGTTTGAAAGCGAGGAATTCCAAGATTTTTGCAGGCGATTCAAAATCCGGAAAAGCTTTTCAGCAGTTGCTCATCCGCAGGCAAACGGGCAAGTGGAAGCAGTAAACAAGATCATCAAATCAACCATCAAAAAGCAACTTGAAAGAGCAAAAGGGGGTTGGGTCGATAAGCTACCACTTGCACTATGGGCATACAGAACCACTCACAAAACTGCGACTGGGCACACTCCTTTCTCATTAGCATACGGGTCGGAAGCAATGATCCCGGTAGAAACAGAGGTTCCTTCACACAGAAGGATCCATTTCAACCAAGCAGAAAATGAAAGGCTACAGCTTGAAGCGCTAGACTTCCTTGATGAAAAAAGAGATGAGGCTAATCTCAGAATTGCAGCTCATCAGCAAAGAATAGCCAGACATTTTAATTCCAAAGTTCGCCAACGCAGCTTTGAGATTGGAGACCTAGTCCTGAAGAGAATTATGACAGCGACAGGTGTGTTTGGGCCAAATTGGGAAGGACCGTATGTAGTAGGTCAGAAGCTTCTTGACGGCACATTCAAACTCACTACTGTTGATGGAGATCAAATTCCAAGGGCATGGAACAGCAACCATTTGCGTCCATACTTTACTTGAAAATTTTGTTGAAATATTGTAAAAAAGAATTATGAATGTATGATTCTTGTAATTGAAAGCAATTGTAAAACTGATGCAAATAAATAATGAAAGAATATAAAGTGGACGTAGGCCCAATTTCCTGGCCGAACCACTATAAATCTTGTGTTCCTTACTATTATTACATGTTTGCTTTATTTGCGATATAAAAAGTACATAGAATGTATTGCTGAAATGTCGATTTAAATTTTTGCAGACAATGGAAGTGAAACTTGCACATAATAAGACCCAGTGATTCTCGCCAAATTTCAAGTCACAAAAGCTCCAAATTCAAATCCTAGATAGGAAATACTTCAACTAAACAGCCTATGCTTTCGATAGAAACGAGCCTTTGCTAATAAATTGAGATCGTTTGAACAAACAAACATCCAATTAAGAAGCTGATGCTCGTTCTCACGAACTGGCCTGACAATGAAGTACATTTCCTTGGATTAAACGAGTCACTTGTAAAAAAAAAAGAAAAAAAAAAGAAAAAAGAGGATCACTGAGAAAGCATAAGCAAGTGGACAAAGGAACAACCAAGGCCATCATCGGCAGCATAAATCCTCTTCGGAGGCACAACTCTTCGGAGGATAAAGACCTCTAATGGGTCATACGCCACAAAAAAGAAAGTTCTCTACTCAACAAAAAAGATTGGAGGAGTCATGACCCTCCAACCATGAGAGAGTAACTTCCAGGCGATGAAAACCCTTTTTGAGGCACATTTCACCAGGAGTTGAAGTGTAACAACCGCCCTTCGGAATTTCACTTCACCAGAGTTGAAATGCAAACAAAAATAAAAGCCCTCTTCGGAGGCCCATTTCACCAGGAGATGAAGTGTTATAACCGCTCTTCGGAATTTCACTTCACCAGAGTTGAAATGCAAACAAAATAAAAGCCCTCTTCGGAGGCACATTTCGCCAGGAGTTGAAGTGTAACAACCGCTCTTCGGAATTTCACTTCACCAAAGTTGAAATGCAGAGACAAAATAAAAGACCTTCCTGAAAGCCCACGTTTCACCGAGATTGAAATAAAATTTCCAAGTGTTGAAACGTGAAAAGGCTTTCTTCAAAGGCACAACTCTTTGGAGGTACACGTTTCACCGAGATTGAAATAAAACTTCCAAGTGTTGAAACGTGAAAAATCCCTCCTCAGAGGTACAACTTTGTATATAAAAAAAGAAGAAGTTAAAGTGCCCTTCAGAGGTCCGCTTTACCACATAGAAGAATTCACTTGGTAAAATATGCACATAAGTAAAAGAAAAAAGTGATTTCTTCGAACGACAAAGCGTAGAAACTTATACGAAGGGAGTTGTACTCTACAAAGATTTTCTTTAAAAAGAATAAAATAATTATTCTTTAGCAAATAAGAGTGCAAGTCCCCTCGAAGTATAAAATATTGCAGCAAGCTTAAGGTATGGGGGCAACATGGTATAATAGTATAGCTGCATCAGTAAAGTAATACTCAAACAACATACCATAAGCCCGCTGCAATATCTTATAAATAAACTTGTGCAAAAATGAATAATAAATTCATTCAAACAAAAGTCTGTACAAACAAAGGATCATTTTATTCAATTGAAATGCAGGTACAGGTTTCAAAATAAAGAAAAGCGGGGGCCGGTACCCGCACAATTCTCGACCAGTACATACAAAAGGCAAAAAGCTAAAATGTTCACTTCTTTTTACTGCCTTTGGACCCTTTTCCCGGCCGAATGATTAGCTTTTCAGGCCGGTCAGTTGGCACAAGGGAAGAAGGAGGGGTAGGTGCAGCTGGTCCAACTTCTGGCTCCCCTTCAGTAACAGTGATTATCTTCCCCCTCCTCTTTGACGTTCCGTGCTTTTTCCTCCTCTTTGAGGAAGACTCACTTCCCGGAGTGGCAAGTTTAGACAAAGTTATGTCATCAGAAGGGGTCCGCTCCGGAGATATCTCACCTCCCTCAAGTCCCTCGTCTCTATGCTCTTGCGAAGCGATGGGATCGTCTAAACCGTGAAGGGCTTCTATTTGTTCCTCTTGCGACCCGGGCTGAGAAGCAGAAGGAGGAGCCACCTGGAGAGACGGAGGAGGGATAACCGGAGGAGGAGAAATCTGAGCGGTGCTTGATACTTTCTCTGTAGAAGAAAAGAGATTAAAGTCAGTAAAGAGAGGAGATGAAGGCTCATCAAGGTTGAGAAAATAGTCAAGGAGCTCATTAAACCCATGTGAAATAAATGAGCAATCCACTTGAGCGAAATTTACAGTGGAATTACCTGCAGAAGTTGTCTTTATTACGTCAATTTCATAGTCCGGGGCTTCAGCACTCTCTTGCGATTCATCTGTAACTTGAGTAATTTTGGCCCCGGTATCAGTTTGAGCAGGGAACGGTACATAAGAGCTAGAGCCAATAATGCCAGCATCAGCCGAAGTTGAAGGAGGGACAGGAACGGTCAAATTTGTTTCTTTTTCTTGATACTCTTCCCCCACTATTTCAACCCGCGATCTGGCGAGTTGCTCCTTCCCTCTGACAAGGGCTGCGCGAGCCTCAAAGTCTAAGTAGTGCACCTCCAACTCCTCTTCAGTGTACCCGGCCCCTTTAAACATATCTAGTGCGGCCTCCCACACTTCGGCCAGGGTAATCTCATACTTGGGGCCCAGGAATGCAAGACTGCCACGCCCTAATATACATTGCAAGTAGAAATCAAATAGTGTCGAGCCAATATCAGCTTTGGTAGCTTCATGGGCCTCTTCAGCTGTAATTCTACCCGCAACAGCCTCATCCCGCTCTCTCTCGACTTTGGATAACCGGGCTTTCAATTTTTCAATCTCTGCAGCCTGAAGGCCAGTTTGTCCTCGTAACTGAGTAATGTCAGTACGGTTGCCCTCTATAACCCGCTCCAACTCATCAGCCTTGGCCTCAGCATCCCTTTGCGCGGCATGAGCATCCCGCACCTGTTGAAGAAGCACACTCTCCCTTTGAGAATAAGAAGTGGAAGAAGTAGCAAGATCCTCTTTAAGTTTCCCAACTTCTGCCTCAAGTTTCTCATTATAATCGGCGATACTCCTCATTTCTGCATCATGCTGTTTAAGGATCTTTTGCCATTCAGTTTTGTCGTTCTCCATGGTAAGCATAGCTTCGAGATTGGCCCTATTCAACCTTTGGAGCTCATCAACGAATTTCTGCCAAGATGACATCCTCTCAATATCGGTTCTGACTGCATCAAGGTTCCGTAGCATAGCACTTTTATCTATGGGAACCAGATCGAGGTCAAAGCGAACTCCTTTTAAACACCAATTAGGAAATCGGCGTTGAAGAGTGGCTGGACCTGGTCCAACTTGGTAAGATGGCCTATTAATGATTGCTTGGATATCAGTAGGGGAAGGGGCAGGAGATTGAGAAGAAGTAGGAGCAGTAATCTTCTCTGAAGGCACAGGCATTGGTTCCTCAATAACTTTGGCTCGTTTGCTCGAGTCATCAGTTGTGTGACTCTTCCCTCTATCATCATGAGATTTGCGTTTAAGGGAGTCACTCTCTCTGTGGGAGGAATCATGTCGACTATCTGGTCTTCCAAAGCGTTCTTCATAATCACGTATTTCCCGTGCCTTCCGGGCTGCCCTTTCTTCATCAGTCTCTCTATGAATAGGAGGATAGGATTGATAGCCATACTGGCTGCGTTTCCCATATCGCTTAAAGTCATCATAGTACGAGCTGCCTCGCCTCATTGGTAAACCTAAAATTTAAAAAGAAGAAATAAAACTTGAGAATCCTTCAAACGTTTAAAAAAGAAAAGAGAGAGCATAAAAGTGCCAGGAATTCTAAGTGTGTGTGATGTGCAAACTACGCGCTTCAGTCTACGAACCACTCTTTAATTGGGGAGTAGTTGTGGGTGTAATAGATAGCGTCAACTCTTGAGTCGACGGCAACTGTTGCAAAGAAGAAGTAGCTTCAACTACTGAAGAAGAAATCCCGGCAGTGATAGGATCTTCTTTAAAGATCTCTTGTGAAGTAGCAAAAAGGTCGCTCAGTCCTTCGAAAGTATCGTCCCTGCTTTGCTTAACAGGACTGGATTTCTCAGCTTTTTCACCAGATTCTTGTGAATGATGGGAAGATCCCTGAGGCTCTTCTTCCTCGATAACCGGGGCAAGTTTGTCGGATGGCCCTGCAGCATCAATAGATGTGGAACACTTCACTAGCGAAGTCTCAGGAGCAGGTCCTTTAGATATGGATGTGCTAGTAGAAACTGAGGCATCCAACACTCTAGCTGGGGAGTCTGGAATTTCATGAGGACGCGTAGAACGAGAAGTATGCAAAAGTCCGTACTGATGCAGAAACTCATCTTTCAACAGAAATTGAATATCTCTCTCCTCAACCGGCACGGCCTTAAGCCTCTCAAAAGTCGACTTGTGACTGGGATTCCTAGAGGGAGGAGGCAGCGCTGAAAATAAAAGAAGCAGAGTTAACACTTAGCAGGTCAGTCTCAAAAAGGCCAGATAACAAACGAAGCAAGGATGGGTGATCTTACTTCCTTCCCTCCACAGAGCATAAAACCCCGGGGGGCAACGAACGAAGAAGAACTGGATTAGAAACCCGTGAGCAGTGTCAGGAAGGCCAACAATTAATTTGCGGTTTCGGGCGCTTCTCACAACGGTAATAGAAGGATGATCTTTGGTCCGGCTAAAGGAGCATAAGTAACAAATTTCATCAAAGCTCGGAAGTCGATCAAGTGTTCTCCTAAATAGCACACACAACCCCATTAGAATGGCGTAGCCATTGGGGTGTAGTTGGGATGGAGCAATGGCCAATTGATGAAGAAGTTGTTGGAAAAAGTCATTGAAAGGAGGAACGCCCCCACTTAGGCACATTTGCCGGTTAACTGTCACAAAGCCAGAAGGTGCTATGTCAGCAGTGTTACTTCTCTCAGGAAGAATGGCATCTGATTCAGCAATGCCAAACTAAGCACACAGCTGGCGAAAAACTTTATATGATAGTGTAGTAGGAACTCTTTCGGGAGGATTAACTAGTGGAGCTGGAAGAACAGTTGCCTCTCCCGTCTGAACTGTTGCATCTCCTTCCTGAGAAGTCATTCTACACAAGCAACTGGATATTCAAATATGAAGGTGCACGTTTCCTAAAAGTGTGAAGTGTCGTGCAAAACTGATAAAAATAACAAGTAAATATAACTGGAATTAAACTGGTCGACGATTGATCGACTACGGTAATTTCAGAACTTGTTAATTTAAAGTTCAAGCATAATATTAGTGCAGGCTGGCCAGTTTCAATTGACTATTTCAGTGTTGCTTTAATATTCTACTTGAAATCGATAGCACTTCGTTCACACAATTTACTTAAGTTAATTATCTGTTATTAACTAATCTGTCATTTGATGTGGGCGGTCGATGGCAGTATATTCGTCCCAATTTTCTGTAAATATCATATTAAACAGATTGTTAACCCACAAGTTAAAGTAATCTGTAAGAGAATGCAGCAAAGTTCAACAGTTCAAAATCCATGCAACTGTTCAAGGTCTAAGCAGAGTTTAAAAATGCAAGTGCTGAGTCGTAGACGACTCAAGAGCTAAGTCGTAAACGACTCAAGTGATAACTCGACAACAACTCAAGTGCTAACTCGTCTACTAGTTAAGAATTTTTCCTTCGGTTTAAGTTAAGTCGTTGGTTCTCTGGTTGACTCGTCCACGACCTAAAGGATTATGAGGAGAAACAGGATAGGTCGCTTCACTTTTGAGTCGTTGAGGCTTTGAGTCGGTAGTCCTTTGAATCGTGAGTCATAAAAGAGAGACAAGACTTCAAGTCAGAAAGATACGGATTCTTCTAAGTCTTAACTCAGTTACGACCTAAAACTCATGCCTCAACTAGACGAATAACCTTATCTCCACTCCTAAACCCCTAAACCGATGAACCCACTAACTATTATCTCGTCTTCTCCAAACCCCTAACAGCCTGATAAAAATAAAATATAAATAGATTGAAACCCATTATCCTCTCCTCGCGAATTATCCAAAACCTAATTAAACTTCCTCGAGCTCACCAGCAATCGATCGTGGCAACAATCGTGATGAAGCGTGGTATAAGGAACTGGATTAAATTTGCAAGTTAATAGCTATCGCGGAATCAAATGAACTGCGGATTTACTTACGCGATGCGATGATGAGGATTATAGGGACTGATTCAACGGTAAGATGAACTGGTTGAATTCGTTTCCGAAAGCTCGAGGACGTGTTAATGGCAGAAATAGCTCAGAGGTAAGTAATGAGAAGAAGGAAATAGGAGGAACGACCCAAGCATTTTATACCTCAGGAAAGTGGAACTCGAATCGGCACACCAGGGTTATGATGAGTCGAAGCACACGACTTACGACTTAAGGCATGTGCTTCGAGGGGCAAGTGTTAACCCAGTTTCCTCTACGAGTTAAGGAATCTATGAGATAAGGTCTACGACTTAAGGCCTTCACGGGTTAAGGAATCTACGAGATAGGATCTACGACTTAAGGCCTCTACGAGTTAAGGAATCTACGACTTAAGGCCTCCACGGGTTAAAGGGTCTACGAGATAAGGTCTACGACTTAAGGCCTTCACAACCTAAGAACATTACGGCCTGACGACCTAAGGTCTGCATAATCTTACTAGTTAAGGATGACACGACTTAAGGAAGTTTACGACTTAAGAAATTACAACCTAAATGACCCAAGGGAGTAACGGTCCAACAACTTAAAGGGACTATGACTTAACGACTCAAGGGACGAGGAGTTAAGACGACTGCACCTAAGTCGTGACGGACTTACGACCTTTGCTAGATCGTTCACGACCTAAGGCTACAGAGGCAAATTCAATACTGCACCATGACTCGTTAACTCCAGTTAAGCCACAAGCCGAGAATCAGTTTGGGTCGGTCACGACCTACGACATATGGTAAGTCGTACACGACTTAAGACTATGGTAAGTCGTACACGAGAATCAGTTCAATGCCGCATCACTTATGAGAGGACCGGTTAACTCATTTGCGACTTAGGACTTGTGATATATCTAGGGTTCAGCAAGGATGCCTTTAAGAAGTCTGGACCCAGCATTTAAGTGACAACTGACCCACGACTTAGTTTAAGTCGTCCACGACCCAACTTAGGTCGGTTACGACTTAGGACTTAGTAATGTTTCCTGCCTAGAATTGCCTATAAATACGACCCTAGCTCCAACTAGAGGGGGACTTTTTTTTGGCTCATTTCCTTCAAACACCGTTACTCTGCTGCATTCCAAACCAATTCAATCCAACACTTGAAGCTCTCAAGACATTAAGAACGCTACAGACAACTTCAAGAAGAGATCACATACATCCAACATGGATTCGAAAACTCTCATCTTCATCGAAGTTTAAGCTATTTGTTCTAAGTCTCTTGTAATTCAAAGTGTATTGTATTTGGGAAGAATTGTATCAGCTTTTAACGAGATTATTAATAAAAGTACTTAAAGTGGACGTAGGCTATACCCTTAAGCCGAACCACTATAAAATTGTTGTTGTTTACCGCTTTTCTCCTATTATCTGCTTATAATCTGTTCCCGAGACGTCGGGTGGTGCTTTCACAACTACAACTCATACACCGGGGTGTTAGCGTTCAAATTTTAGCGTTAACAGTCTGTGTACTAGATTTTGGAGGATCATGGGAGGATCATCTACATCTAGTGGATTTCTCGTATAATAACAGTTATCAAGCAAGTATCAAGATGTCTCCTTATGAAGCATTGTATGGAAGACCATGTAGATCTCTAGCTTGTTGGATAGAATCGAAGGATCGTATTGTGCTTGGACCAGATTTGATCCGGGAAGCATCTGCTAAAGTCGAGCTGATCAAGAAAAGAATGAGGGCTGCTCAGGATCGACAAAAGAAATATGCTAATAAAAGACGAAGATAATTGGAGTTCGAGATTGGTGATTTAGTCTTTGTCAAAGTTTCCCCTATTAAAGGAGCTGTATGGTTCGGGAAGACAGGGAAACTCGCTCCAAGATTCATTGGTCCGTTCAGAGTTCTCGAGAGCATTGGTGCTGTTGCATACAGGATTGAATTGCCAGTCCAGATGGCTGGGATTCATAATGTTTTCCACGTATCTCATCTACGGAAAGATGTGCACGATCCATCTCTTATTGTGGAGCTAGCTGAGCAGGAGGAATTAGAGGTTGAGCCGGACTTGTCAGTTGTCCAACATCCTGTTCAAATTGTTGATCAAGATGAGAGGCAGCTCAGAAGCAAGATTGTGAAGCTTGTTAAAGTCCAGTGGAGTGAGGATCCCAGAGATTGTACTTGGGAGACTCTGGATAGCTTTAGGAAGGCTTATCCGGATATGTGTCCGGATAGCTAGGGGTGTCTGTATTGGATGTATGTTTGTTTGATGTTTTGTTTGATGGTTGCTTAAGTATGGATGTTATGTATGTTTGAAGTGTTGAATAAAATGAAATTTTGGATTATCTTTTGTTTGAATTTCGGGGACGAAATTCTTTTAAGGGGGGAGGATTGTGATATCCCGGAATTTCACACCGAATTTAAGTATGATAATCTATATTATAAATTAATTTAAATTGATAAATTTGTAATTTTTTCAACAACAAATAAATGAATTGTAAATATAAATTTATTTCAATTAAAAACTAATACATATAAAAGGAATTGAATGTGTTAAAATTTTATTCATACCAAATTTGATTTTGAATTGGCTTTTTAAAATTCAATTTGTGTTTGAATTGATATATTAAAAGATTTAAACTATGTTAATTTTTATTCTAAAATTATACTTTGAGGATTAAGTAATATTTTCATGATTTTATTCAAGTTATAATAATTGTTTTATATTCATTATTTAAAGAGAATTGATTTTTTTAGGAATTTAAAATATAAGCAAATATAAGAAAATCAATTAAGTAAATATTTTTAATTTCATTTTTGCATGAGATAAACACATGTTAACATTTAAACTTATTAATAAAACATGTGTTAGAAATCTAACCATTATTTTGACAAGTGTCATGTAGTTTTTCTTTTCTTTAAAATTTTATAAAACAAATCATTCATGCATACTTTCTCATTTTATTAAAAAGAAATTTTACATTCTTCTCTTCAAAAATCTGAACTTCTTCACATCTTCAACTAATTTCTGAAAACAATCTCAAAGTTTTATCACCAATTTATTCAAGATTTAAAGCATATCAAGATAAACAAGTTATTTCAAGAAGCAAGTAGGAAAAGAAGATATGCAGTTCACACATTTTGTTCCTGCAGTTTGAATCTTCACATCAGAAAGAAAAAAGGTGAGTAAATCTTTAAATTAAACCTTAAGTATAAAAGTTGTATGTTGAATGTTAGTTATGAAATGCTTGCATATAATTTATTCTGTGAAGTATTTATTTTTAAGATGAAAATCTTGCTGTGCATGTCTACAAATTTTACCCCTCTGTAAATTCAAATACGGAGAAAATTTCTGAAACAAATCTTCAAACGTAAATTCTGCAAGAAGATAGTAAGATGATATTTTTAAGTGTGGAGTTTAAATGCAACATGATTTAAGTGTTTAGTTAAATTGCATATGAAATAGTTTTAGAAAAAAAAAACTGCAGAAAGTAAATAGGCGGTAAAACAAAAATCGTAGCATGTAAATTATGTTAAATTTTGATGAATCAAATATATATGTTGAATCTATAATGCATGTTATGAATTTTAAGACTGAAATCAGAATTTATAACTTGCAATTGAATTCGAATTTTGAAGATTACTGTATTTGGGGATTTTGTAAAATTCTCGAGCATGGCTTGATTTTAGATTTTGAAATTTAAATTGAAGTTATGTTAGATGATAGTTTATCAATAGAAAAATACAAATCGAATTTATTATGCAACATAGAATTTGAAATTTGGATTTTTAGGGTTATGGATTCTGTTTATTTAGGTTTGTGATTTTCAGTCGTATGAAGATTTGGATTGATCGAGCTTCATGGAGTTAGGGGAGCAGTGGCGTGTGGGTGTTGCGCACGCGTGGCCGGAGTTTGGTGTCGGAATGAGGTGAGATGGTCGTGGTTGATGGGTTTTCCTCTTGCGTCTGCAGTTTAAGTTTTTGGCTCGAGCACTCGATTTCGCTTGAGCTCGTGTTGATGGTTTCTCGGTTGAGATTTTGGGTAGGGGATCGGAGTGTGGGTTGCGCAAGTGACTAGCGCTGGCCATGGAGGCGTGGAGGCACTGTGCAGGTGCACGAGGCGGTGTGTGTGTGTTAGTGTGTTTTCATGTGCGTGTGTTTGCAGCTCGAAGTCGCGCTCGTGATGGACGCGGGTGGATCGCGTATTTTGCTCGTGTTGAGGGGTGTGTTGTGCTCGTGAGCGTTTGGTTGGGTTTCAGGTTGAAGAGAGGTAAGAGGATATGAGTTTAGGGTGTGTTAGCTTAGGTTTTGGGCCGGGCTTTAAATAAATTAATGAAGTTAAGTTTAGGTTTGTTTTGAAACTTCAATTTTGTTTTAAGTTGAATTTAACACTTTATACTTCACCACTTATAAAATGTCAGAATTCTATTTTAAAAGTAATCACATTTTATTGTTGAAGTTTTGAAATGGATTTACATTTTTTAAATCTAACATTTTCAAAAGTATTTAGTTTTTAATAAATTGAATACTTAAATATGTAAGAGTTTTGAAGATAAATGAATATTGTTTTGTTTAAAAGTTAATTAAATTTTGAAATTTAAGTTACTTTAATTCATTAGTAATTGGTGATGGAATTAATTAGTTAACTTTGGTTAATTAATTGTTAAGATTTAATTAATTTCTTATGAATTATTTAATAGGTAATTATGGATTAAATTTAATAACAATTAATAGGTTATTAATTAATTTATTAATTTAAGATTAATTCATAAGTAATTAATAATTGATTAATTAATTGATTAATGATTAATAATTTAGTGATTAAGAAATTAATTAATTAATGGATTAAGAGTTAATTAATTAAGTAATTAAACATTACTTAATTTATAATTAATAGTAAATTAATTAATGATTAAGTCTTAATTAATTAAATAATTAAGATTAATTAAGGAATAATTAATCAAGTAATTAAGATAAATTAATTTGTGATTAATTAAGAATTAATTAAGGTAATTAAGGATTAATTAAGGTTAATTAATTATAAATTAAGGGTTAATTAATAACCAATTAAGAAATGATTAATTTTTAATCAAAGTTTAATTAATAAATAATTATAGTAATTAATTGATAATTAAATAAAGATTATTGATTAATTAAGGATTAATTAATTAAATGATGGTGATTAATTAATTAATGTTGGTTAAGCAAGAATAAGTGATAATTCTTAAGTAATTAATTTAATTTGATTTAATTAAATTAATTGTAATATGAATTTAAGTAGTACTTGCTTGTAGATGATTGTTTGGATTGATATCTGAATATGGTTGATATCTGTTGAATGATAATTGATATATTCTGTAATGGGATATTGTATATCTGTGATGAGATATTGTTTATCTGTGATGGATATTGGTTATTATCTGTAGATAATATTGTATGATGTTATGTTTAAATCTAAATTGAATTGTTTAAAGATTTTAAACAACTTGGCCTTTAAGACACGTTTGGATTTCGATGAGACCGGGATCGGGAATCAAGTTTGATTTTCCGAAAACCACATCGATCCAAGTTAAATGTTAGGTCGTGACATCTCAGGAGAGGATCGAGATGGAGATTTTTTATTGCAAGGGTTATTGTCAATAACTCTGAGGGAGATTCCAAAAAAATGAGTGTAACGAGATAATGCCTTCGGTTTCGTTCGAACCCAGAACGAACTTGTATGGATTGAATGCTTTCAAAACATCGTCAGGTGGACGATGAGCATTCTAAGAATTTTATTCTTTATAAAGATAATCGTAGCCTCAAGCCTCATCAACCGGAAATGGCTAAAACATGGGAGGTGCAGCAAGGCTTCGTGGGTAGCCCCCACTTGAAATTGAGATTTACCCCTGCCTAGAAGTCCCTTATTATATATTCGGCTGTGTGGGTAGTTGTTGGCCACAACTGCGGGGTTGTCTTGCTCGGAACTATCCGGTAAGGGATGGGTCCGGCCTTGTGTTGCAGGGGATCGGGAGTGATCCTCGGTATGGTGATCTAGGCCCCGTACTGTGACGGGCGGTACCCCTGTAGCCCTGCCATTGATGGAAATCCTTTTTCCCTACGAGACCCTACGGTTTTGATTGTATTACCCACTTTTGTGGCTAGTAGCTGGAATTTAATGAATGTAACAATTTCGGCTATTTTCTATTTACTTGAAAACCCTAGACCCTATTATAATATCACTGAATTTCCTATCAAATGTTTGGTTAGCGTGAGGTAAAAACTTAACCGTATTTATTTGTGGGAAGTCTTACGTGATACCTTTTATTTCAAATGATTTTTAAAGTTAAACAACTTTAACTGATTTTCTCACACCAGACCCATGTCTGACCCGAAGTTTATTTTGTTTTCCATAAACTCTTGGGTACTCAAATTTTTATGAGTAGCCAAGTGATTAGGTTTTGATTAGCATATGTTTTGGAAGCTGGAGCTGGAGTCCAGACGTACTATCTATCTATATTCGCTGTAGTGGCATTTTGGTGTTGTGTTTTGAGTTGTATGGGTTGGGAAAACTCTTATGAATGGTTGATGTAATGGAGTAGTATTATTTTGTGAACTCTGATATGTAAATTATGTAAGGGATATATGTAATATTATATTTCGTTCGTTTCCGCTGTGAGATTCTGATGATTGTTGTTTCTTTTCTTTCTATCTTTCTATTTCTATGTCTTTCTTTTCTTATTGATGATACGTTTTTCTGTGGAATGAAAAACGGGTCGTCACAAAGGTATTCGTATCCATCCAGCTATCAAAAAAGCACAAAGCCGAGGATTGTTTGAACCACTCGAATCTATTAGAGATTCATCGTTACAAAGTGGGAATTTCGTATCCATCACTTTGAAGCTCCCAAATATCGTGAACTGTCGATATGAAATATATTTAAACGACAACTGATTTGATCGATCACCATCGATGCGAAGATGATTTTCCAACTTTTCAAATCGATCTAAGAGAGGATCGATATGAAGGGATATTCTAAAACTACCATCAAGCGTCGTTACAACTCAAATTTCACATCGATCTAGGAGAGGTTCGATACGAAACTCAATCCAAACAAAAGCTAAAAAAACTTAACAATAAATTGTGAACGCGCAAACGTTAACGGGAGTCAACTTAACATGCATGCATGATAATGGACTACATCCAACGTTTAAAATTCACACGATTTGGATGCTCACCTGGTGACAATTACAACAACGAACAATAAATCACTGTCATACAACACTCAGTTACAATAGCACACGGTGTGTGACACCCGGAATTTTGGATATTTGAAATAGGAATATTTAATCGATTTTAAATATTTAAAAGTTAATGTTTAACTTGAATTTCGAATATCACTATTTATTTGGCAAATAAATTATTGAATATAATAATTGGGAATTGAGAAAAAAATATTGAATCTAGGATTTTGGCTTGCTAAAAATAATTTGAAGGCTTGTAAAATTTATATTTATAGTTTTGAAGATAGAAAAATTTTTAAAAGTGAAATTGACAGTGTTTTGGTTAGTTTTGAATATATATCGTCTATATTGACATTTAAAAATAGCCTTCCGAGGCCCAGTCTCGGATTTCGATGAAATTAGTTCTATTAGATCCGATATAGTGTTTTGTTATCGGATTTCAAATTTCATAGCATTTGGAGTTGTCGTGTAATCGGACGGTTGGTAAGCGCGCTGAAATTTATATCGGAAATTCAATATAATAACTGAGTCCAAAAAGCTATCTTCTCCATACGATCGAGTTAGACTTCAGAACCTTTTCCATTGTGTTCGTAATAGGGGTATAACATAATAAACGCCTAGCGGCACACCTCGATAGGAAGTCAAGATTTTGAGTTGCGATTTTGAGATGATTTAAATTTGAAATTTAAATATAATTTGACTAGCCAAAAATTTCTTCACATCAGAAATGTATCTTTTCGTACTATAGCCATTTGTCTCCTGGTTTACGCCATCTGTCGCATTCACGCAATCAGTAAAACCACGTCTTCTTCTTTTTGAATTAAAATCAGGAAAAGAAAAAATCAAAATCGAAGAAAGAAAAATGGTCACATGCACACACTCTTCGTTCCTCTTCTTTTTAAATCAAATTCCCCTTCTGTGACGCCCCACCTCTATACCCACGCTAGCCAAGAACACTTCGGAGTAGTGCTGTCAACTAGCACGGAGAATAAGGCTGTTGAGGAGCGACCATTCATGTAATTGCTTATCACACGGTGGCTATAAATAATCTTCGAAAACAAACATAGAAATAATCATATCACAAATCAGTCACAGATATCCATATCACAAAGGCGGAAGAAGATATGAATATATAACTAACACATGAAAGTGTACATCAGAGTAGTGGTCAGTAAGATCCACGATAATACAAAAGAATAGCAACACGTGCTATACAAAAGAATACAACTATGAGTCTATATCTCAAGTGTATACAACAAAAACTGCTAATCTAAACAGTTAGCCAAAAGTCAGAGTGATGAATCCCTGAGAAGAAGTCAAGCAGAAGCACCTGTAACATCTCGGTCTGACCCGAGTATTATTTAAGAAAATAATAAATGGGTCAGTCTAGCTATAAATATCAGATGACATGATATAACATAAAAGATATGGCATAAACATAAACATCCATAATGACGTACCACTATAAGTATGTAAATAATGATCAGCAGAAGATCAATCAATAAGAGATAATCAATATCACAAGAATCTTCTCAAAGATTCGGAAAGGGCATCATACCCCAAACTTGTACTCATAACAAGTCAATGACATAAATTCTAGAAATCAATGCAAGAAGTCCAGAAATCATAGAAAAGAGAAAGAGGCCTATCACATGACGGTCCGAAGACCAAGGGGAGCTACCCCACATGTGTGAATGGAATCACACAGATTAAGGTCCAAACTAACCAAAAAGCAAAAAGGTATGTGTGAGTGGAATCACACAAGTGGTGTCTAGTCTAACCTCGCAACAAGATACATCGCACAGTTGCTAGTCTAAATCATCAGAATGATCGTCATGATCAACGAGAAGTGTCAATTACACTAAGCTAGTAAATATAGAAGTTTAGCTTCATGTCCCATAACCACTTGCTTAAATTAAATATTTACGAACAAACTGTAAATCTTCACTAATAAAATTGTCACAAGAGGTTCAATCGAACAAGTCCAAGAATTAACCGACGAAGTGAACGCAATCGTTTCATACCACTTGTTTTACTAAGTCGTTTAATTAGATTTCTCATCCGAGTGAGGTAAAGGTTTGTATATACTAATAGATTGGAAAATGGTTTAAGAAAGAGCTTTGTTATTAAAAATAGAGTTGAAATTGTTTGTTAAAAGAGTTTTGATATTTACTATTAGTATTGAAACCTTTATATTATAAAGTGACAAAACACAGAAGCAATTGTAGAAACAATCAGTCACAAAAATCGCATACGGAGATGTGAATAAAATCCAAGGAAATCAGCTCAATGTTTTCCAGATAAGATCCCCTATGGAGGGGGGGTCCAAGGGGGGTGGCAACCCCCCAAGGTGGGGGTGCGGGGGCAACGCCACCGCTTACGGGGTTCGACCTAGTGAAGAAAAAAAGGGGGTCTAACGACCTAAGAGGGATAGGGTCGAGCGACCTAACGGTTGCGACCTAGGGGCTAAGGGGTCAAGCGACTTAGTGGTTGCGACCTAGAGGTGTTCGCGACCTAACGATGACTCACGACCCAACATGGCCGACTTAACAGAGGTCGCGACCTAACAGGATAACTCGTGACGACTTAAGAGTTGCGTGACTGAAGGGTTCCACGACTTAAGGGTTGCACGACCTAAGAGTTGCACGACTTAAGGGTTAGGCCAGGAGCGACCTAACGAGATAAGGTCCAACGACCTATCGGGATAACTCGTAACCGACTTAAGGGTTGCGTGACTGAAGGGCTGCACGACTTAAGAGTTGCACGACTTAAGGGTTAGGCCAGCAGCGACCTAACGAGATAAAGTCCAACGACCTACGAGTTAAGGGTCCAACGACCTATCAAGATAACTCGTAACCGACTTAATGGTTGCGTGACTGAAGGGCTGCACGACTTAAGGGTTAACTCGTAAATGACTCACGACCTATGGAAGAACGACTTAACTCCGAACGAGCAAAAAATGGCCAGAACGACCTAGGGTTAACTCGTGAACGACACCGACCTATGGACGAACGACTTAAGTCCGAACGAGCTAAAAATGGCCAGAACGACCTAGGGTTAACTCGTGAACGACTCACGACCTATGGACGAACGACTTAACTCCGAACGACCTAAAAATGGCCAGAACGACCTAAGTGCAGAAAATTCACCAAAACGCTAAAAATTGGAGTTTTTCGCCAATCCAATCCAAACCAAATGCTAACATGCATGCAAAAATGATATGGAATCATTCCCAACAGTCCAATATAGTTATAGGCTAGAATTGTGAGATAAAAATCTCACCTTTGCACCAAATATCAATGAAAATGAAGTTTTAAGCAAGCAAGAATCAACCCTTCTTCTATCTAAGCACAAGAAGCTTGAATCCAATGTCTTCTTCTTGAATTTGGAGTAGAAAGATGGATTGCAATTGAATTTGAGTTTTCGAATTTTAATTTCCTATTCCCTCCACCATTAATGCCAAAGCTTGATTAGTTAGGAAATTTATGAAGAGTGAGGAGAAGAGGGTTGGAACTTGGGCTTAATAGGCTAAACTAACCCAAAGTCCAAAGCGGGAAAAGTTAGTGAAATTTCACTAACTCCAAACCTATCAATGTTTACACTTAAAAAAGTTGTAAACGACATTTCGAACTCAATGGAAGTGGTCTCGAGTCCTAATTTGACCGTTTGCAAAAAGTAGCTTTTCGGACCAAAACCTGATTAACGAGTTAATATTTAAATAAAATATTTAAATACAAACTCGATAAATATGCGGGTTGTTACACCTTCCTAAAAAATCCAATCGATGTCGAGCCTTCTTCAAAATTCCAAGTCGAGTTTCCTTTTCATTCTTCAACAATTTCATGAAGTCGAATTTCAGAAAAAAAGTGATTCGTGATCGATAGGAGCACGCGCGTTCCAAGTGGCGAATGATGGGAAGTTGGTCGGGTCGTGGCTGCGCAGTCGCGAGGAGTGGTGGTTACAATGGGGAGGCGCGCGACAGTGGTGTCGTGATTTTCGATGGTGGGTCGGAGTTTGACAGTGATTTGGGGACGACAGGTCATGGCGTTCGATCGAAGAGGCTTGGCCACGAATTCGTTCAGGAGTTTAGGGGCATCGCGATTTTGGGTGGCTCGAGTATGGCGATGTCTGCTGTGCTGTGGACAGGTTATTGGACGATGGACGTTGGCCATTCTAGGGTTCGAAACCATTTCGTGAGGTATATACGAATTTATTTTCAATTTAAATTTGATAATATACTCTTACAGTAAGGTCAAGTTTTTAAAAAAATAAAAATATATATATATATATACATGATTTTTAGTACTGTTAATTAAATATATATATATATATATATATAAGTAATCAGGAAATAAATAATAGGAAAGATTATTGAAAACAGATCTGAGAAATTTATCAGAAATTTGATTAATTGAAATTTATATAAATCATTTTTATAAACGTATGTGATTACAAAGGAAAATAGATATTCATATTTTTATTTACTAGTTCACTTTAAAAATGGATTATGGTGATTTAATTATTTAGTTAACATTTTTAACTATCTCACTTACTAAAAGATCTTTAAAGAGAAATTAGTTTAGAATTTAATTATTTGTTTAAATAAAATCATTAGTTACAATTAAAACTATTAAACGATAATTGAATTTTTTTTCCATTTGTTCGAATATTAATAAAATCCTCTAATGATATTCATGGTCTAAAATTTGTGAAGGAAATAGCTGGTTTGGATCGGATTGCGAAACAAAAATCAAAGGTGAGTTAATCTCAATCATTTGGATTACCCTTTAAATTTAAATAGTTAAATTTAAATTATTGGATTGATTGCTTAAATTGATAATTTATTATCCGCTTGGATGTGATAAGTTATATATATATATAGTGTGTGTGTGTGTGTATTGGAGTGATTGATTTCCCACATCATATAGCGGATGATACCCTATGCACCCCGCAAAATAGCGGATGACCCTTATACCGCGATATCCCCCTTGAAGTGGGATTGTAGGAACAATCAATCACTAAAATTCACATACAAAGATGTGAATAAAATCCAAAGAAATCGATACCGAATCCATCAAAATGGATATTCCCAAAAATCCCTAGGAAAATGTCATCAAAGTCCATAATAAATGATAACAACAAAAAGGGAATCAACACGAATCGATTAAAGTTGGAAATATACTCAAAAATAGCCAAAATAGGCAAATTAAGCAGTTCCAGACGTCTGGAGGTCCAATCCAGGCGTCTGAAAACCAATCAGACATCTGGTTTAGAATCCAGACGTCTGGATTTGTTCTCGGGGAATAATCCAGAGAACACCCAGATGCCTGAAACTTCAAGTCAGACGTCTGAGACCTAACCAGACGTCTGATCCTATATTTCAGACGTTTGGAATTAGTCTCTGCCCTTTTTTTTATATTCTACGTGGCTATATTTTTCCTCTCCAGGTCCAAACCAAACGTCTGGGCAACAATTTGCCTAGGCCAAAGTGGCCAAAACGTATCGGGAGCGATCGGACGAGCAACGACGACTAAGGATTTATGCCTAGCGACAACCCCGCCTTAACGGCTCCTCAATACACCCCAAATATCATTATCCAAATATTCATAATAGGATATTCATAAACTTGGACCAAAACACCCAAATTAGGAAAATTCACCAAATCAATTCAAATCAAAAGCAAATGAATATGCACAAATGTTAGGAACTCATACCTAACCACCAAGATAGATATAGAAAAAGATGTGAGATAAAAATCTCACCTTTTGAACCCAAACGATCGAAGAAGAAGCTCGAAAGCAAAGGAAGATCAACCACACTTCAATCCAACTCAAGAACCTTGATTCTAAGCAATGGGTTCTTCTATTAGTTTGGAGCTAGAGCTTGATTTGCAAAAGAAAACTAGGGTTTTGGAGTTTTAATTTCCCATCTCTCCCACCATTAATGCTTTAGAACAGAAAAGAGAAAAAAGTGAGGGTGAATGGGGAGGAGTGGTTCAGATTTGAGTATAAGTTAAACATAGGGCTGAACCCAAACCCAAAGTGAAAATGGTCAAATTTTTGACTAGCTCCAAATATATCGAAGTTTATACTCAAAAAGGTTGCAAACGCTATTTTGAACTCAATGGAAGTGGTCCCGAGTCCTAATTCGACCTTATGCAAAAAGTAGCTTTTCGGACTAAATTCCGAGTATCGATAAAATATTTAAATATAAAATCGACAAATATGCGGGTTGTTACATTTACGGACATCGGATTAGTTAAATTATGTAAGGACCCGCAAATCCGTACTCCTTGAATAGACACTAATCTCCAGTGATTAACTCAAGATGAACGGAAATATGAATTCTTAGGGTTTAAAAAGAAGAAAAAGATAGAAGAAGAGAGAAAAGATAGAACAGAATAGAAAGAAAACAGAAGAACAATATCAGAATCTCACAATCGCAGCGGAACAACATATAATAGATAAATGAATAATCTTTAAATAAAGAACTATATCAGTTATTACATTACATCACATCACATTACATTATCAGAGTTTACAACAACAAACAACGGAAAAGAAATACTATATACTTGTAATACGCCATGCCATCTAGCTTGCCTCCAGCAACTCCTGAATTTGAGAATATTCTGATAAACCTAACTCTTGACTACCCGTGTGGAAATTGGTGGGCACCCAGAGTTTAGGAAGGAAAACAATAAACTCCGAGTCAGTCATGTGACTGGTGTGAGAACTTTAAAACAGTTTATCTTTAAAACAAAGAATAGGATAATTTTAAAATAGATTCGCAATGCTTTTAAAAATGAGACTACCATAAGACCTCCGACCACACACACAATGCAAACGCAAACTTGGAGGAGATTTCTTCTTATGTTAGTCAAAGATGCTTACTACGCAAAATCAAATCAATTTTGATATTATTATTAGTGTATAGTGTAGAAAACATTTCGAAAGTAGGATATAAATCTTAGCCAGCATAGGTACCATTATATTATGCCTACTATAGCTACCATATTAGATGGCAGGTTCTACAACTAAAACCGTACAAGGCTTGTATTGTTTCTTTGGATTTCCAACAAATGGTCAGGCCAAGAAACTTCCCTTTGCCACATGGAAACGCCTCTGGAATGACATCCCGAGAACCAAACCGGATCTCTGCCAACACAAGGCCGGGTTACCCCTAACTGGGTAGCTACTGACACGAATATGTCATCCCCTGATCGTAACCGATCTACATCCGAGGATCCTAGATTTCCAACAATCACAAAGTAATAAGTTTGCAGCAACAACATAGGTTTAGTATCTGGGCTCCGTACCATGATACCACCTCTATCCAGAAGGAATGACATACACTAAAGGGGCGCTACCCCTTAATAACCTTGCTGCATCATTCCTGTTTTGACCATTTCCGGGGTGTGAGGTCTGATGCAGTCTCGTCCACAAAGCTACGCTTTATACAAAAGTTGTGCTTTGATTCAACAAATGCTCAACAGCCCTTAGCATATCACACTACCAAATTGGGAGTATATTACTAATAACCTTCAACTACATAACCTCTGAGCTCGTACGTCTCAGAGAAGGGTGTTAATGCTAAGAGAATAAATTCTCCACCACCAACAGATATGTATTTGAAAGAAATCAGCTTTATATCTCAATTTGTAATGTCAGACATACAATCTATACAAGTCTGTTCCGGGATCGAACAGAACCGAAGGCACTTACAAAGAAGTCCTTCCAATCCGGATATTCACGAATCACGTCCGGACCTCCCATCACATATGGAATCTCTATACCGGGGCCATTCGGTGCAGAAACATTCGACGGTAATCCTTCCGTTTCAAAAATATCCGGTCTTCAACACCGGTCTTCAAATGCAATTAATAACGACGTATCACATATTCGGAATGGGTTATACGACCCCAAGGTCCATTCCGGCTAACCCGAATAGTGAGCGCTTATTCAAAAATAAGTGTGACATTCAAATTCAATCAAATCGCAACAAATACCTATTTAAAGGTAAATATTGATAGTCGGTTATTGGACTATCAATGGATATGCACAACATCACCAGATTCCAAATAATTGTCCAAATTATTTATTTTCCAAAAATATATTTAAAAGATATATATTTTCCACACTTCAACCATTTGAAAATAATTTTCAAATCACTTTTCATCTTTACCACTTTTGAAAACAAATTTCAAACATTTTCCTTACGCGGAAATAGTTTCTTTTCAACATGGTTCATTTGAACCAATTAAATAAATCCTTAACGATTTACTTTATATTTACGTTCCAAATTCGTAAATTAATTCCCACACTTCAAAAATAAACCAACGTTTATTTTTAAACAAATTCCTGTTTTCATTTATAAGTTCCATAGTGAATTTACATTCCAAAACATTTATGAATATACGATTTCAATTATTCATTTTCAGTTTATCTTCAAAAGATAAATTCTCAAAACGTTTCATTTCACATTGGAAAAACATTTCCATACTTATTTATTAATAAGTAATTCACAAATCTATTTATTTTCAACATTTGGAAAATATTCAATATACTTAAATCGAAATTAAGTATATATTTCATTCTTTAAGGAAATCATTCTCTTTAACATATTTATTTGGGCCAAAACGAATGTTGCGTAAAACATCATTACGACAACCCAAAATCACTAGTATAGGGATTCGAAATTATAATAGATATATAAATCCCGATACTATATAAAACATTTCCTTTCGGAAATCATTTACTATAACAACAGTGTTATAGTCCACCATTTCCTTCTATTTCTGGAATACGTCTATTTCAACAATGAATGTTGAAATCTATGGTTTCGAATCTTAACACATTTTAAAAACATCGTTAGATCGTTTTAATTCTATTTAAAACATCACAACCAAAACATTTTCTTTAACATATTATTCACTATCCAAAACCTGAATATACTTCGTTAACCAATTTCATCATTTCTATACATTTTATTTTAAAGCATTATTCACTGTCTAAAACGTGAATATAACTCCATTAATAAATTATAACAATTTACTTATCAAAATAAGTCGTTTGCGGATTTATAAAACAATGTTTATAAATTCCATTTCTATTTATTTTATAACAACTTCCTTTTATAAATCTCCTTTATTAACCTATTTCAATTTATATCTCAATGATATACTAAAGGTCCATATTATAAGTTAAATGCTTATAATTTATTTTGTTTACAAAATTGTTCCTTTAAACTTCCCAAATTATAAATCTTATAACTTGTAAGATTCATTTATTTACCCAAATCTATTCTTTTAATAACTTTACAAATTTTATAAACCTACTGCTTATAAAATTCCATTTATAACTTCACCGTTTATAATTCTATGAATTTCATTCATTTATGAAATTCATTTACACTTCATTCTAACACTTATAAAAACTCGTTTTATAATTCAACTATTTTAATTTATCAATTTATAAATCCTTTATATAAATCAAGTTATATTATTATTTTAAATCGTCTTTAAACTCCTTTATAAATTTCACCATTTTCTTTGATTTATAAAATAACCAAATCTTATAAATCGTATATTTAAACTTTTTTTACAATAAATTCAAAAATCCCGATTTAAACTATTTTATAAAATCATTTACTCCATATTTTCAAAAATCAACTTTTAACTATATTTCTCAAAAATCATAATTTTTATAACATTAACATTATAACGTTTATTTATTTAAAATGAATCAATTCCAAAAATATTTTATAACGTATACTTTCAAAATTTTCTTTAAAAATCCTTTTAAAATTCCAAAATTGGCCCAATGATGCTACACACCAAATAGTCAATCACGACAACAACGACATCATATATCTATATATGATAATCAACAAATATCAAAATATCTGAAATCAAATAAATACTGTTGAGGAATGCAGTTGGATCCCTCCAACCTGTCTCCCTGCATCCACAAACATTAGCACAATACCAATTCCGTTCCAGTATAGAATTATCGTGGTATATGGGATTTATAAAATATTATCCGCTTAATAGGCGGCGCAATAGGGTCTCATCCGCTATATGATGCGGGAAATCAACTCGAAGTACATATATAATACCAATTTCACTGTACTGTGAAATATTCGTGGTATATGTTTCTAATAAATAACCTCCGCTTACTAACGGCGTATAATGTCTATTCTAACAATCAATAGATAACAATCATCATTCAAACATACAATCAAGAAGTTTTTAATATAACTATTTAAAATTAAATTCGAAACCGATTCGATTGAGTGAGAAGTTCTCACCTTGGTTTCAATTTCGTTTTCAGCATTTATCTCGAATAAAATTAAACGGACGTTTAATTTTACCCAAAATTTTTTCTAGCTCCAAACGACTCCAATCCACTTCCATAGCATAGTGCTCGTCCATACGAACCCAACGCAACTTGTTTCGTGCGTTTTCGACCTCATATGAAAAAGATATGAATTTTTAAACATTACAAAAAATTTAATATAATAATTTTACATTTCTTTTATATTTTTAAACCTCAACCTAATCGTCACCGTTCGTTCTTCTTGGAAGCATCAGGGCCACCGAACGCAACCCCATTTCTTCCCCAGTATCAAAAATACGCACGATGAAACCCAACATCCATCCGAAACCCTAGTTGGCCGCACCCATTCCATCAACTTCCAGGACGATCAACATACACCACTTCGACGCCCATCAACACATTGACCTTCGGCCGGAACCCCATTGAACTCGGTCACATATATTTCTCGAAATGCGTGAACGAAGTCGCGGCCTTCATGAGTGATTTGCTGTCAATACAAAGCTCCATCCCCGATCTTAACCGTTGGATAGCTTCGTCTCGACAAGATCTACGTTTTCCTAGTTGAACGTTTCTTGAATCAATGTTTGGATTTGAAGAAATTGGAGGGGGAAGAAGATTGATTTTCGGCCATTGGTTATATAAACGGTGGCTGGCCGTTCTCAACTAGGGTTAGGGTTTAGTTTTCATGAAAATGAAGATAATGAAGTGCTTATATAGAAAAAAAACGACGAACACTATTCATCTCGGAATTTTCGAACTCCAAACAAAGCGTGCTGGTTTGCGTTCCTAAGGTTTACCCCACGTTCCGAACACAATGGAATGTGTTTCGGGAGCTAATTCGATCATCTGTGCGAGTTATGGCAATAAACGTTCGATTTGAAATTAAATCGGTAAATCAAATTTCTAGGCGTTTTAGCTTGCCTCGGACAAACGGTAGATCCGATTGACACGAAATTTGAAAACATACAATAATATCACATTACGGATCCGATGAAACTGGTTTCGTCGAAATCCGAGACTGTTTGAAAAATGACTATTTTAACTCGTCAAATTAATATTAAAACAATTTCGATGCGTTTCGAGTTGCCACAGTCAAAGGAAAACTCCGATTGCTACAAAAATTGAAATCCGATAATAACAAACTATTAGGGATCCAATGGAACTAGTTTCGTTCAATTCTGAGACTGTTCGAAAAATGGCTAATTTCACTAGTCGATTTAAATATTAAAATATTCAATTTTCACAAATAAACTCTAAATTCAATTTTAAAAGTTCTAAAACATCATTCTAACTCCAATATGATAAAATAAAATTTTACAAATCAATTTCAATCATATTTAACCCGTTATTTAATTATTTCTGTATTTTCAACTATTTAATTATCGATTTAATTATCCAATTAAATCTAATTATTCGAAATAAAATTTATTCGACTTATAAATCTCACTTATTAATATTTAAAATTAATTAAATATACAAATTTTAATTGACAGAAATTCTGGGTCGTTACATACTTCCCCCCTTAAAAGAATTCCGTCCTCGAAATTACCAAGTAAGAAAAGTTACAGAATCTATTAACTTTCCCAAAATCCATACTTAAACTTCTTACAATAACTTTACTATGTTTTCAAATCATACTTAGTTATCTTTTCAAACACAACTACTATTGTTTAACTTTCAACTCCAAATCAAAGTTATAGTTTTCACAAACTTTCTCAAAAATTCCCAAATTTTTCTAACGCCTTAAATTTTCGGAAATATTCGTCATAGTCTACTTTGCGCGGCTCGATCCAGAAAAAAATGACAGTATTTATATCACAAGTATACATCTCATCAAGTGATGAGGCATCCCGCAGGGAAAAAAGGTGTAAAAGTACGATATTTAATCCGAGATATGTACCTTATATTTTATTAGCGAGCATATACGGCTAATATAGCGCGAAAGCGAGCTCCAAATGCGAAGCAAACGCGATCCGCACCTACTAAAAACTCAACAAACAGATGAGAAACATGCATATAGACAATAGTATCGATATACAACATATAGCAACATAATAGCTATATATGCCAACATAGCAAATCCAGTAAATGCAATATATTCAACCATCAACCAACTATCATTCAACTAGCATTCAACTAACATCCATAACCAATAAATATACATTCATATTCTCATTAATATTCAATGAAATGGGTTTTCAATTTAATCATATTTGATTCATTAACAGTGGATGTTTTTACTAACATTCATTTTCAATCAGTTTATATTCACTAATTCATATTCAAGTTGGTTCACTTCCAAATTAAATTCAATTCTATTTAAGATTCACTTAACTTCCAATTTGATTTCAATTACTTTAGCTTTCAATTGGTTTAATCAAATTGATTTTTATTCAATTATTCAACTTTCCAATAACATTAGATTTTAATGAATTAACACTTACATTCATTATTTCGCATCAATTTTTACATTCAATTGATTATATATTCAATCCATTAATTCAACTCAATTACAAAAGTTGAATTTCATTTATATAACTCAAGTTTATATCCATCACTTAACTTTATTATTTTACTTCGATACCTGTTAACGCTAAAATTTGAACGCTAACACCCCGGTGTATGAGTTATAGTTGTGAAAGCACCACCCGATAGCTCGGGAACAGATTACAAGCAGATAATAGCAGAAAAGCAGTAAACAACAACAATTTTATAGTGGTTCGGCTTAAGGGTATAGCCTACGTCCACTTTAAGTACTTTTATTAATGATCTCGTTACAAGCTGATACAATTCTTCCCAAGTACAATACACTTTGAATTACAAGAGACTTAGAACAAGTAGCCTAAACTTCGATGAAGATGAGAGTTTTCGAATCCATGTTGGATGTATGTGATCTCTTCTTGAAGTTGTTTGTAGCGTTCTTAGTGTCTTGAGAGCTTCAAGTGTTAGATTGGTTCAGAATGCAGCAGAGTATCGGCGCTTGAAGAGAGTGAGCCCCCCCATCCTAGTTCGAGTTAGGGCTGTATTTATAGGCTTTTATCGGAGTTAGGTCGTAGGTCGTGACCAACCTAAGTAAGGTCGTAGGTCGCAGTCGACCTAAAAAGCACCGGCCTTCCTTCCATAAGAACATACGTGCTGATTTGTACAAGTCCAAGGTCGTAAACGACCTATCCCCTAGCGGCATGGCATAGGCGGCTTCTTTATTCATGCAGATAGGTCGAGAGCGACTTATCCTAGGTCGTTAGCGACCTATCATAGGTTGTGAGAACTTTCCTGTAGTCATAGCTGGAGTTCTTAAGTCATTGAATCTCTTAGGTCGTGACCTTCCTTAGGTCGAAGTACTCCGTTAGGTCGTTGGGCAGTATTTTTATCTCCAAGCGCTAGGTCGTCTTCGACCTAAAGTAGGTCGTAGGTGGGCAACGACCTAGGGGATGGGATCTGACTTATCTCAATTGTGCTCGGCTCTTTTCTCAGCGAGTTGATAGGTCGCGTACGACTTGTTTTAGGTCGTAAGTCGGCTGAGATTTAGGTCGCTGAGACCACTTCATTCTCAGGTCGGTAGGCTATGGCTTTGTTTAGGTCGCATATGACTTAGGTCGTAAGTTTGGTGAGCCTGTAGGTCGCTAAATTCTATAGGTCGCTGTGTTATTGGAGAAGTTAGGTCGCTTCTGTAGTTAGGTCACGACCTTCCTTAGGTCGCTGCTGCCTTTAGGTCGAGACAATCTTTAGGTCGCAACACTTTAGGTCGCAGCTACCTTTAGGTCGCTGGGTTCCGCTAGGTTGTAACCCTCTTTAGGTCGCTAGGTCACGTGTGCGGTTAAGTCGCTGCATTTCCATTAGATCGCTCACAGAAGGGAGTTAACATTTGCCCCTCGAAGTATACGACTTAGCCATAGGTCGTGTGCTTCGACTTTCTTAACTCGCATTCTGAAGAATTGCTAGGTCGCAAACGACTTAAGGAGAAAATTAGGTCGCGTAGTGTCGGTTCGCGTTCCACTGTCTTAGAATATAAATACCGTAGGTCGCTCCCTCCCCTCTTCATCTGCATCAGCATCCATTCTGCCATTAACAAGCTTCTGAACTTCTCGAGGACGATTCTAATCAGCTCAATCTTTCAACTTTTCCATCACCAGATTGCGTAAGTGAGTTCTATCAACATTCGATCACATCCATCATCAAACCACGAATATTCCACTTGTCATTCTTAATGCATTTTCGTATGCTGCTTTTTCCCATAAGTCACGATTCGATTTTCCTCTTGATTGAGTTATCGTGGTGATTCTTGTGGATATAGCAGTATATCCGATGTATGGTGGATCTGAGGCAATTTGGATTTGATTTTTCGAGTGATCTGTGAGGATGTGGGAGGAAGATGGTAAACTACAGTGATTCAAATTAGCTGGTTTATAAATTTGGAAGAGATGAGGAAGGCTCTAATGGGTTAACGGGTTAATGGTAGTGATGATCTGGCAGCGTGTGAGTGGGGAATCGACCTTAGGGGTGTCTGTTTGAATGTGAACCATGAGACCTAATACTAATGATCTAACTCCCTCTTGAATGAGATAAAACTTAAAGCAGAGCGACCTCATAACGACCTAAGAAAGTAACGACTTAAGTTCCATGATGATTGAAATCTTAGGTCGCGGCTGACCTTGCACTTAAACAAATCTGGACCATCTTACTCTGAACTAAAGTGTGACTTAAGAACTTGTTGACCTAGATTCCTGAATGACTGCAGAGGGACTCGACATGTCAACGACCTAATTCTTTTGCGGTATGGGCTCTAGGTCGCAGCCGAGCTAGGACTTGAACAATTTTGCATTGTTTTGAACCCCTTGAACTTGCACAATGCGACCTAATGAAGCCCCGACCTATGCTAGGTCGCTGGACGACTTATGACTTGTGAAATTCTATGAAGACTTGGATGAATTGTTTGACCTTGAATTCTGTTGCACTTTGTTGTAGATTATCTCTAATGCTAATTAACCTGTTAAACGCAATATTTGCAAAAAAAACTGGGACGAGTATACTGCCATTGACTGCCCACATCGAATGACAGATTAGTTGATAAAGAGTAGTCAACTTAAATGAACTGTGTGAATGAAATACTGTGAACTAATGAATTCAAATGAAGTGTTAAAGCAAAACTAAAATATCCAGTTAAAGTTGATTCGTTCGCATTAACACTACACTTGAGCTTTATATTAACAAGTCCTGAAATCTCATAGTCGATTAATTGTCAACTAGTTCAATTTCAGTTATGTTTGATTTCTTTTCTTTTTTTAGTTCTGCACAACACTTCACACTTTTTTAGGAAACGTGCACCTTTTCATCTGAACATCCAGTTGCTTATGTAGAATGACGTCTCAGCAAGAAGAGATGACAGAACACGCCGAAGGAGTTTTCCCGATCGCTATTCCACTAGAAAACCCTCCAGAAAGAACTCCTACCCTTCTGAAACAGTGGACACTTAATCAATTATGCGTTCAATTTGGCATTGCCGAGGCAGAAGTTTTACTCCCTGGACCAAATGATTTCGCTGATAGACCACCTTACGGTTTTGTTGCTATTAATCGCCAAATGTGCTTAAGTGGGGCAATTCCTCCTTTTAATGAATTTCTTTGACAAATCCTTCTTCGACTGACGATCTCTCCTTTCCAGCTGCATCCCAATGGCTATGCCATTTTGATGGGATTATGCGTTTTGTTCAGGAGGACTCTTGACCGTCTTCTAAGTTTTAAGGAGATCTGTTACTTGTGCACTTTTGCAAAGAACAAGGACCACCCTTCAATAGTACTTGTAAGAGGTGCGAGGAACCGCAAACTTATCTTGGATTTGCCGGAGAGTGCACATGGTTTCCTGAATCAATACTTCTACATACGCTGCCCCACAGAATTTTACGCAGACTGGAGAGTAGGAAGTGAGATCTTTTTTCCTTCTTTCTTCAATTTTACTCTAAGTCTTTCATGGTTCGTATTGCCAGGTGCTGATTCCATTTCTTATTTTTACAGCACGTCCTCCTCCTTCTAGAGATTCCAGCCATAAACCAGTTTTTGAGAGGCTAAGCGCTGTGGCTGCTGAAGAAAGAAGCGCAAAATTTCTATTGTCGGATGATCTTCTTCATCGGTTTGAGCTTTTACATTCTTCTCGTTCCACTCAAATTCATGAAGCCCCAACGGAAGTCCCCGATTCTCCGATAAAGACTCATGATGCCCCGGTCTCCATTAAAGAGCACATGCGGGGAGAAACTTATATAGAAACTTCGTTAGTAAAGTGCTCTATTCGAAGAGATGTTGCGGGGCCATCCGAAAAACTTGCCCCGGTTATCGAGGAAGAAAAGCCTCAGGGATCTTCTCACCATTCACAAGAATTTGGTGAAGAAGCTGAGAAATCCAGTCCTGTTAAGCAGAGCAGGGACGATACTTTCGAAGGACTGAGCGACCTCTTTGCTACTTCACAAGAGATCTTTAAAGACGATCCTATTACTACCGGAATTTCTTCTTCAGTAGTCGAGGCTACTTCTATTTTGCAACAGTCGCCGTCGACTCAAGAGTTGACGCTAACTATTACACCCACAACTACTCCCCAATTAAAGAGTGGTTCGTAGATTGATGCGCGTAGTTTGCACATCACACACACTTAGAATTTCCTTATCCTTTCCACGAACATGCCTTCTTCTTTTTTTTACATTTGAAAGATTCTCAAGTTTTGTTTCTTTTTTCTTTTAATTTTAGGTTTTTCAATGAGGCGAGGCAGCTCGTACTATAATGACTTTCAGCGATATGGGAAACGCAGCCAGTATGGCTATCAATCCTATCCTCTTGTTCATAGAGAGACTGATGAAGAAAGGGCTGCCCGGAAGGCTCGGGAAAGACGTGATTATGAAGAACGCTTTGGAAGACCAGATAATCGACATGATTCCTCCCACAGAGAGAGTGACTCCCTTAAACGCAAATCTCATGATGATAGAGGGAAGAGTCACACAACTGATGACTCGATCAAACGGGCCAAAGTTATTGAGGAGCCAATGCCTGCGCCTTCAGAGAAGATTACTGCTCCTACTTCTTCTCAATCTCCTGCCCCTTCCCCTACTGACATCCAAGCAATCATCAATAGGCCATCTTACCAAGTTGGACCAGGTCCAGCCACTCTTCAAAGCCGATTTCCTAATTGGTGTTTAAAAGGAGTTCGCTTCGACCTCGATCTGGTTCCCATAGATAAAAGTGCTATTTTACGGAACCTTGATGCAGTCAGAACTGATATTGAGAGGATGTCATCTTGGCAGAAACTCGTTGACGAGCTCCAAAGGGTGAATAGAGCCAATCTCGAAGCTATGCTTACCATGGAGAATGACAAAACTGAATGGCAAAAGATCCTTAAATAGCATGATGTAGAAATGAGGAGTATTGCCGATTATAATGAGAAACTTGAGGCGGAAGTTGGGAAACTTAAAGAGGAGCTTGCTACTTCTTCCACTTCTTATTCTCAAAGGGAGAGTGTGCTTCTTCAACAGGTGCGGGATGCTCATGCCGCGCAAAGGGATGCTGAGGCCAAGGCTGATGGGTTGGAGCAGATTATAGAGGGCAACCGTACTGATATTACTCAGTTACGAGGACAAACTGGCCTTCAGGCTGCAGAGATTGAAAAATTGAAAGCCCAGCTATCCAAAGTCGAGAGAGAGCGAGATGAGGCTGTTGCGGGTAGAATTGCAGCTGAAGAGGCCCATGAAGCCACCAAAGCTGATATTGGCTCGACACTATTTGATTTCTACTTGCATTGTATATTAGGGCGTGGCAGTCTTGCATTCCTGGGCCCCAGGTATGAGATTACCCTGGCCGAAGTGTGGGAGGCCGCACTAGATATGTTTAAAGGGGCCGGATACACTGAAGAGGAGTTGGAGGTGCACTACTTAGACTTTGAGGCTCGCGCAGCCCTTGCTAGAGGGAAGGAGCAACTTGCCAGATCGCGGGTTGAAATAGTGGGGGAAGAGCATCAAGAAAAAGAAACAAATTTGACTGCTCCTGTCCCTCCTTCAACTTCGGCCGATGCTGGCATTATTGGTTCTAGCTCTTATGTACCGATCCCTGCTCAAACTGATACCGGGGCCAAAATTACTCAAGCCACAGATGAATCGCAAGAGAGTGCTGAAGCTCTGGACTATGAAATTGACGTAATAAAGACAACTTCTGCAGGTAATTCTACTGTAAATTTCGCTCAAGTGGATTGCTCATTTGTTTCTTATGGGTTTAATGAGCTTCTTGACTATTTTCTGAATCTTGACGAGCCTTCATCTCCTCTTTTTACTGACTTTAACCTCTTTTCTCCTGTAGAGGAAGTTCCTCCCCCGGTTATCCCTCCTACGTCTCTTCAGGCGACTCCTCCTTCTGCTTCTCAGCCTGGATCACAAGAGGAGCAAATAGAGGCTCTTCATGGCTTAGATGATCCCATTGCTTCACAAGAGCAGAAAGACGAGGGACTTGAGAGAGGTGAAATATCCTCGGAGCGGACTCCTTCTGATGACATAACTTTGTCTAAACTCGTTACTCCAGGGAGTGAGTCTTCCTCAAAGAGGAGAAAGAAGCAAGGAACATCAAGGAGGAGGGGGAAGAAAATCATTGCTACCGAGGAGGAACCGGAAGCTGGGCCAGTTGCACCCCCCTCTCCTTCTTCCCTTCTGCCCACAGATCGGCCTGAAAAGTTAATCATTCGGCCGGGTAAAGGGTCCAAAGGGGGTAAGAAGAAGTGAAAATTTTAGCTTCTTTGCTTTTTGCATGAACTGGTCGAGAGTTGTGCGGGTACCGGCCCCCGCTTTTCTTTATTTTGAAACCTGTACCTAAATTTCAATTGAATAAAATGATCCTTTGTTTGTACAGACTTCTATTTGAATTTGAGAATGCATTTATTATTCATTTTTGCACAAGTTTATTTATATGATATTGCAGCGGGCTTATGGTATGTTGTTTGAGTATTACTTTACTGATGCAGCTATACCATTTTGCATGTAATTATACCATGTTGCCCCCATACCTTAAGCTTGCTGCAATATTTTATACTTCGAGGGGACTTGCACTCTTATTTGCTAAAGAATAATTATTTTATTCTTTAAAGAAATTTTTTGTAGAGTACAACTCCCTTCGTATAAGTTTTTACGCTTTGTCTTTCGAAGAAATCACTTTTTTCTTTTGCTTATGTGCATATTTTACCAAGTGAATTCTTCTATGTGGTAAAGCGGACCTCTGAAGGGTACTTTAACTTCTTTTTTTTTTATATGAAGATCATTTTCCACAGTAGGTAAATTACTCTTCCTTTGAAAGTTAAAGTACGCTTTTGATGAGGATTTTTTTTATATAGAAAGTTGTACCTCTGAGGAGGGATTTTTCACGTTTCAACACTTGGAAGTTTTATTTCAATCTCGGTGAAACGTGTACCTCCAAAGAGTTGTGCCTTTGAAGAAAGCCTTTTCACGTTTCAACACTTGGAAGTTTTATTTCAATCTCGGTGAAACGTGGGCTTCCGAAGAGGTCTTTCTTCTTGATTGTGCCTCCGAAGAGGTCTTTATTTTGTTTGCATTTCAACTCTGGTGAAGTGAAATTCCAAAGAGCGGCCGTTACACTTCAACTCCTGGTGAAATTTGCCACCGAAGAGGTCTTTATCTTGTTTGCATTTCAACTCTGGTGAAGTGAAATTCCGAAGAGCGGCTGTTACACTTCAACTCCTGGTGAAATGTGCCTCCGAAGAGGTCTTTATCTTGTTTGCATTTCAACTCTGGTGAAGTGAAATTCCGAAGAGCGGCTGTTACACTTCAACTCCTGGTGAAATGTGCCTCCGAGAGGGTTTTCATTGCCTGGAAGTTACTCTCTCATGGTTGGAGGGTCATGACTCCTCCAATCTTTTTTGTTGAGTAGAGAACTTTCTTTTTTGTGGTATATGACCCATTAGAGGTCTTTATCCTCCGAAGAGTTGTGCCTCTGAAGAGGACTTGTGCTGCCGATGATGGCTTTGATTGTTTCCTTGTCTTCTTGCTTATGCCCTTTTCAGCGATCCTCTTTTCTTTTTTCTTTTTAAGTTTTCATTCCCCTTTTCTTGCAAGTAGCTTGTTTAATCCATGGAAGTGTACTTCATTGTCAGGCAAGTTCGTGAGAATGGGCACTAGCTTCCTAATTGCATGTTTGTTTGTTCAAACAATCTCAATTTATTAGCAAGGGCCCGTTTCTATCGAAATCATAGGCCGTTCAATTGAAGTATTTCCTATCTAGGATTTGAATTCGGGGCTTTTGTGACTTGAAATTTGTTTGTTGAATGATGGCGAGAATCGCTCGGTCTTATTATGTGCAAGTTTTATTTCCATTGTCTGCAAAAATTTAAATCGACATTTCAGCAATACATTTTATGTACTTTTATATCGAAAATAAAGCAAACATGTAATAATAATAAGGAACACAAGATTTATAGTGGTTCGGCCAGGAATTTGGGCCTACATCCACTTTATATTTTTTCATTATTCACTTGCATCAGTTTTACAATTGCTTTCAATTACAAGAATCATACATTCGCAACTCTTTTTACAATATTTCAACAAAATTTTCAAGTAAAGTATGGACGCAAGTGATTGCTGTTCCATGCCCTTGGAATTTGATCTCCTTCAACAGTAGTGAGTTTGAATGTGCCGTCAAGAAGCTTCTGACCTATGACATATGGTCCTTCCCAATTTGGCCCAAACACACCTGTTGCTGTCATAATTCTCTTCAGGACTAGATCTCCAATCTCAAAGCTGCGTTGGCGAACTTTGGAATTGAAATGTCTGGCTATCCTTTGCTGATGAGCTGCAATTCTGAGATTAGCTTCATCTCTTTTTTCATCAAGGAAGTCTAGCGCTTCAAGCTGTAGCCTTTCATTTTCTGCTTGATTGAAATGGATCCTTCTGTGTGAAGGAACCTCTGTTTCTACCGGGATCATTGCTTCCGATCCGTATGCTAATGAGAAAGGAGTGTGCCCAGTCGCAGTTTTGTGAGTGGTTCTGTATGCCCATAGTGCAAGTGGTAGCTTATCGACCCAACCACCTTTTGCTCTTTCAAGTTGCTTTTTGATGGTTGATTTGATGATCTTGTTTACTGCTTCCACTTGCCCGTTTGCCTGCGGATGAGCAACTGCTGAAAAGCTTTTCTGGATTTTGAATTGCTTGCAAAAATCTTGGAATTCCTCGCTTTCAAACTGAGTACCATTGTCTGTGATTATTTTCTGAGGCACACCATACCTGCAAATTATATTCTTGGTCACGAAACTTATCATCTTCTTAGAGGTGATAGTAGCCAATGGTTCAGCTTCAGCCCATTTAGTAAAATAATCAACTGCAACAATAGCATATTTAATCCCTGATTTGGCAGTCGGTAGCGGCCTAATGAGATCCATTCCCCAAATTGCAAACGGCCATGGACTGACCATTTGTGTGAGTTCAGTTGAAGGCGCTCTAGGAATTTTGGCAAATCTTTGGCATCTGTCACACTTTCGGGAATAGCTTGCAGCATCATGATTAATTTCTGGCCAAAAATATCCGTATCGGAGAATTTTCTTTGCTAATGTTTGGCCACCTGAATGATCACCACATTCTCCTCCATGTACCTCAGCTAGGATTGTTTTGGACTCTTCCCTGGATACACATCGAAGCAATGGCATTGAGAATCCCCGTCTGTATAATCGGCCATCCTTAATTACATAACGAGAGGCTTTCCTTAGTAGCTTCTGTCTCTCTCTCGAATTTTCTGGCAGAGAACCTCTGAGTAGGTAGTCCAGTATTGGAGTCATCCATGACTCTTGTTCTTGAGATACATTCATAAGCCAGTCAATATCCATCTCGTCTATACTTGGTGCTGATAGGACTTCTACGGGGACTAATCCCAATAGTTGAGCTTCACCAGAACTTGAATACTTTGCGAGGGAATCTGCCTTCATATTCTCTTCCCGAGGAATGTGGCTTATTGAATAATGATCGAGCTCACACAGAAGTTCCCAAGCCTTTGACAAGTAAGCGGGCAGGTTTCCCCCTTTCGTTTGAAATTCCTTCTTGACTTGGCATACAATAAGCTGAGAATCACTAAAGATCTGTAATGCTCGGATGTTTAGTTCTTTAGCGATTTTCAGTCCTGCGATAAGAGCTTCATATTCTGCTTCATTGTTTGTTGAAGGAAATTCCAATCTTAGTGCATAGCATAATGACCGACCTTCAGGAGTTTCAAGTACCACCCCTGCTCCAGAACAGTAGTCATTTCTTGCGCCATCAACATGTAACTTCCACTGGATTGGGGAATGATTGATCGCTTCTTCCTCACCATTACCTTTCTCTATGAATTCTGCAATGAAATCAGCTAAAGCTTGTCCGTTGATTGCTTTTCGGGGGTGATAAGTGATGTCATATTGACTGAGTTCAATGTTCCACTTTAGAAGGCGACCCGAAGTTTCAGGACGAAACAGGACTTGCTTTAGAGGTTGATCGGTGAGTACTCTGATAGGATGAGCTTGGAAATATTGCCTCAACTTCCTTGATGCAACTAGTAGACAATAGGCGAGTTTTTCCAACTTGGAGTAATTCAGCTCTGCCCCAGTGAGTCTTTTGCTGATATAGTAAACCGGATGTTGAATCCTTTTGTCTTCCCGAATCAGCGCTGCACTTAGAGCATGAGATGATACTGCCAAGTATATAAGAAGATCCTCACCATTTCCTGGCCTAGAAAGTATTGGAGGCGTTTCCATATGACGGATCAATTCATCAAAAGCTTTTTGGCATTCGGGAGTCCATTCAAAGTTCTTCTTTCCTTTCTTCAGAGCGTCAAAGAATGGGATGCATTTATCAGTAGCTTTGGAAACGAACCGACTCAGGGCGGCGACCTTTCCGTTCAGACTTTGCAATTCCTTCTTCGTTCTAGGAGCTTTAACTTCTTTTAAGGCAGTAATTTGAGCTGGACTAGCCTCAATGCCCCTAGCGCTGACGATAAACCCTAAGAACTTTCCGGACTCGACCCCAAACGTGCATTTCAAAGGGTTAAGCTTCATTCTGTATTTCCGGAGGACTGCGAACATTTCTGCTAAGTGTTCAATGTGATCCGCTGCTTTCTTAGACTTTACTAACATGTCGTCGACGTAGACTTCCATAGTTTTGCCCAATTGCGGTTTGAACATAGCATTAACAAGTCTTTGGTAGGTTGCCCCTGCATTTTTCAATCCGAAGGGCATAACTCTGTAGCAATAAAGACCAACATCGGTGATAAAGCTCATGTCCTCCTGATCCGGTTCATGCATCATGATCTGGTTATATCCGGAGTAGGCATCCATGAAAGCTAACAATTCATGCCCCGCTGTTCCATCTACCAGTTGATCGCTCCGGGGTAAAGGGAAGCAATCTTTGGGGAAGGCCTTGTTCAGATCTGAAAAATCGATGCACACTCTCCATTTTCCATTAGCTTTCTTAACCAGCACAGGATTTGAAACCCAATTCGGATATGTAGATTCTTTGATGAAGTTATTTTCCATGAGTCGATCAACTTCCTCTTTTAATGCTGCTGACCTTTCTGGACCTTGGGTTCTTCTTTTCTGTTTTACTGTTGTAAACTTTGGGTCAATATTCAGAGCGTGTATTGCAACTTCTGGAGATATTCCACACATATCAGCATGAGTCCAAGCGAAGACATCCAGATTTGCTTTCAGGAAAGATATCAAGATATTCTGAATTGACACATTAAGCTGTGAACCCACATTCAACACCTTATTTGGGTCCTTCGGGTCAACAGGTACCGGTACTGTCGTTTCCACCGGTACTACTCTATTCTCCCCTGCACTGGCTTTTCTGGGATCCATCTCTTTCCGTGCCCCGCTATGCTCGCCAGTGCAGGGTCCGCCCCGTAATTGCCACAAGGCTGGCTCTTTGATGCGGACCGGGGCTGCCGCATCCTTTCCCATTTCCCTTTTTCTTGACTCTCGCAACTCTGTCAAATAGCACTCTCGCGCAGCATTTTGATCCCCTTTTATAACTCCTACTCCATTGTCTGTAGGGAATTTAATAGTGAGGCACCACGGGGCTAGGATAGCTTTGAACGCTGCAAGCGTTGGACGGCCAAGGAAAGCATTATAAGCAGAAAACTCATCGACAATCACAAATGTTTGCTTACGGACTACTTTCCTTTCTCCTTCCCCAAGTTCTACAAGCAGATCGATGGTTCCTATTGGTTGCTTTGGCTCCCCAGTGAAGCCAGCGATCTTCTGCGATGAGGCTTGTACATCGACCATAGGGATTTTCATTTGGTCGAATGTCTTCTTGAAGAGGATATTACATGATGCTCCGCAGTCAATGAGAACTATTCTGACAATGGCCGGTCCGATACCAGCTGAGATGACCAAGGGATCTAGGGTAGGAGCTTCGATACCTGTGGAATCTCTGGCTCTGAAAATAATATCATCACTGAAAGTTTTCTGTTGTTTCAGGGTCGTAGTGTCTTCTAAAACAAAGACGTCTTCTTCGGCTGGAACATATTTCAAAGCCCTGGTATATCTCTCCATCTCACCCCAGCTCTTGCCAGCTGGGTGAGGTCCTCCTGTAATGACATTGATAATGGGCCTTCCAGATTCATGCCCCGTAGCTTTCTCACCTATCCTAGGCTGATGAACAGGAGCCTGTTGCCCCTGACTTGACGATGCAGGATTGTTGCTATTCTTTTTCACAAATTGCTGCAGCTTGTTTTCTCTTAGCAACTCTTCAATCAGATTTTTCAACTGGCGGCATTCATCGGTCTCATGACCGGGTTGATTATGGAAGCGGCAGAACTTCCCACTCTGTATAGCCTTTTTCCCGGTCCTCAAAGGGATAGGTTTAGGAAAATCAACAGAATCTTTAGTGGCAAGGTAGATGTGCTCCGGCGTATGTGATAATGGAGTATACTCTGATGGCTTTAAGGATCGGGGCTTCTTCAGATTACCCTGTTTCTTCCCATTATTATTCTCCCTTTTTTGCCCCACCGATTCATTCTTGCGTGGAGCGACAGTGTTATCTTCAACTTTCTCCAACACTGCCTTTACTGGTAAAGGACGGCTTTCCAGGCGTATGAATTCATCTGCCTTTTTGTAAACTTTTCGAGGGAGGTTGGCTCCTTCATGTTTAGCCATTTCCCAAATTCGCTCGACTTATCAATAGCCCTCATAAGATAAGTCAATATCATTCGCGGTTCAGCATTGTCCACCTCAGCCAGCGCTATATTAAAGCGGTTCAAGAAAGATCTGATATATTCACCAGGATTCTGTTCTATACTCGACAACGACATGATGTCCTTGGCCTTTGAAGCATATAGTCTGAACTGCTCCTTGAATTTTCGGGTCAAGTCTAAAAACTGATCAATAGATCGGACTGGCAACTTGGTGAACCACAGTAGAGCCACACCCTCAAGGTATACGGGGAAATATCGGCACTTTATCTCGTCAGAGGCTCTGGCACCTGTCATGTGCCAATCATATTTATACAAGAATTCATTCGGATCACTTGTACCTTTGTAAGCTGGGATAGTTGGAGGGACAAACTTCCTTGGAAATTCCGCCTTTAAGATTTTCTCAGTAAATGGAGTTTTACTTGGGGCGAAACCCCATTCTTTCTCATCTTCAACCCTTTGCATACTTTCTTTCATGATTTGCCGGACCATTCCAGAAAGATACTCCTCATCATGTCGAGTTCCAGATCCACCAACCTCAGGAAGCATTTGCTCAAAGGGACTGGCAGCCCTTTCAGGAGCATTCCTTTCATTAGCATCATGAATGTTGCCAGCATAATTCCTTCCTTTACCAGCCGGTTGATTGTTTGCCCCGAGCAAATCATTCAACTTATTCAGAATTAGAGCATTTTGGGCACTCTGAGCCTCTAATTGTGCATTCTGGCGGTTTATCTGCTGGTTCAGCCCTAATATTACAGCATCCAACTCCGCTTTTGTAACCCCAGCAGACGGAGTGGGTTGATTAGGTACAGGGGAAGCGGATGTTCCCTCTTGAACGTTCCCAGATCTGACAGATCTACTCTTCCTTCCAGGAGCCATAATCTCAGACAAACTTCTGGTTTTCAAGGAAATTCTCTCTACAAATCTCTGTGAAGCAATGATGATAATTTTTCCTGAGTTCAATTCTGAGTGAAAGCACCAAAAATGTTAACGCTAAAATTTGAACGCTAACACCCCGGTGTATGAGTTATAGTTGTGAAAGCACCACCCGATAGCTCGGGAACAGATTACAAGCAGATAATAGCAGAAAAGCAGTAAACAACAACAATTTTATAGTGGTTCGGCTTAAGGGTATAGCCTACGTCCACTTTAAGTACTTTTATTAATGATCTCGTTACAAGCTGATACAATTCTTCCCAAGTACAATACACTTTGAATTACAAGAGACTTAGAACAAGTAGCCTAAACTTCGATGAAGATGAGAGTTTTCGAATCCATGTTGGATGTATGTGATCTCTTCTTGAAGTTGTTTGTAGCGTTCTTAGTGTCTTGAGAGCTTCAAGTGTTAGATTGGTTCAGAATGCAGCAGAGTATCGGCGCTTGAAGAGAGTGAGCCCCCCCATCCTAGTTCGAGTTAGGGCTGTATTTATAGGCTTTTATCGGAGTTAGGTCGTAGGTCGTGACCGACCTAAGTAAGGTCGTAGGTCGTAGTCGACCTAAAAAGCACTGGCCTTCCTTCCATAAGAACATACGTGCTGATTTGTACAAGTCCAAGGTCGTAAACGACCTATCCCCTAGCGGCATGGCATAGGCGGCTTCTTTATTCATGCAGATAGGTCGAGAGCGACTTATCCTAGGTCGTTAGCGACCTATCATAGGTCGTGAGAACTTTCCTGTAGTCATAGCTGGAGTTCTTAAGTCATTGAATCTCTTAGGTCGTGACCTTCCTTAGGTCGAAGTACTCCGTTAGGTCGTTGGGCAGTATTTTTATCTCCAAGTGCTAGGTCGTGTTCGACCTAAAGTAGGTCGTAGGTGGGCAACGACCTAGGGGATGGGATCTGACTTATCTCAATTGTGCTCGGCTCTTTTCTCAGCGAGTTGATAGGTCGCGTACGACTTGTTTTAGGTCGTAAGTCGGCTGAGATTTAGGTCGCTGAGACCACTTCATTCTCAGGTCGGTAGGCTATGGCTTTGTTTAGGTCGCATATGATTTAGGTCGTAAGTTTGGTGAGCCTGTAGGTCGCTAAATTCTATAGGTCGCTGTGTTATTGGAGAAGTTAGGTCGCTTCTGTAGTTAGGTCACGACCTTCCTTAGGTCGCTGCTGCCTTTAGGTCGAGACAATCTTTAGGTCGCAACACTTTAGGTCGCAGCTACCTTTAGGTCGCTGGGTTCCGCTAGGTTGTAACCCTCTTTAGGTCGCTAGGTCACGTGTGCGGTTAAGTCGCTGCATTTCCATTAGATCGCTCACAGAAGGGAGTTAACAATACCAAAATCAACTTCATTCAACATCTCTTAAGTTATATTCCATTTAAACATTATTTGGCTTTTCTTAACTTAAATTCCCACTTATAAATCCAATTCAGATTCCCAATTCTGAAGTAAATATTTATTTAACCTTTACCAAAGTCAAATTTCATCACTTATTCAAACTCATTTTTATTTATTTACAACTCATATTCATAAATATATTCATATAGTTTCACTTCTTATATATATAAGTTTATTTCCCAATTGTAAATCACATCAATTATAATTTCATACTTATAATTCTTTTTACATATACAATTATTCTTTTATAACATGTTTTATTTAACTTATATATATATTCTTAAATTTTCAACAACCAAACAATCAACTTACATACACTTTAATAATTCTGAAAAATTATTCCTTTATATATAAAAATAATCAAGGTAAAATTATTTCAATTACCCAATTTAAAATAATACTATGTCGATTTATCTTGTTTAAGAGTTTAGAAACCCCTATCTACCATAGTTAGCTAGACTACATCGACCGGAATCTATAAACAATCAACTGATAAGTCAACACAATACAAAACAATTTGTATTCACTAACAAATACGCGCTCATAGCTATTATTACACTCAAACTCATTTTAGAGTACTACCGCCTCTATCTCTAATGAGTAATACCCAACAGAGCCATGGTTGTCGCTTAACCATATGCTCCGATACCAGATGTAAGGACCCGCAAATCCGTACTCCTTGAATAGACACTAATCTCCAATGATTAACTCAAGATGAACGGAAATACGAATTATTAGGGTTTAAAAAGAAGAAAAAGATAGAAGAAGAGAGAAAAGATAGAACAGAACAGAATGAAAACAGCAGAACAATATCAGAATCTCACAATCGCAGCGGAACAACATATAATAGATAAATGAATAATATTTAAACAAGAACTATATCAGTTATTACATTACATCACATTACATCACATTATCAGAGTTTACAACAACAAACAACGGAAAAGAAATACTATATACTTGTAATACGCCATGCCATCTAGCTTGCCTCCAACAACTCCTGAATTCGAGAATATCCTGATAAACCTAACTCTCGACTGCCCGTGTGGAAATTGGTGGGCACCCAGAGTTTAGGAAGGAAAACAATAAACTTCGAGCCAGTCATGTGACTGGTGTGAGAACTTTTAAACAATTTATCTTTAAAACAAAGAATAGGATAATTTTAAAATAGATTCGCAATGCTTTTAAAAATGAGACTACCATAAGACCTCCAACCACACACACAATGCAATCGCAGACTTGGAGGAGATTTCTTCTTATGTTAGTCAAAGATGCTTACTACGCAAAATCAAATCAATTTTGATATTATTATTAGTGCATAGAGTAGAAAACATTTCGAAAGTAGGATATAAATCTTAGCCAGCATAGGTACCATTATATTATGCCTACTATAGCTACCATATTAGATGGCAGGTTCAACAACTAAAACCGTACAAGGCTCGTATTGTTTCTTTGGATTTCCAACAAATGGTCAGGCCAAGGAACTTCCCATTGCCACATGGAAACGCCTCTGGAATGACGTCGCGAGAACCAAACCGGATCTCTGCCAACACAAGGCCGGGTTACCCCTAACTGGGTAACTACTGACACGAATATGTCATCCCCCGATCGTAACCAATCTACATCTGAGGATCCTCGATTTCCAACAACCACAAAGTAATAAGTTTGCATCGACAACATAGGTTAAGTATCTGGGCTCCATACCATGATACCACCTCTATCTAGAAGGAATGACATACACTAAAGGGGCGATACCCCCTAAAAACCTTGCCGCATCCTTCCTGTTTTGACCATTTCCGGGGTGTGAGGTCCGACGGAGTCTCGTCCACAAAGCTACGCTTTATACAAAAGTTGTGCTTTGATTCAACAAATGCTCAACAACCCTTAGCATATCACACTACCAAATTGGGAGTATATTACTAATAACCTTCTACTACATAACCTCTGAGCTCGTACCTCTCAGAGAAGGGTGTTAATGCTAAGAGAATAAATTCTCCGCCACCAACAGATATGTATTTGAAAGAAATCAGCTTTATATCTCAGTTTGTAATGTCAGACGTACAATCTATACAAGTCTGTTCCGGGATCGAACAGAACCGAAGGCACTTACAAAGAAGTCCTTCCAATCCGGATATTCAATAATCACGCCCGGACTTCCCATCACATATGGAATCTCTATACCGGGGCCATTCGGTGCAGAAACATTCGACGGTAATCCTTCCGTTTTCAAAAATATCCGGTCTTCAACACCGGTCTTCAAATGCAATTAATAACGACGTATCACATATTCGGAATGGGTTATACGACCCCAAGGTCCTTTCTGGCTAACCCGAATAGTGAGCGCTTATTCAAAAATAAATGTGGTATTCAAATTCAAGCAAATCACAACAAATACCTATTTAAAGGTAAATATTGATAGTCGGTTATTGAACTATCAATGGATATGCCAACATCACCAGATTTCAAATAATTGTCCAAATTATTTATTTTCCAAAAATATCTTTACAAGATATATATTTTCCACACTTCAACCATTTGAAAACAATTTTCAAATCACTTTTCATCTTTACCACTTTTGAAAACAAATTTCAAATATTTTCCTTACGCGGAAATACTTTCATTTCAACATGGTTCATTTAAACCAATTAAATAAATCCTTAACGATTTACTTTATATTTACGTTCCAAATTCGTAAATTAATTCCCATACTTCAAAAATAAATCAACGTTTATTTTTAAACAAATTCCCCTTTTCATTTACAAATTCCATAGTGAATTTACAGTCCAAAACATTTATGAATATACGATTTCAATTATTCATTTTCAATTTATCTTCAAAAGATAAATTCTCAAAACGTTTCATTTCACATTGGAAAAACATTTCCATACTTATTTACTAATAAGTAATTCACAAATCTATTTATTTTCAACATTTGGAAAATATTCAATATACTTAAATCGAAATTAAGTATATATTTCATTCTTTAAGGAAATCATTCTCTTAAACATATTTATTTGGGCCAAAATGAATGTTGCGTAAAACATCGTTACGACAACCCAAAATCACTAGTATATGGATTTGAAATTAAAATAGATATATAAATCCCAATACTATATAAAACATTTCCTTTCGAAAATCTTTTACTATAACAACAGTATTATAGTCCACAATTTCCTTCTATTTCTCGAAAAGGTCTATTTCAACAATGAATGTTGAATTCTATGGTTTCGAATCTTAACACATTTTAAAAACATCGTTAGATCGTTTTAATTTTATTTAAAACATCACATCCAAAACATTTTCTTTAACATATTATTCACTATCCAAAACGTGAATATACTTCGTTAACCAATTTCATCATTTCTATACATTTTATTTTAAAGGATTATCCACTGTCTAAAACGTGAATATAACTCCATTAATAAGTTATAACAATTTACTTATCAAAATAAGTCGTTTGCGGATTTATAAAACAATGTTTATAAATTCCATTTCTTTTTATTTTATAACAACTTCCTTTTATAAATCTCCTTTATTAACCTATTTTAATTTATATCTCAATGATATACTAAAGGTCCATATTATAAGTTAAATGCTTATAATTTATTTTGTTTACAAAATCGTTCCTTTAAACTTCCCAAATTATAAATCTTATAACTTATAAGATTCATTTATTTACCCAAATCTATTCTTTTACTATCTTTACAAATTATATAAACCTACTGCTTATAAAATTCCATTTATAACTTCACCATTTATAATTCTATGAATTTCATTCATTTATGAAATTCATTTACACTTCATTCTAACACTTATAAAAACTCGTTTTATAATTCAAATATTTTAATTTATCAATTTATAAATCCTTTATATAAATCAATTTATATTATTATTTTAAATAGTCTTTAAACTCCTTTATAAATTCACCATTTTCTTTGATTTATAAAATAATCAAATCTTATAAATCCTATATTTAAACTTTTTTTACAATAAATTCAAATATCCCGATTTAAACTATTTTATAAAATCATTAACTCCATATTTTCAAAAATCAACTTTTAACTATATTTCTCAAAAATCGTAATTTTTATAACATTAACATTATAGCGTTTATTTATTTAAAATGAATCAATTCCAAAAATATTTTATAACGTATACTTTTAAAAATTTCTTTAAAAATCCTTTTAAAATTCCAAAATTGGCCCAATGATGCTACACACCAAATAGTCAATCACGACAATAACGACATCATATATCTGTATATGATAATCAACAAATATCAAAATATCTGAAATCAAATAAATACTGTTGAGGAATCCAGTTGGAACCATCCAACCTGTCGCCCTACATCCATAAACATTAGCACAATACCAATTCCGTTCCAGTACGGAATTATCGCGGTATATGGGATTTATAAAATATTATCCACTTAATAGGCGGCGCAATAGGGTCTCATCCGCTATATGATGCGGGAAATCAACTCGAAGTACATATATAATACCAATTTCACTGTACTGTGAAATATTCGTGGTATATGTTTCTAATAAATAACCTCCGCTTACTAACGGCGTATAATGTCTATTCTAACAATCAATAGATAACAATCATCATTCAAACATACAATCATGAAATTTTTAATATAACTATTTAAAATTAAATTCGAAACCGATTCGATTGAGTGAGAAGTTCTCACCTTGGTTTCAATTTCGTTTTCAGCATTTATCTCGAATAAAATTAAACGGACGTTTAATTTTACCCAAAATTTTTTCTAGCTCCAAACGACTCCAATCCACTTCCATAGCATAGTGCTCGTCCATACGAACCCAACGCAACTTGTTTCGTGCGTTTTCGACCTCATATGAAAAAGATATGAATTTTTAAACATTACACAAATTTTAATATAATAATTTTACACTTTCTTTTGTATTTTTAAACCTCAACCTAATCATCACCGTTCATTCTTCTTGGAAGCATCAGGGCCCCCGAACGCAACCCCCTTTCTTCCCAGTATCAAAAATACGCACGATGAAACCCAACATCCATCCTGAACCCTAGTTGGCCACACCCATTCCATCAACTTCCAAGACGATCAACATACACCACTTCGACGCCCATCAACACATTGACCTTGGGCCGAAACCCAATTGAACTCGGTCACGTAAATTTCTCGAAACGCGTATGTGACGACCCGCCTTTATACTACCAGAAAGACGTATCGTCATGAAGAAAGAAAGGGATGAGAAAATAGAAAAGAAAGAGAAGAAAGAACAACAACATCAGAATCACACAGCGGAACTAATAAATTATAATAATCACATAGGTATTTACATAGTATACAACATCAATCAGAGTTATACAGTCAATACATCACATACTAGACAGTTATAAACACCTGTCTAGTTAATACAACATAACACAATCAACTCAATCAATACGACTCAGAGATACCAACACAGCGGAACTATATATATATCTACAACGCTGAAGCCTCATGCTCCATTGCTCCTTCAGAATTCGTCAAAGCAAACCTGAATCCCTTGGCTACCCGTAAAAATTTGGGTACCCAAGAGTTTATGAAAAACAAAAATAAACTCCGGGTCAGACATGGGTCTGGTATGAGTAACAGTTTAAAGTTGCTTAATTTTGAAAATCCTTAGAAAACAAAAGGGTATCACGTAAGACTTCCCACACATAAACATGGGTAAGTTTTTACCTTACGCTAACCAAAACATTTCATAGGAAATCCAGTGATACTATAATAGGTCTAGGTTTTTCAAATAAATAGAAAATAGCCGAAATTGTTACATCTATAAAATTCCAGCTATTAGCCACAAAAGTGGGTAATACAATCAAAACCGTTGGCACTTATTGGATTGTGGATTCCATACAATGGCAGGGCTACTGGGGTACCGCCCGTCACAGTACGTGGCCTAGATCAACGTACCGAGGATCACTCCCGACCCCCTGCAACACAAGGCCGGAACCATTCCTTACTGAACAGTTCCGAACAAGATAAACCCCGCAGTTGTTTGCAACCAACTGCCCACACAGCCGAAAATAAAGGGACATATAGACCGGGGAATATCCTTGCCCTGCTTGGGCATGACCCACCTAACCTTGCTGCACCTCCCCTGTTATAGCCATTCCCGGTTGATGAGGCTTGAGGCTGCGATTACCTTAAGAGAACATATTTCTTAGAATTCTCATCGCCCACCTGACGATGTGTTGAAAGCATTTAATCCATACAAGTTCGTTCCGGGTTCGAACGAAACCGAAGGCATTATCTCGTTACACTCATTTTGGAATCACCCTCAGAGTTAACGACGATAACCCTTGCAATTTGAATCTTTATCTTCACTCCAAATTCATGACCTATCGTTAATTTGGAATCGATGTGGTTTCGGATGTTCCAAATGAGGAATACCGATCCCGGTCTCATCGAAATCCAAGACGTGTTTTTTAAGGCCAAGTTGTCTATTTAGTCTTAACAGTTTAATTCAATATAATCAACATACACAAAGATGGATAATTCATAATATCACAATAGATAATCACAGATAATCAATATCATCCAAACAGATAACTAAAAATTATCATATTTAAACCAAGCATCCATATCATATAAATATTATTCATGTCAGATCTGAATTCACAATCAATCAAATATCAATATCATTCATCCATAAGCAATGATTTATAAATCACAATCTATAATTAATGAATTAAATTAACTACTTTAATCTCTAATTAATTTAAAGTAAATTAAATTAATTACTCATCTATAAACCTTGCTTGTACAATCATTGATTAAATTAATTAATCATCCTCTAAATATTCATCTTGATTAAACACCTTTGATTAATCATTCACTAATTACAATAGGTAATTTGTCTTTATTTAATTTCACAGATTGATTATCCTAAACCATTCATAGTAATTAACATTTAATTACTTCATTTATATTAATTAAATATAATTAATTACATTTTTCCTTAATTAATCACCACATTATTAATTATTTCTTAATTAACCAATTCTTAATTTACATCATTAATTATACTAATTAATGATCTTTAATTTATATTTAAATTAAATTACTTTGATTAAATTAATTATATTCAGTAATTAATCTTTAATTAAACACAATTATTAATCATCCTTGATTAATATCAACCAGTAATTAAATACCCATAATTACTCATATTAATAATTTAATTATCCCATAATTAATTATCTCCATTAATTAATCCCTTGATTAATTACAAAAGTAACTATCCAAATGACTTTTTTATATATCATCTTTCACTAATTACATTTAGTAATTAACATTAATTACTTCCTCAAGTAATTGTGCTCCATTGAATAAATTAAGTAATTATACTTATCAATTTATCAAACGATTCTCTTAAATTTATTAAACTAAATTAATTAACTTAATTTAATTATTATATCAAAATTAATTACAATAAGTAATTAATCTCTTAATTACTTTTATCAAGTAATTACGTTTAACCCCTTACAATAGATTATCTAATTAATCTGATTAATTATGATAATTAATGGCATACATTAATTAATTAATAATATTTAGTTAATTATCTTCATTAACTAATAACATTTCCTAAATTACTCCTTAATTTATCTTTATTTATAAATTAATTTAAATTATTAATTTATAAATTTAGTAAATACACCATCCATTTATTATCTTATTAAGTAAATCATTTAATGCCTTAATTATTGTTAAGATAATTTATTTCTTATCTAATGACTTAATTAATATAAAAGTGTATTAGAACATGTTAACCCCGCCCCGGCCATGGCTCGGCGACTTAAAAGTTACCGACGCAGGAGGTTGCCGACCTAACATGGATGTCAATCTAACTGCCAAAGCTCTAAGAGGGATTCCGACCTAAGTTACTTGAGAGGGATGCCGACCTAATGCCTTAACAAGAACGCCGACCCAAGACTTACAGGCTACCGACCGAAGAAAGCTACCGACCTAAGATAGCTACCGACCAAAGAAAGCTACCAACCTAACGTGGGTACTGGCCTAAGATAGAAGCCGATCTAACTATCCAGGGAGTTTGCCGCGCTAACTGCTCAGGAAAGGGACAAGATCATGAACTATACTTGAGTCGCAACCGACCTACGGCCTATGATAGGTCGTACACGACCCAGGCAAAGGAAGACAAGTCCGATGCAACTACTTGGCACAGTGACCTCTTAACTCGTACATGATTCAGGACTTACCAGTTATGCCATAACTTGCGACTCACTAGTTAACTCGTACACGACTTGCGACCTAGCTTGTGTCGTCCACGACCTAAAACTACTGAATATAAGTCCGATGCCGTATTACTTATACAAGGTTGTGTTGACTCGTGGGGGCTTGGGACTTGTACAAGTGAACCTTTGTGAAACCATGGGGTTTGGCCAGGTAAGTCGGCCAAAACCTACCATAGGTCGGTCACGACTTACGACCCAAGGGGGAAATTTCCCTATAAATACCAACCTACCTCAAGCATGGGGGGATCTTTTGGCTCATTTCGGGAACAACGATACTCTGCTGAATTCTCGACTCACTCGACACCTCAAATACGAAAGGCATTTCAACAAACTTCAAGAGGGAATCTAACGCAATCAACATGGATTCAAAGAATTCTTCCACATCGAAGTTCTAGTTGTTTGTCTCATCAGTATTGTAATTGAAGATTGTTGTAAAGTTGGAAACGATTCAGTAATAAAGAGGATTAAAGTGGACGTAGGCTTACCTGAAGCCGAACCACTATAAAAACTGTTGTCTTTTCTGCTTTTTCTGTAACTTTTCTACTTGTTTATAGTTCCCGTGTTCACGGGTGGTGCTTTCACTCAATCTTTATATACACCGGGGTGTTAGCGTTCGATTTTAAACGTTAACATTTTTGGTGCTTTCACTGAGAGTCCAACTCAGGATACTTCCATCATTGCTCCGCAAAGGTCCGTTGAAAGGATTTCTTTTAAAACCAGAAGTTTATTGGAAATAATGGCTCCTGGGAGAAAACGAAGTTATGTAAGATCCGACAATGTTCAAGAAAATACTGCTACCTCTCCTCCTTCAAGTCAAGCAGCTCCAACTGTTGGAGTTACGCGAGCAGAATTGGACGCCGTAGTATTGGGATAGAATCAACAATTGAATGCTCAAAATGCGCAGTTGGAAGCCCAGAATGCCCTGATCTTAAGTAAGTTGAATGATCTGCTGGGAGCAAACCGTCAACCAGTTAATAATGATGGGAACCCTGCTGTGGGAGTTCAGGATGTTGCAGGGAACACTTCTCAAAGAGCCGCAGACCCTGTGGAAAGGACTCCTCCTCAAGCGGGAGGATCAGGGCCACAGACGACCCTTCATGAACGATTGTCAAGACATAATTCAGAGAGAGTGGCTGATGTTTGCCCTCCAGAGCCTCTAAATGATGAAGAATATTTTTTGGGTATGGTTCGCCAATCATGAAGGAAAATATGCGAAGAGATGAAGATGAGAAAGAGTGGGGTTTTGCTCCAAGCAAAACTCCATTTACTGAAAAGATCTTGAAGGCAGAGTTCCCAAGGAAATTCGTTCCCCCTACTATTTCGGCCTACAAGGGGATGAGTGATCCTAACGAGTTTCTATATAAGTACGACTGGCATATGACGGGTGCCAGAGCATCTGATGAAATCAAATGTCGGTATTTCCCGGTATATTTGGAAGGTGTGGCTCTACTGTGGTTTACAAAGCTGCCGGTCAGGTCCATTGATCAGTTCTCCGATTTGACCAGGAAATTCAAGGAGCAATTTCGATTGTATGCTTCTAAAGCAAAGGATATAATGTCGCTGTCAAGTCTAGAGCAAAATCCCAGAGAATCTATCAGATCATTTCTGAATCGTTTTAACATAGCTTTGGCCGAGGTAGATAATGCTGAACCACGCATGGTCCTAACATACTTGATGAGGGCGATTGACAAATCAAGTGAATTGGGAAAATGGTTGAAAATGAAAGAACCGAACTCGCTTGACAAATTCTACAAGAAAGCGGATGAATTCATGCGCTTGGAGAGCCTCCAAACACCGGCTAAGGTGGTATCAGCAGAAGCCGGGAACAATGGTGCTCCTTCAAACAAGAAAGAACCTAACACTCAGAAAAGGGGAAATGATGGTGGAAAGAAACAGGGAGATGCTAAGAAAGGCCGTCCTTTCAATTTCACACCCTTGACCGATACGCCTGAGAACATCTTCTTTGCGACCAAGGATGATGTCAATTATCCGACACCACCTAAAATGAGAGTTGGGATTAAGATGGAAAAAAGTGGAAGATTCTGCCGGTTCCACAACCAACCCGGCCATGACACCAACGAATGCCGTCAGTTGAAAGAAGTAATTGAACAACTTTTGAAAGAGAACAAGCTCCAACAGTATGTGAAAAGGAGTAGAAATGCCCCAGCTTCGTCAACTCAAGGACAACAAGTTCCCACTCACCGTCCTGGCTCAAGTGAGAAGGCCGTAGAGCATGAATCGGAAAGACCTGTCATCAATATAATAACTGGAGGGCCTCACCCAGCAGGCAAAAGCTGGGGCGATATGGAAAGGTATGCCCGGGCCTTGAGGCATGTACCAGCTGAAGAGAATGTTTTTGTTTTAGAGAATGATGCGCCTTTAAAGCAACAAAAGATTTCCACAGATGATATTGTATTCAGTGCCAGAGATTCTTTGGATATCGAGGCTCCTACCATAGATCCTCTGGTCATATCCGCTGGTATTGGGCCGGCTACTATGAGAAGAGTTCTAGTTGATTGCGGAGCTTCATGCAACATTCTCTTCAAGAAGACCTTTGAGTAAATGAAAATTCCAATGGATGACGTTCAAGCTTCATCACTTAAGATTGCTGGGTTTGCTGGAGAACCCAAACAGCCGATTGGGACCATAGATATGTTTGTAGAACTTGGAAAGGGATTGAGGAAGGTGGCTCGAAAGCAAACCTTTATAATTGTTGAAGAATTCTCTGCCTATAATGCCTTTTTAGGCCGACCAACTGTTGCTGCATTTAAAGCTGTTCTTGCCCCGTGGTGTCTAACTATAAAATTCCCCATGGATAATGGAGTTGGCGTGATCAAAGGAGACCAAGATGCGGGGCGAGAATGTTATCTTACAGAGCTGCGTGAATCAAAGAAGAGAGAAATGGGAAAAGGTGCGGCGTCTTCAGTCCGCACCAAAGAACCAACCTTGTAGCAATTACTGGGTGGACCCTGCACTGGTGAATGTAGTGCCACACGAAGAGAGATGGATCCGAGGAAAGCCGGTGCAGGGGAGAATAGGGTAGTACCGGTAGAGGTAACAGTGCCGGTATCCGTTGTCCCAAAGGACCCGAACAAAGTGATGAAGTGGGTTCACAACTCAACACAACAGTTCAGAATGTTCTGATTTCGTTTTTGAAGTCTAATTTGGATGTATTCGCTTGGACTCATGCTGACATGTGTGGAATATCCCCAGAGATTGCAGTACACACTCTGAACATTGATCCAAAGTTTACACCCGTGAACAGAAAAGAAGAACTCAAGGTCCTGAGAAAACGGCAACGTTAAAAGAAGAAGTGGATCGGCTCATGGAGAACGGTTTCATCAGAGAATCTACTTATCCAAATTGGGTATCAAATCCAGTGCTGGTTAAAAAAGCTAATGGAAAGTGGAGAGTGTGCGTTGACTTTTCAGATCTGAATAAATCCTTCCCCAAAGACTGTTTCCCACTGCCCAGGATCGATCAGCTAGTGGATGGGACGGCAGGCCATGAATTATTATCTTATATGGATGCATACTCCGTATATAACCAGATTATGATGCATGAGCCAGATCAAGAGGATACGAGCTTCATCACAAATGTTGGACTCTACTGCTACAAGGTCATGCCTTTCGGACTCAAGAATGCAGGGGCAACTTACCAAAGGCTTGTTAATGCCATGTTTAAACCATAGATTGGCAAGACAATGGAAGTTTATGTTGATGATATGCTAGTGAAGTCTAAGAAAGCAATGGACCACATGGATCACTTGGCAGAGATGTTCGCAGTACTCCGAAAGTACAGAATGAAGCTTAATCCCTTGAAATGTTCATTTGGAGTGGAGTCCGGAAAGTTTTTGGGTTTCATTGTGAGCGCTAGGGGCATTTAAGCTAATCCAGCTCAGATCACTGCCCTGAGAGAGGTCAAGGCTCCTAGAACGAAGTAGTAATTGCAAAGTCTCAATGGAAAGGTTGCTGCCTTGAGTCGGTTCATTTCCAAAGCTACTGACAAATGCATTCCATTCTTTGATGCTCTGAAGAAAGGAAGAAAAAACTTTGAGTGGACTCCTGATTGTCAGAAGGCATTCGATGAGTTGGTTCGTCATATGGAAGTGCCTCCGATACTTTCAAAGCCTGACAATGGTGAAGATCTCTTCGTATATCTGGCAATTTCATCTCATGCTCTCAGCGCAGTATTGATACGAGAAGACACAAGGATTCAACGCCCAGTCTATTATATCAACAAAAGATTCACTGGGGCAGAGATGAACTATTCAAAGTTGGAAAAGCTCGCCTATTGTTTGTTGATCGCATCAAGAAAATTGAGGCCATATTTCCAAGCTCATCCCATCAAAGTCCTCACTGATCAACCTCTAAAGCAAGTCCTATTCCATCCTGAGACTTCGGGCCGTCTTTTCAAATGGAATATTGAGCTCAGCCAATATGACATCACTTATCATCCCCGGAAAGCAATCAATGGACAAGCTTTAGCAGATTTCATCGCGGAATGTATGGATAAAGGTGATAGTGAGGAAGAAGTTACTGATAACGTCCCAATCCAATGGAAATTGTGTGTCGATGGCGCAAGAAATGATTACCGTTCCGGAGCAGGGGTTGTCCTTAAAACCCCAGAAGGGCGATCACTATGTTATGCACTGAGACTAGAATTTCCTTCGACAATAATAAAGCAGAATAGGAAGCCCTCATTGCTGGTTTGAGGATCGCTAAAGAACTAAACATTAAGGCATTACAGATTTTCAGTGATTCTTAACTTATTGTCTGCCAAGTCAAGAAGGAATTTCAAGCTAAAGGAGGGAATCTACCCGCCTATTTATCAAAAGCCTAGGAGCTTTTTCAAAATTTTGACCGTTATTCAATAAACCATATACCCCATGAAGAGAACATGAAGGCGGATTCTCTCGCAAAGTATTCGAGTACTGGTGAAGTGCAACTATTGGGATTAGTTCCCGTCGACCCTGTCAGCCCCAAGCACAGATGAAATGGATGTTGATTGGATTATGAATGTATCCTAAGAGCAAGAATCATGGATGACTCCGATACTTGAATGTTTACTCAATGGTTCTTTGCCGAAAAGTTCGAAAGAACGACAGAAGCTGATGAGGAAGGCCTCCAAATATATAGTTCAAGATGGTCGTCTGTATAGACGAGGATTTTCAATGCCATTACTCCGATGCGTTACAAAGGAAGAAGCTAAGATAATTCTGACTGAAGTACACGGAGGGGAATGTGGGGATCATACAGGTGGTCAAACTTTAGCAAAGAAAATCCTCCGTTATGGATACTTTTGGCCAGAAGTTAATCAGGATGTTGCTGACTATTCCCGAAAGTGTGATAAATGCCAGAGATTCGCCAAAATTCCTAGAGCACCTTCCACTGAGCTAACACAAATGGTCAGTCCATCGCCGTTTGCCATCTGGGGAATAGATCTCATTGGGCCTTTGCCGACTGCCAAATCGGGAATTAAATATGCTATCGTTGCTGTTGATTACTTCACTAAATGGGCTGAAGCCGAACCATTGGCTGCTATTACCTCTAAGAAAATGATAAGTTTTGTGACTAAAAATATCATTTGCAGGTATGGTGTGCCTCAGAAGATAATCACAGACAATGGTACTCAGTTTGAAAGTGAGGAGTTCCAAGATTTCTGCAAATGATTCAAGATCCGAAAAAGCTTCTCAGCAGTGGCTCATCCGCAGGCAAAGGGCAAGTGGAAGCAGTAAACAAAATCATCAAATCAACCATCAAAAAACAGCTGGAAAAATCAAAAGGTGGTTGGGTCGATAAGTTACTGCTTGCACTATGGGCTTACAGAACCACCCACAAAACGGCGACTGGACATACTCCATTTTCATTGGCATACGGATCAGAAGCGATGATTCCAGTGGAAACTGAAGTCCCCTCACACAGAAGGATCCATTTTGATCAAGATGAGAATGAAAAATTGCAATTGGAAGCACTTGACCTCCTCGATGAAAGAAGAGAAGAGGCTAGACTTAGAATTGCAGCTCACCAGCAAAGAATAGCCAGGCACTTCAATTCCAATGTTCGTCAGCGCGCTATGAAGTTGGGGACTTAGTCCTGAAGAGAATTATGACAGCCATAGGTGTGTTTGGGCCAAGATGGGAAGGGCCGTATGTCATAGGCACGAAACTTCTTGATGGCACATTCAAACTCACAACTGTCGAAGGAGAACCAATCCCAAGAGCTTGGAACAGCAATCATTTGCATCCATATTTTACTTAAAAGCTTTGCTGAAATGTTGTAAAAGAATTACGAATATACGATTCTTGTATTGAAAGCAATTGTAAAGCAAGTGAATAATGAAAAGCTATAAAGTGGATGTAGGCCCAGTTTTTGGCCGAACCACTATAAATCTTGTGTTCTCTACTATTATAAACTGCTTTGTTTTATTTCGACATATAAAATACGTTAATTGTGTTACTAAAATGTCTATTTAATAATGCAGGCCATAAAAACAAAGCTTACCCATCGCAAGACCAAGCGATCTCCGACATCACCCGGCAAGCAAACGCTAAACCATTCAAAATTTCCATACTCAAATCCTACAAAAGAAATGCTTCGAACAAAAGTTAGCGATGTGGATGGAAGTGGACCATTTCTAACTAACTACAAATGTTTGTACAAACAAACATCCAGTTAAATAGCCTGTGTCTACTACCACCAACTCGCTTAACTATGAAGTATATTTCTTTGGATAAGGAAAATTATTGGCAACTAAAAAGGGATGACACTTGCAAAAGATAACGGGGATCGCCGACACGAATAGATGGCAAAGAGACATGGGCGAGCAAGCATCAAACAGCAAAAGACCTCTTCGGAGGCACAAGCCCTCTTCAGAGGCACAACTCTTCGGAGGATAAAGACCTCAAGCGGGCTGATTGGTTGATACACTCCAGTGAATCCGTCCAACTGAGAGAAAGAAACTCCAAACTTCCAGGCAAAAGCCCTGCTCAGAGGCACACGTTTCACCGAGATTGAAATAAAACTTCCAAGTGTTGAAACGTGAAAAGCCCTCCTCGGAGGCCCATTTCACCATAGTTGAAATGCTAAAAGACCTCGAGCGGGCCAAACCAGAAAAAGAGAGTTCTTTCTCGACATAAAGTTGTGGACTGATCGGTTGATACACTCCCGTGAATCCAACTGAGAGAAATAAACTCCAAACTTCCAGGCAAAAACCATACTCAGAGGCACACATTTCACCATGATCGGCGAGACACTCCCGAGAGTTGAAATGTGAAAAGCCCTCTTCGGAGGCCCGCTTCCCAGCGAACAGGGAAAAATAAAAGCCTCTCCCAAGGGGCAGAAACAAAAGACCTCTTCCCAGAGGCGCAATAAAACAAAAAGACCCCTTCCTAGGGGCACAATCAAACAGAAAAGACCTCTTCCCAGAGGCACAGTCAAACAAAAAGACCTCTTCAGAGGCCCACGTTTCACCAAGATTGAAATAAAACTACCAAGCGTTGAAACGTGGAAAGCCCTCCTTTGGGGCACAACTCTTCGGAAGCACACGTTTCACCGAGATTGAAATAAAACTTCCAAGTGTTGAAACGTGAAAAATCTCTCCTCGGAGGTATAACTGTTCAAAGAAGCATTTCATCAGAAATCCAAAGCAAAGATCAGAAAGCCCTCCACCGTGGCGCAATATAAAAAAAAAGAAGCCCTCTTCAAAGGCACACTTTAGCTTTCAAAGGAAGACTGTACTCTTCCTCAAAAAGAAGTTAAAGTGCCCTTCAGAGGCCCGCTTTACCGCATAGGAGAATTCACTTGGTAAAAATGTGTGTATGCACAAAAGAAAAATTGATATCTTCGAAGGTTGAAGCGTAGAAACTCATATGGAGCGAGTTGTACTCTATTTTTAGCAGAATAATATTCCTCCAAATATGGAATAATTATTCTCTAGAAAATAAGAGTACAAGTCCCCTCAAGGTATAAAATATTGCAACGAGCTTATGGTATAGGGGTAACATGGTATAACTACATTGGTAAAAATTATGCTTGAACAACATACCACCAGCTCACTGTAATATCATATAAAGAAACTTGTACAAAAATGAATAGTAAATGCATTCTCAAATACAGACAGAAGTTTGTACAAATAAAAATAATCATTTTATTCAATACTGTCAAAATTTTGTACAGGTACAGGTTTCAAAGTAAAAAGAGAAAGAAAAGCGGAGGCCGGTACACGCACAATCTCCGGTCAGTACATGCAAAAAGCAAAAAGAGATATAAAAAGCACATAACCAAAGCCATCATTTCTTCTTCCTTCCACCTTTTGAGCCTGCGCCTGGCCGAATGGTCAACTTCTTAGGCCGGCTTGTAAGACTAGGGGATGAAGGAGAAAGGGGCACAATTGGACTTTCTTCTGCTTTCTCCTCGTCGGCTGAAGATTCCTTCTTCCTCTTTGAAACTCCACTTTTCCCCCTCTTCTTAGAAGAAGACCCGCTTCCTGGAGTGAAAAGTGTGGTTAACGGCATATCATCGGGACCAGCTGGTTCCGGAGCCTTTTCGCCCTCTTTAGTTCCTTCCCCCCTATGTTCTTGTGAAGCCATGGGATCGTCCAAGTTTCGAAGAACTTCTATTTGCTCCTCTTGTGATCCTGGTTGCGAGGCAGAGGGAGGAGTGACCTGAAGAGACGGAGGAGGAATAATTGGAGGAGGGGGAGTCTGAGCGATGCTCGACACTTTCTCTATAGAAGAAAAGAAGTTAAAGTCAGTAAAGAGAGGAGATAAAGGCTCATTGATGTTCAGGAAATAGTCAAGAAGCTCATCAAACTCGTAAGAAGAAAATGAGCAGTCTACTTGGGCAAGATTAACAGTGGAGTTACCTGGAGAAGTCAGCTTCCTGATATCAACCTCATAAGCCTGTTCTTCGGTGCTCTCTTCGCCTTAATGTCCACCCTGTGTGCTTGTGATCTCAGTTGTAACTTTAACCAGGGATGGAGAATGAGAACTAGAACCGACGATGTCGATTTCGGCCGAAGGTAAAGGCTGAACTGGATCAGTTGAAGTAGTTTTTCCTAAACGTTCTCCTTCTGCCATTTCAGTTCTTAATTTTGCAAGTTGTTCTTTTCCCTTGGCGAGAGCGGCGCGAGCTTCATCATCTAAGTAATGCTCCTCAAGAGCTGATTCGATGTAGCCAGCACCTGTAGCACCAAGCATATCAAGTGCGGCCTCCCACAGCTCAGCCAGAGTAATTTCATATTTGGGACCTAGGAAGGCGAGACTACCGCGCCCCAAGACGCTATGCATGTTGAAGTCAAATAACGTCGAGCTGATGCTGGTCTTCGTTGCCTCATGAGATTCTTCAGCTGCAATTTTACCGGCAACGGCCTCATCACGCTCTCTTTCAGCTTTGGAGAGTTGAAGCTTAAGCATTTCGATCTCCGCCTCTTGGGAGTCGGTTTTCTTCCGAAGCTCTGCAATATCAGCAATATAGCCCTCATTGATTCTTTTTTGCACTTTGAGCCTGTCTTCGGCGTCTCTTTGGCCGGCATGAGCATCTCTCACTTGTTTCTGAAGCACTTCTTCTTTTTGAGTGTAGGAAGTAGAAGAAGTGGCGAGTTCTTCTTTAAGTTTCTCGACCTTCGTCTCAAGCTCTTCATTATAGGTAGTGATGCTCCTCATTTCGGTATCATGTTGCTCAAGAATCTTCTGCCATTCAGCCTTGTCATTTTCCATAGTAAGCATGGCCTCGAGATTCACACGGTTTACCCTTTGAAGCTCGTCGACAAGCTTTTGCCAGCTCGACATTCTTTCAATATCTAGCCTGACGGCATCGAGATTTCGCAGCATGGCAGGCTTGTCAATTGGAACTAAGTCGAGGTCGAAGTGAACCCCCTTCAGGCACCATTGTGGAAACCGGCTTTGCAGAGTGGCTGGGCCTGGTCCAATTTGAAATTTAGGCCTGTTAACTATTGCCTGAATTTCTGTCTTCCCGAGAGCAGGGGAGCCAGAACGGATGTCGAGTGAAACGGGGGCAGTGGCTTTTTCAGGAGTTGTAGACGCATGCTTCTCACCGTGCCTGGCACGCTTGCTTGGGTCCTCAACCATATGGCTTTTTCCCCGATCATCATGCGACTTTCTTTTGTGAGAGTCGTCACCTCTGTGGGAAGAATCGTGGTGCTCCTCCCTTTCTTCTCTCTCGTAACGCTCTTCTTGATCCCTCCTCTCCTGAGCCTTTCAAGCGGCTCTCTCTTCGTCGGTTTCTCTGTGAATGGGAAGGTAGCGCCTATAATCATATTGACTACGCCTCCCATAGCGTTGGAAGTCGTCACAGTAAGAGCCGCTGCGTCCCATCGGAGAATGTGAAATTTAAAAAAAAAGACAAGTCTTAAAAGTCTTCAGAGAAAAGAAGCGTAACTGTAGAATCTTCAAAGTACAAAGAATTAAGTGCATGAAAGTGCCGAAAGATTCTAAGTGTGTGTGATGTGCAAACTACGTGCATCAAACTACGAACCACTCGTCGATTGCAGAGTAATCGTGGGGGTAGTAGTTAACATCAACTCTTGAGTTGACGGAGCTTGTTGCAAAGAAGAAGTCGCTTCCACCACTGAAGAAGAAACCCTAGTAGTGACAGGGTCATCTTTAAGGAGCACCTGTGAGGTGACAAAGAGGTCGCTCAGCCCTTCGAAAGTGTCGTCCCCGCTATGCTTGACAGGGCTTGTTTTCCCGACTTCTTCACCAGACTTCTGTGAATGTCGGGGAGATCCCTGAGGCTCTTCTTCCTCAATGACTGGGGCAAGTGCGAATTTGCCAGACGACCTCGCAACATCGACACTAGTAGAGCACTTCACCAAAGAAGCCTCGGAGGCAGGTTCTTTTGGTATGGGTTCGTCAGTGGAAACTGGGGCATCTAATGCTTTAGGTGGGGAGTCTTGAACCTCATGGGGATGTGTAGAGCGAGAAGCATGCAAAAGTCCATACTGATGCAAAAATTCGTCCGTCAACAAAAACTTTATACTTCTCTCTTTAGCAGTCGCAACACTTAATCTTTTAAAAACTTGCTTGTGGATTGGATCTCTAGAGGGGAGAGGAAGTGCTGAAAAGAACAAAGAACGAAATTAGCAATCAGTAATTCGAATCTCGAAAAAGTTTGGAAAATGGAGAAAATAGAAACAGGTAATCTTACTTCCTACTCTCCAGATGGCATAAAACCCTAGGGGGCAGCGAGCAAAGAAAAACTAGTTCAAAAACCCATGAACACTTTCGGTAAGATCAGAAATAAGCTTGCGGTTTCTAGCGCTTCTCACAATAATAAGGGAAGGATGGTCTTTACTCTTTGCAAACGAGCATAAGTAGCGAATTTCTTCAAAACTTGGCAAACGATCAAGAGTTCTCCTAAACAATACACACAACCCCATCAAGATGGCGTAACCATTAGGGTGAAGTTGGAATGGAGAGATTGTCAACCGAAGGAGAAGGGTTCGAAGGAAGTCGTTAAAGGGAGGAATCGCCCCGCTTAGACACATTTGACGATTGATTGCGACAAAACCAGGGGGAGGACTGTCAGCAGTATCATTTGGCCCGAGAAGCAGGGCATCATTTTCAGCAAAACTAAATTGAGTATGTAGCTGAATAAACGCTCTTGGAGTTAGGATAGTCGAAGTTCTCTATGGAGGATTCTTCATGGGAACAGCTGTCTGTAAGGTCTCTCCTACTTGAACTAGCACTTCTTCTTCTTGGTGGTAAGTCATTCTACACAAACAACTGAATATTCAAACATGAAGGTGCACGTTTCCTAAAATGTGTGAAGTGTTGTGTAAAATCAACAAAACAATAAGCGAATATAACTGGAATAAAAACTAGCAAGCATTTGTCAGTTATAAAGTCCAGGGTTTGTTGTTTTAAATACGAAAGTGAAATGTAGATGCAAACAAATTAGTTCAAGAAAGTGATGCTTTGCATTGATATCTCACTTTAGTTGATTGGTTCACAGCATTTCATACAGCGTGTTTAAGTTAATTACTCTATGTCGACTAATCTGTCATTTGATGTGGGCAGTCAATGGCAGTATATTCGCCTTGGTTTTCTGTGATTGTTGTTTTCAGCAGGTTGTTAGCCTATAAGTTAATGTGCTCTGTGAAATAAAGCAACAAAGTTAAAACAATCAAATATTTAAGCAATTCAATCTAGCAGATCAAGTTAAGTGTTCAAATTGGAATTATGCTTCTAGGTGAGAATTCAAGTTGGGCATCCAAGTGTTAACTCGGCTGCGACCCAAGGAATCTTTCATGAGTTAAGATTAAGTTTCTGATTCTTTAAGTCGGCGGTTCTTTAAGTTGTAAGGAGTAGTAAGGAGAAAGGCTCCGGTTGAAAAAAGTGGTGCAAAATTTCCCCAAGTGCTAGATCGGCCACGATTTAAGGGTTAAGTCGGCAAATTTCCCCCACGTACTAGTTCGGCCACGATATAAGGATTAGATCGTATCAAATTAGGTCGGCCAAAAGATAGGTCGAGTTAAGAATCCAAAGGGTTGAGTCGCTCGTACAGCCTAAGTCCTAAGTCGTCAGAAAATCAATACGACCTAAAAGCTAAGTCGTGTGCAGCCGAGGTTGCAAGAAATTCCTAAGTCGGTAGATTCAGAAACTAACCAAGCCGTGAGAATTTCAATTCATCCCCTCCACCAGTATCTCACTCCACCCAACCCGTTAACCCGATAGCCACTCCCTCAACCAAAAAACCCTCATTTCATTTATGCTATTTCATGCTATCGGATCATCCGATAACCAGTTTAAAACCCCCACGAATTCAACACCCCACAATCCGAGCGTAAATCAAGATTGATTAGCCCGAAGCAGTAACCCATCGGCATCGTTTCATCAACCGTTTGAATCCAAATTGAGCCACCTCAGGATCAACAACTATCGGTATGATAAGATTCGTGATGAAGCACTACGTGAGGAGGTGGGTGAAGTTTGAATGGGATTCATGAATCAATGACAGTAGGGGATCGAGAAGGAAGCAGGTTTAACTACATAATGATTATCCGTGATTGATGGAACAAGATCGCCTTTGAGAGCTCAGGGAAATGTTAATGGCAGAATTGAATGAAGAGGAAGGAGAAGATGTGTCACTTATACCTTGCAGTTGTGAGAACTTATGCGGCGCGTGACCTAACTTTTAAGTCGTGCACGACCTACCGACTTAGAGAGTGGACGGGTTCGAGGATATCGAAGCACACGCCCTAACCATTAGGCGTGTACTTCGAGGTGCAAATGTTAACCCCGCCCCGGCCATGGCTCGGCGACTTAAAAGTTACCGACCCAAAAGGTTGCCGACCTAACATGGATGTCAATCTAACTACCAAAGCTCTAAGAGGGATTCCAACCTAAGTTACTTGAGAGGGATGCCGACCTAATGCCATAACAAGAACGCCGACCCAACACTTACAGGCTACCGACCTAAGAAAGCTACCGACCTAAGATAGCTACCGACCTAAGAAATCTACCGACCTAACGTGGGTGCTGGCCTAAGATAGAAGCCGATCTAACTATCCAGGGAGTTTGCCGCCCTAACTTCTCAGGACAGGGATAAGATCATGAACTATACTTGAGTCGCAACCGACCTACGACCTATGATAGGTCGTACACGACCCAGGCAAAGGAAGACAAGTCCGATGCAACTACTTGGCACAGTGACCTCTTAACTCGTACATGATTCAGGACTTACCAGTTAAGCCATGACTTGCGACTTACCAGTTAACTCGTACACGACTTGCGACCTAGCTTGAGTCGTCCACGACCTAAAACTACTGAATATAAGTCCGATGCCGTATTACTTATACAAGGTTGTGTTGACTCGTGGGGGACTTGGGACTTGTACAAGTGAACCTTTGTGAAACCATAGGGTTTGGCCAGGTAAGTCGGCCACAACCTACCATAGGTCGGTCACGACTTACGACCCAAGGGGGAAATTTCCCTATAAATACCAACCTACCTCAAGCATGGGGGGGATCTTTTGGCTCATTTCGCGAACAACGATACTCTGCTGAATTCTCGACTCACTCGACACCTCAAATACGAAAGGCGTTTCAACAAACTTCAAGAGGGAATCTAACACAATCAACATGGATTCAAGAATTCTTCCACATCGAAGTTCTAGTTGTTTGTCTCATCAGTATTGTAATTGAAAATTGTTGTAAAGTTGTAAACGATTCAGTAATAAAAAGGATTAAAGTGGACGTAGGCTTACCTGAAGCCGAACCACTATAAAAACTGTTGTCTTTTCTGCTTTCTCTGTAACTTTTCTACTTATTAGTAGTTCCCGTGTTCACGGGTGGTGCTTTCACTCAATCTCTATATACACCGGGGTATTAGCGTTCGATTTTAAACGTTAACAGAACATTACGCTTTTAAATTTAAATTCAAATTCCATTCTGAGTTTAAGATTCAAAAAGATTATTTATTAAACATTATTCAAATTTAAATTCAATTTATAATCTTTAAATAAATGTAGATAACATTTATTATTTACATATGAACTTATATAAGAAAAGCCTTTAAATTCAACCACTTAAGTCTTTATTTAAATTTAAACTTCCAAGAGACATTCATATTTTCACAACTGATTTAAACTTACAGATTTGAATTCGAAGTGATCTTGAATCCACAAATTTACCTTTAAGTTAAAACTTTGATTTAAACTTCCTTTTAAAAAAAAACTGGAATTAAAAACTTGATTTCCAAATCCAATCATTTTAAAACCTTAAGGTTCAAATGTTCATTTGAAAATATACTTTAAATCTTGTGAATTAAAATCCAGTTTAAATTCTGTTTTCAAATTTTAAAGTAATTTAAAATCTGAAAAGAACTATCAGGTTATAATATTGGAAAAACTGAAAACCTTCTTTTTAAACATTTTAAAACTTTTAAGATTTCAAAGTCATTTGAATTCTGATTTCCTCTAGGTTTAAACTTAGTTTCATCATCTGTTGTACAATTTTTAACTCAGGTTTGTTGTTTTAATTTTTTTTTTAACCTTACAGGCTTTAAAACCTGTAAACAAAATTCTACCCAAGCCTCAGCAAAAACAGTTCGGGTCAAAGCGGAAAAAACACGAACCAATCCTTGAACGTCTTCGAGTAAAACTCGAGCATCTCCTCTCAGGAAAACCCAGAGACAATAAAACCCAAAATGCTCGCCGTGCACATGCACGGAGTTGGCGCCGGGCTCTGGCGATCGAGACCACCCCCTTCAAGTCGCAAATCGTTCCAACGTTGACCCTGAATCAACGAACAACCCTAAAGCACCGTCGTTCAAAATCGAGTATAGCTCGATAACTTCGAACCCATCACCCACACATAAATACGCCTCGGCCTGGCAACTCCGACCCCCAGCATCACCGCCCCTTTGCCCACATGCTCATCTACGACCTAGGCACCTTTCCCCTAAATCCGGCCACACTCGATGCTACGGCGAAGTCGTGGCGACTAAAGATGTGTGCAACAGTAAAAATTAGGTTTAGAAACTAAATCTCGTGACCGATGCCTCCACCTGCTTCTGATCATCCACCACCCAATTTTCCTGGCTTCTCCAGTCACTCGTCCTAGCGCTCTCTCGGGGAAGATAATACTTAAGAGCCTAGGTTTTCACTCAACCTAGCGCTCTGATACCAACTGTGACGACCCGCCCTTATACTACCAGAAAGACGTATCGTCATGAAGAAAGAAAGGGATGAGAAAATAGAAAAGATAGATAAGAAAGAACAACAACATCAGATCCTCACAGCGGAACGAATAAATTATAATAATCACATAGGTATTTACATAGTGTACAAAATCAATCAGAGTTATACAGTCAATACATCACATACTAGACTGTTATAAACACCTGTCTAGTTAATACAACATAACACAATCAACTCAATCAATACGACTCAAAGATACCAACACAGTGGAATTATATATATATATATATATATATATATATATATATATATATCTACAACGCTGAAGCCTCCTGCTCCATTGCTCCTCTAGAATTCGTCAAAGCAAACCTGAATCCCTTGGCTACCCGTAAAAATTTGGGTACCCGAGAGTTTATGAAAAACAAAAATGAACTCCGGCTCAGACATCGGTCTTGTATTAGTAACAGTTTAAAGTTGCTTAATTTTGAAAATCCTTTGAAAACAAAAGAGTATCACGTATGACTTCCCACACATAAACATGGGTAAGTTTTTACCTTACGCTAACCAAAACATTTGATAGGAAATCCAGTGATATTATAATTGGTCTAGGGCTTTCAAATAAATTAGAAAATAGACGAAATTGTTACATCTATTAAGTTCCAGCTACTAGCCACAAAAGTGGGTAAAACAATCAAAACCGTTGGCACTTATTGGATTGTGGATTCCTCACAATGGCAGGGCTACTGGGGTACCGCCCGTCACAGTACGTGGCCAAGATCAACGTACCGAGGATCACTCCCGACCCATTGCAACACAAGGCCGGAACCACTCCTTACTAAACAATTCTGAACAAGATAAACCCCGCAGTTGTTTGCAACCAACCGCCCACACAGCCGAAAATGAAGGGACATCTTGACAGGGGAATATCCTTGTCCTGCTTGGGCATGACCCACCTAACCTTGCTGCACCTCCCCTGTTTTAGCCATTCCCGGTTGATGAGGCATGAGGCTGCGATTACCTTTAGAGAACATATTTCTTATAATGCTCATCGCCCACCTGACGATGTGTTGAAAGCATTCAATCCATACAAGTTCGTTCTGGGTTCGAACGAAACCGAAGGCATTATCTCGTTACACTCATTTTGGAATCGCCCTCAGAGTTAACGACGATAACCCTTGGAATTTGAATCTTCATCTTCACTCCAGATTCACGACCTATCGTTAATTTGGAATCGATGTGGTTTCGGATGTCCAAATGAGGAAAACCGATCCCGGTCTCATCGAAATCCAAGACGAGTTTTTTAAGGCCAAGTTGTCTATTTAGTCTTAAAAGTTTAATTCAATATAATCAGCATACACACAGATGGATAATCCATAATATCACAATAGATAATCACAGATAATCAATATTATCATCCAAACAGATAACTAAAAATTATCATATTTAAACCAAGCATCCATATCAGATAAATATTATTCATGTCAGATCTGAATTCACAATCAATCAAATATCAATATCATTCATCCATAAGCAATGATTTATAAATCATAATCTATAATTAATGAATTAAATTAACTACTTTAATCTCTAATTAATTTAAAGTAAATTAAATTAATTACACATCTATAAACCTTGCTTGTACAATCATTGATTAAATTAATTAATAATCCTCTAAATATTCATCTTGATTAAACACCTTTGATTAATAATTCACTAATTACAAAAGGTAATTAGTCTTTATTTATTTTCACATATTGATTATACTAAACCATTCATAGTAATTAACATTTAACTACTTCATTTATATTAATTAAATATAATTAATTACATTTTTTCCTAATTAATCACCACATTATTAATTATTTCTTAATTAACAAATTCTTAATTTACATCATTAATTATATTAATTAATGATCTTTAATTTATATTTAAATTAAATTACTTTGATTAAATTAGTTACATTCAGTAATTAATCTTTAATTAAACACAATTATTAATTATCCTTGATTAATATCAAATAGTAATTAACTACCCTTAATTACTCATATTAATAATTTAATTATCCCATAATTAATTATCTCCATAAATTAATCCCTTGATTAATTACAAAAGTAATTATCCAAATTACTTTTTTTATATATCATCTTTCACTAATTACATTCAGTAATTAACATTAATTACTTCCTCAAGTAATTGTGCTCCATTGAATACATTAAGTAATTATACTTATCAATTTATCAAACGATCCTCTTAAATTTATTAAACTAAATTAATTAACTTAATTTAATTATTATATCAAAATTAATTACAATAAGTAATTAATCTCTTAATTACTTTTATCAAGTAATTACATTTAACCCCTTACAATAGATTATCTAATTAATCTGAATAATTATATTAATTAATGACATACATTAATTAATTAATAATCTTTAGTTAATTATCTTCATTAACTAATAACATTTCTTAAATTACTCCTTAATTTATCTTTATTTATAAATTAATTTAAATTATTAATTTATAAATTTAGTAAATACACCATCCCTTTATTATCTTATTAACTAAATCATTTAATGCCTTAATTATTCTTAAGATAATTTATTTCTTGTCTAATGACTTAATTAATATAAAAGTGTATTAGAACATTACACTTTTAAATTTAAATTCAAATTCCATTCTGATTTTAAGATTCAAAAAGATTATTTATTAAATATTATTCAAATTTAAATTCAATTTATAATCTTTAAATAAATGTAGATAACATTTATTATTTACATATGAACTTATATAAGAAAAGCCTTTAAATTCAACCACTTAAGTCTTTATTTAAATTTAAACTTCCTAGAGACATTCATATTTTAACAACTGATTTAAACTTACAGATTTGAATTCAAAGTGATCTTGAATCCATCAATTTACCTTTAAGTTAAAACTTTGATTTGAACTTCCTTTTAAAAAAAACTGGAATTAAAAACTTGATTTCCAAATCCAATCCATTTTAAAACCTTAAGGTTCAAATGTTCATTTGAAAATATACTTTAAATCTTGTGAATTAAAATCCAGTTTAAATTCTGTTTTCAAATTTTAAAGTAATTTAAAATCTGAAAAGAACTATCAGGTTATAATATTGGAAAAACTGAAAACCTTCTTTTGGAACATTTTAAAACTTTTAAGATTCCAAAGTCATTTGAATTCTGATTTCCTCTAGGTTTAAACTTAGTTTCATTATCTGTTGTACAATTTTTAACTCAGGTTTTTTTTTAAATTTTTTTTTTAACCTTACAGGCTTTAAAACCTGTAAATAAAATTCTACCCGAGCCTCAGCAAAAACACTTCGGTCAAAGCGGAAAAAACACGAACCAACCCTTGAACGTCTTCGAGTAAAACTCGAGCATCTCCTCCCAGGCAAACCCAGAGACAATAAAACCCAAAATGCTCGCCGTGCACATGCACGGAGTCGGCGCCGGGCTCTGGCGATCGAGACCGCCCCCTTCAAGTCGCAAATCGTTCCAACGTTGACCCTGAATCAACAAACAACCCTAAAGCACTATCGTTCAAAATCGAGTATAGCTCGATAACTTCGAACCCATCACCCACACATAAATACGCCTCGGCCTGGCAACTCCGACCCCCAGCATCACCGCCCCTTTGCCCACATGCTTATCTACGACCTAGGCACCTTTCCCCTAAATCCGGCCACGCTCGATGCTACGGCGAAGTCGTGGCGACCAAAGATGTGTGCAACAGTAAAAATTAGGTTTAGAAACTAAATCTCGTGACCGCTGCCTCCACCTGCTTCTGATCATCCACCACCAAATTTTCCTGGCTTCTCCAGTCACTCGTCCCTCACCACAGAGAACCCCGAGCACTCCGGTCCCCTTGATCACCCACAAATCGACAATAACCCACTTTTGTTCAAAACCAAACTACACCTTTAATACTTAACTGAAAATTTTAGTTTTAGTTTTTAAAATCATAAGTTTGGATGATGTTTCAGATTGCATGCCTGAATCATAGAATCATGATGTTGGGATTTTCACTTATTTATAGTTTGGTCTATTAATTTGATTACCAGAAACAAACCATATTTCTTTTACTAAAATAAAATTTTTAAAACTAAAATTGGTGATTAAATACACAAGTTTTACTTAAAACATAAGTTTAAATAGAGATTACATCAAGAGATATCAAATTTAAAATCAAATGAGAACCTGGAAACACGAACAGAGAGTACCAAGAACTAAAACAGAACATTCATATCATATATTCCTATATAAGCACAGAGAAAAGCACCAATATATACTTGCATTCAAACATAATGTCTCTAGAAAATCTATGCAACCACATTACTACTTATGTTATTTAAATCTTGATGTTACTCACCATAGGTTTTTGAAAGCAAAGCATGAACTTAAATCTTAAATACAGAGGTGTCTCACAGGCTATCAACACACATACACAGTAACACATATACCCAGGAATGCATTAAGTTATATACACATCAGTAGTTAAGCAACGTATAAACTTAAGTATTTTAAAATTTAGGTTACTCACCTTGCTTGTAAAAAAAATGAACAGAGCATCCTTTGGTTTGAAACAGGTTGAACTTTAAAACAGGAAAGTAGTTTTGCTTCATTTTCTTAATCTTCTTGTCTTTGTTGGATTTGCAAACATTATTCAAGTTTGTATAAATGGAAATGTTTACTATTCTTTCTTGTTTCAGGCTTGATATGTTTTGTGAACGAACAAAAATAAGAAGACCTATATAAAGAAGTTTTCAAGGGAAGGTGATAACTGGGTTTGCACATGCTAGTACAATTAGGCTCTTGTTTGTATCAGGCAAGATATTTTAATTAGGGGCTGAGTTGATCTTTAAAACGGTTCAAAATGATTTTGTTACTTGCTAAGAAATGAAGAATTTATTGCCAATGTACTTTATGTCTCTACTAATCCTCATTTTTATGCTTAGATATTTTGCTTTGTTTATATTTACTTTACTTTGCATCTCCAAGTACTACAGGCAACACACCTATTTTACTTACCTGGCAACTTCATTTATTTGATCTTTTTATACAAGGCCTGCATATTTTCATACTACAACATCTTGCTTAACATTTCTTATAGGTTGACTACACTTTCCTATGCCTGCATCATATTTTTCTTATTTTATTTTGTTTTATACTTGATGTTTATACTTGTCTGAATCTTAATCTATTCTTGCCTGCATACTTTATTTACAAGCTACTAGCATTTTTATTTTATTTTGTTTAATTTCCAACATAATTATTGTACAGACATGATTACATTATTTTTTTACAAACGCATTATAAAAATTGCTTTAGTCATTTGTTTTTCTTAACTATGCTTTGCATTCCTTTCTCTAACCTGCATATGTTTAGATATTTTATTTATTTATTTTCTTTTATTTTGTTTCTCTAACCTGCATATGTTTAGATATTTTATGTACTTTACTTCGTTTTGTCTCATAACTTTGCTTTACTTTTACTACTTGCCTGCATGTTATATCTTATTTTTGTTCTTAGCTTATTCTAGTTATTAATTATAAACTTTACTTATGTATTAAGTTTTATTTCTAATACAAGTGCTTGTTATTATTACACTTATTATTTTAAACTTATGTAAATCTTGGTTGTAAGACTTATTTTATTTTAAACTTTCAAATCTTAGTTTTCCAAAACATAGGTTTAAAATAACAATTCCTATTTATTTAAAATCCATTGTAAAGATATTACATTATTATTATTGTTTAAATAAAACTCATTATTAAATTGAAAATAAATTTTCAAAAGAAACTATCTCTTTAAAATATAAATACTTATTTATCGAGCTATATTTAAAAAAAACAAAACAACACTTTTTATTTAATTTTAACTCTACGCTAAACCATTTTAAACAAATTAAACTTTATCTTGAGTATTTTTAAGATCATATTATTATTTATTCAATATTAGATTTCCAAATTATCAAAAATAGTAGAATTAGAAAACATAACTTTATTTATTAATTTAAAACAGAGCTTATCTATTTATAATATATACAATTATATACATATATACATTATAAATAGAAACAATTTAAATTAGCTTTTAAAAGATAAATTATCAGTTAAATATTTGTTTAAAGGAAGATTATTAAATCAATTCAATTATTATCAAATTAATCTAATTTTTAATGCAGATTGTTAACGCTAAAATGTGAACGCTAACACCCCGGTGTGTGAAGTGTAGTTGTGAAAGCACCACCCGATAGATCGGGAAAGAATTACAAGCAAGTAATAGCAGAAAAGCAGTAAACAACAACAATTTTATAGTGGTTCGGCTTAAGGGTATAGCCTACGTCCACTCTGAGTACTTTTATTAATAATCTCGTTACAAGCTGATACAATTCTTCTCAAGTACAATATACTTCAAGCTACAAGTGATTTGGAACAAGTCTTAAGCTTCAATGTCGATTAAAGTTTTTAAATTCATGTTGAAGATGTGTGGTTTCTTCGTGAAGTTCTTTGATGTATTCCTCTAATCTTGAAAGCTCTAAGTGTTGATGAAGTTCTCAATGCAGCAAGGTAACGGTGTATGAAGAGAATGTGCCGAAAGTCCTTTGAATGTTGGAGGTGGTTGTCTATTTATAGAAAGTTCCGGTCTGGAATTATTGCCAAGTCCAAAGTCGTGGCCGACTTACGTTAAGTCATAGCCGACTTAATATGAGTCGTGGCCGGTCCATCTGGCCCCTTCATGGCTTCACAAGAGTTCACTTGCACAAGTCCTAGGTCGCCTCCGAGTCAATACCACCCCTTCTTAGTAATATGGCCTCGGGTTTGCATTTAATAGCTTTAAGTCGTTCACGACTCAAATTAGGTCGTGAGTCGTGACCGAGATGACTGGGAGTTGAATCGTGCACGAGTTAAGAGGCTGCTGTGCTGAGTAGCCGCATTGAACTCATCTTCCTTTTCTTGAGTCGTGAACGAGCTAACATTGGTCCTAAATCGGTTGTGACTTGGGTCGGCAACTATTCTAGGTCGCCAGCTTGGTAAAACATTAGATCGGTAACTCGGTCAAGTCACTGAGTCGGCATCTCTTTTAGGCCTTAGGTCAGCCTTCCTATTAAGTCGGCATCCTCTGATTCTTAAGCCAGTACCCACGTTAGGTCGTCCACTGTTTTAGCCTTAACTCGGTATTTCTTAAGTCGGTATGCCTCTCAAACCTACTAAGTCGGTAACCCTTTGAGCCTTAAGTCGGTCTCCCTGATAAGGCTGTTAGGTCGGTATCTATGTTGAGTGTTAGGCCGGCATACCCCTTAGGCCTTAGGTCGGCACCTCTGTTAAGCCTTAAGTCGGCATGCTTCTAACTGTTAGGTCGGAACCTCTTGATGCACTAGATCGGTAAGTCATGGTCGAGGCGGAGTTAACATTTGCCCCTCGAAGTATACGCCTACTGGTTAGGTCGTGTGCTTCGATAGTCCTTAACCCGTCCCCTTTTAGGTCGGTAGGTCGTACGCGAGCTAACAGTTAAGTCGCATGCGCCGCTCCAGATCCCTTCATTGCAAGATATAAATCGCAACCTCTTCTTCTCTCTCATTACTTGCTCTCTCGATCCCGCCATTAAAAAATTTCTCCAAGCTTAAAAAAGGCGATTTTGCTCCATCAACCACCGATAATTATTACGTAAGTGAATTTTCCTCAATCATAGGTTATTGTTGGTCCACGAACTCCATTATTCACACCTAAACCACCACCTCGCATAATGCTTCATCATGAATTCCATTGCACCCATGGCCGATGGAGTTTATGTTGTTTGGTTCGATTTTAACTGACCGATGATGAAGATGATTCAAGCTAGTTGAATTTGATTCGTGCTAGGGTTGTAAGGTGTTGATCTCGCGGCAGTTTCGAACTACTTGGTGGGACGGTCCGATAGCTTGAATGAAACGAAGATTGTGGTTGATGGAATAGTTATTGGGTTATCGGGTCGATGGCCGTGGGATGTTGATTCGGAAACGAGTCAGTGAAATTGGATGAACTAGTCTTCGGTCGACCTAGCCCTTAAGTGAAGTGGTCTAAACTCTAAGTCGCGGCCGAGTTGAACCATGGGGGAAATCTGCCGATCTAACCTTCTACTGATTTAACCTTGAACCGCGGCCGAATTAACCCCTAAGTCGTGGCCGAGTTAATCCCTTAAACCGTGACCGAGTTGGCTCTTAAACCGCTGCCGAGTTAACACTTAAGCTTTGGGCATGCTGACTTTTTGAGAGCATGGATCCACTTTGAGTTTCTGACTTGAACTGTCAAACTAAGTTGCCTAAATTTTGAACTGCCCCAACTTTTAAATTTGCTTGAATCTCATTGTATTATTTCACAGATCGCATTAACTTATAAGCTGCTAACCTGCTGAAAATAACAAACAAAGAAAACCAAGGCGAAAATACTGCCATTGACTGCCCACGTCAGATGACAGATTAGTTAAAACAAGACAGGCAACTTAATTATATTGCATGAAATGTTTGTGAATCAATCAATTAGAGTTAAACATTAATGCAAAGTATCAATAATCTGAACTGATTTATCTGCATCAACATCTTACTTGCATATTTAGGTTTAAAACAATAGCCCCCGAATTTCATAACTAACAAATGCTTGCTAGTTTTCATTCCAGTTATATTTGTTTGCTGCTTGATTGATTTTACACAACACTTCACACACTTTAGGAAACGTGCACCTTCATGTTTGAATACCCAGTTGTTTATGTAGAATGACTTCCCACCGAGAAGAAGAAGTGGTGACTCAAGAGGAAGAAACTTTCCCGATAGCTGTTCCCATAGAGAATCCTCCGGAGAGAACCTCGACTATTCTATCTTTGAGAGCGTTTATTCAGCTGCGCACTCAATTTGGCTTTGCCGAAAGTGATGTCCAACTCCCTGGGCCAAGTGATACTGCTGACAATCCTCCCTATGGTTTTGTTGCAGTCAACCGCCAAATGTGCTTAAGTGGGGCGATTCCTCCTTTTAACGACTTCCTTCTAATTCTTCTCCTTCGGTTGACGATTTCTCCGTTCCAACTTCATCCTAATGGCTATGCCATCTTGATGGGGTTGTGTGTTTTGTTCAGAAGAACTCTCGATCGCCTACCGAGTTTTGAAGAAATCCGTTATCTGTGCTCGTTTTCAAAGAGTAAAGATCATCCTTCCCTTATTATTGTGAGAAGTGCTAGAAACCGCAAGCTCATCTCCGATCTTACTGAAAGCGTTCATGGATTTTTGAACCAGTTTTTCTTTGCCCGCTGTCCCCCAGGGTTTTACGCCATCTGGAGAGTAGGAAGTAAGATTAGTGTTTTATTTCTTCCGTTTTGAAACCTTTTCGAGATCCGAACTTTCAGTTGCTAATTTCATTCTTTGTTCCTTTCAGCACTTCCTCTCCCTTCTAGAGATCCAATTCATAAGCAAGTTTTTGAGAGGTTGAGTGCCGTGGCCGCAGAAGAGAGGAGCATAAAATTTCTATTGAGGGATGAATTTTTACATCAACATGGGCTTCTACACGCTTCTCGCTCTATGCATGCTCATGAAGTTCCAACGGAAGTCCCTGATTCTCCGATAAAGACTCCTGAGTCTTCGCTAGTGAAGTGCTCCACTTCTGTTGATGTTGCGGGGCCATCTGATAAACTTGCCCCGGTTATCGAAGAAGAAGAGCCTCTGGGATCTTCCCATCATTCACAAGATTCTGGTGAAAAGGCTAAGAAATCCAGTCCTGTCAAGCAAAGCGGGGACGATACCTTCGAAGGATTGAGCGACCTCTTCGCTACTTCACAAGAGATCTTCAAAGATGACCCTACTACTGCCGGGATTTCTTCTTCAGTAGTTGAAGCTACTTCTATTTTGCAACAGTTGCCGTCGACTCAAGAGTTGACGTTAACTATTACACCCACAATCACTCCCGAAATAAAGAGTGGTTCGTAGATTGATGCGCGTAGTTTGCACATCACACACACTTAGAATTCCTGGCACTTTTATGCTCTCTATTTTTATGAACTTTGTATACTGCTAAAGCTTGTTTTTTTTATTTCAGATCCTCCGATGGGACGTAGTGGATCTTACTACGATGATTTCAAGCGCTTCGGGGGGCGCGGCCAATATGATTATAGGCGTTACTTTTCCTCCTACAGAGAATCTGATGAAGAGAGGGCTGCCCGAAAGGCTCATGAAAGGAGAACTGAAGAAGAACGTCGTGAAAGAAGGGAGAGAGAAGAGCGCCATGATTCTTGGCAAAAAGGCGATGACTCCCACAAGAGAAAATCTCATGACGATCGAGGAAAAGGTCACATGGGTGAAGACTTAAGCAAACGAGCCCGTCACAGTGAAAAGCAGGCCTCTACTACTCCTGAGAAAGTTACTACTCCTGCCTCGCTCGACATTCTTTCTGACTCTCCCGCTCTTGGGAAATCAGACATTCAAACGATAATTAGCAGGCCCAAATTTCAAGTTGGACCGGGTCCTGCCACTCTACAGAGCCGGTTTCCTCAATGGTGTCTTAAGGGAGTGAGGTTCGACCTAGACTTGGTCTCCATCGACAAGTCTGCCATGTTGCGCAATCTTGATGCCGTCAAGCTCGATATTGAGAGGATGTCGAACTGGCAAAAACTTGTTGACGAGCTTCAAAGGGTTAACCGTGCCAACATAGAGGCCATGCTTACTATGGAAAACGATAAGGCCGAATGGCAAAAGGTCGTTGAGCAACACGACACCGAAATGAGGAGCATTGCTTCTTACAATGAGGAGCTTGAAGCAAAAGTCGAGGAATTGAAACATGAGCTTGCTGCTTCCTCTACTTCCTATTCTCAAAAAGAAGAAGTGCTCCTGAAACAAGTGAGAGACGCTCACGCTAGCCAAAGGAATGCCGAAGACAGGCTCGAAGTACAAAAAAGAATCAGTGAAGGCTATGCTACTGATATTGCTGAGCTCCGAGAGAAAAACAACTCCCAGGAGGCGGAGATACAAATGCTTAAGCTTCAGCTTGCCTGAAAGGGAGCGTGATGAGGCTGTCGCCGGCAGAATCGCAGCTGAAGAATCTCATGAGGCGACCAAAAACAGCATCAGCTCAACATTATTCGACTTCTACTTGCACAGCGTCTTGGCGCGTGGAAGCCTCGCTTTTCTAGGTCCCAAGTATGAAATCACTTTAGCTGAGGTGTGGGAGGTCGCCCTTAATATGCTTGGTGCTGAAGGTGCTGGTTATGACGAATCAGCCCTGGAAAGGCATTACTTTGATGATGACGCTCGCGCTGCCCTTGCCAAAGGAAAGGAACAACTTGCCAAATTAAGAACTGAAGTGACGGAAAGGGACCGGCTGGGAAAAACAACTTCAACTACTCTAGTCCAGCCACCTTCTTCGTCTGAAATCAACATTATTGGTTCCAGTTCCCATTTTGCACCTCCTACCAAAGTTACCACTGAGATTACAAGCGTACAGGGTGGAGATGAGGGTGACGAGAGTGCTGACGTGCAAGCCTATGAAGTCGATATCAGGAAACCAGCTTCTCCAGGTAACTTCACTGTTAATCTCGCTACTGTAAATCTCACTCAAATAGACTGCTCACTTGTTTCTCATGGATTCAATGAGCTTCTTGATTATTTTCTGAATCTTGATGAGCCTCCATCTCCTCTCTTTACTGACTTTAACCTCTTTTCTTTTGCAGAGAAAATACCTTCTCCGGTTATCCCTCCTCCGTCTCTTCAAGCGATTCCTCCTTCTGCTTCACAGCCCGGATCACAAGAGGAGCAAATAGAGGCTCTTCATGGCTTAGATGATCCCATTGCTTCACAAGAGCAGAAGGACGAGGGACTTGAGGGAGGTGAAATATCCCCGGAGCGGACTCCCTCTGATGAGATAACTTTGTCCAAACTCATTACTCCAGGGAGCGAGTCTTCCTCAAAGAGGAGAAGGAAGCAAGGAACATCAAGGAGGAGAGGGAAGAAAATCGTTGCTACCGAGGAGGAACCAGAAGTTGGGCCAGCTGCACCTCCCTCTCCTTCTTCCCTTATGCCCACAGACCGACCTGAAAAGCTAACTATTCGGCCGGGTAAAGGGTCTAAAGGTAGCAAAAGGAAGTGAAGATTTTAGCTTGTTGTTTTTTGTATGTACTGGTCGAGAACTGTGCGAGTACCGTCCCCCGCTTTTCTTTATTTTGAAACCTGTACCTGCATTATAGTTGAATAAAATGATTCTTTGTTTGTACAGACTTTTGTTTGAATTTGAGAATGCATTTATTATTCATTTTGCACAAGTTTACTTATGATATTGCAACGGGCTTGTGGTATGTTGCTTGAGTATTATCTTACCGTCGTAGCTATACCGTTTCATATGTAACTATACCATGTTGGCCCCATACTATAAGCTTGTTGCAATATTTTATATTTCATGGGGACTTGCACTCTTATTTGCTGAAGAGTAATTATTTTATTCTTGAAGAAATTTTTTGTAGAGTACAATTCCCTTGGTATAAATTTTTACGCTTTGTCCTTTGAAGAAATCACTTTTGCTTATGTACATATTTTACCAAGTGAATTCCTTTTTGTGGTAAAGCGGACCTCTTGAAGGGTACTTTAACTTTTTTTTTTTTTTTTTTTTTTTTTTTTGAGGAAGATGATTCTCCAGAATAGGTAGATTTCTCTTCCTTTGGAAGTTAAAGTATGTTTTTGATGAGGAATTTTTTTTTTATATAGAAAGTTGTACCTCTGGGGAGGGATTTTTTCACGTTTCAACACTTGGAAGTTTTATTTCGATCTCGGTGAAACGTGTACCTCCAAAGAGTTGTGCCTTTAAGGAAAGCCTTTTCACGTTTCAACACTTGGAAGTTTTATTTCAATCTCGGTGAAACGTGGGCTTCCGAAGAGGTCTTTCTTCTTGCTTGCATTTCAACTCTGGTGAAGTGAAATTCCGAAGAGCGGCTGTTACACTTCAACTCTTGGTGAAATGTGCCTCCGAAGAGGTCTTTATTTTGTTTGCATTTCAACTCTGGTGAAGTGAAATTCCGAAGAGCGGCTGTTACACTTCAACTCCTGGTGAAATGTGCCTCCGAAGAGGTCTTTATTTTGTTTGCATTTCAACTCTGGTGAAGTGAAATTCCGAAGAGCGGCTGTTACACTTCAACTCCTGGTGAAATGTGCCTCCGAAGAGGTCTTTATTTTGTTTGCATTTCAACTCTGGTGAAGTGAAATTCCGAAGAGCGGCTGTTACACTTCAACTCCTGGTGAAATGTGCCCCAGAGAGGGTTTGCATTGCCTGGAAGTTACTCTCTCATGGTTGGAGGGTCATGACTCCTCCAATCTTTTTTGTTGAGTAGAGAACTTTCTTTTTTGTGGCATATGTCCCATTAGAGGTCTTTGTCCTCCGAAGAGTTGTGCCTCCGAAGAGGAGCATTTTGCCTCTGGAGAGGGCTTTGGTCTCTGAGGAGAAGCATGCGGCCTCCGTTAGAGAAGCATTTTGCCTCCGAAGAGGGCTTCGGTCTCTGAGGAGAAGCATTCGGTCTCCGTAGAGAAGCTTTTTGCCTCTGAAGAGGGCTTCGGTCTCTGAGGAGAAGCATTCGGTCTCCGTAGAGAAGCATCCTGCCTCCAAAGAGGGCTTCGGTCTCTGAGGAGAAGCATTCGGTCTCCGTAGAGAAGCTTTTTGCCTCCGAAGAGGGCTTCGGTCTCTGAGGAGAAGCATTTGGTCTCCGTAGAGAAGCATTTTGCCTTTGAAGAGGGCTCTGGTCTCTGAGGAGAAGCATTTGGTCTCCGTAGAGAAGCTTTTTGCCTCCGAAGAGGGCTTCGGTCTCTGAGGAGAAGCACTCGGTCTCCGTAGAGAAGCATTTCGCCTCCGAAGAGGGCTTTGGTCTCTGAGGAGAAGCATTCGGTCTCCGTAGAGAAGCACTTTGCCTCCGAAGAGGGCTTTGGTCTCTAAGGAGAAGCATTTGGTCTCCGTAGAGAAGCATTTCGCCTCTAAAGAGGGCTCTGGTCTCTGAGGAGAAGACATTTGGTCTCTGTAGAGAAGCTTTTTGCCTCCGAAGAGGGCTTTGGTCTCTGAGGAGAAGCATTCGGTCTCCGTAGAGAAGCACTTTGCCTCCGAAGAGGGCTTTGGTCTCTGAGGAGAAGCATTTGGTCTCCGTAGAGAAGCATTTCGCCTCTAAAGAGGGCTCTGGTCTCTGAGGAGAAGCATTTGGTCTCTGTAGAGAAGATTTTTGCCTCCGAAGAGGGCTTTTCACATTTCATCTCACGGGAGTATGTTGACCGGTTGTGGTGAAATGCGTGCCCCTAAGTAGGGTTATTGTCAGGAAGTTTGGAGTTTCCTTTTCTCGGTTGGATGGATTCTCGGGAGTATGTCGACCGATAACTCCATGACTTTGTAACAAGAAAGACGCCTTTTTTTTTTTTTGGTGAAGCCCGCTTGAGGTCTTTATCCTCTGAGGAGTTATGCCTTCAAAGAGGGCTTGTGTTTCTGAAATATTCTTTTTGCTGGCTGACGCTTACTCACGCATGTCTCTTTGTCGTTGATTCATGTTGACAATCCCCATTGCTTCGCAAGTGTCACCAGTTTCAGCTGCCAAGCCTCTCCCTTACCCAAAGGAGTATATTTTATAGTTAAGCAAATTGGTGGTGGCAGATATAGGTTCTTTAACTTGCTGTTTGTTTGTTCAAGCATTTGTAGTTAGCTATATATGACCTGCTTCTATCCACCTTGCTTACTTTCGTCTGAAGTTCTCCTTTTGTAGGATTTGAATATGGGAATTTTGAATGGCTCAGTGCTTGACTGCTGGATGATGTCGCGGATCACTTGGTCTTGTGACTGGTAAGCTTTGTTTTTATGGCCTGCATTATTAAATCATTTTTTAGTAACACGATTAACGTATTTCATATGCCGAAATAAAACAAAGCAGTTTATAGTAGTAGGGAACACAAGAATTATAGCGGTTTAGCCGAAACTGGGCCTATATCCACTTTATAGCTTTTGTTATTCGCCTGCCTTGCAATTGCCTTTAACAAGAGAATCATATATTTGTAAATTCTTTGCAATATTTCAGCAAAGTTTTCATGTAAAATATGGATGTAAATGGTTGTTGTTCCAAGTTCTTGGAATTGGTTCTCTTTTGACAGTTGTGAATTTGATTGATTATATTAGCAATTCCTTAGTGCCGTCTTTAAGTGTGCATCATCTTCTTCTGTTGGCGGGTGGTTTTAACTGAAGAAACATACTCTAGCCAAATCTTATTTGCTTGCTTAGAGTACTTCTTATTCAGGATTTGACCCTGGAATTCTGTTGTTTAAGGCTTGCTTTTGAATGCTACCAAGGGTTGCTTGATATTGCAATGAATCAGCTTGATATTGATTGCCTGCAAATTTAGATCGATAATCTTAGTGATATTCTCAGAGTATTTCACATATCGAAATAAAATAAGCCAGTTGTAATAATAGGGAAAGCAAGACTTATAGTTTTTATTATTTATTGGCATTGCTTTTACAACAGATTTTGATACAAGAATCATTGGATTAGCACTCTTTTACAAATTTGAAACAGGGTGTTCAAGTAAGGTATGGAAGCAATTGCTGCCCCAGGCTTTAGGGATTGAATCTTTTGGCATAAGAGGACTGGATGGCAACATCTTTCAGAATCGAAACTTCCTTTCACTTTGAAGGTCTCCTTGGAGCGTGAGCACGTCTTCCCGCCTCATCCAATTTTTCCTTGCCTGGTGAGGGCTTGCTGTGATGATACTGATGATAGGACCTTCATCTCCCTGTGCCACGGTTCTTTTATTTGAGCTACATTGTTGAGCGGGAACCAGCTGCACCTTAGAGGATGAGGAGTAGTTAATTCCATCTTTTTTCACATACTGTTGCAGTTCATCCTGCTTGATCAATTCTTCAATCTCCTTCCTTAGATGGCGACATTGGTTAGTTTCATGGCCAGGTTGATTGTGGAATTGACAAAATTTCCCATTGTCTGTCGTGCTTCTCCTCATCGGAGATGGTTTGGGGTACACAACAACATCCTTTGTTGCGAAGAAGATGTTTTCCGGAGTGTCGGTCAAAGGAGCGAAGTCGGAGGGTATGAAGCGCCGAGCTTTTTTCAAGAGTTTCTGCTTTCTCCATCCCCCATTCTTCTCTTTCTGTTCAATCATTTCCGGTATGTATTCTTCATCGTTACCAGGACTCAATGGGTAATCGTCAACTATTCTTTCAAAAGTTCGCCTTGACAAACGTTCGTGGATAGTTGGTCGTGGCCACGAATTCTCTGTTTGGGGGAATGTTCCAATAGTAATGCCAGTTGCTCGTTGAGGAGTATTCCATTCTTCTGAAACCTGGGCCTCTTTGGCAATGGTTTTTATATCACTTTCTAGTCGATGGACTTCTTCCTGCAATGCGTTCATCTTATCCAGTATCCTATTGCTTTGAACTTCCATGTGTTGATATATTCCATATATCACGGCGTTTAATTCAGCCCTTGTGACTCCAATACTTGAAGCTGTTTCACTTAGCGTGGGAAGAGCAATGGCGTTGCTGCAAGTACCTTCAAACCTCAAAAACTTTCGTTTCCTTTCTGAAGCCATGATTTCTGTTAGAATTTTGTTGAACAATGGTTGAAGTTTGTCCTGAGTTCAATTCTCAGTGAAAGCACCAAAAATGTTAACGCTAAAATGTGAACGCTAACACCCCAGTGTGTGAAGTGTAGTTGTGAAAGCACCACCCGATAGATCGGGAAAGAATTACAAGCAAGTAATAGCAGAAAAGCAGTAAACAACAACAATTTTATAGTGGTTCGGCTTAAGGGTATAGCCTACGTCCACTCTGAGTACTTTTATTAATAATCTCGTTACAAGCTGATACAATTCTTCTCAAGTACAATATACTTCAAGCTACAAGTGATTTGGAACAAGTCTTAAGCTTCAATGTCGATTAAAGTTTTTAAATTCATGTTGAAGATGTGTGGTTTCTTCGTGAAGTTCTTTGATGTATTCCTCTAATCTTGAAAGCTCTAAGTGTTGATGAAGTTCTCAATGCAGCAAGGTAACGGTGTATGAAGAGAATGTGCCGAAAGTCCTTTGAATGTTGGAGGTGGTTGTCTATTTATAGAAAGTTCCGGTCTGGAATTATTGCCAAGTCCTAAGTCGTGGCCGACTTACGTTAAGTCGTAGCCGACTTAATATGAGTCGTGGCCGGTCCATCTGGCCCCTTCATGGCTTCACAAGAGTTCACTTGCACAAGTCCTAGGTCGCCTCCGAGTCAATACCACCCCTTCTTAGTAATATGGCCTCGGGTTTGCATTTAATAGCTTTAAGTCGTTCACGACTCAAATTAGGTCGTGAGTCGTGACCGAGATGACTGGGAGTTGAATCGTGCACAAGTTAAGAGGCTGCTGTGCTGAGTAGCCGCATTGAACTCATCTTCCTTTTCTTGAGTCGTGAACGAGCTAACATTGGTCCTAAATCGGTTGTGACTTGGGTCGGCAACTATTCTAGGTCGCCAGCTTGGTAAAACATTAGATCGGTAACTCGGTCAAGTCACTGAGTCGGCATCTCTTTTAGGCCTTAGGTCGGCCTTCCTATTAAGTCGGCATCCTCTGATTCTTAAGCCAGTACCCACGTTAGGTCGTCCACTGTTTTAGCCTTAACTCGGTATTTCTTAAGTCGGTATGCCTCTCAAACCTACTAAGTCGGTAACCCTTTGAGCCTTAAGTCGGTCTCCCTGATAAGGCAGTTAGGTCGGTATCTATGTTGAGTGTTAGGACGGCATACCCCTTAGGCCTTAGGTCACCACCTCTGTTAAGCCTTAAGTCGACATGCTTCTAACTGTTAGGTCGGAACCTCTTGATGCACTAGATCGGTAAGTCATGGTCGAGGCGGAGTTAACACAGATTATTAAATAGATATTGCCCAAATTTCCGGGATATCACATTCTTCCCCCCTTAAAAGAATTTCGTCCCCGAAATTTAAAACAAAGGTAATTTAATAATCTAGTTAAAGATTTAAAATTTAAACACAAGCATATATCAATCATATGCTAACAACCATAGCAACCTAGTCATCCAAACAAACAAATCTAACTATCGAGACAAAATTCCGGATAGAATTTTCTCGAGTTTCCCCAAGTATAAACACCGGGATACTCGCTCTATAGAACCCAAATAAACAAGACTACTAAGCCACAGAGCTTCCACTCATCTAGATCTACAAAACAAGATAGGATATCAGACTACAGACAAGTCTGAATCAACAATCAAAACTCCCTGAACTGCTGGTTCTACAACCAGAGATAGATCTTACACGTACTCTCTCAGAGATACGTGAAACACAACGAATTCCAGTTATCCAAAATCAAAGCCCTGACTTCGAAATCCAAATTCCTTCGCCTCTTATCCACAAAACTCTTCGGACGATCTTGGGCAGCCTACATCCTTCCTGATCAGCTCAACTCTTGTCGATGTTCCTTAGAAACAAACTGAACCAAAGACAGTCCAACAAAATGATCTTTCCAAGATCAACCAAAACTTAGAATACAACTCTATTCCAAATCAGAAAACAGAACTCACTTCTCTTATCCGGGAAAGATAAAACAAATGCACTCCAAACTGGCCTCAGATCCTGAAAGATTTCCTGTAGAACTCTCCAATCCAAACATTGCAATATCCAATTGCTTCCAAACTAAACAGCTACCACCATGCTTCCACTGCGCAACTCGCTTGAACAGATGAAAGTGCTGATTATGAACTCAAACACAGACTGGTCAACACATTCCAAATATAAAGTTCACATATCCAAAAATAAAACTCCGAGATTCCTCCAAAACCTGAGCTACTTTACCAAACTCAAAAATCATCCTATTACTAAGCCGATCCATCGGTACCACTTCTGAAATGCAGTCGATACCAAACTAAATCTCCAAATGCTGACAACTCTGACTTCTCGAAGACACCCAGAAAAATCTTTGAAACATAAGAAAACACTCAAATTATCGCAAGTCACTTTCGCGATCAATCCAGCCTAATTCCAAAGATACTGCCTTCTCTCTTAACTAATCAGAACAGCTTACGCTTATGTGGCCAATCCATCGAAGAAATAGATCAATGCTAGTGCTTCTAAAGTTACCCCAAGAAAAAAACTGCTAAGCCAGAAGACTTTCAAACCCAAAACTCTTCGAGAAACTCGGACCTCAAAGAAAATAGAAACACCCAGCTGAACACAGCCACAACATCGAAGCAGTCACTCTTCCTTAACCTGTCCAAAAGAAACATCTTCGGAGACATCGATAGTCACTGTGTCTCATCACACAGCTACTACACCTTGATAAATCAAGATATCATGACTGGCTTCTGTCCAACCGATAGATCCAAACTCTAGCTCATCCAAATTACCCTTCAAAAGTGAACCCCGAATCTTAACAGATTTCTTCAGAGATCAATGAAATCCTTACACCATCCAAAAGCTCACTCGAGACGGTATTAGGTCTACAGTCTCGACAAATACACTTCCAACCTTAATCATTCAAACTCTAACCATTTGTAGTCGTGTTACACACACCACCCTATCTACCTTTATAGCTTATTCGATAACCCGAACAGGTAACCCAACAAATAGGTAGAAATAAATATATATATAAATATATATATAAATATATATATATATATATATATATATAAAATTACAAATACGCTCTCTCGGGGAAGATAACGCTTAAGAGCCTAGGTATTCACCCAACCTAGCGCTATGATACCAACTGTGACGACCCGCCCTTATACTACCAGAAAGACGTATCGTCATGAAGAAAAAAAGGGATGAGAAAATAGAAAAGAAAGAGAAGAAAGAACAACAATATCAGAATCTCACAGCGGAACGAATAAATTATAATAATCACATAGGTATTTACATAGTATACAACATCAATCAGAGTTATACAGTCAATACATCACATACTAGACAGTTATAAGCACCTGTCTAGTTAATACAACATAACACAATCAACTCAATCAATACGACTCAGAGATACCAACACAGCGGAACTATATATATATATATCTACAACGCTGAAGCCTCCTGCTTCATTGCTCCTCCAGAATTCGTCAAAGCAAACCTGAATCCCTTGGCTACCCGTAAAAATTTGGGTACCCGAGAGTTTATGAAAAACAAAAATAAACTCCGGGTCAGACATGGGTCTAGTATGAGCAACAGTTTAAAGTTGCTTAATTTTGAAAATCCTTTGAAAACAAAAGGGTATCACGTAAGACTTCCCACACATAAACATGGGTAAGCTTTTACCTTACGCTAACCAAAACATTTCATAGGAAATTCAGTGATACTATAATAGGTCTAGGGTTTTCAAATAAATAGAAAATAGCCGAAATTGTTGCATCTATTAAATTCCAGCTACTAGCCACAAAAGTGGGTAATACAATCAAAACCGTTGGCACTTATTGGATTGTGGATTCCATACAATGGCAGGGCTACTGGGGTACCGCCCGTCGCAGTACGTGGCCTAGATCAACGTACCGAGGATCACTCCCTACCCCCTGCAACACAAGGCTGTAACCATTCCTTACTGAACAGTTCCAAACAAGATAAACCCCGCAGTTGTTTGCAACCAACTGCCCACATAGCCGAAAATAAAGGGACATCTAGATATGGGAATATCCTTGTTCTGTTTGGGCATGACCCACCTAATCTTGCTGCACCTCCTCTGTTTTAGCCATTCCCGGTTGATGAGGCTTGAGGCTGCGATTACCTTTAGAGAACATATTTCTTAGAATGCTCATCGCCCAACTGACGATGTGTTGAAAGCATACAATCCATACAAGTTCGTTCCGGGTTCGAACGAAACCGAAGGCATTATGTCGTTACACTCATTTTGGAATCACCCTCAGAGTTAACGACGATAACCCTTGCAATTTGAATCTTTATCTTCAATCCAGATTCACGACCTATCGTTAACATGGAATCGATGTGGTTTCGGATGTTCCAAATGAGGAAAACCGATCCCGGTCTCATCGAAATCCAAGACGTGTTTTTTAAGGCCAAGTTGTCTATTTATTCTTAACAGTTTAATTCAATATAATCAACATACACACAGATGGATAATTCATAATATCACAATAGATAATCACAGATAATCTCATAAACAGATAATCAATATCATCCAAACAGATAACTAAAAATTATCATATTTAAACCAAGCATCCATATCAGATAAATATTATTCATGTCAGATCTGAATTCACAATCAATCAAATATCAATATCATTCATCCATAAGCAATGATTTATAAATCACAATCTATAATTAATGAATTAAATTAACTACTTTAATCTCTAATTAATTTAAAGTAAATTAAATTAATTACTCATCTATAAAGCTTGCTTGTACAATCATTGATTAAATTAATTAATCATCCTCTAAATATTCATCTTGATTAAACACCTTTGATTAATCATTCACTAATTGCAATAGGTAATTAGTCTTTATTTAATTTCATAGATTGATTATCCTAAACCATTCGTAGTAATTAACATATAATTACTTCATTTATATTAATTAAATATAATTAATTACATTTTTCCTTAATTAATCACCACATTATTAATTATTTCTTAATTAACCAATTCTTAATTTACATCATTAATTATACTAATTAATGATCTTTAATTTATATTTAAATTAAATTACTTTGATTAAATTAATTACATTCAGTAATTAATCTTTAATTAAACACAATTATTAATCATCCTTGATTAATATCAACCAGTAATTAAATACCCTTAATTACTCATATTAATAATTTAATTATCCCATAATTAATTATCTCCATTAATTAATCCCTTGATTAATTACAACAGTAATTATCCAAATTACTTTTTTTATATATCATCTTTCACTAATTACATTCAGTGATTAACATTAATTACTTCCTCAAGTAATTGTGCTCCATTGAATAAATTAAGTAGTTATACTTATCAATTTGTCAAACGATTCTCTTAAATTTATTAAACTAAATTAATTAACTTAATTTAATTATTATATCAAAATTAATTACAATAAGTAATTAATCTCTTAATTACTTTTATCAAGTAATTACATTTAACCCCTTACAATAGATTATCTAATTAATCTGATTAATTATATTAATTAATGACATACATTAATTAATTAATAATCTTTAGTTAATTATCTTCATTAACTAATAACATTTATTAAATTACTCCTTAATTTATCTTTATTTATAAATTAATTTCAATTATTAATTTATAAATTTAGTAAATACACCATCCATTTATTATCTTATTAACTAAATCATTTAATGCCTTAATTATTGTTAAGATAATTTATTTCTTATCTAATGACTTAATTAATATAAAAGTGTATTAGAACATTACACTTTTAAATTTAAATTCAAATTCCATTCTGAGTTTAAGATTCAAAAAGATTGTTTATTAAACATTATTCAAATTTAAATTCAATTTATAATCTTTAAATAAATGTAGATAACATTTATTATTTACATATGAACTTATATAAGAAAAGCCTTTAAATTCAACCACATAAGTCTTTATTTAAATTTAAACTTCCAAGAGACATTCATATTTTAACAACTGATTTAAACTTACAGATTTGAATTCGAAGTGATCTTGAATCCACCAATTTACCTTTAAGTTAAAACTTTGATTTAAACTTCCTTTTAAAAAAAACTGGAATTAAAAACTTGATTTCCAAATCCAATCCATTTTAAAACCTTAAGGTTCAAATGTTCATTTGAAAATACACTTTAAATCTTGTGAATTAAAATCCAGTTTAAATTCTGTTTTCAAATTTTAAAGTAATTTAAAATCTGAAAAGAACTATCAGGTTATAATATTGGAAAAACTGAAAACCTTCTTTTTAAAAATTTTAAAAATTTTAAGATTTCAAAGTCATTTGAATTCTGATTTCCTCTGGGTTTAAACTTAGTTTCATCATCTGTTGTACAATTTTTAACTCAGGTTTGTTGTTTTAATTTTTTTTTTAACCTTACAGGCTTTAAAACCTGTAAACAAAATTCTACCCGAGCCTCAGCAAAAACAGTTCGGGTCAAAGCGAAAAAAGCACGAACCAATCCTTGAACGTCTTCGAGTAAAACTCGAGCATCTCCTCTCAGGAAAACCCAGAGACAATAAAACCCAAAATGCTCGCCGTGCACATGCACGGAGTTGGCGCCGGGCTCTAGCGATCGAGACCACCCCCCTTCAAGTCGCAAATCGTTCCAACGTTGACCCTGAATCAACGAACAACCCTAAAGCACGGTCGTTCAAAATCGAGTATAGCTCGATAACTTCGAACCCATCACCCACACATAAATACACCTCGGCCTGGCATCTCCGACCCCCAGCATCACCGCCCCTTTACCCACATGCTCATCTACAACCTAGGCACCTTTCCCCTAAATCCGGCCACACTCGATGCTACGGCGAAGTCGTAGCGACCAAAGATGTGTGCAACAGTAAAAATTAGGTTTAGAAACTAAATCTCATGACCGCTGCCTCCACCTGCTTCTGATCATCCACCACCCAATTTTCCTGGCTTCTCCAGTCACTCGTCCCTCACCACAGAGAACCCCGAGCACTCCGGTCCCCTTGATCACCCACAAATCGACAATAATCCACTTTCGTTCAAAACCAAACTACACCTTTAATACTTAACTGAAAATTTAAGTTTTAGTTTGAAAAATCATAAGTTTGGATGATGTTTCAAATTGCATGCCTGAATCGTAGAATCATAGTGTTGGGATTTTCACTTATTTATAGTTTGGTCTGTTAATTTGATTACCAGAAACAAACCATATTTCTTTTACTAAAATAAAATTTTTAAAACTAAAATTGGTGATTAAATACACAAGTTTTACTTAAAACATAAGTTTAAATAGAGACTACATCAAGAGATATCGAATTTAAAATCAAATGAGAACCTGGAAACATGACCAGAGAGTACCCTTAACTACAACAGAACATTCATATCATATATTCCTTTATAAGCACAGAGAAAAGCACATATATATACTTGCATTCAAACATAATGTTTCTAGAAAATCTATGCAACCAAATTACTACTTATGTTATTTAAATCTTGAAGTTACTTACCATAGGTTTTTGAAAGCAAATCATGAACTTAAATCTTAAATACAGAGGTGTATCACAGGCTATCAACACACATACACAGTAACACATATACCCAGGAATGCATTAAGTTATATACACATCAGTAGTTAAGCAACATATAAACTTAAGTATTTTAAAATTTAGGTTACTCACCTTGCATGTAAAAAAATGAACAGGGCATCCTTTGGTTTGAAACAGGTTGAACTTTAAAACTGGAAAGTAGTTTTGCTTCATTTCCTTAATCTTCTTCTCTTTGTTGGATTTGCAAACATTATTCAAGTTTGTATAAATTGAAATGTTTACTATTCTTTCTTGTTTCAGGCTTGATATGTTTTGTGAACGAACAAAAATAAAAAGACCTATATAAAGAAGTTTTCAGGGGAAGGTAATAACTGGGTTTGCACATGCTAGTACAATTAGGCTCTTGTTTGTATCAGGCAAGATATTTTAATTAGGGGCTGAGTTGATCTTTAAAACAGTTCGAAATGATTTTATTACTTGCTAAGAAATGAAGCATTTATTGCCAATGTACTTTATGTCTCTACTAATCCTCATTTTTATGCTTAGATTTTTTGCTTTGTTTATATTTACTTTACTTTGCATCTCCAAGTACTATAGGCTACACACCTATTTTACTTACCTGGCAACTTCATTTATTTGATCTTTTTATACAAGGCCTGCATATTTTCCTACTACAACATCTTGCTTAACATTCTTGTAGGTTGACTACACTTTCCTATGCCTGCATCATATTTTTCTTATTTTATTTTGTTTTATGCTTGATGTTTATACTTGTCTGAATCTTAATCTATTCTTGCCTGCATACTTTATTTACAAGCTACTAGCATTTTTATTTTATTTTGTTTAATTGCCAACATAATTATTGTACAGACATGATTACATGTTTTTTTTTACATACACATTATAAAAATTGCTTTAATCATTTGTTTTTCTTAACTATGCTTTGCATTCCTTTCTCTAACCTGCATATGTTTAGATATTTTATTTATTTATTTTCTTTTATTTTGTTTCTCTAACCTTCATATGTTTAGATATTTTATGTACTTTACTTTGTTTTGTCTCATAACTTTGCTTTACTTTTACTACTTGCCTGCATATTATATCTTATTTTTGTTCTTAGCTTATTCTTGTTGTTAATTATAAACTTTACTTATGTATTAAGTTTTATTTCTAATACAAGTGCTTGTTATTATTACACTTATTATTTTAAACTTATGTAAATCTTGGTTATAAGACTTATTTTATTTTAAACTTACAAATCTTAGTTTTCCAAAACATAGGTTTAAAATAACAGTTCCTATTTATTTAAAATCCATTGTAAAGATATTACATTATTATTATTGTTTAAATAAAACTCATTATTAAATTGAAAATAAATTTTCAAAAGAAACTATCTCTTTAAAATATAAATACTTATTTATCAAGCTATATTTTAAAAAAACAAAACAAAACTTTTTATTTAATTTAAACTCTAGGCTAAACCATTTTAAACAAATTAAACTTTATCTTGAGTATTTTTAAGATCATATTATTATTTATTCAATGTTAGATTTCCAAATTATCAAAAATAGTAGAATTAGAAAACATAACTTTCTTTTTTAATTTAAAACAGAGCTTATCTATTTATAATATATACAATTATATGCATATATAGATTATAAATAGAAACAATTTAAATTAGCTTTTAAAAGATAAATTATCAGTTAAATATTTGTTTAAAGGAAGATTATTAAATCAATTCAATTATTATCAAAATAATCTAATTTTTAATGCAGATTATTAAATAGATATTTCCCAAATTTCCGGGATATCACAGCGTGAACGAAGTCGCGGCCTTCATAAGTGATTTGCCATCAATCCAAAGTTCCATCCCCGATCTTAAACGTTGGATTGCTTCGTCTCGACAAGATCTACGTTTTCCTAGTTGAACGTTTCTTGAATCAATGCTTGGATTTGAAAAAAATTGAGGGGGAAGAAGATTGAGTTTCGGCCATTGGTAATATAAACGGCGGCTGGACGTTTTCAACTAGGGTTAGGGTTTAGTTTTCTTGAAAATGAAGATAATGAAGTGCTTATATAGAAAAAACAATGAACACTATTCATCCCGGAATTTCCGAACTCCAAACGAAGCGTGCCGGTTGGCGTTCCTAAGGTTTACCCCGCGTTCCGAACACAATGGAATGTGTTTAGGGAGATAATTTGATCATCTATGCAAGTTATGGCAATAAACGTTCGATTTGAAATTAAATCGGTAAATCAAATTTCTAGGCGTTTTAGTTTTCCTCGGAAAAACAGTAGATCCGATTGACACGAAATTTGAAACCATACAATAATAGCACATTACGGATCCGTTGAAACTGGTTTCGTCGAAATCCGAGACAGTTTGAAAAATGACTATTTTAACTCGTCAAATTAATATTAAAACAATTTCGATGTGTTTCGAGCTGCCACAGTCAAACGAAAACTCTGATTGCTACGAGAATTGAAATTCGATAATAACAAACTATTACCGATCCAATGGAACTAGTTTCGTCCAATTCTGAGACTGTTCGAAAAATGGCTAATTTCACTAGTCGGTTTAAATATTAAAATATTCAATTTTCACAACTAAACTCTAAATTCAATTTTAAAAGTTCTAAAACATCATTCTAACTCCAATATGATAAAATAAAATTTTACAAATCAATTTCAATCATATTTAACCAGTTATTCAATTATTTCTATATTTTCAACTATTTAATTATCGATTTAATTATCCAATTAAATCTAATTATTTGAAATAAAATTTATTCGACTTATAAATCTCACTTATTAATATTTAAAATTAATTAAATATACAAATTTTAATTGACAGAAATTCTGGGTCGTTACAAATTAAATGATTTTAAATCTTTAAACTTTGAATCCAGTTAAGCGATATTTTGAAATAGATTTTGATCGATAAATCGAATTGTTTAAGTGAATTACTTAAAGGATTTAAATTGAAATTCTGTAGTTGATTTTGAAGTATAAATGGACTTATCGAACTTGATTTATTGAAACATTGAAATTTTGTAACTTTGAAATCTATTAGAAGTGGAATTGCCAAAATTGATATTTCAAGATGTAAAATTGGGCCTTGATTGAAATTTGGATATGGTCCAGATTGATTGAAATGGAAAAAATAGTTGAATTTGACGTTAATTTCAAATTTATTTCCTTCATATAAATTGTAAAATGTTCTATGAAATTCGAAATTATTAAGATTTTCAACCTTTAAACTAAATTTATCTATTCTAATTATTTTAAACCATTTCAAATTTATTTAAAGTATTTTAATTTATTTTAAACTATTGTAAATGTATTTAAAGTATTTTGATCTATTTAAATCTATTTTAAATCTATTTAAAGTATTTTAACCTTTTTTAATCTATTTAATTTGTTCAAAATTATTTAATCTATTTAAAGTATTTTACCTTTTTTAATCTATTTAATGTATTTTAAAATTATTTAATCTATTTTAAATCTATTTAATCTATTTTAATCTATTTAAACGATATTAATCCATTTAAACCTATTTTAAACTGTATTAACCTGTTTTAATCTATTTTATACTATCTTAAACTATTTTTAAAACTAATTTGGATTATCTATATTTTCTGAATTTCAGGTTTGTAAAGTGGAAGTTTCTATTTAAATCCTTAATTTTAAAGTAGAATACGACTAAATGATGTAATAACATAAGCTGGGATTTAAATGGCATATTTTACGAATAAGATCATTTTAAATGAGGATTTAATCTGTTTTGCAAATATGAATTCGAAAGTGATATGAATCAAATGTGATTTAATTTCGAAGGTAAATATGAGTTCAAAAATGATATGGTTTTGAGAATATGAGATTTTTCATCAATTTGAATTAACTTTGAAATGTAAAAGAACCATCTGGTGTGAAATAAGCATTTGGTTTTTAAAGAGATCGGGATCGAATATTGTCATTCTCTATGCCAATACCGAAAACCACTTTGACAACTATGTACATGCTGGAGATTCCAGAAATAAAGTAGGATAGTTTGGGAACAATTCGGTATGAGGTATTTACGTGACCCTGACTCCAATGAGTCAGCTAAGATGTGACTAAAACAGGAGCTATACTGGGCTAAGTAAGGTCATTCCTCCTATAGGGCACATTTCTTCATTACTATATTTTGACATTGTGATTGATTTAATGGCCACCCATCGATTTTGATTATGTGAGTGTGTCTGTGATGGGTGGTAGTAGCTGCTATGCATTACCACCAGTTCGGGAGTGCAATTGGTATATCTACCTTGCCATTGCCTCGAGTGTCGTGTTCACATGCCCTATCGTGCCTTCTACGAGTTTGGTTTGGACCATACCTATGGAGTGCCCTCTGATAGCCCTTCAGTTTACGGTGGAATTACAGTACTGTACAGACTATGGGAATATATAAAATGTGTTAAGGAGGATATGGGTAATGCCTTAACGTTATTTTAATACTTTACTTTATTGTAGACACTATTATAATAGTGTGTTGTACTATGTATGTAGATAGTTTAACGAATCCTTAAGAGATGTGAATCCCGAACATCTCTTGAGTTATTGCAATCACGTTGACACTAGATAGGAGACGTCAAACCCTGTAGACATCTCTGACGCTATTACACTCATTTTTATTTATTGTTGATCTAACTTACATAAGATCCTTTTGTTCTGACTCCAATATTTTGCCTTTTCAATTCGCTCGAGTCAGTCTGAGCTTTTCAGTTTATTAATGACCGCTTTTTGGAGGATGAAGATGAAGATTCTACATTATATTATTTATTATATTTATTCCACCGCATTAATATTGTTCCGCTGCATTTATTTATTATTTATTATTGGTGTATGTACTCTGATTTTGTATCGTAAAAGTATAATCAATGTCATTTTTGAACCGCTTCATGAACTGTTTATTTTATTATTATATCTTGTTATTCTGCTGCAAGATTTTTTCTTTGTTTTTTTCTTTGTTTCTCGGAGTTTTCTTTTTTACCCCATAACAATCCTAACTTTTGAATGGTTTGAGTTTGACATGTGTGATCCATTGTCGATTTGAACTGTCCAAAAGGTGGGTCATTACAGTTGGTATCAAAGATTTGGTATAGCGATAACCTTAGCTTTGTAGGGTCCGACTCATTAGAGAATAGGTTAGTAACACCCTAGAATAAGTCGCCGAGTGTATATATGAGATTGCGTATTTGTTAGCGTTGTAAAGGGTTTTTGTATTGTGTTAATCTATTTTGTTTTGTATTTATAAATTCTAGTCAGTACATGGAATGTTGTGACATCGAAAGGGATTTCTAAACACTTAATAGGGCAGACCGACAAAATATTGTTTAGAAATATAGGTAAATGAAATAATTTTACCTAGTATTATATTTTTAGTATAAAAAATAATCTTTATAAATGTATATAATGGTGTGTAATATGTTTGGTTGTTGTTAGGAAGTGAAATTCCATGAATAGTTGGTTGTGAAATAAGATTACAAATAAAATGAATATAAATTGAAATTTGAGAACTTAAGTTCCGAGATTTTGGAAATTTCTTTCAAAAGATTTTGGAATTTAATATTAGTGATATTTGGAAGTATTTTCTGATATAAATATTTCACTATGATTTGAAAGAAATGTTTTAAAGGGCTTTTGGAAGGAAATAAGGAAATAAGATCTGTACTCCCTTCTCTTTTGCTGGAAAATAATTTCGGCGATGAGTGCACGCGTCATCGACGTTCATGTTCGAGTTTCAAAGTAGGAAGACTGCTGTAGTAGTTTTACAGCATATTTTTTTATTATAAACAAATCTAAATATTGAATTCCTAAATAGGATTTGATCTATAAAGGATATAAATGTATATATTTTATTAAAATGATTTGAAATGTAACCCTAAGTTTAGTTCTTAAAACTTTCTGATAATTAGTGGTTTCAATTATAACAATAAATGAAATCTTAACCTTATAGTAATTAGAAATTTCTAAAAACGGAAAATAAGAAATTTGATGCTAAGTGATTAGGAAATATATAAGAAATTGAAAATTTGTAACTTGTAGATATGAAAATTTAGAAGATATAACTATTGAATATTTTGTTAATTAATTGTGACGACCCGGATTTTTGGTTATCAAATATTGGGCAATTAACTAATTTTAAATTTTTAAATATTGAATTTTTTAAGTCGAATAGAGGAGTTTTCAGATATTTAAAATGTCCGAATATATATAAATTGATTAGAAGAACTATAATAAATAAGAATTATAAATCCCTGGATGTGATTGATTTTGTAGAAATATGTATATATAAGTTCCACCATTGAAACCCAAGGTAGAGTACCCATATATTCGTAAATATAAATATATACAAGTTTGTGAATATATATATATAAGTATATAAGTGTATAAGTAATGTATATGAAATTTTGAATAAAGGTAATATATATATATATTGATGAAAATACAGAAGTATACGAAGGTATGTATAAGTGTAGATATATGTGTGTGATAACAAACACATGCAAATGAAAGACATGTATATACGTAGAAATAATACATATAAGATATATATATATATATATATATATATATATATAAGACAAGAAGTGAAATAAACATGTACATCGTGTGGATGTACATATTTATAAGTATGTATTTTTGTCAAAATATATATACTAGTAATTGGACAAAAGCATGTTCATATAGTCAAATTGGTTTACATATATCAACTCATGTAAAAATATTTGTAAACACATAGGGAGACAACATCAAATCCAAGCACACAAAACATATAATCAATGTCAAAAGAAACATCAGGTCAAGCTTGAAAATATGTAAATCCAATCAAATCAACTTGGAAAATCAAATCAACTTTGTATATATTCAAGTCAAAGGAAAAATCATACCAAAGATCTCATCATCTCAAAAGAAAGAAAAGGAAATGTAAAAGAGAAATTATATAAAGGCAAAGCCTACATATGTACAGACCCCTATCTTCTTTTATACACTTCCACCTATACACACATACTAACACATATCTATCACTGTTGGTTGACTTCATTTACACATCCTACTTCACATACGATAAATATATACAAAGTGATGTCATTCTAAGAGAAGAGGGGAAAAAAGGGTTATAGTAGCAGTTCATTTCTTCATAACTGTGAGTATTCACCTACCTTTTGTTCATAGCAATTACAATTATATATATGTATAATTGTAGTCCTTAAATTATGTCAAACATTCACGAGTTGATATGTATATATGCTTGTTAAACCATGAAAGATCAACTTATAGCCCAAAGTAAATCGTTGTGCTTCTTCTTCTTTACTCTGTTAAGGTTTTATTTGATAAATCAGTAAGTCCATCGACTTTAAAAATAAGTTAATCAAAATCTATTATGTCTTAAACCTGGGTTCCAAAACAAATATTGTTCATATTTGAGTATAGTATATTTTTAAATTTGTTTCATTTAATTTTATCAAGTGGGTAGAGGAGAATCACCATGTTACACATAGGAGGTCGAGTATAGTTGAGATTCGAGTTCCTTTATTTAATCAACGAATTATACAGATGTGATCGTTGAGGGAAGACACAGTTTTTAAGATGGGTTTGGGAATTTAAAGTAGCATATGGAAGTGCAAAAGTTAAGATGATCGATTTTGGGCGGAAAATCAAATTCAAGCGACATCGTCAATTTCGAGACGCAGGGTTCGGCATGAAGAGGGTTCAGGGAGTGGCACGTCAGGGAAAAATGATGTGGCATTTTTCTAAAGCCTGGGGTGGTCAGGCGAATTGGGCGTGGGGTTTAAGAGGGGTTCTTGGTTGTGGTCGGTTCAGGGTGAACAGTAGTGTTGGGGGTTTGTGGTATGGGGGGAATGGATGGGCGAAGTGTGGCGGTCCTACTGGTGGTTGTACTAGGCAAGAGAAGGGGTTGGTTCATTTTCTAGTGAGGGGATACTTTTGTTCGATTTTGATTTTGGGCTTTTGAGGAGGAACTGGGTGGCCGAACGTGCTTGGGTTGTCGCATGGGATTGACGTGGATGATCGACAGCAAGGTTTGTGGTTATGGGAAAGTGTGCATGTGCACGTCATGGTGCACGGTTTGGTTCTCAGGTAAGTGTATGAAGTAGAAGAAATAAGGGGAGGAATTGGAGGGAGAAAAGAAGAGGGGAAGAGGAATGAGCCGAAGAAATAAGGGAAAAGAAAAGAAGATGGAAAAAAGAACGGAGAAAAGAAATAAAAAAAAAGAAGAAGAAAAAAACTAAAGGAAATGGAAGAGAGGAAAAAAGGACAAGCGAAAAGGAAGTAAGAGATGAGAAAAAGAAAAGGAGAAATGGAAAAAATATACATATATATTTATATATACATACATACATATATATATATATATATGTATGTATATATACATACATACATATATATTTGTATATACATATATATACATATATATGTATATATATATGTATATATGATAAAATTAAATATTCAAAAATCAAAAATCTATTTCATTTTAAGTTCAAGTCACATGAAGTTCTTTACATCTAAATCCGAGTAACGATTATTATAAATTCGTAGTATTGATTTTCCCTTAAATTAGAGTTATTGAGATTTTAAAAATTAAAATGGGTAAGTAATTGTATTATTATTATTTGACTTAACCTGTGGGTAATTAATGATAGTTTATAATTTATTTTCAGTTAATAAATTGGTTAATTTGAAACCAATTTGGATAAAATATAAATGAAATCGACTAAGTAAAGTTTATATAATCCTAAGGAGTGAATCAACTTGATATTGGTTATTTATCATTAAATTAGCTAACGATCTATATCTTTGCTTATCTACATTTGATTTTTGTTTCAGTTATTCTAGTTTATACTATCGAGTGGTCAAACAAGTTAAAATAATTGGATTGAAATAATAGTATGTTTTTCTTGAAAATAATAATCCACAATAAGTTCCCATATTTAAATATGGTCACAATAAATAATAAATTGTTTATTTCAAACAATTTTACCCTTTCAAATTTGTCACTTGGTTTCGAAGAGACCGGGATCGGATATTAGCGTTATCCGAAACCACTTCGATTCAATAATTCACTACAAATCTTTACGGGTTGGATTATATAGTCTAATAAGCCGGAATTGAATAAATTAAATAAATCTGATTATTTTAAATAAGTAACTATCTTAGAAATTAGTTTAATATAAATGGATTTCCGGGAAAGTGGTTTTGGTTAAAATAAGATAAAACTCGTCCAGTTGTACGAGTTCCCTTGGTTTTAAAGGATTTTCAAAACTTATGTATTACATGTTAAATGGGTTTGCCCATGCTGGTTTCCGGCTTGACTCGGGTGTTACTTTATTGTAATGCTCGGGTCAGACCGAGAATTATAGATTTTCAGGTTAGGACGTTTGGAGCTCAGGAGACGAGCTGGATGACAGAGACGTATTGATTTTATTCCACTGTGTATTATGGACCGTATAGACATTATTTAGGCATAAGTTATTATAACTACCAAGATTTGTTATACTCTGATATCTTGTATGTTTATTGACAGTTATAGATTTTCATGTATAAATGCTTCTATTTGTATATTATATTTTGTTTAGCTGCGTTTGTGAGATTCTATGCTATTTTTTTCCGTTTCTTCTTTTACCCCTTTTTCTTCTTAACTCTAACAGCTTGGTATTTTCGACACTCGATTGCTCAACACTTTATACAGTGAACATATTATTGTCGATTTTCAGGGTCGAAAATCTTTTGGGCCGTTAAATTTAGTATCAGAGCCGAAGGTTAAGCGAGAACCTTGGCTTTGATGGGAATTACTCATTAGAGATAGGGTCAGTAGTACCCTAGAATGAGTTGAGTGTATTATATATGATGGCATACTTGTTATTTTGTTATATAATGATGTGAAAAACTATTTCAAAAGTAGTTTTTATATAAGGTTATATTTTGATACATATATATAAATAATTAATTTTTTTCTGAATTATTATAGTATATTAAGGAAATCGGTTGTTGTTATTGAAGCAATACTGGAGTATGAGAAGAGAGTTAAGGAAAGGACTGGACCAGGGCCTTATGATAATGTCACATGCTACAGATGTTACAATAAAGGTCACTACGCAACTAAGTGCAGTAAAACAAGGAAGGAATTGATAGATATATTCCAATGGTTCCGCTCTGAGATCTTATGCTTTAAGTGTCATGAGAGAGGACATTTTCTAAACCATTTCCCTAAAGTGAGGAAAGGGAAACGTAAACCCATAACACTAGTCGATGATTCGACTATTTGCTATCATTGTAAAATGACGGGACACATCACTAGGAATTGTCCCTAGAGACGGAAGAAAATAAAGGTTGTGGAACATCCTGCGGGAAGCGTGGAAGTTATCCAGATAGATGAAAGGGTAGAAACCTTTTGTGGCAAATGCTATAAGTGGGGACATCTTGTTGAAAATTGCATGTACGGGCTTTGCCCATTGAAAGGAAGTCCATAGGGTGGTTTTAATAAAGAATGCTAGGGCTTTGTTCTTTCCTAAACCCCTAGGTGATGGTGAAGGCGTCTAGATGTATGACTTTTGTAAAGCTCTTATTATGGGTAAATGGATGTAATGTTTGAACCTACTAGTGTGTATTCTATCAATGTGTGGAATTTTTTGTAGAAGTACGATCTAATATAAAATCATTTCTTATTTATTTGAACAAAAATTTATAATTGCTTAATTATTAACGTAGGAATTGAATTTGTTGGAATTGTAATTGAAGTTGAATGAGTTCAAATTCAAATCGGGAATTGATTTGAATTTGGAATGGGAATCGATGTTAATTCGAATTGATTTGGAATCTGGATTGAATCAATGTAAAGGGAAATTGAAATTGATTTGAATGGGAGATTGGAAATTGAACCAGTTGACTCTGAAACTACTTTCAAATAAATTGTTTTAATATAAACTACCTTAAATCCATTTTTCCAAGCTATTTACTATACAAACCTTTCTTTAAAAAAAAAATCAAACTATCTCATACAAACTATTCAACTATCTAACTAATTTACAACTATCTAACTATTTTACAACTATTTAACCATTTTACAACCATTTAACTATTTTAAACTTTTCAAGCTATTTTCAAAATTCAAACTGGTTAGAATGAAAATTGTTTATATTTAAACCATGGATTTAAATACTAACTGGGTTGAATTGAAGTATAACCCAAATGGAAATTGAAGCAATTCTGAAGTGAATGCTAAATCAGAATAGTGAAGCAAAAATGATTTTGAAGAAAAAGAGTATATTTTGAGAAATGTATGATGATAAAAATAAAGAGTAAATGGTCACTATAACTGGAAACTTACTTCTAAATAAGTAATGTGATAAATGACTCTGGAAAAGGAAATCGAACTTGGAAATTTGGTTTGACATTAAGGAGATTATATATAGTAGTTATATATATTTGTTCTATATTGAAACCCCTTTATTGAAAGTATAACTGGAAGGAAATGATCTTTAAAGGATATATGAAATATAAAGTGGAATCTATATAAGTATGAAGTGATCCAAAAAAAATTCAAGTTGAAAGAATAAACTTATAAATATATATATATATATATATATATATATATATATATATATATAAGAATGATTTGATGAGAATGGAACTGAAAGGTTTTGGGAACTCATGGATTTTGAAAGGCTTTTGGTTTTTCCAAAAGCAAATTTTGAGAATTTGGAAAGCCAAGTTTAAGGACTATCGATTTTGAGATATCGATTTTGAAGTTTATATGTGATACATATAAAAGAGTATGATTTGAACGGCACTATATGTGTATAATATGAAATATTTTGAGAATGCTATGGGGAAAAAGGCGCTCCCATTTAAAGTTGAAACTTATAGTAGGAGATCCACCGGGTGGTTCTGCCCTGAGCCCTAAGGGGTGTTCTAAATTTTGATCCCAGAGGATGTCCATAAAAAACTACAGTTCCTATGGATCATGGTTAGGGTAGCGTAATTCGAGGGCGCTGATGCCTATAGATACATTGGAGTTATGTTGTGATAACAGCGTAAGTCGAAGGGTGGAGATTGCCTAAAATCTATGCTTGATTTCGCTAGGAGAGCAACATAACATCGGTAGATTGCGATCTATGTTGTCCCATAGCGAAATTCGTGTGGCGTTGAGTGCCTACAGGCTACATTAGAACACGACTAGTCTAGTCTGCGATCTATGTAGTGAAATTTCATTTGGCAGCGAAATTCGAGGGCGCTGATGCCTACACTTACATAGTTTTTGCTTTGATGGCAACATAACCTTGGGTGTAGCTGCGATCATTGGTCGTTCCATGGCGAAATCGAGAGGTGCGGATGCCCTACGGTTTTCTTATAGATTTCGTTAGGATGGCGATGCAATCATCGTGCTAACCGCGACCCATGGATGGGGTAATGATTTCCATAGTATTCTAACAAAATTTTTTCCCAAGTACTTTTACTAGGTGTTGAAATAGGTCTACTAAGTACTTTCAGATTTTCTGTCCTACGCCTGACCAACGTATGACTGAATTTCTATGAGAACAAGGATGGACTTGCTGAGACATCGAGTTATGAAAAGTATTTTTATATAAAGATAGTTTGGTAATATTATGTAATTTTTAAAGTGATTTATAATTTTAAGATAAAAGTGTAAAGAGATAAATGTTTAAAAAATGATTTAACTAATAATAAACATCAAAATTAAAATTTTTGTTTCGTTCCTTTTCAAGGACGAAAAGTTCTAAAAGGGGAGGAATGTGACTACCCGGATTTTTGTTCATCAAATATTGGGCAATTAACTAATTTTAAAATTTTAAAATATTGATTTTTTTAAGTCGAGTAGAGGAGTTTCCTGATATTTAATATATAAATTGATTTGAAGAACTATAATAAATATGAATTATATACCCCTAGATTTGGTAGATTTTGTACAAATATGTATATATAAGGTCCACCATTGAAACCCAAGGTAGTATACCCATATATTTGTAAATATAAATATATACAAGTTTATGAATATATATATATATATATATATATAAGTGTACAAGTAATGTATATGAAAGTTTGAAAAAAGGTGTATATATATATATTGATGAAAATATACAAGTATACGAGGATATGTATAACTGTATGTGTATGTGTGTGACAGCAAAAACATGCAAATGAAAGACATGTATATACGTAGAAATAATACATATAAGATATATATGTGTGTGTCTATATATATATATATATGCGTGTGTGTGTGTAAATGTAAGATAAAAAGTAAATAAACATGTGCATTGTATGGATGTACATATCTATAAGTACGTATTTTTATCAAAATATATACACACTAGTAATTGGTCAAAAGCATGTTCATATAGTCAAATTGGTTTACATATATCAACTCGTGTAAAAATACTTATAAACACATAGGGAGACAATATCAAATCCAAGCACACAAAAACATGTAATCAAAGTCCAAAAAAAAAATCAAGTCAAGCTTGAAAATAAGGAGATCCAATCAAATCCATATGGAAAATCAAATCAACTTTGTATAAATTCAAGTCATAGGAAAAATCACACTAAAGATCTCATCAACTCAAAAGAAAGAAAAGGAAATGTAAAATCGAAAATATAAAGACAAAGCCTGCATGTGTAAAGACCATTATCTTCCTCTATACACTTCCACACACACACACAGATGTGTGTGTGTGTGTGTGTGTGTGTGTGTGCACATATCTATCACTGATGGTTGCCTTCATATACACATCCTACTTCACATACGAAAAATATATACAAGGTGCTTCCATTCTAACAGAAGAGGGAAAAAAGGGCTTGCAGTAGTAGTTCATTTCTTCATAACTGTGAGTATACACCTACCTTTTGTTCACAGCAATTATTGTAATATATATGTATAATTGTAGTCCTTAAATTATGTCAAACATTCGTGAGTTAATATATATATGCTTGTTAAACCATGAGTTAACTCCACTTTTTCAGCAAGGCTGTGATATCAAAAAATCGACGGAGACGCCAATGATAGTTCGTCTCGAAGAATGGTCAACTCAACATCTCAACAAAGCAAGTTCTGTTGAATGGCTTTTCAGATAAGATCCCCTACGGAGGGGGGGTCCAGGGGGGGTGCCAACCCCCCAAGGTGGGGGTGCGGGGGCAACGCCACCACTACGGTGATCGACCTGCAGGTTAACCTATCAGCGACTTAAGGCATAAAGCGGCTCAACCGAGTTAACGAGCTAACAGGAGAAGCGGCCTAACGACTGAAGGAGTCCACAACCTAATGACTTAAGGAGTCCACGACCTAACGACTTAAGGAGCGCCACGACCTAACAACTTAAGGAGTGCCGCGACCTAACGACTTAAGGAGTGCCACGACTCAGCGACTTAAGTGTTGGACGACTTAACGAGTTAAAGGTTGGACGACTTAATGGCTGAAGGGCTTCACGGCTTAGAGATTTAAAGCGGCAGTGACTTAAAACTTTCACGACCTACTATAAGTCGTTCACGACCTTGTACTTAGAGATTTAACTATGCCGCTTTCCATAAGTCGCTAATACCTATCAGTTAGTACAAATGGACATGTGCGAACTAGCTAGGTCGTGACTCCTAACGCCTTAACCCGCTGACGACCTACGACCTATCCTAAGTCGTGACCCATGACTTACGACTTACCTTAAGTCGTAAACGACTTAAGGCCTTTGAAGAATTCTCTATAAATAAGGCCTAGGCTCCAAACATAAGGGGACTTCTGGGGGGCTCATTCTTCGAAGCGTCGATACTCTGTCATTCTCTCGACTCAAACAGCGCTACAAGCACTCCAAACGCCAAAGATGCTACAACAAACTTCAAGAGAAGATTTGGATCATTCAACATGAACTCAAAAGATTCTTCTACATCAAAGTTTGAGCTACTAGTCCAAAATGTGTTGTAATCGAAGTACATTGTAAAGAATTGTAATCAAATCATCAATAAAGGAATTTAAAGTGGACGTAGGCTCAATCTTAAGCCGAACCACTGTAAAAGCTGTTGTCTTTTCTGCTTTCTCTGCGACTTTTCTACTTGCTTTTAGTTCCCGTGTTCACGGGTGGTGCTTTCACTCAATCTCTATATACACCGGGGTGTTAGCGTTCGATTTTAAGCGTTAACACTGTGGAAGATCAACTTATAGCCCAATGTAAATGACTATGCTTCTTCTTCTTTACTTTGTTAAGATTTTATTTGATAAAGCAATAAATCAATAAACTTTAAAAATAAGTAATTCAAAATCTATTACGTTTTAAACCTAGTTTCCAAAACAAATATTGTTCATATTTGAATATAGTATATTTTAAATTTTGTTTCAGTTAATTTTATCAAGTGGGTAGAGGGGAATCACCATGTTATAGACAAGAGGTCAAGTATAGTTGAGATTCGAGCACCTTTATTTAATCAACGAATTATACATCTGTGATCGTTGATGGAAGACACGATTTTTAACCAGGGTTTAGGAATTTATAGTAGCGTATGGAAGTGGAAATGTTAAGATGATTGGACTTGGGCGAAGAAGTAAATTCAAGTGACGTAGTTGATTTTGAGATGTGGGGTTCGGCGTGGAGAGGGTTCAGGGAGTGGCACGCCAAGGTAAAATGAGCAGCATTTTTCTAAAGCCGGGGGTGGTCAACGAAGTAGGCGTAGGGTTTAAGAGGGGTTCTTGGTTGTGGTCGGTTCTAGGTGAATAACGGTGTCCGAGAGAAGCTTTGGGGACGCGGTACGATGAGAAAAGGAGGAGGGAAGTGTGGCGGTCATGCTGGTGGAGTTTGGCAATGGTAAGTGGTCGGGGATGGTGGTACTAGGCAAGCAAAGGGGTCGATTCGTTTTCTGGTGAGGGTCACTGTAACGACCCAGAATTTATGCCAATTAAAAATTGTATATCTAATTGATTTTAAATATTAATAAGTGAAATTTATAAGTCGAATAATTTATTTTTCGAATATAAATTTAATTGGATAATTAAATCGATAATTAAATATTTGGAAATACAGAAATAGTTGAAAATTGGGTTTAATATGATCAAAATTGATTTGTAAAATTTTATTATATCGTATTGGAGTTATAATGATGTTATAGAACTTTAAAAATCGAATTAAAAGTTAATTTGTAAAAATCAAAAATTTTAATATTTAATTGACGAGTTAAAATAGCCATTTTTCAAACAGTCTCCGATTTCGACGAAACCAGTTTCATCGGATCCGTAATGTTATATTATTGTAAGATTTCAAATTTTGTGTCAATCGGATTTACCGTTTGTCCGGGGCAAGCCAAAACGCATAGAAATTGGTTTAAATCAATTTAATTTAAATTTGATCGTTTATTGCCGTAACTCGCATAGATGATCGAATTAGCCTCCGAAACACGTTCCATTGTGTTCGGAACGCGGGGTAAACCCTAGAAACGCTAGTCATCGCATGAGATTTGGAGTTCGGAAAATTTCGAGTGAATAGTAATTTGCAAATTTTCTGTAAAAGGCCCACCTTTGTCACAATTTACAACACAACCCTAACCCTAAATAGCCAGCCACCTTCTACATTATCAATGGCCGAAATTCTCTTGTTTTCTTCTTCAATTATTTCACAATCCACGCGTCAATTCGAAAATTCTTCAACTACGAAGTTGTAGATCGTAGCGAGAGCTACAAGATCAACGGTGGTGATCTGAATTGGGGCCGTGTAGTGGTCGCTAGGGGGGCGCGTTCACTGGCTGTTCATCCTCGTTGCGCATGCAAAAGTTGGAGCCGAGCTTGATGCTCCTCTGGCCGAAGGTAGAGGGGGAGATGGGCTATAAGGTGATGCTTGCGGATCGATGCAGAAGTCGTCGTGGTGGTGGCGATTTCAAGCCCTAGGTCGATGGTTTGGGTTCAAATCGCGTTCAATAACCTATAGCCGAACGTGAGGGAAGAAGATGATAAGCACGGCCTAGAATTCTCATCAAAGAAATGAACGACAGAGATAGTTTGAAGGTTATAAAATAAATATAAATTTGTAATTAAGTTATATTATAATTGTACAAACTTTAAAATAGTGTAACTTGTTCATACGAGGTCGGAAAATTACGAAACGAATTGCGTTGGCTTCGTTTTGTCGAGCGCTACGCAATGGAGCTAGAATGCAGTCGACTGGAGTCAGTGAAAAATTTGGGTAAAATTAAACGCACGTTTAATTTTATTCAAAATAAAACGCTGAAACCGCATTGAAACCAAAGTGAGAACTTCTCACTCAATCGAATTGTTTCGATTTAAATTTTAAATAGTTAGATTTAAAATTTATGATTGTATGCATGGATGATAAATTATTATCTGTTGATGATTGAAATAGACATTATACGCCGTATATTAAACGGAGGTTATTTATTAAAAACATATATCGCGATAATTCCATCTTGATTGGAATTGGTATTATATATGTACTTGGAGTTGATTTTCCCGCATTTTATAGCGGATGAGACCGTATTGCGCCACATAATAGCGGATAATATTTTATAAATTCCATATACCGTGATATTCTGATTTGAAACAGAATTGGTATTGTGCTAGTGGCTGTGGATGCAGGAAAACATGTTGGAGGGATCCAACTGGATTCCTCACCAGTATTTATTTGATTACAGATATTGTGATATTTGTTGATAATCATGTGATGATATATGATGTTTGGATGTCGCAGTTGATTATTTGGTGTTGTTGCATTATTGGACCTATTTTGAAGGTTTAAAAATATGAAAGGAATGATTTTGAAAATTTAAAAGGATTTTAAAGAAATTTTTGAAAAGTATACGTTTTATATAAGTTTTGGAATTGATTGATTTTAAATAAATAAACGTTATAATTTTAATGTTATAAAATTTAAGATTTTTGAGAAAATATAGTTAAAATGTGATTTTTGAAATATGGAGTTAATGAATTTTATAAAATAGTTTAAATTGAGATTTTTGGATTTTTATAAACGGTTTATATAAAAGATTTATAAAATTGATATTTATAAATTAAAAATAATAGAATTATAAAACGAGTTTTTATAAGTGTTAAAATGAAGTAAAAATGGATTTCATAAGTGAATGAAATTTATAGATTTATAAATTGGGAAGTTATAAAATGAATAGATTTTTGTAAAATAAAAGATTTATGAGTAATTAACTTATAAATCGGATTTTGGCATTTTAATTGAGATTTTCAAATAAGTATAAATGGTTTATAGATGAGATTTGTAAAATATATATTTTATAAATCTAAATAATGGAATTTTAAAAGAAGTTCTGTTAATGCTAAAAATGAGGTTATAAATGGAATTTTATAAGTAGTAAGATTTTTTAAATTTTGTAAATTGAAGTCTTTATAAAATATAAATGGGAATTTATAAACATTGTTTTATAAATCTTAAACCGACTTATTTTGATAAGTCAATTATTTTAGATTTTTAAAGGAGATATATTCACGATTTTGGACGATAGATAATCCTTTAAATGAAATGGGTAGAAAAATGTTGAATTTTGTTAACGAAGGATATTCACGATTTTAGGGCAGTGAATAATATATTAAAGTGATTTGGGGAGGTTATATTTTAAATAGAATTAAAACGATTTAAAGATGTTTTAATATGCATTAAGTGTCGAAACCATAGATTTCAACATTTATTGTTGAAATAGGCGTTTTCGAGAAATAGAAGGAAATGGTGGACTATAACACTGTTGTTATAGTAAATGATTTCGAAAGGAAATGTTTTATATAGTATTGGGATTTATATATTCATCTTAATTTCGAAACCCTATACTAGTGATTTTGGGTCGTCGTAATGATGTTTTATGCAACATTCCTTTTGACCCAAATAAATGGGTTTGAAAGAATGTTTTTCTTAGAGAATGAAATCTAGACTTAACTGTGTTTTAAGTATATTGAATATTTTCCAAGTGTTGAAAATAAATATATTTGTAAATGACTTATTATTAAATAAGTATGGAAATGTTTTCCTATATGAAGTGAATATTTTGAGATTTTATCTTTTAAAGATAAATTGGAAAATGAATATTAGAAATCGATTTGGAAATCGTATATTCATAGATATTTTGGAATTGTAAATTCACTATGGAATTTATAAAAGAAAGGGAATTTTTTTGGAATCTGGTGATGTTGTGCACGCCTATTGATAGTTAAATAACCGACTATCAATATTTACCTTTAAATAGGTATTTGTTGTGATTTGCTTGAATTTGAATGCCACACTTATTTTCAAAATAAGTGCTCACTATTCGGGTTAGCCGGGAAAGGACCTTGGGGTCGTATAACCCATTCCGAATATGTGATACGTCGTAATGGATAGCATCGATGACCGGTGTTGGAGACCGGATATTTATGAAAACGGAAGGATTACCGTCGAATGTTTCTGCATCGGCTGATCCCCGATATAGAAATTTATTACCCTTTGTGATGGGAAGTGCGGTCGTGATTAGTGAATATCCAGATTGTAAGAACTTCTTTGGAAGTGCCTTCGGTTCCATTCTATCCCGGAACGGACTTGTATGGATGTGTTTCTGACATTACAATTTGAGATGTAAAGCTGGTTTCTATCAAATATATTTCCGTTGGTTGCGGAGAATTTATTCTCTTAGCTTAACACCCTTAGAGGTTATGTAGTTGAGGTTACTAGTGATACATTCCCAAATTGGTAATGTGGCATACGAGGTGCTGTTGAGCATTTGATCAAAGCACAGCTTTATATAAAGCGTGGCTTTGTGGACGAGACTTCGTCGAACCACACACCCCGAAAATGGTCAAAACAAGAAGGATGCGGCAAGGTTATTAGGGGGTAGCGCCCCTTTACTGTATGTCATTCCTTCTTGATAGAGGTGGTATCATGGTATGGAGCCCAGATATTTAACCTATGTTGTTGCTGTAAATTTATTACTGTGTAGTTGTTGGAATCGAGGAACCTCGGATATAGATCGGTTACGATCGGGGAATGACATATTCGTGTTAGTAGTTACCCAGTTTGAAGGGTAACCCGACCTTGTGTTGGCAGAGATCTAACCGTAACGTTAGGTTCTCGGGTCGTCTTTCCAGAGGCGTACCCATATGGCAATAGGAAGTTCCTTGGCCTGACTATTTGTTGGAAATCCAAAGAAACAATACGATCTTGTATGGTTTTAGTTGTAGAACCTATCATTCACTTATGGTGATCACCACTGTCTCGATGGTAGCTATAGTAGGCATAAGTGCGAAATGCCTATGTTGGCCAAGATTTATATCTTTACTTTCGAAATGTTTTCCTACACTATGCACTAGTAATAATATCAAATGTTTCTTTTTAATGCGTATCAAGCATCTTTGACTATCATAAGGAGAAATCTCCTCCGATTCTACGTTTGCATTATGTGTGTGTGCGAGAGGCCTTATGGTAGTCTCATTTTCTAAAAAGCATTGTGAATCTATTTTAAATTTATCCTGTACTTTGTTTTAAAAATAAACTGTTTTAAGTTCTCACACCAGTCCCATGACTGGCCCAGAGTTTATTGTTTCCTTCCTAAACTCTGGGTGCCCACAAATTTCCACACGGGCAGTCTAGAGTTAGGTTATCAGGATATTCTGGAATTCAGGAGATGCTGGAGGCAAGCTTGATGGCATGGCGTATTCACTAGTATATAGTATTTCTTTTCCACTGTTTGTTGTTGTTGTTTTTGTTGTTGTTGTATACTCTGATGATGTAATGTAATGTGATGTAATGTAATAACTTATATAGTTCTTTGTTTAAAGATTATTCATTTATCTATTATATGTTGTTCCGCTGCGATTGTGAGATTCTGATATTGTTCTGTTGTTTCTTTCTGTTTTGTTCTATTTTTTCTCTCTTCTTCTATCTTTTTCTTCTTCTTTAACCATAACTGTACGGTTTTCCGGCATTCGATTGCTCGGTAGTTGATACAGTGGACGTATTGATGTCCGTTTTCGAGCGTCGAAAAGTCACATTCGTTACATTTAGTCTCAGAGCATATGGCTAAGTGACAACCATGGCTCAGTTGGGAATTACTCAACAGAGATAGAGTCGGTATTACTCTAGAATGAGTTTGTGTGTAATAATAGATACGAGCGCATATTTGTTAGTGGATATAAAATGTTTTATATTGTGTTTGCTTATCCGTTGAGTTGTTTGTGAATTCTGGTCGGTAGATGGGACGTCATATTATCGATAGTGGTTTCTAAACTCTTAAACGAGATAAAACGACATAGTATCATTTTAAATTGGGTAAATGAAATAATTTTACCTTGATTGTATTTTATATATAAAGGAATAATGTTTCAGAATTATTAAAGTGTATATCAATTGATTGTTTGGTTATTGAAAATGTAAGATATATGCAAGTTAATAAAAGTTGTTTGAATAAGTTAAATGAAACATATTGTAAAAGAATAAATTTTATAAGAGAAGAATTATAAGTATGGAAGTTATAATTAAAATGATTTACACTTGTGAAATTATATAAGTAGAAGATTTATAAATGTGATTTATAATCTAATAACAAAATTCCAGAGAAGTGTTTATGCTGAAACTGGTTAGTATACTTTGATTGATGTTTGCATATACATATATTATACTTTCTATGAATTTTTAAAAATATATGAAATTTTGACTTAAATATTTGATTTAATGATTTAAAATATAAAGAGATATTGGTTTTCTATGAGGTAAAATTTTACAAGTCAATTATTGGTTTTAAGTTGAATTTAAAGATTTTATTTATGATAAATAACTTTGTAATTAAATATGATTGATATGGAATTTTAAATCTAACTTACTAATTGTAATCAATTTTATTCATGAAATGGATATGTTTTGTATAATAAGTTTTATAGTGATTTTGTATAGGTTAAAAGGTATAAGTAAAAATGAATAAAATGTAACTTAAATATGACTCAACTTGATAATTGAAAATTTAGTTTTCAAATGGAGATTTAAGTAGTTTGGTGATAAGAATATTTTGTTTATCAAATGGGCATTTTAAATAAGGTGTTAAGTTATTTGTTAAAATAAAAAGTGAAGTAAAATAGTGTAATTTTGACTTAATAAATGAATTATAGTTAATTAGGATATTTTGTTTATAAAATTTTATTTTGTCTAATCATTAGTTAAATGATATCCAATGAATATTTTTTGAAGCGTGAGATATGTTTTATAAGTAAAAATCGCAAAAACTGAGATTTTAATATTTCTTAAATGTTATAGTAAATCTTGAATTTGAATTGGTAGCATTTCCAAATTGCCGTGGTTTTAAGGTAGCATTTTCTAAGTGCTACCATTTCTGAAATTAAACTATGTTTTGAAATACTAATGTACCTACTGTAACACTTTATAAGTGTTGTTGTTTCTGAAACTAATCTGTTTTGAAATACTAAAATATCTACTGAACACTTTATAAGTGCCGATGTTTGTGAAAATGACAATATTTTTGAAAGACTACTATATCTACCATAACGTTTTCTAAGTGCTGCTGTTTCTAAAAATACAATGTTTTTTGAAATTGTTATAATTGAACGAATCAACCTAGAAAATGCTACAACTTTAGTAATGAATATTGTTTTAAAGGTGTTATAATTTTCTAATTATTATGATCTCTAAATGATAACATTTCAAGTGTTATGATTTCCAAGTATTATGGTTTCAAAGTATTTGGTTTCGGAGTTGTTATACCTTTGAAAGCACTATGATTTTGGAAATGAATTTATTTAAAATTGTATTAAATTAAGCATTGACTTTAAATATGTTGACTTGAAACTTATTGAAATTGAAGATTGAAGTATATGACTTTATATCATGGTTATGGTTTAAGATGATTTTAAAGAGTAATTCAAGTTTAAAAAAATTAAAGGTAATATTCAGTGATTTGTAAATTTGGGTTTTATTTAAAATGGATGTCATATTGATTTGGTTTTTTTGAATGGAAATGATATCGTATTGACATAGTTTTGAAATGGATATGATATTTTGGTTTTAAAGCGTAAATGATTTTGAAATAAATATCCATAGGTAATAATAACTTTGGGTTGTTAAAAAGACCAGGATCGAAAATTTTATACTCTCTGCCAACTACGAAACCACTTTATCGACCATGTACGCGGTGGAGATTCCAGAATAAAGTAGATTGGTGGCAACGTCCTTTGAGGTATGAACGTGGACCCGACTCTCGGGAGTTGACATAAGATGGCTAAAACGGGAGCAATAGATGGGCTAATGAGGTCGCTCCTCTGATCGGACACACTCCTTCGATACCATTCTATTACTTGTGATTGATTTGGTGGCCACTTTTGATTTTTGATTTGGGGGTGTGGCTCAAGGTGGGAGGTAATAGCTGCTACGCATTACCACCGGTCCGGAAGTGCAATTAGTATACCTACCCTGGCATTGCCTAGTTGTGCCGTGTCACCTACCCTAGCGTGCCTTATACAATTTTGTTTTTTACCACACCTATGGAGTTTCCTTTGACGATGCCCAGTACGGGGAAGATTACGACACTGTATAGACTATGGGAATATATAAAACGTGTTAAGGTGGAAAATGTAAAGCCTTAATGCTATTTTTAATTATATTATACTTTACTTCTAGACATTATTATAATAGTGCATATTACTACATAGTAAATAGTTTAACGGATCCTTAGAGGATGGGCGGTCCCAAGCATCCTTTAAGTTACTTGTACATTTCTATTATAGTTCGCTTGAGTTGGCATACATTGTATACGTATGTATGTCCCGACTCGAGTGTTTTGTGTTTTGCTTTACGGTCAGGTCAGACTGAGTGAAACAGCATTTGAGACTCACCTTCAGATTTGGAGTTTTGCCTGAAGATTTAGCTATCTATTTCGCTTTCGGTTATCCAGTTGATTCCAGTGATGTATTCTGATTTATACTTGATTATCATATCGAGACTTCTGTTGTATCTTGTTACTTTTGTTGTAGTTTGTTTAACTCTGATGTATATATATAGTAGCTTCATGAACTACTATCTCTTTGCTTCTGCTGCATTATTTTATTACTCTGCATCTATTAAATTCCAGCTACTAGCCACAAAAGTGGGTAATATAATCAAAACCGTTGGCACTTATTGGATTGTGGATTCCATACAATGGCAGGGCTACTGGGGTGCCGGCCGTCACAGTACGTGGCCTAGATCAACGTACCGAGGATCACTCCCGACCTCCTGCAACACAAGGCTGGAACCATTCCTTACTGAACAGTCCCGAACAAGATAAACCCCGGCAGTTGTTGCAATCAACCGCCCACACAGCCGAAAATAAAGGGACATCTAGACAGGGGAATATCCTTGTCCTGCTTGGGCATGACCCACCTAACCTTGCTGCACCTCCTCTGTTTTAGCCATTCCCGGTTGATGAGGCTTGAGGCTACGATTACCTTTAGAGAACATATTTCTTAGAATGCTCATCGCCCACCTGACGATGTGTTGAAAGCATTCAATCCATACAAGTTCGTTCCGGGTTCGAACGAAACCGAAGGCATTATCTCGTTACACTCATTTTGGAATCACCCTCAGAGTTAACGACGATAACCCTTGCAATTTGAATCTTTATCTTCACTCCAAATTCACGACCTATCGTTAATTTGGAATCGATGTGGTTTTGGATGTTCCAAATGAGGAAAACCGATCCCGGTCTTATCGAAATCCAAGACGTGTTTTTTAAGGCCAAGTTGTCTATTTAGTCTTAACAGTTTAATTCAATATAATCAACATACACACAGATGGATAATTCATAATATCACAATAGATAATCACAGATAATCTCATAAACAGATAATCAATATCATCAAAACATATAACTAAAAATTATCATATTTAAACCAAGCATCCATATCAGATAAATATTATTCATGTCAGATCTGAATTCACAATCAATCAAATATCAATATCATTCATCCATAAGCAATGATTTATAAATCACAATCTATAATTAATGAATTAAATTAACTACTTTAATCTCTAATTAATTTAAAGTAAATTAAATTAATTACTCATCTATAAACCTTGCTTGTACAATCATTGATTAAATTAATTAATCATCCTCTAAATATTCATCTTGATTAAACACTTTTGATTAATCATTCGCTAATTACAATAGGTAATTAGTCTTTATTTAATTTCATAGATTGATTATCCTAAATCATTCGTAGTAATTGACATTTAATTACTTCATTTATATTAATTAAATATAATTAATTACATTTTTCCTTAATTAATCACCACATTATTAATTATTTCTTAATTAACCAATTCTTAATTTACATCATTAATTATACTAATTAATGTTCTTTAATTTATATTTAAATTAAATTACTTTGATTAAATTAATTACTTTCAGTAATTAATCTTTAATTAAACACAATTATTAGTCATCCTTGATTAATATCAACCAGTAATTAAATACCCTTAATTACTCATATTAATAATTTAATTATCCCATAATTAATTATCTCCATTAATTAATCCCTTGATTAACTACAAAAGTAATTATCCAAATTACTTTTTTTATATATCATCTTTCACTAATTACATTCAGTAATTAACATTAATTACTTCCTCAAGTAAGTGTGCTCCATTGAATAAATTAAGTAATTATACTTATCAATTTGTCAAACGATTCTCTTAAATTTATTAAACTAAATTAATTAACTTAATTTAATTATTATATCAAAATTAATTACAATAAATAATTAATCTCTTAATTACTTTAATCAAGTAATTACATTTAACCCCTTACAATAGATTATCTAATTATTCTGATTAATTATATTAATTAATGACATACATTAATTAATTAATAATCTTTAGTTAATTATCTTCATTAACTAATAACATTTCTTAAATTATTCCTTAATTTATCTTTATTTATAAATTAATTTCAATTATTAATTTATAAATTTAGTAAATACACCATCCATTTATTATCTTATTAACTAAATCATTTAATGCCTTAATTATTGTTAAGATAATTTATTTCTTATATAATGACTTAATTAATATAAAAGTGTATTAGAACATTACACTTTTAAATTTAAATTCAAATTCCATTCTGAGTTTAAGATTCAAAAAGATTGTTTATTAAACATTATTCAAATTTAAATTCAATTTATAATCTTTAAATAAATGTAGATAACATTTATTATTTACATATGAACTTATATAAGAAAAGCCTTTAAATTCAACCACTTAAGTCTTTATTTAAATTTAAACTTCCAAGAGACATTCATATTTTAACAACTGATTTAAACTTACAGATTTGAATTCGAAGTGATCTTGAATCCACCAATTTACCTTTAAGTTAAAACTTTGATTTAAACTTCCTTTTAAAAAAAACTGGAATTAAAAACTTGATTTCCAAATCCAATCCATTTTAAAACCTTAAGGTTCAAATGTTCATTTGAAAATATACTTTAAATCTTGTGAATTAAAATCCAGTTTAAATTCTGTTTTCAAATTTTAAAGTAATTTAAAATCTGAAAAGAACTATCTGGTTATAATATTGGAAAAACTAAAAACCTTCTTTTTAAACATTTTAAAACTTTTAAGATTTCAAAGTCATTTGAATTCTGATTTCCTCTGGGTTTAAACTTAGTTTCATCATATGTTGTACAATTTTTAACTCAGGTTTGTTGTTTTAATTTTTTTTTAACCTTACAGGCTTTAAAACCTGTAAATAAAATTCTACCCGAGCCTCAGCAAAAACAGTTTGGGTCAAAGCGGAAAAAACACGAACCAATCCTTGAACGTCTTCGAGTAAAACTCGAGCATCTCCTCTCAGGAAAACCCAGAGATAATAAAACCCAAAATGCTCGCCGTGCACATGCACGGAGTTGGCGCCGGGCTCTAGCGATCGAGACCACCCCCTTCAAGTCGCAAATCGTTCCAACGTTGACCCTGAATCAACGAACAACCCTAAAGCACGGTCGTTCAAAATCGAGTATAGCTCGATAACTTCGAACGCATCACCCACACATAAATACACCTCGGCCTGGCAACTCCGACCCCCAGCATCACCGCCCCTTTGCCCACATGCTCATCTACGACCTAGGCACCTTTCCCCTAAATCCGGCCACACTCGATGCTACGGCGAAGTCGTGGCGATCAAAGATGTGTGCAACAGTAAAAATTAGGTTTAGAAACTAAATCTCGTGACCGCTGCCTCCACCTGCTTCTGATCATCCACCACCAAATTTTCCTGGCTTCTCCAGTCACTCGTCCCTCACCACAGAGAACCCCGAGCACTCCGGTCCCCTTGATCACCCACAAATCGACAATAACCCACTTTCGTTCAAACCCAAACTACACCTTTAATACTTAACTGAAAATTTTAGTTTTAGTTTGAAAAATCATAAGTTTGGATGATGTTTCAAATTGCATGCCTGAATCATAGAATCATGGTGTTGGGATTTTCACTTATTTATAGTTTGGTCTGTTAATTTGATTACCAGAAACAAACCATATTTCTTTTACTAAAATAAAATTTTTAAAACTAAAATTGGTGATTAAATACACAAGTTTTACTTAAAAAATAAGTTTAAATAGAGACTACATCAAGAGATATCGAATTTAAAATTAAATGAGAACCTGGAAACATGAACAGAGAGTACCCTGAACTAAAACAGAACATTCATATCATATATTCCTATATAAGCACGGAGAAAAGCACATATATATACTTGCATTCAGACATGTTTCTAGAAAATCTATGCAACCAAATTACTACTTATGTTATTTAAATCTTGAAGTTACTCACCATAGGTTTTTGAAAGCAAAGCATGAACTTAAATCTTAAATACAGAGGTGTATCACAGGCTATCAACACACATACACAGTAACACATATACCCAGGAATGCATTAAGTTATATACACATCAGTAGTTAAGCAACATATAAACTTAAGTATTTTAAAATTTAGGTTACTCACCTTGCTTGTAAAAAAATGAACAGGGCATCCTTTGGTTTGAAACAGGTTGAAATTTAAAACTGGAAAGTAGTTTTGCTTCATTTCCTTAATCTTCTTGTCTTTGTTTGATTTGCAAACATTATTCAAGTTTGTATAAATTGAAATGTTTACTATTCTTTTTTGTTTCAGGCTTGATATGTTTTCGGAACGAACAAAAATAAGAAGACCTATATAAAGAAGTTTTCAGGGGAAGGTAATAACTGGGTTTGCACATGCTAGTACAATTAGGCTCTTGTTTGTATCAGGCAAGATATTTTAATTAGGGGCTGAGTTGATCTTTAAAACAGTTCGAAATGATTTTGTTACTTTCTAAGAAATGAAGCATTTATTGCCAATGTACTTTATGTCTCTACTAATCCTCATTTTTATGCTTAGATATTTTGCTTTGTTTATATTTACTTTACTTTGCATCTCCAAGTACTACAGGCTACACACCTATTTTACTTACCTGGCAACTTCATTTATTTGATCTTTTTATACAAGGCCTGCATATTTTCCTACTACAACATCTTGCTTAACATTCTTGTAGGTTGACTACACTTTCCTATGCCTGCATCATATTTTTCTTATTTTATTTTGTTTTATACTTGATGTTTATACTTGTCTGAATCTTAACCTATTCTTGCATGCATACTTTATTTACAAGCTACTAGCATTTTTATTTTATTTTGTTTAATTGCCAAAATAATTATTGTACAGACATGATTACATGTTTTTTTTTTACATACACATTATAAAAATTGCTTTAATCATTTGTTTTTCTTAACTATGCTTTGCATTCCTTTCTCTAACCTGCATATGTTTAGATATTTTATTTATTTATTTTCTTTTATTTTGTTTCTCTAACCTGCATATGTTTAGATATTTTATGTACTTTACTTTGTTTTGTCTCATAACTTTGCTTTACTTTTACTACTTGCCTGCATGTTATATCTTATTTTTGTTCTTAGCTTATTCTAGTTGTTAATTATAAACTTTACTTATGTATTAAGTTTTATTTCTAATACAAGTGCTTGTTATTATTACACTTATTATTTTAAACTTATGTAAATCTTGGTTATAAGACTTATTTTATTTTAAAGTTACAAATCTTAGTTTTCCAAAACATAGGTTTAAAATAACAATTCCTATTTATTTAAAATCCATTGTAAAGATATTACATTATTATTATTGTTTAAATAAAACTCATTATTAAATTGAAAATAAATTTTCAAAAGAAACTATCTCTTTAAAATATAAATACTTATTTATCAAGCTATATTTAAAAAAAAAACAAAACAAAACTTTTTATTTAATTTAAACTCTAGGCTAAACCATTTTAAACAAATTAAACTTTATCTTTAGTATTTTTAAGATCATATTATTATTTATTCAATGTTAGATTTCCAAATTATAAAAAATAGTAGAATTAGAAAACATAACTTTATTTATTAATTTAAAACAGAGCTTATCTATTTATAATATATAAAATTATATACATATGTACATTTTAAATAGAAACAATTTAAATTAGCTTTTAAAAGATAAATTATCAGTTAAATATTTGTTTAAAGGAAGATTATTAAATCAATTCAATTATTATCAAAATAATCTAATTTTTAATGCAGATTATTAAATAGATATTGCCCAAATTTCCGGGATATCACAGCATGAACGAAGTCGCGGCCTTCATGAGTGATTTGCTGTCAATCCAAAGTTCCATCCCCGATCTTAACCGTTGGATAGCTTCGTCTCGACAAGATCTACGTTTTCCTAGTTGAACGTTTCTTGAATCAATGCTTGGATTTGAAGAAATTGGAGGGGGAAGAAGATTGAGTTTCAGCCATTGGTAATATAAACGGCGGCTGGACGTTTTCAACTAGGGTTAGGGTTTAGTTTTCTTGAAAATGAAGATAATGAAGTGCTTATATAGAAAAAAATGACGAACACTATTCATCCCGGAATTTCCGAACTCCAAACGAAGCGTGTTGGTTGGCGTTCCTTAGGTTTACCCCACGTTCCGAACACAATGGAATGTGTTTAGGGAGCTAATTTGATCATCTGTGCAAGTTATGGCAATAAACGTTCGATTTGAAATTAAATCGGTAAATCAAATTTCTAAGCGTTTTAGTTTTCCTCGGAAAAACAGTAGATCCGATTGACACGAAATTTGAAACCATACAATAACATCACATTACGGATCCGATGAAACTAGTTTCGTCGAAATCCGAGACAGTTTGAAAAATGACTATTTTAACTCGTCAAATTAATATTAAAAAAATTTCGATGCGTTTCGAGCTGTCACAGTCAAACGAAAACTCCGATTGCTACGAAAATTGAAATTCGATAATAACAAACTATTACAGAACTACTTTCGTCCAATTCTGAGACTGTTCGAAAAATGGCTAATTTCACTAGTCGGTTTAAATATTAAAATATTCAATTTTCACAAATAAACTCTAAATTCAATTTTAAAAGTTCTAAAACATCATTCTAACTCCAATATGATAAAATAAAATTTTACAAATCAATTTCAATCATATTTAACTAGTTATTCAATTATTTCTGTATTTTCAACTATTTAATTATCGATTTAATTATCCAATTAAATCTAATTATTCGAAATAAAATTTATTCGACTTATAAATCTCACTTATTAATATTTAAAATTAATTAAATGTACAAATTTTAATTGACAGAAATTCTGGGTCGTTACAAATTAAATGATTTTAAATCTTTAAACTTTGAATCCAGTTAAGCGATATTTTGAAATAGATTTTGATCGATAAATCTAATTGTTTAAGTGAATTACTTAAAGGATTTAAATTGAAATTCTGTAGTTGATTTTGAAGTATAAATGAAATTATCGAACTTGATTTATTGAAACATTGAAATTTTGTAACTTTGAAATCTATTAGAAGTGGAATTGCCAAAATTGATATTTCAAGATGTAAAATTGGGCCTTGATTGAAATTTGGATATGGTCCAGATTGATTGAAATGGAAAAAATAGTTGAATTTGACGTTAATTTCAAATTTATTTCCTTAATATAAATTGTAAAATGTTCTATGAAATTCGAAATTATTAAGATTTTAAACCTTTAAACTAAATTTATCTATTCTAATTATTTTAAACCATTTCAAATTTATTTAAAGTATTTTAATTTATTTTAAACTATTGTAAATGTATTTAAAGTATTTTGATTTATTTAAATCTAATTTAAATCTATTTAAAGTGTTTTAACCTTTTTTAATCTATTTAATTTGTTTAAAATTATTTAATCTATTTAAAGTATTTTACCTTTTTTAATCTATTTAATATATTTTAAAATTATTTAATCTATTTTAAATCTATTTAATGTATTTTAATCTATTTAAACGATATTAATCCATTTAAACCTATTTTAAACTGTATTAATCTGTTTTAATATATTTTATACTATCTTAAACTATTTTTAAAACTAATTTGGATTATCTATATTTTCTGAATTTCAGGTTTGTAAAGTGGAAGTTTCTATTTAAATCCTTAATTTTAAAGTAGAATACGACTAAATGATGTTATAACATAAGCTGGGATTTAAATGGCATATTTTACGAATAAGATCATTTTAAATGAGGATTTAATCTATTTTGCAAATATGAATTCGAAAGTGATATGAATCAAATGTGATTTAATTTCGAAGGTAAATATGAGTTCGAAAATGATATGGTTTTGAGAATATGAGATTTTTCTTCAATTTGAATTAACTTTGAAATGTAAAAGAACCATCTGGTGTGAAATAAGCATGTGGTTTTTAAAGAGATCGGGATCGAATATTATCATTCTCTATGCCAATACTGAAAACCACTTTAACAACTATTTACGTGCTGGAGATTCTAGAAATAAAGTAGGATAGTTTGGGAACAATTCGGTATGAGGTATTTACGTGACCCTGACTCCAATGAGTCAGCTTAGATGTGACTAAAACAGGAGCTATACTGGGCTAAGTAAGGTCATTCCTCCTATAGGGCACATTTCTTCATTACTATATTTTGACTTTGTGATTGATTTAATGGCCACCCATCGATTTTGATGATGTGAGTGTGTCTGTGATGGGCGGTAGTAGCTGCTATGCGTTACCACCAGTTCGGGAGTGCAATTGGTATATCTACTTTGCCATTGCCTCGAGTGTCGTGTTCACATGCCCTATCGTGCCTTCTACGAGTTTGGTTTGGACCATACCTATGGAGCGCCCTCTGATAGCCCTTCAGTTTACAGTGGAATTACAGTATTGTACAGACTATGGGAATATATAAAATGTGTAAAGGAGGATATGGGTAATGCCTTAACGTTATTTTAATACTTTACTTTATTGTAGACACTATTATAATAGTGTGTTGTACTATGTATGTAGATAGTTTAACGAATCCTTAAGAGATGTGAATCCCGAACATCTCTTGAGTTATTGCAATCACGTTGACACTAGATAGGAGACGTCAAACCCTGTAAACATCTCCGACGCTATTACACTCATTTTTATTTATTGTTGATCTAACTTACATAAGATCCTTTTGTTCTGACTCCAATATTTTGCCTTTTCAATTCGCTCGATTCAGTCTGAGCTTTTCAGTTTATTAAAGACCGCTTTTTGGAGGATGAAGATGAAGATTCTACATTATATTATTTATTATATTTATTCCACTGCATTAATATTGTTCCGCTACATTTATTTATTATTTATTATTGGTGTATGTACTCTGATTTTGTATCGTAAAAGTATAATCAATGTTATTTTTAAACCGCTTCATGAACTGTTTATTTTATTATTATATCTTGTCATTCTGCTGCAATATTTTTTCTTTGTCTTTTTCTTTGTTTCTCGGAGTTTTCTTTTTTGCCCCATAATAATCCTAACTTTTGAATGGTTTGAGTTTGACATGTGTGATCCATTGTCGATTTGAACTGTCCAAAAGGTGGGTCATTACAGTTGGTATCAAAGATTTGGTATCGCGATAACCTTAGCTTTGTAGGGTCCGACTCATTAGAGAATAGGGTAGTAACACCCTAGAATAAGTCGCCGAGTGTATATATGAGACTGCGTATTTGTTAGCGTTGTAAAGGGTTTTTGTATTGTGTTAATCTGTTTTGTTTTGTATTTATAAATTCTAGTCAGTACATGGAACGCTGTGACATCGAAAGGGATTTCTAAACACTTAATAGGGCAGACCGACAAAATATTGTTTAGAAATATCGGTAAATGAAATAATTTTACCTAGTATTATATTTTTAATATAAAAAATAATCTTTATAAATGTATATAATGGTGTGTAATATGTTTCGTTGTTGTTAGGAAGTGAAATTCCATGAATAGTTGGTTGTGAAATAAGATTACAAATAAAATGAATATAAATTGAAATTTGAGAACTTAAGTTTCGAGATTTTGGAATTTATATTAGTGATATTTGGAAGTATTTTCTGATATAAATATTTCAATATAATTTGAAAGAAATGTTTTAAAGGGCGTTTGGAAGGAAATAAGGAAATAAGATCTGTACTCCCTTCTCTTTTGCTGAAAAATAATTTCGGCGATGAGTGCACGCGTCATCGACGTTCATGTTCGAGTTTCAAAGTAGGAAGACTGCTGTAGTAGTTTTACAGCATATTTTTTTATTATAAACAAATCTAAATATTGAATTCCTAAATATGATTTGATCTATAAAGGATATAAATGTATATATTTTATTAAAATGATTTGAAATGTAACCCTAAGTTTAGTTCTTAAAACTTTCTGATAACTAGTGGTTTCAATTATAACAATGAATGAAATCTTAACCTTACAATAATTAGAAACTTCTAAAAACGGAAAATAAGAAATTTGATGCTAAGTGATTATGAAATATATAAGAAATTGAAAATTTGTAACTTGTAGATATGAAAATTTAGAAGATATAACTATTGAATATTTTGTTAATTAATTGTGACGACCCGGATTTTTGGTTATCAAATATTGGGCAATTAACTAATTTTAAATTTTTAAATATTGAATTTTTTAAGTCGAATAGAGGAGTTTTCAGATATTTAAAATGTCCGAATATATATAAATTTATTTGAAGAACTATAATAAATTAGAATTATAAATCCCTGGATGTGATTGATTTTGTAGAAATATGTATATATAAGTTCAACCATTGAAACCCAAGGTAGAATACCCATATATTTGTATATATAAGTATATAAGTGTATAAGTAATGTATATGAAATTTTGAATAAAGGTAATATATATATATATATATATATATATATATATATATATATATATATATATATTGATGAAAATACAGAAGTATACGAAGGTATGTATAAGTGTAGATATATGTGTGTGATAACAAACACATGCAAATGAAAGACATGTATATACGTAGAAATAATACATATAAGATATATATATATATAAGACAAGAAGTGAAATAAACATGTACATCGTGTGGATGTACATATTTATAAGTATGTATTTTTGTCAAAACATATATACTAGTAATTGGACAAAAGCATGTTCATATAGTCAAATTGGTTTACATATATCAACTCATGTAAAAATATTTGTAAACACATAGGGAGACAACATCAAATCCAAGCACACAAAACATATAATCAATGTCAAAAGAAACATCAGGTCAAGCTTGAAAATATGTAAATCCAATCAAATCAACTTGGAAAATCAAATCAACTTTGTATATATTCAAGTCAAAGGAAAAATCATACCAAAGATCTCATCATCTCAAAAGAAAGAAAAGGAAATGTAAAAGCGAAATTATATAAAGGCAAAGCCTACATATGTACAGACCCCTATCTTCTTTTATACACTTCCACCTATACACACATACTAACACATATCTATCACTGTTGGTTGACTTTATATACACATCCTACTTCACATACGATAAATATATACAAAGTGATGTCATTCTAAGAGAAGAGGGGAAAAAGGTGTTATAGTAGCAGTTCATTTCTTCATAACTGTGAGTATTCACCTACCTTTTGTTCATAGCAATTACAATTATATATATGTATAATTGTAGTCCTTAAATTATGTCAAACATTCACGAGTTGATATGTATATATGCTTGTTAAACCATGAAAGATCAACTTATAGCCCAAAGTAAATCGTTGTGCTTCTTCTTCTTTACTCTGTTAAGGTTTTATTTGATAAATCAGTAAGTCCATCGACTTTAAAAATAAGTTAATCAAAATCTATTATGTCTTAAACCTGGGTTCCAAAACAAATATTGTTCATATTTGAGTATAGTATATTTTTAAATTTTTTTCATTTAATTTTATCAAGTGGGTAGAGGAGAATCACCATGTTACACACAGGAGGTCGAGTATAGTTGAGATTCGAGTTCCTTTATTTAATCAACGAATTATACAGATGTGATCGTTGAGGGAAGACACGGTTTTTAAGATGGGTTTGGGAATTTAAAGTAGCATATGGAAGTGCAAAAGTTAAGATGATCGATTTTAGGGGGAAAATCAAATTCAAGCGACATCGTCGATTTCGAGACGCAAGGTTCGGCATGAAGAGGGTTCAGGGAGTGGCACGTAAGGGAAAAATGATGTGGCATTTTTCTAAAGCCTGGGGTGGTCAGGCGAATTGGGCGTGGGGTTTAAGAGGGGTTCTTGGTTGTGGTCGGTTCAGGGTGAACAGTAGTGTTGGGGGTTTGCGGTATGGGGGGAATGGATGGGCGAAGTGTGGCGGTCCTACTGGTGGTTGTACTAGGTAAGAGAAGGGGTTGGTTCATTTTCTAGTGAGGGGATACTTTTGTTCGATTTTGATTTTGGGCTTTTGAGGAGGAAATGGGTGGCCGAACGTGCTTGGGTTGTCGCATGGGATTGACGTGGATGATCGACAGCAAGGGTTGTGGTTATGGGAAAGTGTGCATGTGCACGTCATGGTGCATGGTTTGGTTCTCAGGTAAGTGTATGAAGTAGAAGAAATAAGGGGAGGAATTGGAAGGAGAAAAGAAGAGGGGAAGAGGAATGAGCCGAAGAAATAAGGGAAAAGAAAAGAAGATGGAAAAAAGAACGGAGAAAAGAAATAAAAAAAGAGAAGAAAAAAAAAAGTAAAGGAAATGGATGAGAGGAAAAAAGGACAAGCGAAAAGGAAGTAAGAGATGAGGAAAAGAAAAGGAGAAATGGAAAAAATATACATATATATTTATATATACCTATATATGTATGTATAAATACATACATACATACATATATATATGTATATATGTATATATACATATATATACATATATATGTATATATATGTATATATATGTATATATATATGTATATATGATAAAATTAAATATTCAAAACTCAAAAATCTATTTCATTTTAAGTTCAAGTCATTATGAAGTTCTTTACATCTAAATCCGAGTAACGATAATTATAAATTCGTAGTATTGATTTTCCATTAAATTAGAGTTATTGAGATTTTAAAAATTAAAATGGGTAAGTAATTGTATTATTATTATTTGACTTAACTTGTGGGTAACTAATGATATTTTATAATTTATTTTCAGTTAATAAATTGGTTAATTTGAAACCAATTTGGATAAAATATAAATGAAATCGACTAAGTAAAGTTTATAAATCCTAAGGAGTGAATAAACTTGATATTGGTTATTTATCATTAAATTAGCTAATGATCTTTATCTTTGCTTATCTACATTTGATTTTTGTTTCAGTTATTCTAGTTTATACTATCGAGTGGTCAAACAAGTTAAAATAATTGGATTGAAATAATAGTATGTTTTTCTTGAAAATAATAATCCATAATTAATTCCCATATTTAAATATGGTCACAATAAATAATAAATTGTTTATTTCAAACAATTTTACCCTTTCAAATTTCTCACTTGGTTTCGAAGAGACCGGGATCGGATATTAGCGTTATCCGAAACCACTTCGATTCAATAATTCACTACAAATCTTTACGGGTTGGATTATATAGTCTAATAAGCCGGAATTGAATAAATTAAATAAATCTGATTATTTTAAATAAGTAACTATACTTAGAAATTAGTTTAATATAAATGGATTTCCGGGAAAGTGGTTTTGGTTAAAATAAGATAAAACTCGTCCAGTTGTACGAGTTCCCTTGGTTTTAAAGGATTTTCAAAACTTATGTATTACATGTTAAATGGGTTTGCCCATGCTGGTTTCCGGCCTGACTCGGGTGTTACTTCATTGTAATGCTCGGGTCAGGCCGAGAATTATAGATTTTCAGGTTAGGACGTTTGGAGCTCAGGAGACGAGCTGGATGATAGAGACGTATTGATTTTATTCCACTGTGTATTATGGACCGTATAGACTTTATTTAGGGACAAGTTATTATAACTACCAAGATTTATTATACTCTGATATCTTGTATGTTTATTGACAGTTATAGATTTTCATGTATAAATGCTGCTATTTGTATATTATATTTTGTTTCGCTGCGTTTGTGAGATTCTATGCTATTTTTTTCCGTTTCTTCTTTTACCCCTTTTTCTTCTTAACTCTAACAGCTTGGTATTTTCGACACTCGATTGCTCAACACTTTATACAGTGAACATATTATTGTCGATTTTCAGGGTCGAAAATCTTTTGGGCCGTTAAATTTAGTATCAGAGCCGAAGGTTAAGCGAGAACCTTGGCTTTGATGGGAATTACTCATTAGAGATAGGGTCAGTAGTACCCTAGAATGAGTTGAGTGTATTATATATGATGGCGTACTTGTTATTTTGTTATATAATGATGTGAAAAACTATTTCAAAAGTAGTTTTTATATAAGGTTATATTTTGATACATATATATAAATAATTAATTTTTTTCTGAATTATTATAGTATATTAAGGAAATCGGTTGTTGTTATTGAAATTTAATAGGATTATTAAATTTAAATGGTAGTATATATATAAATCAAATAGAAATTTAGGTAAGGATTGACTATACAAATAAGTTAAGCTAAAAATGGATTTAAGACTGAATTTAAATCCTAGGAAATTCAAAAGAATTTTCAAGGTGTTTGAAATAAGTTACCCTGTTTATATCTTTCCAATAAGTTATGATGAAATATTTGGTGTGTATGACTTTTAAATATGATAATTATCATAGATTGAGTATTATGTCTTAATAAAGGATGTTTATCACAGAATAAACAATTATGAAGCAGAATGAAATGTTTTAAGGAGGTAAAAACCTATGTAAGTATGACTTATGAATTAAAATGGATCTAAATTGTGAAGTTTTAAAGTTTTAATTTGTTTCAAAAGGTTGAAGGAATAATAAGTAATATTAATTAGAATATTTTTGAATGTAGAAATCATTTTTTAAAACAAGAGTTGCTTGAAGATGAATTTGTTTAGACCTAAAACCAAGAATAGTTTAATATTTAAAGTGTGATTGGTATGAAATGGGTAAATATATATATATGATTTCAAAGATTGGTTAAGTTTTGAACTTAAAACCCGAATTTGGTATGGAAATTTAAACTGAGTAAAGTGAAATGGATTAACGGAATTGAAATTTAATTTAGGGCAAGTTAAATAAGTTTTGAACTTATAACCTGAATGGGAAATTTCAAGGTGAATTAGTGTCTAACATATGGAATTTAGATAAATTAAAAAGGGATAAAAGCGGAAAATTCGACCAATTAGAGTCTTAATTATAGGTTAGAAAGTCCCACTAGAATCCAGTCCAAGAGTAAGTGATGGCTAAAGGGGAAGAATGGAAGGCAAGATGTAGGGATCGGAGAGTAGCTGCACTTAAGGCATGAGAAGAAGCAATACTGGAGTATGAGAAGAGAGTTAAGGAAAGGACTGGACCAGGGCCTTATGATAATGTCACATGCTAACAGATGTTACAATAAAGGTCACTACGCAACTAAGTGCAGTAAAACAAGGAAGGAATTGATAGATATATTCCAATGGTTCCGCTCTGAGATCTTATGCTTTAAGTGTCATGAGAGAGGACATTTTCTAAACCATTGCCCTAAAGTGAGGAAAGGGAAACGTAAACCCATAATACTAGTCGATGATTCGACTATTTGCTATCATTGTAAAATAACGGGACACATCACTAGGAATTGTCCCTAGAGACGGAAGAAAATAAAGGTTGTGGAACATCCTGCGGGAAGCGTGGAAGTTATCCAGATAGATGAAAGGGTAGAAACCTTTTGTGGCAAATGCTATAAGTGGGGACATCTTGTTGAAAATTGCATGTACGGGCTTTGCCCATTGAAAGGAAGTCAATAGGGTGGTTTTAATAAAGAATGCTAGGGCTTTGTTCTTTCCTAAACCCCTAGGTGATGGTGAAGGCGTCTAGATGTATGACTTTTGTAAAGCTCTTATTATGGGTAAATGGATGTAATGTTTGAACCTACTAGTGTGTATTCTATTAATGTGTGGAATTTTTTGTAGAAGTACGATCTAATATAAAATCATTTCTTATTTATTTGAACAAAAATTTATAATTGCTAAATTATTAACGTAGGAATTGAATTTGTTGGAATTGTAATTGAAGTTGAATGAGTTCAAATTCAAATCGGGAATTGATTTGAATTTGGAATGGGAATCGATGTTAATTCGAATTCATTTGGAATCTGGATTGAATCAATTTAAAGGGAAATTGAAATTGATTTGAATGGGAGATTGGAAATTGAACCAGTTGACTCTGAAACTACTTTCAAATAAATTGTTTTAATATAAACTACCTTAAATCCATTTTTCCAAGCTATTTACTATACAAACCTTTCTTTAAAAAAAAAATCAAACTATCTCATACAAACTATTCAACTATCTAACTAATTTACAACTATCTAACTATTTTACAACTATTTAACCATTTTACAACCATTTAACTATTTTAAACTTTTCAAGCTATTTTCAAAATTCAAACTGGTTAGAATGAAAATTGTTTATATTTAAACCATGGATTTAAATACTAACTGGGTTGAATTGAAGTATAACCCAAATGGAAATTGAAGCAATTCTGAAGTGAATGCTAAATCAGAATAGTGAAGCAAAAATGATTTTGAAGAAAAAGAGTATATTTTGAGAAATGTATGATGATAAAAATAAAGAGTAAATGGTCACTATAACTGGAAACTTACTTCTAAATAAGTAATGTGATAAATGACTCTGGAAAAGGAAATCGAACTTGGAAATTTGGTTTGACATTAAGGAGATTATATATAGTAGTTATATATATTTGTTCTATATTGAAACCCCTTTATTGAAAGTATAACTGGAAGGAAATGATCTTTAAAGGATATATGAAATATAAAGTGGAATCTATATAAGTATGAAGTGATCCAAAAAAAATTCAAGTTGAAAGAATAAACTTATATATATATATATATATATATATATATAAGAATGATTTGATGAGAATGGAACTGAAAGGTTTTGGGAACTCATGGATTTTGAAAGGCTTTTGGTTTTTCCAAAAGCAAATTTTGAGAATTTGGAAAGCCAAGTTTAAGGACTATCGATTTTGAGATATCGATTTTGAAGTTTATATGTGATACATATAAAAGAGTATGATTTGAACGACACTATATGTGTATAGTATGAAATATTTTGAGAATGCTACGGGGAAAAAGGCGCTCCCATTTAAAGTTGAAACTTATAGTAGGAGATCCACCGGGTGGTTATGCCCTGAGCCCTAAGGGGTGTTCTAAATTTTGATCCCAGAGGATGTCCACAAAAAACTACAGTTCCTATGGATCATGGTTAGGGTAGCGTAATTCGAGGGCGTTGATGCCTATAGATACATTGGAGTTATGTTGTGATAGCAGCGTAAGTCGAAGGGCGGAGATTGCCTAAAATCTATGCTTGATTTCGCAAGGAGAGCAATGTAACATCGGTAGATTGCGATCTATGTGGTCCCATAGCGAAATTCGTGTGGCGTTGAGTGCCTACAGGCTACATTAGAACATAAAAGTCTAGTCTGCGATCTATGTAGTGAAATTTCATTTGGCAGCGAAATTCGAGGGCGCTGATGCCTACAGTTACATAGTTTTGGCTGTGATGGCAACATAACCTTGGGTGTAGCTGCGATCATTGGTCGTTCCATGGCGAAATCGAGAGGTGCGGATGCCCTACGGTTTTCTTATAGATTTCGTTAGGATGGAGATGCAATCATCGTGCTAACCGCGACCCATGGATGGGATAATGATTTCCATAGTATTCTAACAAAAGTTTTTCCCAAGTACTTTTACTAGGTGTTGAAATAGGTCTACTATGTACTTTCAGATTTTCTGTCCTACGCCTGACCAACGTATGACTGAATTTCTATGAGAACAAGGATGGACTTGCTGAGACATCGAGTTATGAAAAGTATTTTTATATAAAGATAGTTTGGTAATATTATGTAATTTTTAAAGTGATTTATAATTTTAAGATAAAAGAGTAAAGAGATAAATGTTTAAAAAATGATTTAACTAATAATAAACATCAAAATTAAAAATTTTGTTTCGTTCCTTTTCAAGGACGAAAAGTTCTAAAAGGGGAGGAATGTGACTACCCGGATTTTTGTTCATCAAATATTGGGCAATTAACTAATTTTAAAATTTTAAAATATTGATTTTTTTTAAGTCGAGTAGAGGAGTTTTCTGATATTTAAAATATTTGAATATATATAAATTGATTTGAAGAACTATAATAAATATGAATTATATACCCCTAGATTTGATAGATTTTGTACAAATATGTATATATAAGGTCCACCATTGAAACCCAAGGTAGGATACCAATATATTTGTAAATATAAATATATACAAGTTTGTGAATATATATATATATATATATATAAGTGTACAAGTAATGTATATGAAAGTTTGAATAAAGGTGTATATATATATATATTGATGAAAATATACAAGTATACGAGGATATGTATAACTGTAGGTGTATGTGTGTGACAGCAAAAACATGCAAATGAAAGACATGTATATACGTAGAAATAATACATATAAGATATATATGTATATATATATATATATATATATATGCGTGTGTGTGTGTAAATGTAAGATAAAAAAGTAAATAAACATGTGCATTGTATGGATGTACATATCTATAAGTACGTATTTTTATCAAAATATATACACACTAGTAATTGGTCAAAAGCATGTTCATATAGTCAAATTGGTTTACATACATCAACTCGTGCAAAAATACTTATAAACACATAGGGAGACAACATCAAATCCAAGAACACAAAAACATGTAATCAAAGTCCAAAGAAAAATCAAGTCAAGCTTGAAAATAAGGAGATCCAATCAAATCAATATGGAAAATCAAATCAACTTTGTATAAATTCAAGTCGTAGGAAAAATCACACTAAAGATCTCATCAACTCAAAAGAAAGAAAAGGAAATGTAAAATCGAAAATATAAAGACAAAGCCTGCATGTGTAAAGACCATTATCTTCCTCTATACACTTCCACACACACACACAGATATGTGTGTGTGTGTGTGTGTGTGTGTATGCACACATATCTATCACTGATGGTTGCCTTCATATACACATCCTACTTCACATACGAAAAGTATATACAAGGTGCTTCCATTCTAACAGAAGAGGGAAGAAAGGGCTTGCAGTAGTAACATATATATGCTTGTTAAACCGTGTGTTAACTCCACTTTTTCAGCAAGGCCGTGATATCAAAAAATCGACGGAGAAGCCAATGATAGTTCGTCTCGAAGAATGGTCAACTCAACATCTCAACAAAGCAAGTTCTGTTGAATGGCTTTTCAGATAAGATCCCCTACGGAGGGGGGGTCCAGGGGGGTGCCAACCCCCCAAGGTGGGGTGCAGGGGCAACGCCACCGCTACGGTGATCGACCTGCGGGTTAACCTATCAGCGACTTAAGGCATAAAGCGGCTCAACCGAGTTAACGAGCTAACAGGAGAAGCGGCCTAACGACTTAAGGAGTCCACGACCTAATGACTTAAGGAGTCCACGACCTTATGACTTAAGGAGTGCCACGACCTAACGACTTAAGGAGTGCCGCGACCTAACGACTTAAGGAGTGCCATGACTCAGCGACTTAAGTGTTGGACGACTTAACAACTTAAAAGGTTGGACGACTTAACGAGTTAAAGGTTGGACGACTTAATGGCTGAAGGGCTTCACGGCTTAGAGAGTTAAAGCGGCAGCGACTTAAAACTTTCACGACCTACTATAAGTCGTTCACGACTTTGTACTTAGAGATTTAACTATGCCGCTTTCCATAAGTCGCTAATACCTATCAGTTAGTACAAATGGACATGTGCGAACCATCTAGGTCGTGACTCCTAACGCCTTAACCCGCTGACGACCTACGACCTATCCTAAGTCGTGACCCACGACTTACAACTTACCTTAAGTCGTAAACGACTTAAGGCCTTTGAAGAATTCTCTATAAATAAGGCCTAGGCTCCAAACATAAGGGGACTTCTGGGGGGTTCATTCTTCGAAGCGTCGATACTCTGTCATTCTCTCGACTCAAACAGCACTACAAGCACTCCAAACGCCAAAGATGCTACAACAAACTTCAAGAGAAGATTTGGATCATTCAACATGAACTCAAAAGATTCTTTTACATCAAAGTTTGAGCTACTAGTCAAAAGTGTGTTGTAATCGAAGTGCATTGTAAAGAATTGTAATCAAATCATCAATAAAGGAATTTAAAGTGGACGTAGGCTCGATCTTAAGCCGAACCACTATAAAAGCTGTTGTCCTTTCTGCTTTCTCTGCGACTTTTCTACTTGCTTTTAGTTCCCGTGTTCACGGGTGGTGCTTTCACTCAATCTCTATATACACCGGGGTGTTAGCGTTCGATTTTAAGTGTTAACACCGTGGAAGATCAACTTATAGCCCAATGTAAATGACTATGCTTCTTCTTCTTTACTTTGTTAAGATTTTATTTGATAAAGCAATAAATCAATAAACTTTAAAAATAAGTAATTCAAAATCTATTACGTTTTAAACCTAGTTTCCAAAACAAATATTGTTCATATTTGAGTATAGTATATTTTAAATTTTGTTTCAGTTAATTTTATCAAGTGGGTAGAGGGGAATCACCATGTTATAGAAAAGAGGTCAAGTATAGTTGAGATTCGAGCACCTTTATTTAATCAACGAATTATACATCTGTGATCGTTGATGGAAGACATGATTTTTAACCAGGGTTTAGGAATTTATAGTAGCATATGGAAGTGGAAATGTTAAGATGATTGGACTTGGGCGAAGAACTAAATTCAAGTGACGTAGTTGATTTTGAGATGTGGGGTTCGGCGTGGAGAGGGTTCAGGGAGTGGCACGCCAAGGTAAAATGAGCAGCATTTTTCTAAAGCCGGGGTGGTCAACGAAGTAGGCGTAGGGTTTAAGAGGGGTTCTTGGTTGTGGTCGGTTCTAGGTGAATAACGGTGTCCGTTAGAAGCTTTGGGGTCGCGGTACGGTGAGAAAAGGAGGAGGGAAGTGTCGCGGTCATGCTGGTGGAGTTTGGCAATGGTAAGTGGTCGGGGATGGTGGTACTAGGCAAGCAAAGGGTCGATTCGTTTTCTGGTGAGGGGCTCTGTAACGACCCAGAATTTATGCCAATTAAAAATTGTATATCTAATTGATTTTAAATATTAATAAGTGAAATTTATAAGTCGAGCAATTTATTTTTCAAATATAAATTTAATTGGATAATTAAATCGATAATTAAATATTTGAAAATACAGAAATAGTTGAAAATTGGGTTTAATATGATCAAAATTGATTTGTAAAATTTTATTATATCATATTGGAGTTATAATGATGTTATAGAACTTTAAAAATCGAATTAAAAGTTAATTTGTGAAAATCGAAAATTTTAATATTTAATTGACGAGTTAAAATAGCCATTTTTCAAACAGTCTCGGATTTCAACGAAACCAGTTTCATCGGATCCGTAATGTTATATTATTGTAAGATTTCAAATTTCGTGTCAATCGGATTTACCGTTTGTCCGGGGCAAGCCAAAACGCATAGAAATTGGTTTAAATCAATTTAATTTAAATTTGATCGTTTATTGCCGTAACTCGAACAGATGATCTAATTAGCCTCCGAAACACGTTCCATTGTGTTCGGAACGCGGGGTAAACCCTAGAAACGCCAGTCATCGCGCGAGATTTGGAGTTCGGAAAATTTCGAGTGAATAGTAATTTGCAAATTTTCTGTAAAAGGCCCACCTTTGTCACAATTTACAACACAACCCTAACCCTAAATAGCCAGCCACCTTCTACATTATCAATGGCCGAAATTCTCTTGTTTTCTTCTTCAATTATTTCACAATCCACGCATCAATTCAAAAATTCTTCAACTATGAAGTTGTAGATCGTAGCGAGAGCTACAAGATCAACGGTGGTGATCTGAATTGGGGGCGTGTAGTGGTCGCTAGGGGGGCGCGTTCACTGGCTTTTCGTCCTCGTTGCGCATGCAAAAGGTGGAGCCGAGCTTGATGCTCCTCTGGCCGAAGGTAGAGGGGGAGATGGGCTATAAGGTGATGCTTGCTGATCGATGCAGAAGTCGTCGTGGTGGTGGCGATTTCAAGCCCTAGGTCGATGGTTTGGGTTCAAATCGCGTTCAATAACCTGTAGCCGAACGTGAGGGCAGAAGATGATAAGCACGGCCTAGATTTCTCATCAAAGAAATGAAAGGCAGAGATAGTTTGAAGGTTATAAAATAAATATAAATTTGTAATTAAGTTATATTATAATTGTACAAACTTTAAAATAGTGTAACTTGTTCATACGAGGTCGGAAAATTACGAAACGAATTGCGTTGGCTTCGTTTTGTCGAGCGCTACGCAATGGAGCTGGATTGGAGTTGACTGGAGTCAGTGAAAAATTTGGGTAAAATTAAACGCACGTTTAATTTTATTTAAAATAAATCATAAAACCGCATTGAAACCAAAGTGAGAACTTCTCACTCAATCGAATTGTTTCGATTTAAATTTTAAATAGTTAGATTTAAAATTTATGATTGTATGCATGGATGATAAATTATTATCTATTGATGATTGAAGTAGACATTATACGTCGTATATTAAACGGAGGTTATTTATTAAAAACATATATCGCGATAATTCCATCTTGATTGGAATTGGTATTATATATGTACTTGGAGTTGATTTTCCCGCATTTTATAGTGGATGAGACCCTATTGCGCCACATAATAGCGGATAATATTTTATAAATCTCATATACCGCGATATTCTGATTTGAAACAGAATTGGTATTGTGCTAATGTCTGTGGATGCAGGAAAACATGTTGGAGGGATCCAACTGGATTCCTCACCAGTATTTATTTGATTACAGATATTGTGATATTTGTTGATTATCATGAGATGATATATGATGTTTGGATGTCCTAGTTGATTATTTGGTGTTGTTGCATCATTGGACCTATTTTGAAGGTTTAAAAATATTAAAGGAATGATTTTGAAAATTTAAAATGATTTTAAAGAAATTTTTGAAAGTATACGTTTTATATAAGTTTTGGAATTGATTGATTTTAAATAAATAAATGTTATAATTTTAATGTTATAAAATTTATGATTTTTGAGAAAATATAGTTAAAATGTGATTTTTGAAATATGGAGTTAATGAATTTTATAAAATAGTTTAAATTGAGATTTTTGGATTTTTATAAACGGTTTATATAAAAGATTTATAAAATTGATATTTATAAATTAAAAATAATAGAATTATAAAACGAGTTTTTATAAGTGTTAAAATGAAGTAAAAATGGATTTCATAAGTGAATGAAATTTATAGATTTATAAATTGGGAAGTTATAAAATGAATAGATTTTTGTAAAATAAAAGATTTATAAGTAATTAACTTATAAATCGGATTTTGGCATTTTAATTGAGATTTTCAAATAAGTATAAATGGTTTATAGATGAGAATTGTAAAATATATATTTTATAAACCGAAATAATGGAATTTTAAAAGAAGTTCTTTTAATGCTGAAAATGAGGTTATAAATGGAATTTTATAAGTAGTAAGATTTTTTAAATTTTGTAAATTGAAGTCTTTATAAAATATAAATGGGAATTTATAAACATTGTTTTATAAATCTGAAACCGACTTATTTTGATAAGTCAATTATTTTAGATTTTTAAAGGAGATATATTCACGATTATGGACGATAGATAATCCTTTAAATGAAATGGGTAGAAAAATGTTGAATTTGGTTAACGAAGGATATTCACGATTTTAGGGCAGTGAATAATATATTAAAGTGTTTTGGGGAAGTTATATTTTAAATAGAATTAAAACGATTTAAAGATGTTTTAAAATGCATTAAGTGTCGAAACCATAGATTTCAACATTTATTGTTGAAATAGGCGTTTTCGAGAAATAGAAGGAAATGGTGGACTATAACACTGTTGTTATAGTAAATGATTTCGAAAGGAAATGTTTTATATAGTATTGGGATTTATATATTCATCTTAATTTAGAAACCCCTATACTAGTGATTTTGGGTCGTCGTAACGATGTTTTATGCAACATTCCTTTTGACCCAAATAAATGTGTTTGAAAGAATGTTTTCCTTAGAGAATGAAATCCATACTTAACTGTGTTTTAAGTATATTGAATATTTTCCAAGTGTTGAAAATAAATATATTTGTAAATGACTTATTATTGAATAAGTATGGAAATGTTTTCCTATATGAAGTGAATATTTTGAGATTTTATCTTTTAAAGATAAATTGAAAAATGAATATTAGAAATCGATTTGGAAATCGTATATTCATAGATATTTTGGAATTGTAAATTCACTATGGAATTTATAAAAGAAAGGCAAATTTTTTGGAATCTGGTGATGTTGCGCACGCCTATTGATAGTTAAATAACCGACTATCAATATTTACCTTTAAATAGGTATTTGTTGTGATTTGCTTGAATTTGAATGCCACACTTATTTTCAAAATAAGTGCTCACTATTCGGGTCAGCCGGGAAAGGACCTTGGGGTCGTATAACCCATTCCGAATATGTGATACGTCGTAATGATAGCATCGATGACCGGTGTTGGAGACCGGATATTTATGAAAATGGAAGGATTATCGTCGAATGTTTCTGCATCGGCTGATCCCCGATATAGAAATTTATTACCCTTTGTGATGGGAAGTGCGGTCGTGATTAGTGAATATCCAGATTGTAAGGACTTCTTTGGAAGTGCCTTCGGTTCCATTCTATCCCGGAACGGACTTGTATGGATGTGTTTCTGACATTACAATTCGAGATGTAAAGCTGGTTTCTATCAAATATATTTCCGTTCGTTTCGGAGAATTTATTCTCTTAGCTTAACACCCTTAGAGGTTATGTAGTTGATGGTTAGTAGTGATACATTCCCAAATTGGTAATGTGGCATACGAGGTGCTGTTGAGCATTTGATCAAAGCAAAGCTTTATATAAAGCGTGGCTTTGTGGACGAGACTTCGTCGGACCACACACCCCGAAAATGGTCAAAACAAGAAGGATGCGGCAAGGTTATTAGGGGGTAGCGCCCCTTTAGTGTATGTCATTCCTTCTTGATAGAGGTGGTATCATGGTATGGAGCCCAGATATTTAACCTATGTTGTTGCTGTAAATTTATTACTGTGTGGTTGTTGGAATCGAGGATCCTCGGATATAGATCGGTTACGATTGGGGAATGACATATTCGTGTTAGTAGTTACCCAGTTTGAAGGGTAACCCGGCCTTGTGTTGGCAGAGATCTAACCGTAAAGTTAGGTTCTCGGGTCGTCTTTCCAGAGGCGTACCCATGTGGCAATAGGAAGTTCCTTGGCCCGACTATTTGTTGGAAATCCAAAGAAACAATACGATCTTGTACGGTTTTAGTTGTAGAACCTATCATTCACTTATGGTGATCACCACTGTCTGGATGGTAGCTATAGTAGGCATAAGTGCGAAATGCCTATGCTGGCCAAGATTTATATCTTTACTTTCGAAATGTTTTCCTACACTATGAACTAGTAATAATATCAAATGTTTCTTTTTAATGCGTATCAAGCATCTTTGACTATCATAAGGAGAAATCTCCTCCGATTCTGCGTTTGCATTGTGTGTGTGTGCGAGAGGCCTTATGGTAGTCTCATTTTCTAAAAAGCATTGTGAATCTATTTTAAAATTATCCTGTACTTTGTTTTAAAAATAAACTGTTTTAAGTTCTCACACCAGTCCCATGACTGGCCTGGAGTTTATTGTTTCCTTCCTAAACTCTGGGTGCCCACAAATTTCCACACGGGCAGTCTAGAGTTAGGTTATCAGGATATTCTGGAATTCAGGAGTTGCTGGAGGCAAGCTTGATGGCATGGCATATTCACTAGTATATAGTATTTCTTTTCCACTGTTTGTTGTTGTTTTTTTTGTTGTTGTCGTATACTCTGATGATGTAATGTAATGTAATAACTGATATAGTTCTTTGTTTAAAGATTATTCATTTATCTATTATATGTTGTTCCGCTACGATTGTGAGATTCTGATATTGTTCTGTTGTTTCTTTCTGTTCTGTTCTATTTTTTCTCTCTTCTTCTATCTTTTTCTTCTTCTTTAACCATAACGGTACGGTTTTCCGGCATTCGATTGCTCGACAGTTGATACAGTGGACGTATTGATGTCGGTTTTCGAGCGTCGAAAAGTCACATTCTTTACATTTGGTATCAGAGCATATGGTTAAGCGACAACCATGGCTCAGTTGGGAATTACTCATCAGAGATAGAGTCAGTATTACTCTAGAATGAGTTTGTGTGTAATAATAGATACGAGCGCATATTTGTTAGTGGATATAAAATGTTTTATATTGTGTTTGCTTATCCGTTGAGTTGTTTGTGAATTCTGGTCGGTAGATGGGACGTCATATTATCGATAGTGGTTTCTAAACTCTTAAACGAGATAAAACGACATAGTATCATTTTAAATTGGGTAAATGAAATAATTTTACCTTGATTGTATTTTATATATAAAGGAATAATTTTTCAGAATTATTAAAGTGTATATCAATTGATTGTTTGGTTGTTGAAAATGTAAGATATATGCAAGTTAATAAAAGTTATTTGAATAAGTTAAATGAAATATATTGTAAAATAATAAATTTTATAAGCGAAGAATTATAAGTATGGAAGTTATAATTAAAATGATTTACACTTGTGAAATAATCTTATATATAAGGAGTGAAATTATATAAGTAGAAGATTTACAAATGTGATTTATAATCTAATAACAAAATTCCAGAGAAGTGTTTATGCTGAAACTAGTTAGCATACTTTGATTGATGTTTTCATATACATATAATATACTTTCTATGAATTTTTAAAAATATATGAACTTTTGACTTAAATATTTCATTTAATGATTTACAATATAAAGAGATATTGGTTTTCTATGAGGTAAAATTTTACAAGTCAATTATTGGTTTTAAGTTGAATTTAAAGATTTTATTTATGATAAACAACTTTGTAATTAAATATGATTGATATGGAATTTTAAATCTAACTTACTAATTGTAATCAATTTTATTTATGAAATGGATATGTTTTGTATAATAAGTTTTATAGTGATTTTGTATAGGTTAAAAGGTATAAGTAAAAATGAATAAAATGTAACTTAAATATGACTCAACTTGATAATTGAAAATTTAGTTTTCAAATGGAGATTTAAGTAGTTTGGTGATAAGAATATTTTGTTTATGAAATGGGTATTTTAAATAAGGTGTTAAGTTATTTGTTAAAATAAAAAGTGAAGTAAAATAGTGTAATTTTGACTTAATAAATGAATTATAGTTAATTAGGATATTTTGTTTATAAAATTTTATTTTATCTAATCATCAGTTAAATGATATCCAATGAATATTTTTTGAAGCGTGAGATATGTTTTATAAGTTAAAAATCGCAAAAACTGAGATTTTAATATTTCTTAAATGTTATAGTAAATCTTGAATTTGAATTGGTAGCATTTCCAAATTGTCGTGGTGTTAAGGTAGCATTTTCTAAGTTCTACCATTTCCGAAATTAACTATGTTTTGAAATACTAATGTACCTACTGTAACACTTTATAAGTGCTGCTGTTTCTGAAATTAATCTGTTTTGAAATACTAAAATATCTACTGAACACTTTATAAGTGCCGATGTTTGTGAAAATGACAATATTTTTGAAATACTACTATATCTACCTTAACGTTTTCTAAGTGCCGCTGTTTCTAAAAATACAATGTTTTTTGAAATTGTTATAATTGAACGAATGAACCTAGAAAATGCTACAACTTTAGTGATGAATATTGTTTTAAAGGTGTTATAATTTTCTAATTATTATGATCTCTAAATGATAACATTTCAAGTGTTATGATTTCCAAGTATTATGGTTTCAAAGTATTTGGTTTCGGAGTTGTTATAGCTTTGAAAGCACTATGATTTTGGAAATGAATTTATTTAAAATTGTATTAAATTAAGCATTGACTTTAAATATGTTGACTTGAAACTTATTGAAATTGAAGATTGAAGTATATGACTTTATATCATGGTTTTGGTTTAAGATGATTTTAAAGAGTAATTCAAGTTTAAATAAATTAAAGGTAATATTCAGTGATTTGTAAATTTGGGTTTTATTTAAAATGGATGTCATATTGATTTGGTTTTTTTGAATGGAAATGATATCGTATTGACATAGTTTTGAAATGGATATGATATTTTGGTTTTGAAGTGTAAATGATTTTGAAATAAATATCCATGGGTAATAATAACTTTGGGTTGTTAAAAAGACCAGGATCGAAAGTTTTCATACTCTCTGCCAAACTACGAAACCACTTTATCAACCATGTACGCGGTGGAGATTCCAGAATAAAGTAGATTGGTGGCAACGTCCTTTTAGGTATGAATGTGGACCCGACTCTCGGGAGTTGACATAAGATGGCTAAAACAGGAGCAACAGACGGGCTAATGAAGTCGCTCCTCTGATCGAACACACTCCTTCGATACCATTCTATTACTTGTGATCTATTTGGTGGCCACTTTTGATTTTTGATTTGGGGGTGTGGCTCAAGGTGGGAGGTAATAGCTGCTACGCATTACCACCGGTCCGGAAGTGCAATTAGTATACCTACCCTGGCATTGCCTAGTTGTGCCGTGTCACCTACCCTAGCGTGCCTTATATAATTTTGTTTTTTACCACACCTATGGAGTTCCCTTTGACGATGCCCAGTACGGGGAAGATTACGACACTGTATAGACTATGGGAATATATAAAACGTTTTAAGGTGGAAAATGTAAAGCCTTAATGCTATTTTCAATTATATTATACTTTACTTCTAGACATTATTATAATAGTGCATATTACTACATAGTAAATAGTTTAACGGATCCTTAGAGGATGGGCGGTCCCAAGCATCCTTTAAGTTACTTGTACATTTCTATTATAGTTTGCTTGAGTTGGTATACATTGTATAGGTATGTATGTCCCGACTCGAGTGTTTTGTGTTTTGCTTTACGCTCAGGTCAGACCGAGTGATACAACATTTGAGACTCACCTTCAGATTTGGAGTTTTGCCTGAAGATTTAGCTATCTATTTCGCTTTCGGTTATCCAGTTGATTCCAGTGATGATTTCTGATTTATACTTGATTATCATATCGAGACTTCTGTTGTATCTTGTTACTTTTGTTGTAGTTTGTTTAACTCTGATGTGTATATATAGTAGCTTCATGAACTACTATCTCTTTGCTTCTACTGCATTATTTTATTACTCTGCATCTATGATCTGTGACTTATTTACTGTATATTCTGAGTTTTGCCAAATTTAAATTAATAATTTGGTATTTTGAATTATTCAAGTTCAGCATGTGTGTCTACCTATGCACTTGGAGCGTGTAGTATGATATGGGGTTCTCGCATTTGGTTTGGTAGCAAGCGGATGACTCTTACCCCTACATGTCCCACGGGGTTGGTGGTGCAATCGAGAGGCTGGCCATAAAGACAGAACACAGGTACCAATGTATGCTATGGTGGGCGTTACCCCACTGACAGGCAGTCTATTAGAAGTGGTATCGGAGCTAAGGCTCTAGGCAAACTTAGCATATGTGGTAAATCTGATTACAGAATCACTTTCGTTCGAGCTTAAACCTCTTCCTTTTTGACTCGATTTATTTTGAACTTTGGAACGTTCCTTGCGGTTCTAAAGTCCATTTGCCTGTCACTATTCGTATTCTTTTGATTCTGGAGTATCCCATAACTCCATTTCGAATGATCTTTATAATTAGCTGGTAGTCTCGCCAATCTCCAAATGACTTGTAAAGGGTGAAACTCCTTTACAATTGGCATCGATTCACCAAAGATTTATATATCCTCGGTTTAGATGCTAGTATCTCTTATTATGCCGAATTCTATATCATGAGATCGAATCTAGATTTGCCTCAGAATTCCATATCGATCTATGTCTTGCAGTCGCGGTTGACCCGGTTAAGGTCGCCCGCGATTTATATAAGCTTATCCATTTCCTTATTCAGTTAGTTAATCATCTTATCTTTTGTTCCAACTAATCCTCAAATCAGAATTTTCTTTGATTTGAGTTAATCAAATTTGGATCCCAATCCTTGCTTTGTAAATCTATATTTAAAGGTTTTAATTTATATATGGTTTTGTTTGAGTTGTTGATGTTGACTTTGGTTTTCGATTGACTCGTCTAATCAACGATAACGATAGGATCTCTAAAACAGTTGAATAGAGAAAACTGACACCATATTGTTTTCAAACTTGGTAAATGGATAAATTTTTTACAATTATATTGTGTATATAAGTATAATTTTCCAAATTTTGAAAGTTAACGGAATTGGATGTTAGGTTATAATATTTGACTTTATATATAGCTTCTAACCATTGGCTTTTGTCTCATATATAAATAATTGAACTACAAAACATGGTTATAAATTAATATAGAAATTTAAATGAATTTAAAACAAGAAACTAAGAATTTAATTTCTGATGTTTTCAAACTTTGTGTTTAAAGTTTTAAAGGGTGTATTATTTAAAGTATTTCAAGTATAAATTGTTACAAAGAATTTTTAATTTGTAAATCAGTACTCTTCTCTTTGTCACTGGAAAATAATTACGGCGATGAGTGCAGCATCATCGACATTCATTTTCGAGTTTCGAAGTGGAGAGACCATGTTGTAGCCTTGCTATACTTTTGTTGTGGAAAATTTAATTGATTTGAATTTCTAAACCATGACTTAATATATATATATATATATATATATATATATAGTGGTATATGATTTAAATTTGATTTGATATATATTGTGTGTATATATTTATTTTATCTCTAAATGGTTTGAAGTTAATCGAAAATTTAATTCTTAAACTTTATGTTGAGGATAATTTCAATTATAAAATGAAGCCAAAATTTTGAATAAATATTTAAGCTTAGGATAATTGAATTAGGAATTTTATTTGTATAATACTCAATTGCATTCCAATATAACTTACCTAAATTATTAGAACTTAACTATGTAATTGAATAATTTACAATATAAAACGGTGTTAAAGGAATTTATAATCAAATTGGAGTAATTGTAATAGGAGTAAATATACTTAATCTATGTGACTAGATATATCAAGTGGAATAAATTTAATAATAATTTGGAATAGAGAAGAACTAGATTTATTGAATAAATTTTGAGTATAATAAATGATTTTTTTTCAAATTTATGATTTGAGGAATTGTTAATTTAAGAGGATGATAAGATAATAAAATTAGAAATAGTTAAGATTTATTTAACCTAGAAAAAATCAAATGGATGAAATCAATTATTAATTTAAATTGAAATTTTCTTGGTTTTAAAAATTTATTATCTTATTTGTTTTCCAATCTATCTTTCTTTCGGGTTGTTCCTATTCTCCTTCACCCTAAGCGGGAAATCGAATTCCAAATTAATCTTATTCCATGAGCCACTGTTTTCACTCAGCTTGATCTTGCCACAGGTTTTCACCTGCTCAGAGTCGTCGAGGAAATTATTCCTCAGACTACTTTCCGTAACTGAGAATGGTTTCCATGAATGGTTAGTTATGCCTTTTGGTTTGACTGATGCCTAGGTTTCTTTGTTGATTTAATGAATCGTGCTTTCATGATGTTCTTATCAAGTTTATTCTAGTCTTTGTTGATGATATCCTTGTCTTCTCCAAGTCAAGGAAAGAACATGAGTCGCATTTGAAATTTGTTCTAGAGACTCTTAGAAATCATCAATTGAAGGCTAAATTTTCGAAATTCCATTTCTGGAAAGATGAAGTCTGATTCCTCAGACATATTGTTTCTAGTAATGGAATTTCGGTTGATCCAGTCAAGATCGCTGCGGTCAATATAAGTCTTTATTCTCATCTTTCTTTGTGACTTCATAATTTTATCTTTCGGTTTCCTTATTTCTCCCTATCTTGCTGCAGAATGGGAAGGCTATTGCTTATACCAGTCTATTTTGGAAAATTTTCAAGAATTTTGGTACTCATTTGAATCTTAGCACTACTTACCATTGTAACGTCCCGAAAATTTTCGACTTTCGAAAATTCAACATCGATACTCACTTTATCGACTGCCGAGAAATCGAAGGCCGGTAACCCGAAATGTTATGGTTTAAGAAAAGAAAAGAGGTAGAAAAGAAGAGAAAATAGAGGGAAAAGAAAATAGACAATAGAGAGAAAATAGAACGGAACAGAAAAACAACAGAACAACCTCAGAATCTCACAATTCGCAGCGGAACAACATATAATAATAAATGAATAATCTTTAAACAAAGAACTATCTCAGTTATTACATTTTATACATTACATTTCATTACATCATATCATTAGAGTGTACAACAACAACAACAAACAGTGCAGCGGATAAGAAAAATACTATATACTAATAATACGCCATGCCATCCAGCTTGCCTCCAGCAATTCCAGAATATCCAAAATATCCTGATAAACCTAACTCTTGACTGCCCGTGTGGAAAATTGGTGGGCACCCAGAGTTTAGGAAGGAAAACAATAAACTCCAAGTCAGTCACGAGACTAGTGTGAGAACTCAAAACAGTTTATTTATCTTTAAAATCTAAATAGAAGAATATTTTTAAAGTCAATTTGCAATGCTTTTAAAAATGAGACTACCATAAGGCCTCCCGCACACACACACAATGCAAACGCAGAATCGGAGGAGATTTCTCCTTATGAAAGTCAAAGATGCTTGATACGCATTTAAAAGAACATTTGATATTATTATTAGTGCATAGTGTAGGAAAAATTCATTTTGAAAGTAGAATATAAATCTTAGCCAGCATAGACATTTCGAACTATGCCTACTATAGCTACCATCCAAATAGTGGTGACCACCATAAGTAAATGGCAGGTTCTACAACTAATACCGTACAGGGTTTCGTATTGGGAATTGGATTTCCAACGAATGATCAGGCCAAGGAACTTCCCATTGCCACATGAGAATGCCTCTGGATGGACATCCCCGAGAACCAAACCGGATCTCTACCAACACAAGGCCGGGTTACCCCTAACTGAGTAACAACTGACCGAATATGCCATCCCCCGGTCCTTTGGGACCTTTTCAACCGAGCGCTCGTAATCAATTCACACAATCATAACAAAGTGTTTTCAACATGAGTAAGTATCTGGGCTCCATACCATGATACCACCCTTTTCCAAAAGGAAATGCACACATCCTAAAGGGCGCTACCCCTCATAACCTTGCCTCATCTTTCCTGTTTTGACCATTCACGGGGTGTGAGGCTCGACGAAGTCATGTCCACAAAAACATACTTTATACAAAAGCCATGCTTTGGGTCAACAAATGATCATAGAAATGATCACCAGGATAGACGATCAAATAAACGATCCTATCACAAATAATCAACACAATGATCATTTACAGCAACACTCAGCATGTCACATTACCAAATTGGGAATATATCGCTGATAACATTCAACTACATAACCTCTGAGCTCGTACGTCTCAGAGAAGGGTGTTAAGCTAAAAGAATAAATTCTCTGCCACCGACAGAAATATATTTGAATGAAATCGGCTTTATATCTCAATTTGTAATGTCAGACATACAATCCATACAAGTCTGTTCCGGGCTCGAACAAAACCGAAGGCACTTCTTACGAAGCCCTTGCAATCCGGGTATTCACAATCCCGATCGAATTTCCCATCACTTAGGGAATCTCTATACCAGGAGCTACCCAGTGCAGAGACAATCGATAGGTCATCCTATCGCTTTTGCAAATACTCGGTCTTCAACACCGATCTTCAATGCAATTCACAACGACGTATCACATACTCGGAATGGGTTATACGACCCCATGGTCTTTTCCCGGTTAACCCGAATAGTGAGCGCTTATTCAAAAATAAGTGTGACATTCAAATTCAAACAAATCACATCAATTTTCCATTCAAAGGGAAATATTGATAGTCGGTTATTGAACTATCAATGAATATGCACACATCACCAGTTTCCAAATAATTTTCCAAATTATTTATTTCTCAAAAATCATATCTTTACAAGATATATAGTTTTCACACTTCAAAAATAAATCAGTATTTATTTTTAAACAACTTCCCTTTTCATTCATAAATTCCATAGTGAATTTATATTTCAAAATATCCATGCATATACGATTTCAATTATTCATTTCAATTTTCCTTTTCAATTTATCTTCAAAAAGATAAATTCTCAAAATATTCACTTTATATTGGAAAACATTTCCATACTTATTTAATAAGTAATTCACAAATTTTATTTATTTTCAACACTTGGAAAATATTCAATATACTTAAATCGAAATTAAGTATATATTTAATTCTTTAAGAAAATCATTCTCTTAAACATATTTATTTGGGCCAAAATGAATGTTGCGTAAAACATCGTTACGACAACCCAAAATCACTAGTATAGGGGTTCGAAATTAAAATAGGTATATAAATCCCAATACTATACAAAACATTTCCTTCCGGAAATCATTTATTATAACAACAGTGTTATAGTCCACTATTTCCTTTTATTTCTCGAAAACGTCTATTTCAACAATGAATGTTGAAATCTATGGTTTCGAATCTCAATGCATTTAAAACATCGTTAGATCGTTTTAATTCTGTTTAAATTATCACATTCAAAACAATTTCTTTAACATATTATTCACTATTCAAAAACGTGAATATACTACGTTAATCAATTTCATCATTTCTATACATTTCATTTTAAAGGATTATTCACAGTTCAAAAACGTGAATATAACTCCATTAATAGGTTTCAAAAAGTTTACTTACCAAGATAAGTCGTTTACGAATTTATAAAACAACGTTTATAAATTCCTTTATTAACCTATATTCAATTCATAACTCAATTATAAACCAAAAGTTCATATTATAAGTTAAATGCTTATAAAACGATTATTTTACAAAATCGTTCTTTTAAACTTCATAATTATAAATCTTATAACTTATAAGATTCAATTATTTATCCAAAACCATTCCATTATTTATAAATTTCACTTATAACTTCACCATTTATAATTTTATAAATTCAATTCACTTATGCAATCATTTTCACTTCATTCAAACACTTATAAAAACTCGTTTTATAATTCAAACGTTTTAATTTATAAATATCCATTTATAAATCTCTTATATAAATCAATTTATATTATTATTTCAAAACGTCTTTAATCTCCTTCATAATTTTACCATTTTGATTTACAAAATAATTAAATTTTATAAATCCTATATTTAGACTTTTCACAATAAATTCTAAAATCCCGATTAAACTATTTTATAAAATCATTAGCATCATATTCTCAAAAATCAGTTTTTAACTATTTTTCTCAAAAATCATAATTTTTATAACTTTAACAAATTATAACGTTTATTTATTTAAAATAGATCAAATTCCAAACATATAGTATATTTTCAAAAATCACTTTATAAATCGTTTTAAAATTCCAAAACTTGGTCCAATGATGCTACATATCAAATAGTCAATCACGACAACAACGATATCATATATCGATATGATAATCCATCAAATATCAAAATATCTGAATTCAAATAAATACTGTTGACGAATCCAGTTGGATCCCTCCAACTTGTTTTCCTGCATCCAAAAACATTAGCACAATACCAATTTCGCTCCAGTACGAAATTATCGCGGTATATGGGATTTAAAAGTATTATCCGCTTAATAGACGGCGCAATAGGGTCTCATCCGCTAAACAAAAAAATGTGGGAAATCAATAACTCCAATATATACATATGCCAATATATATATATTGCTATTATATATAATACCAATTTCACTGTTTATGAAATATTCGCGGTATATGTTTTTAATAAATAACATCCGCTTACTAACGGCGTATAATGTCTATTTTAACAATCAACAGATAACAATCATCATTCAAACATGCATTCAAATATTTTAAATCTAACTATTTAAAATAAAATCGAAACTGATTCGATTGAGTGAGAAGTTCTCACCTTGGTTTTAATTTCGTTTTAGCGATTTATTTCGAATAAAATTAAACGGACGTTTAATTTTACCCAAAATTCTCACTAACTCCAAACGACTCCAATCCAATTCCATAGCGTAGTGCTCGTCCATACGATTCCAACGCAACTGGTTTCGCGCGTTTTCGACCTCGTATGAAAAAGTTATGCATTTTCAAAGTTACACGATTCATAATATTATAATTTGCAACATAATTTCTCTAATTATAAACATACTTTAAATCATGGCCCTTGATCCCAAGCCCAACACATCAGGCCCGTCCATTCCCTACTTCTCTCTCCTTCGTTCCATCTACATACATTAGGTGGACATATGAACCCATCAACACCAAATTAGGGTTTAATTTTGCCTCCTCCACGTCGCGTTCTAGCATGATCAAGATACTCCATCGCGTAGCCCCTTGCCTCCTCTACCCACGGCCATCACCACGTGGAGCTCGGCCTCATCATGTGCACACAAAACGAGGACGTGCGGCCATGAACACGCACGATTTTCTGGTCCATCCACAGCTCCAAATCACATCTCCACCGTTGAATACGTAGAACATGTTGTGCTCTACAAGTTTGCAGTTGAAAGTTCGTCGAATCGTTGTGTAGATTTGAAGATATTTGAGGAGAATCGAAATGAAATTCTGGCCTTTGGTTTGAAAGAGGCGGCTGCACGTTTAGATTAGGATTTGTTTTATTTTCATTTTATTTTATGAAGGGTAGGGGCTATTTATAGAATTTCGAACGACACTATTCATCCGGAAATTCCGAACTCCGATTCACGCGCCGTAACCAGCGTTTCTAGGGTTTACCCCGCATTCCGGACACAATGGAACAGGTTTCGAAAGCTAATTCGGACATCTGTGCAAGTTATGGCAACAAACGTTCAATTTAAATTAAACCGATTTAAGCGATTTTCTAGGCGTTTTAATTTGTACCGGACAAACGGTAAATCCAATTGACACGAAATTTGAAACCTTACAATAATATCACATTACGGATCCGATGAAACTAGTTTCGTCGAAATCCGAGACTTTTTGAAAAATGGCTATTTTAACTCGCCAAATTAATATAAAAAAAAAATCGATGCGTTTCGAGCTGCCACGATCAAACGATAGCTCCGATTGACACGAAAATTGAAATCCGATAATAACTAACTATTACGGATCCAATGGAACTGGTCTCGTCCAATTCTGAGACTGTTCAAAAATTGACTATTTTCACTAGTCGATTTTAATATTAAAATATTCAATTTTCACAAATAAACTTTTAATTCGACTTTAAAAGTTCTAAAATATCGTTCTAACTCCCATAAAATAAAATTTTACAAATCATTTTCAATCATATTTAACTCAATTTTCAATTATTTCCATAATTTAACATATTAAATTATCGATTTAATCATCCAATTAAATCCAATAATTCAAATAAAAATTTATTCGACTAATAAATTCACATATTAATATTTAAAATTAATTAAATATTCAAATTTTAATAAATTAAAATTCTGGGTCGTTACAATCTTCCCCCTTAAAAGAATTTCGTCCTCGAAATTATTAAATAAGAAAAGTTACAGAATTTATTAACTTTCCCAAAATCCATAGTTAAATTTCTTACAATACTTTACTAAGTTTTCAAATCATACTTAGTTATCTTTTCAAAAATAACTACTATTGTTTAACTTTCAATTCCAAAACAAAGTTAAAGTTTTCAAAAAATTTCCAATTTTCTCAAAAATATTCTAACGCCTTAAATTTCCGGAAAAATTCGCCATAGTCTCCTTTGCGCGGCTCGATCCGAAAAAAAATGACAGTATATATATCACAAATATACATCTCATCAAGTAATGAGGCATCCCGCAGGGAAAAAAATTTGTAAAAGTACGGTATGTAATCCGAGATATGTACCTTATATTTTATTAGCGAGCATATACGGCTAATATAGCGCGGAAGCGAGCTCCAAATGCGAAGCAAACGCGATCCGCACCTACTAAACACACAACAAACAATATGAGAACATGCATATATGAAAATAATATCAATATACAACATATAGCAACATAATAACTATATATGCCAACATAGCAAATGTATGAAAAGCAATATATTCAACCATCAACCATCATCCAATTAACATTCATAACCAATAAATGTTCATTCATATTCTCGTTGATATTCAATGAAATAGGTTTTCAAGTTAATCACATATGATTCTTTACAGTGGATGTTTTTACTAACATTCATTTTCAATTAGTTTATATTTACTAATTCATATTCAAGTTGGTTCACTTCCAAATCAAATTCAATTCTATTCAAGATTCACTTAACTTCCAATTGAATTTCAATTACTTTAGCTTTCAATTTCATTAACCCTTAATGAATTATATACAATCAATCAACTAACAATCATATAACAACCAATGTATATTAATTGCAACCAAATTCCTTTGCTTTCAATTGGTTTAACACCATCACTTTCAATTGGTTTAATTAATTGATTTTCATTCAATTATTCAACTTTCAATAACATTAAATTTTAATGAATTAACACTTATATCCATTATTTCATACCAATTTTATTTATATTCAATTGATTCATTCAATTCAATTATAAAAGTTGAATTTCATTTACATAACTTAAGTTCACATTTATCACTTCACTTTATTAATTTACTTTGATACTAATATCAACTTCATTCAACTTCTCTTAAGTTATATTTCCATTTAACTTTAATTTCATTTTTATTTACAACTCATATTCATAAATATATTCATATAGTTTCACTTCTCACATATATAAGTTTATTTCACAATTGTAAATCACTTTAATTATAATTCAATTCTTATAATTCATTTGCTTATACGATTATTCTTAAATTTAGATTATTCAAACAACTAAACAATCAACTTATTTTATACTTTAATAATTCTGAAAAATTATTTCTTTATATATAAAATATACTCAAGATAAAATTATTTCATTTACCCAATTTTAAAACAATATTGTGTCGAATTGTTCTATTCAAGTGTTTAGAAACCCTTCGGCATAGTCTTGCGGACCACGCTGACGAAAGTTCATATGCCACTCAATAAATCAACCATCACAGTATAAAACAATTTTATATTCACTAACAAATACGCTCTCATAGCTATTATTACACTCAAACTCATTCTAGAGTACTACTGACTCTATCTCTAATGAGAAATACCCAACAGAACCATGGTTGTCGCTTAACCATATGCTCCGATACCACATTGTAACGTCCCCGATTTTTCGTTGCCGAAAAACCGAATAGTTAGGTTTTTAAGAAAAAGAATTTAAGAAAAGAGAAGAGAAAAAGATAGAAGATGGAGAGGAAAAGAAAATAGACAATAGAGAGAAAATAGAACGGAACAGAAAAACAACAGAACAACCTCAGAATCTCACAATTCGCAGCAGAACAACATATAATAATAAATGAATAATCTTTAAACAAAGAACTATCTCAGTTATTACATTTTATACATTACATTTCATTACATCATATCATCAGAGTGTACAACAACAACAACAAACAGTGCAGCGGAAAAGAAAAATACTATATACTAATAATACGCCATGCCATCCAGCTTGCCTCCAGCAATTCCAGAATAACCAGAATATCCTGATAAACCTAACTCATGACTGCCGGTGTGGAAAATTGGTGGCACCCAGAGTTTAGGAAGGAAAACAATAAACTCCAAGTCAGTCATGAGACTGGTGTGAGAACTCAAAACAGTTTATTTATCTTTAAAATCTAAATAGAAGAATATTTTTAAAGTCAATTCGCAATGCTTTTAAAAATGAGACTACCATAAGGCCTCCCGCACACACACAATGCAAACGCAGAATCGGAGGAGATTTCTCCTTATGATAGTCACAGATGCTTGATACGCATTTAAAAGAACATTTGATATTATTATTAGTGCATAGTGTAGGAAAAATTCATTTCGAAAGTAGAATATAAATCTTAGCCAGCATAGACATTTCGAACTGTGCCTACTATAGCTACCATCCAAACAGTGGTGACCACCATAAGTAAATGGCAGGTTCTACAACTAATACCGTACAGGGTTTCGTATTGGGAATTGGATTTCCAACGAATGATCAGGCCAAGGAACTTCCCATTGCCACATGAGAATGCCTCTGGATGGACATCCCCGAGAACCAAACCAGATCTCTACCAACACAAGGTCGGGTTACCCCTAACTGAGTAACAACTGACCGAATATGCCATCCCCCGGTCCTTTGGGACCTTTTCAACCGAGCGCTCGTAATCAATTCACACAATCATAACAAAGTGTTTTCAACATGAGTAAGTATCTGGGCTCCATACCATGATACCACCCTTTTCCAGAAGGAAATGCACACATCCTAAAGGGCGCTACCCCTCATAACCTTGCCGCATCTTTCCTGTTTTGACCATTCACGGGGTGTGAGGCTCGACGAAGTCACGTCCACAAAAACATACTTTATACAAAAGTCATGCTTTGGGTCAACAAATGATCATAGAAATGATCACCAGGATAGACGATCAAATAAACGATCCTATCACAAATAATCAACACAATGATCATTTACAGCAACACTCAGCATGTCACATTACCAAATTGGGAATATATCGCTGATAACATTCAACTACATAACCTCTGAGCTCGTACGTCTCAGAGAAGGGTGTTAAGCTAAAAGAATAAATTCTCCGCCACCGACAGAAATATATTTGAATGAAATCGGCTTTATATCTCAATTTGTAATGTCAGACATACAATCCATACAAGTCTGTTCCGGGCTCGAACAAAACCGAAGGCACTTCTTACGAAGCCCTTGCAATCCGGGTATTCACAATCCCGATCGAATTTCCCATCACTTAGGGAATCTCTATACCAGGAGCTACCCAGTGCAGAGACAATCGATAGGTCATCCTATCGCTTTTGCAAATACTCGGTCTTCAACACCGATCTTCAATGCAATTCACAACGACTTATCACATACTTGGAATGGGTTATACGACCCCATGGTCTTTTCCCGGTTAACCCGAATAGTGAGCGCTTATTCAAAAATAAGTGTGACATTCAAATTCAAACAAATCACATCAATTTCCCATTCAAAGGGAAATATTGATAGTCGGTTATTGAACTATCAATGAATATGCACACATCACCAGTTTCCAAATAATTTTCCAAATTATTTATTTCTCAAAAATCATATCTTTACAAGATATATAGTTTTCACACTTCAAAAATAAATCAATATTTATTTTTAAACAACTTCCCTTTTCATTCATAAATTCCATAGTGAATTTATATTTCAAAATATCCATGCATATACGATTTCAATTATTCATTTCAATTTTCCTTTTCAATTTATCTTCAAAAAGATAAATTCTCAAAATATTCACTTTATATTGGAAAACATTTCCATACTTATTTAATAAGTAATTCACAAATTTTATTTATTTTCAACACTTGGAAAATATTCAATATACTTAAATCGAAATTAAGTATATATTTAATTCTTTAAGAAAATCATTCTCTTAAACATATTTATTTGGGCCAAAATGAATGTTGCGTAAAACATCGTTACGACAACCCAAAATCACTAGTATAGGGGTTCGAAATTAAAATAGGTATATAAATCCCAATACTATACAAAACATTTCCTTCCGGAAATCATTTATTACAACAACAGTGTTATAGTCCACTATTTCCTTTTATTCCTCGAAAACGTCTATTTCAACAATGAATGTTGAAATCTATGGTTTCGAATCTCAATGCATTTAAAACATCGTTAGATCGTTTTAATTCTGTTTAAATTATCACATTCAAAACAATTTCTTTAACATATTATTCACTATTCAAAAACGTGAATATACTACGTTAATCAATTTCATCATTTCTATACATTTCATTTTAAAGGATTATTCACAGTTCAAAAACGTGAATATAACTCCATTAATAGGTTTCAAAAAGTTTACTTACCAAGATAAGTCGTTTACGAATTTATAAAACAACGTTTATAAATTCCTTTATTAACCTATATTCAATTCATAACTCAATTATAAACCAAAAGTTCATATTATAAGTTAAATGCTTATAAAACGATTATTTTACAAAATCGTTCTTTTAAACTTCATAATTATAAATCTTATAACTTATAAGATTCAATTATTTATCCAAAACCATTCCATTATTTATAAATTTCACTTATAACTTCACCATTTATAATTTTATAAATTCAATTCACTTATGCAATCATTTTCACTTCATTCAAACACTTATAAAAACTCGTTTTATAATTCAAACGTTTTAATTTATAAATATCCATTTATAAATCTCTTATATAAATCAATTTATATTATTATTTCAAAACGTCTTTAATCTCCTTTATAATTTTACCATTTTGATTTATAAAATAATTAAATTTTATAAATCCTATATTTAGACTTTTCACAATAAATTCTAAAATCCCGATTAAACTATTTTATAAAATCATTAGCATTATATTCTCAAAAATCAGTTTTTAACTATTTTTCTCAAAAATCATAATTTTTATAACTTTAAAAAATTATAACGTTTATTTATTTAAAATAGATCAAATTCCAAACATATAGTATATTTTCAAAAATCACTTTATAAATCGTTTTAAAATTCCAAAACTTGGTCCAATGATGCTACATATCAAATAGTCAATCACGACAGCAACGATATCATATATCGATATGATAATCCATCAAATATCAAAATATCTGAATTCAAATAAATACTATTGAGGAATCCAGTTGGATCCCTCCAACCTGTTTTCCTGCATCCAAAAACATTAGCACAATACCAATTTCGCTCCAGTACGAAATTATCGCGGTATATGGGATTTAAAAGTATTATCCGCTTAATAGACGGCGCAATAGGGTCTCATCCGCTAAACAAAAAAATGCGGGAAATCAATAACTCCAATATATACATATTCCAATATATATATATATATATTGCTATTATATATAATACCAATTTCACTGTTTATGAAATATTCGCGGTATATGTTTTTAATAAATAACATCCGCTTACTAACGGCGTATAATGTCTATTTTAACAATCAATAGATAACAATCATCATTCAAACATGCATTCAAATATTTTAAATCTAACTATTTAAAATAAAATCGAAACTGATTCGATTGAGTGAGAAGTTCTCACCTTGGTTTTAATTTCGTTTTAGCGATTTATTTCGAATAAAATTAAACGGACGTTTAATTTTACCCAAAATTCTCACTAACTCCAAACGACTCCAATCCAATTCCATAGCGTAGTGCTCTTCCATACGATTCCAACGCAACTGGTTTCGCGCGTTTTCGACCTCGTATGAAAAAGTTATGCATTTTCAAAGTTACACGATTCATAATATTATAATTTGCAACATAATTTCTCTAATTATAAACCTACTTTAAATCATGGCCCTTGATCCCAAGCCCACCACATCAGGCCCGTCCATTCCCTACTCCTCTCTCCTTCGTTCCATCTACAGACATTAGGCCGACATATGAACCCATCAACACCAAATTAGGGTTTAATTTTGCCTCCTCCACGTCGCGTTCTAGCATGATCAAGATACTCCATCGCGTAGCCCCTTGCCTCCTCTACCCACGGCCATCACCACGTGGAGCTCGGCCTCATCATGTGCACACAAAACGAGGACGTGCGGCCATGAACACGCATGATTTTCTGGTCCATCCACAGCTCCAAATCACATCTCCACCGTTGAATACGTAGAACATGTTGTGCTCTACAAGTTTGCAGTTGAAAGTTCGTCGAATCGTTGTGTAGATTTGAAGATATTTGAGGAGAATCGAAATGAAATTCTGGCCTTTGGTTTGAAAGAGGCGGCTGCACGTTTAGATTAGGATTTGTTTTATTTTTATTTTATTTTATGAAGGGTAGGGGCTATTTATAGAATTTCGAACGACACTATTCATCCGGAAATTCCGAACTCCGATTCACGCGCCGTAACCAGCGTTTCTAAGGTTTACCCCGCGTTCCGGACACAATGGAACAGGTTTCGAAAGCTAATTCGGACATCTGTGCGAGTTATGGCAACAAACGTTCAATTTAAATTAAACCGATTTAAGCGATTTTCTAGGCGTTTTAATTTGTACCGGACAAACGGTAAATCCAATTGACACGAAATTTGAAACCTTACAATAATATCACATTACGGATCCGATGAAACTAGTTTCGTCAAAATCCGAGACTTTTTGAAAAATGGCTATTTTAACTCGCCAAATTAATATAAAAAATAAATCGATGCGTTTCGAGCTGCCACGATCAAACGATAGCTCCGATTGACACGAAAATTGAAATCCGATAATAACTAACTATTACGGATCCAATGGAACTGGTCTCGTCCAATTCTGAGACTGTTCAAAAATTGACTATTTTCACTAGTCGATTTTAATATTAAAATATTCAATTTTCACAAATAAACTTTTAATCCGACTTTAAAAGTTCTAAAATATCGTTCTAACTCCCATAAAATAAAATTTTACAAATCATTTTCAATCATATTTAACTCAATTTTCAATTATTTCCATAATTTAACATATTAAATTATCGATTTAATTATCCAATTAAATCCAATAATTCAAATAAAAATTTATTCGACTAATAAATTCACATATTAATATTTAAAATTAATTAAATATTCAAATTTTAATAAATTAAAATTCTGGGTGTTACAATCTTCCCCCTTAAAAGAATTTCGTCCTCGAAATTATTAAGTAAGAAAAGTTACAGAATTTATTAACTTTCCCAAAATCCATAGTTAAATTTCTTACAATACTTTACTAAGTTTTCAAATCATACTTAGTTATCTTTTCAAAAATAACTACTATTGTTTAACTTTCAATTCCAAAACAAAGTTAAAGTTTTCAAAAAAATTCCAATTTTCTCAAAAATATTCTAACGCCTTAAATTTCCGGAAAAATTCGCCATAGTCTCCTTTGCGCGGCTCGATCCGAAAAAAAATGACAGTATATATATCACAAATATACATCTCATCAAGTAATGAGGCATCCCGCAGGGAAAAAAATTTGTAAAAGTACGGTATGTAATCCGAGATATGTACCTTATATTTTATTAGCGAGCATATACGGCTAATATAGCGCGGAAGCGAGCTCCAAATGCGAAGCAAACGCGATCCGCACCTACTAAACACACAACAAACAATATGAGAACATGCATATATGAAAATAATATCAATATACAACATATAGCAACGTAATAACTATATATGCCAACATAGCAAATGTATGAAAAGCAATATATTCAACCATCAACCATCATCCAATTAACATTCATAACCAATAAATGTTCATTCATATTCTCGTTGATATTCAATGAAATAGGTTTTCAAGTTAATCACATATGATTCTTTACAGTGGATGTTTTTACTAACATTCATTTTCAATTAGTTTATATTTACTAATTCATATTCAAGTTGGTTCACTTCCAAATCAAATTCAATTCTATTCAAGATTCACTTAACTTCCAATTGAATTTCAATTACTTTAGCTTTCAATTTCATTAACCCTTAATGAATTATATACAATCAATCAACTAACAATCATATAACAACCAATGTATATTAATTGCAACCAAATTCCTTTGCTTTCAATTGGTTTAACACCATCACTTTCAATTGGTTTAATTAATTGATTTTCATTCAATTATTCAACTTTCAATAACATTAAATTTTAATGAATTAACACTTATATCCATTATTTCATACCAATTTTATTTATATTCAATTGATTCATTCAATTCAATTATAAAAGTTGAATTTCATTTACATAACTTAAGTTCACATTTATCACTTCACTTTATTAATTTACTTTGATACTAATATCAACTTCATTCAACTTCTCTTAAGTTATATTTCCATTTAACTTTAATTTCATTTTTATTTACAACTCATATTCATAAATATATTCATATAGTTTCACTTCTCATATATATAAGTTTATTTCACAATTGTAAATCACTTTAATTATAATTCAATTCTTATAATTCATTCGCTTATACGATTATTCTTAAATTTAGATTATTCAAACAACTAAACAATCAACTTATTTTATACTTTAATAATTCTGAAAAATTATTTCTTTATATATAAAATATACTCAAGATAAAATTATTTCATTTACCCAATTTTAAAACAATATTGTGTCGAATTGTTCTATTCAAGTGTTTAGAAACCCTTCGGCATAGTCTTGCGGACCACGCCGACGAAAGTTCATATGCCACTCAATAAATCAACCATCACAGTATAAAACAATTTTATATTCACTAACAAATACGCTCTCATAGCTATTATTACACTCAAACTCATTCTAGAGTACTACTGACTCTATCTCTAATGAGAAATACCCAACAGAACCATGGTTGTCGCTTAACTATATGCTCCGATACCACATTGTAACGTCCCCGATTTTTCGTTGCCGAAAAACCGAATAGTTAGGGTTATAAGAAAAAGAATTTAAGAAAAGAGAAGAGAAAAAGATAGAAGATGGAGAGGAAAAGAAAATAGACAATAGAGAGAAAATAGAACGGAACAGAAAAACAACAGAACAACCTCAGAATCTCACAATTCGCAGCGGAACAACATATAATAATAAATGAATAATCTTTAAACAAAGAACTATCTCAGTTATTACATTTTATACATTACATTTCATTACATCATATCATCAGAGTGTACAACAACAACAACAAACAGTGCAGCGGAAAAGAAAAATACTATATACTAATAATACGCCATGCCATCCAGCTTGCCTCCAGCAATTCCAGAATATCCAGAATATCCTGATAAACCTAACTCTTGACTGCCCGTGTGGAAAATTGGTGGCACCCAGAGTTTAGGAAGGAAAACAATAAACTCCAAGTCAGTCATGAGACTGGTGTGAGAACTTAAAACAGTTTATTTATCTTTAAAATCTAAATAGAAGAATATTTTTAAAGTCAATTCGCAATGCTTTTAAAAATGAGACTACCATAAGGCCTCCCGCACACACACACAATGCAAACGCAGAATCGGAGGAGATTTCTCCTTATGATAGTCACAGATGCTTGATACGCATTTAAAAGAACATTTGATATTATTATTAGTGCATAGTGTAGGAAAAATTCATTTCGAAAGTAGAATATAAATCTTAGCCAGCATAGACATTTTGAACTGTGCCTACTATAGCTACCATCCAAACAGTGGTGACCACCATAAGTAAATGGCAGGTTCTACAACTAATACCGTACAGGGTTTCGTATTGGGAATTGGATTTCCAACGAATGATCAGGCCAAGGAACTTCCCATTGCCACATGAGAATGCCTCTGGATGGACATCCCCGAGAACCAAACCGGATCTCTACCAACACAAGGCCGGGTTACCCCTAACTGAGTAACAACTGACCGAATATGCCATCCCCCGGTCCTTTGGGACCTTTTCAACCGAGCGCTCGTAATCAATTCACACAATCATAACAAAGTGTTTTCAACATGAGTAAGTATCTGGGCTCCATACCATGATACCACCCTTTTCCAGAAGGAAATGCACACATCCTAAAGGGCGCTACCCCTCATAACCTTGCCGCATCTTTCCTGTTTTGACCATTCACGGGGTGTGAGGCTCGATGAAGTCACGTCCACAAAAACATACTTTATACAAAAGCCATGCTTTGTGTAGCGACCCGACTTTCCACTCCCGGAAAATCGCGTCATCTTTAAGAAAGAAAGGGATAGAAAATAGAATAGAAAGAAGAGAAGAAGAAACAACATCAGAATCTAACACAGCGGAACGAATAAATTATATTAATCACATAATACTTTACATAGTATCATATACATCAGAGATACACAGCATAAACAACTCATACTAGACAGTTATAGACACCTGTCTAGTTATACAACATAATACAACAACTCAAAGAAAACACACAGCGGAAAACTCTATAGCTATACGCGGAAGCCTCCTGCTCCATTGCTCCTCCATAATTCGTCAAAGCTATCCTGAATCCTAACCTGAATTCCCTTGACTACTCATAAAAATTTGAGTACCCAAGAGTTTATGAAAAACAAAAATAAACTCCGGGTCAGACATGGGTCTGGTGTGAGTAACAGGTTAAAGTTGCTTAACTTTTAAAAACCTTTGAAAAGAAAGGTATCACGTAAGACTTCCCACACATAAACATGGAAAAGTTTTTACCTTACGCTAACCAAAACATTTGATAGGAAATCCTGTGATATTATAATAGTGTCTAGGGTTTTCAAATAAATAAGAAATAGCCGAAATTGTTACATCTATTAAATTCCAGCTACTAGCCACAAAAGTGGGTAATACAATCAAAACCGTTGGCACTTATTGGATTTTGGATTCCATACAATGGCAGGGCTACTGGGGTACCGCCCGTCACAGTACGTGGCCTAGATCACAGTACCGAGGAGCCACCCTAACTCCCCTGCAACACAAGGCCGGAACCGTTCCTTACTGAACAGTCCCGAACAAGACCACCCCGACGGTTGGAGCTCTCAACCGTCCACACAGCCGAAATATAAAGGGACCTCTAGACAGGGGTAAATCTCACTCTCAAGTGGGGGCTACCCACGAAGCCTTGCTGCACCTCCCCTGTTTTAGCCATTCTCGGTTGATGAGGCTTGAGGTTACGATTACCTTTAGAGAACACATCTATCTTAGAATGCTCATCGTCCACCTGACGATGTTCTGAAAGCATTCAATCCATACAAGTTCGTTCCGGGTTCGAACGAAACCGAAGGCATTATCTCGTTACACTCGTATTGGAATCACCCTCAGAGTTAACGACAATAACCCTTGCACTCTAAACCACCATCTCGAATCTATAAGTACTATTCCGTCAAACTCATTACGGAATCACCCACAGAGTTATACTGACGTATAGCCCTTACACCTCGAGTCTTCACATGCTCCACTTGGATTAACGACCTAACGTTTAATTGGAATCGATGTGGTTTTCGGATATCCAAATATGGAAACCCGATCCCGGTCTCACCGAAACCAAACGCCATTTTAAGGTCCAAGTTGTTTTAAAGTTTAAAACAATTCAATTACAGTATCCATATACACACAGATAGATAACTTAAATCATAACTGATAATCAACATTATCATATAACAGGTAATTCACATCATCAATATCAAATAGATATCTCATATATCATCACAATAGATAACCTATGTTATCATCACAATGCAACCATACATTCCATACCACACAAACATACTTATCTCATTACTGAGATCACTAAGCATCCAAGACAATCATCAACATCCATTCATACGTAAGCAAAGATTTACTCATACCATATAATTAATTTAAAATGAATTAAATTAACTATCTCTAACTCAAATTAATTTAAAATGGATTAAATTAATTCCTTCATCTTTAATTAATTTAAAATAAATTAAATTAATTATTTTACCAAATTTTCTTGCTTACTTAATCATTTAATTGATTAAAATCAATTAATCAATCATAAATTACTTTAATTAATCACTCTTGATTAATTATACTTAATTACATCCATGTAATTATTCTTAGTTAATTTCACAAATTAATTATCCTCACTAAACAGTAATTAACCCTTAATTACTTCAATTAAATTAATTAATCATAATTAATTATCTTAATCCTTAATTAATTACATTAATTAATTACCTATTATTGATTAATTAATCTAATTAATCATTCTTAATTACATCATTAATTAAAATAATTAATGATCTTAATTATTCCTTAAATTAATTACTCAAAGTAATTAACAACTTAATTACTATATTAACCCAAATTAATTATCCTTAAATTAACTTCTTAGATTAATTACTAAATAATTAATCCAAATTATCTCATACTTAAACATTTCCACTTAATTACAATCATGTAATTACTAATTAATTACTTAACTAAGTAATTACCCAAATCACCAATTACATAAAGTAATTATCCTTAAACCAAGTGTTTAAAACTAATTAAACTTAATTAATTAAATTAAACAATCTCATTCAATTAAATTAATTACATTAAGTAATTAATTTCTTAATTACTTTATCAAGTAATTACTCAAACCATTTATAAATGATTATTATTAAATTAATTAATCTAATTAATTATAAAAATTAACTACATTAATTAATTGTTAAATAATCATGGTTAATGACCTTCATTAACCATCCTCTAATTATTTTAAAAAGTAATTAACTTAAATTAATTACCAATTAAATTATTTTTAATCATTATTAATTAAAGTTAATTATTAAATTAATTAACCTTAAATTAAAACTTAATTACATAATTAATATTCATTTATCATTAATTAATAACTTAATTAATGATCTTAATTTCAAATTGATTAATCATTAATCAATTATTAACTCCAAATTTAATTAAATAATTAAATTAAATAACAAATCTTAATTACCTTGTTAATTAATTCTAAAACATAAATCTAAATTTAAATTTCAAAATAAAACATAACTTAGTTATGTTTAAAACAATTTGATTTAAAACAAAGTTCTTTTGAAAATTACCTTTAAATTTCAATTAAAATTCAAATTTAAAATAAATTAATTTTAACTTATCAAAGTTTTAAATAAATTTAAAACTTATTTAAATTCTAGAACAAATCAAAAGCTGTCTTAAAAATCAAATCATATAGACTTGAAGTTAAATTCATTTCAAAATTTTAGAAGTTAAAATTCAATTTTAGTTTAAAAACTTTCAACTTTGAATCTTCCTTTAAATTTGAAACTGAGCTTCACTTTAAAAACTCAGATTTCCAGATTTTAAAATCTATTTTTAAACCTTGCTTCATATTTAAAAACTTCATTACTTAAAATTTGAACTATTTACTAAAACTGAAATAGTTAGTTAAGTTAAGAATTAAAACTCTATTTCAAAACCTGGATTTAAATTTGAATCTAAAATTCAACTTACATTTGAATTTGTACTAAATTCTTACTTTAACTAAATCTGCAGAATTCCAAATTTTTAAAACCCAGATTTTAAACTTTCAAATCCAGATTTTTAAAAAAAACAGAAAAACAGTTTTCAACTTAAAACCTGAAATTTAAATACCAATTTGAAATTCAAACTTGAATTAAATTTAAACCTAGACCTTATTCAAACCTATAACTACAGATTTTAAATTTTCAAAACCCTGATTTTTTAATTGAAATTTAAAGGTAATTTTCAAAAGAACTTTGTTTTAAATCAAATTGTTTTAAACATAACTAAGTTATGTTTTATTTTGAAATTTAAATTTAGATTTATGTTTTAGAATTAATTAACAAGGTAATTAAGATTTGTTATTTAATTTAATTATTTAATTAAATTTGGAGTTAATAATTGATTAATGATTAATCAATTTGAAATTAAGATCATTAATTAAGTTATTAATTAATGATAAATGAATATTAATTATGTAATTAAGTTTTAATTTAAGGTTAATTAATTTAATAATTAACTTTAATTAATAATGATTAAAAATAATTTAATTGGTAATTAATTTAAGTTAATTACTTTTTAAAATAATTAGAGGATGGTTAATGAAGGTCATTAACCATGATTATTTAACAATTAATTAATGTAGTTAATTTTTATAATTAATTAGATTAATTAATTTAATAATAATCATTTATAAATGGTTTGAGTAATTACTTGATAAATTAATTAAGAAATTAATTACTTCATGTAATTAATTTAATTGAATGAGATTGTTTAATTTAATTAATTAAGTTTAATTAGTTTTAAACACTTGGTTTAAGGATAATTACTTTATGTAATTGGTGATTTGGGTAATTACTTAGTTAAGTAATTAATTAGTAATTACATGATTGTAATTAAGTGGAAATGTTTAAGTATGAGATAATTTGGATTAATTATTTAGTAATTAATCTAAGAAGTTAATTTAAGGATAATTAATTTGGGTTAATATAGTAATTAAGTTGTTAATTACTTTGAGTAATTAATTTAAGGAATAATTAAGATCATTAATTATTTTAATTAATGATGTAATTAAGAATGATTAATTAGATTAATTAATCAATAATAGGTAATTAATTAATGTAATTAATTAAGGATTAAGATAATTAATTATGATTAATTAATTTAATTGAAGTAATTAAGGGTTAATTACTGTTTAGTGAGGATAATTAATTTGTGAAATTAACTAAGAATAATTACATGGATGTAATTAAGTATAATTAATCAAGAGTGATTAATTAAAGTAATTTATGATTGATTAATTGATTTTAATCAATTAAATGATTAAGTAAGCAAGAAAATTTGGTAAAATAATTAATTTAATTTATTTTAAATTAATTAAAGATGAAGGAATTAATTTAATCCATTTTAAATTAATTTGAGTTAGAGATAGTTAATTTAATTCATTTTAAATTAATTATATGGTATGAGTAAATCTTTGCTTACGTATGAATGGATGTTGATGATTGTCTTGGATGCTTAGTGATCTCAGTAATGAGATAAGTATGTTTGTGTGGTATGGAATGTATGGTTGCATTGTGATGATAACATAGGTTATCTATTGTGATGATATATGAGATATCTATTTGATATTGATGATGTGAATTACCTGTTATATGATAATGTTGATTATCAGTTATGATTTAAGTTATCTATCTGTGTGTATATGGATACTGTAATTGAATTGTTTTAAACTTTAAAACAACTTGGACCTTAAAATGGCGTTTGGTTTCGGTGAGACCGGGATCGGGTTTCCATATTTGGATATCCGAAAACCACATCGATTCCAATTAAACGTTAGGTCGTTAATCCAAGTGGAGCATGTGAAGACTCGAGGTGTAAGGGCTATACGTCAGTATAACTCTGTGGGTGATTCCGTAATGAGTTTGACGGAATAGTACTTATAGATTCGAGATGGTGGTTTAGAGTGCAAGGGTTATTGTCGTTAACTCTGAGGGTGATTCCAATACGAGTGTAACGAGATAATGCCTTCGGTTTCGTTCGAACCCGGAACGAACTTGTATGGATTGAATGCTTTCAGAACATCGTCAGGTGGACGATGAGCATTCTAAGATAGATGTGTTCTCTAAAGGTAATCGTAACCTCAAGCCTCATCAACCGGGAATGGCTAAAACAGGGGAGGTGCAGCAAGGCTTCGTGGGTAGCCCCCACTTGAGAGTGAGATTTACCCCTGTCTAGAGGTCCCTTTATATTTCGGCTGTGTGGACGGTTGAGAGCTCCAACCGTCGGGGTGGTCTTGTTCGGGACTGTTCAGTAAGGAACGGTTCCGGCCTTGTGTTGCAGGGGAGTTAGGGTGGCTCCTCGGTACGGTGATCAAGGCCACGTACTGTGACGGGCGGTACCCCAGTAGCCCTGCCATTGTATGGAATCCAAAATCCAATAAGTGCCAACGGTTTTGATTGTATTACCCACTTTTGTGGCTAGTAGCTGGAATTTAATAGATGTAACAATTTCGGCTATTTCTTATTTATTTGAAAACCCTAGACACTATTATAATATCACAGGATTTCCTATCAAATGTTTTGGTTAGCGTAAGGTAAAAACTTTTCCATGTTTATGTGTGGGAAGTCTTACGTGATACCTTTCTTTTCAAAGGTTTTTAAAAGTTAAGCAACTTTAACCTGTTACTCACACCAGACCCATGTCTGACCCGGAGTTTATTTTTGTTTTTCATAAACTCTTGGGTACTCAAATTTTTATGAGTAGTCAAGAGAATTCAGGTTAGGATTCAGGATAGCTTTGACGAATTATGGAGGAGCAATGGAGCAGGAGGCTTCCGCGTATAGCTATAGAGTTTTCCGCTGTGTGTTTTCTTTGAGTTGTTGTATTATGTTGTATAACTAGACAGGTGTCTATAACTGTCTAGTATGAGTTGTTTATGCTGTGTATCTCTGATGTATATGATACTATGTAAAGTATTATGTGATTAATATAATTTATTCGTTCCGCTGTGTTAGATTCTGATGTTGTTTCTTCTTCTCTTCTTTCTATTCTATTTTCTATCCCTTTCTTTCTTAAAGATGACGCGATTTTCCGGGAGTGGAAAGTCGGGTCGCTACATTGTGGTATCAGAGCTTTAGGTTGAGCGAATACCTAGGCTCTGAAGTGTATCTTTCTTTAGGGAGCGTTAGGTTGAGCGAATACCTAGGCTCTGTAGTGGTATCTTTCTTGAGAGAGCGTATTTGTAGTTTTATTATATATATATTTATATAATTATTTCTACCTATCTGTTGGGTTACCTGTTCAGGTTTTCCAATTTGAGTTATAAAGGTAGATGGGGTAGTATTGTGTGTTACACGATTACTACCATTGGTTGGAGTTTGAATGTTTGAGGTTGGAAGTGTTTTGTTGAGACTGTAGACCTAATACCGTCTCGATTGAGTTCTGAAGTAATGAAGAACTTCATTAATCTCTGAAGGAAACCTGTTAAGGTTCGGAGTTCATTTTTGAAGTTAGATGAGTAGTGTGTGGATCTGCTTGGTTGAGCTGAAGTAAGTGATGGTATTTTGAATACCTCGGGAGTAGTAGCTGCGTGATGAGATGCAGTGACTATGGATGTTCCCGAAGATGTTTTCTTTGGAACAAGTTAGGAAGTGAGTCTGCTTCAGTAGTATGGCTGTGTTCAGCTGGAGTTTCTATCGCTTTGAGTCCGAGTTTCTTGGAGAGCTTTGTTTTGGAATTCTTTGGCATCTGAGGCAGCAGTGCAGTATGGAGTGTTCTCGGTGTTGGCAAGAGATCTTTTGGTTTAGCAGTTTTTCTGAGTGGAGTTCAGAAGCAGTTATATGGACCCGTTTCTTCGATGGGTTAGCTAGTTGAGATTGAGCTGTTCTGTTTGGTTAAGAAAGAACAGTTTTCTTTAGATTTGGTTTGGGTAGATCGCAAAAGTGACTTGCGATTGTTTGAGAGTTCTCTTGGGTTATCTGAGTTTTTCTGGATGTCTTCAGAAAGTCAGAGTTTGGTTTGCATCTGGAGATTGAACTTCCTTATAGGCTGGGATTCCAGAAGTGGTACCGTGTGGTTCAGCTTTTTAGAAGAATGGTTCCAAGAGTTAAGTTGGAGTAGCAGTTCGGAGTTTTGGAGGAACTCCTGAATGATTCTTATGGACTTGTTGAACCATATCTCTGGGGTGTGTTGTCCGGTTTGTGCTTGTGTTCTTCTTCTGTATTATCTTCTGTGTCGGATCAGAGTTGAGCAGCGGAAGCAGTTTGGAAGTGCATCTGCTTTCCTTTTCTGGGCAGAAGTGAGTTGTTGTTTTCTGATATTGAGGAGATCATTTTGTTGAGTTGTTTGGTCTAGTTTGTTTCTAGAAGCATCAGCGAAGGTTGAGCTGATTGATAGGCTGTAGGTAGCCCATGATCGTTTGGAGAGTTTTGTGGATAAGAGTCGGAGGGATTTGAACTCTGAAGTCGGAGATTTAATTTTGGATAAGTTTTCTCCGATCAAAAGTGAGCTATAAGTTTGGGTGAGTCTGAGAAGTTAGCTCTGAAGTGATTTTGGATCTTTTCTGTGATCTTGAAGATAAGTGATTGATCTACAGGATTGGCTGGCCAGTTTGGATAACTGGGATTCGATGAGTTTCACGTATATCTGAGGGAGTACGTGTATGGTCTGTCTCTGGTTGTGGAACCAGCAGTTTTGGAGTTTTGGGTGTTGAGTCAGACTCGTTTGTAGTCTGATATCTTGTCTAGTGTTATAGATATAGTTGTATAGAAGCGTTGTAGCTTCATAGTATTGTTTGTTTGGATTTTCTAGGGCGAGTATCCTGGTGGATATATATATACACACCTGGGGAAACTCGATGAGATTTTATCCAGATTTTGTCTGGATAATTAGATTTGTTTGATTGGTTGAATTGGTTGTTTGATTGTTAGCATATGTTTGATATATGCTTGTGTTTAAAATTAAAATATAATAAGATTATTAAATTACCTTTGTTTTAAATTTCGAGGACGAAATTCTTTTAAGGGGGAAGGATTGTAACATCCCGGAATTTTTGACAATATCAATTTAATAATCTGTAGTTAAAATTAAATTGATATTGATAATCTGTTAATAATATTCAGATAAATTTAATAATCTTCTTCAATAATTATTTAAATTGGTTATTTTATCTTTTAAATGATATAAATTGATTTCTATTTTCAATATGAATATTTGGTTTATATTTTAAATAGATTGGTATTGTTTTAAATTTAGAATAAATTCAATAAAATGTTTTATGGTTTAATAAAATGGACATTTTATTGTTAAAAATATAATTTCTTGAAAAATGATTTTAATTTAATAAAAAGAGATTTATAAAAATAATATTAATACTGTATTGACTTTTTAAGTTTTAAATAACATTTGTAATTTTTAGTTCAAATTGAATTTCTATTTATAACTTAATTTGAAAATTGTTTAATTTTTGAATCTAGTTTGAATTTAAATTCTAAAGTATAAAATCTTCATTTATTTTAATTTTTATTTGTATAAATTTCATTTGTAAACATGGTTTGTTTTCTTTTATAATTCATACACATATTCAAATTTAAATTAACAACTTAATTTAAGCTAATATAACATTAATTTGTAATTAAAAACTAATCATTTTAAAAGAGATAACATGTGTTAAATTAATATGTATTCATATAGACAAGTGTCTCATTCATGACAAGTGTAAAATTAGTTTTAATCTTTCTTTTATTTCCTAAAATCTGAGAATACATTTGCATAGTTTACATCCTCATTCATGCATATAATTTTCATTCTTCTTTAATCATAAACAAACTCAAATCTGCATAATCATAAACAAACTCAAATCTGCATCTATTCACCCAAGATCTATTCCAATATCTGCATATTCATATCCCTGAAACCTCCTCATCAAAAGATAAATCAAAATTCAAATGATCCTGCAGGTTCCTCTTCATAAAAATTCATATGCATATTACTCAAAAATCTACAAATTTTCATATACAAATTCACCTAAACCATATACAAAACTGCATGTTCCTCCTCTTAAAAATCCAACCTCTGCATATCCAAAACTAAGATCAGAATACTGCATTTCATATTCAAATTCAAAGAAGAGCCTGCACATGCTTGGTTCTGCATAGATGAACATTTGCATGCAAGCATCTTGATCTTGGAAAGCATGAACAACAGAGAGGAGTTAGCATACCTGCATATACAAGTTCATCTTTACCTGCATGCAAGCATCTTGGTCTTGAAAAGGAATAACAGAGAAAGCACCTGCATTTTTTTTCATAAAGCCTGCATTTTTTTGGTGCTCTGCAAATTCAAATAAAGGTGAGTAACAATTAAACCTTAAACTATATTAGGTTGTTTAATTAAGTTTTGAGATAAATTATGTATGTAGGTCTGTTATGATTTTTGTATGCCTGTTGAGTTGCTATGCAGTGATTCCATTTTACATCTTACTTAAAAATCATCTGCAATTGGATTATGTTGAGATAGTAACTGGGTTTAGGATGATTAAAAGAGTTTGTTATTTTACATTAGTTTCAAAACTTATAAGGTAATGTGTTTCTTTTTCTTAAGTCTAGATTTAAAAACCATTGGGAAAATGGAAATACTGGAAATTTGTCTCTGAGTAACTCCTCTGCAGGTTTAATATTGATCAAAATTAAAACATATTAATACTTAAATGCAGCTTCATAAACTTAATGCATTGACAAAACTTGGTCTTAAAATCAAGTATTAGTTTTTCTAGTGAATGTTCATATACAGTTTGGTCAGGAGCAAAAATATGATTTTGTGCAAATTCTTGAAATCTGTAGATTAAGAAAACTTAAAACTCTTTTGAGTTATAGGGTAAGGATCTTAGATCCTTATAAAATCTGAAATGAGTATCATGATTCCTGTAATGGTTGCAGTCTTGAGTTTTTGTATTGAACCCTTGTTTGAAATAAGGGGTAAGGATTTGGCCAGTAAGGAAGGATGGATTGACCGAGTGATGTGATACTTGGTGGTTGTGTAGTTGAAGGGTGTAGGAACTTGTGGCCGGAGGGGTGGATCTGGAAGTGGTCGGAGCAACTCGTAAAGGCCGTTGACAGGTTTACAGTTTAAACCTGTATGAAGTTTACAGGTTTTTGGAATTTGGTGATCTTTTAAATGCTTAGACTTTTAATCGACCTGGTGTTGTAGTTAGGGTATGGATGAGTTTTTGGTAGTTGATGGATCACCACTGGAGGTCGCTAGAGGTGGTGCGACATGTTTCTGGTGAACTACTTTGGGTGTGAAGTGATTCAGGGGAGATGTGGGAAGAATTGTAAAATGACTCGAAGTAGGTCTGTGTGGAACTCGAAGTAAGTATGGCAGAAACCCGAAGCAATAGCATGTAGAACTCGAAGTAAAATTTGTATGGGGTTAACCTGTAGTTTTACAGAAAACACAGTAAACTGTGTTTTGATTTAAAAATCTGGGTTTTTAAAACTTTTAAAAAAATCAGGGTTTTGAAAAAAAATGCAGGTGCTTTCTCTGTTATTCCTTTTCAAGACCAAGATGCTTGCATGCAGGTAAAGATGAACTTGTATATGCAGGTATGCTAACTCCTCTCTGTTGTTCATGCTTTCCAAGATCAAGATGCTTGCATGCAAATGTTCATCTATGCAGAACCAAGCATGTGCAGGCTCTTCTTTGAATTTGAATATGAAATGCAGTATTCTGATCTTAGTTTTGGATATGCAGAGGTTGGATTTTTAAGAGGAGGAACATGCAGTTTTGTATATGGTTTAGGTGAATTTGTATATGAAAATTTGTAGATTTTTGAGTAATATGCATATGAATTTTTATGAAGAGGAACCTGCAGGATCATTTGAATTTTGATTTATCTTTTGATGAGGAGGTTTCAGGGATATGAATATGCAGATATTGGAATAGATCTTGGGTGAATAGATGCAGATTTGAGTTTGTTTATGATTATGCAGATTTGAGTTTGTTTATGATTAAAGAAGAATGAAAATTATATGCATGAATGAGGATGTAAACTATGCAAATGTATTCTCAGATTTTAGGAAATAAAAGAAAGATTAAAACTAATTTTACACTTGTCATGAATGAGACACTTGTCTATATGAATACATATTAATTTAACACATGTTATCTCTTTTAAAATGATTAGTTTTTAATTACAAATTAATGTTATATTAGCTTAAATTAAGTTGTTAATTTAAATTTGAATATGTGTATGAATTATAAAAGAAAACAAACCATGTTTACAAATGAAATTTATACAAATAAAAATTAAAATAAATGAAGATTTTATACTTTAGAATTTAAATTCAAACTAGATTCAAAAATTAAACAATTTTCAAATTAAGTTATAAATAGAAATTCAATTTGAACTAAAAATTACAAATGTTATTTAAAACTTAAAAAGTCAATACAGTATTAATATTATTTTTATAAATCTCTTTTTATTAAATTAAAATCATTTTTCAAGAAATTATATTTTTAACAATAAAATGTCCATTTTATTAAACCATAAAACATTTTATTGAATTTATTCTAAATTTAAAACAATACCAATCTATTTAAAATATAAACCAAATATTCATATTGAAAATAGAAATCAATTTATATCATTTAAAAGATAAAATAACCAATTTAAATAATTATTGAAGAAGATTATTAAATTTATCTGAATATTATTAACAGATTATCAATATCAATTTAATTTTAACTACAGATTATTAAATTGATATTGTCAAAAATTCCGGGATGTTACACTTTGGGTCAACAAATGATCATAGAAATGATCACCAGGATAGACGATCAAATAAACGATCCTATCACAAATAATCAACACAATGATCATTTACAGCAACACTCAGCATGTCACATTACCAAATTGGGAATATATCGCTGATAACATTCAACTACATAACCTCTGAGCTCGTACGTCTCAGAGAAGGGTGTTAAGCTAAAAGAATAAATTCTCCGCCACCGACAGAAATATATTTGAATGAAATCGGCTTTATATCTCAATTTGTAATGTCAGACATACAATCCATACAAGTCTGTTCCGGGCTCGAACAAAACCGAAGGCACTTCTTACGAAGCCCTTGCAATCCGGGTATTCACAATCCCGATCGAATTTCCCATCACTTAGGGAATCTCTATACCAGGAGCTACCCAGTGCAGAGACAATCGATAGGTCATCCTATCGCTTTTGCAAATACTCGGTCTTCAACACCGATCTTCAATGCAATTCACAACGACGTGTCACATACTCGGAATGGGTTATACGACCCCATGGTCTTTTCCCGGTTAACCCGAATAGTGAGCGCTTATTCAAAAATAAGTGTGACATTCAAATTCAAACAAATCACATCAATTTCCCATTCAAAGGGAAATATTGATAGCCGGTTATTGAACTATCAATGAATATGCACACATCACCAGTTTCCAAATAATTTTCCAAATTATTTATTTCTCAAAAATCATATCTTTACAAGATATATAGTTTTCACACTTCAAAAATAAATCAATATTTATTTTTAAACAACTTCCCTTTTCATTCATAAATTCCATAGTGAATTTATATTTCAAAATATCCATGCATATACGATTTCAATTATTCATTTCAATTTTCCTTTTCAATTTATCTTCAAAAACATAAATTCTCAAAATATTCACTTTATATTGGAAAACATTTCCATACTTATTTAATAAGTAATTCACAAATTTTATTTATTTTCAACACTTGGAAAATATTCAATATACTTAAATCGAAATTAAGTATATATTTCATTCTTTAAGAAAATCATTCTCTTAAACATATTTATTTGGGCCAAAACGAATGTTGCGTAAAACATCGTTACGACAACCCAAAATCACTAGTATAGGGGTTCGAAATTAAAATAGGTATATAAATCCCAATACTATACAAAACATTTCCTTTCGGAAATCATTTATTATAACAACAGTGTTATAGTCCACTATTTCCTTTTATTTCTCGAAAACGTCTATTTCAACAATGAATGTTGAAATCTATGGTTTCGAATCTCAATGCATTTAAAACATCGTTAGATCGTTTTAATTCTGTTTAAATTATCACATTCAAAACAATTTCTTTAACATATTATTCACTATTCAAAAACGTGAATATACTACGTTAATCAATTTCATCATTTCTATACATTTCATTTTAAAGGATTATTCACAGTTCAAAAACGTGAATATAACTCCATTAATAGGTTTCAACAATTTTACTTACCAAGATAAGTCGTTTACGAATTTATAAAACAACGTTTATAAATTCCTTTATTAACCTATATTCAATTCATAACTCAATTATAAACCAAAAGTTCATATTATAAGTTAAATGCTTATAAAACGATTATTTTACAAAATCGTTCTTTTAAACTTCATAATTATAAATCTTATAACTTATAAGATTCAATTATTTATCCAAAACCATTCTTTAATAACTTCACGAAATTTATAAATCTTATTATTTATAAATTTCACTTATAACTTCACCATTTATAATTTTATAGATTCAATTCACTTATGCAATCATTTTCACTTCATTCAAACACTTATAAAAACTCGTTTTATAATTCAAACGTTTTAATTTATAAATATCCATTTATAAATCTCTTATATAAATCAATTTATATTATTATTTCAAAACGTCTTTAATCTCCTTTATAATTTTACCGTTTTGATTTATAAAATAATTAAATTTTATAAATCCTATATTTAGACTTTTCACAATAAATTCTAAAATCCCGATTAAACTATTTTATAAAATCAATAGCATCATATTCTCAAAAATCAGTTTTTAACTATTTTTCTCAAAAATCATAATTTTTATAACTTTAAAAAATTATAACGTTTATTTATTTAAAATAGATCAAATTCCAAACATATAGTATATTTTCAAAAATCACTTTATAAATCATTTTAAAATTCCAAAACTTGGTCCAATGATGCTACATATCAAATAGTCAATCACGACAGCAACGATATCATATATCGATATGATAATCCATCAAATATCAAAATATCTGAATTCAAATAAATATTGTTGAGGAATCCAGTTGGATCCCTCCAACCTGTTTTCCTTCATCCAAAAACATTAGCACAATACCAATTTCGCTCCAGTACGAAATTACCGCGGTATATGGGATTTAAAAATATTATCCGCTTAATAGACGGCGCAATAGGGTCTCATCCGCTAAACAAAAAAATGCGGGAAATCAATAACTCCAATATATACATATGCCGATATATATATATATATTGCTATTATATATAATACCAATTTCACTGTTTATGAAATATTCGCGGTATATGTTTTTAATAAATAACATCCGCTTACTAACGGCGTATAATGTCTATTTTAACAATCAATAGATAACAATCATCATTCAAACATGCATTCAAATATTTTAAATCTAACTATTTAAAATAAAATCGAAACTGATTCGATTGAGTGAGAAGTTCTCACCTTGGTTTTAATTTCGTTTTAGCGATTTATTTCGAATAAAATTAAACGGACGTTTAATTTTACCCAAAATTCTCACTAACTCCAAACGACTCCAATCCATTTCCATAGCGTAGTGCTCGTCCATACGATTCCAACGCAACTGGTTTCGCGCGTTTTCGACCTCGTATGAAAAAGTTATGCATTTTCAAAGTTACACGATTCATAATATTATAATTTGCAACATAATTTCTCTAATTATAAACCTACTTTAAATCATGGCCCTTGATCCCAAGCCCAACACATCAGGCCCGTCCATTTCCTACTCCTCTCTCCTTCGTTCCATCTACAGACATTAGGCCGACATATGAACCCATCAACACCAAATTAGGGTTTAATTTTGCCTCCTCCACGTCGCGTTCTAGCATGATCAAGATACTCCATCGCGTAGCCCCTTGCCTCCTCTACCCACGGCCATCACCACATGCAGCTCGGCCCCATCATGTGCACACAAAACGAGGATGTGCGGCCATGAACACGCACGATTTTCTGGTCCATCCACAGCTCCAAATCACATCTCCACCGTTGAATACGTAGAACATGTTGTGCTCTACAAGTTTGCATTTGAAAGTTCGTCGAATTGTTGTGTAGATTTGAAGATATTTGAGAAGAATCGAAATGAAATTCTGGCCTTTGGTTTGAAAGAGGCGGCTGCACGTTTAGATTAGGGTTTGTTCATTTTTATTTTATTTTATGAAGGGTAGGGGCTATTTATAGAATTTCGAACGACACTATTCATCCGGAAATTCCGAACTCCGATTCACGCGCCGTAACCAACGTTTCTAGGGTTTACCCCACGTTCCGGACACAATGGAACAGGTTTCAAAAGCTAATTCGGACATCTGTGCGAGTTATGGCAACAAACGTTCAATTTAAATTAAACCGATTTAAGCGATTTTCTAGGCGTTTTAATTTGTACCGGACAAACGGTAAATCCAATTGACACGAAATTTGAAACCTTACAATAATATCACATTACGGATCCGATGAAACTGGTTTCGTCGAAATCCGAGACTTTTTGAAAAATGGCTATTTTAACTCGCCAAATTAATATAAAAAATAAATCGATGCGTTTCGAGCTGCCACGATCAATCGATAGCTCCGATTGACACGAAAATTGAAATCCGATAATAACTAACTATTACGGATCCAATGGAACTGGTCTCGTCCAATTCTGAGACTGTTCAAAAATTGACTATTTTCACTAGTCGATTTTAATATTAAAATATTCAATTTTCACAAATAAACTTTTAATTCGACTTTAAAAGTTCTAAAATATCGTTCTAACTCCCATATGATAAAATAAAATTTTACAAATCATTTTCAATCATATTTAACTCAATTTTCAATTATTTCCATAATTTAACATATTAAATTATCGATTTAATTATCCAATTAAATCCAATAATTCAAATAAAAATTTATTCGACTAATAAATTCACATATTAATATTTAAAATTAATTAAATATTCAAATTTTAATAAATTAAAATTCTGGGTCGTTACAACCATCCACAGACCAACGGTCAAACGGAAAGAGTGAATCAGATTCTAGAGGATCTTTTTCGTGCTTGTGTTCTTGATTATGGACGATCTTGGAGAGATCATCTCCATCTTGTCGAATTCAACTGTAACAACAGTATCAGATATAATTTTAATCTTCTTTTTCATCTTGCCTTAATCCAATCACATTCTATCTTGTTGTCTCTGTTTTCCTTGACCTATTTCTTTTTTAGGACGAAATGTTTTGAGTGGTGGAGAGTGTAACAACCCATAATTTTGTAAATATTTTTAATTTAGTTTATTTGAAATTTTGATTCTTAAATAATTTAGAATTTGGAATTTTGAAATTTTCCAATGTAATTTTGGATTTTGTTTACAATTTATTTTTCCAAATACAATAAAATAAATATTTTCTGAAAATTTTATATTTTCGTCCACTGTGGTCAAACTTTGACTTTCAGTTGAACAATTTCAATTTAATTTTTTAATTTCTAATCATTTTCTTTGAAACTATATTTGATTCTGATATTCGTGCTGCTTTTCATTTCATCATATTCTGTTTGTACTTTTTAAATTTGATAAAATTCAGTGTTTTACACGCAATTATTTCCCGTATTTTATTTTCTATTTTCCTATGCTCATTTCTATATTTTTATTTTCTATTTTATTTTATTTAGACTTTTATTTTATTTATTGGGTTTTTAACATGTTTAATTTTGATAATAGGCTTGGGAAATTCAAGAGACTTTGGTTTCTTTTCTTTAATTGTAGCCTTTTTATTTTCTAACCTTTTCATTTATTCTCTTAGCAGTTCAAACCTTTTGGAAACCCTAGCCGCCACTTCATTTTGTCATTCACGTACAAATTTATTCCCATCTTACATCTCATTCCTCATTTGTTTCATTAAGAAAAAAAATATAGTAAGTTATGGCCTCCTCTTTCTTCTTTTTCCGTTTTCTCCTTTTGTTTTGTTTGTTCCTCCTTAAGCATGCTCAACCACCATCCCTAGCCGACCATCACCTTCACCATCCACCACCACATAATCGGCCTCCATCAAATCACCACCATCTCCTTGTTGCCGTGAATCCATGGATCCAAAACCCTTCACCAAAATTGCAAAAACCCTAGCCGAACTCCATTTGTTCACCATCGCCACCTTGTTTGCCTCGGCCTTCACCAACTACTCCTCCTCTAGGCCCTTGCCGTGACTGACATGACCACTGGCTGCACCACCTAATGACCTAGACCTAACCCTTTCCTTGAAATAGACGGAGCCATGTTGCATAGGGCCGAACACATACCCATCTTGATCCATCCCTTTTGCCTTCCTATTAAATTTGCCAAGTCATCTCTTCATTATTCTACACCATTGCCATGCCTTTTCTTGCCTTGGCCGAGCCTAGGTGCTCCAAAAAAATTCATGGCCAAGCGATATTGTGATGGTCTAGCCATGTATGAATGTGGCGGATCCCACATTTGGTGGTCAGGTCATATTTGCTTCAATTTGAATCATATTTGTTCATTTTTTTTATTTATATTCTTTTGTATTGAATCATATACTTATGTTTGTGTATTAGTTTATGTAAAATATTTGGATCTTGACTCTTCATCTACTCAAAATCTAGTTGTGCCTTTTCGTGCTTTGCGAGTTTGGATTTGAGTCTTGAATTTTCAATTCTAGCTTAAAGAAGGTGAGTTTATCACTCTCGACATTCGTACTTATATAACTGTGAAACAACGACATGTGAATTGTAGTTGATGATATGATAGAAATTTATATATGCATGTGATTTGACATTTCATGATGTTATAACCTGATATTTATTTGTTACATCACCTAATATAATATGATTTATTATACTATTTATTTTAAATACTGTTTCTCACACTACAAGTTCCCTGTAGAATAGAATCACTATGGGTGTAACGACCCCAAAATTTTAATTAATATTAAATTGATAGTTAATGTAGATTTTGAACAAATTTTGGAATAAAATATGAATTCGACTTTGGAATTTTACTTTGAATATTGAATTGTATTCGAATTTTAAATTTTAAATAAATAACTTAGAACAACAATTTGGGTTTAAAATCCAAGTTGTAAACTAATGTGTAAACAAGTTATAAACTATAAATTTTTAAATCTAATTACATTAAGGTTTCCAACGAAAAAATAATATGTATGAAGACATTAAACAATACATTCAAATAAGTACAGGCTTATAAAAGCAAATTAGTCAAAGTAAAATATGTCTATAAAGTGAATATGCAAAGCAAAAAGAAATATCTATGCATAAATTGGATAAGTATGGAAGCTGCCAGGCAAATAAAAAGAAGTATGTTATGTGTAATAGTAAGGTAAGGCAAGAATAAACAAAGTATGAAGGAAGACATCAAAATATCTTCATATTTGTACAACTGAAATGAAAAAAGAAAAAATATATATATAAATTTGTACAACATAATTAGTGCTAGCCTAAACCATATCATATCGCCCACCACATATTAAAAAAATATAAATAAAAAAATCTTAAAATTTAACTATGTAAACTAGAAAATAAAGTAACAAGACAACAAAAAATATGAATAAGTATGAACAAATAAAATATTGGTACTTAAGTAAACAAAGAAGAGAATATATACAAACTTGTAAGTACATACATAATAAAATAACATGAGCTTGTAAACAAATTAGAAGATATGCATTTACCAACATCTTCTCAAGTACACCAAAACAAATCTCTCAGCCGAAACAAGATTACTTCATATCAGTAAACAAAGATAAATAAATGCATAAGTAAGAACAAAGTAAGAAATATAATATTTAACCTGCAAGTAGTAATGCAAGGCAAGACAAAATGTAAAAAAAAAAAAACTACAGAGTACATACAAATAGGATATGCTGTAACTAAGCAAGGGGGAACATGCCTTTATTTCCATCTTCTCAGCATATACAAAATGGTTAAGAGAAACATAGAGCACATTAGCATTTAATGCTAGCATAACAAAGGACAACTCGAATTGTTTAATAAATAGATTTCAGCCACTACAAAATCTCTCAGTCGAGATCTGCATAATGAACAAACCAGAAAAAAATATCTCTTCTCTGAGGTTGTACAAACAATAATAATCCCCTGTATAAATTTTATTACCCTGTACAAAATGTAATACAACCCGTAAACTCTTTTTTTATATAGACATCGAACTCCTTCCTCTCAGTTTCATCCATCATTTAAAATAAAACCGAAGTAAACAAAACTAAAAAACATAAACAAAACTTCAACTGCAAACAAACTACAACCAGATATTAAAAGAAGGAGACTTCAGCTAACAACTTAAGCCAGTTTCAAGTATAGAAGGCTCTGTTCTTTCTACAAAAATAAACTGTGAGTAACATTCATTTTTAAACACTCAAGTATCTGAATTGGTTGCATGTATATATATATATATATATATATATATATATGTATGTATGTATATATGAAATAATGTTTATGTTGTGAATTATTCATATGTCTATATGTGAATGTGTGAATTTATGCATGCCTGTACAAAAAAATTGGAATGTCTCTATTTGTTTTCCCAGTCCCGATTTGCAAAACAAATTCTTATCTTTTGTTCCAATCACTCTTAGCACTTGGAATACAAACAAAAGTTGATTGTTTAATTTTGATCTAAGTTTTAAAAAAAATTATTCGAGCCAAAACAACATAGAAATATTTCTGGAAATCAAGAAAACTGAACCAACTTTGAATAAGTCAAATTTCAAACATTCTAATTCACGAGTTCAGGTATGTAAATGGAATCCTTATAATTTAACATGATTTTTAAAGTAAAAATCATAATTTTTAGATCAAGGGAAAGAGAGTAGTTTGGGTTTGCTTGATTTTATATCGTCGACTTCTGGTGATTCTCTGGTTCGTGGGGGTCGAGATTTATTTTGGAGGTAGAGGAGCCTATGGGGTGTCAGTGAAAAATGATGGGGTGTCAGAGAAAAATGGTGGGATGGTCGGCAGTTGAACGTGGTGGCGGCGGCAAGCGATTCTTTTTCGTAAACCTAGTTTTAGGTGTGATGGGTGTTTCGATTCGTGCATCGTCCTTAGGCGACCGAGCTCGCCGTGGTTTGGGGAAATGGTGGAGGAGACGTCGACGAAGCTATGGCCGAAGTTTAAGGCCCTATGGTGGTCGGAGCGGTGAGGTTGAGGCGTTGACAGGTTTGGTCAAGGTGGGCTATGATGTTTTCCAGGTTTCGACCTGATGCTCGAGTTCGTTTTCGAGAGGAGCATGGGGATTCAGGTGGTCGGGGATTGGATTGTGGCCGATCGTCGACATATTCGTCGTTCTGGTTGCGACCAGAGATGGCCGGGGACCACATGCACGTGCACGGTGCCATGATCTAGAATTTGTAAATTAAGGGCGTGTGCAGGGTCAAACACTGAATGTAGACTTCAATTTAAAGTTTAAACTGAATGTAAGAAAATCAAAGTTAAAAATAAATTCAAGTGCAGTTTTGAAATTTAGTTTGGAAACAAAGTTTTAAAATTTTAAATTTGTTAAATAACTGAAAAGTGTTAGGTAAGCAAGTGTATTTTTTTTATAAAAAAAAGAAATTGAATTCCAAATGGAATTTGAAATTGTAAAGAAAGAATTTAACAGGTTGAATTAAGTTTGGAACCTGGATTAAGGTCGAAATCTGAATTCCAGGTTTTGAAATTAAATAAATTTTCGTAACTTTAAATGTTTAAATAAGTTTTAATGCTAAAATATACTTTTCATATGTGAAATTGAAAGAGAATTCGATTATGCTCTTCGAAACTTTCTTTTGCGATAAAAGTATCACTTAAACATGTGAATTCAGAAATTTAAAATTTTGGTTTTCAACTTTACAATAAAAATCAATTGGTATTCATTTTAAGTCTGGCAGTTTAAAATGAATTTAAAAGTAAATTAATTATAAATGTTTCGACATATTTGTAAGTGATAATAAAATCACTAATAAGAACGAGAGTTGTCTTAAGTTAATTAAAATATAATGATGATTTATAAATCATTAATTATTAAGTTAACAAAAATGGATAATTCAGTTTATTTGATTAATTAATGTTTTGGGAATTTAAAAAATTAAATTTTAATCTATCTTTAAATTCTAGGTTTTGAAATTAAATAAAGTTTTATAACTTTAAATATTTACATAAGTTAAAATTTTAAAGTAAATCTTTAAAAATGTTAAATTTAAAAGGAATTTGGTTTAAACTCTTTTAAAATTCTTTCATAACAAAATATTACTTTAACATGTGAATTTAAAAAGGATAATTTAATCATTTAATTAATTAATGACTTGGATTAATTAAACAAGTAATTAAAGGTTTAAATCATTAACTAAAGTAATCAATTTGAGAAGAATTTATTTATTAAAGGTTAATTAATTAATGAAAGTTGATTAAGAAACGATTATAAGGATTATATTGAAATAAATGTTGGATATTTTGATTAATTAAAGTTAATTTATTATGTAATTTGTTTAAAAGGTTGATTTAATTGATATGATTAATCAATAATAATTTAATTAATTGAGGTGATTGATTAATTTATTTATATCAAATGATTTGTAATTTATTTATCAGGATTGGGTAATAAATTCATAAGTAATTAATTTAATTGGAAATAAATTGAATTAATTAGGATTAAACGATTAATTAATCCTACTTATAAACAATTATTGAACGTTTGACCTTACTTATGAATGATTGTATTATATGAGATGTCTTGAATTGATTATCCTATCTAATTCGTGATATTATTTTCTATGGATTGAGTTGTGTATAAATTATTCATTTATTTACATTTGTGTATTATCTGTGAACCTGTGAATAAGCGATAAGTGTTATATTTATATCGCTCATCAACTATATTTCTTTGTTTTAATCTGTGATGATTGAATGATATTGCACTATTGTGTTAAACCCCTGGACCGTACTTATACACACACAAATATGGATTTCACGAGGAAATCGATTAAGTCACAAATTTTGAAATGATTTTTAAAGTTGAATATTTAAATTCAAATGGTTTGCAGATGGATTGGGTTTAAAGTGAAAAGCTATTGAAATGGAATTTATTTTGTATAACTCGATTGGGTTTTGAAATTTAAATATTTTGATTTAAATTTGAATTAAATATTTCAAATTGAATTCTATGATCTGGAAACTAGGGACTAAAGATTTTATAGTTTATATATGGGTTAAACTATTTTAAAGGTATTGATTTGGGAATTTGAATTTAAATTCAAAGGTTTTAACCCGTGTAAATAAAATTGGATCTTTCTGAAATGAAACTATTGTTTTCAAATAATAAAAGCTTTCATATAGAAGTGAACTTCCAAATTGTGTTAAAAGGGATTTCAAGCTAAAAATGAAAATGATTTTCCAGGTTATGGAAACGGTTTGAAAACTATAAGTTAAATCTTTAATTTAAAGATTTAAACGAGTTAATCCAATTGAAATGGAAATTGTTTTGAAATCCTTAAATGGATCTTTGTGAAAATGGGTGAACTTAGTGGAATAAATCTTTTGTTCAAAAGATTTGAAAATGGTAATTTGTTTAAACCATTTGAAAGAAAGTTTTGAATTATTAAGTTGTGACTTAATTGAAATCCCATATCCATATGTTTTAAATGTTACGCTCACTATTCGGTTTAGTCGGGAGAGGAATTTGTGTCGTCTAACCCATTTCGAATATGTGATTCGACGTTATGGATATCATTTGAAGACCGGTGGTGAAGACCGGGTATTTGCGAGAATGATAGGATGACCTATCGATTGTCTCTACACTGAGTTGTTGCGGTATAGAGATTCCCTAAGTGATGGGAAGTCCGATCGGGATAATGAATACCCGGATTGCAAGGACTTCTTTGGAAGTGCCTTCGGTTCTGTTTGAACCCAGAACAGACTTGTATGGTTGTATGTCTGACACTCCGCTTTGAGATATAAAGCAGATTTCTTTCAAATACATTTCTGTTAGTGGCGGAGAATTTATTCTCTTAACTTAACACCCTTCTCTGAGACATATGAGCTCAGAGGTTATGTAGTTGAAGGTTATCAGCGATATATTCCCAATTTGGTAGTGTGATATGCTGAGTGCTGTTGTGTGTTGATGATCGTTTGTTGATCATTTGTGATCAGAGAATGGCTTCTGTATGAAGCGTAGCTCTGTGGGCGAGACTGCATCAGGACGTCACAGCCCGAAAATAGTCAAAACAAGAAAGATGTGGCAAGGTTATGAGGGTCGCTCCCTTTAGGGTGTGACATTCCCTTCTGGAAATGGGTGGTATCATGGTATGGAGCCCAGATACTTTCTCATGTGAACACCATACATTTATTACTTTGTGATGTTGTTGGATTAGAGGTACCTCGGATAAAGGTCCTAAAGGACGGGGGGATGGCATGTTCGTGTAGTAGTTACCTAGTTACATAGTTAACACGGCCTTGTGTTGGCAGAGAGCTGGTTAAGTTCTCGGGACATCTCGCCAGAGGCATACCCATGGACAGTGGGAAGTTCCTTAGCCCAACCATTTGTTGGAAATCCCATATTCCAATTCGTACCTTGTATGGTTTTAGTTGTATTACCTACCATCTACTTATGGTGGCGCCCCACTGTTTGGATGGTAGCTATAGTAGGCATAGTTCGAAATGTCTATGTTGGCTAAGATTTATATTATACTTTCGAAATGTTTTCTGCACTTTACACTTATAGTAATAATACTAAAGAAATTCTCTCGTATCAAGCATGTTTGACTATCATAAGAAGAAATCTCCTCCAATTCTGCGTTTGCATTATGTGTGTGACGGGAGGTCTTATGGTTGTTTCATTTTCGAAAAGCATTGCGAATTGACTTTCAAAATTCTTTTTCTGTTTGTTTTTAAAGATAAGCTGTTTCTGTTACTCACACCAGTCCCATGACTGATCCAAAGTTTATTGTTCCTTTCCTAAAACTCTGGGTGCTCACTATTTTCCACACGAGAAATCTTGAGTTGGGTTTTTCAGATAGTTAGGTTTGGTAGATTATCTGGAGCTAGTTCAGGCTTTGGATGTGGACGAGACTTGCTTGTCTTAGTCCATCATGATGTTGGTTCGAGCTGCTGCTAGAGTTCTTCCTTGAGGACTATTTGGGAGTTATTTGTTCCACTGTTGGTGTTAGCTTTTTTCTTTTCCGCTGCTATTTTATTGTATCATATCTCTGGTGTATATGGATATCGATTGTATTATCTGTTGTATCAGATATTGTATCATTGTTGTATATCAATGTATTATTCTTTTTCTTCCGCTGTATTGTTTACTTAATTGTGTTATAAGCTCCGGCGACTCGGATTTGAACGCTCGAATCAGCGGCATTCGAGTACGGTGTAAAGTATGGATGTCGATTTTTCGAACGCGAAAAATCTGTATCGTTACATTTGGTATCAGAGCTAAGATTGAACTTTAGCTCAGGAGTATAACACATTAAGTAGCTCATTAGAGATAGGGTGAAGTAAACCCTAGAACGAGTATATCCCTAAGATATCCGTCCGAATGCCTAAGTAAGTTCTCTTATTATTGATAGTGAGTATGAGTGCAAGAAGAGAACGAGATAGGGGACAGGGGAATACGATTAGAAATGGTCAATACCCTACGATAGTGGAAACAATTATCTTCCTAATATTCTTGGACTCGTTTCCAAATTCTTTCGATTTCTTTGTAACAGCTCTAGAAAGAAGTTTCGGTATGATGATGGCTCTATGAATTTTCGTAGAAAATCCATACTTCGTATCTTCATCAATTTCTTATCAGTTTTTCGATTTAAACTTTAATAATTATGAATAAATTTGAAATTGAAAATTTTGAATAAATTGGGAATTTTAAATTGAGTTAACTTGATTAATAGAATATGAGGCTAAATTGAATTAAATCAATAAAACAATTTCGTTTAAAACCAAATTTGAAATTCTGTTGTAATTTCGTAGGAATATCGAAGTCCGAAGATGGACAAATTATATATATATACACTTTGGGATGTTCCGACTTAAATTCTGAATCCATATCTTGTGTTTGAAAAATTGTAGAAGATTGAATCCACCTACCAATCTCTTTTGTTCTGCATCTCTTTTCAATTCTTCAACGGTTCCTGATAGATCCAGGAAGAAAATTTGATAGATTTGCATGGGACATAAACTCCAAATAGGCCAGAATTGTTTATTTGGATGAACTGGTTGCTTTGATTGCTATGGTTAATAGGTATACTTTATTTCTAAACTAAAAGTTTTGAAATTGTATCCATATATCTGTCTATTTTTGGTCCCCAATATATTCTACGAATGTTTAGCTATCCCTTCGAACTAACTAATGCCCCTGCATATATCGTAGACTGGTGACCCGAGTATCTTGTGAAGAATTAAATTGATTCATTTTTGTATCTATTGTTGATACTCTGATTTAGTAAGCCAAATACAGAATAGATATTTAGTTTGACTAAAGGAAACATTCATCATCTATCTTTGCGTCTTCTTGGCAAATTTCGAGGACGAAATTCCTTTTAAGGGGGGAAGTCTGTAACACCCTAATTTTTTTAATTAATATTAAATTGATAGTTAAAATAGATTTTTAACAAATTTTGGAATAAAATTTGAATTCGACTTTGGAATTCGACTTTGAATATTGAATTGTATTCGAATTTTAAAATTTAAATAATAACTTAGAACAACAATTTGGGTTTAAAAACCAAGTTGTAAATTAATGTGTAAACAAGATTCAAACTATAAAATTTTAAATCTAATTACAATAAGGTTTCCAACGAAAAAAATATATGTGTGAAGACATTAAACAATACATTCAAATAAGTACAAGCTTATAAAAGCAAATTAGTCAAAGTAAAATATGTCTATAAAGTGAATATGCAAAGCAAAAAGATATATCTATGCATAAATTGGATAAGTATGGAAGCTGGCAGGCAAATAAAAAGAAGTATGTTATGTGTAATAGTAAGGTAAGGTAATAATAAACAAAGTATGAAGGAAGACATCAAACTATATTCATATTTGTACAGCCGAAATGAAAGAAATATACATACATACATAGATATATATATATATATATAAATTTGTCAACATAATTAATGCTAGCCTAAACCATATCATATCAGCCACCACATATTAGAAAAAATAAAAATAAAAATCTTAAAATTTTAGCTATGTAAACTAGAAAATAAAGTAACAAGACAACAAAAAATATGAATAAGTATGAACAAATAAAATATTGGTACTTAAGTAAACAAAGAAAAAATAATATATACAAACTTGTAAGTACATACATAATAAAATAACATGAGCTTGTCAACAAATTAGAAGATATGCATTTAGGAACATCTTCTCAAGTACACCAAAACAAATCTCTCAGCCGAAACAAGATTATTTCATATCAGTAAACAAAGATAAATAAATGCATAAGTAAGAACAAAGTAAGAAATATAATACGTAACCTGTAAGTAGTAATGCAAGGCAAGACACAATGTAAAAACAAATATCTACAGAGTACATACAAATAGGATATGTTGTAACTAAGCAAGGGGGAACATGCCTTTATTTCCAAATTCTCAGCATACACAAAATGGTTAAGAGAAACATAGAGTACATTAGCATTTAATGCTAGCAAAACAAAGGACAACTCGAATTGTTTAAAAAATAGATTTCAACCACTACAAAATCTCTCAGCCGAGATCGGCGCAATGAACAAACCAAAAAAAAATATCTTCTCTGAGGTTGTACAAACAATAATAATCCCCTATACAAATTTTATTACCCTGTACAAAATGTAATACAACCTGTAAACTCTTTTTTATATAGACATCAAACTCCTTCCTTTCAGTTTCATCCATCATTTAAAATAAAACTGAAGTAAACAAAACTAAAAAACTTAAACGAAACTTCAACTGCAAACAAACTACAACGAGAGATTAAAAGAAGGAGACTTCAGCTAACAACTCAAGCCAGTTTCAAGTATAGAAGGCTCTGTTCTTTCTTCAAATATAAACTGTGAGTAACATTCATTTTTAAACACTCAAGTATCTGAATTGATTGCATGTATATATATGTATATATCTAGAAAAATGTTTATGTTGTGAATTTTCATATGTCTATAAGTGAATGTGTGAATTTATGCATGCCTGTACAAAAAAATTGGAATGTCTCTGTTTGTTTTCCCAGTAACGATTTGCAAAACAAATTCTTATCTTTTGTTCCAATCAATCTTAGCACTTGGAATATAAACAAAAGTTGATTGTTTAATTTTGATCTAAGTTTTAAAAAAATTTATTCAAGCCAAAACAACATAGAAATATTTCTGGAAATCAAGAAAACTGAACCCAAATTTGAATAAGTCAAATTTCAAACATTCTAATTCACGAGTTCAAGTATGTAAATGGAATCTTCATACTTTAACATGATTTTTAAAGTAAAAATCATAATTTTTAGGTCAAGTGCGAGAGAGTAGTTTGGGTTTGCTTTGATTTCATATTTTTGTCGACTTCTGGTGATTCTCTGGTTCGTGGTGGTCTAGATTTGTTCTGGAGATAGAGGAGCCTACGGGGTGTCGGAGAAAAATGGTGAGATGGTCAGCAGTTGAATGTGGCGTCGGCGGCAAGCGATTCTTTTTCGTAAACCTAGTTTTACGTGTGATGGGTGTTTCGATTCGTGCATCGTCCTCAAGCGACCGAGTTCGCCGTGGTCTGGGGAAATGGTGGAGGAGACGTATGTCGACGAAGCTATGGCCGAAGTTTCAGGCCTTACGATGATCGGTGCGGCGAGGTTGAGGCGTTGACAGGTTTGGTCGTGGTGGGCTCTGATGTTTTCCAAGTTTCGACCTGATGCTAGAATTCGTTTTCGAGAGGAGTATGGGGATTCAGGTGGTCGGGGATTGTATTGTGGCTGATCGTCGACATGTTCGTCGTTCTGGTTATCACCAGAGATGGCCAGGGACCACGTGCACGGTGCCATGATCTGGAATCTGTAAATTGAGCGTGTGTGCAGGGTTAAAGACTGAATGTAAACTTCAATTTAAAGTTTAAACTGAATGTAAGAAAATCAAAGTTAAAAATAAATTCAAGTGCAGTTTTGAAATTTATTTTGGAAACAAAGTTTTAAAATTTTGAATTTGTTAAATAACTGAAAAGTGTTAGGTAGGCAAGTGTATTTAAAAAAAGAAATTGAATTCCAAATGGAATTTGAGATTGTCAAGAAGGAATTTAACAGGTTGAATTAAGTTTGGAACCTGGATTAAGGTCGGAATCTGAATTCCAGGTTTTGAAATTAAATAAATTTTCATAAATTTAATTATGTAAATAAGTTTTAATGCTAAAATATACTTTTCATATGTGAAATTGAAAGAGAATTCGATTATAGCTCTCTGAAACTTTCTTTTGCGATAAAAGTATCACTTAAACATGTGAATTCAGAAGTTCAAAATTTTGGTTTTAAACTTTACAATAAAGATAAATTGCTATTCATTTTAAGTCCGGCAGTTTAAAATGAATTTAAATGTAAATTAATTATAAATGTTTCGACATATTTGTAAGTGATAATAAAATCACTAAAAAGAATGAGAGTTGTCTTAAGTTAATTAAAATATAATGATGATTTATAAACCATTAATTATTAAGTTAATTAAAATGGATAATTCAATTTATTTGATTAATTAATGTTTTGGGAATTTAAAGAATTAGAATTTAAATCTATCTATAAATTCCAGGTTTTGAAATTAAATAAAGTTTTATAACTTTAAATATTTACATAAGTTAAATTTTTAAAGTAAATCTTTAAAAATGTTAAATTTAAAACGAATTTGGTTTTATACTCTTTTAAAATTCTTTCATAACAAAATATTGCTTTAACATGTGAATTTTAAATGGATAATTTATTCATTTAATTAATTAATGACTTGGATTAATTAAATAAGTAATTAAAGGTTTAAATCATTAACTAAAAGTAATCAATTTGAGAAGAATTTATTTATTAGTTAATTAATTAATGTAAGTGATTAAGAAACGATTTTAAGGATTAATCACTTATTGAAATAAATGTTGGATATTTTGATTAATTAAAGTTAATTAATTATGTAATTTGTTTAAAAGGTTGATTTAATTGATATGATTAATCAAGAATAATTTAATTAATTGAGGTGATTGATTAATTTATTTATATCAAATGATTTGTAATTTATTTATCAGGATTGGGTAATGAATTCATAAGTAATTAATTTAATTGGAAATAAATTGAATTAATTAGGATTAAACGATTAATTAATCCTACTTATAAACAATTATTAAACGCTTGACCTTACTTATGAATGATTGTATTATATGAGATGTCTTGAATTGATTATCCTATCTAATTCGTGATACTTTTTTCTATGGATTGAGTTGTGTATAAATTATTCGTTTATTTACATTTGTATATTATCTGTGAATCTGTGAATGAGCGATAAGCGTTATAGTTACATCGCTCATCAACTATATTTCTATGTTTTAATCTATGATGATTGAATGATGTTGCATGATTGTGTTAAATCCCTGGACCACACTTATACACACATAAATATGGATTTCAAGAGGAAATCGATTAAGTCGCAAATTTTGAAATGATTTTTAAAGTTGAATATTTAAATTCAAATGGTTTGGAGAAGGATTGGGTTTAAAGTGAAAAGCTATTGAAATTGAATTTATTTTGTATAACATGATTGAGTTTTGAAATTTAAATATTTTGATTTAAATTTGAATTTAATATTTGAAATTGAATTCTATGATCTGGAAACTATGGACTAAAGATGTTATACCAATTTATATATGGGTTAAACTATTTTAAAGGTATTGATTTGGGAATTTGAATTTAAATTCAAAGGTTTTAACCCGTGTAAATAAAATTAGATCTTTCTGAAATGAAACTATTGTTTTCAAGTAATAAAAGCTTTCGTATAAGAAGTGAACTTCCAAATTGTGTTAAAAGGGATTTCAAGTTAAAAATGAAAATGATTTTCCAGGTTATGGAAACGGTTTGAAAACTATAAGCTAAATCTTTAAGTTAAAGATTTTAAACGAGTTAATCCAATTGAAATGGAAATTGTTTTGAAATCTGTAAATGGATCTTTGTGAAAATGGGTGAACATATTGGAATAAATCTTTTGTTTAAAAGATTTGAAAATGGTAATTTGTTTAAACCATTTGAAAGAAAGTTTTGAATTATTAAGTTGTGACTTAATTGAAATCCCATATCCATATGTTTTAAATGTTGCACTCACTATTCGGTTTAGCCAAAAGGGGATCTTTGTGTCGTCTAACCCATTCTGAATATGTTATTCGATGTTATGGATAGCATTTGAAGACCGGTGGTGAAGACCGGGTATTTGCGAGAACGGTAGGATGACCTATCGATTGTCTCTACACCGAGTTGCTCCGGTATAGAGATTCCCTAAGTGATGGGAAGTCCGATCGGGATTGTGGATACTCGGATTGAAAGGACTTCTTTGGAAGTGCCTTCGGTTCTGTTCGAACCCAGAGCAGACTTGTATGGTTGCATGTCTGACACTAAACTTTGAGATATAAAGAAGATTTCTTTAAATTACATTTCTGTTGGTGGCGGAGAACTTATTCTCTTGGCTTAACACCCTTCTCTGAGACATATGAGCTCAGAGGTTATGTAGTTGAAGGTTATCAGCGGTAAATTGCCAATTTGGTAGTGTGATATGCTGAGTGCTGCTGTGTGTTGATGATCGTTTGTTGATCATTTGTGATCATAGAATGGCTTCTGTACGAAGCGTAGCTTTGTGGACTAGACTGCATCAGGACCTCACAGCCCGGAAATGGTCAAAACAGGAAAGATGCGGCAAGGTTATGAGGGTCGCTCCTTTTAGGGTGTGTCATTCCCTTCTAGAAACAGGTGGTATCATGCTATGGAGCCCAGATACTTACTCATGTGAACGCCATGCATTTATAACTGTGTGATGTTGTTGGATTAGAGGTACCTCGAATAAAGGTCCCAAAGGACGGAGGATGGCATGCTCGTGTATTAGTTACCTAGTTACAGAGGTAACCCAGCATTGTGTTGGTAGAGAGCTGGTTAAGTTCTCGTGACGTCCCACCAGAGGCGTACCCATGGACAGTGGGAAGTTCCTTAGCCCGACCATTTGTTGGAAATCCCATCTTCCAATACGTACCTTGTACGGTTTTAGTTGTATTACCCGCCATCTACTTATGATGGCTCCCCACTGTTAGGATGGCAGCTATAGTAGGCATAGTTCGAAATGTCTATGTTGGCTAAGATTTATATTATACTTTCGAAATGTTTTCTGCACTTTACACTTATAGTAATAATATTAAATAAATTCTCTCGTATCAAGCATGTTTGACTATCGTAAGAAGAAATCTCCTCCAATTCTGCATTTGCATTGTGTGTGTGGCGGGAGGTCTTATGGTAGTTTCATTTTCGAAAAGCATTGCGAATTGACTTTCAAATTTCTTTTTCTGTTTGTTTTTAAAGATAAGCGTTTTTGTTACTCACACTAGTCCCGTGACTGATCCAGAGTTTATTGTTCCTTTCCTAAAATCTGGGTGCTCACTATTTTTCGCACGAGCAGTCTAGAGTTGGGTTTTTCAGATAGTTTGGTTTGGTAGATTATCTGGAGCTAGTTCAAGCTTTGGATGTGGACGAGACTTGCTTGTCTTAGTCCATCATGATGTTCGTTCGAGCTGCTGCTGGAGTTCTTCCTTGAAGACTATCTGGGTGCTATTTGTTCCGCTGCTGGTGTTAGCTATTTTCATTTCCGCTGCTATTTTATTGTATCATATCCTGATGTACATTGATATCGATTGTATCATCTATTGTATCAGATATTGTATCAATGTTGTATATCAATGTATTATTCCTTTTCTTCCGCTGTATTGTTTACTTAATTGTGTTATAAGCTCTGGCGACTCGGATTTGAACGCTCGAATCTGCGACATTCGAGTACGATGTAAAGTATGGATATCGATTTTTCGAACGCGAAAAATCCGTATCGTTACATTTGGTATCAGAGCTTAGGTTGAACTTTAGCTCAGGAGTATAACACATTAAGTAGCTCATTAGAGATAGGGTGAAGTAAACCCTAGAATGAGTATATGCCTAAGATATCTGTCCGAATGCCTCAGTAAGTTCTCTTACTATTCACTGATAGTGAGTATGAGTGCAAGAAGAGAACGAGATAGGGGACATGGGAATACGATTAGAAATGGTCAGTTCCCTACGACAGTGGAAACAATTATCTTCCTAATATTCTTTGACTCGTTTCCAAATTCTTTTGATTTCTTCGTAACAGCTCTTGAAAGAAGTTTCGGTATGATGAAGGCTCTACGAATTGTCGTAGAAAATCCTTACTTCGTATCTTCATCAATTTCTTATCATTTTTTCGATTTAAACTTTAATAATTATGAATAAATTTGAAATTGAAAATTTTGAATGAATTGGGAATTTTAAATTGAGTTAACTTGATTAATAGAATATGAGGCTAAATTGAATTAAATCAATAAAACAATTTCATTTAAAACCAAATTTGAAATTCTGCTGTAATTTCGTAGGAATATCGAAGTCCATATATATATATATATATATATATATATATATATATATATATATATTGGGATGTTCCGACTTAAATTCCGAATCCATATCTTGTGTTTGAAAAATTGTAGAAGATTGAATCCACCTACAAATCTCTTTTGTTCTGCATCTCTTTTCAAATCTTCAACGGTTCCTGATAGATCCAGGAAGAAAATTTGATATATTTGCATGGGACATAAACTCCAAATAGGCCAGAATTGTTTATTTGGATGAACTGGTTGCTTTGATTGCTATGGTTAATAGGTATACTTCTGTTCTAAACTAAAAGTTTTGAAATTGTATCCATATATCTGTCTATTTTTGGTTCCCAATATATTCTACGAATGTTTAGCTATCCTTTCGAACTAACCAATGCCCCTGCATATTTCGTAGACTGTTGACCCGAGTATCTTGTGAAGAATTAAATTGAATCATTCTTGTATCTATTGTTGATATTCTGATCTGGTAAGCCAAATACAGAATAGATAATCAATTTGACTAAAGGTAGCATTCATCATCTATCTTTGCGTCTCCTTGGCAAATTTCGAGGACGAAATTCCTCTTAAGGGGGGAAGTCTGTAACGACCCCAAAATTTTAATTAATATTAAATTGATAGTTAATATAGATTTTGAACAAATTTTGGAATAAAATTTGAATTCGACTTTGGAATTTTACTTTGAATATTGAATTGTATTCGAATTTTAAAATTTAAATAAATAACTTAGCACAACAATTTGGGTTTAAAAACAAAGTTGTAAATTAATGTGTAAACAAGTTTTAAACTATAAATTTGTAAATCTAATTACATTAAGGTTTCCAACGAAAAAAATATATGTATGAAGACATTAAACAATACATTCAAATAAGTACAAGTTTATAAAAGCAAATTAGTCAAAGTAAAACATGTCTATAAAGTGAATATGCAAAGCAAAAAGAAATATCTATGCATAAATTGGATAAGTATGGAAGCTGCTAGGCAAATAAAAAGAAGTATGTTATGTGTAATAGCAAGGTAAGGCAAGAATAAACAAAGTATGAAGGAAGACATCAAACTATATTCATATTTGTACAGCCGAAATGAAAGAAAGAAAAACATATATATACATATATATATTTAAATCTGTACAACATAATTAATGCTAGCCTAAACCATATCATATCAGCCACCACATATAAAATAAAATAAAATAAAAAATTTTAAAATTTTAGCTATGTAAACTAGAAAATAAAGTAACAAGACAACAAAAAGTATGAGTAAGTATGAACAAATAAAATATTGGTACTTAAGTAAACAAAGAAACAATAATATATATGTAACAGTCCACAAATCCGTACCCCTTGAGTCAACACTATTATACATCGATTAACTCAAGTGGAACAGAAACACGAACCATTAGGGTTAAAGAAGAAGAGGTAGAAGAAAGAAGGAACTAAACAATATCAGAATCTCACAGTCGCAACGGATTAAACTATAATAGTAAATAATAGATTTTTACACAAAATGGAAACTATATCTTTTATACAACATATCATTAGAGTATCTCAAACATTTAACATTTACCAGTCAGACATTACCATACAATCATAGCAGCAGATATATACACACAAATACAGGTAATACGTCTCGGACTCTAGCTCCTCTCCTGCTCCAAAAGCATTCTATCCTGAACATATAATACTCGGTCTTACCCGAGCATTATAATGAAATAACACCCGAGTCAGTCTGGAATACCAGCTGATAATAATGCACCCAAATCGATTATTAAAGTTTCAAAATCCTTTTGAAAACAAAAGCATCTCGTAAGACCACGCCACAAATGAACATGTCGGGTTTCTACCATTCGATAGCTAAATCACTTTTTATAGAAATCCTCTGATATTATAATAGGGTCTATATACAAATACTTATAAAATAGCCAAATAATTAAATTCCAGCTACTAGCCACAGAGTGGGTAATACAAACAAAACTCGTACAAGGCTCTAGGGTGAATGGATTTCCAACAATGACTAGGCACTGGGTACCACCTGTCAATGTGCGGGGCCTAGATCACCGTACCGAGGAGTACGCCCGCTCCCCTGCAACACAAGACCGGAACCATCACTTACTGGACAGTTCCGAATAAGATTACCTCGTGGTTGGGATCAGCAAACGCACCACTAAGTCGAATAAAAAGGGACATCTAGACAGGGATGACCTTACTCTAAAGTGGGGGCTACCCACGAAGCCTTGCAGCATATCCCCTGATTTTCAGTCATTCCCATTTGATGAGGCTTGAGGCTAAGAGTTACCTTTAGAACGTTTCTCTTAGAATGCCCATTGCCCACCTGACGATGTTCCGAAAGCATACGTCCATACAAGTTTGTCTCGGGTTCGAACGGAACTGAAGGCACTACTCCTACTACATCCATTTTGGAAATATCCTCAGGATTAGTAGCGACTAGCCCTTGCACTTCACTTCTCCATCTTCGACTCCGAACACGTTTTTCCACGAAACGTACAAAATGGATCGAAGTGGTTTCCGAGAAATAAATCTCGATCCCAGTCTCTTTGAAACGATCAACGCATTTGTCCAATATTGATATTCGGTGATTTAACTATCAATTAATATTCATAAACATCCATCACACAATAAATAATTTTCCACATTATTTACTTGCCTCAAATATCTTTCAAGATATATTTCCAAATTTCAAAACTCGTTTGAAAACAATTTCCCAAAGCTCTTCCTTTACAAGGTAAATCCTTTACCATTTATTCCCATTGGAAATAACCAAGTTCAAATCAATTTAGAATTAAAAAAAATTAAAACCCTTTATTCTGAAATATATTTTAAAATATGGAAATTTACTACTAATTATTACTCAAAAATAAAATTCTAAATATGTAAAGTTAAACCATTTATTAGGATATAAATTCTGATTCTAAATAAGGGTTTAGTTTAAACCAAACTTATAAGTAGAGTTTAAAAGGTTAATACTAATTTCAATAAATTAGGTCAAAACTAGCCCTTTAAGCAAATTCATTTGTAAAATAACTACTAAGGTATTCATAAAAATTTACTATTACTAATTTATTAATAGTTACTTTTAAAATAATAATTTTCAAAACACTCTTTTATACAAGTTTGAACTTTAAACTTTCTGTTATTAAAATCTGTTTAAAACTCAAACTCGATTTTCCAGGGAAACTCACTCCCATTCAATCAACCTAGAAAATCTTTCTTATAAATTCTGTCGATTTATTTCAATTCAGATTTTTGTTTTAATAACATAAATTTCCTTCCCAGGTTTTCAAAATAATCTCCTTTCGAGTTTAAACACAATTTCCATTACCGGAAATTCACTTTCAAAATTCGGTTTTACAAATCTTTTAAATAAAACTTGTGAGAATTTATTAAAGAAAAATAATACTTACAAATTTCCTAAACAAAATTACAATGGTAAAAATGTGTTTCAAAATATTTTTTTTACATTTTAAACTGCTAATCTATATTTGGAAAGCCTCATTGAAAATATACTTTAATTTCCTAGAAACATCACCATATAATCCTATCGTTATTTTATAACCATTTATAATTCCTATTGAATTTATCTCCAAATATTTTTACTTTCACATTTATCAACTGATAACTTTTCTCTTCGTTTATCATTCCAAATTTTACCAATTTCCAATTTCATCCCAAACAGATTTCAATTTCAATTCTTTTAAATTCTTTATTTAACAATACCCTTTATTTCCTAAAAACCCGATTTATCCATTTATAATTAAATTCTGGATTTATAATTTATCCAACAATATCCCAATACAATTTAATTTCAGATTTATCAATCATAACATATAAACAGATTGCATTATCAATTATAAAAATAATTTCTACATCGTGAGGAATCCAGTAGGATCCCTCCAACCTGTTTGCCCTGCATCACAAATATTAGCACATCATGTATATAAATATCCATCCAGACTGATAACAACAATTATATTCAACCAATTATTTAAATATTGACTATTTAAATTGTCTAGCATCCAGATGTGAGTAAGAATAACTCTCTTAAATTAAACCGAACGACGTTCGATTTAACTCAAATTTCTACTTGCCTGGAATGATTCCCGAACTGCACCATTGCGTAGTACGCATCTCTGCGATTCCGGCGTCGCAAATTTCGTTGAAATCTGAAATAGTATGCATTAGATATTCGATTTTATAGTTTTGAATATTATTTATAAACAAATTTGATTTTATTTTACCCAAACATTCACAAGCCGTTAGATCCCGGGGACCAAAATCAAGGCCGTACTATCATCTTCGCCCCTCCCACCTCACGCATTCTACAGCTACTGCCGAACCCAAACATTGCAAGCTAGGGCTTCAACCGCCTCCCTCTACGCTCCGCTCTACAACGATCAGACAACGTCGTCGTGAAGCTCGCCACCACCTCCAACTTCGACCGGAAGCTCGAGGAGATCGGCACACCCCCAGGTGAGAAAATCGCAAACGAACGGCCGGCAAACGCGGCCCTCTAACATCCCCTCCGCTACGCTAAAATCCATCACTACCGTTGAATGGGAAGAGATCGAGGTGATCTACAACTTCCTAGTTGGGAGTTTTTGAAATTAATGCAAGGATTCGAAGAAAAACATGAAGGATTGAGATATAGTTTCAGCCATTGATAAAGAATAGAGCGGCGGTCTAAGAAATAGAATTAGGGTTTTGCAATATACTGATTTATAAAATATACTTTTATATTATTTAATATTATTTTCCAATTTTAACGACTTATGCAAACGAACTCCAAATCTCACGTGCCAATAAGCGTTCCTAGGGTTTTTCCACGTTTCGGACACAATGGAACAGATTCCGGAAGCTAATTTGGTCATAAGCGCGAGTTACGGAATTAAACGATCAATTTAAAATTAAATCGGTTAAAATAATTTCTAAGCGTTTCGAGCTGCCATTGTCACACGACAACTTCGATTGCTACGAAAATTGAAATCCGATAATAACTAACTATTACGGATCTGATGGAACTGGTTTCGTCGAATTCCGCGACTGTGCCTCGGAAGGCTATTTTAACTCGTCTATAAGATCGAGCGATTTCTACAATAATCGAAAACGCTTAAAATCTTACCTTTAAAATTTTATTACCTTAGTAATAAATCATATAAAATTTATAAATCACATTAAAAATTATTTTGACTCATTCCGGACCCAAAATCTGATTATTTGCATTTTAATACTATTAAATTCTATTATTAAATTAATATTAAATTCCCAACAATAACTTATTAACTTTTAAATCCATCTAAAAATCCAACAACACTTTTTAAATCCAAATGGACTATAAATAAATTTTAAAAACATTTTTATCACTATTTACATCAGAATTCCCAAATTGTTTCAGTCCAATATTTAATTACTAATCAAAATTGAATTAAACTATCATATTTTAAAACCCATAACTTATTTAATAAATTGAACCCGATTCTCTTTCTTCCAAAATTAATTAAAAATCCTCAGTGAAATTTTAAAATGAATTAAATGTTCGAAATCCAATGGCTCAAAAATTCGGGATGTTAGATTCCTCCCCCTTATAAAAATTTCGTCCCCGAAATTTGCTAAGGTAGAAAGAATGTTTCATATCCAATAACAAACTTACTTAGTGAAATCTCAATTTCACTTTGCTCAAATCCTTTAGTTTCAAATCAAAATTACTAATTCAATCCTATTCCAAATCCTTTAGCTCAAATCCAAACTCATCTGCTTCGTTTACTTTAAATCTTTAATTTTAACTTATAACTTTCCAAGTTGATAAGTTTTCAAAATCCTAAAAATTTCTAACTCCCAAATTTTCCAGAATTTTTTTGCAGGGTCTCCCTTGTACGGAGGAGCTTTCGCGATATCGTGATACAAATAAATATATATACATTGACCCACACCGTCGGAAACCAAAATATATCACAACAAATATATCATTTCCCAATTATATTAGCGTAGGCGTACCTTTTAGCAAATTTTTAAAAGCGAGCGGCTAATATTTTAGCATAATGCGCCCCAACTCTACCGATCGCCTCCCGTACCTATACCTACTCAACAAACTCATCAGTTTTCAAAGATATGAACATTTTAATCAACATTTCCAATATAAACGTAAGCCAAACATATCCATTTTATAATCCAATCAACAATTTGCATGGTTTCATAAGTAAGCCATATTTTATCGCATGTACAGTTTCTTTTCAAATTCCAAGCTCCATTTTATTTCACACAAATGATTTACATACAAGTTTACCATTCTCAATTCATAATTACTACCACCAATTCATATTCACTTCAATATTATGAATATATGCTTTTAATTCATTTAGTTTTCCTTGTAATTAACCTGCATTTACATACAAACCCACTAATTAGATTCCAATCCATTTCCCATTATTCAAATATCAATTCCATTTACTTCTTTTAATTCATTCACTTAAGTTTAACGACTAATTTTCTACGCAGGTTGTGGTTATTCAAACAAATGACCAATTCTTAAGCTTATAACCATTAACATTAATTCCAACTTAGATTCATATTAATTTTATTCAATTTTGAATGGTTCACAATCCAAGCATTCTTATTCCATTGCAATTTTTAACTCAATTTCTAATCTTCACTTCAAGATCATCATTTAAGTTTAAATTAATAACATCCCATTCTATATTATTTACGACTCACACATCTTTAATTCATTCTTTCTTATTCCATCACAATAATTAATTAAACCATTTCACTTGCAATTCGATTCATTTAAAGCTATTTCATAAGCTTAACCATAACCATCTCACCATTTTCTTAAAAGATTTCGATTCCATAATATCTCAATTTATTTTCTTTTTAATTGATTCTTACCCAATCAAACCATTTACAAATTTTAATCCAACTAGCTTATACATTCTATCAAATGTCAAATTTCAAATTAGTGTATTCACCAAATTCTAGTTCATATTCAATAATTAAATCTTTTATTAATAATAAGGCCACTTCAAATCATCACTATTATAATTCAATTCCATATCTATTCACACTTCCAACTTTTAATTATACTTCACTTAATTTGGCTTACATTAAATTTAGTTTCAACTATTCCCTGGGATTTAGTTAGGTGAATATTCAATTAATCAATAACATTTCAACTAAATTATATTTTCTTTAAATTTAATCCTTTTCCAGAATTAATTCAAGTTCAACCAATTTTTATTTAGCCAATCCACATTTATACACTTTCCTATACCATTTAAAATAAAACTTCAATTCCATTCAAGATCATTTATTACTCCACTGGATTTTGACTTCAATTCAATCCAAATCTCAATCGATTCCACTTTACCTTAAATTAAATTTAGTCCGAGTCAAATTTACTTTTCCATTATGAATTACAATCCCATTTCTATTCATAGGTTTTCCAACTTATTTATTTTAAAACTCCATATCCCTAATATTAGTCGCTTCCATTCCATAATTGTAAATTTCAAATTATAGAAATAACTTATGGATATAAGTTTTCATTATATAATTATAACTGACAACTATAACCATTTTACATTCAACTTACATTCAATTCAATTTCCATTCCCATTTTTATTTAACTTATCTTAAGTCAAATTCAAATATATATTATTTACCTTCATATGCTCAAATTAAATTCACATTCTCGGATAAAGTTTGAATTCATCATACCATTCAACTATTTCCCATTTGTGATTATACTTCCATTTCCTATTTATAAGTTCGCTAACTTATTTACTTAAAGGTTTATATTGCTCATTTTAATCCACTTACATCTTATAATCACAATTCCGATTTTTATATATGTGTGTGTGTGTGTGTCACTGAATTCTTAAGGATACAAATTTTGTTTCACCTTAATTCTCTGCACAAACTTAAATTCACCATTTCAGATTATAAGCATAACACTTAATAGCTCGTGGGTATCATTCATTACACGATGACCCACCATTTCAAAGTCAACTTACATTTTAATTTAACCCAAATCGATTCAATTCTAAGTTCGATTTATTTAACTTATCCAAGTTAAATTCAAATTTCCTATTTACTTCAATATATTTCATTTACTTTCATTTACTCAAGATAAATTTTAATTCCAAGATTAAAACCTTTATTTCCTTCTTAGTAGCACCAACTTCACCAAATAAGTCAAATAGTTGATTCATTTTTACACATTATTTAAATAGGATTTCCCAGAATTCAATTTACCCGGTTTTATCCCAAAACCATTTTGAAATATATCAAATATACCCCATATGGTATATCAAATCAAATCTCCAGATTTCCAAAACAACTTGGTTGTACCAAAACAATTTCCCATTTTGAATTTTCCAAAACAACCATTATACCCAATAAGTCCCAAATAATATCATAACCAAGTACTAGGGAAGCAATCCATCACTTTAGAAACTCAAAAATGAATTCTAATGATGTGGCCAGCATCATCAGGATTATTTTCCAGCGACTGAAGTGAGTTCCGTGCTTCCTTACTTTCCCAAATTCATTTTAAAATAGTTTCCATTCAAAAATACTTCCCAAATCAACATTCCATTATTGCCTTTGAACACTTAGGAAAATATTACCAAACATTTCCAAGATTTTAAATTTCCAAACTTTATTTTCCTTACATTTAAAATCCTTTTCAAATCCCCGTGATTTAAATTCTGGTTTAGTTTAAATTTAGTTATTCTTTTTCGTATAATTTATACTTATAAATTTTTATTTGGTTATACCCATTCCAAATTTTATATTAAATTTTAGATTCTTATTGATTAAGGTATTAACAACTAAACAATCAAATATATATAATAATTTCTGAAAATTATTTCTTTTATATCAAAATATAATTTTGGGTAAAATTATTTCAACCCTTTAAAAACAATACCATGTCGGTTTATCTTGTATAAGAGTTTAGAAACCCCTATCGATACGCTTGTACTTCCTGTACCGACCAGAATTCATAAACACTCAACCGATAAGTCAATACGTTATAAAAACAATTTTATATTCACTAACAAGTACGCTCTCATATCTATTAATATGCTCAACTCATTATAGAGTACTATTGACTCTATTTAATGAGTAATTTCCCCACCAAAGCCTAGGTTGTCACCAACCTAAGCTCTAATACCATGTGTAACTGCCCGCAAATCCATACCCCTTGAGTCAACACTATTCTACATCAATTAACTCAAGTGGAACAGAAACACGAACCATTAGGGTTAAAGAAGAAGCGGTAGAAGAAAGAAGGGACTAAACAATATCAAAATCTCACAGTCGCAGCGGAATAAACTATAATAATAAATAATAGATTTTTACACAAAATGGAAACTATATCTGTTTATACAACATATCATCAGAGTATCTCAAACAATTAACATTTACCAGTTAGACATTACCATACAATCATAACAGCAGATATACACACACACAAATACAGGTAATACGTCTCGGACTCCAACTCCTCTCCTGCTCCAAAGCATTCTATCCTAAACATATAATACACGGTCTGACCCGAGCATTATAATGAAATAACACCCGAGTCACTCTGGAATGCCAGCTGATAATAAAGCATCCAAATTGATTATTAAAGTTTCAAAATCCTTTTGAAAACAAAAGCATCTCGTAAGACCACGCCGCAAATAAACATGTCGGGTTTTTACCTTACGATAGCTAAATCACTTTTTATAGAAATCCTCTGATAATAGGGTCTATATACAAATACTTATAAAATAGCCGAAATTGTTACATGATTAAATTCCAGCTACTAGCCACAGAGTGGTTACAAGGCTCGTGGGGAGAATGGATTTCCAACAATGACTAGGCACTGGTGTACCACCTGTCGCAGTACGGGGCCTAGATCACCGTATCGAGGAGTACGCCCGCTCCCCTGCAACACAAGACCGGAACCATCCCTTACTGGACAGTTCCGAATAAGATCACCCCGTGATTGGGATCAGCAACCGCACCACTAAGCCGAATAAAAAGGGACATCTAGACAGGGATGACCTTACTCTCAAGTGGGGCTACCCACAAAGCCTTGCTGCATATCCCCTGATTTTCAGTCATTCCCATTTGATGAGGCTTGAGGCTAAGCGTTACCTTTAGAACGTTTCTCTTAGAATGCCCAATCGCCCACCTGACGATGTTCCGAAAGCATTCGTCCATACAAGTCCGTCCCGGGTTCGAACGGAACTGAAGGCACTACTCCTACTACATCCATTTTGGAAATATCCTCAGGATTAGTAGCGACTAGCCCTTGCACTTCACTACTCCATCTTTGACTCCGAACACGTTTTTCCGCGAAACGTACAAACCGGATCGAAGTGGTTTTCGAGAAATAAATCTCGATCCCGGTCTCTTCGAAACGATCAACACATTTGTCCAATATTGATAGTCGGTGATTTAACTATCAATTAATATTCATAAACATCCATCACACAATAAATAATTTTCCGCATTATTTATTTGCCTCAAATATCTTTCAAGATATATTTCCAAATTTCAAAACTCGTTTGAAAACAATTTCCCAAAGTTCTTCCTTTACAAGGTAAGTCCTTTACCATTTATTCCCATTGGAAACAACCTAGTTCAAATAAATTTAGAATTAAAACAATTAAAACCCTTTATTCTAAAATATATTTTAAAATATGGAAATTTACTACTAATTATTACTCGAAAATAAAATTTCAAATATGTAAAGTTAAAACATTTATTAGGATATAAATTCTGATTGTAAATAAGGGTTTAGTTTAAACCAAACTTATAAGTAGAGTTTAAAAGGTTAATACTAATTTCAATAACTTAGGTCAAAACTAGCCCTTTAAACAAATCCATTTGTAAAATAATTACTAAGGTATTCATAAAAATTTACTATTACTAATTTATTAATAGTTACTTTTAAAATAATAATTTTCAAAACACTCTTTTATACAAGTTTTAACTTTAAACTTTCTGTTATTAAAATCTGTTTAAAACTCGAACTCGGTTTTCCAGGGAAACTCACTCCCATTCGAACAACCCAGAAAATCTTTCTTATAAATTCTGTCGATTTATTTCAAGTCAAATTTTTGTTTTAATAACATAAATTTCCTTCCCAGGTTTTCAAAGTAAACTCCTTTGGAGTTTAAACACAATTTCCGTTACCGAAAATTCACTTTCAAAATTCAGTTTTACAAATCTTTTAAATAAAACTTGTGAGAATTTATTAAAGGAAAATAATAATTACAAATTTCCTAAATAAAAGTCCAATAGTAAAAATGCATTCCAAAATATTTTATTTACATTTTACACTGCTAATCTATATTTGGAAAGGCTCGTTGAAAATATACTTTAATTTCCTGGAAACATCACCAAATAATCCCATCGTTATTTTATAACCATTTGTGATTCCTATTGAATTTATCTCCAAATATTTTTACTTTCACATTTATCAACTGATAACTTTTCTCTTCGTTTATCATTCCAAATTTTAGCAATTTCCAATTTCATCCCAAACAGATTTCAATTTTAATTCTTTTAAATTCTTTATTTAACAATACCCTTTATTTCCTAAAAACCCAATTTATCCATTTATAATTAAATTCTAGATTTATAATTTATCCAACAATATCCCAATACAATTTAATTTCAGATTTATCAATCATAACATATAAACAGATTGCATTATCAATTATAAAAATAATTTCTACATCGTGAGGAATCCAGTTGGATCCCTCCAACCTGTTTGCCCTGCATCACAAATATTAGCACATCATGTATATAAATATCGATCCAGACTGATAACAACAATTATATTTAACCAATCACACACATATTTAAATATTGACTACTTAAATTGTCTAGCATCCCGATGTGAGTGAGAATAACTCACCTTGAGTTTCGGCGAGCGTTCGAAATTTAAATTAAACTGAACGATGTTAAATATCTACTTGCCTGGAATGATTCCCGAACTGCACCATTACGTAGTACGCGTCTCTGCAATTCCGGCGTCGCAAATTTCGATGAAAACTGATACAGTATGCATTAGATATTAGATTTTAAAGTTTTGAATATTATTTGTAAACAAATTTCATTTTATTTTACCCAAACATTCACAAGCCGTTAGATCCTGGAGACCAAAATCAAGGTCGTACTATCATCTTCCCTCCTCCCCCTTACACGTTCTACAGCTACTGCCGAACCCAAACATTGCAAGCTAGGGCTTCAAACGCCTCCCTCTACGCTCCGCTCTACAACGATCAGACAACGTCATCGTGAAGCTCGCCACCACCTCCATCTTCGACCAGAAGCTCGAGGAGCTCGGTGCACCCCCAGGCGAGAAAATCGCATACGAACGGCCGGCAAACGCGACCCTCTAACCTCCCCTCCACTACGCTAAAATCCATCACTACTGTTGGATGGGATGAGATTGAGGTGATCTACAACTTCCCAGTTGGAAGTTTTTGAAATTAATGCAAGGATTGGAAGAAAAACGTGAAGGATTGAGATATAGTTTCGGCCATTGATAAAGAATAGAGCGGTGGCCTGAGAAATAGAATTAGGGTTTTGAAATATATTGATTTATAAAATATACTTTTATATTATTTTAATATTATTTTCCAATTTTAACGACTTATGAAAACGAACTCCAATCTCAGGTGCCAATAAGCGTTCCTAGGGTTTTTCCGCATTCCGGACATAATGTAATAGGTTCCGGAAGCTAATTTGGTAATACGCGTGAGTTACTGAATTAAACGATCAGTTTAAAATTAAATCAGTTAAAGTATTTTTTAAGAGTTTCGAACTGCCACGGTCACACGACAACTCCGATTGCTACGAAAATTGAAATCCGATAATAACTAACTATTACAGATCTGATGGAACTGGGTTCGTCGAATTCTGCGACAGTGCCCCGGAAGGCTATTTTAACTCGTCTATTAGATCGAGCGATTTCTACAATAATCGAAAACGCTTAAAATCTTACCTTTAAAATTTTATTACCTTAACAATAAATCATATAAAATTTATAAATCACATTAAAAATTATTTTGACTCATTCCGAACCCAAAATATGATTATTTGCATTTTAATACTATTAAATTCCATTATTAAATTAATTTAAAATTCCCAACAATAACTTATTAACTTTTAAATCCATCTAAAAATCCAACAACACTTTTTAAATCCGCATGGACCAAAAATAAATTTTAAAAACATTTTTATCACTATTTACATCTAAATTCCCAAATTGTTTCAGTCCAATATTTAATTACTAATCAAAATTGAATTAAATTATCATATTTTAAAACCCATAACTTATTTAATAAACAGAACCCGATTCTCTTTGTTCCAAAATTAATTAAAAATCCTCAGTGAACATTTAAAATGAATTAAATGTTCAAAATCCAATGGCTCAAAAATCCGGGATGTTACAATATCCAAACTTGTAAGTATATACATAATAAAATAACATGAGCTTCTAAACAAATTAGAAGATATGCATTTAGTAACATCTTCTCAAGTACACCAAAACTAATCTCTCAGCCGAAACAAGATTATTTCATATAGTAAACAAAGATAAATAAATGCATAAGTAAGAACAAATTAAGAAATATAATAAGTAATCTGTAAGTAGTAATGCAAGGCAAGACACAATGTATAAACAAATATCTACAGAGTACATACAAATAGGATATGCTGTAACTAAGCAAGGGGGAACATGCCTTTATTTCCATCTTCATAGCATATACAAAATGGTTAAAAGAAACATAGAGTACATTAGCATTTAATGCTAGCATAACAAAGGACAACTCGAATTGTTTAAAAAATAGATTTCATCCACTACGAAATCTCTCAACCGAGATCTGCATAATGAACAAACCAAGAAAATATCTTCTCTAAGGTTGTACAAACAATAATAATACCCTATACAAATTTTATTACCCTGTACAAAATGTAATACAACCTGTAAACTTTTTTTTATATAGACATCAAACTCCTTCCTTTCAGTTTCATCCATCATTTAACATAAAACTGAAGTAAACAAAACTAAAAAACTTAAACAAAACTTCAACTGCAAACAAACTACAACCAGAGATTAAAAGAAGGAGACTTCAGCTAACAACTCAAGCCAATTTCAAGTATGGAAGGCTCTGTTTTTTCGTCAACAATAAACTGTGAGTAACATTCATTTTTAAACACTCAAGTATCTGAATTGGTTGCGCGCGCGCGTGTGTGTGTGTGTGTATCTGGAAAAATGTTTATGTTGTGAATTGTTCATATGTCCATATGTGAATGTGTGAATTTATGCATGCCTGTACGAAAAAATTGTAATTTCTCTGTTTTTTTTCCCAGTCCCGATTTGCAAAACAAATTCTTATATTTTGTTCCAATCACTCTTAGCACTTGCAATATAAACAAAAGTTGATTGGTAAATTTTGATCTAAGTTTTAAAAAAAAATTATTCAAGCCAAAACAACATAGAAATATTTCTGGAAACCAAGAAAACTGAACCCAACTTTGAATAAGTCAAATTTCAAACATTCTAATTCACGAGGTTAGGTATGTAAATGGAATCCCTATACTTTAACATGATTTTTAAAGTAAAAAATCATAATTTTTAGATCAACGGCGAGAGAGTAGTTTGGGTTTGCTTTGATTTCATATTTTTGTCGACTTCTGGTGATTCTCTGGTTCGTGGGGTCGAGATTTGTTCTGGAGACAGAGGAGCCTACGGGGTGTTGGAGAAAAATAGTGAGATGGTCGACAGTTGAAAGTGGCGGCGGCTACAAATGATTCTGTTTCGTAAACCTAGTTTTGGGTGTGATGGGTGTTTCAATTCGTGCATCGTCCTCAGGCGACCGAGTTCGTCGTGTTTTGGGAAAATGGTGGAGGAGACGTTGACAAAGCTATGGCCAAAGTTTCAGGCACTACGGTGGTCGGAGCGGCGAGGTTGAGGCGTTGACAGGTTTGGTCGTGGTGGGCTCTGATGCTTTCCAGGTTTCGACCTGATGCTCGAATTCGTTTTTGAGAGGAGTATGGGGATTCAAGTGGTCGGGGATTGGATTGTGACCGACCGTCGACGTGTTCGTCGTTCTGGTTACAACCAGAGAGGGCCGACGACCACGTGCACGTGCACGGTGCCATGATCTGGAATTTGTAAATTGAGGGTGTGTGCAGGGTTAAAGACTGAATGTAAATTTTAATTTAAAGTTTAAACTGAATGTAAGAAAATCAAAGTTAAAAATAAATTCAAGTGCAATTTTGAAATTTAGTTTGGAAACAAAGTTTTAAAAATTTAAATTTGTTAGTGTTAGGTAAGCAAGTGTATTTGAAAAAAAAGAAGAAATTGAATTCCAAACGGAATTTGAAATTGTCAAGAAGGAATTTAACAGGTTGAATTAAGTTTGGAACTTGGATTAAGGTCGGAATCTGAATTCCAGTTTTTGAAATTAAATAAATTTTCATAAATTTAATTGTGTAAATAAGTTTTTATGCTAAAATATACTTTTCATATGTGAAATTGAAAGGGAATTCGATTATAGCTCTTTGAAACTTTCTTTTGCGATAAATGTATCACTTGAACATGTGAATTCAGAAGTTTAAAAATTTGGTTTTAAACTTTACAATAAAAATCAATCGGTATTCATTTTAAGTACGAAAGTTTAAAATGAATTTAAAAGTAAATTAAGTATAAATGTTTCAACATATTTGTAAGTGATAATAAAGTCACTAATAAGAATGAGAGTTGTCTTAAGTTAATGAAAATATGATGATGATTTATAAATCATTGATTATTAAATTAATTAAAATGGATAATTCAATTTATTTGATTAATTAATGTTTCGGGAATTTAAAAAACTAAAATTTAAATCAATCTTTAAATTCTAGGTTTTGAAATTAAATAAATTTTTATAACTTTAAATATTTGCATAAGTTAAAATTTTAAAGTAAATCTTTAAAAATGTTAAATTTAAAAGGAATTTCATTTTAAACTCTTTTAAAATTCTTTCATAACAAAATATTACTTTAACGCGTGAATTTAAAATGAATAATTTAATCATTTAATTAATTAATTACATGGATTAATTAAACAAGTAATTAAAGGTTTAAATCATTAACTAAAGTAAACAATTTGAGAAGAATTTATTTATTAAAGGTTAATTAATTAATGAAAGTGATTAAGAAATGATTTTAAGGATTAATCACTTATTGAAATAAATGTTGGATATTTTGATTAACTAAAGTTAATTAATTATGTAATTTGTTTAAAAGGTTGATTTAGTGGATATGATTAATCAAGAATAACTTAATTAATTAAGGTGATTGATTAATTTATTTATATCAAATGATTTGTAATTTATTTATCAGGATTGGTTAATAAATTCATAAGTAAATAATTTAATTGGAAATAAATTGAATTAATTAGGATTAAATGATTAATTAATCCTACTTATAAACAATTACTGGACGCTTGACCTTACTTATGAATGACTGTATTATATGAGATGTCTTGAATTGATTATCCTATCTGATTCGTGATATTTTTTTCTGTGGATTGAGTTGTGTATAAATTATTCATTTATTTACATTTGTATATTATCTGTGAATTAGCGATAAGCATTATAGTTATATCGCTCATCAACTATATTTCGGTGTTTTAGTCTGTGATGATTGAATGATGTTGCACTATTGTGTTAAACCCTTAGACCACACTTATACGCACGCAAATATGGATTTCATGAGGAAATCGATTAAGTCGCAAATTTTGAAATGATTTTTAAAGTTGAATATTTAAATTCAAATGGTTTGGAGATGGATTGGGTTTAAAGTGAAAAGCTATTGAAATGGAATTTATTTTGTATAACACGATTGAGTTTTGAAATTTAAATATTTTGATTTAAATTTGAATTTAATACTTGAAATTGAATTCTATGATCTGGAAACTATGGACTAAAGATGTTATACCAATTTATATATGGGTTAAACTATTTTAAAGGTATTGATTTGGGAATTTGAATTTAAATTCAAAGGTTTTAACCCGTGTAAATAAAATTGGATCTTTCTGAAATGAAACCATTGTTTTCAAATAATAAAAGCTTTCATATAAGAAGTGAACTTCCAAATTGTGTTAAAAGGGATTTCAAGTTAAAAATGAAATGATTTTCCAGGTTATGGAAACGGTTTGAAAACAATAAGTTATACTGTACATTTAACAAATAACTGATGTATATACGTAAAAAGAAAACGTAAAATTTATTTCCTATATATTATTCAATTTAAAATTTTATTTATTAATCAAATAACTAAGAAACAAATGTGTATACGTATAAAGTCTATTTCTTTTACAGAATATTAATTACTTGATTTAAAAGTGTATAACAAATTTTTAAAAGAACAAAAGTGGAAATAAAATGTTGTTACCAATATATTCAGTTAAATTAAAAGATGTGGAAGTTTGAATTTAAAAGATTTAAATTCCAATAAATGTTAAACTTTAACCAAAAATAAGAGTTATAGAATTGGCTTAATAAAATTTTGGTGACCATTTATAATTAAATTTAAAAAATTCAACTTTTTTGTAAATCAAAACCCCAAAGTTTATAAATAAAAGAATAAAATACTTGTTAGAATTTTTGTGTTGTTGCATTGTGGACCATCCTTCTTAACTAGCAATTTTGAGGATGAAATTCTAATAAGGGGAAGAAATGTAACGACCCAGAAATTTTTACATTTGAAATTGAAATATTTAATTGATTTTAAATATTTAAAAGTTAATTTTGGATATTTCTTCCTGTTCCCTCCGTTCTTCCTTTTAAAATGCAAACGGTTTCAAATATATATATATATATATATATATATATATATATATATATATATATATATATGCCTGCAAGGAGAATCATTGTCCTTCCCCATTTCTTTTCCTTCCCAGTTAAAATTTGGCCATGGCCGATACTCTAGAAAAAAAATGAATGAAAATTAAAATCCCAGAATCCCACTTCGATTTCCTCTCCTCCCAACCATAAACGAATCAAAGAAGAGAATGGCATCAGCTTCTTCCACGTCTTGTTCTAACTTCAAAATTCGCCAAAACGAAATTGGGTGAGATTCGTTCATTTTATTCATCGCGATCAACATGGAGGCTCGGAGGTAGGTTTTTTGTTCGCATCCAAGGTAGAGTCATTCAATGTGGAGTAGGAGAGCAATGGCAGCCGTTGCACTGTTAGGGTTGTCGACGTCGCGACTGGAGTCTCGCGCGTAGGAGAGAGACTCGACGATTTCTTGTGGGTCAGGCGTCAAGTGCGGTGAGGGGGAGGGTCGTAGCTGATGTCGTACGGTCGAAGTTGAGTGCATTTTCGTTCGAGTTAGGTTGTTCGGAGATGGTGATGGAGGTGTGCGTGGAGATGGCGGCGGCGTGTAGTCTTCGTTCGTGGCCAGAGTCTGTCTAGGTAAATTTCTGTATCTTTTTTATAAATATAGCTTAAGAAATATATATTTATATATATATATGCATATTTTTAACTTACTGTTAAATTTTAAAAATTTATCTTAAGTTAATTTTTTTTAAAACATTTTATTTTAATGATAAGTATGTATAAAACTATTAATCAGATTTGATTATCAATAATTTAACAGTAAAGTAAAATTTCGAATTTTATTAATCCAATAGACTTAGATTCAAAATGAAAATATGAATGGTAGTTTAAAATCATTTCAAATGCTAATAAATTCGAAAATTTCATTTTTACGAGGTCCTGAATCAAATAAAAACAGCCAAGTTGGTTCGTTGTTGGAATCTATGCAGTGAAAAGGTTCAAGGTAAGTTAATCTCACTCAAATTGGATTACTGGTTAATTAAAATAGTTTTATTAGATTATTGGTTGATTGATTGGATTTGATGATTATAATCGGTCTGATTGTGATATTGTATATAGTAATAATATATGTGTGTGTATACATATATTGGGGTGATTGAGATTCCTGCATTATATAGCGGATGATACTCTATGCGCCAAACAAAATTGTGAATGACCCTTTATACCGCGATATCCCCCTCGTAGTGGGATTGGTATTTTTATATTGTGCTAACATATGTTGATGCATGGAAACAGGTTAGAGGGATCTAAAAGGATTCCTCAAAAATGTTGAATTTATTTCATATTCGGTGACATGATTTTTTTGAATAATCTGTGATAGATTATATTGAAAATTGAAATTTATTGGATGCTATGATATTACTAGATATATTTTCGGCCTTTTAAGTTATCAATAATATAAATATAGGATTTTGGAAAGAAAATAAAGAGGACATTTAAAAGAAAGTATTATAGTAAGTTGGATCAATTAAAAGAAAAGAATTTGGAAAATAAATTGTTTGATTTTAAAATCCTACTTAACAAATTCTAGAATATGGGCATAAATAGAGATTTTGAATAAATTTTGATTTAAGGATTTTAAAAATAGGGACATAAGCAATATTGTTTCAAAAGTACAAAGGAATATATTTCTAAATGTAAGATTTAATGGTTTGGGAAACATAAAAGGAGAATTTAAAAAAAAGGATAAAGTTGATGTTCTAGATTTAGATAAGATATTAAACCAAAAAAGGTAGTAAATCTGAAATTAAGGGGTTTTGGGGGTAATCTGGGTATATCACTAAATAAATTTCAAGTTGTAATTAATTTAGAAAATCGATTAAGTGTTTTGAAACAGTGATTAAAAGGAGAATTAGACTATATAAACTTGGTTTATAAATAAAGTGAAATAATTATCAATAGATAATTTGAAAGTATAAATTCATGATGGTAATTTATAAACAGATGGGTAATTCGTTTTAAAAATAAACAGTGGTTTTATTTTTAAAAGTGAGGGAAAGGAAATTTACGGAATTGGAACGTAAATTTAAGGAGGAGATAAATCGAGAAGGATTTATAAATGACAAGACTGGTTTTATTAAAGTGGAAATTTATTTTTCTAGAAAGTTAAGTATATTTTAAAGGAAAGTTTTTTAAGAATAAATTATAAGTTTAAAAGTCTTTAAAAGAATGTTTTTTAGAAAATTTATTATTTAGTTAAAAATTGTTTAGGTATTCATAAATTGAGTTAGTTATAGTAGTTAATTATTTTTAAAGGTTAAATTAGTATTACGACTTAAAAAGGAATATTTTTAAATATTTATATTTTATATAATGGCTTTATTTTAATAGTAGTCTTTTGGCCAAAGTTTAACTTGAAGAACTATTACAGAATTTCATAACTATTATTTCGAATTAGGTGATTTAAGTAGCTTTATTTTAAATATTTTAAGTGCATATTTTTGAATAAAGTGATTTAATTAATTTAAAATCTAAATTAATTAAGAATTGGTGTTTATCAGTGGAAGTAAAATATTTGGTTGAATTGATTGTTCATTTAATAGTTAAATAACCGATTATCAAATCTGGATACAATATAACTACGGAAATATCTAGAAGAGGTACGGAAATTATATGGTACAGTTACCGTTCGAGGTGCTATACTGTGCGTATAAGCTTGTTCGTTCTTCTAGGACATTTATAAGAAATCTGTAACGATCCGGTATTTTGTGCCATTCGCATCCGCACATGTTGGACTTGAATTGCTCAAAATATCAGATCGTTAATTTATATTTGGCAAAACTCATCATATACAGCAAATAAATCAATCACAGAATCACAGACACAGAGTAATATAATAAAACTGCAGCGGAATAGATAAATAGTAGTTCATGAAGCTACTATATAAACAACAGAGTTGAAATAAAATATAACAGAATATCTTAAATATGACGAAGTCTCGAATACAAACAGATGACATCTCTGAACAACTCAACTGGAAAAGATGAAATCAGAATCGATAGTTGGATCCCCAAGCGAAGCTCCAACTCCAAAGGTGTCAAGCCCGTTTTCCGGTACCCTTTGAATCGACAATAAACCACACGTGTCCAACTCAAATTGCACGAAAATACGGAACATGAAGGGTAATAAAGAAAAGTAGACAGAACAGAGTCTCACACGAATGGAATAACATATAATATTGAACAAATATTTTTACAGCGGAAAACTTTTAAAATACAATATCAGAGTTTAACCTAACTTTAGCTTGGACAGTTATAAAACCTGCCTTTACAAATGCTGACAAACATCAAAAAAATACACTAAGCAAAGCGGATAACAGAATATCTCCATACGTCGATGAATATCCCAGCTCTCCTCTGGAAACTCCAACTGTCTTCGACTATCTTGAAACTACTCGGATCTGACCCGGGTATTGAAAATACCTGGATCAGGTTTGATAAACAAGTGTGACAAAAAATCAATAATAAATGACAATGTCGTTTATTAGCCTTTGGATAAAATTCTTGGAAATAAAGAGTATCTCATAAGACCACATGCACACAAAAACATGGACGGGTTTTTACCTTATGATAACTAAAACACTTATATATCAATACCTTTGATATTATTTCTAATGACATTCTTTGAAAACATTTGCAAATAAACTTATTAATCTTAGCCGAAATTGTTACATTGATTAAATTCCAGCATAATAGGTTTACAATCAAGTCCGTAGGTTCTTATTGGAGAATGGATTTCCATACAAATGACCAAGCGCAGGATCTACCTTCCGAAATGGGTATACCTCTAGATGGATGTCCCGAGGCACAGAACATCTGCCCTCTACCAACACAAGATCGGCCTACCTCTTTAACTAGATAGTACCGAATATGTCATCCCCCGCTCATTACCGACCTTTAACCGAGCACTCGTTTTCCATACACCACATTAATTAACATCTCGAACATCATAGCGGGAAGAAATGTATCTAGAAGGGGATGATCATACCCTAATTGGGAATGACCACTTAGCCTTGCTGCATCTAATCCTGTTTCGGTCATTTCCGGTTTGATGAGGCTTGAGGCTACGATTACCTTTTCACAAAGCCCATATCACATCTTTGAATGCCACATTGCCATTTCCGTTTAACTACTAATTGCCTTCCACAACAATACAACCCTTGAGCTCGTATGTCTTAAGGAGGGTGTTAAGCTAAGAGAAGTTGCCTTCTCCGCCACTACTGATGTACGTTTGTAAAAACCAATGTACGTAATCGTTAAAAATGCAATGTCAGACAAACGTCCATACAAGTTGTCCTGGAACAGGACAAACTAAATGCACTTTCCTCGGCCATTACTAGGCAAGAAAACCTTGCAATCCGCAAAATCTCCATCACGAGGAGACCAGTACTATAAATAACTCTATAATGGGGGCCAACTAGAGCGTGTTCAACAAGCAGTCTTCACGCTAGGAAGATCCACGGTCTTCAATGACCATCTTCAACATGTCTTCACGTTCGAACGTATACATTGGTTCGAAGTGGTTTTCGGATAGGAATTAACCAAATCCGACTCCGGTTCCTTCAAAATCCAATCATCGATAAAAGTGAATACGAGTATATAGGATTTATTAAGTCTCTTTTCACTTTAATTCTTTTCGGATGATTTCAAAATCTCTTTCTTTTGACTTAGAGTAATTTCAAAGTAATTCATTCTTTTGCTTTGAAAAATATCTCAAATTTCCTTAGTTAATTCTTGATCCAAATTCCTTAACTTTTAAGCGGGTCAAAAACAACGTTATTTAAGACATCCTTTACGATAAACCCTAAATCAATCTTAGCAAATATTTTTGAGTAAATAGGATCATAGAAATCATTTATTTTGAGATTGCTTAAATTTTGGATAATACCAATCTTCTATTAAATTCAGAAACTTAACGCAGTCTTTTTATTTAAGAGAATCCGGGCTTTCCTTTCGATCTGTTCCACCCCTCGCCTAAGAAAAGAATACATAGGCCAGGTAAGTTCAGGGCACTGTTTGCTCCATCCCTAACCTTAGTTAAACACCTTGTTTTATCTTCCCAGATCTCACAGGCGGGCCAAATGTACTAGTCGTTTCCGCATACTCAGATTTTCAACTTCATTTTGGAATTGCATATAAATATTCCAAATTATGTTTCAAAATGCTTAATTATCCTTTTTAAAACATTCACAATTTATCTTGGAAAACGCCACTACACTTAAACTCATATTCCAAAACTTTTACAATTCGCAGAAGATAAGTGCTACGGAAGTGCTAAATAAGCTTATTTGAATTAAACAACTTTTAAACATTCGATAATTCATATTTTCCAATCTAAATATCGTTTAAATCATTTAAATAGATTTATCAAATTTATTCCATATTTTTCCATAATTAAAAACATCCATTTAAACAAATTTCCTGTTATGGTCACTAAACTGCACTAGCGCAATTTTTCTTGAAAATTGATTTGGACTTAATTCAAAATCTATTCGTCGAAACTTTGATTTTCTTTCTTCATTTAGAAGATATGGATATATTACTCCGGAATTTTCTTGTCTCGAAGAATTCCGAGCTATATTCCAATCTACAGATTCATTTGAACTTTTCGACGTGAAATCGCGAACTACCGTTGCGCGACGCGTCTAGTTTTAACTTATTTTTCAATACTTGAAATAATCTATTCAAATTTGATTTCAACACTTATAAAATCATTAGAAACCATTTTAAATCAATATTTTCAATTTTTAAAGTATTTAAAATATATTTTTCACTATTAACATATCATAATATTATTATACTCTCATTATTTTAATATTAAATTTCAAATTCCAATTTCAACTCAATTTCAGTTCTAATCTCAAATTAAACACATTTAAAACTTAGATTTCAAATCTAATTTCAGTTTAAACTTCAATTCAACCTCAAACTAAACTTCATTTTTTCAAAATCGATTTCAATTTCAATTTCACTATTCATCTAAATTTCAATTTCTAATAAACTATCCTTTTCAAATCCGTTACACTTCAAATTTCAAATTCGCTTTCATTTTAACTTTAATTTCACTTTTAAATGAAAAAAGACTTATTTTTCCACAATTTCTCATATTACTAAAATATGGTCTTACTAAACAAAGTGATTACTTGAGTAATAGGAATTTGATATCCAAATTATCATCACAACCATACAACAACCATATAACATTAACATTTTCAATGCGGTGAATGTCATAACATTTTTACGGATTATCCAACATATTCAAATAAGCAACCAAACATCCATATCATCAATAGTGATATTTAACAAAATAATTAAGCATAATAATCAATATAATTTAAAAAGCAGTGAGAATTTCTCACCTTCATATCCACTCCGTCAAACTTTAACGTAAGAATTCCATCTCTCGCTAACGTGCTATTTCCAACGTCTCTCTTTTTTGCCGTTTCGTTTTCGAACGCTTTTTCTTTCTTTTTTTTTTCTTCTCTTTTTTTATTAAAGAGGAGGGTAAGGTCTTGGTGTGGAGTGTAAGGGCTTGGGTAGCTGGTGTAGGAGGCTATGGTGGTGTGGAAGGGTTGTGAAGCTCGGCTTGGGCTTAGGGAGTGCTCGACCTTGGGCTTTGGAGCTCGGCCTTGGGGTTTGGAGGTAGGCCATGGGGTGTAGGGGTGAGGAGGAGGTGGGTAGGTGATTTTGGAGATTGGTAAGGTGGTTTAGGTGAAGGTATGGCTTGGTTTTGGTGGTGAAAAGTGATGGTGTGGTGATGTGGAGGTGGTAGTTTGAAGGTAGAAGAGAATGAAGGTGGAAGAGAGGTTGGATGCCATGAAAATAGAGGTGAAGAAGAAGGAGAAAGTGAAGAAGAAGGAAGGAATGAAATGTGAGATAGTGGAAGGTATCGATGCTTATTTATATTTGACCTTTGGATGGCAAATGACTAAAATACCCTTCTCGACTTTTTGACTTTTTTATTTACTTTTTTTACCCTTGATTTGACCTTTGCTTAATGGAGAAGAAATGGTTTGACTTGAATTTCTACTTAAGAAATGATGTTTGCCTTATTTTCTTAAGCTATAAATGAAGACTTTTGCTTGATTTGACTTGCATTAAATGGATTTGTAAGTATGCATTAATGGTGAGCATATGTGTCATTACTTCCTTTAGTTACTTATCTTTTCATACTTTATTTTGTTTGAATTCAAGGTGTATTAGTCCACATCATGCATAAGAGAAAAGAAAGATGTTCACGTAAAAATCAGACGCTAACACCCCGGTGAATGTAGAGTAAACGTGAAAGCACCACCCGTTGGCACGGGAATCATAAAATAAGCAGGAAAATCTCAAAAAGACAATAAAAGGCACAGTTTTTATAGTGGTTCGGCTTATCGCCAAGCCTACGTCCACTTTATATCTCTTTATTGCTGATTCAAGTAGAACTTATACAACTTTCTTCAATTACAACACACTTTAGACTAATAGTCCCAAACTTTGATGGAGAATAATCTTTCGAATCCGTGTTGAATGATGTATATTTTCTCTTGAAGTTTGTCGTAGTGTCCTTGGTGTTTGGAGTGCTTGAAGTGCTGTTCGAGTTGATAAAATGGTAGAGTATCGGTGCTTCGAGAATGAGCCAAAAAGATCCTCCGAACGTTGGAGCTCACACTGTATTTATAGGAGTTTTTCGGTTATAAGTCGTAGGTCGGAAGCTGCGACTTAAAGTAAGTTGTGGGTCGAAGGTTGCAAACTAAAGTAGGTCGTAGGTCGAAGATTACGACTTAAGGCAAGTCGTAGACCACATGTGAGCGACCTAGCAGAGGGAAGCTTCGGCCTTTCCTGGCAATACTGGTCTCTTTTGGATGAAGTACTAAGTCGTGGGCGACTTAGGGGAATAGTTGGCAACCTTATAGCGCTAAGACATCCGATGTAGCGACCTAAGCTAACTCGTTAACCCACTATGTCGCATAGTCCATTAGGTCATTAGGTCGCGGTCCTCTTAGGTCGGTAGGTCACTGCCTGTTAGGTCGCTAACTTGCTTCCTATTTTAGGTCGCTAAGCCGCCAGGTCTTTTAGGTCGTTGAGTCGTGACTTCCTGTAAGCAGTTAGGTCGTCCACCTCTTGAGTCGTTAGGTCGTCCACTTCTCTAAGTCGTTAGGTCGCCTACTCCCTTAAGCAGTTAAGTCGTTCCATCTCTTAGGTCGGTAAGTTGCTGCATGTTAGGTCGCTAACTCGCTTCACATTTTAGATCGCCGTGCTTATGTAAGTCGCTAGGTTGTTTCATCTTGTTAGCCTCTTTAGGTCGCTCTAGCTGTTGAGTCGCTAATTCGCGTAACAAAGGAATTAACATTTGCCCCTCGAAGTACACGCCTAGGTCGTAGGTCATGTGCTTCGACTTAGCTCCTTAGGTTGTAAGCGACTCATTGGGTTTGCTAGGTCGCATGACGATATGCCTTCCTTTCTTTTCCCATATAAATCGCTTAACCGCTCCTTCTTTACTTTATCTGTTTCAACATTCTAAGCCGCCATTAACGAACCTCCGAGCTTAAAGACTTAGCACGAAATCTTTCCCTCTTTCAACCATCAATTTCATCAGTAAATTTAGGTAACCTTGAGCATTTGCTCGTTACACTCGTTGCCGATTCCATCACAACCATTTTCACACAATTTTGTTGTTACGACGCAATTTGGCATTCGAATTTGCCTTTCGATTCTCTGTCGAATTGTTAGTAGTTGTTGTAGGAACGAATCAGCCTAGGGTTTCATGGGGTTCCTGGAAACTTGGAGAGGATGATGAGGCTTCAGGAATTTGAGGAGGTGAAGAGATTCTTGGTTATTGGGTTATTGGATAGCGGGTTATGTGATTTGTTAAGTGGAGAGAAGCGAATGGGACAGAGGGTGATCGGAAACGACTGGTTTAAGTACCTCAGGCGACCTTGTGGCTTGGATGTAAACTAACCGACTCATCTTCCTTGCGACCTAACCCACCTACGACTTATCACATCTACGACTTAGGTCTTAGGTCACGGCCGAGCTAGGACCTAGATAATTTTGCACTGCCGAGCAGCTGCTTGCGGCTTATACCAACCTTATATACTTGTTAGGTCGCGAACAACCTAATACTTGAGCAAATTTTTACTGCCTTAATTTGAAGCTTTGTGACTTAACTTTTATATCGTGTGAACGACTTAAGACTTGGATGAACACTGCAATGCCTTGTATTCTTTAACTCAAACTATACAGCCTAGGACTTGAACAACTTGAGAGCTTCAAAATTTTGATAAAATTTGATTGCACTTCCAACTTGAACTTTGAACTACAGAGATAACTTGCATGACCTTGCTATGCCTTCTTAACAGATTAAATTAACTTTAATGCTAATGACCTGTTAAATACAACATTTGCAGAAAAATGGGACAAATATATTGCCACTGACAGCCCACATCAAATGACAGATTAGTCGATAAAAGATGATCAACTTAAAGAAACTATATGAAATGCTGTGAATCAATAAATTCAAGTGAAGTATTAAAGCAATGTTAATCAACTAAAGATGATTTGTTTGCACCAATACTGCACTTGTCATTGAGCGACAGGTCTTGAAATTTTACGATTGACACATGTTTATTATTTTAATTTCGGCTATATTTACTTGTCACTTTGTTAGCTTCACACAACACTTCACACATTTAGGAAACGTGCACCTTCACATTTGAATATCCAGTTCCTTGTGTAGAATGTCTTCTCACCAAGAGGAAGAAGTAGTACAAACCGGAGAGGCCCTCCCGATGGCTGGCCCACTGGTCAACCTACCAGAAAGAACTCCAACTACCCTGAGTCACCGGGTGTTCAATCAGTTACGCGCCCAGTTTGGGATTGTAGAAGTAGATGCTATTCTCCTTGGGCCAAATGATTTTGCTGATAGTCCTCCCTTCGGCTTTGTTGCCGTTAACCGCCAAATGTGCCTTTGTGGTGCCATTCCTCCCTTCAACAATTTTCTCCAACAACTCTTTCATCGATTGGCTATTTCTCCTTTTCAATTGCACCCCAACGGCTATGCCATTTTGATGGGATTATGCGTTCTCTTCAGAAGGACGCTTAACCGCCTCCCAAGCTTTGAGGAAATCTGCTATTTATGCACATTTGCGAGAAGTAAAGACCATCCTTCCATTATATATGTGAGAAGCGCTAGAAATTGCAAGCTTATCACTGATCTCTTTGATAGCGCTCATGGTTTCCTAAACCAGTTCTTCTTTGTTCGTTGCCTCCAGGGATTTTACACTATCTGGAGAGTGGGGGTAGGCTTACTTATCCCTATCCTTTCCCAACGGCTATGCCATTTTGATGGGATTATGTGTTCTCTTCAGAAGGACGCTTAACCGCCTCCCAAGCTTTGAGGAAATCTGCTATTTATGCACATTTGCGAGAAGTAAAGACCATCCTTCCATTATATATGTGAGAAGCGCCAGAAATTGCAAGCTTATCACTGATCTCTTTGATAGCGCTCATGGTTTCCTAAACCGGTTCTTCTTTGTTCGTTGCCTCCAGGGATTTTACGCTATCTGGAGAGTGGGGGTAGGCTTACTTATCCCTATCCTTTCCTTTTCTGAGCTTTGCGAGATCAAATGTTAAATTCACTTTCTACTTTTGCAGTCCTTCCTCCTCCTTATAGAGATCCAAGCCACAAGCAGATTTTTGAAAGACTGAACGATGTGGTTGCTGAGGAGAGAAGTATAAAATTTATGCTGAAGGATGAATTCCTACATCAGTTTGGACTTTTACACGCTTCCCGCTCTACTCAGCCTTATGAAGTTCCTGATTCTCCGTCCGAGACACCGAATGTCCCAGTTTCTGCTGAGGAGCATACACTGAAAGAACCCGCTCCTTAGGCCTCTCTAGTGAAGTGCTTTACTTCTACTGATGTTGTGGGGTCATCTGGAAAATTTGCACTTGCCTCGGTCATTGAAGAAGAAGAGCCTCGAGAATCTCCCCAACATTCAGGGAAGTCCGGTGATGAAGGAGCCGGGAATACAAGTCCTGTCAAGCAGAGCGGGGATGACACTTTTGAAGGGTTGAGCGACCTGTTTATCACCTCACAAGAGCTCTTTAAAGATGACCCTGTTACCACTAGGGTTTCCTCTTCAGTAGTTGAGGCAACTTCTATCTTGCAACAGATTCTGTCGACTCAAGAGTTGATGTCAGCTACTACACCCATCATTTCTCCGCAACCAAGGAGTGGTTCGTAGTTTGACGCGCGTAGTCTGCACGTTACACACACTTAGGATTTTTCAGCACTTGTATGTACTCTCATGCATTTTATTTCCATGATTTTCAAGTTTTGCCTCTTTCTCATTTTCAGGTTCTCCAATGGGGCGTAGCGGTTCCTATTATGACGACTTTCAACAGTACGGAAGGCGTGGTCAGTATGATTATAGGCGCTATCTTCCCACCCACAGGGAAACTGATGAAGAGAGAGCTGCTCGAAAGGCTCAAGAAAGAAGAATGTATGAAGAAAGGTACGAAAGAAGGGATTAGCAACATGACTCTTCTCGCAGAGGCGATGACTCTCATAAAAGAAAAACTTATGACGATAGAGGAAAGAGTCATGACATCGGAGACCAAAGCAAGCGGGCCAGGCTTGATGAAAAGACCGCATCTGCAATTTTAGAAAAAGCCGTTGCTCTCACTTCTCTTAAAATTCCTTCAAAGTCTCCTGCTATTGAAGGAGCCGACATTCAGACACTTCTCGGAAGACCCTCATACCAAGTTGAGAAAGGTCCGCCAACCCTTCAAAGTCGGTTCCCGCATTGGTGCTTAAAGGGAGTCTGTTTCGACCTTGACTTGGTTCCCATCAACAAAGAGGCCATGCTACGAAACCTTGACACTGTTAAACTTGATATTGAGAGAATGTCAGGGTGGCAAAAGCTCGTCGATGAGCTTCAGAGGGTGAACTGGGCCAACCTTGAAGATATGCTGACAATGGAGAACGACAAGTCTGAATGGCAGAAAATTCTCGATCAGCACAACACCGAGATGAAAAACATCGCCGAGTACAACGAAAAGCTTGAGGCGGAGGTCAAGAAACTTAAGCACGAGCTCGCCACTTCTTCCACCCCTTATACTCAAAAGGAAGAAGTGCTTCAGAAACAAGTTCGAGATGCTCATGCCGCTCAAAGGTATGTGGAAACCCGACTTGAAGCTACACAGAAGACGGTGGAAAAATATCGTGCTGACTTGGTAGAGTTACGGGAGAAAGCTAACTCCCAGGACTTAGAAATCATGAGGCTGAAAGCTCAATTGTTAAAGACTAAGAAAGAACGTGATGAGGCCATGGCTGGAAAGAAAGCCGCTGAACAATCTCATGAAGAGACAAAAGCCAACATCAGCTCTACTCTGTTTGATTTTTACGTCCAAAGCGTCTTGGGGCGTGGAAGCCTTGCATTTTTGGGGCCTAAATATGAAATCACTTTAGCTGAAGTGTGGGAGGCTGTACTGGATATGCTCAGAGGTGTCGGTTATTCCGAAGAAGAACTTGAGGCGCATTACTTTGATGGCGAAACTCCTGCCGCTCTTGCCAGATGAAAGGAGCAGCTTGCTAAAGTACGAGACGAAACGATAGGAGGGGAGCATCCAGAGAAAGAAGCACCTTTAACTGCCCCTGTCCCTCCTTCGACTTCGTCCGACATTTATATCATGGGCTCCGGTTCCCATTCTCCGCCCACGGCTAAAGTCGTAACTGAGATTACAAGCGCACAGGGCGGAGACGAAGGCGAAGAAAGAACTGAAGCACAAGCTTATGAAATTGACGTTAGAAAGCCAACTTCTCCAGGTAGCTTTAATGCCGATCTTGCTCAAGTAGACTGCTCATTTGCTTCATATGAGTTTGATGAGCTTCTTGATTATTTTCTGAATCTCAACAAGCCTTTATCTCCTCTCTTTACTGATTTTAACTTCTTTTCTTCTGTAGAGAAAGTACAGAGCATTGTTCAGACTTCCCCTCCTCCAGTTATTCCTCCCCCATCTCTGCAAGTCACTCTTCCTTCTTTCTCTCAACCGGGATCAGAAGAGGAGCAAATAGAAGCTCTCCAGGACTTGGACGATCCCATTGCTTCTCAAGAACATAGGGGAGAAGAAACTGAGGAGGGCGAAAAGACTCCGGAACTAACTGGCTTCGACGATATGCCGTTGGCCACACTTTTTACTCCAGGAAGCGGGTCTTCTCCTAAGAAAAAGGGGAAACGCGGAGTCTCAAAGAAGAAAGAAGCTTCAGCAGGCGAGGAAAAAGCAGAAACAAGTCCGATCGTTCCCCTTTCTCCTTCTTCTCCTACTCTTTCAGGCCGGCGCAGGAAGTTGGTCATCCGGCCAGGTGCAGGCTCAAAAGGTGGAGGGAAGAAGAAATGATGGCTTTGGTCCTGTACTTTTTATCACGCTCTTTGCTTTTTTGCTCATATATAAGCTTGTGTTGACTGGAGATTGTGCGGGTACCGGTCCCCGCTTTGTTTAACTTTGAAACCTGCATATGTATAAAATTCTCATAGTATGGAATAAAATGGTTCTTTTACTTATACAAATTTCTGCCTGTATTTGAGAACACTTTTATTTTCTGTTTTCGCGCAAGTTTCTTTATCCTCTTTATGTGAAGTTGCAGTAAACCTATGGTATGTTCCTTGAGCATTGTTTTCATTTTAATGATGACTATATTGTATTGCCCCCATACCACGGTTTATTACAATTTCTTTCACATTGGCAAAGTTTCGGAGGACAACTCTTCTGTTTCGAGAAGACTTGTGCTCTTTCTTTAGAGAACAACTCTTCCATTTGGAGGAAGTTTGCATTTGTACTTTATAGGATAATATTTCCGTTCTAAGGAAATATTTTTCTAATTTAGTAGAATGCACTTCATATTGGAGGAGTTTTTTTTTTGTTGCGAAGTTTTTACACTTCACTTTTTTGAAAAAAGTCACTTTTGCTTTGGCAAGTGAATTTTACTTCATATTACAGTGGGCCTGCCAAAAAAGGACTTCAAGCTGCTTGAGCCTCCGAAAAGAGTTTTCTGTTTGATTGTGCCTCTGGGAAGAGGTCTTTTTGTTTTGTTGCGCCTCTGGGAAGAGGTCTTTTTGTTTGATTGTGCCTCTGGGAAGAGGTCTTTTTGTTTCTGCCTCTTGGGAGAGGCTTTTATCTTTTCCTTGTTCGTTGGGAAGCGGGCCTCCGAAGAGGGCTTTTCACATTTCGACTCGTGTGAAGTTTTATTTCAGATCACGGTGAAATGTGTGCCTCTGAGTAGGGCTTTTGCTTGGAAGTTTGGAGTTTCTTTCTCTTAGTTGGATGGATTCACGGGGCGGACACGAGTGTTCTGTTCCACCGATCAGTCCGCAACTTTCTGTCGAGAAAGAACTCTCTTTTTCTGGCGAGGCCCGCTCGAGGTCTTTTAGCATTTCAACTATGCTGAAATGGGCCTCCGAAGAGGGCTTTTCACATTCCAGCACTTGTGAAGTTTTATTTCAAATCTCGGTGGAATGCGTGCCTCCGAGTATGCTTGGAAGTTTCTTCCTCATGGTTGGCTGGATTCACGGGACGGACGCAAGTTACTTGAACGCTTATTTGTGCAGATTGTCTCAACTAGTTAACAAGCGCCTTGCCTTCCACTTGGGAAGGTGCCTCCGATCATCGTATGGATTCACGGGGCGGACGCAAGTTACTTGGACGCTTGTCTGTGCAAACTGTCTCAGCTAGTGAACAAGCGCCTTACCTTCCAGTCGGGTAGGTTCTCCCGGTCATTCCATACCAATCTTTTTTTGTTGAGAAAGTCTTCTGGCATGCCCCGTTTGAGGTCTTTATCCTCCGAAGAGTTGTGCCTCCGAAAAGGGCTTCTGCCCCTGAAGAGGTCTTTTGCTGTCTGATGCTTGCTCGCCCATGTCTCTTTACCATCTATTCATACCGGCGATCCCTGTTATCTTTTCCAAATACACTTCCCTTTTAGTTGCCAACAATTTCCTTTATCCAAAGAAGTATACTTCATAGTTAAGCGAGTTGGTGGTGGCAGGCACAGGCTATTTAACTGGATGCTCGTTTGTACAAACATCCACAATTAGTTAGCAAGGGCCCACTTCCAGCAGAATCACTAACTTTTTGTTTGAAGCACTTCTTCCGTAGGATTTGAGTATGGAAATTTTGAACGGCTTAGCGTTTGCTTATTGGGTGATGTCGGGGATTTCTTGGTCTTGTGACGGGTAAGCTTTGTTTTTATGGCATGCATTATTAGATCGACATTTTAGTAATACAATTGACATATTTTACATATCGAAATAAAACAAAGCATTTTATAATAGTAAAGATAACAGGATTTATAGTGGTTCGGCCAAGAACTGGGCCTACATCCACTTTATAGTTCTTATTATTCACTTGCACTGGCTTTACAACGGCTTTCAATACAAGAATCATACATTCATCATTCTTTTACAATATTTCATTAAAGCCTTTAAGTAAAATATGGGCGCAAATGATTGCTGTTCCAAGATCTTGGAATTGGGTCTCCTTTGACAGTTACGAGTTTGAATGTGCCATCAAGAAGTTTTTGGCCTATAACATACGGCCCTTCCCAGTTTGGTCCAAACACGCCTGTAGGTGTCATAATTCTTTTTAAGATTAGATCCCCAACTTCAAAGTTGCATTGGCGAACTTTGGAATTGAAGATCTTGGCTATTCTTTGCTGATGAGCCGCAATTCTGAGCTCAGCTTCTTCTCTTTTTTCATCAAGGAAGTCAAGGGCTTCAAGTTGCAGCTTTTCATTTTCGGCTTGATTGAAATGGATCCTTCTATGTGAAGGGATCTCTATTTCTATCGGAATCATTGCCTCTGATCCATATGCCAATGAAAATGGAGTGTGCCCCGTCGCATTTTTATGTGTAGTTCTATATGCCCACAGTGCCAGTGGAAGCTTATCGACCCAACCGGCTTTCCTTTTTTCCAGCTGCTTTTTGATGGTCGATTTGATAATTTTGTTTACTGCTTCCACTTGCCCGTTTGCCTGGGGATGAGCCACTGCTGATAAACTTTTTTGGAACTTGAATTTCTTGCAAAAATCTTGGAACTCTTCACTTTCGAATTGGGTTCCATTGTTTGTGATTATCTTTTGAGGCACACCATACCTGCAAATGATATTCTTAGTTACAAAGTTTATCATTTTCTTAGAGGTAATAGTAGCTAAGGTTTCAGATTCAGCCCATTTAGTAAAATAATCAACAGCAACAATAGCATATCTGATTTCGGATTTTGCAGTCGGCAAAGGCCCGATGAGATCTATTCCCCAAATAGCAAATGGCCACGGACTGACCATCTGTGTTATCTCAGTGGAAGGTGCTCTTGGGATTTTTGCAAATCTCTGGCATCGGTCACATTTTCGGGCGTAACTTTCGGCATCACGATTAATATCCGGCCAAAAATACCCGTAACGGAGAATTTTCTTTGCCAAAGTTTGGCCACCTGAATGATCTCCGCACTCTCCTCCGTGTGCCTTAGTTAGAATTGTCTCTGCTTCTTCCTTGGTCACACATCGGAGTAATGGCATTGAGAATCCCCGCCTATACAATCGGCCATCTTGAATTATGTACCTGGATGCTTTTCTTAACAACTTCCGTCGTTCTTTTGAGTTTTCTGGTAGAGAACCGTCGCACAGATATTCAAATATCGGAGCATCTATGATTCTTGCTCTGTGATATAGTCATGATCTAGTCAGTATCCATCTCACCAATGCTTGGAGTTGACAGGACTTCCACAGGAACTAGTCCCAGTAATTGAGCTTCACCAGTGCTTGCATACTTTGAGAGAGAATCTGCCTTCATGTTCTCTTCCCGAGGTACATGATTTATCGTATAATTGTCAAGGTCCTCGAGAAGCTCCCAGGCTCTCGACAAATAAGCAGGTAGATTTCCCCCTTTAGTCTGAAACTCTTTCTTGACTTGACATACAATAAGTTGTGAATCACTGAAGATCTGCAACATTTTGACATTCAATTCTTTAGCAATTCTCAAACCGGTAATAAGAGCTTCATATTCTGCCTCGTTATTAGTCGAAGGAAATTCTAATCTCAATGCATAACACAGAGACCGCCCTTCAGGGGTTTCAAGCACAACCCCAGCCCCGGAACAGTAATCGTTTCTTGCGCCATCAGCATACAATTTCCATCGAATTGGGGAATTACCAGTTACTATTTCCTCACTATCACCTTTGTCTGTACATACTGCGATAAAATCTTCCAAAACTTGTCCATTGATTGCTCTCCGGGGATGATAAGTGATGTCATATTGACTGAGTTCATATTCCACTTTAGAAGGCGACCCGAAGTCTCAGGGCGAAAGAGGACTTGCTTCAGAGGCTGATCAGTGAGGACTTTGATTGGATGAGCTTGAAAATATGGCCTCAATTTTCTTGATGCAATCAGTAGACAATAGGCAACTTTTCCAACTTTGAATAGTTCAATTCTGCCCCAGTGAATCTCTTGCTGATATAGTAGACCGGGCGCTGAAGTTTGGTGTCTTCTCGCACCAGTGTCGCACTAAGAGCATGAGCTGAGATCGCCAAGTATACAAAGAGATCTTCACCATCGTCAGTTTAGAAAGTATCGGAGGCGTTTCCATATGACAAATTAACTCATCGAAAACTTTCTGGCATTCTAGAGTCCAGTCAAAGTTTTTCCTTCCTTTCTTCAGAGCATCAAAGAATGGAATGCATTTATCAGTAGCTTTAGAAATGAATCAACTTAAGGCAGCGACTTTTGCATTGAGACTTTGCAGTTCCTTCTTCGTTCTAGGAGCTTTGACTTCCCTTAAGGCAGTGATTTGAGTAGGATTAGCCTCAATGCCCCTAGCGCTCATAATGAAACCCATGAACTTTCAGGACTCCACCCTAAATGAACACTTCAAAGGATTAAGCTTCATTCCATACTTTCGTAGGACGGCGAACATTTTCGCTAAGTGGTCCATATGGTCTACTGCTTTCTTTAATTTAACCAACATATCGTCAACATAAACTTCCATGGTCTTTCCAATCTGTGGCTTGAACATCGCATTAACAAGCCTTTGGTAAGTTGCCCCTACATTCTTCAGTCCGAAGGGCATGACTCTGTAGCAGTAGAGACCGACATCGGTAATAAAGCTCGTGTTCTCTTGATCTGGCTCATGCATCATGATCTGGTTATATCCGCAGTAAGCATCCATAAAAGATAACAATTCATGTCCCGCTGTTCCGTCAACAAACTGGTCAATCCGAGGTAGCGGAAAACAGTCTTTGGGGCAGGCTTTGTTTAAATCTAAAAAGTCGATGCATACCCTCCACTTTCCGTTAGCCCCTCCACTTTCTGTTAGCTTTCTTAACCAGTACTGGATTTGAAACCCAATTCGGATAAGTAGATTCCCTGATAAAACCATTCTCCATAAGCCGATCAACCTCTTCTTTCAATGCTGGTGACCTTTCAGGACCTTGAGTTCTTCTTTTCTGCTTTACTGGTGTAAACTTTGGATCAATATTCAAGGTATGTACTGCAACTTCAGGTGATATTCCACACATATCAGCATGGGTCCAAGCGAATACATCCATATTTGCTTTCAGGAATGATATCAAAACATTTTGAACCGTTGCATTAAGCTGTGAACCCACATTCAGCACTTTGTTCGGGTCTTTTGGGTCAACAGGTACTGGCACTGTTACTTCAACTGGCACCACTCGATTCTCCCCTGCACTGGCTTTTCTGGGATCCATCTTTCTTCGTGCTTCGCTACATTCGCCAGTACAGGGTCCGCCCTGTAATTGCTACAATGTGACAACCCGGAATTTTCTAGCAATATCAATTTAATAATCTGCATTAAATATTAAATTGATTTGATATATCTTTATTAATTAGACTTGAATTGATACTTTTCTTTTAATAAATATTTAATTGGTAAATTTTATCTGTTAAAATAAATTGAATTGTTTTCTATTTATAAATGCATATATTTGTATACATTGTAAATAGATGAGATTTTGTTTTAAAATTAAATTGTGTTTCAAATACTAATATATATTTTAGTGAATTGGAAATTATGATTTATTTAATATAAACTTTTCAAAGCAAATAAATAAATAAATACAGGGTTTAAATACATAAGACAAATATTTAAACAACATGTTAAATTAGCATTCATTTACATTTCAAGGTAATGGGACAAAAGAAGAAACAAGATAAATATCTTTGCTCAAACAAAAACTGGACAAGTATGATAGGCATAAAAGTAAAAGACAACAACAATCAATACTAGCACACAAAATATATTCAGGTATGTACAACTTGAAACATAAGAAAGAAGCTAGGAAAGAGGAGACAAAGGAAATTAATGCAGCACAATAACACATCTTATCTCAGCCACCATAGTCAATAAAGCAAGAAAAAAAATATAAAGTAAACACATTCAAACAAAAATATAAAAAAAACCTATGGCTGGCATAGATATACTTCAAGTACGAACACTTGAAGAAAATATATATGTAAGCTTGCAAAGAAGGAACCCGATAAATATGTGATTGTACAAACAGTATTAGATAAATATGAAAAGTGTGAATCAAGACAAAGCATTAAATGCTAGCCACAATATGTATTATCAGCCACCAAAGAGAAGAACATATCTGTTTAGTCAACATGCAAAGGGAAATATCTCTGTTCTATTTTGTACAAACAAAATAATGTACCCTGTAAATTGGTTTATAAATATCAACTTGTAAGCTTCTTGCATATATCAATCTGCATCAGTTCGACCATTCTAAGAATTGAGTAAACACTATTTTATATTCAAATAAACTTGAAATAAAACAACAATTCAATCAACTTTGCAAACCAGAGAGTGCATTTTTCAAATCTGAGAACAGCTTCCTCAAAACCAGATCAAAGACTTCATTTTTATCAAACCATTAGCCTGTAATCATTTGCAAAATCTAAAGCCTGTGCATTTTTCTTCTTCAACTTGAGACAAAGGGATGCATATCTGTTTCCAAGCTAGATCATCTCAGCATCATAGTGTTTTTAATTTGCAAGTTTAGTCTTCAAAAGTTTCACTGTTTCAAGCTTCTTCAAAATTAAAACCAGAGGCTCTGTGTTCATCAAAAGAAGGTGAGTAACTTCTTTTTAAATACTTAAATAATCTGGTTGCTTGATGAAGTATGAAAATAAATATGTTTGTTTGATCATAAAGTAAATTTTAAAATTTGAACTCAAGTTAAACAAGGAAGAACTGCTTTGAAAACCTTAAAACTGTGAGTAAACCTTTAAATTTAAAAGCTTAAGTAAATTTTAATTTGCTGCTTGTGAAAATTTCTGAGATGAAAAATGCTTTGTTTGTATATATATATATAGGGTTGATAATTCTGAGTTTATAAATGTTTGTAAATATACTTGCCTGTTGTATTCAAGTGACCCTGTTCTTAGTTCAGAAATTTAAAAGTTAGATCCAAATACAAATCTATTCATCTAATCTTTGTTAGGGTTAGAGATCTAAACAATTTAAGTTTGTTAAATCATGAGTTTAAGTTTAGAATTATACTTAAAGCAATATATTCTTGAGTTTTACCTGGAACCAAGAAATGCAGTAGCAATTCTAAAATGTTCGATAAATCAAGTGTTAAAATTTGATATTCTGAATTTATAACTTAAATCTATTATGAAAATGAAGATTTTTTAAAACTAAAATTAAGATTTTAAGAAATGGGATGGAAGAGAAATTCAGTGTTGACTGAATATTGGGTTTCTGAGTTTATCTAGTGATCAATGGAGAATGAAGCCTTGGGGTTTCATCTGGAGGTGGAGGACTGTGCAGTGAGGCCAAGAAAAATAGTGGATAGGGCGTCAGACGGCCGTGGCGTCGACGGCAAAGGAATTAAGTTCTTAAACCTAATTTTTGTCGCGCTGAGATTATGGGTTGCGTTCTTTCTCTGGTTGATCGAGTCGCATGTGGCTTTGGGAGATGATAGTAGGGAGGTCGGAGAATACGTGGCTGGAAGCTCGAAGATTTTGGTCGTAAGAGTCAAGGTGGCGAGGCATTTTCGTTGATGAGGTTGGGTTTTAGTTTGGTTCGAGATGCCAAAATTTCAATTCGTCGTCGAATTGGTTGATCTGGGTGGCGAAGGAGCTCGTAGGAGTCATTTGTGACATGTCGAGATCAACGCGAACTACCAGAGGTGGTCTGGTGATCGTGACGTGCACATGCACGTTGGTGGTCTAGGTTGTGTGGGTAGTTGGGGGAGAAGAAGTACAGGAGCTCGAGACGTGGGTTACTTCTGGGTCGACTCGAGTTTTGCGAGCTGTTTTTTTTAGCTTGAACTTGTTTCAACTGGGGAAAGTCTCGAAGCAATTGCTGTTGTTTATCGGGGAAGCTCGTATGTTTCTCAAAGCAAACCAAAAGGGGGGTCGGGTTATTAGTATTCAGGTTTTAAAACCTGTAACAGGTTTTAACTGATTTGAGATTTTTTTTGGTTTTAAAATTTAAACAAAGTCAAGTCTAGTTTTAAATCAAGTTTAAAACATGAATTAAAGTTAGTTTTGGAAGAGAGTTGAAAATAATAAAGTTTCAAAATTTAAATTATTTTAATAACTTAAAAAGTGGTTAATAATTAAAGAATTTTCAAACGAGAGTGAGTTCGAATGAAATTTGAACTGTTAAGAAATGATTGAATCAAGTTGACTCGAAAATTGAAAATCAGGATTAAGATTTGGAATTCTAAATTTGGAAATAAAATAAAGTTTTGTAATTTAAATTTATTCAAATAAGTTTTAAGTGAAATTGAATATGTGAGTTTACAAAGGGTTTTGAAAAAAAATAAATTAGTTTTAAAACTTTATTAAGGATAAAATGGGTATTTATTTAGAAAGTAAATTGAAATAAATGTTTAAACATATTGGGAGTGAAAATTTAATCAATAATAAGAATGGTTTACTTTAATTCATGAAGTTTTAGAATTTTATATGCATTAATCTTTAAGTTAATTAAATAAGGATAATTAACGATGGATATTAATTAATTTAGTAAGTATGAGTTTAAAAGTAGTAATTAAAGTTAATTAATAAATTAATTAACTAATATGTGATTAAGAACCATAAATTAGATATTTATTTAAATTAATAAATTTTAATGGTTAATCAAACTTATAATTAATAATGGTTAACGAAGTTAATTATTTTAGAAGGAAATAATTAAATAAATGTTAATGAAGATCATTAACTAGATTATTTATAATTAATTAATGTAATTGATTTTCAATAAATTAATTAGATTAATTAATTCAATAATAATCATTGTAATAGTTTAAATGCAAATTATTTATTTGAAAAGTAATTAAGAAATTAATTACTTATTAATTGAGTAAATTAATTTAATTTGAGTTAATTAATTTAGTCTAATTAACTGATATTTTGGAATTAAATCACTTAGAGAAGTAATTGATGAATAATTACTGGAGGTAATTAACTGGAAGATATTGTTAATGGAAGTAATTGGAGTATAATTACATGAAATTAATCAAGGGATTAATTAAGCTTGTTATTGAGAAGTAATTAATGTAGGACAGTTAATTACTGTATGTATTAATCAAGTGGATGAATATTTGTGATTTGAAGATTTGTATAAATTAACAAATGAAAATGTAATTAGAAATCATTAAATTAATATAATTAATGATGGAATTAGAGATTGATTTATTTGAGGATAATAAATCAACAAGATAATTAAATGGTAATAAATTGATATAAATGTAATTAATTAATGGATTTATTCAAGATTAATTTGCTGTAAATGAATTAAGGAAAACTACTGGAATGCAGCCAAGGATATTTAAATCAAAGATAATTAATTTGAATATATAAATAATGGATAATAATATTTAAATTAAGTAAATTAATATTAATTAATTTAAGAAATCATTTGATGATTTGGTATGTGTAATTACTTAGTGTAATTAATGGAGTGTAATTACTTAGGAAAGTAATTAGATGATAATTACTTGATGAAATTCATACAAGATGATTTGTAAGTGAAGTAATTTAGGAAATTTCTTTTGTAATTAATCGAAGGATTAATTTATGGAATTAATTAATCATGGGATGATTAATAAGTAATTAAGGGTAGTTAATTACTGGTTTGTAATTAATCAAGGGGTGATTAATAATTGTGTTTAAGTAAAGATTAATCAATTAATTAATTTAAATAAGTAATTTAATATAAATTGGAGATCATCAATTAATGATGTAATTAAGAATTGTGAATTAAGGAATAATTAATTAAGGAAGTAATTAAATGTTAATCTACTATGAATGATTTAGAATAATTCATTTGAGAAATAAATTAATGACTAAATTACTTCTTGTAATTAGAGAATGATTAATTAATTTGATTTATACTTAATTAATGGTTGTGGAAGTAGGAATTTATGAAATGAATGATTAATTTAATTTATTTTAAATTAATTAAAGATGGAAGTAGTTAATTTAATTCATTTTAAATTATAGCTTGTGATTCATAAATCATTGCTTATGGATGATATTGATATTTCATTGTTTGATTGTGATCTCAGAAATGAGATGAGTAATATTTATGTGATATGGATGTATGGTTTAAGTATGATAATATCTAATTATCTGTTTGGATGATGATATTAGTTATCTGTTTATGATGATGATGTGATTATCTATTATGAGACGTGAATTATCTATCTGTGCCTATTGATAATATTGAATCCATTGTTAAGACTAAATAAACAACTTGGCCTTAAAAGACACGTTTTGGATTTCGATGAGACCGGGATCGGTTTTCCTTATTTGGAATATCCGAAAACCACATTGTTTCCAAATTACGATAGGTCGTGAATCTGAAGTGAAGATGAAGATTCAGAATGCAAGGGTTATTGTCGTTAACTCTGAGGGTGATTCCAAAACGAGTGTAACGAGATAATGCCTTCGGTTTCGTTCGAACCCGGAACGAACTTGTATGGATTGAATGCTTTCAACACATCGTCAGACGGACAATGAGCATTCTAAAAAATATGTTCTATAAAGGTAATCGTAACCTCAAGCCTCATCAACCGGGAATGGCTAAAACAGGGGAGGTGCAGCAAGGTTAGGTGGGTCATGCCCAAGCAGGACAAGGATATTCCCCTGTCTAGATGTCCCTTTTTATTCGGCTGTGTGGGCAGTTGGTCCGCAGCCAACTGCGGGGTTTATCTTGTTCGGGACTGTTCCGTAAGGAATGGTTCCGGCCTTGTGTTGTAGGGGGTCGGGAGTGATCCTCGGCACGTTGATCTAGGCCACGTACTGTGACGGGCGGTACCCCAGTAGCCCTGCCATTGTAGGGAATCCAAAATCCAATAAGTGCCAACAGTTTTGATTGTATTACCCACTTTTGTGGCTAGTAGCTGGAATTTAATGAATGTAACAATTTCGGCTATTTTCTATTTACTTGAAAACCCTAGACCTATTATAATATCACTGGATTTCCTATCAAATGTGTTAACGCTAAAATTGGAATGCTAACACCCCAGTGTATGAGTTATAGTTGTGAAAGCACCACTCGATAACTCGGGAACAGATTACAAGCAGATGATAGCGGAAAAGCAGTAAACAACAACAATTTTATAGTGGTTCGGCTTAATGGTATAGCCTACGTCCACTTTAAGTACTTTTATTGATGATCTCGTTACAAGTTGATACAATTCTTTCCTAGTACAATACACTTTGAATTACAAGTCACTTAGAACAAGTAGCTTAAACTTCAATAGAGATTAGAGTCTTCAAATCCATGTTGGATGTGTGTGATCTTTTCTCGAAGTTGTTTGTAGCGTTCTTCGTGTCTTGAGAGCTTTAAGTGTTGAATTGGTTTGGGATGCCGCAGAGTAACGGCGCTTGAAGAGAATCCGCCAAAAGTCCCTTGAACGTTGGAGGTGGTTGCGTATTTATAGGCAAATTTCTAGGCGCTGGAATTGTCAAGTCATGAGTCGTGACCGACTCAAGATGAGTCGTAAGTCGTGACCGACTCAGGATGAGTCGTAAGTCGTGGGCGACTCAACTGGTTGAGCCCAGACTTCGTATCAGAGCGTCTCCGGTCCTCTGTATATAGCACCAAGTCCTAACTCGTCTGCGAGTTAAAAGGTCGTGGTCCAAAATGAGGCGGCATTGGATTTCTACATAGTAGCTTTAAGTCGTGGACGACTCAAGCTAGGTCGTGAACGACCTACCATAAGTCGTAGGTCGGTCCTTTGCTGTTTTGGGATTTTAGTCAGTTAGGTCATTTGACACCTTAGGTCGTTGAGTCGTTAGAGAACTTGAGTCGGTCTATCCCATACACCGTTAATCCCTTATGTCGCTCCACTCCTCTAAGTCGCCTTAAGTTTTAACTCGTTAGCTTGTTGAGTCGGTAGCTTGTTGAGTCGGTTCACCCTTTAAGTCGTGAGGCTTCTCGAGTAGTGGATCCCTTCTGAACCGTTAAGAACCTTAAGTCGTGAGTCGGCCCAGACCTTGACTCGTTGCCTAAACGGAGTTAACATTTGCCCCTCGAAGTTCACGCCTAAGTCGTAGGTCGTGTGCTTCGACTCATCTTAACTCGTGTGCCGATTCAACTGCCACTGCTCAAAGCTATAAAAGACTTGAGTCGTTCCCCTTACTTCCTTCTTCTCATTTCTTATCCTTTGAACCGTGTCTGCCATTAACGCATCTTCGAGCTCTCAAAGGCGATTCCAACCTGATTTATTTTCGATCATCTTCAGCATCACATCGTGTAAGAGATTTTGCATCTTTTTTCAATTGTTGATGATTGCCGATCTCCGCCTCTGTTTTTCCCCTTTATCCTTGCGAACACTATTACATCGGACATTGATGGATTAAAGGCAGGCGGTTTGATCTTACTTGTAACGATTTGAGATTTGAGGCGACCTAGTGGTGTGATGGAACTGGGGTTAACCATTGCGAGGTTATTGGGTTATCGGGTCATGGATTAGATGGTTAATGGGTTTGGAGTTAGATGGTTAACGGGTCAGATTGATTCGAACATTGCCGTAGGTTTGACTCGGCTATTTTTGTATGATCCAGCGACCCTCGCGATTCATCCATGATACGACTCAACATGCTCCACGACCTAAGCCTTGAGTCGTGGCCAAGATAAAACCCTTGAGTCGTGGCCGAGATAAGACCCTTGAGTCATGGCCGAGATAAGACTTGGAGATTTTCTTATTATTTTGAACCAGAGCTTCCTTAACATACTCCACGACCTAAACCCTGAGTCGTGGCCGAGATAAGACTTGGAGATAATCTCCTTATTTCTACGACTCAAGGCTTAGGGTACTGCCGACTCAGAACTTTTGAACCGTTGACGAGTTATGACTTGTGTGATTTCTGTTTGAACTTTGGACCATTGCATTAACTTTGAACTGTTGAATTTTATTGCATTCATTCACAGGTTATTTTGACTTGCAGGCTAATAACCTGTTCAATACGACATTCACAGAAAACTGGGACGAATATACTGTCATTGATTGCCCATATCAAATGACAGATTAGTTAATAACAGATAATTAACTTAAACAAATCGTGTGAACGAAGTGCTATCGATTTCAAGTAGAATATTAAAGCAGAAACAATCAATTGAAACTGAGCAGCCTGCACTAATATTATGCTTGAACTCTAAATTAACAAGCTCTGAAATTACCATAGTCGATCAATCGTCAACCAGTTTAATTCCAGTTATATTTACTTGTTATTTTCATTAGTTTTGCACAACACTTCACACTTTTAGGAAACGTGCACCTTCGCATTTGAACACCCGGTTACTTGTGTAGAATGACATCTCAACAAGAAGAACCGATGGGCCAGGCTGAAGATGTCTTCCCAGTAGCCAACTTGTTGGATAATCCTCCAGAGAGAACTCCCACCACTCTGAATCAGCGGGTGTCTACTCAACTGCTCACCCAGTTTGGCATTGCCGAAGCTGATGCCTTACTGCCGGGGCCAAATGATACTGCAGATAAGCCCCCTTCTGGCTTTATTGCTGTCGACCGCCAAATGTGCTTGAGCGGTGCCATACCACCTTTTAATGACTTCCTTCGGCAATTCCTGCTTCGATTATCTATCTCTCCATTCCAATTGCACCCCAATGGCCATGCCATTCTGATGGGGTTATGTGTGCTTTTTAGTAAAGTTCTGGACCGATTACCGAGCTTTGAGGAAATCTGCTACCTCTGCTCATTCACAAAGATTAAAGATCATCCCTCTATCGTAATCATAAGGAGTGCTCGAAATCGAAAACTCATCACCGATCTTTCTGATAGCGTTCATGGATTTCTAAATCAGTATTTCTTTGTTCGTTGCCCTCCAGGGTTTTATGCCATCTGGAGAGTAGGAAGTAAGATTTTCCTGTTTTTATTTCTCCAATCTTGGACTTTTCAAAATTTGAGTTGCTGAATGCTAACTTTGCTTCTTTTCCCTGTTTTAGCACTTCCTCCTCCCTCTAGAGATCCATGCTATAAACAAATTTTCGAGAGATTGAACGCCGTGACGGCAGAAGAGAGGAGTATCAAGTTTTTGTTAAATGATGAATTTCTACATCAATACGGGCTTCTTCATTCTTCTCGCTTTACTCAACTTCGTGAAGTTCCAACTGAAATTCCCGATTCTCCGGCGGAAACTCCTGATGCCCCGGTCTCTATTAAAGAGCACATGTAGGGAGGAACCTCTACGGAAACTCCACTAGTGAGATGTTCAATTCCGAAGGACGTTGCGGGGTCGTCTGAAAAGTCTGCACTTGCCCCTGTTATCGAAGAGGAAGAAACTCCACGATCTTCCGGAAGATCTACCGACGAAGGAGTTGAAAAAGCCAGTCCCAAAAAACATGATGGCGATGATGTTTTCGAGGGGTTGAGCGATTTAATTGTGACTTCCCAAGAACTTTTCAAAGATGATGCTTCCAAAACCATCTCTTCTGTAATCAAGGCGACATCTTCTCTACAACAAATGTCAACTCCTCCTACTCAAGTTATCACTACCTCTATTCCACAGAGTGGTCTGTAACTTGATGCGTATAGTTTACACGTTACACAACACTTAGGATTTTTCATAACTTCTACGCGTTTATCTTCTTGTACTTTAAAGATTTCTAAGGTTTATTATTTTTATTCCAGATTCTCCTATGGGGCCCAGCGGCTCGTACTATGATAATTTCCAGCGCTACGGGCGGCGTAGCCAGTATGATTACAGGCGTTACCTCCCTTCTTACAGAGAATCGGATGAAGAGAGGGCTATCAGGAAAGCCGAAGAGAGACGAGCATATGAAGAACGTCACCGAAGGGAACAAGAAAGACATGACCCTCCCCACAGAGATGATGATACTCAAAAGAGAAAAGCTCACGATGAGAGAGGTAAAGGTCACATAGATGATTCTTCTAGCAAGCGGGCTAGACTTACCGAAGAAACAATGCCGACAGCTTCTAAACATGTTCCTGCTCAATCTCCTGCTCCTGTTCGCTCCGACATTCAAGCAATCATCAACCGGCCTGCATACCAAGTCGGGCAGGGTCCTAAAACTCTTCAAAGTCGATTTCCTCAGTGGTGCTTGAGAGGGGTTCGATTTGATCTCGACTTGGTTCCTCTCGACAAACCGGCTATGCTGCGAAATCTTGATACTGTCAGGACCGATATTGAAAGAATGTCGAACTGGCAAAAACTTGTCGACGAACTTCAGAGGGTTAACCGAGCCAATCTCGAGGCCATGCTCACAATGGAGAACGATAAGGCTGAGTGGCAGAAGACTCTCGAACAGCATGACGCCGAAATGAGAAGTATTGCTTCCTATAATGAAAAGCTGGAAGCGGAAGTAGAAAAGCTTAAGGAAGAATTAGCTACTTCATCTACTTTCCATTCTCAAAAGGAGAGCATGCTTCAGCAACAAGTACGAGATGCGCATGCCAGTCAAAAGGCAGTCGAAGATAAGCTTACACACCAAGAGAAGGTCATAGAAGAATATCGTGCTGAAACTTTACAGCTGCGAGAACAGGCCGGTTCTCAAAGCTTGGAGATAGAGATGCTAAAAGCTCGACTTGCTATAGCCGAAACGGAGCGTGATGAGGCTGTTGCTGGTAAACTCGTGGCCGAAGAGGCCCATCAAGCAACCAAAGCTGATATTAGCTCCACATTATTTGATTTCTATCTGCATAGCATTTTGGGGCGTGGCAGCCTTGCCTTTCTAGGCCCTAAATACGAAATTACATTAGCTGAAGTCTGGGAGGCAGCACTTGATATGCTAGGTGGTAAAGGTGCTGGCTACGCTGAGACAGCTCTTGAAGAGCATTATCTCGATGATGATGCCCGCGCCGCTCTTGCCAAGGGAAAAGAGCAACTCGCCAAGGTACGGGCCGGAATGGCGGAAGGGGAACGTTCTGAGAAAGAAATACCGCCTACCTCTTCTGAACGCCCTTTAGTTTCTCCCGAAGTGGACATTACAGGCTCTAGTGCTCATTTGCCGCCTCCTATAAGAACCGGGGTAATCACCCCTACTGATGATGAGGCTTTGGAGGATATCGGGGCTCAGAATTATGAGATTGAACTTACGAAGCAAACATCTTCAGGTAATTTTGATATTGGTCCGATTCAGGTGGACCGCTTGCTTACTCCTCAAAAGTTTGATGAGCTTCTCGATTATTTCTTGAATCTCGATGAACCCATATCTCCCTTCTTTTGGGAAGATACTAACATTTTCAATTTCTCTTCTTCTGAAGTTGAAACAACAAGTGCTGTGCAGACTTCGCCTCCTCTGGTTATTCCTCCTCCATCTCTTCAGGTGACTCCTCCTTCTGCTTCACAACCCGGGTCACAAGAGGAGAAAATTGAGGCTCTTCATGGCTTGGATGACCCTATTGCTTCGCAGGAGCAAAAAGATGAGGGACTTGAAGGAGGCGAGATCTCTCCGGAGCGGACTCCTTCTGACGACGTAGTTTTGTCCGCTCTTGTTACTCCAGGGAGTGAGTCTTCTTCGAAGAGAAGAAAGAAGCACGGGACATCGAAGAGGAGGGGGAAGAAAATTATCACTACTGAAGAGGAACCGGAAGTCGCACCGGTTGCACCTCCCTCTCCTTCTTCCCTTATGCCTATAGGTAGACCTGAAAAATTAATCATTCGGCCAGGCAAAGGGTCCAAGGGTGGCAAGAAGAAATGAAGACTTCAGCTTTTAGCTTCTCGTCTTTTGCATGTATTGGTCGAGAATTGTGCGGGTATCGGCCCCCTGCTTTTCTTTTGTTGAAACTTGTACCTGTATATAAAGTAATGTTGAATAAAATGATTCCTCTTTCTTTGTATAAACTCCTGTTTGAATTTGAGAATGCATTTATTATTCATTTTTGCACAAGTTTATTTATATGACATTGTAGTGAGCTTATGGTATGTTGTTTGAGCGTACTATACCGATGTAGCTATATCATATCGTATACAACTATACCATGCTGCCCCCATATCATAAGCTTACTGCAATTTTCTATACTTCGAGGGGACTTGCACTCTTATTTTCTGTAGAATAACTATTTCATTCGTGAAAAGATTTTTCATAGAGTACAACTCCTTTCATATAAGTTTTTACGCTTTGTCCTTTGAAGAAGTCACTTTTTCCTTTTGCGTATGTATACATTTTGCCAAGTGAATTCTTCTATGTGGTGAAGCGTGCCTCTGAAGGGTACTTTAACTTTAATTCTTCCTTTGAAAGTTAAAGTATGCCCTTGATGAGGGTTTTCTTTTTTTTTAAAAAAAAAATAGAAATTTGTTCCTCTGAGGAGGGATTTTTTCACGTTTCAACACTTGGAAGTTTTATTTCAATCTTGGTGAAACGTGTTCCTCCAAAGAGTTTTGCCTTTGAAGAAAGCCTTTTCACGTTTCAACGCTTGGAAATTTTATTTCAATCTCGGTGAAACGTGGGCTTCTGAAGAGGTCTTTCCTTTTAATTGTGTCCCCGGGAGGGGGTTGTACCTCTAGGGAGGGATTTTTCACGTTTCGACACTTGGAAGTTTTATTTCAATCTTGGTGAAACGTGTACCTCCAAAGAGTTGTGCCTTCGAAGAAAGCCTTTTCACGTTTCAACACTTGGAAGTTTTATTTCAATCTTGGTGAAACGTGGGCTTCCAGGAAGGTCTTTATTTTGTTTTGCATTTCAACTTTGGTGAAGTGAAATTCCGAAGAGCTGTTGTTACACTTCAACTCCTGGTGAAATGTGCCTCCGAAGAGGTCTTTATTTTGTTTGCATTTCAACTCTAGTGAAGTGAAATTCCGAAGAGCGGTCGTAACACTTCAACTCCTGGTGAAATGTGCCTCCGAAGAGGTCTTTATTTTGTTTGCATTTCAACTCTGGTGAAGTGAAATTCCGAAGAGCGGCCGTAACACTTCAACTCCTGGTGAAATGTGCCTCAGAGAGGGTTTTCATCGCCTGGAAGTTACTCTCTCATGGTTGGAGGGTCATGACTCCTCCAATCTTTTTTGTTGAGTAGAGAACTTTCTTTTTTGTGGCATATGACCCATTAGAGGTCTTTATCCTCCGAAGAGTTGTGCCTCCGAAGAGGACTTGTGCTGCCGATGATGGCTTTGGTTGTTCCTCTGTCCACTTGCTTATGCCTTTTTCAATGATCCTCTGCTTCCCTTTTTTTTTAGCTTTCATTCCCTTTTCTCACAAGTAACTTGTTTAATCTAAGGAAGTGTGCTTCATTGTCAGGCAATTTCGTGAGAACGAGCATTAGCTTCTTAATTGGACGTTTGTTTGTTCAAACGATCTCAATTTATTAGCAAAGACCCGTTTCTGTCGAAATCATAGGCCGTTCAATTGAAGTACTTCCTATCTAGGATTTGAATTCGGGGCCTTTTTTTTTAAATTTGGCGAGGATCACTTGGTCTTTTTATGTGCAAGTTTCACTTCCATTGTCTGCAAAAATTTAAATCGACATTTCAGTAATACATTCTATGTACTTTTTATATCGAAAATAAAGCAAACATATAATAATAATAAGGAACACAAGATTTATAGTGGTTCGGCCAGGAAATTGGGCCTACATCCACTTTATATTCTTTCATTATTTACTTGCATCAATTTTACAATTGCCTTTAATTACAAGAATCATACATTCATAATTCCTTTTACAATATTTCAACAAAATTTTCAAGTAAAGTATGGACGCAAATGGTTGCTGTTCCACGCCCTTGGAATTTGATCTCCTTCAACAGTGGTGAGTTTGAATGTGCCGTCAAGAAGCTTCTGACCTATGACATATGGTCCTTCCCAATTTGGCCCAAACACACCTGTCGCTGTCATAATTCTCTTCAGGACTAGGTCTCCAATCTCAAAGCTGCGTTGGCGAACTTTGGAATTAAAATGTCTGGCTATTCTTTGCTGATGAGCTGTAATTCTGAGATTAGCCTCATCTCTTTTTTCATCAAGGAGATCTAGCGCTTCGAGCTGTAGCTTTTCGTTTTCTGCTTGATTGAAATGGATTCTTCTGTGTGAAGGGACCGCTATTTCTACCGGAATCATTGCCTCTGACCCGTATGCCAATGAAAACGGGGTGTGCCCAGTCGCAGTTTTGTGAGTGGTTCTGTATGCCCATAGTGCCAGTGGTAGCTTATCGACCCAACCACCTTTTGCTCTTTCAAGTTGCTTCTTGATGGTTGACTTAATAATTTTGTTCACGACTTCCACTTGCCCGTTTGCCTGCGGATGAGCCACTGCTGAGAAGCTTTTCCGGATTTTGAATCGCTTGCAAAAATCTTGGAATTCTTCACTTTCAAACTGAGTTCCGTTGTCTGTAATTATTTTTTGAGGCACACCGTATCTGCAAATGATGTTTTTAGTCACAAAACTTGTCATCTTTTTTGAGGTGATAGTAGCCAGTGGTTCAGCTTCTGCCCACTTAGTAAAATAATCTACAGCAACAATGGCGTATTTAATTCCAGATTTGGCAGTTGGCAACAGTCCTACAAGGTCCGTTCCCCATATTGCAAACGGCCATGGACTGACCATCTGTGTGAGTTCAGTGGAAGGAGCTCTAGGAATTTTGGCAAATTTTTGACATTTGTCACATTTTCGGGAATACTCTGCTGCATCTCGATTAATTTCTGGCCAAAAATACCCGTATCGGAGAATTTTCTTTGCTAATGTTTGACCACCTGAATGATCACCACATTCTCCTCCGTGTACTTCTGCTAGGATTGCTTTAGACTCTTCTCGGGTTACACACCGAAGTAATGGCATTGAGAATCCCCGTCTGTATAACCGGCCATCCTGGATTATGTATCGAGAGGCTTTTCTCAGTAGCTTTTGTCGTTCTTTTGAGTTCCTTGGTAAGGATCCATTGAGCAGATATTCTATTATCGGAGTCATCCATGATTCTTGCTCTTGAGACATGCTCATGATCCAATCAATGTCCATCTCATCAATGCTAGGAGTCGACAGGACCTCTACTGGAGTTAGCCCCAGAAATTGAGCTTCACCTGTGCTCGAATACTTTGCGAGAGAATCTGCTTTCATATTTTCTTCTCGAGGAATGTGACTTATCATGTAATGATCGAAATCACCCAGGAGTTCCCAAGCCTTTGACAGGTAGGCGGGCAGATTCCCCCCTTTTGCTTGGAATTCCTTTCTGACTTGGCATACAATAAGCTGAGAATCACTGAATATCTGTAACGCTCGGATGTTTAATTCTTTAGAAATCCTTAAGCCAGTGATAAGGGCTTCGTATTCTGCTTCATTGTTTGTTGAAGGAAATTCCAATCTTAGTGCATAGCATAATGATCGACCTTCAGGAGTCTCAAGTACAACTCCGGCTCCAGAACAGTAGTCGTTTCTCGCACCATCGACATATAACTTCCACTGGATCGGGGAATTGTCTACAGTTTCTTCCTCACTGTTACCCTTATCTGTAAATTCTGTAATGAAATCCGCTAAAGCTTGTCCATTGATTGCTTTCCGGGGATGATAAGTGATGTCATACTGACTGAGTTCAATATTCCACTTTAGAAGACGACCCGAAGTTTCAGGGCGAAACAGGACTTGCTTTAAAGGTTGATCAGTGAGGACTCTGATAGGATGAGCTTGAAAATATTGCCTCAACTTCCTAGACACAATTAGTAAGCAATAGGCGAGTTTTTCCAACTTAGAGTAATTCATCTCTGCCCCAGTGAGTCTTTTGCCGATATAGTAGACTGGATGTTGAATCCTTTTGTCTTTCCGTATCAGCGCTGCACTTAAAGCATGAGATGATACTGCCAAGTATATAAGAAGATCCTCGCCATCGCCAGGCCTAGAAAGTGTTGGAGGCGTCTCCATATGGCGAATCAATTCATCAAAGGCTTTTTGACATTCGGGAGTCCAATCGAAGTTTTTCTTTCCTTTCTTTAGGGCGTCAAAGAATGGGATGCATTTATCTGTGGCTTTGGAAATGAACCGACTCAAGGCGGCGACTTTTCCATTGAGACTTTGCAATTCCTTCTTTGTTCTAGGAGCTTTGACTTCTTTCAATGCAGTAATTTGAGCTGGACTGGCCTCAATGCCCCTAGCGCTCACGATGAAACCTAAAAGCTTGCCGGATTCCACTCCAAATGAACATTTTAAAGGATTGAGCTTCATTCCGTACTTTCGGAGGACAGCGAACATGTCTGCTAAGTGTTCTATGTGATCCAGTGCTTTCTTAGACTTTACTAACATGTCATCGACGTAGACCTCCATAGTCTTGGCCAGTTGCGGTTTGAACATAGCATTAACGAGTCTTTGGTATGTTGCCCCTGCATTCTTCAGTCCAAAGGGCATAACTCTGTAGCAGTAAAGACCAGTGTCGGTGATATAGCTCGTGTGCTCCTGATCTAGCTCATGCATCATGATCTGGTTATATCTGGAGTAAGCATCCATAAAAGATAACAATTCGTGTCTCGCTGTTCCGTCTACCAGTTGATCGATTCTGGGTAGTGGGAAGCAGTCTTTGGGGCAGGCCTTTTTTAGATCTGAAAAATCGATGCATACTCTCCATTTTCCGTTGGCTTTCTTAACCAGCACTGGATTTGAAACCCAATTCGGATATGTAGATTCTTTGATAAAATTATTCTCCATGAGCCGATCAACTTCTTCTTTTAATGCCGCTGACCTTTCCGGACCTTGAGTTCTCCTTTTCTGCTTTACAGGTGTAAATTTTGGATCAATATTTAGAGCATGCACTGCAACTTCTGGGGATATTCCGCACATATCGGCATGAGTCCAAGCAAAAACATCCATATTTGTCTTTAAAAAAGATATTAGGATATTTTGAATTGACGCACTAAGTTGTGAACCCACATTCAACACTTTGTTTGGGTCCTTTGGGTCAACAGGTATTGGTATTGTCGTTTCCACGGGTACCACTCTATTTTCCCCTGCACTGACTTTTCTAGGGTCCATCTCTTTCCTTGCTCCGCTGTGCTCGCTAGTGCAGGGTCCGCCCTGTAATTGCTACCAAGCTGGTTCTTTGATGCGGACTGGGGCTGCCGCATTCTTTCCCATTTCTCTTTTTCTGGTTTCTCGTAGCTCTGTCAGATAGCACTCTCGCCCAGCATTTTGATCACCTTTTATAACTCCTACTCCATTGTCTGTAGGGAATTTAATAGTGAGGCACCACGGGGCCAGAACGGCTTTGAATGCTGCCGGAGTTGGACGACCAAGGAAAGCATTGTAAGCAGAAAATTCGTCGACAATCACAAAAGTTTGCTTGCGGACCACTTTTCTCTCTCCTTCTCCAAGTTCCACAAACAAATCAATGGTCCCTACCGGCTGCTTTGGCTCCCCAGTGAAACCAGAAATTTTCTGCGATGAGGCTTGCACATCAGCCATAGGGATCTTCATTTGGTCGAATGTTTTCTTAAAGAGAATATTGCAGGATGCGCCACAATCAATGAGAACTCTTCTGACGATAGCTGGCCCGATACCAGCTGAGATGACTAAGGGATCCAAGGTAGGAGCTTCAATACCTGCGGAATCTCTAGCTTTGAACACAATATCATCATCGAAAGTTCTTTGTTGCTTCAAGGGCGTAGCACCTTCCAAAACAAATACATCTTCCTCGGTCGGCACATACTTTAAAGCTCTGGTATACCTTTCCATCTCACCCCAGCTGCTGCCTGCTGGGTGAGGTCCTCCTGTAATGACATTAATAATGGGCCTTCCAGATTCATGCCCTGCAGCCTTCTCAATCGTCCTAGGCTGTTGAGTAGGAGCCTGTTGCCCCTGACTAGATGAAGCAGGATTGTTGCTATTCTTTTTCACAAATTGCTGCAGTTTGTTTTCCCTTAGCAACTCTTCAATCAGATTTTTCAACTGGCGGCACTCGTCAGTCTCGTGACCGGGTTGATTATGGAAGCGGCAGAACTTCCCACTCTGTATAGCCTTTTTCCCGGTCCTTAGAGGAGGAGGTTTAGGAAAGTCAACAGAATCTTTAATGGCGAGGTAGATACGCTCCGGCGTATCTGATAAAGGAGTATACTCTGATGGCCTGAAGGATCGGGGCTTCTTCAGATTACTCTGCTTCTTCCCATTGTTATTTTCCCTTTTTTTCCCTACAGATTCATTCTTGCGTGGAGCAACAGTGTTATCTTCAGCTTTTTCCAATACTGCCTTTACAGGTACGGGACGGCTTTCTAAGCATATGAATTCATCTGCTTTTTTATAGAATTTTTCAAGGGAATTTGGTTCCTTCATGTTTAGCCATTTCCCAAATTCGCTCGACTTGTCAATACCCTTCATCAGATAAGTCAATATCATTCGCGGTTCTGCATTGTCCACCTCAGCTAACGCTATATTAAAGCGGTTTAAGAAAGATCTGATAGTCTCTCCTGGACTCTGCTCCAAACTTGACAGTGACATGATATCTTTGGTTTTTGAGGCATATAGTCTGAACTGCTCCTTGAACTTCCGGGTCAAGTCAGAAAACTGATCGATAGATCGGACGGGCAGCTTGGTGAACCAAAGAAGAGCTACGCCTTCGAGATACACAGGAAAATATCGGCACTTTATTTCATCAGAGGCTCTGGCACCTGTCATGTGCCAATCATATTTGTATAGGAATTCGTTCGGATCACTTGTCCCCTTGTAAGCTGGAATGGTTGGAGGGACAAACTTCCTTGGGAATTCAGCCTTTAAGATTTTCTCAGTAAATGGAGTCTTACTTGGGGCGAAACCCCATTCTTTCTCGTCTTCAACCCTCTGCATACTCTCTTTCATAATTTGTCGGACCATTCCAGAAAGATACTCCTCATCATGTCGAGTTCTAGATCCACCAACCTCTGGAAGTGTTTGTTCAAAGGGGCTAGCAGCCCTTTCCGGAGCATTTCTTTCTTCAGCATCATGAAGGTTGCCAGCAAAATTCCTCTCATTACCTGCTGGTTGACGGTTTGCCCCAAGTAGATCGTTCAACCTATTTAGAATTAGGGCATTCTGGGCATTTTGAGCCTCGAGTTGTGCATTTTGGGCATTGATCTGTTGGTTCAGCCCTAAAATTGCTGCATCCAGCTCTGCCTTTGTAACTCCGATAGCTGGAGTGGCTTGATTCGATATAGGGGAAGCGGAGGTTCCCTCTTGAATATTCCCAGACCTGACAGATCTACTCTTCCTTCCAGGAGCCATAATCTCGGATAGACTTCTGGTTTTCAAGGAAATTATCTCTACAAACCTCTGTGAAGCAATGATGATAACTCGCCTGAGTTCAATTCTCAGTGAAAGCACCAAAAATGTTAACGCTAAAATTGGAACGCTAACACCCGGGTGTATGAGTTATAGTTGTGAAAGCACCACCCGATAACTCGGGAACAGATTACAAGCAGATGATAGCGGAAAAGCAGTAAACAACAACAATTTTATAGTGGTTCGGCTTAATGGTATAGCCTACGTCCACTTTAAGTACTTTTATTGATGATCTCGTTACAAGCTGATACAATTCTTTCCAAGTACAATACACTTTGAATTACAAGTCACTTAGAACAAGTAGCTTAAACTTCAATAGAGATTAGAGTCTTCAAATCCATGTTGGATGTGTGTGATCTTTTCTCGAAGTTGTTTGTAGCGTTCTTCGTGTCTTGAGAGCTTTAAGTGTTGAATTGGTTTGGGATGCCGCAGAGTAACGGCGCTTGAAGAGAATCCGCCAAAAGTCCCTTGAACGTTGGAGGTGGTTGCGTATTTATAGCCAAATTTCTAGGCGCTGGAATTGTCAAGTCATGAGTCGTGACCGACTCAAGATGAGTCGTAAGTCGTGACCGACTCAGGATGAGTCGTAAGTCGTGGGCGACTCAACTGGTTGATCCCAGACTTCGTATCAGAGCGTCTCCGGTCCTCTGTATATAGCACCAAGTCCTAACTCGTCTGCGAGTTAAAAGGTCGTGGTCCAAAATGAGGCGGCATTGGATTTCTACATAGTAGCTTTAAGTCGTGGACGACTCAAGCTAGGTCGTGAACGACCTACCATAAGTCGTAGGTCGGTCCTTTGCTGTTTTGGGATTGTAGTCAGTTAGGTCATTTGACACCTTAGGTCGTTGAGTCGTTAGAGAACTTGAGTCGGTCTATCCCATACACCGTTAATCCCTTAAGTCGCTCCACTCCTCTAAGTCGCCTTAAGTTTTAACTCGTTAGCTTGTTGAGTCGGTAGCTTGTTGAGTCGGTTCACCCTTTAAGTCGTGAGGCTTCTCGAGTAGTGGATCCCTTCTGAACCGTTAAGAACCTTAAGTCGTGAGTCGGCCCAGACCTTGACTCGTTGCCTAAACGGAGTTAACAAAATGTTTTGGTTAGCGTAAGGTAAAAACTTTCCCATGTTTATTTGTGGGGAGTCTTACGTGATACCTTTTATTTTCAAAGGATTTTTTTAAAATTAAGCAACTTTAACCTTTTACTCATACCAGACCCATGTCTGACCCGAAGTTTATTTTTGTTTTTCATAAACTCTCGGGTACCCAAATTTTTATGGGTAGCCAAGGGATTCAGGTTTAGCTTTAACGAATTCTGGAGGAGCAATGGAGCAGGAGGCTTCAGCATTGTATATATATATAGTTCCGCTGTGTGGTATCTCTGTGATGTATTGTGTATTGTGTTGTATGAACTAGACAGGTGTTTATAACTGTCTAGTATGTGATGTATTATATGTATCACTCTGATTGATGTTATATATTATGTAAATACTTATGTGATTAATATATTTTATTCATTCCGCTGTGAGATTCTGATGTTGCTGTTCTTTCTTCTCTATCTTTTCTATTTTATCACCCTTTTCTTTCTTAAAAACGATGCTTCTTCCTGGGCGTAGGAAGCGGGGTCGTTACATACAAGGTTGATTCTTTGATGCGGACTGGGGCTAACGCATCCTTTCCCATATCTCTCTTTCTTGCTTCACGTAGTTCTATCAGATAACATTCCCGCCCCGCATTCTGATCCCCTTTCATAACACCAACTCCATTATCTGTGGGGAATTTCATGGTAAGGTACCACGGGGCGAGGATTTTTTTAAAGGCTACAAGAATTGGACGACCTAGGAAGGCGTTGTAAGCAGAAAATTCATCAACAATTACAAAAGTCTGCCTTCGAACGACCTTCTTCTGCCCCTCGCCAAGTTCCACGAACAGGTCAATAGTCCCAACGGGCTCCCTGGGTTCCCCAGTAAACCCGACGATCTTTTGCGATGAAGCTTGAACATCAGTCATTGGGATCTTCATCTGATCAAAAGTCTTCTTGAAAAGATTATTGCAAGAAGAACCACAATCAACAAGTACTCTTCTTACAATAGCTGGCCCAATGCCAGCAGAAATAACCAAGGGATCTATGGTGGGGGCTTCAACACCCACAGAATCCCTGACTCTGAAGATAATGTCATCATTAAAAGTTTTCTGCTCTTTCAGAGGTGCATCATCTTCCAACACAAAAACATTCTCCTCTGTTGGGGTATATATCAATGCACGAGCGTACCGTTCCATCTCACCCCAGCTTATGCCAGCTTGGTGCGGTCCTCCTGTAATCACATTAATAACGGGCCTCCCAGATTCATGATCCCCTGCCTTTTCATTTGAGCTAGGACGATGAACAAGAGCCTGTTGTGCTTGAGTTGGCCAAGTTGGGCCATTCTTGTTCCTCCGTACATATTGTTGGAGCTTGTTTTCTTTCAATAATTCCTCAATCAATTCCTTCAAGTGACGACACTCATTGGTACCATGCCCGGGTTGGTTATGGAACCGGCAAAACTTTCCATTCTTCTCGGCTTTCTTATTAACCCTTTGCTTAGCTGGAGCGGGGTACTCGAATGTGTCTTTGTTTGCAAAGTAGATGTTTTCCGGGGTATCTTTCAGAGGGGTGAAGTTGAAACGACGACTTTTCTTTGCATCTCCTTGCTTCCTCTGACCATCATTTCCGCTCTTCTGATTGCCAGATTCCTTCCTATTTGGAACAACATTACTATTTCCAGCCCCTATCGATACCACCTTAGCCGGTGCTTGGAGGCTTTCCAGGCGCATGAATTCATCGGCTTTCTTATAAAACTTGTCAAGCGAATTCGGTTCTTTCATTTTCAACCACCTCCCGAACTCACTTGCCTTATCAATAGCCTTTATCAAGTACGTCAAAATCATTCTCGGCTCTACGTTATCTACTTCAGCCAGAGCTATATTGAAGTGATTCAAGAAAGCTCTATTGGATTCTCCAGGATTCTGCTCCAAGCTGAATAACGACATTATATCTTTCGCCTTCGAAGCGTACAATCTGAACTGTTCCTTGAACTTTCTAGTCAAATCAGAAAATTGGTCTATCAACCGGACCGGCAATTTTGTGAAACAGAGAAGAGCAACTCCTTCTAGGTATACCGGAAAATAACGACATTTGATCTCATCTGAAGCTCTGGCACTAGTCATGTGCCAATCATAATTGTATAGAAATTCATTAGGGTCGCTTGTCCCCTTATAAGCCGGTATGTTTGGAGGAACAAACTTCCTAGGAAATTCTGCTTTAAAATCCTTTCAGTGAATGGAGTCTTGCTCGGAGCGAACCCCCATTCTTTTTCGTCTTCCTCTCTTTGCATACTTTCCTTCATGATTTGTCGGACCATCCCTGAGAAATATACCTCATCATTAAGGGGCTTAGCAGGACAAGCATCGGCCATTTTTTCAGAAGTCTGCCTTGACAGGCGCTCACGGCAAGTTGGCTGTTGTCCCGATCCTCCAACTTGGGGAGGTGTGTCTTTGACTGGACCAGCTGCCCTTTGAGGAACATCTCTTTCTTCCACATCATGAACATTATCAGCAAAGTTTGGTTCGTTTTACACTGGTTGACAGTTAGCCCCAAGCAAAGCGTTCAACCTTTCCAACATTAGATTGTTTTGGGCTTCCAACTGCTGATATAACCCAGAAACTGCGACATCCAATTCTTCTTGCGTTACTCCAATGGTTGGAGTTGTTTGACTTAAAGGAGGAGAAGTGGCAGTAGTCTCGCGAACATCATCGGATCTAACAGACTTGCGCTTTCTTCCAGGAGCCATTATTTCTGACAAACTTCTGGTTTTTAGAGAGATCCTTTCCACAAATTTCTGCGAAGCTATGATGACAGTATCCTGAGTTGGTTTCTCAATGAAAGCACCAAAAATGTTAACGTAAAAATTAGACGCTAACACCCCGGTGTATGTAGAGTAAACGTGAAAGCAACACACGTTGGCACGGGAATCAGAAAATAAGCAGGAAAATCACAGAAAGACAATAAAAGGCAAAAATTTTATAGTGGTTCGGCTTATCGTCAAGCCTATGTCCACTTTATATCTCTTTATTGCTGTACAACTTATACAACTTTCTTCAATTACAACACACTTTAGACTAATAGTCCCAAACATTGATGGAGAATAATCTTTCGAATCCATGTTGAATGATGTAGATTTTCTCTTGAAGTTTGTCGTAGTGTCCTTGGTGTTAGGAGTGCTTGAAGTGCTATTCGAGTTGAGAAAATGGTAGAGTATCGGCGCTTCGAGAATGAGCCAAAAAGATCCCCCGAACGTTGGAGCTCACACTGTATTTATAGGAGTTTTTCGGTTATAAGTCCTAGGTCAGAAGCTGCGACTTAAAGTAAGTTGTGGGTCGAAGGTTGCGACCTAAAGTAGGTCGTAGGTCGAAGATTACGACTTAAGGCAAGTCGTAGACCACATGTGAGCGACCTAGGAGAGGGAAGCTTCGGCCTTTCCTGGCAATACTGGTCTCTTTTGGATGAAGTACTAAGTCGTGGGCGACTTAGGGGAATGGTTGGCAACCTTATAGCGCTAAGAAATCCGATGTAGCGACCTAAGCTAACTCGTTAACCCACTATGTCGCATAGTCCATTAGGTCATTAGGTCGCGGTCCTCTTAGGTCGGTAGGTCACCGCCTGTTAGGTCGCTAACTTGCTTCCTACTTTAGGCCGCTAAGCCGCCAGGTCTTTTAGGTCGCTGAGTCGTGACTTCCTGTAAGCAGTTAGGTGGTCCACCTCTTGAGTCGTTAGGTCGTCCACTTCTCTAAGTCGTTAGGTCGCCTACTCCCTTAAGCAGTTAAGTCGTCCCATCTCTTAGGTCGGTAAGTCGCTGCCTGTTAGGTTGCTAACTCGCTTCACATTTTAGATCGCCGTGCTTATGTAAGTCGCTAGGTCGTTTCATCTTGTTAGCCTCTTTAGGTCGCTCCAGCTGTTGAGTCTCTAAGTCGCGTAACAAAGGAATTAACAAAAGATATGTAATGATGTTGTTTTATTTGTTTATTTTTACACTCTTTTGTCAAATCATAACTTTTACATTCTTTATATATTTATCTAGATATTTTCAAAAGTAAACTCGTTTTGTTTTCTAGTGCTAAATGTAAAATGTTTAAATAGTTTGTAAACTTGTATTTATAAGTTAGAAAATGTATCAAGTTGCAACAACTTGTCGACAACTTGTTTTGGTTGAAAACGGTGTTTTTGACGACAAAGTTTACAATCAAAATTTGACGTTTTTATTAAGCTATATATTAAAGTAAACCAAAATTTAAAATGAACTATTTACTTCTTTAAATAAATTAAAACATGTCTCTTTATATTCTAAAACCATATTACATTAATATCAAAATCTCTAATTTTACAGTGTATGTAAAACTGACAAAATGCGACAAATTTTTGGTTATTTTTGTAAAACGAATATTAACCAACTTTTAAATATATAAATTTACTTTTATTATCTTTATTATATGCTTTAAATAAGATTTACCTTTTTAAATAGATGTTTAAATTCATTTATTTTAAGCCTTTATTTATCCTTAACAAAATTTAACTTTTGTCGATTTATTCTAAAATCCAAATTTATACTTTTTAATACATTAAGTATAAGAATAGATAATTATTTATATGTAACATATTTATTTAAGATTTAAACTCCATTTAAATTTAAATCGAGCGAAATCTCTAATTTTCGAAGTAGGAAATTACGGGTCGTTACAAAAGGCGTGTCTCAAATGCTGTGTCACTCAGTCTGACCCGAGCGTAAAGCACAACAAAAACACTCAAGTCAGGATTAACATTCTTATATTAATAAATCCAACTCAAGTGAAATATCAACTGAAATACAAGTAACTCAAAGGATGTTTGGGATAACCATCCTCTAAGAATCCGTGGAACCAAACTTCATTAAAACACTGTGGTCATTTCAAAATAATTTATACTTCGAAATCAAAATATCATTTCCATTTTAAATATATCCATTCCCAAATTATAGCACTTTCAAAGTTATAACACTTTCGAAACCCAAAATACTTTGAAATCATAATTCTTTGGAAAACCATACGTTTGAAATCATACTTACACCACTTAAACAGTATAATAATAGTACAAAAAATAAAATAGTTTGTAAAAAAAAATAGTTTATATTAAAAATTATTTTATATTAAAATAGCATATATATATATATATATATATATATATTTAATAATTTATAAAGTACAATATTTATATTTCCTCAAATTCACAAATTGAAATCAACTCGAATTCCAAATTCAAATTAAATTCAATCTCAATTTACCAAATTCAATTCAATTCAGTTTCTAAATAAACAAATTCAAATTATATCAATTCCACATACAGATTTGAACCTTAAAATAAATCATTTAAATTTCAATATATTTCAAAGCTTTAAATATTCAACATTTTCAAAACTAAATTTAACAGTTACATATAGATCTTGATTTAACTTCATTACAATTTAGTCTTTGAAATATTCACTTAATAAATTCAATATTATATAAATAACCTTCAATTACATTTTACTAAATATTTCCTTCAATTTATTTAAATGTGAAATATTCATTAAATCACTTAAATCAAAATCAAGTTATAAAATCATATCTTTAAATTTCTACTTCAATAGTTTCAAATCGATTTAATTAAATAAAATTCTTAATTAGATACAATTTCAAATAAATTTCAAATTTATCGTCCTAACCATAACTTAAAAAATTGTTATAAAAATCTATTTTAAAGTAAAATTTTATATAAATATTATACATATTATATAATAGTTAAATCAAACTTTATTAAATTTAAGCGTATTATTAAATCTACTTTATATTAAAACTTATTTATATATAAAATATTTCAATATTAAATAAACCATATATATTTCTTTCAAAACCACAAAGATCATTTCCAAAATATTTATATATATACCGACGGTGTCTGTATATAATTTTCCATCCTATGGTAAAGTGATATGGATATTTATCATTTCAATCCGCAATTTAAATATATAACAGTATAAACCATTTTAACCCGCAATCCCAAATTCAATTCAATGAAAATCCCTTGGGTTTGTCATTTCAACCCATAATGATTTTCTCCTATTCTACAGATCGTTCGGGTATGAATCGTTTCAACCCATTGGGAATTCTATACTATCAGGGAACATGCATAGCGATAACAGATATGATGATAATAATAATAATAATAGGCATATAACATCAATAATAATATAATATAAACATAGGATATGGTGTCATATCCCATAGATAAATAGTTACAGATAATAGCTTATCAAATATGGCAGTTAAATAACTAACAACAGCATATTTAAATTTTCGTTTCAATTGAAATCAAATTTAATAAATATAAGAACATTAATCTTGAGTGATTGCTCATCATTAGAGATTAGAGACGAACGAGAAAGAGATGAGTTACGAATCCTAGCACGAATTCCAAAGCAAATCTAGATTGGCACGAATTCGACAACAGAGCTGATAGATAATGAATCGACGAAGCAATTAGAATCAGTTAGGTAGAACCAGTAATTATATATCCTTTTTTATTATTATTACTATTTCCATGAAATCAATATTAAATTAAAAAAAAATATTAAAATAACAAATATATATAACTAAAAATCATTGTTTTTAAATATAATACATATAAAACAAACACATCTACATAATATAATTTTGAAATATATATAAACACACACCTATAAACAAATATTCAAACAACATATATAAACTATTATATGCAAATCGATATATACGCAAGCTCGAAAACTGAGCAAAAGAAAATATGTATGCAACCAAAATATATATATATATATATATATATATACACGTATATTTCAAAAAACATGTAAACAAGAAGTATATATACTTTGTACATAGGATGTATATACTTATATTTAACTTATATGACATATAAATATACAAATCATATAATATAATACTCTTACAAATAAAGTACATCCCATCGCTTCACACAATAATATAAACAATATGATATATATAAACAATGCCATGCTCACTGTTGCCAAAGACATCACCAATATACTTACATAATTAAAATATATGCTCAACACTATATATATAAGCCTTACGTATATGCTATATTACACACAGTAAGCATATAAAAAAAATTCTCCTGATCTGTTTTAAACCAACATATATGTACAGCCCTGAATTAAATACATTGTTTAATATATATTATGAACAACCTTGTATAAACTAACCTTTTACTTCAATTATATATGCTGAACTTCATTTGTAAAACATCAAATTGTTCATGCAAAAAAATAGACTACCTCATATATAACCTGGAACATATTGCTTATATATTCATACGTTATATAAACAAACATATATACTTTACATATAAGTAAACATTAATATATATATATATATAATAGTCCGACTTTATATATATGAATTCTTGCAGAAAAATATAAATTAGCTAATATAATTTTTATAACCTTATATATAAACTAATGTAGATATAAAAATATATACATACATATATAAATTACAGAGGAGGAGTGCCTTTACTGGCGAGGCCAAGGTGGTTGGATCTAAATGCGAGAAGGTGGAAGCAATGCTATGGGATGGAGAGGGTCTACAGATGAGGAAGATCTCTTACGGCTGTAGGCCGATGGTGGTGGAATGCGTAGCCGGTCAGGCGAAGGCGATGGTGGAGGTTATGGTAAGGAGAGAGGGTGGCGTCGCACGGAGGCTTGCGTTTGATGAAGAGAGAGGATCGGCTTAGGGGGAGTGGCAAGCAAGCTTTTATGAATTTGAAATATGAAGGTTCGGAAAACCATAATATGCTACAACATGTGAAATATGTATATAAAGTAGTGAATGGCATAGCAAAAAGGTGGAAGGACGTGCTCCTCTGACACAATGCCCTTTTATAATTCAAACTTTTATAACAGTAGAAGTAGAATAGGAATAGGCTTTGAACTATATAGGGGTTTGATGTAATAGCAACGATCCCTCAAAAATTCAGCTAAATCATTAAAGCAAATTATTATTGTTCCAGGCTTTTTTGTTTCTGTAACATGTTGAAGCTGTATAATAAATTGAAATGATGGATTGGTAACATAAGTCTATTGATTCAACAAAAGTTATTAAAGAAATTTATTACATTGCTTGGGCTACATGTTTAGATTTGAAAAGAAAAGGAAGCGAAAAACTACAAATTTGATACCGTTACAACGGATCGTTATCATTTTTTCCGTCGTGTAACAGACCTCAAAACACAGAATTGAATATACCATAGAGATTAGCACGACGAGACGATCAAAACATTATGCAGTTATCAGTGGTACGATCATCCTATCAGAAGTCGATAATAGGTACCGAAAATGCTGCAAATCTGGCGAAAATAAGATGAACGGGGCTAGAGAATTCCAAATTTGGAGAAAGGAAATACGACGTCTCTCTCAGAAGATGATTTATAATTTTCTATATAAAAATATTCAGGTTTGGAAAGTATTTTATTACCAACAAATATTAACTGATTTAAATTTAAATAAACATGAAATAACTTCTATATTATCTAATGAAAATTTACCATTTGCTATATTTAAACAGACGTATTTCAAATATAAAATCAAAATTTAAATATTCAATATCTCACAAAAATTCAATTAATTAACAAATAAATCCACTAAAATTTATGGGTCGTTACACTCTCCCCCACTCAAAACTTTTCGTCCCCAAAAAGGAACGAGGTAGGAGAATAGGAACAACCAAAAGAAAATGGATTGGAAAAAAACAAAATAAACAACTAATTTAAAACCATATTGATTTCAATTTAGATTAATTAATATTTAATAATTTGGTTAAAACCATTTTATTATATCCATAAATGGTCATTCGATTCAAATTTGTTAGTTCAAACTGTCAATTCAGATCATAAAAATTTCATTTAGTTTTTAAATTGATTTCCATTCACTTATTTATCTATAGATCAATCACTTCCATAAAACACTAATAATTTACTATTAAACCATGTAGTATTTAAATAAACTGTATTTCAAACATTTTAAATTATTTAGAAAGAAAGAAAAAAATGATCAAATATCCTTTATAATACTTTATCAAACTACTTTTATAACTCGATGTCTTAACAGGTTTATCCTCACTCTTGCAGACTCCGGCCATGCGTTGATCAGGCGCAAAGCTAGAATTCTCCAAGCATTTAGTAGACCTATTTCAACACCCAGTGGAAAAATACTCGAAAACCTTTAAAACTAATATGGAAAGTACAATCCAAACAAATCAACCGATTCGAATCATGGATTGCAGATACACAATGGTTACGCCTGGACCCCCCAAGAAACATCTGTACCATTTAAGCAATCACTGCCTTGCGAATTTCGCCATGATAACAAAAAAAACTGTAGAACATGGATACACAATGGTTACGCCTGGATCCCCTAGAAAACATCCATACCCTTTAAGCAATCTCTGCCTTGCGGATTACGCTACGGTAACAAAAAAACTTGTATATCGCGGATACACAATGGTTATGCCTGGATACCCCAAGAAACATCCGTACCCTTTAAGAAATCTCTGCCTTCCGGATTATGCTACTAAAACGATTATAGATCGCATATACACAATGGTTACGCCTGGATCCCCCAGGAAACGTCCGTACATTTTAAGCAATCACTGCCTTTTGAATTACGCTATGCAGTTGAGTTAGTAAGACCATGGGTAACGCCATGGAATCCGAAGGACACTCGAATATCACATCCAAAAAAACCCAAATCGTAGAGAATAATATCGATAGAATGAATCCAAAATGTGGCCACAAAGAGGATATCAAGTAGAAGGCACTTTTCATATCTTTACTTCGAAAATATGTATCACATAGTACCCTTTCAAATTGATTTCAAATATCATACTTATATAAAGTCAATTATATATAAGATTCCATTTTCAAATCGTATACTTTCAAAAATCAAGAGTATATCAAATCACACTAATATAGACTTCGATTATATAAAATTTTGCTTTTCAAATTGAGTACCTTTCCAAATCAATAGTTTTCAAATCAACTGCATGCTTATATAAATCAATTTTATATAAGTTCGATAACTTCCAAATCCTGTATTTAGTAAATCAAGGTTCTCAATTTCAATTCGTTTCAATATCAGTTCAATTTCAGAATCATATACGATTTGACCAAATTATTTCTTCCAAATTAAAAATCTTCAGTTCAAAGTTTCCAAAAAAATAGGTTTAGAAAATAATCCTAGTTTCCAAATCAACATAATTTAAGTCAAACAAATTCATTTCCAAAATCATCATATAATTACAGGGTTTTAAATTCCAATCTATTTTCAACACCAAATATTTTTCTCAAAGTCAATTATACCCAAAATGATTACCAAGTTTATAACCATCCCTTTAAAACCTTTAAACTATTTATTTCTATTTGAAAGTTCCAATTTACCTTTTAAAGATTATTATTCTATATATATATATATATATATATATATATAGTTTTATAAAAGATGTTACTAAGTTAAATACATTTAGAACTAAATTTAATTCAAAACATTTCAAAACTAAATTTTCATATTAGTATAATTCAAAAAAGTCTTATTCATTTACCTATAAAACTGTTTCAAACTTATTTAAACCATTTTACTTTATACTTAAACAATCAAAACTAAACTTATATACTTTATCAAATAATTTATACCTTTCGAAATTACTTATCTTTGAAAATTAAACCTCAATTTGGAAGTGTTCGAACATTCAAAATAGTCGGAAAAATCAAATTTCCAATCCAAGAGTTGGAAATCAACAATAAATCAGTAAATCAAATTTAATAGATAAGGTTATACCAAATCAAATAATAAATTCAAGGACTAAACACCGGGCATACTTTGAATCATTTTAAATATATATACATATATCTTTCGAATATCAAATCATACTTCGGAATTTGAAATCAAAATCGGTTTCACAAAATCAATCGCATAGCAAAGCTACTAAAGTGGCATCTCCCCTAGTCTGAAACTCGAATATTGATGTCAATGATGCGTGCACTCATTATGGAAATTATTCTCCAGCGACATAAGTGAGTTCTGGACTTATATTTTCTTGAAAATTTCTTTGAAATTTCTTCGAAATCATTGGAACTCATTTGAAGTCATTTGAAACGTTTCTCATTCAGAAAATACTTTCAAATCATATTATTATATATTTTCAAAATCTTAAAACCAATTTCAAAATACCGGAGTTCAATTTCTCAAGTTTCCAATTTAAAACCCTTCAGTTATAAATCATTTTTATACAAATCAATTTCTTATGTAATTTTCAAAATTTCAAATCCTATCAAAAATTCAAATTCTCATTTTTAAAAGGTATATAATCCTTGTCGAAAACATTTTCACTTTTATACATAGAACATAATCGTACTTATCAAAATAATAATTTCGATATGTAAAACAATTTATAAAATACAAACAAACACGATTTTCAAAGGATGATTCAAGAATAGATTTCAAAACAAAGATAGAGATTCAAATTAGAGGACATCTAATCAAACAGAATTCTGATTCGAAGATAGGCTCGAACGAAGATGAGATACTTAAATTTCAAAATAGAAGTTGCATATACTTATATAAATCGCGAGCGACCTTAACCGGGTCAACCGTGACTTCGGGAATATGATCGATGCGGAATTCTAAGGCAAATCGACATTCGATTGCCAGAGATAGAATTCATCCTAACAAGAGATAGCAGCATCTAAACCTAGGGTATAGAAATCTCCGGTGAATCAATGCCAATTGTAAAGGAGTTTCATCCCTTTACACATCATTCAAAGATTGGCAGGATCGACTATTTTTATAGAGATCATTCGAAGTGGACTTATGGGATGCTCCAGAATCAAAAGAATACAAATAGGAGGAGACCAGAATGGATTTCAGAACAAGTGGGAGCGTTCCAAAATTTAAAGGAAACTGAATCAACGAGGAAGAGATTCAAGCACGAACGGAAGTAATTATGTAATTAAATCTACTACATATACTAGGTTTTGCCTAAAACCAGAGCTCTGATACCAACTGTAACGGCCCGTTATTTTGTGCCATTCGCATCCGCACATGTCGGACTTGAATTACTCAAAATATCAGATTGTTAATTTATATTTGGCAAAACTCAGCATATATGGTAACTAAATCAATCACAGAATCACTAACACAAAATAGCATAATAATAATGCAGCGTAATAGATAAATAGTAGTTCATGAAGCTACTATATAAACAGCAGATTTGAAATAAAATACAATAGAATTTCTCAAATATAACGAAGTCTCGAACGCAAATAGATGACATCTCTGAACAGCTCAACTGGAAAAGCTGAAAGCTGAATCGATAGTTGGATCTCCAACCGAAGCTCAAACTCCAAAGGCGAGTCTCAAATACTGTGTCGCTCAGTCTGACCCGAGCGTAAAGCAAAACACAAAAACGCGAGTCACGATTAACATTCTTATATCAATAAATCCAACTCAAGTGAAATATCAACTAAAATACAAGTAACTCAAAGGATGTTTGGGATAACCATCCTCTAAGAATCCATGGAACCAAACGTCATTATAACTCCATGGTCATTTCAAAATAATTTATACTTCAGAACCAAAATATAATTTCCATTTCAAATATATCTATTTCCAAATTATAGCACTTTAAAAGTTACAATACTTTCGAAACCCAAAACATTTTGAAATCATAATTCTTTGGAAAACCATACGTTTAAAATCGTAACTTCCACCACTTAAACTGTTTAATAATAGCATAAAAATAAAATAGTTTATAAAATAAAAAGTTTATATTAAAAATAGTTTTATATTAAAATAGTATATATATTGTAACGACCCGTAAATTCTCAATAATATAATTGTTGATTTAATACGATTTTGGTAATTAAATTGGAAGAAGAAAGACTTTGTGATTTAATAGTGAACAAACGCTAAAATGAAATGTAACAATGTAATTAAAACTAATTATGGCATTTTAACTAATTGAAATAATGTAAATTGTTGCACTTAGCTATAGATTTGAATATAAGAAAACAAGTGTAAATGTAATAAAGCAATGGAAATGAATATTTTATTCATAAGATAATATAAAAGAGTGAAACCTATCTGAATGAATTAATTGAGGTTTCAATCATAATAGATATATACATTTGCCAAATTCAATATAATTGAAAACAACTATTAATACAAAGGAAGGATGGATATTTGAATATACATTAATGTAATGAAAGATAAACGAATATTAACGAGGTTTGTAGAGTAGTATAGACTTAATAAAAAGGGATTAGAATTGAATCAAATCAGTTTATTTGAAATTAATTATAACTTATGGGAATTCAATTCATAGCAAATAGATTTATGGTAAGAGAATGAAATTAATTACTTTGCTAATTTAAATTTGGATGAATTGGGAAGCTATTAACGCATTATTATATAAACCAATGTTAATATGGATTTATTGGGAATATAAACTTATACTTTTTAAATTTGATAAAAATACAGTGTTTACACGTAGTGACTTTCTCTATTTTATTTTCTATTTCCCTATGTTTGTTTCTCTAATTTATATTTTCTATTTTATTTGTATAAACTTTGAATATATTTATTTGATTTTTGATTGATTTTACTTTTAATAATACTTAGGAATTTCAAGAGATATAGGTTACCTGTTTTGTTTATTTGTTGCCTTTTCATTGCGTGCAAACAAAGAAAAAAATATACAAGATTCTTTCTCCTTAAATTGTGCCTTTCAATTTGCTAGCCTTTCATTTTCTTGACCTCATCTCATAGCCGTTTGTAACGATCCCAGATTTTAACTAAGTTTAAATTGATAATTAAATTAATTTTTGAATAAAAGATTGTGAAATTAATCGGCAAATTGGTTCGAGTTCCTCCAAATTCAAATAAAAATGTGTATGTTTATTTTATTGAAGTATAATTAAGTTTTAAAAACAATTTCTTTAAAGGTTGAATACAATATATATATGAATTGCAAATGTAAAATAAGAAATAAAAGTTTAAGATATATGGGAAAATTAATAAAATAAATAAATACACATAGTTGAAAAAAATTCAAATAATATGTTAATAAACTATAAAAATATAAAGTAAACAAATTTGTTAAATTATAACAACATAATAAAAATAGAACTTCATTAAATTTCAATGTAACAAGACCAAAACAAAATTCAACATAAGACATATATAAGACAAAAGAAGAAATACAAACATCTTCGAACTTGCAAAGGAAAAACAGCAAATATATTCAAGTATGAAGACATGAAGAACATAGGCATTTAATGCTTTCAACCTCAGCCACCACATATAAAAAAAAATAAGTATGAAGGTTTGTACATGGCCGAAGTAAACGAATCATTCAAATACAAAACAAGTAAATATATAGGAGACATAAAGTACCAAGGCAATTAATGCCATATCCTCTAGCCACCAAGGAAAAAATATCTCTGTCCAATATTTGTACCAGAAAAATGCATTAACCAATACACATCTATTTTATATATCAAACTATCCATTTTAGTTCGTTCCTTTAAGCTAAGACCTGCATTAAGTAATATCCTCTAAAACTCAAACAACATTCTGTTTAAAACCTCAAAACAACACTACAAATCAGAGATTATGAGGATGATCTCAACTAGCAAAATTGTAAAGCCAGTTCAATACGGATGGGGCTCCATTCATTTTGGAAACCACTGTGAGTAACCTTCACCTTTATAATTTTTGGTATCTGAGTTGATTGCAAGGGATGATTTGGAGATTATGTTGTTGCAATCTCTTATGTATATATGTTAATGTGTAAAGGTATGTATGACAGTCATTTTGAAATGCCTCTGTTCCTGTTCTTCCCAAAACCAGATTTACAAATAAATTTTTATCTCTTGATCTACTCATTGATCAAACATAGAATATAAACATAAAAATTATTTGTTTGGCTATGAGTTAAGATTTAAAAAAAAAATTCATTCAAGTTATAACAACTCGTATATGTCTCTGGAAATCGACGAACTGAGAACAATCCTTTAATATGTCAAAAATCAAACACTTTAATTCATGAATTCAAGATTATAAATTGAACCCTCATGCTAAATTATGATTTTTAGAGCTAAATTTATAATTTTTAGATAAAGGGTTTAAGTGCAGTTCGACTTTGAGCGAAAATGGGATTTTAGGCGATTTCTGGTGGTCGAAGACGCTAGGGGGGTCGGGTTTTCTCGTGGCAATAGAGGAGGCTACAGCGGTTTAGGGAAAGATTGCCGGAGGTGCCCTTGATCATTGAGGTGGCGGCGGCAAGCTGTTCTCCTTCGTAAACCTAGTTTTAGGTGTGATGGATATTTCGATTCGCGCATCGTCCTGAGGCGACCGAGTTTGTCGTGGTTTGGAGGACTGGTGGTGGAGACGTGGACGAAGCAATGACCGGAGTTTTGTGTCCTTCCGTGGTCGAGGCTTTGAGGAAAAGACATTTTTCCAGGTTTGGGGTGAAGTTCTCGTTCGTTTTCCAAGTTTGAGTTTGAACAGCTCAAATTTGATTTCGCACGCGTGAGGAAGTTTGGATGGTCAGAGGTGGTTGCGTGGATGCTGGCTGATGTGTTGAAGCCATCTGAGGTGACTGGAGTAGGTCGACGACCATGTGCATATGCATGGTGAATTGTTTGTGCTTGGAAAGTTAGTTGGAAGCAGTAGAGCTTGGCTCGAGTAATTTTTTTGGCTACAGGTTTTTTTCTTTAACCTGACGGTTTAGGTTTTTCTTCTAATTTAAACTAAATTTAAGAAGTGTAAAATTTCTAAACACAGGTTTTACAACAAGTTTAAAAATCTGAATTCAAATGAATTTGAATTCCAGTTTTTATAAATAAATTTTATAAAAATGAAATGTTTCAATAACTTTAAAGTGTTAAAGTGTATTATAAAATGATTAAATTTTAAATAGAATTTAATTCGGGAAAGGGTAAGGGAAGACCCGAGTTATACTCGAGTAAATGCAGTGTTTACCTCGGGTTCTATTCTCGAGTGAATTAATTTAATAAAATCTTAAATTATTTTGTTAAACAAAGCTTGGTATTAATAAAGTTAATCATGTTGATGAGTTTAAGTTAAAATTTGACTTTAAATTATTAAGAGAGAGATTTGTAAATGTAAGATTATAAATTAATTTAAAGTGAGAGTTAATTAAAATGTAAATTAATTTGTAATTGTAATTAAATAGGTGGTTTATGATTAAATTAATTTGTAATTAAAATTATATTAATATTATTATTTTATTTTTAAATTAAGTATGTTAAATACTTAAAGATATTTCAAATTTAACTATTTTACAAATAAAGTTAAATTATAATTTAAGGTAAAGGTTTTAGAAATGTGATTTAGTATTTAACAAAGAGGATGTTTATCTTAAGTAAAATTAAGATTTTGATAATTCATGAAATAAATTAAAGATTAATTAATTAATTAAAGTGTATTAAGTGGTTAGGAAAAATCACTTATTGTAATTAATTAAGAATAATTAATTAAATAGTAATTAATTAAAGGCTGATTAATTTATTAAGGAAAATTAATTAAAGAATAATTGAATGATTAAAGGTTAATTATTTAATAATTGAAGGTTGATTAATTTAAATTAATAAATGATTAAAGGACAATTAATCAAATGATTTGAAATCGATTAATGTTAAATTAACCATGATTGATGACCCATCTGATTTAAATTAATCAGATAATTAATTAAGCTTACTTATGGATGTTTGAACTCTATTGATTGTCGAACTGTTTGATATTTCTTTTATGTTATGCTTTATGCTATGAATTGTTTCGATGTGATGGTTGATGAATGTAATTTATTTATCTGTACTATTTATCGGTGAATCTGTGAATGAACGATAAGTGTTACAAATTATACCGCTTATCAATTTCGATGTGTTTAAATATGTGATGTGATGATTTATGATGTTGCACTATTGTGTAAAACCCCTGGACTACACTATAAACACAAAAATATGGATTGCACGAGGAAATCGGCTAAGTCGCAGATTTTTAACAATTGAATTCATGAATCCAAAATAGTTTGGAATTGGAATTGAAAGCTTTTGAAAATAAGTTTCAAAAAAACAAGTTATTTTAAGTAACTTAATAAAACTTGAAATTTAAATAATTTGATTTAAATTTGAATTCAATATTTGAGATTGAATTCAATGATTTGGAAATTATGGTCTAAAAGGATTATACAAGTTATAGAGGTGTTTAGACGGGTTTATAACCATTTTCAAAAGTATGGATTTGGATATTTAAATTTAAATCCAAGTTTATGCTTGAAAGGCTTTAACTGATGTAATTGTAATCAGTTTTCCCAAAACGAAAACTATTTGTTTCAAATATTGATAACTTTCATAAAAAGAAAGGATTCATAATTCGTATCTAAAGATTTTAAGCTTGAAATGAAATTGTAAATAGTTTGGAAAAAACTATGAATCAACCTTTGTGAAGATGATTAAATCTTGTTTTGAAATCAAAGAGAAATTTAAATAGTATACCTTCCATATACAAGATTTGAATTAGCTTGAAAATTATGAATTAAATCTGTAATCGAAAGATTGAATGAATTAATCCAATTGAAATAAAATTGTTTTGAAATCCGTGAATGGATCTTTGTTAAACTGGATGAACTTTGTGAAATAAATCTTTTTATAAAAAAAGATTTGAAATGGTAATTGGTTTAAACCATTTGAGAGAAAAGTTTGGATATTAAGTTGTGACTTAACTAAAATCCCGTATCCATATGTTTTTGAATATTACACTCATTATTCGGTTTAGCCGGGAGAGGACCTTTCTGTCATATAACCCATTCCGAATAATAATATGTCGTTGTGGATAGCATTTGAAGACTGGTGGTGAACACCGGGTATTTTCGAAAAACAAAAGGATAACCCATCAATTGTCTCTACACCGAGTCGCGCCGGTATAGAGATCCCCTAAGTGATGGGAAGTCCGATCGGGATTGTGAATAACTAGATTGCAAGGGCATCTTCGAAAGTGCCTTCGGTTCTGTTCGAACCCGGAACAGACTTGTATGGTTGTATATCTGACACTACACTTTGAGATATAAAGCAGATTTCTTTCAAAAACACATATGTTGGTGCAGGAGAATTTATTCTCTTAATTTAACACCCTTCTCTGAGACGTACGAGCTCAGAGGTTATGTAGTTGAAGGTTATCAGTGATATACTCCCAATTTGGTAGTGTGGCATGCTGAGTGCTGTTGTGTGTTGATGATCATTTTTTGATCATTTGTGATCAAAGCATGGCTTTGTAAAAAGCGTAGCTTTGTGGACGAGACTGCATCAGGACCTCACTCCACGGAAATGATCGAAACAGGAAAGATGCAGCAAGGTTATGAGGGTCGCATCCTTTAGGGTGTATCATTCCCTTCTAGAAAAGGGTGGTATCATGGTATGGAGCCAGATACTTTCTCATGTGGTCACTGCAAATCTATTACTGTGAGATACTTTGTGGTTGTTGGTTGTCAAGCGCTCGAACAAAGGTCACAAAGGACCGGGGAATGGCATGCTCGAGAAGTAGTTACCTAGTTACAGAGGTAACCCGACCTTGTGTTGGCAAAGATCCGGTAAGGTTCTCGGGACGTCCCTCCAGAGGCGTACCCACAGACAGTAGGAAGTTCCTTAGCTTGACCATTTGTTGGAAAATCCAATCATACAATACGAGCCTTGTACGGTTTTAGTTGTAGAACCTGCCATTTACTTATGGTGGCGCCCTACTGTTTAGATGGTCGTTATAGTAGGCATAGTTCGGAATGTCTATGTTGGCTAAGATCAATATTACACTTTCGAAATGGTTTCCACTATGCACTCATAATAACATTCAAAGGGATTCACGTAGTAAGCATGTTTGACTATCATAAGAAGAAATCTCCTCCAATTCTGCGTTTGCATTGTGTGTGTGGCGGGAGGTCTTATGGTAGTTTCATTTTCCAAAAAGCATTGCGAATTTATTTTAAAAGCTTTTGTTGTTTTCTTTAAAAGGTAAACTTTTTTCGTTGCTCACACCAATCGCATGACTGACCTAGAGTTTATTGTTCCTTTCCTATACTCTGGGTGCCCACAATTTTCCACACTGGCAGTTAGAATTAGGTTTTACAGATTGTCAGGTTTATTAGATTATCTGGAGCTAGTTCAGTCTTTGGATGACTGACCACGCTTAGCTTAGTGCATCGTTATTTGGAGTTCAAGCTATTTCTGGATTGGTGCCTTGGAGATGGAGATTATTCGCTGCTGGTGTTATCTATTTTCTTTCCGCTGCTATTTCTTGTATCATATCTCTGAGGTATGTAGATATTCATTGTATCATTCAGTTGTTTCAGATATTGTATCTGGATATTATATATGGCATTGCATCAATGTTGTATATATTGATATTATTCTTTTTCTTCCACTGTGTTGTACTTAATGTGTTATAAGCTCCGGCACGAGTCAAATTTCAACGCTTAAATCTGCGGCATTCGAGTACAAGTGAAGTACGGGTGTCGATTTTCGAACGTTGAAATTTGGAACGTGACATTTTGGTATCAGAGCTGGCGGTTGGTACTTTAGCTCAGGAGTATAACACGTTAAGTAGCTCATTAGAGATAGGGTGAAGTATACCATAGAATGAGTATATCCCTAAGATATCCGTTCGAACGCCTCAGTAAGTTCTCTTACTATCCACGGATAGTGAGTATGAGTGTAAGAAGAGGACGAGATAGGGGACAGGGAAGTACCACTGCGAATGGTCAATACCCTGCAACAAGGAAACATTCTTTCTCCATTAATCTCCTTTGATTCGATTTAAATTCTTTGATTACTTCGTGACAGTTACAGAAAGAAGTCACGGTGTGATGGTGGCCCTACGAATCGTTGTAGAAAATCCTTACTGCGTATCTTCATCAGTTTCTTATCAGTTCTCGATTTAAACTTTAATGAATTTGAAATTTGGAAATGAAAACATAAAATAAATTGGTGAATTAATATAAAGTTGAATATGAAGATTTGTATCAATAAAACAATTTTGATTAAACCAAATTTGAAAATCTATTTTCTTATGAATATCAAACTCCAAAGAGGGACAAGTTGTATATAACCCAAAGTATAAGTATTCTGACTTGAGTTTGGAATCCATATCTAGTGTTTGAGGGTTATGGAAAATTAAATCCATTTATCTATTGGTTCTCGATATATTCTACGAATGGTTAGTTATCCTTCGGACTAACCAGTCCCTTGCGTATTCGTAGATCTGGTAACCCGAGTAACTTGTCTAAAAAATTGTATGAGTTTGTTCTCATATTGGTGATATTCTGATATGGTGAGTCAAATACATAATAAATATCCTCTTTGATCTGGAAAACTGTTCTCTATCTTTGTTGTCTCCATGGCAAATTTTAGGGACGAAATTTCTTAAGGGAGGAATCTGTAACAATCCCGGATTTTGACTAATTTTAAATTGATAATTAAATTAATTTTTGAATAAAAAATTGTTAAATTAATTATCAAATTGATTCGAGTTTCTCCAAATTCAAATAAAAATGCGTGTGTTTATTTTATTGAAGTATAATTAAGTTTTCAAAACAATTTCTTTAAATGTTGAATATATATATATATATATATATGAATTGCAAATGTAAAATAAGAAATAAAAGTTTAACATATATGGGAAAATTAATAAAATAAATAAATAAATGCACATAGTTAAAAAAATCAAACAATATGTTAATAAACTATAAAAATATAAAATAAACAAATTTGTTAAATTATAATGTTAACACTAAAAATGTACGCTAACACCCCAGTGTGAGTTATGATATAGAGAAAGCACCACCTGTTGGTACGGGAACTAGAAATAAGCCGAAAATAGTAGAAAATAGTAAAGAGGCGATAATTTTTATAGTGGTTCGGCTCAAAGTCAAGCCTACGTCCACTTTATATCTTTTATTATGATCTTTGAGCACACTTTGTTTCACCTAAACTTCAAGTACAACAAACTTCAAAGACTTAAGCTTCCAAAGTAGAATCGAATCGATGAAGAAGTTTGATCCATTCTGGAATTGATCTCTGACGTTGTTGTGATGTTGTAGGACTTGGAGAATGAGTTGCTTGAATTTCAAAGTGGCAGAGTCTCGGTTTTTTTGGAAAATCCCCACTGAAGTGTGGAGCAGGTGAGGTATTTATAGGAGAGGTTGGGTTTAGGTCGGCCCTATCATAGGTCGCGAGCGACCTAAGGAGTTGCGACATAAGGAGTTGCAACATAAGAGTTATCCTGAGGTAGCATAAGTCGTTAACGACTTAGTGGAGTCATCCTAGATGAGATATATGCCTTGGGTGACTTAGTATGTGCAATATAGGAGTTATCTCGGCTAGTTTAGGTCGTACGTGACGTAATGGAAGAGGCAGTGTGCATGCGGCTTCATCCTGGAGCTCGCTAGGTCGTTAGATCGCCTTTCTTTTAACTCGATAAGTCGTTAGGTCGCTAGGTCGCTTCCTTTTTAAGCCATTGAGTTGTAGGAGCCTTTAAGTCGCTATCCTGCTGAACCGTAGGGGTCCTTAGGTCGCTGGAGCTCCTTAAGCCGTTGAGTCGTGCCATGTTGAGCCGCTTTATGATTTAGGTCGCTCGGTCGTGCCACATTACGCCGCCTTGTGCTTTTAGCTTGTTAAGTCGCTAGGTCGTTAACCCTTTGAGTCACTCTATTCTTTAGGTCATAAGGTCGCTTATTCCTTTAGGTCGTTAAGTCCTTTGGGTCATTGAGTCCTTTGGGTCGTTAAGTCCTTTAGGTCGTAAAAAAGAGGTGTTAACACTTGCCTGTCGTGTGCTTCGATTTAACCTGCTAGGTCGTGAGCGACTTATGAGAGAGTTAGGTCGTGCGTGTTGATTCGAGTTCCACTGCCCTGGTATATAAATAGCTTATGTCGTTCCTTCTTCACTTCAACTGTTCTAACATTCTAACTTACCATCGAGAAATTTCAAAGCTCTCGAAGACGAATTCAAATCCATCAGCCGTTGATCATCTTCACCATCACATTACGTAAGTGAATTCAATCAATATCCAACCACGTCCATCACCAAATCGCGAAATCCCCATTTTCTGACCCTAATCCAATTTCATGTACCGTGTTTTCCCACGAATCATGTTACAGTCGATCTCTGGTCGTCTTTAGACGCGTTGTCGTTGTAATTCTCGAGAACACAGCGGCGTATTGGATTCATGATGGATATGAGGTGATTTCAATCGGTTTTGGGTGATTTGGCGGTGTGGAGAGATGATGGATTTCATTGTGGAGATGATAATAGGTTATCAGGTCACAAGTTAACGGGTTTGTGACTTAGGCGAGTTTTTGAGTGAAGAGGAGCTAGCGTGTTAAGGATAGTTAGGAAATACCCGGCTTTGGAACTTCAAACGACTTAGGGCTTAGTAGTTTGGACATGAATCACACGACCTAACGGCTCAACGACTTAACATCCAAGTTTTGAGCGACATAAGAGACTGCGACCCAGATGACTCGACTTGCGACTTAACTTGCCAAAGTAGCATATGAATTTCAAACAGAACAACTTAGGGAATCCCGACCTATGTTAAGTCGTTTGGGCATGATCTGGACGACTTAAAGAGTCCCGAGTTAATTAATTTGTTCTTGCGACTTAAGGAATGAATAGGACTTGAACACTTGTAGAATTTGACAGAACTTGATTGAACTTCCAACTTGAACTGCGAGAATGAACTGCTTGAACTTGTTGCACTTTTTCATAGATTATATTAACTTTTAAGCTAACAACCTGTTAAATACAACATTTGTAGAAAACTAGGGCGAATATACTGCCACTAACTGCCCACATCAAATGGCAGATTAGTCGATAAAGAATAGTCAACTTAAAGGAATTACGTCAATGAAGTGCTGTGAATTAACAAGTTCAAGTATAGTATTAAAGAAAATCTAAATTAATCGACTAAAGCTGATCTGTTTGCATCAGCACTGTACTTGGACTTAAAATAACAAGCCTTGAAACTTTATAATCAACGAACGCCAATTAGTTCAATTTTAGTTATATTTGCTTTTCATTTTATTAGTTTTGCACAACACTTCACACATTGAGGAAACGTGCACCTTCATATTTGAATATCCAGTTTCTTATGTAGAATGACTTCTCAACAAATGCAAGAAGAGATAGTAGAGCAGACCAAAGAGGTCTTTCCAATAGCTGATCCTTTAGAGAAACCACCGAAAAGAGTTACAACTTCATTGAGTCAACGGGCTTTCAACCAGCTATGTACTCAATTCGGCATCGCTGAAGCGGATGCTCTGCTTCCAAGGGTAAATGACTCTGCCGATAGGCCGCCTCCTGGCTTCGTTGCAGTTAATCGTCAAATGTGCCTGAACGGAGTTGTTCCCCCATTCAACGATTTTCTTAGAATACTCCTCCTTCGATTGACTATTTCTCCATTTCAGTTGCACCCTAACGGCTACGCCATTTTGATGGGGTTGTGCATACTGTTTAGGAGGACGCTTAACCACTTCCCAAGCTTCGAGGAGATATGTTACTTGTGCTCATTCGGGAGGAACAAAGATCACCCTTTCATCACTCTTGTAAGGAGCGCGTGAAACCGTAAATTGATTACATATCTTCCCGAGAGTGCTCATGGGTTTTTAAATCAATTCTTCTTTGTTCGCTTCCCCCCGAGATTCTACGGCATTTGGAGAATAGGAAGTAAGACTACTTATCTTTGTTTACTTCATTTCTGAGCCTTTCAAAATTCAAGTTGTCAAGTGCTAACTTCATTCTTTACTTTTGCAGCACTTCCTCCTCCTTCAAAAGATTCTAGTCACAAACCAACTTTCGAAAGATTGAATGCCATAGCTGTTGATGAGAGAAGCATTAGGTTCCTGCTGAAGGATGAGTTGTTGCACCAGTTCGGACTTTTTCACTCTTCTCGATCCATTCAGCCCCATGATGCCCCCGGTTCTCAGGCAGAAGTGTCAGATGCCCCAGCCTCCGTAAAGGAGTCTGCATCGAAGGAACCTACTGTAGAAGTTTCGTTAGTGAAATGCTCAAGTTCCATTGACGATGCAAGATTGTCTAGCAAATCTAAACTTTCCTCGGTTATTGAAGAAGAGGAATTTCCTCAACGTTCTGGGAAGGCCACTGGAGAAGCTAATGAGGGAATTCAAAAAGAAAGTTCCGTTACAAAGAGTGCAAAGCGTGCTGAAGAGGGCGTGACCCATTCCGTTGGGCACGATGGTGATGATGTCTTTGTGGGACTGAGCGACCTTATGGTGACTTCCCAAGAGCTTCTAAAGATGACACCATCACCTCTAAGCTCGCTTCTCCATCAATCGAAGCAACATCTGTTTTGCAATCAACTCCATCAACCCAAGAGTTGACTCTTACTGCAAAAGCTGACATCACTCCTAAGCTGAAGAGTGGTTTGTAGCTTGACGCGCGTAGTTCACATGCCACACACACTTAGGATTTTTGGTAACTATGTGCACTTAGCTTCTTTATTTCGAAGATTTCTAAACCTTGTCTCTTCTTTAATTTCACGTTCTCCCATGGGATGCAGCGGTTCGTATTACGATGACTTTCAACGCTACAGGAGGCGCGACTCTTATGACCTCAGACGTTATCTTCCTGCCCCTAGGGAGACCGATGAGGAAAGAGCAGCTAAGAAAGCTCGCGAGAGGCAGGCTTATGAGGAGCGTTATGGGAGAAGAGATGATCGACATGACTCTTATCAGAGGGATGATGACTCCCACAAGAGAAAGTCTCACGATGACAAGGGAAAGAGTCATGAAGCTGAAGATTCCAGCAAACTAGCCAAACTTAGCGAAAAATCTTCAGCTGAAATTTCTAAAATGCCCGCTACTTCTATTTCTTTAGACATCCCTTCTAGCTCCCCTTCCATCAAAAGAGCTGAGATTCAAACAATCATTAATTGGCCTCCATATCAAGTTGAGAAGCCTCCGCCTGCACTCCAAAGCTGATTTCCACATTGGTGTTTGAAAGGAGTACGCTTTGATCTGGACTTGGTTCCCATTGACAAACAGGCTATGCTGAGAAATCTTGATGTTGTTAATCTTGACATTGAAAGAATGTCCGGGTGGCAAAAGCTGGTCGATGAACTTCAAAGAGTGAACCGTTTAAATCTCGAGGCTATGCTGACCATGGTAAGTGACAAATCTGAGAGGCAAATAGTTCTTGATCAGCATGATACGGAGATGAAGAACATCACCGCATATAATGAGAAACTTGAGGCTGAAGTAAAGCAACTTAAAGATGACCTTGCTACCTCTTCCACTTCTAATACTCAAAAGGAAGAGGTGCTTCAAAAGCAGGTAAGAAATGCTCACGCTAGTCAACGAGATACTGAGGCCAAACTAGAGGCACATTAGAGAATCATGGAAAACTACCGCAATGATGTTGCTCAACTGCGGGAAAAGACTAGCTTCCAAGATTTGGAGATTGAAATGTTAAAGGCTCAGCTTTCTAAAGTTGAAAAGGAGCGTGACGAGGCCATTGCTGGAAAAGCAGCAGCTGAACAATCTCATGAGGAGACTAAGGCCAACGTCAGTTCCACTTTACTTGAGTTTTACATTAACAGTGTCTTGGGGCGTGGCAGTCTTTCGTTTTTGGGTCCAAAGTATGAAACTACCCTGGCCGAAGTGTGGGAGGTAGCAATTGAAATGCTTAAAGGTGCCGGCTACGCTGATGAGGTTCTTGAGGCTTATTTTTTGGATGATGAGGGTCAAGCCGCCCTTGCCAGAGGGAAAGAATAACTCGCCATAGAACGAGCTGAAGCGGCGGAAGGAGAGCATTTGGGGAAGGCGCCTTTGACCGATCCGACTTGTCCTTCGCCTTCGGTTGACGTCGATATTATTGGCTCTAGTTCTCACTCTCCGCCTTCGGCCAAAGACGAGACCGAAATTATAACTGCTCATGCCGAGCCCCAAGAAGACATCGAAGCCCACGATTTTGAAATTAATGTGATAAAGCCAACTTCTCCAGGTAACTTCAACACTGATCTAGCTCAAGTGGGCTACTTATTTGCTTCACATGAGCTTGATGAACTTCTTGATTATTACTTAAACCTCGACTTGCCACTATCTCCTCTCTTTGCGAGAAATACTGATGTTTAATTCTTCTTCTTCTAGTGAAAACAACAAGTGTTGTTCAATCTTCGCCTCTTCCAGTTGTTGCTCCTCCATCTCTTCGAGTTACTCCTTCTGCTTCTCAACCGAGGTCACAAGAAGAACAAATAGAAGCTCTTCAAGGCTTAGATGACCCGGTCGCTTCACAAGAGCGGAAAGCTGAAGAACTTTAAGAGGGTGAGTGGACCAAGGAGGAATTCACTGCCGATGATACAAAGCTGATTGATCTTATGGCTCTGGGCAGCAAATCTTCTTCAAATAAGAGGGGAAAGCGTGGAGTTTCGAAGAAAAGGAAGGACGCTTCTACTGGTGATGAGAAAGTAGAAGAGGGCCCAATTGCACCTCTTTCTCCTCTTTCCCCGACTCGTTCAAGCGGACTTAAGAAGTTAACCATTAGGCCGGGAGAGGGCTCCAAAGGCGGCGGGAAGAAGAAGTAATAGGTCCGGCTTTATCCTTCTTGTTTTTCTTTTTTTCTTTTATTTAAAGACTTGTATTGACCGGAGATTGTGCGGGTACCGGCCCCCGCTTTTTGCAACCTGCACATGTATACAAATATTTTATAATATGGAATAAAATGTCTCTTTTTACTTGTACAATCTTTTGACTGTATTTGTGAATGCATTTATTCCTTATTTTCACACAAGTTTCTTTATTTTCTTTGTGTGATATTGCAGTGAGCTCGTGGTATGTTGCTTGAGCATTGCTTTTATTAATGTAGCTATATTGTATTGCCCCCATACCACGGCTTATTGCAATCTTCTCCATTTTGAGAAGACTTGTACTCTTACTTTGGGGAATAATTCTTCCTTTTTGAGAGGACTTGCACTCTTACTTTGGAGAATAATGCTTCCATTTTGAGGAAATATTACTCTACTCTAGTAGAGTGTGCCTTGTATTGGAGAAGTCTTCTCTTCTTTTTTTAGAAAGAGTTTTTACACTTCAACTTTCGAAGGCGGTCACTTTTTATTTTTGAGAAGTGGATTCTCCTACTCGGTGAAGCGGGCTTCCAAAGAAGGTTTTGATTTGGCACTTCGACTTTTGGGGAAGGATGTTCTCATTATGGAGAAATTGATCTTCCCTTCAGAGTAGAAGTGCGCCTCCGAAGAGGGATTTTTTTTCTTTTTGTTTCTTTACCTGAAAGTTACTTTTCACAGTTAAGTGGGTCCAAGGAGCAGACGCAAGCTAACTAATTGGATGTTCGTTTGTACGGACGATCACAATTTGTTAGCAAGGGCCTGGTGCCTTCACTTCGAGAAGGTGCCCCTTTGGTGGTTCCACCAACTTTTGATAAAAGCATTTCATTTTTGGGCATGCCTCGTTGGAGGGCTTTGTTGGAACTTCAACTTGGTGAAGTGGGCCTCCGAAGAGGGGTTTGGCACTTCAACTTGGTGAAGTGGGCCTCCGAAGAGGGCTTTGGCACTTCAACTTGGTGAAGTGGGCCTCCGAAGAGGGCTTTTGCCTCCGAAGAGGGCTTTGCCACTTCAACTTGGTGAAGTGGGCCTCCGAAGAGGGCTTTTGCCTCTGAAGTGGGCTTTGGCACTTCAACCTGGTGAAGTGGGACTACGAAGAGGGCTTTTGCCTCCGAAGAGGGCATTGGCACTTCAACTTGGTGAAATGGGCCTCCGAAGAGGGCTTTGTTCACCGGGAAGGTTGAATCTCACAGTTAAGTGGGTCCACGGAGCAGACGCAAGCTACCAAACTAGATGTTAGTTTTCACAAACGATCACAATTAACTAGCAAGGTCCTGGAACCTTCACTTTGGGAAGGTGCCCCTTCGGTGGTTCTACCAACCTTTTTGGTTGAGAGAGAAGATTCCATTTTGGTTGTTCTCTGTCTGCTTGCCCATGTCTTTTCACCATCTGTCTCCCAGCAACTCCTCGTTATCGTCTCCAAGCACATGTTCCCTTCCTTTGCAAGTTGTTTGCTTTTTTCCAGAGAAGTGTATTTCATTGTTAAGTGATTCCATTGGGCAGACGCAAGCTACTTAATCGGATTTCCGTTTTCACAAACAATCGCAATCAGTTAGCAAGGGCCTAGAACCTTCACGTTGGGAAGGTGCCCCTTCGGTGGAATCACCAACTGTTTGTGAGAAGCACTTCTTGTGTAGAAATTGAATCTCAAATTTTTATGGCTTGACATTTGATTGTTGAGTGATTTGTAGGAATCGTTGGGCCTTGTGATGCGTTGAATAGGTAAGCTCTGGTTTGATAGCCTGTAATATTAAATCGACATTTTAGCAAAATATTTAAAATATTTGCACATCGAAATGAGACATGCATTTTGTAGTAGTAGAGAATACAAGATTTATAGTGGTTCGGCCAAGAACTGGGCCTACATCCACTTTATAGTTCTTATGATTGGTTTGCACTGATTTTACAATGGCTTACAATATAAGAATGATACATCCATAATCATTTTACAACTTTAAGCAAAGCTTCTACGTAAAATATGGACGCAAGTGATTGCTGTTCCAGGCTCTTGGAATTGGATCTCCTTCGACAATTGTGAGCTTGAAAGTGCTATCAAGAAGTTTTTTGCCTACGACGTATGGACCTTCCCAGTTTGGCCCAAACACTTCGGTTGCTGTCATGATCCTTTTCAAGACTGGATCCCCAATTTCAAAGCTTCGTTGGCGAACTTTGGAATTGAAGTGCCTGGCTATCCTTTGCTTGTGACGACCTGAAATTTTCGAACATTTCAAATGGAATATTTAATTGATTTCAAATATTCAATAGAGTAATTTTAACTTGAATCACAAATATCACAAATTATTTGATAATTAAATTTTTTAATTAAATAATTAGAAGTTGAGCTAAATGTTGAATCTGAAGTTTTAAACCTGTTGAATATAATTTGAAGGCTTGTAAAATTTATATTGATAACACCGAAGATAATAGAAGTTGTAAAATTGAAATTAGCAGTGGTTTGTTCAGTTTTAAAATTTTATAGTTTAAATTGAATTTAAAAATAAGCTTCCGAGGCACGGTCTCGGAATTCGATGAAACCAGTTCCTTTGGGTCCATAGTATTGAATTATTATCGGATTTCAAATTTCGTTTTGATCGGGATTGTCGTGTGAGCGTACAATAAGTTAACGCGTTGAAAATTTAATAAAACTTTAGTTGATCAAATTAATATCATCGGTGCGTTCTTAAACATGTTTTCCTTTTTATACTCAAACGAAATTCCTTCTCAATTAGCTGCCTTTCCTTCAAATTGTTGTCTCCTTTCGTACATAACAACATCATCGCGCCCCCTTTCAGCAGACAACATTCCAGAGCACGCTTTCATTTCTTTGATAATTGCCTAATCATCTCTCGTTATTCAATTCGAGAATATTTATTCCTTCATCATTCTAAAATCAAATCGCCTATCCGTCTACTCAGAACAAATCACATCTTCGAAAAAGTATGGGAATCAAATTAATGGCCGTGGGTTTTCCCCCCTCATCGCTCGCGTCCTCATCTACCTTCCTTTCTAATCTGATAGCAATCGAATTAGATTTTCCCTACCAAACCGTTCACTTAATTATTATATACTCTAAATTACCCTAGTATCTTCCCTCTTCCCTTCCAAACTAACAATCCCTAAATTAATAACCATCCAACTCTCTACCACCGCCTCTTTCGTCTCCACTTCTCTACTTCGTGATTTTTTTGATTTACTGGGTTCCATAACTCTACGCCGCAGTTGAAGTTCGTGAGGAGTAAGAACGTGTTGGTGAGCATATTGTCGGACAGGATAGACAAGGCGAAGCTGCAAAGGGCGACGGGAAGGCAGGAGGATGCTGGAGGCGGATGTGAGGTAGAGTTGCTGTCTGGAGAAGGTGGAGGCCATGAATATAGTGTATAGACAGAGCAGGGTGGCGGACGGAGTCCATTGGGCTGGTGGAGATTAGGGTTGCGATGACGATTCGAACTTGGGTGAGCGATCGATGTAGGGTTTGTCGCGACTGGTTTGAGAGGTGGGAGGCATGTCAACATGATGGTCTGGATCGTGAGGTGTTAGCTGAAGTCGTGGGAAGGCGTGGGTAGATCAAGTCTGGTGCTCGAGATTCTGTAAGGTATTTATATATATATATATATATATATATATATATATATACATATATTTATTTATTTTTATATAAAAATAAGTAATAAACATTGTTTCCTGGAAACAGTAATTTTACATTTTTTTCGTTTGAACAACAGTGACTATAATCTGGAAATTCGTTAACTATAGAAATATAGGGATTTTAAAGAAATGTTATATGGAGTTTATAAAGAAAAGAGAAAGGCAGATCATTAAAGTATAGATTGTTTCAAAAATGATAATATAAAATGGAATGGGTACACATATGTACCTATTTTTATTTGAAGCTAAAATTTAAATTAGGGGGAATAATTTGGTTAAATTGGTTAATTAACCTATCTATTTATTTTAGTTACTAAAAATAATTTACCTAAGGAGAATTAGTTTAAAAATGAATAATTAGTTGTTTAAAATTAAACGGAATTAATGGTTCAATTAGTTTGAATATTAACAAGACATCTAATGATTATTCAAGGTTAAAAATCAAGAAATCAAGGTGATATTGGAATGGACTGCAAATAGAAGCAAATGTGAGTTAATCTCACTCAGTCAAATTTAAATTTAAATGATTAAATTTAAATAATTGTTGGATGGTTGAATTGATTGATGTGATATAGTATGATATTTTGGAATTGGTGTATTATATTGTGCTAACGTCTGTGCATGCAGGGAAACTGGTTGGAGGGATCTAACTGGATCCCTCAACATTTATTTAAATTATTTAATACCCTCTGTTGTGATTATTTTATATTCTGTGATGAATATTATTGATAATTAAAATATTGGATGTTATGGTTTACCTGAATATATTCCGGTGCACTAAATTATCAAGATATATAGAATTGGATTTTTGAAATAAAACGAAGAAAATTGGTAAGTGAAATAATTATAGAAAATTTTAAGTAAGTTAAAAATAAATTGGATAAGAATAATAGTAGTTTTAAATTCTAATAAATAAATTCCGTATATGGAAAGGAAATTTGAATTAACAGAAGGTTAATGAATTTTAAGCTTCACCATTTATTGTTTTTAAAAAAAAGAACAAAACATTTATTTAATATTTTAGACTTAAATTATTGAAAAGAATAAAGAAGAAACTGGAAAAAGCTGAAATTCAATTTAAAATCAAACAGAAAATAAAAATAATAAAGTCCATAATTAATGAATTTTTTAAAATGAATTAAGGAAGTAAAGATATTTAAGTCAAATGGAGTGAATTGGAAATCAATTTGGGAAATTGATTTAAGTGATTGAAGTTGGAATTTTTCCCTAAATAACCAAGTACATTTTCAAGTAAATTTTTAAATATAAGTTAATAGTTTTAAAATTGTTTTAAAGGGTATGTTTTGAAAATTTTATTAATATTTAAAGTCTAAAAGTAAGTATGTCCTTTTAATTTATTATAACAGTAATTATTTAAAAAGTGATTTGGTGTTTGGATTTGTAAAAGTGAAAATCTAGTTTTATATTTTATTAAGTAACTTTATTTTCAAATATTCATATAGGATGTATTTTTAAATATTGAAATAGTTTAACTTAAATGTTTTAAAGGTATATATTTCAAAGTAAAGTGTTTTAAAATTAATTTTAAAAATCTTGTTTTGTGCTTGGTGATTTCAGTGGAAATAGAAAAATTTGGGAAAGTTTATTCTGAAAAGAAAGATGGTTTTGAAACTGTTTTCAAAAGGATTGAGAATAGAAATATATCTTGTGAAGATATCTGAGCTAAATAAATAATTTAGGAGATTATTTATTGGTTGATGGTTGCTTATGAATATAAATTGATAGTTAAACAACCGACTATCAATATTGGACAAATACGTTGATCGTTTCGAAGAGACCGGGATCGAGATTTATTTCTCGAAAACCACTTTGATCCGGTTTGTATGTTTCGTGAAAACGAGTTTGGATTCGAAGATGGAGTAGTGAAGTGTAAGGGCTAATGGCTACTAATCCTAAGGATATTTCCAAAATGGATGTAGTAGGAATAGTGCCTTCGGTTCCGTTCGAACCCGGGACGGACTGGTACGGATGAATGCTTACGAAACATCGTCAGGTGGACGATGGGAATTCTAAGGGATATTGTTCTGAAAAGGTAATTCTTAGCCTCAAGCCTCATCAAATGAGAATGACTGAAAATCAGGGGTTATGCAGCAAGGCTAGGTGGGTAGCACCCAAGCAAGGTGAGGTCATTCCTGTCTAGATGTCCCTTTTTATTTCGGCTTAGTGGGCGGTTGCTGATCCCAACCGCGGGGTGATCTCACTCGGGATTATCCAGTAAGGGGTAGTCCCGGCCTCGTGTTGCAGGGGAGCGGGCGTACTCCTCGGTACGGTGATCTAGGCCCCGTACTGTGACAGGTGGTTCCCCAGTGCCTAGTCATTGGTTGGAAATCCATTCTCCCTACGAGCCTTGTACGAGTTTTGTTTGTATTACCCACTCTGTGGCTTGTAGCTGGAATTTAATCATGTAACAATTTCGGCTATTTTATAAGTATTTGTATATAGACCCTATTATAATATCAGGAGATTTCTATAAAAAGTGTTTTAGCTATCGTAAGGTAAAAACCCGACATGTTTATTTGTGGCGTGGTATTACGAGATGCTTTTGTTTTCAAAGGATTTTTGAAACTTTAATAATCAATTGGGTGTGATTTTCTCACGCTGGTATTCCAGACTGAATCGGGTGTTATTTAACTGTAATGGTCGGGTCAGACCGAGTATTATAGGATACAGGATATGATGCTGTGGAGCTCAGAAGACGAGCTGGAAGACGACACGTACTCTCGTACTTATTTATATATATATATATTCCGCTGTGTTGAGTTGTTGTGTATCCATTTGTATGAATATTGATGTTGAGCTGTGATTGATGTACTCTGATTATGTAATATATGTAAACAGATATATTTGTTTTGAGTAAAGATTATTTGTTGTCTATTATATTTTATTCCGCTGCGACGGTTAGATTCTGTTGTTGTTTTCTATTTTCTTCTTCTACCTCTTCTTCTTAAACCCTAATGGTTCGTATTTCTGTACCACTTGAGTTTATTTAGGTAGAATAGTGTTAACTCAAGGGGTACGGATTTGCGGGACGTTACACTTGGTATCAGAGCTTAGGTTGGTGATAACCTTGGCTCTGGTGGAAAATTACTCAAATAGAGTCCGTAGTACTCTATAATGAGTTTGAGTGTATTAATAGATATGAGCGCGTATTTGTTAGTGAATATAAATTGTTTTAATATTGTGTTGATTAGTTTATTGAGTGGCATATGAACCTTCGTCGACACAGTCTGCGCAAATGTATTGAAAGCGTTTCTAAACACTTGAATAGAACAATTGACACGGTATTGTTTTAAATATGGGTGAATGAAATAATTTTACCCAAAAACATATTTTGATATAAAGAATAGTTTTTGAAAACTATTTAGCTTAAATATGGTTGCTTGGATGTTATTGGATGTTAGGATTGATGATATTCAAGTATTATCATTGTTAAGTGAAAATTTAACAAAAAATTGAAATATAACTAAAATTAAGGGAATAAATTCATTACAAAATGAAATTTATAAATGTGAATTATAAATGTAATTTATAAAATTTGAATATAATCAAATGAGTATTTGTATGAGCATAAGCTATGTAAATTAATTATAGTTAAAATTAGTCTAAGCGGGATTTGGAAATTTAAATCCCGGAGATTTGGAAGTATTTTGAAGATAAATGATAGCATTAGTGTTTTGGAGATATTTCTAAATGGAAATCTATTTTAAATGAATTTTGAAAGTGATATAGCATTGAAATCACTTGGATTATTGGAAAATAATTCTAACGATGACGGCCGCATCATCTGTATTTTCGAATTTCTAAGTGAAGAATTGCTACCAAATTGATTTGTTTAGAAAAGCAAGTTGTTTTTGAAACATTTCAAAGAAAATTTGTTGGGAATAAAACCAGGATTGGTTTAATTTTTGAGAAATGAGATTTGAAATGTTGAAGATTTCAAGATGATTCTAAACCAAAGCCGGGTGTTTAAAGATCCTGATGAGATAGGTTGTAAGCTTATAAATTAAGATGATTTTTAAATCATGAAAGAAATATAAGCTTTGAATAATGGAAATTATATTTAAAATGAAAATGAAATTAACAAGGATTGGGAAATAAAATTTGACTCGATTGACATTAAATGGATAAGCTGAAAATAATATTCAGTTGTTTTCGAAATAAGTTGAAATTGAATTGAGTAAAATAAATCTGAGTTAAAGTAAAATTGAATTGGAATGAGAATTCAATTAAATTAATAAATGAAATTAAATTCTTACCTGAACAAATGGAAAACAAGTTGGATAAGAATTGGAATTGGAATCAATAAACAAGAATAACTTATAAAAGAATCAGAATTAGAAATCCATAGAAATAAAATATGCTTGGGCTATAAATAAATAGAAGGCTTGAGTTAAAATTAAAAGATGAACATATTCAAGCCTAAAATGAATGGAAATCTGTAAAATAATAAGTTGTGATTTATAAAATTAAAAGTGGGATAGAAAAACGCACGATTAATATTTTGATGAATTGGAAAATGAAAAGAAAATCCAAACTTGAATTATAAAATAAATTTGAACTTAAGAAAATTTAAATGAAGAGATTTTGAGATTAAAATCAAGTTTTGGATTATAAGTTGGAGAAAAACTATTTAGATAATAATTAGATAATGATAACCAATGTAGCTAAGGAAAAGCTGAATTGGTGAGTTAATATTGAAGTTTGGAAATAAAACTCAAGTTATAAGTCAAATTCGAATTGAATCATTAGTGAAGAAATATAATTGATAGTGGCCATGCAATTAATTAAATGAACTGAGAATGTAATTGAATTGTGAGTCCATGAAATTGGTGAAAAATTGAAAATGGAAAGTAGATTCGGAACTTGAGTTATAAATTAAAATTTAACTTGAAGTGTTAACATGTAACAACCTGCATATTTATCGAGTTTGTATTTAAATATTTTATTTAAATATTAACTCGTTAATCGGATTTTGGTCCGAAAAGCTACTTTTTGCAAACGGTCAAATTAGGACTCGGGACCACTTCCATTGAGTTCGAAATGTCGTTTACAACTTTTTTAAGTATAAACATCGATAGGTTTAGAGTTAGTGAAATTTCACTAACTTTTCCGGCTTTGGACTTTGGGTTAGTTTAGCCTATTAAGCCCAAGTTCCAACCCTCTTCTCCTCACTCTTCATAAATTTCCTAACTAATCAAGCTTTGGCATTAATGGTGGAGGGAATGTGAAATTAAAATTCCAAAACTCAAATTCAATTGCAATCCATCTTTCTACTCCAAATTCAAGAAGAAGACATTGGATTCAAGCTTCTTTTGCTTAGATAGAAGAAGGATTGATTCTTGCTTGCTTAAAACTTCATTTTCATTGATATTTGGTGCAAAGGTGAGATTTTTATCTCACAATTCTAGCCTATAACTATATTGGACTTTTGGGAATGATTCCCTATCATTTTTGCATGCATGTTAGCATTTGGTTTGGATTGGATTGGCGAAAAACTCCAATTTTTAGCGTTTTGGTGAATTTTCTGCACTTAGGTCGTTCTGGCCATTTTTAGGTCGTTCGGAGTTAAGTCGTTCGTCCATAGGTCGTGAGTCGTTCACGAGTTAACCCTAGGTCGTTCTGGCCATTTTTAGCTCGTTCGGAGTTAAGTCGTTCGTCCATAGGTCGTGAGTCGTTCACGAGTTAACCCTAGGTCCTTCTGGCCATTTTTAGGTTGTTCGGAGTTAAGTCGTTCGTCCATAGGTCGTGAGCCGTTCACTAGTTAACCCTAGGTCGTTCTGGCCATTTTTAGCTCGTTCGGAGTTAAGTCGTTCGTCCATAGGTCGTGAGTCGTTCACGAGTTAACCCTAGGTCGTTCTGGCCATTTTTAGATCGTTCGGAGTTAAGTCGTTCATCCATAGGTCGTGAGTCGTTTACGAGTTAACCCTTAAGTCGTGCAGCACTTCAGTCACGCAACCCTTAAGTCGGTTACGAGTTATCCCGATAGGTCGTTGGACCCTTAACTCGTAGGTCGTTGGACATTATCTCGTTAGGTCGCTCCTGGCCTAACCCTTAAGTCGTGCAACTCTTAAGTCGTGCAACCCTTAAGTCGTGGAACCCTTCAGTCACGCAACTCTTAAGTCGGTCACGAGTTATCCTGTTAGGTCGCGACCTCTGTTAAGTCGGCCATGTTGGATCGTGAGTCATCGTTAGGTCGCGAACACCTCTAGGTCGCAACCACTAAGTCGCTTGACCCCTTAGACCCCTAGGTCGCAACCGTTAGGTCGCTCGACCCTATCGCTCTTAGGTCGTTAGACCCCCTTTTTGTCTTCACTAGGTCGTACCGTTAGGTCGCTCGACCCTATCCCTCTTAGGTCGTTAGACCCCCTTTTTGTCTTCACTAGGTCGTCAGACCCCCTAGGTCGAACCCCGTAAGCGGTGGCGTTGCCCCCGCACCCCCACCTTGTGGGGTTGCCACCCCCCTGGACCCCCCTCCGTAGGGGATCTTATCTGAAAAACATTCAACAGAACTTGCTTTGTTGAGTTGCTAAGTTGACCATTCTTCGAGACAAACTACCTCTGGTTATCTCGGCCACGTTTGGTCGTTGGGGAACTTCCACTTTGATGCTTTTGAGCTGATTTCCTTGGATTTTATTCACATCTCTGAATGTGATCTTTGTGATGATTGTTTCTACAATCTCTTCTGTGATTTGTCATTTTAAGAATATAAAGGTTTCAATACTAGTAGTAAATATCAAAACTCTTTTAACAAACAATTTCAACTCTATTTTTAATAACAAAGCTCTTTTCTTAAACCATTTTCCAATCTATTAGTATATACAAACCTTTACCTCACTCGGGTGAGAAATCTAATTAAACGACTTAGTAAAACAAGTGGTATGAAACGCTTGCGTTCACTTCGTCGGTTAATTCTTGGACTTGTTCGATTGAACCACTTGTGACAAATTTTATTAGTGAAGATTTACAGTTTGTTCGTAAATATTTAAGTTAAGCAAGTGGTTATGGGACATGAAGCTAAACTTCTATATTTACTAGCTTAGTGTAATTGACACTTCTCGTTGATCATGACGATCATTCTGATGATTTGGACTAGCAACTGTGCGATGTCTCTTGTTGCGAGGTTAGACTAGACACCACTTGTGTGATTCCACTAACACATACCTTTTTGCTTTTTGGTTAGTCTGGACCTCAATCTGTGTGATTCCATTCACACATGTGGGGTAGCTCCCCTTGGTCTTCGGACCGTCATGTGATAGGCCTCTTTCTCTTTTCTATGATTTCTGGACTTCTTGCATTGATTTCTAGAATTTATGTCATTGACTTGTCATGAGTACAAGTTTGGGGTATGATGCCCTTTCCGAATCTTTGAGAAGATTCTTGTGATATTGATTATCTCTTATTGATTGATCTTCTGTTGATCATTATTTACATACTTATAGTGGTATGTCATTATGGATATTTTATGTTTATGCCATATCTTTTATGTTATATCATGTCATCTGATATTTATAGCTAGACTGATCCGTTTATTATTTGCTTAAATAATACTCGGGTCAGACCGAGATGTAACAGGTGCTTCTGCTTGACTTCTTCCCAGGGATTCATCACTCTGACTTTTGTCTAACTGTTTAGATTAGATTAGCAGTTTTTGTTGTATACACTTGAGATATAGACTCATAGTTGTATTCTTTTGTATAGCACGTGTTGCTATTCTTTTGTATTATTGTGGATCTTACTGACCACTACTCTGATGTACACTTTCATGTGTTAGTTATATATTCATATCTTCTTCCGCCCTTGTGATATGGATGTCTGTGACTGATTTGTGTTATGATTATTTCTATGTTTGTTTCCGAAGATTATTCATAGCCACCATGTGATAAGCAATTACATGGGTGGTCGCTCCTCAACAGCCTTATTCTCCGTGCTAGTTGACAGCACTACACCGTAGTGTTCTTGGCAAGTGTGGGTATAGAGGTGGGGCGTCACATAAAAGATTAAATATAGTTAGGAATGTGTCGAATAAATAAAAATGTAAATGGATTAAAATAGTAATGATTTGTATTGCGAATAAAATCCAAATAAGTGGAAATAAATTGGATATGGCCTTGGAATCAATTGAGTTAAGTTGAGTATAAAAGAGTAAAATTTGCTGGTAAAATGAAAATGAGCTTAAGTATAAAAATTGAATAAATTGAAGTAAATTGACTTAAGCTGAATAGATGGAAGAGAGTTGAATTTAAATCAACTTGAATTAAGTTTAATGATATTGGGTTGGATTTAAATCAAGCGAAAATAAATTTAAATCGAAATAGAATTCGGTGAGTTACAGATATTATTTAATGGAGTGAAAATTCTTAAATAAATAATTGTAAACTATTTAAATGTTAAGGATTTGAAATAACTTGGAGTCTATAAAAAAAATTTGAAATGGTTATTGAATGAAATAGCTTAGATTGTTTTTGAGCTAAATAAAATAGTTTGGAATAAACAAATATGGAATAAAATGTAAATGAATGGATTGTGAATAAAATTTAAATTGAATGTGTCGAGCTAAATAAATAATTGTGAATGAATTAAAATAAAAGGGAAATTAAATTGGTAATGAAGATGAACCTAAAATGTTAATACTTTTGTATGAACTAGTTTGGTTAATAGAAGGAAATGTAAGTGAATGGATTCAATTTTAAATGCAATGAAAATGAGAATATACGGATTTTGCATAAATCCGAAATGGAATAGAATTAAGTATAAATTGAGTTGAAATCAATTTAAATTGGTATAAAACATAAGTACTTATTTATTCACATAAATCTCGTTGAATTGCATAGAATAACTTGTCATTTGATGTAAATATGAGTAATTAAAATTCTATGAGTTGATAGAAGTAAAATAAATTGATTTTGGAAGCAACTGAGTTAAATACGAGATTAGTTTGCTTAAAAATAAATTAAATGTAAATGATCGAGTTTTAAAATAGTTTATAAATAAATTGAAACAATTGAATTAGTATGAAATTTGTATAAATTGCTTACGGAAAATGTTTGATATGCATTTCTTTTAGAATTCATATGTTTTAACTATTGTAAGTGATATGCTGTTAAACTTCATATGTTTGGCACTTACATGTTTAAATTGAGTAAGTACAGGTACCTGGAAGCCGTATGGCTGGATTTGGGTTGCATTAACTGCTAAATAAATAAGCTGCTTGCTTAAAATGCTAAATAAGTTACGCCTACACAATAAAAATAGGAAATATGAACTGTTTTTGGTTTTTCCGACCGGGTGGGTCGATGTATATATATTTATCTCTTCTGTCAAATTGCTAAAGCTCCTCCGTACAAAGGGGACTCTGCCAAAAATTTTCAGAAATTTTGAGAGTTAGAAAATTTTTGGAAAATTTTGTTAACGACAAAACGGTTTTGAAATGAAAATTGAAATAAGTTAGTAAATGAAACTAATTTAAAATAATGACATGGATTAGTTATAAATAAAAAATAAAATTCAATATTTAGAGTTGAAAATAAATTAAATTCATATGATAATGAAGGAATCAATTTGAATAGAAATAGATACAAATTATAGTGGGAGATGAAAATAAATATAAGAAACGTATATAATGCTTATACTAATTTAAGAAGGGAATGGTGAATTCTTGATTGGGAATTGATACTACAAATAATATTGGAATGAATAGATATTGGCATTTTGTGAGGAAGTCGATAAAATGTTTTTGGAACGTTGTGAGTGGAAATTAGTGCTAAGCAGGATATGGAGGTATTATAAAAGGGAAAAGGAAATTGGATTTGATTTCAAGAGATAAATTTGAAATGCTCGACAAAAAGGTATGTATTTAAATTTGGTATGAAATTTGATTGGGATTTGGATTGATCCACATGGTTTTTTGTTTTCTTTTTGGATTTGGGAGGCCGCAGAGCCATTTTTGTAGTAGTACCGAGCTAGCCGCGCAAAGGAGACGTTGGCGAAATTTTTCGAAAATTTAGAGAGTTAGAAATTTTTTGAGAAAATTTGATAATCCAAAATTCAGTTTTAAACTTAAACTTGAATAGTTGAACAAGTAAGTTATTTCAAAACTATAGAAGGTTTTGGAGAAGTTTGGAAAGTTAATAAGAATAATAATGGGTCTTTTATAAAAAGATAGTTAGTAAGATGTTGAATTGTTAAAACTGTTTGGTTTTAGGGAAAAATAATAAACGGGTATTGTATCATTTCTCCCTAACTAGTAAATTTCGGGGACGAAATTCTTTTAAGAGGGGAGGAATGTGATGACCCGGAATTTTCGAACATTTAAAATGGAATATTTAATTGTTTTAAATATTCAATAGAGTAATTTTAACTTGAATCACGAATATCACAAATTATTTGATAATTAAACTTTTGAATTAAATAATTGGAAGTTGAGCTAAATGTTGAATCTGAAATTTTAAACCTGTTGAATATAATTTGAAGGCTTGTAAATTTTATATTGATAACACCGAAGATAATAGAAGTTGTAAAATTGAAATTAGCAGTGGTTTGTTCATTTTTAAAATTTTATAGTTTAAATTGAATTTAAAAATAACCTTTCGAGGCACGGTCTCGGAATTCGATGAAAACAGTTCCATTGGGTCCGTAATATTGAATTATTATCAGATTTCAAATTTTGTTTTGATCGGAATTGTCGTGTGAGCGTACGATCAGTTAACGCGTTGAAAATTTAATAAAACTTTAGTTGATCAAATTAATATCGTCGGTGCATTCTTAAACACGTTTTCCTTTTTATACTCAACCGAAATTCCTTCACAATTAGCTGCCTTTCCTTCAAATCGTTGTCTCCTTTCGTCCATAACAACATCATCGTGCCCACTTTCAGCAGACAACATTCCAGAGCACGCTTTCGTTTCTTTGATAATTTCCTGATCCTCTCTCGTTATTCAATTCGAGAATATTTATTCCTTCATCATCCTAAAATCAAATTGCCCATCCCTCTACTCAGAACAAATCACATCTTTGAAAAAATAAGGGAATCAAATTAATGGCCGTGGGTTTTTCCCCCTCATCGCTCGCGTCCTCATCCACCTTCCTTTCGAATCTGATAGCAATCGAATTAGGGTTTCCCTACCAAACCGTTCACTTAATTATTATATACTCTAAATTGCCTTAGTATCTTCCCTCTTCTCTTCCAAACTAACAATCCCCAAAATAATAACCATCCAAATCTCTACCACCGCCTCTTTCGTCTCCACTTCTCTGCTTCGTGATTTTTTTGATTTACCGGGTTCCATAACTCTACGCCGCAGTTGAAGTTCGTGAGGAGTAAGAACGTGTTGGTGAGCATATTGTCGAACATGATAGATGAGGCGGAGCTGCAAAGGGCGACGGGAAGGTAAGAGGATGCTGGAGGCGGATGTGAGGTAGAGTTGCTGTCTGGAGAAGGTGGAGGCCATGAATATAGTGTATAGACAAAGCAGGGTGGCGGACGGGGTCCATTGGACTGGTGGAGATTAGGGTTGCGATGACGATTCGAACTTGGGTGAGCGATCGATGTAGGGTTTGTCGCGATTGGTTTGAGAGGTGGGAGGCACGTCAACATGATGGTCTGGATCGCGAGGTGTTAGCTGAAGTCGTGGGAAGGCGTGGGTAGATCAAGTCTGGTGCTCGAGATTCTGTAAGGTATTTTTATATATATATTTTTTATATATAAAAATAAGTAATAAACATTGTTTCCTGGATGCAGTAATTTTACATTTTTTTTGTTTGAACAACAGTGACTATAATCTGGAAATTCGTTAACTATAGAAATATAGGGATTTTAAAGAAATGTTATATGGAGTCCATAAAGAAAAGAGAAAGGCAGATCATTAAAGTATAGATCGTTTCAAAAATGATAATAATAAAATGGAATGGGTACACATATGTACCTATTTTTATTTAAAGCTAAAATTTAAATTAGGGGGAATAATTTGGTTAAATTGGTTAATTAACTTATCTGTTTATTTTAGTTACTAAAAATAATTTACCTAAGGAGAATTAGTTTAAAAATGAATAATTAGTTGTTTAAAATTAAACGGAATTAATGGTTTAATTAGTTCGAATATTAACAAGACATCTAATGATTATTCAAGGTTAAAAATCAAGAAACCAAGGCAATATTGGAATGGATTGCAAATAGAAGCAAAGATGAGTTAATCTCACTCAGTTAAATTTAATTTTAAATGATTAAATTTAAATAATTGTTGGATGGTTGAATTGATTGATGTGATATAGTATGATATTTTGGAATTGGTGTATAATATTGTGCTAACGTCTGTGGATGCAGGGAAACAGGTTGGAGGGATCCAACTGGATCCCTCAACATTTATTTAAATTATTTAATACCCTCTGTTGTGATTATTTTATATTCTGTGATGAATATTATTGATAATTAAAATATTAGATGTTATGGTTTACCTGAATATATTCCGATGCACTAAGTTATCAAGATATATAGAATTGGATTTTTGAAATAAAACGAAGAAAATTGGTAAAGGAAATAATTATAGAAAATTTTAAGTAAATTAAAAATAAATTGGATAATTATAATAGTAGTTTTAAATTCAAATAAATAAATTCCCTATATGGAAAGGAAATTTGAATTAACAGAAGGTTAATGAATTTTAAACTTCAGCATTTATTGTTTTTAAAAAAAATGAACAAAACATTTATTTAATATTTTAGACTTAAATTATTGAAAAGAATAAAGAAGAAATTGGGAAAAGCTGAAATTCAATTTGAAATCAAACGAAAATTAAAATTATAAAGTCCATAATTAATGAATTTTTAAAATGAATTAAGAAAGTAAAGATATTTATTTCAAATGGAGTGAATTGGAAATCAATTTGGAAAATTGATTTAAGTGATTGAAGTTGGAATTTTTCCCTGAATAACCAAGTACGTTTTCAAGTAAATTTTTATATATAAGTTAATTGTTTTAAAATTGTTTTAAAGGGTATGTTTTGAAAATTTTATTAATATTTAAAGTCTAAAGTAATTATGTCCTTTTAATTTATTATCACAGTAATTATTTAAAAAGTGATTTGGTGTTTGGATTTGTAAAAGTGGAAATCTAGTTTTATATTTTATTAAGTAACTTTATTTTCTAATATTCATATAGGATGTATTTTTAACAAATTATTGAAATAGTTTAACTTAAATGTTTTAAAGGTATATATTTCAAAGTAAAGAGTTTTAAAATTAATTTTAAAAATCTAGTTTTGTGCTTGGTAATTACAGTGGAAATAGAAAATATTTTGGAAAGTTTATTCTGAAAAGAAAGATGGTTTTCAAACTGTTTTCAAAAGGATTGAGAATAGAAATATATCTTGTGAAGATATCTGAGATAAATAAATAATTTAGGAGACTATTTATTGGTTGATGGTTGCTTATGAATATAGATTGATAGTTAAACAACCGATTATCAATATTGGACAAATACGTTGATCGTTTCGAAGAGACCAGGATCGAGATTTATTTCTCGAAAACCACTTTGATCCGGTTTGTACGTTTCGTGAAAACGAGTTTGGATTCGAAGATGGAGCAGTGAAGTGCAAGGGCTAATCGCTACTAATCCTGAGGATATTTCCAAAATGGATGTAGTAGGAATAGTGCCTTCGGTTCTGTTTGAACCCGGGACGGACTGGTATGGATGAATTATTGCGAAACATCGTCAGGTGGACGATGGGCATTCTAGGGGATATTGTTCTAAAAAGGTAACGCTTAGCCACAAGCCTCATCAAATGGGAATGACTGAAAATCCGGGGTTATGCAGCAAGGCTAGGTGGGTAGCACCCAAGCAGGGTGAGGTCATTCCTGTCTAGATGTCCCTTTTTATTTCGGCTTAGTGGGCGGTTGCTGATCCCAACCACGGGGTGATCTCACTCGGGATTATCCAGTAAGGGGTAGTCCCGGCCTTGTGTTGCAGGGGAGCGGGCGTACTCCTCGGTACGGTGATCTAGGCCACGTACTGTGACAGGTGGTACCCCAGTGCCTAGTCATTGGTTGGAAATCCATTCTCCCTACTAGCCTTGTACGAGTTTTGTTTGTATTACGCACTCTGTGGCTAGTAGCTGGAATTTAATCATGTAACAATTTCGGCTATTTTATAAGTATATGTATATAGACCCTATTATAATATCAGAGGATTTCTATAAAAAGTGTTTTAGTTATCGTAAGGTAAAAAACCGACATGTTTATTTGTCGCGTGGTCTTATGAGATGCTTTTGTTTTCAAAGGATTTTTGAAACTTTAATAATCAATTGGGTGTGATTTTCTCACGCTGGTATTCCAGACTGACTCGGGTGTTATTTAACTGTAATGCTCGGGTCAGACCGAGTACTATAGGTTACAGGATTTGATGCCGTGGAGCTCAGAAGACGAGCTGGAAGACGACACGTACTGTCGTACTTATTTATGTATATATATTCCACTGTGTTGAGTTGCTGTGTATCCATTTGTATGGATATTGATGTTGAGCTGTGATTGATGTAATCTGATGATGTAATATATGTAAACATATATATTTGTTTTGAGTAAAGATTATTTATTATTTATTATATTTTATTCCGCTGCGATGGTTAGATTCTGTTGTTGTTTTCTATTTTCTTCTTCTGCCTCTTCTTCTTAAACCCTAAAGGTTCGTATTTCTGTACCACTTGAGTTGATTTAGACAGAATAGTGTTAACTCAAGGGGTACGGATTTGCGGGACGTTACATTGCTGATGGGCTGCAATTCGGAGCTTAGCCTCTTCCCTTCTTTCATCAAGGAAGTCAAGTGCTTCAAGTTGCAGCTTTTCATTTTCAGCTTGGTTGAAATGGATTCTCCTGTGTGAGGGGACCTCTATTCCCACCGGAATCATTGCTTCTGATCCATATGCTAATGAGAATGGAGTGTGCCCAGTCGCAGTTTTGTGGGTAGTTCTGTATGCCCATAGTGCTAGTGGCAGCTTATCGACCCAACCACCTTTTGCTTTTTCCAGCTGTTTTTTGATGGTTGATTTGATAATTTTGTTCACTGCTTCCACTTGCCCGTTTTCCTGCGGATGAGCCACTGCTGTGAAGCTTTTTTGGATCTTGAATCGCTTGCAGAAGTCCTAAAATTCTTCGCTTTTGAATTGGATACCATTGTCTGTGATTATCTTCTAAGGCACACCATACATGCAAATGATATTTTTAGTCACAAAGTTTATCATCTTTTTAGAGGTAATAGTAGCCAATGGTTCAGCTTCAGCCCATTTAGTGAAATAATCAACAGCAACAATAGCATATTTGATTCCGGACTTTGCAATTGGCGAAGGTCCAATGAGATCTATCCCCCAAATGGCGAATGGCCATGGACTGACCATCTGTGTTAGCTCAATGGAAGGTGCTCTTGGGATTTTTGCAAATCTTTGGCACCTGTCACACTTTCGGGAGTAGCTAGCAGCGTCTCGATTAATATCTGGCCAAAATACTCATAGTGGAGAATTTTCTTTGCTAGAGTTTGGCCACCTGAATAGTCCTCACACTCTCCTCCACGCACCTCAGCTAAAATTGTATTAGCCTTTTCCTTGGTTACACATCGAAGTAATGGCATCGAGAATCCCCTTCTGTACAACCGGCCGTCTTAAATTACATATCTCGGGGCTTTTCTTAACAGCTTCTGGCGCTCTTTTGAGTTTTCTGGCATAGAGCTGTTGAGTAGATATTCTTTGATCGGAGTCATCCACGGCTCCTGCTCTTGAGATACGGCCATGATCCAGTCAATATCCATCTCATCAGTACTTGGAGCTGACAAGACTTCCACAGGGACCAATCCCAATAATTGAGCTTCACCAGAACTTGAATACTTTGTGAGTGAATATGCCTTCATGTTCTCTTCCCGGGGTATATGGCTTATTGTATAATGATCAAAATCATTGAGAAGCTCCCGGGCCTTTGACAAGTAAGCTGGCAGATTTCCTCCTTTAGTTTGAAACTCTTTCTTGGCTTGGCATACAATAAGCTGAGAATCACTGAAGATCTGCAATACTCTGACATTCAGTTCTTTAGCAATCTTTAAGCCCGCAATAAGAGCTTCATATTCTGCTTCATTATTTGTCGAAGGAAATTCTAATCTCAATGCATAGCACAATGACCGCCCTTCAGTTTTTCAAGCACAACCCCAGCCCCAGAACAATAGTCATTTCTTGCACCATCAACATATAATTTTCATCGGATTGGGGTGTCATCAGTCACTTATTCCTCACTGTCACCTTTATCTATGTATTCTGCAATAAAATCTGCTAAAGCTTGTCCATTGATAGCTCTTCGGGGATGATAGGTGATATCGTATTGGCTGAGTTCAATATTCCACTTCAGAAGACGGCCCGAAGTCTCCGGGCGAAATAGGACTTGCTTTAGAGGTTGATCAGTGTGGACTTTAATAGGATGAGCTTGGAAATATGGCCTTAACTTTCTGGACATAATCAACAGACAATAGGCAATCTTTTCCAGTTTTGAATAATTCATCTCTGCCCTAGTGAATCTTTTGCTGATGTAATATATCGGGCGCTGAACTTTTGCGTCTTCCCTTACCAGTGCTGCACTGAAAGCATGAGATGAAACTGCCAAATATATGAAAAGATCTTCACCATTGTTGGGCTTAGATAGTACTGGAGGCGTTTCCATGTGACGAATCAGTTCATCAAAAGCTTTCTGACATTCAGGAGTCCATTCGAAGTTTTTCTTTCCTTTCTTCAGAGCATCAAAGAAGGGAATTCATTTATCAGTGGCCCTGGAAATAAACTGACTCAAAGCAGCGACTTTCCTGTTGAGGCTTTGCGATTCTTTCTTTGTGCTAGGATCTTTGACTTCTCTTAAGGCAGTAATCTGAGCAGGATTAGCTTCAATGCCCCTAGCACTCACAATGAAACCCAAGAATATTCCGGACTCTACCCCGAATGAACATTTCAGAGGATTTAGCTTCATTCCATACTTATGGAGGATCGCGAACATTTCTGCCAAATGATCCATATGGTCTACTGCCTCCTTCGATTTCACCAACATATCATCAACATATACTTCAATAGTCTTGCCAATCTGGGGCTTGAACATGGCATTAACAAGTCTTTGATAAGTTGCCCCCGCATTCTTTAGTCAGAAGGACATGACTTTATAGCAGTAAAGACCAACATCAGTGATGAAGCTCGTGTCCTCCTGATCTTGCTCATGCATCATGATTTGATTATATCCTGAGTAAGCATCCATAAAAGACAATAATTCATGCCTGGCTGTTCCATCCACCAACTGATCGATTCTGGGTAACGGGAAACAGTCCTTGAGGCATGCTTTGTTCAAGTCTGAAAAGTCGATGCATACTCTCCACTTTCCATTTGCCTTTTTAACGAACACCAGATTAGAAACCCAATTTGGATAATTGGATTCTCTAATGAAGCCATTTTCCATGAGCCGATCTACTTCTTCTTTTAGTGCTGTCGACCTTTCAGGACCTTGGGTTCTTCTTTTCTGCTTTACAGGTGTAAATTTTGGATCAATATTCAAGGCATGCACCGCGATTTCTGGAGATATTCCACACATGTCGGCATGGCTCTAAGCGAATACATCCAGGTTTGCTTTCATGAATGATATCAACATATTCTGAATCGACACACCGAGTTGTGAATCCACATTCAGCACCTTATTTGGATCATTCGGGTCAACAGGTATTGGCACCGTCACCACTCTACTCTCCCCGGCACTCGTTTATCTGGGATAGATCTCTTTTCGGGCACCACTATGCTCACCAGTGCATGGTCCACCCCGTAATTACTACAAGGTGTGTCTTTGATGTGGAGCAGAGCTGCCGCACCCTTACCCATTTCTCTCTTATTCTCCTCCCGTAACTCTGTGAGATAGCATTCTCGTCCAGCATTTTGGTCCCCCTTTCATAACACCGACGTTATTATCAGTGGGGAACTTCATAGTCAGGCACTATGGGACGAGAATGGCCTTGAATGCAGCAAGAGTTGGTCAACCCAAAAAGGCATTGTAAGTAGAGAATTCATCAATAATCACAAAACTTTGCTTTTGGACCACCTTCTTTTCCCCTTCTCCAAGTTCTACAAATAGGTTAATAGTTCCAACAGGCTGTTTTGGTTCTCCAGTGGACCCAACAATTTTCTGTAAGGAAGCTTGGACATCGGCCATTGGAATTTTCATCTGATCAAATGTCTTTTTGAAAAGGACATTGCAAGAGGCGCCACAGTCATAAAGCGCCCTTCTTACAATGGCTGGTCCGATGCCTGCAGATATCACCAAGGGATCCATGGTGGGAGCCTCGACACCAACAGAGTCTCTAGCCCGGAATATGATGTCATCGTTGAAAGTTCTTTGCTGTTTTAGAGGTGCAGCATCTTCCAAGATAAAAACACTTTCTTCAGACGGGGCATATCTCAAAGCATGAGCGTATCTCTCCATCTCACCCCAACTTCTGCCTACTGGGTGAGGACCCCCTGCGATAACATTAATGATAGGCCTTTTAGATTCATACGCTGCAGTCCTCTCACCTGAGCTGGGTTGATGAGCAGGAACTTGTTGCCCCTGAGTAGATGAAGTTGGGTCGTTTCTGTTTCTCTTCACATATTGTTGAAGTTATTCTGTCTCAAAAGCTCCTCAATCAAACTCTTTAAATGGCAACATTCATTAGTGTCATGGCCAGGTTGATTGTGGAACCGACCGAATCTTCCATTATGCACAACATTTTTCCCAAGCCTCAACTTAGGTGGTTTTGGGTATTCAATAGCATCTTTGGTTGCGAAGAAGATATTCTCTGCAGTATTAGTTAAGGGAGTGAAATCTGAAGGTCTAAAGTGGCGAGTTTTCTTCGCATTTCTCTGCTTTTATCCATCGTCATTCTCCCTCTTCTGGCCACCAGATTCCTTTTTGTTTGAAGCAACATTGTTGTTCTCAACTTCAGTCACGATTAGTTTTGCCGGCACTGGAAGGCTTTCTAGGCGCATAAATTCATCGGCCTTCTTGTAGAACTTCTTAAGTGAATTTGGCTCTTTCATCTTTAGCCATTTTTCGAATTCACTTGATTTGTCAATAGCTCGCATCAACTAAGTCAGAATCATCCGAGGCTCCGCATTATCCACTTTGGCCAAGGCTATATTAAAGCGGTTTAAGAAAGATTTGAGAGGCTCTCCGGGGCTTTGCTCGAGGCCGGATAGTGACATTATACCCTTGGCCTTTGAAGCATATAACCTGAACTGATCTTTGAATTTCCGAGTTAGGTTGGTGAATTGATCCACAGATCGAACTGGCAGCTTCATGAACCAAAGCAAGGCCACTCCTTCCAAGTACACAGGAAAGTACCCGCACTTGATCTCATCCGTTGCTCTGGCACCTGTCATATGCCGGTCATATTTGTATAAGAACTGATTAGGATCACTTGTCCCCCGATAAGCTGGAATAGTGGGGGGAACAAACTTCTTCGGAAATTCAGCTTTTAGGATTCTTTCAGTAAAAGGAGACTTGCTTGGAGCAAACTCCCAGTCACATTCATCTTCTTTCCTTTGCATGCTTTCTTTCATAATTTGTCGAATCATTCCCAAGAGGTACTCCTTATCGTTTAGAGGCCCCGCGGGACAGACATCAACTACTTTTTCGAAAGTTTGCCTGGACAAACATTCGCGAAGAGTTGGCTACGGCCTTGAACCTCCGGCTTGGGGAGGTGCCCCTTCGCCGGTGCCAGCTGCCCTTTGAGGAATACTTTTTCCTTGGGAATTATGAGCATCTTCGGCAAAGGTTTCTTCATTTTTTTCTGGTTGATGGTTAACTCCAAGCAAAGAATTTAACCTGTCCAACATCAAAGTGTTCTCGGCTTCCATTTGTTGATACAACCTAGACACTACAGCATCCAACTTCACCCTTGTGACTCCAACACTAGGAGCGCTTCATTTGACGCGGGAGAAGTGGTAGTGTTGCCACAAGTATCTCTAGATTTAGTAGATCTACGCTTTCTTCCAGGAGCCATAATTTTAGATACACTTCTGGTTCTTAGGGAGAGTCGTTCAACAAATCTTGGTGAAGCAAAGATGAGAGCACTCCTGAGTTCGGTTTCTCAGTGAGAGCACCAAAAATGTTAACGCTAAAAATGTACGCTAACACCCCGGTGTGAGTTATGATATAGTGAAAGCACCAACCGTTGGTACGGGAACAACAAATAAGCAGAGAATAGCATAAAATTGTAAAGAGACGACAATTTTTATAGTGGTTCGGCTCAAAGTCAAGCCTACGTCCACTTTATATCTTTTATTATGATCTTTGAGTACACTTTGTTACAACTAAACTTCAAGTACAAGAAACTTCAAAGACTTAAGCTTCCAAAGTAGAATCGAATCGGTGAAGAAGTTTGATCCATTCTGGAATTGATCTCTGAAGTTGTTATGATGTTGCAGGACTAGGAGAATAAGTTGCTTAAATTTCAAAGTGGCAGAGTCTCGGCTTTTCCGGAAAATCCCCCCTGAAGTGTGGAGTAGGTGAGGTATTTATAGGAGAGGTTGGGTTTAGGTCGGCCCTGTCATAGGTCACGAGCGTCCTAAGGAGTTGCGACATAAGGAGTTGCAACATAAGAGTGATCCTGAGGTAGCATAAGTCGTTAACGACTTAGTGGAGTCATCCTGGACGAGATATATGCCTTGAGGGACTTAGTATGTGCAGTATAGGAGTTATCTCGGCTAGTTTAGGTCGCAAGCGACCTAATGGAAGAGGCAGTGTGCATTCGGCTTTACCCTGGAGCTCGCTAGGTCGTTAGGTCACTTTCCTTTTAACTCGCTAGGTCGTTAGGTCGCTAGGTCGTTTACTTTATAATCCATTGAGTTGTAGGAGCCTTTAGATCGTTATCCCGCTGAACCGTAGGGGTCCTTAGGTCGCTGGGTCGTTGGAGCTCCTTAAGCCGTTGAGTCGCGCCATGTTGAGCCGCTTTATGATTTAGGTCGCTCGGTCGTGCCACATTAAGCAGCCTTGTGCTTTTAGCTTGTTAAGTCGCTAGGTCATTAACCCTTTGAGTCGCTCTATGCTTTAGGTCATATGGTCGCTTATTCCTTTAGGTCGTTAAGTCCTTTGGGTTGTTGAGTCCTTTGGGTCGTTGACTCCTTTAGGTCGTAAAAAAGAGGTGTTAACATATAACAACATAATAAAAATAGAACTTCATTAAATTTCAAAGTAACAAGATCAAAACAAAATTCAACATAAGACATATATATAAGACAAAAGAAGAAATACAAACATCTTTGAACTTGCAATGGAAAAACAGCAAATATATTCAAGTATGAAGACATGAAGGACATAGGCATTTAATGCTTTCAACCTCAGCCACCACATATAAAAAAAATAAGTATGAAGGTTTGTACATGGACGAAGTAAACAAATCATTCAAATACAAAACAAGTAAATATATAGGAGACATAAAGTACTAAGGCAATTAATGCCATATTCTCTAGCCACCAAGGAAAAAATATCTCTGTCCAATATTTGTACCAGAAAAATACATTAACCCGTACACTTCTATTTTATATATCAAACTATCCATTTTAGTTCGTTCCTTCAAGCTAAGACCTACAGTAAGTAATATCCTCTACAACTCAAACAACATTCAGTTTAAAACCTCAAAACAACACTACAAATCAGAGATTATGAGGATGATCGCAGCTAGCAAAATTGCAAAGCCAGTTCAATATAGATGGGGCTCTGTTCATTTTGGAAACCACTATGAGTAACCTTCAACTTTACAATTTTTAGTATCTGAGTTGATTGCAATGGTTGATTTGGAGATTATGTTGTTGCAATCTCTTGTGTATATATGTTAGTGGGTAAAGGTATGTATGCATGTCATTTTGAAATGCCTCTGTTCCTGTTTTTCCTAAACCCAGATTTACAAATAAATCTATATCTCTTGATCTACTCATTGATCAAACATAGGGTATAAACAAAAAAAGTTGTTTTTTGGCTATGAGTTAAGATTTTAAAAAAAATTCATTCAAGTTATAACAACTCGTATATGTCTCTGGAAATCGACGTACTAAGTACAATCCTTCAATATGTCAAAAATCAAACACTTTAATTCAAGAATTCAGGATTATAAACTGAACCCTCGTACCAAATTATGATTTTTAGAGCAAAATTAATAATTTTTAAGTAAAGGGTTTAAGTGCAGTTTGACTTTGAGAGAAAATGGGTTTTTAGGCAATTTCCGGTGGTCGGAGACGCTAGGGGAGTCGGGTTTTCTCGTGGCAATAGAGGAGGCTACAGCGGTTCAGGGAAAAACAGCCAAAGATGCCCTCAATCATCGAAGCGACGGGGGCAAGCTGTTCTCTTTCGTAAACCTAGTTTTAGGTGTGATAGGTATTTCGATTCGTGCATCGTCCTCAGGCGACCGAGTTCGCCGTGGTTTGGGGGAATGGTGGAAGAGACATCGACGAAGCAATGACCGAAGTTTTGGGTCCTCTGGTGGTCGAGGCTTTGAGGAAGAGACATTTTTCCAGGTTTGGGGTGAAGTTCTCGTTCGTCTTCCAGGTTTGAGTTTGAACAAACACAAATTTGATTTCGCGCGTGTGAGGAAGTTTGGATGGTCAGAGGTGGTTGCGTGGATGCTGGCTGATGTGTTGAAGCCATCTTAGGTGACTGGAGTTAGTCGGCGACCATATGCATATGCACGGTGCATTGCAGTAGGTCTTGGCTCGAGTAATTTTTTTGGCTACAGGTTTTTTCTTTAACCTGACAGTGTTAGGTTTTTCTTTTAATTTAAACTGAATTTAAAAAGTGTAAAAATTCTAAACAAAGGTTTTACAACAAGTTTAAAAATCTAAATTCAAATGAATTTGAATTCCAGTTTTTATAAAAATTAAATTTTATAAAAATTAAATGTTTCAATAACTTTAAAGTGTTAATGTATATTATAAAATGAATAAAGATTTAAATAGAATTTAACTCAAGAAAGGGTAAGGGAAGACCCGAGTTATACTCGAGTAAACGCAATGTTTACCTTGGGTTTTATTCTCGAGTAAATTAATTTAATAAAATCTTAAATTACTTTGTTAAATAAAGCTTGGTATTGATAAAGTTAATAATGTTGACGAGTTTAAGTTAAAAATTTGATTTTAAATTATTAAGAGAGAGGTTTGTAAATGTAAGATGATAAATTAATTTAAAGTGTGAGTTAATTAAAATGTAAATTAATTTTTAGTTGTAATTAAATAGGTGGTTTATGATTAAATTAATTTGCAATTAAAAATTGATATTAATAATCTTATTTGATTTTTAAATTAAGTATATTAAATACTTAAAGATATTTTAAATTTAATTATTTTATAAATAAAGTTAAATTATAATTTAAGGTAAAGGTTTTAGAAATGTGATTTGGTATTTAACAAAGAGGATGTTTATCTTATGTAAAATTAAGATTTTGATAATTCATGAAATAAATTAAAGATTAATTAATTAATTAAAGTGGATTAAGTGGTTAGGAAAAATCACTTATTGTAATTAATTAAGAATAATTAATTAAATAGTAATTAATTAAGGGTTGATTAATTTAAGGAAAAATAATGAAAGAATAATTAAATAATTAAAGGTTAATTATTTAATAATTGAAGGTTGATTAACTTAAATTAATAAATGATTAAAGGACAATTAATCAAATGATTTGAAATCGTTTAATGTTGAATTAACCATGATTGATGACCCATCTGATTTAAATTAATCATATAATTAATTAAGCTTACTTATGGATGTTTGAACTCTATTGATTGTCGAACTGTTTGATATTTCTGATATGTTATGCTTTGTGCTATGAATTGTTTCGATGTGATGATTGATAAATGTAATTTATTTATCTGTACTATTTATCGGTGAATCTGTGAATGAACGGTAAGCGTTACAAATTATACCGCTTATCAATATCGATGTGTTTAAATATGTGATGTAATGATTTATGATGTTGCACTATTGTGTAAATCCCATGGCCTACACTATACACACACAAATATGGATTGCACGAGGAAATCGGCTAAATCATAGATTTAACAATTGAATTCTTGAATCCAAAATAGTTTGGAACTGGAATTGAAAGCTTTTGAAAATAAGTTTCAAAAATAAAAGTTACTGTAAATAACTTAATAAAACTTGAAATTTAAATAATTTGATTTAATTTTGAATTCAATATTTGAGATTGAATTTAATGATTTGGAAATTACGGTCTAAAAGGATTATACAAGTTATAGAGGTGTTTATATGGGTTTTTAACCATTTAAAAAAGTGGATTTGGAAATTTAAATTTAAATCCAAGTGTATACTTGAAAGGCTTTAACTGATGTAATTGTAATCTGTATTCCCAAAATGAAAACTATTTGTTTCAAATAATAATAGCTGTCTTAAAAAGAATGGATTCACAATTCGTATCGAAAGATTTCAAGTTTGAAATGAAATTGTAAATAGTTTGGAAAAAACTATGAATTAACCTTTGTCAAGATGATTAAATCTTGTTTTGAAATCAGAGAGAAATTTAAATGGTATACGTTCCATTTACAAGATTTGAATTGGTTTGAAAATCATGAATCAAATCTTTAATCGAAAGATTGATTGAATTAATCCAATTGAAATAAAGTTGTTTTGAAATCTTTGAATGGATCTTTGTGAAACTGGGTGAACTTTGTGAAATAAATCTTTTTATTAAAAAAAGATTTGAAATGGTAATTGGTTTAAACCATTTGAGAGAAAAGTTTGGATATTAAGTTGTGACTTAACTAAAATCCCATATCCATATGTTTTTGAATATTACGCTCATTATTCAGTTTAGCCAGGAGAGGACCTTTGTGCCATACAACCCCTTTCGAATAATGATATGTCGTTGTGGATAGCATTTGAAGACCGGTGGTGAAGACCGGGTAATTTCGAAAAACGAAAGGATAACCCGTTGATTGTCTTTGCACCGAGTCGCGCCGATATAGAGATTCCCTAAGTGATGGGAAGTCCGATCAAGATTGTAAATAACCGGATTGCAAGGGTTTCTTCGGAAGTGCCTTCGGTTCTGTTTGAATCCGGAACAGACTTGTATGGTTGTATGTCTGACACTGCACTTTGAGATATAAAGCAGATTTCTTTCAAAAACATATCTGTTGGTGCTGGAGAATTTATTCTCTTAATTTAACACACTTCTCTGAGACGTACGAGCTCAGAGGTTATGTAGTTGAAGGTTATCAGTGATATACTCCCAATTTGGTAGTGTGGCATGCTGAGTGTTGTTGTGTGTTGATGATCATTTGTTGATCATTTGTGATCAAAGCATGGCTTTGTAAAAAGCGTAGCTTTGTGGACGAGACTGCATCAGGACCTCACTCCCCGAAAATTGTCGAAACAGGAAAGATGCGGCAAGGTTATGAGGGTCGCACCCTTTGGGGTATGTCATTCCCTTCTGGAAAAGAGTGGTATCATGGTATGAAGCCTAGATACTTACTCATGTGGTCACTGCAAATCTATTACTGTGTGATACTTTGTGGTCGTTGGTTGTCGAGCGCTCAGATAAAGGTCCCAAAGGACCGGGGAATGGCATGCTCGAGAAGTAGTTACCTAGTTACAGAGGTAACCCGGCCTTGTGTTGGCAGAGATCCAGTTAGGTTCTCAGGACGTCCTGCTGTAACGACCCGTAAATTTCGACAATTTAATTTGTTAATTTAATAAGATTTTGTAATTAAGTTTTAGTAGAAATAATAAAAGGGGTAAATTAATATCAAAATGAAGGCTAAAATAAAATATATGAATGGTAATTTAAGCCTATTTATTTGTAATATGAATAAAAATTTCAATAAATAAAATGGTGTAAGTATTGTACATGGATATAATGTGAATATGGAAAATACAGCGTAGGCATTAAATTTGTAAGTGTAAGGACACATTGTTACAGTAATTGATTTTTAATTCGGGATACGTTATTTCAAGTTAATAATTTATAAACTTGAATGAACATTTCAATTTGACAAATTAATTCAAATATTATGACCTAATACATGAAATATGATAATAAGAACAATTGCAAACTTTTTATTTAGGGGCGAAATAATATTGATAGGTAGTAGTTGTTGTGAAGAATATTAAAGGTTATAATAGTGGGTAACTAGTAAATTCACTCATTTACCAATAAAGATAATTAGATGTGCCTTGATGATAATTAATAACATAACGAAAAGGAGTAAATGTATTCATTAGAATGTTAATTGCAATTGGATAGGGATTTTTAGTAACAATGTTAATGCAAGGTAATTAATGCTAAATTAAAGTCAATAATAATGAATAGTGATTAATTCAATTCTTGTAACATACAATATAAATTACCTGCTTATTTGTTAATGGAATTAGAAATTGTAATAAGTGATAATAAAATGAATGAATGTTACACTAATGGAAAATGAAATAACGTCGTTTAAATGTTGAGTAATTATAGGTCGTATTTATTATAAGCGTTACTTTAATAATTATGATTAATTGTGAAATTAATACGAGAAGTATGTAAAGTAATAACGAAGAAAGTAATACGTTATAAATTGATTATAACCTAAACGTAAGTGTAAGTTAGAGGTTGGAATTAAATCTAATCCGTTTAATTGGAAACTTATTAAAATAAATTGGATTCAAATTGTAATAAAGTGGTTATTTTAAGAAATTGAAATAAATACTATAATTGGTAAATTAAGTTACTTTAACTTGAAACGGGAATTGGTTTAAAGAATTATAAATTTATAAGTAAATCAAGATGATAAAATTCATGAATTATAGAATTTTAATTTTAATAGTGAGTTAATTTATTAAATTTATAATAGTTGGATTTATTGCAAATGAATGAAATTAAATATAAAATTTTACGTTAATTGAAAATGAAGTTGAAATTGGAAAATATTTATGTAATAGCTTTGAAGCAATGTTAATTTCATCCATTTGACTGTAATGGATTGAATAAAAAGTAATGAATAGTGAATTCAATGGAATTTTTGAAAAGTTAATTTATAATTGATAAATATAACGAAATTTGAATTTACGCTGAAATTTATGATTGATTCAACAATTAATTGACATCTAAATTGGTTTAAATCACCGAGATTGTTTAAGAAAACAAAACTGATAAGATTTGTAAAATCTGGAAGTGAAATTGAAAAAGTGATTTAATTAATGAATTTTTAATTTATTGAATTAATATAAACTAGCCATTTTGGCCACTGACTCGGATTTCGATGAAACCAGTTTCATCGGATCCGTAATGGTGAATTATAATAGTGTTTCGAGTTTCATAGCGATCGAACTTGTCGTTTGATCGTACGGACTCGAAACGCCTTGAAATTTATCAATTGAAATCAATTTGAAATCAATTTGAAAATATTGTTTTTAACATAACTTCTTCATACGATGGAATTTGGGCTTGAAACTTGTTCCATCGCGTTTAAAATATTTAAAAACATCTATTTTGATATATGGAATGATTCATTTTCGTTCCGGAGCCGAAACGGACTTTTTAGGGGCATTTTTGTCATTCAAACAAATTGACTTGAACAGTAACCTACGAAAATGATGGAACTGGGTTTCGAAACCAGTACCATTGCGTTCAAAAGGCCTTTTTTATGTTTGGATCGCCTGTCAGCACGCTTAAATTAGAATCTGGCCCGTTTTTGACGTTAAACTCTATAAATACGCATGCAAATCGAGACAGTTTTATTATTATTTTATTTCAGAAACCCTAATTCTATACCATGGCCGCCACTTATTCAATGGCCAGAAATTGCTTATCTTCTTTCCTCAATATCTTTCAATACGTTCAATGAAATCAAAAAATTCCAAAAGCAAAGTTGTAGATCTCGGCGAGCTCTTCAAATCCATGTAGTTGATCTATGCTCTTGGACCACAGATTCGCCAGAATCTTGCTCGGAAGCATGGACGTATTTTCTTGGATCGCGTGCAAACGGTAGCGATTGGTGGTGTGAAACTTGGTCCGTATGTGGCTCTCAAGGTGGCGCACACATTGGTAGTCGCTAATCGAACTCTATATGTCTCGAGTTGCATGCACACGGATGAAAGTGGCGGGCGTGATGGGTTAGTAGCTTCGTGCTATGTTGTTTCGTGCGTATGGAGGTGAGGAGAAGAGGCCTGCTGACGTGGCACTCTCTAATTGGTCGGTGATGTTGTTTCTTTTTTTTTAATTTTGTTTCAATTCGTTCTAATAAGCATAACTTTCTCATACAGACTCCAATTCACAGGTGGTTTTTTGCATTAGGTTCGTATTAAATTCTGGATTTTTTGACGCTGGTTTGGACGAATTTGAAGGCTATCAAATTTTTGGATTTAGATTGAATTTTTAATTCAATTTACATTCAAAAGGTGAGTGTTTTAACTCACTCACAACTTCTAAGTTTTCTTATGTTTGTTAACTTGATTTTAGACATGAGTAGAAATTTATTTATGACTGTTTGGCATGTTTTATTTGTTATCTCAGTTAAATCGCATTTATTTAAATTAATTGTGAATTAATTTTATTATTGCATATAAATTTGACAGTTAAAATTTATTTATTTGCATATAAACTGCTAGTTAAACAGTTATTAAATTTATTATTGAATATAAACCATTAGTTAATACCTATATTTATTACCTTTTATATTTTATATGCTCTATATTGATGTTTGTGTAAATTGGGTGATGATTTGTAATAAATGGTTGACGATTGATATTTGGTTGAATGAATGTTTATTTATATTAACTGCATGTTGTCATGCATTTCATTTCATTCGGGATTGCGGTTTGAAATGATATACAACCGCATTTTTATTATTAAATTGCGGATTGAAATGATAAATATCCGTATCACTTGACCATAGGGTAGAAAATTATATACAGGCACTGCGGTATATATATAGAATTATTTTTTTTGAAAGGATTTTATGGTTTTGGATAGGATACGGTTTAATAAATATTAAATTTTGACCTTATAAGAAAAATCTTATTTTATGTACATATATGGTTAAATTATTGAATTTAAGCTGTGTATAAATTTGTTAAATAAAATAAACAAGATGAATAATGGAGTTTGATTATTTATATTATATGGTTAAGTACATGTTAAGATATTGAGAATATATAGAGTTTTTAATGTTTAAATCAATTTATATTGGGAGTTAAGTTGAAAATTTATTTGGAATCGAGCTTAATTAAGAATTTAAATTCATAAGTTGATGTAGAATTTATTAACTTGGAATTTTAAAAGGTATGATATTTATAACTAAAATTTTATTCAAGATGGATTAAATGAATATTTCTAGTATAAATAAATTGGAGGAAATTTTGATAGTTAAAAGTAATTTGAGTTTTATTTAAAATGATTTCGGATTTATTATGCCAATATTTCAAAATAAATAATAGGACTTTAAATAGTTGAATAGAAATTTCCAACCTTAGTTCCAATTATTTAATATTCAAAGTTTGAAATATATTGAAACTGAAGTGGTTTATTGAAACTGAAAGCGATTTTAAATTTATGGACTTTGACTTATTCTTAAATGAAATAAATGGTAAGTCGCGGAAATTATTTTATTTTATAAAGTAATATAAAATCGAGTATTTTATTCTATATATTGTTAAATATCCAAAACCATTCAAGTTTTAGAAGTTATGGTTTTAAAGCTATGAATTTCGAAGTATTATGTTTTGAAAGTTATAATCCAAATATTTGGTTTCCAGATATTATAAATTTTAAGCAGTATGATTTTGGAAAAAGAAATATATTTCAAATAAAAATGATATTATTGATGTGGGTTTTATAAAAATAATATCGAAATGAGTTGTTTTCGAAATGGGATTGATATCGTATTTATGGGTTTTGAAATGGATAATTATTTTCTAGTTTTAAAGTGTAAACTATTTTAAAGACCGCGGTGTTATAATAACGTTTGGTTGTTGAAGAGACCAGGATCGGAAGTTGTCATACTCTCTGCCAACCCCGAAAACCACTTTAACAACCATGTACGCGATGGAGATTCCAGAATGAAGTAGGACAGTGGTGGCGTTTCCTTTAAGGTAAATACGTGGACCCGACTCCCGTGAGTTGGCATAAGGTCGCTAAAGTAGGAGCGATCGATGGGTTAATAAGGTAGCACCTTTGATCGGACACATCCCTTCGATATTATACTTTAACTTTGGATAGATTCGGTAGCCACTTTTGATTTTATTTGGGGGTGTGGCTCGAGGTGGGCGGTAGCTGCGCGCTATGCGTTACCACCGACCCGAAAGCCAAATTGGTATATCTACCCTGGCATTGCCTAGTTGTGCCGTGTCACCTACCCTATCGCGCCTTGTACGAGTTTTTATTTGTGTCGTACCTATGGAGTATCCTCTGATAGCCTCCCGATCAAGAGGTATTACGGTACTGTATAGACTATTGGCATTATTTGTGTTAAGGGCTATATGGGTAACCCCTTAACGCTATTAAAAAGTAAGTTTATTTTACAAATAGACACTATTATAATAGCATAATACACTATGTAGTAAATAGTTTAACGGATCCTTAGGAGATGTAAATCCCGAGCATCTCTTGAGTTACTGCACTCATATTTATTTCTGTTAATTTAACTCACATAAGATCTTTTAGTTCTGACTCGAGTGTTTTGTCTTTTCAATTCGCTCGGGTCAGTCTGAGCATTTCAGGATTTGAAGATTTTATTTTTGGAGGACGAAGACGGAGATTTTATTATTATTAATTATATTCCACTACACTATTTAATCCCGCAGCATTAATTATGATTTGTTTGTGAACTCTCATATTTATTGTATAAAGAAGAATCAAATGTTTGTAAACAGTTTAGGAACTGTATATTTATTATTATATTTTATCCTTTCACTATGAGATTCTATTTTGTTTTTCTTTCCCTGTTTTTCCCTTATTTACCCCATAACAATCCACCCTTCCGCATGGTTTGAATTGGCACTTCTGTCGATTTAAAGCGTGCAAAAGGGCGGGATGTTACAGTTGGTATCAGAGCTTTGGTTTAGTGATAAACCTTAGCTTTGTGGGATCTGACTCTTTATTAACAGGGTAGTAATACCCTATGGGAGTCACTGAGTGTATATATGAGAGAGCGTATTTGTTAGTGTTATAAAAGGTTTTAATAGTGTTAATTTGTTCCGTTTTGTATTTATAAATTGTGGTTGGTGCATGGGACGCTATGACATTAATAGGGATTTCTAAACACTTAATAGGACAGACCGACATAATATTTGTTTTAATATAGGTGAATGAAATAATTTTGCCTATTATATTTCCTATATACAAAATAATTTTTTCAAAGGATATCTATATTTGGCTACGGTAGATTGGTTGTTAGGTAATAAAGTGTGTAAATGATAATAGAAATAAGATTGAAAAATAAAATCAATGAAATTTGGAAATTTAGAACTTAAGTCTGGGATTTTGAAAAATTGCTTTCAAAGGATATTGAAATATAATAATAGTATTTAGTAATATTTTCTTATATAAACATTTCAATATAATTTGAAAATATGGTTTCAAAGAATTCTGGAAAGAAAAAGTTTTGTACTTTCCTCTCTGTCGCTGGAAAATAATTTCGGTAATGGCGGCCGCATTATCGACTTTCGTTTTCGAGTTTCGAAGGGGGAAGGCCACTGTAGTAGTTTTACTGTAGATTCATTTTAAAAAATATATATATAATTTTTTTAAATATAACTAGAGATATATAAGTTGTAAGAATATATTTATCTATTATTTAAAATAAATTGAAATTAACCAGGTATTAAGTTCTTAAATTTCTGTTGATTAATTGTTTCAGTTATTGTAGTGAAATGAAAGGTAAGCAATTAATAATTGAAACCTCTAATTTAAGTAAGAGATTTAAGACTAAGTCATAAAGGAAATAAAAAGTAAGTTGAAATTGCAACTTATAAGAAAAAGGTAAAAATTTATTGATCAATGAATTAATTAAAGGAAATGAGAAAACTTGTATAACTTTCAATTACATTCTTTAAAAGCATATATATAACTTACCAAATATTAGAAGTTGAAATGTTTAATAAGAAATGTAATGGAAATTGTACAGTAAAAATATGTAATGAAAGGGTTCAATAAATTGCTTTTATTTATTGGAATTGGTGGTATAGAGTTATAAACTTTTGTTTAAATTTATAAATGAATGAAAATGTACTTAAGTAAATAGTTGAAGCTATTTATAAATGAAATTAAGTAATTAGCTTGAGGTAATGAAAATAATTAATGAAATTCCTTAATAAGTCAGAATTGATGTGTAGTTATATAAGCTTAAGTATAATTAAACGCTACTAATTAAATATAATGGAAAGTAGGTATTGTAAGTAAGCAATTATAAAATTAAGCGAATAGGTTGGGGTTAATTCTGAATAAAATAAGAAATTTTTTGACTATAAACTTAGGTTAATGAATTTGCCTACTAAGAATTCGATTGAATAGGAATGAAATAATTAAATGAATAAAAAGAAGAAACTTACATGACATTAAAATATAAAAATTTGAATATTGTAAGTAATAAATGAAAAAAATTTAAGTAATCACTGAATGAATGAAAGAAAGGGAATCAAACAACTAATGTATGAAATAAAATTAATAATAAGTAAATTTGATTTGTATTGTTGATTGGTTATAGTTGTTTGGGTAAGATACTTTAAAATTTGGGTTTGGGTGAATGAATAATCTATTTAGTTTTATCTAAGGCTGTTGAGTAATGATGTGCTAGTAGTTTATTCTTTATTCCGTACAATGTAAAAGCTTTGAACCCGAACAACTATTTATTTATTTGATTGAATCATTGTTTTGTATTTGTTATGTATGCTGGGTGTGAAATTGATGATTGTTGTATTGATTTGTTGTTAGTGATTGAAACCACTTAAATATTTCACTTTATACAAATTGTTAACCCTTTTAGATTTTATAAGTGAAATGCAGGTTATGGAAGCAATTGCTACTGCTTTTGGTTCCATAAATGAAGCATAAATTGCCCGACAAATAGGTACGTTTCGGATTACGGTTTATAGCGCTAATTTATATATTTTTCCAGGTTGGGATATAATATTTTGGATAATATATGTTATATAATTGTTATATTTTGATATTATATTTTCTCCCGAGCATCTCCGTACAAAGGAGACTCTGCCAAAAATTTCATAAATTTTGGACTTAGAAAATTTTTGAAAAGTGTTTTCCAAACTTTATTAACTTGAGTATAAAGGGTTTAATGGTTATATTTTTATATTTTATTTAAAATAATTAATTTTGCAGATTTATTTGTTTACAAAGTTAATGTTTGAATAAGGTATATTGATTTCTTAGTTCTTCGTTTCCCTTCTTTTCCTTTTCAGAGACGAAAAGTTTTGAGTGGGGGAGAGTGTAATGACCCGTAAATTTCGACAATGTAATTTGTTAATTTAATAGGATTTTGTAATTAATTTTTAGTAGAAATAATAAAAGGGGTAAATTAATATCAAAATGAAGGCTAAAATAAAATATATGAATGGTAATTTAAGCCTATTTATTTGTAATATGAATAAAAATTTCAATAAATAAAATGGTGTAAGTATTGTACATGGATATAATCTGAATATGGAAAATACAGGGTAGGCATTAAATTTGTAAGTGTAAGGACACATTGTTACAGTAATTGATTTTTAATTAGGGATACGTTGTTTCAAGTTAATATTTTATAAACTTGAATTAACATTTCAATTTGATAAATTAATTCAAATGTTATGACTTAATAAATGGAATATGATAATAAGAACAATTGCAAATTTTGTATTTAGGGGCGAAAAAATATTGATAGGTAGTTGTTGTTGTGAAGAATAAATATACAAGTATATTAAAGGTTATAATAGTGGGTTTCTAGTAAATTCACTCATTTACCAATAAAGATAATTAGATGTGCCTTGATGATAATTAATAACATAACAGAAAGGAATAAATGTATTCATTAGAATATTAATTGCAATTGGATAGGGATTTTTAGTAACAATGTTAATGCAAGGTAATTAATGCTAAATTAAAGTCAATAATAATGAATAGTAATTAATTCAATTCTTGTAACATATAGTATAAATTACCTGCTTATTTGTTAATGGAATTAGAAATTGTAATAAGTGATAATAAAATGAATGAATGTTACACTAATCGAAAATGAAATAACGTCGTTTAAATATTGAGTAATTATAAGTCGTATTTGTTATAAGCGTTACTTTAATAATTTTGATTAATTGTGAAATTAATACGAGAAGTATGTAAAGTAATAATTAAGAAAGTAATACGTTATAAATTGATTATAACCTAAACGTAAGTGTAAGTGAAACGACCCGCAAATCCACACCCCGTGAGTCAACACTATTCTACATCAATGATGTGCACGTAAATGTGCATATTTTTACCACCATATTTATTCTATTTAAATTAAATAAATGATCATATTGGGTATTTTAACTTGTTTTAACCAAAATTCATATTAATTCCAAATTTTCACATATTCATCTTCATATAGGGGCAAAACGGTTATTTAAGTGCATATATTTCTTTGAGAAAAATTAATTGAAAATTTGTATATATTTTTGTAGGAAATTGATCTCAAATAGAAGTGGTTTCATGAAGATATGCATGCACCAAATTAATACAAAGGAATGAAGATGGAAATAATTCAAAGTGAAGACATGGAGGACCCCACCTACCCACCTACCTTAATGTACAAATTAAAGGCTAATGCACATGCTTTTGGACTTAATGGTTTCATGTACACTTAATGGGGGATTAAGACATGTTAATTGTTACTTGGTCTCCACACTTCCTAAGGGGCATTTTGGGCATTCCCCAAAAAAAATGAATTAGGGTTTTAACACTTGTATAAATACCCCTTATGTTTCATGTAGCCATGCTTCCTCTTAGTTAGTTAGTTTTAGTTTAGAAAATAAATCAATTCTCTCTTTCTTTCCATGGCTACTTAGCCAATTCTTCTCTTATGTAATTCTTTTCTTTTATGCAATGTTAATTATTGTTTCTTTTTAATTACATGTTCATTTCCTTTTATGCAAGTAGTGTAGATTTTCCTTTATGCAATTAGAATAGTTTTCCATTTCACTTTTCTCTTTTTTCCTTTTCTTTTTCTCTCATGTTGCAAGCTACATTTGTTCATATGATAACAAATATGAGAGGCTAAACCCCTTCAATTTAGGGATAATGAAGCTCTCTAATCATGTAGCTTCAACTTAATTTGATGTTTATGCTCTCTTTTTATGCTTAATGAGAATGAATGAAGTGGTTTAATGATGTTGTTTAGCTTTTAATTTGATAGTCTATGTTGTTTATAACAAATAGGCTATGCTTAAACAAACAAAACACAAATTGCCTCTTCAACTAAATATGATTATGGCAAAGAAGTGAATGTTGAAATTGAAATTTGATAGCCTATATTTCTAAACAATAGTTAATAGGCTATGCTTAAAATAGATTTTTAATTCAACTTTGTAGTCATATTTCATGAGAGTTAAATGTGTATTAGTGGTTGTGTTATAGTTTGATGGTTTATATTGAGCTAATTAATAGCACAAATATACCATACTTATGATAAGCACATCAACTAATTCACTAATGACAAGAAAAGAGAGATCATAACTTTATTTTGTTGATTTATATGATCTAGAGAGTGGATTTATCTCTAAATTGTTCTTTTAACTCTCTTATTTTTATCATTTTCTTTTGCTAGTTTTTGTTAGTTTCTTACATTTCTAGCTATTCACTCACGACTTCGGTATAATTTGATTGAATAGAATTTTAAAATCATCAATTCCCTGCGGATCGACCCGTAATCGCCGCGTGCTACATTCGTACACCGTGCGCTTGCGGTATAAATTTTGTTTCAAAATTCGTTCGACGGTTTTCTAAACCGATAGAATTTCCGTCGACGAACAATCAATCAACTCAAGTTGCACAGAAATACGAACCATTTGGGTTAAAGAAGAAGAGGTAAAAGAAGAAAATGGAAAACAACAACAGAATCTAACCATCGCAGCGGAATAAAATATAATAGATAATAAACAATCTTTACTTGAAAATCAAATATCTCTGTTTATATATATTACATCATCATCAGAGTACATCAATCACAGTTCAATAACAACAACATACAAATGGATGCACAACAACTCAACACAGCGAATATATATATATATATATATACAAGTACGGAAGTACGTATCGTCATCTAGCTCGTCTGCTGAGCTCCACTGCATCATACCCTGTAACTTATAGTACTCGGTCTGACCCGAGCATTACAGTTAAATAACACCCAAGTCAGTCTGGAATACCAGCGTGAGGAAATCACACCCAATTGATTATTAAAGTTTTTAGAAATCCTTTGAAAACAAAAGCATCTCGTAAGACCACGCCACAAAGAAACATGTCGGGTTTTTACATTACGATAGCTAAAACGATTTTTGTAGAAATCCTCTTATATTATGATAGGGTCTATATACAAATACTTATAAAATAGCCAAAATTGTTACATGATTAAATTCCAGCTACTAGCCACAGTGTGGGTAATACAAACAAAACTCGTACAAGGCACGTAGGGAGAATGGATTTCCAACTAATGACTAGGCACTGGGGTACCACCTGTCACAGTACGGGGCATAGATCATCGTATCGAAGAGTACGCCCGCTCCCCTGCAACACAAGGCCGGGACTACCCCTTACTGGATAACCTCGAATGAGATCACCCCGCGGTTGGGATCAGAAACCACCCACTAATTCGAAATAAAAAGGGACATCTAGACAAGGATGACCTCAACCTGCTTGGGTGCTACCCACCCAGCCTTGCTGCATAACCCCTGATTTGCAGTCATTCCCATTTGATGAGGCTTGAGGCTAAGCGTTACCTTTTTAGAACATATCCTTTAGAATGCCCATCTTCCTCCTGACGATGTTTCGCAAGCATTCATCCATACAAGTCCATCCCGGGTTGGAACGGAACCGAAGGCACTATTCCTACTACATCCATTTTGGAAATATCCTCAGAATTAGTAGCGACTAGCCCTAGCACTACACTGCTCCATCCTCGAATCCAAACTCGTTTCCATGAAAATGTTCAAACCAGATCGAAGTGGTTTTCGAGAAATTAATCTCAATCCCGGTCTCTTCGAAACGATCAACGCATTTGGCTAATATTGATAGTCGGTGATTTAACTATCAATTAATGTTCACAACATCCATCACACAATAAATAATTTTCCAATGTATTTATTTATCTCAATAATATCTTCACTAGATATAATTTCACTTTTCAAACTCCTTTGAAAATAGTTTTCAAAACTATCTTCCTTTCTCAGAATAAATTCCAAGTATTTCTATTTCCACTGGAATCACCAAGCACAAAACTTTAGATTCTTAAAATAATTTAAAAACACTTTATTGAAATATACTTTAAAACCTTTAAGTTAACAGCTATTTCAAAATTTTGTTAAAAATACATACTATATGAATATCTGAAAATAATGTTTACTTTATAAATATAAAACTAGTTTTCACTTTTTAAAAAAAAGACTAAGTCACCTTTAAATAATTATTACAACAATAGATTTGAAAAAAATATTTACTTAAGAATTTTAAACATTCAGAAATAATAAATTTTCTAAAACATGCTTTTTAAACAACCTTAAACTTTTATCTTATATTTAAAAATTTACTTAAAACATACTTGGCTATCCAGAGAAATATACTTCTCTTCACAACCTTTAAAAATAAATCACTATTTATTTTTAAACAATTTTGCTCATTCCTTTAATAAATTTCCACCTGAATTTATTCTTCCAAAAATCCAATTTCGACACTTAAATCCATTCCCAATTGATTTCCAATTTACTTCATTTATTCAAAAATCCTTTAATTTCAGGTTTTATTCCTAAATTATGATTTAAAATACTTTTAATTGAAATACCAATTTAGATTTCTCAATTTACTTCTTATTCCTTTAGATAAATTTAAAACTTTAAGTTTTAAAATAATTCTTTAATCATTTAAATTAATATCACATAATTTTACAATTCATTAATTACTTTTTATTAAAACCCTTTTCTTTTCATACTCGAAGTTATTTATTAGTATTTAACATACTTCCATTTCTTTTCAATTCCTTCTTAATTTACTAAATTTCTGTAATTATTACGTTTACAATTTACTTCCTTTATTTTCTTTCCAGAATTCAATTTATATATTTTCGGTAATTCATTATACCCAAATATATCCAATCAAACCATAATATTCAATATTCCAATATATTTCTCATAGAATATCAAGTAATCAAAACAGAGAATATTAAATAATAAATATTGAGGGGTCCAGTTGGATCCCTCCAACTTGTTGTTCATGCATCCACAGATGTTAGCACAAAAATATGCCAATTCCAGAATATTCCATACTATAGCCATCAATCAATTTTCGACCACTCAAATAATTATTTAAACTTAATCCTTTAAATTTAAATTTAAATTAATTGAGTGAGATTAACTCGCCTTGATTTTATTTGCAGCCCGCTTCAATTCTGTCTTGGTTTCCCGGTTTATAACCTTTTATAAACATTACATAATTTATTAACATTTGAATTGATCGAACAATTAATTCTAGATTTAAAGTTTAGTTTAATTTAACTAAAGATTTAAATTCAATGAAATAATTAAATTTCAAACTGCTTTTCTTTTAAATAAAATATTTCTAGCGACCAAAATAATTTAGTAGGTTTATTAGACAAAATTTATCTCAAGAATACATTGTTTTTAAAAAAAATAGGCTAACAGACTAAATAAATCTAAAATGTGATTATATATTTTTTTTTCATTTCGAAACTATATCTATATATACATTTTAAATACTTATCTACCCCAATATGGATTTTCTTTTCTGTTTTGCATACTTACTCATATATAAATTTTTAAATATAAATATAAGTCTCTTGTAACCTAAAAACATGTATTAATAAAATAAACAAAACTGTTGTAAAATTCCTTTTACTGCATCTGTTATAGGTTTCAACTAAAATGGTTTCATGAAATCCCAAGTTCACAACTAAAGCCATAGATCCAATTATTATCATTTTCATTTCATTTTTTTTAAACAAAAAAACTAGACAAATAAATTAAAAACAGAAAATACCTTCCCCTCAGATTCCAAACGCACTGCCGCACCCACGTCTATCACGTGAGCTCCTCTTCCAGCTCCCACGACCATCTCCATGCCATGCTCGCCGCCATCACTCGCGAACCCTAGCCTCGACTCGAGCACACACGTGCCATCTCCTCGAACACCGAACTCGTCGCGACTACAAAACCGCAGCCGCTCGTCACAATCACCTATGAGATCTGGCATGCCTCGGATTCGAGATTCCAGCGTGATGTTCGATCGTGTGCCCCCATTTATCGCAAGCCCTAGCTGAGCAAAAAACCCCCTTGCGACCTCCAATTCGAACACGAAAAGGATGGAGAGGAGGAACGAAGAATAGGGTACGAGATTGATTCACCCTCTCTCGACTTCGGCCATTATTTAATTTTTATTTTTATTTTCTTCTCGGGTTCTCGATTTAGAACTGAGAAGATAGGAAAGGATCACGTTCTATGTAAGAAAAGTTCGGCTGAAAAGAAAAGAAGGGGCGACGATTTGAAAAAAAAAAAGCGTATACAAGAAGGCTCGATTATTTAAATTAAATTTCATCAGACTATTTATAAATTAAATTTCCGGCACATTTATATTTCATGCACTCACATACTAAATCTGATCAAAACGAAATTTGAAACCCGATAATAATTCAATATTGCGGATCCAATGGAACTGGTTTCGTCAAATTCTGAGACTGTCCCTCGAAAAGCTATTTTAAATTCAATTTAAATGATATTAAATTTCAAAACTTAACAAACCATTCTTATATTTAATTTCAACACTTCTATTCTCTTCAGTAATATCAATATAAATTTTATAAGCCTTCAAATTATTTTTAACCGGCTTAAAACTTAAGATTACATATTTTACCCAATTCCAAATTATTTAATTTAATAATTTAAATATCAAATAAACTGTAACATTTGAAATTCAAGTTAGAAATTAACCTTTAAATATTCAAAATCGATTAGATATTCCAATTTTAAATGCTCGAAAATTCCGGGTCGTCGCATTCCTCCCCCCTTAAAAGAATTTCGTCCCCGAAATTACTAATTAGGAAGAATGGTCCAATACCCATTTACTTATTCCCCAAAACCAAACAGTTTTTAAAAATTGAACACCTTACCAACTGTCTTCTTATAAAAGACCCATTATTATTCTTATTAACTTCTCAACTCTCCCATAGTTTCCAAATATTATTGCTTGTCAATCATACACATCATAATTGAAAACTAAGTTTTAAGTTTTCAAATTTTCTCAAAAAATTTCTAACACCCTAAATTTCCGAAATTTTTTGCCAGCGTCTCCTTTGCGCGGCTAGCTCGGAACACCTATAAAAGGCCTCTACGGGCTCCCAAATCCCAAAAAAAACAAAAAGGCCAAGTGGATCGATAAAAATCCCAATCAAATTTCATACCAAAATTTACATACATACCTTTTGTCGGGCAAGTCAAATTTATCATCTGAAATCAAAACCAATTTTCCTTTCCCTTTTATAATACCTGCATATACTGCTTGGCACCAATATCCAATCAAAATATTCCCAAAACATTTTATCGACTTTCTCACAAAATGCAAATATCTATTCATCCAAATATTAACTTCGAATATATTTGTATTATCAATTTCCAATTAAGAATTCACTATTCCTTTCTTAAGTTTGGTATAAGTATTTAATGGGCTTCTTATATTTATTTTCATCTTACTACTGTAGTTTATATCTGTTTCTATTCAAATTGATTCTTTCATTTCCATCCGAATTTAATTTATCTTCAACTCTGTATATTAAGTTTTATCTTTCATTTATAACTAATTCATATTATAATTTTATAGTAGTTTCATTCACTAATTTATTTCAATTTTTAGTTTGAAATCGTTTTGTCGTTAACAAAAAAATTTCAAAAATTTTCTAACTCCCAAAATTTCCGGAAAATTTTGGCAGAGTCCCCTTTGTACGGAGGAGCTTTTGCAATTTGACAAAAGATATAAATATATATACATCGATCCACACGGTCAGAAAAACCCAAAACAATTCATATTTCCTATTTTTATTGCGTAGGCGTACCTTATTTAGCATTTATAAGCAAGTCGCTCATTTATTTTACAATTTTGCACGATCAAATCCATCCATACAGCTACCCTGAACCTGTACTTACTCAATTTAAACATATAAGTACTATATATAGGAAGTTTATAACATTACACTTAAATTTAAATAGCTAAAACATCAATCCCGTGACAATGCATACGATATACTTGCATAACCACATAAATTTCACATATAATGCATTTTATATAATTTCCATAAGCATATATAAGGTTCCAACACTAATTACAATTGCTTATAATCAATTCTTAAACCATCCCTTTCAGTTGAAGTGATTTTCAACTTACTTGCTTTTTATTTAATTCATTCTAAGCAAAACGAACTCATATTCAATTTCTGTTAATTTCAAAATAAATTTTATTTACATTTACCAGTTCATAGAATTTTTATTTCTTAAGTTTTATAGCAAATTTTAAATTGATCTCCAACTCAATTTATTTTAAATTCATTTTTATTTTATCTTACATGGAATTTTATTTCATAGTACATAGGTTCCGTACGAACCCATTTTATTTAGTTCGGCACAATTTATGTTTTGTATATCTCTAACCATTTCAAATCAAAACAAACACATATCAAATTTAATCGATTTTAAAAGCAATCTATTTCATACTCGCCAAATTTTATTTAAGCTGAACAACCTTCCATGCTTGTATATCATTAATTCAATCTAGTTGAATTTTTATTCACATTCCCAATTTATCAAAATAATATCCAAGCAAATAATTAATTTGTTATATTCATATTGGATTTTATTTGCAACTTAAATCATTTCTACGTTCTATAAGTCACAAATTTATTTATATCCATAATTTCATCTAATTACAACCAGTCCCATTCACATATATTATTTTTTATTCACATATCAAATTTATTCATAATCCAAGTTTATAATGTATACACATACTCATACTCAACAAGGATTTATTTTCACCTCAATTCATTTTTATTTTAATCCAATTCCATACAACTTCAGTTCATATTTAATTCACTTACAATTTTAAGTTGAATTTCTATTTTTAGCTCAAGCCTCATTTCCAAATTCAATTATCCATTCACAATCTTTGATTTGATTTGATTTTTCATTTGTCTTGAAAATCATTTTATTTAATTTCCTTGAGTTCAATCTTATTTTATATCTCAAGTTTGGATTTTTATCTCAGAATACAATATTTTTTTATTCCGACTTATATATATATATTATAAGCTACTCACTTTTAATATTCACTCTTCCCCGTCTATTTACATTATTTGTTTGAGTATAATTTTATTCCATTCAATAATATTCATAACTCGACTAAATTTATTTCAACCCAAATTTATTTAGCTTAACTTCAATTTAATCTAGCTACACCATTCTTTTTAAATTTTACTAAGCAGGGATTTAATTCCATTTAATATTATCCATGACACAACTGAATTTTGATTCAATTCAATCCAAATCTAACTAATTTTTCCTCAATATATGAGTTCAAAACTTATTTATTTACTTAAAAGCTTATATTGCTCATTTGAGCCATTTCATCCTATAACCAAAATTTCAACTTATACATATCACTTACTAGCGTAAGTTATAAATTTTCATTTCACAATTATAATCATTTTACCTTTCAACTTTATATCAAATTTAATTCAATTTCAAATTTCAATTTATTTAACTTATCTCAAGTTAAATTTAAATATATTTTCTTTACCTTCATTCACTTAAGTTCAATTTTGAATTCCCGGATTTAAATTTTCAATTTCTTCTTATTAATATCAACTTACTTTGTAAGTTCAATATTTGATCCATTTATTTATTCACAAATTCATTTTCAACCAATAAATTTTATTTCCAAACATTAATTATTTTTAGTCCATTTGAACTTATTCTACGCTTATTTTTACACCATTAAATCAAGCATCATCCAATATTGAAGTTCATTTCATTTGCATACCATATAAATCATTCGGTTACTTACAGATTTTAATCTTAAAACTTGTTTATTTAATTCAACTTAATTATTATTTTTTCTCAAACTTAAGTTTAACATTCGATTTTTAAAAGATATATATATCTCACCAAACTATACCTTTGCATTTTCAAATCAACCAAATTTCTCCAACAAACATTAATCCAAAACATCCTGGTAGCAATTCCTGTTTCGGAAACTCAAAAATAAACATCGATGATGCTGCAGTAATCACCGAAATTATTTTCCAGCGGCCGTAAGTGTTCAATGCTTTTATTTCCCTTAAAACCCTTCAAATATATTTAAATTCCAAATCTCTCTAGATTTCACATCCGATTTAAAAATATTTCTCAATATATATTATCTTCCCAACCCTTGAGAATCATTATCAAATTCAAAGGAATCTAAATTCCCAGATTTTCAAATTCCAAACTCTTTAAGTTTATACTCAAACATTACTTTGGAATCTTATTTTATTTTAATTATTAATCACGCTATAATTTACATTATAGTTTACATTACAAATTCATTTGTATATGAATTTGTTTCCTAGTTTTTTTAATTATGAATTTCAATTCCTTATTCAATTATAATCACATTTACAAATTTCATTCATTTTATTAATTTATTCCTTAATCTTTGGTTATTATCCCAATTTCTTATTCAATTTTACTCATTAATAATAATTCAATGTTGTTATTCCTAACAACCAAGCATTCATATATAACTATAATAATTTATGAAAAACCATTTTTCTTTCATATACAAAAATAATTTTGGGTAAATTATTTCATTTACCCTATTTAAAATAATACCGTGTCGGCTTATCTTGTTTAAGAGTTTAGAAATTCCTATCGATGATATGGCGTCCCATATATCGACCAGAATCAATAAACACTCAACCGATAAATCAACGCAATATATAAAAAAACAATTTTATATTCACTAACAAATACGCGCTCATATCTATTAATACTCTCAAACTCATTCTAGAGTACTACGGACTCTATTTTATGAGTAATTCCCACCAGAGCCAAGGTTATCACCAACCTAAGCTCTGATACCAAGTGAAACGACCCGCAAATCCACACCCCTTGAGTCAACACTATTCTACATCAATCAACTCAAGTTGCACAGAAATACGAACCATTTGGGTTAAAGAAGAAGAGGTAGAAGAAGAAAATGGAAAACAACAACAGAATCTAACCATCGTAGCGGAATAAAATATAATAGATAATAAACAATCTTTACTTGAAAATCAAATATCTCTGTTTATATATATTACATCATCGTCAGAGTACATCAATCACAGTTCAATAACAACAACATACAAATGGATACACAACAACTAAACACAGCGGAATATATATATACAAGTACGGAAGTACGTATCGCCGTCTAGCTCGTCTCCTGAGCTCCACTACATCATACCCTGTAACCTATAATACTCGGTCTGACCCGAGCATTACAGTTAAATAACACCCGAGTCAGTCTAGAATACCAACGTGAGGAAATCACACCCAATTGATTATTAAAGTTTTAGAAATCCTTTGAAAACAAAAGCATCTCGTAAGACCACGCCACAAATAAACATTTCGGGTTTTTACATTACGATAGCTAAAACGATTTTTATAGAAATCCTCTGATATTATAATAGGGTCTATATACAAATAAAATAGCCGAAATTGTTACATGATTAAATTCCAGCTACTAGCCACAGTGTGGGTAATACAAACAAAACTCGTACAAGGCACGTAGGGAGAATGGATTTCCAACTAATGACTAGGCACTGGGTAACCACCTGTCGCGGTACGGGCCCTAGGTCACCGTACCGAGAAGTACGCCCGCTCCCCTGCAACACAAGGCCGGGACTACCCCTTACTGGATAATCCCGAGCGAGATCACCCCGCGGTTGGGATCAGCAACCGCCCACCCTGCTTGGGTGCTACCCACCTAGCCTTGTTGCATAACCCCTGATTTTCAGTCATTCCCATTTGATTTGGCTTGAGGCTAAGCGTTACCATTTTAGAACATATCCCTTAGAATGCCCATCATCCTCCTGACGATGTTTCGCAAGCATTCATCCATACAAGTCCGTACCGGGTTCGAATGGAACCGAAGGCACTATTCCTACTACATCCATTTTGAAAATATCCTCAGGATTAGTAGCGACTAGCCCTTGCACTTCACTTCTCCATCTTCGAATCCAAACTCGTTTCCACGAAAACGTACAAACCGGATCGAAGTAGTTTACGAGAAATTAATCTTGATCTCGGTCTCTTCGAAACGATCAACGCATTTGGCCAATATTAATAGTCGGTGATTTGACTATCAATTAATGTTCACAACATCCATCACACAATAAACAACTTTCCAAAGTATTTATTTATCTCAAAAGTATCTTCACCAGATATAATTTCACTTTTCAAACTCCTTTGGAAAAAGTTTTCAAAACCATCTACCTTTCTCAGATAAATTCCAAGTATTTCTATTTCCACTGGAGTCACCAAGCACAAAACTTTAGATTTTTAAAATAATTTAAAAACACTTTATTGAAATATACTTTAAAACCTTTAAGTTAAAAGCTATTTCAAAAATTTGTTAAAAATACATACTATATGAATATCTGAAAATAATGTTTACTTTATAAATATAAAACTAGTTTTCACTTTTTAAAACAAAATACTAAGTCACCTTTAAATAATTATTACAATAATAGATTTGAAAAAAAATATTTACTTAAGAATTTTAAACATTCAGAAATAATAAATTTTCTAAAACATGCTTTTTAAACAACCTTACACTTTTATCTTATATTTAAAAATTTACTTAAAACGTACTTGGCTATCTAGAGAAATATCCTTCTCTTCAAAACCTTTAAAAAGAAATCACTATTTATTTTTAAACAATTTTGCTCATTCCTTTAATAAATTTCCACCTAAAATTATTCTTCCAAAAATCCAATTTCGACACTTAAATCAATTCCAAATTGATTTCCAATTTAATTCATTTATTCAAAAATCCTTTACTTTCAGATTTTATTCCTAAATTATGATTTAAAATACTTTTAGTTGAAATACCAATTTAGATTTCTCAATTTACTTCTTATTCCTTTAGATAAATTTAAAACTTTAAGTTTTAAAATAATTCTTTATTCATTTAAATTAATATCACATAATTCTACAATTCATTAATTACTTTTTATTCAAACCCTTTTCTTTTCATACTCGAATTTATTTATTAGTATTTAACATAATTCCATTTCTTTTAAATTCCTTCTTAATTTATTAAATTTCTGGAATTATTACGTTTACAATTTACTTCCTTTATTTTCTTTCTAGAGTTCAATTTATATATTTTGGGTAATTCAATCTACCCAAATATATCCAATCAAACCATAATATTCAATATTCCAATATATTTCTCATAGAATATCAAGTAATCACAACAGAGAATATTAAATAATAAATATTGTGGGGTCCAGTTGGATCCCTCCAACCTGTTTTTCCTGCATCCACAGATGTTAGCACAAAAATATGTCAATTCCAGAATATACCATACTATAGCACATCAATCAATTTTCAACCATTCAAACAATTATTTAAATTTAATCATTTAAATTTAAATTTGAATTAACTGAGTGAGATTAACTCACCTTGATTTCATTTGCAGTCCGCTTCAATTCTGTCTTGGTTTCCCGGTTTATAACCTTGTATAAACATTACATAATTTATTAACATTTGAATTGATCGAACAATTAATTATCGATTTACAGTTTAGTTTAATTTAACTAAAGATTTAAATTTAATGAAATAATTAAATTTCAAACTGCTTTTCTTTTAAATAGAATATTTCTAGCGACCAAAATAATTTAATAGGTTTATTAAACAAAATTTATCTCAAGAATACATTGATTTTTTTAAAAAAAAATAGGCTAGCAGACTAAATAAATCTAAAATGTACTTCTATTTTTTTTTTCATTTCAAAACTATATCTATATATACATTTTAAAAACTTATCTACCCAGATATGGATTTTCTTTTCTGTTTTGCATACTTACTCATATATAAATTTTTAAATAAAAATATAAATGTCTTTTAACCTATATACATGTATTAATAAAATAAACAAAACTGATGTAAAATTCCTTTTACTGTTTCTATTATGGGTTTCAACTAAAATGGTTTCATGAATTCCCAAGTTCACAACTAAAGCCACAGATCCAATTATTATCATTTTCATTTCATTTTTTTTAAACAAAAAAACTAGACAAATAAATTAAAAACAGAAAATACCTTCCCCTCAGATTCCAAACGCACTGCCTCACCCGCGTCTATCACGTGAGCTCCTCTTCCAGCTCCCACGACCATCTCCATGCCGTGCTCGCCGCCATCACTCGCGAAACCTAGCCTCGACTCGAGCACACACGTGTCATCTCCTCGAACACCGAACTCGTCGCGACTACAAAACCGCAGCCGCTCGTCACAATCAGCTCTGAGATCTGGCATGCCTCGAAGTCGCGATTCCAGCGTGATGTTCGATCATGTGCCCCCATTTGTCGCAAGCCCTAGCTGAGCAAAAACCCCCCTTGCGACCTCCAATTCGAACACGAAAAGGATGGAAAGGAGGAACGAAGCATAGGGTACGAGATTGATTCACCCTCTCTCGACTTCGGCCATTATTTAATATTTTTTTTTCCTTCTCGGGTTCTCGATTTAGAATTGAGAAGATAGGAAAGGATCACGTGCTATGTAAGAAAAGTTCGCCTGAAAAGAAAAGAAGGGGCGATGATTTGAAATAAAAAAAGAAAAAAAAACAAGCGTATACAAGAAGGCTCGATTATTTAAATTATATTTCGTCGGTCTATTTATCAATTAAATTTCCAGCACGTTTATATTTTGTGCACTCACATATTTACTCCGATCAAAATAAAATTTGAAACCCGATAATAATTCAATATTGCGGATCCAATGGAACTGGTTTCGTCAAATTCTGAGATTGTCCCTTGGAAAGCTATTTTAAATTCAATTTAAATGATATTAAATTTCAAAACTTAACAAACCATTCTTAAATTTAATTTCAACACTTCTATCCTCTTCAGTAATATCAATATAAATTTTATAAGCCTTCAAATTATTTTTAACCGGCTTAAAACTTCAGATTACATATTTTACCCAATTCCAAATTATTTAATTTAATAATTTAAATATCAAATAAACTGTAACATTTTAAATTCAAGTTAGAAATTAACCTATAAATATTCAAAATCGATTAAATATTCCAATTTTAAATGCTTGAAAATTCCGGGTCGTCACAGTAAGTTAGAGGTGGAATTAAATCTAATCTGTTTAATTGGAAACTTATTAAAATAAATTGGATCCTAAGTGTAATAAAGAGGTTATTTTAATAAATTTAAATTAATACTATAATTGGTAAATTAAGTTACTTTAAATTGAAACGGGAATCGGTTTAAAGAACTATAAATTTATAAGTAAATCAAGTGATAAAATTTATGAATTATAGAATTTGAATTTTAATAGTGAGTTAATTTATTAAATTTATAATAGTTGGATTTATTGAAAATGAATGAAATTAGATATAAAATTTTACGTTAATTGAAAATTAAGTTGAAATTGGAAAATATTTATGTAATAGCTTTGAACCAATGTTAATTTCATCCATTTGACTGTAATGGATTGAGTAAAAAGGAATGAATAGTGAATTCAATGGAATTTTTGAAAAGTTAATTTATAATTGATAAATATAAAGAAATTTGAATTTATGCTGAAATTTATGATTGAGTCAACAATTAATTGACATCTAATGTAACAACCCGCAAATCTGTACCCCTTGAGGTAACACTATTCTACAACAATCAACTCAAGTTGTACAGAAATACGAACCATTTGGGTTAAAAAAGAAGTGGTAGAAGAAGAAAATAGAAAAAAACAACAAAACCTAACCATCGCAGCGGAATAAAATATACTAGATATTAACATATCTTTACACAAAATCAAATATACGTGTTTATATATTGCATCATCAGAGTACACCAATCACAACTCAACATCAATATCATACAACTGGATATACAACTAGTCAACACAGCGGAGTATATGTACAACAAGTACGGATATACGTATCGTCATCCAGCTCGTCTTTTGAGCTCCACGGCATCACATCTTGTATCCTATAATACACGGTCTGACCCAAGCGTTACAGTTAAATAATACCCGAGTCAGTCTGGAATACCAGCGTGAGAAAATCACACCCAATTGATTATTAACGTTTCAAAAATCCTTTGGAAGCAAAATCATCTCATAAGACAACGCCACAAATAAACATGTCGGGTTTTTACCTTACGATAGCTAAAACAATTTTTATAAAAATCCTCTGATATTATAATAGGGTCTATATACAAATACTTATAAAATGGCCGAAATTGTTACATTATTAAATTCCAGCTACTAGCCACAGAGTGGGTAATACAAACAAAACTCGTACAAGGCACGTAGAGAGAATGGATTTCCAACTAATGACTAGGCACTGGGTTACCTTCTGTCACAGTACGGGGCCTAGATCACCGTACCGAGCAGTACGCCCGCTCCCTTGCAACACAAGACCAGGACTACCCCTTACTGGATAATCCCGAGTGAGATCACCCCGCGGTTGGGATCAGCAACCGCCCACTAAGCCAAAATAAAAAGGGACATCTAGACTGGAATGACCTCACCCTGCTTGGGTGTTACCCACCTAGCCTTGCTGCATAACCCCTGATTTTAAGTCATTCCTATTTGATGAGGCTTGAGGCTATGCGTTACCTTTTTCTAGAACATATCCCTTAGAATGCCCATCGTCCACCTGACGATGTTTCGCAAGAATTCATCCATACAAGTCCGTCCCGGGTTTGAACGGAACCGAAGGCACTACTCCTACTACATACATGTTGGAAATATCCTTAGGATTAGCAGCGACTAGCCTTGCACTTCACTACTCCATCTTCGAATCCAAACTCGTTTTCACGAAACGTACAAACCGGATCGAAGTGGTTTTCGAGAAATAAATCTCGATCCCGGTCTCTTCGAAACGATCAGCGCATTTGTCCAATATTGATAGTCGGTTATTTAACTATCAATTAATATTCAGAAACAGCCATCAAACAATAAATAATTTCCCAAATTATTTATTTATCTCAAAAATATTTTCACAAGATATATTTCACTTTTCAAATTCCTTTGAAAACAGTTTTCAAAACTATCCGCCTTTCTCAGAATAAATTCCAAGTATTTCTATTTTCCACTGGAATCACCAAGCACAAAACTAGGTTATTCTAAATTAATTTAAAGCACTTTACTTTTAAAAAAATATACTTTAAAACATTCAAGTTAAAATTACTTTAATAATTTGTTCAAAATACATACTATATGAATATTTGAAAATAAGGTTACTTAATAAAATATAAGACTAGATTTCTACTTTTAGAAAAACAAAATACTAAGTTACTTCTTAATAATTACTGCTAAAATAGATTAAAAGAAAATACTTACTTTAGACTTTAAATATTAGAAATAATAAATTTTACAAAACTTGCTTTCTTTAAAAACAACTTTAAAACATTTAATTTATATTTACAAATTTACTTTTAAAAACATGTACTTGTCCATCCAGAGAAAATTCCAACTTCAATCACTTAAATCGATTTCCCCAAATTGATTTCCAATTTATTTTATTTGAAATAAGTTTCTTTAATTTCTCAATTCATTTCAAAATTCATTAGTTATGGACTTATTATTGTTGTTATTATTTCTCGTTTGATTTAAAATCTTTTAACTGAAATATACCAATTTCAGATTTTCCCAATTTCTTCTTTATTCTTCTTAAATAATTTAAATCTTAAATTTTAAATAAATGTTTTAATCGTACTGAAGTTTAAAAATTCATTAATCTTCTATTTATTCAAAATTTCCCTTCCATATAAGGAATTTATTTATTAGAATTTAAAACTATTATTATTCTTATCCAATTCATTCCTCATTTATTTAAATTCTCTATAATTATTTCACTTACAAATTCTCTTCATTTTATTTCCAAAATCCAATTCTATATATCTTGATAAATTAGTGAACCGGAACATATTCAGGTAAACTATAATATCCAACATTCCAATTGTCAATAATAGCCATCACAGAATATAAAATAATCACAACAGAGGATATTAAATAATTTAAATAAATGTTGAGGGATCCAGTTGGATCCCTCCAACCTGTTTTCCCTGCATCACAGACGTTAGCACAATATAATATTCCAATCCCAAAATATCATACTATAGCACATTAATCAAATTAACTATTCAAACAATTATTTAAATTTAATCATTTAAATTTAAGTTTAACTGAGTGAGATTAACTTACCTTTGATTTTTGTTTGCAATTTCACTATCCCAAACCAGCTTGTTTCTTCACAATTCTTCACAATTTAGACCTTGAATAACAATTTATAATTTTATTAACATTTGGAATAATTGAATGATTAATTACCATGAGATATATTTAATTAATCAACAATTTTATTTAAACTATTCCTTTCTGTTTTTTTATATATATAAAATTAATTTTTTAATGACATAAAATTAAACAGGTTTATCAAACAAATTAAGCACTACTTAATAAATTTAATTTTAACTTATCATTTGATTTAAACCAAAAAATTTCTTTAATAAATTATTTTCGAAGGTAAAAATAATTAAATGGACCAGTTAAACAAATTAATTATATTAGTATCCTATTTAAAAAAATTAGTAAATTTAAAATGTAAGTATGTATATTAATTTTTCTTGTGAACTACATATCCCTTATACAAAAAAATTATAACTTCTAAAATTTTTGATTTTAGACTAATTTTCTTTTAAATAATCTTTAATAATCATATTATTTAAATTCTAAAAAGTGAAAATATGTACTTTTATTTTCCTTGAAACTATATACGTAAACTTATAAAAATAGTCTATCTAGAATTAAAAAAAAAATCTAAACTTATTTTTCATAACTTCCAAACATGTTAAAATTCCTTATTTTACTAAACTTTATCTATATTAATTTCTGTATATATTTGAAATGAAAATGGATATGTGTCTATATATTTTTAATTCATCTTTCCATTTTACAAACTACCTATAAAAGTAACCTGTAAAGGCTTAAAAATCTAATGTTTATATAAAATTTATAATCCAAAACTTATGTGTGTGTGTATGTACATACATATTTTAGATTTAACTCGAAAATGAAATGCATACCTCACTGCTCACACGGTCTGGCACTCACGAGGTGCAAAAAAAAAAAAACCAAATCGCTGCCGATTTTCCAAATTCACGCATGTAGCTACCCTCCTCGAGCCTGTTCCGCCACCGCATCACTCCACTATCTGCCAGCGACCCTCGAAGTCGCACTACCCAGAATCAGTCCTTCACGAGCTCTTTGTCATCGAACGAACGCCTCTCGATCGACCTTGAGTTCGATCCTCCCAAACCCTAGGCGCTACGACCGAGCACACGCCGCAATTCGAACGCAAACGATGTTGCGGTGCATTGATACAGAGGCTTCGGTTCTTAAGAGATGAGCATGCCATTAATTTGGGTTTTATTTCATTGATTTTGAAATTGAATATGAATGTCGCCCCCCTCCCCTTTTTACTAAAACCACAGACTGCTTTGAGTTGTGAAGAAGGAAAACAAAAGAATTCGGCCCTAATCGATCTTGATTCGTTATTGCCGTGCGCACCCTCTTTTCTTTTTGTTTTTTTTATTAACACGAGAATCGAACTGGTGAAATAAGAAGACGAAAACCAAGATGAGAGCTTCGGCCATTTTAGTTTAATTTAGGGATCGGCTATCAACTCTGAACGAAGGAAAATATCTCCTATTAATTTATTATTAAACGAAGAAGCGTGTTGGAGAAGGTAACGCTAGTTTTTTTTAAACCCCTATACGCGATGCTAGCTACAGTACGCAATGCAATGTCAACGCGTTTACTTAACGTACAAACACACATCAACTGCGAAAGCTACGAAATTTGAAATCCGGTAATAATACAATATTACGGACCCAATAGAACTAGTTTCTTCGAATTCCGAGACTACGCCTCGGAAGGCTGTTTTTATATTCAATTTAAACGATAAAAATTTAAAAACCGAACAAATCACTGTTAAATTCAAATTTAAAATTTCTATTATATTTAGTGTTATCAATATAAATTTTATAAGCCTTCAATTTATTTTCAACAGGCTTAAAACTCCAGATTCAACATTTTACTCAACTTCAAATTATTTAATTCAATAAATTTAATTATAAAAAATTAGTGATATTTGAATTCAAGTAAAAAATTTACTTTAAATATTAAAATTAATTAAATATTCCGATTTTAAATGCTCGAAAATTCCAGGTCGTCACATCTAAATTGGTTTAAATCACCGAGATTGTTTAAGAAAACAAAACTGATAAGATTTGTAAAATTTGGAAGTGAAATTGAAAAAGTGATTTAATTAATGAATTTTAATTTATTAAATTAATATAAAATAGACATTTTGGCCACTGACTCGGATTTTGATGAAACTAGATTCGTCGAATCCGTAACAGTGAATTATAATAGTATTTCAAGTTTCGTAGCGATCGGACTTGTCGTTTGATCGTATGGACTCGAAACGCCTTGAAATTTATGCAATTGAAATCAATTTGAAATCAATTTGAAAATATTGTTTTTAACATAACTTCTTCATACGATGGAATTTGGGCTTGAAACTTGTTCCATCGCGTTTAAAATATTTTAAAACGTCTATTTTGATATATGGGATGATTCATTTTCGTTCCGGAGCCGAAACGGACTTTTCAGGGACATTTTTGTCATTCAAACAAACTGACTTGAACAGTTTCCTACGAAAATGATGGAACTGGGCTTTGAAACCAGTACCATTGCATCCAGAAGGCCTTTTTATGTTAGGATCGTTTGTCAGCACGCTTAAATTGGACTCTGACCCATTTTTGACATTAAACTCTATAAATACGCACGCAAATCGAGATAGTTTTATTATTATTTTATTTCAGAAACCCTAATTCTATACCATGGCCGCCACTTATTCAATGGCTAGAAATTGCTTATCTTCTTTCCTCCATATCTTTCAATCCGTTCAAAGAAATCGAAAAACACCAAAAGCAAAGTTGTAGATCTCGACGTGCTCTTCAAATCCATACGGTTGATCTATGCTATTGGACCACGGATTCGCCAGAATCTGGCTTGGAAACATGGACGTATTTTCTTGGATTGCGTGCAAACGGTAGCGAGTGGTGGTGTGAAACATGGTCCGTAGGTGGCTCTCAAGGTGGCGCACACACTGGTAGTCGCTGATCGAACTCTATATGTCTCGAGTTGCGTGCGCGCGGATGAAAAAGGCGGGCGTGATGTGTTAGTAGCTTCGTGCTGTGTTATTTCGTGCGTATGGAGGTGAGGAGAAGAGGCCTGCTGATGTGGCGCTCTCTAATTGGTCGGTGATTTTTCCTTTTTTTATTTTGTTTCAATTCGTTCTAATAAGCATAACTTTCTCATACGAACTCCAATTCACGCGCGATTTTTTGCATTAGGTTCGTATTAAAATTCTGGATCTTTTGATGCTGGTTTGGATGAATTTGAAGGCGATCAAATTTTTGGAGTTAGATTGAATTTTTAATTCAATTTACATTCAAAAGGTGAGTGTTTTAACTCACTCACAACTTCTAAGTTTTCTTATGTTTGTTAAATTGATTTTAGATATGAGTAGAAATTTATTTATGACTGTTTGGCATGTTTTATTCATTATCTCAATTAAATCGCATTTATTTAAATTAACTGTGAATTAATTTTATTATTGCATAAAAATTTGACAGTTAAAATTTATTTATTTGCATATAAACTGCTCGTTAAATAGTTATTAAATTTATTATTGAATATAAACTGTTAGTTAATACCTATATTTATTACCTATTATATTTTATATGCTCTATATTGATCTTTGTTTAAATTGGATGACGATTTGTAATAAATGGTTGACGATTGATTTTGGTTGAATGAATGTTTATTTATATTAATTGCATGTTGTTATGCATTTCAATTCATTCGGGATTGTGGTTTCAAACGATATACAACCCCATTTTTATTATTAAATTGCGGATTGAAATGATAAATATCCGTATCACTTGACCATAGGGTAGAAAATTATATACAGGCACCACGGTATATATATAAAATTATTATTTTTGAAAGGATTTTATGGTTTTGGATAGGATACGGTTTAATAAATATTAATTTTCGACCTTATAAAAAATATCTTATTTTATGTACATATATGGTTAAATTATTGAATTTAAGCTGTGTATAAATTTGAAAAATAAAATAAACAAGATGAATAATGGAGTTTGATTATTTATATTATATGGTTAAGTACATGTTAAGATATTGAGAATATATAGAGTTTTTAATGTCTTAAATCAATTTATGTTGGGAGTTAAGTTGAAAATTTATTTGGAATCGAGCTTAATTAAGAATTTAACTTCATAAGTTGATGTAGAATTTATTAACCTGGAATTTTAAAAGGTGTAATATTTATAATTGAAATTCTCTTCAAGATGGATTAAATGAATATTTCTAGTATAAATAAATTGGAGGAAATTTTGATAGTTAAAAGTAATTTGAGTTTTATTTAAAATGATTTCGGATTTATTATGCCAATATTTCAAAATAAATAATAGGACTTTAAATTGTTGAATAGAAATTTCCAACCTTAGTTCCAATTGTTTAATATTCAAAGTTTGAAATATATTGAAACTGAAGTGGTTTATTGAAACTGAAAGCGATTTTAAATTTATGGACTTTGACTTAATCTTAAATGAAATAAATGGTAAGTCATGGAATTTTATTTTATAAAGTAATATAAAATCGACTATTCTATTCTATATACTGTTAAATATCTAAAACCATTCTAATTTTAGAAGTTATGGTTTTAAAGCTATGAATTTCGAAGTATTATGTTTTGAAAGTTATAATCCAAATGTTTGGTTTCCAGATATTATAAATTTTAAGCATTATGATTTTGGAAAAAGAAATATATTTGAAATAAAAATGATATTATTTTGGGTTTTATAAAAATAATATCGAAATGAGTTGTTTTCGAAATGGGAATGATATCGTATTTATAGGTTTTGAAATGGATAATTATTTTCTAGTTTTAAAGTATAAACTGTTTTAATGACCGCGGTGTTATAATAACGTTTGGTTGTTGAAGAGACCGGGATCGGAAGTTGTCATACTCTCTGCCAACCCCGAAAACCACTTTAACAACCATGTAGGCGGTGGAGATTCCAGAATGAAGTAGGACGGTGGTGGTGTTTCCTTTAAGGTAAATACGTGGACCCGACTCCCGTGAGTTGGCATAAGGTGGATAAAATAGGAGCGATCGACGGGTTAATAAGGTAGCACCTTTGATCGGACACATCCCTTCGATATTATACTTTGACTTTGGATTGATTCGGTGGCCACTTTTCATTTTATTTGGTGGTGTGGCTCGAGGTGGGCGGTAGCTGCACACTACGCGTTACCACCGACCTGGAAGCGTAATTGGTATATCTACCCTGGCATTGCCTAGTTGTGCCGTGTCACCTACCCTATCGCGCCTTATACGAGTTTCTATTTGTGTCGTACCTATGGAGTATCCTCTGGTAGCCTCCCGATCAGGAGGTATTACAGTACTGTATAGACTATTGGCATTATTTGTGTTAAGGGCTATATGGGTAACCTCTTAACGCTATTAAAAATTAAGTTTATTTTACAAATAGACGCTATTATAATAGTGCAATATACTATGTAGTAAATAGTTTAACGGATCCTTAGGAGATGTAAATCCCGAGCATCTCTTGAGTTACTGCACTCGTATTTATTTCTGTTAATTTAACTCACATAAGATCTTTTAGTTCTGACTCGAGTGTTTTGTCTTTTCAATTCGCTGGGGTCAGTACGAGCGTTTCAGGATTTGAAGATTTTATTTCTGGAGGACGAAGATGGAGATTTTATTATTATTAATTATATTCCACTATACTATTTAATTCCGCTGCATTGATTATGATTGGTATGTGAACTCTGATATTTATTGTATAAAGAAGAATCAAATGTTTGTAAACAGTTTATGAACTGTACATTTATTATTATATTTTATCCTTCCGCTGTGAGATTCTATTTTGTTTTCCTTTCCCTGTTTTTTCCTTATTTACCCAATAACAATCCACCCTTCCGTATGGTTTGAATTAGCACGTGTGTCGATTTAAAGCGTGCGAAAAGGCGGGATGTTACACCCGCCAGAGGCGTACCCATAGATAGTAGGAAGTCCCTTAGCCTGACCATTTTTGGGAAAATCCAATCAAACAATACGAGCCTTGTACGGTTTTAGTTGTAGAACCTGCCATTTATTTATGGTGGCGCCCCACTGTTTAGATGGTAGCTATAGTAGGCATATTTCAGAATGTCTATGTTGGCTAAGATTAATATTATACTTTCGAAATGTTTTCCACTATGCACTAATAATAATATTCAATGGGATTCACGTAGTAAGCATGTTTGACAATTATAAGAAGAAATCTCTTCCAATTCGGCGTTTGCATAGTGTGTGTGGCGAGAGGTCTTATGGTAGTTTCATTTTCCAAAAAGCATTGCGAATTTATTTTAAAAGCTTTTGTTGTTTGCTTTAAAAGATAAACTGTTTTCGTTGCTCACACCTGTCTCATGATTGACTCGGAATTTATTGTTCCTTTCCTATACTCTGGGTGCCCACAATTTTCCACATGGGCGGTTAGAGTTGGGTTTTATAGATAGTCGGGTTTAGCAGATTATGTAACGACCCGATATTTTCAACCATTCGCATCCGCACATATCGGACTTGAATTGTTCAAAATACTGTGTCGTAAATAAATTTTTGGCAAAACTCAGAATATGCAGTAAATAAATCACAGACACAGATATCAGAAATCTCGCAGCTGAATTTAAAATAGTTAGGGGTTCATGAAGCCACTAAAAATCTCAACCAAATAAAATTTTACATGGTTTAGAATCTCTAGTACAGTTTAAAACATCAATAGAAATCCAAATATTCCAAAGTCTCCATTACATAAATAAGATATAGACTGAAAGATTTTGCCAGCAGCTCGAAAGGTCTACAGAATGTCCTAGCTCCGAGAAGAAAACTGAAACTGCAACTCAGGCTGATCCGAGCGTAAAATAAAACATAAACACTCGAGTCAGGACATACATACTTATATAGTGTAAGTTAATTCAAGTGTACTGTAATATAGAGCAAGTAACTTAAAGGATGCTTGGGACTGCCCATCCTCTAAGGATCCGTTAAACTATTTACTATGTAGTAATACATCGCTATTATAATAGTGTCTATTTGTAAATTAAACTTACTTTTAAATAGCGTTAAGGCTTTACATTTTCCACCTTAACACAAATAATGCCAATAGTCTATACAGTATCGTAATACCTCCTGATCGGGAAGCTACCAGAGGATACTCCATAGGTAAGACACAAATAGAAACTCGTAGAAGGCTCGCTATGGTAGGTGACACGGCACAACTAGGCAATGCCAGGGTAGATATACCAATTGCTATCCAGGCTGGTGCCGCCCACCTCGAACAACACTCCCAAATCAAAGATGCGCACCAAAACAATCACAAAAGTAATAAAATGGCATACGAAGAAGTGCGTCCGATCAGAGGTGCTACCTCATTAATCCGAGAATCGCTCCTATTTTAGCCGCCTTATGCCAACTCATGGGAGTCGGGTCCACGTCTTTACCTCAAAGAAAACGTCACCACCATCCTACTTCATTCTGGAATCTCCACCGCGTACACGGTTGGTAAAGTGGTTTTCGGTATCGACAGAGAGTATGCCAGATATCCGATCCCGGTCTCTTTCATAACCAAACGTTATTATAACCCGTGGTTACTGCTTTTAAAATGGTATTTATACTTTACAAATCAAAATATATTACAAATACTACAATATCAAAATATTATTTTTAAACATTGGTCATTTTACAATATACCATATAAATCTATTCAATTTATTTAGGAATTGATTGCCTTTTTCTCCCTTTTTAAAATTAAATTCTTTCATTTAAAACTATTCAAAGTCAATTCCTTATTTTTATTAATTACATATTAACTTCCAAAATTTAAACCCATTTCCCCAAAGATTATTTCCATAAATTTATTTTTAAATAATTAAAATCCCAATTTCTGTAGCACTTATGAAATGCTACCTAAAGTCTATAGGTTAAAACAGTTCGTTTATAAAAGACAGCATTTAAGTGTTGTAATAGACTATAACTTAACCATCAAGTTTTAAATTCCGAAATATAACTTTTTATCAATTATTTACTTAACTTAAACCTTATTTTTAACAAAATTCAGAAATTCCCAAAATAAGTTATATTCCAAAATTTATTTAAACATTTATTTAACATTTTTAACTCATTCAAAACATTATAAATCTTATAAAAATCCTTTAAATATATTTGAACCAGAATATTATAAACTTCCATTTTAAAATAAATTTAGAATATTTCAGAAAAACATTATATAAACCACGGGTCTGTATATAGTTTTCTAGCCTAGGTCAAGTGATACGGATTTATATCATTTCAATCCGCAATTTACAAAACCCCGGGTTCTATCATTTCAAACCCGCAATCCCAAGCTAACAAATCAAATTTAAACAATTAAATAATATATATGGATAATAATTGTCGTTCAGGCCTATCATTTCAGCCTATAACGATCTCAATTTACAGGGAACTTGTAGTGATGATTTAAAAGTAAATAAGCATTAAATAATATAACTGCGACTATATTACAACAGATAAACAACTGATGAGGTGTCAATTTAAAATGGGGTTTAACATCATACGTTATATTACAGACAGATAAAATTTAATAAAATTTTTACAAATACACTTGCGATAATTCACGGAAATATAGGTATGTTTGTCTGGTGAGAAATACTCACCTTAATGCTGCTGAAAAAAATTTGATGCAAAACGAAAATCCCGAAATAAGAGTATAGAAAGCACGATCAATTCACAGCGGAAGCAACGACTTGATCAAAATCTAGAAGAAAAAATCCAAATAAAACCAATACGCGACTTCAATTTACGGTTAAAGCAAATATTTTGAAACAACTTGAACGAATGGAGTAAAAGAAATTTTGGTTCAACTTTTGCTCGACTGCCTCACCCCACATCCCGACCCCAACTTCATAGGCTTGGCAATACTATTTATTATTATTATTATATATATATATATATATTTTCCAACGACATGTCCAACTTATCAAGTTTGAAAAATATGTATTTACACAAAACTTGCATCTCTGCCTAATGCAAACTCTCCCTGTTCATAAATAGAACACGTCTCTGCCACTTTAATTTCAAAACATTGTCGAATTCAGAAACATAAAATTTTTAAATTTTTAACCATTCTTAACTTATAAAATCATATTCCTGCTTCAAAAAAATGTTCATTTGGATACCATTTATCTTATGATTAAATAAAATAAATTTTATAAATAAAATATCCAAATTTACTATGAATCATTTGTAAGTCAGAATTTCCCAATTTTACTTAACTTGTATATATATTTTTCCAAATAACTTTACACTTAATTTAAAAATTCCCACTTCCTAAATAAAACTAAATTCTCATTTATTTACTTAACTTAACAATTTTATTTAAAACCCAATTTCCAATTTTCAAGTTAAGTCATAAATGGAAATTTCACCTTTCCATTTGAAAACAACATTTTCAATTATTTACTTACAAAACACATCCGTTCCATAATTTTTTTTTCCTTTTATAGTTAATATACACTAAATTTTCTTCACAACTTTATTCATTTAGACATCAATTCAACTATGATTCAAGTTAAATAAAAGTTATTCCAAAATGTTCCATTTCAACCGTCTTTCATTTTATCAATTCAAAGTACATTATTTATTATACCAAACATATCCATTTTGGGAAATAACTTTTATTAAAATTTCTAGGTTAGATTTCAACTCCATATTAAATCAAATTTAATTATTATGTCATTTATCGTAAATAAAATCTTTAAATTCACTTTAAAACCAATTATTAACTTACAAAAATTTAACTTATAGAAAACAAAACACCTTTAAAATTTTAAAGCCTTAAGTCAAATTTTTAGTTAAATTACATAAATTTTATTTCAAAAATACTTAATAATTTTTAGAAAAATATTATAATATATTAACCATGGGCTTGTTCGGGATATAAGCTCGGTTATGAAAACTTAGAGGGACGTGACATGGTGGAGAAGTAGCCGAGCAAGGCAAAAGGGAAACAGAGAACAACAAGAAGAAGAAAGGGAAAAACTGGAAGAAGAAAAGAAAAAGTAAAACCATTACCTGATAGAGGCTTCAGCACAAAAGAAGAAGAAGGCTAAACTATGAGATGCAGAGGAAAGTTTTGGACGAGGCTATGTATTTATAAAGAGGAGTTGCTTTGTATGCAAGGAAGTAAAATATACACGTGAAAAATCAAGGCAAGTTATCTCGGTAATATTTATGATTCCCAGTCTACGTAAATTTGATTGAGATAGCAGTGAATTTCGTACTAAATAAAAATGGAAGTGTTGATTTTTTTTTTAGATAATGCTTGCGTGATTTACTTCCCAGTTTGGTTTGTTAGAATGGATAAGTCTACGTGAATAAAAATGAATACAGGGACATGCGCAAGAAATAAATGGTAAGAGGCAAATGCCAAAAATGTTAAAAGAATAAAAATTTTATGTCACGCGCAAAGGAAGGCAAATTGATTTTCTCTCAGATGATATATGCGTGATTTACTGCCAGATATATGAAAAATTTGATTTCAATGTTATCTCTTTTTATTCTCTCCCTAATTAATAGTTGCGTGATTTATATGCAGAGACGAAATGACAAGAGGAAATGTTTGCTTTGGAAAAGGAGCAATTTCAAATAAGTAAATGACAAGGTAAGATTTGAATGCATGCGTTGATTTTGGGCAAGAGATTTATTCTTGATTAAAGAAACGGTAAAGAAAAGAACTTGAAGATTTTGTGTGTTTATAATGAGCGAGATAAATATATTGCTGTTGAATTTTTTTTTTTTAAAAAGGACGCTACAAAAATTTTCAGCAAGATTTTGGAACGAAAGTTTTATACAAAAATTAAAACCCTAATGAAAGCTATGGAAAAAGGTAACGTTTTGCTATAAAAACCACTGACTGATTTATAAATCCATATAGATATTGCAGTATGCATTTTAAAATACGCCAAACCGACGCAATACAATACGCCCAAAATTTTTGCAAAAGTAACATTTTTAATTTATACGTTTATACGTTACTTATACCATTACAATTTGTGCCCTTTTTAAATTCGAAATTATCAGTTTATTAATATGCTATAAATTCTTAACATTTATTACTAAATTAAAAAGATAAAACTTTGGTTACATCTCTCTCTAATTCTTATTACCATAAAAGGCGATTTATTATCCAAATGGACCAAATATTACAAATTTTTAAAGCAAGTATATAATACAATTTTTTTTTATTCCCATTTAGAGTTATCCTTTAAACAAAGTGAAACTTTCATTTATTATTTAGCATTTTGGAAATGATTTGATCAAATTAAAATATATATAAATTGGGAAGTAAATTTTACTGGAAAGAGAAAAATAACGTAAGAGATATGAGTAAAGAGAAAAAAGCATATGAAATAGGCAAGCAGATAGGAGAATGGATAATGCGCATGACTGAGATTTAGGAGAAAATTGTGTTTTGAAAAATGCAAGAAATAATTTTGTTGAATGGAAAAAAAATCTATGGAAATCAAATTTTTAAAGTAATGCGTTGAATTTAGAGGCAACATACTTGATTTGAACGCTAGAATATTCCTTCCCTCTAAAAACACATGCCACTGATAAATTTACTCATTTACACTAAGGTCATATTTTTAAGAATGTGTACCATAGCCATAATATTTTATGCCCAAAATATACCGAAATAACGGATTAAAATTCTATACGTTTTCTTATATATATCCACGGTATTTATTCCCTAAATTTACGCGCCCTTTTTAACACGTAATTACCCAATTCATTTATACACTAAAAAAAATTCGAAATTCTGACTGTGCTGAGACTCGAACTCGTGACCTGTCGTGAATAGCCCAGATGTCTTAACCACCTAAGCTATTAATGTTTTCCTAATTGAAACTTGATTTTGCTAGAAATTAACTTATTTACCATCTTCTACAAAAACCCCAAATTAAAGTTAATTCTTAACCATGTCAAAATTCCAGTGATCTTATTATTTAATTAAAAATTTGGTCAATTGTTTTTATTTTTAATCATTTTAAAATTTAGATTTTTATATAATAAACCCCAAAGTTTTTAAAATACAAGTGAAAAATACTTGTTAAAAATTGGGCTGTTATACTCTCCTCCACTCAAAACTTTTCGTCCTCGAAAAGGAAGAAGTAGGGGAATAGAAACAACCTGAAAGAAAACTAAATTGAAACTTAAATTGGAATCATTAATCTAAACAATAAAAATTCAATTTTAAATTAATCATTGATTTCATCTATTTATACTTAAATTTTTAACATTTATTTATTTACATGTTTACTTGTATAATATCCCTACACTAAAAAAAATCATTCACTTTTTTTACCCAAATTTTACACAAGGTATTATAACATTCTAATTTAAAATGTTTAATTTTAATCCTAATTTGAAATGGTAATTTAACTTAATTGTTAAAGTAAATTTACCATTTCCCAAAATAAACTAAATTCTCCATTTAGTTTCTTCTTTATTCCAAACTATAATTAAATTTATTTCTCTCAATATATTTTTCTCATCTATGTCAAATATGTTTACACTTATTACAACTGTTTAAATTTATTCTTAGTTCCTTAACATCATTTTATATTGAAAATTATTCCATTACCCTTTTATTTTATTTACCTCTGTTAATCTTTTTATAACTAGAATTTAAGTGTATAACATTTATTATAACCACTCAAATTTTATTTATAAATCTTTTTATATTGTATAATATCCAATTACATTGTTAACTTCTGAAAATCAAGGTATGTTATATTGAAATGAAATTGAGCATTATACAAATAAAACTTTCAAATTCAATTACCTCAAGTTGGAATTATTTATTCAAAATTTTGATTTTTTTTTATTGAAATTATTCCTCAAGATAAAATTTAAGAATTAAAACCCAAATAAATATATGTACATAATATGTCAAATCAAATTTAAATCATATATATCTATATATTATAAATCAAGTCATATTTAGAGATTCAAATCAATTAAATTCTCAAGGTAACACTGTAGCAAGACTACAGAATGGTCTTTTCACTTCGAAACTCGAAAATGAATGTCGATGATGTTGCTGTTATTACCGAAATTATTTCTTAGCGACAAAGAGAAGAGCAATGATTTTTAAACCTTTAAAATTCTTTGGAAACAAATTTTTATTCGAAAATATTTTAAATAATATCTCCCTTTAAAATTTTAACACAAGGTTTGAAACCATCGAAAATTGTAACATCCCGCCTTTTCGCACACTTTAAACGACACACGTGCCGATTCAAAGCATACGCAAGGGAGGAGTGTTATGGGGTAAATAAGAAAAATAGAGAAGAAATAAAACGAAAATAGAATCTCACAGCGGAAGGATAAAATATAGTAACAAGTATACAGTTCATAAACAGTTTACAAAAGCTTGATTTTTCTTATACAATGAATATCAGAGTTACACATACCAAATACAACAATGCAGCGGAATAGAAAGAGTGTGTAGTGCAATACTATATATAAAATAATACTGAATCTTCGTCTTCGTCCTCCAAAGCTAAAACCTGCTATCCTGAAACGCTCGGACTGACCCGAGCGAATTTGAAAAGACAAAAACACTCGAGTCAGACTAGAATATCTTATGTGAGTTAAATAAACAGAAATAAATATGAGTACAGTAACTCAAGAGATACTCGGGATTTACATCTCCTAAGGATCCGTTAAACTATTTACTATGTAGTATATTGCGTTATTATAATAGTGTCTATTTATAAAATAAACTTACTTTTTAATAGCGTTAAGGGGTTACCCATATAGCCCTTAACACGTAATAGTCCCAGTAGTCCATCCAATATCATAGTCCCTCCTGATCGGGAAGCCACTAGAGGATACCACACGGGCTACGGGAGAAAACCAAACTCGTACAAGGCGCGATAGGGTAGGTGACACGGCACAACTAGGCAATGCCAGGGTAGATATACCAATTACGCTTCCGGGCCGATGGTAACGCGAAGCCGCAGCAACCGCCCACCTCGAAACAACTCCCCAAATCAAAAAAATAGAAGTGGCCACTGAATCAATCCAAAGTCATAGTATAATATCGAAGAGGAGTGTCCGATCAGAGGAATGACCTCATTAACCCGTCGATCGCTCCTGTTTTAGCCACCTTATGCCAACTCACGGGAGTCGGGTCCACGTATTTACCTTACAGGAATCGTCGCCACCAACCTACTTCATTCTGGAATCTCCACCGCGTACACGGTTAGTCAAAGTGGTTTTCGGTATCGACAGAGAGTATGTCCATATCCGATCCCGGTCTCTTTGCCAACCCATCGTTATTATAACACCGCGGTTATTTAAAACAGTTTATACTTTTAAAACCAGAATATAATCCATTTCAAAACCATAATATTACGATATCATTCCAAGACCCAAAACCATATTTTACCACTTATCCCAAATATAATTTCTTTCCAATAATAAAAAGGCTTTAACTTCATAATATCTGAAAATCGAATATTTTCAAAGCATAATATTTTTGGAAATCCATAATTTCAACCATAACTTTTAAAACTCAAATGGTTTGGATATTCAACGGTATATGAATTTCAAGGGCTTAACTTTACTGTCACTTTGTAAAGAAATAAGTTATATGGCTTTATGGAAATATTTCTTTATCTAAAGTTAAGACCATAATTTAGATATCACTCTTAAGTTCCAAAACCATTTCAATTTCCATATATATAAATCCATTGGAGTATTAATATTCAAAAACTAAAATTGGAATATATTCTTTCAACAAATTAAATGTTTTATTATTTAGTTTGAATATTCACATAAATCCTTAAACAACTCCAATTTCTAGTAATAAAACATATGTATTTTTCGATTCCAATTTATATTAGAATATTTTTCCAATTCAAATTCGTATTAGAATATTCATTTCAATTTTTTTCTTGGGAAAAATCCAATTATAAATATCATATCTTAAATTTCCAAACTTAACATTTAAACATATGATATAAATTTATCCAACTCCATTTTCTAAATTTTCTTCCATTTTACTAAGGGAATTTATACACCTTTTTATTTCAAAATTTCCAACTTTTCATGTACATAAATACGGAAGAAAAATATTTATACAGTATAAAATTTAAGATTATTATAAACCGTATTCCATCCAAACCATAGAAATCACATTAAAATAGTTATATATAGACCGCGGTGCCTGTATAAAATTTTCTATCCTATGGTCAAGTGATACGGATATTTATCATTTCAATCCGCAATTTAAAAATAAACTTTGCGGTTTTATCATTTCAAACCACAATCCCGAAAAATGAAAAATGCATACTAACTTGCAGTTTAATAATATCCAAATAAAACATCCATTCAACAACACGTCCATCATCCAATCACAAACATCAATCAATATCAGTCAATAACCATATATGTTTGGTAATATACAACAGGTAATAATTTGTAGTTTTATCTCAAATTATATTTATCAACTATTAATCTAACAGTTTATATTCAGTGATAATTTGTATAACTGTTAACTAGCAGTTCATATGCAAACAATAATTTCTAACAGCCAATTAATACGCAATAAATCAATTAAATTTACAGTTAAATTTAATAAAATGCAATTCAACAGATATGAATGAAATAACATGCCAAAAGCTCATAAATAAATTTCTATTCATTTCTAAAATTTATTTAACAAACATAAAAGCTTCTAGTAATTGTGAGTGGGTTAAAACACTCACCTTTTGAATTTAAATCGAATTTAAATTCGATTTAAACCCAAAAATTTGCCCGTCTCAGAATTTGTCCAAACCAGCGTCATCAAGTCCGGAATTAAATTACGAACCTAACAAAAAAAACCGTTCGTAAAACGGGTATCGTATGAAAAAGTTATTTGGTTTTATCGAGTTGAAATTCAAATATAAATTAATAAAAAGGAACATAATCACCTCAACAAACAAAACACGTCAGCACTGAGATCCAATCACGTTTCTCCTTCTCGTGAGACTCAGGCTGTTCGAACGCAAACCCTAAGTTGACTGAGCCGCCACCATCATCGAATTTGCTCACCTCCCACGGCCATCTTCAGGCTGATCAGAGCACGGCAATCGAAACCCTAGGTCAGGCCGCCCCCACCTCGAGCAGTCGCGAAGCCTCCGGTCGCCCCTCCTGTTACGCGACCGCCGCGCCTCTTGAGCCAATTCCTGGCGAACTCGCTTAGCATCTAGGTGAATTGGTACCAGATCCAAGACCTGCACGTCACCAGCTCCGCAACGATGCCTCCCGATCGACGATTGGGCAAAGATCCACCGTTGGATCGACCAAGATTCCAAACGAACGGCCGAGAAAGAACTGCAGATTCTGGACAAACGACGCCTCGAAATCAGAAACGAATTGCACCAGAATATTACGCATATCGAAAACATTGACATATATTTTTTTTGGATTTTTAGGAGGACTTTGAATTTTCACTTTGTTTTGCAATTTGAAATTTGATCTGAGATGTATACATTGAGGAAGAAAGAGGGCTGAAGGCAATGAACGTACAGACAAAGACAATAAGGAGGAGGCTAGGGTTTATGATAGCATATATATAGGTTGGGCTGGGTTAGAATGGATGGGCTAGATAGATGAACGTACGGAACAAACAAAGGCCCAAAAAGCTCGTTCTGACCCCGGAACGAAATTCGTCAAACCCATATATCGAGATAGGTATTTTAAAATATTCTGAACGCGATGGAAAAAGTTTCGTGACCAAATTTGATCGTATGAAGAAGTTATGCTGAAAACAAGATTTTCAAATTGATTTCAAATTGATTTTAATAAAATTGATTTCAAGGCGTTTCGCGTCCGTACGATCAAACGACAAGTCCGATCGATACGAAAATTGAAACCTTATAATAATTCACCGATACGGATCCGATGAAACTGGTTTCGTCGAAATCCGAGTCCGTGACAAAAATGGCTATTTTTAATATTTATTAAATCAATTTACTAAATCACAAAAATCAAATTTTATTATTCAACTCCCAATATTGGCCAAATTTCATTATTTCTATAGTTCAATCAATTCCAAATTATTTACCAAGCTTGGATGTGAATTAAAACCTATAAATGTCTCAATTTGAAGTGTTAATTTCTGCATTTTTTTATTATTATTTGGGAATTATAAATTATATTCTAAACTCACTTATTAAAGCTTATATCTTATACTCTCAATCAAAATCCAATTAGATAAATAGATTTGATTTCCATTCCAATTCATTTGATTTCAAATAAACTTTTTACCATAAATAAAATTCCAAATTATTAATAACTTTATCCCCATTTCCTTTATTTTCTTAACTATTATCAATTCCAACCTTAATGAGTTCAACCTTAAAATTGTTGATTGATTTTATTAAATTCACTTCCTTTCTATTATCCAAAGTTATTGATGTCAACTAACATTAGTTTAGGATTTCACTCCAATGTTTGAAATTTTCATTTTACTTTAATAACGTAATAATTTACGTTTAATTCCATTTATATATGTAGTAAGTACCATTTGTTGGATTTAATATTCAGATTATAAATAAAGTCTTGCTTTCTAAAGTTGTATCAACTATGGTCCAACTAACTTGAATTAGCCTTAACTTAAATTTATGGACTCAACTATTGCAACAAATCCAAATAAACAATAAGGCTTGATTCCTATATTAACTTCTTGTTTTCAATTAACTTTATATCCACATGATTTCAATGTATAATTGACACTTTTATATCCACTTGATTTCACCATTTCATCTTTTATTTATTAAATCCACTATAGCCAAATGTATGAATTTAACATACATAAATATTTTCAATCTCAACTTAAATTCATTTAACGTAATCATAAACGTTTAAATTTTCTTAATGGCAGAAATCCAATTACCTCCATTCTTTTATTCACATGGATAAAATCTGGTTTTAAAACTTTACTATAACCCATAGTCTCATTTTATTAGGAATATACACTACCTGTAAAGTAAATTTTTCTCAGCAAAGATCTTACACACTATGTTCCGTAAAATTAGATTTCACAAATTTAGCTACTGCATTTTCTAGTTTAAGTAACATAAAGGTTTTATACCTTGAAATCATTCTAAATTTCCCAACTCAATTTACAAGAAACAAGAATAGGTAACATATAATAGTCGTTTACTCCAAATTCTAGTCACCTAAATAGGCTTTTACTACATGCAAATAAATGTTACTATTTATTTTCATAGTACAAATCTCAATAATTATTCCATTTAAATTTGCTTAGGCCATTTATAGTCCACTATACATATCTACATAAATGGGCAATTTATTCTATTTTATTAAGTATCAATCCTATTTAGTCCTGTTATATTTTTATGCATTCTTCTCTTTTACTTTACAAAATGGAATAACCCTTTAAACTCATCCCTTAATAACAAAACCGTTATAAATCCAATAAATTCCCAAAAATCGAAGTTTGTACACATTTTCACAACTATCATGATTTCTTACAACGTTGAATTTATTAAATGACCATTTATTAAAGTTAAATTCCTTTAATTGAATCAATGCTTATTATTATATATATTTCATTCTTACCATTATAAATTTATTAACGTATTTACACATTTCTATCTTTCAAATATTAATAACCCAAACTGATTACAAACACTGTTTCTATAAATTTTCATAAATTTGTTCCACTATACTTTTGTTTACATAAAATAAATTCTATGTTACTATTAGTTTTCTTTTTTCTTTACTACAGACATAAATTATTACTATCTACACTAATTACATCTTTATATTAATGAATACCATTAAAGTAAATATTCATATTAACTTTTACAGATTCAACTTAAATTTGTTTCTTAAAATTACTTCAAATCAAGTTGTGACAATTTACATTGTCCACCTCTATTATTATAAAATATTGTAGTTACACTAAATTGCAATTACTACAACTATACCAAATCTCTGCATTTTATTCTTAAACAAATAAGAACTTATATAAATCTATTCTATTAAACATCATAATTTTAACGGGTCGTTACAATCTCCCCCACTCAAAACTTTTCGTCCCCGAAAAGGAAAAGAAGGGAGGAGGAAGAATAACAGTGCATTTTACTTCAAATATTAACTTATATTTTACTGGATTAATTTCCTTTAATGAAATATACTTGATTTATAATCAATCATATCCTTTAATACTTGTATTATTAAAGTTGGGAAAATATGTTTAGCAAAATTCTAAGTCCAAAATTCACGGAAAATTTTGGCAGAGTCTCCTTTGTACGGAGGGACTCTTAGAGAAAATATAATATCCAAATATACAAATACATTACATATATATCCCAAAATAAAATATCCCACACGGGAAAATATATAAAATAGCGCTTTAAACGTAATCCGGAAACGTACCTATTTGTCGGGCAATACGCTTTTATTATTTTGGAACCAAAAGCCGTAGCAGTTGCTTCCATTACCTGTATTCACTTATATAGTCTGAAAAATTAAATATTTAATTTACAGTGACATGTTTAGTTGGATTCAATCATTCATATCCTATTAATGCAACAACCATAATCTTTTTAACAAACAGCACCCATCACAAACAACAAACAATCATTAAATCAAACAACAATTAGTTGTTCGGGTTCAAATTTTGAAGTTGTACAAATGAAGAATAACTATCAAGTACATCCATTGCTCAACAGCCTTGGATGGAACAAAGATAGATTATTTGTAAATCTAACAACTCCATAATTCCTTACCCAGCAACATACATCAACCAACAATTCAAATCAACACCAAAATATCTCATTATACATTTATTTCATAATTCAGTGTTTTGATTTTTCTTTCCTTCATTTATGAGGGATTTCTTTGTTTCTTGCAAGTTTATTTTCCAATTATCACCAAATTCATTATATTTGTATTTCCTTTTTATTACTTAAGTTTCCTTTTATTACTTAAGTCTATAAAATAAATTCTCATTAATAACAACAAATATTTTGAATATCTTCACTTGTAAGATTTCCCTTGAATTCTCATTAATAACATTCATTAATTATGAATTGCAGTCATTAAAATTTTCCTACTTTCCATTATATTAGAGTAGGGGAGATAAAACATACTTAAGTGAATACTCATATAATAAATTCTTATTTTGAATTTCATGTTATATACTAAGGTTCATATCATCTATTAATAATTCTTAACTTTATTTTCAGTAAAATTTCAATTATAACCTTAGTTTATAGCATTTAATTCTTATTATAACAGTAGTTTATTGAATACTTCGTTTTCTAAATTCCTACTTGTAAAATATTCAATTCTTGTTTCTTATTTAACATTTCAACTTTTAATTTTTGGGTAAGTTATTTATGTTAAAGAAAATGCAATTGAACCTTATACAAGTTAAATCTCCATTCCTTTAATTAAATTTAATGTTTATCCATATTACCCTTTGTCTCATATGTATGCAAATTCCTCTTTATAGCTTTGCAGTTATTCTCTTATTTCAATTAGAGGTCTCAATTCATTTATTACTTAACTTTTATTTCACTAACAAATTTTAAACAATTAATTAACGGAAAAATTTAGAATTAAATACCGGGTTAAATTTAAATTTATTTCAAAATAATAGATAAATAAGTTCTTACAACTCAATATCTCTAATTATAGTTAGAACAATAAAAGAAAATTTTAGAAATCTCAAAATAAATCTGCAGTAGAATTTTCTACAGTGGCCTTTCCCCTTCGAAACTCGAAAATGAAAGTCGATGATGCGGCCGTCATCACCGAATTTATTTTCCAGCGACAGAGAGGAAAGTACAGAATTTAAATTTTTCCAAAATCTCCTTTAAAACAATTCTTCCAATTTATACGAAATATTTATATAAGAAAATACTTATAAACCAAATCAATAAATTTCACAAATTCTTTGAAAGCAGATTTGGAAAAATCCCGGACTTAAGTTCTAAAATCTCCAATTTGATTTATCATAATTTCAACTTAGCTTCAGTTATTATAGATATTTTTATTTTCTAACACCCAATCTATAGCAACCAAATATATATATATCTTTATAAAACTATTTTTATATATAGAAAATATAATAGGAAAAATTATTTCATTCACCTATATTAAAAACAAATATTATGTCGGTCTGTCCTATTAAGTGTTTAGAAATCCCTATTGATGACATAGCGTCCCATGCATCAACCAGAATTTATAAATACAAAGCGGAACAGATTAACACAATATAAAAATCTTTTATAAATACTAACAAGTACGCTCTCTCATATATATACACTCAGCGACTCCCATAGGATATTTCTACCCTATTAACAAAGAGTCAAACCCCACAAAGCCAAGGTTTATCGCTAAACCAAAGCTCTGATACCAACTGTAACATCCCGCCTTTTCGCACACTTTAAACGACACACGTGCCGATTCAAAGCATACGCAAGGGAGGAGTGTTATGGGGTAAATAAGAAAAATAGAGAAGAAATAAAACGAAAATAGAATCTCACAGCGGAAGGATAAAATATAGTAACAAGTATACAGTTCATAAACAGTTTACAAAAGCTTGATTTTTCTTATACAATGAATATCAGAGTTACACATACCAAATACAACAATGCAGCGGAATAGAAAGAGTGTGTAGTGCAATACTATATATAAAATAATACTGAATCTTCGTCTTCGTCCTCCAAAGCTAAAACCTGCTATCCTGAAACGCTCGGACTGACCCGAGCGAATTTGAAAAGACAAAAACACTCGAGTCAGACTAGAATATCTTATGTGAGTTAAATAAACAGAAATAAATATGAGTACAGTAACTCAAGAGATACTCGGGATTTACATCTCCTAAGGATCCGTTAAACTATTTACTATGTAGTATATTGCGTTATTATAATAGTGTCTATTTATAAAATAAACTTACTTTTTAATAGCGTTAAGGGGTTACCCATATAGCCCTTAACACGTAATAGTCCCAGTAGTCCATCCAATATCATAGTCCCTCCTGATCGGGAAGCCACTAGAGGATACCACACGGGCTACGGGAGAAAACCAAACTCGTACAAGGCGCGATAGGGTAGGTGACACGGCACAACTAGGCAATGCCAGGGTAGATATACCAATTACGCTTCCGGGCCGATGGTAACGCGAAGCCGCAGCAACCGCCCACCTCGAAACAACTCCCCAAATCAAAAAAATAGAAGTGGCCACTGAATCAATCCAAAGTCATAGTATAATATCGAAGAGGAGTGTCCGATCAGAGGAATGACCTCATTAACCCGTCGATCGCTCCTGTTTTAGCCACCTTATGCCAACTCACGGGAGTCGGGTCCACGTATTTACCTTACAGGAATCGTCGCCACCAACCTACTTCATTCTGGAATCTCCACCGCGTACACGGTTAGTCAAAGTGGTTTTCGGTATCGACAGAGAGTATGTCCATATCCGATCCCGGTCTCTTTGCCAACCCATCGTTATTATAACACCGCGGTTATTTAAAACAGTTTATACTTTTAAAACCAGAATATAATCCATTTCAAAACCATAATATTACGATATCATTCCAAGACCCAAAACCATATTTTACCACTTATCCCAAATATAATTTCTTTCCAATAATAAAAAGGCTTTAACTTCATAATATCTGAAAATCGAATATTTTCAAAGCATAATATTTTTGGAAATCCATAATTTCAACCATAACTTTTAAAACTCAAATGGTTTGGATATTCAACGGTATATGAATTTCAAGGGCTTAACTTTACTGTCACTTTGTAAAGAAATAAGTTATATGGCTTTATGGAAATATTTCTTTATCTAAAGTTAAGACCATAATTTAGATATCACTCTTAAGTTCCAAAACCATTTCAATTTCCATATATATAAATCCATTGGAGTATTAATATTCAAAAACTAAAATTGGAATATATTCTTTCAACAAATTAAATGTTTTATTTTTTAGTTTGAATATTCACATAAATCCTTAAACAACTCCAATTTCTAGTAATAAAACATATGTATTTTTCGATTCCAATTTATATTAGAATATTTTTCCAATTCAAATTCGTATTAGAATATTCATTTCAATTTTTTTCTTGGGAAAAATCCAATTATAAATATCATATCTTAAATTTCCAAACTTAACATTTAAACATATGATATAAATTTATCCAACTCCATTTTCTAAATTTTCTTCCATTTTACTAAGGGAATTTATACACCTTTTTATTTCAAAATTTCCAACTTTTCATGTACATAAATACGGAAGAAAAATATTTATACAGTATAAAATTTAAGATTATTATAAACCGTATTCCATCCAAACCATAGAAATCACATTAAAATAGTTATATATAGACCGCGGTGCCTGTATAAAATTTTCTATCCTATGGTCAAGTGATACGGATATTTATCATTTCAATCCGCAATTTAAAAATAAACTTTGCGGTTTTATCATTTCAAACCACAATCCCGAAAAATGAAAAATGCATACTAACTTGCAGTTTAATAATATCCAAATAAAACATCCATTCAACAACACGTCCATCATCCAATCACAAACATCAATCAATATCAGTCAATAACCATATATGTTTGGTAATATACAACAGGTAATAATTTGTAGTTTTATCTCAAATTATATTTATCAACTATTAATCTAACAGTTTATATTCAGTGATAATTTGTATAACTGTTAACTAGCAGTTCATATGCAAACAATAATTTCTAACAGCCAATTAATACGCAATAAATCAATTAAATTTACAGTTAAATTTAATAAAATGCAATTCAACAGATATGAATGAAATAACATGCCAAAAGCTCTTAAATAAATTTCTATTCATTTCTAAAATTTATTTAACAAACATAAAAGCTTCTAGTAATTGTGAGTGGGTTAAAACACTCACCTTTTGAATTTAAATCGAATTTAAATTCGATTTAAACCCAAAAATTTGCCCGTCTCAGAATTTGTCCAAACCAGCGTCATCAAGTCCGGAATTAAATTACGAACCTAACAAAAAAAACCGTTCGTAAAACGGGTATCGTATGAAAAAGTTATTTGGTTTTATCGAGTTGAAATTCAAATATAAATTAATAAAAAGGAACATAATCACCTCAACAAACAAAACACGTCAGCACTGAGATCCAATCACGTTTCTCCTTCTCGTGAGACTCAGGCTGTTCGAACGCAAACCCTAAGTTGACTGAGCCGCCACCATCATCGAATTTGCTCACCTCCCACGGCCATCTTCAGGCTGATCAGAGCACGGCAATCGAAACCCTAGGTCAGGCCGCCCCCACCTCGAGCAGTCGCGAAGCCTCCGGTCGCCCCTCCTGTTACGCGACCGCCGCGCCTCTTGAGCCAATTCCTGGCGAACTCGCTTAGCATCTAGGTGAATTGGTACCAGATCCAAGACCTGCACGTCACCAGCTCCGCAACGATGCCTCCCGATCGACGATTGGGCAAAGATCCACCGTTGGATCGACCAAGATTCCAAACGAACGGCCGAGAAAGAACTGCAGATTCTGGACAAACGACGCCTCGAAATCAGAAACGAATTGCACCAGAATATTACGCATATCGAAAACATTGACATATATTTTTTTTGGATTTTTAGGAGGACTTTGAATTTTCACTTTGTTTTGCAATTTGAAATTTGATCTGAGATGTATACATTGAGAAAGAAAGAGGGCTGAAGGCAATGAACGTACAGACAAAGACAATAAGGAGGAGGCTAGGGTTTATGATAGCATATATATAGGTTGGGCTGGGTTAGAATGGATGGGCTAGATAGATGAACGTACGGAACAAACAAAGGCCCAAAAAGCTCGTTCTGACCCCGGAACGAAATTCGTCAAACCCATATATCGAGATAGGTATTTTAAAATATTCTGAACGCGATGGAAAAAGTTTCGTGACCAAATTTGATCGTATGAAGAAGTTATGCTGAAAACAAGATTTTCAAATTGATTTCAAATTGATTTTAATAAAATTGATTTCAAGGCGTTTCGCGTCCGTACGATCAAACGACAAGTCCGATCGATACGAAAATTGAAACCTTATAATAATTCACCGATACGGATCCGATGAAACTGGTTTCGTCGAAATCCGAGTCCGTGACAAAAATGGCTATTTTTAATATTTATTAAATCAATTTACTAAATCACAAAAATCAAATTTTATTATTCAACTCCCAATATTGGCCAAATTTCATTATTTCTATAGTTCAATCAATTCCAAATTATTTACCAAGCTTGGATGTGAATTAAAACCTATAAATGTCTCAATTTGAAGTGTTAATTTCTGCATTTTTTTATTATTATTTGGGAATTATAAATTATATTCTAAACTCACTTATTAAAGCTTATATCTTATACTCTCAATCAAAATCCAATTAGATAAATAGATTTGATTTCCATTCCAATTCATTTGATTTCAAATAAACTTTTTACCATAAATAAAATTCCAAATTATTAATAACTTTATCCCCATTTCCTTTATTTTCTTAACTATTATCAATTCCAACCTTAATGAGTTCAACCTTAAAATTGTTGATTGATTTTATTAAATTCACTTCCTTTCTATTATCCAAAGTTATTGATGTCAACTAACATTAGTTTAGGATTTCACTCCAATGTTTGAAATTTTCATTTTACTTTAATAACGTAATAATTTACGTTTAATTCCATTTATATATGTAGTAAGTACCATTTGTTGGATTTAATATTCAGATTATAAATAAAGTCTTGCTTTCTAAAGTTGTATCAACTATGGTCCAACTAACTTGAATTAGCCTTAACTTAAATTTATGGACTCAACTATTGCAACAAATCCAAATAAACAATAAGGCTTGATTCCTATATTAACTTCTTGTTTTCAATTAACTTTATATCCACATGATTTCAATGTATAATTGACACTTTTATATCCACTTGATTTCACCATTTCATCTTTTATTTATTAAATCCACTATAGCCAAATGTATGAATTTAACATACATAAATATTTTCAATCTCAACTTAAATTCATTTAACGTAATCATAAACGTTTAAATTTTCTTAATGGCAGAAATCCAATTACCTCCATTCTTTTATTCACATGGATAAAATCTGGTTTTAAAACTTTACTATAACCCATAGTCTCATTTTATTAGGAATATACACTACCTGTAAAGTAAATTTTTCTCAGCAAAGATCTTACACACTATGTTCCGTAAAATTAGATTTCACAAATTTAGCTACTGCATTTTCTAGTTTAAGTAACATAAAGGTTTTATACCTTGAAATCATTCTAAATTTCCCAACTCAATTTACAAGAAACAAGAATAGGTAACATATAATAGTCGTTTACTCCAAATTCTAGTCACCTAAATAGGCTTTTACTACATGCAAATAAATGTTACTATTTATTTTCATAGTACAAATCTCAATAATTATTCCATTTAAATTTGCTTAGGCCATTTATAGTCCACTATACATATCTACATAAATGGGCAATTTATTCTATTTTATTAAGTATCAATCCTATTTAGTCCTGTTATATTTTTATGCATTCTTCTCTTTTACTTTACAAAATGGAATAACCCTTTAAACTCATCCCTTAATAACAAAACCGTTATAAATCCAATAAATTCCCAAAAATCGAAGTTTGTACACATTTTCACAACTATCATGATTTCTTACAACGTTGAATTTATTAAATGACCATTTATTAAAGTTAAATTCCTTTAATTGAATCAATGCTTATTATTATATATATTTCATTCTTACCATTATAAATTTATTAACGTATTTACACATTTCTATCTTTCAAATATTAATAACCCAAACTGATTACAAACACTGTTTCTATAAATTTTCATAAATTTGTTCCACTATACTTTTGTTTACATAAAATAAATTCTATGTTACTATTAGTTTTCTTTTTTCTTTACTACAGACATAAATTATTACTATCTACACTAATTACATCTTTATATTAATGAATACCATTAAAGTAAATATTCATATTAACTTTTACAGATTCAACTTAAATTTGTTTCTTAAAATTACTTCAAATCAAGTTGTGACAATTTACATTGTCCACCTCTATTATTATAAAATATTGTAGTTACACTAAATTGCAATTACTACAACTATACCAAATCTCTGCATTTTATTCTTAAACAAATAAGAACTTATATAAATCTATTCTATTAAACATCATAATTTTAACGGGTCGTTACAAAAATTGAATTCTCAAGTTCTGGTTTTAAATTCATTTTTGTTTCCAAATTAATTTATAACCATTCAATTATTTATATTAGACAAAACACATGGTCTATAAAACCATAAATAAAATCAAAACTATTATTTCTTGACAACTAGTTAAATTAATTATAAAATTCTGAAAATTATACTTATATATAATATTAGATTTTTCCCAAATATAGGAATAAATTTTTCAAAACAAGGATAGAGATTTAAATTTGATGGATTCAAATCAAAGAGAATTTTGATTTAAAGATAAATTGGAATCGGAAGATCCGATGATTAAATAACAGAATAAGGAACTAGATAAGTTTATATAAATCGCGGGCAACCTTAACCTGGTCAACCGTGACTTAGAGAGTCATATCAAATGTAGATTTACCATTCGATCCGAAGAGATAGAGTTCGGAATAACCAAAGATACTAGCATCTACACCGAGGTTAAATATAAATCTCTGGTGAATCAATGCTAATTGTAAAGGAGTTTCACCCCTTTATTGGAATATTGGCGAGACCGCTAATTCACTATAAAGATCATCCGAAGTGGAGTTATGGGATACTCCAGAATCGAAAGAAAATGAATAGTGAGGGACACGAATGAACTTCGGAACCGTAGGGAACGTTCCAAAATTCAAAGGAAATCGAATCAAAAGGAAGAGATTCAAGCTCGAATGAAAGTGATTCTGTAAATCAAATTTACCATACATTCTAAGTTTTGCCTAGAGCCAAAGCACTGATACCAACTGTAACGGCCCGATATATTCAACCATTCGTATCCACACATGTCGGACTTGAATTGTTCAAAATACCGTGTCGTAAATAAATTTTTGGCAAAACTCAGAATATGCAGTAAATAAATCACAGACACAGATATCAGAAATCTCGCAGCGGAATTTAAAATACTTAGTGGTTCATGAAGCCACTAAAAATCTCAACCAAATAAAATTTTACATGGTTTAGAATCTCCATTACAGTTTAAAACATCAATAGAAATCCAAATATTCCAAAGTCTCCATTACATAAATAAGATATAGACTGAAAGATTTTTCCAGCAGCTCGAAAGGTCTACAGAATGTCCTAGCTCCGGGAAGAAAACTGAAACTGCAACACAGGCTGACCCGAGCGTAGAGTAAAACATAAACACTCGAGTCAGGACATACATACTTATATAGTGTAAGTTAATTCAAGTGTACTGTAATATAGAGCAAGTAACTTAAAGGATGCTTGGGACTGCCCATCCTCTAAGGATCCGTTAAACTATTTACTATGTAGTAATACATCGCTATTATAATAGTGTCTATTTGTAAATTAAACTTACTTTTAAATAGCGTTAAGGCTTTACATTTTCCACCTTAACACAAATAATGCCAATAGTCTATACAGTATCGTAATACCTCCTGATCGGGAAGCTACCAGAGGATACTCCATAGGTACGACACAAATAGAAACTCGTAGAAGGCTCGCTATGGTAGGTGACACGGCACAACTAGGCAATGCCAGGGTAGATATACCAATTGCTATCCGGACCGATGGAAACGCGCAGCGCGCAGCTGCCGCCCACCTCGAACAACACTCCCAAATCAAAGGTGCGCACCAAAACAATCACAAAAGTAATAGAATGGCATACGAAGAAGTGCGTCCGATCAGAGGTGCTACCTCATTAATCCGAGAATCGCTCATGTTTTAGCCGCCTTATGCCAACTCATGGGAGTCGGGTCCACGTCTTTACCTCAAAGAAAACGTGACCACCATCCTACTTCATTCTGGAATCTCCACCACAGACACAGTTGGTAAAGTGGTTTTCGGTATCGACAGAGAGTATGCCAGATATCTGATCCCGGTCTCTTTCACAACCAAACGTTATTATAACCCGTGGTTACAGCTTTTAAAATGGTATTTATACTTTACAAATCAAAATATATTTCAAATACTACAATATCAAAATATTGTTTTTAAACATTGGTCATTTTACAATATACCATTTAAATCTATTCAATTTATTTAGGAATTGATTGCCTTTTTCTCCCTTTTTAAAATTAAATTCTTCCATTTAAAACCATTCAAAGTCAATTCCTTATTTTTATTAATTACATATTAACTTCCAAAATTTAAACCCATTTCCCCAAAGATTATTTCCATAAATTTATTTTTAAATAATTAAAATCCCAGTTTCTGTAGCACTTATGAAATGCTACCTAAAGTCTATAGGTTAAAACAATTCGTTTATAAAAGACAGAATTTAAGTGTTGTAATAGACTATTAACTTAACCATCAAGTTTTAAATTCCCAAATATAACTTTTTATCAATTATTTACTTAACTTAAACCTTATTTTTAACAAAATTCAGAAATTCCCAAAATAAGTTATATTCCAAAATTTATTTAAACATTTATTTATTTATTTAACATTTTTAACTCATTCAAAACATTATAAATCTTATAAAAATCCTTTAAATATATTTAAACCAGAATATTATAAACTTCCATTTTAAAATAAATTTAAAATATTTCAGAAAAACATTATATAAACCACGGGTCTGTATATAGTTTTCTAGCCTAGGTCAAGTGATACGGATTTATATCATTTCAATCCGCAATTTACAAAACCCCGGGTTCTGTCATTTCAAACCCGCAATCCCAAGTTAACAAATCAAATTTAAACAATTAAATAACATATATGGATAATAATTGTCGTTCAGGCCTATCATTTCAGCCTATAACGATCTTAATTTACAGGGAACTTGCAGTGATGATTTAACAGTAAATAAGCATTAAATAATGTAACTGTAACTATATTACAACAGATAAACAACCAATGAGGTGTCAATTTAAAATGGGGTTTAACATCATACGTTATATTACAGACAGATAAAATTTAATAAAAATTTTACAAATACACTTGCGATAATTCACAGAAATATAGGTATGTTTGTCTGGTGAGAAATACTCACCTGAATGCTGCTGAAAAAATTTGATGCAAAACGAAAATCCCGAAATAAGAGTATAGAAAGCACGATCAATTCACAGCGGAAGCAACGACTTGATCAAAATCTAGAAGAAAAAATCCAAATAAAACCAATACGCGACTTCAATTTACGGTTAAAGAAAATATTTTGAAACAACTGGAACGAATGGAGTAAAAGAAATTTTGGTTCAACTTTTGCTCGACTGCCTCACCCCACATCCCGACCCCAACTTCATAGGCTTGGCAATACTATTTATTATTATATATATATATATATATATATGTATATATATATATATATATATATTTCCAACGGCATGTCCAACTTATCTAGTTTGAAAAATATGTATTTACACAAAACTTGCGTATCTGCCTAATGCAAACTCTCACTGTTCATAAATACAACACGTCTCTGCCACTTTAATTTCAAAACATTGTCGAATTCAAAAACATAAAAATTTTAAATTTTTAACCATTCTTAACTTATAAAATCATATTCCTGCTTCAGATAAATGTTCATTTGGATACCATTTATCTTATGATTAAATAAAATAAATTTTATAAATAAAATATCCAAATTTACTACGAATCATTTGTAAGTCAGAATTTCCCAATTTTACTTAACTTGTATATATATTTTTCCAAATAACTTTACACTTAATTTAAAAATACCCACTTCCTAAATAAAACTAAATTCTCATTTATTTACTTAACTTCACAATTTTATTTAAAACCCAATTTCCAATTTTCAAGTTAAGTCATAAATGGAAATTTCACCTTTCCATTTGAAAACAACATTTTCAATTATTTACTTACAAAACACATCCGTTCCATAATTTTTTTTTTCCTTTTATAGTTAATATACACTAAATTTTCTTCACAACTTTATTCATTTAGACATCAATTCAACTATGATTCAAGTTAAATAAAAGTTATTCAAAAATGTTCCATTTCAACCGTCTTTCATTTTATCAATTCAAAGTACATTATTTATTATACCAAACATATCCATTTTCGGAAATAATTTTTATTAAAATTTCTAGGTTAGATTTCAACTCCATATTAAATCAAATTTAATTATTATGTCATTTATCGTAAATAAAATCTTTAAATTCACTTCAAAACCAATTATTAACTTACGAAAATTTAACTTATAGAAAACAAAACACCTTTAGAATTTTAAAGCCTTAAGTCAAATTTTTAGTTAAATTACATAAATTTTATTTCAAAAATACTTAATAATTTTTAGAAAAATATTATAATATATTAACCATGGGCTTGTTCGGGATATAAGCTCGGTTATGAAAACATAGAGGGACGTGACGTGGTGGAGAAGTAGCCGAGCAAGGCAAAAGGGAAACAGAGAACAACAAGAAGAAGAAAGGGAAAAACTGGAAGAAGAAAAGAAAAAGTAAAACCATTACCTGATAGAGGCTTCAGCATAAAAGGAGAAGAAGGCTAAACTATGAGATGCAGAGGAAAGTTTTGGACGAGGCTATGTATTTATAAAGAGGAGTTGCTTTGTGTGCAAGGAAGTAAAATATACACGTGAAAAATCAAGGCAAGTTATCTCGGTAAGATTTATGATTCCCAGTCTACACAAATTTGATTGAGATAGCAGTGAATTTCGTACTAAATAAAAATGGAAGTGTTGATTTTTTTTTTAGATAAGGCTTGCGTTATTTACTTCCCAGTTTGGTTTGTTAGAATGGATAAGTCTGCGTGAATAAAAATGAATACAGGGACATGCGCAAGAAATAAATGGTAAGATGCAAATGCCAAAAATGTTAAAAGAATAAAATTTTATGTCACGCGCAAAGGAAGGCAAATTGATTTTCTCTCAAATGATATATGCGTGATTTACTGCCAGATATATGAAAAATTTGATTTCAACGTTATCTCTTTTTATTCTCTCCCTAATTAATAGTTGCGTGATTTATATGCAGAGACGAAATGGCAAGAGGAAATGTTTGTTTTGGCAAATGAGCAATTTCAGATAAGTAAACGGCAAGGTAAGATTTGAATGCATGCGTTGATTTTGGCCAAGAGAATTATTCTTGATTAAAGAAACGGCAAAGAAAAGAACTTGAAGATTTTGTGTGTTTATAATGAGCGAGATAAATTGATTGTTGTTGATTTTTTTTTTTTTAAAAGACGCTACAAAAATTTTCAACAAGATTTTGGAACGAAAAGTTTTATACAAAAATTAAAACCCTAATGAAAACTATGGAAAAAGGTAACGTTTTGCTATAAAAACTACTGACTGATTTATAAATCCATATAGATATTGCAGTATGCATTTTAAAATACGCCAAACCGACGCAATACAATACGCCCAATTTTTTTGCAAAAGTAACATTTTTAATTTATACGTTTATACGTTACTTATACCATTACAATGCGTGCCCTTTTTAAATTCGAAATTATCAGTTTATTAATATGCTATAAATTCTTAACATTTATTACTAAATTAAAAAGATAAAACTTTGGTTACATCTCTCTCTGATTCTTATTACCATAAAAGGTGATTTATTATCCAAATGGACCAAATATTACAAATTTTTAAAGCAAGTATATAATAAATTTTAATTTTAATTTTAATTTTTATTCCCATTTAGAGTTATCCTTTAAACAAAGTGAAACTTTCATTTATTATTTAGCATTTTGGAAATGATTTGATCAAATTAAAATATATATAAATTGGGAAGTAAATTTTACTGGAAAGAGAAAAATAACGTAAAAGATATGAGTAAAGAGAAAAACACATATGAAATAGGCAAGCAGATAGGAGAATGGATACTGCGCACGACTGAGATTTAGGAGAAAATTGTGTTTTGAAAAATGCAAGAAATAAATTTTGTTGAATGGAAAAAAAATCTATGGAAATCAAATTTTTAAAGTAATGCGTTGAATTTAGAGGCAACATATTTGATTTGAACGCTAGAATATTCCTTCCCTCTAAAACCACATGCCACTGATAAATTTACTCATTTACACTAAGGTCATATTTTTAAGAATGTGTACCATAGCCATAATATTTTATGCCCAAAATATACCGAAATAATGAATTAAAATTCTATACGTTTTCTTATATATATATATGTGTATATATATATATATATATACGGTATTTATTCCCTAAATTTACGCGCCTTTTTTAACGCGTAATTACCCAGTTCATTTATACACTAAAAAAAAATTCGAAATTCTGACCGTGCTGAGACTCGAACTCGTGACCTGTCGTGAATAGCCCAGATGTCTTAACCACCTAAACTATTAATGTTTTCTTAATTAAAACTTGATTTTGCTAGAAATTAAGTTATTTACCATCTTCGACAAAAACCCCAAATTAAAGTTAATTCTTAACCATGTCAAAATTCCAGTGATCTTATTATTTAATTAAAAATTTGGTCAATTGTTTTTATTTTTAATCATTTTAAAATTTAGATTTTTATATAATAAACCCCAAAGTTTTTAAAATACAAGTGAAAAATACTTGTTAAAAATTTGGGCTGGTACAGATTATCTGGAGCTAGTTCATTCTTTGGATGACCGACCTTGCTTAGCTTAGTGCATCATTAATGGGAGTTCGAGCTATTTCTGGATTGGTGCCTTGGAGATGCAGGTTATCCGTTGCTGGTGTTATTTATTTTCTTTCCACTGCTATTTCTTGTATCATATCTCTGATGTATATAGATATTCACTGTATCATTCAGTTGTTTCATATCTGGATATTGTATATGGAATTGTATCAATGTTGTATATATTGATATTATTCTTTTTTTCCGTTGTGTTGTACTTAATGTGTTATAAGCTCCGGCACGAGTCAAATTTCAACGCTTGAATCTGCGGCATTCGAGTACAAGTTAAGTACGGGTGTCGATATTCGGACGCTGAAATTTGGAACGTGACACCATTCAAAACTCTTAGAAACCCTATCCGCCTCTTTTTTTATTCACGTGAATACTTTCTTATCTCATTTCCATTCGCGTGAGAGAAAAAATTAAAACAAGCACTCAATTTTCATGGCTTCTCCTTACTTTCTTCTTCCTTTTTCTTTTGATTTTCTCCTTTCATTTTCATACTAGCTCGACCTACTCCTCCTAGCCTACCTCTACTCCTCATCACCACCACCTGACCACGGCCTCCACCCCTCATCAACATCCCAAACCCTAGCCATGAGCATTTTATTCAAATCCATCACCAAAACATGAAAACCTAGCATAGATCACCATATTTACCTTCCACTTCCTCCTTTTCCTCGGCCACACCAATCAAGCACCATCTCCTATTGCTTTGCCTTGCCTAGCCGTGCCTATCATGACCACTTGACCTAGATCCATGCACCATGGCCGAACCAAAACTCTTCAAGTTCCATGCCTTTTAGCCTTCCATTGAATGTAACCTACCACCTCTTCATGTTCCACACCACCTAGTTGTACTTACATGACCTAAACCAAGCCTAGCTTGCCTCTAACCCTCTTAAGTGGAGCATGACATGAGGTGGTCTAGTCTATTAGACCATGGCCGAGCCCACTAGGTGGTTGAAAGCAAGGTTGTGTGATTTTATTTCATATATTTTCATTGTTAATCCATCTATTCTTTGCATTGAATCATATACTTATATATATATATATATATATGTCGACGGTGTCTCTATATAATTTTTTATCCTATGGTCAAGTGATACGGATATTGTAACGTCCCACCTTTTCGCACGCTTTAAATCGACACACGTGCCAAATCAAACCATACGGAAGGGTGGATTTTTATGGGGTAAATAAGAAAACGAGAAAAAATAAAACAAAATAGAATCTCACAGCGGAAGGTTAAAATATAATAAATCAAATATACTGTTCTTAAAGCTGTTTATAAAATATTTAATTTTACTTATACAATATATATCAGAGTTGCACATACCAACGAATAAAAATCGATGCAGCGGAATACAGTGTGTATTGGAACAATAGAATATAATAATAATAATGAAATCTTCATCTTCGTCCTCCAGAAATAAAGTCTTCGATCTTGAAATGCTAGGACTGACTGTAGCGAATTTAAAGGCAAAACAATAGAGTCTGAACTAAAAGATCTTATATAAGTTAAATCAACAGAAATAAATATGAGTGCAGTAACTCAAGAGATACTTGGGATTTACATCTCTTAAGGATCCGTTAAACTATTTATTATGTAGTAATATTTCGCTGCTACAATAATGTCTATAGTAAAATAAACATACTTTTAAATAGCAGTAAGGCTTTACATTTTCCACCTTAACACGTAATAGTCCCAATAGTCCATCCAGTATCAGTGCATCTCCAGATCGGGAGACTACCCTAAATAGTCCACGGGCTACGGGAGAAAACCAAACTCGTACAACGCGTGGTATAGTAGGTGACACGGCACAACTAGGCAATGTCAGGGTAGATATACCAATTACGCATCTGGGCTAGTGGAAACGCGTAGTAGCTACTACAGCCCACCTCGAAACAACACCCCCAAAATCAAAAATCAAAAGTGGCCACCGAATCAATCCAAAAGTCAAAGTATAATATCGAAGGAGTGCGTTCGATCGAAGGAATGACCTCATTGGCCCGAGAATCGCTCCTGTTTTAGCCATTTATGCCAACTCACGGGAGTCGGGTCCACGTATTTACCTCAAAGGAAATGCCGCCGCCATCGTACTTCATTCTGGAATCTCCACCGCATACACGGTTGTTAAAGTTGTTTTCGGAGTTGGCAGAGAGTATGACAACTTCCGATCCCGGTCTCTTCAACAACCAAACGTTATTATAACACCGCGGTCTTTTCTAAATAGTTTATACTTTTAAGACCAGAATAAAATATCCATTTCAAAATCATTTATGTAACGTCAACGGATTTTCGTTGCCGAAAAATTCAACATCGATACTCACTTTATCGACTGCCGAGAAATCAAAGGCCGAAAACCGAGATGTTATAGGTTTTAAAAAGAAAAGAAAAAAAAGAAGAGAGAAAAAGAAGAAAGAAAAAGAAAAATAAAGGGAAAAGAAGATAGACAATTTTTTTTAGAAAACAGAGAATTAGAAAAACAGAGAATTTGAAAAATAGAAGATAGAAGAATTTTAAAAATAGAACGGGAAGAAAAAAACAACAACTGAACATCAACAGAATCTCACAATTCGCAGCGGAACAACATATAATAATAAATGAATAATCTTTAAACAAAGAACTATATCAGTTATTACATTACATCACATTTCATTACATCAAATCATCACATCAGAGTGTACAACAACATACAACAACATAACAACGGAAAAAGAAGTAATATATACTAGTAATACGCCATGCCAATCCAGCTTGCCTCCAGCAACTCCAGAATATCCAGAATATCCTGATAAACCTAACTCTTAACTGCCCGTGTGGAAATTGGTGGGCACCCAGAGTTTAGGAAGGAAAACAATAAACTCCAAGTCAGTCATGTGACTGGTGTGAGAACTCAAAACAGTTTATTTATCTTTAAAATCAAAATAGTGGAATATTTTTAATCAATTCGCAATGCTTTTAAAAAATGAGACTACCATAAGGCCTCCCGCACACACACACATGCAAACGCAGAATCGGAGGAGATTTCTCCTTATGATAGTCAAAGATGCTTGATACGCATTTAAAATAACATTTGATATTATTATTAGTGCATAGTGTATAACAAATTCATTTCGAAAGTAGAATATAAATCTTAGCCAACATACGACCATTATCGTATGCCTACTATAGCTACTATCCAAACAGTGGTGACCACCATAAGTGAATAGCAGGTTCTACAACTAATACCGTACAAGTTTCGTATTGGGAATTGGATTTCCAACAAATGGTCAGGCCAAGGAACTTCCCATTGCCACTGAGAATGCCTCTGGATGGACATCCCCGAGAACCAAACCGGATCTCAACCAACACAAGGCCGGGTTACTCCTAACTGAGTAACAACTGACCGAATATGCCATCCCCCGGTCCTTTGGGACCTTTTTCCGAGAGCGCTCTCTAATCAATTCACACAATCATAAAAAAGTGTTTTCAACATGAGTAAGTATCTGGGCTCCATACCATGATACCACCCTTTTCCAGAAGGAAATGGACACATCCTAAAGGGTGCTACCCCTCATAACCTTGCTGCTTCTTTCCTGTTTTGACCATTTCCGGGATGTGAGGCTCGACGAATTCACGTCCACAAAAACATACTTTATACAAAAGCCATGCTTTGGGTCAATAAATGATCAACACAATGATCACTAAGATAGACGATCAAATAAATGATCCTATCACAATAATCAACACGATGATCATTTCAGCATCACTCGGCATGTCACATTACCAAATTGGGAATATATCGCTGATAACTTCAACTATATAACCTTTGAGCTCGTACGTCTCAAAGAAGGGTGTTAAGCAAAGAATAAATTCTCCGCCACCAACAGAAATATATTTGAAAGGAATCGGCTTTATATCTCAACTTGTAATGTCAGGCATACAATCCATACAAGTCTGTTCCGGGCTCGAACAAAACCGAAGGCACTTCTTACGAAGCCCTTGCAATACGGGTATTCACAATCCCGATCGAATTTCCCATCACTTAGGAGATCTCTATACCAGGAGCTACCCAGTGCAGAGACAATCGATAGGTCATCCTATCGCTTTCACAAATACTCGGTCTTCAACACCGATCTTCAAATGCAATTCATAACGACGTATCACATATTCGGAATGGGTTATACGACCCCATGGTCCTTTCCCGGTTAACCCGAATAGTGAGCGCTTATTCAAAAATAAGTGTGCATTCAAATTCAAACAATCATATCAAATACCCAATCAAAGGGAAATATTGATAGTCGGCTATTGAACTATCAATTGATATGCATACATCACCAGATTCCAAATAATTTTCCAAATTATTTACTTTCCAAAATATCTTTACAAGATATATAATTTTCACACTTCAAAAATAAATCAATATTTATTTTTAACAAATTCCATTTTCATTTATAGATTCCATAATGAATTTATATTTCAAAATATTCATGCATATATGATTTCAATTATTCATTTCCAATTTATCTTCAAAAAGATAAATTCAAAATATTCACTTCATATTGGAAAATATTTCCATACTTATTAAAAATAAGTAATTCAAATCTTTTATTTTCAACCTTGGAAAATATTCAATATACTTAAATCGAATTAAGTATATATTTCATTCTTATCTCTCTCTTTTCCTCCTCCTCCGTTTGTTGTTGTTGAGAGAGATATCTCTCTCTTTTCCTCCTCCTCCGTTGTTGTTGTTGAGAGAGATAATTCGAAATTAAAATAGATATATAAATCCCAATACTATTCAAACATTTCCATTCGGAAATCATTTACTATAACAACAGTGTTATAGTCCACTATTTCCTTTTATTCCTCGAAAACGTCTATTTCAACAATCAATGTTGAAATCTATGGTTTCGAATCTCAACACATTTTAAAACATCGTTAGATCGTTTTAATTCAATTTAAACATCTCATTCAAAACAATTTCTTTAACATATCATTCACTATTCAAAAACGTGAATATACTTCTTTAACAAATTCCATCCTTTTATTCATTTTAATTCAAAGAATTATTCACTGTCTAAAAACGTGAATATAACTCTATTTCTAAGTTATAACAATTAACTTATCAAAATAAGTCGTTTGTGAATTTATAAAACAACGTTTATAAATTCCATTTCGATTTATTTATAAAAACTTCCTTTTTATAAATTCCTTTATTAACATATTCCAGTTTATAACTAAATTATAAACTAAACGTTCATATTATAAGTTAACTACTTATAAACGATTATTTCACAAAATCGTTCCTTAGAATTTCATAATTATAAATCTTATAACTTATAAGATTCATTTATTTATCCAAAACTATTATTTTAACAACATAATAAATTTTATAAACCTACTGCTTATAAAATTCCATTTATGACTTCACCGTATAAAATTCTATAAATTTCATTCTATTTATGAAATTCATTCACAATTTATTCTTACACTTATAAAAGCTCGTTTTATAATTCCTACGTTCTAATTTATAAATTATCAATTTATAAATCTTTAATATAAATCAATTTATATTTTTCTTTTAAAACGTCTTTAAATTCCTTTATAATTTCATCATTTCGATTTATAAAATAATCAAATTTTATAAATCCTATATTTAAACTTTTATCATATATTCAAAAATCCAATCTAAATTATTTTATAAAATCATTAGTTCATATTTCTCAAAAATCGACTTTTAATCGTATTTCTAAAAATCAGCTTTTTAACTATATTTCACAAAAACCATAATTTTTATAACTTTAAAAATTATAACGTTTATTTATTTATAATGGATCAATTCCAAAAATATAGTATATTTTCAAAATCACTTTTAAAATCATTTTAAAATCCCAAAATTTGGGTCCAATGATGCTACACACCAAATAGTCAATCACGACTACAACGATATCATATATCGATATGATAATCCATCAAATATCAAAATATCTGAAATAAAATAAATACTGTTGAGGAATCCAGTTGGATCCCTCCAACCTGTTTCCTGCATCCAAAAACATTAGCACAATACCAATTTCGCTCCAGTACGAAATTATCGCGGTATATGTTCTTAATAAATATTATCCGCTTAATAACGGCGTAATAGGGTCTCATCCGCTAAACAAAAAATGCGGGAAATCAATAACTGCAATATATACATATGCCAATATATATATATATTGATATTATATATAATACCAATTTCACTGTTTATGAAATATTCGCGGTATATGTTTTTAATAAATAACATCCGCTTACTAACGGCGCATAATGTCTATTTTAACAATCAATAATTTACAGTCATCATTCAAACATGCATTCAAATATTTTAAATCTAACTATTTAAAATAAAATCGAAATCTATTCGATTGAGTGAGAAGTTCTCACCTTGGTTTTAAATTCCGTTTTAGCTTTTATTTCGAATAAAATTAAACGCGCGTTTAATTTTACCCGAAATTCTCACTAACTCCAAACGACTCCAAACCAACTCCATCGCGTAGTGCTCGTCCATACGATTCCAACGCAAAAAATCTCGTCCGAAACGGACCTCGTACGAAAGAGTTATGATTTTTATAAGATTGTATACAAATTTTAAACTAAAATTTACAAATCTTTTTATATAAATCTCAACTTTCATCTGGGCCGTAGATCCCAAGCCTGCAACATCTCCACCCTAGAACGCAACCATCTCCTTCCTCTCACGCATCTTCTACAGACAATTACTCGTATGGCCGAACCCATTATTAGCATTTAGGGTTAAACATTGCAAACTCCACTCACGTTTATACTCGATCACCTCTGCCATGACGAAGCCCTCTCTCCAAGCTATACTCGGATCCAACCTGGGCACGCTCGGCCTCATCATGTGCCTAGAATTTCGTGCCAAACCTGATGAGAACGGCCCTCCATATCTCCCAAAATACAACTCCGATTCCGATCATGACCGTTGAATCTCCAGCTCTCATCGCCCTCTTCAATTCTCTAGTTGAACATTTCTGCTAATTCTTGATGGATTGGAAGAAATCGAGGAGGGAATGAGATTGAATTCTGGCCATCCACTTATTAGGGCCGGCTACATTAGTTTAGGGTTTTAATTTCTTTTTTTTTTTTTTTTTCTAAATGAAGGGTAGAGGCTTATTTATAAGGAACGAGCAAGCGTAAACACTATTCATCCCGGGAATTCCGAACTCCGATTTAGACGCCGTAACCAGCGTACCTAGGGTTTATCCCACGTTCCGGACACAATGGAACAGGTTTCGGAAGCTAATTCGGAAGTATGTGCGAGTTATGGCTGAAAACGTTCAATTTGAATTAAACCGATTTAAATCGATTTCTAGGCGTTTTAATTTGTACCGGACAAACGGTAAATCCAATTGACTTGAAATTTGAAACCTTACAATAATATCGCATTACGGATCCGATGAAACTGGTTTCGTCGAAATCCGAGACTTTTTGAAAAATGGCTATTTTGACTCGCCAAATTTAAATAAAAAATAATTCGATGCGTTTCGAGCTGCCACGATCAAACGATAGCTCCGATTGACACGAAAATTGAAATCCGGTAATAACTAACTATTACGGATCCAATGGAACTGGTTTCGTTCAATTCTGAGACTGTTCAAAAATTGACTATTTTACAGTCGATTATTTAATATTAAAATATTCAATTTTCACAGATTAACTTTTAATTCGATTTTAAAAGTTCTAAAATATTTCTATAACTCCAGTATGATTAAAATAAAATTTTACAAATTATTTTCAATCATATTTAACTCAATTTTCAATTATTTCCATAATTTAACGTATTAAATTATCGATTTAATTATTCAATTAAATCCAAAAATTCAAATTAAAATTTATTTGACTTATAAATTCACTTATAAATATTTAAAATTAATTAAATATTCAAATTTTAATTTAATAAAATTCTGGGTCGTTACAATCTTTCCCCCTTAAAAGAATTTCGTCCTCGAAATTATAAGTAAGAAAGTTACAGAATCTATTAACTTTTCCAAAATTCATAGTTAAACTTTTTAGAATAACTTTACTAAGTTTTCAAATCATACTTAGTTATCATTTCAAAAGCAACTACTATTATTTAACTTTCAATTCCAAATCAAAGTTAAAATTTTCAAAATTTTCCAAATTTTCTCAAAATTTTTCTAACGCCTTAAATTTCCGGAAAAATTCGCCATAGTCTCCTTTGCGCGGCTCGATCCGAAAAAAAAATGACAGTATATATATCACAAATATACATCTCATCAAGTAATGAGGCATCCCGAAGGGAAAAAAGTGTAAAAGTACGATATTTAATCCGAGATATGTACCTTATATTTTATTAGCGAGCATATACGGCTAATATAGCGCTAAAGCGAACTCCAAATGCGAAGCAAACGCAATCCGCACCTATTAAACACTCAACAAACAACATGAGAATCATGCACATACAACATATAGCAACATAACTATACATGTTACATAGCAAATGCAACTAAAGCAATATATATTCAACCATCAACCAACTAACATTCAACAAATTCATTCATATTCTCATTAATACTTAATGAATTGGTTTTCACTCTAAATCATATTTGATTCATCAACATTGGATTTTATCAACATTCATTCTCAATTCAATTAGTTTACATTACTAATTAAATCCAATTCACTTTCGATTCTATTCAAATTTATTTACTTCTAATTTGAATTCAATTACATAGCTTCCAATTTCATTAACACTTAATGAATTACATATAATCAATCAACAATCATATAACAACCAAAGTGTATTGATTACAACCAAATTTCTTCGCTTCACTTACATTCATTTTTTTATTCAACTTCTAATAACATTAGATTTCAATGAATTAACACTTTCATTAATTATTCCTTATCAACTTAAATTACATTCAATTGTTTTAACATTCAATCCATTCATTCAATTCAATTCAATGTCCAAAGTTGAATTCTATTACATAACTTAAGTTCATATTTCTTTTAATCCACTTGATTATTTACTTCGATACCAAAATCAATTCCATTCAACAACACTTAAGTTATATTTCATTTAACCTTATATTCATTTTTATTTACAACTCATATTCATAAATATATTAACTTCTTATATATATAAGTTTATTCACAATTGTAAATCACTTTAATTATAATTCAATTCTTATAATTCATTTGCTTATACAATTACTCTTTTATTTAGATTATTCAAACAACCTAACAATCAACTTATATACACTTTAACAATTCTGAAAAATTATTCCTTTATATATAAAATATAATCAAGGCAAAATTATTTCATTTACCCAATTTAAAATCAATATTGTGCCGAATTGTTCTATTCAAGTGTTTAGAAACCCCTTCGGCTCAGTTTCGAGGCTGTGCTGACGAAAGTTCATATGCCACTCAATAAACCAATCATCACAATATAAAACAAATTTTATATTCACTAACAAATACGCTCTCATAGCTATTATTACACTCAAATTCATTCTAGAGCACTACTGACTCTATCTCTAATGAATAATACCCAACAGAACCATGGTTGTCGCTTAACCATAAGCTCTGATACCAAATGTAACGTCAACGGATTTTCGTTGCCGAAAAATTCAACATCGATACTCACTTTATCGACTGCCGAGAAATCAAAGGCCGAAAACCGAGATGTTATGGGTTTTAAAAAGAAAAGAAAAAAAGAAGAGAGAAAAAGAAGAAAGAAAAAGAAAAATAAAGGGAAAAGAAGATAGACAATTTTTTTTAGAAAACAGAGAATTAGAAAAACAGAGAATTTGAAAAATAGAAGATAGAAGGATTTTAAAAATAGAACGGGAAGAAAAAAACAACAACTGAACATCAACAGAATCTCACAATTCGCAGCGGAACAACATATAATAATAAATGAATAATCTTTAAACAAAGAACTATATCAGTTATTACATTACATCACATTTCATTACATCAAATCATCACATCAGAGTGTACAACAACATAACAGCGGAAAAAGAAGTACTATATACTAGTAATACGCCATGCCAATCCAGCTTGCCTCCAGCAACTCCAGAATATCCAGAATATCCTGATAAACCTAACTCTTAACTGCCCGTGTGGAAATTGGTGGGCACCCAGAGTTTAGGAAGGAAAACAATAAACTCCAAGTCAGTCATGTGACTGGTGTGAGAACTCAAAACAGTTTATTTATCTTTAAAATCAAAATAGTGGAATATTTTTAATCAATTCGCAATGCTTTTAAAAAATGAGACTACCATAAGGCCTCCCGCACACACACACATGCAAACGCAGAATCGGAGGAGATTTCTCCTTATGATAGTCAAAGATGCTTGATACGCATTTAAAATAACATTTGATATTATTATTAGTGCATAGTGTATAACAAATTCATTTCGAAAGTAGAATATAAATCTTAGCCAACATACGACCATTATCGTATGCCTACTATAGCTACTATCCAAACAGTGGTGACCACCATAAGTGAATAGCAGGTTCTACAACTAATACCGTACAAGTTTCGTATTGGGAATTGGATTTCCAACAAATGGTCAGGCCAAGGAACTTCCCATTGCCACTGAGAATGCCTCTGGATGGACATCCCCGAGAACCAAACCGGATCTCAACCAACACAAGGCCGGGTTACTCCTAACTGAGTAACAACTGACCGAATATGCCATCCCCCGGTCCTTTGGGACCTTTTTCCGAGAGCGCTCTCTAATCAATTCACACAATCATAACAAAGTGTTTTCAACATGAGTAAGTATCTGGGCTCCATACCATGATACCACCCTTTTCCAGAAGGAAATGGACACATCCTAAAGGGTGCTACCCCTCATAACCTTGCTGCTTCTTTCCTGTTTTGACCATTTCCGGGATGTGAGGCTCGACGAATTCACGTCCACAAAAACATACTTTATACAAAAGCCATGCTTTGGGTCAATAAATGATCAACACAATGATCACTAAGATAGACGATCAAATAAATGATCCTATCACAATAATCAACACGATGATCATTTCAGCATCACTCGGCATGTCACATTACCAAATTGGGAATATATCGCTGATAACTTCAACTATATAACCTTTGAGCTCGTACGTCTCAAAGAAGGGTGTTAAGCAAAGAATAAATTCTCCGCCACCAACAGAAATATATTTGAAAGGAATCGGCTTTATATCTCAACTTGTAATGTCAGGCATACAATCCATACAAGTCTGTTCCGGGCTCGAACAAAACCGAAGGCACTTCTTACGAAGCCCTTGCAATACGGGTATTCACAATCCCGATCGAATTTCCCATCACTTAGGAGATCTCTATACCAGGAGCTACCCAGTGCAGAGACAATCGATAGGTCATCCTATCGCTTTCACAAATACTCGGTCTTCAACACCGATCTTCAAATGCAATTCATAACGACGTATCACATATTCGGAATGGGTTATACGACCCCATGGTCCTTTCCCGGTTAACCCGAATAGTGAGCGCTTATTCAAAAATAAGTGTGCATTCAAATTCAAACAATCATATCAAATACCCAATCAAAGGGAAATATTGATAGTCGGCTATTGAACTATCAATTGATATGCATACATCACCAGATTCCAAATAATTTTCCAAATTATTTACTTTCCAAAATATCTTTACAAGATATATAATTTTCACACTTCAAAAATAAATCAATATTTATTTTTAACAAATTCCATTTTCATTTATAGATTCCATAATGAATTTATATTTCAAAATATTCATGCATATATGATTTCAATTATTCATTTCCAATTTATCTTCAAAAAGATAAATTCAAAATATTCACTTCATATTGGAAAATATTTCCATACTTATTAAAAATAAGTAATTCAAATCTTTTATTTTCAACCTTGGAAAATATTCAATATACTTAAATCGAATTAAGTATATATTTCATTCTTTAAGGAAATCATTCACTTAAACATATTTATTTGGGCCAAAACGAATGTTGCGTAAAACATCGTTACGACAACCCAAAATCACTAGTATAGGGATTCGAAATTAAAATAGATATATAAATCCCAATACTATTCAAACATTTCCATTCGGAAATCATTTACTATAACAACAGTGTTATAGTCCACTATTTCCTTTTATTCCTCGAAAACGTCTATTTCAACAATCAATGTTGAAATCTATGGTTTCGAATCTCAACACATTTTAAAACATCGTTAGATCGTTTTAATTCAATTTAAACATCTCATTCAAAACAATTTCTTTAACATATCATTCACTATTCAAAAACGTGAATATACTTCTTTAACAAATTCCATCCTTTTATTCATTTTAATTCAAAGAATTATTCACTGTCTAAAAACGTGAATATAACTCTATTTCTAAGTTATAACAATTAACTTATCAAAATAAGTCGTTTGTGAATTTATAAAACAACGTTTATAAATTCCATTTCGATTTATTTATAAAAACTTCCTTTTTATAAATTCCTTTATTAACATATTCCAGTTTATAACTAAATTATAAACTAAACGTTCATATTATAAGTTAACTACTTATAAACGATTATTTCACAAAATCGTTCCTTAGAATTTCATAATTATAAATCTTATAACTTATAAGATTCATTTATTTATCCAAAACTATTATTTTAACAACATAATAAATTTTATAAACCTACTGCTTATAAAATTCCATTTATGACTTCACCGTATAAAATTCTATAAATTTCATTCTATTTATGAAATTCATTCACAATTTATTCTTACACTTATAAAAGCTCGTTTTATAATTCCTACGTTCTAATTTATAAATTATCAATTTATAAATCTTTAATATAAATCAATTTATATTTTTCTTTTAAAACGTCTTTAAATTCCTTTATAATTTCATCATTTCGATTTATAAAATAATCAAATTTTATAAATCCTATATTTAAACTTTTATCATATATTCAAAAATCCAATCTAAATTATTTTATAAAATCATTAGTTCATATTTCTCAAAAATCGACTTTTAATCGTATTTCTAAAAATCAGCTTTTTAACTATATTTCACAAAAACCATAATTTTTATAACTTTAAAAATTATAACGTTTATTTATTTATAATGGATCAATTCCAAAAATATAGTATATTTTCAAAATCACTTTTAAAATCATTTTAAAATCCCAAAATTTGGGTCCAATGATGCTACACACCAAATAGTCAATCACGACTACAACGATATCATATATCGATATGATAATCCATCAAATATCAAAATATCTGAAATAAAATAAATACTGTTGAGGAATCCAGTTGGATCCCTCCAACCTGTTTCCTGCATCCAAAAACATTAGCACAATACCAATTTCGCTCCAGTACGAAATTATCGCGGTATATGTTCTTAATAAATATTATCCGCTTAATAACGGCGTAATAGGGTCTCATCCGCTAAACAAAAAATGCGGGAAATCAATAACTGCAATATATACATATGCCAATATATATATATATTGATATTATATATAATACCAATTTCACTGTTTATGAAATATTCGCGGTATATGTTTTTAATAAATAACATCCGCTTACTAACGGCGCATAATGTCTATTTTAACAATCAATAATTTACAGTCATCATTCAAACATGCATTCAAATATTTTAAATCTAACTATTTAAAATAAAATCGAAATCTATTCGATTGAGTGAGAAGTTCTCACCTTGGTTTTAAATTCCGTTTTAGCTTTTATTTCGAATAAAATTAAACGCGCGTTTAATTTTACCCGAAATTCTCACTAACTCCAAACGACTCCAAACCAACTCCATCGCGTAGTGCTCGTCCATACGATTCCAACGCAAAAAATCTCGTCCGAAACGGACCTCGTACGAAAGAGTTATGATTTTTATAAGATTGTATACAAATTTTAAACTAAAATTTACAAATCTTTTTATATAAATCTCAACTTTCATCTGGGCCGTAGATCCCAAGCCTGCAACATCTCCACCCTAGAACGCAACCATCTCCTTCCTCTCACGCATCTTCTACAGACAATTACTCGTATGGCCGAACCCATTATTAGCATTTAGGGTTAAACATTGCAAACTCCACTCACGTTTATACTCGATCACAACTCTGCCATGACGAAGCCCTCTCTCCAAGCTATACTCGGCTCCAACCTGGGCACGCTCGGCCTCATCATGTGCCTAGAATTTCGTGCCAAACCTGATGAGAACGGCCCTCCATATCTCCCAAAATACAACTCCGATTCCGATCATGACCGTTGAATCTCCAGCTCTCATCGCCCTCTTCAATTCTCTAGTTGAACATTTCTGCTAATTCTTGATGGATTGGAAGAAATCGAGGAGGGAATGAGATTGAATTCTGGCCATCCACTTATTAGGGCCGGCTACATTAGTTTAGGGTTTTAATTTCTTTTTTTTTTTTTTTTTCTAAATGAAGGGTAGAGGCTTATTTATAAGGAACGAGCAAGCGTAAACACTATTCATCCCGGGAATTCCGAACTCCGATTTAGACGCCGTAACCAGCGTACCTAGGGTTTATCCCGCGTTCCGGACACAATGGAACAGGTTTCGGAAGCTAATTCGGAAGTATGTGCGAGTTATGGCTGAAAACGTTCAATTTGAATTAAACCGATTTAAATCGATTTCTAGGCGTTTTAATTTGTACCGGACAAACGGTAAATCCAATTGACTTGAAATTTGAAACCTTACAATAATATCGCATTACGGATCCGATGAAACTGGTTTCGTCGAAATCCGAGACTTTTTGAAAAATGGCTATTTTGACTCGCCAAATTTAAATTAAAAATAATTCGATGCGTTTCGAGCTGCCACGATCAAACGATAGCTCCGATTGACACGAAAATTGAAATCCGGTAATAACTAACTATTACGGATCCAATGGAACTGGTTTCGTTCAATTCTGAGACTGTTCAAAAATTGACTATTTTACAGTCGATTATTTAATATTAAAATATTCAATTTTCACAGATTAACTTTTAATTCGATTTTAAAAGTTCTAAAATATTTCTATAACTCCAGTATGATTAAAATAAAATTTTACAAATTATTTTCAATCATATTTAACTCAATTTTCAATTATTTCCATAATTTAACGTATTAAATTATCGATTTAATTATTCAATTAAATCCAAAAATTCAAATTAAAATTTATTTGACTTATAAATTCACTTATAAATATTTAAAATTAATTAAATATTCAAATTTTAATTTAATAAAATTCTGGGTCGTTACAATTTAAATACGATATCATTTTTATTTCAAATATATCTTTTTCAAAAATCATAGTACTTTCAAATATATATACCTTAAACCCATAGCTTCGCAACATAATCTTCAATACTTAAATGGTTTAATAATAAATTCTTTATAAAGTAAATTAGCTTTTAATTTCTCAAATCAATTCCAAATACATATTTGAATTTCCAAATAAACCATTTAAATTTTCATATATTTCAAAGTTTAAATATTCCACCATTTCAAAACTAAATTTTTAATTCATGTATATATGCAAAATTCACTTAACTGGTATTTAGTTTTGAAATACTTAATTAATAAATCCAGTATCCTTCAAATGAAACTTTCAAATTCAATAATTGAATATTCCTCAATTTATTTAGACTAGATATATTTACTTAAATCATCTTAACCCGAATTTTTTTATAAAACAATATTCTTTTAAAATCTAAAACTCAATAAGTTCCAAATGGACTCTTATTAAATATAATTCTTAATTACATAAAATCTAAATCAATTTCAACTATCTTAAGGTACTTAACCATATAGTATAAAACAATCAAATTTTATTTTATACTTTAAACCAATTTTATACACAGCTTAAAACCAAAAATTTAACCATATATAAAATAACCTTTATCAAATATCTAAATCAATATCTCAAAAATCATATATATTCTTTGCAAACCATAAATATCATTACAAAATATTATTATATATGTACCGCGGTGTCTGTATATAATTTTCTATCCTATGCTCAAGTGATACAGATATTTATCATTTCAATCCGCAATTTAGAATTTAAAATGAGGTTGTGTATCATTTCAAACCGCAATCCCGAATGAAATGAAAATGCATAATAACTTATAGTTTATAACCATATAAAATACAGCACCCATTCATCCAATATCAATCATCAACCATTTATAACAATCATCATCCAATATAAACAATAACATCACTATAGAACGGATAATAAACAACAAGTATTAACTTGCAGTTTATAACTAAAAATAAATTAAAACTGTTTAACTAGCAGTTTATATGCAATAATAAATTAAAAAAATTTAACTGGTAGTTTATATGCAAAAATAAATTAAATAACAATTAAATTTAAATAAATGCAATCTAGCCGAGATGATGATTAAATATATGCCCAAACAATCGTAGATAAATTTTAAATCACATCAAAAGTTAATTTAACAAATATAAGAAATCTTAGAAGTTGTGAGTGGGTTAAAAACACTCACCTTTATATGAATCTGAAAATAATAGACTTCTAATCAATAGCTTCGCTCTACGTTTCCTTAGTCTTCTTCTTGATTGCTAGCTTTGTTCCGTAATTTTTCTTTTCTTTTGATTTTCTTTAATTTCCCTCCTTATTATATTAATATATATATATATATATATATATATATTTATGTATGTATTTTTAAAAGGTTTGGAAAAGATTTGAAAAAGTAGAATTGAAAAAGAAAAGGATTGAAATAAGAAGAACTGAAAATTGTAGAGAATATCAAAATTTGAAAAGAAAAAAGAAAGTTTGAAATAGAATACAATTTGAGAAGAAGAATATTTGTAGAGGATGGAAAATTTAAAATGATATATAATAAGGAGATTTGAGAAAAAAGAAAAAAAGAAGAAGATTAGAATGGAGGCTAGGGTTTCATTTGCATCATATCGTATTTATAAGGTAAGATTTAGGTTTAGAGACAAAGAGATTTGAAAAGAGAGGCTGCTATTAATTAGAAATAAATGAAATGACGTTTCAAAAAATGAAGTTGGAAATGAATGAAAAAAAGTAAATATGAACCAACTTGGTATTGAAATATAGTAAATATGAACAGCCTTTTTAAAAGTAGCATGTTTTAAAAAGTGGTAATTATTAATTAAAAAGGGAATGAATGGACTAAATCTATACTATAAACAAACTTTTAGAATTCAAATTTCAAAACAATCGTTGACTTAATTAATTTGGTTAACCCTAAACATACCAAAATTAACATATTTTAAAGATTTAATTAACACACAATAAATGAAAATAAATTATCCACACAAATTTGTGTTATAAATTAAAAGAATATACAGCATTAAGAGATCTTCATTTCCCCCTCTTTGTGATTAGATTGGAAATTAAACAACATGTTAACATTTCGATTGAATGTTTTACAAGGAATGCATTAACATACATTCAAAAATATGATAGCATAAACAAGGTAATATAAACAGGTGTATAATATATATGTACATCTTATCGCTACTTATAGTTTACATTCATAAATAAAAGGTATGAAAATAATCCATATAAGGAGGCAATGAATGTAAGAGTAAATTAGAAAAGTGAAGATGGAAAGGTAAGTTGTGTTGCAATAAAAATCTAATAAAGTCTAATTGGAAAGGAAATAGTCAAGTGTAAATCTATTTTACCCCCTTTATCATCTCCTATTAACATTTAATTTAACAACGTATGAGATTTCAATATAAACTAGCATTAAATTTTGATCTAAAACATACGTTTGAATTTTGGTGTAAACATATATGCTGTAACGACCCGTGTAAATACGATGTTTAAAATGAATTTAATTAATAGGATTTTTATTTTAATTTAGAAAGAAACAGAAATCTTATTTATTTATATGAAAGTGAATGTTGAAATTAGATGTATCAAGGGTAATTAAAATTTACAAATTGAATTATGTATTGAAATTAATAAGTATAATAGTGGAAATTGTTGCGATTGGATATTAAGTTGGAAATAAATAAAATAAAGGCAAGTATTGAATTCATCAATGAAAATAAGTTTTATCTGATACAAGCCCTGTATTTGTAAACTTTTGTAAGGTATTAATGAATTATGAAAATTTAGAAATAGATTCAGTTGTATGTTAGATAATCAATTGCAATAATTTAAGGTTAGTAATTTACATATTGGGTGGAATGATTAATTAGATGTAGAATCTTAATTTGTATGTGTGCATATATTTATAATGGAGAACAAAAGGGTAAATAATAATATACAAATATACTAAACATTTAATAGTAGGATTACTAGAAAATTCAATCATTTACCAATATAGATAGTTGATGCGCCTTAATTGCAATTAAGAAACAACGAAAGGTGTAAATGAAATTTTTTAGAGTATAAATTATAATTGGACAAAGATTTTAGTATAAAATGTTAATGCAAGGAAATTAATGCTGAATTTAAGGCAATAGTAATGAATAGTAATTTATTTAAAAAAAAAAAAATTGTAACACCCATCATAAAAATCTATCTGCTTATTTGTTAATGGGATTAGGATCGGTAATAGGTGGTAATAATTAAATGAATGTTACACTAATTGAAAGTGGAGCAACGTTCGTTTAAAAGTTGAGAAATTATAGGGGCATATTTATTAAGCGTTACTTTAAAATTTATGTTTGATTGTGAAATTTATACGAGAAGTTGCAAAGTAATAATTAAGAAAGAATACATATAAATTGTTTATAACCTAAAACTTAAGGGTAGTTAAATGTTGAAATTGAATCTAATCAATTGGAAACTTAATTAAATTGGGTTCAATGTAAATAAAGGGTTATTTTAAGAAATTGAAATAAGTATTATAATTGGCAAATTTAGTTACTTTAAAGTGAAACGGAAAATATTAACGCAATAGTTTGAATGTAATATTTAATTCATCTAATTTATATTAAAGATTCGTTAGATTAATTTAATAGAAATTTTGGGACATTTAATAGATAATTGCTGATTTTGAATGGAATTAAAGGAATTACTGAAATCAAAATTTAGCAACTTTTAAACCTTTGCAATTGATTTTGAATATAAAGAGTCAATGGAAATTTGTGGATTAATTTATGAATTCATAAAATCAGTGTATTGACTTAGTTGTAACTATATGTAAATGTACGCAATAAGGGTGTGCAATACCAATTTTTTGGATTCAAATTTATATTAAATATAATGTTGGTAGCAATTGGAATTTACCGTTTTGCAAAATAAATGAGAAATCAAGTCAAATGTAAATTATAACGTAAAGGATAAATTCATTTAAACAATAAGATTTTTAAATAAATAAACGTTTCACTTAGGTTTCATTTGGATAATTTATGTAGTTTAACGGGAAAGCAATTGAAATTGATTACCCGAAATTTGTGCAGTTAGGGTAGTTTTGATTTGTCACTTAAGATGGTAAATTCTATAAAATGTGATAAATGTAGTTTTAATTAAATTATGACGATTGGGTATTTAAGAAGTGATAAACCAAAATTTATTGATTTATTTGAAATTAAATTTTGGATTTATTTCAAATAAGTGAAATTTATGTTTAACTATTACATCAATAGGAATTAATCTAATTTAAGAATATGTTAATATAAATTGGGCAAAAGGGTGTTTGGACTAGGGAATAATATTAATCGGTTTTAGAAACCTTAAATATAAAATGGGAAGTAGACAAGATTTAACGTTACAACCATTTATACAAAATCCAGGATGTGTGTAGAAGTATTTATGGAATAAAACGTAAACAATTGTTGGATAAAAAGAGTAGGAATCAACATTTATTTATTTAATTGGATATAACTACGATAGTATGATTTATTGCATTTAAATGAAATCTAATATATAGAACATTGCCTAAAAAGGAAGAATAGATAAAATTAATGATAAATCTATATACTATATAAGATTTATTGATTTAAAGACAAAAGGGGCAAGATGTATAAATTAGATTAAGTGCAACCTTCAGTAAATAAAATTTGATGGAATAAGAACATTTGGGTAATTTATTTCCAATTAATCAATTCACGTTTCAAAATTTAATGCTAGTTTATTACATATATGTTTATGCCTAAATTTAAACTTATGTTTAGATCTAATCCGATCCATCTATTATTTTTCAGTCTTGTCTATATATAACCTGTTATAAACCCTAGCCACTCCTTATTTTCATTTTTCTATACGTAGATCTCCTTCTCAACTCCTCATTCTAATGGTACAAAAAAAACCTAATTCTCAAATTCCAAAAAAAAAAAAAAATTCAAAAAAATAAAAAATAAAAATAAAAAAAAAACGGATCTGCAGCAGCTTCTGGTCGCGCTTCGGGTTTCAGGGGAGAAAACCCTAGAGCAACTTTGGGTCAGGAAGAAAATGACTCGGGTCGCTCCGGGTCGTTTTGGCGAAAACTCCAAGCAAGCACCGGAGAATTGACGCGGCGCACCGAAGTCGACCCAGGACCAGAATTTTCCATTTTTCAAATTTTCATAATTTTTGCATACGAGCTCGGATTCGCGCGCGGTTTGTTTTGATGGGATCGTATCGGAATTTCTGACGTTTTGGCACTAGTTTGGATGAATTTGGATACTGTCCAAATTTTGGGTTTAAATTGGATTTGAATTCAATTTAAATTCAAAAAGGTGAGTGTTTTAACCCACTCACAACTACTAGAAGTTTTTATGTTTGTTTAAATTAATTTTAGAAATGAATAGAAATTTATTTATGAGTATTTGGCATGTTTATTTTATTCATATCTGTTGAATTGCATTTATTTAATTTAACTGTTAATTTAATTAATTTATTGCGTATAAATTTACAGTTAAAATTTATTTGTTTGTATATGAACTGCTAGTTAACGGTTATTGTAACAACCCGCATATTTATCGATTTTTATATTTAAATATTTTATCGTTAATCGGATTTTGGTTCGAAGCTACTTTTTGCAAACGGTCAAATTAGGACTCGAGACCACTTCCATTGAGTTCGAAACGTCGTTTGCAATCTTCTAAGTATAAACATTGATATGTTTGGGGTTAGTGGAATTTCACCACTTTTTCACTCGAGCCTTTGGTTTGGACTTTTAGCCCATTAGGCCCAAGTTCCACCCCCCTTCTTCTTCATTGCTTCATTTCATTTCCTAACACTAAAGCTTCAACAAAAATGGTGAATGGAATGAGAAATTAAAACTCCAAAGTCTTTGTTTTATTGCAACTCCAACATTCAACTCCAAATTCAAGAAGAAGACATCAGATTCAAGCTTGTGGTTGCTTCTCCATTTGCCTTCAAGCTTTGTTCTTCATTTTCATTGGGTTTTGGAGCAAAGGTGAGATTTTTATCTCCCAATTCTAGTCTATAACTATATTGGACTGTTGGGAATGATTCCCCATCACTTTAGCATGTATAGTTGCAGTTGGTTTGGATTGGATTGGCGAAAAACTCCAATTTTTAGTTGTTTGGTGAACTTCCTGAGCTTAGGTCGCTCTGCCCAGGTATAGGTCGCTCGGAATCATTAGCTCGCGCGTGTGGAAAAGTCAAGGCTTGCATATTTCGTTCGCCTCGGATTTAGGTCGTAGGTCGTTGGACTTTAGGTCGTTCGCGTATAGGTCGTTCGGCCTTGCCTGCCTCATTAGGTCGTGGGACCTTAGGTCGTAGGTCGTTAGGCTTAGGTCGTTAAGTCGTTCCCTCTGTTGGAAACGTCTCCTCGGTCTTAGGTTGCCCCCCCTAGGTCGTTAGACCCTGAGTTGTTCCGCCTTCATTTAGCTCGCGCACTTCTTTAGGTCGCATACTCCTTTAAGTCGCATGACTCCCATCCCTTTAGGTCGTTGGACCTTGTTTTCCTTAGGTCGTTGGACCCTATTTCCTTTAGGTCGTATGACCCACTAGGTCGCTTGGCCCCTTAGGTCGCGACATCTTTAGGTCGTGTTACCTATATACCCCTAGGTCGAAAGACCTTAGGTCGTGCACCTTTAGGTCGCGAACCCTATTAGGTCGCGAACACCTTTAGGTCGCGAACCACTTTAGGTCGCATGACCTCGTCTCCGTTAGGTCGTGAACCTTGTTAGGTCGCGAACACCTTTAGGTCGCGAACCACTTTAGGTTGCATGACCTCTTCTCCGTTAGGTCGCGAACCCATTCTAGGTCGCATGACCTTTACCCTTTAGGTCGCTGGACCACTAGGTCGTGCCCCTTAGACCCCTAGGTCGCAACCCCTAGGTCGCTCGACTTTAGGTCGAACCCCGTAAGCGGTGGCGTTGCCCCCGCACCCCCACCTTGGGGGGTTGCCACCCCCCCTGGACCCCCCCTCCGTAGGGGATTTTATCTGAAAAACATTGAGCTGATTTCCTTGGATTTTATTCACATCTCCGTATGCGATTTTTGTGAATGATTGTTTCTACAATTGCTTCTGTGTTTTGTCACTTTATAATATAAAGGTTTCAATACTAGTAGTAAATATCAAAACTCTTTCAACAAAATGATTTCAACTCTATTTTTAATAACAAAGCTCTTTTCTTAAACCGTTTTCCAATCTATTAGTATATACAAGCCTTTACCTCACTCGGATGAGAAATCTAATTAAACGACTTAGTAAAACAAGTGGTATGAAACGCTTGCGTTCACTTCGTCGGTTAATTCTTGGACTTGTTCGATTGAACCTCTTGTGACAATTTTATTAGTGAAGATTTACAGTTTGTTCGTAAATATTTAAGTTAAGCAAGTGGTTATGGGACATGAGGCTAAACTTCTATATTTACTAGCTTAGTGTAATTGACACTTCTCGTTGATCTTGATGATCGCTTTATGAATTAGACTAGCAATTGCGTGATGTCTCTTTCATTGCAAGGTTAGACTAGACACCACTTGTGTGATTCCATTCACACATACCTTTCTGCTTTTTGGTTAGTCTTGACCTCAATCTGTGTGATTCCATTCACACATGTGGGGTAGCTCCCCATGGTCTTCGGACCGTCATGTGATAGGCCTCTTTCCCTTTTTCTATGATTTCTGGATTTCTTGTGTTGATTTCTGGAATTTATGTCATTGACTTGTTATGAGTACAAGTTTAGGGTATGATGCCCTCTTTGGATCTTTGAGAAGATTCTTGTGATATTGATTTATCTCTTATCGGTTGATCTCCTGTTGATCATTATTTGCATACTTATAGTAGTATGTCAGTATGGATATTTTATGTTTATGCCATATCTTTTATTTTATATCATGTCATCTGATATTTATAGCTAGACTGATCCGTTTATTATTTTCTTATAAATAATACTCAGGTCAGACCGAGATGTTACAGGTGCTACTGCTTGACTCCTCCCCCAGTGATTCACTATTCAGACTTTTGGCTACTTGTTTAGATTAGCAGCTTTTGTTGTTTACACTTGAGATATAGACTCATAGTTGTATTCTTTTGTATAGCACGCGTTGCTATTCTTTTGTATTATCGTGGATCTTTTTAGACCACTACTCTGATGTACACTTTTATGTGACATATATTCATATCTCTTTCCGCGTTTGTGATATGGATATCTGTGATTGATTCGCATGTTATGCTTACTTCTATATTTGTTTCCGAAGATTATTTTATAGCCACCGTGTGATAAGAAATTACATAGATGGTCGCTCCTCAACAGCCTTATTCTCCACGCTAGTTGACAGCACTACACCGTAGTGTTCTTGGCTAGCGTGGGTATAGAGGTGGGGCGTCACAGCTATATAATTTATTACTGAATATAGACTGTAGATTAATAGCTTTTAAATTTAATTTGAATAAAATTGCCAGTATTACCTGTTATGTAGTACCAAAAATAATATTGTTATTGATTGATATTGATTGATGATTGCGATTTGGATGATGGATGATGTTGATGAATGGATGTTTATTGTATATCATTAAATTGCAAATTATCATGCATATTTCATTTCATTCGGGATTGTGGTTTGAAATGATATATAACCGCAAAATTTTATATCTTTTAAATTGCGGATTGAAATGATAAATATCCGTATCACTTGACCATAGGATAGAAAATTATATACAGGCACCGCGGTATATATATAACTATTTAAATGTGATTTCTATGGTTTGGATGTAATACGGTTTATAATAATCTTAAATTTTATATTGTATAAATATTTTTCTTCCATATATATATACATATGAAGTTGAAAATTTTGAAATTAAAAGGTGTATAAAAATCTTTATTAAAAATGGAAGAAAATTAAGAAAATGGAGTTTAATAATTTATATCATATGTTTAAATGTTAAGTTTGGAATTTTAAGATATGATATTTATAATTGGATTTTTCCCAAAATAAATTGAAATGAATATTCTAGTATAATTTGAATTGGGAAAAATATATATATTTTATTACTAGAAATTGAAGTCTTATTATTTATGGATTTTATATGAATATTCAAGACTAATTAATAGAACAATTGATTTGTTGAAAGCATAAAATCCAACTTTAGTTTGAAATATTGATACTCAAAATGGATATACGTATATATAAATAAATTGAAGTGGTTTTGGAACTTGAGAGAGATAATATAAATTTTTGTTTAGACTTTAATAAAGAAATGTATTTGTAAAGCCATGAGAACTATTTTCTTTACAAAGTAACATTTAAGTTAAACCATTTAATTCATATACCGTTGAATGTCCAAACCATTCAAGTTTTTAGAAGTTATGGTTTTAAATTATGATGTTCAAAATATTATGCTTTGAAAATATTTGATTTTCAGACGTTATGAAGTTAAAGCATTATGATTTTGGAAAAGAATTGTATTTGGGATAAGTGATAAAATATGGTTTTGGGTTTTGAAATGATATCGTATTCATGGTTATGAAATGGAATGTTTATTCTGATTTTTAAAGTATAACCTATTTTTAAATGACCGCGGTGTTATAATAACGATGGGTTGGCAAAGAGACCGGGATCGAATATGGACATACTCTCTGTCGATACCGAAAACCACTTTGACTAACCGTGTACGCGGTGGAGATTCCCCGACTCCCGTGAGTTGGCATAAGGTGGCTAAAACAGGAGCGATTCTTAGGCCAATGAGGTCATTCCTCTGATCGGACCCTCCTCTTCGATATTATACTTTGATTTTGGATTGATTCAGTGGCCACTTCTATATTTTGATTTTGGGGAGTTAGTCCGAGGTGGGCGGTAACTGCGGCTACGCGTTTCCACCAGCCTGGATAGTAATTGGTATATCTACCCTGGCATTGCCTAGTTGTGCCATGTCACCTACCATACCGAGCCTTTACTACGAGTTTCTATTTGTGTCGTACCTATGGAGTATCCTCTGGTAGCTTCCCGATCAGGAGGTATTACGGTAATGTATAGACTATTGGCATTGTTTGTGTTAAGGGCTATATGGGTAACCCCTTAACGCTATTAAAAAGTAAGTTTATTTTATAAATAGACACTATTATAATAGCGCAATATACTACATAGTAAATAGTTTAACGGATCCTTAGGAGATGTAAATCCCGAACATCTCTTGAGTTACTGTACTCATATTTATTTCTGTTAATTTAACTCACATAAGATATTTTAGTCTGACTCGAGTGTTTTTGTCCTTTCAAATTCGCTCGGGTCAGTCCGAGCGTTTCAGGATCGAAGATTTTGGCTTTGGAGGACGAAGACGAAGAATCCGTATTATATTATTTATAGTATTGCACCACACTCTAAATTTCCGCTGCATTGATTGTATTGGTATGTGTAACTCTGATATTCATTGTATAAGTAAAATAAATATTTTGTAAACATTTATCATGAACTGTATATTGATTATTATATTTTATCCTTCCGCTGTGAGATTCTATTTTGTTTTATTTCTTCTCTGTTTTTTCTTATTTACCCCATAACAATCCGCCCTTGCGTATGCTTTGAATTGGCACGTGTGTTGGTTTAAAGTGTGCGAAAAGGTGGGAGGTTACAGTTGGTATCAGAGCTTTGGTTTAGCGATAAACCTTAGATTTGTGGGGGTTGACTCTTTGTTAATAGGGTAGTAATACCCTATGGCAGTCGCTGAGTGTATATATATGAGAGAGCGTATTTGTTAATGTTATAAAAAGATTTTAATATTGTGTTAATCTGTTCCATTTTGTATTTATAAATTCTGGTTGATGCATGGGACGCTATGTGATCAATAGGGATTTCTAAACACTTAATAGGACAGACCGACATAATATTTGTTTTAATATAGGTAAATGAAATAATTTTGCCTATTATATTTTCTATATATAAAATAAAATTTTTCAAACGATATCTATATTTGGTTGCAATAGATTGGTTGTTAGGAATAAAATTTATAAATAATAGGTAAAATAAGATTGCAATTAAAATCATTGAAATTTGGAAATTTTAGAACTTAAGTCCGGGATTTTTGAAAATTTGCTTTCAAAGGATTTATGAAATATAATGATTTGGTCTATAACTATTTTTTTATATAAATATTTAGTATAATTCGGAAGAATTGTTTTAAAGAAAATTTTGGAGAAAATAAGTTTCGTACTTTCCTCTCTGTCGCTGGAAAATAATTTCGGTGATAGTGGCCGCATCATCGACTTCTATTTTCGAGTTTCGAAGGGGAAAGGCCACTGTAGTAATTCTACTGCAGTTTTATTTTGAAATTATCTAAATTTTAATTGTTTTAAATAAAACTAGAGGTATATAAGTTATAAGAATATATTTATCTATTAAATTTTAACCCGGTATTTAATTCTTAATTTCCATTAATTAATTGTTTCAATTATAGTAGTGAAACAGAATTTAATTAATAATTGAAACCCTAAATAAAATAAGAGTCTTAAATGCTAAGTTATAGAGGAAGTTAAAAATTTTAACTTATAAGAAAAAATAAAAGTAAAGATTTATTGAACAATGAATGAATTAAAAGAATTGAGATAAACTTGTATAAGTTCTTTTGCATTTTCTTTAACATAAATAACTTACCAAATATAAAAAAGTTGAAATGTTAAATAAGAGATTGGAATAGAATATTATACAAGAAGAAATTTTGGAAATAATGAAGTATTCAATAAATTGCTATTATAAATAAGAATTTAATTGGATAAACTTAAGTTATAATTGAAATTTTACTAAAATTAAAGGTAAGTATTATTAGTAGGTGATTTAAACTTAAGTAAATAAAATGAAATTCTCTAATAAATAAGGATGGATGTGTAAGGTTATTAACTTAAGTATGATTTAAATGCTACTAGTCTAATATAATAAAAAGTAGGTAATACAAATAAATGACTGTAAACCCTAGGTAATAAATTAATAAAATCCCTTATTTATAAGAATGAAGGTTATAAGGTTAATAATTTAGGTATAACTAAAAGGGTTACTGTAATTAAATATAATAGAATGTAAGCATTTAATAAATGATTGAAAAGTGAGAAGTGCGTTAAATGTAATACAATAGAAGAAACTTACATGACCTAAATTAATGGAAAGGAATAATTGTAAGTAATAAGTAAAAATAAATGAAACAAACATTTAATGAGTAAATAAAATTAAAAGTTGTTAGAAATAAATGTAAATTATAAAAGGATAATTTAGGTGGTATATGAATGAAAATGAATGAAAATAAAAGATAAACTGTTATATGAATGAAAAGATCAAACAGCTAATGTATGAAATAAAAATTTATAATGAGTTAATTGATTTGTTGGTTGAATTGTTATTGGTTGATTTATGGTTGGTCGGGTAAGGAAATTTGAAGTAGTTGGATGAATAAATAATCGATTCAGTACCATCTAAGACTGTTGAGTAAATGATGCACTGGATAGTTATTTTTCATTCCGTACCATTTCAAGTTTTGAACCCGAACAACTATTTGTTTGTTTGACTGAATGGTTATTTTGTTTTATTATGTATGCTGTTTGTTGAAATGGATGATTGTGTATTGATTGTTGTTAGTAGTTGAAACCATGAAAATAGTTCACTTGAGATAAATTGTTAAACCTTTGGATTTTATAAGTGAAATGCAGGTTATGGAAGCAACTCCTACTGCTTTTGGTTCCATAAATTAAGCGTAAATTGCCCGACAAATATGTACGTTTCGGATTACGGTTTATAGCGCTATTTAATATATTTTCCCGTGTTGGGATATTTTATTTTGGATATTATATGAGATATTTTGATATATTTGATATTATATTTTCTCCTGAGCCTCCCCGTACAAAGGAGACTCTGCCAAAATTTTCCGTAAATTTTGGACTTAGAAAATGACGCAGCGGATTAATCAAACAAAACTTCAATCGATGAAATGTAGCAATCGGTGAGTTGAAGATACCAAAATGCCCAAGTTCGTTGATCCAAAGATACCGAACTCTAGCTATCTCAAACACGTTGATAGCGCACTATACCGTGTTCAAAGATCTACGATTCTTTGCACGTTGATCTAGCGCACTAGATTCCGTGAATCGGCTTCTACGATCGTTGAATCGAGCGCACTCGATTAACCGAAAGAGGAGATAGGAGATTACACTCAACTACCAATTGGTATGAAAGCACAAAGCTAACAAAAGAGAATTTTATTCAAAAAATCAACCACCTAAAATGTACAACACACGCGTATTTATAGGAGTTACAACCCAACGCACTAAATCATTACCTGACTCTTAGGTCGGCCACGACTTACGACCTAACTTAGGTCGGCAGCGACCTAACATCAGCGACTCAACACATTTTAACAACACCTAGGTCGGCAGCGACCTATCAACACAACATACTCTCCTGTATACATCACAGCACTCAACGACCTAAACAACTCACGCGACTCAACACGACCGACTCACCATATAACGACTCAAAGATTCACGACTTAACACCCAACAAAACCCATAGGTCGGTAACGACCTAAAATACAACACGACCCAATCCCCTGCGACCTAAAATAAAAGGCAGTTCAGCTTGCTTAGATCGGAACTCGGCGAAGTTATCTCGTTCAACATCACTAGCTCGTAACTCGGCACAGTTATCTCGTTCAATATCACTAGGTCGTTCAATATCATTAGGTCGGAATGCTTCTTCCTGTGTTTTCTTAGGTCGGAGACGACCCAAAACTCCGTTGTTAGGTCGTGACCATGCTTTGTTAACTCGGCCTACCTTCCCCCTTGGCTTGTTGACTCGTGGTCCTCCTTCCTTAGCTCGGCAACGACTCATGCCCTTACTGAGTCGTGAATGACTCATCACACTACACCACAAACTCATGTTTTCAGGAATTATAGTTTGCACAACTTCTTCTCTGGCCTTAGCTGCATCATCCTTCCCAGGTTGAGAAAAATTCGTCCTCGAATTTGCAAATTTTTTCTCATCAAAATGTTCATCTCCATAATATGGCACAAGATGCTTAATATTGAATACATCAGAAGTGTAAATATCCTCCGGCAGCTTCAACTTATAAGCATTGTCATTAATTCGTTTCACAATTTCGACAGGACCAATTTTCCTGGCTTTCAACTTATTATAAGCACCTACCGGAAAACGATCCTTCGTTAATACAGCATAAACTAACTCACCTTCTTTAAATTCAACATTTCGTCGTTTCGAATCTGCAAACTTCTTATATTTCTCATTCGATTTCTCCAATCGTTCCTGAACGATCTTATGACATTTAGTCAGCTCATCAACAAAATCGACAGCTCGTTTAACTGCTCCCTTCGTCTGTGGTACTACTGCCAAATCCAACGGTCCCCTGGGTAAATTTGAATAAATAATCTGAAATGGACTGAATCCCGTGCTACGATTCACTGCATGATTATGTGCAAATTCAGCTTGGCATAACTTCATGTCCCAACTTCTCAAATTATCCTGTACAAGACATCGCAATAAATTTCCCAATGACCTGTTAACAACTTCTGTCTGCCCGTCAGTTTGCGGATGATAAGCACTACTAAATTTCAGTTTCGTTCCCACCATCTTCCACAAACTCAACCAAAAGTGACTCAGAAAACGAGTATCTCTATCCGACACAATAGACTCTGGCAATCCATGAAGTCGATAGATCTCCTTGAAAAATAACTGTGCTACTCGAACTGCATCCTCTGTCTTCTTGCAAGCAACAAAATGTGCCATCTTCGAAAACTTGTCCACCACTACAAATATAGAATCATTTCCCCTTTGAGTTCTAGGTAAACCCAAAACTAAATCCATGCTAATATCAACCCATGGCTTAGACGGTACTGGTAATGGCATATACAACCCTGCATTCGTTGCTGTTCCCTTTGACACCTGGCAAATATGGCATCTCTCCACGAATCTTTCAACCTCTTTTCTCATCGACGGCCAAAAGTAAGACTGTGAAATCAATTTCAAAGTACGATCACGGCCCACATGCCCTTCCTCGTGTAACTCTTTGACAATTTTCAACCTCAAGCTACAGTCTGGAATACACAAACGATTCCCTTTAAACAGAAAACCATCAACCAACGTAAATTCATCGGTACTCTCACCCTTCACTTTCTCAACATATTTCACAAAGTAAGGATCTTCATTAATCATCTCCGGCAACATCTCAAAACCTGTCACTTCAACTTTCATTGTCGTTAATAAATGACTCCTCCTACTCAAAGCATCAGCTACCCGATTTGTCACCCCTGATTTATGTCTGACAACAAAAGTAAACTGCTGTAAATATGCTATCCACGATGTATGTCTCGCTGAAATCTTATCCTGCCCCTGTAAATGTTTCAATGCTTCATGATCTGTATAAAGGACAAATTCCTTCTGAAATAGATAGTGTCTCCAATGCTTAACAGCTTGTACAACAGCATAAAATTCAACGTCATATGTACTGTATCTCATCTTTGCTCATGACAACTTTTCGCTGAAATAAGCAACTGGCTTCCCATTCTGACTCAGAACTCCTCCAATACCAACCTTCGAAGCATCAGTATGCAATTCAAACAATAACTGAAAATTAGGTAGAACAAGAATTGGTGCAGACGTCAACAATTCCTTGACCTTCTCAAAAGCAACTCCCGCTTCTTCTGACCATACAAATTGTTTCACTTTCATGCAATCAGTCACTGGAGCCATCACGCTACTGAAGTGTGGTATGAATCTTCGGTAGAATGATGCTAACCCATGAAAACTTCTCACTTCAGTGATAGTTCTCGGCTGTGGCCAATTTCTAATAGCTTCAACTTTACTCTGGTCAACTTGAATACCTTCTCTTGAAACAACATAACCCAGAAATAGAACTCTGTGCGTCATAAACACACATTTCTTCGTAGCAGCATAAAATTGTTCTTCACGAAGAATAATCAATACTTCCCTCAAATGTAGAACATGCTCCTCCATACTTCTGCTGTAAATCAGAATATCATCAAAATAAACCACAACGAACTTCCCAATGAATGGTCTAAAGATTTGATTCATCACCCGCATGAATGTACTAGGTGCATTTGACAAACCAAATGGCATAACCAACCATTCATACAACCCCTCTCTCGTCTTGAAAGCTGTCTTCCATTCGTCTCCAGGTCTGATTCGAATTTGATGATAACCACTCTTCAAATCAATCTTCGAAAATATAGTTGCCCCACTCAATTGATCTAACAAATCATCCAACCTTGGCATAGGAAATCTATATCGGACAGTGATCTTATTCAAAGCTCTACTATCTGTGCACATCCTCCATGTTCCATCCTTCTTTGGTACTAATAATGCTGGCACGGCACAAGGACTCAAGCTTTCCTGAACACGTCCCTGTTCCAACAACTCTTCCACCTGCCTTCGTAACTCCTCCTGTTCCTTCGGACTCATTCGGTACTGTGGTCTATGTGGTAACACTGCTCCCGGAACAAGATCGATTTGATGTTGAATGTCTTTCAATGGTGGTAACTTCTTAGGCAACTCCTCTGGAAATACATCTTCAAACTCTTTCAAAACTGGCTTTGCTTCTTCAGGAATTTCAACCTCTTCACTGCTCTCACGCCCAATCAACAAAAACACTTCTGGTTCTTCTTCGACTTCCTTGACAAACTCCTTCAAAGTCAACAGAGTTTTCAATTCCTCAATCTCTTCTAGCTTGCTCTCCTTCTGCCGTTGCTTCTTAGGAACCAAAGTGATTTTCGTACCCTCGAACATGAAACTGTAACTATTGGCACGACCGTCATGTTGAACTGCTCTATCAAACTGCCACGGTCTGCCCAACAACAAATGACACACGTCCATGTCTACAACGTCACACCAAATTTCATCTTTGTACTTCTTCCCAATAGAAAAATTAACACAAGCCCTTCGACACACTTTCACTTCACCACCCTTCCTTAACCATGCTAGCTTGTACGGTTTAGGATGCTTCTCGGTCTTCAAGTTCAACTTTCTTACTGCTTCTGTAGAAATAATATTATCACAACTTCCAGCATCAATAACGAACTTGCAAACTTTCCCCAGAATAGTGCATGTCGACTGAAAAATATTGCTTCTCAACCAACTACAATCCTCCTCCTGCTTTGGTGTAAGACATGACCTCCTCAACATAAGATTACAACCTTCATCTCCGAACAATTCTTCTTCCTCCTCAACATAAGGTATATTTGAACATTCTGCCTCCTCACCATCATCCTCCTCAACTTCTGCAACCATGGTTCTCTTCTTCGGCTTCGGACATTCATTGCTTTTGTGACCCAACTCCTGACAATTATAACACTTGAACCCACTGCTAACCTTCGCCCTCTCAGCCTCCTTCACCACTGGCTTTGAAACAGGTTTAGGAACATTAGAACTTCCACCAACACCCCTTGCTTGATTATTGGAATTAGTAAACACACCACCTCCACGCCTTCCTTGTTTCTCCCAAGCCAACGCTTTCTGATGTGCCTCTGCAACTGATCTAGGATCAAACATATTAACCATATCCTGGATCTGCATTCTCAATCCCCCAATGAATCTAGCAGTTAGCTGTTCTTCCGTTTCCATAATATCATTCCTGGCAATGAGTTGGTAAAATTCATCAGCATAATCACTAACAGACTTTGTCCCTTGCCTCAGATTCTGCAACCTCTGGTACATAAGTGATTGGTAGTTGTAAGGTAAGAAAGTAGATCTCATCAACTTCTTCATCTTATCCCACGATTCTATCTTTGACTTCCCCATCCGTTATCTGGTAAGTTTAGTTTGCTGCCACCACGCCAATGCTCTTTCCCTCAACCTAGTAGCAACTAACTTCACCCTTCTATGCTCAGGAACCTCCTTGAAATCAAAGATCTCTTCAACATTTGAAACCCAATCTAAGAACTCCTCAGCACCCATCCCGCCTTTAAACTCCGGAATTTCCATCTTCATACCCGATTCCCAACGTCTATCATCTTCAACATCCCGATAAGAATTTCAAACTTGGTCTCGATCTCGATAATGAATACTAGTCCTATCACCTTCTTCAACAAAATCAAAAGTACGTCTACATCGATCTCGACCATTATCATCCCTTCGCTCATGCATGCTTCTTTGACTATGTCTCTCTTCATCTCTATATGCTTCATGGTCAAATTCACGTTGACTTCTTCTCTCTTCATGTGCATAGTCATGATGATCTCTTCGTGATGAAATTGACGTTTCTCTTCTATCTCTACAAGAATGTGGTGATACCCTCCTCCCTTCCGTAACCGATGGCGAAACTCGGTTTCCTCCATGGTTCGAGTTTGGTGATCTCCTCCTTTGATTCAAATCATTCATCAATTTCTCCAATTTTCCAATGCCTTCATCAAATTTTTCATTAATACGTTGTTCCATAAGCTCGGCTTCTTCTCTACGATACAACGCTTCAACGTTTTGATGACGATTAGCTCTCCTTGGTGGCATGATTGAAAACTTCACAAACTTCTACAATTCAAACACAAAACTCCAAAGTTTCAACAAGTTACGGTTCAACACTTAACTCGGCAAGGCTTTAGCTCGGCAATGGTTCAACACGGCTCAACCTTGACTCGGCTATGACTTGCCTCGGTCCAACTTGTCTCGGTTACAAATTCAAGCACTTCAAACCTTGGCGCGCAAAAACCCAAGATAGATCCAAACAATTTCCAACTCCTCGATCCAAAATGAAATGAATCAAACACTCTAATGTTGTTACAAATTCAACAAGAACACAATGAACTCCTTCAAACTTCAAAAACTTCAAAGACTTGGTTCCAAGAATCAACTTAGCTATGATTGGCTAAGTATGGCTCTGATACCAATAATGACGCAGCGGATTAATCAAACAAAACTTCAATCGATGAAATGTAGCAATCGGTGAGTTGAAGATACCAAAATGCCCAAGTTCGTTGATCCAAAGATACCGAACTCTAGCTATCTCAAACACGTTGATAGCGCACTATACCGTGTTCAAAGATCTACGATTCTTCGCACGTTGATCTAGCGCACTAGATTCCGTGAATCGGCTTCTACGATCGTTGAAACGAGCGCACTCGATTAACCGAAAGAGGAGATAGGAGATTACACTCAACTACCAATTGGTATGAAAGCACAAAGCTAACAAAAGAGAATTTTATTCAAAAAATCAACCACCTAAAATGTACAACACACGCGTATTTATAGGAGTTACAACCCAACGCACTAAATCATTACCTGACTCTTAGGTCGGCCACGACTTACGACCTAACTTAGGTCGGCAGCGACCTAACATCAGCGACTCAACACATTTTAACAACACCTAGGTCGGCAGCGACCTATCAACACAACATACTCTCCTGTATACATCACAGCACTCAACGACCTAAACAACTCACGCGACTCAACACGACCGACTCACCATATAACGACTCAAAGATTCACGACTTAACACCCAACAAAACCCATAGGTCGGTAACGACCTAAAATACAACACGACCCAATCCCCTGCGACCTAAAATAAAAGGCAGTTCAGCTTGCTTAGATCGGAACTCGGCGAAGTTATCTCGTTCAACATCACTAGCTCGTAACTCGGCACAGTTATCTCGTTCAATATCACTAGGTCGTTCAATATCATTAGGTCGGAATGCTTCTTCCTGTGTTTTCTTAGGTCGGAGACGACCCAAAACTCCGTTGTTAGGTCGTGACCATGCTTTGTTAACTCGGCCTACCTTCCCCCTTGGCTTGTTGACTCGTGGTCCTCCTTCCTTAGCTCGGCAACGACTCATGCCTTTACTGAGTCGTGAATGACTCATCACACTACACCACAAACTCATGTTTTCAGGAATTATAGTTTGCACAACTTCTTCTCTGGCCTTAGCTGCATCAGAAAATATCTTGAAAATGTTTTCCAAAGTTTATTAGTTGAGTATAAAAAAAAAGTCATAATGATTATAAAACCGGTATATTTTATTTAAGGTAATAAATTTAGTAAATTATTGTTTATAAGTTAATATCTGAAATAAGATATACTGTTTATTAAATTCTTCCTTCTCTTTTCTTTTCCTTTTCGGGGACGAAGAGTTTTGAGTGGGGGAGAGTGTAACGACCCATGTAAATACGATGTTTAAAATGAATTTAATTAATAGGATTTTTATTTTAATTTAGAAAGAAACAGAAATCTTATTTATTTATATGAAAGTGAATGTTGAAATTAGATGTATCAAGGGTAATTAAAATTTACAAATTGAATTATGTATTGAAATTAATAAGTGTAATAGTGGAAATTGTTGCGATTCGATATTAAGTTGGAAATAAATAAAATAAAGGCAAGTATTGAATTCATCAATGAAAATAAGTTTTATCTGATACAAGCCCTGTATTTGTAAACTTTTGTATGGTATTAATGAATTATGAAAATTTAGAAATAGATTCAGTTGTATGTTAGATAATCAATTGCAATAATTTAAGGTTAGTAATTTATATATTGGGTGGAATGATTAATTAGATGTAGAATCTTAATTTGTATGTGTGCATATATTTATAATGGAGAACAAAAGAGTAAATAATAATATACAAATATACTAAACATTAAATAGTAGGATTACTAGAAAATTCAATCATTTACCAATATAGATAGTTGGTGCGCCTTAATTGTAATTAAGAAACAACGAAAGGTGTAAATGAAATTTTTTAGAGTATAAATTATAATTGGACAAAGATTTTAGTATAAAATGTTAATGCAAGGAAATTAATGCTGAATTTAAGGCAATAGTAATGAATAGTAATTTATTTTAAAAAAAAAATTGTAACACCCATCATAAAAATCTATCTGCTTATTTGTTAATGGGATTAGGATCGGTAATAGGTGGTAATAATTAAATGAATGTTACACTAATTGAAAGTGGAGTAACGTTCGTTTAAAAGTTGAGAAATTATAGGAGCATATTTATTAAGCGTTACTTTAAAATTTATGTTTGATTGTGAAATTTATACGAGAAGTTGCAAAGTAATAATTAAGAAAGAATACATATAAATTGTTTATAACCTAAAACTTAAGGGTAGTTAAATGTTGAAATTGAATCTAATCAATTGGAAACTTAATTAAATTGGGTTCAATGTAAATAAAGGGTTATTTTAAGAAATTGAAATAAGTATTATAATTGGCAAATTTAGTTACTTTAAAGTGAAACGGAAAATATTAACGCAATAGTTTGAATGCAATATTTAATTCATCTAATTTATATTAAAGATTCGTTAGATTAATTTAATAGAAATTTTGGGACATTTAATAGATAATTGCTGATTTTGAATGGAATTAAAGGAATTACTGAAATCAAAATTTAGCAACTTTTAAACCTTTGCAATTGATTTTGAATATAAAGAGTCAATGGAAATTTGTGGATTAATTTATGAATTCATGAAATCAGTGTATTGACTTAGTTGTAACTATATGTAAATGTACGCAATAAGGGTGTGCAATACCAATTTTTTGGATTCAAATTTATATTAAATATAATGTTGGTAGCAATTGGAATTTACCGTTTTGCAAAATAAATGAGAAATCAAGTCAAATGTAAATTATATCGTAAAGGATAAATTCATTTAAACAATAAGATTTTTAAATAAATAAACGTTTCACTTAGGTTTCATTTGGATAATTTATGTAGTTTAACGGGAAAGCAATTTAAATTGATTACCCTAAATTTGTGCAGTTAGGGTAGTTTTGATTTGTCACTTAAGATGGTAAATTCTATAAAATGTGATAAATGTAGTTTTAATTAAATTATGGCGATTGGGTATTTAAGAAGTGATAAACCAAAATTTATTGATTTATTTGAAATTAAATTGTGGATTTATTTCAAATAAGTGAAATTTATGTTTAACTATTACATCAATAGGAATTAATCTAATTTAAGGATATGTTAATATAAATTGGGCAAAAGGGTGTTTGGACTAGGGAATAATATTAATCGGTTTTAGAAACCTTAAATATAAAATGGGAAGTAGACAAGATTTAACGTTACAACCATTTATACAAAATCCAGGATGTGTGTAGAAGTATTTATGGAATAAAACGTAAACAATTGTTGGATAAAAAGGGTAGGAATCAACATTTATTTATTTAATTGGATATAACTACGATAGTATGATTTATTGCATTTAAATGAAATCTAATATATAGAACATTGCCTAAAAAGGAAGAATAGATAAAATTAATGATAAATCTATATACTATATAAGATTTATTGATTTAAAGACAAAATGGGCAAGATGTATAAATTAGATTAAGTGCAACTTTCAGTAAATAAAATTTGATGGAATAAGAACATTTGGGTAATTTATTTCCAATTAATCAATTCACGTTTCAAAATTTAATGCTAGTTTATTACATATATGTTTATGCCTAAATTTAAACTTATGTTTAGATCCAATCCGATCCATCTATTATTTTTCAGTCTTGTCTATATATAACCTGTTATAAACCCTAGCTACTCCTTATTTTCATTTTTCTATACGTAGATCTCCTTCTCAACTCCTCATTCTATTGGCAGAAAAAAAACCTAATTCTCAAATTCCAAAAAAAAAAAAAATTCAAAAAAAAAAAAAAATTATCGGATCTGCAGCAGCTTCTGGTCGCGCTTCGGGTTTCAGGGGAGAAAACCCTAGAGCAACTTCGGGTCAGGAAGAAAATGACTCGGGTCGCTCCGGGTCGTTTTGGCGAAAACTCCAAGCAAGCACCGGGGAATTGAGGCGGCGCACCAAAGTCGAACCCGAAGTCGACCCAGGACCAGAATTTTCCTTTTTTCAAATTTTCATAACTTTTGCATACGAGCTCGGATTCGCGCGCGGTTTGTTTTGATGGGATCGTATCGGAATTTCTGACGTTTTGGCACTAGTTTGGATGAATTTGGATACTGTCCAAATTTTGGGTTTAAATTGGATTTGAATTCAATTTAAATTCAAAAAGGTGAGTGTTTTAACCCACTCACAACTACTAGAAGCTTTTATGCTTGTTTAAATTAATTTTAGAAATGAATAGAAATTTATTTATGAGTATTTGGCATGTTTATTTTATTCATATCTGTTGAATTGCATTTATTTAATTTAACTGTTAATTTAATTAATTTATTGCGTATAAATTTACAGTTAAAATTTATTTGTTTGTATATGAACTGCTAGTTAACGGTTATATAATTTATTACTGAATATAGACTGTAGATTAATAGCTGTTAAATTTAATTTGGATAAAATTGCCAGTATTACCTGTTATGTAGTACCAAAAATAATATTGTTATTGATTGATATTGATTGATGATTGCGATTTGGATGATGGATGATGTTGATGAATGGATGTTTATTGTATATCATTAAATTGCAAATTATCATGCATATTTCATTTCATTTGGGATTGTGGTTTGAAATGATATATAACCGCAAAATTTTATGTCTTTTAAATTGTGGATTGAAATGATAAATATCCGTATCACTTGACCATAGGATAGAAAATTACATACAGGCACCGCGGTATATATATAACTATTTAAATGTGATTTCTATGGTTTGGATGGAATACGGTTTATAATAATCTTAAATTTTATATTGTATAAATATTTTTCTTCCATATATATATACATATGAAGTTGAAAATTTTGAAATTAAAAGGTGTATAAAAATCTTTATTAAAAATGGAAGAAAATTAAGAAAATGGAGTTTAATAATTTATATCATATGTTTAAATGTTAAGTTTGGAAATTTTAAGATATGATATTTATAATTGGATTTTTCCCAAAATAAATTGAAATGAATATTCTAGTATAATTTGAATTGGGAAAAATATATATATTTTATTACTAGAAATTGAAGTCTTATTATTTATGGATTTTATATGAATATTCAAGACTAATTAATAAAACAATTGATTTGTTGAAAGCATAAAATCCAACTTTAGTTTGAAATATTGATACTCAAAATGGATATACGTATATATAAATAAATTGAAGTGGTTTTGGAACTTGAGAGAGATAATATAAATTTTGGTTTAGACTTTAATAAAGAAATGTATTTGTAAAGCCATGAGAACTATTTTCTTTACAAAGTAACATTTAAGTTAAACCATTTAATTCATATACCGTTGAATGCCCAAACCATTCAAGTTTTTAGAAGTTATGGTTTTAAATTATGATGTTCAAAATATTATGCTTTGAAAATATTTGATTTTCAGACGTTATGAAGTTAAAGCATTATGATTTTGGAAAAGAATTATATTTGGGATAAGTGATAAAATATGGTTTTGGGTTTTGAAATGATATCGTATTCATGGTTATGAAATGGAATGTTTATTCTGATTTTTAAAGTATAACCTATTTTTAAATGACCGCGGTGTTATAATAACGATGGGTTGACAAAGAGACCGGGATCGGATATGGACATACTCTTTGTCGATACCGAAAACCACTTTGACTAACCGTGTACGCGGTAGAGATTCCAGAATGAAGTAGGTGGTGGCGACGTTTCCTGTAAGGTAAATACGTGGACCCGACTCCCGTGAGTTGGCATAAGGTGGCTAAAACAGGAGCGATTCTCAGGCCAATGAGGTCATTCCTCTGATCGGACCCTCCTCTTCGATATTATACTTTGATTTTGGATTGATTCAGTGGCCACTTCTATATTTTGATTTTAGGGAGTTAGTCCGAGGTGGGCGGTAACTGCGGCTACGCGTTTCCACCAGCCTGGATAGCAATTGGTATATCTACCCTGGCATTGCCTAGTTGTGCCGTGTCACCTACCATACCGAGCCTTTACTACGAGTTTCTATTTGTGTCGTACCTATGGAGTATCCTCTGGTAGCTTCCCGATCAGGAGGTATTACGGTACTGTATAGACTATTGGCATTATTTGTGTTAAGGGCTATATGGGTAACCCCTTAACGCTATTAAAAAGTAAGTTTATTTTATAAATAGACACTATTATAATAGCGCAATATACTACATAGTAAATAGTTTAACGGATCCTTAGGAGATGTAAATCCCGAACATCTCTTGAGTTACTGTACTCATATTTATTTCTGTTAATTTAACTCACATAAGATCTTTTAGTCTGACTCGAGTGTTTTTGTCTTTTCAAATTCGCTCGGGTCAGTCCGAGCGTTTCAGGATCGAAGATTTTGGCTTTGGAGGACGAAGACGAAGAATCCGTATTATATTATTTATAGTATTGCACCACACTCTAAATTTCCGCTGCATTGATTGTATTGGTATGTGTAACTCTGATATTCATTGTATAAGTAAAATAAATATTTTGTAAACAGTTATCATGAACTGTATATTGATTATTATATTTTATCCTTCCGCTGTGAGATTCTATTTTGTTTTATTTCTTCTCTGTTTTTTCTTATTTACCCCATAACAATCCGCCCTTGCGTATGATTTGAATTGGCACGTGTGTCGGTTTAAAGTGTGCGAAAAGGCGGGAGGTTACATATGCAGTAAACTAGCATTAAATTTTGAAACATGAACTGAATTAATTTATTTCAATATATGTTTACAATTAACGTCTTACCACTTAAAAAGATTCCAATCATATTAATTGTCATTGATTTCTAAGGTAAAAATGAATGAGACAATTCAATTCCTTTTTATAGTAATGTAACGTATTTACGGAAATATTGTATACAAACCAAATGTTATTAATTTCTTATTTCTGTAATAAATTTTTCAGCTACCAACATTTCAAATAAATAAACATATGAATTTTTATTTAGTAAAGAAACGTATATCATTCTTTTTATTATGTTCATTACTACTCTAAAATCTTGTTAACCTTTGTTCAACCTTTCGTTACTTTACTATACTCTAATTTGACAACTCCTAACATTGTAGTACATTTCACATTAATGTAACATTCATTAAAATTTATTTCCAATCCTAATTCCATCAACTATTTAAACAGCTAACTTATAATATTTGTTTACAATCCAATCGTTAAACATAAGTTTCTCATACTTCAACCAATTGTCATATTATGAACGGAATTAACATTAATTTCAAATATTCACTAATTTATTCCATTCTATTTTCATCTTTTTTTTATTTGCATAACATTTAATTTCAATTTCTGCAATAATTATAGTTATTATATACTAGATTTCAATGGAATGATTTGTTTGTTTTTCATTACACTACTATAGCCAAATATCCATCTTTCCTTTGCATTAACTCCTATTTTAACTTAATTTTAAATTATTGTACTACTTAATTTCCTTTGATCACCAATAGATTTCCAATTTTTATTTAATAAACTAAAGAAATATGTAACACGTAATAATAGATACCATTAACTTTTATTGTTTAATTTCCCTTTCTATTCATATAAGGATTCATCCATAAAGTTTACATTTATTTTTTACCACTTTTACTTTTATTCATTGATTCAATGTTTATTTCAAATATTTTCATTTATTACTCATAAATATTCATTGTCATTTATAAATGTCATGTCAGTTTCTTCTTTTATTGCATTATATTTATTCTTTACTTCATTGTTGCATAACCTCATTTATTATCATTCATTTATCTATAATATTTATGCTTAATCACATTTCTTAGCCTCCCAAATGTTCACTTAAGTTTCTAACCATTTATTTATAATACTTCCCTTTCTATTATATTCTATTAGAAGCATTTTCAATTATACCAAAGTTTATAATGCTAGAACAACAATTTCTTATTTATTAAAGAATTCCATCAATTACCGAATTTGAACTTATTTCCCAATTCACCAATTTCTACCTAAAAATAAATTACGTTTCTATTAAATTTTCATTCCGACTTCCGTTACTACACTTATTTTCATTAAAGTGACGTTTATCATCAACCCAAACATTATGAATACTTATCAACCTGCATCATCCTTATTCCATTAATTTACATTCAATTGCTATTCAATATATACTAATTCATAAATCAATATTTAAGTTTGTTTTCCTATACTAAATTTATTAACAAGTATTCCTTAAATTTATACTAATATTGATTATATCTAACTTGCACTTTATTACTTATCATTCCAATAGTTTTTAAATCTATTTCCCTACTTACAAATTACAATCAAATGAAGCTTTACAAATCTGTTTCAATTAATTTGGAGGGCATTTAATTAATATATTTATTATCTTACATCGACATTTGTTATAATTTATTCCCGTTATAAATTTAATAACAAGTTTCAAACTTCTTTTATTTATACAACACTTACCTTAATCTATTTTCAAATTTTATACCCAGGTGCAAAATTTTCCCTATTTCATTTAAAATGTGATTTCACTTCAATAGTCAAAAATTTGGTTTTTTTAATAGTTTTTTATAACTATTGCTACATTCCATCCTTAACATTTATTTTGATATAAATTAAAAGAAAATTCTTTTTTTCTTCTTAAAGTTAATCACAATTTTTTTATTAAATAACCAAATTAATTATTGAAAATTTACGGGTCGTTACACCCTCCCCTACTCAAAACTTTTCATCCCCGAAAAGGAGAAGAAGGGAAAAGAAGAATTAGGAAAACCATATATCTAACTTAAAACAATTAATATATAGACAAATACACTTTTCAAAATTAATTAATTTAAATAAAATATACAAATTTATGACCAATAGATCTTTTATACTTAAATTAATAATGTTTGGAAAACATTTTCAAATTTTTCTATGTCCGAAATTTACGGAAAATTTCGACAGAGTATCCTTTGTACGGGGATGCTCGGGAGAAAATGTAATATCAATTATAATAATATACAACATATATTTTCCAAAATAATATAAATCCCAACACGGGAAAAATATAATAACGCTATAAACCGTAATCCGAAACGTACCTATTTGTCAAGCAATTAACGCTTAATTTATGAAACCAAATGCAGTAGCAATTGCTTCCATAACCTGTATTTCACTTATATAATCTAAAAGGGTTACTATTATATAAAATGAAATATTAAAGTGGTTTCAACCACAAACATACAATTCAATACAAACTACCATCAATAGCAACAAAGCAAACAACCATCTCATCAACACACATCAATCATTCATTCATATCAAACAAAACAAATAGTTGTTTGGGTTCGAACTTCAAATTGTACATAATGAAAATAAACTACTAAGTGCATCAATTACTCAACAGTCTTAGATGAAACTAAATAGATTATTTATACCCCCAAACAGATTTAAAGTATCTTTGCCCAAACAACCATAAACCAAACAAACAACAATTTCAACCAATAGATTACATTCATTTTTATCAATTTCATTTCATATTATTATTTGTCTAATTTCCGTTTCATTTATATAATGATTTATCTTTTAAATTTTCATTTATTTCTTGCAAATTTTCATTTACTTTTATTCATTTCTAACAAAATCTCATTTTCACCTATTCATCTCATGAAATTTTATTTTATTTTATTGCATTCATTTATTCACTGCTTACTTCTGAAGTGACCCAACTCTCTTAGCATTTATTTTTAGTAATTTTTCAAATGAGTTTTTTTTTATTAAAACAATAGATCACTTCTCTTAATTTAATTTTCCCCAAGATCCAGAATTTTACCAATATAAAAATATTAGTATATAAATCAAATCATGTCATTTATATATATGAAGATATACAAATGTTTCTTTGCCTATCAGTGTAATTTAAATAGCAAAGAAATTCAATCACATAATATTCCTCACATTTGAGAGAATTTGTGTCACATTGCCATTTCATCCATTTCTTCTTTTTAATCTTTTTTTTCCAAAACTCAAGTTTGAATAAAATATAATTTAGATATTACTTCTTATTATTTTCTTGCTTTCTTTTCTAGATAGTTCTATGGTCCAGATTAATTGATTTCTGGATTTTCATGTAAGCAACCCGTATATTTAACAATTATATATTTAAATGTTTTATTTAAATGTAGCGTCGTTAGTGAGATTTTTGGGTCCGAAATGTTACTTTTGGCTAACGGTCGAATTAGGGCTTGATACCACTTCCATTGAGTCCAAAATTGCATTTGCGATCTTTTTGAGTATAAACTTTGATATGTTTGGAGTAAGTTGAATTTTGCTACTTTTTCTAGTTGGGTTTTGGTTTTGGGTTCAGCCCACTAGCCAACAAAATACCCTAACTCAGTCCCTCTCCTTCCATTCACTCATTTTCACTTCTAAACTCAAGCTAAAACTAAAAATGGGGGAAAGGAAGAGGAATTAGAAATTCCAAGCCCTAGTTTACTTTGCAAACTTGAATTCTTACTCCAAAATTCGAAGAGAAGCTAGTGGTAAGCCTCCTCTTCATCTTCTCCAACTCTTTTCTTCTTCAATTTCAGAAAGCTTCCTAATCCTAACTTAGGAAATACTTGTTTTGATCTTAGATTGAAGCTTGTTGGGTTGAAGTAGAGATTGGTTGGACTTCTCCTTGTCATTGAGCTTCTTCTTCTTTGTTTTGGGTTAAAGATGAGATTTTTATCTCACATCTATGACTATAATTATCTTCGGTTGTTAGGTATGAATTCCTAACACTTATTCATGTGCTTTTGCTTTTGGTTTGGGTTGAATTGGTAAATATTCCATTTTTTAGTGTTTTGGGTTCAAATCTTTAAAATCCTAACTTTGATGTTTTGATCATGTTTTGGTGACGCATCGTGGAGCATATAGGGCCGGGCTGCCGATTGGCACAAATCCTTAGAGCCAATGTTCGTCCGGTTGCATTTGCAAAGAGATTGCATCTTCATTTTTTAGGCTGAAAATGTTGAAATCCCCAGTTCAGTCAACTGAATTCTCTGTTTAGTCGACTGAACCTGGAAACAGAATGTTTCCAGGCATGATTTAGTCGACTGAATTCTCTGTTTAGTCGACTGAACCTGGAAACGGAAAGTTTTCGGGCAGAATTTAGTCAACTGAAAATCTTGTTCAGTCAACTGAATTTGCTGTTTAGTCAACTGAAATCTCTGTTTAGTCAACTGAATTTGCTATTTCAGCCCACTTTGCCTTTTGGGATTGAATTTCCAATTTGAATCGATTCGTGATGATCCTATTTGTTGTTGTCATTTATTTTGACTTTGATGATCCTTTTTAATTTCAATCCACGGGTTTTTATAAAATAATCTTTTAAATTATATTAAAAGCTTGCTTCTCTAATTTATAAATTCTATTTAAACGCACGCACACAATTTCGCACTTCGAGCGGAGTGGAAAGGAGATTAAATGGTTAAGTAAAACACGGACCATGAATCCATGCGTTTATCTTTCCGATTAATCCCCGACCTATTCAATTGATTGTTTTGACCTTTTGGTCCGGTTTACCAATGCGATGAGGTGAACTTTGTACTGCTTTGAGTGTGAAATTAACTAACGGATAGTAAACCATTTAGTGCGAACGAGTGGTTATGGGACTCACGTTACCACTTTTCGGATTCCTTTTCGAGAGTTGTGACACATTCTGCCAGTTAGTGGTGTCCAGTACCGGGCCTTCGGACCTTCACCACTACGGTTTGTTGCCTTTGGGATAGTGTCTTTGGACTGTCTCCTTCAGGTTTGTTGCCTTCGGGTATGTTGCCTTCGGGTATGTTGCCTTCGGGTTTGTACCTTCGGGTTTGTGCCTTCGGGTTTGTTGCCCTATTGTATCGCTTTCGGAGTTGGTCTTTATGAGCCGCTCGAGTGATATTTGGGTTTGGAGCTTCGGGCTTAGGGATCCTTGTTTATACAGTAGTGAGCTCGAGCAATCTTTCGTTTTCGTTGATATGTATATTCCCTAGGTATCGCTCTTCGGTGTTGGTCTTTTTGAGCCGCACGATATATCGTTGTTACCTTGTGGAACTTATTATACCTTTACTGGTATTTGTTATTGCCTTTTTGGCTTATTTTGGGATATTCATATCCTTTGTTTATTTGAACTGCCAATGAGATGAGGCTTGTTCTGTTATGATTCATCTTTTGTTAGATGATTGTGTTATCTCTTGTAGAGATATATTTTATACTTTGTGACCTTGCAGGTTATTGTTGTTCAGTTTATCTAACTGATTTGTTTAGCTAGACTGACCCGTGTATTTCATACTCGGGTTAGATCGAGATGTTTCAGGTTAGGTGCATTTGGACTTAGCCTATTTTGCTTTCGCATGGACTATTCAGCTTGTTCCTTTTTGTTATAGTTTTTGTGCAGTCCTCTTTGCTGTAACTCTGATATGTATTCTTTTGACTCGTCTGTATATTGTGGCTTGCTATACCACTTGACATGTATTAGTTTGTATACTCAGTTATGTTTCTGTATATGTGTATATGATGATCTACTGTTCTATGATGTATATTACATTTGAATTGTTATATTCTGTTCTGATAGATCCTCCAACAACCTATGGTTTTGTTTTAAGTATTCATTGGACATGTCGATATGCTTGTATGACAATTGTCAATGTATTCAATAGATAGTTAGAGCAAGGCTATTAATGGTTGCTCCTAAATAGCCTTATTCTCCGCGTTGGTCGACGGCATTACCCCATAGTGTCCTTGGCTAGCGTGGGTATAGAGATGGGGCATCACAGCTTGGTATCAGAGCAAGGTTCAGAACAACATATGATAAACACAGAACAAAAGCACATATTACGATTCATCAAAGTGTATAAGCGATACAAATCTTTGAATCATCTTACCTCTATTCCTTCTTTGCCTTTGGTGGTAGATAGAATTGGGGATACGTCTAGGAATGCATTTCATTCTGTAGTATTCCACCTTTGTATTAATGACATCTACCTTGTGAATAATCAAGTTCTTATCTTAACTTTCAGCGTATGGCTGGAAGAGGTAGAGGACAACGTTCGGATGCTGGGCAATCCAGTGGCGCACGTCCGGATGGCGTTTATATGTCTGCTGATCAGTTTTTGGAATTGTTTAGGAGCACTCAGCCTCCAGTTCCTCCTCAAGTATCTCCACCTCGCAAGTCTGCCTTTGCACGTCAGCGCAGTGATTTTTCTCATCTTGGGGGAAAGCAGTTTAAGGGCTCCGAGTCTGTTCTTGAAGTCCAAGCTTGGCTTCGCACGTGCGAGCGTATCTTCTCTCGCATGTATCTTTCTGATCATGATAGAGTTCTTGTAACTTCTAGTTTATTACAAGAGTGTGCCCTTGATTGGTATGAGCTTCTTATAGCCGAAATTGACGAGTCTACGCTTTCTTGGACTCAGTTTCGGGGATGATTTGAACTCAAGTTCGTTCCTGAATCTGAAAAAGTTTTATTGACCCGTCGCTTCCTTGAGTTGAAGCAAGGGAAATCTTCTGTTTCTGAGTATGTTGCATCATTCGAGGCTTTATCTAAATATGGTCTTGAATTCATTAGCACTTCTTATAAGAAGAATTTGAAGTTTGTCTCTGGTCTTAAGAAATATCTTAAGAAGTCTTTGTTGCTCCAGCTTAAGCTCTCTTTTGAGGAGTTGGTTGATTCTGCACTTCATCTTGAAACCGTCAAGAAGGAGTGTGATAGTGGTGAGGATGTTGAGGTTTCCAAGAACCCCAACAAGAAGCAGTTTCCATTTCAGAAATCCAGGTCTTTTCCTTCCAAGAAGAAGAAGACTGGTAGTTCTAGCTCTAAGACTCAGCCTTTTGGAGCACCTTTCGTTCGGAAGTGTTTCAATTGTGGCTCTCCCGATCATATGATTCGAGCTTGTTCCAAGCCTCTCTTCTGTCGTTATTGCAAGAAGAAAGGTCATCATGTTTCCACTTGCCCTACTATTCCGACTGGTGCCAAGTCTAGCAAGCTTTATGCTGCTAAGGCTTCTGAAGGTCCTTCTCAACCCAAAGGTATATCTCCATCTATTTTGGAAGGTTCTATTTTATTTCATAACCATAGTATTCGAGTTCTTTTCGGTATGGGTGCATTACATTCTTTCGTACCGCAGAAGCTCGTTGATGATTTATCCTTGGATGTTTCTTGTTTGGTTACTTCTTTAAGGATTGCGAATCCTATTGGAGGATCCGCGACCCTTAGTATGTTTTGTGATGACGTTGAGATTGTTTTATGTGGCTTTTCTTTTCGTGCGAATCTGCACGTTATTTCTTGTCTGGGATTTGATATGATTTTGGGAATGGACTGGCTAGTGATATATGATGCCAGGATTATTTGGTCGGAGAGAATTTTGTATCTTCGACATCCGGATTCGCCTACTCAACTATTACTTGTTCTTCGGAATGTGAATAATTCCGAAATGGCTTTACATTCTCTTGATTCGCGAGATGTTTATGATATATCTCGTATTCCTATTGCTTGTGACTTTTCTGATGTTTTCGAACCTGTTTCGGGTTTTCCACCCAAACGGGCAATTGAATTCCGCATTGATCTCATTCCAGGCGCACAGCCAGTTAGTCGTCCTCCACGAGGATGTCTATAAAGGAAAATGAGGAACTCAAGAAGCAGCTTTTAGAGCTTGAGTCCAAGTAGTTCATTCAGTCCAGTTTCTCCGTGGGGATCTGCGGCCGTCTTCGTGAAGAAGTCTGATGAAACTCTTAGGTTTTGCATTGACTATCATAAACTTAACAAGTTAACCATTAGGAATAGGTATCCATTGGCTAGGATCGATGATATGTTCGATCTATTGAGTGGTGCTAAGGTCTTTTCTCAGCTTGACCTCGCCACAGGTTTTCATCAGTTGCGAGTCGCGGAGGATAGCGTACCGCTTACCGCTTTCCGCACTCGTTATGGTTCTTTTGAGTGGCTCGTTATGCCGTTCGGTTTGACGAACGCTCCTGCTTTCTTTGTCGATCTCATGAATCGAGTATTCCGGGAATATCTCGATAAGTTCGTCCTTGTGTTCATTGATGATATCCTTATTTATTCTAAGTCTGAAGCTGAGCATGCTAATCACTTGAGAAATGTCTTGAGTACTCTCCGTCATCATCAACTTAGAGCCAAATTCTCCAAATGCCACTTTTGGGAGAATAAGTTTAAGTTCTTAGGCCATATTGTATCTTTCGATGGCATTTCTGTCGTTCCCTCAAAGATCGAAGCCATTCAGAATTGGAAGAGGCCTGAGAATGTACATGAGATTCGTAGTTTCCTTGGATTGGCGGGTTATTACCGTCGGTTCATTAAGGATTTTTCCCGTGTTGTGCTTCCTCTCACCAGCCTTACTTGGAAAGGCATTCGTTATAATTGGTCAGACAAGTGTAAAGCTTCCTTCCTGACATTAAAGGAACTTCTCACTAATGCTCCTATTTTAGTGGTTCCCGAAGGGAATCATGTTCTTGTTGTTTGCACCGATGCCTGTGGCAGTGGTCTCGGCGCTGTCCTTATGCAGAAGGATCGGGTAGTTGCTTATGCTTCTAGGCAACTGCGTCCGAATGAAGTTCGCTATGCCACTCATGATCTTGAGTTAGCCGTCGTTGTCTTCGCCTTGAAGATTTGGCGACATTATTTACTGGGCGAGCGCTTCATTCTCTATACCAATCATAAATGCTTGAAGTATTTGTTCACTCAGAAGGAACTCAATATGAGACAACAACGTTGGCTCGAGTTTCTTGCCACCTATGACTTTGATATCCAGTATACCCCTGGAAAGGGTAATCGTGTTGTTGATGCGCTTAGTCGCAAACATTCGGCTGTTGTTTCTATGATGCTTGCCGAATGGAACATTCTTGAGACTCTATGTTTTTGTGAAATTCGTGATAGTGGTTCATCTTCTGATTCTCCTATTCTATTATTTAGTTTGAGATCTCGACCCATTTTGTTGGATCGTATTGCCGATGCTCAGCGGCGTGATCATGATTTGTTGCATTTATTCAGCTTTGTGAGTCTGGATCCCGTGATGAGGCATTGCAGGATTTTTGCATTGATTCTCATGGGTGTCTTCGCAAGAAGAACCATCTTTTTATGCCTTCTGATTTTGTGCTTAGGCATGACATTCTTGATGATTGTCATCGTTCTAAGTATACCATTCATCCTGTTAGTAGGAAGATGTATGCCGATATGCATCGTCTTTATTATTGGGAAGGCATGAAACACTATGTGGCGAGTTATGTGAGTAATTGCATAACCTGTCAGCGCATTAAGGCCGAACATCAGCGTCTATCGGGTCTTCTTCAGCCTCTAGAGATTCCATTATGGAAATGGGATCAGATTTCTATGGATTTCATTGACGGCCTACCTCGTTCGAGATCAGCCCATCCTAGCATCTGGGTTATTGTTGATCGCCTTACTAAATCTGCTCATTTTGTTCCTATTAAGTCTAATAGGACTGCTTCGCATTTGGCTAAGTTATATATCAAGGAAATCGTGAGACTTCACGGTGTTCCTAGTTCTATTGTGAGTGACTGTGATCCTTTATTCACGAGTCATTTTTGGCAGAGTCTTCAGCAAGCTTTGAGAACAAAGCTTAATTTTAGCACAGCTTATCATCCGCAGTCTGACGGACAGACTGAACGGGTGAATCGTATCTTGGAAGATCTCCTCCATATTTGTATTTTTGATTTTGGTGGTAGTTGGGAGGATCACCTACCTCTTATAGAGTTCTCCTACAACAATAGTTTTCAGTCTAGTATCGGTATGGCTCCTTTCGAAGCTTTATATGGAAGGCCATGTCGATCACCTTCTTGTTGGTTGGAATCTGGGGAGAAGCTTTTTCTTGGCCCAGATTTTGATCGTAACTCTTTTGAGAAGATTGATCTTATTCGTTTGAAAATGAAAGAGGCACAGAGCCGCCAGAAATCCTACGCGGACAACCGTAGGAAGCCTCTCGAATTCTCGATTGGTGATCTTGTCTTTATTCGTGTTTCTCCTTTGAAGGGGGTTAGGCATTTCAGTACGACTGGGAAATTGGCTCCTCGCATTATAGGACCATTTTCTATTACTTAACGCATCGGCCCTATGGCTTATAGAGTTTCACTTCCTGCTCATTTATCTGGCATTCATGACGTGTTTCACGTCTCTCAACTTCGGAAATGTCTTCGAGAGTCGAATTCTGTTATCGATTCTCCAGATTTGCAAGAGCTTGAGATCTCACCGGACTTATCTATTGTACAACAGCCTATTCGCGTACTTGACACGGAGGTGCGACACCTTCGGAACAAGGATGTGCCGCTCGTTAAAGTTCAATGGTCTGCTAACCCCAATGACTGTACTTGGGAAACCAGAGAGTTTATCGAGCGATCTTATCCAGGTTTTCTATCTTGGCTTGGCAATGGTGAGAATATCTTTTCATCTCTAGCTTATTTCCTTTTCTTTTTGGGATGATGTATGTATGTAGTTGTTACAAATGCCGTCTCTAGGAATTGCGAGGACGCAATTTTGTAAGGTGGGATGATCTGTAACAACCCGTATATTTAAAGATTATATATTTAAATGTTTTATTTAAATATAGCATCGTTAGTCGGATTTTTTGGTCCGAAATGTTACCTTTTGCAAACGGTCAAATTAGGGCTCGATACCACTTCCATTGTGTCCAAAATGGCATTTGCGATCTTTTTGAGTATAAACTATGATATGTTAGGAGTAAGTTGAATTTTGCTACCTTTTCTAGTTGGATTTTGGGTTTGGGTTCAGCTCACTAGCCAACTAAATACCCTAACTCAGTCTCTCTCCTTCCATTCACTCATTTTCACTTCTAAACTCAAGCTAAATTGAAAATGGGGCAAAGGAAGAGGAATTAGAAATTCCAAGCCCTAGTTTACTTTGCAAACTTGAATTCTTACTGCAAAAATCGAAGAGAAGCTAGTGGTAAGCCTCCTCTTCATCTTCTCCAACTCTTCTCTTCTTCAATTTCAGAAAGTTTCCTAAACCTAACTTAGGAAATACTTGTTTTGAACTTAGATTGAAGCTTGTTGGGTTGAAGTAGAGATTGGTTGGTCGTCTCCTTGTGATTGAGCTTCTTCTTCTTTGTTTTGGGTTAAAGGTGAGATTTTTATCTCACATCTATGACTATAATTATCTTTGGTTGTTAGGTATGAATTCCTAACACTTATTCATGTGCATTTGCTTTTGGTTTGGGTTGAATTGGTGAATATTCCATTTTTTAGTGTTGTGGGTTCAAATCTTTAAAAATCCTAACTTTGATGTTTTGATCATATTTTGGTGAAGCATCGTGGAGCATATAGGGCCGGGTTGCCGATTGGCATAAACCCTTAGAGCCAATGTTCATCCGGCTGCATTTGCAAAGAGATTGCATCTTCACTTTTTAGGCTGAAAATGCTGAAATCCCCAGTTAAGTCGACTGAATTCTCTGTTTAGTCGACTGAACCTGGAAACGGAATGTTTCCAGGCATGATTCAGTCGACTGAATTCTCTGTTTAGTCGACTGAACCTGGAAATAGAAAGTTTCCAGGAAGAATTCAGTCAATTGAAAATCTCTGTTCAGTCAACTGTTAGTTGTTTAGTCAACTAAAATCTCTGTTTAGTCAACTTAATTTGTTGTTTCAGCCCACTTTGCCTTTTGGGATTTGAATTTCCAATTGAATCGATTCGTGATGATCCTATTTGTTGTTATCATTTCTTTTGACTTTGATGATTCCTTTTTAATTTCAATCCACGGGTTTTTATAAAATAATCTTTTAAATTGTATTAAAAGCTTGCTTCTCTAATTTATAAATTCTATTTAAATGCACACACACAATTTCGCACTCGAGCGGAGTGGAAAGGAGATTAAATGGTTAAGTAAAACATGGACCATGAATCCGTGCTTTTATCTTTCCAATTAATCCCCGACCTGTTCGATTGATTGTTTTCACCTTTTGGTCTGGTTTACCAATGAGGTGAGGTGAACTTTGTACTGCTTTGAGTGTGAAATTAACTAACGGATAGTAAACCGTTTAGTGCGAACAGGTGGTTATGGGACTCACGTTACCACTTTTCGGATTGCTTTTCGAGAGTTGTGACACATTCTGCCAGTTAGTGGTGTCCAGTACTGGGCCTTCGGACCTTCACCACTACGGTTTGTTGCCTTTGGGATAGTGTCTTCAGACTGTCTCCTTCAGGTTTGTTGCCTTCGGGTATGTTGCCTTCGGGTATGTTGCCTTCGGGTTTGTGCCTTCGGGTTTGTTGCCCTATTGTATCGCTTTCGGATTGATCTTTATGAGCCGCTCGAGTTATATTTGGGTTTGGAGCCTTCAGGCTTATGGATCCTTGTTTATACAGTACGGAGCTCGAGCAATCTTTTGTTTTCATTGATATGTATATTCCCTAGGTATCGCTCTTCGGTGTTGGTCTTATTGAGCCGCACGATATATTGTTGTTACCATGTGGAACTTGTGTTACCTTCATTGGTATTTGTTATTGCCTTTTTGGCTTGTTTTGGGATATTCATATCCTTTGTTTATTTGAATTGCCAATGAGATGAGGCTTGTTCTGTTATGATTGATCTTTTGTTAGATGATTGTGTTATCTGTTGTAGAGATATTTGTTATACTTGGTGACCTTGCAGGTTATTGTTGTTCAGTTTATCTAACTGATTTGTTTAGCTAGACTGACCCGTGTATTTCATACTCGGGTCAGACCGAGATGTTTTAGGTTAGGTGCATTTGGACTTAGCCTATTTTTCTTCCGCATGGACTATTCAGCTTGTTCCTTTTTGTTATAGTTTTTGTGTAGTCCTCTTTGCTGTAACTCTGATATGTATTCTTTTGACTCGTCTGTATATTGTGTTTGCTATACCACTTGACATGTATTAGTTTGTATACTCTGTTATGTATATGTAAATGTGTATAAGATGATCTACTGTTCTGTGATGTATATTACATTTGAATTGTTATATTCTGTTCTGATAGATCCTCTAGCCACCTATGGTTTTGTTTTAAGTATTCATTGGATATGTCAATATGCTTGTATGACAATTGTCGATGTATTCAATAGATAGTTAGAGCAAGGCTATAGATGGTCGCTCCTAAACAACCTTATTCTCCGTGGTGGTCGATGGCATTACCCCGTAGTGTCCTTGGCAAGCGTGGGTATAGAGGTTGGGCGTCACATTTCATCTCATGGATTTGATCTCATGGATAGAGTGTTAAACAACTCATACATTTTAGTTTAGCCCGGGAATCTTATTTCCAACTCAACAATTTATGTCAGGTAAAATACTCATACTTTGGTTTATAAAGTATGCAATGATCACATGAACATTAAGGAGGTAAACTAGTTTAAAGATCAAAAAGATAAGAATTGTACAAACAAGAAAGTGCAAACTCAGACACATACTAAATGAATATTGGGCATGTACATGAAGGCAAGATGATCAAGGCAATCTCACAAATCAAACCAATGCAAAATTCTCAGATGAACATATTATGTGGACAACTGATGTTCTCTTAAGCAAATAACAAATGATAGTGATCAATGTGCTATGGAGTAATGGATATACACCTTACAAACCAGACTACATGATACTTTAAACTACAACAGGTTTGATTATGACCAGATGCAACCAGACTTGAGTCATGTATCTAGATAATAAGGTTTGATAAGTATAGTTTCAGTGAAGCCTACAAGTACCAAGCAGGCATATGAACTTACTACACAAAGCAATACAAATTCCTACTGGAAAATCAAATGCCTAGATTGAATTACAGACCAGGTCTTCAAGCTTGACATGTGCTTGTATCAATTACAAGACATTTTAAAGCCCTACTGGTTAGCCAAGGCCATATTCAACAAACTTATTTTAAAGCTTTGGCTCATATTTATTCAAGTATGACTTGAACATTATAACTGAATTAACACAAATATGTCAAGAAAACATATCCACATATCAAATTATATGGTATGTTTTCATTCGTTCCAGTCCATCAGATTTACTTCAAAATCTATTTCCATAACTCACAAGCACATCTGTTTCTTAAATCAATAATCCACAAGCACACATAATACTTCAGTTTCTACATGTTCTTTTCAACAACCCAATAAGCACCAAATTCTGAGAAATACATAAGACATAAAAGAGTTTGCCTAGCTTATTTATTACAATAACACTACTACTTTTCCTTAAGAATTTTTAAAATTCATCAACATCTTCAAATATCCATGCAAGCAAGCTACTCATGCATCTTTCCCTGCAGCATTACTTGGAACTACCTCAATAAAAATGAGACACCCCAAATATTGCAAAGGTAACAAATAGGGTCAGAAATAAATTCTGGTGAGTGAAATCAAGGATTAGAATAACTTGTAAATTCCTATAACTGTGCAGAAAGCATATATATTTGATGCCATTCAATTTCGTATTAAAACCTAAGTATGTATGTATTTAAACTTATCTAACAAACATACACCCAAGCATTCATCCATTCACTTCATTAAGTTGCACATGCACCAGCTCATATGGATTTATTCCCCAAATTCCATAGCATAATTTATCAATCCCGTTCTTCATTTTATTTGGTATGATCGCTTGCCATTGAACACTATGTGTGCATTGTAAAGAGGCTCAGTTCTGTTAACCCTTTACAGAGAGGCCTACAGGACTTAAGAAAGTCATGCACATACCCTTCATCCACCTGATGATGAATAGATCAAGGCACTACTCCTAAATTATTTTATAATTGAGAGACCATGCTTATCTATTTTCAGAGGAATTTTGCCTTTTAATTTCTAGAAATGCTTATGTTCTTTCCTTCATTGCAATAAGTTGAAAATTATTGAACTCATTCAAAGATTTCATCCATACATACAAAACATTCATACAAAATTCCACATCTTATTTCAAAGTCATTGTTACTTAATCGTATTTTCTAAAACCTACTTATATTTTTATTTCTAGGAATTTTTCTATTGCTTGCATAAATCTGATGAAATTTTATGAAATACTGCATTTATTTCACTAGGAACATAGGATATGGTTTTTGAGAAAAACCCATAAAACATATTGGCTTATGATCTGAACAAATCAGCACATGTATAATATTGCTTTGTTCATATCAATTTTTGAATGAACTAAACATGAGCATGAACCTCATTATTCACACTGCCTACTTCATTTACATCTTTGATACCCTATTTCTCAGTAAAATATTTAACACATTCTCTTATTGAAAACTAGATTATAAAATCTATTTCTGTGATGAGGGTAGGTGTTAGACTAATTATATTTCAAAGCAAAAATTGGAACAACCATAACAAATCAAAATAGATTAAAACATCAACCAAAGGTTCAACCAAAATTCCATCCATGATCAATCATGTACTCATTCAGAGAATAAAATCAAGCAGAAAAATATAAGACTAATTTTACATAAATTAGTCTTGCTACCCTTAAATTGGGTCTTATTGCCTTAAATCTCATAAGTGATTAGTCACTCACCTTCCTTCCTCTTTTCCCGAGAATGCTTGAGCTTGAAGACAGTGTGAGTTTTTTTATTAATGTTTCTCTGTTTTCTATCAGAAACAACTGCTGCTTCCCTCTTGATTTAAATTATTTAGCTAGGGTTTTAATGGAGGAAAAACCCATTTTATCCTTATATAATTTAAAGAATCATGTGTATATGTTTATGGCTAATTATGCCATTTTCTTTTTAATTTCCATTTCTGGTATTTGGTTGCTTTTCTGCCTTTTCCTGTGTGCATGCTATTTATTTTCATGTGGCTTCTCTTCCTTACATATTTTCTTAAACCTATAGTGTTCACACATATATTGATTCCTTGCTAATATTTCGGCCCATTTATTTTTCTCTTGATTTATTTCTAAAACGTATTTATGCACAAATAATACTAAACTAGTTTTATGCATTTTAATTATCAGAAGCATTTACTTTTATCACTTCATAATTCTTTGGTTATTCTTATACAATATTTATGTGAGATAGGTGGACGTAAAAACTCATTCATACTTAATCATTTTCTTCTCATCACTATGTATTAAAAACAACTATCCTCTTACTTGATTATTTCACTCACTCTTGATATTTATTTTCAAGCTATTTTATTCTTTGGTTATTTTCTGTTAAGTAATTTTTTTTTCATTTTAAAATTATTTTTATCTCAAAATTTTTGGGTCTTCACATACTCTCCTCCTAAAAGGAATTGTGTCCTACAATTTTTTTTACAGTATAGCCTTATTTCAAAAAAATTAGAAACTTATGCGTCCAAAATCAATCAAATATACCTAAGTAATATTTAAATTTATTATAATTTTAGGCATACCTTTATGCAGAAAATAAATTAGGATATTTATCCTTTATCCTATCTTCAGCCTCCCATGTGCAATCATTTCCATCTAAACTCCTCTGGATTTTAACCAATTTAATTATTTTATTTCTCAATTTCTTTTCCTCTTTAGCCACAATACCCGTTGGTTCCTTCTTATAAACCAGATTTTCTTGAATTTCAACATGTGTAGGAGATTCAAGAATGGTCTCCTTATCGTGCACCCCTTTTCTTAATTGTGATACATGAAATACATCACGTATGTTGCTCAATTCCTCTGGCAACTTCAACCTATAAGCCAAAGTTCCTATTCTTTGAATAATTTCATATGGTCCTATATACCTTGGTGATAGTTTTCCTGCCTTGCCAAATCTCAGTATTTTTCTCATTGGTGAAACTTTGAGAAATACATGATTTCCCACCTTAAATTCCACTGGCCTTCTCCCTTTATCTACATATGCTTTTTGTCCTTCTTGTGCTGCCCTCATCCTTTGCCTTACAAGTTCAATCGTTGCAGAAGTTTCTTTTACATGTTCTGGTCCAAGCAACACTTTTTCACCTGCTTCTATCCAACATGCAGGAGATAGACAAGGCTTTCCATACAAAGCCTCAAATGGAGCCATACTTATACTGGACTGGTAACTATTATTATAAGCAAATTCAGCTAAGTAGAGATGATCTTCCCAGTTGCCTCCAAAATCAAGTATACATGCTCTAAGCAAATCCTCTAAAATCTTATTAACAATCTCAGTTTGTCCATCTGTTTGTGGGTGGTAGGCTGTGCTTAGGCTTAATTCTGTCCCCATGGCTTCTTGAAAGCTACCCCAGAACCTTGAGGTAAATAGGGTGTCTCTATCACTAATGATAGTCTTGGGGATGCCATGCAATCTCACTATCTCTTTCACAAATAATTGAGCTAACTTGTGAGCATTTCTGTTTGAATTTACTGGAATAAAATGTGCTGTTTTTGTAAGCCTATCAAGCACTACCCAAACACTATCATTGCCTCTTCTTGTTCTTGGCAAACCATCCACAAAATCCATTGAAATGCTTTCCCATTTCCAAGTAGGCACTTCTAGAGGTTGCAGTAGGCCTGAGGGTCTTTGATAATCTGCCTTAACTTGTTGACATGTTAAACAATTTGCCACATATTTTTCCACTTCTCCTTTCTTTCCTGGCCACCAATAATTTCTCTTAAGATCATGGTACATTTTTGTACCACCTTGGTGTATGGTGTATTTTGTTTTGTGATGCTCATCCATAACTTCTTGCTTCAGTTGTTCCACATTTGGTTTGCAGAGCTTCCCTTTCTTCCTTAAGTAACCTTTTCCATCAACTTCATAATTTTCCACTGTCATGCCTTGTGATATCATGTCCTTCTTTTCCTTCAAATTAATGTCTTGACTTTGCATTTCTCCTATTTTATCAACCAGAGTTGATCATAAAGAGATGAGGCTTAATTTCCCATATTCAATCATATCACTGTGTGCCTTATCTGGTGCACCAATTTCTTATTTTATTTCTACTTCACTGAGGATTGTCAAATCCTTGAATTCAGTCACCATTAAACTTGCCAATCTTGCTTGATGCCTACTCAATGCATCTGCCACTTTGTTAGCTTTTCCAGGGGTATAAAATATATCAAGATCATAGGCAGCTAGAAATTCTACGCACCTATGTTGCCTCATGTTCAAGTCTTTTTGCGAAAATAAATACTTAAGTGATTTATGGTCTATAAACAATTCAAACTTAGCACCTAACAAGTAGTGTATCCATAGCTTCAATGCATATACAACAGCAGCAAGTTCTAAGTCATGTGTAGCATACCTAGTTTCATTTGGCTTGAGTTGCCTTGATGCATATGCTATGACTCTACCATGTTACATGAGCACCGCCCCTAACCCAGATCCACTAGCATCTGTGTAAACCACTAACGCTTCATTACCCTCTGGAACTTGAAAGACTGGAACTTCCATCAATGCTTTCTTTAATGATTCAAAGGCTTGTTTACATTTTTCTGTCCGCACATATGGTTGCTCCTTTCTGGTTAGCTTGGTCAATGGAATGGCTATCCTTGCAAAGTCTTTTATAAACCTTCTATAGTAGCCTGCCATTCTCAAAAATGATCTCACCTCAATCACTGATTTAGGCCTGCTCCATGATTGCACTGCCATGACCTTGTTTCGGTCTACTCTAATTCCTTGTTGAGATATAATGTGTCCCAAAAATTTAACTTCATTTTGCCAAAATGTGCACTTAGTAAATTTTTCCTTTAAATTATGTGCTCTTAATCTTGACAAAACCAGATGCAAATTCTTTGCATGCTCCTCTTCTGATTTTTAATACACCAATATATCATCAATAAAGACAACCACAAATTTGTCTAGAAAATCTCTAAATGTCCTATTCATTTGATCTATAAAATAAGATGGTGCATTTGTCAATCCAAAAGGCATTACTAAAAATTCATATAGCCCATATCTTTTGTTGAATGCTGTGTACTTAATACTTTCCTCCTCTACCTTCATCTGATGAAATCCAGAGGCTAAGTCTAGCCTTGAAATGATTTTTGCTCCATTTAATTGATCAAATAAATCATCAATTCTAGGGAGTGGGTATTTGTTGTTGATGGTAACTTTATTTAATTCCCTGTAATCAATACACATTGTCATTGTACCATCATGCTTCTTCACAAATACCACTAGAGAACCCCAGTTTGAACTACTAGGCCTTATGAAACCTTTCTGTTCCAATTCCTCCAACTGTTGTTTTAATTCCACTAATTCCTTTGGACCCATTCCGGTAGGCTTCTTGATGATAGGACTTGATCCTGGAATTAACCTTATTTGAAATTCAACTTGCCTATTTTCTGGAAATCCTATAACATCTCCAAAAACATCTGGGTATTCATTTATCACTTTTATGTCTTCCAGAGTCAATTCTTTTTCAGTCATGCTCCATATTTGATTAAGGCAATTTGCTTTGGCTATTTCACTCATGACTAAAATATTTTTACCATTTTCTGTTTTCAAAGAAATAGTAAAATTTTCCAAATTCAAAATTGCTTTGAATTTACTCAACCCATCTACTCCTAGAATAATTCCTATTCCAGGATATTTTAACACAAATAGGTCAGATTTAAACATATTTCCACCTATGTTTAATTCTACTCCCAAACATCTTAATCCTAGCAGACAAGAGCTACCTAGGGGACTTTGAATAAACAAAGTTTTTTCAACTATATTGCATGTGAGAGGAAATTTATCCACTATGTCTTATAATATTAGAGAGTGTGTAGCCCCAGTGTCATATATAACTATGATTGGATATTGTTAATTAGAAGTACACCTTCCAATTGTCTAGAATTTCCCACTGCACTTTTCTTTGCTTTGGCTTCCAATGCTCCTACCTTTGCTCCTTTCTTGAACTCTGGGCAATTCCTTTTGATATGGCCTTCTTTCCCACAATTATAGCATCTGGATGGTGTTTTCTTAGCAGCTTGACACCTATTGCTCATGTTTCCTTCCTTGCCACAATTATAACAAGTAATTTTCTTCATAACTTCCCCACTGGTTGCTCCTTGAACCTTCTTATTTCCATTCTTTTTGTCATAAGGACGTGCTCTATTTTTCCCTTTCTTTTGATTATTTCCCTCATGTTCCTGAATTTCTCTCTTGCATTATCATGTTGTTCAAAAGAAAGAGTGAGATCTATGACTTGATCAAATGTTTTGTCTTTGCATGGTAGCATTGGTCTACTCAAACCAGCATTAAGTCCTTGTATAAATCTTGAATTCTTTGATTCTTCATTCCCTATGAGCATGGTTCCATACTTAGACAAGCTCTCAAATTTTTGAGTGTATTCAGTCACACTCATTGGTCCTTGCCTCAGCCTTATGAATTCCTCAAGCAGTGTTGCTTTAGCTGTTGCTGGGACAAATCTAGCCTCAAGAATCTCCTTGAATTGATCTCATGTTATCTCATTTTTTGTCCTTCGTGTGATGATTACCTCCCACCAATCTAGTGCTGCTCCTTTGAGCCTTCTTGAAGCTATCTGCCTCTTCCTTTGATCATTTATTTGCATGTCTGCAAATATTCTTAGCCATGTCTGTACACCTATGACTCCTTCAGTGCCTTCAAAATCCTTGCCTCCTAAATTTTAAAATGTTTTCAATAGCTTAGCTAACTCCTCATGAGGATTTTCTTCCCTCTGCACAGCTCCTTCGCTAAATGCCCTCACCAAATCTTGCAAATTAACCAATGGTGTTGCATTAGAGGGTCCTGCTCCAGTGCTTGGTGGTCTTCCTACCATGATTCTCTAATCATATTGCATAGCTAGTTAGTTTTATTTCTAATTTAATTATTTCAACAATTTATTCCTACTTTGAATATTTATTTTTATTACTATTTTTTTTTCCAGAACTTTATCCATATAAGAAGATTACATTATATATGTATATGCTATGTTTTTGATGACATACCTCTGATACCAACTGAAGTGACCCAACTCTCTTAACATTTATTTTTAGTAATTTTTCAGATGAGTTTTTTTTATAAAACAATAGATCACTTCTCTTAATTTAATTTTTCCACAAGATCCAGAATTTTACCAATACAAAAAATTAGTATATAAATCAAATCATGTCATTTATATATATGAAGATATATAAATGATTCTTTGACTATCAGAGTAATTAAAATAGCAAAGAAATTCAATCACACAATATTCCTCACATTTGAGAGAATTTGTGTCACATAGCCATTTCATCCATTTCTTCTTTTTAATCTTTTTTTTCCAAAACTCAAGCTTGAATAAAAGATAATTCAGATATTACTTATTATTTTGTTGCTTTATTTCCTAGATAGTTCAATATTCCAGATAAATTGATTTATGGATTTTCATCTCATGGATTTGATCTTTGGGATCTAGGAATTTGATACTTGTGATTTTTTTTAAAATATTATAGAGTGTAAAACAACTCATACATTTTAGTTTAGCCCGGGACTCTTATTTCCAACTCAACAATTTATGTCAGGTAAAATACCCATACTTTGGTTTATAAAGTATGCAATGATCACATGAACATTAAGATGGTAAACTAGTTTAAAGATCAAACAGATAAGAATTGTACAAACAAGAAAGCGCAAAATCCGACTAACATACTAAATGAATACTGGGCATGTACATGAAGGCAAGATGATCAAGGCAATGTCACAAATCAAACCAATGCAAAATTCTCGGATGAACATATTATGTAGACAACTGATGTTCTCTTAAGTAAATAACAAACGATAGTGATCAATGTGCTATGAAGTAATGGATATAGTCCTCAGAAACAAGACTACATGATACTTTAAACTACAACAGGTTTGATTAAGACCACATGCAACCAGACTTGAGTCATGTACCTAGATAATAAGGTTTGTTAAGTATAGTTGCAGTGAAGCCTACAAGTACCAAGCAGGCATATGAACTTACTACACAAAGCAATAGAAATTCCTACTGGAAAATCAAATGCCTAGATTGAATTACAGACCAGGTCTTCAAGCTTGACATGAGCTGGTATCAATTACAAGACATGTTTAAGCCCTACTGGTTAGCAAAGACCATATTCAACCAACTTATTTTAAAGCTTTGGCTGACTTGAACATTATAACTGAATAAACACAAATATGTCAAGAAAACAAATCCACATATCGGATTATATGGCATGTTCTCATTCATTCTAGTCCATCAGATTTACTTCAGAATCTATTTCTTAATTCCATAACTCACAAGCACATCTGTTTCTTAAATCAATAATCCACAAGCACACATAATAGTTCAGTTTCTACATGTTCTTTTCAACAACCCAATAAGCACCAAATTCTGAGAAATACATAAGACATAAAAGAGTTTGCCTAGCTTATTTATTACAATAATACTACTACTTTTCCTTAAGCATTTTTAAAATTCATCAAGATCTTCAAATATCCATGCAAGCAAGCTACTCATGCATCTTTCCCTACAGCAATCTTTTGAACTGCCTCAATAAAAATGAGACATCGCAAATATTGCAAAGGTGACAAAAAGGGTCAGAATAAATTCTGGTGTGAGTGAAATCAAGGATTAGAATAACTTGTAAATTCCTATAATTGTGCAGAAAACATATATGTTTGATGCCATTCAATTTCATATTAAAACCTGAGTATATATATATTTAAACTTATCTAACAGACATACACCCAAGCATTAATCCATTCACTTCATTCAGTTGCACATGCACAAGCTCATATGGATTTATTCCGTAAATTCCATAGCACAATTTCTCAATCCCGTTCTTCATTTTATTTAGTCTGATCTCTTGCCATTGAACACTATATGTGCATTGTAAAGAGGCTTAGTTCTGTTAACTCTTTACACGGAGGCCTGTAGGACATAAGCAAGTCATTACTTGTTATTGATTGGTGCACCCTCGTACTTTTAGGACTGTTGTTTCGCGGTGTTGCAATCGTTGCGGCGATGCGTTTTCACCAGTCCGGATCAGGCAAATAGTAGTTTCACTACCTTGGGTATAGCCTCATGTGCCTTGTCATACTTGTATACCTATATACGCGACCACTACAAATTTGTTTTGTGTTATACCTATGGAGTACTCCCTGATATCCCACCAGTTTATGATGGAGTTTACAGTGCTGTATAGACTATAACGCTTATATAAAATGTGTTAAAGGGGATAATGGTAACGCCTTAACACTATTTTGATATTTTATATTACTGATAGACATTATCTATTTAGCGTACACTACTACATAGTAGATAGTTTAACAGATCCTTAGAGGACGGTTATTCCAACGTCCTTTGATTTACTTGCATTTCAGTTGCTATTTCACTTGAGTTGGATTTATTGATATAAGAATGTTAATCCTGACTCGAGTGTTTTGTGTTTTGCTTTACGCTCAGGTCAGACTGAGTGATTCAGCATTCGAGACTCACCTTTGGAGTTGGAGCTTCACCTGGAGATCTAGCTATCTATCAGCTCTCACCTATTCAGTTGATTTCAGTGATGTATTCTGATTCTTGTATTTGACTATTGTATTCGAGACTACTGTTGTAACTTATTTAACTCTGTTATTATATAGTAGCTTCATGAACTGCTATCTTTTGTTTCCCCTGCATATTATTACTTTGTGTCTGTGATTCTGTGATTATTTATTTACTGTATATCTGAGTTTTGCCAAATTTAAATTAACAATTCGGTATTTTGAATTATTCAAGTCTGACATGTGCGGATGCGAGTAGTCCAAAATAGCGGGTCGTTACAGTTGGTATTAGAGCTTTGGTAGCTCTAGGCAAAACTTAGTATATATGGTAAATGTATTTACAGAATCACTCTCAATTGAGTTTCAATCTCTTCCTTTTGATCCAATTCCTGCAATTCCAAAATTCATTCATGTCCCTCACTATTCGTCTTCTTTCAATTATGGAGCATCGCATAACTCCACTTCAAATTATCTTTATAATGAATCGGCGGTCTCGCCAAGCTTCGAATGATTTGTAAGGGGGTGGAACTCCTTTACAATAGATATTGATTTACCGGAGATATGTATCCTAGTATTACGATGCTAGCTATCTTCCACCATACCTGAATTCTATTTCTGGAGATCGAATGTTGATTTACCTCGAAATTTAGCATCGATCTTATTTTTGAAGTTACGGTCGACCCGGTTAAGGTTGCCCGTGAATTAAATAATCGTATCCATCTCCCGATTTTGTTAATGGAATTATCTTATCTTATGTTCCAAACTTATTATCGAATCAAAATTCTTTTTGATTTGATTTCTATCAAATTTGAATCTCTATACTTGCTTTGAAATCGATTGTCATATTGTCGAGCGAGGAAGTATATTTGTAAATCTATATTTAATTGTTTTATATATTGTGTTGTTTGGGTTGTTAATGCTGATTTGGATTTTCGATCGACTCGTCTGATCAACGCCATCGATAGAATTTCCAAAACACTTGAACAGAGCAAACTGACACAATAGTATTTTCGAATTTGGTAAATAAAATAGTTTTGAATGATTATATTATATATAATTGTAAAAATTTTTGAAATTAAATTGTTCATGAATTTGTTGCCAGAAATAATAATAGTTGATTTTCATTTACTGTTTGTAAACCATTGACTTTGGAAATATAAATCAATGAACTTATAAAAACTTAGTTATAATTTGATTCGGAATTTGAAGTGAATTTAAATTAGAATCTGAGAATTTAATTTCTGATAATTTCAAACTATGGTTTTAACGTTCTAAAATGTATATTATTTAAAATATTTTCGAATAGCAATGGTTTTCAAATAATTTTAAATAATTAAATTAGAGCTCTTCTCTTCTGTCGTTGGAAAATAATTTCGGTGATGACGGCTGCATCATCGACGTTTATTTTCGAGTTTTGAAGCGAAGAGAACATAAGTAGCTGGCTACATTTTTGTTTTGAAATGAATCTGATTTAAAATTTCTAAAGTATGTTTTTTTATAAAATATATTGATATATTGTTTTAAATTTGATTTGATATTTATTTATCCTTAAATAGTTTGAAGAGAATCGGAAATTTTCATTCTTAAATGTTGCTGAGGATAATCTCAGATGTAAAATTAACCAAATTTTTTGAATAAATATGTAATCTTGAAATAATTGAATTAGAAATTTTAATTAGATAATATTATTGAATTAGGAAAATTTTACTTGTATAATACTCAATTGCATGACTTACCTAAATTTTCAAAAGTTAACTATGTAGTTGAATATTATGCAGTAGAAAATGATATCAAAGGAATTTTTTTAAAATAAGTTTGAGTAGTCATAACAAATGTAAATATACTTAATATATATGTGATAGGATATATTAAGTAGAATAAATATAATAAAGAAGAATTAAATTTGTCGAATAAAGTATGATTATAATAAATGACTATTCAAATTTATGACCTTTGAAATTGTTAATTTAAGAAAATTGGATAATATATAATATAAATTGTCTTTATAAATAAAATGTTAGTTCGTATAATAAATGTTATTCACTTAAATTTTAATTATAAAATGTTTATGGAGATAAATAGAATAATAAGTTAAATAAATAATAGGCGTGATTAATAGAAGGAAAATTTTGTTCTGAAAGTTAATAAATTGAATTAAATAAACTTAAGGTAGTATTTTGAATTAGTTGAATTTAAATTGAATTTCATTTGAAAGAAACCTTTTGTACCTAACACCAATAAATGTGAAATCAAATCAATTTAATGAAAATCTAGAATTTAAAAATAAATTGTTGAATATAAATTTATTCAATTGAAATTTATATGGTTTAAATTAATTGTGTTATTTGTAATTCAAGTCTATTTTCTTTTGGTTGTTTCTATTCTCCTACTTCCTTCCTTTTCGAGGACGAAAACTTTTGAGTGGGGAAGAGTGTAACGACCCACAGATTTAACCAATTTAATAACGATTAATTGAAATTTTATGGGATTTTAAACGATAAAATTTTGAAATATAAATTTGATATTTGTAATGCGTCTAATTAAACATAGCAACTGGTAAATTTTCGTCTAAAAATATGAAAGTTTATTTCGTGCATAAATTTACTTCAATTTAATCAGTTAAAAAACGTTGAAAATAAAATGTTTTCGAAATCTAAATATTTTTACATAGAAAAATTCTAAACCATCTTCTGAGCAAGCCGTTAGTGTGTCGTTTTTCCGAATTCGGACATCTTTAGCTCCGTCGATCTTATTTTTCTGCGTTTTTCTTGCATTTTCCGCTATTATAAAATTCGATTTTTTATAATTCAATCATACCACCGATATCTTTATACCGTTTTGACCGCCTCGTTGTTCTGATATCCATAGTATATTCTGTTCTGTGTTTGAAGTTTTATACGAAACAGAATTTGTGAAATGGTTATCAGTATCGGTACCGGTACCATTTGAACTTTCTAAATTCTTGCTTCTGTCGTTCACTTCCTATGAATATCTGACCTGTAGCTTTTAAATATCTCCAAATTTATTGTAGTGAACTGTTAGTTTCCCACCATTTCATTTTTTTGGAAAATGAAATATGTATAAACTTTCCAGCCTGTTACTATGCTTTATACTTCTGTTCGTTTCCCCTCCCTACTTCTCTTTTGAAAACAATAGTGACAGCTCATATTTCCATTAGCCTTTAATATTTGACTTTTGCAATTCACTGCTTGTATACAAGGAAGGCCACATCATTTTATTTCTTCTTTCTCTTCTGCAAACTGCCGTGACCCCTTCCCTCGGCCCTGGCGTGCAAGCAACAGCCGCATCTCCGCAGCAACAAGCAAGCAACTTCCACATTTCTCCTTCTACTTTTTCCTAACAAGCCGAGCTCACGTCCACACCTCAGCAAACCTGAGCAGATGGCAGCCCAAACCCCACCACGTTCTTCACCTCTGACCTTAACCTCGAGATTCAATGCCACAACCTCGCCCAACCCACCACCTCCCCATGACGAGTCTTACACATGTCCCAAGCCCACGTCTTCCATCACCACCGTTAACCCAAACTGTACCATAGCCTTTCTGTGCCATCCTCTGTGGTTGCCATGCCACCTCGAGGCCGAGCCACCTTCTACTTGCCACTTCCTCTTGCTTCCATCTCACCTCCCCATTCTTTCTCTTCTCCTTTTCACCTGTATCCATGAGAAGGTATTGCTTTTACACTTTTGTATATATATTTTGTTTTACACTGGTTTTGAAAAAATATATATAGGACGAGGACATATATCTTTTAATATACGAGTACGGTATATTGTGTTATAAAGTATTTTACCTATATGTATTATACTTATAAGTTAGTTATAAATCTATATATATATGCACACACAACTTGAATATTTGTCTAGTTATGTTAGTTTCGAAATTAAATAGGGTCTGTTGATATATATATATATATATAAAGCTTGAACAAGTTATACAATAAGTTGTTACTGATACATCTCTATATATATTTCAATGTAAGTTGTATACATATATAAAGCAGGCTTGGCCGTATATAAGAACTTATTATTTATAGGACCTATTGACGTATAAGTTTAGTAAGTTATATCTATATATGTATATATATAGTCTGTTTATTTGTATAAGTATACAATGATTTACTGTTGTATATTTTATATAACAAATTTGTATATGAAGAATATACTATGGTATCGTGAGCTATAAATATAAAGCAAGTTGTATTATATATCATACTATAAAGTTGTTTATTCAGTTTTGTTTATTTACGGTTGGTGTTTACAATATCAAGGTTTGTATTATGTTATATATAATATGTTTACGAACATATATAAAAGCTTACATATATATATATATATATATATTAAAAAAAAGAGAAGAAAAGAAGCTTACGTATTACATAGTCTTTCCCATGTCAAGCTTGTACTTTATATTTATAGTATATAAGTAGGTGTAGTATTGCTTGTAAGTCTAAGCATTGTGTAGCTAAAATTTCACATAAGTTATATATATATATATATATATATATATATATATGAATATATGTATTTGCTGGGTACTGTGTTACTTTTATAAAATATAAGTTTATATGAATTTTATTGTAAATATTAATGTATGTATGAAAGCATTTTTTTCATTTACACGCATACATATGTATTATTTCAAAATGTAATGGATATATATGTTTGACTTTTTTTTTGTATGTGCATTTTAATTTAAAACAATGGGTTTTGAAAATATCTATATATTTAATTTAAGAATGTGTTTGTATTTGAATACGACTTTTATATATGTATATATAGATATATAATTATATATATATATATATATATATATATGTTCACTTATATCATTTATCTTCATTGACCCCGTTCTGATTTGTCCATCAATTCCTAATTGTCAGTTTTGTCCGTCAAAATTCATGTCAATCTTGCTTTGCTTTGGAACTCGTGCTTGGATCCGTAACCCATTTCATCATCTACTCTCTCTATCCTCGAAAGGTGAGCAATCACTCACGATTAATGTTCTTTTATTCATTAAATTTAATTTCAATTGAAACGACAATTGAAATATGCAGTTGCTAGTTATTTACACTGTTATATATATGTGATTGCCTGTATCAGTTCACCTGTGACATCTAACACATTTATCTGTTATTTATGAAATGATAATCCAGTTTGGTTGATAAATGATTGATTGTTTGATGTTGACATTTGACGTTAAATTGTTAATGTAGTAAGTGATAAATAATTTGAAATTGAAACTGACGTTGGATAGTTAGATTCGATATATGTTAAATTTGATATGATGATATTTGATAATATGACCCTTTAAATGTTGAATTGATTGACACATAGAAATTTGGTAAAATACATCTCGAACCACATAAATGTTTGTTGTTTAAATGGATGTTGTATGAAATCGAATAATAAATTCAATTGAAGAACCGCATAAAATAATAGTGTAATAATCTTTAATTTACATGAAATGATAGTGTAGATTCTAGAAATAATTATATAAATTCGCATAGATAACAATGCGAACAAATACGATTATTTTGGGATTATTCGAATTGATTATTGGATTGTTATTGACTGTTGTTATTGCTTGTTTATTTACTTTGACACCATCCCAGTTATCACACTGCAAGTTCCCTTTGCTATGCCTGATTTTTGAATTGAAATGGAATCGGGTTGTGTAATAGTCCGCAAATCCGTACTCCTTGAATAGACACTAATCTCCATCGATTAACTCAAGATGAACGGAAATACGAACAATTAGGGTTTAAGAAAAAGAAAGAGGTAGAATAAGAGAGAAAAAGATAGAACATAACAGAAAGAAACAACAGAACAATATCAGAATCTCACAATCGCAGCGGAACAACATATAATAGATAAATGAATAATCTTTAAACGAAGAACTATATCAGTTATTACATTACATCACATTACATTACATTACATCATCAGAGTGTACAACAACAAACAACAACTAACAACGGAAAAGAAATATTATATACTAGTAATACGCCATGCCATCCAGCTTGCCTCCAGCAACTCCTGATAAACCTGACTCTTGACTGCACGTGTGGAAATTGGTGGGCACCTCGAGTTTAGGAAGGAGAACAAAAAAACCCCGAGTCAGTCATGTGACTGGTGTGAGAACTAAAACAGTTTATTTTTTTTAAAACAAAGTAGAGGATAATTTTTAAAATAGATTCGCAATGCTTTTTAGAAAATGAGACTACCATAAGGCCTCCCGCACACACTCACAATGCAAACGCAGAATCGGAGGAGATTTCTCTTTATGATAGTCAAAGATGCTTGATACACATTAAAAAGAAACATTCGATATTATTACAAGTGCATAGTGTAGGAAAAATCATTTCGAAAATAAAGATATAAATCTTAGCCAGCATAGGCATTCCGCACTTATGCCTACTATAGCTACCATCCAAACAGTGGGGCGCCACCATAAGTGAATGATAGGTTCTACTACTAAAACCGTACAAGATCGTATTGTTTCTTTGGATTTCCAACAAATGGTCAGGCCAAGGAACTTCCCATTGCCACATGGAAACGGCTCTTGAATGACGTCCCGAGAACCTAACCGGATCTCTGCCAACACAAGGCCGGGTTACCCCTAACTGGGTAACAACTGACACGAATGTCATTTCCCGATCGTAACCGATCTATATCCGAGGATCCTTGATTTCCAACAACCACAAAGCAATAAATTTGCAGCAACAACATAGGTTAAGTATCTGGGCTCCATACCATGATACCACCTCTATCCAGAAGGAATGACATACACTAAAGGGGCGCTACCCCCTAATAACCTTGCTGCATCCTTCCTGTTTTGATCATTTTCGGGGTGTGAGGTCCGACGAAGTCTCATCCACAAAGCCACGCTTTATACAAAAGCTGTGCTTAAATTCACAAATGCTCAACAGCACTTCGTATGCCACATTACCAATTTGGGAATGTATCACTAGTAACCATCAACTACATGACCTCTAAGGGTGTTAAGCTAAGAGAATAAATTCTCCGCCACCAACGGAAATATATATTTGATAGAAACTAGCTTTACATCTCAAACTGTAGCGTCAGATACACGTCCATACAAGTCCGTTCCGGGATCGAACAGAACCGAAGGCACTTCCAAAGAAGTCCTTGCAATCCGGATATTCACTAATCACGACCGGACTTCCCATCACAAAGGGTAATAAATTTCTATATCGCAGATCAACCGATGCAGAAACATTCGACGGCAATCCTTTCGTTGTCACAAATATCCGGTCTTCAACACCGGTCATCAAATGCAATCCATAACGACGTATCACATATTCGGAATGGGTTATACGACCCCAAGGTCCTTTCCCGGCTAACCCGAATAGTGAGCGCTTATTCAAAAATAAGTGTGGCATTCAAATTCAAGCAATCACAATAATACCTATTTAAAGGTAAATATTGATAGACGGATTATTTAACTATCAATAGGCATGTTCAACATCACCAAATTCCAAATAATTTCCCAAATTATTTACTTTCCAAAATATCTTTACTAGATATATAATTTCCGTACTTCAACCTTTTGAAAACAAATTTTCAAATCACTTTTCACCTTTACCACTTTTGAAAATAAATTTCAATCATTTTCCTTATGCGGAAATACTTTCATTACAAAATGGTTCATTTAAACCAATTAAATAAATCCTTACCGATTTACTTTATATTTACGTTCCAAACCCATAAGTTTATTCCCACACTTCAAAAATAAATCAACGTTTATTTTTAAACAAATTTCCCTTTCTTTTACAAATTCCATAGTGAATTTACAATTCCAAAATTATCTATGAACATACGATTTTCGAATCGATTTCTAATATTCATTTTCGATTTATCTTTAAAAGATAAAATCATAAAATATTCACTTCATATTGGAAAACATTTCCATACTTATTTAATAATAAGTAATTCACAAATCCATTTATTTTCTACACTTGGGAAATATTCAATATACTTAAATCGAAATTAAGTATATATTTCATTCTTTAAAGAAAACGTGTGCTTAAACACAATCATTTGGGCCCAAAATGAATGTTGCGTAAAACATCGTTACGACGACCCAAAATCACTAGTATAGGGATTCGAAATTAAGATAGATATATAAATCCCAATACTATATAAAACATTTCCTTTCAGAAATCATTTACTATAACAACAGTGTTATAGTCCACCATTTCCTTATTTCTCAAAACATCGTTAAAACAATTGAAAACATCGTTAAAACAATTAACTTCATTTGATAATATTCATTTTCCCAAAACATATCCATTTTATTTAATAATATATTCACTGTCCAAAATCGTGAATATACTTCACTAACCAAATTCAATATTTTCTACACATTTTATATAAAGAATAGTTCGCTATCCAAAATCGCGAATATACTTCTTTTAATAAATTTCTATATTCAATTTATCAAATTCCATTAACTTTGAATTTATAAACAATGTCTATAAATTTCATTTCTATTTATAAACTTTGATTTATAAATCTCCTTTATTAATAATTTCTATTAATATCCCATTTAAATGCCCAAAATCCAGTTTATAAGTTAATTACTTATAAATCTTTTATTTTACAACATCTATTCATTTCATAACTTCACAATTTATAAATCTATAAATTTTTAATAAAATCCATTTTATACTTCATTTTAACACTTAATAAACTCGTTTTATAATTCCAATATTCTATATATATATATATATATATATATTTTAAATATCAATGTTAAAAATCTTTTGTATACATCCTTTATAATAATTCAAAAATCCAAATTTAAACTATTTTATAAATATATTTATTTTAAAAATCACCTTTTGGTTATATTTCACGAAAATCTTAATTTTTATAACATAAAAATTTATAACGTTTTAATTATTTAAAATGAATCAACTCGAAATTTTAATAAAACGTGTACTTTGAAAAATCATTTTAAAAATCCTTTTAAAATCAAAATCGTTATTTTTAAACTTTAAAAATGGATCCGATGATGCAACAGCACCCAATAGTCAATCAAGACAACAAACATCATATATCAGCATATGATAATCAACAAATATCAAAATATCTGTAATCAAATAAATACTGGTGAGGAATCCAGTTGGATCCCTCAAACCTGTTTCCCCACACCCACAAACATTAGCACAATACCAATTCCGTTCAAAGCGGAATATCGCGGTATATGGGATTTATAAATAATTATTCGCTTAATAGGCGGCGCAATAGGGTCTCATCCGCTATATAATGCGGGAAATCAACTCCAAGTACATAAATAATACCAATTCCATACAAGTTGGAATTATCGCGGTATATGTTTTTAATAAATAACATCCGCTTACTAATGGTGCATAATGTCTATTTTAACAATCAATAGATAACAATTTATCATCCAGGCATACAATCAACAATTTTTAAATCTAACTATTTAAAATATAAATCGAAACTATTCGATTGAGTGAGAAGTTCTCACCTCGATTTCAATTTCGTTTTCGCGTTTTATTTTGAATAAAATTAAACGCGCTTTTAATTTTACCCGAAATTCAAACTAGCTCTAGACGACTCCAATCCAGTTCCGTAGCGTAGTATGCGTCAATACGGTTCCAACGCAAATGGTTTCGTAGTTTTTTGACCTCGTACGAAAGAGTTATCACATTTTAAAATTTACACGATCTTTATAAATAAATTTACATCTTTTATTTAATATACATTATACCCCTAATATCCAGGCCGTGCATTTTGGTTTCTGCAGATCAGGGCCGCACCCCCTATACTTCTTCTCTCTCGTTCCAAGCTACAGGAAAATACACGCAGGAACCCATACCAGCCGAAATTAGGGTTTAAATTTTGCAAGCAAATCGAACACCTAGAACTCGATCCAAGTATACCACGTCGAAGGCCAAGAAGTAAGCCACCATCGGCCGAAGCAGCTTGCAACTCGGTCACTTATGGATCTCGTGATGCATGCGCGACCGAAAGACGAACGCGGCCCCCTAGCGACCCCTCCACTGCTCCAATTCAGATCACCACCGTTGATCTTCAAGATCTCGATGCCCTCTACACTATTCATGTTGGAAGTTTCGTGTGAAAGTTGATGGATTTGAAGAAATTGGAGGAATAATATGGAACGATTTCGGCCATTGAAAATATGGTGGCGGCTGTTAACGCTAAAATTTGAACGCTAACACCCCGGTGTGTGAATTATAGTTGTGAAAGCACCACCCGTTGGTACGGGACAAAGTATAAGCAAAGAAATCACAGAAAAGCCATAAAAGACACAATATTTATAGTGGTTCGGCTTAAGATCTAGCCTACGTCCACTTAAAAGCTCTTTATTGCTGATTTGGTTACAATTCTTTACAATCAACTCCGATTACAACACACTTAGACAAATAGCTTAAACCCCGATGTAGAAGAATCCTTCGAATGCATGGCGAATGGGTTAGATTTCCTCTTGAGATTTGTTGAAATGTCTTTCGTGATTGGAGTGATAGAAGTGTTGTTTGAACGTTGCTTGAAGTAGAGACAATGGCAGAGTAATGGCGTCCAGGAAGTTAGCCCCCCAAAAGTCCCCTTATTGCTGAAAGTGGTCATGTATTTATAGGAGTCGTCGGTCTTGAGTCGTGAGTCGTATCCGACTCATTGTTAACTCGCGGCCGAGTCAGGTTGAGTCGTGGAGGACTCAACAGGTTGAACCCCCCTCCTTCCTACCAGAGCGCCTTCGATCTTCTTAATATAGCATAAGTCTTAAGTCGTGACCGACTCAGGATGAACCGTGACCGACTTAAGATGAGCCGTGACCGGCTTACATACCACGAGTCAGCAGGCAGCGGCATAGGTGTATCGGTATTAAGCTTGTTCCTTGTTCGCTTGAGTCGCCAGCGACTTATGATAGGTCGTTAGTCATCCTGAGTCGTTGAAATTCTTAGGTCGGTCTGCCCCATGAGTCGCTAACTCCATAAGTCGTTAACTCGTTGAGTCGGTACCTTTTCTGAGCCGTAGCTCGAATGAGTCGCTGGATCGGTCTAGGCCTTGAGTCGTAGACCCGCTGAGTCGTTGATCCATACTGCACCTTTAAGGCACTAACTCGCTGAGTCGTTGCCCTCAATGAGTCGTTGACCCATTGAGTCGGCAATCTCTGAGTCGCTTATCAGTTGAGTCGCTGCCTACCATAGGTCGTATATCCATTGAGTCGCTGATCTTTATGAGTCGTGAATCCTTCATTGGTTAGGTCGCTGACTAGTTGAGTCGCTGGCTTACTTCACTCTTTAATTCGTATACCGCTTTGGTCGGGGCGCTGCCCCGCACCCCGCCGGGGGCGCTGCCCCCTGGACCCCTGCGACCTGACCGGTCAGGTCGAACACCGTAGGCGGTGGCGTTGCCCCCGCACCCCCACCTTGGGGGGTTGGCACCCCCCCTGGACCCCCCTCCGTAGGGGATCTTATCTGAAAATACATTCTACAGAACTTGCTTTGTTGGGGGTTGAGTTGACCATCCTTCGAGATGAACTATCATTAGCTTCTCGGTCAATTTTTGATATCACGGCCTTGCTGAAAAAGTGGAGTTAACACTTGCCCCTCGAAGTATACGCCTAGGGACTAGGTCGTGTGCTTCGATTCTTCTTAACTCGTGCTCTACTGAGCTGCTGAGCTTGTACTTAGGCAACTTTGCATTGCTTTTGACCTGAAGCCTTTTAAACTTGACCAATGCGATTCAATGGAACTTTGACCTGAACTTGCTGCATCTCTTTACAGATTATTTTAACAACCTGTTAAACGCAACATTTGTAGAAAAATAGGGCGAATATACTCATCACCGATTGCCCATATCGAGTGATGGATTAGATCGAAGAACTGGTATTTTACTGTAAGCAAATTAGTATGGTCTTGATGAAGTGTTGCGAATCAACTGTCTTGAATGAAGTATCAACACAAAGTTTACACAGTTATAACTGCTATCTGCATTGACACCGCACTTACTTTCAAATAACAAGCCTCGAATTTTCTGAATTGACATATGCCAACCAGTATTATTTCAAGTATTGCTTTAATTACTTGTTATTTTAGTAGCTTTGCACCACACTTCATACGCTTTTAGAAAACGTGCACCTTTACTTTTGAATATTCAGTTCTTCATATAGAATATCCTTTTGATAAGAAGAGTAGTGGGGCAAACTGGATCTTTCCATTTCTGGGATTTTCAAAATCCAAGTTGTCCGGTACCAATTTCATTCTTTACTTTTGCAGCACTTCCTTCCTTTTTCCGAATATTCCAGTCACAAGTCAATTTTTAAAAGACTAAGTGCTGTGACGGTTAAGGAGAGGAGTGTTGAATTTTTGCTGAAAGATGAATTCTTGCACTAATTCGGACTTTTGCACTCCTTTTGGTCGACTTAGCTTCACGATGCCCCTGGTTTTCAAGCAGAAACTTCAGATGCCCCAGCTTTCGCAAAGGAACTTGCATCAATGGAACCTATTGCGGAAGCCTTATTGGTGTAATGTTTTTCTCCATTTGACGGTGTGGGGTCATCCTTCTTGTTTTGCCTTTTGAAACCTGCACGTGCATAACAAATTTTATAGAAACTTTTGTCTGTATTTGAGAATGTATTTGTTCCTCATTTTCATACAAGTTTCTTTATTCTCTTTTCATGATATTGCAGTGAGCTTGTGGTATGTTGCTTGGGTTCTGCTTTTATTAACGTAGCAATATTATATTGCCCCATACCACAGCTCATTGTAATATTCTCCATTTTGAGGAGATTTTTGGAGAATAATTCTTCTGTTTTTAGAAGACTTGTACTCTTACTTTAGAGAATGACTCTTCCATTTTGAGAAGGCATGCACTCTTTCTTTGGAGAATAATTTTTCATTTTTGAGGAAATATTATTCTTGCTCTGGTAGAGTGCGCCTTGTATTGGAGAAGCCCTTTTTTTTTTGTTGCGCCTCGTTGGAGGGCTTTGATTTGACATTTCAACTCTGGAGGAGTGGGCCTCCACAGAGATTGCACTTCAGCTCTAGTGAAATGTGCCCCCGAAGAGGTCTTTATCCTCTGAAGGGTTGTGCCTTTGAGTAGGGCTTTAGTTTAAGCTTCAAACATGGGAAGCGTGCCTCATTGGAGGGCTTTAGTTTACACTTCAAACTTGGGAAGTGTGCCTCATTGGAGGGCTTTAGTTAGCGCTTCAAACATGGGAAGCGTGCCTCATTGGAGGGCTTTAGTTTACACTTCAAACTTGGGAAGCGTGCCTCATTGGAGGGCTTTAGTTAGCGCTTCAAACATGGGAAGCGTGCCTCATTGGAGGACTTTAGTTTGCGCTTCAAACATGGGAAGCGTGCCTCATTGGAGGACTTGAGTTTGCACTTCAAACTTGGGAAGTGTGCCTCATTGGAGGACTTTAGTTTGCACTTCAAACTTGGGAAGTGTGCCTCATTGGAGGACTTTAGTTTGCACTTCAAACTTGGGAAGTGTGCCTCATTGGAGGACTTTAGTTTGCACTTCAAACTTGGGAAGTGTGCCTCATTGGAGGACTTTTGCCTCCGAAGAGGGCTTGTGTGTTTTCTGTCTGCTTGCCCATGCCTCTTCACCATCCGCTCCTTAGCGATTCCTCGTTATCATTTCCATAGCCATGTTCTTTTCTTTGCAAGTTATTTGTCTCTTTTCCAGAGAAATGCTCCTCATTGTTAAGTGAATCCATAGGGCAGACCCAAACTACCCGACAAGATGTCTGTTTGCACAAATGATCTTTGTCGGTTAGCGAGGGCCTGAAACCATCGCGTTGGGAAGGTGCCCTTTTGTTTGTATCAACTGTTCGTGAGGAACATTTCTTATGCAGGAATTCAATTTGGAACCATTTCTGGCTTGACATTTATTTGCTCAATGACTTATAGGAATCGCTTTGCTTTACGATGTGCTGACTAGGTAAGCTTTGCTTTGATTGCCTGCAATATTAAATCGACATTTTAGCAATATATTCAAGATATTTGGCATTTCGAAATAAAACAGGTCTTTTATAGTAATAGAAAACACCAGATTTATAGTTCCTATATTTCATTTGCAATGTTTTTACAATGACTTTTAATATGAGAATGATAAATCCATCATTCTTTTACAATTTGTAACAAAGCCTTAAAGTAAAACATGGATGCAAATCATTGCTGTCCCAAGCTTCTTGGGATCGAATCTCCGGTGTGAGAATAGGAACATTCTCTCCCTTCGGGGCTTTTCTTAGAGCATGAGCGTATCCTTCCATCCCATCATGATTCCTGCCCGCCGGGTGAGGGCCTCCCCTGAGTGGATGAGGATGGGTCATTCCTGTCTCTTTTGACATATTGCTGAAGTTTATCTGTCTCAATAGTTCTTCAATCAAATTCCTTAAATGACGACATTCATTGGTGTCATGACCAGGTTGGTTGTGGAACTGACAGAACCTCCCATTATGCATAGCATTTTTCCCAACCTTCAACTCAGGTGGCTTAGGATAATCAAAAGCATCCTTGGTTGCGAGAAAGATGTTCTCCAGGGTATCAGTTAAGAGAGTAAAATCTGAAGGTTTAAAGCGGCGAGCTTTATTCAAGTCTCTCTGCTTTTTTCCACCATCGTTCTTCCTCTTCTGTCCTCTAGGTTCCCTTTTATCAGAAGTAACACCCACATTCAAAATTTCGGCCTCGATTGCTCTTGATGTCGCAGGAAAGCTTTCCAAACGCATAAATTCATCAGCCTTCTTATAGAATTTCTCAAGTGAGTTTGGCTCCTTCATTTTTAGCCATTTACCGAATTCACTCGATTTATCGATAGCCCGCATTAGATAAGTCAAAACCATCCTTGGCTCTGCGTTCTCGACTTCAGCTAGGGCTATATTGAAACGATTTAAGAATGATCTGGTAGATTCTCCGGGGTTTTGTTCTAGACTAGAGAGAGACATTATATCCTTGGCATTTGTAGCATATAGCCTGAACTGATCCTTGAACTTCCGTGTTAAGTCAGAGAATTGATCCACGGATCTAACTGGCAGCTTTGTGAACCAAAGTAAGGCCACTCCCTCTAAGTATACCGGAAAGTAACGGCACTTGATCTCATCTGTTGCTCTTGCCCCGGTCATATGCCAATCGTACTTGTACAGGAATTGATTAGGGTCACTTGTCCCTCGATAAGCTGGGATGGTAGGAGGTACAAATTTCTTGGGAATCTCTGCATTTAAGATTTTTTCGGTGAAAGGTGTCTTACTCGGGGCAAATCCCCAATCATTTTCATCCTCTTGCCTTTGCATGCTTTCTTTCATAATCGAGCGAACCATCCCTGATAGGTACTCCTCATCGTTCAAAGGTCTTGCCGGGCAGACGTCTGCGTCCGCTGTTCTTTCGGAAGTTTGCCTGGGCAAATATTCGCGAAAAGTTGGTTGCGGGCCTGAACCTTCAGCTTGGGAAGGTCCCCTTGCAGTGGTGTTGTCTGCTTTTTGAGGAATACCTTTCTCTTGGGGGTCACGGGCATCTTCAGCATAGATTGTTTCATTATCCTGTCGTTGGTGATTTGCCTCAAGTAGAGTGTTTAACCTATCCATAATCAAGGTATTCTGGGCATTCTGGGCTTCCAACTGCGCATTTTGAGCATTCAATTGCTGATTCAATCCCAAAACTACGGCGTCCAATTCTGCTCGTGTAACTCCAGCAGTTGGAGCTGCTTGACTTGAAGGAGGAGAGGTAGCGGTATTCTCTTGAACATTATCGGATCTTGCGGAACTTCGCTTTCTCCCAGGAGCCATTATTTCCAATAAACTTTTGGTCTTTAGAGAGATTCTTTCAACAAACTTTCGCGAAGCGATGGTGAAAGTATTCCTGAGTTCAGTTCTCAGTGAAAGCACCAAAAATGTTAACGCTAAAATTTGAACGCTAACACCCCGGTGTGTGAATTATAGTTGTGAAAGCACCACCCGTTGGTACGGGACAAAGTATAAGCAAAGAAATCACAGAAAAGCCATAAAAGACACAATATTTATAGTGGTTCGGCTTAAGATCTAGCCTACGTCCACTTAAAAGCTCTTTATTGCTGATTTGGTTACAATTCTTTACAATCAACTCCGATTACAACACACTTAGACAAATAGCTTAAACCCCGATGTAGAAGAATCCTTCGAATGCATGGCGAATGGGTTAGATTTCCTCTTGAGATTTGTTGAAATGTCTTTCGTGATTGGAGTGATAGAAGTGTTGTTTGAACGTTGCTTGAAGTAGAGACAATGGCAGAGTAATGGCGTCCAGGAAGTGAGCCCCCCAAAAGTCCCCTTATTGCTGAAAGTGGTCATGTATTTATAGGAGTCGTCGGTCTTGAGTCGTGAGTCGTATCCGACTCATTGTTAACTCGCGGCCGAGTCGGGTTGAGTCGTGGACGACTCAACAGGTTGAACCCCCCTCCTTCCTACCAGAGCGCCTTCGATCTTCTTAATATAGCATAAGTCTTAAGTCGTGACCGACTCAGGATGAACCGTGACCGACTTAAGATGAGCCGTGACCGACTTACATACGACGAGTCAGCAGGCAGCGGCATAGGTGTATCGGTATTAAGCTTGTTCCTTGTTCGCTTGAGTCGCCAGCGACTTATGATAGGTCGTTAGTCATCCTGAGTCGTTGAAATTCTTAGGTCGGTCTGCCCCATGAGTCGCTAACTCCATGAGTCGTTAACTCGTTGAGTCGGTACCTTTTCTGAGCCGTAGCTCGAATGAGTCGCTGGATCGGTCTAGGCCTTGAGTCGTAGACCCGCTGAGTCGTTGATCCATACTGCACCTTTAAGGCACTAACTCGCTGAGTCGTTGCCCTCAATGAGTCGTTGACCCATTGAGTCGGCAATCTCTGAGTCGCTTATCAGTTGAGTCGCTGCCTACCATAGGTCGTATATCCATTGAGTCGCTGATCTTTATGAGTCGTGAATCCTTCATTGGTTAGGTCGCTGACTAGTTGAGTCGCTGGCTTACTTCACTCTTTAATTCGTATACCGCTTTGGTCGGGGCGCTGCCCCGCACCCCGCCGGGGGCGCTGCCCCCTGGACCCCTGCGACCTGACCGGTCAGGTCGAACACCGTAGGCGGTGGCGTTGCCCCCGCACCCCCACCTAGGGGGGTTGGCACCCCCCCTGGACCCCCCTCCGTAGGGGATCTTATCTGAAAATACATTCAACAGAACTTGCTTTGTTGGGGGGTTGAGTTGACCATCCTTCGAGATGAACTATCATTAGCTTCTCGGTCAATTTTTGATATCACGGCCTTGCTGAAAAAGTGGAGTTAACAGCGGCTGAGCATGGAAATTAGGGTTTTGCCAAATAAATGAGAATAAGGGTCCTTTTATAGAAAACTGACGAACACTATTCATCTCCAATTTTTCAAACTCCAAATCTCGCGCGGTGACCGATGTTTATAGGGTTTATCCCGCATTCCGGACACAATGGAATAGGTTTCGGAAGCTAATTCGATCATCTGTGCGAGTTACGGAAATAAACGATCGATTTTAAATTAAATCGATAAATCAAATTTCTGTGCGTTTTAGCATGCACCAGACAAACGGTAAATCCGATTGACATGAAATTTGAAACCTTACAATAATATCACATTACGGATCCGATGAAACTTGTTTCGTCAAAATCCGAGACTGTTTGAAAAATGACTATTTTAACTCGCCAAATTAATATTAAAACAATTTCGATGCGTTTCGAGCTGCCACAGTCAAACGAAAACTCCGATTTGTACGAAAATTGAAATCCGATAATAACAATCTAGTACGGATCCAATGGAACAAGTTTCGTCCAATTCTGAGACAGTTCGAAAATTGGCTATTTTTCAGTCGATAATTAAACGTTAAAATATTCAATTTTCACAAATAAACTTTTAATTCAATTTTAAAAGTTCTATAACATCTCTATAACTTCAATATAATTAAATAAAATTTTACAAATATTTTCAATCATATTAAACTTGATTTTCAATTATTTCTGTAATTTCAACTATTAAATAATCGATTTAGTTATCCAATTAAATCCAATATTCGAAAATAAATTATTCGACTTATAAATTTCACTTACTAATATTTAAATTCAATTAATATTCAAATTTGAATTGACAGAAATTCTGGGTCGTTACATACTTTCCCCCTTAAAAGCATTTCGTCCTCGAAATTACCAAGTAAGAAAAATTCACAAAATCCATTAACCTTCCAAAACAAACCGTTCAAATTAGATTTGCAAATCTCTTAAGTATTTAACTCTTCCAAATTTCAATAGTTAAACTTCTTACAACAACTTTACTAAGTTTTCAAAATTTTCCAATTTTCTCAAAAAAATTCTAACGCCTTAAATTTTCGGAAAAATTCGCCAAAGTCTCCTTTGCGCGGCTCGATCCGAAAAAAAATGACAGTATATATATCAAAAATATACATCTCATCAAGTGATGAGGCATCCCGCGGGGAAAAAAGTGTAAAAGTACGATATTTAATCCGAGATATGTACCTTATATATTATTAGCGAGCATATACGGCTAATATAGCGCGAAAGCGAGCTCCAACTGCGAAGCAAGCGCAATCCGCACCTACTAAACACTCAACAACAACATGAGAATCGTGCATATATGAAAATAGTATCGATATACATCATATAGCAACATAACAACTACATATGCCAACATAGAAAATGCAACAAAAGCAACAAATGCAACCATCAAACAACTATCATCCAACTATCATCCAACAAATTCATAACCAAATCAATATAAATTCACTTTTCATTAATATTCATTGAATTGGTTTTCAATTTAAATCACATTTGATTTGTTGACATTGAATTTACTAACATTCACTTATTCATATTCAATTAGTTTACATTCACTAATATATATTCACGTTAGTTCACTTCCAAATCAAATTCAATTCTATTCAAGTTCATTTTCTTCCAAGTTGGATTCAATTACTTTAGCTTCTAATTTCACTAATTCAATTTTTCATTAACACTTAATGAATTTATATACAATCAACTAAAAGTCAAATAACAACCAATGTATATTCAACACAACCCAATTATTTAATTCGCTTACATTCATTCAATTTGGTTCATCACTTTTAATTCCAATTAGTTTATATTAAATTGATTTTCATTTAATTATTCAACTTCCAATAACATTAGCTTTTAATGAGTTTACGCTTACATTCATTATCCATATCAATTTATTTGCACTTAATTGATTAACATTCAATCCATTTATCAATTCAATCGCTAATTCTTTTAACAATATAAAGTTGAATTTCATTTATATAACCCAAGTTCATATTCTTAATGACTTCATTTCATTAATTCACTTATTAATTTACTTTGACACCAAAATCAACTCTATTCAACCTCACCTAAGTTATATTCCATTTCAATTCATTTTACTTAACTTAAATTTTCCACTTATAAATTCAATTCATATTCCAATTCTAAAGTAAATTTTATTTAACTTTTTACCGAAGTCAAATTCCACCACTTATAATTTATTTGTTTATATAGTTCATTCTTTTTCAACTGTTGTTTTTATTTAACTTATTCAACAACAAAACAATCAATTATATACTTTAATAATTCTGAAAAATTATTCCTTTATATATATAAAATATAATCAAGGTAAAATTATTTCATTCACCCAATTTAAAACAATACTGTGTCGAATTGTTCTATTCAAGTGTTTAGAAACCCTTCGATACAGTTGTGCAGACTGTGCCGACGAAGGTTCATATGCCACTCAATAAACCAATCATCACAATAAAAACCATTTAATATTCACTAATAAATACGCTCTCATATCTATTATTACACTCACACTCATTCTAGAGTACTACTGACTCTATCTCTAATGAGTAATGCCCAACAGAGCCATGGTTGTCGCTTAACCATATCGCTTTGATACCAAATGTAATAGTCCGCAAATCCGTACTCCTTGAATAGACACTAATCTCCACCGATTAACTCAAGATGAACGGAAATACGAACAATTAGGGTTTAAGAAAAAGAAAGAGGTAGAAGAAGAGAGAAAAAGATAGAACATAACAGAAAGAAACAACAGAACAATATCAAAATCTCACAATCGCAGCGGAACAACATATAATAGATAAATGAATAATCTTTAAACAAAGAACTATATCAGTTATTACATTACATCACATTACGTTATATTACATCATCAGAGTGTACAACAACAAACAACAACTAACAGTGGAAAAGAAATATTATATACTAGTAATACGCCATGCCATCCAGCTTGCCTCTAGCAACTCCTGATAAACCTGACTCTTGACTGCCCGTGTGGAAATTGGTGGGCACCCTGAGTTTAGGAAGGAAAACAAAAAAAACCCGAGTCAGTCATGTGACTGGTGTGAGAACTAAAACAGTTTATTTTTTTTTAAAACAAAGTAGAGGATAATTTTTAAAATAGATTCGCAATTCTTTTTGGAAAATGAGACTACCATAAGGCCTCCAGCACACACACACAATGCAGACACAGAATCGGAGGAGGTTTCTCCTTATGATAGTCAAAGATGCTTGATACGCATTAAAAAGAAACATTTGATATTATTACTTGTGCATAGTGTAGGAAAAATCATTTCGAAAATAAAGATATAAATCTTAACCAGCATGGGCATTCCGCACTTATGCCTACTATAGCTACCATCCAAACAGTGGGGCGCCACCATAAGTGAATGATAGGTTCTACAACTAAAACCGTACAAGATCGTATTGTTTCTTTGGATTTCCAACAAATGGTCAGGCCAAGGAACTTCCCATTGCCATATGGAAACGCCTCTGGAATGACGTCCCGTGAACCTAACCGGATCTCTGCCAACACAAGGCCGGGTTACCCCTAACTGGGTAACCACTGACACGAATATGTCATTCCCCGATCGTAACCGATCTATATCCAAGGATCCTCGATTTCAAACAACCACAAAGCAATAAATTTGCAGCAACAACATAGGTTAAGTATCTGGGCTCCATACCACGATACCACCTCTATCCAGAAGGAATGACATACACTAAAGGGGCGCTACCCCCTAATAACCTTGCTGCATCCATCCTGTTTTGACCATTTCCTTGGAGTGAGGTCCGACAAAGTCTCGTCCACAAAGCCATGCTTTATACAAAAGTTGTGCTTAAATTCACAAATGCTCAACAGAACTCTGTATGCCACATTACCAATTTGGGAATGTATCACTAGTAACCATCAACTACATAACCTCTAAGGGTGCTAGGCTAAGAGAATAAATTCTCCGCCACCAACGGAAATATATATTTGATAGAAACCAGCTTTACATCTCAAACTGTAATGTCAGACACACATCCATACAAGTCCGTTCCGGGATCGAACGGAACCGAAGGCACTTCCAAAGAAGTCCTTGCAATCCGGATATTCACTAATCATGACCGGACTTCCCATCACAAAGGGTAATAAATTTCTATATCGGAGATCAGCCGATGTAGAAAGATCCAACGGTAATCCTTCCATTTTCACAAATATCGGGTCTTCAACACCGGTCATCAAATGCATTCCATAAAGACGTATCACATATTCGAAATGGGTTATACGACCCCAAGGTCCTTTCCCGGCTAACCCGAATAGTGAGCGCTTACTCGAAAATAAGTGTGGCATTCAAATTCAAGCAATCGCAACAAATACCTATTTGAAGGTAAATAATGATAGTCGAATTATTCAACTATCAATAGGTGTGTTCAACAACACCAAATTCCAAATAATTTCCTAAATTATTTACTTTCCAAAATATCTTTACTAGATATATAATTTTCACACTTCAACCTTTTGAAACAAATTTTCAAATCACTTTTCACCTTTACCACTTTTGAAAATAAATTTCAATCATTTTCCTTACGCGGAAATACTTTCATTTCAAAATGGTTCATTTAAACCAATTAAATAAATCCTTACCGATTTACTTTATATTTACGTTCCAAACCCGTAAGTTTATTCCCACGCTTCAAAAATAAATCAACGTTTATTTTTAAACAAATTTCCCTTTCTTTTAAAAATTCCATAGTGAATTTACAATTCCAAAATATCTATGAATATACGATTTTCGAAGGATTTCTAATATTCATTTTCAATTTATATTTAAAAGATAAAATCTTAAAATATTCACTTCATATTGGAAAACATTTCCATACTTATTTAATAATAAGTAATTCACAAATCCATTTATTTTCTACACTTGGAAAATATTCAATATACTTAAATCGAAATTAAGAATATATTTCATTCTTTAAAGAAAACGTGTGCTTAAACACATTTATTTGGGCCCAAAACGAATGTTGTGTAAAACATCGTTACGACGACCCAAAAACATTAGCATAGGGATTCGAATTTAAGATAAATATATAAATCCCAATAATATATAAAACATTTCCTTTCAGAAATCATTTACTATAACAACAGTGTTATAGTCCACCATTCCTTATTTCTCAAAAACGTCTATTTCAACAATAATGTTGAAATCTATGGTTTCGATAGTTAATCCATTTTAAAACATCGTTAAAACAATTAACTTCATTAGATAATATTCATTTTCCCAAAACATATCCATTTTATTTAATAATATATTCACCGTACAAAATCGTGAATATACTTCACTAACCAAATTCAATATTTTCTACACATTTTATATAAAGAATAGTTCGCTATCCAAAATCGTGAATATACATCTTATAATAAATTTCTATATTCAATTTATCAAATTCCATTGATTTCGAATTTATAAACAATGTCTATAAATTCCATTTCTATTTATAAACTTCGATTCATAAATCTCCTTTATTAACAATTTCTATTAATATCCCATATAAATGCCCAAAATCCAGTTTATAAGTTAATTACTTATAAATCTTTTATTTTACAACATCTATTCATTTCATAACTTCACAATTTATAAATCTATAAATTTTTAATGAAATCCATTTTATACTTCATTTTAACACTTAATAAACTCGTTTTATAATTCCAATATTCTATATATATATATATATATATATATATATATATATATATATTAATATCAATGTTAAAAATCTTTTATATGCATCCTTTATAATAATTCAAAAATCCAAATTTAAACTATTTTATAAACCTATTTATTTTAAAATCACCTTTTGGTTACATTTCACAAAAATCTTAATTTTTATAACATAAAATTTATAACATTTTAATTATTTAAAATGAATCAATTCAAAAATTTAACAAAACGTATACTTTGAAAAATCATTTTAAAAATCCTTTTAAAATCAAAATCGTTAATTTTAAACTTTAAAAATGGATCTGATGATGCAACAACACCCAATAGTCAATCAAGACAAAAAACATCATATATCATCATACGAGAATCAACAAATATCAAAATATCTATAATCAAATAAATACTGGTGAGGAATCCAGTTGGATCCCTCCAACCTGTTTCCCTGCATCCACAAACATTAGCACAATACCAATTCCGTTCAAAGCGGAATATCGCGGTATATGGGATTTATAAATTATTATCCGCTTAATAGGTGGCGCAATAGGGTCTCATCCGCTATATAATGCGGGAAATTAACCCTAAGTACATAAATAATACCAATTCCATACAAGTTGGAATTATCGCGGTATATCTTTTTAATAAATAACATCCGCTTACTAACGGCGCATAATGTCAATTTTAACAATCAATAGATATAAATTTATCATCCAGGCATACAATCAACAATTTTTAAATCTAACTATTTAAAATATAAATCGAAACTCTTCGATTGAGTGAGAAGCTCCCACCTCGATTTCGATTTCATTTTCGCGTTTTATTTCGAATAAAATTAAACGCGCGTTTAATTTTACCTGAAATTCAAACTAGCTCCAAATGACTCCAATCCGGTTCCATAGCATAGTATGCGTCAATACGGTTCCAAAGCAACTGGTTTCGTATTTTTTCGACCTCGTACGAAAGAGTTATCACATTTTAAAATTTACAAGATTTTTATAAATAAATTTACAACTTTTATTTAATATACTTTATACCCCTAATATCCAGGCCATGCATTTTGGTTTCTGCAGATCAGGGCCACACCCCCTATACTTCTTCCCTCTCGTTCCAAGCTCCAGGCAAATACACGCAGGAACCCATACAAGCCGAAATTAGGGTTTAAATTTTGCAAGCAAATCGAACACCTAGAACTCGATCCAAGTATACCACGTCGAAGGCCAAGAAGTAAGCCACCATCGGCCGAAGTAGCTTGCAACTCGGTCACTCATGGACCTCGTGATGCATGCGCGACCGTAAGCCGAACGCGGCCCCTTAGCGACCCATCTACTGCTCCAATTCAGATCACCGCCGTTGATCTTCAAGATCTCGAATCCCTCTACACTTTCAGTGTTGGAAGTTTTGTGTGAAAGTTGATGGATTTGACGAAATTGGAGGAAGAATATGGCACGATTTAGGCCATTGAAAATATGGTGGCAGCTGAGCATGGAAATTAGGGTTTTGCCAAATAAATGAGAATATGGGTCCTCTTATAGAAAACTGACGAACACTATTCATCTCCAATTTTTCAAACTCCAAATCTCGCGTGGTGACCGACGTTTCTAGGGTTTATCCCGCGTTCCAGACATAATGGAATAGGTTTCCCAAGCTTATTCGATCATCTGTGCGAGTTACGGCAATAAACGATCGATTTTAAATTAAATCGATAAACGATCGATTTTAAATTAAATCGATAAATCAAATTTCTGTGCGTTTTAGCTTGCACCGAACAAACGATAAATCCGAGTGACACGAAATTTGAAACCTTACAATAATCACATTACGAATCCGATGAAAATGGTTTCGTCGAAATTCGAGACTGTTTGAAAAATGACTATTTTAACTCGCCAAATTAATATTAAAACAATTTCGATGCGTTTCGAGCTGCCACGGTCAAACGAAAACTCCGATTGCTACGAAAATTGAAGTCCGATAATAACAAACTATTACGGATCCAATGGAACTAGTTTCGTCCAATTCTGAGACTATCCGAAAATTGGCTATTTTTCAGTCGATAATTAAATGTTAGAATATTCAATTTTCACAAATAAACTTTTAATTCAATTTTAAAAGTTCTATAACATCTCTATAACTTCAATATTATTAAATAAAATTTTACAAATCATTTTCAATCATATTAAACTCGATTTTCAATTATTTCTGTAATTTCAACTATTAAATAATCAATTTAATTATCCAATTAAATCCAATATTCAAAAATAAATTATTCGACTTATAAATTACACTTATTAATATTTAAATTCAATTAAATATTCAAATTTTAATTGATAGAAATTCTTGGTCGTTACAGGTTGAAATGATAAATACCCAAATAACTTGACTTAAGGTAGAGAATTTAATAATACCCGATTGGTTAAAATTTGATATAAAATAAAATAAAGATCTTATTTGAATAATAATAAGGTTTTGAAAAATTTGGAATCAAAATTTTAATGGAAGGAAATGTGAATATTTGAAATTTGAAATAAAATATTAACGTACTAATTTACGACAGAATATTGTTTTAAAATTTAATTATTTAATAATTAAATTTGGGATTATTAATAATTAAGTTTGGAATTATTAGTAAATGTGTTTTGAAATTAGAAATAATTAAGATTTGAAATTATTTGATAATTAACGAGATTGAATTATTTAATAATTAAATAAAATTGAATTCTTTAATAAGTAAATTTGAACTTCGTTAATAAATGAAATTGGGTTTTCATTATTTATTAAATTTTGGGAAAAATATTTAAGTATGTTAATAAGTGAAATTGAACTTCTTGAATATGTGAAATTAAGTTTCTTTATTGAGTTTCGAAATTGTAACTATGTAAAATATGTGGAATGGAATTTCTTTAACAAGAAACAAAATATATGATTTATTGATATTAATGTAAGTCTTTTAATTTAAAGAATTGATTTGACGAATCTAATTTAAATTCAATTTGTAAGTTGATATAATGAAATTGAACTTAAGAATTTGATTTAATGAATTGGAAATTTAATAGAAATTGTTTTGAATGAATAAATTAACCTAACGAATATTGAATGAAATCGATAAATGAATTTAAATTGATTTTAACGTTAAATTAAATTAATTTAAATAATTACGGAATGAAACTTATATACGAACTTGAATAAATATTTGAATTGTTTAAATAAAAATTGAAATTGAATTATAAAATTTTGAAATAGCAATTTGGAAGTTGAAACGTAAATTATGGAAATTGATACAGAAAGGAAAATGGAATGTTGGTTTACAAATTCTAATTGAAATTGAATTTGGTTTGATTCTGAAATTTATTAAACGACCAATCGGTGTAATAATTACGAAAGTTATTAAAGAGACCGGAATCGGTTATGGACATACTCTATGTCTAAACCGAAAACCACTTTAATAACTATACGCAGAGTGTGATCCAGAATAAAGTGGTTGGAATGATGTACGTGATGACTGAGGAAAGAGAACGATAATGGATAGCCTTGACACTTGTGTCAAATTGGAATTGACTAAAACAGGAGCCGTGCGGGGCCAAATGGGGTTAGCCACCTCAAGCGAACACACTTCTTCGTAACTACTACTCATTAATTGTTATTGATTGGTGCACCATCGTACTTTTGGGAGTGTTGTTTCGCGGTGTTGCAATCGTTGCGGCGATGCGTTTTCACCAGTCCTGTGACGACCCGGAATTTTCGAGCATTTAAAATCGGAATATTTAATCGACTTTAAATATTCAATAGAGCAAAACTTAACTTGAATTACGAATATCACAATTTATTCGATAATTTAACTATTGAATTAAACAATTTGAAGCTGAGTAAAATATTGAATCTAGAATTTTCAGCTTGTTAAAAATAATTTGAAGGTTCGTAAAATTTATATTGAAAATTCAAATCGATTTCTTTCTTTCTCAACGAAAAAAAATATATAATACAACAAAATAAAATAAAACTAATAATAAAAATAAAATAATAACGTTGCCTGCCTCTTTCCTTTTTAAATGACGAGATTTCTTTTATTTCAGGGTTCCAAATCGAGTCGAATAAAACCTCTATATTCGTCCCTTCTTTCGCAAGCTAAAGAAGTAAATTAATAAATAAACTCACGCAAACTCTCGTTCACTTTCTAGAACGCGAACTTTCCCTTTATCTTCCTTCGTACGAGCAAGTAAAACGAGACAAAAAAGGGCCGAATCCCTTCATTCTGTTTGAAACCCCAAATCATTCAGAGAAAAAAAAATAATGGCGATCGCCTCTGAATCGCATTACCTGAATCTCGAAACGCGGCGATCAGGGCTTCGAAAAGCAGCTCGAGTTCGGTTCACGAGGCGTTCGTAGTTGGTGGCTAGGGGTCAAAGCTCGATTTAGGGCATGGTCTTCGTGGGGTTTTGGGAGCGTACTCGGCGACGTCGCGTGAGGGTGTGAGGCGGTGATTGATGGCTGCTCGATTCGAGCATGATGCCGACGCAAGGTCGAGGTGCAGAAGCTTCGAGCTAGGGTTTCAGGGGATGGGTTGGCTGTCGTCATCGACTTCGACAGTGAGGTGGTCGGAGGCTCGAAGTCAAGCACAAGAGTGTGGAGGCAGTAGGTATAACTGTCTTGTTTTTCTTTCATTTATATTTGCAGATTAGTAATAGATTAATTAGTTATTAATGGGAAATAAAGTTTAAAAATTTAGAGTTAAGATAAATTGAAACTAATTAAAATATTGAAATTTGATAATATTTCAAAAATTTACTGTTGGAATCAAATTTAGTTAAAAATGAAATCGATTGTTTTAGCTTACAGTTGGTATCAAATGTAACGACTGTAACAAATTATTGTTTACAGTAAGGGAAAATATTTGTTTTAATATTTGTAGTGAGTTATAAAATGTCTGTCTTAGTTTAAAAAGTAATAACTAGGTAAATAGACAGGAAACATATATAGGGGTTTAAAAAAGTAAAAATAAATAAATAAATATATATATATATAAAATAAAACATGTTGGAATTATATATAAAATAGTTTCTTAGAGTCTATAATCTATTTTATAAGTATATATATATATATAGTTCAAAAAGGAAATTTGTTTAGATAAAATTATTAGGTAAAATTTTAACTAAATAAATGATAACAAATTGTTCGAGTAGTTCAAATATTAATAAATCCTATAATGCTTGTTCAAGGTCGAAAATAATGGAAACAAGCTAGTTTGGATTGGATTGCAAACAAATTCAAGGCGAGTTAATCTCACTCAGTTAAAATTAAATTTTAAATGATTAAATTTAAATAATTGTTGAATGATTGGATTGACTGATGTGCTACAGTGTGATATATATTTGGAATTGGTATTGTATATTGTGCTAATATCTGTGGATGCAGGGAAAAACAGGTTGGAGTGATCCAACTGGATCCCTCAACATTTAATTAAATTGTTTAATACCCTCTGTTTTGATTATTTTATATTCTGTGATGAATATTATTGATATTATTGATAATTGGTATATTGAATGTTATGGTTCGATTGGATATAATTGGGTATAATGAATTACCAAAAATATATAAATTGGATTTTGGAAAGGAAAATAAAAGAAGTGAAATTGTAAGTAAAATAATTATAGGAAAATTTGAATAAATTTAAGAATGAATTGGAGAAGAAATAAAGTGACTTTAAATTTCTAATAAATAAATTGTGAGTATAGAAAGCAAATTTTAATAAACAGGAAGTTAATGAATTGTAAAAATTCAGTGTTATTATTTAAAAGAACAAAACATTCATTTAAAGGTTAAGATTTAAATTATTAAAAGACTAAAGAAGAAATTGGGAGAAATATGGAATTTGTATATTTCCGTTAAAAGTTTTAGAATCAAACGGAATATAACAATCATAATAATTAAATCCATACTTCATGAATTTTGAAATGAATTAAGCAATTAAAGAAAATTATTTCAAATGAGATAAATTTGAAATCAATTTGGGAAACTGATTTAAGTGATTGAAGTTGGATCTTCTCCCTGGATAACCAAGTACGTTTCAAAGTAAGTTTTTAAATATAAGTTAAAAGTTTTAAGTTGATTTTAAAAGCAAGTTTGGAAATTTTATTATTTCTAAATATTTAAATTATAAAGTAAGTCTTTTCTTTTAATCTATTAGAGTAGTAATTATTTAAAGAGTGACTTAGTAGTTTGTTTAAGATTTAAAAATTTAGTTATATTTTATAAAGTAACATTATTTTCAAATATTCATATAATATGCATTTTTAACAAATCATTAAAGTAGTTTTAAAATGAATGTTTTAAAGTATATTTCAATGTAAAGTGTTTTAAATTATTTTAAAATCTAGTTTTGTGCTTGGTAATTTCAGAAGAGATAGAAAATAATTGGGAAAGTTTATTCTGAAAGGAAAAATGGTTTTGAAACTGATTTCAAAGGATTGAAAATAGAAATATATCTTGTGAAGATATTTTGAGGTTAATAAATAATTTGGGAAATTATTTATTGTTGGATGGATGTTTGTGAATATTAATTGATAGTTAAATCACCGACTATCAATATTGGCCAAATGCGTTGATCGTTTCGAAGAGACCGGGATCGAGATTTATTTCTCGAAACCCACTTCGATCCGGTTTGTATGTTTCATGAAAACGATTTTGAATTCGAAGATGGAGCAGTGAAGTGCAAGGGCTAGTCGCTACTAATCCTGAGGATATTTCCAAATGGATGTAGTAGGAATAGTGCCTTCGGTTCCGTTCGAACCCGGGACGGACTTGTATGGATGAATGCTTATGAAACATCGTAAGGTGGACGATGGGCATTCTAAGGGATATGTTCTATAAAGGTAACGCTTAACCTCAAGCCTCATCAAATGGGAATGACTGAAAATCAGGGGATATGCAGCAAGGCTAGGTGGGTAGCACCCAAGCAGGTTGAGGTAATTCCAGTCTAGATGTCCCTTTTTATTTCGGCTTAGTGGGCGGTTGCTGATCCCAACCGCGGGGTGATCTCACTCGGGACTGTCCAGTAGGGGATGGTTCCGGCATTGTGTTGCAGGGGAGCGGGCGTACTCCTCTGTACGGTGATCTAGGCCCCGTACTGTGACAGGTGGTACCCCAGTGCCTACTCATTAGTTGGAAATCCATTCTCCCTACGAGCCTTGTACGAGTTTTGTTTGTATTACCCACTCTGTGGCTAGTAGCTGGAATTTAATGAATGTAACAATTTCGGCTATTTTATAAGTATTTGTATATAGACCCTATTATAATACCAAAGGATTTCTATGAAAATTGTTTTAGCTATCGTAAGGTAAAAACCCGACATGTTTATTTTTGGCGTGGTCTTACGAGATGCTTTTGTTTTTCAAAGGACTTTTGAAACTTTAATAATCAATTGGGTGTGATTTTCTCACGCTGGTATTCCATACTGACTCGGGTGTTATTTAACTGTAATTCTCGGGTCAGACCGAGTATTATAGGATACAGGATATGATGCCGTGGAGCTCAGGAGACGAGCTGGAGACGATACGTATTCTCGTACTTGTTTTATATATATATATTTCGCTGTGTTGAGTAGCTGTATATACAGTTGTATGTTATTGATGTTGAGTTGTGATTGATGTACTCTGATGATGTAATATGTAAACAGAGATATTTGATTTTGAGTAAAGATTATTTATTATCTATTATATTTTATTCCGCTGCGAAGGTTAGATTCTGTTGTTGTTTTCTATTTTCTTCTTCTACCTCTTCTTCTTTAACCCAAATGGTTCGTATTTCTATACAACTTGAGTTGATTGTTATATAATAGTGTTGACTCAAGGGGTACGGATTTGCGGGTCGTTACAGTTGGTATCAGAGATTAGGTTGGTGATAACCTTGGCTCAGGTGGAAATTACTCATAAAATAGAGTTTGTAGTACTCTATAATGAGTTTGAGCGTATTAATAAATATGATTGCGTATTTGTTAGTGAATAATAATTATTTTAATATTGTTTTGGTTGGTTTATTGAGTGGCATATGAACCTTCGTCGACACAGTCTGCGCAACTGTATTGAAGTGGTTTCTAAACACTTGAATAGAACAATTGACACGATATTGTTTTAAATGTGGGTAAATGAAATAATTTTACCCAAAAATATATTTTTGATATAAAGAAAGTTTTTGGAAACTATTTTAACTAAAATATGGTTGTTTGGGTGTCAATTGGATGTTAGGCATGATAATATTAAAGTATTATCATTATTAAGTAAAAATTTAACTAGAAATTGTATATAACTAAAATTTAAGGGAATAAATTCATTATAAAATGAAATTTATAATTATGAATTGTAAATGTGCATTATAAGTTAAAATATAACCAAATAAGAATTTGGATGAGCATAAACTATACAAATGAATTTGTAGTTAAAATTGATTTAAGCGGTATTTGGAAATTTTTAAATCTCGGAGATTTGGAAATGTTTATCGAGGTGTTTTGGAGATAAATAACAGCATTATTTTTTTGGAGATATTTCTGAATGGAAATCTGTTTTAAATGAATTTTGGAAGTGATATAGCATTAAAATCACTTAGATTATTGGGAAATAATTCTGATGATGACGACCGCATCATCAGTATTCATTTTCGAATTTCTAAGTGACGGATTGCTACCAAAAATTGATTTATTCAGAAAAGCTAGTTGTTTTTGAAAACCTCAAAAGAAATTTGTTGGAAATAAAACCAGGATTGGTTTGGCTTTTGAGAAATGTGATTTGAGATGTTGGAGATTTCAAAATAATTTGAAACCAAAGCTGGGTGTTTAAAAATCCTGATGAGATAGTGGTAAACTTATAAATTGAGATGATTTTTAAATCAGTAAGGGAATATAAGCTTTGGATGTTGAGAATTTAAATTTAAAAGGGAAAAAGGTAAGAATAAAATTAACTTGGATTGGGAAATGAAATTTTACTGGATTGAAATCAATTAAATAGGTTGAAAAATAATATCCAGTTGTTTTCGAATAAGGTTGAGACTAAGTTGAGATTAAATAAATCTGAGTTTAAAATAAAATTGAATTGGAATAAAAATTCAATTGAGTTAACGAATTGAATTAAATTCTTACCTGAATAAAAGAAAAATAAATTGAATAAGAATTGAAATGAATAAATAAGAATAAAGTGTAAAAAAATTATAATACTTGGAATAAAATATGCTTGGGTTAAATAAGAATAAGGCTTGAGTTAAAATAAAAGAAGAATATATTTAAGCCTATAATGAATGGAATTGTGTAAATAATAAGTTGTGACTTATAAATTTTGAAGGTGGAATAGAAAATCCAAAATGAATATTGTTTGATGTTTGGATAAAGAAAAGAAAATCCAAACCTGAATTATAAAGTAAATTGAACTTAAGAAAATTAAATGAAGTAATAATATAAAAAAAAACAAAGAGAGTATTGAATTACAAATAGGGAAAGAACTATTTAGATAATGAAATATTTAATGGAACCCAATGCAGTTAAATAGAAGTTGAATTATGAGTTCGTGATGAAGTTTGGAAATAAAACTCAAGTCGTAAATTAAATTCGAGTAAAATTGTTGATGGAGTAAAAGTAGTTGAGAATGAAGTTGAATTGTGGTTAATTATTTGGGTGGTAAATTGAAATGGATAATGGATCTAGAACTTGAGTTATAAATTAAAATTTAACTTGAAGTGTTAACAAATTAAATATAATTGGGAATGTATCAAATAAAAATGTGATTGGATTAAAATAGTACTGGTTAGAATGGCAAATAAAATCCAAATAAGTGGAAATAAATTGGATATGGCCTTGTAATAAATTGAACGAGTTGAATCTGAAAGTTTAATTTTGTAATAACTAATCATAAGAAATTGTAGATTGAAAATGAGATTTGATTGCGATAGAGTTAAGTTGAATAGAAAAGAGAAAAATCCACTTGAAAAATGAAAATGAGCTTAAGTATAAAAATTTGAATAAATTAAAGTAAATTGACTTAAGCTAAATAGATGGGGAAGTTGAATTTAATTCAACTTAAAATAAGTTAAAAGATATTGGGATGAAATTAAGTTGAGTAAAAATATAAATTTTAATTGAAATAAATTCGGTGAGATGCCGATAATATTTAATGGAATGAAATTCTTAATTTAACAATTGTAAACCATTTAAATTGTTAAAGAATTGAAATAACTTGGAGACAATGGGAAAATAGACTGTTTTCAAGTTAATGTAATGGTTTTAAATGAATGCGGATAAGAAATGAATCACAAATGAATAAATCACAAATAAAAATTGAAATGGTTATTGAATGAAATAGCTCGGATTGTCTTCGAGCTAAATAAAATAATTTGGAATAAACTAACATGGAATGAAATGTAAATAAATGGATTATAAATGAAATTTAATGGAATGTGTCGAGCTAAATAAATGATTGTGAATAGATTAAAATAAAAGGGAAATTTAATTGGTATTGGAGATGGAACCTAAGTTGTTAATGGTTTTGAATAAACTAGTTTGGTTAATAAAATGAAATGCAAGTGAATGGATTCAAATCTGAAATGCGATGAAAATGAGAATATATGAATTGCGAATAAATTTAAAAATGGAATGGAATTAAGTATAAATTGAGTTGAAGTTCATTTAAATTGGTTATAAAACATAAATACTTATTTATTCACATAGATCTCGTCAAATTGCAAAGAATAAATTGTTATTTAATGTAAATAGAAGAAATTAAAATTTTGGTGAATTGATAGAAGTAAATAAATTGATTTTGGAAGCAATTGAATTAAATATGAGTTCAGTTTGCTTAAGAATAAATTAAATGTAAGCGATTGAGTTTTAAACCATTGAAATTGATGAAGTGGTATACGAATGGATTGAAAACCATTCAGATTGAATGAAAATGGTTTATAAATTAACCGAAACAGTTGAATTGGCATGGAAACTATATAAATTGCTTACGAAAAATTGTTTGGTATGAGTTTCTTTTAGAATTCATGTGTTTAACTATTGCAAACAAGTGAAATGTAGTTAAACTTCATTTATATGGCACTTACATGTTTAAATTGAGTAAGTACAGGTACCTGGAAGCCGTGTGGCTGGATTTGGGTGGTATTAACTGTTAATTATAAGCTGCATGCTTAAAAATGCTAAATAAGGTACGCCTATGCAATTAAAATAGGAAATATGAACTGTTTTTGGTTTTTCCGACCGGGTGGGTCGATGTATATATATTTATCTCTTTTGTCAAATTGCAAAAGCTCCTCCGTACAAATAGTCTCTGCCAAAAATTTTCAGAAATTTTGGAAGTTAGAAAATTTTTGGAAACTTTGGAAAATTATGTTAACGACAAAACAATTTCAAGCTAGAAAATTGAAATAAGTTAGTAAATGAAGCTAATTAAAATAATGACATAAATTAGTTTTAAACAATAAATAAAATATATATATTTAGTGTTAAAGATAAATTGAATTCATATGGAAATGAAAGAATCGATTTGAATAGAAATAGATATAGACTAAAGTCGGAAACGAAAATAAATACAAGGAACATATTTCATACTTATACTAACTTAAGAAGGAATGGTGAATTCTTAAATGATAATTGATACTACTAATACAATTTAAGTCAATACTGGAATGAATCTATACTGACATTTTGTAAGAAAGTTGATATGATGATTTGGGAATATTGCGGTTGGATATTAGTACCAAGCAGGATATGCAGGTAATATAAAAGAAAAAAAGAATTGATTTTGATTTCAGAGGATAACTTTGAAATGCTCGACAAAAAGGTATGTATTTAATTTCGGTATGAAATTTGATTGGGATTTGGATTGAGCCACTTGGCTTTTTGTTTTCTTTTTGGATTTGGGAGGCCGTAGAGCCATTTTGTAGTTGTACCGAGTCAGCCGCGCAAAGGAGACGCTGGCGAAATTTTTCGGGAATTTAGAGAGTTAGAAAAATTTTGAGAAAATTTTGATAATTCAAAATTGGTTTTAAGATTAAAACTGGAAGGGTTGAGCAAATAGATTGTTTGCAAACTAGGGAAAGGTTAAGGAAGTTAATAAGAATGATAATGGGTCTTTTAATAAATAAGATAGTTGGATAGATGTTGAACTGTTTGGTTTTAGGGAAATAGTAAACGGGTATTGGATCATTCTTCCAAATTAGTAATTTCGGGGACGAAATTCTTTTAAGGGGGGAGGAATGTGACGACCCGGAATTTTCGAACATTTAAAATCGAAATATTTAATTGACTTTAAATATTCAATAGAGCAAAACTTAACTTGAATTACGAATATCACAATTTATTTGATAATTTAACTATTGAATTAAACAATTTGAAGCTGAGTAAAATATTGGATCTGGAATTTTCAGCTTGTTAAAAATAATTTGAAGGTTCGTAAAATTTATATTGAAAATTCAAACCGATTTCGTTCTTTCTCAACGAAAAAAAAATATATAATACAATAAAATAAAATAAAACTAATAATAAAAATAAAATAATAACGTTGCCTGCCTCTTTCCTTTTTAAATCACGAGATTTCTTTTATTTCAGGGTTCCAAATCGAGTCGAATAAAACCTATATATTCGTTCCTTCTTCCGCAAGCTAAAGATGTAAATTAATAAATAAACTCGCGCAAACTCTCGTTCACTTTCTAGAACGCGAAACTTTCCCTTTATCTTCCTTCGTACGAGCAAGTAAAACGAGACAAAAAAGGGCCGAATCTCTTCCTTCTGTTCGAAACCCCAAATCATTCAGAGAAAAAAAATAACGGCGATCGCCTCTGAATCGCGTTACCTGAATCTCGAAACGCGACGATCAGGGCTTCGAAAAGCAGCTCGAGCTCGAGTTCGGTTCATGAGGCGTTCGTCGTTGGTGGCTGGGGGTCGAAGCTCGATTTAGGGCATGGTCTTCGTGGGGTTTTGGGAGCATGCTCGGCGACGTCGCGGGAGGGTATGAGGCGGTGATTGATGGCTGCTCGATTCGAGCACGATGTCGACGCAAGGTCGAGGTGCAGAAGCTTCGAGCTAGGGTTTCAGGGGATGGGTTGGCTGTCGTCATCAACTTCGACAGTGAGGTGGTCGGAGGCTCGAAGTCAAGAACAAGAGTGTAGAGGCAGTAGGTATAACTGTCTTGTTTTTCTTTCATTTATATTTGTAGATTAGGAATAGATTAATTATTTATTAATGGGAAATAAAGTTTAAAAATTTAGAGTTAAGATAAATTGAAACTAATTAAAATAATGAAATTTGATAATATTTTAAAAATTTACAGTTGGTATCAAATTTAATTAAAAATGAAATTGATTGTTTTAGCTTACAATTGGTATCAAATGTAATGACTGTAACAAATTATTGTTTACACGGAGGGAAAATATTTGTTTTAATATTTGTTTTAATATTTGTAGTGAGTTATCAAATGTCTATCTTAGTTTAAAAAGTAATAACTAGGTAAATAGACAGGAAACATATATAGGGGTTTAAAAAAATAAAAATAAATATATATATAAAATAAAACTTGTTGGAAGTATATATAAAAAGTTTCTTAGAGTCTATAATCTATTTTATAAGTATATATATATATATAGTTCAAAAAGGAAATTTGTTTAGCTAAAATTATTAGGTAAAATTTTAACTAAATTAATGATAACAAATTGTTCGAGTAGTTCAAATATTAATAAATCCTATAATGCTTGTTCAAGGTCGAAAATACTGGAAACATGCTAGTTTGGATTGGACTGCAAACAAATTCAAGGTGAGTTAATCTCACTCAGTTAAAATTAGATTTTAAATGATTAAATTTAAATAATTGTTGAATGATTGGATTGACTGATGTGCTATAGTGTGATATATATTTGGAATTGGTATTGTATATTGTGCTAATATCTGTGGATGTAGGAAAAAACAGGTTGGAGGGATCCAACTGGATCCCTCAACATTTATTTAAATTGTTTAATACCCTCTGTTGTGACTATTTTATATTCTGCGATGAATATTATTGATATTATTGATAACTGGTATATTGAATGTTATGGTTCGATTGGATATAATTGGGTATAATGAATTACCAAAAATATATAAATTGGATTTTGGAAAGGAGAATATAAGAAGTCAAATTGTAAGTAAAATAATCATAGGAAAATTTGAATAAATTTAAGAATGAATTGGAGAAGAAATAAAGTGACTTTAAATTTCTAATAAATAAATTGTGAGTATAGAAAGCAAATTTGAATAAACATTAAGTTAATGAATTGTAAAAATTCAGTGTTATCATTTAAAAGAACAAAACATTTATTTAAAGGTTAAGATTTAAATTATTAAAAGAATAAAGAAGAAATTGGAAGAAATATGCAATTTGTATATTTCCGTTAAAAGTTTCAGAATAAAACGGAAAATAACAATCATAATAATTAAATCCATACTTCATGAATTTTGAAATGAATTAAGCAATTAAAGAAAATTATTTCAAATGAGATAAATTTGAAATCAATTTGGGAAGTTGATTTAAGTGATTGAAGTTGGATCTTCTCCCTGGATAACCAAGTACATTTCAAAGTAAGTTTTTAAATATAAGTTAAATGTTTTAAGTTGATTTTAAAAGCAAGTTTGAAATTTTATTATTTCTAAATATTTAAATTATAAGGTAAGTCTTTTCTTTTAATCTATTAGAGTAGTAATTATTTAAAGAGTGACTTAGTAGTTTGTTTAAGATTTAAAAATTTAGTTATATTTTATAAAGTAACATTATTTTCAAATATTCATATAGTATGTATTTTTAACAAATCACTGAAGTAGTTTTAAAATGAATGTTTTAAAGTATATTTCAATGTAAAGTGTTTTAAATTATTTTAAAATCTAGTTTTGTGCTTGGTAATTTCAGAGGAGATAGAAAATAATTGGGAAAGTTTATTCTGAAAGGAAAAATGGTTTTGAAACTGATTTCAAAGGATTGAAAATAGAAATATATCTTGTGAACATATTTTGAGGTTAATAAATAATTTGGGAAATTATTTATTGTTGGATGGATGTTTGTGAATATTAATTGATAGTTAAATCACCGACTATCAATATTGGCCAAATGCGTTGATCGTTTCGAAGAGACCGGGATCGAGATTTATTTATCGAAACCCACTTCCATCCGGTTTGTACGTTTCGTGAAAATGATTTTGAATTCGAAGATGGAGCAGTGAAGTGCAAGGGCTAGTCGCTACTAATCCTGAGGATAGTTCCAAATGGATGTAGTAGGAATAGTTCCTTCGGTTCCGTTCAAACCAGGGACGGACTTGTATGGATGAATGCTTGCGAAACAACGTCAGGTGGACGATGGGCATTCTGAGGGATATGTTCTACAAAGGTAACGCTTAACCTCAAGCCTCATCAAATGGGAATGACTGAAAATCAGGGGATATGCAGCAAGGATAGGTGGGTAGCACCCAAGCAGGGTGAGGTAATTCCAGTCTAGATGTCCCTTTTTATTTCAGCTTAGTGGGCGGTTGCTGATCCCTACCGCGGGGTGATCTCACTCGAGACTGTCCACTAAGGGATGGTTCCGGCCTTGTGTTGCAGGGGAGCGGGCGTACTCCTTAGTACGGTGATCTAGGCCCCGTACTGGGACAGGTGGTACCCCAGTGCCTAGTCATTAGATGGAAATCCATTCTCCCTACGAGGCTTGTATGAGTTTTGTTTGTATTACCCACTCTGTGCTAGTAGCTGGAATTTAATGAATGTAACAATTTCGGCTATTTTATAAGTATTTGTATATAGACCCTATTATAATATCAGAGAATTTCTATAAAAATTGTTTTAGCTATCGCAAGGTAAAAACCCGACATGTTTATTTGTGGCGTGGTCTTACGAGATGCTTTTGTTTTTCAAAGGACTTTTGAAGCTTTACTAATCAATTGGGTGTGATTTTCTCACGCTGGTATTCCAGACTGACTCGGGTGTTATTTAACCGTAATGCTCGGGTCAGACCGAGTATTATAGGATACAGGATATGATGCCGTGGAGCTCAGGAGACGAGTTGGATGACGATACGTATTCTCGTACTTGTTTTATATATATTCCGCTGTGTTGAGTAGCTGTATATACAGTTGTATGTTATTGATGTTGAGTTATGATTAATGTAGTCTGATGATGTAATATATAAACAGAGATATTTGATTTTGAGTAAAGATTATTTATTATCTATTATATTTTATTCCGCTGCGATGGTTAGATTATGTTGTTGTTTTCTATTTTCTTCTTCTACCTCTTCTTCTTTAACCCAAATGGTTCGTATTTCTGTACAACTTGAGTTGATTGTTGTAGAATAGTGTTGACTCAAGGGGTACGGATTTGCGGGTCGTTACAAGTCCAGATCAGGCAAATAGTAGTTTCACTACCTTAGGTATAGCCTCATGTGCCTAGTCATACTTGTATCCCTATATACGCGACCACTACGAATTTGTTTTGTGTTATACCTGTGGAGTACTCCCTGATATCCCACTAGTTTACGGTGGAATTTACAGTGCTGTATAGACTATAACGCTTATATAAAATGTGTTAAGGGGGAAATTGGTAATGCCTTATCACTATTTTGATATTTTATATTATTGATAGACATTATCTATTTAGCGTACACTACTACATAGTAGATAGTTTAATGGATCCTTAGAGGATGGTTATTCCAACGTCCTTTGAGTTACTTGTATTTCAGTTTCTATTTCACTTGAGTTGGATTTATTGATATAAGAATGTTAATACTGACTCGAGTGTTTTGTGTTTTGCTTTTCACTCGGGTTAGACTGAGTGGTTCAGCATTCGAGACTCGCCTTTGGAGTTGGAGCTTCGCCTGGAGATCCAGCTATCTACCAGCTCTCTGATATTCAGTTGATTTCAGTGATGTATTCTGATTCTTGTATTTGACTATTGTATTCGAGACTGCTGTTGTAACTTATTTTACTCTGTTATTGTAATAACCCGCATATTTATCGATTTTATATTTAAATATTTTATCGTTAGTCGGATTTTTGTCCGAAAAGCTACTTTTTGCATACGGTCGAATTAGGGCTCGGGACCACTCCCATTGAGTTTAAAATGCCGTTTGCGACCTTTTTGAGTATAAGCTTCGATATGTTTGGAGAAAGTTGATTTCTCCTACTTTTTTTACTTTGGGTTTGGTTTTTGGGCTCAGCCCTATGTTAACTAATGCTCAAATATGAGCCACTCTTCCCCACTCACTCTCATTCTCTTCTCATTTCAGTTTTCTTAGCTTTAATGGTGGGAGAGATTGGAAATTAAAACTCCAAAACCCTAGTTTCTCTTGCAAATCAAATTCCTTGCCCCAAACTCAAGAAGAACCCATTGGTAAGCTTCTCTTCTTCTTCTCCAACTTATTCTCTTACCAATTTCAGAAATTCCTAAACCTAATTTTGGGAATGTTCTTGTTTTTGAGCATAGATTCAAGCTCATTTGGGTTGTGTTGAAGAGAGGTTGATTCTCCATTTGCTTTCAAGCTTCTTCTTATTTGATTTTGAGAAAAGGTGAGATTTTTATCCCACGTCTATGACTATAATTATCTTTGGTTGTTAGGTATGAATTCCTAACACTTCTTCATGAGAATTTGCTCTTAATTTGGATTGGTTTTGTAAATATTCCAATTTTTGGGTTTTTAAGTCAAATTTGTGTAAAATCCTTTTATGGATGTTTGATCATGCTTTTGGTGATGCATCGAGGAGCATATAGGGCCGGGTTGCCGATTGGCATAAACCCTTAGAGCCAATGTCCGTCCGGTTGCATTTTGGAAGAGTTTGCTCTTCATTTGAATAAGGTTGAAAAACAGCCTAGGTACAGGGTCAGTCGACTGAAACTCTGTTCAGTCGACCGAACCTGAAACCCGAGAGTATCCAGGCATGATTCACTCGACTGAAAAACTCTGCACAGTCGACTGAAACTGGAAACAGAAAGTTTCCTGAACCTGGAAAATTTCCATGTACAGGGTCAGTCGACTGAAAATCTCTGTTCAGTCGACTGAACCTGCTGTTTGAGTCCAATTTGCCTTTTTGGATTGAAATTCTAATTTAAATCGATTCGTGATAATCCTATTTGTTGTTATCATCTATTATGACTTTGATGACTCTTTTTAGGGATTTTTGAATATCCATTTCGATGGATCCTTTATCGATTTCGTTGGATTTTATTCACGTCTTCGTATGTGAATTTTTGTGATTGATTGTTCTTACAATCTTCTTCGTGATTTGTCACTTTAAAAATATAAAGGTTTTCTATACTAGTAGTAAATATCAAAACTCTTTCCTCAAACGATTTCAATACTATTTTAATACCAAATTCGTTTATAAAACCGTTTTCCAATCTATTAGTATATACAAACCTTTACCTCACTCGTATGAGAAATCTAATTAAACGGCTTAGTAAAACAAGTGGTATGAAACGCTTGCGTTTACTTTGTCGGTTAATTCTTGGACTTGTTCGATTGAACCTCTTGTGACAATTTTCTAGTGGAGATTTACAGTTTGTTCGTAAATATTTAAGTTAAGCAAGTGGTTATGGGACATGAAGCTAAACTCATATATTTACTAGCTTAGTGTAATCGACACTTCTCGCTGATCATGACGATCATCTTTGTGATTTAGACTAGCAATGTGCGATGTCTCTTCGTCTGCGAGGGAGACCAAAACCCCGTTTTGTGGAGTTTCGACTCAATTTGTGATGGGGTAGCAACCCATGGTCTTCGGGCCGTTTGTGGAGCTTCGGCTCAATTTGTGATGGTTAGCGACCATGGAATTAGCGTTCCGTTTGTGATACACGTATTGGTGGGCTTTATGCTCCCGTTTGTGATAGGCCTCCCCCCCTTTGTGATTTCTGGATTTCTTGTGTAGATTCCTAGAATTTACGTCTCACCAATTTTCGTGATTTCCATTGATAAGTTTTATCAATATTTGTGCATTGGTGAATTTGTGTGTCATTGACTTTTGTGATTTTCTGGATTTCTTGTGTAGTCTTCTGGAATCTGTGTGTCATTGGCTTTTGTGATTGACATTGATATTATCGTCAATATTTATGGTATGGTGAACGAAATAAGGAATATGACGTTTCTTTGATTCTTGGGTAGATTTGGTGACAGTGATTAATCTCTTGATGATTATCAACTAGTATATATATATATATATATCACAGCTTGGCATTGTGATTATTATGTGTTTGGTCATATCTCTTATTCTATATCGTTTCATCTGATATTTATAGTTAGACTGATCCGTTTATTATTTTCTTATTAAATAATACTCGGGTCAGATCGAGATGTTACAGGTGCTTCTGCTTGACTTCTCATCCGGGACTAACTCCTTGACTTTTGGGTTAACTACTTAGATTAGTAGTTATTTTGTTGTATACATTTGAGATATAGACTCCTTAATGTATACTTATTCTTTTGTGTAGTTCGTGTAACTATTCTTTTGTGATATTGTGGATCTTTTTAGACCACTACTCTGATGTACACTTTCTAGTGTAATATTCATATCTTATTCCGCCTTTGTGATATGAATTGTCTGTGACTGATTTGTGTTATGCTTATTTCTATATTTCTTTTCCGAAGGATTTATATAGCCACCGTGTAGTAGCTTTGAGTTTGTGTCGGTATGTCGGATTTCCTCTTGAAATAGAGTTATATTATCTGACATATCGGTGCTCGCGCAAAGAAATTACATGGATGGTCACTCCTCAACAGCCTTATTCTCCGTGCTAGTCGACAGCATTCACCGTAATGTTCTTGTCTAGCGTGGGTATAGAGGTGGGGCGTCACAGCTTGGTATCAGAGCCAAACTTCGGAACAATATGGAATATTATAACAAGGATCATCGTTCTAAGTTCATCTAAGGAGTCGTGCTTTAGGATTTTATTCGGGTCTTCGTACCGTTCTATCCTATTTTCTTTATGATTCCTTGTTTTATCTATCAAGATTGCTTGATATTCAATTTGGTGAATAACCTTTTCTTCTTCTTCTTTCTTTCTAAAGGAAGAGAAATGTCTAGACCTGGCCGCCCCAGAGCCGTGCCATTTAGCACTCTGCCCCAGGATGGAGTTTTTATGACTGCTCAACAGCTTCTTGATTTGGTAACAAATGCTCAAGCAGCTGGAGCTAACCCGGAACCTACTCACCCAAAGTCGGGATTTGTACGCTTGTGTAGCGATTACACTAATTTGGGTGGGGAGCCATTCAAAGGTTCCGAAACTGTTATTGAAGTACATGCTTGGCTAAGAACATGCGATCGCATCTTTTCGCGCATGAATCTTATTGACCTTCACCGAGTTCAGGTGGCCTCTAGTATGCTCCGAGAAAGAGCATTGGACTGGTACGAGCTTCTTATTTATGAAACTAATGAAGCGGATCTCACTTGGGAGAAATTCCGAGAACGCTTCGAGTTGAAATTCGTACCAGAAGTTGAAAAAGTGACATTGGCTCGACGATTTATAGACCTTTTTCAAGGTGAGTCCTCCGTGACTGATTACGTCGCCTCCTTCGAGTCGCTTTCCAAATATGGGGTTGAATACATCAACACCCCTCTTAAAAAGAATCAGAGATTCATTTATGGCTTAAAAAAAAGCCTCAAGAAGCCATTACTTCTAAAGTTAGAAGTTTCTTTCGACCAACTCGTTGATATCGCTCTTCGTCTTGAAGAGGCGGATAGGGAGAATGATGTTGAAGTGGTGGGTTCCAAACCAAACTTCAACAACAGAAAGAGGCCAAGCAAATTCAAAGGCCCTTATCCCAATAAGAAAGGGAAACAAGCAACCTCCGTGGCAAAGACTTCTTCCTTTGGTCGTGGGGAATGCTATAATTGTGGTTCGAAGGACCATTATGCGAATAAGTGCCCAAAGTCTCCTTCTTGTCGCTACTGCAAAGTTCCCGGTCATGTTATATCTTCGTGCCCCAAGCTTCAGGGCAGGAAGGAGGGAAAGTTAAATGTTTCTCAAGCCCCTGGCAACACATCTCGTGGCCAAGGTATTTCTCATTCTATTCTAGATGGAATTATTTTGTTTCGTGATCATCCTATTCGAGTTCTTTTTGATACGGGTGCGTCCCATTCTTTTATATCAAAAGAACTTGTTGATACTTTTTCTTTGGATGTTTTGTGTTTAATGACTTCTTTGAGAATTGCGAATCTGGTTGGTGGATCCGCAACAATCAGTTTATTGTGTAAAGATGTCGAGATTATTTTGTGTGATTTATCTTTCCGAGCCGATTTGAATGTCATGCGTTATTTAGGCTGTGGAATGATTTTGGGAATGGATTGGCTTAACCATTATGAAGCTCATATCCTATGTCCTGAGCGGACTATTCATCTTCGACATCCTCAATCTGTTAATCAGGTTTCTGTTGTTCTTAAGGATTCAGATTCTGCTTTGGTTGCATATTTATATTCTTTAAATCCTCGTGATGACGATGATGACGATGATGATGATGAGGGTGATATTATTTCTCTTATTCACGTCGTTTGTGAATTTTCCGACATATTCGAGCCCGTTTTAGGATTACCACCTAAGCGAGCAATTGAGTTCAGAATTAATCTTATTACGGGAGCTCAACCTATCACTCGTCCTCCGTATCGTATGTCCAATAAAGAAAACGAGGAGATGCGTAAACAATTATCTGAATTGGAAACGAAGCAATTTATTCGCTCTAGTTCCTCGCCTTGGGGAGCTTCAGCTATTTTTGTGAAGAAATCCGATGGTACACTTAGGCTTTGCGTTGACTACCGCAAGCTTAATGATCTTACTGTCAAAAATAAATATCCTTTACCTCGGATTGATGATCTATTCGATCAACTTAGTGGTGCTAGAGTCTTTTCACAATTGGACTTGGCTACCGGTTTTCATCAGCTTCGTATTGCAGAAGATAGCATTCCATTGACCTCGTTCCGTACTCGTTATGGATCTTATGAATGGCTTGTGATGCCATTTGGGTTAACGAATGCCCCTGCTTATTTCGTTGACCTTATGAATCGAGTCTTCAAAGATTTTCTTGATCGATTTGTTCTCATCTTTATTGATGATATTCTTGTGTATTCTAAAACCGAGGAGGAGCATGAAAAACATCTTCGGATTGTGTTGGAAACTCTTAGGAGTAATCAATTAAAGGCAAAATTCTCTAAGTGCCACTTTTGGCAATCTCGTGTGAAGTTTCTCGGTCACATTATTTCTGAATCCGGAATTTCCGTGGATCCTTCAAAGATTGAAGCGATTCAAGATTGGAAGAGACCGGAGAGTGTGATAGAGATTCGTAGTTTTCTTGGATTGGCAGGCTATTACCGTCGTTTTATTAAAGACTTTTCTAAAGTTGTCGTGCCTCTCACTAGCTTGACGAAGAAAGGTGTTAAATACATTTGGTCGGACAAATGTGAAGCTTCTTTTCAGAAATTAAAAGAACTTCTTTCTGATGCTCCTATTCTTGTTATTCCCGATGGGAATCAAGATTTCGTTGTTTATACCGATGCTAGTCGCATTGGTTTGGGTGCCGTTCTTATGCAAAAGGAACGCGTTATTGCTTATGCTTCTAGGCAATTAAAGCCTGCTGAGACTAGATATGCCACTCATGATTTAGAGCTCGCGGCTATTGTTTTTGCTCTTCGGATTTGGCGTCATTATCTCTTAGGAGAGAAATTTGTTCTTTACACAGATCATAAGTCTTTGAAATATTTATTCTCTCAAAAGGAACTTAATTTGCGTCAACAGCGTTGGCTCGAATTTCTTGCACCATATGATCTTGATATTCTTTATACTCCCGGTAAGGGTAATCTTGTCGCCGATGCTCTTAGCCGTAGACAACAAGCTGTTGTTTCTATGATGATATCCGAATGGAACGATCTCGAGATTTTATCCACATGCGAAATTCGAGGCCGTGTTTCCGATTTATGCTCATCATTTGTTTTATGTAGCCTTGGGGCTCGTCCATCTCTTTTAGACCGCATTCTTGAAGCTCAAAGGCTAGATACTGAATTGGTTCTTCTTGGCCAAAATATTAAGGATAAAATTGATATTGAAGGTTTGAAAGACTTTAATATCGATTCTCGTGGCGGCATTCGGAAATTTGGTAGACTTATCTTGCCAAATGTTAGGGATCTTCGTAAAGATATTTTAGAAGATTCTCATCACTCTAAATTTACTGTTCATCCCGGTAGTAGTAAAATGTACGCGGATATGAAACGACTTTATTATTGGGAGGGAATGAAACTTGACATCGCTAACTCCGTGCATGACTTGCCAACTCGTTAAGGCCGAGCATCAAAGGCCCGGAGGGTTATTGCAACCTTTAGAAATTCCAGTTTGGAAGTGGGATCAAATTTCCATGGATTTTATAGAAGGCCTTCCCCGTTCTTGATCGGGTTATGATAGCTTATGGGTAATTGTTGATAGACTTACTAAATCCGCCCATTTTATTCCCGTTCGGTCTAACCGAACTGTTCCTCTTTTGGCCAAGATATTTATCAAAGAAATTGTTAAATTGCATGGTGTTCCTACTTCTATTGTTAGTGATTGTGATCCATTGTTTACTAGTGGATTTTGGAAGAGTCTTCAAAAATCTTTGGGAACGAAGCTTAATTTTAGCACCGCTTATCATCCCCAGTCCGATGGACAAACCGAGCATGTGAATCAAACTCTTGAAGATCTTCTTCGTGCTTGTGTTCTTGATTTTGGTGGAAGTTGGGAAGATCATATTTCACTTGTTGAATTTTCCTATAATAATAGCTTCCAATCTAGTATTGGTATGACACCTTTTGAGGCACTCTATGGAAGGCCATGCCGATCTCCTTCTTGTTGGCTTGAGGCCGGTGAGAAGCTGGTTTTAGGTCCAGATTTTATTCGGGATTCTACAGAAAAGATTGATCTTATTCGCCATAGGATGAAAGAAGCCTAGAGTAGACAAAAATCTTATGCCGATAACCGGAGAAGAAAGTTAGAATTTTCTGTGGGAGATCTTGTGTTTATTCGTGTTTCACCAATGAAAGGTGTTGTACGTTTCAGTCGACCGGGAAAACTTGCGCCTCGATATATTGGGCCATTTCCTATCACCGAACGTATTGGTTCCATGGCTTATTGCCTTTTATTACTGGCTCAGTTTTCTGCCATGCATGACGTGTTTCACGTTTATCAACTTCGGAAATGTCTTCGAGATTCCGATTCTATTCTTGAGCCCGGTGTTGTGGAAGAGATTGAAGTTTCGCCTAATTTAACTTATGAGCAACATCCTATTCGTATTATTGCTTCGGAAGTCAAACGACTTCGAAATAAAGATGTTCCGCTTGTTAAAGTTCAATGGACTTCAAATCCTAAGGATTGTTCTTGGGAGTCTAGAGAGTACATCGAGCGTACACATTCGGACTTACTTTCTCGCGCTCTTTGAGGTGAACTTCCTATTTCAAACTTCTTTTGTGTTGAATATGCTTTTATGGTTGTTACTATATATCTTCTTCTTGTAATATTGCGAGGACGCAATTTCTTTAAGGAGGGGAGTCTGTAACAACCCGCATATTTATCGATTTTATATTTAAATATTTTATTTAAATATTTTATCGTTAGTCAGATTTTTGTTCGAAAAGCTACTTTTTGCATACGGTCGAATTAGGGCTCGGGACCACTCCCATTGAGTTTAAAATGCCGTTTGCGACCTTTTTGAGTATAAGTTTCGATATGTTTGGAGAAAGTTGATTTCTGCTACTTTTTTTACTTTGGGTTTGGTTTTTGGTCTCAGCCCTATGTTGACTAATGCTCAAATCTGAGCCACTCTTCCCCACTCACTCTCATTCTCTTCTCATTTCAGTTTTCTTAGCTTTAATGGTGGGAGAGATTGGAAATTAAAACTCCAAAACCCTAGTTTCTCTTGCAAATCAAATTCCTTGCTCCAAACTCAAGAAGAACCCATTGGTAAGCTTCTCTTCTTCTTCTCCAACTTATTCTCTTACGAATTTCAGAAATTCCTAAACCTAATTTTGGGAATGTTCTTGTTTTTGAGCATAGATTCAAGCTCACTTGGGTTGTGTTGAAGGGAGGTTGATTCTCCATTTGCTTTCAAGCTTCTTCTTATTTGATTTTGAGAAAAGGTGAGATTTTTACCTCACATCTATGACTATAATTATCTTTGGTTGTTAGGTATGAATTCCTAACACTTCTTCATGAGAATTTGCTCTTGATTTGGATTGGTTTTGTAAATATTCCAATTTTTGGGTTTTTAAGTCAAATTTGTGTAAAATCCTTTTATGGATGTTTGATCATGCTTTTGGTGATGCATCGAGGAGCATATAGGGCCGGGTTGCCGATTGGCATAAACCCTTAGAGCCAATGTCCGTCCGGTTGCATTTTGGAAGAGTTTGCTCTTCATTTGAATAAGGTTGAAAAACAGCCCAGGTACAGGGTCAGTCGACTGAAACTCTGTTCAGTCGACTGAACCTGAAACCCGAGAGTTTCCAGGCATGATTCAGTCGACTGAAAAACTCTGCACAGTCGACTGAAACTGGAAACAGAAAGTTTCCTGAACCTGGAAAATTTCCATGTACAGGGTCAGTCGACTGAACCTGCTGTTTGAGTCCAATTTGCCTTTTTGGATTGAAATTCTAATTTAAATCGATTCGTGATAATCCTATTTGTTGTTATCATCTATTATGACTTTGATGACTCTTTTTAGGGATTTTTGAATATCCATTTCGATGGATCCTTTATCGATTTCGTTGGATTTTATTCACGTCTTCGTATGTGAGTTTTTGTGATTGATTGTTCTTACAATCTTCTTCGTGATTTGTCACTTTAAAAATATAAAGGTTTTCTATACTAGTAGTAAATATCAAAACTCTTTCCTCAAACGATTTCAATACTATTTTAATACCAAATTCATTTATAAAACCGTTTTCCAATCTATTAGTTTATACAAACCTTTACCTCACTCGTATGAGAAATCTAATTAAACGGCTTAGTAAAACAAGTGGTATGAAACGCTTGCGTTTACTTTGTCGGTTAATTCTTGGACTTCTTCGATTGAACCTCTTGTGACAATTTTCTAGTGGAGATTTACAGTTTGTTCGTAAATATTTAAGTTAAGCAAGTGGTTATGGGACATGAAGCTAAACTCATATATTTACTAGCTTAGTGTAATCGACACTTCTCGCTGATCATGACGATCGTCTTTGTGATTTAGACTAGCAATGTGCGATGTCTCTTTGTCTGCGAGGGAGACTAAACCCCGTTTTGTGGAGTTTCGACTCAATTTGTGATGGGGTAGCAACCCATGGTCTTCGGGCCGTTTGTGGTGCTTCGGCTCAATTTGTGATGGTTAGCGACCATGGAATTAGCGTTCCGTTTGTGATACACGTGTTGGTGGGCTTTATGCTCCCGTTTGTGATAGGCCTCCCCCCCTTTGTGATTTCTGGATTTCTTATGTAGATTCCTAGAATTTATGTTTCACCAATTTTCGTGATTTCCATTGATAAGTTTTATCAATATTTGTGCATTGGTGAATTTGTGTGTCATTGACTTTTGTGATTTTCTGGATTTCTTGTGTAGTCTTCTGGAATCTGTGTGCCATTGACTTTTGTGATTGACATTGATATTATCGTCAATATTTATGGTATGGTGAACGAAATAAGGAATATGACGTTTCTTTGATTCTTGGGTAGATTTGGTGACAGTGATTAATCTCTTGATGATTATCAACTAGTGTGTATATATATATATATATATATATATCACAGCTTGGCATTGTGATTATTATGTGTTTGGTCATATCTCTTATTCTATATCGTTTCATCTGATATTTATAGTTAGACTGATCCGTTTATTATTTTCTTATTAAATAATACTCGGGTCAGATCGAGATGTTACAGGTGCTTCTGCTTGACTTCTCATCCGGGACTAACTCCTTGACTTTTGGGTTAACTACTTAGATTAATAGTTATTTTGTTGTATACATTTGAGATATAGACTCCTTAATGTATATTTATTCTTTTGTGTAGTTCGTGTAACTATTCTTTTGTGATATTGTGGATCTTTTTAGACCAGTACTCTGATGTACACTTTCTAGTGTAATATTCATATCTTATTCCGCCTTTGTGATATGAATTGTCTGTGACTGATTTGTGTTATGCTTATTTCTATATTTGTTTTCCGAAGGATTTATATAGCCACCGTGTAGTAGCTTTGAGTTTGTGTCGGTATGTCGGATTTCCTCTTGAAATAGAGTTATATTATCTGACATATCGGTGCTCGCGCAAAGAAATTACATGGATGGTCGCTCCTCAACAGCCTTATTCTCCATGCTATTCGACAGCATTCACCGTAATGTTCTTGTCTAGCGTGGGTATAGTGGTGGGGCGTCACAGCTATTTACATAGTAGCTTCATGAACTACTATCTTTTGTTTCCGCTACATATTATTACTCTGTGTATGTGATTCTATGATTATTTATTTACTGTATATCTGAGTTTTTCCAAATTTAAATTAACAAATCGGTATTTTGAATGATTCAAGTCCGACATGTGTGGATGCGAATAGTCCAAAATAGCGGTTCGTTGCGCTTCATTTTAAATCATTAAAATGAAGTTAGTATATTTGTTAATTAAATTGTTAATTCCAAAAATTTTATTCTTTCAAAATTCATTTATTCACTTAAATTTATTTAAAACAATGAAAATTCAACTTTCATAGCATTTAGAAAAATGTTACAGAAAGTTACATTCAAAACAGTTCAATTTAACAAAGATAGCATTTAAATTGCTGTAATTGGGATACATTAGTTTCAAATAAACCTTAGCTAAATTCAACTATTATAGCACTTACAAAGTGCTATAATAGCCTTTAATTCAATTTAGCCCTTTAGTTCATTTATATTAACTACAGCATTTACAAATGCTGTAATATCCTTTACATTAGAAATATTAGCATTTCAAAAATGCTGTTAATTAACTTCAAATATTCAATATAATTTCACAAACAATTATATTTTTATTTAATTCATTTTTAACTAATAAAATCATACATTTTCACTTTTAAAACAATCATTTAAATACCCTTATATTCATGATTTTAAAAAGTTCAATTTCCATTCAAAAATCAAATTTAATAATAATTTACTTATTAAAATTCCAACATTAAATTTTAAATTCATTAAATTAAATTTAACTTAACACTTAAGTTTAAATTTTCAAATATAGCTTAATTTCATTTTTATTTACTTAACTTAAAGTTCACTTTTAAGCCAAATTCACAAATTTCTAATTTTAATTATATTTCAAAATTTCAACTTAAGTATTCATTCATTTCACTTTTTAACTTTATTCAAAAATCATTAATATATTATAAAATCATTTAAATTCACTTTTATCCAAATTACCATGAATTTATCATATTTTATATTTAAATTTAAATTCCATTTATCACCAAATTATAATTTCCAAAAGAACTTACATTTCAGATTTTCTAACTTTACCATTAATTTATTTTACTTATAAATTTTCTGAAAACCAATAATGCTTTACAAAAAGCATTTTTATTAAGTTTAAATCAAAATATTATATATTTACATTTCTAAAATATTTTAAAATTTTAAAAAAACATGCTTTAACTATGGGTCTGCATTTCATTTCCTAGCCTAGGTAAAGTCATACGGGTAATATATCATTTCAACCCATAATTTACAAAGAAAACCCGGGTTTGATCATTTCAAACCCGCAATCCCAAGTAAAGGAAAATAATTGAAAATCATTCCGGGCCTATCATTTCAGCCCATAATGATTTTCTCATATTCTAAAGTCCATTCGGGTATGCATCATTTCAACCCATAGTGATTCTAACTACAGGGAACTTGCAATGGTGAACTGATATATGTACGAACAGAATAGCATGATATAACATTAACTTATGATAAAACAGGTGTATAAACATGTGTGAGCATCAATATAATCCTTACATAGCATATATAGCATGTGATATGATTTTACAGATTCAGTTGAAATCAGTTTACTAGCCATATAAGTACGCATTTGTCAGGTGAGGGTGTGCAGATGTGTTGTTAGGTCGAGACCAAACCAGTGGTGGTTGAGAGAGGTGGCGCTAGACCTAAGAGCTCGACTTGTACATATGTAGGTGATGTTGCTTCATTTTAGGGTGGTTTTTCATCACATAGGGGCTCGGTTATGGCATGGGAAGGGGTTAGAGGTGATGTTGGTCAGAGGGGATGGTGGTGGGGGCGGCCAATATGGTGGAGGAGAGAGGAGCCGAGCCATGTAGGGATGAAGACAGGTGCAAAATTAATATAAAACAATGAAAAAGTGAAATAGAAAAAGAAGATTTACCAAAGTTTTTGAATAAGGAGAGGCTGACATTTTTTCTCAAGTTGGAGAATTCACGTGAAAAAATGAAATGAGATAGCGGTCGGCTAAAGAGGGAATGAAGAGATATGGCCAATTGAATGAAAAATAAATGTTGAAATGTGAAAAGGTGTGAATACAAAAAGCCTTTAAGAAACAAAAAGTCACAAACCTTTCACATTTCTTATATTTTCTTTTTATAAATTTAAATTACTGAAAATACTTATAAATTCAGTTAAAATTTGAAAATATAAAAAAAATATAAAATATAAATAAATAATTATTAATTATGTATGATTAAAATAAGAAAATAGCACAGAAAATGAAAACTAGTCTAGAAAAATTTGAAAATAAACAGAATAAACTTTGAAAAATTTATATGGACGTGGAAAATATTAATAAATAAAGATAAGAACATAAAATAAAAATGCATTCACAAAAATGAGTAAATAAATTTTAATTAAATATAATTTAATGAAGAAAATAGCAGAAAATGAAAACAAGCCTTTAAAAATAGAAAATAAATTCAGTAACTTTGGAAAAAAATTATCATCACTTTAAAAATACTTAAAAGACAAAAATATATGTAACATAACATATACTACAAACTAGAATAAGATATGACAAATAAAAATATTATTTATGTAATTTAAAATAAACAATATTGTTAAATAAAACAGTTTATACTCAATTGTGTAAAAAGCATAACTGTCACAATATAACTCCGATTTCAACAAAACGAAAAGCAGTATTCTTAAAATTTAATCTATTTTAAAAATAAAAGATGAAATTCCAAAATTTAAATTTTTAATTTAAAAGTCAAATTTGACCAAATTGACCAAAAATTTCACTTTCTAGAAAATATTCAATTCATTCAAGTTTGGAAATATAATTCACATAATAATCAAAATTTATATTTAAATAAAAAAATTTATTATTTTAATAAATAATATAAAGTTTTTTTTTAAAATCAGAAAGATCAATTTAAAAGAAATAAAATATACAATAAAATAATCACAAAATACAGGGTTGTTACACTCTCCCCCACTCGAATCTTTTCGTCCTCAAAAAGGAACAGGCAAGGAAAATAAGGAAAAGCAAGATAGACAAAGCAAATGGTACCTGAAAACAATTATGAATTCGAAGCAAGAATGCTCTCCTCCGTTTCCCAGATACAGTCCCAATCATCAGTACTTCACGGTACTTTGATCAGACTAATAGATTTCCTTCTTATCTGCTTTGTACCTCTGTCGATAATACGAAGTGGCTTCCTCTCAAGAGTAAGAATAGGATCAATATCCAAACCATCAAGAGCAGAAGGCTGAACAAAAGAGATGGATTAAGAAGATACAATAGAAGATGTGAGACATGGAATACATCATGCACTCCAGACAGCTTCTCGGCAAATCCAGACGATAAGCCGAAGAACCAACTCTTTCCACAATGCGGAAAAGACCCTCGAATAGGACAAAGGTAGGAATAGCTAAAAGGGAAATAAGTTAAAAGACAAGGATGAACCATTATTTTAAAACCATCTAAATTTTAATTTAAAATTTTATATTTAACATTTTAAACATATTTATGATAAACAGTCATTTGATTCAAATTTAATAGTTTGAAATAAACAATGTTTAAAACATTTTAAATCATGATTAAAATATATTTTATACAATACTTTACCAAAATACTTTTATAACTTGATGTCCTAACAAGTTTAATTTCGTTCCTGCAGACTCTGGCCATGCGTTGATCAGGCGCAAAGCCAAAATTCTTCAGGTACTTAATAGACTTGTTTCAACACCCAGTGAAAATACTGGAAAACTCTTTTTAAAAAAAATATGGAAAGTACAATCCAAACAAATCAACCAAACTAAAAAAGTTTACTAATCATGGATAGCAGATACATAATGGTTACGCCTGGAAACCCCAGGAAACAATCTGTATCTATAAGCTTTCTCCGCCCTGCAAGTTATGCCATGATGACTAGTAGAGTGCAATATACACAATGGTTATGCTCAGATTCCCCTGGAAACAATCCGTACCCTTAGGCCGTCGCAGCCAGGCAGCTTCGCTAATAATGCGACCTACATAGATTGCAGGATACACAATGGTTACGCCTGGATCCCGCAGGAAACAATCCGTACCCCTAGGCCAGCTCTGTCAGGCAGTTGCGCTATGCAGTCGCGATCATAAGACCATGGAGATCGCCATGGAATTCAATGGACACTTAAGTATCATATCCGAAAAACCCAAATCAGAGGGAATAATATCGATAGAATGAATCCACAATTTGGCCACAAAACGGTATCAAGCAGAAGGCACTTTCCATATCTTTAGTTCGAAAATATGTATCATATAGTACCTTTCAAAATCGCTTTCAAATATCATACTTATATAAATTCCATTATATATAAGGTTCCATTTCAAATCGAATATTTTCCACATCCATAGTATATCTAATCACACTTATATAGACTTCGATTGTATAATATTTCAATTTACAAATTGAGTACCTTTTCAATTCAACATTTCCAAATTAACTTCATATTTATACAAATCCATTTTATATAAGTTCGATAACTCCCAAATCAAGTATTTAGTAAATCAAGGTTCTCTGTTTTAATCCGTTTCAATAACATTTCAGTTTCACAATCATATATGGTTTTACCAAATCATTTCTTCCAAATTATATATATTCAATTTCAATGTTTCCAAAAACAAAAGATTTAAAAGATAATCCAAATTTCCAAATCAACAAAATTTAGGTCAAACAAATTCGTTTCCATTTCAAACATATATCCACTTTCAAAAATCATGATACTTTCAAAGTTATAAATCTTTCGAAACCCAAAATACTTGAAATCATTACACTTTGAAAATCATAACCTTTTGGACCATACATTTGAAATCATAAAACATTCCTTTAATTCCATACATTCACAAATTTATTCAATCAAATCCAAACCAAAAATTCCAATTTTAATTCAATTCAAACCATCTGCTTCAATTCGATTTAGTTTCCCAACAAAACCATTTCAAATATTATCAAATTTCAAATAAAGATTTGATCCATAAAACAAACAATTCAATCTTTAATATATTTCAAAGCTTAAATAGACCATATTCCAAAACTAAATTTTATAATTCCATATATCTCAAATTTTACTTCACTATTACTTCGTTTTGAAATATTCATTTAATAAATCCATCATTTTCAAAATAAACTCCAATTACAAGTAAACCAAATATCCTTCACACAATATAAACTTCAAATATTCATTTATCAAAATCAATTATCATTTCAAATTCACATTCTTTGTTAAATACCCTATACCTTTCAAAATTTCTTAGCTTTGAAAAGTTAACCTTGATTTGGCAGTGGTCAAATCTTCAAAATAGTCGAAGAAATCATATTTTCAATCCAAGAGTTGGAAATCACCAACAAATCAGTAAATCAATTCCAATAGATAAGGTTATACCAAAACAAATAAAAATCTCGAGGACTGAACACCGTCCTTTAAATAATTTCAAATGTGTGTGTGTGTATATCTTTCGAATATTAAACTATACTTCAAAATCTAAAATCTAAATTTGTTTCACAAAATCACTCGTGTAGCAAAGCTACTAGAGTGGCCTCTCCTCCACTCAGAAACTGTAACGTTCAGGATTTTCGACTTTCGAAAATCGACATTAATACGTCCACTGTATCAATTGCCAAGCAATCGAAGGCCCAAAAACCGAATTGTTAGGGTTAAAGAAGAAGAGGTAAAAGAAGAAAGAAAGAAGAAGCAACAGAAACAATATCAAAATCTCACAATCGTAGCGGAACAACATATAATAGATAAATGAATATTTTTAAAACAAGCACTATATCAGTTATTACATTACATTATCAGAGTCTACAACAACAAACACAATAGTGGACAGTTATATAAACCTGTTCTCACAACTGAATACACAGCGGAAAAGATAATATCATATACAAGTGATACGTCTCGCCATCCATCTTGCCTCTACATCTCTATAGCAACTCCTGAATTCCTGAATATCCTGATAACCTGACTCTAGACTGCCCATGTGGAAATTGGTGGGCACCTAGAGTTTAAGAAGGGAACAATAAATTCCAGGTCAGTCATATAACTGGTGTGAGAACTTAAAACAGTTATTCTTTAAAAACAAACAAAGAAATATTTTAAAATAGATTCACAATGTTTTTAGAAAATGAAACTACCATAAGGCCTCCCGCCACACACACCATGCAAACACAGAATTAGAGGAGATTTCTCCTTATGATAGTCAAAGATGCTTACTGTGCAGAATCATTTGATTATTATTATTATTAGCGCAAAGTGTAGAAAACATTTTGAAAGTATAATATTAATCTTAGCCAGCATAGGTACCATTATATTATGCCTACTATAGCTACCATATTAAATGGCATGTTCTACAACTAAAACCGTACAACGTTCGTATTGTTTCTTTGGATTTCCAACAAATGGTCAGGCCAAGGAACATCCCATTGCCACATGGGTAAGCCTCTGGAAGGATGCTCCGAGAACCTAACCGGATCTCTGCAACACAAGGCCGGGTTACCTCTAGCTAGGTAACTACTGACACGAGTACGCCATTGTAACGACCCAGAATTTTTATTAATTAAAATTTGAATATTTAATTAATTTTAAATATTAATAAGTGAATTTATAAGTCAAATAAATTTTTATTTGTATTATTGGATTTAATTGAATAATTAAATCGATAATTTAATATGTTAAATTATGGAAATAATTGAAATTTGGGTTAAATATGATTGAAAATGATTTGTAAAATTTTATTTTATCATATTGAAGTTAGAATGATATTTTAGAACTTTTAAAATCGAATTAAAAGTTAATTTGTGAAAATTGAATATTTTAATAATTAAATCGACTAGTAAAATAGTCAATTTTTGAACAGTCTCAGAATTGAACGAAACCAGTTCCATTGGATTCGTAATAGTTAGTTATTACCGGATTTCAAATTTCGTGTCAATCGGAGTTATCGTTTGATCGTGGCAGCTCGAAACGCATCGAATTATTTTTAATTTTAATTTAGCGAGTTAAAATAGCCATTTTTCAAAAATCTCGGATTTCGACGAAACCAATTTCATCAGATCCGTAATGTGATATTATTGTAAGGTTTCAAATTTCAAGTCAATTGGATTTACCATTTGTCCGGTACGAATTAAAACGCCTAGAAATCGATTTAAATCGGTTTAATTTAAATTGAACGTTTATAGCCATAACTCGCACAGATGTCCGAATTAGCTTTCGAAACCTGTTCCATTGTGTCCGGAACGTGGGGTAAACCCTAGAAACGCTGGTTGCGGCGCGTGAATCGGAGTTCGGAATTTCCGGATGAATAGTGTTCGATTTTTTTTCTATAAATACACCATTCACAATTAAAAAAAATAAATAAAAAGAAACCTAACCCTAATAATAACGCAGCCGCCACCCTAGAAACGAACGGCCGAAAAATCCAACTTTCCCCTTCATTTATCTTTCAATCCATTAATCGATTCGTGAAAGTATCAACTACAATATCGTTAAGCACGATGAGAGCTTCGATGTGAACGGCTATGATCGAATATGGTGTCGCGTGGAGGGAGCTTGGGGAGGCCGTTTGTGGTCAGCTGCACACGAAAATCGAGGAGAAATAGAGGGCCGAGCTTCATGTGCTTCAGGCCGAACATGGAGGGAGGTGAAGGCTTCAATTTGGCACCTGCTGATCGATGTGAAGTTGAGTATCTTGCTCGCGATATTTAACCCTAGTTTAGGCAATGGGTTCGGCGGCTTCGTTAGTGACCTGTAGAAAGTAACGTGAGGGGAGAGGGAAGAAGGAGTGGACGGCAGGGATTCAAAGTGATGGAATCTACGTCCAGATTAGATTTAGGTTTAATTTTTTTTTTTAAGTTGTAAATTAGTTATAAAAATTGTGTAAAACTTCAAATATTCATATCTTTTTCATACGAGGTCGAAAACGAGCGAAACCAGTTGCGTTGGAATCGTATGGACAAGCACTACGCGATGAAATTGGATTGGAGTCGTTTGGAGTTAGTGAGAATTTCGGGTAAAATTAAACGTCTGTTTAATTTTATTCGAAGTAAATCGCTAAAACGGAAATAAAATCAAGGTGAGAACTTCTCACTCTATCGAATCAGTTTCGATTTTATTTTAAATAGTTAGATTTAAAATATTTGAATGCATGTTTGAATGATGATTGATATCTATTGACTGTTAAAATAGACATTATACGCCGTTAGTAAGCGGATGTTATTTATTAAAAACATATACAGCGAATATTTCATAAACAGTGAAATTGGTATTATATATAATAGCAATATATATATATTGGCATATGTATATATTGGAGTTATTGATTTCCCGCATTTTTTTGTTTAGCGGATGAGACCCTATTGCGCCGTCTATTAAGCGGATAATATTTTAAATCCCATATACCGCGATAATTTCGTACTGGAGCGAAATTGGTATTGTGCTAATGTTTGTGGATGCAGGAAAACAGGTTGGACGGATCCAACTGGATTCCTCAATAGTATTTATTTGATTTTGAATATTTTGATATTCGTTGATTATCATATCGATATATGATATCGTTGTAGTCGTGATTGACTATTTGGTGTGTAGCATCATTGGACCAAATTTTGGAATTTTTAAAAAGGGATTTCAAAGTGATTTGTTTTGAAAGTATGCATTTATAAAATATTTTTGGAATTGATCCTTTTTAAATAAATAAACGTATAATTTTTAATGTTATAAAAATTATGATTTTTGAGAAATATAGTTAAAGGTTGATTTTTGAAAATATGGGTTAATAACTTTATAAAAAGAGTTTAATCGGGATTTTTGAATTTATTATAAAAAGTTGAAAATATAGGATTTATAAAATTTGATTATTTTATAAATCAAAATGATGAAGTTTTTAAAGGAGTTTAAAGACATTTTAAAATATTAATATAAATTGATTTATATAAGAGATTTATAAATTGATAATTTGTAAATTAAAATGTTTGAATTATAAAATGAGTTTTTATAAGTGTTAGAATGAATTGTGAATGAATTTCATAAATAAATGAAATTCATAGAATTATAAACGGTGAAGTTATAAATGGAATTTTATAAGCAGTAGGTTTATAAAATTTGAAAAGTTAATTGAAGAATGGATTTTTGATTAAATGAATCTTATAAGTTATAAGATTTATGAATTGAGATGTTTAAAAGAACGATTCTTGTAAACAAATAAATTATAAATGTTTAACTTATAATGTGAACTTTTGTTTTATAATTGAGTTATAAATCGAATAGGTTAATAAAGGAATTTATAAAGGAAGTAGTTATAAAATAAATAGAAATAGAATTTATAGACGTTGTTTTATAAATTCGCAATGACTTATTCTGATAAGTAAATTGTTGTAACCTATTAATGGAGTTATATTCACGTTTTTGAATAGTGAACAATATGTTAAAGAATTGTTTAGAATGTGATATTTTGAACTAAATTAAAACGATCTAACGATGTTTTAAAATGTGTTGAGATTCGAAACCATTGATTTCAACATTTATTGTTGAAATAGACGTTTTCGAGAAATGAAAAGGAAATGGTGGACTATAACACTATTATTATAGTAAATGATTTCCGAAAGGAAATGTTTTGTATAGTATTGGGATTTATATATCTACTTTAATTTCGAATCCCTATACTAGTGATTTTGGGACGTCGTAACGATGTTTTACGCAACATTCGTTTTGGCCTAAATAAATATGTTTAAGAGAACGATTTCCTTAAAGAATGAAATATATACTTAATTTCGATTTAAGTATATTGAATATTTTCCAAGTGTTGAAAATAAATAAAATTTGTGAATTACTTATGAATAAATAAGTATGGAAATGTTTTCCAATATAAAGCGAATATTTTGAGAATTTATCTTTTTGAAGATAAATTGAAAAGGAATATTGAAATGAATAATTGGAATCGAATATTCATAGATATTTTGGATTATAAATTCAATAAGGAATTTATAAAGGAAAGGGGAATTGTCTAAAAATAAATATTGATTTATTTTTGAAGTATTGAAAATAATATATCTTGTAAAGATATTTTGGAAAATAAATAATTTGGAAAATTATTTGGAATCTGGTGATGTGTGCATATCCATTGATAGTTCAATAACCGACTATCAATATTTCCCTTTGAATGGGTAATTTATGTGATTTGTATGAATTTGAATGCCACACTTATTTTTGAATAAGCGCTCACTATTCGGGTTAACCGGGAAAGGACCATGGGGTCGTATAACCCATTCCGAATATGTGATACGTCGTTATGATAGCATTGAAGATCGGTGTTGAAGACCCGGTATTTGCGAGAGCGATAGGATGACCTGTCGATTGACTCTGCACCGAGTTGCTCCGGTATAGAGTTCTCCATATGTGATGGTGAATCCGATCAGGATTGTGAATATCCGGATTGCAAGGACTTCTTTGTAAGTGCCTTCGGTTTTGTTCGAGCCCGGAACAGACTTGTATGGATTGTATGTCTGACATTACAAGTTGAGATATAAAGCCGATTTCTTTCAAATATATTTCTGTTGGTGGCGGAGTATTTATTCTTTTAGCTTAACACCCTTCTCTGAGACGTACGAGCTCAGAGGTTATGTAGTTGAATGTTATCAGCGATATATTCCCAATTTGGTAATGTGACATGCTGAGTGTTGCTGTAAATGATCATTGTGTTGATTATTTGTGATAGGATCATTTATTTGATCGTCTATCTTGGTGATCATTTCTATGATCATTTGTTGACCCAAAGCATGGCTTTTGTATAAAGTATGTTTTTGTGGACGTGACTTCGTCGAGCCTCACACCCCGTGAATGGTCAAAACAGGAAAGATGCGGCAAGGTTATGAGGGGTAGCGCCCTTTAGGATGTGTGCATTTCCTTCTGGAAAAGGGTGGTATCATGGTATGGAGCCCAGATACTTACTCATGTTGAAAACACTTTGTTATGATTGTGTTAATTGATTACGAGCGCTCGATGAAAGGTCCCAAAGGACCGGGGGAAGGCATATTCGGTCAGTTGTTACTCAGTTAGGGGTAACCCGGCCTTGTGTTGGTAGAGATCTGGTTTGGTTCTCGGGGATGTCCATCCAGAGGCATTCTCATGTGGCAATGGGAAGTTCCTTGGCCTGATCATTCGTTGGAAATCCAAAGAAACAATACGTGACTTGTACGGTATTAGTTGTAGAACCTATCATTCACTTATGGTGGCGCCCCACTTTTTGGATGGTAGCTATAGTAGGCATACGATAATGGTCGTATGTTGGCTAAGATTTATATTCTACTTTCGAAATGAATTTTCTCTACACTATACACTAATAATAATATCAAATGTTCTTTTAAATGCGTATCAAGCATCTTTGACAATCATAAGGAGAAATCTCCTCCGATTCTGCATTTGCATGTGTGTGTGTGCGGTAGGCCTTATGGTAGTCTCATTTTTAAAAGCATTGCGAATTGATTTTTTTTAAAAATATATTCCTCTATTTTGATTTTAAAGATAAATAAACTGTTTTGAGTTCCCACACCAGTCACATGACTGACTCGGAGTTTATTGTTTTCCTTCCTAAACTCTGGGTGCCCACCAATTTTCACACGGGCAGTCAAGAGTTAGGTTTATCAGGATATTCTGGATATTCTGGAGTTGCTGGAGGCAAGATGGATGGCATGGCGTATTACTAGTATATAGTATTTCTTTTTCCGCTGCACTGTTTGTTGTTGTTGTTGTATACTCTGATGATACGATGAAATGTAATGTATAAAATGTAATAACTGATATAGTTCTTTGTTTAAAGATTATTTTATTATTATTATATGTTGTTCCGTTGCGAATTGTGAGATTCTGATATTGATGTGTTGTGTTCTGTTCCGTTCTATGTTTTCTCTATTTTCTTTCTGTTCTGTTCTCTGTTCTCTTTTCCTTTCTATTTTCTATCTTTCCTACTTTTTTTCTCTCTTCTTCTATCTTTTTCTTTTTCTTAAACCCTCAGTGTTCGGTTTTCCGTCGTTCGATTGCTCGGCAGTCGATAAAGTGAGTATCGATGTTGAATTTTCGGAAGACGAAGAATCGGGTCCTGACAATTTGGTATCGGAGCATATGGTTAAGCGACAACCATGGTTCTGTTGGGTGTTACTCATTAGAGATAGAGTCAGTAGTACTCTAGAATGAGTTTGAGTGTAATAATAGATATGAGAGCGTGTGTGTTAGTGAATATAAAATTGATTTATATTGTGATGATTGGTTTATTGAGTGGCATATGAACTTTCGTCAGCGTAGTCCGCAAGACTATGCCGAAGGGGTTTCTAAACACTTGAATAGAACAATTCGACACAGTATTGTTTTAAATTGGGTAAATGAAATAATTTTACCTTGATTATATTTTTATATAAAGGAATAATTTTTCAGAATTATTAAAGTGTGTGTAAGTTGATTGTTTAGTTGTTTGAATAATCTAAATAAAAGAATAATTGTATAAGCAAAAGAATTATAAGAATGGAATTATAATTAATGTGATTTACAATTATGAAATAAACTTATATATATATATGAGAAGTGAAACTATATGAATATATTTATGAATATGAGAAATAAATAAAAAAATGAATTTAAAGTTAAATGAAATGTAAACTAAGTGATGTTTAAATGGAAGTTTAACTTAAGAGATGTTGAATGAAGTTGATTTTGGTATCAAACTAAATTAATAAAGTTAAGTGATAAATGTGAAATTGAGTTATATAAATAAAATTCAACCGTTGTAATTGAATTGAATGAATGGATTGAATATTAATCAATTGAATGTGAATAATTGATATGAAATAATGGATATAAGTGTTAATTCATTAAAATCTAATGTTATTGGAAGTTGAATAATTGAATGTAAGTGAAGCAAAGGAATTTGGTTATAATGAATATACATTGATTGTTATATGATTGTTAGATGATTGTATATAATTCGTTAAGTGTTAATGAAATTGAATTAATGAAGTTGGAAGTTAAAGTAATTGAAATTCAATTGGAAGTTAAATGAATCTTAAATAGATTGAATTTGATTTGGAAGTGAACCAACTTGAATATGAATTAGTAAATATAAACTAATTGAGAATGAATGTTAGTAAAACCATCCATTGTATATGAATCAAATGTGATTAAATTGGAAAACCTATTTCATTGAATATTAATGAGAATATGAATGAATATTTATTGGTTATGGATGATAGTTGGTTGATGTTTGCATTTGTTGTTTAGTTGCATTTGGTATGTGACATATATAGTTGTTATGGAGATATATATTGTATATTGAGATTATTTTCATATATGCATGATTCTCATGTTGTTTGTTGAGTGTTTAGTAGGTGCGGATCGCGTTTGCTTCGCATTTGGAGCTCGCTTTCGTGCTATATTAGCCGTATATGCTTGCTAATAAAATATAAGGTACATATCTCGGATTACATACCGTACTTTTATACTTTTTTCCCTTCGGGATGCCTCATTACTTGATGAGATGTATATTTGTGATATATATACTGTCATTTGTTTTTTTTTTCGGATCGAGCCGCGCAAAGGAGACTATGGCGAATTTTTCCGAAAATTTAAGGCGTTAGAAATTTTTTGAGAAAGTTGGAAAATTTTGAAAACTATAAACTTTGATTTTGGAATTGAAGTTAAACAATGGTACTTGTTTTTGAAAAGATAACTAAGTATGATTTGAAAACTTAGTAAAGTATTATAAGAAGTTTAAATTTATTTTGGAAAGTTAATAAATTCTGTAACTTTTCTTACTTAATAATTTCGAGGACGAAATTCTTTTAAGGGGGAAGATTGTAACGACCCAGAATTTTTATTAATTAAAATTTGAATATTTAATTAATTTTAAATATTAATAAGTGAATTTATAAGTCAAATAAATTTTTATTTGGATTATTGGATTTAATTGAATAATTAAATCGATAATTTAATATGTTAAATTATGGAAATAATTGAAATTTGGGTTAAATATGATTGAAAATGATTTGTAAAATTTTATTTTATCATATTGATGTTAGAATGATATTTTAGAACTTTTAAAATCGAATTAAAAGTTAATTTGTGAAAATTGAATATTTTAATAATTAAATCGACTAGTAAAATAGTCAATTTTTGAACAGTCTCAGAATTGAACGAAACCAGTTCCATTGGATCCGTAATAGTTAGTTATTACCGGATTTCAAATTTCGTGTCAATCGGAGTTATCGTTTGATCGTGGCAGCTCGAAACGCATCGAATTATTTTTAATTTTAATTTAGCGAGTTAAAATAGCCATTTTTCAAAAAGTCTCGGATTTCGACGAAACCAGTTTCGTCGGATCCGTAATGTGATATTATTGTGAGGTTTCAAATTTCAAGTCAATTGGATTTACCGTTTGTCCGGTACGAATTAAAACGCCTAGAAATCGATTTAAATCGGTTTAATTTAAATTGAACGTTTATAGCCATAACTCGCACAGATGTCCGAATTAGCTTTCGAAACCTGTTCCATTGTGTCCGAAACGCGGGTTAAACCCTAGAAACGCTGGTTACGGCGCGTGAATCGGAGTTCGGAATTTCCGGATGAATAGTGTTCGATTTTTTTTCTATAAATACACCATTCACAATTAAAAAAATAAAATGAAAAGAAACCTAACCCTAATAATAACGCAGCCGCCACCCTAGAAACGAAAGGCCGAAAAACTCCAACTTTCCCCTTCATTTATCTTTCAATCCATTAATCGATTCGTGAAAGTATCAACTACAATATCGTTAAGCACGATGAGAGCTTCGATGTGAACGGCTATGTCGAATATGGTGTCGCGTGGAGGGAGCTAGGGGAGGCCGTTTGTGGTCAGCTGCGCACGAAAATCGAGGAGAAATAGAGGGCCGAGCTTCATGTGCTTCAGGCCGAACATGGAGGGAGGTGAAGGCTTCAATTTGGCACCTGCTGATCGATGTGAAGTTGAGTATCTTGCCCGCGATATTTAACCCTAGTTTGGGCAATGGGTTCGGCGGCTTCGTTAGTGACCTGTAGAAAGTAACGTGAGGGGAGAGGGAAGAAGGAGTGGACGGCAGGGATTCAAAGTGATGGAATCTACGGCCAGATTAGATTTAGGTTTAAATTTTTTTTTAAGTTGTAAATTAGTTATAAAAATTGTGTAAAACTTCAAATATTCATATCTTTTTCATACGAGGTCGAAAACGCACGAAACCAGTTGCGTTGGAATCGTATGGACGAGCACTATGCGATGAAATTGGAATGGAGTCGTTTGGAGTTAGTGAGAATTTCGGGTAAAATTAAACGTCCGTTTAATTTTATTCGAAGTAAATCGCTAAAACGGAAATAAAATCAAGGTGAGAACTTCTCACTCAATCGAATCAGTTTCGATTTTATTTTAAATAGTTAGATTTAAAATATTTGAATGCATGTTTGAATGATGATTGATATCTATTGACTGTTAAAATAGACATTATACGCCGTTAGTAAGCGGATGTTATTTATTAAAAACATATACCGCGAATATTTCATAAACAGTGAAATTGGTATTATATATAATAGCAATATATATATTGGCATATGTATATATTGGAGTTATTGATTTCCCGCAATTTTTTGTTTAGCGGATGAGACCCTATTGCGCCGTCTATTAAGCGGATAATATTTTAAATCCCATATACCGCGATAATTTCGTACTGGAGCGAAATTGGTATTGTGCTAATGTTTGTGGATGCAGGAAAACAGGTTGGAGGGATCCAACTGGATTCCTCAACAGTATTTATTTGATTTTGAATATTTTGATATTCGTTGATTATCATATCGATATATGATATCGTTGTAGTCGTGATTGACTATTTGGTGTGTAGCATCATTGGACCAAATTTTGGAATTTTAAAAAGGGATTTCAAAGTGATTTGTTTTGAAAGTATGCTTTTATAAAATATTTTTGGAATTGATCCTTTTTAAATAAATAAACGTATAATTTTTAATGTTATAAAAATTATGATTTTTGAGAAATATAGTTAAAGGTTGATTTTTGAAAATATGGGTCAATAACTTTATAAAAAGAGTTTAATCGGGATTTTTGAATTTATTATAAAAAGTTGAAAATATAGGATTTATAAAATTTGATTATTTTATAAATCAAAATGATGAAGTTTTTAAAGGAGTTTAAAGACATTTTAAAATATTAATATAAATTGATTTATAAATTGATAATTTGTAAATTAAAATGTTTGAGTTATAAAACGAGTTTTTATAAGTGTTAGAATGAATTGTGAATGAATTTCATAAATAAATGAAATTCATAGAATTATAAACGGTGAAGTTATAAATGGAATTTTATAAGCAGTAGGTTTATAAAATTTGAAAAGTTAATTGAAGAATGGATTTTTAATTAAATGAATCTTATAAGTTATAAGATTTATGAATTGAGATGTTTAAAAGAACGATTCTTGTAAACAAATAAATTATAAGTGTTTAACTTATAATGTGAACTTTTGTTTTATAATTGAGTTATAAATCGAATAGGTTAATAAAGGAATTTATAAAGGAAGTAGTTATAAACTAAATAGAAATAGAATTTATAAACGTTGTTTTATAAATTCGCAATGACTTATTTTGATAAGTAAATTGTTGTAACCTATTAATGGAGTTATATTCACGTTTTTGAATACTGAACAATATGTTAAAGAATTGTTTAGAATGTGATATTTTGAACTAAATTAAAACGATATAACGATGTTTTAAAATGTGTTGAGATTCGAAACCATAGATTTCAACATTTATTGTTGAAATAGACGTTTTTGAGAAATGAAAAGGAAATGGTGGACTATAACACTATTGTTATAGTAAATGATTTCTAAAAGGAAATGCTTTGTATAGTATTGGGATTTATATATCTACTTTAATTTCGAATCCCTATACTAGTGATTTTGGGACGTCGTAACGATGTTTTACGCAACATTCGTTTTGGCCTAAATAAATATGTTTAAGAGAATGATTTCCTTAAAGAATGAAATATATACTTAATTTCGATTTAAGTATATTGAATATTTTCCAAGTGTTGAAAATAAATAAAATTTGTGAAGTACTTATGAATAAATAAGTATGGAAATGTTTTCCAATATAAAGCGAATATTTTGAGAATTTATCTTTTTGAAGATAAATTGAAAAGGAATATTGAAATGAATAATTGGAATCGAATATTCATAGATATTTTGGATTATAAATTCACTAAGGAATTTATAAAGGAAAGGGGAATTGTCTAAAAATAAATATTGATTTATTTTTGAAGTATTGAAAATAATATATCTTGTAAAGATATTTTGGAAAATAAATAATTTGGAAAATTATTTGGAATCTGGTGATGTGTGCATATCCATTGATAGTTCAATAACCGACTATCAATATTTCCCTTTGAATGGGTAATTTATGTGATTTGCATGAATTTGAATGCCACACTTATTTTTGAATAAGCGCTCACTATTCGGGTTAACCGGGAAAGGACCATGGGGTCGTATAACCCATTCCGAATATGTGATACGTCGTTATGATAGCATTGAAGATCGGTGTTGAAGACCCGGTATTTGCGAGAGCGATAGGATGACCTGTCGATTGACTCTGCACCGAGTTGCTCCGGTATAGAGTTCTCCATATGTGATGGTGAATCCGATCAAGATTGTGAATATCCGGATTGCAAGGACTTCTTTGTAAGTGCCTTCGGTTTTGTTCGAGCCCGGAACAGACTTGTATGGATTGTATGTCTGACATTACAAGTTGAGATATAAAGCCGATTTCTTTCAAATATATTTCTGTTGGTGGCGGCGAATTTATTCTTTTAGCTTAACACCCTTCTCTGAGACGTACGAGCTCAGAGGTTATGTAGTTGAATGTTATCAGCGATATATTCCCAATTTGGTAATGTGACATGCTGAGTGTTGCTGTAAATGATCATTGTGTTGATTATTTGTGATAGGATCATTTATTTGATCGTCTATCTTGGTGATCATTTCTATGATCATTTGTTGACCCAAAGCATGGCTTTTGTATAAAGTATGTTTTTGTGGACGTGACTTCGTCGAGCCTCACACCCCGTGAATGGTCAAAACAGGAAAGATGCGGCAAGGTTATGAGGGGTAGCGCCCTTTAGGATGTGTGCATTTCCTTATGGAAAAGGGTGGTATCATGGTATGGAGCCCAGATACTTACTCATGTTGAAAACACTTTGTTATGATTGTGTGAATTGATTACGAGCGCTCGGTGAAAGGTCCCAAAGGACCGGGGGATGGCATATTCGGTCAGTTGTTACTCAGTTAGGGGTAACCCGGCCTTGTGTTGGTAGAGATCTGGTTTGGTTCTTGGGGATGTCCATCCAGAGGCATTCTCATGTGGCAATGGGAAGTTCCTTGGCCTGATCATTCGTTGGAAATCCAAAGAAACAATACGTGACTTGTACGGTATTAGTTGTAGAACCTATCATTCACTTATGGTGGCACCCCACTGTTTGGATGGTAGCTATAGTAGGCATACGATAATGGTCGTATGTTGGCTAAGATTTATATCCTACTTTCGAAATGAATTTTCTCTACACTATACACTAATAATAATATCAAATGTTCTTTTAAATGCGTATCAAGCATCTTTGACTATCATAAGGAGAAATCTCCTCCGATTCTGCGTTTGCATGTGTGTGTGTGCGGGAGGCCTTATGGTAGTCTCATTTTTAAAAGCATTGCGAATTGATTTAAAAAAAATATATATTCCTCTATTTTGATTTTAAAGATAAATAAACTGTTTTGAGTTCCCACACCAGTCACATGACTGACTCGGAGTTTATTGTTTTCCTTCCTAAACTCTGGGTACCCACCAATTTTCACACGGGCAGTCAAGAGTTAGGTTTATCAGGATATTCTGGATATTCTGGAGTTGCTGGAGGCAAGATGGATGGCATGGCGTATTACTAGTATATAGTATTTCTTTTTCCGCTGCACTGTTTGTTGTTGTTGTTGTATACTCTGATGATACGATGAAATGTAATGTATAAAATGTAATAACTGATATAGTTCTTTGTTTAAAGATTATTTTATTATTATTATATGTTGTTCCGTTGCGAATTGTGAGATTCTGATATTGATGTGTTGTGTTCTGTTCCGTTCTATGTTTTCTCTATTTTCTTTCTGTTCTGTTCTCTGTTCTCTTTTCCTTTCTATTTTCTATCTTTCCTACTTTTTTTCTCTCTTCTTCTATCTTTTTCTTTTTCTTAAACCCTCAGTGTTCGGTTTTCCGTCGTTCGATTGCTCAGCAGTCGATAAAGTGAGTATCGATGTTGAATTTTCGGAAGACGAAGAATCGGGTCCTGACAATTTGGTATCGGAGCATATGGTTAAGCGACAACCATGGTTCTGTTGTGTGTTACTCATTAGAGATAGAGTCAGTAGTACTCTGGAATGAGTTTGAGTGTAATAATAGATATGAGAGCGTATGTGTTAGTGAATATAAAATTGATTTATATTGTGATGATTGGTTTATTGAGTGGCATATGAACTTTCGTCAGCGTAGTCCGCAAGGCTATGCCGAAGGGGTTTCTAAACACTTGAATAGAACAATTCGACACAGTATTGTTTTAAATTGGGTAAATGAAATAATTTTACCTTGATTATATTTTTATATAAAGGAATAATTTTTCAGAATTATTAAAGTGTGTGTAAGTTGATTGTTTAGTTGTTTGAATAATCTAAATAAAAGAATAATTGTATAAGCAAAAGAATTATAAGAATGGAATTATAATTAATGTGATTTACAATTATGAAATAAACTTATATATATATGAGAAGTGAAACTATATGAATATATTTATGAATATGAGAAATAAAAAAAAAATGAATTTAAAGTTAAATGAAATGTAAACTAAGTGATGTTTAAATGGAAGTTTAACTTAAGAGATGTTGAATGAAGTTGATTTTGGTATCAAACTAAATTAATAAAGTTAAGTGATAAATGTGAACTTGAGTTATATAAATAAAATTCAACTGTTGTAATTGAATTGAATGAATGGATTGAATATTAATCAATTGAATGTGAATAATTGATATGAAATAATGGATATAAGTGTTAATTCATTAAATCTAATGTTATTGGAAGTTGAATAATTGAATGTAAGTGAAGCAAAGGAATTTGGTTATAATGAATATACATTGATTGTTATATGATTGTTAGATGATTGTATATAATTCATTAAGTGTTAATGAAATTGAATTAATGAAGTTGGAAGTTAAAGTAATTGAAATTCAATTGGAAGTTAAATGAATCTTAAATAGATTGAATTTGATTTGGAAGTGAACCAACTTGAATATGAATTAGTAAATATAAACTAATTGAAAATGAATGTTAGTAAAACCATCCACTGTATATGAATCAAATGTGATTAAATTGGAAAACCTATTTCATTGAATATCAATGAGAATATAATGAATATTTATTGGTTATGGATGATAGTTGGTTGATGTTTGCATTTGTTGTTTAGTTGCATTTGCTATGTGACATATATAGTTGTTATGGAGATATATATTGTATATTGAGATTATTTTCATATATGCATGATTCTCATGTTGTTTATTGAGTGTTTAGTAGGTGCGGATCGCTTTGCTTCGCATTTGGAGCTCGCTTTCGCGCTATATTAGCTGTATATGCTTGCTAATAAAATATAAGGTACATATCTCGGATTACATACCGTACTTTTATACTTTTTCCCTTCGGGATGCCTCATTACTTGATGAGATGTATATTTGTGATATATATACTGTCATTTTTTTTTCGGATCGAGCCGCGCAAAGGAGACTATGGCGAATTTTTCTGAAAATTTAAGGCGTTAGAAATTTTTTGAGAAAGTTGGAAAATTTTGAAAACTATAAACTTTGATTTTGGAATTGAAGTTAAACAATGGTACTTGTTTTTGAAAAGATAACAAAGTATGATTTGAAAACTAAGTAAAGTATTATAAGAAGTTTAAATTTATTTTGGAAAGTTAATAAATTCTGTAACTTTTCTTACTTAATAATTTCGAGGACGAAATTCTTTTAAGGGGGGAAGATTGTAACGACCCAGAATTTTTATTAATTAAAATTTGAATATTTAATTAATTTTAAATATTAATAAGTGAATTTATAAGTCAAATAAATTTTTATTTGGATTATTGGATTTAATTGAATAATTAAATCGATAATTTAATATGTTAAATTATGGAAATAATTGAAATTTGGGTTAAATATGATTGAAAATGATTTGTAAAATTTTATTTTATCATATTGAAGTTAGAATGATATTTTAGAACTTTTAAAATCGAATTAAAAGTTAATTTGTGAAAATTGAATATTTTAATAATTAAATCGACTAGTAAAATAGTCAATTTTTGAACGGTCTCAGAATTGAACGAAACCGGTTCCATTGGATTCGTAATAGTTAGTTATTACCGGATTTCAAATTTCGTGTCAATAGGAGTTATCGTTTGATCGTGGCAGCTCGAAACGCATCGAATTATTTTTAATTTTAATTTAGCGAGTTAAAATAGCCATTTTTCAAAAAGTCTCGGATTTCCACGAAACCAGTTTCGTCGGATCCGTAATGTGATATTATTGTAAGTTTACAAATTTCAAGTCAATTGGATTTACCGTTTGTCCGGTACGAATTAAAACGCCTAGAAATCGATTTAAATCGGTTTAATTTAAATTGAACGTTTATAGCCATAACTCGCACAGATGTCCGAATTAGCTTTCGAAACCTATTCCATTGTGTCCGAAACGCGGGGTAAACCCTAGAAACGCTGGTTACGGCGCGTGAATCGGAGTTCGGAATTTCCGGATGAATAGTGTTCGATTTTTTTTCTATAAATACACCATTCACAATTAAAAAAATAAAATAAAAAGAAACCTAACCCTAATAATAACGCAGCCGCCACCCTAGAAACGAACGGCCGAAAAACTCCAACTTTCCCCTTCATTTATCTTTCAATCCATTAATCGATTCGTGAACGTATTAACTACAATATCGTTAAGCACGATGAGAGCTTCGATGTGAACGGCTATGATCGAATATGGTGTCGCGTGGAGGGAGCTAGGGGAGGCCGTTTGTGGACAGCTACGCACGAAAATCGAGGAGAAATAGAGGGCCGAGCTTCATGTGCTTCAGGCCGAACATGGAGGGAGGTGAAGGCTTCAATTTGGCACCTGCTGATCGATGTGAAGTTGAGTATCTTGCTCGCGATATTTAACCCTAGTTTAGGCAATGGGTTCGGCGGCTTCGTTAGTGACCTGTAGAAAGTAACGTGAGGGGAGAGGGAAGAAGGAGTGGACGGCAGGGATTCAAAGTGATGGAATCTACGACCAGATTAGATTTAGGTTTAATTTTTTTTTTTAAGTTGTAAATTAGTTATAAAAATTGTGTAAAACTTCAAATATTCATATCTTTTTCATACGAGGTCGAAAACGCGCGAAACTAGTTGCGTTGGAATCGTATGGACGAGCACTACGCGATGAAATTGGATTGGAGTCGTTTGGAGTTAGTGAGAATTTCGGGTAAAATTAAACGTCTGTTTAATTTTATTCGAAGTAAATCGCTAAAACGGAAATAAAATCAAGGTGAGAACTTCTCACTCAATCGAATCAGTTTCGATTTTATTTTAAATAGTTAGATTTAAAATATTTGAATGCATGTTTGAATGATGATTAATATCCATTGACTGTTAAAATAGACATTATACGCCGTTAGTAAGCGGATGTTATTTATTAAAAACATATACCGCGAATATTTCATAAACAGTGAAATTGGTATTATATATAATAGCAATATATATATATATTGGCATATGTATATATTGGAGTTATTGATTTCCCGTATTTTTTTGTTTAGCGGATGAGACCCTATTGCGCCGTCTATTAAGCGGATAATATTTTAAATCCCATATACCGCGATAATTTCGTACTGGAGCGAAATTGGTATTGTGCCAATGTTTGTGGATGCAGGAAAACAGGTTGGAGGGATCCAACTGAATTCCTCAATAGTATTTATTTGATTTTGAATATTTTGATATTCGTTGATTATCATATCGATATATGATATCGTTGTAGTCGTGATTGACTATTTGGTGTGTAGCATCATTGGACCAAATTTTGGAATTTTTAAAAAGGGATTTCAAAGTGATTTGTTTTGAAAGTATGCGTTTATAAAATATTTTTGGAATTGATCCTTTTTAAATAAATAAACGTATAATTTTTAATGTTATAAAAATTATGATTTTTGAGAAATATAGTTAAAGGTTGATTTTTGAAAATATGGGTTAATAACTTTATAAAAAGAGTTTAATCGGGATTTTTGAATTTATTATAAAAAGTTGAAAATATAGGATTTATAAAATTTGATTATTTTATAAATCAAAATGATGAAGTTTTTAAAGGAGTTTAAAGACATTTTAAAATATTAATATAAATTGATTTATAAATTGATAATTTGTAAATTAAAATGTTTGAATTATAAAACGAGTTTTTATAAGTGTTAGAATGAATTGTGAATGAATTTCATAAATAAATGAAATTCATAGAATTATAAACGGTGAAGTTATAAATGGAATTTTATAAGCAGTAGGTTTATAAAATTTGAAAAGTTAATTGAAGAATGGATTTTTGATTAAATGAATCTTATAAGTTATAAGATTTATGAATTGAGATGTTTAAAAGAACGATTCTTGTAAACAAATAAATTATAAGTGTTTAACTTATAATGTGAACTTTTGTTTTATAATTGAGTTATAAATCGAATAGGTTAATAAAGGAATTTATAAAGGAAGTAGTTATAAAATAAATAGAAATAGAATTTATAAACGTTGTTTTATAAATTCGCAATGACTTATTCTGATAAGTAAATTGTTGTAACCTATTAATGGAGTTATATTCACGTCTTGAATAGTGAACAATATGTTAAAGAATTGTTTAGAATGTGATATTTTGAACTAAATTAAAACGATCTAACGATGTTTTAAAATGTGTTGAGATTCGAAACCATAGATTTCAACATTTATTGTTGAAATAGACGTTTTCGAGAAATGAAAAGGAAATGGTGGACTATAACACTATTGTTATAGTAAATGATTTCCGAAAGGAAATGTTTTGTATAGTATTGGGATTTATATATCTACTTTAATTTCGAATCCCTATACTAGTGATTTTGGGACGTCGTAACGATGTTTTACGCAACATTCGTTTTGGCCTAAATAAATATGTTTAAGAGAATGATTTCCTTAAAGAATGAAATATATACTTAATTTCGATTTAAGTATATTGAATATTTTCCAAGTGTTGAAAATAAATAAAATTTGTGAATTACTTATGAATAAATAAGTATGGAAATGTTTTCCAATATAAAGCGAATATTTTGAGAATTTATCTTTTTGAAGATAAATTGAAAAGGAATATTGAAATGAATAATTGGAATCGAATATTCATAGATATTTTGGATTATAAATTCACTAAGGAATTTATAAAGGAAAGGGGAATTGTCTAAAAATAAATATTGATTTATTGTTGAAGTATTGAAAATAATATATCTTGTAAAGATATTTTGGAAAATAAATAATTTGGAAAATTATTTGGAATCTGGTGATGTGTGTATATCCATTGATAGTTCAATAACCGACTTTCAATATTTCCCTTTGAGAATGGGTAATTTATGTGATTTGTATGAATTTGAATGCCACACTTATTTTTGAATAAGCACTCACTATTCGGGTTAACCGGGAAAGGACCATGGGGTCGTATAACCCATTCCGAATATGTGATACGTCGTTATGATAGCATTGAAGATCGGTGTTGAAGACCCGGTATTTGCGAGAGCGATAGGATGACCCGTCGATTGACTCTGCACCGAGTTGCTCCAGTATAGAGTTCTCCATATGTGATGGTGAATCCGATCAGGATTGTGAATATCCGGATTGCAAGGACTTCTTTGTAAGTGCCTTCGGTTTTGTTCGAGCCCGGAACAGACTTGTATGGATTGTATGTCTGACATTACAAGTTGAGATATAAAGCCGATTTCTTTCAAATATATTTCTGTTGGTGGCGGAGAATTTATTCTTTTAGCTTAACACCCTTCTCTGAGACGTACGAGCTCAGAGGTTATGTAGTTGAATGTTATCAGCGATATATTCCCAATTTGGTAATGTGACATGCTGAGTGTTGCTGTAAATGATCATTGTGTTGATTATTTGTGATAGGATCATTTATTTGATCGTCTATCTTGGTGATCATTTCTATGATCATTTGTTGACCCAAAGCATGGCTTTTGTATAAAGTATGTTTTTGTGGACGTGACTTCGTCGAGCCTCACACCCCGTGAATGGTCAAAACAGGAAAGATGCGGCAAGGTTATGAGAGGTAGCGCCCTTTAGGATGTGTGCATTTCTGGAAAAGGGTGGTATCATGGTATGGAGCCCAGATACTTACTCATGTTGAAAACACTTTGTTATGATTGTGTGAATTGATTACGAGCGCTCGGTGAAAGGTCCCAAAGGACCGGGGGATGGCATATTCGGTCAGTTGTTACTCAGTTAGGGGTAACCCGGCCTTGTGTTGGTAGAGATCCGGTTTGGTTCTCGGGGATGTCCATCCAGAGGCATTCTCATGTGGCAATGGGAAGTTCCTTGGCCTGATCATTCGTTGGAAATCCAAAGAAACAATACGTGACTTGTACGGTATTAGTTGTAGAACCTATCATTCACTTATGGTGGCACCCCACTGTTTGGATGGTAGCTATAGTAGGCATACGATAATGGTCGTATGTTGGCTAAGATTTATATTCTACTTTCGAAATGAATTTTCTCTACACTATACACTAATAATAATATCAAATGTTCTTTTAAATGTGTATCAAGCATCTTTGACTATCATAAGGAGAAATCTCCTCCGATTCTGCGTTTGCATGTGTGTGTGTGCGGGAGGCCTTTTGGTAGTCTCATTTTTAAAAGCATTGCGAATTGATTTTAAAAAAAAATATATTCCTCTATTTTGATTTTAAAGATAAATAAACTGTTTTGAGTTCCCACACCAGTCACATGACTGACTCGGAGTTTATTGTTTTCCTTCCTAAACTCTGGGTGCCCACCAATTTTCACACGGGCAGTCAAGAGTTAGGTTTATCAGGATATTCTGGATATTCTGGAGTTGCTGGAGGCAAGATGGATGGCATGACGTATTACTAGTATATAGTATTTCTTTTTCCGCTGCATTGTTTGTTGTTGTTGTTGTATACTCTGATGATATGATGAAATGTAATGTATAAAATGTAATAACTGATATAGTTCTTTGTTTAAAGATTATTTTATTATTATTATATGTTGTTCCGCTGCGAATTGTGAGATTCTGATATTGATGTGTTGTGTTCTGTTCCATTCTATGTTTTCTCTATTTTCTTTCTGTTCTGTTCTCTGTTCTCTTTTCCTTTGTATTTTCTATCTTTCCTACTTTTTTTCTCTCTTCTTCTATCGTTTTCTTTTTCTTAAACCCTCAGTGTCCGGTTTTCCGTCGTTCGATTGCTCGGCAGTCGATAAAGTGAGTATCGATGTTGAATTTTCGGAAGACGAAGAATCGGGTCCTGACAGCCATCCCCCGGTCGTAACCGACCTTTATCCCGGGATTCACCAACAACCACAAAATAATAAGTTTGTAGCAACAACATAGGTTAAGTATCTGGGCTCAATACCATGATACCACCTCTATCCAGAAGGAAATGTACATATACTAAGGGGGTGTTATCCCCTAATACCCTTGCTGCATCTTTCTTGTTTTGACCATTACCGGGGTGTGAGGTCCGATGAAGTCTCGTCCATAAAGCAACGCTTTTTCACAAAATCTTCGCTTTGATCAACAAATGATCATCAGCACTCAGCACGCCACGTTACCAAATTGGGAATATATCACTAGTACCATCAACTACATAACCTCTAAGCTCGTACGTCTCAGAGAAGGGTGTTAATCTAAGAGAATAAATTCTCCGCCACCAACAGAAATGTATTTGATAGAAACCAGCTTTACATCTCAAATTGTAACATCAGACACACATTCATACAAGTCCGTTCCGGGATCGAACGGGACTTAAGGCACTTCCAAAGAAGCCCTTGCAATCCGGATATTCACCAATCACGTCCGGACTTCCATCACAAAGGGCGATAAAATCTCTATATCGAAGATCGGCCGATGCAGAGACATTCGACGGTAATCCTTCCATTTTCGAAAATATCCGATCTTCAACACCGGTCTTCAAATGCTATCCATTACGACGTATCACTATTCGGAATGGGATTTATGACCCAAAGGTCCTCTCCCAGCTAAACTGAATAACGAGCGTTTATTTTAAAAATAAGTGTTGCATTCAAATTCAAGCAAATCACAACAAATACCTATTTAAAGGTAAATATTTATAGTTGGAGGTTTAACTATCAACAGATATGCATAACATCACTAGATTCCAAATAATTTCCAAAATTATTTGGTTTCCAAAAATATCTTTACAAGATATATGTTTTTTCCACACTTTAACGGTTTGAAAACAAATTTTAAATCACTTTTCAATTTATCTTTAAAAGATATAATCTGAAAACATTTCACTTCATATTGGAAAAACATTTCCATACTTAATTAATAATAAGTAATTCACAAATCTATTTATTTTCAACATTTGGAAAATATTCAATATACTTAAATCACAATTAAGTATATATTTTATTCTTCAAGGAAAACATTCTCTTAAACACATTTATTTGAGTCAAAACGAATGTTGCGTAAAACATTGTTACAACAACCCAAAATCACTAGTATAGGGATTCGAAATTAAGATAGATATATAAATCCCAATACTATATAAAACATTTCCTTTTGAAAATCATTTACTATAACAACAGTGTTATAGCCCACCAATTCCTTATTTCTCGAAAACGTCTATTTCAACAATGAATGTTGAAATCTATGATTTCGGTACTTTAATACATTTTAAAATATCTTTAAATCGTTTTAATTCTATTTAAAATATCACTTCCCCAAAACAATTCTTTAATATATTATTCACTGTCCAAAATCGTGAATATACTTCGTTAACCAAATTCAATATTTCTACACATTTTATTTAAAGGATTATCCACTGTCCAAAATCGTGGATATATCTCCTTTAATAAGCTATAATAATTAACTTATCAAAATAAGTAAATTTTCGATTTATATAACAATGTTATAAATTCCATTTATATTTTATAACAACTTCAACTTATAAAAAATCACTTTATTAACATATTCAATCCATATCCCATTTACACGGCAAAATCCAAATTATAAGCAAATTACTTATAATTCTCTATTTACAAATTCATTCGTTTTATAACTTCACAAATCGTAGATTCTATTCTTTTATAAATTCCATTTATAACATCATTTTAAAACGTCTTTAAAACTACTTTATAATTTCATCACTTTGATTTATAAAAATCCAATTTTATAAATCTTATATATAAAGCTTTTATAATAAATTAAAAAATCTCAATTTAAACTATTTTTATAAAACCATTAACTCCATATTTCGAAAATCACATTTCAACTATATTTCTCAAAAATCATAATTTTTATAATATTAAAATTATAAAATTTATTTATTTAAAATGAATTAATTCCAAAATTTAATAAAACGTATACTTTCAAAAATCACATTAAAAACCCTCTTAAAATTTGGAAATCATCACTTTATCACTTTTAATTTTCTAAAATAGACCCAATGGTGCAACAGCACTAAATATAACAATCACGGCATCCAAAACATCATATATCATATGGTAACAGAATATATCACAATATGTGTAAAATAAATCAATACGGGTGAGGAATCCAGTTGGATCCGTCCAACATGTTTCTCCGCATTCACAGATGTTGGCACAATACCAATCCCAATTCGAGGCGGAATATCACGGTGTATGGGATTTATAAATATCATCGGCTATTATACGGCTCAATAGGGTCTCATCCGCTATATAATGGAGGAAAATCAACTCCAAGTACATATATAATACCAATCCCACTTCATGGTGGAATATCACGGTATATGTGTTTAATAAATAACCTCCGCTTATTATGCGGTGCATAGGGTCTATTTCAATGCAATAGATAATAGTTTATCATCTAAGCATACAATCAACACAATCAAGAAATTTTAAATCTAACTATTTAAAATTTAAATAGAAACACAATTCGACTGAGTGAGAAGTTCTCACCTTGCTTCCAATAGCGGTTTTAGCGTTTTATTACGAATAAAATTAAATGCGCGTTTAATTTTACTCAAAATTCACACTAGCTCCAATCAACTCCAATCTAGCTCCATCGCATAGTATTCGCGAATACGAACCCAACGTAATTCGTTACGTCGAAAATGGACCTCGTATCAAAAAGTTATTGCATTTTAAAGTTTGAACGAATTAATAACATATAATTTCAGTTTCTATTTTATATTTTTAACCTAGAATGCATCTGAGCCATTGATTTCTTTTGGTTGCATCAGGGCGTGGCCACTTTCTTCTCCCCAGGCCATGGAAACAAACTACCGCGAATACCCATTAGCCGCCATCTTTGTTCGAATTTTCGTGACCCCCCATGACGTCGAGACGACGATCGGCCATCACCACTTGAACGTGCGACCCAAGCTCCCCCATCACCTAGAAATACGTGAAACTCGACCTCCCTGATGCCTCGAAAAATGCATGCGAACGGCATACGTTCATCATCAATTTTCATTGATCCACGCACTCAAATTCGATCACAGCCGTATGGATCTGAAGATCTTGCCAAGCTCTATCGTTTTCTAGTTGAAAGTTTCTTGAATTAATGCGTGGATTAGAAGAGATTAAAGGAAGAAGAAACGAAAAAATATCCTCCATTAAAACTTTAAGTGGCGACTGACCTAATTAGGGTTTCTGAATGCAAATAATGAGTGTTGAGGTCCTTTTATAGAAAATATTCGCGCACTATGCACCCGAAATTTTTCCGAACTCCACACGAAGCGTGCCGCCTGGCATTTATAATGTTTTACCCCTATTCTGAACGCAATGGAATATATATCAGGATCCAATTCGATCATATTTGAAAGATAGGTTTTCAAATCGACTATTTAAATTTAAAATTCACTTAAACTGATTTCAGTGCGGTTTAGCTTGCCCCGGACAAACCGTAAATCGGATTGACACGAAATTTGAAATGTTACAATAATATAACATTATGGATCCAATGAAACTAGTTTCATCGAAATCTAAGACTGTTTGAAAAATGGCTATTTTTACACGTCAATTAAAAATCAAAATATTCAATTTCTACAAATTAAGTTTTAGTTTAATTTTAAAAGTTCTATAACATCATTCTAACTCCAATATAATTTAATACAACTTTGCAAATCAATTTTAATCGCATTAAACCCAATTTCCAATTATTTCTGCAATTTCAAATATTAAATTGTCGATTTAATTACCCAATTAAATCCTCATATTCAAAATTAAATTCACTCAGCTTGTAAAATTCATTCGTGAATATTTAAAATTAATTAAATAGGCGATTTTCAAACTACAGAAATTCTGGGTCGTTACAAACTTCCCCCCTTAAAAGAATTTCGTCCTCGAAATTACCAAGTAAGAAAAAGTTACAGAATCCGTTAATTTTTCAAACGTCCATTCAAATTAGATTTCAAATTCACTTAAGTGTTTAACTTTCCCAAAATCCAATAGTTAAACTTCTTATAAAAAAACCCTTCTAAGTTTTCAAATCTATACTTAGCTATCTTTTCAAACCAACCAATATCGTCTAACTTTTAACTTCAAATCAAAACTTAGTTTTCAAAATCTTCCAACTTTCTCAAAATCAAAACTTAGTGAGCATATACGGCTAATATAGCGCGAAAGCGAGCTCCAAATGCGAAGCAAGCGCAATCCGCACCTACTAAACACTCAACAAACAAATGATAACATGTATATATGCAAGTAATATCAATATACAACATATACGAACAACTATATATGCCAATATAGAAAATGCAATCAAAAGCAATAAATTCAACCATCAACCAACTATCATCCAACTAACATCCATAACCAAATCAATATTCATTCATATTCAATTAGTTTACATTCACTAATTCATATTCAAGTTGGTTCACTTCCAAATCAAATTAATTTCTATTTAAGATTCACTTAACTTCCAATTTGATTTCAATTACTTTAGCTTTCAATTTCATTATGTAACAACCCGAGTTTTTGTGAAAATTTATTATCGTCATTTAAATAATTATTGTCACTAGCAAATTGAGGATGGAGTTTTTGTTTTACCGGGTTGAAATTCTTAAAAAAATAAAATAAAATTGGTCAAGTGTTGTGAGCTTTGAAATTGTGAATATCGGCCTCTTATTTTTTTTGAGTGCCGTTCGAACCGTCCCCCTCTTTACGTTCTTTAACCCGTTCCCCTTTTTTTTATTTTCTTCATTTTTCCCATTCACTAGCCCGAAAGCAAACGAGAGCGAGAGAGTTAATGGCGGCTTCGTCCTCCTTCCTCTTCGTCCAAAAATTGGGGCTTCGACAATCATTTAACAACTTCAAATCATTCGTGTTCGATTCAGATGGCCTCTGCTTCGATTTGGCAACAAGGTGAGTAATTTATACTCACATCTAATTCAAATTCTTTGACCTCGTTTGCTTATTTCGTTTCTTTGTTTCGGCCTTGACTTGATTTTGGATGTTGAATTGGTTTCGAATTCGCTAGTTCGACTTTGGCATTGACTTGCGTACTGTCGGCCTTGGCATTTTTTATTGGCATTATTTGAAACCACTTCTGATATGAATGTTTGACCTTGACTTGTTTATCTTGGTTTTGGGTTTGGTGTTGCATCCATTGTGATATTTGTAGTAGCACTGTGCTTGAATCATTTTTGTAGTCTGCAAATTGCATGCCTGATTGTTCTGTCCACTTCGAATTGTGATCTTTGTAGTCGCTTGAGGTCACTCATATGCTGTTAGCTACTGCGTACTTGTAGTTATGTGCCAGTTGAGTTTGAGCATGTTTCCAGGCTAGTTCATTCAGGTTGTATTTGGTATCTTCACTTGAATTATTTAAAGTGTAGGTTGCTGAACTGTTAGCTTCAACTTCGAACTTGATCATTAGTAGTTAGTCTGCATTTACATACTTCACGGTAGTACTGCCACTGCCTATTTCAAACTGCATTTCGATGTTCTCTTGACATCTGTTTTGTTTTGAACTCAAACCCACTGAACCTTATTGTTATATTTGAACTTTATGCGTGTTGTCCCTTGCACCATTCATCAGTTGCATCCATTATGTTTGTTGCGATTTGTGACATTCAGGTCAGTTGCACACTTAATTCATGTGGTCTGGGTTCTTCCCTGACCTATACACTTTGATATTTTTAGACCACTGTCTTCATTGCATATGGATAATTTCTGAGGCATATCGTAGCATTGCTTGCATTACTGTCTCATTTCGATATTGAGGTTCACTGTTTGGTTAGACTTGAACTGACTGCACACATATATGTATATGTTTACTTCATGTACATATTCATATTTCATATGTTGGTCTGGTCCTGTTTTTGTATTGAACTGTACTCAGTTTAACTTGAGTTTTGTTGCACGCATGTTGTATACATTGAGTAGCCTGGTCTTTGTTTCTTATTCATCTGATGGAAAATTAGTCCAGATTTGTGTCCCTTTTGTCCATGTTCACTTGAGTTTGCTTCGTGTTGCGTGGTGCTGCATATTCACCACTGTCTTAACTGTATTTGACTCACTGCTTCGAGTCACTTGCGCATGCTCTCTGAAGTTGTGGCATTCATTCTTTACTTCCCTGATTATGTTGCAGCCATTTTACTGTATATATATATATATATATACAATGGAGGCTGTACATTAGAGTCTTGTTCATGCCATTTGGCACTGTGCTTCGAGTATATAAGCAGTTTCAATTTGTGTTGAAGTTGTCTTGACCCTTTGAACTTAGTTGATGTTGGTTTTGTGATTTTTGGTTCATTGCAGTTTGATGTAAATTGCATCTTTCTTTTGCACCATGTTGTATCATTGCCAAGTGTATTTGGTCATTCGAGCCTTCGTGCTCTGTTGGTTCAGGTTGCATAAATCCATTTTGCCTGCATCACTTGTATACTACATTTGCTAGTCTAGTCATTGCACTACACTTGTTTATGTGCACTTGTATATGCACAGTACTTGTTCAGGTGCATTTATACATTCTTTACTTTGTTTTAGTGTACATGACTTGCTACTTTGCTCATCGCCTTGTGTTGAGCCTAAAATTCATTGGGCTTGACCTCGCATTTGTCTCTGCAATTTAATCGACACTTGGCCTTATGATATTCGCGGCGACGCTTGTGAATTTTCATTGGGTACATCATCACTATAGTGGCGCGGCAGTGCACGCAAGCGTGAACTGCAGCCACACGGTATTCAATGGGTACATCATCACTATAGTGGCAAGGCAGTGCACGCAAGCGTGAACTGCAGCCACACGGTATTGGTTTTGGTGTTATTTCTTTTGCTTTTGATTTATGGATCTATTTCCTATTCAATATGTTGTAGTGGCGTGGTAGTACACGCTTGCGTATAATGCAGCCCTACTCGAGTTGTCGTTTTAATTGATGTTCCCAATTACTTGATTGTTTCCTTTGTCCAATTCATCCTTATTAGTGATTGGATAGACGAGATTTATTGTGATTGTCATCTATTCGTTATTTGATTATTATTGCTTCTGTGCATTAATAACTGAGTTTGAATTAGACTGACCCGGGTATTATTTTCTTTTGATTGTAATACTCGGGTCAGACCCGAGTTATTTCAGGTTGTAGATATTCTGCTTTGGGATGCTGCTCGAGCTATGAAGTTCTTTCATATCTTTTGGAGTTGTCGTGTCATAGTATAGGTTGATATGTCTTCATGTATATTAATCGTTAATGTACTTGTATATGTAACTTCCTGAGTCGACTGTTGTAGTTGTATCACATGTATAACTGACATCAGTTATTATATATATATATGAGACTTTTTGTTTCATCTGTGTTCCGCATTTATATTATCTGTGTTATTATTTTATATTTTTGTCCTAGACAATTATAGCCACTGTGTAGTAGCTTTGAGTTTGCATCGGCATGTCGGATTTCCTCCTGAAATGAAATGCACGCTTTTACTATCTGGCATATCGGTGCTCGCACAAAGCAATTACACGGATGGTCGCTCCTCAACAGCCTTACTCTCCGTGCTAGTTGACAGCACTACACCGTAGTGTTCTTGGCTAGCGTGGGTATAGAGGTGGGGCGTTACACATTAATTCAATTTCATATAGATTTCTATACAATCAACTAACAACAATCTAACAATCAATGTATATTCAATACAATCAAATTCACAATTTTCTTTACTTTACATTCAATTTGGTTCGACACATTTAATTAGCTTTAATGAATTAACACTTACATCCATTATTTCATATCAATTTATTTACATTCAATTGATTTACATTCAATTCATTCATTAATTCAACTGCTAATTCATTTTACCATATAAGGTTGAATTTCATTTATATAACTCAAGTTCACATCCATTTAATTCATTTTATTATTTTATTTCGATACCAAAATCAACTTTATTCAACATCACTTAAGGTATATTCCATTTCGATAGCTTATCTAATCCAAATCAATTTTTATTTAACTTTCCTTTAGTTAAATTTCAAATCATATGTCTTATTATGCCAACTCAAACTATTTCAATTTTACTAAAGTTAAAATCTTATTATCTCATATTATAAGTTCAAAAATCATTTCACTTATATTCATCAATTTCAACTTGAATTTTTAATTTCAAATTTGTTTATCACAACCAAATTTAAATTTTCAATTTACTGTGGTAGCAAATCCATCACACAGAAACTTGAAAATGATACTGATGATGCTGCAGTCATCACCCTTATTATTTCCCAGTTACACTAGTGAATTCAGTGCTTAATATTCTTTCAAAATTTTACTTTTATTCATTAATCATATCTATAAATCTTTTGCTTATATAATTTCACTATTTTCTCTTTACTTATATAAGATCATTTCACAATTGTAAATCATATTAATTATAATTCCATACTTAATAATTCATTTGCTTATAAAATTATTCTTTTACAATTGTTGTTTTTAATAAGATTATTCAAACATCTTTTAATTAACTTGTATATATTCTCACATTTTCAACGACTAAACAATCTATTTATATATAAAATTTAATAATTTTTGAAAAATTATTTACTTTATATGTAAAATTAATCAAGGTAAAATTATTTCATTTACCCTATTTAAATGATACTATGTCGACTTGCCTTGTTTAAGTGTTCAGAAATCCCTATCGATAATATGGCATCCCACATACCGACCAGAATCCAGAAACAGCTCAACGGATAAGCAAACACAATATAAAACATTTTTATATGCACTAACAAATACGCGCTCATATCTATTATTACACTCACACTCATTCTAGAGTACTACTGACTCTATCTCTAATGAGTAATTCGCAACAGAGCCAAGGTTGTCGCTTAACCAAATGCTCTGATACAAAATGTAACGTTCGGGATTTTCGACTTCTGAAAATCGACATTAATACATCCACTGTATCAACTGCCTAGCAATCGAAGGCCGGAAAACCAAATTGTTAGGGTTGAAGAAGAAGAGGTAGAAGAAGAAAGAAAGAAGAAGCAACAGAAACAATATCAGAATCTCACAATCGCAGCAAAACAAATATAAAAGATAAATGAATATTTTTAAAACAACGAACTATATCAGTTATTACATTACATTATTAGAGTCTACAACAACAAACACAATAGTGGACAGTTATATAAACCTGTCCTCACAACTGAATACACAGCGGAAAAGATAATATCGTATACAAGTGTACGTCTCGCCATCCACCTTGCCTCCAGATCTCTACAACAACTCCTGAATTCCTGAATATCCTGATAACCTGACTCTAGACTGCCCGTGTGGAAATTGGTGAGCACCCAGAGTTTAAGAAGGGGACAATAAACTCCAGGTCAGTCATGTGACTCGTGTGAGAACTTAAAACAGTTATTCTTTAAAAACAAACAAAGAAATATTTTAAAATAGATTCGCAACGTTTTAAGAAAATGTAACTACCATAAGGCCTCCCGCCACACACACAATGCAAACGCAGAATTGGAGGAGATTTCTCCTTATGATAGTCAAAGATGCTTACTACGCAAAATCATTTGATTATTATTATTATTAGTGCAAACTGTAAAAAACATTTTGAAAGTATAATATTAATCTTAGCCAGCATAGGTACCATTATAGTATGCCTACTATAGCTACCTTATTAAATGGCAGGTTCTACAACTAAATCCATAAAAGGCTCGTATTATTTCTTTGGATTTCCAACAAATGGTCAGGCCAAGGAACTTCCCATTGCCACATGGGTACGCCTCTAGAAGGACGCCTCGAGATCCTAACCGGATCTCTGCCAACACAAGGCCAGGTTACCTCTAGCTATGTAACTACTGACACGAGTATGCCATCCCCCGGTCGTAACCGAACTTTATCTCGGGATTCACCAACAACCATAAAATAATAAGTTTGCAGCAACAACATAGGTTAAGTATCTGGGCTCCATACCATGATACCACCTCTATCTAGAAGGAAATGCACATACACTAAGTGGGCGCTATCCCTTAATAACCTTGCTGCATCTTTCCTATTTTGACCATTACTGGGGTGTAAGGTCCGACAAAGTGTTGTTAACAAAGCTACGCTTTTTACAAAAGATACGCTTTAATCAACAAATGACCATCAGCACTCAGCGTGCCACGTTACCAAATTGGAAATACATCACTAGTAACCATCAACTACATAACCTCTGAGCTTGTACGTCTCAGAGAAGGGTGCTAAGCTAAGAGAATAAATTCTCCGCCACCAACAGAAATGTATTTGATAGAAACTGGCTTTACATCTCAAATTGTAACGTCAGACACGCATCCATACAAGTCTGTTCCGAGATCGAACGGAACCGGAGGCACTTCCAAAGAAGCCCTTGCAATCCGGATATTCACTAATCACGTCCGGACTTCCCATCACAAAGGGCGATAAAATCTCTATATCGGAGATAAGCCAATGCAGAGACATTCGACGGTAACCCTTCTGTTTTCGAAAATATCCGGTCTTCAACACCGGTCTTTAAATGCTATCCACTACGACGTATCACTATTTGGAATGGGATTTATGACCCAAAGATCCTCTCCCGGCTAAACCGAATAACGAGCGTTTATTTTAAAAATAAGTGTAGCATTCAAATTCCAGCAAATCACAACAAATACCCATTTAAAGGTAAATATTGATAGTCGGTTATTTAACTATCAACAGATATGCATAACATCACCAGATTCCAAATAATTTCCCAAATTATTTAATTTCCAAAAATATCTTTACAAGATATATTTTTTTCCGCGCTTCTACCGTTTGAAAACAAATTTCAAATCACTTTTCAATTTATCTTTAAAAGATATAATCTCAAAACATTTCACTTCACATTGGAAAAACATTTCCATACTTATTTAATAATAAGTAATTCACAAATCTATTTATTTTCAACATTTGGAAAATATTCAATATACTTAAATCACAATTAAGTATATATTTTATTCTTTAAGGAAAACATTCTCTTAAACACATTTATTTCAGTTAAAACAATGTTGCGTAAAACATCGTTACGACAACCCAAAATCACTAGTATAGGGATTCAAAATTAAGATAGATATATAAATCCCAATACTATATAAAACATTGCCTTTCGAAAATCATTTACTATAAAACTGTATTATAGTCCACCATTTCCTTATTTCTCGAAAACGTCTATTTCAACAATGAATGTTAAAATCTATGGTTCCGATACTTTAATACATTTTAAAACATCTTTAAATCGTTTTAATTCTATTTAAAATATCACTTTCCCAAAACATTTCTTTAACATATTATTCGCTGTCCAAAATCGTGAATATACTTCGTTAACCAAATTCAACATTTCTACACATTTTAGTTAAAGGATTATTCACTGTCCAAAATCATGGATATGTCTCCTTTTATAAGCTATAATAATTAACTTATCAAAATAAGTCGATTTCAGATTTATAAAACAATGTTTATAAATTCCATTTATATTTTATAACAACTTCAACTTATAAAAATCAATTTATTAACAAATTCTACCCATATCCCATTTACACGCCAAAATCCAAATTATAAGCAAATTACTTATAATTCTCTATTTACAAATTCATTCCTTTTATAACTTCACAAATCGTAGATTCTATTCTTTTATAAAATCCATTTATAACATCATTTTAAAACGTCTTTAAACTTCCTTTATAATTTCATCACTTTGATTTATAAAAATCCAATTTTATAAATCTTATATATAAAGCTTTTATAATAAATTCAAAAATCTTAATTTAAACTATTTTTATAAAATCATTAACTCCATATTTCAAAAATCACATTTCAACTATATTTCTCAAAAATCATAATTTTTATAACATTAAAATTATAACGTTTATTTATTTTTAATGAATCAATTCCAAAATTTAACAAAACGTATACTTTCAAAAGTCACTTTAAAAATCCTCTTAAAATTTGGAAATCATCACTTTAACACTTTTAATTTTCCAAAATAGGCCCAATGCTGCAACAACACTAAATATAACAGTCACGGCATCCAAAACATCATATATCATATGATAACAGAATATATCAAAATATCTGTAAAATAAATCAATACGGGTGAGGAATCCAGTTGGATCCCTCCAACCTATTTCCCTGCATCCACAGATGTTAGCACAATACCAATTCCAATTCGAGGCGAAATATTGCGGTATATGGGATTTATAAAATATCATCCGCTATATAATGCGGGAAAATCAACTCCAAGTACATATATAATACCAATTCCACTTCGAGGTGGAATATCGCGGTATATGTGTTTAATAAATAACCTCCGCTTATTATGCGGCGTATATGGTCTATTTCAATGCAATAGATAATAATTTATCATCTAAGCATATAGTCAACAAAATCAAGCAATTTTAAATCTAACTATTTAAAGTTTAAATCGAAACACAATTCGATTGAGTGAGAAGTTCTCACCTTGCTTCCAATAGCTGTTTTAGCGTTTTATTCCGAATAAAATTAAACACGCGTTTAATTTTACTCAAAATTCACACTAGCTCCAATCAACTCCAATCCAGCTCCATCGCGTAGTATTCGCGAATATGAACCCAATGCAATTCGTATCGTCGAAAACAGATCTCGTATCAAAAAGTTACTGCATTTTAATGTTTGAACGAATTAATAACATATAAATTTCAGTTTCTATTTTATTTTTTTAACCTAGAATGCATCTGAGCCGTTGATTTCTTTTGGTCGCATCAGGGCCGTGGCCCCTTTCTTCTCCCCAAGCCACGGAAACAAACGCACGCGAATACCCATTAGTCGCCATCTTTGTTCGAATTTTCACGACCACCCATGATGTCGAGACGACGATCAACCATCACCACTTGAACGTGCGACCCAATCTCCCGCATCACCGAGAAACATGTGAAACTCGGCCTCCTCGATTCCTCAAAAAAACGCGGGCGAACGACATACGTTCATCGTCGATTTGTCGTTGATCCACGCACTCAAATTCAATCACAGTCCTATGGATCTGAAGATCTTGCCAAGCTCTACCGTTTTCTAGTTGAAAATTTCTTGAACTAATGCGTGGATTAGAAGAGATTAAAGGAAGAAGAAACGAACAAATATCAGCCATTAAAACTTTAAGTCGCGGCTGACCTAATTAGGGTTTTTGAGTGCAAATAATGAACGTTGAGGTCCTTTTACAGAAAATATTCGCGCAATATTCACCCGAAATTTTTCCGAACACCAAACGAAGCGTGTCGCCTGGCGTTTATAATGTTTCACCCCTATTTTGAACGCAACGGAATATATATCGGGAGCCAATTCGATCATATTTGAAAGATCAATTTTCAAATCGACTATTTAAATTTAAAATTCACTAAGACCGATTTCAGTGCGTTTTAGCTTACCCCGTACAAATCGTAAATCCGACTGACACGAAATTTGAAATCTTACAGTAATAAGGATCCAATGAAACTGGTTTTTTCAAAATCCAAGATTGTTTGAAAAATGGCTATTTTTACTCGTCGGCTAAATATCAAAATATTCAATTTCTAAAAATTAACTTTTAATTAATTTTAAAAGTTCTATAACATCATTCTAACTCCAAATAATTTAATACAACTTTACAAATCAATTTTAATCACATTAAACCAAATTTTCAATTATTTCTGCAATTTCAAATATTAAATTGTCGATTTAATTGTCCAATTAAATCCTTATATTCAAAATTAAATTCACTCGGCTTATAAAATTCATTCGTGAATATTTAAAATTAATTAAATATACGACTTTCAAATGACAAAAATTCTGGGTCATTATAGAAAATCGAAAATCAATGTAACGATCCCGGATTTTAATTGAGTTTAAATTGATAATTAATTTAACTTTTGAATAAAATTGCAAAATTTATCGTTAAATAGATTCGAGTTTCTCCGAATTCAAATATGTGTTTATGTCGAACAAATATTTCAAACAAATTTATAGTTATATAAAATAGAAATTTATTTATATTATAAAACAATAAGCATAAGACATACAAGACAATTAAATATTTAGGTTGGAAATTGGAATAGGAATACATATATATAAGATAAATTATAAAATATAAAGTCAAACAACATATTACTAAAATTATGTAGAATATTAAGTGAATACATTAGAAGAATTTGAATAACATGTTAAAGAAAAAGGATAGAATTCACTTAGAATACAATGTATAAAGCAAAAGGAAGAAATATACATTCATGTTTTCAAACATATGTATAGATAAGTATGCAAAGCAAGAAACAAAATATATTCTGATATGTTCAAAAAAAACATAAATATCTTGAGCTTGTAAAAGAAGACAATAAAGAGGATAATAAAGGTTTGTACATAGCTGAAGTAAACAAATCATTCAAAACAAAAGAGGTAAGCATAAAGAAGACGATAAACATATATTCAACTAAAGCAAAGGACAAAGTAATAAATGCCAGCACAAATTATATCATCTCAGCCGAGATAAAGTAATGCAAGGCAAGAAGTAAGAACATAAACAAAGTATAAAAGAAAATATCTATGGATAAAAATTGAGTTAAGTATGTGACATAAGGTACATATGCATTAAATGCTCGCACAACATTGGTCAATTCGAATTGTTTAAAATATTTTCAGCCTCCAAAAATCTCTGATTTATACTTGTACAAATCCAAAATATTTGCTTCCTGATGTATAAGCCAAGTAATAATCCCTGTACATTCTTTCCTATATATCAATCTCTCATCTCAGTTTCGTTCCATCCAAAGGAGAGCAAATCCGAAGTAAATACAATTTCAACTTTAACAAAGATTCAACTTAACCATAATCCAAAACAACATACAACTCAGATCTACCAGAGAATCAAAGCAGAAGGCTTGCAACTAGAAATTCAAAGCCAGTTTCAAATACTGAAGACTCTGTTCATTTCTTGACCACAGTGAGTAACATCACTAATTTAAATATTAAGTATATTAGTATGGTTACATGCTCATCTCTGAAATTAAGTATGTTTGTGAGCATATTTTAATCGTTTTGTTATATATATACTGATGTGTGCAATGTTGTTGATATGAATTCTTTCCCTCTGATTTTAGTTCCCAGGCTCAATTACGAATCAAACTTTACTTGCTCTTAATCCAATCATTATTAGTACTTAAATTTCGAACATAATATGTTTGTTGTATCATAGTTTTAAGTTTAAAAATTGGTTTAAGTTAAGCTAATTTGTTTTGGCCTCTGGAAATAATAAAACGACAGTGAAACTTAAATAAGTAAAAAAAATCAATTATCGTGATTGATGGATTCAGATATATGAATCGAATGCTTAAACCAAAATTTGATTTTTAAAACTAAAATTGCTATTTTTAGTAATCGGATTTGAGGGCATTTCTGGTTTGACCAGAAATGAGTATTTAAGTGCTCTCTGGTGATCCCAGTGATTGGAGAGGCTGGAATTCTGTCTGGCGGTCGAGGAGTGACTGGTGAATGGAGGAAAATTGGTCGGTGGATGATCAATGGTCGGTGGTGGCAATGGTGATGGGTTCTTCTTTCAAAACCTAGTTTTGGGAAGTGCTGGAATGTTGGGTCGTCGCAAGGCCTATGGTGCATCGAGTTCGTTGTGACTCTGGGAGAGGGTAGAAGGGGTGTTGGCGAGTGGATGGCCGAAGTTTTAGTATTTCTGATTGTCGAGGATTCGAGTTCATCGCGGTTCCCAGGTTTGGGTGGTGAAGCTAGTTGGCATTTCCAGGTTTTGTTTTTTGTGCTCGATTTTGTTTTTAAGGGAATATCAGAATTCAGGTGGTTGGGATTAGATTATGGCTGATCGTCGACATGCTCGACGTTGTAGCATCGCTTGGAGTCGATCACCGCCGTTGTACACATGCATGAGCACGTTGTTTTGGATCTGGAGCTTATTTGCTTTGGGTTTACAGGTTTTCAAACCTGTAATGTTAAATTCCGAACTGAATTTTAAAATGTTAAGCAAAGTTTTAAAACAAGTGTAATCTAAGTTTTAAATCTGGAAATTGAGTTTGAATCACAGTTTTTAAAATAAAATAAAGTTTTTAAATTTAAATCGTTTTAACTACTTTAAAATGGTAAAATAGTTGAATTTTAAAAATGAAGTTTTTGATGTAAGTAAAGTTTTAAAATCTATGTTTAATCTGGAATAAAAATTTAATATGTATTTCAATTTTGAAATTAATGGAAGTTTTTGAATATAAAATGATTTGAACAATTTTGATTGTCAAAGTGTATTTCAAGATTGATTTGAAATTAAAATGAAATTGGGTTTTAAATTCTTTTAAACTTCTATTATAAGATAAATAATTATTTAACTTGTGAAATAAGAGGGTTTTTAAATTGTTTTAAACTTTTTTAAAGTTAATTTGTTTTCATTTTAAATCTTAAAATTTAAAATGAAATTTTAAAAGTAAAATATAAAAGTAAATTGTTTAAGTGACTTGTTAATGATAACTTGATTCATTAATAAGAAAAATATTTTATCCTTAAAATAAATGAAGATCAATGATTTGTAATTATTAAGTCAATTAAAATGGATAAATTATTTATTTAATTAATTAATGATTTGGATTAATTAAATAAGTAATTAAAGGTTTAAATTAATTACGGTTTAAATATTAATTAAGTTGGGAATAATTAATTGTAAATTTAGGATTATTAATTAGATATCAATTAATGATTTAAAGTTGATTAATCTAGTGATTGAGCAAAAATTTAATTTAAGGATAATGTGATAAATTAATTAAGGTAATTAATTTGAGAACAATTAACTTATTAAAGGTTAATTAATTAATGAAAGTGATTAAAGAATGATTATTAATTAAGGATTAAATAATTAATTATTGTAATTAATTAAGATTAATTAATCAAAGGATTAATTATTAATTAAAGGTTAATTTATGATTAAGGATAATTAATTAAATTGTAATTCATTAATGTTAATTAACCAGATTAGTGATTAATCTGGTTTCAATTAATCAGATGATCAATTAACCTTACTTATGGATGTTTGAATTGTGTGAATTACTTTGAATTGTTGATGTTTCTGCTGTGTGATGCTTGTGATATGAATTGTTTTAATTTAATCTGTGATGAATGTAATTTATTTATCTGTGGATCTGCGAATGGAAGATAAGCGTGATAGAGATACACCGCTTGTCCATAATTACTGTGTTTGAATCTGTGATGATTGAATGATGTTGCACTATTGTGTTAAACCCCTGTACCACACTTATACACACACAAATATGGATTTCACGAGGAAATCGGTTAAGTCACAGATATTTGAATTTAATTCAAAATAGTTTAAAAGTTGAATATTTGAATCCAAATGGTTTTGGAAATGGATTTGCTTTAAAGTGAAAAGCTTTTGAAATGGAATTTCAAAGATTAAAATTATTTTTTAATAACTTGATTGAGTTGAAGTTTAAATAATTTGATTTGAAATTTAAATTCAAAATTTGAAATTAAATTCTTTGTTTGAAAACTAGAGATAAAGGTGTTATACAAGTTATTTATGGGTTACGCCATTTTAATGGTATTGATTTGGGAATTTGAATTTAATTCAAGGGTTTTAACTCGTGCAATATAATTGAATTTTTCTAAAACGAAAACTATTTGTTTTCAAATAAAAAAAGCTTTCATATGAAAATTGAACTTCCAATTTGTGATAAAAGGATTTCAAATCTAAAATGAAAATGGTCCTCTAAGTAGTGAATAAATCTTTGGAAACGGTTTGAAAGCTATAAGTTAAATCTTTTATTTAAAGATTTGATGAGCTAATCCTAATTTGAATGGAAATTGTTTTGAAATCTATGAATGGATCTTTGTAAAACTGGGTGAACTTTGTGAAATGAATGATTTTGTTTTAAAAAAGATTGGAAATGGTAATTTGTTCAAGCCATTTGGAAGAAAAGTTTTGGGTAATAAGTTGTGACTTAACTAATACCCCAATATCCATATGTTTCTTGCAAATATTGCACTCACTATTCGGTTTAGTCGGAAGAGGGCCTTTGTGTCATACAGCCCATTCCGAATATGTGATACGACGTTATGGATAGCATTTGAAGACCGGTGGTGAAGACCGGATATTTTCGGAAGCAAAAGGATAACTCGTCGAATGCCTCTGCATCGACTGGTCCCTGGTATAGAGACTCCATATGTGATGGGAAGTCCGGACGTGATTAGGGATTATCCAGATTTGCAAGGGCTTCTTCGGAAGTGCCTTCGGTTCTGTTCGAACCCGAAACAGACTTGTATAGTTGTATGTCTGACACTACACTTTGAGATATAAAGCAGATTTCTTTCAAACACATATTTTTTGGTGGCGGAGAATTTATTCTTTTAGCTAACACCCTTCTCTGAGACGTACGAGCTTAGAGGTTATGTAGTTGAAGGTTATCAGCGATATACTCCCAATTTGGTAGCGTGGCATGCTAAGTTCTGCTGTGTGTTGATCATCATTTGTTGATCATTTGTGATCAAAGCATGACTTTATGAAAAAGCGTAGGTTTGTGGACGAGACCTCATCGAGCCTCAAAAACCGGTAATGGTCGAAACAGGAAAGATGTGGCAAGGTTTCTGGAGTAGCTCCCCTAGGGTATGACCATTCCTTCGTGAAAAGTGTTTTATCATGGTATGGAGGCCAGATACTTACTCATGTGGGCGCTGTAGTATATTTACTATTACTGTGTGATGTTGGTGTAGAGGATCCTCGTATAAAGGTCCAAAAGGACCGTGGTGGGCATACCTGAGGTTTTACTACCTAGGAAGGGGGTAGCCGGCCTTGTTTGGCAGAGAGTTGGGTAAGTTCTCGGGGCGTCCCACCAGAGGCGTTCCCATGTGGCAATAGGAAGTTCCTTAGCCTGACCATTTGTTGGAAAAATCAAAAGAAACAATACGCGCCCTGTACGGTTTTAGTTGTATAACCTGCCATGGAATTTGGCGGCAACCTGCTATTGAACATGGTAGCTATAGTAGGCATAAGTCCGGAATGCCTATACCGGCTAAGATTAATATTGTACTTTCAAAATGTTTTCTACACTATGCACTAATAATAATATTAAATGATTTCGCGTTTCAAGCATATTTGACTATCATAAGGAGAAATCTCCTCCAATTCTGCATTTGCATAGTGTGTGTGGCGGGAGGCCTTATGGTAGTTTCATTTTCCAAAAAGCTTTGCAGATTCCAATCTAAATTCTTTTGTTTGTTTTTAAAGATAAACTGTTTTGTTTGCTCACACCAGTCCCACGACTGACCTAGAGTTTATTGTTTCTTTCCTAAACTCTAGGTGCCCACTGTTTTCCACACGAACAGTCTAGAGTTGGGTTTTTCAGATAGTCAGATTAGTAGATTATCTAGAGCTAGTTCAGTCTTTGGATGCGTACTGCACTTGCTTGTCTTTGTGCATCGTTATTGGGAGTTCGAGCTATTTCTGGATTGGTGCCTTGGAGATGGAGATTATCCGCTGCTGGAGTTATATGTTTTCTTTCCGCTGGTAGTTCTTGTGTCATATCTCTGATGTATTTTGACATTCATTGTATCATTCATTGTATCACATGTTGTATCTGAATGTTGTATCAATGTTGTATATATTGATATTCATTTACTTTCGCTGTGTTGTTATACTTAATGGTGTTATAAGCTTCGGCGATCCTGATTTGAATGGTCGAATCTACGACATTCGAGTACGATGTGAAGTATGGGTGTCGATTTTCGAGCGCGAAAAATTCGTATCGTTTCATTTGGTATCAGAGCTGAGGGTTAAAACTTTAGTTCAGGAGTATAACACATTAAGTAGCTCATTAGAGATAGGGTGAAGTAAACCCTAGAATGAGTGTATCCCTAAGATATCCGTTCGAATGCCTCAGTAAATTCTCTTACTATCCACTGATGGTAAGTATGAGGGCAAGAAGAGGACGAGATTGGGGACATGGGAGTACCATTACAAATGGTCATTACCATTCAACAGTGGAAAGAATTTTCTCTATCAACCTTCTTTGATTCGTTTCCAAATTCCTTTGATTTCTTCATGACAGCTCCAAAAAGAAGTTTCAGTGTGATGGCCTACGAATCGTTGTAGAAAATCCTTACTTCGTATCTTTATCGGTTTCTTATCAGTTTTTCAATTTAAACTTTAACAAATTTGAATTTGAAATTTGAAATAAATTGAAATTTTTTAATTGAGTTAAATTGATTAATAGAATATGGTGCTAAATTTGAATTGTATCGATAAAACAATTTCGTTTAAAACCAAATTTAAAATTTTGTTGTAATTTCTTGTGTATATTGAAGTCCGAAGAGGGACAAGTTAGTATATAATTTGAGATATCCCGACTTGATTTTGGAATCCATATCTAATGTTTGGAAGTTATGGAAAATTAAATTCGTTGTTTGGGTCTCGATATATTCTACGAATGGTTAGTTGCCCTTTGAACTAACCAATGCCACTGCATACTTCGTAGATCTGGATAACCCGAGTATCTTATGAAAAAATAAATAGATTCGTTCTTGTATCAATTATTGATATTCTGATTTGGTAAGCCAAATGAAGAATAAATGTTCAGTCTGATTTGATGAAACATTCTTCATCTATCTTTGTGTCTCCTGGGCAAATTTCGGGGATGAAATCTTAAGGGGGGAATCTATAACGATCCCAGATTTTAATTTAGTTTAAATTGATAATTAATTTAATTTTGGAATAAAATTGCAAAATTTATCGATAAATAGATTCGAATTTCTTCGAATTCAAATAAGTGTTCATGTCGAAAAAATATTTCAAACAAATTTATAGTTATATAAAATAGAAATTTATTTATATTATAAAATAATAAGTATAAGACATACAAGACAAATAAATATTTAGGTTGGAAATTGGAACAGGAATACATATATATAAGATAAATTATAAAATATAAAGTCAAACAGCATATTAATAAAATTATGTAGAATATTAAGTGAATACATTAGAAGAATTTGAATAACATGTTAAAGAAAAAGGATAGAATTCAAATAGAATACAAAGTATAAAGCATAACGAAGAAATATACATTCATGTTTTCAAACATATGTATAGATAAGTATGCAAAGCATGAAACAAAATACATTCTGATATGTTCAAACAAAACATAAATATCTTGAGCTTGTAAAAGAAGACAATAAAGAGGACAATAAAGGTTTGTACATGGCTGAAGTAAACAAATCATTCAAAACAAAAGAGGTAAGCATAAAGAAGACAATAAACAAATATTCAACTAAAGCAAAGGAAAAGTAATAAATGCTAGCACAAATTATATCATCTCAGCCGAGTTAAAGTAATGCAAGGAAAGAAGTAAGAACATAAACAAAGTATAAAAGAAAATATCTATGGATAAAAAATGAGATAAGTATGTGACATAAGGTACATATGCATTAAATGCTAGCACAACATTGGTCAATTCAAATTGTTTAAAATATTTTCAGCCTCCAAAAATCTCTGATTTATACTTGTACAAAACCAAAATATTGTCTTCTTGATGTACAATCCAAGTAATAATCCCTGTACATTCTTTCCTATATATCAATCTTTCATCTCAGTTTCGTTCCATCCAAAGCCGAGCATATCCAAAGTAAATACTATTTCAACTTGAATAAAGATTCAACTTAACCATATTCCAAAACAACATACAACTCAGATCAACCAGAGACTCAAAGTAGAAGGCTTGCAACTGGAAATTCAAAGCCAGTTTCAAATACTACAGACTCTATTCATTTCTTGACCATAGTGAGTAACATCACTAATTTAAATATTAAGTATATTAATATGGTTACATGCTCATCTCTGAAATTAAGTATGTTTGTGAGCATATTTTAATCTTTGTGTTTATATATATATACTGGTGTGTGCAATGCTGTTGATCTGAATTCTTTCCCTCTGACTTTAGTTCCCAGGCTCAATTACTAATCAAACTTTACTTGCTTTTAATCCAATCTTTATTAGTACTTAAGTTTCGAACAAAATATGTTTGCTGTATCATAGTTTTAAGTTTAAAAATAGGTTTAATTTAAGCTAATTTGTTTTGGCCTCTGGAAATAATAAAACAACAGTGAAACTTAAATAAGTAAAAAAAATATTCAATTATCATGATTGATGGATTCAAGTATATGAATCAAATGCTTAAACCAAAATTTGATTTTTAAAACTAAAATCGCTATTTTTAGTAATCCGATTTGAGGGCATTTCTAGGTTGACCAAAAATGAGTATTTATGTGCTCTCTGGTGATCCCAGTGATTGGAGAGGCTAGAATTCTGTCTTGAGGTCGAGGAGTGATTGGTGAATGGAGGAAAATTGATCGGTGGATGATCAATGGCCGGTGGTGGCAGTGGTGATGGGTTCTTCTTTCTAAACCTAGTTCTGGGCAGTGCTGGGGTGTTGGGTCGTCGCGAGGCGTATGGTGCATCGAGTTCATCGTGACTTTGGAAGAGGGTAGAAGGGGTGTTGACTAGTGGATGGCCGAAGTTTTAGTATTTATGATGGTCGAGGAATCGAGTTCGTCGCGGTTCCCAGGTTTGGGTGGTGAAGCTAGTTGGCATTTCCAGGTTTTGATTTTTGTGCTCGATTTTGATTTGGAGGGAATATCGGAATTCAGGTGGTTGGGGATTGGATTATGGCTGATCGTCGACGTGCTCGATATTGTAGCATCGCCTGGAGTCGATCACCGCCGCTGTACACGTGCACGAGCATGTTGTTTTGGACCTGGAGCTTGTTTTGTTTGGGTGTTACAGATTTTCAAACCTGTAATGTTAAATTCCAAACCGAATTTTAAAATTTTAAGAAAAGTTTTAAAACAAGTGTAATCAAAGTTTTAAGTTTGGAAATTGAGTTTGAATCTCTGTTTCTAAAATAAAATAATGTTTTTAAAGTTAAATCGTTTTAACTACTTTAAAATGGTTAAATAGTTGAATTTTAAAAATGAAGTATTTGATGCAAGTTAAGTTTTAAAATCTAAGTTTAATCTGGAATCAAAATTTAATATGTATTTCAATTTTGAAATAAATGGAAGTTTTTAAATATAAAATGATTTAAACAATTTTGATTGTCAAAGTGTATTTTAAAATTGATTTGAAACTAAAATGAAATTGGGTTTTAAATTCTTTTAAAATTCTATTATAAGATAAATAATTCTTTAACTAGTGAAATAAGAGGGTTTTGAAATTGTTTTAAACTTTGTTAAAGTTAATTTGTTTTCATTTTAAAACCTAAAATTTAAAATGAAATTTTAAAAGTAAAATATAAAAGTAAATTGTTTAAGTGACTTGTTAATGATAACTTGATTCATTAATAAGAAAAATGTTTTATCCTTAAAATAAACGAAGATCAATGATTTGTAATTATTAAGTCAATTAAAATGGATAATTTATTTATTTAATTAATTAATGATTTGGATTAATTAAATAAGTAACTAAAGGTTAAACTAATTAATTAAGGTTTAAAGATTAATTAAGTAGGGAATAATTAATTGAAAATTAAGGTTTATCAATTAGATATTAATTAATTATTTAAACTTGATTAATCAAGTAATTAAGCAAAAATTTAATTCAAGGATAATGTGATAAATTAATTAAGGTAATTAATTTGATAACAATTAACTTATTAAAGGTTAATTAATTAATGAAAGTGATTAAAGAATGATCATTAATTAAGGATTAAATAATTAATTATTGTAATTAATTAAGATTAATTAATCAAAGGATTAATTATTAATTAAAGGTTAATTTATGATTAAGGATAATTAATTAAATTGTAATTCATTAATGTTAATTAACCAGATTAGTGATTAATCTGGTTTAAATTAATCAGATGATCAATTAACATTACTTATGGATGTTTGAATTGTATTAATTACTTTGAATTGTTGATATCTCTACCGTGTGATGCTTGTGATATGAATTGTTTTAATTCAATCTGTGACGAATGTTATTTATTTGTCTATGATTTATCTGTGGATCTGTGAATGGAAGATAAGCGTGATGGAGATACACCGCTTGTCCATAATTACTTTGTTTGAATCTGTGATGATTGAATGATGTTGCACTATTGTGTTAAACACCTGGACCACACTTATACACACACAAATATCGATTTCACAAGGAAATCGGTTAAGTCACAGATATTTGAATTCAATTCAAAATAGTTTAAAAGTTGAATATTTGAATCCAAATGGTTTTGGAAATGGACCGGGTTTAAAGTGAAAAGCTTTTGAAATGGAACTTCAAAGATTAAAATTATTTTTGAATAACTTGATTAAGTTGAAGTTTAAATAATTTGATTTGAAATTTAAATTCAAAATTTGAAATTGAATTCTTTGTTTGAAAACTAGGGATTAAAGGTGTTATACAAGTTATTTATGGGTTACGCCTTTTTAAAGGTATTGATTTGGGAATTTGAATTTAATTCAAGGGTTTTAACTTGTGCAAATACAATTGAATTTTTCTAAAACGAAAACTATTTGTTTTCAAATAATAAAAGCTTCCATATAAGAAACGAACTTCCAATTTGTGATAAAAGGATTTCAGGTCTAAAATGAAAATGGTCCTCAAAGTAATGAATAAATCTTTGGAAACGGTTTGAAAGCTATAAGTTAAATCTTTAATTTAAAGATTTAATGAGCTAATCCTAATTGGAATGGAAATTGTTTTGAAATTTATGAATGGATCTTCGTAAAACTGGGTGAACTTTGTGAAATGAATCTTTTTGTTTTAAAAAAGATTGGAAATGGTAATTTGTTTCAACCATTTGGAATAAAAGTTTTGGGTAATAAGTTGTGACTTAACTGAGACCCCAATATCATATATTTCTTGTAAATATTGCGCTCACTATTCCGTTTAGCCAGAAGAGGACCTTTGTGTCATATAGCCCATTCCGAATATGAGATACGACGTTATGGATAGCTTTTGAAGACCGGTGGTGAAGATTGACTATTTTCGAAAGCGAAAGGATAACTCGTCGAATGTCTCTGCATCGACCGGTCCGCGGTATAGAGACTCCATATGTGATGGGAAGTCCAGACATGATTAGGGATTATCCGGATTTGAAAGGGCTTCTTCGGAAGTGCCTTCGGTTCTGTTCGAACCCAAAACAGACTTGTATGGTTGTATGTCTGACACTACACTTTGAGATATAAAGCAGATTTCTTTCAAACACATATCTGTTGGTGGCGGAGAATTTATTCGTTTAGCTAACACCCTTCTCTGAGACGTACGAGCTCAGAGGTTATGTAGTTGAAGGTTATCAGCGATATACTCCCAATTTGGTAGTGTGGCATGCTAAGTGCTGCTATGTGTTGATGATCATTTGTTGATCATTTGTGATCAAAGTATGGCTTTATGAAAAAGAGTAGCTTTGTGGATGAGACCTCATCGAGCCTCACAAACCGGTAATGGTTGAAATAGAAAAGATGCGTAAGGTTTCAGGGGCAGCTCCCCTAGGGTACGACCATTCCTTCCGGAAAAAGGTAGTATCATGGTATGGAGCCCAGATACTTAATCGTGTGGGCACTGTAGTATATTTATTATTACTCTGTGATGTTGGTGTAGAGGATCCTCGTATAAAGGTCCAAAAGGACTGTGGTTGGCATATCTGAGATTTTACTACCCGGGAAGGGGGTAGCCGGCCTTGTTTGGCAGAGAGCTGGGTAGGTTCTCGGGGCATCCTACCAGAGGCGTTCCCATATGGCAATAGGAAGTTCCTTAGCCTGACCATTTGTTGGAAAAATCCAAAGAAACAATATGCGCCCTGTACGACTTTAGTTGTATAACCTGCCATGGAATGTGGCGTTAACCTGCTATTGAACATGGTAGCTATGGTAAGAATAAGTGCGGAATGCCTATGCTGGCTAAGATTAATATTATACTTTCGAAATGTTTTCTGCATTATGCACTAATAATAATATTAAAGGACTTTCGCGTATCAAGCATTTTTGTCTATGATAAGGAGAAATCTCCTCCAATTTTGCGTTTGCATAGTGTGTGTGGCGGGTGGCCTTATGGTAGTTTCATTTTCCAAAAAGCATTGCGGATTCCAATCTAAATTCTTTTGTTTGTTTTTAAAGATAAACTATTTTGTTTGCTCACACCAGTCCCACAACTGACCTAGAGTTTATTGTTTCTTTCCTAAACTTTGGGTGCCCACTAATTTCCACGCGGGCAGTCTAGAGTTGGGTTTTTCAGATAGCCAGATTAGTAGATTATCTGGAGCTAGTTCAGTCTTTGGATGCGGACTGCACTTGCTTATCTTTGTGCATCGTTATTGGGAGTTCGAGCTATTTCTGGATTGGCGCCTTGGAGATGGAGATTATCCACTACTGGAGTTATCTATTTTCTTTCCGCTGTTAGTTCTTATATGATATCTCTGATGTATATTGACATTCATTGTATCATTCATTGTATCAGATGCTGTATTTGAATATTGTATCAATGTTGTATATATTGATATTCATTTTCTTCCGCTGAGTTGTTATACTTAATGGTATTATAAGCTCCGGCGAACCGGATAGGAGATGAAATTCCTGTTATACATCTCTGAATCCATTATAGTAATATTTCTATTCTACTTATTTTGATTTGACTTACATAAGATCTTTTAGTCCTGACTCGAGTGTTTTGTCTTTTTATTATGCTCGGGTCAGTCTGAGCTTTTTTAGTGTATTGAAGACCATTATATTTTGGAGGATGAAGACGGAGACGAGTCTACTATTTATTATTAATTATTCCACTACGTCATGTGTTCCGCTGCATTATTTATTTATTTCTACTGTATGTATAACTCTGATTTGTATTGTAAAGGTGTAATCAAATGTTATTTGTAAAACAGCTTCATGAACTGTTTATTTGACTTTTATATTTTGTCATTCCGCTGCGAGATTCTGTGTTTTATCTTTCCTTCTTTTCTATTATTTTCTTATTTACCCCATTAACAGTCTTACCTTTTGAATGATTTTAGTTAACATGTGTGGTTTATTGTCGATTTAAATCGTCCAAAAGGGTGGGATGTTACAATTTAGCTGAATAAAGTTTGTGTTATTTCATCTTAAATCAATTTAAGTACTGATGACCTAATTAATGAGTTCGTTTAAGCTTTAATTGACTAAGTAAATACTTAAGAATGTTTTTAAATCTTAATTAATATTGTAATTAAGTAGTTAATATAAGATAAGTTTTAAATTTAATTAACAGTTAACGCTTTTAAGTTAGTAATAAATTGATTTCAAAGTTTAGGGAAGATTTTTTTAAAATGTTAATTATGATAAATAATTATTATTAATTAATTGTTTAAAAAGGGTAGTTAAGAATGGTTAATTAATTTATAATTGTAATTAATTAAGTAATTAAGGGTTTATCAATTTGTAAATAAAGATTGGTAAATTAATAATTAAGTATCTAATTTATTTGAAATTTACAATTGTTAATGATAATTAAATATAAAGATGGTTAAATAAAGATTTTTTATGATAAGTTAGAGATTAATGAACGGATAATTACTTATGGGTGTTTGGATAATTAATGATAGCCAATTTCATGATTAAGGTTCATTAATTACACAATTAAGGCCAATTAAATATTGATTAAAAAGTAATTAATTAATTAAAGTTGAATAAGTGATTAGGAATAATCACTTATTGTAATTAATTAAGAATAATTAATTAAATGGTAATTAATTAAGGGTTGATTAATTTATTAATGAATTAATTATGGGAAATTAAGTAATGGATAATTAAATAAATAAAGGTTAATTATTTAACAATTAAAGACTGATTAATTTAATTAATAAATGATTAAAGGATAGTCAATCAAATGATTTGAAATTAATTAATGTTAATTAACCATGACTGATGACTTATCTGATTTAAATTAATCAGATAATTAATTGAGCTTACTTATGGATGTTTGAATTCTATTGATTGTCAAACTGTTTGATATTTCAGATATGTTATGCTTTGTGCTATGAATTATTTCGGTGTGATCTGTGATGAATGTAATTTATTTATCTGTGATAAATTTATATTATTTATCTGCGAATCTGTGAATGAACGATAAGCGTTATAGATTATACCGCTTATCAATATCGACGTGCTTAAATATGTGATGTGATGATTGACGATGTTGCACTATTGTGTAAAACCCCTGGACTACACCATACACACACAAATATGGATTGCACGAGGAAATCGGTTAAGTCACAGATTTTTGACAATTTTAAAGACTAAATTCTTGAATCCAAAATAGTTTTGGAATTGGAATTGAAAGATTTGTAGAATGAGTTTCAAAAATAAAAGTTATTTTAAATAACTTAATTGTTAATACCGATTTAAACGGCGACTCAAGCACCTAAGGAAAATGACCTAACGACTTGACAACCTAAAGGACTAAGCGACTTAGTGGTCCAACGACCTACAACTTAACGGGCTAAAGGCTCTAGTGATTCTATGGGTTGAAGGCCTACGACCTAATGACCTAGCTATCAACACAGGGCAACAGTATATCGCAACAGAGAAATGCAGCGACCTAGCGCCTTAATGATCTAAGCGACCTAGCAACCTAATGAACTACGCGACCTAGCGAGCTAACGACCTAGCTAGTTTACGACCTAGCGGACTACAAGCTTCATATCCTTATGTCGCTTAGTACTAGGCCGAACCTGCACTAGATCGTTGTTGCTCCTGAACCCAGCCTAGGTCGCTCCACCTGGTGTTTCGACATGACTAGGTCGCCTACCATCCTTCCATAAGTCTCTACGACCTACTAACTCACTTGGTCGACCTAGTGCAACTCTGTTAAGCCGTAAACCATGTTCTCTAGGTCGCTCACGACCTACAACCTATCCCTAGGTCGCTCATGACCTACAAGTTGTCCAGATTTCTCCCTATAAATACCTCACCTACTCCAATTGTAAAAGGACTTTTGGCTCATTTCTGGGACGCCTATACTCTGCTGATTTCTCGATTCACCCGACACTTCAAACATGAAAGACATTTCAACGAACTTCAAGGAGAGATCTAGTACATTCAACATGAATTTGAATAATTATCCGAAATCGGAGTTCTAGCTATTTGTCTAAGTGGTGTTGCAATCGGAGATTGTTGTAAAAGTTGTAACTGAATCAGCGATAAAGGAGATTAAAGTGGACGTAGGCTTAACATGAAGCCGAACCACTATAAAACTGTTGTCTCTTTACTGTTTTTTTCTGTGACTTTTCTACTTACTTTTAATTCCCGTATTGACGGGTGGTGCTTTCACTTTATATCTACTTACGCCGGGGTGTTAGCATTCAATTTTAGCGTTAACATTTTTGGTGCTTTCACTGAGAACATAGAACTCAGGGTGTTTTCATCATTGCTTCGCAAATTTGTTGAAAGAATCTCTCTCAAAACTAGAATTCTATCAGAGATTATGGCTCCTGGAAGAAAGCGCGGATCTACTAGACCCGGTGATGTCCATGAAAATACTGCCGCTTCTCCTTCGTCAAGTCAAGCAGCTCCAAGTGCTGGAATTACACGGGTAGAGTTGGACGCTGCAGTGTATGGGTTATATCAGCAGATGGAAGCGTAGAATGCTTTAATGCTTGATGGGTTGAATGCTTTGCTCGGAGTTAACCATCAACCAGTGAATAATGAAGAAAACTTTGCTAATGATGTTCATAATCCTGAAGAGAGGAATATTCCTCAAAAGGAAGCTTGCCCCGCTGAAGAGGCACCTCCCCAGGCTGGAGGATCAAGGCCACAGCCGACTCTCCATGAACGTTTGTCCAGGCAAACTTCCGAGAAAATGGATGAAGTCTATCCCGCAGAGCCTCTGAACGATGAGGAATATCTCTCAAGAATGGTTCGATAGATTATGAAAGAAAGTATGCAAAGGGAAGAAGATGAAAAGGAATGTGGGTTCGCTCCAAGCAAAACTCTGCTCACCGAAAGGATTCTGAAGGCGGAATTCCCAAGGAAGTTTGTTCCCTCAACCATCCCGACTTATAAGGGAACAAGCGACCCTAACCAATTCCTATAAAAGTATGACTGGCACATGACTGGTGCCAGAGCATCGGATGAGATCAAATGTCAGTACTTTTCGGTATACTTGGAAGGAGTGGCTCTACTCTGGTTCACAAAGTTACCGGTCTGGTCTGTAGACCAGTTCTTCGATTTAACTCGGAAGTTTAAAGAACAATTCAGGTTGTATGCTTCAAAGGCAAAGGACATAATGTCACTGTCCAGCCTGGAACAGAATCCCGAAGAATCTATTAGATCTTTGTTAAACTGCTTCAACATAGCCTTGGCTGAAGTCGACAATGCAGAGCCATGAATGGTCTTGACCTGCTTAATGAGGGATATCGACAAATCGTGTGAGTTTGGGAAATGGTTGAAGATGAAGGAACCAAACTCGCTTGAGAAATTCTACAAGAAAGCCGACGAGTTCATGCGCTTGGAAAGCCTTCCTGCGCCGGTGAAAGTGGCATTGACAAAGGTTAAGAATAACACTGCTCCTCCTACCAAAAAGGAATTCGAAAGTCAGAAGAGGGAGAATAACAGTGGGAGGAAGCAGAAGGATGTGAAGAAACCTCGCTTCTCAAAGCCTTCAGATTTCACTCCTTTAAATGATACTCCAGAGAATATCTTTTTCGCTATCATAGATACCGTGGAATATCCTAAACCACCTATGATAAAGCTTAGGAAAAAGGTTGTTCAAAGTGGGAGATTTTGTCGGTTTCATAATCAACCCGGTCATGATACTAACGAATGTCGCCTTTTGAAAAGTTTGATTGAAGAATTGCAGAGAGAGAACAAGCTGCAGCAATATGTTAAGAGAAATAGGAACAACCCAACTTCATCTACTAAAGGCCAGCAACTTCCTGCTCAACCTTCTGGCTCGGGCGAGAGAACTACCATGCATGAACCAGAGAGGCCTGTTATTAATGTAATCACGGGAGGTCCTCACCCGGTAGGCAGAAGCTAGGGCGAGATGGAAAGATATGCTCGTGCTTTGAAATACGCCCCAGCATAAGAAAATGTTTTTGTGTGGGAAGACGATGCACCTTTGAAGAAGCAAAGAAGTTTTAATGATGATATTGTGTTCTTGGCCAGGGACTCTATGGGTGTTGAAGCTCCTGCCATGGATCCCTTGGTCATCTCTGCACGCATCGGGCCTGCTATTGTAAGAAGGGTGCTTGTTGATTGCGGCGCCTCTTGCAATATCCTCTTCAAAAAGACATTCGATCAAATGAAGATTCCTATGGGATGTTCAGGCTTCATTGCAGAACATTGCTGGGTTCACTAGGGAACCAAAGCAGCCAACTGGAACTATTGACTTATTCGTTGAACTTGAAGAGGGGCAGAAAAAGGTGGTTTGAAAGCAGACATTTGTGATTGTTGATGGATTTTCTGCTTACAATACCTTCCTAGGCCGGCCAACTCTTGCAACATTCAAGGCAATTCTCGCTCCATGGTGCCTTACTATGAAGTACCCCACAGAACGGCGTCGGTGTTATTAAAGGGGATCAGTATGCTGGGCGAGAATGTTATCTAATAGAGTTGTGGGAAGTAAGGAAGAGAGAGATGGGAAAGGATGGTGCAGCTCCACTCCGCTTCAAAGAACCAACCTTGTAGCTATTACAGGGTGGACCCTGCACTGGCGAGCATAGTGGAGCACGAAAAGAAATGGATCCTAGAAAAGCCAGCACAAGGGAGAATAGAGTGGTGGCAGTGGAAGTAACGGTGCCAGTACCTGTTGATCCGAAAGACCCAAACAAGGGCTAAATGTGGGTTCGCAACTTAGTGTCAAGTTTGAGAATATTTTGATATCATTTTTGGAAGCAAATCTGGATGTATTCGCTTGGAGTCATACCGATATGTGTGGAATATCTCTAGAAATCGCGGTACACACTCAAAATATTGATCCGAAATTTACACCTGTAAAGCAGAAAAGAAGAACCCAGGGTCCAGAAAGGTCAGCAACATTGAAAGAAGAAGTAGATCGGCTCATGGAGAATGGCTTCATCAGAGAGTCCACTTATCCGAATTGAGTCTCTAATCCTATGCTGGTTAAAAAAGAAAATGGAAAGTGGAGAGTTTGCATCAATTTTTCAGATTTAAACAAAGCCAGCCCCAAAGACTGCTTCCCGTTACCCAGGATTGATCAGTTGGTGGATGGAACAACCGGGCATGAATTGTTGTCTTTCACCGATGCTTACTCCGGATATAACCAGATCATGATGCATGAGCCAGAACAGGAGGACACGAGCTTCATCACCTATGTCGGTCTTTACTGCTATAGAGTCATGCCCTTTGGACTGAAGAATGCGGGGGCAACTTACCAAAGACTTGTTAATGCTATGTTCAAACCACATATTGGCAAAACTATGGAAGTTTACGTTGATGATATGTTGGGTGAAATCAAAAAAGGCAGTGGATCATATGGATCACTTGGCAGAAATGTTCGCAGTCCTCTGAAAGTATGGAATGATACTTAATCCTTTGAAATGTCCATTCGGGGTAGAGTCTAGGAAATTCTTGGGTTTCATTGTGAGTGCTAGGGGCATTGAAGCTAATCCTGCTCAAATCACTGCTCTGAGAGAAGTCAAAGTCCTTAGGACAAAGAAGGAATTGCAGAGCCTCAATGGGAAAGTTGCTGCTTTGAGTCGGTTTATTTCCAAGGCCACGGATAAATGCATTCCATTCTTTGACGCTCTAAAGAAAGGAAGGAATTTTTTTGAATGGACTCCAGAATGTCAGAAAGCTTTCGATGAACTAATTCGTTATATGGAAACGCCTCCAATACTTTCTAAGCCTAGTAGCAGTGAAGATCTTTTCATATATTTAGCAGTTTCGTCTCATGCTCTCAATGCAGCATTAGTACGGGAAGATGAAAAAGTTCAACGCCCGGTCTACTACATCAGCAAGAGATTCACTGGGGCAGAGATGAATTATTCAAAGCTAGAAGAACTCGCATATTGTCTACTGATAGCTTCCAGAAAGTTGAGGCCATACTTTCAAGCTCATCCTATCAAAGTCCTCACTTACCAGCCTCTAAAGAAAGTCCTATTCCACCATGAGATTTCGGGTCGTCTACTGAAATGGAATATTGAACTCAGCCAATATGATGTCACCTACCATCCCTGAAGAGCAATCAATGGACAAGCTTTAGCAGATTTCATTGCAGAATACACAGATAAAGGTGACAGCGAGCAAGAAGTTACTGATGACATCCCGACCTGATGGAAATTATATGTTGATGGCGGAAGAAATGACTATTCTTCTGGAGCCGGAGTTGTGCTTGAAATCCCCGAACGGCGATCATTGTGCTACGCACTGAGATTGGAATTTCCTACGACAAATAACGAAGCAGAATATGAAGCTCTTATTGTCGACTTGAAGATTGCTAAAGAACTGAAGATCAGAGTGTTGCGGATCTTTAGTGATTCTCAGCTTATTGTATGCCAAGTCAAGAAAGAGTTTCAAACTAAAGGAGGAAATCTGCCTGCTTACTTGTCAAGGGCCTGGGAACTTCTCGATGATTTCGATCATTATACGATAAGCCATATACTCCGGGAAGAGAAAATGAAGGCAGATTCTCTCGCAAAGTATTCAAGTATCGGCGAAGCTCAATTACAAGGATTGGTTCCTGTAGAAGTCTAGTTGGCCCCAAGTATTGATGAAATGGAAATTGACTGGATCATGGCTGTTTCTCAAGAGCAGGAGTCGTGGATGACTCCAATCAAGGAATATCTACTTAACGGCTCCCTTCCAGAAAATTCAAAGGAGTGTCAAAAGCTGTTAAGGAAGGCCTCAAGATATGTAATTCAAGAGGGTCGATTGTACAGACGGGGTTTCTCAATGCCATTACTCCGATGTGTAACCAAGGAAGAGGCTAAGACAATTTTAGCTGAAGCGCACAGAGGAGAGTGTGGGGATCATTCAGGTGGTCAAACTCCAGCAAAGAAAATTCTCCGCTATTGGTATTTTTGGCCAGACATTAATCGTGATGCTGCTAGCTATGCCCGAAAGTGTGACCTATGCCAGAGATTTGCAAAAATCCCAAGAGCACCTACCACCAAGCTAACGCAGATGGTCACCCATGGCCATTTGCCATTCGGGTAATAGATCTCATCGTGCCTTTACCAACTGCCAAGTCCGGAATCAGATATGCTATTGTTGTGTTGATTATTTCACTAAATGGGCTGAATCTGAACCATTAGCTACTATTACCTCTAAAAATATGATAAACTTTGTGACTAAGAATATCATTTGCAGGTATGGTGTGCCTTAAAAGATAATCACAGACAATGGTACCCAATTCAAAAGCGAAGAGTTCCAGGATTTTTGCAAGCAATTCAAGATCCAAAAAAGCTTCTCAGCAATGGCTCATCCGCAGGCAAACGGACAAGTGGAAGCATTAAACAAAATTATCAAGTCAACCATCAAAAAACAAATGGAAAAAGCAAAAGGTGGTTGGGTCGATAAGCTGCCACTAGCACTATGGGCACACAGAACTACCCACAAAACTGCGACTGGGCACACTCCATTCTCATTAGCATATGGATCAGAAGCAATGATTCCGGTGGAAATAGAAGCCCCTTCGCACAGAAGAATTCATTTCAACCAAGCTGAAAATGAAAAGTTGCAATTTGAAGCACTTGACTTCCTTGATGAAAAAAGGGAAGAGGCTCAGCTCAGAATCGCAGCTCATCAGCAAAAGATTGCCAGGCACTTCAATTCCTAAGTTCGCAAACGCAGCTTTGAGATTGGGGATCTAGTCTTGAAAAGGATCATGACAGCAACAGGAGTGTTTGCGCCAAACTGGGAAGGGCCATATGTCATAGGCGAAAAACTTCTTGATGGCACTTTTAAATTGACAACTGTCGAAGGGGATCCAATTCCAAGAGCTTGGAACAGCAATCACTTGCGTCCATATTTTACTTAAAAGCTTTGTTTAAACTTGTAAAATGATTATGGATGTATGATTTTTGTATTGCCAGCTATTGTAAAACTAGTGCAAATGAATTATAAGAACTATAAAGTGGATGTAGACCCAGTTCTTAGCCGAACCACTATAAATCTTGTGTTCTCTACTATTACAAAATGCCTGTTTTGTCTCGAAGTGTAAATACTTTAAATGTATTGCTAAAATGTCAATTTAACATTGCCGGCCCTTAAAACAAAGTTTACCCATCACAAGGTCAAGCGATCCCTGAAATCACTCAATAAACAAATGTCAAGCCACGAAAATTCCAGATTCCAAATCCTATATAAGGTGTGCTTCATGCAAACAGTTAGTGATTCCGTCGGACTCGCTTAACAATGAAGTACACTTCTTTGGATAAGACAAACTACTTGCAAAAGAAAGGAACATGTTCTTGGAAATGATAACAGGGAATCGCTGATGAGCAAATGACATACAGACAAGGGCGAGCAGACAGAAAACAGCCAAAAAGGAGTCCTGCCTCTCAACAAAAAGGTTGGTGGAACTACTGGAGAGGCACCTTCCCAAAGCGAAGGCACCAGGCCTATGCTAGGTGATTGCGATCGTTTGTGCAAACGAACATCTGGTTGGATAGCTTACGTCCGCCTCGTGGATTCACTTAACCGTGAGATGCAACCTTCTTGGCAAGCCAACCACCCAAAGACCTCTTCGGAGGCAAAATACCTCTTCTGAGGCACAAGCCCTCTTCGAAGGCACGACTCTTCGAAGGATAAAGCCCTCTAATGAGGCACGTCGAAAAAAGAAAGTTCTCTTCTCAACCAAAAAAGATTGGTGGAATCACCGAGGGCCCTTGTTAACTAGCTGCGATCGGTTGTGCAAACAAACGTCCAATTAAGTAACTTGTGTCTGCCCCGTGAATCCATTCAACCATGAGAAAGTAACTTCCAGGCAATGAAATAAAGACCTCTTCGGAGGCACAAGCCCTCTTTGGATGCATAAGCCTTCACCAAAGGCACACCTTCCCTCTTCGGAGGCAGAAGTCCTCTCCCGAGGCACCACATGCCCTTTTCAGAGGCACTCGCCTTCACTAAAGGCACACCTGCCCTCTTTGGAGGCAGAAGACCTCTCCCGAGGCACCATAAGACCTCTTCGGAGGCACAAGACCTCTTCGGAGGCACAAGCCCTCTTTGGAGGCCCAAGCCCTCTTCGGAGGCACAAGACCTCTTCGGAGGCACGTCCAAAGAAAAGCACTTTCAAGCGAACGAAGCAAAAAAGCCCTCCAACGAGGCACAACAAGAATAAAAAAAGAAAAAAACGAAAGCCCTCTTCGGAGGCACACTGCAACTCTCAAGGGAAGATCAATTTCTCCATCTTGAAAATATTCTTCCCCAGAAGTTGTAGTGCCAATTAAAAGCCTTCTTTGGAAACTCGCTTCACCGCGTAGGAGAGTACCCTTATCAAAAAAAAAGTGACTATCTCCAAAAGTGAAGTGTAATATTTCCAAACAAAGGAAAGAGAAGAATTCTCCAATGCAAGGCACACTCTACTAAAGCAGAGTAGCATTTCCTCAAAATGGAAAAATTATTCTCTAAAGAAAGAGTGCAGGCCTTCTCAAAATGGAAGAATTGTTCTCCAACTTAAGTGTACAAGTCTTCTTGAAATAGAAGAATTGTTCTCCAACTTAAGAGTACAAGTCTTCTCGAAGCCGAAGAACCATTCTCCAAAGTTTTACCAAATAAAAGAAATTGCAATAAGTCGTGGTATGGGGGCAATACAATACAATATAGCTACATTAATAAAAGAAACGCTCAAGCAGCATACCACAAACTTATTGCAATATCACAGTGAAGAAACTTATGCGAAAGTTTCAAAAGAGCGGGGACTGGTGCCCGCACAAATCCCAGTCAATACAAGCCTTTATGTACAAGCAAAAAGAAAAACAAGAAGAGTAGAGAGAGATTCACTATTTCTTCTTCCCACCACCTTTAGATCCCTCGCCTGGCCTGATGGTTAACTTTGGAAGCCGGCCTAGACGAGTCGGGGAAGAAGGAGATAGAGGTGTCCACTTCTTCCTTCTCTTTGCTAACAGAAGTTCTTTTCCTTCTCCTCTTCGAAGTTACACGCTTCACCTTCTTCCTTGAAGAAGACTCGCTGCCCGGAGTGATATGTGCAGACAGCTTCGTGTCATCATGAAATTGCTCAGGAGTCTTTTCACCTTCTTCAAGTTCCTCAGCCTTCTGCTCTTGCAAAGCAGCCGAGTCGTCCAAGCCTTGAAGAACTTCTATTAATTCTTCTTGCGACCCCGGTTGAGAAGAAGAAGGCGGAGTAATTTGAAGAAACGGAGGTGGAACAGTTGGAGGAGGAGAAATCAGCATGGCACTTGGCATTTTCACTATAGAAGAAGTGAAGTTCAAGTCAGTATTTCCCACAAAGAGAGGAGATAGTGGCGCGTCAAGGCTTAAATAATAATCAAAAAGTTCATCAATCTCATGAGAAGCGAACAAGCAGTCCACTTGAGCTAAATCAACGTTGAAATTACCTGGAGAAGTTGGCTTTATCACGTCAACTTCAAAGCCTTGTGCTTCAGTGCTTTCTTGAGCCTCATCTCCAGTATGAGCAGTTACAATTTCAATGTCAGCCTTGGCAGGAGGCGAGGAATGGGAACTGGAGCCAATGATATCAATGTCAGCCGAAACCGAAGGAACAGTTGGGTCGGTCAAGGGTGCCTTCCCTAAATGTTCTCCTTCCGCCATTCCGGCTCGCTCTTTAGCAAGAGTCTTCTTCTCCAGCAAGGGCAACACGTGCATCATCATCCAGATAGTGTGCCTCAAGATCTGCTTCAACATAGCCAGCGCCTCCAAGCATATCAAGTGCGGCTTCCCACACTTCGGCCAAGGTAATCTCGTATTTCGGGCCCAAAAACGAAAAGCTACCGCGCCCAAAGAAACTATGTATATAAAACTCGAATAAAGTAGAGCTGATGTTGGCTTTAGTTGCCTTTTGAGATTCTTCGGCTGCTGCTTTGCCAGCGATAGCTTCATCATGCTCTTTCTCAACTTCAGAAAGTCGAGCTTTTAACATTGCAATTTCCATGTCCTGAGAGCTGGTTTTTTCTCGAAACTGAGCAACGTCATTTCAGTAGCTTTCTACAATTTTTTGTTGCACTTCAAATTTAGCCTCAGCGTCCCTTTGGCCAGCATGGGCATCTCTCACTTGTTTTTGAAGCACTTCTTTTTGAGAATAAGAAGTGGAAGAAGTGGCAAGCTCTTCTTTGAGTTTCTCAATTTCCGCTTCAAGCTTCTTATTGTAAGCGGCGATGCTCTTCATCTCTGCATCTTGCTGGTCGAGAGTTTTTTGCCACTCGGATTTATCATTTTCCATAGTCAGCATGGCTTCGAGGTTTGCGCGGTTTACTCTTTGAAGCTCGTCAACAAGTTTTTTCCAACCATACATTCTCTCAATATTGAGTTTGACGACATCAAGATTTCGTAACATAGCTTCCTTGTCGATTGGGACCAAATCAAGATCAAAATGCACTCCTTTTGAGAACCAGTGGGGAAACCAGCTTTGAAGAGTAGCCGGACCCTTTCCAACTTGATACGAAGGCCTACTGATGATCGTTTGAATATCAGCTCTTTGAAGGGCAGGAGAGCTGGAAGGGATTTCCAAAGAGATGGGAGCAGCTGGCTTTTCAGAAATTGCAGACTCCGGCCTTTCGCTGAGCTTGGCCCGTTTACTTGGATCTTCAGCGATGTGACTTTTCCCTTTGTCATCATGAGATTTTATTTTATGGGAATCATCACCTCTCTGGGAAGAATCATGTCGTTCATTCCTTCTCCTATAGCGCTCCTCATAAGCTCGCCTCTCGCGAGCTTTTATTGCGGCTCTTTCTTCATCAGTTTCCCTCGAGGCAGGAAGATACCGCTTGGGATCATAAGATTCGCGCCTTCTATAGCGCTGAAAATCGTCATAGTAAGAGCCGCTACGTCCCTTTGGAGAACCTGAAAATGAAGAAGAGACAAGTTCAGAAATCTTCAAAGTAAAAAAGTTAAGTGCACAAACTTTCTAAAATTCTAAGTGTGTGTGGCGTGTGAACTACACGCGTCAAACTACAAACCACCTTCGACTTAAGAGTTATCTCTTGGGTTGATGGAGTTGTTTGCGAAACTGATGTCACTTCAACTACTGGGGAAGCAAGTTTAGAAGCGGTAGAATCATCCTTGAAGAGTTCATGTGAAGTAACCATCAAGTCGCTCAGTCTCTCAAAAGTGTCGTCACCATCATGCCTAGCGGGACTCTTTCTCTTAGCTCCGGCATCAGCAGCCTTGTCGGAATGTTGAGAAGCTTCCTCTTCTTCGATAACCGGGGGAAGTGCAAACTTGCCGGATGACCTCGCAACGTCAACGGAAGCAGATCATTTCACCAATGAAGCCTCGGCAGTGGGTTCCTTCGGTGTAAGTTCTCTAGCGAAAACTGGGGCATTTGGAGTCTCTATTTGAGAACCAGGGGCATCATGAAGCTGAGTAGATCGGGAAGATTGCAAAAGTCCAAATTGATGCAAAAATTCGTCTTTTAGCGAAAATTTGATGCCTCTCTCCTCAGCGGCCACAGCACTTAGTCTTTCAAAAATCGGCTTATGGCTGGAATCTTTAGAAGGAGGAGGAAGTGTTGTAAAAGTAAAGAATGAAATTAGCACTTAACAACTCGGACTTTGAAAAGTTCAGAAACGGAAAGAATTGAGATAGGCAAGCTTACTTCCTACTCTCCAAATGCTGTAAAATCCTGGGGGGCAACGAACGAAGAAAAATTGGTTCAGAAACCCGTGGGCGCTTTCGGAAAGATCGATGATCAATTTACGGTTCCTTGCGATTCTCACAAGTATTATAGAAGGATGATCTTTATTCTTCGCAAATGCGCATAGTAACAAATTTCTTCAAAGCTTGGAAGAAAGTCGAGTGTCCTCCTGAACAGTACACATAGTCCCATCAAGATGGCATAGCCATTGGGGTGCAACTGGAAGGGAGAGATAGTCAACCGGAGAAGGAGCTGTCGAAGAAACTCATCAAAGGGAGGAATGGCTCCACTCAAGCACATCTGACGAGTAACTGCGATGAAACAAAGAGGAGGCCAGTCAGCAGTATCGTTTACCCCAGGAAGCAAAGCGTCAGCCTCAGCAATACCAAACTGGATACATAATTGATTGAACACTTGTTGGTTCAGAGTAGTCGGAGATCTTTCCGGGGGATCATCGAAGGGGTTAGCTATTGGGAAGACTTCTTCGGCTTGTTCTACTATCTCTTCTTGATAAGTCATTCTACACAAGGAACTGGATATTCAAATATAAAGGTGCACGTTTCCTAAATGTGTGAAGTGTTGTGCAAAACTAATAAAATAACAAGCAGATGTGACTGAAATTAAGCTAATAGGCATTTGTCGATTATAAAGTTTCAGGGCTTGTTATTTTAGGTCCAAGTACAAGTGTGGTGTTGATGCAAACATATCAGCTTTAGTTGGTTAATTTTGCTTTGCATTAATACTTCACTTGAATTTATTGATTCATAGCACTTCATTCGTATAATGTCTTTAAGTTTATCATTCTTTATCGACTAATCTATCATTCGATGTGGGCAGTCAGTGGCAGTATATTCGCCCTAGTTTTCTGCAAATATTGAATTTAACAGGTTATTAGCATTAAAAGTTAATATAATCTGTAAAGAAGTGCAGCAAGTTCAGGCAAGTTATCTCGACAGTTCAAGTTGAGAATTTAAGTTAAAGCGCTGTCACATTTTTACAAGAAGTCAAGTTCAAATAGCTTGGCATAAGTCAAAGCTTTCTTAAGTCGCATTGTTCAGGTCAAAGAGTTCAAGGCATGAGACTCCAAGTCAAGGCAGTGCAAATTTGTTTAAGTACTAAGTCGCTTACGCGACCTAAAGATTAAGCCGTAGAGAGTTAAGTCGCAAAGGGTAATGCCATGATAAGTTAGGTCGCAAAGGTTGTTAGGTCGGCCAAATCGGTTAGGTCGTGAAGGTCTTTAGGTCGCCCAAATTCACTAGGTCATTTCTGAAGTAACGCAACTATCTCAAGCTATCTCCCGTCAAAACCGCTATGCCCTGCTCTCCAATTACACTTTGCCACGCGTCCACCAACCATTGCGCCGCGTGAAGCATCGTGACTAAACCTAAAAAACCCAGTAACCCAATTAACCAAGAATCCCTTTCTCCCCTCAAACCGCCTAAAGCCTCATCTTCTCCTCTGAATCTCCAGGAACCATTACTCAACCTCTCGAATTCAAAGCACTTACTAGCTTCGAAGCAATCGCCGGCAATTCAACAAAAATCGAAGACAAATACGAGTGTTCTTTTACAATGGGAAGACAAAGATAGTATGGATAAGATTATGGGGAATCGATGGTAAACACAGCAAATGGATACTCGAAATTACCTAAATTCACTGATTGGAGTTGAGGATTGGGTTGAAAAAGGGCAAATTTTGCAAGCTCGAGTGTGGTAATGGCGGCAGAAGTAAGCGATTAAGTGGAGGGGAATAAGCGAGCTAATAATTTATACAGGGGAAAGAAAGGAAGACATATCGACACGCGACCTAGCGACTTAATGATCTAAGCGACCTAGCAACCTAATGAACTATGCGACCTAACGAACCTGTTGAGTCACCCACGATTTAGAGCAAGTTGATCGAAGCACACGACCTATGACATAGGCATGTACTTCGAGGGGCAAGTGGTAATACCGATCTAAACGGCGACTCAAGCACCTAAGGAAAACGACCTAACGACTTGACAACCTAAAGAACTAAGCGACCCAGTGGTCCAACGACCTACAACTTAACGGGCTAAAGGCTCTAGTGATTCTACGAGTTGAAGGCTTAAGACCTAAGGACCTAGCTATCAACACAGGGCAACAGTATATCGCAACAGAGAAATGCATCAACCTAGCGACCTAATGATCTAAGCGACCTAGCAACCTAATGAACTACGCGACCTACCGAGCTAACGACCTAGCTAGTTTATGACCTAGCGGACTACACGCTTCATATCCTTATGTCGCTTAGTACTAGTTCGAACCTGCACTAGATCACTGCCGCTCCTAAACCCAGCCTAGGTCGCTCCACCGGGTGTTTCGACATGACTACGTCACCTACCATCCTCCCATAGGTCGCTACGACCTACTAACTCGCTCGGTCGACCAAGTGCAACTCTGTTAAGCCATAAACCATGTTCTCTAGGTCGCTCACGACCTACGACCTATCCCTAGGTCGCTCACGACCTACAACTTGTCCAGATTTCTCCCTATAAATACCTCGCCTACTCCAACTGAAAAAGGACTTTTGGCTCATTTCTGGGACGCCTATACTCTACTGATTTCTCGATTCACCCAACACTTCAAACACGAAAGATATTTCAACGAACTTCAAGGAGAGATCTAATACATTCAACAATTCTCTGACATCGAAGTTCTAGCTATTTGTCTAAGTGGTGTTGTAATCGGAGAATGTTGTGTAAGTTGTAATTGAATCAGCAATAAAGGAGATTAAAGTGGACGTAGGCTTAACTTGAAGCCGAACCACTATAAAACTATTGTCTCTTTACTGTTTTTTTCTATGACTTTTCTGCTTACTTCTAATTCCCGTATTGACGGGTGGTGCTTTCACTTTATCTCTACTTACACCGGGGTGTTACCGTTCAATTTTAGCATTAACATTAATAAAACTTGAAATTTAAATAATTTTATTTAAATTTGAATTCAATATTTGAAATTGAATTCAATGATTTGGAAATTATGGTCTAAAAAGATTATACAAATTATAAAGGTGTTTATACGGGATATTAACCATTTAAAAAGTATAGTTTTGGAAATATAAATTTAAATCCAAGTTTTATACTTTAATGGCTTTTACTTATGTAAATTGTAATCAGTTTTCCCAAAACGAAAGCTATTTGTTTCAAATAATAATAGGTTTTACAAAAAAATGAGAAAGGATTTTCAATTTGTATCGAAAGATTTCAAGTTTGAAATGAAATTGTAAATAGTTTGGAAAAAATATGAATTAACCTTTGTGAAGATGATTAAATCTTGTTTTGAAATCGAAGAGGATTTTAAATGGTGTATCCTTTATATAAAAGATTTGAATTGGAAAGGGTTTGAAAGTTATGAATTAAACCTTTAATTGAAAGATTGGATGAGTTAATCCAATTTGAAATGGAATTATTTTGAAAAGCCGTAAATAAATCACTGTGAAAGATTGGTAAACTTTGTGAAATAAATCTTTTTATTTAAAAGGATTTGAAATGGTAATTTGTTTAAACCATTTGAAAGAAAAGTTTTGGATAATAATTTGTGACTTAACTGAAATCCCATTATCCATATGTTTTTAAATATTACGCTCATTATTCGGTTTAGCCAGAAGAGGACCTTGTGTCATATAACCTATTTCGAATAATGATTCCTCGTAGATGGATAACAATTGATGACTGATGGTGAAGACCTGGTATTTTCGAGAACGAAAGGATAACCCGTCGATTATCTCCGCACCGAGTCGTGCCGGTATAGAGATTCCCTAAGCGATGGGAAGTCCGATCGGGATTGTGAATAGCCGGGTTGCAAGGGCTTCTTTGGAAGTACCTTCGGTTATGTTCAAACCCGGAACAGACTTGCATGGATGTATGTCTGACATTACACTTTGAGATGTAAAGCTGGTTTCTATCAAATACATTTCTGTTGGTGGCGGAGATTTATTCTCTTAGCTTAACACCCTTCTCTGTGACGTACGAGCATAGAGGTTACGTAGTTGATGTTTACTAGTCATACATTCCCAAATTGGTAATGTGGAATATGAAGTGTTGTTGATCATTTGTTGATCAAAGCATGGCTTTTTGAAAAAGCGTAGCTTTGTGGACGAGACTGCATTAGGACCTCATAAACCGGAAATGGTCGAAATAGGAAAGATGCGGCAAGGTTATGAGGGTCGCACCCTTTAGGGTATGTCACTCCCTTCTGGAAAAAGGTGGTATCATGTTATAGAGCCCAGATACTTCACCTATGTGGTTTCTTCAAATTCATTACTTTGTGATTTGTTGCTTTGTGATTGAGGGCTCTCGGATAAAGGTCACAAACGATCGGGGGTGGCATACTCGAGTAGTATTTACCTAGTAATAGTGGTAACCCAGCCTTGTGTTCGCAGAGAGTCGTGTAGGTTCTCGGGGCGTCCCCCAGAGGCGTACCTATGTGGCAATAGGAAGTTCCTTAGCCTGACCATTTGTTGGAAATCCAATAACCTAATACGAGCCTTGTACGGTTTTAGTTGTAGAACCAGCCATTTTACATGACAGCTATAGTAGGCATAGTATAATGGTACATATGCTGGCTAAGATTAATAGTTTATTTTCAAAATGTTTTCACACTATACACTAGTAATAATATCAAAGATTTTTTGCGTATTAAGCGTATTTGACTATCATAAGGAGAAATCTCCCCCAAGTGTGTGATTGCATTATGTGCGTGCTGGGAGGCCTTATGATAGTTTCATTTTCCAAAAAGAATTGTGGTTTTCAATGTTTTAAATTCCCTTGTTGTTTGTTTTTAAAGATAAAAAACTATTTTTTTGTTTGCTCATACTAGTCCCATGACTGACCCGAAGTTTATTGTTCCTTTCCTAAACTCTAAGTGCCTACAATTTTCCACACGGGCAGTCTAGAGTTGGGTTTTTCTGATAGTCGAATAGTAGGAACTGATTCGATAGCCTTCCAAGCCCTTTTGGATTTTTGGATCGCATTTGCTAACTTCAGCTTTCATTGCTGACCTTGCTTAGCTTTATGAGACTTGATGAAGGTTCGAGCTAGCATTGGATTGAAGATGGAGTTTTTGGAGTTTGGCATTGAAGACATTATCTTTCGCTACTATTTTTTGTACCTCTAATAGTATTGATATCTATTGTATCATTCTGTTGTATCATCATTGTATCTGAATATTGTATCAAATGTATTATTCATTTTCTTCAGCAGTGTTGTACTTAATGTGTTATAAGCTCCGATGGACCAGATTCAACGTTTGGATCTACGGCATTTGAATACGAGTGTCGTATTCGGTGCCGATTAACATCACGGTGCCGATAAATATTTTCAAAGGAAGAAAGAAAATCAAGATTTAATCAAGTAGAGTTTGAAATATGTCTAAAATAATTTTCTAAAAAGCGGTTTTATAGTTCGGAATCCAAAAAAGGATTTCTCTATAAATGATATTTTTATATGATTAAAAATGTGAAATAAATTTGATAAATCTAATAAAATGGTTTAAAAGTGATTTGGAATGGAAAATATGAATTTCAATTATTAAAAAGTTGTTTATATCAAATAAGCTTATATAGCACTTTCCGTAGCACTTTTATGCTGCAAATTCTATAACCTTTTAATATGAGTTTAAACTTAACGATTTTTCCTAGAATCAATTACAAATGTTTTTAAAAGGAAAATTATGCGTTTAAAAGATAATTTGGAATCTTATAATCAATTCCATTATAAAGCTAATAACTGAGTATGCGGAAACGACTAGTACATTTGTCCCGCTTGTGAGATCTGGAAAGACAAAACAAGGTGTTTAACTAAGGTTAGGAATGGAGTAACTAGTACCCTGAACTTAACGGGCCTATATATTTTTCTTTTTAGGCTAGGGGTGGAATATATTGAAAAGAAAGCTTAGATGCTCTAGAAGATCATATTTATGGATTTCAAAGATAAGGTAAAAGAAATAAATTCTAAGAATGTTAATTAACCATTTAACATCTTTTATTCGATGTTTAGTACGAAGGAACTAGGATCAGATTTGGGTGATTCCCATCCCAAAAACCGGGATCAAATTTGGGCGATTCCTATTCGAAAACCCCATCAACCAAATTTTTGAAATAAAACATATCGAAGACAAAGATCACCATGAAGTAGGATTACTTGCCACTAGTCCCTGGAGGTGAAATTTACCATATCTAAGGTGGTGGTGGTGCTCTATTATGAAAATCTTCGATTTGCAAGAATATGATATGAAGTTAAGAAGGAAATCATTGATTATGATTTAATGAATGATTTGGGAATATTTTCCCTAAGTTAAAGGTTATACTTGAATATAAGAAATCTTTGATTAATATTTAATGAATGATTTTGAAAAGTTTTACTAAGTAAAAGAGATAATGATTTGGAATTATTCCTAGATTTAAGAAAGGTTTAAATAAATCAAATGATTTAATAAATGAGGCATAATGATTCCACGTACTCTTGAAAAGAAAATGGAATAAATCGAAAAGAATATATCTAAGAAAGATATTTGATTTAAATAAAAGATGAAGTAATTGATTGATGATTGATATCCACATATGAACTTAACTCTTTTAAAGCGATGATTGACTTTGAAGGAACCAGAGTCGGATTTAGGTAATTCCTATACGAAAACCACTTCAAACCAATGTATACGTTCAAAAGTGAAGACATGTTGATGATGATGATTATTGAAAACCGTGGATATTTATAGAATGAGGACTGCTTGTTGACATGCTCTGGGTCGCTCCCATTATAGAGTCATTTATAGAAGTTGTCTCCTCTTTGTGGAGATTTTTCGGATTGTCAGGACTATGCGCTACTAGTGGTAGTAGGAGAGTTCTTTTGGTTTCATTCAGTCCCAGAACGAAAGTGGTATGGATGAATGTCTCAAATTGCATTTCTGGGACGCAACGTTTGAGATTTACAAATGCACATCTACTTGGTGGTGTAGAAGGAAACTTCTCTTAGCTTAATACCCTTCTTTTAGGCATACGAGCTCAGAGGTTGTATGCTTGTGGGAGTCAAATAGGGATCACAGGACTGGCAGTGTGGTATTCAAAGTGGAACTCGTTATGATGAAAGCGTGGTTTTGTATGAAAAGCATGGCTTTGAAGAAATTGAGCGTAACCTCATGTGCCTCACACCTCGGTTATGATGGGATTTTATGTGGTCAGATGTATGCTCGCATTATGGATGGTAGTGATTTGGGTTATCGGATGTTCTGATCCCTAGGTACAAGATACGTCTGGGCCTCATGGTGGGGATGCACGAAGTCTAAGTCCTTGGATGTTAGTCGCAAATTACATTCCCCTTTTACACATTTGTGTTGTTGTATAACGGCATCTAAGTCTTCGACGTAAGTATGGATACAAATTGTCTTTCCACTAGTTCCCTATCATGTTGGAAAATCCAATCCAAATACGATTTACAGTTTTGATTTTAGTTCCAAAATAGTTGTAATGACTTGCAAACATTTCAGCTAACCCTTTCTGGTATCATATATTATGTTCTATACATTCCTTTGACCTAGTCCGGATATAATACCTGAGACTTAGTGCAGCTATCGGTACCTTATTTGAATAAGTTTATTTGAAAGTATTTTCAAAGGAATGTCATTAAAATAATATCAAGTGAATTTTGGTATAAAAGTGTTTTGGTTATCGTAAGGGAAAACCGTATGTGTTCATGTGTGGGCATGGTCTTATGAGATACCCTTCTTTTCAAAGGTTTTGATAACATCGTCATGATATATACATTTAAACTTTCGAGTATCTCACGCTGGTCTATCAAGCCTGACCTGGGTATGTTTAATACTTGGGTCAGATCCGAGTAGTTTCAGGTTAAGTTGAAGACATTTGGAGTTCCCAGAGGAGAGCTGGAGATCATCATCATCATACGGTATCCGCTTTGTTTAGTAAGATTCGTGCATGATAAGGGTTTCACGCTTCTTCTTAGGTAGCGAACAGATGACTGTTACTCCTACATGTCCCTGAGATCAAGTACCTAGGGGTATCAGATTTGCTTGATTATGTTTAGCATGATAGGGGTTTCTCGCTTTGTGAACAGTGACGAAGCTAAGACCCTTAACCCTACATGTCCCAAGAGTGAAAGTTTAGTTGATAGTTGAGAGGCTTGCCATAAATGCAGAGCCCAGGTACCACATGTAGGTTGAAAAGCAGGAGTTCCCCAATGTTGAAAATTAGAAGGGTAGCGGGATGGTTGAAAAGCCTACCGGGGTGGGTCCGGAAAACCCATTCGTTGCATTTCGTATCAGAGCTTAAGGTTAAGCGAGTACCTTAGCTTTGGTGGAGTGAAGACTCGTCAGAGATAGGGTTACTAATACCCTAGGATAAGTGACTCATTAGAGATACGGTTAGTAACACCCTAGAATGAGTTTGAGTGTATTATATATGAGTGATTTTTTTATTTGATATAAAAATATTTTATGTTGATTTATGTGTTGAGTGATTTATGGATTCTGATTGATACGCTTGATCACCATTATCGATGAGGGTTCCTAAACATTTAAACAAGGCAAATCGACGCAATAATTTTGAAAAAAATTAGTAAAGGAAATAATTTTACCTAGGATTATATTTTGAATATAAAGTATATACTTGAAAAGTTGTATAGTCAGAAATCAGGATTAGTGAAATTTAAATATGACCATCTTGTGATTAGAATTTCACAGTTTGACTATAAAATGTTTCGTAAAGATAATCAATAAGTAAGAAATCTGATAAGGTAACTAAGATCTTTAGTACTTATTCCAAAATAATAAATTAAGAAATGATAATGTTAAGTTACTATCGTAAATTGATCAATTGTTTGATTTAAAAGTTTAAGTACAAATACCTTGTGAAATAAGTTTCACGATCTAACTATAAGGTATTTGATAATAAGATTTGTTTAAGGAATGAACATATAAGAAAAAAGTATTAGAAAACAATTATGTTAAAGGAAAATATATATAAAATAAATGAGAATATAAATTCGATTAATTTAAAGAGTTGTGAAAATTTAAATGAAGTTCATTAATACAAGATAAAATGAATTTATAAAATAGGTTTTATAAAGTAATCCCCAAAGGATTCTGAAAATGGTATTATTTCAAATAAAAGAGGTATTTTACAATAACTAAAGTCGATTGACTCAAAAATAAACTAAAAATGGTTAAGAGATGTGTTAGGATGTGTTAACGCTAGAATTTGAACGCTAACACCCCGATGTATGAGTTGTAGTTGTGAAAGCACCACCCGACGACTCGGGAACAGATTACAAGCAGATAATAGTAGAAAAGCGGTAAACAACAACAATTTTATAGTGGTTCGGCTTTAGGGTATAGCCTACGTCCACTTTAAGTACTTTTATTAATAATCTCGTTACAAGCTGATGCAATTCTTCCCAAATACAATACACTTTGAATTACAAGATACTTAGAACAAGTAGCTTAAACTTCGATGGAGATGAGAGTTTTCGAATCCATGTTGGATGTATGTGATCTCTTCTTGAAGTTGTTTGTAGCGTTCTTAATATCTTGAGAGCTTCAAGTGTTGGATTGGATTAGTTTGGAATGCAGCAGAGTAACGGTGTTTGAAGGAAATCAGCCCAAAGGTCCTTTACTAGTTGGAGTTAGGGTCATATTTATAGGCATTTTTCGGAGTAAGGTTGTAGGTCGTGACCGACCTAAGTAAGGTCGTAGGTCGTGACCGACCTAAGTAAGGTCGTAGGTTGTAGTCGACCTGAAGAGAATTGGCCCCTCCTTCCACAAGAACACGCATGCTGATTTGCACAAGTCCTAGGTCGTGAGCGACCTATCCCCCTGTGGCACAGCATAGTCAACTTTTTTACTCTGGCATTTAGGTCGTTAGCGACCTACCCTAGGTCGCGAGTACTTTCCTGTAGCCATAGCTGATCTTAGGTCGCTGAATCCCTTAGGTCGCGACCTTCCTTAGGTCGAAGCACTCCTTTAGGTCGTGAAAGCTTTAGGTCGCTAAGCCAATCATGCCGTTAGGTCGCAGAGTTCCATAAGTCGAGACCGTCTTTAGGTCTCATTCACTCTTAGGTCGCGAAGCTTGATAGGTCGCGGCCTCCTTTAGGTCGCGAAGCATTTTTAGGTCGTTCTCCTTTTTAGGTCAAGCCATCTTTAAGTCGCAGCCTTTTTTAAGTCGCTAGTTTCTTGAATTGGCTAGGTCGCTACATTTTCCTTAAGTCTCTTACAGAAGGGAGTTAACACTTGCCCCTCGAAGTATATGACTTTGCCATAGGTCGTGTGCTTCGACCTTCTTAACTCGCGTTCTGAAGAATTGTTAGGTCACAAACGACCTAAGGAGAAAGTTAGGTCGCGTAGTGTCGGTTCGCGTTCTACTGCCCCAGAATATAAATACCGTAGGTCGCTCCCTCCCTTCTTCATCTTCTTCAGCATCCATTCTGCCATTAACAAGCTTTTGAACTTTTCGAGGACGATTCCAATCAGCTCAATCCTTAGACTTTTCCATCATAAGATTGCGTAAGTGAATTCTATCAACATTCAACTACATCCATCATCAAACCGCGAATATTCCACTTGTGATTCTTAATACATTTTCGTATGCTGCTTTTTTCCATAAGTCGCGACTCGATTAACCTTTTGATTGAGTTATCGTGGTGATTCTTGTGAATATAGCAATACATCCGATGTATGGTGGTTTTGAGGCAATTCGAGTTGGTTTTTTCGAGCCATTTGTGATGATGTGGGAGGAAGATGGTAAATTACAGTGATTCGAATTAGCTGGTTTGTAACTTTGGAAGAGATGAGGAAGGCTCTAATGGGTTAACGGGTTAATGGTGGAGATGATATGGCAGCGTGTGAGTGGAGAATCGACCTTAGGGGTGTCTGTTTGAATGTGAACCATGCGACCTAATACTAGCGATCTAACTCTCTCTTGAATGAGATAAAACTTAAAGCAGAGCGACCTCAGAACGACCTAAGAAAGTAACGACCTAAGTTTAATGATGATTGAAATCTTAGGTCGCGGCTGACCTTATACTTAAAACAAATCTGGACCATCTTAATCTGAACCAAGGTGCGACTTAAGAACTTGTTGACCTAAATCCCTGAATGACTACAGAGGGACTTAACATGTCAACGACCTAACTCTTTTGCGCCATAGGCTCTAGGTCGCGGCCGAGCTAGGACTTGAACAAATCTGCATTGTTTTGAACCTCTTGAACTTGCACAGGGCGACCTAATATAGCCTTGACCTATACTAAGTCGCGGGGGACAGTTTGGATGATCTATGACCTGTAAAAAATTTGAGAGAATTTGATTGAACTGCTTGGACTTGAATTGTTTGAAATTCATTACATTCCTTTGCAGATTGCTCTAACTTTTAATCTAACAACCTGTTTAAACATAACATTTGCAGAGAAATGGGACGAATATACTGTCACTGACTGCCCACATCGAATGACAGATTAGTCGATAAAGAATAATCAACTTAAATGAATTGTGTGAAAGAAATGCTGTGAACCAATGAATTCAAGTGAAGTGTTAAAGCAAAACTAAAATATCCAGTTAAAGTTGATTCGTTCGCATTAACACTTCACTTGAGCTTTATATTAACAAGTCCTGAAATCTCATAGTCGACTAATTGTCAACTAGTTTAACTTCAGTTATGTTTGCTTTCCTTTTTTTTTTAAATTTCTGCACAACACTTCACACTTTTTAGGAAACGTGCACCTTCTCATCTGAACATCCAGTCGCTTATGTAGAATGATGTCTCAACAAGAAGAGATGATAGAACACGCTGAAGGGGTTTTCCCGATTGCTATTCCACTAGAGAATCCTCCGGAAAGAACTCCTACCCTTTTGAAACAGCGGGCGCTTAATCAATTATGCGTTCAATTTGGCATTGCCGAGGCAGAAGTTCTACTCCCTGGACCAAATGACTCTGCTGATAGACCACCTTACGGTTTTGTTGCCATTAATCGACAAATGTGCTTGAGTGGAGCAATTCCTCCTTTTTATGAATTTCTCCGGCAAATCCTACTTCGACTGACGATCTCTCCTTTTCAGCTGCACCCCAATGGCTATGCTATTTTGATGGGATTGTGTGTTCTGTTCAGGAGGACTCTTGATCGTCTTCCGAGTTTTGAGGAAATCTGTTACTTGTGCACTTTTGCGAAGAACAAGGACCATCCTTCAATTGTACTTGTAAGGGGTGCGCGGAACCGCAAACTTATTTTGGATTTGCCGGAGAGTGCACATGGATTCCTGAATCAATACTTCTACATTCGTTGCCCCGCAGAATTTTACGTAGACTGGAGAGTAGGAAGTGAGATCTTTTTTCTCTTTAATTTTATTCTAAGTTTTACCTGGTTCGTATTGCTAGATGCTGATTCCATTCCTTATTTTTCCAGCACTTCCTCCTCCTTCTAGAGATTCCAGCCATAAGTCAGTTTTTGAAAGGCTAAGCACTGTGGCTGCTGAAGAAAGAAGCGCAAAATTTCTATTGACAGAAGAACTTCTTCAACAGTTTGAGCTTCTACATCCTTCTCGTTCCACTCAAATACATGAAGTTCCAACGGAGGTTCCTGATTCTCCGACGAGCACTCCTGATGCCCCAGTCTCCACTAAAGAGCACTTGCAGGGAGGAACCTCTATAGAAACTTCACTAGTTAAGTGTTCAATTCCGAAAGATGTTGCAGGGCCATCTGACAAGTCTGTACTTGCCCTAGTTACTGAAGAGGAAGAACCCCCTCAATCTACTAATGAAGGAGTTAAGAAAGCAAGCTCCAAAAAACAAGATGGCGATGATGTTTTTGAGGGGTTGAGCGATTTAATTGTGACATCTCAAGAACTTTTCAAAGATGATGTTTCTAAAACTGTCTCTTCTGTAATCGAGGCGACATCTTCTTTTCAACAGATGTCAACTCCTCCTACTCAAGTTATCACTACCTCTATTCCACAGAGTGGTTTGTAACTCGATGCGCGTAGTTTACACGTTACACGACACTTTGGATTTCTCATCACTTCTATGCACTTATCTTCTTGTACTTTAAAGATTTCTAAAGCTTATTATTTTAATTCCAGATTCTCCTATGGGGCGCAGCGGCTCGTACTATGATGATTTCCAGCGCTACGGGAGGCGTAGCCAGTATGATTACATGCGTTACCTTCCTTCTTATAGAGAGTCGGATGAAGAGAGGGCCATCAGGAAAGCCGACGAGAGACGAGCATATGAAGAACGTCGCCGAAGGGAACAAGAAAGACATGATCTTCCCCACAGAGATGATGATACCCAAAAGAGAAAAGCTCATGATGAGAGAGGAAAGAGTCACATAGACGATTCTTCTAGCAAGCGGGCTAGACTTACTGAAGAAACAACTCCTTCAGCTTCTGAACATGTCCCTGCTCAATCTCCTGCTCCCGTTCGCTCCGACATTCAAGCAATCATCAACCGGCCCGCATACCAAGTCGGGCAAGGTCCTCCCACTCTTCAAAGTCGATTTCCTCAGTGGTGCCTGAGAGGGGTTCGATTTGATCTCGACTTGGTTCCTCTCGACAAACCAGCTATGCTGCGAAATCTTGATACTGTCAGGACCGATATCGAAAGAATGTCGAACTGGCAAAAACTCGTCGACGAACTTCAGAGGGTTAACCGAGCCAATCTCGAGGCCATGCTAACAATGGAGAATGATAAGGCTGAGTGGGAGAAGACTCTGGAACAGCATGACGCCGAAATGAGAAGTATTGCTTCCTACAATGAAAAACTGGAAGCGGAAGTAGAAAAACTTAAGGAAGAATTAGCTACTTCATCTACTTTCCATTCACAAAAGGAGAACATGCTTCAGCAACAAGTACGAGATGCGCATGCCAGTCAAAGAGCAGTCGAAGATAAGCTTGCATACAATGAAAAGGTCATAGAAGAATATCGTGCTGAAACTGTACAACTGCGAGAACAGACCGGCTCTCAAAGCTTGGAGATAGAATTGTTAAAAACTCGACTTGCTATGGCCGAAAAGGAGCGCGACGAGGCTGTTGCTGGTAAACTTGCGGCCGAAGAGGCTCATCAAGCAACCAAAGCTGACATTAGCTCCACATTATTCGATTTTTATCTGCACAGCATTTTGGGACGTGGCAGCCTTGCCTTTCTAGGCCCCAAGTATGAAATCACACTGGCTGAAGTTTGGGAGGCAGCACTTGATATGCTCGGTGGTAAAGGTGCTGGATATGCTGAGTCAGCCCTTGAAGAGCATTATCTTGATGATGAAGCCCGTGCCGCTCTTGCCAAGGGAAAGGAGCAGCTTGCCAGAGCGTGGGCTGGGATGGCGGAAGAGGAGCGTTCTAAAAAAGAAGTACCGCCTACTACCTCTGAACGTCCTCTAGTTTCTCCCGAGGTGGACATTACAGGCTCTAGTGCTCATTCGCCGCCTCCTACAAGAACCGGGGTAATTACCCCTACTGATGAAGAGGCTTTGGAGGACATTGGGGCTCAGAATTATGAGATTGAACTGACGAAGCCAACATCTTCAGGTAATTTCGACATTGGTCCGATTCAGGTGGATTACCTGCTTATTCCTCAAAAATTTGATGAGCTTCTCGATTACCTCTTGAATCTCGATGAACCCATATCTCCCTTCATTCGGGAAGATACTAACATTTTCAATTTTTCTTCTTCTGCAGTTGAAACAACAAGTGCCGTGCAGACTTCGCCTTCTCTGGTTATTCCTCCTCCATCTCTTCAGGTGACTCCTCCTTCTGCTTCACAACCTGGGTCAAAAGAGGAGAAAATTGAGGCTCTTCATGGTTTGGATGACCCTACTGCTTCGCAGGAGCAAAAAGATGAGGGACTCGAAGGAGGCGAGATCTCTCCGGAGCGGACTCCTTCTGACGACGTAGTTTTGTCCGCTCTCGTTACTCCGTGGTGTGAGTCTTCTTCGAAGAAAAGAAAGAAGCATGGGACATCGAAGAGGAGGGGGAAGAAAATTATCACCACTAAAGAGGAACCGGAAATTGCACCAGTTGCACCTCCCTCCCCTTCTTCCCTTATGCCTTCAGACCAACCTGAAAGACCTGAAAAGCTAACCACTCGGCCGGGTAAAGGGTCTAAAGGCGGCAAGAAGAAATGAAGAGTTGAGCTTTTTGATTCCTTTTTTGTGTAATGGTCGGATGTTGTGCAGGCACCGGCCCCTGCTTTTTTATTTTGAAACCTGTATCTGCAATATCTGCAATTGAATAAAATGATTCTTTATTTGTACAGACTTTTGTTTGAATTTGAGAATGCATTTATTATTCATTTTTGCACAAGTTTATTTATACGATGTTGCGGTGAGCTTGTGGTATGTTGTTTAAGCGTACTTTACCGACATAGTTATACCGCTTTGTATGTAACTATACCATGTTGCCCCTATACCATGAGCTTACTGCAATATCGTATACTTTGAGGGGACTTGCACTCTCGTTTTCTAAAGAATAATTACTTCATTCTCGAAGAGAATTTTCGTAGAGTGCAACTTCCTTCATATAAGTTTCTACGCTTTGTCCTTCGAAGAAATCACTTTTTCCTTTTGCGTATGTATATATTTTGCCAAGTGAATTCTTCTATGTGGTAAAGCGGACCTCTGAATGTACTTTAACTTTCTTCCCCCTTCTTTTTTTTTTTTAGAACAGGTAAAGTCATCAAGTATGCTCTTGATGAGGATTTTTCTCTTTCTTCTTTTTTAATAAAAATTTGTGCCTCTGAGGAGAGATTTTTTCACGTTTCAACACTTGGAAGTTTTATTTCAATCTCGGTGAAACGTGGGCTTCTGAAGAGGTCTTTCATTTTAATTGTGTCCCCGGGAGGGGGTTGTACCTCTGAGGAGGGATTTCTCACGTTTCAACACTTGGAAGTTTTATTTCAATCTTGGTGAAACGTGTACCTCCAAAGAGTTGTGCCTTCGAGGAAAGCCTTTTCACGTTTCGACACTTGGAAGTTTTATTTCAACCTCGGTGAAACATGGGCTTCCAGGAAGGTCTTTATCTTGTTTTGCATTTCAAATTTGGTGAAGTGAAATTCCGAAGAGCGGTTGTTACACTTCAACTCCTGGTGAAATGGGCCTCCGAAGAGGGCTTTTATTTTGTTTGCATTTCAACTTTGGTGAAGTGAAATCCCGAAGGGCGGTCACGACACTTCAACTCCTGGTGAAATGGGCCTCCGAAGAGGGCTTTTATTTTGTTTGCATTTCAACTCTGGTGAAGTGTAATTCCGAAGAGCGGTCATAACACTTCAACTCCTGGTGAAATGGGCCTCCGAAGAGGGCTTTTATTTTGTTTGCATTTCAACTCTGGTGAAGTGTAATTCCGAAGAGCGGTCATAACACTTCAACTCCTGGTGAAATGGGCCTCCGAAGAGGGCTTTTATTTTGTTTGCATTTCAACTCTGGTGAAGTGTAATTCCGAAGAGCGGTCATAACACTTCAACTCCTGGTGAAATGGGCCTCCGAAGAGGGCTTTTATTTTGTTTGCATTTCAACTCTGGTGAAGTGAAATTCCGAAGAGCGGTCATAACACTTCAACACCTGGTGAAATGGGCCTCCGAAGAGGGCTTTTATTTTGTTTGCATTTCAACTCTGGTGAAGTGAAATTCCGAAGAGCGGTCATAACACTTCAACTCCTGGTGAAATGTGCCTCAGAGAGGGTTTTCATCGCCTGGAAGTTACTCTCTCATGGTTGGAGGGTCATGACTCCTCCAATCTTTTTTGTTGAGTAGAGAACTTTCTTTTTTGTGGCGTATGACCCATTAGAGGTCTTTATCCTCCGAAGAGTCGTGCCTCCGAAGAGGACTTGTGCTGTCGATGGTAGCTTTGGTTGTTCCTCTGTTCACTTGCTTATGCCTTTTCAATGATCCTCTGCCCCCCCCCTTTTTTTCTTTTTTTCTTCTTCTTTTTACAAGTAACTTGTTTAATCCAAGGAAGTGTGCTTCATTGTCAGGCAATTTCGTGAGAACGAGCACTAGCTTTTTAATTGGATGTTTGTTTGTTCAAACGATCTCAATTTATTAGCAAAGACCCGTTTCTGTCGAAATCATAGGCTGTTCAATTGAAGTACTTCCTATCTAGGATTTGAATTCGGGGCTCTTGTGACTTGAAATTTGGCGAGAATCACTTGGTCTTTTTATGTGCAAGTTTCACTTCCATTGTCTGCAAAAATTCAAATCGACATTTCAGCAATACATTCTATGTACCTTTTATATCGAGAATAAAGCAAACATGTAATAATAATAAGGAACACAAGATTTATAGTGGTTCGGCCATGAAATTGGGCCTGCATCCACTTTATATTCTTTCATTATTTACTTGCATCAGTTTTACAATTGCTTTCAATTACAAGAATCATACATTCATAATTCTTTTTACAATGTTTCAACAAAATTTTCAAGTAAAGTATGGACGCAAATGGTTGCTGTTCCATGCCCTTGGAATTTGATCTCCATCAATAGTGGTGAGTTTGAATGTGCCGTCAAGAAGCTTCTGACCTATTACATACGGTCCTTCCCAATTTGGCCCAAACACACCTGTCGCTGTCATAATTCTCTTCAGGACTAGGTCTCCAATCTCAAAGCTGCGTTGGCGAACTTTGGAATTAAAATGTCTGGCTATTCTTTGCTGATGAGCTGCAATTCTGAGATTGGCCTCATCTCTTTTTTCATCAAGGAAATCTAGCGCTTCAAGCTGTAGCCTTTCATTTTCTGCTTGGTTGAAATGGATCCTTCTGTGTGAAGGAACCTCTGTTTCTATCGGGATCATTGCTTCCGACCCGTATGCTAATGAGAAAGGAGTGTGCCCAGTCGCAGTTTTGTGAGTGGTTCTGTATGCCCATAGTGCAAGTGGTAGCTTATCGACCCAACCACCTTTTGCTCTTTCGAGTTGCTTTTTGATGGTTGATTTGATGATCTTGTTTACTGCTTCCACTTGCCCGTTTGCTTGCGGATGAGCAACTGCTGAAAAGCTTTTATGGATTTTGAATCGCCTGCAAAAATCTTGGAATTCCTCGCTTTCAAACTGAGTACCATTGTCTGTGATTATTTTCTGAGGCACACCATACCTGCAAATGATATTCTTGGTCACGAAACTTATCATCTTCTTAGAGGTGATAGTAGCCAATGGTTCAGCTTCAGCCCATTTCGTAAAATAATCAACTGCAACAATAGCATATCTAATCCCTGATTTGGCAGTCGGTAGCGGCCCAATGAGATCCATTCCCCAAATTGCAAATGGCCATGGACTGACCATTTGTGTGAGTTCAGTTGAAGGTGCTCTAGGAATTTTGGCAAATCTTTGGCATTTGTCACACTTTCGGGAATAGCTTGCAGCATCATGATTAATTTCTGGCCAAAAATATCCGTATCGGAGAATTTTCTTTGCTAATGTTTGACCACCTGAATGATCACCACATTCTCCTCCATGCACCTCAGCTAGGATTGTTTTGGACTCTTCCCGGGATACACATCGAAGCAATGGCATTGAGAATCCCCGTCTGTATAATCGGCCATCCTGAATTACATAGCGAGAGGCTTTCCTTAGTAGCTTTCGTCTTTCTATCGAATTTTCTGGCAGAGAACCTCTGAGTAGGTAGTCCAGTATTGGAGTCATCCATGACTCTTGTTCTTGAGATACATTCATAATCCAGTCAATATCCATCTCGTCTATACTTGGTGCTAAAAGGACTTCTACAGGGACCAATCCCAATAGTTGAGCTTCACCAGAACTTGAATACTTTGCGAGGGAATCTGCCTTCATATTCTCTTCCCGAGGAATGTGGCTTATTGAATAGTGATCGAGCTCACACAGAAGTTCCCAAGCCTTCGACAAGTAAGCGGGCAGGTTTCCCCCTTTCGTTTGAAATTCCTTCTTAACTTGACATACAATAAGCTGAGAATCGCTAAAGATCTGTAATGCTCGTATGTTTAGTTCTTTAGCGATTTTCAGTCCTGCGATAAGAGCTTCATATTCGACTTCATTGTTTGTTGAAGGAAATTCCAATCTTAGTGCATAGCATAATGACCGACCTTCAGGAGTCTCAAGTACGACTCCGGCTCCAGAACAGTAATCATTTCTTGCACCATCGACATATAACCTCCACTGGATAGGGGAATTGTCGAACGTTTCTTCCTCACTGTTTCCTTTATCTGTAAACTCTGCAATGAAATCTGCTAAAGCTTGTCCATTGACCGCTCTCCGGGGATGATAAGTGATGTCATACTGACTGAGTTCAACGTTCCACTTTAGAAGACGACCCGAAGTTTCAGGGCGAAACAGGACTTGCTTTAAAGGTTGATCAGTGAGGACTCTGATAGGATGAGCTTGAAAATATTGCCTCAACTTCCTAGACGCAATTAGTAAGCAATAGGCGAGTTTTTCCAACTTAGAGTAATTCATCTCTGCCCCAGTGAGTCTTTTGCTGATATAGTAAACTGGATGTTGAATCCTTTTGTCTTCCCATATCAGCGCTGCACTTAAAGCGTGTGATGATACTGCCAAGTATATAAGAAGATCCTCGCCATCGCCAGGCCTAGAAAGTATTGGAGGCGTCTCCATATGGCGAATCAACTCATCAAAGGATTTTTGGCATTCGGGAGTCCAATTGAAGTTTTTCTTTCCTTTCTTTAGGGCGTCAAAGAATGGGATACATTTATCTGTGGCTTTGGAAATGAACCGACTTAAGGCGGCAACTTTTCCATTTAGACTTTGCAATTCCTTCTTTGTTCTAGGAGTTTGACTTCTTTCAAGGCAGTAATTTGAGCTGGACTAGCCTCAATGCCCCTAGCGCTGACGATAACCATAAGAATTTTCCGGACTCGACCCCAAACGTGCATTTCAGAGGGTTAAGCTTCATTCTGTATTTCCGGAGGACTGCGAACATTTCTGCCAAGTGTTCAATGTGATCCGCTGCTTTCTTAGACTTTACTAACATGTCATCAACGTAGACTTCCATAGTTTTGCCCAATTGCGGTTTGAACATAGCATTAACAAGTCTTTGGTAGGTTGCCCCTGCATTCTTCAAACCGAAGGGCATAACTCTGTAGCAATAAAGACCAACATCGGTGATAAAGCTCGTGTCCTCCTGATCCGGTTCATGCATCATGATCTGGTTATATCCGGAGTAGGCATCCATGAAAGATAACAATTCATGTCCCGCTGTTCCATCTACCAGTTGATCGATCCTGGGTAAAGGAAAGCAATCTTTGGGGCAGGCCTTGTTCAGATCTGAAAAATCGATGCACACTCTCCATTTTCCATTAGCTTTCTTAACCAACACAGGATTTGAAACCCAGTTCGGATATGTAGATTCTCTGATGAAGTTATTTTCCATGAGTCGATCAATTTCCTCTTTTAATGCTGCTGACCTTTCTGGACCTTGGGTTCTCCTTTTCTGTTTTACTGGTGTAAACTTTGGGTCAATATTCAGAGCGTGTACTGCAACTTCTGGAGATATTCCACACATATCAGCATGAGTCCAAGCGAAGACATCCAGATTTGCTTTCAGGAATGATATCAAGATATTCTGAATTGACACATTAAGTTGTGAACCCACATTCAACACCTTATTTGGGTCCTTCGGGTCAACAGGTACCAGTACCGTCATTTCAACCGGCACTACTCTATTCTCCCCTGTACTGGCTTTTCTGGGATCCATCTCTTTCCGTGCCCCGCTATGCTCGCCAGTGCAGGGTCCGCCCCGTAATTGCTACAAGGCTGGCTCTTTGATGCGGACCGGAGTGGCCGCATCCTTTCCCATTTCCCTCTTTCTTGACTCTCGCAACTCTGTCAAATAGCACTCTCGCGCAGCATTTTGATCCCCTTTTATAACTCCTACTCCATTGTCTGTAGGGAATTTAATAGTGAGGCACCACGGGGCTAGAATAGCTTTGAATGCTGCGAGCGTTGGACGGCCAAGGAAAGCATTATAAGCAGAAAATTCATCGACAATCACAAATGTTTGCTTGCGGACCACTTTCCTTTCTCCTTCCCCAAGTTCTACTAGCAGATCGATGGTTCCTATTGGTTGCTTTGGCTCCCCGGTGAAGCCAGCGATCTTCTGCGATGAGGCTTGTACATCGACCATAGGGATTTTCATTTGGTCGAATGTCTTCTTGAAGAGGATATTACATGATGCTCCGCAGTCAATGAGAACTCTTCTGACAATGGCCGGTCCAATACCAGCAGAGATGACCAAGGGATCTAGGGTAGGAGCTTCGATACCTGAGGAATCTCTGGCTCTGAAAATAATATCATCACTGAAAGTTTTCTGTTGTTTCAGGGGCGTAGTGTCTTCTAAAACAAAGACGTCTTCTTCGGCTGGAACATATTTCAAAGCTCTGGCATATCTCTCCATCTCTCCCCAGCTCTTGCCAGCTGGGTGAGGCCCTCCTGTAATGACATTGATAATGGGCCTTCCAGATTCATGCCCCGTAGCTTTCTCACCTATCCTAGGCTGATGAATAGGAGCCTGTTGCCCCTGACTCGACGATGCAGGATTGTTGCTATTCTTTTTCACAAATTGCTGCAGCTTGTTTTCTCTTAGCAATTCTTCAATCAGATTTTTCAACTGGCGGCATTCATCAGTCTCATGACCGGGTTAATTATGGAAGCGGCAGAACTTCCCACTTTGTATAGCCTTTTTTCCGGTCCTCAAAGGGATAGGTTTAGGGAGGTCAACAGAATCTTTAATGGCAAGGAAGATATGCTCCGGGGTGTCTGATAAAGGAGTATACTCTGATGGCTTGAAGGATCGGGGCTTCTTCAGATTACTCTGTTTCTTCCCATTGTTATTTTCCCTTTTTTGCCCTACAGATTCAATCTTGCGTGGTGCAACAGTGTTATCTTCAGCTTTTTCTGACACTGCCTTCACCGGTACAGGACGGCTTTCCAGGCGTATGAATTCGTCTGCCTTTTTGTAGAATTTTTCGAGGGAGGTTGGCTCCTTCATGTTTAACCATTTCCCAAATTCGCTCGACTTATCAATAGCCCTCATCAGATAAGTCAATATCATTCGTGGTTCAGCATTGTCCACCTCTGCCAGCGCTATATTAAAGCGGTTCAAGAAAGATCTGATAGATTCACCAGGATTCTGTTCTATACTTGACAATGACATGATGTCTTTGGCCTTTGAAGCATATAGTCTAAACTGTTCCTTGAACTTTCGGGTCAAGTCTGAAAACTGATCAATAGATCGGACTGGCAACTTGGTGAACCACAGTAGAGCCACACCTTCAAGGTATAAGGGGAAATATCGGCACTTTATCTCGTCTGAGGCCCTGGCACCTGTCATGTGCCAATCATATTTATACAAGAATTCATTCGGATCACTTGTCCCTTAGTAAGCTGGGATAGTTGGAGGGACAAACTTCCATGGAAACTCCGCCTTTAAGATTTTCTCAGTAAATGGAGTTTTACTTGGGGCGAAACCCCATTCTTTCTCATCTTCAACCCTTTGCATACTTTCTCTCATGATTTGCCGGACCATTCCAGAAAGATACTACTCATCATGTCGAGTTCCAGGTCCACCAACCTCAGGAAGCGTTTGCTCCAAGGGTCTGGCAGCCCTTTCTGGAGCATTCCTCTCATTAGCATCATGAATGTTGCCAGTATAATTCCTTCCATTACCAGCCGGTTGATTATTTGCCCCGAGCAAATCATTCAGCTTATTCAGAATTAGAGCATTTTGGGCACTCTGAGCTTCTAATTGTGCATTCTGGGCGTTTATCTGCTGGTTCAGTCCTAATATTACAGCATCCAACTCTGCTTTCGTAACCCCAGCAGACGGAATGGGTTGATTAGGTACAGGGGAAGCGGAGGTTCCCTCTTGAATATTCCCAGATCTGACAGATCTACTCTTCCTTCCAGGAGACATTATCTCGGATAGACTTCTGGTTTTCAGGGAAATTCTCTCTACAAACCTCTGTGAAGCAATGATGATAACTTGCCTGAGTTCAATTCTCAGTGAAAGCACCAAAAATGTTAACGCTAGAATTTGAACGCTAACACCCCGATGTATGAGTTGTAGTTGTGAAAGCACCACCCGACGACTCGGGAACAGATTACAAGCAGATAATAGTAGAAAAGCGGTAAACAACAACAATTTTATAGTGGTTCGGCTTTAGGGTATAGCCTACGTCCACTTTAAGTACTTTTATTAATAATCTCGTTACAAGCTGATGCAATTCTTCCCAAATACAATACACTTTGAATTACAAGATACTTAGAACAAGTAGCTTAAACTTCGATGGAGATGAGAGTTTTCGAATCCATGTTGGATGTATGTGATCTCTTCTTGAAGTTGTTTGTAGCGTTCTTAATATCTTGAGAGCTTCAAGTGTTGGATTGGATTAGTTTGGAATGCAGCAGAGTAACTGTGTTTGAAGGAAATCAGCCCAAAGGTCCTTTACTAGTTGGAGTTAGGGTCATATTTATAGGCATTTTTCGGAGTAAGGTTGTAGGTCGTGGCCGACCTAAGTAAGGTCGTAGGTCGTGACCGACCTAAGTAAGGTCGTAGGTTGTAGTCGACCTGAAGAGCATTGGCCCCTCCTTCCACAAGAACACGCATGCTGATTTGCACAAGTCCTAGGTCGTGAGCGACCTATCCCCCTGTGGCACAGCATAGTCAACTTTTTTACTCTGGCATTTAGGTCGTTAGCGACCTACCCTAGGTCGCGAGTACTTTCCTGTAGCCATAGCTGATCTTAGGTCGCTGAATCCCTTAGGTCGCGACCTTCCTTAGGTCGAAGCACTCCTTTAGGTCGTGAAAGCTTTAGGTCGCTAAGCCAATCATGCCGTTAGGTTGCAGAGTTCCATAAGTCGAGACCGTCTTTAGGTCTCATTCACTCTTAGGTCGCGAAGCTTGATAGGTCGCGGCCTCCTTTAGGTCGCGAAGCATTTTTAGGTCGTTCTCCTTTTTAGGTCGAGCCATCTTTAAGTCGCAGCCTTTTTTAAGTCGCTAGGTTCTTGAATTGGCTAGGTCGCTACATTTTCCTTAAGTCTCTTACAGAAGGGAGTTAACAGGATGGTAAGCACTTCTCTTAAGTATTACTCATCTTGTTAAGAGGATATATGATACTATTTGTAGTACCCAGTTCCTTAGATTGTTTTGGAGTTCCTCGATCTATATAATTTTCTTAAGTATACTGTGAATCATTAACTAGTAATCTTTATAAAAGTGTTTAAACTAAAGATAAATTGGGATCGCAATTTGCTAAAATAAAGCAGAATTTCTGACAATTTTGGGTAGTCGAAAATTTCTGAATCATACATAACTCAAAGTTAGGAAATTGATAAAAGATTGTGAAATATTTTGAGCAAATGAAATTGGATAAGCATAATTTGTAAATGTGATTTATAAATAAAAGGATTTAAGAATAGAGATATAATATCAGTAATTTAATTTTTTTCGAAGCTAGAAAATTAATAATAGTTTTCATAAACAGTATTAATATTATAGAAAATATACTAAAAAAATTATGAATGTGAAAAATAAAGGATGTGAGATAAAGAGAATTTGGTATAACTGAGAAAAAAACCAATAGGAATAAATATGTAATTTATATGTAGACCATTTCATCGCACAAATTTGGATCTAATATCGGAGCACGAAACTTTGAGGTGTTTACACTGGTCCAAAAAAGGATTTATCTGTGACGATCCGGATTTTGGCGTTCGAAAATCGACATCCATACTTCACTCGCATTCGAATGCCGCAGATTCAAACGTAAAAATCTGATTCGCCGAAGCTTATAACACATTAAGATAACAACGCAGCGGAAGAAAAATGAATAATCATTGATGCACAATATTCAATACAAAAATGATACAATTGAATGTCAACATATCAGAGACAATATACAACGGAAAGAAGATATCTTCAATGCCAAGCAAGAGAGAAAGAAGAATCCGACAATACTGCACTCCATCTCTAATGCTCCAAAACCAAATAGCTCATCTCAAAAGCTTCAAAGACACCAATCTATAGCAAATTCGATCCACAATGCGATTACCAAACCAAAGACTCCAAACGATTTTAAACAGAAAGCTGAAGGCTACGGAATCTACATCTATTATCTGAAAATCTATCTCTAGGCTGCCCGTGTGGAAAATTGTGGGCACCTAGAGTTTAGGAAGGGAACGATAAACTCCAGATCAGTCATGGGACTGGTATGAACAAAGAAACAGTTTATCTTTAAAAAGGAATAAAAAGAAATCCGCAATTGTTTTTAGAAAATGAAACTACCATAAGGCCTCCTGGCACACACACAATGCAATCGCACACTTAGGGGGGATTTCTTCTTATGATAGTCAAACATGCTTGATACGCAAAATCCTTTTTGATATTATTATCAGTGCATAGTGCAGAAAACCTTTTGAAAGTATAATATTAATCTTAGCCAGCATAGGTACCATTATACTATGCCTACTTTAGCTACCATTTAAGAATGGCAGGTTATACAACTGCAATCGTAAAGGACGTGTATTGGACGATGGAATTTCCAACAATGGTAAGGCTAAGGAACTTCCTTACCGAATGGAACGCCTTTAAAGGGATGCCCCAAGAACCTAACCAAATCTCTTTCAACACAAGGCCGGGTTACCCCTGCCCGGAAGTAACACCTACAAGTAAGCCATCCTCGATCGTTACCGACCTTTATCCCGGGATTCACCAACAAATAACAACAACCACTTTGTTAAATATCTGTGATCCATACCGTGTTATCACTTTTTATCTAGAAGGAAATGGACATACCCTAGGGGCGACCCCTAAAAAAATTGCCGCAACATACGTGTTTCGACCATTTTCGAGTTGTGAGGCTCGACGAAGTCTCGCCCATAAAGCTACGCTTTTCACAACAGCCATGCTTTGATCAACACTTGATCAGCACCACTTCGTATGCTGTTAACACCTCTTTTTCACGACTTAGCGACTCAACGACCTAAAGAAATAAGTGACTAACTACCTAAAGGAATAAGCGACCTAACTACCTAAATGAGTAAGCGACCTAACTACCTAAAGGCATAAACGGCTTAACGAGCTAAAGCACAAAGTGGCTCAACATGGCACGACTCAACTACTTAAGGAGCTCCAGCGACCTAGCGACCTAAAGACCCCTACGGTTCAACGGGTTAATGGCCTAGCTACTCAAAGAAGGCAACGACCTAACGAGTTAAGGAAATAGCGACCTAACGAGTTAAGGCAGGAGCGACCTAACGACCTAGTAAGCTTCAAAGTAAAGCCGAATGCACACTGCCTCTTCCATTAGGTCGATCGCGACCTAAGCAAGCCGAGATAACTCCTATAATACACATGCTAAGTCGTTCACAACCCGTACCTCGTCCAGGATGGCTCCATTAAGTTGCTAACGACTTATGCTACCTAAGGATCACTCTTAGGTCGCAACTCCCTAGGTCGCCCATGGCCTATGACATACGACCTAACTCCGAAACTCTCCTATAAATACCCCACCTACTCCACATGAAAAGGGAATTCCTTTGGACTTTTCTGATTGGATTTTTTCTGGAATTTTTGGAAGGCCGAGACCTTGCTGTATTGACTTCTTCTTCAACACTACAAACGACATAGGCACTTCAAGGAACTTCGGGAAACAGATCAAGTTCATTCAATATGAATTCAAAGAGCTTTTCTACATCCAAGTTCTAACTACTTGCTTTATTGGTGTTGTAATTGAAGAGTTATTGCAAGACTTGTAATCAAACCAGTAATAAGAAGAGATTAAGTGGACGTAGGCTTGACTTTGAGCCAAACCACTATAAAATTTGTTGTCTCTTTACTATTTTCTTCTATTTTCTACTTGCTTTTAGTTCCCGTAGCAACGGGTGGTGATTTCGCTATATCACAACTCACACTAGGGTGTTAGCATATGTTTTTTGCGTTAACATATGCCACATTACCAAATTAGAGGCATAAAGCCCTCTTCGGAGGCACAAAGCCCTCTTTGGAGGCCCACTTCCACAAGTTGAAGTGCCAAAGCCTTCTTCAAAGGCCCACTTCCACAAGTTGAAGTGCCAAAGCTTTCTTCGGAGGCTCACTTCCATAAGTTGAGGTGCCAAATCCCTCTTCGGAGGCACAAAGCCCTCTTCGGAGGCCCACTTCCACAAGTTGAAGTGCCAAAGCCCTCTTCGGAGGCACAAAGCCCTCCTCGGAGGCCCACTTCCACAAGTTCAAGTGCTAACAAAGCCCTCTAATGAGGCACGCCCAAAAATGAAATGCTTTTCTCAAAAGTTGGTGGAACCACCGAAGGGGCACCTTGCCGAAGTGAAGGCACCAGGCCCTTTGTGACGCCCCAACTTTATACCCACGCTAGCCAAGGACACTACGGGGTAATGCCATCAACTAGTGCGGAGAATAAGGCTGTTGAGGAGCAACCATCTGTCTAATTGCTTTATGAGAGAACCGATATGCCAGATAAAAATATAACTTTTCATCTCAAGAGGAAATCCGACATGCCGACATAAACACAAAGCTACTACACAGTGGCTATATATAATCTTCGAAAACAAATATAGAAATAAACATAACACAAATCAGTCACAGATATTCATATCACAAAGGAGGAAATAGATATGAATATAACACATAGAAGTGTACATCAAAGTGGTGGTCAAATAAGATCCACAATATCACAAAAGAATAGATACCAGTGCAAGACAAAAGATTAGTTATACATCATGGAGTCTATATCTCAAATGTATAGCAAACAAAAACTACTAATCTAAAGTAGTTAGCCAATAATAAGATGATGATCCCGGATAAGGCGTCAAGAAGAAGCACCTGTAATATCTCGGTCTGACCCGAGTATTATTTAATAAGAAAGTAATAAACGGATCAATCTAGCTATAAATATCAGATAAAGTGGGATAGGATAAGAGATAAGACAAAAACAAAGGTATGATAACAAAATTGCCATACTTTGAAATGTACGCATTAAATATCAACAAAATCACACAATATCTCTATAAATCTCAAACACTAAAAAGAATGTCATATTCCTTCACATATTTATTATATCAAAAATATTGATAAAACATATCAATGCTAATCACGAAAATTGTTGAAATAAGAATTCTAGAAATCACAACAAGAAATCCAGAAAACACAAAGGGGGGAAGGCCTATCACAAAAAAAATGGTCCGAAGACCTATGAGCCGATTGCTCCACGAACGGTCCGAAGGCCTATGAGCGCTAGCCCGTAAAAGAGACATCGCACATCGCTAGTCTAAATCATAAAATGATCATCATCGATCATTAAGAAGTGTCAATTACACTAAGCTAGTAAATATATGAGCTTAGCTTCATGTCCCATAACCACCAGCTTAACTTAAATCTTTACGAACAAATTGTAGATCTCCACTCGAAAATTGTCACAAGAGATTCAATCGAACGAGTCCAAGAATTAACCGATGAAGTAAACGCAAGCGTTTCATACCACTTGTTTTACTAAGTCGTTTAATTAAATTTCTCATACGAGTGAGGTAAAGGTTTGTATATACTAGTAGGTTGAAAAACACTTTTATAAACGAGTTTGATATTGAAAATAGAGTTTAAATAATCTTTGATAAAGAGTTTGAATATTTACTACTAGTATAAAGTCCTCTGTATTTTAAAGTGAGAAAACATAAAAATGATTGTAGAAACAATCAATCATAAAAATCCACATACGAAGACGTGAATCAAATCCAAAGAAACCGATAAAGAATCCATCGAAATGGATATTCAAAAATCCCTAAAAAGGAGTCATCAAAGTCGTAATAAATGATAACAACAAATAAGATCATCACGAATCGATTCAAATTGGAAATTCAATCCCATAAGGCAAAGTGGGCTGAAACAACAAATTCAGTTGACTAAACAGAGATTTCAGTTGACTAAACAGCAAATTCAGTTGACTAAACAGAGATTTTCAGTTGACTGAATTCTGCCTGGAAACATTCCATTTCCAGGTTCAGTCGACTAAACAAAGAATTCAGTCGAATGAATCGTGCCTGAAAACATTCCGTTTCCAGGTTCAGTCGACTAAATAGAGAATTCAGTCGACTAAATTCTGCCAGGAAACTTTCTGGTTCCATATTCAGTCGACTAAACAGAGAATTCAGTCGACAAAATCATGCCTGGGCTGTTTTTCAGCCTAAAAAATGAAGATGCAATCTCTTTGCAAATGCAACCGGATGAACATTGGCTCTAAGGGTTTATGCCAATCGGCAACCCGGCCCTATATGCTCCGCGATGCATCACCAAAACATGATCAAAATATCAAAGTTAGGATTTTAAAGATTTGAACCCAAAACACTAAAAATTGCAATATTCACAAATTCAATCAAAACCAGAAGCAAATGCACATGAATAAGTGTTAGGAATTCATACCTAACAATCAAAGATAATCATAGACTTAGATATGAGATAAAATCTCACCTTTAAACCAAAAACAATGAACGAGAAGCTTGAAGACAAGGGAAGGTCAACCACACTTCAATCTCAACACAAGAAGCTTGAATCTAAGCTTAAAAGAGAAACATTTCCCAAATTAGGTTTAATAATTTTCTGAAATTAAAGAGAGAAAGAGTTGGAGAAGATGAAGAGGAGGCTTACCAATAGCTTCTCTTTGATTTTGGAGCAAGAATTCAAGTTTGAAAGAAGAAACTAGGGCTTGGAATTTCTAATTCCCTTTCCTTTCCACCTTTTTCATTTTTAGCTTGAGTTTGAGGAGTGGGAATGAGTGAATGGAGAGGAGAGGGCTGAGTAAGGGTATTAAGTTAGCTAGTGGGCTGAACCCAAACCCAATAGAAAAAGTAGCAAAATTCGACTTACTCCAAACATATCGAAGTTTATACTCAAAAAGATCGCAAACGACATTTTGAACTCAATGAAAGTGGTCTTGAGTCTCAATTCGACCGTTTGCAGAAAGTAGCTTTTTGGACTAAAATTCGACGAACGATGCTATATTTAAATAAAATATTTAAATATACAATCGATAAATATGCGGATTGTTACACCGTTGCTAATAAATAGTGATCGTCCGTACAAACGAACATCAAATTATTTAGCTTGCGTCTGCTCCGTGGACCCACTTAACCGTGAAAAGTAACTTTCAAGCAAAGAAAAAGCCCTCTTCGAAGTCACAAAAAAGCCATCTTCGGAGGCGCACTTCTACTCTCAAGGGAAGATCAATTTCTCCATAATGAGAACATTCTTCCCCAAAAAGTTGAAGTGCCAAATCAAAGCCTTCTTTGGAAGCCGGCTTCACCGCATAAGAGAATCCACTTCTCAAAAAAGCGACTATCTCCGAAAGTTGAAGTGTAAAAACTTTCTTTAAAAATTAGAAAAAAAGAGAGAAGACTTCTCCAATACAAGGCACACTCTACTATAGCAGAGTAATATTTCCTCAAAATGGAAGAATTATTCTCCAAAGTAAGAGTACAAGTCTTCTCAAAATGGAAGAATTGTTCTCCAAAGTAAGAGTACAAGTCGTCTCAAAATGGAAGAATTGTTCTCCAAAGTAAGAGTACAAGCCTTCTCAAAATGAAGAAGATTGCAATAAGCCGTTGTATGGGGGCAATATAATATAGCTACATTAATGAAAGCAACACTCAAGCAACATACCACGAGCTCATGGCAATATCATACAGGGAAAGTAAAGAAACTTGTGTGAAAAATAAGGAATAAATGCATCCACAAATACAGTTAAAAGATTATACAAGTAAAAGGAATCATTTTATTCCATACTATAAAAGATTTGTATACATGTGTAGGTTTAAAAAAGCGGGGGCCGGTACCCGCACAATCTCCGGTCAATACAAGTCTTTAAATACAAGCAAAAAGCAAAAAAGCAAAACAAGAAGGATAAACCCGCACCAATTACTTCTTCTTCCCGCCACCTTTAGAGCCCTCACCTGGCCTAATGGTTAACTTCTTAAGTCATCTTGAGCGAGTCGGGGAAAGAGGAGAAAGAGGTACAATTGGGTCCTTTTCTGCTTTCTCATCACCATCAGAAGTGTCCTTTCTTTTCTTCGAAACTCCACGCTTTCCCCTCTTCTTCGAAGAAGATTCACTACCCAGAGTGATAAGATCAATCAGCTTTGTATCATCGGCAGTAAATTCCTTCGGGGTCCTCTCACCCTCCTTAAGTTCTTCAGCTTTCTGCTTTTGTGAAGCAACCGGGTCATCTAAGCCTTGAAGAGCTTCTATTTGTTCTTCTTGCGACCCCGGTAGAGAAGCAGAAGGAGTAACTTCAAGAGATGGAGGGGCAACACCTGGAAGAGGCAAAGCATGTACAACACTTGTTGTTTTCCCTACAAAAGAAGAAGAATTAAACAAAGTATTTCTCGCAAAGAGCAGAGATAGTGGCAAGTCGAGGTTTAAGTAATAAGCAAGAAGTTCATCGAGCTCACGTGAAGAAAACAAGTAGTCCACTTGAGCTGGATCAGTGTTGAAGTTACGTGGAGAAGTTGACTTTTCACGTCAATTTCAAAATCGTGGGCTTCGGTGTCTTCTTGGGCCTCATCTTCGGCATGAGCAGTTGTAATTTCAGTTTCGGATTTGGCCGGAGGCAGACAATGAGAACTAGAGCCAATAATATCGACGTCAACCGAAGCCGAAGGACGAGTTGGGTCAGTCAAATGTGCCTTCCCCAAGTGCTCTCCTTCCGCCACTTCGGCTCGATCTTTGGCGAGTTGTTCTTTCCCTCTGGCAAGGGCGGTTTGACCCTCATCATCCAAAAAATGAGCCTCAAGACTCTCCTCAGCGTAGCCGGCACCTCTAAGCATTTCAACTGTTGCCTTCTACACTTCCGCAAGGGTAATCTCATACATTGGGCCAACACTGCCACGCCGCATGACGGTGTGAATGTAAAATTTGAATAGAGTGGAGCTGACGTTGGCCTTAGTCACCTTATGTGATTGTTCAGCTGCTACTTTTCCAACGATGGCCTCGTCACGCTCCTTTTCAACTTTAGAAAGCTGAGCTTTTAACATTGCGATCTCCAAATCTTGGGAGCTAGTCTTTTCCCGCAGCTGAGCAACATCATTGCGGTAGTTTTCCACGATTCTCTGTTGTGCCACAAGTTTAGCCTCAGCATCTCGCTGACTAGCGTGGGCATCCCTTACTTGCTTTTGAAAAACCTCTTCCTTTTGAGTATAAGAAGTGGAAGAGGTGGCAAGATCATCTTTAAGTTGCTTGACTTCAGCCTCAATTTTCTCGTTATATGCAGTGATATTCTTCATCTCTGTATCATGCTGATCAAGAACTTTTTGCCACTCAGATTTATCGCTTTCCATGGTTAGCATAGCCTCAAGATTTAAGCGATTTACTCTTTGAAGCTCATCAACTAGTTTCCGCCAGATGGACATTCTTTCAATATCAAGCTTGACAACATCGAGATTTCTCAACATGGCCTTTTTGTCAATGGGAACCAAGTCCAGATCATAGCGTACTCCTTTCCAACACCAATGTGAAAATCGGCTTTGGAGTGCAGGCGGAGGCTTCTCAACTTGATAAGGAGGCCTATTAATGATTGTTTGAACCTCAGCTCTTTTGAGAGCATGGGAACTAGAAAGTATGTCTAGGGAAATAGAAGTAGCGGGCACTTTTGAAATTTCAGATGAAGATTTTTCGCTACGCTTGGCTCGCTTACTAGAATCTTCAGCTTCATGACTCTTTCCCTTATCGTCGTGAGACTTTCTCTTATGGGAGTCATCATCCCTCTGGTGAGAGTCATGTCGGTCGTCCCTTCTTCTATAACGCTCCTCATATGCCTGCCTCTCGCGAGCTTTTCTGGCTACTCTTTCCACATCGGTCTCCCTAGGGGCAGGAAGGTAACGCCTGGGGTCATAAGAATCACGCCTCACAAAGCTTTGAAAGTCATCATAATATGAGCCGCTGCGTCCTATGGGAGAACCTGAAAGTCAAGAAGAGACAAAGTTTAGAAATCTTCGAAATAAAGAAGCTAGGTGCGCATAATTGCCAAAAATCCTAAGTGTGTGTGGCGTGTGAACTACGCGCGTCAAGCTAAAAACCACTCGGTTTAGGAGTGATGTCAGCTTTTGCAGCAAGAGTCAACTCTTGGGTTGATGGAGTTGATTGCAAAACGGATGTTGCTTCGATTGATGGAGAAACAAGCTTAGAGGTAATGGTGTCATCTTCAAAAAGCTCTTGGGAAGTCACCATAAGGTCGCTCAGTACCCCAAAGACATCATCACCATCGTGCCAACGGAATGGGTCATGCCCTCTTCAGCACGCTCTGCACTCTTTGCAATGGAACTTTCTTTCTCAGCTCCCTCATCAGCTTTTCCAGTAGCCTTCCCAGAATGTTAAGGAAATTCCTCTTCTACAATGACTGGGGGAAGTTTAAATTTGCAAGATAATCTTGCATCGTCAACGGAACTTGAGCATTCACTAATGAAGCCTCCATAATAGGTTCCTTCGGTGCGTATTCCTTTATGGAGGCTGGGGCATTTGACGCTTCTTCTTGAGAACTGGGGGCATCACGGGGCTGAATGGATCGAGAAGAGTGCAAAAGTCCGAATTGGTGCAAAAACTCATCCTTCGGTAGGAACTTAATACTTCTCTCATCAACAGCTACGGTGCTCAATCTTTCAAAAGTCGGTTTATGGCTAGAATCTTTAGAGGGAGGAGGAAGTGCTGCAAAAGTAAAGAATGATATTAGCACTTGACAACTTGAATTTTGAAAGGCTCAGAAATGAAGTGAACGGAGATAAGTAGTCTTACTTCCTACTCTCCAGATACCATAGAAACTCGGGGGGCAGCAGACAAAGAAGAACTGATTTAAAAACCCAGGAGCACTCTCAGGAATATCCGTAATCAGTTTACGGTTTCTTGCACTCCTTACAAGAGTTATGGAAGGGTGATCCTTGTTTCTACCGAATGAACACAAGTAACAGATCTCCTCGAAGCTTGGGAGGCAGTTATGCGTCCTCCTAAACAGTACGCACAACCCCATCAAAATGGCGTAGCCGTTAGGGTGCAACTGGAATGGAGAAATAGTCAATCGAAGGAGGAGTATTCTAATAAAATCGTTGAAGGGGAAATAGCACCGTTCAGGCACATTTGACGATTGACTGCAACGAAGCCAGGAGGCGGCCTATCGGCAGTGTCATTTACCTCTGGAAGCAGAGCATCCGCTTCAGCAATGCCAAATTGAGTACATAGCTGGCTGAAAGCCCGTTGGCTCAATGAAGTTGTAACTCTTTCCAGAGGATTCTCTAATGGGTTAGCTATTGGAAAGACCTCATTGGTCCGCTCTATAATCTCTTCTTGCATTTGTTGTTAAGACATTCTACACAAGGAACTGGATATTCAAATATGAAGGTGCACGTTTCCTAAAAAGTGTGAAGTGTTGTGCAAAACTAATAAAATGACAAGCAAATATTTCTGGAATTAAACTAGTTGGTATTTGTCGATATAAAGTTTCAGGGCTTGTTATTTTAAGTCCAAGTACAGTGTTGATGCAAACAGATCAGCTTTAGTTGATTAATTTAGCTTTGCTTTAATACTTCACTTGAACTAGTTAATTCACTGCATTTTTTTCACATAATTCCTTTAATTTGATTATTCTTTATCGACTAATCGATCATTCGATGTGGGTAGTCAATGGCAGTATATTCGTCTTAGTTTTCTGCAAATGTTGTATTTAAAAGGTTGTCAGCTTAAAAGTTAATACAATATGTGAAAGAGTGCAGCAAGTTCAAGTAGTTAATTCTGGCATTTCATCAGTCATGCTCCTACGACTTAAAGCAAAGCTGCAGGTTAACTTAAGTCGCGTGGACTCCTTAAGTCGCTCTGCTTTAAGCCATATGCTATTCTGGCAAGATAAGTCGCAAGCAAGATAAGTCGGAAGCAAAATAAGTCGCAAGCAAGTTAAGTCGCAAGCAAGTTAAGTCGCAAGTCAGTTAGGTCATGCGATTCACATCCAAACCGTTAAGCCTTAGGTCGTTCGAAGCTCCTAAGCCTGTCACTTCCTCACTCTCCTTAATCGGCTAGCTCCTTTTAATTCAACAACTGCCTAACTCATAAACTCGCTAACCCATTAATTTGTGACCTGATAACCCATTATCATCTCCACAATGGAATCCATCATCTTTCCACACCGCCAAATCACCCAAAACTGATTCAAATCACCTCAGATCCATCATGGATTCAATGCATTGCTGTGTTCTCGTGAATTACAACGACAACGCGTCCAATGACGACCAAAGATCGATTGAAACAAGATTCGTGGTAAAACACAGCACACGAAAATGGATTAAGGTCGGAAAATGGGGGAATTCACGATTCGGTGATGGTCGTGGTTGGATACCGATCGGATTCACTTACGTGATGTGATGGTGAAGATGATCAACGAATGGTTAGCTTGAATTCGCCTTTGCGAGCTCGGAAGTTCGTCAATGGCGGATTAAAGAGTTAGAGCAGGTGAAGAGAAGAAGGAGTAATAAGCGACTTATATACAGAGGCAGTGGAACTCGAATCGGCATGAATGACCTAGCCCTCTCATAAGTCGCTCACGACTCAGCGACCCAGGATAGGGCGAGTTAAGAGGTATCGAAGCACACGACTTAGCCCCTAGGCGTATACTTCGAGGGGCAAGTGTTAACACCTCTTTTTCACGACTTAGCAACTCAACGACCTAAAGAAATAAGTGACCTAACTACCTAAAGGAATAAGCGACCTAACTACCTAAAGGAGTAAGCGACCTAACTACCTAAAGGCATAAATGGCTTAACGAGCTAAAGCACAAAGCGGCTCAACATGGCACGACTCAACTACTTAAGGAGATCCAGCGACCTAAAGACCCCTACGGTTCAACGGGTTAACGACCTAGCAACTCAATGAAGGAAACGACCTAATGAGTTAAGGAAACAGCAACCTAACGAGTTAAGGCAGGAGCGACCTAAAGACCTAGTAAGCTTCAGAGTAAAGCCGCAAGCACACTGCCTTTTCCATTAGGTCGCTCGCGACCTAAGCAAGCCGAGATAACTCCTATACTACACATGCTAAGTCGCTCACAGCCCGTACCTCGTCGAGGATGGATCCATTAAGTCGCTAACGACTTATGCTACCTCAGGATCACTCTTAGGTCGCAACTCCCTAGGTCGCCCACGGCCTACGACATACGACCTAACTCCGAAACTCTCCTATAAATACCCCGCCTACTCCACATGAAAATTGGATTCTTTTGGACTTTTCTGATTGGATTTTTTATGGAATTTCTGGAAAGCCGAGACCTTGCTGTATTGACTTCTTCTTCAACACTTAAAACGCCATAGACACTTTAAGGAACTTCGAGAAAAAGATCAAGTTCATTCAATATGAATTCAAAGAGCATTTCTACATCCAAGTTCTAACTACTTGCTTTATTGGTGTTGCAATTGAAGAGTTATTGCAAGACTTGTAATCAAATCAGTAATAAGAAGAGATTAAGTGGACGTTGGCTTGACTTTGAGCCGAAACACTATAAATATTGTTGTCTCTTTACTATTTTATGCTATTTTCTACTTGCTTTTAGTTCCCGTACCAACGGGTGGTGCTTTCGCTATATCACAACTCACACTGGGGTGTTAACATACATTTTTTGCATTAACATATGCCACATTACCAAATTGGGAATGTATCACTAGTAATCATCAACTACATAACCTCTGAGCCCGTACGTCTCAAAGAAGGGTGCTAAGCTAAGAGAATAAATTCTCCGCCACAAAACAAAAATGTATTTGGTAGAAACCAGCTTTACATCTCAAAGTGTAATGTCAAACACATATCCATACAAGTATGTTCCGGGTTCGAACAGAACCGAAGGCACTTCAAAAGAAGCACTTGCAATACGGATAATCCCTAATCACGTCCGGACTCCCCGTCATAAAGGGTGATCAAATCTCTATACCGAGGACCAGTCGGTGCAGAGGCATTCGACAGGTAATCCTTTCGCTTTCGAAAATATCCGGTCTTCACCATCGGTCTTCAAATGCTATACATATCGTCGTATCACTATTTGGAATGTGTTATATGACACAATGTCCTCTCCTGACTAAACTAATAATAAGCGCTTAACTTTAAAAACATATGGATATATGCGATCTTAGTTAAGTCACAACCTTTTACCCAAAACCTTTCTTTCAAATGGTTTAAACAAATTACCATTTTCAAATCTTTAAACAAAAAGATTCACTTCACAAAGTTCACCAATCTTTCACAAAGATTCACTCATAGCTTTCAAAATTATTTTAATTCCAAATCTTTTATACAAAAGATACACCTTTTAGGATCCTCTTCAATTTGAAAATAAAGTTCACCAATCTTTATCAAAGATTAATTCATAGCTTTCAAAACAATTCCATTTCAAATTTTAAACCCTTTCAACAAAAATTGGAAATCCTTCCTTTATTTAAAAGCCATTATCATTTGAAAACAAACACCTTTCGTTTTGGAAAAAATCGATTAAATATACACAAGTTATGGCCTTTAAAGTAAAAACTTGGGTTAAATTTAAATTCCCAAAATAATACTTTCAAAATACTTTAAAGATGGTTTAAAACCACATATATACATTATATTACTTGTATAAACCTTTCAAACCAAATGTCCATAAGAATTACAAAACATAAATAAGATATATCATATTTAAACTAGATTTCAATTTCAAACTTCCTTTCCAAAAGCTTTTCATATTCAACCCAATTATATTTCCAAAACCATTTGGATTCAAAATTCATTTTTTAAAACCATTACATCATTTGAATTAAATTCAAGTATCTGTGACTTAACCGTTTTTTCGTGAAACCATATTTGTGTGTGTATGGTGTACTCCAGGGGTTTTACACAATAGTGCAACATCATCGATCATCACATCACAGATTCAAGCACATCAATACCGATAATGGTATATCCCTATAACGCTTATCTTCATTCACAAATTCACAGATAAATAACATAAATTTATCACACATAAATAAATTACATCATAGTTCACATCTCAAATCAGAATAATTCATAAAGCATCACATATCAGGCATATCAAATAATTCAACATTCAATAGAATCCAAGCATCCCTAAGTAAGATCAATTTATTATCTGATTAATTTGAATCAGATTAGTTACTTATGAATAAACTACTAATCCTGGTTAATTAATATTAATTAATTACAAACCATTTTAACTAATTATCCTTTAATCAATTATTAATTAACCTTTAATAATAAATTAATTAACTTTTGATGATTACTTAATCAACCTTAATTAATAAATCAATTAACCTTTAGTTATTAAATAATTAACCTTAATTTATTTAATTATTCTTTAGTTAATTATCCTTAATTAATTACAAAAAGTAATTATCCCTAATCATTTTCATTAATTAATTAACCTTTAATTATTAGTTCTCCTCAAATTAAATTACCTTAATTAATTAATTTCATTAATTAATTATTCTTTAATTAATTATTGTTTAAACACTTGATTTATCAACCTTTAATCATTAATTAATTATCCTTAATTACTTTCTTCAGTAATTATCTTTTAAGTAATTAATTACCCTTAATTAATTACCTTTAATTAATTCATTAACCTTTAATCATTTAATTATCCTTTAATTAATCTTATTGAGTAATTACACTTTAATTACCTTTATTTACTAATTATACTTAAATTAATTAACTTGATTAATTAATCATATTAATTAATCTATCATTTACTCAATCACATACCTTTATTTGAAAACAATTTGATATTTAATATGATAATTATTAATATCATTATTCAAACCAAAGCAATTTTTTTAAAACATTAAACAATAAAATTAAATATTTGGAACTTGTTTAAAATTTCTTTTAATAAACTTTATTTTGGAAAACCTGGTTAACATTTCTTTGAAAAACATACGCACTTTAAACTTGATCATGTTCTTATTTAAAAACCTGGTTATTTAAAACTTTGAAAACTTGGTTAACATTGAAACGACCTGAGCCAAAATTTAAATTTCCCGAGCAAACTCGAGTTTCTTCCCACTTGCACGAGCTTCTCCCCGAGACAATTTCAAACTCTACCGAGCAACTTAATCTTCTTCAACACCACAAACAATTCGGGTATATACACATATGCACCGTGCACCTACACCGCCCATCGCCGCTGCTCTGGTCACCACCACCATCGCCGATAAGTCGACGTTGACTTTCTCTATCGATCCCGACCATCCAAACCTTGAAAAAACACGAAATTGAAAATGAGGAATCAAGCTACCCACTGAAATCCATTGGTCAACGAAAACCACCCCATATCACCATCCATGACCACCTGAGACCACAGCCTCTCGATCATAGCTTCGCCAACCATCCACTCACCTATTCCCCCACTTGTGATCGCCCTCGTAGCTTCCTTGATGATGTGCGAACATGATAAACGTCAAAGACCATATCGGTTAACAAAACACTAGTTGGACTCAGACAAGTCACCTCGATGCATTAAAAATGCTTCGACCATTTTTGCTAGATCCCCCGACCTTCGAACGAACTTCAGTCGTGATCCCGACAATTCAAGACCACGCGATCACCAGTATTTGCCTAAAATGTCATTTCCATTCATTCTAAAAATCCTCGACATCTAATTGCTTAAGAATCACGAGACCTATATCTAAAACCATTAATTCGTGATACAAACTTGATTATATAATCAGATTTTAAAGTTAAGATGTTTGAATTTTCTGATATATTATGATCTTACCGTAAATTGTCTTTTCCACAAAATTTATTTAATATTTTTGCTCGAAATTATTTTTAAAAATAAGTTCACATTCATATCATCATTTTATCTTCAATGATCTTGCACTAATATTGATCATATAAGGAGCAGTTTAAATTTTGTTTTAGTGGCTTTACTCTTGTACTTAAACAAAGAGATGAATAAATCCTTTTATAGATATGCACACAACAATTATCTACCTATATATATAGATATACATGTATATTTATACTTAGACAAATATCATTCACAACATACACAGATATTAATCACAAATATCAACAGAATCAAGTCAAATAGAGTAATCTGCTCAACATGCCTTGAACAGAGGATAGGTTTAATAAAATCTGGAACTTTGTATATTGTTTGTTGCTTGATCTTGATTCTGATCTTTGCATTATCTTTGAAACTTGAACACATGCTTGACCTTTGCTTGATTACAGGTTTGTTTCCAGATTGATATGTTTATGTTTTCCAGTTTGAACTTGAATGTATTATAATTGATTTAGCTTGAATTAAATCTGCTACTTGAGTTGTTGCTTCCAGGCTGAAGATTTATGGTTGAAAGATTTTCAGGTTTTGATTTTAATCTGAGTTTGATTTTTGGTTTAAAAACTTAAGTTTGATTCAGATTGAACAGATGAAGATTTGAAACTGATGTTCTTGTTTTGATTTTTATTTTTTTGATCTCAGTTTTGAGTTTTGTTTTCTTTTTATCTGGTTTGTGTTTTGAAAAATCTGAAACAACAATTAGGAAATAGGATAGTAGTTGCATATATGTAGCTTATTTTTCTTTTTATTAATAACTAAAATAAATAATGATAAATGAGACTTCTAATTATAAAATAAAATTGAGCTACACTTGTCTCATTTACAAGAATAATCAATTTACACTTGTAATTTCATGTCTTAATTGCTATACACTTGTTAGTATAATTAAAATTATGTTTAAACCCCTAATTGATTTAATTTACAATTTATGTTTTAAACCCTCTATGCTATTATAAATTATAAATCATGTTTTTATGTTTCTTATTAATACCTTTATATATTTAGAAACTATATATTTTTAAACACTTTAAATCTTCATGTTAATAATATTTAAATATAACTTTGCGTTATATTTCCTATTTAAATAAATACATTTCTTCTTTATTATCATTTATATAAACTTAAAAATGATTTTAAAACTAATTATTCATAATAATTAAACACACATATTGTATATAAGTTTCTTTTAAAATATAGATGCTTCACTTTAAACAACTTATGAAAATTCATATGTTAAATTCAAAACACAATTTTCAAACTATATATATATATATATATATTAAAATCAGAAAGCAAATTCTCATTAATTTCAAAATATAGTTTTATATCCAATTTATTTTTTTAGATATTTATTCTGGAATTTCAAATTCAAATTTTAAATCACAATCTATTTATGTAAACAAACGGAAGCTCAAATGAGAGAGACCTTTCAGGTAGCTGTTCCCGTGACAAATCCCCCAGAGAGAGTTCCGACTAGCCTTACCCCGAGAGTGTTTATTCAGATACGCACTCATTTTGGTTTTGCTGAAAATGAAGTACTTTTTCCCAGGCCAAATGATAATGCTGACAGCCCTCCCCGTGGTTTTGTCGCAGTCAACCGCCAAATGTGCTTAAGCGGGGCGATTCCCCCCTTCAATGACTTCCTTCGAACCTTCCTTTTTCGGCTGACAATTTCTCCGTTCTAACTCCATCCTAACAGCTATGCTATCTTGATGGGGTTGTGCGTTCTATTTAGGAGAACTCTTGAGCGCTTGCCAAGCTTCGAAGAAATCTGTTACTTATGCTATTTCACAAAAATTAAAGATCATCCTTCTATCATAGTTATAAGGAGCGCTAGGAATCGCAAACTCATCACTGATCTCTCTGACAGCGCTCATGGATTCTTAAGTCAGTATTTCTTTGCTCGCTACCTACCAGGGTTTTAATCCATTTGGAGAGTAGGAAGTAAGATTAGCTGCTTTAATTTTTCCATTCCTGAGCTTTTTTAAGATCAGAGTTGCTAAGTGCTAATTTCGCTCTTTCCTTTTTCAGCACTTCCTCCTCCTTCTAATGATCCAAGTCTCAAACAAATTTTTAAAAGACTAAGTGCCCTGGCCAAAGAGGAGAGGAGTATAAAGTTTTTGTTGAGGGATGAACTTCTACATCAATATGGGCTTCTACATACTTCTCGCTCTACGCACCCTCACGAAGCCCCGGATTCTCCAGCTGAAACTCCAGATGCCCCGCCTCCTGCTAAAGATCCTGTGCTGGGAGAAACTACCATTGAAGCCTCACTAGTGAAATGATCGACTCCGAAAGATGCTGCGAGGCCGTCTGATAAGTCTGCACTTGCCCCAATTATCGAAGAAGAGGAGCCCCTTCATCAAACCGGGGAGCATGTTGAGGAAGGAATCGATGGATGGGGCCTTGTTAGGCACGATGGTGATGACATCTTTGGGAGTTTAAGCGACATAATGACCACTTCTCAAGAACTCTTCAAAGATGACTCTTCCATTGTTAAGGTTATATCTCCGGCGGTTGAAGCGACATCCGCCCTTAAACAGACTCCTTCATCCCAAGAACTGTCACCGGCGGTGAAATCAGTTGCTCTCCCTCAACCGAAGAGCGGTTCGTTAGTTCAGCGCGCGTAGTTTGCACATCACGCACGACTAGGATTCTTTGACATCTTATATGCTTGGCTCTTCATACTTTTCCAAAAAATTCTAAAGTTGTGTTTTTTCCAATTTCAGGTTCTTCAATGAAGCGAGGTGGCTCGTATTATGATGACTTCCAGCGATACGGGACACGCGGCCAGTATGACTATAAGCGCTATCTTCCTGCTCACAGAGAGACTGATGAAGAGAGGGCCGCTCGGAAGGCTCGGTAGAGACGTGCCCATGAAGAACGTTATGGAAGACCGGATGACCGATACGATTCTTCCCACAAAGAGGGTGACTCTCACAAACGCAAATCTCACGATAATAGAGGGAAGAGTCACATAACTGATGACCCAAGTAAACGGGCTAAAGTCAGTGAGCAACCAATGCCTGCAACTTCTGAAAAGATTACCTCTCCTATTCCTTCTCAGTCTCCTGCCCCTTTCCCGTACTGATATCCAGGCAATCATCAACAGGCCTTCTTACCAAGTTGGACCAGGTCCAGCCACTCTCCAAAGTCGATTTCCAAATTGGTGCTTAAAAGGAGTTCGCTTTGACCTTGACCTGGTTCCCATAGATAAGAACGCCATGTTACGGAACCTTAATGTCGTTAAAACTGTCATTGAGAGGATATCAAATTGGCAAAAACTTGTTGATGAGCTCCAAAGGGTGAATCGGGCCAATCTCGAAGCTATGCTGACCATGGAGAATGACAAAACAGAATGGCAAAAGACCCTTAAGCAGTATGATGCAGAAATGAGGAGCATTGCCGATTATAATGAAAAACTTGAAGCGGAAGTTGGGAAACTCAAAGAGGAGCTTGCCACTTCCTCGGCTTCTTATTCTCAAAGGGAGAGTGTGCTCTAGCAGCAGGTGCGGGATGCTCATGCTGCGCAAAGGGATGCCGAGGCCAAGGCTGATGGGCTGGAGCAAATTGTAGAGGGCTACCTTACTGATATTACTCAGTTACAAGGGCAAACTAGCTTTCAGGTTGCGGAAATTGAAAAATTGAAAGCTTAACTATCTAAAGTCGAAAGAGAGCGAGATGAGGCTATTGCTGGTAGAATTGCAGCTGAAGAAGCTCATGAAGCTACCAAAGCTAACATCGGCTCGACATTATTTGAATTCTATTTGCAAAGTGTGTTAGGGCGTGGCAGTCTTGCATTTCTGGGTCCCAAATATGAGGTTACCCTAGCTGAAGTATGGGAAGCCGCGCTTGATATGTTTAAAGGCACCGGGTACACTGAAGAGGAGTTAGAGGCGCACTATTTAGACTTCGAAGCTCGTGCAACTCTTGCTAAAGGGAAGGAGCAACTTGCTAGATCGCGAGTTGAAATGATGGGGGAAGAGCATCAAGAAAAAGAAACAACTTTGATTTCCTCTGTCCCTCCTTCAACTTCAGTCGATGTTGACATTGCTAGTTCTAGCTCTCATACACCGATTCCTACTAAAGCTGATACCGGAGCCATAATTACACAAGCCGTAGATGAGCCACAAGAGAGTGCTGAAGCTCTAGACTACGAAATTGAAGTGATACCACCAACTTCTCCAGGTAACCATAATAATACTCAAGGGGACAACTTGCCAGTTTCTTACGGGTTTGACGAGCTTCTTGATTATTTCTTGAAACTCGACGAGCCATTGTCTCCTCTTTTTGCGGGAAATACTGACACTTTTAACTTTTCCTTTGTAGAGAAAGCGCCGAGCGTCATTCAAACTTCTCCCCCTCCAGTTACTGTTCCACTGCCTCCCCCAATCACTCCTACTCCTCATCTGGGATCACAGGAAGAAATAATAGGTGCCCTTCGGGGCTTGGATGACCCAGCTGCTTCGCAAGAGAAAAAGGACGAAGGACTTGAGGGAGGTGAGATATCTCCGGAGCGGACTCCTTCCGATGACATAACTTTGTCTAAACTTGTTACTCCAGGAAGTGAATCTTCTTTAAAGAGGAAAAAGAAGCGCGGAATATCAAAGAAGAGGAGGAAGAGCATCATTGCTACTGAAGAGGAACCGGAAGTTGAATCAGTTGTACCTCCCTCTCCTTCTTCCCTAATGCCTAAAGATCGGCCCAAAAAGCTAACCATCCGGCCGGGTGAAGGGTCCAAAGGTGGCAAGAAGAAATGAAGATTCCAGTTTTTAGCTTTTTGTTTTTTGTACGTACTGGTCGGGGATTATGCGGGTACCGACCCCCGCTTTCTTTATTTCGAAACTTGTATCTGTAAGAAATTATAATAGAATTGAATAAAATGATCCTTTATTTGTACAGACTTCTTGTTTGTATTTGAGAATGCATTTATTTTTTATTTTTGTACAAGTTTCTTTATATAATATTGCAGTGGGCTTATGGTATGTTGTTTGAGCATTACTTTTGCCAATGTAGCTATACCATGTTGCCCCCATACCATAAGCTCGTTGCAATACTTTCAATTTCGAGGGGACTTGTACTCTTTTCTCTTTTTGGAGAATACTTATTCCGTTCTCGGAGGAATGTTATTCTACTTGAAATAGAGTTCTCCTCGTTTCGTATGAGTTCTCACGCCCTACCCTTCGGAAATATCACTTTTTCTTTGCATATATATATATATATTTTTTTACAAAGTGAATTCTCCTATGTAGTAGAGCAGGCCTCCGAAGAACACTCTAATCTTTGTAGGAAGGGTCTTTTTTTTTCGCATTTCTGATGAAATGCTTCTTTAGAAAGTTGTACCTCTAAGGAGGGATTTTTCACGTTTCAACACTTGGAAGTTTTATTTCAATCTTGGTGAAACGTGTACCTCCAAAGAGTTGTGCCTCTGAAGAGAGCCTTTTCACGTTTCAACACTTGGAAGTTTTATTTCGATCTCGGTGAAACGTGGGCTTCCGAAGAGGTCTTTTTATCATTTCAGCTCCTAGTGAAGTGGACCTCCGAAGAGCGACTCTTACACTTCAACTCCTGGTGAAATGGGCCTCCGAAGAGGGCTTTCCACGTTCCAGCACTTAGAACATTTCAATCTCGGTGAAACGTGTGCCTCCGAAGCAGTGCAATTAATGCGCTCGGCAGAGTCATAGCGGTGGAGATGCAAAAAGTCATAGCGGAGATACAGCGAGGATATAACGGGATATAGTGGATGACTCTAAAATAGCATACAAAACTTGTATTTAATGTTTTTACAAATATATAAATGGTAAATAAATGAAAAAAAATCACTCAATTGAATTATAATTAATACATAAATAGTTTTAAATAAAAATATGTGCGAATATGCTTTAAATAAATGTAAAATTGTTATATAACATAACTGAATTTAGTAGAATATTAGAGTATTTTCATTTCTGAAAATATATTAAAAATTAAATCAAATAAAGTAGTTTCATAATTTTTATAATGTATAAATGCAATTTTTCAATTCCTTTTTATTAAAGAAGATATAACGGAAATAGCGGAATATATCGGAAATAACGGGATATAGCGGAAATAGCAGGGCTTAAAGCGTAAAGGCTATATTTTGGGGCTACATGGAAAAATCGAAGCGGTAGAAACCTGCTATGAGATATAGCGGGGTTATAGCGGAGTAATATTGGGGCATTAACTACACAGCTCCGAAGAGGTCTTTTTATCATTTCAGCTCCTGGTGAAGTGGACCTCCGAAGAGCGACTCTTACACTTCAGCTCCTGGTGAAATGGGCCTCCGAAGAGGGCTTTTTCACGTTTCAACACTTGGAAGTTTTATTTCAATCTCGGTGAAACGTGTGCCTCTGAGTGGGGCTACTACTTAGGAGTTACTCTCTCATGGTTGGATGGATTCGTGGGGCGGTCACAAGTTACTTGGACGTTCGTTGTGCAAACTGTCTCAACTAGTGAACAAGTGCCTTGCCTCCCCGCGGGGAAGAAGGTGCCTCTGGTCGTCTTATGGACTCCCAGGGCGTACACAAGTTACTTGGACGTTCGTTGCACAAACTGTCTCAGCTAGTAAACAAGCGCCTCGCCTTCCCATAGGGGAGGTGCCTCCGATCGTCTCACCCATAGAGGAAGAAAACTCTCATTTTGCGGCTTGAGCCGTTAGGGGTCTTTATCCTCCGAAGAGTTGTGCCTCTGAAGAGGGCTTTTCCACATTTCAACACTTTGAAGTTTTATTTCAATCTTTGTGAAACGTGGGCCTCTGAAGAGGTCTTTTGTTGGTGTTGGTCAGCTTGCCCATTTCTTTTTGCTGGTTGTCCATATTGGTAATCTCTTGGTACCATCTTTAAGCATGCGTCATTTTATTATTGGGTTGCTTTATCCAAAGGAATGTATTCCAGCGGAACTATGGTTTGCTTAAAGTACTTCTCAAAGGAATGTACTCTAGCGGAACAATTGTTTGCTTAAAGTACTTCCTATATAGGACTTCGGCCCTAGAGTCTTTTGCTGCTTAAAGCTTGCTTGCTTTTGAGTGATGCCAAGGATTGCAATTGCTTGGTACTGCGATGGGTAAGTCTGCCTCTTTTTTTTTAAAATTGTCTGCGAATTTAAATCGATATTTTAGCAATATATTCGAAGTACTTTACCTATCGAAATAAAATAAGCGACTTGTAAAGTAAAGAACACAAGATTTATAGTGGTTCGGCCAAAAGTCGGGCCTACATCCACTTTATAGTTCTCATTATTCACTCGCAGTGGTTTTACATGAGCTTTCAATACAAGAATCATACATTCATAATTCTTTTACAACATTTCAGTAAAGCTTTTAAGTAAAATATGGACGCAAGTGATTGCTGTTCCAGGCTCTCGGGATTGAATCTCCTTCAACAGTTATGAGTTTGAATGTGCCATCAAGAAGTTTGCTGCCTAGACATATGGCCCTTCCCAGTTTGGTCCGAACACTCCTGTTGTTGTCATAGTTCTTTTCAAGACAAATCCCCAATTTCAAAGCTGCGATGGCGGACTTTGGAGTTGAAATGCCTGGCTATTTTTTGCTGATGAGACGCAACTCTGAGCTTAACCTCTTCTCTTTTTTCATCAAGGAGGTCAAGTGCCTCAAGTTGAAGTTTTTCATTTTCAGCTTGATCGAAGTGAATTCTTCTATGTGAAGGGACTTTCGTCTCTACTGGAATCATTGCTTCTGATCCATACGCCAATGAGAATGGAGTGTGCCCAGTTGCAGTTTTATGAGTAGTTCTGTATGCCCATAGTGCCAATGGTAGCTTATCGACCCAACCACCTTTTGCTTTTTCCAATTTCTTTTTGATGGTTGACTTGACGATTTTGTTTACTGCTTCCACTTGCCCGTTTGCCTGCGGATGAGCCACTGCTGAAAAACTCTTTTGGATTTTGAATCGTTTGCATAATTCCTGGAATTCCTCGCTTTCAAATTGAGTACCATTGTCTATGATTATTTTCTGTGGCACACCATACCTGCAAATGATATTTTTAGTCACAAAATTTATCATTTTCTTAGAGGTAATAGTAGCCAAAGGTTCAGCTTCAGCCCATTTAGTAAAATAATCAACTGCAACAATAGCATATCTAATACCTGATTAGGCAGTCGGTAATGGCCCAATGAGATCCATTCCCTAAATGGCAAATGGCCACGGACTGACCATCTGTGTTAGCTTAGTGGAGGGTGCTCTAGGAATTTTGGCGACTCTTTGGCACTTGTCACATTTTCGAGAATATGCAGCAGCATCTCGATTAATTTCCGGCCAAAAATATCCATAACAGAGAATTTTCTTTGCTAATGTCTGACCACCCGTGTGATCTCCACATTCCCCTCCGTGTACCTCAGCTAGAATTGTCTTGGCTTCATCTTTAGTTACACATTGTAGTAATGGCATTGAAAAACCCCGCCTGTACAATCGGCCGTCTTGGACTATATATCTGGAGGCTTTCCTTAGAAGCTTCTGTCTTTCTCTCGAATTTTCTGGCAAAGAACCTCTAAGTAGATAGTCCAGTATTGGAGTCATCCATGATCTTGTTCCTGAGATACATTCATAACCCAGTCAACATCCATCTCGTCTGTACTTGGTGCTGACAGGACTTCTACGGGGACTAATCCCAATAGTTGAGCTTCACCAGTACTTGAATACTTTGCGAGGGAATCTGATTTCATATTCTCTTCCCGGGGAATATGTCTTATTGAATAATGATCGAAATCCTCAAGAAGCTCCCAGGCCTTTGACAAATAAGCGGGTAGATTTCCTCCTTTAGCTTGGAATTCCTTCTTGACTTGGCGTACGATAAGCTGAGAGTCACTGAAGATCTGTAATATTTTGATATTTAGCTCTTTAGCGATTCTCAAACCTGCAATGAGAGCTTCATATTCTGCCTCATTATTCGTCGAAGGAAATTCCAGCCTCAGTGCATAACATAATGATCGTCCTTCAGGGGTTTCAAGGACAACCCCTGCCCTACAACAGTAGTCATTCCTTGCGCCATCAACGTATAATTTCCATCTCACCGGGACGTCATTAGTTTCCTCTTCCTCACTATCACCTTTATCTGCGCATTCTGCAATAAACTCTGCTAAAGCTTGTCCGTTGATAGCTCTTCGTGGATGGTAAGTGATGTCATATTGACTGAGTTCAATATTCCACTTTAAAAGACGGCCCGAAGTCTCAGGGCGAAACAGGACTTGCTTCAGAGGTTGATCAGTGAGGACTTTGATGGGATGAGCTTGAAAATACGGCCTCAATTTCCGTGATGCAATCAATAGGCAATAGGCGAGTTTCTCCAGCTTCGAGTAGTCCATCTCTGCCCCAGTGAATCTTTTACTAATGTAATAGACTGGCCGCTGGATTCTTGTATCTTCTCGAACCAATGCTGCACTCAGAGCGTGAGATGATATTGCCAGATATATGTAGAGATCTTCACCATTGTCGGGCTTTGAGAGTATTGGAGGCACTTCCATATGACGAACCAGCTCATCAAATGCGTTCTGGCACTCGGGAGTCCAATCAAAGTTTTTTCTTCCTTTCTTTACAGCGTCAAAGAATGGAATGCATTTATCAGTAGCTTTAGAAATGAATCGGCTCAAAGCAGCAACTTTTCTGTTAAGACTCTGCAGTTCCTTCTTTGTTCTAGGATCTTTGACCTCCTTCAAGGCAGTGATTTGAGCAGGATTGGCATCAATGCCCCTAGCGCTCACAATAAATCCCAAAAACCTCTCGGACTCCACTCCGAATGAACATTTCAACGGGTTAAGCTTCATTCCGTATCTCTTGAGGACCGCGAACATTTCCGCCAAGTGATCCATGTGGTCCACTGCTTTCTTTGACTTTACCAACATATCATCGACATAGACTTCCATCGTCTTTCCGATCTGCGGTTTAAACATGGTGTTAACAAGCCTTTGGTATGTTGCCCCCGCATTCTTGAGTCCGAAGGGCATGACTTTGTAGCAGTAAAGACCAACATCTGTTATGAAGCTCGTGCCCTCCTGATCTGGCTCATGCATCATGATCTGATTGTACCCAGAGTAAGCATCCATAAAAGACAACAATTCATGTCCCGCCGTTCCGTCCACCAACTGATCAATTCTAGGCAGCGGCAAATAGTCTTTGGGGCAGGCTTTATTCAGATCTGAGAATTCAATGCATACTCTCCACTTCCCATTAGCCTTTTTAACCAGGACAGGATTTGAGACCCAATCCCGGTAAACAGATTCTTTGATGAAACCATTCTCCATGAGTCGGTCGACTTCTTCTTTCAGCGCTGCTGACCTCTCTGGTCCCTGAGTTCTTCTTTTCTGTTTTACTGGCGTGAACTTTGGATCGATGTTCAGAGCGTGTACCGCAATCTCTGGTGATATTCCGCACATGTCGGCATGAGTCCATGCGAATACATCTAAATTTGCCTTCAAGAACGAGATCAGAATATTCTGAGCTGTAGTGTTGAGTTGTGAACCCACATTCAGCACCTTGTTTGGGTCCTTTAAGTCAACAGGTACCGGCACTTTCACATCTACCGACACTACTCTATTCTCCCCTACACTAGCTTTTCTTGGATCCATCTCTCTCCGGGCACCACTATGTTCGCCAGTGCAGGAACCAACCTGTAGTTGCTACAAGGTTCGTTCTTTGATGCAGACTGAAGGCGCCGCATCTTTTCCCATTTCTCTCTTCTTTGTTTCATGTAGCTCTGCAAGATAGCACTCCCGTCCCACGTTCTGATCCCCTTTAATTATCCCAATTCCGTTATCAGTGGCAAATTTTATAGTTAGACACCATGGGGCGAGAACAGCTTTGAATGCAGCCAGGGTCGGTCGGCCCAAGAAAGCATTATAAGCGGAAAATTCTTCAACAATTATAAAGGTCTGCTTTCAAGATACCTTTCTTGTCCCCTCTCCGAGCTCTACAATCAAGTCTATAGTCCCAATCGGCTGCTTTGGCTCCCCAGTGAAGCCAGCAATTTTCAATGACGAAGCCTGAACGTCAGCCATTGGTATCTTCATCTGGTCAAAAGTTTTCTTGAAGAGAATATTACATGAAGCCCCGCAATCGACCAGAATTCTTCTCACAGTGGCCGGGCCAATACTGGCAGAAATGACCAAAGGATATATCGTAGGGGCTTCAATACCCATAGAGTCCCTGGCGCTAAATATGATGTCATCAGGGAAAGCTTTCTGTTGTTTCAATGGCGCAGCATCCTCTAACACAAAAACACTTTCCTATGTGGGTGCATGCTTCAGTACACGAACATACCTTTCCATCTCACCCCAGCTCCTACCTGCTGGGTGAGGACCTCCCGTTATCACATTAATGACAGGCCTATCTGACTCATGCTCTACGGCCTTCTCACTCGAGCTTGGATGGTGAGTGGGGACTTGTTGCCTTTGGACTGATGAGGTTGTTGTGTCCCTACCCCTTTTAACATACTGTTGGAGCTTGTTCTCTTTCAACAGTTGCTCAATTACTTCCTTCAAGTGTCGGCATTCGTTAGTGTCATGACCAGGCTGATTGTGAAACTGACAGAATCTTCCACTTTTCTCCATTTTACCTCCAACCCTCGTCTTAGGTGGCGTAGGATAACTGATATTATCTTTGGTTGCAAAGAAGATATTTTCAGGGGTATCAGTCAAGGGTGTGAAGTTGAAAGCTCGACCCTTCTTTGCATCCCCTTGTTTCTTTCCGCCGTCATTCCCCCTTTTCTGAGCATTGGATTCCTTTTTGTCTGGAGCGTTACTATCATTCTTAGTTTCTGCTGATGCCACCTTAGCCGATGCTTGAAGGCTTTCCAAGCGCATGAACTCATCGGCTTTTTTATAGAATTTATCAAGTGAATTTAGTTCTTTCATTTTCAACCATTCTCCAAACTTGCTCGATTTATCAATTGCCCTCATCAAGTATATTAAGACCATGCGTGGCTCAGCATTATCAACCTCGGCCAAAGCTATGTTGAACCGATTCAAAAATGATTTGATGGAATCCCCTGGGTTTTGCTCCAGACTTGACAAGGACATTATATCCTTTGCTTTAGAGGCGTACAACCGAAACTGCTCCTTGAACTTCTTAGTTAAGTCCGAGAACTGATCAATGGATCTAACTGCCAGCTTGGTAAACCACAATAAAGCTACTCCTTCCAAATACACCGGGAAGTACTGGCACTTAATCTCATCGGATGCCCTGGCACCAGTCATATGCCAGTCATACTTATACAGAAATTCGTTAGGATCACTTGTTCCTTTGTAAGCTGGAATAGTGGGCGGAACAAATTTCTCGGGAATTCAGCTTTCAGAATCCTCTCGGTGAATGGAGTTTTGCTTGGAGCTGTTATCCCATTTTTTGGTCAAAACTGGAATATCGACAAATTGGCAAGGAATGATGGAGGTCGAGATTGAAAATCGATTGGAAGCAAGGCAGAAGTGCATTCAACACTCGGAGTCCCCGAGTTCATTCGGCAAATAGAGCCCCATTCGGCAAAGGCAAGCCATTCGGCATATATCATTCGGTAGCCGGACCAGCCATACCGGTCCACCATACTTCACCTCTCCAATACCCTACCGGACCATTCATGACCGAACCATGCCACTACCGAACCAACTCCCATGTTACCACCGATCCAACCTACCACCGAACCATGCTACCACCGAACCATGCTCCCACCGAACCATGTTACCACCGATCCAACCTACCACCGAACCCCTATCTCCACTACCTGCCGAATCACCCATGTTACCACTCACCGCCGAACCAAGACGCTGCCGAACCAGAACGCTGCCGGTCCAGATCGCATCAGCCCAGGCCCACCAGCAGCTATAAACATCCAAGACCCCTGCCTCCAGCCTCACTCTATAAATAGAGGGGCAGGGGTACAACAATGGCAGAAAGGTTTGAGAGCTCAAACCTGGAAGGAACTTTCAAACAACTTTCATACACTTGTACTACAAGCTTTGTACTTGTAATCGGATTGGAAAAGGAGAATAACATATAAAGTGGACGTAGGCACACTTTGGCCGAACCACTATAAATCTGTGTGTCTTTTACAGTTTAGCCCCTACTTTTTACGTATTTGCATACACCACCTAAATCAATACGAACAACATAAAATCAACTAATTCATACGACTTGGAGTTGTTTGATCATCTTTTGTGCAAACATATTTGGGTTATTTGCTGAGATCTGTAATTTGTGTTTGAATATCGCTGAATTATATTCATACACTGGTGCTTTCACGACTTTGGGTGTTTGCGGCCATTTTTTACGCAAACATTTTGGTGCTTTCACTGAGAGCAACCAGCTCCCACTACATCGGATAGAAGTTTGGATTTGGAAGACAATGACTAGGCAAAACAGTAGAAGGCTAAGGGCTGAGAGAAGCCAACAAGGAGGAAGTCAACAAGCATCCTCCGGAGGTGAGGAAGGACCGGCTTCGATCTACATAACCCGGGATGAAATGGAAGCCATAACAAATTCACTGCAAGAGAGGTTGCTGAAAAGTCAACAGGAAATGATGCAAACTTTCTTGGAGCAAATGAGAGCTGCAGGAATGCAGAATTTAGGAACAGCTACAACGGCTATGGATGCAGGACAAGAAGCTAGGGTTATGGAACCCAATGAAGGACAAGATACGGAGCCAGGTGGCAATCAACAAGGGCTTGGGGGCAGGCCCACAGGATTCAACACAGGAGAACCTTTGGAAGGAGTTCAACAGGCTAGAACCAACGTTGCTGCTAACGAGCCACACGAAGAGTATGTACCGGAGTTCCCTCGGGGGCAACCCCCGACAGACAACGGTGGATTGGTAGATATAATCAGGAAGACTGTGCGAGGTGGTTTGACCAACGGAGACTTGGAAGGAGTAAACAGGAGTCCGTTCACTCGGGAAATAAGGATGGCTCAGAACCCACCTAAGTTCAAGCTACCTAGCGTGGAGGTATACAATGGCAAGGAAGACCCTACGGATCACTTGATGAGATACACTAGACACATGGAGGTGCTGGGGGCATCAGAGGAGGTGATGGCCCGATGCTTCCCTTTGTACTTGACGGACTTAGCTGCGATGTGGTTCAGGCAGCTGGAAGAAGGATCTATCGGGACTTGGAGGGAATTGGTGGAAAGGTTTCTGGGACAGTTTCGGGTTCATGTCAAGAGACCGAAGAACGTGATGACATTGACATCGGTAAGGCAAAGGATGGATGAATCGCTTAGAGCTTTTCTAACTCGATTCAGTGCCGCAGTTGCTTCGGTGGATCGGCCCGATCCATCGATGGTTTTAATGGCAGCAGTATCAGGAGTCAGGGAGAACTCGGATTTCAAGGTATCTCTGATACGAGATCCCCCACGGAATCTCGACGAATTCTTTCATGAGGCAGAAAGGTTCCTTCGACAAGAAGATGCGAGTACGGATTTAAAATTGAAAAAGGTTAATGCAGTTGAAGGGGGAGGACCATCCAGCAATGGTTCGGATAAAAACAAAGGAAAAAGGAAGTTGGACGATGATTCTGGAAATGCTAGGAAGCAATGGAAGGATCCAAAGTTTTCCACATACACAGGATTGAACGAAACACTGGAACAGATATACCTGGATACTCGAAATCGCCTTCACTACCGGAGGCCGGCTAGGAGAGAACCAACAGAACGGGAAAGGACATCAGGAAGGCACTGTCTCTTCCATGATTTGGATGGACACGACACCAACAGCTGCAGGCACTTAAAGGACATAATTGAGGAACATGTAAGAAGTGGACAACTGCCGCAATATGTTGGACCTCGGAATGCAACGGCGAGGCAGGAGCAACCGCCGCCTACCTCAAGCTACGATGGTGGGAGGCCCAGGAATGATGGTCGGTTGATCGTCCCTTGACCAGGTTAATATGAAATAAGTAGCAAACTATTGGCAAGCAACCAAGTCATTTACACATGTACGGGGACGGAGATAGCCCCTAGGCATGCTCTGAATGATAATAAACTGCGATGCTATGGTTTGTGAAATTTATCTTTCGCTTTTGGATTGGACACTGCTTTTCTTTTTGGTTTTCGGTTTTGGAGCTTGGATTGAGCTCCTGGTTTTTCTTGCTTTTTGATTTGGATTTTCCTTTGGACAATTGTTTTCGGTTTTGGATGTTAGTTTGGATTTCTGTTTTTATGGTTTTGGATTTGGATTTTGGATTTGGATTCTGGATTTGGATTTTGGATTTGGATTCTGGATTTGGATTTTGGATTTGGATTCTCGATTTGGATTTTGGACTTGGATTTTGAGTTGGATTTTAATTGGATTTTTATCTGACTTTTGATAAACGGTCGTCGGGTATGGATTATGCCTGGCAAGGGGTGAGTCGCTTTGCCCGAACGTGGTAAATTGACTCATTCAGGTCGTCGAGTATGGACTATGCTCGGCAAGGGTCCGGAGTGACCAGGATTCGGCCTAGGACTTAGGCCCTATATTATCAATCGTTATTTTCAGGTCGTCGAGTATGGACTATGCTCGGCAAGGGTCCGGAGAGACCAGGATTCGGCTTAGGACTTAAGCCATGGCATTGTACAACATCCAGGGACACTGGACCAAGGTCGTCATGTGTGGATTAGGCATGGCAAGAACCCGGAGAGGTTAGCTCAAAGTCCAGGGACACTGGATCAAAATCGTCAAGTGTGGATTACGCATGGCAAGAACCCGGAGAGGTTAGCTCAACATCCAGGGACACTGGATCATGGCCGTCAGGTGTGGATTGCGCTTGGCAAGAGCCCGGAGAGGTTATAAATTTGGACATCGACCCAAAGAGGTCCTGGATTCGGTTGTTGGCTATTGGATAAGGATGGTTTGGGACTCGGTTGTCGAGTTCGGACGGACATGGAATTGGCTCAAGCTTTGGTTATTGGATTTGGAACTGGATATCGACCCGGAGCAGTCAAGGATGATCTACTCTGGCAATATGGCTATGAATTTTGGATATTGGATTCGGAACTATTCAAAACACGCCTTGTTATCACAAGGCATGTTTTGGGGGGCAAAGTGTTATCCCATTTTTTGGTCAAAACTGGAATATCGACAAATTGGCAAGGAATGATGGAGGTCGAGATTGAAAATCGATTGGAAGCAAGGCAGAAGTGCATTCAACACTCGGAGTCCCCGAGTTCATTCGGCAAATAGAGCCCCATTCGGCAAAGGCAAGCCATTCGGCATATATCATTCGGTAGCCGGACCAGCCATACCGGTCCACCATACTTCACCTCTCCAATACCCTACCGGACCATTCATGACCGAACCATGCCACTACCGAACCAACTCCCATGTTACCACCGATCCAACCTACCACCGAACCATGCTACCACCGAACCATGCTCCCACCGAACCATGTTACCACCGATCCAACCTACCACCGAACCCCTATCTCCACTACCTGCCGAATCACCCATGTTACCACTCACCGCCGAACCAAGACGCTGCCGAACCAGAACGCTGCCGGTCCAGATCGCATCAGCCCAGGCCCACCAGCAGCTATAAACATCCAAGACCCCTGCCTCCAGCCTCACTCTATAAATAGAGGGGCAGGGGTACAACAATGGCAGAAAGGTTTGAGAGCTCAAACCTGGAAGGAACTTTCAAACAACTTTCATACACTTGTACTACAAGCTTTGTACTTGTAATCGGATTGGAAAAGGAGAATAACATATAAAGTGGACGTAGGCACACTTTGGCCGAACCACTATAAATCTGTGTGTCTTTTACAGTTTAGCCCCTACTTTTTACGTATTTGCATACACCACCTAAATCAATACGAACAACATAAAATCAACTAATTCATACGACTTGGAGTTGTTTGATCATCTTTTGTGCAAACATATTTGGGTTATTTGCTGAGATCTGTAATTTGTGTTTGAATATCGCTGAATTATATTCATACACTGGTGCTTTCACGACTTTGGGTGTTTGCGGCCATTTTTTACGCAAACAGGAGCAAAGCCCCACTCTTTCTCATCATCGTCCTTTCGCATACTTTCTTTCATGATTTGACGGACCATCCCTGAAAAATACTCTTCATCATCCACAGGCCCTGCGGGGAAAACGTCAGCCATTCTTTCAGAGTTCTGCCTTGATAGTCGTTCACGAAGGGTCGGTTGAGGTCCCAATCCTCCATCCTGAGGAAGTGGCCTTTCAACGGGGCTTACCGCCCTTTGAGAAGTATTCCCTCTAACATCCTGAGCTCTATCAGCAGAGTTTCCTTCTTTATTTGTTGGCTGACGATTAGCCTCGAGCAAATCATTTAGCTTATTCAATATCAAAGTATTCTGAGCATTCTGAGCCTCTAATTGTGCATTCTGAGCATTTAATTGTTGATTCAATCCCAAAACCACAGCGTTCAATTCCGCTCACGTAACTCCCACAGTTGGAGTTGTCTGACTCAGAGGAGGAGAAGTGGCGGTGTTCCCTTGAACATCATCCGATCTGGCAGATCTACGTTTCCTTCCGGAAGCCATAATTTCTGTTAGACTTCTGGTCTTAACGGAGATTCTTTCCTCAAAGTTTGGTGAAGCAATGATGTAAATACCCTGAGATCGATGTTCTCAGTGAAAGCACCAAAAATGTTGATGTGAAATTCTGACGCTAACACCTCGGTGTGTGTAGAAACATTGTGAAAGCACCCCCTGTGAATGCGGGAATCAAGAAATAGCAATAAGTAACAGAAAATGCTGTAAATGAACACAGAGTTTATAGTGGTTCGGCTTATGATCAAGCCTACGTCCACTTCAATCCTTTTATTGCTGATTGGATTACAATTTATTACAATCTCTTCCAATTACAATCCAATTCCATTCAAAAGACAAGTAGCTAGAGAAAACTCCGATGCAACAAAGTTCTTCGAATCCATGATTGAATGTGTTGAATCTTTGTGTGAAGTTTTATCTAAGCATCTTGCGTGAGCTTGAAGTGATGAAGTGTAGCTTGATTTAAAGATAGTAAAGTTCCAATGACTTGAAGAAAAAATGATCCTCCCTTCCCAAAAGTCCCTTGAATGTTGGAGGTGGTCACGTATTTATAGGGGTTTTCTTCCTTTAAGTCGTAAGCCGTGCTTGACTCCTGGTTAACTCGTGGCCGAGTCAAGTTGGGTCGTGGACGACTTAACTGGCTGAGTGCAAGCTTGGTATCAGAGCGCCCTCGGTCTCCTGGATATAGCACAAGTCCTAAGTTGTCCACGAGTCAATCCTCTTCGGCACAAGTATTGTGACAGCGGGCTACGACTCAGTGGTTTTAGGTTGTAGGCGAGTCATACTGAGTCGTGAATCGTGATTCGTGAGTCGCGGCCTATGTGCAACTCTAACTTCTTACTGTCTCGAGTCCCTAAGTCGTGAACTTGTTGAGTCGGTAACTAATTAGGTCGTTGAGTCGTAATCTTGATGAGTCGCGTATCAGTTAAGTCGCAATACTTTTTAGATCGTGTACCCACTGAATTGCTGACCTCTTCAAGTTGCTTGGGGCTTCAAGTCTCTAACTCGTTAAATCGGTGATTCACTGAGTCGGCCTGTCTCATGAACCGTTCCCGTCTTGAGTCGTTTTGTTCCTCTAAGTTGCCTTAAGCCTTAGCTCGTCAGCTAATTGAGTCGCAACCAGTTGAGTCGGTCCATTCTTTAAGTTGTTGAGGTTTATCGAATCGCAGGCCCACTGAGTCGTTAAGGACCTTAAGTGGATGAGTCGGCCCAGATTTCAACTCGTTGGCAGAACGGGGTTAACAGACGTTTGCGACCTTTTTGAGTATAAACTTCGATATGTTTGGAGATAGTTGATTTTTGCCACTTTTTCACTTAGGGCTTTGGTTTGGGCTGAGCCCAATAACCCCACTTATGTATTCAGTCCCAACCCCTTATCCCCTTCATTCCTTCATAATTTCCTTATTCACTCAAGCTTTAGCAACAATGGTGGAAGAGAATGGGAAATAGAAATTCCTAAGCCCTAGCTTGCTTTGCAAATCCATCTTCTTGCTCCAAACTCAAGTGAACCCATTGGTAAGCATCCCCTTCTTCTTCTCCAACTCATTGTCTCTTTGATTTCAGAAATTTCCTAAACCTAATTTAGGAAATGTTTATCTTTTAAGCTTAGATTGAAGTTTCTTGAGTTGTTATTGAAGAGGAATTGATCTTAGCTTGCTTTCAAGCTTCTTCTTCTATTGTTTGGGTTCAAAGGTGAGATTTTTAATCTCACATCTATGCTTATAATTCTCTTCTATTGTTAGGTATGAATTCCTAACACTTATTCATGTGCATTTGATTTTGATTTTGATTACTTTTGTGAATATTCCATTTTTTAGTGTTTTGAGTTAAATTCGTTAAAAATCCTAACTTTGATGTTTGAACATGTTTTTGGTGATGCATCGAGGAGCATATAGGGTCGGGTAGTCGATTGGCATAAACCCTTAGCGCCGTTGCTCGTGCGATTGCAATTTGATCGAGAGTTGCACCTCTTTTGAAATAGGGTAGGAAGTGCAAGCATAAAGGTTCGGCCGACCGAGCCCCTGGGCCGGTCGACCGACCTTTAGTCCAGGCACTTCCTGCCTCTGTTTGGAAGTGCTCGTTACAGGCTTCGGCCGACCGAGCCCCCTGAGCCGGTCGACCGACCTGGTGCCCCGAGCACTTCCAACCTCTGGTTCGGTCGACCGACTCAGGGAGTCCGGTCGACCGACCTGCTACTATTTGCCAGATTAGCCTATATTGCTAATTCGTTTGAATATCCAACTTTAATCGATTCGTGTTGTCTCCCTTTTGTTGTTGTCATTTATTATCGACTTTGATGACCTTTTCTTTGGGAATTTTAGATATATCCATTTTGATGGATTTTATATCGATTTCTTTGGATTTTATTCACGTCTTCGAATGTGAATTTTTATGCCCGATTGTTTCTACAATCACTTCTATGATTTGTCACTTTAAAATATAAAGGTTTTCTATATTAGTAGTAAATATCAAAACTCTTTCCTCAAATGATTTCAATACTATTTTAATACCAAATTCGTTTATAAAACCGTTTTCCAATCTATTAGTATATACAAACCTTTACCTCACTCGTATGAGAAATCTAATTAAACGACTTAGTAAAACAAGTGGTATGAAACGCTTGCATTCACTTTGTTGGTTAATTCTTGGACTTGTTCGATTGAAACTCTTGTGACAATTTTCTAGTGGAGATCTACAATTTGTTCGTAAATATTTAAGTTAAGCTAGTGGTTATGGGACATGAAGCTAAGCTCATATATTTACTAGCTTATTGTAATTGACACTTCTCGTTGATCATGACGATCATCTTTGTGGTTTAGACTAGCAATGTGCGATGTCTCTTTGTTTATGTGGAGGAACGTTCCTCATTTTATTGAGCTTCGTCTCATTTCTCACATGGGTCGTACCTTTCTAGGTGCGTCAATGTTTTATTATGCATGGGTGTACCTTTCTAGGTGCATCAATGTTGTTTATACATGGGTCGTACCTTTCTATGTGCGTCAATGTTTATTTATGCATGGGGTGTACCTTTCTAGGTGCATCGATGTTTGTTTACTTCGTGGAGCAATCGGCTCAATAAGTCGGAGCATGGGCCGTATCTTTCTAGGTGCGTCGATGTTCATCTATCTAGGTGCGTCAATGTTTATTTATGCATGGGGTGTACCTTTCTATGTGCATCGATGTTTGTTTACTTCGTGGAGCAATCGGCTCAATAAGTCGGGGCATGGGGCGTATCTTTCAAGGTGCGTCGATGTTCGTCTATGCATGGGGCGTGTCTTACTAGGTGCGTCGATGTTCGACTTAGCATGGGGTGTATCTTTCTAGGTGCGTCGGTGTTAGACTGTACATGGGGTGTATCTTTCTAGGTGCATCGATGTTTATTTATGCATGGGATGTATCTTTCTAGGTGCATCGATATTTATTTATGCATGGGGCGTATCTTTCTAGGTGCGTCGATGCTAAAGCATGGGGCATATCTTTCTAGGTGTGTCGATGTTCGACTTTACATGGGGCGTGTCTTTCTAGGTGCGTCGATGTCCAGTTTGTGGGATTGGCCATCCTTTTTATTGTGATTTCTAGATTTCGTGTGTTGATTTCTGGAATTTATGTTTCACCAACTTTTACGTTGGGCATTGATATATATGTCATTTATTGTGGTTTGGTGAATGAAATTAGGAGTATGACATTCCTTTTTATCTTGAGTAGATTATTGTGATTTTGATTAATCTCTTATTGATTTTCAATTACTTATTTATCACAGCTTGGCATTGTGATTATTATATGTTTATGTCATATCTCTTATTATATATCACTTCATCTGATATTTATAGCTAGACTGATCCGTTTATTATTTTCTTATGAAATAATACTCGGGACAGACCGAGATGTTGCAGGTGCTTCCGCTTGACTTCCTTCCGGGATTTGCTTCTCTGACTTTTGGTTAACTACTTTAGTTTAGTAGTTTTTGTTGTATACATTTGAGATATAGACTCCATAATGTATACTTATCCTTTTTTGTAGTTCATGTAACTATTCTTTTGTGATATTGTGGATCTTTTTAGACCACTACTCTGATGTACACTTCCTAGTGTAATATTCATATCTATTTCCGCCTTTGTGATATGAATTGTCTGTGACTGATTTATGTTATGTTTATTTCTATATTTGTTTCCGAAGATATTATAGCCACTGTGTAGTAGCTTTGAGTTTGTATCGGCATGTCGGATTTCCCTCTTGATAAAGAAATGCATGTTATACTATCTGACATATCGATGCTCGCGCAAAGCAATTACACGGATGGTCGCTCCTCAACAGCCTTATTCTCCGTGCTAGTTGACAGCATTCTCCGTAATGTTCTTGGCTAGCGTGGGTATAGAGGTGGGGCGTCACAATGTTCTTTAACATTTATTTTATTTTAAGGATTATAAGTTTATTTAAATTTTGGATAATGTTTAACTGATTAAACATTTTGAAATCTTTAAATTTTAAAACGAATTTGAATTTAATTTAGAAAGGTATTATTTAAAATACATTTTTGAATGTAAATAAGTCATTAATAAGTAAATGAATTATTTATGAAAAATTAAGATAATTAAGAAAAAATTTACTTATTTATTTGATTTAAATAATGATTTAGAATTAATTTAACTAGAAATGATTAATGATGATTAATTCAAAAATAGTTTCTTAAAGAAGTAATTTAAGGAATTATTGTTAATAAAAAAAATGTTAATTATCTAAGGACGATTAAATAATTAATTAATGTAAATAAATTTTGATAATTAACTAGATTGATTAAAATGAATATAATCAATTGTAAAATGTTAAGAATAATTACTTTATAAAAGTAATTAAGGAATTAATTACTTATTGTAATTAATTTTGATATTGTGATTTGTTTAAGTTAATTAATTTGGTTTAATTAATTTTAGTAAATCATTTGATGATTTAATGAGTGAAATGTAATTAATGGAGCAGGATTATTTAGAAAAGTAATAATGGATTATTACTGGAATGTAATTAGTGAAAGGTGATTTATTTTAATTAAGTAATTTGGATAATTACTTTTGTAATTAATCAAGGAATTAATTAATGAAGATAATTAATTATTGGATAATTGATTTGTTAATAAAGATAGTTAATTACTGAATTCAATATTAATCAAGGTGATTAATAATTACTAAAAGTAATTAATTTTTAAATTATGTAATTAATTTGAATATTAATTAGAGATCATTAATTAATATAATTAATGACGTGATTGTTTAATTAAGTAATAATTAATTAATTAAGTGATTAATTAATTATAATTAATTAAGGATAAATATAATTAATTATAGTTTATTAATAAAGTAATTAAATGTTAATTACTTATGAATAAGATTAACTAATTTGAGAAAATTAAATACTCATTACTTGTTGTAATCAGAGGATGATTAATCAAATGTGTTAATCAGGTTGAATACTTAGTGAATAATTTATTAACTAGGTTAATTAATTAAGGGGTATTAAGCAGGATTTAAATGTGGTAATTAACTTAATTTATTTTAAATCAATTAGAGATAGAAGTAATTAATTTAGTTCATTTTAAATTAATTATAATTGATGGTTAATAAATCATTTCTTATGGATGTTATTGATTGGATGGTTGTGATCTCAGCAATGAGATGAGTTGTATCTGTATGATATGGATGCATGGTTAAAGTATGATGGTTTGCGATGGATTATTTGGTTGTGATGATTATCTGTTGTGATTATGATACAGATTATCTGTTTATGATAAGGATGTGATTATTTATTGTGATATGTAGCTTATCTATCTGTGTGAAATAGATAACAACGAAATGAGTTAATAGTTTAAATCCCTTAGGTACAACTTTGACATTTAAAATGGCGTTTGGTTTCCATGAGACCGGGATCGGATTTCCATATTTGGATATCCAAAAACCACATCGATTCCAATTAAACGTTAGGGCGTTAATCCAAGTGGAGCCAGTGAAGACTCGAGGTGTAAGAACTGTACGTCAGTATAACTCTGCGGGTGATTCCATAACAAGTTTAACGGAATAGTACTTACAGGTTTCAGATGGTGATTTAGAGTGCAAGGGCTATGGTCGTTAACTCTGAGGGTGATTCCAAAATGAGTGCAACGAGATAGTGCCTTCGCTTTCGTTCGAACTCGGAACGAACTTGTATGGATTGAATGCATTCAGAACATCGTCAGGTGGACGATGAGCATTCTAAGAATTATGTGTCCTATAAAGGTAATCGTAGACTCAAGCCTCATCAGCCAGGAATGGCTAAAACAGGGGAGGTGCAGCAAGGCTTCATGGGTAGCCCCCACTGGAGAGCAAGATTTATCCCTGTCTAGAGGTCCCTTTATATTTCGGCAGTGCTGCAGTTGGCGACGGCCAATCTGCGGGGTGGTCTTGTCCGAAACTGTTCAGTAAGGAATGGTTCCGGCTTTGTGTTGCAATGGAGCGGGCGTACTCCTCGGTACGGTGATCTAGGCCACGTACTGTGACGGCTTTGTTGTTTAACTCTGATGTATATGATACTATGTAAAGTTTTATGTGATATATTATAATTTATTCGTTCCGCTGTGAGATTCTGATGTTGTCTGTTTCTTTCTTTCCTTTATTTTCTCTTTTCTATCCCTTTCTTTCTTCTTAATGATGCGTCTTTCTATGGAATGAAAGGCGGGTCGTTACATTGTGGTATCAGAGCTCTAGGTTGAACGAATACCTAGACTCTAGAGTGGTGTCCTTTTTAAGAGAGCGTATTTGTAATTTTAAATATATATATATATATATATATATTTCTACCTATTAATTGGGTTAACTGTTCAGGTTTTCCAATAAGTAAAAAGGTAGATAGGGTAGGGTGTGTGTAACACAACTACCAATGGTTGAAGTCGGAATGTTTGAGATTGATAGTGAGTCTGCTAGGGCAGTATTGGGCATCTTGAGTAGTTTTTGCAGTTTGGTGTGAAGGATTTTACCGATCTCTGAAGGAAATCTTTCCAAGATTCGGAGTTCATCTTTGGATTGTAAGCTGGATTCATTCGTGTGAGTGGATATTCTTGAGTTTGGATCAGTTGGGAGTACTGAAGCCAGCAATGGTATCTTGGAAACTTCATGGAGGAGTCCTGTCTGTATTTGAGTTTGAGACTCAGTTTGGCAGTGTGTTTTGTGCCTGGTTTGAAGTCGAGTTTCCTGAGAGATATCTGTCTTCTGAAGGCTCTATTGTGAAGAGGCTGGCGTAGCTTTGTGATTCGATGAGCTTTTGGATAAGGAAGTCTTTGGCAGCAGTAGCAGTAATGAGTGACCTGTTTCTTTGATGGTTTAGAAATCTCTGATGATTCTTTTGTCAATAGTCTAGGCATATGGTGGAGCTTGGCCATTTCTTCTGGAGCTCGGTTAGGAATGATGTTTGTGGTTGGAGGTAGACCACTAGTTCCTTCTTTGGATTAGGAGGCTTAGCTGTTCTGAATTTGGAAGAGAGAACGACTTCTTGGGATCTGAACTGAGTGGAATCGCAAAAGTGACTTCCGATGGGTCGGAAGTTCTCTGAGTAATCTTTGCTTGGATTGAAGCATCTCTAGAGGATGTTTGAGTTATCGAAGTGGTTGGATTTTCTTGATATCTTCGAAGGAGTTAAGATTTGCATCCGCATCAAGAGATTAAGTTCTGTTTCGACTTGATTCTTGAAGCTTTACTGGTGGTTCATCATAGTAGGAGGTTTATTGAGAGAGAGATCTGTTTAAGCTGGCAAAATACATCCAATCTAGTTTCTGGTTGAATTTTTGCTGTAAAGTTTGTGGCCGAATCGGATAGGTCACTGAGATTTTATGGAATTTGATGAACAATGTTTTCGGAGTGAGTTGATCAAGTTTGTACTTGTGTTCATCAATAACATTCTTAAATCAGAGTTGCGCAGTGGAAGCATGGTGGCAGCTATTCTAGAATAGGAGCAACACCGATTCATTAGGATTTGAGTTTTGTCTGGATGAGAAAATTTCTACAGGAAATTCATTTTGGATGTAGAGGCTTGATTGTTTTGTACCTGTTTGTTTTCCGAATAGGAGTAGCATGTTTGAAGTCTTCTGATATTTGCATAGTAGAATTGTATGGTAGATTGGATTGATCTAGAAGGTTGAAGGCAGCCCAAGATCGACAGGAGAGATTTGTAGATATGAGTATTGAATCTTTCTGTTTTCTCTTAAGGGTTAAGTGTTTGATCTACAGGATTGAATTGCCAGTTCGGATGGCTGGAATTTGTTATGTAATTCACGTATCTCTGAGGGAGTACGTGTATGGTTTATCTCTGGTTTTAGAATCAGTAGTTCTGGGAGATTTGGAAGTTGATTAGGATGTGTCTGTAGTCTAGTGTCCTGTTTAGATTTGTAAATCTAGATATATAGGAAGCTCTGGATATGAGTAGTGTAGCTAGTTTATATTCTGTAAAGCGAGTGTCCCGGTGCTTGTACCTGGGAAACTCTAGGGAATCTTATCCATCTGGATAATTAGAATTGTTTGTTTGAATTGGTTGTTATGGTTGCTAGTATTTGGTTGATAGCATATGTTTGCTATTTTAAATTTTTAAAATCTGTATGGAATTGTTAAATTACCTTTGCTTTTAAATTTCGACGACGAAATTCTTTTAAGAGGGGAGGAATGTGATATCCCGGAAATTTAGGCAATATTTATTTATAATTTCACTTATAATTATTTTAAAATGTGAAATATTGATTTAATAATTTAATTCAAACAAAATTTATCTTTTGGAAGATTAATAATTATTTAATTTGTCAAATGATATTCTTTTCAAAAATTTATAATAATGATAATTTTAATTTGAGAATCTTATTGTTTTCAAATGTTAAAAATACTTAAGTAATAGAATTATCTTTCTAAACTGATTTAAAAATATTTATTTATAATGTATATATGTGTATACATTGTAAATAGGAGTTTTGATTTTAATGTTAATTTAAATTTAATAAAGAATATTTTCCAATTCATTTTATATATAAGATGTATAAATTATGAATTAATTAATTTGATTTAAAATCCGCATTGAAACTTTTCATAAGTTAAATTATAAGTCTATCTTATATCTTCAAAGATATACAAGTAAGTATTTATTTTGTTTATAAAACTAAATATAGTTTAAATTTTATTTTATAATAAAAGTTTGTTTTGTTTTATTTTAAAGGAAATTATTTTTCTTTTGAAATAAGATTTAGTTCAATTATATTAGAATATAGTATTTTGATTTAAAACTCTTGAATAAAATGAATTCAACGTTATTTTTCTTTTGAAAATTATCTTTAAAATTTTATTTTAAAATTTTCAAGATAACATTTAAATTGTGTATATGTGATTATTTAAAGACCACATGTTAATAAACATCTAAAACATCTTATATTAAAATTAGTAATGGTTTTAGAAGAGATTTAAAAACCCTAATAAATTAAGAAACTGCTTTTAAATATTGAAATGCATATGTGTTAAACTCTTAATAAGTAATGAAGACACTTGTAAATTTATCTACATCTTAATACAACAAGTGGCATTGTTTTAAAACTTTTTATTTAAATTTATTTTGATAAGAAAACATAGCAATTCATTTGTTAAAAACATTCTCTTCAAAAAGAAATCTGAAATCAGATGTGTAAGAAGAATTTCGAAACCCAAATTCTAACTCGTGTTCAAAAACCAAATACAAATCAAAATCTGCAAAACCTATTTACTCAAAATTCTACAAAATCGAACTTCAAATCTGCAATCAAAAAAATCTGCAAAATCAAATAGGAAAAACCCAAATCTACAACTCAAATTCATATCTGCCAAACCCTCGCAGTGCATGTTTATAAAACTGCAATCAAATAGGCAAAACCAAATTCAATTCATATTTAAAAATACTGCAATTTGGAAGTAATCTTCAACCTCAAACTCAAGCAAGTGAAGTTCAATTTAAAATCTGAGCATATGAGGATAAGGGTTCTGCATGCATGTTCAAACAATTTACATCAACAAGAAAAGCAATTTCAACTAGCAAATGCAGAAGCAAATCTGGATTCCTAGAAAATGAATGCATCTATATTTATTCTCTACATCCTAAATTTAAAGGTGAGTAAACTTCTTATTTTAAAAACAGTTTTCTTTTAAATCAAAGCTAAATAAAATTTCCTGTATTCAAGTATTAGTTCACATAAATTTTAAATCTGTGTGATTAAAATTGCTCTGTTATTTTTTTGAAAGTGAGAACCTCAATGCAAAAAGTATAATCTATCTGTTGCATGTGAATATGTAAGAATGTGTATGCTTGTATGATTTTATTTGTGATCAATATGATGTGTGAATATATATATATATATATATATATATATATATATATATATATATATATATATATATATATTGGATTACAGTAATCCTGATTAACAGTTTTCTGTTTTAAACTAAGTTTAATAGAAAAACTTTATTCACTTGTTTGATTTCTGTTAGAAATTAGTATGTGTAAACAAATAATGTTGTTTAGTAATAAATTATGTTCTTAAATCATAATTTAGTTATTTTGAAAAATCTATTACCTCTGAAGCAAATACAATAGTAAGTATTTCAATAAAACAAGGATATCAAACATCATTAATTATTTAAACAAGGTTATAACAGGAATGTATGATAGAAATCATGAATTTTAAAACAATATTTACATTTTATAGTTTACTGATAGGTTAGTATTTCTAAATTGAACAAAATTGGGAAATCTGGGATCGTCTAATTTCCTAGGGATTTTGTGATGATGTGCTTTTGTCTGGAGGTGGAGGATGGATGTGAGAATGGGGAAAAATTTGGCAACAGGTGATCAGAGAGGGGAGGATATGGTGATTGATGTTTCTAGGTTCAAGCCCTAAATTGGAGTGGTCGGGGTTTTAGTAGCTTCTTGATTTTCTACGATGCATCGAGTGAGGAAGGGTGTTGGGAGTTTGTAGAGGGTGTGTGGAGGGAGCTATGGCCAAGGTCGCGACAACGATGGTGGTCGGAGGTGGGATCCCTCGGTGTTGACATGTTTAGGTAGTTGGGTACTGTGGTGCTTCAGGTTGCATTATCAACCTAAAAAATTTGAATTCGAACTACAGTGGGTTTTCTGATGGTCGTAAACTTGTGAGGAGATGGTCGGTGACTTATGGAGGTAGGTTGGAGAGGAGTTCGCCAAGGTGAAGGTGCATATGCACCGTACATGTTTGAAGTATGGTGAACATTTGGGTATGTGCAGGGTAATTGACTTGAAGATGGCCTCGGGTGTTTGTAGTTTTGTCTCGAAGCAAGTGGGTTTGAAACTCGGAGTAGATATGGTGGTTTCTCGGGTTAATGTAGTTACAGGTTTAAAACCTGAAGTATGCAGTTTTTTTGAATTTTAATGAAATTCATATTTTAAAGATGAAATTTGATTCAAATGTAAGTTAAATCTGAATTCAGATGAAATTTTGAATTCAAAGTTTTTAAAAATTAAAATTTTAAAATTTAAACAAGATTTAAATTTTAGTTTTGAATCAAGTTTAATATAGTTTTAGGTTTTCTTTGAAAACCAGATTTTGATTCAGAACAGTTTTGTATGTTTTTAAATAATGAACAGATTCAAATGTTTTTAAGAAGATTTGAAAATGAGTTTGATTTCAAATAATTCTAAATTTAAAAGACCTCTTTTCTTTAATATTGAATTAAAGATATGAAGTGTTTAATTTAAATTTGAAAGTTAAAACAATCAACTTATTTTCAAAGCTTGATTTCTTTAATTAAGTTTTTTTTTTAAATCATTCTTTTATATTTAAGTAATGATTGTTCTTTAACATTTATTTTATTTTAAGGATTATAAGTTTATTTAAATTTTGGATAATGTTTAAATGATTAAACATTTTGAAATCTTTAAATTTTAAAATGAATTTGAATTTAATTTAGAAAGGTATTGTTTAAAGTACATTTTTGAATGTAAATAAGTCATTAATAAGTAAATGAATTTTTTGTGAAAAATTAAGATAATTAAGAAAAATTTACTTATTTATTTCATTTAAATAATGATTTAGAATTAATTTAACTAGAAATGATTAATGATGATTAATTCAAGAATAGTTTCTTAAAGAAGTAATTCAAGGAATTATTGTTAATAAAAAAATGATAATTATCTAAGGATAATTAAATAATTAATTATTGTAAATAAATTTTGATAATGAACTAGATTAATTAAAATGAATATAATAAATTGTAATTTGTTAAGAATAATTACTTTATAAAAGTAATTAAGGAATTAATTACTTATTGTAATTAATTTTGATATTGTGATTTGTTTAAGTTAATTAATTTAGTTTAATTAATTTAAGTAAATCATTTGATGATTTAATGAGTGAAATGTAATTAATGGAGCAGGATTATTTAGAAAAGTAATAATTGATAATTACTGGAATGTAATTAGTGAAAGGTGATTTATTTTAATCAAGTAATTTGGATAATTACTTTTGTTATTAATCAAGGAATTAATTAGTGAAGTTAATTAATTATTGGATAATTTATTTGTTAATAAAGATAGTTAATTACTGAATTTAATATTAATCAAGGTGATTAATAATTACTAAAAGTAATTAATTTTTAAATTAAGTAATTAATTTGAATATTAATTAGAGATCATTAATTAATATAATTAATGATGTGATTGTTTAATTAAGTAATAATTAATTAATTAAGTGATTAATTAATTATAATTAATTAAGGATAAATATAATTAATTATAGTTTATTAATAAAGTAATTAAATGTTAATTACTTATGAATAAGATTAACTAATTTGAGAAAATTAAATACTCATTACTTATTGTAATTAGAGGATGATTAATCAAATGTGTTAATCAGGTTGAATACTTAGTGAATAATTTATTAACTAGGTTAATTAATTAAGGGGTATTAAACAGGATTTAAATGTGGTAATTAATTTAATTTATTTTAAATCAATTAGAGATAGAAGTAATTAATTTAATTAATTTTAAATTGATTATAATTGATGGTTAATAAATCATTGCTTATGGATGTTACTGATTGGATGGTTGTGATCTCAGTAATGAGATGAGTTGTATCTGTATGATATGGATGCATGGTTAAAGTATGATGGTTTGTGATGGATTATCTGGTTGTGATGATTATCTGTTGTGATTATGATATAGATTATCTATTTATGATAAGGATGTGATTATCTATTGTGATATGTAGCTTATCTACCTGTGTGAAATAGATAACAACAAAATGAGTTAATAGTTTAAATCCCTTAAGTACAACTTGGACATTTAAAATGGCATTTGGTTTCGATGAGACCGGGATCGAATTTCCATATTTTGATATCCGAAAACCACATCGATTCCAATTAAACGTTAGGTCGTTAATTCAAGTGGAGCAAGTGAAGACTAGAGGTGTAAGAACTATACGTCAGTATAACTCTGTGGCTGATTCCTTAATGAGTTTGACGGAATAGTACTTATAGGTTCGAGATGGTGATTTAGAGTGCAAGGGCTATGGTCGTTAACTCTAAGGGTGATTCCAAAATGAGTGCAACGAGATAGTTCCTTCGGTTTCGTTCGAACCCGAAACGAACTTTTATGGATTGAATGCATTCAGAACATCGTCAGGTGGACGATGAGCATTCTAAGATTTATGTGTCCTATAAATGTAATCGTAGCCTCAAGCCTCATCAACCGGGAATGTCTAAAACAGGGGAGGTGCAACAAGTCTTTGTGGGTAGCCCCCACTGGAGAGTAGGATTTACCCCTATCTAGAGGTCCCTTTATATTTCGGCTATGTGGCAGTTGGCGACGGCCAATCTGCGGGGTGGTCTTGTTCGGAACTGTTCAGTAAGGAATGGTTCCGGCTTTGTGTTGCAGGGGAGCGGGCGTACTCCTCGGTACGGTGATCTAGGCCACGTACTGTGACGGGCGGTACCCCAGTAGCCCTGCCATTGATGGAATCCATAATCCAATAAGTGCCTGTACGGTTTTGATTGTGCCCAACTATGTTGGAACGTGAGATGTAAGCATTCCAGCTATTTTTGTATTTTACTTAGAAAACCCTATACACTATTATAATATCACTGGATTTCCTATCAAATGTTTTGGTTAGCGTAAGGTAAAAACTTTTCCATGTTTATATGTGGGAAGTCTTACATGATACCTTTTGTTTTCAAAGGATTTTCTAAAGTTAAGCAACTTTTAACCCCGTTTACTCACACCAGACCCATGTCTGACATGAGTGTTTATTTCCTGTTTTATTAAACTCTTGGGTACTCGTATTACGTAGAGTAGTTAGGTGATTCAGGATTGCTTTGACGAGTTCTGGAGGAGATGATGGAGCAGGAGGCTCCAGCGTGTAGATAAATTTAGTGTTTCCGCTGTGTTTGAGTTGTATATGTTTTCTCTGATAGACTTGAATTGTAATTGCTAGACAGATGTTTATAACTGTCTAGTTTGTTTTGGATTTGTTGTTAACTCTGATGTATATGATACTATGTAAAATTTTATGTGATATATTATAATTTATTCGTTCCGCTGTGAGATTCTGATGTTGTCTGTTTCTTTCTTTCCTTTCGTTTCTCTTTTCTATCCCTTTCTTTCTTCTTAATGATGCGTCTTTCTATGGAATGAAAGGCGGGTCATTACAATGGACCACGCAATCATCGGTATTTACCGAAAATGTCATTTACGTTCATTCTAAAATTCTCGACATCTAATTGCTTAAAAATCACAAGACCTGTATCTAAAGTCATTAATTCGTGATACAAACTTGATTATATAATCAGATTTTAAAGTTAAGATGTTTTAATTTTCTAATATATTATGATCTTGTTGTAAATTACCTTTTCCACAAAATTTATTTAATATTTTTGCTTGAAATTATTTTTAAAAAATAAGTTCACATTCATATCATCATTTTATCTTCAATGATCTTGCTCTAATATTTATCAAATAAGGAGCAGTTTAAATTTTGTTTTAGTGGCCTTACTCTTGTACTTAAACAGAGAGATGAATATATCCTTTTATAGATATGCACACAACAATTGTCTACCTGTATATATAGATATACAGATATATTTATACTTAGACAAATATCATTCACAACATACACAGATATCAATCACAAATATCAACAGAATCAAGTCAAATATGGTAGTCTGCTCATCTTGCTTTGAACAGAGGATAGGTTTTATAAAATCTGGAACTTTGTATCTTGTTTGTTGCTTGATCTTGATTCTGATCTTTGCATTATCTTTGAAACTTGAACACATGCTTGACCTTTGCTTGATTACAGGTTTGTTTCTAGATTGAGATGTTTATGTTTTCCAGTTTAACCTTGAACGTATTATACTTGATTCAGCTTGAATTAAATCTGCTACTTGAGTTGTTGCTTCCAAGTTGAAGATTTAAGATTGAAAGCTTTTCGGATTTTGATTTTAATCTGAGTTTTATTTCCATTTTGAAAACTTAAGTTTGATTTAGATTGAACAGATGAAGATTTGAAACTGTAGTTCTTGTTTTGATCTTTATATTTTTGATCTCAGTTTTGAGTTTTATTTACTTTTTATCTGGTTTGTGTTTTGAAAAATCTGAACAACAATGAAGACATAGGATAGTAGTTGTATATATGTAGCTTATTTTTCTTTTTATTAATAATTAAAATAAATGATGATAAATGACACTTGTAATTATAAAATAAAATTGAGCTACACTTGTCTCATTTACAAGAATAATTAATTTACACTTGTAAATTTTGTCTTAATTTCTACACTTGTTAATATAATTAAAATTATGTTTATACGCCTAATTGATTTAATTTACAATTTATGTTTTAAACCCTTTATGCTATTATAAATTTTAAATCGTGTTTTTATGTTTTCTTATTTATACCATTATATATTTACAAACAATATATTTTTAAACACTTTAAATCTTCATGTTAATAATATTTAAATATAACTTTACATTATATTTCCTATTTAAATAAATACATTTTATTATCATCATTTATATAACCTTAAAATTGATTTTAAAATAAATTAATTATAATAATTAAACACACATATTATATATTAGTTTCTTTTAAAATATAGGTGTTTGACTTTAAACAACTTATGAAAATTCATATATTAAATTCAAAACACAATTTTCAAAATATATATATATATATATATATATATATATATATATATATATATATATATATATATATATATATATATTAATATATATATATATATATATATTAGAATTAGGAAACAAATTCTTAGTAATTTTAAAATATAATTTTAAATCCAATTTCTTTTCTAACATATTTATTCTTGAATTTCAAATTCAAATTTTAAATCACAATATATTTACATAAATAAACTAGCACATTTCTTATTAAATTTGAAAAAATTCAAATTAATTCACAATTAATCTCAAAATTTTAGATTGATTATTAAATTAAATTTGACTAAAAACCGGGATCGTTACATTATCACTTGATTCTTGATAGCGAACATTGATAAGAATTTTTGGTTAGGTACTTTAGTCTTCTATCATAGTTGAGAACTACGCAAGGAAAGCAAAGATTATGATCTAGAAGCTTGATCAAAGTCCGCACTAGAGGATCAGGGGATCGGTACTGTTCGAAAATAAAGTTGTGTATTCAAATAGGAGATCGGATAGCATATTTCATATGAACGATCTGTTTATATTATATGGAATTAAGTTTAAAGATAAATGTTTTAGGAAACTTTTTCTTTGGGTAATTCGGAGGACAAAACCCTTTTACGTATGGGAGAATGTTACGACCCAAAATTTGACCACTTTAAAATATACTATTTAAAATGATTTTAAATGTAAAATAAGTAACACTATATGATTCAAATAATATTAGATAGGATTGGGAAAGTGGTATATACACAAAAATAGTAATATTTGCCTATATCGACAAAAGTGACAAAATGTAAATTTTAGAAAAGTTTATTTCAATGGTTAAATAAATTATCTTAAATTATTTATGAGTGTTTATATTTTTAAATAACATTATACATATTTATTTTTAAATTTGGTTTACATAAATAAATAGTTTAACTAAATCAAAATGTGACTGTAAAACATTTTGTCGAAAATCAACGTTTTGTCAATTAAAAGTTGTCGCAACGTCGTCGTACCTTTATATTCTTATATAGGAACATATGTCCAAATAATGTAAGTATTAATTAATTCACTAATCAAGTTTACTTTCACTAAACATACTTATAAAATTCTAGAAAATAATTAAGAAAAGGTAAGCACAAAATGACAAACATGTCATTTCAAAGCAAAAAGTAAACATCAAATCAAACTAAACATAATTATTATAATCTTTACTTGATACTTAATTGAAAATGACATAAAGTAATGATTTGAAAGGTGATGTTAAGTGTTGAAAAAATAAGGTTTCTTAAAAAGTAAGTAAAGGGTATTTTTGTCTTTTTACAAAATATTATTTTAATCCAAAACTTTTACAACAAATAAGCATACACTTTCTTGCTTCTTGGCACTTCTCCTCCTTCCTTTCTCAAACACCACCAAACTTTGCCAAATACCTTAGAATACCATTAGAACATGGTATAGCATCTAAAAAGTGAAGAAATAATGAAAGAAGGGGTGGAATAAAAGGAGGCCAAACCTATAGAGGAGGGAGGAGCAAGTCATGAAGCTTCGAAGCAAGAAAAAGAGAAGAAGGTGCTTTCGGAATCAATTTGGGAATCTACGGAAAAGTTTGGAGGAGTGGAACTAATTGTAAGTACTTATATTTTAAGTTACTAATTCCTAAAACTATTTCAAGTTAATTACATAAAATGTTTATTATATGTTGGATGATTTAGTGGATGATAACTTGGTTGATATTATGATTGATTAGATGTTTGTGATATAGATGATAACTTAGTATAATAAATGATAAGAGAAATGGTTAGTAAGCACAATTAATTAAACGAGATTTAAATCCATACACATGTGTTTATGGAAATTATTTAACCTCTTAATAATTACAAAATATCTAAAAAGATTGAAAATGTTATTATAATAATATAATATTATAGTATGAAATGAAACCAAAAGTGAGTTTCTAATGATGAAAATATTGTTTTAAATAATTTAAAATAGTTTAAATATGGTTTAAAACAAATTTGAAGTGTTTCAAACAAGCTCTGAAGCAATTCACAAAATTGGTCAAAATTGAACATGTCGCGTAGCTGCAGTTCGTAAATTTCGACCCGTAACTTCAAATTAACATAGAGAATGATTTATAAGTCGAATTTATTTGAAATTAAAACTCTTTGGTTCACAATGATAATAATTTTCAAAGGAAGAAACAAAATCAATATTTCATCAAGTAGGGTTTGAAATGTGTCCAAAATAATTTCATCACGGTTTTAGGGTTTGGAATCCAAAAAAGGATTTCTTTATAATTGATATTTTTATATGATTAAAAATACGTAATAAATTTGATAAATCTATTAAAATGGTTTAAAAGAGATTTGAAATGGAAAATATGGATTTCAAATATTAAAAGTTGGTTAAATCAAATAAGCTTATATAGCACTTTCCATAGCACTTTTATGCTACAAATTCTATAACATTTTGAATATGAGTTTAAACTTAACGATTTTTGCTAGAATCAATTATGAATGCTTTTAAAAGGTAAATTAAGAGTTTAAAAGATAAACTAGAATATTATAAACAATTCCAAAATGAAGCTAATAATTAAGTATGTGGAAACGACTAGTACATTTGTCCCTCCTGTGTGATCTAGGGAGATAAAACAAGGTGTTTAACTAAGGTTAAGAATGGAGTAACCAGTGCCCTGAACTTACCTAACCTATGTTTTTTCTTTTTAGGCGAGGTGTGGAATAGATCGAAAGGAAAGCCCGGATGCTCTAAAAGATCATATTTAAGTTTTTCCAAGATAAGAGAAAAGAAATAAATTTAAGAACGCTATTAACCATTTAACATTATTATTCGATGGTTGTACGAAGAAAACGGGTCGGATTTGGATGATTCCTATCCGAGAAACCAGGATCGGATTTAGGTGATTCATATCCGAAAACCCCTTCAAACTAGTTTTAGAAATAAAACATATTGAAGACAAAATATCTTCATGATGTAGGATTACATACCACTAGTCCGTGGATGTGAAATTTACCATATCTAAGGTGGTAGTAGTGCTCTGTTGTGAAAATCTTCGATTTGCAAGAAAATGATTTGAAGTTAAGAAGGAAACTTTGATTAAGATTTATTGAATGATTTGGGAGTATTTTCTCTAAGTTAAAAGTTATAACTTGAATATAAGATATCTTTATTAATATTTAATGAATGATTTGGAAAAGTTTTCCTAAGTAAAAGAGAAAATGATTTGGAATTATTCCAAGATTTAAGAAAGGTTTAAATAAATCAAATGATTTAATAAATGAAGCATAATGATTGCATATACTCTTGAAAACAAAATGGAATAAATTGGAAATAATATGTCTAAGAAAAAAATTAGATTTAAATAAAAGATGAAGTAATTGATTGACGATTGATACCCACATATGAACTTAACATCCTTTAAAGAAATGATTGGCTTCGAAGGAACCGGAGTCGGATTTGGGAAACTCCTATTCGAAAACCACTTCGAACCAATGTATATGTTTGAAAGAAAAGACATATTGAAGATGATGATTATTTAAGTCTGTGGATCTTCATAGCATGAGTACTGCTTGTTGACATGCTCTAGGTCACTCCTATTATAGAGTTTTTTATAGCAGTAGACTCATCGTTGTGGTGATTTTTTGGATTGCAAGGACTACTCACTATGTCTGACATTCAGTGTCAGAATGAACTTGTATGGATGAATGTCTGACATTGCATTTTCGAGACACAACATTTGACATTTACAAATGTACATCTGCTTGGTCGTGGAGAAGTCAAATTCTCTTAGCTTAACACCCTTTTTCGAGGCATACGAGCTCAGAGGTTGTATGCTTGTGGGAGTCAAATAGTGATCAAAGGAATGACAGTGTGGCATTCAAAGTGGAACCTGTTATAATCAAAGTGTGGTTTTGTATGAAAAGCATGGCGTTGAAGAAATTGAGTGTAGCCTCAGAGACTCACACCACGGTTATGATGGGATTCTATGTGGTCAGATTTATGCTTTCATTTCGGATAGTAGTGATTTGGGTTATCAGATGTTCTGAGCCCTAGGTACTGGATACGTTTGGGCCTCATGGCGGGAATGCGCGAAGTTTGACTCCTTGGATGTTATTCATATATTTTATTCCCCTTTTAGCCATTTGTGTTGTTGTATAACGGCGTCGGAGTATTTGATGTAAGCCGTGGATATAGATTGATCTTTCAAGTAGTTCCCTATCATGTTGGAAAATCCAATCCCAATACAAGATTTACGGTTTTGATTATAGTTCCAAAATAGCTATAATGACTTGCTAACATTTCAGCTACCTCTTTCTGGTATGATATATTACGTTCGGTATATTCCGTGGACCTAGTCCGGATATATTACCTTAGACTTAGTCTAGATATTGATACCTTATTTGAATAAGTTTATTTGAAAGTGTTTTCAATGGAAAGTCATTAAGAATAATATCAAGTGAATTTTGGTATAAAAGTGTTTTGGTTATCATAAGGAAAAAAGATGTCCGTGTTTATGTGTTGGCGTCGTCTTATGAGATACCCTTCTTTTCAAAAGTTTTGATAACATCATCGTGATTTATACATTCAAAATTTCAAGTATCTCACACTGGTTTATAAAGCGTGATCCCGGTATTTTTAATACTCGGGTCAGATCCAAGTAGTTTCAGGTTGAGTTGAAGACGCTGGAGTCACCAGAGGAGAGCTAGAGATCTTGATCATCGTATAGACGTATTAAATTATCCACTTCATCTATTGCATTTGTTTTATTGTTTTCAGCATTTGTAAGGACAAAGGTTTATAACTGTCCAGGCTGAATCCATGTTAGACTATGGTATTGTATTTTAAATTTTCCACTGTAAAGATAATTATTGAAATAATATATGTTATTCCATTCGTGTGAGTTTCTGTTCTTTCTTTATTTTCCTTTTACCCTTAATGATCCGCTTATTCGTGCAATTTAAGTTGGACATGCGTGATTTATTGTCGATTCAAAGGATACTAAAAAATGGGACGTTAAAATATGAATTTAAATATGGCATTTATAATATTTCCAAATTAATAAATAGATTAATTAATTTCTAACACATCATAAACTAAGCTAATTACCAGGCTACCCAGAACACGAACGCGAGTTCGAACACATACTAATGCCTCTACACACGATCTTCGACTACCGAATCATCACCTAAGGCTACCATGGACGCTGCCTTGCTTAGCTGCACTGAACTCCCAAGGTCTGGCATCCTTCCTATCACCACAGGTGTCTCACCAACGAGCTCAGACCAAAAAAAATTCCCACTTCCTTGTGCCGGCAAGCAGGACCGGCTAACTTGGATGCATGCCGCACTCCTTGCCATCGCGACCATCATCTCGAGATGCATGTGCCAATAGAAATTTCGTTCGTTTCCCCCTAACATCAACTGCCACCGCCTGTCGTGACTACTAAATAACCTTCGCGCTCTGACGCATACGCGCGCGGCTACCAAGCAAGTCACGATCGATTTGATCGCATGATTATTTTTTTGGGTTGAAGATCGGTTTCGATCTCTGCATTTTTTCTCTCTTGATTTGAATTTGAAATCGAACTGATAGGAAAAAGGAAGGAACATGACTTAAACATGAAGGTGGGATTTTGGGTACGATGTTGGTCGGCTAAGATTTGACTTGATTTGATCGTATATATTTTTATCTTATTCTCAATATCCCACATTACATATCATTAAATTTTGAACCTTTATGGAGGCATGCCGCCAAGCATTCCTAATATTATACCGCTATTCCGAACTAAATAGAACAAGTTCCGTAGCCTAATTCGATAGTATGTGGAAGATTGCTGTTTAAATCGACTATTTAAATTAAATTCAATTAAATTATTTCTATGCGTTTTCAGATCGTACGACCAAACGATAAATGCAAACGCTACTAAATTTGAAATCCAACAATAACACATTATTACGGATCCAATGAAGTAGTTACGTCAAATTCTGAGACTGTGTCCCAGATTGTTATTTTGACTCGTCGATTAAATCGACGATTTCAAATCTTTGTGAAACAACTTGAAATTTCTGTTTTAAAATCTAACTAACTAAATTGTAATTCCAGTAGCATTTATATCAACATTAGAAATTGTTTTCGATTCATATTATACTCCTATTCAATTATTCAAATGGTTTCCAATTATTAATTCAACAATTAAATTTATCAAATAAATCGCTATATTTGAAACTTTAGTCTTAATCCACTTATTTGATCATTAAGTTACATATTAAAATTCTATCCACATTTCAAAACTCAACATTAAAAATAAATTAAATGTTTACTACTATTTTAGTCCCATTCATTAGTTTTCTTAACCTAAGTTTAGTAATTGGTGTGTATTACCTTTGTTTGGTTGAAGCGAGTTATAATAAATTGTTTGATATATGTATACATACATATATACATACATATGCATGTAAATAAATACATACATGCATATACGTATACATACATACACATACACACACACATACACACACACACACACACACACACATATATATATATATATACACACACACGCTTGTCAATTAGATATTACTTATCACCCATATTTATCTTATAATCTGGATATCTTTTACCATAGTATATATATATATCATCATATCATGCTACATATTATTACTATTTTTAATTCGTTATCATTTTGTGTAAGGACCCGATTCTTCGACTTCCGAAAACCGACATCAATACGCTCACTATATCAACTTCCGAGCACTCGAATGTCGGAAAACCTAACACTTAGGGTTTTAAGAAAAAGAAAGAGGTAGAAGAAGAGAGAAAAGATAGAACAGAACAGAAAGAAAACAGCAGAACAATATCAGAATCTCACAATCGTAGCGGAACAACATATAATAGATAAATGAATAATCTTTAAACAAAGAACTATATCAGTTATTACATTACATTTCATTACATCATCAGAGTGTACAACTATCAAACAACAACAAACAGATGAAAAGAAATACTACATACTAGTAATATGCCATGCCCTCCAGCTTGCCTCCAACAACTCCTGAATTCCTGATAAACCTGACTCTTGACAGCCCGTGTGGAAATTGGTGGGCACCCAAAGTTTAGGAAGGAAAACAATAAACTCCGAGTCAGTCATGTGACTGGTGTGAGAACTAAAACAGTTTTTTTTAAACAAAGTACATGATAATTTTTAAAATAGATTCGCAATGTTTTTTAGAAAATGAGACTACCATAAGGCCTCCCGCACACACACACAATGCAAACGCAGAATCAGAGGAGATTTCTCCTTATGATAGTCAAAGATGCTTGATACGCATTAAAAAGAAACATTTGATATTTTTACTAGTGCATAGTGTACGAAAAATCATTTCGAAAGTAAAGATATAAATCTTAGCCAGCATAGGCATTTCGCACTTATGCCTACTATAGCTACCATCCAAACAGTGGGGCGCCGCCATAAGTGAATGATAGGTTCTACAACTAAAACCATACAAGATCGTATTTTTTCTTTGGATTTCCAACAAATGGTCAGGCCAAGGAACTTCACATTGCTACATGGGTACGCCTCTGGAATGACGACCCGAGAACCAAACCGGATCTCTGCCAACACAAGGTCGGGTTACCCCTAACTGGGTAATTACTGACACGAATATGTCATCCCCCGATCGTAACCTATCTACATCCGAGGATCCTCGATTTCCAACAACCACAAAGTAATAAGTTTACAGCCACAACATAGGTTAAGTATCTGGGCTCCATGCCATCATACCACCTCTATCCAAAAGGAATGACATGCACTAAAGGGCGCTACCCCTAATAACACCGCTGCATCCTTCCCGTTTTGACCATTTCCGGGGTGTGAGGTCCGACGAAGTCTCGTCCACAAAGCCACGCTTTGGTACAAAGCCATGCTTTGGGTCAACAAATGATCAAAGTAATGATCACAAAGATAAATGATCAAACAAATGATCATATCACAAATGATCTAACAATGATCATTTCACAGCAACACTCAGCATGCCACATTACCAAATTGGGAATATATCACTGATAACAATCAACCACATAACCTTTGAGCTCGTACGTCTCAGAGAAGGGTGTTAAGCTAAGAGAATAAATTCTCCGCCACCAACAGAAATATATTTGAAAGAAATCAGCTTTATATCTCAATTTGTAATGTCAGACATACTATCCACACAAGTCTGTTCCGGGGTCGAACAGAACCGAAGGCACTTACAAAGAAGTCCTTGCAATCCGGATATTTACTAATCACGACCGGACTTCCCATCACATACGGAGTCCCTATACCGGGGACCAGTCGATGCAAAGACACTCGACTAGTTGTCCTTTCGCTTTTGAAAATATCCAGTCTTCAACGTCGGTCTTCAAATGCAATTCATAACGACGTATGACATATTCGGAATGGGTTATATGACCCCAAGGTCCTTTCCCGGCTAAACCGAATAGTGTGCGCTTATTTAAAAATAAGTGTGGCATTCAAATTCAAGCAAATAACAACAAATACCCATTCAAAGGTAAATATTGATAGTCGGTTATTGAGCTATCAAGGGATATGCACAACGTCACCAGATTCCAAATAATTTTCCAAATTATTTATTTTCCAAAAGTATCGTTACAAGATATATAATTTTTACACTTCAACCATTTGAAAATGATTTTCAAATCACTTTTCACCTTTACCACTTTTGAAAACAAATTTCAATCATTTTCCTTACGCGGAAATACTTTCATTTCAACATGGTTCATTTCAACCCATTAAATAAATCCTTAACGATTTACTTTATATTTACGTTCTAAATCCGTAAATTTATTCCCACACTTCAAAAATAAATCAACGTTTATTTTTAAACAAATTCCCCTTTTCATTTATAAATTCCATAGTGAATTTACATTCCAAAATATTTATGAATACACGATTTCAATTATCCATTTTCAATTTATCTTCAAAAAGATAAATTCTCTAAAACGTTTCATTTCACATTGCTTACTTATTGATAAGTAATTCACAAATCTATTTATTTTCAACATTTGGAAAATATTCAATATACTTAAATCGAAATTAAGTATATATTTCATTCTTTAAGGAAATCATTCTCTTAAACATATTTATTTGGGCCAAAACGAATGTTGCGTAAAACATCGTTACGACAACCCAAAATCACTAGTATAGGGATTCAAAATTAAAATAGATATATAAATCCCAATACTATACCAAACATTTCCTTTCGGAAATCATTTACTATAACAACAGTGTTATAGTCCACCATTTCCTTCTATTTCTCGAAAACGTCTATTTCAACAATGAATGTTGAAATCTATGGTTTCGAATCTTAACACATTTTAAAAACATCGTTAGATCGTTTTAATTCTAATTAAAACATCACATACAGAACATTTTCTTTAACATATTATTCACTATTCAAAAACGTGAATATACTTCGTTAACCAATTTCATCATTTCTATACATTTTATTTTAAGGGATTATTCACTGCCTAAAACGTGAATATAACACCATTAATAAGTTATAACAATTTACTTATCAAAATAAGTCGTTTGCGGATTTATAAAACAATGTTTATAAATTCCATTTCTATTTATTTTATAACAACTTCCTTTTATAAATCTCCTTTATTAACCTATTTCAATATATAACTCAATTATATACCAAAAGTTCATATTATAAGTTAAATACTTGCAATTTATTTGTTTACAAAATCGTTCTTTTTTAAGACTTCCCAAATTCTAAATCTTATAACTTATAAGATTCATTTATTTACCCAAATCTATTCTTTTAATAACTTTACAAATTTTATAAATCTACTGCTTATAAAATTCCATTTATAACTTCACCGTTTATAATTCTATAAATTTCATTGATGTATGAAGTTCATTTACACTTCATTCTAACACTTATAAAAACTCGTTTCATAATTCAAATATTTTTGTTTATAAATATCAATTTATAAATCTTTTATATAAATCAATTTATATTATTATTTAAAAATATATTTAAACTCCTTTATAATTTCACCATTTTCTTTGATTTATAAAATAATCAAATGTCATAAATCCTATATTTAAACTTTTTTTACAATAAATTCAAAAATTCCAATTTAAACTATTTTATAAAATCATAAACCTCGTATTTTCAAAAATCATCTTTTAACTATATTTCTCAAAAAAAATCATAATTTTTATAATATCAAAATTATACGTTTATTTATTTAAAATGAATCAATTCCAAAAATATTTTATAAACGTATACTTTCAAAAATCACTTTAAAAATTCTTTTAAAATTCCAACATTGGCCCAATGATGCTACACACCAAATAGTCAATCACGACAACAACGACAACATATATCTGTATATGTTAATCAACGAATATCAAAATATCTATAATCAATTAAATACTATTGAGGAATCCAGTTGGATCCCTCCAACCTGTTTTCCTGCATCCACAAACATTAGCACAATACCAATTCCGTTCCAGTACGGAATTATCGCGGTATATGGGATTTATAATATTATCTGCTTAATAGACGACGCAATAGGGTCTCATCCGCTATATAATGCGGAAAATCAACTCCAAGTACATAAATAATATCAATTTCACTGTACTGTGAAATATTCGCGGTATATGTTTTTAATAAATAACATGTGCTTACTAACGGCGTATAATGTCTATTTTAACAATCAATAGATAACAATCGTCATTCAAACATACATTCAAGAATTTTAAATCTAACTATTTAAAATTAAAATCGAAACCGATTCGATTGAGTGAGAAGTTCTCACATCGCTTTCGATTTCGTTTTCAGCTTTTATCTCGAATCAAAATAAACGGACGTTTAATTTTATCCGAAATTTTTGCTAGCTCCAAACGACTCCAAGCTAATTCCACAGCTTAGTGCTCGTCCATACGAACCCAACGTAACTGGTTTCGTGCGTTTTCGACCTCGTATGAAAAAGATGTTAATTTTACAAAATTTACACGATTTAAAATAAAATTAATTTACAAATTCTTTAATTTTTTAACCTTCTGCAAATCTGGGCCATTGGATTGCTTGAGAGATCAAGGCTATGGGTTCATCCTTCTTCCACCAGGACGTTCACACGCGCAAGAACCCACCCCAAGGCCGAACTAGGGTTCGAACGCGCCCGCTCTACGACGCCTTCCACGATGATCAGATGGCGCCACGTCGCGCGCCTCCCCCAGAGCCACCACCGGACGAAGCCACACCCCACTCGGCTACCCCATTTACTCAAAATTCGTGCACGACTGGTTGCTGTTTGATCTGGAATTGCCAACGATTCAGTCAACGATTCTCGATCATAACCGTTAGATATGAAGTAATCAAGGAGATATCTACGTTTTTCTAGTTGGGGCCATGGCCTAATATCGCGTGGATTGGAAGAATTCGAGGGGAGAAGAAGAATACAATTCGGCCATTCAATATTTAAGAGGCGGCCGGCTCCTGAAACCCTAGGGGTTGTTTTTATTTTGCAAAACTAAATTTTAAGGGGCTTATATAGAAAATTTCTAAAACACTATTCATCTCGAAATTTCCGAACTCCAAATGAAGCGTAACGGTTGGCGTTCCTAAGGTTTACCCTGCGTTTCGAACACAATGGAATGTGTTTTGGGAGCTAATTCGATCATCTGTGCGAGTTATGGCAACAAACGATCGATTTAAAATTAAATCGATTTAAACTAATTTCTAGGCGTTTTGGCTTGCCCCGGACAAACCGTAAATCCGATTGACAAGAAATTTGAAACCATACAATAATATCACATTATGGATCCGATGAAACTAGTTTCGTCGAAATCCGAGACTGTTTGAAAAATGGCTATTTTAACTCGCCAAATTAATATTAAAACAATTTCGATGCGTTTCGAGCTGCCACAGTCAAACGAAAACTCCGATTGCTACGAAAATGGAAATCCGATAATAACAAACTATTACGGACCCAATAGAACTAGTTTCGTCCAATTCTGAGACTGTTCGAAAAATGACTAATTTCGCTAGTCGATTTAAATATTAAAATATTCAATTTTCGCAAATTAACTCTTAATTCGATTTTAAAAGTTCTAAAATATCGTTCTAACTCCAATATGATTAAATAAAATTTTACAAATCAATTTCAATCATATTTAACTCAATTTTCAATCATTTCTGTAATTTAACTTATGAAATTATCGATTTAATTATTCAATTAAATCCAATTATTCGAAATAAAATTTATTCGACTTATAAATTTCACTTATTAATACTTAAAATTAATTAAATATACAATTTTTAATTAATAGAAATTCTGGGTCATTTCAATCTTCCACCCTTAAAAGAATTTCGTCCTCGAAATTACCAAGTAAGAAAAGTTACAGAATCCATTAACTTTCCAAAACAAACCATTCAAATTAGATTTTTTTCCAAATCTCTTAAGTGTTTAACTTTCCCAAAATTCATGGTTAAACTTCATACAATATCTTTACTAAGTTTCCAAATCCAAACTTTAGTTTTCAAAATTTTCCCAATTTTGTCAAAAATATTTTAACGCCTTAAATTTTCGGAAAAATTCGCCATAGTCTCCTTTGCGCGGCTCGATCCGAAAAAATAACAACAGTATATATATCACAAATATACATCTCATCAAGTGATGAGGCATCCTGCAGGGAAAAAAAGCGTAAAAGTACGATATTTAATCCGAGATATGTACCTTATTATTTTATTAGCGAGCATATACGGCCAATATAGCGCGAAAGCGAGCTCCAAATGCGAAGCAAGCGCAATCCGCACCTACTAAACACTCAACAAACAACATGAGAAGCATGCACATATGAAAATAATATCAATATAAATCATATATCACTACAACAACTACATATGCCAATATAGCAAATGCAACAAAACAACAAATGCAACCACCAAAATCAATATAAATTCACTTCTCATTAATATTTATTGAATTGGTTTTCCAATTGATTCATTAACATTGGAATTTTACAAACATTCATTCATTCGATTTCATTTAGTTTACATTCACTAATTTATTCACATTAATTCGCCTTCAATCCAAATCAAATCCAATTCTATTCAAATTTATTTACTTCCAATTTGGATTCAATCACATAGCTTTTAATTTCGCTAATTCAATTTCATTAACGCTTAATGAATTATATACAATCAACTAACATTCACAAGACAACCAATGTATATTCAACATAACCGAATTATTTAATTTACATTCAATTTGGTCCAACATTTTTAATTCCAATTGGTTGATATTTAATTGACTTTCATTCAATTTATTCAATTTCCAATAAGATTAGCTTTTAATGAATTAACACTTATATTCATTGCTTCATACTAATTATTTACATCCAATTGATTAATATTTCATCCATTCATCAATTCAATTGTTAATTCCTTTAACAATATAAAGTTGAATTTCATTAATATAACTCAAGTTCAAATTCTTAATGACTTCACTTCATTAATTCACTTATTAATTTACTTTGACACCAAAATCAACTTTATTCAACTTTACTTAAGTTATATTCTCTTTCAAACATCATTTATTTAACTTAACTTAAGTTACCACTTGTAAATTCAATTCAGATTTCAATTCTAAAGAAAATTCCATTTAACTTCCAATTTTATCAATTCAACTTTGTTTAAATACAACTGAATTCATATTATTTTTTCTTCCAGTCATTAATTAAATTTCACATTTTAATCTTAATCCAAGTTAAATTTCATTTTTAGCTCCTCACTTTAAATTTTAATTTCAAAAATTTCAAATCTAATGACTTCCTTGGTTATATAAGCTATTTCAGATTTTATAATCTTATTTGACTATAATGTTATCATTCAAAACATCCAAGTTATATAATAATTTCATAAAATATTTCTTTTCCCTTTTTTTATATCAAAATGTAATTTGGATGAAATTATTTCATTCATCCCTATCGAAAACAATATTGTATCGAATTGTGCTATTCAAGTGTTTAGAAACCCCTTCGGCATAGTTGTGCAGACCGTGCTGACGAAGGTTCATATGCCACTCAATAAATCAATCAACACAATATAAAATCATTTTATATTCACTAAAAAATACACGCTCATATCTATTATTACACTCACACTCATTCTAGAGTACTACTGACTCTATCTCTAATGAGTAATACCCAACGGAGCCATGGTTGTCGCTTAACCATATGCTCTGATACCACATTGTAAGGACCCTATTCTTCGACTTATGAGAACCGACATCAATACGTTCACTGTATCAACTGTTGAGCACTCGAATGCCGGAAAACCGAACACTTAGGGTTTTAAGAAAAAGAAAGAGGTAGAAGAAGAGAGAAAAGATAGAATAGAACAGAAAGAAAACAGCAGAACAATATCAGAATCTCACAATCGCAGGAGAGTAACATATAATAGATAAATGAACAATCTTTAAACAAAGAACTATATCAGTTATTACATTACATTACATTTCATTTCATTACATCATCAGAGTGTACAACTATCAAACAACAACAAACGGATGAAAAGAAATACTATATACTAGTAATACGCCATGCCCTCCAGCTTGCCTCCAGCAACTCCTGAATTCCTGATAAACCCGACTCTTGACTGCCCGTGTGGAAATTGGTGGGCACCCAGAGTTTAGGAAGGAAAACAATAAACTCCTAGTCAGTCATGTGACCGGTGTGAGAACTAAAACATTTTTTTTTTTTTTGTTTAAACAAAGTACAGGATAATTTTTAAAATAGATTCGCAATGCTTTTAAAAAATGAGACTACCATAAGGCCTCCCGCACACACACACAATGCAAACGCAGAATCGGAGGAGATTTCTCCTTATGATAGTCAAAGATGCTTGATACGCATTAAAAAGAAACATTTGATATTATTACTAGTGCATTGTGTAGGAAAAATCATTTCGAAAGTAAAGATATAAATCTTAGCCAGCATAGGCATTTCGCACTTATGCCTACTATAGCTACCATCCAAACAGTGAGGCGCCACCATAAGTGAATGATAGGTTCTACAACTAAAACCGTACAAGATCGTATTGTTTCTTTGGATTTCCAACAAATGGTCAGGCCAAGGAACTTCCCATTGCCACATGGGTTCGCCTCTGGAAAGACGACCCGAGAACCAAAACGGATCTCTGCCAACACAAGGCCGGGTTACCCATAACTGGGTAACTACTGACACGAATATGTCATCCCCCAATCGTAACCGATCTACATCCGAGGATCCTCGATTTCCAACAACCACAAAGTAATAAGTTTGCAGCAACAACATAGGTTAAGTATCTGGGCTGCATACCATGATACCACCTCTATCCAGAAGGAATGACATAAACTAAAGGGCGCTACCCCTAATAAACTTGCTGCATCCTTCCCGTTTTGACCATTTCCGGGGTGTGAGGTCCGACGAAGTCTCATCCACAAAGCCACTCTTTTATACAAAGCCATGCTTTGAGTCAACAAATGATCAACGTAATGATCACAAAGATAAATGATCATATCACAAATGATCAAAAAAAGATCATTTCACAGCAACACTCAACATGTCACATTACTAAATTAGGAATATATCGCTGATAACCATCAACTACATAACCTTTGAGCTCGTACGTCTCAGAAAAAGGTGTTAAGCTAAGAGAATAAATTCTCCGCCACCAACAGAAATATATTTGAAAGAAATCAGCTTTATATCTCAATTTGTAATGTCAGATATACTATCTATACAAGTCTATTCCGGGATCGAACAGACAAAGAAGTCCTTGCAATCCGGATACTCACTAATCACGACCGGACTTCCCATCACATATGGAGTCTCTATACCGGGGACCAGTCGATGCAAAGACACTCGACGAGTTTTCCTTTCGCTTTTGAAAATATCCGGTCTTCAACGCCGGTCTTTAAATGCAATTCATAACGACGTATCACATATTCGGAATGGGTTATACGAACCCAAGGTCCTTTCCCGGCTAACCGGAATAGTGAGCGATTATTTAAAATAAGTGTGGCATTCAAATTCAAGCAAATCACAACAAATACCCATTCAAAGGTAAATATTGATAGTCGGTTATTGAACTATCAATGGATATGCACAACATCACCAGATTCCAAATAATTTTCGAAATAATTTATTTTCCAAAAATATCGTTACAAGATATATAATTTTCACACTTCAATCATTTGAAAATGATTTTCAAATCACTTTTCACCTTTACCACTTTTGAAAACAAATTTCAATCATTTTCCTTACGTGGAAATACTTTCATTTCAACATGGTTCATTTAAACCCATTAAATAAATCCTTAACGATTTACTTTATATTTACGTTCTAAATCCATAAATTTATTCCACACTTCAAAAATAAATCAACATTTATTTTTAAACAAATTACCCTTTTCATTTATAAATTCCATAGTGAATTTACATTCCAAAATATTTATGAACGCACGATTTCAATTGTCCATTTTCAATTTATCTTCAAAAAGATAAATTCTCTAAAACGTTTCATTTCACATTGGAAAAACATTTCCATACTTACTTTTTGATAAGTAATTCACAAATCTATTTATTATCAACATTTGGAAAATATTCAATATACTTAAATCGAAATTAAGTATATATTTCATTCTTTAAGGAAATCATTCTCTTAAACATATTTATTTGGGCCAAAACGAATGTTGCGTAAAACATCGTTACGACAACCCAAAATCACTAGTATAGGGATTCGAACTTAAAATAGATATATAAATCCCAATACTACACTAAACATTTCCTTTCGGAAATCATTTACTATAACAACAGTGTTATAGTCCACCATTTCCTTCTATTTCTCGAAAACGTCTATTTCAACAACGAATGTTGAAATATGTGGTTTCGAATCTTAACACATTTTAAAAACATCGTTAGATCGTTTTAATTCTATTTAAAACATCACATCCAGAACATTTTCTTTAACATATTATTCATTATTCAAAAACGTGAATATACTTCGTTAACCAGTTTCATCATTTCTATACATTTTATTTTAAGGGATTATTCACTGTCTAAAACGTGAATATAACACCATTAATAAATTATAACAATTTACTTATCAAAATAGGTCGTTTGTGGATTTATAAAAAAATGTTTATAAATTCCATTTCTATTTATTTTACAACAACTTCCTTTTATAAATCTCCTTTAGTAACCTTTCTCAATTTATAACTCAATTATATACCAAAAGTTCATATTATAAGTTAAATACTTACAATTTATTTGTTTACAAAATCGTTCTTTTTTTAAGACTTCCCAAATTATAAATCTTATAACTTATAAGATTCATTTATTTACCCAAATCTATTCTTTTAATAACTTTACAAATTTTATAAATCTACTGCTTATAAAATTCCATTTATAACTTCACCGTTTATAATTCTATAAATTTCATTCATTTATGAAGTTCATTTACACTTCATTCTAACACTTATAAAAACTCGTTTTATAATTGAAATATTTTAATTTATAAATATCAATTTATAAATCTTTTATATAAATCAATTTATATTATTATTTAAAAACATCTTTAAACTCCTTTATAATTTCACCATTTTCTTTGAATTATAAAATAATCAAATCTCATAAATCCTATATTTAAACTTTTTTTACAATAAATTCAAAAATCCCAATTTAAACTATTTTATAAAATCATTAACCTCATATTTTCAAAAATCATCTTTCAACTATATTTCTCAAAAAAAATCATAATTTTTATAATATTAAAATTATACGGTTATTTATTTAAAATGAATCAATTCCACAAATATTTTATAAACGTATACTTTCAAAAATCACTTTAAAAATCCTTTTAAATTTCCAAAATTGGCCCAATGATTCTACACACCAAATAGTCAATCACGACAATAACGACATCATATATCTGTATATGATAATCAACGAATATCAAAATATCCATAATTAAATAAATACTGTTGAGGAATCCAGTTGGATCCCTCCAACCTGTTTTCCTGCATCCACAAACATTAGCATAATACCAATTCCGTTCCAGTACGGAATTATCGCGATATATAGGATTTATAATATTATCCGCTTAATAGACGGCGCAATAGGGTCTCATCCGCTATATAATGCGGGAAATCAACTCCAAGTACATAAATTATACCAATTTCACTGTAGTGTGAAATATTCACGGTATATGTTTTTAATAAATAAACTGCGCTTACTAATGGTGTATAATGTCTATTTTAACAATCAATAAATAACAATAATCATTCAAACATACATTCAAGAATTTTAAATCTAACAATTTAAAATTAAAATCGAAACCGATTTGATTGAGTGAGAAGTTCTCACCTCGCTTTCAATTTCGTTTTCAGCTTTTATCTCGAATCAAATTAATCGGACGTTTAATTTTATCCGAAATTTTCGCTAGCTCCAAACGACTCCAAGCTAATTCCATAGCTTAGTGCTCGTCCATACGAACCCAACACAACTGGTTTCGTGCGTTTTCGACCTCGTATGAAAAAGATGTGAATTTTACAAAGTTTACACGATTTAAAATAAAATTAATTTACAAATTCTTTTAATTTTTTAACCTTCTGCAAATCTGGGCCATTGGATTGCTTGAGAAAGATCAAGGCTGTGGGTTCATCCTTCTTCCCCCAGGACGTTCACACGCCAAGAACCCACCCCAAGGCCGAACTAGGGTTCGAACGCGCCCGCTCTACAATGCCTTCCACGATGATTAGATGGCGCCACGTCGCGCGCCTCCCCTAGAGCCACCACCGGCCGAAGCCACACCCCCCTCGGCTACCCCATTTACTCGAAATTCGTGCACGACCGGTTGTTGTTTGAGCTGGAATTTGCAACGATTCACTTAACGATTCTCGATCATAACCATTGGATATGAAGTACTCGAGGAGATCTACGTTTTTCTAGTTGGGACCGTGGCCTAATATCGCGTGGATTGGAAGAATTCGAGGGGAGAAGATGAATGCATTACGGCCATTCATTATTTAAGAGGCGGCCGGCTCCTGAAACCCTAGGGGTTGATTTTATTTTGCAAAATGAAATTTTAAGGGGCTTATATAGAAAATTTCTCAAACACTATTCATCCCGGAATTTCCGAACTCCAAACGAAGCATGCCGGCTGGCGTTCCTAAGGTTTACCCCGCGTTCCAAACACAATGTAATGTGTTTCGAGAGCTAATTCGATCATCTGTGCGAGTTATGGCAATAAACGATCGATTTAAAATTAAATCGATTTAATCTAATTTCTAGGCGTTTTGGCTTGCCCCGGACAAACCGTAAATCCGATTGACACGAAATTTGAAACCATACAATAATATCACATTACGGATCCGATGAAATTGGTTTCGTTGAAATCCGAGACTGTTTGAAAAATGGCTATTTTAACTCGCCAAATTAATATTAAAACAATTTCGATGCGTTTCGAGCTGCCACGGTCAAACGAAAACTCTGATTGCTACGAAAATTGAAATCCGATAATAACAAACTATTACGGATCCAATGGAACTAGTTTTGTCAAATTCTGAGACTGTTCGAAAAATGGCTAATTTCACTAGTCGATTTAAATATTAAAATATTCAATTTTCATAAATTAACTCTTAATTCGATTTTAAAAGTTCTAAAATATCATTCTAACTCCAATATGATTAAATAAAATTTTAAAAATCAATTTCAATCTTATTTAACTCAATTTTCAATCATTTCTGTAATTTAACATATTAAATTATCGATTTAGTTATTCAATTAAATCCAATTATTCGAAATAAAATTTATTCGACTTATAAATTTCACTTACTAATATTTAAAATTAATTAAAGATACAATATTTAATTAATAGAAATTCTGGGTCATTACATTTTGTTTCATATTACATATCATTATGCATCCTATTTCATATCACATTTCATTACATATTACATCATAAATTACAATGCATGAAATATCATAATCATTTGCATCACAAGTTGCACTTCATTTTGCAAATCATCTCATGCTACATTGCATATGTCATACATTTCATACTGCATTACAAACTACATATTGCATACATGTAACAACCCACATATTTTACAATTGAATATTTAAATATTTTATTTTAATATCTTATCGTTAGTCGGGTTTTAGTCCGAAAAGTTACTTTTTGTATACGGTCGAATGAGGACTCGGAATGACTTCCATTGAGTTCAAAACACCGTTTGCGGTCTTTTTGAGTATAAACTTTGATATGTTTGGAGTTAGTGGAATTTTGCTACTTTTTCACTTTGGGTTTTGGGTTTGGTTTAGCCCATTTGCCTAATCTATTAACTCTAACTCAACCCCCTTCTCTTCATAACTTTACTTTCATTTCCTAACACTCAAGCTTCATCAAAAATGGAGGAAGGAATGGGAAATTAAAACTCCAAGCCCTAGTTCATTTGCAAGTTCAACTTCCAACTCCAAATTCAAAGAAAAGCCATCGATTCAAGCTTCTTGTGTAGAGATCCAAGTGTGGTTGATTCTTCCTTTGCTCTCAAGCTTCTTCTTCATCGATTTTGTGTAAAGGTGAGATTTCTATCTCACATCTTTGTCTATAACTATCTTTGATTGTTGGGTATGAATTCCTAACACTTTTACATATGCATTTGTCGTTGATTTGGATTGAATTGGTGAAAATCCTAATTTTTAGCCTTTTGGGTTCATATCTTTAAAAATCCAATCTTTGATGTTTGAACATGTTTTTGGTGATGCATCGAGTAGCCAATACGACCGGGTACTGATAGGCATAATCACCTAGCATTCGTGGTCGATCGGTTGCAAATTGAGTGAGTTTTGAGCTTCAAAACCCTTAGGTCGCTCGGCCTGCATATGAAGGATTCTCGGCCTGCATTTAGGACATTCCTCCCCTATAAGTCGTTAGGTCGCTCGATCTTAGGTCCTAAACATAGGTCGCTCGGCCGTCTTCACTTCCTTAAGCCGCTTGGCATTGGTTAGGTCGCGTCGTGCTAGGTCGTTGCTCGGCCTTGTTACCCCTTAAGTCGTTAGGTCGCTCGGCCTTCCCACTAGGTCGCTCGGCCTCCTTTTATCTTTTAGGTCGTTGCACCCCTTGGTCGCTCGGCCAGGTTATGCCGCTACCCCTTTAGGTCGCACCCCTATAGGTCGCGCATTGATTAGGTCGCACCACCTAGGCTGCATGCTAGCTCCCTAAGCCTTCTACCTTAGGTCGCTCGACAGTTAGGTCACGCCATTCCTTAGGTCGTTGTAGTTAGGTCGCGCCACACTTTGGGACGTACCATGCTAGGTCGCTTGCTTGTTTTATGCCGCTACAAACTTAGGTCGCTCGGCAGTTAGGTTGCACCACTTCCTTATGTCGCTCGGCCTGCACTTGCTCAGCTGCTAGGTCACGCCGTGTTGAGTTGCTAGGCTATTTCCACTTTGATGAATTTGGAATCGAATTCTTTGGATTTCATTCACGTCTTCGAGTGTGATTTTTTGTGATTTATTGTTTTTACAATCATTTTTGTGATTTGTCACTATACCTCACTCGTATGAGAAATCTAATTAAACGACTTCGTAAAACAAGTGGTACGAAACGCTTGCGTTTACCTCGTTGGTTAATTCTTGGACTTGTTCGATTGAATCTCTTGTGACAATTTTCGAGTGGAGATCTACAATTTGTTCGTAAATATTTAAGTTAAGCTAGTGGTTATGGTACATGAAGCTAAGCTCGTATATTTGCTAGCTTACTGTAATTAACACTTCTTGATGATCGTGGATGATCATTTTTGTGATTTAGACTAGCTAATGTGCGATGTCTCTTTGTCTACAAGGGAGACTAAACCCCGTTTCTGTGGAGTTTCGGCTCAATTTGGTGGGGTAGAGCCCCATGGTCTTCGGGCCGTTTTGTGGAGCTTCGGCTCAAAAATTAACGGTTAGCAACCATGGAATAGCGTTTCATTTTGTGATACACGTGTTGGTGATTTTTCATGCTCCCGTTTTGTGAGAGGCATCCCCCTTTTTATGATTTCTGGATTTCCATTGATGATTTTGTAGAATTTTGTGTTTCACCAATTTTCGTGATTTACATTGATAAGTTTTGTCAATATTTGTGCATTGGTGAATTTGTGTGTCATTAACTTTTGTGATTGACATTGATATTATTGTCAATATTTATAGTTTGGTGATTTGGTAAATAAGGAGTATGACATTTCCTTTGATCTTTGAGAAGATTCTCGTGATATTGATTAATCCCTAGTTGATTTTTCACTTGCATACTTATCACAGTATGGCTTTATGTTTATTATATATTTATGTCATATCTCTTATTCTATATCTTTTTATCTTATATTTATAGCTAGACTGATCCGTTTATTATTTTCTTATTAAATAATACTCGGGTCAGACCGAGATGTTACAGGTGCTTCTGCATGACTTCACATCTGGGATTATCACACTGACTTTTGGCTAACTACTTAGATTAGTGGTTTTTGTTGTATACATTTGAGATATAGACTCATAGATGTATCCATATTCTTTTGTCTAGCACTTGTAGCTATTCTTTTGTGATATTGTGGATCTTGTTTGACCACTACTCTGATGTACACCCTCTTGTGTTGTATATTCGTATCTATTTCCGCCTTTGTGATATGGATGTCTGTGACTGATTTGTGTTATGTTTACTTCTATATTTGTTTCCGAAGAATATATGTAGCCACTGTGCTGTAGTTTTGAGTTTGTATCGGTATGTCGGATTTCCCTCCTTAAACAGATGCATGTTGTACTATCTGACATACCGGTGCTCTCACAAAGCAATTACATTGATGGTCGCTCCTCAACAGCCTTATTCTCCGCGCCAGTTGACGGCATTACCCCGTAGTGTCCTTGGCTAGCGTGGGTATAGAGGTGGGGCGTCACATCTTAGTATCGGAGCCAATCTTCGGAGCAATGTAGAATAATCTAGCAAGGATCATCGTCCTAAGTCCATCTTGGGAATCGTGCTTTAGGATTTAATTCGAGTCTTCGTACCGATTCATCCTATTTTTCTTTACGATTCCTTGTTTATCTATTAAGATTGCTTGATATTCATTTGGTGAATAACCTTATTCTTCTTCTTTCTTTCTTTCTTTCTAAAGGAAGAGAAATGGTTGGACCTAGCCGTCCCAGCGCCGGTCAATCTCGTGCTACTCCCTAAGATGGCGTATTTATGTCTGCCCAGCAGCTTCTTGATCTAGTGAGGAATGCTCAAGCAGCCGGATCTAATCCGGAGTATACTCACCCTAGGTCTGGGTTTGCACGTTTGTGCAGCGATTATACTGATTTGGGTGGAAAGCCATTCAAAGGTTCTGAAACCTTTATTGAAGTCCAGGCTTGGCTGAGATAGGGCGATCAAATCTTTTCTCGCATGAATCTTATCGATCTTCATCGTGTCCAGGTGGCCTCAAGTATGCCCCAAGAGAGAGCATTAGATTGGTATGAGCTTTTGATTTCTGAAATAAATGAATCAGATCTTACTTGGGAGAAATTTCGGAACGCTTCGAATTAAAATTTGTGCCAGAAGTTGAGAAGTTGACTTTGGCTCGCCGTTTCATTGACCTTGTTCAAGGTGAATCCTTTGTGACAGACTATGTCGCATCATTTGGATCACTTTCTAAATACGGGGTCGAGTACATAAACACCCCATTGAAGAAAAACCAATGATATGTCTATAGCTTGAGTAAAAATCTCAAGAAGCCATTACTTCTAAAATTAAAAGTTTCTTTTGATCAACTCGTTGATATCGCTCTTCGTCTTGAAGAGACAGATAGGGAGAGTGATGTTGAAGTTATGAGTGCCAAACCAAACTTTAACAACAAGAAAAGGCCTAATAAGTTCAAAGGTCCTTATCCCAACAATAAGAAAGGGAAGCAAGCCTCTACGACAACTAAGACTTCTATCCCAAGTGGTGGGCAATGCTACAACTGTGGTTTTAAGGACCATTATGCGAACAAGTGTTCAAAGCCTCGTACTTGTCGCTATTGCAAAAGCCCGGATCATTATTTATCTTCTTGTCCCAAACTTCAAAATAGGAAGGAGGGAAAGCTTAATGTTGCTCAAGCCCCTAGCAGCACATCTCGTGGTAAAGGTATTTCTCATTTTATCCTTGATGGCATTATTTTATTTCGTGATCATCCTATTCGAGTTATTTTTGATACGGCTGCGTCCCATTCTTTTATTTCAAAAGAACTTGTTGATACTTTTTCTTTGGATGTTTTGTGTTTAATGACTTCTTTGAGAATTGTGAATCCGGTTGGTGGATCCGCAACAATTAGTTTATTGTGTAAAGATGTCGAGATTATTTTATGTGATTTTTCTTTACGAGCCGTTTTACATGTTATGCGCTACTTAGGTTTTGGAATGATTTTGGGAATGGATTGGCTTAACTGCTATGTAGCCCAAATCCTATATCCTGAGCGGACTATTCATCTTCGACATCCTCAATCCGTTAAGCAGATTTCTGTTGACCTTAAAGATTCGGATTCCATCTTAGTTGCATCTTTATATTCTTTAAATCCTCATGATGATGATGATGATGAGGAGGAGAATATTATTTCTCTTATTCACGTTGTTCGTGAATTTTCCGACATATTTGGGCCCGTTTTAGGATTACCACCTAAGCGAGAAATTAAGTTCAGAATTAATCTCATCCCTGGAGCTCAACCTATTACTCGTCCTCCATATCGTATGTCCAATAAAGAAAATGAGGAGACGCTTAAACAATTATCTGAATTGGAGACGAAGCAATTTATTCGCTCTAGTTCCTCGCCTTGGGGAGCTTCGGCTATTTTTGTGAAGAAATCTGATGGTACACTTAGGCTTTGCGTTGACTACCGCAAGCTTAATGATCTTACTATTAAGAATAAATATCATTTACCTTGGATTGATGATCTATTCGATCAACTTAGTGGTGCTAGAGTTTTTCACAATTAGACTTAGCTACAGGTTTTCATCAGCTTCGTATCTCAGAGGATAGTATTCCTTTGACATCGTTCCATACTCATTATGGATCTTATGAATGGCTTGTTATGCCATTTGGTTTAACGAATGCTCCGGCTTATTTTGTTAACCTTATGAATAGAGTTTTCAAAGACTTCCTCGATCGGTTTGTTCTCATTTTATTGATGATATTCTTGTGTATTCTAAAACCGAGGAGGAGCATGAGAAACATCTTCGGATTGTGTTGGAAACTCTTAGGAGAAATCAATTAAAAGCAAAGTTTTCTAAATGCCATTTTTGGCAATCTCGTGTGAAGTTTCTCGATCATATTATTTCCGAATCCGGAATTTTCGTGGATCCTTCAAAGATTGAAGCGATAAAAAATTGAAAGAGACCGGAGTGTGTGATGGAAATTCGTAGTTTCCTTGGATTGGCAGGTTATTACCGCCGTTTCATAAAGGACTTTTCCAAAATTTCCGTGCCCCTTACTAGCTTGACAAAGAAGGGAGTTAAATGCATTTGGTCGGACAAATGTGAAGCTTCTTTTCGGAAATTAAAAGAACTCCTCTCCGATGCTCCTATTCTTGTGATTCCCAAGGGAAACCAAGATTTTATTGTGTATACCGATGCTAGTCGCGTTGGTTTGGGTGTCGTTCTTATTCAAAGAGAACGTGTTATTGCTTATGCTTCTAGGCAATTGAAACCAGTCGAGACTAGATATGCCACTCATGATTTAGAACTCACGGCTATTGTTTTCACCCTTCGTATTTGGCGTCATTATCTTTTGGGTGAAAAATTTATTCTTTATACTGATCATCAATCCTTGAAGTATTTATTTTCTCAAAAGGAACTTAATTTGTGTCAACAACGTTGCCTCGAATTTCTGGCAGCTTATGATCTTGATATTCTTTATACCCCCGGAAAAGGAAATCGTGTTGCGGACGCACTTAGTCGTAAGCAACAAGCGGTTGTTTCTATGATGATATCCGAATGGAATGATCTCGGAATTCTATCCACTTGTGAGATTCGAGATCATGTTTCTGATTTATGTTCATCTCTTGTTTTATGTAGCCTTGAGGCTCATCCTTCTCTTTTAGACCGCATTCTTGAAGCTCAAAAGCTAGATCCCGAATTGGCTCTTCTTGGCCAAAATCTTAGGGATAAAATTGATATTGAGTGTTTGAAAGGCTTTGATATTGATTCTCGTGGCGGTATTCGAAAATTTGGTAGACTTATCGTGCCAAATATTAGCAATCTTCGTAAAGACATTTTAGAATATTCTCATCGTTCTAAATTTACCATTCATCCCGGTAGTAGTAAAATGTACGCAGATATGAAGGGACTTTATTATTAGGAGGGAATGAAATCTGATATTGTTAACTTTGTTAAGTGTTGCATGACTTGCCAACTTGTTAAGGCCGAACATCAAAGGCCCGGTGGGTTGTTGCAACCTTTTGAAATTCCAATTTGGAAGTGGGACCAAATCTCCATGGATTTTATAGATGGCCTTCCCCGTTCTCGTTCGAGTCATGATAGCTTATGGGTGATAGTCGATAGACTAGATAAATCCGCCCATTTTATTCCAGTTCGGTCCAATCGAACCATTCCTCTCTTGGCCAAACTCTTTATTAAAGAAATTGTAAAATTGCATGGAGTTCCTTCTTCTATTGTTAATGATCGTGATCCATTGTTTACTAGTGTATTTTGGAAGAGTCTTCAAAAAGCTTTTGGAATGAAGCTTAATTTTAGCGCGGCTTATCATCCCCAGACCGATGGACAAACTGAGCGTGCGAATCAAATTCTTGAAGATCTCCTTCGTGCATGTGTTCTTTATTTTAGTGGAAGTTGGGAAGATCATATTTCTCTTGTTGAGTTTTCCTATCATAATAGCTTCCAATCTAGTATTGGTATGGCACCTTTCGAGACACTCTATGGAAGGCCATGCCGATCCCCTTCTTGTTGGCTTGAGGCCGGTGAGAAGCTGGTTTTAGGTCCAGATTTTATTCAAGATTCCACATAAAAGATTGACCTTATTCGTCATAGGACGAAAGACGCCTAGAGTAGACAAAAATCCTATGCCGATAACCGAAAAAGGAAATTAGAATTTTCTGTGGGAGATCTTGTGTTTATCCGTGTTTCACCTATGAAGGGTGTTGTACTTTTCAGTCGATCGGAAAAGTTAGCACCTCGATATATTGGTCCATTTCCCATCACCGAACGTATTGGTTCCGTTGCTTAGCGCCTTTTATTACCGGCTCAGTTTTCTGCTATTCATGACGTGTTTCACGTTTCTCAATTACGGAAGTGCCTTCGAGATTCCGATTCTATTCTTGAGTCCGTTGTTGTGGAAGAAATTGAAGTTTCATCTAATTTAACTTATGAGCAACATCCTATTCGTATTATTGCTTCGGAGGTCAAGCGCCTTCGAAATAAAGATGTTTCGCTTGTTAAAGTCCAATAGTCCTCAAATCCTAAGGATTGCTCTTGGGAATCTAAAAAGTTCATCGAGCGAACACATCCGGACTTACTTTCTCATGCTCCATGAGGTTAATTTCATATTTCAAACTTCTTTTGTGTTGATATGCTTTCATGGTTGTTACCTTAGATTTTCTTTTAAATATTGCGAGGATGCAATTTCTTTAAGGAGGGGATTCTGTAACAACCCACATATTTTACGATTGATAATTAAATATTTTATTTAAATATTTTATGGTTAGTCGGATTTTAGTCCGAAAAGTTACTTTTTGCATATGGTCGAATTAGGACTCGGAACCACTTCCATTGAGTTCAAAACACCGTTTGCGGTCTTTCTAAGTATAAACTTTGATATGTTTGGAATTAGTGGAATTTTGCTACTTTTTCACTTTGGGTTTTAGGTTTGGTTTAGCCCATTTGCCTAAACTATTAACTCTAACTCAACCCCCTTCTCTTCATAACTTTACTTTCATTTCCTAACACTCAAGCTTCATCAAAAATGGAGGAAGGAATGGGAAATTAAAACTCCAAGCCCTAGTTCATTTACAAATTAAACATCCAACTCCAAATTCAACGAAAAGCCATTGATTCAAGCTTCTTGTGTAGAGATCCAAGTGTGGTTGATTCTTCCTTTGCTCTCAAGCTTCTTCTTCATCGATTTTGTGTAAAGGTGAGATTTTTATCTCACATCTATGTCCATAACTATCTTTGATTGTTCGGTATGAATTCCTAACAATTTTACATATGTATTTGTCATTGATTTGGTGAAAATCCAAATTTTTAGTGTTTTGAGTTCATATCTTTATAAATCCAATCTTTGATGTTTGAACGTGTTTTTGGTGATGCATCGAGTAGCCAATATGACCAGGTGGCCGATAGGCGTAATCCCCTAGCGTTCGTGGTCGATCGGTTGCAAATTGAGTGAGTTTTGAGCTTCAAAACTCTTTGGTCGCTCGGCCTACATAGGAAGGATTCTCGGCCTGCATTTAGGACGTTCCTCCCCCATAGGTTGTTAGGTCGCTCGGCCTTAGGTCGTAAACGTAAGTCGCTCGGCCATCTTCATTTCCTTAAGCTGCTCGGCATTGGTTAGGTCGCGTCGTGCTAGGTCGTTGCTCGACCTTGTTACCCTTAAGTCGTTAGGTCGCTCGGCCTTCCCACTAGGTCGCTCAGCCTCCTTTTATCTTTTAGGTCGTTGCACCCCTTGGTCGCTCGGCCATGTTATGCCGCTACCCCTTTAGGTCGCACCCCTATAGGTCGCGCTATGTCTTAGGTCGCGCATTGATTAGGTCGCACCACCTAGGCCGCATGCTAGCTCCCTAAGCCGCTTCTACCTTAGGTCGCTCGGCAGTTAGGTCGCGCCATTCCTTAGGTCGTTGCAGTTAGGACGCGCCACACTTTGGATCATATATGCTAGGTCGCTCGCTTGTTTTATGCCGCTACCAACTTAGGTCGCTCGGTAGTTAGGTCGCACCTTCCTTAAGTCGCTCGGCCAACACTTGCTCAGCTGCTAGGTCGCGCCGTGTTGAGTCTCTAGGCTATTTCCACTTTGATGAATTTGGAATTGAATTCTTTGGATTTTATTCACGTCTTAGAATGTGAATTTTTGTGATTTATAGTTTTTACAATCGTTTTTGTGATTTGTCACTTTACCTCACTCGTATGAGAAATCTAATTAAATGACTACGTAAAACAAGTGGTATGAAACGCTTGCATTTACCTCGTTGGTTAATTCTTGGAGTTGTTCGACTGAATCTCTTGTGACAATTTTCGAGTGGAGATCTGCAATTTGTTCGTAAATATTTAAGTTAAGCTAGTGGTTATGGGACATGAAGCTATCGTATATTTACTAGCTTACTGTAATTAACACTTCTTGATGATCGTTGATGATCATTTTTGTGATTTAGACTAGCAAATGTGCGATGTCTCTTTGTCAACAAGGGAGACTAAACCCCGTTTCTGTGGAGTTTCGGCTCAATTTGGTGGGGTAGAGCCCCATGGTCTTCGGGCCGTTTTGTGGAGCTTCGGCTCAAAAATTAATGGTTAGCAACCATGGAATAGCGTTTCATTTTGTGATACACGAGTTGGTGATTTTTCATGCTCCCGTTTTGTGAGAGGCATCCCCCTTTTGTGATTTCTGGATTTCCATTGGTGATTTGTAGAATTTTGTTTTTCACCAATTTTCGTGATTTACATTGATAAGTTTTATCAATATTTGTGCATTGGTGAATTTGTGTGTCATTAACTTTTGTGATTGACATTGATATTATTGTCAATATTTATAGTTTGGTGATTTGGTAAATAAGGAGTATGACATTTCTTTTGATCTTTGAGAAGATTCTCGTGGTATTGATTAATCCCTAGTTGATTTTTCACTTGCATACTTATCACAGTATGGCTTTATGGTTATTATATATTTATGTCATATCTCTTATTCTCTATCTTTTTATCTTATATTTATAGCTAGACTGATCCGTTTATTATTTTCTTATTAAATAATACTCGGGTCAGACCGAGATGTTACAGGTGCTTCTGCATGACTTCACATCTGGGATTATCACACTGACTTTTGGCTAACTACTTTGATTAGTGGTTTTTGTTGTATACATTTGAGATATAGACTCATAGATGTATCCATATTCTTTTGTCTAGCACTTGTGGCTATTCTTTTGTGATATTGTGGATCTTGTTTGACCACTACTCTGATGTACACCCTCTTGTGTTGTATATTCATATCTATTTCCGCCTTTGTGATATGGATTTCTGTGACTGATTTGTGTTATGTTTACTTCTATATTTGTTTCCGAAGAATATATGTAGCCACTGTGCTGTAGTTTTGAGTTTGTATCGGTATGTCGGATTTCCCTCCTTAAACAGATGCATGTTGTACTATCTGACATACCGGTGCTCTCACAAAGCAATTACATTGATGGTCCCTCCTCAACAGCCTTATTCTCCGCGCCAGTTGACGGCATTACCCCGTAGTGTCCTTGGCTAGCGTGGGTATAGAGGTGGGGCGTCACATCTTGGTATCGGAGCCAATCTTCGGAGCAATGTAGAATAATCTAGCAAGGATCATCGTCCTAAGTCCATCTTGGGAATCGTGCTTTAGGATTTAATTCGAGTCTTCGTACCGATTCATCCTATTTTTCTTTACGATTCCTTGTTTATCTATTAAGATTGCTTGATATTCATTTGGTGAATAACCTTATTCTTCTTCTTTCTTTCTTTCTTTCTAAAGGAAGAGAAATGGTTGGACCTAGCCGTCCCAGCGCCGGTCAATCTCGTGCTACTCCCTAAGATGGCGTATTTATGTCTGCCCAGCAGCTTCTTGATCTAGTGAGGAATGCTCAAGCAGCCGGATCTAATCCGGAGTATACTCACCCTAGGTCTGGGTTTGCACGTTTGTGCAGCGATTATACTGATTTGGGTGGAAAGCCATTCAAAGGTTCTGAAACCTTTATTGAAGTCCAGGCTTGGCTGAGATGGGGCGATCAAATCTTTTCTCGCATGAATCTTATCGATCTTCATCGTGTCCAGGTGGCCTCAAGTATGCCCCAAGAGAGAGCATTAGATTGGTATGAGCTTTTGATTTCTGAAATAAATGAATCAGATCTTTAAAAATCCTATCTTTGATCTTTAAAAGCTTTTGATTGAATTGGTGAAAATCCTAATTTTTAGCCTTTTGGGTTCATATCTTTAAAAATCCAATCTTTGATGTTTGAACATGTTTTTGGTGATGCATCGAGTAGCCAATACGACCGGGTACTGATAGGCATAATCACCTAGCATTCGTGGTCGATCGGTTGCAAATTGAGTGAGTTTTGAGCTTCAAAACCCTTAGGTCGCTCGGCCTGCATATGAAGGATTCTCGGCCTGCATTTAGGACATTCCTCCCCTATAAGTCGTTAGGTCGCTCGATCTTAGGTCCTAAACATAGGTCGCTCGGCCGTCTTCACTTCCTTAAGCCGCTTGGCATTGGTTAGGTCGCGTCGTGCTAGGTCGTTGCTCGGCCTTGTTACCCCTTAAGTCGTTAGGTCGCTCGGCCTTCCCACTAGGTCGCTCGGCCTCCTTTTATCTTTTAGGTCGTTGCACCCCTTGGTCGCTCGGCCAGGTTATGCCGCTACCCCTTTAGGTCGCACCCCTATAGGTCGCGCATTGATTAGGTCGCACCACCTAGGCTGCATGCTAGCTCCCTAAGCCTTCTACCTTAGGTCGCTCGACAGTTAGGTCACGCCATTCCTTAGGTCGTTGTAGTTAGGTCGCGCCACACTTTGGGACGTACCATGCTAGGTCGCTTGCTTGTTTTATGCCGCTACAAACTTAGGTCGCTCGGCAGTTAGGTTGCACCACTTCCTTATGTCGCTCGGCCTGCACTTGCTCAGCTGCTAGGTCACGCCGTGTTGAGTTGCTAGGCTATTTCCACTTTGATGAATTTGGAATCGAATTCTTTGGATTTCATTCACGTCTTCGAGTGTGATTTTTTGTGATTTATTGTTTTTACAATCATTTTTGTGATTTGTCACTATACCTCACTCGTATGAGAAATCTAATTAAACGACTTCGTAAAACAAGTGGTACGAAACGCTTGCGTTTACCTCGTTGGTTAATTCTTGGACTTGTTCGATTGAATCTCTTGTGACAATTTTCGAGTGGAGATCTACAATTTGTTCGTAAATATTTAAGTTAAGCTAGTGGTTATGGTACATGAAGCTAAGCTCGTATATTTGCTAGCTTACTGTAATTAACACTTCTTGATGATCGTGGATGATCATTTTTGTGATTTAGACTAGCTAATGTGCGATGTCTCTTTGTCTACAAGGGAGACTAAACCCCGTTTCTGTGGAGTTTCGGCTCAATTTGGTGGGGTAGAGCCCCATGGTCTTCGGGCCGTTTTGTGGAGCTTCGGCTCAAAAATTAACGGTTAGCAACCATGGAATAGCGTTTCATTTTGTGATACACGTGTTGGTGATTTTTCATGCTCCCGTTTTGTGAGAGGCATCCCCCTTTTTATGATTTCTGGATTTCCATTGATGATTTTGTAGAATTTTGTGTTTCACCAATTTTCGTGATTTACATTGATAAGTTTTGTCAATATTTGTGCATTGGTGAATTTGTGTGTCATTAACTTTTGTGATTGACATTGATATTATTGTCAATATTTATAGTTTGGTGATTTGGTAAATAAGGAGTATGACATTTCCTTTGATCTTTGAGAAGATTCTCGTGATATTGATTAATCCCTAGTTGATTTTTCACTTGCATACTTATCACAGTATGGCTTTATGTTTATTATATATTTATGTCATATCTCTTATTCTATATCTTTTTATCTTATATTTATAGCTAGACTGATCCGTTTATTATTTTCTTATTAAATAATACTCGGGTCAGACCGAGATGTTACAGGTGCTTCTGCATGACTTCACATCTGGGATTATCACACTGACTTTTGGCTAACTACTTAGATTAGTGGTTTTTGTTGTATACATTTGAGATATAGACTCATAGATGTATCCATATTCTTTTGTCTAGCACTTGTAGCTATTCTTTTGTGATATTGTGGATCTTGTTTGACCACTACTCTGATGTACACCCTCTTGTGTTGTATATTCGTATCTATTTCCGCCTTTGTGATATGGATGTCTGTGACTGATTTGTGTTATGTTTACTTCTATATTTGTTTCCGAAGAATATATGTAGCCACTGTGCTGTAGTTTTGAGTTTGTATCGGTATGTCGGATTTCCCTCCTTAAACAGATGCATGTTGTACTATCTGACATACCGGTGCTCGCACAAAGCAATTACACGGATGGTCGCTCCTCAACAGCCTTATTCTCCACGCCACTTCACGGCATTACCCCGTAGTGTCCTTGGCTTGCGTGGGTATAGAGGTGGGGCGTCACAATATATGTATACATAACGAGTGTATTTTATTTAAGAGGAGTTTTTAGTATTGTCTTATAGTATAGGATTGTTAGTTTTTGATTTGTTTGGTATGTTTTGTTTGACTTGATTGACTTGATTTACTTGTTTGACTTTATTGACTCGTTTGACTTGATTATTTTGATTGACTTGATTGACTTGATTAACTTGCTTGACTTGACTGAATTTTTTGACCTTATTGATTTGTTTGACTTGTTTGACATGATTAGATTTGATGTGTGTGTTGATTGGATTGTTAGAAATGTACTTATACATATTTGTGCGTTGAATAATTATTAATTTCTTTCACATTCCACTTACTATACTTTGTTCTAGTATTAGTTTAATGTGCAGTTTTATGGTTTTATGGTTTTAGGATGGTTTTTGTTGATGACAAAGGGGGAGAAATATAAAATAGAGTAGTTAGAGTAGTTAGGCATAGTTAAGGGGGAGTTATTAGATTAAGGGGGAGTTATAGTGAAGGTGAAGTATATTTTATAAACATAGGTTGTCATCATCAAAAGGGGGGAGATTGTTAGTCCTTGGGAAGATGGTTTTGATGAAAACAACCTTAGAATAAGATTATAAAATATAAATACTAACATTATATTTATATATATGTATATGCAGGATTTAGCAATGCAGGTTCCAAGAATGAAGACTGTACGTATAGAGTTTCAAGATATCAAGATTGAAGACTCATGAGTATCAATATTATCAAGAGTTCAAGATTTCAATAATGAGTAATTTAATTAAGAATTTTGTTAAAACTCCTAGAAAAGCACTAACATCTTAAAATCCAATTTATTCGTGAAATGGAATCCACTTCGAGCCCGTTAAAGGGATGGAACCCTAAGTAGGATGGAACGTACGAAAAATCTAGTGGAACATTGTTTTGTATCCACTAACTTTTATTCAAAAAATTTACAAAATTATATCTTGTGTTTCAAAATGATTACAAAATCTTCCTTTTAAAAAGATCAAAAACATCTATCCTTATTTTAAATACTTTTAGCCTCAAAATAATCTTCATTTTCAAAATCAAATTATCCTTGGTTTTAAGCTATCTTTTAATTATGATATATTTAGCTTTTAGTATTTATACTTAGATTTAAATATAAAATTATAGTAAAATTTATATACACCAAAATATTATTCTCTATACTTATTTATGTATTTTAACTATAGTTAAGTACATTTGTAAAGTTTAAAATAGTTTTAATACATGATAGAAGTTATTTTCAAAGAAAAATAAATTACCAAAAATTGCTTAGGCCTGTCGACAACCTCAAGATACCCCTGTCGATAAGGTGGCAGTTTGTTTCAAAAATTTGGATTTCAAAAGAAGCGTCTATTCGTCATATCCTTTCACGAATGGATATGGCTATTGTTCTACTATAAATCGGAGAAGTTTCAAACGAATTTTATTCATATTTTATCTGATTTCACTCCTCTTGTTCTTCCACATTTCTTTATACACATTTTTACCAATGCTCCGCCGAAATCACCATTGAATCTTACTAGATCATTTCTGGTTTGATTCTCTATCACTGTCTCAACAAAATTCTCAGTGCTATTTAGAGTTATAGACTTCTTTGTAATAAATTAAGTGATAAAAGGTGTGATTGTTGCCTGTGAAATCAATCAAGCGAGAAAAGATGTGACTGTAGCCTATGAAATCAATTGGGTGAACTTGTTGCCCGTAAAATTAGGTATCTCTACCCAGAGGATTGTGAAACTGGAGTGGTGTACCTCGTGGCCCTGAAATCGAGGGTGTAATTGCAAGAATTGATTTTGAAAGGAAATTCGTACTAGTGTGCTGGACTAGATGTAGGGTAACTCCGAACTAGTATAAAATCCGGTGTGTTCTTTCGTTTATTACTTTTACATTATTTCTGCATCTGTGTTTGATTCTGTGATCATATCTATGTCTGAATATTGCATACATTTGTGTTCAAATTAATATAAACTCAGAAAGAATTAGTAATTCCTTAAAACACTATTCACCCCCCTCTAGTGTTTATTTTAGCCTTAAGATTTGTAATCCGCGTTTCTCACAAATTTGAATTATTATTATTATCAAAAATCCTTTAAAGACAAAGGTATCTTTTAAGACCACGCCACACATATACGGCGGGTTTTTACCTCGCAATAACCAAAACATTTTATATCAAAATCATATGATATTATAATATTTTCTAAAGAAAATAAACTATAAAATAGTTGAAATGCTTGCATCTCACGTTTCAGCATATTTCGTAAATAACTAAAACCGTACAGGCTTGTAGTGGATATTGGATTACATACAATGACAGGGCTACCGGGGTACCGCCTGCCGTAGTACACCTTTAGAAAAATGTGCCGAAATTGAACCTATCGATCCTTACCAACACAAGACTGGTTTACTCTTTACTAGATAGTACCAAATATGATCACCACTAATAGGCCCCAAAACGCATACAAATGATAGATAGTGATGATAATAAATGTCCACTCTAGATGAATGATGATCATACCCTAATGGAAGCGACACATAGAGCCTTGTTGCCTCTCCCCTGCTTTAGTAATTCCCAGTTGATGAGGCTTGAGGCTGCGTATTACCTTAAGAATAGCATTCATTCTTGGAATGCTAACACTGCTTTCCAGACCACGATGCAAATGATAGCATTCATCCATACAAGTTGTTCTAGGTATGAACAAACCGAATCTCCTTCAAGATCACCATCTCCATTATCTTTGAGATACATAATTCGTGATGCACAAATCAGATCGAAGTGGTTCTCGAATAATTAAATCTGATCCCGGTCTCTTCAAACGATCATCAAATTGGACCAGATTTGATAATCGGTTATTTAACTATCAAATTTCACGCATAACAGTCACTAAGGCTGTATTTTATTAAACCATTTCAAACATTCATTTCAAATATCTTTACACATATATATTCAAACCTCTTTCAGCAATCCAACTTTTGAAAACAATTTCAAATCCTTATACCCTTAACGGGATATTTTCAAATCATATCATAGTTCAACAATTAGTGAAATATTTCTAAATTCGATTTATAATCCATTACATAGAAAAATCTCTCTAGATAAATCCTTTCGTCGCTAAAATATTTCCAAAAACTTTAATTTAAACACTTAGAAAATTATTATAAGTCTATTTTCCGAAATCATTTCTAATATCAATACTTAGGAAATATTTCATAACTTATCTTCTAAATTTGTGGAATCATTAATAATGCAACAACCTACACCCCAATGGGCTTAAATTTTCGATGAACTGAAAATCCAGGTTCACTAAAGAATGTATTGATGGTTTGGTATCCTGCAAATAACAAAGGCAAGTCAGAGTAATGTTTATGAAATCTCACGGTGGAATAACGATAAAGTATTCAACGTATGGCTACTAGCCAGGATTAGGTTGCTTTCCCTAACAGTATTGAACCTAGGAGTGAAACTTGCCTTTTACCAAATCCCAATAGTTGTTGAATTGTCTTCCATTGATTTGGGAAATTAGGAAAAATAGGAATGGGGCAGACATAAAATCTGCTGAATGAGAAATAAAATGAAGCAGAAAGAATAAAAAAGTTTAATTCCATGTCTTCCTAGATATCCTTGAGGGTAAATAATATAATGCAGTGAATCCTTCTTAGATACGGTTCCTATGAAGCTAAAGTCCAACGACACTCTAGGGAAGTCAACCATGTAGTAATACTAAATGTCAATCGGCTTGTCGGACCTGCTATCCCTACCTATCCATGTGCTACAGCGTGAAAGTCATGCTCTTCACTTATGCATTATGACTTTCTATCCACGTGCTATAGCGTTAAAGTCATGCTCTCTACCTGTGCACTGTGATTAAATGCCTCTTAGTCTGACCAGTTTCGACTCAAACAACCTGCGGGACTCCAAAGTTGTGCTTAGGCTCCAACAAATTGGTCTCCTATCCTCCTGCCTTCTCGATCACCGACGTGGACTTTCCCCTATCCAAAGTGTCGGTCACCTTCAAAAGAGTGCTCACAACTGCGTCAGATGCATAAAATCCTCCACCGATCTTCCTAAAGAAGCCTACATCAGAGCACGCTTGTCCTGTTCCGTCTGCGTCGATCTGCCTGAAGAAGCCTACGATTGCAGATGTTATCGATCCTAAGTACTAGCAACCTATGAAAGGTAACAAACATCCTTGCAAACCAACTTGCCCACTCTAAGTACGTACATCCAGAACTATATTTTGGTCTTAACTGCATGAAACATCTATCCAAACCTTTACAAGGTCTGCCTACCAAATCCTTCTAGATTAATTTATCTTACTGTTACAGTTTACATATTGTTTATTTCCATTAATATGCTTTAGGAGATTTTTATATCTGATATGTTTATTTCACAATTTCTCTTTTTATTACATAAACAGTGTTTCAATTTCACATCCGTTCAATCCGTATGGCTTGTGTGTACTTTTTATGCCGTTTTATTATATATTTATATATTCCTTTAGGGTCAATTTAATTCACATTTTCCACCCTAATTTATTTTTTCCTTTTTAGCGATTTAATTTATACAAAAATTTATCCAATAGCCACAAACTATTAAATTGCATAAAATTCCACTTTTTACATTTAAAGCCGCATATGGAATAAACTCATATACTAATTAAAATTCCCAATTTTGTTCCATAACCATATTCAGAATTATGTAATTATACCAACCAAATTTCCAATTTTATTCAAAGAACATTCTGAATTTGCCTAACTAAATAGTTGTGCTATTAAAAATTGAATAACAATTCTAATTCCATTTAATTAAACCAATCTCATTTACACCATAAAACATGAATAAGCAATTTGCACATTCCATATTTTGAGCCAAGCATGAATTTGAATTGAGAAGTGATAGAAGAAGAAGTTACAATAATTTGCATCAAATCTCAATTGTTAACAGAAATTAATCCAAATTATCATGCCAGAATAGAACTAAAATTAAACTACTCTATATTTCTATTTCATATTAGTTCCCACTCACCTGGCACTTGAGCTTGTATAAATTTGAAAAGCTTTTCTTCTTCTTATCTTCCTCTTTTTAAATTATTCAGTATTCTTCAAATAACTCGTACATATATTTTTAATTTGATTTGGAAGAGAATTATTTATTTAGTGGAGAAAGGTGGAAGAAGAATATACATAGATTTTCTATAGAGTTATGGCACGCCGAATAAAGATTAGGATTTAGGTTATATGGTTTATTTATAGATAGTTTGAGTGCATATAATCCATTAGATTTTCCTAGGTTAAATCGTGTTCATCCGAACACCTCATAGTTATCCTGTAACGTCCTAGAATTTTGGTTATTTGAAATTGGAATATTAAATTGACTCTAAATATTAAAAAGTTAATTTTTAACTTGAATTTCAAATATAATGATTTATTTGATAATTTAATTATTGAATTTATTAATAAAAAATTGGTTAAAGCATTGAATCTTGAGTTTTAAGCTTGATAAAAATAATTTAAAGGCTTATTAAATTTATATAAATATTAATGAAGGTAGCAGAAATTTTTAATTGAATTTAAAAGTGATTTTATTCGGTTTTAAAAATAACTCGTTTCAGTTAATGAGGAAAAACAACCTTTCGAGCACAGTCTGGGAATTTGACGGAACTAGTTTTATTGAATCCGTAATAGTGTATTATGATCGGATTTCAAATTTTGTAGTGTTTAGAGATATTGTTTGGCCGTGTAGGATATTAACGCGTTGAAATTAATATCAAAAATTCAATATAATAATTGGGTCCAAAAATCTATCTTCTCCATACGATCAAATTAGGACTCAAAAAGTTTTCCATTACATTTGGAATAAGGGTTTAACGTTATGAATGCCCAGCAGAATGCCTCGATATGGGTTAGAGATTTTGAGTTGTGTAAATCGAGATATTTTGAAAATTTAATCAATATATTGTCAAGTCGACCTTTCTTTTCAATCGCATTCTCTCCAATCAAATGTGACCTTCCCTTTCCCTTCTACTTCTCATCTCCGTCTTCTTCACTTTTAAATTCACGCAACTGAAGGGTTTGTGGAAGGAAGAAGAAAAAAGAAACGAAAAATGGTTGCTTCATAAAATTTATTCTCATAATATACTCAATTAAAAAATATGAAACAAGCGTGGAAAATCATACATTGGCGTGTGCTTCGATCCCGTGTATTTTTCTGAGGGTGCGATCATGTTTTAGGAACTTCGACTTGGCTACGATCGAATTAGGGTTTATCATTATCATTAAGAGAGGTGGAGTTAGGACTCGAGAAAGGCGGCGATGCGATCATAGTGGTGAGGAGCATCTTGGAGACGTTTATGGCGAGGTGTGGCATTGGATTTTGGAATGCGACATTTGAGGAGCGTAACCTGCTCATTGGTCGCAAAGCAATATGGGGGTACAAAGGGGGTTCTGGGTATAATAGTGGGTTGAGGTCGCGAAGGTGAGCTCGACGGCACTGTCGGAAGATTGTTTCGCTGGGAGGAGACCGAAATATAACGTGCGTGCACGAGCAATTGGGGGAGGAGTTCATATACAGGCGCGAGTCATTTTGGGGGAATAAGGTATTGTTCCTAGCTGGTTGGGCCGATGGTTTGGGTTGGGTAAGAATTCATTTTAATTTGTGAATTAAATTGATTTATTTAATGTTAAACTTTTAAAATTAATAACTCCTCCAAACCAAACCCATTTAACCCGTGGATTTTTGCATTAGGATTGTACTGACGTGAATAATAATATGGGACTAGATTGATTAAGATTTAAGCTTGCATAATTTTAAGCTAAACTCCAACATCGTTCGAATTCAAACGGAAGTAGAACGTGTCGGCGACGATAGAAATTTTGATGAGTTAATCTCAGTCATTTTCGGATTGTTAGATTAATTTAAATTTTTGAAAATTTAAATTATTGTTTAATTGGATGATTTGATAATTATTATTATCAATTGAATGTGATATTATATATATAGTAGTATATATAAATAGTGGATTGATATTCTCGCATATTTTTTACGGATGAGACCATACATACCCTACATAATAGCGGATGACCCTATATACTGTGATACCCCCCTTGAAGTGGGATTGGTATTTTTATGTTGTATTTACATATATGGATGCAGGGAAACAGGTTGGAGGGATCCAACTGGATTAATAAAAAATGTTGAATTAAATTTCGTAATATTGTAAATAGAGATTTTGGAATAATGTAAATAAAGGATTTTAAATCATAAAATTTAAGCTACATTTGTTTAAGTTTAAAAGGACTTTAAAAATCGAGACTTAAATAGTTTGGGAAAATAGAAAAGGGAATTTGGAAAATATGTATAAAAAATTATTTTACTAGAACTTAAAATAATATATTTTTTAAAATTGCGAAATAGACATAAAATTGAGATTTGTTGGTTGGAGTTCAGTTTTGGGTTACTTAAGAAATTGATTTATAAATGGAATTTAATGTAGAAATCAATTTATAACGGATGTAAGTGATGTGAAACCGCTATAAACTGGAACTGAAAACTGTGAGATTTATGAACAATGTTTATGTAACAACCCGCATATTTATCGATTGTATATTTAAAATATTTTATTTAAATATTTCATCGTTTGTCGGATTTTAGTCCAAAACGCTACTTTTTGCAAACAGTCGAATTAGGACTCGAGACCACTTCCATTGAGTTCAAAACCCCGTTTGCGACCTTTTTGAGTATAAGCTTCTATATGTTTGGAGTAAGTTGATTTTTGCTACTTTCTCTATTAGGTTTTGGGTTTAGGTTCAGCCCACTAGCCATAATAATACCCCAAACCGAATCACCCTTCCCCATTCACTTTCACTTCCTCCTCTTTTCAGTTCTAAAGCAAAAATGGTGGAAGAGAATGGGAAATAGAAATCCAAAGCCCTAGTTCCTTTGCAAAATCCAAGATCTAGCTCCAAATTCAAGAGAACCCATTGGTAAGCCTTTTCTTCATCTTCCCCAACTCATTCTCTCTTTGATTTCAGAAAATTCCTAAACCTAATTTGAGAAATATTTCTCTTTTAAGCTTATAATCAAGCTTCTTGAGTTGGGATTGAAGGTGGTTGATCTCCCTTTGCTTTAGAGCTTCTTCTTCAATTGTTTGGGTTCAAAGGTGAGATTTTTATCTCACATCTTTGTCTATAATTATCTTCGATAGTTAGGTATGAATTCCTAAAAATTATTCTTGTGCAATTGATTTTGGTTTGGATTGATTTGGTGAATATTCCAATTTTTGGGGCTTTGAAATCAAAATCTATGAAAAATCCTATTATGGATATTTGGACATTGATATTTGAGGCGTATCGAAGAGCCGTTAAGGCTGGGTTGTCGCGTGGCGTAAATCCTTAGTCATCATTTGCTCATTCGATCGTTTCCGGTATCCGTTTGGCCATTTTTGGCCTAGGTTCAAGGAATGCCCTGAACCCTTGATTCAGACGTCTGAAACCTAGAATTCAGACGTCTGAATATTATACTGGGAATTTTTATTCCCCAGTATTCAGACCTCTGAATCTGTATTTCAGACGTCTGAATTGGCTCAATTTCAAACAGAAAGAAAGTAGGCTAAAAAAGGTCTATTTCAGATGTCTGAAACATTTGGTTCAGACGTCTGAATTACGTTCTGGAAGTCTTTAATTTTCCAGATTCAGACGTCTGAACCACTTGTTTCAGACGTCTAAAACTGTAGTGTTTTGCCTGCTTGCCTTTTTGTTTAAGAATTCCAATTTAAATCGATTCTGATGATCCTATTTGTTGTTATCATTTATTATGACTTTGATGACTTCTTTTTAGGGATTTTTGAATATCCATTTCGATGGATTCTTTATCGGTTTCTTTGGATTTTATTCACGTCATCGTATGTGAAATTTAGTGATTGATCGTTCCTACAATCTTCTTTGTGATTTGTCACTTTAAAAATATAAAGGTTTTCTATACTAGAGTAAATATCAAAACTCTTTCTTCAAACGATTTCAACACTATTTTATTACAAAACTCGTTTCTTAAACCGTTTTCCAATCTATTAGTATATACAAGCCTTTACCTCACTCGTATGGGTAATCTGATCAAACGACATAGTAAAACGAGTGGTATGAAACGCTTGCGTTTACTTCGTCGGTTAATTCTTGGACTTGTTCGATTGAACCTCATGTGACAATTTTCTAGTGGAGATCTACAATTTGTTCGTAAATATTTAAGTTAAGCTAGTGGTTATGGGACATGAAGCTAAACTCATATATTTACTAGATTAGTGTAATTGACACTTCTCGTTGATCATGACGATCATCTTTGTGATTTAGACTAGCAATGTGCGATGTCTCTTTGTCCGCGAGGGAGACTAAACTCTGTTTTGTGGAGTTTCGACTCAAAATTGGTGGGGGAGCAACCCATGGTCTTCAGGCCGTTTGTGGAGCTTCGGCTCAATTTGTGATGGTTAGCAACCATGGAATTAGCGTTCCGTTTGTGATACACGTATTGGTGAGCTTTATGCTCCCGTTTGTGATAGGCCTCTCCCCCCCTTTTTGTAATTTCTGGATTTCTCGAGATAATTTCTAGAATTTGTGTTTCACCAATTTTCGTGATTTTCATTGATAAGTTTTATCAATATTTGTGCATTGGTGAATTTGTGTGCCATTGACTTTTGTGATTGATATTGATGTAATCGTCAATATTTATGGTTTGGTGAACGAAATAAAGAGTATGACATTTCTTTTGATCCCTGAGTAGATTTTTGTGATATTGATTAATCTCTTGTTGATTTTCAATTACTTATATATATCATAGCTTGGTATTGTGATTATTATGTGTTTAGTCATACCTCTTATTCTATATCGCTTCATCTGATATTTATAGTTAGACTGATCCGTTTATTATTTTCTTATTAAATAATATTCGGGTCAGACCGAGATGTTACAGGTGCTTCAGCTTGACTTCTCACTTGGGATTGATTTCTCTGACTTTTGGCTAACTACTTAGATTAGTAGTTTATTTTGTTGTATACACTTGAGATATGGACTCAAAGTTGTATTCTTTTGTATAGCACGTGTTGCTATTCTTTTGTATTATTGTGGATCTTTTTTACCACTACTCTGATATACACTTTCATGTGTTAGTTATATATTCATATCTTCTTCCGCTTTGTGATATGAATTATCTGTGACTGATTTGTGCTATGCTTATTTCTATACTTGTTTCTGAAGATTATTATAGCCACTGTGTAGTAGCTTTGTGTTTGTATCGGTATGTCGGATTTCCTCTTGAAATAAAATGCATGTTATACTATCTGACATATCGGTGCTCGCGCAAAGCAATTACACGGATGGTCGCTCCTCAACAGCCTTATTCTCCGTGCTAGTTGACCGCATTACACCGTAGTATTCTTGGCTAGCGTGGGTACAAAGGTGAGGCATCACAGCTTGGTATCAGAGCCAAACTTCGGAACAATGTAGAATAATTTAACAAGGATCATCGTCCTAAGTCTTTCTTAGGAGTCGTGCCTTAGGATTTAATTCGGGTCTTCGTACCGATTCATCCTATTTTCTTTATGATTCCTTGTTTTATCTGTCAAGATTGCTTGATATTCCTTTTGTGAATAACCTTCTTTCCTTCTTCTTTATTTCTTTCTAAAGGAAGAGAAATGGTTAGACCTGGCCGTCGCAGCGCCGGTCAATCTAGTGCTACTCCCCAAGATGGAGTTTTTATGACTGCCCAGCAACTTCTTGACCTTGTCACGAATGCTCAAGCAGCTGGTTCTAATCCGGAGCCTACTCATCCTAGATCCGATTTTGCATGCTTGTGCCGAGACTATACCGATTTGGCTGGAAGGCCATTCAAGGGATCCGAGAGTGTTATAGAAATTCAAGCTTGGCTCAAATCATGCGATCGCATCTTTTCTCGCATGAACCTTATTGACCTTCATCCAGTCCAAGTGGCTTCTAGCATGCTCCAAGAAAGAGCGTTAAATTGGTATGAGCTCTTAATTTCTGAAATCATTGAAGCGGATCTCACTTGGGGGCAATTCTGGGAAAGATTCGAATTGAAATTTGTGACGAAGGCTGAAAAGGTAACTTTGGCCCGGCGTTTTAATGACCATGTTCAAGGTGAATCTTCTGTGACAGACTATGTCGTATCTTTCGAATCTCTGTCCAAATACGGGGTCGAGTATATTAATACCCCATTGAAGAAAAATAAGAGATTTGTCTATGGGCTTGAATAAGAATCTTAAGAAGCCATTACTTTTGAAACTAGAAGTTTCTTTTGATCTGCTTATTGATATCGCTCTTCGTCTTGAAGAGGCTGATAATGATGGTGATGTTGAAGTTGTGCGTGCCCAACAAAATGTAACGCACGCGGATTTCGTTGCCGAAAAACCGAATAGTTATGGGTTTAAGAAAGAAGAAAAGAAAAAGAAAAAGAAGAAGAGAGAAGAAGATAGAAAATAGAGAAACAGAAAAATAGATCATTTTAAAATAGAACGGAACAGGAAGAAAATAGGACAAAATAGAAAACAACAGAACAACATCAGAATCTCACAATTCGCAGCGGAACAACATATAATAATAAATGAATAATCTTTAAACAAAGAACTATATCAGTTATTACATTTTATACATTACATTACAACATATCATCAGAGTGTACAACAACATCATACAACAACAAACAATGCAGCGGAAAAAGAAATATTATATAAACTAGTAATACGCCATGCCATCCAGCTTGCCTCCAGCAACTCCAGAATATCCAGAATATCCTGATAAACCTAACTCTTGACTGCCCGTGTGGAAATTGGTGGGCACCCAGAGTTTAGGAAGGAAAACAATAAACTCTAAGTCAGTCATGTGACTGGTGTGAGAACTCAAAACAGTTTACTTAACTTTAAAAATCAAAATAGAGGAATATTTTTAAATTCAATTCGCAATGCTTTTAAAAATGAGACTACCATAAGGCCTCCCGCACACACACACATGCAAACGCAGAATCGGAGGAGATTTCTCCTTATGATAGTCAAAGATGCTTGATACACATTTAAAATAACATTCGATATTATTACTAGTGCATAATGTAGGAAAAAATATTTCGGAAGTAGAATATAAATCTTAGCCAACATACGACCATTATCGTATGCCTACTATAGCTAACCATGTTCAATAGCAGGTTACCGCCACATTCCATGGCAGGTTATACAACTAAAACCGTACAAGTTTCGTATTGTTTCTTTGGATTTCCAACGAATGATCAGGCCAAGGAACTTCCCATTGCCACATGGAAACGCCTCTGGCTGGACGTCCCCGAGAACTTAACCAGCTCTCTGCCAACACAAGGCTGGGTTACCTTTATCACTAGGTAACTACTACACGAATATGGCATCCCCCGGTCCCATTGGACCTTTTAACCGAGCGCTCGTCACCAACAACACCACACAGTAATAAATATAGTGTTTCAACATGAGTAAGTATCTGGGCTCCATACCATGATACCACCCTTTCTAGAAGGAAATGCACATACCCTAAAGGGAGCTACCCCTCATAACCTTGCCGCATCTTTCCTGTTTTGACCATTCCGGGATGTGAGGCTCGACGAAGTTTCATCCACAAAAACATACTTTATACAAAAGCCATGCTTTAGGTCAACAAATGATCAACACAATGATCACCAAGATAGACGATCAAATAAACGATCCTATCACAATAATCAACACGATGATCATTTCAGCATCACTCAGCATGTCACATTACCAAATTGGGAATATATCGCTGATAACATTCAACTACATAACCTCTGAGCTCGTACGTCTCAGAGAAGGGTGTTAACCTAAAAGAATAAATTCTCCGCCACCAACAGAAATATATTTGAATGAAATCGGCTTTATATCTCAACTTGTAATGTCAGACATACAATCCATACAAGTCTGTTCCGGGCTCGAATAAAACCGAAGGCACTTCTTACGAAGCCCTTGCAATCCGGGTATTCACAATCCCGATCGAATTTCCCATCACTTAAGGAATCTCTATACCACGAGCTACCCAGTGCAGAGACAATCGATAGGTCATCCTATCGCTCTCGCAAATACTCGGTCTTCAACACCGATCTTCAAATGCAATTCACAACGACGTATCACATATTCGGAATGGGTTATAGACCCCATGGTCCTTTCCCGTTTAACCCGAATAGTGAGCGCTTATTCAAAAATAAGTGTAGCATTCACGTTCAAACAAATCACATCAAATACCCATTCAAAGGGAAATATTGATAGTCGGTTATTGAACTATCAATGGATATGCACAACATCACCAGATTCCAAATAATTTTCCAAATTATTTATTTTCCAAAATATCTTTACAAGATATATTATTTCATACTTCAAAAATAAATCAATATTTATTTTTAAACCAATTCCACTTTCTTTTATAAATTCAATGGTGAATTTACATTCCAAAGTATTAATGAATATACGACTTCAATTCGATTTATAATATTCATTTTCAATTTATCTTCAAAAAGATAAATTCTCTAATATTCACTTTATATTGGAAAAACATTTCCATACTTATTTATTCATAAGTAATTCACAATTTTTATTTATTTTCAACACTTGGAAAATATTCAATATACTTCAATCGAAATTAAGTATATATTTCATTCTTTAAGGAAATCATTCTCTTAAACATATTTATTTGGGCCAAAACGAATGTCACGTAAAACATCGTTACGACAACCCAAAATCACTAGTATAGGGATTCGAATTTAAAATAGATATATAAATCCCAATACTATACAAAAACATTTCCATTCGGAAATCATTTACTATAACAACAGTGTTATAGTCCACCATTTCCTTTTATTTCTCGAAACATCTATTTCAACAATAAATGTTGAAATCTATGGTTTCGAATCTCAACACATTTTAAAACATCGTTAGGTCGTTTTAATTCTATTTAAAACATTCAAATCTAAACCATTTTCTTTAACGTGTTATTCACTATTCAAAAATGTGAATAAACTTCGTTAACAAATCTCATCCTTTTATTCATTTTAATTCAAAGGATTATTCACTATTCAAAAATGTGAATATAACTCCATTAAATAAGTTATGACAATTAACTTATCAAAATAAGTTGTTTGCGGATTTATAAAACAACGTTTATAAATTCCATTTCTATTTATTTATAAAAACTTCCTTTTTATAAATTCCTTTATTAACCTATTACAGTTTATAACTAAATTATAAACTAAACGTTCATATTATAAGTTAATTACTTATAAAACGATTATTTTACAAAATCGTTCTTTTAAAGACTTTCCAATTTATAAATCTTATAACTTATAAGATCCATTTATTTAACCAATCTATTCTTCAAATAATTTCACCAAATTTATAAATCTTACTATTTATAAATTTCTTTTATAACTTCATAGTTTATAATTCCATAAATTTCATTCATTTATGAATTTCATTTTCACTTCATTCAAACACTTATAAAAAAAACTCGTTTTATAATGTCTATATTTCAATTTATAAATATCCATTTATAAATCTCTTAATATAAATCAATTTATATTATTCTTTTAAAACGTCTTTAATCTCTTTTATTATTTCACCATTTTCTTGATTTATAAAATAATCAAATTTTGTAAATCCTATAATTTCAACTTTTTATAATAAATTCAAAAACCCAATTTAAACTATTTTATAAAAACATTAGCATCATATTCTCAAAAATCAGTTTTTTAACTATCTTTCTCAAAAATCATAATTTTTATAACTTTAAAAATTATAACGTTTATTTATTTAAAATGAATCAATTTCCAAAAATTATTTTATAACTTATACTTTCAAAAAAAATCACTTTGAAATCATTTTAAAATTCCAAATTTGGTCCAATGATGCTACACACCAAATAGTCAATCACGACTACAACGATCCATCATATATCGATATGATAATCCATCAAATATCAAAATATCTGAAATCAAATAAAAACTGTTGAGGAATCCAGTTGGATCCCTCCAACCTGTTTCCTGCATCCAAAAACATTAGCACAATACCAATTTCGCTCCAGTGCGAAATTATCGCGGTACATGTTCTTATTAAATATTATCCGCTTAATAACGGCGTAATAGGGTCTCATCCGCTAAAAAATACGGGAAATCAACAACTGCAATATATACATATGCCAATATATATATATTGATATTATATATAATACCAATTTTACTGTTTATGAAATATTCGCGGTATATGTTTTTAATAAATAACATCCGCTTACTAACGGCGTATAATGTCTATTTTAACAATCAATAGATATCAATCAACATTCAAACATGCATTCAAATATTTTAAATCTAACTATTTAAAATAAAATCGAAACTGATTCGATTGAGTGAGAAATTCTCACCTTGGTTTTAAATTCCGTTTTAGCGATTTATTTCGAATAAAATTAAACGGACGTTTAATTTTACCCAAAATTCTCACTAACTCCAAACGACTCCAAACCAACTCCATCGCGTAGTGCTCGTCCTTACAATTCCAACGCAACTGAGTTTGCATTTTTTTGACCTCGTATGAAAAAGTTATGAATTTTTGAAGTTACACGATTTTATAACTTAAATTTACAACACAAACTTTAAAATTATAAACCTAAACTCATCACAGCCACATGATCCTTCCCCATTGAATCCAGGCCGTCCCCCCTTCATCTTCTTCACGTTCCTTTTCTACAGATCAAGGCCGCAACCTTGAACCCATCACCCAAAACTAGGGTTGAATCTTGCATCCACATCACTCGACTAAACTCGATCACGTCACCGCCATCGCGAAGCTCAGCACCTCCTCTACCCACGCCTGCCTCCCCCTTGAGCTCGGCCTGCTCTACAGCCCATAAAGGCGTGCGTGACCTGAAGAGAATGGCCCCCCCTAGCTCCCTCTCCGTTGCACCATTTCCGATCATCACCGTATGGAATCGAAGCTCTCGTCGAGCTCTTCGACTTCCGTGTTGAACACTTCGCGTAATTCCTTACGGATTGAGAGAGATTGATGAAGAAGTGAGAGACAATTCTGGCCTTTGGTTGAATAAGTGGCGGCTAGGGTTAAAATTTAGGGTTTTAGTTATTTTTTTTATCAAATTATGAAGAGTGGTGGTGTATTTATAGAGAACCGATCGACACTATTCACCCGGAAATTCCGAACTCCGATTTACGCGTCGAAACTGACGTACCTAGGGTTTACCCCGCGTTCCGGACACAATGGAACAGGTTTCGGAAGCTAATTCGAACATATGTGCGAGTTATGGCTGTAAACGCTCAATTTGAATTAAACCGATTTAACTCGATTTCTAGGCGTTTTAATTCGTACCGGACAAACGGTAAATCCAATTGACTTGAAATTTGAAAACTTACAATAATATCACGTTACGGATCCGATGAAACTGGTTTCGTCGAAATCCGAGACTTTTTGAAAAATGGCTATTTTAACTCGCCAAATTAAAATTAAAAATAAATCGATGCGTTTCGAGCTGCCACGATCAAACGATAGCTCCGATTGACACGAAATTTGAAATCCGGTAATAACTAACTATTACGGATCCAATAGAACAGGTTTCGTTCAATTCTGAGACTGTTCAAAAATTGGCTAATTTCACTAGTCGATTTTAATATTAAAATATTCAATTTTCACAAATTAACTTTTTATTCGATTTTTAAAGTTCTAAAATATCATTCTAACTTCCATATGATAAAATTAAATTTTACAAATCATTTCCAATCATATTTGACTATATTTTCAATTATTTCCATAATTTAACGTATTAAATTATCGATTTAATAATCTAATTAAATCCAATAATTCAAATAAAAATTTATTTGACTTATAAATTCACTTATTAATGTTTAAAATTAATTAAATATTCATATTTTATTTAATAAAAATTCTGGGTCGTTACAATCTTCCCCACTTAAAAGAATTTCGTCCTCGAAATTACAAGTAAGAAAAGTTACAGAATTTATTAATTTTCCAAAATTCATAATTAAACTTTTTATAATAACTTTACTAAGTTTTCAAATCATACTTAGTTATCTTTTCAAAACAACTACTATTGTTTAACTTTCAATTCCAAATCAAAGTTAAGGTTTTCAAAAAATTTCCAATTTTCTCAAATTTTTTCTAACGCCTTAAATTTCCGGAAAAATTCGCCATAGTCTCCTTTGCGCGGCTCGATCCGAAAAAAAATGACAGTATATATATCACAAATATACATCTCATCAAGTAATGAGGCATCCCGCAGGGAAAAAAGTATAAAAGTACGATATGTAATCCGAGATATGTACCTTATATTTTATTAGCGAGCATATACGGCTAATATAGCGCTAAAGCGAGCTCCAAATGCGAAGCAAACGCGATCCGCACCTACTAATTACTCAACAAACAACATGAGAACATGCATATAGGAAATAATCTCAATATACAACATATATCTCCATAACAACTATATATGTCACATAGCAAATGTAGTAAAAGCAATAAATGCAAACATCAACCAACTATCATTCATAACCAATAATATTCATTCATATTCTCATTAATATTCAATGAATTGGTTTTTCAATTTAATCACATTTGATTCATTAACAGTGGATGTTCTTACTAACATTCATTCTCAATTAGTTTGCATTCACTAATTCATATTCAAGTTGGTTCACTTTCAATCAACTTCACTTCTATTCAAATTTATTTACTTTTAAATTTGAATTCAATTACTTTAGCTTTCAATTTCATTAATACTTAATGAATTATATACAATCAATCAACAATCATATAACAACCAATGTATATTAATTTCAACCAAATTCCTTTACTTTGCTTATATTCATACTCATTCAATTTATTCAACTTCTAATAACATTTGATTTCAATGAATTAATACTTATATTCATTATTTCATATCAACTTAATTTACATTCAATTGATTAACATCCAATTCATTCATTCAATTCAATTCTAAAGTAAATTTCCATTTAACTTTTAAATTCATTTTTACTTACAACTCATATTCATAAATATATTCATATAGTTTCACTTCTTATATATATAAGTTTATTTCACAATTGTAAATCACATTAATTATAATTCAATTCTTATCATTCTTTTACTTATACAATTATTCTTTTATTTAGATTATTCAAACAACTTGTTCAACAACCAAACAATCTACTTATATACACTTTAATAATTCTGAAAAATTATTCCTTTATATATAAAAATATAATCAAGTAAAATTATTTCATTTACCCAATTTTAAAATCAATATTATGTCGAATTGTTCTATTCAAGTGTTTAGAAACCCCTTCGGCATAGTTGTCGAGACCACGCTGACGAAGGTTCATATACCACTCAACAAACCAATCATCACAATACAAAACAATTTTATATTCACTAACAAATACGCCCTCATAGCTATTATTACACTCAAACTCATTCTAGAGCACTACTGACTCTATCTCTAATGAGTAATACCCAACAGAACCATGGTTGTCGCTTAACCATATGCTCTGATACCAAATGTAACGCACGCGGATTTTCGTTGCCGAAAAACCGAATAGTTATGGGTTTAAGAAAGAAGAAAAGAAAAAGAAAAAGAAGAAGAGAGAAGAAGATAGAAAATAGAGAAACAGAAAAATATATCATTTTAAAATAGAACGGAACAGGAAGAAAATAGGACAAAATAGAAAACAACAGAACAACATCAGAATCTCACAATTCGCAGCGGAACAACATATAATAATAAATGAATAATCTTTAAACAAAGAACTATATCAGTTATTACATTTTATACATTACATTACAACATATCATCAGAGTGTACAACAACATCATACAATAACAAACAATGCAGCGGAAAAAGAAATATTATATAAACTAGTAATACGCCATGCCATCCAGCTTGCCTCCAGCAACTCCAGAATATCCTGATAAACCTAACTCTTGACTGCCCGTGTGGAAATTGGTGGGCACCCAGAGTTTAGGAAGGAAAACAATAAACTCCAAGTCAGTCATGTGACTGGTGTGAGAACTCAAAACAGAGGAATATTTTTAAATTCAATTCGCAATGCTTTTAAAAATGAGACTACCATAAGGCCTCCCGCGCACACACACATGCAAACGCAGAATCGGAGGAGATTTCTCCTTATGATAGTCAAAGATGCTTGATACGCATTTAAAATAACATTCGATATTATTACTAGTGCATAATGTAGGAAAAATTATTTCGGAAGTAGAATATAAATCTTAGCCAACATACGACCATTATCGTATGCCTACTATAGCTAACCATGTTCAATAGCAGGTTACCGCCACATTCCATGGCAGGTTATACAACTAAAACCGTACAAGTTTCGTATTGTTTCTTTGGATTTCCAATGAATGATCAGGCCAAGGAACTTCCCATTGCCACATGGAAACGCCTCTGGCTGGACGTCCCCGAGAACTTAACCAGCTCTCTGCCAACACAAGGCCGGGTTACCTTTATCACTAGGTAACTACTACACGAATATGGCATCCCCCGGTCCCATTGGACCTTTTAACCGAGCGCTCGTCACCAACAACACCACACAGTAATAAATATAGTGTTTCAACATGAGTAAGTATCTGGGCTCCATACCATGATACCACCCTTTCCAGAAGGAAATGCACATACCCTAAAGGGAGCTACCCCTCATAACCTTGCCGCATCTTTCCTGTTTTGACCATTCCGGGATGTGAGGCTCGACGAAATTTCGTCCACAAAAACATACTTTATACAAAAGCCATGCTTTGGGTCAACAAATGATCAACACAATGATCACCAAGATAGACGATCAAATAAACGATCCTATCACAATAATCAACACGATGATCATTTCAGCATCACTCAGCATGTCACATTACCAAATTGGGAATATATCGCTGATAACATTCAACTACATAACCTCTGAGCTCGTACGTCTCAGAGAAGGGTGTTAAGCTAAAAGAATAAATTCTCCGCCACCAACAGAAATATATTTGAATGAAATCGGCTTTATATCTCAACTTGTAATTGAAAGTGCGGTGAGTATACAATTATATGTGCTAATATAGTATACACGGATCGTATAATATGGATTACAATACAAATGCAGAAATAGATGATAATAGCATTGTAAATAAAAAAATAGAAAAATCACACCAGAGATTTTTATACTGGTTCGGAGCACCGTCCTACGTCCAGTCCCAGACTACTATCTGGATTTTCACTAATTACAACCTCGCTTCACCCGGAGGAACAGGTTTACAATTACCCGAACAGCCGAACGGGATTTCACGCCTCTACAACACTGAGGACTTCAACACTTGCCTCTTACAATACGGAGGACTTCAAAAAACAATTACAATTGTTGTTGACAACTTGTGCTCTTGTAAACACGGATTTGTCACTTGTAGTACACTCTTCCTATAATCTTATCCTCAAATTGTGAATGATGTTTGTGAAGATTATGGAATTTATATTGCTTATTGAATCAAAATATATGAGATAGTGTCAATGATTCAATAAGGAATGAAAGTAGTTTAGAGCTTTTTGAATGCAAGTGAATTCAGAGAATAGATAGAGAGCATATATAATCTTAATAAAACTTGTTTTTTAATCAATGATATTAATGTGTATTTATAGAGAGAAAATAGTTATAACCCTTGGTGAAAAGTTGCAGTCAAAAGTTATGATCATTGATGAAGAAGAAGAGACGCAACCATTGAAGAAAGATGTGTCTTTTGGAAGAAGTTGCTCTCTGTTTAAAAACGGTCGACAGGTCAAAAACTAACCTGTAGACAGGTTTTTAAAAATATAGTCGTTATGTACATGTGTGCACGTTTATTGTGCACATTCAACAGGAACGGTCGACCGTTCATTTTTGGACCGGTCGACCGGTCTCTGTTAAGTTGCACAATAAAGTGCACAACCTATATAAATGTATATATATATATTATATTTTGTGCATGATTATTTAAGGATAGATTTTGACAATTTTATTACTATTATAACATCAAATAATCAACCTATAATCTAGAATACCATATGTACGTCTTGATTTGTCGATCGCTTTAATATTGTTGTCAGCAATCAAAATCTTCATAGAAGCTGTGACTCAACATTCTCCCCCTTTTTGATTGATGACAATATAAAAACTCAAGTATAGGATCTCCCCCTGAATATGTGATTTCCTGCAGACAATTATTAGCTTCTTTCATCCTGCAAACAATTATTAGCACCTTTCTCCCCCTTTGTCATCGACAAAAAGGAGTAAACAATAGAAAATATAAACCAAAGAGAACAATGCATACATTCAAACACAGGATGTTTTGATGAAGTACAATGCAAGTCATAGTCTACTACGAATAAAAAGATGGACACTATTTAGTACAAGTGCCATATATGTTTTTAAAGAAATGAAAAGAAAAACAAACTAACTTCATTCCGACTGAATCTCTTCCTCATCATCATCATCATCGTCGTCATCGTCATCGTCATCGTCATCATCATCGTCATTGTCCCCACGACCTTGTCCGCTTGTACCACCGGATTCCTCGGATGTCGACCAAGTAAAAGTTGGAGGAGCCGGACGTTTTCCGGGGTCTTGATGTTGGGTCGAGACGGATGTGCTACATGATATAGCATCCCATATAGCGCCGAAGAATGACTTTACCTTATTGAATCGTCTATCAATTTTCGAATCCATTCGTTTTAGTCTTGATTCAAGTAAAAATTGATTCCGAGCGATGGTTTCAAGAGATTCTCTTGTAGATGATTTAGATTTCAATAATCTAACATCTTCAGAACGACGACGAGATGGTGGAGCTTGTTGTTCTTGAGTATCGCGTTGTTGCCATTGTTCGAATGGCATAATATGAACATATGGAGGAGGAAGCTTCATCCGTTTAATAGTAGTGGAGTCAATACACTTTGGTGTAGAATATGCCGAATCCGGGGGTGTGACTCCACATGCAAGCAACATACGCATAATATACTCGTTATAGAAGAAATGTGGACGAGTAGAATTATTTACCTTAAGAATTTCATCGAAAATCATGTGAACCCAATTTATTTCGATATCATCGTAGATAGCATAAAGAGCCTTGAAATTCTCTTTGTAAACGGCATCATAGTTTCCTAATCGAGGAAATAGAGAGTGCATTAGGACATGGTGTAACAACCTTGCAGTCGGTCGTAGCCCAATCGATTTGGTGCCGTTACTATCATCTTCTATAAATTTATGACTCGTACTATTCCGGGTGAAAACTTCACAAAATGTCGATGAAAACTCTTCACCCCTATTCGGTATTCCCAAAATAGAAGCAATTCTATCATAAGTGAGATAGATTCGCTTGCCACATACTACTGACCAAATAACTCCATTTGGATTTTCCGGAGTATGTTCCTCTAAATTCATATTCGCATAAAATAGCTTAATCATCAAATGATTAATTTGTACGCTATTTACAGAAAAATCAATAAGAGGAGAGATACGAGATCTATTTGCTAATCTTTGAATACCGTATGCAGTGAAATCGTCGAATTTGATGAATGAGCCTGGATGGAATTTGTAATTTGTCATTTGATTCCATCTAGTTACTGCAACCGGAGATTCTAACCATTTTCTAGCAGAGAGAGTAAGAGAAGAAGTTTCTGATGTTGCTCTTTTCTTTGATTTTTTCTGAGGAGGAGCCATTGAAGAGAATTTGAGAGTTTGTGAAGCTTGAGAATATGAACTAGGGTTTGGAAATGGGAAAATTTTCAGTGGAGAGTAGAAAGTAAAGAGGGTTGGTGGCAAAAATATATACGTGAAATATATAAAAAAAAAGTAATAACTGCCGACCGGTCGACCGCCTGCGTATTGCCGGTCGACCGTTTTCAACCAGAGAGCAAAACGGTCGACCGGTCATATTTTAGGCTGTCGACCGGTTTGGCTCTGTGTGCAAAAATGCAGAATTTTGCAAAAATTTTGAAAACGAGTCGACTGAATATATTATATATTATGTTATTATTGCAAAAATATACTGTATTACAAGAATTATATATGAAAGCAAAATAATATACATTATGGAATTCTAATGAGAAGGTGAGTTGTTATTAGAATTTTTGTCGTTTTCAATGCGTTTAGCCCACGGACTCCACTTATATCGAGATCCTTCATTCTCGTTATAGTTTTTATCCCAAGAGTTTGGAGTTGTTGAAGTCGATGGTCTTGACGGCATTGGTTCATGAACATCGTGTTTGTTTGAACCGCAGAAGAATGAAGCCATTCGTTCTAAAGCGGATAAACGAGTTGAAGTACGTTGTTGTTCATGGTATAGTAGGTTTTGACCATAATGTAGTTGTCGTTGAAGATCAATTTGATGCTTTTGGTAGTGATGAATTTCATCGATTTGCGCCTTCGTGCGCGGAGAGCAGAATAGTGCTTTCTTTGCACGCTTGGATGTTGGAGTATGGCCAGGTGTGCGAAAACAATGGTGAGGGCATTCCGGCCTTTGTTTCGGTGTAATCGGAGAATATTGTTCCTCCGACTCCGAGCTAGTGATAGAAATATGAGATTCCTCTGCGCATTTGTCGCAAATGTGTGCCATGGTAGTTTGTTTAAGGTGATTTATAATTTTCAGCAAGAAGGTGAATGAATGAAAGTGTATTTTTCAAACGTTTATATAGAAAAAAGTTTGCCAATGAACTTGAGGATAGGATTTGTTAGAGATAATTAGCCGTAAACAAAAACAATGATAGAAAAAAAAGTTATAAAATTAGGTATAGTTTGTTATAGGCTGAAATTTAAGAATTATTTGAAAAATATATAGCCTAAGTTTGAAGGTTACTTATTCTATTCTAGATCTTTCCGAGATACTAAGCCAAGCTCTCTTCGTAGTTTAATAAAACTAGATTCAAGTAATGGTTTAGTGAAAATATCGGCTATTTGATTGTCAGTGTGAACATATTCAAGATGTATATTACCTTTTCAATATTATCTCTAAGGAAATGATGACGGATATCAATATGTTTGGTTCTAGAATGATTTACTGGATTTTTAGAGAGATTTATTGCACTCGTGTTATCACAGTATATAATAGAATTCGATAAATGTATATCGAAATCTTGAAGTGTTTGTTGCATATATAGTACTTGAGTACAAGCGAGAGCCGCTGATATATATTCAGCTTCACATGTTGATAGTGAAACACAATTCTGTTTCTTACTAAACCAAGAGACAAGTGATTTTCCAATAAAATGGCACGTACCACTTGTACTTTTTCTATCCGTCCGTGAGCCACCAAAATCAGCATCACTATATGATACTAATTCAAATGGACATTCTTTTGGATAGAAAAGACCAAAATCTTTGGTATTATTTAGATAACGAATTATACGTTTCACTGCTCGTAAATGTGATTCCTTTGGATCGGCTTGAAAACGAGCACATAAACAAACACTCATTAATATATCTGGACGACTAGCTGTAAGATAAAGAAGAGAACCAATCATGCTTCGATATAATTTCTGGTCAACATTCTTACCACTTTCATCTTTTTCAAGATGTGTAGTTGTACTCATAGGAGTTGGTTTACCAGATGTATTTTGTAATCCGAAGCGTTTGATAAGATTTTCACAGTATTTTTCTTGATTGATAAAAATACCGTTTGAAAGTTGTTTTATTTGAAGTCCAAGAAAATAAGATAGTTCTCCCATATGAGACATTTCGAATTCTTTGGTCATAATACTTGCAAATTCCTTGCAGAGTTTATCGTTTGTTGAACCAAAGATGATATCGTCTACATATATTTGGATAACCAGAATATCATTTCGAGAATGTTTAATAAACAAAGTTTGATGACATTACTCAAAATGTTTCTAACTTTAACAAAGGTCGAGAAAATTTGACTAAAATCATTGAAAGTTCACAATCTATTTCAGATAAACAAGGTTTGGGATATAACAAACATAAAACTAAGAAACATCTTAGAAATAAAAGGAAGAAGAAAGTACAAAAAACTGAAGCTAAGAAAAATCTTAGTTTATTATATTTCAAACCAGATCCAATAGTGAAATTTCAAAAGAAAGATGTCAAGACTATCAAAATATGGGTTCCTAAAACAAATAACAATTTGATTAGGAACAAATACATTCAGCAATTCATGAATACTGTGCATCTTAATAATAATTATATATATAAAGGGGATACCGGACCCATTTCTTTGTTTGTAAACTAGCTTTTTCTAGGTCTAGAATTTTGACTTTTGCTTTAAGTTCATGATTTTCAGTAGTGAGAGCATTATTTTTCTCTTTTTGAGCTTCTATTTCTTGACTCAAAAGAGATATTTGAGAGTCAACATTAGATGATGATTCTTGAATATTTTCAAGTTCTTCTTCTAATATTTTCTTCTCATCTTTTAACATATCTCGTTCAAACTCTGCTCTACTTAAATCTGCTTTGACTACTTTTAATTGACGTTTTATGTCTTTATATTTGACTATCAATTCAGCATTAATATCAAGTAATTCATCAAATGTAGGAATTTGTACCTCATCTTCTGTTGCCATAAAACAAACATTAGCTTGTTCATTCTCCGAATCACTTTCACTTTCTGATGAAGATGACTCTGAATCATCCCATGTTACTGAGAAGGCTCGTTTCTTTGATTTGTCCTTCTTATATTTGAATTTGTCATTTTCTGACTTTTTCTTTTGTTCTGGACAATCCTTCTGCATGTGTCCCTTTTTATGGCAGTTGAAACATTCTATAGCAGATGAAGATGGTTTATTTGATCCAGGTTTCCTTTTATTGTAGCGACTGGCTTTTCGATATTTTAGGAATTTTTTGAAACCTTTAGCAATGAATGCCAAATCTTCATCTTCAGAATCTGATTCATTTTCATCTTTCTCAACATGAAATGCTACATTTTTCTTTTCTTCTTTCTGTTCTTTTCTAGCCTGCAAATTTGCTTCATAGGACATTAAATTTCCTATCAATTCATCTGGCTTCATGACGGAAAGATCATTAGCTTCTTCAATTGCTAATACTTTTCCTTCCCATTCATTAGTCAGAGAATGTAGGACTGTTGAAACAACATCAAAATCAGAATACTTTTGTCCTAACCCAATAAGTGCATGGTGAATAGTTTGAAACCGTGAATACATTTCATTGATTGTCTCATTTGGTTTCATTTTGAAATTTTGAAATTGACTTTTCAGCATGGCTATTTTGGCTTGTTTAACCTTGTTAGTACCTTCATGAGTGATTTTTAGCGTTTGCCAAATTTGATATGCAGTAGTACAGATACTAACACGATTATATTCATTTTGGTCTAATGCACAGAACAACATATTTATTGCTCTTGCATTTACGGCTGCTGCCGTTTTCTCAGCCACAGTCCATTCTGAATAATCAGTTGTTGGATTCACTATTTCTCTTTGAGTAGCATTCCAAGCATCATAGCTACTTGATTGCATAAAGAATGACATACGTGTTGCCCAATAACTATAGTTAAGACCATTGAAAAATGGAGGTCTTTGTGTCGATTGTCCTTCTGTGTAAGTGGTGTTTTGAGTGCTAGTACTTGCGTTATTTGCCATATTACAAGAATATATCAAATAACTGTGTTACGGTTATATGATGACCTCGCTTTGATACCAAATGAAAGTGCGGTGAGTATACAATTATATGTGCTAATATAGTATACACGGATCGTATAATATGGATTACAATACAAATGCAGAAATAGATGATAATAGCATTGTAAATAAAAAAATAGAAAAATCACACCAGAGATTTTTATACTGGTTCGGAGCACCGTCCTACGTCCAGTCCCAGACTACTATCTGGATTTTCACTAATTACAACCTCGCTTCACCCGAAGGAACAGGTTTACAATTACCCGAACAGCCGAACGGGATTTCACGCCTCTACAACACTGAGGACTTCAACACTTGCCTCTTACAATACGGAGGACTTCAAAAAACAATTACAATTGTTGTTGACAACTTGTGCTCTTGTAAACACGGATTTGTCACTTGTAGTACACTCTTCCTATAATCTTATCCTCAAATTGTGAATGATGTTTGTGAAGATTATGGAATTTATATTGCTTATTGAATCAAAATATATGAGATAGTGTCAATGATTCAATAAGGAATGAAAGTAGTTTAGAGCTTTTTGAATGCAAGTGAATTCAGAGAATAGATAGAGAGCATATATAATCTTAATAAAACTTGTTTTTTAATCAATGATATTAATGTGTATTTATAGAGAGAAAATAGTTATAACCCTTGGTGAAAAGTTGCAGTCAAAAGTTATGATCATTGATGAAGAAGAAGAGACGCAACCATTGAAGAAAGATGTGTCTTTTGGAAGAAGTTGCTCTCTGTTTAAAAACGGTCGACAGGTCAAAAACTAACCTGTAGACAGGTTTTTAAAAATATAGTCGTTATGTACATGTGTGCACGTTTATTGTGCACATTCAACAGGAACGGTCGACCGTTCATTTTTGGACCGGTCGACCGGTCTCTGTTAAGTTGCACAATAAAGTGCACAACCTATATAAATGTATATATATATATATTATATTTTGTGCATGATTATTTGAGGATAGATTTTGACAATTTTATTACTATTATAACATCAAATAATCAACCTATAATCTAGAATACCATATGTACGTCTTGATTTGTCGATCGCTTTAATATTGTTGTCAGCAATCAAAATCTTCATAGAAGCTGTGACTCAACAGTAATGTCAGACATACAATCCATACAAGTCTGTTCCAGGCTCGAACAAAACCGAAGGCACTTCTTACGAAGCCCTTGCAATCCGGGTATTCACAATCCCGATCGAATTTCCCATCACTTAAGGAATCTCTATACCAGGAGCTACCCAGTGCAGAGACAATCGATAGTTCATCCTATCGCTCTCGCAAATACTCGGTCTTCAACACCGATCTTCAAATGCAATTCACAACGACGTATCACATATTCGGAATGGGTTATACGACCCCATGGTCCTTTCCCGGTTAACCCGAATAGTGAGCGCTTATTCAAAAATAAGTGTAGCATTCACATTCAAACAAATCACATCAAATACCCATTCAAAGGGAAATATTGATAGTCGGTTATTGAACTATCAATGGATATGCACAACATCACCAGATTCCAAATAATTTTCCATATTATTTATTTTCCAAAATATCTTTACAAGATATATTATTTCATACTTCAAAAATAAATCAATATTTATTTTTAAACCAATTCCACTTTCTTTTATAAATTCAATGGTGAATTTACATTCCAAAGTATTAATGAATATACGACTTCAATTCGATTTATAATATTCATTTTCAATTTATCTTCAAAAAGATAAATTCTCTAATATTCACTTTATATTGGAAAAACATTTCCATACTTATTTATTCATAAGTAATTCACAATTTTTATTTATTTTCAACACTTGGAAAATATTCAATATACTTCAATCGAAATTAAGTATATATTTCATTCTTTAAGGAAATCATTCTCTTAAACATATTTATTTGGGCCAAAACGAATGTCACGTAAAACATCGTTACGACAACCCAAAATCACTAGTATAGGGATTCGAATTTAAAATAGATATATAAATCCCAATACTATACAAAAACATTTCCATTCGGAAATCATTTACTATAACAACAGTGTTATAGTCCACCATTTCCTTTTATTTCTCGAAACATCTATTTCAACAATAAATGTTGAAATCTATGGTTTCGAATCTCAACACATTTTAAAACATCATTAGGTCGTTTTAATTCTATTTAAAACATTCAAATCTAAACCATTTTCTTTAACGTGTTATTCACTATTCAAAAATGTGAATAAACTTCGTTAACAAATCTCATCCTTTTATTCATTTTAATTCAAAGGATTATTCACTATTCAAAAATGTGAATATAACTCCATTAAATAAGTTATGACAATTAACTTATCAAAATAAGTTGTTTGCGGATTTATAAAACAACGTTTATAAATTCCATTTCTATTTATTTATAAAAACTTCCTTTTTATAAATTCCTTTATTAACCTATTACAGTTTATAACTAAATTATAAACTAAACGTTCATATTATAAGTTAATTACTTATAAAACGATTATTTTACAAAATCGTTCTTTTAAAGACTTTCCAATTTATAAATCTTATAACTTATAAGATCCATTTATTTAACCAATCTATTCTTCAAATAATTTCACCAAATTTATAAATCTTACTATTTATAAATTTCTTTTATAACTTCATAGTTTATAATTCCATAAATTTCATTCATTTATGAATTTCATTTTCACTTCATTCAAACACTTATAAAAAAAACTCGTTTTATAATGTCTATATTTCAATTTATAAATATCCATTTATAAATCTCTTAATATAAATCAATTTATATTATTCTTTTAAAACGTCTTTAATCCCTTTTATTATTTCACCATTTTCTTGATTTATAAAATAATCAAATTTTGTAAATCCTATAATTTCAACTTTTTATAATAAATTCAAAAACCCAATTTAAACTATTTTATAAAAACATTAGCATCATATTCTCAAAAATCAGTTTTTTAACTATCTTTCTCAAAAATCATAATTTTTATAACTTTAAAAATTATAACGTTTATTTATTTAAAATGAATCAATTTCCAAAAATTATTTTATAACTTATACTTTCAAAAAAAATCACTTTGAAATCATTTTAAAATTCCAAATTTGGTCCAATGATGCTACACACCAAATAGTCAATCACGACTACAACGATCCATCATATATCGATATGATAATCCATCAAATATCAAAATATCTGAAATCAAATAAAAACTGTTGAGGAATCCAGTTGGATCCCTCCAACCTGTTTCCTGCATCCAAAAACATTAGCACAATACCAATTTCGCTCCAGTACGAAATTATCGCGGTACATGTTCTTATTAAATATTATCCGCTTAATAACGGCGTAATAGGGTCTCATCCGCTAAAAAATACGGGAAATCAACAACTGCAATATATACATATGCCAATATATATATATTGATATTATATATAATACCAATTTCACTGTTTATGAAATATTCGCGGTATATGTTTTTAATAAATAACATCCGCTTACTAACGGCGTATAATGTCTATTTTAACAATCAATAGATATCAATCAACATTCAAACATGCATTCAAATATTTTAAATCTAACTATTTAAAATAAAATCGAAACTGATTCGATTGAGTGAGAAATTCTCACCTTGGTTTTAAATTCCGTTTTAGCGATTTATTTCGAATAAAATTAAACGGACGTTTAATTTTACCCAAAATTCTCACTAATTCCAAACGACTCCAAACCAACTCGATCGCGTAGTGCTCGTCCATACGATTCCAACGCAACTGAGTTTGCATTTTTTCAACCTCGTATGAAAAAGTTATGAATTTTTGAAGTTACACGATTTTATAACTTAAATTTACAACACAAACTTTAAAATTATAAACCTAAACTCATCACAGCCACATGATCCTTCCCCATTGAATCCAGGCCGTCCCCCCCTTCATCTTCTTCACGTTCCTTTTCTACAGATCAAGGCCGCAACCTTGAACCCATCACCCAAAACTAGGGTTGAATCTTGCATCCACATCACTCGACTAAAATCGATCACGTCACCGCCATCGCGAAGCTCAGCACCTCCTCTACCCACGCCTGCCTCCCCCTTGAGCTCGGCCTGCTCTACAGCCCATAAAGGCATGCGTGACCTGAAGAGAATGGCCCCCCCTAGCTCCCTCTCCGTTGCACCATTTCCGATCATCACCGTATGGAATCGAAGCTCTCGTCGAGCTCTTCGACTTCCGTGTTGAACACTTCGCGTAATTCCTTACGGATTGAGAGAGATTGATGAAGAAGTGAGAGACAATTCTGGCCTTTGGTTGAATAAGTGGCGGCTAGGGTTAAAATTTAGGGTTTTAGTTATTTTTTTTATCAAATTATGAAGAGTGGTGGTGTATTTATAGAGAACCGATCGACACTATTCACCCGGAAATTCCGAACTCCGATTTACGCGCCGAAACTGACGTACCTAGGGTTTACCCCGCGTTCCGGACACAATGGAACAGGTTTCGGAAGCTAATTCGAACATATGTGCGAGTTATGGCTGTAAACGCTCAATTTGAATTAAACCGATTTAACTCGATTTCTAGGCGTTTTAATTCGTACCGGACAAACGGTAAACCCAATTGACTTGAAATTTGAAACCTTACAATAATATCACGTTACGGATCCGATGAAACTGGTTTCGTCGAAATCCGAGACTTTTTGAAAAATGGCTATTTTAACTCGCCAAATTAAAATTAAAAATAAATCGATGCGTTTCGAGCTGCCACGATCAAACGATAGCCCCGATTGACACGAAATTTGAAATCCGGTAATAACTAATTATTATGGATCCAATGGAACTGGTTTCGTTCAATTCTGAGACTGTTCAAAAATTGGCTATTTTCACTAGTCGATTTTAATATTAAAATATTCAATATTCACAAATTAACTTTTTATTCGATTTTAAAAGTTCTAAAATATCATTCTAACTTCCGTATGATAAAATAAAATTTTACAAATCATTTCCAATCATATTTAACTATATTTTCAATTATTTCCATAATTTAACGTATTAAATTATCGATTTAATAATCTAATTAAATCCAATAATTCAAATAAAAATTTATTTGACTTATAAATTCACTTATTAATGTTTAAAATTAATTAAATATTCATATTTTATTTAATAAAAATTCTGGGTCGTTACAAACAAAACTTCGACAATAACTTGAAGAGGCCTATCAAATTCAAAGGCCCCAATTCTAATAAGTAAGGGAAGCAACAAACTGTGGTAGAAAAGACTCCTACCTCTAGTCGTGGATGATGCTACAATTGTGGTTCCACAGACCACTATGCAAGGGAGTGCCCGAAACCCCTCTTTTGTCGTTATTGCAAAGGTTCGGGTCATCTTTTATCTTCGTGTCCTAAGCTTCCAAGCAAGAGAGAAGGAAAGCTGCAAGCCCCTAGCTACTCTTCTCTTGGTCAAGGTATTTTTCACTCAATCCTTGATGGCATTGTTTTATTTCGTGATCTTCTTATTTGAGTTCTTTTTGATATGGGTTCCATCTCACTATTTTATATCAAAAGAACTTGTTGATTCTTTTTCTTTGAAAATATTTTGGGCTTGATGAGTTCTTTGTGAGTTGCGAATCCGGTTGGTGGATCCGCAACACTCAATTTGCTTTCTATTGTTGTCGAAATTATTTTATGTGATTTTTCTTCCCGAGCCGATTTTTACTTAGGTTTCGGAATTGATTTTTTTTGTAAGGATTGCTCAATCGTTTTGAAGTCCATATCCTATTTTCTGTGTGGACTATTCATCTTCGACATTTTCTATCTGTTAAGCAGATTTCTATTTTTTCTTGAGATTCCGATTTCAAATTTTTGAAGGCATCATTTTATTCTTTAAGCCCTCAAGATGAGAAAAGTGTTATTTCTCTTATCTAAATGATTTGTGAAACTTTTCCGGTATTTTTGAGTTTGTCTTAGGATTACCATCTAAGAAATCTTTTGTGTGGTGTTAAGGTCTTTCTAGTTCGACCTTGCCACCGATTTTATTTGGCTACGAGTTGCGGGAGTTAGCATTCCACTTACCGCATTCCGCACTCGTTACGATTCTTATGAATGACTTATTATATCATTCAGTTTGTCCAGCTTATTTCATCCATTTTATAAGCCGAGTATTCTATGAGTATTTCGATGAGACCATTCTTGTGTTTATTGATTTTGTATGAAATTAGCAATTTAAAATTTTTGCAAATCTTTTTCATGAGATTTATTTATAAGTATAAATAGGATTTCTGTTTTTAGAACGAACAAAGAGAATTTTCAAAAGTTTTTAGAAACATGTTTATCCTATAAAAGATGATTTTGTGATTGTATTGCCCATTTAGTGTTTTAAGAATTCTGGTCGATGCGCTTGATCAACGTTATCGATAGGAATTTCCTAAACGCTTTGATGAGACAATCAGACACGATATATTGACTTGTAAAATGTAAATTTTTCTAGAAAGATTTTTACATTGAGATAATTGAGTTTTTGAAAGTTTTAGCTTTACGGGAAAGATAATTATTTAAAAGAAGTTCTTTCTTTTTGATACTCTTATTCTTGTGATTCCCGTGGGGAACCAAGACTTTATCTTTTGTACCAATGCTAATCGTATTGGTTTCGATGCCGCTCTCTTGCAAATGAGAACGTGCTATCACTTGTGCTTCTAAATCGTTATAGCTTATCGAGACTAGATATGCCGCTCATGATCTAGTGCTCGCGGCTATTGTGTTTATTTTTAGAATTTGGCATCATCATTTTGGATGAGAAATTTGTTCTCTACCCTGATCATAAATCTTTGGAATATTTATTTTCTCATAAGGAACTTAATGTTGGCTAGAGATCCTTGCATCTTATGATCTTGGTATTCTTTTTATTCCCAGAAGGGAAATCATGTTGCCAATGTGCTTTGTCGTAAGCAACAAGTCGTTGATTCTTTGATGTTGTCTTAATGGAATTATCTTTTTATCAAGTTCATCGGACGTTTTGATATACTTCGTTTTATTAAGCTTTATCTCATTTTTTTTATGGACTAGCGTCCGATGTTCTTTTATGGTGTTCGGTTCATCGGTTGTACAGTTATTATACTACATTGATGTTCCGTCTTATCTGGATCAATGGATGTAACATTATTATACTACATTGTTGTTCTGGTTTATCGGTTCATTGGACGTACCGTTTTTGTACTACGTCGATGTTCTAAGTTATTCGAGTTTCTAGTTTCTCGGGCGTACCGTTTATGTACTACGCCGTTGCACTGGCTCAATTTTCTGCTATTCTTGACGTTTTCTACGTCTTTTAACCATGGAAATGCTTTTAGGTTTTGTTAACGCTAAAATTTGAACGCTAACACCCCGGTGTGTAAAGTGTAGTTGTGAAAGCACAACCCGATGATTCGGGAACAGAGTATAAGCGGAAAACCATAGAAAAAAGCAGTAAATAACAGCGATTTTATAGTGGTTCGGCTCAATAGTTTGCCTACGTCCACTCTGAATATCTTTATTGATGATTTTGTTACAAGTCGATACAATTCTTCCCAAGTACAATACACTTTGAATTACTAAACACTTTGAACGTGTAGCTTAAACTTCAATGTAAGTGAAGGTCTTCAAATCCATGTCGGATGTATGGGATTTCTTCTTGAAGTTGTTCATGGCGTTCTACGTGTCTTGAAAGCTTTGAGTGTCGAGTCGGTTTGGAATGTAGCAGAGTATCGATGCTTGGAGAGAATCAGCCAAAAGTCCCTCCCATGTTGGAATTCATGCCGTATTTATAGGGTTTTCTGAACGGGTCTTAAGTCGTTTACGGCTTAAGGTAAGTCGTAAGTCGTGGGTTACGACTTAAGGTAAGTCGTAACCGTTGTAGGTCGTCAACGGGTTAAGGTGTCAGGAGTTACGACCAAGCTGGTTCGCACATGTCTACTTGTACTAACTGTTCGGTCCTAGTGTCTTATGGAAAGCAGCAGTTAGGTCGTGGGCGACTTATAGTAAGTCGTGAAGGCTTTAGGTCACCGGCGCTTTAACCCTTTAGTTCGTGAAGTCCCTAAGCCGTTAAGTCGTCCAACCCCTTAAACTGTTAAGTCGTTGCTTCCTTAAGTGGTCCAACCTTCTTAAGTTGTTAAGTCGTTTGTTCCTTAAGTCGTCCACCCTTCTTAAGTTGTTAAGTCGTTCGTTCCTTAAGTCGTCCACCCTTCTTAAGTTGTTAAGTCGTTTGTTCCTTAAGTCGTCCACCCTTCTTAAGTTGTTAAGTCGTTTGTTCCTTAAGTCGTCCACCCTTCTTAAGTTGTTAAGTCGTTTGTTCCTTAAGTCGTCCACCCCCTTAAACTGTTAAGTCGTGGCTTCTTTTAACTCGCTTAAGTTGTTCCATACTATATTGTTTGTGTCGTTAAGTCGCTCAATACCTTCACTCGCTAGGTCGTTATACTTTTAGGTTGTTAACTCGTGTTATCTCTTAGGTCGTTAGCAAAGCAGAGTTAACATTTGCCCCTCGAAGTATACACCTAGGTCGTAGGTTATGTGCTTCGACTTAATTCTGCAAGGTCGTGAGCGACCTAAGGGATAGGCTAACTCGTGCGTCCATTCGCTTTCCTCTTCTTCCCCTATATAGCCTATTAACCCGTTTCCTCCTTCTTTACTGCTTCAATATCCTTTTCTGCCATTAGTGACTTTTCAAGTTTTCGAAGGCAAATCCAAGGTAATCGATCAACAGTTCATCTTTTCCATTACATTGTAAGTGAACTCGATCCCTAACCCAACCGCGACTATTGCTGAAACACCAATCTTTTACCCCCTGACCCCAAATCACCTTGGCATGCCTTGCCTAGTTTTTGAGTCAAGTATCGATCGATTACAATCACCGTTAGCTACGTTGCCATCGCGATTCATAAGATTACAGCACCGCACTAGACTTATGGCGGCTTCATGATGATTTGGATCGATGGTTGATGAGTTGATGGGGTGAATGGATAACAGGCTTAGTTGAGGGGATGACGGTTTGATGTTATTTAGGCGATAACAGGTATCGGGTTGGAGAGGGGTTAGCTAGTTGAGGGGATAACTTGAAATTCTTACGACTTAGCTTGTTTTCGAATCGACGGACTTTGGTTATACACGACTCAACTTTTAGGTCGTGTTAATTTCCTGACGACTTAGGACTTAGCCGGATTCATACTATCTTGATTTGAAGCTTTGCGACTTAACCTTTAGGTCATGGACGACTTATCCTTTAGGTCATGGACGACTTATCCTTTAGGTCGTGGACGACTCAGCACATGGACAATCTTTTACTACTGAATTGTTTCCTAAGAAAATTTCATCCCTCTGTTAGGTTGTGAACGACTTAGGGCTTAAAGGATTTTTGGACTGTGACTAAATGGCTTGAACAAAAGTTTGTAAACTTCAAGATGTCGACAAAACTTGATTGTACTTCCAATTTGAATTGCCAGAATATACTGCTCGAACTTTGTTGCGTTTCTTTACAGATTATTCTAACTTTAACGCTATCAACCTGTTAAACACAACACTTGCAGAAAAATGGGACAAATATACTGCCATCGACTGCCCACGTCAAATGACAGATTAGTTAATAACAGATAATTAACTCAAATAAATTGTGTGAACGAAGTGCTTTCATCAATTTCAAGTAAAATATTAAAGCAACACTGAAATAGTCAATTGAAACTGACCAGCCTGCACTAATATTATGCTTGAACTTTATATCAACAAGTTCTGAAATTTTGTAATCGATCAATCATCGACTAGTTTAATTCCAGTTATATTTACTTGCTATTTTTATTAGTTTTGCACGACACTTCACACTTTTAGGAAACGTGCACCTTCACATTTGAATATCCAGTTGTTTGTGTAGAATGACTTCTCAGGAAGAAGATACAACGGTTCAGACTGGAGAGGCCACTGTAATTCCGGCTCCTCTAGTCAATCCTCCTGAAAGAGCCTCTTCTACTTTATCGTACAGAGTTTTCCGCCAATTGTGCGCTCAGTTTGGCATTACTGAATCAGATGCCATTCTTCCCGAGAGAAGTAACACTGCTGATATAGCACCCCCTGGTTTTGTAACGGTGAATCGACAAATGTGCCTGAGTGGGGGCGTTCCTCCTTTCAATGACTTTTTCCAACAACTTCTTCGTCAATTGGCCATCGCCCCATCCCAATTACACCCCAATGGTTATGCCATTTTAATGGGGTTGTGTGTACTGTTTAGAAGGACGCTTGATCGATTCCCAAGCTTTGACGAGATTTGCTTCCTATGCTCTTTCACCAGGACTAAAGATCACCCCTCTATTACTGTCGTGAGAAGTGCTCGAAATCGTAAATTGATCATCGGTCTTCCCGACAGCGCTCATGGGTTTTTGACTCAATTTTTCTATGTCCGCTGTCCCCCGGGGTTTTACGCTGTATGAAGGGAAGGAAGTAAGATTAACCATTCTTACTATGTTTGTTATCCGACTTTTGTGAGACTGAATTGTTAAGTGTTAACTCCGCTTCTCTTTTTTTATTTTCAGCGCTCCCCCTCCTTCTAGGGATCCCAGTCATAAGCCAACTTTCGAAAGGCTCAAGGCCGTGCCATTTGAGGAGAGAGACATTCAATTTCTGTTGAAAGACGAGTTTTTGAATCAGTATGGACTTTTGCATACTTCTCGTTCTACTCATCCTCATGAAATCCCAGACTCCCCAGCCAGAGCGTCGGATGCCCCAGCTTCTACTGACACATCTATACCAAAAGGACCTTCTCCCGAGGCTTCGCTAGTGAAGTGCTCCACCTCTGTTGATATTGTGGGGCCATATGACGAACTTGCCCTGGTTATTGAGGAAGAAGAGCCTCAGGGATCTCCCCGACGTTCACAGAAATCTGGCGAAGAAGCCGAGAAAACTAGCCTTGTCAAGCAGAGTAGGGACGATACTTTCGAAGGGCTGAGCGACCTCTTTGCCACCTCGCAAGAGATCTTTAAATATGATCCTATCACTACCGGGGTTTCTTCTTCAGTAGTCGAAGCGACTTCTATCCTGCAACAGACTCCGTCAACTCAAGAGTTGACGCTAACTATTACACCCACAACTACTCCTCAATTAAAGAGTGGTTCGTAGTTTGATGCGCGTAGTTTGCACATCACACACACTTAGAATTTTTTCGGCACTTTTATGCTTCTGACTTTTTGTACTTTGAAGAATTCTAAAATTTAGCTCTTTTTTATTTCATATCCTCCGATGGGGCGTAGCGGATCCTACTACGATGATTTCCAGCGCTACGGGAGGCGTAGCCAATATGATTACAGGTGTTACCTCCCTTCTTACAGAGAATCTGATGAAGAAAGTGCCGCCCGAAAGGCTTAAGAGAAGAGGGCTCAAGAGGAGCGTTATGAAAGAAGAGAGAGGGAGGATTGCCACGATTCTTCACAGAGAGGCGATGATTCTCATAAAAGAAAATCCCATGATGACAGAGGAAAAAGTCATTTGGTTGAAGATTCGAGCAAGCGAGCCCGACATGGTGAGAAGCACACCTATACAACTCCTGAAAAGGTTACTGCCCCCGCCTCGCTTGGCATTCCTTCCGGCTCTCCCGCTATCGGGAAGACAGACATCCAAACAGTAATTAGCAGGCCCAAATTCCAAGTTGGACCGGGCCCGGCCACTTTGCAAAGTCGGTTTCCACAGTGGTGTCTGAAGGGAGTGAGGTTGGACCTTGACTTAGTTCCCATTGACAAGTCTACCATGTTACAAAATCTCGACGCCGTCAAGCTTGATATTGAGAGAATGTCAAACTGGCAAAAACTTGTCGACGAGCTTCAAAGGGTTAATCGTGCAAACATAGAGGCCATGCTCACTATGGAAAATGATAAAGCCGAACGGCAAAAGGTTCTTGAGAAACATGACACTGAAATGAGGAGCATTGCTTCTTACAACGAAGAGCTTGAAGCAAAAGTTGCGGAACTGAAACAAGAGCTCGCTGCTTCCTCTTCTTCTTATTCTCAAAAAGAAGAAGTGCTCCTAAAACAAGCGAGAGACGCTCATGCCAGCCAAAGAGATGCCGAAGACAGGCCTGAAGTGCAAAAAAGAATTAGTGAGGGCTATGTTGCTGATATTGAGGAGCTTCGGAAGAAAAACAGCTCCCAAGAGGCGGAGATTCAAATGCTTAAGTTTCAACTTTCTAAAGCTGAAATGGAGCGTGATGAGGCCGTTGCCGGCAAAATTGCAACTGAAGAATCTCACGAGGCGACGAGGACCAACATTAGCTCAACGTTATTTGATTTCTACCAGCATAGCATCTTGGGGCGCGGTAGCCTCGCCTTTCTAGGCCCCAAGTATGAAATTACTCTGGCTGAAGTTTGGGAGGCCGCACTCGATATGCTCGGTGGTAACGGCGCTGGCTATGCTGAGTCAGCTCTTGAGGAACATTATCTTGATGATGATGCTCGTGCCGCTCTCGCCAGGGGGAGAGAACAGCTTGCAAAATTAAGGGCCGAAACAGCGGCAGGAGAATATTCAGGAAAAATCATCTCAACTGCTCCAATTCAACCTTCTCCTTCAGCCGAAATTGACATTATCGGTTCTAGTTCTCATTCCCCATCTCCTCCTAAAGTTACCACCGAGATCACAAGCATACAAGGTGGAGATGAAGGCGGCGAGAGTGCTGAGGCACAGGCTTACGAAGTTGACGTCAGGGAACCGACTTCTGTAGGTAACCCTACTGACAATCTTGCCCAAGTAGACCGCTCATCTGTTTCTTACGAGCTTAATGAGCTTTTTGACTACTTCTTGAATCTCGACGAGCCATTGTCTCCTCTTTTTATGGGAATTACTGACTTTTTTGACTTTTCCTTTGTAGAGAAAGCGCCGAGCGTCATTCAAACTTCTTCACCTCCAGCTACTGTTCCTTTGCCTTCCCCAATCACTCCTATTGCTCATCCGGGATCACAGGAAGAAATAATAGGTGCCCTCCGGGGCTTGGATGACCCAGCTGCTTCACAAGAGAAAAAGGACGAAGGACTTGAGGGAGGTGAGATATCCCTGGAGCGGACTCCTTCTAATGACATAATTTTGTCTAAACTTGTTACTCCAGGAAGTGAATCTTCTTCAAAGAGGAGAAAGAAGCACGGAACATCAAAGAGGAGGAGGAAGAGCATTACTGCTATTGAAGAGGAACCGGAAGTTGAACCAGTTGTACCTCCCTCTCCTTCTTCCCTCATGCCTATAGATCGACCCGAGAAGCTAACCATCCGGCCGGGTAAAGGGTCCAAGGGTGGTAAGAAGAAATGAAGATTCCAGTTTTTAGCTTTTTCGCTTTTTGGATGTATTGGTCAGGGATTGTGCGGGTACCAGCCCCCACTTTTTTTATTTTGAAACTTGTATCTGTAATACAATTGAATAAAATGACCCTTTATTTGTACAAACTCTTGTTTGAATTTGAGAATGCATTTACTATTCATTTTTGTACAAGTTTATTTATATTATATTGTAGTGAGCTTGTGGTATATTGTTTTAAGCGTAATTTCACTAATGTAGTTATACCATGTTGCCCCTATACCATAAGCCAGTTGCAATATTTTACATTTTGAGGGGACTTGTACTTTTATTTCCTAGAGAATAATTATTCCATACTTGGAGGAATATTATTTCGTTAAAAAAGTACAACCCCCTCCGAAAGATCTCTCTTTTTCTGGTTTGGCCCGCTCGAGGTCTTTTAGCATTTCAACTGTGGTGAAATGGGCCTCCGAAGAGGGCTTTTCACGTTTCAACACTTGGAAGTTTTATTTCAATCTCGGTGAAACGTGTGCCTCTGAGTAGGGATTTTGCCTGGAAGTTTGGAGTTTCTTTCTCTCGGTTGGACGGATTCACGGGAGTGTATCGACCGATCATTCCGCAACTTTGTATTGACAAAATATCTCTCTTTTTCTGGTTAGGACCGCTCGAGGTCTTTGATTTGGACTCTAAAGAGTAGCATTGGACTCTGAAGAGTAGCGTTTGGACTCTGAAGAGTAGCGCTAGACTCTGAAGAGTAGTTTGAACTCTAAAGAGTGGCATTGGGTCTCCAAAGAGAAGCATTTGGACTCTGAAGAGTAACGTTGGACTCCGAAGAGTAGCATTGGACTCTGAAGAGTAGTTTGAACTCTAAAGAGTGGCATTGGGTCTTCGAAGAGAAGCATTTGGACTCTGAAGAGTAGCGTTGGACTCCGAAGAGTAGCATTGGACTCTGAAGAGTAGTTTGAACTCTAAAGAGTGGCATTGGGTGTAACGATCCTGACTCGACCTTCGAAAATCGGCACCGAATACGACACTCGTATTCAAATGCCGCAGATCCAAACGTCGAATCTGGTTCGCCGGAGCTTATAACACATTAAGTACAACACAGCGGAAGAAAAATGAATAGCATATATCAATATACAACATTTGATACAATATCTGATACAACAGAATGATACAATGAATATAAATATACATCAGCGATACAAGAAATAGCAGCGGAAAGAAAAGATAACACTAGCAGCGGAACAAAATCTCCAATATAGTCTTCAAGAAAGAACTCCATCTTCAAAACACCAATCTAGCAATAGCTCGAACTCCCAATCACAATACACAAAGAAGAGCAAGTCTCGTCCGCAAAGGATTGCCAAATCCTAGGCTGAAAGCTATTGAATCTACACCTACTATTGATTATCTGAAAACCCCAACTCTAGACTGCCCGTGTGGGAAAATAGTGGGCACCCAGAGTTTAGGAAAGGAACAATAAACTCCAGGTCAGTCATGGGACTGGTATGAGCAAACAAAAGCATTTGGTCTTTTAAAACAAGCAAAGGAATTTAAATTTGAAATCCGCAATGCTTTTTAGAAAATGAAACTACCATAAGGCCTCCCGCCACACACACAATGCAAACGCAGAATTGGAGGAGATTTCTCCTTATGATAGTCAAATATGCTTGATACGAGAAAATTTCTTTGATATTATTACTAGTGCATAGTGAAAAAAAAATCTTTCGAAAGTATAATACAAATCCTAGCCAGCATAGGTACCATGATGTTATGCCTACTATAGCTGCCATGTTAAATGGTAGGTTCTACAACTAAAACCGTACAAGGCTCGTATTTGAAGAATGGATTTCCAACAAATGGTCAGGCTAAGGAACTTCCTACTGCCACATGGGATTGCCTCTGGCGGGACGTCCCGAGAACCTAACGTTACGGTTAGATCTCTGCCAACACAAGGCCGGGTTACCTCTGTAACTAGGTAACTACTACACGAGCGTGCCATCCCCCGGTCCTTTGGGACCTTTATCCGAGGTACCTCTAATCCAACAACCACAAAGCAATCACGAAGTAATAGATCTGCAGTATCCACATGAGTAAGTATCTGGGCTCCATACCATGATACCACCCTTTACCAGAAGGGAATGACAAACCCTAAAGGGCGCGACCCTCATAACCTTGCCGCATCTTTCCTGTTTCGACCATTTCCGGGGTGTGAGGTCCTGATGCAGTCTCGTCCACAAAGCTACGCTTAATACAAAAGCCATGCTTTGATCACAAATGATCAATAAATGATCATCAACACACAGCAGCACTTAGCATGCCACACTACCAAATTTGGGAGTATATCACTGATAAATATCAACTACATAACCTCTGAGCTCGTACGTCTCAAAGAAGGGCGTTAAGCTAAGAGAATAAATTCTCCGCCACCAAGCAGAAATGTATTTGATAGAGATCAGTTTAATATCTCAAAGTGTAGTGTCAGACATACAACCATACAAGTCTGTTCCGGGTTCGAACAGAACCGAAGGCACTTCCGAAGAAGCCCTTGCAAATCCGGGTATCCACAATCCCGATCGGACTTCCCATCACATAGGGAGAACTCTATACCGGAGCAACTCAGTGCAGAGTCAATCGACAGGTTATCCTATCGCTCTTGAAGATACCCGGTCTTCAACCCCGGTCTTCAAATGCAATCCATAACGACGTATCACTATTCGGAATGGGTTTTAGGACACAAGGTCCTCTCCCGGCTAAACCGAATAGCGAGCGCGATATTTAAAAACATATGGATATGGGATTTCAGTTAAGTCACAACTTATAAAACCCAAAATATTTCTTTTAAATGGTTAAACAAATTACCATTTTAAATCTTTAAATAAAAAGATTCATTTCACAAAGTTCACCTAGATTCACAAAGATCTATTTATAGATTCCCAAAAACAATTTCCATTTCAACTGGATTAACTCATTTAAATCTTTAAATTAAAGATCTCATTTATAGCTTTCAACCCATTTCCAAAGTTTTATCTATAACTTGGAGAACCATTTTATTTTAGATTTGAATTCCTTTTAAAACCCATTGGAAATTCATTTCTTATGTGAAAGCTTTTATTAATTGAAAACAAATAGTTTTCGTTTTAGGAAAAACCGATTTCTTTTATACAAGTTAAAATCTTTGGGTTAAATTTAAATTCCCAAAACAACACTTTTAAAAATGGTTTTAAAACCCATTTATAAGTTGAATACCCCTTTTTAAACATAGTTTTCAAATCATAGAATTCAATTTCAAATATTGAATTCAAATTTAAATCAAATTATTTAAATTTCAAAACTCAATCGAGTTATTCAAAATAACTTTTATTTTTGAAATTCTTTTCAAAAGCTTTCAATTCTAAAACTATTTTGGATTCAAAAATCCAATTTTTAAAACTATTTCAAAATCTGTGACTTAACCCAATTCCACGTGCAATCCATATTTGTGTGTGTATAAGTGAGGTCCATGGATTTTACACAATAAAAGTGCAACATCATCAATCATCACATATTTAATCATATCGATAAGCGTATAGCCCATAACGCTTATCTATATTCACAGATTCATAGATAAAGTAAATTATCAATCATGAAGATCTACCATTACGATTCGATGTGGGTGTCGGATAACCAACTGGAATCCGACTACCTGTCGCATCGAAATCCAAATGTCATGTGACGGGTCAAGGGGTTGCATATTCATATAATAATATATACATTACAGATATAACATCTTTACACAAAGCATTACATAGCATCTCATCACATAACAAATATATCAATCCATCACGTAGCATCTAAATCAAACATCTATAAGTAAGATCAGTTAATTATTTGAGTAATTCAAATCAGATTTAATTACTTATGAATAATTACTAATCCTGGTTAATTAATATTAATAAATTACAATTTATTTTGATTAATTATTTATTTAGTCATTTATCGATTAACCTTTTGGTAATGAGTTAATTATTCTTTAATTACAATTCATCAACTTTTACTTATTAAAGAATTTACCTTTGGTTATTTAATTAACCATTTAATTAATTATCTTTAATTAATTAATTTAACCTTGTATTAATCAATTACCATTAAATTAATCGTCCCTAATCAATTACAAAAATTAATTGACCTTAAGTTAATTACAAAATTAATTAATCCTTAATTAGTAATCATCCCTTAATCACTTTCATTGATTAATTAATCTTTAATTAACCAATTATTCTTAAAATTAATTACCTTAATTAATTAATCACATGAATTTCTTAATTATCATTCTTCATTTATTAATTTTAAACTTTAAGTAATTAATTATCCTTGAATAAATTACCTTAATTAATCACATTGATTAATCAACCACTGATTAATTATATTTGGTAAATAACATCATCTTTTAGATTTCAATAAGAAATTACTCAAGATCTTAATTAGATTTTTTTTTTATTAACGAAAGATTAATGCACTTCCTTAATTACTTTTGTTTTCACAATATTATATTTTCTAGAAAACACTTGTTAATTTACTTAATAAATTAACAAATATGTGATTTTTTTAAATACCAAAACAATCTTGAAAGTATTCTCAACTTTCAATCCAAATCTTGTTTTAAAACCCTTTTTTTTTTTTTTTGAAAACTTAATTTATATTTCTTTAAAACTTGGAAACTTGAGTTACAAAATTTTTTTTAAGCCCAAACAAAAAAGACAAGCCTGGACCTAAATTTAGTTATCACAAGGAAACAGGCCGAAGCCCAAAACTGAAGAGAAAAATAAAAAAAACAAAACGGAAGGCCCATGCTCTTTCTTCCCCAAATAAATAAAGTTACAGATATAACGTTATGGCCGTGCACATGCACAGTACGCCGGAGCAACGGCGATCATTGCCGTGACCTCCCACACATCACTTTTAATCCCCCAAATAACTCCGACCACCCAGATGATCCCGTAGGGCAACGAATCAAAATCGAGCTGTTCGACTTCAAACCTGGAACCGAGCCTGACACTACCTTATCAAAACCTGGAAGAGAAAAACAGGTATCAACCCCAAACCTGTCAACGCCTCGCATCCGCCCCTCCGACCACCATGACCCCCGGGACTCCAGCGTTGACTTCAACTACGGCCGAGCTTCCACTGCCCAAACCCCCGTGCAACTCGATCAATTATATTAGCCGAAAAGTTAAATTTTCTCAAACCCAGTAAAACTAGGGTTCTAGAATTCAAATCAAAATCACAACTTCAAAAACGAAATGCAACCGAATCTGGAAATTTTCTCTTCGTCCCTGATCCCTCCTCCCCCTCCAGGAGCAATCACGACACCTCAAGACAATTTTGGCAATAGAAATACCTCAAAAGACACAATATAGTCAAAAGAGAACTACTCTTTGACTCTAGCCTTAAAAATTATAATTTTAGGTTTAAAATTCATGATTTTGTATGATGTTTCAGATTAGAACCCTGGAACACAGAATCAATGTATTTGAATTTTCACTAATTTATTGTTTGATCAACTGTTTATAAAATCCAGAGATGATACTGGGTTATTTTAACCTAAGAAAAATTCTAAACTAAAGTTTATAGTTAAACTAACAAGTTTCATTTGAGACTCAAGTTTAAGCAGTGATTAGATCAAGAGGTTTGAATTTGAACAGATCAACAACTGGGAAGTATAACAAAGTAGACTCTGTATAAAAAAAACAGACATGCATCATATTCAAATTTTCACACATACATCAAGCATTCCCACACATATATTCAAATTAAAAAAATGCATGCAAACCACTTCACACATATATCAAGCAGAATAATATATATCAGAGAGGAAGGTAAATGCAGGCACTCATGCATGACAGATTTAAGGCCAACCTTGCTCACCTGGAATTAAATGTTTGAAGGCAGAGAAGAATTTCTTTGAGCCTGTATATTTTTTTCTTTTAATTTCTCTTGAAGCTTAAATCTGCAAAAGTTTGTAAATACAAAACTTTGTTCAAATTTCTATTGTATCTGTTACTTTCCCCATTAATAACAAACAAAAGAATTCATTTACTTATAGTTTTTTTTTTTTTTGAATTTTCGTTTAAAGCTTCAATATCTTTTTATTTTCAAAGCTGCAGACTTCAGATCTACATTTGCCTTGAATTTCTTTCTGTAACTTATGGATAAGATTGTTTAAATCTTTATTTTTATTATTGATTCACAACTCAAAATTCAATTCTTAAAAAGGAAGTGACTTGCCTTAAATTATTTCAGAAACCAACTGCACTTAACAAACTGAAGCTATCCCAGGTAAAAGCTTTTGACATCTGAAACTTGTTGAAGTTTTGAACTTGTATACTTTCAGATTTGTGAACTCTGATCTTCCCTTTTTTTTTTAAACTGAAGCTCTGCTTGCTCAACAATGTTGACTTCAATTTGCATACTTGATTCAGATCTTTGATTTGGTTAATATTGATGAATTGAACTTTTCTTTGCAGTGAATTCATACTGAGATGATGATCAAAGAGGAACCCGAGCCTGGAACTTCTACTAGTTGAAACTGATGCTGTTGAAAAATCTTTACTTTCAGATTTGATTTATATCCTGTTGTTTGAGATATTGCTTCAGGTTGTAGCTTTGATTTTTAATTCTTGTTTGCACTTTACTTTTATTTCCTGGTTTTGTATATTTTGATTTCTTGAATGTTGAGATTTGAGATTCTCAAATCTGTTGTTTACTGTTGCTTAAATTTTTTTTCTGAGATGTTAAATAATGGCATATGGGAAACTCAAAAGTTTCTTTGTAATTATAAATCTCATTATTTTATTTTATTAGATATGGTGAATGCCATGTGTAAAAATTATCATGATTGTGAAATTCCAATGCAAGGTTCACTTCTCTACTCTATCTCCTTCATGTTTGTTTACATTTGTATGTGTATATATAATGTTAAAAGAATTGTTTTTAGTCAACATCTACCTTACATAAATTTCACCTTAATGATTTTAAAGGCCAAATGTTTATTTTAAAAACATTTATCTCAAATGTAGGTTCAAATCCCCAATTTATTTGAATTAAATTTATTTATATCTATTTATATACATATATTCATACATTTTCCTTTTATTTATTTACTTATTTATTTATTTATTTTATTTATACAACTTTTAAAAGAAAAGAATGGATTTAAATACTTTGATTTCATATTAACAAAGGATTACTTTTATTTATATAAGAAAATTTGACTTAAAAATAATATTTTAGAAAGTATGTACATTAATTTCTATTTTAAATTGCAACTTCCAATTATTAATATATTAAAAATTTAGGAAACAATTATCATTAACTTTTTTATAAATCTCAAATTCCCATTTATAATTCATTTATATAAATATACATCTTATTTTTCCTAAATCCAATATTTATTTGTAAGCTACTTACACTTAAATTTCTAATTAAATTTCTATTTATAATCAAAAATTATTCATTTATTATAAAAAAAATTCTAATTAATTCACAATTTATTTTCAAAAATAAATTTAATTTCCAAATTAAAATTGGTGCATTTTCAGGAATGTTACAGATTCCCCCCCTTAAAAAATTTCGTCCTCGAAATTTGCAAGGAAGACGAGAAAGAAAGGATGATAGATAAAGAAACGATTGATCAAATCAGATCGGAATATTTATTCTGCATTCGGTTTACCAAATCAGAATATCAACAATATGAGAACAAACTCATACAATATTACACAAGATATTTGGGTCCATTGGTCTACGAATATGCAAGGGCATTGATTAGTTCGAAGGGATAACTAATCGTTCGTAGAATATATCGGATCCCAGAGAATAGATAGATTGATAGATGGATTTAATCTTCCATAATTCTCAAACACTAGATATGGATTCCAAATTCGGATCGGAATACCCCAAAGTATGTATAACTTGTCTCTCTTTGGACTTTGATATACACAAGAGATTACAATAGAATTTCAAATTTGGTTGTAACCGATATCGTTTTATTGATACTATTCAAATTTAGCTTATATTCTTATTAACCAATTTACTTAGTTTAAAATTTCCAATTTCAAATTACAAATTCATTAGAGTTTAGATCGGAAAGCTGGTAAGAAACGGATGAAGATACGAAGCAACGATTTTCTACAACGATTCGTAAGGCCACCATCACACCGAAACTTCCTTCTGGAGCTGTCACGAAGCAATCAAAAGAATTCGAAATCGAATCAATGGAGATTGATAGAGAAAGGTTATTCCGCTATTGCAGGGCATTGACCATTTGTAGTGGTACTCCTCTGTCCCCTATCTTGTCCTCTTCTCGCACTCATACTTACTATCAGTGGATAGTAAGAGAATTTACTGAGGCATTAGAACGGATATCTTAGGGATATGCTCATTCTAGGGTATACTTCACCCTATCTCTAATGAGTTACTTAATGTGTTATACTCCTGAGCTAAAGTTTTAACCTCGCTCTGATACCACTATAACGATCCTGACTCGACCTTCGAAAATCGGCACCGAATACGACACTCGTATTCAAATGCCGCAGATCCAAACGTCGAATCTGGTTCGCCGGAGCTTATAACACATTAAGTACAACACAGCGGAAGAAAAATGAATAGCATATATCAATATACAACATTTGATACAATATCTGATACAACAAAATGATACAATGAATATAAATATACATCAGGGATACAAGAAATAGCAGCGGAAAGAAAAGATAACATTAGTAGCGGAACAAAATCTCCAATATAGTCTTCAAGAAAGAACTCCATCTTCAAAACACCAATCTAGCAATAGCTCGAACTCCCAATCACAATACACAAAGAAGAGCAAGTCTCGTCCGCAAAGGATTTCCAAATCCTAGGCTGAAAGCTATTGAATCTACACCTACTATTGATTATCTGAAAACCCCAACTCTAGACTGCCCGTGTGGGAAAATAGTGGGCGCCCAGAGTTTAGGAAAGGAACAATAAACTCCATGTCAGTCATGGGACTGGTATGAGCAAACAAAAGCATTTGGTCTTTTAAAACAAGCAAAGGAATTTAAATTTGAAATCCGCAATGCTTTTTAGAAAATGAAACTACCATAAGGCCTCCCGCCACACACACAATGCAAACGCAGAATTGGAGGAGATTTCTCCTTATGATAGTCAAATATGCTTGATACGAGAAAATTTCTTTGATATTATTACTAGTGCATAGTGAGAAAAAAAATCTTTCGAAAGTATAATACAAATCCTAGCCAGCATAGGTACCATGATGCTATGCCTACTATAGCTGCCATGTTAAATGGCAGGTTCTACAACTAAAACCGTACAAGGCTCGTATTTGAAGAATGGATTTCCAACAAATGGTCAGGCTAAGGAACTTCCTACCGCCACATGGGATCGCCTCTGGCGGGACGTCCCGAGAACCTAACGTTACGGTTAGATCTCTGCCAACACAAGGTCGGGTTACCTCTGTAACTAGGTAACTACTACACGAGCGTGCCATCCCCCGGTCCTTTGGGACCTTTATCCGAGGTACCTCTAATCTAACAACCACAAGCAATCACAAAGTAATAGATCTGCAGTATCCACATGAGTAAGTATCTGGGCTCCATACCATGATACCACCCTTTACCAGAAGGGAATGACAAACCCTAAAGGGCGCGACCCTCATAACCTTGCCGCATCTTTCCTGTTTCGACCATTTCCGGGGTGTGAGGTCCTGATGCAGTCTCGTCCACAAAGCTACGCTTAATACAAAAGCCATGCTTTGATCACAAATGATCAATGAATGATCATCAACACACAGCAGCACTTAGCATGCCACACTACCAAATTTGGGAGTATATCACTGATAAATATCAACTACATAACCTCTGAGCTCGTACGTCTCAGAGAAGGGTGTTAAGCTAAGAGAATAAATTCTCCGCCACCAAGCAGAAATGTATTTGATAGAGATCAGTTTAGTATCTCAAAGTGTAGTGTCAAACATACAACCATACAAGTCTGTTCTGGGTTCGAACAGAACCGAAGGCACTTCCGAAGAAGCCCTTGCAAATCCGGGTATCCACAATCCCGATCGGACTTCCCATCACATAGGGAGAACTCTATACCGGAGCAACTCAGTGCAGAGTCAATCGACAGGTTATCCTATCGCTCTTGAAGATACCCAGTCTTCAACACCGGTCTTCAAATGCAATCCATAATGACGTATCACTATTCGGAATGGGTTATATGACACAAGGTCCTCTCCCGGCTAAACCGAATAGCGAGCGCGATATTTAAAAACATATGGATATGGGATTTCAGTTAAGTCACAACTTATAAAACCCAAAATATTTCTTTTAAATGGTTAAACAAATTACCATTTTAAATCTTTAAATAAAAAGATTCATTTCACAAAGTTCACCTAGATTCACAAAGATCTATTTATAGATTCCCAAAAACAATTTCCATTTCAACTGGATTAACTCATTTAAATCTTTAAATTAAAGATCTCATTTATAGCTTTCAACCCATTTCCAAAGTTTTATCTATAACTTGGAGAACCATTTTATTTTAGATTTGAATTCCTTTTAAAACCCATTGGAAATTCATTTCTTATGTGAAAGCTTTTATTAATTGAAAACAAATAGTTTTCGTTTTAGGAAAAACCGATTTCTTTTATACAAGTTAAAATCTTTGGGTTAAATTTAAATTCCCAAAACAACACTTTTAAAAATGGTTTAAAAACCCATTTATAAGTTGAATACCCCTTTTTAAACATAGTTTTCAAATCATAGAATTCAATTTCAAATATTGAATTCAAATTTAAATCAAATTATTTAAATTTCAAAACTTAATCGAGTTATTCAAAATAACTTTTATTTTTGAAATTCATTTTCAAAAGCTTTCAATTCTAAAACTATTTTGGATTCAAAAATCCAATTTTTAAAACTATTTCAAAATCTGTGACTTAACCCAATTCCACGTGCAATCCATATTTGTGTGTGTATAAGTGAGGTCCATGGATTTTACACAATAAAAGTGCAACATCATCAATCATCACATATTTAATCATATCGATAAGCGTATAGCCCATAACGCTTATCTATATTCACAGATTCATAGATAAAGTAAATTATCAATCACAAAGATCTACCATTACGATTCGATGTGGGTGTCGGATAACCAACTGGAATCCGACTCCCTGTCGCATCGAAATCCAAATGTCATGTGACGGGTCAAGGGGTTGCATATTCATATAATAATATATACATTACAGATATAACATCTTTACACAAAGCATTACATAACATCTCATCACATAACAAATATATCAATCCATCACATAGCATCTAAATCAAACATCTATAAGTAAGATCAGTTAATTGTTTGAGTAATTCAAATCAGATTTAATTACTTATGAATAATTACTAATCCTGGTTAATTAATATTAATAAATTACAATTTATTTTGACTAGTTATTTCTTTAGTCATTTATCGATTAACCTTTTAGTAATGAGTTGATTATTCTTTAATTACAATTCATCAACTTTTACTTATTAAAGAATTTACCTTTGGTTATTTAATTAACCATTTAATTAATTATCTTTAATTAATTAAATTAACCCTGTATTAATCAATTACCATTAAATTAATCGTCCCTAATCAATTACAAAAATTATTTGACCTTAAGTTAATTACAAAATTAATTAATCCTTAATTAGTAATCATCCCTTAATCACTTTCATTGATTAATTAATCTTTAATTAACCAATTATTCTTAAAATTAATTACCTTAATTAATTAATCACATGAATTTCTTAATTATCATTCTTCATTTATTAATTTTAAACTTTAAGTAATTAATTATCCTTGAATAAATTACCTTAATTAATCACATTGATTAATCAACCACTGATTAATTATATTTGGTAAATAACATCATCTTTTAGATTTCAATAAGAAATTACTCAAGATCTTAATCAGATTTTTTTTTTATTAACGAAAGATTAATGCACTTCCTTAATTACTTTTGTTTTCACAATATTATATTTTCTAGAAAACACTTGTTAATTTACTTAATAAATTAACAAATATGTGATTTTTTTTAAATACCAAAACAATCTTGAAAGTATTCTCAACTTTCAATCCAAATCTTTAAAATCTTGTTTTAAAACCCTTTTTTTTTTGAAAACTTAATTTATATTTCTTTAAAACTTGGAAACTTGAGTTATAAAATTTTTTTTAAGCCCAAACAAAAAACACAAGCCTGGACCTAAATTTAGTTATCACAAGGAAACAGGCCGAAGCCCAAAACTGAAGAGAAAAAAAAAAAAAAACAAAACGCAAGGCCCATGCTCTTTCTTCCCCAAATAAATAAAGTTACAGATATAACGTTATGGCCGTGCACATGCACAGTACGCCGGAGCAACGGCGATCATTGCCGTGACCTCCCACACATCACCTTCAATCCCCCAAATAACTCCGACCACCCAGATGATCCCGTAGGGCAACGAATCAAAATCGAGCTGTTCGACTTCAAACCTGGAACCGAGCCTGACACTACCTTATCAAAACCTGGAAGAGAAAAACAGGTATCAACCCCAAACTTGTCAACGCCTCGCATCCGCCCCTCCGACCACCGTGACCCCTGGGACTCCAGCGTTGACTTCAACTACGGCCGAGCTTCCACTGCCCAAACCCCCGTGCAACTCGATCAATTATATTAGCCGAAAAGTTAAATTTTCTCAAACCCAGTAAAACTAGGGTTCTAGAATTCAAATCAAAATCACAACTTCAAAAACGAAATGCAACCGAATCTGGAAATTTTCCCTTCGTCCCTAATCCCTCCTCCCCCTCCAGGAGCAATCACGACACCTCAAGACAATTTTGGCAATAGAAATACCTCAAAAGACACAATATATTCAAAAGATAACTACTCTTTGACTCTAGCCTTAAAAATTATAATTTTAGGTTTAAAATTCATGATTTTGTATGATGTTTCAGATTAGAACCCTGGAACACAGAATCAATGTATTTGAATTTTCACTAATTTATTGTTTGATCAATTGTTTATAAAATCCAGAGATGATACTGGGTTATTTTAACCTAAGAAAAATTCTAAACTAAAGTTTATAGTTAAACTAACAAGTTTCATTTGAGACTCAAGTTTAAGCAGTGATTAGATCAAGAGGTATGAATTTGAACAGATCAACAACTGGGAAGTATAACAAAGTAGACTCTGTATAAAAAAACACAGACATGCATCATATTCAAATTTTCACACATACATCAAGCATTCCCACACATATATTCAGATAAAAAAAATGCATGCAAACCACTTCACACATATATCAAGCAGAATAATATATATCAGAGAGGAAGGTAAATGCAGGCACTCATGCATGACAGATTTAAGGCCAAGCTTGCTCACCTGGAATTAAATGTTTGAAGGCAGAGAAGAATTTCTTTGAGCCTGTATATTTTTTCTTTTAATTTCTCTTGAAGCTTAAATCTGCAAAAGTTTGTAAATACAAAACTTTGTTCAAATTTCTATTGTATCTGTTACTTTCCCCATTAATAACAAACAAAAGAATTCATTTACTTATAGTTTTTTTTTTGAATTTTCGTTTAAAGCTTCAAACTCTTTTTATTTTCAAAGCTGCATACTTCAGATCTACATTTGCCTTGAATTTCTTTCTCTAACTGATGGATAAGATTGTTTAAATCTTTATTTTTATTATTGATTCCCAACTCAAAATTCAATTCTTAAAAAGGAAGTGACTTGCCTTAAATTATTTCAGAAACCAACTGCACTTAACAAACTGAAGCTATCCCAGGTAAAAGCTTTTGACATCTGAAACTTGTTGAAGTTTTGAACTTGTATACTTTCAGATTTGTGAACTCTGATCTGCCCTTTTTTTTAAAAAAAAAAAACTGAAGCTCTGCATTGCTCAACAATGTTGACTTCAATTTGCATACTTGATTCAGATCTTTGATTTGGTTAATATTGATGAGTTGAACTTTTCTTTGCGGTGAATTCATACTGAGATGATGATCAAAAAGAAACCCGAGCCTGGAACTTCTACTAGTTGAAACTGATGCTGTTGAAAAATCTTTACTTTCAGATTTGATTTATATCCTGTTGTTTGAGATATTGCTTCAGGTTGTAGCTTTGATTTTTAATTCTTGTTTGCACTTTACTTTTATTTCCTGGTTTTGTATATTTTGATTTCTTGAATGTTGAGATTTGAGATTCTCAAATCTGTTGTTTATTGTTGCTTAAGATTTTTTTCTGAGATGTTAAATAATGGCATATGGGAAACTCAAAAGTTTCTTTGTAATTTTAAATCTCATTATTTTATTTTATTAGATATGGTGAATGCCATGTGTAAAAATTATTATGATTGTGAAATTCCAATGCAAGGTTCACTTCTCTACTCTATCTCCTTCATGTTTGTTTACATTTGTATGTGTATATATATAATGTTAAAAGAATTGTTTTTAGTCAACATCTACCTTACATAAATTTCACCTTAATGATTTTAAAGGCCAAATGTTTATTTTAAAAACATTTATCTCAAATGTAGGTTCAAATCCTCAATTTATTTGAATTAAATTTATTTATATCTATTTATATACATATATTCATACATTTTCCTTTTATTTATTTATTTATTTATTTATTTTATTTATACAACTTTTAAAAGAAAAGAATGGATTTGAATACTTTGATTTCATATTAACAAAGGATTACTTTTATTTATATAAGAAAATTTGACTTAAAAATAATATTTTAGAAAGTATGTACATTAATTTCTATTTTAAATTGCAACTTCCAATTATTAATATATTAGAAATTTAGGAAACAATTATCATTAACTTTTTTATAAATCTCAAATTCCCATTTATAATTCATTTATATAAATATACATCTTATTTTTCCTAAATCCAATATTTATTTGTAAGCTACTTACACTTAAATTTCTAATTAAATTTCTATTTATAATCGAAAATTATTCATTTATTCTAAAAAAAATTTCTAATTAATTCACAATTTATTTTCAAAAATAAATTTAATTTCCAAATTAAACTTGGTGCATTTTCAGGAATGTTACATTGGGTCTCCGAAGAGAAGCATTTGGACTCTGAAGGGTAGTGTTGGACTCTGAAGAGTAGCATTGGACTCTCAAAAGTAGCGTTTGTGCTTGTATCTTTATACCCTGCGCTTCTTAGTAATTCCTCACAATTATTTAGTACATGTCGCGTTTTTTCGTTTGTTTTTGCTAAAGAAATGTGCCTTATTGCTGAATGGATCCATGGGGCAGATGCAAGCTGCTCCACCAGATGTTCGTTTACACAAACGATCGTGGTTGGTTAGCAAATTGCCCTCCTTGGTGGAGTCCTCATTCCTTTGCAAATTGCACTTCTTTTGAAACACTTGAATTCGGAACATTTTTGACCTGCCATTCGTTTACTCTATGATTTGTAGGAATCGCTTTGCTTCGCGATGCGTTGGATGAACAAGCTTTATTTCGATAACCTGCAATACTAAATCGAGATTTTTAGTAATATTTGCATATTGAAATGATACAGGCATTTTAAGGGCATGAAAGAATACAACATTTATAATTGCTCATTACTGATTCACATCACATTTACAGTGGTTAACAGCACAAGAATTATTCATTCATCATCATTTTACGAAGTTAAGCAACACTATCAAGTAAAATATGGGTGTAAATGAATGTCATCCCATGATTCTGCGATTCACGTATCAGTCAATGACTAGCTTCTCGGATTCTTGCTCCGTAGTTCTGTTGCTTGAACCGGGTCGGTAAGGAGGACACGGTTGCCCCTGAGCGGACGAGGTTGGGTCAATTTTGTCTTTCTTCACAAATTATTGAAGTTTATTCTGTTTTAGCAATTCTTCAATCACACTTCTTAACTGGCGACATTGATCGGTATCGTGACCAGGTTGGTTGTGAAATCGACAGAATTTCCCATTTTGCACTGCCCCTCTTCCCATCTCAGGTGGTTTAGGGTACTTGATAACATCCTTTGTTGCCAAGAAGATTCTTTCTGGTGTATCAGTTAAGGGGGTGAAATCTGAAGGATTAAAACGTCGAGGTTTCTTCTTGTTTCCCTGCTTCTTTCCTTCATCACTTTCCCTTTTCTGGTTCCCAAATCCTCTCTTGTTAGAGAAGACATCGTTATTCTTAATTTCGGTCACCGCTACTTTTTCTGACACCGAGAGATTTTCTAGGCGTATGAATTCGTCGGCCTTTTTATAAAACTTTTCGAGTGATTTTGGTTCCTTCATTTTAAGCCACATCCCGTATTCACTTGACTTGTCGATGGCCCGCATTAAGTATGTGAGGATCATTCGGTGCTCCACGTTGTCTACCTCGGCTAACGCTATATTAAAACGGTTCAAAAAAGACTTGATGGGCTCTCTAGGCGATTGTTCTATACTGGACAGTGACATTATATCTTTTGCCTTTGACGCATACAACCTGAATTGTTCTTTCAATTTTCGGGTTAAATCGGAGAATTGGTCTATGGATCGAACCGGTAGCTTGGTGAACCAAAGAAAAGCCACCCCTTCTAAATATATTGGAAAATATCGTCATTTAATCTCATCCGATGCTCGTGCCCCAGTCATATGCCAATCGTATCTGTATAGAAATTGGTTAGGGTCACTAGTCCCTCGATAGGCTGGGATGGTAGGAGGTACAAATTTCCTGGGAAACTCTGCCTTTAAAATCCTTTCGGTAAACGGGGTTTTACTTGGAGTGAAGACCCATTCTCTCTCGTCTTCATCCCTTTGCATGCTCTCTTTCATGATTTGTCGAACCATTTCAGAAATATACCTCTCATCATGTCGAGCTTTAGATACACCAACTTCAGGAAGTGACTGCTCAAGGGGGGTGGCAGCCCTCTCTGGAACGTTCCTTTCTTCAGCATCATGAACGTTGCCAGCAAAGTTCCTTTCATTACCCGTTGGTTGATGGTTTGCCCCAAGCAAATCGTTCAACTTATTCAAAATTAGGGCATTTTGGGCATTCTGAGCCTCCAATTGTGCACTTTGGGCATTTATCTGCTGGTTCAGCCCTAAGATTACAGCGTCCAACTCCGCTTTTGTAACCCCAGCAGGTGGAGTGGTTTGATTCGGTACTGGGGAAGCGGAGGTTCCCTCTTGAACATTTCCAGATCTAACAGATCTACTCCTTCACCCCGGAGCCATGATTTCAGATAAACTTCTAGTCTTCAGAGAGATTACTTCAACAAACTTTCGTGGAGCAATGATGATAATTCGCCTGAGTTCAGTTCTCAGTGAAAGCACCAAAAATGTTAACGCTAAAATTTGAACGCTAACACCCCGATGTGTAAAGTGTAGTTGTGAAAGCACCACCCGATGATTCGGGAACAGAGTATAAGCGGAAAACCACAGAAAAAAGCAGTAAATAACAGCGATTTTATAGTGGTTCGGCTCAATAGTTTGCCTACGTCCACTCTGAATATCTTTATTGATGATTTCGTTACAAGTCGATACAATTCTTCCCAAGTACAATACACTTTGAATTACTAAACACTTTGAACGTGTAGCTTAAACTTCAATGTAAGTGAAGGTCTTCAAATCCATATCGGATGTATGGGATTTCTTCTTGAAGTTGTTCATGGCGTTCTACGTGTCTTGAAAGCTTTGAGTGTCGAGTCGGTTTGGAATGTAGCAGAGTATCGGTGCTTGGAGAGAATCAGCCAAAAGTCCCTCCCATGTTGGAATTCATGCCGTATTTATAGGGTTTTCTGAATGGGTCTTAAGTCGTTTACGGCTTAAGGTAAGTCGTAAGTCGTGGGTTACGACTTAGGATAGGTTGTAGGTCATCAACGGGTTAAGATGTCAGGAGTTACGACCTAGCTGGATCGCACATGTCTACTTGTACTAACTGTTCGGTCCTCGTGTCTTATGGAAAGCAGCAGTTAGGTCGTGGGAGACTTATAGTAAGTCGTGAAGGCTTTAGGTCGCCGGCGCTTTAACCCTTTAGGTCATGAAGTCCCTAAGCCGTTAAGTCGTCCAACCCCTTAAACTGTTAAGTCGTTGCTTCCTTAAGTCGTCCAACCTTCTTAAGTTGTTAAGTCGTTTGTTCCTTAAGTCGTCCACCCTTCTTAAGTTGTTAAGTCGTTTGTTCCTTAAGTCGTCCACCCTTCTTAAGTTGTTAAGTCGTTTGTTCCTTAAGTCGTCCACCCCCTTAAACTGTTAAGTCGTGGCTTCTTTTAACTCGCTTAAGTTGTTCCATACTATACTGTTTTTGTCGTTAAGTCGCTCAATACCTTCACTCGCTAGGTCGTTATACTTTTAGGTTGTTAACTCGTGTTATCTCTTAGGTCGTTAGCAAAGCGGAGTTAACAGGTTTCCTATTTATTCTTGAGCCTGGTGGTATTGAGGAAATTGAAGTTTCCCCAGAATTGACTTTTGAGCAACATTCTATTCGCATCATTGCTTCGGAGGTGAGGCGCCTTCGGCATAAAGATGTTCTTCTTGTGAATGTTCAATAGTTCTCAGATCCTAAGGATTGCTCTTGGGAATCCTGAGAATTCATCGAGTGAACATGTTCGGGCTTACTCTTTCGTGCTCTTTATGGTGGACTTCTTGATTCAAATTTTCTTTTGTGTTGATATGCTTCTATGGTTGTTACTTCTTATTTTCTTCTTAAGTATTGCGAGGACACAATTACTTTAAGGAGGGGAGTCTGTAACAACCCGCATATTTATCGATTGTATATTTAAAATAATTTTATTTAAATATTTCATCGTTTGTCGAATTTTAGTCCGAAAAGCTACTTTTTACAAACAGTAAAATTAGGACTCGAGACCACTTCCACTAAGTTCAAAACCCCGTTTGCGACTTATTGAGTATAAGCTTCGATATGTTTGGAGTAAGTTGATTTTTGCTACTTTATCTATTGGGTTTTGGGTTTAGGTTCAGCCTGCTAGCCATAATAATACCCCAAACTGAATCATCCCTCCCCATTCACTCTCACTTCCTCCTCTTTTCAGTTCTAAAGCAAAAATGGTGAAAGAGAATGGGAAATAGAAATCCAAAGCGCTAGTTCCTTTGCAAAATCCAAGATCTAGCTCCAAATTCAAGAGAACCCATTGGTAAGCCTTTTCTTCATCTTCCCCAACTCATTCTCTCTTTGATTTCAGAAAATTCCTAAACCTAATTTGGGAAATATTTCTCTTTTAAGCTTAGAATCAAGCTTCTTGAGTTGGGATTGAAGGTGGTTGATCTCCCTTTGCTTTAGAGCTTCTTCTTCAATTGTTTGCGTTCAAAGGTGAGATTTTTATCTCACATCTTTGTCTATAATTATCTTCGATAGTTAGGTATGAATTCCTAACACTTATTCTTCTGCAATTGATTTTGGTTTGGATTGATTTGGTGAATATTCCAATTTTTGGTGTTTTGAAATCAAAATCTATGAAAAATCCTATTATGGATATTTGGACATTGATATTTGAGGCGTATCGAATAGCCGTTAAGGATGGGTTGTCGCATGGCGTAAATCCTTAGTCGTCATTTGCTCGTTCGATCGTTTCCGGTATCCGTTTGGCCATTTTTTGGCCTAGGTTCAGGAAATGCCTTGAACCCTTGATTCAGACGTCTGAAACCTAGAATTCAGACGTCTGAATATTATACTGGGAATTTTTATTCCCCAGTATTAAAACGTCTGAATCTATATTTCAGACGTCTGAATTGGCTCAATTTCAAACAGAAAGAAAGTAGGCTAAAAACATCTATTTCAGACGTCTGAATTACGTTCTGGAAATCTTTAATATTCCAGATTCAGATGTCTGAACCACTTGTTTCAGACGTCTGAAACTGTAGTGTTTTGCCTGCTTGCCTTTTTGTTTAAGAATTCCAATTTAAATCGATTCGTGATGATCCTATTTGTTGTTATCATTTATTATGACTTTGATGACTCATTTTTAGGGATTTTTGAATATCCATTTCGATGGATTCTTTATCTCTTTCTTTGGATTTTATTTACATCTTCGTATGTGAATTTTAGTGATTGATTGTTCCTACAATCTTCTTTGTGATTTGTCACATTAAAAATATAAAATTTTCTATACTAGTAGTAAATATCAAAACTCTTTCTTCAAACTATTTCAACACTATTTTATTACAAAGCTCGTTTCTTAAACCGTTTTCCAATCTATTAGTATATACAAGTCTTTACCTCACTCGTATGAGAAATCTAACTAAACGACCTAGTAAAACGAGTGGTATGAAACGCTTGCGTTTACTTTGTCGGTTAATTCTTGGACTTGTTCGATTGAACCTCATGTGACAATTTTCTAGTGGAGATCTACAATTTGTTCGTAAATATTTAAGTTGAGCTAGTGGTTATGGGACATGAAGCTAAACTCATATATTTACTAGCTTAGTGTAATTGACATTTCTCGTTGATCATGACGATCATCTTTGTGATTTAGACTAGCAATGTGCGATGTATCTTTGTCTGCGAGGAAGACTACACCCCGTTTTGTGGAGTTTCGACTCAAAATTGGTGGGGTTGCAACCCATGGTCTTCGGGCCGTTTGTGGAGCTTCGGCTCAATTTGTGATGGCTAGCAAACATAGAATTAGCGTTCCGTTTGTGATACACGTGCTGGTGAGCTTTATGGTCCCGTTTGTGATAGGCTTCTCCACCCCCCTTTTTTTGATTTCTGGATTTCTTGAGATGATTTCTAGAATTTGTGTTTCACCAATTTTCGTGATTTTCATTGGTAAGTTTTATCAATATTTGTGCATTGGTGAATTTGTGTGTCATTAACTTTTGTGATTGATATTGATGTAATCGTCAATATTTATGGTTTGGTGAACGAAATAAAGAGTATGACATTTCTTTTGATCCTTGAGTAGATTTTTGTGATATTGATTAATCTCTTGTTGATTTTCAATTACTTATATATATCACAGCTTGGTATTGTGGTTATTTTGTGTTTAGTCATACCTCTTATTCTATATCGCTTCATCTCATATTTATAGTTAGACCGATCCGTTTATTATTTTCTTATTAAATACTACTCCGGTCAGACGGAGATGTTACAGGTGCTTCAGCTTGACTTCTCACTTGGGATTGATTTCTCTGACTTTTGGCTAACTACTTAGATTAGTAGTTTATTTTTTTGTATACACTTGAGATATGGACTCATAGTTGTATTCTTTTGTATAGCACATGTTGCTATTCTTTTGTATTATTGTGGATCTTTTTGACCACTACTCTGATATACACTTTCATGTGTTAGTTATATATTCATATCTTCTTCCGCCTTTGTGATATGATTATCTGTGACTTATTTGTGTTATGCTTATTTCTATATTTGTTTCCAAAGATTATTATAGCCAATGTGTAGTAGCTTTGTGTTTGTATCGGTATGTCGGATTTCCTCTTGAAATAAAATGCATGTTATACTATCTGACATATCGGTGCTCGCACAAAGCAATTACACGGATGGTCGCTCCTCAACAGCCTTATTCTCTGTGCTAGTTGACTGCATTACACCGTAGTGTTCTTGGCTAGCGTGGGTATAAAGGTAGGGCGTCACAGCTTACAAATAAAGTGATGTGATTATCAGTTGATAAATTAAAATTATAAATTCATGGCGAGGAATTATAATGAGACGGGTAAATCTATTTAGAAATAAATGATAAATTTACTTCTAGAAATGTTAAAAGGGGGATTTAAGAAATTGGGACGTAAATCAAATTGGTGATAAATCGAGAGAAAGATTTATAAATGTCAGGCTAGTTGTATTGGAAGTGAAATATATATTTTTATTGAGAAGCTAAACTTTTCTAAAAAGAGGACTTTAAATTATTAAACTAGGTAATTTAAAAAGTGTTTAAAAATATCTCAGAAAGATAGTTATTGAAATATTTTTAAATTGTCAAAATGAACTATAAGTTCTATAAACATGTCTTGTAAATCGACTAGAATCTTATTAGTAAATCGGAGTTAACTATTGTTCCAAAGATATGTAATTATTTTTCATTTTTAAAGTATATTTAATTATTAATTAAGTTAGTTTATAATGAGTTGATATTAAGTTAATTATTATTTAAGAATTAATTAGTATGATTATTTTAAAAGATAAATTATTCAATATTAATATAGTTTATATAATAACTTTTATTTTAAAAGTACTGCCTAAAATAAAACTTGGGAATTTATATAGACATTTATAAGCATTATTTTGAGAAAATTATTAAAACAAGTTTGCAGAAAGCAATGGTATAATTTCATGTTGGAATTGGAGGGAGAGATTGCCTGTAATTAAGATTAGATTTCTCTGGGATAGAGACGTAACCATTGAGCTGAGAATCCATTATTTTAAAACATTTTCAAATATTTCTGAAAACAATGGTTAGCGAATGTACTTACTTTGATAAGATAAAGAGATTTAATTTATTTAAAATTTAAATTAAATGAGACATAGTTTTTTCAGTGGAAAATGATACATTTGGTTGAATAATTCTTTATTATTAGTTAAATAACCGACTATCAAATCTAGACCCAAAATATAACTTCGGGAATATCTAGAAGAAAACATGGGAATTATATGGTACAGTTACCATCGGAAGGTGCTATTGTAACGATCCGTAAATTTTAATGGTTTAAATAACGTAATTAACTTAATTTTTGTTTGAAAATAAACGATTAAATTTAACAATGAAAATTTGATATTTAGAATGCGTCTATTTAAACATAGCAAATGGTAGATTTTCACGGGTAGATATGAATGTTAGTTCTATTGTGTAATTTCAATTTCAATTTAAATCAATTAAAGCTTGATGTAAATAAAATATTATTGAAATCTGAATATTTTTATATTATAAATTTGTAAATCATTTTCGAAGTGAGACGTCATATTCTTATTTCGCCAAATTTGGACTTCTATAGCACCGCTTTTCTTATTTTCGGCAAATTAGCAGCGGTTCGACACCGAAATTCGAGTTTTGATAAGATGGTCGTATTGCTCATATTTGCGAACCATTCTCTTTATCTCATCGTGCTGATCTCCGTAGTATATTCATTGTGCAGTTCGGAGTTCGATATGCGATAAAATAGACACAACGGCTAGTCGTATCGGTATCCGTTTTGAGCCTTTTGGTTCCCATATATTCTTTCATTGTCTACTATTTGGAAAACAAATAGCCATCTATTCATATTCCCAACAATTCACGTATTTGAATTTTTGTATTACTAACCTTTTCTTTTCCACGCTTTTGCTTTTCCACACTGGTTCCAAAGTATACTAGTTTGTCCTTTCATTTTCTCTGGTCCCTTGTTCTTTCACTCTCCTCTCTTATATTCATTCGAGAAAAATTTATAAAAAAGATATAAAGTTTTGTATGATGACTGTAGCTTGCTTTTGAACAGCTCATCTCCCCTTTTTTGTTCTATCCAATTGAAAAAATATTATACAAAGCTTTAATATTCTCTGAAGCTACTTATTCGTTGCCAAATCCTTACGGAGATCCACCACAGCATAACTTGGCCTCGCTCAACCCTCTAGATCACCAACTTCAACCATGTTTCTGAGCACGGCATGATAGCCTCCCCCTTTCACGATCAACCAAGTTGACATAGCTCACCTCCTCAAAGACAAGCACACTCCTTGCCAAGCATTCTTCAAATGCTCTTCCCTCACCATTCTCGCCTACCCCTTCATCGCCTATAGCCGCCACTCTTTTTTCCCTTCCCAGTGCACGCAACTGAGCACATCCCATCACCTCTTCGGCCCTCATCGAGCCCATTGTTCAACCTACACGCGGCCATGCATGCTCTCGCATTTTGACCCTCCGTTGCCACCTCCTATGTAGCCGACCCCACCATCTTGGCCTCACCAATCTCTGGCCAACCATACTTTCCACGTCCAGACGTGCTCCTCCACTTCCGTACTCCATTGCCCCATCCAGAAATAGCACACCAATGCCAACCCGAGTATCATCACCACTGACATGCGCCTATACCCTCTGGCCACTTCCTTCCTCCACCATGAACCAAGATCGACCATCTCCAAACTAAGCTCCACCTTTTTCCTATTTGGTCATCACCTTTCCACACTCACATCCTTGACAACCCAAACCACTGCCACCTCCCTCCTTGTGATAGCCTGTGCATTGCATTTGTAAGTTTCATATAAGCATGGTTTCAGTATTGTATTTCGTTTGTCTAACTGGTATAAGTTTTGTTTGTTATATATATAAATATAAACTATGAGATCGATACATAAGTCTTATACAACTTCTTTATAATATATGAGCTATACAAGTGGTATATAATGATGTGTGTGTGTGTCTATATATGTATGAGTTAATAAAAGTTGTATGGAATTTGCTGTTTCCATATATATGATATCTATTATCCGCCTGTTTGTATATATTAAGTTTATATAAGTGTATACATGATCGGCTTAAGTTTGTTTATGTATTATAATAAGTTTACATTGGTTTTATAATATTGATTTTTAAATATAATATGTATACCAGTCTGTAAGTTATATATAATGATTTGTTTATTGATTTTGAATTTTATTATATAATGGTCTCATTTGATTTTAACTAAAATATATAAATCTCACCTGTTTATTTATGTATAAACTATATATACTGATATTTTAATTGTTAAAAATATAAAGAGAGAATTTTAAAATATAATATATAAATATTTTGATCCTTATTATTCATAGGTTTGTTACCATAATCGAGAATCTGTTTGATTTTGGTATGATACATACCCTAACGATATTGTAGATTAGGGGAAAACCGTTATGGGTTGAAATGACAAACCCAACTGGTTTTCATGGATTTTAATTTTTGGGACTGCGGGATGAAATGATATATACTAGTTGATATATAAATTGCGGAATGAAATGGTAAATAACCATATCACTTGTCCGTAGGATAGAAAATTATATACGGACACCGTTGGGCTATATTTTTAAAATGATTTCCAAAATTTGAAAGGAAATATATGGATTTTATTAAATATTGATTTTTAAATTATAATATAAAGAATTTATTTTCATATATGTGAAAAATATAGATTTTTAAAATTTATGTTTCAGAAATTTTAAATTTAAAAGTTTGTTTTAAAAATATAAATTTTAAAATTTTACTTATATTTTATTATTTTTAAAATATACAAAATTAGATTTAAAATAGATTTATTAATAAGATTTAATTTAATATAAATTATTTAAATAATATTTAATTTAATTAGTATATATAATATGTTTAACTATTTATTTAAATTTTACATTTATATTTCAATTAGATTTTTGCAATAACTGTAAACAAACAGAAGTTGGAAAAATAAAGTAAAATTGATTTGAAACTTGAATTGGTTAATAATTGAATTTAAATAAGAATTTGCTTGAACTTATTAATTTTGAGATTGGAAAGGTATGATTTATAAATTGACTTGATGAAAGTGATTAAATGAATGTACTTAATTTTAAATAAGATTGAGACTGAATATTTAATATTGATTTAAACTCATAAATTGAAATTTTATTTAAAATGTTATTAAAATGATTAAATGAATAATTTCCAATTTGAAAAAAAAATCTTGAGTTAAATGTTGAAATAAAAAAGGAACTTATATTATAAATATTTGAATAAGTAAACTTGAATCTTATTGGAATTGAAATGACAATTCAAACCTGAATTTGAGATCGATAAAAATTGAAATGATTTATTGAGAATTTGAATTGAATCTTTGACCTTTTAAATTGAATGTATTGAACCGGTATTTATTTAAAATGAAAATTTGAATTTAAGCTGATTCGAATCGATTTTTGAAATTAGAGGAAACTATTTTATTATATAAAATATTTTTAATATATATAACTATTTTAACATATAAATTATTTTAATATATAAACCATTTTAATTTATAACTGTTTAATATATATACTATTTTAATATCTAAACCGTTTAAGTTGGTAGTGTTATGATTTCAAAAGTGTTATCAATTCAAAAGTGTTATGATTTCGAAAGTGTTATAATTATGTAAGTGCTACGATTTTGAAAATGAATATTATTTAAAGTGAATACCGATATCGAATTGATACGGTTTTGAAATGAATAAGATATTTTGATATGAAGTATGAACTATTTGAAATCAAACGACCGCGGTGTGAAATAAGTGGTTGGTTGTTAAAGAGATCGGGATTTGATATTGTCATACTCTCCGCAAATACCGAAAACCACTTTAACAACTATGTACGTTGTGGAGAGTCCAGAACGAAGTAGGATAGTTTGGTAACGATTCCATATGAGATTTTAGCGTATCCCTGACTCCTGTGAGTCAACTTGATGTGGCTAAAACAGGAGCCATGCCATGCCAAATGAGGTCATTCCTCTCGTCGGACACATTTCTTCGATACCATTACATTGCTTTTATTATTTGATTGGGTGCACCTTTGATTTAGGAGTGTGTCACAAGGTGGGCTGTAATAGCTACTGTGCGTTACCACCTGTCCGGATCCGCGAACGGTAAATCTACCTTGCCATTGCCTCGCGTGCCCTGTCACATGCCCTATCGCGCCTTCTACGAGTTTGGTTTGTACCATACCTATAGGGTGCCCTTTGAGTAAACCTCATAGAGGAGCTTACCGTACTGTATAGACTGTGGGAATATATAAAATGTGTTAAGAGGTATATGGGTAACACCTTAACGCTATTTTAATGCATTTCTTTACTATAGACATATTATAATAGCATACTATACTACAATATAGATAGTTCCATATATCCTTAGAGGTTGGGCATCCCAAACATCCTTTAAGTTACTTGTATTTCAGTTGATATTTCATTCGAGTCAAATTTACAGATATAAAAATGTTAGTCCTGACTCGAGTGTTTGTGTTTTTCTATATGCTTCGTTCAGAATGAGTGTCAGAACATTCGAGACTCGGCTTTATGGCTTGGAGCTTCGCTTGAAGATCGATCTTTGTCTATGCAGCTTCTCAGTTGTTTCCGGCTGACTTGTTCGGACTTGTCATTGTTTCTGTATTAGAATTCATTTGTTTTTGAGATTCTATTGTATTTTTGTTTCTAACTCTAATGTTTTATAGCAGCTTCATGAAATACTATTTATCTATTCCACTGCTTATTGTTGTAATACCCTGTGTCTTTGATTCTATGATTGATTTATTTACTGTATATGCTTAGTTTTGCCAAATATAAATTAACAATCTATTATCTTGAGCAATTTAAGTCTGATAAGTGCGGATGCGAATGGTTCAAAATATAGGGTTGTTACAAGTGGTATCAGAGCTCTGTTTTGGGCAAAACATAGCATATGGAGTAAAATTAGTTACAGAACCACTTTCATTCGAGAATAAATTTCTTCCTCTTTGATTTGGATTTCCTTTGAATTTTGAAACATCCCTAATTTCTAAAATCCATTCTTGTCTCTTCCTATTCGTGTTCCTTTTGATACAGGAGCATCCCATAGCTCCATTTCTATTTATCTCTCTAATAAATTCGAGAACCATTTTGCCACCTCAACTGGCAATTTCATTTATTTTTGTGACTCATCCCATCGGCGGTCGCGCCGACCTCGGTATTATTTGTAAAATGGTGAAACTCCTTTACAACAAGCATTGATGCAGCAAAGATTTCCATCTCTTGGTTTTGATGCTGTTATTTCTTCCAAACCCAAACAGTCGAGCAGGGAAATTCTCCTGTAATTATTTGTCAATTGCCTCCGGATTATGCAGGCAATTTATCTTTCGCTTGATGCTCAACCTAGTGATCTTAACTCCACCCCTATTGTCCGACTATTTTTGGATGATTTGGTGAAGTCACTTCTCTCTCGTTCAAGTGGGAAATTTAATTTCTGCACCGATCTTATTCTTGAAATCTCGGTTGACCCGGTTAAGGTCGCCCGTGGTTAATTAAGCCTATCCATCTTCCTCATATGTAATCCGATTACGTTATCCTCCTTTCGAGTCTATCTTCTTGATAGAATTTTCCATGATTTTGTTCCTCTAAATTTAAATCTCTATCCTTGCTTTGAAATCCATTAGTGAAACACCGTGTGAGGGAGTGTATTTGTAATTGATATAAGATTGTTTAATACTGTGTTGTTTGAGTTGTTAAATTTGAATTTTGGGTTTCGATTGATTCGTTGGGCCCTCACTATCGATAGAAATTCCAAAACACTTGACACATCAAATTGACACAATATTGTTTTCGAAATTGTAAAATGATATAATTTTATGTATGGTTATATATTATATATAAAGTTATAATTTTCTGAAATTAAATAGTTAAATGAAATGGTTGTTAGAAATGATAATATTTTATTATTATTTATTGTTTTGTAGACCATTGACTATTGCAACATGATATAAACAAATGAAATTATAAAACATGATTTATAAATTGATTTGGAATTGAAATGGATGTAAATCGAGAATATGAGAATTCAATTTTCGGTACTTTAAGAAATTTTGTTTTAAAGTTTTGGATTATATTATTTGAAAGTATTTTCGAATGAAAATTGTTTCCATAAAAATTTCAAATGAAGTAAATTAGTACTCTCCTCTTTTGTCGTTGAAAAATAATTTCGATGATGATTGTAGCATCATCGACATTCATTTTTGAGTCTCAAAGTGGAGAGACCACTTAGTAGCTTTGCTACAGTTTTGTTTTGGAAATGGATTTGATTTAAATTTTTGAGTATGATTTGATTTATATATATGTATATATATATATATATATATATTTATGTATATAATTATTTTAAATTAGAGTGAAGAGAAACTACAAATTTATTTCTTGAATTTTTTGTTAAGTTATAGTTTTCGATAATTGAAATGAAGGAAACTTTTGAATAATTGGAGTGTCTAAAATAAGAAATGGAATTTGAAAAAAACTTAAAACAATTAAACTAGGATTAAATTTATTTGTATAATACTCAATTATATTCTGTAACATATATAGCTTGCCTAAAATATTCCAAAGTTAAAAATGAATGTGGATGTGTAATTAAAGGTTATGCAAGAGGAATTTAAGCAATAAAAAACGTTCAAACTGATAATTTTCTTAATAGAAATGATGTAAATAAAAGATAAATTTGTATAGTATTTAATTACACTTAGAACCTTAATATAACTTACCTAGAAATAGTCAAATGTTAATGAGAATAAGCAATTGAATAGTATACATTATTAACTTAAGTAATTAAATGATCAAGTATGAAATTTTGTTAAGGGAAATTATAATTAAAAATTTAGTGGTTATGATAAAGCTTTATACACCTAATTTATGTTAAGTTAATAAATTAAATAATAAAATGAGAATGCACAAATAAATTTGAGTTGTAATAATGAATGTTTATACCTTTAATTTGTGCTATAAGAAAAGCAAGTGAAATAAATTAAAAAATAATAATAATAATAAATAAAAACAGAACAAATTAAATAAAACAAATTTTGGTTTAATGTAATTTTTTGTAACAAATGTTAATAAATTGAAATCATATCAATTATTTGAAATACATTGAATTTAAGTCAAATAAAATGTGAATATAATGACTATTTATTGATTGAATAAAATGGATTGGAACCAAATTTGTTGAACATTAATTAATTTAAGAACTAATGAAATTTATATTGTTTTAAATCAATTGCTGTATTTTGTATTTTGAATCTATTTTCCTTTCTGTTACTTCAGTTCTCCTACCTCGTTCCTTTTCGAGGACGAAAAGTCTTGAGTAGGGGAGAGTGTAACGACCCATAAATTTTAATGGTTTAAATAACATAATTAACTGATTTTTTCTTGAAAATAAACGATTAAATTTAACAATGAAAATTTGATATTTGGAATGCGTCTATTTAAACACAGCAAATGGTAGATTTTCACCGGTAGATATGAATGTTAATTATGTTGTGTAATTTCAATTTCAATTTTAATCAGTTAAAAATTCATGCAAATAAAATATTATTGAAATCTATATATTTTTATATAATAAATTTGTAAATCATTTTCGGAGTGAGACGTCATATTTTTCGCCAAATTTGGACTTTATAGCCCCGTTTATCTTATTTTTGGCAAATTAGCAGCTGTTTACACCGAAAAATTTGAGTTTTGATAGGATGGTCGTATTGGTCAAATCCGTGTACCATTCTGTTCGTTTCGTCATACTGATCTCTACGGTATATTCATTTGAGCAGTTCGGAGTTCGGTACGTGATGAAATCGAAAAAACGGCTAGCTGTATCGGTATCTGTTTTGAGCCTTTTGGTTCCCACATGTTCTTTCATTGTCTACCTTTTGGGAAACAAACAACCATCTGTTCATATTACCAACAATTCACGTATTTGACTTTTGTTATTCCTAACTTCTGCTTTTCCACACTTTTTCTTTTCCACACTATTTCCAATGTATACTAGTTTGTTCTTTCATTTCCTCTGGTTCCTTGCTCTTTCACTCTACTTTCTTATATTCATTCGGGAGAAATTTATGAAAAAATATGACGTTTTGTATGGTCACTATTGCTTGCTTTTGAACAGCTCATCTCCTCTTCCTCTATTCTATCCAATTGAAGAAAAATTATACAAAGCTTTAATATTTTCTGAAGCTACTTATTCATTGCCAAATCCTTGCGGAGATCCACCACAGCATAACTTGGCCTCGCTCAACCCTCCAGATCTCCACCTTCCACCATGTTCCTGATCATCGCATGGAAGCCCTCCTTTTCATGATCAACCAAGTTGACATAACAAACCTCCTCAAACTTATTGTGTTACCTTACTTTTCTTTGGAAATCTTCTTTTTGATCGGTCGATTTCGCGATTCAAATCGTAGCTTGTTGTGTTGTCTATCTTCTCTAGCCTCGAAAGGTGAGCAATCACTCATGATTAATATTCTTATATTTAGTATATTTAATTCACATGAAATGACGATTGAAATATGGTGTAAAATTAGAAGGTTAAGTATTTAATTGTTATATATGATATGCCATTATCTTCCATTGTTTACCTATGATATATGACACCATATCATGTTGTGTATATTTTATTTAACGTGTTACTGATGATATATGTCTATTGTTGATCTGTTATATTATTATCACATTTGCTCTCACTCTACAAGTTCCCTGTCAGTTAGAATTCCCTATGGGTTGAAATGATACACACCTGAACGATAACGTAGATTAGGGTAAAATCTTTATGGGTTGAAATGATAAAACCAAACGATATTCATTGACTTATTTTTGGGATTGCGGGTCGAAATATAATGTACGGTAGATATTTAAATTGCGGATGGAAATGATAAATATCCATATCACTTGTCCATAGGATTGAAAATTATATATGGACACCATTGGTCTATATTTTTAAAATGATTTCCAAAGTTTGAAAGGAAATATTGGATTTTATTAAATATTGATTTTTAAATTATAATATAAAGAATTTATTTTAATATATGTGAAAAATTTAGATTTTTAAAATTATATGCTTTGGAAACTTTAAATTTGTATGTTAGTTTTGAAAATATAAATTTTAAAATTTTATATATAATTTTATTATTTTTAAAATATATAAAATAAGATTTAAAATGGATATATTAACAAGTTTTAATTTAATATAAATTATTTAAATAAAATTTAAGTTAATTATTATGTATAATATGTTTAACTATTTATTTAAAATGTTATATTAATATTTTAATTAGATTTTTTAATGACTTTAAACAAATAGAAGTTAGAATAATAAAGTAAAATTGACTTGAAATTGGAGTTGGTAATAATTGAATTTAAATATGAATTTGTTTGAACTTATTAATTTTGAGATTGGATAGGTATGATTTATAACCTAATTTGATAAAATTGGTTGAATGAATATTCTCAATTTTAAATTAATTGAGGCTAAATATCTAAAATTTATTTAAGCTCATAAATTAAGATTTGATTTAAATTGTTACCAAAATAATTAAGTGAATAATTTCCAATTTGACAAAAAACTTGAATTAAATGTTGAAATATAAATGGAACTTATATTGTAAATATTTGTATATGTAAACTTCGAATCTTATTGGAATTGAAGTGGTAGTTCAAACCTGGATTTAAGATCGATAAAAATTGAAATGGTTTATTGAGAATTTGAATTCAATCTTTGTCCTTTTAAATTAAATGTATTGAAATGGGATTTATTTAAAATGAAATTTAGAATTTAAGCTGATTTAAATCGATTTGTGGAAACTATTTTATTATATAAAAATTTTAATATATATAAACTATTTTAATATATAAATTATTTTAATATATAAACGATTTTAATTTATAACTATTTAATATATATATACTATTTTAATATCTAAACCATTTTAGTTGGAAGTGTTATGATTTCAAAAGTGTTATCATTTCAAAAGTGTTATAATTTTGAAAGTGCTACGATTTTGAAAATGAATATTATTTAAAGTGAATACTGATATCGAATTGATACGGTTTTGAAATGAATATGATATTTTGATATGATGTATGAACTATTTGAAATGAAATGACATGGTGTGAAATAAGCAGTTTATTGTTAAAGAGACCGAAATCGAATATTGTCATACTCTTTGCTAATACCGAAAACCACTTTAACAATTGTGTGTGTGGTGGAGATTCCGAAACGGAGTAGGATGGTTTGGCGACAATTCCATATGAGATTTTAGCATAGCCCTGACTTCGGTGAGCCAGCTTGATATGGCGAAAATAGGAGCCATGACGGGCCAAGTGAGGTCATTCCTCCTGTTTGACACATTTCTTCGATACCATTCTATTGATTTTGTGATTTGATTGGGTTCACGTTTGAATTGGGAGTGTGTCACGAGGTGGGCAGTAGTAGCTGCTATGCATTTCCACCAATCCGGATCCGCAAACGATATATCTACCCTGGCATTGCCTCGCGTGCCTTGTCACATGCCTTAGCGCGCCTTCTACGAGTTTGGTTTGTACCATACCTATGGGGAGCCCTCTGAGTAAACCTCACGAAGGAGCTTACGATACTGTATTGACTATGAGAATACATAAAATGTGTTAAGAGGGATATGGGTAACACCTTAACGCTATTTTACTACTTTACTTTTCGATAGACGTATTATAATAACATATTGTTCTACATAATAGATAATTCCATGGATCCTTTATGGTTGGGCATCCCAGACATTCTTCAAATTACTTGTATTTCAGTTGATATTTCACTTGAGTCGAATTTACTGATATAAAAATGTTAATCCTGACTCGAATGTTTATGTTTTGCTTTATGCTCGGGTCTGAGTGATACAACATTTGAGACTCACCTTTGGGGCTTGGAGCATTGCTTGAAGATCGGTCTTTGTCTATTCAGCTTCTCAGTTGTTTCCAGTTGATTTGTTTAGACTTGTCATTGTTTCTATATTAGAGATTCATTTATATTTGAGATTCTATTGTATTTTTATTTCAGACTCTAATGTTTTATAGTAGCTTCATGAACTACTATTTGTCTATTCCACTGGTTTTTGTTGTAATACACTGTGTCTGTGATTTTGTGATTTATTAATATACTGCATATGCTTAGTTTAGCCAAATATAAATTGACAATCTGTTGTTTTGAGCAATTCAAGGCCGACATGTGCAGATGCGAATGGTTCGAAATACCGGGTTCTTACAAGTGGTATCAGAGCTCTGGTTTGGTCAAAACTTAGCATATGGAGTAAAACTAGTTATAGAATCACCTTCGTTCGATCTTAAATTTCTTCCTCTTTGATTCGGATTTCCTTTGAATTTTGGAACATCCCTCGTTTCTAAAATCCATTCTTGTCTCTTCCTATTCGTGTTCCTTTTGATACTGGAGCATCTCATAGCTCCAATTCCATTGATCTTTGTAATAAATTCAAGAACAATTTTGCCATCTTAACTACAATTTCATTCTTTTGTGTGACTCATCCCATTGGCTGTCCCGCCAACCTTGGTATGATTTGTAAAAGGGTGAAACTCCTTTACACCAAGCATCGATTCACTAGAGATTTCCATTTCTTGGTTTCGATGCTGTTATTTCTTCCAAAGCCCGAACAGTCTCTTTAGTAGACGACCCTGGAAATTCTCTTGTAGTTGTTTGTCAATTGCTTCAGGATTATGCAAGCAATTTTATCTTTCATTTGATGCTCAACCTAGTGATCTTGACTCCAACCCTGTTATCCGACTATTTCAGGATGTTTTGATGAAGTCATTTCTCTCTCTTTAGGGCGGGAAATTTAATTTCTGCATCGATCTTATTCCTAGAATCTCGGTTCACCCGGTTATGGTCGCCCATGATTAATTAAGCCTATCCATCTTCCTCATTTGTAATCTGATTACCTTATCTTCCTTTCGATCTTATTTTCATATGTTTATTTCCAAAAGAACCGGGCTTGAGTTATTTGAAATATTGAACGTTGTTTCGAAGTGACCTAGATGGGATATGTTATCAAAAAACTACTTTGATCCAATTAATACATTTCGAAAACTTCCGAAACTTCCGAAGATGTGATATTTTATTTTCACAGCACATCAGAAAATATTTTCCAAACTTCTGAAGATTTAAATTTCCAAAGTTTGGTTTGAATCAAATTTTCATTTTAACTCATTTGTATGATTCGTATCTATACCTTTTGATTTGGTTATATATGAGCATTCCAATTTATAATCTTGTATTGATTATAATAATAACAGCCAAACACATCAATATAATATAATAATTTCAGAAAATTATTTCATTCATATCAAAATATAAATTATTTCATTTACCCACTTTAAAACAATGCTATGTCGATTTAACTTGTTCAGAGTTTTGAAATCCCTGTCAATACAGTTATCCAAACCGTACCAACCCAAATTCATAATTACTCAACCGATAAGTCGACACAATATAAATCATTTATATTCACTAAAAAATATGCACTCATATCTATAAAACACTCAGACTCATTGTAGGGTACTACTCACCCTATCTCTAATGAGTAATCCCGACCAAAGCCAAGTTTCTCTCTTACCCTTGCACTCTGATAGAAAATGAAGCGACCCGAGATTTTCGACTCTTGAAAATCAATCTCAATACATTCACTGTATAGCATGCCAAATATTCAAGTACTAGAAATACCGTTTGCTAGTGTGAAGAAGAAGAAGAGATAGAATAAAATAGAAATAACACATAGAACCTCACAAATCGCAACGGAACAAAATATAATATATAATAACAGATCTTTATACAAAAAAACTATAACTGTAATATGCATACAATCATCATAATACAAAAATCAACAAATCAATTTGGGCAGTTATAATAACTTGTCTTCGCAAATACATAATATATAGCATGACTCACACAGTGGAAATAACTAAGTACGTATATTACGCCCGAGAATCCTCCAGCTCGCCTCCTTAGCTCCGTAGCATCCTATCCCTAATCAGTAATACTTAGTCTGACCCGAGCATTATAATAAAATAACATCCGAGTCAGTTTGGAAAACCAGCGTGAGAAACCACATTCAATTTTGTTAGTCCTTGAGAAGATGGTTTTGAGGACAACAACCTTAGAATAAGATTATAAAATATAAATACTAACATTATAGTTTAGATATATATATATATGTATATGCAAGATTTAACTATGCAGGTACCAAGAATGAAGACCGTACAGTATAGAGATTCAAGGTATCAAGATTGAAGACTCATGAGTATCAAGATTATCGAGAGTTCAAGATTTCAACAATAAGTAGTTTAATTAGGAATTTTGTTAAAACTCCTAGAAAACCACTGGCATCTTAAAATCAAATTTATTCGTGGAATGGAATCCACTTCCAGCCCGTTAAAGGGATGGAACCCTATGTAGGATGGAACCTACGAAAAATCTAGTGGAACATTATTTTGTATCCACTTACTTTTATTCAAATGTTTTACAAAATTATATCTTTTTTTCAAAATGATTTCAAAATCTTCCTTTTAAAAAGATCAAAAACATCTATCCTGGATTTAAATACTTTTAGCCTAAAAAAATCTTTATTTTCAAAATATAATTATCCCTTGTTTTAAACTATCTTTTAATTATAATATATTTAACTTTTTAATATTTATACTTAGATTTAAATATAAAATTATAGCAAAATTTTATATATACCAAAATATTACTCTATACTTATTCATGTATTTTAACTATAGTTAAGTATATTTATAAAGTTTAAATAGTTTTAATACAAGATAGAAGTAATTTTAAAAGAAAAATATATTACCAAAATTTGCTTAGGCCTGTCGACAACCTCAAGATACCCCTGTCGACAAGGTGGCAGTTTGTTTCAAAAATTTGAATTTCAAAAGAAGTGTCTATTCATCATATCCATTCACGAATGGACATGGCTGTTTTCTACTATAAATAGGGGCAGATTTAAACGAATTTGTATTCATCTTTCTCTGATTTCACTCCTCTTCTTCTTCCATATTTCTATATACACATTTTTACCAATACTCTGCCGAAATCACCATTGAATCTAACTAGATCATTTCTGGTTTGATTTTCTATCACTATCTCAACAAGATTCTCAGTGCTATTCAGAGTTATAGACTTCTTCGTAACAAATTAAGTGACAAAAGGTGTGATTATAGCCTATGAAATCATCAATCAAGCAAGAAAAGGTGTGATTTAGCTTGTGAAATCAATTGGGTGAACTTGTTGCTCGTAAAATCAAGTATCTCTACGCAAAGGATTGTGAATCTGGAGTGGTGCACCTCGTGGCCTTCAAACCGAGGGTGTAACTGTGAAAATTGATTGAAATCCGTACTTATGCGCGGGACTGGATGTAGGGTAACTCCGAACCAGTATGAAATCCGGTGTATTCTTTCCTTTATTGGTTTTACTTTATTTCTGCATCTGTGTTTGATTATGTGATCATATCTATGTCTGAATATTGCATACATTTGTGTTCAAATTAATATAAACTCAAAAAGAACTAGCAATTCCTTAAAACACTATTCACCCCCTCTTCTATTTATTCTAGCCTTAAGATCCGTAATCTCTGCATTTCTCACATTTGGTATCGGAGCGAGGTTTTCAAAGTTTTCATAATTTGAATTTTGAAAAATTTGAAAATGGCAATTTTTTTGACAAAATTATTAACCCTATTTTCATATGAATATGTCACAGAATCATCATGATATTTTTGTTTAAAACTTTATTTAGTTATTTTGAAAAGTCACTTGATTCTTTAAAAAGTTATGTTGTTTTGCAGGAGGAGGGTTATGTCTAATGACTGTTGGTTAAAAGATACAAGATAATCATTCATCGATCATGAAGAACAAATAGATATATAATGGAAATCGACAATGAAATGGGTACCATATCAATATATAACTTTTTATTCTCATATACAACTTGATTTGATATTCTACTTCTCTTCATCTGCTTCGCAATGCTACTGGTTTCGTGTGAATCCGTTATGAAATGACCAAGTTATGGTCAAACGAAATTTTGGTGAACAATGAGAAAAAGGAAGAAAAACTGTCAGTAGAATTCTTCAAATTTCATCTAGAGATTTGAGTGTTTTATTCCGAATCTATTTTTGGGTTGTAGTCCGTGTCCCCACGGTCGTTTTGATGGGTGGATCATCAAATTCCGATCAAAAATGAGTGAGATATGACATTTTGAAGTTGGCTCCTTCCTCTTCGATTTACCACTGGTTTCATCCAATTCCATTAAGAAACGTAGGAGATATGCCTTCTAGAAGTTTGATAGTAAATAGAAAGAAAAAAAAGAGGAAGAAGAAGAAGAAGAATTTTTATGAAAGGTGGTGACTGTTGGGCCAATTTATAGTGGTTGAAGTGTCCATTCATTCAAAATTCAAATTCAAAGTTTTGGCGCCAAGTTAGTCAATATACTAAATCATCTGCATCTTTCTCATACGGTCTTCAAATTCAGCAAATGAATATACTACGCCGATCAGGAAAACGAGCCCGTCGCAATAGAACAGATCTCGTCGCTAAATTTTGAAAGATATAAATATGTGGTTCATGACAATGGAAGAACAACAAAGTTAGAAAGATGGAGCGCAAAAAATTAGTATGCTTTACTATTATTTCATCTTTATTGTTGCATTTAGGAATATACATTTATGCATTTAGTTAGGTATAGAAATTTATCTCTTCTAAAAGTTTTGATATTTTTGTCCAGATATCGACACACCATAGTATAAATATTGATATACACGTCTAATGTTTTTTATAAGTCTTTTAAAATGTGTTTTATTTCGAATAAAATCGTATTACTAATTTGTTACAACTATACTAAGTAGAAAAGCATACCTTCATTCGTGATTTCAACTTTTCTAGCATTGTTTTTACTTCTCGTGCTCTATTTCTTTTAAGATACAAATTTTATGTCTTTAAGAAATTAAAAAAATGAATTTAGAATGTTATAATAAGGCTCTATTTATAGATTTCTTCAATTAATAGGATTGCACCACATCACACGACACTTGTCATATAAGTAGATAGTGACATACATGCAAAATGATACTTGTCATTGCACTTGTTCTTTAATAAAAGCATTTTTACATGCATAATGCCAAGTATTTTTACACATGTTTTTTCTTATTATTTTTATGTTTTTTTAAAGTACTTTAGTTATATTAACAATTTTAAAAATTGGGTCAAAAATCAGTTACTTACATGTCAAAATATAGCTGTAAAATTAGTGTTAAATCATGTTAAAAACAGGCCTATAACTTTAAATAGCATTTCTGAAATGCTGTCTTTGTTTCTGTTATGCTGTAAATATGTTTTTATAGCATTACTGTGCTTTGACATGATGTAGTGTTTCAGAAACTTTACACAGCATTGGTAAATGCTACAGTTTCTGTTTTATGATTTAATTATATTTTGTTGAAAAAACTTTTTACAGCATTCTGTGAATGTCGTCTTTTCTTTATGAAACTTTAAACTATGTAAAAATGATATTAAAATTAAGTATTTTTCTCTATTCCCTTTAGAGCTAGTTTCTAACTTATATTTGAATAGTTTAAAATTAATTTCATGTATAATTTTTTTAATTAATTAAGTTTTTTTAATATAAGAGGGCTTAATATACACATGTTTATTTTAGTTTTTCGATTTTTGTTATTTTTAATATTTCATTACGATATTTTTTAAAAGATGTTTAAACATGTTTCTAAATATTTTAATCAATAATAATTTAATATAAAGGTTTTAATTAGTAAGTTAAGTATTTTATAAACATGGAAGTTTGGATTCTTAATAAAATCAACCAAGTTAAAAAAATTATTTTAAAAAAATTAAATAATTAGGGTATTAATTTTTATAAAAACCATATTTGATCATATATACAGTTTAAATCCATATTTCATAGCAATTTGATTTTGATATTGAGTTTGATTACTACCTTTCATGAATATGTTATAGTTTTAATATCATCAATTACCTTTAAACTCTTGTCTTTACTACTATTTTAGTCCCATTCGTTAGTTTTCTTAACCTAAGTTTAGTAATTGGTGCATATTACCTTTGTTTGGTTGAAGCGAGTTATAATAAATTGTTTGATATATGTATACATACATATATACATACATATGCATGTACATAAATACATACATGCATATACATATACATACATACACATATATATACATACGTACATACACACACACACACACACACACACACATATATATATATATATATATATATGCTTGTTAATTAGATATTACTTATCACTCATATTTATCTTATAATCTGGATAACTCTTACCATAGTATATATATATCATCATATCATGCTACATATTATTACTATTTTTACTTCGTTATCATTTTGTGTAAGGACCCGATTCTTCGACTTCCGAAAACCGACATCAATACGTTCACTATATCAACTGCCGAGCACTCGAATGCCGGAAAACCGAACACTTAGGGTTTTAAGAAAAAGAAAGAGATAGAAGAAGAGAGAAAAGATAGAACAAAACAGAAAGAAAACAGCAGAACAATTTCAGAATCTCACAATCGCAGCGGAACAACATATAATAGATAAATGAATAATCTTTAAACAAAGAACTATATCAGTTATTACATTACATTACATTTCATTTCATTACATCATCAGAGTGTACAACTATCAAACAACAACAAACAGATGAAAAGAAATACTATATACTAGTAATACGCCATGCCCTCCAGGTTGCCTCCAGCAACTCCTGAATTCCTGATAAACCTGACTCTTGACCGCCCGTGTGGAAATTGGTGGGCACCCAGAGTTTAGGAAGGAAAACAATAAACTCCGAGTCAGTCATGTGACTGGTGTGAGAACTAAAATTTTTTTTTTTTAAAAAAGTACAGGATAATTTTTAAAATAGACTCAAAATGTTTTTTAGAAAATGAGACTACCATAAGTCCTCCCGCACACACACACAATGCAAACGCAGAATCGGAGGAGATTTCTCCTTATGATAGTCAAAGAGCTTGATACGCATTAAAAGAAACATTTGATATTATTACTAGTGCATAGTGTAGGAAAAATCATTTCGAAAGTAAAGATATAAATCTTAGCCAGCATAGGCATTTCGCACTTATGCCTACTATTGCTACCATCCAAACAGTTGGGCGCCACCATAAGTGAATGATATGTTCTACAACTAAAACCGTACAAGATCGTATTGTTTCTTTGGATTTCCAACAAATGGTCGGGCCAAGGAACTTCCCATTGCCACATGGGTACGCCTCTGGAAAGACGACCCGAGAACCAAACCGGATCTCTGCCAACACAAGGCCGGGTTACCCCTAACTGGGTAATTACTGACACGAATATGTCATCCCTCGATCGTAAACGATCTACATCCGAGGATCCTCGATTTCCAACAACCGCAAAGTAATAAGTTTGCAGCAACAACATAGGTTAAGTATCTGGGCTCCATACCATCATACCACCTCTATCCAAAAGGAATGACATACACTAAAGGGCGCTACCCCTAATAACCTTGCTGCATCCTTCCCGTTTTGACCATTTGCGGGGTGTGAGATCCGACGAAGTCTCGTCCACAAAGCCACGCTTTGGTACAAAGCCATGCTTTGGGTCAACAAATGATCAAAGTAATGATCACAAAGATAAATGATCAAACAAATGATCATATCACAAATGATCTAACAATGATCATTTCACAGCAACACTCGGCATGTCACATTACCAGATTGGGAATATATCACTGATAACCATCAACCACATAACCTCTGAGCTCGTACGTCTCAGAGAAGGGTGTTAAGCTAAGAGAATAAATTCTCCGCCACCAACATAAATATATTTGAAAGAAATCAGCTTTATATCTCAATTTGTAATGTCAGACATACTATCCACACAAGTCTGTTCCGGGGTCGAACAGAACCGAAGGCACTTACAAAGAAGTCCTTGCAATCCGGATATTCACTAATCACGACCGGACTTCCCATCACATACGGAGTCTCTATACCGGGGACCAGTCGATGCAAAGACACTCGACGAGTTGTCCTTTCGCTTTTGAAAATATCTAGTCTTCAACGCCGGTCTTCAAATGCAATTCATAACGACGTATGACATATTCGAAATGGGTTATATGACCCCAAGGTCCTTTCCCGGCTAAACCGAATAGTGTGCGCTTATTTAAAAATAAGTGTGGCATTCGAATTCAAGCAAATAACAACAAATACCCATTCAAAGGTAAATATTGATAGTCGGTTATTGAGCTATAAAATGGATATGCACAACGTCACCAGATTCCAAATATTTTTCCAAATTATTTATTTTCCAAAAGTATCGTTACAAGATATATAATTTTTACACTTCAACCATTTGAAAATGATTTTTAAATCACTTTTCACCTTTACCACTTTTGAAAACAAATTTCAATCATTTTCCTTATGCGGAAATACTTTCATTTCAACATGGTTCATTTAAACCCATTAAATAAATCCTTAACGATTTACTTTATATTTACGTTCTAAATCCGTAAATTTATTCCCACACTTCAAAAATAAATCAACATTTATTTTTAAACAAATTCCCCTTTTCATTTATAAATTCCATAGTGAATTTGCATTCCAAAATATTTATGAGTACACGGTTTCAATTATCCATTTTCAATTTATCTTCAAAAAGATAAATTCTCTAAAACGTTTCATTTCACATTGGAAAAACATTTCCATGCTTACTTATTGATAAGTAATTCACAAATCTATTTATTTTCAACGTTTGGAAAATATTCAATATACTTAAATCGAAATTATGTATATATTTCATTCTTTAAGGAAATCATTCTCTTAAACATATTTATTTGGGCCAAAACGAATGTTGCGTAAAACATCGTTACGACAACCCAAAATCACTAGTATAGGGATTCGAAATTAAAATAGATATATAAATCCCAATACTATACCAAACATTTCCTTTCGGAAATCATTTACTATAACAACAGAGTTATAGTCCACCATTTCCTTCTATTTCTCGAAAACGTCTATTTCAACAATGAATGTTGAAATCTATGGTTTCGAATCTTAACACATTTTAAAAACATCGTTAGATCGTTTTAATTCTATTTAAAATATCACATCCAGAACATTTTCTTTAACATATTATTCACTATTCAAAAACGTGAATATACTTCGTTAACCAATTTCATCATTTCTATACATTTTATTTTAAGGGATTATTCACTGCCTAAAACGTGAATATAACACCATTAATAAGTTATAACAATTTACTTATCAAAATAAGTCGTTTGCAGATTTATAAAACAATGTTTATAAATTCCATTTCTATTTATTTTATAACAACTTCCTTTTATAAATCTCCTTTATTAACCTATTTCAATTTATAACTCAATTATATACCAAAAGTTCATATTATAAGTTAAATACTTACAATTTATTTGTTTACAAAATCGTTCTTTTTTTAAGACTTCCCAAATTCTAAATCTTATAACTTATAAGATTCATTTATTTACCCAAATCTATTCTTTTAATAACTTTACAAATTTTATAAATCTACTGCTTATAAAATTCCATTTATAACTTCACCGTTTATAATTCTATAAATTTCATTCATTTACACTTCATTCTAACACTTATAAAAACTCGTTTCATAATTCAAATATTTTAGTTTATCAATATCAATTTATAAATCTTTTATATAAATCAATTTATATTATTATTTAAAAACATCTTTAAACTCCTTTATAATTTCACCATTTTCTTTGATTTATAAAATAATCAAATGTCATAAATCCTATATTTAAACTTTTTTTACAATAAATTCAAAAATTCCAATTTGAACTATTTTATAAAATCATAAACCTCATATTTTCAAAAATCATCTTTTAACTATATTTCTCAAAAAAAATCATAATTTTTATAATATCAAAATTATACGTTTATTTATTTAAAATGAATCAATTCCAAAATTATTTCATAAACGTATACTTTCAAAAATCACTTTAAAAATCCTTTTAAAATTCCAAAATTGGCCCAATGATGCTACACACCAAATAGTCAATCACGACAACAACGACAACATATATCTGTAGATGTTAATCAACGAATATCAAAATATCTATAATCAATTAAATACTATTGAGGAATCCAGTTGGATCCCTCCAACCTGTTTTCCTGCATCCACAAACATTAGCACAATACCAATTCCGTTCCAGTACGGAATTATCGCGGTATATGGGATTTATAATATTATCTGCTTAATAGATGGCGCAATAGGGTCTCATCCGCTATATAATGCGGGAAATCAACTCCAAGTACATAAATAATACCAATTTCACTGTATTGTGAAATATTCGCGGTATATGTTTTTAATAAATAACATGTGCTTACTAACGGCGTATAATGTCTATTTTAACAATCAATAGATAACAATCGTCATTCAAACATACATTCAAGAATTTTAAATCTAACTATTTAAAATTAAAATCGAAACCGATTCGACTGAGTGAGAAGTTCTCACATCGCTTTCAATTTCGTTTTCAGCTTTTATCTCGAATCAAAATAAACGGACGTTTAATTTTATCCAAAATTTTCGCTAGCTCCAAACGACTCAAATCCAATTCCATAGCATAGTGCTCGTCCATACGAACCCAACGCAACTGGTTTCGTACGTTTTCGACCTCGTATGAAAAAGATATGAATTTTACAAAGTTTACACGATTTAAAATAAAATTAATTTACAAATTCTTTTAATTTTTTAACCTTCTGCAAATCTAGGCCATTGGATTGCTTGAGAAAAATCAAGGCCGTGGGTTCATCCTTCTTCCCCTAGGACGTTCACACGCCCAAGAACCCACCGCAACGCCGAACTAGGGTTCAAACGCACCCCCTCCACGACGCCTTCCACGATATTCAAATGGCGCCACGTCGCGCGCCTCCCCCAGAGCCACCACCGACCGAAGCCACACCCCACTCGGCTACCCCATTTACTCGAAATTCGCGTGCGACCGGTTGCTTTTTGATTTGGAATTGCCAACGATTCACTCAACGATTCTCGATCATAACCGTTAGATATGAAGTAATCAAGGAGATCTATGTTTTTCTAGTTGGGGCCGTGGCCTAATATCGCGTGGATTGGAAGAATTCGAGTGGAGAAGAAGAATACAATTCGGCCATTCATTATTTAAGAGGCGGCCGGCTCCTGAAACCCTAGGGGTTGTTTTTATTTTGCAAAATTAAATTTTAAGGGGCTTATATATAAAATTTCTCAAACACTATTCATCTTGAAATTTTCGAACTCCAAACGAAGCGTAACGGTTGGCGTTCCTAAGGTTTACCTTGCGTTTCGAACACAATGGAATGTGTTTTGGGAGCTAATTCGATCATCTGTGCGAGTTATGGCAACAAACGATCGATTTAAAATTAAATCGATTTAAACTAATTTCTAGGCGTTTTGGCTTGCCCCGGACAAACCGTAAATCCGATTGACAGGAAATTTGAAACCATACAATAATATCACATTACAGATCCGATGAAACTAGTTTCGTCGAAATCCGAGACAGTTTGAAAAATGGCTATTTTAACTCGCCAAATTAATATTAAAACAATTTCGATGCGTTTCGAGCTGCCACAGTCAAACGAAAACTCCGATTGCTACGAAAATTGAAATCCGATAATAACAAACTATTACGGACCCAATGGAACTAGTTTCGTCCAATTCTGAGACTGTTCGAAAAATGGCTAATTTCACTAGTCGATTTAAATATTAAAATATTCAATTTTCGCAAATTAACTCTTAATTCGATTTTAAAACTTCTAAAATATCGTTCTAACTCCAATATGATAAAATAAAATTTTACAAATCAATTTCAATCATATTTAACTCAATTTTCAATCATTTCTGTAATTTAACATATTAAATTACGATTTAATTATTCAATTAAATCCAATTATTCGAAATAAAATTTATTCGACTTATAAATTTCACTTATTAATGCTTAAAATTAATTAAATATGCAATTTTTAATTTATAGAAATTCTGGGTCATTACAATCTTCCACCCTTAAAAGAATTTCGTCCTCGAAATTACCAAGTAAGAAAAGTTACAGAATCCGTTAACTTTCCAAAACAAACCATTCAAATTAGATTTTTTTCCAAATCTCTTAAGTGTTTAACTTTCCCAAAATTCATGGTTAAACTTCATACAATATCTTTACTAAGTTTCCAAATCCAAACTTTAGTTTTCAAAATTTTCCCGATTTTCTCAAAAATATTTTAACGCCTTAAATTTTCGAAAAAATTCGCCATAGTCTCCTTTGCGCGGCTCGATCCAAAAAAAATAACAATATATATATATCACAAATATACATCTCATCAAATGATGAGGCATACCACAGGGAAAAAAAGCATAAAAGTACGATATTTAATCCGAGATATGTACCTTATTATTTTATTAGCGAGCATATACGGCTAATATAGCGCGAAAGCGAGCTCCAAATGCGAAGCAAGCACAATCCGCACCTTCTAAACACTCAACAAACAACATGAGAAGCATGCATATATGAAAATAATATCAATATAAATCATATATCACTACAACAACTACATATGCCAATATAGCAAATGCAACAAAACAACAAATGCAACCACCAAAATCAATATAAATTCACTTCTCATTAATATTTATTGAATTGGTTTTCCAATTGATTCATTAATATTGGAATTTTACTAACATTCATTCATTCGATTTCAGTTAGTTTACATTCACTAATTTATTCACATTAATTCGCCTTCAATCCAAATCAAATCCAATTCTATTCAAATTTATTTACTTCCAATTTGGATTCAATCACATAGCTTTTAATTTCGCTAATTCAATTTCATTAACGCTTAATGAATTATATACAATCAACTAACATTCACAAGACAACCAATGTATATTCAACATAACCGAATTATTTAATTTACATTCAATTTGGTCCAACATTTTTAATTCCAATTGGTTGATATTTAATTGACTTTCATTCAATTTATTCAATTTCCATTAAGATTAGCTTTTAATGAATTAACACTTATATTCATTGTTTCATAATCATTCAATTGATTAATATTTCATCCATTAATCAATTCAATTGTTAATTCCTTTAACAATATAAAGTTGAATTTCATTAATATAACTCAAGTTCAAATTCTTAATGACTTCACTTCATTAATTCACTTATTAATTTACTTTGACACCAAAATCAACTTTATTCAACTTTACATAAGTAATCAACTTTATTCAACTTTACATAAGTTATATTCTCTTTCAAACATCATTTATTTGACTTAACTTAAGTTTCCACTTGTAAATTCAATTCAGATTTCAATTCTAAAGTAAATTCCATTTAACTTCCAATTTTATCAATTCAACTTTGTTTAAATACAACTGAATTCATATTATTTTTTTCTTCCAGTCATTAATTAAATTTTCACATTTTAATCATCCAAGTTAAATTTCATTTTTAACTCCTCACTTTAAATTTTAATTTCAAAAATTTCAAATCTAATGACTTCCTTGGTTATATAAGCTATTTCAGATTTTATAATCTTATTTGACTATAATGTTATCATTCAAAACATCCAAGTTATATAATAATTTCAAAAAATATTTCTTTTCCCTTTTTTTTCTATCAAAATATAATTTGGATGAAATTATTTCATTCATCCCTATCGAAAACAATATTGTATCGAATTGTGCTATTCAAGTGTTTAGAAACCCCTTCGGCATAGTTGTGCTGACCGTGCTGACGAAGGTTCATATGCCACTCAATATATCAATCAATACAATATAAAATCATTTTATATTCACTAAAAAATACGCGCTCATATCTATTATTACACTCATACTCATTCTAGAGTACTACTGACTCTATCTCTAATGAGTAATACCCAACAGAGCCATGGTTGTCGCTTAACCATATGCTCTGATACCACATTGTACGGACCCTATTTGTAGCGACCCGTTAAATTCAATGATATTAAATGAGTCAATTTGATATGTTTTCTAATCTAATTTAAATTGAAATAGAAGTCTTAGGATTTTTAATGGAGTAAATGTAGGGGTTAGCTAGTAACTGTAATTAAAGGTAAATAATTTAAAATGTTTATATGACATAGATTGAAATAACGAAAATTTGTGTTTGTGGTTATAAGTCATAATTAGTTGATTAAAATGGTATTAATGAAATAATAACTGAATTGAATTGCAAATATATAAACATTAGAAAATTTATTTGGTGGATTAAATTTGTTAAAGTTCATAAGTTTTGTAATTTAATTTAGTAGAAACTTTAAATTATAAACGAAGATCGAACGCTAAATTTAATTATGTAAATGGTGACTTAAGACCTAGTTATAGGAATTGGAATATAATCCAATTTGAATTAAGTAGAAGAAGGATTTGATTAATATGTAAGTTATTGTTCAAGGTATTGAATAAAAATTGGAAACCCAATTATAATTAATGATAATAACGTTAGTATTAGTTAATAAATATATTTCAATGCAGTACCCAAATGAATGGAATAAAATGAATATATATTGAATAGAAATGAAATGTAAGGTAAATGACGATTGTGTAAAATCAGTACAAGTTCGAAATGCATAAACCTTAATAAACATTCCAATTTAATAAATTTATGCAAATGTGGGACTTAGTGATAAGCGAGTAATTATGGGTATGATAACAATTAGTATAAAATTCCTATTTCAGTGGCATGTTGCAATGGGTGATTTAGTTTGGGATTTTTATTAAATTTTGATGGAATTATTTAAGGTTTACAATAACAGAAGTTTAGGAGTAAAGTGAGATAATTGAAAATTTTAATCATTCATATAAGTCATTTGTTTATTAATATGAGTTAGCTAATAAAATTTAATTTGGGCAATACCTATATATTGGAAACACATTTGTAAAGTGTAATTAATTGAATTTGGTGAATTGGGAATGAATCCAAGGTTATAGGAATTGATGTAATACTACGCAAATAAAAGGTAACTGCATAAAATCAATGTTTCGTAATAAATTGTAATTGATAATTAAGTAGGAATGGGTTTGAATTTGACAAAAAGGAAAATTTATTATTTGCTTACCCATCTATTCAATCTATTGAATTTGATCAGATCCATTTGCAATTAAACGAATTTATTTACAAGTTAGTATGTATTTAGCTGATAACTATAAACCAATTAGGGCAATCGGATATATATATTACCAGTTAAGTTATATAAGATAATGGTTGACTTAATTAAGAGAGTTTATGTAATAATTTCATTTATTTTGTAAGTGGAAATAAAACGTTAATGATAACAAGTATTCAAAATTTACCATCTATTTAGTATATTAAGTATAATTGATAATCAACTGCAGCAAGTAATAAATAATAAATACGTAACGTTAAATGAAGTAATATTTGAAATTTAATATTTAGAAACTATGTAAATATAAGTGCAGATGAAATTGGGGATATTTACATATTGAAATATGAATCCAATGATAAATCAATCTAATTGACAATAAATAATGGAAAGTAAATTTTATTAAATTTTGGAAATTTAATATATATATATATATATATTGGTGAAATTAATGAAATTTGAGGATTTCTAAATTTAATTCGACAAGTTAAATTTTGTTTAAATAAGTATAGGTGATTGAAAATTTTATAATAATAAGAATCATCAATTATCAAAGAGAAATGGGAAATTGGATTTAATTGACTAAATTTTGATTTATTTAATGAGTATAAAAATAGCCATTTTGGCCACGGACTCGGATTTCGACGAAACTAGTTCCATCGGATCCGTATCGGTGAATTATTATAGGGTTTCAAGTTTCGTATCGATCGGACCTGTCGTTTGATCGTACGGACGTGAAACGCCTTGAAATCGATTTAATTAAGAAATCAATTTGAAATCAATTTGGAAATTTTGTTTTCAGCATAACTTCTTCATACGTTCGAATTTGGACGTGAAACTTTTTCCATCGCGTTCAAAATATTTTAAATTACCTATTTGGATAAATAGATTTAACAAATTCGATTTCGGAGGCATAGCGGGCTTTTTGGGCCATAGTTTGTTCCGCACGTTCATTCTACGGTCTATCTACTCTATCTCTAACCCCTCTATATAAACCTAGCTACAAGCCCTAGCCTCCGCCTAATTTCATTTTAGCTGCGTGTATATTTTCTTCAAGCTCCTCTTCTTCTTCAATGGGTGCAAACCCTAGATCCAATCAATTCAAAAACAAAATGAAATTTCAAACACCACAGAAAATTCCAAAAAAAATATATGTTGAAGTTTTCAATATGCGTAGTCTACTGGAGGTGTTCGTTTCTGTATACGATGCTCGGATCAACGACAAATTGCAGTCAAACCCTGGAAATTTCGAAACCCTAGGAGAATTTGGGGGTTTTTGATCTGGGCTCTAATTGATGAAATTGGCATATGGGTTTTGTGGATAGTGGAGTTGGAAGGCAATCTGAAGTGGTCGCATCGCCTATAGGGGCTGGGGATGGCCGGAAATCGAGTATTAGGGTTGCAAAACCCAAACGGTGACGGTGACGAACGTGAGTCGCACGGATACCAAGGGAGGCGGCTCACCGTGGCATGCTCAATGGCGTGGGTGTCGAGGGTAGAGGCGGCGCGTAGGGGAAGGTCAGGCCGGTCAAAGGAGGGACCACGGTTGTGCAGCGACAAGTCTGGGTCGTGTACGTCTTCCTGTTCGTGTGATAAGGTGTGATGACGTGGCCATGTTGATTGTTTTGTTTTTGTTTGTTTATTTTAATTTCAATTGCATATCGTTTAATTGTGATAACTTCGTCATATGAACTCTGTTTCACACGAAACTTTTTTTGTTAGGATCGTAATTAAATTTCGGATCTAATGACGCTGGTTTGGACAAATTCTGAGACCGTCAAAATTTTGAGTTTAAATTGAATTTAAATTCGATTTAAATTCCAAAGGTGAGTGTTTTAACCCACTCACAACTACTAGAAGCTTTTATGTTTGTTAAATTAATTTTAGAAATGAATAGAAATTTATTTAGGAGTATTTGGCATGTTTATTTCACTCATATTTGTTGAATTGCATTTATTAAATTTAACTGTTAATTTAATTCATTTATTGCGTATTAATTGATAGTTAGAATTTATTTGTTTGCCTATAAACTGCTAGTTAACAGTTATATAGATTATTACTGAATATAAACTGTTAGATTAATAGTTGTTAAATTTAATCTGAATAAAATTGCCAGTTATTACCTGTTATATATATTATCAAATATAAATTGTTATTGATTGATATTGCTTGATGATTATGATTGGATGATGGGTGATGTTGATGGATGTTTTATTGTATATCATTAAATTGCAAATTTTCATGCATATTTCCTTTCATTCGGGATTGTGGTTTGAAATGATATACAACCGCAAAATTTTATATCTTTTAAATTGCGGATTGAAATGATAAATATCCGTATCACTTGACCATAGGATAGAAAATTTTATACAAGCACCGCGGTCTATATATAACTATTTAAATGTGATTTCTATGGTTTGGATGGATTACGGTTTATAATAATCTTCAATTTTATATTGTATAAATATTATTCTTCCATATATATACATATGAAGTTGAAAATTTTGAAATTAAAAGGTGTATAAAAATCTTCATTTAAAAATGGAAGAAAATTAAGAAAATAGAGTTTAATAATTTATATCATATGTTTAAATGTTAAGTTTGGAAATTTTAAGATATGATATTTATAATTGGATTTTTCCCAAAATAAATTGAAATGAATATTCTAGTATAATTTGAATTGGGAAAATATATATATTTTATTACTAGAAATTGAAGTCTTATTATTTATGGATTTTATGTGAATATTCAAGACTAATTAATAGAACAATTGATCTGTTGAAAGAATAAAATCCAATTTTAGTTTGAAATATTGTTACTCAAAATGGATATACGTATATATAAATAAATTGAAGTGGTTTTGGAACTTGAGAGAGATAATATAAATTTTGGTTTAGACTTTAATAAAGAAATGTATTTGTAAAGCCATGAGAACTATTTTCTTTACAAAGTAACATTTAAGTTAAACCATTTAATTCATATACCGTTGAATGTCCAAACCATTCAAGTTTTTTTTTTTGAAGTTATGGTTTTAAATTGTGATTTTCAAAATATTATGCTTTGAAAATATTCGATTTTCAGACGTTATGAAGTTAAAGCATTATGATTTTGGAAAAGAATTATATTTGTGATAAGTGATAAAATATGATTTTGGGTTTTGAAATGATATCGTATTCATGATTATGAAATGGAATGTTTATTCTGATTTTTAAAGTATAACCTATTTTTAAATGACCGCGGTGTTATAATAACGATGGGTTGGCAAAGAGACCGGGATCGGATATGGACATACTCTCTGTCGATACCGAAAACCACTTTGACTAACCGTGTGCGCGGTGGAGATTCCAGAATGAAGTAGGTGGTGGCGACGTTTCCTATAAGGTAAATACGTGGACCCGACTCCCGTGAGTTGGCATAAGGTGGCTAAAACAGGAGCGATTCTCAGGCCAATGAGGTCATTCCTCTGATCGGACCCTCCTCTTCGATATTATACTTTGACTTGGATTGATTCAGTGGCCACTATTATATTTTGATTTTGGGGAGTTAGTCCGAGGTGGGCGGTAACTGCGGCTACGCGTTTCCACCAGCCTGGATAGCAATTGGTATATCTACCCTGGCATTGCCTGGTTGTGCCGTGTCACCTGCTATACCGAGTCTTTACTACGAGTTTCTATTTGTGTCGTACCTATGGAGTATCCTCTGGTAGCTTCCCGATCAGGAGGTATTACGGTACTGTATAGACTATTGGCATTTTACGTGTTAAGGTGGAAAATGTAAAGCCTTAACGCTATTTAAAAGTAAGTTTATTTTATAAATAGACACTATTTTAATAGCGCAATATACTACATAGTAAATAGTTTAACGGATCCTTAGGAGATGTAAATCCCGAACATCTCTTGAGTTATTGTACTCATATTTATTTCTGTTAATTTAACTCACATAAGATCTTTTAGTTCTGACTCGAGTGTTTTTGTCTTTCAAATTCGCTCGGGTCAGTCCGAGCGTTTCAGGATCGAAGACTTTAGCTTTAGAGGACGAAGACGAAGAATTCGTATTATTATTATTTATAGTATTGCACCACACTCATACTGTTCCGCTGCATTGATTGTATTGGTATGTGTAACTCTGATATTTATTGTATAAAGCAAATCAAGTGTTTGTAAACTGTTTTGAACTGTATATTTATTATTATATTTTATCCTTCCGCTGTGAGATTCTGTTTTGTTTTTATTTCTTCTCTGTTTTTCTTATTTACCCCATAACAATCCGCCCTTCCGTATGGTTTGAACTGGCACGTGTGTCGGTTTAAAGTGTGCGAAAAGGCGGGATGTTACAGTTGGTATCAGAGCTTTGGTTTAGCGATAAACCTTGGTTTTGTGGGGTTTGACTCTTTGTTAATAGGGTAGTAATACCCTATGGGAGTCGCTGAGTGTATATATACGAGAGAGCGTATTTGTTAGTTTTATAAAAAGATTTTGATATTATGTTCCTCTGTTCCGTTTTGTATTTATAAATTCTGGTTGATGCATGGGACGCTATGCCATCAATAGGGATTTCTAAACACTTAATAGGACAGACCGACATAATATTTGTTCTTAATATAGGCGAATGAAATAATTTTGCCTATTATATTTTCTATATATAAAAAATATTTTTATAAAGATATATATATATATATATATATATTTGGTTGCTATAGATTGGGTGTTAGGAAATAAAAATATTTATAACAATTGAAGCTAAGTTGAAATTATAATAAATCAACTTGGAGATTTTAGAACTTAAGTCCGGGATTTTGAAAATCTGTTTTCAATGGATTTATGGGATATAGGGATTTGGTTTATAAGTATTTTCTTATATAAATATTTAGTATAATTCGGAAAAATTATTTTAAAGAAGATTTTGGAGAATATAAATTTTGTACTTTCCTCTCTGTCGCTGGAAAATAATTTCGGTGATGACGGCCGCATCATCGACTTTCATTTTCGAGTTTCGAAGGGGAAAGGCCCCTGTAGTAAATTCTACTGCAGATTTATGTTGGAAATATCTGAATTTGTTTGTTTTAAATATAATTGAGATATAAAGTTGTAGGAAACTAATTATCTATTATTTCAAAATAAATTGAAATTTGACCCGGAATTTAATTCTAAAATTTTCCATTAATTAATTGTTAAATTTTAGTGGAATAAAAAAAAGTAAGTAATAAATCGATTGAAAACCTCTAATAAGTAAGAGAATTAATGCTAAGTATAAAGGAAGTTAAAAATTTAAATTATAAATAATGGTAAAGATTTATTGGAAAATCAATGAATTAAAAGAATTGAGATTAAACTAGTATAAGTTCAATTGCATTTCTCTTTAAACATATATAACTTACCAAATATGAAAGGTTGAAATGTTAATTAAGAGATTTGAATAGAATATTATGCAAGTTGAAATGTTGGAAATTTTGGATTATTCTATGAATTGCTATTATATAAATAAGAATTTAGTGGTATAAACTTAAGTTATAATTGAAATTTTACTGAAAATAAGTAAAGAATTATTAATAGGTGATATGAACTTAAGTAAATAAAATGAAATTCTTTAGTAAATAAGGATTGATTGTAGGGTTATTAACTTAAGTATGTTTTAAATTTCCCCTATTCTAATATAATGGAAAGTAGGAATAATAAATAAATGACTGTAAACCCAAAGTAATAAATTAATAAAATTCCTTTATTTATAAGAATGAAGGTTATAAGGTTAATAATTTAGGTGTAACTAAGAAAGTTACTGTAATTTAATATAATAGAAACGTAAACATTAAATAAAGGAATAAAATTAAGGGTAAGTTGAAATTGTAATATATATAACGAATATATATTTATTGAACCATTAATTAAGAAAAAAAGGAATTGAAAAGAAACTTGGAAATTTTCACTTACACTCTTAGGACATATATAAACTTACCATATAATAAAAGTTGCAATGTTAGTAAGAAAATGTAAAGGGAAATCTTACAAGTGGAGTTTGAGGTAATTAAGGTATTCAATAAATTTGCTGTTAGTAATGAGAATTAATTGTACAAACTTAAGTTAAATTGGAAATTTTACTATATAAGTAAAGATATGTAGTATAAATAGATAATATAACCGTTAGTCAATAAATTGGAATACCAATATAATGAATTTTGAAATAAATGGAAAATGAAATAGTAAGAAATATAGAAACCCCTCCATGAATGAAAGGAAGAAAATCAAGCCACGGAAGCATGAAATAAATGTATAATAAGTAATTTGGTTGTTGGTTTGAATTGTATTGTTTGATTTATGTTTGTTGGGTAAGAAATTTGAAGTTGTTGGGTGAATAAATAATCTATCTTTGTTCCATCCAAGACTGTTGAGTAAACGATGCACTTGATAGTTAATTTCATCTCATACAAATTTCAAGTTTGAACCCAAACAACTATTTGTTTGATGGATTAAATGGTTGCTTTGCTTTGTGTATGTATGCTGTTTGTAAGGCTGATGGTTGAATTGTTTGGTTGATTAATGATTGAATCCACTTGAATAGTTCACTTTAAAATAAATATTTAATCTTTTAGATTATATAAGTGAATACAGGTGATGGAAGCAACTGCTACTACTTTTGGTTCCATAATAATAAGCGTATATTGCCCGACAAATAGGTACGTTTTCGGATTTCGTTTTGAAGCGCTATTTTATATAATTTCCCGTGTTGGGATATAATATTTGGATAATATTTGTAATATATTTGTTATATTTTGATATTATATTTTCTCCAGAGTCTCTCCGTACAAAGGAGACTCTGCCAAAATTTTCCGTAAATTTTGGACTTAGAAATTTTGTGAAAATGTTTTCCAACTTTAATAATTTAAGTATAAAGGCTATAATGACTATAATACGGGCATAGCTCATTTAAGGTAATTAATTTAGTAAATTATTGATTATAAGTTAATATTTGAAATAGATGTACTGTTTTAATTCTTCCTTCTCCCTTCTTTTTCCTTTTCGGGGACGAAAAGTTTTGAGTGGGGGAGAGTGTAACGACCCGTTAAATTCAATGATATTAAATGAGTCAATTTGATATGTTTTCTAATCTAATTTAAATTGAAATATGTTAACGCTAAAATTTGAACGCTAACACCCCGGTGTATAAAGTGAGATCGTGAAAGCACCACCCGATAACTCGGGAACAGATTATAAGCAGATAATAGTGAAAAAACAGTAAACAACAGCAATTTTATAGTGGTTCGGCTTGAGAGATAGCCTACGTCCACTTTGAATATCTTTATTGACGATTTGATTACAAGTCAATGCAGTTACACTTTGATTACAACACACTTTGAGTTTCAAGTGACTTTGAACAAGTAGCCTAAACTTCAATGTCGATCCAAATCTTTGAACACATGTTTGACATGTTTGATTTCTTCGTGAAGTTTCTTGAAGTTGTTGAAGTAGTCTAGAATGCAGCAGAGTAACGGCGCTTGAAATGAATCAGCCCAAAGTCCCCTTTCTGTTGGAGTTATGGGCGTATTTATAGGCATCTTCGGAGTTAGTTCGTAACTCGTACACGACTCACGATGAGTCGTAACTCGTGTACGACTCACGATGAGTCGTAACTCGTGTACGACTCACGATGAGTCGTAACTCGTATACGACTCATGGTAGGTCGCGGCTGATTTACTGGGTTCATGGCTTGGCCCAGAGTTATGCACCCATCTGAATGAATGATACAAGTTCTAAGTCGTTCACGAGTTAACCAAATGCAGTTTCCTTTATGCTAGCATGAGTCGTACACGACTCATCATAGGTCGTAAGTCGTCAGCGATTCTTATCTCGTAGACCTTTTAATTCGTAGAGTCTTTAACTCATAGTGGCCTTAACTCGTAGATCTTTTAACTCGTAGGTCGTTCAGCCCTTGAATTGTTAGGTCGTGAAGACCTTGAGTCGCACAGTTCTTGAGTCGTTGATCCACTGAGTCAGCCTGTCTCCTGAACCGTTAACCCTCTTGAGTCGTTCCATTCCTCTAAGTCACCTTGAACCTTAACTCGTTAAGTCGTGGCACTTCTTAGGTCGTCCAATCCTTGAGTCGTTAAGCTTATTGAGTCGTTAACCTTATTAAGTCGGCAACCTTGTTAAGTCGGCAACCTTATTAAGTCGGCAACCTTATTAAGTCGGTAAGTCGTGCCACTTGTTAGCTCGTTAACCCGCTTCATCAGTTAGGTCGTTGACTTCGAGTAGAAGATAGGTCGCTCCATTCTCTAAGTCGTATACCGTTTTGGACGGGGCGCTGCCCCGCACCCCGCCGGGGGCGCTACCCCCTGGACCCCTGCGACCTGACCGGGCAGGTCGATCACCGTAGTGGTGGCGTTTCCCCCGCACCTCCACCTTGGGGGGTTGGCACCCCCCCTGGACCCCCCTCCGTAGGGGATCTTATCTGAAAAGCCATTCAACAGAACTTGCTTTGTTGGGATGCTGAGTTGACTATTCTTCGAGACGAACTATCATTGGTTTCTCGGTCGATTTTTGATATCACGGCCATGCTAAAAAAGTGGAGTTAACACTTGCCCCTCGAAGTATACGCCTAGGGACTAGGCGTGTGCTTCGATTCTTCTTAACTCGTGCTTTACTGAGCTACTGAGCTTGTACTTAGGCAACTTTGCTTTGTTTTGACCTGAAGCCTTTTAAACATGACCAATGCGATTCAATGGAACTTTGACCTGAACTTGTTGCATCTCTTTACAGATTATTTTAACAACCTGTTAAACGCACCATTTGCAGAAAAATAGGGCGAATATACTCATCACCGATTGCCCATATCGAGTGATGGATTAGATCAAAGAACTGGTATTTTACTGTAAGCAAATTAGTATGGTCTTGATGAAGTGTTGCGAATCAATTATCTTGAATGAAGTATCAACACAAAGTTTACACAGTTATAACTGCTATCTGCATTGACACCGCACTTACTTTCAAATAACAAGCCTTGAATTCTTCTGAATTGACATATGCCAACCAGTATTATTTCAAGTATTGCTTTATTTACTTGTTATTTTAGTAGCTTTGCACAACACTTCACACGCTTTTAGAAAACGTGCACCTTTACTTTTGAATATTCAGTTCTTCATATAGAACGTCTTTTCGATAAGAAGAGTAGTGGGGCAAACTGGATCTTCCCATTTCTGGGATTTTCAAAATCTGAGTTGTCCGGTACTAATTTCATTCTTTACTTTTGCAGCACTTCCTTCCTCTTTCCGAATATTCCAGTCAGAAGTCAATTTTTTTTTTAAAAGACTAAGTGCTGTGACGGTTAAGGAGAGGAGCGTTAAATTTTTTGCTGAAAGATGAATTTTTGCACTAATTTGGATTTTTGCACTCTTTTTGGTCGACTCAGCTTCATGATGCCCCTGGCTTTCAAGCAGAATCTTCAGATGCCCCAACTTTCGCAAAGGAACTTGCATCAATGGAACCTATTGCGGAGGCCTTACTGGTGTAATGTTTTACTCCATTTGACGGTGTGGGGTCATCCTTCTTGTTTTGCCTTTTGAAACCTGCACGTGCATAACAAATTTTATAGAAACTTTTGTCTGTATTTGAGAATGTATTTATTTCTCATTTTCATACAAGTTTTTTTTTTATTCTCTTTGCATGATATTGCAGTGAGCTTGTGGTACGTTGCTTGGGTTCTGCTTTTATTAATGTAGCAATATTATATTGCCCCCATACCACAACTCATTGTAATATTCTCCTTTTTGAGGAGATTTTGGAGAACAATTCTTCTGTTTTTAGAAGACTTGTACTCTTACTTTAGAGAATAACTCTTCCATTTTGAGAAGGCATGCACTCTTTCTTTAGAGAATAATTTTCCATTTTTGAGGAAATATTATTCTTGCTTTAGTAGAGTGCGCCTTGTGTTGGAGAAGCCTTTCTTTTTTTTCTTTTCTTTTTATTGCGCCTCGCTGGAGGGCTTTGATTTGACATTTCAACTCTGGAGAAGTGGGCCTCCGCAGAGATTGCACTTCCTTCCTGGTGAAATGTGCCCCCGAAGAGGTCTTTATTTGGCATTTCAGCTCTGGAGAAGTGGGCCTCCGAAGAGTTTGCACTTCAGCTCTGGTGAAATGTGCCCCCGAAGAGGTCTTTATGTGGCATTTCAGCTCTGGAGAAGTGGGTTTCCGAAGAGTTTGCACTTCAGCTCTGGTGAAATGTGCCCCCGAAGAGGTCTTTATTTGGCATTTCAGCTCTGGAGAAGTGGGCCTCCGAAGAGTTTGCACTTCAGCTCTGGTGAAATGTGCCCCCGAAGAGGTCTTTATTTGGCATTTCAGCTCTGGAGAAGTGGGCCTCCGAAGAGTTTGCACTTCACCTCTGGTGAAATGTGCCCCCGAAGAGGTCTTTATGTGGCATTTCAGCTCTGGAGAAGTGGGCCTCCGAAGAATTTGTCCTCAGCTCTGGTGAAATGTGCCCCCGAAGAGGTCTTTATTTGGCATTTCAGCTCTGGAGAAGTGGGCCTCCGAAGAGTTTGCACTTCAGCTCTGGTGAAATGTGCCCCCGAAGAGATCTTTATTTGGCATTTCAGCTCTGGAGAAGTGGGCCTCCGAAGAGTTTGCACTTCAGCTCTGGTGAAATGTGCCCCCGAAGAGGTCTTTATTTGGCATTTCAGCTCTGGAGAAGTGGGCCTCCGAAGAGTTTGCACTTCACCTCTGGTGAAATGTGCCCCCGAAGAGGTCTTTATGTGGCATTTCAGCTCTGGAGAAGTGGGCCTCCGAAGAGTTTGCACTTCAGCTCTGGTGAAATGTGCCCCCGAAGAGGTCTTTATTTGGCATTTCAGCTCTGGAGAAGTGGGCCTCCGAAGAGTTTGCACTTCAGCTCTGGTGAAATGTGCCCCCGAAGAGGTCTTTATTTGGCATTTCAGCTCTGGAGAAGTGGGCCTCCGAAGAGTTTGCACTTTAGCTCTGGTGAAATGTGCCCCCGAAGAGGTCTTTATTTGGCATTTCAGCTCTGGAGAAGTGGGGCTCCGAAGAGTTTGCACTTCACCTCTGGTGAAATGTGCCCCCGAAGAGGTCTTTATTTGGCATTTCAGCTCTGGAGAAGTGGGCCTCCGAAGAGTTTGCACTTCAGCTCTGGTGAAATGTGCCCCCGAAGAGGTCTTTATTTGGCATTTCAGCTCTGGAGAAGTGGGCCTCCGAAGAGTTTGCACTTCACCTCTGGTGAAATGTGGCCCCGAAGAGGTCTTTATTTGGCATTTCAGCTCTGGAGAAGTGGGCCTCCGAAGAGTTTGCACTTCACATCTGGTGAAATGTGCCCCCGAAGAGGTCTTTATGTGGCATTTCAGCTCTGGAGAAGTGGGCCTCCGAAGAGTTTGCACTTCAGCTCTGGTGAAATGTGCCCCCGAAGAGGTCTTTATTTGGCATTTCAGCTTTGGAGAAGTGGGCCTCCGAAGAGTTTGCACTTCAGCTCTGGTGAAATGTGCCCCCGAAGAGGTCTTTATTTGGCATTTCATCTCTGGAGAAGTGGGCCTCCGAAGAGTTTGCACTTCAGCTCTGGTGAAATGTGCCCCCGAAGAGGTCTTTATTTGGCATTTCAGCTCTGGAGAAGTGGGCCTCCGAAGAGTTTGCACTTCAGCTCTGGTGAAATGTGCCCCCGAAGAGGTCTTTATTTGTCATTTCAGCTCTGGAGAAGTGGGCCTCCGAAGAGTTTGCACTTCAGCTCTGGTGAAATGTTCCCCCGAAGAGGTCTTTATTTGGCATTTCAGCTCTGGAGAAGTGGGCTTCTGAAGAGTTTGCACTTCAGCTCTGGTGAAATGTGCCCCCGAAGAGGTCTTTATTTGGCATTTTTGCTCGCCCATGTCTTTTCACCATTTGATCCTCAGCGATTTCCCATTATCATTTCCAAACCCGCATTTCCTTCTTTTGGAAGTAGTTTATTTTATCCAAAGAAGTGTACTTCATTGTTAAGTGAGCTCGTAGGGGCGGACACAAGCTACTTAATCGAATGTTCGTTTGCACAAACGATCTCGATTAGTTTGCAAAGGCCCACCTCCGGTTGAATCACTCACTGTTTGTTTGAAGCACTTCTTATGTAGGATTTGGGTCTGAAATTTTTGTGGCCTGATATTCGCCTGTTGAGTGATTTGTAGGAATCGCTTGGCTTTGTGATGTGTTGACTAGGTGAGCTTTGCTTTGATTGCCTGCAACATTAAATCGACATTTTAGCAATATATTTTAAGATCTTTGCATATCGAAATGAAACAAGCATTTTATAGTAATAGAAAGTTCAAGATTTATAGTTCCTCTTATTTATCTGCACTGTTTTTACAATGGCATTTTATACAGGAATCACAAGTCCAGTATTATTCTATGAATTTTAAGCAAAAGCCATTAAGTGAAATATGGCCATTAGGCATTATCTTCCAGAACAAGGATATTCGCTCCCCCCGGGGCTTGTCTCAAAGCACAAGCATATCTTTCCATCTCGTCCCAACTTCTGTCCGCTGGGTGAGGGCCCCCTGTGATAGCATTAATGATAAGCCTCTCAGATCCCTGCGTTGCAGTTCTTTCATTTGGGCCGTAATGATGAGTGAGAAGTATTTGCCCCTGAGTGGGTGAGGATGGATCATTCCTGTTTCTACGGACTTATTGCTGAAGTTTATTCTCTTTCAACAGCTTCTCAATCAGATCCTTCAAATGGCGACACTCGTCAGTGTCATGGCCAGGTTGATTGTGGAATTTACAGAATCCTTCACTTTGCGTCGCATTTTTCCTTAGCCTCAACTTTTGTGGTTTAGGATATTCAACAATATCCTTTGTTGCCAAGAAAATGTTCTCTGGAGTATTAGTTAAGGGAGTATAATTCGACGGTTCCAAGCGCATAAACTCGTCGGCCTTCTTATAGAATTTCTCAAGTGAGTTTGGCTCCGTCATTTTTAGCCATTTGCCAAATTCACTCGATTTATCGATAGCCCGCATCAGATAAGTCAAAATCATCCGTGGCTCTGCGTTATCAACTCGGCCAAGGCTATATTGAAGCGGTTTAAGAACGATCTGATAGACTCCCCGGGATTTTGTTCTAGACTAGAGAGTGACATTATATCCTTGGCCTTTGTAGCATATAGCCTGAACTGATCTTTGAACTTTCGTGTTAAGTCGGAAAATTGATCCACGGATCTAACTGGCAGCTTTGTGAACCAAAGTAAGGCCACTCCCTCTAAGTATACCGGAAAGTATCGGCACTTGATTTCATCTGTTGCTCTTGCCCCAGTCATATGCCAATCGTACTTGTACAGGAACTGATTAGGGTCACTTGTGCCTCGATAGGTCGGGATAGTAGGAGGTACAAATTTCCTTGGAAACTCTGCCTTCAAGATCTTTTCGGTGAACGGTGTCTTACTTGGAGCAAACCCCCAATCATTTTCATCCTCTTGCCTCTGCATGCTCTCTTTCATAATTGAGCGAATCATCCCTGATAGGTACTCCTTATCATTCAGAGGCTTTCCCGGGCAGAAGTCAGCTGCTCTTTCAGAGGTTTGCCTGGGCAAATGTTCGCGAAAATTTGGCTGCGGCCTTGAACCTTCAGCTTGAGAAGGTGCCCCTGCGGCGGTGCCAACTCCTCTTTGAGGGATACCGTTCTCTCGGGAATCATGGGCATCATCTGCAAAGATCTCTTCATTATTTTCTGCTTGACGATTGCCTCCAAGTAAAGCATTCATTCTTTCCAGCGTTCGAGCGTTCTGGGCTTCCATTTGCTGATATAACCCAGAAACTGCAGCATCAAACACCTCTTGTGTAATTCCAACACTCGGAGCTGCTTCATTTGGAGCTGCTTCATTTGAAGCAAGAGAAGTGGTAGTATTCTCATGAGCATCACCGGATCTGTCAGATCTACTCTTTCTACCCGGAGCCATGATTTCGGATAAACTTCTTGTCTTTAGAGAGGTTACTTCAACAAACTTTCGTGGAGCAATGATGATGATTTGCCTGAATTCGATTCTCAGTGAAAGCACCAAAAATGTTAACGCTAAAATTTGAACGCTAACACCCCGGTGTATAAAGTGAGATCGTGAAAGCACCACCCGATAACTCGGAAATAGATTATAAGCAGATAATAGTGAAAAAACAGTAAACAACAGCAATTTTATAGTGGTTCGGCTTGAGAGATAGCCTACGTCCACTTTGAATATCTTTATTGACGATTTGATTACAAGTCAATGCAGTTACACTTTGATTACAACACACTTTGAGTTTCAAGTGACTTTGAACAAGTAGCCTAAACTTCAATGTCGATCCAAATCTTTGAACACACGTTTGACAAGTTTGATTTCTTCGTGAAGTTTCTTGAAGGTGTTGAAGTAGTCTAGAATGCAGCAGAGTAACGGCGCTTGAAATGAATCAGCCCAAAGTCCCCTTTCTGTTGGAGTTATGGGCGTATTTATAGGCATCTTCGGAGGTAGTTCGTAACTCGTATACGACTCACGATGAGTCGTAACTCGTGTACGACTCACGATGAGTCGTAACTCGTGTACGACTCATGGTAGGTCGCGGCTGATTTACTGGGTTCATGGCTTGGCCCAGAGTTATGCACCCATCTGAATGAATGATACAAGTTCTAAGTCGTTCACGAGTTAACCAAATGCAGTTTCCTTTATGCTAGCATGAGTCGTACACGACATATCATAGGTCGTAAGTCGTCAGCGATTCTTATCTCGTAGACCTTTTAACTCGTAGAGTCTTTAACTCGTAGTGGCCTTAACTCGTAGATCTTTTAACTCGTAGGTCGTTCAGCCCTTGAATTGTTAGGTCGTGAAGACCTTGAGTCGCACAGTTCTTGAGTCGTTGATCCACTGAGTCGGCCTGTCTCATGAACCGTTAACCCTCTTGAGTCGTTCCATTCCTCTAAGTTGCCTTGAACCTTAACTCGTTAAGTCGTGGCACTTCTTAGGTCGTCCAATCCTTGAGTCGTTAAGCTTATTGAGTCGTTAACCTTATTAAGTCGGCAACCATGTTAAGTCGGCAACCTTATTAAGTCGGCAACCTTATTAAGTCGGTAAGTCGTGCCACTTGTTAGCTCGTTAACCCGCTTCATCAGTTAGGTCGTTGACTTCGAGTAGAAGATAGGTCGCTCCATTCTCTAAGTCGTATACCGTTTTGGACGGGGCGCTGCCACGCACCACGCCGGAGGCGCTGCCCCCTGGACCCCTGCGACCTGACCGGGCAGGTCGATCACCGTAGCGGTGGCGTTGCCCCCGCACCTCCACCTTGGGGGGTTGGCACCCCCCCTGGACCCCCCCTCCGCAGGGGATTTTATCTGAAAAGCCATTACACAGAACTTGCTTTGTTGGGATGCTGAGTTGACTATTCTTCGAGACGAACTATCATTGGTTTCTTGGTCGATTTTTGATATCACGGCCATGCTGAAAAAGTGGAGTTAACACTTGCCCCTCGAAGTATACGCCTAGGGACTAGGTCGTGTGCTTCGATTCTTCTTAACTCGTGCTTTACTGAGCTGCTGAGCTTGTACTTAGGCAACTTTGCTTTGTTTTGACCTGAAGCCTTTTAAACTTGACCAATGCGATTCAATGGAACTTTGACCTGAACTTGTTGCATCTCTTTACAGATTATTTTAACAACCTGTTAAACGCACCATTTGCAGAAAAATAGGGCGAATATACTCATCACCGATTGCCCATATCGAGTGATGGATTAGATCAAAGAACTGGTATTTTACTGTAAGCAAATTAGTATGGTCTTGATGAAGTGTTGCGAATCAATTATCTTGAATGAAGTATCAACACAAAGTTCACATAGTTATAACTGCTATCTGCATTGACACCGCACTTACTTTCAAATAACAAGCCTTGAATTCTTCTGAATTGACATATGCCAACCAGTATTATTTCAAGTATTGCTTTATTTACTTGTTATTTTAGTAGCTTTGCACAACACTTCACACGCTTTTAGAAAACGTGCAACTTTACTTTTGAATATTCAGTTCTTCATATAGAACGTCTTTTCGATAAGAAGAGTAGTGGGGCAAACTGGATCTTCCCATTTCTGCGATTTTCAAAATCTGAGTTGTCCGATACTAATTTCATTCTTTACTTTTGCAGCACTTCCTTCATCTTTCCGAATATTCTAGTCAGAAGTCAATTTTTTTTTTAAAAGACTAAGTGCTGTGACGGTTAAGGAGAGGAGCGTTAAATTTTTTGCTGAAAGATGAATTTTTGCACTAATTTGGATTTTTGCACTCTTTTTGGTCGACTCAGCTTCACAATGCCCCTGGCTTTCAAGCAGAATCTTCAGATGCCCCAACTTTCGCAAAGGAACTTGCATCAATGGAACCTATTGCGGAGGCCTTACTGGTGTAATGTTTTACTCCATTTGACGGTGTGGGGTCATCCTTCTTGTTTTGCCTTTTGAAACCTGCACGTGCATAACAAATTTTATAGAAACTTTTGTCTGTATTTGAGAATGTATTTATTTCTCATTTTCATACAAGTTTTTTTTTATTCTCTTTGCATGATATTGCAGTGAGCTTGTGGTACGTTGCTTGGGTTCTGCTTTTATTAATGTAGGAATATTATATTGCCCCCATACCACAACTCATTGTAATATTCTCCATTTTGAGGAGATTTTGGAGAACAATTCTTCTGTTTTTAGAAGACTTGTACTCTTACTTTAGAGAATAACTCTTCCATTTTGAGAAGGCATGCACTCTTTCTTTAGAGAATAATTTTCCATTTTTGAGGAAATATTATTCTTGCTTTATTAGAGTGCGCCTTGTGTTGGAGAAGCCTTTCTTTTTTTTTCTTTTTTTTTATCGTGCCTCGCTGGAGGGCTTTGATTTGACATTTCAACTCTGGAGAAGTGGGCCTCCGCAGAGATTGCACTTCCTTCCTGGTGAAATGTGCCCCCGAAGAGGTCTTTATTTGGCATTTCAGCTCTGGAGAAGTGGGCCTCCGAAGAGTTTGCACTTCAGCTCTGGTGAAATGTGCCCCCGAAGAGGTCTTTATGTGGCATTTCAGCTCTGGAGAAGTGGGCCTCCGAACAGTTTGCACTTCAGCTCTGGTGAAATGTGCCCCCGAAGAGGTCTTTATTTGGCATTTCACCTCTGGAGAAGTGGGCCTCCAAAGAGTTTGCACTTCAGCTCTGGTGAAATGTGCCCCCGAAGAGGTCTTTATTTGGCATTTCAGCTCTGGAGAAGTGGGCCTCCGAAGAGTTTGCACCTCACCTCTGGTGAAATGTGCCCCCGAAGAGATCTTTATGTGGCATTTCAGCTCTGGAGAAGTGGGCCTCCGAAGAGTTTGCAGTGGGCCTCCGAAGAGTTTGCACTTCAGCTCTGGTGAAATGTGCCCCCGAGGAGGTCTTTATTTGGCATTTCAGCTCTGGAGAAGTGGGCCTCCAAAGAGTTTGCGCTTCAGCTCTGGTGAAATGTGCCCCCGAAGAGGTCTTTATTTGGCATTTCAGCTCTGGAGAAGTGGGCCCCCGAAGAGTTTGCACTTCAACTCTGGTGAAATGTGCCCCCGAAGAGGTCTTTATGTGGCATTTCAGCTCTGGAGAAGTGGGCCTCCGAAGAGTTTGCACTTCAGCTCTGGTGAAATGTGCCCCCGAAGAGGTCTTTATTTGGCATTTCAGCTCTGGAGAAGTGGGCCTCCAAAGAGTTTGCACTTCAGCTCTGGTGAAATGTGCCCCCGAAGAGGTCTTTATTTGGCACTTCAGCTCTGGAGAAGTGGGCCTCCGAAGAGTTTGCACTTCAGCTCTGGTGAAATGTGCCCCCGAAGAGGTCTTTATTTGGCATTTCAGCTCTGGAGAAGTGGGCCTCCGAAGAGTTTGCACTTCAGCTCTTGTGAAATGTGCCCCCGAAGAGGTCTTTATTTGGCATTTCAGCTCTGGAGAAGTGGGCCTCCGAAGAGTTTGCACTTCAGCTCTGGTGAAATGTGCCCCCGAAGAGGTCTTTATTTGGCATTTCAGCTCTGGAGAAGTGGGCCTCCGAAGAGTTTGCACTTCAGCTCTGGTGAAATGTGCCCCCGAAGAGGTCTTTATTTGGCATTTCAGCTCTGGAGAAGTGGGCCTCCGAAGAGTTTGCACTTCAGCTCTTGTGAAATGTGCCCCCGAAGAGGTCTTTATTTGGCATTTCAGCTCTGGAGAAGTGGGGCTCCGAAGAGTTTGCACTTCACCTCTGGTGAAATGTGCCCCCGAAGAGGTCTTTATGTGGCATTTCAGCTCTGGAGAAGTGGGCCTCCGAAGAGTTTGCCCTTCAGATCTGGTGAAATGTGCCCCCGAAGAGGTCTTTATTTGGCATTTCAGCTCTGGAGAAGTGGGCCTCCGAAGAGTTTGCACTTCAGCTCAGGTGAAATGTGTCCCCGAAGAGGTCTTTATTTGGCATTTCAAGCTCTGGAGAAGTGGGCCTCCGAAGAGTTTGCAATTCAGCTCTGGTGAAATGTGCCCCCGAGGAGGTCTTTATTTGGCATTTCAGCTCTGGAGAAGTGGGCCTCCGAAGAGATTGCACTTCAGCTCTGGTGAAATGTGCCCCCGAAGAGGTCTTTATTTGGCATTTCAGCTCTGGAGAAGTGGGCCTCCGAAGAGTTTGCACTTCAGCTCTGGTGAAATGTGCCCCCGAAGAGGTCTTTATTTGGCATTTCAGCTCTGGAGAAGTGGGCCTCCGAAGAGTTTGCACTTCAGCTCTGGTGAAATGTGCCCCAGAAGAGGTCTTTATTTGGCATTTCTGCTCGCCCATGTCTTTTCACCATTTGATCCTCAGCGATTTCCCATTATCATTTCCAAACCCGCATTTCCTTCTTTTGGAAGTAGTTTATTATATCCAAAGAAGTGTACTTCATTGTTAAGTGAGCTCGCAGGGGCGGACACAAGCTACTTAATCGAATGTTCGTTTGCACAAACGATCTCAATTAGTTTGCAAGGGCCCACCTCCGGTTGAATCACTCACTGTTTGTTTAAAGCACTTCTTATGTAGGATTTGGGTCTGAAATTTTTGTGGCCTGATATTCGCCTGTTGAGCGATTTGTAGGAATCGCTTGGCTTTGTGATGTGTTGACTAGGTGAGCTTTGCTTTGATTGCCTGCAACATTAAATCGACATTTTAGCAATATATTTTAAGATCTTTGCATATCGAAATGAAACAAGCATTTTATAGTAATAGAAAGTTCAAGATTTATAGTTCCTCTTATTTATCTGCACTGTTTTTACAATGGCATTTTATACAGGAATCACAAGTCCAGTATTATTCTATGAATTTTAAGCAAAGGCCATTAAGTGAAATATGGCCATTAGGCATTATCTTCCAGAACAAGGATATTCTCTCCCTCCGGGGCTTGTCTCAAAGCGCGAGCATATCTTTCCATCTCGTCCCAACTTCTGTCCGCTGGGTGAGGGCCCCCCTGTGATAGCATTAATGATAAGCCTCTCAGATCCCTGCGTTGCAGTTCTTTCATTTGGGCCGTAATGATGAGTGAGAAGTATTTGCCCCTGAGTGGGTGAGGATGGATCATTCCTGTTTCTACGGACATATTGCTGAAGTTTATTCTCTTTCAACGGCTTCTCAATCAGATCCTTCAAATGGCGACACTCGTCAGTGTCATGGCCAGGTTGATTGTGGAATTTACAGAATCCTTCACTTTGCGTCGCATTTTTCCTTAGCCTCAATGTGATGACCCGGAATTTCTAACAGTTTAAATTTGAATAGTTAATTGGTTTTAAATATTTAAAAGTTAATTTTAATTTGAATTTAAGATATCAATATTTACTTGATAATGAAATCATTGAATTGTATAGCTTACATATTGAATTTTTAAATGAAATTGGGTAAAATTGTTGAATCTGAGATTCTAGGCCTGTTTCAAATAATTTGAAGGCTTATAAAATCTGTAATGATAATTCCGAAGATAATAGAATGGTTGGAATTTAGTTTAAAGGTGATTTGTTCGGTTTTGAGATCATATCGTTTAAATTTAATTTAAAAATAGCCTTGCGAGGAACAGTCTCGGAATTCGACGAAACCAGTTCCATTGGATCCGTAATAACTAGTTATTATCGGATTTCAATTTTCGAAGCAATCAGAGTTGTCGTTTGACCGCGGCAGCTCAAAACGCTTCAAACTATTTTAATCAATTTAATTTAAGATTGGACGTTTTCTTCTGTAACTCGCGCATATGATCGAATTAGGCTCCGAAACACGTTCCATCGTGTTCGGAACGCGGGTAAAATCTTGTAATCGCCTCGCGACATTTCTTAAGAGGAGTTCAAAATTTTAAATGGAAATTAACGAGGCGTTTTGGAAGTTTTGTAAAAATATATATATATATATATATATATATATAAATAAATAAAATTTAATCAACGTGTCAGAGATATTTTTTGGTAAATAAGCGTATGCAGGAAGCTACACGAATCAATATCTATCACTCGTTCCCCTCTAACCTTCAATAGAATCGAACACATGAAAAAGAATTAAAATTAGTAATGAAGTCATGGCCGAAGTCTCCATTCTTATAATCAATAGAACCGAAAAAAAAAATTAAATTAACGGCTGAGGCAATGAAATCGTGGCGAACACTGCCGCTTTCAATTGGGCGGATCTAGGGTTGCGTTTGTTCGGCAATCGTAGGGGTGGAAGCTTGCGTGTCAGGCTCGAGCTCAAGTTTTTGGGAAGAAGCGGCGTTGATGGTCGCGTGGCTACAGATCTGGGTAGGGGAAGCGAGTAGGGGATTTTGGGTGGATCGCGATGTGGCAAGGTTCGATCTTGGTTGTTGGAAGTACGTAAGGCGACGTGATGTTCTCAAGCTCGCAAGGCCAGGCCGATTCATGGAAGAGGAACGCGCCTTGGAGGCGCGAGATGATGGTGGCCGTTGTATTTAGCAGAGGCAAGAGGAGGTCGAAGTGAAGGGTACGGCAATACACGTCGTGGTAATCGGGGGTTTAGGTGGTTTCGAAATTTACGTGAGTATACTCTCATAGTTCTTATCTCTATATACAACCATATGTTTCATTTCGTTTCCAATTGCTTCAAATTGCATGCCCTGCTTACTTGTTGATATACATTAATCCTTTTATACATAAGAATATGATATGTAGGTTCACTCATTATCTTCCTGAGTCGGGTTCTTATAGACAGCTTATTAAATAGATTATTGACCCTTACTACATCAAAAAGTTTAAAAATAAAAGGGGTTTAAAAACACGGGATGGAAGTTTTATTTTATTTAAAATGGGTCGTAAAATGTAAAATATAGGTCCTGTGTTTTAAATTGTTTGATTTAATATAATCATATGATAGGATAATCGTTTACTTCTTAAGTGGTTCAAACGAAATTTAATAATGATAAACAAGTAAGTAATTAAGTTAATGACTTATTTTAAATTAATTAAGGTCTTGATTGATTAATGGATGATTAATCAATATGATTGATTTAAGGGTTAATTAATTAACTTAAGCAATTATGAAAAAAAATATTGCATTAAGCAAAGAATCAAAGAATAATCACATAATGAAGTTAATTTAAGAGATTTATAAATGTTATTAAGGAATTAGATACTGGAAGCAATGAATGTCATCAATTAATTTAAGATTTATTTATGTGAATGGTTAAGGCTATTTAATCTAAGTGATTAATTAAAAGAAATTTTGCTAAATATCATTATAAAATAATAAATCGAGGAGGATTAATTAAGATGGATCGTTAACTGGGTTGTAATGATTATATGTTAAGTAAGGATAATTAACCAATGGATAATCACTTGATAAAAACAAATTAAAGGGTTATCTACTTCGTGTAATTAATTCAGGATTGGTCAAATTAAAGAAATTAACTAAGGAGCATGATTAATTAAAGAATAATTGATCAATAGTGATTATAAGATAGATAATTTAAGTGATCAATTGAGGATCAATGTAAGTAATATGGTGGGGTAAAGCTTAATTAATTTGTGAAAATATTTAAGAATTAAGTACTTATTGTAATTGAAGGATAGTAAATCTAGGATAATTAATTAAGCTGAAAAATGAAGGAATGGATAAATAATTGATTTAGAACTAAGTTATGTTAAATGAAGAAACCAAAGTGACTGAGGTTAGTAATTCAATCAGGATTAATTAATTTAAATTTGTAAGCGATTAAGCTTTGTGCATGGGTGATTGAATGGTATTGAATACTTTGAATTAGTTGATATCTATGATATGAAATGTTGTGTATTCCTTTTGAATAACTTGGGTTGGGAAGACATGAAATTTAAAGAGATCGAGGTCGGGTATTGGAAAATACCCGAAAACCTCTTCGAATTTTTATAAGTTGAATTGGGAAATCAATAGGCTGGATTGAATGATTTAAGGGAATTGGATTATTTTTATCTAAGCTTGGAACTTAGAAATTTATGGAATAAGCATTGTCTTTGGTAAATTGTGAATTGGATAAAATGATATATGTTACCCGGGTTTATATAAGTTGTATGCTCGTATTCCTTGTTAGTTGGATTTACTCACGCTGGTTTCCAGCCTGACCCGGGTGTTACTTTGATGTAATGCTCGGGTCAGACCGAGTATTACAGATTTTCAGGTGGGTACGTTTTGGAGCTCAGGAGGCAAGCATGATGGCAATAATGTATAGAATATTTCCGCTGTATGTATATATTATTGATAAGCTGAGACATGATACTTGTATATATATATTCAGTGACTGTATATATGTGACATTCTGATGTATATTAATGTAATCGACGGATATAGTATTCTTTTGTAAACTATTATTATTTATTATTATATTTTATCCGCTGCGAATGTGAGATGTTGTTTCTGTTCTTTTTCTTCTTCTTCTTCTATCCCTTTCTTCTTTTTCATAACTATCTGGAATTTTCGGCTTCGAAAATTTCGGGTCGTTACATTTGGTATCAGAGCTGAAAGGTTAAGCGAGAACCTTGGCTCTGGTGGGGATTACTCATTTAATAGAGTCAGTAGTACTCTATAATGAGTTGAGTGAATATATGTATATATATATATGAGCGTGTACTTGTTACTTTCTTATATAAAGGTTTTAAATGATTTTATATAAGAATGTAATTTGATATATAAAGCTATATCTTCTTCTAATAAATATTAAGGAGATTGGTTGTTAAATTATTGGAATTAAATTAAGAAGTAATATAATACAATCAAATTGAAATCTTGAATTGGGACTAAGTGAAGAAGGAATATAATACAACCAAATTAAAATTAAATCAATTAAAAATGAAATTCTAGAATTAGAACTCAGAAATTAGAATTTTTTGAAACTTTAAATGAACAAAGTTAAATTTGGTTTAAAAAGGTTAAACCAATCCTTGAGAATTTAACTCGAATTTATATAATTTGAGATGATTTAAATTTGAAGTTGGAATTAAATTCATTCAAATTTAACCCGATTTAGATTAATTGAATTTGGAATAGAATTCCAGAGAATATTTGAAAATAAACTAGGATGAAAATTCCAGAGTAATGTTTAAATATGAATTGGATGGATTGAGAATTTGGAATTTTTGGGAAAATTTAAAATCCCTTTGGATTTGAAAGTGGTTTCCAGATGTTTTGGAGAAATAATAGCATTATTTCAAAAATATTTTTGAGTTGAATTTGAAATCTGGGAGATTTGAAATCAAAAATATTTGGAAATGTTTTTTTTAAAGGAGATAAAAGCATTTAACTCTTTCGGTCACTGGGAAATAACGTTGGTGATGACTGCAGCATCATCGATGTTCATTTTCGAGTTTCTAGAAGAGAAATTTTGCTACCAAATTGTTTTAAATTGGAATTGTTTGTGAAGTGGGTTTGGTTTTGAAATTCAAAAAGGGATAATTGAATTTGCCAAAGAATTTTGGATATGGTTGAATTCTAAGGTGATATTGAAATTTTGGAAAATTTGGTTTAAACTCTGAGATCTTGATTAAAATGTTTCTGGAATAATAAAATTATATTGGCTAGATAAAATGTATAATGACAAGGTAAAAGCAAAATGTGAATGTAATTGATTATAAATAGAAGATGTAAAATTGAAATTATACTTAAAGTTGTACAAATTTAAAGATTAAATGGAATTTGATTTGAAATTAGAAAGGAGTTGTGAATCAATTCAATTTGAATTGGGAATGAATCAAGTCCAACGGAAATTGGAGTAAATTAAATTGGAATTGGGTTAATTTATATGGAGTGGAAATTTAAATTGGATTGTTGGGGAAGTGAATAGTTTTGACTCTAGACCATTTTCAATGTAAATTGTTTTAATATAAATAGTTTTAAATCTATTTTCTTATCTATTTACTATACAACTTTCTTTTTAAAACCTAAACTATTTTATACTGGTTTTGCCACTACTTTTGGAACTATTTAACTATTTTACAACTGTTTTATAAACTAATTATTAATTTTCAACTAAGTTATGAATTAATTATTATTTTACAATTATTTTGCAATTATCTAAAAATTTCTTAAACTATTTAGCTATTTTCCAACTATTTTATAATTAGTTATTTTTCAAAGTAATTATCTATTTTTACAATTTTCAAGCTATTTTCTAAAAATAAACTGGTCGGAGTTCAAACTGTTATTGATTTAAAAACTCAACTGAGAAAAGAATTGAAGTAATAATCCAAATGGGGATTAATGTAAAGGTGAATAAGGAATATGAAATGGTTCTTTTGAACCGAAAGAATATTCTGAGAAATATGAAATGAATAAAGATGGAAATTGGATATTTCTATGGTTTCTGAGAGTGTTTGGAGTATGAAAGGTGTTTTATACAAGAAGGTAAGGATCCAAAGTTTTAAAAATTTATATATATATATCTGAAAATATATATAAAGGATGTTATGAGGATTTTGAGAAAGGCATTTGATTTTTGGAAAAAAAAAATCAATATTGAGTTTTGGAAAGCCTATTTGGAGAATTATCGATTTTGGGATAATCGATTTTGTGTAAAGGAACTTTGTATAATATCATGCTAGGTGTATGATTTGAAGATACTATATATGTATAGTATAAAATGTTTTGATGATGACTCTGGGGAAAAAGGCGCTCCCTTGAAATGGACTTCTCAGGAGTGCCACCGAGTGGTGCTGCCTTGAGCCCAAGGGGGTTCTAAAGTTGATCCTGTGAGGAGTCCGAACAAAACTAGTTCCTGAGGATTATGAGTTGAGTTACCATAGCGTAAGTCGTGTGTGCCGCGGAGAGCCAACAGTTACATGGACTTTTGTTGTGACTGCAACGTAACCGAGGATGTAACTGCGACCTATGGTAACATTGCGAAAGTCGTGTGTGCCGTTGAGAGCCAACAGTCTGCGTTTGAGTTTATCTCGGTAGACTGCGACCTATGTAGGAGTGGAGAAGTTTCATTTCGACAGCGAAATCAGAGGCCGCGGAGAGCCTGCAGTTACATGGACTTTTGCTGCGACGGCAACGTAACCCTGGATGTAACTGTGATCTGTTGTGTGGGTTCCATGGCGTAATCGAGAGTGCCGCGGAGAGCCTGCAGTTACATGGACTTTTGTTGCGACTGCAACGTAACCCTGGTATGTAACTGTGACCATGGAATGGGGGTGATGATTTTCAGAGCATTGTCACCAAAGATACTTCCTTTATTTCAAAATGCTTTCAATATTTTCAATAAAACTATTTTCCAAATATTTTCACTGGATGTTGAAAACGGGTCTACCAAGTACTTATAGATTTTCGGTCCTACGCCTTATCAACATATGACTGAATTTCTGTGAGAACAAGGATGGACTGGTTGAGACATCGAGTTATAAGAAATATTTTATAAAAGCTATTTTAATATTATTATGAGATTTTATAGGCATTTCTAAAATTTTAAAATAAAGGAGATGAAATTTTGGAAAATCAAGGGAAGTTCAAACTGAAATTGTAAAATAAAATTTAAACTCGGGAAATTTTAATGGAGTGATTTTTTTGTAATTAAAAATCCATTGTTGAATTAAAAATTTGAAGTAAGCTAATTGACTAAATAATTATGTGATAGAGTATGTTAATAAAATTTAACCCTGTTAAATAAATGGATTGTAAATTAATAATGGAGTTTGGAAATGAGTTCAAATTGTAAATAGAACTCGACTTGGATTTAATAACGAAATAAATTAGAAGAGATGTTGTAAAAATAAAATAGGGTTGGATTGAAAAAGAAATGTGGTGGTTTGAATTATAAATAAAAGTCAAGGGTGATCTGAATAATATTTAATGAGATTTGCAAGTAGATTGGATATAAGAGAAGTGATTATAATAGAAATAGTTTGAGTTGCAAAGCAAAATCAAAGTGAATAGAAATAAATTGAGAGTGGCCTTGTACTAATAAAATAAATTCGATAACGAATTAAGTAAGCAATTAAAAATTTTAAATGGGTTTATTGAGTTAAATAATAAATGGATGAGGTCTGATAGAATAAAAACTAAATCAAAATTGTGATTGGAATAAGATTATCAGACTGAACTTAAATTTGGTGGTATATTAATTTAAAGTATAGTGAGATAAGTATGTGGTTGGACATTATTTTGAAAATTGTGAAGGTGAATTTAAAATCAAAATTTAAAATGGATAAGTTAAGTAAATTTAATGGAAGTTGCTTAAATGAGAATCAAATAGAGGCAAACCTAAGTTTAATGTTGGAATAAATTAAAGTAAATTAATTTAAGCTTAAAATTATGGAAGTTTGACTTCGAATCAGAGTGGAAGCCCATTAAATAAAGCTTGGATTGAATTAATTTGGGAATGGTTAGTATTACACAAGCGTGGAATGTGTCGAGCTAAATAAAATGACTGTGAATAAATTAAAATGGAATTGAATTAAATAAAACTGAGTTGGAATCAATTTTAATTGGTTATAAAACTTAAATAATTAATTATTCACATGGATATTATTAAATTGCGTAGAAATGATTATCATTTCACGTAAGCGAGTTTTAATCAAATTAAATGCTATGAATTAGTGGAAGCGATATAATTGATTTTTGAATCAATTGAAGTGAATATGAGATTGTTTCGCTTAAAAATGAGTTGAATGCAAGTAATTGTGTGTAAACCATTAAAATTGAATGAAAAAAACATATAAATTTGGTTGGAAACAATTAGATGTGCTTTAAAATATATAAATTGCTTATTGGAAGTGTTTGGTGCTTGTTATTTATGAAATGCTTGTGTTTAGCTATTAAAAGTAAGTGAAATGTTAATAGAATTTCTATATATGGCACTTACATATTTAAATTGAGATAGTACAGGTACCTGAAGGGCTGTTTGGTTGGTTTGGATTGCGCTAATTGCTAATATAAATAAGCTGCTTGCTTAAAATGCTAAATAAAGGTACGCCTACGCAATAAAAATAGGAAATATGAACTGTTTTTGCTTTTTCCGACCGTGTGGGTCGATGTATACATATTTATATATATTGTCAAATTGCAAAAGCTCCTCCGTACAAAGGAGACTCTGCCAAAATTTTCTGAAAATTTTGGGAGTTAGAAAATTTTTGGAAATTTTTGGTTAACGACAAAACAATTTCAAATTGAAAATTTAAGTAAACTAGTAAATGAAATTAATGTAACTCAATATTAGAAATCGAAAATAAATTGAATTCATATGAAACGGCGAAAACTAATTTGAATAGAAGTGGGTATGAAACTTATGTAAGGAAATGTATAAAATGATTTTGGAATATTGCGATTGGATATTATTGTTAAGTAAAGAATATGCAGGTACTAGAGGGAAAAGGGAATTGGATTTGATTCCTAATGATAAATGTAAATTGCACGACAAAAAGGTATGTATTTAAATTTCTGTATGAAATTGGATTGGGTTTTTGATGCAGCCACTTGGCTTTTGTTTTCTTTTTGGAATTTGGGAGCCCGTAGAGGCCTTTTGTAGTAGTACCGAGCTAGCCGCGCAAAGGAGACGCTGGCAAAATTTTTCGAAAATTTAGAGAGTTAGAAAATTTTTGAGAAATTTTGATAATACAAAATTTGGTTTTAAATTGAAACTTAATTGATTGAACATAATAGTATTGATTGAAACTATAGAAGATTTTGGGAAAGTTGGATAAGGTGATAGTGGGCCTTTAGTAAAAGATAATGGGTAGGATGTTGCATTGTGAATTTTGGAAAAGATAAAGGGGTATTGGTCAATTCTTCCTAATTAGTAATTTCGGGGACGAAATTCTTTTAAGGGGGGAGGAATGTGATGACCCGGAATTTCTAGCAGTTTAAATTTGAATAGTTAACTGGTTTTAAATATTTAAAAGTTAATTTTAATTTGAATTTAAGATATCAATATTTACTTGATAATGAAATCATTGAATTGTATAGCTTACATATTGAATTTTTAAATGAAATTGGGTAAAATTGTTGAATCTGAGATTCTAGGCCTGTTTCAAATAATTTGAAGGCTTATAAAATCTGTAATGATAATTCCGAAGATAATAGAATGGTTGGAATTTAGTTTAAAGGTGATTTGTTCGGTTTTGAGATCATATCGTTTAAATTTAATTTAAAAATAGCCTTGCGAGGCACAGTCTCGGAATTCGACGAAACCAGTTCCATTGGATCCGTAATAATTAGTTATTATCGGATTTCAATTTTCGAAGCAATCAGAGTTGTCGTTTGACTGCGGCAGCTCAAAACGCTTCAAACTATTTTAATCAATTTAATTTAAGATTGGACGTTTTCTTCTGTAACTCGCGCATATGATCGAATTAGGCTCCGAAACACGTTCCATCGTGTTCGGAACGCGGGTAAAATCTTGTAATCGCCTCGCGACATTTCTTAAGAGGAGTTCAAAATTTTAAATGGAAATTAACGAGGCGTTTTGGAAGTTTTGTGAAAAAATATATATATATATATATATATATATATAAATAAAATTTAATCAACATGTCAGAGATATTTTTGGTAAATAAGCGTATGCAGGAAGCTACACGAATCAATATCTATCACTCGTTCCCCTCTAACCTTCAACAGAATCGAACACATGAAAAAGAATTAAAATTAGTAATGAAGTCATGGCCGAAGTCTCCATTCTTATAATCAATAGAACCGAAAAAAAAAATTAAATTAACGGCTGAGGCAATGAAATCGTGGCGAACACTGCCGCTTTCAATTGGGCGGATCTAGGGTTGCGTTTGTTCGGCAATCGTAGGGGTGGAAGCTTGCGTGTCAGGCTCGAGCTCAAGTTTTTGGGAAGAAGCGGCGTTGATGGTCACGTGGCTACAGATCTGGGTAGGGGAAGCGAGTAGGGGATTTTGGGTGGATCGCGATGTGGCAAGGTTCGATCTTGGTTGTTGGAAGTACGTAAGGCGACGTGATGTTCTCAAGCTCGCAAGGCCAGGCCGATTCATGGAAGAGGAACGCGCCTTGGAGGCGCGAGATGATGGTGGCCGTTGTATTTAGCAGAGGCAAGAGGAGGTCGAAGTGAAGGGTACGGCAATACACGTCGTGGTAATCGGGGGTTTAGGTGGTTTCGAAATTTTCGTGAGTATACTCTCATAGTTCTTATCTCTATATACAACGATATGTTTCATTTCGTTTCCAATTGCTTCAAATTGCATGCCCTGCTTACTTGTTGATAAACATTAATCCTTTTGTACATAAGAATCTGATATGTAGGTTCACTCATTATCTTCCTGAGTCGGGTTCTTATAGACAGCTTATTAAATAGATTATTGACCCTTACTACATCAAAAAGTTTAAAAATAAAAGGGGTTTAAAAACACGGGATGGAAGTTTTATTTTATTTAAAATGGGTCGTAAAATGTAAAATATAGGTCCTGTGTTTTAAATTGTTTGATTTAATATAATCATATGATAGGATAATCGTTTACTTCTTAAGTGGTTCAAACGGAATTTAATAATGATAAACAAGTAAGTAATTAAGATAATAACTTATTTTAAATTAATTAAGGTCTTGATTGATTAATGGATGATTAATCAATATGATTGATTTAAGGGTTAATTAATCGAGGAGGATTAATTAAGATGGATCGTTAACTGGGTCGTAATGATTATATGTTAAGTAAGGATAATTAACCAATGGATAATCACTTGATAAAAACAAATTAAAGGGTTATCTACTTCGTGTAATTAATTCAGGATTGGTCAAATTAAAGAAATTAACTAAGGAGCGTGATTAATTAAAGAATAATTGATCAATAGTGATTATAAGATAGATAATTTAAGTGATCAATTGAGGATCAATGTAAGTAATATGGTGGGGTAAAGCTTAATTAATTTGTGAAATTATTTAAGAATTAAGTACTTATTGTAATTGAAGGATAGTAAATCTAGGATAATTAATTAAGCTGAAAAATGAAGGAATGGATAAATAATTGATTTAGAACTAAGTTATGTTAAATGAAGAAACCAAAGTGACTGAGGTTAGTAATTCAATCAGGATTAATTAATTTAAATTTGTAAGCGATTAAGCTTTGTGCATGGGTGATTGAATGGTATTGAATACTTTGAATTAGTTGATATCTATGATATGAAATGTTGTGTATTCCTTTTGAATAACTTGGGTTGGGAAGACATGAAATTTAAAGAGATCGAGGTCGGGTATTGGAAAATACCCGAAAACCTCTTCGAATTTTTATAAGTTGAATTGGGAAATCAATAGGCTGGATTGAATGATTTAAGGGAATTGGATTATTTTTATCTAAGCTTGGAACTTAGAAATTTATGGAATAAGCATTGTCTTTGGTAAATTGTGAATTGGATAAAATGATATATGTTACCCGGGTTTATATAAGTTGTATGCTCGTATTCCTTGTTAGTTGGATTTACTCACGCTGGTTTCCAGCCTGACCCGGGTGTTACTTTGATGTAATGCTCGGGTCAGACCGAGTATTACAGATTTTCAGGTGGGTACGTTTTGGAGCTCAGGAGGCAAGCATGATGGCAATAATGTATAGAATATTTCCGCTGTATGTATATATTATTGATAAGCTGAGACATGATACTTGTATATATATATTCAGTGACTGTATATATGTGACATTCTGATGTATATTAATGTAATCGACAGATATAGTATTCTTTTGTAAACTATTATTATTTATTATTATATTTTATCCGCTGCGAATGTGAGATGTTGTTTCTGTTCTTTTTCTTCTTCTTCTTCTATCCCTTTCTTCTTTTTCATAACTATCTGGAATTTTCGGCTTCGAAAATTTCGGGTCGTTACATTTGGTATCAGAGCTGAAAATGTTGCCAAGAATATCCTTTGTTGCCAAGAAAATGTTCTCTGGAGTATCAGTTAAGGGAGTATAATTCGACGGTTCCAAGCGCATAAACTTGTCGGCCTTTTTATAGAATTTCTCAAGTGAGTTTGGCTCCTTCATTTTTCGCCATTTGCCAAATTCACTCAATTTATCGATAGCCCGCATCAGATAAGTCAAAATCATCCGTGGCTCTGCGTTATCAACCTCGGCCAAGGCTATATTGAAGCGGTTTAAGAACGATCTGAAAGACTCCCCGGGCAGGTCGATCACCGTAGCGGTGGCGTTGCCCCCGCACCCCCACCTTGGGGGGTTGGCACCCCCCCTGGACCCCCCCTCCGTAGGGGATCTTATCTGAAAAGCCATTCAACAGAACTTGCTTTGTTGGGATGTTGAGTTGACTATTCTTCGAGACGAACTATCATTGGTTTCTCGGTCGATTTTTGATATCACGGCCATGCTGAAAAAGTGGAGTTAACAAAATAGAAGTCTTAGGATTTTTAATGGAGTAAATGTAGGGGTTAGCTAGTAACTGCAATTAAAGGTAAATAATTTAAAATGTTTATATGACATAGATTGAAATAACGAAAATTTGTGTTTGTGGTTATAAGTCATAATTAGTTGATTAAAATGGTATTAATGAAATAATAACTGAATTGAATTGCAAATATATAAACATTAGAAAATTTATTTGGTGGATTAAATTAGTTAAAGTTCATAAGTTTTGTAATTTAATTTAGTAGAAACTTTAAATTATAAACGAAGATCGAACGCTAAATTTAATTATGTAAATGGTGACTTAAGACCTAGTTATAGGAATTGGAATATAATCCAATTTGAATTAAGTAGAAGAAGGATTTGATTAATATGTAAGTTATTGTTCAAGGTATTGAATAAAAATTGGAAACCCAATTATAATTAATGATAATAACGTTAGTATTAGTTAATAAATATATTTCAATGCTGTACCCAAATGAATGGAATAAAATGAATATATATTGAATAGAAATGAAATGTAAGGTAAATGACGTTGTGTAAAATCAGTACAAGTTGGAAATGCATAAACCTTAATAAACATTCCAATTTAATAAATTTATGCAAGTGTGGGACTTAGTGATAAGCGTGTAATTATGGGTATGATAACAATTAGTATAAAATTCCTATTTCAGTGGCATGTTGCAATGGGTGATTTAGTTTGGGATTTTTATTAAATTTTGATGGAATTATTTAAGGTTTACAATAACAGAAGTTTAGGAGTAAAGTGAGATAATTGAACATTTTAATCATTCATATAAGTCATTTGTTTATTAATATGAGTTAGCTAATAAAATTTAATTTGGGCAATACCTATATATTGGAAACACATTTGTAAAGTGTAATTAATTGAATTTGGTGAATTGGGAATGAATCCAAGGTTATAGGAATTGATGTAATACTACGCAAATAAAAGGTAACTGCATAAAATCAATGTTTCGTAATAAATTGTAATTGATAATTAAGTAGGAATGGGTTTGAATTTGACAAAAAGGAAAATTTATTATTTGCTTACCCATCTATTCAATCTATTAAATTTGATCAGATCCATTTGCAATTAAACGAATTTATTTACAAGTTAGTATGTATTTAGCTGATAACTATAAACCAATTAGGGCAATCGGATATATATATTACCAGTTAAGTTATATAAAATAATGGTTGACTTAATTAAGGGAGTTTATGTAATAATTTCATTTATTTTGTAAGTGGAAATAAAACGTTAATGATAACAAGTATTCAAAATTTACCATCTATTTAGTATATTAAGTATAATTGATAATCAACTGCAGCAAGTAATAAATAATAAATACGTAACATTAAATGAAGTAATATTTGAAATTTAATATTTAGAAACTATGTAAATATAAGTGCAGATGAAATTGGGGATATTTAAATATTGAAATATGAATCCAATGATAAATCAATCTAATTGACAATAAATAATGGAAAGTAAATTTAATTAAATTTTGGAAATTTAATATATATATATATATATATATATATTTTGGTGAAATTAATGAAATTTGAGGATTTCTAAATTTAATTCGACAAGTTAAATTTTGTTTAAATTAGTATAGGTGATTGAAAATTTTATAATAATAAGAATCATCAATTATCAAAGAGAAATGGGAAATTGGATTTAATTGACTAAATTTTGATTTATTTAATGAGTATAAAAATAGCCATTTTGGCCACGGACTCGGATTTCGACGAAACTAGTTTCATCGGATCCGTATCGGTGAATTTTTTTAGGGTTTCAAGTTTCGTATCGATCGGACCTGTCGTTTGATCGTACGGACGCGAAACGCCTTGAAATCGATTTAATTAAGAAATCAATTTGAAATCAGTTTGGAAATTTTGTTTTCAGCATAACTTCTTCATACGTTCGAATTTGGACGTGAAACTTTTTCCATCGCATTCAGAATATTTTAAATTACCTACTTGGATATATAGACTTAACAAATTCGGTTTCGGAGGCATAGCGGGCTTTTTGGGCCATAGTTTGTCCCGCACGTTCATTCTACGGTCTATCTACTCTATCTCTAACCCCTCTATATAAACCTAGCTACAAGCCCTAGCCTCCGCCTAATTTCATTTTATCTGCGCGTATATTTTCTTCAAGCTCCTCTTCTTATTCAATGGGTGCAAACCCTAGATCCAATCAATTCAAAAACAAAATGAAATTTCAAACACCTCAGAAAATTCCAAAAAAAATATATGTTGAAGTTTTCAATATGCGAAATCTACTGGAGGTGTTCGTTTCTGTATACGATGCTCGGATCAACGACAAATTGCAGTCAAACCCTGGAAATTTCGAAACCCTAGGCGAATTTGGGGGTTTTTGATCTGGGCTCTAATTGATGAAATTGGCAGATGGGTTTTGTGGAGAGTGGAGTTGGAAGGCAATCTGAAGTGGTCGCATCGCCTATAGGGGCTGGGGATGGCCGGAAATCGAGTATTAGGGTTGCAAAACCCAAACGGTGACGGTGACGAACGTGAGTCGCACGGATACCAGGGGAGGCGGCTCACCGTGGCATGCTCAATGGCGTGGGTGTCGAGGGTAGAGGCGGCGCGTAGGGGAAGGTCAGGCCGGCCAAAGGAGGGACCACGGTTGTGCAGCGACAAGTCTGGGTCACGTGCGTCTTCCCGTTCGTGTGATAAGGTGTGATGACGTGGCCATGTTGATTGTTTTGTTTTTGTTTGTTTATTTTAATTTCAATTGCATATCGTTTAATTTTGATAACTTCGTCATATGAACTCCGTTTCACACGAAACTTTTTTTGTTAGGATCGTAATTAAATTTCGAATCTAACGACGCTGGTTTGGACCAATTCTGAGACCGTCAAAATTTTGAGTTTAAACTGAATTTAAATTCGATTTAAATTCCAAAGGTGAGTGTTTTAACCCACTCACAACTACTAGAAGCTTTTATGTTTGTTAAATTAATTTTAGAAATGAATAGAAATTTATTTAGGAGTATTTGGCATGTTTATTTCGCTCATATTTGTTGAATTGCATTCATTAAATTTAACTGTTAATTTAATTTATTTATTGCGTATTAATTGATAGTTAGAATTTATTTGTTTGCCTATAAACTGCTAGTTAACAGTTATATAGATTATTACTGAATATAAACTGTTAGATTAATAGTTGTTAAATTTAATCTGAATAAAATTGCCAGTTATTACCTATTATATATATTATCAAATATAAATTGTTATTGATTGATATTGCTTGATGATTGTGATTGGATGATGGGTGATGTTGATGGATGTTTTATTGTATATCATTAAATTGCAAATTTTCATGCATATTTCCTTTCATTCGGGTTTGTGGTTTGAAATGATATACAACCGCAAAATTTTAGTTCTTTTAAATTGCGGATTGAAATGATAAATATCCGTATCACTTGACCATAGGATAGAAAATTTTATACAGGCACCGCGGTCTATATATAACTATTTAAATGTGATTTCTATGGTTTGGATGGAATACGGTTTATAATAATCTTAAATTTTATATTTTATAAATATTATTCTTCCATATATATACATATGAAGTTGAAAATTTTGAAATTAAAAGGTGTATAAAAATCTTTATTTAAAAATGGAAGAAAATTAAGAAAATGGAGTTTAATAATTTATATCATATGTTTAAATGTTAAGTTTGGAAATTTTAAGATATGATATTTATAATTGGATTTTTCCAAAAATAAATTGAAATGAATATTCTAGTATAATTTGAACTGGGAAAATATTTATATTTTATTACTAGAAATTGAAGTCTTATTATTCATGGATTTTATGTGAATATTCAAGACTAATTAATAGAACAATTGATCTGTTGAAAGAATAAAATCCAATTTTAGTTTGAAATATTGTTACTCAAAATGGATATACGTATATATAAATAAATTGAAGTGGTTTTGGAACTTGAGAGAGATAATATAAATTTTGGTTTAGACTTTAATAAAGAAATGTATTTGTAAAGCCATGAGAACTATTTTCTTTACAAAGTAACATTTAAGTTAAACCATTTAATTCATATACCGTTGAATGTCCAAACCATTCAAGTTTTTTTTTTGTTTTTTTTTTTGAAGTTATGGTTTTAAATTGTGATTTTCAAAATATTATGCTTTGAAAATATTTGATTTTCAGACGTTATGAAGTTAAAGCATTATGATTTTGGAAAAGAATTATATTTGGGATAAGTGATAAAATATGGTTTTGGGTTTTGAAATGATATCGTATTCATGATTATGAAATGGAATGTTTATTCTGATTTTTAAAGTATAACCTACTTTTAAATGACCGCAGTGTTATAATAACGATGGGTTGGCAAAGAGACCGGGATCGGATATGGACATACTCTCTGTCGATACCGAAAACCACTTTGACTAACCGTGTAAGCGGTGGAGATTCCAGAATAAAGTAGGTGGTGGCGACGTTTCCTGTAAGGTAAATACGTGGACCCTACTCCCGTGAGTTGGCATAAGGTGGCTAAAACAGGAGCGATTCTCAGGCCAATGAGGTCATTCCTCTGATCGGACCCTCCTCTTCGATATTATACTTTGACTTGGATTGATTCAGTGGCCACTTCTATATTTTGATTTTGGGGAGTTAGTCCGAGGTGGGCGGTAACTGCGGCTACGCGTTTCCACCAGCCTGGATAGCAATTGGTATATCTACCCTGGCATTGCCTGGTTGTGCCGTGTCACCTACCATACCGAGCCTTTACTACGAGTTTCTATTTGTGTCGTACCTATGGAGTATCCTCTGGTAGCTTCCCGATCAGGAGGTATTACGGTACTGTATAGACTATTGGCATTTTACGTGTTAAGGTGGAAAATGTAAAGCCTTAACGCTATTTAAAAGTAAGTTTATTTTATAAATAGACACTATTTTAATAGCGCAATATACTACATAGTAAATAGTTTAACGGATCCTTAGGAGATGTAAATCCCGAACATCTCTTGAGTTACTGTACTCATATTTATTTCTGTTAATTTAACTCACATAAGATCTTTTAGTTCTGACTCGAGTGTTTTTGTCTTTCAAAGTCGCTCGGGTCAGTCCGAGCGTTTCAGGATCGAAGACTTTAGCTTTGGAGGACGAAGACGAAGAATTCGTATTATTATTATTTATAGTATTGCACCACACTCATACTGTTCCGCTGCATTGATTGTATTGGTATGTGTAACTCTGATATTTATTGTATAAAGCAAATCAAGTGTTTGTAAACTGTTTTGAACTGTATATTTATTATTATATTTTATCCTTCCGCTGTGAGATTCTGTTTTGTTTTTATTTCTTCTCTGTTTTTCTTATTTACCCTATAACAATCCGCCCTTCCGTATGGTTTGAACTGGCACGTGTGTCGGTTTAAAGTGTGCAAAAAGGCGGGATGTTACACTATTCTTCGACTTATGAGAACCGACATCAATAAGTTCACTGTATCAACTGCTGAGCACTCGAATGCCGGAAAACCGAACACTTAGGGTTTTAAGAAAAAGAAAGAGGTAGAAGAAGAGAGAAAAGATAGAACAGAACAGAAAGAAAACAGCAGAACAATATCAGAATCTCACAATCGCGGCAGAATAACATATAATAGATAAATGAATAATCTTTAAACAAAGAACTATATCAGTTATTACATTACATTTCATTTCATTACATCATCAGAGTGTACAACTATCAAACAATAACAAACAGATGAAAAGAAATACTATATACTAGTAATATGCCATGCCCTCCAGCTTGCCTCCAGCAACTCCTGAATTCCTGATAAACCTGACTCTTGACTGCCCGTGTGGAAATTGGTGGGCACCCAGAGTTTAGGAAGGAAAACAATAAACTCCTAGTCAGTCATGTGACTGGTGTGAGAACTAAAACATTTTAATTTTTCTTTATTTTTGTTCAAACAAAGTACAGGATAATTTTTAAAATAGATTCGCAATGCTTTTTAGAAAATGAGACTACCATAAGGCCTCCCGCACACACACACAATGCAAACGCAGAATCGGAGGAGATTTCTCCTTATGATAGTCAAAGATGCTTGATACGCATTAAAAAGAAACATTTGATATTATTACTAGTGCATTGTGTAGGAAAAATCATTCCGAAAGTAAAGATATAAATCTTAGCCAGCATAGGCATTTCGCACTTATGCCTACTATAGCTACCATCCAAACAGTGGGGCGCCACCATAAGTGAATGATAGGTTCTACAACTAAAACCGTACAAGATCGTATTGTTTCTTTGGATTTCCAACAAATGGTCAGGCCAAGGAACTTCTCATTGCCACATGGGTACGCCTTTGGAAAGACGACCCGAGAACCAAACCGGATCTCTGCCAACACAAGGCCGGGTTACCCCTAATTGGGTAACTATTGACACGAATATGTCATCCCCCAATCGTAACCGATCTACATCCGAGGATCCTCGATTTCCAACAACCACAAAGTAATAAGTTTGCAGCAACAACATAGGTTAAGTATTTGGGCTGCATACCATGATACCACCTCTATCCAGAAGGAATGACATACACTAAAGGGCGCTACCCCTAATAAACTTGCTGCATCCTTCCTGTTTTGACCATTTCTGGGGTGTGAGGTCCGACGAAGTCTCGTCCACAAAGCCACGCTTTGATACAAAGCCATGCTTTAGGTCAACAAATGACCAACGTAATGATCACAAAGATAAATGATCAAACAAATGATCATATCACAAATGATAAAAAAAAGATCATTTTACAGCAACACTCAGCATGTCACATTACCAAATTAGGAATATATCGCTGATAACCATCAACCACATTACCTCTGAGCTCGTACGTCTCAGAGAAAGGTGTTAAGCTAAGAGAATAAATTCTCCGCCACCAACAGAAATATATTTGAAAGAAATCAGCTTTATATCTCAATTTGCAATGTCAGACATACTATCCATACAAGTCTGTTCTGGGATCGAACAGACAAAGAAGTCCTTGCAATCCGGATACTCACTAATCACGACCGGACTTCCCATCACATATGGAGTCTCTATACCGGGGACCAGTCGATGCATAGACACTCGACGAGTTGTCCTTTCGCTTTTGAAAATATCTGGTCTTCAACGCCGGTCTTCAAATGCAATTCATAACGACGTATCACATATTCGGAATGGGTTATACGACCCCAAGGTCCTTTCCCGGCAAACCGGAATAGTGAGCGCTTATTTAAAATAAGTGTGGCATTCGAATTCAAGCAAATCACAACAAATACCCATTCAAAGGTAAATATTGATAGTCGGTTATTGAACTATCAATGGATATGCCCAACATCACCAGATTCCAAATAATTTTCCAAATAATTTATTTTCCAAAAGTATCTTTACAAGATATATAATTTTCACACTTCAACCATTTGAAAACGATTTTCAAATCACTTTTCACCTTAAGCACTTTTGAAAACAAATTTCAATCATTTTCCTTACGCGGAAATACTTTCATTTCAACATGGTTCATTTAAACCCATTAAATAAATCCTTAACGATTTACTTTATATTTACGTTCTAAATCCATAAATTTATTCCCACACTTCAAAAATAAAACAACATTTATTTTTAAACAAATTCCCCTTTTCATTTATAAATTCCATAGTGAATTTACATTCCAAAATATTTATGAATGCACGATTTCAATTATCCATTTTCAATTTATCTTCAAAAAGATAAATTCTCTAAAACGTTTCATTTCACATTGGAAAAACATTTCCATACTTACTTATTGATAAGTAATTCACAAATCTATTTATTTTCAACATTTGGAAAATATTCAATATACTTAAATCGAAATTAAGTATATATTTCATTCTTTAAGGAAATCATTCTCTTAAACATATTTATTTGGGCCAAAATGAATGTTGCGTAAAACATCGTTACGATAACCCAAAATCACTAGTATAGGGATTCGAGCTTAAAATAGATATATAAATCCCAATACTATACTAAACATTTCCTTTCGGAAATCATTTACTATAACAACAGTGTTATAGTCCACCATTTCCTTCTATTTCCCGAAAACGTCTATTTCAACAACGAATGTTGAAATATGTGGTTTCGAATCTTAACACATTTTAAAAACATCGTTAGATCGTTTTAATTCTATTTAAAACATCACATCCAGAACATTTTCTTTAACATATTATTCTTTATTCAAAAACGTGAATACACTTCGTTAACCAATTTCATCATTTCTATACATTTTATTTTAAGGGATTATTCACTGTCTAAAACGTGAATATAACACCATTAATAAATTTTAACAATTTACTTATCAAAATAGGTCGTTTGTGGATTTATAAAACAATGTTTGTAAATTCCATTTCTATTTATTTTATAACAACTTCCTTTTATAAATCTCCTTTAGTAACCTTTTTCAATTTATAACTCAATTATATAACAAAAGTTCATATTATAAGTTAAATACTTATAATTTATTTGTTTACAAAATCGTTCTTTTTTTAAGACTTCCCAAATTATAAATCTTATAACTTATAAGATTCATTTATTTACCCAAATCTATTCTTTTAATAACTTTACAAATTTTATAAATCTACTGCTTACAAAATTCCATTTATAACTTCACCGTTTATAATTCTATAAATTTCATTCATTTATGAAGTTCATTTACACTTCATTCTAACACTTATAAAAACTCGTTTTATAATTCAAATATCTTAATTTATAAATATCAATTTATAAATCTTTTATATAAATCAATTTATATTATTATTTAAAAACATCTTTAAACTCTTTTATAATTTCACCATTTTCTTTAATTTATAAAATAATCAAATCTCATAAATCCCATATTTAAACGTTTTTTACAATAAATTCAAAAACCCCAATTTAAACTATTTTATAAAATCATTAACCTCATATTTTCAAAAATCATCTTTCAACTATATTTCTCAAAAATAATCATAAGTTTTATAATATTAAAATTATACGTTTATTTATTTAAAATGAATAAATTCCAAAAATATTTTAAAAACGTATACTTTCAAAAATCACTTTAAAAATCCTTTTAAATTTCCAAAATTGGCCCAATGATGCTACACACCAAATAGTCAATCACGACAAAAACGACATCATATATCTGTATATGATAATCAACGAATATCAAAATATCCATAATCAAATAAATACTGTTGAGGAATCCAGTTGGATCACTCCAACCTGTTTTCCTGCATCCACAAACATTAGCACAATACCAATTCCATTCCAGTACGGAATTATTGCGGTATATGGGATTTATAATATTATCCGCTTAATAGACGGCGCAATAGGGTCTCATCCGCTATATAATGCGTGAAATCAACTCCAAGTACATAAATAATACCAATTTCACTGTACTGTGAAATATTCACGGTATATGTTTTTAATAAATAACCTCCGCTTACTAATGGCGTATAATGTCTATTTTAACAATCAATAGATAACAATAATCATTCAAACATACATTCAAGAATTTAAATCTAACTATTTAAAATTAAAATCGAAACCGATTTGATTGAGTGAGAAGTTCTCACCTCGCTTTCAATTTCATTTTCAGCTTTTATCTCGAATCAAATTTATCGGACGTTTAATTTTATCCGAAATTTTTGCTAGCTCCAAACGACTCCAAGCTAATTCCATAGCTTAGTGCTCATCCATACGAACCCAACGCAACTGGTTTCGTGCGTTTTCGACCTCGTATGAAAAAGATGTGAATTTTACAAAGTTTACACGATTTAAAATAAAATTAATTTACAAATTCTTTTAATTTTTTAACCTTCTGCAAATCTGGGCCATTGGATTGCTTGAGAAAGATCAAGGCTGTGGGTTCATCCTTCTTCCCCCAGGATGTTCACACGCGCAAGAACCCACCCCAAGGCCGAACTAGGGTTCGAACGCGCCCGCTCTACGACGCCTTCCACGATGATTAGATGGAGCCACGTCGCGCGCCTCCCCCAGAGCCACCACTGGCCGAAGCCACACCCCACTCGGCTACCCCATTTACTCGAAATTCGTGCGCGACCGGTTGCTGTTTGAGCTGGAATTTGAAACGATTCACTCAACGATTCTCGATCATAACCATTGGATATGAAGTACTCGAGGAGATCTACGTTTTTCTAGTTGGGACCGTGGCCTAATATCGCGTGGATTTGAAGAATTCGAGTGGAGAAGATGAATGCATTACGGCCATTCATTATTTAAGAGGCGGCCGGCTCCTGAAACCCTAGGGGTTGATTTTATTTTGCAAAATGAAATTTTAAGGGGCTTATCTAGAAAATTTCTCAAACACTATTCATCCCGGAATTTCCGAACTCCAAACGAAGCATGTCGGATGGCGTTCCTAAGGTTTACCCCACGTTCCGAACACAATGGAATGTGTTTCGGGAGCTAATTCGATCATTTGTGCGAGTTATGGTAATAAACGATCGATTTAAAATTAAATCGATTTAATCTAATTTCTAAGCGTTTTGGCTTGCCCCGGACAAACCGTAAACCCGATTGACACGAAATTTGAAACCATATAATAATATCACATTACGGATACGATGAAATTTGTTTCGTCAAAATCCGAGACTGTTTGAAAAATGGCTATTTTAACTCGCCAAATTAATATTAAAACAATTTCGATGCGTTTCGAGCTGCCACGGTCAAACGAAAACTCCGATTGCTACGAAAATTGAAATCCGATAATAACAAACTATTACGGATCCAATGGAACTAGTTTCGTCAAATTCTGAGACTGTTCGAAAAATGGCTAATTTCACTAGTCGATTTAAATATTAAAATATTCAATTTTCACAAATTAGCTCTTAATTCGATTTTAAAAGTTCTAAAATATCGTTCTAACTCCAATATGATTAAATAAAATTTTAAAAATCAATTTCAATCTTATTTAACTCAATTTTCAATCATTTCTGTAATTTAACATATTAAATTATCGATTTAATTATTCAATTAAATCCAATTATTCGAAATAAAATTTATTCGACTTATAAATTTCACTTATTAATATTTAAAATTAATTAAAGATACAATATTTAATTAATAGAAATTCTGGGTCGTTACATTTTGTTTCATATTACATATCATTATGCATCCTATTTCATATCACATTTCATTACATATTACATCATAAATTACAATGCATGAAATATCACAATCATTTGCATCACAAGTTGCACTTCATTTTGCAAATCATCTCATGCTACATTGCATATGTCATACATTTCATACTGCATTACAAACTACATATTGCATACATGTAACAACCCACATATTTTACGATTGAATATTTAAATATTTTATTTTAATATCTTATCGTTGGTCGGATTTTAGTCCGAAAAGTTACTTTTTGCATATGGTCGACTGAGGACTCGGAACGACTTCCATTGAGTTCAAAACACCGTTTGCGGTCTTTTTGAGTATAAACTTTGATATGTTTGGAGTTAGTGGAATTTTGCTACTTTTTCACTTTGGGTTTTGGGTTTGGTTTAGCCCATTTGCCTAATCTATTAACTCTAACTCAACCCCCTTCTCTTCACAACTTTACTTTCATTTCCTAACACTCAAGCTTCATCAAAAATGGAGGAAGGAATGGGAAATTAAAACTCCAAGCCCTAGTTCATTTGCAAATTCAACTTCCAACTCCAAATTCAAAGAAAAGCCATTGATTCAAGCTTCTTGTGTAGAGATCCAAGTGTGGTTGATTCTTCCTTTGCTCTCAAGCTTCTTCTTCATCGATTTTGTGTAATGGTGTGATTTCTATCTCACATATTTGTTTATAACTATCTTTGATTGTTGGGTATGAATTCCTAACACTTTTACATATGCATTTGTCGTTGATTTGGATTGAATTGGTGAAAATCCTAATTTTTAGCTTTTTGGGTTCATATCTTTAAAAATCCAATATTTGATGTTTGAACATGTTTTTAGTGATGCATCGAGTAGCCAATACGACCGGGTAGCCGATAGGCATAATCACCTAGCATTCGTGGTCGATCGGTTGCAAATTGAGTGAGTTTGGAGCTTCAAAACCCTTAGGTCGCTCGACCTGCATATAAAGGATTCTCGACCTGCATTTAGGACGTTCCTCCCCCATAAGTCGTTAGGTCGCTCGGCCTTAGGTCCTCAACATAGGTTGCTCGGCCGTCTTCACTTCCTTAAGCCGCATGGCATTGGTTAGGTCGCGTCGTGCTAGGTCGTTGCTCGGCCTTTTTACCCCTTAAGTCGTTAGGTCGCTCGGCCTTCCCACTAGGTCGCTCGGCCTCCTTTTATCTTTTAGGTCGTTGCACCCCTTGGTCGCTCGGCTATGTTATGCCACTACCCCTTTAGGTCGCACCCCTATAGGTCGCGCATTGATTAGGTCGCACCACCTAGGCTGCATGCTAGCTCCCTAAGCCGCTTCTACCTTAGGTCGCTCGACGGTTAGGTCACGCCATTCCTTAGGTCGTTGTAGTTAGGTCGCGCCACACTATGGGACATACCATGCTAGGTCGCTTGCTTGTTTTATGCCGCTACAAACTTAGGTCGCTCGGCAGTTAGGTCGCACCACTTCCTTATGTCGCTCGGCCTGCACTTGCTCAGCTCCTAGGTCACGCTGTGTTGAGTCGCTAGGCTATTTCCACTTTGATGAATTTGGAATCGAATTCTTTGGATTTTATTCACGTCTTCGAGTGTGATTTTTTGCGATTTATTGTTTTTACAATCATTTTTGTGATTTGTCACTATACCTCACTCGTATGAGAAATCTAATTAAACGACTTCATAAAACAAGTGGTACGAAACGCTTGCGTTTACCTCGTTGGTTAATTCTTGGACTTGTTCGATTGAATCTCTTGTGACAATTTTCGAGTGGAGATCTACAATTTGTTCGTAAATATTTAAGTTAAGCTAGTGGTTATGGGACATGTAGCTAAGCTCATGTATTTACTAGCTTACTGTAACTAACACTTCTTGATGATCGTTGATGATCATTTTTGTGATTTAGACTAGCAAATGTGCGATGTCTCTTTGTCTACAAGGGAGACTAAACCCCGTTTCTGTGGAGTTTCCGCTCAATTTGGTGGGGTAGAGACCCATGGTCTTCGGGCCGTTTTGTGGAGCTTCGGTTCAAAAATTCGTGGTTAGCAACCATGGAATAGCGTTCCATTTTGTGATACACGTGTTGGTGATTTTTCATGCTCCCGTTTTGTGAGAGGCCTCCCCCTTTTTGTGATTTCTGGATTTCCATTGATGATTTCTAGAATTTTGTGTTTCACCAATTTTCGTGATTTACATTGATAAGTTTTATCAATATTTGTGCATTGGTGAATTTGTGTGTCATTAACTTTTGTGATTGACATTGATATTATTGTCAATATTTATAGTTTGGTGATTTGGTAAATAAGAAGTATGACATTTCTTTTGATCTTTGAGAAGATTCTCGTGATATTGATTAATCCCTAGTTGATTTTTCACTTGCATACTTATCACAGTATGGCTTTATGGTTATTATATATTTATGTCATATCTCTTATTCTCTATCTTTTTATCTGATATTTATAGCTAGACTGATTCGTTTATTAGTTTCTTATTAAATAATACTCGGGTCAGACCGAGATGTTACAGATGCTTCTGCATGACTTCACATCTGGGATTATCACACTGACTTTTGGCTAACTACTTAGATTAGTGGTTTTTGTTGTATACATTTGAGATATAGACTCATAGATGTATCCATATTCTTTTGTCTAGCACTTGTAGCTATTCTTTTGTGATATTGTGGATCTTGTTTGACCACTACTCTAATGTACACCCTCTTGTGTTGTATATTCATATCTATTTCCGCCTTTGTGATATGGATGTCTGTGACTGATTTGTGTTATGTTTATTTCTATATTTGTTTTCGAAGAATATATGTAGCCACTGTGCTATAATTTTGAGTTTGTATCGGTATGTCGGATTTCCCTCCTTAAACAGATGCATGTTGTACTATCTGACATACCGGTGCTCGCACAAAGCAATTACATTGATGGTCGCTCCTCAACAGCCTTATTCTCCGCGCCAGTTGACGGCATTACCCCATATTGTCCATGGCTAGCGTGGGTATAGAGGTGGGGCGTCACATCTTGGTATCAGAGCCAATCTTCGGAACAATGTAGAATAATCTAGCAAGGATCATCGTCCTAAGTCCATCTTAGGAATCGTGCTTTAGGATTTAATTCGAGTCTTCGTACCGATTCATCCTATTTTTCGTTATGATTCCTTGTTTATCTATTAAGATTGCTTGATATTCATTTGGTGAATAACCTTATTCTTCTTCTTTCTTTCTTTCTTTCTAAAGGAAGAGAAATGGTTGGACCTGGCCGTCCCAGCGCCGGTCAATCTCTTGATACTCCCCAAGATGGCGTATTTATGTCTGCCCAGCAGCTTCTTGATCTAGTGAGGAATGCTCAAGCAGCCGGATCTAATCCGGAGTCTACTCACCCTAGGTCTGGGTTTGCACGTTTGTGCAGCGATTATACCAATTTGGGTGGAAAGCCATTCAAAGGTTCTGAAACCTTTATTGAAGTCCAGGCTTGGCTGAGATGGGGCGATCAAATCTTTTCTCGCATGAATCTTATCGATCTTCACCGTGTCCGGGTGGCCTCAAGTATGCCCCAAGAGAGAGCATTAGATTGGTATGAGCTTTTGATTTCTGAAATAAATGAAGAAGATCTTACTTGGGAGAAATTCCGAGAACGCTTCGAATTAAAATTTGTGCCAGAAGCTGAGAAGTTGACTTTGGCTCGCCGTTTCATTGACCTTGTTCAAGGTGAATCCTCTGTGACAGACTATGTCGCATCATTTGGATCACTTTCTAAATACGGGGTCGAGTACATAAACACCCCATTGAAGAAAAACCAATGATATGTCTATAGCTTGAATAAAAATCTCAAGAAGCCATTACTTCTAAAATTAGAAGTTTCTTTTGATCAACTCGTTGATATCGCTCTTCGTCTTGAAGAGGCAGATAGGGAGAGTGATGTTGAAGTTATGAGTGCCAAACCAAACTTCAACAACAAGAAAAGGCCTAATAAGTTCAAAGGTCCTTATCCCAACAATAAGAAAGGGAAGCAAGCCTCTACGACAACTAAAACTTCTACCCCAAGTGGTGGGCAATGCTACAACTGTAGTTCAAAGGACCATTATGCGAACAAGTTTTCAAAGCCTCGTACTTGTCGCTATTGCAAAAGCCCGGATCATTATTTATCTTCTTGTCCCAAACTTCAAAATAGGAAGGAGGGAAAGCTTAATGTTGCTCAAGCCCCTAGCAACACATCTCGTGGTAAAGGTATTTCTCATTTTATCCTTGATGGCATTATTTTATTTCGTGATCATCCTATTCGAGTTCTTTTTGATACGGCTGCGTCCCATTCTTTTATTTCAAAAGAACTTGTTGATACTTTTTCTTTGGATGTTTTGTGTTTAATGACTTCTTTGAGAATTGTGAATCCGGTTGGTGGATCCGCAACAATTAGTTTATTGTGTAAAGATGTCGAGATTATTTTGTGTGATTTTTCTTTACGAGCCGTTTTACATGTTATGCGCTACTTAGGTTTTGGAATGATTTCGGGAATGGATTGGCTTAACTGCTATGAAGCCCAAATCCTATATCCTGAGCGGACTATTCATCCTCGACATCCTCAATCTGTTAAGCAGATTTCTGTTGACCTTAAAGATTTGGATTCCAGCTTAGTTGCATCTTTATATTCTTTAAATCCTCATGATGACGATAATGATGATGAGGAGGATATTATTTCTCTTATTCACGTTGTTCGTGAATTTTCCGACATATTTGAGCCCATTTTAGGATTACCACCTAAGCGAGAAATTAAGTTCAGAATTAATCTCATCCCTGGAGCTCAACCTATTACTCGTCCTCCATATCGTATGTCCAATAAAGAAAATGAGGAGACGCGTAAACAATTATCTGAATTGGAGACGAAGCAATTTATTCGCTCTAGTTCCTCGCCTTGGGGAGTTTCAGCTATTTTTGTGAAGAAATCCGATGGTACACTTAGGCTTTGCTTTGACTACCGCAAGCTTAATGATCTTACTATTAATAATAAATATCATTTACCTTGGATTGATGATCTATTCGATCAACTTAGTGGTGCTAGAGTCTTTTCACAATTAGACTTAGCTGCAGGTTTTCATCAGCTTCGTATCTCAGAGGATAGTATTCCTTTGACATCGTTCCATACTCATTATGGATCTTATGAATGGCTTGTTATGCCATTTGGTTTAACGAATGCTCTGGCTTATTTCATTAACCTTATGAGTAGAGTTTTCAAAGACTTCCTCGATCGGTTTGTTCTCATTTTATTGATGATATTCTTGTGTATTCTAAAACCGAGGAGGAGCATGACAAACATCTTCGGATTGTGTTGGAAACTCTTAGGAGAAATCAATTAAAAGCAAAGTTTTCTAAATGCCACTTTTGGCAATCTCGTGTGAAGTTTCTCGATCATATTATTTCCGAATCCGGAATTTTCGTGGATCCTTCAAAGATTGAAGCGATAAAAAATTGGAAGAGACCGGAGAGTGTGACGGAAATTCGTAGTTTCCTTGGATTGGCAGGTTATTACCGCCGTTTCATAAAGGACTTTTCCAAAATTTCCGTGCCCCTTACTAGCTTGACAAAGAAGGGAGTTAAATGCATTTGGTCGGACAAATGTGAAGCTTCTTTTCGGAAATTAAAAGAACTCCTCTCCGATGCTCCTATTCTTGTGATTCCCAGGGGAAACCAAGATTTTATTGTGTATACCGATGCTAGTCGCTTTGGTTTGGGTGTCGTTCTTATTCAAAGAGAACGTGTTATTGCTTATGCTTCTAGGCAATTGAAACCAGTCGAGACTATATATGCCACTCATGATTTAGAACTCACGGCTATTGTTTTCACCCTTCGTATTTGGCGTCATTATCTTTTGGGAGAAAAATTTATTCTTTATACTGATCATCAATCCTTGAAGTATTTATTTTCTCAAAAGGAACTTAATTTGCGTCAACAATGTTGGCTCGAATTTATGGCAGCTTATGATCTTGATATTCTTTATACCCCCGGAAAAGGAAATCGTGTTGCGGACGCACTTAGTCGTAAGCAACAAGCGGTTGTTTCTATGATGATATCCGAATGGAATGATCTCGGAATTCTATCCACTTGTGAGATTCGAGATCGTGTTTCTGATTTATGTTCATCTCTTGTTTTATGTAGCCATAGGCTCATCCTTCTCTTTTAGACCGCATTCTTGAAGCTCAAAAGCTAGATCCCGAATTGGCTCTTCTTGGCCAAAATCATAGGGATAAAATTGATATTGAATGTTTGAAAGGCTTTGATATTGATTCTCGTGGCGGTATTCGAAAATTTGGTAGACTTATCGTGCCAAATATTAGTAATCTTCGTAAAGACATTTTAGAATATTCTCATCGTTCTAAATTTACTATTCATCCCGGTAGTAGTAAAATGTACGCAGATATGAAGGGACTTTATTATTAGGAGGGAATGAAATCTGATATTGTTAACTTTGTTAAGTGTTGCATGACTTGCCAACTTGTCAAGGCCGAACATCAAAGGCCTGGTGGGTTGTTGCAACCTTTTGAAATTCCAATTTGGAAGTGGGACCAAATCTCCATTGATTTTATAGATGGCCTTCCCCGTTCTCGTTCGGGTCATGATAGCTTATGGGTGATAGTCGATAGACTTGATAAATCCGCCCATTTTATTCCAGTTTGGTCCAATCGAACCATTCCTCTCTTGGCCAAACTCTTTATTAAAGAAATTGTAAAATTGCATGGAGTTCCTTCTTCTATTGTTAGTGATCGTGATCCATTGTTTACTAGTGGATTTTGGAAGAGTCTTCAAAAAGCTTTTGGAATGAAGCTTAATTTTGGCAACGCTTATCATCCCCAGACCGATGGACAAACTGAGCGTGTGAATCAAATTCTTGTATATCTCCTTCGTGCATGTGTTCTTGATTTTGGTGGAAGTTAGGAAGATCATATTTCTCTTGTTGAGTTTTCCTATCATAATAGCTTCCAATCTAGTATTGGTATGGCACCTTTCGAGGCACTCTATAGAAGGCCATGCCGATCCCCTTCTTGTTGGCTTAAGGCCGGTGAGAAGATGGTTTTAGGTCCAGATTTTATTCGAGATTCCACATAAAAGATTGACCTTATTCGTCATAGGACGAAAGACGCCTAGAGTACACAAAAATCCTATGCCGATAACCGGAAAAGGAAATTAGAATTTTCTGTGGGAGATCTTGTGTTTATCCGTGTTTCACCTATGAAGGGTGTTGTACTTTTCAGTCGATCGAAAAAGTTAGCACCTCGATATATTGGTCCATTTCCCATCAACGAACGTATTGGTTCCGTTGCTTATCGCCTTTTATTACTGGCTCAGTTTTCTGCTATTCATGACGTGTTTCACGTTTCTCAATTACAGAAGTGCCTTCGAGATTCCGATTCTATTATTGAGTCCGTTGTTGTGGAAGAAATTGAAGTTTCATCTAATTTAACTTATGAGCAACATCCTATTCGTATTATTGCTTCGGAGGTCAAGCGCCTTCGAAATAAAGATGTTTTGCTTGTTAAAGTCCAATGGTCCTCAAATCCTAAGGATTGCTCTTGGGAATCTAGAAAGTTCATCGAGCTAACACATCCGGACTTACTTTCTCGTGCTCCATGAGGTTAATTTCATATTTCAAACTTCTTTTGTGTTGATATGCTTTCATGGTTGTTACCTTAGATTTTCTTTTAAATATTGCGAGGATGCAATTTCTTTAAGGAGGGGATTCTGTAACAACCCACATATTTTACGATTGAATATTTAAATATTTTATTTGAATATTTTATGGTTAGTCGGATTTTAGTCCGAAAAGTTACTTTTTGCATACGGTCGAATTAGGACTCGGAACCACTTCCATTGAGTTCAAAACACCGTTTGCGGTCTTTCTGAGTATAAACTTTGATATGTTTGGAATTAGTGGAATTTTGCTACTTTTTCACTTTCGGTTTTAGGTTTGGTTTAGCCCATTTGCCTAAACTATTAACTCTAACTCAACCCCGTTCTCTTCATAACTTTACTTTCATTTCCTAACACTCAACCTTCATCAAAAATGGAGGAAGGAATGGGAAATTAAAACTCCAAGCCCTAGTTCATTTACATATTAAACATCCAACTCCAAATTCAAAGAAAAGCCATTGATTCAAGCTTCTTGTGTAGAGATCCAAGTGTGGTTGATTCTTCCTTTTCTCTCAAGCTTCTTCTTCATCGATTTTGTGCAAAGGTGAGATTTTTATCTCACATCTATGTCTATAACTATCTTTGATTGTTTGGTATGAATTCCTAACACTTTTACATATGCATTTGATTTGGATTGAATTGGTGAAAATCCAAATTTTTAGTGTTTTGAGTTCATATCTTTAAAAATCCAATCTTTGATGTTTGAACGTGTTTTTGGTGATGCATCGAGTAGCCAATACGGCCAGGTGGCCGATAGGCGTAATCCCCTAGCGTTCGTGGTCGATCGGTTGCAAATTGAGTGAGTTTTGAGCTTCAAAACTCTTTGGTCGCTCGGCCTACATATGAAGGATTCTCGGCCTGCATTTAGGACGTTCCTCCCCCATAGGTTGTTAGGTCGCTCGGCCTTAGGTCGTAAACGTAAGTCGATCGGCCATCTTCACTTCCTTAAGCTGCTCGGCATTGGTTAGGTCGCGTCGTGCTAGGTCGTTGCTCGACCTTGTTACCCCTTAAGTCGTTAGGTCGCTCGGCCTTCCCACTAGGTCGCTCGGCCTCCTTTTATCTTTTAGGTCGTTGCACCCTTTGGTCGCTCGGCCATGTTATGCTGCTACCCCTTTAGGTCGCACCCCTATAGGTCGCGTTATGTCTTAGGTCGCGCATTGATTAGGTCGCACCACCCAGGCCGCATGCTTGCTCCCTAAGCCGCTTCTACCTTAGGTCGCTCGGCAGTTAGGTCGCGCCATTCCTTAGATCGTTGCAGTTAGGTCGTGCCACACTTTGGATCGTATATGCTAGGTCGCTCGCTTGTTTTATGTCACTACCAACTTAGGTCGCTCGGCAGTTAGGTCACACCTTCCTTAAGTCGCTCGGCCAACACTTGCTCAGCTGCTAGGTCGCGCCGTATGGAGTCGCTAGGCTATTTCCACTTTGATGAATTTGGAATCGAATTCTTTGGATTTTATTCACGTCTTCGAATGTGAATTTTTGTGATTTATAGTTTTTACAATCGTTTTTGTGATTTGTCACTTTACCTCACTCGTATGAGAAATCTAATTAAATGACTACGTAAAACAAGTGGTATGAAACGCTTGCGTTTACCTCGTTGGTTAATTCTTGGAGTTGTTCGACTGAATCTCTTGTGACAATTTTCGAGTGGAGATCTACAATTTGTTCGTAAATATTTAAGTTAAGCTAGTGGTTATGGGACATGAAGCTAAGGTCATATATTTACTAGCTTACTGTAATTGACACTTCTTGATGATCGTTGTTGATCATTTTTGTGATTTAAACTAGAAAATGTGCGATGTCTCTTCGTCTACAAGGGAGACTAAACCTCGTTTCTATGGAGTTTCGGCTCAATTTGGTGGGGTAGCTACCCATGGTCTTCGGGTCGTTTTGTGGAGCTTCGGCTCAAAAATTAATGGTTAGCAACCATGGAATAGCGTTCCATTTTGTGACACACATGTTGGTGAGTTTTCATCCTCCCGTTTTGTGATAGGCCTCCCCCTTTTTGTGATTTCTAGATTTCCATTGATGATTTCTAGAATATTGTGTTTCACCAATTTTCGTGATTTACATTGATAAGTTTTTATCAATATTTGTGCATTGGTGAATTTGTGTGTCACTAACTTTTGTGATTGACATTGATATTATTGTCAATATTTATAGTTTGGTGATTTGGTAAATAAGGAGTATGACATTCCTTTTTGATCTTTGAGAAGACTCTCGTGATATTGATTAATTCCTAGTTGATTTTTCGCTTGCATACTTATCTCAGTATGGCTTTATGGTTATTACATTTTTATGTCATATCTCTTATTCTATATCTTTTTATCTAATATTTTTAGCTGGACTGATCCGTTTATTATTTTCTTATTAAATAATACTTGGGTCAGTCCGAGATGTTACATGTGCTTCTGCATGACTTCACATCTGGGATTATCACCTTGACTTTTGGTTAACTACTTAGATTAGTGGTTTTTGTTGTATACATTTGAGATATAGACTCATAGATGTATCCATATTCTTTTGTCTAGCACTTGTAGCTATTCTTTTGTGATATTGTGGATCTTGTTTGACCTCTACTCTGATGTAAACCTTCATGTGTTATATATTCATATATATTTCCGCCTTTGTGATATGGATGTCTGTGACTGATTTGTGTTATGTTTACTTTTATATTTGTTTCCGAAGATTATGTATAGCCATTGTGCAGTAGTTTTGAGTTTGTATCGGTATGTCGGATTTCCCTCCTTAAACAGATGCATGTTGTACTATCTGACATACCGAAGCTCGCCCAAAGCAATTACACGGATGGTCGCTCCTCAACAGCCTTATTCTCCACGCCAGTTGACGGCATTACCCCGTAGTGTCCTTGGCTAGCGTGGGTATAGAGGTGGGGCGTCACAATATATGTATACATAACGAGTGTATTTTATTTAGGAGGAGTTTGTAGTATTGTCTTATAGTATAGGATTGTTAGTTTTTGATTTGTTTGGTATGTTTTGTTTGACTTGATTGACTTGATTTACTTGTTTGACTTTATTGACTCGTTTGACTTGATTATTTTGATTGACTTGTTTGACTTGATTGACTTGATTAACTTGCTTGACTTGACTGTATTTTTTGACCTTATTGATTTGTTTGACTTGTTTGACATGATTAGATTTGATGTGTGTGTTGATTAGATTGTTAGAAATGTACTTATACATATTTGTGCGTTGAATAATTATAATTATGTTAATTTCTTTCACATTCCATTTACTATACTTTGTTCTAGTATTAGTTTAATGTGGAGTTTTATAGTTTTATGGTTTTAGGATGGTTTTTGTTAATGACAAAGGGGGAGAAATATAAAATAGAGTAGTTAGAGTAGTTAGGCTTAGATAAAGGGGGAGTTATTAGATTAAGGGGGAGTTATAGTGAAGGTGAAGTATATTTTATAAACATAGATTGTCATCATCAAAAGGGGGGAGATTGTTAGTCCTTGGGAAGATGGTTTTGATGAAAACAACCTTAGAATAAGATTATAAAATATAAATACTAACATTATATTTATATATATGTATATGCAGGATTTAGCAATGCAGGTTCTAGGAATGAAGACTGTACGTATAGAGTTTCAAGATATCAAGATTGAAGACTCATGAGTATCAATATTATCAAGAGTTCAAGATTTCAATAATGAGTAATTTAATTAGGAATTTTGTTAAAACTCCTAGAAAAGCACTGGCATCTTAAAATCCAATTTATTCGTGAAATGGAATCCACTTCGAGCCCGTTAAAGGGATGGAACCCTAAGTAGGATGGAACGTACGAAAAATCTAGTGGAACATTGTTTTGTATCCACTAACTTTTATTCAAAAATTTTACAAAATTATATCTTGTGTTTCAAAATGATTACAAAATCTTCCTTTTAAAAAGATCAAAAACATCTATCCTTATTTTAAATACTTTTAGCCTCAAAATAATCTTGATTTTCAAAATCAAATTATCCTTGGTTTTAAGCTATCTTTTAATTATGATATATTTAGCTTTTAGTATTTATACTTAGATTTAAATATAAAATTATAGTAAAATTTTATATATACCAAAATATTATTCTCTATACTTATTTATGTATTTTAACTATAGTTAAGTACATTTGTAAAGTTTAAAATAGTTTTAATACATGATAGAAGTTATTTTCAAAGAAAACTAAATTACCAAAAATTGCTTAGGCCTGTCGACAACCTCAAGATACCCCTGTCGATAAGGTGGCAGTTTGTTTCAAAAATTTGAATTTCAAAAGAAGTGTCTATTCGTCATATCCTTTCACGAATGGATATGGCTATTGTTCTACTATAAATCGGAGAAGTTTCAAACGAATTTTATTCATATTTTATCTGATTTCACTCCTCTTGTTCTTCCACATTTCTTTATACACATTTTTACCAATGCTCTACCGAAATCACTATTGAATCTTACAAGATCATTTCTGGTTTGATTCTCTATCACTGTCTCAACAAAATTCTCAGTGCTATTTAGAGTTATAGACTTCTTTGTAAAAAATTAAGTGATAAAAGGTGTGATTGTTGCCTGTGAAATCAATCAAGCGAGAAAAGATGTGACTTTAGCCTATGAAATCAATTGGGTGAACTTGTTGCCCGTAAAATTAGGTATCTCTACCCAGAGGATTGTGAAACTGGAGTGGTGTACCTCGTGGCCCTGAAATCGAGGGTGTAATTGGAAAAATTGATTTTGAAAGGAAATCCGTACTAGTGTGCGGGACTAGATGTAGGATAACTCCGAACTAGTATAAAATCCGGTGTGTTCTTTCGTTTATTGCTTTTACATTATTTCTGCATCTGTGTTTGATTCTGTGATCATATCTATGTCTGAATATTGCATACATATATGTTCAAATTAATATAAACTCAGAAAGAATTAGTAATTCCTTAAAACACTATTCACCCCCCTCTAGTGTTTATTCTAGCCTTAAGATTTGTAATCCGCGTTTCTCACAAATTTGAATTATTATTATTATCAAAAATCCTTTGAAGACAAAGGTATCTTTTAAGACCACGCCACACATATACGGTGGGTTTTTACCTTACGATAACCAAAACATTTTATATCAAAATCACATGATATTATAATATTTTCTAAAGAAAATAAACTATAAAATAGTTGAAATGCTTGCATCTCACGTTTCAGCATATTTCGTAAATAACTAAAACCGTACAGGCTCGTAGTGGATATTGGATTCCATATAATGACAGGGCTACCGGGGTACCGCCTGCCGCAGTACACCTTTAGAAAAATGTGCCGAAATTGAACCTATCGATCCTTACCAACACAAGACCGGTTTACTCTTTATTAGATAGTACCAAATATGATCACCACTAATAAGCCCCAAAACGCATACTAATGATAGATAGTGATGGTAATAAATGTCCACTCTAGATGAATGATGATCATACCCTAATGGAAGCGACACATAGAGCCTTGTTGCCTCTCCCCTGCTTTAGTAATTCCCATTTGATGAGGCTTGAGGCTGCGTATTACCTTAAGAATAGCATTCATTCTTGGAATGCTAACACTGCTTTCCAGACCACGATGCAAATGATAGCATTCATCCATACAAGTTGTTTTAGGTATGAACAAACCGAATCTCCTTCAAGATCACCATCTCCATTATCTTTGAGATACATAATTCGTGATGCACAAATCAGATCGAAGTGGTTTTCGGATAATTAAATCTGATCCCGGTCTCTTCAAACGATCATCAAATTGGACCAGATTTGATAATCGGTTATTTAACTATCAAATTTCACGTATAACAGTCACTAAGCCTGTATTTTAATAAACCTTTTCAAACATTCATTTCAAATATCTTTACACGTATATATTCAAACCTCTTTCAGCAATCCAGCTTTTGAAAACAATTTCAAATCCTTATACCCTTAACGGGATATTTTCAAATCATATCATAGTTCAACAATTAGTGAAATATTTCCAAATTCGATTTATAATCCATTACATAGAAAAATATCTCTAGATAAATCCTTTCGTCGCTAAAATATTTCCAAAAACTTTCATTTAAACACTTAGAAAATTATTATAAGTCTATTTTCCGAAATCATTTCTAATATCAATACTTAGGAAATATTTCATAACTTATCTTTTAAATTTGTGGAATCATTAATAATGCAACAACCTACACCCCAATGGGCTTAAATTTTCGATGAACTGAAAATCCAGGTTCACTAAAGCATGAATTGATGGTTTGGTATCCTACAAATAACAAAGGCAAGTCGGAGTAATGTTTATGAACTCTCACGGTGGAATAACGATAAAGTATTCAACGTATGGTTACTAGCCAGGATTAGGTTGCTTTCCCTAACAGTATTGAACCTAGGAGTGAAACTTGCCTTTTACCAAATCCCAATAGTTGTTAAATTGTCTTCCATTGATTTGGGAAAATAGGAAAAATAGGAATGGGGCAGACATAAAATCTGGTGAATGAGAAATAAAATGAAGCAGAAAGAATAAAAAAGTTTAATTCCATGTCTTCCCAGATATCGTAGAGGGTGAATAATATAATGCAATGAATCCTTCTTAGATACGGTTCCTATGAAGCTAAAGTCCAACGTCACTCTAGGGAAGTCAATCATGTAGTAATACTAAATGTCAATCGGCTTGTCGGACCTGCTATCCCTACCTATCCATGTGCTACAGCGTGAAAGTCATGCTCTTCACTTATGCACTATGACTTTCTATCCACGTGCTACAGCGTGAAAGTCATGCTCTCTACCTGTGCACTGTGATTAAATGCCTCTTAGTCTGACCAGTGTCGACTCAAACAACCTGCGGGACTCCAAAGTTGTGCTTAGGCTCCAACAAATTGGTCTCCTATCCTCCTACCTTGTCGATCACCGACGTGGACTTGCCCCTATCCAAAGTGTCGGTCACCTTCAGAAGAGCACTCACAACTGCGTCAGATGCATAAAATCCTCCACCGATCTTCCTAAAGAAGCCTACATCAGAGCACACTTGTCCTGTTCCGTCTGCGTCGATCTGCCTGAACAAGCCTACGATTGAAGATGTTATCGATCCTAAGTACTAGCAACCTATGAAAGGTAACAAACATCCTTGCAAACCAACTTGCCCGCTCCAAGTACGTACATCCAGAACTATATTTTGGTCTTAACTGCATGAAACATCTATCCAAACCTTTACAAGGTCTGCCTACCAAATCCTTCTAGATTAATTTATCTTACTGTTACAGTTTACATATTGTTTATTTCCATTAATCTGCTTTAGGAGATTTTTATATCTGATATGTTTATTTCACAATTTCTCTTTTTATTACATAAACAGTGTTTCAATTTCACATCCGTTCAATCCGTATGGCTTGTGTGTACTTTTTATACCGTTTTATTACAGATTTATATATTCCTTTAGGGTCAATTTAATTCACATTTTCCATCCTAATTTATTTTTTCCTTTTTAGCGATTTAATTTATACAAAAATTTATCCAATAGCCACAAACTATTAAATTGCATAAAATTCCACTTTTTACATTTAAAGTCGCATATGGAATAAACTCATATACCAATTAAAATTCCCAATTTTGTTCCATAACCATATTCAGAATTATGTAATTATACCAACCAAATTTCCAATTTTATTCAAAGAACATTCTGAATTTTCCTAACTATATAGTTTTGCTATTAAAAATTGAATAACAATTCTAATTCCATTTAATTAAACCAATCTCATTTACACCATAAAACATTAATAAGCAATTTGCACATTCCATATTTTGAGCCAAGCATGAATTAGAATTGAGAAGTGATAAAAGAAGAAGTTACAATAATTTGCATCAAATCTCAATTGTTAACATAAATTAATTCAAATTATCATGCCAGAATAGAACTAAAATTAAACTACTCTATATTTCTATTTCATATTAGTTCCCACTCACCTGGCACTTGAGCTTGTATAAATTTGAAAAGCTTTTCTTCTTCTTATCTTCCTCTTTTTAAATTATTCAGTATTCTTCAAATAACTCGTACATATATTTTTGATTTGATTTGGAAGAGAATTATTTATTTAGTGGAGAAAGGTGGAAGAAGAATATGCATAGATTTTCTATAGATTTATGGCACGCCGAATAAAGATTAGGATTTAGGTTATATGGTTTATTTATAGATAGTTTGAGTGCATATAATCCATTAGATTTTCCTAGGTTAAATCGTGTTCATCCGAACACATCATAGTTATTCTGTAACGTCCTAGAATTTTGGTTATTTGAAATTGGAATATTAAATTGACTCTAAATATTAAAAACTTAATTTTTAACTTGAATTTCAAATATAATGATTTATTTGATAATTTAATTATTGAATTTATTAATAAAAAATTGGTTAAAGCATTGAATCTAGAGTTTTAAGCTTGATAAAAATAATTTAAAGGCTTATTAAATTTATATAAATATTAATGAAGGTAGCAAAACTTTTTAATTGAATTTAAAAGTGATTTTATTCGGTTTTAAAAATAACTCGTTTCAGTTAATGAGGAAAAACAACCTTTCGAGCACAGTCTCGGAATTTGACGGAACCAGTTTTATTGAATCCGTAATAGTGTATTATGATCGGATTTCAAATTTCATAGTGTCTAGAGATATTGTTTGGCCATGTAAAATATAAACGCGTTGAAATTAATATCAAAAATTCAATATAATAATTGGGTCCAAAAATCTATCTTCTCCATACGATCAAATTAGGACTCGAAAAGTTTTCCATTACATTTGGAATAGGGGTATAACGTTATGAATGCCTAGCAGAATGCCTCGATATGGGTTCGAGATTTTGAGTTGTGTAAATCGAGATATTTTGGAAATTTAATCAATATATTGTCAAGTCGACCTTTCTTTTCAATCGCATTCTCTCCAATCAAATGTGACCTTCCCTTCCCTTCTACTTCACATCTCCGTCTTCTTCACTTTTAAATTCACGCAATTGAAGGGTTTGTGGAAGGAAGAAGAAAAAAGAAACGAAAAATGGTTGCTTCATAAAATTTATTCTCATAATATACTCAATTAAAAAATATGAAACAAGCGTGGAAAATCATACATTGGCGTGTGCTTCGATCCCGTGTATTTTTCTGAGGGTGCGATCATGTTTTAGGAAATTCGACTTGGCTACGATCGAATTAGGGTTTGTCATTATCATTAAGAGAGGTGGAGTTAGGACTCGAGAAAGGCGGCGATGCGATCATAGTGGCGAGGAGCATCTTGGAGACGTTTATGGCGAGGTGTGGCACTGGATTTTGGGATGCGACATTTGAGGAGCGTAACCTGCTCATTGGTCGCAATGCAATATGGGGGTACAAAGGGGGTTCTGGGTATAAGAGCGGGTTGAGGTCGCGAAGGTGAGCTCGGCGGCATTGTCGGAGGAATGTTTCGCTGGGAGGAGACCGAAATGTAACGTGCGTGCACGAGCAATTGGGGGAGGAGTTCATATACTGGCGCGAGTCATTTTGGGGGAATAAGGTATTGTTCCTAGCAGGTTGGGCCGATGGTTTGGGTTGGGTAAGAATTCATTTTAACTTGTGAATTAAATTGATTTATTTAATGTTAAACTTTTAAAATTAATAACTGCTCCAAACCAAACCCGTTTAACCCGTGGATTTTTGCATTAGGATTGTACTGACGTGAACAATAATATGGGATTAGATTGATTAAGATTTAAGCTTGCATAATTTTAAGCTAAACTCAAACGTCGTTCGAATTCAAACGGAAGTAGAACGTGTCGGCGACGATAGAAATTTTGATGAGTTAATCTCAGCCATTTTCGGATTGCTAGATTAATTTAAATTTTTGAAAATTTAAATTATTGTTTGATTGGATGATTTGATAATTATTATTATCAATTGAATGTGATATTATATATATAGTAGTATATATAAGTAGTGGATTGATATTCTCGCATATTTTTAACGGATGAGACCATACATACCCTACATAATAGCGGATGACCCTATATACTGTGATACCCCCCTCGAAGTGGGATTGGTATTTTTATGTTGTATTTACATATATGGATGCAGGGAAACAGGTTGGAGGGATCCAACTGGATTAATCAAAAATGTTGAATTAAATTTCGTAATATTGTAAATAGAGATTTTGGAATAATGTTAATAAAGGATTTTAAATCATAAAATTTAAGCTACATTTGTTTAAGTTTAAAAGGGCTTTAAAAATCGAGACTTAAAATAGTTTGGGAAAATAGAAAGGGGAATTTGGAAAATATGTATAAAAAATTATTTTACTAGAACTTAAAATAATATATTTTTTAAAATTACGAAATAGACATAAAATTGAGATTTGTTGGTTGGAGTTCAGTTTTGGGTTATTTAAGAAATTGATTTATAAATGGAATTTAATGTAGAAATCAATTTATAACGGATGTAAGTGATGTGAAATCGCTATAAACTGGAACTGAAAACTGTGAGATTTATGAACAATGTTTATGTAACAACCCGCATATTTATCGATTTTATATTTAAAATATTTTATTTAAATATTTCATCATTTGTCGGATTTTAGTCCAAAAAGCTACTTTTTGCAAACAGTCGAATTAGGACTCGAGACCACTTCCATTGAGTTCAAAGCCCCGTTTGCGACCTTTTTGAGTATAAGCTTCGATATGTTTGGAGTAAGTTGATTTTTGCTACTTTCTCTATTGGGTTTTGGGTTTAGGTTCAGCCCGCTAGCCATAATAATACCCCAAACTGAATCATCCCTCCTCATTCACTCTCACTTCCTCCTATTTTCAGTTCTAAAGCAAAAATGGTGGAAGATAATGGGAAATAGAAATCCAAAGCCCTAGTCCCTTTGCAAAATCCAAGATCTAGCTCCAAATTCAAGAGAACCCATTGGTAAGCCTTTTCTTCATCTTCCCCAACTCATTCTCTCTTTGATTTCAGAAAATTCCTAAACCTAATTTGGGAAATAATTCTCTTTTAAGCTTAGAATCAAGCTTCTTGAGTTGGGATTGAAGGTGGTTGATCTCCCTTTGCTTTGGAGCTTCTTCTTCAATTGTTTGGGTTCAAAGGTGAGATTTTTATCTCACATTTTTGTCTATAATTATCTTCGATAGTTAGGTTTGAATTCCTAAAACTTATTCTTGTGCAATTGATTTTGCTTTGGATTGATTTGGTGAATATTCAAATTTTTGGTGTTTTGAAATCAAAATCTATGAAAAATCCTATTATGGATATTTGGACATTGATATTTGAGGCGTATCAAAGAGCCGTTAAGGCTAGGTTGTCGCTTGGCGTAAATCCTTAGTCGTCATTTGCTCGTTCCATCGTTTCCGGTATCCGTTTGGCCATTTTTGGCCTAGGTTCAGGGAATGCCCTGAACCCTTGATTCAGACGTCTGAAACCTAGAATTCAAACGTCTGAATATTATACTGGGAATTTTTATTCCCCAGTATTCATACGTCTGAATCTATATTTCAGACGTCTGAATTGGCTCAATTTCAAACAGAAAGTAAGTAGGCTAAAAAAGTCTATTTCAGACGTCTGAAACATTTGGTTCAGACGTCTGAATTACGTTCTGGAAGTCTTTAATTTTCCAGATTCAGACGTCTGAACCACTTGTTTCAGACGTCTGAAACTATAGTGTTTTGCCTGCTTGCCTTTTTGTTTAAGAATTCCAATTTAAATCGATTCGTGATGATCCTATTTGTTGTTATCATTTATTATGACTTTGATGACTTCTTTTTAGGGATTTTTGAATATCCATTTCGATGGATACTTTATCGGTTTCTTTGGATTTTATTCACGTCATCGTATGTGAAATTTAGCGATTGATCGTTCCTACAATTTTCTTTGTGATTTGTCACTTTAAAAATATAAAGGTTTTCTATACTAGAGTAAATATCAAAACTCTTTCTTCAAACAATTTCAACACTATTTTATTACAAAGCTCGTTTCTTAAACCATTTTCCAATCTATTAGTATATACAAGCCTTTACCTCACTCGTATGAGTAATCTGATTAAACGACCTAGTAAAACGAGTGGTATGAAACGCTTGCGTTTACTTCGTCGGTTAATTCTTTGACTTGTTCGATTGAACCTTATGTGACAATTTTCTAGTGGAGATCTACAATTTGTTCGTAAATATTTAAGTTAAGCTAGTGGTTATGGGACATGAAGCTAAACTTATATATTTACTAGCTTAGTGTAATTGACACTTCTTGTTGATCATGACGATCATCTTTGTGATTTAGACTAGCAATGTACGATGTCACTTTGTCCACGAGGGAGACTAAACCCCGTTTTGTGGAGTTTCGACTCAAAATTGTTGGGGTAGCAACCCATGGTCTTCGGGCCGTTTGTGGAGCTTCGGCTCAATTTGTGATGGTTAGCAACCATGGAATTAGCGTTCCATTTGTGATACACGTATTGGTGAGCTTTATGCTCCCGTTTGTGATAGGCCTCTCCTCACCTTTTTTGTAATTTCTGGATTTCTCAAGATAATTTCTAGAATTTTTGTTTCACCAATTTTCGTGATTTTCATTGATAAGTTTTATCAATATTTGTGCATTAATGAATTTGTGTGCCATTGACTTTTGTGATTAATATTGATGTAATCGTCAATATTTATGGTTTGGTGAACGAAATAAAGAGTATGACATTTCTTTTGATCCTTGAGTAGATTTTTGTGATACTGATTATTCTCTTGTTGATTTTCAATTACTTATATATATCACAGCTTGGTATTGTGATTATTATGTGTTTAGTCATACCTCTTATTCTATATCGCTTCATCTGATATTTATAGTTAGACTGATCCGTTTATTATTTTCTTATTAAATAATACTCGGGTCAGACCGAGATGTTACAGGTGCTTTAGCTTGACTTCTCACTTGGGATTGATTTCTCTGAATTTTGGCTAACTACTTAGATTAGTAGTTTATTTTGTTGTATACACTTGAGATATGGACTCATAGTTGTATTCTTTTGTATAGCACGTGTTGCTATTCTTTTGTATTATTGTGGATCTTTTTTACCACTACTCTGATATACACTTTCATGTGTTAGTTATATATTCATATTTTCTTCCGCCTTTGTGATATGAATTATCTGTGACTGATTTGTGTTATGCTTATTTCTATACTTGTTTCCGAAGTATTATAGCCACTGTGTAGTAGCTTTGTGTTTGTATCGGTATGTCGGATTTTCTCTTGAAATAAAATGCATGTTATACTATCTAACATATCGGTGCTCGCGCAAAGCAATTACACGGACGGTCGCTCCTCAACAGCCTTATTCTCCATGCTAGTTGACCGCATTACACCGTAGTATTCTTGGCTAGCGTGGGTATAGAGGTGGGGCGTCACAGCTTGGTATCAGAGCCAAACTTCGGAACAATGTAGAATAATTTAACAAGGATCATCGTCCTAAGTCTTTCTTAGGAGTCGTGCCTTAGGATTTAATTCGGGTCTTCATACCGATTCATCCTATTTTCTTTATGATTCCTTGTTTTATCTGTCAAGGTTGCTTGATATTCCTTTTTTGAATAACCTTCTTTTCTTCTTCTTTATTTCTTTCTAAAGGAAGAGAAATGGTTAGACCTGGCCGTCCCAGCGCCGGTCAATCTAGTGCTACTCCCCAAGATGGAGTTTTTATGACTGCCCAGCAACTTCTTGACTTTGTCACGAATGCTCAAGCAGTTGGTTCTAATCCGGAGCCTACTCATCCTAGATCCGGTTTTGCATGCTTGTGCCGAGACTATACCGATTTGGCTGGAAGGCCATTCAGGGGATCCGAGAGTGTTATAGAAATTCAAGCTTGGCTCAAATCATGTGATCGCATCTTTTCTCGCATGAACCTTAATGACCTTCATCGAGTCCAAGTGGCTTCTAGCATGCTTCAAGAAAGAGCGTTAAATTGGTATGAGCTCTTAATTTCTGAAATCATTGAAGCGGATCTCACTTGGGAGCAATTCTGGGAAGGATTCGAATTGAAATTTGTAACGAAGGCTGAAAAAGTAACTTTGGCCCGGCGTTTTATTGACCATGTTCAAGGTGAATCTTCTATGGCAGACTATGTCGTATCTTTCGAATCTCTGTCCAAATACGGGGTCGAGTATAGTAATACCCCATTGAAGAAAAATAAGAGATTTGTCTATGGGCTTGAATAAGAATCTTAAGAAGCCATTACTTTTGAAACTAGAAGTTTCTTTTGATCAGCTTATTGATATCGCTCTTGTCTTGAAGAGGCTGATAATGATGGTGATGTTGAAGTTGTGCGTGCCCAACAAAACTTCGACAATAACTTGAAGAGGCCTATCAAATTCAAAGGCCCCAATTCTAATAAGAAAGGGAAGCAACAAACCCCGGTAGCAAAGACTCCTACCTCTAGTCGTGGATGATGCTACAATTGTGGTTCCACAGACCACTATGCAAGGGAGTGCCCGAAACCCCTCTTTTGTCGTTATTGCAAAGGTTCGGGTCATCTTTTATCTTCGTGTCCTAAGCTTCCAAGCAAGAGAGAAGGAAAGCTGCGAGCCCTTAGCAACTCTTCTCTTGGTCAAGGTATTTTTCACTCAATCCTTGATGGCATTGTTTTATTTCGTGATCTTCTTATTTGAGTTCATTTTGATATGGGTTCCATCTCACTATTTTATATCAAAAGAACTTGTTGATTCTTTTTCTTTGAAAATATTTTGGGCTTGATGAGTTCTTTGTGAGTTGCGAATCCGGTTGGTGGATCCGCAACACTCAATTTGCTTTCTATTGTTGTCGAAATTATTTTATGTGATTTTTCTTCCCGAGCCGATTTTTACTTAGGTTTCGGAATTGATTTTTTTTTGTAAGGATTGGCTCAATCGTTTTGAACTCCATATCCTATTTTCTGTGTGGACTATTCATCTTCGACATTTTCTATCTGTTAAGCATATTTCTATTTTTTCTTGAGATTCCGATTTCAATTTTTTGAAGGCATCATTTTATTCTTTAAGCCCTAAAGATGAGAAAAGTGTTATTTCTCTTATCTAAATGATTTGTGAAACTTTTCCGGTATTTTTGAGTTTGTCTTAGGATTACCATCTAAGAAATCTTTTGTGTGGTGTTAAGGTCTTTCTAGTTCGACCTTGCCACCGATTTTATTTGGCTACGAGTTGCGGGAGTTAGCATTCCACTTACCGCATTCCGCACTCGTTACGATTCTTATGAATGACTTATTATATCATTCAGTTTGTCCAGCTTATTTCATCAATTTTATAAGCCGAGTATTCTGTGAGTATTTCGATGAGACCATTCTTGTGTTTATTGATTTTGGATGAAATTAGCAATTTAAAATTTTTGAAAATATTTTTCATGAGATTTATTTATAAGTATAAATAGGATTTCTGTTTTTAGAACGAACAAAGAGAATTTTCAAAAGTTTTTAGAAACATGTTTATCCTATAAAAGATGATTTTGTGATTGTATTGCCCATTTAGTGTTTTAAGAATTCTGGTCGATGCGCTTGATCAACGTTATCGATAGGAATTTCCTAAACGCTTTGATGAGACAATCACACACGATATATTGACTTGTAAAATGTAAATTTTTCTAGAAAGATTTTTACATTGAGATAATTGAGATTTTGAAAGTTTTAGCTTTTCGGGAAAGAAAATTATTTAAAAGAAGTTCTTTCTTTTCGATACTCTTATTCTTGTGATCCCCGTGGGGAACCAAGACTTTATCTTTTGTACCAATGCTAATCGTATTGGTATCGATGCCGCTCTCTTGCAAATTAGAACGTGCTATCACTTGTCCTTCTAAATCGTTATAGCTTATCGAGACTAGATATGCCGCTCATGATCTATTGCTCGCGGCTATTGTGTTTATTTTTAGAATTTGGCATCATCATTTTGGATTATAAATTTGTTCTCTACCCTGATCTTAAATCTTTGGAATATTTATTTTCTCATAAGGAACTTAATGTTGGCTAGAGATCCTTGCATCTTATGATCTTGGTATTCTTTTTATTCCCGGAAGGGAAATCGTGTTACCAATGTGTTTTGTCGTAAGCAACAAGTGGTTGATTCTTTGATGTTGTCTTAATGGAATTATCTTTTTATCAAGTTCATCGGACGTTTTGATATACTTCGTTATATTGAGCTTTATCTCATTTTTTTTATGGACTAGCGTCCGATGTTCTTTTATGGTGTTCGGTTCATCGGATGTACAGCTATTATACTACATTGATGTTCCGTCTTATCTGGATCAACGGATGTACCATTATTATACTACATTGTTGTTCTGGTTTATCGGTTCATTAGATGTACCGTTTTTGTACTACGTCGATGTTCCAAGTTATTCGAGTTTCTAGTTTCTCGGGCGTACCGTTTATGTACTACGCCGTTGCACTGGCTCAATTTTCTACTATTCTTGACGTTTTCTGCGTCTTTTAACCATGGAAATGCTTTTAGGTTTCCTATTTATTCTTGAGCCCGATGGTATTGAGGAAATTGAAGTTTCACCAGATTTGACTTTTGAGCAACATTCTATTCGCTTCATTGCTTCGGAGGTGAGGCGCCTTCGGCATAAAGATGTTCTTCTTGTGAAAGTTCAATAGTTCTCAGATCCTAAGGATTGCTCTTGGGAATCCTGAGAATTCATCGAGTGAACCCGTTCGGGCTTACTCTTTCGTGCTCTTTATGGTGGACTTCTTGATTCAAATTTTCTTTTGTGTTGATATGCTTCTATGGTTGTTACTTCTTATATTCTTCATAAGTATTGCGAGGACGCAATTACTTTAAGGAGGGGAGTCTGTAACAACCCGCATATTTATCGATTGTATATTTAAAATATTTTATTTAAATATTTCATCGTTTGTCGGATTTTACTCCGAAAAGCTACTTTTTGCAAACAGTCGAATTAGGACTCGAAACCACTTCCATTAAGTTCAAAACCCCGTTTGCGACTTATTGAGTATAAGCTTCGATATGTTTGGAGTAAGTTGATTTTTGCTACTTTATCTATTGGGTTTTGGGTTTAGGTTCAGCCCGCTAGCCATAATAATACCCCAAACTGAATCATCCCTCCTCATTCACTCTCACTTCCTCCTATTTTCAGTTCTAAAGCAAAAATGGTGGAAGAGAATGGGAAATAGAAATCCAAAGCCCTAGTCCCTTTGCAAAATCCAAGATCTAGCTCCAAATTCAAGAGAACCCATTGGTAAGCCTTTTCTTCATCTTCCCCAACTCATTCTCTCTTTGATTTCAGAAAATTCCTAAACCTAATTTGGGAAATAATTCTCTTTTAAGCTTAGAATCAAGCTTCTTGAGTTGGGATTGAAGGTGGTTGATCTCCCTTTGCTTCAAAGCTTCTTCTTCAATTGTTTTGGTTCAAAGGTGAGATTTTTATCTCACATCTTTGTCTATAATTATCTTCGATAGTTAGGTATGAATTCCTAACACTTATTCTTGTGCAATTGATTTTTGTTTGGATTGATTTGGTGAATATTCCAAATTTTGTTGTTTTGAAATCAAAATCTATGAAAAATCCTATTATGGATATTTGGACATTGATATTTGAGGCGTATCGAAGAGCCGTTAAGGCTGGGTTGTCGCGTGGCGTAAATCCTTAGTCGTCATTTGCTCGTTCGATCGTTTCCGGTATCCGTTTGGCCATTTTTTGGCCTAGGTTCAGGAAATGCCCTAAACCCTTGATTCAGACGTCTGAAACCTAGAATTCAGACGTCTGAATATTATACTGGGAATTTTTATTCCCCAGTATTCAGACGTCTGAATCTATATTTCAGACGTCTGAATTGGCTCAATTTCAAACAGAAAGAAAGTAGGCTAAAAACATCTATTTCAGACATATGAATTACGTTCTGGAAATCTTTAATATTCCAGATTCAGACGTCTGAACCACTTGTTTCAGACGTCTGAAACTGTAGTGTTTTGCCTGCTTGCCTTTTTGTTTAAGAATTCCAATTTAAATCGATTCGTGATGATCCTATTTGTTGTTATCATTTATTATGACTTTGTTGACTCATTTTTAGGGATTTTTGAATATCCATTTCGATGGATTCTTTATCTGTTTCTTTGGATGTTATTCACATCTTCGTATGTGAATTTTAGTGATTGATTGTTCCTACAATCTTCTTTGTGATTTGTCACTTTAAAAATATAAAGTTTTCTATACTAGTAGTAAATATCAAAACTCTTTCTTCAAACTATTTCAACACTATTTTATTACAAAGCTCGTTTCTAAAACCGTTTTCCAATCTATTAGTATATACAAGCCTTTACCTCACTCATATGAGAAATCTAACTAAACGACCTAGTAAAACGAGTGGTATGAAACGCTTACGTTTACTTCGTCGGTTAATTCTTGGACTTGTTCGATTGAACCTCATGTGACAATTTTCTAGTGGAGATCTACAATTTGTTCGTAAATATTTAAGTTAAGCTAGTGGTTATGGGACATGAAGCTAAACTCATATATTTACTAGCTTAGTGTAATTGACATTTCTCGTTGACCATGACGATCATCTTTGTGATTTAGACTAGCAATGTGCGATGTCTCTTTGTCTGCGAGGAAGACTAAAACCCGTTTTGTGGAGTTTCGACTCAAAATTGGTGGGGTTGCAACCCATGGTCTTCGGGCCGTTTGTGGAGCTTCGGCTCAATTTGTGATGGCTAGCAACCATGGAATTAGCGTTCCGTTTGTGATACACGTGCTGGTGAGCTTTATGCTCCCGTTTGTGATAGGCCTCTCCATCCCTCTTTTTTTGATTTTTGGATTTCTTGAGATGATTTCTAGAATTTGTGTTTCACCAATTTTCGTGATTTTCATTGATAAGTTTTATCATTATTTGTGCATTGGTGAATTTGTGTGTCATTGACTTTTGTGATTGATATCGATGTAATCGTCAATATTTATGGTTTGGTGAACGAAATAAAGAATATGACATTTCTTTTGATCCTTGAGTAATTTTTGTGATATTGATTAATCTCTTGTTGATTTTCAATTACTTATATATATCACAGCTTGGTATTGTGGTTATTATGTGTTTAGTCATACCTCTTATTCTATATCGCTTCATCTGATATTTATAGTTAGACTGATCCGTTTATTATTTTCTTATTAAATACAACTCCGGTCATACCGAGATGTTACAGGTGCTTCAGCTTGACTTCTCACTTGGGATTGATTTCTCTGACTTTTGGCTAACTACTTAGATTAGTAGTTTATTTTGTTGTATACACTTGAGATATGGACTCATAGTTGTATTCTTTTGTATAGCACATGTTGCTATTCTTTTGTATTATTGTGGATCTTTTTGACCACTACTCTGATATACACTTTCATGTGTTAGTTATATATTCATATCTTCTTCCTCCTTTGTGATATGATTATCTGTGACTTATTTGTGCTATGCTTATTTCTATATTTGTTTCCAAAGATTATTATAGCCACTGTGTAGTAGCTTTGTGTTTGTATCGGTATGTAGGATTTCCTCTTGAAATAAAATGCATGTTATACTATCTGACATATTGGTGCTCGCACAAAGCAATTACACGGATGGTCGCTCCTCAATAGCCTTATTCTCTGTGCTAGTTGATTGCATTACACCGTAGTGTTCTTGGCTAGCGTGGGTATAGAGGTGGGGCGTCACAGCTTACAAATAAAGTTATGTGATTATCAGTTGATAAATTAAAATTATAAATTCGTGGTGAGGAATTATAATGAGACGGGTAAATCTATTTAGAAATAAATGATAAATTTACTTCTAGAAATGTTAAAAGGGGGATTTAAGAAATTGGGACGTAAATCAAATTGGTGATAAATCGAGAGAAAGATTTATAAATGTCGGGCTAGTTGTATTGGAAGTGAAATATATATTTTTATTGAGAAGTTAAACTTTTTTAAAAAGAGGACTTTAAATTATTAAACTAGGTAATTTAAAAAGTGTTTAATAATATCTCAGAAAGATAGTTATTGAAATATTTTTAAATTGTCAAAATGAATTATAAGTTCTATAAACATGTCTTGTAAATCGACTAGAATCTTATTAGTAAATCGAAGTTAACTATTGTTCCAAAGATATGTAATTATTTTTCATTTTTAAAGTATATTTAATTATTAATTAAGTTAGTTTATAATGAGTTGATATTAAGTTAATTATTATTTAAGAATTAATTAGTATGATTATTTTAAAAGATAAATTATTCAATATTAATATAGTTTATATAATAACTTTTATTTTAAAAGTACTGCCTAAAATAAAACTTGGGAATTTATATAGACATTTATAAGCATTATTTTGAGAAAATTATTAAAACAAGTTTTCGGAAAGCAATGGTATAATTTCATGTTGGAATTGGAGGGAGAGATTGCCTGTAGTTAAGATTAGATTTCTCTGGGATAGAGACGTAACCATTGAGCTGAGAATCCATTATTTTAAAACATTTTCAAATATTTCTGAAAACAAAGGTTAGCGAATGTACTTACTTTGATAAGATAAGTACATACTTCTAGATAAAGAGATTTAATTTATTTAAAATTTAAATTAAATGAGACTTGGTTTTTCAGTGGAAAATGATACATTTGGTTGAATAATTCTTTATTATTAGTTAAATAACCGACTATCAAATCTAGACCCAAAATATAACTTCGGTAATATCTAGAAGAAAACATGGGAATTATATGGTACAGTTACCATCGGAAGGTGCTATTGTAACGACCCGTAAATTTTAATGGTTTAAATAACGTAATTAACTTAATTTTTGTTTGAAAATAAATGATTAAATTTAACAATGAAAATTTGATATTTAGAATGCGTCTATTTAAACATAGCAAATGGTAGATTTTCACTGGTAGATATGAATGTTAGTTCTATTGTGTAATTTCAATTTCAATTTAAATCAATTAAAGCTTGATGCAAATAAAATATTATTGAAATCTGAATATTTTTATATTATAAATTTGTAAATCATTTTCGAAGTGAGACGTCATATTCTTATTTCGCCAAATTTGGACTTCTATAGCACCGCTTTTCTTATTTTCGGCAAATTAGCAGCGGTTCGACACCGAAATTCGAGTTTTGATAAGATGGTCGTATTGCTCATATTTGCGAACCATTCTCTTTATCTCATCGTGCTGATCTCCGTAGTATATTCATTGTGCAGTTCGGAGTTCGATATGCGATAAAATAGACACAACGGCTAGTCGTATCGGTATCCGTTTTGAGCCTTTTGGTTCCCATATATTCTTTCATTGTCTACTATTTGGAAAACAAATAGCCATCTATTCATATTCCCAACAATTCACGTATTTGAATTTTTGTATTACTAACCTTTTCTTTTCCACGCTTTTGCTTTTCCACACTGGTTCCAAAGTATACTAGTTTGTCCTTTCATTTTCTCTGGTCCCTTGTTCTTTCACTCTCTTCTCTTATATTCATTCGAGAAAAATTTATAAAAAAGATATAAAGTTTTGTATGATGACTGTAGCTTGCTTTTGAACAGCTCATCTCCCCTTTTTTGTTCTATCCAATTGAAAAAATATTATACAAAGCTTTAATATTCTCTGAAGCTACTTATTCGTTGCCAAATCCTTACGGAGATCCACCACAGCATAACTTGGCCTCGCTCAACCCTATAGATCACCAACTTCAACCATGTTGCTGAGCACCGCATGATAGCCTCCCCCTTTCACGATCAACCAAGTTGACATAGCTCACCTCCTCAAAGACAAGCACACTCCTTGCCAAGCATTCTTCAAATGCTCTTCCCTCACCATTCTCGCCTACCCCTTCATCGCCTATAGCCGCCACTCTTTTTCCCTTCGCACTGCACGCAACTGAGCACATCCCATCACCTCTTCGGCCCTCATCGAGCCCATCCCTTCAACCTACACGCGACCATGCATGCTCTCGCATTTTGACCCTCCGTTACCACCTCCTATGTAGCCGACCCCACCATCTCGGCCTCACCAATCTCCGACCAACCATACTTTCGACGTCCAAACGTGCTCCTCCACTGCCGTACTCCATTGCCCCATCCAGAAATAGCACACCGATGCCAACCCGAGTATCATCACCACTGACATGCGCCTATACCCTCATGTCGCTTCCTTCCTCCACCATGAACCAAGATCGACCATCTCCAAACTAAGCTCCACCTTTTTCCTATTTGGTCATCACCTTTCCACACTCACATCCTTGACAACCCAAACCACTACAACCTCCCTCCTCGTGATAGCCTGTGCATTGCATTTGTAAGTTTCATATAAGCATGGTTTCAGTATTGTATTTCGTTTGTCTAACTGGTATAAGTTTTGTTTATTATATATATAAATATAAACTATGAGATCGATACATAAGTCTTATACAACTTGTTTATAAATATGAGCTATACAAGTGGTATATAATGATGTGTGTGTGTGTCTATATATGTATGAGTTAATAAAAATTGTATGGAATTTGCTGTTTCCATATATATATGATATCCATTATCCGCCTGTTTGTATATATTAAGTTTATATAAGTGTATACATGATCGGCTTGAGTTTATTTATGTATTATAATAAGTTTACATTGGTTTTATAATATTGATTTTTAAATATAATATGTATACCAGTCTGTAAGTTATATATAATGATTTGTTTATTGATTTTGAATTTTATTATATAATGGTCTCATTTGATTTTAACTACAATATACAAATCTCACCTGTTTATTTATGTATAAACTATATATATTGATATTTTAATTGTTAAAAATATAAAGAAAGAATTTTAAAATATAATATATAAATATTTTGAACCTTATTATTCATAGGTTTGTTTCCATAATCGAGAATCTGTTTGATTTTGGTATGATACATACCCTAACGATATTGCAGATTAGGGGAAAACCGTTATGGGTTGAAATGGCAAACCCAACTGGTTTTCATGGATTTTAATTTTTGGGACTGCGGGATGAGATGATATATACTAGTTGATATATAAATTGCGGAATGAAATGGTAAATAACCATATCACTTGTCCATAGGATAGAAAATTATATACGGACACCGTTGGGCTATATTTTTAAAATGATTTCCAAAATTTGAAAGGAAATATATGGATTTTATTAAATATTGATTGTTAAATTATAATATAAAGAATTTATTTTCATATATGTGAAAAATATAGATTTTTAAAATTTATGTTTCAGAAATTTTAAATTTAAAAGTTTGTTTTAAAAATATAAAATTTAAAATTTTACTTATATTTTATTATTTTTAAAATATGCAAAATTAGATTTAAAATAGATTTATTAATAAGATTTAATTTAATATAAATTATTTAAATAATATTTAATTTAATTAGTATATATAATATGTTTAATTATTTATTTAAATTTTACATTTATATTTCAATTAGATTTTTGCAATAACTGTAAACAAACATGTAACGACCCAGAATTTTTAATAATTAAAATTTGAATATTTAATTAATTTTAAATATTAATAAGTGAATTTATAAGTCGAATAAATTTTATTTTGAATAATTGGATTTAATTGGATAATTAAATCGATAATTTAATATGTTAAATTATGGAAATAATTGAAAATTGGGTTAAATATGATTGAAAATGATTTGTAAAATTTTATTTTATCACATTGGAGTTAGAAAGATATTTTAGAACTTTTAAAATCGAATTAAAAGTTAATTTGTGAAAATTGAATATTTTAATATTAAATCGACTAGTGAAAATAGTCAATTTTTGAACAGTCTCAGAATTGAACGAAACCAGTACCATTGGATCCGTAATAGTTAGTTATTATCGGATTTCAATTTTCGTAGCAATCGGAGTTATCGTTTGATCGTGGCAGCTCGAAACGCATCGAATTATTTTTAATACTAATTTGGTGAGTTAAAATAGCCATTTTTCAAAAATTCTCGGATTTCGACGAAACCAGTTTCATCGGATCCGTAATGCGATATTATTGTAAGGTTTCAAATTTCGTGTCAATTGATTTACCGTTTGTCCGGTGCAAGCTAAAACGCCTAGAAAATCGTTTAAATCGGTTTAATTTAAATTGAACGTTTATTGCCATAACTCGCACAAATGATCGAATTAGCTTTCGAAACCTGTTCCATTGTGTCCGGAACGTGGGGTAAACCCTAGAAACGCTGGTTACGGTGCGTGAATCGGAGTTCGGAAAATCCGGGATGAATAGTGTCGTTCGTTTTCCTATAAATAGACCAACACCCTTCATAAATTAAAAAAAATAAAAAATATAAACCTAAACCCTAAACGCAGCCGCCACCATCAATTGAACAGCCAGAAACACGTGACCTTCTTCCCCAAATCTCTTCAAATCCGTGAATCGATTCTTGAAACACTCAACTGCAAAGTTGTAGCTAACGTCGAGGGCTTCAGATCCATACGGATATGATGGAGTTTAGCGTCGCGTGGAGGGAGATAGAGGGGCCGACGGCCAGGGGCTTGCGCACGGTTTTCGAGATACATCAGGGGGCCGAGCTCGCTATGGTGGTGGGCGAAGGTAGAGGGGGTTTGGAGCTTCGTGTTGCAAGTTGCTGATCAAATTTTCATCGAGTATTGGTGGAGCAAAATCAAAACCTAATCATGAAGCTATGGGTTTGGAAGTTACGGCTATTACTGGGAAAGAAACGTGAACAAGGGGAGAGGGGGTGTGCGGCCTGATGGAGGGGGAGACCAAATCCTACGGCTATGAATAAAAGTTAGGTTTAAAAAGGAATTTTATGTTGTAATTTTTATAATAAAATTTGTGTAAACTTATAAAATGCATAACTTTTTCATACGAGGTCGAAAACGCGCGAAACCAGTTGCGTTGGAATCGTATGGATGAGCACTACGCTATGGAATTTGATTGGAGTCGTTTGGAGTTAGTGAGAATTTTGGGTAAAATTAAACGTCCGTTTAATTTTATTCGAAATAAATCGCTAAAACGAAGTTGAAATCAAGGTGAGAACTTCTCACTCAATCGAATCAGTTTCAATTTTATTTTAAATAGTTAGATTTAAAATATTTGAATGCATGTTTGAATGATGATTGTTATCTATTGATTGTTAAAATAGACATTATGCACCGTTAGTAAGCGGATGTTATTTATTAAAAACATATACCGCGAATATTTCATAAACAGTGAAATTGGTATTATATATAATAGCAATATATATATATATTGGCATATGTATATATTGGAGTTATTGATTTCCCGCATTTGTATAGCGGATGAGACCCTATTGCGCCGTCTATTAAGCGGATAATATTTTAAATCCCATATACCGCGATAATTCCGTACTGGAGCGAAATTGGTATTGTGCTAATGTTTTTGGATGCAGGAAACAGGTTGGAGGGATCCAACTGGATTCCTCAACAGTTTTTATTTTGAATTCAGATATTTTGATATTTGATGGATTATCATATCGATATATGATATCGTTGTTGTCGTGATTGACTATTTGGTGTGTAGCATCATTGGACCAATTTTGAAATTTTAAAATGATTTTTAAAGTGATTTTTGAAAATGTACTATGTGTTTGGAATTGATCCATTATAAATAAATAAACGTTATAAATTTTAGTGTTATAAAAATTATGGTTTTTGAGAAATATAGTTAAAGGTTGATTTTTGAAAATATGGGAATAATGATTTTTATAAAATAGTTTAAACTGGGATTTTTGAATTTATTGTAAAAAGTATAAGTATAGGATTTATAAAATTTGATTATTTTATAAATCAAAAGGAGGAAATTATAAAGAAGTTTAAAGACGTTTTAGAATAATAATACAAATTTATTTGTATAAAAGATTTATAAGATGGATATTTTTAAATTAAAATATTGGAATTATAAAACGAGTTTTTATAAGTGTTAGAATGAATTGTAAATGAATTTCATAAATGAATGAAATTCATAGAATTATAAACGGTGAAGTTATAAATGGAATTTTATAAGCAGTAGATTTATAAAATTTGGAAAGTTAATTGAAGAATGGATTTTTGATAAATAAATGAATCTTATAAGTTATAAGATTTATAATTTAGAAAGTCTTAAAAGGAACGATTTTGTAAAATAATCGTTTTATAAGTATTTAACTTATAATATGGACTTTTGGTTCATAATTGAGATATAAAGTGAATAGGTTAATAAAGAAAATTTATAAAGGAAGTAGTTATAAAATAAATAGAAATGGAATTTATAAACGTTGTTTTATAAATTCGCAAACGACTTATTTTGATAAGTAAATTGTTGAAACTTATTAATGGAGTTATATTCACGTTTTTGACTGTGAATAATCCTTTGAAATAAAATGAATAAAAGGATGAAATTCGTTAACGTAGTATATTCACGTTTTTGAATAGTGAATAATATGTTAAAGAAAATGTTTAGAATGTGATATTTTAAATAGAATTAAAACGATCTAACGATGTTTTTAATTGTGTTGAGATTCGAAACCATAGATTTCAACATTTATTGTTGAAATAGACGTTTTCGAGAAATAGAAGGAAATGGTGGACTATAACACTGTTGTTATAGTAATGATTTCCGAATGGAAATGTTTTGTATAGTATTGGGATTTATATATCTATCTTAAATTCGAATCCCTATACTAGTGATTTTGGGACGTTGTAACGATGTTTTACGCAACATTCGTTTTGGCCCAAATAAATATGTTTGTGAGAATGATTTCCTTAAAGAATGAAATATATACTTAATCTCGATTTAAGCATATTGAATATTTTCCAAGTGTTGAAAATAAATAGATTTGTGAATTACTTATTTAATAAGTATGGAATTGTTTTCCGATATAAAGGGAATATTTTGAGAATTTATCGTTTTGAAGATAAATTGAAATGATAAATTGAAATCGTATATGCATGGATATTTTGGAATATAAATTCACTATGGGATTTATGAATAGAAAGGAAATTTGTCAAAAATTAAATATTGATTTATTTTTGAAGTATGAAAATTTTATATCTTGTAAAGATATTTTGGAAAATAAATAATTTGGAAAATTATTTGGAATCTGGTGATGTTGTGCATATCCATTGATAGTACAATAACCGACTATCAATATTTCCCTTTGAATGGGTATTTGATGTGATTTGTTTGAATTTGAATGCCACGCTTATTTTTGAATAAGCGCTCACTATTCGGGTTAACCGGGAAAGGACCATGGAGTCGTATAACCCATTCCGAATATGTGATACGTCGTTATGAATTGCATTTGAAGACCGATGTTGAAGACCGGATCTTTTTGAAAGCGAAAGGACAACTCGTCGATTATCTTTGCACCGAGTAGCTACGGTATAGAGACTCCCTATGTGATGGGAAGTCCGGACGTGATTAGAGATTATCCGGGTTGCAAGGACTTCTTTGTAAGTGCCTTCGGTTTTGTTCGATCCCGGAACAGACTTGTATGGATTGTATGTCTGACATTACAAATTGAGATATAATGCAGATTTCTTTCAAATATATTTCTGTTGGTGGCGGAGAATTTATTCTTTTAGCTTAACACCCTTCTCTAAGACGTACGAGCTCAGAGGTTATGTAGTTGAATGTTATCAGCGATATATTCCCAATTTGGTAATGTGACATGCTGAGTGTTGCTGTGAACTGATCATTGTGTTGATTATTTGTGATAGGATCATTTATTTGATCGTCTATCTTGGTGATCATTTCTATGATCATTTGTTGACCCAAAGCATGGCTTTTGTATAAAGTATGTTTTGTGGACGTGACTTCGTCGAGCCTCACACCCCGTGAATGGTCAAAACAGGAAAGATGCAGCAAGGTTATGAGGGGTAGCGCCCTTTAGGATATGTGCATTTCCTTCTGGAAAAGGGTGGTACCATGGTATGGAGCCCAGATGCTTACTCATGTTGAAAACACTTTATGATTGTGTGAATTGATTACGAGCGCTCGGTTGAAAGGTCCCAAAGGACTGGAGGATGGCATATTCGGTCAGTTGTTACTCAGTTAGGGGTAACCCGGCCTTGTGTTGGTAGAGATCCGGTTTGGTTCTCGGGGATGTCCATCCAGAGGCATTCTCATGTGGCAATGGGAAGTTCCTTGGCCTGATCATTCGTTGGAAATCCAAAGAAACAATACGATCTTGTACGGTATTAGTTGTAGAACCTATCATTCACTTATGGTGGCGCCCCACTGTTTGGATGGTAGCTATAGTAGGCATACGATAATGGTCGTATGTTGACTAAGATTTATATTCTACTTTCGAAATGAAATTTTTCTCTACACTATGCACTAGTAATAATATAAAATGTTCTTTTAAATGCGTATCAAGCATCTTTGACTATCATAAGGAGAAATCTCCTCCGATTCTGCGTTTGCATTGTGTGTGTGTGCGGGAGGCCTTATGGTGGTCTCATTTTTAAAAGCATTGCGAATTGACTTTAAAAATATTCCTCTATTTTGATTTCAAAGATAAATAAACTGTTTTGAGTTCCCACACCAGTCACATGACTGACTCGGAGTTTATTGTTTTCCTTCCTAAACTCTAGGTGCCCACCAATTTCCACACGGTCAGTCAAGAGTTAGGTTTATCAGGATATTCTGGATATTCAGGAGTTGCTGGAGGCAAGATGGATGGCATGGCGTATTATAATGTATAGTATTTCTTTTTCCGCTGTTTGTTGTTGTATGATGTTGTACACTCTGATGATGATGTAATCTAATGTATAAAATGTAATAACTGATATAGTCCTTTGTTTAAAGATTATTCATTTATTTATTATATGTTGTTCCGCTGCGATTGTGAGATTCTGATGTTGTTCTGTTGTTTTCCGTTCCGTTCTATTTTCTATGTTCTTTTCTCTCTATTTTCTATCTTCTTATCGCTCCTTCTTTTACTTTTTCTTCTTCTTAAACATTGATAATTCGTATTTCTGTTCATCTTGAGTTAATCTATGGAGATTAGTGTATATTCAAGGAGTACGGATTTGCGGGTCATCACAGGTGGTATCAGAGCATATGGTTAAGCGACAACCATGGTTCTGTTGGGTATTACTCATTAGAGATAGAGTCAGTAGTACTCTAGAATGAGTTTGAGTGTAATAATAGCTATGAGAGCGTATTTGTTAGTGAATATATAAAATTATTTTATATTGTGATGATTGGTTTATTGAGTGGCATATGAACTTTCGTCAGCGCGGTCTGCGAAACTATGCCGAAGGGGTTTCTAAACACTTGAATAGAACAATTCGACACAATATTGTTTTAGAATGGGTAAATGAAATAATTTTGCCTTGATTATATTTTATATATGTAAAGGAATAATTTTTCAAAATTATTAAAGTGTATATAAGTTGATTGTTTAGTTGTTTGAATAATCTAAATAAAAGAATAATTGTATAAGCAAATGAATTATAAGAATTGAATTATAATTAAAGTAATTTACAATTGTGAAATAAACTTATATATATGAGAAGTGAAAGTATATGAATATATTTGTCAATATGAGTTATAAATAAAAATGAATTTAAAGTTAAATGGAAATTTACTTTAGAATTTAGAAGCTGAATTGATTTATAAGTAGGAATTTAAGTTAAGTAAAACAAAGTGATGTTTATAAAATGAAATATAACTTAAGAGATGTTGAATGAAGTTGACATTAGTATCAAAGTAAAATATTAAAGTTAAGTGATAAATGTGAACTTGAGTTTTATAAATGAAATTCAACTTTAGAAATTGAATTGAATTGAATGAATGGATTGAATGTTAATCAATTGAATGTGAATTTAGTTGATATGAAATAATGGATATAAGTGTTAATTCATTTAAAATCTAATGTTATTGAAAGTTGAATAGTTGAATGAAAATCAATTTAATTAAACCAATTGAAAGCAAAGTAATTTGGTTGTTATATGGTTGTTAGTTGATTGATTGTATATAATTCATTGAATATTAATGAAATTGGAAGCTAAAGTAATTGAAATTCAATCGGAAGTTAAGTGAATCTTGAATAGAATTGAATTTGATTTGGAAGTGAACCAACTTGAATATAAATTAGTGAATATAAACTAATTGAAAATGAATGCTAATAAAAACATCCACTGTGAATGAATCGAATGTGATTAAATTGAAAAAACCAATTCGTTGAATATTAATGAGAATATGAATGAATATTTGTTGGTTATGAATGCTAGTTGGTTGATGGTTGAATATATTGCTTTATTTGCATTGGCTATGTTGACATATATAGTTATTATGTTTCTATATGATGTATATCGATACTATTGTCTATATACATGATTCTCATATTGTTTGTTGAGTGATTAGTAGGTGCGGATCGCGTTTGCTTCGCATTTGGAGCTCGCTTTCGCGCTATATTAGCCGTATATGCTTGCTAATAAAATATAAGGTACATATCTCGGATTACATACCGTACTTTTATACTTTTTTCCCTTCGGGATGCCTCATTACTTGATGAGATGTATATTTGTGATATATATACTGTCATTTTTTTATTAGATCGAGCCGCGCAAAGGAGACTATGGCGAATTTTTCCGAAAATTTAAGGCGTTAGAAAAAAATTTGAGAAAATTGGAAAATTTTGAAAACTATAACTTTGATTTGGAGTTGAAAGTTAAACAATAGTAGTTGTTTTTGAAAAGATAACTAAGTATGATTTGTAAACTTAGTAAGTTATTGTAAGAAGTTTAATTATGAATTTTTGGGAAAGTTAATAAATTCTGTAATTTTTCTTACTTGTTAATTTCGAGGACGAAATTCTTTTAAGGGGGAAGATTGTAACGACCCAGAATTTTTGATAATTAAAATTTGAATGTTTAATTAATTTTAAATATTAATAAGTGAATTTATAAGTCGAATAAATTTTATTTTGAATAATTGGATTTAATTGGATAATTAAATCGATAATTTAATATGTTAAATTATGGAAATAATTGAAAATTGGGTTAAATATGATTGAAAATGATTTGTAAAATTTTATTTTATCACATTGGAGTTAGAAAGATATTTTAGAACTTTTAAAATCGAATTAAAAGTTAATTTGTGAAAATTGAATATTTTAATATTAAATCGACTAGTGAAAATAGTCAATTTTTGAACAGTCTCAGAATTGAACGAAACCAGTTCCATTGGATCCGTAATAGTTAGTTATTATCGGATTTCAATTTTCGTAGCAATCGGAGTTATCGTTTGATCGTGGCAGCTCGAAACGCATCGAATTATTTTTAATCTTAATTTGGCGAGTTAAAATAGCCATTTTTCAAAAAGTCTCGGATTTTGACGAAACCAGTTTCATCGGATCCGTAATGCGATATTATTGTAAGGTTTCAAATTTCGTGTCAATTGATTTACCGTTTGTCCGGTGCAAGCTAAAACGCCTAGAAAATCGTTTAAATCGGTTTAATTTAAATTGAACGTTTATTGCCATAACTCGCACAAATGATCGAATTAGCTTTCGAAACCTGTTCCATTGTGTCCGGAACGTGGGGTAAACCCTAGAAACGCTGGTTACGGTGCGTGAATCGGAGTTCGGAAAATCCGGGATGAATAGTGTCGTTCGTTTTCCTATAAATAGACCAACACCCTTCATAAATTAAAAAAAATAAAAAATATAAACCTAAACCCTAAACGCAGCCGCCACCATCAATTGAACGGCCAGAAACACGCGACCTTCTTCCCCAAATATCTTCAAATCCGTGAATCGATTCTTGAAACACTCAACTGCAAAGTTGTAGCTAACGTCGAGGGCTTCAGATCCATACAGATATGATGGAGTTTTGCGTCGCGTGGAGGGAGATACGGGGGCCGACGGCCTGGGGCTTGCGCACGGTTTTCGAGATACATCAGGGGGCCGAGCTCGCTATGGTGGTGGGCGAAGGTAGAGGGGGTTTGGAGCTTCGTGTTGCAAGTTGCTGATCAAATTTTCATCGAGTATTGGTGGAGCAAAATCAAAACCTAATCATGAAGCTATGGGTTTGGAAGTTACGGCTATTACTGGGAAAGAAACGTGAACAACGGGAGAGGGGGTGTGCGGCCTGATGGAGGGGGAGACCAAATCCTACGGCTATGAATAAAAGTTAGGTTTAAAAAGGAATTTTATGTTGTAATTTTTATAATAAAATTTGTGTAAATTTATAAAATGCATAACTTTTTCATACGAGGTCGAAAACGCGCGAAACCAGTTGCGTTGGAATAGTATGGACGAGCACTACGCTATGGAATTGGATTGGAGTCGTTTGGAGTTAGTGAGAATTTTGGGTAAAATTAAACGTCCGTTTAATTTTATTCGAAATAAATCGCTAAAACGAAGTTGAAATCAAGGTGAGAACTTCTCACTCAATCGAATCAGTTTCGATTTTATTTTAAATAGTTAGATTTAAAATATTTGAATGCATGTTTGAATGATGGTTGTTATCTACTGATTGTTAAAATAGACATTATGCGCCGTTAGTAAGCGGATGTTATTTATTAAAAACATATACCGCGAATATTTCATAAACAGTGAAATTAGTATTATATATAATAGCAATATATATATATATATATTGGCATATGTATATATTGGAGTTATTGATTTCCCGCATTTGTATAGCGGATGAGACCCTATTGCGCCGTCTATTAAGCGGATAATAGTTTAAATCCCATATACCGCGATAATTCCGTACTGGAGCGGAATTGGTATTGTGCTAATGTTTTTGGATGCAGGAAACAGGTTGGAGGGATCCAACTGGATTCCTCAACAGTTTTTATTTTGAATTCAGATATTTTGATATTTGATGGATTATCATATCGATATATGATATCGTTGTTGTCGTGATTGACTATTTGGTGTGTAGCATCATTGGACCAATTTTGAAATTTTAAAATGATTTTTAAAGTGATTTTTGAAAATGTACTATGTGTTTGGAATTGATCCATTATAAATAAATAAACGTTATAAATTTTAATGTTATAAAAATTATGGTTTTTGAGAAATATAGTTAAAGGTTGATTTTTAAAAATATGGGAATAATGATTTTTATAAAATAGTTTAAACTGGGATTTTTGAATTTATTGTAAAAAGTTTAAATATAGGATTTATAAAATTTGATTATTTTATAAATCAAAAGGAGGAAATTATAAAGAAGTTTAAAGACGTTTTAGAATAATAATACAAATTTATTTGTATAAAAGATTTATAAGATGGATATTTTTAAATTAAAATATTGGAATTATAAAACGAGTTTTTATAAGTGTTAGAATGAATTGTAAATGAATTTCATAAATGAATGAAATTCATAGAATTATAAACGGTGAAGTTATAAATGGAATTTTATAAGGAGTAGGTTTATAAAATTTGGAAAGTTAATTGAAGAATCGATTTTTGATAAATAAACGAATCTTATAAGTTATAAGATTTATAATTTAGAAAGTCTTAAAAGGAACGATTTTGTAAAATAATCATTTTATAAGTATTTAACTTATAATATGGACTTTTGGTTCATAATTGAGATATAAAGTGAATAGGTTAATAAAGAAAATTTATAAAGGAAGTAGTTATAAAATAAATAGAAATGGAATTTATAAACGTTGTTTTATAAATTCGCAAACGACTTATTTTGATAAGTAAATTGTTGAAACTTATTAATGGAGCTATATTCACGTTTTTGACTGTGAATAATCCTTTGAAATAAAATGAATAAAAGGATGAAATTCGTTAACGTAGTATATTCACGTTTTTGAATAGTGAATAATATGTTAAAGAAAATGTTTAGAATGTGATATTTTAAATAGAATTAAAACGATCTAACGATGTTTTTAATTGTGTTGAGATTCGAAACCATAGATTTCAACATTTATTGTTGAAATAGACGTTTTCGAGAAATAGAAGGAAATGGTGGACTATAACACTGTTGTTATAGTAAATGATTTCCGAAAGGAAATGTTTTGTATAGTATTGGGATTTATATATCTATCTTAAATTCGAATCCCTATACTAATGATTTTGGGATGTTGTAACGATGTTTTACGCAACATTCGTTTTGGCCCAAATAAATATGTTTATGAGAATGATTTCCTTAAAGAATGAAATATATACTTAATCTCGATTTAAGCATATTGAATATTTTCCAAGTTTGAAAATAAATAGATTTGTGAATTACTTATTTAATAAGTACGGAATTGTTTTCCGATATAAAGGGAATATTTTGAGAATTTATCTTTTTGAAGATAAATTGAAATGATAAATTGAAATCGTATATGCATGGATATTTTGGAATATAAATTCACTATGGGATTTATGAATAGAAAGGAAATTTGTCTAAAAATAAATATTGATTTATTTTTGAAGTATGAAAATTTTATATCTTGTAAAGATATTTTGGAAAATAAATAATTTGGAAAATTATTCGGAATCTGGTGATGTTGTGCATATCCATTGATAGTACAATAACCGACTATCAATATTTCCCTTTGAATGGGTATTTGATGTGATTTGTTTGAATTTGAATGCCACACTTATTTTTGAATAAGAGCTCACTATTCGGGTTAACCGGGAAAGGACTATGGGGTCGTATAACCCATTCTGAATATGTGATACGCCGTTATGAATTGCATTTGAAGACCGGTGTTGAAGACCGGATCTTTTTGAAAGCGAAAGGACAACTCGTCGATTGTCTTTGCACCGAGTAACTATGGTATAGAGACTCCCTATGTGATGGGAAGTCCGGACGTGATTAGAGATTATTCGGATTGCAAGGACTTCTTTGTAAGTGCCTTCGGTTTTGTTCGATCCCGGAACAGACTTGTATGGATTGTATGTATGATATTACAAATTGTGATATAAAGCAGATTTCTTTCAAATATATTTCTGTTGGTGGCGGAGAATTTATTCTTTTAGCTTAACACCCTTCTCTGAGACGTACGAGCTCAGAGGTTATGTAGTTGAATGTTATCAGCGATATATTCCCAATTTGGTAATGTGACATGTTGAGTGTTGCTGTGAAATGATCATTGTGTTGATTATTTGTGATAGGATCGTTTATTTGATCGTCTATCTTGGTGATCATTTCTATCATCATTTGTTGACCTAAATCATGGCTTTTGTATAAAGTATGTTTTGTGGACGTGACTTCGTCGAGCCTCACACCCCGTGAATGGTCAAAACAGGAAAGATGCAGCAAGGTTATGAGGGGTAGCGCCCTTTAGGATATGTGCATTTCCTTCTGGAAAAGGGTGGTATCATGGTATGGAGCCCAGATGCTTACTCATGTTGAAAACACTTTATGATTGTGTGAATTGATTACGAGCACTCGGTTGAAAGGTCCCAAAGGACCTGGGGATGGCATATTCGGTCAGTTGTTACTCAGTTAGGGGTAACCTGGCCTTGTGTTGGTAGAGATCAGGTTTGGTTCTCGGGGATGTCCATCCAGAGGCATTCTCGTGTGGCAATGGGAAGTTCCTTGGCCTGATCATTCGTTGGAAATCCAAAGAAACAATACGATCTTGTACGGTATTAGTTGTAGAACCTATCATTCACTTATGGTGGCGCCCCACTGTTTGGATGGTAGTTATACTAGGCATACGATAATGGTCGTATGTTGGCTAAGATTTATATTCTACTTTCGAAATGAATTTTTTCTCTACACTATGCACTAGTAATAATATAAAATGTTCTTTTAAATGCGTATCAAGCATCTTTGACTATCATAAGGAGAAATCTCCTCCGATTCTGCGTTTGCATTGTGTGTGTGTGCGGGAGGCCATATGGTGGTCTCATTTTTAAAAGAATTGCGAATTGACTTTAAAAATATTCCTCTATTTTGATTTCAAAGATAAATAAACTGTTTTGAGTTCCCACACCAGTCACATGACTGACTCGGAGTTTATTGTTTTCCTTCCTAAACTCTGGGTGCCCACCAATTTCCACACGGGCAGTCAAGAGTTAGGTTTATTAGGATATTCTGGATATTCAGGAGTTGCTGGAGGCAAGATGGATGGCATGGCGTATTATAATGTATAGTATTTATTTTTCCGCTGTTTGTTGTTGTATGATGTTGTACACTCTAATGATGATGTAATGTAATGTATAAAATGTAATAACTGATGTAGTCCTTTGTTTAAAGATTATTCATTTATTTATTATATGTTGTTCCGCTGCGATTGTGAGATTCTGATGTTGTTCTGTTGTTTTCTGTTCCGTTCTATTTTCTATGTTCTTTTCTCTCTATTTTCTATCTTCTTATCTCTCCTTCTTTTACTTTTTCTTCTTCTTAAACATTGATGATTCGTATTTCTGTTCATCTTGAGTTAATCTATGGAGATTAGTGTATATTCAAGGAGTACGGATTTGCGGGTCATCACAAAACAGAAGTTGGAAAAATAAAGTAAAATTGATTTGAAACTTGAATTGGTTAATAATTGAATTTAAATAAGAATTTGCTTGAACTTATTAATTTTGAGATTGGAAACGTATGATTTATAAATTGATTTGATGAAAGTGATTAAATGAATGTACTTAATTTTAAATAAGATTGAGACTGAATATTTAATATTGATTTAAACTCATAAATTAAGATTTTATTTAAAATGTTATTAAAATGATTAAATGAATAATTTCCAATTTGAAAAAAAAACTTGAGTTAAATGTTGAAATAAAAAAGGAACTTATATTATAAATATTTGAATAAGTAAACTTGAATCTTATTGGAATTGAAGTGACAATTCAAACCTGAATTTGAGATCGATAAAAATTGAAATGATTTATTGAGAATTTGAATTGAATCTTTGATCTTTTAAATTGAATGTATTGAACCGGTATTTATTTAAAATGAAATTTTGAATTTAAGCTGATTTGAATCGATTTTTGAAATTAAAGGAAACTATTTTATTATATAAAATATTTTTAATATATATAACTATTTTAACATATAAATTATTTTAATATATAAACCATTTTAATTTATAACTATTTAATATATATACTATTTTAATATCTAAACCGTTTAAGTTGGAAGTGTTATGATTTCGAAAGTGTTATCTTTTCAAAAGTGTTATGATTTCGAAAGTGTTATAATTATGTAAGTGCTACGATTTTGAAAATGAATATTATTTGAAGTGAATACCGCTATCGAATTGATACGGTTTTGAAATGAATATGATATTTTGATATGAAGTATGAACTATTTGAAATCAAATGACCGCGGTGTGAAATAAGTGGTTGGTTGTTAAAGAGATCGGGATTTGATATTGTCATACTCTCCGCAAATACCAAAAACCACTTCAACAACTATGTACGTTGTGGAGAGTCCAGAACGAAGTAGGATAGTTTGGTAACGATTCCATATGAGATTTTAGCGTATCCCTGACTCCCGTGAGTCAACTTGATGTGGCTAAAACAGGAGCCATGCCAGGCCAAATGAGGTCATTCCTCCCGTCGGACACATTTCTTCGATACCATTGTATTGCTTTTATTATTTGATTGGGTGCACCTTTGATTTAGGAGTGTGTCACAAGGTGGGCGGTAGTAGCTACTGTGCGTTACCACCTGTCCGGATCCGCGAACGGTAAATCTACCTTGCCATTGCCTCGCGTGCCCTGTCACATGCCCTATCGCGCCTTCTACGAGTTTGGTTTGTACCATACCTATAGGGTGCCCTTTGAGTAAACCTCATAGAGGAGCTTACCGTACTGTATAGACTGTGGGAATATATAAAATGTGTTAAGAGGTATATGGGTAACACCTTAACGCTATTTTAATGCTTTTCTTTACTATAGACATATTATAATAGCGTACTATACTACAATATAGATAGTTCCATATATCCTTAGAGGTTGGGCATCACAAACATCCTTTAAGTTACTTGTATTTCAGTTGATATTTCATTCGAGTCAAATTTACTGATATAAAAATGTTAGTCCTGACTCGAGTGTTTGTGTTTTTTTATATGCTTCGTTCAGAATGAGTGTCAGAACATTCAAGACTCGGCTTTATGGCTTGGAGCTTCGCTTGAAGATCGATCTTTGTCTATGCAACTTCCCAGTTGTTTCCGGTTGACTTGTTCGGACTTGTCATTGTTTCTGTATTAGAGATTCATTTGTTTTTGAGATTCTATTGTATTTTTGTTTCTAACTCTAATGTTTTATAGCAGCTTCATGAAATACTATTTATCTATTCCACTGCTTATTGTTGTAATACCGTGTGTCTTTGATTCTATGATTGATTTATTTACTGTATATGCTTAGTTTTGCCAAATATAAATTAACAATTTGTTATTTTGAGCAATTTAAGTCTGATAAGTGCGGATGCGAATGGTTTAAAATATAGGGTTGTTACAAGTGGTATCAGAGCTCTGTTTTGGGCAAAACTTAGCATATGGAGTAAAATTAATTACAGAACCACTTTCATTCGAGAATAAATTTCTTCCTCTTTGATTTGGATTTCCTTTGAATTTTGAAACATCCCTCATTTCTAAAATCTATTCTTGTCTCTTCCTATTCGTGTTCCTTTTGATACAGGAGCATCTCATAGCTCCATTTCTATTTATCTCTCCAATAAATTCGAGAACCATTTTGCCACCTCAACTGGCAATTTCATTCATTTTTGTGACTCATCCCATCGGCGGTCGCGCCAACCTCGGTATTATTTGTAAAATGGTGAAACTCCTTTACAACAAGCATCGATGCAGCAAAGATTTCCATCTCTTGGTTTTGATGCTGTTATTTCTTCCAAACCCAAACAGTCGAGCAGGGAAATTCTCCTGTAATTGTTTGTCAATTGCCTTCGGATTATGCAGGCAATTTTATCTTTCGCTTGATGGTCAACCTAGTGATCTTAACTCCACCCCTATTGTCCGACTATTTCTGGATGATTTGGTGATGTCACTTCTCTCCCTTTCAAGTGGAAAATATAATTTCTGCACCGATCTTATTCTTGCAATCTCGGTTGACCCGGTTAAGGTCGCCCGTGGTTAATTAAGCCTATCCATCTTCCTCATATGTAATCTGATTACGTTATCCTCCTTTCGAGCCTATCTTCTTGATAGAATTTTCCATGATTTTGTTCCTCTAAATTTAAATCTCTATCCTTGCTTTGAAATCCATTAGTGAAACACTATGTGAGGGAGTGTATTTGTAATTGATATAAGATTGTTTAATATTGTGTTGTTTGAGTTGTTAAATTTGAATTTTGGGTTTCGATTGATTCGTCGGGCCCTCACTATCGATAGAAATTCCAAAACACTTGAACACATCAAATTGACACAATATTGTTTTCGAAACTGTAAAATGATATAATTTTATGTATGGTTATATTTTATATATAAAGTTATAATTTTTTGAAATTAAATAGTTAAATGAAATGGTTGTTAGAAATGATAATTTTTATTATCATTTATTGTTTTGTAGACCATTGACTATTGCAACATGATATAAACAAATGAAATTATAAAACAAGATTTATAAATTGATTTGGAATTGAAATGGATGTAAATCGAGAATTTGAGAATTCAATTTTCGGTACTTTAAGAAATTTGGTTTTAAAGTTTTGGATTATATTATTTGAAAGTATTTTCGAATGAAAATTGTTTCCATAAAAATTTCAAATGAAGTAAATTAGTACTCTCCTCTTTTGTCGTTGAAAAATAATTTCGATGATGACTGCAGCATCATCGACATTCATTTTTGAGTCTCGAAGTGGAGAGACCACTTAGTAGCTTTGCTACAGTTTTGTTTTGGAAAATGGATTTGATTTAAATTTTTGAGTATGATTTGATTTATATATATATATATATATATATATATATGTATATAATTATTTTAAATTAGAGTGAAGAGAAACTACAAATTTATTTCTTGAATTTTTGTTAAGTTATATTTTTCGTTAATTGAAATGAAGGAAACTTTTGAATAATTGGAGTGTCTAAAATAAGAAATGGAATTTGAATTAAACTAGGATTAAATTTATTTGTATAATACTCAATTATATTCTGTAACATATATAGCTTGCCTAAAATATTCCAAAGTTAAAAATGAATGTGGATGTGTAATTAAAGGTTATGCAAGAGGAATTTAAGCAATAAAAAACGTTCAAACTGATAATTTTCTTAATAGAAATGATGTAAATAAAAGGTAAATTTGTATAGTATTTAATTACACTTAGAACCTTAATATAACTTACCTAGAAATAGTCAAATGTTAATGAGAATAAGCAATTGAATAGTATACATTATTAACTTAAGTAATAAAATGATCAAGTATGAAATTTTGTTAAGGGAAATTATAATTAAAAATTTAGTGGTTATGATAAAGCTTTATACACCTAATTTATGTTAAGTTAATAAATTAAATAATAAAAAGAGAATGCACAAATAAATTTGAGTTGTAATAATAAATGTTTATACCTTTAATTTGTGCTATAAGAAATGCAAGTGAAATAAATTAAATAATAATAATAATAATAATAATAATAATAATAAATAAAAAACAGAACAAATTAAATAAAACAAATTTTGTTTTAATGAAATTTTTTGTTACAAATGTTAATAAATTGAAATCATATCAATTATTTGAAATACATTGAATTTAAGTCAAATAAAATGTGAATATAATGACTATTTATTGATTGAATAAAATGGATTGAAACCAAATTTGTTGAACATTAATTAATTTAAGAACTAATGAAATTTATATTGTTTTAAATCAATTGCTGTATTTTGTATTTTGAATCTATTTTCCTTTCTGTTACTTCAGTTCTCCTACCTCGTTCCTTTTCGAGGACGAAAAGTTTTGAGTAGGGGAGAGTGTAACGACCCATAAATTTTAATGGTTTAAATAACATAATTAACTGAATTTTTTCTTGAAAATAAACGATTAAATTTAACAATGAAAATTTGATATTTGGAATGCGTCTATTTAAACATAGCAAATGGTAGATTTTCACCGGTAGATATGAATGTTAATTATGTTGTGTGATTCCAATTTCAATTTTAATCAGTTAAAAATTCATGCAAATAAAATATTATTGAAATCTATATATTTTTATATAAGAAATTTGTAAATCATTTTCGGAGCGAGACGTCATATATTTTCGCCAAATTTGGACTTTATAGCCCCGTTTATCTTATTTTTGGCAAATTAGCAGCTGTTTGACACCGAAATTTGAGTTTTGATAGGATGGTCGTATTGGTCAAATCCGTGTATCATTCTGGTCGTTTCGTCATACTGATCTCTGCGGTATATTCATTTGTGCAGTTCGGAGTTCGGTAAGTGATGAAATCGACAAAACGGCTAGCCGTATCGGTATCTGTTTTGAGCCTTTTGGTTCCCACATGTTCTTTCATTGTCTACCTTTTGGAAAACAAACAACCATCTGTTCATATTACCAACAATTCACGTATTTGACTTTTGTTATTCCTAACTTCTTCTTTTCCACACTTTTTCTTTTCCACACTATCTCCAATGTATACTAGTTTGTTCTTTCATTTCCTATGGTTCCTTGCTCTTTCACTCTACTTTCTTATATTCATTCGAGAGAAATTTATAAAAAAATATGACTTTTTGTATGGTTACTATTGCTTGCTTTTGAACAGCTCATCTCCTCTTCCTCTATTCTATCCAACTGAAGAAAAATTATACAAAGCTTTAATATTTTCTGAAGCTACTTATTCATTGCCAAATCCTTGCGGAGATCCACCACAGCATAACTTGGCCTCGCTCAACCCTCCAGATCTCCAACTTCCACCATGTTCCTGATCATCGCATGGAAGCCCTCCTTTTCATGATCAACCAAGTTGACATGACAAACCTCCTCAAACCTAAGCATACTCCTTACCGAGCATTCATCCAACGCTCTTCCATCACCTCTCTCGCCTAACCCTTCATTGCCTATAGCCGCCTCTCTTTCTTCCCTTTCCCCCGCACGCAACCGGGCACATCTCCTTACATCTTCCATCCACATCAAGCCCATCCCTTCGACCTACATGCGGCCATGCATGCTCTCGACTACTGACCCTCAACTGCCACATCCTATGCAGCCGACCCCACCATCTTGGCCTCAGCACTCTCCGGCTAACCATACTTTCCACCGTCCAGACGTGCTCCTCCCCTGCTATACTAAATTGCCCCATCCAGACACAACACACCGAAGCCGACCCAAGTATCGTCACCACTGACACGCGCCTATACCCTTTGGCCACTTCCTTCCTCCACCACGAATCCAGATCCGCCATCTCCAAACAAAGCGCCACATGTTTTCCTATTTGCTCATCACCTTTTCACGCACAAAGCCCCGACAACCCAAACCACTCCCACCTCCCTCCTCGTGATGGTCTGTGCATTGCATTTGTAAGTTTCATATAAGCACAGTTTTAGTATTGTATTTCATTTGTTTAAAATGTATGAGTTTTGTTTGTTATATATGTAAATATAAACTATAAGATTGGTACATAAGTCTTATATAACTTATTTATAATATATGATCTATACAAGTGGTATATAATGATGTGTGTGTGTGTGTGTGTGTATATATATAAGTTTATATAAGTTGTGTGAAATTTGTAGTTTACATATATAAGCTTATATACGATATTTATTATCCGCCTGTTTGTACATATTAAGTTTATATGAGTGTATACATGATCAGCTTGAGTTTATTTATATATTATAATAAGTTTATATTGGTTTTACAATATTGATGTTTAAATATAATATGTACGTAAGTTTATAAGTTATATATATATATATTGATTTGTTAATTGTTTTTGAATTTTATTATATAAAGGTCTCATTTGATTTTAACTATAATATACAAATCTTGACGTGTTTATTTATGTATAAACTATATATATTGATATATTGATTGTTAGAAATATACATAGAGAATTTGAAAAAAAAAAATACATAAATATTTTGACCCTTATTATATATTAGTTCGTTTCCATAGTTGAGAAGCTGTTTGGTTTTGGTATTGACTTTTAAATACGATATATATAAATATTTTGAATTTTAATAAGTGTTTAAATTACATATTGACTTTAATAAAATTATAATAATAATATATTTTATGTTTATATCAAGCCGATTTTGATTTGTTTCATTGATTCCAAGTTGTTAGCTTATTCGTCAAATTCGTGTTACCTTACTTTTCTTTGGAAATCTTCGTTTGGATCGGTCGATTTCGCGATTCAAATCGTAGCTTGTTGTGTTGTCTATCTTCTCTAGCCTCGAAAGGTGAGCAACCACTCATGATTAATATTCTTATATCTAGTAAATTTAATTCACATGAAATGACGATTGAAATACGGTGTAAAATTAGAAGGTTAAGTATTTAATTGTTATATATGATATGCCATTATCTTCCATTGTTTACCTATGATATATGACACCATATCATGTTGTGTATATTTTATTTAACGTGTTACTGATGATATATGTCTATTGTTGATCTGTTATATTATTATCACATTTGCTCTCACTCTACAAGTTCCCTGTTAGTTAGAATTCCCTATGGGTTGAAATGATACACACCTGAACGATATCGTAGATTAGGGTAAAATCTTTATGGGTTGAAATGATAAACCCAAACGATATTCATTGACTTATTTTTGGGATTGCGGGTTGAAATATAATGTACCGTAGATATTTAAATTGCGGATGGAAATGATAAATATCCATATCACTTGTCCATAGGATTGAAAATTATATACGGACACCGTTGGTCTATATTTTTAAAATGATTTCCAAAGTTTGAAAGGAAATATATGGATTTTATTAAATATTGATTTTTAAATTATAATATAAAGAATTTATTTTAATATATGTGAAAAATTTAGATTTTTAAAATTATATGCTTTGGAAACTTTAAATTTATAAGTTAGTTTTGAAAATATAAATTTTAAAATTTTATATATAATTTTATTATTTTTAAAATATATAAAATAAGATTTAAAATGGATATATTAACAAGTTTTAATTTAATATAAATTATTTAAATAAAATTTAAGTTAATTATTATGTATAATATGTTTAACTATTTATTTAAAATGTTACATTAATATTTTAATTAGATTTTTTAATGACTTTAAACAAATAGAAATTAGAATAATAAAGTAAAATTGGCTTGAAATTGGAGTTGGTAATAATTGAATTTAAATATGAATTTGTTTGAACTTATTAATTTTGAGATTGGAAAGGTATGATTTATAACCTGATTTGATAAAATTGGTTGAATGAATATTCTCAATTTTAAGTTAACTGAGGCTAAATATCTAAAATTTATTTAAGCTCATAAATTAAGATTTGATTTAAATTGTTATCAAAATAATTAAGTGAATAATTTCCAATTTGACAAAAAACTTGAATTAAATGTTGAAATATAAATGGAACTTATATTGTAAATATTTGTATATGTTAACTTTGAATCTTATTGGAATTGAAGTGGTAGTTCAAACCTGGATTTAAGATCGATAAAAATTGAAATGGTTTATTGAGAATTTGAATTCAATCTTTGTCCTTTTAAATTAAATGTATTGAAATGGGATTTATTTAAAATGAAATTTAGAATTTAAGCTGATTTGAATCGATTTGTGAAATTAGAGGAAACTATTTTATTATATAAAATATTTTTAATATATATAAACTATTTTAATATGTAAATTATTTTAATATATAAACGATTTTAATTTATAACTATTTAATATATATACTATTTTAATATCTAAACCATTTAAGTTGGAAGTGTTATGATTTCAAAAGTGTTATCATTTCAAAAGTGTTATAATTTGGAAAGTGCTACGATTTTGAAAATGAATATTATTTAAAGTGAATACTGATATCGAATTGATACGGTTTTGAAATGAATATGATATTTTGATATGATGTATGAACTATTTGAAATGAAATGACATAGTGTGAAATAAGTAGTTTATTGTTAAAGAGACCGAAATCGAATTTTGTCATACTCTTTGCTAATACCGAAAACCACTTTAACAATTGTGTGTGTGGTGGAGATTCCGAAACGGAGTAGGATGGTTTGGCGACAATTCCATATGAGATTTTAGCACATCCCTGACTCCGGTGAGCCAACTTGATGTAGCGAAAATAAGAGCCATGACGGGCCAAGTGTGGTCATTCCTTTTGTTTGACACATTTCTTCGATACCATATTATTGATTTTGTGATTTGATTGGGTTCACGTTTGAATTGGGAGTGTGTCACAAGGTGGGCAGTAGTAGCTGCTATGATTACCACCAGTCCGGATCCGCAAACGATATATCTACCCTGGCATTGCCTCGCGTGCCTTGTCACATGCCTTATCGCGCCTTCTACGAGTTTGGTTTGTACCATACCTATGGGGAGCCCTCTGAGTAAACCTCACGAAGGAGCTTACGGTACTGTATTGACTATGGGAATACATAAAATGTGTTAAGAGGGATATGGGTAACACCTTAACGTTATTTTACTACTTTACTTTTCGATAGACGTATTATAATAGCATATTGTACTACATAATAGATAATTCCATGGATCCTTTATGGTTGGGCATCCCAGACATCCTTCAAATTACTTGTATTTCAGTTGATATTTCACTTGAATCGAATTTACTGATATAAAAATGTTAATCCTGACTCGAATGTTTATGTTTTGCTTTATGCTCGGGTCTGAGTGTCACAACATTTGAGACTCACCTTTGGGGCTTGGAGCATTGCTTGAAGATCGGCCTTTGTCTATTCAGCTTCTCAGTTGTTTCCAGTTGATTTGTTTAGACTTGTCATTGTTTATATATTAGAGATTCATTTATATTTGAGATTCTATTGTATTTTTTATTTCAGACTCTAATGTTTTATAGTAGCTTCATGAACTACTATTTATCTATTCCACTGGTTTTTGTTGTAATACACTGTGTCTGTGATTTTGTGATTTATTAATATACTGTATATGCTTAGTTTAGCCAAATATAAATCGACAATCTGTTGTTTTCAACAACTCAAGTCCGACATGTGCAGATGCGAATGGTTCGAAATACCGGGTTGTTACAAGTGGTATCAGAGCTCTGGTTTGGGCAAAACTTAGCATATGGAGTAAAACTAGTTATAGAATCACCTTCGTTCGATCTTAAATTTCTTCCTCTTTGATTCGTATTTCCTTTGAATTTTGGAACATCCCTCGTTTCTAAAATCCATTCTTGTCTCTTCCTATTCGTGTTCCTTTTGATACTGGAGCATCTCATAGCTCCTTTTCCATTGATCTTTGTAGTAAATTCAAGAACAATTTTGCCACCTTAACTACAATTTCATTCTTTTGTATGACTCATCCCATTGGCTGTCCCGCCAACCTTGGTATGATTTGTAAAAGGGTGAAACTCCTTTACACCAAGCATCGATTCACTAGAGATTTCCATTTCTTGGTTTTGATGTTGTTATTTCTTCTAAAGCCCGAACAGTCTCTTTAGTAGACGACCCTAGAAATTCTCTTGTAGTTGTTTGTCAATTGCTTCAGGATTGTGCAAGCAATTTTATCTTTCATTTGATGCTCAACCTAGTGATCTTGACTCCAACCCTGTTATCCGACTATTTCAGGATGTTTTGATGAAGTCATTTCTCTCCCTTTAGGGCGGGAAATTTATTTTCTACATCGATCTTATTCCTAGAATCTCGGTTCACCCGGTTATGGTCGCCCATGATTAATTAAGCCTATCCATCTTCCTCATTTGTAATCTGATTACCTTATCTTCCTTTCGATCTTATTTTCGTATGTTTATTTCCAAAAGAACCGGGCTTGAGTTATTTGAAATATTGAATGTTTTTTCGAAGAGACCTAGATGGGATATGTTATCAAAAAACTACTTTGATCCAATTAATACGTTTCGAAGTGAAGACAAGAGCATGAAATTGATGATCAAGCATTGAAGTCCTAAGGCTAATCGCTACTAATCCTAAGGATGATTCCAAAATGGATGTAGTAGGAATAGTACCTTCGGTTTCGTTCAGACCCAGAACTTACTTGTATGGATGAATGTTATCAGTACATTGATTAGAGGACAATGAGCATTTCAAGTATAAATTCCTTAAATGGTAATCGTAGCCTCCAGCCTCATCAACCGGGAATGACTGAAAATCAAGGGAGATGCGGCAAGGATATGTGGGTCCCGCCCAATTGGGGTATGTTTATCACCTTTTTGGATACTCTCGGATATTATAACTACGGTGCATGGAAGAAATCGAAAAGGGTGGGAATACCTGGTTGATAGTATATTCGGTCTATCTATGTTAGGGGTAGTTTGGTTTTGTGTTACCGGGGATCCCGGCATGGTCCTCGGCATATTTTTCTAGATGTGTACTATGACAGGTGGTACCTTATACCTAGTCATCCATATGGAATCCATTCTCCAATACACACCCTTTATAGTTTTGGTTGTAGAGCCTAGTATGCTGGAATTTAATTATTGTAACAATTTAGGCTATTTAAATAAGGATTTGTACCTAGACACTATTATATTATCAAATATTTTGATATAAAATGTTTTAGTTATCATAAGGTAAAAACCCTTAGGGTTGTGTGTGACGTGGTCTAACGAGATACCTTTGTTTTTCAAATGATTTTGATAACTTTAATAGTTCAAATTGAGTGTTTTTTCTCATGTTGGTTTTCCAACCTAATTCGGGTGTTATTTTATTATAATGCTCAGGTCAGACCAAGTATTACAGATACAGGATAAGATGTTATAGAGCTTAGGAGACGAGCTAGATGACGAAGACGTATTACACCTATTTGATTTTATTCCACTGTGTATGGTACGCTGTATATTCGGCATTTGTGGGGACAAGTTATTATAATTGTCCGGTATTGAGTTCTTGATTTATTGTACTTTGATGATGTAATGTATAAGTAACAGTTATAGTTCTTTTTGTATAAAGGCATGTCATTATCTACTTTATATTGTTCCGCTACGATTGTGTGATTATGTGTTGTTGCATCTATTTCTTCTTCTACCTCTTTCTTCTATATCCCTTAAGATCCGGTATTTTTGGCATTCGATTACTCAGCATTTAATACATTGAACGTATTGATGTCGATTTTCAAAGGTCAAAAATCTGGTTCTCTACACCTAGTATCAGAGCTGAAGGTTAAGCGAGAACCTTGGCTTTGATGAGGTAACTCATTAGAGATAGGGTCAGTAGCACCCTAGAATGAGTTTAAGTGTATTAATAGATATGAGTGCATATTTGTTAGTGAATATAAAATATTTTATATTGTGCTAATTAATGTGTTGAGTGGCTTATGGATTCTCGTCAAAATTAGTAATTAACGTTATTGAATGAGATATCTATACACTTGAAAAGAGCAATTCGACATGATATTATTTTGAATGGGGTAAATGAAATAATTTTACCAAGATTTTTTTATATATAAAGGAATAAGTTTTCGAAATTATTATAGTTATATATGATTGCTTGGTTGTTAGGAAATGATAATATTAAACTATTATCATTTGTTGTTGTGGTGATTGAATAAAAATTGATATTATAATCAAAGGTTAAGAAAGTAATTCATATAACAAAATTGGATTTGTAAATATGGTTTTGGTAAATGTGATTTAAATATTAATATGGTTTATAAAACCGATACATAAATGATTTAATAGTTGGAAATTTGGGAATTTAATTCCCATTGGTTTGAAATGTTTTCAAAGTCTTAGAAAATAATAATGATATTATTTGGAGAATATTTTTGAATTGAAAATATTTAAAATGGTTTTTTAAAGGAATAAAAGCAACGAACTCACTTCTTTCGTTGGAAAATAATTTCAGTAATGCTGCAGCATCATCGACATTCATTTTTGAGTTTCCAAGGGAGGATTGCTACAATTAGGGTTTTATTTTAGAAAACTAGTTTTGATCTTGAAATTAAAAGGAATAATTTGATATATCAAGGGGTTATGTGTACATATATATACATGATTTCTTAAATGATTTAGAATACTTAGAACCAAAAATGTTTAAAACTCTCGAGTTTTGATTTCCATGTTTATTGGAAATATGAATAATAAGATTGAACTTATAAAATCTAGAAAGCAAAATTTAAATTAATCCTACCTTAAGGTAAGTTTAATAGAATGGATAAAATTGAATATGAAAATGGATAATAAAATTTAACTTAAGAAGAGTTAAATGAAAGTGAGTGTGAGAATGGAATAAATTAGTGAAGTAAACTAATTAAATAAAGTGAATTGGAAGAAAATTAGTGAATGGAATAGAAATAGGTTGATAACTTATAAAATTTGTAAATTGCAAGAAACAAATATTTTAAAGTGTGTTGAATATGAGTGCAAAGGAAGTGAAAATTTGAAATTGAATTGTAGAATAGAAATTTAACTTGAATTAAGTTAAATAAAGTAGGATTGAAAATTTAGCCAAAGTTAGACTAAATAAGATAAATTTTGGAAATAAAATTTATTGAGATTTGGAATGAAATGGTGGATAGAAATAATTAAAATAATTAGTGAATTAAATATGGTATGGGACATGGGTGATAAAATTCAATATTTAAAATTTGGAGATAAATTGAGTTAAATTGGAAAATTGGAATTGAATTTGAATATAAATGGATATAAGCTTAAGATGTGAAGTGGTAATAACCATAAGAAGATTATATAAAATGTTATAGAGGACTTAAGAAAATTGATGGTAAAGTTCTTAAGTGAAATTGGTATTAAAGAAATGCCCTAAGAAAATAGTGATTGTTGATAATTGGTCTAAAATGCAACAAGTGTGGAGCAATTCTTAAATGGTATCAGTTTGGGAGGGATATGCTAAGTAAATAGGTGAATGTGAAGTATAAATGTGAATGATAATTGTGAATAAGTGAATATAAATGGAATGAATGTGAATAAAACAAATTGGTATAGCTAAGAAATAAATTGGAAATAAAAATGTAACGTGTACGAATATTATTTTATTCTCATAACGATTTAATCCAGATTCGGGCATAGAATTTCGAGATAAGTCATATTGACCTGAGTTAGAATTTTCCACTCAATTCTCAACGGCGAAACCTGGATATGGATTTTTGATTGATTCTAGAAATTCTCTATCATAGTATATGGCTATGCAAAAAGAATGACGGTTTCTGATCAAGGAACAAATCTAAGTCCGTACTAGAGATTCGTTTGAAGATACTATTATGGAATTGAAATTTTATGATCGAGTGAGTGATCGGAGTTGATATGGCATACGGATGATATATGTACATCATACGGGTTTTGGTGAATTAAATATTGGAAATTGAAAATGATGAATATAATGATTTTGAATTATATGATGGGATATTATTGGTAAGAAAAGTGTAGGTATTTAAAAGAAAAAGCTAAATTGACGTCTTCAATTTCAGAAGTAAAATTTGATTGCCCGATGAAAAGGTATGTGTTTAAATTGTTGTTTGATTTGATGGTTTTCTGATTGTGCCACTTGGCTTTTTTTTCCTTTGATGGTTTGGGCAAGTAGTGGCGATTTATAGTTGTTCGGATCTAGCCATGCCAAGGTGACGCTGCGAAATTTTTCAAAAATTTAAGGAGTTAGAAAATTTTGAAGAAATTTTTAATAACTAAAATTTGATTTTGGATTATAACTTGAAATGGTTGAGAAAATAATATTATTTGGAAATCTATGGATGAATTTGGAATTTTGGAAAAGCGATGATGTGGTTTCAACTGATTGATTTTTGGGAATTGATTTAACTAATTTGTATTGGGAAAGTTAATTGGTTTTGGACCATTCTTCTTATCTTGTTTATTTCAGGGACGAAATTCTTTTAGGGGGGAGGAATGTAACGACCCAGAATTTTGGTTATTTGAAATTGAAATATTAAATTGATTATGAATATTGAAAAGTTAATTTTTAACTTGAATTTCAAATATAATGATTTATTTGATAATTTAATTACTGAATTTATTGATTGGAAGTTGGTTAAAACATTGAATCTTGAGTTTTAAGCTTGATAAAAATAATTTAAAGGCTTATTAAATTTATATAAATAAGAATGAAGGTAAAAGAACATTTAAATTGAATTTAAAAGTGATTTTGTTCGATTTTAAATATAAATCGTTTAAATTAACGAGAAAAAATAGCCTTCCGGGGCACAATCTCGAATTCGACGAAACTAGTTCCATTAGATCCATAATGGTATATTATTATTGGATTTAAAATTTCATAACGTTTGGAGTTATCACCTGGCCTTACGGATATAAATGCATTGAAAATTAATATCGATAATTCAATATAATAATTGGCCTAAAAAGCTTTCTTCTCCATACGATAGAATTAGGACTCGAAACCTTTTCCGTTGCATTTGGAATAGGGGTATACCATTATGAACGCCTAGTGGCGTGCCTCGATACGGGTTCGAGATTTTGAGTTGTGTAAATCGAGATATTTTGAAAATTTAACTAATATATAGTCATGTCGACATTTCTTTTTAGCCGTATTCTATCCAATCAAATGTGACCTTGCTTTTCCTCTCTACTTCATGCCTCCATCTTCTTTGCTTTTGAATTCACGCAACGGAACAGTTCACACAAGGAAGAAGAAAAGAAGAAACCAAAATGGTAGCTTCACAAAATTTATTCTCATAATATACTCGATTAAAAAATATGAAACAAGCTTGGAAAATATTACATTGGCATGAGCTTCGATCCAGTGTATCTTCCTAAGGGTGCGATCCAGTTTTAGGAAACTCGACTTGGCTATAGTCAAACTAGGGTTTGTCTTCGTCATTGAGAGAGGCGGAGTTAGGACTCGGTAATGGGGGTGATGCGATCGTAGGGGCGAGGAGCATCTTGGAGACGTTTATGGGGAGGTGAGGCACTGGTTTTAGGAAGCGAAATTTGAGGAATGTAGCCTGCTTATAGGTCGCGATGTGATATGGGGGTACGAAGGGGGTTCTGGGTATAGGAGCAGGTTGAGATCGCGAAGAGGAAGTCGGCGACATTATCGAAGGATAGTTTCGTTGGAAGGAGGCCAAAATATGGCATGCGTGCATGAGCAACTATGGGAGGAGTTCATGTATAGGCGCGAGTCATTTTGGGGGAAGAAGGTACTATTCCTAGCGGGTTGAGCAGATGGTTTGGGTTATGTAAAAATTCATTTTAATTTGTGAATTAAATTGATTTATTTAACGTTTAACTTTGTAAATCAGTAACTCCTCCAAACTAAACCTGATAAACATGCAGATTTTTGCACTCGGATCATATTGACGTGAACAATTATAAGGGACTGGGTTGGTTATGATTTGAGCTTGTAAAATGTTAAGCTAAACTCGAACATTGTTCGGATTCAGACGGAAGTAGAACGTTTCAGCGACGATACAAATTTCGGTGAGTTAATCACACTTATTTTTGGATTGCTGGTTTAATTTAAATTGTTGAAAATTTAAATTATTGGTTGATTGGATGATTTGATAATTATTATTATCAGCTGAATGTGATATTATATATATAGTATTATATATTAGTAGTGGACTGATATTCCCTCATATTTTTAGCGGATGAGACCATATGTGCCCTGCATGAAAGCGGATGACCATATACGCCGCGATAACCCCCTTGAAGTAGGATTGGTATTTTATGTTATATTAACATCTATGGATGCAGGGAAACAGGTTGTTGGGATTCAACTGGATTCCTCAAAAATGTTGACTTGCATTTTGTATGTATTGATATATGATCAGTTTGGATAATCTGTGGAAGATTATTGAGTGATTTGAATTTATTGGATGCTATGGTAGTTTGGCCTAGATTTTTGTATTTTTAAATACCAATGATATATGTTTTTGAAATTGAAAGAAAATAAAAAGAAATTTGGAAGTGAAATATTTATAGAGAATTTTGGATAAATTAAAAGAACTTTATTTGGGTATAATAAATAGTTTGACTTCAAAATTTGAACTTAACTATTTCGGAATATTATAAACAGAGATTTTGGAATAATGTATATAAATGATTTTAAATAATAAAAATTAAGCTATATTTGTTTAAGTGTAAAAGGATTTAAAAATCGAGATTTAAAATAATTTGGAAGAATAGAAAAGGGAATTTGGAAAATATATATAAAAATTATTTTCTTGGATCTTAAAATAAGATTTTTTTTTTTAAAATTAGGAAATAGAAGTTAAATTGAGATTTGGTTGGTTGGAGTTCGCTTTGGGTTATTTAACAAATGATTTATAAATGGAATTTAATGTAGAAATCAATTTAGAATGGATGTAAGTGATGTGAAACCGCTATAAACTAGAATTGAAAACTGTGAGATTTAAATGTTTATAAATAAAGTGAAGTGATTATCGGTTGATAAATTGAAATTAGAAATTCATGGTGAGGATTTATAATGAGATGGATAAATCGGTTTAAAAATAAATGATAAATTTATTTCTAGAAATGTGAAAATGAGGATTTACGAAATTGGGACGTAAATCAAATTGGTGACAAATCGAGAGAAAGATTTATAAATGTTAGGCCGGTTTTATTGGAAGTGGAAAATATATTTTTATCAAGAAGTTAAGTTTGTTTTAAAAAGTGGATTTAAGTTATTAAAATAGGTAATTTAAAAAGTGTTTAAAAATATTTTAGAAAGTTAGTTATTCAAATATTTTCAAATTGTCAAAATGAATTATAAGTTTATAAACAGGTTTTGTAAATCGACAAGAATCTAATTAAGAAATCAGAGTTAATTTTTGTTTCAAAGATATGTAATTTTTTAAATTGTTTAAAATCTATTTAATTATTAATTAAGTTTGTTCATAATGATTTGATATGTAACAACCCGCTTATTTTACGATTTGTATATTTAAACGTTCTATTTAAATATAGCATCGTAAATCAGATTAAGGCCGAAATGCTACTTTTTAGAAACAGTCAAATTTAGACTCAAGTCCACTTTTATTGAGTTCAAAATGGCATTTACGACTTTTTTGAGTATAAACATTGATATGTTTGGAGTTGACTGGGATTTTGGTTTTTTCTTTTGGGCTTTGGGTTTGGTTCTAGCCCACTTACCCAACAAGAGAACCCAAACCCCTTACCATATACATCCCACTCCACTCCCCTCCTCTTCATTTATTTCATTTCTAAATTTCCTTACACTTTCAAGCTAAATGGAAAATAGGGGAAAAGATAGGAAATTCAAATTCCTAAACCCTAGTTTTATTAGGAAATTCAAATTCAAGTCCAAATTCAAAGAGAAGCTTAGGTAAGCATCATCTTCATCTTCTCCATCTCAATTCCTCTTCAATTTTCAGAAATTTCCAATAACCTAATTTAGGAAATATTTACCTATGATTATAGATAAGAGCTTCTAGAGTTGAATTTGAAGAGAGGTTGATCTTTCCTTTTCTTTAGAGCTTCTCATTCGTTTTTTGGGTTTAAAGATGAGTTCTTGAACTCACTTCTTTGTCTATACCTTTGATAGTTGTTAGGTATGAATTCCTAACATCTATTTCATGTCCATTTGCTTTTGAATTGAATTGGTTTGGCGAATTTTCCAACTTATGGCATTTTGAAGTCAAAATCTATAAAAAACCATATATGAATATTTGGACATGTTGTTTGGAGTGTATCGATAAGTCTATAAGGCAGGGTTGTCACGTGGCATAAATCCCTAGCCATTGTTGCTCAGTTGATCGCTTCCCAAAGAATTTCGCCATTAATGGCCTAGGCAAAATGTGCCCTGAGCTTCAGATCAAACGTCTGGTAATAAGCTCAAACGTCTGAAGCTACGGAATAAAAATTCCAGACTCACAGCTCAAATGTCTGAGCTTCCTTCCCATACATCGGGACGATCTGGAAAAAAAATTCCAGTCTTTCAGCTTAGATATCTGGGATAACCACCAGACGTTTGGAGCGGTTAAATCCAGCCAATTGCCTATTTTATGTGGGTTTCCATTTATATCGATTTTTATTCGATCCGATTAGTTGTTATCACTTTTATCGACTTTGATGACTTCTTTTCTGGATTTTTAATGTACATTTTGATGGATTTGATACCGATTTTTACGATATTGATTCACGTCGTCGAATGTGAATTTTTGGTGATACATTGTTTTTACGATCAATTCTATGATTTGTCACTCTAAAATACAAAGGTTTCTATACTAGAAGTAAATTTTCAAACTCTTTCATAAAATGATTTCAACACTATTTTTAATACAAAGCTCGTTTTTAAAACCGTTTTTCAATCTATTAGTACGTATAAACCTTTACCTCATTCGTACAAGAAATCTAATAAAATGGCTTAGTAAAACAAGTGGTATGAAATGCTTGCGTTTAATTCGTCGGTTAATTCTTGGACTTGTTCGATTGAACTCTTCTGACAATTTTCGAGTGGAAATCTATAATCTGTTTGTAAATATTTAACTTAAGCCGATGGTTATGAGACATGAAGCTAAACTCATTTATTTACTAGTTTATTGTAATTTACACTTCTTGTTGATCGATAGTGATCATTTTATGGTTTAGACTAGGGATATGCGATAACGTTTTGTCCACGTAGGGGATTATACTCGGATTTTATGGAGCTTCGTCTCATTTTTATGGGCTAACGACCCATGGTCTTTTGACCATTCTTAGAGCAATCGGCTCAATGATTGGTGCATAAGGCGTATCTTTTTAGGTGCACCGATGTTGTACTCAATAATTATGTGCATGGGACATATCATTTTAGGTGCGTCGATGCTAAGCAGTGCATGGCGCGTATCTTTTTAGGTGCGTCGATGTTCAGCTTATCAGTCCCTAAGCGGGGACAGTACCTCGGATTTTTATGGGTTAGCGACCCATGGGATAGTATCCCGTTTGTGATAGGCCTCCCCTTTTGTTTTTTGTGGATTTCTGATTATTGATTTCTAGAATTTGTGTTTCACCAATTTTTGTGGTTTATATCGATAAGTTTTATCAATATTTCTGGTTTGGCGAATAAGTTAAATTATATAACATTCTTTTTGGTGTTTGAGAAGATTTGAGATATTGTATGATTTTCATTGTTATCGTATATTTCTGTTATATCTCTTATCCTGTCTCATTTTATATGATATTTACAGCTGGACTTATCCATTTATTATTTTTCTTCTAAAATAATATTCAGGTCAAACCAAGGTGTTATAGGTGCTTCCACTTGACTTCTTTGCAGGGACTAGCTTCTTACTTTTGGCTAACTATTTTAACTTAGTAGGTTTTGGTTTATACATTCAAGATAGAGAAACCTTGATGTAGACATATTCTTTTGTCTAGTACTTGTACCTATTATTTTGTGATGTAGTGGATCTTGTATGACCACTACATTGATGTACACTTCTATGTGTAATATTCATACCTGTTTCCGCCTTAGTGATATAAATATCTGCGACTGATTTGTGTTATGCTTATTTTATATTTGTTTTCGAAGAACACATAGCCACTGTGTAGTAGCTTTAAGTTTGTAATGGTACGTCGGATTATATACTACCTGACATATCGGTACTCGTACAAAGAAATTACACGGATGGTCGCTCCTCAACAGCCTTATTCTTTGTACGAACCGACGACATTACCCAGTAGTGTCCTTGGTTAGTGTGATTATAGAGGTGGGACGTAACAGCTTGGTATCAGAGCTAAACTTTGAAACAATGTAGAATAATCTAGCAAGGATCATTGTTCTAAGTCTCTCTTAAGAATCATGCCTTAGGATTTTATTCGAGTCTTAGGACCCATTTTGTCCTATTTCGTTTTATGATGCCTTGTTTTATCAATCAAGTCTGTTTGATATTCAATCTGAGAATAACCTTTATCCTCTTCTTTCTTTCTTTCTTAAAGAAGAGAAATGGTTAGACCTGTCCATCCTAGCACCGGTCAATCCAGTGCTACTCCTCAAGATGGTGTATTCATGTCTGCCCAACAGCTTTTAGATCTTGTAAAGAATTATCAAGCTACGGGACCCATTCCTGTGCCTACTCATCCCAAATCCGGGTTTGCACGCTTGTGCAGTGATTTTACCAATTTGGATTGAAGGCCTTTTAAGGGTTCCGAAAGCGTTACATAAGTCCTAGCTTGGCTTAGATCATGTGACCGCATCTTTTCTCGCATGAATCTTGTTGATCTACATCAAGTCCAAATGGCTTCTGGCATGCCTTAGGAAAGAGCAATAGATCGGTATGAGCTTTTGATTTTGGAAATTATCGAAGCAGATCTTACTTGGAAGCAATTGCAGGAAAGGTTCGTGTTGAAGTTTGTGCCGGAGGCTGAAAAAGTAACTTTAGTTCGGCGCTTTATTGACCTTGTTCAAGGTGAATCTTTTGTGATAGATTATGTCCCATCTTTTGAATCTCTCTCTAAATATGGGGTCGATTATATTAATACCCCATTGAAGAAAAATCATAGGTTGGTTTATGGGTTGAATAAGAACCTCAAGAAGGCTTTACTTCTGAAACTAGAAGTTTCTTTCAATCAGCTTGTAGATATTGCTCTTCGACTTGAAGAGGCCGATAATGAAAGTGATGTTGAAGTTGTGGGTGCCAAATAGAACTTCAGCAACAACAAGAAGAGGCATATTAAGTTAAAGCCTAATCCCAACAAGAAAGGGAAGCAAGCAACTTAGATAGCGGAGACTCCTACCCCTAATCAAGGAGAATGCTACAATTGTGGTTCTAAAGACCATTATTTAAATAGGTGTCCAAAACCAATTTATTGCTGCTATTGCAAAAGTTTGAGTCCTCATATATCTTCATGTCCCAAACTTCAAAGCAAGAAGAAGGGAAAGCTAAATGTTGTTGATGTCCCTAGTGACACTTCTCTTGGTCAAGGTAATTCTCCTTCTATCCTTGATGGCATTATTGTGTTTTGTGATCATCGTATTCGAGTTCTTTTTGATACGGGTGCATCTCACTCTTTTATATCAAAAGAACTTGTTGATAACTTTTCTATAAATGTTATGTGCATGATGACTTCACCGAGAATTACGAATCCGGTTGGTGGATCCGCAACACTCGGTTTATTTTGTAAAGATGTCGAGATTATTTTATGTGACTGTGATTTTCGAGTCGATTTGCATGTTATGTGTAACCTTAGTTTCCGAATGATTTTGGGAATGGACTGGCTTAATCGTTATGAAGCCCACATCTCATGTCCCGAGAGGACTATCCATCTTCGACATCCTCACTTTGTTAAGCAGATTTCTATTGTTCTTAAAGATTCAAATTCCAGTTCGGTAACATCCTTATATTCTATAAATTCACATGATGATGATAATGATGATGAGGAAGATGTCATTTCCCTCTTTCAAATTGTATGTTAATTTCCCGATTTATTTGAGCCAGTTTTAAGGTTAACCTCTAAGCGAGCTATTGAATTTAGAATTAATCTAATCCCTAGAGCTCTACCTATCACTCGTCCTCCTTATCGTATGTCCAATAAGGAAATTGAGGAGATGCGTAAACAATTATCTGAATTGCAAACAAACAGATTATTCATTCTAGTTCCTCTCCATGGGGAGCTTCAGCTATCTTTGTGAAGAAATCTAATCATACACTTAGGCTTTGCATTGACTACCGCAAGCTAAATGATCTTACCATCAAGAATAAATATCCCTTACCTCGGATTAATGACCTATTCGATCAACTTAGTGGTGCTAAAATCTTTTCACTATTAGACTTAGCAACCGATTTTCATCAGCTTCGTATTGTAGAGGATAACATTCCTTTGACATCATTCCGTACTCGTTATGGATCTTATGAATGGCTTGTTATGCCATTTGGTTTAACGAATGCTCCAGCTTAGTTCGTTGACCTCATGAACCGAGTTTTCAAAGACTTCCTCGATCGATTAGTTCTCATCTTTATAGATGATATTCTTGTTTATTCTAAAACTGAGGAAGAGCATGAAAAACATATTCGGATTGTATTGGAAACTCTTTGGAGCAATCAATTGAAAGTGAAATTTTCTAAGTGCCACTTTTGGCAATCCCATGTGAAATTTTTAGGATATATTATTTCTGAATCCGGAATTTTCGTGGATCCTTCAAAGATCAAAGCTATTCAAAATTGGAAGAGCCCGGTGACTGTGATGGAAATTCATAGATTTCTTGGATTGGCGGGCTATTACCTTCGTTTCATAAATGACTTTTCTGAAATTTCCGTAACTCTTACTAGTTTGATAAAGAAGGGAGTTAAGTATATTTGGTCAGACAAATGTGAAGTTTCTTTTCAGAAATTAAAAGAAATCCTTTCTGATGCTCCTATTCTTGTGATTGCCGAAGGGAACCAAGCCTTTATTGTTTATACCGATGCCGGTCATGTTGGTTTGGGTGCCGTTCTCATACAAAGGGGACGTGTTATCGCTTATGCTTCTAGGCAATTAAAGCCTGCTGAGACTAGATATGCCACTCATGTTTAGAGCTAGTGGAAGTTGTTTACGCCCTTATAATTTGGCCTCATTACCTTTTAGGAGAGAAATTTGTTCTCTACACCGATCATAAATCTTTGAAGTATTTATTTTCACAAAAGGAACTTAATTTGCTTCAACAACGTCGGCTCGAATTCTTTGCATCTTATGATCCTGATATTCTCTATAGTCCCAAAAAGGGAAATCGTGTTGCCAATGCCCTTAGTCGTAAGCAACAAGCGATTGTTTCCATGATGATATCCGAATGGAATAATCTCGAGACTTTATCCCCTTGTGAGATTCGCGATCGTCAATCCGATTCGTGTTCATCTCTTGTTCGATGTAGCCTTGAGGCTCATCCTTCTCTTTTAAGCCAATCCTTGACGCTCAAAAGCAATATCCCAAATTGGCTCTTCTTAGTCAACCTTGTAGGGATAAAAATATGGTTGATGGATTGAAAGACTTTTATATTGACGCTCATGGAGGTATTCGAAAATTTGGTGGACTTATTATGCCAAATATTAATGATCTTCGTAAAGACATTTTTGAAGATTCTCATCGTTCTAAATTTACGATTCATCCGGTACTAGTAAAATGTACGCGGACATGTAGCAATGTCATTATTGTGATGGAATGAAATCTGATAATGCTAACTTCGTTAAGCGTTGCCTGACTTGCCAACTCATAAAGGCCGAGCATCAAAGGCCAGGTGGGTTATTGCAACCTTTGGACATTCCCGTTTGGAAGTGGGATCAAATTTCCATGGACTTTATCGATGGTCTTCCCCATTCTCTTTCGAATCATGACAGTTTATGGGTAATTGTAGATAGAATTGTAAAATCTTCCCATTTTATTCTCGTACGGTTCAATCGGGCTGTACCTCTTTTTGCCAAACTTTATGTTAGAGAAATTGTTAAATTCCATGGAGTTCCTACTTCTATTGTAAGCGATTATGATCCATTATGTACTAGTCGATTTTGGAAAGGTCTTCAAAAAGCTTTGGGAACGAAGCTTAAGTTTAGCGCCACTTATCATCCTCAGTCCGATGGACAAACCGAGCATGTGAATCAAACTCTTGAAGATCTTCTTCGTGCATGTGTTCTTGATTTCGGTGGAAGTTGGGAAGATCATATTTCCCTAGTTGAGTTTTCTTATAATAATAGGTTCCAATCTAATGTTAGTATGGCACCTTATGAGGCACCTTATGGAAGGCCATGCCGATCTCTTTCGTGTTGACTTAAAGCGGATGAGAAGCTGGTTTTAGGTCCAGATTTTATTCTTGATTCCGTAGAAAAGATTGACATTATTCGTTATAGGACGAAAGAAGCTCAAAGAAGACAAAAATCTTATGCCGATAACCGAAGAAGGAAACTAGAACTTTCTGTGGGAGATTTGGTTTTTATTCATGTTTCACCTATGAAGGGTGTTGTGTGTTTCAGTCGTTCGGGAAAATTAGCACCTCGATATATTGGCCCATTTCCCATTACCGAACGCATTGGTTCCGTGTCTTATTGCTCTTTATTACTAGCTCAATTTTCTATCGTTCATGACGTTTTCCACGTCTCTCAACTTCGGAAATGCCTTAGAGATCCCGATTCTATTCTTGAGCCCGGTGTTATTAAAGAAATTAAAGTTTCACCTAATTTGACTTATGAGCAACATCCTATCTGTATCATTACTAAGGAGGTTAAACGCGTTCGAAATAAAGAATCTCCGCTTGTGAAAGTTCAATGGTCCTCAAATCCTAAGGATTGCTCCTGGGAATCCAGAGAATTCATCGTGCGAACATATCTGGACTTACTCTCTTGTGCTCCTTAAAGTGAACTTCTTACTTCAAAATTTTCTTTTGTGTTGTTATGCATTGAAGTGGTTGTTACTCTTTGTTTTCTTCGTAAGTATTACGAGGATACAATTTCTTTAAGGAGCGGAGTCTGTAACAACCTACGTATTTTACGATTTGTATATTTAAATGTTTTATTTAAATATAGCATCGTTAATCGGATTAAGGTCCAAAATGATACCTTTTGTAAACAATCAAATTTGGACTCGAGACCACTTTCATTGAGTCCAAAATGGCATTTACAATCTCTTTGAGTACAAACATCGATATGTTTGGATTTGATCGTGATTTTGGTATTTTCATTTGGGCTTTGGGTTTGGTTCTAGCTTACTAACGCAATAATAGAACCCAAACACCTTAACATATACATCCCACTCCACTCCTCTCCTCTTCATTCATTTCATTTCTTAATTTCCTAACACTTTCAAGCTAAAAGGAAAATGGGGAAAATAATAGGAAATTAAAATTCCTAAACCCTAGTTTTATTAGGAAATTCAAATTCAAGTCCAAAATCAAAGAGAAGCTTAGGTAAGCATCATCTTCATCTTCTCCATCTCAATTCCTCTTCAATTTTCAGAAATTTCCTATAACTAATTTAGGAAACATTTACCTATAATCATAGATTGGAGCCTCTAGAGTAGAAGTTGAAGAAAGGTTGATCTTTCCTTTGTTTTAGAGCTTTTAATTCATCGTTTTAGGGTTTACAGCTGAGTTCTTGAACTCACATCTATGTCTATACCTTTGATAGTTGTTAGGTATGAATTCCTAACATCTATTTCGTGTCCATTTGCTTTTGAATTTAATTGATTTCGCAAATTTTCCAATTTTTGGCATTTTGAAGTCAAAATCTATGAAAATCCTTATATGGATGTTTGGACATGTTGTTTGGATTGTATCGATGAGTCTATAAGGCTAGCTTGTCGCTTGGCATAAATCCCTATCCATTGTCGCTCAATCGATCGCTTTGGAATGAATTTGGGCATCAATGGCCTAGGCAAAATGTGCCCTGAGCTTCAGCTCAGATGTCTAGTAATAAGCTTAGACATCTAAAATTACGGAATAAAAATTCCATACTTATAACTCAGACATTTGAGCTTACTTCCCAAACATCTGGGCGATCGGGAAAAGTTCCACTCAGACGTCTGGGATAACCACCAGACGTCTAGAGCTATTAAATTCAGCCAATTTGCCTATTTTATGGTGGTTTCCATTTTTATCGATTTTTGGTTGATCCGAATAGTTGTTATCACTTTCATAGACTTTAATGACTTCTTTTCTGGATTTTTGGAGTATCAATTTGATGGATTTGATATCGACTTTTATGGTTTTAATTCACGTCATTGAATGTGAATTTTTGTTAATAGATTGTTTTTACAATCAATTCTGTGGTTTGTCACTTTAAAATACAAAGTTTTCTATACTAGTAGTAAATATTCAAACTCTTTCATAAAAATGATTTCAACACTATTTTTAATACAAATCTCGATTTTAAAAGCATTTTTCAATCTATTAGTACATATAAACCTTTACCTCATTTGGATGAGAAATTTAATGTAACGATCTGACTTTTCGACGCTCGAAAACCGACATCAATACGTCCACTGTATCAACTGCCGAGCAATCGAATGCTGGAAAATCGAAATGTTATGGTTAAAGAAGAAGAAAAAGATAGAAGAAGAGAGAAAAAGATAGAACATAACAGAAAGAAACAATAGAACAATATCAGAATCTCACAATCGCAGCGGAACAACATATAATAGATAAATGAATAATCTTTAAACAAAGAACTATATCAGTTATTACAATACATCATATTACATTGCATTTCATCATCAGACTGTACAACAACAAAACAGCAAAAAAGAAATACTATAAACTAGTTGATATACTACCCCATCCAGCTTGCCTTTAGATTTCTACGGCAACTCTCGAATTCCAGAATGACCTGATAACCTGACTCTAGACTGCCCATGTGGAAATTGGTGGGCGCCCAGAGTTTAGGAAGGAAAACAATAAACTCCAGTCAGTCATGGGACTGGTGTGAGAACTTAAAATAGTTATTTATCTTTAAATCAAACAACAGGAATATTTTAAAATAGATTCGCAATGCTTTTTGGAAAATGAGACTACCATAAGGCCTCCCGCGCACATACCAAATGCAAACGCAGAATCGGAGGTGATTTCTCCTTATGATCATCAAAGATGCTTGATACGCATTAAAAAGAAACATTTGATATTATTACTAGTGCATAGTGTAGGAAAAATCATTTCGAAAGTAAAGATATAAATCTTAGCCAACATACGACCATTATCGTATGCCTACTATAGCTACCACCTAAACAGTGGTGACCACCATAAGTAAATGGCAGGTTCTACAACTAAAACAGTACATGGATAGTATTGTTTCTTTGGATTTCCAACAAATGGTCAGGACAAGGAACTTCCCATTACCACATGGGTATGCCTCTGGAAAGACGCCCCGAGAACCTAACCGGATCTCTGGCAACACAAGGCCGGGTTACCCCTAACTGGGAAAGTACTACACGAATATGCCATCCCATGATCGTAACCGATCTATATCTGAGGATCCTCGATTCCAACAACCACAAAGTAACAAATTTGCAGAAATAACATAGGTTAAGTATCTGGGCAGCATACCATGATACCACCTCTATCCAGAAGGAATGACATACACTAAAGGGGCACTACCCCCTAATAACCTTGCAGCATCCTTCCTGTTTTGACCATTTCCGGGGTGCGAGGTCCGACGAAGTCTCGTTCACAAAGCTACGCTTTATAAAAAAGTTGTGCTTTGATCATCAAATGCTCAACAGCACTTTGTATGCCACATTACCACTTTGGGAATGTATCACTAGTAACCATCAACTGCATAACCTCTGAGCTCGTACATCTCAGAGAAGGGTGTTAAGCTAAGAGAATAAATTCTCCTCCACCAACAGAAATATATTTGATAGAAACCAGCTTTACATCTCAATTTGTAACGTCAGACACACATCCATACAAGTCCGTTCCGGGATCGAACGGAACCGAAGGCACTTCCAAAGAAGCCCTTGCAATCTGGATATTCACTAACCACGTCCGGACTTCCCGTCACTAAGGGTGATAAAACTTCTATATCAGAGATCAGCCGATGCAGAGTCATTCGACGGTAATCCTTCCATTTTCAAAAATATCCGGTCTTCAACACCGGTCTTCAAATGCAATCCATAACGACGTATCACATATTCGGAATGGGTTATACGACCCAAAGGTCCTTTCCCCGCTAACCCGAATAGTGAGCGCTTATTTTGAAAATAAGTATGGCATTCAAATTCAAGCAAATCACAAAAAATACCCATTTAAAGGTAAATATTGATAGTCGATTATTTAACTATCAATAGACTGCACAACAGCACCAAATTCCAAATAATTTCCCAAGTTATTTATTTTCCAAAAACATCTTTACAAGATATATAATTTCCACGCTTCAACCATTTGAAAACAAATTTCAAATCACTTTTCACCATTACAACTTTTGAAAACAAATTTCAAACCTTTTCCCTACACGGGATATATTCACAAATCTTTATTCATTTTCATTTCAAAATGGTTCATTTAAACCAATTAAATAAATCCTTACCGATTTACTTTATATTTACGTTCCAAATCCTTAAATTTATTTCCAAACTTCAAAAATAAATCAACGTTTATTTTTAAACAAATTTCCCTTTCTTTTATAAATTCCATAGTGAATTTACAATTCCAAAATATCTATGAATATACGATTTCCAAATCGATTTCTAATATCCAATTTCAATTTATCTTTAAAAGATTAAATCTCAAAACATTCATTTCATATTGGAAAACATTTCCATACTTATTTAATAATAAGTAATTCACAAATCCAATTATTTTCAACACTTTGAAAATATTCAATATACTTAAATCGAAATTAAGTATATATTTTATTCTTTAAGGAAAACGTGCGCTTAAACACATTTATTTGAGTAAAAACGAATGTTGCATAAAACATCGTTACGACGACCCAAAATCACTAGTATAGGGATTCGAAATTAAGGTAGATATATAAATCCCTATACTATATAAAACATTTCCTTTCGGAAATCATTTACTATAACAACAGTGTTATAGTCCACCATTTCCTTATTTCTCGAAATGTCCATTTCAACAATGAATGTTGAAATCTATGTATTCGACTTATAAAATTTACTTATTAATATTTAAAATTAATTAAATATACGAATTTCAATTGACAGAAATCCTGGGTCGTTACATTTAATTAAAAGGCTTAGCAAAACAAGTGGTATGAAATGCTTGCGTTTACTCAGTCGGTTAATTCTTGAGCTTTTTCAATTGAACTCTTGTGACAATTTTCGAGTGTAAATCTACAATCTGTTTGTAAATATTTAAGTTAAGTGGTTATTGGACATGAAGCTAAACTCATTAATTTACTATCTTAGTGTAATTTACACACCTTATCGATCGATGGTGATCATTTTATGGTTTAAACTAGCGATATGCGATGTCTTTTTGTCCATCTGGGGGACTATACCCCGATTTTATGGAGCTTCGTCTCATTTTCATGGGCTAATGACCCCTGGTCTTTTAACCGTTCGTGGAGTAATAGGGTCAATGAGTTGGTGCATGGGGCATATCTTTTTAGGTGCGTCGATGTTTGGCTCAATAATTATGTGCATGGGGAGTATCTTTTTAGGTGCGTCGATGCTCGGCTGTGCATGGAGCGTATCTTTTTAGGTGCGTCGATGTTCTGCTTATCAGCCCCCAAGGGTATTATACCCAGGATTTTTATGGGTTAGCGACCCATGGGATAGTGTCCCATTTGTGATAAGCCTCCTTCTTTTGTGTTTTCTAGATTTCTAATTAGTGATTTCTAGAACTTGTATTTCACCAATTTTGTGGTTTATATTGATAGGTTTTATCAATATTTTTGGTTTGGTGAATAAGTTAAAGAATATGACATTCTTTTTGGTGTTTGAGAAGATTTGAGATATTGTATGATTTTCATTGTTATCATATATTTCTGTTATATCTCTTATCCTATCTTATTTTATTTGACATTTATTTCTAGACTGATCCATTTATCATATTTCTTCTTAAATAATACTCGGGTTAGACCGAGGTGCTACAGGTGCTTCCACTTGAATTCTTAGCAGGGACTTGCTTCTGACTTTTGGCTAACTACTTTAACTTAGTAGTTTTGTTTTTATACAATCAAGATAGAAACTCCTTTATGTACACATATTCTTTTGTCTAGCACTTGTACCTATTCTTTCGAGAAGTAGTGGATCTAGTATGACCACTACTTTGATGTACACTTCTATATGTTATATTCATATCTGTTTCCGCCTTAGTGATATGAATATCTATGTTTTATTTGTGTTAGGCTTATATTATATTTGTTTCCGAAGACCACATAGCCACTGTGTAGTAGTTTTGAGTTTGTATTGGTATGTCAGATTATATACTATCTGATATATCGATACGCGGACAAAGCAATTACACAGATGGCCGCCCTCAATAGCCTTATTCTTCGTACTAACTAACAGCATTACCTAGTAGTGTCCTTGGTTAGTGTGAGTATAGAGGTGGGGCGTAACATGATGTTAAGTTAATTATTATTCAATAATCAATTACTATGATTATTTTAAAAGACAAATTATTCAATGTTAATATAGTTATGCAATAACTTTTATTTTAAGAGTATTTCCCTAAAATGAAACTTGGGAATTTATATAGAAATTATTAGCATTATTTTGAGAAAATTATTAAATAAAGTTTTCGAAAAGTAGTGGTATACTTTCATGGTGGAATCGAAGGAAGATATTGCTTACAGTTAGGTTTGGATTTCTTTGGGATAGAGATGTAATCATTTTGTTGTGAATCTCCGTTTGATACCGCATGGTGATTTCCATATTTATTTTAAAAAGTTTTCAAATATTTTTGAAAAGAATGGTTAGTGAACGTACTTACTTTGATAAGATAAGTACATACTTTTGGATAAATAGATTTAATTTATTTAAAATTTAAATTAAATGAGACTTAGTGCTTTTAGTGGAAACTGAAATATTTGGTTGGACGATTGTTTGTTTGATAGTTAAGTAACCGACTATCAAATCTTGAACCAAAATATAACTTTTGGAATATCTAGAAGAAAACACGAGAATTTTATGGTACAATTACCGTCGGAAGGTGCTACACTGTACGTATAAACTCGTTTCGTACCTCTAGGTCATTTATAAGGAAATCCGTCTACACAGTTCGGAGGTGATCTCCGATCTAATTTTCGTCTGTTTATTTCCTAAAGAACCGGGATTGATTTTACCGAAAATATCAAATTTTGTTTCGAAAAGACCGAGATCGGATAAATTATCCGAAAACCACTTCGATCCAATGAATACGTTTCGAAGTGAAGACAAGAGCAGGAAATTGAAGATGGGGCATTGAAGTGCAAGGGCTAATCGCTACTAATCCTGAGCATGATTCCAAAATGGATGTAGTAGGAATAGTGTCTTCGGTTTCATTCTGACCCAGAATGGACTTGCATGGATGAATGCTATCTGTACATTGTCATCGGAGGACAATAGGCATTTCAAGTATGAACTTCTTAAAAGGTAATCGTAGCCTCAAACCTCATCAACGGGGAATGAATCAAAATCAAGGGAGATGCAATAAGGCTATGTGGGTCATACCCAATTAGGGTATGTTTATCACCTTTCTAGATGCCCTCGAATATAATTACTATGTTGCGTGATAGAACTCGTAAAGGGTGGAAACACCTAGGGTGATTGCATATTCGATCTATCCAGGTTAGTGGTAGTCTGGTCTTGTGTTGCAAGGGATCACGGTGTTGTCTTTGGTGTATTTTTCTAGATGTTTGCTGTGACAGATGGTACCCTAGTGCCCAGTCATACGTATGGAATCCATTCCCCAATACCCACCCTTTACGGTTTTGGTTGTAGAGCCTAGTATGCTGGAATTTAATTAATGTAACAATTTATGCCATTTGAATAAGTATTCATACCTAGACACTATTATAATATTAGATGATTTTTATATAAAATGTTTTGGTTGTCGTAAGGTAAAAGCCGGTCGTGTTTATGTGTGAGGTGGTCTTACGAGATACCTTTGTTTTTCAAAGGATTTTGATAACTTTAATAATTCAAATTGAATGTCTTTTCTCACGCTGGTTTTCCAGACTAACTCGGATGTTATTTTATTATAATGCTCGAGTCAGACTAAATGCTATAGATACAGGATGGGTGTGACGACCCGGCTTTCTACGCCCAGAAAGACGTGTCATCAATAAGAAAGAAAGGGATAGAAATAGAAAAGAAAGGAAAGAAAGAATAACAACATCAGAATCTCACAGCGGAATGGAATAAAATATAATATATCAACATAAATATTACATAGTTATATATATATCAGAGTTAAACAATATCATACAACATGACTATCATATAGATATCTGTCAGAACATACATCTCAAATACATCATAAACTAACTAACACAGCGGAACTATATAGATATATAAGTCTACAACGCTGAAGCCTCCTGCTCCATTGCTCCTCCAGTAGTCATCAAAGCTAACCTGAATCCCTTGGCTACCCGTAAAAATTTGGGTTCCCGAAAGTTTATGAAAAACAAAAACAAACTCCGGGTCAGACATGGGTCTGGTATGAGTAAACGGTTTAAAGTTGTTTAACTTTGAAAATCATTTAAAAGAAAGGTATCACGTAAGACTCCTCATAAATAAATACGGGTAAGTTTTTACCTTACGCTAACCAAAACATTTCATAGGAAATCCAGTGATATTATAATAGTGTCTAGGGTTTTCAAGTAAAATACAGAAATAGCTGAAATGCTTACATCTCACATCTCAACATAGTTGGGCACAATCAAAACGTACGACGCTTATTGGAAATTGGATCCCATACAATGGCAGGGCTACTGGGGTACCGCCCGTCACAGTACGTGGTCTAGATCACAGTACCGAGGAGCCACCCTAACTCCCCTGCAACACAAGCCGGAACCATTCCTTACTGAACAGTCCCGAACAAGATAACCCCACTGTTGGTGTACATCCAACCGCCCACACAGCCGAATAAAAAGGGACATCTAGACAGGGGTATATCTCGTCCTTCTTGGGCATGACCCACCTAACCTTGCTGCACCTCCCCTGTTTTAGCCATTCCCGGTTGATGAGGCTTGAGGCTGCGATTACATTTCAAGAACATATCACTTAGAATGATCATCGTCCGCCTGACGATGTGCTGAAAGCATTCAATCCATACAAGTTCGTTCCGGGTTCGAACGAAACCGAAGGCATTATCTCGTTACACTCGTTTTGGAATCACCCTCAGAGTTAACGACGATAACCCTTGCATTCTGAAACTCCATCTCGATCTTCACTTGAGATTGCATGACCTAACGTTTAATTTGGATCGATGTGGTTTTCGGAATATCAATCGATACCCGATCCCGGTCTCATCGAAATCCAAACGCCATTTTAAAGTCCAAGTTGTCTAATTAACTTAAGAGTTTAAATTTAACAATTGAATTCATATAGCAATTTAACACCGATAAATAACATCAGATACATCATAGAGCAATTTAACACAGATAAATCATATACAATCATCACAGATACATACAGAATATCACAGAATAGAAATAAACATCAGAGGCAATCAAATAGAATCATTGATTCGTATCTACAAGTTTGATATGTTTAAAACTTAAATGCATACTTAAACACAAATTTTATTTTATTCATGCTTAATCAATTACGATTAATTAACTTATTTCAATTTATCAATTACTTATTAATTATTCCTTAATTAATGCAATAATTCTTAATCAATAACCTTAATTATTGATTTATAAAACTTAATTACTCATTTAATTATTATTAATTGCTTAATTAATCATTAATTATTAATCACTAAATCGTAAATCATTAATTATTTATTTAATTAGTTATCTATAATTTGCTAATTAACCAACTTCAAATGATTAACTAAATCATGATTACAAATGGTTTGCACAAGATTATTATTAAAATCTTTAATTATTAATTTGAATTAAGTTTGAACTACTTATGAAATTACAATTATAAATTCTATTACATTCGTAATTAACTTCTATTTAAATTAATTATGTACTTTTTTTCAGCAAAGCTTTGAAGATTATCAGAGTTTAAAACAATTTGTTTAATACTTAATAACAAAATTTATACTTAACTTAATAGCTTTAATTTTTCATATTACAGTAATCTCAAACCCGAAGACAACATCGTGCTCGCCTCGAGTAGGACTCGGGACTACCCAGCAGTTTCACACAACCTCCCCCGCCTCTCCTCTTCTCCCCTGTTTCTTAATTTAACCGTTTCTTCTTCTTAGAAAAAAACTTAAAGTTTTTAAGTTGCTGAAACATATTAACACACACGCCTACTAACAAAAACCACCCAGGGAAAACCCGAAGAAAAGAACGCCAATACTCGAGTTCTACTCGAGTCGACCCAAACGTGATCATCTCCGCCGCCGTGCACGTGCACGGCGGTCCGCCACCGCGCTACTGTACTACGACATCACCAACAAGTCGCATGCCATCCACTCACTCGCATACAGAACCCAAATCAACCCAGTTGACATGAAATCAAAATTCGACCCAAATGTTGAACTGTTTCCACGAACACGGTGGACAAAGCCACCTCGTACTCACCGTCACGACCGCCATAGACAACGTGGCTCCGGTCAAATCTTGCCGACACCCTACTCTAGCATATACCCAAATCCCATAGCACTCGGTCGAGCTGAGGCGTCGCGCGAGTCGAATGAACTGCACCCAAAAATTACTGACCCTTAAACCCTACTACTGATTCCCCTCAACAATTCTTGCATTTGAAAATTATTTCAACATTTTTCTAGTAATCTTACAATATTACTCTAGCTTCAAATCGAATTTCAAAAAAAATTATTGAATGAATCATTTAAAATTCATAGAAAAGCAAAAATGGGTTATTGTCAAACTGCTCCTAGACTTGTTCATTAAAATTTATAATTTGGGTCTTAAAAATCATAACATAGTATGTTATTTCAAGATATAAATTTGAATTTACAATTTAGACTATTCGAATGTTTGATCATTATTTAACTTTTTTTTTACTGTAAGTTTAAGTTCCAGTGCTTAAATTATACAGCTTTCTTACAATCACTTCAAACTTTAAACTGAAACTTTAACAAATATTACTTAGTTAAATTACTAATTAATCAAGATAACTTTATATAAAGGTATGAATTATTCTTTACTTCCTTTGATTCAACAGAAACTTAAAACCTGTAAGAATATCAAGATGCAGAACAAATAAAACTATGCCAAACATTCCAGAAATTTAAACCATAACAATACTACATGAAGTACAAAGTAAAAGTTAGATTGAAAAAAACATGTTTACTCACCCAAGTTTGCAGTGTAACAGAGGATAATGCAAGAGTACTGCAGTTTGAAGTTTTGAATTTCTTGTAACCCTCCTTTTTTTTCTTGTTTCCTAATGTAACAACCCGCATATTTATCGAGTTTGTATTTAAATATTTTATTTAAATATTAACTCGTTAATCGGATTTTGGTCCGAAAAGCTACTTTTTGCAAACGGTCAAATTAGGACTCGGGACCACTTCCATTGAGTTCGAAATGTCGTTTACAACTTTTTTAAGTATAAACATCGATAGGTTTGGAGTTTGTGAAATTTCACTAACTTTTCCCGCTTTGGACTTTGGGTTAGTTTAGCCTATTAAGCCCAAGTTCCAACCCTCTTCTCCTCACTCTTCATAAATTTCCTAACTAATCAAGCTTTGGCATTAATGGTGGAGGGAATGGGCAATTAAAATTCCAAAACTCAAATTCAATTGCAATCCATCTTTCTACTCCAAATTCAAGAAGAGGACATTGGATTCAAGCTTCTTGTGCTTAGATAGAAGAAGGATTGATTCTTGCTTGCTTAAAACTTCATTTTCATTGATATTTGGTGCAAAGGTGAGATTTTTATCTCACAATTCTAGCCTATAACTATATTGGACTGTTGGGAATGATTCCCTATCATTTTTGCATGCATGTTAGCATTTGGTTTGGATTGGATTGGCGAAAAACTCCAATTTTTAGCGTTTTGGTGAATTTTCTGCACTTTGGTCGTTCTGGCCATTTTTAGGTCGTTCGGAGTTAAGTCGTTCGTCCATAGGTCGTGAGTCGTTCACGAGTTAACCCTAGGTCGTTCTGGCCATTTTTAGCTCGTTCGGAGTTAAGTCGTTCGTCCATAGGTCGTGAGTCGTTCACGAGTTAACCCTAGGTCGTTTTGGCCTTTTTTAGGTCGTACGGAGTTAAGTCATTCTTCCATAGGTCGTGAGCCGTTCACGAGTTAACCCTAGGTCGTTCTGGCCATTTTTAGCTCGTTCAGAGTTAAGTCGTTCGTCCATAGGTCGTGAGTCGTTCACGAGTTAACCCTAGGTCGTTCTGGCCATTTTTAGCTCGTTCGGAGTTAAGTCGTTCATCCGTAGGTCGTGAGTCGTTTACGAGTTAACCCTTAAGTCGTGCAGCCCTTCAGTCACGCAACCCTTAAGTCGGTTACGAGTTATCCCGATAGGTCGTTGGACCCTTAACTCGTAGGTCGTTGGACCTTATCTCGTTAGGTCGCTCCTGGCCTAACCCTTAAGTCGTGCAACTCTTAAGTCGTGCAACCCTTAAGTCGTGGAACCCTTCAGTCACGCAACTCTTAAGTGGGTCACGAGTTATCCTGTTAGGTCGCAACCTCTGTTAAGTCGGCCATGTTGGGTCGTGAGTCATCGTTAGGTCGCGAACACCTCTAGGTCGCAACCACTAAGTCGCTTGACCCCTTAGACCCCTAGGTCGCAACCGTTAGGTCGAACCCCGTAAGTGGTGGCGTTGCCCCCGCAACCCCACCTTGGGGGGTTGCCACCCCCCTGGACCTCCCCTCCGTAGAGGATCTTATCTGAAAAACATTCAACAGAACTTGCTTTGTTGAGTTGCTGAGTTGACCATTCTTCGAGACAAACTACCTCTGGTTATCTCGGCCACGTTTGGTCGTTGGGGAACTTCCACTTTGATGCTTTTGAGCTGATTTCCTTGGATTTTATTCACATCTCCGAATGTGATCTTTGTGATGATTGTTTCTACAATCTCTTCTGTGATTTGTGATTTTAAGAATATAAAGGTTTCGATACTAGTAGTAAATATCAAAACTCTTTTAACAAACAATTTCAACTCTATTTTTAATAACAAAGCTCTTTTCTTAAACCATTTTCCAATCTATTAGTATATACAAACCTTTACCTCACTCGGATGAGAAATCTAATTAAACGACTTAGTAAAACAAGTGGTATGAAATGCTTGCGTTCACTTCGTCGGCTAATTCTTGGACTTGTTCGATTGAACCACTTGTGACAAATTTTATTAGTGAAGATTTACAGTTTGTTCGTAAATATTTAAGTTAAGCAAGTGGTTATGGGACATGAAGCTAAACTTCTATATTTACTAGCTTAGTGTAATTGACACTTCTCGTTGATCATGACGATCATTCTGATGATTTAGACTAGCAACTGTGCGATGTCTCCTGTTGCGAGGTTAGACTAGACACCACTTGTGTGATTCCACTCACACATACCTTTTTGCTTTTTGGTTAGTCTGGACCTCAATCTGTGTGATTCCATTCACACATGTGGGGTAGCTCCCCTTGGTCTTCGGACCGTCATGTGATAGGCCTCTTTCTCTTTTCTATGATTTCTGGACTTCTTGCATTGATTTCTAGAATTTATGTCATTGACTTGTCATGAGTACAAGTTTGGGGTATGATGCCCTTTCCGAATCTTTGAGAAGATTCTTTTGATATTGATTATCTCTTATTGATTGATCTTCTGTTGATCATTATTTACATACTTATAGTGGTATGTCATTATGGATATTTTATGTTTATGCCATATCTTTAATGTTATATCATGTCATCTGATATTTATAGCTAGACTGATCCGTTTATTATTTTCTTAAATTATACTCGGCTCAGACCGAGATGTTACAGGTGCCTCTGCTTGACTTCTTCCCAGGGATTCATCACTCTGACTTTTTTCTAACTGTTTAGATTAGCAGTTTTTGTTGTATACACTTGAGATATAGACTCATAGTTGTATTCTTTTGTATAGCACGTGTTGCTATTCTTTTGTATTATTGTGGATCTTACTGACCACTACTCTGATGTACACTTTCATGTGTTAGTTATATATTCATATCTACTTCCGCCCTTGTGATATGGATGTCTGTGACTGATTTGTGTTATGATTATTTCTATGTTTGTTTCCGAAGATTATTCATAGCCACCATGTGATAAGCAATTACATGGGTGGTCGCTCCTCAATAGCCTTATTCTCCGTGCTAGTTGACAGCACTACACCGTAGTGTTCTTGGCAAGTGTGGGTATAGAGGTGGGGCGTCACACCTGAATTTGTGATTTGAATTTGAAATATACAGTTTTGTTTATACTCTTTTTTTTCTCCTCAGTTTTGTTTTCATGAGTTAATGGCTGAACTCCATGTAATAAGAAATGATGAATACACTTATTTATAACTTGAACAAGTTGCCTTCTTGCATAAGCTTCCACTTGATAAATATCTTGCTTAATTTCCTATGTACTAAAATCTGACATGGTTCAACAATTTCGGCTAGGAGTTATTTTTTTTTCCTTTGCAGTACATAAAAGTAGGCTAATTAAATGGTTGTGTTATCATTTTAGTTAAAACACAATTAAATGCTAGCTGACATAAACCCATGGTGCAAAGATATTTGCAGATTTTGTTTTATTTGAACATACTTATGTGAACATATAACAAAAATGTTTGCTGCAGGTTTTGTTTTTATTACTTATACTAGCATATACAGTTTGCAGATTTTCACTTGTGTTTGTACTAAATTCTTTCATTTCTATTTATATCTTATACCTATTATATTTGTACTTATGTTTGTAATCCTACCTTTATGTTATATTTATGTTAAATATAAAGAAGCCTATGTTTATAACCATAATTATAAGTATTTATATTTATATAGGAACTCATGTTAAATAGTTATAAGCTTATGTTATTTTAGTTATAAAAGTTATTGTTAGAAACATTACTTAAATCTTATTTTTATTTAAAGTTAAATATTACAAATATTTGATTTGTAACTTATATGTGCATTAATGTATTTATATTTATAAATATGATTATGTTATTGTACTTGTTACCATTCTTAACTGCATACATATATCTGATAATTAATGTCATTCATACATAAATTTTAATTTAATAAATAAAACAGATTTAATTTTTGAATATTGTTAAAAGATTCTACTTTATATTTTGAAGTTATATTCCTTTATAACCCATATACAACTAATAATATCCAAATTCTTATTTATTTATAAATGAAAATCTTATATTTTATTTGAATTGGATTAAAAACCTATTATAATAATGGGGTCAAAATTCCGGGATGTCACATTCCTCCCCCCTTAAAAGAATTTCGTCCGCGAAATTTAAACAACAGTTAATTTTCAAAAAAACTTAATTATTAACAATCTAAACATACACATCACCCATACAAAACAAACAATCAAACAGTCAATCCTAACAATATTGCTAGCTATCCGGACATAAATCTGGATAAGCTTTCCTAAAACTATCAAGAGTTTCCCAGGCACAATCTCTAGGATCCTAACTCTACTGCACCTTGACGAGTTTCACCACTTTGTTCCTGAGTTGCTTCTCGTCATGTTCTAGAATCTGAATAGGATTTCTAGCCACAGTTAGGTCGGGTTCTACTTCTAAATCTTCCTGAACAACTGGTTCTACCACTAATGATGGGTCATGAACAAATTTCCTTAAACGAGACACATGAAATACATTATGAATTCCAAACATCCGTTCTGGCAATTCAATCCTATAGGCTACAGTTCCAATTCTTTCCAATACTCAGAGTGGACCCTATATCTCGGTGCAAGTTTTTCCCTTCTTTCCGAATCTTATAGCACCTTTGATTGAGGAAAATTTAATAAAAACTAAATCTCCGATCTCAAATTCCAATGGTCTTCGTCTCTTATCTGCATATTTCTTCTGACGATCTGAGCAGCAGCTTTCATTCTTTCTCTTGATAATCTCAACCTTCGCAAAAGCTTCACGAATTAGATCGCTTCCAAGTACAAGTCGATTATTCGATTCAATCCAACAAGATGGGGATCTACAGGGTCTTCCATACAGAGCTTCATATGGAGTCATCTTCATACTCACTTGATAACTATTATTATAAGAAAATTCCACTAGATGAAGATGGTCTTCCCATGATCCACCAAAGTCCAATACACCAGCTCGAAGCATATCTTCCAGAATTCGATTAAGCCTTTCCGTTTGTCCGTCCGTCTGAGGATGATAGATTGTACTTAATCTCAAACTAGTTCCCATTGCTGATTGCAAAGCGTTCCAAAAGTTTACTAGTGAAAATAGGATCACGGTCACTTACTATGCTAATAGGAATACCATGCACTCTGACTATCTCCTTCAAGAAAATTCTCGCCAAGGAAACTCAGTACAAGTCGCCTTAACTGGAATAAAATGGGCACTCTTCGTTAAACGATCCATAATAACCCATACTCCTTCATTTCCTTTCCTGGTCCTAAGCAAACCATCAATGAAGTCCATTGAGATCATTTCCCACTTCCAATCTGGAATTTCCAAAGGTTGCAATAGTCCAGCAGACTTTTGTTGATCTCCCTTCACTTGCTGACAGATTGCACAACTATTTACAAAAGCAGCTACATCCTTCTTCATATTCGGCCACCAGAAAACTCTCCTCATATCTTTATACATCTTCGAAATTTCCGGGTGAATACTCAATTTGGAGCGATGACACTCAGCTAACACTTTATATCTCAGTCCATCAATATTAGGCACACACAAACTACTATTAATCCTTAAAATACCTTGAAATCTGAATTCTGATCGTCTTTAGTTCCAAGAATCATTTCCTCAAAAGATTTATCCTCTATTTGCTTACTAATGATCTTTTCTTGGAGAGATGGAACTACATCCAAACGAGATAAAACAGCATTTCTACTAAGAGCATCAGTCACGACATTAACTTTTCCCAGAGTATACAAAATATCCAGATCATAAGATGCCAAAAATTTGACCCATCTCTACTGTCTCAAATTAAGATCTTTTTGAGAGAAAATATACTTCAACGGTTTGTGATCCGTGAATAACTCAAACTTTTCTCCTAAAGATACTGTCTCCAGATTTTCACAACAAAAACAATAGCTAACAGTTCTAAATCATGCGTAGCATAGTTCTTCTCATGAGACTTCAATTGTCGACTAGCATACACAATAACTCTGCCGTTCGGCACCAACACTGCACCCAATCCAACTAAACATGCATCCGTATATACTTCAAATTTGCGCTTCCATCCGGAATAGCAAGTACTGGTGCACTGGTTAGCCTTGTCTTCAATTCCTGAAAAGCTTCTTCACACTGAGGTGTCCATTTGAATTTGGTTCCTTTCCTTGTTAGTTGGTCAGATGCGAAGAAATTGAATAATCCTTAATAAATTTTCTGTAGTAGCCAGCCAAATCCAGAAAATTATGAATCTCCTTCGGTTGCTTCCATTCTATAATAGATTCTCCTTTCGTCGGGCTATAGAGATATCTTCACCCAAAATACTGTGCCGCAAACAATTTAACTTCTGATTTCCAGAAATGGCACTTTGAAAACTTTACCTTCAACACAAGCTTCCTCAGAGTCTCCAATACAATTCCCAAATGTTGTCTGTGCTCCTCTTCCAATTTGGAGTAAACCAAAATATCATCAATGAATACCAGCACAACTTATTCAACACAGAATGTAACGACCCTAGATTTTAATTTAATTTAAATTGATAATTAAATGAAATTTTGAATAAAAATTTATAAGATTAATTATAAATGGAAGCGAGTTTCCCCGATTCAAATAGAAAATATGTAAAGTCATATGAATTTGTAAATTTGTATATATGTGAATATATATGTATATATTGGATTTGAGATAAAATCTTAAATAAATGGTTTTTAAAATAAATAGAAATAAAAATACAAGACGATAAGTATTTAAGTTGAAAATTAATATGTAAGTCATAAGAAAAGAAAAGAAATGACATTTAAATATGAAACAAAGTTGTAAATAAATATGCAAAATAAATAAAACAAAAGTATATACATTGACACAAGTATAAAAATAAATAAATAAATTGATTTAAAAATTTATAAATGATGATAATTTGAGTTATATAAAATATATGTGTATATATAGAGAAATATAAAACAATAATTTTTAAAGTAAAATTTATGATAATTATTTAAACTAAAAATAGAAGTAAATTTAAAATGCAAGAATAAAGCAAATACATTTAAGTAAGCAAAATAAAAGTATATGTTTATACATAAATAAACATATGCATAAATAAGTACAAACAAAATAAAGTAACTAAATACAATGTAAAATATGAAACAAGTCAATATAACAAAACAAATACATAAGTATTCAAACAAATAGATACGCAAAGTAAACAAAACAAAGTAAAAATAACAAACAAATAAAAACATACATATGCAGCCTATAGAGTTTGTAAAACATAAACAAGCTGTACAAGCTTATAAAACATATACCAAGTAAAGTAAAATAAAAATAGAAGTTCACTTATTTTGTAAACTAAAAATAATTCATACTTAAGCTATGAATAAGAATAAGAACATTGATATATAAAACAAAACAAAAACAATAAGTATAAAACTAAACTAAAAAGAATAGTATGCAGCTTGTAAAGATTTGAACAAGCAATGATAAGTGTGTAAACTGAAATAAACAAGAAATAGACAAAAGAAAGAAAAATAAAATATGCAAATATGAAGACAGCAAAAAAAAATACTAGTGTGAAACCAAAACAAGAAAGAGAAACAAAGAAAAGCAAAAAGAAATACCACACCCCGAACATGCTTTTTCTTTTATATACTATCTCCATATTGTACAGCCGAGATAGAGGAAATAGTTATAAGTAACAAAGCTACAGCCACAATAATAAGGAAAAGAAGATGTACAAGCAAATGAAGCTATGCATGTAGACTGAGGAATAGAGCACTAAGCAATTAATGCCCTTACCTTAGTACACAATATAATACATCTCAGCCCATAATGTAAGCATAGCTGCCATTAATATAATATACATCAGCCATTAATAAAAATAAAAATGAATGAACCTGTTGTACTAACTACAGCCTGCATACTTCTCTTTATATACATCCACTTCTTCATTTCATCAGTTTAGTCCATCATAAACAAAAATAAAGTGGCATCATTTCAAAATTCAAACAAACTACAACCAGAGAAATCAAAGAAGGTGATTTCAGCTGGCAATTTCAAAAGCCTGATTCAAAGTAAAAGCCCTGTTCATTCTTTAAGCACAGTGAGTAATTTTTTTTTTATACTTAAGTAATCTTGTTGCTTGTGAAAATTTTGGTGATAGTTGATGCTTGCATGCTAATAATTATGTTGTATTCAGTATGATATTTAAAGTATATGCTGTTCTATGAGAATGCATGTCAGTGTGTATTGTTTGTCTGATCACCCTCTGTATTATAGTCCTCAGGTGCATATCTAAAATTTTAAATTCAAAATCTTAAATTTGATCTTTGCTTAGTTTTCAGACTTTCATGAAACTTGATTGTTTCATTTCAAATTTTAGTTTAGAGTTTTAAACTAAGTAAAACAATACTTATTTGGCACTGGGAAAACATAAGTACAGGAATGGTTATGCTAACTCAAAATTCAAAGTTAGTAATTTATGGATTCAGGATTTTAAATCATATCCTTAAACAAAATCATGATTTTTAAAAATAAAATCACAATTTTTAGATTGTGAATGAAGAAGTAGTTCGGGTATGTGTGAATTTCCTTGTTCGGGTGATCTCTGATGATCCTCGGGTTGGTAGAGAGGGGGATCTCGTCTGGGGATGGAGGGATGAACGTAGATGCTCGGAAAAATGGTGCGGTGGTGGTTTGTTGGACGTGGAGGTAGCGGCAGGCATTTCTTGTTCGTAAACCTAATTTTGGAGAGGCTGGGTTTCTCGATTCGTTCATCTTCTTCGATTGACCGAGTGCGAAGCGGTTCTGGGTAATGGAAGAGGAAGCGTCGAGGGGTGGGTGGCCGGAGTTGTGTAGCCGTTGGTGGTTGGAATCTCATCAATGCCGTGATTTCCAGGTTCGGCTTTTAGTTCAGTTTTGGTTTTAAAGCTCGATTTCGATTAGATGATCTTCTCACGCGTTTGTGTGGTCGCGGAGCTTCAAGGCGTCGACGTTGACTTGTTGATGATCGAGACGGTGGCCGGAGGGGTTTGGGGTTCGTGTGCATGTGCACGGTGGGTCGCGAGCACGTTTGGGGGTTGAGAAAGTATTTGGTTCTCCAGAGTTTGCTCGAGGAAGTAATCGATTTTTCTCGTGAAGATGTTTGTTTCGCTCGTAGGGATCCTGCAACATACTAGTTTATAAGTTTAAACGTAACTTAAATTAGCTGGAAAAAAAGAAGAAGAAGAAAGAACAGGTAGGAGTAGAAGAAGAGGAGAAGAGTGAGACGCGGGGAAAAGTAGGGGATGACTCGAGATTTACTCGAGTAAATGAGGTACTTTCCTCGGGTCTGTTGATATTGCCTTAATAGTTTAAGTGTTTTAATTAACAAAGTTAATATTAATTAACTAAGTAATTAAATAAGTAAATTAGTTAAAGACTTTTCTTATATAAGTTTCATATGTAAGTAATAAATGTCATTTACAATTACTTTAAAGATTTTTAAATAATTAATTAATGAAATTAATTTTATTTAATTAATTAAATTAATCAATTTTGACAATCATTTGTAAATTGATAAATATAATTACTTGATAACAGTAATTGAAAAATTAATTACTTCTTGTAATTAATTTCGATAATATGATTAATTTAAGTTAATTAATTTAGTTTAATTAGTTTAAGAAAATATTTGATAAGTGTAATTTTCTTAGTGTAATTAATGGAGCATAATTACTTGGGAAAGTAGTTAATGATAATTACTGGAATGTAATTAGTGAAGATGATTTATAAATGGAGCAATTTGGGTAATTACCTTTGTAATTTATCGAAGGATTAAATTTGTGGGGATAATTTATTATGGGAAAATTGATTTATATAATGAGCAATTAAGGAATAATTAATAACGAGGTGATTAATTGATGTAATTAATCAAGGTAATTAATAAATTAATTTATATCAAATGATTTGTAATTTATTAATCAGAATTGGATTAATTCATAAATAATTAATTTAATTGGAAATAAATTAAATTGTTTAGGATTAAAAACGATTTAATTAATCCTGCTTATAAATGACTATTGAATACTTGACTTACTCATGAATGATTGTATTGTATGAGATACCTTGAATTTATTTTCCTATCTGATCTGTGATATTTTGTTCTGTGTTTTGAGCTGTGTATATTTATTTGCATCTATATATTATCTGTGATCTGTGAATGAAGATAAGCGTTATAATTTATGTCGCTTATAAGATATATTGTTGTATTTGATCTGTCATGATTGAATGATGTGCACTATGGTGTTAAACCCCTGGACCACACTCATACACACACAAATATGGATTTCACGAGGAAATCGATTAAGTCACAGATTTTGAAATAGTTTAAAAGTTGAATATTTTAATTCAAATGATTTTGGAAATGGATTGGGTTTAAAGTGAAAAGCTTTTGAAATGGAATTTTAAAGATAAAGGTTATTTTCGAATAACTTGATTAAGTTTTGAAATTTAAATAATTTGATTTGAATTCAAGTTTGAAATTGAATTCTATGATACGAAATTAGGGATTTAAGATGCTGTACAAGTTATATGAATTTAAACCATTTTAAAGGTAAAATTTTGGAATTTGAATTTAACCCAAGGATTTCAACTCGTATGGATGAATCAGATTTTCTGAAATGAAACTGTTTGTTTTCAAATGATAAAAGCTTTCATATTAGAAATGAAATTCTAGTTTAAGTTAAAGGAATTTCAGGATTGAATTGAAAAATAGTTTTCCAAGTTATGAACAAAATTGGCTTGAAAGCTATAAATTGAATCTGTTTATTTTTAACAGATTTAAAATGCTGATTTATTTAAACCATTCGAAATGAAATTGTTTTGAAAGCTATAAGTTAAATCTTTGATTTAAAAGATTTAACGAGTTAATCAAATTGAAATGAAAATTGATTTGGAAAATCTGTGAATGAATCTTTTGTTTAAAAGATTAAAATGTGAAAATTGTTTGAACCGTTAAAGGTTGTGGAAATGAATCTTTTTGTTTAAAGATTGAAATGGTAATTGGATTAAACCATTTGAAAGAAAGTTTTGAATTATTAAGTTGTGACTAAATTGGAATCCCATTATCCATTTGTTTTTGAAATATCGTGCTCACTATTCGGTTTAACCGGGAAAGGACCTTTGTGTCGTATAACCCATTCTGAATATGTGATATGCCGCTATGGATAGCATTTGAAGACCGGTGTTGAAGACCGGGTATTTGTGAGAGCGATAGGATAACCTGTCGATTGACTCTGCACCGAGTTGCTCCGGTATAGAGTTCTCCATATGTGATGGTGAATCCGATCAGGATTGTGGATATCCGGATTGCAAGGACTTCTTTGTAAGTACCTTCGGTTCTGTTCGAACCCAGAACAGGCTTGTATGGATTGTTATGTCTGACATTACAATTTGAGATATAAAGCTGATTTCTTTCAAATATATTTCTGTTGGTGGCGGAGAATTTATTCTCTTAGCTTAACACCCTTCTCTGAGACGTACGAGCTCAGAGGTTATGTAGTTGAAGTTATCAGCGATATATTCCCAATTTGGTAATGTGACATGCTGAGTAATGCTGTGAAATGATCATTGTGTTGATTATTTGTGATAGGATCATTTATTTGATCGTCTATCCTGGTGATCATTTCTATGATCATTTGTTGACCCAAAGCATGGCTTTTGTATAAAGTATGTTTTTGTGGATGTGACTTCGTCGAGCCTCACACCCCGGAAATGGTCAAAACAGGAAAGATGCGGCAAGGTTATGAGGGGTAGCTCCCTTTAGGGTATGTGCATTTCCTTCTGGATAGAGGTGGTATCATGGTATGGAGCCCAGATATTTAACCTATGTGGTTACTGCGAATTTATTACTTTGTGGTTGTTGGTTATCGGGATCCCGTGAGAAAGGTCGTTTACGATCGGGGAATGGCGTGCTCGTGTCAGTAGTTACCCAGTTAGGGGTAACCCGGCCTTGTGTTGGCAGAGTTCCGGTTTGGTTCTCGGGAATGTCCTTCCAGAGGCATTCTCATGTGGCAATGGGAAGTTCCTTGGCCTGACCATTCGTTGGAAATCCAAAGAAACAATACGAACCTTGTACGGTATTAGTTGTATAACCTGCCATGGAATGTGGCGGTAACCTGCTATTGAACGTGGTTAGCTATAGTAGGCATACGATAATGGTCGTATGTTGGATAAGATTTATATTCTACTTTCGAAATGAATTTTTCCTACACTATGCACTAGTAATAATATCAAATGTTTCTTTTAATGCGTATCAAGCATCTTTGACTATCATAAGGAGAAATCTCCTCTGATTCTGCGTTTGCATTGTGTGTGTGTGCGGGAGGCCTTATGGTAGTCTCATTTTTAAAAAGCATTGCGAATTGACTTTGAAATATTTTGTTCAATGTTTTAAAAGATAAACTGTTTTTGTTGCTCACACCAGTCACATGACTGATCCGGAGTTTATTATTTTTTTTCCTAAACTCTGGGAGCTCATTATTTTCTACACGAGCAGTCTAGAGTTGGGTTTTTCAGATAGTTAGATATAGTGGATTATCTGGAGTTAGTTCAGTCTTTGGATCGCACCAGTCTTGCTAAGCTTTTTGGGCTATGTGATGGGGGGGTCTCGCTTCGCGGTTAGGTGGCGAACGGGAGACTCTTACTCCCACACATCCTCTTTTAGGGGGTTGGTTAGGTGTAACCTGAGACAGTCGAGAGGCTGGCCGTAAAAGCAAGGTCTGGGGTACCAGTGTAAGCCACGGTGGGGCTGGGATGGTTGAAAAGCCTACCGGTTGTGACCACTAGCTCGACTCGTTACATTTGGTATCAGAGCTAAGGTTAAACTTTAGCTCAGGAGTGTAACACATTAAGTAACTCATTAGAGATAGGGTGAAGTAAATCCTAGAATGAGTAATCCCTAAGATATCCGTTTGAACGCCTCAGTAAATTCTCTTACTATCCACTGATAGTAAGTATGAGTAGCAAGAAGAGAACGAGATAGGGGACAGGGAAATACGACTATAATTGGTCAAAACTCTGTAACAACAGTGGAAACAACTTTCTTATCAAATTTCTTTGATTCGTTTCCAAATTCTTTTTGATTTCTTCGTGACGGTTACAGGAAGAAGTTTCGGTGTGGTGATGCTCTACGAATCGTTGTAGAAGATTCTTACTTCGTATCTTCATCGATTTCTTATCATTTATTTGATTTAAACTTTAACGAATATGAATTTGAAATTTGAGTAAGTTGGAGATTTTAAATAAATAAGAAATTTTAAATTGAGTTAAAATTGATTAATGGAATTTGAAGGATAAATTTGAATAGTATCGATAAAACGATTTCGTTTACAATCAAAATTTGAAATTCTATTATAATTTCTTGTATCTATTGTTGATATTCTGATTTGGTGAGCCAAATGCAGAATTGATATCCAGCTTGATTTGAAAAAAATATTTCTCTATCTAGCTATCTCTGTGTTGTTTTCGTGCCTGCGAATTTCAAGGACGAAATTCTTTTAAGGGGGGAAGTTTGTAACGACCCTAGATTTTAATTTAATTTAAATTGATAATTAAATGAAATTTTGAATAAAAATTTATAAGATTAATTATAAATGGAAGCGAGTTTCCCCGATTCAAATAGAAAATATGTAAAGTCATATGAATTTGAAAATTTGTATATATGTGAATATATATGTATATATTGGATTTGAGATAAAATCTTAAATAAATGGTTTTTAAAATAAATAGAAATAAAAATACAAGACGATAAGTATTTAAGTTGAAAATTAATATGTAAGTCATAAGAAAAGAAAAGAAACGACATTTAAATATGAAACAAAGTTGTAAATAAACATGCAAAATAAATAAAACAAAAGTATATACATTGACACAAGTATAAAAATGAATAAATAAATTGATTTAAAAAATTTATAAATGATGATAATTTGAGTTATATAAAATATATGTGTATATATAGAGAAATAAAAACAATAATTTTTAAAGTAAAATTTATGATAATTATTTAAACTAAAAATAGAAGTAAATTTAAATTGCAAGAATAAAGCAAATACATTTAAGTAAGCAAAATAAAAGTATATGTTTATACATAAATAAACATATGCATAAATAAGTACAAACAAAATAAAGTAAGTAAATACAATGTAAAATATGAAACAAGTCAATATAACAAAACAAATACATAAGTATTCAAACAAATAGATAAGCAAAGTAAACAAAACAAAGTAAAAATAACAAACAAATAAAAACATACATATGCAGCCTATAGAGTTTGTAAAACATAAACAAACAGTACAAGCTTATTAAACATATACCAAATAAAGTAAAATAAAAATAGAAGTTCACTTATTTTGTAAAGTAAAATAATTCATACTTAAGCTAGGAATAAGAATAAGAACATTGATATATAAAACAAAACAAAAACAATAAGTATAAAACTAAACTAAAAAGAATAGTATGCAGCTTGTAAAGATTTGAACAAGCAATGATAAGTGTGTAAACTGAAATAAACAAGAAATAGACAAAAGAAAGAAAAATAAAATATGCAAATATGAAGACAGCAAAAAAAAATACTAGTGTGAAACCAAAACAAGAAAGAGAAACAAAGAAAAGCAAAAAGAAATACAACACCCTGAACATGCTTTTTCTTTTATATACTATCTCCATATTGTACAGCCGAGATAGAGGAAATAGTTATAAGTAACAAAGCTACAGCCACAATAATAAGGAAAAGAAGATGTACAAGCAAATGAAGCTATGCATGTAGACTGAGGAATAGAGCACTAAGCAATTAATGCCCTTACCTTAGTACACAATATAATACATCTCAGCCCATAATGTAAGCATAGCTGCCATTAATATAATATACATCAGCCATTAATAAAAATAAAAATGAATGAACCTGTTGTACTAACTACAGCCTGCATACTTCTCTTTATATACATCCACTTCTTCATTTCATCAGTTTAGTCCATCATAAACAAAAATAAAGTGGCATCATTTCAAAATTCAAACAAACTACAACCAGAGAAATCAAAGAAGGTGATTTCAGCTGGCAATTTCAAAAGCCTGATTCAAAGTAAAAGCCCTGTTCATTCTTTAAGCACAGTGAGTAATTTTTTTTTTTATACTTAAGTAATCTTGTTGCTTGTGAAAATTTTGGTGATAGTTGATGCTTGCATGCTAATAATTATGTTGTATTCAGTATGATATTTAAAGTATATGCTGTTCTATGAGAATGCATGTCAGTGTGTATTGTTTGTCTGATCACCCTCTGTATTATAGTCCTCAGGTGCATATCTAAATTTTTAAATTCAAAATCTTAAATTTGATCTTTGCTTAGTTTTCAGACTTTCATGAAACTTGATTGTTTCATTTCAAATTTTAGTTTAGAGTTTTAAACTAAGTAAAACATTACTTATTTGGCACTGGGAAAACATAAGTACAGGAATGGTTATGCTAACTCAAAATTCAAAGTTAGTAATTTATGGATTCAGGATTTTAAATCAAATCCTTAAACAAAATCATGATTTTTAAAAATAAAATCACAATTTTTAGATTGTGAATGAAGAAGTAGTTCGGGTATGTGTGAATTTCCTTGTTCGGGTGATCTCTGATGATCCTCGGGTTGGTAGAGAGGGGGATCTCATCTGGGGATGGAGGGATGAACGTAGATGCTCGGAAAAATGGTGCGGTGGTGGTTTGTTGGACGTGGAGGTAGCGGCAGGCATTTCTTGTTCGTAAACCTAATTTTGGAGAGGCTGGGTTTCTCGATTCGTTCATCTTCTTCGATTAACCGAGTGCGAAGCGGTTCTGGGTAATGGAAGAGGAAGCGTCGAGGGGTGGGTGGCCGGAGTTGTGTAGCCGTTGGTGGTTGGAATCTCATCAATGCCGTGATTTCCAGGTTCGGCTTTTAGTTCAATTTTGGGTTTAAAGCTCGATTTCGATTCGATGATCTTCTCACGCATTTGGGTGGTCGCGGAGCTTCAAGGCGTCGACGTTGACTTGTTGATGATCGAGACGGTGGCCGGAGGGGTTTGGGGTTCGTGTGCATGTGCACGGTGGGTCGCGAGCACGTTTGGGGGTTGAGAAAGTATTTGGTTCTCCAGAGTTTGCTCGAGGAAGTAATCGATTTTTCTCGTGAAGATGTTTGTTTCGCTCGTAGGGATCCTGCAACATACTAGTTTATAAGTTTAAACGTAACTTAAATTAACTGGAAAAAAAAAGAAGAAGAAGAAAGAACAGGTAGGAGTAGAAGAAGAGGAGAAGAGTGAGACGCGGGGAAAAGTAGGGGATGACTCGAGATTTACTCGAGTAAATGAGGTACTTTCCTCGGGTCTGTTGATATTGCCTTAATAGTTTAAGTATTTTAATTAACAAAGTTAATATTAATTAACTAAGTAATTAAATAAGTAAATTAGTTAAAGACTTTTCTTATATAAGTTTCATATGTAAGTAATAAATGTCATTTACAATTACTTTAAAGATTTTTAAATAATTAATTAATGAAATTAATTTTATTTAATTAATTAAATTAGTCAATTTTGACAATCATTTGTAAATTGATAAATATAATTACTTGATAACAGTAATTGAAAAATTAATTGCTTCTTGTAATTAATTTTGATAATATGATTAATTTAAGTTAATTAATTTAGTTTAATTAGTTTAAGAAAATATTTGATAAGTGTAATTTTCTTAGTGTAATTAATGGAGCATAATTACTCGGGAAAGTAGTTAATGATAATTACTAGAATGTAATTAGTGAAGATGATTTATAAATGGAGCAATTTGGGTAATTACCTTTGTAATTTATCAAAGGATTAAATTTGTGGGGATAATTTATTATGGGAAAATTTATTTATATAATGAGCAATTAAGGAATAATTAATAACGAGGTGATTAATTGATGTAATTAATCAAGGTAATTAATAAATTAATTTATATCAAATGATTTGTAATTTATTAATCAGAATTGGATTAATTCCTAAATAATTAATTTAATTGGAAATAAATTAAATTGATTAGGATTAAAAACGATTTAATTAATCCTGCTTATAAATGACTATTGAATACTTGACTTACTCATGAATGATTGTATTGTATGAGATACCTTGAATTTATTTTCCTATCTGATCTGTGATATTTTGTTCTGTGCTTTGAGCTGTGTATATTTATTTGCATCTATATATTATCTGTGATCTGTGAATGAAGATAAGCGTTATAATTTATGTCGCTTATCAGATATATTGGTGTATTTGATCTGTCATGATTGAATGATGTGCACTATGGTGTTAAACCCCTGGACCACACTCATACACACACAAATATGGATTTCACGAGGAAATCGATTAAGTCACAGATTTTGAAATAGTTTAAAAGTTGAATATTTTAATTCAAATGATTTTGGAAATGGATTGGGTTTAAAGTGAAAAGCTTTTGAAATGGAATTTTAAAGATAAAGCTTATTTTCGAATAACTTGATTAAGTTTTGAAATTTAAATAATTTGATTTGAATTCAAGTTTGAAATTGAATTCTATGATTCGAAATTAGGGATTTAAAATGCTGTACAAGTTATATGAATTTAAACCATTTTAAAAGTAAAATTTTGGAATTTGAATTTAACCCAAGGATTTCAACTCGTATGGATGAATCAGATTTTCTGAAATGAAACTATTTGTTTTCAAATGATAAAAGCTTTCATATTAGAAATGAAATTCTAGTTTAAGTTAAAGGAATTTCAGGATTGAATTGAAAAATAGTTTTCCAAGTTATGAACAAAATTGGCTTGAAAGCTATAAATTGAATCTGTTTATTTTTAACAGATTTAAAATGATGATTTATTTAAACCATTCGAAATGAAATTGTTTTGAAAGCTATAAGTTAAATCTTTGATTTAAAAGATTTAACGAGTTAATCAAATTGAAATGAAAATTGATTTGGAAAATCTGTGAATGAATCTTTTGTTTAAAAGATTAAAATGTGAAAATTGTTTGAACCGTTAAAGGTTGTGGAAATGAATCTTTTTGTTTAAAGATTGAAATGGTAATTGGATTAAACCATTTGAAAGAAAGTTTTGAATTATTAAGTTGTGACTTAATTGGAATCCCATTATCCATTTGTTTTTGAAATATCGTGCTCACTATTCGGTTTAACCGGGAAAGGACCTTTATGTCGTATAACCCATTCCGAATATGTGATATGCCACTATGGATAGCATTTGAAGACCGGTGTTGAAGACCGGGTATTTGTGAGAGCGATAGGATGACCTGTCGATTGACTCTGCACCGAGTTGCTCCGGTATAGAGTTTTCCATATGTGATGGTGAATCCGATCAGGATTGTGGATATCCGGATTGCAAGGACTTCTTTGTAAGTACCTTCGGTTCTGTTCGAACCCAGAACAGACTTGTATGGATTGTTATGTCTGACATTACAATTTGAGATATAAAGCTGATTTCTTTCAAATATATTTCTGTTGGTGGCGGAGAATTTATTCTCTTAGCTTAACACCCTTCTCTGAGACGTACGAGCTCAGAGGTTATGTAGTTGAAGTTATCAGCGATATATTCCCAATTTGGTAATGTGACATGCTGAGTGTTGCTGTGAAATGATAATTGTGTTGATTATTTGTGATAGGATCATTTATTTGATCGTCTATCCTGGTGATCATTTCTATGATCATTTGTTGACCCAAAGCATGGCTTTTGTATAAAGTATGTTTTCGTGGACGTGACTTCGTCGAGCCTCACACCCCGGAAATGGTCAAAACAGGAAAGATGCGGCAAGGTTATGAGGGGTAGCTCCCTTTAGGGTATGTGCATTTCCTTCTGGATAGAGGTGGTATCATGGTATGGAGCCCAGATATTTAACCTATGTGGTTACTGCGAATTTATTGCTTTGTGGTTGTTGCTTATCGGGATCCCGTGAGAAAGGTCGTTTACGATCGGGGAATGGCGTGCTCGTGTCAGTAGTTACCCAGTTAAGGGTAACCCGGCCTTGTGTTGGCAGAGTTCCGGTATGGTTCTCGGGAATGTCCTTCCAGAGGCATTCTCATGTGGCAATGGGAAGTTCCTTGGCCTGACCATTCGTTGGAAATCCAAAGAAACAATACGAACCTTGTACAGTATTAGTTGTATAACCTGCCATGGAATGTGGCGGTAACCTGCTATTGAACGTGGTTAGCTATAGTAGGCATACGATAATGGTCGTATGTTGGCTAAGATTTATATTCTACTTTCGAAATGAATTTTTCCTACACTATGCACTAGTAATAATATCAAATGTTTCTTTTAATGCGTATCAAGCATCTTTGACTATCATAAGGAGAAATCTCCTCCGATTCTGCGTTTGCATTGTGTGTGTGTGCGGGAGGCCTTATGGTAGTCTCATTTTTAAAAAGCATTGCGAATTGACTTTGAAATATTTTGTTGAATGTTTTAAAAGATAAACTGTTTTTGTTGCTCACACCAGTCACATGACTGATCCGGAGTTTATTGTTTTCTTTCCTAAACTCTGGGTGCTCATTATTTTCTACACGAGCAGTCTAGAGTTGGGTTTTTCAGATAGTTAGATATAGTGGATTATCTGGAGTTAGTTCAGTCTTTGGATCGCACCAGTCTTGCTAAGCTTTTTGGGCTATGTGATGGGGGGGTCTCGCTTCGCGGTTAGGTGGCGAACGGGAGACTCTTACTCCCACACATCCTCTTTTAGGGGGTTGGTTAGGTGTAACCTGAAACAGTCGAGAGGCTGGCCGTAAAAGCAAGGTCTGGGGTACCAGTGTAAGCCACGGTGGGGCTGGGATGGTTGAAAAGCCTACCGGTTGTGACCATTGGCTCGACTCGTTACATTTGGTATCAGAGCTAAGGTTAAACTTTAGCTCAGGAGTGTAACACATTTAGTAACTCATTAGAGATAGGGTGAAGTAAATCCTAGAATGAGTAATCCCTAAGATATCCGTTTGAACGCCTCAGTAAATTCTCTTACTATCCACTGATAGTAAGTATGAGTAGCAAGAAGAGAACGAGATAGGGGACAGGGAAATACGACTATAATTGGTCAAAACTCTGTAACAACAGTGGAAACAACTTTCTTATCAAATTTCTTTGATTCGTTTCCAAATTCTTTTTGATTTCTTCGTGACGGTTACAGGAAGAAGTTTCGGTGTGGTGATGCTCTACGAATCGTTGTAGAAGATTCTTACTTCGTATCTTCATCGATTTCTTATCATTTCTTTGATTTAAACTTTAACGAATATGAATTTGAAATTTGAGTAAGTTGGAGATTTTAAATAAATAAGAAATTTTAAATTGAGTTAAAATTGATTAATGGAATATGAAGGATAAATTTGAATAGTATCGATAAAACGATTTCGTTTACAATCAAATTTTGAAATTCTATTATAATTTCTTATATCTATTGTTGATATTCTGATTTGGTGAGCCAAATGCAGAATTGATATCCAGCTTGATTTGAAAAAAATATTTCTCTATCCAGCTATCTCTGTGTTGTTTTCGTGCCTGCGAGTTTCGAGGACGAAATTCTTTTAAGGGGGGAAGTTTGTAACGACCCTAGATTTTAATTTAATTTAAATTGATAATTAAATGAAATTTTGAATAAAAATTTATAAGATTAATTATAAATGGAAGCGAGTTTCCCCGATTCAAATAGAAAATATGTAAAGTCATATGAATTTGAAAATTTGTATATATGTGAACATATATGTATATATTGGATTTGAGATAAAATCTTAAATAAATGGTTTTTAAAATAAATAGAAACAAAAATACAAGACGATAAGTATTTAAGTTGAAAATTAATATGTAAGTCATAAGAAAAGAAAAGAAACGACATTTAAATATGAAACAAAGTTGTAAATAAATATGCAAAATAAATAAAACAAAAGAATATACATTGACACAAGTATAAAAATAAATAAATAAATTGATTTAAAAAATTTATAAATGATGATAATTTGAGTTATATAAAATATATGTGTATATATAGAGAAATATAAAACAATAATTTTTAAAGTAAAATTTATGATAATTATTTAAACTAAAAATAGAAGTAAATTTAAAATGCAAGAATAAAGCAAATACATTTAAGTAAGCAAAATAAAAGTATATGTTTATACATAAATAAACATATGCATAAATAAGTACAAACAACATAAAGTAAGTAAATACAATGTAAAATATGAAACAAGTCAATATAACAAAACAAATACATAAGTATTCAAACAAATAGATAAGCAAAGTAAACAAAACAAAGTAAAAATAACAAACAAATAAAAACATACATATGCAGCCTATAGAGTTTGTAAAACATAAACAAACTGTACAAGCTTATTAAACATATACCAAATAAAGTAAAATAAAAATAGAAGTTCACTTATTTTGTAAAGTAAAATAATTCATACTTAAGCTGGGAATAAGAATAAGAACATTGATATATAAAACAAAACAAAAACAATAAGTATAAAACTAAACTAAAAAGAATAGTATGCAGCTTGTAAAGATTTGAACAAGCAATGATAAGTGTGTAAACTGAAATAAACAAGAAATAGACAAAAGAAAGAAAAATAAAATATGCAAATATGAAGACAGCAAAAAAAAATACTAGTGTGAAACCAAAACAAGAAAGAGAAACAAAGAAAAGCAAAAAGAAATACAACACCCTGAACATGCTTTTTCTTTTATATACTATCTCCATATTGTACAGCCGAGATAGAGGAAATAGTTATAAGTAACAAAGCTACAGCCACAATAATAAGGAAAAGAAGATGTACAAGCAAATGAAGCTATGCATGTAGACTGAGGAATAGAGCACTAAGCAATTAATGCCCTTACCTTAGTACACAATATAATACATCTCAGCCCATAATGTAAGCATAGCTGCCATTAATATAATATACATCAGCCATTAATAAAAATAAAAATGAATGAACCTGTTGTACTAACTACAGCCTGCATACTTCTCTTTATATACATCCACTTCTTCATTTCATCAGTTTAGTCCATCATAAACAAAAATAAAGTGGCATCATTTCAAAATTCAAACAAACTACAACCAGAGAAATCAAAGAAGGTGATTTCAGCTGGCAATTTCAAAAGCCTGATTCAAAGTAAAAGCCCTGTTCATTCTTTAAGCACAGTGAGTAATTTTTTTTTTATATACTTAAGTAATCTTGTTGCTTGTGAAAATTTTGGTGATAGTTGATGCTTGCATGCTAATAATTATGTTGTATTCAGTATGATATTTAAAGTATATGCTGTTCTATGAGAATGCATGTCAGTGTGTATTGTTTGTCTGATCACCCTCTGTATTATAGTCCTCAGGTGCATATCTAAATTTTTTAATTCAAAATCTTAAATTTGATCTTTGCTTAGTTTTCAGACTTTCATGAAACTTGATTGTTTCATTTCAAATTTTAGTTTAGAGTTTTAAATTAAGTAAAACAATACTTATTTGGCACTGGGAAAACATAAGTACAAGAATGGTTATGCTAACTCAAAATTCAAAGTTAGTAATTTATGGATTCAGGATTTTAAATCAAATCCTTAAACAAAATCATGATTTTTAAAAATAAAATCATAATTTTTAGATTGTGAATGAAGAAGTAGTTCGGGTATGTGTGAATTTCCTTGTTCGGGTGATCTCTGATGATCCTCGGGTTGGTAGAGAGGAGGATCTCGTCTGGGGATGGAGGGATGAACGTAGATGCTCGGAAAAATGGTGCGGTGGTGGTTTGTTGGACGTGGAGGTAGCGGCAGGCATTTCTTGTTCGTAAACCTAATTTTGGAGAGGCTGGGTTTCTCGATTCGTTCATCTTCTTCGATTGACCGAGTGCGAAGCAGTTCTGGGTAATGGAAGAGGAAGCGTCGAGGGGTGGGTGGCCGGAGTTGTGTAGCCGTTGGTGGTTGGAATCTCATCAATGCCGTGATTTCCAGGTTCGGCTTTTAGTTCAGATTTGGGTTTAAAGCTCGATTTCGATTCGATGATCTTCTCACGCGTTTGGGTGGTCGCGGAGCTTCAAGGCGTCGACGTTGACTTGTTGATGATCGAGACGGTGGCCGGAGGGGTTTGGGGATCGTGTGCATGTGCACGGTGGGTCGCGAGCACGTTTGGGGGTTGAGAAAGTATTTGGTTCTCCAGAGTTTGCTCGAGGAAGTAATCGATTTTTCTCGTGAAGATGTTTCTTTCGCTCGTAGGGATCCTGCAACATACTAGTTTATAAGTTTAAACGTAACTTAAATTAACTGGAAAAAAAAAAGAAGAAGAAGAAAGAACAGGTAGGAGTAGAAGAAGAGGAGAAGAGCGAGACGCGGGGAAAAGTAGGGGTGACTCGAGATTTACTCGAGTAAATGAGGTACTTTCCTCGGGTCTGTTGATATTGCCTTAATAGTTTAAGTATTTTAATTAACAAAGTTAATATTAATTAACTAAGTAATTAAATAAGTAAATTAGTTAAAGACTTTTCTTATATAAGTTTCATATGTAAGTAATAAATGTCATTTACAATTACTTTAAAGATTTTTAAATAATTAATTAATGAAATTAATTTTATTTAATTAATTAAATTAGTCAATTTTGACAATCATTTGTAAATTGATAAATATAATTACTTGATAACAGTAATTGAAAAATTAATTACTTCTTGTAATTAATTTTGATAATCTGATTAATTTAAGTTAATTAATTTAGTTTAATTAGTTTATGAAAATACTTGATAAGTGTAATTTTCTTAGTGTAATTAATGGAGCATAATTACTCGGGAAAGTAGTTAATGATAATTACTAGAATGTAATTAGTGAAGATGATTTATAAATGGAGCAATTTGGGTAATTACCTTTGTAATTTATCAAAGGATTAAATTTGTGGGGATAATTTATTATGGGAAAATTGATTTATATAATGAGCAATTAAGGAATAATTAATAACGAGGTGATTAATTGATGTAATTAATCAAGGTAATTAATAAATTAATTTATATCAAATGATTTGTAATTTATTAATCATTATTGGATTAATTCATAAATAATTAATTTAATTGGAAATAAATTAAATTGATTAGGATTAAAAACGATTTAATTAATCCTGCTTATAAATGACTATTGAATACTTGACTTACTCATGAATGATTGTATTGTATGAGATACCTTGAATTTATTTTCCTATCTGATCTGTGATATTTTGTTCTGTGTTTTGAGCTGTGTATATTTATTTGCATCTATATATTATCTGTGATCTGTTAATGAAGATAAGCATTATAATTTATGTCGCTTATCAGATATATTGTTGTATTTGACTTGTCATGATTGAATGATGTGCACTATGGTGTTAAACCCCTGGACCACACTCATACACACACAAATATGGATTTCACGAGGAAATCGATTAAGTCACAGATTTTGAAATAGTTTAAAAGTTGAATATTTTAATTCAAATGATTTTGGAAATGGATTGGGTTTAAAGTGAAAAGCTTTTGAAATGGAATTTTAAAGATAAAGCTTATTTTCGAATAACTTGATTAAGTTTTGAAATTTAAATAATTTGATTTGAATTCAAGTTTGAAATTGAATTATATGATTCGAAATTAGGGATTTAAGATGCTGTACAAGTTATATGAATTTAAACCATTTTAAAAGTAAAATTTTGGAATTTGAATTTAACCCAAGGATTTCAACTCGTATGGATGAATCAGATTTTCTGAAATGAAACTGTTTGTTTTCAAATGATAAAAGCTTTCATATTAGAAATGAAATTCTAGTTTAAGTTAAAGGAATTTCAGGATTGAATTGAAAAATAGTTTTCCAAGTTATGAACAAAATTGGCTTGAAAGCTATAAATTGAATCTGTTTATTTTTAACAGATTTAAAATGATGATTTATTTAAACCATTCGAAATGAAATTGTTTTGAAAGCTATAAGTTAAATCTTTGATTTAAAAGATTTAACGAGTTAATCAAATTGAAATGAAAATTGATTTGGAAAATCTGTGAATGAATCTTTTGTTTAAAAGATTAAAATGTGAAAATTGTTTGAACCATTAAAGGTTGTGGAAATGAATCTTTTTGTTTAAAGATTGAAATGGTAATTGGATTAAACCATTTGAAAGAAAGTTTTGAATTATTAAGTTGTGACTTAATTGGAATCCCATTATCCATTTGTTTTTGAAATATCGTGCTCACTATTCGGTTTAACCGGGAAAGGACCTTTATGTCGTATAACCCATTCCGAATATGTGATATGCCACTATGGATAGCATTTGAAGACCGGTGTTGAAGACCGGGTATTTGTGAGAGCGATAGGATGACTTGTCGATTGACTCTGCACCGAGTTGCTCCGGTATAGAGTTTTCCATATGTGATGGTGAATCCGATCAGGATTGTGGATATCCGGATTGCAAGGACTTCTTTGTAAGTACCTTCGGTTCTGTTCGAACCCAGAACAGACTTGTATGGATTGTTATGTCTGACATTACAATTTGAGATATAAAGCTGATTTCTTTCAAATATATTTCTGTTGGTGGCGGAGAATTTATTCTCTTAGCTTAACACCCTTCTCTGAGACGTACGAGCTCAGAGGTTATGTAGTTGAAGTTATCAACGATATATTCCCAATTTGGTGATGTGACATGCTGAGTGTTGCTGTGAAATGATCATTGTGTTGATTATTTGTGATAGGATCATTTATTTGATCGTCTATCCTGGTGATCATTTCTATGATCATTTGTTGACCCAAAGCATGGCTTTTGTATAAAGTATGTTTTTGTGGACGTGACTTCGTCGAGCCTCACACCCCGGAAATGGTCAAAACAGGAAAGATGCGGCAAGGTTATGAGGGGTAGCTCCCTTTAGGGTATGTGCATTTCCTTCTGGATAGAGGTGGTATCATGGTATGGAGCCCAGATATTTAACCTATGTGGTTACTGCGAATTTATTACTTTGTGGTTGTTGGTTATCGGGATCCCGTGAGAAAGGTCGTTTACGATCGGGGAATGACATGCTCATGTCAGTAGTTACCCAGTTAAGGGTAACCCGGCCTTGTGTTGAAAGAGTTCCGGTTTGGTTCTCGGGAATGTCCTTCCAGAGGCATTCTCATGTGGCAATGGGAAGTTCCTTGGCCTGACCATTCGTTGGAAATCCAAAGAAACAATACGAACCTTGTACAGTATTAGTTGTATAACCTGCCATGGAATGTGGCGGTAACCTGCTATTGAACGTGGTTAGCTATAGTAGGCATACGATAATGGTCGTATGTTGGCTAAGATTTATATTCTACTTTCGAAATGAATTTTTCCTACACTATGCACTAGTAATAATATCAAATGTTTCTTTTAATGCGTATCAAGCATCTTTGACTACCATAAGGAGAAATCTCCTCCGATTCTGCGTTTGCATTGTGTGTGTGTGCGGGAGGCCTTATGGTAGTCTCATTTTTAAAAAGCATTGCGAATTGACTTTGAAATATTTTGTTGAATGTTTTAAAAGATAAATTGTTTTTGTTGCTCACACCAGTCACATGACTGATCCGGAGTTTATTGTTTTCTTTCCTAAACTCTGGGTGCTCATTATTTTCTACACGAGCAGTCTAGAGTTGGGTTTTTCAGATAGTTAGATATAGTGGATTATCTGGAGTTAGTTCAGCCTTTGGACCGGACCAGACTTGCTTAAGCTTGGTGATATGTTATTGGGGGTTCGAGCTTTTGCTGGATTGATTATTGGAAATGGAGTTGCAGTTATTTCTGGAGTTCTTCCTTGAAGACTATTTTAGAGTTATCTGTTCCGCTGCTAGATGTTATCTATTTTCTTTTCCGCTGCTATTTTATTGTATCATATCTCTGTTGTATATTGATATCTATTGGATCATCTGTTGTATCAGATATTGTATCAAAGCTGTATATCAATGTATTATTCTTTTATTCTGCTGTGTTGTTTACTTAATGATTGTTATAAGCTCCGGCGAATCGGATTTGAACGGTCGAATCTATGGCATTCGAATACGATTTGAAGTATGGATGTCGATTTTCGAGCGGGCAAAATCGATCGTCGTTACACAGAACCTTAGCGAACCATCCAATTTGATGACAAACTCAGCAGAAGAGCCCAACAAGAAGAAAAACTGGGTCTAATTCAAACCCTTTTCCCAAAAGATCTTGCATCTGCTTAATCAACTCTTCTCTCTCTAGGAGGCATTCCCTACTGGACTAAATCACTGACACAACTCCTGGAATCAAATCAATACGAAACTCAATCTCTAGATGTGGCGGTATACACTTATCTTCCTTGAAAACAACAGGAAAGTCTTGAACCACTTCGATTTCCTCACTTTCTCTTGAGAAGTCTCAACTCCTTGCAAAAAATTACACAAATGAATTCTAGAATTGTCGCACAACACTCTGGCAATTCTACCCAAATAAATTTGTTCTCTCTTCACAATCCAGAACAGCCACATACTGTTCTGGTCCATCCATCGAAGAAATGAATCCACTCTGCTATTTTTGAAATCACCTTAAGAAAACTGCTAATCAATAAACCTTCAGAACACTTCCAGCTATAGGGCTAATCTCAATGTCCAAAGACTTCTATTCAAAGCTCTTCAAGAAACTCGGGCCTCACTCAAACAAAAATACCCTACTGAACTTGGTCACCATTCCGAAATGGACTTACTTCCTTAACTTGTTCCAAAGAAACATCTTCGGAAACATCCAAACTCACTGTGTCTCATCACACAGCTACAACACCTTGAGATATAAGGTTTCATGATTTGGTCACTTCCATCCGATAGATCCAAAACTCAAACTCATTCAAAATCACACTCCAACCATGAAATCCTCACATCATCCAAAGCTCACTCGAGACGGTAATAGGTCTACAGTCTCGACAGATACACTCCAACTACACATATTCAAAACTCCAACCATCGGTAGTCGTGTTCCACACACCACTACCCTATCTACCTTATAACTTATATTGGAATACCCGAACAGGTAATCCAATAAATAGGTAGAAAGAAATAAATATATATATATATATATATATATATATATATAAATTACAAATACGCTCTCTCAAGAAAGAAATCACTCAAGAGCCTAGGTATTCACTCAACCTAGTGCTATGATACCAGCTGTGACGACCCGACTTTCGACGCCTAGAAAGACGTCATCAATAAGAAAGAAAGGGATAGAAATAGAAAAGAAAGGAAAGAAAGAATAACAACATCAGAATCTCACAGCGAAATGGAATAAAATATAATATATCAACATAAATATTACATAGTTATATATATATCAGAGTTAAACAATATCATACAACATGACTATCATATACATATCTGTCAGAACATACATCTCAAATACATCATAAACTAACTAACACAGCGGAACTATATAGATATATAAGTCTACAACGCTGAAGCCTCCTGCTCCATTGCTCCTCCGGTAGTCATCAAAGCTAACCTGAATCCTTTGGCTACCCGTAAAAATTTGGGTACCCGAAAGTTTATGAAAAACAAAAATAAACTCCGGGTCAGACATGGGTCTGGTATGAGTAAACGGTTTAAAGTTGTTTAACTTTGAAAATCATTTAAAAGAAAGGTATCACGTAAGACTCCCCACCAATAAATACGGGTAAGTTTTTACCTTACGCTAACCAAAACATTTCATACGAAATCCAGTGATATTATAATAGTGTCTAGGGTTTTCAAGTAAAATACAGAAATAGCTGAAATGCTTACATCTCGCATTTCAACATAGTTGGGCACAATCAAAACGTACGGCGCTTATTGGAAATTGGATCCCATACAATGGCAGGGCTACTGGGGTACCGCCCGTCACAGTACGTGGTCTAGATCACAGTACCGAGGAGCCACCCTAACTCCCCTGCAACACAAGGCCGGAACCATTCCTTACTGAACAGTCCCGAACAAGACAACCCCGCAGTTGGTGTACATCCAACCGCCCACACAGCCGAATAAAAAGGGACATCTAGACAGGGGTATATCTCGTCCTGCTTGGGCGTGACCCACCTAACCTTGCTGCACCTCCCCTGTTTTAGCCATTCCCGGTTGATGAGGCTTGAGGCTGCGATTACCTTTAAAGAACATATCACTTAGAATGCTCATCGTCCGCCTGACGATGTGCTGAAAACATTCAATCCATACAAGTTCGTTCCGGGTTCGAACAAAACCGAAGGCATTATCTCGTTACACTCGTTTTGGAATCACCCTCAGAGTTAACGACGATAACCCTTGCATTCTGAAACTCCATCTCGATCTTCACTTGAGATTACACGACCTAACGTTTAATTTGGATCGATGTGGTTTTCGGAATATCAATCGATACCCGATCCCGGTCTCATCGAAATCCAAACGTCATTTTAAAGTCCAAGTTGTCTAATTAACTTAACAGTTTAAATTTAACAATTAAATTCATATAGCAATTTAACATCGATAAATAACATCAGATACATCATAGAGCAATTTAACACAGATAAATCATATACAATCATCACAGATACATACAGAATATCACAGAATAGAATTAAACATCAGACGCAATCAAATAGAATCATTGATTCATATCTACAAGTTTGACTTGTTTAAAACTTAAATGCATACTTAAACACAAATTTTATTTTATTCATGCTTAATCAATTAAGATTAATTAACTTATTTCAATTTATAAATTACTTATTAATTATTCCTTAATTAATGCAATAATTCTTAATCAATAACCTTAATTATTGATTTATAAAACTTAATTACTCATTTAATTATTATTAATTGCTTAATTAATCATTAATAATTAATCACTAAATCGTAAATCATTAATTATTTATTTAATCAGTTATCTATAATTTGTTAATTAACCAACTTCAAATGATTAACTAAATCTTGATTACAAATGGTTTACACAAGATTATTATTAAAATCTTCAATTATTAATTTGAACTAAGTTTGAACTACTTATGAAATTACAATTATAAATTCTATTACATTCGTAATTAACTTCTATTTAAATTAATTATGTACTTTTTTTTCAACAAAGCTTTGAAGATTATCAGAGTTTAAAACAATTTGTTTAATACTTAATAACAAAATTTATACTTAACTTAATAGCTTTAATTTTTCATATTACAGTAATCTCAAACCCGAAGACAACATCGTGCTCGCCTCGAGTAGGACTCGGGACTACCCAGCAGTTTCACGCGAACCTCCCCATGCCTCTCCTCTTCTCCCCATTTTCTTAATTTAACCGTTTCTTCTTCTTAAAAAAAACTTAAAGTTTTTAAGTTGCTGAAACATATTAACACACACGCCTACTAACAAAAACCACCCAGGGAAAACCCGAAGAAAAGAACGCCAATACTCGAGTTCTACTCGAGTCGACCCAAACGTGATCGTCTCCGCCGCCGTGCACGTGCACGGCGGTCCGCCACCGCGCCACTGCACTATGACATCACCAACAAGTCGCGCGCCATCCACTCACTCGCATACAAAACCCAAATCAACCCAGTTGACATGAAATCAAAATTCGACCCAAATGTTGAACTGTTTCCACGAACACGGTGGACAAAGCCACCTCGTACTCACCGTCACGACCGCCATAGACAACGTGGCTCCGGACAAATATTGCTGACACCCTGCTCTAGCATCTACCCAAATCCCATAGCACTCGGTCGAGCTGAGGCGTCGCGCGAGTCGAATGAACTGCACCCAAAAATTACTGACCCTTAAACCCTACTACTGATTCCCCTCAACAATTCTTGCATTCGAAAATTATTTCAACAATTTTCTAGTAATCTTACAATATTACTCTAGCTTCAAATCGAATTTCAACAAAAATTATTGAATGAATCATTTAAAATTCATAGAAAAGCAAAAATGGGTTATTGTCAAACTGCTCCTAGACTTGTTCATTAAAATTTATAATTTGGGTCTTAAAAATCATAACATAGTATGTTATTTCAAGATATAAATTTGAATTTACAATTTAGACTATTCGAATGTTTGATCATTATTTAATATATATTTTTTACTGTAAGTTTAAGTTCCAGTGCTTAAATTATACAGCTTTCTTACAATCACTTCAAACTTTAAACTGAAACTTTAACAAATATTACTTAGTTAATGTTAACGCTAAAAATTGAACGCTAACACCCCGGTGTGTAGAAGGTAATTGTGAAAGCACCACCCGTTGGTACGGGAACAAAATATAAGCAGAGAAATCACAGAGAAGCTATAAAAGACACAATATTTATAGTGGTTTGGCTTAAGATCTAGCCTACGTCCACTTTAAAGCTCTTTATTGCTGATTTGGTTACAATTCTTTACAACAATCTTCAATTACAACACACTTAGACAAATAGCTCAAACTCTGATGTAGAAGAATCCTTCGAATGCATGGCGAATGAGTTTGATTTCCTCTTGAGATTTGTTGAAATGTCTTTGGTGATTGGAGTGATAGAAGTGTTGCTTGAACGTTGCTTGAAGTCGAGACAATGGCAGAGTAATGGCGTCCAGGAAGTCAGTCCAAAAGTCCTTTTAATGCTCAATGTGGTCATGTATTTATAGGCAAATTTCTAGGCTGAAATTGTTAAGTCATGAGTCGTGACCGACTCAAGATGAGTCGTAAGTCGTGACCGACTCTGGATGAGTCGTATGTCGTAGGCGACTCAACTGGTTGAGCCCTGACTTCATATCAGAGCGTCTCCGGTCCTCTGTATACAGCACAAGTCCTAACTCGTCTGCGAGTTAATAGGTCGTGGTCCAAGATGAGGCGGCGTTGGATTTCTACATAGTAGCTTTAAGTCGTGGACGACTCAAGCTAGGTCGTGAACGACCTATCATAAGTCGTAGGTCGGTCCTTTATTGTTTTGGGATTTTAGTCAGTTAGGTCATTTGACACCTTAGGTTGTTGAATCGTTAGAGAACTTGAGTCGCTAGCTCCATGAGTCGTTAACCCGTTGAGTCGGCCGGCACCTTTAAGTCGCTAAGGTTATAACCCGGTGAGTCGTTATTCCTCCTGAGTCGTTGAGTCGTAACCTTTCAAGGCCGTTGAGTCGGTAACTCCTCAAGGCTGTTGAGTCGGTAACTCCTCAAGGCTGTTGATTCGGTAACTCCTCAAGGCTGTTGAGTCGGTAACTCCTCGAGGTTGTTGAGTCGGTAGCTTCCTGAGTCGGTAGCTTATTGAGTCGGTAGCTTCCTGAACCGTTAAGAACCTTAAGTAATGAGTCGGCCCAGACCTTGACTCGTTGCCTAAACGGAGTTAACATTTGCCCCTCGAAGTTCACGCCTAAGTCGTAGGTCGTGTGCTTCGACTCATCTTAACTCGTGTGCCGATTCAACTACCACTACTCAACACTATAAAAGACTTGAGTCGTTCCCCTTACTTCCTTCTTCTCATTTCTTATCCTTTGAACCGTGTCTGCCATTAACGCATCTTCGAGCTCTCAAAGGCGATTCCAACCTGATTCATTTTCGATCATCTTTAGCATCACACCGTGTAAGAGATTTTGCATCTTTTTTCAATTGCCGATGATTGCCGATCTCCGCCTCTGTTTTTCCCCCTTGATCCTTGCGAATACTATTAGATCGGACATTGATGGGTTAAAGGCAGGCGGTTTGATCTTACTTGTAACGATTCGAGATTTAAGGCGGCCTAGTGGTGTGATGGAGCTGGGGTTAACCATTGCGAGGTTATTGGGTTATCGGGTTATGGATTAGATGGTTAATGGGTTAGGAGTTAGATGGTTAATGGGTCAGATTGATTCGAACGTTGCCGTAGGTTTGACTCGGCTACTTTTGTATGATCAGCGACCCTTGCGATTTAACCATGATACGACTCATCATGCTCCTCGACCTAAGCCTTGAGTCGTGGCCGAGATAAAACCCTTGAGTCGTGACCGAGATAAAACCCCTGAGTCATGGCCGAGATAAGACTTGTAGATAATCTCCTTATTTCTACGACTCAAGGCATAGGGTACTGCCGACTCAGGACTTTTGAACCATTGACGAGTTATGACTTGTGTGAATTCTGTTTGAACTTTGGACCATTGCATTAACTTTGAACCGTTGAATTTTATTGCATTCATTCACAAGTTATTTTGACTTGTAGGCTAACAACCTGTTCAATACAACATTCACAGAAAACTGGGCGAATATACTGTCATTGATTGCCCATATCAAATGACAGATTAGTTAATAACAGATAATTGACTTAAACAAATCGTGTGAATGAAGTGCTATCGATTTCAAGTAGAATATTAAAGCAACACTGAAACAATCAATTGAAACTGACCAGCCTGCACAATATTATGCTTGAACTCTAAATTAACAAGTTCTGAAATTACCATAGTCGATCAATCGTCAACCAGTTTAATTCCAGTTATATTTACTTGTTATTTTCATTAGTTTTGCACAACACTTCACACTTTTAGGAAACGTGCACCTTCGCATTTGAACACCCAGTTGCTTGTGTAGAATGACATCTGAACAAGAAGAACCGATGGGCCAGGCTGAAGATGTCTTCCCAGTAGCCAACTTGTTGGATAATCCTCCGGAAAGAACTCCCACCACTCTGAATCACCGGTGTTTACTCAACTGCTCACCCAGTTTGGCATTGCCGAAGCTGATGCCTTACTGCCGGGGCCAAACGATACTGCAGATAGGCCCCCTTCTGGCTTTATTGCTGTCAACCGCCAAATGTGCTTGAGCGGTGCCATACCACCTTTTAATGACTTCCTTCGGCAGCTCTTGCTTCGATTGTCTATCTCTCCATTCCAATTAACCCCAATGGCCATGCCATTCTGATGGGGTTATGTGTGCTTTTTAGTAGAGTTCTGGACCGATTACCGAGCTTTGAGGAAATCTGCTACCTCTGCTCATTCACAAAGATCAAAGATCATCCCTCTATCATAATCATAAGGAGTGCTCGAAATCGAAAACTCATCACTGATCTTTCTGATAGCGTTCACGGATTTCTAAATCAGTATTTCTTTGTTCGTTGCCCTCCAGGGTTTTATGCCATCTGGAGAGTAGGAAGTAAGATTTTCCTGTTTTTATTTCTCCAATCTTGGATTTTTCAAAATTTGAGTTGCTGAATGCTAACTTTGTTTCTTTTCCCTGTTTTAGCACTTCCTCCTCCCTCTAGAGATCCATGCTATAAACAAATTTTTGAGAGATTGAACGCCGTGGCGGAAGAAGAGAGGAGTATAAAGTTCTTGTTAAATGATGGATTTTTACATCAATATGGGCTTCTTCATCCTTCTCGCTTCACTCAGTCTCGTGAAGTCCCAACTGAAATTCCTGATTCTTCGACGGAAACTCCTGATGCCCCGGTCCCTATTAAAGAGCACATTCAGGGAGGAACCTCTATAGAAACTCCACTAGTGAGATGTTCAGTTCCGAAGGACGTTGCGGGGCCGTCTGATAAGTCTGCACTTGCCCCAGTTATCGAAGAGGAAGAAACTCCACGATCCTCTGGAAGATCTGCCGACGAAGGGGTTGAAAAAGCCAGTCCCAAAAAACATGATGGTGATGATGTTTTCGAGGGGTTGAGCGATTTAATTGTGGCTTCTCAAGAACTTTTCAAAGATGATGTTTCCAAAACTGTTTCTTCTGTAATTGAGGCGACATCTTCTCTACAACAAATGTCAACTCCTCCTACTCAAGTTATCACTACATCTATTTCACAGAGTGGTCTGTAACTTGATGCGCGTAGTTTACACGTTACACAACACTTAGGATTTTTCATCACTTCTACGCGTTTATCTTCTTGTACTTTAAAGATTTATAAAGCTTATTATTTTTATTCCAGATTCTCTTATGGGGCGCAGCGGCTCGTACTATGATGATTTCCAGCGCTACGGGAGGCGTAGCCAGTATGATTACAGGCGTTACCTCCCTTCTTACAGAGAATCGGATGAAGAGAGGGCCATCAGGAAAGCCGACGAGAGACGAGCATATGAAGAACGTCGCCGAAGGGAACAAGAAAGACATGATCTTCCCCACAGAGATGATGATACCCAAAAGAGAAAAGCTCATGATGAGAGAGGAAAGAGTCACATAGACGATTCTTCTAGCAAGCGGGCTAGACTTACTGAAGAAACAACTCCTTCAGCTTCTGAACATGTCCCTGCTCAATCTCCTGCTCCCGTTCGCTCCGACATTCAAGCAATCATCAACCGGCCCGCATACCAAGTCGGGCAAGGTCCTCCCACTCTTCAAGGTCTATTTCCTCAGTGGTGCCTGAGAGGGGTTCGATTTGATCTCGACTTGGTTCCTCTCGACAAACCGGCTATGCTGCGAAATCTTGATACTGTCAGGACCGATATTGAAAGAATGTCGAACTGGCAAAAACTTGTCGACGAACTTCAGAGGGTTAACCGAGCCAATCTCGAGGCCATGCTAACAATGGAGAACGATAAGGCTGAGTGGCAGAAGACTCTCGAACAGCATGACGCCGAAATGAGAAGTATAGCTTCCTACAATGAAAAGCTGGAAGCGGAAGTAGAAAAACTTAAGGAAGAATTAGCTACTTCATCTACTTTCCATTCTCAAAAGGAGAGCATGCTTCAGCAACAAGTACGAGATGCGCATGCCAGTCAAAGAGCAGTCGAAGATAAGCTTGCACACAAGGAAAAGGTCATAGAAGAATATCGTGCTGAAACTGTACAACTGCGAGAACAGACCGGCTCTCAAAGCTTGGAGATAGAGTTGTTAAAAACTCGACTTGCTATGGCCGAAAAGGAGCGCGACGAGGCTGTTGCTGGTAAACTTGCGGCCGAAGAGGCTCATCAAGCAACCAAAGCTGACATTAGCTCCACATTATTCGATTTTTATCTGCACAGCATTTTGGGACGTGGCAGCCTTGCCTTTCTAGGCCCCAAGTATGAAATCACACTGGCTGATGTTTGGGAGGCAACACTTGATATGCTCGGTGGTAAAGGTGCTGGATATGCTGAGCCAGCCCTTGAAGAGCATTATCTTGACGATCAAGCCCGCGCCGCTCTTGCCAAGGGAAAAGAGCAGCTTGCCAGAGCGCGGGCCGGGATGGCGGAAGAGGAGCGTTCTGAAAAAGAAGTACCGCCTACTACCTCTGAACGTCCTCTAGTTTCTCCCGAAGTGGACATTACAGGCTCTAGTGCTCATTCGCCGCCTCCTACAAGAACCGGGGTAATTACCCCTACAGATGAAGAGGCTTTGGAGGACATTGGGGCTCAGAATTATGAGATTGAACTGACGAAGCCAACATCTTCAGGTAATTTCGACATTGGTCCGATTCAGGTGGATTGCCTGCTTATTCCTCAAAAATTTGATGAGCTTCTCGATTACTTCTTGAATCTCGATGAACCCATATCTCCCTTCTTTTGGGAAGATACTAACATTTTCAATTTCTCTTCTTCTGCAGTTGAAACAACAAGTGCTGTGTAGACTTCGCCTTCTCTGGTTATTCCTCCTCCATCTCTTCAGGTGACTCCTCCTTCCGCTTCACAACCCGGGTCACAAGAGGAGAAAATTGAGGCTCTTCATGGCTTGGATGACCCAATTGCTTCGCAGGAGCAAAAAGATGAGGGACTTGAAGGAGGCGAGATCTCTCCGGAGCGGACTCCTTTTGACGACGTAGTTTTGTCTGCTCTCGTTACTCCAGGGAGTGAGTCTTCTTCGAAGAGAAGAAAGAAGCATGGGACATCGAAGAGGAGGGGGAAGAAAATTATCACCACTAAAGAGGAACCGGAAATTGCACCAGTTATACCTCCCTCCCCTTCTTCCCTTATGCCTTCAGACCGACCTGAAAGACCTGAAAAGCTAACCATTCGGCCGGGTAAAGGGTCTAAAGGCGGCAAGAAGAAATGAAGAGTTGGGCTTTTTGATTCCTTTTTTGTGTAATGGTCGGATGTTCTGCAGGCACCGGCCCCTGCTTTTTTATTTTGAAACCTGTATCTGCAATATTTGCAATTGAATAAAATGATCCTTTATCTGTACAGACTTTTTTTTGAATTTAAGAATGCATTTATTATTCATTTTTGCACAAGTTTATTTATATGATATTGCGGTGAGCTTATGGTATGTTGTTTGAGCGTACTTTACCGACGTAGCTATACCATTTTGTATGTAACTATACCATGTTGCCCCCATACCATGAGCTTACTGCAATATCGTATACTTTGAGGGGACTTGCACTCTCATTTTCTGAAGAATAATTACTTCATTTTCGAAGAGGATTTTCGTAGAGTGCAACTTCCTTCATATAAGTTTCTACGCTTTGTCCTTCGAAGAAATTACTTTTTCCTTTTGCGTATGTGTACATTTTGCCAAGTGAATTCTTCTATGTGGTAAAGCGGACCTCTGAATGTACTTTAACTTTCTTCCCCCTTCTCTTTTTTTTTAGAATAGGTAAATCGCTCTTCCTTTGAAAGTTAAAGTACGCTCTTGATCAGGATTTTTTCTTCTTTTTTTTTAAATACAAATTTGTGCTTCTGAGGAGAGATTTTTTCACGTTTCAACACTTGGAAGTTTTATTTCAATCTTGGTGAAACGCGTTCCTCCAAAGAGTTGTGCCTTCGAATAAAGCCTTTTCACGTTTCAACACTTGGAAGTTTTATTTCAATCTCGGCGAAACGTGGGCTTCTGAAGAGGTCTTTCTTTTTAATTGTGTCCTCGGGAGGGGGTTGTACCTCTGAGTAGTGATTTCTCACGTTTCAACACTTGGAAGTTTTATTTCAATCTTGGTGAAACGTGTACCTCCAAAGAGTTGTGCCTTCGAAGAAAGCCTTTTCACGTTTCAACACTTGGAAGTTTTATTTCAATCTCGGTGAAACATGGGCTTCCAGGAAGGTCTTTATTTTGTTTTGCATTTCAACTTTGGTGAAGTGAAATCCCGAAGAGCGGTCATAACACTTCAACTCCTGGTGAAATGGGCCTCCGAAGAGGGCTTTTATTTTGTTTGCATTTCAACTCTGGTGAAGTGAAATTCCGAAGAGCGGTCATAACACTTCAACTCCTGGTGAAATGTGCCTCAGAGAGGGTTTTCATCGCCTGGAAGTTACTCTCTCATGGTTGGAGGGTCATGACTCCTCCAATCTTTTTTGTTGAGTAGAGAACTTTCTTTTTTGTGGCATATGACCCATTAGAGGTCTTTATCCTCCGAAGAGTTGTTCCTCCGAAGAGGACTTGTGCCGCCGATGATGGCTTTGGTTGTTCCTCTGTTCACTTGCTTATGCCTTTTCAATGATCCTCTGCCCCTCTCTTTTTTTTTTCTTTTTTTTTAAAAGTAACTTGTTTAATCCAAGGAAGTGTGTTTCATTGTCAGGCAATATCGTGAGAACGAGCACTAGCTTCTTAATTGGATGTTTGTTTGTTCAAACGAACTCAATTTATTAGCAAAGACCCCTTTCTGTCGAAATCATAGGCCGTTCAATTGAAGTACTTCCTGTCTAGGATTTGAATTCGGGGCTCTTGTGACTTGAAATTTGGCGAGAATCACTTGGTCTTTTTATGTGCAAGTTTCACTTCCATTGTCTGCAAAAATTCAAATCGACATTTCAGCAATACATTCTATGTACTTTTTATATCGAAAATAAAGCAAACATGTAATAATAATAAGGAACACAAGATTTATAGTGGTTCGGCCAGGAAATTGGGCCTACATCCACTTTATATTCTTTCATTATTTACTTGCATCAGTTTTACAATTGCCTTCAATTACAAGAATCATACATTCATAATTCTTTTTACAATATTTCAAAAAAAAATTCAAGTAAAGTATGGACGCAAATGATTGTTGTTCCATGCCCTTGGAATTTGATCTCCTTCAACAGTGGTGAGTTTGAATGTGCCGTCAAGAAGCTTTTGACCTATGACATATGGTCCTTCCCAATTTGGCCCAAACACACCTGTCGCTGTCATGATTCTCTTCAGGACTAGGTCTCCAATCTCAAAGCTGCGTTGGCGAACTTTGGAATTGAAATGTCTGGCTATTCTTTGCTGATGAGCTGCAATTCTGAGATTAGCCTCATCTCTTTTTTCATCAAGGAGATCTAGCGCTTCAAGCTGTAGCTTTTCGTTTTCTGCTTGATTGAAATGGATTCTTCTATGTGAAGGGACTTCTATTTCTACCGGAATCATTGCCTCTGACCCGTATGCCAATGAAAACGGGGTGTGCCCAGTCGCAGTTTTGTGAGTGGTTCTGTATGCCCATAGTGCCAGTGGTAGCTTATCGACCCACCCACCTTTTGCTCTTTCAAGTTGCTTCTTGATGGTTGACTTAATAATTTTGTTCATGGCTTCCACTTGCCCGTTTGCCTGCTGAGAAGCTTTTCCGGATTTTGAATCGCTTGCAAAAATCTTGGAATTCTTCACTTTCAAACTGAGTTCCATTGTCTGTAATTATTTTTTGAGGCACACCGTATCTGCAAATGATGTTTATAGTCACAAAACTTATCATCTTCTTTGAGGTGATAGTAGCCAGTGGTTCAGCTTCTGCCCACTTAGTAAAATAATCTACAGAAACAATGGCATATTTAATTCCAGATTTGGCAGTTGGTAACGGTCCTACAAGGTCTATTCCCCATATTGCAAACGACCATGGACTGACCATCTGTGTGAGTTCAGTGGAAGGAGCTCTAGGAATTTTGGCAAATCTTTGACATCTGTCACATTCTCGGGAATACTTTGCTGCATCTCGATTAATTTCTGGCCAAAAATATCCGTACCGAAGAATTTTCATTGCTAATGTTTGGCCACCTGAATGATCACCACATTCTCCTCCGTGTACCTCTGCTAGGATTGCTTTAGACTCTTCCCTGGATACACATCGAAGTAATGGCATTGAGAATCCCCGTCTGTATAACCGGCCATCCTGGATTACGTATCGAGAGGCTTTTCTCAGTAGCTTTTGTCGTTCTTTTGAGTTCCCTGGTAAGGATCCATTGAGCAGATATTCTATTATCGGAGTCATCCATGATTCTTGTTCTTGATACATGCTCATGATCCAATCAATGTCCATCTCATCAATGCTAGGAGTCGACAGGACCTCTACTGGAGTTAGCCCCAGAAATTGAGCTTCGCCTGTGCTTGAATACTTTGCGAGAGAATCTGCTTTCATGTTTTCCTCTCGAGGAATGTGACTTATCATGTAATGATCGAAATCACCCAGGAGCTCCCAAGCCTTTGACAAGTAGGCGGGCAGATTCCCCCCTTTCGCTTGGAATTCCTTTTTGACTTGGCATACAATATGCTGAGAATCACTGAATATCTGTAACGCTCGGATGTTTAATTCTTTAGCAATCCTTAAACAGCGATAAGGGCTTCGTATTCTGCTTCGTTGTTTGTTGAAGGAAATTCCAATCTTAGTGCATAGCATAATGATCGGCCCTCTGGGGTCTCAAGTACGACTCCGGCTCCAGAACAGTAGTCGTTTTTCGCACCATCGACATATAACTTCCATTGGATGGGGGAATCGTCGACTGTTTCCTCCTCACTGTTACCCTTATCTGTGAATTCTGCAATGAAATCTGCTAAAGCTTGTCCATTGATTGCTTTTCGGGGATGATAAGTGATATCATACTGACTGAGTTCAATATTCCACTTTAGAAGATGACCCGAAGTTTCAGGGCGAAACATGACTTGCTTTAAAGGTTGATCAGTGAGGACTTTGATAGGATGAGCTTGAAAATATTGCCTCAACTTCCTAGACGCAATTAGTAAGCAATAGGCGAGTTTTTCCAACTTAGAGTAATTCATCTCTGCCCCAGTGAGTCTTTTGCTGATATAGTAAACTGGATGTTGAATCCTTTTGTCTTCCCGTATCAGCGCTGCACTTAAAGCATGAGATGATACTGCCAAGTATATAAGAAGATCCTCGCCATCGCCAGGCCTAGAAAGTATTGGAGGCGTCTCCATATGGCGAATCAATTCATCAAAGGCTCTTTGGCATTCGGGAGTCCAATCGAAGTTTTTCTTTCCTTTCTTTAGGGCATCAAAGAATGGGATGCATTTATCTGTGGTTTTGGAAATGAACCGACTCATGGCGGCGACTTTTCCATTGAGACTTTGCAATTCCTTCTTTGTTCTAGGAGCTTTGACTTCTTTCAATGCAGTAATTTGAGCTGGACTGGCCTCAATAACCCTAGCGCTCACGATGAAACCTAAAAACTTGCCGGATTCCACTCCAAATGAACATTTTAAAGGATTGAGCTTCATTCCGTATTTTCGGAGGACAGCGAACATGTCTGCTAAGTGTTCTATGTGATCCAGTGCTTTCTTAGACTTTACTAACATGTCATCGACGTAGACTTCCATAGTCTTGCCCAGCTGCGGTTTGAACTTAGCATTAACGAGTCTTTGGTATGTTGCCCCTGCATTCTTCAATCCGAAGGGCATAACTCTGTAGCAGTAAAGACCGGTGTCGGTGATAAAGCTCGTGTCCTCCTGATCTGGCTCATGCATCATGATCTGGTTATATCCGGAGTAAGCATCCATAAAAGATAACAATTCGTGTCCCGCTGTTCCGTCTACCAGTTGATCGATTCTGGGTAATGGGAAGCAGTCTTTGGGGCAGGCCTTGTTTAGATCTGAAAAATCGATGCATACTCTCCATTTTCCATTGGCTTTCTTAACCAGCACTGGATTTGAAACCCAATTCGGATATGTAGATTCTTTGATAAAATTATTCTCCATGAGCCGATCAACTTCTTCTTTTAATGCCGCTGACCTTTCCGGACCTTGAGTTCTCCTTTTTTGCTTCACAGGTGTAAATTTTGGATCAATATTTAGAGCATGCACTGCAACTTCTGGGGATATTCCGCACATATCGGCGTGAGTCCAAGCAAAAACATCCAGATTTGCCTTTAAAAAAGATATTAAGATATTCTGAATTGACGCATTAAGTTGTGAGCCCACATTCAACACTTTGTTTGGGTCCTTTGGGTCAACAGGTATTGGTATTGTCGTTTCCACCGGTACCACTCAATTTTCCCCTGCACTGACATTTCTAGGGTCCATTTCTTTCCTTGCTCCGCTGTGCTCGCCAGTGCAGGGTCCGCCCTGTAATTGCTACAAGGCTGGTTCTTTGATGTGGACTGGGGCTGCCGCATTTTTTCCCATTTCTCTTTTTCTGGTTTCTCGTAGTTCTGTCAGATAGCACTCTCGCCCAGCATTTTGATCACCTTTTATAACTCCTACTTCATTGTCTGTAGGGAATTTAATAGTGAGGCGCCACGGGGCAAGAACAGCTTTGAACGCTGCCAGAGTTGGATGACCAAGGAAAGCATTGTACGTAGAAAATTCGTCGACAATCACAAAAGTTTGCTTGCGGACCACTTTTCTCTCTCCTTCTCCAAGTTCCACAAACAAATCAATGGTCCCTACCGGCTGCTTTGGCTCCCCAGTGAAACCAGCAATTTTCTGCGATGAGGCTTGCATATCAGCCATAGGGATCTTCATTTGGTCGAATGTTTTCTTAAAGAGAATATTGCAGGATGCGCCACAATCAATGAGAACTCTTCTGACAATAGCTGGCCCGATACCAGCCGAGATGACTAAAGGATCCAAGGTTGGAGCTTCAATACCTGCGGAATCCCTAGCTCTGAATACAATATCATCATCGAAAGTTCTTTGTTGCTTCAAGGGCGTAGCACCTTCCAAAACAAATACATCTTCCTCGGTCGGTACATACTTTAAAGCTCGGGTATACCTTTCCATCTCACCCCAGCTCCTGCCTGCTGGGTGAGGTCCTCCTGTAATGACATTAATAACGGGCCTTCCAGATTCATGCCCTGCAGCCTTCTCAATCGTCCTAGGCTGTTGAGTAGGAGCCTGTTGCCCCTGACTAGATGAAGCAGGATTGTTGTTATTCTTTTTCACAAATTGCTGCAGTTTGTTTTCCCTTAGCAACTCTTCAATCAGATTTTTCAACTGGCGGCATTCGTCGGTCTCGTGACCGGGTTGATTATGGAAGCGGCAGAACTTCCCACTCTGTATAGCCTTTTTCCCGGTCCTTAGAGGAGGAGGTTTAGGAAAGTCAACAGAATCTTTAATGGCAAGGTAGATACGTTCCGGCGTATCTGATAAAGGAGTATACTCTGATGGCTTGAAGGATCGGGGCTTCTTCAGATTACTCTGTTTCTTCCCACTGTTATTTTCCCTTTTTTGCCCTACAGATTCATTCTTGCGTGGAGCAACAGTGTTATCTTCAGCTTTTTCCAACACTGCTTTTACCGGTACGGAACGGCTTTCTAAGCGTATGAATTCATCTTCTTTTTTATAGAATTTTTCAAGGGAATTTGGTTCCTTCATGTTTAGCCATTTCCCAAATTCGCTCGACTTGTCAATACCCTTCATCAGATAAGTCAATATCATTCGCGGTTCTGCGTTGTCCACCTCAGCTAACGCTATATTAAAGCGGTTTAAGAAAGATCTGATAGTCTCTCCTGGACTCTGCTCCAAACTTGACAGTGACATGATATCTTTGGCTTTTGAGGCATATAGTCTGAACTGCTCCTTGAACTTCCGGGTCAAGTCAGAAAACTGATCGATAGATCGGACGGGCAGCTTGATGAACCAAAGCAGAGCTACGCCTTCGAGATACACAGGGAAATATCGGCACTTTATTTCATCAGAGGCTCTGGCACCTGTCATGTGCCAATCATATTTGTATAGGAATTCATTCGGATCACTTGTCCCCTTATAAGCTGGAATGGTTGGAGGGACAAACTTCCTTGGGAATTCAGCCTTTAAGATTTTCTCAGTAAATGGAGTCTTACTTGGGGCGAAACCCCATTCTTTCTCGTCTTCAACCCTCTGCATACTTTCTTTCATAATTTGTCGGACCATTCCAGAAAGATACTCCTCATCATGTCGAGTTCTAGATCCACCAACCTCTGGAAGTGTTTGTTCAAAGGGGCTAGCAGCCCTTTCAGGAGCATTTCTTTCTTCAGCATCATGAAGGTTGCCAGCAAAATTCCTCTCATTACCCGCTGGTTGACGGTTTGCCCCAAGCAGATCGTTCAACCTATTTAGAATTAGGGCATTCTGGGCATTTTGAGCCTCGAGTTGTGCATTTTGGGCATTGATCTGTTGGTTCAGCCCTAAAATTGCAGCATCCAGCTCTGCCTTTGTAACTCCGACAGCTGGAGTGGCTTGATTCGATATAGGGGAAGCGGAGGTTCCCTCTTGAATATTCCCAGATCTGACAGATCTACTCTTCCTTCCAGGAGCCATAATCTCGGATAGACTTCTGGTTTTCAAGGAAGTTCTCTCTACAAATCTCTGTGAAGCAATGATGGCAACTCTCCTGAGTTCAATTCTCGGTGAAAGCACTAAAAATGTTAACGCTAAAAATTGAACGCTAACACCCCGGTGTGTAGAAGGTAATTGTGAAAGCACCACCCGTTGGTACGGGAACAAAATATAAGCAGAGAAATCACAGAGAAGCTATAAAAGACACAATATTTATAGTGGTTCGGCTTAAGATCTAGCCTGCGTCCACTTTAAAGCTCTTTATTGCTGATTTGGTTACAATTCTTTACAACAATCTTCAATTACAACACACTTAGACAAATAGCTCAAACTCTGATGTAGAAGAATCCTTCGAATGCATGGCGAATGAGTTAGATTTCCTCTTGAGATTTGTTGAAATGTCTTTGGTGATTGGAGTGATAGAAGTGTTGCTTGAACGTTGCTTGAAGTCGAGACAATGGAAGAGTAATGGCGTCCAGGAAGTCAGTCCAAAAGTCCTTTTAATGCTCGATGTGGTCATGTATTTATAGGCAAATTTCTAGGATGAAATTTTTAGGTCATGAGTCGTGACCGACTCAAGATGAGTCGTAAGTCGTGACCGACTCAGGATGAGTCGTATGTCTTAGGCGACTCAACTGGTTGAGCCCTGACTTCATATCAGAGCGTCTCCGGTCCTCTGTATACAGCACAAGTCCTAACTCGTCTAGGAGTTAATAGGTCATGGTCCAAGATGAGGCGGCGTTGGATTTCTACATAGTAGCTTTAAGTCGTGGACGACTCAAGCTAGGTCGTGAACGACCTATCATAAGTCGTAGGTCGGTCTTTTGTTGTTTTGGGATTTTAGTCAGTTAGGTCATTTGACACCTTAGGTTGTTGAGTCGTTAGAGAACTTGAGTCGCTAGCTCCATGAGTCGTTAACCCGTTGAGTCGGCCGGCACCTTTAAGTCGCTAAGGTTATAACCCGGTGAGTCGTTATTCCTCCTGAGTCGTTGAGTCGTAACCTTTCAAGGCCGTTGAGTCGGTAACTCCTCAAGGCTGTTGAGTCGGTAACTCCTCAAGGCTGTTGAGTCGGTAACTCCTCAAGGCTGTTGAGTCGGTAACTCCTCAAGGCTGTTGAGTCGGTAGCTTCCTGAGTCGGTAGCTTGTTGAGTCGGTAGCTTCCTGAACCGTTAAGAACCTTAAGTCATGAGTCGGCCCAAACCTTGACTCGTTGCCTAAACGGAGTTAACAGTTAAATTACTAATTAATCAAGATAACTTTATATAATGGTATGAATTATTCTTTACTTCCTTTGATTCAACAGAAACTTAAAACCTGTAAGAATATCAAGATGCAGAAAAAATAAAACTATGCCAAACATTCCAGAAATTGAAACCATAACAATACTACATGAAGTACAAAGTAAAATTTAGATTGAAAAAAACATGTTTACTCACCCAAGTTTGCAGTGTAACAGAGGATAATGCAAGAGTACTGAAGTTTGAAGTTTTGAATTTCCTGTAACCCCCCTTTTTTTTTCTTGTTTCCTGAATTTGTGATTTGAATTAGAAATATACAGTTTTTTTTATACTCTTTTGTTTCTCCTCAGTTTTGTTTTCATGAGTTAATGGCTGAACTCCATGTAATAAGAAATGATGAATACACTTATTTATAACTTGAACAAGTTGCCTTCTTGCATAAGCTTCCACTTGATAAATATCTTGCTTAATTTCCTATGTACTAAAATCTGACATGGTTCAACAATTTCGGCTAGGAGTTATTTTTTTTCTTTTTTCTTTGCAGTACATAAAAGTAGGCTAATTAAATGGTTGTATTATCATTTTAGTTAACACACAATTAAATGCTAGCTGACACAAACCCATGGTGCAAAGATATTTGCAGATTTTGTTTTATTTGAACATACTTATGCGAACATATAACAAAAATGTGTGCTGCAGGTTTTATTTTTATTACTTATACTAGCATATACAGTTTGCAGATTTTCACTTGTGTTTGTACTAAATTCTTTCATTTCTATTTATATCTTATACCTATTATATTTGTACTTATGTTTGTAATCCTACCTTTATGTTATATTTATGTTAAATATAAAGAAGCTTATGTTTATAACAATAATTATAAGTATTTATATTTATATAGGAACTCATGTTAAATAGTTATAACTTATGTTATTTTAGTTATAAAAGTTATTGTTAGAAACATTGCTTAAATCTTATTTTTATTTAAAGTTAAATATTACAAATATTTGATTTGTAACTTATATGTGCATTAATGTATTTATATTTATAAATATGATTATGTTATTGTACTTGTTACTATTCTTAACAGCATACATATATCTGATAATTAATGTCATTCACATATAAATTTTAATTTAATAAATAAAACAGATTTAATTTTTGAATATTGTTAAAAGAGTCTACTTTATATTTTGAAGTTATATTCCTTTATAACCCATATACAACTAATAATATCCAAATTCTTATTTATTTATAAATGAAAATCTTATATTTTATTTAAATTGGATTAAAAATCTATTATAATAATGGGGTCAAAATTCCGGGATGTCACAATAGGATGTTGTGGAGCTCAGGAGACGAGCTAGATGACGAAGATGTATTACATGTATTCGATTTTATTCCACTATTTATGGTAGGCTGTATATTCAGCATTTGTGAGGGCAATTTATTATAACTACCTAGTATTGAGTTGTTGATTTATTGTACTCTGATGACGTAATGTATAAGTAACAGTTATAGTTCTTTTTGTATAAAGGCGTGTCATTATCTATTATATATTGTTCTGCTGAGATTGTGAGATTCTGTGTTGTTGTTTCTGTTTCTTCTTCCACCTCGTTCTTCTTTTTCCCAAACTATCTGGTATTTTCGGCATTCGATTGGTCGGCATGTAATACAGTGAACATATTGATGTCGATTTTCAAGGTTCGAAAATATGATTCGCTGCATATCCACTTTGGCTTATACATGTCACCGGACCAACAGAATGCTAGGAAATCAAAAGCCACGTCACTCAGTCTAATTGAAAACCACCAAGTTAGGAAATAAATCAGCGTTCATAAATTATTCTCGTTAATTTGTTGCATTGCAAAATTTCCATTTTTGTTGTTTGTGTGTATACATTAAACTTTTTGAAAGATTATACTCTCTCTCTTACTTGACTTTACAAATTGTTTCCCATTTTATAAATCTCATTAGATCATTTTTTTTAGATATTTGCATTTGTTAGCAATCATTCCATCTTAATTTGCCAAATTTACATCCATAATAATTTCCTTTGCTATATATTCTCATTAGTGTCAATTACGTCATTAATTCAGCCAATCAATTTATTCCCAATCCTTATCTATTCATCAATTGGGTATGTTACACATTTATTTACACTTTTGAATGTGTACAATTAATTAGGATATATGTATATATACATATACAATTTAAACCAATCAATCCCTTGGTTAATTTTATCCATTCGTAGTTAATTTTCTTAATTAATTGCTTACTAATTTTAACCATTCCCCAATTATTCTTGTCCATTACAACATTTATTTATTACTGTGACGACCCGAAATTTTTGAGCAATTGAAATTGGAATATTCAATTGATTTTGAATATTTAAATGTTAATTTTTAACTCGAATTCAGATATCACCAATTATTTGATAATTAAAATTTAGAATTAAATAAGTTGAAGTTGGGTAAAATGTTGAATCTAAAGTTTTAAAGCCTATTGAAAATAATTTGAAGGCTTGTAAAATTTATATTGATAACACTGAGGATAGCAAAGGTGTTGGAATTAAATTTGGAAGTGTTTTGTTGAGTTTTGAAATTTATATCGTTTAAATTGAATTTAAAAATAGCCTTCCGAGGGACAGTCTCGGAATTCGACGAAACCAGTTCCATTGGGTCCATAATATTTAGTTAGTAACGGATTTCAAATTTCGTATTGATTGGAGATGTTGTGCGAGCATACGATAGGTAAACGCATTGAAATTTAATAAACTTTAGTTGATCGAATCAATGTCAATTGGTGCCTTCTTAAACACGCTTCTCTTTTAATATCTACAGCCGAATTCCTGTGACATTTGTCCCCCGCTCTCTCTCAGCTTTTCCTTTATTTCAAATCACGGTCCCCTATCGTGTAGTATACGCTTCACTCTCCTTTACGTTCCTCTTCCCCTTTTTAAATAATCAATTAGCCGTGAAGCTTTAAAAGAAAAATATATGAAACAAGACTTGAGTTTTTCTCCCCTCCCTCATCCTCTCAGTATTCACGAAACCAAAACCCCCTTTCCATTCAGTTCGAAAACAATTTAAATCATGGCCGAGTTATATAAATATAAATTAAAATCCAGTTCATTCGAAATCGAATCCAACAATTCGAACTCGATTTCTACTACTCAGGCAATCGCGTTGCTCTGTGACATTGCGATCCTATTTAAGCGTTTCAAAGGCGGATTCGTGAGGAGGGATGTCGTACTCGAAGTCAGGCTAGGGCTTTGTTCGGTCTGGAATTGGTGGTAGGTTCGCGTGCCAGCTGACGAAGTGATGGAAGTTCGCCAAGGCGTGGATGGCGACGTGGTCAGAATGGGGAGCTGGTGCTCGCTGGTGAGGCGCGCATAGGTTTGGGACACGGTGGTCTCGAGTTATGGTCAAGATCGATGTCGTGATGAAGTCGCCATGGCAGATCGAAGTATCGAGGGCAGTAAGGTATTCTTTGTTTTTAAAGTTTAATTTTGGGATTTAATAGATTACTGTTAAAATTTGAATTTATATACAGATAGAGATATATCTACCATAGAATATATATAAACCATTCTGTTTAATCTAATATATATGATCTTGGAAATGTAAAGGGATTTTAGATATTGACAGAATTTATATAAGGTAGGGTTTTATGAAGGCTATATATGTACACATATATGCGTAGCTTTAAAAAGAAAGTAAATACATATCTGTGTTTTAAGGTTAAATTAACCTATTCAAATTTTAGTCAATAGCAATATTAAAGGAAAATTGTTTTAAAATAAATTATTAGTTAATTAAATGAAATTTATCAAATAGAAATTAATTATCAGATTAGTTCAAATATTAATAACATCCTATAATGCTTATTCAAGGTCAAACATCAGGAAATTCAAAGCAATATTGGAGTGGATTGCAAAATAAAAATATGAGTTAATCTCACTCAGTTAAATTTAAAGTTAAATGATTAAATTTTAATAATTGTTGGATGGTTGACTTGATTGATGTGATAAAGTATGATATTTTGGAATTGGTGTATTATGTTGTGCTAACGTCTGTGGATGCAGGGAAAACAGGTTGGAGGGATCCAACTGGACCCCTCAACTTTATTTAATTATTTAATATTCTCTGTTCTGAATATTTGATATTCTGTAATGAATTATGTGGAAATATTGAATGCTATGGCTTGATTGTTATAATCGGGCAATAATGAATTACCAAATATATAATTTGAGTTTGGGAATGAAAATAAAAGAAGTGAAGTTGTAAGTAAAATAATTTCAGAAAAGTTGATTAAATTTATGAATGAACTGGAAAGGAAATAAAGTGATTTAAAATTTTAATAAATATATTTTGAGTATGGGAAGGAAAATTTAAATAAACAGAAAGTTAATGAAACTTAAACTTAAATGTTATTATAAAAAATAATAATAAAACAATTATTTTAAATTTAGGATTTAAATTATCCTAGAAGAATAAAGAGGAAATGGGAAAAATCTGAAATTTGTATATCTCAGTTAAAGATTTAAAATCAAACGGGAAATAATAACAATAATAATAAAGTCCATAATTAATGAATTTTGAAATGAATTGATAAGTAAAGAATTTATTTCAATGGAATAAATTGGAAATCAATTTGGGAAATTGATTTAAGTGATTGAGATTGGAGATTTCACCCTGGATAACCAAGTACGTTTCAATATAAATTTTTAAATATAGATTAAAAGTTTAAAGTAGTTTTAAAAAGTATGTTTTGAAAATTTACTATTTCTAATATTTAAATTCTAAAGTAAGTATTTCCTTTAAATCTATTATGGTAGTAATTATTTTAAAGAGTGACTTAGTTTTTGTTTTTTAAAAGTGAAAATTTAGTTTTGTATTTTATTTAGTAACCCTATCTTCAAATATTAATATCATATGTATTCTTAACAAATTCTGGAAGTAGTTTTAACTTAAATGTTTTAAAGTATATTTCAAAGTAAAGTGTTTTTAAATTATTTTTTTAAAATCTAGTTTTGTGCTTGGTGATTTCAGTGGAGATAGTAAATATTTGGGAGATTTATTCTGTAAAAAGGAAGATAGTTTGGAAACTGTTTTCAAAGGATTGAAAATAGAAATATATCTTGTGAATATATTTTTGGATTTAAAAAAATAATTTGGGAAATTATTTATTGTTTGATGGATGTTTGTGAATATTAATTGATAGTTAAATAACCGACTATCAATATTGGCCAACTGCGTTGATCGTTTCGAAGTGACCGGGATCGAGATTTATTTCTCGAAAACCACTTCGATCCGGTTTGTACGTTTCGTGCGAAAAACATGTTCGGAGTCGAAGATGGAGCAGTGAAGTGCAAGGGCTAGTCGCTATTAATCCTGAGGATATTTCCAAAATGGATGTAGTAGGAATAGTGCCTTCGGTTCCGTTCGAACCCGGGACGGACTTGTATGGATGAATGCTTGCGAAACATCGTCAGGTGGACGATGGGCATCTTAAGTGAAACGTTCTAAAGGTAACGCTTAGCCTCAAGCCTCATCAAATGGGAATGACTGAAAATCAAGGGATATGCAGCAAGGCTAGGTGGGTAGCACCCAAGCAGGGTGAGGTCATTCCAGTCTAGATGTCCCTTTTTATTATTTCGGCTTAGTGGGCGGTTGCTGATCCCAACCGCGGGGTGATCTCACTCGGAACTGTCCAGTAAAGGATGGTTCCGGCCTTGTGTTGCAGGGGATGAAGGGAGTAATCCTCGGTACTGTGATCTAGACCACGTACTGTGACAGGTGGTGCCCCAGTGCCTAGTCATTGTTGGAAATCCATTCTCCCTATGAGCCTTTTACGAGTTTTGTTTGTATTACCCATTCTGTGGCTAGTAGCTGGAATTTAATAATGTAACAATTTCGGCTATTTTATAAGTATTTGTAAATAGACCCTATTATAATATCAGAGGATTTCTATAAAAATTGTTTTAGCTATCGTAAGGTAAAAACCCGACATGTTTATTTGTGGCGTGGTCTTACGAGATGCTTTTGTTTTCAAAGGATTTTTGAAACTTTAATAATCAATTGGGTGTGATTTTCTCACGCTAGTATTCCAGACTGACTCGGGTGTTATTTAACTATAATGCTCGGGTCAGACCGAGTATTATAGGATACAGGATATGATGCTGTAGAGCTCAGGAGACGAGCTGGATGGCGATACGTACTCACGTACTTGCTTTATATATATTCCGCTGTGTTGAGTAGTTGTGTATCCAGTTGTATGTTATTGATGTTTAGTTGTGATTGATGTACTCTGATGATGTATCTATAAACATATATAGTTTTGTTTTATGTAAAGAGCATTATTACCTATTATATTTTATTCCGCTGCGATGGTTAGATTCTGTTGTTATTTTCTTTTTCCTTCCTCTACCTCTTCTTCTTTAAACCAAATGGTTCGTATTTCTTTGCAACTTGAGTTGAATTAGGTAGAATAGTGTTGACTCAAGGGGTACGGATTTGCGGACTGTCACAATTAGCGTTTTATCCTCCTTTCTAAATCTTATGTTTATAAACATTAAAGATTTAAACTCAAAGATAAATATTTTATAAACAAATTTAGTTTCCTCGTCTTACATGTACACAATGTACGTTAATTTCCAATTAACGTACATTAGTAAACGCTGTAACGCATGTTAATTACAATTGTTGTGCACATTAATTACTAATAATGTGCATTTATTGTCAATAAAATCTTTTTACAAATTCTCTCCCAATACATGTGTGTGTGTATTAATACAATACTCTTGTTTCCAATTAATTTCATTAATCAAATTCAAACTTTTAAATGTGCGCATAAACGCATAAGCTATTGAAATAATTCCAAACTTTGTTTATATATTATGTCTACCTTTTTAATAAATTGTACTGACTCATTGCAGACTGTGTACATATGTAATTTAACACACATCAGCAATCAATCAATCAATTATTGTTAATGTAAGCTACCAATTTCATATATGTAATTTCTCCTGATGCTAAAACTTCAAACGTTCATAACTTCACCTTTTGGAAAACATTATATATGAAAATTAATCAGAAAATTGCCATGAGCATAATGGTATATGTTTCGTGGCCAAATTCCAATATTTGATAAATGTCCATTTTCCAAAGTTATCTAAGTTTATTAATTATATTTCCATTAATTAATTAGTGTAAAAAACGTGAGGTGTACTTTAATTTACATGTTTCCTTTAAATTTTCTTTTAATAATAACTTGTTCTATTTTAATTCCTTTTTAATTATTTTTCCCCTGAAATATCAGGGTGTTACATTCTCCCCCTTAAAGGATTTCGTCCTCGAAATCTACAAAGGCGGAAGAATGCAAATAGAAACCATCATCCAAAAACTACATCCATCTACTCATCCATCATCCATTTCTACCATTGTCCGTATTTTAACTAATGCAATTTATGATTTATGCAAAGTGAAATGCATATGAACTTACCTAATGCGAAAAGGAAGTCGGTCTACTAATTTAGTTGACCTCCTGTATTGCAAGTATGCTTATGCCATGTGACCGTGTGTATGCAATTACAATAGTAAAATTGATAATTCTATATGTATGTTTCAATCATTCATCCAAATGCACCATCCATATGCAACATCCATTTATATACAGACATATATATAGAACCATATGCAAATGCAATAGGTAACAGGCATTCATATGCAGGTGTGCGTACCTAGTTAGCTGATTATCCTAATAAATATATATCCAGTGCATACAATTCATCCATTTGCAAACATTGGCATCCACCTGCAACCACAAGAAACCATTAAACAGAACACGTCCTAGTGGCATGTTTACAAAAACCCTACCAACACAAAGTGTCACCTAAATAGGTCCATCGAAGGATCCTAATTAGGAAAAGATCAACGATAGGTTGTTCAAAAGAAACCTTATCAACATAAGATGTGCACATGAAATCCTAATCCTCTCCTTTGGGGCAATATCCTAAATCGATAGAGTAACCGACCGAGCATTATCAATAAGATATATCGTGAAATTAACCTCCCTCCATGGAGAAAGGTCAGCGACCTCCTCAAAAACGTCATGGCACAAAGAAAAAACAAGAACATAACTAAGATTATCGGGTGATACGTCTAAAGAATAAAGGTAGCTAAGCATAACAGACCCTCGTCGATCATATGAAATGTAATGACCCATAATTTTGAACAATTTAATCTGAAAATATTTAATTTATTTTAAATATTTAAATGGTAGTTTGACTTGAATTTCAAATTATCAGAATGAATTTGGCGATTAAATTATAGAATTTAATCTATTGAAAGTTGAATAAAAATTTGAATCTTCAATTTTAAGCCAATTAAAAATATTTCAAAGGCTTGCAAATTTCATATTGATAATACTGAAGATAATAGAAGCTTCAGAATTTAATTTGAAAGTGAATTGTTCAGTTTTGAAATTTTAATCGTTTGAATCGATATTTAAAAATAGCCGTCCGAGGCATAGTCTCGGAATTCGACGAAACTAGTTCCATTGGGTCCGTAATATTGAATTATTGCTGGATTTCAAATTTTGTATTTTTCGGAGTTGGTATGTGAGCACACGGTGAGTAAACGCGTTGCAATTGAATCGGATTCAATTTAAATTTAAATTTAAAACTTAGTCAAACACACCACGTTATCCCCTTTAATCGCGTAGAGTATCACGCCTACAATCACTGATTAAATCGTGCAGTGCATACTTCGTTCCATTTCAAATACTCCTCTCCCCTTTCACTCTCATTCAAAATCAATTCACAGAAAAATAAAAATAAAAAAAATGGTGCTGCTTCTTTCTCGAGTTTGAAGCTACCCTCCAGTTCAACTCACCAAAACAAACCGAACTCCCCTCTTCATTTCAAATCTTCAAATCAGAAAATAAAAATAAGAATAATGGCCGCGCGCGACAAGAGGATAATCGCGATGTCGGCAATCGATTGGGGGAGAGCGACGCGAGGTAGGCAGAGGCGAGCACCTGGAATCGCGAGCAGTTCGATCGAGGTAGGGTTGGGAGCGGCGACGAAGACGAGAGAGTTGGATTCACCTCGAAGTGGAAGCGCCTGCGCTGGGAGTTGGCTCGAGCTCGTGTGCAAGCGTGGTCGTTTCAGTACTCGACTGGATGATGAAGGCGATGGGGGATTCGCGATGCTGATGGAGGTGAACGGCACGGCGGCGGCGTGGGGTCGAGGGCGTCTCGCGTGTGGGGTAGTAGTGATTTTGGGTGTCACGAGGCAGTGAGGTATGTGATTTTTGATTTTTATTATTGATTTAATTTAATAAACATTTATATATACTTATATATTGAAAAATATATACTGCAAGTTTAAAACAATTTATATTTTTGAATTTATTTAGAAATCTGTAGATATATATATAAGTAAACAATTTATACAGTAAATAGTGAGAGAAAAAAAATTGATTAACAGTTGTTTCAATTTAAATTTAGATATATGCAAAACTTGTTTAAATTAATTATTTTTGAAATGGTAAAAGGATATTAGTCTAAAATATAATTTTTGGTTAATTAAATTTATTAAATAGGAATTTATTTCTAAGATTTAATAGTTGCTAATAAAGGAATTTAGTTTAAAATTTAAATTCTTAGTTAAACAAATTTATTAAAAGAAATTGATATAAGGATATTAATTTAAAGTAAAATATTTATGCAGTATAAAATCATTTAATTATGAAGGACTAAAAATGGGTAACTAAGGACTAAAAGATTTATAAATGGATTAATTGGTTTAATACAAATATTAATAAAATCATTGGCTAATTTAATTTACCTAGTAGGAATTTAATTTATTGGATAAATAAATTAAAGGAATTCTAGTTTAAGATTTAATTCTTCGATTAGATAATTTTATTGAAAGTGAGTTTGGTTAATTTAATTAAATTTTTAGTTAAAATAATTTATAAACAAAGGAATTTTAAAAGATTGAAGAAATTTATATAAGCAAAATGTTAGAATTATTTTAAAAAGAAAATCAGTTTGAATCTTTAATTTTTAGCTTAAAATAAAAATCATTAACTTGAGATGAAATAATTAGTTGAATAAAATTATTAAAGGAATTGGTTTAGAGCAAAACCGATGAATTAAAATTATAAAATGAAAAATTTATTATTCGATCTGTTCGAATATTAATAAATTGTGCATAATATTTATACAAGGTATAAATCAAGGAAATCGAGTCAAGAATGGAAAATGGATGGCAAATTAAAAAGCAAAGGTGAGAACTTCTCACTCTAAAGGGTTTATTTAAATTTTAAATAGTTAGATTTAAAATTGTTAGTTGTGTTGATTGAATGCTTGAATGATGATTGTTATATATATATATATATATATATATATATATATATATATATATTGGATGTGAATAGACCTTATACCCCGTTAGTAAGCGGAGGTTATTTATTACACACATATACCGTGATATTCCACCTTGAAGTGGAATTGGTATTATATTATATATATAGCAATATATATATATTGGCATATGTATATATTGCAATTGATTGATTTCCCGCATTGTATAGCGGATGAGACCCTATTGCGCCGTTAGTAAGCGGATAATGTTTTATAAAATCCCATATACCGCGATATTCCGTCTAGAAACGGAATTGGTATTGTGCTAATGTCTGTGGATGCAGGGAAACAGGTTGGAGGGATCCAACTGGATTCCTCACAAATATTTATTGGATTTCATATATTGTGATATTTGATTGTTTATCATGGATGATATATGATGTTTGAAAGTCGTGATTGACTATTGATGTGTTGCATCATCGGATCCAATTTTTGAAGTTTAAAAACAACGATTTTGATTTCTAAAGTGATTTTTGGAAATATACGTTTATTAAATATTTTTGAAATTGATTCATCTTAAATAAATAAATGTTATAATTTTAATGTTATAAAAAATTATGATTTTTCAGAAATACAGTTAAAAGTTTATTTTGAGATTAATGATTTTATAAAATAGTTTAAACTGGGATTGCTGAATTTGTTATAAAAAGTTTAAAAATAGGATCTATAAAATTGGATTATTTTATAAATCAAATGATGAAATTATAAAAGAGTTTAAAGACGTTTTAAAAATAGTAATATAAATTTTTTTATATTAAAAGATTTATAAATTGATATTTATAAATTAAAAATATTGGAATTATAAAACGAGCTTTTACAAGTATTAGAATGAATTGTAAATGAATTTCATAAATTGGAATTATAGAATTATAACGGTGAAGTTATAAATGGAATTTTATAAACAGTAGGTTTATAAAATTTGTAAAGTTATTTAAAAGAATAGATTTTGGATAAATAAAAGAATCTTATAAGTTATAAGATTTATAAATTTGGGGAGTTTAAAGAAACAATTTTGTAAACAAATAAATTATAAGTGTTTGACTTATAATATGAATTTTTAGTATATCATTGTGATATGAATTGAGATAGGTTAATAAAGGAATTTATAAAAAGGAGTTGATATAAAATAAATAGAAATAGAATTTATAAACGTTGTTTTATAAATCCGCAACGACTTATTTTGATAAGGAATTGTTGTAATTTGTTAGTGGAATTATATTCATGTTTTAGACAGTGAATAATCCTTTAAAATAAAATGAATAGAAGTGATGAAATTTATTAACAAGGTATATTCACGTTTTTGAATAGTGAATATCATGTTAAAGAACTTATTTTGGATGTGATGTTTGAAATAGAATTAAAACGATCTAAAGATGTTTTAAAAGGTGTTGAGATTGGAAACCATAGATTTCAACATTTATTGTTGAAATAGATGTTTTCGAGAAATAAAAGGAAATGGTGGACTATAACACTGTTGTTATAGTAAATTATTCGAAAGGAAATATTTGGTATAGTATTGGGATTTATATATCTATTTTAATTTTGAATCCCTATACTAGTGATTTTGGGTTGTCGTAACGATGTTTTACGCAACATTCGTTTTGGCCCAAATAAATATCTTTAAGAGAATAATTTCCTTAAAGAATGAAATATATACTTAATTTCGATTAGAGTATATCAAATATTTTCTAGTGTAGAAAATAAAAAGACTTGTGAATTACTTATAAATATATAAGTATGGAAATGTTTTTCCATCGTAAAATGAAAAGTAAAGAGAATTTATCTTTTTGAAGATAAATTGAAAATGAATAATTGAAAACGTATATTCATAAATATTTTTGGAAATATAAATTCAATATGGAATTTATAAATGAAACTTGGAATTCGTTTTGAAAATAAATATCGAATGGTTTTGAAGAATGGAAAAAAAAAAATATATCTTGTAAAGATATTTTTGGAAAATAAATAATTTGGAAAATTATTTGGAATCTGGTGATGTTGGCATATCTATTGATAGTTCAATAACCGACTATCAATATTTACCTTTAAATAGGTATTTGTTGTGATTTGCTTGAATTTGAATGCCACACTTATTTTTTTTAAAATAAGCGCTAACTATTCTGGTTAACCGGGAAAGGACCTTGGGGTCGTATGACCCATTCCGAATATGTGATACGTCGTTATGAATTGCATTTGAAGATCGGTGTTGAAGACCGGATATTTTCGAAAACGAAAGGGTTTCTTGTTGATTGTCTCTGCACTGGCTGATCCCCGGTATAGAGATCTCCATATGTGATGGGAAATTCGGACGTGATTAGAGATTATCCGGATTGCAAGGACTTCTTTGTAAGTGCCTTCGGTTCTGTTCGATCCCGGAACAGACTTGTATGGATAGTATGTCTGACATTACAAATTGAGATATAAAGCCGATTTCTTTCAAATATATTTCTGTTGGTGGCGGAGAATTTATTCCCTTAGCTTAACACCCTTCTCTGAGACGTACGAGCTCAGAGGTTATATAGTTGAAAGTTATCAGCGATATATTCCCAATTTAGTAATGTGACATGCTGAGTGTTGCTGTGAAATGATCATTGTGTTGATTATTTATGATAGGATCATTTATTTGATCGTCTATCTTGGTGATCATTTCTATGATCATTTGTTGACCCAAAGCATGGCTTTTGTATAAAGTATGTTTTTGTGGACGTGACTTCGTCGAGCCTCACAAACCGGTAATGGTCGAAACAGGAATTGTGCGGCAAGGTTTCCAGGGATCGCTTCCCTAGGGTATGACCATTCCTTCTGGAAAAGGGTAGTATCATGGTATGGAGCCCAGATACTTACTCATGTTGAAAACACTTTGTTATGATTGTGTGATGATGGTGACGAGCGCTCGTTTAAAGGTCCCAAAGGACCGGGGGTGGCATATCTGAGGGTTTGTAATATCCCTTGGGAAAAGGGGTTCCCGGCCTTGTTTAGCAGAGAACGGTTTGGTTCTCGGGGCGTCCTTCCAGAGGCGTTTCCATGTGGCAATGGGAAGTTCCTTGGCCTGACCATTTGTTGAAAAATCCATTCTTCAAATACAAGCCTTGTACGGTATTAGTTATATTACCTGCCATCTACTTATGGTGGCGCCGCACTGTTTGGATGGTAGCTATAGTAGGCATAGTTCGAAATGTCTATGCTGGCTAAGATTTATATCTTTATTTTCAAAATGAATTTTTCCTACACTATGAACTAGTAATAATATCAAATGTTCTTTTATATACGTATCAAGCATCTTTGACTATCATAAGGAGAAATCTCCTCCGATTCTGTGTTTGCATTGTGTGTGTGCGCGGGAGGCCTTATGGTAGTCTCATTTTTAAAAGCATTGCGAATTGACTTTAAAAATATTCCTCTATTTTGATTTTAAAGAAAAATAAACTGTTTTGAGTTCTCACACCAGTCTTGCTTATACTAGGTGATATGTGATGGGGGGTTCTCGCTACGCGGTTTGGTGGCGAACGGGAGACTCTTACCCCCACACGTCCTCTTTACGGGGTTGGTTAGGCGAAGCCGTGACATTCGAAAGGGTGGCCGTAAAAGCAAGTTTGGGATATCAGTGTAAGCCACGGTGGGGCTGGGATGGTTGAAAAGCCTACCGGTTGTGACCGCTGTCATCGACCTTTACATTTGGTATCAGAGCTTATGGTTAAGCGACAACCATGGTTCTGTTGGGTGTTACTCGTTAGAGATAGAGTCAGCAGTACTCTAGAATGAGTTTGAGTGTAATAATAGATATGAGCGCGTATTTGTTAGTGAATATAAAATTGTTTTTTTGAATCGGTAAATAAGATAATTTTGCCCAAAACTATTTTTGTATAGAAAGGAAATGATTTTCTATGAATTATTATAGTATATGGTTGCATGGTTGTTAATAACATTAAATTATTATCATTAGTATATGGAATTAAATACGAAATAAAATGGATTGAATTCAAGTAAACTAACTTGATAAATTATTAATTCATGGACTAATGAATTGGTTAAATAAAAGTTTAGTTGTGAGCTAAATTTGAAGATAAATTTGAATTTGTAATAAATTCAAGTAAGTAAAAGAAATAAATTGAAATTTCCTTTGTTAGTAATTAAGTAAATTCGAGATGAATTGAATAAGGAAATTGAAATTTGAAATGAATAAGTGAATGTACTAATTGAAATGAATTAGTGAATGAAACTAATTTAAAGTAGTAATATAAATTAGTAAATGAAAGTTAATCGTTAGAATTCAATATTTAGAATTGAGAATTGAATTCGAATGGAATTTAAATTGTGAATTGAATTCAAATAGAATTGAAATTGTGAATTGAATTGAAATGTAAAATTGAATGAAAATAGATATGTAACTTCAATAGTGAAGTAAAAATGTATAAGAAACATATATTGGAAAATTTTGTAATGGAATTGGCTAAATGGTTTGAATGTTGGAATTGGATATTATGGATAGCAGGATATACAGGTATTATAAAGGGATTGGATTTTGATTTTGAAGATAATTTAAATGGCTCGACAAAAAGGTACGTATTTGAATTCCAGTATGAAATTTGATGATTTTCTTCTCCAGCCACTTAGCTTTCTCTTTTCTTTTTGATTCTGAGGGGCCGTGGTGACATTTTGTAGTCGTACCGAGCTAGCCGCGCAAAGGAGACGCTGGTGAAATTTTTTGAAAATTTAGGGTGTTAGAAAATTGTTGAGAAAATTTTGAAAGTTTGAAATTTGAATTTGAATTTAAATTTAAATTGTTAGGAAAACAATGTTATTTGAAACTTATAAGTGAAGTTGGAAAGCTAGTTGAAATGATAGTGAATCTTTAATAAAAAGATTTGTTTTAGAAAGTTGATAAAACTATTTGGATTGTGAAAAATAATAGACAGGATAAGGGCATTCTTCTTAACATGTAATTTCGGGACGAAATTCTTTTAAGGGGGAATATTGTAACGACCCAGAATTTTGAACAATTTAATTTGAAAATATTTAATTTATTTTAAATATTTAAATGGTAGTTTGACTTGAATTTCAAATTATCAGAATGAATTTGGCGATTAAATTACAGAATTTAATCTACTGAAAGTTGAATAAAAATTTGAATCTTCAATTTTAAGCCAATTAAAAATATTTCAAAGGCTTGTAAATTTCATATTGATAATACTGAAGATAATAGAAGCTTCAGAATTTAATTTGAAAGTGAATTGTTCAGTTTTGAAATTTTAATCGTTTGAATCGATATTTAAAAATAGCCGTCCGAGGCATAGTCTCGGAATTCGACGAAACCAGTTCCATTGGGTCCAAAATATTGAATTATTGCTGGATTTCAAATTTCGTATTTTTCGAAGTTGGTATGTGAGCACACGGTGAGTAAATGCGTTGCAATTGAATCGGATTCAATTTAAATTTAAATTTAAAACTTAGTCAAACACACCACGTTATCCCCTTTAATCACGCAGAGTATCACGCCTACAATCACTGATGAAATCGTGCAGTGCATACTTCGTTCCATTTCAAATACTCCTCTCCCCCTTCACTCTCGTTCAAAATAATTCACAGAAAAAAAAAAAAAAATGGTGCTGCTTCTTTCTCGAGTTTGAAGCTACCCTCCAGTTCAACTCACCAAAACAAACCGAACTCCCCTCTTCATTTCAAATCTTCAAATCAGAAAATAAAAATAAGAATAATGGCCGCGCGCGACAAGAGGATAATCGCGATGTCGGCAATCGATTGGGGGAGAGCGACGCGAGGTAGGGCAGAGGCGAGCACCTGGAATCGCGAGCAGTTTGATCGAGGTAGGGTTGGGAGCGGCGACGAAGATGAGAGAGTTGGATTCAGCTCGAAGTAGAAGCGCCTGCACTGGGAGTTGGCTCGAGCTCGTGTGCAAGCGTGGTCATTTCAGTACTCGACTGGATGATGAAGGCGATGGGGGATTCGCGATGCTGATGGAGGTGAACGGCACGGCGGCGGCGTGGGGACGAGGGCGTCTCGCGTGTGGGGTAGTAGTGATTTTGGGTGTCACGAGGCAGTGAGGCATGTGATTTTTGATTTTTATTATTGATTTAATTTAATAAACATTTATATATACTTATATATTGAAAAATATATACTGCAAGTTTAAAACAATTTAAATTTTTGAATTTATTTAGAAATCTGTAGATATATATATATATAAGTAAACAATTTATACAGTAAACAGTGAGAAAAAAATTGATTAATAGTTGTTTTAATTTAAATTTAGATATATGCAAAACTTGTTTAAATTAATTATTTTAGAAATGGTAAAAGGATATTAGTCGAAAATATAATTTTTGGTTAATTAAATTTATTAAATAGGAATTTATTTCTAAGATTTAATAGTTGCTAATAAAGGAATTTAGTTTAAAATTTAAATTCTTAGTTAAAAGAATTTATTAAAAGAAATTGATATAAGGATATTAATTTAAAGTAAAATATTTATGTAGTATAAAATCATTTTATTATGAAGGACTAAAAATGGGTAACTAAGGACTAGAAGATTTATAAATGGATTAATTGGCTTAATTCGAATATTAATAAAATCATTGGCTAATTTAATTTACCTAATAGGAATTTAATTTATTGGATAAATAAATTAAAGGAATTCTAGTTTAAGATTTAATTCTTCGATTAGATAATTTTATTGAAAGTGAGTTTGGTTAATTTAATTTTTTAGTTAAAATAATTTATTAAACAAAGGAATTTTAAAAGATTGAAGAAATTTATATAAGCAAAATGTTAGAATTATTTTAAAAAGAAAATCAGTTTGAATCATTAATTTTTAGCTTAAAATAAAAATCATTAACTTGAGATGAAATAATTAGTTGAATAAAATTATTAAAGGAATTGGTTTAGAACAAAACCGATGAATTAAAATTATAAAATGAAAAATTTATTATTCGATCTGTTCGAATATTAATAAATTGTGCATAATATTTATACAAGGTATAAATCAAGGAAATCGAGTCAAGAATGGAAAATGGATGGCAAATTAAAAAGCAAAGGTGAGAACTTCTCACTCTAAAGGATTTATTTAAATTTTAAATAGTTAGATTTAAAATTGTTAGTTGTGTTGATCGAATGCTTGAATGATGATTGTTATATATATATATATATAAACATATATATATATATATAAACATATATATATATATATATATTGGATGTGAATAGACCCTATACCCCGTTAGTAAGCGGAGGTTATTTATTACACACATATACCGCGATATTCCACCTTGAAGTGGAATTGGTATTATATTATATATATAGCAATATATATATATATATATTGGCATATGTATATATTGAAGTTGATTGATTTCCCGCATTGTATAGCGGATGAGACCCTATTGCGCCGTTAGTAAGCGGATAATATTTTATAAAATCCCATATACCGCAATATTCCGTCTTGAAACGGAACTGGTATTGTGCTAATGTCTGTGGATGTAGGGAAACAGGTTGGAGGGATCCAACTGGATTCCTCACAAATATTTATTTGATTTCATATATTGTGATATTTGATTGTTTATCATGGATGATATATGATGTTTGAAAGTCGTGATTGACTATTGATGTGTTGCATCATCGGATCCAATTTTTGAAGTTTAAAAACAACGATTTTGATTTCTAAAGTGATTTTTGGAAATATACGTTTATTAAATATTTTTGAAATTGATTCATCTTAAATAAATAAACGTTATAATTTTAATGCTATAAAAAATTATGATTTTTGAGAAATACAGTTAAAAGTTGATTTTTGAAAATATGAGATTAATGATTTTATAAAATAGTTTAAACTGGGATTGCTGAATTTATTATAAAAAGTTTAAAAATAGGATTCATAAAATTAGATTATTTTATAAATCAAATGATGAAATTATAAAAGAGTTTAAAGATGTTTTAAAAATAGTAATATAAATTGTTTTATATTAAAAGATTTATAAATTGATATTTATAAATTAAAAATATTGGAATTATAAAACGAGCTTTTACAAGTATTAGAATGAATTATAAATGAATTTCATAAATTGGAATTATAGAATTATAACGGTGAAGTTATAAATGGAATTTTATAAACAGTAGGTTTATAAAATTTGTAAAGTTATTTAAAAGAATAGATTTTGGATAAATAAAAGAATCTTATAAGTTATAAGATTTATAAATTTGGGGAGTTTAAAGAAACAATTTTGTAAAAAAATAAATTATAAGTGTTTGACTTATAATATGAATTTTTAGTATATCATTGTGATATGAATTGAGATAGGTTAATAAAAGAATTTATAAAAAGTAGTTGATATAAAATGAATAGAAATAGAATTTATAAACGTTGTTTTATAAATCCGCAACGACTTATTTTGATAAGGAATTGTTGTAATTTGTTAATGGAATTATATTCATGTTTCAGACAGTGAATAATCCTTTAAAATAAAATGAATAGAAGTGATGAAATTTATTAACAAGGTATATTCACGTTTTTGAATAGTGAATATTATGTTAAAGAAATTATTTTGGATGTGATGTTTGAAATAGAATTAAAACGATCTAAAGATGTTTTAAAAGGTGTTGAGATTCGAAACCATAGATTTCAACATTTATTGTTGAAATAGATGTTTTCGAGAAATAGAAGAAAATGATGGACTATAACACTGTTGTTATAGTAAATGATTCGAAAGGAAATATTTGGTATAGTATTGGGATTTATATATCTATTTTAATTTTGAATCCCTATACTAGTGATTTTGGTTTGTCGTAACGATGTTTTACGCAACATTCGTTTTGGCCCAAATAAATATCTTTAAGAGAATAATTTCCTTAAAGAATGAAATATATACTTAATTTCGATTAGAGTATATCAAATATTTTCTAAGTGTAGAAAATAAAAAGACTTGTGAATTACTTATAAATATATAAGTATGGAAATGTTTTTCCATCGTAAAATGAAAAGTAAAGAGAATTTATCTTTTTGAAGATAAATTGAAAATGAATAATTGAAAACGTATATTCATAAATATTTTTGGAAATATAAATTCAATATGGAATTTATAAATGAAACTTGGAATTCGTTTTGAAAATAAATATCGAATGGTTTTGAAGAATGGAAAAAATATTTATATCTTGTAAGGATATTTTTGGAAAATAAATAATTTGGAAAATTATTTGGAATCTGGTGATGTTGGCATATCTATTGATAGTTCAATAACCGACTATCAATATTTACCTTTAAATAGGTATTTGTTGTGATTTGCTTGAATTTGAATGCCACACTTATTTTTTTTAAAATAAGCGCTCACTATTCGAGTTAACCGGGAAAGGACCTTGGGGTCGTATAACCCATTCCGAATATGTGATACGTCGTTATGAATTGCATTTGAAGATCGGTGTTGAAGACCGGATATTTTCGAAAATGAAAGGGTTTCTTGTTGATTGTCTCTGCACTGGCTGATCCCCGGTATTGAGATCTCCATATGTGATGGGAAATTCGGACGTGATTAGAGATTATCCGGATTGCAAGGACTTCTTTGTATGTGCCTTCGGTTCTGTTCGATCCCGGAACAGACTTGTATGGATAGTATGTCTGACATTACAAATTGAGATATAAAGCCGATTTCTTTCAAATATATTTCTGTTGGTGGCGGAGAATTTATTCTCTTAGCTTAACACCCTTCTCTGAGACGTACGAGCTCAGAGGTTATATAGTTGAAAGTTATCAGCGATATATTCCCAATTTGGTAATGTGACATGCTGAGTGTTGCTGTGAAATGATCATTGTGTTGATTATTTATGATAGGATCATTTATTTGATCGTCTATCTTGGTGATCATTTCTATGATCATTTGTTGACCCAAAGCATGGCTTTTGTATAAAGTATGTTTTTGTGGACGTGACTTCGTCGAGCCTCACAAACCGGTAATGGTCGAAACAGGAATTGTGCGGCAAGGTTTCCAGGGATCGCTTCCCTAGGGTATGACCATTCCTTCTGGAAAAGTGTAGTATCATGGTATGGAGCCCAGATACTTACTCATGTTGAAAACACTTTGTTATGATTGTGTGATGATGGTGACGAGCGCTCGTTTAAAGGTCCCAAAGGACCGGGGGTGGCATATCTGAGGGTTTGTAATATCCCTTGGGAAAAGGGGTTCCCGGCCTTGTTTAGCAGAGAACGGTTTGGTTCTCGGGGCGTCCTTCCAGAGGCGTTTCCATGTGGCAATGGGAAGTTCCTTGGCCTAACCATTTGTTGAAAAATCCATTCTTCAAATACGAGCCTTTTACGGTATTAGTTGTATTACCTGCCATCTACTTATGGTGGCGCCCCACTGTTTGGATGGTAGCTATAGTAGGCATAGTTCGAAATGTCTATGCTGGCTATGATTTATATCTTTATTTTCGAAATGAATTTTTCCTACACTATGCACTAGTAATAATATCAAATGTTCTTTTATATACGTATCAAGCATCTTTGACTATCATAAGGAGAAATCTCCTCTGATTCTGCGTTTGCATTGTTTGTGTGTGCGGGAGGCCTTATGGTAGTCTCATTTTTAAAAGCATTGCGAATTGACTTTAAAAATATTCTTCTATTTTGATTTTAAAGTAAAATAAACTGTTTTGATTTCTCACACCAGTCTTGCTTATGCTAGGTGATATGTGATGGGGGGTTCTCGCTTCGCGGTTTGGTGGCGAACGGGAGACTCTTACCCCCACACGTCCTCTTTACGGGGTTGGTTAGGCGAAGCCGTGACATTCGAAAGGGTGGCCGTAAAAGCAAGTTTGGGATATCAGTGTAAGCCACGGTGGGGCTGGGATGGTTGAAAAGCCTACCGGTTGTGACCGCTGTCGTCGACCTTTACATTTGGTATCAGAGCTTATGGTTAAGCGACAACCATGGTTCTGTTGGGAGTTACTCGTTAGAGATAGAGTCAGCGGTACTCTAGAATGAGTTTGAGTGTAATAATAGATATGAGCGCGTATTTGTTAGTGAATATAAAATTGTTTTTTTGAATCGGGTAAATAAGATATGTGACGCCCCACCTCTATACCCACGCTAGCCAAGAACACTCCGGAGTAGTGCTATCAACTAGCACGGAGAATAAGGCTGTTGAGGAGCGACCACCCATGTAATTGCTTATCACACGGTGGCTATAAATAATCTTCGGAAACAAACATAGAAATAATCATATCACAAATCAGTCACAGATATCCATATCACAAAGGCGGAAGAAGATATGAATATATAACTAACACATGAAAGTGTACATCAGAGTAGTGGTCATTAAGATCCACGATAATACAAAAGAATAGCAACACGTGCTATACAAAAGAATACAACTATGAGTCTATATCTCAAGTGTATACAACAAAAACTGCTAATCTAAACAGTTAGCCAAAAGTCAGAGTGATGAATCCCTGGGAAGAAGTCAAGCAGAAGCACCTGTAACATCTCGGTCTGACCCGAGTATTATTTAAGAAAATAATAAACGGATCTGTCTAGCTATAAATATCAGATGACATGATATAACATAAAAGATATGGCATAAACATAAACATCCATAACGACATACCACTATAAGTATGTAAATAATGATCAACAGAAGATCAATCAATAAGAGATAATCAATATCACAAGAATCTTCTCAAAGATTCGAAGAGGGCATCATACCCTAAACTTGTACTCATAACAAGTCAATGACATAAATTCCAGAAATCAACACGAGAAATCCAAAAATCATAAAAAGGGAAAGAGGCCTATCACATGACGGTCCGAAGACCATGGGGAGCTACCCCGCATGTGTGAATGGAATCACACAGATTGAGGCCAAGACTAACCAAAAAGCAGAAAGGTATGTGTGAATGGAATCACACAAGTGGTGTCTAGTCTAACCTTGCAATGAAAGAGACATCGCGCAATTGCTAGTCTAATTCATAAAGCGACCATCAAGATCAACGAGAAGTGTCAACTAAACTAAGCCAGTAAATATAGAAGTTTAGCTTCATGTCCCATAACCACTTGCTTAACTTAAATATTTACGAACAAACTGTAAATCTTCACTAATAAAATTGTCACAAGAGGTTCAATCGAACAAGTCCAAGAATTAACCGACGAAGTGAACGCAAGCGTTTCATACCACTTGTTTTACTAAGTCGTTTAATTAGATTTCTCATCCGAGTGAGGTAAAGGCTTGTATATACTAATAGATTGGAAAACGGTTTAAGAAAAGAGCTTTGTTATTAAAAATAGAGTTGAAATTGTTTGTTAAAAGAGTTTTGATATTTACTACTAGTATTGAAACCTTTATATTATAAAGTGACAAAACACAGAAGCAATTGTAGAAACAATCAGTCACAAAAATCGCATACGAAGATGTGAATAAAATCCAAGGAAATCAGCTCAATGTTTTTCAGATAAGATCCCCTACGGAGGGGGGGTCCAGGGGGGTGGCAACCCCCCAAGGTGGGGGTGCGGGGGCAACGCCACCGCTTACGGGGTTCGACCTGCCCGGTCAGGTCGCGGGGATCTAGGGGGCAGCGCCCCCGGCGGGGTGCGGGGCAGCGCCCCGACAAAACGGTACGACCTAAGTGAAGGCAAGAGCCCTACAACCTAAAGCAAAATGAGGTCTAACGACCTAAGGGTTCACGCGACCTAACACAATGGCTGAGCGACCTAATTAAGTGCGCGACCTGGTGGGTAAGGAGGTCGAGCGACCTAATGTTCTTTGCGACCTAACGAGGTAGAGGGGACACGCGACCTAAAGGTACGCGACCTAAGAAAGTTCGCGGGCTAAGGATGAGCGACCTAACAAGGTTCACGACCTAACGGAGACGAGGTCATGCGACCTAAAAGTGAAACGACCTAAGGGCGAAAACAAGGTCACGCGACCTAACAGGAAACAAGGTCAAGCGACCTAAGGTGTTACGCGACCTAACGTAACACGGGTCAAACGACCTAAGGCATCACAGGACGAACGACCTAACTTCATAAGGGACAGGCGACCTAAAGAGGTTCGCGACCTAATAGGGTTCGCGACCTAAAGGTGCACGACCTAAGGTCTTTCGACCTAGGGGTATATAGGTAACACGACCTAAAGATGTCGCGACCTAAAAATAGAAAGCATGGCCGAACGACCTATCGAAGTAGAAAGGCATGCGACCTAACGGTCAAAAGGCCAACGACCTACGACCTAAAAGTCATACGACTTACGACCTAAAAGCCATACGACCTACGACCTAAAAGCCATACGACCTAACGTGAAACGACCGAACTCCGAAGTGAAGATTCAAGGCAGTGCGACTTAGCGCGATAACACGCGAACGACCTAAGGGTTAGGTCGCGAGCGACCTAAGTACTAGGTCGTGAACGACCTAACTCCGAACACGCGAAAAATGGTCAGAACGATCTAGGAGCTATCTCGTACGCGACCTACGACCTAAGACCCACACGACCTAACTCCGAACGACCTAAAAATGGTCAGAACGACCTAAATGCAGAAATTTCGCCAAAACGCCAAAAATCGGAGTTTTTCGCCAATCCAATCCAAACCAAAAGCAAATATTCATGCTAAAGTGATAGGGAATCATTCCCAACTACCCAATATAGTTATAGACTAGATTTGTGAGATAAAAATCTCACCTTTGCACCAAATATCAATGAAAATGATGTTTTAAGCAAGCAAGAATCAATCCTTCTTCTATCTAAGCACAAGAAGCTTGAATCCAATGTCTTCTTCTTGAATTTGGAGTAGAAAGATGGATTGCAAATGAATTTGAGTTTTGGAATTTTAATTTCCCATTCCCTCCACCATTAATGCCAAAGCTTGATTAGTTAGGAAATTTATGAAGAGTGAGGAGAAGAGGGTTGGAACTTGGGCTTAATAGGCTAAACTAACCCAAAGTCCAAAGCGGGAAAAGTTAGTGAAATTTCACTAACTCCAAACCTATCGATGTTTATACTTAAAAAGTTGTAAACGACATTTCGAACTCAGTGGAAGTGGTCTCGAGTCCTAATTTGACCGTTTGCAAAAAGTAGCTTTTCGGACCAAAATCCGATTAACGAGTTACTATTTAAATAAAATATTTAAATACAAACTCGATAAATATGCGGGTTGTTACAGACTCCCCTCCTTAAAGAAATTGCGTCCTCGCAATATATATAAGATGGAAATAAAAAGTAACAACCATAAAAGCATATTAACCCAAGAGGAATTTTGAAATAAGAAGTTCACCTCAAGGAGCAGGAGTAAGCAAGTCCGGATGTGTACGCTCGATGAATTCTCTGGATTCCCAAGAACAATCCTTAGGATTTGAGGACCATTGAACCTTCACAAGCGGAACATCTTTATTTCGAAGTCGTTTAATCTCAGATGCTATAATTCGAATAGGATGCTGCTCATAAGTTAAATTCAGCGAAACTTCAATTTCTTCCACAACAGCAGGCTCAAGAATAGAATCGGGATCCCGAAGGCATTTCCGTAATTGAGAAACGTGAAATACATCATGCATAGTAGAAAACTGAGCCGGCAATGCAAGGCGATAAGCCATGGAACCAATACGTTCAGTGATAGGAAATGGCCCAATATATCGAGGCGCTAACTTCCCCGATCGACTGAAACGTACAACACCCTTCATAGGTGAAACTCGAATAAAAACAGGATCCCCAACAGAAAATTCTAATTTCCTTCTTCGATTATCGGCATAGGATTTTTGTCTACTCTGGGCTTCTTTCATCCTATGTCGAATGAGTTCGATCTTTTCCGTGGAATCACGAATAAAGTCTGGACCTAAAACCAGCTTCTCACCGGCCTCAAGCCAACAAGAAGGAGATCGGCATGGCCTTCCGTAGAGTGCCTCGAAAGGTGCCATACCAATACTAGATTGGAAGCTATTATTATAGGAAAATTCAACAAGTGAAATATAATCTTCCCAGCTTCCACCAAAATCAAGCACACAAGCACGAAGAAGATCTTCAAGAGTTTGACACACGCTCGGTTTGTCCATCGGACCGGGGATGATAAGCGGTGCTAAAATTAAGCTTCGTTCCTAAAGCTTTTTGAAGACTCTTCCAAAATCCACTAGTAAACAATGGATCACGATCGCTAACAATAGAAGTAGGAACCCCATGCAATTTTACAATTTCCTTGACAAATAGTTTGGCCAAAAGAGGAACGGTTCGGTTAGACCGAACCGGAATAAAATGGGCGGATTTAGTAAGTCTATCAACAATCAGCCATAAGCTATCATGACCCGAACGAGAATGGGGAAGGCCATCTATAAAGTCCATGGAAATTTGATCCCACTTCCAAATTGGAATTTCTAAGGGTTGCAATAACCCACCAGGCCTTTGATGTTCGGCCTTGACAAGTTGGCAAGTCATGCAACACTTAACAAAGTTAGCAATATCAGATTTCATTCCCTCCCAATAATAAAGTCGCTTCATATCAGCGTACATTTTACTACTACCGGGATGAATGGTGAATTTAGAATGATGGGAATCTTCTAAAATATCTTTACGAAGATCTCCAATATTTGGTACGATAAGTCTACCAAATTTTCGAATGCCGCCACGAGAATCAATATCAAAGTCTTTCAAACCTTCAATATCAATTTTATCCTTAACATTTTTGCCAAGAAGAGCCAATTCAGAATCTAGCCCTTGAGCTTCAAGAATGCGGTCTAAAAGAGAAGGATGAGCCTCAAGGCTACATAAAACAAGCGATGAGCATAAATCGGATACGCGCTCTCGAATCTCACAAGTGGATAAGATCTCGAGATCGTTCCATTCGGATATCATCATAGAAACAACTGCTTGTTGCTTACGGCTAAGAGCATCGGCGACACGATTACCCTTACCGGGGGTATAAAGAATATCAAGATCATAAGGTGCAAGGAACTCGAGCCAACGCTGTTGACGTAAATTAAGTTTTTTTGAGAAAATAAATATTTCAAAGACGTATGATCCGTGTAAAGAATAAATTTCTCTCCCAATAGATAATGACACCACATTCGAAGGGCGAAAACAATAGCCGCGAGCTCTAGATCATGTGTGGCATATCTAGTCTCGGCCGGCTTCAATTGCCTAGAAGCATAAGCAACAACACGTTCTTTTTGCATAAGAACGGCACCCAAACCAACGTGACTAGCATCGGTATAAACAACAAAATCTTGATTCCCCTCAGGAATAACAAGAATAGGAGCATCGGAAAGGAGTTCTTTCAATTTCTGAAAAGAGGCTTCACATTTGTCCGACCAAATGTATTTAACTCCCTTCTTAGTCAAGCCAGTAAGAGGCACGGCAATCTTAGAAAAGTCTTTAATAAAACGGCGGTAATAGCCCGCCAATCCGAGAAAACTACGAATCTCTGTCACACTCTCCGGTCTCTTCCAATCTTGAATCGCTTCAATCTTTGAAGGATCCACGGATATCCCGGATTCAGAAATAATATGACCGAGAAACTTCACACGAGATTGCCAAAAGTGGCATTTAGAAAATTTCGCCTTTAATTGATTACTCCTAAGTGTTTCCAATACAATCCGAAGATGTTTCTCATGTTCCTCCTCGGTTTTTGAATACACAAGAATATCATCAATGAATATGAGAACAAACCGATCGAGGAAATCTTTGAAAACTCGATTCATGAGGTCAACGAAATAAGCTGGAGCATTCGTTAAGCCAAATGGCATAACAAGCCATTCATAAGATCCATATCGAGTACGGAATGATGTCAAAGGAATGCTATCCTCAGCGATACGAAGCTGATGGAAACCGGTAGCCAAGTCCAATTGTGAAAAGACCTTAGCACCACTAAGCTGATCGAATAGATCATCAATCCGAGGTAAAGGATATTTATTTTTAATAGTAAGATCGTTAAGCTTGCGATAATCAACGCAGAGCCTCAGAGTACCATCGGATTTCTTTACGAAAATAGCCGAAGCTCCCCAAGGCGAGGAACTAGAGCGAATAAATTGCCTCGTCTCCAACTCAGATAATTGTTTACGCATCTCCTCATTTTCCTTATTGGACATGCGATAAGGAGGACGAGTAATAGGTTGAGCTCCAGAAACAAGATTAATTCTGAACTCAATTGCTCGTTTAGGTGGTAAACCTAAAACGGGCTCGAATATGTCGGAAAATTCACGAACAACATGAATACGAGAAATAATATCATCTTCATCATCATCATCGTTATCACGAGGATTTAAAGAATATAAAGATGCCACCAAACATGATTCTGAATCTTTAAGATTAACAGAAATCTGTTTAACAGATTGTGGATGTCGGAGATGAATAGTCCGCTCAGGACATAGGATATGGGCTTGATAACGGTTAAGCCAATCCATTCCCAAAATTATTCCAAAGCCTAAGTAACGCATGACATGCAAATTGGCTAGGAAAGAAAAATTGCAAAATATAATCTCCACATCTTTACAAAGCAAACTAAGAGTTGCGGATCCACCAACAGGATTCGCAATTTTTAAAGATGTCATCAATGCAGTAACACTTAAGGAAAAAGTGTCTACCAGTTCCTTTGATCTAAAAGAATGGGATGCACCCGTATCAAAGAGAACTCTAATAGGTTGATCATGAAATAAAATAATACCATCAAGAATGGAATGAGAAATACCTTGGCCACGAGATGTGTTGCCAGGGGCTTGAGCCACATTTAACTTTCCCTCATTCCTGCTTTTACGTTTGAGGCATTGATGTATAAAGTGATCTGGGCTCTTACAATAGCGACAAGATTTGGGCTTAGAGCACTTATTCGCATAATGATCCCCAGACCCACAGTTGAAGCAACTCGCACCACTAGGACAAGGAGACTTTGCCGCAAGGGTAGCCTGCTTACCCTTTTTGTTGGGATAAGGACCCTTGAATTTGTTTGGCCTCTTCTTGTTGTTGAAGTTTGGTTTAGCGCCTTCCACTTCAACATCACTCTCTCTATCAGCCTCTTCAAGACGAAGAGCGATATCGACGAGTTGATCAAATGTGACTTCTAGTTTCAGGAGCAGTGGCTTCTTAAGATTCTTATTTAAGCCATAAACGAACCTCTGGTTCTTCTTCAATGGGGTGTTGATGTATTCAACCCCATATTTGGAAAGCGACTCGAAGGCTGCGACGTAATCAGTCACGGAGGATTGACCTTGAACAAGGTCTATAAAACGTCGAGCCAAGGTTACTTTCCCAGCTTCTGGTACAAACTTTAACTTGAAGCGTCCCTGAAATTGCTCCCAGGTGAGATCCGCTTCATTAATTTCTGAAGTAAGGAGTTCGTACCAATCCAATGCTCTCTCCTGGAGCATGCTGGAAGCCACCTGAACGCGGTGGAGATCGATAAGGTTCATGCGAGAAAAGATTCGATCGCATGATTTTGACCAAGCTTGGACCTCGATGATATTTTCCGAACCTTTGAAGGGCTTCCCACCCAAGTTGGTGTAATCGCTGCACAAACGTGCAAATCCCGACTTTGGGTGAGTAGGTTCCGGGTTAGCTCCAGCTGCTTGAGCATTAGTTACTAAATCAAGAAGCTGTTGAGCAGTCATAAAAACTCCATCCGGGGGAGGAGCACCAGATGATCCAGTTCTGGGACGGCCTGGTCTAGACATTCTCTTCCTTTAAGAAAGAAAGAAGAGAAAGAAGAAGGTTATTCACCAATGAACATCAAGCAATCTTGATAGATAAAATAAGAAATCATAAAGGAAATAGGATGAATCGGTACGAAGACTCGAATTAATCCTATGGTATGACTCCTAAGATAGACTTAGGACGATGATCCTTGTTAAGTTATTCTACATTGTTCCGAAGTTTGGCTCTGATACCAAGCTGTGACGCCCCACCTCTATACCCACGCTAGCCAAGAACACTCCGGAGTAGTGCTGTCAACTAGCACGGAGAATAAGGCTGTTGAGGAGCGACCACCCATGTAATTGCTTATCACACGGTGGCTATAAATAATCTTCGGAAACAAACATAGAAATAATCATATCACAAATCAGTCACAGATATCCATATCACAAAGGCGGAAGAAGATATGAATATATAACTAACACATGAAAGTGTACATCAGAGTAGTGGTCATTAAGATCCACGATAATACAAAAGAATAGCAACACGTGCTATACAAAAGAATACAACTATGAGTCTATATCTCAAGTGTATACAACAAAAACTGCTAATCTAAACAGTTAGCCAAAAGTCAGAGTGATGAATCCCTGGGAAGAAGTCAAGCAGAAGCACCTGTAACATCTCGGTCTGACCCGAGTATTATTTAAGAAAATAATAAACGGATCAGTCTAGCTATAAATATCAGATGACATGATATAACATAAAAGATATGGCATAAACATAAACATCCATAACGACATACCACTATAAGTATGTAAATAATGATCAACAGAAGATCAATCAATAAGAGATAATCAATATCACAAGAATCTTCTCAAAGATTCGAGGAGGGCATCATACCCTAAACTTGTACTCATAACAAGTCAATGACATAAATTCCAGAAATCAACACGAGAAATACAGAAATCATAAAAAGGGAAAGAGGCCTATCACATGACGGTCCGAAGACCATGGGGAGCTACCCCGCATGTGTGAATGGAATCACACAGATTGAGGTCAAGACTAACCAAAAAGCAGAAAGGTATGTGTGAATGGAATCACACAAGTGGTGTCTAGTCTAACCTTGCAATGAAAGAGACATCGCGCAATTGCTAGTCTAATTCATAAAGCGATCATCAAGATCAACGAGAAGTGTCAATTAAACTAAGCTAGTAAATATAGAAGTTTAGCTTCATGTCCCATAACCACTTGCTTAACTTAAACATTTACGAACAAACTGTAAATCTTCACTAATAAAATTGTCACAAGAGGTTCAATCGAACAAGTCCAAGAATTAACCGACGAAGTGAACGCAAGCGTTTCATACCACTTGTTTTACTAAGTCGTTTAATTAGATTTCTCATCCGAGTGAGGTAAAGGCTTGTATATACTAATAGATTGGAAAACGGTTTAAGAAAAGAGCTTTGTTATTAAAAATAGAGTTGAAATTGTTTGTTAAAAGAGTTTTGATATTTACTACTAGTATTGAAACCTTTATATTATAAAGTGACAAAACACAGAAGCAATTGTAGAAACAATCAGTCACAAAAATCGCATACGGAGATGTGAATAAAATCCAAGGAAATCAGCTCAATGTTTTTCAGATAAGATCCCCTACGGAGGGGGGGTCCAGGGGTGTGGCAACCCCCCAAGGTGGGGGTGCGGGGGCAACGCCACCGCTTACGGGGTTCGACCTGCCCGGTCAGGTCGCGGGGGTCTAGGGGGCAGCGCCCCCGGCGGGGTGCGGGGCAGCGCCCCGACAAAACGGTACGACCTAAGTGAAGGCAAGAGCCCTACAACCTAAAGCAAAATGAGGTCTAACGACCTAAGGGTTCACGCGACCTAACACAATGGCTGAGCGACCTAACTAAGTGCGCGACCTGGTGGGTAAGGAGGTCGAGCGACCTAATGTTCTTTGCGACCTAACGAGGTAGAGGGGACACGCGACCTAAAGGTACGCGACCTAAGAAAGTTCGCGGGCTAAGGATGAGCGACCTAACAAGGTTCACGACCTAACGGAGACGAGGTCATGCGACCTAAAAGTGAAACGACCTAAGGGCGAAAACAAGGTCACGCGACCTAACAGGAAACAAGGTCAAGCGACCTAAGGGGTTACGCGACCTAACGTAACACGGGTCAAACGACCTAAGGCATCACAGGACGAACAACCTAACTTCTTAAGGGACAGGCGACCTAAAGAGGTTCGCGACCTAAAGGTGCACGACCTAAGGTCTTTCGACCTAGGGGTATATAGGTAACACGACCTAAAGATGTCGCGACCTAAAAATAGAAAGCATGGCCGAACGACCTATCGAAGTAGAAAGGCATGCGACCTAACGGTCAAAAGGCCAACGACCTGCGACCTAAAAGTCATACGACTTACGACCTAAAAGCCATACGACCTACGACCTAAATGCCATACGACCTACGACCTAAAAGCCATACGACCTAACGTGAAACGACCGAACTCCGAAGTGAAGATTCAAGGCAGTGCGACTTAGCGCGATAACACGCGAACGACCTAAGGGTTAGGTCGCGAGCGACCTAAGTACTAGGTCGTGAACGACCTAACTCCGAACACGCGAAAAATGGTCAGAACGATCTAGGAGCTATCTCGTACGCGACCTACGACCTAAGACCCACACGACCTAACTCCGAACGACCTAAAAATGGCCAGAACGACCTAAATGCAGAAATTTCGCCAAAACGCCAAAAATCGGAGTTTTTCGCCAATCCAATCCAAACCAAAAGCAAATATTCATGCTAAAGTGATAGGGAATCATTCCCAACAACCCAATATAGTTATAGACTAGATTTGTGAGATAAAAATCTCACCTTTGCACTAAATATCAATGAAAATGAAGTTTTAAGCAAGCAAGAATCAATCCTTCTTCTATCTAAGCACAAGAAGCTTGAATCCATTGTCTTCTTCTTGAATTTGGAGTAGAAAGATGGATTGCAAATCAATTTGAGTTTTGGAATTTTAATTTCCCATTCCCTCCACCATTAACGCCAAAGCTTGATTAGTTAGGAAATTTATGAAGAGTGAGGAGAAGAGGGTTGGAACTTGGGCTTAATAGGCTAAACTAACCCAAAGTCCAAAGCGGGAAAAGTTAATGAAATTTCACTAACTCCAAACCTATCGATGTTTATACATATAAAGTTGTAAACGACACTTCGAACTCAATGGAAGTGGTCTCGAGTCCTAATTTGATCGTTTGCAAAGAGTAGCTTTTCGGACCAAAATCCATTTAACGAGTTACTATTTAAATAAAATATTTAAATACAAACTCGATAAATATGCGGGTTGTTACAAGATAATTTTGCCTAAAACTATTTTTGTATAGAAAGGAAATGATTTTCTATGAATTATTATAGTATATGGTTGCATGGTTGTTAATAATATTAAATTATTATAATTAGTATATGGAATTAAATAAGAAATAAAATGGATTGAATTCAAGTAAACTAACTTGATAAATTATTAATTCATGGACTAATGAATTGGTTAAATAAAAGTTTTGTTGTGAGCTAAATTTGAAGATACATTTGAATTTGTAATAAATTCAAGTAAGTAAAAGAAATAAATTGAAATTTCCTTTGTTAGTAATTAAGTAAATTCGAGATGAATTGAATATGGAAATTGAAATTTGAAATGAATAAGTGAATGTACTAATTGAAATGAATTAGTGAATGAAACTAATTTAAAGTAGTAATATAAATTAGTAAATGAAAGTTAATCGTTAGAATTCAATATTTAGAATTGAGAATTGAATTCGAATGGAATTTAAATTGTGAATTGAATTCAAATAGAATTGAAATTGTGAATTGAATTGAAATGTAAAATTGAATGAAAATAGATATGTAACTTCAATAGTGAAGTAAAAATGTATAAGAAACATATATTGGAAAATTTTGTAATGGAATTGGCAAAATGGTTTGAATGTTGGAATTGGATATTATGGATAGCAGGATATACAGGTATTATAAAGGTATTGGATTTTGATTTTGAAGATAATTTAAATGGCTCGACAAAAAGGTACGTATTTGAATTTCAGTATGAAATTTGATGATTTTCTTCTCCAGCCACTTGGCTTTCTCTTTTCTTTTTGATTCTGATGGGCCGTGGTGCCATTTTGTAGTCGTACCGAACTAGCCGCGCAAAGGAGACGCTGGCGAAATTTTTTGAAAATTTAGGGTGTTAGAAAATTTTTGAGAAAATTTTGAAAGTTTGAAATTTGAATTTGAATTTAAATTTAAATTGTTAGGAAAACAATGTTATTTGAAACTTATAAGTGAAGTTGGAAAGCTAGTTGAAATGATAGTGAATCTTTAATAAAAAGATTTGTTTCAGAAAGTTGATAAAACTATTTGGATTGTGAAAAATAATAGACGGGATAAGGGCATTCTTCTTAACTTGTAATTTCGGGGCGAAATTCTTTTAAGGGGGGGAATTGTAACGACCCAGAATTTTGAACAATTTAATTTGAAAATATTTAATTTATTTTAAATATTTAAATGGTAGTTTGACTTGAATTTCAAATTATCAGAATGAATTTGGCGATTAAATTATAGAATTTAATATATTGAAAGTTGAATAAAAATTTGAATCTTCAATTTTAAGCCAATTAAAAATATTTCAAAGGCTTGTAAATTTCATATTGATAATACTGAAGATAATAGAAGCTTCAGAATTTAATTTGAAAGTGAATTGTTCAGCTTTGAAATTTCGATATTTAAAAATAGCCGTCCGAGGCACAGTCTCGGAATTCGACGAAACCAGTTCCATTGGGTCCGTAATATTGAATTATTGCTGGATTTCAAATTTCGTATTTTTCGGAGTTGGTATGTGAGCACACGGTGAGTAAATGCGTTGCAATTGAATCGGATTCAATTTAAATTTAAATTTAAAACTTAGTCAAACACACCACGTTATCCCCTTTAATCACGTAGAGTATCACGCCTACAATCACTGATGAAATCGTGCAGTGCATACTTCGTTCCATTTCAAATACTCCTCTCCCCCTTCACTCTCGTTCAAAATCAATTCACAGAAAAATAAAAAAATTGGTGCTGCTTCTTTCTCGAGTTTGAAGCTACCCTCCAGTTCAACTCACCAAAACAAACCGAACTCCCCTCTTCATTTCAAATCAGAAAATCAGAAAATAAAAATAAGAATAATGGCCGCGTGCGACAAGAGGTTAATCGCGATGTCGGCAATCGATTGGGGGAGAGCGACGCGAGGTAGGGCAGAGGCGAGCACCTGGAATCGCGAGCAGTTCGATCGAGGTAGGGTTGGGAGCGGCGACGAAGACGAGAGAGTTGGATTCAGCTCGAAGTGGAAACGCCTGCGCTGGGAGTTGGCTCGAGCTCGTGTGCAAGCATGGTCGTTTCAGTACTCGACTGGTGATGAAGGCGATGGGGGATTCGCGATGCTGATGGAGGTGAACGGCACGGCGGCGGCGTGGGGACGAGGTTGTCTCGCATGTGGGGTAGTAGTGATTTTGGGTGTCACGAGGCAGTGAGGTATGTGATTTTTGATTTTTATTATTGATTTAATTTAATAAACATTTATATATACTTATATATTGAAAAATATATACTGCAAGTTTAAAACAATTTAAAATTTTGAATTTATTTAGAAATCTGTAGATATATATATAAGTAAACAATTTATACAGTAAACAGTGAGAAAAAAAAAGATTAATAGTTGTTTTAATTTAAATTTAGATATATGCAAAACTTGTTTAAATTAATTATTTTAGAAATGGTAAATGGATATTAGTCTAAAATATAATTTTTGGTTAATTAACTTTATTAAATAGGAATTTATTTCTAAGATTTAATAGTTGCTAATAAGGAATTTAGTTTAAAATTTAAATTCTTAGTTAAACGAATTTATTAAAAGAAATTGATATAAGGATATTAATTTGAAGTAAAATATTTATGCAGTATAAAATCATTTTATTATGAAGGACTAAAAATGGGTAACTAAGGACTAAAAGATTTATAAATGGATTAATTGGTTTAATTCGAATATTAATAAAATCATTGGCTAATTTAATTTAACTAATAGGAATTTAATTTATTGGATAAATAAATTAAAGGAATTCTAGTTTAAGATTTAATTCTTCGATTAGATAATTTTATTGAAAGTGAGTTTGGTTAATTTAATTAAATTTTTAGTTAAAATAATTTATTGAACAAAGGAATTTTAAAGGATTGAAGAAATTTATATAAGCAAAATGTTAGAATTATTTTAAAAAGAAAATCAGTTTGAATCTTTAATTTTTAGCTTAAAATAAAAATCATTAACTTGAGATGAAATAATTAGTTGAATAAAATTATTAAAGGAATTGGTTTAGAGCAAAACCGATGAATAAAAATTATAAAATGAAAAAATTATTATTCGATTTGTTCGAATATTAATAAATTGTGCATAATATTTATACAAGGTATAAATCAAGGAAATCGAGTCAAGAATGGAAAATGGATGGCAAATTAAAAAGCAAAGGTGAGAACTTCTCACTCTAAAGGATTTATTTAAATTTTAAATAGTTAGATTTAAAATTGTTAGTTGTGTTGATTGAATGCTTGAATGATGATTGTTATATATATATATATATGTATATATATATAAATATATATATATATATATATTGGATGTGAATAGACCCTATACCCCGTTAGTAAGCGAAGGTTATTTATTACACACATATACCGCGATATTCCACCTTGAAGTGGAATTGGTATTATATTATATATATAGCAATATATATATATTGGCATATGTATATATTGCAGTTGATTGATTTCCCGCATTTTGTAGCGGATGAGACCCTATTGCGCCGTTAGTAAGCGGATAATATTTTATAAAATCCCATATACCGCGATATTCCGTCTTGAAACGGAATTGGTATTGTGCTAATGTCTGTGGATGTAGGGAAACAGGTTGGAGGGATCCAACTGGATTCCTCACAAATATTTATTTGATTTCATATATTGTGATATTTGATTGTTTATCATGGATGATATATGATGTTTGAAAGTCGTGATTGACTATTGATGTGTTGCATCATCGGATTTTGAAGTTTAAAAACAACGATTTTGATTTCTAAAGTGATTTTTGGAAATATACGTTTATTAAATATTTTTGAAATTGATTCATCTTAAATAAATAAACGTTATAATTTTAATGTTATAAAAAATTATGATTTTTGAGAAATACAGTTAAAAGTTGATTTTTGAAAATATGAGATTAATGATTTTATAAAATAGTTTAAACTGGGATTGCTGAATTTATTATAAAAAGTTTAAAAATAGGATTTATAAAATTGGATTATTTTATAAATCAAATGATGAAATTATAAAAGAGTTTAAAGACGTTTTAAAAATAGTAATATAAATTGTTTTATATTAAAAGATTTATAAATTGATATTTATAAATTAAAAATATTGGAATTATAAAACGAGCTTTTACAAGTATTAGAATGAATTGTAAATGAATTTCATAAATTGGAATTATAGAATTATAACGGTGAAGTTATAAATGGAATTTTATAAACAGTAGGTTTATAAAATTTGTAAAGTTATTTAAAAGAATAGATTTTGGATAAATAAAAGAATCTTATAAGTTATAAGATTTATAAATTTGGGGAGTTTAAAGAAACAATTTTGTAAACAAATAAATTATAAGTGTTTGACTTATAATATGAATTTTTAGTATATCATTGTGATATGAATTGAGATAGGTTAATAAAGGAATTTATAAAAAGGAGTTGATATAAAATAAATAGAAATAGAATTTATAAACGTTGTTTTATAAATCCGCAACGACTTATTTTGATAAGGAATTGTTGTAATTTGTTAATGGAATTATATTCATGTTTTAGACAGTGAATAATCCTTTAAAATAAAATGAATAGAATTGATGAAATTTATTAACAAGGTATATTCACGTTTTTGAATAGTGAATATTATGTTAAAGAAATTATTTTGGATGTGATGTTTGAAATAGAATTAAAACGATCTAAAGATGTTTTAAAAGGTGTTGAGATTCGAAACCATAGATTTCAACATTTATTGTTGAAATAGATGTTTTCGAGAAATAAAAGGAAATGGTGGACTATAACACTGTTGTTATAGTAAATGATTCGAAAGGAAATATTTGGTATTGTATTAGGATTTATATATCTATTTTAATTTTGAATCCCTATACTAGTGATTTTGGGTTGTCGTAACGATGTTTTACGCAACATTCGTTTTGTCCCAAATAAATATCTTTAAGAGAATAATTTCCTTAAAGAATGAAATATATACTTAAGTTCGATTAGAGTATATCAAATATTTTCTAAGTGTAGAAAATAAAAAGACTTGTGAATTACTTATAAATATATAAGTATGGAAATGTTTTTCCATCGTAAAATGAAAAGTAAAGAGAATTTATCTTTTTGAAGATAAATTGAAAATGAATAATTGAAAACGTATATTCATAAATATTTTTGGAAATATAAATTCAATATGGAATTTATAAATGAAACTTGGAATTCGTTTTGAAAATAAATATCGAATGGTTTTGAAGAATGGAAAATATATATATATCTTGTAAAGATATTTTTGGAAAATAAATAATTTGGAAAATTATTTGGAATCTGGTGATGTTGGCATATCTATTGATAGTTCAATAACCGACTATCAATATTTACCTTTAAATAGGTATTTGTTGTGATTTGCTTGAATTTGAATGCCACACTTATTTTTTTTAAAATAAGCGCTCACTATTCGGGTTAACCGGGAAAGGACCTTGGGGTCGTATAACCCATTTCGAATATGTGATACGTCATTATGAATTGCATTTGAAGATCGGTGTTGAAGACCGGATATTTTCGAAAACGAAAGGGTTTCTTGTTGATTGTCTCTGCACTGGCTGATCCCCGGTATTGAGATCTCCATATGTGATGGGAAATTCGGACGTGATTAGAGATTATCCGGATTGCAAGGACTTCTTTGTAAGTGCCTTCGGTTCTGTTCGATCCCGGAACAGACTTGTATGGATAGTATGTCTGACATTACAAATTGAGATATAAAGCCGATTTCTTTCAAATATATTTCTGTTGGTGGCGGAGAATTTATTCTCTTAGCTTAACACCCTTCTCTGAGACGTACGAGCTTAGAGGTTATATAGTTGAAAGTTATCAGCGATATATTCCCAATTTGGTAATGTGACATGCTGAGTGTTGCTGTGAAATGATCATTGTGTTGATTATTTATGATAGGATCATTTATTTGATCGTCTATCTTGGTGATCATTTCTATGATCATTTGTTAACCCAAAGCATGGCTTTTGTATAAAGTATGTTTTTGTGGACGTGACTTCGTCGAGCCTCACAAACCGGTAATGGTCGAAACAGGAATTGTGCGGCAAGGTTTCCAGGGATCACTTCCCTAGGGTATGACCATTCCTTCTGGAAAAGGGTAGTATCATGGTATGGAGCCCAGATACTTACTCATGTTGAAAACACTTTGTTATGATTGTGTGATGATGGTGACGAGCGCTCGTTTAAAGGTCCCAAAGGACCGGGGGTGGCATATCTGAGGGTTTGTAATATCCCTTGGGAAAAGGGGTTCCCGGCCTTGTTTAGCAGAGAACGGTTTGGTTCTCGGGGCGTCCTTCCAGAGGCGTTTCCCTGTGGCAATGGGAAGTTCCTTGGCCTGACCATTTGTTGGAAAATCCATTCTTCAAATACGAGCCTTGTACGGTATTAGTTGTATTACCTGCCATCTACTTATGGTGGCGCCCCACTGTTTGGATGGTAGCTATAGTAGGCATAGTTCGAAATGTCTATGCTGGCTAAGATTTATATCTTTATTTTCGAAATGAATTTTTCCTACACTATGCACTAGTAATAATATCAAATGTTCTTTTATATACGTATCAAGCATCTTTGACTATCATAAGGAGAAATCTCCTCCGATTCTGCGTTTGCATTGTGTGTGTGTGCGGGAGGCCTTATGGTAGTCTCATTTTTAAAAGCATTGCGAATTGACTTTAAAAATATTCCTCTATTTTGATTTTAAAGAAAAATAAACTGTTTTGAGTTCTCACACCAGTCACATGACCGACTCGGAGTTTATTGTTTTCCTTCCTAAACTCTGGGTGCCCACCAATTTCCACACGGGCAGTCAAGAGTTAAGGTTTATCAGGATATTCTAGAATTCAGGAGTTGTTGGAGGCAAGCTGGATGGCATAGCGTATTACTAGTATAGTACTTCTTTTTCCGCTGCATTGTTGTTGTTTGATGTTGTACACTCTGATGATATGATGTAATGTAATGTAATGTAATAACTGATATAGTTCTTTGTTTAAAGATTATTCATTTATCTATTATATGTTGTTCCTCTACGAATTGTGAGATTCTGATATTGTTCTGTTGTTTTCAGTTCCGTTCTATTTCCTATCTTCTTTTCTCTCTATTTTCTACTATCGTTTCTTTCTTCTTCTTCTTTTCTTTTTCTTAAAACCCTAACTATTCGGTTTTTCGGCAACGAAAAATCGTGTATGTTACATGAAACCTCCATGGTACACCCACTGCACGTACCTAATGTAACGACTCGCCGCCCTGACCGGCCCCAGTCGGTAATTAAACCAACTCGAAACGTTCAAAATGAAAGATTGTTAGTCAGTTTATAGAGTTTAAAAAGAATCAGCCACAGAATCACAGAATAATCATAATATTATTCATAAATGAATTTTTCTTACATACATATATCAGAGTTTGTACAATGCATTAAATTTTATACAGCGGAATATATCTTTGATTATTAAGTACAAGAAAAAAATTTCCAGAAAACTTTAGTGGAGTGCTTTCCCCTCTCTCTAACTTCGCTGCCTGAAAATCTTCAAGCCGTAAAAATACTCGGTCTGACCCGAGCATTTATTGCAAACACAAAAACACTCGAGTCAGGATTAATCTTTATTCAAGTAATTAAATTTGTAATAAACTGAATAAAATTGTAACAGAGATGACGAATCACATTAATCAATTTAAATCTATTATGGATTTTCATATTAACAACTTCAAAATTTTAAAATATGTCAATCTTGTGTGGCTGCAGTACACACGTATATTAATACACATGTGCACTGCCTCGCCAACACGTGTGCAAGCGCAAATCGGACAAATCACTGCAACAATATTTTTAAATGAAGTGCAACTACAAGATACAGTGAAGCATGTCATGGGTAAACAGTACCATGCCACTGCAGATATAAGGTCAAAGACCATATCACATCGAAGTGCAACAGAGCTTACGGCAACAACTACAAGTTCAATATAACAAGCTACAACCGATGATCAAACAAAGGGATGCAGACCAAACTACAGTACAACCGAGAAGCATACAACTATGTGTATACAAATGATCAGTGAGATAACCCAGGTACAAGAATGCAATCAACAAAGCAGCTCAAAGACAGAGTATATGCAACGCATCAAACTCAGGTGGACATATCAAAATTATGGAAATACAAAGTATTCAAATGAACACAGTAAGCTACATGATGATCTCAATATAGCAATGACAGAGTACATGCAAATGAAGATCACAAATGCAAGTGCAGAATCAATTTGGCACCAAACTGAACCCAACACCATAGGAACAAGATGAGACAGCAATAAAAGAGGCTGCAAAGCCAAATTTTTAACAAAGTGGCAAAGGTCAAGCTACTGACCAGTCACACAAATGCACACAGGCACTGTTACTACATAATGCCAGCAAAAAGGAGGTGAAAGCACAAAAATAATGCAATGCAATGTGAACATTGTCCATCATACATATGAATCAATTTCATATGTACAACCAACACCCAACAATGCAACAGTGAACAACACCAGTAAAAAGGGTCACAAAGAAATGGTTCCAAAATGAAATGAACCAGAGAAATGCAACTTCAAGGCATGAATCCATAGTGAAACAGACCAAGTGACAACAATGCAGAGCTCCACCAGGCAAGATGATAACCCATATATATACATACAAGAATGCATATATATATATATATATATATATATATATATATATATATATATATATATACATGCCAGAAATCAAGAAGACGATGTAACTTCAAATGAAAACATATGGGTCAGTGCAACATATGCAACTCAGTGAATTAGAGGCAACAAAAATCAGGCAACAGGAGCATATGGTGGTGCAGACTACAATTGATTGTAACAAAATAAACCAAATGCAACAGTGACCAACTTAAATGACAGCAATGCACAAATGCAAAGTGGAGTAAATGTCAACATGAAATGATCAAGGGTCAAAATAGAGACAAAGTCATGAGACTCAACATGTACATGTACTGATCAGTGAACCCAAAGCTAACAGAGCCAACACAAAATGACAACAGCAGAAGTGATCAAAGCAAAGCACAAGTGTGCAGCATCAAGTAGGACATACGAGCACACAGCAAAGCATGGACAAAGTTCCAAGTAAGAAATTACTAACAAACATCTTTTTCAACAGTTTAAAAACAAATTCAAATAGCATCTGTTCTTATCAATTTAAAAACAAAATTTATAGGATCAGTTCTCATCAGTAAAAAAAACAATGACAAATAGCCTCTGTTCTTATTAGTTTAAAAACAAATATCAAATAGCATTTGTTCTTATAAATTTAAAAACAAATATTGGGTAGAATCTGTTCTTAACAGTTTAAATTAAATTCAAATAGCATCTGTTCTTAACAATTTAAAATCAAATTTACAAATAGCAATTGTTCTTATCAGTTAAAAAAACAAATTCAGATAGCATCTGTTCTTAACAATTTAAAATCAAATTTACAAATAGCAATTGTTCTTATCAGTTAAAAAAAAAATTCAGATAGCATATGTTCTTAACAATTTAAAAATCAAATTTACAAATAACAATTGTTCTTATCAGTTAAAAAACAAATTCAGGTAGCATCTGTTCTTAACAGTTTAAAAATAAATCCCAAATAGTGTCTGTTCTTAACAGTTTTAAAAAAAAAAGGTTTAATTCTCAACAGTTTAAATCAAATTCAAAGAGCATCTGTTTTTAACAGTTTAAATTGGATTGACCGAGAGCAAAGAGCAATTGATAGCAAACAACACTCAAAACATAGCATGCAACCAAGATTCAATTCAAACAAATATAAAAACTTGAATTAAAACCAATCGTGAGCAAAGAACTCACCTTTGTCGATGTGAAGAACACGCGAGCGAATTGAAGCCGAAACAAACCCAAATTTCGAAAAGCCCTAATTGTGAAGAGAGGGACGAGGAAGAACTCGTGCGAAAACCCTAATTGTTGAATGACGAAGTGGAGACGAGGCCGCCATTTTTTTTCTTTCGATTGATTACTGAAGGGTTTCAATTGAATGGGGTATCGAATAAAAAGGGAAAGGGAACGTGTTTATGAAGAGGGAATGCGTGATGGAAGGCGTGAGTTAAGGCGTGTATCAAGCTGATGAAAGTAAGGCCCTGTATACTTATTTATTTTTATTTATTTTATGTTTATTTTTATATTATATTTTTTTTAAAATCCAATTGTTTTGTTAAAATTATGTTGTTAAAATTTTTCCAATGTAGTTACATTATATTTTACAAAATTTATAAATATGTTGTTTGAATTTTTAACTATGGGTATTGATATTTATTTTGTATCGATTAAAAATTTTATTCTATTATTTAAGTAAATGAAAAATGTTATTGAGACTAACCACAAATTTATTAATTTTCATAAATAATAATTCTTATACCCAAATTATTTCTCTAAGTCATTAGTTTGAATCTAAAATACAAATTCAATATTCAATTTCAACTTCAAATTTAAATTCAAATTCTATTCAACTTTAAACAGATTAAATTCTAATATTTAATCGCCAATTTATTCTAATAATTTGAAATTTAAGTCAAATCATCATTTAAATATTTAAAATAAATTAAATATTTACAAATTAAATTGTTCAATATTCAGGATCGTTACAATCTCCCCTACTTAAAAGAATTTCGTCCCGAAATTATAAGTTAGGAAAAATGATTGCTAAAATCTCTCCGATGTTTATATCCTACACAATTTTTCTAAGTTTCTAACTCACAATTAATTATAGGATTCATTCCACTTATTTCATCTCAGCAGTTTTGTTCATCGATTTCAATAATCAAGACACAAAAGTCTTTTACCAAATTTTTGACTTACAAAACTCAGATTTTTTTTAAACTTGAAATTCTTTCATGCTAAATATTTGCATATTACATCTTTTCCAAAGCTGTGTGCTTTCAAGATATTTTAAAGATCTTCTTCCTTAATTGATTAAGTTAGAATTATGTAATTCTAATTTCATATTATTGATTTTCTATTCAAAGTTTGAAAATACATGATAACTCAAAGTTTAACAAGTCCATCGTCGTTCTTACAGACATTAGGCATACGCTGGCCAGGCGCAAGACTAAAAATCTCCAAGTACTAAATATACTTGCTTCAACTCCCAGTGAAAATACTTTTTAAAAATTCTTTTAAAAATGGATATGGAAAGCACATTCCCCCATGGATCACAGTTTACCCGGCGGTTACGCTACTATCCCAGTAGAATCGCTTGTAACCTTAGATTTCACATCTCTCTTGAATTTCGCCATGGTTGTCGCCTTAGATCGCGGTCCACACGGCGGTTACGCTACTATCCCAGTAGAATCGCTCGTGGCCGTAGGCATCACGCCCCTCGAATTTCGCTTCGGTTTCTAGATCGCAGTTTACACGGCGGTTGCGCCACTATCCCAGTGGAATCGCTTGTAACTGTAGGCATCACGCCCCACGAATTACGCCAGCATCAATTCACCTAATCCCAAACACGATGATCCATCGTGGGGGATCCCAGTCAGTCCCAATGGACATTCCACTAATGGAAATTCTACGTAGCTACGATTTCCAATGGACACTCCACCGAGTTCCAATCACCTTCACAAATAATTAATGGAAGGTACATTTCCATATCCTCAGTTTTTAGAAAACATATGTCATATACATATAGTACTTCACTTCACATTTCGTACATATCATACCTATGTAAACCTACACAGGACTTTTCATAATAATGACTTTCCAAACTGATGGTTTTCGATTTATTATATTCACATATATAAGTTACGAAAACTCAATTCACATTCATAACAAATAGAGGATTCCAAATTTTCCATCACGTTTAAAATTTTCCTCTAAATCGATTTGAAAATTTAAGGTTATCTCAAACCTAATTCACATTCATAATCCAATTCATTATCGACTTCACATTCGATTTGGATTTCACGTTACATCGTCAATTCTCAACACATAATTGATGTCTATCGATATATAACCTCTAAGCTCGTATGTCTCAGAGAAGGATGTTAAGCTAAAAGAATAAATTCTCCGCCACCACAGATATATATTTAATAGAGATCAAATGCTATGTCATCAATTCACAATGTTAGATATACAATCCCAATCGACTATCCAAAATTCAAAGCTCAACTTATATTGTTTTTGATGTCAAAGTTAAACTCACTTTTAACTCAAAATTCAATCTTTTTGGAAAATATTCAAATTGAACTAATTGTTCAAATTTCTCAAAATAATATCTTTACAAGATACATAATTTTCACACTTAACCATTTGAAACTAATTTCAAATATTCATTTTTCAATTTATCTTTAAAAGATAAAATTTCAAACCTTTCATTTCATATTGGAAAACATTTCCATACTTATTTAATAAGTAATTCACAAGTTCATTTATTTTCAACTCGGAAAATATTCAATATACTTGAATCAAAATTAAGTATATATTCCATTCTTTAAGGAAGGCGTTCTTTTAAACACATTTATTTGAGTCAAAACGAATGTTGCGTAAAACATCGTTACAACAACTCAAAAATCACAAGTATAGGGATTCGGATTTAAAATAGATATATAAATCCCAATACTATAAACAACATTTCCTTCCGGAAACCATTTACTATAACAACAATGTTATAGTCCACCATTTCCTTATTTTTCTCTCGAAAACGTCTATTTCAACAATGAATGTTGAAATCTATGTATTCGATACTTAATGCATTTTAAAACATCTTTAAAACCATTAACTTTTCCAATTTCAACTTCAACTTAATTCATAGTTTGAATTCCTCATACTTTTCATAATATTATTTCTAAACCAATTTCAAACTTTTCAATATTAAGTTTTTCACTTAACTTAATTTTCCGCACGTTTAAATTCAAATTCATCACTGAATTTATTAAACCTATAATGGATTATCATGTTGACAACTTCAAATTTGAAATCTAAATCTCATTTGAACTTTACATTTACTTTCTATTTCAAAAATAATCAACTAGTTCTTTAGTAAATTATTCATCGAATTGGTTCCATTAGATCTATATTTCCATATTAACCTCATTTCATAATATCACTTCCCTAAAACATATATGTTTTATTCAATAATATATTCATTGTCCAAAATCATGAATATACTTATTCAAATCAATTCAGTGTTTCTACACTTTTATTTAAAAGATTATCCACTGTCCAAAATCGTGAATAAAATTCCCAACCAACTTTTACTATCACAATATTTAACTTAAAGGATAATTCGCTGACCAAAATCACGAATATATCTCCTTTAATAACTTCTATTTTTCATTTATCAAATTCAATTGGTTTCGAATTTATAAACAATCTTTACAAATTCCATTTCTATTTATAAACTTCGATTTATAAATCTTCTTTATTAATTCAACTTAATTTATATAACTCAATTATATACCAAAAGTTCATATAATAAGTTAAGTACTTATAATCCATTTATTCACTAAATCATTCTCCAAAACATTTGAAATTAATTTTCAAAAGAATTCAGAATCAAATTCTCAAGTTATAGTTTAATTATCCTCTTGGCTATAACTAAATTGAAATATCATTTTATTTCACAATTATTATTTTGGAGAGATTCAAAATATTCGATTTAAACCAATTCATTAATTCACTTCACTTATATTTTATTTTTCATAAATCTCAATAATTCGATAATGGATTTCGAATGAGAAACTATCGCAATCCTAAATTTAGAGAGGGGAATTTTCAAAAAAAAATTTGAATTTTCAAAATACCTTTATTTTTTCCAAAGAAAACAATTTCATACTTCTTTAGATTTGAAAACATTTTTCTTTAAAGTGGTTCTAGTAACTATTCATATTAAACATCATAAACTGAGCTTTGAGTAAACCAAAGCTCTGATACCACTTTTTTAACGACCCGCCGCACTGACCGCCCCCAGTCGGTAATTAAACCAACTCGAAACGTTCAAAATGACGGATTGTTAGTCAGTTTATAGAGTTTAAACAGAATCAGCCATAGAATCACAGAATAATCATAATATTATTCATAAATGAATTTTTCTTACATACATATATCAGAGTTTGTACAATGCATTAAATTTTATACAGCGGAATATATCTTTGATTATTAAGTACAAGAAAAAAAATTCCAGAAAACTTTAGTGGAGTGCTTTCCCCTCTCTCTAACTTCGCTGCCTGAAAATCTTCAAGCTGCAAAAATACTCGGTCTGACCCGAGCGTTTATTGCAAACACAAAAACACTCGAGTCAGGATTAATCTTTATTCAAGTAATTAAATTTGTAATAAACTGAATAAAATGGTAACAGAGATGACGAATAACATTAATCAATTTAAATCTATTATGGATTTTCATATGAACAACTTCAAATTTTTAAAATCTGTCAATCCTGTGTGGCTGCAGTACACACGTATATTAATACACATGTGCATTGCCTCGCCAACACGTGTGCAAGCGCAAATCGGACAAATCACTGCAACAATATTTTTAAATGAAGCGCAACTACAAGATACAGTGAAGCATGTCATGGGTAAACAATACCATGCCACTGCAGATATAAGGTCAAAGACCATATCACATCGAAGTGCAACAGAGCTTACGGCAACAACTACAAGTTCAATATAACAAGCTAGAACTGATGATCAAACAAAGGGATGCAGACCAAACTACAGTGCAACCGAGAAGCATACAACTATGTGTATACAAATGATCAGTGAGATAACCCAGGTACAACAATGCAATCAACACAGCAGCTCAAAGACAGAGTATATGCAACGCATCAAACTCAGGTGGACATATCAAAATTTTGGAAATACGAAGTATTCGAATGAACACAGTAAGCTACATGATGATCTCAATATAGCAATGACAGAGTACATGCAAATGAAGATCACAAATGCAAGTGCAAAATCAATTTGGCACCAAACTGAACCCAACACCATAGGAATAAGATGAGACAGCAATAAATGAGGTTGCAAAGCCAAATTTTTAACAAAATGGCAAAGGTCAAGCTACTGACCAGTCACACAAATGCACACAGGCACTGTTACTACATAATGCCAGCAAAAAGGAGGTGAAAGCACAAAAATAATGCAATGCAATGTGAACATTGTCCATCATACATATGAATCAATTTCATATGTACAACCAACACCCAACAATGCAACAGTGAACAACACCAGTAAAAAGGGTCACAAAGAAATGGTTCCAAAATGAAATGAACCAGAGAAATGCAACTTCAAGGCATGAATCCATAGTGAAACAGACCAAGTGACAACAATGCAGAGCTCCACCAGGCAAGATGATAACCCATATATATACATACAAGAATGCATATATATATATATATATATATATATATATATATATATATATATATATATATTTATACATGCCAGAAATCAAGAAGACGATGTAACTTCAAATGAAAACATATGGGTCAGTGCAACATATGCAACTCAGTGAATTAGAGGCAACAAAAATCAGGCAACAGGAGCATATGGTGGTGCAGACTACAATTGATTGTAACAAAATAAACCAAATGCAACAGTGACCAACTTAAATGACAGCAATGCACAAATGCAAAGTGGAGTAAATGTCAACATGAAATGATCAAGGGTCAAAATAGAGACAAAGTCATGAGACTCAACATGTACATGTACTGTTCAGTGAACCCAAAGCTAACAGAGCCAACACAAAATGAGAACAGCAGAAGTGATCAAAGCAAAGCACAACTGTGCAGCATCAAGTAGGACATACGAGCACACAGCAAAGCATGGACAAAGTTCCAAGTAAGAAATTACTAACAAGCATCTTTTTCAAAAGTTTAAAAACAAATTCAAATAGCATCTGTTCTTATCAATTTAAAAACAAAATTTATAGGATCAGTTCTCATCAGTAAAAAAAAACAATCACAAATAGCCTCTGTTCTTATTAGTTTAAAAACAAATATCAAATAGCATTTGTTCTTATAAATTTAAAAACAAATATTGGGTAGAATCTGTTCTTAACAGTTTAAATTAAATTCAAATAGCATCTGTTCTTAACAATTTAAAATCAAATTTACAAATAGCAATTGTTCTTATCAGTTAAAAAAACAAATTCAGATAGCATCTGTTCTTAACAATTTAAAATCAAATTTACAAATAGCAATTGTTCTTGTCAGTTAAAAAAACAAATTCAGATAGCATCTGTTCTTAACAATTTAAAAATCAAATTTACAAATAGCAATTGTTCTTATCAGTTAAAAAAACAAATTCAGATAGCATCTGTTCTTAACAGTTTAAAAATAAATCCCAAATAGTGTCTGTTCTTAACAGTTTTAAAAAAACAAGGTTTAATTGCATCTGTCCTCAACAGTTTAAATCAAATTAAAGAGCATCTGTTTTTAACAGTTTAAATTGGATTGACCGAGAGCAAAGAGCAATTGATAGCAAACAACACTCAAAACATAGCATGCAACCAAGATTCAATTCAAACAAATATAAAAACTTGAATTAAAACCAATCGTGAGTAAAGAACTCACCTTTGTCGATGTGAAGAAAACGTGAGCGAATTGAAGCCGAAACAAACCCAAATTTCGAAAAGCCCTAATTGTGAAGAGAGGGACGAGAAAGAACTCGTGCGAAAACCCTAATTTTTGAATGACGAAGTGGAGACGAGGCCGCCATTTTTTTTTCTTTCGATTGATTACTGAAGGGTTTCGATTGAATGGGGTATCGAATAAAAAGGGAAAGGGAACGTGTTTTTGCAGAGGGAATGCGTGATGGAAGGCGTGAGTTAAGGCGTGTATCTAGCTGATGAAAGTAAGGCCCTGTATACTTATTTATTTTATGTTTTTTTTTATATTATTTTTTATTTATTTTAAATCCAATTGTTTTGTTAAAATCATGTTGTTAAAACTTTTCCAATGTAGTTACATTATATTTTACAAAATTTATAAATATGTTGTTTGAATTTTTAACTATGGGTATTGATATTTATTTTGTATTGATTAAAAATTTTATTCTATTTTATTTAAGTAAATGAAAAATGTTATTGAGACTAACCACAAATTTATTAATTTTCATAAATAATAATTCTTATACCCAAATTATTTCTCTAAGTCATTAGTTTGAATCTAAAATACAAATTCAATATCCAATTTCAACTTCAAAGTTAAATTCAAATTCTATTCAACTTTAAACAGATTAAATTCTAATATTTAATCACCAATTTATTCTAATAATTTGAAATTTAAGTCAAATCATCATTTAAATATTTAAAATAAATTAAATATTTACAAATTAAATTGTTCAATATTCAGGATCGTTACACCTAACAAGCCTCATATCACAGTCTAAGACCACCCCATATATCGAAAACCAGTACACACCCAAAATAAGATCAAAACTAAAGAAACCAAGATACAATACCTCACAGTCAAACTCTACTGTAAGAATCAAAATTTTCAAACCTCGGTAAAGCTAGATAAGTAAGCCGATCCTCCAACTAGGTTTGAGATTACAACCAGATCTGAAATGATGGAAACGTCTAAATGAAGTCCCTTAACAAGAGAACTAGAGATAAAGGAATGAGATGCTCCTGAATCTAACAAGGCGTGCGTTGAGATATTGAAAATGGAACACAAACCTTCCATCATAACTTTCTCATGCCCTGCCATTTGTTTTTCAAACTCTAAAGTCAACTTATCCTAGTAGGCTACTTAATCCTATTTATCTGACTCCAAATTTATTTCTTCCCTTTCTAAGTGAATATCAAAACATTTTTATTTCGTCTTTTCAACAAAGATCATAAATTTCTCAAAGCGAATTAGTCTTTAAAACTATAAAATCTGCATTTTCATTTCTTTTACAGTTTAGTTCAACTTCTGATTTTTACCATTTCCACACAACCAGTAAGTCGCCTAAGATTTTAAAATCATCTCATTTTCAAATTTCAAAAATCTAGAAAGTTTTAAAACTGATAAATTCTCTTTTAAAATTTTAACTCACTAGCATTTACCCATATATTTCCAAATATTATTTACTTCAAAGAAAATTTCAAAAGTAGTGCTTATGGACTTTTCAAATTCTATTTTTTTACAAAATTTCCATTAGTGAAAGTGAAATGCACAAAGGAGATAAATGCAACAATGTGTAAAATAAAATGCTAACAGTATTGAAAAATATAGCTTTCCTTATTTTTTTTCAAATTCTTTTTATTTTCTTTTTAACGAAAATTAAGTGGTCTGTCTGATTATTTTATTAAACTAAAATATCAGACACTCACTGCTTCCATTAAAAGAAACATACACATTGAGGGTGAATATAACAGTGTGCTTAAAAAGTTCTACGATGGTTATTGAAAAACAACCTATAACAATTTCTTTTTGCATAATTTCAATAAAATTTATTTGACAAATTTCATATCATTTTCCTTTCTCTTATAAATATAAGATTTCCACTACTTTTATTGTAACGACTCGTTAAATTTGATAATGTTAAATGAATTAAATTAATATAATTTTTAATCTAATTTAGAATAAAATAAAAGCCTTAATATTTTATTTGAGAAAAACGTAGTAATTTGTTATAGTAATTGGAATTTAATGTAACAATAAAATTTTATGATAATAGATTTGGATAATGTAATTTGTCACATTTTGTTAAAAGATTTAATTTTAAGAAACCAATATAATGCAATACAAAGGTGTTTGAAATGACTGTTGGGTTTTAAATGGAGTGTATATAAATAGTGAAAATCATTATAACCTCTTAATTTAATACGATTGTTTAATTAATACTAAAAGAATAAAATTTGAAATAGTATTAATGTAATAATAACTGAATTTAAGTGCAACCATATTTATGGAAGTGAATTGGATTTTTGTGGATGTTAACATTGAATAAATTTATTTAGAGTAAAAAGGATTTAAAAGCATGTTTTGGATAGAATGTTAAATTCATGGATTTGGTGTAAGTAACTAGAATTTAATCCTATAAGATTTGGAACTGAATGTATGAAGATAATTTTGTAGAAATAGTTAATTAACAACTTAATTGTGCATACCTAATATAATATAAATAACAAAAGGACTAGAACTTGATTTGCCTAGGTATGTATATATATTGATAAACTATAACCAAGTGAGAAATTTGGTAGTAAATAGGGAATAAGTTGACTAAGGCAATTAGTAATTTAATAAATGAATGCATAGTAAGTAAGTGGAAATTTATTTTATTCAGATTAAATTTAACAACTATTAATCTAACAGTTTATATTCAGTAATAATCTATATAACTGTTAACTAGCAGTTTATAGGCAAACAAATAAATTCTAACTATCAATTAATACGCAATAAATAAATTAAATTGACAGTTAAATTTAATAAATGCAATTCAACAAATATGAGTGAAATAAACATGCCAAATACTCATAAATAAATTTCTATTCATTTCTTAAATTAATTTAACAAACATAAAAGCTTCTAGTAGTTGTGAGTGGGTTAAAACACTCACCTTTTGAATTTAAATTGAATTCAAATCCAATTTAAACCCAAAATTTTGACGGTCTCAGAATTTGTTCAAACCAGCGTCAACAGATCCGGAATTTAAATACGAACCTAACAAAAAAAAATCGCGCATGAAACGGAGTTCGTATGCGAAAGTTATAGCAATATTTGTGATTGAAATTCAAATAAAAATAAAATGAAAAGGGAGAACACATTTACATTCTAAGCCACGTCAGCACTAACTTTTTTCCAGAGACAAATGCGTTGCTCTCTCTTCCCCTACGCAACCAGTACGTGCTTGACCGAACGAAACCCATCCTCATCCAAACTTTGACCAGCAAATTCGATCGACTCCGTCCAACAGGCCACCTCCAACCACTGCCATCTTCGAGCCCAAGACGAGCCCCACCTCTCCATGGCCACGACATAGCCTTCAGTTGCCCAGACTCCTACCAGTCGCCATGAGAAACCAAGGGTTTCGAACCCTAAAACCAAAATTACGCGACGATCTAACCATCAAACTGCCTCAAAAATTATATAGATGCACTCCCCTCAGTCGCCTCTCCAATACCCAGAAAAGGTTTGACGATCCGACGAAGTTTGCGACGACGATGATGAATGGTCACGGACTATTTGAATTAATTCTGGTCAAATGAATGTTCAAAACCGAAAACGAATTGCACCAGTAGACTACGTGCCTCGAGAACATTAACATATATTTTTGTGGAATTTTTCTGAAGTGTTTGCATTTTCACTGAAATTTGGATTGGGGTAGATCTAGGTTGCATTCATTTGAGGAGGAGAAGGAGATGAAGAAATGAACGTACAGCAAAAGGGAAAATAAAATGGGGCTAGGGTTTATAACCGTGCTTATATAGGTAGACTAGAGATAGCGTAGATGGATCGGATAAGTGAACGTACGAAACAAACTATGGCCCAAAAAACCCGCTATGCCTCCGGAACCGAATTTATTAAATCTATATATCCAAATAGGTATTTTAAGATATTCTGAACGCGATGGAAAAAGTTTCACGTCCAAATTTGATCGTATGAAGAAGTTATGCTGAAAACAAAATTTTCAAATTGATTTCAAATTGATTTTGTTAAAATTGATTTCAAGGCGTTTCACGCACGTACGATCAAACGACAAGTCCGATCGATACAAAACTTGAAACCCTATAATAATTCACCGATACGGATCCGATGAAACTGGTTTCGTCGAAATCCGAGTCCGTGGCCAAAATGGCTATTTTTAATATTCATTAAATAAATTAAATAAATTATAAAAATCCAATTTTTACATCTAAATTCAAAAATTGACCAAATTTCCTCCCTTTAAATTTTCTTAACTATTTACTCCAATTCTAAACAATTTAAGTGTCAATAGTTGTTCTATTCATCAATTCAAATGTAAATTCTTAACTTCAATATTAATTCCAAATTTAATAAATTCAAAATTATAAGTTTGATTAAATTTATTAAATTCACTTTCTTTCTATTATTCAAGGTTATTGATGTCAATTTAATGAAACTAACATTGGCTCAATATCTATACATTAAAAATCTCAATTCTAAACTTAGATTTCAACTTATGAAATAGTTAAATAATAAATTCCATCTAAACCTACATCTTCCTACTATCTAAATATTTAGAAAAATTACTTACCACTTTTTATTGTAAATTTCTAAACTAGTAGATTTGTGTCATTTCTAGCCCTCTGGATATTTTAAATTAACTAAAAGCAAATTTACATATAATTTCCATCGTCAATTATTTTAGTGAATAAATCTTCAAAGGTTACTGCAATTAATCCCATAAATTGCAATAAATTCTAATAAATTTGACTCTATTTGATTACAACTCACAAATAAATCAATTATTCCCCAACTACAAAGTTACCGTTTCTTATATATATATCACTACAGTAATACTTCCAAATGTTCATCCTTTGTTTGCATAAATTACTGTATTCAATTGAATTGTAATATTGTTAACTTACACATAAATAAAACTTAACAACTAATAGAATAAATAACTTACAAAATTTGTTGTCATAAATATATTTTATAAGTCTACACTTAATTATTATCTTATAATACGTTTTTACGTTACTATAAAATTTATACACTCTTCCGTTACCATATTAATAATTACTAAAGTAACGTTCATTCTTAATAACAACGTTATATTATTCAACATATAAAAGGACTCCATTCCCCAAATACATTCATTTATATTTATTCCCTTAAAGTTCTCCTTTATTGACTAGACACATTAATTTAGATTCATTTACATCGAATGCCCTTCTTAGCTATATACTCAATACATGTTAAATCTACATAATTTTTACCCTTTTATTCAAATTCACTTATACCATCAATAACAAAATGTTGCCCTAAATTTAGATTCAATTATATACATTAGATAAATGGGTAAACTTTTGTAATTATACTATATATGAAAATATTTTTATGCATAAATTTCCACTTACTTACTATGCATTCATTTATTAAATTACTAATTGCCTTAGTCAACTTATTCCCTATTTACTACCAAATTTCTCACTTGGTTATAGTTTATCAATATATATATATATATATACATACCTAGGCAAATCAAGTTCTAGTCCTTTTGTTATTTATATTATATTAGGTATGCACAATTAAGTTGTTAATTAACTATTTCTACAAAATTATCTTCATACATTCAGTTCCAAATCTTATAGGATTAAATTCTAGTTACTTACACTAAATCCATGAATTTAACATTCTATCCAAAACATGCTTTTAAATCCTTTTTACTCTAAATAAATTTATTCAATGTTAACATCCACAAAAATCCAATTCACTTCCATAAATATGGTTGCACTTAAATTCAGTTATTATTACATTAATACTATTTCAAATTTTATTCTTTTAGTATTAATTAAACAATCGTATTAAATTAAGAGGTTATAATGATTTTCACTATTTATATACACTCCATTTAAAACCCAACAGTCGTTTCAAACACCTTTGTATTGCATTATATTGGTTTCTTAAAATTAAATCTTTTAACAAAATGTGACAAATTACATTATCCAAATCTATTATCATAAAATTTTATTGTTACATTAAATTCCAATTACTATAACAAATTACTACGTTTTTCTCAAATAAAATATTAAGGCTTTTATTTTATTCTAAGTTAGATTATGTTAACGTTAAAATTTGAACGCTAACACCCCGATGTATGAGTTGTAGTTGTGAAAGCACCACCCGACGACTCGGGAACAGATTACAAGCAGATAATAGTAGAAAAGCGGTAAACAACAACAATTTTATAGTGGTTCGGCTTTAGGGTATAGCCTACGTCCACTTTAAGTACTTTTATTAATAATCTCGTTACAAGCTGATACAATTCTTCCCAAACACAATACACTTTGAATTACAAGAGACTTAGAACAAGTAGCTTAAACTTCGATGAAGATGAGAGTTTTCGAATCCATGTTGGATGTATGTGATCTCTTCTTGAAGTTGTTTGTAGCGTTCTTAATGTCTTGAGAGCTTCAAGTGTTGGATTGGATTAGTTTGGAATGCAGCAGAGTAACGGTGTTTGAAGGAAATCAGCCAAAAGTCCCCCTTGAAGTTGGAGCTAAGGTCGTATTTATAGGCAATTCTAGGCAGGAAACATGTACCAAGTCCTAAGTCGTAACCGACCTAAGTTGGGTCGTGGACGACTTAAATTAAGTCGTGAGTCAGTTATCACTTAAATGCTGGGTCAAGACTTCTTCAAGGCATCCCTGCTGAACCCTAGATGTACCACAAGTCCTAAGTCGCAAACGAGTCAACCGGTCCTCTCATAAGCGATGCGGCATTGAACCTTAACTTTGTAGTCTCAAGTCGTGTACGACTTATCATATGTCGTAGGTCGTGACCGACCTAAACTGATTCTCGGCTTGTGGCTTAACTGGGGTTAACGAGTCATGGTGCAGTATCGAATTTGCCTTTATGGCCTTAGGTCGTGAACGACATAGTAAAGGTCGTAAGCCGGTCACGACTTAGGCGTAGTCGTTTTAACTCCTCGTCCCTCGAGTCGTTAAGTCATAGTCCCTTTAAGTTGTTGGACCGTTACTCCCTTGGGTCATTTAGGTTGTAATGACTTAAGGCGTAAACTTCCTTAAGTCGTGTCATCCTTAACTAGTAAGATTATGCAGACCTTAGGTCGTCAGGCCGTAATGTTCTTAGGTTGTGAAGGCCTTAAGTCGTAGACCTTATCTCGTAGACCCTTTAACCCGTGAAGGCCTTAAGTCGTAGACCGTATCTCGTAGACCCTTTAACCCGTGGAGGCCTTAAGTCGTAGACTCCTTAACTCGTAGAGGCCTTAAGTCGTGGATCCTATCTCGTAGATTCCTTAACTCGTAGAGGCCTTAAGTCGTGGATCCTATCTCGTAGATTCCTTAACCCGTGAAGGCCTTAAGTCGTAAACCTTAACTCGTAGAGGAAACCGGGTTAACACTTCCCCTCGAAGCACATGCCTTAAGTCGTAAGTCGTGTGCTTCGACTCATCATAACCCTGGTGTGCCGATTCGAGTTCCACTTCCCTGAGGTATAAAATGCTTGGGTCGTTCCTCCTATTTCCTTCTTCCCATTACTTACCTCTGAGCTATTTCTTCCATTAACACGTCCTCGAGCTTTCGGAAACAAATTCAACCAGTTCATCTTACCGTTGATTCAGTTCCTATAATCCTCATCATCGCATCGCGTAAATAAATCCGCAGTTCATTTGATTCCGCGATAGCTATTAACTTGCGAATTTAATCCAGTTCCTTATACCACGCTTCATCACAATTGTTGCCACGATCGATTGCTGGTGAGCTCGAGGAAGTTTGATTAGGTTTTGGATAATTCGCGAGGAGAGGATAATGGGTTTCAATCTATTTATATTTTATTTTTATCAGGCTGTTAGGGGTTTGGAGAAGACGAGATAATAGTTAGTGGGTTCATTGGTTTAGGGGTGAGACGGTCTATGGGTTTAGGAATGGAGATAAGGTTATTTGTCTAGTTGGGGCATGAGTTTTAGGTCGTAACTGAGTTAAGACTTAGAAGGATTTGTATCTTTCTGACTTGAAGCCTTGTCTTTCTTTTATGATTCACGATTCAAAGGACTACCGACTCAAAGCCTCAACGACTCAAAAGTGAAGCGACCTATCCTGTTTCTCCTCATAATTCTTTAGGTCGTGGACGAGTCAACCAGAGAACCAACGACTTAACTTAAACCGAAGAAAAATTCTTAACTCGTAGACGAGTTAGCACTTAAGTTGTTGCCGAGTTATCACTTGAGTCGTTTACGACCTAGCTCTTGAGTCGTCTACGACTCAGCACTTGCATTTTTAAACTCTGCTTAGACCTTGAACTGTTGCATGGATTTTGATCTGTTGAACTTTGCTGCATTCTTTTACAGATTACTTTAACTTGTGGGTTAACAATCTGTTTAATATGATATTTACAGAAAATTGGGACGAATATACTGCCATCAACCGCCCACATCAAATGACAGATTAGTTAATAACAGATAATTAACTTAAGTAAATTGTGTGAACGAAGTGCTATCGATTTCAAGTAGAATATTAAAGCAACACTGAAATAGTCAATTGAAACTGACCAGCCTGCACTAATATTATGCTTGAACTTCAAATTAACAAGTTCTGAAATTACCGTAGTCGATCAATCGTCGACCAGTTTAATTCCAGTTATATTTACTTGCTATTTTTATCAGTTTTGCATGACACTTCACACTTTTAGGAAACGTGCACCTTCATATTTGAATATCCAGTTGCTTGTGTAGAATGACTTCTCAGGAAGAAGATGCAACAGTTCAGACGGGAGAGGCAACTGTTCTTCCAGCTCCACTAGTTAATCCTCCCGAAAGAGTTCCTACTACACTATCATATAAAGTTTTTCGCCAGCTGTGTGCTCAGTTTGGCATTGCTGAATCAGATGCCATTCTTCCTGAGAGAAGTAACACTGCTGACATAGCACCTTCTGGCTTTGTGACAGTTAACAGGCATATGTGCCTAAGTGGGGGCGTTCCTCCTTTCAATGACTTTTTCCAACAACTTCTTCATCAATTGGCCATTGCTCCATCCCAACTACACCCCAATGGCTACGCCATTCTAATGGGGTTGTGTGTGCTATTTAGGAGAACACTTGATCGACTTTCGAGCTTTGATGAAATTTGCTACTTATGCTCCTTTAGCCGGACCAAAGATCATCCTTCTATTACTGTTGTGAGAAGCGCCCGAAACCGCAAATTAATTGTTGGCCTTCCCGACACTGCTCACGGGTTTCTAACTCAGTTCTTCTTCGTTCGTTGCCCCCCGGGGTTTTATGCTCTGTGGAGGGAAGGAAGTAAGATCACCCATCCTTGCTTCGTTTGTTATCTGGCCTTTGTGAGACAGACCTGCTAAGTGTTAACTCTGCTTCTTTTATTTTCAGCGCTGCCTCCTCCCTCTAGGAATCCCAGTCACAAGTCGACTTTCGAGAGGCTTAAGGCCGTACCGGTTGAGGAGGGAGATATTCAATTTTTGTTGAAAGATGAGTTTCTGCATCAGTACGGACTTTTGCATACTTCTCGTTCTACGCGTCCTCATGAAATTCCAGACTCCCCAGCTAGAGTGTTGGATGCCTCAGTTTCTACTAGCACATCCATATCTAAAGGACCTTCTCCTGAGACTTCGCTAGTGAAGTGTTCCACTTCTGTTGATGCTGCAGGGCCGTCTGACAAACTTGCCCCGGTTATCGAGGAAGAAGAGCCTCAGGGATCTTCCCATCATTCACAAGAATCTGGTGAAAAAGCTGAGAAATCCAGTCCTGTTAAGCAAAGCAGGGACGATACTTTCGAAGGACTGAGCGACCTTTTTGCTACTTCACAAGAGATCTTTAAAGAAGATCCTATCACTGCCGGGATTTCTTCTTCAGTAGTTGAAGCTACTTCTACTTTGCAACAGTTGCCGTCGACTCAAGAGTTGACGCTATCTATTACACCCACAACTACTCCCCAATTAAAGAGTGGTTCGTAGACTGAAGCGCGTAGTTTGCACGTCACACACACTTAGAATTCCTGGCACTTTTATGCTCTCTCTTTTCTTTTTTAAACGTTTGAAGGATTCTCAAGTTTTATTTCTTCTTTTTAAATTTTAGGTTTACCAATGAGGCGAGGCAGCTCGTACTATGATGACTTTAAGCGATATGGGAAACGCAGCCAGTATGGCTATCAATCCTATCCTCCTATTCATAGAGAGACTGATGAAGAAAGGGCAGCCCGGAAGGCTCGGGAAAGACATGATTATGAAGAACGCTTTGGAAGACCAGATAGTCGACATGATTCCTCCCACAGAGAGAGTGACTCCCTTAAACGCAAATCTCATGATGATAGAGGGAAGAGTCACACAACTGATGACTCGAGCAAACGAGCCAAAGTTATTGAGGAGCCAATGCCTGTGCCTTCAGAGAAGATTACTGCTCCTACTTCTTCTCAATCTCCTGCCCCTTCCCCTACTGATATCCAAGCAATCATTAATAGGCCATCTTACCAAGTTGGACCAGGTCCAGCCACTCTTCAACGCCGATTTCCTAATTGGTGTTTAAAAGGAGTTCGCTTTGACCTCGATCTGGTTCCCATAGATAAAAATGCTATGCTGCGGAACCTTGATGCAGTCAGAACTGATATTGAGAGGATGTCATCTTGGCAGAAACTCGTTGATGAGCTCCAAAGGGTGAATAGGGCCAATCTTGAAGCTATGCTTACCATGGAGAACGACAAAACTGAATGGCAAAAGATCCTTAAACAGCATGATGCAGAAATGAGGAGTATCGCCGATTATAATGAGAAACTTGAGGCAGAAGTTGGGAAACTTAAAGAGGAGCTTGCTACTTCTTCCACTTCTTATTCTCAAAGGGAAAGTGTGCTTCTTCAACAGGTGCGGGATGCTCATGCCGCGCAAAGGGATGCTGAGGCCAAGGCTAATGAGTTGGAGCAGATTATAGAGGGCAACCGTACTGACATTACTCAGTTGCGAGGACAAACTGGCCTTCAGGCTGCAGAGATTGAAAAATTGAAAGCCCAGTTATCCAAAGTCGAGAGAGAGCGGGATGAGGCTGTTGCGGGCAGAATTACCGCCGAAGAGGCCCATGAAGCTACCAAAGCTGATATTGGCTCGACACTATTTGATTTCTACTTGCAATGTATATTGGGGCGTGGCAGTCTTGCATTCCTGGGCCCCAAGTATGAGATTACCCTGGCCGAAGTGTGGGAGGCCGCACTAGATATGTTTAAAGGGGCCGGGAACACTGAAGAGGAGTTGGAGGTGCACTACTTAGACTTTGAGGCTCGCGTAGCCCTTGCCAGAGGGAAAGAGCAACTCGCCAGATCGCGGGTTGAAATAGTGGGGGAAGAGCATCAAGAAAAAGAAACAAATTTGACTGTTCCTGTCCCTCCTTCAACTTCGGTCGATGCTGGCATTATTGGCTCTGGCTCTTATGTACCGATCCCTGCTCAAACTGATACCGAGGCCAAAATTACTCAAGTTACAGATGAATCGCAAGAGAGTGCTGAAGCCCCGGACTATGAAATTGATGTAATAAAGACAACTTCTGTAGGTAATTCCACTGTAAATTTCGCTCAAGTGGATTGCTCATTTACTTCACATGGGTTTAATGAGCTCCTTGACTATTTTCTCAACCTTGATGAGCCTTCATCTCCTCTCTTTACTGACTTTAACCTCTTTTCTTCTACAGAGAAAGTATCAAGCACCGCTCAGATTTCTCCTCCTCTGGTTATCCCTCCTCCGTCTCTCCAGGTGGCTCCTCCTTCTGCTTCTCAGCCCGGGTCGCAAGAGGAACAAATAGAAGCCCTCCATGGTTTAGACGATCCCATCGCTTCGCAGGAGCATAGAGACGAGGGACTTGTGGGAGGTGAGATATCCCCGGAGCGGACCCCTTCTGATGACATAACTTTGTCTAAACTTGCCACTCCGGGAAGTGAGTCTTCCTCAAAGAGGAGGAAAAAACACGGAACGTCAAAGAGGAGGGGGAAGATAATCACTGTTACTGAAGGGGAGCCAGAAGTTGGACCAGCTGCACCTACCCCTCCTTCTTCCCTTGTGCCAACTGACCGGCCTGAAAAGCTAATCATTCGGCCGGGAAAAGGGTCCAAAGGTAGTAAAAAGAAGTGAACATTTTAGCTTTTTGCCTTTTGTATGTACTGGTCGAGAATTGTGCGGGTACCGGCCCCCGCTTTTCTTTATTTTGAAACCTGTACCTGCATTTCGATTGAATAAAATGATCCTTTGTTTGTACAGACTTCTGTTTGAATGCATTTATTATTCATTTTTGCACAAGTTTATTTATATGATATTGCAGCGGGCTTATGGTATGTTATTTGAGTATTACTTTACTGATGCGGCTATACTATTATACCATGTTGCCCCCATACCTTAAGCTTGCTGCAATATCTTATACTTCGAGGGGACTTGCACTCTTATTTGCTAAAGAACAATTATTTTATTCTCTTTAAAGAAAATTTTTGTAGAGTACAACTCCCTTCGTATAAGCTTCTACGCTTTGTCGTTCGAAGAAATCACTTTTTTTTTTTTTTTTACTTATGTGCATATTTTACCAAGTGAATTCTTCTATGTGGTAAAGCGGACCTCTGAAGGGCACTTTAACTTCTTCTTTTTTTTTATATATACAAAGTTGTACCTCTGAGGAGGGATTTTTCACGTTTCAACACTTGGAAGTTTTATTTCAATCTCGGTGAAACGTGTACCTCCAAAGAGTTGTGCCTTTGAAGAAAGCTTTTTCACGTTTCAACACTTGGAAATTTTATTTCAATCTTGGTGAAGCGTGGGCTTCCGAAGAGGTCTTTCTTCTTGAGCTGTGTCCCCGAGAGGGGGTTGTACCTCTAAGGAGGGATTTTTCACGTTTCAGCACTTGGAAGTTTTATTTCAATCTCGGTGAAACGTGTACCTCCAAAGAGTTGTGCCTTCGAAGAAAGCCTTTTCACATTTCAACACTTGGAAGTTTTATTTCAATCTTGGTGAAACGTGGCCTTTCAGGAAGGTCTTTTATTTTGTCTCTGCATTTCAACTTTGGTGAAGTAAAATTCCGAAGAGCGGTTGTTACACTTCATCTCCTGGTGAAATGGGCCTCCGAAGAGGGCTTTTATTTTTGTTTGCATTTCAACTCTGGTGAAGTGAAATTCCGAAGAGCGGTTGTTACACTTCAACTCCTGGTGAAATGTGCCTCAAAAAGGGTTTTCATCGCCTGGAGGTTACTCTCTCATGGTTGGAGGGTCATGACTCCTCCAATCTTTTTTGTTGAGTAGAGAACTTTCTTTTTTGTGGCGTATGACCCATTAGAGGTCTTTATCCTCCGAAGAGTTGTGTCTCCGAAGAGGATTTGTGCTGCCGATGATGGCCTTGGTTGTTCCTTTGTCCACTTGCTTATGCTTTTTCAGTGATCCTCTTTTTTTTTTCCTTTCTTTAGGGCGTCAAAGAATGGGATGCATTTATCTGTGGCTTTGGAAATGAACCGACTCAAGGCGGCAACTTTTCCATTGAGACTTTGCAATTCCTTCTTTGTTCTAGGAGCTTTGACTTCTTTCAAGGCAGTAATTTGAGCTAGACTAGCCTCAATGCCCCTAGCGCTGACGATAAACCCTAAGAACTTTCCGGACTCGACCCCAAACGTGCATTTCAGATGGTTAAGTTTCATTCTGTATTTCCGGAGGACTGCGAACATTTCTGCCAAGTGTTCAATGTGATCCGCTGCTTTCTTAGACTTTACTAACATGTCGTCGACGTAGACTTCCATAGTTTTGCCCAATTGCGGTTTGAACATAGCATTAACAAGTCTTTGGTAGGTTGCCCCTGCATTCTTCAATCCAAAGGGCATAACTCTGTAGCAATAAAGACCAACATCGGTGATAAAGCTTGTGTCCTCCTGATCCGGTTCATGCATCATGATCTGGTTATATCTGGAGTAGGCATCCATGAAAGATAACAATTCATGTCCCGATGTTCCATCTACCAGTTGATCGATCCTGGGTAAAGGAAAGCAATCTTTGGGGCAGGCCTTGTTCAGATCTGAAAAATCGATGCACACTCTCCATTTTCCATTAGCTTTCTTAACCAACACAGGATTTGAAACCCAATTCGGATATGTAGATTCTTTGATGAAGTTATTTTCCATGAGTCGATCAATTTCCTCTTTTAATGCTGCTGACCTTTCTGGACCTTGGGTTCTTCTTTTCTGTTTCACTGGTGTAAACTTTGGGTCGATATTTAGAGCGTGTACTGCAACTTCTGGAGATATTCCACACATATCAGCATGAGTCCAAGCGAAGACATCCAGATTTGCTTTCAGGAAAGATATCAAGATATTCTGAATTGATACATTAAGTTGTGAACCCACATTCAACACCTTGTTTGGGTCCTTCGGGTCAACAGGTACCGGTACCGTCGTTTCAACCGGCACCACTCTATTCTCCCCTGCACTGGCTTTTCTGGGATCCATCTCTTTCCGTGCCCCGCTATGCTCGCCAGTGCAGGGTCCGCCCCGTAATTGCTACAAGGCTGGCTCTTTGATGCGAACCGGGGTGGCCGCATCCTTTCCCATTTCCCTTTTTCTTGACTCTCGCAATTCTGTCAAATAGCACTCTCACGCAGCATTTTGATCCCCTTTTATAACTCCTACTCCATTTTCTGTAGGGAATTTAATAGTGAGGCACCACGGGGCTAGGATAGCTTTGAACGCTGCGAGCGTTGGATGGCCAAGGAAAGCATTATAAGCAGAAAATTCATCGATAATCACAAATGTTTGCTTGCGGACTAATTTCCTTTCTCCTTCCCCAAGTTCTACAAGCAGATCGATGGTTCCTATTGGTTGCTTTGGCTCCCCGGTGAAGCCAGCGATCTTCTGCGATGAGGCTTGTACATCGACCATAGGGATTTTCATTTGGTCGAATGTCTTTTTGAAGAGGATATTATATGATGCTCCGCAGTCAATGAGAACTCTTCTGACAATGGCCGGTCCGATACCAGCTGAGATGACCAAGGGATCTAGGGTAGGAGCTTCGACACCCGAGGAATCTCTGGCTCTGAAAATAATATCATCACTGAAAGTTTTCTGTTGTTTCAGGGGCGTAGTGTCTTCTAAAACAAAGACGTCTTCTTCGGCTGGAACATATTTCAAAGCCCTGGCATATCTTTCCATCTCTCCCCAGCTCTTGCCAGCTGGGTGAGGCCCTCCTGTAACGACATTGATGATGGGCCTTCCAGATTCATGCCCCGTAGCTTTCTCACCTATCCTAGGCTGATGAACAGGAGCCTGTTGCCCCTGACTTGACGATGCAGGATTGTTGCTATTCTTTTTCATGAATCGCTGCAACTTGTTTTCTCTTAGCAATTCTTCAATCAGATTTTTCAACTGGCGGCATTCATCGGTCTCATGACCGGGTTGATTATGGAAGCGGCAGAACTTCCCACTTTGTATAGCCTTTTTTCCGGTCCTCAAAGGGATAGGTTTAGGGAGGTCAACAGAATCTTTAATGGCAAGGTAGATATGCTCCGGCGTGTCTGATAAAGGAGTATACTCTGATGGTTTGAAGGATCGGGGCTTCTTCGGATTACTCTGTTTCTTCCCATTGTTATTTTCCCTTTTTTGCCCTACAGATTCATTCTTGCGTGGAGCAACAGTGTTATCTTCAGCTTTCTCCGACACTGCCTTCACTGGTACAGGACGGCTTTCCAGGCGTATGAATTCATCTGCCTTTTTGTAGAATTTTTCGAGGGAGGTTGGCTCCTTCATGTTTAACCATTTCCCAAATTCGCTCGACTTATCAATAGCCCTCATCAGATAAGTCAATATCATTCGCGGTTCAGCATTGTCCACCTCTGCCAGCGCTATATTAAAGCGGTTCAAGAAAGATCTGATAGATTCACCAGGATTCTGTTCTATACTTGACAATGACATGATGTCTTTGGCCTTTGAAGCATATAGTCTAAACTGTTCCTTGAACTTTCGGGTCAAGTCTGAAAACTGATCAATAGATCGGACTGGCAACTTGGTGAACCACAGTAGAGCCACACCTTCAAGGTATATGGGGAAATATCGGCACTTTATCTCGTCTGAGGCCCTGGCACCTGTCATGTGCCAATCATATTTATACAAGAATTCATTCGGATCACTTGTCCCTTTGTAAGCTGGGATAGTTGGAGGGACAAACTTCCTTGGAAACTCCGCCTTTAAGATTTTCTCAGTAAATGGAGTTTTACTTGGGGCGAAACCCCATTCTTTCTCATCTTCAACCCTTTGCATACTTTCTCTCATGATTTGCCGGACCATTCCAGAAAGATACTCCTCATCATGTCGAGTTCCAGATCAACCAACCTCAGGAAGCGTTTGCTCAAAGGGACTGGCAGCCCTTTCTGGAGCATTCCTCTCATTAGCATCATGAATGTTGCCAGCATAATTCCTTCCATTACCAGCCGGTTGATTGTTTGCCCTGAGCAAATCATTCAACTTATTCAGAATTAGAGCATTTTGGGCACTCTGAGCTTCTAATTGTGCATTCTGGGCGTTTATCTGCTGGTTCAGTCCCAATATTACAGCATCCAACTCTGCTTTCGTAACCCCAGCAGACGGAATGGGTTGATTAGGTACAGGGGAAGCGGAGGTTCCCTCTTGAATATTCCCAGATCTGACAGATCTACTCTTCCTTCCAGGAGCCATTATCTCGGATAGACTTCTGGTTTTCAGGGAAATTCTCTCTACAAACCTCTGTGAAGCAATGATGATAACTTGCCTGAGTTCAATTCTCAGTGAAAGCACCAAAAATGTTAACGTTAAAATTTGAACGCTAACACCCCGATGTATGAGTTGTAGTTGTGAAAGCACCACCCGACGACTCGGGAACAGATTACAAGCAGATAATAGTAGAAAAGCGGTAAACAACAACAATTTTATAGTGGTTCGGCTTTAGGGTATAGCCTACGTCCACTTTAAGTACTTTTATTAATAATCTCGTTACAAGCTGATACAATTCTTCCCAAACACAATACACTTTGAATTACAAGAGACTTAGAACAAGTAGCTTAAACTTCGATGAAGATGAGAGTTTTCGAATCCATGTTGGATGTATGTGATCTCTTCTTGAAGTTGTTTGTAGCGTTCTTAATGTCTTGAGAGCTTCAAGTGTTGGATTGGATTAGTTTGGAATGCAGCAGAGTAACGGTGTTTGAAGGAAATCAGCCAAAAGTCCCCCTTGAAGTTGGAGCTAGGGTCGTATTTATAGGCAATTCTAGGCAGGAAACATGTACCAAGTCCTAAGTCGTAACCGACCTAAGTTGGGTCGTGGACGACTTAAATTAAGTCCTGAGTCAGTTATCACTTAAATGCTGGGTCGAGACTTCTTCAAGGCATCCCTGCTGAACCCTAGATGTACCACAAGTCCTAAGTCGCAAACGAGTCAACCGGTCCTCTCATAAGCGATGCGGCATTGAACCTTAACTTCGTAGTCTCAAATCGTGTACGACTTATCATATGTCGTAGGTCGTGACCGGCCTAAACTGATTCTCGGCTTGTGGCTTAACTGGGGTTAACGAGTCATGGTGCAGTATCGAATTTGCCTCTGTGGCCTTAGGTCGCGAACGACATAGTAAAGGTCGTAAGCCGGTCACGACTTAGGCGTAGTCGTTTTAACTCCTCGTCCCTCGAGTCGTTAAGTCATAGTCCCTTTAAGTTGTTGGACCGTTACTCCCTTGGGTCATTTAGGTTGTAATGACTTAAGGCGTAAACTTCCTTAAGTCGTGTCATCCTTAACTAGTAAGATTATGCAGACCTTAGGTCGTCAGGCCGTAATGTTCTTAGGTTGTGAAGGCCTTAAGTCGTAGACCTTATCTCGTAGACCCTTTAACCCGTGAAGGCCTTAAGTCGTAGACCGTATCTCGTAGACCCTTTAACCCGTGGAGGCCTTAAGTCGTAGACTCCTTAACTCGTAGAGGCCTTAAGTCGTGGATCCTATCTCGTAGATTCCTTAACTCGTAGAGGCCTTAAGTCGTGGATCCTATCTCGTAGATTCCTTAACCCGTGAAGGCCTTAAGTCGTAAACCTTAACTCGTAGAGGAAACCGGGTTAACAGATTAAAAATTATATTAATTTAATTCATTTAACATTATCAAATTTAACGGGTCGTTACAATCTCCCCCACTCAAAACTCTTCGTCCCCGAAAAGGAAAAAGAAGGGAGAAGGAAGAATAAAACAGTACATCTTATTTCAAATATTATTTATAAACAATAATTTACTAAATTTATTTTCTTAAATAAAATATACCTGTTTATAATCATTATATTCTTTTATACTTAGATTATTAAAGCTGGAAAACATTTTCACAAAATTCTATGTCCAAAATTTACGAAAATTTTTGGCAGAGTCTCCTTTGTACGGAGAGACTCTGGAGAAAATATAATATCAAAATATACAAATATATTACATATAATATCAAAATATTATCCCAACACGGGAAAAATTATATAAAATAGCGCTAAAACGTAATCCGGAAACGTACCCATTTGTCGGGCAATTACGCTAATTATTTTGGAACCAAAAGCAGTAGCAGTTGCTTCCATCACCTGTATTCACTTATATAATCTAAAAGGTTAAATATTTATTTTAAAGTGAACTATTCAAGTGGATTCAATCATTAATCAACCAAACAACTCAACAACCATCAACCTTACAAACATCATACATACACAAAGCAAAACAACCATTTAATCCATCAAACAAATAGTTGGTTGGGTTCAACTTGAAATTTGTATGAGGTGAAATTAACTATCAAGTGCATCCTTTACTCAACAGTCTTAGATGGAACAAAGATAGATTATTTATTCATCCAACAACTTCAAGTTCCTTACCCCACAATCATAAATCAAACAATACAATTCAAACCAACAACCAAATTAACTTATTATACATTTATTTCATGCTTCAGTGGTTTGATTTTCTTTCTTTCATTTATGGAGAGATTTCTTTATTTCTTACAATTTTCGTTTTCCATTTATTACAAAATTCATTATATTTGCATTCCAATTTATTGACTAAAGTTTATATCATCTATTTATACTACTTAACTTTATTTATATAGTAAAATTTCCAATTTAACTTAAGTTTATACAATTAATTCTCATTAATAACAGCAAATTTATTGAATAGCTTTATTACCTCAAGCTTCACTTGTAAGATTTCCCCTTACATTTTCTTACTAACATTGCAACTTTTATTATATGGTAAGTTATGTATGTTTTAAGAATGTAAGTGAAAATTTACAAGTTTCTTCTCAATTCCTTTAATTAATATATATTTGTTTTATAAATTACAATTTCAACTTACCTTTAATTTCATTCATTTATTTAATGTTGAAGTTTCTATTATATTTAATAGTAGTAACAATTTAATTACCCACTTTCTATTATATTTAATTACAGTAACCCCTTTTTAATTACACTTAAATTATTAAACCTTTAACCTTCATTCTTAAAATAAAGGATTTTATTAATTTATTTCATAGGGTTTACAGTCATTTATATATATTACCTACCCCTTTTTTTTTATATATACTAGTAGCATTTAAATAATACTTAAGTTAAAATCAACTATTTATAATACTTACCTTTCTTATAAGTTAAAATTTTAACTTCCTTTATACTTAGCATTCATTCTCTTACCTAAATTAGAGGTTTTCAATCCATTTATCTCTTACTTAAATTTAGAGGTTTCAATTCATTACTTACCTACCTTTTATTCCACTAAAATAGTTCAAACAATTTAATTAATGGAAATTTTAGAATTAAATACCGGGTCAAATTTCCATTTATTTCAAATTAATAGATAATTTGTTTCCTACAACTTTATATCTCAATTATATTTAAAACAAACAAATTCAGATATTTCCAACATAAATCTGCAGTAGAATTTACTACAGTGGCCTTTCCCCTTCGAAACTCGAAAATAGAAGTCGATGATGCGGCCGCCATCACCGAAATTATTTTCTAGCGACAGAGAGGAAAGTACAAAATTTATATTCTCCAAAATCTTCTTTAAAATAATTTTTTCGAATTATACTAAATATTTATATAAGAAAGTACTTATAAACCAAATCCCTATATCCCATAAATCCATTGAAAACAGATTTTCAAAATCCCGGACTTAAGTTCTAAATCTCCAATTTGATTTATTATAATTTCAACTTAGCTTCAATTGCTATAAATATTTTTATTTCCTAACACCCAATCTATAACAACTAAATATATATATATATATATATATATATATATATATATATATATATCTTTATAAAAATATTTTTTATATATAGAAAATATAATAGGCAAAATTATTTCATTCACCTATATTAAAAACAAATATTATGTCAGTCTGTCCTATTAAGTGTTTAGAAATCCCTATTGATGTCATAGCGTCCCATGCACCAACCAGAATTTATAAATACAAAACGGAACAGATTAACACAATATCAAAATCTTTTTATAACACTAACAAGTACGCTCTCTCATATATATACGCTCAGTGACTCCCATAGGGTATTACTACCCTATTAGTAAAGAGTCAAACCCCACAAAGCCAAGGTTTATCGCTAAACCTGGCTCTGATACCAACTGTAACATCCCGCCTTTCACACACTTTAAACCGACACACGTGCCAGTTCAAACCATACGGAAGGGCGGATTGTTATGGGGTAAATAAGAAAAACAGAGAAGAAATAAAAACAAAACAGAATCTCACATCGGAAGGATAAAATAAAATAATCAATATACATTTCATGATAACTGTTTACAAAATATTTATTTTACTTATACAATGAATATCAGAGTTACACATACCAATACAAACAATGCAGCGGAACAGTATGAGTGTGGTGCCATACTATAAATAAAATAATACGACTCCTTCGTCTTCGTCCTCCAAAGATAAATTCTTCGATCCTGAAACGCTCGGACTGACCCGAGCGAATTTGAAAAGACAAAAACACTCGAGTCAGAATTAAAAGATCTTATGTGAGTTAAATTAACAGAAATAAATATGAGTTCAGTAACTCAAGAGATGCTTGGGATTTACATCTCCTAAGGATTCGTTAAACTATTTACTATGTAGTATATTGCGCTATTATAATAGAATCTAATTGTAAAATAAACTTACTTTTAAATAGCGTTAAGGCTTTACATTTTCCACCTTAACACGTAAAATGCCAATAGTCTATACAGTACCGTAATACCTCCTGATCGGGAGGCTACCAGAAGATACTCCATAGGTACGACACAAATAGAAACTCGTAGTAAAGGCTCGGTATGGTAGGTGACACGGCACAACTAGGCAATGCCGGGGTAGATATACCAATTGCTATCCAGGCTGGTGGAAACGCGTAGCCGCAGTTACCGCCCACCTCGGACTAACTCCCTAAAATCAAAATATAGAAGTGGCCACTGAATCAATCCAAAATCAATGTATAATATCGAAGAGGAGGGTCCGATCAGAGGAGTGACCTCATTGGCCTGAGAATCGCTCCTGTTTTAGCCACCTTATGCCAACTCACGGGAGTCGGGTCCACGTATTTACCTTACAGGAAACGTCGCCACCACCTACTTCATTCTGGATTCTCCACCGCGTACACGGTTAGTCAAAGTGGCTTTCGGTATCGACAGAGAGTATGTCCATATCCGATCCCGGTCTCTTTGCCAACCCATCGTTATTATAACACCGCGGTCATTTAAAAATAGGTTATACTTTAAACATCAGAATAAACATTCCATTTCATAACCATGAATACGATATCATTTCAAAACCCAAAACCATATTTTATCACTTATCCCAAATATAATTCTTTTCCAAAATCATAATTCTTTAACTTCATAACGTCTGAAAATCAAATATTTCAAAGCATAATATTTTAAAAATCATAATTTAAAACCATAACTTCAAAAAAAAACTTGAATGGTTTGGACATTCAACGGTATATGAATTAAATGGTTTAACTTAAATGTTACTTTGTAAAGAAAATAGTTCTCATGGCTTCACAAATACATTTCTTTATTAAAGTCTAAACCAAAATTTATATTATCTCTCTCAAGTTCCAAGACCACTTCAATTTATTTATATATACGTATATCCATTTTGAGTAACAATATTTCAAACTAAAATTGGATTTTATTCTTTCAACAGATCAATTGTTCTATTAATTAGTCTTGAATATTCACATAAAATCCATAAATAATAAGACTTCAATTTCTAGTAATAAAATATATATATTTTCCCAATTCAAATTATACTAGAATATTCATTTCAATTTATTTTGGGAAAAATCCAATTATAAATATCATATCTTAAAATTTCCAAACTTAACATTTAAACATATGATATAAATTATTAAACTCCATTTTCTTAATTTTCTTCCATTTTTAATAAAGATTTTTATACACCTTTTAATTTCAAAATTTACTTCATATGTATATATATATGGAAAAAAAAAATATTTATACAATATAAAATTTAAGATTATTATAAACCGTATTCCATCCAAACCATTGAAATCACATAAAAATAGTTATATATAGACCGCGGTGCCTGTATATAATTTTCTATCCTATGGTCAAGTGATACAGACATTTATCATTTCAATCCGCAATTTAAAAGATATAAAATTTTGCGGTTGTATATCATTTCAAACCACAATCCCGAATGAAAGGAAATATGCATGATAATTTGCAATTTTATGAAATACAATAAAACATCCATTAACATCACCCATCATCCAATCACAATCATCAAGCAATATCAATCAATAACAATTTATATTTGATAATATATAACATGTAATAACTGGCAATTTTATTCAGATTAAATTTAACAACTATTAATCTAACAGTTTATATTCAGTAATAATCTATATAACTGTTAACTAGCAGTTTATAGGCAAACAAATAAATTCTAACTATCAATTAATGCGCAATAAATAAGTTAAATTGACAGTTAAATTTAATAAATGCAATTCAACAAATATGAGTGAAATAAACATGCCAAATACTCATAAATAAATTTCTATTCATTTCTAAAATTAATTTAACAAACATAAAAGCTTCTAGTAGTTGTGAGTGGGTTAAAACACTCACCTTTTGAATTTAAATTGAATTCAAATCCAATTTAAACCCAAAATTTTGACGGTCTCAGAATTTGTTCAAACCAGCGTCAACAGATCCGGAATTTAAATACGAACCTAACAAAAAAAATCGCGCGTGAAACGGAGTTCGTATGCGAAAGTTATAGCAATATTTGTGATTGAAATTCAAATAAAAATAAAATGAAAAGGGAGAACACATTTACATTCTAAGCCACGTCAGCACTAACTGGTTTCCAGAGACAAACGCGTTGCTCTCTCTTCCCCTACGCAACCAGTACGTGCTTGACCGAACGAAACCCATCCTCATCCAAACTTTAACCAGCAAATTCGATCAACTCCGTCCACCAGGCCACCTCCAACCACTGCCATCTTCGAGCCCAAGACGAGCCCCACCTCTCCATGGCCACGACATAGCCTTCGGTTGCCCAGACTCCTACCAGTCGCCACGAGAAACCTAGGGTTTCGAACCCTAAAACCAAAATTACGCGACGATCTAACCATCAAACTGCCTCAAAAATTATATAGATGCACTCCCCTCAGTCCCCTCTCCAATACCCAGAAAAGGTTTGACGATCCGACGAAGTTTGCGACGACGATGATGAATGGTCACGGACTGTTTGAATTAATTCTGGTCAAACGAATGTTCAAAACAGAAAACGAATTGCACCAGTAGATTACGTGCCTCGAGAACATTAACATATATTTTTGTGGAATTTTTCTGAAGTGTTCGCATTTTCACTGAAATTTGGATTGGGGTAGATCTAGGTTGCATTCATTTGAGGAGGAGAAGGAGATGAAGAAATGAACGTACAACAAAAGGGAAAATAAAATGGGGCTAGGGTTTATAACCGTGCTTATATAGGTAGACTAGAGATAGCGTAGATGGATCGGATAAGTGAACGTACGAAACAAACTATGGCCCAAAAAACCCGCTATGCCTCCGGAACCGAATTTATTAAATCTATATATCCAAATAGGTATTTTAAGATATTCTGAACGCGATGGAAAAAGTTTCACGTCCAAATTTGATCGTATGAAGAAGTTATGCTGAAAACAAAATTTCCAAATTGATTTCAAATTGATTTTATTAAAATTGATTTCAAGGCGTTTCACGCCCGTACGATCAAACGACAAGTCCGATCGATACGAAACTTGAAACCCTATAATAATTCACCGATACGGATTCGATGAAACTGGTTTCGTCGAAATCCGAGTCCGTGGCCAAAATGGCTATTTTTAATATTCATTAAATAAATTAAATAAATTATAAAAATCCAATTTTTACATCTAAATTCAAAAATTGACCTAATTTCCTCCCTTTAAATTTTCTTAACTATTTACTCCAATTCTAAACAATTTAAGTGTCAATAGTTGTTCTATTCACCAATTCAAATGTAAATTCTTAACTTCAATATTAATTCCAATTTTAATAAATTCAACATTATAAGTTTGATTAAATTTATTAAATTCACTTTCTTTCTATTATTCAAGGTTATTGATGTCAATTTAATGAAACTAACATTGGCTCAATATCTATACATTAAAAATCTCAATTCTAAACTTAGATCTCAACTTATGAAATAGTTAAATAATAAATTCCATCTAAATCTACATCTTCCTACTATCTAAATATTTAGAAAAATTACTTACCACTTTTTATTGTAAATTTCTAAACTAGTAGATTTGTGTCATTTCTAGCCCTCTGGATATTTTAAATTAACTAAAAGCAAATTTACATATAATTTCCATCGTCAATTATTTTAGTGAATAAATCTTCAAAGGTTACTGCAATTAATCCCATAAATTGCAATAAGTTCTAATAAATTCGACTCTATTTGATTACAACTCACAAATAAATCAATTATTCCCCAACTACAAAGTTACCGTTTCTTATATATATATCACTACAGTAATACTTCCAAATGTTCATCCTATGTTTGCATAAATTACTGTATTCAATTGAATTGTAATATTGTTAACTTACACATAAATAAAATTAACAACTAATAGAATAAATAACTTACAAAATTTGTTGTCATAAATATATTTTATAAGTCTACACTTAATTATTATCTTATAATACGTTTTTACGTTACTATAAAATTTATACACTCTTCCATTACCATATTAATAATTACTAAAGTAACGTTCATTCTTAATAACAACGTTATATTATTCAACATATAAAAGGACTCCATTCCCCAAATACATTCATTTATATTTATTCCCTTAAAGTTCTCCTTTATTGACTAGACACATTAATTTAGATTCATTTACATCGAATGCCCTTCTTAGCTATATACTCAATACATGTTAAATCTACATAATTTTTACCCTTTTATTCAAATTCACTTATACCATCAATAACAAAATGTTGTGGGTGATGTTGATGGATGTTTTATTGTATTTCATAAAATTGCAAATTATCGTGCATATTTCCTTTCATTCGGGATTGTGGTTTGAAATGATATACAACCGCAAAATTTTATATCTTTTAAATTGCGGATTGAAATGATAAATGTCCATATCACTTGACCATAGGATAGAAAATTATATACAGGCACCGCGGTCTATATATAATTATTTTTATGTGATTTCTATGGTTTGGATGGAATACAGTTTATAATAATCTTAAATTTTATATTGTATAAATATTTGTTTTTCCATATATATATACATATGAAGTTGAAAATTTTGAAATTAAAAGGTGTATAAAAATCTTTATTAAAAATGGAAGAAAATTAAGAAAATGGAGTTTAATAATTTATATCATATGTTTAAATGTTAAGTATGGAAATTTTAAGATATGATATTTATAATTGGATTTTTCCCAAAATAAATTGAAATGAATATTCTAGTATAATTTGAATTGGGAAAATATATATATTTTATTACTAGAAATTGAAGTCTTATTATTTATAGATTTTATGTGAATATTCAAGACTAATTAATAGAACAATTGATCTGTTGAAAGAATAAAATCCAATTTTAGTTTGAAATATTGTTACTCAAAATGGATATACGTATATATAAATAAATTGAAGTGGTTTTGGAACTTGAGAGAGATAATATAAATTTTGGTTTAGACTTTAATAAAGAAATGTATTTGTAAAGCCATGAGAACTATTTTCTTTACAAAGTAACATTTAAGTTAAACCATTTAATTCATATACCGTTGAATGTCCAAACCATTCAAGTTTTTTTTTGAAGTTATGGTTTTAAATTATGATTTTTAAAATATTATTCTTTGAAATATTTGATTTTCAGACGTTATGGTGTAACTCTGATATTCATTGTATAAGTAAAATAAATGTTTTGTAAACAGTTATCATGAACTGTATATTGATTATTATATTTTATCCTTCCGCTGTGAGATTCTGTTTTGTTTTTATTTCTTCTCTGTTTTTCTTATTTACCCCATAACAATCCGCCCTTCCGTATGGTTTGAACTGGCACGTGTGTCGGTTTAAAGTGTACGAAAGGCGGGATGTTACATTTCTGTTGAGAAAACACTTCACTTATTTACCACTTAAATCGGAGTAGAGAATAGGAAACCTAATAGCTTTAGCCCACTTTTATGCATCAATACTAAAAATGCACAAATTTCCTTAAGGTCGCAAAGCCTTTTCCTCATATTTATTTCCAATCTATCCATTTCCTAAAGTTCACACTGGGCTAATCTCCTTGATTAGCTTTCATGCCCATAATTCCTCTGCTACTGCTAGCTTATATAAGAAACAACCATTAGCATTTCTACAAGAATAACTAGGGCAGATCCATCCTATCTCCTAAAACTTGTTCCCATTCCCTTTGCCATGGATAGGGAAGGCACGAATAAAAGGAATTCTGACATATGTAGATAAAACTATTAAAAATTACTCTTAACAAAACTTTTACCTATATACATATATATAAATATATAATTTCAAAACTTGATTTTGAAAACTTTTTGAAAGACTCTTTGAAAATCCATTTTTTCAAGTACGTTCTCCCAATACGTGTCTCAATCCTAGGGAATCCTTAACCCTAGGCACCATTTCCTATCTATGCCATATTTTAAAACTTGATTTGGTATTTATTTCTTCCTTTCAGAAATAAAAGCTTCAAAAAATTTTGATAACCCAAAATTATTGCCTTTAAAAGTGTCACATAAAACTTCTTATTAAATCGATAAACACTTAATGGCTTTGTCTTACACTCTCTCGGTATTGGAATTTAAATTATCCCCTAAACCAAGATTGTAACGACCTGTATTTTTTAAAATTTAAAAATATAAAACTAAAAAAGATTTTTGAATAAAATTGTTAGAAATAAAAAATTAAATTTTACTGATACAAACTAAATTATAATACAAGTTATAAGCTTAAGTAAAATTTCTACTAATGAAATATGTTTGCAATGATGTAAGATGATGACAAATGATAGTGTGTATTTTAATAACATTTGTTGAGTGAAATTAATAATTGTCTGAATGTAAAATTTCAATTGATTGTAACAATAAATGTTAATAAAGGGTAATAAATGTTTCTTTATTAAATAAGAAATCATATGTTTATTTATTTGAAATGCTTGGTGGCTGAAAGATTGATTACAGAGATGAGAAACTATTATTTGGTAAAAAATATATAATTCTTGTTTCTATCCAATAGTTTATAAATATGTGTAAATTACTATTAGATAGGAAATAATGGCTCTACTTCTCATTACGTTTGTTTTAACCATTTTGAAATCCACCTATGTAGACAATTGAAATCAATGTAATTGAATAATTTCAATTAATGGTAAAGAGGACACCAAATTGTAAATTAGTAGGTTTTGTTAAATGTTGCTTATATTTTGTGAAAATATAAGGAAAGTTGATTTAATGAAAAGAAAATTTATATCAAATAAAATGAATGTTTCATTTGTGAATATAGGTTTAATTTCATTAAAATAAAGAATAGAACGATTGATTTAAAGGAAGAAACATATGTATATTTGAATTGTGTTTTAGCATACAAATGGATTACAAGAGTAGGAAAAATAATTTATTTAAATACATAATTTATTACTCTGCTGTACAAACAACAAATTTATAAAGTTGTTTAATGACTAAAGGAAACAATTATTCTATTTTTCGTAGATTTTAGTTGTCTATTTTGAAATTTAACTTTGTAAGTAATTATGTAACGACCCAGATTTTTCGATGGTTAATTATGAATATTTAAAAGGTTTTAAATTTTGTATTTGACTTATGGATTGGATTTGAATATGAAAATTTCGATTTATTTACAAAATATATTCAGAATTTAAAATATAGTGATTTATCGAATAATTTAATTTTTGAAGTTTATTGGTTAAAATAGTGAATCTGGAGTTTTAAGCTCGGTAAAAATTATTTGAAGCATGTAAAATTTATATTAATAATAATGAAGGTAATAAAAGTTTTAAATTTAAAATTGATATGTTCAATTTTAAAAATACTTGTTCAAGTTGACATTTAAAAGTAGCGATTTGGAACACAATCTCGGAATTCGACGAAACCATTTCCATTGGAATTTAAATTTTGGGGCTTTTGGAATTATTGTTTGGTCATACAGAATATAAATAAGCTGAAATTTATATCGAAAATTTAATATAATTATTGGGTCCGAAAAGCTATCTTCTCAATACGATATAATTAGGACTCGAAACCTTTTCCACGCCTTTGGAATAGGAGTATGACATTATAAATGCCTGGTGGCATGTCTCCATAGGGGTTCATGGTTTTAAGTTAAGCATACGAGATATTTTGGTTTATATCATATATTTTTTTCTAAAATCAAAATCTAATCAGGCCACTCTACCTTTGAAAACATGCCAACATTTCATTCCTATGAAGTGACCTAGGATTTCTTTCATCCCTTAAGTCGTCTTTATTTCGCTTTAAGAACCACTTCTTCTTCTTAAACGAATCGAGTTCATTTCATTTACAAAAGAATGATGAAAGGAAGAAACTGCGGCCACTTGAAACCAAACGAAAATCATCGTTTATCTTTTTTTCGAAATCTTGTGTTCCCTTTCTCTCCTACCAAAAGCAAGGTCGAGGCTTTCTTCTCATCCATTCCGACTCGAGATCAATTTTGAAATCGATTCAAGCCAACTATTGCAAAAAAACGATGAAATCAAATTGCAAGGGTGGTTGAACGGTTGATAGGGCTCGCGAAGTTAAGGGAGACGATTGCGAACTCAAATGCGCGTGCAGGCGGGGAAGGACAACCGCGTGAGGTGGGAGGAGGTCCCAAGCGTGATGTTTGGAGAGTATGGAAGCGATGCTCGTGACCTGGTGTTGCGCGTGGGGAATGACTGCACGATAGAGGAGAAGGGGGTCGACATTGGTATGTGGTGACTCGTAAGACAATGGTGAGACGTCAATGGGTTTTGGTGAGCGTGGGTGATTGTCGTGAAGGGATTCGAGCCTATGATGTCGCGTATTCATAGCTAGAGTATTTAGGCAGGGGGTTTCTGAGAAGGTAACTAACTTTTTTCTTAAATTAACTAATTATATTAATTGATAATTAATTGTTTTAATAAATTGAATCTAATAAAATTCGTAAATGGCTTATACGAGGTAGAAACCGGGTGTAGAACTTTTTTTTCCATTGGATTCATGATTACATAGGATACAAAATAAATTCGAAATGTATTGCAAAATAAAGTCAAGGTGAGAATTTCTTGCTCTTTTGGATTATCATTTTCAAAATTTAAATATTTAAATTTAAATTATTGGATGCTTGATTGATTGATAATTTATAATTATTTGTTGGATGAATATATATATATATATATATATATATATATATATATATATATAGTAGTATATATTACTATTGGAGTGATATTTCCACACATTATAGCACAAGAGACCCTACGCGACCCGCATAATAGCGGACGACCCTATATGCCGCGATTTCCCCCTAATAGTGGGATTGGTATTATTATTGTTGTCTAATATTTGTGGATGGAGGAAAAATATGTTGGAGGGATCCACCTGGTTTACTCAAATATGTTATTATTTTTCATATATAAAAAATGCTGGATAATCGTGTGTTGTAAATTTTTAAATGTTATAATGGCATGGAAATTAATTTTGGTATATTAAATACCATAAATATTATTTTAAATTTCTAAGGAATGAAAAAACGATTTTTAAGTTAAAAATAGAACTATCGAAAATTGGGTTATTTAAAAGACACTAATTTGAATAAGCAAAAATAGATTTTTGATCATACAAGGAGTGGGAAAAATATGAAGGAAATCGAGAAATAGGTTATAAATTGAAAATTTGGTTGCCCAGGTTTAAAAATCTATTTTTATAAATAAGTTAAGATTTAAATTTTTAAAAGGTAATTTTTATTTATTAAACTATGTAATTTTAAAGTTAGTTAGTATTGAAATATTTTAGAAGTGAATTTTAAATACTTAATAATTATTTCAATAAAATCCTAAATTTTTAAACCTGCTTTCGAAGTAATTTCATAGAAAGTATTTCAATATTTAAAATAATTATTTGGATACGTCTTAAAAATGAATTATTATTATTTTCTTTAAAATACCTTTTTTATATATATATGTACAAATTTTAAAACATTTTAAATTTAATTATAAACCTTTTCGGAAGTCTAGAAACGGGTTTATTCAGTGGATGGGATTATAAGAAAATCCTTAAAATGGAATTTGGAAGAAATTAAGGCAATGTCCGAAAGTAGTTAAGTAAAATTGAACTTTCGAAAAAAAGAAATGGAATTTGTAAAGAGGTACAAAGGGAAATTGAAATTATAGGCGAGTACAAATTGGCTTTGGAAATATTAAAAAGGGATTAATTAAAGGATTTCAAAATTTATAGAATTCGTGTAAATGAGTTAAGAAAATTACAATTTGCAAACGATTTGAGAAAACAAATAGGAAACAAAAGGAGTACTTTCTAGTGTTGCATAAAAAAGGAAGTGGGAATTTTTTTAATAAGGCTCGATGATTGCTTATGGATGTGCAATTATAGTTAAATAACCGTGTCAGGACCCGATTCTTCGTCTTCCGAAAATTCAACATCGATACTCACTTTATCGATTGCCGAGTAATCGAACGACGGAAAACCGAACACTGAGGGTTTTAAGAAAGAAGAAAAAGATAGAAGAAGAGATAAGAAGGTAGGAAATAGAGAGAAAAGAAAAATAGAAGATAGAACAGAAAGAAAACAGAACATTTTAAAATAGAAGAAAAAGAGAATAGAAAATAGAGAACGGAACAGAAAACAACAGAATCACATCAGAATCTCACAATTCGCAGCGGAACAACATATAATAATAAATGAATAATCTTTAAACAAAGAACTATATCAGTTATTACATTTCATCATATTACATTACGTCATATCATCATTACATCAGAGTGTTACAACAACAAACAGTGCAGCGGAAAAAGAAATACTATATAAATTAGTAATACGCCATGCCATCCAGCTTGCCTCCAGCAACTCCAGAATATCCAGAATATCCTGATAAACCTAACTCTTGACTGCCCGTGTGAAAATTGGTGGGCACCCAGAGTTTAGGAAGGAAAACAATAAACTCCAAGTCAGTCATGTGACTGGTGTGAGAACTCAAAACAGTTTATTTATCTTTAAAATCAAAATAGAGGAATATTTTTAAAGTCAATTCGCAATGCTTTTAAAAATGAGACTACCATAAGGCCTCCCGCACACACACACATGCAAACGCAGAATCGGAGGAGATTTCTCCTTATGATAGTCAAAGATGCTGGATACGCATTTAAAAGAACATTTCATATTATTATTAGTGCATAGTGTAGGAAAAATTCATTTCGAAAGTAGAATATAAATCTTAGCCAACATACGACCATTATCGTATGCCTACTATAGCTACCATCCAAACAGTGTTGCGACACCATAAGTGAATGATAGGTTCTACAACTAATACCGTACAAGATCGTATTGTTTCTTTGGATTTCCAACGAATGATCAGGCCAAGGAACTTCCCATTGCCACATGAGAATGCCTCTGGATGGACATCCCCGAGAACCAAACCGGATCTCTACCAACACAAGGCCGGGTTACCCCTAACTGAGTAACAACTGACCGAATATGCCATCCCCCGGTCCTTTGGGACCTTTTCACCGAGCGCTCGTAATCAATTCACACAATCATAACAAAGTGTTTTCAACATGAGTAAGTATCTGGGCTCCATACCATGATACCACCCTTTTCCAGAAGGAAATGCACACATCCTAAAGGGCGCTACCCCTCATAACCTTGCCGCATCTTTCCTGTTTTGACCATTCACGGGGTGTGAGGCTCGACGAAGTCACGTCCACAAAAACATACTTTATACAAAAGCAATGCTTTGGGTCAACAAATGATCATAGAAATGATCACAAAGATAGACGATCAAATAAACGATCCTATCACAATAATCAACACAATGATCATTTCAGCATCACTCAGCATGTCACATTACCAAATTGGGAATATATCGCTGATAACTTCAACTATATAACCTCTGAGCTCGTACGTCTCAGAGAAGGGTGTTAAGCTAAAAGAATAAATTCTCCGCCACCAACAGAAATATATTTGAAAGAAATCGGCTTTATATCTCAATTTTTAATGTCAGACATACAATCCATACAAGTCTGTTCCGGGATCGAACAAAACCGAAGGCACTTCTTACGAAGCCCTTGCAATCCGGGTATTCACAATCCCGATCGAATTTCCCATCACTTAGGAGATCTCTATACCAGGAGCTACCCAGTGCAGAGACAATCGATAGGTCATCCTATCGCTTTCACAAATACTCGGTCTTCAACACCGATCTTCAATGCAATTCACAACGACGTATCACATATTCGGAATGGGTTATACGACCCCATGGTCCTTTCCCGGTTAACCCGAATAGTGAGCGCTTATTCAAAAATAAGTGTGGCATTCAAATTCAAACAAATCACATCAAATACCCATTCAAAGGGAAATATTGATAGTCGGTTATTGAACTATCAATGGATATGCACACATCACCAGTTTCCAAATAATTTTCCAAATTATTTATTTTCCAAAATATCTTTACAAGATATATTATTTCGCACTTCAAAAATAAATCAATATTTATTTTTAAACAAATTCCACTTTCTTTTATAAATTCCTTAGTGAATTTATATTCCAAAATATTCATGCATATACGTTTTCAATTATTCATTTCAAATTTATCTTCAAAAAGATAAATTCTCAAAGTATTCACTTTATATTGGAAAACATTTCCATACTTATTTAATAAGTAATTCACAAATTTTATTTATTTTCAACACTTGGAAAATATTCAATATACTTAAATCGAGATTAAGTATATATTTCATTCTTTAAGGAAATCATTCTCTTAAACATATTTATTTGGGCCCAAAACGAATGTTGCGTAAAACATCGTTACGACAACCCAAAACCACTAGTGTAGGGATTCGAAATTAAAATAGATATATAAATCCCAATACTATGCAAAACATTTCCTTTCGGAAATCATTTACTATAACAACAGTGTTATAGTCCATTATTTCCTTCTATTTCTCGAAAACGTCTATTTCAACAGTAAATGTTGAAATCTATGGTTTCGAATCTCAACACATTTAAAACATCGTTAGATCGTTTTAATTCTATTTAAAACATCACATTCAAAACAATTTCTTTAACACATTATTCACTATTCAAAAACGTGAATATACTTCATTAACAATTTCATCCTTTTATTCATTTTATTTTAAGGATTATTCACAGACAAAAACGTGAATATAACTCCATTAATAAATCATAACAATTTACTTATCAAAATAAGTCGTTTGTGAATTTATAAAACAACGTTTATAAATTCCATTTCTATTTATTTATAACAACTTCCTTTTTATAAATTCTTTTATTAACCTATTCCAGTTTATAACTCAATTATAAACTAAAAGTTCATACTATAAGTCAAATGCTTATAAAACGATTATTTTACAAAATCGTTCTTTCAAAGACTTTCCAAATCATAAATCTTATAACTTATAAGATTCATTTATTTATCCAAAATTCGTTCTTTCAATAACTTTATAAATTTTGTAAACCTACTGTTTATAAAATTCCATTTATAACTTCACTGTTTAAAATTCTATAAATTCCATTCAATTATGAAATTCATTTTTCACTTCACTCAAACACTTATAAAAATTCGTTTTATAATGTCCATATTTCAATTTATAAATATCCATTTATAAATCTCTTAATATAATTCAATTTATATTATTCTTTTAAAACTTCTTTAATCTCCTTTATCATTTCACCATTTTGATTCATAAAATAATTAAATTTTATAAATCCTATATTTAAACTTTTCACAATAATTCTAAAATATCTCGATTAAACTATTTTATAAACTCAATAGCATCATATTCTCAAAAATCAGTTTTTAACTATATTTCTCAAAAATCATAATTTTTATAACTTTAAAAAATTATAACGTTTATTTATTTAAAATGGATCAATTCAAAAATTGTTTTATAAAACGTATACTTTTCAAAAATCACTTTAAAATCATTTTAAAATTCCAAATTTGTTCCAATGATGCTACACACCAAATAGTCAATTACGACAACAACGATATCATATATCAATATGATAATCCATCAAATATCAAAATATCTGGAATCAAATAAATACTGTTGAGGAATCCAGTTGGATCCCTCCAACCTGTTTTCCTACATCCAAAAACATTAGCACAATACCAATTTCGCTCCAGTACGAAATTATCGCGGTATATGGGATTTAAAATATTATCCGCTTAATAACGGCGCAATAGGGTCTCATCCGCTAAACAAAAAATTGCGGGAAATCAATAACTCCAATATATACATATGCCAATATATATATATTGCTATTATATATAATACCAATTTCACTGTTTATGAAATATTCGCGGTATATGTTTTTAATAAATAACATCCGCTTACTAACGGCGCATAATGTCTATTTTAACAATCAATAGATATCAATCATCATTCAAACATGCATTCAAATATTTTAAATCTAACTATTTAAAATAAAATCGAAACTGATTTGATTGAGTGAGAAGTTCTCACCTTGATTTTAAATTCCGTTTTAGCGATTTATTTCGAATAAAATTAAACGGACGTTTAATTTTACCCAAAATTCTCACTAACTCCAAACGACTCCAATCCAATTTCATCGCGTAGTGCTCGTCCATACGATTCCAACGCAACTGGTTTCGCGCGTTTTCGACCTCGTATGAAAAAGTTATGCATTTTTGAAGTTACACGAGTTTTATATAAACTAATTACAACATTTTCTAATTAATTTTTAACCTCATCAAACTCAAGCCGTTGGATTCAACACCAACCCATCTCAGCCGTGCATTCTATCCCCTTCTCCCTCGTATGCATCTCCAGGCCGCACAATTCAAAACCGAATTAGGAAATCGAACACCACGTTGAACTTAAACTCGATCAGCTTGCTCCATGACGTGCGCCTCACCTTCCTCTATGCTCGGCCCATGACCGGCCACGTGCGGCTCCTCCATGAATCTCGAAATGCGTGCGCAGCTCCCCCCTGTCGGCCCCTTTTTCTCCTTCCTCGCGTCTCTAAAAACGATCACACCCGTATGGATCTGAAGAACACACTCCCCTCTACAACTTCTTAGTTGGTGATTTCTTCTAATTGTTGATGGATCGTGAGTGATTGAGGGATGAAAATCGAAAAATTCTAGCCTTTCATTAGGGTAGTGGCGGCTAGGGTTTTATTAGGGTTATTATTATTTTTATTTTGTGATGGTGGTGGTCTATTTATAGAGTTTTGAACGACACTATTCATCCGGAAATTCCGAACTCCGATTCACGCGCCGTAACCAGCGTTTCTAGGGTTTACCCCGTGTTACGGACACAATGGAACATGTTTTGAAAGATAATTCGGACATCTGTGCGAGTTATGGCTACAAACGTTCAATTTAAATTAAACCGATTTAAATCGATTTTTAGGCGTTTTAATTTGTAACGGACAAACGGTAAATCCAATCGACTTGAAATTTGAAACCTTACAATAATATCACATGACGGATCCGATGAAACTGGTTTCGTCGAAATCCGAGACTTTTTGAAAAATGGCTATTTTAACTCGCCAAATTAAAATTAAAAATAATTCGATGCGTTTCGAGCTGCCACGATCAAACGATAGTTCCGATTGACACGAAATTTGAAATCCGGTAATAACTAACCATTACGGATCCAATGGAACTAGTTTCGTTCAATTCTGAGACTGTTCAAAAATTGGCTATTTTCACTAGTCGATTTTAATATTAAAATATTCAATTTTCACAAATAAACTTTTAATTCGATTTTAAAAGTTCTAAAATATCCTTCTAACTTCAACATGATAAAATAAAATTTTACAAATCATTTTCTATCATATTTAACTCAATTTTCAATTATTTCCATAATTTCACATATTGAATTATCGATTTAATAATCCAATTAAATCCAAAAATTCAAATAAAAATTTATTCGACTTATAAATTCACTCATTTATATTTAAAATTAATTAAATATTCAAATTTTAATTAACAAAAATTCTGGGTCGTTACAAACCGACTAACAATTTTGGCCAATTTTCGTTAATCTTTTCGAAGAGACCGGGATCAGATTTAATTATCTAAAAACCACTTCGATCCGTTTGAATGTTACGAATGAATACTGTGAAGATGATGAAGATGGTGATTCGGTTTGTCCAGGCATAATGCAACTTGTATGGACGAATGCTTCCAAAAAATCATCAATGGTGGACGATAAGCATTCAAGTGAATTTTTCTTGAAAAAGGTAATTGTAACGACCCAAACCATTTATTAATTGAATTAATTAATTATATATTTTAATTACCCCACTAACTTGATGAACCAGAAAGCATTAATCTCAACAACATTTGAATGAAAACATTTTTCTTATTTATAACTTCAAATCTAAACGAATTAAAAACCCGAATTCTTCGAGTAAACTCCCAATAAACTCAAAATCCAACCCAAACCAAAGTAACATCATCATTAGCACACATCCAATAAATTTACTCATCCAACCAATCATTTAAATTTAACATAGTGAGAATACTCACCTTAAATTCTGCCGTTTGAAAAACCTCCCAAACTGGCTTGTTCCCATGATTTTAAACCTTGAATAAACATTGTATAATTTATTAATAATTTGAATTAATTTATAGTTCTTTAAAAATCTAATTTCATATAAATGTACAACATTTAAAAAAATTTCTTCTAGCTTCTATATACATGTACTAAACAATATTAACAGAACTATTTTAAAATTCCTTTACTGTAAAATAAAATCCCTCCTATGTATACATTTATTTATTAATTAAATTAAATAAATTTAATAGCAGATACCGCGCTGTCTCCTGACTACAGCTACTCGAAGGCGAGGCCACACCTCCGATGTCTTCGCATCGCCGTGCTCGAATCCGAGCTTCGAAACCTCCACCATCGATCGCAACTCAATCACGAACCACCCCGACCCCAAAGCCCAACAGCGCCTCGCGAAACTTCCCAAAACTCGAGATCGTACCTAAGACAGCGAGCTCCCCTCCTCGCGATCGCCGAACAACCCAAAATAGTCGCTCCCCTCAACCCTAAATTCACGCGAACGCCTCACATCGACCCTTCCACAGCAAAAATCGCGAAGGAAAAAAAAACGAGCGACTGAAGAGAAGCCGACGATGGAATTAAGGCGACGAAGCGGCCATGATTAGTTTGTTTTTTTATATACACGTTATGTTCTGCTTGAAGAATTCAGGGAGGAATGGAAGAAATATAGATGGTGTGGGGCTTCAAGAGCAAGCCATGAAGTGAAAAAAATATCTCTGACAATATGTACCTCAAATTTTTATTATTTTCTAAATTTTACGAACGTCTCGTTAAGCATAGCGCGAAACTCCGGACTCCGTATCGGACATGCTGACAGGTGTTTATAAGGTTTTACCCGTGTTTCGAGCACAATGGAACGGGTTTCGAAGGCTAATTCGCTCATATGCGCGAGTTACGGAAATAAACGATGGGTTTTAAATTAAATCGATTAAAATAGTTCTAAGCGTTTTGAGCTGCCAGGGTCAAAAGACAATTCTGTTGGCTACAAAAATTGAAATCCGATAATCACTAACTATTACGGATCTAATGGAACTGGTTTCGTCGAATTCTGAGACTGTGCCTAGAAGGCTATTTTTGAATTCAATTTAATCGATATATTATTAAAATTGAATAAATGACCTTTAAATTAAATTTCAACCATTCTATTATCTTCAGTGCTATCAATATAAATTTTATAAGCCTTCAAATTCTTTTAATTTGGCATAGAAATCCCAGATTCATCGTTTCACCCAATTTCAAATTGTATGATTCAATATTTAAACTATATAACTCAGTAATTTAATTATCAAGTAAATATTGATATCTGAAATTCAAGTTAAAATTACTTTTAAATATTTAAAATCAATTAACTATTTTAATTTAAATTGTTAGAAATTCCGGGTCATCACATTCCTCCCCCCTTAAAAGAATTTCGTCCCCGAAATTACTAGTTAGGAAGAATGGTCCAATACCTGTTTATCTTCTCCCAAAACTCACAATTTAATGTTCTACCCATTATCCTTTATTATAGGCCCGCTATCACCTTAACCAATTTCCTAAAACCTTCTATAGATTCACACAATACCCTTTTGCTCAATCATTTAAATTTCAATTTGAAACCAATTCAGAATTATCAAAATTTTCTCGAAATTTTCTAACTCTCTAAATTTCCAAAAAATTTTGCCAGCGTCTCCTTTGTGCGGCTAGCTCGGTACTGCTACAAAAGGCCTCTACGGGCTCACAAATTCCAAAAAGAAAACAAAAGCCAATTGGCTACATCAAAAACCCAATCCAATTTCATACAGAAATTTAAATGCATACCTTTTTGTCGGGCAATTCAAATTTATCTTTTGGAACCAAATCCAATTTCTTTTCACTTTAATACCTGCATATCTCACTTAGCAACAATATCCAATCGCAACCTTACAAATCATTTTATACATTCTCATATATAGGTTTTCACATATACTGCTATTCAATTTTGTTGTTCCCGTTTTCATATGAATTCAATTTTATTTCAATTTCTAATGTTGAATTTTATCTTTCATTAAAACTGATTCATGTTAGTTTCATTTGGAAATTGTTTTGTCGTTAACCAAAATTTTCCAAAAATTTTCTAACTCCCAAAATTTTCAGAAAATTTTGACAGTGTCCCCTTTGTACGGAGGAGCTTTTGCAATTTGATAAAAGATATAAATATATATACATCGACCCACACGGTCGGAAAAAGCAAAAACAGTTCGTATTTCCTATTTTTATTACGTAGGCGTACCTTATTTAGCAATTTAAGCAAGCGGCTTATTTATTCTAGTAAATAATGCAATCCAAATCTAGCCAAACGGCCTTCAGGTACCTGTACTTTCTCACTTTAAATATGTAAGTGCCATATATAGAGAATTTATTAACATTCTACTTACTTTCAATAGCTAAACATATACATTACTAAACATCAAGCACCAAACACTTCCCATAAACAATTTATATGCTTTAAAGCTAATTCAATTTCCTTTCAACCAATTCATATGTCGTTTCATTTAAGTTTTAGTAGTTCACAATTCATTTTCTGACATTCCATTGATTTATAATCCAAACAAGCTCATATTCACTTCAAATGATTCAGAATAAAATTTATTTAATCTCTATTATCTCATAGAATTTAATTTCTTTGGTTTTACGCCAAACGATAATTATTTCATGCAAATATTAACGATATTCACTTAATAGTGTATCTATTTTAGTTTATAACTATTTCAAATTAATTTCAACTCATTCTGAATTTAATTTCATTTCATTTCTAATTTATTAACCAACCATTTATTTAGCTCGACACATTCCATTCTTGTATACTTCAAGCCATTCACAGATTAACCCAAGCCTTTATTTAATGAGTTTCCACTATTATTCGAAGCCGAGCTTCCATAAATTTAAACTTGAGTTAATTTACTTTAATTTATTCCAACATCAACTTAAGTTTACTCCCATTTGATCCTCATTTAATCAACTTCCATTAAATCTAGTTAGCCCATCAATTTTAAATTTTAATTTTAAATGCACCTTATCTCTTTATCAAAATAATATCCAAGCACATACTTAATTCATTTATACTTCAAATTAATATACCACCTAATTTAAGTTCAGTCTGATAATCCCATTCCAATCACAACTTGATTTAGTTTTTTTTAATTATTATTCAATCAGACTTCATCCATTTAATATTTAACTCAGTTAACCCATTTTAAAATTTTAATATACTTACTTAATTCGTTATCGAATTTATTTTATTAATACAAGGCATTCCCAATTTATTTCCATTCACTTGGATTTGTTTTGCTGCACTTCAAACCATTTCTATTATAATTCACTTCTATTTCATATAACATCACTTCTCTTATATCCAATTTACTTGCCAATTTCATTAAAATATTATTCAAATCACCCTTGAATTTTATTTGTAATTCAAACCATCACATTTTAATCCAACTCTATTTTATTTTTATTTTACAACATCTCTTCTTATTTAATTCATTATCAAATCCAAGTCGAATTCTATTTACAATTCAAATTCATTACCAAATATTATTAATTTACAATCCATTTGTTTACCCAACTTAAATTTTATTAACATACACTAGAAATAATTTATTTAGCTGATTGGTTTACTTTCACTTTTAATTTAATACTTGATTTCCTTTAATTGTAAAGAATCACTTAATTAAATTTTCTCGAGTTTTAATTTTATAATTTCAGTTTGGATTTTCTTTGATTTTCCAAAATCCCAGCACCTTTATTTCAAAATTTTAAGAAACCTTTTAAAGTCGCATAATACTATTAAAATAACTCTTTATAAAAATACTTTTTAATAACTCGATGTCTCAACCAGTCCATCCTTGTTCTCACAGAAATTCAGTCATACGTTAATCAGGCGTAGGACCGAAAATCTATAAGTACTTGGCAAACTCGTTTTCAGCATCCAGTGAAAATAGTTGGAAAATAATTTTATTGAAAATATAGAATACAGTTTTTGAAAATGGAGGGAATATCTTTGCTAAGGATGCTCTGGAAATCATCACCCCCATCCATGGTCGCAGTTAACCCGATGGTTACGTTGTCGTCCTGACAAAATCCACAGATAACTGTAGGCCTCCCGCCCCACGATTACACCATGGAACCCACGACAGATCGCAGCTACAACTGGGGTTACGTAGCTATCGCAGCAAAAACCCATATAATTGTAGGCATCAGCGCCATCGAATTTCGCTGCCAAAAATGAAACTTCTCCACTCCACTTGACCATAGATCGCTGTCTACCGATGTTGCGTTGCCTTCCCGGCAAAATCAAGTGTAGACCGTTGACACTCATCCTCCACACGATTTCCGCTATGGTCCCCACAGTAGATCACAACGACATCGAGTTACACTGTCTTCACAGCATAACCCAAATGCCTCTGTAGGCATCAACGCCATCGACTTACGCTACCTAATAATCCTCAGGAACAAGTTTTGTCCGGACTCCTCATAGGATCAACTTTAGAACCCCTCCTAGACTCAAGGCAGCACCACCCGGTGGCACTCCTGAGAAGTTCATTTCAAGGGAGCGCCTTTTTCCCCAGAGCCATCGTCAAAATATTTTATACTATACACATATAGTATCTTCAAATCATACACCTAGTATGATATAATACAAAGCTCCTTTACACAAAATCGATTATCTCAAAATCGATAATTCTCAAAATAGGCTTCCCAAATTCCATATATTTGATTTTTACCCAAAAATCAAAAGCCTTTCCAAATTCAAAGGTTCTCAAAACCTTTTCCAAAATCCTCATAAGATCCTTTATATATATACAGATATATATAATTTTTAAAACTGGATCATTTCAAACTTGTATAAAACCCCTTTTTACTTCAATTCTTATCTCAGTTGGGTATTTAAATTAATAACAGTTTGAAACTCCGACCAATTTAGAAAATAGCTTGAATTTTTTTTAAAAAAATATGTAAGTAGGTGAAAAATAATTATTAGTTTGCAAAATAGTTATAAAATAGGTAACTAACTGTAAAATAGTTAAGAAATAGTCGAATAGTTTCAAAAATTGTAGATAATTGCAAAATAGTTGTAAAATAGAAATTAGTTAGTGAAATAGTTGAAAAATAGTAATTAGTTTATAAAACAGTTGTAAAATAGTTAAAGAGTTCCACAAGTAGTAGCAAAACCAGTATAAAATAGTTTAGGTTTTAAAAAGAAAGTTGTATAGTAAATAGATAAGAAAATAGATTTAAAACTATTTATATTAAAACAATTTACAATGAAAATGGTCTAGAGTCAAAACTGTTCACTTCCCCAACAATTCAATTTAAATTTCCACTCCATTTAAATTAACCCAATACCAATTTAAATAATCTTCAATTTCCATTGAAATTGATTTAACTCCAATTCAAGTTGAATCAATCATGATTTCTTTACCAATTCAAATTAAATTCTATTTGGTCTTTAAACTTGTATAACTTTAATTATAATTTCAATTTTACAATTACTATCTAAAATCAATTACATTCACATTTTGCTTTTAACTCGGAATTATACATTTTATTTAGTCAATATATTTTTATTATTCCATAAACATATAATCAAGGTTCCAGAGTTTAAACAAATTTACAAAATTTCAATATCACCTTGGAATTCAATTATATCCAAAATTCTTTGGCTAATTCAATTATCCCTTTTGAATTTCAAAACCAAACCCAGTTCACAAACAATTCCAATTTAAAACAATTTGGTAGCAAAATATCTCTTCTAGAAACTCGAAAACGAACATCGATGATGCTGCAGTCATCACCGACGTTATTTTCCAGTGACCGAAAGAGTTTAATGCTTTTATCTCTCTAAAAACACTTCCAATATTTTTGAAATAATGCTATTATTTCTCCAAAATCTTTGGAAACCACTTTCAACCCAAAGGAATTTTAAATTCTCCCAAAAATTCCAAATTCCCAATCCATCCAATTCATAATTAAACATTACTCTGGAATTTAAAATTTAGGAATGCCTTCAAATTCAGACAATACAATTTAAATAGCTTTTTATAAAAATAAAATTGGACTCGAGAAATTTAAATGAAGCTATTCTTTGGAATAAAATCGCATATTGATTTGAAAGTTGGAAGTAAGCTAATTAACAAAATAATTACTTGATTGGGTATGTTAATAAAATTTAACTCGGTTAAATAAAATGGATTGTAAGTTAATAATGAAGTTGGAAATGAATTCGAATTTTGAATAGAATACGACTTGGGTTTGATAATGAATTAAATAAGAGGAGATGTAAATAAAAATAAAATAGAGTTGGATCGAAATAGCGATGGTTTGAATTACAAATAAAATTCAAGTGTGATTTGAATAATATTTAACGAAGTTTGCAAGCAAATTTAGATATTATGGAAGTGTTGTCGATTGAAATGAAAGTGGAAGATAATAGAAATGGTTTGAGATGCAAATAAAACCCAAGTGAGTAGAATAACTTGAGAATGACTTTGTATTAATAAAAATAAATTCGAAAATGAATTAAGTAAGTAAATTAAAAAATTTAAATGGGTTAAATTAATTTGGAAATGGGTGTTAATTTATAAGTATTGAATGGGCCGAGTTTAATAAATTATTTTGAATGAATCCAAGGCGGAGATTAAATGAAATGCAATGAATGGTTGGTGAATAAATTAGAAATGAAATGGAATTAAATACAGGATGAGTTGGAATTGATTTGTAGTAGCTATAAATTAAAACGGATACACTATTAAGCGAATGTCGCCAAATTTGAAAAAAAAACATATCAAGTTGTCGTTTGATGTAAATGAAGGTAAAGAGATTCTATAAACTAATAGAAGCGAATAAAATTGATATTGAATCATTTGAAATGGAATATGAGCTTGTTTGGATTTAAAATAAATTGAATGTAAGCAATTGAGTTGTAAACCTTTAGAAATTAAAGGAAATGGTATATAAATTTGTTGAAAGAATTTGAATAAATTTTAGAATCATACAAATCGCTTATGGGAAGCGTTTGGAATTACCGTTGGCTTATACGGGGAAGAAATGCGTCAAAATTAAAACCGAAAATACAACGAGATATTTTCAATATTAAATTATATTATAAACAGCGTGCCCAAGAAGCCATCTCACTTCGTTATATTTCCAGTATTCTCCACTCTTCCCTTATTTTCTCCAGGCATAAACGAACGAAAAAAATAAAAAAATAAAATTGTAAACAAGGGCCGAACTTCCTTCTTCTCCATGTTTTCAAATCTATCTGCAAATCATAACCCCAAAACAATCCTTCCATCCACTTCGTAACACACGCTCCATCCCTTAGCCCTAAATTGCGAATTCCAGTTATCGATTTAAAAAAAAAAATGGTAAACGAGTTCGACCGAACTCGAGAGGGGAAGAGGCGGTCGCGAGAGAAAGGGGAGGCCAAGCGTTTTGCCTCGTGTCAACGTCGGCAGCCGAGCATCGCGACCTGGGTCGCGCCCGAGCCAGGGCTCGCTGCAAATTTTGGGGGAAGACGCGAACTTGAGGACGCGGAGATATGAACAGTTATGGCGGCGTTGTGGCATGGGCACTAGGCGCCAGTCGTGATCGAACGTGAGCTCAGGAACGACTCGAAGCGAGTCGCGTTGTCGACAGGCAGCGGTGATGTCAAGCAGCTCGCAAAACTAGGGTTCGATTAGGGTTTTGGTCGAGATGAGGCGTCGGCAGTGAGGTATTGGATCTCTTTATTTACTTTATTAAGATAATTATATGTATGCATATAGGATTTAGGGAAATATTTCAAATTTGTAAACAATTTTAAAATTTTACAGTAAGATAAGTGAAAATTTTCCAATGCATATATTCAAATACAGAAAGGATTTTATATAGAAAGGATTTTGAAAGAAATATATAGGAATTTTAAATAATTGAAAGGTTTTATATAAAATTTGATTTTTTGAAAACTATAGATTAATGGTTAGTATATGGGTTTTAAAAAGAGAAGAAATAATTATTATTTTTGGAAAATTGGTTTGAATAGAATAATTTGTAAATCAAATTTTATTAAATGGTAATTGTGATAAATTAATTATTGGAAGTATTAATTAAACCCATAATGTCTATACAAGGTCTGAAAATCATGGAAACAAACCGAGTATGAAGTAGGTTGCAGAACAGGAATCAAAGGTGAGTAAATCTCACGCTGTTGAATTTTTATTTAAATTTGAATGGTTAAATTTAAATAATTGGTTGAATGATTAAATTAATTGGATGTGCACTGATGATGATGTGACTTTGGTTTTGGTTGGTTCTCAAGTTAATTGTTTGCTTGACTCGAAGTATTTGGATTTTAAGTTGTTAAACTTAATTCATAAATAGGAAAATGGTTTCGTTTTGAAGTTAATAACGACTTGATGATTGTGATTCATTAAAATAGCAGGGTAATTGAAATGGATAATTTATTAATCCAATTAATTAATGATTTGTGTTAATTAATTTAGTAACGAATGGTTTGAATTAATTAATTAAGTTTTAAGTAAACTAATTAAGTGTAAGTAATTCAGAATAATAATTGAATGGTGTGACAAGTAATTTCTTAATGAGATTAATGAAATATAATTACTTTGCGGAAGAAAGCAAGAGATTAAATAAGATAATTAATTATGGAGTAAGTAATTTATTTAATGAAGTAAATAAAAGATAGTTAAATATAGGTAGAGGTTGTTTGAGAATGATTAATATAGGGGTTTAATTAATGTAATTAAATTTGATTAGGATAAATTCAAATATAGTTGAAAATCCTTAATTTATATAATTAATGATGTAATCAAAGATTGATGAATTTAGATTGATTAATCCATAATAAGTGACTTATGAAGTTAATCAATATAAGTAATTAAGGATTAACGTAGTTAATATAGTTAATTAATTTATGAAGTAATTAAGATTACTTATTAATTATGGGTTAAGAATAATTATTGTCGTGAGATTAATTAAAGATAATCACTTGAATGCGATTGCAAGATAATTAATCCAGTGTGATTAATTAAGATGAACAACGAGTGAATGATTAATTAATGTAATTGGAATAAATCAATATTGAATGAAGGAATCTAAGTGTTTGAGGTTTGAAAGTCAATCGAAATCAATTGACTTGATTTGTATGATTTTAAGTTTTGCTTATGGATGATTAAATGGTATTGGATGTTTGAATGAGTTGATATCTCTGATATGAAATGTTGTGTATTTCATTTGGATTACCTGGGTTAGGATAACATGAGTTTCGAAGAGACCGGGGTCGGGTATTAGGAAATACCCAAAACCACTTCGGATTGAAAATAAATTGATGTGTGAAATCAATAGGCTGGAATAAAACTATGTAAGTAAATTGGATTATTTTATCTAAGTGTGTACTTAGAAATTGATATGTGAAATAAGTGTTGTCTATAGCAAATTGTGAATTGGATAAATTGGTATATGTTACCCCGGGTTATATAAGTTGTTTGCTTGAATATTCCATGTTAGTTGAGTTTACTCATGCTGGTTTCCTGCCTGACCCGGGTGTTACTTTGGTGTTATGCTCGGGTCAGACCGAGTATTACAGGTTTCAGGTAGGGATGTTCTGGAGCTCAGGAGGCGAGCTGGATAGCAGGAGCGTATAGAATATTTCCGCTGTATTTTTATTATTGTTAATCTGGGACATGATAATTGTATATATATTCAGTGACTGTATATATATGTGAAATTCTGATGTATATTAAATGTAATCAATAAGTGTAGTATTCTTTTGCAAACTGTTATTATTTATTATTATATTTTATCCGCTGCGAATGTGAAATGTTTGCTGTTCTGTTCTTCTTCTTCTATCTCTTTCTTCTTTTTCATAACTATCTGAAATTTTCGGGTTTGAAAATTTCGGGTCAGACCGAGTATTACAGATTTTCAGGTTAGGACGTTCTGGAGCTCAGGAGGCAAACATGAGGGCAGTATCGCTTAGAATATTTCCGCTGTAATTATATTATTGTAATTCTGTGATTAATTGATTGTATATGACTATCATTGGAATATATGTGAAACTCTGATGTATTGAAATGTAATCGACAGGTACAGTATTCTTTAAGCTATTATTATTATTTATTATTATATTTTATCCGCTGCGAATGTGAGATGTTTGGTGTTTCTGTTCTTCTTCTTCTATCTCTTTCTTCTTTTCCATAACTATCTGGAATTTTCGGGCTTCGAAAATTTCGGGTCGTTACATTAATGCTTAGCCTCGAGCCTCATCAACCGAGAATGACTAAAATAGGGGAGATGCAGCAAGGCTAAGTGGGTCGGACCCAAGTAGGGTATGTTATCACCTTTCTAGATGTCCTCGAAAAAATATCATTTGTGGATATGGTTGTGCATGGAAGGAGCACTAGGTGTAAGGGTGGGAACACCCAGGGTGATAACATATTCGGTCAATCCAGGTCAGGGGTAGACCAGTCTTGTGTAGTAGGGGATCCTGGCGTGGTCCTCGGTACGTTGTTCTACAGGTGTACTGCGGTGGGCGATACCCTAGTGACCTAGTCATTCGATGGGATCCATTCTCCAATAAGTGCCATACGGTTTTGATTGTGCCCAACTATGCTGAAGCGTGATATGCAAGCATTTCAGCTATATTTTTTTACTTTCTATAGACACTATTATAGTATCAAATGGATTTCATAAAAAAAAATTTGGTTATCGTAAGGTAAAAGCCCGTTGTGTTTATTTGTGACGTGGTCTTATGAGATACCTTTGTTTTCAAATGATTTTGAAAAGTCAATAATTCAAATTGAGTGTGTTTTCTCACGCTGGTTTTCCAGACAGCCTCGGGTGTTATTTTATTATAATGCTCAGGTCAGACCGATTATTGTAGATTTAGGTTAAATACTATGGAGCTCAGGAGACGAGCTGGAGGAGTTCAGATGTATATCCTGTACTTGGTTATTTCCATTGTGTGAGAACAAGTTATTATAACTATCCAGATTTGATGTATTGAATTGTTGTACTCTGATAGCAGTATGTATATTAACAGTACAGTTCTTATATTCAAAATCTGTTGTTATGTATTATATTTTGTTCCGCTGTAATTGTGAGATTCTGTGCAGTTGTTTCAATCTTTCTTCTACCTTTTTCTTCTTCACCCCTAATGAATTGGTATTTCTAGCACTCGATTGCCCGACATTTTATGCAGTGGACGTCTTAATGTCGATTTTCAAGGGTTGAAAATCCTCGTCCATTACATTTGGTATCAGAGCAGAAGGTTAAGCGAGAACCTTAGCTCTGGTGGGGATTACTCATTAGAGATAGAGTCAGTAGTACTCTAGAATAAGTTTGAGTGTATTAGTAGATATGAGCGCATATTTGTTAGTGAATATAAAATGTTTTATATTGTGTTGGTAGATTTATTGAGTTGCTTATGAACTCTGGTAGGCACAGTCCGTACAACTGAATCGATAGAGGTTTCTAAATACTTGAATAGAGTAATTCGACATAGTATTTGTTTTAAAAAGGTGGTAAATGAAATAATTTTACACAAACCATATTTTGTTGTAAAAGAAATAATTTTCTAAAATTATTATATATAGATGGAGTGTTTGGTTGATAATATTATAATCAAATAAGATTATAAAATTGAAAATGGTTTATATAACCAAATGAAAATTTGTATAAGTATAAATTATACAAGTAGATTACAATTTAAAATTGGATTCAAAACAAGAATCTGGAAATTCAAAATCTCGAAAAAATTTAAAAAATATACATTTTTCAAAGTGGTTTAGGAAAATAATTATAAGAGTATTATTTTTAATATTTTGAAAGAAAATTACTTCAAATGGGTTTTGGAAGAGAAATAGCACTGAACTCACTTCAGTCGTTGGAAAATTTCCTGGTGATGACTATGCAGCATCATCAGTATTCATTTTCGAGTTTCTAAGTGACGTGTTACAACCATAATTGATTTGTTTAGATTTGTTGGGCAAACCAGTTGTGTTTTGGAAATTCCTAAGGAATTTGTTATGGATAAAAACTAGGTTTGGGTGAAAATGTAAAAAGCGTGATTTCAGGATACTTGGGATTTCAAAACGACTTGAAAAAAAATACCGAGTGTTTGAATTTTGGGACCCCTATAAATGTTTTGGAAAATATCAGAAATAAGTTTCTAACACTTATAGGTAGAAGGTGATATTTATAAGGGGAGAAGTGTGAAAATGAAAATTTTAAATTAAAATTTGAAATTGAGAAAGTTAAAATGGAATTTAAATAAAATTGAGTGAATTAAATTTTAGAAATTTAAAATCGATTAGGTTTGAATTGAATTAATGAAGTGCATTCATGCAATTTGAATTTACTTAAGCAAAAGTTAATGGAAATAAACCAATAAATGAAGTGATTAAAATAGAGAATGAAATGAATAAAATGTAATGATGTTAACTAATATAAAGGTACGTGAATGTGAATAAGTGAATGGAACAAATAGACATAAGGAAGTGTAGAAAATTATTACTTAATTAAATTAAACGAGTTCAAATTTAATTTAAGCTAAGTAGAATAAAAATTGGGTTGGATTTGGATTGAATTGAAATAAAATTGAATTGAGTTATAGATGATATTGATGGAATGGAATTTTCACTTAAATAAATTAAACGAAATAATATCGAATTGAAGCAAATATAAATATTGAATTGTGAAATATCATAAAAACCATATGGATAAGATTTTAAATGAAATAAAATTGAGGTGAAGAATTGGAATTATGAATAAATGAATTGGAATAGCTTGTTAAATTTTAAGTTCGCGAAATAAAAATATATTTAGGCTATATATATAGGTATAGTCTCGAGTTAAAACTAAAATGGGAATATACTTGAGTATAGAATTGATGGAAATAGTTTGAAATGGTGATAGCTCAAGTTATAAATAAATTCAATTGAAGCATAAATAAATTGATATGGCTTGGGATATTAAATAAATTGATTTGAGTATGAAACTAAAATTGAAGTGAATAAATGAAGGAACTAATTAATTAATTAATTAGTAAATGAAATGGAACTTGATTGAAATGAAATAAACTTAAATTATAAGGTTGAAATAATTGGAATGAAACAAAATTAACTTAAGCTAATATTTGAGTGGAAGTTTGACTCAAATAAATTTGTGAAATGGTAGTTAATGAAGTAGCGGGATTTGCCCTGAGCTTAATAAAATGAATCTGAATTAAGTGTAAGTGAGGTGATGGTAAACAAACCTGAAATAGAATAGAATTAAATATAAATTGGTTTGGAATCAATTTAAAATAGTTATAAACTGAAATGATTATTATATTAAATGAATAGCGCCAAACGCGCATAGAAAATTGTTGTTTGCCGTAAACGAAAGTAAATAAAATTCTATGAATTAATAGAAGTGAAATAAATTGATTTTTAAATCAATTTGGGATGAGGATGTGTTGTTTAATATAAATATGAATTAAATGCATGAAAAGTTAGTTGTAAATCATTTAAATTGAATGGAATGGTTTGTAGATTGATTGGAAGTAATTGAATTGGTGTTGGAACCACATAACTGACTATGAATATACGTTTAACATGTATTACTCGTGAAGATTGTGTGTTTTAACTACTTTAATAAATGAAATGTCATTGATTTTCATATTTTGGAACTTACGTGTTTAAATTGAGTTAGTACAGGTATCCATAGGCCATTTGGTTAGATTTTGATCGCGCTAATCTCAAAATAAATAAGCCGCTTGCTTAAAAATGCTAAAAAGGTACGTTTTCAGATTAAATACAACAAATATATAAATATTGATATATATTTTTGTTTTTTGACAATTGGGGTTAATCTATATATATTTATCTCTCTTGTCAAATTGCAAAAGGCCCTCCGCGTAAGGGGGACTCTGCCAAAAAAATTCAAAAATTTCGGATGTTAGAAAAATTTTGAAAAATTTTTATTAACAAAGATTTGATTTCGAATTTATGATCAAAATAAAGAATTTTGGTTTACAATGGAAAACAACTTATTTAGTTGAAAACTAAGAGATAAGAAAAGTAGAATGTCAAGTTAGCTAAGTGGGGTTTGGATAATTAATGGGTTTGGAACAATTTTCCTACCTTAGCAATTTCGGGGACGAAATTATTTTAAGGGACCGGAATGCAACGAACCGGATTTTTCGATGGTTAGTTGTGAATAATAAATGGTTTTAAGTATTGAATTTGAATTATGGATTGATTTTGAATATGGAAATTTAGGTATATTTATAAAATAAATTCAGAATTTAAAATATAATGATTTATCAGATAATTTTATTTTTGAAGTTATTGGTAAAATAGTGAATTTGGTGTTTTAAGCTTGTTAAAAATTATTTAAAGGCATGTAATATTTATATTAATAATAATGAAGGTGGTAAAAGTTTTTAAATTGAATATAAAAGTGATCTGTTCAACTTTAAAAATAGTTGTTCAGTTTGACATTTAAAAATAGCGATACGTAACACAGTCTAGGAATTCAACAAACCAGTTCGATTGGATCCGTAATAGTGTATTATAATCGGATTTCAAATTTTGAAGTTTTTGGATTTATCGTTTGGTCGTGCGGGGTATAAACGCGTTGAAATTTATATCGAAAATTTAATATAATAATTGGGTCCAAAAAACTATCTTCTCCACATGATCGAATTAGGACTCGAGCCTTTTCCATCGCGTTCGGAATAGGGTCATAACATTATAAACACCTAGCGGCATGTCTCGATAGGGGTTCAGGGTTTTAAGTTAGGCAAAAGAGATATTTTGGTTTATATATTATATATATATATATATATATATATATATATATATATATTTGTCTAAAATCAAAATCTAATCAAGTCAATCTACCTTTGAAAACACACCACCATTCCATTCCTGTGAAGTGGCTTAGGATTTCTTTTAGTCCTCAAGCTACCTTTATTTCGTTTCAAAAACCACTTATTCTTAAACAAAATCGAGTTTGTTTCGTTTATAAAAAATTAATGATGAAAGGAAGAAATCTCGGCCTCTTGTTGTGACGCCCCAGCTCTATACTCACGCTAGTCAAGTACACTACGGAGTAATGCCATCAACTAGCACGAAGAATAAGGCTGTTAAGGAGCAATCATCAGTGTAATTGCTTTGTGCGAGCACTGATATGCCAAATTGTATTACATGCATTTCGTTTCAAGAGGAAATCTGACACATTAGTTACAAACTCAAACTACTACGCACTGGCCATGTGATCTTCGAAAACAAATATGAAACAAACATAACACAAATCAGTCACAGATATTCATATCACAAAGGCAGAAACATATATGAATAAAACACATAGAAGAGTACATCAAAGTAGTGGTCATGCAAGATCCACTACATCATAAAAGAATAGGTATAAGTGCTAGAGAAAAGAATATGTATACATCAAGATGTCTCTATCTCGAATGTATAAAAACAAAAACTACTAATCTAAAGTAGTTAGCTAAAAGTCAGGTGACAGACCCAGATAAGAAGTCAAGAAGAAGCACATGAAATACCTCGGTCTGACCCGAGTATTATTTAAGAAAAAAATAATAAACGGATCAGTCTAGCTATAAATATCATATAAAATGATATAGGATAAGAGATATGAAAAAAATGTATGATAACAATAATGTCATACTATGACAAGTATACACTTAGATAACAACAAAAATCATACAATATCTCAAGAATCTCAAAACACCAAGAAGATTGTCATAATCTTTATTTCATTCGTCAAACCGCAAATAGTGATATAGCTTATCGTTATAAATCAAATAAATTGGTGAAACACAAATTATAGAAATCATCAATTATAAATCTAGAAATAACAAAGGGGGAGGCCTATCTTAAACGGGAGCAAGAAAACTCACCAACACATGCATCACAAACGGAACGCTATTCCATGGTCGCTAACCATAGAGCTATAGCAACGACGTAGTATAATAACAGTACTCCTGAGGAACCTGAAACTCAAATAGTTCGAAACAATGACGTAGTACAATAGCGGTACGTCCATTGAACCTGATAAGCCAGAACAACGACGTAGTACAGTAACGGTACGTCCGATGAACTGAACTACATAAAGGAACATGGGTCGCTAGCCATTAAAAGAAATGAGTTGAAACTCCAAAGAAACCATAGGTCATTAGCCTATAAAAGAAATGAGACGAAGCTCAATGAAACGTGGTACAGTCCCCCACATGGACAAAGAGGCATCGCATATCGCTAGTCTAAACCATAAAATGATCATCATTGATCAATAAAAAGTGTTAAATACACTAAGCTAGTATATAAATGAGTTTAGCTTCAAACCACTAGCTTAACTTAAATATTTACGAACAAATTTTAGATTTCCACTCGAAAATTGTCACAAGAGTTCAATCGAACAAGTCCAAGAATTAATCGACGAAGTAGACTCAAGCATTTCATACCACTTATTTTGCTAAGTTGCTTAATTAGATTTCTCATACGAATGAGGTAAAGGTTTATATATACTAATAGAATAGGAAACGGATTTGAAATCGAATTTTGTATTAAAAGTAATGTTGAAATCATTTTTGTGAAAGAGTTTGAGTATTTACTACTAGTATAAAAACCTTTGTATTTAAATTGACAAATCACAGAAAACGATTATAAAAACAATCGATCACCAAAAATTCACATTCGAAGACGTGAATCAAATCCAAAGGAATCAATACCAAATCCATCAAAATGGATATTCCTAAGAATCAAGAAAAAGAAGTCATCAAAGTCGATAAAAGTGATAACAACTAATCGGATCAACGAAAAACTATATATATTGGAAATTCACTCAAAAAATAGGCAAATAGGCAAAACTAAATAGTTCCAAAAGTCTGGGGGTTCATCCAGACGTCTGGTTTGGGTTCTAAAAATATTCCAGAAAACCTTCTAGACGTCGAAAATTGCAAACCAGACGTCTGAACCCTAACCAGACATCTAAACCAATAAATTAGACGTCTGGATTTTGTCTCTGACATTTTATTTTCTGCGTTCGTATATTTTTTTCTGCAGGGACCATAACCAGACGTCTGAAATTTACCAACCAGACGTCCGATTTGTTCAGCTGGGCAGAAATTAGCCTAGGCTAATGATGGCCAAAACGATTCGGAAGCGAACGGACGAGGGACAGAGACTAGGGATTTACACCAAGCGACAACCCAGTCCTATAGGCTCTTTGATAAGCCCCAAATAACATGTCCAAATATCCAAAATAGGATCTTTAAAGATTTTGACCTCAAAACGAAAATTAGGGAAATTCACCAAATCAATTCAAATCAAAAGCCATTGAACATGAAATAGATGTTAGGAATTCATACCTAACAACAATGAAAGCTGTGGACAAAGATGTGAGCTCAAAAACTCACCTTTAAACTCAAAAACAACGAATGAGAAGCTTTAAAACAAAGGAAAGACCAATTCCTCTTCCATACACCTCTAGAATCTTCAATCTAATATCAAAGGTGAAGTTTTTCCTAAGTTAGGGTTTAGAAATTTCTAAAAATTGAAAAGAGAATGAGATGGAGAAGATGAAGAGGATGCTTACCTAAGCTTCTCTTTGATTTTAGAGCTAGAACTTGAATTTCCTATGAAAACTAGGGCTTAGGAATTTTGATTACCCTTTCTTTCCCCCAATTTTACTTTAACTTGAAGGTGTTAGGGAATGAAAATGAATGAAGAGAAGAGGGGGTGGAGTTAGGGTATTATGTTGGGTTATTGGGCTGAAACCCAAACCCAAAGACCAATAGAAAAATAGCGAAATTCTACTCAGCTCCAAACTTATCAATGTTTATTCTCAAAAAGGTTGCAAACACCATTTTGAACTCAATGGAAGTAGTCTCGAGTCCTAATTCGACTGTTTGCAAAAAGTAGCCTTTCGGACTTTAATCCGACTAATGAAGCTATATTTAAATAAATCATTTAAATATACAATCGTAAAATATGCGGGTTGTTACACTTGCAATCAAACGAAAATTGTCGTCTATCTTTTTTTTGAAATCTTATGTTCCCTTTCTCTTCTGCCAGAAGCAAGGTCGCGGCTTTCTTCTCATCCATTCCAGCTTGAGATCGATTTCGAAATCGATTCAAGCCAACTATTGCAAAAAAAAAAAGAATGATGAAATCAAATTGCGAGGGTGGAGGCGCGGTTGATAGGGCTCGTGAAGGTAGAGAGGAGATCGTGAACTCAAACGTGCATGCACACGGGGAAGGACAAGCGCACGTGGTGGGAGGAGGTCACAAGCGTGAGGTCGAGAGAGTATGGAAGAGACGCTCACGACCAAGTGTTACACGTAGGGAATGACGGCGCGGTAGAGGAGAATGGGGTAGGCGTTGGTATGCGGTGACTCTTAAGATTTGGTGAGAGGTCAGTGGGTTCTAGTGAGCTCGGGTGATTATCGCGAAGGGATTCAAGGCCTGTGATGTCATGTATTCATAGCTAGAGTCTTTTGGCAGAGGGTTCTCTTAGAAGGTAATTAACATTTTTCTTAAACTAACTGATTGAATTAATCGATAATTAATTGTTTTAATAAATTGAATCCAATAAAATCCGTAAATGGCTTATTCGAGGTGGAATCCGGGTGTAGAACTTTTTTTCCATTGGATTCATGATGACATATGCACAAAATAAATTTGGAATGGATTGCAAAGTAAAGTCAAGGTGATAATTTCTGTCATTTGGATTATCTTTTTTTAAAATTTAGATATTTAAATTTAAATTATTGGATGCTTCACTGATTGATAATTTATGATTATCTGTTGGATGACTATATATATAGTAGTATATATATTACTATTGGAGTGATATTTTCTCACATTATAGCGGATGAGACCCTATGTGCCCCATACAATAGCGGATGACCCTATATACTGCGATATCCCCCTAAAAGTGGGATTGGTATTTTTATTGTTGTCTAACATCCGTGGATGCAGGAAAAATAGGTTGAAGGGCTCTAATAGGATTCCTTAAATATGTTATTATTTTTCATATATATAATGTTGGATTATTGTGTGTTGAAAATTTTAAATGTTATAATGGCATGGAAATTAATTTTTGGTGTATAAAATACCATAAATATTATTTTAAATTTCTAAGAATGAAAAAAATGATTTTAAGTTAAAAATATATATCAAAATTCGGGTTACTTTAAAGAAACTGATTTGAATAAGCCAAAATAGATTTTTGATCATACAAAATAATGCGAGAAAAGTACTTTAAATAGAGGATTAAAATAAATTATATAAAGGTAATTTTAAAAGACTTGATTTTAAAATGATATTCGTAAAACATAGGAAATTGAATTTATGAAATTGGGATTATATAAATGAGACCATTTTAGTGAAACTCAACGGAGTTATAAAAATGTATCGAATGATGAATTTGGAATATAAATTTATGTGAAGAATTTATTTTGATATATGGAAATAGGGTGAGAAAAAAAAATAGTATATACTATTTTTAAAGTAAAATGGTTATGAATACTGGGGTGGGAGAAATGTGAGGAAAATCAAGAAGGGTTATAAATTGAAAATTAGGTTACCCAGGTTTAAAAATCTATTTTTTAAATAAGTTAAGTTTTAAATTTTAAAAAGGGAATTTTTATTTATTAAACTATGTAATTTTAAAGTTAGGTAGTATTGAAATATTTTAGAAGTGAATTTTTAAATACTTAATATATATTTTAATAAAATCCTAAACTTTTAAACCTGCTCTAGAAGTAATGTTATAGAAAGTATTTTAATATTTAAAATAATTATTTGGATAAGTCTTAAAAATGAATTATTATTATTTTCTTTAAAATACTTATATATATATATATGTGTGTGTGTGTGTGTGTGTGTGTGCGTGTACAGAGTTTTAAAAAGTTCTAAATTTATTTATAAACCTTCTCGGAAGTTTGGAAACGGGTTTATTCAGCGGATGGGATTATAAGAAAATCCTTAAAATGGAATTTGAAAGAAATTAAGGGATTGCCTAAAAGTAGTTAAGTAAAAGTGAATTTTTGGAAAAAAAGAAATAGAATTCGTAAAGAGGTACAAAGGGAAATTGAAATTATAAGCCAGTACAAATTGGCTTTGGAAATATTATAAAGGTATTAATTAAAGGATTTCGGAATTTATAGAATTCATGTAAACGAGTTAAGAAATTTACAAATAAAATTTGTAAATGATTTTGAGAAAAGAAATAGGAAATAAAAGGAGTATTTTCTCAGTGTTGCATATAAAATGAAGTGGGAATTTTTTTAGTAAGGCTTGATGATTGCTTATGGATGTGTATTGATAGCTAAATAACCGACTATTTGTTTTGGCCAATTTTCGTTAATCTTTTCGAAGAGACCGCGATTAGATTTAATTATCCGAAAACCATTTCGATATGATTGAATATTACGAATGAATATCCTGAAGATGATGAAGATGGTGATACGGTTTGTTCAGACCTAGGGCAACTTGTATGGATGAATGCTTCAAGAATATGGTCTTAGAAGGCGATGAGCATTCCAAGTAAAATTGTTCTTGGAAAAGGTAACGCTTAGTCTTGAGCCTCATCAACCAGGAATGACTAATACAGGGGAGATACAGCAAGGCTAAGTGGGTCACGCCCAAGTAGGGTATTCTATCAACTTTCTAGATGTCCTCGGAAACAATCTATTTATGGATATGGTTGTGCATGGAAGGAGCGCTTGCTGGTAAGGGTGGGAACACCCAATGTGATAACATATTCGGTCTGTCCAGGTCAAGGATAGGCCGGTCTTATTTAGCAGGGGATCCCAACATGGTCCTTGGTACATTGTTCTAGAGGTGTACTGTAATGGGCGGTGCCCCAGTGGCCAGTCATTCGATGAGATCCATTCTCCAATAAGCGTCGTACGGTTTTGATTGCTCCCAAATATGATGAAACATGAGATGCAAACATTTTAGCTATTTTCTATTTACTTTCTATACGCTATTATAATATTAAACATATTTGATAAAAATTGTTTTGGTTATCGTAGGGCAAAAGCCCGCTGTGTTTGTTTGTGACGTAGTCTTACGAGATACCTTTGTTTTAAAAGGATTTTGAAAAAAATAATAATTCAAATTGTGTATGTTTTCTCACGCTGGTTTTCCATACTGACTCGGGTCTTATTTTATTTTAATGCTCGGGTCTGACCGTGTATTGCAGATTCACGTTAAATGCTATGGAGCTCGGAGATGTTACTTCCTCTTTTCCAGCGACCTAAAGATGGACAACCTAACAGCTTAAGATTCTCAGTGAATTAGAGAGTTGGACGACTTAAGGGCTTAACGACTTAATAGTTTAAGGGATTTGACCGACTAAAGGCTGAACAGTTGCCGACCTAACACTTTAACAGGCTAAGAAGGACGCCGACCTAATACTTTAAGAAGGATGCCGACCTAATACTCTAAAAAGGTTACCGACCTAGCAAGTTTTAGAGGCATACCGACCTAACAGGCTTGAGAGGAATGCCGACCTAAGGACTAAGGGGATACCGACCTAAGACCCACAAGGTTACCGACCTAACGCTTTAACAAGGTTGCCGACCTAAGATAGCTACCGACCTAAGATAGCTACCGACCTATGACCTATGATAAGTCGTTCACGACCCAAGCAAAGGAAAGCAAGCTCAATGTTCCTACTTGGTACAGTGGCCTCTTAACTCGTACATGATCCAGGACTTACCAGTTAAGCCGTGACTTGCGACTTGCCAGTTAACTCGTTCGCGACTCACGACCTAGATTGAGTCGTCCACGACCTAAAGCTACTAAATGTAAGCCCGATGCCATACCACTGATACAAAGCAATGTTGACTCGGGGTCGACCTGGGACTTGTACGAACGGGCCTGTGTGAAACCATGGAGGGGCCAGATGAGTCGGCCATGACTTACCTCAGACCGGTCACGACTTACGATCCAAGGGGAAAATCTTCCTACAAATACCAACCTACCTCAAACATGAAGGGGACTTTTGGCCGACCTCTTTAAGTGCTGATACTGTGCTGAATTCTCGACTCACTCGACACTTCAAGTACGAAAGGCATCTCAACTAACTTTGAGAGGAAATCTAACGCAATCTACATGGATTTAAAGAATTCTTCTGCATCAAAGTTCTAGTTGTTTGTCTCATCGGAATTGTAATTGAAGATTGTTGTAAAGTTGTAATCGATTCAGTAATAAAGAGAATTAAAGTGGACGTAGGCTTACCCTAAGCCGAACCACTATAAAAGCTGTTGTTTTGTTTTTTCTGCTTTCTCTGTGATTTCTCTACTTGTTTTTTGTTCCCGTATTCACGGGTGGTGCTTTCGCTCAACTTCAATCTACACCGGGGTGTTAGCGTCTGATTTTTACGTTAACATTTTTTCTCTACTTGTTTTTAGTTCCCGTATTCACGGGTGGTGCTTTCGCTCAACTTCAATCTACACCGGGGTGTTAGTGTCTGATTTTTACGTTAACATTTTTGGTGCTTTCACTGCGAACCCAACTCAGGAAACTTCCACTATTGCTCCGCGAAGTTTGTTGAAAGGATTTCTTTTAAAACCAGAAGTTTGTTGAAAATAATGGCTCCTGGGAGAAAACGAAGTTCTGTAAGATCCGACAACGTTCAAGAGAATACTGCTACCTCTCCTCCTTCAAGTCAAGCAGCTCCAACTATTGGAGTTACACGAGCAGAATTCGACGCCGAAGTTTTTTGGTTGAATCAACAAATGAATGCTCAGAATGCGCAGTTGGAAACTCAGAATGCCCAGAACGCCCTGATCTTAAGTAAGTTGAATGATCTGCTTGGGGCAAATCGTCAACCGGTTAATAATGATAGGAACCCTACTGTGGGAGTTCAGGATGTTGAAGGGAACATTTCTCAAAGAGCCGTAGACCCTGTAGAAAGGACTCATCCTCAAGTTGGAGGATCAGGGCCACAGCCGACCCTCCGTGAACGATTGTCAAGGCAGAATTCAGAGAGAGTGGCCGATGCGTGCCCTCCAGAGCCTCTAAATGATGAAGAGTATTTTTCGGGTATGGTTCGTCAAATCATGAAGGAAAATATGCGAAGAGATGAAGATGAGAAAGATTGGAGTTTTGCTCCAAGCAAAACTCCATTTATTGAGAAGATCTTGAAGGCGGAGTTCCCAAGGAAATTCGTTCCCCCTACTATTCCAGCTTACAAGGGGACGAGTGATCCTAACGAGTTTCTGTATAAGTACGACTGGCATATGACTGGTGCCAGGGCGTCGGATGAATTTAAATGTCGATATTTCCCGGTATATCTCGAAGGTGTGGCTCTATTGTGGTTTACAAAGCTGCCGGTCAGGTCCATCGTTCAGTTCTCCGATTTGACCAGGAAATTCAAGGAGCAGTTTCGATTGTATGCTTCTAAAGCAAAGGATATAATGTCACCGTCAAGTCTAGAGAAAAATCCGGGAGAATCCATCAGGTCATTTTTGAATCGTTTTAACATATCTTTGGCCGAGGTAGATAATGCTGAGCCACGCATGGTCCTAACATACTTGATGAGGGCGACTGACAAATCGAGTGAATTTGGAAAATGGTTGAAAATGAAGGAACCAAACTCACTTGATAAATTCTACAAGAAAGCGGATGAATTCATGCGCTTGGATAGCCTCCAAACACCGGCTAAGTTGGTATCAGCGGAAGCCGGGAACAGTGGTGCTGCTTCGAACAAGAAAGAACCTAACACTCAGAAAATGGGAAATGATGGTGGAAAGAAACAGGGAGATGCTAAGAAAGGCCGTCCTTTCAATTTCACACCCTTGATTGATACCCCTGAGAACATCTTTTTTGCGACCAAGGATGATGTCAATTATCCGACACCACCTAAAATGAGAGTTGGGATTAGGATGAAAAAAAGTGGAAGGTTCTGCCGGTTCCACAACCAGCCCGGCCATGACACCAACGAATGCGTCAGTTGAAAGAGGTAATTGAACAACTCTTGAAGGAAAACAAACTCCAGCAGTATGTGAAAAGGAACAGAAATGTCCCAGCTTCGTCAAGTCAAGGACAACAAGTTCCCGTTCACCGTCCTGCCTTGAGTGAGAAGGCCGTAGAGCATGAATCGGAAAGACCTGTTATCAATATAATAACTGGAGGACCTCACCCAGCAGGCAAAAGCTGGGGCGAGATGGAAAGGTATGCCCGGGCCTTGAGGCATGTACCAGCTGAAGAGAATGTTTTTGTTTTAGAAAATGATGCACCTTTAAAGCAACAAATGACTTCCATAGATGATATTGTATTCAGTGTCAGGGATTCTTTGGGTATCGAGGCTCCGACTATAGATACTTTGGTCATATCCGCTGCTATTGGGCCAGCAACTGTGAGAAGAGTTCTAGTTGATTGTGGAGCTTCATGCAACATCCTCCTCAAGAAGACCTTTGATCAAATGAAAATTCCAATGGCTGATGTTCAAGCTTCATCACTTAAGATTGCTGGGTTTGCTGGAGAACCCAAGCAGCCGATCGGGAGCATAGATTTGTTTGTGGAACTCGGAAAGGGATTGAGGAAGGTGGCTCGAAAGAAAACCTTTATAATTGTTGAAGAATTCTCTGCCTCCGATGCCTTTTTAGGCCGACCAACTCTTGCTGCGTTCAAAGCTGTTCTTGCCCCATAGTGTCTGACTCTAAAATTCCCCACAGATAACGGAGTTGGTGTTATTAAGGGAGACCAAGATGCGGGGCGAGAATGTTACTTTGCAGAGTTGCGAGAATCAAGGAAAAGAGAAATGGGAAAAGGTGCGCGGCTCTAGTCCGCATCAAAGAACCAACCTTGTAGCAATTACAGGGTGGACCCTGCACTGGTGAATGTAGTGCCGCACGAAGAGAGATGGATCCAAGGAAAGCCAGTGCAGGGGAGAATAGGGTAGTACCAGTAGAGGTAACAGTGCCAGTGCCCGTTGACCCAAAGGACCCAAACAAAGTGCTTAATGTGGGTTCACAACTCAGTACAACAGTTCAGAATGTTCTGATTTCATTTTTGAAGGCTAATTTGGATGTGTTCGCTTGGACTCATGCTGACATGTGTGGAATATCCCCAGAGATTGCAGTACACACTTTGAACATTGATCCAAAGTTTACGCCTGTGAAACAGAAGAGAAGAACCCAGGGTCCTGAGAGAACGGCAGCGTTAAAAGAAGAAGTGGATCGGCTCATGGAGAACAGTTTCATCAGAGAATCTACTTATCCACATTGGGTATCAAATCCAGTGCTGGTTAAAAAGGCTAACGGAAAGTGGAGAGTGTGCATTGATTTTTCAGATCTGAACAAAGCCTGCCCCAAAGACTGTTTCCCGCTGCCCAGGATCGATCAGTTGGTGGATGAGACGGCAGGACATGAATTGTTATCTTTTATGGATGCATACTCCGGATATAACCAGATTATGATGCATGTGCCAGATCAAGAGGATACGAGCTTCATCACAGATGTTGGACTCTACCGCCACAAGGTCATGCCTTTCGGACTCAGGAATGCAGGGGCAACTTACCAAAGGCTTGTTAATGCCATGTTTAAACCACAGATTGGCAAGACGATGGAAGTTTCTGTTGATGATATGCTAGTAAAGTCTAAGAAAGTAGTGGACCACATGGATCACCTGGTGGAGATGTTTGTAGTACACCGTAAATACAGAATGAAGCTTAATCCCCTGAAATGTTCATTTGGAGTGGAGTCTGGAAAGTTTTTGGGTTTCATTGTGAGCGCTATGGGCATTGAAGCCAATCCAGCTTAGATCACTGCCCTGAGGAAAGTCAAGGCTCCTAGAATGAAGAAGGAATTGCAAAGTCTCAATGGAAAGGTTGCTGCTTTGAGTCGGTTCATTTCAAAAGCTACTAACAAATGCATTCCATTCTTTGATGCTCTGAAGAAAGAAAGAAAAAACTTTAAGTGGACTCCTGAATGTCAAAAAGCATTTGACGAGTTGGTTCGTCATATGGAAGTGCCTCTGGTACTTTCAAAGCCTGACAGTGGTGAAGATCTCTTCATATATTTGGCAATTTCGTCTCATGCTCTAAGTGCAGTGTTGGTACTGGAAGGCGGATTCTCTCGCAAAGTATTCGAGTACTGGTGAAGCTCAACTATTGGGATTAGTTCCCGTCGAAGTCTTGTCAGCTCCGAGCATAGATGAAATGGATGTTAATTGGATTATGAATGTATCCCAAGGTCAAGAATCATGGATGACTACGATACTTGAATATTTTCTCAATGGTTCTTTGCCAGAAAGTTCAAAAGAACAACAAAAGCTGACAAGGAAAGCCTCCAGATATATAGTTCAAGATGATCATTTGTACAGACGAGGATTTTCAATGCCATTACTCCGATGCGTGACAAAAGAAGAAGCAAAGACAATTCTGACTGAAGTACACGGAGGAGAATGTGGGGATCATACAGGCGGTCAAACTTTATCAAAGAAAATCCTCTGATATGGATACTTTTGGCCAGAAATGAATCAGGATGCTGCTGACTATTCCCGAAAGTGTGATAAATGCCAGAGATTCGCTAAAATTCCTACGGCACCTTCCACTGAGCTAACACAAATGGTCAGTCCATGGCCGTTTGCTATCTGGGGAATAGATATCATTGGGCCTTTGCCGACTGCCAAATCGGGAATTAAATATGCTATCGTTGTTGTTGATTACTTCACTAAATGGGCTGAAGCCGAACCATTGGCTACTATTACCTCTAAGAAAATGATAAGTTTTGTGACTAAAAATATCATTTGCAGGTATGGTGTGCCTCGGAAGATAATCACAGACAATGGTACTCAGTTTGAAAGTGAGGAGTTCCAAGATTTCTGCAAACGATTCAAGATCCGAAAAAGCTTCTCAGCAGTGGCCCATCCGCAGGCAAACGGGCAAGTGGAAGCAGTAAACAAAATCATCAAATTAACCATCAAAAAGCAGTTGGAAGAAGCAAAAGGTGGTTGGGTCGATAAGTTACCGCTTGCACTATGGGCATAAAGAACCACCCACAAAACTGCGACTAGGCATACTCCATTTTCATTGGCATACAGATCGGAAGAGATGATTCTAGTGGAAACTGAAGTCCCCTCACACAGAAGGATCCATTTTGATCAAAATGAGAATGAAAAATTACAATTGGAGGCACTTGACCTCCTCGATGAAAGAATAGAAGAGGCTCGACTTAGAATTGCAGCTCACCAGCAAAAAATAGCCAGGCACTTCAATTCCAAAGTTCGTCAGCGCAGCTTTGAAGTTGGGGACTTAGTCCTGAAGAGAATTATGACAGCCATAGGTGTGTTTGGGCTAAACTGGGAAGGGCCATATGTTATAGGCGCGAAACTCCTTGATGGCATATTCAAACTCACAATTGTCGAAGGAGAACCAATCCCAAGAGCTTGGAACAGCAATCATTTGCGTCCCTATTTTACTTGAAAGCTTTGCTGAAATGTTGTAAAAGAATTATGAATATATGATTCTTGTATTGAAAGCAATTGTAAAGCAAGTGAATAATGAAAAGGTATAAAGTGGATGTAGGCCCAGTTTTTGGCCGAACCACTATAAATCTTGTGTTCTCTACTATTATAAACTGCTTTGTTTTATTTCGACATATAAAATACGTTAATTGTGTAACTAAAATTTCGATTTAATAATGCAGGCCATAAAACAAAGCTTACCCATCACAAGACCAAGCGATCTCCGACATCACCCAGCAAGCAAATGCTAAACCATCCAAAATTTCCATACTCAAATCCTACAAAAGAAGTGCTTCGAACAAAAGTTAGCGATGTGAATGGAAGTGGACCATTTCTAACTAACTGCAAATGTTTGAACAAACAAACAACCAGTTAAATAGACTGTGTCCACCACCAACTCGCTTAACCATGAAGTATATTTCTTTGGATAAGGAAAATTATTGGCAACTAAAAAAGGAAAACACTTGCAAAAGATAACGGGGATCGCCGACATGAATAGATGGCAAAAAGACATGGGCGAGCAAGCATCAAACAGCAAAAGACCTCTTCGGAGGCACAATCCCTCTTCATAGGCACAACTCTTCGGAGGATAAAGACCTCGAGCGGGTCTAGCCAGAAAAAGAGAGATCTTTCTCGATACAAAGTTGCGGACTAATCGGTCGATACACTCCCGTGAATCCGTCCAACCGAGAGAAAGAAACTCCAAACTTCCAGGCAAAAGCCCTACTCAGAGGCACACGTTTCACCGAGATTGAAATAAAACTTCCAAGTGTTGAAACGTGAAAAGCCCTCTTCGGAGGACCATTTCACCACGGTTGAAATGCTAAAAGACCTCGAGCGGGCTAAACCAGAAAAAGAGAGATCTTTTTCGATACAAAGTTGCGGACTGATTGGTCCATACACTCCCGTGAATCCGTCCAACGAGAGAAAGAAACTCCAAACTTCCAAGCAAAAACCCTACTCAGAGGCTCACATTTCACCGTGAACGGTCGAAACAATCCCGTGAGATGAAATGTGAAAAGCCCTCTTCGGAGGCCCGCTTCCCAGCGAACAGGGAAGAATAAAAGCGTCTCCCAAGGGACAGAAACAAAAGACCTCTTCCCAGAGGCACAATCACACAAAAAAGACGCCTTCCTAGGGGCACAATCAAATAGAAAGACCCCTTCCCAGGGGCACAATCGAACAGAAAAACCTCTTCCCAGAGGTGCAATCAAACAGAAAGACCTCTTTGGAGGCACATGTTTCACCGAGATTGAAATAAAACTTCCAAGGGTTGAAACGTGGAAAGCCCTCCTCGGAGGCACAACTCTTCGGAGGCACACGTTTCACCGAGATTGAAATAAAACTTCCAAGTGTTGAAATGTGGAAAAGCTCTCCTCAGAGGTAAAACTTTTCAAAGAAGCATTTCACCAGAAATGCAAAGCAAAGATCAAAAGCCCTCCACCGAGGCGCAATATAAAAAAAAAAGAGAAAAGAAGCCCTCTTCAAAGGCACGCTTTAGCTTTCAAAGGAAGACTGGTTCTTCTATTCTTGAAAATACTCTTCCTCAAAAAGAATTTAAAGTGCCCTTCAGAGGCCCGCTTTACCACATAGGAAAATTCACTTGATTAAAATGTGTGAAAGCGCAAAAGAAAACGTGATATCTTCAAAGGATGAAGCGTAGAAACTCATATGGAGTGAGCTGTACTCTATTTTGGGCAGAATAGTGTTCCTCCAAGAATGGAATAGTTATTCTCCAAAAAGTAAGAGTGCAAGTTCCCTCAAAATATAAAATATTTCAACGAGCTTATGGTATAGGGGCAACATGGTATAGCTACATTGGTAAAAATTACGCTCGAACAACATACCACAAGCTCACTGCAATATCATATAAAGAAACTTGTACAAAAATGGATAGTAAATGCATTCTCAAACACAGACCGAAGTTTGTACAAACAAAAAGAATCATTTTATTTAATATTGTCAAAATTTTGTACAGGTACAAGTATAAAAAGAAAAATAAAAGCGGTGGCCGGTATCCGCACATTCTCCGGCCAGTACATGCAAAAAACAAGAAGTAAAGATAAATCGAAGCAGGACCCCTTACTTCTTCCTGCCACCACCCTTAGAGCCTTCACTTGACCTAATAGGCAGCTTTTCAGGACGGCTTGGGAGAGTCAGGGATGAAGGAGAGAGGGTTACTGCCAGATCAACTTTCGTTTCCTCTTCAGAAATAAGAATGTCTTTCCTTCTCTTCTTGGAAGTGGCACGCTTCCTCCTTTTCCTTGAAGAAGACTCACTTCCTGGAGTAACAAGAGCAGATAATTTTATGTTATCAGAAGTGGTTCACTCCGGAGACTCATTGCCTTCTCCAAGCCCTTCTCCCCCGTGTTCTTGAGAAGCAATAGGATCATCTAAGCCATGAAGAGCCTCTATTTGCTCCTCTTGTGACCCGGGTTGAGAGGCGGATGGAGGAGTGACCTGGAGAGGCGGAGGAGGAATACTTGAAGGAGGAGGAGTCTGAACGATGCTCGACACTTTCTCTACAGAAGAAAAGAAGTTAAAGTCAGTAAAGCGAGGAGATAAAGGCTCATTGTGGTTCAGGAAATAGTCAAGAAGCTCATCGAACTCATAAGAAGTAAATGAGCAGTCTACTTGGGCAAGATTAACAGTAGAGTTACCTGGAGAAGTCGGCTTCCTGATATCAACCTCATAAGCTTGTGCTTCGGCACTCTCTTCGCCTTCGTCTCCACCCTGTGTACTTGTAATCTCAGTTGTAACTTTGACCAGGGATGGAGAATGAGAACTGGAGCTGACGATGTCGATTTCGGCAGAAGGAGAAGGCTGGACTGGAATAGTCGAAGTAGTTTTTCCTAAAAGTTCCCTTCGGCCATCTCGGATCTTAATTTTGCAAGTTGTTCTTTTCCCTTGGCGAGAGCGGCGCGAGCATCGTCATCCAAGTAATGCTCCTCAAGAGCTGATTCGGCATAGCCAGCACCTTTGCCACCAAGCATGTCAAGCGCGACCTCCCACACTTCAGCCAGAGTAATTTAATACTTAGGGCCTAGAAAGGCGAGACTACCGCGCCCTAAGACGCTGTGCAGGTAGAAGTCAAATAGTGTCGAGCTGATGCTGGTCTTCGTTGCCCCATGAGATTCCTCAGCTGCAATTTTAGCAGCAATGGCCTCATCACGCTCTCTTTCGGCTTTGGAGAGTTGAAGCTTAAGCATTCGATCTCTGCCTCTTGAGAGTCAGTTTTCTTCCGAAGCTCTGCGATATCAGCAACATAGCCCTCATTGATTCTTTTTTGTAGTTCGAGCCTGTCTTCGGCGTCTTTTTGGCCGGCATGAGCATCTCTCACTTGTTTCTGGAGCACCTCTTCTTTTTGAGTGTAAAAAGTAGAAGAAGTGGCGAGTTCTTCTTTAAGTTTTTTGATCTTCGCCTCAAGCTCTTCATTATAGGTAGTGATGCTCCTCATTTCGGTATCATGCTGCTCAAGAACCTTCTGCCATTCAGCTTTGTCATTCTCCATAGTAAGCATGGCCTCAAGACTCACATGGTTTACCCTTTGAAGCTCGTCAACAAGCTTTTGCCAGTTCGACATCCTTTCAATATCAAGCCTGACGGCATCAAGATTTCACAGCATGGCAGGCTTGTCAATAGGGACAAAGTCAAGGTCGAACCGTACTCCCTTTAGGCACCAGTGCGGAAACCGGCTTTGCAGAGTAGCTAGGCCTAATCCAACTTGGAATTTAGGCCTGCTGATTATTGTTTGAATGTCTGTCTTCCCGAGAGCAGGAGAGCCAGAAGGAATGTCAAGTGAGACGGGTGCAGTGACCTTTTCGGGAGTTGTAGAAGCATGCTTCTCACCGTGCCGGGCACGCTTGCTTAGGTCCTCAACCATATGGATTTTCCCTCGATCATCTTGCGACTTTCTCTTGTGAGAGTCATCACCTCTCTGGGAAGAATCATGGTGCTCCTCCCTTTCTTTTCTCTCGTAATGCTCTTCTTGAGCCCTCCTCTCCTGAGCCTTCCGAGCGGCTCTCTCTTCGTCGGTTTCTCTGTGAATGGAAAGGTAGCGCCTATAATCATATAGACCGCGCCTCCCGTAGCACTGAAAGTCGTCATAGTAAGAGCCGATGCGTCCCATCGGAGAATCTGAAATAAAAAAGACAAGTCTTAAAAGTCTTCAGAAAAAAGAAGTGTAACTTTAGAATCTTCAAAGTATAAAGAGTTAGATGCATGAAAGTGCCAAAAGATTCTAAGTGTGTGTGATGGGCAAACTACGCGCATCAAACTACGAACCACTCTTTGATTGCGGAGTAATCATAGGGGTAGTAATCAACGTCAACTCTTGGGTCGACGGAGCTTGTTACAAAGAAGAAGTCGCTTCCACTACTGAAGAAGAAACCCTAGTAGTCGCAGGGTCGTCTTTAAAAAGCTCTTGTGAGGTGACAAAGAGATCGCTCAACCCTTCGAAAGTGTCGTCCCCGCTCTGCCTGACAGGGCTTGTTTTCCCGGCTTCTTCGCCGGACTTCTGTGAACGTTGGGGAGATCCCTGAGGCTCTTCTTCCTCAATGACTAGGGCAAGTGAGGATTTACCAGACGACCCCGCAGCATCGACAGTGGTAGAGCACTTCACCAGAGAAGCTTCGGAGGCAGTTTCTTTTGGTAAAGGTTCGTCAGCGGAAACTGGGGCATCTAATGCTTTAGGCGTAGAGTCTGGAACCTCATGGGGGTGTGTAGAGCGAGAAGCATGCAAAAGTCCATACTGATGCAAAAATTCATCCCTCAACAAAAATTTTATACTTCTCTCTTCTGCGGCCACGGCACTTAATCTTTCAAAAACTTGCTTATGGTTTGGATCTCTAGAAGGGAGAGGAAGTGCTGAAAAGAGCAAAGACTGAAATTAGCAGTTGGTAGTTCGGATCTCGAAAAAGTTTGGAAATGGAGAAAATAGAAACAGGTAATCTTACTTCCTACTCTCCAGATGGAATAAAACTCTGGGGGCAGCGAGCAAAGAAAAAATGGTTCAAAAATCCATGAACACTTTCTGTAAGATCAGATATAAGCTTGCGGTTTCTACCACTTCTCACAATAATGAGGGAAGGATGGTCTTTACTCTTTGCAAACGAGCATAAGTAGAGAATTTCTTCAAAACTCGGCAATCGATCGAGAGTTCTCCTAAACAAAACACACAACCCCATCAAAATGGCGAAGCCATTAGGATGAAGTTGGAATGGAGAGATTGTCAACCGAAGGAGAAGGGTTCGGAGGTAGTCGTTAAAAGGAGGAATCGCCCCGCTTAAGCACATTTGACGATTGACTGCGACAAAACCATGAGGAGGACTGTCGGCAGTATCATTTGGTCCGGGTAGTAGAGCATCATTTTCAGCAAAGCCAAACTGAGTGCGTAGCTGAATAAACGCTCTCGGGGTTAAGATAGTCAAAGTTCTCTCTGGAGGGTTCTCTACGGGAATAGCTATCGGAAAGGTCTCTTCAGCTTGAGCTACCCCTTCTTCTTCTTGGTGGGAAGTCATTCTACACAAACAAACGGATATTCAAACATGAAGGTGCACGTTTCCTAAAGTGTGTTGAGTGTTGTGTAAAATCAATCAAGCAATAAGCAAATGTAACTGGAATAAGAACTAGCAAGTATCTATCAGTTGTAAAGTCCAGGGTTCATTGTTTTAATATGCAAGTGTAATGTTGATGCAAACAAATCAGTTCAAGTTAGCGATGCTTTGCATTAATACTTCACTTTAGTTGATTGGTTCACAACATTTCATACAGTGTATTTAAGTTGATTACTTTATGTCGACTAATCTGTCATTTGATGTGGGCAGTCAATGGCAGTATATTCGCCTTGGTTTTTGTGATTGTTGTTTTCAGAAGGTTGTTAGCCTATGAGTCAACGTGGTCTGTGAAATAAGGCAACAAAGTTAAAACAACCCAGGATTTAAGCAGTTCAGTCCAGTAGATTAAGTTAAGAATTCAAATTCGAACTATGCTTTCAAGTGAGAACTCGAGTTGGGCATCCAACTGTTAACTCGGCGGTGACCCAAGGAGTCTCTCGCAAATTAAGATTAAGTTTTTGATTCTTTAGATCGGTGGCTCTTTAAGTTGTAAGAAGTAGGAAGGGTAAAGGCTCCGGTTCAAAAAGTGGTGTGAAATTCCCCAAGGGTTAAATCGGCCACGGTTTAAGGGTTTACTCAGCCACGGTTTAAGGGTTAACTCAGCCACGGTTTAAGGGTTACTCGGCCACGGTTTAAAGGTTGTATCGGCAGAAGATTAGGTCGGTAGTTTTCCCCAAGGGTTAACTCAGCCACGACTTAAGGTTTAGGTCGCGTCATGCTAGATCGGCCAGAGGGTTAGGTCACCCAAAATCACCAGGTCGCGTCCAAGGCAGTATCTCACTCTACTCAACCCGATAACCCGTTAACTTCCAGTAACAACAGAATCTACCATCTTCTCAAGAAAAACCCAAAAGCTGATCCAAATCACCACAGAACTACCATAAACCTAGCACATTGCTATAATCCTATGAATCACAATGACGACATTGCCAATAACGACTGAAATCAATCGCAACTTAACTCGAGAGCCGTGCAAGGCGTGCAAGGGTGATTTGGGGTCAAAAGGTAAAGGTTCGTGTTTCAATGATAGTCGCGGTTGAATAAGGGACCAAATTCACTTACGTGGGATAATAGTAAGATGGATTGTTGGTCGATTAACTTGGATTCGCCTTTGGGAACTCGAAAAGTCTCTAATGGCAGGAAAGGATGTGCGAGCAGTTGATGAGGAGGAAGAAAATGAGCTAACGCTTATATAGGGCAGAAGAAAATAGATGTGCAGATTAAGCCATCTCTAAGGTCGCCCGCGACTTAGTAAAGTTTGGTCGAAGCACACGACCTACGACCTAGGCGTGTACTTCGAGGGGCAAGTGTTACTTCCTCTTTTCCAGCGACCTAAAGATGGATGACCTAACAGCTTAAGATTCTCAGTGAATTAGAGTGTTGGATGACTTAAGGGCTTAACGACTTAACAGTTTAAGGGATTTGACCGACTTAAGGCTGAACAGTTGCCGACCTAACACTTTAACAGGCTAAGAAGGATGCCGACCTAATACTTTAAGAAGGATGCCGACCTAATACTTTAAGAAGGATGCCGACCTAATACTCTAAAAAGGTTACCGACCTAGCAAGTTTGAGAGGCATACCGACCTAACAGGCTTGAGAGGAATGCCGACCTAAGGACTTATGGGATATCGACCTAAGACCCACAAGGTTACCGACCTAATGCTTTAACAAGGTTGCCGACCTAAGATAGCTACCGACCTAAGATAGCTACCGACCTATGACCTATGATAAGTCATTCACGACCCAAGCAAAGGAAAGCAAGCTCAATGTTCCTACTTGGTACAGTGGCCTCTTAACTCGTACATGATCCAGGACTTACCAGTTAAGCCGTGACTTGCGACTTGCCAGTTAACTCGTTCGCGGCTCACGACCTAGATTGAGTCGTCCACGACCTAAAGCTACTAAATGTATGCCCGATGCCATACCACTGATACAAAGCAATGTTGACTCGGGGGCAACCTGGGACTTGTACAAAGGGGCCTGTGTGAAACCATGGAGGGGACAGATGAGTCGGCCACGACTTACCTTAGACCGGTCACGACTTACGATCCAAGGGGAAAATCTTCCTATAAATACCAACCTACCTCAAACATGAAGGGGACTTTTGGCCGACCTCTTTAAGTGCCGATACTCTGGTGAATTCTCGACTCAATCGACACTTCAAGTACGAAAGGCATATCAACTAACTTCGAGAGGAAATCTAACGCAATCTACATGGATTTAAAGAATTCTTATGCATCAAAGTTCTAGTTGTTTGTCTCATCGGAATTGTAATTGAAGATTGTTGTAAAGGATTCAGTAATAAAGAGAATTAAAGTGGACGTAGGCTTACCCTAAGCCGAACCACTATAAAAACTGTTGTTTAGTTTTTTCTGCTTTCTCTGTGATTTCTCTACTTGTTTTTAGTTCCCGTATTCACGGGTGGTGCTTTCGCTCAACTTCAATCAACACCGGGGTGTTAGCGTCTGATTTTTACGTTAACATTTTTTCTCTACTTGTTTTTAGTTCCCGTATTCACGGGTGGTGCTTTCGCTCAACTTCAATCTACACCGGGGTGCTAGCGTCTGATTTTTACGTTAACAGGAGACGAACTAGTGGAGTTCAGACATATATCCCATGCTTGATTATTTCCGTTGTGTGAGGACAAGTTATTATAACTGTCTAGATTTGATGTATTGAGCTGTTGTACTCTGACAGTGGTATGTATATTAATAGTACAGTTCTTATACTTAAAATCCGTTGTTATATATTATATTTAGTTCCGCTGCGATTGTGAGATCCTGTGTTGTTGTTTCTATCTTTCGTCTACCTTTTTCATCTTTACCCCTAATGAACTGGTATTTCCGACACTCAGCTTCTCGGCATTTTATACAGTGAATTGATTTTTGAGAGTCGAAAATCCTCATCCGTTACAAATTTCAGTTAATGTTATCGAAATATTTCAATTAGAATGGAAGAAAACGTTAATTGCAATTAATAGATTTAGTAAAATAAATGCATCTTTGTGTTAAACAGAAAGGATGTTTTAATGGAAATAAAAGATCATTTTGGAAAAACCAAATTGAACATTTTCATTTTTACGATAGGTAATTTTATTTATTATGCGTAGATGAAAAAACTAAATGTGTACGAATTTGAATATTATTAGAGTTGGTGAAAGTCAATTTGGTTACTTTTCACAAATTGAATTTCAAAAAGGTTGTGCGATGTATATGGTCCCTTAATTTATTTTGTTATTAATTGTTGCATGTACGTTTAAAATAGTAATCTCATTATTAATACTTGATTTGTTCATTTCTCCTTCTATTTAATACCTGAGCCTAAACTTTTAGGTTGTATTTAATTCTTGCCACCTCATTTTCGCGATTACAAAATTACACTTTCCTTTGGTTTGCAAACTATTCCATTCCTACGTACATCTCATTATGCATTATTAATACCTGAAGCTTTCAAAATAGGACATGACATTTATTTTTGTCCCTGCACCTTCATTTTATAATTATTAAATAACCTACAGCTTATTTCTTTCATTTGCAGTGTATATTTGTGTTGTTTTTTTGGTTAAGTCTTATTGGGTTTGTTTTAAACTAATGGGCTCCTTAGTGAACCAAGAGACCCTAGAAACCCTAAGAGACTTTGGACCATTTTTTTCCCATCCATTGACCTTCTATTTTTTATTTGACTAAAACCAAGTACGTACAAAAATTCCTCATTTGAGAAATTTCGGCGTACACTTCTTCTTCTTCCTCCTCAAATCTACATAAAACTCCAAACCACAAAACTCGTAAATCTCCAAATCAAATTACATCCTTCCTCCTTCAAAACCTTAGCCTACCTCTCCCTTTCGCCGCCGCCCACCTCCATCACAACCCACAACCCACGGTAGTAACCCATGGCCAAAGCCCCACCTTCCCTCTCCTTTTTTTTCTCCTTTTTCCCTTCCCTTTTTCCCTCTTTCTTCCACTTATTTCCATGGCTTATATATTAAACTAAACCACCCCAAATCAAATAATTTTTTTTTAACCGTGTATAATTTCAATGTGAATAACTTTATTGTCTAACCTGTAATGACCCATAGATTTTAGTGGATCTATTTATTTAATAAATTGACATTTTGTGAAACTTTGAATAATAAAATTTTGAAATAAAAATTTAATACATGGAATGCGTCTATTTAAGCATAGCTAATGGTAAATTTTCATCTAAAAATTTAGAAGTTTATTTTCTTGTGCAATTTTATTCAATTCCAACCAGTTAAAAATTGATGATAATAGAATGTTTTCCACACCTGAATATTTTTCTATAGAAAATTTTTAAATCATCTTCTGAGCGAGACGTCATATTTCGTTTTGTCAAATTTGGACCGCTATTGCTCCGTTTATCTTATTTCTGGCAATTTACCAGCATTTTTTGTACCGATTATCAACTTTTGATCGATGATTGTTTCACTAATATCTGTATACCATTTTGATACTCTTATCGGGCTTATCTTTGCGGTATATTCAATTCTGTGTTTGGAGTCCGGGGATGGCAAAATATATGGAATGATTTTCTGTATCGGTACCATTTTCGGGTTTCTAGAACTCTCTCCGTCCATTCATTTGTTCTGCCATTGAGAAATAATTACGCTAAAATTTATTTTCTCCGATTCTATCAGTTACTATTCCTATTCTCTAAAACTCAACATATTTAGTTGTGGTGACTTTTCATTTTGCTTCGGCTCATTCCAATCTTACTAAAAAAAGAAGTATATTTCTTTCATCTTCTACCAGACGCATTACCTTCCCCCTATTTCGACATAACCCAGCTCGCCTCAGCTTCTCTCCCACCTCTCTTATCCTCTACGTACCCACACCCGACAACGCTTGTGCCTTCCACCACCTTCCATTTCTGCCCTCATGTGACCCTTGCCTGCCCAAGAGCCTCACCTATTTCCCTTCCCACCATGGCCGGATGCTACAAGGTATATATATCAAGGTATATATATGTATGATCTTATATATATATTAAGTTTATATGTATATGTGTTATTAATTTTATATGTATATATGTGTTAAAGGTATCAATATATATATATATATATATATATATATATATATATATTTCCTAATTTTGTAAGTTCAGTAAAGTATATTTATATATTTAAACGTATAATTTGTTATATATATTTTCAGTCATCCCTTTTTGTATATATATACACACACACACGTTAGTAGTCTATATAAACTTTGCACATATAGTTTATAAGTTTATAATCTATTCTGTTATAGTTTATATATATATATATATATATATATATATATATATATAAACGTGATGCAGGTGGTGTAATTTGCGATATAAATATATATATTATGTAAAATTTACACGTATAGTAGATTGTATGTGTACATTTGTTTATGTCTGATCATCTATTTTGTTCGTTTATGGTTATTATACATTTATATACGTTATTTTATATATATCATATAATTTAAAGGTATAAAATATGTTTTGCAGTTTATAAAAGTTATAAAGGTTATATGTGTATATATGAATTGGTATATTGCATAAGCTATATTTGATTTCAATACATATGCTAGTTATATACATTATAAGTCAGGTCTGCATATAAATTATATTAGTATATTTATGTTTCCATAGTTTATAAAAAGCAATTTCTTTGATATTAGTTATGTTGCATATACAAGTTCCTATCGGTTTTAGATAATCTGCTTTGAGTCCATATATATATATATATATATATATATATATATATATATATATATATATATATATATATATATATATATATATATATTAGTAGCATTGGAATTGCATGATTTACGATAAGAGGTTTCAATTTTATGTAATATATAAACTGTGGATTTTGGATATACATATATATAGTTTATATATTGATTACTGACTTTGAAGTATTAATGTAAGTTTATATCTCAGTTTGCAACTTCTGTTATTCATATATATATATATATATATATATATATATATATTGGCTATATGACACATACTATATTACATTTTCGACGTATTTATTTATTTATATTGTATATAGTTATAAGATGTTATTCATGTTGTATATATATGTATATATGTTAATACATGTTTTAATCTACTTATGCATTGATTTAATAAGTTTTTGAATGTTCCTTTTATATATGTAATATATATATACACACACACAATATATGTTATTTCATAATATAATGTATATATGTTGATTTTTATGTGCTTTATTTTAAAACTATGAATTTTGAAAACCATATATATTAAATTTAATATATGTTAAAAATTTAGAATATGATTTTATATATATAAATTGATATATATAGTGGTATATATGAATTCACTTACACCATTTATCATCATCGATCCATTTCTGATTTGATTTCATCAATCCTTATTTATCAGCTTTGCTCGTCCTATTCGCGTTCAGTCTAGCTTTGCTTTGGATTCGTAACTCGTCCCATTCTCGTCCATTTCTAGCCTCGAAAGGTGAGCAATCACTCGCAATTACATTCCTGTATTTATTAAATTTGATTTCAATGGAACGACAATTGAAATATGCTGCTTTTAGTTATTTGCATTGCTATATATATATATATATATATATATATATATATGCTGTTATCTGCATCTGTTCACCTGTGACATCTCACACCATTATCTTTTATTTATATTGATGATATATGCCTGTTGTAATATTATCATATCTGTTATCACTCTATAAGTTTCTTTTTAGTATAGAATTCATTATGGGTTGAAATGATACATACCCGAACGGACTTTAGAATAGGAGAAAATCATTATGGGTTGAAATGATAAACCCAAGCAATTTTCATTTGAATTGAATTTGGGATTACGGGTTGGAATGATATATACCCGTATATATTTAAATTGTTGATTGAAATGATAAATATCCGTATCACTTGACTATATGATAGAAAATTATATATAGACATCGTTGGTCTATATATAAATATTTTGAAATGATTTCTACGGTTTTTGGAAAGAAAATAATATATGGTTTTATACATATATTGATTTTTAATATATATAAATGTTATTTTATATATAGTTAAATTTTTGATTTTAGGCTATATATAACTTTGTTTTAATATGAAATAAGTTTAATAATAAAGTTTGATTTTATTAAAATACAATATGGTTATGTATTTATTAAATTAAATGTTAATATGGAGTTTATAACGATTTTAATAAATTAAGGTTGGGAAGATAGATTTGAAATTGATTTGAAATGGTATTTAATTAAGAATTTATTTATTTAAATTGATTTGAAACTTATTGGACTTGAGATTCTTAAAGGATATGATTTTTATAACTTGATTTTGGTTTAAGGTGAATTAAATGAATATTTCAAGCTTAAAAAAATTGAAGGAAATATTTAGTTATTTGTAATTTGGGGTTTTATGATATTGGATTTATCGAGCAAATGTTTCAAACAAAATAATAGAAAATAGAATTTGATATATATATATATATATATATATATATATATATATATATATATATATATGAAATTATCAAATTTAGTTTTGGAATTATAGAATATTTAAAGCTTTGAAATATATATTTTGAAATGGTTTATTTGTGGTTCAAATCTGTATTTTAAATCGATATAATTCGAATGGTTTATTTAGAAGCTAAATTGGAATTAACGATTTGAGATCTGATTAAATTTCAATTTGTGAATTCATGTTGATTTGGAATTAATTTGTGAAATTTGAGGAAAATAATTTTATTATATATACTATTTTAATATTTAAATTGGTTAAGTGGGAATTATTATGATTTCAAAGTTTTATGTTTCGAAAGTGTTTTAATTTCAAATATTTAGTTTCAAAAATGTTATAACTCTGAAAAATGCTATGATTTTGGAAATGGATATATTTTAAATGGAAATGATATCATATTTGGTTTTGAAATGGAATTGATATCGTATTGATATGGTTTTTGAAAAGAAAATAATATTTTGGTTTCGCAGTATAAACTATTTTGAAATGACCACGGTGTTATAATAACGTTTGGTTGTTAAAGAGATTAAGATCGAAAGTTGTCATACTCTCTACCAACTCCGAAATCAAGTTTAGCAACTGTGTACACGGTGGAGATTCCAGAATGAAATAGGATGGTGGTGACGTTCTATTGCGGTATATACGTGGACCCGACTCTCGTGAGATGGCACAAGGTGGCTAAATCAGGAGCGATTCTCGGGCCAATGAGGTAGCACCCCTGATCGGACACACTCCTTCGATATTTCATTCAGACTTTGTGATTGATTTGGTGGCCACTTTTGATTTTTGATTTGGGAGTGTGGCTCGAGGTGGGCGGTAGCTGCGGCTATGCGTTACCACCAGCCCGGATGCATAATTGGTACATCTATCCTGGCATTGCCTTGTTGTGCCATGTCACCTACCCTAGCGTGCCTTATACAATTTTGTTTTGTACCATACCTATGGAGTGCCATCCGACGACACCCAGTACGGGTGAGATTACGGTACTGTATAGACTATGAGAATATATAAAATGCGTTAAGGGGGACATGGGTAACGCCTTAACGCTATCTTAATAGTTTACTTTACTTTAGACATTATTATAATAGCGTATATTACTACATAGTATATTGTTTAACAAATCCTTAGAGGATGGTTATCCCACACATCCTTTGAGTTACATGTATTTCAGTTGTTATTTCACTTGAGTTGGATTTACTAATATAAGAATGTTAATCCTGACTCAAGTGTTTTGTGTTTTGCTTTACGCTCTGGCCAGACAGATTGTATCGGTATTCGAGACTCACCTTTGGAGTTGGAGCTTCGTTTGGAGATCCATTTACATCTTTTCAGCTTGGAGGTATTCAGTTGATTCCAGTGATGTATTCTGATCTTCTATTTGACTATTGTATTTGAAACTTCTATTGTATCTCATTTAACTCTGATATATATATATATAGTAGCTTCATGAACTATTATTCATTTGTTTCCGTTGCATTATTATTATGTTACTCTGTGTCTATGATTCTATGATTGTTCATTTACTGTATACGTTGAGTTTTGCCAAATATAAATTAACAATATGGTATTTTAAGCAATAATTCAAATCCGGCATATGTGGATGCGAATGGTTGAAAATATCGGGTCCTTACATTTGGTATCAGAACTTTGGTTTTCAGCAAAACTCAACGTATAGGGTAAATTTAATTACGGAATCACATTCGTTCGAGCTTGTATCCCTTCCTCTTTGACTCGCTTTCCTTTGAATTTTGGAACGTTCCCCTCGGTTCCAAAATCCATCCTCATTTCTCCCTATTCGTATTTGGGAGTATCCACTAACTCCACTTCGAATAATCTCGATAATAACTCAGCGGTTTCAACAATCTTCGAATGAATGTAAAGGGGTGAAAATCCTTTACAACATGCATTGATTCACCAAATATCTGTGTATCCTCGGTTTACGATGCTGATATCTCTTCATATGCCCGAATTCTATCTCTGGTGATCCAATGTCAATTTGCCTCGGAATTCTACATCGATCTTATTCTTGTAGTCAAGGTCAACCCGTTAAAGGTTGCCCCAGATTTATATGAACATTTCCGTCTCCCTATTTTGTTATTTAATTATCTTATCTTTTTTTCAAACCCATCTTCGAATCAAAATTTTCTTTGGTTTGAGCCCATCAAATTTGAATCTCTATCCTTGCTTTGAAATCCATTCTTGTATCGTCGAGGGAGGAAGTGCATTTGTAAATTAATACTAAAAATGTTTTATATATATGTATTGTGTTGTTTGAGTAATTAACGTTGATTTGGGTTTTCTATCGATTCATATGATCAACGCTATCGATAGGATTTCCAAAACACTTGAATAAAGCAAACTGACACAATATTTTTTTGAATTTGGCGAATAAAATAATTTTGAATGATTATACTATATATAAGATAAACTTTTCTGAAATTAAATTGTCAATGAATTTATTGTCAGAAATGATATTATTTGATTTTCATTTATTGTTTTGTAAACCATTGATTTACCAACATATAAATAAATGGAATTATAAAACTTGGTTTATAAATTGATTTGAAAAATGAATTTAAATCAAGAATTTGAGTATTTAAATTTTTGATGATTTCAAACTCTCGTTTTTAATGTTTTAAAATGCATGTTAATTAAACTATTTTCGAATAGAAATTGTTTCCAAGGAACTTTTAAAGTTTAAATCAGTATTCTTACCTTTTGTCGCTGGAAAATAATAACGGTGATGACTGTAGCATCATCGACATTCATTTTCGGGTTCAGAGAGTAGAGATCATTTTGTAGCTTTCTTGCACTTTGTTTTGAAAATGAACTTGATTTGAAATTTCTTAAGTATGACCTGTTATATTATATAGGTATATGATTTTAAATTTGATATATATGTGTGTGCGTGTGTATATGTGTAACAACCCGGTATTTGCATCAATTAATAATTGACATTTTGACGATTGATATTGACACAAACTTCTATTTGAAGTTTTTAAATTTTGAATTAAAATTGATTTATAAATTTGTTAAAAGAAATTTAGGACTTTAAATAAATATTTTCTTTTTATTTTATTTGGCCTTATCCCCTCTTTATATTCAACCGGCTTCTTATCCCCCTTTCCTCCATCTTCATTTTCGTTCGACTCGACCCCCCTCTCTCATTTTTCATTCAATTCGAAAACCCTAAAACAAAACGCAAGCGAAATTAATGGCGCCCCTTTTTTTTTCATTTCTCGTTCATCCTCTTTTCGAGAATAGGGCTTTTGAAGCGCCGGTTTTAATTAGTCGATCGAGCGTCTCCTCGATGCACTCTTGCGGCTGCTTCATTCGCGACAAAGGTGAGTGATTTCTCACTCACTTCTAATTCAAATTCGAATGCTCCTTGGTTAATTGACCTCCATGGCTTTGATTTTGGTTTGAATTATTTTTTCTCGGCCATGAATTTTTGATCGTATGACTTTGAAATTCCTGACTTGATCTTCATTCGATTATACTGCGATATATTTAACCTTCGATCAAACATACTGTTATATATTCACATATACGTTGTCCCGGTTTGGACAACTTCTGATTTCAAGTTTTACTTTCTGATTTTTGGCATGAACTTCTGTAGACTTGATTTCATTTTTGAATTTCTTTGTTAATGTTGATCCGCTGCTTTGAGTCAATACAGTATGTACATGTATATGTATGCATATATACACATATATGGGATATGTGTACATGTCAATTTGATAGAATAGGGCGTGTGTGAAGAGCTTGCTACTGTGTTCCTTTGCTTTGATTATTGCCCGAGCATAAGTGCATTGAAGTCTATTACACCAATGTGCATATGTTTAAACCTGGTCTTGTGTTCTGAACTGTTTCGACCCTCCTTGTGGTTCTTTGAATTCTTTTGGTGACACTGCTTGTCTTGTGAGAACTTGCATTGCCTTGTACCTGTGTATTTAAATCCACTACCTGTTCCTCTCCTTGCTGTTTCATCTCCACTTGGGATTGCTTGCAAACTGTCATCAGTTATGTGCATGTTGTATTTGCTGTGCCCCTTTTGTATATTTTGCCTGAGTTTGAGCATTTGCACATTTGTTCACCTGCACTTGTTACTTCTGTTCACCTGTTGTTTGCATTGCTTCACCACTGTTGCAAGCACTCACATTGATTTTTGAATTTGTAGTACTCGAATCTTTCTTGATTCTCTGTTGCTACCTGGTTGTCATTTCGTACATGTTGCAGCGTGATTTTATAGTGTCACTGCGTGCATACATGTTGTATTTGTTATATTTTGAGACAGATCATATTCACAAGGGACTGTCCTGGGTTGCTTGATGCATTTTGGTGTAGAAGTTTCATTGTTGCATTCATGTGAACATCCCTTGTTGTTGTTCCACATGTTTGTTTCTCTGACCTGCTTTCTGACTTGTTCTTGTTGTTCAATTTTTGCCGAGCCTCATTTGAAAATTTGTACTGTAAGTATAAGCTGTTGATGTTTTCATGGACACCGAGCACCTTTAAGAATTCCATTGAAACTTTAGACATGTTTGTTTTAAAGAACCAAAGAACTAAGCTTTGCTCGGAAATCCTTGGACATACATCCTAATAAAATAAGAAGTTTCTGCACCGTAATTGGAGCAGAAACTGTGCGTGTGTGACACTTTAATGAGGTACTCAACCACTCAACTATCCATTGGGACCAATTTTACACTTTAATTTGGTGCTCAACTACTCGGCCATTTTGGTTTTAGATGTAGTTCCAAAATATCATAAAAGTATCAAATTTTGAATTTAAAACAATGGAGTTTTTTTTTTCTCATCCAGTTTATAAATTTTTATTTTTTTAAAGTGATTTCAAACTGCTTGTTTATGAAATGTAATGCCAGGACTGATATTAGAGAAAGTAGAGTATTTTGAGTCATTATTTTCAAAATGAAGAATGCTATGAATGAAGAAGTATATTGATATCAGGACAAACTTTCAGTTTAGGTATATTTTTGAAATTAGTAAATATTCTTTGGGCTTGACCTCGCATTTCTCTCTGCAATTTAATCGACACTCGGCTTTATGAAATTCACGGCGATGCTTGTGAATCTTTATTGGGTATCTCATCACTATAGTGGCACGGCAGTGCACGCAAGCGTGAACTGCAGCCACACGGTATTGAGTTTTTGGGCACGACATCACTATAGTGGCAAGGCAGTGCACGCAAGCGTGAACTGCAGCCACACGGTATGGCGTGTATGATATTCTTTTTGTTTTGACTTATGGATCTTTTTGCGTATTCCATATTCCGTAGTGGCGAGGCAGTGCACGCGTGCGTGTACTGCAGCCCTACTTGAATTAATATTTAATTGATATTTCAATGGTTTGAACTGTTTTGTTCATTTCAATTCAATATTTTGAATTGCACTCTGATCTGGTTTAATTACTGTCGTCTATTCATTATTTAATTATTATTGCTTCTGTGCACTAATAACTGAGTTTGAATTAGACTGACCCGAGTATTATTTCCTTTAAATCTAATACTCGGGTCAGACCGAGTATTTCAGGTTGTAGATATTCTGCTTTGGGTTGCTGCTAGAGCTATGAAGTTCTTTCATATCTTTTGGAGTAGTCGTCGTCATTTGTAGTAGTCTGTAAAATTGTATAGGAAGATATGTATTCATGTATATTATATACGTTAATGTACTTGTATATGTAACTTCTTGAGTCGACCGTGGTAGTTGTATCATATGTACCGTGTCATATGTATTGTATCAAATGTATTGTAACTGACATCAGTTATTGTATATATGAGACTTTCTATTTTATTTGTGTTCCGCATTATATTATCTGTGTAATATTTTATATTTACTGTTCTAAACTATTATGAACCATCGTAGTTCGTTTTATACTGGTATTGGGGTATGTCGATGGGAGAAAATAAATCAGGGATGAAAAATTACGAATTTATATATATATATATATATATATATATATATATATCACTCCTATCGAGATAGCCAGTACTAGTGTAAGGCCTAACTATTGATGGCCGCTCCTCAACAGCCTTATTCTCCGGGCTAGTTGACAGCACTACACCGTAGTGTTCTTGGCTAGCGCGGGTATAGAGGTGGGGCGTCACAGCTTGGTATCAAAGCCTGGGGTTTAGAACAAATATAAAACATAACGTGGATGGAACATATGTTACAACTATTTGTCGACGTCTAATCTCTCGTATTTGCATATGATTGTCTTTGATTGTTAGGTATGAATTCCTAACTCTTATTCATATGTATTTGATTTTGATTCTTGTGTTTTCGTCTTTGATTTGATTTAGCCGATGATTGATTTTTGTTCGAATCTCAGCGATTCCGAATTTGATATTTTATGTTTTCCTCTGATTGATTTCCATTCGACTTCGGTCACTTTGTTTTGAGAAATTTCTAAATTCTTGATTTCCAAGACTCTGACATTGTTTGCCGTTGAATTCTTTGTCGATGATGTTGAATCGTTTTGTACTCTATTATGGCCATTAATTGTTGACTTCGGCATTGACTTGATTTTTATTTTTTTTGTTGAAGTCATTTATGCATTTATGCTCGTTTGGTTTCATTATTCCATTTGTCAATCGATTCTTCTTTTCCGATTAGTTGTTGTCATCTTTGTCGACTTTGAAAACTTCTATTTCTGGAATTTTTGGATATTCCTACTTTGATGGATTTAGAATAGAATTCTTTGGATTTTATTCACGTCTTCGAAGGTGAATTTTAGTGAATTGATTTGGTTTCCAAATTTAATCGATTCTTGTTAATTTCCCGATTTATTGCTATCATTTATTAGCAACTTTGATAACATTTTCTTCGGGATTTTCGTGAACATACTTTTGGATGGATACAGTATCGATTTCTTTGGATTCTATTCACGTCTTCGTATGTGAATTCTTGTGGTTGATTGTTTCTGCAATCATTTTTGTGATTTGTCACTTTAAAAATATAAATGTTTCAATACTAGTAGTAAATATCAAAACTCTTTTATCAAAATGTTTTCAACTCTATTTTCAATATCAAAATCTTTTCCTAAACCGTTTTCCGATCTATTAGTATATACAAACCTTTATTTCACTCGTATGAGAAATCTAATTAAAGGGCTTAGCAAAACAAGTGGTATGAAACGCTTGCGTTTACTTCGTCGGTTAATTTTTGGACTTGTTCGATTGAACCACTTGTGACATTTTTCTAGTGAAGATCTACAGTTTGTTCGTAAATATTTAAGTTAAGCTAGTGGTTATGGGACATGAAGCTAAACTTTTATATTTACTAGCTTAGTGTAATTGACACTTCTCGTTGATCTTGATGATCGCTTTATGAATTAGACTAGCAATTGCACGATGTCTCTTTCATTGCGAGGTTAGACTAGACACCACTTGTGTGATTCCATTCACACATACCTTTCTGCTTTTTGGTTAGTCTTGACCTCAATCTGTGTGATTCCATTCACACATGCTTAGTGTAATTGACACTCCTCGTTGATAATGATGATCGTTCTGATGGTCAGACTAGACACCACTTGTGTGATTCCATTCACACATACCTTTCTGCTTTTTGGTTAGTCTTGACCTCAATCTGTGTGATTCCATTCACACATGCGGGGTAGCTCCCCATGGTCTTCGGACCGTCATGTGATATGCCTCTTTCCCTTTTTCTGTGATTTCTAGATTATTTATGTTGATTTCTGGAAATTTTATGCTTCACCTATTTTTGTGCATTGGTGAATTCATATGTTATTAATTTGTCATGAGTACAAATTTGGGGTATGATACCTCATTGGATCTTTGAGAAGATTCTTGTGATATTGATTATCTCTAATCGGTTGATCTGCTGTTGATCATTATTTACATACTTATAGTAGTATGTCAGTATGGGTATTTCATATTTATGCCATACCTCTTATCGGTTGATCTCCTGTTGATCATTATTTACATACTTATAGTAGTATGTCATTATGGATATTTTATGTTATGCCATATCTTTTATTCTATGTCATACTCCGTTCGAGTTTTTATACTCCGTTCGAGTTTTTATACTCCGTTCGAGTTTTCATACTCCGTTCGAGTTCTCATACTCTTATCTTTTGATTTCTGGATTTCTTGTGTAGATTTCTAGAATTTGTGCTTCACCAATTTTCGTGATTTCTATTGATAAGTTTTATCAATTCTTGTGCCTTGGTGAATTCGTGTGTTATTGACTTGTTATGAATACAAGTTTAGGGTATGATACCCCTTTCTATCTTTGAGAAGATTATTGTGACACTTTTGATGAATGAAAATCCACTTATCGAAGTTGCTACTGATGTCGCTGTTTTAATCACGTGTTTTAAAAAAAAAAAAATTGTTTCAAAATATAAATCAAAATTGTTTTTAAAATTTTGACGATTTGCGCTTTCAAAAGAATGAGGAAGCGAATTAAACGTTTCAGTAAAATCGAGGACTATGATCCCTTTCTTTTACTGATTCGCTTAATTCCGGACTTGTTCATTTGAGAATGTAAATTGTAATTTTATAAATAAAATGGTTTTCAAAATTTTTACAGTTTACGCTTTCAAAAGAATGAGGAAGCGATTTAAACGTTTCAGAAAAATTGAGGACTATGACCCCTTTCTTTTACTGATTCGCTTAATTCCGGACTTGTCCGTTTGAGAACGTAAAATGTTATTTATTTAAAATACACAATTTTGCATTTTCAAGGAAACGATGAAGTGAATTAAACGATTTAGTAAAACTCGTAGTTATGGGTCATGTGCGTTTGCTATTTCGGTTAATTTCGGACTCGTTAATTGAAATATTTGTGATTTGAAATTTGATTACCGTTGTGGTAATTTCTGATTATCGTTTTGATAATTGGATGTTTATGAATTCTGATTTATCGTTTTTGATAATCAGATATTTATTGTTTCTAATTATCGTTTGTGATAATTAGATAGTTGTGGTTTAATTATCGTTTGTGATAATTAAACATTTGCGATTTGAGATTTGATTATCAATTGTGATAATTAAATATTTGTGATTTGAAATTTGATTACCGTTGTGGTAATTCCTGATTATCGTTTTTGATAGTTAGATATTTGTGTTTTCTAGTTATCTTTGTTGATAATTAGATTTGCTGATTTTGCTGTTTTAAGATTTCTTTATTCTGATTATCTATTTGATAATCAAACTGTGTTGAGAATTTGTGAATTTCTTTTATGAAATTAAAAGATTTCTTTGGCGTTTATATTGTACTACGCCAGTGTACCGGCTCAATTTTCTGCTATTTATGACGTTTCCCACGTCTTCCAATTACGGAAATGCCTTTGGGATTTTCGATCCTTATTCTTATTCTCGAGCTACCTTCTATTCACATCATTGCTTCGGGGGTTCAGCACCTTCGAAATAAAGATGTTTTTCTCGTGAAAGTTCAGCGGTTCTCAAATCCTATGGATTTCACTTTGGAATCCAGAGAATTCATCGAGCAAACACGTTCAAGCTTACTCTTTCATGCTCTTATGGTTGTTACCTTTTGTCCATTTATTCCTTAAGATTGCGAGGACGCAATTTCTTTAAGGAGGGGAGTCTGTAACAACCCGGTATTTGCATCAATTAATAATTGACATTTTGACGATTGATATTGACACAAACTTCTATTTGAAGTTTTTAAATTTTGAATTAAAATTGATTTATAAATTTGTTAAAAGAAATTTAGGACTTTAAATAAATATTTTCTTTTTATTTTATTTGGCCTTATCCCCTCTTTATATTCAACCGGCTTCTTATCCCCCTTTCCTCCATCTTCATTTTCGTTCGACCCGACCCCCCTCTCTCATTTTTCATTCAATTCGAAAACCCTAAAACAAAACGCAAGCGAAATTAATGGCGCCCCTTTTTTTTTCATTTCTCGTTCATCCTCTTTTCGAGAATAGGGCTTTTGAAGCGCCGGCTTTAATTAGTCGATCGAGCATCTCCTCGATGCACTCTTGCGGCTGCTTCATTCGCGACAAAGGTGAGTGATTTCTCACTCACTTCTAATTCAAATTCGAATGCTCCTTGGTTAATTGACCTCCATGGCTTTGATTCCGGTTTGAATTATTTTTTCTCGGCCATGAATTTTTGATCGTATGACTTTAAAATTCCTGACTTGATCTTCATTCGATTATACTGCGATATATTTAACCTTCGATCAAACATACTGTTATATATTCACATATACGTTGTCCCGGTTTGGAAAACTTCTGATTTCAAGTTTTACTTTCTAATTTTTGGCATGAACTTCTGTAGACTTGATTTCATTTTTGAATTTCTTTGTTAATGTTGATCCGCTGCTTTGAGTCAATACAGTATGTACATGTATATGTATGCATATATACACATATATGGGATATGTGTACATGTCAATTTGATAGAATAGGGCGTGTGTGAAGAGCTTGCTACTGTGTTCCTTTGCTTTGATTATTGCCCGAGCATAAGTGCATTGAAGTCTATTACACCAATGTGCATATGTTTAAACCTGGTCTTGTGTTCTGAACTGTTTCGACCCTCCTTGTGGTTCTTTGAATTCTTTTGGTGACACTGCTTGTCTTGTGAGAACTTGCATTGCCTTGTACATGTGTATTTAAATCCACTACCTGTTCCTCTCCTTGCTGTTTCATCTCCACTTGGGATTGCTTGCAAACTGTCATCAGTTATGTGCATGTTGTATTTGCTGTGCCCCTTTTGTATATTTTGCCTGAGTTTGAGCATTTGCACATTTGTTCACCTGCACTTGTTACTTCTGTTCACCTGTTGTTTGCATTGCTTCACCACTGTTGCAAGCACTCACATTGATTTTTGAATTTGTAGTACTCGAATCTTTCTTGATTCTCTGTTGCTACCTGGTTGTCATTTCGTACATGTTGCAGCGTGATTTTATAGTGTCACTGCGTGCATACATGTTGTATTTGTTATATTTTGAGACAGATCATATTCACAAGTGACTGTCCTGGGTTGCTTGATGCATTTTGGTGTAGAAGTTTCATTGTTGCATTCATGTGAACATCCCTTGTTGTTGTTCCACATGTTTGTTTCTCTGACCTGCTTTCTGACTTGTTCTTGTTGTTCAATTTTTGCCGAGCCTCATTTGAAAATTTGTACTGTAAGTATAAGCTGTTGATGTTTTCATGGACACCGAGCACCTTTAAGAATTCCATTGAAACTTTAGACATGTTTGTTTTAAAGAACCAAAGAACTAAGCTTTGCACGGAAATCCTTGGACATACATCCTAATAAAATAAGAAGTTTCTGCACCGTAATTGGAGCAGAAACTGTGCGTGTGTGACACTTTAATGAGGTACTCAACCACTCAACTATCCATTGGGACCAATTTTACACTTTAATTTGGTGCTCAACTACTCGGCCATTTTGGTTTTAGATGTAGTTCCAAAATATCATAAAAGTATCAAATTTTGAATTTAAAACAATGGAGTTTTTTTTTCTCATCCAGTTTATAAATTTTTATTTTTTTAAAGTGATTTCAAACTGCTTGTTTATGAAATGTAATGCCAGGACTGATATTAGAGAAAGTAGAGTATTTTGAGTCATTATTTTCAAAATGAAGTATGCTATGAATGAAGAAGTATATTGATATCAGGACAAACTTTCAGTTTAGGTATATTTTTGAAATTAGTAAATATTCGTTGGGCTTGACCTCGCATTTCTCTCTGCAATTTAATCGACACTCGGCTTTATGAAATTCACGGCGATGCTTGTGAATCATTATTGGGTATCTCATCACTATAGTGGCACGGCAGTGCACGCAAGCGTGAACTGCAGCCACACGGTATTGAGTTTTTGGGCACGACATCACTATAGTGGCAAGGCAGTGCACGCAAGCGTGAACTGCAACCACACGGTATGGCGTGTATGATATTCTTTTTGTTTTGACTTATGGATCTTTTTGCGTATTCCATATTCCGTAGTGGCGAGGCAGTGCACGCGTGCGTGTACTGCAGCCCTACTTGAATTAATATTTAATTGATATTTCAATGGTTTGAACTGTTTTGTTCATTTCAATTCAATATTCTGAATTGCACTCTGATCTGGTTTAATTACTGTTGTCTATTCATTATTTAATTATTATTGCTTCTGTGCACTAATAACTGAGTTTGAATTAGACTGACCCGAGTATTATTTCCTTTAAATCTAATACTCGGGTCAGACCGAGTATTTCAGGTTGTAGATATTCTGCTTTGGGTTGCTGCTAGAGCAATGAAGTTCTTTCATATCTTTTGGAGTAGTCGTCGTCATTTGTAGTAGTCTGTAAAATTGTATAGGAAGATATGTATTCATGTATATTATATACGTTAATGTACTTGTATATGTAACTTCTTGAGTCGACCGTGGTAGTTGTATCATGTGTACCGTGTCATATGTATTGTATCAAATGTATTGTAACTGACATCAGTTATTGTATATATGAGACTTTCTATTTTATTTGTGTTCCGCATTATATTATCTGTGTAATATTTTATATTTACTGTTCTAAACTATTATGAACCATCGTAGTTCGTTTTATACTGGTATTGGGGTATGTCGATGGGAGAAAATAAATCAGGGATGAAAAATTACGAATTTATATATATATATATATATATATATCACTCCTATCGAGATAACCAGTACTAGTGTAAGGCCTAACTATTGATGGCCACTCCTCAACAGCCTTATTCTCCGGGCTAGTTGACAGCACTACACCGTAGTGTTCTTGGCTAGCGCGGGTATAGAGGTGGGGCGTCACAATATGTATATATAAATTGTTTGAAGATTAATCAGAAATTTAATTCTTAAATTTATGTTAAAGGATGTTTTCAATTATAAATGAAGCCAAAATTTTGAATAAATATTTAAACTTGAAATAAATTGAATAAGGAAATTTTTACTTGTATAATACCCAATTTCATTCCAATATAACTTACCTAAATTATTTAGAAGTTGCATATGTAATTGGATGATATACAATACAAAAAGATTTTATAAATAAAATTTGAGTGGTTATAATAAATATTATATACTTAAATTTTAATTATAAAAATGTTAATAGGGATAAATAGAATAATAGGATGATTGAATAGTAAATGAGACAAATTAAATAAAATTTTAATTTGAAACAAAACTTTTGTATCAAATATTGATGAATTGAAATTTAATCAACTGAATGAAATTACCTTGAATTAAAAATCAATTGTTGAATATAAATTAATTTAAATTGAAATTTATACGGTTTGATCTAATTGTTTTATTTTGTTTTCCAATCTACTTTTCTTTCTGGTTGTTTTATTCTCCTACCTCGTTCCTTTTCGAGGATGAAAAGTTTTGAATGGGGGAGAGTGTAATGACCCGTATATTTTAGTGGTTCTATTTATTAAAAAAATTGAAATTTTGTGAAACTTTGAATAATAAAATTTTGAAATAAAAATTTAATATTTGGAATGCGTCTATTTAAGCATAGCTAATGGTAAATTTTAATCTAAAAATATAGAAGTCTATTTTCTTGTGCAATTTTACTTCAATTCCAACCAGTTAAAAATTGATGATAATAAAATGTTTTCCAAACCTGAATATTTTTCTATAGAAAATTTTTAAATCATCATCTGAGCTAGACGTCATATTTCGTTTTGCCAAATTTGGATTGTTGTTGCTCCGCTTATCTTATTTCTGGCAATTTAACAATATTTTTGGTACCGATTTCGACTTTTGATTGGATGATTGTACCACTAATATCTGTATACCGTTTTGATCGTCTTATCGAGCCGATCTTTTTCGTATATTCAATTATGTGTTTGGAGTCCGGGGATGGCGAAATCTACGGAATGATTTCCATATTGGTACCAGTTTTGGGTCTCTAGAACTCTTTTGTCCATTTATTTGTTCTGCCGTTGAGAAATAATTACGCTAGAATTTATTTTCTCTGACACCTACCGATTACTATTCCTATTCTCTAGAACTCAACACATTTAGTTGTGGTGACTATTCATTTTTCTTCTGCTCATTCCAGTCTCACTAAAACAAAAGAGGTATATTTCTTTCATCTTCTACCAGATGCATTACCTTCCCCCTGTTTCGACATAACCCAGCTCGCCTCGGCTTCTCTCCAACCTCTCTTCTCCTCCGCGTACCCTTACCCAACAGCGCCTATGCCTCCCACCACCTTCCACTTCTTCCCTTACGCGACCCTTGCCTGCCCAAGAGCCTCACCCATTTCCCTTCCCACCATGGTCGAATGCTACAAGGTATATATATATATATCGAGGTATATATACATATGATCTTATGTGTATATATATATATATATTAAGTTTATATATACGTGTTATTAAGTTTATATATATGTGTTAAAGGTATATATATATATATATATATATATATATATGTTTCCTGATTTTGCAAGTTCAGTAAAGTATATTTATATATTTAAACATATAATTTGTTATATATATTTTCAGTCATCCTTTTGTATATATATACATATACGCTAGTGGTCTATATAAATTTTACACATATAGTTTATAAGTTTCTAATCTATTCTTTTATTGTTTATATATGTGTGTGTGTGTATATATATATATATATATATATATATATTAGTGATGCAGGTGGTGTAATTTGCTATATAAATATATATATGTTGTGTAAAATTTAGACGTATAGTAGATTGTCTGTGTACATTTGTTTATGTCTGATCGTTTATTTTGTTCGTTTATGGTTACTGTATATTTATATACGTTATTGCATATATATCATATAATTTAAAGGTATAAAATATGTAAAAACCGTGATTTTTGATTACTGTCGTAATAAAAATTTAAAATAGAAATTTTAAATTTGAGAAAAAAATAATAAAATAATTTATTGCAAAATCAGTTGAATACTTCATAGTGGTGCACGTTTGAAATAAAATCCTCTTTGCCTTCACGTGTGAAAATAGCCAATTTGAATGCAAAGTTTAAACACACTTTGCCATTGCTGTCACTTATTTTAAAAGACAAGTCGGAACATTTCTTTGCCTCTGCTGGCACTAAATGTTTATACAGCAATGTTTGAACATTTTACTATCACAAAGTTTGAACCCATCTTTGCAGCCATCACCATTTCTATGCAGCGTGTCCTTTCTTACAACCGAGGCACGTTTTCATTAAATGCATATGTACAAATTTTTGCTAGCACTTATATTCTTTGACTTGGGCACAAAAATGTGAAAAGAAAAGTAGCTGCATGAATTCTTTTCGTTTCAAATTTCAGTAGCTGGGAAAAAGAATTAATAGCGGTTCCAGAAATTTTTTACTCCATGTGATCTTAGTTGCTAACTAATTTAGGAGCAAATTATTAGCGAGTGTAAAACTCACATTTCTAATTTATTCATTACTTTATTTGATGCGTGCGAAATTCTGTTGCCAAGGTATGTATTTAGGTGGCAAACTGTGCGTGTAAATTGGTTCATGCACCAAAGAAAAAGAATGTCCATACCAAAAGCTTTGTTTTACATTTTTCAATTTATTTTCCATCATTACTTGCGTGAATGCAAGCATCTAGGTCATATTTTTGCATGAAAACTCGGTTGCCAGATTGCTATAAAATTTTGTTAAATTCATTTGCGTGAAAAATTTATTGGCCAGATCATCTTGTTTTATCAACTTCATTTTGTTGCCAGGTCATCTAATTTTCTCAATTTGGCTCATGCGTGCATGAGTATGTGTCCAGGCCTTGCATTTTATTTATACGTGCTTAAATTTTTCGTTGCCCAGGTTACATTTTCTTTTGCATTTATGCCGTGAGTGCAAACTAGGTACCCTGATACTTTGTGTTGAGTTGTCACATTCTGTGCGTGAATGCAACTGTCCTCTGGATAATTTTTATGTGAAAACATGTTACATTACTTGCGTGCGTGTATTTTATTTTAGTGGCATTTGAGTTTGCATTTTTATATCTGGTCAAATTTACAAAATTTTGCGTGTACCCGAAAACTGAGCTATTTTGGGTTACGAACGTGCAAAAGTATTTATTACATGAAAATGAAGCAGGAAGCTTCGTCATTTGAAAATCATTATTGCGTGTCAGTATATAATGTTGCCAGAACCTTATTTAAATTCATGCATGCATATATTTGGTTAGTGCAGGATGTAATTATAGTTTACATTATTTTGATATTTCATTTATGTGACTGCATGTACTGATGTGCGTGCGTGCAAAGTGTGGTGTGCGTGCGTGCATGATAATATATTACCCAGGCCATATACATTGTTAGTTGCGTGCCATTATATATATAATGCACGAAACGTGTCCGGGCAATATACTTTGTCATTTGAGGGTAAGTTGAATTCAACAAAATGCGTCCTAGTAACTTTTTTTTTGTATTTTTACTTATGTGCGCAAGTGTAAATCAAGTTCAGGCAGTGCTATATTCGTTGAATATATAGTAGTGCAGTCTACTGTTTAATTTTCGTTGAACCGGTGTTTCTTTTGGAACGAAATTTGTTGCCGTTATTTTTATATCGAAATTTTTACTCTGGCGTTATATTTTTGAAGCATGTTGTTTTGATGAGATTATTGACGAATAAAAATTACTGTTGTTTTGACTGCAGTAACCGTCAATTTAAAGTGAATTTTCAAGCGGCTATCCCGCATCGTTTATTTTTATATCAGTTTTTACGGTGTTTTGTGAAGCGCAATTTCTTCGTCGAAAATGCAGATGTTGCTCTTTTAATCACATGTTTTTAAAATCGTTTTAAAAATAAAATTGTTACCAAAAATTTTACAATTTACGCTTTCAAAAGAATGTGGAATCGATTTTAACGGTTCAGCAAAATTAAGGACTGTGAACCCTTACTTTTACTGATCCGATTAATTCAGGACTTGTCCATTTGAGAGCGAAAATTTTATTTATATAAAATACACAATTTTGCACTTTCAAGGAAACGATGAAGAGATTTAAACAATTTACCAAAAGTGCGGAGTATGGAACCACGCTTTTACTAATTCGGTTAATTCCGGACTCGTTAATTGAAATATTTGTTGCTGTTTGAAGATTTTGATGATTTTGTTGGGCTTTCGAGCCACTATGCTAGACCTTCGGGTCATTTGTTGGTCCTTGGGGTCAATTACCAGTACTAGACTTTCGGGTCATTTGTTGGACCTTCGGGTCACTTGTTGAGCGCCAAATATTATGATGACAGTACTTGGTAAGCTTCGACCGTATGAGATGCACGTGCGGCGTAGCGCCATATGCTGGGATCGATCCACTTTTATGTTGATTTCTAGTTATCTTATTTTGATTTCTAGATTTATGTGTATTGCTGATTTGAATTCAATTTTGATTTTGGAAGTTGATTTTGATGGAGTTTAATGAGATTTCTTCATTTAAACTATGTTGATTATTTACGCTGAATAGTCTCATTCGAGATTATAATTAATTTTCTTTAATGTTGTTTCTGATGCATTCATTTCTAAGTTTAAATTAGAATGATCCGTTTATTATTTTCTTTTAAATAATACTCAGGTCAGACCGAGTTATTTCAGGATAATCGCAATCTCTGATTCAGTTGCCACTTCAGCTTTTGGGATTTCACCTTATCTTTTGTTTAGGCTTCGTGGTGTTACTTTTGGTGTATCGACTCTCATCTCATGTACGTTGATGTCTTTGTATATGTACATTTGGTTCATGTGAACCATCGATCATAGTAGCATGTATCCCGACTTGTCTTTCGCTATATCTGATATTTCTGTTCTGATGTGATTATACTTATCTGTGTTGTTGTTATTATGAGTTTTCTGAATTTTTCTTAAGCCATCGTGGTTTCGAATTAGATTTGGAGTGAATGTATATCGTTGGTAGTAATTTACACCACTTCTATCGATATAATCAATACTCGTCTATGGCATAACTTACGGATGATCGCTTCTAACAAGCCTTATTCTTCGCAATAGCAGACGTTATTCCTTATAATAACCTTTGTTATTGTGAGTATAGAGGTGGGACGTCACGGCTTGGTATCAGAGCTGAGATTCAGAACAAATTATAATAAACACGGAATAGAAGCAGAATGGAACATGTGTTACAACTATTCGAGGGTTTTATTCGTGCCTTTCCAATCTATTCCTTCGTTGTTCTTAAATTTTTACCCACTCTAACATGTTGGAATATGACTAGGAACAAATCTCATATTTCCGTAGTATTCCATTTGTTAAATTCCTTATCAATCTTGTGTTGTTTTAACTGATCCTTATCTTCTCTTGTTCTCTCATCCTATGGCTGGAGGAGGTAGAGGGAAGCGTTCTACTGCAGGTCCGTCTAGTGGTTCTCATTCGTATAGAGTCTATATGTCAGCTGATCAGTTTATGGAGCTATTTAGGGGTACTCAGCCTTCAGTTGCTACTCCTGCAGCTCCTAATCACATGTCTGCCTTCGCCCGCATGTGCAGTGGCTATTCCTACCGTGGAGGCAAGCCTTTCAAGGGATCAAAAAGTGTATTGGAGGTTCAGACTTGGTTGTGCGCTTGTGAGCGCATATTTTCTCGGATGGATCTTTCTGATCATCATAGCATTTTCGTGGCATCTAGCATGTTGCAAGAACGTGCGCTTGATTGGTATGAGCTTTTGATTATGGAAGTTGATGAGTCCTCTCTCTCGTGGATTCATTTTAAGGAACCTTTCGAACTTAAGTTCGTTCCTGAATCAGAAAAGGCTAATCTTGCTCATAGTTTCCTTGAGCAAAAACAATGAAAGTCCTCTGTTTTCGATTATGTTGCATCTTTCAAGACCTTATCCAAATACGAAGTTGAGTTCATTAACACTCCGCATAAGAAGAATCTTCGATTTGTTGAAGGTTTGAAGAAATATTTGAAGAAAGTCCTTTTGCTTCAACTTAAGCTCTCTTTTGAGGAACTTGTTGATTCGGCACTTTGCCTTGAAGCTGTCGAAAAGGAACGTGATAGTGGTGATGAGGTTGAGGTTTCTAAGAACCCTAAAAAGAAGAGGTTTCCATTTCATAAGCCTAATTCTTCTAAGAAGAAGAAGATGAAGCAAGCTACTTGTAACAGCCCGCAAATCCATACCCCTTGAATCAACACTATTCTACCTCTGTTAACTCAAGTGGCACAGAAATACGAACCATTTGGGTTTAAGAAGAGGAGATAGAAGAAGAAAAAGCTAAACAATGTTAGAATCTCACAATCGCAGCGGAATAAAATATAATAGTAAATATAGATCTTTACACAAAATGAAATCTATAACTGTTTATACATCATATCATCAGAGTATCTCATACACACAATATTTACCAGTCAGACAAACCTATACAATCGCATCAGCAGATATATATATATATAAATACCGATAATACGTCTCGGACTCCAGCTCCTCTCCTGCTCCAAGCATCCTGTCCTGAACAAATAATACTCGGCCTGACCCGAGCATTATAATGAAATAACACCCGAGTTAGTCTGGAATACCAGCTGATAATAATGCATCGAAATTGATTATTAAAGTTTAAAAAAATCCTTTTGAAAACAAAAGCATCTCGTAAGACCACGTCACAAATAAACATGTCGGGTTTTTACCTTACGATAGCTAAACACTTTTTATAGAAATCCTCTGATACTATAATAGGGTCTGTATACAAATACTTATAAAATAGCCGAAATTGTTACATGATTAAATTCCAGCTACTCGCCACAGAGTGGATAATACAAACAAAACTCGTACAAGGCTCGTAGGGAGAATGGATTTCCAACAATGACTAGGCACTGGGGTACCACCTGTCACGGTACGGGGCCTAGATCACCGTACCGAGGACCACTCCCGATCCCCTGCAACACAAGGCCGGACCCATTCCTTACGGGACAGTTCCGAATAAGATCACCCCGCGGTTGGGATCAGCAACCGCCCACTAAGCCGAAATAAAAAGGGACATCTAGATAGGGATGACCTTACTCTCCAGTGGGGGCTACCCACGAAGCCTTGCTGCATATCCCCTGATTTTCAGTCATTCTCATTTTATGAGGCTTGAGGCTAAGCGTTACCTTTAGAACGTTTCACTTAGAATGCCCATCGCCTACTTGACGATGTTCCAATAGCATTCGTCCATACAAGTCCGTCCCGTGTTCGAACGGAACCGAAGACACTATTCCTACTACATCCATTTTGGAAATATCCTCAGGATTAGTAGCGACTAGCCCTTGCACTTCACTGCTCCATCTTCGACTCCGAACACGTTTTTCGCACGAAACGTACAAACCAGATCGAAGTGGTTTTCGAGAAATAAATCTCGATCCCGGTCTCTTCTAAACGATCAACGCATTTGTCCAATATTGATAGTCAGTGATTTAACTATCAATTTATATTCACAAACATCCATCACATAATAAATAATTCCCAATTGTGTATTTTCCTCAAATATCTCTTACAAGATATATTTCTATTTTCAACTCATTTGAAAACAATTCCCAAAGTTCTTCCTTTACAAGGTAAATCCTTTACCATTTATTCCCATTGGAAATAACCAAGTTCAAAAACATTTAGATTTAGAACCAATTTAAAACACTTTATTCTGCAATATACTTTAAATATATAAATTTACTTCTAGTTATTACTCAAAAATATATTTTCAAATATATAAAATAAAACTATTTATTAAACAGGAGTTTGGTTACTAAATTTAAAAGTAGCGGTTTTAAAGATTTAGTGCTATGTTTCAAATAACTTAAATCATCTATCCTTTATATAAATCAATTTATCAAATAAAATACAAATAATATTCTTAAATCATTATTCTATAGCTAAACTTATTACTTACCTTTAAATAAGAATTTCTTAAAAAAACACTTCCTTAAAACAAATTTAAACTTAACTTTTCAAACCTGATTTAAATCACGAACTCGGATTTTTTTTCCAGGGAAACATTTCCATTGATACAACCCAAAGAACCTTCCATATAGATCCCGCCCGATCTATCCCAACCCAAATTTATGTTAGTTATCGTAAATTAATTTCCAAGTTTAAAATAAACTCCTTTTGAAGTTTAAACACCCATTTCCATTCACAGTAATTCCATTTTCAAAGTATAGGTTTTAAACATTTTTAAATAAAACATTTGAGAATTTATTACCGGAAAATAATACTTATGAATTTCTTAACTAAATACAAGGGTGAAAATTGCATTTCAAAAAAAATTTGATTTACGTTTATAATTATTAATTTATATTTAGAAGCTTCGTTGAAACATATTTTAATTATCTGACAAACTCTATTCATTATCAAAATAACCCATCATTATTTTGACACTTTATCCTCTTATAAAATTTCTCGCCCAAATCTATACTTTGCATTTATCGACTCATAATTTTCCCGCTTTATTTAAATTTCCCATTTACAAATTTCATTCTTCATCCGAACTAAAACCAATTTTATTCCTTTAAACTCTTTATATAACAATTTCTTTCATTTCTTATATCCCAATTAAATCCATTTATAATTAAAATTCTAGATTTATATTTATTTCAACAATATCACAGTACAATTAAATTTCAGATTTATCAACCACAACATACAAACAATTTGCATTATAAATTCTAAAAATAATCACTACATTGTGAGGAATCCCGTTGGATCCCTCCAACCTATTTTCCCTGCATCCACAAATATTAGCACATCACATATATAAATATCATTTCAGACTGATACAACATCTATATTCAACCAATCACACAGATATTTAAATATTGACTATTTTAATTAGCTAGCATGCAAATGTGAGTGCGATTAACTCACCTTGAGTTTCGGCGAGCGTTCGAAATTTAAACTAAACCGAACGACGTTCAATTTGACTCAAATTTCTACTTGCCCGGAATGATTCCCAAACTGCACCATTGCGTAGTACACATCTCTGCGATTCCGACGGCGTAAATTTCATCAAATTCTGATTACATATGAAATAGATATGAATTTTATAAGTTTGAATACAAAATTTAAAAGAAATTTCCTTTAAATTTTCATTTTATTATCAGACCAAGATCTGACCGTTGATCAAAATCAAGGCCGAAGCCAGCTTCTACCCCTCCCACGCGAACACGGCTCCGGTAAGAACAAACCCAAAATCGCGATTTAGGGTTTCAAACCGCTTCCTCCGCGGTCGTCGCAATCTCGATCAACAACCTCCATTCGAACGCCCACAACGCCACCCACCTGCAGCCCAAAAATGAACGAGCTCGGCCACCCTATGACGCCTGAAATCATGCGCGTCTATCACCTAAACGCGGCCCAAAAACCCATGCTTTGGTCGACGATAGTCGATCTCCACCGTCCACTTCGTAGAGCTCGAGCCACTCTCCGACATTCTTGTTGAAGGTCTGCCTAAAATCACTTGGATCGAGAGAAAAACGTGGGAGATTGAGGGATGATTTCGTCCATAGGAAGCGACAGTAGCGGCCGAAGAAAGTAGCTAGGGTTTTCGGCCTTTGCGTGCATATATATATATATACGTGCAATCCAATTATTTATTATTTAATTCATTTTAAATCAACATATTCTAACGATCTCCAAATCACACGTGCCGCCTAGCGTTCCTAAGGTTTTTCCGCGTTACGGACACAATGGAATAGGTTTCGTAAACTATTTCGGTCATACGTGCGAGTTACGGAATTAAACGATCAATTTAAAATTAAATCAATTAAATCGATTTCTAAGCGTTTCGAGCTGCCACGGTCAAACGACAACTCTGATTGCTACAAAAATCAAAATCCGATAATAACTAACTATTATGGATCCAATGGAACTGGTTTCGTTGAATTCTGAGACTGTGCCCCGAAAGGCTATTTTAACTCGTCTATTAAATCGAGCGATTTTCATAATTGTCGAAAATGCTTAAAATTTCACTTTTAAAATTTTACTAACTTAATAATAAATCATATAAAATTTATAATCACATTAAAAATCATTCTGGCTCATTCCAGACGAAAATCCGATTAAATTGCATTTTAATAATATTAAATCCATTATTAAATTAACATAAATTTCCCAATAATAACTTTTTAACTTTTAAATTCTTCTAAAAAATTCAACAACACTTTTCAAAATCCAAATGGACTAAAATAAATTAAAAAAAAAATCATTTTTATCGCTATTTACATGTAATTTCCGAAATTGTTTCAGTCCAATATTTGATTACTATTCAAAATTGAATTAAATTATCATATTTTTAAACATATAACTTATCTTATAAATTGAACCCGATTCTCTTTTTCCAAAATTAATTAAAAATCCTCAGTGAACATTTAAAATGAATTAAATGTTCAAAATTCAATGGCTCAAAAATCTAGGATGTTACATCCCCCCTTTTATAAAAATTTCGTACTCGAAATTTGCTAAGGTAGAAACTACCCTCCAACCCATTTACTTTCTCAATTTGCTTAGTTAAAGCTTATATTCACTTTCCAAAACCCTTCGGCCCAAATCCAAACTCGTTTGCTTTATTCGTACTCAAAGTTTTTGTTTCAACATTATTTCAAAAATAACTTCCCAAGTTAATTAAATTTTTCCAAAATCCTAAAAATTTTCTAACTCCCAAAATTTCTGAAAATTTTTGGCAGAGTCTCCCCTGCATGGAGGAGCTTTCGCGATATCGCGATACAGATAAATATATATACATCGACCCACACGGTCGGAAACCAAAATATATCACAACAAATATATCATTTCCCAATTATATTTGCATAGGCGTACCTTTTTGGCAAATTTAATAGCAAGCGGCTAATATAACGCATATACGCGCTCCAACTCTATCGAACGTCTTCCGTACCTGTACTTACTCAACAAACTCATTAGTTTTCAAAGATATGAACGTTTTAACAACATTTCCAATATAAATGTAAGCCAAACATATCCATTTCATAATCAAATCAACAATTTGCATGATTTCATAAGTAAACCATATTTTATAACATGCATAAAGTTTCCTTTTCTAATGCCAAATCCCACTTTATTTCACACAAAGGATTTACATACAAGTTTCGCTATTTCAATTCATACTCTACCCAATTTTCGAATTGATTCACCAAGCCAATTTCATTTCAATTTGTTACATTTGCATTTCTATTATAACTCTCTTACATTTCCACTCAAATCCATTTATTAAGATTTTAGCCCATTCTACTTTCATCCAAACCAACTTCATTTTTATTTCACTTGAATGACTTACATTCAAGTTTACTATATACCATTCATATTTATTACAACCAATTCATTTCTATTTCAATATGATTTACATATGCCTTACTTGCATTTCTTTACTTTAACTTACATTCCCAATTTGATTTACAATCAAATTTTATTTTAAACTTGAAACATTTGCATTTCTTTTATGATCCATTTCCATTCATATGCAAAATCACTTAATAACATTTCAATTCATTCTAATTTATTCAAAAATCAATTCCATTTGCTCCTTTAAACCAACTCAATTTCTGAATACAACAAAATAGCCAATTTTTATGCAATTTCATGTTATTCAAGCAAACATAATCACCACTTAGCTCACAACCATTAAAATTTATTCTAGTTTAAATTTATACTAATTTAATTCAATTTTTCCCAGTTCACAAGCCAAGTATTTTTATTCCAATGCAATTGTTAAATTAAATTTTCCTTACATTTTTATTTCATTAACCATTTCAGGTTTATATTAATTTCATTCCATCCTGGATTATTTACAACCCAAACATCCTTAATTTATCACAATAATTAATTAATACCATTTCAATTGCAATTCAATTTTATTATCTAACAAATTTCATTCAAGAGTACTTAATAAAGCTTATTCACAATCATTTTGTTTTTCTCTTTCTAGTTGCTTATGTTCTTTCCTAACATTTTCATTATCTTCTTATATCAAATTTTATTTTATTTCCATTTGATTCTCATTCAATCAAATTCCAATCCATTTTAGATTTATTTTATTAACACAGAGACCATTTAAATTATTTCACTCATTTGAATTTATTTATAAATCAATTCATCATTATTATAATCTAATCCCATTATCCATTCACGCTTCCAATATTTATTACCAAAATTAAATTCCATTCCAAAACCGGACTTTATTTTCTTTCTAAATTTTGGTCAAACTACCAAAATTCTATTCATACCAATACAAATTCCATTTAATTTAGTTTACACTAAATTCATCTTCAAGCATCTTTTCATTTAATTTAGCTTACGCTAAATTCATTCTCAAACAATTCCCTTAAAATTTAGTTTGGTGAGGATTTAATTATCCAATATCATTTCAATTAAATTTAACCTTCCCTCAACTCAATTCTTTTCCCATTTAAATTCCAGTTCAACCAAATGTATTTAGCCATCTTGAATTTATCCCATTTCCTTTACTATCTTAAATAAGAATTAAATTCATTTTCAATTTAATATAAAATCCCCAATAATAACTTATTAACCTTTAGATCCATCTAAAAATCCAACAACACTTTTAATGACCAAATAGACTTAAAATAAATTTTAGAACTCATTTCCATATCTATTTATCTCCATATTCACAATTTATCCCGATTCAATATTTAATTATTACTATTTAAATTCCAATTGGTTTACCATATTTGGAAATATAAGTAATTTATTAATTCCACCCAATTCTTTTTATTTTAAGGCCAATTCAAAATCTTCATTGAACATTTAAAATGAATTAAATGTTCAAAATTCAATGTCCAAAATTCTGGGATGTTACATTCAATTCAATCCAATCATTAAATTTTAATTCAATTTTCATTACCACTTTTATTTAACTTATCTTAAGGTAAATTCAAATTTTCTATTCACTTCAAAAAAATTTCATTCACTTCCATTTACTCAAGTTAAATTTTAATTCCAAGGATAAAATTTACATTTCCTTCTTATTAGCATCAACTTTATCAAAATAAGTTCATTAGTTGATGCATTTTAACTTTACACACAACTTAAATAGAATATTCCATAATTCAATTACCCGGTTTTATTCCAAAACCATTTTGAAATAATAATCAATTCATACCCATTAGGTATATCAATCAAATCTCCAGATTTTCCAAAACAACTGGTTTATACCAATCAAATTTCCTCCCTTGAAATTTCCAAAACAACTGGCATACCCAACAAATCCAAACAATATCATAACCAAGTACTAGGGAAGCAATCCATCACTTTAGAAACTCGAAAATGAATTCTAATGATGTGGCCAGCATCATCAGGATTATTTTCCAGCGACTGAAGTGAGTTCAGTGCTCCCATACCTTCCCACATTCATTTCAAAACAGTTCCCATTCAAAAATACTTCCCAAATCAGTATTCCAATATTTCCTTCAAACACCTTAGCAAACATTTCAATCTTTCCCGGGATTTTTAGTTTCCAAACTTTGTTTTCAATACATTTAAAATCCTTTTCTAAAACTTCCGGTTCTAAATCCTGGTTTAGTTTAAATTTAGTTATTCTTCCTTTATATAATTTATACCTATAAAATTTATTTGATTACAACCATTTCTAATTTAAGATTAAATTTTAGATTCTTATTTAATTATTGTATTAACAACCAATCAACCAAATATATATAATTATTTTAGAAAATTATTTCTTTTATATCAAAATATAATTTGGGTAAAATTATTTCATTTGCCCACTTTAAAACAATACTATGTCGGTTTTTCTTGTTTAAGAGTTTAGAAACCCCTATCGATACGGTTGTACTTCCCGTACCGACCAGAATTCATAAACACTCAACCGATAAGTCAACACAGTATAAAAAGAAATTTTATATTCACTAACAAGTACGCTCTCATATCTATTATTACTCTCAACTCATTATAGAGTACTATTGACTCTGTTTAATGAGTAAATTCCCCACCAAAGCCTAGGTTATCGCCAACCTAAGCTCAGATACCACTGTAACAGCCCGCAAATCCGTACCCCTTGAATCAACACTATTCTACCTCTATTAACTCAAGTGGCACATAAATACGAACCATTTGGGTTTAAGAAGAAGAGATAGAAGAAGAAAAATCTAAACAATGTCAGAATCTCACAGTCGCAGCGGAATAAAATATAATAGTAAATATAGATCTTTACACAAAATGAAATCTATAACTGTTTATGCATCATATCATAAGAGTATCTCATACACACAATATTTACCAGTCAAACAAATCCATACAATCACAGCAGCAGATATATATATATAAATACTGATAATATGTCTCGGACTCCAGCTCCTCTCCTGCTCCAAGCATCCTGTCCTGAACAAATAATACTCGGTCTGACCCGAGCACATAATGAAATAACACCCGAGTCAGTCTGGAATACCAACTGATAATAATGCATCCAAATTGATTATTCAAGTTAAAAAAAAAAATCCTTTTGAAAACAAAAGCATCTCGTAAGACCACGCCACAAATAAACATGTCAGGTTTTTACCTTACGATAGCTAAACACTTTTTATAGAAATCCTCTAATATTATAATAGGGTCTATATACAAATACTTATAAAAGAGCCGAAATTGTTACATGATTAAATTCCAGCTACTAGCCACAGAGTGGGTAATACAAACAAAACACGTACAAGGCTCGTAGGGAGAATGGATTTCCAACAATGACTAGGCACTGGGTACCATCTGTCACAGTACGGGGCCTAGATCACCGTACCGAGGACCACTCCCGATCCCCTGCAATACAAGGCCAGACCCATCCCTTACTGGACAGTTCCGAATAAGATCACCCCACAGTTGGGATCAACAACCACCCACTAAGTCAAAATAAAAAGGAACATCTAGACAGGGATGACCTTACTCTCCAGTGGGGGCTACCCACGAAGCCTTGCTGCATATCTCCTGATTTTCAGTCATTCCCATTTGATGAGGCTAAGCGTTACCTTTAGAACGTTTCACTTAGAATGCCCATCGCCCACCTGACGAAGTTCCGAAAGCATTCATCCATACAAGTCCGTCCCGGGTTCGAACGGAACCGAAGGCACTATTCCTACTACATCCATTTTGGAAATATCCTCAGGATTAGTAGAGACTAGCCCTTGCACTTCACTGCTCCATCTTCGACTCCGAACACGTTTTTCGCACGAAACGTACAAACTGGATCGAAGTGGTTTTCGAGAAATAAATCTCGATCCCGCTCTCTTCGAAACGATCAACGCATTTGTCCAATATTGATAGTCGGTGATTTAACTATCAATTTATATTCACAAACATCCATCACACAATAAATAATTCCCAATTGTTTATTTTTCTCAAATATCTCTTACAAGATATATTTCTATTTTCAACTCATTTGAGAACAATTCGCAAAGTTCTTCCTTTACAAGGTAAATCCTTTACCATTTATTCCCATTGGAAATAACCAAGTTAAAAAACATTTAGATTTAGAACCAATTTTAAAACACTTTATTCTGCAATATACTTTAAATATATGAATTTACTTCTAGTTATCACTCAAAAATATAATTTCAAATATATAAAATAAAACTATTTATTAAACAGGAGTTTTGTTACTAAATTTAAAAGTAGTGGTTTTAAAGATTTAGTGCTATGTTTCAAATAACTTAAATCATCTATCCTTTATATAAATCCATTTATCAAATAAAATACTAATAATATTCTTAAATCATTATACTATAGCTAAACTTATTACTTACCTTTAAATAAGAATTTCTTAAAAAAAACACTTCCTTAAAACAAATTTAAACTTAACTTTTCAAACCTGATTTAAATCACGAACTCAGTTTTTTTTCCAGCGAAATATTTCCATTGATACAACCCAAAGAATCTTCCATATAGATCCCGCCCAGTCTATCCCAACCCTAATTTACGTTAGTTATCGTAAATTTATTTCCAAGCTTAAAATAAACTCCTTTTGAAGTTTAAACATCCATTTCCATACCCGGAAATTCCATTTTCAAAGTATAGGTTTTTAACATTTTTAAATAAAACATTTGAGAATTTATTACGGGAAAATAATACTTATGAATTTCTTAACTAAATACAAGGGTGAAAATTGCATTTCAAAGAAATATTGATTTACATTTATAATTATTAATTTATATTTAGAAGCTTCGTTGAAACATATTTTAATTATCTGACAAACTCTATTCATTATCAAAATAACCCATCATTATTTTAACACTTTATCCTCTTACCAAATTTCTCGCCCAAATCTATACTTTGCATTTATCGACTCATAATTTTCCCGCTTTATTTAAATTTCCCATTTACAAATTTCATTCTTCATCCGAACTAAAACAAACTTTTATTCCTTTAAACTCTTTATACAACAATTTCTTTCATTTCTTAAATCCCAATTAAATCCATTTATAATTAAAATTCTGGATTTATATTTATTTCAACAATATCACGGTACAATTAAATTTCAGATTTATCAACCACAACATACAAACAAATTGCATTATAAATTCTAAAAATAATCACTGTATTGTGAGGAATCCTGTTGGATCCCTCTAACCTGTTTTCCCTGCATCCACAAATATTAGCACATCACATATATAAATATCATTTCAGACTGATACAACATCTATATTCAACCAATCACATAAATATTTAAATTAGCTAGCATCCAGATGTGAGTAGATTAACTCACCTTGAGTGTCGACGAGCGTTCGAAATTTAAATTAAATCGAACGACGTTCGATTTATCTCAAATTTCTACTTGCCCGGAATGATTCCCGAACTGCACCATTGCGTAGTACGCATCTCTGCGATTCCGGCGCCGCAAATTTCGTCAAATTCTGATTACATATGAAATAGATATGAATTTTATAAGTTTGAATACAAAATTTAAAACAAATTTCCTTTAAATTTTCATTTTATTATCAGACCAAGATCTGACCGTAGATCAAAATCAATGCCGAAGCCAGCTTCTTCCCCTCCCACGCGAACACGGCTCCAGTAAGAATAAACCCAAAATTGCGATTTAGGGTTTCAAACCGCTTCCTCCTCGGTCGTCGCAATCTCGATCAACAACCTCCATTCGAACGCCCACAACGCCACCCACCTGCAGCCCAAAAATGAACGAGCTCGGCCATCCTATGACGCCAGAAATCATGCACGTCTATCACCCAAAAGCGGCGCAAAAACCCATCCTTTGGTCGACGATAGTCGATCTCCACCGTCCACTTCGTAGAGCTCGAGCTACTCTCCGACTTTCTAGTTGAAGGTCTGGCCTAAAATCACTTGGATTGAGAGAAAAACATGGGAGATTGAGGGATGATTTCGGCCATAGGAAACGATAGTGGCGACCGAAGAAAGTAGCTATGGTTTTTTCGGCCCTTGCGTGTATATATATATATATATACAAGTGCAATCCAATTAATTATTATTTAATTCATTCTAAATCAATTTATTCTAACGATCTCCAAATCACACGTGCCGCCTGGCGTTCCTATGGTTTTTCCACGTTCCGGACACAATGGAACAAGTTTCGTAAACTATTTCGGTCATACGTGCGAGTTACGGAATTAAACGATCAATTTAAAATTAAATCGATTAAATCGACTTCTAAGCGTTTCGAGCTAGCACGGTCAAACGAAAACTCTGATTGCTACGAAAATTGAAATCCGATAATAAATAACTATTATGGATCCAATGGTACTGGTTTCGTCGAACTCCGAGATTGTGCCCCGAAAGGCTATTTTAACTCGTCTATTAAATCGAGTGATTTTCATAATTGTCGAAAACGCTTAAAATTTCACTTTTAAAATTTTACTAACTTAATAATAAATCATACAAAATTTATAATCACATTAAAAATCATTCTGGCTCATTCGAGACCAAAATCCGGTTAAATTGCATTTTAATAATATTAAATCCATTATTAAATTAACATAAATTTCCCAATAATAACTTATTAACTTTTAAATTCTTCTAAAAATTCAACAACACTTTTCAAAATCCAAATGGACTAAAATAAATTAAAAAAAATCATTTTTATCGCTATTTACATCTAATTTCCCAAATTGTTTCAGTCCAATATTTAATTACTATTCAAAATTGAGTTAAATTATCATATTTTTAAACCTATAACTTATCTTATAAATTGAACCCGATTCTCTTTGTTCCAAAATTAATTAAAAATCCTCAGTGAATTTTTAAAATGAATTAAGTGTTCAAAATTCAATGGCTCAAGAATCTGGGATGTTACACTACTTCTAGTTCTCAACCTAGTAGTGCACCTTCTATTCAGAGGGTGTGCTATAATTGTGGTTTTCTGGATCATCTTCTTCGTAGTTGTCCTAAGCCTCGCATTTTCCGCTATTGCAAGAAAGAAATTCATTGGGTTTCTGACTGTCCTACTGCTCCTAAGGGTTTCAAATCTGGAAAGCTTAATGTTGCTAAAGCTTTTAGTGATTCTTCTCAGCCCAAAGGTATTACTCGTTCTGTTTTGGAAAGTTTTATTTTATTTCGTGGCCGTTCTACTAGAGTTCTTTTCAATACGGGTGCATCACATTCATTCGTGTCAAAAGAGCTTGTTGATGTTATTCCTTTGGATGTTGTTAGTCTTTGCGACCCTTTGAGGATTGTGAATCCTATTGGTTGATCCGCTACTCTTGGTTTGTTATGTGTTGATGTTGAGATTATTCTATGTGGTTTTTCCTTTCATGCGAATCTGCATGTTATGTATCGTCTTGGTTTTGACATGATTTTTGGAATGGATTGGCTCGTCCGTTATGAAGTTCAAATCCCATGTCCTGAAAGAACTTTATATCTCAAGCATCCCGATGCTATCGAGCAGTTATCTATTGTATTTCGAGGCATGGACCATACTTCGAATGCTCTCATTTCTTCCTTCGAATCAGAGGACGTCATAGCTAATATTCCTGTTGTTTGTGATTTTTCTGATGTCTTCGAGCCTATTTCGTGTTTGCTGCCAAAGAGGGCAATTGGGTTCCGTACTGATCTTATCTCTGGTGCTCATCCTGTCAGTCGTCCTCCCACGAGGATGTCTGCTAAGGAAAATGAGGAACTCAAGCAACAATTATCTGAATTGGAAGACAAGCAATTTATTCGTTCTAGCTCATCTCCTTGGGGAGCCGTCGTTGTCTTTGTTAAGAAGCCAGATGGTACTATTAGGCTTTGCATTGATTATCGCAAGCTTAACGAGCTCAATATCAAAAATAGGTACCCATTACCTAGGATCGATGACATGTTCGATCAATTAAGTGGCGCTAAGCTCTTCTCCCAACTCGATCTTGCTACCGGTTTTCAATAGTTACGAGTTGCGGAAGATAACATCCCTCTTACCACATTCCGTACTAGTTTTTACGAATGGCTTGTTATGCCGTTCGGTTTGACGAACGCTCCATCATATTTTGTTGATCTTATGAATCGGATATTCCGGGAATATCTCGATAAGTTCGTCTTGGTTTTCATTGATGATATTCTTATTTATTCCAAATCTGAAGCCGATCATATTCAGCGTTTGGAGATTGTTTTGAGCACTCTTCGTCAGCATCATCTTTTTGCCAAATTCTCCGAGTGTCACTTCTGGGAGAATAAGGTGAAGTTTCTCGGTCAAGTCGTTTCTTTCGATGGTATCTCTGTCGATCCTTCCAAGATCGAATCTATTCAGAATTGGAAGAGGCCACAGACCGGTATCGAGATCCGTAGTTTCCTTGGATTGACGGGATGTTATCGTCAGTTCATTAAGGACATTTCTCGTATTGCTTTACCGCTTACCACTCTCACGAGAAAAGCTAATCCTTTTATTTGGTCTGATAGGTGTGAGACTTCTTTCATTAAGTTAAAAGACCTCCTTACTCATGCACCAATCTTAGTTTTTCCGAAGGGAATCATGATCTTGTTGTTTATAACGATGCTAGTGGTTATGGACTTGGTGTTGTTCTCATGCAAAAGGATAGAGTAGTTGCCTATGCTTGTAGACAACTAAAGCCTAACGAGATTCGTTATGCTACCTATGATTTGGAGTTAGCCGCTATAGTCTTTGTTTTAAAGATTTGGCGACATTATTTATTGGGTGAGCGTTTTTTTCTCTTCACTGATCACAAATATTTGAAATATCCATTCACTCAGAAGGAACTTAATATGAGGCGACAACGTTGGCTCGAATTTTTTGCTTCATATGATTTTGATACACAGTATACCCCTGGTAAGGGTAATCGAGTTGCTGATGCGCTTAGCCGCAAGCAGCAAGTTGTTGTTTCCATGATGCTAGCAGAGTGAAATATATTGGAAGCTTTATCTCTTTGTGATATTAGAGACCGTCTTTCAGTTTCTGATTCTCCTGTGCTTTTATTTAGCATGGAAACTCGTCCTAGTTTGTTGGATCGTATTGCCGATGCCCAGAAAAAAGATCCGGGTCTCTCTTATCTTATTCAGAGTTGTAAATCGGAATCCCAAAGTGATAATCTAAAGGATTTCGATATTGATATTCATGGTTGTATTCGGAAGAAGGGAAGGTTGATCATGCCTAACGTTCCTAATCATAGAAATGACATTCTTGAGGACTGTCATTGTTCTAAGTATACTATTCATCCGGGTAGTACTAAGATGTATGCTGATATGAAATGCTTATACTTTTGGGATGGTATGAAGCGTGATGTTGCAAGTTATGTGAGTCGTTGCATGACTTGTCAACTTATTAAAGCAGAACACCAACATCCTAGTGGTCTTTTGCATCCTCTTGAGATTCCATTATGGAAATGTGATCAAATTTTTATGGACTTCATTGATGGTCTACCTCATTCGAGGTCGGGCAATACTAGTGTTTGGGTGATTGTTGACAGATTGACCAAATCAGCCCATTTTATTCCTATCAAGTCCAATCGGACTTCTCCTTTAATGGCTAAGATTTTTATTAAAGAAGTCGTTCGACTTCATGGAGTTCCTAGTTCCATTGTTAGTGATAGAGATCCGCTTTTTACTAGTGGTTTCTAGTAGAGCCTTCAGAAAGCTTTGGGCACTAAACTCAATCTCAGTACAGCTTATCATCCATAGTCTGATAGTCAGACTGAAAGGGTGAATCAAGTCTTAGAAGATCTCCTTCGCGCTTGTATTCTTGATTTTGGAGGTAGTTGGGAAGACCACTTATCTCTTGTTGAATTTTCTTATAACAACAGTTTCCAATCCAGTATCGATATGGCTCCTTTCGAAGCCCATTACGGAAGGCCATGTCGATCACCATCTTGTTGGTTGGAATCCGAGGAAAAAAAAGTTCTCAGCCCCGATTATATTCGTGAATCTTCTGAGAGGATTGATATTATTAGAAAGAGAATGAAAGAGGCTCGGAATAGGCAGAAATCTTATGCCGATCATCGTAGGAAGCCTTTGGAATTTTTTGTAGACGATCGCGTGTTCATTCATGTTTCTCCGATGAAGGGTGTGGTGCGTTTTAGTAGCTCTGAGAAATTGGCTCCTCGATATGTTAGACCATTTCCTATTACGGAATGCATTGGCCCTGTTGCTCATCGTGTATTGCTCCCTATTCAGTTTTCGGGAATTCATGACGTATTTCATGTATCCCAGCTTCGTCGATGCCTTCGAGATTCGGATTCTATCATTGATCCTCATATATTACAAGATCTTGAGATCTCACCCAACTTGTCTATGGTGCAAAATCTTATTCGTGTGGTAGCTTCGTAGGTTAAACGCCTTCGGAATAAAGAAGTCCCGCTTGTGAAAATTCAATTGTCCGCAAACCCCAAAGATTGCACTTGGGAAACGCAAGAATTCATCGAGCGTTTTTATACCGTTTTTCCCACATCTTCGGGTAGGGGTGAGCATTCTCAATCTATCTTTTCTATTTTAAATCTTCGTTGTGAAGAATTATTTGTGTTATAAACAACTTTTAGTATGAAAATTGTGGGGAAGCAATTTTTATACGGGGGAATTTGTAGCAACCGTGATTTTTGATTACTGTCGTAATAAAAATTTAAAATAGAAATTTTAAATTCGAGAAAAAGATAATAATAAAATAATTTATTTTAAAGTCAGTTGAATACTTCACAGTGGTGCATGTTTGAAATGAAATCCTCTTTGCCTTCACGTGTGAAAATAGCCAATTCGAATGCAAAGTTTGAACACACTTTTCCTTTGCTATCACTTATTTTAAAAGGCAAGTTGGAGCATTTTTCTTTGCCTTTGTTGGCACTAAATGTTTATAAAGCAAGGTTTGAACATTTTACTATCACGAAGTTTGAACCCGCCTTTGCAGCCATCACCATTTCTATGCAGTGTATCCTTTCTTACAACTGAGGCACATTTTCATTAAATGCATATGTACAAATTTTTGCAAGCACATATATTCTTTGGCTTGTGCACAAAAATGTGAAAAGAAAAGTAGCCGCATAAATTCATTTCGTTTCAAATTTCAGTAGTTAGGAAAAAGCATTAATGGCGGTTCTAGAAAATTTTTACTCCATTTGATCTTAGTTGCTAACTAATTTTGGTGCAAATTTTTGGTGACTGTAAAACCCACATTTCTAATTTATTCGTTACTTTATTTGTTGCGTGCGAAATTCTGTTGCCCGAGTGTGTATTTAGGTGGCAAACTGTGCGTGTAAATTGGTTCATGCACCAAAGAAAAAGAATGTCCAAACCAAAAGCTTTGTTTTACATTTTTCAATTTATTTTCCATCATTACTTGCGTGAATGCAAGCATCTGGGTCATATTTTTGCATGAAAACTCGGTTGCCAGATTGCTATAAAATTTTGTTAAATTCATTTGCATGAAAAATTTATTGGCCAGATCATCTTGTTTTATCAACTTCATTTTGTTGCCAAGTCATCTAATTTTCTCAATTTGATTCATGCGTGCATGAGTGTGTGTCCAGGCCTTGCATTTTATCTATACGTGCATAAATTTTTCATTGCCCAGGTTACATTTTGTTAACCCTATCTCGGTTACGACTCAGCAGGTCTAGTGCGTGGAGATGGCGCCGACCCAAGAGATGCCGACCTAACTGAGTAAGAATTGTGCAGGGTCTGCCGATCTAAAGGACATACCGACCTAACTGCTTAAGGCTTAAAAAGCAGGCCGACCTAACCGTTCGCATGACTTGCCGACCCAATGCCCTCACATAGATGCCGACCTAGTGCTTCAGAAGGAACTGGCCTAACGACTCAAGAAATGACAAGGGATCCGACTTAACATGACGCCGACCTAACTGCCTAATGAAGCTGCCGACCTAATTCGATCCGACTTAAGGACTTAACATGCTTACCGACCTAACTGAGTGGAACAAGTTCGCGACTTACACTTGTGTCGTGACCGACCCATGGTCTGTGCTAGGACGAGCGCGACCTGGGCAAGTGAAGGGGAGTTAGTTCACGTTTAGCTCGTCAATTCTTTAAATCGGTAACGACCTATTTAAACATGCACTTCCCATTTAAGTCGGAGGCCATGCATCAGAGAGAGGGGGCGACCTACGACCTAGCTTGACCCGGTAACGACTTTGGACTTGTGCAAATTCAACGCAGCTTGATCATGTGAGGGCTCCTATAAGCCGGCTGCGACTTAACTGGGTCGGTGAGGAGTTAAGACCGAGCCTAAGTCCATAATCTTTACCTATAAATACCACCCTACCTTCAACATTAAAAGGACTTTTTGGGGGTTGATCAATTTCAAGCGCCATTACTCTGCCGAATTCCAGACTACTTCAAAGCTTTTGAGATCTAACAAACTTCTAAAAGAACTCCATGAAGGAATCATCTACATTCACCATGGATTTTAAGATGATTGTCAACGTCAAAGCTTGAGCTACTTGTTTTACATATCCCATCACTTGAAGTGTGTTGTAATTGAGAGATTTTGTAAAGAATTGTAATCAAACTAGTGATAAAAAGATTAAAGTGGACGTAGGCTGGATTATAAGCCGAACCACTATAAATACTGTGTCTCTTACTGTTTTTCTACATACTTTCTGCTTATTTCTGATTCCCGTACGAACGGGTGGTGCTTTCACAATCACATCCTATTCACCAGGGTGTTAGCGTTTAAATTTGAGCGTTAACATTTTGGTGCTTTCACTGAGAATTGAACTCAGGACATCTATCATCATTGCTTCAGAAAGATTTGTAGATAAAGTTTCTTTAAGAACCAGAAGTCTATCCGAAATCATGGCTCCTGGAAGGAAAAGTAAATCTGTGAGATCTGCAAACATTCAAGAGGGAACCTCCGCTTCCCCAACACCAAATCAAGCCACTCCAACTGTCGGGGTTACGAAAGCAGAGTTGGATGCCGCAATTTTGGGGTTGAACAGACAGATACATGCTCAAAATGTGCAAATGGAAGCCCAGAATGCCCAAAATGCCTTAATCCTGAATAAGTTGAACGATTTGCTCGGGGCAAACCGTCAATCAACAGCTAATGAAAGGAATTTCGCTGGTAATATTCATGAAACTGAAGAAAGGAATGTTTCCGAAAGGGATACTAACCCCGCTGAGCAAATACTTCCTGAGGTAGGCGGATCTAGGGCTCGTAATGATGAAGAATATCTCTCTGGAATGGTTCGCCAAATTATGAAGGAGAGCATGCAAAGAGTCGAAGATGAGAAAGAATGGGGCTTTGCTCCGAGCAAGACTCCATTTACTGAAAAAATTCTAAAGGCTGAATTCCCACGAAAATTTGCTCCTCCAACTATCCCAGCTTATAGGGGGACAAGTGATCCAAACGAATTTCTGTATAAATATGATTGGCATATGACGGGTGCCCGAGCCTCAGATGAAGTAAAATGCAGATACTTCCCCGTATATTTGGGAGGCGTAGCTCTGCTTTGGTTCACAAAGCTACCTGTCCGGTCCATCGATCAGTTTTCAGACCTAACCAGGAAATTTAAAGAGCAATTTAGGCTATATGCTTCAAAGGCAAAAGACATCATGTCGTTATCCGGTTTGGAGCAGAATTCGGGGGAAACTATCAAGTCTTTCTTAAATCGCTTCAATATAGCGTTAGCTGAGGTTGATAATGCGGAACCTCGCATGGTCTTGACCTATTTGATGAGGGCCATAGATAAATCTAGTGAGTTTGGAAGATGGTTGAATATGAAGGAACCAAGCTCTCTCGAAAAGTTCTACAAGAAAGCAGACGAGTTCATGCGTCTGGAGAGTCGCCCTGTATCGACAAAAGCAGCATTGGAAAAGGTTGAAGCTAACGCCAATGCTCCACGCAAAAATGAGTCTGTGGGACAGAAGAGGGAGAACAATAATGGAAAACAACAGAATAATCAGAAGAAGCATAGATCCTTCAAGCCTTCAGAATACACACCTTTGTCAGATACTCCAGAACGAATCTACCTGGCTACCAAAGATTCTGTCAATTATCCTAAACCCCCAGTCTTGAGAACCGGGAAAAAAGCTGTGCAAAGTGGGAGGTTCTGTCGCTTCCATAATCAGCCCGGTCATGATACTGATGACTGCCGTCAATTGAAGAATCTAATTGAAGAATTGTTAAGGGAAAATAAACTACAACAATTTGTGAAGAAAAATGATAATAATAATCCTGCTTCGTCGAACCAGGGGCAGCAAACTCCTGCTCATCAATCTGGGACTAATGGCAAAGACGCAGGTTTTGAGTCTGGAAGGCCTGTTATCAATATCATTACAGGCGGACCTCACCCAGCGGGCAAAAGCTGGGGTGAGATGGAAAGGTATTCCCGGGCCCTGAAATATGCACCGGAGGAAGAAAATGTTTTTGTTCTAGAGGACACTACGCCTTTGAAGCAACGAAAGACATTCAACGATGACATTGTATTCAAAACCAGGGATTCCATCGGTATTGAAGCCCCAACCTTGGATCCTTTGGTCATCTCGGCCGGCATTGGGCCAGCCATCGTCAGAAGGATTCTTATCGACAGCGGCGCATCCTGTAATATCCTCTTTAAGAAAACCTTCGACCAGATGAAGATTCCTTTGGTTGAAGTGCAGGCATCATCGCAAAAAATTGCTGGCTTCGCCGGGGAGCCAAAGCAACCAGTAGGAACCATTGACTTGCTAGTGGAACTCGGAGAAGGAGAAAGAAAAGTAGTTCGCAAGCAGACTTTTGTGATAGTAGATGAATTTTCTGCTTATAATGCTTTCTTTGGTCGTCCTACTCTTGCAGCATTCAAAGCTGTCCTTGCCCCATGGTGTCTTACTATTAAATTCCCTACCGACAATGGAGTAGGAGTTATTAAAGGAGACCAGAATGCTGGACGAGAATGCTATATGACAGAACTGCGAGAAACAAGGAAGAGAGAAATGGGGAAAGATGCGGCAACCCCAATCCGCATCAAAACACCAACCCTATAGCAACTACAGGGCGGACCCTGCACTGGCGAGCATAGCGGGGCACGAAAAGAGATGGATCCTAGAAAGGCCAGTGTGGGGGAGAGTAGAGTGGTACCAGCAGAAACAACGATACCGGTACCCGTTGACCTGAAGGACCCAAACAAGGTGCTAAATGTGGGTTCACAACTCAATGTGACAGTTCAGAATGCCTTGATATCTTTTTTGAAAGCAAATCTGGATGTTTTCGCTTGGACCCATGCTGATATGTGCGGAATATCCCCAGAAGTTGCGGTGCATGCTCTGAATATTGACCCAAAATTCACGCCCGTAAAGCAGAAAAGAAGAATCCAAGGTCCAGAAAGGTCAACAGCATTGAAAGAGGAAGTTGATCGGCTCATGGAGAATAACTTCATCAGAGAATCTACCTATCCAAATTGGGTGTCAAATCCAGTGCTAGTTAAGAAAGCCAACGGTAAATGGAGAGTGTGCATCGATTTTTCAGATCTAAACAAGGCCTGTCCCAAAGACTGCTTCCCATTACCCAGGATCGATCAACTGGTAGATGGAACAGCGGGTCATGAATTGTTGTCTTTTATGGATGCCTACTCCGGATATAATCAGATCATGATGCATGAGCCAGATCAGGAGGATACAAGCTTTATCACCGATGTCGGTCTCTACTGTTACAGAGTTATGCCCTTTGGGTTGAAGAATGCGGGGGCAACATACCAAAGGCTGGTCAACGCTATGTTCAAACCGCAGTTGGGAAAGACTATGGAAGTTTACGTTGATGACATGCTAGTAAAATCTAAGAAAGCAGTGGATCACATCGAACACTTAGCAGAAATGTTCGCAATCCTCCGAAGATACGGAATGAAGCTTAACCCTTTAAAATGTTCTTTCGGGGTAGAATCTGGAAAGTTCTTGGGTTTCATCGTGAGCGCTAGGGGCATTGAAGCTAGTCCAGCTCAAATCACCGCTTTAAAAGAAGTCAAAGCTCCAAAAACAAAGAGGGAATTGCAAAGTCTCAATGGAAAAATTGCCGCCTTAAGTCGGTTCATATCCAAAGCTACTGATAAATGCATTCCATTCTTCGACGCTCTAAAGAAAGGAAAGAAAAACTTTGACTGGACTCCCGAATGCCAGAAAGCTTTTGAAGAATTGATTCAACATATGGAAAAGCCTCCAATACTTTCTAGGCCCGGCGATGGCGAGGATCTTCTTATATACTTGGCAGTTTCATCTCATGCTTTAAGTGCAGCGCTGGTACGGGAAGACAAAAGGATTCAACATCCAGTTTACTATATCAGCAAAAGACTCACTGGGGCAGAAATGAATTACTCCAAGTTGGAAAAACTCGCCTATTGTCTATTGATTGCCTCAAGAAAGTTGAGGCAATATTTCCAGGCTCATCCTATCAAAGTCCTCACCGATCAACCTTTAAAGCAAGTCTTGTTTCGCCCCGAGACTTCGGGCCGCCTTTTAAAGTGGAATATTGAATTGAGCCAATATGACATCACTTATCATCCTAGAAAAGCGATCAACGGACAAGCTTTGGCAGATTTTATTGCAGAATTTACAGACAAGGGTAACAGCGAGGAAGAAACAATCGAGGACTCCCCAATCCAATGGAAGTTATTTGTAGATGGCGCAAGAAATGATTACTGTTCAGGTGCTGGAATTGTTCTTGAAACTCCTGAAGGCCGGTCATTATGCTATGCGCTAAGATTAGAATTTCCTTCAACAAACAATGAAGCAGAATATGAAGCTCTGATTGCTGGTTTGAGAATTGCTAAAGAACTAAACATTCGAGCGTTACAGATCTTCAGTGATTCTCAGCTTATAGTATGCCAAGTCAAGAAGGAGTTTCAAACGAAAGGAGGAAATCTGCCCGCTTATGTGTCAAAGGCTTGGGAACTTTTATGTGAATTCGACCACTACACGATAAGTCATATTCCTCGAGAAGAAAACATGAAAGCAGATTCTCTCGCAAAATACTCAAGTTCTGGCGAAGCCCAATCCTTAGGGTTAGTTCCAGTGGAAGTTTTGTCAAATCCAAGCATTGATGAAATGGATATCGATTGGGTTATGAGTATGTCACAAGAGCAAGAATCATGGATGACTCCAATAACAAAGTATCTACTCAATGGCTCTTTACCAGAAAACTCTAAAGAACGACAAAAGCTACTGAGAAAAGCTTCTCGATATATAATCCAGGATGGTCAATTATACAGACGAGGATTCTCAATGCCACTACTTCGATGTGTATCCAAAGAAGAAGCCAAAATAATCCTATCAGAGGTACATGGAGGAAAATGTGGGGATCATTCAGGTGGTCAAACTTTAGCAAAGAAAATTCTCCGATATGGATATTTTTGGCCAGAAATTAATCGAGATGCTGCAGATTACTCTCGAAAATGTGACAGATGTCAAAGATTTGCCAAAATTCCTAGAGCACCTTCTACTGAACTCACACAAATGACCAGTCCGTGGCCGTTTGCAATTTGGGGAATAGATTTGATCGGACCATTACCAACCGCCAAATCTGGAATCAAATATGCCATTGTTGCTGTAGATTATTTCACTAAATGGGCTGAAGCTGAACCATTGGCAACCATCACCTCCAAAAAGATGATAAATTTTGTGACTAAGAATATCATTTGCAGATACGGTGTGCCTCAAAAGATAATTACAGATAATGGTACTCAATTTGAAAGTGAAGAATTCCAAGATTTTTGTAAACGATTCAAAATCCTGAAAAGCTTCTCAGCAGTAGCTCATCCGCAGGCAAACGGGCAAGTGGAAGCAGTAAATAAAATTATCAAGTCAACCATCAAAAAGCAACTTGAAAGAGCTAAGGGTGGTTGGGTCGATAGGCTACCACTAGCACTATGGGCATATAGAACTACCCACAAAACTGCAACTGGGCATACTCCTTTTTCGTTAGCATACGGATCGGAAGCAATGATCCCGGTTGAAACAGAGGTCCCTTCACACAGAAGAATCCATTTCAATCAAGCGGAAAATGAAAAGCTGCAACTTGAAGCGCTGGATCTCCTTGATGAAAAAAGAGATGAAGCTAACCTCAGAGTTGCAGCTCATCAGCAAAGGATAGCCAGACATTTCAATTCCAAAGTTCGTCAACGCAGCTTTGAAATTGGAGATCTAGTCCTGAAAAGAATTATGACCACGACAGGTGTGTTTGGGCCAAATTGGGAAGGACCGTATGTAATAGGTCAGAAACTCCTTGACGGCACATTCAAGCTCACCACTGTTGATGGAGATCAAATTCCAAGGGCATGGAACAGCAATCACTTGCGTCCATACTTTACTTGAAAATTTTGTTGAAACATTGTAAAAAGAATTATGAATGTATGATTCTTGTAATTGAAAGCAAATGTGAAACTGATGCAAGTAAATAATGAAAGAATATAAAGTGGATGTAGGTCCGATTTCATGGCCGAACCACTATAAATCTTGTGTTCCTTATTATCATTATATGTTTGCTTTGTTTTCGATATAAAAATACATAAAATGTATTGCTGAAATGTCGATTTAAATTTTTGCAGACAATGGAAATAAAACTTGCGCATAATAAGACCGAGCGATTCTCACCATCATTCAACAAACAAATTTCAAGCCACAAAGACCCCGAATTCAAATCCTAGATAGGAAATACTTCAATTGAACGGCTAATGATTTCGATAGAAACGAGCCCTTGCTGATAAATTGAGATTGTTTGAACAAACAAACATCCAATTAGGAAGCTAGTGCCCGTTCTCACGAACTTGCCTGGCAATGAAGTACACTTCCTTGGATTAAACAAGCTACTTGCAAGAAAAGGGGAATGAAAACTTAAAAACAAAAAAAAAAAGAGAGAGGATCGCTGAAAAGGCATAAGCAAGTGAACAGAGGAACAATCAAAGCTACCATCTGCAGTGCAAGTCCTCTTCGGAGGATAAAAGACCTCTAATGGGTCATACGCCACAAAAAAGAAAGTTCTCTACTCAACAAAAAAGATTGGAGGAGTCATGACCCTCCAACCATGAGAGAGTAACTTCCAGGCGATGAAAACCCGCTCTGAGGCACATTTCACCAGGAGTTGAAGTGTTATGACCGCTCTTCGGGATTTCACTTCACCAGAGTTGAAATGTAAACAAAATAAAAGCCCTCTTCGGAGGCCCATTTCACCAGGAGTTGAAGTGTTATGACCGCTCTTCGGGATTTCACTTCACCAGAGTTGAAATGTAAACAAAATAAAAGCCCTCTTCGGAGGCCCATTTCACCAGGAGTTGAAGTGTTACGACCGCTCTTCGGGATTTCACTTCACCAGAGTTGAAATGTAAACAAAATAAAAGCCCTCTTCGGAGGCCCATTTCACCAGGAGTTGAAGTGTTATGACCGCTCTTCGGGATTTCACTTCACCAGAGTTGAAATGTAAACAAAACTAAAGCCCTCTTCGGAGGCACATTTCACCAAGAGTTGGGGTAGTTACTCTTCAGAGTTTCACTTCACCAAGGTTGAAATGCAAATAAAATAAAGACCTCTTCGGAGGCATATTTCACCAGGAGTTGAAGTGTAACAGCCGCTCTTCGGAATTTCACTTCACCGGAGTTGAAAGACAAGCAAAATAAGAACCTCTTCGGAGGCACAATCAAGAAGAAAGACCTCTTCGGAAGCCCACGTTTCGCCGAGATTGAAATAAAACTCCCAAGGGTTGAAACGTGAAAAGGCTTTCTTCGAAGGCACAACTCTTTGGGGGTACACGTTTCACCGAGATTGAAATAAAACTTCTAAGTGTTGAAACGTGAAAAATCCCTCCTCAGAGGTACAATTTTGTATAAAAAAAAAAAAAAAAAAAATCCTCATCAAAAGCGTACTTTAACTTTCAAAGGAAGAGTAATTTGCCCACTATGGAAAATGATTGTAAAAAAAAAAAAAGGAAAAGAAGTTAAAGTACCCTTCAGAGGTCCGCTTTACCACATAGAGGAATTCACTTGATAAAATATGCACATAAGCAAACGAAAAAAGTGATTTCTTCGAACGACAAAGCGTAAAAACTTATACGAAGGGAGTTGTACTCTACCAAAATTTTCTTTAAAGAATAAAATATTTATTCTTTAACAAATAAGAGTGCAAGTCCCCTCAAAGTATAAAATATTGCAGCAAGCTTAAGGTATGGGGGCAACATGGTATAATAGTATAGTTGCATCAGTAAAGTAATACTCAAACAACATACCATAAGCCCGCTGCAATATCGTGTAAATAAACTTGTGCAAAAAATAAAATAAATAGTAAATGCATTCTCAAATTCAAACAGAAGTTTGTACAAACGAAGAATCATTTTATTCAACTATAATGCAGATACAGGTTCTCAAAATAAAAGCGGGGGCCGATACCCGCACAACTCTCGGCCAGTTCATACAAAAGACAAAAAGCTAAAGTCTTCACTTCTTTTTACTGCCTTTGGACCCTTTACCCGACCGAATGACCAGCTTTTCAGGTCGGCCAGTGGGTATAAGGGAGGAAGGAGAGGTAGGCGCAGCTGGCCCAACTTCTGGCTCCTCTTCAGTGGCAGTGATTATCTTCCCTCTCCTCCTTGATGCTCCTTGCTTCCTTCTCCTCTTTGAGGAAGACTCACTTCCTGGAGTGACAAGTTTAGATAAAGTTATATCGTCAGAAGGAGTCCGCTCCGGAGATATGTCACCTCCCTCAAGTCCCTCATCTTTTTGCTCTTGCGAAGCAATGGGATCATCCAGGCCATGGAGAGCCTCTATTTGTTCTTCTTGTGACCCAGGTTGCGAGGCAGAAGGAGGCGCCACTTGAAGAGATGGAGGAAGGATCACCGGGGGAGAAGAAGCTTGAGTTTGACTCGGTGCTTTCTCTACAAAGGAGAAAAAACTTAAAATATCAGTATCTTTCGAAAAGAGAGGGGATGACGGCTCGTCAAAAGTCGGGAATTCATTGACATTTGAGGAATAATCAAAAGTCGGGAATTCATTGACATTTGAAAAATAATCAAGAAGATCGAGCGAACGAGCAGTTCACCACTTGGGCTGGTCCGGTGTCAAGTTTACCTGGGGCAGTTGGATCTCTGAGGCTGATTTCATATCGCTGTGCTTCGTTGCTTTCACCACCTTCATCCCCGCCTTGTGCACTTGTAGTTTCAGTTACTGTCTTAGTTGCAGGCGGAGTAGAGGAGCTAGAACCCGTGATGTCAACCACAGGAGAAACTGGAGGTTGGACAGAGGAAGTAAGCGTTAATTCCTTTCCAGAACGTTCCTCTTCCGCCATTCCAGTTCTCATCCTGGCAAGTTGTTCTCGCCCCTTCGCAAGAGCAGCGCGAGCTCCCTTATCCAGGTAACGCGCCTCAAAATCTTCATCGCCATACCCGGCGTCTTTAAACATGTTAAGAGCAGCTTCCCACACCTCGGCCAGGGTGATTTCATACTTAGGACCAAGAAAAGAGAGGCTGCCGCGTCCCAAGACACAGTGTAAATAAAAATCGAATAAAGTCGAATTGATATCGGTTTCCATGGTCTGAGCAGTTTCTTCGGCTGCAATTTTGCCAGCCATGGCCTCATCTCGATCTTTTTCGGTCTGAGCAAGTTGGGCTTTTAGCGCTTCAATCTCCATGTCCCGGGCGCTCAGTTTATTCTGCAACTGGGTGACATCAGTGCGGTGGTTCTCTACAGCTTGTTCTAACCTCTCAGCTTTAGCTTCAGCGTCCCTCTGGCTGGCGTGCGCATCTCGCACTTGTTTTTGCAATACCTCTTCTCTTTGGGTGTAAGTATTAGTAGAAGAGGCAAGATCATCTTTGAGCTGCTTTACTTCAGCTTCGAGTTTTTCATTGTATTCGGCTATCTCCTTCATCTCAGCGTTGTGTTGATCAAGAATCTTCTGCCATTCTGATTTGTCATTTTCCATGGTCAGCATTGCTTCGATGTTAGCCCGATTAACTCTTTGAAGTTCATCAACCAACTTTTGCCATCCAGACATTCTATCGATATCAAGCTTGACAGCATCGAGATTTCTGTACATAGCTTCTTTGTCGATGGGGACCAAATCGAGGTCGAAGCGTACCCCCCTCAAACACCAATTCGGGAATCGGCTCTGCAAGGTCGGGGGGCCCCTTTCAACATGGTATGAAGGCCTGTTGAGAAGTGTTTGGATGGCACTTCCTTCAAGAGCAGGAGATTTGGAAGGGATGTCAATAGAAACTGAGGCACCAGGTCTCTCAGATGTCACGGGCACGTGCTCCTCGCCAAGTTTGGTCCGCTTTCTCGAATCCTCAATATGGCTCTTCCCCCTATCATCGTGCGTTTTACGTTTATGGGAATCATCATCCCTTGGGAAGGATTCATGTCGCGTGCCCGCTCCCTCATGACGTTCTTCATACCTTCTCCTCTCTTCAGCTTTTCGCGCAGCTCTCTGCTCATTGGTCTCTCTGGGATCGGTATAGTATTGCTTGTAATCATAGCTGCCACGCCCTCCATAGCGTCGAAAGTCTTTGTAATAAGAACCGCTGCCGCTGCGCCCCATAGAGGAATCTGAAAAGGCAAAAATAGCAAGTCTTAGAAACTTCCGGAGAAAAGAAGTTAAATGTGAACAAATGCCAAAAAATCCTAAGTGTTGTGTGATGTGCAAGCTACGCGCATTAAGCTACAAACCACTCATTGGTGTAGAGGTGATGATAGCTTGGGTATGAGGAGTTGGTGTTTGTGTTGGTGTTAGTCGAAGAAGGGACGTCGCCTCAACTATAGGAGAGATAGTTTTAGACACGTCATCTCTAAAAAGCTCCTGTGAGGTCACTATTATGTCGCTCAACCCATCATAAACATCGTCACCATCATGCTCGGTGAGACTTGTTTTCTCAGTTCCTACATCAGCTAATCCCCCGAGAGGCTGTGAAGGTTCTTCTTCTTCCTCAATCGGGGCAAGTGCCGTCTTACTAGATGACCCCATAATGTCGGTAGGGGTGGAACATTTCACCAATGAAGCTTCGATGTTAGACTCTTTTGATGAGGGTTGTTCGATAGTAACGGGGGCATCCGATGCTTCAGTCGGGGAATCGGGAACTTCAGTCGGAGCTTCACAAAGCTGAGTATAGCGAGAAGGGTGGAGAAGTCCGTATTGATGTAGAAATTCGTCGCTTAGTAGAAACTTGATACTTCTCTCTTCTGCGGCTACAGCGCTCAGTCTATCAAAAGTCTGCCTATGTATCGGATCTCTAGAGGGAAGGGGAAGTGCTGAAAAAAGCAAAGAATGAGATTAGCAATTTGGACCCCGAAAAGAGTTAAAAAAGAAAGTGGAAAGACGGAAATAAATGATCTTACTTCCTACTCTCCAAGAAGCATAAAACTCTGGGGGACTGCGGGCAAAGAAAAATTGGTTTAAAAATCCATGGACACTTTCAGTAAGATCAAGAATGAGCTTGCGGTTTCTTGCACTTCTCACAATGATAAGAGAAGGATGGTCTTTGCTCTTTGCAAACGAGCATAAGTAGCGAATTTCTTCGAAGCTCGGCAGTCGGTCAAGATTTCTTCTGAACAAAACACCCAACCCCATCAAGATAGCGTAACCATTAGGATGAAGTTGGAACGGAGAAATTGACATCCGAAGAAGAAGAATTCGAAGAAAGTCATTGAAAGGTGGGATCGCCCCACTTAAGCACATATGACGATTAACCGCGACAAAACCATAGGGAGGTCTGTCGGCAGTATCATTCGGTCCAGGAAATATGACATCATCTTCAGCAAAGCCGAATTGAGTACGCAACTGAATAAATGTTCTCGAAGATAGAATAGTCGAAGTTCTTTCCGGAGGATTCTCTATAGGAACAGCTATCGGGAAAGTTTCTTCTTCTTGACTTGCTGCTTCTTCTCCTTGATGGGAAGTCATTCTACACAAGCAATTGGATATTCAAACATGAAGGTGCACGTTTCCTAAAGTGTGTGAAGTGTTGTACAAGTATCAATCAAACAATAAGCAAAGGTAACTGGAATAAAACCTAGCAAACATTTGTTAGTTATAAAAACCAGGAATCTTTGTTTTGAGTTTGAATATGCAAATACAATGTTGATGCAAACAAATCAGTTCAAATTGTTGATACTTTGCATTAATATTCTACTTTAGCCAATTAATTTACAACATTTCATGCAATATGTTCATATCTCTTATCTTGTCTTAACTAATCTGTCATTTGATATGGGCAGTCAATGGCAGTATGTGCGCCTTGGTTTTCTTTGTTTGTATGTTATTATCAACAGGTTTACAGCTCAAAAGCGAGAATGATCTGTAAAGTAACACAATGGAATTCAAGCAAACTTGAAGCTAGGACAGTTCAAAATGTTCAAAATGTAAGCAACTTAGTCGGAAGTCCGGGTCAAAATACTTGAAGAAGGCCTATGTTTCTAAGTGTCAACACGTCCAGAGCCCAAGTGTTAGCTCGGCTACGGTTCAAAAAATTCTCATGCGAGATAAGACTAAGTCGGTAACGGGTCAGAATCTAGGTGGTTCAGCTTGGCGACTCATTTCCTCTAGTTCGCATGGGGGAGATAAGAGGGCAAGCTCCAAGTCGAAGGGCAGGAATTTCTCCAAGTCTTAACTCGGTCACGATCTAAGCTTTAATGTTTAGGTCGGCGAAATTCTCTCAAGCATTATCTCAACCACGATTTAAGGTCGTGTAAGAGCTAGATCGGTCGAAGGCTAAGCCACCTAAACCCACTAACTCGCCTTCGAGCCAACATCCCACAGCATTAAACCCGATAACCCTATAGCCATTCCTTCAACACCCACTTCTACTCATGCTGCCGAATCACCCAATTGAACAATTCGGAATCGAGCTTAAGATGATAAACCATCTTCATCGCCTCAACGACCAATCTGAAGCCAAAACTTCATAACCTAAGTTTCATCAACTATGAATACGATGGGGTTCATAATGAAGCGTCGTGCAAGGAGGCGATTCGGTGCAAGGAGGCGATTCGAGTTCGAACAAACAAGAAATGTGAATCGGCAATAAATTACAATCAGGAAAACCACTTACACGATGCGTAGCAGAGATTATTTGTGATCGATTGAATAAAGTTGCCTTTAAGATCTGAGGGTGCTTTAATGGCGGAATTGAGCAAGGGTTTGAATAAAGAAAAAGGAGGAAGGGGGCTAATTTATATCTCATGGTGAAGGAATGTTAAACAACACTAACTGGTAAGTCGTACGCGATCTACCGACCTAAGAGAAGCCGAGCTAAGATATTTCGAAGCACACGACTTAAGTCTAAGGCGTATACTTCGAGGGGCAAATGTTAACCCTATCTCGGTTACGACTCAGCAGGTCTAGTGCGTGGAGATGGCGCCGACCCAAGAGATGCCGACCTAACTGAGTAAGAATTGTGCAGGGTCTGCCGATCTAAAGGACATACCGACCTAACTGCTTAAGGCTTAAAAAGCAGGCCGACCTAACCGTTCGCATGACTTGCCGACCCAATGCCCTCACATAGATGCCGACCTAGTGCTTCAGAAGGAACTGGCCTAACGACTCAAGAAATGACAAGGGATCCGACTTAACATGACGCCGACCTAACTGCCTAATGAAGCTGCCGACCTAATTCGATCCGACTTAAGGACTTAACATGCTTACCGACCTAACTGAGTGGAACAAGTTCGCGACTTACACTTGTGTCGTGACCGACCCATGGTCTGTGCTAGGACGAGCGCGACCTGGGCAAGTGAAGGGGAGTTAGTTCACGTTTAGCTCGTCAATTCTTTAAATCGGTAACGACCTATTTAAACATGCACTTCCCATTTAAGTCGGAGGCCATGCATCAGAGAGAGGGGGCGACCTACGACCTAGCTTGACCCGGGTAACGACTTTGGACTTGTGCAAATTCAACGCAGCTTGATCATGTGAGGGCTCCTATAAGCCGGCTGCGACTTAACTGGGTCGGTGAGGAGTTAAGACCGAGCCTAAGTCCATAATCTTTACCTATAAATACCACCCTACCTTCAACATTAAAAGGACTTTTTGGGGGTTGATCAATTTCAAGCGCCATTACTCTGCCGAATTCCAGACTACTTCAAAGCTTTTGAGATCTAACAAACTTCTAAAAGAACTCCATGAAGGAATCATCTACATTCACCATGGATTTTAAGATGATTGTCAACGTCAAAGCTTGAGCTACTTGTTTTACATATCCCATCACTTGAAGTGTGTTGTAATTGAGAGATTTTGTAAAGAATTGTAATCAAACTAGTGATAAAAAGATTAAAGTGGACGTAGGCTGGATTATAAGCCGAACCACTATAAATACTGTGTCTCTTACTGTTTTTCTACATACTTTCTGCTTATTTCTGATTCCCGTACGAACGGGTGGTGCTTTCACAATCACATCCTATTCACCAGGGTGTTAGCGTTTAAATTTGAGCGTTAACACATTTTGTTTTGCATTTATGCCGTGAGTGCAAACTAGGTACCCTGATACTTTGTATTGTGTTGTTACATTCCGTGCGTGAATGCAAGTGTCCTCTGGACAATTTTTATGTGAAAACATGTTACATTACTTGCGTGCATGTATCTTATTTTAGTGACATTTGAGTTTGCATTTTTGTATCTGGTCAAATTTACAAAATTTTGCATGCACCCAAAAACTGAGCTATTTTTTTTACGAACGTGCAAAAGTATTGCACGAAAAGGAAGCAGGAAGCTTCATCTTTTGAAAATCATTATTGTATGTCTGTATATAATGTGGCCTGACCCATATTTAAATTCATGCATGCGTATATTTTGTTGGAGCAGGATGTAATGCCAGTTTACATTATTTTGATATTTCATTTATGTGACTGCATTTAGCGGTGTGTGTGCGTGCATGAAAATATATTTCCCAGGCCGTATACATTAATACTTGCGTGCCTATATATATATATATATATATATATATATATATATATATATATATATATATATATAATGCACGAAACGTGTCCTGGCAATATACTTTGTCATTTGAGGGTAAGTTGAATTCAACAAAATGGGTCCTAGTAACTTTATTTATATTTTTACTTGTGTGCACAAGTGTAAATCAAGTACAGGTAGTGCTATATTCGTTGAATATATAGTAGTGCAGTCTACTATTTAATTTTCGTTGACCCGGTTTTTCGTTTTGGAACGAATTTTGTTGCCGTTATTTTTATAACGAAATTTTTACTCTGGTGTTATATTTTTGAAGCGTGTTGTTTTGATGAGATTTTTGATGAATAAAAATTACTCTTGTTTTAACTTCAGTAACCATCAATTTAAAGTGAATTTTCAAGCAGCTATCCCGCAGCGCTGATTTTTATATCTGTTTTTACAGTGCTTTGTGAAGCGCAATTTCTTTGTCGAAATTGCAATAGATGTTGCTGTTTCAATCACGTGTCTTTAAAATTGTTTTTAAAATAATTTTTTTTCAAATTTTTTACAATTTACGCTTTCAAAAGAATGAGGAATCGATTTAAACGCTTCAGCAAAATTAAGGACTATGAACCCTTACTTCTACTGATCCATTAATTCCGGACTTGTCCATTTGAGAGCAAAAATTTTATTTATATAAAATACAAAAAAATTCTTTTTCAAGGAAACGATGAAGAGATTTGAACGATTTAGCAAATGTGCTGAGTATGGAACCACGCTTTTACTAATTCGGTTAATTCCGGACTCGTTAATTGAAATATTTTTTACTATTTGATGATTTTGATGATTTTATTGGGCTTTCGAGCCACTATGCTGGACCTTCGGGTCATTTGATTGACCTTCGGGTCAATTGTTGGGTGCCAAATATTATGATGACCATAATTGGTAGGCTTAGGCCATATGAGATGCACGTGCGGCGTAGCTTAGACTCGCCATATGCTGGGATCGATCCACTTTTATGTTGATTTTCTAGTTATCTTATTTTGATTTCTAGATTTATGTGTACTACTGATTTGAATTCAATTTTGAATTTGAAAGATGATTTTGATGGAGTTTAATAAGATTTCTTCATTTAAACTGTGTTGATTATTTACGCTGAATAGTCTCATTCGAGATTATAATTAATTTGCTTTGATGTTGTTTATGATGCATTCATTTCTAAGTTTAAATTAGACTGATCCGTTTGTTATTTTCTTTTAAATAATACTCGGGTCAGACCGAGTTATTTCAAGATAATCCATATCTTTGATTCAGTTGCCGCTTCAACTTTTGGGATTTGACCTCATCTTTTGTTTAGGCTTCGAGGGGTTACTTTTGGTGTATTGACTCTCATCTCATGTATGTTAATGTCTTTGTATATGTAGATTTGGTTCATGTGAACCATCGATCGTTGTAGCTTGTATCCAAACTTATCTTTCGCTATATCTGATATTTCTGTTCTGATGTGATTATACTTATATGTGTTGTTGTTATTATGAGTTGTTTTGAATTTTTCTTAAACCACCGTGGTTTCGTTTTAGATTTGGATTGAATGTATATCGTTGGAAGTAATTTACACCACTTGTAACGACCCGTTAATTTTGATAAATAAAATTGGTTAATTTAATTAGATTTTTGAAATTAAATTTAAAAGGAATAAATTTTTTTATAATGTATATTGAAATAAATATTAATAATGAATTGTAGAAATGGTTATTAAACCTAATTGTTGAAAATTTAGGTGAAATTCCAATAAAGAAATAGTGTTAATTGTGCACTTGGATATGAAGTTTAAAATAAGTAATTTAAGTTAAGCATTTAATTAACCTATGTAATAATATATTGGTAAATAGTAACTGTATGTAAATTAAGGTAGTAATGTTAATGGCAGTTGATGAATAACCAATGTAATGCAATTCAAATTGATTGAAATGACTGTTTAGGTTATATTGGATGGTGAATAGAAATATTTGGTAATAAATTGAATATAAGAAACCAAAGGCAATTAGTGAATTAATTAATAGATTATTAATAATAAATAGTGATTAAGTGAAACCAATGTTCTGTGAGTAATTATAATGGTTGTTTGAAATACGTATAAACTTTCATTGGAAATAAATTAGGATTTAATGAAATTTGATGTTTGAGTATTTCGTAAATAAGAAGTGAGATGAAATTGGGAGACTTTATTGCATCAAGATATAACCAATGCTAATTGAAGTTAATAATTGATGGATTGAATGAAAATGGATTAGAGTAAATGTTATACTAGGTTATAAATCAGATGGAAGAAGATAAGAGTAAATATTGAATTTATTTAATGAATTAAAACATATTGAATAGTAATTGAATGTAAATTGATGTGATAACATTAATGCAATACCAATTAATTAAAGCAATTAGTTGGATAAGAATAATGGAAGTCAAAACTTTATTTATTTAATTGAAATGTAAAATTCAATAATTGGATTTATTGCAATCAAATGAAATTGAAATAGCTAAATAATATGTTATTTGAAATGAATGGAAAAATGAAATGTAATATAATTCCATGTTAATTTATACCCATAAAATGTCTATTTATTGAATAGCTAGATTTTTAAAATCAATAAACGAATTTATTGAGGTCTCAATTTATAATTAATAACATTTAATGTGGAATCAATTACAATTAATTGACTTAAACTACGCAGTTAGGGTAGATTTGATTTGTCATTGAAGATGGTTAATTTATGCTAAGCCTATGTATTTTATGAAAATTGGTTGATTTAAAGTTTTGGAAGCAAGATTTATTATTTTGATTGAAGTGTAAAATTCAATGTAACGTTGCGACTTTTCGACGCTCGAAAATAGACATTAATACGTCCACTGTATCAACTGGCGAGCAATCGAATGCCGGAAAACCGTACCGTTATGGTTAATGAAGAAGAAAAGGTTAGAAGAAGAAGAAAGAAGAAGAAACAGAAAACAATATCAGTAGGTCCTGAATTCTATTGCATCACCATTACATTACATTATCAGAGTGTACAACAACAAACAGCGGAAAAGAAATACTATATACTAGTTTATACGCCATGCCATCCACCTTGCCTGCAGCAACTCCTGAATTCTAGAATATCCATATAACCAGACTCTAGACTGCCTGTTAACGTAAAAATCAGACGCTAACACCCCGGTGTAAATTGAAGTTGAGTGAAAGCACCACCCGTGTACACGGGAACTACAAACAAGTAGAGAAATCACAGAAAAAGCAGGAAAAAACAACAGTTTTCATAGTGGTTCGGCTTAGGGTAAGCCTACGTCCACTTTAACTCTCTTTATTACTGAATTTGGTTACAACTTTACAACAATCTTCAGTTACAATTCTGATGAGACAAACAACTAGAACTCTGATGCAGAAGAATTCTTTGAATCCATGTAGATTGCATTAGATTTTCTTCCGAATTAGTTGAAATGCCTTTCGTACTTGAAGTGTCGAGTGAGTTGAGAATTCAGCAGAGTATCGGCGCTTAAAGTGATCGGCCAAAAGTCCCCCTCATGTTTGTGGTAGGTGGGTATTTATAGGAAAATTTTACCCTTAAGTTGTAACTCGTGACCGAGTTAAGGTAGGTCGTGGCCGACTTATTGAGTCTAGCTCGTAGCTTGGTAGAAATTTGCCCATCTGCTTGAATCCATGTCAAGTCCTAAGTCATGCACGAGTTAACCGGACGCGGCTTCGTTTGTTTACTTAAGTCGTGTACGACTCATCATAGATCGTAGGTCGTGACCGAGTTAACAGGATGCGGCATAAGTGTCGTGGCAGCGGATTATAACTTAGCGGCTTTAGGTCATGGACGACTTAAGCTAAGTCGTGAGTCATGGCTTAACTGGTAAGCTTGTTTATTTCAGATAGCAATACAAGTCTTAACCCGTTCACGAGTTAGGAGGCTATGTTTAATGAGTATCAGTGCTTTGTTTGCCTAAGTCGTTTACGACACATGCTAGGTCATAAGTCGTAGACAGCTTTAGGTCGTTAACTTATTTACTTCTTGAGTCGTGCCATCTCTTAAGCCGTAGACTTCCTTAAGTCGTAGACTTCTTGGTCCGTTTCAATTCTTAAGTCATCTGGACCTTAACTCGTTAGGTCGTCCAGACCCTAAGTCGTGTACCCTCCTTGATCCATTGAGTCGCTGTCTCCCTTGAGTCGTTGAGTCGGCCATTTCTTTAACACGTTAAACTGTTAAGTCGTGCCATTCATAAGTCATAGATCGTCCATAACTTGAGTCATGTAAACCTTAACTTGTTAAGTCGCAGAGTGCTTTAAACTGTTAGATCATGGTGGCCTCAAGTCATGAGTCGTTCATGCTTTATCTTGTTAAATCGTCACGCATCTTAAGTCGTGAGGTTTGCTAAGCCGTGGACTTCTCTTGATCCGTTAAGTACCCTATGTCGTAAATCGTCCCAGGCCTTAACTCGTTGTCTTAACGAGGATAACATTTGCCCCTCGAAGCACACGCCTAAGTCGTAGGTCGTGTGCTTCGACTTTCCTTAACTCGCTTGTGCCGTTTCAAGTTCCGCTCTCTTGGTGTATAAAAGACTTGAGTCTTTTCTCTTATTTCTTTCTGCTCACTATCAACCTCCTAAGTTGTATCCGCCATTAGCATCTCTCCGAGCTTCCTGTCGTATTTGCCATCAGCATTTCTCCGAGCTTCCTACGGCGATCCTGACTTGATTTGACTTAAGGCGACTCGTGATTTGTGGCGATTCGGTGGTGTGGAGGAACTGGGGTTGTTGTCGATTGAGAGGTTATTGGGATAACGAGTTAAGAGGATGAGGAGTTTCTGATTGGATGAGGGGTTTGTCGATTGGGTGAAGTGAGATACTAAATTGGATACGACCCAGCATTTTTGGGCGACTTATAACCTTTCGCGACTTAACGTGATACGGCATGAGCTTTGAGTCACGGCCGATCTAGGACTTCCTCCTTACCATGCTTTACGACTTATAGGACCAACGATTTAAGTAGCCAACGACTTAACTTGCAGGAAATCTTTAAGTCGTGGGCGACTTAACCTTTAGGTCGTGGACGACTTATCCTTTAGGTCGTGGATGACTCAGCACTTGGACAATCTTTTAGTGCCGAATTATTTCCTAAGCAAATTTCATCCCTCTGTTAGGTAGTGAACGACTTAGGGCTTAAAGGATTTTTGGACTGTGACTAAATTGCTTGAACAAAAATTTGTAAACTTCAAGATGTCGACAAAACTTGATTGTACTTCCAATTTGAATTGCCGGAATAAACTGCTTGAACTTTGTTGCGTTTCTTTACAGATTATTCTAACTTTAACGCTATCAACCTGTTAAACACAATACTTGCAGAAAAATGGGACAAATATACTGCCACTGACTGCCCATATCAAATGACAGATTAGTCAACATAGAGTAATCAACTTAAACATACTGTATGAAATGCCGTGAACCAATCAACTAAAGTGAAATATTAATGCAAAGCACTGCTATCTTGAACTGATTTGTTTGCATTTACATTTCTCTTTCATATTTTAAAATAACGAACCCTGGACTTCATAACTGACAAATGCTTGCTAGTTTTCATTCCAGTTTTATTCGCTTATTGCTTTGTTGATTTTACACAACACTTCACACATTTTAGGAAACGTGCACCTTCATATTTGAATATCCAGTTGCTTGTGTAGAATGACTTATCAGCAAGAGGATACAACAGCCCAGGCTGTAGAAGCCACTCTTATTCCAGCTCCATTAGTCAATCCTCCAGAAAGAGCCCCTACCACCTTATCGTACAAAGCTTTTCGTCAGTTGTGTAGTCAGTTTGGCATTGCTGAAGCAGATGTCATTCTCCCTGAAAAAGGTGACACTGCTGATGTGGCGCCTACTGGCTTCGTAGAGGTTAACCGACAAATGCGCCTAAGCGGGGCCATTCCCCCTTTCAACAACTTTCTCCAGAATCTACTTCTTCGATTAGTTATCTCCCCATTCCAGCTACACCCCAATGGCTATGCCATTCTGATGGGGTTGTGCGTGCTATTTAGGAGAACATTTAACCGGCTTCCAAGCTTTGACGAGATCTGTTTCCTATGCTCCTTTACTAGGACTAAGGATCATCCTTCTATTACCGTCGTGAGAAGCGCACGAAATCGTAAATTGATCGTTGGCCTCCCTGACACTGCCCATGGGTTCTTAACTCAATTCTTCTATGTCCGTTGCCCCCCGGGGTTTTATGCTGTGTGGAGAGAAGGAAGTAAGATCATCTACCTTTCCCTCTCCTATACTCTGAGTTTTGTGAAGTTCGAATTGCCAAGTGTTAACTTCATTTTTTTTTTCATTTCAGCGCTTCCCCCTCCTTCTAGAGATCCCAGTCGCAAGCCAACTCTGGAGAGGCTTGTAGCTGTACCGGTTGAAGAGCGGGATATGAAATTTTTGCCGAACGACGAATTCCTTCACCAGTTCGGACTTCTTCACCCTTCTCGCTCCACACACCCCTGCGAGGTTCCAGACTCCCCACCTAAAGCATCAGATGCCCCGGTTTCTTCTGACGTACCTGTACCAAAAGATCCCGCTCCCAAAGCTTCTCTATTAAAATGCTCTACTACTGTCGATGTTGCGGGGTCATCTGGCAAATTCACACTTGCCTCAGTTATTGAGGAAGAAGAGCCTCAGGGATCTCCCCAACATTCGCAGAAGTCCGGCGAAGAAGCCAAGAAAACAAGCCCTGTTAAGCAGAGCGGGGACGACACTTTCGAAGGGTTGAGTGATCTCTTCGTCACCTCACAAGAGCTTTTTAAAGACGACCCCGCGACTACTAGGATTTCTTCTTCAGTAGTGGAAGCGACTTCTTCTTTACAACAAGCTCCGTCGACCCACGAGTAGACGTTGATTACTACCCCCGTGATTACTCCGCAGTCAAAGAGCGATTCGTAGCTTGATGCGCGTAGTTTACACATCACACACACTTAGAATCCTTCGGCACTTTTATACTTCTAACTCTTTGTACTTTGAAGATTCTAAAGTTATGCTTCTTCTCTCTGAAGACTTTTAAGACTTGTCTCTTCTTTTTTATCTCAGATTCTCCAATGGGATGCAGTAGCTCCTACTATGACGACTTTCAGCGCTACGGGAGGCGTAGTCAATATGATTATAGGCGCTACCTTCCCGCTCGCAGAGAAACCGATGAAGAGAGAGCCGCTCGAAAGGCTCAGGAGAGAAGGGCTCAAGAAGAGCGTTACATGAGAAAAGAAAGGAAGGAGCACCATGATTCTTCCCATAAAGGTGACGATTCCCACAAGAGAAAATCCCATGATGACCGGGGAAAAAGCCATATGGTTGAGGACCTAAGCAAGCGTGCTCGACACGGTGAGAAGCATACTTCTACAACTCCTGAAAAGGTCACTGCCCCCGTCTCACTTGACATTCCTTCTGGCTCTCCTGCTCTCGGGAAGACAGACATTCAAACAATAATCAACAGGCCTAAATTCCAAGTTGGATCAGGCCCGGCTACCTTGCAAAGCCGGTTCCCGCACTGGTGCCTGAAGGGAGTGCGGTTCGATCTTGACTTGGTCCCTATTGACAAGCCTGCCATGCTGCGAAATCTCGATGCCGTCGGGCTTGATATTGAAAGGATGTCGAACTGGCAAAAGCTTGTTGACGAGCTTCAAAGGGTCAACCGTGCGAATATAGAGGCCATGGTTACTATGGAGAATGATAAGGCCGAATGGCAGAAGGTTCTCGAGCAGCACGATACCGAAATGAGGAGCATCACTACTTACAATGAGGAGCTTGAGGCGAAAGTCGAGGAACTTAAACAAGAGCTTGCTACTTCTTCTACTACATATACTCAAAAAGAAGAAGTACTTCAAAAGCAAGTTCGCGATGGTCACGCAGCTCAGCGACATGCCGAGGCACAACTTAAAGCTGAGCAGAAAACAGCGGGAAGGTATCATGCTGAGGTTACAGAGTTACAGGAGAAAGTCAACTCTTAGGAGGCGGAAATTCAAATGCTAAAGCTTCAACTTTCCAAGACTGAAAGAGAGCGCGATGAGGCCGTTGCCGGTAAAATTGCAGCTGAAGAATCTCATGAGGCAACGAAGACCAACATCAGCTCGACACTATTTGAATTTTACCTACACAGCATCTTGGGGCATGGTAGTCTCGCCTTTCTAGGCCTCAAATATGAAGTTACGCCGGCTGAAGTGTGGGAGGCTGCACTTGACATGCTTGGCGGTAAAGGTGCTGGCTATGCCGAATCAGCTCTTGAGGAGGATTACTTGGATGATGATGCTCGCGCTGCTCTTGCCAAAGGAAAGGAACAACTAGCAAAATTAAGAGCTGAAATGGAAGAAGGGGAACGGTTAGGAAAAACTACTTCAACTATTCCAGTCCAGCCTTCACCTTCGGCCGAAATCGACATTGTCGGCTCCAGTTCTCATTCTCCATCCCTGGCTAAAGTTACAACTGAGATCACAAGTATACAGGGTGGAGATGAAGGTGAAGAGTGTGCCGAAGCATAGGCTTGTGCGGTTGATATCAGCAAGCCGACTTCTCCAGGTAATTCTACTGTCAATCTTGCTTAAGTAGACTGCTCATTTGCTTCTTATGAGTTCGATGAGCTTCTCAAATATTTTCTTAACCTCAATGAACCTTTATCTCCTCTCTTTACTGACTTTAACTTCTTTTCTCCTGTAGAGAAAGCACCGAGCATTGTTCAAGCTTCCCCTCCTCCAATTATTCCTCCTTCGGTTCTCCAGGTCACTCCTCCGTCCGCCTCTCAACCCGGGTCGCAAGAGGAGCAAATAGAAGCTCTTCATGGCCTAGATGATCCTATTGCTTCTCAAGAACACGGGGAAGAAGGGCTTGGAGAAGGCAATGAGTCTCCGGAGCGAACCACTTCTGATAACATAAAATTATCTGCTCTTGTAACTCCGGGAAGTGAGTCTTCTTCAAGGAGAAGGAGGAAGCGTGCCACTTCGAAGAAGAGAAGAAAAGGCATTCTTATTTGTGAAGAGGAAAAGAAAGTTGATCCGGCAGTAACCCTTTCTCCTTCATCCCCGACTCTCCCAAGCCGTCCTGAAAAGCTACCTATCAGGTCAGGTGAAGGCTCTAAGGGCGGTGGCAAGAAGAAATAAGGGGTCCTGCTTCGACTTGTCTTTACTTTTTGCTTTTTGCATGTACTGTCTGGAGATTGTGCGGGTACCGGCCTCCGCTTTTCTTTTTCTTTTTATTTTGAAACTTGTACCTGTACCTGTACAAAATTTTAACAGTGTTGAATAAAATGATTCTTTTTCTTTGTAAAAACTTCTGTCTGTATCTGAGAATGCATTTATTATTCATTTTCGTACAAGTTTCTTTACATGATATTGCAGTGAGCTTGTGGTATGTTGTTCGAGCGTAATTTTACCAATATAGTTATACCATGTTGTTTGTAGCTATACCATGTTGCCCCTATAACATAAGCTTGTTGCAATATTTTATACTTTGAGGGGACTTGTACTTTTATTTTCTGGAGAATAATTATTCCATACTTGGAGGAATATTATTTCGTTAAAAATAGAGTACAACTCCCTCCATATAAGTTTTTACGCTTCATCCTTCGAAGATATCACGTTTTCTTTTGTGCATACACACATTTTACCAAGTGGATTCTTCTATGTGGTAAAGCGGGCCTTTGAAGGGTACTTTAACTTCTTTTTGAGGAAGAATATTTTCCAGAATAGGTGAATCATTCTTCCTTTGAGAGTTAAAGTGTGCCTTTGAAGAGGGCTTCTTTTTTTTTATTACGCCTCAGTAAAGGGCTTTCTGATTTTTGCTTTGCGTTTCTGACGAAATGCTTCTTTGAAAAGTTTCACCTCTGAGGAGGGCTTTTTCACGTTTCAACACTTGGAAGTTTTATTTCAATCTCGGTGAAACGTGTGCCTCCGAAGAGTTGTTCCTCCGAGGAGGGCTTTTTCACGTTTCAACACCTATAAGTTTTATTTCAATCTCGATGAAACGTGTGCCTCCGAAGAGGTCTTTCTGTTCGATTGTGCCTCCGGGAGGAGGTCTTTTCATTTCTGCCTCTGGGAAGAGGTCTTTTTTGTTTCTGCCTCAGGGAAGAGGTCTTTTTGTTTCGTTGTGCCTCTGGAAAAAGGTCTTTTTTGTTTCTGACCCTTGGGAGAGGCTTTTATTTTTCCCTGTTCGCTGGGAAGCGGGCCTCCGAAGAGGGCTTTTCACATTTCATTTCACGGGAGTGTATCGACCGATCACGATGAAATGTGTGCCTTTGAGTAGGGTTACTGCCTGGAAGTTTGGGGTTTCTTTCTCTCGGTTGGATGGATTCACGGGAGTGTATCGACCGATCATTCCGCAACTTTGTATCGAGAAAGATCTCTCTTTTTCTGGTTGGCCCGCTCGAGGTCTTTTAGCATTTCAACTGTGGTGAAATGGGCCTCCGAAGAGGGCTTTTCACGTTTCAACACCTTGAAATTTTATTTCAATCTCGGTGAAACGTGTGCCTCTGAGTAGGGCTTTTGCCTGGAAGTTTGGAGTTTCTTTCTCTCGGTTGGACGGATTCACGGGAGTGTATCGACCGATCATTCCGTAACTTTGTATCGAGAAAGATCTCTCTTTTTCTGGCTAGGCCCGCTCGAGGTCTTTATCCTCCGAAGAGTTGTGCCTCCGAAGAGGGCTTGTGCCTCCGAAGAGGTCTTTTGCTGATTGATGCTTGCTCGCCCATGTCTCTTTGCCATCTATTCATGTTGGCGATCCCCGTTGTCTTGTGCAAGTGTCATCACTTTTTAGTTGCCAATAATTTCCCTTATCCAAAGAAATATACTTCATAGTTAAGCGAGTTGGTGGTGGTAGACACAGGCTATTTAACTGGTTGTTTGTTTGTTCAAACATTTGCAGTTAGTTAGAAATGGTCCACTTCCATCCACATTGCTAACTTTTGTTCGAACCACTTCTTTTATAGGATTTGAGTGTGGAAATTTTGAATGGCTTAGTGTTTGCTTGCTGAATGATGTCGGAGATCGCTTTGTCTTGCGATGGGTAAGCTTTGTCTTTGTTGCCTGCATTATTAAATCGACATTTTAGTAACACAGTTAACGTATTTTATATGTCGAAATAAAACAAAGCAGTTTATAATAGTAGAGAACACAAGATTTATAGTGGTTCGGCCAAAAGTTGGGCCTACATCCACTTTATAGCTTTTCATTATTCACTTGCTTTACAACTGCTTTCAATACAAGAATCATATATTCATAATTTTTTTACAACATTTCAGCAATGTTTTCAAGTAAAATAGGGGCGCAAATGATTGCTGTTCCAAGCTCTTGGGATTGGTTCTCCTTCGACAGTTGTGAGTTTGAATGTGCCATCAAGAAGCTTTGCGCCAATAACATATGGTCCTTCCCAGTTTGGCCCAAACACACCTATGGCTGTCATAATTCTCTTCAGGACTAAGTCTCCAACTTCAAAGCTGCGCTGACGAACTTTGGAATTGAAGTGCCTGGCTATTCTTTGCTGGTGAGCTGCAATTCTAAGCCTTGCCTCTTCTCTTCTTTCATCGAGAAGGTCAAGTGCTTCTAGTTGCAATTTTTCATTCTCACTTTGATCAAAATGGATCCTTCTGTGTGAGGGGACTTCAGTTTCCACTGGAATCAAAATGGAGTATGCCCAATCGCAGTTTTGTGGGTGGTTCTGTATGCCCATAGTGCAAGTGGTAACTTATCGACCCAACCACCTTTTGCTTTTTCCAGCTGCTTTTTGATGGTTGATTTGATGATTTTGTTTACTGCTTCCACTTGCCCATTTTCCTGCGGATGAGCCACTGCTGAGAAGCTTTTTCGGATCTTGAACCGTTTGCAGAAATCTTGGAATTCCTCACTTTCAAACTGAGCACGATTGTCTGTGATTATCTTCTGAGGCACACCATACCTGCAAATGATATTTTTAGTCACAAAACTTATCATTTTCTTAGAGGTAATAGTGGCCAATGTTCAGCCTCAGCCCATTTAGTAAAATAATCAACAGCAACGATAGCATATTTAATCCCTGATTTGGCAGTCAGCAGAGGCCCGATGAGATCTATTCCCCAGATGGAAAACGGCTATGGACTGACCATTTGTGTTAGCTCAGCGGAAGGTGCTCTAGGAAATTTAGCGAATCTTTGACATTTATCACACTTTCGGGAATAGTCAGCAGCATCCTGATTAATTTCTGGCCAAAAATATCCATAACGGAGGATTTTCTTTGCTAAAGTTTGACCACCTGTATGATCCCCACATTCCCCTCCATGTACTTCAGTTAGAATTGTCTTAGCTTCTTCCTTTGTCACACATCGGAGTAATGGAATTGAAAATCCTCGTCTGTACAAACGACCATCTTGAACTATATATCTGGAGGCTTTCCTCATCAGCTTTTGTCGTTCTTTTGAATTTTCTGCCAGAGAACCATTGAGTAGATATTCAAGTATCGGAGTCATCTATGATTCTTATTCTTGGGATACATTCATAATCCAATCAACATCCATTTCATCTGTGCTTGGAGCTGACAAGACTTCGACGGGAACTAATCCCAATAGTTGAGCTTCACCAGTACTCGAATACTTTGCGAGAGAATCCGCCTTCATGTTCTCTTCATGGGGTATATGGTTTATTGAATAACGGTCAAAATCTTGAAGGAGCTCCCAGGCTTTTGATAAATAGGCGGGTAGGTTCCCTCCTTTAGCTTGAAATTCCTTCCTGACTTGGAAAACAATAAGTTGAGAATCACTGAAGATCTGTAATGCCTTGATGTTTAGTTCTTTAGCGATCCTTAAACCAGCAATGAGAGCTTCATATTCAGCTTCATTGTTTGTCGAAGGGAATTCTAGTCTCAGCGCATAACATAGCGATCGCCCTTCTGGGGTTTCAAGGACAACCCCTGCTCCGAAACAGTAATCATTCCTCGTGCCATCGACATACAATTTCCATTGGATTGGGACGCTATTAGTAGCTTCCTCCTCACTATCACTCTTATCTGTACATTCTGCAATGAAATCTGCTAAAGCTTGTCCATTGATTGCTTTTCGGGGATGGTAAGTGATGTCATACTGACTGAGTTCAATATTCAATTTCAAAAGACGGCCCGAAGTCTCTGGACGGAATAGGACTTGCTTTAGAGGTTGATTAGTGAGGACTTTGATGGGATGAGCTTGGAAATACGGCCTCAACTTTCTTGATGCGATCAACAGACAATAGGCGAGCTTTTCTAATCTTCTATAGTTCATCTCTGCCCCAATGAATCTTTTGCTGATATAATAGACTGGGCGTTGAATCCTTGCGTCTTCCCATACCAACACTACACTGAGAGCATGAGACGAAATTGCCAAATATACGAAGAGATCTTCACCACTATCAGGCTTTGAAAGTATCGGAGGCACTTCCATATGACGAACCAACTCATCAAATGCTTTCTAAAATTCAGGAGTCCACTCAAAGTTTTTCCTTCCTTTTTTCAGAGCATCGAAGAATGGAATGCATTTGTCAGTAGCTTTGGAAATGAACCGACTCAAGGCCGCAACCTTTCCATTGAGACTTTGCAATTCCTTCTTCGTTCTAGGAGCTTTGATCTCTCTTAGGGCAGTGATCTGAGCTGGATTGGCTTCAATGCCACTAGCGCTCACAATGAAACCCAAAAACTTTCCGGACTCCACTCCAAATGAACATTTCAGGGGATTAAGCTTCATTCTGTAATTGTGGAGTACTGCAAACATTTCTGCCAAGTGATCCATATGGTCCACCACTTTCTTAGACTTTACTAGCATGTCATCAACATAAACTTCCATTGTCTTACCAATCTGTGGTTTAAACATGGCATTAACAAGCCTTTGGTAAGTTTCCCCTGCATTCTTGAGTCTAAAAGACATGACATTGTAGTAGTAGAGTCCAACATCTGTGATGAAGCTCGTATCCTCTTGATCTGGCTCATGCATCATAATCTGGTTATATCCGGAGTATGCATCCATAAAAGATAACAATTCATGTCCTGCCGTGCCATCCACCAACTGATCGATCCTGGGCAGCGGGAAACAGTCTTTGGGGCAGGTTTTGTTCAGATCTGAAAAATCAATGCACACTCTCCACTTTCCGTTAGCTTTCTTAACCAGCACTGGATTTGAGACCCAATTTGGATATGTAGATTCTCTAATGAACCCGTTCTCCATGAGCCGATCCACTTCTTCTTTTAACGCTGCTGTTCTCTCAGGACCCTGACTTCTTCTTTTCTATTTCACAGGTGTAAACTTTGGATCAATGTTCAGAGTATGTACTGCAATCTCTGGGGATATTCCGCACATGTCAGCATGAGTCCAAGCGAATACATCCAAATTAGCCTTCAAAAATGAAATCAGAACATTCTGAACTGTGGTGTTAAGCTGCGAACACACATTAAGTACTTTGTTTGGGTCCTTTGGATCAACGGGCACCGGCACTGTTACCTCTACCAGTACTACCCTATTCTCCCCTGCACTGGCTTTCCTTGGATCCATCTCTCTTCGTGCGCCACTACATTCGCCAGTGCAGGGTCCACCCTGTAATTGCTACAAGGTCGGTTCCTTGGTGCGGACAGGAGCCGCCGCACCTTTTCCCATTTCTCTTTTCCTTGATTCTCGTAACTCTGCAAAGTAACATTCTCGCCCCGCATCTTGGTCTCCCTTAATCACACCAACTCCATTATCTATGGGGAATTTTAGAGTCAGACACCATGGGGCACGAACAGCTTTGAACGCAGCAAGAGTTGGTCGGCCCAAAAAGGCATTGTAGGCAGAGAATTCTTCAACAATTATAAAGGTTTGCTTTCGAGCTACCTTCCTTAGCCCCTTTCCGAGTTCTACAAACAAATCAATGGTCCCAATCGGCTGTTTGGGTTCTCCAGCAAACCCAGCAATTTTAAGTGACGAAACTTGAACATCAGTCATTGGAATTTTCATTTGATCGAAGGTCTTCTTGAAGAGGATGTTGCATGAAGCTCCACAATCAACTAGAACTCTTCTCATAGTTGCCGGCCCAATACTAGCGGATATGACCAAAGGATCTATGGTCGTAGCCTCAATACCCAAAGAATCCCTGGCACTGAACACGATATCATCTGTGGAAGTCTTTTGTTGCTTTAAAGGCACATCATTCTCTAAGACAAATACATTCTCTTCAGCTGGTACATGCCTCAAGACCCGAGCATACCTTTCCATCTCTCCCCAGCTTCTTCCCGCTGGGTGAGGTCCTCCAGTTATTATATTGATAACAGGTCTTTCCGATTCATGCTCTACGGCCTTCTCACTTGAGGCAGGGCGGTAAGCGAGAACTTGTTGTCCTTGAGTTGAGGAAGCTGGGGCATTTCTGTTCCTTTTCACATACTGCTGGAGTTTGTTTTCCTTCAAGAGTTGTTCAATTACCTCTTTCAACTGACGGCATTCGTTGGTGTCATGGCCGGGCTGGTTGTGGAACCGGCAGAACCTTCCACTTTTTTCCATCTTAATCGCAACTCTCATTTTAGGTGGTGCCGGATAATTGATATCATCTTTGGCCGCAAAGAAGATGTTTTCAGGGGTATCGGTCAAGGGTGTGAAATTGAAAGAATGGCCTCTCTTAGGGTCTCCCTGTTTCTTCCCACCATCGTTTCCCCTTTTCTAAGTGTTAGGTTCTTTCTTATTCGAAGCAGCGCCATTGTTCCGGGCATCCGCTGATACCACCTTAGCCGGTGTTTGGAGGCTCTCCAAGCGCATGAATTCATCCGCTTTCTTGTAGAATTTGTCGAGCGAGTTTGGTTCTTTCATTTTCAACCATTTTCCAAATTCGCTCGATTTGTCAATCGCCCTCATCAAGTAAGTCAGGACCATGCGTGGCTCAGCATTATCTACCTCAGCCAATGCTATGTTAAAGCGATTCAAAAACGACCTGATAGATTCTCCTGGATTTTGCTCTAGACTTGATAGCGACATTATATCCTTTGCTTTAGAAGCATACAATCGAAATTGCTCCTTGAATTTCTTGGTCAAATCGGAGAATTGGTCGATGGAGCTGACCGGCAGCTTTGTAAACCACAATAGAGCTACACCTTCTAGATAAACCGGAAAGTATCGACATTTAATTTCATCAGACGCCCCGGCACCAGTCATATGCCAGTCGTACTTATACAAAAACTCGTTTGGATCACTCGTCCCCCTGTAAGCTGGAATAGTAGGGGGAACGAATTTCCTTGGGAACTCCGCCTTCACGATTTTTTCAGTAAATGGAGTTTTGCTTGGAGCAAATCCCCACTCTTTCTCGTCTTCATCTCTTCGCATACTTTCTTTCATGATTTGATGAACCATACCCGAAAAATACTCTTCATCATTTAGAGGCTCTAGAGGGCACACATCAGCCACTCTCTCTGAATTCTGCCTTGACAATCGTTCACGGAGGGTCGGCTGCGGCCCTGATCCTCCAGCTTGAAGAGGAGTCCTTTCTACAGGGTCTGCGGCTCTTTGAGAAATGTTCCCTTCAACATCCTGAGCTCCCGCAGTAGGGTTCCCATCATTATTAACCGGTTGACGATTTTCCCCTAGTAGATCATTCTAATTACTCAAGATCAGGCCATTCTGGGCATTCTGGGCTTCCAACTGCGCATTCTGAGCATTCAATTGCTGATTCAATCCCAAAACTACGACGTCCAATTCTGCTCGTGTAACTCCAACAGTTGGAGCTGCTTGACTTGAAGGAGGAGAGGTAGTGGTGTTCTCTTGAACATTGTCGGATCTTACAGAACTTCGTTTTCTCCCAGGAGCCATTATTTCCAGTAAACTTCTGGTTTTAAAAGAAATCCTTTCAACAATCCTTTGCGGAGCAATGGTGGAAGTTTCCTGAGTTCAGTTCTCAGTGAAAGCACCAAAAATGTTAACGTAAAAATCAGACGCTAACACCCCGGTGTAAATTGAAGTTGAGTGAAAGAACCACCCGTGTACACGGGAACTACAAACAAGTAGAGAAATCACAGAAAAAGCAGGAAAAAACAACAGTTTTTATAGTGGTTCGGCTTAGGGTAAGCCTACGTCCACTTTAACTCTCTTTATTACTGAATTTGGTTACAACTTTACAACAATCTTCAATTACAATTCTGATGAGACAAACAACTAGAACTCTGATGCAGAAGAATTCTTTGAATCCATATAGATTGCGTTAGATTTTCTTCCGAAGTTAGTTGAAATGTCTTTCGTACTTGAAGTGTCGAGCGAGTCGAGAATTCAGCGGAGTATCGGCGCTTAAACTGATCGGCCAAAAGTCCCCCACATGCTTGTGGTAGGTGGGTATTTATAGGAAAATTTTACCCTTAAGTCGTAACTCGTGACCGAGTTAAGGTCGGTCGTGGCCGGCTTATTGAGTCTAGCTCGTAGCTTGGTAGAAATTTGCCCATCTGCTTGAATCCATGTCAAGTCCTAAGTCATGCACGAGTTAACCGGACGCGGCTTTATTTGTTTACTTAAGTCGTGTACGACTCATCATAGATCGTAGGTCGTGACCGAGTTAACAGGATGCGGCATAAGTGTTGTGGAAGCGCATTATAGCTTAGCGGCTTTAGGTCATGGACGACTTAAGCTAAGTCGTGAGTCACGGCTTAACTGGTAAGCTTGTTTATTTCAGATAGCAATACAAGTCTTAACCCGTTCACGAGTTAGGAGGCTATGTTTAATGAGTATCAGTGCTTTGTTTGCCTAAGTCGTTTACGACACATGCTAGGTCATAAGTCGTAGACAGCTTTAGGTCGTTAACTTATTTCCTTCTTGAGTCGTGCCATCTCTTAAGCCGTAGACTTCCTTAAGTCGTAGACTTCTTGGTCCGTTTCAATTCTTAAGTCGTCTGGACCTTAACTCGTTAGGTCGTCCAGATCCTAAGTCGTGTACCCTCCTTGATCCATTGAGTCGCTGTCTCCCTTGAGTCGTTGAGTCGGCGATTTCTTTAACACGTTAAACTGTTAAGTCGTACCATTAATAAGTCATAGATCGTCCATAACTTGAGTCATGTAAACCTTAACTTGTTAAGTCGCAGAGTGCTTTAAACTGTTAGATCATGGTGGCCTCAAGTCATGAGTCCTTCATGCTTTATCTTGTTAAATCGTCACGCATCTTAAGTCGTGAGGTTTGCTAAGCCGTGGACTTCTCTTGATCCGTTAAGTACCTTATGTCGTAAATCGTCCCAAGCCTTAACTCGTTGTCTTAACGGGGTTAACACTGCCCGTGTGAAAATTGGTTGGCACCCAGAGTTTAGGAAGGAAAACAATAAACTCCAAGTCAGTCATGGGACTGGTGTGAGAACTTAAAACAGTTTATCTTTAAAAACAAACAACAGGATAATTTTTTTTTGAAGTCAATTCGCAATGCTTTTGGAAAATGAAACTACCATAAGGCCTCCCGCCACATACACAATGCAAACGCAGAATTGGAGGAGATTTCTCCTTATGATAGTCAAAGTTGCTTACTACGCAAAACAAAACATTTTTGATATTATTATTAGTGCATAGTGTAGAAAACATTTCGAAAGTACAAAATAAATCTTAGCCAGCATAGGTACCATTATATTATGCCTACTATAGCTACCATATTAGATGGAAGGTTCTAAAACTAAAACTGTACAAGGCTCGTATTGTTTCTTTGGATGTCCAACAAATGGTCAGGCCAAGGAACCTCCCATTGCCACATGGGTACGCCTCTGGAAAGACGACCCCGAGAACCTAACCTAACATTACGGTTAGATCTCTGCCAACACAAGGCTGGGTTACCCCTAACTAGGTAACTGCTGACACGAATATGCCATCCCCCGGTCGTAACCGACCTTCATCCGAGGATCCTCGATTCCGACAACGATAAAGTAATAAATTTGTAGCAACAACATAGGTCAAGTATCTTGGCACCATACCATGATACCACCTCTACCCAAAAGGAATGACATACACTAAAGGGGCACTACCCCCTAATAACCTTGCTGCATCCTTCCTGTTTTGACCATTTCCGAGGTGTGAGGTCCGACGAAGTCTCGTCCACAAAGCCACGCTTTATACAAAAGCTGTGCTTTGATCATCAAATGCTCAACAGCACTTCGTATGCCACATTACCAATTTGGGAATGTATTACAAGCAACCATCAACTACATAACCTCTATGCTCGTACGTCTCAGCGAAGGGTGTTAAGCTAAGAGAATAAATTCTCCGCCACCAACAGAAATGTATTTGATAGAAACCAGCTTTACAACTCAAATTGTAATGTTAGACACACATCCATACATGTCCGTTCCGGGATCGAACGGAACCGAAGGCACTTCCAAAGAAGCCCTTGCAATCCAGATATTCGCTAATCATGTTCGGACTTCCTGTTACTAAGGGTGATAAAACCTCTATATCGAAGATCAGCCAATGCAGAGTCATTCAACGGTAATCCTTCCGTTTTCAAAAATATCCGGTCTTCAACACCGGTCTTCAAATGCAATCCATAACGACGCATGACATATTCGGAATGGGTTATACGACCCAAAGATCCTTTCCCGGTTAACCCGAATTGTGAGAGCTTATGTTAGAAATAAGTGTAGTAGTCAAATTCAAGAAAATCACAACAAATACCTATTTAAAGATGAATATTGATAGTCGGTTATTTAATTTTCAATAGATATGCACAACATCACCAGATTCCAAACAATTTCCCAAATTATTTATTTTCCCAAAATATCTTTACAAGATATATATTTTCCACACTCCAACATTTGAAAACAAATTTTCAATCATTTTCCTTACGCGGAAATACTTTCATTTCAAAATGGTTCATTTAAACCAGTTAAATAAACCCTTACCGATTTATTTTATATTATGTTCCAAATCCGTAAAGTTATTTCCACACTCCAAAAATAAATCGATGTTTATTTTTAAATAAATCTCCCTTTCTTTTATAAATTCCTATAGTGAATTTACATTTCCAAAATATCTATGAATATACGATTTTCAAATCGATTTCTAATATTCATTTTCAATTTATCTTAAAAAAGATGTATTCTCAAAACATTCACTTCATATTGGAAAATGCTTCCATATTTATTTAATAATAATAAGTAATTCACAATCTATTTATTTTCAGCATTTGGAAAATATTCAGTATGCTTAAATCACAATTAAGTATATATTTCATTCTTTAAGGAAAACATTCTCTTAAATACATTTATTTGAGTCAAAATGAATGTTGCGTAAAACATCGTTACGGCAACTCAAAATCACTCGTATAGGGATTCGAAATTAAGATAGATATATAAATCCCAATACTATATAAAACACTTCCTTTCGAAAATCATTTACTATAACAACAGTGTTATAGTCCAATATTTCCTAACTTCTCGAAACGTCTATTTCAATAATGAATGTTGAAATCTATGTATTCGATACTTAACACATTTTAATACATCTTTAAAACAATTAACTTCATTTTATAATATCACTTCCCCAAATCATATCCATTTTATTTAATAATATATTCACTGTCAAAAATCGTGAATATAACTCCCGATCCAAACTCTTTATTATTACATGTATTATACAAAAGATAATTCGCTATCCAAAATCGCGAATATATCCCCTTTAATAAACTTCTATGTTTAATTCACCAAATTCAATTGATTACGGATTTATAAACAATATTTATAAATTCCATTTCTATTTATAAAAACTTCGATTTATAAATCTCCTTTATTAACCACTTCAATTCATAACTCAATTTTACACCAAACATCTAATTTACAAGTTAATTACTTATAAGTCCTTTATTTTACAAAAAGCTATTCATTTTATAACTTCACAATTTATAAATCGATAAATTTCATTCTTTAAGAAATCCAATCATTCTTCATTTTAACACTTATAAAAACTTGTTTTATAATTCCTATATTTTTAATTTATAGATATCAAGTTTATAAATCTTTTATATAAATCGTTTATAATAATTCAAAAATCCCAATTTAAACCATTTTACAAATTAATCAACTACTTATTTCAAAAATCTCATTTCGGTTATATTTCACAAATATCATAATTTTTATAACATTAAATTTATAACGTTTATTTATTTAAAATGTATCAATTCCCAAAATTAAATAAAACGTATATTTTTAAAAATTACTTTAAAATCCTTTTTTAAAATTTGAAAATCATTCCTTTAACATTTTTAAAACTCCAAAATAGGCCCAATGATGCAACAACACCAAATAATAAATCACGACAATCAAACATCATATATCATCATATGATAATCAACAAATATCACAATATCTGTAGTCAAATAAATATTGGTGAGGAATCCAGCTGGATCCCTCTAACCTGTTTCCCTGCATCCACAGATGTTAGCACAATACCAATTCCGTTCCAATACGGAATATCGCAGTATATAGGATCTATAAAATATTGCCCACAATTATGCGGCACAGTAGGGTCTCATCCGCTATATAATGCGGGAAATCAACTCCAAGTACATATATAATACCAATTTCACTTTACAGTGAAATTATCGCGGTATATGTTTTTCTTAAATAACCTCCGCTTAATATGCGGCGTATAATATCTATTTCAACAATAACAGATAACAATTTATCATTCAGGCATACAATCAAGCAAATTTTAAATCTAACTACTTAAAATTTAAATCGAAACAGATTCGATTGAGTGAGAAGTTCTCACCTCGTTTCCAATTTCCAGCGTTTTATTTCGAATAAAATTAAACACGCGTTCAATTTTACCCGAAATTCAAACTAGCTCCAAATGACTCCAATCTAGCTCCATTGCGTAGTGCTCGACGAAACGAAGCGAATGCAAGTTGTTTCGACATTTTTCGATCTCGTATGAAAAAGATATCACGTTTTAAAGTTTATACGATTTTAATATAACCAATTTCAATTTTAATTTTAATTTTCAAACCCTACAACACATCAGAACCGTGCATTTCATCAAAGCAATCACGGCCGCACTTCTTTCATCTTCTCCACGCGACAATGCCCAAGTGAAACCGTGCTTTACAAACCCATAGCCGCCCTTGAAACCCTAGATTTCGAAATCACGACGTTAATTTCTACAACGATCAGCAAACACCATTTCGAAGCCCACTGCGAGCTCGACCTTCGGCCAGAGGGTTATGAAGCTCGGCCTCCCCTAGGCATTGAAATCCGTGCATGAACTGTAGGAGGACGCGGCCCCTTAGCGACCACCACGACGCTCCAAATCCAATCTCCACCGTTGATCAGCTAGATCTCAACACCCTCTTCAATATTGCAGTTGAATGTTTTCTCTAATTGTCGATGGGTTGGAAGAAAATGAGTGAGGAAGAAGAGTGTATATCGGCCACTGATAATAAGTTAGTGGCGGCTGACCTAATCTCAGTCAGGGTTTCGCAATTGTGAAGACAAGGGGTGCTTTTATAGATAATCGAACGAAAAACACTATTCACTCCAAATTTCTGAACTCCAAATCTCACGCGGTGACCGACGTGTCTGGGGTTTAACCCGCGTTCCGGACATAATGGAATAGGTTTCGGAGGCTAATTCAATCATATGTGTGAGTTACGGAAATAAACGATCAAATTTAAATTAAACCGATTAAACTAATTTCTATGCGTTTTGGCTTACCCCGGACAAACAGTAAATCCGATTAACACGAAATTTGAAATCTTACAATAATTTAACATTACTGATCCGATGAAACTAGTTTCGTCAAAATCCGAGACCGTTTGAAAAATGGCTATTTTAACTCGTCAATTAAATATTAAAGTATTCAATTTTCACAAATTAACTTTTAATTCAATTTCAAAAGTTCTATAACATCATTATAACTCCAATATGATTAATATAACTTTATAAATCAATTTTAATCACATTAAACCCAATTTCGAATTATTTCTGTATTTTTCCAATACTAAACTATCGATTAAATTATCCGATTAAATCTAGATATTCAAAATAAAATTTATTCGACTTACAAATTTTACTTGTTAATAATTAAAATAATTAAATATACGAATTTTAATTGACAGAAATTCTGGGTCGTTAAAAACTTCCCCCTTTAAAAGAATTTCATCCTCGAAATTACCAAGTAAGAAAATGATATAGAATCCATTAGTTTTTCAAAAAAATTCAAATTAGATTAGATTTCAAGTTCATTTAAGTGTTTAACTTTCTCAAAATCCATAGTTAAACTTCTTATAATAACTTTACTAAGTTTCCAAATCCAACTTAGTTTTCAAAATTTTCAATTCTCTCAAAAATATTCGAACGCCTTAAATTTTCGGAAAATTTCTCCATAAGCTCCTCTGCGCGGCTTGATACAAAAAAATACAGTATATATTTATCACAAATATACATCTCATCAAGTAAGGAGGCATCCCATAGGGAAAAAGTGTAAAAGTATGATATTTAATCCAAGATATGTACCTTATATATTATTAGCGAGCATATACGGCTAATATAGCGCGAAAACGAGCTCCAAATATGTAACATCCCGCCTTTTCACACGATTTAAACAGACACACTTGCCACTTCAAACCATACAGAATGGCGGATTGTTATGGGGTAAATAAGAAAAACAAGAAAGAATGAAAAAGAAAACAGAATCTCGCAGCGGAAGGATAAAATATAATAATAAAATATATAGTTTATAAATCTGTTTACAAAACATTTATATACTACATATCAGAGTTACACATACCAATAACAATGTAGCGGAACAGTGTGAGTGTGGTACAATAATATAAATAATAGTAATACGAATCTTCGTCTTCGTCCTCCAGAGCTAATACTTCAATCCTGAAACGCTCGGACTGACCAGAGCGAATTTGAAAAGACAAAACACTCGAGTCAGAACTAAAAGATCTTATGTGAGTTAAATTAACAAAATAAATATGAGTACAGTAACTCAAGAGATGCTTGGGATTTACATCTCTTAAGGATCCGTTGAACTATTTACTATATAGTATATTGCGCTATTATAATAGTGTCTAATTGTAAAATAAACATACTTTTAAATAGCGTTAAGGAGTGACCCAATATTCCCCTTAACACGTAATAGTCCCAGTAGTCCATCCAATATCATAGTCCCTCCTGATCGGGAAGCCACCAGAGGATACCACACGGGCTACGGGAGAAATCCAAACTCGTACAAGGCGCGATAGGGTAGGTGACACGGCACAACTAGGTAATGCCAGGGTAGATATACCAATTGCTATCCGGGCTGATGGAAACGCGTAGCCGCAGCTACCGCCCACCTCGAAACAACTCCCCAAAAAAAATCAAAGTAAAGTGGCCACTAAACCAATCCAAAGTCAAAGTATAATATCGAAGAGGAGTGTCCGATCAGAGGAATGACCTCATTGGCCCGAGAATCGCTCCTGTTTTAGCCACCTTATGCCAACTCACGAGAGTCGGGTCCACGTATTTACCTTGCAGGAAATGCCTCCACCAACCTACTTCATTCTAGAATCTCCACCGCGTACACGGTTAGTCAAAGTGGTTTTCGGTATCGACAGAGAGTATGTCCATATTCGATCCCGGTCTCTTTGCCAACCAATCGTTATTATAACACCGCGGTCATTTAAAAATAATTATACTTTTAAAACCAAAATAAAATATCCATTTAAAACCCATATAAAACCGATATCATTTTTATTCTTAAAACCCCAAATCAATGCGATATCATTTTATTTTCCAATATATATTATTTCCAAAATCATAGGGTTTCCAAAGTAAAATATTTAGAAATCAAAACTCTTGAATATAATATTTCCAAATTATACTACCTTGAAAAACATAGCTTTGAAACAAATTTCCATCTCTTAAATGGTTAAATATTTAATTACTTTTATAAAACAAAATAGCTTCTTTAGATTTCACAAATCAATTCTAAATATCGATTTAACTTCCCAATACCATTTCAATTCTTATGGTTAAAAGCTTTAAATATTTCACCATTTCAAAAACAAACTTATTTGACAAACCCATATGTATCAAATCCAATTATTATTATTTAGACTTGAAATGTTTACTTATTGAATTCAATATAATTTAAGTAAACCTTTAACTTCACATAACTGAAATTTTTTTCAATTTATTTAACTTGATATATTCCTTTAAAACAACCCGATACTTATTTAAATCACTTTACACAAAATCAAGTTATAAATCATATCCTTTAAAAATTTAACTTTTATTTAAATTCCGATTTAACTTAATATTCAACTTCCAATTTTATTCTCATTTAAGTCAATAGAACTATCAGAAATTAAATTTTAATTAAATGCTTAATCGTATTTGATCTTAAAATCAAACTTCAGTTTATACTTCAAATCAATTTTTATACAAAGCCTAAAACCGGATAATTTCTATATATATATAGCTTTTATTAATGATCAAATCAAAACCCATAAACCGTATATATATGTATAGCTTTACAAAACCATAATAAAACATTTCCAAAAATAATTTTATATATTTACCGCGGTGCCTGTATAAAATTTTCTATCCTATGGTTAAGTGATACGGATGTTTATCATTTCAATCCATAATTTAAAATAATAAAATGCGGTTGTATATCATTTCAAACCACAATCCCGAATGAAATGAAAAATGCATGATAACTTGTAGTTTAATGATATAAAATAAAACATCCATTCATCCAAATATCAATCATCAACCATTATTTGCAATCATCGTCCAATTTAAACAGTCATCGATATAGAGCATATAAATTATACAGGTAATAAATAACAGTTTATATTCAATAATAAATTTAATAACTGTTAACTAGCAGTTTATATGCAAAATAAATTCTAACTGTAAATTTATATGCAACAATTAAAATAATAAACAGTTAAATAAATAAAAATGTGAATTGACTGAGAAGATGAATAAAACATGCCAAACAAATCATATATAAATTTCTACTCATATCTAAAAATCAATTTAACAAACATAAAATATTTTAGAAGTTGTGAGCGGGTTAAAACACTCACCTTTTGAATTTAAATCGAATTTAAATTCAATTTAAACTCAAAAATTCTACGGTCTCCGAATTGGTCCAAACTAGTTCAAAACTGTCCGGAATTTAATTATGATCCTAACAAAAAAAGTTTCGCATGAATCCGAGGTCGTATGAAAAGGTTATGCGATTTAAACGATTTGAAAATCAAAATAAATTATAAAACAAAACAAACCTTAATTAAATACTCGCCACGTCACTATCATCTTCCACGCGCTTTGGCTACAGGAGCACGCGAATATGTTTCCAGACCGAACCCAAAACGGAAAATGAACACCACCAGTAGATTGCGTATTCTGAGAACTCCAACATATAATTTTTCTGGAATTTTTAGAGGAGTTCGAATTTTGACTTTTATTTGGATTGAAACTGGATCTAAAAATTGTCTGTTTCCATTGAAGAAGAGAAGAAGTTGAAGAAGAGACTATACAGAGGAATGAAGATGGAGGCTAGGGTTTCACCGCCTATTTATAGATAGATCGCAAAAGAATAGGTGTGCACGAATTTTAACGTGCAAACGGAAGTGTTCCCAAAAGATAAATAATATTAATTACACACATTACGGTTTTAGGAAATAAATAAATTCCTTATCCTTTACATTTTATTTTAAACGTATTTACAAATGTAAATCTAGACGTTTCGTTTACGTTTCAAAATATATCCACAATTTTATTAATTTCCAAATTGATCTAAACAAATTTAGATGTAAATTAAAAGCTGATAAGTTTATCCATTGCAGTGTTAATTTCTCCACTTCCTTATATTTAGAAATTATAAATTAAATTTTCAAAAACCTATTTTTTTATTTTCAAACTTTTATATTCTCATCTTTTACCAATAATAAGTATGCACTAACATTTGTTCATGGTTTCACCTTATTGTCCTCAAATTCCATTTTAATTTGTAATAATTACAATTGTTGAATTTTGATACTTTAATTAAATTCATACATCTTGCTTTCTATACTATAAATCAACCAGTGGTCCTATGGACAAACTGAGCGTGTGAATCAAATTCTTGAAGATCTTCTTCGTTCTTGTGTGCTTGATTTTGGTGGAAGTTGGAAAGATCATATTTCACTTGTTGAATTTTCCTATAATAATAGCTTCCAATCTAGTATTGGTATGGCACCTTTCGAGGCACTCTATGGAAGGCCATGCCGATCACCTTCTTGTTGGCTTGAGGCCGATGAGAAGCTGGTTTTAGGTCCAGACTTTATTCGTGATTCCACAGAGAAGATTGAACTTATTCGACATAGGATGAAAGAAGCGGAGAGTAGACAAAAATTGTAAAGGCCCGAAAATCCGTACTCCTTTGAGCTGGCAACATTCCACAACAATCGAGCCAAAGAGGAACAAACTTCCGAAACTTTATGGTTAAAGAAGAAGAAAGAGGTAGAAGGAGAGAGAAAAAGAGAGAAGAAGAAAGAAAAGAACAACAACAGAACAACAGAAAGAACAATATCAGAATCTCACAATCGCAGCGGAACAACATATAATAGATAAATGAATATTCATTAAACAAAAGAACTATATATTTTATACATTACATCACATCATATTACATTTCATCATCAAAGTTTACAACAAACAAAAAGCGGAAAAGAAATACTATACACCATAGATACAATAAATAATAGACTACGCCATCCTGCTCGCCTCATGAGCTCCATAGCACTCCTAAATCCAGGATGACCTGATAACCAAACTCTAGACTGCCCGTGTGGAAATTGGTGGGCACGCAGAGTTTAGGAAGGTAACAATAAACTCCAGGTCAGTCATGTGACTGGTGTGAGAACTTAAAACAATTATTCTGAAAAACAACCAAAGAAATATTTTTCTTTAAGTAAATTCGAAATGCTTTTGGAAAATGAAACTACCATAAGGCCTCCCGCCACACACACAATGCAAATGCAGACTTGGAGGAGATTTCTCCTTATGATAGTCAAAGATGCTTACTACACAGAAATCAAATCGTTTTTGATATTATTATTAGTGCATAGTGTAGAAAAATCATTTCGAAAGTAGAATATAAATCTTAGCCAACATACGACCATTATCGTATGCCTACTATAGCTACTATATTCAATAGCAGGTTACCACCACATTCCATAGCAGGTAATACAACTAAAACCGTACAAGGCTCGTATTGTTTCTTTGGATTTCCAACAAATGGTCAGGCCAAGGAACTTCCCATTGCCACATGGAAACGCCTCTGGAATGACGCCCCGAGAACCTAACCGGATCTCTGCCAACACAAGGCCGGGTTACCCCTAACTGGGTAACAACTGACACGAATATGTCATTCCCCGATCGTAACCGATCTATATCCGAGGATCCCCGATTTCCAACAACCACATAGTAATAAATTTGCAGTAACCACATAGGTTAAGTATCTGGGCTCCATACCATGATACCACCTCTATCCAGAAGGATGAAATACACTAAAGGGGCGCTACCCCCTAATAACCTTGCTGCATCTTTCCTGTTTTGACCATTTCCGAGGTGTGAGGCTCGATGAAGTCTCGTCTACAAAGCCACGCTTTTAAACAAAAGTTGTGCTTTGGGTCAACAAATGATCAAAGCAATGATCATCAAGATAAACGATCAAACAAATGATCCTATCACAAATGATCATTCAACGATCATTTCACAGCAACACTCAGTATGCCACATTACCAATTCGGGAATGTATCACTAGTAACCATCAACTATATAACCTCTGAGCTCGTACGACTCAGAGAAGGGTGTTAAGCTAAGAGAATAAATTCTATGCCACCAATAGAAATATATTTGATAGAAACCAACTTTACATCTCAACTTGTAATGTCAAAAATACAATCCATACAAGTCTGTTCCGGGATCGAACAAAACCGAAGGCACTTCCAAAGAATCCCTTGCAATCCGGATATTCACTAATCACGTCCGGACAACCCGTCACAAAGGGTGATAAAAACCTCTATATCGGAGATCAGCCCATGCAGAGTAACTCGAAGGTAATCCTTCCGTTTTCACAAATATCCGGTCTTCAACACCGGTCTTCAAATGCAATTCACAACGACGTATCACATATTCGGAGTGGATTATACGACCCCATGGTCCTTTCCCGTTTAATCCGAATAGTGAGCGCTTATTTAAAAATACGTGTGGCATCCAATTCAAGCAATCACAACAAATACCCATTTAAAGGTAAATATTGATAGTCGGTTATTTAACTATCAATAAAGATGCGCCACATCATCAGATTCCAAATAATTTCTCAAATTATTTAATTTCTTAAAATATCTTTAGAAGATATATAATTTTCCACACTTCAAAAATAAACAACGTTTATTTTGAAACCAATTTTCCCTTTCCATTTATAAATTCCATAGTGAATTTATATTTCATATTATCTATTGATCTACAGTTTTCAATAGGTTTTAATTACTCAATTCCAATTTATCTTTAAGAAGATAAATTCTCAAAAACGTCTCGTTTCATATTGGAAAAGCATTTCCATACTTATTTAATAATAAGTATTTCATAAATCTTATTTATTTTCAATAATTTTAAAATATTCAATATACTTAAACCATAGTTAAGTATGTGTTTCATTCTTTAAGGAAAAACATTCTCTTATTCACATTTATTTGGGTCAAAACGAATGTTGCGTAAAACATCGTTACGACAACCCAAAATCACTAGTATAGGGATTCAAAATTTAAAATAGTTATATAAATCCCAATACTATAAAAAAATATTTTCTTTCGGAAACCATTTACTATAACAACAGTGTTATAGTCCATTATTACCTTATTTTCTCGAAAACGTCTACTTCAACAATGAATGTTGAAATCGACAACTTCCTTTCCTTCTATTTCTCGAAAATGTCTATTTCAACAATTAATGTTGAAATCTATGTTTTCGATACTTGATGCATTTTAAAACATCTTTAAATCATTTTAAATTCTATTTAAAACATCCTTTTCCCAAAAGATATCCATTTTATTTAACGATATATTAACTGTTCAAAAACGTGAATATAACTCCTTTAATAAACTTTTATATTCAATTGATCAAATTCAATTGATTACGAATTTATAAACAATGTTTATAAATTCTATTCCTATTTATAAACTTCGATTTATAAATTTCCTTTATCAATCCAATTCAAATTATATAACTCAATTTCATACCAAAGGTTCGTATTATAAGTTGATTACTTATAATTCATTCATTCATTTACCAAATCGTTCTTTTTAAGCTTCACAAATTCCAAATCTTGTTGCTTATAAGATTCTTTTATACTCCAATGACAATTTCAACTTATAAAAAAAATTCCTTTATTTACAATTTCTATAAATATCTCATTTAAATGCCCAAAATCCATTTTATAAGTTAATGACTCATGAATCTTTTATTTTCAATATCTATTCATTTTATAACTTTCACAATTTACAAATCTATAATTTTCAATGATCCATTTTATTCTTCATTTTAACACATAATAAACTCGTTTATACTTCCAATATTTTTATTTATAAATATCAATTTATAAAATCTTTTATATTCATCCTTTATAATAATTCAGAAATCCAATTTTAAATTATTATATAAATCTATTTATTTTTAAAAAAACTACCTTTGGTTATATTTCACAAAAATCTTAAATTCTATAACTTTAAAATTAAAATCTTAATTTATTTAAAGTGAGTCAGATTCGAAAATTTAATAAAACATATACTTTGAGAAATCACTTTAAAATCCTTTTAAAATAAAAATTGCTACTTTAAACTTTAAAAATGGATCCGATGATGCCACAGCATCAAATGGTCAATCACTGCACAAATATCATATATCGATATGATAATCACAATCATCACAATATCTATAATCATATAAATATTTGTGAGGAATCCAGTTCGATCCCTCCAACCTGTTTTCCTGCATCCACAGATGTTAGCACAATACCAATTCCACTTCAAGGTGGAATATCGCGGTATATGGGATTTATAAAATATTATCCGCTTACTAAGGCGCAATAGGGTCTCATCCGCTATATAATGCGGGAAATAAATCAACTGCAATATATACATATGCCAACATATATATATATATATATATATATTGCTATATATAGATATATCCTACTATATCTACTATCACAATCAAGCAAACAATCAATCAATCAGCAAATTTTAAATATAACTATTTAAAATTTAACAAACCATTTTGAGTGAGAAGTTCTCACCTTAGCTTTGCGATCCATTTTCCATCCCAGACCTGTTTTCTCGATTTATAGACCTTGTATAAATATTACACGATCTAATTAATATTCGAATAAAATCGAACTATTGAATTTCACTTGATAATTTAATTAACCCGTGATTTTATTTTGACTAACAATTTCCTTTTGACAATTTGATTTGACAAAAAATTAAATTCAAGACTAATCTACCTTTATAGATTTAATTAACTTACCCTATAATTAAATTTATCCAACTAATTATTAAAAAAAAATTCTTCTTACTAAAAATTATATTTTTACTAACTCTCCTTTTATATAAACTTTTCACATTCTAAAATAATATTCCTGTCTTTAAAATTTTTAACTTCAAAAATTATCAAATCGATTTGCATGAATATTTACTTTCATTTAACAAATTTTGTTTTATCTAAAATTTTATTCTGAATATAATAATCTGAACTAATATTTTTTTTTCCCGGTATATTCTATAAAATTCTGCAGTGGATCATTTTGCAATTTTCTGAATTTTAAAAATTCAAATCTAGCATCAAATTTTAAACGAGTTATAAACATTACCAAATTGGCCTGACTCCGAACGAAAATCACAGCCGCACTTGTAGCCTCACCAGTGCGCCTCAAGCCTCCACGACATCGCCGCCAGTCGTCGCCTATCCCTGAGTACCTTCACCTTCCAACGAGCGCCACCCATACGCAAACACCTCGCGAATTCCCATCACCACCATCTGCTCGCGACCCTCTCCCTCGCAAACCCCATCTTCTCGAGCTCGCGACGGCCCTGCCACTGCCTCAACGTCGTTCGAACGCGAGCGACCCAACTCGACATCGCATCAATGTTTCCCAAGCCCTAAGACGCCTGCAACTCCTCCCCTACCATCGCGCCTCCACCGCCATCGCGAATTTGATTTAGGGCTTCGGCCTTTTTTTTTTTTTTTTCTAAATCAAATTTTGAATTGGAGGCGGCCATGCTTATTGATTTCGAATAAAGGAAGGGAAGCTCGGTATAGAAGCTTATCTGGTACGAGATTTTGAATAAAGAGGCAAATGGGTAGATCGCGATTTACAATTAGGCTGTGGCCATTTTTAAATTTTCTTTGCTTTGTTTTTTTTTTCTTCTGAACTTGCGTGAATTTTACAGAGAGATGGGGAACAAGAGTACGTGATGGTTCAGGAAATAGGTCTGCTTAAAGAAAGTAGGGTGGCTGATGTTGACAAATTTTAAATTTTAAATTCAAGTTGAATTCGATTTAATTTCAACACGTTTATTCACCGTGTGCTCACATAACAACTCCGAAAAATACGAAATTTGAAATCCGGTAATAATACAATATTATGGATCCAATGGAACTGGTTTCGCCGAAATCCGAAACTGTGCCTCGGAAGGCTATTTTTAAATTCAACTCGAACTAAATAAATTCAAAACTGATCAAAACACTTTCAAATTCGATTCTGAAGCTTCTATTATCTTCAATATTATCAATATGAGTTATACAAGCCGTTGAAATATATTTTTTATCAACTTAAAATTGAAGATTCAAATTTTTATTCACTTTCAATATATCAAATTTTAGAAATTAATCGCCAAATTCAAAGTTATATTGAAAATTCAATCCAAACCATTATTCAAATATTGAAAATTAATTAAATATTTTCAATTTAAATTATTCAAAATTCTGGGTCGTTACAAAAATCCTATGCCGATAATCGGAGAAGGAAGTTAGAATTTTCTGTGGGAGATCTTGTGTTCATTCGTGTGTCACCTATGAAAGGTGTTGTACATTTTAGTCGATCGGGAAAATTGGCGCCTCGATATATTGGGCCATTTCCTATCACTGAACGTATTGGTTCCATGGCTTACCGCCTTTTATTACCGGCTCAGTTTTCTGCTATGCATGACGTGTTTCATGTTTCCCTATTGCGGAAATGTCTTCGAGATTCCGATTCGATTCTTGAGCCCGGTGTTGTGAAAGAGATTGAAGTTTCACCGAATTCAACTTATGAGCAGCATCCTGTTCGTATTATTGCTTCGGAAGTCAAACGACTTTGAAATAAAGTTGTTCCGCTTGTTAAAGTTCAATGGTCTTTAAATCCTAAGGATTGTTCTTGGGAATCTAGAGAGTTCATCGAGCGAACACATCCGGACTTACTTTCTCGTGCTCTTTGAGGTGAACTTCTTGTTTCAAACTTCTTTTGTGTTGAATATGCTTTTATGGTTGTTACTATATATCTTCTTCTTAAATATTACGTGGACGCAATTTCTTTAAGGAGGGGAGTTTGTAACAACCCACATATTTGTCGATTTTATATTTAAATATTTTATTAAAATATTTTATCGATACTCGGAATTTTGTCCGAAAAGCTACCTTTTGCATACGGTCGAATTAGGACTTGGGACGACTCCCATTGAGTTTAAAATGTCGTTTGCGGCATTTTTGAGTATAAGCTTCGATAAGTTTGGAGAAAATTGATTTTTGCTACTTTTTACTTAGGGCTTTGGCTTGGGCTGAGCCCAATAACCCCACTTACTAGCTTAGTTCCAATCTCCTCTCCTCTTCATTACTTCATAAATTCCTAATACATTCAAGCTTCATCAAAAATGGGGGAAGAGAAAAAGAATTAGGAAATCCTAAGCCCTAGTTTCCATTAGCAAATCCATCTTCTTGCTCCAAACTCAAGTGAACCATTGGTAAGCTTTTTCTTCTTCTTCTCCAACTCATTCTCTCTTTGATTTAGAAATTTCCTAAACCTAATTTAGGAAATGTTTCTCTTTTAAGCTTAGATTGAAGCTTCTTGAGTTGTTATTGAAGAGGAATTGATCTTTGCTTGTTTTTAAAGCTTCTCCTTCATTGATTTGGGTTCAAAGGTGAGATTTTTATCTCACATCTATGCTTATATTTATCTTCGAATGTTAGGTATGAATTCCTAACACTTATTCGTGTGCATTTGCCTTTGGTTTGGACTGATTTGGAGAATATTCCAATTTTTGGTGTTTTAAGTTCAATTCCTAACTTTGATGTTTGAACATGTTTTTGGTGATGCATCGAGGAGCATATAGGGCCGGGTAGTTGATTGGCACAATCCCTTAGTGCCGTCGCTCGAGAGAATGCAATTTGGTCGAGGTTGGACCTCTATTGGATGGACTGGGAAGGGACTGGCAACAGGTCCGGTCGACCGAGCCCTCCTGCCGGCCGACCGACCCGCTGCCAAGTGCATAAGCACTTCTCTGTTTAAGGTTCGGTCGACCAAGTACAGGGTTCGGCCGACCGACCTGCTTCCCGAGGAATTTTGAGAACAGGGTCCGGTCGACCGAGCTCTGTAGCCGGCCGACCGACCTGGTGCATTTTTGCCTATTTCACCTAGTTGTTTGAATTTCCAACTTTAATCGATTCGTGTTGTTTCCTATGTGTTGTTATCATTTGTTATGACTTTGATGACTCCTTTTTAGGATTTTGAATATCCATTTTGATGGATTCTTTATCGGTTTCGTTGGATTTTTATTCACATCTTCGTATGTGAATTTTAGTGATTGATTGTTCCTACAATCTTCTTTGTGATTTGTCACTTTAAAAATATAAAGGTTTTCTATACTAATATCAAAACTCTTTCTTCAAATGATTTCAACTCTATTTCAATACAATGCTCGTTTCTTAAACCGTTTTCCAATCTATTAGTATATACAAACCTTTACCTCACTCGTATGAGAAATCTAATTAAACGACTTAGTAAAACAAGTGGTATGAAAAGCTTGCGTTTACTTCGTCGGTTAATTCTTGGACTCGTTCGATTTAAACTCTTGTGACAATTTTCTAGTGGAGATCTACAATTTGTTCGTAAATATTTAAGTTAAGCTAGTAGTTATGGGACATGAAGCTAAGCTCATATATTTACTAGCTTACTGTAATTGACACTTCTTGTTGATCATGACGATCATCTTTGTGATATAGACTAGCAATGTGCGATGTCTCTTTGTCCGCGAGGGAGACTAAACCCCGTTTTGTGGAGTTTCGACTCAAATTGGTGGGATAGCAACCCATGGTCTTCGGGCCGTTTGTGGAGCTTCGGCTCAATTTGTGATGGTTAGCAACCATGGAATTAGCATTCCGTTTGTGATACACGTGTTGGTGAGCCTTGTGCTCCCGTTTGTGATAGGCCTTTCCCCCCTTTGTCATTTCTGGATTTCTTGAGACGATTTCTAGTATTTGTGCTTCACCAATTTTCATGATTTCCATTGATAAGCTTTATTGATATTTGTGCATTGGTGAATTTGTGCGTCATTGACTTTTGTGACTTTTGGATTTCGTGTGTTGAATTCTGGAATTGGTGTGTCATTGACTTTTGTGATTGACATTGATATTATCGTCAATATTTATGGTTTGGTGAACTAAATTAGGAGTATGACGTTTCCGAGATTCTTGTGTAGAATTTGTGACATTGAATAACCCCTTGATGATTTTCAACTGCTTATATATATCACAGCTTGGCATTGTGATTATTATGTGTTTAGTCATATCTCTTATTCTATATCGTTTCATCGGATATTTATAGTTAGACTGATCCGTTTATTATTTTCTTATCAAATAATACCCGGGTCAGACCGAGATGTTACAGGTGCTTCTGCTTGACTTCTTCTCAGGGATTCATTACTCTGACTTTTGGCAAACTACTTAGATTAGTAGTTTATTTTGTTGCATACACTTGAGATATAGGCTCATAGTTGTATTCTTTTGTATAGCACGTGTTGCTATTCTTTTGTATTATTGTGGATCTTTTTGACCACTACTCTGATATACACTTCCATGTGTTAATTATACATTCATATCTTCTTCCGCCTTTGTGATATGAATTATCTGTGACTGATTTATGTTATGTTTATTTCTGTATTTGTTTTCGAAGATATTATAGCCACTGTGTAGTAGCTTTGAGTTTGTGTCGGTATGTCGGATTTCATTATACTATCTGACATATCGATGCTCGCACAAAGCAATTACATGGATGGTCGCTCCTCAACAGCCTTATTCTCCGTGCTAGTTGACAGCATTACACCGTAGTGTTCTTGGCTAGCGTGGGTATAGAGGTGGGGCGTCACAGCTTGGTATCAGAGCCAAACTTCAGAACAATATGGAATATTATAACAAGGATCATCGTCCTAAGTCCATCTTCGGAGCCGTGCTTTAGGATTTAATTCGAGTCTTCGTACCGATTCATCCTATTTTCCTTATGATTCCTGGTTTATCTATCAAGATTGCTTGATATTCAATTTGGTGAATAACCTTTTTCTTCTTCTTCTTTCTTTCTAAAGGAAGAGAAATGTCTAGACCAGGCCGTCCCAGAGCCGTACCGTCTAGTGTTCCACCCCAAGATGGAGTTTTTATGACTGCTCAACAGCTTCTTGATTTAGTGACAAATGCTCAAGCAGCTGGAGCTAACCCGGAACCTACTCACCCAAAGTCGGGGTTTGCACGCTTGTGCAGCGATTACACTAATTTGGGTGGGGAGCCATTCAAAGGTTCCGAAACTATTATTGAAGTACAGGCTTGGCTAAGGTCATGCGATCGAATCTTTTCTCGCATGAATCTTATTGACCTTCACCGAGTTCAGGTGGCCTCTCTTATGCTCCGAGAAAGAGCATTGGACTGGTACGAACTTCTTATTCTGAGATTAATGAAGTGGATCTCTCCTGGGAGCAATTTCGGGAACACTTCGAGTTGAAATTTGTACCAGAAGCAGAGAAAGTGACATTGGTTCGACGATTTATAGACCTTGTTCAAGGTGAGTCCTCCGTGACTGATTACGTCGCCTCGGTCGCTTTCCAAATATGGGGTTGAATACATCAACACCCCTTTAAAGAAGAACCAGAGGTTCGTCTGTGGCTTAAACAGAAATCTGAAGAAGCCATTACTTCGGAAGTTAGAAGTTTCTTTCGACCAACTCATTGATATCGCTCTTCGTCTTCAAGAGGCGGATAGGGAGAATGATGTTGAAGTGGTGGGTTCCAAACCGAGCTTCAACAACAACAAAAAAAAGGACTAATAAATTCAAAGGTCCTTATCCCAATAAGAAAGGGAAACAAGCAACCTCTGTGGCAAAGACTTCTTCCTTTGGTCATGGGGAATGCTATAATTGTGGTTCGAAGGACCATTACGCGAACAAGTGCCCAAAGTCTCTCTCTTGTCGCTACTGCAAAGGTCCCGGTCATGTTATATCTTCATGTCCCAAGCTTCAGGGCAAGAAGAAGGGAAAGTTGAATGTTGCTCAAGCCCCTGGCAACACATCCCGAAATCAAGGTATTTCTCATTCTATCCTTGATGGAATTATTTTATTTCGTTATCATCCTATTCAGTCTTTTCGATACGGGTGCGTCCCATTCTTTTATATCAAAAGAACTTGTTGATACTTTTTCTTTGGATGTTTTGTGTTTAATGACTTCTTTGAGAATTGCGAATCCGGTTGGTGGATCCGCAACAATCAGTTTATTGTGTAAAGATGTCGAGATTATTTTGTGTGATTTTCCTTTCCTAGCCGATTTGCATGTCATGCGTCATTTAGGCTTTGGAATGATTTTGGGAATGGATTGGCTTAACCGTTATGAAGCTCATATCCTATGTCCTGAGCGGACTATTTATCTTCGACATCCTCAATCTGTTAATCAGGTTTCTGTTATTCTTAAAGATTCGGATTCTGCTTTGGTTGCATCTTTATATTCTTTAAACCCACGTGATGACGATGATGATGATGAGGGTGATATTATTTCTCTTATTCACGTCGTTCGTGAATTTTCCGACATATTCGAGCCCGTTTTTGGATTACCACCTAAGTGAGCAATTGAGTTCAAAATTAATCTTATTCCTGGAGCTGAACCTATTACTCGTCCTCCTTATCGTATGTCCAATAAAGAAAATGAGGAGATGCGTAAACAGTTATCCGAATTGGAGACGAAGCAATTTATTCGCTCTAGTTCCTCGCCTTGGGGAGCTTCGGCTATTTTCGTGAAGGAATCCGATGGTACACTTAGGATTTGTGTGGACTACCGCAAGCTTAATGATCTTAATATCAAAAATAAATATCCTTTACCTCGGATTGATGATCTATTCGATCAACTTAGTGGTGCTAGAGTCTTTTCACAATTAGACTTAGCTACTGGATTTCACAAGCTTCGTATTGCAGAGGATAGCATTCCTTTGACATCGTTCCGTACTCGTTATGGATCTTATGAATGGATTGTTATGCCATTTGGTCTAACGAATGCTCCGGCTTATTTCGTTGATCTTATGAATCGAGTTTTCTAACATTTTCTCGACCGGATTGTTCTCATCTTTATTGATGATATTCTTGTGTATTCTAAAACCGAGGAGGAGCATGAAAAACATCTTCGGATTGTATTGGAAACTCTTAGGAGTAACCAATTAAAGGCAAAATTTTCTAAATGCCACTTTTGGCAATCTCGTGTGAAGTTTCTCGGTCATATTATTTTCGAATTCGGAATTTTCGTGGATCCTTCAAAGATTGAAGCGATTCAAGATTGGAAGAGACCGGAGAGTGTGACAGAGATTCGTAGTTTCCTTGGATTGGCAGGTTATTACCGCCGTTTTATCAAAGACTTTTCTAAGATTGTCGTGCCTCTCACTAGCTTAACGAAGAAAGGTGTTAAATACATTTGGTCGGACAAATGTGAAACTTCTTTTCAGAAATTAAAAGAACTTCTTTCTAATGCTCATATTCTTGTTATTCCCGAGGGGAATCAAGATTTCGTTGTTTATACCGATGCCAGCCGCGTTGGTTTGGGTGCCGTTCTTATGCAAAGAGAACGTGTTATTGCTTATGCTTCCAGGCAATTGAAGCCTGCTGAGACTAGATATGCCACTCATGATTTAGAGCTCGCGGCTATTGTTTTTGCTCTTTGGATTTGGCGTCATTACCTTTTAGGAGAGAAATTTGTTCTTTATACCGATCATAAATCCTTGAAGTATTTATTCTCTCAAAGGGAACTTAATTTGCGTCAACAGCGTTGGCTCGAATTTCTTGCACCATATGATCTTGATATTCTTTATGCTCCCGGTAAGGGTAATCGTGTCGCCGATGCCCTTAGCCTTAAACAACAAGCTGTTGTTTCTATGATGATATCCGAATGGAACAATCTCGAGATCTTATCCACTTGTGAGATTCGAGACCGCGTATCCGATTTATGCTCATCATTTTTTATGTAGCCTTGAGGCTCGTCCTTCTCTTTTAGACCGCATTCTTGTAGCTCAAAGGCTAGATCTCGAATTGGCTCTTCTTGGCCAAAATATTAAGGGTAAGATTGATATCGAAAGTTTGAAAGACTTTGATATTGATTTTCATGGCGGCATTCGAAAATTTGGTAGACTTATCGTACCAAATATTGGTGATCTTCGTAAAGATATTTTAGAAGATTCCCATCGTTCTAAATTCACCATTCATCCCGGTAGTAGAAAAATGTACGCGGATATGAAGCGACTTTATTATTGGGAGGGAATGAAACTTGACATCGCTAACTTCGTTAAGCGTTGCATGACTTGCTAACTCGCTAAGGCCGAACATCAAAGGCCCGGTGGGTTATTGCAACCTTTAGAAATTCCAATTTGGAAGTGGGACAAAATTTCCATGGATTTCATAGATGGCCTTCCCCGTTCTCGTTCGGGTCATGATAGCTTATGGGTGATTGTTGGTAGGCTTACTAAATCTGCCCATTTTATTCTCGTTCGGTCTAACTGAACCGTTCCTCTTTTGGCCAATCTCTTTGTTAAAGAGATTGTTAAATTACATGGAGTTCCTACTTCTATTGTTAGCGACCGTGATCCATTGTTTACTAGTGGATTTTGGAAGAATCTTTAAAAAGCTTTGGGAACGAAGCTTAATTTTAGCACCGCTTACCATCCCAAGTCCGATGGACAAACTGAGTGTGTGAATCAAACTCTTGAAGATCTTCTTCGTTCTTGTGTGTTTGATTGTGGTGGAAGTTGGGAAGATCATATTTCACTTGTTGAATTTTCCTATAATAATAGCTTCCAATCTAGTATTGGTATGGCACCTTTCGAGGCACTCTATGGAAGGCCATGCCGATCGCCTTCTTGTTGGCTTGAGGCCGGTGAGAAGTTGGTTTTAGGTCCAGACTTTATTCGTGATTCCATAGAGAAGATTGAACTTATTCGACATAGGATGAAAGAAGCGCAGAGTAGACAAAAATCCTATGCCGATAATCGGAGAAGGAAGTTATAATTTTCTGTGGGAGATCTTTTATTCATTCGTGTGTCACCTATGAAAGGTGTTGTACGTTTCAGTCGATCAGGGAAATTGGCGCCTCGATATATTGGGCCATTTCCTAACACTGAACGTATTGGTTCCATGGCTTATTGCCTTTTATTACCGGCTCAGTTTTCTGCTATGCATGACGTGTTTCATGTTTCCCTATTGTGGAAATGTCTTCGAGATTCCGATTCTATTCTTGAGCCCGGTGTTGTGAAAGAGATTGAAGTTTCACCGAATTTAACTTATGAGCAGCATCCTGTTCGTATTATTGCTTCGGAAGTCAAACGACTTCGAAATAAAGATGTTCCGCTTGTTAAAGTTCAGTGGTCTTTAAATCCTAAGGATTGTTCTTGGGAATCTAGAGAGTTCATCGAGCGAACACATCCGGACTTACTTTCTCGTGCTCTTTGAGGTGAACTTCTTATTTCAAACTTCTTTTTTGTTGAATATGCTTTTATGGTTGTTACTATATATCTTCTTCTTAAATATTGCGAGGACGCAATTTCTTTAAGGAGGGGAGTCCGTAACAACCCGCATATTTGTCGATTTTATATTTAAATATTTTATTAAAATATTTTATCGATACTCGGAATTTTGTCCTATAAGCTACTTTTTTCATACGGTCGAATTAGGACTCGGGACCACTCCCATTGAGTTTAAAATGCCGTTTGCGACCGTTTTGAGTATAAGCTTCGATAAGTTTGGAGAAAGTTGATTTTTGCTACTTTTTACGTAGGGCTTTGGTTTGGGCTGAGCCCAATAACCCCACTTACTAGCTCAGTTCCAATCTCCTCTCCTCTTCATTACTTCATAAATTCCTAATACATTCAAGCTTCATCAAAAATGGGGAAAGAGAAAAGGAATTAGGAAATCCTAAGCCCTAGTTTCCATTAGCAAATCCATCTTCTTGCTCCAAACTCAAGTGAACCCATTGGTAAGCTTTTTCTTCTTCTTCTCCAACTCATTCTCTCTTTGATTTCAGATATTTCCTAAACCTAATTTAGGAAATGTTTCTCTTTTAAGCTTAGATTGAAGCTTCTTGAGTTGTTATTGAAGAGGAATTAATCTTTGCTTGTTTTTAAAGCTTCTCCTTCATTGATTTGGGTTCAAAGGTGAGATTTTTATCTCACATCTATGCTTATATTTATCTTCGAATGTTAGGTATGAATTCCTAACACTTATTCGTGTGCATTTGCCTTTGGTTTGGATTGATTTGGAGAATATTCCAATTTTTGGTGTTTTGAGTTCAATTCGTTAAAAATCCTAACTTTGATGTTTGAACATGTTTTTGGTGATGCATCGAGGAGCATATATGGCCGGGTAGTTGATTGGCATAATCCCTTAGTGCCGTCGCTCGAGAGAATGCAATTTGGTCGAGGTTGGACCTCAATTGGATGGACTGGGAAGGGACTGGCAACAGGTCCGGTCGACCGAGCCCTGCTGCCGGCCGACCGACCTGGTGCCAAGTGCATAAGCACTTCTCTGTTTAAGGTTCGTTCGACCGAGTACAGGGTTCGGCCGACCGACCTGCTTCCCGAGGAATTTTGAGAACAGGGTCCGGTCGACCGAGCTCTGTAGCCGACCGACCGACTTGGTGCATTTTTGCCTATTTCGCCTAGTTGTTTGAATTTCCAACTTTAATCGATTCATGTTGTTTCCTATGTGTTGTTATCATTTGTTATGACTTTGATGACTCCTTTTTAGGATTTTGAATATCCATTTTGATGGATTCTTTATCGGTTTCGTTGGATTTTTATTCACATCTTCGTATGTTAATTTTAGTGATTGATTGTTCCTACAATCTTCTTTGTGATTTGTCACTTTAAAAATATAAAGGTTTTCTATACTAGTAGTAAATATCAAAACTCTTTCTTCAAATGATTTCAACTCTATTATAGTACAAAGCTCGTTTCTTAAACCGTTTTCCAATCTATTAGTATATACAAACCTTTACCTCACTCGTATGAGAAATCTAATTAAACGACTTAGTAAAATAAGTGGTATGAAACGCTTGCGTTTACTTCGTCGGTTAATTCTTGGACTCGTTCGATTGAAACTCTTGTGACAATTTTCTAGTGGAGATCTACAATTTGTTCGTAAATATTTAAGTTAAGCTAGTGGTTATGGGACATGAAGCTAAGCTCATATATTTACTAGCTTACTGTAATTGACACTTCTCGTTGATCATGACGATCATCTTTGTGATTTAGACTAGCATTGTGCGATGTCTCTTTGTCTGCGAGGGAGACTAAACCACGTTTTGTGGAGTTTCGACTCAAATTGGTGGGGTAACAACCCATGGTCTTCGGGCTGTTTGTGGAGCTTCGGCTCAATTTGTGATGGTTAGCAACCATGGAATTAGAATTCCGTTTGTGATACACGTGTTGGTGAGCCTTGTGCTCCCGTTTGTGATAGGCCTTTCCCCCCTTTGTGATTTCTGGATTTCTTGAGATGATTTCTAGAATTTGTGCTTCACCAATTTTCGTGATTTCCATTGTTAAGCTTTATCGATATTTGTGCATTGGTGAATTTGGGCGTCATTGACTTTTGTGATTTCTGGATTTCGTGTGTTGAATTCTGGAATTGGTGTGTCATTGACTTTTGTGATTGACATTGATATTATCGTCAATATTTATGGTTTGGTGAACTAAATTAGGAGTACGACGTTTCTGTGATTCTTGTGTAGAATTTGTGACATTGAATAATCCCTTGATTATTTTCAACTGCTTATATATATAACAGCTTGGCATCATGATTATTATGTGTTTAGTCATATCTCTTATTCTATATCGTTTCATCCGATATTTATAGTTAGACTGATCCGTTTATTATTTTCTTATCAAATAATACTCAGGTCAGACCGAGATGTTACAGGTGCTTCTGCTTGACTTCTTCTCAGGGATTCATTACTCTGACTTTTGGCAAACTACTTAGATTTGTAGTTTATTTTGTTGTATACACTTGAGATATAGACTCATAGTTGTATTCTTTTGTATAGCACGTGTTGCTATTCTTTTGTATTATTGTGGATCTTTTTGACCACTACTCTGATATACACTTCCATGTGTTAATTATATATTCATATCTTCTTCCGCCTTTGTGATATGAATTATCTGTGACTGATTTATGTTATGTTTATTTCTGTATTTGTTTCCGAAGATATTATAGCCACTGTGTAGTAGTTTTGAGTTTGTGTCGGTATGTCGGATTTCGTTATACTATCTGATATATCGATGCTCGCACAAAGCAATTACACGGATGGTCGCTCCTCAACAGCCTTATTCTCCGTGCTAGTTGACAGCATTACACCGTAGTGTTCTTGGCTAGCGTGGGTATAGAGGTGGGGCATCACATCCTATTTTATATTTCTATATTCATTCATTAATGCATATCTTCACTCACTTCCTATTTTATTGCAATATATTTCTATACTCATTCATTAATGCATATCTTCACTCACTTCCTATTTTATTGCAATATATTTCTATACTCATTCATTAATGCATATCTTCACTCACTTCCTATTTTATTGCAATATATTTCTATACTCATTCATTAATGCATATCTTCACTCACTTCCTATTTTATTTGCAATATATTTCTATATTCATTCATTAATGCACATCTTTACTTACTTCCTATTTTATTGCAATATATTTCTATATTCATTCATTAATGCATATCTTCACTCACTTCCTATTTTATTTGTAATATATTTCTATATTCATTCATTAATTCATATCTTCACTTACTTCCTATTTTATTGCAATATATTTCTATACTCATTCATTAATGCATATCTTCACTCACTTCCTATTTTATAGCAATATATTTCTATACTCATTAATTAATGCATATCTTCACTTACTTCCTATTTTATTGCAATATATTTCTATACTCATTCATTAATGCATATCTTCACTCACTTCCTATTTTATTTGCAATATATTTTTATATTCATTCATTAATGCACACATACAAATTAAAAATTCTAAATCCCTTTTAATTATTCCATCTATGCTCCATTCCTTCACTTAATGCACAATTAGCATTCCTTATTCAAATTTGTTACATTTCCTTATATCCACTTCATAAATAAATTGGTATTCCGTTTTCCATTTATTACTAACTTAAATTATTGCAATTTATTATCTAACATACAATTTGAATTTATTTTCAAATTTTCACCATTAAATTAATTAACATCTTCTAATAGTAAATAAAAAGGATTGAGCAAATTAAAATTTCTATTCAGTTATATTTTATCAATATATTGATACTTAGGCAAAATCAAATTCTTGTCTTTAATTACCCTTTTCATAATTTCAACTTAATCAACCATTTCAACATGCAACTCATAATAACTTTTTATAAGTATGCATGGAATCATCATTTATTCCAATCTTTACTTAATTTACATAATAAATTCCCTTTATTTATTTTAAATTTACACAAAGGTATAAATCTTTCACTATTTCAATCATTAGATTTTTATTCAGATTACTAATAATCAAGTTTTTAAATACCGTTGCTATATTTTAATTTAGCGTTCATTCCAATACTAATTTATCATCTTCATTTTTTTCTTTTTTTCTTTTGTTTTCTACAAAAAAATAAATTACAAGATCCTATTTAATTAACAATTTAATTGTCGAAATTTACGGGTCGTTGCACTCTCCCCCACTCAAAACTTTTCGTCCCCAAAAAGGGAAAGAAGGGAAAAGAAGAATTTCGAAATCAATATCATATTTAAATATTATATTTATAAAAAATTAAATTTACAAAATTAGTTAATTTAGCTAAAATATACAAATTTATATAAAGTGAAATATTTAAGCGGTTTCAACCATTAATCAACCAATCAATACAACAACCATCAACTTTACAAACAGCATACATACACAAGACAAAGCAACCATTTAATCCAACAAACAAATAGTTGTTCGGGTTCAAAACTTGAAATTGTATGGAATGAAAATAACTATCAAGTGCATCCTTTACTCAACAGTCTTAGATGGAACAACGATAGATTATTTATTCATCCAACAACTTCAAATTCTCTTACCCAACCAACCATAAGTCAAACAATAGCAATTCAAACCAACAACCAAATTAACTTATTATACATTTATTTCATGCTTTAGTTGTTTAATTTCTTTTCTTTCATTTATTGAGTGATTCCTTCATTACTTACAATTTTCATTTTTCATTTATTACAATATTCATTATATTTGCATTCCGTTTTATTTACTTAAGTTTATAATCATCTATTTATAATACTTAAAATTTCCATTTTAACTTAGGTTTATACATTTAATTCTCATTTTCTAACAGCAAATTCATTGAATACCTTTATTACCTCAAGATTCACTTATAAGATTTCCCCTTACATTTTCTTACCAACATTGCAACTTTTATTATATGGTAAGTTATATATATGCTTTAAGAATGTAGGTGAAAATTATACAAGTTTCTTCTCAATTCCTTTAATTAATTAATGGTTCAATAATTATGTATATTCGTTTTATAAATTACAATTTCAACTTACTTTTATTTTCATTCATTTATTTAATGCTTACATTTCTATTATATTTAATAATGGTAACAATTTAACTACACAAAATTTGCAATTTTATACATCCATTGTTATAAATAAAGAAGTTCATTAATTCATTTAATAATGTTTACAATCGTTTATTTACATTACTTATCTTCCTATTGCATTAAATTTTTACTTTAATTAAAGGTTCCAATTTCTACACTTATTGAACTATTAATTAACTGGAACTTAAGAACCAAATACCGGGTTTAATTTTAAAATCATTTAAAATAATAGATAGATATCTATTCTTAACATATATATATATATATATATATATATATATCCAACTATGATTAAAACGATAAAAATTTTCTTAAACAATTCTGCAGTAAATTTCTACAGTAGCCTTCCGACTTCGAAACTCGAAAATGAAAGTCGATGATGCGTGCACTCATCACCGAAATTATTTTCCAGCAACAGGGAGGAAAGTACTAAACTTATTTTTTCCGAAATCTTCTTTAAAACAATTTTTCCGAATTATATTGATATATTTATATCAGAAAATACTTATAAATAATATTATTATATTCCAAAATTTATTCGAAAAAAATTTCAAAACCCCGAAACTTAAGTTCTAAATTTCCAAATTTCATCAATCTTATTTTCCAATCTAACTTATATTATTAATTATACACTTTATCACCTAACAACCAATCTATTGCAGCCAAATATAGATATAGATTGAAAAATTTATTTTATATATAGAAAATATAATAGGAAAAATTATTTCATTCACCTATATTAAAACAGATATTATGTCGGTCTGTCCTATTTAGTGTTTAGAAACCCCTATTGATGTTACAGCGTCCCATGCATCAACCAGAATTTATAAATACAAAACGAAACAGATTAACACAATATTAAAACCTTTTTATAACACTAACAAGTACGCTCTCTCATATATATACACTCAGCGACTCCCATAGGGTATTACTACCCTATTAACAAAGAGTCAAACCCCACAAAGCCAAGGTTTATCGCTAAACCAAAGCCCTGATACCAACTGTAACATCCCGCCTTTTCACACGATTTAAACAGACACACTTGCCATTTCAAACCATACAGAAGGGCGGATCGTTATGGGGTAAATAAGAAAAACAAGAAAGACAGAAAAAGAAAACAGAATCTCGCAGTAGAAGGATAAAATATAATAATAAAATATATAGTTTATAAATCTGTTTACAAAACATTTATATACAACATATCAGAGTTACACATACCAATAACAATGCAGCGGAATAGTGTGAGTGTGGTACAATAATATAAATAATAGTAATACGAATCTTCGTCTTCGTCCTCCAGAGCTAAAACTTCAATCCTGAAACGCTCGGACTGACTCGAGCGAATTTGAAAAGACAAAACACTCGAGTCAGAACTAAAAGATCTTATGTGAGTTAAATTAACAAAATAAATATGAGTACAGTAACTCAAGAGATGCTCGGGATTTACATCTCTTAAGGATCCGTTAAACTATTTACTATATAGTATATTGCGCTATTATAATAGTGTCTAATTGTAAAATAAACATACTTTTAAATAGCGTTAAGGAGTGACCCAATATTCCCCTTAACACGTAATAGTCCCAGTAGTCCATCCAATATCATAGTCCCTCCTGATCGGGAAGCCACCAGAGGATACCACAGGGGCTACGGGAGAAATCCAAACTCGTACATGGCGTGATAGGGTAGGTGACACGGCACAACTAGGCAATGCCAGGGTAGACATACCAATTGCTATCCGGGCTGATGGAAACGCGTAGCCACAGCTACCGCCCACCTCGAAACAACTCCCCAAAAAAAAAATCAAAGTAAAGTGGACACTAAACCAATCCAAAGTCAAAGTATAATATCGAAGAGGAGTGTCCGATCAGAGGAATGACCTCATTGGCCCGAGAATCGCTCCTGTTTTAGCCACCTTATGCCAACTCACGGGAGTCGGGTCCACGTTTTACCTTGCAGGAAACGCCTCCACCAACCTACTTCATTCTGGAATCTCCACCGCGTACAAGGTTAGTCAAAGTGGTTTTCGGTATCGACAGAGAGTATGTCCATATCCGATCCCGGTCTCTTTGCCAACCAATCGTTATTATAACACCGCGGTCATTTAAAAATAATTATACTTTTAAAACCAAAATAAAATATCCATTTCAAACCCATATAAAAACGATATCATTTTATTTTCCAATATATATTATTTCCAAAATCATAGGGTTTCCAAAGTAAAATATTTAGAAATCAAAACTCTTGAATATAATATTTCCAACTTATACTACCTTGAAAAACATAGTGTTGAAACAAATTTCCATCTCTTAAATGGTTAAATATTTAACTACTTTTATAAAACAAAATAGCTTCTTTAGATTTCACAAATCAATTCTAAATATCGATTTAACTTCCTAATACCATTTCAATTCTTTATGGTTAAAAGCTTTAAATATTTCACCATTTCAAAAACAAACTTATTTGACAAACCCATATGTATCAAATCCAATTACTTATTATTTAGACTTGAAATGTTTACTTATTGAATTCAATATAATTTAAGTAAACCTTTAACTTCACATAACTGAAAAAAATTTCAATTTACTTAACTTGATATATTCCTTAAAAACAACCTGATACTTATTTAAATCACTTTACACAAAATCAAGTTATAAATCATATCCATTAAAAATTTAACTTTTATTTAAATTCCAATTTAACTTAATATTCAACTTCCAATTTTATTCTCATTTAAGTCAATAGAACTACCAGAAATTAAATTTTAATTAAATGCTTAATCGTGTTTGATCTTAAAATCAAACTTCGGTTTATACTTCAAATCAATTTTTATACAAAGCCTAAAACCGGAAAATTTCTATATATATATAGCTTTTATTAATGACCAAATCAAAACCCATAAACCATATATATATATGTGTAGCTTTACAAAACCATAGTAAAACATTTCCAAAAATAATTTTATATATTTACCGCGGTGCCTGTATAAAATTTTCTATCCTATGGTCAAGTGATACGGATGTTTATCATTTCAATCCAGGTTGCATATCATTTCAAACCACAATCCCGAATGAAATGAAAAATGCATGATATCTTGCAGTTTAATGATATAAAATAAAACATCCATTCATCCAAATATCAATCATCAACAATTATTTGCAATCATCGTCCAATTTAAACAGTCATCGATATAGAGCATATAAATTATACAGGTAATAAATAACAGTTTATATTCAATAATAAATTTAATAACTATTAACTAGCAGTTTATATGCAAAATAAATTCTAACTGTAAATTTATAAGCAATAATTAAATAATAAACAGTTAAATAAATAAAAATGCGAATTAACTGAGAAGATGAATAAAACATGCCAAACAAATCATATATAAATTTCTGCTCATATCTAAAAATCAATTTAACAAACACAAAATATTTAGAAGTTGTGAGTGGGTTAAAACACTCACCTTTTGAATTTAAATCGAATTTAAATTCAATTTAAACTCAAAAATTCGACAGTCTTCGAATTGGTCCAAACTAGTTCCAAACTGTCCGGAATTTAATTATGATCCTAACAAAAAAGTTTCACGTGAATCCGAGGTCGTATGAAAAAGTTATGCGATTTAAACGATTTGAAAATCAAAATAAATTATAAAACAAAACAAACCTTAATTAAATACTCGCCACGTCACTATCGTCTTCCACGCGCTTTAGCTATAGGAGCACGCGAATATGTTTCCAGACCGAACCCAAAACGAAAAACGAACACCACCAGTAGATTGCGTATTCTGAGAACTCCAACATATAATTTTTCTGGAATTTTTAGAGGAGTTTGAATTTTGACTTTTATTTGGATTGAAACTGGATCTAGAAATTGTCTGTTGCCATTGAAGAAGAGAAGAAGTTGAAGAAGAGACTATACAGAGGAATGAAGATGGAGGCTAGGGTTTCACCGCCTATTTATAGATAGATCGCAAATGTGATGCCCCACCTCTATACCCACGCTAGCCAAGAACATTACTGTGAATGCTGTCAACTAACACGGAGAATAAGGCTGTTGAGGAGCGACCATCCGTGTAATTGCTTTTCGCGAGCATCGATATGTCAGATAGTATATCATGCATTTCTTATCAAGAGGGAAATCCGACATACCGACACAAACTCAAAGCTACTACACAGTGGCTATAATATCTTCAGAAACAAATATAGATTAAACATAACATAAATCAGTCACAGACAATTCATATCACAAAGGCGGAAATAGATATGAATATAACACATGGAAGTGTACATCAGAGTAGTGGTCAAACAAGATCCACAATATCAAAAAGAATAGATACAAGTGCTAGACAAAAGAATAAGTATACATCATAGAGTCTGTATCTCAAATGTATACAACAAAAACTACTAAACTAAAGTAGTTAGCCAAAAGTCAGAAGATGGTTCCAGATAGGAAGCCATGAGGAAGGACCTGTAATATCTCAGTCTGACCCGAGTATTATTTAATAGGAAAATAATAAATGGATCAGTCTAGCTATAAATATCAGATGAAATGATATAGAATAAGAGATATGACTAAACATACAATAATCACAATGCCAAGTTGTGATATATAAGTAATTGAAAATCAACAAGAGATTAATCAATTTCACAATAATCTACTCAAGGATCAAAAGGAATGTCATACTCCTAATTTCATTCACCAAGCCACAATAAATGACATATATATCAATGCCAATTGTAAAAGTTGGTGAAACATAAATTCCAGAATTCAACACACGAAATCCAGAAATCACAAGAAAAAGGATGGCCAATCCCATAAAAATGAGCCGGAGCTCCTCCAGACAGGGTATAGTCCCCCATTGCGGACATTGAGCCGAAGCTCCTCCTGGTGAGTCAAAACTCCTCCTGACAGGGTATAGTCCCCCATTGCGGACTTTGAGCCGAAACTCCTCCTGGTGATCCGAAGTTCCTCATGACAGGGTATAGTCCCCCATTGCGGACATTGAGCCGAAGCTCCTCCTGGTGAGCCAAAACTCCTCCTGACAGGGTATAGTCCACCATTGCGGACTTTGAGCCGAAGCTCCTCCTGGTGAATCAAAACTCCTCCTGATAGGGTATAGTCCCCCATTGCGGACTTTGAGCCGAAGCTCCTCCTGGTGAGCTGAAGCTCCTCAAAAATGAAGTATCGTCCTAGACATGGACAAAGAGACATCGCACATTGCTAGTCTAAATCGCAAGGATGATCGTCATGATCAACGAGAAGTGTCGATTACAGTAAGCTATTAAATATACGAGCTTAGCTTCATGTCCCATAACCACTAGCTTAACTTAAATATTTACGAACAAATTGTAGGTCTCCACTAGAAAATTGTCACAAGAGATTCAATCGAACAAGTCCAAGAATTAACCGACGAAGTAAACGCAAGTGTTTCATACCACTTGTTTTACTAAGTCGTTTAATTAGATTTCTCATACGAGTGAGGTAAAGGTTTGTATATACTAATAGATTGGAAATCGGTTTGAGAAAATGAGCTTTGTTATAAAATAGTATTGAAATCATTTGAAGAAAGAGTTTTGATATTTACTACTAGTATAGAAAACCTTTTATATTTTTAAAGTGACAAATCACAAAGAAGATTGTAGGAACAATCAATCACTAAGATTCACATACGAAGATGTGAATAAAAATCCAACGAAACCGATAAAGAATCCATCGACATGGATATTCAAAAATCCCTAAAAAGGAGTCATCAAAGTCATAATAAAGGATAACAACACATAGGAAACAACACGAATCGATTAAAGTTGGAAATTCAATCAACTAGGCGAGATAGGAAAATTGCACCAGGTCGGTCGACCGGACTCCCTGAGTCGGTTGACCGAACCAAAAACAGAAGTGCATGGGGTAGCAGGTCGGTCGACCGGACCCTGAGCTCGGTCGACCGAGCCCTGTAGCCTGCACTTCCAAACAGAGTCAGGAAGTGCCCGTTCTACAGGTCGGTCGACCGGCCCAGGGGCTCGGTCGGCCGAACCTGTTGCTGGCACCCCATGCCCTATCTCAAATGAGGTGCAACTCACGATCAATTTGCAATCGCACGAGCAGCGGCGCTAAGGGTTTATGCCAATCGACTACCCGGCCCTATATGCTCCTCGATGCATCACCAAAAACATGTTCAAACATCAAAGCAATGATTTTTAAAGAATTGAACCCAAAACACTAAAAATTGGAATATTCACCAATTTAATCGAAACCAAAAGCAATTGCACAAGAATAAGTGTTAGGAATTCATACCTAACAATCGAAGATAAATATAAGCATAGATGTGAGATAAAAATCTCACCTTTGAACCCAAAAACAATGAATGAGAAGCTTGAAGACAAGGGGAGATCAACCACACTTCAATCTCAACACTAGAAGCTTGAATGTAAACTTAAAAGAAGAACATTCCCTAAGTTAGATTTAGGAAATTTATGAAATCAAAGAGAGAATGAGTTGGAGAAGAAGAAGGAGATGCTTACTAATGGGTTCTCTTTGATTTTGGAGCAAGAACTTGAGCTAGCAAGAGGAACTAGGGCTTGGAGTTTCTAATTCCCATTCTGTTCCACCATTTTTGCTTGAGCTTGAGTGTTAGGAATATGAAATGAAGTAATGAAGAGTTGGAGGTGGTTGGGACTGAGTTAGTAAGTGGCTAATGGGTCAGCCCAAACCAAAGCCCTAAGTGAAAAAGGTCAAAATTCTACTATCTCCAAACATATCGAAGTTTATACTCAAAAAGGTCGCAAACGTCATTTTGAACTCAATGGGGGTGGTCTCGAGTCCCAATTCGACTGTGTGCAAAAAGTAGCTTTTCGGACCAAAATCCGACGAACGATAGAATATTTAAATAAAATATTTAAATATAAAATCGATAAATATGCGGGTTGTTACAGACTCCCCTCCTTAAAGAAATTGTGTCCTCGCAATACTTAAGAAGAAAATGAGAAGTAACAACCATAGAAGCATATCAACACAAAAGAAAATTGAAATAAGAATTTCACTATAAAGAGCACGAAAGAGTTAGCAAGAACGGGATCGCTTAATGAATTCTCTAGATTCCCATGAGTAATCCCTAGGATTTGAGAACCATTGAACTCTCGCAAGAAAAACATCTTTATTTCGAAGTCGTTTGAGCTCCGAAGCAATAATTCGAATAGGATGTTGCTCAAAAATCAAATCTGGTGAAACTTCAATTTCCACAATATCACCGGGCTCAAGAATGAAAACCGGAATCCCTAAGGCATTTCCGTAGATGAAAGACGTGGGGAACGTCAAGAATAGCAGAAAATTGAGCCGGTGCAACGGCGTAGTACAAAAACGGTACGCCCGAGGAACTAGAAACTCAAATAATTTGGGACATCAGCGTAGTACAAAAACGGTACGCCCAATGAACCAAAGCAAAGACATTGATGTAGTACATACGGTACATCCAATGAATCAAATAGCAAAAACATTGATGTAGTACAAACAGTACATCCAATGAATCCAAAAGCAAAGACATTGATGTAGTACAAACGGTACATCCAATGAATCAACTAGAAAAGACATTGATGTAGTACAAATGGTACATACAATGAATCGAATAGCAAAGACATTGATGTAGTACAAACGGTACATCCAATGAATCGAGAAGCAAAGACATTGATGTAGTACAAACGGTACATCCAATGAATCGAATAGCAAAGACATTGATGTAGTACAAACGGTACATCCAATGAATCGAAAAGCAAAGACATTGATGTAGTACAAACGGTACATCCAATGAATCAAATAGCAACGACATTGATGTAGTACAAACGGTACATCCAATGAATCCAATAGCAAAGACATTGATGTAGTACAAACGGTACATCCAATGAATCAAAAGTAAAGACATTGATGTAGTACAAATGGTACATCCAATAAATCAAATGAGACGGAACATCGATGTAGTAATAACAGTACATCCGATGAACCGAACACCATAAAAAAACACCGGACATTAGTCCATAAAAGGAATGAGATAAACTCAATAAAACGAAGTATACCAAAATCTCCGATGAACTTGATAGAAAGATAATTCCATTCAGACAACATCAAAGAATCAACCACTTGTTGCTTACGACAAAGCGCATTGGCAACACGATTTCCCTTCTCGGGAATAAAAGAATATCAAGGTCATAAGATGCTAGGAACTCGAGTCAACATGAAGTTCCTTATGAGAAAATAAATATTCCAAGGATTTATGATAGAGATGGAGAACAAATTCCTCCCCTAAAAATGATGATGCAAAACTCTAAAAGTAGAAACAATAACCGCGAGCACTAGATCATGAGTGGTATATCTAGTCTCGATAGGCTATAATGATTTAGAAGCACAAGTGATAGCACGTTCTCCTTTGCAAGAGAACGACATACAAACCAATATGACTAGTATCGGTACAAATAGCAAAGTCTTGGTTCCCCTTCAGGAATCATAAGAATAAGAGTATTGAAAAGAAAGAATTTCTTTTAAATAATCTTCTTTCCTGAAAAGTTAAAACTTTCAAATTACATTTATCATTATGTAATAATCTTTCTAGAAAAATTTACTATTTTCAAGTTAATATACCGTGTCTGACTGTCTCATCAAAGCGTTTAGGAGATTCTTATCGATAACGTTGATCAAGCGCATCGACCAGAATTCTTAACACACTAAATGGGCAATACAATCACAAAATCATCTTCTATATAGTAAACATGTTTCTTAAAAACCTTTAAGAATATTCTTTGCTTGTTTAAGAACAAATCAAATTGTACTTATAAATAAATCTTATGAAAAAGATTTGCAAAATTTTAAATTTCAATTTTCATCCAAAAATCAATAAATAAAAGAATGTCTCATCGAAATATTCATACAATATTTGATATATAAAATGGATGAAATAAGCTGGACAAATTGAATGACAAAATAAGTCATTCATTAGAATCATAACGAGTGCGGAGTGCGTAAGTGGAATGCTAACTCACGTGACTCGTATCCAAATGAAAATCGGTGGCAAGGTCAAACTGAAAAGACCTTAGCACCACACAAAAGATTACTTCGGTGATAATCCTAAGACAAGCTCAAAAATACCGGAAAATTTCTCTAACTACATGAATGAGAGAAATAACACTTTCCTTCTAAGGGGGCTTAAGGAATAAAATGATGCCATCAAGTTGGAATCAAAATCATAAAGAAAAAATAGAAATCTGCTTAACAGATTGAAAATGTCGAAGAGGAATAGTCCACACGAGAAAATAGGATATAGGCTTCACAATGATTAAGCCGATCCTTACAAAAATCAATTCCGAAGCCTAAGTAAAAATATCGGCTCGGAAAGAATAAACCACATAAAATAATTTCGACATCAAATAAAAGCGAATTGAGTGTTGCAGATCTACCATCCGGATTCGCAATCCTCAAAGAAGTCAACAAGCCCAAAATATTCAAAGGAAAAGAATCGACAAGTTCTTTTGATATAAAATAGTGAGCCATATCAAAAATAACTCAAATAGAAAGTTCACGAAATAAAACAATGCCATCAAGGATTGAGTGAAAAATACCTTGACTAAGAGAAGAGTTGCTAGGGGCTTGCAGCTTTCCTTCTCTCCTGCTTTGACGCTTGGGACATGAAGAGATATAATGATCCGCACTTTTGCAATAGCGGCAAGAAATAGACCTTGGACACCTATTTATATAGTGGTCCCTAGAGCCACAATTGTAGCATTCTCCGCGATTAGGGATGGGAGTATTTGCTATAGAAGTCTCTTGCTTCGCCCTCTTGTTAGGATTAGGACTTTCAAACCTAATAAAGGGATGCCTCTTCTTGTTGTTGTTGGAGTTCGGTTTGGCACTCCCAACCTCGACATCAATTTCTCTATCGGCCTCTTCAAGACGAAGAGCGATATCAATAAGCTGTTCAAATGAAACCTCAAGTTTCAATAGTAATGACTTCTTAAGATTCTTATTCAAGCCATAGACAAATCTCTGATTTTTCTTCAATGGGGTGTTAATGTATTCAACCCCGTATTTGGATAGAGATTCAAAAGATGCGACATAGTCTGTCACAGAAGATCCACCTTGAACAAGGTCAATAAAACGCCGTGCTAAAGTTACTTTTTCAGCCTCCGGCACAAATTTCAATTCGAATCTTTCCCGGAATTGCTCCCAAGTGAGATCCGCCTCAACGATTTCAGAAATTAAAAGCTTATACCAATCTAACGCTCTTTCTTGGAGCATGCTAGAAGCCACTTGGACTCGATGAAGGTCAATAAGGTTCATGCGAGAAAAGATGCGATCGCGTGATTTAAGCCAAACCTGAATTTCTATAACACTCTCGGATCCCCTGAATGGCCTTCCACCCAAATCGGTATAGTCTCTGCACAAGCGTGCAAAACCGGATCTAGGATGAGTAGGCTCTGGAATGGGTCCTGCAGCTTGAGCGTTCTTCACGAGATCTAAAAGCTGCCGAGCAGACATGAATACTCCATCCTGAGGAGTAGCACTAGATTGACCGGCGCTGGGACGGCCTGGTCTAACCATTTCTCTTCCATAAGAAAGAAAGAAGGAAGAAGAAGAAGGTTATTCACAAAATGAATATCAAGCAATCTTGATAGATAAAACAAGGAATCATAAAGAAAATAGGATGAATCGGTACGAAGACGGGAATTAAATCCTAAAGCATGACTCCTAAGATGGACTTACGATGATGATCCTTGTTAAATTATTCTACATTGTTCCGAAGTTTGGCTCTGATACCAAGCTGTGACGCCCCACCTCTATACCCACGCTAGCCAAGAACATTACTGTGAATGCTGTCAACTAACACGGAGAATAAGGCTGTTGAGGAGCGACCATCCGTGTAATTGCTTTGCGCGAGCATCAATATGTCAAATAGTATAACATGCATTTCTTATCAAGAGGGAGATCCGACATACCGACACAAACTCAAAGCTACTACACAGTGGCTATAATATCATCAGAAACAAATATAGAAATAAACATAACATAAATCAGTCACAGACAATTCATATCACAAAGGCGGAAATAGATATGAATATAACACATGGAAGTGTACATCAGAGTAGTGGTCAAACAAGATCGACAATATCAAAAAGAATAGATACAAGTGCTAGACAAAAGAATAAGTATACATCATAGAGTCTGTATCTCAAATGTATACAACAAAAACTACTAAATTAAAGAAGTAAGCCAAAAGTCAGAAGATGGTTCCAGATAGGAAGCCATGAGGAAGTACCGGTAATATCTCAGTCTGACCCGAGTATTATTTAATAAGAAAATAATAAACCGATCAGTCTAGCTATAAATATCAGATGAAATGATATAGAATAAGAGATATGACTAAACATATAATAATCACAATGCCAAGCTGTGATATATAAGTAATTGAAAATCAACAAGAGATTAATCAATTTCACAATAATCTACTCAAGGATCAAAAGGAATGTCATACTCCTAATTTCATTCACCAAGCCACAATAAATGACATATATATCAATGCCAATCGTAAAAGTTGGTGAAACATAAATTCCAAAATGTAGCACACGAAATCCAGAAATCACAAGAAAATGGATGGCCAATCCCATAAAAATGAGCCGGAGCTCCTCCAGACAGGGTATGGTCCCCCATTGCGGACATTGAGCCGAAGCTCCTCCTGGTGAGTCAAAACTCCTCCTGACAGGGTATAGTCCCCCATTGCGGACTTTGAGCCGAAGCTCCTCCTGGTGAACCGAAGTTCCACATGACAGGATATAGTCCCCCATTGCGGACATTGAGCCGAAGCTCCTCCTGGTGAGCCAAAACTCCTCCTGACAGGGTAGAGTCCCCCATTGCGGACTTTGAGCCGAAGCTCCTCCTGGTGAATCAAAACTCCTCCTGATAGGGTATAGTCCCCCATTGCGGACTTTGAGCCGAAGCTCCTCCTGGTGAGCCGAAGCTCCTCAAAAATGAAGTATCGTCCTCGACATGTACAAAGAGACATCGCACATTGCTAGTCTAAATCGCAAAGTCGTCATGATCAAGGAGAAGTGTCGATTACAGTAAGCTAGTAAATATATGAGCTTAGCTTCATGTCCCATAACCACTAGCTTAACTTAAATATTTACGAACAAATTGTAGGTCTCCACTAGAAAATTGTCACAAGAGATTCAATCGAACAAGTCCAAGAATTAACCGACGAAGTAAACGCAAGCATTTCATACCACTTGTTTTACTAAGTCGTTTAATTAGATTTCTCATACGAGTGAGGTAAAGGTTTGTATATACTAATAGATTGGAAATCGGTTTGAGAAAACGAGCTTTGTTATAAAATAGTATTGAAATCATTTGAAGAAAGAGTTTTGATATTTACTACTAGTATAGAAAACCTTTTATATTTTTAAAGTGACAAATCACAAAGAAGATTGTAGGAACAATCAATCACTAAGATTCACATACGAAGATGTGAATAAAAATCCAACGAAACCGATAAAGAATCCATCGAAATGGATATTCAAAAATCCCTAAAAAGGAGTCATCAAAGTCATAATAAAGGATAACAACACATAGGAAACAACACGAATCGATTAAAGTTGGAAATTCAATCAACTAGGCGAGATAGGCAAAATTGCACCAGGTCGGTCGACCGGACTCCCTGAGTCGGTTGACCGAACCAAAAACAGAAGTGCATGGGGTAGCAGGTCGGTCGACCGGACCCTGAGCTCGGTCGACCGAGCCCTGTAGCCTGCACTTCCAAACAGAGGCAGGAAGTGCCCGTTCTACAGGTCGGTCGACCGGCCCAGGGGCTCGGTCGGCCGAACCTGTTGCTGGCACTCCCATGCCCTATCTCAAATGAGGTGCAACTCACGATCAATTTGCAATCGCACGAGCAACGACGCTAAGGGTTTATGCCAATCGACTACCCGACCCTATATGCTCCTCGATGCATCACCAAAAACATGTTCAAACATCAAAGCTATGATTTTTAAAGAATTGAACCCAAAACACTAAAAATTGGAATATTCACCAATTCAATCCAAACCAAAAGCAATTGCACAAGAATAAGTGTTAGGAATTCATACCTAACAATCGAAGATAAATATAAGCATAGATGTGAGATAAAAATCTCACCTTTGAACCCAAAAACAATGAATGAGAAGCTTGAAGACAAGGGGAGATCAACCACACTTCAATCTCAACACTATAAGCTTGAATGTAAGCTTAAAAGAAGAACATTCCCTAAGTTAGGTTTAGGAAATTTCTGAAATCAAAGAGAGAATGAGTTGGAGAAGAAGAAGGAGATGCTTACTAATGGGTTCTCTTTGATTTTGGAGCAAGAACTTGAGCTAGCAAGAGGAACTAGGGCTTGGAGTTTCTAATTCCCATTCTCTTCCACCATTTTTTCTTGAGCTTGAGTGTTAGGAATATGAAATGAAGTAATGAAGAGTTGGAGTGGGTTGGGACTGAGTTAGTAAGTGGCTAATGGGTTCAGCCCAAACCAAAGCCCTAAGTGAAAAAGGTCAAAATTCTACTATCTCCAAACATATCGAAGTTTATACTCAAAAAGTTCGCAAACGTCATTTTGAACTCAATGGGGGTGGTCTCGAGTCCCAATTCGACTGTTTGCAAAAAGTAGCTTTTCGGACCAAAATCCGACGAACGATAGAATATTTAAATAAAATATTTAAATATAAAATCGATAAATATGCGGGTTGTTACAGCAAAAGAATAGGTGTGCACGAATTTTAACGTGCAAACGGAAATGGTCCCAAAAGATAAATAATATTAATTACGCACTTTACGGATTTAGGAAATAAATAAATTCCTTATCATTTACATTTTATTTTAAACGTATTTAAAAATGTAAATCTAGACGTTTCGTTTACGTTTCAAAATATATCCACAATTTTATTAATTTCCAAATTGATCTAAACAAATTTAGATGTAAATTAAAAGCTGATAAGTCTATCCATTGCAGTGTTAATTTCTCCACTTCTTTATATTTAGAAATTATAAATTAATTTTTCAAAAACCTATTTTTTTGATTTTCAAACTTTTATATTCTCATCTTTTACCAATAATAAGGATGCACTAACATTTGTTCATGGTTTCACCTTATTATCCTCAAATTCCATTTTAATTTGTAATAATTACAATTGTTGAATTTTGATACTTTAATTAAATTTATACATCTTGCTTTCTATACTATAAATCAACCAGTGGTCCTATTTTATATAGAATTAGCAAAATTTCATCTTATAAAATTAACCTCCTTCAATTACAAAACAAAATCTACGCTAACTGGACAATTCAAGTCAATTAATTGTAATTGATTTCTCATAAATTGTTATAAATAAAATTTGAAATCTTCATAATTTCGTTTATTGATTTACAATCTTACTATTAAATAAATTGACATTTAGCATTGAATTATATTCCATTCCATAAATGAATTTATAAGTTTATTTCAAATTAACGTACTACTTGATTTCCTTAGATTATAAGTTATTCTATCAGTCAGTCATCTTTTTTTTAAAATCATTAATTAAGGTCCCAATTAGGTTAATTTATCTGGATTTCATTCCTTTATTACATCATTCATCACATAACAATTAACTAACTTTTCTATGCATCTTATTTCACTTATATCTTGTAGTTATTTTCTAAACTCATACTTGTAATATCCAATATCATTTTATATTTCAATCGATTCTCACTTATTCCTATTTTATTGCAATATATTTCTATACTCGTTCATTAATGCATATCTTCACTCACTTCCTATTTTATTGCAATATATTTCTATATTCATTCATTAATGCATATCTTCACTCACTTCCTATTTTATTTGCAATATATTTCTATACTCATTCATTAATGCATATCTTCACTTACTTCATATTTTATTGCAATATATTTCTATATTCATTCATTAATGCATATCTTCACTCACTTCCTGTTTTATTTGTAATATATTTCTATATTCATTCATAAATGCATATCTTCACTCACTTCCTATTTTATATTTCTATATTCATTCATTAATGCATATCTTCACTCACTTCCTATTTTATTGCAATATATTTCTATACTCATTCATTAATGCATATCTTCACTCACTTCCTATTTTATTGCAATATATTTCTATACTCATTCATTAATGCATTTCTTCACTCACTTCCTATTTTATTTGCAATATATTTCTATATTCATTCATTAATGCACATCTTCACTTACTTCCTATTTTATTGCAATATATTTCTATATTCATTCATTAATGCATATCTTCACTCACTTCCTATTTTATTTGTAATATATTCCTATATTCATTCATTAATGGATATCTTCACTTACTTCCTATTTTATTGCAATATATTTCTGTACTCATTCATTAATGCATATCTTCACTCACTTCCTATTTTATTGCAGTATATTTCTATACTCATTCATTAATGCATATCTTCACTTACTTCCTATTTTATTGCAATATATTTCTATACTCATTCATTAATGCATATCTTCACTTACTTCCTATTTTATTGCAATATATTTCTATACTCATTCATTAATGCATATCTTCACTCACTTCCTATTTTATTTGCAATATATTTCTATATTCATTCATTAATGCATAAAAATTCTAAATCCCTTTTAATTATTCCATCTATGCTCCATTCCTTCACTTAATGCACAATTAAATTCCTTATTCAAATTTGTTACATTCCCTTATATCCACTTCATAAATAAATTGGTATTCCGTTTTCCATTTATTACTAACTTTAATTATTGCAATTTATTATCTAACATATAATTTGAATTTATTTTCAAATTTTCACCGTTAAATTAATTAACATCTTCTAATAGTAAATAAAAAGGATTGAGCAAATTAAAATTTCTATTCAGTTATATTTTATCAATATATTGATACTTAGGCAAAATCAAATTCTTGTCTTTAATTACCCTTTTCATAATTTCAACTCAATCAACCATTTCAACATGCAACTCATAATAACTTTTTATAAGTATGCATGGAATCATCATTTATTCCAATCTTTTCTTAATTTACATAATAAATTCCCTTTATTTATTTTAAATTTACACAAAGGTATAAATCTTTCACTATTTCAATCATTAGATTTTTATTCGAATTACTAATAATCAAGTTTTTAAATACCGTTGCTATATTTTAATTTAGCGTTCATTCCAATACTAATTTATCATCTTCATTTTTTTCTTTTTTTTCTTTTTTTTTCTACAAAAAAATAAATTACAAGATCCTATTTAATTAACAATTTAATTGTCGAAATTTACGGGTCTTTACAAAATGCGAAGCACAAGCCATCCGCACCTACTAAACACTCAATCAAACAAATGAGAACATGCACATAGAAAATAATATCGATATACAACATATAGCAACTAACAACTACATGTGTCAACATAGCAATTGCAACAAAACAACAAATGCAACCACCAAACAACTATCATCCAACTAACATCCAACAAATCCATATCAAATCAATATATATTCACTTCTCATTAATATTCAATGAATTGGTTTTCAATTTAATCACATTTGATTTGTTGACATTTGATTTTACAAATATTCATTTATTGTCAATTCAATTAGTTTACATCCACTAATTTACATTCATGTTAGTTCACTTTCAATTCAAATCGAATTCAGTCCGATTCAAATTCATTTTCTTCCAGTTTGAATTCAATTACATAGCTTTCAATTTTATCCATTCAACTTCATTAACACTTAATGAAATATACACAATCAATTAACAATCAAATAACAATCGATGTATATTCAACATAACCAAATTATTTAATTTACATTCAATTTGGTCCAACACTTTTACTTTCAATTGGTTTAATATTAAATTGATTTTCAGTCCATTATTCAACTTCCAATAACAATAGCTTTTAATGAATTAACACTTACATTCATTATTTCATATCAACTTACTTACATTAGATTGATTAACATTCAATCCATTTATTAATTCAGTGGCTAATTCATTTTACAAATAAAGTTGAATTTCATTTATATAGTCAAGTTCACATTCATAACTTCATTTCATTAATTTACTTCGATACCAAAATCAACTTCATTCAACATTACTTAAGTTATATTTAAACTTCTAAATCATATTAAATAATTACCTATATAATCCAAGTTGATTTATTTGACTTTCCTTTTAGTTAAATTTCAAATCATATAATTCACTTAGTAACTCAAATTCCTTTCAACTTTACTAAAGCCAAATTCATTATCTCATATTATAAGTTCAAAACTTGATTTCTTATATTCAACAATTACAACTTGGATTTAAATTTAAATTTGTTTATCACAACCAAACTTAAAATTTCAATTTATTTCTACTTACTTGAATTTTCCTGCAAATTTCAACCATTTTTACTTAACTCACAATTCAAGTTTTAATTTAACTAATTCAACTTTTCTATTTCATGAATTAATTAGTTATCATATTAATTTACTTGGATTCAATCCGTTCTATTTTTTTATTTTTCCCAAGTTTGGATTTTTATTCAACTTAATCCCAATCAAATCTCATTTCAGTTTACAAAACTCATTTATACATTTACATTACCAATTTCATTCCATTAATGAATTTTATTCCAACCTATAAATCACATTTTCAGTTCACATTTACAATTTATATGCTCAAATTCCATTTGTATGTGAATTCATTCATTTATCCTTTGGTTATTATTTCAATTTCCATATAATAATGATAATATTTCAATATCATCGTTTCCTAACAACCAAGCAACCATATATTATAAACATTTATAGAATGTAACAACCTTGTATTTTGTGATTTATTTTTTTGTATATTTTAATTATTTTGATTAAATTTTTGATTTAAAAACTTATTTTATTTATTTTGAAATATAAACTTTAGTTTTGAAATAAATTATCATTCCAAAGCATGACTAAAAAGAATATTTTCCAAAAAGTGAATTTTTGGTCAAAATAATCAAACTTTGACTTTTAATTTAAATTTTTAAAAGTTTGAAAATTTAAATTTTATCTTTTATCTTTTATTATGAAAGTACATAAAATTTTAAGAACATTGCTTTTTGTTTCGTTGAAAACGGATTTAATTTGTGAAAGTTATACTGTTTTCAGTATTGTGTGTACATTGAATTATTAACAATTTTCTTTATGTTAAATTTTATAAATTATATTTTTAATTGTCAAATAATGTTCTAATATGTGTTATATGACATGTTAGATATATATATATATATATTTTAAACATTTTTTTGTGATGTTATAATTTTTCCAAAGTTTACCGTGTTGATTTCTTTTTTTCTTTGGCTGTTTTCTTATTTTCTGCTATTTTCTTCATCAAAATTATATTTAAATTTAATTTCATTCATTTTACTTTGTGAATTCATTTTTATTTTGTGTACTTATATTTATTTATAAATATTTTTCAAGTATATAAAAATCTTCCAAAGTGCATTGAATTTATTTCTAATTTTAAAGTCTACTTCGCAACTTTAAGCCATTGTCTTAATTTAAATTCTATTTAATTAAAATTTAATTATTTATTTTATTTTAGAAATGATAAATAAATTATTTTATTTCAAAATTTTGCTTTAGAATATTTTTAAAATGAAGTAGATATTTTTCCAAAGCCATCGATGTTTTAGTTATAATCTTTGAACACTGTTTTCAATTTTTAAGCAATTTCCTTATTTCTTTTTATATTTTCTTTAAATTTAATTATATATTTTTATTTTTTTTCACTTTGTTTTGGTTTTTAGATGTACTTGCTGAATTTTATTTTGTTTTGTTTGATTTAAAAGAAAAGGAAGTATGGAAGGTTTTAAAAGCTAAGAAACGTAAACTCGTTTCACCGTTTCTTTTACCGTTTCTTTTTCCAATCAATGCATCAATTTATTGTAGCCGTTCCTTTTCTTTTGCTTATTCAGGTGAAAGTTTCTCATTCCATCAATAATACACATCTATTTCAGATCTGAGCAAAAAAAAATAAGCAATGGCCTCTCTTCCTCCTCTCATTTTTCTACTTCTACTTCTTTGTTTTGCTTGATTTTTTCCATGACCTCTCATTGCTTTGTTTGGCCTAACACCTCCACCATCTCCTCCACCGACCACCACCACTTCCTTCCCCACATCATACATGACCAAAACCTTTCTTCCTCTGACCAGCAAGTGCCATGACCATCCCATGATGCGAAATCCACAAAAACTATGTTAAAACTCCTTAAAAAGCATGTCTAGCCACCTAGTCTTCATCACCATCACCTTAGAAGACTTTGGCCACCTCCTATTGCTCCACCACCACCTTGACACACACCTAACCATCACCTTCATTCTCTGTCCAGATCTGAAACATGCCATAGCCGAGCCATAGATCCATGTAGCCTAGCCCAAAATGAACCAAAAACCCACTATTTGCATAAGCCTCTTCATATTCATGCATAGTAACTCCTCCACCACTTCAATACCTTGTAGCCATGTCTTATAGGACCTAAACCTGAACCAAAGTATGTCCAAACCTGAGCCAAAACATTCCCTAAGCCGTGCTAGCAAGTGTAGACGGCAAGACAAAAGACTGTGTATTCGTATCTCTTTTTATTTCAAAGTTATTCATATTCAATTTTGTATTGAATTGTAATTTTATTTTCTTTTGTTTTGGGTTGTAACACAAGTTCTGAGCTTGAATCTCTTCCCACTTGAGCCTACTGTTGTGTCATCGTTCCTTCTGGATCCGTTGCGTCATTCAAATTGATATCTCCAGCATACAAAAGTGAGTTATTCTCACTAGACATTATGTACTTATATAAGTAGTAAATTGACACCCTGTGAATCTGTAGAACTATATTAACATGTTATAACTGCTTATATTATTATCATATGATGTTCACACCTGTTATTACACCTGTTATATCATATGTTACTGTTATTTCATGCTATTCTGTATATTTTATCAGTTTATCACACTGCAAATTCCCTGTAAATTAGAAATCACTATGGGTTGAAATGATACATACCCGAACAGACTTTAGAATAGGGGAAAATCGTTATGGGCAAAAATGATAGGCCTGAATGATTTTCAACTTATGTTATTTACTTGGGACTGCGGGTTTGAAATGATAAAACCCGGATTTTCTTTGTAAATTACGGGTTGAAATGATATATTACCCGTATCACTTTTCCTAGTGTAGAAAATTATATACAGACCCATAGTTAATACATGTTTTCTAAAAATTTTAAAATTATTTTAGAAATGTAAATATTAAACATTTTGATTTAAATCTAATTAAAAAGGACTTTTTGTAAAATATTATTGATTTTCTGAATAATTGTAAGTAAAATGAACTAATGAAAAGTTAGAAAATTTTGAACGTAGGTTATTTTGGAAAATTTGATTTAATTATAACTGGAAATTAAATTGAATATGAAATTATGATATATTTATGATAATTTGAATTTAAATGAATTCAAAGTGATTTTATATCATATTATTGATTTTTAATACAGTTGAAATGTGAAATGAATGAATATTTTAAGTTGAAATTTTGAAATATAACTTAAATTGGAAATTTATGAAATTGACTTAAAAGTGAACTTTTAGTTAAGCAAATAAAAATAAAACTAAGTTATATTTGAGAATTTGAACTTAAGTGTTAAGTTGAAATTTAATGCAAGGAATTTAAAATTGAACATTGCAATTTAATAAGTGAATTATTATTAAATCTTGATTTTTGAATGGAAATTTAACTTTATAAAATCATGAACTTGAGGAAAATTAAATGATGTTTATAAATGTGAAAATGTATGATTTTATAAGTTAAAAATGTTTTAAACAAAAAAATATAATTGGTTGAGAAATTATATTGAATATTTGAAGTTAATTGACTGCATTTTTGAAATGCTATTAATTACAATGTAAATGATATTATAGCATTTGTAAATGCTGTAGTTGATGATAATGAACTAAAAAGCTAAATTGAATTAAAAGCTATTATAGCAATTTTTGTAAGTGCTAATTTTTTTGAATTTAACTAAGTTTATTTGAAATTTAAGTAAGCCCTATTACAACATTTTAAAATGTTGTCTTGAGTTAAATTGAACTGTCTTGAATGTATATTTCCGTAGCGTTTTCTAAATGCCACGAAAAGTGAATTTTCACTTTTTTGATAAACTTAAGTGAATAAATGAACTTGGGAAGTTGAAAATTTTGGAAATTTAATAATTTAATTATTGAACATAATAACTTCATTTTAATGATTAAAAATGATTTTTTGGAATATAAACTGTTTTGAAATGTGAATTGAAATGGTATTTTAAATTGAATAAAATGAATAATGATTTGAAACGAATGTGGTTTTGATATTTTGATATATTAAATGATTGAAATGTGGTTTGAAAAGATATGATATTTTGATATATTAAAATGATTTGAAAATGGAGTTTTGAAAGATATGACATTTTGCTATTAAAATAATTTGAAAGGAAGTGCTAAAAGATAAGATATTTTGAACGAAGTTTTGAAAGGTTATGATATTTTGATATATTAAAATGATTTGAAAGGAAGTTTTGTAAGGATATGATAATTTAATATATTGAAATGTTTAGAAATGACTTGATATTTATTTTGATAAATATTTGAATCGAAAGATATGGTATGATGATATATTGAAATGGTTTGGAAATAATTTAATCTTTATTTTGATAAAGATTTGGGTTGAAATGATATTTTATTTTGAAGTATAAAATATTTTTTTAAAGTTATAACTATGGGTTATAATAACGATTGGTTGTTAAAGAGACCGAGATCGGATATTGTCTTATAGCTGGCCAATACCGAAAACCACTTTAACAACTGTGTACGCGATGGAGATTCCAGAATGAAGTAGGATGGTGGCGACGTTCTCGAGGTATATTACGCGGACCCAACTCCCGTTAGTTGGCATAAATGACTAAAACAGGAGCTATACCGGGCTACACAAAGGGTCGCACCCTTTCATCGAGCATGCTCCATCGAAAACCATTCTATTACTTTTGTGATTCGATATGTGGCGCCTCTTTGATTCGAGGTATTGTTCGAGGTGGGCGGAAGCTGCTGGCTTGCCGTCACCACTGGTCCGGCCGGGAGTGCAAACGGTGTATCCACCTTGGCATTGCCTCGTGTGCCGTGTCATCTCCTTATAGCGAGCCCACTACAATTTTGGTTTTAAAGATCCGACCGCGTTAAGGTTCACCATCCCCTTAACGCTATTTTCTATATGATTATACTTTACTGATTAGACACTACTGTATATAGCGTATATTACTACATAGTAAATAGTTTAACGGATCCTTAGAGGATGGGCGGTCCCAAGCATCTTCTAAGTTACTTGTATCTTTGCTACAGTTCATGAGTTGGTTTACATTGTATAAGTATGTATGTCCTGACTCGAGTGTTTGTATTTTTATTTACGCTCGGGCCAGCCTGAGTTATTCATAGATTTGGATTTCCACTTTCTAGAGATTGGAATCGCTAGAGATTATCTACTTTTCAAGTTTCATCTTTTCATTTCGGTTGTTCTATTCAGCTTGTACTTGGTTATCATATTTAAACTTCTGTTGTACTTTATTTCTTCTATTGTATCTTATGTAACTCTGATATATTTATATAGTAGCTTCATGATATACTATCTCTTTTACTTCCGCTGCATTATTATTACTCTGTGTCTGTGATCTGTGATTTTTATTTACTATATATTCTGAGATTTGCCAAATTTTTTATTTACAACGCGGTATTTTGAGCAATTCAATTCCGGCATGAGTGTCTACCTATACACTTATAATGGATGCGAATGGTTGAAAATATCGAGTCGTTACAGTTGGTATCAGAGCTTTGGTAGCTCTAGGCAAAACTCAGCATATGGAGTGAATGTATTTACAGAACCACATTCATTCGAGTTTGAATCTCTTCCTTTTGACTCGATTCCTTTAAATTTTGGAACATTCCCTACGGTTCCAAAATCCATTCATATCCCTCACTATTCATCTTCTTTTTGACCCTGGAGTATTCCATAACTCCGCTTCGAATGATCTATTTAGTGAGTTGGCAGTCCCGCCAATCTCAAAAATTGAATTCTAAAAGGGTGAAACTCCTTTACAATTAGCAACGATTCACCAGAGATTTATATCTATCCTTGGTTTAGATGCTAATATCTTTTGTTATTCCAAACTTTAACTCTTGAGATCAAATGAAGATTTACCCTAAAAATCCACATCGATCTTATTATTTAAGTCACGGTTGACCCAGTTAAGGTTGCCCGCGATTTATTTAAGCTTATCCACCTCCCTACTTTGTAACGTTTGCGATTTATTTAAGCTTATCCCTTAAAACTCAAAATCGTTGTTTTTAAACTTCAAAAATGGATCCGATGATGCAACACATCAAATAGTCAATCACAACTTCCAAACATCATATGTCGATATGATAAACAATCAAATATCACAATATCTATAAATAAATGAATACGGTTGAGGAATCCAGTTGGATCCCTCCAAGCTGTTTCCCTGCATCCACAGACATTAGCATAATACCAATCCCGTTTCAAGACGGAAATCGCGGTATTTGGGATTTATAAAATATTATCCGCTTAATAAGCGGCGCAATAGGGTATCATCCGCTATATAATGCGGGAAATCAATCAACTGCAATATATACATATGCCAATATATATATTGCAATATATATAGATATATCCTACTATATTTAGTATCACAACCAAACAATAATCAATCAATAACTGCAAATCCAACTTTAAATTTTTGAGTGAGAAGTTCCCACCTTTGCTTTTATTAGCAATCCATTTCCCATTCCGAATTGTTTTCTTCACGATTTTGACCTTGTATAACATTTTTATACAACTGATTAATATTCGAAATAAATCGAACAATAAATTTCCATTTAATAGATTTATTTAATTTAAACTAGTAATTAAATTTCTTAAACCCATTTCCCTTTAATAAATTATTTCACCAAGTAATTTGAATTTCTAACAAACTTCCTTTTACAAATAAATCCCCTACCTTTAGTATTACACTAACTCCTTTTAATTTTAAACATATTACTCTTAACAATTTGTCTAATTCAAATTAAATTTCAACTAAATTTACTTAAATAAATTTATTTAACTAAACCTTTTAATTTCAAACTAACTTCCCTTTTACTTTAAACCAAAATCTCATTTCCATAAATATTTCAAACATTTTGCTTATATAAATTTCTTCAATCTTTTAAAATTCCTTTGTTTAATAAATTATTTTAACTAAAAATTTAAATTTGAAACAAAATTTACTTTAGGAAATTATTTTCAAAATAAACGAATAAATTTATAATGTATTCATTCATTTATTTTTATTTTTACTTTGAAACTATATCTCATATATATATACACACACACACATTATTTACTGTTAAAAAAAAGTTATTTACCTTGTATATAATAATACATACATAAACTGTATATTTATACCTAACTAAAACTGAAACAGATTTACATCTTACTGTAAAATAAATCTTCTGTTTATTTACACATTTTTTATCTGTTTTTTTCCTGTTTGCTGTTTAATTTTTTTTTCTGTATAATATTTATTTTTATTTCCTGCTGTACATGTTTTAAATCCTAAACGGTAAGTTGAGGCATATATTTACACATTTTTTTTCAAACTATCTTAGATATTTTTTTTTTTATCTTCTGTATATAAATAAAATTAAATTAAAGAAAAAGATTTATTACCTTACTGCTCCCAACTATTTTCCCCAAGCCCTAGCCAAACTCTTCTACTGACGTCGACGCCGCCCCCTCCACTTCGAGATGCTCGAAATCGAGCTCCACCAAAATTGCGACATCATTCAGATCGACACTCGATCTCGACCGATTGCTGCCCTCTCTCGTACGCGCGCACGCCTCGATGTTGATCGCGGGTCGCCTCCCTAGGCATTGATTGCCAGGCCGCCGCTTCGCGCCTTGACATCGCGATCCCCGAAAGAAAAACCCCCAACGATCTCGTCGCTGTCGAACGAGCGCCCCTCTTTGCGAGCGATTCGAATTTTGTGAATTTGTATTCAGAGGAGACCGCAGATTTTGGAATTTGGGGGTGGAGGAGAATTACGTGATTTTGTTTGATTTGTTTTCGAAACAAATACTCGGCCATTAATGTTTTGAGATTTTCTTCTGCGTTATATATTTTTTTGATTTTTTTAAAACTGAAGAGGGATATTTAAAACGTGAAGGAGAAAGGGGGAAACGTGCTTAAACGATTTTGTTGCGTGATACTAGGCGAAATTTTAGGCGTGGTTAAAGGAAGAACGTGGTGTGTTGTTGACCAATTTAAATTTTAAATTTAAATTGAATCTCGATAAAAATTCAATGCGTTTACACGTCGTATGCTCACATAACATCTCCGAAAAATATGAAATTTGAAATACGCGAATAATTCAATATTACGGACCCAATGGAACTGGTTTAATCGAATTCCGAGACTGTGCCTCGGAACGCTATTTTTCAATATCGATTCAAACGATAAAATTTCAAAACTGAACGATTCACTTTCAAATTAAATTCTGAAGCTTATATTATCTTCATATTATCAATATGAATTTCACAAGCCTTTAAAATATTTTTAATCAGCTTAAAATTGATGAATCAAATTTTTTATTCAACTTTCAATAGATTAAATTTATAATTTAATCGCCAAATTCATTCTGAAATTTAAGTCAAACCATAATTCAAATATTTAAAATTAATTATATGTTTTCAATTTAAATTGTTCAAAATTCTGGGTCGTTACAATCTTCCCCCCTTAAAAGAATTTCGTCCCGAAATTACAAGTTAAGAAGAATGCCCTTATCTCGATTATTATTTTTCACAATCCAAATAGTCTTATGAACTTTCTAACCTAAATCTTTTTACTAGAGATTCATTATCATTTCAACTAGCTTTCCAACTTCAATTTTAGGTTTCAACCAACATTGTTTTCCTAACAATTCAAATTTAAATTCAAATTCAAATTTTAAACTTTCAAAATTTCCCAAATTTTTTTCTAACACCCTAAATTTTCGAAAAATTTCGCCAGCGTCTCCTTTGCGCGGCTAGCTCGGTACGACTACAAAATGGCACCACGGCCCCTCAGAATCAAAAAGAAAAGAGAAAGCCAAGTGGCTGGAGAAGAAAATCACCAAATTTCATACTGAAATTGAAATACGTACCTTTTTTGTCGAGCAATTCAATTTTATCTTTGAAATCAAAATCCCAATTCCATTTCTTTTAATACACCTGTATATCCTGCTAGCCATAATATCCAATTCCAACATTCAAACCATTTTGCCAATTCCATTACAAAATTTTTAACATATGCTTCTTATACATTTTTACTTCACTATTGAAGTTACATATCAATTTTCATTCAATTTTACATTTCAATTTCATTTGAATTCAATTCACAATTTCAATTCAATTCCATTTGCTTATATTCATTCAATTTGGTTTAACACCATCACTTTAAATTGGTTTAATTAAATTGATTTTCATTCAATTATTCAACTTCCAATAACATTAAATTTTAATGAATTAACACCTACATGCATTATTTCATACCAACTTAATTTACATTCAATTTGATTAACATTCAATCCATTAATTCAATTCAATTCAATTACAAAGGTTGAATTTCATTACATAACTCAAGTTCACATTTATCACTTAACTTTATCAATTTACTTTGATACCATATATCAACTTCATTCAACATCTCTTAAGTTATATTCCATTTAACTTAAAATTCATTTTTATTTACAACTCATACTCATAAATATATTCATATAGTTTCACTTCTTATATATATAAGTTTATTTCGCAATTGTAAATCACATTAATTATAATTCAATTCTTATAATTCTTTTTACTTATACAATAATTGTTTTATTTAGATTATTCAAACAACTTATTCAACAACCAAACAATCAACTTATAAATACTTTAATAATTCTGAAAAATTATTTCTTTATATATAAAATATAATCAAGGTAAAATTATTTCATTTACCCTATTTTAAAACAATATTGTGTCGAATTGTTCTGTACAAGTGTTTAGAGATCCCTATCAACAACGTTAATTACTCGTGTTAACCAGAATCCATACACCATTCAACAAACCAATCATCACAATATAAAACAATTTCATATTCACTAACAAATACGCGCTCATATCTATTATTACACTCAAACTCATTCTAGAGTACCGCTGACTCTATCTCTAATGAGTAATACCCAACAGAGCCATGGTTGTCGCTTAACCATATGCTCCGATACCAAATGTAACGTTTGCGATTTTTCGTTGCCGAAAAACCGAAATGTTAGGGTTAAAGAAGAAGAAAAAGTAGAAGAAGAGAGAAAAGATAGAACAGAACAGAAAGAAAACAACAGAACAATATCAGAATCTCAAATTCGCAGCGGAACAACATATAATAGATAAATGAATATTCATAAATCAAAAGAACCGTATATTTTATACATTACATCACATTACATTCATTATCAGAGTGTATAACAACAAATAACAATAAACAGCGGAAAGGAAATACTATATACTAGTAATACGTCATGCCATCCAACTTGCCTCCTGCAACTCCTGAATTCCAGAATATCCTGATAAACCTGTCTCTTGACCGCCCGTGTGGAAATTGGTGGGCACCCAGAGTTTAGGAAGGAAAACAATAAACTCCGAGTCAGTCATGTGACTGGTGTGAGAACTCAAAACTGTTTATTTTTCTTTAAAATAAAAATAGAGGAATATTTTTAAAGTCAATTCGCAATATTTTTGAAAATGTAACTACCATAAGACCTCCCACCACACACACAATGCAAACGCAGACTTGGAGGAGATTTCTTCTTATGTTAGTCAAAGATGCTTACTACGCAAAATCAAATCAATTTTGATATTATTATTAGTGCATAGTGTAGAAAACATTTCGAAAGTAAAGATATAAATCTTAGCCAGCATTGGTACCATTATATTATGCCTACTATAGCTACCATATTAGATGGCAGGTTCTACAACTAAAACCGTACAAGTCTCGTATTGTTTCTTTGTATTTCCAACGAATGGTCAGGCCAAGGAGCTTCCCATTGCCACAAGGAAACGCCTCTGGAAGGACGTTCCGAGAACCTAACCAGATCTCTACCAACACAAGGCCGGGTTACCTTTCAAACTAGGTAACAACTGACACGAGTATGCCATCCCCCAGTCCTTTGGGACCTTTATCCGAGCGCTCGTAACCAACATCATACCATAATAATAAAGTGTTTCAACATGAGTAAGTATCTGGGCTCCATACCATGATACCACCCTTTTCCATAAGGAAATGCACATACCCTAAAGGGAGCTACCCCTCATAACCTTGCCGCATCTTTCCTGTTTTGACCATTTCGGGGTGTGAGGCTCGACGAAGTCTCATCCACAAAGCCACGCTTTGGTACAAAGCCATGCTTTGGGTCAACAAATGATCATAGAAATGATCACAAAGATAAATGATCAAACAAATGATCATATCACAAATGATCAAACAATGATCATTTTACAGCAACACTCAGCTTGTCACTTTACCCAATTGGGAATATATTGCTAATAACCTTCAACTACATAACCTCTGAGCTTGTACGTCTCAGAGAAGGGTGTTAAGCTAAGAGAATAAATTCTCCGCCACCAACAGAAATATATTTGAAAGAAATCAGCTTTAGATCTCAATTTGTAATGTCAGACATACTATCCATACAAGTTTGTTCCGGGATCGAACAGAACCGAAGGTACTTACAAAGAAGTCCTTGCAATCCGGATAATCTCTAATCACGTCCGGATTTCCCATCACATATGGAGATCTCTATACCGGGGATCAGCCAGTGCAGAGACAATCAACAAGAAACCCTTTCGTTTTCGAAGATATCTGGTCTTCAATACCGGTCTTCAAATGCAATTCATAACGACATATCACATATTTGGAATGGGTTATACGACCCCAAAGTCCTTTGCCGGTTAACCCGAATAGTGAGCGCTTATTTTAAAAAAAAATAAGTGTGGCATTCAAATTCAAGAAAATCACAGCAAATACCAATTCAAAGGTAAATATTGATAGTCGGTTATTGAACTATCAATGGATATGCACAACATCACCAGATTCCAAATAATTTTCCAAATTATTTATTTTCCAAAAATATCTTTACAAGATATATATTTTCGCACTTCAAAAATAAATCAATATTTATTTTTAAACAGATCCTCATTTTCATTTATAAATTCCATAGTGAATTTCCAATTCCCAAACTATTTATGAATACACGGTTTCAATTATTCATTTTCAATTTATCTTCAAAAAGATAAATTCTCAAAACGTTTCATTTCACATTAAAAAAACATTTCCATACTTATTTATTTATAAGTAATTCACAAATCTTTTTATTTTCTATACCTGGAAAATATTCAATATACTTAAATCGAAATTAAGTATATATTTCATTCTTTAAGGAAATCATTCTCTTAAACATATTTATTTAGGCCAAAACGAATGTTGCGTAAAACATCGTTACGACAACCCAACTAGTATAGGGATTCGAAATTAAAATAGATATATAAATCCCAATACTATACAAAACATTTCCTTTCGGAAATCATTTACTATAACAACAGTGTTATAGTCCACCATTTCCTTCTATTTCTCGAAAACGTCTATTTCAACAATAACTGTTGAAATCTATGATTTCAAATCTTAACACATTTTAAAAACATCGTTAGATCGTTTTAATTCTATTTAAAACATCACATCCAAAACAATTTCTTTAACATATTATTCACTATTCAAAAACGTGAATATACTACGTTAACCAATTTCATCATTTCTATACATTTCATTTTAAAGGATTATTCACAGTCTAAAGCGTGAATATAACTCCATAAATAAGTTATAACAATTTACTTATCAAAATAAGTCGTTTGCGGATTTATAAAACAATGTTTATAAATTCCATTTCTATTTATTTTATAACAACTTCCCTTTTATAATTTCCTTTATTAATCTATTCAATTTCATATCTCGATGATATACTAAAAGTTCATATTATAAGTTAAATACTTATAATTTATTTGTTTGCGAAAACGTTCTTTTAAACTTCCCAAATTTATAAATCTTATAACTTATAAGATTCATTTATTTATCCAAAATCTATTCCTTTAAATAACTTTACAAATTTTATAAACCTACTGTTTATAAAATTCCATTTATAACTTCATCGTTATAATCCTATAGATTTCATTCATTTATGAAATTCATTCACAATTCATTCTAACACTTATGAAAGCTCGTTTTACAATTCCAATATTTTTAGTTTATAAATATCAATTTGTAAATCTTTTATATGGATCAATTTATATTACTCTTTTAAAACGTCTTTAAACTCCTTTATAATTTCATCATTCTCTTAGATTTACAAAATAATCAAATTTCATAAATCCTATATTTAAACTTTTTATAATAAATTCAGAAATCCCAATTTTAACTATTTTGTAAAATCATTAATCCCATATTTTCAAAAATCAACTTTTAACCATATTTCTCAAAAATCATAATTTTTATACATTAAAATTATAACGTTTATTTATTTAAGATGAATCTATTTCAAAAATATTTTATAAACGTATACTTTCAAAAATCACTTTAGAAATCCCTTAAAAATCAAAATCGTTGTTTTTAAACTTCAAAAATGGATCTGATGATGCAACACATCAAATAGTCAATCACGACTTCCAAACATCATATGTCGATATGATAAACAATCAAATATCACAATATCTGTAAATAAATAAATACGGTTGAGGAATCCAGTTGGATCCCTCCAACCTGTTTCCCTACATCCACAGACATTAGCACAATACCAATCCCGTTTCAAGACGGAATATCGCGGTCTATGGGATTTATAAAATATTATCCGCTTAATAGGCAGCGCAATAGGGTCTCATCCGCTATATAATGCGGAAAATCAATCAACTGCAATATATACATATGCCAATATATATATATATATATATATATATATATTGCTATATATATAGATATATCCTACTATATCTAATATCACAACCAAACAACAATCAATCAATAATTGCAAATCCAACTTTAAATTTTTGAGTGAGAAGTTCTCACCTTTGCTTTTATTAGCAATCCATTTCCCATTCCGAATTGTTTTCTTCGCGATTTTGACCTTGTATAACATTTTTATACAACTGATTAATATTCGAAATAAATCGAACAATAAATTTCCATTTAATAGATTTATTTAATTTAAACTAATAATTAAATTTCTTAAACCCATTTCCCTTTAATAAATTATTTCACCAAATAATTTGAATTTCTAACAAACTTCCTTCTACAAATAAATCCCCTACCTTTAGTATTACACTAACTCCTTTTAATTTTAAACATATTACTCTTAACAATTTGTCTAATTCAAATTAAATTTCAACTAAATTTACTTAAATAAATTTATTTAACTAAACCTTTTAATTTCAAACTAACTTCCCTTTTACTTTAAACCAAAATCTCATTTCCATAAATATTACAAACATTTTGCTTATATAAATTTCTTCAATCATTTAAAATTCCTTTGTTTAATAAATTATTTTAACTAAAAATTTAAATTTGAAACAAAATTTACTTTAGGAAATTATTTTCAAAATAAACGAATAAATTTATAATGTATTCATTCATTTATTTTTATTTTTACTTTGAAACTATATCTCATATATATATATATATATATATATATATATATATATAGACACACACACACACACACTATTTAATGTTAAAAAAAAGTTATTTACCTTGTATATAATAATACATACATGAACTGTATATTTATACCTAACTAAAACTGAAACAGAATTACATCTTACTATCAAATAAATCTTCTGTTATTTACCCATTTTTTATCTGTTTTTTTCCTCCTGTTTGCAGTTTATGTAACAACCCGCATATTTATTGATTTTATACTTAAATATTTTATTTAAATATTTTATCGGTACTCGGAATTGAGTCCGAAAAGCTACTTTTTGCATACGGTCGAATTAGGACTCAGGACCACTCCCATTGAGTTTAAAATGCTGTTTGCGACCTTTTTGAGTATAAGCTTCGATATGTTTGGAGAAAGTAGAATTTTGCTACTTTTCACTTGGGCTTTGGGTTTAGGTTGGGTTCAGCCCTATGTTCTAACTTAATACCCCAAACTGAAACCCCCCTCTCCATTCACTCCCTCTTCCTCTAATTTCAGTTCTAAAGAGATTAATGGTGGAAGAGATTGGAAAATAGAAATCCAAAACCCTAGTTTCCATTAGCAAATCCATCTTCTTGCTCCAAACTCAAGTGAACCCATTGGTAAGTTCTTTCTTCTTCTTCTCCAACTCATTCTCTCTTTGATTTCAGAAATTTCCTAAACCTAATTTAGGAAATGTTTCTCTTTTAAGCTTAGATTGAAGCTTCTTGAGTTGAAATTGAAGAGTAGTTGATTCTCCTTTTCTTTCAAGCTTCTTCTTCAATCGTTTGGGTTCAAAGGTGAGATTTTTATCTCACATCTATGCTTATATTTATCTTCGAATGTTAGATATGAATTCCTAACAATTATTCGTGTGCATTTGCTTTTGGTTTGGATTGATTTGGAGAATATTCCAATTTTTGGTGTTTTTGGTTCAATCCTTTAAAAATCATAACTTTGATGTTTGAACATGTGTTTGGTGATGCATCGAGGAGCATATAGGGCCGGGTAGTTGATTGGCATAATCCCTTAGTGCCGTTGTTCGAGAGAATGCAATTTGGTCGAGGTTGGACCTCAATTGGATGGACTGGGAAGGGACTGGCAACAGGTCCGGTCGACCGAGCCCTGTAGCCGGCCGACCGACCTGCTACCAAGTGCATAAGCACTTTTCTGTTTTAGGGTTCGGTCGACCGAGTACAGGGTTCGGCCGACCGACCTGCTTCCCGAGGAATTTTGAGAACAGGGTCCGGTCGACCGAGCCCTGTAGCCGGCCGACCGACCTGGTGCATTTTTGCCTATTCCGCCTAGTTGTTTGAATTTCCAACTTTAATCGATTCGTGATTGTTTCCTATGTGTTTTTATCATTTGTTATGACTTTGATGACTCCTTTTTAGGGATTTTAGAATCTCCATTTCGATGGATTCTTTATCGGTTTCGTTGGATTTTTATTCACATCTTCGTATGTGAATTTTAGTGATTGATTGTTCCTACAATCTTCTTCGTGACTTGTCACTTTAAAAATATAAAGGTTTTTATACTAGTAGTAAATATCAAAACTCTTTCTTCAAATGATTTCAACACTATTTTAGTACAAAGCTCGCTTCTTAAACCGTTTTCCAATCTATTAGTATATCCAAACCTTTACCTCACTCGTATGAGAAATCTAATTAAACGACTTAGTAGAACGAGTGGTATGTAACGCTTGCGATTACTCCGTCGGTTAATTCTTGGACTTGTTCGATTGAATCCCTTGTGACAATTTTATAGTGGAGATCTACAGTTTGTTCGTAAATATTTAAGTTAAGCAAGTGGTTATGGGACATGAAGCTAAACTCATATATTTACTAGCTTAGTGTAATTGACACTTCTCGTTGATCATGACGATCATCTTTGTGATTTAGACTAGCAATGTGCGATGTCTCTTTGTCTGCGAGGGAGACTAAACCCCGTTTTGTGGAGTTTCGACTCAAATTGGTGGGGTAGCAACCCATGGTCTTCGGGCCGTTTGTGGAGCTTCGGCTCAATTTGTGATGGTTAGCAACCATGGAATTAGCATTCCGTTTGTGATACACGTGTTGGCAAGCTTTATACTCCCGTTTGTGATAGGCCTCCCTCTCTTTGTGATTTCTGGATTTCTTGAGATGATTTCTAGAATTTGTGTTTCATCAATTTTCGTGATTTCCATCGATAAGCTTTATCGATATTTGTGCATTGGTGAGTTTGTGCGTCATTGACTTTTGTGATTTTTGGATTTCGTGTGTTGAATTCTGGAATTTGTGTGTCATTGACTTTTGTGATTGACAATGATATTATCGTCAATATTTATGGTTTGGTGAACTAAATTAGGAGTATGACGTTTCTGTGATTCTTGTGTATATTTTGTGACATTGAATAATCCCATGATGACTTTCAACTGCTTATATATCACAGCTTGGCATTGTGATTATTATGTGTTTAGTCATATCTCTTATTCTATATCGTATCATCTGATATTTATAGTTAGACTGATCCGTTTATTATTTTCTTATCAAATAATACTCGGGTCAGACCGAGATGTTACAGGTACTTCTGCTTGACTTCTTCCCAGAGATTCATTACTCTGACTTTTGGCAAATTACTTAGATTAGTAGTTTATTTTGTTGTATACACTTGAGATATAGACTCATAGTTGTATTCTTTTGTATAGCACGTGTTGCTATTCTTTTGTATTATTGTGGATCTTTTTGACCACTACTCCGATATACACTTCCATATGTTAATCATATATTCATATCTTCTTCCGCCTTTGTGATATGAATTATCTATGACTGATTTATGTTATGTTTATTTCTGTATTTGTTTCCGAAGATATTATAGCCACTGTGTAGTAGTTTTGAGTTTGTGTCGGTATATCGGATTTCCCTCTTGAAAAAGAAATGCTTGTTATACTATCTAACATATCGATGCTCGCGCAAAGCAATTACACGGATGGTCGCTCCTCAACAGCCTTATTCTCCGTGCTAGTTGACAGCATTCACCGTAATGTTCTTGGCTAGCGTGGGTATAGAGGTGGGGCGTCACAGCTTGGTATCAGAGCCAAACTTCGAAACATATGGAATATTATAACAAGGATCATCGTCCTAAGTCCATCTTAGGAGTCGTGCTTTAGGATTAATTCGAGTCTTCGTACCGATTCATCCTATTTTCCCTATGATTCTTTGTTTATCTATCAAGATTGCTTGATATTCAATTTGGTGAATAACCTTTTTCTTCTTCTTCTTCTTTATTTCTAAAGGAAGAGAAATATCTAGACCAGGCCGCCCCAGAGCCGTGCCATCTAGCACTCCACCTCAGGATGGAGTTTTTATGACTGCTCAACAGCTTCTTGATTTAGTGACGAATGCTCAAGCAGCTGGAGCTAACCCGGAACCTACTCACCCAAAGTCGGGATTTGCACGCTTGTGCAGCGATTACACTAATTTGGGTGGGGAGCCATTCAAAGGTTCCGAAACTGTTATTGAAGTACAAGCTTGGCTAAGGTCATGCGATCAAATATTTTCTCGCATGAATCTTATTGACCTTCACCGAGTTCAGGTGGCCTCTAGTATGCTCCGAGAAAGAGCATTGGATTGGTACGAGCTTCTTATTTCTAAGATTAATGAAGCGGATCTCACCTGGGAGCAATTTCGGGAATGCTTCGAGTTGAAATTCATACCAGAAGCTGAGAAGGTGACTTTGGCTCGTCGTTTTATAGACCTTGTTCAAGGTGAATCTTCCGTGGCAGATTATGTCACGTCTTTTGAATCCCTCTCCAAATATGGGGTTGAATACATCAACACCCCATTGAAGAAAAATCAGAGGTTCGTCTATGGCTTAAACAGAAATCTCAAAAAGCCATTACTTCTAAAGTTAGAAGTTTCTTTCGACCAACTCATTGATATCACTCTTCGCCTTGAAGAGGCGGATAGGGAGAATGATGTTGAAGTGGTGGGTTCCAAACCAAACTTCCACAACAAGAAAAGGCCAAACAAATTCAAAGGCCCTTATCCCAATAAGAAAGGGAAGCAAGCAACCCTGTGGCAAAGACTTCTTCCATTGGTCGTGGGGAATGCTATAATTGTAGTTCAAAGAACCATTATGCGAATAAGTGCTTAAAGTCTCTCTCTTGTCGCTACTGCAAAGTTCTCGGTCATGTTATATCTTCATGCCCCATGCTTCAGGGAAAGAAGGAGGGAAAGTTAAATGTTGCTCAAGCCCCTGGCAACACATCTCGTGGCCAAGGTATTTCTCATTCTATTCTGGATGGAATTATTTTATTTCGTTATCATCCTATTCGAGTTCTTTTTGATACGGGTGTCCCATTCTTTTATATCAAAAGAACTTGTTGATACTTTTTCTTTGGATGTTTTGTGTTTAATGACTTCTTTGAGAATTGCGAATTCGGTTGGTGGATCTGCAACAATTAGTTTGCTTTGTAAAGATGTGGAGATTATTTTGTGTGATTTTTCTTTCCGAGCCGATTTGCATGTCATGCGTTATTTAGGCTTTGGAATGATTTTGGGAATGGATTGGCTTAATCGTTATGAAGCTCACATCCTATGTCCTGAGCAGACTATTTATCTTCGACATCCACTATCTGTTAATCAGGTTTCTGTTATTCTTAAAGATTCGGATTCCGCTTTGGTTGCATCTTTATATTCTTTAAACCCTCGTGATGACGATGATGATGATGAGGGTGATATTATTTCTCTTATTCACGTCGTTCGTGAATTTTCCAACATATTTGAGCCCGTTTTAGGATTACCACCTAAGCGAGCAATTGAGTTCAGAATTAATCTCATTCCTGGAGCACAACCTATCACTCACCCTCCTTATCGTATGTCCAATAAAGAAAACGAAGAGATGCGTAAACAATTATCCGAATTGGAGACGAAGCAATTTATTCGCTCTAGTTCCTCGCCTTGGGGAGCTTCGGCTATTTTCGTGAAGAAATCCGATGGTACACTTAGGCTTTGCGTTGACTACCGCAAGCTTAATGATCTTACTATCAAAAATAAATATCCTTTACCTCGGATTAATGATCAATTCGATCAACTTACTGGTGCTAGAGTCTTTTCACAATTAGACTTAGCTACTGGATTTCATCAGCTTCGTATTGCAAAGGATAGCATTCCTTTGACATCTTTCCATACTCGTTATGGATATTATGAATGCTTGTTATGCCATTTGGTCTAACGAATGCTCCGGATTATTCCGTTGACCTTATGAATAGAGTTTTCAAAGACTTCCTCGACCGGTTTGTCCTCATCTTTATTGATGATATTCTTGTGTATTCAAAAATCGAGGAGGAGCATGAGAAGCATCTTCGGATTGTGTTGGAAACTCTTAGGAGTAATCGTTTGAAAGCAAAATTTTCTAAATGCCACTTTTGGCAATCTCGTATGAAGTTTCTCGATCATATTATTTCCGAATCCGGAATTTCCATGGATCCTTCAAAGATTGAAGCGATTCAAGATTGGAAGAGACCGGAGAGTGTGACAGAGATTCGTAGTTTTCTTGGATTCGCGGGTTATTACCGGCGTTTTATCAAAGACTTTTCTAAGATTGTCGTGCCTCTCACTAGCTTAACGAAGAAAGGTGTTAAATACATTTGGTCGGACAAATGTGAAACGTCTTTTAAGAAATTAAAAGAACTTCTTTCTGATGCTCCTATTCTTGTTATTCCCGAGGGGAATCAGGATTTCGTTGTTTATACAGATGTCAGTCGCGTTGGTTTGGGTACCGTTCTTATGCAAAAAGAACGTGTTATTGCTTATGCTTCAAGGCAATTGAAGCCTACTGAGACTAGATATGCCACTCATGATTTAGAACTCGCGGCTATTGTTTTCGCTCTTCGGATTTGGCGTCATTATCTTTTAGGAGAGAAATTTGTTCTTTATACCGATCATAAGTCTTTGAAGTATTTATTCTCTCAAAAGGAACTTAAATTGAGTCAACAGCGTTGGCTCAAATTTCTTGCACCACATGATCTTGATATTCTTTATACTCCCGGTAAGGGTAATCGTGTCGCCGTTGCTCTTAGCCGTAAACAACAAGCTGTTGTTTCTATGATGATATCCAAATGGAACGATCTCGAGATCTTATCCACTTGTGAGATTCGAGACCGCGTATCCGATTTATGCTCATCATTTGTTTTATGTAGCCTTGAGGCTCATCCTTCTCTTTTAGACCGCATTCTTGAAGCTCAAAGGCTAGATCCCGAATTGGCTCTTCTTGGCCAAAATATTAAGGATAAGGTTGATATTGAAGGTTTGAAGGACTTTGATATCGATACTCGTGGCGGCATTCGAAAATTTGGTAGACTTATCGTACCAAATATTGTTGATCTTCGTAAGAATATTTTAGAAGATTCTCATCGTTCTAAATTCACCATTCATCCCGGTAGTAGTAAAATGTACGCAGATATGAAGCGACTTTATTATTGGGAGGGAATGAAACTTGACATCGCTAACTTCGTTAAGCGTTGCATGACTTGCCAACTCGTTAAGGCCGAGCATCAAAGGCCCGGTGGGCTATTGCAACCTTTAGAAATTCCAATTTGGAAGTGGGACAATATTTCCATGGATTTTATAGATGGCCTTCCCCGTTCTCGTTCGGGTCATGATAGCTTATGGGTGATTGTGGATAGGCTAACTAAATCTGCCCATTTTATTCCCGTTCGGTCTAACCGAACCGTTCCTCTTTTGGCTAAGCTCTTTATCAAAGAGATTGTTAAATTGCATGGAGTTCCTACTTCTATTGTTAGCGATCGTGATCCATTGTTTACTAGTGGATTTTGGAAGAGTCTTCAAAAAGCTTTGGGAACAAAGATTAATTTTAGCACCGCTTATCATCCTAAGTCCGATGGACAAACTGAGCATGTGAATCAAACTCTTGAAGATCTTCTTTGTGCATGTGTGCTTGATTTTGGGGGAAGTTGGGAAGATCATATTTCACTTGTTGAATTTTCCTATAATAACAGCTTCCAATCTAGTGTTGTATGGCACCTTTCGAGGCACTCTATGGAAGGCCATGCCGATCTCCTTCTTGTTGGCTTGAGGCCGGTGAGAAGCTGGTTTTAGGTCCAGATTTTATTCGTGATTCCACAGAAAAGATTGATCTTATTCGTCATAGGATGAAAGAAGCCCAGAGTAGACAAAAATCCTATGCCGATAACCGAAGAAGGAAGTTAGAATTTTCTGTAGGAGATCTTGTGTTTATTCGTGTTTCACCTATGAAGGGTGTTGTACGTTTCAGTCGATCGGGAAAATTAGCGCCTCGATATATTGGGCCATTTCCTGTCACTGAACGAATTGGTTCCGTGGCTTATCGCCTTTTATTCGGCTCATTTTTAAGCTATCCATGACATGTTTCACGTTTCTCAACTTCGGAAGTGTCTTCGAGATTCTGATTCTGTTCTTGAGCCCGGTGTTGTGGAAGAAATTGAAGTTTCGCCTAATTTAACTAATGAGCAGCATCCTATTCGAATTATTGCTTCGGAGGTCAAACGTCTTCGAAATAAAGATGTTCCGCTTGTGAAAGTTCAATGGTCTTCAAATCCTAAGGATTGTTCTTGGGAGTCTAGAGAGTTCATCGAGCGATCACATCAGGACTTACTTTCCCGTGCTCTTTGAGGTGAACCTTTTATTTCAAATTTCTTTTGTGTTGAATATGCTTTTATGGTTGTTACTATATATCTTCTTCTTAAATATTGCGAGGACGCAATTTCTTTAAGGAGGGGAGTCTGTAACAACCCGCATATTTATTAATTTTATATTTAAATATTTTATTTAAATATTTTATCGGTACTCGGAATTTAGTCCGAAAAGCTACTTTTTGCATACAATCGAATTAGGACTCGGGACCACTCCCATTGAGTTTAAAATGCCGTTTGCGACCTTTTTGAGTATAAGCTTCGATATGTTTGGAGAAAGTAGAATTTTGCTACTTTTCACTTGGGTTTGGGTTTAGGTTGGGTTCAGCCCTATGTTCTAACTTAATACCCCAAACTGAAACCCCCTCTCCATTCACTCCCTCTTCCTCTAAATTCAGTTCTAAAGAGATTAATTGTGGAAGAGATTGGGAAATAGAAATCCCAAACCCTAGTTTCCATTAGCAAATCCATCTTCTTACTCCAAACTCAAGTGAACCCATTGGTAAGCTCTTTCTTTTTCTTCTCCAACTCATTCTCTCTTTGATTTCAGAAATTTCGTAAACCTAATTTAGGAAATGTTTCTCTTTTAAGCTTAGATTGAAGCTTCTTGAGTTGAAATTGAAGAGTGGTTGATTCTCCTTTGCTTTCAAGCTTCTTCTTCAATCGTTTGGGTTCAAAGGTGAGATTTTCATCTCACATCCATGCTTATATTTACCTTCGAATGTTAGGTATGAATTCCTAACACTTATTCGCGTGCATTTGCTTTTGGTTTGGATTGATTTGGAGAATATTCCAATTTTTGGAGTTTTTGGTTCAATCCTCTAAAAATCATAACTTTGATGTTTGAACATGTATTTGGTGATGCATCGAGGAGCATATAGGGCCGGGTAGTTGATTGGCATAATCCCTTAGTGCCGTTGCTCGAGAGAATGCAATTTGGTCGAGGTTGGACCTCAATTGGATGGACTGGGAAGGGACCGGCAACAGTCCGGTCGACCGAGCCCTGTAGCCGGCCGACCGACCTGCTGCCAAGTGCATAAGCACTTTTCTGTTTTAGGGTTCGGTCGACCGAGTACAGGGTTCGGCCGACCGACCTGCTTCCCGAGGAATTTTGAGAACAGGGTCCGGTCGACCGAGCTCTGTAGCCGGCCGACCGACCTGGTGGATTTTTGCCTATTTTGCCTAGTTGTTTGAATTTCCAACTTTAATCGATTCGTGATTGTTTCCTATGTGTTGTTATCATTTGTTATGACTTTGATGACTCCTTTTTAGGGATTTTTGAATATCCATTTCGATGGATTCTTTATCGGTTTCGTTGGATTTTTATTCACATCTTCGTATGTGAATTTTAGCGATTGATTGTTCCTACAATCTTCTTCGTGACTTGTCACTTTAAAAATATAAAGGTTTCTATACTAGTAGTAAATATCAAAAATCTTTCTTCAAATGATTTCAACACTATTTTAGTACAAAGCTCGCTTCTTAAACTTTTTTCCAATCTATTAGTATATACAAACCTTTACCTCACTTGTATGAGAAATCTAATTAAACGACTTAGTAAAACGAGTGGTATGAAACGCCTGCGATTACTTTGTCGGTTAATTCTTGGACTTGTTCGATTGAATCCCTTGTGACAATTTTATAGTGGAGATCTACATTTGTTCGTTAATATTTAAGTTAAGCAAGTGGTTATGGGACATGAAGCTAAACTCATATATTTACTAGCTTAGTGTAATTGACACTTCTCGTTGATCATGACGATCATCTTTGTGATTTAGACTAGCAATGTGCGATGTCTCTATGTCTGCGAGGGAGACTAAACCTCGTTTTGTGGAGTTTCGACTCAAATTGGTTGGGTAGCAACCCATGGTCTTCGGGCCGTTTGTGGAGCTTCGGCTCAATTTGTGATGGTTAGCAACCATGGAATTAGTGTTCCGTTTGTGATACACGTGTTGGCGAGCTTTATGCTCCCGTTTGTGATAGGCCTCCCCCTCTTTGTGATTTCTGGATTTCTTGAGATGATTTCTAGAATTTGCATTTCACCAATTTTCGTGATTTCCATCGATAAGCTTTATCGATATTTGTGCATTGGTGAATTTGTGCGTCATTGACTTTTGTGATTTCTGGATTTCGTGTGTTGAATTCTGGAATTTGTGTGTCATTGACTTTTGTGATTGATATTGATATTATCGTCAATATTTATGGTTTGGTAAACTAAATTAGGAGTATGACGTTTCTTTGATTCTTGTGTAGATTTTGTGACATTGAATGATCCCTTGATGATTTTCAACTGCTTATATATCACAGCTTGGCATTGTGATTATTATGTGTTTAGTCATATCTCTTATTCTATATCGTGTCATCTGATATTTATAGTTAGACTGATCCGTTTATTATTTTCTTATCAAATAATACTCGGGTCAGACCGAGATGTTACAGGTGCTTCTGCTTGACTTCTTCCCAGGGATTCATTACTCTGACTTTTGGCAAATTACTTAGATTAGTAATTTATTTTGTTGTATACACTTGAGATATAGACTCATAGTTGTATTCTTTTGTATAGCACGTGTTGCTATTCTTTTGTATTATTGTGGATCTTTTTGACCACTATTCTAATATACACTTCCATATGTTAATCATATATTCATATCTTCTTCCGCCTTTGTGATATGAATTACCTGTGACTTATTTATGTTATGTTATTTCTGTATTTGTTTCCGAAGATATTATAGCCACTGTGTAGTAGTTTTGAGTTTGTGTTGGTATGTCGGATTTCCCTCTTGAAAAAGAAATTCTTGTTATACTATCTGACATATCGATGCTCGCGCAAGGCAATTACACGGATGGTCGCTCCTCAACAGCCTTATTCTCCGTGCTAGTTGACAGCATTCACCGTAATGTTCTTGGCTAGCGTGGGTATAGAGGTGGGGCGTCACAGCTTAAATTTTTTTTTCTGTATAATATTTATTTTTATTTCCTGCTGTACATGTTTTAAATCCTTAACAGTAAGTTGAGGCATATATTTACACATTTTTTTTTCAAACTATCTTAGATTTTTTTTTGTTATCTTCTGTATATAAATTAAATTAAATTAAAGAAAAAGATTTATTACCTTACTGCTCCCAACTATTTTCCCCAAGCCCTAGCCAAACTCTTCTACTGAAGTCGACGCCGCACCCTCCACTTCGAGATGCTCGAAATCGAGATCCCCCAAAATCGCGACAACATTCAGATCGACACTCGATCTCGACCCATTGCTGCCCTCTCTCGTACGCGCGCGCCTCGATGTTGATCGCGAGTCGCCTCTCTAGGCGATGATTGCCAGGCCGCGCTTCGCGCCTCGACATCGCGATGCCCAAAATAAAAACCCCCAACGATCTCGTCGTTGTCGAATGAGCGCCTCTCCTTGCGAGTGATTCGAATTTTGTTAATTTGTATTCAGAGGAGACCGAAGATTTTGGAATTTGGGGGTGGAGGAGAATTACATGATTTTGTTTGATTTGTTTTCGAAACAAATACTCGGCCATTAATGTTTTGAGATTTTCTTCTGCGTTATTTTTTTTTATTTTTTTTAAACTGAAGAGGGATATTTAAAACGTGAAGGAGGAAGGGGGAAACGTGATTAAACGATTTTGTTGCGTGATACTAGGCGAAATTTTAGGCGTGGTTAAAAGAAGAACGTGGTGTGTTGTTGACCAATTTAAATTGAATCTCGATAAAAATTCAATGCGTTTACACGTCGTGTGCTCACATAACATCTCCGAAAAATACGAAATTTGAAATCCGAGAATAATTCAATATTACGGACCCAATGGAACTGGTTTCGTCGAATTCCGAGAATGTGCCTCGGAATGCTATTTTTCAATATCGATTCAAACGATAAAATTTCAAAACTGAACGATTCACTTTCAAATTAAATTCTGAAGCTTATATTATCTTCAGTATTATCAATACGAATTTCACAAGCCTTCAAAATATTTTTAATCAGCTTAAAATTGAAGAATCAAATTTTTTATTCAACTTTCAATAGATTAAATTTATAATTTAATCGCCAAATTCATTCTGAAATTTTGAAATTTAAGTCAAACCATCATTCAAATATTTAAAATTAATTAAATATTTTCAATTTAAATTGTTCAAAATTCTGGGTCGTTACATACTCTGTTATTTAATCATCTTGTCTTTTGTTTCCAATCTATTCTTCCAAAAATTTTGAATTGTACTTGTATATCTATGTTTTGTTTTATATATTGTGTTGTTTTAGTTGTTGATGTTGATTTGGGTTTTCGATCGATTCGTCTGATCAATGTTATCGATAGGATTTCTAAAACACTTTGACAGAACAAACTGACACAACATTATTTTAAAATTTGGTTAACAAAATAAATTTTGATATATAAGTAAATTTATGGAACTTAATAAACTGATTTAAAATTGATTATTTGAAATGATAATACTTAATTTAACATTTATTTTTCTATAAATGAATTTATAGATAGTTGTTTATATATTGATTTGGGAACTGAAATGAATTTTGAACAAGAAATTTGAGAATTTAATTTCCATTGGTTTCAAACCTTGTGTTTAGTGTTTTAAAAGGTTATATTATTTAAAGTGTTTTCAAACAGAAATATGTTTCCAAAGAATTTTAATTTTAAAATTAGCGCTCTTCTCATTGTCACTGGGAAATAACTTCGGTGATGACTGCAACATCATCGACGTTCATTTTCGAGTTTCGAAGTGAAGAGACCGCTCTGTAATCTTGCCACAGCTTTGTTTTGGAAATCAATTTGATTTGAATTTCTAAAATATGACTCGATTTATAATATATATAAATATATGATTTAAATTCGATTTGATAAACTATGTACATACATTTAGTTATCTCTAAAATGGTTTGAAGAAATCGAAAATTTAATTCTTAAATTTTATTTTCAAAGAATAATTTCAATTATAAAAAAAAACAAAAATTTTGAATAAATTATTTAAACTTGGGATAATTGAATAGGAAAGTTTTATTTGTATAATAATACAATTGCCTTCAAATATAACTTACCTTAATTTCAGAAGTTAACAATGTAATTGGATAATATACAATATAAAAAGATTTTTTTCTTATAAAATTTGAGTGGTTATAGTAAATGTTATACACTTAAGTTTTAATTATAAAATGATTAACAGAGGTAAATATAATAAAGGGTAATTGAATAACTTACAATAAAAAATATATATTAAAAGAACTAAGAATAAAACAAAGCAGTTATAATAAGTGTAAGTATGTTTAACATAAGTGATAAATATATTGAGAGGAATAAATTTAATTTTAATTAGGAATAAAGAAGAATTAAATTTGTTAAGTACATTGTGAGTGTAATAAATGATTATTTTTCAAACCCATGGTTTTAAAAATTGTTAATTTTAGATGATTGGATAATAAGATAATGAAATTTTAGATAGTTAAGATTTATTTAACTTGTGTAAATGATTTATTCTCTATTTAAGGTGAAATTTTCATGCTTTCAAATTTATTTCCTTATGATGTTTTCCAAACTATCTTTTGGTTGTCCTTATCATCCTTATCGTGCTATAGATTGGTATAGGCATCTTTCTATAATCTTTGATAGATCTTTGGTAATCATTTTGAATCCACCTTTTCGTGCTTGTGTTCTTAATTTTGGAGAATCTTGGAAAGATCATCCCCACCTTGTTAAACTTACCTATCACAATAGTTATCATGTATAATTTCCTTCTCCTTGTCATCTTGTCCTAATCTTGTTTCACTCTATCTTTTTTTCTGCTTTCCCGTACCTCATTCCTTTTCGGGGACGAAAAGTTTTGAGTGGGGGAGAATGTAACAACCCTGTATTTTGTGATTTATTTTTTTGTATATTTTAATTATTTTAATTAAATTTTTTATTTAAAAACTTATTTTATTTATTTTGAAATATAAACTTTAGTTTTGATATGAATTATCATTCCAAAGCATGACTAAAAAGAATATTTTCCAAAAAGTGAATTTTTGGTCAAAATAATCAAACTTTGACTTTTAATTTAAATTTTTAAAAGTTTGAAAATTTAAATTTTATCTTTTATTGTGAAAGTACATAAAATTTTAAGAACATTGCTTTTTGTTTCGTTGAAAACGGATTTAATTTGTGAAAGTTATACTGTTTTCAATATTGTGTGTACATTGAATTATTTAACAATTTTCTTTATGTTAAATTTTATAAATTATATTTTCAATTGTCAAATAATGTTCTAATATTTGTTATATGACATGTTAGATATATTATTTTTTTTAAACATTTTTTTGTGATGTTATAATTTTTCCAAAGTTTACCGTGTTGATATTTTTTTTTTTTGCCTGTTTTCTTATTTTCTGCTATTTTCTTCATCAAAATTATATTTAAATTTAATTTAATTTATTTTATTTTGTGTATTCATTTTTATTTTGTGTACTTATCTTTATTTATAAATATTTTCAAGTATATAAAAATCTTCCAAAGTGCATTGAATTTATTTCTAATTTTAAAGTCTACTTCGCAACTTTAAGCCATTTTCTTAATTTAAATTCTATTTAATTAAAATTTAATTATTTATTTTATTTTAAAAATGATAAATAAATTATTTTATTTCAATATTTTGCTTTATAATATTTTTAATATGAAGTAGACATTTTTTTAAAGCCATCGATGTTTTAATTATAATTTTTGAACTCTGTTTCAATTTTTAAGCAATTTCCTTAATTCTTTTTATATTTTCTTTAAATTTAATTATATATTTTTATTTTTTTTCACTTTGTTTTGGTTTTTATATGCACTTGCTGAATTTTATTTTGTTTTGTTTGATTTAAAAGAAAAGGAAGTATGGAAGGTTTTAAAAGCTAAGAAACGTAAAGTCGTTTCACCGTTTCTTTTTCCAATCAATGCATCAATTTATTGTAGCCGTTCCTTTTCTTTTGCTTATTCACGTGAAAGTTTCTCATTCCATCAATAATACACATCTATTTCAGATCTGAGCAATGAAAAATAAGCAGTGGCCTCTCTTCCTCCTCTCATTTTCCTACTTCTTCTTCTTTGTTTTGCTTGATTTTTGCCATGACCTCTCATTGCTTTGTTTGGCCTAACACCTCCACCATCTCCTCCACCGACCACCACCACTTCCTTCCCCACATCATACACGACCAAAACCCTTCCTCCTCTGACCAGCAAGTGCCATGACCATCCCATGATGCGAAATCCACAAAAACTATGTTAAAACTCCTTAAAAAGCATGTCTAGCCACCTAGTCTTCATCACCATCACCTTAGATGACCTTGGCCACCTCCTATTGCTCCACCACCACCTTGACACACCCCTAACCATCACCTTCATCCTCTATCCAGATCTGAAACATGCCATAGCCGAGCCATAGATCCATGTAGCCTAGCCCAAAATGAACCAAAAACCCACTATTTGCATAAGCCTCTCCATATTCATGCATAGTAACTCCTCCACCACTTCAATACATTGTAGCCATGCCTTATAGGACCCAAACCTGAACCAAAGTATGTCCAAACTTGAGCCAAAACATTCCCTAAGCCATGCTAGCAAGTGTAGAAGGCAAGACAAAAGACTGTGTATTCGTATATGTAACGACCCGTTAAATTCGATGATATAAAAAGAGTTAATTTAATATGATTTCTAATCTAATTTAGAATGAAATATAAGTCTTAAGATTTTATTTGAGTAAATGTAGGAATTAGATATAGTAACCGTAATTAAAGGTTAGCAATTTAAATGTTTATATGGCAATAAATTGAAATAACGAAAATTGGCGTTGTGGTTATAAGTATAGTTGTTGATTTTACTGGAAGATATAAAGCGGAAATAGTATTAATGAAATAATAACTGAATTGAATTTCAACTATATAAATGAAAGTAAATTTTATTTAGTGGATGTCAACATTGGATAAATTTATTTAAAATAAAACGATTTAAATGCATGTTGGATTAAGGGGTAAGTAATTAGAGTTTAATTCTATAAAATTTGAAACTGAATGTATGTAAATAATTTTGTAGGAATAAGTTAATTAACAATCTATTTGTGCATACCCGATTTAATTGAAATAACAGAAAGGACAAGAACTTGATTTTTGCCTAGGTATTTATATATTGATAAACTATAACTAAATAGAAAGTGGGTAGTAAATAGGATATAAGAAGACAAAGGCAACTAGTAAATTAATAAATGAAATTCATAATATTAAGGAGTAATTAATGCATAAATATTTTTGGCATTTGGGATAATTACAAAATTTTACCCATTCATCTAATTTATTTAATTGAGTCTAAATCTATGGCAACATTTTGGTTATTAATGGTTGTAAATGATTTTGAATGTAAAAGGGTAACAATTATTTAGGTTAACCATTCATTGAGTATGTTAAATTAAGAATGGAAATCGATTGAAATAAATCTAAATTTATTATTTTGGTGTGTTAATGTGTTCTAGTTAATAAAGGGGAATTTATAAGAAATGAAGAATGCACTAATGAAATGTACTATAATTCAAATGTTATTTATAACCATAAAATGTCTATTTACTGAATAGAAGATTTTAAATCAATAAACGAATTTATTGAGGTTCCAATGTATAATTTATAACATTTAATGTAGAATTAATTTAAATTAATTGACTTAAATCGTGTAGTTAGCGTAGAGTTGTTTTGTAAGTGAAATAGATAATTCTATAAGATGAAGTTAATGTTAATTCTATTTATAAATGGGACCATTTGTTGATATAGATTGTAGAAAGCAGGATTTATAAATTTAATTAGAGTATCAAATTCAACAATTTCATTTATTGCATAATAAAATGGAATTTAAAGGTTAAATATTACGTTATTAAAATTAAAATGGACTTTGAGGATAATGATGTGAAATCATTTTGGATAAAAGGTGAAAATATAAAAGTTGAAAATCTAATAAATGGGTTTTGAGAATTTAATTTATAATTCCTAAATATAAGGAAGTGGAGAAACTAACACTGCAATTGATAAACTTATCAACTTATAATTCACACCTAAACTTGTTAAACCATTTAAATTGATTTAGAAATATAAAAGCGATAAAATTTGGTCAAATTTTAGAATTTAAATATAAAATTGGATTTTATGATTTATTTTTAATTTATTTAATGAATATAAAAATAGCCATTTTGGCTACGTACTCGGATTTCGACGAAACCAGTTTCATCGGATCCGTATCGGTGAACTATTGTAGGGTTTCAAGTTTCGTATCGATCGGACCTGACGTTTGATCGTACGGACGCGAAACGCCTTGAAATCGATTTAATTAAAATCAACTTGAAATCAATTTGGAAATTTTGTTTTCAGCATAACTTTTTCATACGATCGAATTTGGACGTGAAACTTTTTCCATCGCGTTCAGAACATTTTAAAATACCTATTTGGATATATGGGTTTAATAAATTTCGTTCCGGGATTAGAACGGGCTTTTTGCGCCATAGTTTGTTCCGTACGTTCATCTATCTGGTCTATCTACTCCAATCCAACCCTACTTATAAATAGACGATTATAAACCCTAGCCTCCATCTTCTATCATTTGTCTATACGTTCATTTTCTTCATCTCTTTCTCCTCCTCAAATGGATGCAAACCTAGATCTATTTCAATTCAAAATTTCAATGAAAATTCAAACTCTCCAGAAAAATTCGAAAAAATTATATGTTGAAGTTTTCGATATGCGTAATTTGCTGGTGTGATTAGTTTTTCGATTCGGGTTGTGGTTTGCCCAGAAAAAAATGGATTAGTCTTGGCCGTTCTTTGGGTAGGATTTGATCGTGTGGTGGATCTGCGTCGATAGGATGATCGGAGGGCGGCGTTTGCTAGAGGACGAAGTGCCGGCCCTTGTGATGTTGGTCGTTGGTCATTCGGTGGCCGTGATTCGCCAGGAATCACTGACCTAGGTGGCGGCGGCGCACTCTGAAGGGGGTTCGCACGGTTTTTCGAAGGCATGAGGAGGCTCGGCCTGACGAGGGCATGGTGGAGGTGATGTTCGATCAAGTTGCAGAGGCGTGTAGTGGCGGCATAAATGGGGATTAGGGTTTGGGAGTGGCGGCTCGTGACCTTCGAACGCGTGATGATTCCTGTAAGCGAAGATGACGTGGGCCACGTGTACCACTTTATTTATTTTAATTCTATTATGTTTAATTTTGATTCAATCGTTTTAACTCGTAACTTTTACGTACGACATCCGATTCACGCGATTTTTTTTGTTAGGATCGTAATTAAATTCCGGATCTGTCGACGCTGGTTTGGTTGGATTCGGAGACCGACAAATTTTTGGGTTTAAATCGGATTTAAATTCGATTTAAATTCAAAAGGTGGGTGTTTTAACCCACTCACAACTTCTAAAAGTTTTTATGTTTGTTAAATTTATTTGGATATGAGTAGAAATTTATTTATGACTGTTTGGCATGTTTTATTCATCATATCTATTAAATCGCATTCATTTAATATAACTGTTCATTTAATTTTATTACTGCATATAGACTGACAGTTATAGTTATTTATTTGCATATAAACTGTTAGTTTAATAGTTGTTAAATTTTATTTTGAATATAACTGCCAGTTATTAACTATTATATATTATCAGATATATATTGATATTGATTTATTATTGGATGATGATTGTGATTTGGATGATGGATGATTTTGATGAATGGATGTTTTATTGTATATCATTAAACTGCAAGTTATCATGCATTTTTCATTTCATTCGGGATTGTGGTTTGAAATGATATACAACCGCAAAATTTTATTTTTATATTGCGGATTGAAATGATAAATATCCGTATCACTTGACCATAGGATAGAAAATTATATACAGGCACCGTAGTCTATATATAAAATATTTTAAAGTGATTTCTATGGTTTGTATGGAATACGGTTTATAATTTTTAATTTTGATATTTTGTTCTATATATATATACATATGAAGTTAGAGATTTTGAATTTAAGCTGTGTATAAATCTCTTAAATAAAAATGGAAAAATTGAGAAAAATGGAGTTAAATAATTATATCATATGTTTAATGTTTAAGTTTGGAAATTTGTAACGACCCAGAAATTTTATTAAATTAAAATTTGAATATTTAATTAATTTTAAATATTTATAAGTGAATTTATAAGTCAAATAAATTTTTATTTGATTTATTAGATTTAATTAGATAATTAAATCAATAATTTAATATGTTAAATTATGAAAATAATTGAAAATTGAGTAAAAAAATGATTGAAAATAATTTGGAAAATTTTATTTAATCATACTGGAGTTATAGAAATATTTTAGAACTTTTAAAATCGAATTAAAAGTTAATTTGTGAAAATTGAATATTTTAATATTTAATAATCGACTGTAAAATAGCCAATTTTTGAACAGTCTCAGAATTGAACGAAACCAGTTCCATTGGATCCGTAATAGTTAGTTATTACCGGATTTCAATTTTCGTGTCAATCGGAGTTATCGTTTGATCGTGGCAGCTCGAAACGCATCGAATCGTTTTTAATTTAAATTTGACGAGTCAAAATAGCCATTTTTCAAAAAGTCTCGGATTTCGACGAAACCAGTTTCATCGGATCCGTAATGTGATATTATTGTAAGGTTTCAAATTTCAAGTCAATTGGATTTACCGTTTGTCCGGTACAAATTAAAACGCCTAGAAATCGATTTAAATCGGTTTAATTTAAATTGAGCGTTTATAGCCATAACTCGCACATACTTCCGAATTAGCTTCCGAAACCTGTTCCATTGTGTCCGGAACACGGGATAAACCTTAGGTACGCTGGTTACGGCGCCTAAATCGGAGTTCGGAATTCCCGGGATGAATAGTGTTTACGCTAGCTTTTTCTATAAATACACCTCTCTCTTCACAAATTAAAAAAAAAAAAAAAAAAAAAAAAACATGTAAACCCTAGCTAGCCGCCAGTTAGTATTGGATGGCCGAAAATGCTCTTCCTTCCTCCCTCAAAATCTCTCAATCCATGCATCTTCAAGCCTCGACTCCTAAATGAAACTTGTAGAGCTTCGCAAGATCTTGAAATCCATACGGATTTGATGGAGTTTGGAGCAACAGGGAGTGAGCAAAACGTGGCCGTTCGTGGGCTGTTCATCACCGTGCGCACGCATGTAGAGGTGGCCGAGCTCTAAGTTGTTCAGGGCGTGGATGGTGTTCGAGGTGGCGAGTCGCGTGGCGTTCCCTGATCGAGTTTATATCGAGTATTGGAGACGAATAATTTAACCCTAGAAATCAAAATTGGGTTCGGCTGTAATGTCACGCGCGCGTGAGTTAGGGAGGAAGGAGAAGTAATCGTGCGGCCTGGATAGTTGGGGCTTGGATCCTACGGTCTGATTTGCTTAGGTTTAATTTTATAATTGTAATTTATATAAATAAAATCGTGTAAAGTTTAAAAATAAATAACTTTTTCATACGAGGTCGAAAAAATGCAAACCCAGTTGCGTTGGAATCGTATGGACGAGCACTACGCGATGGAGTTGGTTTGGAGTCGTTTGGAGTTAGTGAGAATTTCGGGTAAAATTAAACGCGCGTTTAATTTTATTCGAAATAAAAGCTAAAACGAAAATTAAAACCAAGGTGAGAATTTCTCACTCAATCGAATAGATTTCGATTTTATTTTAAATAGTTAGATTTAAAATATTTGAATGCATGTTTGAATGATGACTGTAAATTATTGATTGTTAAAATAGACATTATTCGCCGTTAGTAAGCGGATGTTATTTAATATAAACATATACCGCGAATATTTCATAAACAGTGAAATTGGTATTATATATAATATCAATATATATATATTGGCATATGTATATATTGCAGTTGTTGATGTCCCGCATTTTTTGTTTAGCGGATGAGACCCTATTACGCCGTTATTTAGCGGATAATATTTATTAAGAACATGTACCGCGATAATTTCGTACTGGAGCGAAATTGGTATTGTGCTAATGTTTTTGGATGCAGGAAAACAGGTTGGAGGGATCCAACTGGATTCCTCAACAGTATTTATTTACTTTCAGATATTTTGATATTTGATGGATTATCATATTGATATATGATATCGTTGTTAGTCGTGATTGACTATTTGGTGTGTAGCATCATTGGACCCAGATTTTTGGGATTTTAAAATGATTTTAAAAGTGATTTTGAAAATATGCTATATCTTTGGAATTGATCCATTATAAATAAATAAACGTTATAATTTTTAAAGTTATAAAAATTATGGTTTTTGTGAAATATAGTTAAAAAGCTGATTTTTAGAAATACGATTAAAAGTCGATTTTTGAGAAATATGAACTAATGATTTTATAAAATAATTAGATTGGATTTTTGGATATATGATAAAAGTTTAAATATAGGATTTATAAAATTTGATTATTTTATAAATCGAAATGATGAAATTATAAAGGAATTTAAAGACGTTTTAGAATAATAATATAAACTGATTTATATTAAGAGATTTATAAATGGATATTTATAAATTGAAATATAGACATTATAAAACGAGTTTTTATAAGTGTTTGAATGTAGTGAAAATGAATTTCATAAATGAATGAAATTTATAGAATTATAAACTGTGAAGTTATAAATGAAATTTATAAATAGTAAGATTTATAAATTTGTGAAGTTAATTGAAGAATAGATTTGGTTAAATAAATGAATCTTATAAGTTATAAGATTTATAATTATGAAGTTTAAAGAACGATTTTATAAAAATAATCGTTTTATAAGTATTTAACTTATAATATAAACATCTAGTTTATAAGTGAGTTATAAACTGAAATAAGTTAATAAATGAGATTTATAACAAGGAAGTTTTTATAATTAAATAAAAATGGAATTTATAAACGTTGTTTTATAAATTCACAAACGACTTATTTTGATAAGTTAATTGTTATAACTTATAAATGGAGTTATATTCACGTTTTAGACAGTGAATAATCCTTTGAATTAAATTGAATAAAAGGATGGAATTTGTTAAAGAAGTATATTCACGTTTTTAAATAGTGAATGATATGTTAAAGAAATTGTTTTGAAGGAGATGTTTAAATTGAATTAAAACTATCTAACGATGTTTTAAAATGTGTTGAGATTCGAAACCATAGATTTCAACATTTATTGTTGAAATAGACGTTTTCGAGGAATAAAAGGAAATGGTGGACTATAACACTATTGTTATAGTAAATGATTTCCGAATGGAAATGTTTTTGTATAATATTGGGATTTATATATCTATTTTAATTTCGAATCCCTATACTAGTGATTTTGGGTTGTCGTAACGATGTTTTTACGCAACATTCGTTTTGACCCAAATAAATATGTTAAGAGAATGATTTCCTTAATAGAATGAAATATATACTTAATTCGGTTTAAGTATATTGAATATTTTCCAAGTGTTGAAAATAAAAGAAATTTGTGAATTACTTATGAATGAATAAGTATGGAAATGTTTTCCAATATGAAGTGAATAATTAGAATTTATCTTTTGAAGATATATTGAAATGAATAATTGAAATCGTATATGCATGGATATTTTGAAATATAAATTCATTATGGAATTTATATGTGAAAAGTGGAACTTGTTAAAAATAAATATTGATTTATTTTTGAAGTGTTGAAATTATATATATCTTGTAAAGATATTTTGGAAAATAAATAATTTGGAAAATTATTTGGAATCTGGTGAAGTATGCATATCCAGTGATAGTTCAATAACCGACTATCAGTATTTCCCTTTGAATGGGTATTTGATGTGATTTGATTGAATTTGAATGCACACTTATTTTTGAATAAGCGCTCACTATTCGGGTTAACCGGGAAAAGACCATGGGGTCGTATAACCCATTCCGAATATGTGATACGTCGTTGTGAATTGCATTTGAAGATCGGTGTTGAAGACCGGTATTTGCAAGAGCGATAGGATGACCTATCGATTGTTTCTGCACCGAGTCGCGCAGGTATAGAAACTCCCTAAGTGATGGGAAATCCGATCAGGATTGTGAATATCCGGATTGCAAGGACTTCTTTGTAAGTGCCTTCGGTTCTGTTCGATCCCGGAACAGACTTGTATGGATTGTATGCCTGACATTGCAATTTGAGATATAAAGCCGATTTCTTTCAAATATATTTCTGTTGGTGGCGGAGAATTTATTCTTTGCTTAACACCCTTCTTTGAGACGTACGAGCTCAAAGGTTATATAGTTGAAGTTATCAGCAATATATCCCATTTTGGTAATGTGACATGCTGAGTGATGCTGAAATGATCATTGTGTTGATTATTTGTGATAGGATCATTTATTTGATCGTCTATCTTAGTGATCATTGTGTTGATCATTTGTTGACCCAAAGCATGGCTTTTGTATAAAGTATGTTTTTGTGGACGTGACTTCGTCGAGCCTCACATCCCGGAAATGGTCAAAACAGGAAAGAAGCAGCAAGGTTATGAGGGGTAGCACCCTTTAGGATGTGTCCATTTCCTTCTGGAAAAGGGTAGTATCATGGTATGGAGCCCAGATACTTACTCATGTTGAAAACACTTTATGATTGTGTGAATTGATTACGAGCGCTCGGTGAAAAGGTCCCAAAGGACCGGGGGATGGCATATTCGGTCAGTTGTTGCTCAGTTAGGAGTAAACCGGCCTTGTGTTGGTAGAGATCCGGTTTGGTTCTCGGGGATGTCCATCCAGAGGCATTCTCATGTGGCAATGGGAAGTTCCTTGGCCTGATCATTCGTTGGAAATCCAATTCCCAATACGAAACTTGTACGGTATTAGTTGTAGAACCTGCCATTCACTTATGGTGGTCACCACTGTTTGGATGGTAGCTATAGTAGGCATAGTTCGAAATGTCTATGTTGGCTAAGATTTATATTCTACTTTCGAAATATTTCTCTACACTATGCACTAGTAATGATATCAAATGTTATTTTAAATGCGTATCAAGCATCTTTGACTATCATAAGGAGAAATCTCCTCCGATTCTGCGTTTGCATGTGTGTGTGTGCGGGAGGCCTTATGGTAGTCTCATTTTTAAAAGCATTGCGAATTGATAAAAAAAAATATTCCTCTATTTTGATTTTAAAGATAAATAAACTGTTTTGAGTTCTCACACCAGTCTTGTTAAGCTATTGGGCTATGTGATGGGGGGTTCTCGCTTCGCGGTTAGGTGACGAACGGGAGACTCTTACTCCCACACATCCTCTTTTAGGGGGTTGGTTAGGTGTAACCTGAGACAGTCGAGAGGTTGGCCGTAAAAACAAGGTCTGGGGTACCAGTGTAAGCCACGGTGGGGCTGGGATGGTTGAAAAGCCTACCGGTTGTGACTGCTGTCGACGGTTGAAAAGCCTAGATTGTTACATTTGGTATTAGAGCTGATGGTTAAGCGACAACCATGGTTCTGTAGGGTATTACTCGTTAGAGATAGAGTCAGCAGTACTCTAGAATGAGTTGAGTGTAATAATAGCTATGAGAGCGTATTTGTTAGTGAATATAAAATTGTTTTATATTGTGATGATTGGTTTATTAAGTGGTATATGAACTTTCGTCAGCACAGCCTCGAAACTGAGCCGAAGGGGTTTCTAAACACTTGAATAGAACAATTCGGCACAGTATTGTTTTAATTGGGTAAATGAAATAATTTTGCCTTGATTATATTTTATATATAAAGGAATAATTTTTCAGAATTATTAAAGTGTATATAAGTTGATTGTTAGGTTGTTTGAATAATCTAAATTAAAGAATAATTGTATAAGCAAAAGAATTATAAGAATTGAGTTATAATTAAAGTGAATTACAATTGTGAAATAAACTTATATATATGAGAAGTGAAACTATATGAATATATTTATGAATATGAGTTGTAAATAAAAATGAATTCAAAGTTAAATGAAGTTGATATTAGTAATAAAGATAAATGTGAACTTAAGTTATGTGAATGAAATTCAACTTTGGTAATTGAATTGAATAAATGAATTGAATTGTGAATCAATTGAATGTGAATTAAGTAGATATGAAATAATGAATGTAAGTATTAATTCATTGAAATCTAATGTTATTAGAAGTTGAATAAATTGAATGAGAATGAATATAAGCAAAGGAATTTGGTTGTAATAAATATACATTGGTTGTTATATGATTGTTAGTTGATTGTATATAATTCATTAAGTGTTAAAGAAATTGGAAGCTATGTAATTGAATTCAAATTTGGAGTAAATAAATTTGAATAGAATTGAAAGTGAATTAGATTTAATTAGTAAATGTAAACTAATTGAATTGAGAATGAATGTTGATAAAATCCAATGTGAATAAATCAAATGTGATTTAAAGTGAAAACCAATTCATTGAATATTAATGAGAATATGAATGAAAATTCATTTGATTATGGATGGTAGTTGGTTGATGTTTGCATTTGTTGCTTGGTTGCATTTTCTATGTGACATGTATAGTTATGTTGCTATATGTTGTATATTGATACTATTTTCATATATGCATGATTCTCATGTTGTTTGTTGAGTAATTAGTAGGTGCGGATCGCGTTTGCTTCGCATTTGGAGTTCGCTTTCGCGCTATATTAGCCGTATATGCTCGCTAATAAAATATAAGGTACATATCTCGGATTAAATATCGCACTTTTATACTTTTTCCCTGCGGGATGCCTCATTACTTGATGAGATGTATATTTGTGATATATATACTGTCATTTTTTTTTTTTTTCGGATCGAGCCGCGCAAAGGAGACTATGGCGAATTTTTCCGGAAATTTAAGGCGTTAGAAAAATTTGAGAAAATTTGGAAAATTTTGAAAACTTTAAACTTTGTTTTAAAGTTGAAAGTTAAATGATATAATTGTTTTTGAAAAGATAACTAAGTATGATTTGAAAACTTAGTAAAGTATTGTAAGGAAGTTTAATTATGAATTTTGGAAAATTAATAAATCCTGTAATCTTCTTACTTGTAATTTCGAGGACGAAATTCTTTTAAGGGGGGAAGATTGTAACGACCCAGAAATTTTATTAAATTAAAATTTGAATATTTAATTAATTTTAAATATTTATAAGTGAATTTATAAGTCAAATAAATTTTTATTTGATTTATTAGATTTAATTAGATAATTAAATCAATAATTTAATATGTTAAATTATGAAAATAATTGAAAATTGAGTAAAAAAATGATTGAAAATAATTTGGAAAATTTATTTAATCATACTGGAGTTATAGAAATATTTTAGAACTTTTAAAATCGAATTAAAAGTTAATTTGTGAAAATTGAATATTTTAATATTTAATAATCGACTGTAAAATAGCCAATTTTTGAACAGTCTCAGAATTGAACGAAACCAGTTCCATTGGATCCGTAATAGTTAGTTATTACCGGATTTCAATTTTCGTGTCAATCGGAGTTATCGTTTGATCGTGGCAGCTCGAAACGCATCGAATCGTTTTTAATTTAAATTTGACGAGTCAAAATAGCCATTTTTCAAAAAGTCTCGGATTTCGACGAAACCAGTTTCATCGGATCCGTAATGTGATATTATTGTAAGGTTTCAAATTTCAAGTCAATTGGATTTACCGTTTGTCCGGTACAAATTAAAACGCCTAGAAATCGATTTAAATCGGTTTAATTTAAATTGAGCGTTTATAGCCATAACTCGCACATACTTCCGAATTAGCTTCCGAAACCTGTTCCATTGTGTCCGGAACACGGGATAAACCTTAGGTACGCTGGTTACGGCGCCTAAATCGGAGTTCGGAATTCCCGGGATGAATAGTGTTTACGCTAGCTTTTTCTATAAATACACCTCTCTCTTCACAAATTAAAAATAAAAAAAATAAAAAAAACATGTAAACCCTAGCTAGCCGCCAGTTAGTATTGGATGGCCGAAAATGCTCTTCCTTCCTCCCTCAAAATCTCTCAATCCATGCATCTTCAAGCCTCGACTCCTAAATGAAACTTGTAGAGCTTCGCAAGATCTTGAAATCCATACGGATTTGATGGAGTTTGGAGCAACAGGGAGTGAGCAAAACGTGGCCGTTCGTGGGCTGTTCATCACCGTGCGCACGCATGTAGAGGTGGCCGAGCTCTAAGTTGTTCAGGGCGTGGATGGTGTTCGAGGTGGCGAGTCGCGTGGCGTTCCCTGATCGAGTTTATATCGAGTATTGGAGACGAATAATTTAACCCTAGAAATCAAAATTGGGTTCGGCTGTAATGTCACGCGCGCGTGAGTTAGGGAGGAAGGAGAAGTAATCGTGCGGCCTGGATAGTTTGGGCTTGGATCCTACGGTCTGATTTGCTTAGGTTTAATTTTATAATTGTAATTTATATAAATAAAATCGTGTAAAGTTTAAAAATAAATAACTTTTTCATACGAGGTCGAAAAAATGCAAACCCAGTTGCGTTGGAATCGTATGGACGAGCACTACGCGATGGAGTTGGTTTGGAGTCGTTTGGAGTTAGTGAGAATTTCGGGTAAAATTAAACGCGCGTTTAATTTTATTCGAAATAAAAGCTAAAACGGAAATTAAAACCATGGTGAGAATTTCTCACTCAATCGAATAGATTTCGATTTTATTTTAAATAGTTAGATTTAAAATATTTGAATGCATGTTTGAATGATGACTGTAAATTATTGATTGTTAAAATAGACATTATTCGCCGTTAGTAAGCGGATGTTATTTAATATAAACATATACCGCGAATATTTCATAAACAGTGAAATTGGTATTATATATAATATCAATATATATATATTGGCATATGTATATATTGCAGTTGTTGATGTCCCGCATTTTTTGTTTAGCGGATGAGACCCTATTACGCCGTTATTAAGCGGATAATATTTATTAAGAACATGTACCGCGATAATTTCGTACTGGAGCGAAATTGGTATTGTGCTAATGTTTTTGGATGCAGGAAAACAGGTTGGAGGGATCCAACTGGATTCCTCAACAGTATTTATTTACTTTCAGATATTTTGATATTTGATGGATTATCATATTGATATATGATATCGTTGTTAGTCGTGATTGACTATTTGGTGTGTAGCATCATTGGACCCAGATTTTTGGGATTTTAAAATGATTTTAAAAGTGATTTTGAAAATATGCTATATCTTTGGAATTGATCCATTATAAATAAATAAACGTTATAATTTTTAAAGTTATAAAAATTATGGTTTTTGTGAAATATAGTTAAAAAGCTGATTTTTAGAAATACGATTAAAAGTCGATTTTTGAGAAATATGAACTAATGATTTTATAAAATAATTAGATTGGATTTTTGGATATATGATAAAAGTTTAAATATAGGATTTATAAAATTTGATTATTTTATAAATCGAAATGATGAAATTATAAAGGAATTTAAAGACGTTTTAGAATAATAATATAAACTAATTTATATTAAGAGATTTATAAATGGATATTTATAAATTGAAATATAGACATTATAAAACGAGTTTTTATAAGTGTTTGAATGTGGTGAAAATGAATTTCATAAATGAATGAAATTTATAGAATTATAAACTGTGAAGTTATAAATGAAATTTATAAATAGTAAGATTTATAAATTTGTGAAGTTAATTGAAGAATAGATTTGGTTAAATAAATGAATCTTATAAGTTATAAGATTTATAATTATGAAGTTTAAAGAACGATTTTATAAAAATAATCGTTTTATAAGTATTTAACTTATAATATAAACATCTAGTTTATAAGTGAGTTATAAACTGAAATAAGTTAATAAATGAGATTTATAACAAGGAAGTTTTTATAATTAAATAAAAATGGAATTTATAAACGTTGTTTTATAAATTCACAAACGACTTATTTTGATAAGTTAATTGTTATAACTTATAAATGGAGTTATATTCACGTTTTAGACAGTGAATAATCCTTTGAATTAAATTGAATAAAAGGATGGAATTTGTTAAAGAAGTATATTCACGTTTTTAAATAGTGAATGATATGTTAAAGAAATTGTTTTGAAGGAGATGTTTAAATTGAATTAAAACTATCTAACGATGTTTTAAAATGTGTTGAGATTCGAAACCATAGATTTCAACATTTATTGTTGAAATAGACGTTTTCGAGGAATAAAAGGAAATGGTGGACTATAACACTATTGTTATAGTAAATGATTTCTGAATGGAAATGTTTTTGTATAATATTGGGATTTATATATCTATTTTAATTTCGAATCCCTATACTAGTGATTTTGGGTTGTCGTAACGATGTTTTTACGCAACATTCGTTTTGACCCAAATAAATATGTTAAGAGAATGATTTCCTTAATAGAATGAAATATATACTTAATTCGGTTTAAGTATATTGAATATTTTCCAAGTGTTGAAAATAAAAGAAATTTGTGAATTACTTATGAATGAATAAGTATGGAAATGTTTTCCAATATGAAGTGAATAATTAGAATTTATCTTTTGAAGATATATTGAAATGAATAATTGAAATCGTATATGCATGGATATTTTGAAATATAAATTCATTATGGAATTTATATGTGAAAAGTGGAACTTGTTAAAAATAAATATTGATTTATTTTTGAAGTGTTGAAATTATATATATCTTGTAAAGATATTTTGGAAAATAAATAATTTGGAAAATTATTTGGAATCTGGTGAAGTATGCATATCCAGTGATAGTTCAATAACCGACTATCAGTATTTCCCTTTGAATGGGTATTTGATGTGATTTGATTGAATTTGAATGCACACTTATTTTTGAATAAGCGCTCACTATTCGGGTTAACCGGGAAAAGACCATGGGGTCGTATAACCCATTCCGAATATGTGATACGTCGTTGTGAATTGCATTTGAAGATCGGTGTTGAAGACCGGTATTTGCAAGAGCGATAGGATGACCTATCGATTGTTTCTGCACCGAGTCGCGCCGGTATAGAAACTCCCTAAGTGATGGGAAATCCGATCAGGATTGTGAGTATCCGGATTGCAAGGACTTCTTTGTAAGTGCCTTCGGTTCTGTTCGATCCCGGAACAGACTTGTATGGATTGTATGCCTGACATTGCAATTTGAGATATAAAGCCGATTTCTTTCAAATATATTTCTGTTGGTGGCGGAGAATTTATTCTTTGCTTAACACCCTTCTTTGAGACGTACGAGCTCAAAGGTTATATAGTTGAAGTTATCAGCAATATATCCCATTTTGGTAATGTGACATGCTGAGTGATGCTGAAATGATCATTGTGTTGATTATTTGTGATAGGATCATTTATTTGATCGTCTATCTTAGTGATCATTGTGTTGATCATTTGTTGACCCAAAGCATGGCTTTTGTATAAAGTATGTTTTTGTGGACGTGACTTCGTCGAGCCTCACATCCCGGAAATGGTCAAAACAGGAAAGAAGCAGCAAGGTTATGAGGGGTAGCACCCTTTAGGATGTGTCCATTTCCTTCTGGAAAAGGGTAGTATCATGGTATGGAGCCCAGATACTTACTCATGTTGAAAACACTTTATGATTGTGTGAATTGATTACGAGCGCTCGGTGAAAAGGTCCCAAAGGACCGGGGGATGGCATATTCGGTCAGTTGTTGCTCAGTTAGGAGTAACCCGGCCTTGTGTTGGTAGAGATCCGGTTTGGTTCTCGGGGATGTCCATCCAGAGGCATTCTCATGTGGCAATGGGAAGTTCCTTGGCCTGATCATTCGTTGGAAATCCAATTCCCAATACGAAACTTGTACGGTATTAGTTGTAGAACCTGCCATTCACTTATGGTGGTCACCACTGTTTGGATGGTAGCTATAGTAGGCATAGTTCGAAATGTCTATGTTGGCTAAGATTTATATTCTACTTTCGAAATATTTCTCTACACTATGCACTAGTAATGATATCAAATGTTATTTTAAATGCGTATCAAGCATCTTTGACTATCATAAGGAGAAATCTCCTTCGATTCTGCGTTTACATGTGTGTGTGTGCGGGAGGCCTTATGGTAGTCTCATTTTTAAAAGCATTGCGAATTGATAAAAAAAAATATTCCTCTATTTTGATTTTAAAGATAAATAAACTGTTTTGAGTTCTCACACCAGTCACATGACTGACTCGGAGTTTATTGTTTTCCTTCCTAAACTCTGGGTGCCCACCAATTTTCACACGGGCAGTCAAGAGTAAGGTTTAACAGGATATTCTGGATATTCTGGAGTTGCTGGAGGCAAGCTGGATGGCATGGCGTATTACTAGTTTATATAGTATTTCTTTTTCCGCTGCACTGTTTGATGTTGTATGTTGTTGTACACTCTGATGTTATGATATGATGTAATGTAATGTATAAAATGTAATAACTGATATAGTTCTTTGTTTAAAGATTATTCATTTATTATTATATGTTGTACCGCTGCGAATTGTGAGATTCTGATGTTGTTCTGTTGTTTTCTGTCCGTTCTATCTTAAAATTCTTCTATCTTCTATTTTTTTCAAATTCTCTGTTTTCTTTCTGTTTTCTTCTATTTTAAAGTGTTCTACCTTCTTTCCTCTCTTCTCTCTATTTTCTATCTTTCTATTCTCTATTTTTCTTTTTCTCTCTTCTTTCTTTTCTTTTCTTTTTAAAACCCATAACATCTCGGTTTTTCGGCAACGAAAATCCGCGTTGTTACATAATTTTAAGACATGATATTTATAACCGGACTTTTCCAAGATAATTAAAAATGAATATGTTAGTATAAATTAAATTGAAGAAAATATTTAACTGTTAGAAATTGGAGTTTTATTTATGGATTTTATGTAAATATTCAAGACTAAATAATAGTACGTTTAATTTGCTGAAAGAAAATTTTCCAACTTTAGTTTTGAAATATTAATACTCCAAATGGATATATATATATATATATATATATATATATATATATATAAATTGAAGTAGTTTTGGAACTTGAAAGTGATATTTAAATTTTGGTTTAAACTTTAAATAAAGAAACATATTTGTAAATCCATGGAAATTATTTTTCTTTACAAAGTTACCTTAAAGTTAAACCATTTATTTTATATACCGTTGAATATCCAAACCATTCAAGTTTTAGAAGTTATAGTTTTAAAAGTATGAATTCCGAAATATTATGTTTTGAAAGTATAATTCAAATGTTTGGTTTCCAGATATTTTAAATTTTAAACCAGTATGATTTTGGAAAAGGATTATATTTGAGATAAAATGATATCATATTATTTTGGGTTTTAATTTGATATCGTATGGGAAATTTTATTCTGGTTTTAAAGTATAAACTATTTTTAAATGACCGCGGTGTTATAATAATGATGGGTTGGCAAAGAGACCGGGATCGGATATGAACATATTCTCTGTAGATACCGAAAACCACTTTGACTAACCGTGTACGCGGTGGAGATTCCAGAATGAAGTAGGTTGGTGGCGACGTTTCCTGTAAGGTAAATACGTGGACCCAACTCCCATGAGTTGGCATAAGGTGGCTAAAACAGGAGCGATTCTCGGGCCAATGAGGTCATTCCTCTGATCGAACGCACTCCTTCGATACTATACTCTGAATTTGGATTGTTTCGGTGGCCACTATTGATTTCTTTGATTTGGGGGTGTAAGTTCGAGGTGGGCGGTAGCTGCGGCTACGCGTTACCACCAGCCCGGATAGCAAATGTTATATCTACCCTGGCATTGCCTAGTTGTGCCGTGTCACCTACCCTAGCGCGCCTTATACGATTTTGGTTTTGTACCATACCTATGGAGTGCCCTCTGACGACGCCCAGTATGGGGGAGATTACGGTACTGTATAGACCATGGGAATATATTCTGTGTTAAGGGCTATATGGGTAACCCCTTCACGCTATTTAAAAGTAAGTTTATTTTATAATTAGACACTATTATAATAGCGCAATATACTGTATAGTAAATAGTTTAACGGATCCTTAGGAGATGTAAATCCCGAGCATCTCTGAGTTACTGTACTCATATTTATTTCTGTTAATTTAACTCACATAAGATCTTTTAGTTCTGACTCGAGTGTTTTTGTCTTTTCAAATTCGCTCGGGTCAGCCCGAGCGTTTCAGGATTTGAAGATTTAGCTCTGGAGGACGGAGACGAAGATTTGTATTATTATTACTTATAGTATTGCACTACACTCACACTCTATTCCGATGCATTGATATTATTGGTATGTGAACTCTGATATTTAATTGTATAAAGAAGAATCAATTGTTTTGTAAACTGTATATTTTATTATTATATTTTATCCTTCCGCTGTGAGATTCTATTTTGTTTTATTTCTTTTCTGTTTTCTTGTTTACCCCATAAAAATCCGCCTTCCCGTATGGTTTGAATTGGCACGTGTGTCTGTTTAAATCGTGCGAAAAGGCGGGACGTTACAGTTGGTATCAGAGCTTTGGTTTAGCGATAAACCTTAGCTTTGTGGGGTTTGACTCTTTGTTAATAGGGTAGTAATACCCTATGGGAGTCGCTGAGTGTATATATATGAGAGAGCGTATTTGTTAGTGTTATAAAAAGATATTGATATTGTGTTAATCTGTTCCGTTTTGTACTTATAAATTCTGGTTGGTGCATGGGACGCTATGACATCAATAGGGATTTCTAAACACTTAATAGGACAGACCGACATAATATTTGTTTTTAATATAGGTAAATGAAATAATTTTGCCTATTATATTTTTTTATATATATAAAACAAATTTTCCAAAAGAGATATATATTTGGGTGCAATAGATTGGTTGTTAGGAATAAAATTTATATATAATAGGTAAAATAAGATTGAAAATAAAATCAATGAAATTTGGAAATTTTAGGACTTAAGTCCGGGATTTTTGAAAATTTGCTTTCAAAAGATTTATGAAATATAATAAATTTATTTATAAGTATTTTCTTATATAAATATTTCATTTTAAAATTCGGAAGAATTGTTTTAAGGAAAATTTTGGAGAAATAAATTTTGTACTTTCCTCACTGTCGCTGGAAAATAATTTCGGTGATGGCGGCCTCATCATCGACTTTCATTTTCGAGTTTCGAAGGGGAAAGGCCACTGTAGTAAATTCTACTGCAGATTTATTTTGAAATTATCTAAAATTTTAATTGTTTTAAAATAAAATTGAGATATAAAAGTTGTAGGAAACTAATTATCTATTATTTTAAAATAAATTGAAATTTGACCCGGTACTTAATTCTTAAATTTTCCATTAATTAATTGTTTAAATTATTTTAGTGAAAAAAAAGTAAGTAATTAATGAATTGAAACCTCTAATTTAGGTAAGAGTATTAATGCAAGGTTATAAAGAGAAATTTGTAATTTTTAACATATGAGAAAAAGGGTAATATTGTTGAACATTAAATTTAATTAAAAGAAGAGATAATACTTGTATAAGTTATTTTGCATTTTCTTTAACATATATAACTTACCAAATATGAAAAGTTGAAATGTTAAGTAAGAAATTGAAATAGAATATTATACAAGTAGAAACTTTGGAAATAATGAGTTATTCAATGAATTGCTGTTATGAGAATTTAAGATTTTAAACTTAAGTTATAAATTGAAATTTTAAGGCAAGTATTATAAACAGGTGATTTTAAACTTAAGAAAATAAATGAAATTCTTTAATGAATAAAGGTTGATGTGTAGGGTTATTAACTTAAGTATGATTTAAAAGCTACTAGTTTAATATAATAAAAGTAGGTAATATAAATAAATGACTGTAAACCCAAGGTAATAAATTAATAAAATCCTTTATTTATAAGAATGGAGGTTATAAGGTTAATATTTAAGTGTAATTATAAAAGGGTTACTGTAATTAAATATAATAAATGTAAGCATTGTAATAAATGATTGAAATTGAGAAGTGCATTAAATGTAATACAAATAACAGAAACTTACATAACCTGAATAAATATAAATGGATAATTGTAAGTAATAAATAGAAATAAGGAAACAACCATTGAATGAGAAATAAAATTTGAAGTTGGTTAGAAATAAATGTAAATTATAAAAAGGAAAATTTATGTGGTATGAATAAAAGAAAGGAAATCAAACAACTAGAGTATGTAAAGAATTTATATAAGGTAATTTGATTTGTTGGTTGAATTGTTATTGTATGATTTATGGTTGGTCGGGTAAGGAAATTTGAAGTAGTTGGATGAATAAATAATCTATTTTTGTCCCATCTAAGACTGTTGAGTAAATGATGCACTGAATAGCTATTTTTCATTCCGTACCATTTCAAGATTTGAACCCGAACAACTATTGTTTGTTTGATTGAATGATTGTTTGTTTTGTTGGGTATGCTGTTTGTTGAAATTGATGGTTGTTGTATTCATTGTTGTTAGTGATTGAAACCACTTAAATATTTCACTTTATTAAATTGTTAAACCTTTGGATTTTATAAGTGAAATGCAGGTATGGAAGCAATTGCTACTGCTTTTGGTTCCATATTAATAAGCGTAATTGCTCGACAAATAGGTACGTTTTGGGATTACGTTTTGTAGCGCTATTTTATATAATTTTTCCCGTGATGGGATATTTTATTTTGGATAATATATGTAATATATTTGTTATATTTTGATACTATATTTTTCCCCAAACCTCTCAATACAAAGGAGACTCTGCCAAAATTTTCCGTAAATTTTGGACTTAGAATTTTGTTGAAAATGTTTTCCAAACTCTAATTATTTAAGTATAAAAGGATATAATGATTATATAACGGGTATATTTTATATAAGGGAATAAATTTAGTAAATTATTGTTTATAAGTTAATATTTGAAATAAGATGTACTGTTTATTGAATTCTTTCTTCTCCCTTCTTTTTCCTTTTCGGGGACGAAAAGTTTTGAGTGGGGGAGAGTGTAACGACCCGTTAAATTCGATGATATAAAAAGAGTTAATTTAATATGATTTCTAATCTAATTTAGAATGAAATATAAGTCTTAAGATTTTATTTGAGTAAATGTAGGAATTAGATATAGTAACAGTAATTAAAGGTTAGCAATTTAAATGTTTATATGGCAATAAATTGAAATAACGAAAATTGGCGTTGTGGCTATAAGTATAGTTGTTGATTTTACTGGAAGATATAAAGCGGAAATAGTATTAATGAAATAATAACTGAATTGAATTTCAACTATATAAATGAAAGTAAATTTTATTTAGTGGATGTCAACATTGAATAAATTTAGTTAAAATAAAAAGATTTTAATGCATGTTGGATTAAGGGGTAAGTAATTAGAGTTTAATTCTATAAATTTGGAACTGAATGTATGTAAATTTTTTTGTAGGAATAAGTTAATTAACAATCTATTTGTGCATACCCAATTTAATTGAAATAACAGAAAGGACAAGAACTTGATTTTTGCCTAGGTATTTATATATTGATAAACTATAACTAAATAGAAAGTGGGTAGTAAATAGGATATAAGAAGACAAAGGCAACTAGTAAATTAATAAATGAAATTCATAATATTAAGCAGTAATTAATGCATAAATATTTTTGGCATTTGGGATAATTACAAAATTTTACCCATTCATCTAATTTATTTAATTGAATCTAAATCTATGGCAAAATTTTGGTTATTAATGGTTGTAAGTGATTTTGAATGTAAAAGGGTAACAATTATTTAGGTTAACCATTCATTGAGTATGTTAAATTAAGAATGGAAGTCGATTGAAATAAATCTAAATTTATTATTTTGGTGTGTTAATGTGTTCTAGTTAATAAAAGGGAATTTATAAGAAATGAAGAATGCACTAATGAAATATATTATAATTCAAATGTTATTTATAACCATAAAATGTCTATTTACTAAATAGAAGATTTTAAATCAATAAACGAATTTATTGAGGTTCCAATGTATAATTTATAACATTTAATGTAGACTTAATTTAAATTAGTTGACTTAAATCGTGCAGTTAGCGTAGAATTGTTTTGTAATTGAAATAGTTAATTCTATAAGATGAAGTTAATGTTAATTCTATTTATAAATGGGACCATTTGTTGATATAGATTGTAGAAAGCAGGATTTATAAATTTAATTAGATCATCAAATTCGACAATTGCATTTATTGCATAATAAAATGGAATTTAAAGGTTAAATATTACGTTATTAAAATTAAAATGGACTTTGAGGATAATGATGTGAAATCACGAACCAATGTTAGTGGTATCCTCATTTTGGATAAAAGGTAAGAATATAAAAGTTGAAAATCTAAAAAATGGGTTTTGAGAATTTAATTTATAATTCCTAAATATAAGGAAGTGGAGAAATTAACACTGCAATTGATAAACTTCTCAACTTATAATTCACACCTAAACTTGTTAAACCATTTAAATTGATTTAGAAATATAAAAGCGATAAAATTTTATCAAATTTTAGAATTTAAATATAAAATTGGATTTTATGATTTATTTTTAATTTATTTAATGAATATAAAAATAGCCATTTTGGCTACGGACTCGGATTTCGACGAGACTAGTTTCATCGGATCCGTATCAGTGAATTATTGTAGGGTTTCAAGTTTCGTATCGATCGGACCTGTCCTTTGATCGTACGGACGCGAAACGCCTTGAAATCGATTTAATTAAAATCAATTTGAAACCAATTTGGAAATTTTGTTTTCAGCATAACTTTTTCATACGATCGAATTTGGACGTGAAACTTTTTCCATCGCGTTCAGAACATTTTAAAATACCTATTTAGATATATTGGTTTAATAAATTTCGTTCCGGGATTAGAATGGGCTTTTTGGGCCATTGTTTGTTCCGTACGTTCATCTGTCTGGTCTATCTGCTCCAATCCAACCCTACTTATAAATAGACGATTATAAACCCTAGCCTCCATCTTCTATCATTTGTCTATACGTTCATTTTTTTCATCTCTTTCTCCTCCTCAAATGGATGCAAACCTAGATCTATTTCAATTCAAAATTTCAATGAAAATTCAAACTCTCCAGAAAAATTAGAAAAAATTATATGTTGAATTTTTCGATATGCATAATCTGCTGGTGTGATTAGTTTTTCGATTCGGGTTGTGGTTTTCCTAGAAAAAAATGGATTAGTCTCGGCCGTTCTTTGGGTAGGATTTGATCGTGTGGTGGATCTGCATCGATAGGATGATCGGAGGGCGACGTTTGCTAGAGGACGAAGTGCAGGCCCTTGTGATGTTGGTCGTTGGTCATTCGGTGGCCGTGATTCGCCAGGAATCACTGACCTAGGTGGCGGCGGCGCACTCTGAAGGGGTGGTCGCACGGTTTTTCGAAGGCATGGGGAGGCTCGGCCTGACGAGGGCATGGTGGTGGTGATGTTCGATCAAGGTGCAGAGGAGTGTAGTGGCGGCGTAAATGGGGATTAGGCTTTGGGAGTGGCGGCTCGTGACCTTCGAACGCGTGATGATTCCTGTAAGCGAAGATGACGTGGGCCACGTGTACCACTTTATTTATTTTAATTCTATTATGTTTAATTTTGATTCAATCGTTTTAACTTGTAACTTTTACGTACGACATCCGATTCACACGATTTTTTTTTTGTTAGAATCGTAATTAAATTCCGGATCTGTTGACGCTGGTTTGGTTGGATTTGGAGACCGTCAAATTTTTGGGTTTAAATCGGATTTAAATTTGATTTAAATTAAAAAGGTGAGTGTTTTAACCCACTCACAACTTCTAAAAGTTTTTATGTTTGTTAAATTTATTTTAGATATGAGTAGAAATTTATTTATGACTGTTTGGCATGTTTTATTCATCATATCTGTTAAATCGCATTCATTTAATATAACTGTTCATTTAATTTTATTAATGCATATAGATTGACAGTTATAATTATTTATTTGCATATAAACTGTTATTTTAATAGTTGTTAAATTTTATTTTGAATATAACTGCCAGTTATTACCTATTATATATTATCAGATATATATTGATATTGATTTATTATTGGATGATGATTGTGATTTGGATGATGGATGATTTTGATGAATGGATGTTTTATTGTATATCATTAAACTGCAAGTCATCATGCATTTTTCATTTCATTCGGGATTGTGGTTTGAAATGATATACAACCGCAAAATTTTATTTTTAAATTGCGGATTGAAATGATAAATATCTGTATCACTTGACCATAGGATAGAAAATTATATACAGGCACCGTGGTCTATATATAAAATATTTTAAAGTGATTTCTATGGTTTGTATGGAATACGGTTTATAATTTTTAATTTTGATATTTTCTTCTATATATATATATACGTATGAAGTTAGAGATTTTGAATTTAAGCTGTGTATAAATCTCTTATATAAAAATGGAAAAATTGAGAAAAATGGAGTTTGGTAATTATATCATATGTTTAATGTTTAAGTTTGGAAATTTTAAGACATGATATTTATAACCGGACTTTTCCAAGGTAATTAAAAATGAATATGTTAGTATAAATTAAATTGAAGAAAATATTTAATTGTTAGAAATTGGAGTTTTATTTATGGGTTTTATGTAAATATTCAAGACTAAATAATAATACGTTTAATTTGCTGGAAGAAAAATTTCCAACTTTAGTTTTGAAATATTAATACTCCAAATGGATATATATATAGAAACTGAAGTAGTTTTGGAACTTGAAAGTGATATTTAAATTTTGGTTTAGACTTTAAATAAAGAAACATATTTGTAAAGCCATGGAAATTATTTTTCTTTACAAAGTTACCTTAAAGTTAAACCATTTATTTTATATACCGTTGAATATCCAAACCATTCAAGTTTTAGAAGTTATGGTTTTAAAAGTATGAATTCCGAAATATTATGTTTTGAAAGTATAATTCAAATGTTTGGTTTCCAGATATTTTAAATTTTAAACCAGTATGATTTTGGAAAAGGATTATATTTGAGATAAAATGATATCATATTATTTTGGGTTTTAATTTGATATCGTATGGGAAATTTTATTCTGGTTTTAAAGTATAAACTATTTTTAAATGACCGCGGTGTTATAATAACGATGGGTTGGCAAAGAGACCGGGATCGGATATGGACATACTCTCTGTCGATACTGAAAACCACTTTGACTAACCGTGTACGCGGTGGAGTTTCCAGAATGAAGTAGGTTGGTGGCGACGTTTCCTGTAAGGTAAATACGTGGACCCAACTCCCATGAGTTGGCATAAGGTGGCTAAAACACTAGCGATTCTCGGGCCAATGAGGTCATTCCTCTGATCGAACGCACTCCTTCGATACTATACTCTGACTTTGGATTGTTTCGGTGGCCACTATTGATTTCTTTGATTTGGGGATGTTAGTTCGAGGTGGGCGGTTGCTGCGGCTACGCGTTACCCCCAGCCCGGATAGCAATTGGTATATCTACCCTGGCATTGCCTAGTTGTGCCGTGTCACCTACCCTAGCGCGCCTTATACGATTTTGGTTTTGTACCATACCTATGGAGTGCCCTCTGACGACGCCCAGTACGGGGGAGATTACGGTACTGTATAGACTATGGGAATATATTCTGTGTTAAGGGCTATATGGGTAACCCCTTAACGCTATTTAAAAGTAAGTTTATTTTATAATTAGACACTATTATAATAGCGCAATATACTATATAGTAAATAGTTTAACGGATCCTTAGGAGATGTAAATCCCGAGCATCTCTGAGTTACTTCACTCATATTTATTTCTGTTAATTTAACTCACATAAGACCTTTTAGTTCTGACTCGAGTGTTTTTGTCTTTTCAAATTCGTTCGGGTCAGCCCGAGCGTTTCAGGATTTGAAGATTTAGCTCTACAGGACGGAGACGAAGATTTGTATTATTATTACTTATAGTATTGCACTACACTCACACTATATTCCGCTGCATTGATATTATTGGTATGTGAACTATGATATTTAATTGTATAATGAAGAATCAATTGTTTTGTAAACAGTTTTATAAACTGTATATTTTATTATTATATTTTATCCTTCCGCTGTGAGATTCTATTTTTTTTTATTTCTTTTCTGTTTTCTTATTTACCCCATAAAAATCCGCCCTCCCTATGGTTTGAATTGGCACGTGTGTCTGTTTAAATCGTGCGAAAAGGCGGGACGTTACAGTATACCTTTTTATTTCAAAGTTATTCCTATTCAATGTTGTATTGAATTGTAATTTTATTTTGTTTTGTTTTGGCTTGTAACACAAGTTCTAAGCTTGGATCTCTTCCCACTTGAGCCTATTGTTGTGTCACCGTGCCTTCTAGATCCGTTATGTCATTCAAATTAATATCTCCAGCATAAAAAAGTGAGATATTCTCACTAGACATTATGTACTTATATAAGTAGTCCTTGCAATCCGGATATTAAATTTACAATATCCGTTACTAACCGAATATTAAATTTGCAATCCTTGTAGTCCTCGCAAAGAAGTCCTTGCAATCCGGATATTCACTAATCACGACCGGACTTCCCGTCACCTAATTTGTTAAAAAAATCAAAACCTTTTAATTTGGTAAATAATTTGTCAATTAATTGACACCCTGTGAATTTGTAGAACTATATTAACATGTTATAACTGCTTATATTATTACCATATGATGTTCACACCTGTTATTACACCTGTTATATCATATGTTACTGTTATTTCATGCTATTCTGTATATTTTATCGGTTTATCACACCGCAAGTTCCCTGTATATTAAAAATCACTATGGGTTGAAATGATACATACCCAAACGGACATTAGAATAAGGGAAAATCGTTATGGGCTGAACTGATAGGCCTGGACGATTTTCAACTTATTTTATTTACTTGGGACTGCGGGTTTGAAATGATAAAGCCCGAATTTTCTTTGTAAATTACGGGTTGAAATGATATATTACCCGTATCACTTTTCCTAGTGTAGAAAATTATATACAGACCCGTAGTTAATATATGTTTTCTAAAAAATTTAAAATTATTTTAGAAATGTAAATATTAAACATTTTGATTTAAATCTAATTAAAAAGTATTTTTTGTAAAATATTATTAATTTTCTGAATAATTGTAAGTAAAATGAATTAATGAAAAGTTAGAAAATTTTGAACGTAAGTTATGTTGGAAAATTTGATTTAATTATAATTGGAAATTAAATTGAATATGAAATTATGATAAATTTATGATAATTTGAATTTAAATGAATTCAAAGTGATTTTATATCATATTAATGATTTTTAATAAAGTTGAAATGTGAAATGAATGAATACTTTAAGTTGAAATTTTGAAATATAACTAAAATTGGAAATTTATGAAATTGACTTAAAAGTGAACTTTTAGTTAAGCAAATAAAAATAAAACTAAGTTATATTTGAGAATTTGAACTTAAGTGTTAAGTCGAAATTTAATGCAAGGAATTTAAAATTGAACATTGCAATTTAATAAGTGAATTATTATTAAATCTTGATTTTTGAATGGAAATTTAACTTTATAAATCATGAACTTGAGGAAAATTAAATGATGTTTATAAATGTGAAAATGTATGATTTTATGAGTTAAAAATGTTTTAAATAAAAAATATAATTGGTTGATAAATTATATTGAATATTTGAAGTTAATTGACTGCATTTTTGAAATGCTATTAATTACAATGTAAATGATATTACAGCATTTGTAAATGCTGTAGTTGATGATAATGAACTAAAAAGCTAAATTGAATTAAAAGTTATTATGGCAATTTTTGTAAGTGCTAATTTTTTTGAATTTAACTAAGTTTATTTGAAATTTAAGTAAACCCTATTACAAGATTTTAAAATGTTGTCATGTGTTAAATTGAACTGTCCTGAATGTATCTTTCCGTAGCGTTTTCTAAATGCCACGAAAAGTGAATTTTGACTGTTTTGATAAACTTAAGTGAATAAATGAACATTGGAAGTTGAAAATTTTGGAAATTTAATAATTTAATTATTGAACATAATAACTTCATTTTAATTATTAAAAATGATTTTTTTGAATATAAACTGTTTTGAAATGTGAATTGAAATGGTATTTTAAATTGAATAAAATGAATAATGATTTGAAATGAATGTGGTTTTGTTATTTTGATATATTAAATGATTGTAAAGAAGTCCTTACAATCCGGATATTCACTAATCACGACCGGACTTCCCGTCACTAAGGGAGATAAAACCTCTATATCGGAGATCAGCCGATGTAGAGAACTCGACGGTAATCCTTCCGTTTTCACAAATATCTGGTCTTCAACACCGGTCATCAAATGCAATCCATAACGACGTATCACATACTCGGAATGGGTTACACGACCCCAAGGTCCTTTCTCGGCTAACCCGAATAGTGAGCGCTTATTCAAAAATAAGTGTGGCATTCAAATTCAAGCAATTCACAACAAATACCTATTTAAAGGTAAATATTGATAGTCGGATTATTTAACTATCAATAGGCGTGTTCAACATCACCAAATCCAAATAATTTTCCAAATTATTTATTTTCCAAAAAATATCTTTACTAGATATATATTTTCCACACTTCAACCATTTGAAAACAATTTTTTTCAAATCCCTTTTCACCTTTACCACTTTTGAAAACAAATTTCAAACATTTTCCTTACGCGGAATACTTTCATTTCAACATGGTTCATTTAGACCAATTAAATAAATCCTTACCTGTTTACTTTATATTTACGTTCCAAATCCGTAAATTAATTCCCACACTTCAAAAATAAATCAACGTTTATTTTTAAACAAATTCCCTTTTCATTTATAAATTCCATAGTGAATTTACATTCCAAAATATTTATGAATATACGATTTCAATTATTCATTTTCAATTTATCTTCAAAAAGATAAATTCTCAAAACATTTCATTTCACATTGGAAAAACATTCCCGTACTTATTTATTCATAAGTAATTCACAAATCCATTCAATTTCAACACTTGGAAAATATTCAGTATACTTAAATCGAAAATTAAGTATATATTTCATTCTTTAAGAAATCATTCTCTTAAACACATTTGTTTGGGCCAAAACGAATGTTACGTAAAACATCGTTACGACGACCCAAAATCACTAGTATAGGGATTCAAAGTTTAAATAGATATATAAATCCCAATACTATACAAAACATTTCCTTTCGCAAACCATTTACTATAACAACAGTGTTATAGTCCACCATTTCCTTCTATTTCTCGAAAACGTCTATTTCAACAATGAATGTTGAAATCTATGTATTCGATACTTAATGCATTTTAAAATCATTAACTTCATTTCATAATGTTCCTTCCCCAAAAACATATCCATTTCATTTAATAATATATTCACTGTCCAAAATCGTGAATATAATTCCTTTCGTATATTCCTATATCCAACTTATCAAATTCAATTGATTTCGGATTTATAAACAACATTTATAAACTCCATTTATATTTTTATAAACTTCTATTTATAAAAATCCTTTTTATATCTCATTTTAAATGCCAAAATCCGTTTTATAAGTTGATTACTTATAAATCTTATATTTTACAAAATCTATCCATTTTATATATTCATATTTCATAAATTTATAAATCTCAATTCACTTATGAAATCCATTTTTTATTTCACTTTATTACTTATAAAAACTCGTTTTGTAATTCCAGTATTTTTAATTTATAAAGATCAATTTTATAAATCTTTTATATAAACCGTTTATAATAATTCAAAATTCCCAATTAAACCATTTTATAAATTAATCACTATTTATTTCAAAAATCTTAATTTGGTTGTATTTTACAAAAATTATAACTTTTATAACATTAAACTTATAACGTTAATTTATTTAAAATAAATCAATTCAAAATTTTAATAAAACGTATACTTTCAAAAATCACTTTAAAAATTCCTCTAAAAACCAAAAATCATTATTTTAAACTTCAAAAATAGATCCGATGATGCAAAAGCACCAAATAGTCAATCACGACATCCAAATATCGTATATCGATATGATAATCAACAAATATCAAAATATCTTTAAATAAATCAATACAGTTGAGGAATCCAGTTGGATCTCTCCAACCTGTTTCCCTGCATCCACAAACATTAGCACAATACCAATTCCGCTCCAGTACGGAATTATCGCGGTATATGGGTTTTATAAAATATTATCCGTTTAATAGACGGCGCAATAGGGTCTCATCCGCTATAAAATGCGGGAAATCAACAACTGCAATATATACATATGCCAATATATATATATATATATATATTGCTATTATTTATAATACCAATTTCACTGTTTATGAAATATTCGCGTTATATGTTTTTAATAAATAACATCCACTCACTAACGGCGCATAATGTCAATTTTAACAATCAATAGATAACAATCATCATTCAATATACATTCAAGAATTTTAAATCTAACTATTTAAAATAAAAATCGAAACTGATTCGATTGAGTGAGAAGTTCTCACCTTGATTTCAATTTCGTTTTAGCGATTTATTTCGAATAAAATTAAACGGACGTTTAATTTTACCCAAAATTTTCACTAACTCCAAACGACTCCAATCTAATTCCATTGCGTAGTGCTCGTCCATACGATTCCAACGCAACTGGTTTCGCGCGTTTCGGACCTCGTATGAAAAAGATATGAATTTTAGAAGTTACACGATTTTTTTATTCATAAATTACAACATAATTTTTATATTTTAAACCCTACATCTAATCTCAGCCCTTGATTTCAATTCCTGCAAATCACCACCGCACTCCCTTTCTTCCATCTTCACGTTCTTGCTCCAGGTTCTAGCCGTGAAACATGAACCCATATCTTGCAAACTAGGGTTGAATTATACTCCTCCACCATCGACATATACCTCGATCAGAAAGTGCCATTTGAAAGGTCATCTCCAACCTGATGGTCGGCCAAGATAGCATGAAGCTCGGCCTTGACCTGAGCTCGAGATGCGTGCATGAACGCAGTGCCTTCTCGCTTGATTTCCCGTTGATTCGTTGCTCCGTTTTCGATCATCTCCGTATGGATTTGAAGCTCTCATCGACCTCTTCGACTTTCGTGTTGAACACTTCGCGTGATTCCTTGTAGATTGAGATTGATTGAGGAGGAAACGAAGTTGATTTCTGGCCGTTCACAATGCGGGAGGCGGCGGCCATGTTTTCTGAAACCCTAGTTTGTTTTTAGTTTGCAAAAATGAATTGTTAAGGGCTTATATAGAAAATTTCAACGACACTATTCATCCCGGATTTTCCGAACTCCAAAGAAGCGTGCCGGTTGGCGTTTCTAAGGTTTACCCCGCATTCCGAACACAATGGAACGTGTTTCGGAGGCTAATTCGGTCATCTGTGCCAGATATGGCAATAAATGTTCAATTTAAATTTTTAAACCGATTTCTAGGCGTTTTCGCTTGCCCCAGACAAACGGTAAATCCGATTGACTTGAAATTTGAAACCATAAAATAATATCACATCACGGATCCGATGAAACTGGTTTCGTCGAAATCCGAGACCTTTTGAAAAATGGCTATTTTAACTCGCCAATTTAATATTAAAACAATTTCGATGCGTTCGAGCTGCCACGATCAAACGAAACTCCGTTTGCTACGAAAATTGAAATCCGATAATAACTAACTATGACGGATCCAATGGAACTGGTCTCGTCCAATTCTGAGACTGTTCGAAAATTGGCTATTTTCCAATCGATAATTAAATTTTAAAATATTCAATTTTTCACCAATTAACTCTAAATTCAATTTTAAAAGTTCTATAACATCATTCTAACTTCAATATGATAAAATAAAATTTTACAAATCATTTTCAATCATATCTAACCCAATTTTCAATTATTTTCAGTAATTTCAACTATTAAATAATCGATTTAATTATCCAATTAAATCCAGTATTCGAAAATAAATTATTCAACTTATAAATTTCACTTATTAATATTTAAAATTAATTAAATATTCAAATTTTAATTAATAAAAATTCTGGCTCGTTACATTTAAGTTACATAAGATCTTTTAGTTCTGACTCGAGTGTTTTGTCTTTTCAATTCGCTCGGGTCAGTCCGAGCGTTTCAGGATTTGAAGATTTAGCTCCAGAGGACGAAGACGAAGATGTATATTATTATTATTTATGCTAGTACACTACACACAGTTCCGCTGCATTGTTATTGGTATGTGTAACTCTGATACCTATTATATAAATGTTTTGTAAACAGATTTATAAACTATATATTTTATTATTATATTTTATCCTTCCGCTGCGAGATTCTGTTTTCTTTTATTTCTTTCTCGTTTTCTTATTTACCCCATAAAATACGCCCTTCCGTATGGTTTGAATCGGCATGTGTGTCTGTTTAAATCGTGCGAAAAGGCGGGATGCTACATCTGGTTCAGAGCTTTGGTTTAGCGATAAACCTTAGCTTTGTGGGGTTTGACTCTTTACTAATAGGGTAGTAATACTCTATGGGAGTCGCTGAGTGTATATATATGAGAGAGCGTATTTGTTAGTGTTATAAAAAGGTTTTTATATTGTGTTAATCTGTTCCGTTTCGTATTTATAAATTCTGGTTGGTGCATGGGACGCTATGACATCAATAGGGATTTCTAAACACTTAATAGGACAGACCGACATAATATTTGTTTTAATATAGGTGAATGAATTTTTTTTGCCTATTATATTTTTATATATATAATAAAAAAATTTCAATTGATATTTATATTTGGCTGCAATAGATTGATTGTTGGGCAATAAAGTGTAAATAATAATAGAAATAAGATTGAAAAATAAGATAAACGAAATTTGGAAATTTAGAACTTAAGTCCGGGGTTTTTGTTTTGAATGATTTTGAAATATATCAATAATTTTGTTTATAAGTATTTTCTGATATAAATATTTAACATAATTCGGAAGAATCGTTTTAAAGAAGATTTTTTAGAAAATAAGTTTTGTACTTTCCTCTTTGTTGCTGGAAAATAATTTCGGTGATGGCGGCCGCCTCATCGACTTTCATTTTCGAGTTTCGAAGGGGAAAGGCCATCAAAAAATATATAAATTTTGAATTGTCTAAATATAATTAGAGATATATAAGTTGCAAGAATATATTTATCTATTATTTTAAAATAGTTTGAAATTTAACCCGGTATTTAATTCTTAAATTTTCATTAATTAATTGTTTAAATTATTGTAGTGAAATAAAAGGTAAGTGATTAATAAATTGAAACCTCTATTTTAGGTAAGAGATTTAATGCAAAGTTATAAAGGGAAATTTGAAATTTGTAACATATGAGATAAAGAGTAATATTGTTGAACATTAAATTTAATTAAAAGATGAGATAAAACTTGTATAAGTTCATTTGCATTTTCTTTAACATATATAACTTACCAAATATAAAAAGTTGAAATGTTTAAGAAGAAATGTAGTAGAAATTTGTACAAGTAATAGTAGGTAATGAAGCATTCAATGAATTTGTTGTATTCAATAACTTAAGATATAATTGAAATTTTACCAAGTAAATATAAATAAAGGTAAGCATGATAGATAGATGATTATAAAACTTAAGGAATTAAAGTAAATAAATAAGGACATGCTATTATAAATGAATGAATAATTATAACAAAATATAACGAACCAGCATGACCCGAGTTAATGGAATTGAATAATTGTAAGTAATAAGTAAAAATGAATGAGCAAACCTTTGATAAGTAAATGTGAATGAGAAAAAAATCACTATATAAACAAAAAGGGAAATCAAACAACTAAAGCATGAATTTATAATAAGTTAGTTTGGTTGCTGGTTTGAATTGTTATTGTTTGATTTACGGTTGGTTGGGTAAGGAAATTTGAAGTTGTTGGATGAATAAATAATCTATTTTGTTCCATCTAAGACTGTTGAGTAAATGATGCACTTGATAGTTTTTTCATTCCGTACAATTTCAAGTTTGAACCCAAACAACTATTTGATTGTGTGATTGTATGGTTGTTTTCTAATTGTATGTATGTTGTTCAAGGAAATTGATGTGTTAACGCTAAAATGTGAACGCTAACACCCCGGTGTGTAAAGTGTAGTTGTGAAAGCACCACCCGATAGATCGGGAAAGAATTACAAGCAAGTAATAGCAGAAAAGCAGTAAACAACAACGATTTTATAGTGGTTCGGCTTAAGGGTATAGCCTACGTCCACTCTAAGTACTTTTATTAATAATCCCGTTACAAACCGATACAATTCTTCTCAAGTACAATACACTTCAAGTTACAAGTGATTTGGAACAAGTCTTAAGCTTCAATGTCGATTAAAGTTCTTAGATTCATGTTGAAGATGTGTGGTTTCTTCGTGAATTTCTTTGATGTATTCCTCTAATCTTGGAAGCTCTAAGTGTTGATGAAGTTCTCAATGCAGCAAGGTAACGGTGTGTGAAGAGAATGTGCCAAAAGTCCTTTGAAAGTTGGAGGTGGTTGCCTATTTATAGAGAGTTCTGGTCTGGAATTTTTGCCAAGTCCTAAGTCGTGGCCGATCTAAGTTAAGTCGTGGCCGACTTAATATGAGTCGTGGCCGGTGCATCTGGCCCCCTTCTGGCTTCACAGGAGTTCACTTGCACAAGTCCTAGGTCGCCTCCGAGTCAACACTACTCCTTCTTAGTAATATGGCATCGGGCTTATACTTAGTGGCTTTAGGTCGTGGACGAGTTAACTTGGTAAGTCGCAAGTCACGGTCCAACTGGTAAGTCCTGGATCGTGTACGAGTTAAGAGGCCACTGTGCCAAGTAGCTGCATTGAACTTACCTTCCTTTGCTTAGGTCGTGACCGACTTAACATTGGTAATAGGTCGGCCGCGACTTAGGTCGGTAGCTATCTTGGGTCGGCGTTCCTTAAGTCTTAGTTTGGTATACATGCTAGAGCATTGGGTCGGCACCTCTCTTAAGTCGGTATCCCTTTTCGGCCTTAGGTCGGCATTCCTGTTAAGGCAGTTAGGTCGGCAACCAGTTAAGTCGGCAATCTCCCTAGACTGTTAGGTCGGTATCTATGTTGAGTCAGTAGCCTCATTGAAGTGTTAGGTCGGCAACCCTTTGAATCTTAGGTCGGCACCCCTGTTGAGCCTTAGGTCGGCGTCCTTGTTGAGCCTTAGGTCGGCATCTCCTTGAGTCGCAGAGTCTAAACCGAGGCGGAGTTAACAATTGCCCCTCGAAGTATACGCCTACTGGTTAGGTCGTGTGCTTCGATAGCCCTTAACCCGTCCCCTCTTAGGTCGGTAGGTCGTACGCGAGCTAATAGTTAAGTCGCATGTGCCGCTCCAGATCCCTTCACTGCAAGGTATAAATCACAACCCTTTCTTCTTTCTCATTACCTGCTCTCTCAATCCCGCCATTAAAAATTTCTCCAAGCTTCAAAAAGGCGATTTTGCTCCATCAACCACCGATAATTGTTGCGTAAGTGAATTTTCTTCAATCATAGGTTATTGTTGGTCCACGAACCCCATCACTCACACTTAAACCACCACCTCGCATAATGCTTCATCGTGAATTCCATAGCACCCATGGCTGATGGAGTTTATGCCGCTTGGTTCGATTTTAACAGACCGATGATGAAGATGATTCAGGCTAGTTGAATTTGATTTGTGCTAGGGTTGCAAGGTGTTGAACTCGCGGCAGTTTCGAACTAATTGATGGGACTTAACGGGTTATTGCTGTGGTTGATGGAACAGTTATTGGATTAACGAGTTGATGGCCGTAGGATGTTGATTTGGGAACGAGTTAGTGGAGTTGGGTGAACTAGCCTTTGGCCGACTTGGCCCTTAAGTGAAGCGGTTTAAACCCTAAGTCGTGGCCGAGTTAACCCTTGGGAGAAAATTGCCAACTTCTGCTGATCCAATCTTTAAACCGCAGCCGAGTTGACCCTTAGGGGAATTTCACACCCCTTTTTGAATCGCAGCCGAGTTAACACTTAGGCTTTGGGCGTGCTGACATTTTGAGAGCATAGATCCACTTTGAATTTCTGACTCGAACTGCCAAACTAAGTTGCCTGAATTTTGAACTGCCCCAACTTTAAATTTGCTTGAATCTCATTGTATTATTTCACAGATCGCATTAACTTATAAGCTGCTAACCTGCTGAAAATAACAAACAAAGAAAACCAAGGCGAAAATACTGCCATCGACTGCCCATGTCAGATGACAGATTAGTCAAGACAAGACAAGCAATTTAATTATATTGCTTGAAATGTTTGTGAATCAATCAGTTAAAGTTAAACATTAATGCAAAGTATCAATAATCTGAACTGATTTATCTGCATCAACATCTTACTTGCATATTTAGGCTTAAAACAATAGTCCCTGAATTTCATAACTAACGAATGTTTGCTAGTTTTCATTCCAGTTATATTTGTTCACTGCTTGATTGATTTTACACAACACTTCACACACTTTAGGAAACGTGCACCTTCATGTTTGAATACCCAGTTGTTTATGTAGAATGACTTCCCACCGAGAAGAAGAAGTGGTAACTCAAGAGGAAGAAACTTTTCCGATAGCTGTTCCCATAGAGAATCCTCCGGAGAGAACCCTGACTATTCTAACTTCGAGAGCGTTTGTCCAGCTGCGCACTCAATTTGGCTTTGCTGAAAGTGATGTTCTTCTCCCTGGGCCAAGTGATACTGCTGACAATCCTCCCTATGGCTTTGTTGCAGTCAATCGCCAAATGTGCTTAAGTGGGGCGATTCCTCCTTTCAACGACTTCCTTCGAACTCTTCTCCTTCGGTTGACAATCTCTCCGTTTCAACTTCATCCCAATGGCTATGCCATCTTGACGGGGTTATGTGTTTTGTTTAGAAGAACCCTTGATCGCCTACCGAGTTTTGAAGAAATTCGTTATCTGTGCTCGTTTGCAAAGAGTAAAGATCATCCTTCCCTTATTATTGTGAGAAGTGCCAGAAACCGCAAGCTCATTTCCGATCTTACTGAAAGCGTTCATGGATTTTTGAACCAGTTTTTCTTTGCCCGCTGTCCCTCAGGCTTTTATGCCATCTGGAGAGTAGGAAGTAAGATTAGTGTTTCTATTTTCTCCGTTTTGAAACTTTTTCGAGATCCGAACTTTCAGTTGCTAATTTCATTCTTTGTTCCTTTCAGCACTTCCTCTCCCCTCTAGAGACCCAATTCACAAGCAAGTTTTTGAGAGGTTGAGTGTCGTGGCCACAGAAGAGAGGAGCATAAAATTTCTGTTGAGGGATGAATTTTTACATCAACATGAGCTTCTACACACTTCTCGCTCTATGCATGCTCATGAAGTTCCAACGGAAGTCCCCGATTCTCCGATAAAGACTCCTGAATCTTCGCTGGTGAAGTGCTCCACTTCTGTCGATGTTGCGGGGCCATCTGGTAAACTTGCCCCGGTTATCGAGGAAGAAGAGCCTCAGGGATCCTCTCACCATTCACAAGAATCTGGTAAAAAGGCTAAGAAATCCAGTCCTGTCAAGCAAAGCAGGGACGATACCTTCGAAGGATTGAGCGACCTCTTCGCTACTTCACAAGAGATCTTCAAAGATGACCCTACTACTGCCGGGATTTCTTCTTCAGTAGTTGAAGCTACTTCTATTTTGCAACAGCCGTCGTCGACTCAAGAGTTGACGTTAACTATTACACCCACAACCACTCCCCAAATAAAGAGTGGTTCGTAGATTAATGCGCGTAGTTTGCACAACACACACACTTAGAATTTCTCATTACTTCTATGCACTTATCTTCTTGCACTTTAAAGATTTCTAAAGCTTATTATTTTAATTCCACATTCTCCTATGGGGCGCAGCGGCTCGTACTATGACGATTTCCAGCGCTACGGGAGGCGTAGCCAGTATGATTACAGGCGTTACCTTCCTTCCTACAGAGAGTCGGATGAAGAGAGGGCTGCCCGAAAGGCTCATGAAAGGAGGACTGAAGAAGAACATCGTGAAAGAAGGGAGAGAGAAGAGCGCCATGATTCTTGGCAAAAAGGCGATGACTCTCACAAGAGAAAATCTCATGACGATCGAGGAAAAGGTCACATGAGTGAAGACTTAAGCAAACGAGCCCGTCACAGTGAAAAGCAGGCCTCTACTACTCCTGAGAAAGTTACTATTCCTGCCTCACTCGACATTCCTTCTGACTCTCCCGCTCTTGGGAAATCAGATATTCAAACGATAATTAGCAGGCCCAAATTTCAAGTTGGACCGGGTCCAGCCACTCTGCAGAGCCGATTTCCTCAATGGTGCCTTAAGGGGGTGAGGTTCGACCTAGACTTGGTCCCCATCGACAAGTCTGCTATGTTGCGCAATCTTGATGCCGTCAAGCTCGATATCGAGAGGATGTCAAACTGGCAGAAGCTTGTCGATGAGCTTCAAAGAGTTAACCGTGCCAACATAGAGGCCATGCTTACTATGGAAAACGATAAGGCCGAATGGCAAAAGGTCGTTGAGCAACACGACACCGAGATGAGGAACATTGCTTCTTACAATGAGGAGCTTGAAGCAAAAGTCGAGGAATTGAAACATGAGCTTGCTGCTTCCTCTACTTCCTATTCTCAAAAAGAAGAAGTGCTCCTGAAACAAGTGAGAGACGCTCACGCTAGCCAAAGGGATGCCGAAGACAGGCTAGAAGTACAAAAAAGAATCAGTGAAGGCTATGCTACTGATATTGCTGAGCTCCGAAAGAAAAACAACTCCCAGGAGGCGGAGATACAAATGCTTAAGCTTCAGCTTGCCAAAACTGAAAGGGAGCGTGATGAGGCTGTCGCCGGCAGAATCGCAGCTGAAGAATCTCATGAGGCGACTAAAAACAGCATCAGCTCAACATTATTCGACTTCTACTTGCACAGCGTCTTGGGGCGTGGAAGCCTTGCCTTTCTAGGCCCCAAGTATGAAATCACACTGGCTGAAGTTTGGGAGACAGCACTTGATATGCTCGGTGGTAAAGGTGCTGGATATGCTGAGTCAGCCCTTGAAGAGCATTATCTTGATGACGAAGCCCGTGCCGCTCTTGCCAAGGGTAAGGAGCAGCTTGCCAGAGCGCGGGCCGGGATGGCGGAAGAAGAGCGTTCTGAAAAAGAAGTACCGCCTACCATCTCCGAACGTCCTCTAGTTTCTCCCGAGGTGGACATTACAGGCCCTAGTGCTCATTTGCCGCCTCCTACAAGAACTGGGGTAATCACCCCTACTGATGAAGAGGCTTTGGAGGACATTGGGGCTCAGAATTATGAGATTGAACTGACAAAGCCAATATCTTCAGGTAATTTCGACATTGGTCCGATTCAGGTGGATTGCCTGCTTATTCCTCAAAAATTTGATGAGCTTCTCGATTACCTCCTGAATCTCGATGAACCCATATCTCCCTTCTTTCGGGAAGATAATAACATTTTCAATTTTTCTTCTTCTGCAGTTGAAACAACAAGTGCCGTGCAGACTTCGCCTTCTCTGGTTATTCCTCCTCCATCTCTTCAGGTGACTCCTCCTTCTGCTTCACAACCTGGGTCACAAGAGGAGAAAATTGAGGCTCTTCATGGTTTGGATGACCCTGTTGCCTCGCAGGAGCAAAAAGATGAGGGACTCGAAGGAGGCGAGATCTCTCCGGAGCGGACTCCTTCTGACGACGTAGTTTTGTCCGCTCTCGTTACTCCGGGGAGTGAGTCTTTTTCGCAGAGAAGAAAGAAGCTTGGGACATCGAAGAGGAGGGGGAAGAAAATTATCACCACTGAAGAGGAACCGGAAATTGCGCCAGTTGTACCTCCCTCCCCTTCTTCCCTCATGCCTTCAGACCAACCTGGAAGACCCGAAAAGCTAACCACTCGGCCGGGTAAAGGGTCTAAAGGCGGCAAGAAGAAATGAAGAGTTGAGCTTTTTGATTCCTTTTTTGTGTAATGGTCGGATGTTGTGCAGGCACCGGCCCCTGCTTCTTATTTTGAAACCTGTATCTGCAATATCTGCAATTGAATAAAATGATTCTTTATTTGTACATACTTCTGTTTGAATTTGAGTATGCATTTATTATTCATTTTTGCACAAGTTTATTTATATGATATTGCAGCGGGCTTATGGTATGTTGTTTGAGTATTACTTTACTGATGCAGCTATACTATTATACCATGTTGCCCCCATACCTTAAGCTTGCTGCAATATTTTATACTTCGATGGGACTTGCACTCTTATTTGCTAAAGAATAATTATTTTATTCTTTAAAGAAAATTTTTGTAGAGTACAACTCCCTTCGTATAAGTTTCTACGCTTTGTCGTTCGAAGAAATCACTTTTTTCTTTTGCTTATGTGCATATTTTACCAAGTGAATTCCTCTATGTGGTAAAGCGGACCTCTGAAGGGTACTTTAACTTCTTTTCTTTTTCTTTTTTTTTTCTTTTTTTTTTGACGATCATTTTCCATAGTAGGTAAATTACTCTTCCTTTGAAAGTTAAAGTACGCTTTTGATGAGGATTTTTTTTTTATACAAAGTTGTACCTCTGAGGAGGGATTTTTCACGTTTCAACACTTGGAAGTTTTATTTCAATCTCGGTGAAACGTGTACCTCCAAAGAGTTGTGCCTTTGAAGAAAGCCTTTTCACGTTTCAACACTTGGAAGTTTTATTTCAATCTTGGTGAAACGTGGGCTTCCGAAGAGGTCTTTCTTCTTGATTGTGCCTTCGAAGAGGTCTTTCCTTTGAATTGTGTCCCCGGGAGGGGGTTGTACCTCTAAGGAGGGATTTTTCACGTTTCAACACTTGGAAGTTTTATTTCAATCTTGGTGAAACGTGTACCTCCAAAGAGTTGTGCCTTCGAAGAAAGCCTTTTCACGTTTCAACACTTGGAAGTTTTATTTCAATCTCGGTGAAACGTGGCTTTCAGGAAGGTCTTTATTTTGTTTTTGCATTTCAACTTTGGTGAAGTGAAATTCCGAAGAGCGGTTGTTACACTTCAACTCCTGGCGAAATGTGCCTCCGAAGAGGGCTTTTATTTTGTTTACATTTCAACTCTGGTGAAGTGAAATCCCGAAGAGCAGTCATAACACTTCAACTCCTGGTGAAATGGGCCTCCGAAGAGGGCTTTTTTTTTTTTGCATTTCAACTCTGGTGAAGTGAAATCCCGAAGAGCGGTCATAACACTTCAACTCCTGGTGAAATGTGCCTCAGAGAGGGTTTTCATCGCCTGGAAGTTACTCTCTCATGGTTGGAGGGTCATGACTCCTCCAATCTTTTTTTGTTGAGTAGAGAACTTTCTTTTTTGTGGCGTATGACCCATTAGAGGTCTTTTATCCTCCGAAGAGTTGCGCCTCCGAAGAGGACTTGTGCTGCTGATGGTAGCTTTGGTTGTTCCTCTGTTCACTTGCTTATGCCTTTTCAGCGATCCTCTTTTTTTTTTTCTTTTCAAGTTTTCATTCCCCTTTTCTCGCAAGTGGCTTGTTTAATCCAAGGAAGCGTACTTCATTGTCAGGCAAGTTCGTGAGAACGGGCACTAGCTTCCTAATTGGATGTTTGTTCGTTCAAACAATCTCAATTTATTAGCAAGGGCTCGTTTCTATCGAAATTGTAAGCCGTTCAATTGAAGTATTTCCTATCTAGGATTTGAATTCGGGGCCTTTATGACTTGAAATTTGTTTGTTGAATGATGGTGAGAATCACTCGGTCTTATTATGCGCAAGTTTTATTTCCATTGTCTGCAAAAATTTAAATCGACATTTCAGCAATACATTTTATGTATTTTTATATCGAAAACAAAGCAAACATATAATAATAATAAGGAACACAAGATTTATAGTGGTTCGGCCATGAAATTGGGCCTACATCCACTTTATATTCTTTCATTATTTACTTGCATCAGTTTCACTATTGCTTTCAATTACAAGAATCATACATTCATAATTCTTTTTACAATGTTTCAACAAAATTTTCAAGTAAAGTATGGACGCAAATGGTTGCTGTTCCATGCCCTTGGAATTTGATCTCCATCAACAGTGGTGAGCTTGAATGTGCCGTCAAGAAGCTTCTGACCTATTACATACGGTCCTTCCCAATTTGGCCCAAACACACCTGTCGCGGTCATAATTCTTTTCAGGACTAGATCTCCAATTTCAAAGCTGCGTTGACGAACTTTGGAATTGAAATGTCTGGCTATCCTTTGCTGATGAGATGCAACTCTGAGGTTAGCTTCATCTTTTTTTTCATCAAGGAGATCCAGCGCTTCAAGTTGTAGCTTCTCATTTTCTGCTTGATTGAAATGGATTCTTCTGTGTGAAGGGACCTCTGTTTCAACCGGGATCATTGCTTCCGATCCGTATGCTAACGAAAAAGGAGTATGCCCAGTTGCAGTTTTGTGAGTAGTTCTGTATGCCCATAGTGCAAGTGGTAGTTTATCGACCCAACCACCTTTTGCTCTTTCGAGTTGCTTTTTGATGGTTGATTTGATGATCTTGTTCACTGCTTCCACTTGCCCGTTTGCCTGCGGATGAGCTACTGCCGAAAAGCTTTTCTGGATTTTGAATCGTTTGCAAAAATCCTGGAATTCCTCGCTTTCAAACTGAGTACCATTGTCTGTGATTATTTTCTGAGGCACACCGTATCTGCAAATGATATTCTTGGTCACAAAGCTTATCATTTTCTTAGAAGTGATAGTAGCCAATGGTTCAGCTTCAGCCCATTTAGTAAAGTAATCAACTGCAACAATAGCATATCTAATCCCTGATTTAGCAGTTGGTAGCGGCCCAATGAGATCCATTCCCCAAATTGCAAATGGCCATGGACTGACCATCTGTGTGAGTTCGGTAGAAGGTGCTCTAGGAATTTTGGCAAATCTTTGGCATTTGTCACATTTTCGGGAGTAATCTGCAGCATCTCGATTAATTTCTGGCCAAAAATATCCGTATCGGAGAATTTTCTTTGCTAATGTTTGACCACCTGAATGATCACCACATTCTCCTCCATGCACCTCAGCTAGGATTGTTTTGGACTCTTCCCGGGATACACATCGAAGCAATGGCATTAAGAATCCCCGTCTGTACAATCGGCCATCCTGAATTACATAGCGAGAGGCTTTCCTTAGTAGCTTTCGTCTTTCTATCGAATTTTCTGGCAGAGAACCTCTGAGTAGGTAGTCCAGTATTGGAGTCATCCATGACTCTTGTTCTTGAGATACATTCATAATCCAGTCTATATCCATGTCGTCTATACTCGGTGCTGAAAAGACGTCTACAGGGACCAATCCCAATAGTTGAGCTTCACCAGAACTTGAATACTTTGCGAGGGAATCTGCCTTCATATTCTCTTCCCGAGGAATGTGGCTTATTGAATAGTGATCAAGTTCACATAGGAGTTCCCAAGCCTTTGACAAGTAGGAAGGCAGGTTTCCACCTTTTGCTTGAAATTCCTTCTTGACTTGGCATACAATAAGCTGAGAATCACTGAAGATCTGTAATGCTCGAATGTTTAGCTCTTTAGCGATTTTCAGACCTGCAATAAGAGCTTCATATTCTGCTTCATTGTTTGTTGAAGGAAATTCCAATCTTAATGCATAACATAATGATCGACCTTCAGGAGTTTCAAGTACCACTCCGGCTCCAGAACAGTAGTCATTTCTTGCGCCATCAACATACATCTTCCACTGGATTGGGGAATCATTGATCGTTTCTTCCTCACCATTATCTTTCTCTGTGAATTCTGCAATGAAATCAGCTAAAGCTTGTCCGTTGATTGCTTTTCGGGGGTGATAGGTGATGTCATATTGACTGAGTTCAATGTTCCATTTTAGAAGGCGACCCGAAGTTTCAGGGCGAAATAGAACTTGCTTTAGGGGTTGATCAGTGAGTACTCTGATAGGATGAGCTTGGAAATATTGCCTCAGTTTCCTTGATGCAACTAGTAGGCAATAGGCGAGTTTTTCCAACCTGGAGTAATTCAGCTCTGCCCCAGTGAGTCTTTTGCTGATATAGTAAACCGGATGTTGAATCCTTTTGTCTTCCCGTATCAGCGCTGCACTTAGAGCATGAGATGATACTGCCAAGTATATAAGAAGATCCTCACCATTGCCTGGCCTAGAAAGTATTGGAGGCGTTTCCATATGACGGATCAACTCATCGAAGGCTTTTTGGCATTCGGAAGTCCATTCAAAATTCTTCTTTCCTTTCTTCAGGGCGTCAAAGAATGGGATGCATTTATCAGTGGCTTTGGAAATGAACCGACTCAGGGCGGCGACCTTTCCGTTGAGACTCTGCAATTCCTTCTTTGTTCTAGGAGCTTTAACTTCTTTCAAGGCAGTAATTTGAGCTGGACTAGCCTCAATGCCCCTAGCACTGACGATGAAACCCAAGAACTTTCCGGACTCGACCCCAAATGTACATTTCAGAGGGTTAAGTTTCATTCTGTATTTCCGGAGGACTGCGAACATTTCTGCTAAGTGTTCAATGTGATCCACTGCTTTCCTGGACTTCACTAACATGTCGTCGACGTAGACCTCCATAGTTTTGCCCAATTGTGGTTTGAACATAGCATTAACAAGTCTTTGGTAGGTTGCCCCTTCATTTTTCAATCCGAAGGGCATAACTCTGTAGCAATAAAGTCCAACATCTGTGATAAAGCTCGTATCCTCCTGATCCGGCTCGTGCATCATGATTTGGTTATAACCGGAGTAGGCATCCATGAAAGATAACAATTCATGTCCCGCAGTTCCGTCTACCAGTTGATCGATCCTGGGTAACGGGAAGCAATCTTTGGGGCAAGCCTTGTTTAGATCAGAAAAATCGCTGCACACTCTCCATTTTCCATTAGCTTTCTTGACCAGCACAGGATTTGAAACCCAATTCGGATATGTAGATTCTTTGATGAAGTTATTTTCCATGAGTCGATCAACCTCTTCTTTTAATGCTGCTGACCTTTCTGGACCTTGGGTTCTTCTTTTTTGTTTAACTGGCGTAAACTTTGGGTCAATATTCAGAGCGTGTACTGCAACTTCTGGAGATATTCCACACATATCGGCATGAGTCCAAGCAAAGACATCCGGATTTGCTTTCAGGAAAGATATCAAGATATGCTGAATTGACACATTGAGCTGTGAACCCACATTTAACACCTTATTTGGGTCCTTCGGGTCAACAGGTACCGGGACTGTCGTTTCCACCGGTACCACTCTATTCTCCCCTGCACTGGCTTTTCTGGGATCCATTTCTTTCCGTGCCCCGCTGTGCTCGCCAGTGCAGGGTCCGCCCCGTAATTGCTACAAGGCTGGTTCTTTGATGCGGACTGGGGTTGCAGCATCCTTCCCCATTTCTCTTTTTCTTGACTCTCGCAGCTCTGTCAAATAGCACTCTCGCGCAGCATTTTGATCCCCTTTTATAACTCCTATTCCATTGTCAGTAGGGAACTTAATAGTGAGGCACCACGGGGCTAGGATAGCTTTGAATGCTGCGAGTGTTGGACGGCCAAGAAAAGCATTATAAGCAGAAAACTCATCGACGATCACAAATGTTTGCTTGCGGACCACTTTCCTTTCTGCTTCCCCAAGTTCTACAAGTAGATCGATGGTCCCAATTGGTTGTCTTGGCTCCCCAGTGAAGCCAGCGATCTTTTGTGATGAGGCTTGTACATCGATCATAGGGATTTTCATCTGGTCAAATGTCTTCTTGAAGAGGATATTACATGATGCTCCGCAGTCAATGAGGACTCTTCTGACAATGGCCGGTCCAATACCAGCCGAGATGACCAAGGGATCTAGGGTAGGAGGTTCTATACCTGTGGAATCTCTGGCTCTGAAAACAATATCATCGCTGAAAGTTTTCTGTTGTTTCAGGGGCGTAGTGTCTTCTAAAACAAAGACGTCTTCTTCGGCTGGAGCATATTTCAAAGCCCTGGAATATCTCTCCATCTCACCCCAGCTCTTGCCAGCTGGATGAGGCCCTCCTGTAATGACATTGATAACGGGCCTTCCAGATTCATGTCCCGTAGCTTTCTCACCTGTCCTGGGCTGATGAACAGGAACCTGTTGCCCCTGACTTGACGATGCAGGATTGTTGCTATTCTTCTTCACAAATTGCTGCAGTTTGTTCTCTCTTAGCAACTCTTCAATCAGGTTTTTCAACTGACGGCATTCATCAGTTTCATGACCGGGTTGATTGTGGAAGCGACAGAATTTCCCACTCTGTATGGCTTTTTTCCCGGTCCTCAAAGGGATAGGTTTAGGGAAATCGACGGAATCTTTAGTGGCCAGGTAGATGTGCTCCGGTGTATGTGATAATGGAGTATATTCCGATGGCTTGAAGGATCGGGGCTTTTTCAGATTACCCTGTTTCTTCCCATTATTATTCTCCCTTTTTGCCCCACTGATTCATTCTTGCGTGAAGCGACAGTGTTGTCTTCTGCTTTCTCCAACACTGTCTTTACTGGCAAAGGACGGCTTTCCAAGCGAATGAATTCATCTGCTTTTTTGTAGAACTTTTCGAGAGAGGTTGGCTCCTTCATATTTAACCATTTCCCAAATTCGCTTGACTTATCAATAGCCCTCATCAGATAAGTCAATATCATTCGTGGTTCAGCATTGTCCACCTCAGCCAGCGCTATATTAAAGCGGTTCAAGAAGGATCTGATAGACTCACCAGGATTCTGCTCTAAACTCGATAGTGACATAATGTCCTTGGCCTTCGAAGCATATAGTCTAAACTGCTCCTTGAATTTTCTGGTCAAGTCTGAAAACTGATCGATAGATCGGACTGGCAACTTGGTGAACCATAGTAGAGCCACACCTTCCAGGTATACGGGGAAATATCGACACTTTATTTCATCAGAGGCCCTGGCACCTGTCATGTGCCAATCATATTTATACAAGAACTCATTCGGATCACTTGTCCCTTTGTAAGCTGGAATAGTCGGAGGGACAAACTTCCTTGGAAATTCCGCCTTCAAGATTTTTTCAGTAAATGGAGTTTTACTTGGGGCGAAACCCCATTCCTTCTCATCTTCAACCCTTTGCATACTTTCTTTCATGATCTGCCGGACCATTCCAGAAAGATATTCCTCATCATGCCGAGTTCTAGATCCACCAGCCTCAGGAACTGCCTGCTCAAAGGGACTAGTAGCCCTTTCCGGAGCATTCCTCTCACTAACATCATGAATGTTGCCAGCATAGTTCCTTTCATTACCAGCTGGTTGATTGTTTGCCCCAAGTAAATCGTTCAACTTATTCAGAATCAGAGCATTCTGGGCACTTTGAGCCTCTAATTGTGCATTTTGGGCGTTTATCTGCTGGTTTAGCCCTAGAATCACAGCATCCAACTCCGCTTTCGTAACTCCAACAGACGGAGTGGGTTGATTAGGTACAGGGGAAGCGGAGGTTCCCTCTTGAATGTTTCCAGATCTGATAGATCTACTTTTCCTTCCAAGAGCCATAATCTCAGATAGACTTCTGGTTTTTAAGGAAATTCTTTCTTCAAATCTCTGTGAAGTAATGATGACAGTTTTCCTGAGTTCAGTTCTCAGTGAAAGCACCAAAAATGTTAACGCAAAAATGTGAACGCTAACACCCCGGTGTGTAAAGTGTAGTTGTGAAAGCACCACCCGATAGATCGGGAAAGAATTACAAGCAAGTAATAGCAGAAAAGCAGTAAACAACAACGATTTTATAGTGGTTCGGCTTAAGGGTATAGCCTACGTCCACTCTAAGTACTTTTATTAATAATCCCGTTACAAACTGATACAATTCTTCTCAAGTACAATACACTTCAAGTTACAAGTGATTTGGAACAAGTCTTAAGCTTCAATGTCGATAAAAGTTCTTAGATTCATGTTGAAGATGTGTGGTTTCTTAGTGAATTTCTTTGATGTATTCCTCTAATCTTGGAAGCTCTAAGTGTTGATGAAGTTCTCAATGCAGCAAGGTAACGGTGTGTGAAGAGAATGTGCCAAAAGTCCTTTGAATGTTGGAGGTGGTTGCCTATTTATAGAGAGTTCTGGTCTGGAATTTTTGCCAAGTCCTAAGTCGTGGCCGATCTAAGTTAAGTCGTGGCCGACTTAATATGAGTCGTGGCCGGTCCATCTGGCCCCCTTCTGGCTTCACAGGAGTTCACTTGCACAAGTCCTAGGTCGCCTCCGAGTCAACACTACTCCTTCTTAGTAATATGGCATCGGGCTTATACTTAGTGGCTTTAGGTCGTGGACGAGTTAACTTGGTAAGTCGCAAGTCACGGTCCAACTAGTAAGTCCTAGATCGTGTACGAGTTAAGAGGCCACTGTGCCAAGTAGCTGCATTGAACTTACCTTCCTTTGCTTAGGTCGTGACCGACTTAACATTGGTAATAGGTCGGCCGCGACTTAGGTCGGTAGCTATCTTGGGTCGGCGTTCCTTAAGTCTTAGGTTGGTATACATGCTAGAGCATTGGGTCGGCACCTCTCTTAAGTCGGTATCCCTTTTCGGCCTTAGGTCGGCATTCCTGTTAAGGCAGTTAGGTCGGCAACCAGTTAAGTCGGCAATCTCCCTAGACTGTTAGGTCGGTATCTATGTTGAGTCAGTAGCCTCATTGAAGTGTTAGGTCGGCAACCCTTTGAATCTTAGGTCGGCACCCCTGTTGAGCCTTAGGTCGGCGTCCTTGTTGAGCCTTAGGTCGGCATCTCCTTGAGTCGCAGAGTCTAAACCGAGGCGGAGTTAACATGATGGTTGTTGTATTAATTTGGATGATTAGTGATTGGAACTACTTAGATATTTAAATTTTGGACATAGAAATATTTTGAAATGTTCTCCAAACTCTAATAAATTTAAGTATAAAAAGATAATGTTGTAAATTTGTATATTTTAAGAAAAGTAACAGATATTGTAAATTTAATTGTTTATAAGGTAAATTCATGCAATTCACAACCGGACATTATGTACTTATATATGATGTTATTAAAATATTTAGATATGATTGAAAATAATTTGTAAAATTTTATTTTATCATATTGAAGTTAGAATGATGTTATAGAACTTTTAAAATTGAATTTAGAGTTAATTTGTGAAAAATTAAATATTTTAATATTTAATTATCGACTAAAAATAGCCAATTTTCGAACAGTCTCAGAATTGGACGAGACCAGTTCCATTGGATCCGTAATAGTTAGTTTTTATCAGATTTCTATTTTTGTAGCAAACGGAGTTATCATTTGATCGTGGCAGCTCGAAACGCATCGAAATTGTTTTAATATTAAATTGGCGAGTTAAAATAGCCATTTAAACTCAATAATTACCTAACATAAATCTACGCTTATTTTATTCTACGTTCACACTTCCGTTACTCTCAAATCAATAAGTAACGTCCATATAAACAAATGTTATGTCAGTATCCTATATATTGCGATATTTTTATTTATTTATTACTGCATAACTTTACTTATTTTCTTCCATCACTTTAAAATTAATCGTTAAAGTAACGCTTATCAATACGCATCAAATTATTTACCACATTAAAAGGTTTTGAATAAGATATGTAGATTCTAAATCCTTCTTTTCCCTTCTTTTTCCTTTTCGGGGACGAAAAGTTTTGAGTGGGGGAGAGTGTAACGACCCGTAAATTTCGACGATTTAATTTATTTAATAGAATTTTGTAATAAAAATTTAGTAGAAATAATAAAAGGTGATAAATATATATTGAACGCTAATTTAACAATGGTAATTTAAGCCTTTGTTTGTAATATGAATAAATTTTTCAATAAAAATTGGTGTAAGTATTGTGCCTGAATATAATGGGAAGATATAGAATATAGGTAAGGCATTTAATTAGTTCAGTGTAAATTTATGGGTATAATAACAATTTGCATACATTACCTAATTAATCTGTCAATTAATTTGTTAAAAAAATCAAAACCTTTTAATTTGGAAAATAATTTGATGCGTATTGATAAGCGTTACTTTAAGGATTAATTTTAAAGTGATGGAAAAAAATAAGTAAAGTTATGCAGTAATAAATAAATAAAAATATCGCAATAAATAGGAAACTGACATAACATTTGTTTATATGAACGTTACTTATTGATTTGAGAGTAACGGAAGTGTGAACGTAGAATAAAATAAGCGTAGATTTATGTTAGGTAATTATTGAGAATATGGGGAATAAGTTGAAATAATATTAATTAAAAATTTATGCGTAAAACATGTTATGTAAGATATATTGATTCCATTTAATAAATTGAGGATTAATATTATCGAAGAGGATTAAATATGGTCTCAATGTAAATTTAGATAAGTTTTGAAATAAAGACTAATTCCATTCAGAAGATGACAATGGGTGCAATATTTTGATTTGTAAGCAATAGTAATCGGTTACATGTTTAATTGGTTGATAGAATTTGAATTGAAATAAATGTTAATACATTAAATAAAGGTTACATTAATATGATAAGTAATACAATGTCTAGAAGTTTAATATAGAGTGTGTTAAGACGTAGAAATGGAAATTAGGAAGCAGTTGGAATTAAATGAAATTTTAGGTGTATTTATGAGAAATTTACGTACAATTAAAGAGGCGAATGAAATAAATACCAACCAATTTTAGTGAATAACGGGATCTAAACCTAAATAAATAAATTCCTTGAAATTTAAGTTTTAATTTTTGATAAATTGGATTTGTACTTTAATATTGAAAATTTTGGGATTATTCAAAAATAAATTAATGTAGCAAGTTGTTAAAGGATTCTGAATTTACCAAGTGGTCCAAACTGACAAAATTTTCAAATAATTAAAGTTGGATTGTAAATATGATTCAATTAACCTATTATTAATTTATTTGTTTGGAATATAAAAAGTAATGATAGGGTTAATTGAAATTAAGGGTAGTTTAATTTGTATGTTATTTGGGATTAAGGCAAGATGGGTGGATATTAGGAGTTATATACTTAGATCATTCAATTTATTTGGATAACATTATAATAAATGTAATTAAGTGTACATTTACGTGAAATATAATACCATGCTTAATTGATTGCTAAGTTGTATATATTAAAGGGAATTTTATTAATTGTTTTTTTAAAAAAAAAACCTTAATTAATATGGTTGATAAATTTAATATAAGAAAAACCAATGAAATTCTTGGGAATAATGTAGGTTAATATGAGTTAGTAGTTAGGGTAGTGACTAAAACTGGTAATACATTACAATTAATGTTAATAGTGTTGACATAAGCTAATAAATTTAAATGTTAATGCAATACCAATTTATGTATTTAAGGTGATTGCGAAATTGGAATTTGATAAATGCAGTAACTAACTTAGGGCAAATAGATTTTATGGAATCAATAAAAGATAGGTAAATTTAATGATTGGTTGGTGGTAATTTAAGCATGAATGGGAATAAATCGGGCAATAGTGAGAATTATTAATTATTACCCATCAATTTATTTAGAATCTAAATCAAATGCAACATTCGTTGTTATTTGTAGCTTATAGGTGGAAATAACGTAAACTTTATTCAGAATATGATACTTAGTTAGATTAAAAGAATGGAAGGCAGGATATATGGATTCATTTGGATTTAGAACATGATAATTTGAATTTATTGAATTTATTAGAAACTGAATAGAACATTTTATGTGATTGAAATTAAAGTTGGAATTCGAAGATGTTTTAGGAATTCCCATCTATGGGATACCAATAGATAGGATAATTAAATGAAAGGTCAACTAAAGGATTTCTGCAAAGTTAATTTATAATTTGTAGATAAAATAAAATTGAAGTTTTACGCTGAAGTTAATAATGTACTCAGCATTTAAGAAACATCTTTAATTGTCTAAATTTGAATAAACAATGAAGTAATAAATAATAATTATTAATAAAATCCAAAATTTGGTAACCCGTTTTCAAATTAATGATAATTAGTGTTGGTATAGGCTATTTATTTAAGTAACAGTGCGATGCCAAAAAAAAATGGATTGGAAGTAATTGCGAAATATAAATAAAATATTTTAGTAGGGAATTCAAATGTATATATACATAGAAATGTGGATTTTTATAGTACGAAAACTTAGTCAAATTACAATAGTTAAATCTATTGAGAATGAATAAAAATCTAAGATAATTATTACGGTAATTTATAAATTTAGTTGAAAATGGAAACTTATCTATGAATTTGGAATTTAATGAAATTGTGAATTTATATTGAAACTTATAAATGAAGCATCTAAATTTACATTTGTAAATACGTTTAAAATTCAATGTAAATGTCTGAGGAAGAAATTAATTTATTTACTAATCCGTAACGTATCCAATTAATATAAAATATTCCGGTGGGCCAACAACCGTTTTGCGCGTTTATGATTCGTGCCCACCTATCCTATTTCACTTTGTCTATTTATAGGCTATGTAAACCCTAGCCACCATCTATCTTCATTTCACTCTGTGTATTCTTTTCTTCAACTTCTTCTCTTTAAATGGCTGCAAAATTCCTAGATCCAGCTACAGTCCAAAATAAAAAAAAATAAAAAAAAATTTCAAACTCCTCTAAAAATTCCAGAAAAATTATATGTCATAATTCTCGAAGAGCGTAATCTGTTGGTACTGTCCATTTTTTTTATTGGTGCTGTAGCGTGCTCGAATTTGAGATAAAGGACGTGGCCTGTGATGTGGCAAGGTGATGGGGTATATTTGTTTATTTTGTTTTATTTAATTTCTGTTTCAATCGAAATTTTCGAATAACTTTCTCATACGTAGTCCGATTCACACGAGAATTTTTTTGTTAGGATCGTAATTAAATTCCAGATCTGTTGACGTTGGTTTGGACCAATTTGGAGACCATTGAATTTTTGAGTTTAAATTGAATTTAAATTCGATTTAAATTCAAAAGGTGAGTGTTTTAACCCACTCACAATTTCTAAAACTTCTTATGTGTGTTAAATTAATTTTAGATATGAGTAGGAATTTGTTTATGACTGTTTGGTATGTTTTATTCATTATCTCTGTTAAATTGCATTTATTTAATGTAACTGTTAATTTATTTTATTTATTGCATATAAATTTGACAGTTAGAATTTATTTATTTGCATACTAAATGCCAGTCATAGTTATGTTAAATTTTTATTTCATATCAACTGACTGTTAAATTTGAATTTATTTTTGCATATAAACTGCTAGTTACAGTTATTAAATTTATTATTGAATATAAATTGTTAGTTAATACCTGTTATTTACTACCTGTATAATTTATATGCTCTATATCGATGATTGTTTAAATTGGATGATGATTGCAAATAATGGTTGATGGTTGTATTTGGATGAATGGATGCTATATTGTATATCGTATAAACTGCAAGTTATCATGCATTTCATTCATTCGGGATTGCGGTTTGAAATGATATACAACCGCATTTTTATTTTAAATTGCGGATTGAAATGATAAACATCCGTATCATTTGACCATAAGTAGAAAATTTTATACAGGCATCGCGGTATATATATAAAATTATTATATATTTTTTGAAATGTTTTTCTATGGGTTTTGCAAAGCTATATATATATATATATATGGTTTATGGGTTTTTGATTTGGTTATTAATAAAGGTTATTTATATATAGTAGTTTTAAGCTTTGTATAAATTGTTTTGAAGTATAAAATAAAGTTTGATTTTTAAGATCAAATACGATTAAGCATTTATTTAAAATTTAAGTTCTGGAGTTTTATTGACTTAAATGAGAATAAGGTCGGAAGATGAATATTGAGTAAAATTTGGAATTAAATAAAAAGGTTATTAATTTTTAAAGGGTATGATTTTTATAACTTGATTTTTGTGTAGAGTGATTTAAATGAATATATCTAGTTATGTGAAGTTAAAGGTTTTACTTAAATTATATTGAATTCATTAAGTAAACATTTCAAGTCTAAATAAGAAGTAATTGAATTTGATACATATGGATTTGTCAAATGAGCTTTTTTTTTTTGAAATGGTGAATTATTTAAAGCCTTGAAACATAAGAATTGAAATGGTATTTGAAAGTGTAAATCGATATTTGAAATTGATTTGTGAAATCTAAAGAAGCTATTTTGTTTTATAAAAGTAGTTTAATATTTAACCATTTAAGAGATGGAAATTTGTTTCAAAGCTATGTTTTTCAAGGTAGTATAATTTGGAAATATTATGTTCAAGAGTTTGATTTCTAAATATTTTACTTTGGAAACCCTATGATTTTGGAAGGAATATATATTGGAAAATAAATGATATCGTATTGATTTGGGGTTTTAAAAATATAAATGATATCGTATTTATATGGGTTTAAAATAGATATTTTATTCTGGTTTTAAAGTATAAACTATTTTAAACGACCGCGGTGATATAATAACGTTTGGTTGTTGAAGAAACCGGGATTGGAAGTTGTCATACTCTCTGCCAACTCCGAAAACCACTTTAACAACCGTGTACGCGGTGGAGATTCCAGAATGAAGTAGGTTGGTGGAGGCGTTTCCTACAAGGTAAATACGTGGACCCGACTCCCGTGAGTTGGCATAAGGTGGCTAAAACAGGAGCGATTCTCGGGCCAATGAGGTCATTCCTCTGATCGGACACTCCTCTTCGATATTATACTTTGACTTTGGATTGATTCAGTAGCCACTTTTACTTTGATTTTTGGGGGAGTTTGTTCGAAGTGGGCGGTAGCTGCGGCTACGCGTTTCCATCAGCCCGGATAGCAATTGGTATATCTACCCTGCCATTGCCTAGTTGTGCCGTGTCACCTACCCTAGCGCGCCTTATACGATTTTGGTTTTGTACCATACCTATGAAGTGCCCTTTGACGACGCCCAGTACGGGGGAGATTACGGTACTGTATAGACTATAGGAATATATAACTATGTTAAGGTGGAAAATGTAAAGCCTTAATGCTATCTGAAAGTAAGTTTATTTTACAAATAGACACTATTATAATAGCGCAATATACTATATAGTAAATAGTTTAACGTATCCTTAGGAGATGTAAATCCCGAGCATCTCTTGAGTTACTGCACTCATATTTATTTCTGTTAATATAACTTACATAAGATCTTTTAGTTCTGATTCGAGTGTTTTGTCTTTTCAATTCGCTCGGGTCAGTCTGAGCGTTTCAGGATTTGAAGATTTAGCTCTGGAGGACGAAGACGAAGATGTATATTATTATTATTTATACTAGTACACTACACACTGTTCTCCTGCATTGTTGTTGGTATGTGTAACTCTGATATGTATTATATAAATGTTTTGTAAACAGATTTATAAACTATATATTTTATTATTATATTTTATCCTTCCGTTGCGAGATTCTGTTTTCTTTTATTTCTTTCTCGTTTTCTTATTTACCCCATAACAACCCGCCCTTCCGTATGGTATGAATCAGCATGTGTGTCTGTTTAAATCGTCCAAAAAGGCAGGATGTTACACTGTATATATATTTATATTTATAAAAATCAAAATTAATCTGGAAAAGAATAAAATATGAATACCTCACTGACGAGTTTGAAGATGAATGAAACCCTAGGCTAGACTCGACTGCACCGCTCACAACAGCCAACATCGCGGATATACTAGCGCAATATACTATATAGTAAATAGTTTAACGGATCCTTAGGAGATGTAAATCCCGAGCATCTCTTGAGTTACTGCACTCATATTTATTTGTGTTAATTTAACTTACATAAGATCTTTTAGTTCTGACTCAAGTGTTTTGTCTTTTCGATTCGCTCGGGTCAGTCTGAGCGTTTAAGGATTTGAAGATTTAGCTCTGGAGGACGAAGACGAAGATGTATATTATTATTATTTATACTAGTACACTACACACTATTCCGCTGCATTGTTATTGGTATGTGTAACTCTGATATGTATTATATAAATGTTTTGTAAACAAATTTATAAACTATATATTTTATTATTATATTTTATCCTTCCGCTGCGAGATTCTGTTTTCTTTTATTTCTTTCTCGTTTTCTTATTTACCCCATAACAATCCGCCCTTCCGTATGGTATGAATCAGCATGTGTGTCTGTTTAAATCATGCAAAAAGGCGGGATGTTACAATGTATATATATTTATATTTATAAAAATCAAAATTAATCTGGAAAAGAATAAAATATGAATACCTCACTGACGAGTTCGAAGATGAATGAAACCCTAGGCTAGACTCGACTGCACCGCTCACAACAGCCAACATCGCGGCTCCATCCCTTCCCGCGTTGTCCATCCTCGTGCTCGCCATAAATGACGACCACTGCCGCCTCGCAAACCACCAAGTCGCAGTCGCGACTTTCGCCATCCTTACTGCGACCACCGCCGCCCCAACCTTGATCGATATTGCGGCCAAACCCCCTCTCGCCGCTCCTTCTCTGACAATCGAGTTGAAGACGTCGCGACCTGCTAACTCCTAGCCCTAACCTATGCGACCTCGCTTCGATTTTGATTGCCGCAGTCTTTGTTTTTTTTAAACCGATCGATTCGATTTAAAGGGAACTGGAAGAGGGAAGAAATCTGGGTTTCGATTTCGGCCATTATTTGATTTTGAACGAAGTGATTTCTCTTTTTTTAGATTTGAAAAGAATGGTTCGGCTAATATAAAGTTGATACAGGAGATGTTTGCATGCTGTTATAAAAAATAGAAACATGGTATGAAAGGAAGTCGGCTTGCTCAGGAAAGATTTCGGCTGGTGAGGTTGCTTATGTGATAATATACATTTATAATTTAAATTAAATTTTCGTTGTAAATTTCAACGCGTGTTTATGTAGAGTACGCTCACACGACATCTCCAAAAACTACGAAAATTGAAATCCGATAATAATAAAATATTACGGATCCAATGGAACTGGTTTCGGCAAATTCCGAGACTGTGCCTTGAAAGACTATTTTTAAATTCAATTTAAACTATAAAATTTTAAAACTGAACAAACTACTGTTAGTTTCAATTTTAGAACTTCTATTATCTTCAGTGTTATCAATATAAATTTTACAAGCCTTCAAATTATTTTCAACAGGCTTAAAACATCAGATTCAACATTTAGCCCAACTTCCAATTATTTAATTCAATAATTTAATTATCAATAATTAGTGATATTCGAATTCAAGTAAAAGTCTCACCTTTAAATATTAAAATCAATTAAATATCCCGATTTTAAAGGCTTAAAAATTCCGGGTCGTCATAGTGTCGATTTAAAGCGTGCGAAAAGGCGGGACGTTACATCTGGTATTAGAGCCTTGGTTTAGCGATAAACCTTAGCATTGTGGGGTCTGACTCTTTATTAATAGGGTAATAATACCCTATGGGAGTCGTTGAGTGTATATATGAGAGAGCGTACTTGTTAGTGTTATATAAAAGTTTTAATATTGTGTTAATCTGTTCCGTTTTGTATTTATAAAATTCTGGTTGGTGCATGGGACCCTGTGACATCAATAGGGATTTCTAAACACTTAATAGAACTGACCGAGATAATATTTGTTTTTAATATAGACGAATGAAATAAGTTTGCCTATTATATTTTCTATATCTAAAATAAATTTTTAAATGATAAATATATATTGGTTGTTAGGTAATAAATTTATAATTAATAGTAGAAATAAGATTGGAAATAAGATAAATGAAATTGGAAACTTAAAGCCTTAGTTCCGGGATTTTTCAAAATTTCTTTCGAATAATTTTGGAATATAATAGTACTATTTATAAGTATTTTCTGATATAAATATTTCAATATAAATTAAAAGAATTGGTTTAAAAAGGAATTTCGAAAAGAAAATTTTTTGTACTGCCCTCTTTGTCGCTGGAAAATAATTTCGGTAATGAGTGCACGCATCATCGACGTTCATTTTCGAGTTTCGAAGTGGGAAGGCCACTGTAGTAGTTTACTGCAGATTTGTTTGATAAACCAAATATAAAATTTTAAATTGTTTTAAATATAATTGGATATATAAAGTGTAAGTATATACATTTATCTATTATTTTAAAATGATTTGGAATTAACCCGGTATTTAAATTCTTAAGTTTCCATTAATTAATAGTTTCAATTATTGTACTGAAATGGAATGTAACTAATTAATAATTGGAACCTTCAATTAAAATAGGAAATTTAATGCTAAGTTATGAATGAAATTAAAAAAATTCTGAAATGTGTAACCTATAATACAAAGGATATAATTATTAAACATTGCATAAATTTTAAAAGAAATAAGATAAACTTGTATGATTATCAATTACATTCTTAAAAGCATATATATATATATATATATATATATATATATATATATATATATATAACTGACCCAACAATAAAAGTTACAATGTTTAATAAGAAATTGTAATAGAGAATTATACAAGTAAAAATTTGAAATAATGGAAGTATTCAATGAAATTCCTTAATAAATAAGAATTGGAAGTTGTAGTTATTATAAACTTATGTATAATTGTAAATGTGACTATGAGTAAATATAATAGAAAGATGAGGATTATAAATAAATGATTTTTAACTTAAGTAAATAATTGAAATGCTACTAATATAATAGAAAAGAAAGGTAAGTGTTATAAATAAATGATAATAGACTTAAGTAAATGTGAAGTTATTTACTTCTGAAATTAAGCAGAAAGGTGAATACTGTAAATAAAATGAATGAAGTAGTAAATAAATGAATGTAATAAAATATAAGAAAATTTCACGATATGAATAAGGGAAAATGAGAATTTGTTAGAAACGAATAAAAATAAATGAAAATTTGCAAGAAATAAATGAAAATAAAAAGATAAATCATTATATGAAAGAAAAGAAATCAAATAACTAATGTATGAAATGAAATTGATAAAAATGAATGTAATCTATTGGTTGAAAATGTTATTTGTTTGGTTTATGGTTGTTTGGGCAAAGATACTCTAAAATTGTTTGGATGAATAAATAATCTATTTATTTCCATCTAATACTGTTGAGTAAATGGTGCACTAAGTAGTTATTTCCCATTCTGTGCAATTTAAAGTTGAACCTGAATCACTATTTGTTTGTTTGATATGAATGAATGATTGATTATGTTGATTTTGTATGATGGTTGTATGCTGTGATTGCTAGTGATTGTTGTGTTTGACATTGCTTTGGTTGTTAGTGGATGAAACAAAAATAATATTTCATTTTATATAATTGCTAACTCTTATCAGATTATATAAGTGAAATACAGGTTATGGAAGCAATTGCTACTCCTTTTGGTTCCATAAAATAAGCGTAAATTGCCGGACTAATAGGTACGTTTTCAGATTACGGTTTATAGCATTATTATATTGTTTTCCCGTGTTGGGATATAATATTTTGGATATTATATGTGTTATATTGTTATATTTGATATTATATTTTCTTTCGAGCCTCTCCGTACAAAGGAGACTCTGCCGAAATTTTCCGTAAATTTCGGACTTAGAAAAAATTTTGAAAATGTTTTTCCAAACTTTAATAATGTAAGTATAAAGGATTAAATGGTTATAAATTGGTATATTTTATTTTAAATTATTTATTTTGTAAATTTACATGTTTATAAAATCAATATATAAAAAAAGATATATTGATTTCTAAATCCTTCTTTTCCCTTCTTTTCCTTTTCGGGGACGAAATGTTTTGAGTGGGGGAGAGTGTAACGACCCGTAAATTTTGATAAATAAAATTGGTTAATTTAATTTGATTTTTGAAATTAAATTTGAAAGGAATAATTTTTTTATAATGTATATTGAAATAAATATTAATAATGAATAGTAGAAATGGTTATTACACCTAATTGTTGAAAATTTAAGTGAAATTCCAATAAAGAAATAGTGTTAATTGTGCACTTGGATATGAAGTTTAAAATAAGTAATTTAAGTTGAGCATTTAATTAACCTATGTAATAATATATTGATAAATAGTAACTGTATGTAAATTAGGGTAGTAATGTTAATGGCAGTTGATGAATAACCAATGTAATGCAACTCAAATTGATTGAAATGACTGTTTAGGTTATATTGGATGGTGAATAGAAATATTTGGTAATAAATTAAATATAAGAAACCAAAGGCAATTAGTGAATTAATTAATGGATTCTTAATAATAAATAGTGATTAAGTGAAACCAATGTTCTGGGAGAAATTATAATAGTTGTTTGAAATATGTATAAACTTTTATTGGAAATAAATTGGGATTTAATGAAATTTGTTGTTTGAATATTTCGCAAATAAGAAGTGAGATGAAATTGGGAGATTGTATTGCATCAAGATATAACCAATGCTAATTGAAGTTAATAATTGATGGATTGAATGAAAAGGGATTAGAGTAAATGTTATACTAGGTTATAAATCAGATGGAAGAAGACAAGAGTAAATAGTGAATTTATTTAATGAATTAAAATATATTGAATAGTAATTGAATGTAAATTAATGTGATAAGGTTAATTCAATACCAATCAATTAAAGCAATTAGTTGGATAAGAATAATGGAAGTCAAAACTTCATTCATTTAATTGAAATGTAAAATTCAATAATTGGATTTGTTGCAATCAAATGAAAGTGAAATAGCTAAATAATACGTCATTCGAAATGAATGGAATAATGAAATGTAATATAATTCCATGTTAATTTATACCCATAAAATGTCTATTTATTGAATAGCTAGATTTTTAAAATCAAAAAACGAATTTATTGAGGTCTCAATTTATAATTAATAACATTTAATGTGGAATCAATTACAATTAATTGACTTAAATTACGCAGTTAGGGTAGATTTGATTTGTCATTGAAGATGGTTAATTTATGCTAAGCCTATGTATTTTATGAAAATTGGTTGATTTAAAGTTTTGGAAGCAAGATTTATTATTTTGATTGAAGTGTAAAATTCAATAATTGAATTTATTGCAAATAAATGAAACTCAAAATTTATTATTACGTTAATTGAAACTATGTGAGGACCTGCAAATCGCTACTCCTTGAATAGACACTAATCACCATTGATTAACTCAAGATGAACGGAAATACGAATTCTTAGGATTTAAAAAGAAGAAAAAAGAAAAAGATAGAAGAAGAGAGAAAAGATTTAACAGAACAGAAAGAAAACAACAGAACAATATCAGAATCTCACAATCGCAGCGGAACAACATATAATAGATAAATGAATAATCTTTAAACAAAGAACTATATCAGTTATTACATTACATTACATTTCATTACATTACATCATCAGAGTGTACAACAACAAACAACAAAAAACAGCGGAAAAGAAATACTATATACTAGTGAATACGCCATGCCATCCATCTTGCCTCCAGCAACTCCTAAATTCCAGAATATCATGATAAACCTGACTCTTGACTGCCCGTGTGGAAATTGGTGGGCACCCAGAGTTTAGGAAGGAAAACAATAAACTCCGATTCAGTCATGTGACTGGTGTGAGAACTAAAACAATTTATTTTTAAAACAAAGTACAAGATAATTTTAAAATAGATTCGCAATGCTGTTAAAAATGAAACTACCATAAGGCCTCCGACACACACACACAATGCAAACGCAGAATCGGAGGAGATTTCTCCTTATGATAGTCAAAGATGCTTGATACGTATTAAAAAGAAACATTTGATATTATTACTAGTGCATAGTGTAGGAAAAATCATTTCGAAAGTCAAGATATAAATCTTAGCCAACATACGACCATTATCTATGCCTACTATAGCTACCATGTTCAATAACAGATTACCGCCACATTCCATGGCAGGTTATACAACTAAAACCATACAATCGTATTGTTTCTTTGGATTTCCAACAAATGGTCAGGCCAAGGAACTTCGCATTGCCACATGGAAACGCCTCTGTAATGACGTCCCGAGAACCAAACCGGATCTCTGCCAACACAAGGCCGGGTTACCCCTAACTGGGTAACTACTGACACGAATATGTCATCCCCCGATCGTAACCGATCTACATCCGAGGATCCTCGATTTCCAACAACCACAAAGTAATAAGTTTGCAGCATAACATAGGTTAAGTATCTGGGCTCCATACCATGATACCACCTCTATCCAAAAGGAATGACATACACTAAAGGGGCACTGCCCCCTAATAACCTTGCCGCATCCTTCCTGTTTTCACCATTTCCGGGGTGTGAGGTTCGACGAAGTCTCGTCCACAAAGCCACGCTTTGGTACAAAGCCATGCTTTGGGTCAACAAATGATCAAAGTAATGATCACAAAGATAAATGATCAAACAAATGATCATATCGCAAATGATCAAACTATGATCATTTCACAGCAACACTCAGCATGTCACATTACCAAATTGGAAATATATCGATGATAACCATTGTGACGCCCGACCTCTATACCCACGCTAGCCAAGAACATGACGGAGTAATGCTGTCAACTAGCACGGAGAATAAGGCTGTTGAGGAGCGACCATTTGTTTAATATCTTTGTGCGAGTACTGATATGTCAGATAAAATATAACTTGCATGCCAGAAATCCGACATACCGACACAAACTCAAAGTTACTACACAGTGGCTATGGTGTCTACGGAAACAAATATAGAAATAAACATAACACAAATCAGTCGTAGATAATTCATATCACAAAGGCGGAAGAAGATATGAACACATAACTAACACATGAAAGTATACATCCGAGTAGTGGTCAAAAGATCCACAATAATACAAAAGAATAGCAACACGTGCTATACAAAGAATACAACTATGAGTCTATATCTCAAGTGTATACAACAAAAACTGCTAATCTAAATAGTTAGGCAAAAGTCAGAGTAATGAATCCCTGGGGAGAAGTGTAACGACCCATAATTTTCGATTATTAAAATATTAATTAAATAATATTTTATTAATTTTATATTGAAATAAAACTAAAAAAAATTGATGTTACATGGAGAAGAATAACTAGAATGTAATGTTAGTAATGTTAATATAAGGTAATTGCTAACTACTTTAATCTAATTTCCAATTAATTGAAGTGACTTTAAGGTTATAATTAGTTATAACTAAAAATAAGGAAATACATTGAATGTTGAAATTATATGTAATCAATTAGAATTGGCTAATATTGAATATGAAATCAGTGGTGTTGTCTGGTTGACTTGGTTATGATTATAAATAATGAAATAAATTAAATGACGTAGATGGTGAACTTGTATGTAATTAATTGAAATAGGTTAATATTGAATATAAAACCTTTTTGGGTAAGCAAATTACAACCTTGGTTGTAAAGAATAAGATAAGGGGTATTAATTATTATTATAAACTATTGTATTAACTATTTTCTCATTAATTTTGTCGTTTTAATATTGAATGGGTAATTAATTGAATTAAGGCAATTGAATGTTGGGTTTAATGTTGGAATTATATGTTAGTGATTAAAATAATTGTAAAGTTATTTGATGATAAGTTGAAATAAGGAAATGAATTAAATGTTATATAAAAGGGGAAATTATATGAAATTAATGGAAAATTGAGTATAATCAGGATTGTGTAAGTAGTCATAACATTTGTTGTTAATAATAATCTTGTAAATGCGATTAAGTAAGTAAAAGGTAACATTTGTCATTCATCACCTATTTATTTAATCCATTGAAAATAAATTGAAAATCAATTGCAGTTAATCTAATTACCTACTACAGTTAATGTGAACTAAAGTGATAAATATAGAAGATTGAGGTAATGAAATGGTAAACCAACGTTAAGTATATATATAATATGATAATTGATTGAATAATAAGATTAAAAATAATAATAAGTATGTTAACATAAAAATCTAACGCTAGCACCCCGGTGTAAGTAGTGTATGTATGAAAGCACCACCCGTTGGTACGGGAACAAAGTATAAGCAGAGAAATCACGGAAAAGTAGTAAAAGACAACAGTTTTATAGTGGTTCGGCTTAAGATCGAGCCTACGTCCACTTTAAATTCCTTTATTGATGATTTGATTACAATTCTTTACAATGCACTTCGATTACAACACACTTTTGAATAGTAGCTCAAACTTTGATGTAGAAGAATCTTTTGAGTTCATGTTGAATGATCCAAATCTTCTCTTGAAGTTTGTTGTAGCATCTTTGGCATGTGGAGTGCTTGTAGTGCTGTTTGAGTCGAGAGAATGACAGAGTATCGACGCTTCGAAGAATGAGCCAAAAGTCCCCTCATGTTTGGAGCCCAGGCCGTATTTATAGGGAATTCTGAACAAGCCTTAAGTCGTTTACGACTTAAAGTAAGTCGTGGGTTACGACCTAAGATAGATCGTAGGTCGTCAGCGGGTTAAGGCGTCAGGAGTCACGATCTAGCTGGTTCGCACATGTCCATTTGTACTAACTGATAGGTATTAGCGACTTATGGAAAGCGGCATTGTTAAATCTCTAAGTACAAGGTCGTGAACGACTTATAGTAGGTCGTGAAAGTTTTAAGTCGCTGCCGCTTTAACTCTCTAAGTCGTGAAGCCCTTCAGCCATTGAGTCGTCCAACCTTTAACTCATTAATTCGTCCAACCTTTTAAGCTGTTAAGTCGTCCAACACTTAAGTCGCTGAGTCGTGGACTCCTTAAGTCGTTAGGTCGTGGCACTCCTTAAGTCGTTAGGTCGTGGACTCCTTAAGTCGTTAGGCCGCTTCTTCTGTTAACTCGTTAACTCGGCGGAGTCGCTTTATGCCTTAAGTCGCTGATAGGTTAACTCGTTAGGTCGCTGATCTTTGGTCCAGCTCAGGTCGCGAGGTCTTCTTGGGTCGCAAGGTCTTCTAACCCGTTAACTTGTTGACGCTTTAGGTCGTATACCGTTTTGGACGGGGAGCTGCCCCGCACCCCGCCGAGGGCGCTGCCCCCTGGACCCCTGCGACCTGACCGGGCAGGTCGATCACCGTAGCGGTGGCGTTGCCCCCGCATCCCCACCTTGGGGGGTTGGCACCCCCCTGGACCCCCCCTCCGTAGGGGATCTTATCTGAAAAACCATTCAACAGAATCGAGACGAATTATCATTGGCTTTTCGGTCGATTTTTGATATCATGGCCTCGCTGAAAAAGTAGAGTTAACAAAGTATATGTTGGAATTTAAATTAATTAATGAATTTATTGCCGTTAATTTGACTTGGAATCTTCTAATAAAAGGGAAAGAGAATTTATTTGAAATTAATGTCGTTTAATGAAAGAAATGTACGTTTGTTATAATCCGTTATAAGTGTAATTTTGAAATTACTTACAATTATGTCGATTTTGGGATCTTTCAATTTTAAAAAAAGAAACATTAATATTAATTTTTGGATTTAACGAAAGTAACATACATTATTGTTAAAAAATAAAAAGAACATTTTAATGAAAATAAAACGAACATTTTCATTTTGAAGGTAAAAATAATTCTATATAAAGAAGAAAAAATTGAATTTTAAAACAATATTTTACAGTCATTAAGTATACATTTGAGGCTGTATATAAGTGATTTTAACACTAATCTTGAAGTTTAAATTTAATTGACTTTTTAGGTTGTGCAATTCCCCTATGAGAAAAACATTATTTTGAAAGGAAAAAAACATGAATTTGAGTTCTAGATCATCTTTTATTGTTTTGTAACGTTGCACTGGTTATTGTATTCAAATTTATTTACTATATGTTAATTATGTGTAAACGAGTGTGAAATAGGGTATATTCAGTGATAACATATTTAATTGAGTGGATCATGCAATTAACTAGATCCTAAGTGGTCCCTTCATTTCCTTATTATTCAATACACCTGCCACCATTTCCACATTTGGTTTTATTGCAATTCTTTGATGTAATTGAAATGTGAATTTATATCCTCTTATTCTTCCGTTTGTTTATTTATTTCCCAAAGCATCTACTTAGATCATACAGTTTTGTTTTATTTGTCCCTCCCCTACATATTTCATTTGTCACTTCCCTTCTTCTTTTGTTTTATATCATATATCATTCTTTCCCCTAGAAATTCCTTATTTTTCAAACATCAGACCTCTATTTGTTTCCCTCAAAGTCTCAATGTCAACATAGCTTTATACCTCTACTTAATTGCTGCTAATTCATTTTACTGAAGCAATGTTTAGAAAAAGAAAAGAGTAAAAAAGTGTGAGCATCCATTTCTTCCTTAACCATATCCGTACCTTTCCTCATCGTCTTGCCTTCTTTTGCAAGAAGCCTTCAAAAAAATTAAACAATGAGAATTAGCCTTAATGGTTTTGGCTTCCCACTTCTTGCCTTTGTTTTGGGTACATCAAATTTGAAAATGTGAATTATTAAAGTTTCTTATTTTAAGAATTAAATATGTATGCATTTTTATTTTATTTTATATCTTTATAACCTGAATATCTTCCTCATACAAGCTTTGATACATGCGTAGTTTCTTCCCTTGGACTCGTATTGGAATTCCTAATAACATAAAATAGGTTTGGCTGAGTTTGGAGACTATTGGAAAAGGAATCTTTGTTTGGATTTTTGCATTCTAAATATCAAAGGTGAGTGTTTTGACCCTCTCACGAATACTAGATTATCTTATGCTAGTTAAATTAAATTTATAATGTGATTAGAAATTTATTAATTGCCTTTGGTATTATTAGATTGTCAGTTAAGTTAAATTTGAATTTATATTGAATTGAATTTGCCATTTATTTAATAATGAATATAAATTGCAAGTCATACACCTGATAATGATAATCAATTGATTGTTGTGATTTATTGGCTGATTTGGATGTTGGATTGTGATGGATGTTATTGGTTGTCATTTTGGATGATTGGATGTTTATTTATGTATATATCTTTTTTACCACTATGGATTGAAATGATAACTCGAGCGGTTTCCATTGATTTGGAAATTTTGATTTGGATACTGGTTGAAATGACATATAACAGTGTAATTTCTTTAATTTGGATTATTTATTAGAATTGAATTATTTGAAAGATTTAAGTTTTAAATTTAAAATTCGGATCTATTTTAATTAAAATGATTAAGATTGGTATTTTTGAATTGTTTGAAATCTTTTAAAATAATTAAATCCACAATGTACACTTGATAGGAGATGAAATTCCTGTTATACGTCTCTGAATCCATTATAGTAATGTTTCTATTCTACTTATTTTGATTTGACTTACACAAGATCTTTTAGTCCTGACTCGAGTGTTTTGTCTTCTTATTACGCTCGGGTCAGTCTGAGTTTTTTTTAGTGTATTGAAGACCATTATATTTTGGAGGATAAAGACGGAGACGAGTCTACTATTTATTATTCATTATTCCACTACATCATGTGTTCCGCTGCATTATTTATTTATTTCTACTGCATGTATAACTCTGATTTGTATTGTAAAGGTGTAATCAAATGTTATTTGTAAAACAGCTTCATGAACTGTTTATTTGATTTTTATATTTTGTCATTCGCTGTGAGATTCTGTGTTTTATCTTTCCTTCTTTTCTATTATTTTCTTATTCACCCCATTAACAGTCCTACCTTTTGAATGATTTTAGTCGACGTGTGTGGTTTATTGTCGATTTAAATCGTCCAAAAGGGTGGGATGTTACAGTTGGTATCTGTTTGCACCAAAATTGGTCACAAACACCCAATACCGCGGAAGCACCCGTTTACGTACTCAAATTAATAATAATCAACACAGATCTCAACAACAATCAATATACAATTCAGATCTAAGCAACAAATCACAATAATTCACAGACAACAATCACAAACACAGGATTTATAGTGGTTCGGCGTTCACGCCTACGTCCACTTTGAAGGTTTTCTCTTTATTGCTTCACTTGATGATCTTAATCAATTACAACGGGTTGTAGCTTTGAACCTGATAATCTTAGTTGATTACAACGGATTATAGCTTTGAAATCTGAACTCAACAGCAATAGTGATGAATAGGATTGAATTCAGCAGAGTCTGGGCTTGCTTTTTTCTCTTCTGAATCCCTCCCCTTTTCTGAATGACCAGGGGCTCTATTTATAGGTGTGGAAGGCCAAAATCCCACCTAAAACCTGGAGAGGCTGCTTGGCACGTGACGGGGGGCCCACAGGCCCGCGTTCTTGAAATGCGTGCCCAGTTTGGGATCGATTCGAAGTGAACTTCGAATCGATCAAAAAATTGTCCAATTGCGATGAAACTTGGCGTGGACGTTCTTCATCATGTAGACAAACTTCTGTAAAAATTTCATGGGATTTGGATCAGTAGATTGGGAGTTATGATCGATTCAAGATGATGCATTTCGGTACGTTGGTTAGTTCGAATCGATCCTATGGGTCGTTCGAACCCATATGTTTCGAATCCATATGGTTCGAACCCTTAGGTTCGAATCCATATGGTTCGAATCCATATGGTTCGAACCCATAGGTTCGAATCGAACCTGTTGCATGAGGGGGCGGCGACGCTTCGAATCGATGGCTCCGGATCGATTCGAAGTTGTTTTTAACGTGTAGGGTTCGAAGACAGCATGGATTCGAAGCTGTGATGGACTCGAAGCTTGTGATGGACTCGAAGCTTGTGATGGACCCGAAGCTTGTGATGGACTCGAAGCTTGTGATGGATTCGAAGCTTGTGATGGATTCGAAGTTGGTGATGGGTTCGAAGCTTGAGGTGGACACGAAGTTGTGATTGATTCGAAGCGCATTTAAGCAGTGATGGATTCGAAGGGAGGCATGCCCCTGATGGATTCGAACGTCGCTTCTTCCTATGGGTTCGTATATGATGGGTTCAAAGCAGATGGTTTCGAATATGATGGGTTCGAAAACGATGGGTTCGAACATGATGGGTTCGAACCGAGCAATGTGCACCTTCTTAACTTGAATCCATCATTACTTGAGCATATGAACTCGGATTGACTTGAAATTTGAAATGCTGGCTTCTATGGTCTTTCTTGTCGTGTCCTATCAATTGTGGCCCGTTCCGGACTCGGACAAAATTCATCGATATCCATAGTAAAGTGAAGTACGACCGATCTCTGAGGTGAACTGTCTTCTATTTTTGACCAATCCTTTGGTATCACGGCTTTGCCAAAAAGCGGGATAACATTTTGCCCCCCAAAACATGCCTTGCGGTAGGAAGGTGTGTTTTGCAATGCCTTGGATGTTTGTATCCTATTATCAACCTGTAAAGAACTTGATAGTTTTATATGTCCTCAAATGACGATCGTTCGTGATCGAATTATTCGGGATGAAGCGCGGCCGTTCATGGTCAAGCGCCTAACTTCAAATGACGATCGTTCGTGATCGAGTCATTCGAGGGAAAGTGCGACCCTACGCGGTCAAGCGTGTAAATCCATGCTTCGATCGTTCAGGATCGAGTCATCTGTGGTGAAATGCGACCGTTCAAGGTCAAGCGCCTAATTTCGAATGACGACCGTTCGCGATCGAGTCATTCGAGGTAAGGTGCGACAGTGCCCGGTCAGATGCTTAAATCCATGTGTCGATCATTCGGGATCGAGTAACCTGTGGTGAAATGCGACCGTTCAAGGTCAAGCGCTCAACTTCAAATGACGACCGTTCGGGATCCAGTCATTCGAGGTAAAGTGCGATAGTGTGTGGTCAAGTGGTGGTCCTCAAATGACGACCGTTCGCGATCGAGCCATTTGAGGTAAGGTGTAACAGTCAGTGATCAGGTGGCGGACCTCAAATAACGACCGTTCGCGATCGAGTCATTTGAGGTAAAGTGAGTTGTGCCGTCCGAGGCGAGTTGTGACCGTTCGCGATCGTGTGCCGTTCGAGGCGAGTTTGTGACTGTTCGAAGTCGGGTGCCGTTCGAGGCGATTTGTGACCGTTCGCGGTCGGGTGCCGTTCGAGGCGAGAAAGCGTGCCCGGGAGGGCTTGATGTTTTGGATGCCAGGGTCACGTTCGGGTGAGTTCCTGGATTGTTTGTGTGCCTATTGAAGGCGAATCAGTGTGCCCGGAGGGGCTTGATACTGTTGATACCAGGTTCACGTTCGTGTGGGTCCCTGGATCATTTGTTTAGGTATATCACTATCTCAGAGCATGCCTAAGGACCGTTTGCGACCCCGTACATGTGCAAGTAGCCTAGCCATTTCAGAGTTATCAGAATCAAATATCTATTCAATGGGTGAGTTTTTAAAAACAGAAATGTCCAAACAAACCAAGTTCAAATGTCCAAATCAACATGAAATTAAAACAAAGCAAGGATGTCAAAGTGTAAGTTCCCACTATGAAACATTCAATAATCACTCAGAGCATGCCTGGAGAACGCTCGCGATCTCGTACATGTGTAAATGATTCGATTGCGTTAGTGGGCGCTTGCGACTTGTTCATCGTTATTTTAACTAATTGATAACCAAACGATGTCCTGGTTCAGGGTTGCCCCTGGTTGATGTAGACGGTGGCCGCTCTGGCTCCACCGCTGAAGCTCGCCTCCTCACGTACTGAAGGAGCATGCCGTTCCTGATGTGTCCTTCCACCTCGTCCTTCAGATGCCTACAATCATTAGTGTTATGACCGTTTAATTCATGAAATACGCAAAACTTATCTGATTTTCTTTCGCTTGAGGTTGGATCCCTCCGCATTGGTCTGCGATACAGAATATGCTCCTTGGTATCCTGATAAATGTGTTCCAAACTCTCAGTCAGCTCGGTGTAAGTAGTGAATCGCGGCTCTCTCCGCTGTCGTTTTGACCTGTCGTCATAATCCTCTGCCCTTCGTTTTCCTTTATCCTTGTCTGAGTCCTTTTCGATAGGCTTTTTGTCTTTAAGCATATAAACTTCTATTCCCTCTGCTTCTTCTCTTTCTGTATTTGCATCCTCTAATCGTAAAAACTTTTCTGCCTCGTTGTGGAATTCCTCTAGATCTACGGGTGGATCTTTAGTCAATGAATTCTTGAACTCTGTGCCGTCAGCTACTCCGGACACAGCTGCCATCAGCACCATAGAAGGATCCGCCCGATCCACCGAAGCTGCTGCTGCATTGAATCGCGCTAGATAACTTCTCAAGGTCTCTCCGGCTTTCTGCTTTAAGGTTGCCAAAGTCATCACATTCTTGGGTCTCGTAATGTGAACCCTGAATTGCCTCATAAACCTCTCAGTCAAACCATTCCACGTTCCGATGGATCCATTCTCTAATTGCCTAAACCACAATGCTGCAATATCTGTCAAGTATAATGGAAAGCACCGGGCCATAACCTCCTCTGGTGCCCCCAGCACTTCCATATGCCTCATATACTTTGTTAGATGAACCGTGGGGTCCGTTCTTCCGTCATACGTGTCCAACGATGGTAACTTGAAATCCGGTGGGTTTCTAGCTTGTCTAATCGCCGAAGTGAAAGGACTCCTATTAACATCCTCCAAATCCTTGTTTACCAAACCGCCTCTCATAGCTCTTCTAACCATCTCCGCCAATCTGTCGCTGTCACCGAGATGCAATCTTCGTTCATTACTTTCAACCTGCCCCCCGAGTTCACGAGGGAATTCTGGAATCTGCCCCCTTGACTGAGCGTTCATTCCTCTGCTGCCTCCAGGTTGCGTGGGTACTCCTCTCTCTCCCTCCGGGACTGGATCTTCACGCTCCAAGTGTGCGCCTCCTAATCCAGGTGCTATTCCGGATGGTCCTGCTCCGTTCTGAACTCCATCAGTTTCTCTATTCTGTGTTCCAAGTTGTCCAATTTGTTGGAATAAGCTCTGAATCAATTCCTCCTGTCTCTTCATCATTGTCTCCATTTCGTCCCTAGTGATGTAGATCGATGCTTGATTCCCTCCTGAGGAAGCCTCTTGATTTCCTTGTGGTTCACTTCTCTCAGGCCTTGGCCTTCTACTCGACTGTCTTATCATAGTTTCTCAAATCTGGACTTTCAAACTTTCCTTCGAATTAATTATCAATTGGAAGAACTCCTGAATTAGCCTTCTCAGTGAAAGCACCAAAATGTTTGCACCAAAATTGGTCACAAACACCCAATACCGCGGAAGCACCCGTTTACGTACTCAAATTAATAATAATCAACACAGATCTCAACAACAATCAATATACAGTTCAGATCTAAGCAACAAATCACAATAATTCACAGACAACAATCACAAACACAGGATTTATAGTGGTTCGGCATTCACGCCTACGTCCACTTTGAAGGTTTTCTCTTTATTGCTTCACTTGATGATCTTAATCAATTACAACGGGTTGTAGCTTTGAACTTGATAATCTTAGTTGATTACAACGGATTATAGCTTTGAAATCTGAACTCAACAGCAATAGTGATGAATAGGATTGAATTCAGCAGAGTCTGGGCTTGCTTTTTTCTCTTCTGAATCCCTCCCCTTTTCTGAATGACCAGGGGCTCTATTTATAGGTGTGGAAGGCCAAAATCCCACCTAAAACCTGGAGAGGCTGCTTGGCACGTGACGGGGGGCCCACAGGCCCGCGTTCTTGAAATGCGTGCCCAGTTTGGGATCGATTCGAAGTGAACTTCGAATCGATCAAAAAATTGTCCAATTGCGATGAAACTTGGCGTGGACGTTCTTCATCATGTAGACAAACTTCTGTAAAAATTTCATGGGATTTGGATCAGTAGATTGGGAGTTATGATCGATTCAAGATGATGCATTTCGGTACGTTGGTTAGTTCGAATCGATCCTATGGGTCGTTCGAACCCATATGTTTCGAATCCATATGGTTCGAACCCTTAGGTTCGAATCCATATGGTTCGAATCCATATGGTTCGAACCCATAGGTTCGAATCGAACCTGTTGCATGAGGGGGCGGCGACGCTTCGAATCGATGGCTCCGGATCGATTCGAAGTTGTTTTTAACGTGTAGGGTTCGAAGACAGCATGGATTCGAAGCTGTGATGGACTCGAAGCTGCGATGGACTCGAAGCTTGTGATGGACTCGAAGCTTGTGTTGGACCTGAAGCTTGTGATGGATTCGAAGCTTGTGATGGACTCGAAGCTTGTGATGGATTCGAAGTTGGTGATGGGTTCGAAGCTTGAGGTGGACACGAAGCTGTGATTGATTCGAAGCGCATTTAAGCAGTGATGGATTCGAAGGGAGGCACGCCCCTGATGGATTCGAACGTCGCTTCTTCCTATGGGTTCGAATATGATGGGTTCAAAGCAGATGGTTTCGAATATGATGGGTTCGAAAACGATGGGTTCGAACATGATGGGTTCGAACCGAGAAATGTGCACCTTCTTAACTTGAATCCATCATTACTTGAGCATATGACCTCGGATTGACTTGAAATTTGAAACGCTGGCTTCTATGGTCTTTCTTGTCGTGTCCTATCAATTGTGGCCCGTTCCGGACTCGGACAAAATTCATCGATACCATAGTAAAGTGAAGTATGACCGATCTCTGAGGTGAACTGTCTTCTATTTTTGACCAATCCTTGGGTATCACGGCTTTGCCAAAAAGCGGGATAACAGTATCAGAGCCAGGTTTAGACATACCTTAGCCTGTTGGGGTTAACTCATTGGAGATAGGGTAGTAATACCCTAGAATGAGTTGTCTAAGTGTATATATGAGAGCGTGTATTTGTTAGTTTTATAAAAGTGTTTTATATAAGTTTCGAAATGAATTTTTTCCTAATATTATATGATATGCAGAGGATTAAATTTTTATAACTAATATAGTTATTTGTAATGTGTTTGATTTATGAAATGGTAATATTTAGTTATTATCATTTATTTATGGTTAGTTGCGTTTTATCAGTTTAAAAGCATTGGCTAATTATTGTTGTTGTGAATTTTGTTGTTTTTGACCGTAGTTCAACAATTGAAAAATGAAATATTTGGATATTTTGGATAATCAAAACCTTCTGAATTACTATGAATTTAATGTGAATTGATTATAAATAAAACCATGACTTGTAAATTGTTATGAAATAAATGGATGTTATAATAAATGGTTATAAATAAAGTTGTGATAACTTGTGACGCCCCACCTCTATACCCACGCTAGCCAAGGACACTACAGGGTAATGCCGTCAACTAACACGGAGAATAAGGCTGGTTAGGAGCGACCATCTATAGCCTTGCTCTAATTATCCATTAAATACGTCGACAATAATCATACCAAACAGATCGACATATCCAATGCATACTTAAAACAAAACCATAGGTGGTTGGATCTATCAGAACAGAATATAATAACTCAAATGTAATATACATCACAGAACAGTAAACCATCATATACACATATACTGAATACATAACAGAGTATAGAAAATAATGCAAGTCAAGTGGTATAGCAAACCACGATATACAGACGAATTCACAAGAATAAATATCAGAGTTACAACATGATATGACTACACAAAAAGCTATGACAAAAAGAAGCTAGCAGAGTAGTCCATACGGAAGCAAAATAGGCTAAGTCCAAAAGCACCTAACCTGAAACATCTCGGTCTGACCCGAGTATAAAATACACGGGTCAGTCTAGCTAAACAAATCAGTTAGATAAACTGAACAACAATAAACCTGCAAGGTTACAAAGCATAACAAATATCTCTAAAAGAGATAACACAATCATCAAACAAAAGATGAATCGTATGATAACAAGCCTCGTATCATCGGCAACATATAGAAACAAAGGATACAAATATCCCAAATCAAGCCAAAAAGGCAATAACAAATACCAATAAGGTATACAAGTTCCACAAGGTAAACGCTACATATCATGCGGCTCAAAAAGACCAACACCGAAGGGCGATACCTAGGGAATATACATTTGAATGAAACATCAGAAAAATTTGCTCGAGCTCAGTACTGTACAAACAAGGATCTATGAGCCCAAAGACTCCAAACCCAATATCACCCATGCAGCTCATAAGGACCAACATCGGAAGCGATACTAAAGGGCAACCCAATATCACCCTTGCGGCTCATAACGACCAACATCGGAAGCAATACTAAAGGGCAACAAACCCGAAGGCACAAACCCGAAGGCACATACCCGAAGGCAACAAACCGTAGTGGTGAAGGTCAGAGGCCCAGTACTGGACACCACTAATTGGCGGAATGTGTCACAACTCTCGAAAAGGAATCCGAAAAGTGTTAACGTATGTCCCATAACCACTCGTTCGCACTAAACGATTTACTATCCATCAGCCACTTTCACACTCAAAGTAGTACAAAGTTCACCTCATATCATCGATAAACCAAACCCGAAGGTCAAAACAATCAATCGAATAGGTCGGGGATTAATCGGAAGGATAAACGCACAGATTCATGGTCCGTGTTTTGCCCAACCATTTAATCACCCTTCCACTTCGCTCGAAGTGCGAAAGTTTGTGTTTTTAAATAGAATTTATAAATTGGAGAAACGACCTTTTAAATGTGATTCGAGAGATTATTTTATAAAAAAAAACCCATGGATGAAGTCAAGAATAAGTTATCAAAGTCAAAGATGCGATAACAACTACTAAAAAGCAACTTGAATCGATAAAATTTGGATAACCAATCAAAATATGCAGAAATAGGCAAAACAGGAAAAACATGAGCAGGTCGGTCGACTGGTTGCAGGGCTCGGTCGGCTGGCCAGATGCAAGAATTAAAAAAACTCAACATGAGCAGGTCGGTCGACCGGCTACAGGGCTCGGTCGGCCGAACTGCATAAATTTGCAGTTTCTACCCCTTTTTTTTCCACGAATTGCAATTTCTTCCAAAATGCGACCGTTCGAGAAATGGAGTTAAGGAGCCTTAGCCAATAGATACCCCAGCTCCATTAGCTCTCCGATTCGCAACCAAAAACATATTCAAACATCAAAGTTAGGATCTTTAAAGAATTGAACCCAAACACTAAAAATTTGGATATTCACCAATTCAATCCAAACCAAAAGCAAGTGCATATGAACAAGGTGTTAGGAATTCATACCCAACATCAATGAAATCAAGAGAAGTAGATGTGAGTTTAAAACTCACCTTTAATCTCACAAACAAAGAAGATGAAGGAGCTAAAACACAAGGAGAAGACCAACTAATCACTACTTCAACCCAACAAGCTTCAATCTAAGAACAAACAAGTATTTTCCTAAGTTAGGTTTAGGAAAACTTTCTGAAATTGAAGGAGAAAGAGTTGGAGAAGAAGAAGAGAGACTTACCTATGGCTTCTCTATGATTTTGGAGCAAGAAATCAAGTTACAAAGGAGAAACTAGGGCTTGCAATTTCTATTTCCTCTTCCCTTCCACCATTTTCGGTTTGCTTGAGAAATGAAAATGAAAGAAGATGAAATGAAGAGAAGGGGTTGAGTTAGGGTATTAGTTAAGCTAATGGGCTGAATCCAAACCCAAAACCCAATAGCAAAAGGTCAAAATTTCACTTACTCCAAACATATCAAAGCTTATACTCAAAAAGATCGCAAACGCCATTTTGGAATCAATGGAAATGGTTTCGAGTCCCAATTCGGCCATTTGCAGAAAGTAACATTTCGGACCTAAATCCGACTAACGACGCTATATTTAAATAAAACATTTAAATATAAAATCGTTAAATATGCGGGTTGTTACATTAAACCTGAACAATGTCTTATAAAAAGGAATTATGTTTTTATAATTTGTTTATAAACTTAAGAAAATTCCTTATGAAATGATTTGGTAATAAATGTAATATTAAATGAGAAATATTACATGTGGAATGAATGTAATTTAAATTGAAGAGAAATATAAGCAATATTATGAGAATGAATAAATTAATGTTATATGTTAAATGGAGAAATTAGGTGAAAAAAATATTAAAGTATGAAATGATACATTCATTAATCAATGAGATTAATAATGAATTTAGTTGAAGTATAATTGTGATGAATCAAATTGAAATAAATACGTAAGTTGTGCATATATTATTTTATTCGCGTAATTAATTTGATCCGGATTTGAGTACGTAAGTTTGAGGTGAAGTACACCATTTCGCATTAGAATTTTCCATTCGATTCTTGATGGTGAATATTGATATGGATTTTTGGTTTGATTCTAGAGTTCTCTATCATAGTATATGGCTATGCAAGGAGAATGATGGTTTCTAATCAAGAAACCATATCGAAGTCCGCATTAGGGAAGTTGAATGGACAATACTAGTTCGAAAGCGAACTTGTGTGATCGAGCGAACGATCGAATGTAATGTTACGAAATGATGACATGTGTACATCTTCTGTTCTAATATTATTGATATGCTTTGTCATTGAAATTGAAAGTTGTTGGGTTGGATATCTTTGTAATTTAAATTGGGATTTTGTAGCGACCCTGACTCGACCTTCGGAAATCGGCACCGAATACGACACTCGTATTCAAATGTCGCAGATTCAAATGTCAAATCTGGTTCGCCGGAGCTTATAACACATTAAGTACAACACAGCGGAAGAAACAAAATATATCAATACACAACTTTTGATACAATATCCGATATAATATGATACAACAGAAGATATAATGAATATACATCAGAGATATGATACAAGATAATAGCAGCGGAAAGAAAAGATAACGCAGCAGCGGAACAACAACTCTAATATGGTCTTCAAGAAAGAGCTCCAGTATCGGCAATCTCCATCTCCAAAACACCAATCCAGCAATAGGTCGAACTCCCAATCACGATGCACAAAGATAAACAAGTGCAGTTCAGATCCAAAGACTGAACTAGCTCGAGATAATCTACCAAACCTGACTATTTGAAAAAAAAACCAACTCTAGACTGCCGGTGTGGGAAAATAGTGGGCACCCAGAGTTTAGGATAGGAGCAATAAACTCCAGGTCAGTCATGGGACTGGTACGAGCAAACAAAAGCATTTGGTCTTTTAAAACAAAACAAAGGAATTTAAATTTGAAAATCCGCAATGCTTTTTAGAAAATGAAACTATCATAAGGCCTCCCGGCACACACACAATGCAATCACACACTTGGGGGAGATTTCCCCTTATGATAGTCAAAGATGCTTAATACGATAATTTTTTTTTGATATTATTACTAGTGCATAGTGGAAAATCTTTCGAAAGTATAATATTAATCCTAGCCAGCATAGGTACCATGATATTATGCCTACTATAGCTGCCATGTTAAATATCAGGTTCTACAACTAAAACCGTACAAGGCACGTATTGTTTTGATTGGATTTCCAACAAATGGTCAGGCTAAGGAACTTCCTACTGCCACATGGGATCGCCTCTGGCGGGACGTCCCGAGAACCTAACCGGATCTCTGCCAACACAAGGCCGGGTTACCTCTGTAACTAGGTAACTACTACTCGAGCATGTCATCCCCCGGTCCTTTGGGACCTTTATCCGAGGCGCCTCAAAACCACAAAGCAATCACAAAGTAATAGAACTGCAGTATCCGCATGAGTAAGTATCTGGGATCCATACCGTGATACCACCCTTTTCCAGAAGGGAATGACACACCCTAAAGGGCGTGACCCTCATAACCTTACCGCACCTTTCCTGTTTTGACATTTCCGGGGTGTGAGGTCCTGATGCAGTCTCGTCCACAAAGCTACGCTTTATACAGAAGCCATGATTTGATGACAAATGATCATCAACACACAGCAGCACTTAGCATGCCACACTACCAAATTGGAAATATATCACTGATAAATATCAACTACATAACCTCTGAGCTCGTACGTCTCGGAGAAGGGTGTTAAGCTAAGAGAATAAATTCTCCGCCACCAAGCAGAAATGTATTTGATAGAGATCAGTTTAATATCTCAAAGTGTAATGTCGGGCATACAACCATACAAGTCTGTTCTGGGTTCGAACAGAACCGAAGGCACTTCCGAAGAAGCCCTTGCAAATCCGGGTATCCACAATCCCGATCGGACTTCCCATCACTTAGGAAATCTCTATACCGTAGCTACTCGGTGCAGTGGCAATCGATAGGTTATCCTAACGTTCTCGAAGACACCCGGTCTTCAACACCAGTCTTCAAATGCAATCCATAACGTCGTATCACTATTCGTAATGGGCTATATGACACAAGGTCCTCTCCCGGCTAAACCGAATAGCGAGCGCAATATTTAAAACATATGGATATAGGATTTCAGTTAAGTCACAACTTGAAAATCAAAAGTTTCTCTTTTAAATGGTTAAACAAATTACCATTTTAAATCTTTAAATAAGAAGATTCATTTCATAAAGTTCACCTAGTTTCACAAAGATCATCCATAGATTTCAAAACAATTTCCATTCAATTGGATTAACACATTAAATCTTTAAATTAAAGATTTAATTTATAGCTTTCAAAACACGTTTCCAAAGATTTATCTATAAGTTGGGAAACTATTTCCATTTTAGAGTTGATATCCTTTAAACACAAATTGGAAATTCATTTCTTATGTGAAAGCTCTTATTATTTGAAAACATATAGTTTCCGTTTTAGAAAAATTTAATTATATTTCTACAAGTTAAAATCTTTGGGTTTATAATTTAAATTCCCAATCAACGCTTTTAAAATGGTTTAAAAACCCATTTATAAGTTGAATAACCCTTTTGAACCATAGTCCCAAATCATAGAATTCATTTTCAAATATTAAATTCAAATTTAAATCAAATTATTTAAATTTCAAACTCAATTAAGTTATTTAAAATAACTTTTATTTTTAAAAATTCATTTACAAAAGCTTCCAATTCTAATTCCAAAACTAATTTGGATTCAAAAATTCAATCTTTAAAACTATTTCAAATCTGTGACTTAACCCATTTCCACGTGCAATCCATATTTGTGTGTGTATAAGTGTGGTCCAGGGGTACAACACAATAGTGCACAACATCATCATAACAGATTCAATCATATAGATAAGCGGTATAACTCATAACGCTTATCTTTATCACAGATTCATGGATAAAGTAAATTTATCAATCACAACGATTCACTATTACGATTCGATGTGGGTTTCGGATAACCAATTGGAATCCGACTCCCTGTCGCATCGAAATTCAAATGTCATTTTACGGGTCAAGGGTTGCATATTCATATAACAATATATACATCACAGCTCTAACAGCTTAGCATAAAACATTACATAACATCACATCACATAACAAATATAACAATCCACCACATAGCATCTAATAACAATAGAACATCTATAAATAAGATCAGTTAATTGTTTGAGTAATTCAAATCAGTTTTAATTACTTACGAATAATTACTAATTCTGGTTAATTAATATTAATAAATTACAAATTATTTTGATTAACTTTTCTTTAATCATTAATTAACATTTATAATTAATTAATATTTAATTATAATTTATCAACCTTTAATTATCAAGAAATTAACCTTTAATTATTTAATTCACCGTTAAATACATTATCTTTAATTAATTAATCAACCCTAAATTAATTAATTATCGTTAAATTAGTTATCCTTATTTAATTACAACAATTGATTAATCTTACGTTAATCACAAGATTAATTAATTTTTTAATTAATAACATCCCTTAATTACTTTTACTAATTATTAACCTTTGATAAATTATTTCTCAAGCACTTTCATTAATTATCCTTTAATTAATTAATCTTAAATCTTAATTAACTAAATTTAAGCCTTCAATTACTTATTCAATTAATCCAAATCAATAATTAATTAAATAAATAAATTATCCATTTCAATTGACTTATTAATTTAATGAATTTCAATTCATTAAATCCTCATTAAATTTTAAGAAGAACATTATCCTTATTAATAATTAAATTTATCATTAACAAAGTATCTTAAACCATTTTCTTTCAAATTTATTTTCAAATTTCCTTTTTTTTTACACTTAAGATTTAAAATGGGTACAATTTAAAGTTAAAATAATTTGAAACACATTTTGAAACTTATGTTAAGGAAATACTCATTTTCTAAAGGAAGTTTAAAGAAAATTTAAAACCAAATTCATCATCCTTTTTTTTTTCAAAACCATTTTAAATCATACTTTAATATTTAAAGTTGTCAAAACAATTTTAAATTTTGAAACTTATAAATCTCCAAACCCAAATACAAATCATTTTTGATTTCCAGATTAAAATCTTTGATTTAAATTTGAATAGGCAGGTTTTTAAAAGAAAACCTGAACCAAAAAATTTTCCCTTGTTGCCCCTGCTTTACTTCGAGTAAAACACCCTAAAACTTCGAGTCACTCACGCTATTGACTCGAGAAAAACTCGAGTATTTGTCCTCTGCTTCAAACCAAAAACACTGGCACGAAACCCACAACCGTGCACATGCACCATCATCGCAGCGAGCTCCGATCATCATCGATGATCTCCGCAGGTCGGCAAGCACCCCCGCATCCCATTATGATCAACTAATCAATCGATAATAACTCAAATTCGAATTCGCATGCTAACTTCAAACCTGGAACCAAGATAACAACGCCTGACACCACCTCATCAAAACCTGAAACCGCCTCATCTACGATTCCCCGACCGCCATTTCCTCTGAAACTCCAGTCGTACCCTCGTCAACGACCAAACTTCCACCACCCAAAGCCCCTTTACACTCGATCAACTGTAGAAGAGGGGATGATCGAAATATCAAACGTAGTTTAAACTAGGGTTCCACACCAGAATCCGCAACTGCTACTTCCCTCATGAATTAAAAATTCATTTGTTAATTTTCTGATGATCACGAGTACTCAAGCTACCCACGGCCCTAATCTCGAGACCAGAATTAACAAAAGCAAGTTTTCCGTTCAACTCAAATTATCTCGATATCCCAAATCTTAAAAGTCATGAATTTGTCACCTAAAATCATCATTTTCCACTCCAAATCAAATTATGAAATCCAATTTTGAATTCCTGATAATTGGTTTTTCCTGTTTTTGCATACATATTACTGTAACTCCATTTTTTTGAATATTTTTTTGAATAAAAAATCTTGGATTATTATTAAAATCTGGATTTGGTAAGCACAAACAAGTTTTCTTTAAAGACCAAAGCATGATACTGATTCTTTCGAGTGGTATGGAATTTTGAACAGATTTACAAAACCGGTTAAATAAACAGGGATGTATATTTTAGCTATAAGTTTAGTTCCCAGTGATAATCTAAAGTTATTTTAACTTAAGTATAACTTTAAACTAAAGTCTATGATGGAACAAACTTGTTTGATTTGAATCTTGAGTTAAAACAACGACAAATTCAAGAGATTTTAAATTTTGATCAAAACTTAAGTCCTAGGAACTATGATGTAACGACCCGATATTTTCAACCATTCGCATCCATTATAAGTGTATAGGTAGACACTCATGCCGGAATTGAATTGCTCAAAATACCGCGTTGTAATTAAAAATTTGGCAAATCTCAAAATATACAGTAAATAAAAATTACAGATCACAGACACAGAGTAATAATAATGCAGCGGAAGTAAAAAGAGATAGTAGTTCATGAAGCTACTATATAAAAATATCAGAGTTACATAAAATACAACATAGGAAATAAAGTACAAAAGAAGTCTCACTTCATAGATGCCAACTAATACAAGAGCTGAAAGGAACAACAGATTTCAAAAGATAAACTTGACAAGTAGATAATCTCCAGCGATTCCAATCTCCAGAAAGTGGGAATCCAAATCTGTGAATAACTCAGGCTGACCCGAGCGTAAATAAAAATACAAACACTCGAGTTAGGACACACATACTTATACAATGTAAACCAACTCAAGTGAACTGTAGTAAAGGTACAAGTAACTTAGAAGTTGCTTGGGACCGCCCATCCTCTAAGGATCCGTTAGACTATTTACTATGTAGTATATTGCGCTATATACAGTAGTGTCTAATCAGTAAAGTATAATCATATAGAAAATAGCGTTAAGGGGATGGTGAACCTTAACGCGGTCGGATCTTTAAAACCAAAATCGTAGTGGGCTCGACATAAGGATATAACACGGCACGCGAGGCAATGCCAGGGTGGATACACCGTTTGCACTCCCGGACCGGTGGTGACGGCAAGCCAGCAGCTTCCACCCACCTCGAACAATACCCTCGAATCAAAGTGGCGCCACCGAATCGAATCACAACATTAATAGAATGGTTTTCGATGGAGCATGCTCGATGAAAGGGTGTGACCCTTTGTGTAGCCCGGTATAGCTCCTGTTTTAGTCATATATGCCAACTCACGGGAGTTGGGTCCACGTAATATATACCTCGAGAACGTCGCCACCATCCTACTTCATTCTGGAATCTCCACCGCATACACGGTTGTTAAAGTGGTTTTCGGTATTGGCCGGCTATAAGACAATATCCGATCCCGGTCTCTTTAACAACCCATCGTTATTATAACCCGTAGTTATAACTTTAAAAATATTTTATACTTCAAAATAAAATATCCTTTTCAATCCAAATCTTTATCAAAATAAAGATTAAATCATTTCCAAAGCCATTTCATCGTAAAATATCTTTCAATTCAAATATTTATCAAAATAAATATCAAGTCATTTCTAACCATTTCAATATATTAAATTTTCATACCCTTTCAACACTCCCTTTCAGTTCCAAAATATCATATCTTTCAGAACTTCTTTTTAAATCATGTTAATATCAAAATGTCCTATCTTTCAAACTCCGTTTTTCAAATCATTTAATATCAAAAATATCGTATCTTTCAAAACTTTGTTTCAAATCATTTTAATATATCAAAATATCATATCCTTTCAAAACTTCATTTTCAAATCATTTTAATATATCAAAATATCGTATCTTTTCAAAACTTCATTCATTTCAAATCATTATTCATTTTATTCAATCTAAAATACCATTTCAATTCATATTTTAAAACAGTTTATATTCCAAAAATTCTTTTTTTTTCATTTCAATGAAGTTATTATGCTTAATAATTAAATTATTAAATTTCCAAAAAATTTCAACTTCCAAAGTTCATTTATTCACTTAAGTTTATCAAAACAGTGAAAATTCACTTTTCGCATCATTTAGAAAACTTATACGGAAAATTACATTCAAAACAGTTCAATTTAACAAAAGACAGCATTTTAAAATGTTATAATAGGTTTACTTAAATTCGAATAACTTAGTTAAATTCAAAAATTATAGCACTTACAAAGATTGCTATAATAGCTTTTAATTCAACTTAGCTTTTTAGTTCATTATCATCAACTACAGCGTTTACAAATGCTGTAATATCGTTTACATTGTAATTAATAGCATTTCAAAAAATGCAGTCAATTAACTTCAAATATTCAATTAAATTTCTCAACCAATTATATTTTTATTAAAAACATTTTTTAACTTATAAAATCATACATTTTCACATTTATAACATCATTTAATTTTCCTCAAGTTCATGATTTTATAAAGTTAAATTTCCATTCAAAAATCAAGAGTTAATAATAATTCACTTATTAAAATGCAATGTTTAATTTTTAAAATCCATTACGTTAAATTTCAACTTAACACTTAAGTTCAAATTTTCAAATATAACTTAGTTTTATTTTTATTTACTTAACTAAAAGTTCACTTTTAAGTCAATTTCATAAATTTCCAATTTTAGTTATATTTCAAAATTTCAACTTAAAAATTTCTTTCATTTCACATTTCAAATTTGTTAAAAATCATTAATATGATATAAAATCCCTTTTAATTCATTTAAATTCAAATTATCAAAAATTTATCATAATTTCATATTCAATTTAATTTCCAATTATAATTAAATCAAATTTTCCAAAATAAGTTACGTTCAAAATTTTCTAACTTTTCATTAATTCATTTCACTTACAATTGTTCAGAAAATCAATAATACTTTACAAAATTTATTTTTAATAAATTTTAAATTAAAATATTATAATAATTACATTTCTAAAATATTTTAAACATTTTAGAAAAACATATTTTAACTACGGGCCCGTATATAATTTTCTACGCTAGGTAAAGTGATACGGGTAATATATCATTTCAACCCGTAATTTACAAAGAAAAATCCGGGTTTTATCATTTCAAACCCGCAATCCCAAGTCAAAATGAAAAATTTAAAACCATTCGGGCCTATCATTTCAGCCCATAACATTTTTTTTCTAACAGGGAACTTGCTGTGTGATCATATGTAGAAATAATATAAACAATGTCAATATCACAATACACGGTCATATATCAGATGTCAGGTGAAAATTAACAGTTTAAACTTGGTAATAACATGGTAATAACATGGCATAGCATATCATATGATCATCATTATCTCGCATAAACATTTTATATTACTAAACACTTGTCATCAATTCACTTCTCATAAGTATAAATGTCAGAGTGAGAAAGACTCACCTTTTTCAAAGCTAGAGACCAAAACAACATACAAGCACGACTCCAAAGGCACGACAAGCACAATTGCACGACTTTTGATTTGAGTTGAAAGATAGCCAAGATATGATTTTGTATCAACAACCCAAAACAAAACAAACAAGACAATATATAAACATTCAACATAAAATAACATTGAGACAATTTTGAAATACAAAGCAAAATGAACAAGATAGATTGGACCTTGCTTCAACCACTTCAATGCTTGGCCTAAGGGACACTTATGCTTGGCTATGATGATGCTTTGGCTCAGGTATGACATCATATAGGTCAGGTTTGACATGACTTTGGCTCGGGTTTAATCATAGGAATGCATGGCATAAAGGCTAGAACATGTGGAGGAAGTTACAACATAAGAATATCAAGAGACTAGGCAACATAGTGTAGTTTTGGTGCACCACAAGGCTTGTCTACATGCATTGTTTGGCTCGGCTCTTGATGTTTCAGATCTAGACAGAGGTTGGAGGGGTGTGTGATGATCAGGTCAGAGGTGGTGGTTGCTGCTATGGTGGTGGTTAGGGTGGTGGTTGAAGTGGATGAGCAAGAAAAGGCCAAACAAGCATAGATCTAGGCTTTTGGTTGCATTTGGAAGAGTTTGACCATCAAGGGGTGTTCGTCCATGGTCATGGCTATAGGCTTAGATGGTGGTGATGGTCGGGAAGAGATGGAAGGGGGTGGTGGCCGTGGAGCAAGAGGGAAAGCCGCTCCAATCAGGGGAGAAAACAAGGCAAATTTGCATAGAAATAGGAGAAAAAGTAGAAAGAAAAGAGGAATTTACCTAAAAAAAATTCTTCAAGATGAAGGCCATGATTTTTAGGGTTTTAGAGCTTTGAAAATTCGTGAATAACAGGAGGAAGTCGGCTGGAGAAAAAAATGAGGAATAGTTAGGGTTAATTGGTGAAAGGCTAGGTTAAAAGTAAAAGGGTGGACTATAAAGGCCCATAGGAAGATAGAAAGTTTAAGGCCTTTCAAATTTCTCTTTTCTATTTTGTAAATACATAAAAAACCTGATAAAATAGATAAATAATCTCAGAAATAATGTAAATAAGAAAAATAAATAAATACATTTTAAATTATATAATTTATATAAAGAAAATATCAATATATGTGAAACTAGGCTAAATAAATTGAAACAACCCAAATAATCTTTGGAAAAATCTATTTTTAATCAAAATACATATAAAATTAATATTAATAAAGTATAAATACAACAAATAAAAGTGAATGTATAAAATAAATAAATAAAGTAAGGAGTGGCTAAAATAACTGATGAATTGATGACAAAAGAAACTGTAAAAGAAACGTGAAACGACATTACGTTTCTTAGCCTTTAAACCTTTCAAACTTCTTAAATTTGTTTACATAACTTAATATTCTGGAATTAATAATAATAACAGATAATATTTCGAAAATTTATCAAAATATAAATATATGTGTAATATTTATTAAATATATAAAGTTAAATTAAAGAAAATAGCTAAAATAGTAAACTAGTCTAGAAAATTTGAAATTACATGAAATAAATTTTAGAAAATTCATATGAGCTTGTAATATATTTTTAAACATAAATAATAATATAAAATAAAAGTACATTCACAAAACAAATAATAAAAAAAAATTAAATATTATTTTAATGAAGAAAATAGCAAAAAATAAGAAAACAGCCTTAAAAAATAGGAAATAAATACAGTAAATTTTTGAAAAATTCTACATTTTAAAAATATCCAAAAGTCAAAGTATACATAATATAACATAAATATACAAGTTGGAATAAGATATATCAAATAAAATGTCATTTATAAAATTTAAAATAAAGACTATTGCTGAATAACCCAACATACACACAATATTGAAAACAGTATAACTTTTGCAATTTAAATCCGTTTTCAACGAAACAAAAAGCAGTGTTTTTAAAATTTTATGTACTTTCATAATAAAAGATAAATTTAAATTTTCAAACTTTTAAAAATTTAAATTAAAAGTCAAAGTTTGATTATTTTGACCAAAATTCACTTTTGGAAAATATTCTTTTTAATCATGCTTTGGAATGATAATTCATATCAAAACTAAAGTTTATATTTAAAGTAACAAAATTAATCATTCAAAAAAAAATAAGTTTTTAAATCAAAATTTAATTAAAATAATTAAAATATACAAAAAAAAAATCACAAAGTACAGGGTTGTTACACTCTCCCCCACTCAAAACTTTTCGTCAACGAAAAGGAATGAGGTACGGAAAAACACAGAAAGAAAATAGAGTGAAATAAGATTAGGACAAGATGACAAGGAGATTTAAATTATACCTGATAACTATTGTTACAGGTATGTTTAACAAGGCGGAGATGATCTTTCCAAGATTCTCCAAAATCAAGAACTCAAGCACGCAAAATAGATTCAAATGAGTACCAAAGATTATCAAAGATTATAGAAAGATGCCTATACCAGTCTATAGCAAGATAAGGATGATAAGGACAACCAAAAGATAGTTTGAAAAACAAAATAAGGAAATAAATTTGAAAGCATGGAAATTTCAACTTAAATAGAGAATAAATCTTTACACAAGTTAAATAAATCTTAACTATCCCAAATTTCATTATCTTATTATCCAATCATCTTAAATTAACAATTTTTAAAACCATGGATTTGAAAAATAATCATTTATTACACTCACAATGTACTTAATAAATTTAATTCTTCTTTATTCCTAATTAAAATTAAATTTATTCCCCTCACTATATTTATCACTTATGTTAAACATACTTACACTTATTATAACTGCTTTCTTTCATTCTTAGTTCTTTTAACATCATTTTATTGTAAGTTATTCAATTACCCTTTATTATATTTACCTCTGTTAATCATTTTATAATTAAAATTTAAGTGTATAACATTTATTATAACCACTCAAATTTCATTTATAAAATCTTTTTATATTGTATATTATCCAATTACATTGTTAACTTCTGAAATTAAGGTAAGTTATATTTGAATGCAATTATATTATACAAATAAAACTTTCCAATTCAATTCTCTCAAGTTTTAATCATCTATCCAAATTTTTGATTCTCTTTTTATAATTGAAATTATTATTTAAAATAAAATTTAAGAATTGTATTTCCGATTTCTCCAAACCATTTAGAGATAAGTAATAATATATATAATATGTCAAATCAAATTTCAATCATATATCTATATATATTATAAATCAAGTCATATTTTAGAAATTCAAATCAATTAAATTCCCCCGAAATAAAACTGTAACAAAACAACAGAACAGTCTCTTCACTTCGAAACTCGAAAATGAACGTCGATGATGTCGCGATCATCACCGAAGTTATTTCCCAGCGACAATGAGAAGAGCACTAATTTTAAACTTTAAAATTCTTTGGAAACAAATTTTATTCAAAATACTTTAAATAATATAACCTTTTAAAACTTTAAACCAAAGTTCGAAATAATCGAAATTTAAATCCTCAAATTCTTGTTTTAAATTCATTTCAGTTCCCCAAATAAATTTATAAACAAATATTTATAGATTCATTTATAGAACAATAAATGATAAATTAAGTATTATCACTTCAAATAATCAATTTAAATCAGTTTATTAAGTTCCATAAATTTACTTATATATCAAAATTTTATTTCATTGACCGAATTTTAAAATAATATCGTGTCAGTTTGTTCTGTCAAAGTGTTTTAGAAATCCAATCGATAGCGTTGATCAGACGAATCGATCGGAAACCCAAATCAACATCAACAACCCAAACAACACAATATATAAAACAAAACATAGATATACAAGTACAATTCAAAATGTTTAGAAGAATAGATTGGAAACAAAAGACAAGATGATTAAATAACAAAATAGGGAGGTGGATTAACTTAAATAAATCACGGACAACCTTAACCGGGTCAACCTTGACTTAAAGAATAACATCAATGTGGATTTTCTAGGGTAAATCTACATTCGATCTCAAGAGTTAGAGTTTGAAATAACAAAAGATATTAGCATCTAAACCAAGGATAGATAAGAATCTTGGTGAATCGACGCTAACTGCAAAGGAGTTTTCCCCCTTTTCAATTAAATTTGAAATTGGCGTGATCGCCGACTCACTAGAAAGATCATTCGAAGCGGAGTTATGGGTTACTCCAGAATCAAAAGAAGATGAATAGTGAGGGATACGAATGGATTTTGGAACCGTAGGGAATGTTCCAAAATTCAAAGGAATGGAGTCAAAAGGGAGATATTCAAACTCGAATGAAAGTGATTCTGTAAATACATTCACTCCATATGATGAGTTTTGCCTAGAGCTACCAAAGCTCTGATACCAACTGTAACGACACGATATTTTCAACCATTCGCATCCATTATAAGTGTATAGGTAGACACTCATGCCGGAATTGAATTGCTCAAAATACCACGTTGTAATTAAAAATTTGGCAAATCTCAGAATATACAGTAAATAAAAATCACAGATCACAGACAAAGAGTAATAATAATGCAGCGGAAGTAAAAAGAGATAGTAGTTCATGAAGCTACTATATAAAAATATCAGAGTTACATAAAATACAACATAGGAAATAAAGTACAAAAGAAGTCTCACTTCATAGATGTCAACTAATAAAAGAGCTGAAAGGAACAACAGATTTCAAAAGATAAACTTGACAAGTAGATAATCTCCAGTGATTCCAATCTCCAGAAAGTGGAAATCCAAATCTGTGAATAGCTCAGGCTGACCCGAGCGTAAATAAAAATACAAACACTCGAGTCAGGACATACATACTTATACAATGTAAACCAACTCAAGTGAACTGTAGTAAAGGTACAAGTAACTTAGAAGATGCTTGGGACCGCCCATCCTCTAAGGATCCATTAGACTATTTACTATGCAGTATATTGCGCTATATACAGTAGTGTCTAATCAGTAAAGTATAATCATATAGAAAATAGCGTTAAGGGGATGGTGAACCTTAACGCGGTCGGATCTTTAAAACCAAAATCGTAGTGGGCTCGATATAAGGATATGACACGGCACGCGAGGCAATGCCAGGGTGGATACACCGTTTGCACTCCCGGACCGGTGGTGAAGGCAAGCCAACAGCTTCCGCCCACCTCGAACAATACCCCCGAATCAAAGTGGCGCCACCGAATCGAATCACAACAGTAATAGAATGGTTTCCGATGGAGCATGCTCGATGAAAGGGTGCGACCCATTGTGTAGCCCTGTATAGCTCCTGTTTTAGTCATATATGCCAACTCACGGGAGTTGGGTCCACGTAATATATACCTCAAGAACGTCGCCACCATCCTACTTCATTCTGGAATCTCCACCGCGTACACGGTTGTTAAAGTGGTTTTCGGTATTGGCTGGCTATAAGACAATATCCGATCCCGGTCTCTTTAACAACCCATCGTTATTATAACCCGTAGTTATAACTTTAAAAATATTTTACACTTCAAAATAAAATATCCTTTTCAATCCAAATCTTTATCAAAATAAAGATTAAATCATTTCCAAAGCCATTTCAATATATCATCATAAAATATCTTTCAATTCAAATATTTATCAAAATAAATATCAAGTCATTTCTAACCATTTCAATATATTAAATTTTCATACGCTTTCAACACTACCTTTCAGTTCCAAAATATCATATCTTTCAGAACTTCTTTTTAAATCATGTTAATATCAAAATGTCCTATCTTTCGAACTCCGTTTTTCAAATCATTTAATATCAAAAATATCATATCTTTCAAAACTTCGTTTCAAATCATTTTAATACATCAAAATATCATATCCTTTCAAAACTTCATTTTCAAATCATTTTAATATATCAAAATATCGTATATTTTCAAAACTTCATTCATTTCAAATCATTATTCATTTTATTCAATCTAAAATACAATTTCAATTCGTATTTTAAAACAGTTTATATTCCAAAAATTCTTTTTTTATTTCAATGAAGTTATTATGCTTAATAATTAAATTATTAAATTTCCAAAAAATTTCAACTTCCAAAGTTCAGTTATTCACTTAAGTTTATCGAAACAGTGAAAATTCACTTTTCGCATCATTTAGAAAACTTATACGGAAAGTTACATTCAAAACAGTTCAATTTAACAAAAGACAGCATTTTAAAATGTTATATGTGACGCCCCACTCCGGGAGCCTCGTTAACAAAGAGTATTACATAGATAATACTGTCGGCTAACGCGGACAATAGAGTATAATGGAAGAGACCATGTGCAATCTTACCTTATCTATTCACTAAATACGTCGAAAAGTAGAAACACATTAAAATTCGACCTATTCAATAAATATTTAAAGCAAAACTACAATGGCTATAGGATCTATCAGAAGAAAATATAACAACTCAAATGTAATATACATCACAGAACAGTCGATCATAATATACACATACACAGATACACAACAGAGTATACAAAATAATACATGTCAAGTGGTACAGGAGACCACAATATACAGACGAGACGAAAGAGTATAAATCAGAGTTACAACAGATAAGGACTACAAAAGATGCTATAACAAAAAGAAGCTAGTGAATAGTCCATGAGGAAGCAAAATAGGCTAAGTCCAAAAGCACCTAACCTGAAACATCTCGGTCTGACCCGAGTATAAAATACACGGGTCAGTCTAGATAACAAAGCAGTTAGATAAACTGAACTATAATAAACCTGCAAGGTCATACAGTATAATAAATATCTCTAGGGGAGATAACACAATCATCAACAAGAGATGAATCATATAGAACAAGCCTCATATCATTGGCAACATATAGAAACAAAGGATACAATTATCCCAAAACAAGCCAGAAGGCAATAATAGATACCCATAAGGTATACAAGTTCCACAAGGCAATCGCTGTACTCCATGCGGCTCAAAAAGACCAACACCGAAGGGCGATACCAAGGGAATATACATATCAATGAAACATCATAAAATTTGCTCGAGCTCAGTACTGTGCAAACGAGGATCCATGAGCCCGAAGACACCAAACCCAAGTATCACCCATGCGGCACATAAGGCCATCATCAGAGCGAAACTATATAGGGCAACAAACCCGAAGGCACACACCCGAAGGCAACATACCCGAAGACAACAAACCTAGGGAGACAGTCCGAAGACACTATCCCAGAGGCAACAAACCGTAGTGGTGAAGGTCGAAGACCCAGTACTGGACACCATTAACTGGCGGAATGTGTCACAACTCTCGAAAAGGAATCCGAAAAGTGTTAACGTATGTCCCATAACCACTCGTTCGCACTAAACGGTTTACCATCCGTCAGTCCCTTTCAAACTCAAAGCAGTACAAAGTTTACCTCATATCATCGATAAACCAAACCCGAAGGTCAAAACAATCAATCGAATAGGTCGAGGATTAATCGGAAAGATAAACGCACAGATTCATGGTCCGTGTTTTGCCAAACCATTTAATCACCCTTCCACTTCGTTCGAAGTGCGAAAGTGTGTGTTTTAAAAAGAATTTATAAATTAGAGAAACGAACTTTTAAATGCGATTCGAGAGATTATTTTATAAAAACCCGTGGATTAAAATTAAAAGAAACCATCAAAGTTAAAACAATTGATAATCATACATGGGATCATCATGAATCGATTCAAATTGGAAATTCAATCCCAAAGGCAAAGTGGGCTGAAACAGCAGGTTCAGTCGACTGAATAGAGTTTTCAGTCGACTAACCCTATACCTGGAAATTTTCCAGGTTTAGGAAGCTTTCTGTGTCCAGGTTCAGTCGACTGCGCAGAGTTTTTCAGTCGACTGAATCATGCCTGGAAACTTTCGGGTTCCAGTTTCAGTCGACTTTGCAGAGTTTTTCAGTCGACTGAATCATGCCTGTGCTGTTTTTCAGCCTTATTCAAATAAAGAGCAAACTCTCCCAAAATGCAATCGGACGAACATTGGCTCTAAGGGCTTATGCCAATCGACAACCCGGCCCTATATGTTCCTCGATGCATCACCAAAACATGATTAAAACATCAAAGTTAGGATTTCAAAGATTTGAACCCAAAACACTAAAAATTGGAATATCCCCCAATTCAACCCAAACCAAATGTTAGTGCATATGAACAAGGTGTTAGGAATTCATACCCAACATCAATGAAATCAAAAGAAGTAGATGTGAGTTCAAAACTCACCTTTTTACACAAAACAAAGAAGATAAAGAAGCACAATTGCAAGGAATCAATCAACTACACTCCACTTCAACACTACAAGCTTCAATCTAGAATCAAAGCATGTATTTCCTAAGTTAGGATTAGGAAATTAATAAAATTGAAGAGGAGTAAAGATGGAGAAGGTGGAGATGAACTTACCAATGGATTCTCTTTGATTTTGGAGCAAGAATCAAGTTACAAAGGAGAAACCAGGGCTTGCTAATTTCTATTTCTCTTTCCTTTCCCCATTTCATTTTAGCTTAAGAAATAAAATGAAATGAAGAGAGATGAGGGGAAGGGGCTGAAGTAGAAGGTTAAGTGAGTTAGCTAGCCAATGGGCTGAACCCAAACTCAAGCCCAAGTAGAAAAAGGGTCAAATTTCAACTTACTCCAAATATATCAAAGATTATACTCAAAAAGATCGCAAACGCCCTTTTGGAACCAATGGAGGTAGTTTCGAGTTCCAATTCGGCCATTTGCAGAAAGTAACATTTCGGACCCTAAAATCCGAATAACGACGCTATATTTAAATCAAACATTTAAATATAAAATTGTTAAATATGCGGGTTGTTACAGATCTCCCTTCCTTACAAAATTGCGTCCCCGCAATTCCTAGAGGCGATATTTGTAACAACTACACACATACAACATACAAAAGAAGGAATAAACTTGAGACACAGAAATAGACTTACCATTACGAAGCAAGGATAGAAAACCTGGATAAGATCGCTCGATATACTCTCTGGTTTCCCAAGTACAGTCATTGGGATTAGCGGACCAATGAACTTTAACAAGCGGCACGTCCTTATTCCGAAGGTGTCGCACCTCCGTGTCAAGCACGCGAATAGGTTGCTGTACAATAGATAAGTCCGGTGAGACCTCAAGCTCTTGCAAATCAGGAGAAGTAATAACAGAATCCGACTTCCGGAGACACTTCCGAAGTTGCGAGACGTGAAACACGTCATGAATGCCAGATAAATGAGCTGGAAGTGAAACTCTATATGCCACAGGGCCAATACGTTCAGTAATAGAAAATGGTCCTATATAACGAGGAGTCAATTTCCCAGTCGTACTGAAGCGCATAACCCCTTTCAAAGGAGAAACACGAATAAAAACAAGATCGCCAATTGAGAACTCGAGAGGCTTCCTACGGTTGTTCGCGTAGGATTTTTGACGACTCTGCGCCTCTTTCATTCTCCATCGGATAAGATCAATCTTCTCGGAAGAATCACGAACAAAATCTGGACCAAGAATAAGCTTCTCTCCAGATTCCAACCAACAAGAAGGTGATCGACATGGCCTTCCATATAAGGCTTCGAAAGGAGCCATACCGATACTAGATTGAAAACTATTATTGTAGGAGAACTCTACAAGAGGTAGGTGATCCTCCCAACTACCACCAAAATCAAAGATACAAATACGGAGAAGATCTTCCAAAATACGATTTACCCGTTCAGTCTGTCCGTCAGACTGCGGATGATAAGCTGTAGAAAAATTAAGCTTTGTTCCCAAAGCTTGCTAAAGACTCTTCCAAAAATGACTCGTGAATAAAGGATCACGATCACTCACGATAGAACTAGGAATACCGTGAAGTCTCACGATTTCCTTGACATACAAATTAGCCAAATGCAAAGTTGTCCTATTAGACTTAATAGGGACAAAATGAGCAGACTTGGTGAGACGATCAACAATAACCCAAATACTAGAATGACTTGATCTCGAACGAGGTAGGCCGTCAATGAAATCCATAGAAACTTGATCCCATTTCCACAATGGAATCTCAAGAGGTTGAAGAAGTCCAGAAGGACGCTGATGTTCGGCCTTCACACGTTGGCATGTCATACAGTTGCTCACATAACTCGCCACATCGCGCTTCATGCCTTCCCAATAATAAAGACGACGCATATCGGCATACATCTTACTACTACGGGGATGAATGGTATACTTAGAACGATGGCAATCATCAAGAATGTCATGCCTAAGGGCAAAATCAGAAGGCACAAAAAGACGGTTCTTCTTACGAAGACACCCATGAGAATCAATGCTAAAATCTTGCAACGCCTCATCACAAGATCCAGACTCACAAAGCTGAATAAAATGCAACAAATCAGGATCACGCCGTTGAGCATTGGCAATACGATCCAATAGAATAGGTCGAGCTCCCAAACTAAATAATAGAATAGGAGAATCAGAAGATGAACCTCGATCACGAATTTCACAAAAAGATAGAGTCTCAAGAACATTCCATTCGGCAAGCATCATAGAAATAACAGCCGAATGTTTGCCACTAAGCGCATCTGCAACACGATTACCCTTACCAGGGGTATACTAGATACCAAAGTCATAGGAAGCAAGAAACTCGAGCCAACGCCGTTGTCTCATATTGAGTTCCTTCTGAGTGAACAAATACTTCAAAGATTTATGATCGGTATAGAGAATGAAGCGCTCGCCCAATAAATAATGTCGCCAAATCTTTAAGGCAAAGACAATGGCGGCTAACTCAAGATCATGAGTGGCATAGCGAACTTCATTTGGACGCAGTTGCCTAGAGGCATAAGTAACTACCCGATCCCTCTGCATAAGCACAGCACCGAGACCACTACCACAAGCATCGGTGTAGACAACAAGATCATGATTCCCTTCGGGAACCACAAGAATAGGAGCATTAGTGAGAAATTCTTTCAATGACAGAAAGGAAGCTTCACACTTGTCAGACCAAATAAAACGAATGCCTTTCCGGGTAAGGCAAGTAAGAGGAAGCACAACACGGGAAAAATCCTTAATGAACCGACAGTAATAACCCGCCAATCCAAGAAAACTACGAATCTCATGAACATTTTCAGGCCTCTTCCAATTCTGGATGGCTTCGATCTTTGAGGGATCGACAGAAATGCCATCGGAAGATACAACATGGCCTAAGAACTTAACCTTATTCTCCCAAAAGTGGCACTTGGAGAATTTGGCTTTAAGCTGATGATGACGGAGAGTACTCAAGACAATTCTCAAGTGATTAGCATGCTCAGCTTCAGACTTAGAATAAATAAGGATATCATCAATGAAGACAAGAACAAACTTATCGAGATATTCCCGGAATACCCGATTCATGAGATCAACAAAGAAAGTAGGAGCGTTCGTCAAACCGAACGGCATAACGAGCCACTCAAAAGAACCATATCGAGTGCGGAAAGCGGTAAGAGGTATGCTATCCTCCGCGACTCGTAATTGATTAATACCTGTGGCAAGGTCAAGCTGAGAAAAGACCTTGGCACCACTCGATAGATCGAACATATCATCGATCCTAGGCAATGGATACCTATTTCTGATGGTCAACTCGTTAAGCTTGCGATAATCAATGTAAAGCCTAAGAGTTCCATCAGACTTCTTCACAAAAACGACCGCGGATCCCCACGGAGAAAAACTGGACTGAATCAACTACTTGGACTCGAGCTCTAAAAGCTGCCTTTTGAGTTCCTCATTTTCCTTTGTAGAGATCCTCGTGGGAGGACGACTAACTGGCTACGCGCCTGGAATGAGATCAATGCGGAACTCAATTGCCCGCTTAGGTGGCAAACCCGATACAGGCTCAAAAACATCAGAAAAGTCACAAGCAATAAGAATACGAGATACATCATCACCATCTCGCGAATCAAGAGAATACAAAGCCATCTCGGAATTATCCACATCCCGAAGAACAAGAGATAACTGAGAAGGCAAATCAGGATGACAAAGATATAAAATTCTCTCGGAACAAATAATCCTGGCATTGTACCTCACTAGCCAGTCCATACCAAAAATCATATCAAAACCCAGATGGGAAACAACGTGCAGGTTCGCACGGAAAGAAAAGCCACATAAAACAATCGCAACATTATCACAAAGCAAACTAAGGGTCGCGGATCCCCTAATAGGATTCGCAATCCTTAAAGAAGTAACCATACAAGAAACATCCAAAGATAAATCATCGACAAGCTTCTTCGATACGAAAGAATGTGAAGCACCCGTATCGAAAAGAACTCGAATACTATGATCATGAAATAGAATAAAACCTTCCAAAATAGATGGAGATATACCTTTGGATTGAGAAGGACCTCCAGAAGCATTAGCCACATTGAGCTTGCCAGATTTTGCATTAGTAGGAGCAGTAGGACAAGCTGAAACATGATGACCTTCCTTCTTGCAATTACGGCAGAAGAGAGCTTAGGACAAGCTCGAATAATATGATCCGGAGAACCACAATTGAAACACTTTCGAACGAAAGGTGTTCCGGAAGATTGAGGCTGAGAGCTAGGACCACCGGTCTTCTTCTTCTTAGAAGGAAAAGGCTTCTTCTGAATTGGAAACGGCCTCTTGTTGGGGTTCTTAGAAACCTCAACATCTACATCACTGTCACACTCCTTCTCGACGGTCTCGAGATGAAGTGCCGAATCCACCAATTCCTCAAAAGAAAGCTTAAGCTGGAGCAACAAGGGCTTCTTAAGATATTTCTTAAGGCCGGAAACAAACTTCAAATTCTTCTTGTAATAAGTGCTGATAAATTCAAGACCATACTGAGATAAAACCTCGAACGATGCGACATACTCAGAAACAGAAGATTTCCCTTGCTTCAACTCAAGGAAGCAACGGGTCAATAAAACTTTTTCAGATTCAGGAACGAACTTGAGTTCAAATCGTCCCCGAAACTGAGTCCAAGAAAGAGTAGACTCATCAATTTCAGCTACAAGAAGCTCATACCAGTCAAGAGCACGCTCTTGCAATAAGCTAGAAGTTACAAGAACTCTATCAAGGTCAGAAAGATCCATGCGAGAGAAAATACGCTCGCACGTGCGAAGCCAAGCTTGGACTTCAAGAACAGACTCGGAGCCCTTAAACGGTTTTCCTCCAAGATGAGCAAAATCACTGCACTGATGTGCAAAAGCAGACTTGCGAGGTGGAGACACTCGAGGAGGAACGGGAGGCTGAGTGCTCCTAAATAACTCCATAAACTGATCGGCAGACATATATACGCCATCTGGATGTGAGCCACTAGATTGCCCAGCATCCGAACGTCGACCTCGGCCTCTTCCAGACATAAGCTGAAGGTCAAGATAAGAACAAGATTATTCACAAGGTAGATATTACCATATGGGATACTACGGAATAAAATGCATTCCTAGACGTATTTCCAATATCTATCTAACCTTGATGGAATAAGAAACATGATGATTCAAGGATCTATATCACTTGTACACTTTGATGTACCATAATATGTGCATCTATTCTGTGTTTATCATATTTTGTTCTGAACCTGGCTCTGATGCCACGATGTGACGCCCCACTCCGAGAGCCTCATTAATAAAGAGTATTACATAGATAATATTGTCGGCTAACGCGGACAATAGAGTATAATGTAAGCGACCATGTGCAATCTTACCTTAACTATTCACTAAATACGTCGAAAAGTAGAAACACATTAAAATTTGACCTATTCAATAAATATTTAAAGCAAAACTACAATGGCTATAAGATCTATCAGAAGAAAATATAACAACTCAAATGTAATATACATCACAGAACAGTCGATCATAATATACACATACACAGATACACAACAGAGTATACAAAATAATACACGTCAAGTGGTACAGGAGACCACAATATACAGACGAGACGAAAGAGTATAAATCAGAGTTACAACAGATAAGGACTACAAAAGACGCTATAACAAAAAGAAGTTAGTGAATAGTCCATGAGGAAGCAAAATAGGCTAAGTCCAAAAGCACCTAACCTGAAACATCTCGGTCTGACCCGAGTATAAAATACACGGGTCAGTCTAGATAACAAAGCAATTGGATAAACTGAACAATAATAAACTTGCAAGGTCATACAGAGTAATAAATATCTCTAGGGGAGATAACACAATCATCAAAAAGAGATGAATCATATAGAACAAGCCTCATTTCATTGGCAACATATAGAAACAAAGGATACAATTATCCCAAAACAAGCCAGAAGGCAATAACAGATACCCATAAGGTATACAAGTTCCACAAGGCAATCGCTATACTCCATGCGGCTCAAAAAGACCAACACCGAAGGGCGATACCAAGGGAATATACATATCAATGAAACATCATAAAATTTGCTCGAGCTCAGTACTGTACAAACGAGGATCCATGAGCCCGAAGACACCAAACCCAAGTATCACCCATGCGGCACATAAGGCCATCATCAGAGCGAAACTATATAGGGCAACAAACCCGAAGGCACACACCCGAAGGCAACATACCCGAAAGCAACAAACCTAGGGAGACAGTCCGAAGACACTATCCCAGAGGCAACAAACCGTAGTGGTGAAGGTCGAAGACCCAGTACTGGACACCACTAACTGGCGGAATGTGTCACAACTCTCGAATAGGAATCCGAAAAGTGTTAACGTATGTCCCATAACCACTCGTTCGCACTAAACAGTTTACTATCCGTCAGTCCCTTTCACACTCGAAGCAGTACAAAGTTTACCTCATATCATCGATAAACCAAACCCGAAGGTCAAAACAATCAATCGAATAGGTCGAGGATTAATCAGAAAGATAAACGCACAGATTCATGGTCCGTGTTTTGCCCAACCATTTAATCACCCTTCCACTTCGTTCGAAGTGCGAAAGTGTGTGTTTTAAATAGAATTTATAAATTAGAGAAACGAACTTTTAAATGCGATTCGAGAGATTATTTTATAAAAACCCGTGGATTAAACTTAAAAGAAACCATCAAAGTCAAAACAATTGATAATCATACATGGGATCATCATGAATCGATTCAAATTGGAAATTCAATCCCAAAGGCAAAGTGGGCTGAAACAGCAGGTTCAGTCGACTGAATAGAGTTTTCAATCGACTGACCCTATACCTGGAAATTTTCTAGGTTTAGGAAACTTTCTGTTTCCTGGTTCAGTCGACTGCGCAGAGTTTTTCAGTCGACTGAATCATGCCTGGAAACTTTCGGGCTCCAGGTTTAGTCGACTGTGCATAGTTTTTCAGTCGACTGAATCATGCCTGGGCTGTTTTTCAGCCTTATTCAAATGAAGAGCAAACTCTCCCAAAATGCAATCGGACTAACATTGGCTCTAAGGGCTTATGCCAATCGACAACCCGGCCCTATATGTTCCTCGATGCATCACCAAAACATGATTAAAACATCAAAGTTAGGATTTCAAAGATTTGAACCCAAAACACTAAAAATTGGAATATCCCCCAATTCAACCCAAACCAAATGCGAGTGCATATGAACAAGGTGTTAGGAATTCATACCCAACATCAATGAAATCAAAAGAAGTAGATGTGAGTTCAAAACTCACCTTTTTACACAAAACAAAGAAGATGAAGAAGCACAATTGCAAGGAATCAACCAACTACACTCCACTTCAACACTACAAGCTTCAATCTAGAATCAAAGCAAGTATTTCCTAAGTTAGGATTAGGAAATTAATAAAATTGAAGAGGAGTAAAGATGGAGAAGGTGGAGATGAACTTACCAATGGATTCTCTTTGATTTTGGAGCAAGAATCAAATTACAAAGGAGAAACTAGGGCTTGCTAATTTCTATTTCTCTTTCCTTTCCTCCATTTCTGTTTTTAGCTTAAGAAATAAAATGAAATGAAGAGAGATGAGGGGAAGGGGCTGAAGTAGAAGGTTAAGTGAGTTAGCTAGCCAATGGGCTGAACCCAAACTCAAGCCCAAGTAGAAAAAGGGTCAAATTTCAACTTACTCCAAATATATCAAAGATTATACTCAAAAAGATCGCAAACGCCCTTTTGGAACCAATGGAGGTAGTTTCTAGTTCCAATTCGGCCATTTGCAGAAAGTAACATTTCGGACCCCAAAATCCGAATAACGACGCTATATTTAAATCAAACATTTAAATAGAAAATCGTTAAATATGCGGGTTGTTACATTATAATAGGTTTACTTAAATTCGAATAACTTAGTTAAATTCAAAAATTATAGCACTTACAAAGATTGCTATAATAGCTTTTAATTCAACTTAGCTTTTTAGTTCATTATCATCAACTACAACGTTTACAAATGCTGTAATATCGTTTAAATTGTAATCAATAGCATTTCAAAAAATGCAGTCAATTAACTTCAAATATTCAATAAAATTTCTCAACCAATTTTTTTTTTATTAAAAACATTTTTTAACTTATAAAATCATACATTTTCACATTTATAACATCATTTAATTTTCCTCAAGTTCATGATTTTATAAAGTTAAATTTCCATTCAAAAATCAAGAGTTAATAATAATTCACTTATTAAAATGCAATGTTGAATTTTTAAAATCCATTACGTTAAATTTCAACTTAACACTTAAGTTCAAATTCTCAAATATAACTTAGTTTCATTTTTATTTACTTAACAAAAGTTCATTTTTAAGTCAATTTCATAAATTTCCAATTTTAGTTATATTTCAAAATTTCAACTTAAAATATTCTTTCATTTCACATTTCAAATTTGTTAAAAATCATTAATATGATATAAAATCACTTTTAATTCATTTAAATTCAAATTATCATACATTTATCATAATTTCAGATTCAATTTAATTTCCAATTATAATTAAATCAAATTTTCCAAAATAACTTACGTTCAAAATTTTCTAACTTTTCATTAATTCATTCCACTTACAATTGTTCAGAAAATCAATAATACTTTACAAAATTTATTTTTAATAAATTTTAAATCAAAATATTATAATAATTACATTTCTAAAATATTTTAAACATTTTAGAAAAACATATTTTAACTACGGGCCTGTATATAATTTTCTACGCTAGATAAAGTGATACGGGTAATATATCATTTCAACCCGTAATTTACAAAGAAAAATCCAGGTTTTATCATTTCAAACCCGCAATCCCAAGTCAAAATGAAAAATTTAAAACCATTCGGGCCTATCATTTTAGCCCGTAACAATTTTTTTCTAACAGGGAACTTGCAGTGTGATCATATGTGGAAATAATATAAACAATGTCAATATCACAATACACAGTCATATATCAGATGTCAGGTGAAAATTAACAGTTTAAACTTGGTAATAACATGGTAATAACGTGGCATAGCATATCATATGATCATCATTATCTTGCATAAACATTTTATATTACTAAACACTTGTCATCAATTCACTTCTCATAAGTATAAATGTCAGAGTGAGAAAGACTCACCCTTTTCAATGCTAGAGACCAAAACAACATACAAGCACGATTCCAAAGACACGACAAGCACAATTGCACGACTTTTGATTTGAGTTGAAAGATAGCCAAGATATGATTTTGTATCAACAACCCAAAACAAAACAAACAAGACAATATATAAACATTCAACATAAAATAACATTGAGACAATTTTGAAATACAAAGCAAAATGAACAAGATAGATTGGACCTTGCTTCAACCACTTCAATGCTTGGCCTAAGGGACACTTATGCTTGGCTATGATGATGCTTTGGCTCAGGTATGACATCATATAGGTCAGGTTTGACATGACTTTGGCTCGGGTTTGATCATAAGAATGCATGGCATAAAGGCTAGAACATGTGGAGGAAGTTACAACATAAGAATATCAAGAGACTAGGCAACATAGTGTAGTTTTGGTGCACCACAAGGCTTGTCTACATGCATTGTTTGGCTCGGCTCTTGATGTTTCAGATCTGGACAGAGGTTGGAGGGGCGTGTGATGATCAGGTCAGAGGTGGTGGTTGCTGCTATGGTGGTGGTTAGGGTGGTGGTTGAAGTGGATGAGCAAGAAAAGGCCAAACAAGCATAGATCTAGGCTTTTGGTTGCATTTGGAAGAGTTTGACCATCAAGGGGTGTTCGGCCATGGTCATGGCTATAGGCTTAGATGGTGGTGATGGTCGGGAAGAGATGGAAGGGGGTGGTGGCCGTGGAGCAAGAGGGAAACCCGCTCCAATCAGGGGAGAAAACAAGGCAAATTTGCATAGAAATAAGAGAAAAAGTAGAAAGAAAAGAGGAATTTACCTAAATTTTTTTCTTCAAGATGAAGGCCATGATTTTTAGGGTTTTGGAGCTTTGAAAATTCGTGAATAACAGGAGGAAGTCGGCTGGAGAAAAAAAAATGAGGAATAGTTAGGGTTAATTGGTGAAAGGTTAGGTTAAAAGTAAAAGGGTGGACTATAAAGGCCCATAGGAAGATAGAAAGTTTAAGGCCTTTCAAATTTCTCTTTTCTATTTTGTAAATACATAAAAAACCTGATAAAATAGATAAATAATCTCAGAAATAATGTAAATAAGAAAAATAAATAAATACATTTTAAATTATATAATTTATATAAAGAAAATATCAATATATGTGAAACTAAGCTAAATAAATTGAAACAACCCAAATAATCTTTGGAAAAATCTATTTTTAGTCAAAATACATATAAAATTAATATTAATAAAGTATAAACACAACAAATAAAAGTGAATGTATAAAATAAATAAATAAAGTTAGGAGTGGCTAAAATAACTGATGAATTGATGACAAAAGAAACTGTAAAAGAAACGTGAAACGACATTACGTTTCTTAGCCTTTAAACCTTTCAAACTTCTTAAATTTGTTTACATAACTTAATATTCTAGAATTGACAATAATAACAGATAAGATTTCGAAAATTTATCAAAATATAAATATAAATATAATATTTATTAAATATATAAAGTTAAATTAAAGAAAATAGCTAAAATAGTAAACTAGTCTAGAAAATTTGAAATTACATGAAATAAATTTTAGAAAATTCATATGAGCTTGTATTATAATTTTAAACATAAATAATAATATAAAATAAAAGTACATTCACAAAACAAATAAAAAAAATTAAATATAATTTTAATGAAGAAAATAGCAAAAAATAAGAAAACAGCCTTAAAAAATAGGAAATAAATACAGTAAATTTGTGAAAAATTCTATTATCATTTTAAAAACATCCAAAAGTCAAAGTATACATAATATAACATAAATATACAAGTTGGAATAAGATATATCAAATAAAATGTCATTTATAAAATTTAAAATAAAGACTATTGCTGAATAACCCAATATACACACAATATTGAAAACAGTATAACTTTTGCAATTTAAATCCGTTTTCAACGAAACGAAAAGTAGTGTTCTTAAAATTTTATGTACTTCAATAATAAAAGATAAAATTTAAATTTTCAAACTTTTAAAAATTTAAATTAAAAGTCAAAGTTTGATTAATTTGACCAAAATTCACTTTTGGAAAATATTCTTTTTAGTCATGCTTTGGAATGATAATTCATATCAAAACTAAAGTTTATATTTAAAGTAACAAAATTAATCATTCAAAAAAGAAATAAGTTTTAAATCAAAATTTAATTAAAATAATTAAAATATACAAAAAAAATAAATCACAAAATACAGGGTTGTTACATATGAACAGAGAGGACTCAAACAAAATAGACATGCATAATATACATCCATATGCACTCAGTAGTATTGCATTTATATGTATATATATATATATACACACACACACAATCCACATTCATTCCAGAACTTGCATGCAACCAAATAATTCAAAACTTAATCTTTTAAATAGGAGTTTGCTCACCTGGAAATTCAAGAAAGACAGAGGAGTGTTTGACAGTTTCAAATGCCTGAATCTTTTTTTTTTTCCTTCTTAAGATCTTGGAGTTTAGATCTGTAAATTGTAAATACAGATTTCTATTTACTCTCTGTTGTACTTAATTTATTAAACACAAACATTTCTAATTACTTACAGTATGAATCTCTGCTATACACAGAGAAGCTTATTTTTTTTCTTTTTGTTTCTTTTTCTGCAGTTGAAACCAGAGTTTACTTTAGCCTTTATCTTGATTTGTTTCCTGTAACATGGATTAATACAATTGCTTAGATTCTTGCTTTGTTATTGATCAACAACATTCAATTCAAACTTTTTAAGAAAATTACTTGCCTTTATTTTATTTTCCAGAAAGCCTTGCATTTGATTTCCAGATTTATGAAGTTGCTTGATTTCTTTGGTTTCAAACTTGTGAATGAAAATTGTTTTCACTTCTGCTTTGATCGGGAGATCTTGCTTGTTTGATGATACATTTGATTTCCAGTAACCTTGAACTTACATGTTTGCTGAGTTGCTTCTTTCTTCTTTTCTTTTTACTGATTTTTTTTTCTTTGGTGTTTGAGTTTCTGTTTTCAGGTTTGTGATTTTTTTAGATTTGCAAGATCTTCTTGGTTGTATTTTAAAGGTTTGAGGCTTATAATTTCGAAATCTTGGGAGCTGAAAGGTTTATTTGAATATTTTATTTTTTTATAAAGACAATTCATGCCATTTGTAAAAAGCAATGATGAAAGCAAGATTTTGTTCATTTTCCTACTCATGTATATGTATCTATATAATGTTGAAATAAAATTGTTTTTTTACCAATATTTATATATATACTTCTACATCTTAATTCTTTTAAATGCTACTTAAAAAAATTTTCATTTATTTTCAAATTAAATTCCAAAAGTTTAAAATATATCATTAATTTATATTGACAAATTTTAAAATGTTATTTTATTTTATTTTATTATAAGGTATTAAATATAGAACTTCAAATCCATAGTTAATTTTTAAAAATAAATGTTCAAATAACAAATATCCTATTTTAATTTGAAAAATTCAAATTAACCCACAATTTTATTCTAAAATTCACTTAAATTATCAATTTAAATTTAATTAAAAATCGGGATCGTTACATATTTCCCCCCTTAAAAAAAATTTCGTCCTCGAAATTTGCAAGGGAGACAACAAGGAAAAGATGAAAGATAGAGAAATATCTTTCCAAATCAAAATGAATATTAATTCTGGATTTGGCTTACCAAATAAGGATATCAACAATATGAGAACAAACTCATACAATTATCTCACAAGATACTCGGGTCCACCGGTCTACGAATATGCAAGGGTATTGATTAGTTTGAAGGGATGACTAATCGTTCGTAGAATATATTGGATCCCAGAGAATAGATAGACGGATTTAATCTTCCATAATTCTCAAACACTAGATATGGATTCCAAATTCAAGTCGGAACATTCCAAAATATATATCAATTTGTCCCTCTTCGGACTTTGATACACACAAGAAATTACGATAGAATTTCAAATTTGATTTTAACCGTTATCGTTTTATCGATATAATACAAATTTAGCTTCATATTTGTTAACCAATTTACTTAATTTTAAAATTTCCAGTTTATTTGATTTAAATTTTCAATTTCAAATTCATATGCAAATTCATTAAAGTTTAGATCGAAAAGATGATAAGAAACCAAAGAAGATACGAAGTAAGAATTTTCTACAACGATTCGTAAGGCCACCATCACACCGAAACTTCTTCTAGAGCTGCCACGAAGATATCAAAAGAATATAGAATCGAATCAAAGGAGATTGAGAAGAAAGCTGTTTCCACTGCTGCAGGGTATTGACCATTTATAGTGGTACTTCCCTGTCCCCTATCTCGTTCTCTTCTCACACTCATACTTACTATCAGTGGATAGTAAGAGAATTTACTGAGGCGTTCGAACGGATATCTTAAGGATATGCTCATTCTAGGGTATACTTTACCATATCTCTAATGAGCTACTTAATGTGTTATACTCCTGAGCTAAAGTTTTAATCCTCAGCTCTGATACCAAACGTAGCGACCCCGACTCGACCTTCGAAAATCGGCACCGAATACGACACTCGTATTCAAATGCCGCAGATTCAAATGTCAAATCTGGTTCGCCGGAGCTTATAACACATTAAGTACAACACAGCGGAAGAAACAGAATATATCAATACACAACATTTGATACAATATCTGATATATTATGATACAACAGATGATATAATGAATATACATCAGAGATATGATACAAGATAATAGCAGCGGAAAGAAAAGATAACGCAGCAGCGGAACAACAACTCTAATATGGTCTTCAAGAAAGAGCTCCAGTATCGGCAATCTCCATCTCCAAAACACCAATCCAGCAATAGCTCGAACACCCAATCACGATGCACAAAGATAAACAAGTGCAGTTCAGATCCAAAGACTGAACTAGATCCAGATAATCTACCAAACTTGACTATCTGGAAAAAAAAACCCAACTCTAGACTGCACGTGTGGGAAAATAGTGGGCACGGAGAGTTTAGGATAGGAACAATAAACTCCAGGTCAGTCATGGGACTGGTATGAGCAAACAAAAGCATTTGGCCTTTTAAAACAAACAAAGGAATTTAAATTTGAAAATCCGCAATGCTTTTTAGAAAATGAAACTATCATAAGGCCTCTCGGCACACACACAATGCAATCGCACACTTGGGGGAGATTTCCCCTTATGATAGTTAAAGATGCTTAATACGATAAAATTTCTTTGATATTATTACTAGTGCATAGTGGAAAAACTTTCGAAAGTATAATATTAATCCTAGCCAACATAGGTACCATGATATTATGCCTACTATAGCTGCCATGTTAAATGTCAGCTTCTACAACTAAAACCGTACAAGGCACGTATTGTTTTGATTGGATTTCCAACAAATGGTCAGGCTAAGGAACTTCCTACCGCCACAAGGGATCGCCTCTGGCGGGACGTCCCGAGAACCTAACCGGATCTCTGCCAACACAAGGCCAGGTTACCTCTGTAACTAGGTAACTACTACTCGAGCATGCCATCCCCCGGTCCTTTGGGACCTTTATCCGAGGCGCCTCAAAACCATAAAGCAATCACAAAGTAATAGATATGCAGTATCCACATGAGTAAGTATCTGGGCTCCATACCGTGATACCACCCTTTTCCAGAAGGGAGTGACACACCCTAAAGGGCACGACCCTCATAACCTTACCGCATCTTTCCTGTTTTGACCATTTCCGGGGTGTGAGGTCCTGATGCAGTCTCGTCCACAAAGCTACGCTTTATACAAAAGCCATGATTTGATCACAAATGATCATCAACACACAGCAGCACTTAGCATGCCACACTACCAAATTGGAAATATATCACTGATAAATATCAACTACATAACCTCTGAGCTCGTACGTCTCAGAGAAGGGTGTTAAGCTAAGAGAATAAATTCTCCGCCACCAAGCAGAAATGTATTTGATAGAGATCAGTTTAATATCTCAAAGTGTAATGTCGGGCATACAACCAAACAAGTCTGTTCCGTGTTCGAACAGAACCGAAGGCACTTCCGAAGAATCCCTCGCAAATCCGGGTATCCACAATCCCGATCGGACTTCCCATCACTTAGGAAATCTCTATACCGTAGCTACTCGGTGTAGAGACAATCGATAGGTTATCCTAACGTTCTCGAAGACAACCGGTCTTCAACACCGGTCTTCAAATGCAATCCATAACGTCGTATCACTATTCGGAATGGGCTATATGACACAAGGTCCTCTCCCGGCTAAACCGAATAGCGAGCGCAATATTTAAAACATATGGATATGGGATTTCAGTTAAGTCACAACTTGAAAATCCAAAGTTTCTCTTTTAAATGGTTAAACAAATTACCATTTTAAATCTTTAAATAAGAAGATTCATTTTATAAAGTTCACCTAGTTTCACAAAGATCATCCATAGATTTCAAAACAATTTCCATTTCAATTGGATTAACACATTAAATCTTTAAATTAAAGATTTAATTTATAGCTTTCAAAACACGTTTCCAAAGATTTATCTATAAGTTGGGAAACTATTTCCATTTTAGAGTTTATATCCTTTTAACACAAATTGGAAATTCATTTCTTATGTGAAAGCTCTTATTATTTGAAAACATATAGTTTCCGTTTTAGAAAAATTTAATTATATTTCTACAAGTTAAAATCTTGGGTTTAGAATTTGACTTCCCAATCAACGCTTTTAAAATGGTTTAAAAACCCATTTATAAGTTGAATAACCCTTTTGAACCATAGTCCCAAATCATAGAATTCATTTTCAAATATTAAATTCAAATTTAAATCAAATTATTTAAATTTCAAACTCAATTAAGTTATTTAAAATTACTTTTATTTTTAAAAATTCATTTACAAAAGCTTCCAATTCTAATTCCAAAACTAATTTGGATTCAAAAATTCAATCTTTAAAACTATTTCAAAATCAGTGACTTAACCCATTTCCACGTGCAATCCATATTTGTGTGTGTATAAGTGTGGTCCAGGGGTTCAACATAATAGTGCACAACATCATCATCACCGATTCAATCATATCGATAAGAGGTATAACTCATAACGCTTATCTTTATCCACAGATTCATGGATAAAATAAATTTATCAATCACAACGATTCACTATTACGATTCGATGTGGGTTTCGGATAACCAATGGGAATCCGACTCCCTGTCGCATCGAAATTCAAATGTCATTTTACGGGTCAAGGGTTGCATATTCATATAACAATATATACATCACAGATCTAACAGCTTAGCATAAAACATTACATAACATCACATCACATAACAAATATAACAATCCACCACATAGCATCTAATAACAATCGAACATCTATAAGTAAGATCAGTTAATTGTTTGAGTAATTCAAATCAGTTTTAATTACTTACGAATAATTACTAATTCTTGTTAATTAATATTAATAAATTACAAATTATTTTGATTAACTTTTCTTTAATCATTAATTAACCATTTATAATTAATTAACATTTAATTATAATTTATCAACCTTTAATTATCAAGAAATTAACCTTTAATCATTTAATTCACCGTTAAATACATTATCTTTAATTAATTAATCAACCCTAAATAAATTAATTATCGTTAAATTAGTTATCCTTATTTAATTACAACAATTGATTAACCTTACGTTAATCACAAGATTAATTAATTTTTTAGTTTATAACATCCCTTAATTACTTTCACTAATTATTAACCTTTGATAAATTATTTCTCAATCACTTTCATTAATTATCCTTTAATTAATTAATATTAAATCTTAATTAACTAAATTTAAGTCTTTAATTACTTATTCAATTAATCCAAATCAATAATTAATTGAATAAATAAATTATCCATTTCAATTGACATATTAATTTAATGAATTTCAATTCATTAAATCCTCATTAAATTTTAAGAAGAACATTATCCTCTTTAATAATTAAATTTATCATTAACAAAGTATCTTAAACCATTTTCTTTCAAATTTACTTCCAAATTTCCATTTTTTTTTACACTTAAGATTTAAAATGGGTACAATTTAAAGTTAAAATAATTTGAAACGCATTTTGAAACTTATGTTAAGGAAATACTCATTTTCTAAAGGAAGTTTAAAGAAAATTTAAAACCAAATTCATCATCGTTTTTTTTTTCAAAACCATTTTAAATCATACTTTAATATTTAAAGTTGTCAAAACAATTTTAAATTTTGAAACTTATAAATCTCCAAACCCAAATACAAATCATTTTTGATTTCCAGACTAAAATCTTTGATTTAAATTTGAACAGGCAGGTTTTTAAAAGAAAACCTGAACAAAATTTTTTTCCCGAGTTGCCCCTGCTTTACTTCGAGTAAAGCACCCTAAAACTTCGAGTCACTCACGGTATTGACTCGAGAAAAACTCGAGTATTTGTCCTCTGCTTCAAACCAAAAACACTGGCACGAAACCCACAACCGTGCACATGCACCATCATCGCAGCGAGCTCCGATCATCATCGATGATCTCCTCAGGTCGGCAAGCACCCCCGCATCCCATTATGATCAACTAATCAATCGATACTAACTCGAATTCGAATTCGCATGCTAACTTCAAACCTGGAACCAAGATAACAACGCCTGACACCACCTCATCAAAACCTGAAACCGCCTCATCTACGATTCCCCGACCGCCATTGCCTCTGAAACTCCGGCCGTACCCTCGTCAACGACCAAACTTCCACCACCCCTTTACACTCGATCAACTGTAGAAGAGGGGATGATCGAAATATCAAACGTAGTTTAAACTAGGGTTCCACACCAGAATCCACAACTACTACTTCCCTCATGAATTAAAAATTCATTTGTTAATTTTCTGATGATCACGAGTACTCAAGCTACCCACGGCCCTAATCTCGAGACCAGAAACAAACTCAATCACCAGAATTTAACAAAGGTAAGTTTTCCGTTCAACTCAAATTATCTCGATGTCCCAAATCTTAAAAATCATGAATTTGTCACCTAAAATCATCATTTTCCACTCCAAATCAAATTATGAAATCCAATTTTGAATTCCTGATAATTGGTTTTTCCTGTTTTTGCATACATGTTACCGTAACTCCATTTTTTGAATATTTTTTTAATAAAAAAATCTTGGGATTGTTTTTAAGATCTGGATTTGGTAAGCAAAAACAAGTTTTCTTTAAAGACCAAAGCATGATATTGATTCTTTTGAGTGGTATGGAATTTTGAACAGATTTACAAAACCGGTTATATAAACAGAGATGTATATTTTAGCTGTAAGTTTAGTTCCCAGTGATAATCTAAAGTTATTTTAACTTAAGTATAACTTTAAACTAAAGTCTGTGATGGAACAAACTTGTTTGATTTGAATCTTGAGTTAAAACAGCGATAAATTCAAGAGATTTTAAATTTAGATCAAAACTTAAGTCCTAGGAACTATGAACAGAGTGGACTCAGACAAAATAGACATGCATAATATACATCCATATGTACTCAGCAGTATTGCATTTATATATACACACACACACACACACAATCCACATTCATTCCAGAACTTGCATGCAACCAAACAATTCAAAACTTTAGCTTTTCAATAGGAGTTTGCTCACCTGGAAATTCAAGAAAGACAGAGGAGTGTTTGACAGTTTCAAATGCCTGAATCTTTTTTTTCTTCTTCTTTAGATCTTGGAGTTTAGATCTGTAAATTGTAAATACAGGTTTCTATTTACTCTCTGTTGTACTTAATTTATTAAACACAAACATTTCTAATTACTTACAGTATGAATCTCTGCTATACACAGAGAAGCTTCTTTTTTTTTCTTTTTTTTTCTTTTTCTGCAGTTGGAACCAGAGTTTACTTTAGCCTTTATCTTGATTTGTTTCCTCTAACTTGGATTAATACAATTGCTTAGATTCTTGCTTTGTTATTGATCAACAACATTCAATTCAAACTTTTGAAGAAAATTACTTGCCTTTATTTTATTTTCCAGAAAGCTTTGCATTTGATTTCCAGATTTCTAAAATTGCTTGATTTCTTTGGTTTCAAACTTGTGAATGAAAATTTTTTTCACTTCTGCTTTGATCGGGAGATCTTGCTTGTTTGATGACACATTTGATTTCCAGTAACCTTGAACTTACATGTTTACTGAGTTGCTTCTTTCTTCTTTTCTTTTTCCTGATTTTTTTTTCTTTGGTGTTTGAGTTTCTGTTTTCAGGTTTGTGATTTTTTTAGATTTGCAAGATCTTCTTGGTTGGTATTTTAAAGGTTTGAGGCTTATAATTTCGAAATCTTGGGAGCTGAAAGGTTTTTAATTTTTTTCATTTGAATATTTTTTTTTTATAAAGACAATTCATGCCATTTGTAAAAAGCAATGATGAAAGCAAGATTTTGTTCATTTTCCTACTCATGTATATGTATCTATATAATGTTGAAAGAAAATTGTTTTTTTTAACCAATATTTATATATATACTTCTACATCTTAATTCTTTTTAAATGCTACTTAAATTTTTTTTCATTTATTTTCAAATTAAATTCCAAAAGTTTAAAATATATCATTAATTTATATTGACAAATTTTAAGATGTTATTTTATTTTATTTTATTATAAGGTATTAAATATAGAACTTCAAATCCATAGTTAATTTTTAAAAATAAATGTTCAAATAACAAATATCCTATTTTCAATCCATGGAGGAACGTACTTTCCATATATATTTTCAATGATTTTAAGTATTTTCATTGGGTGTTGAAACGGGTCTGCTAAGTACTTGGAGAATTCTAGCCACGCGTCTGATCAACGCATGGCCAGAGTCTGCAAGAACAAGGATGAACCTGTTAAAACATCGAGTTATAAAAGTATTTTGATAAAGTATTATATAAAAGATATTTTGATCATTTTTCCTTTCTAAATGCTTTAAAATGTTTAAATATTGTTTATTTATGTACAACATGGTTTAGTAGTAAATTATTAGTGTTCTAAATATTGTCAGAAGTTATTAATTAAATAAAACATTTTAAAGTTAATGATTATTGATTTATTAATGATGTTTAAAAGTATTTGGAGATTTAAAACTAATAAAATTTAAACATAATGATTTAAGGTTTTCAATAGCTTCTTTTTAAATAAAACTAATGATGTAAGTAATTGTTTTCAAATAATTTACATATATTTAAAAAGATGTTATTTAAAATTACTGAAATAGTATTAATAAATGAAGCAAGAAAATTTATAGAATTTTTTTTGTAAAGTATTAAAACATTAAAGATGATTGATTTGCAAATGAAGTTTTCAAATGATTTTTTTTTTTTGCAAATTTTTTTATAAGTTTCTTTGAATGTATAATTTGAAGATATATTATATAAATGGAAAAAATGATTTGCGGAGTTTTAAATATACTTGGAAAATAAATTAGAATCTCAATTTTGGAAGTATGGTTTTAAATAATTACTTGATTTCGAAGTACTAGTAGTAAATTTATAGGTTTAGTTACTATTTGAATTTTTTATTAAACCATGATAAATGTTTTTCCCATGATTTGAATATTCATTTTAAACCAAGCGTGTAAAATTAATCATGAATCTATGAAAATTTATACTTTTATTTAGATATTTAGTGAAAGATTTGAGTATGCTATTAGTTTCACTTTAATAATCTAGAGTTTATACTTATTTTGGAATATTGAGTCTAATAAATTATCAGATTTAAGGAACTTTATTTTTAAAATCTTATCATAATGTTTTAATATAAATTTTTGATACAAATTTCTAACATTGTTTAAACTTTGGGAAAGTCCTTGCATAATGCTATAAAGATGTTTTAAATTTATCTTATATTCCTACTAAGTGAATGAGGTTAAATGTTTTAATTTAATTTTTAGATATATTGAAGTATTTCTTTTCTCTTCAAGGGCGAACACCAAAAACTTAAATTTTTATTCTATAACTAAATTAAGGTATAAAATTAAGTAAGGCAGTAGAAGCTCAAGTAATATTTTGTGAAATGATTCATTAATGGCTTAAATCTTTAATGGAAAACAAATTATGTAAGTGATTGGGCTTTATATAAATAATAATTAAATAAATAAATAAGAATGGAATTTTATGAATAAAATATATAAGAAATTGGAAATTTGTAACTTGTAAATCAAAAGATATAAAAATTTAGAATATGTAATCATTGAATATTTTGTTAACTAACATGAATAAAATAAACTTGTATAACACTCAATTACATTCTTAAAACGCATATATTTACCAAAAATATTAATAAGTTGAAATGTTAATAGAATATTTAATAGAATATTATACAGGTAAAACTTAAGTAATGGAAGCGTTCAATGAAATTATTTCTAAATAAGAATTTTGATGAACAAGAAATGTTATGTATGTAAGTTAATATTGTGAAATAATTTATATATGTACATGTAAGAAAAAGAAAAGGACGTTATATGTGAAAAAAGGAATAGTAATGATGTAAAAAAAGAAACCAATTGAATAAACTTAAATATTGTGTTGAAATTATTGGTTATTTTGGCTTTTGAGATGATAGGAAAGGATACTTCTAACTCTATAAAGATGTATAGATATTATATCAAGTATTTATCTAAGTCTATTGAGCATAGGGTACACTTAATAGTCTATTTATCATCTTGTACGACTAAAAATGTCTGAACCTGAACAAATCATCAGTTTGGTTGCTATGGACATATGATTGATTCCTTTGTTACATATGATGGTCATGTTGTTTGTTTGCATGTGACTATTATTATATTGTGTTGATTTGTTTGTTATTAATTGAAGCAACTTAAATATATCTCTTTTCACGTATTATTAACTTCTTTGGATTTTACAAGTGAAGTACAAGTTTATGGAAATAATAGCTACTGCTTTTGGTTTCATAAATTAAGCGTTCTATTCCCGACTAATAGGTATATTTTTGGATTACAGGTTTCTAGCAATATTATATTATTTCCCATAGTTTGGGATATTTATTTTTTTAATATGATATATATATGATGATTATTGATATTATTATTTCTCCGCGACCTCTCCGTTCAAAGGAGACTCTGTCGAATTTTTCGTAATTTTTAGACTTAGAAATTTTGTGAAAAGTGAAATATTTTCAAACTTTGGTAGACTTGAATATGAAGAATTACTTGTAATTAATTGTATGTTCTATTTAAATTAGTTAGTTATGAAAATTAATTGTTTATAAATTGTGTACTTTGAATAAAATATAATGATTCTTTATTTTCTCCTTTTCCTAATTTCCTCCTTTTCCCTTTTCGAGGACGAAAAGTTTTGAGTAGGGGAGAGTGTAACGACCCATAATTTTCGATTATTAAAATATTAATTAAATAATATTTTATAATTTTATATTGAAATAAAAATAAAAAAATTGATGTTACAAGGAGAAGAATAACTAGAATGTAATGTTAGTAATGTTAATATAAGGTAATTGCTAACTATTTTAATCTAATTTCCAATTAATTGAAGTGACTTTAAGGTTATAATTAGTTATAACTAAAAATAAGGAAATACATTGAACGTTGAAATTATATGTAATCAATTAGAATTGGCTAATATTGAATATGAAATCAGTGGTGTTGTCTGGTTGACTTGGTTATGATTGTAAATAATGAAATAAATTAAATGATGTAGGTGGTGAACTTGTATGTAATTAATTGAAATAGGTTAATATTGAATATAAAACCTTTTTGGGTAAGCAAATTACAACCCTTGGTTGTAAAGAATAAGATAAGGGGTATGAATTATTATTATAAACTATTGTATTAACTATTTTCTCATTAATTTATCGTTTTAATATTGAATGGGTAATTAATTGAATTAAGGAAATTGAATGTTGGGTTTAATGTTGGAATTATATGTTAGTGATTAAAATAATTGTAAAGTTATTTGATGATAAGGTGAAATAAGGAAATGAATTAAATGTTATATAAAAGGGGAAATTATATGAAATTAATGGAAAATTGAGTATAATCAGGATTGTGTAAGTAGTCATAACATTTGTTGTTAATAATAATCTTGTAAATGCGATTAAGTAAGTAAAAGGTAACATTTGTCATTCATCACCTATTTATTTAATCCATTGAAAATAAATTGAAAATCAATTGCAGTTAATCTAATTACCTACTACAATTAATGTGAACTAAAGTGATAAATATAGAAGATTGAGGTAATGAAATGGTAAACCAACGTTAAGTTTAAATATAATATGATAATTGATTGACTAATAAGATTAAAAAAAAATAAGTATATGTTGGAATTTAAATTAATTAATGAATTTATTGCCGTTATTTTGGCTTGGAATCTTCTAATAAAAGGGCAAGAGAATTTATTTGAAATTTATGGCATTTAATGAAAGAAATGTACGTTTGTTATAAACCGTTATAAGTGTAATTTTGAAATTAATTACAATTATGTCGATTTGGGATCTTTCAATTTTAAAAAAAGAAACATTAATATTAATTTTTGGATTTAACGAAATAAACATACATTATTGTAAAAAAATATAAAGAACATTGTAATGAAAATAAAACGAACATTTTCATTTTGAAGGTAAAAATAATTCTATATAAAGAAGAAAAAATTGAATTTTAAAACAATATTTTACAGTCATTAAGTATACATTTGAGGCTGTATATATGTGATTTTAACACTAATATTGAAGTTCAAAATTAATTGACTTTTTAGGTTGTGCAATTCCCCTATGAGAAAAACATTATTTTGAAAGGAAAAAAAACATGAACTTGAGTTCTAGATCATCTTTTATTTTTTTGTAACGTTACACTGGTTATTGTATTCAAATTTGTTTACTATATGTTAATTATGTGTAAACGAGTGTGAAATAGCGTATATTCAGTGATAATATATTTAATTGAGTGGATCATGCAATTAACTAGATCCTAAGTGGTCCCTTCATTTCCTAATTATTCAATACACCTGCCACCATTTCCACATTTGGTTTTATTGCAATTCTTTGATGTAATTGAAATGTGAATTTATATCCTTTATTATTCTTCCGTTTGTTTATTTATTTCCCAAAGCATCTACTTAGATCATACAGTTTTGTTTTATTTGTCCCTTCCCTACATGTTTCATTTGTCACTTCCCTTTCTTCTTTTATTTTATATCATATATCATTCTTTCCCCTAGAAATTCCTTATTTTTCAAACATCAGACCTCTAATTGTTTCCCTCAAAATCTCAATGTCAACATAGCTTTATACCTCTACTTAATTGCTGCCAATTCATTTTACTGAAGCAATGTTTAGAAAAAGAAAAGAATAAAAAAGTGTGAGCGTCCATTTCTTCCTCAACCACATCCGTACCTTTCCTCATTGCCTTGCCTTCTTTTGCAAGAAGCCTTCAAAAAAATTGAACAATGAGAATTAGCCTTAATGGTTTTGGCTTTCCACTTCTTGCCTTTGTTTTGGGTACATCATATTTGAAAACGTGAGTTATTAAAGTTTCTTATTTTAAGAGTTAAATATGTATGTATTTTTATTTTATTTTATATCCTTATAACCTGAATATCTTCCTCAAACGAGCTTTGATACATGCGTAGTTTCTTCCCTTGGACTCGTATTGGAATTCCTAATAACATAAAATAGGTTTGGCTAAGTTTGGAGACTATTGGAAAAGGCATCTTTGTTTGGATTTTGCGTTCTAAATATCAAAGGTGAGTGTTTTGACCCACTCACGAATACTAGATTATCTTATGCTAGTTAAATTAAATTTATAATGTGATTAGAAATTTATTAATTGCCTTCGGTATTATTAGATTGTCATTTAAGTTAAATTTGAATTTATATTGAATTGAATTTGCCATTTATTTAATAATGAATATAAATTGCAAGTTATACACCTGATAATGATAATCAATTGATTGTTGTGATTTATTGGCTGATTTGGATGTTGGATTGTGATGGATGTTAATGGTTGTCATTTTGGATGATTGGATGTTTATTTATGTATATATCTTTTTTACCACTATGGATTGAAATGATAACTCGAGCGGTTTCCATTGATTTGGAAATTTTGATTTGGATACTAGTTGAAATGACATATGACCGTGTAATTTCTTTAATTTGGATTATTTATTAGAATTGAATTATTTGAAAGATTTAAGTTTTAAATTTAAAATTCGGAACTATTTTAATTAAAATGATTAAGATTGGTATTTTTGAATCGTTTGAAATCTTTTAAAATAATTAAATCCACATTGTACACTTGATAGGAGATGAAATTCATGTTATACATCTCTGAATCCATTATAGTAATATTTCTATTCTACTTATTTTGATTTGACTTACTTTAAATTTTAAAACAAAGTTTCAAAACAGTTGAAAACTGTTAAAAACTGTTTCAGGTTTTACAAACCTGTACACTAATAGCCCGAGCACCCTCTGCGTTTCTTCGAGTAATACGTGAGTTTTCCCCGTGAAAACCAACAAGCTGCTTCGAGTTCTCCCCAGGCGCACGCGAAAAATGAATTCGAGAACCAAACATGGAAATACACAACACCACTCACCCCTCCAAACCTGTCACCGCCACACACGCGGTGCTCCTTCCACCGGAGGCCACCAAACTCTGGTTACTCCTTCGACCATCTCTCCCCTACCTCCCCTCCAATCCACGTGACACTCGGTCGCCTGCAATGGCCGCGGTGCTCGAAATTTCATAGCATGGTACAATTTAGGTTTACAAACTTTAAACTCATGCCGATGCTTCCACCACCATTTGCGCCGCTATCCCCTATTTTTCCTAGCTCCACGGCATAGTCCTCCACCTCCAGACCGAATCTCAAACCACCAGGTCGAGTTGATCACCCACGGCAACTAAAAATGCCTAAAATAGAAGGACTCGAACTGCACCTCACCCCCTCCACTAAAAATCCCCATATTAATTTTAAAAATCATAGTTTGATTCAACTATTCGATCCATGAACCTGAACCAATGATCGGTGGAGGTTGAAATTTTGTCAAATGTTGAGTTTGCTCAGAGATTGGTTTCCAGAGACAAAGTTTTAAGATGTTTATATCTTAACTAAATTTTAAACTTAGATCTTAATGTTACAAACATCTTTTATTCAAATCTTAAGTCCATTCATCCATCAGAGAAGAAGCAAATTATTTTTGAATGTGAAGTTTTGTTTACAGAGTAACAGAAAGCAGACATATATAAATACTGCCAGTTATATTTTGGTTTCCAGATAAATTTCTCTTATATTTTAAGTTAAATAAATTTTAAAATTAAATATTAAAGTTAAACAAACGAGTCTTGTTTAAATTCTATCAACTAACAGCCAACAGATCAAAAGGAATTAGATACTTTTGTTTAGAAGCCAAGCCTGAAACTAAACAGGCAGAACAAGTTTAACTACAACAATCATTTATCCATCCATATACACATGCATTCTCAAATATATATACACATACTTAAAACTTCATCTCAGAAATTTTCACAAGCAACAAATTAAAATTTACTTAAGATTTTAAAAAAAGAAGTTACTCACCAATTTTCAGAGAAGAATAGTTGCTCCTTGATTAAGCAACAGGCTTGAATACAACTGTAACTTCATTTTGCTTTGCTTCTTGAATTTTGTTTAAGTATGGAATAGTTTTATTTCATATTTTAGTTTGTATGTTTGAATTATAAGGGTAAGTCTGAGGTATAAATAAAAGAAAGAAGACAGGGATTTAAGCAAAGGATTTGTACAGGGTACATGCAGACAGTTTTATTATTATGTTTCATGAAATAGTGACAATATAGCCTACAATCTTGTTTGTACAGATTTTTTTTTGAAATAGAGATATTTGTAAATGGTGGTTGAAATGAAATACTCAGTGTACTAATTTTTTTTACATTAATGAATTTTTGTTTGTTAGCTTAAAGATATTTAACAATGTTTTCCATCACAAGCTTTTTGCATATATATGCAGTTTGTTCATTTTTCTTTGTTACTGTCTTTTTTTTATCTACTTAGTTTGGCCTGCACACATTATTGTTACTCAATGCTTTAAGTCAGTTTTCTTACTGTCATTTGCTTTCCAGATATTATTCTTTTGTTCTTGATATTTTAAACATGTTATATATGCTGCAGTTTAGTCATGTTGGTTTACACTTTGAAAATTCTTTGTTTCTAGTTTTAATTGTTGACTTATTATTGTATTTGAAATGTATCTATACTTAGTTTATAATCTATGAATGTATTCTATATGTTTACTTCTATTTAACTTATTAAATACAGTATTCTAAGTTCTAATTTATAGCTTTATGTATATTTTGTTTTATTTATTTTATAAAAACACATTTATCACTTAGACAAGGTAGATAAATTAAATTATCTTTTTATTATAAACTACAATATTTTATAATATATGTTAAAACTCATATATACTTTGAAATCCATATTTTTAATCAAGCTATACTTAAAAGAAAAGAAAACAAATCATTTTGTTAATAATTCTAAATTTAAACTTTAGTTAAAATAAGTTTTGCACTATTTAAACATTTATCTTATGTATTTAAAACCCTATATTTATTTATTTAACTTTTGAAAAGTTTATATTAAATAAAACATAATTTCTAATTCATTAAAATATATATTAGTATTTAAAACATATTTTGTTAGTTAAATTTTAAAACAAATTCATCTATTTACAATGTATACAAATATATACATATATAAATAGAAAACAAACAATTAATTTTAACAGATATCATTTACCGAGTAAATATTTATTCAAAGAAAAGTATCAATTCAGATTTAATTAACAAAAATATATCAAATCAATTTAATATTTAATGGAGATTATTAAATTGATATTGCTAGAAGATTCCGGGTCGTCACATTCCTCCCCCCTTAAAAGAATTTCGTCCCCGAAATTTAAAAGAAAAGGTAATTTAATAATATATTTAAGATTTTAATTAATTTAAAACCATAAGCATATATCAATCACATGCTACCAATCATCACAACCAATCTACTCAATCAACAAAGCTAACTATCCATACAAAATTCTGGATAGAGTTCCCTAGAGTTTCCCAGTAGAATACCGGAATACTCGATCTATAGAATCCAAACAGTCTATACTACAAATCTAAAGAACTCCTTTGAATCAAAGAAAATTCATACAAATCAAATCTCCGACTCCCAAATCCAAATTCCTTCGTCTCTTATCCACCAAATACTTCTAACAATCCAGAGCTGCCTTCAACCTACTGATCAGCTCAACCCTATGCTGATAACTCCTAAAACAATCTGAATCCAAAAACAATCCAGTAGAATGATTTTCTTAAAACCTACCCAAAACCAAGAACTCAACCTTTATTATCCTCAATAGAAAACAATTTCTCTTTTTCAGAAAATATAAACAGATGCACTCCCAACTACTTCCGCTGCACAACTCTGATCTATAGAAGATGAAAATGCTGAAGATGTACATACGCACAAACTGGATAACACATTACAAAAATATGATTCAACAGATCCAAAATAAAATCCAGAAGTTCCTCCAAACTCTGAGCTGCTACCCATTCCTCTCTCTAGAAACCATTCTACTCCTAAGCTGAACCATCGACACTACTTCTGAAATCCAGTCGATACCAAACTCAATTCCTCAGATGCTAAGGCAAATCACTGACCTCTTCAAAGATATCCAGAAAAAGATTTTCTGCCATCCCAGAGAATTCTTAACTATCGCAAGTCACTTTTGCGATCAACCCAGGTTAATATCCCAAGAAAACTATACTCTCCTTACAAATCTGAACAGCTTAAACTTATCCAGCCAATCTATTGAAGAAATGGATTCACAAAACTGCTTCTGGACTTCACCTCTAGAGAACTGCTGACAAATGACATCCTCGCGTGCCGGCAGAACAATCTGAGCTGCAACTCTGCTGCTGATGCCAAAAATTCCTTAATCCAAAATTCCTCGGAAAACTCAGGCCTCAAAGTCAAACACAACATTCAGCTGAACTCAACCTCAAAACTAATACAGACATCCTTCCTTATCCAAAGATCTTGAGAACTTCTTCGGAATCAATCCATCGCTACTGCATCTCAATACACAACCACTACTTCTTGAGTTACCAAGATAATATTTCTAGCTTCTGCTCAACTCACAAAAATCCAATTCTACTCATCCACTCTTGTACAACAAAATGGACTCCAAATCTTAACAGTTTCCTCAAGAGATTAGGTGAAATCCTTACACCACAAATTTACTCGAGACGGTATTAGGTCTACAGTCTCGTCAGATATACTTCCAACCACAGGTAGTCGTGTTACACACACCACTACTCAATCTACCCTTATACTTATATTGGAAAACCCGAACAGGTAATCCAACAAATAGATAGAATATATATATATATATATATATATATATATATCAAAATTAAAAATATGCTCTCTTAGGAAAGAAATCACTCAAGAGCCTAGGTATTCACTCAACCTAGCGCTCTGATACCACTGTAACGACCCCACTTCCTACTCCCAGGAAGAAGCATCGTTAATAAGAAAGAAAGAGGTGAGAAAATAGAAAAGATAGAGAAGAAAGAACAACAACATCAGAATCTCACAGCGGAACGAATAAAATATATTAATCACATAAGTATTTACATAATATATAACATCAATCAGAGTGATACATATAGTACATCACATACTAGACAGTTATAAACACCTGTCTTGTTATACAACTCAATACACAATACATCACAGAGATACCACACAGCGGAACTAAATATATATCTAAAACGCTGAAGCCTCCTGCTCCATTGCTCCTTCAGAATTCGACAAATCTAAACCTGAATCCCTTGACTACCCGTAAAAAATTTGGGTACCCGAGAGTTTATGAAAAACAAAAATAAACTTCGGGTCAGACATGGGTCTGGTATGAGTAACAGGTTAAAGTTGCTTAATTTTGAAAAATCCTTTGAAAACAAAAGGTATCACGTAAGACTTCCCACACATAAACATGGAAAAGTTTTTACCTTACGCTAACCAAAACATTTGATATGAAATCCAGTGATATTATAATAGGTCTAGGGTTTTCAAGTAAATAGAAAATAGCCGAAATTGTTACATCTATTAAATTCCAGCTACTAGCCACAAAAGTGGGTAATACAATCAAAATCGTAGGCACTTATTGGATTTTGGATTCCATACAATGGCAAGGCTACTGGGGTACCGCCCGTCACAGTACGTGGCCTAGATCAACGTATCGAGGATCACTCCCGACCCCCTGCAGCACAAGGCCGGAACCATTCCTTACTGAACAGTTCCGAACAAGATAAACCCCGCAGTTGGCTGCAAACCAACTGCCCACACAACCGAATAAAAAGGGACATCTAGATAAGGGAATATCCTTGTCCTACTTGGGCATGACCCACCTAACCTTGCTGCACCTCCCCTGTTTTAGCCATTCTCGATTGATGAGGCTTGAGGTTACGATTACCTTTATAGAACATATTTCTTAGAATGCTCATCGTCCGCCTGACGATGTGTTGAAAGCATTCAATCCATACAAGTTCGTTCCGGGTTCGAACGAAACCGAAGGCATCATCTCGTTACACTCGTTTTGGAATCACCCTCAGAGTTAACGACGATAACCCTTGCATTCAGAATCTTCAACTTCACTTCAAATTCACGACCTATCGTAATTTGGAAACAATGTGGTTTTCGGATATTCCAAATTAGGAAAACCGATCCCGGTCTCATCGAAATCCAAAACGTGTCTTTTAAGGCCAAGTTGTCTATTTAGTCTTAACAATGAATTCAATATTATCAATATACACAGATAGATAATTCACATCACATAATAGATAATTACATCATCACCATAAACATATAATTAATATCATCATCCAAATAGATAATTAAATATTATCATACTTAAATCATACATCCATATCACATAGACATTATCCATCTCATATCTGAGATCACAATCAATCAATGAAATATCCATATCATCCATAAGCAATGATTTATGAATCACTAGCTATAATTAATTTAAAATGAATTAAATTAATTACTTCCATCTTTAATTAATTTAAATTAAATTAAATTAATTACTCATTCCATAAATCCTGTTCTCACAATCATTCATTAATTATAAATTAAATCAACCATTTTCTAGTTACAAGAAGTAATTAATTTCTAAAATGAATTATTCTAAATCATTCATAGTAGATTAACATTTGATTACTTCCCTATTAATTATTCCTTAATTAACAAACTTTAATTACATCATTAATTATATTACTTAATGATCTTCAATTTATATTAAATTACTTATTTAAATTAATTAAGTGATTAATCTTTACTTAAACACAATTATTAATCACCCCTTGATTAATAACAAACCAGTAATTAATTACCCTTAATTACTTAGTAATCATCCTATGATTAATTATTTCCATAAATCAATCCTTTGATTAATTACAAAAGATATTACCCAAATTACTTCACTTACACATCATCTTGTATTAATTTCATCAAGTAATTATCTAATTACTTTTCCTAAGTAATTATACTCCATTAATTACACTAAGTAATTACACATACCAAATCATCTAATGATTTCTAAAATTAATTAAAATTAATTTACTTAATTTATATCTTATCATTAATTGCTTATATATTTCAATTAATCAGCTTTGATTTAAATATCCTTTACTGCATTCCAGAAATTTCCTTAATTCATTTACAGTAATTAATCTTGAATAAATCCATTAATTAATTTGATTTATATCTATTTATTACCATTTAATTATCTTGTTGATTTATTATTCTCAAATAAATCAATTTCTAATCCCATCATTAATTATTAATTAATGATTTCTAATTAGATTTTCATTTGTTAAGAATACAAATCTTCAAATTACAAATATTAATCCTCTTGATTAATAACAAACGGTAATTAATCATTCATAATTAATTACTTCTCAATAACACTCTAAATTAATCCTTTGATTAATTTCATGTTTATATTCCAATTACTTCCATTAACTATATCTTCCAGTTAATTACCTCCAGTAATTTTCCATCAATTACTTCTCTAAGTAATTTAATTCCAAAATATCAGTTAATTAAACTAAATTAATTAACTCAAATCAATTTACACAATTAATAAGAAATTTATTTCTTAATTACTTCTCAAATAAATAATTTCATTTAAACTATTGAATTACTTAATCTAATTAATTTATTACAAAATCAATCATATTGATTAATTATAACATAATCTGGTTAAGGAACTTCATTAATAATTTTTTAATTGTTTCCTTCTATTATAATTAACTTATATTAATCATCATTAATTATAAGTTTGATTTACCATAAAAATTTATTAATTTAAGTAAATATCTAATTTATGGTTCTTAATCTCATATTAGTTAATTAATTCATTAATTAACTTTAATTACTACTTTTAAACTTATAATTACTAAATTAATTGATATCCATCATTAATTATTCTTACTTAATTAACTTAAAAGTTAATGCATATAAACTCTAAGTCTTCATTACTTAAAGTAAATTCTCTTATTATTGATTAATTTCACTTCCAATATGTATAAACATTGGTTTCAAACTACTTCTTAAACAAATTCTAATTTTATCCTTAATAAGGTTTTAAAACTAAATTTTCAAAACCCCTCTTAAACTCACAAGTTTAAAAGCATATTTAACATTTAAAACTTATTAATTTAAATCATAAAACTTTACTTTTATTTCATATCTGGAATTTAAGTTCTGATTTCAATTTGGGTGTTATCTTTGTTTAAATCTTCCCTAACAATGTATATTTCATTATTGAATTCAACTCTTTTGAATTCACTTAAATATTTAGCACTTTAAAATTAATAAAATAATTTAAGTTTTGAAAACTTTATTATACCCAACTTTATTTTCAAAACTGACTTAAATTCACAGTTAAACTTTGATTTAGAACTTGGTTTTAACCTTGATTTTAAATTTTAAAACAATGTTTCAAAACAGTTGAAAACTGTTTCAGGTTTACAAACCTGTACACTAATAACCCGAGCACCTCTTGCGTTTCTTCGAGTAATACGCGAGTTTTCCCCGTGAAAACCAACAAGCTGCTTCGAGTTCTCCCCAGGCGCACGCGAAAAATGAATTCGAGAACGAAACCTGGAAATACACAGCACCACTCACCCCTCCAAACCTATCACCGCCACGCACGCGGTGCTCCTTCCACCGAAGGCCACCAAACTCCGGTTACTCCTTCAACAATCTCTCCCCTACCTCCCCTCCAATCCACGTGACACTCGGTCGCCTGCAATGGCCACGTGCTCGAAATTTCATAGCACGGTACAATTTAGGTTTACAGACTTTAAACTCATGCCGATGCTTCCACCACCATTTGCGCCACTATCCCCTATTTTTCCTAGCTCCACGACACAGTCCTTCACCTCCAGACCGAATCTCAAACCACCAGGTCGAGTTGATCACCCACGGCGACTAAAAATGCCTAAAATAGAAGGACTCGAACTGCACCTCACCCCCTCCACTAAAAATCCCCATATTAATTTTAAAAATCATAGTTTGATTCAACTATTCGATCCATGAACCTGAACCAATGATCGGTGAAGGTTGAAATTTTGTCAAATGTTGAGTTTGCTCAGAGATTGGTTTCTAGAGACAAAGTTTTAAGATGTTTATATCTTAACTAAATTTTAAACTTAGATCTTAATGTTACAAACATCTTTTATTCAAATCTTAAGTCCATTCATCCATCAGAGAAGAAGCAAATGATTTTTGAATGTGAAGTTTTGTTTACAGAGTAACAGAAAGCAGACATATATAAACACTGGCAGTTATATTTTGGTTTCCAGATAAATTTCTCTTATATTTTGAGTTAAATAAATTTTAAACTTAAATCTTAAAGTTAAACAAACGAGTCTTGTTTAAATTCTATCAACTAACAGCCAACAGATCAAAAGGAATTAGATACTTTTGTTTAGAAGCCAAGCCTGAAACTAAACAGGCAGAACAAGTTTAACTACAACAATCATCTATCCATCCATATACACATGCATTCTCAAATATATATACACATACTTAAAACTTCATCTCAGAAATTTTGACAAGCAACAAATTAAAATTTACTTAAGCTTTTAAAAAAAGAAGTTACTCACCAATTTTCAGAGAAGAACAGTTGCTCCTTGATTAAGCAACAGGCTTGAATACAACTGTAACTTCATTTTGCTTTGCTTCTTGAATTTTGTTTAAGTATGGAATAGTTTTATTTCATATTTTAGTTTGTATGTTTGAATTATAAGGGTAAGTCTGAGGTATAAATAAAAGAAAGAAGACAGGGATTTAAGCAAAGGATTTGTACAGGGTACATGCAGACAGTTTTATTATTATGTTTCATGAAATAGTGACAATATAGCCTACAATCTTGTTTGTATAGATTTTTTTGAAACAGAGATATTTGTAAATGGTGGCTGAAATGAAATACTCAGCGTACTAATTTTTTTTACATTAATGACTTTTTGTTTGTTAGCTTAAAGATATTTAACAATGTCTTCCTTCACGAGCTTTTTACATATATATGCAGTTTGTTTATTTTTCTTTGTTACTGTCTTTGTTTTATCTACTTAGTTTGGCCTGCACACATTATTGTTACTCAATGCTTTAAGTCAGTTTTCTTACTGTCATTTGCTTTCCAGATATTATTCTTTTGTTCTTGATATTTTAAACATATTATATATGCTGCAGTTTGGTCATGTTGGTTTACACTTTGAAAATTCTTTGTTTCTAGTTTTAATTGTTGACTTATTATTGTATTTGAAATGTATCTATATTTAGCTTATAATCAATGAATGTATTCTATATGTTTACTTCTATTTAACTTATTACATACAGTATTTTAACTTCTAATTTATAGCTTTATGTATATTTTGTTTTATTTATTTTATAAAAACACATTTATCACTTAGACAAGGTAGATAAATTAAATTATCTTTTTATTATGAACTACAATATTTTATAATATATGTTAAAACTCATATATACTTTGAAATCCATATTTTCAATCAAGCTATACTAAAAAGAAAAGAAAACAAATCATTTTGTTAATAATTCTAAATTTAAACATAAGTTAAAATAAGTTTTGAACTATTTAAACATTTATCTTATGTATTTAAAATCCTATATTTATTTATTTATTTAACTTTTGAAAAGTTTATATTAAATAAAACATATTTTCTAATTCACTAAAATATATATTAGTATTTAAAACATATTTTATTAGTTAAATTTTAAAACAAATTCATCTATTTACAATGTATACAAATATATACATATATAAATAGAAAACAAACAATTAATTTGTAAAACCCGCATAATTAACGATTTTATATTTAAAAGTTTTATTGAAATATAGCGTTGTTAGTCAGATTTTGGGTCCGAAATGTTACTTTTTGCAAATGGCCGAATTGGGTCTCCAAACCACCTCCATTGATTCCAAAATGGCGTTTGCGATCTTTTTGAGTATAAGCTTTGATATATTTGGAGTAAGTCGAATTTTGCTATTTGTTAAGTGGGCTTTTGGGTTTGGGTTTCACCCAAACTGTTCTATAAACCAACTCAGCCCTTCTCTCCTTCCATTCACTTATTCATTTCATTAAACTTAAGCTAAAACTGATAATGGTGGAAGAGAATGGGAATTAGAAACTCCTAGCCCTAGTTTACTTGCAAATCCAAATTCTTGCTCCAAAATCATAGAGAAGCTATTGGTAAGTCTCTCTTCTTCTTCTCCAACTCTTTCTCCTTCAATTTCAGAAAGTTTTCCTAAACCTAATTTAGGAAAATACTTGTTTGTTCTTAGATTGAAGCTTGTTGGGTTGTAGTAGTGATTAGTTGGTCTTCTCCTTGTGATTTAGCTCCTCCATCTTCTTTGTTTGTGAGATTAAAAGGTGAGTTTCTAACTCACATCTATTTCTTTTGATATCATTGATGCAAGGAATGAATTCCTAATATATGTTCATGTTCAATTGCTTTCGAATTGGATTGTTTTGGTGAAATTACCAAATATTGGATTTTGAAGCCAAATCTATGAAAAACCTTATATGGTTGATGTTTATGTTGTTCGGAGTGTTTGGCTGTGTTGTTAAGGTCGGGTAGTCGTTTGACGTAAGCCAATAATCAACACGCATCTGATCGCTTTCGATTTGCTTGGCGATAGTTGGCCTAGGTTCAGGAATTGCCTGGCCATTCTGAAATGCCCATTTCAGACGTCTGAATATTGTCCTTAGAAGAAATTTACTTCCAGATTCAGACGTCTGAATTTTATATTCCAGACGTCTGAATTGGTTAAATTTCGACCAGAAAGGAAATAGGCAAAATATTGCCTATTTCAGACGTCTAGATGGTTGGATTCAGACGTCTGAATTCTGTTGGGAAAAACCAATTGATTTCCAGATTCAGACGTCTGAATCCATTCTTTCAGACGTCTGAATATGCTGTTTTTGGCCTATTTGCCTTGTTCGTTTAATTTTCCAAATTTGATCGATGTATATTGATTCCAATTAGTTGCTTATGCATATTTGACCTTGATAATTCCTTTTTGAATTCATTCACGGGTTTTTATAAATTATTTCTTCAAATCGTATTAAAAGTTCGCTTCTCCGATTTATAAATTCTATTTAAACCACACGTACAATTTCGCACTTCGAGCGAAGTGGAAGGGTGATTAAATGGTTGGGGAAAACACGGACCATGAATCTGTGCGTTTATCTTTCCGATTAATCCCCGACCTATTCAATTGATCGTTTTGACCTTCGGGTTTGGTTTACCGATGATATGAGGTGAATTTTGTACTACTTTGAGTGTGAAATAAACTAACGGATAGTAAACCATTTAGTGCAAATGGGTGGTTATGGGACTCACGTTACCACTTTTCGGATTTCTTTCTGGGAGTTTGTGACATATATTGCCTTTGGGATAGTGTCTTCGGACTGTCTCCTTCTGGCTTGTTGCCTTTAGTATCGCTTTCGATGTTGGCCGTTATGCGCCACATGGGTGATATTGGGTTGCTATAGTATCGCTTCCGATGTTGGCCGTTATGCGCTACATGGGTGATATTGGGTTGCTATTGTATCGCTTCCGATGTTGGCCGTTATGCGCCACATGGGTGATATTAGGTTGCCATATTGTATTGCTTTCGGAGTTGGTCATTCGTTACCGCTCGAGCAATTTTTATGATGTTTCAATTGAGATGTATATTCCCTAGGTATCGCCCCTCGGTGTAGGTCTTTTTGAACCACACGATATGTAGTGATCACCTTGTGAACTTGTATACCATATTGGTATTTGTTATTTGCCTTTTGGCTTGTTTTGGGATATTCCTATCCTTTGTTTCTATGAGTTGCCGATGATATGAGGCTTGTTTGTTATGATATGATTCATCTTATGTTAGATGGTTGTGTTATCTCTTTTAGAGATATTTGATATACATTGTGACCTTGCAGGTTTATTGTTATTCAGTTTATCTAATTGATTGGTTTAGCTAGACTAACCCGTGTATTTATTACTCGGGTCAGACCGAGTTGCTTCAGGTTAGGTGCTTCGACATAGCCTATTTTGCTTCCGCATGGACTATTCAGCTTGTTCCTTTTTGTTAAAGCTTTTTGTGTAGTCCTATTTTGTTGTAACTCTGATATGTATTCTATTGACTCGTCTGTATATTGTGGTCTGCTATACCACCTGACATGTATTATTTTGTATACTCTGTTATGTATTCAGTATATGTGTATATGATGATCTACTGTTCTGTGATTTATATTACATTTGAGTTATTATATTCTGTTCTGTTAAATCCAACCACCTATGGTTTTGTTTTAAGTATGCATTGGATATGTCGATCTGTTGGGTATGATTATTGTCGACGTATTTAATGGGTAATTAGAGCAAGGCTATAGATGGTCGCTCCTATCCAGCCTTATTCTCCGTGTTAGCAGACGGTATTATATATTAATGCTCTTTGCTAGCGTGGGTATAGAGGTGGGGCGTCACAGCGTGGTATAAAAGCTGAGTTCAGAACAAAATATGATAAACACAGAATAGATGCACATATTATGGTACATCAAAGTGTACAAGCGATACAAATCTTTGAATCATTGTGTCCCTTTATTCCATCAGGGTTAGATAGAATTTGGGAATACGTCTAGGAATGCATTTAATTCCGTAGTATTCCATATTGCAATATCTACCTTGTGAATAATCTTGTTCTTATCTTACCTTCAGCGTATGGCTGGAAGAGGCAGGGGATGACGTTCAGATGTTGGGCAATCCAGTGGCTCACATCCGGATGGCGTATATATGTCTGCTGATCAGTTTTTGGAATTGTTTAGGAGCACTCCGCCTCTAGTTCCTCCTCGAGTGTCTCCACCTCGCAAGTCTGCCTTTGCACGTCAGTGTAGTGATTTTGCTCATCTTGGAGGAAAGCCGTTTAAGGGTTCCGAGTCTATTCTTGAAGTCCAAGCTTGGCTTCGCACGTGCGAGCGTATCTTCTCTCGCATGGATCTTTCTGACCATGATAGAGTTCTTGTGACTTCTAGTTTGTTACAAGAGCGTGCTCTTGATTGGTATGAGCTTCTTGTAGCTGAGATTGGTGAGTCTACTCTTTCTTGGACTCAGTTTCGGGGACGATTTGAACTCAAGTTCGTTCCTGAATCTGAAAAAGTTTTATTGACCCGTCGCTTCCTTGAGTTGAAGCAAGGGAAATCTTCTGTTTCTGAGTATGTTGCATCATTCGAGGCTTTATCTCAGTATGGTCTTGAATTCATCAGCACTTCTTACAAGAAGAATTTGAAGTTTGTTCCTGGCCTTAAGAAATATCTTAAGAAGTCTTTGTTGCTCTAGCTTAAACTTTCTTTTGATGAGTTGGTTGATTCGGCACTTCATCTCGAGACCGTCGAGAAGGACTGTGATAGTGATGTTAATTTTGAGGTTTCTAAGAACCCCAACAAGAGGCCGTTTCCAATTCAGAAGAAGCCTTTTCCTTCTAAGAAGAAGAAGACTGGTGGTCCTAGCTCTCAGCCTCAGTCTTTCGGAACGCCTTTCGTTTGAAAGTGTTTTAATTGTGGTTCCCCAGATCATATTATTTGAGCTTGTCCTAAGCCTCTCTTCTGCCGCTACATCAAGAAGGAAGGTCATCGTGTTTCCACTTGTCCCATTGCTCCGAATAATTCTTCATCTGGCAAGTTAAATGTAGCAAATGCTTCTGGAGGTCCTTCTCAGTCCAAAGGTATATCTTCATCTATTTGGGAAGGTTCTATTTTATTTCATGATCATAGTATACGAGTTCTTTTCGATACGGGAGCTTCACATTCTTTCGTATCGAAGAAGCTCGTTGATGATTTATCTTTGGATGTTTCTTGTTTGATTACTTCTTTAAGGATAGCGAATCCAATTGAGGGATCCGCGACCCTTAGTTTGCTTTGTGATGATGTTGAGATTGTTTTATGTGGTTTTTCTTTTCGTGCGAATCTACACGTTATTTCTTGTCTGGGATTTGATATGATTTTGGGTATGGACTGGCTAGTGAGATATGATGCCAGGATTATTTGCTCAGAGAGAACTATATATCTTCGACATCCAGATTTGCCTACTCAGCTATCTCTTATTCTTCGGGATGTGGATAATTCCGATATGGCTTTGTATTTTCTTGACTCGCGAGATGATGATGATATATCTCGTATTCCGGTTGCTTGTGACTTTTTTGATGTTTTTGAGCCTGTATCGAATTTGCCACCCAAACGGGCAATTGAGTTCCGCATTGATCTCATTCCAGGCGCGCAGCCAGTTAGTCGTCCTCCTACGAGGATGTCTACAAAGGAAAATGAGGAACTCAAGAAGCAGCTTTTAGAGCTTGAGTCCAAGCAGTTGATTCAGTCCAGTTTTTCTCCGTGGGGATCCGCGGTCGTCTTTGTGAAGAAGTCTGATGGAACTCTTAGGCTTTGCATTGACTATCGCAAGCTTAACGAGTTGACCATTAGGAATAGGTATCCGTTGCCTAGGATCGATGATATGTTCGATCTATTGAGTGGTGCTAAGGTCTTTTCTCAGCTAGACCTTGCCACAGGTTTTCATCAATTATGAGTCGTGGAGGATAGCATACATCTTACAGCTTTCCGCACTCGATATGGTTCTTTCGAGTGGCTCGTTATGCCGTTCGGTTTGTCGAACGCTCCTGCTTTCTTTGTTGATCTCACGAATCGGGTATTTCGGGAATATCTCGATAAGTTCGTGCTTGTCTTCATTGATGATATCCTTATTTATTCTAAGTCTGAAGCTGAGCATGCTAATCATTTGAGAATTGTCTTGAGTACCCTCCGTCGTCGTCGTCTTAGAGCTAAATTCTCCAAATGCCACTTTTGGGAGAATAAGGTTAAGTTCTTAGGCCATGTTGTATCTTCCGATGGCATTTTTGTCGATCCCTCAAAGATCGAAGCCATTCAGAATTGGAAGAGGCCTGAGAATGTTCATGAGATTCGTAGTTTCCTTGGATTGGTGGGGTATTACCGTCGGTTCATTAAGGATTTTTCCCGTGTTGTGCTTCCTCTCACCTGCCTTACTCGCAAGGGCATTCATTTTATTTGGTCGGACAAGTGTGAAGCTTCCTTTCAGACATTAAAGGAACTTCTCACTAATGCTCCTATTCTTGTGGTTCCCGAAGGGAATCATGATCTTGTTGTCTACACCGATGCTTGTGGTAGTGGTCTCGGTGCTGTTCTTATGCAGAAGGATCGGGTAGTTGCTTATGCTTCTAGGCAACTACGTCCGAATGAAGTTCGCTATGCCACTCATGATCTTGAGCTTGCCGCCATTGTCTTTGCCTTGAAGATTTGGCGACATTATTTATTGGGCGAGCACTTCATTCTCTATACCAATCATAAATCTTTGAAGTACTTGTTCACTCAGAAGGAACTCAATATGAGACAACAGCGTTGGCTCTAATTTCTTGCTTCTTATGACTTTGATATCCAGTATACCCCTGGTAAGGGTAATCGTGTTGCAGATGCGCTTAGTCACAAACATTCGGCTGTTATTTCTATGATGTTTGCCGAATGGGATGTTCTTGAGACTCTATCTTTTTGTGAAATTCGTGATCGAGGTTCATCTTCCGATTCTCCTAGTCTATTATTTAGTTTGGGAGCTCGACCTATTTTATTGGATAGTATTGCCGATGGTCAGCGCCGTGATCCTGAGTTGTTGCGTCTTATTCAGCTTTGTGAGTCTGGATCTTGCGATGAGGCGTTGCAAGATTTCAGCATTGATTCTCATGGGTGTCTTCGTAAGAAGAACCGTCTTTTTGTGCCTTCTGATCTTGCACTTAGGCATGACATTCTTGATGATTGTCACCGTTCTAAGTATACCATTCATCCCGGTAGTAGCAATATATATGCCGATATGCGTCGTCTTTATTATTGGGAAGGCATGAAGCGCGATGTGGCGAGTTATGTGAGCAATTGCATACTTGTCAGCGTTTTAAAGCCGAGCATCAGCGTCCTTCGGGCCTTCTTCAGCCTCTTGAGATTCCATTGTGGAAATGGGATCCAATTTCTATGGATTTCATAGACGGCCTACCTCGTTCAAAATCTGGCCATTCTAGCATTTGGGTTATTGTTGATCGCCTCACCAAATCTGCTCACTTTGTCCCTATTAAGTCTAATAGGACTGCTTCGCTTTTGGCTAAGTTGTATGTCAAGGAAATCGTGAGACTTCACGGTGTTCCTAGTTCTATTGTGAGTGATCATGATCCTTTATTCACGAGTCATTTTTGGAAGAGTCTTCAGTAAGCTTTGGGAACCAGGCTTAATTTTTCTATAGCTTATCATCCCCAGTCTGACGAACAGACTGAACGGGTGAATCGTATCTTGGAAGATCTTGTCCGTATTTGTATTTTTGATTTTGGTGGAAGATGGGAGGATCACCTACCTCTAGTAGAGTTCTCCTACAACAACAGTTTTCAGTCTAGTATCGGTATGGCTCCTTTCGAAGCCTTATACGGAAGGCCATGTCGATCACCTTCATGTTGGTTGGAATCTGGGGAGAAGCTTATTCTTGGCCCGGACTTTGTTCGTCATTCTTCTGAGAAGATTAATCTTATTCGATTGAGAATGAAAGAGGCGCAGAGTCGTCAGAAATCCTACGCAGACAACCGTAGGAAGCCTCTCGAGTTCTCGATCGGCGATCTGCTTTTTATTCGTGTTTCTCCTTTGAAGGAGGTTATGCGCTCTAGTACGACTGGAAAATTGGCTCCTCGTTATATAGGACCATTTTCTATCACTGAATGTATTGGCCCTGTGGCTTATAGAGTTTCACTTCCAGCTCATTTATCTGGCATTCATGCCGTGTTTCACGTCTCGCAACTTCGGAAGTGTCTTCGGGGGTCGGATTCTGTTATTACTTCTCTTGATTTGCAAGAGCTTGAGATCTCACCGGACTTATCTATTGTACAGCAACCTATTCGCGTGCTCGACACGGAGGTGCGACACCTTCGGAACAAGGACGTGCCGCTCGTTAAAGTTCAATGGTCCGCTAATCCCAATGACTGTACTTGGGAAACCAGAGAGTACATCGAGCGATCTTATCCGGGTTTTCTATCTTTGCTTGTTGATGGTGAGATTATCTTTTCGTTTCTAACTTGTTTCCTTCTCTTTTGAATGTTGTATGTATGTAGTTGTTACAAATACCGTTTTTAGGAATTGCGGGGACGCAATTTTGTAAGGAGGGGAGATCTGTAACAACCCGCATAATTAACGATTTTATATTTAAATGTTTTATTTAAATATAGCGTCGTTAGTCGGATTTTGGGTCCGAAATGTTACTTTTTGCAAATGGCCGAATTGGGTCTCGAAACCACCTCCATTGATTCCAAAATGGCGTTTGCGATCTTTTTGAGTATAAGCTTTGATATATTTGGAGTAAGTCGAATTTTGCTATTTGTTAAGTGGGCTTTTGGGTTTGGGTTTCACCCAAACTGTTCTATAAACCAACTCAGCCCTTCTCTCCTTCCATTCACTTATTCATTTCATTAAACTTAAGCTAAAAACTGATAATGGTGTAAGAGAATGGGAATTAGAAACTCCTAGCCCTAGTTTACTTGCAAATCCAAATTCTTGCTCCAAAATCATAGAGAAGCTATTGGTAAGTCTCTCTTCTTCTTCTCCAACTCTTTCTCCTTCAATTTCAGAAAGTTTTCCTAAACCTAATTTAGGAAAATACTTGTTTGTTCTTAGATTGAAGCTTGTTGGGTTGTAGTAGTGATTAGTTGGCCTTTTCCTTGTGATTTAGCTCCTCCATCTTCTTTGTTTGTGAGATTAAAAGGTGAGTTTCTAACTCACATCTATTTCTTTTGATATCATTGATGTTAGGAATGAATTCCTAATATATGTTCATGTTCAATTGCTTTCGAATTGGATTGTTTTGGTGAAATTACCAAATATTGGATTTTGAAGCCAAATGTATGAAAAACCTTATATGGTTGATGTTTATGTTGTTCTGAGTGTTTGGGTGTGTTGTTAAGGTCGGGTAGTCATTTGACGTAAGCCCATAATCAACACGCATCCGATCGCTTTCGATTTGCTTGGCCATAGTTGGCCTAGGTTCAAGAATTGCCTGGCCATCTGGTTTAAGACGTCTGAAATGCCCATTTCAGACGTCTGAATATTGTCCTTGGAAGAAATTTACTTCCAGATTCAGACGTCTGAATTTTATATTCCATATGTCTGAATTGGTTAAATTTCGACTAGAAAGGAAATAGGCAAAATATTGCCCATTTCAAACGTCTGGATGGTTGGATTCAGACGTCTGAATTCTGTTGGGAAAAACCAATTGATTTCCAGATTCAGACGTCTGAATCCATTCTTTCAGACGTCTGAATATGCTGTTTTTGGCCTATTTGCCTTGTTCGTTTAATTTTCCAAATTTGATCGATGTATATTGATTCCAATTAGTTGCTTATGCATATTTGACCTTGATAATTCCTTTTTGAATTCATTCATGGGTTTTTATAAATTATTTCTTCAAATCGTATTAAAAGTTCACTTCTCCGATTTATAAATTCTATTTAAACCACACGTACAATTTCGCACTTCGAGCGAAGTGGAAGGGTGATTAAATGGTTGGGTAAAACACGGACCATGAATCTGTGCGTTTATCTTTCCGATTAATCTTCGACCTATTCAATTGATCGTTTTGACCTTCGGGTTTGGTTTACCGATGATATGAGGTGAATTTTGTACTGCTTTGAGTGTGAAATAAAATAACGGATAGTAAACCGTTTAGTGAGAACGGGTGGTTATGGGACTCACGTTACCACTTTTCGGATTTCTTTCTGGGAGTTTGTGACACATATTGCCTTTAGGATAGTGTCTTCGGACTGTCTCCTTCTGGCTTGTTGCCTTTAGTATCGCTTTCGATGTTTGCCGTTATGCGCCACATGGGTGATATTGGGTTGCTATAGTATCGCTTCCGATGTTGGCCGTTATGCGCCACATGGGTGATATTGGGTTGCTATTGTATCGCTTCCGATGTTGGCCGTTATGCACCACATGGGTGATATTAGGTTGCCCTATTGTATTGCTTTCGGAGTTGTTCATTCGTTACCGCTCGAGCAATTTTTATGATGTTTCAATTGAGATGTATATTCCCTAGGTATCGCCCCTCGGTGTAGGTCTTTTTGAACGACACGATATGTAGTGATCACCTTGTGAACTTGTATACCATATTGGTTTTTGTTATTTGCCTTTTGGCTTGTTTTGGGATATTCCTATCCTTTGTTTCTATGAGTTGCCGATGATATGAGGCTTGTTTGTTATGATATGATTCATCTTATGTTAGATGGTTGTGTTATCTCTTTTAGAGATATTTGATATACATTGTGACCTTGCAGGTTTATTGTTATTCAGTTTATCTAACTGATTGGTTTAGCTAGACTGACCCGTGTATTTATTACTCGGGTCAGACCGAGTTGTTTCAGGTTAGGTGCTTCGGACTTAGCCTATTTTGCTTCCGCATGGACTATTCAGCTTGTTCCTTTTTGTTAAAGCTTTTTGTGTAGTCCTATTTTATTGTAACTCTGATATGTATTCTATTGACTCGTTTGTATATTGTGGTCTGCTATACCACCTGACATGTATTATTTTGTATACTCTGTTATGTATTCAGTATATGTGTATATGATGATCTACTGTTCTGTGATGTATATTACATTTGAGTTATTATATTCTGTTCTGTTAAATCTAACCACCTATGGTTTTGTTTTAAGTATGCATTGGATATGTCGATCTGTTGGGTATGATTATTGTCGACGTATTTAATGGGTAATTAGAGCAAGGCTATAGATGGTCGCTCCTATCCAGCCTTATTCTTCGTGTTAGCAGACGGTATTATCTGTTAATGCTCTTTGCTAGCGTGGGTATAGAGGTGGGGCGTCACATAATTTTAACAGATATCACTTACCAAGTAAATATTTATTAAAAGAAAAGTATCAATTCAGATTTAATTAACAAAAATATATCAATTCAATTTAATATTTAGTGCAGATTATTAAATTGATATTGCTAGAAAATTCCGGGTCGTCACACTATCTCATGGTAGCTAGCCATTAATTTTTGACACACGAATGGCCCGAAAACCATGGGGCGCTACCCCACATGTGTGAGTCGAAATCACACAGAAACAGGGTCTAGTCTAAATCGCAGACAAAGAGACATCGCACAATTGCTAGTCTAAATCACAAAATTGATCGTCATGATCATCAAGAAGTGTCAATTACAGTAAGCTAGTAAATATATGAGCTTAGCATCATGTCCCATAACCACTAGCTTAACTTAAAATATTTACGAACAAATTGTAGATTTCCACAAGAAAATTGTCACAAGAGATTCACTCGAACAAGTCCAAAAATTATCCGACGAAGTAAATGCAAGCGTTTCATACCACTTGTTTTACTAAGTCGTTTAATTAGATTTCTCATACGAGTGAGGAAAAGGTTTGTATATACTAATAGATTGGAAAACGGTTTAAGAGAACGAGTTTTGTAATAAAATAGTGTTGAAATCATTTGATGAAAGAGTTTTGATATTTACTACTAGTATTGAAACCTTTATGTTTTTAAACTGACAAGTCATTGAAATGATTGTAGAAACAATCAATCACCAAAATTCACTTTCGAAGTCGTGAATAAAATCCAAAGAAATTGATACCAAATCCACCAAAAGGGATATTCCAAAAATTCCCGAAGAAAAGAAGTCATCAAAGTCAATAACAAATGATAACAACAAATAGGGAAGTAACACGAATCGATTAAATTTGGAAACCACGCAAAATGGGAGAAATAGGCAAAACAGCATCAGGTCGGTCGGCCGGCAACAGAGCTCGTTCGACCGGAACCAGTTTTGAAAAAATTCTCGGGAAGCAGGTCGGTCAGCTGAGCCCTGTAGCCGGTCGACTGGACCAGAGACAGAAAGGTGCTTATGCACTTTAGTAGCAGGTCGGTCGACGGGCCCAGGGGTTCGGTCGGCCGTACCTGATGTTATGCAAATTGATCCCTGTTTCAAATGAGGTGCAAACTCGTTCAATTTGCAATCGGACAAGCACGGACGCTAGGGGATTACGCCCATCGGCTACCCGGTCATGTTGGCTCCTCGATGCATCACCAAAAACATGTTCCAACATTCAAGTTATGATTTTTAAGGATTTGAACTCAAAACACTAAAAATTGGAATATTCACCAAATCAATCCAAACCAAAAGCAATTGCACAAGAATAAGTGTTAGGAATTCATTCCTAACAATCAAAGATAATTATAAGCATAGATGTGAGATAAAAATCTCACCTTTTGAACCCAAACAAATGAAGAAGAAGCTCGAAAGCAAAGGAGAATCAACCACTCTTCAAATCCAAAACAAGAAGCTTGATTCTAAGCTTTAAAATAAGAACATTCCAAAAGTTAGCTTTAGGAATTTCTGAAATTGATGAGAGAATGAGTTGGAGAAAAAGAAGAGAAGGCTTACCAATGGGTTCCCTTGAATTTGGAGCTGGAAGTTGGATTTGCTAATGAAGACTAGGGCTTGGAGTTTTAATTTCCTCTTCCACTCTCCATTGTTATAAAAGCTTGAATATTAGGAAATGAGGAATGAAGTAATGAAGAGGAGAAGGGGTTGGGACTGAATACATAAGTGGGGTTAATTGGCTCAGCCCTAACCAAAGCCCTAAGTGAAAAAGTAGCAAAATTCCACTAACTCCAAACATATCAAAGTTTACACTTAAAAAGATCGCAAACGGCGTTTTGAACTCAACGGAAGTGGTCTCCGGTGCTAATTCAACTGTTTGCAAAAAGTTTCTTTTCGAACTAAATTTCGAGTATCGATAAAATATTTAAATAGAATATTTAAATACAAAACTGATAAATATACGGGTTGTTATAGACTCCCCTCCTTAAAGAAATTGCGTCCTCGCAATAATTAAGAATAAGATATAGAGTAACAACCATAAAAGCATATTAACACAAAAGAATTTTGAAGCAAGAAGTTCACCCTAAAGAGCATGAGAAAGTAAGTCAGGATGCGTTCGCTCGATGAGCTCTCTATATTCCCATGGACAATCCTTGGGATTTGAAGACCATTGAACTTTAACAAGCAGAACATCTTTATTTCGAAGTCGTTTACCTCCGAAACAATAATTTAAATAGGATGCTGCTCATAAGTTAAATTAGGCGAAACTTCAATCTCTTCCACAACACCGGGCTCAAGAATAGAATCAGAATCTCGAACGCACTTCCGTAATTAAGAAACATGAAACATGTCATGCATAGCGGAAAAATGAGCCAGTAACAAAAGGCGATAAGCCATGGAACCAATACGTTCAGTGATAGGAAATGGCCCAATATATTGAGGTGCTAACTTTCCCGACCGATTGAAACGTACAATACCTTTCATTGGTGAAACATGAATAAAAAAAGATCTCCAACAGAAAATTCTAATTTCCTTCTCTGCTTATCGGCATAGGATTTTTGTCTACTCTGGGCTTCTTTCATCCTACGCCGAATAAGGTCAATCTTTTCTGTGGAATCCCAAATAAAATCTGGACCTAAAACCAGCTTCTCACCGGCCTCAAGCCAACAAGAAGGAGATCGGCATGGCCATCCACAGAGTGCCTCGAAAGGTGCCATACAAATACTAGATTGGAAGCTATTATTATAGGAAAATTCAACAAGAGGAATAAGATCTTCCCAGCTTCCACCGAAATCGAGCACACAAGCACGAAGAAGATCTTCAAGAGTTTGATTCACACGCTCGGTTTGTCCATCGGACTGGGGGTGATAAGCGGTTCTAAAATTAAGCTTCGTTCCTAAAGCTTTTTGAAGACTGTTCCAAAATCCACTAGTAAACAATGGATCGCGATCACTAACAATGGAAGTAGGAACTCCATGTAATTTAACAATCTGTTTAACGAAGAGTTTGGCCAAAAGAGGAACGGTTCGGTTAAACCGAACGGTAATAAAATTGGCAGATTTAGTAAGTCTATCAACTATAACCCATAAGCTATCATGACCTGAACTAGAACGGGGAAGGCCGTCAATAAAATCCATGGAAATTTGATCCCACTTCTAAATTGGAATTTCTAAAGGTTGCAATAACACACCAGGCCTTTGATGTTCGGCCTTGACAAGTTGGCAAGTCATGCAACACTTAACAAAGTTAGCAATATCAGATTTCATCCCCTCCCAATAATAAAGTCGCTTCATATCCGCGTATACTTTACTACTACCGGGATGAATGGTAAATTTAGAACGATGTGAATCTTCTAAAATATCTTTACGAAGATCACTAATATTTGGCACGATAAATCTACCAAATTTTCGAATGCCGCCACGAGAATCAATATCAAAGTCTCTCAAACCTTCAATAACAATTTTATCCTTAATATTTTGGCCAAGAAGAGCCAATTCGGGATCTAGCCTTTGAGCTTCAAGAATGCGGTCTAAAAGAGAAGGATGAGCCTCAAGGCTACATAAAAAAAGAGATGAACATAAATCGGATACGCGCTCTCAAATCTCACAAGTGGATAAAATCTCGAGATTGTTCCATTCGGATATCATCATGGAAACAACTGCTTGTTATTTACGGTTAAGAGCATCGTCGACACGATTACCCTTACCGGGAGTATAAAGGATATCAAGATCATAAGGTGCAAGGAACTCGAGCCAACGGTGTTGACGCAAATTAAGTTCCTTTTGAGAAAATAAATATTTCAAAGACTTATGATCCGTGTAAAGAATAAATTTCTCTCCCAAAAGATAATGACGCCAAATTCGAAGGGCAAAAGCAATAGCCGCGAGTTCTAAATCATGTGTGGCATATCTAGTCTCGGTCGGCTTCAATTGCCTAGAAGCATAAGCAATAACGCGTTCTTTTTGCATAAGAACGGCACCCAAACCAATGCGACTAACATCGGTATAAACAATAAAATCTTGGTTTTCATCGGGAATCACAAGAATAGGAGCATCGGAAAGGAGTTCTTTTAATTTCTAAAAAGAGGCTTCACATTTGCCCGACCAAATGTATTTAACTCCCTTCTTAGTCAAGCCAGTGAGAGGCACGGCAATTTTAGAAAAGTCTTTAATGAAACGACGGTAATAACCCGCCAATCCGAGAAAACTACGAATCTCTGTCACACTCTCCGGTCTCTTCCAATCTTGAATCGCTTCAATCTTTGAAGGATCCACAGAAATTTCGGATTCGGAAATAATATGACCGAGAAACTTCACACAAGATCGCCAAAAATGGCATTTAGAAAACTTCGCCTTTAATTGATTACTCCTAAGAGTTTCCAACACATTCCGAAGATGCTTTTCATGCTCCTCCTCGGTTTTTGAATACACAAGAATATCATCAATAAAGATGAGAACAAACCGATCGATGAAACCTTTGAAAACTCGATTCATAAGGTCAACGAAATAAGCCGGAGCATTCGTTAAACCAAATGGCATAATAAGCCATTCATAAGATCCATAACGAGTACGGAACGATGTCAAAGGAATACTATCCTCTGCAATACGAAGCTGATGAAAACTGGTAGCCAAGTCCAATTGTGAAAAAACTCTAGCACCACTATGTTGATCGAATAGGTCATCAATCCGAGGTAAAGGATACTTATTTTTGATAGTAAGATCATTAAGCTTGCGATAATCAACGCAAAGTCTAAGAGTACCGTCGAAATTCTTCATAAAAATTGCCGAATCTCCCCAAGGCGAGGAACTAGAGTGAATAAATTGCTTCGTTTCCAAATCGGATAATTGTATGTGCATCTCCTCATTTTCCTTATTAGACATGCGATAAGGAGGACGAGTAATAGGTTGAGCTCCTGGGGTAAGATTAATTCTGAACCCAATTGCTCGCTTAGGTGGTAGTCCTAAAACAGACGGGCTCTAATATGTCGGAAAATTCACGAACAACGTGAATAAGAGCAATGATATTCCTCATCATCATTATCGTCATCACGAGGATTTAGAGAATATAAAGATACAGTCAAAGAGGAATCCGAATCATTAAGAATAATAGAAATCTTCTTTTCAGATAGAGGTTGTCGAAGATGAATAGTCCACTCAGGACACAGGATATGAGCTTCATAACGGTTAAGCCAATCCATTCCCAAAATCATTCCAAAGCCTAAATAACGCATGACATGCAAATCGGCTAGGAAGGAAAAATCATACAAAATAATCTCCACATCTTTACAAAGCAAACTAAGCATTGCGGATCCACCAACCTGATTTGCAATTCTCAAAGAAGTCACTAAAGTAACAACACTTAAATAAAAAGTATCAACAAGCTCTTTCGATATAAAAGAATGGGATGCTCCCGTATCAAAAAGAACTCGAATAGGTTGATCACAAAATATAATAATACCATCAAGGATAGAATGAGAAATACCTTGACCACAAGATGTGTTAACAGGGGCTTGAGCAACATTAAGATTTCCCTCCTTTCTATTTTGAAGTTTGGGACAAGAAGATAAATAATGATCCGGGCTTTTGCAATAGCGACAAGTACAAGGCTTTGAACACTTGTTCGCAAAATGGTCTCTTGAACCACAGTTAAAGCATTTTCCTTCAGTAGAGGAAAAACTCTTCGCGGCAGGAGTTGCCTGTTTACCCTTTTTACTGGGATAAGGACCTTTAAATTTGTTTGGCCTCTTCTTGTTGTTGAAGTTTGGTTTGGAACCCACCACTTCAACATCACTTTCCCTATCCGCCTCTTCAAGACGAAGAGCGATATCAATGAGTTGGTCGAAGGGAACTCCTAATTTTAGAAGTAATGGCTTCTTGAGATTTTTGTTTAAGCCATAGACAAATCTTTGGTTCTTCTTCAATGGGGTGCTGATGTATTCAACCCCATATTTGGAAAGAGACTCGAAGGATGCAACATAATCAGTCACGGAGGCTTTACCCTAAACAAGGTCTATGAAACGCCGAGCCAATGTCACTTTCTCTACTTCTGGCATGAATTTTAATTCGAAGCGTTCCTGGAAGTGCTCCCAGGTGAGATCCGCTTCATTAATCTCAGAAATAAGAAGTCCGTACCAGTCCAATGCTCTCTCTTGGAGCATACTGGAAGCCACCTGAACACGGTGAAGATCGACAAGATTCATGCGAACGAAGATTCGATAACAGGTCCTCAACCATGCCTGGACCACGATGAAGTTTCAGAACCTTTAAATGGCTTCCCACCCAGGTTGGTGTAATCGTTGCACAAATGTGCAAACCCAGATTTAGGGTGAGTAGGTGCCGGATTAGAACCAGCTGCTTGAGCATTCGTGACAAGGTTAAGAAGTTGTTGGGTAGTCATAAAAACTCCATCTTGGGGTGGAGCACTAGATGGTCCATCTCTGGGACGACCTGGTCTAACCATTTCTCTTCCTTAAGAAAGAAAGAAGGAAGAAGAAGAAGGTTATTCACAAAGTGAATATCAAGCAATCTTGATAGATAAAATAAGGAATCATAAAGAAAATAGGATGAATCGGTACGAAGACTCGAATTAAATCCTAAAGCACGACTCCTAAGATAGACTTAGGACGATGATCCTTGCTAAGTTATTCTACATAGGCTCCGATACCAAGCTGTGACGCCCCACCTCTATACCCACGCTAGCCAAGAACATTACGGAGTAATGCTGTCAACTAGCACGGAGAATAAGGCTGTTGAGGAGCGACCATCTGTGTAATATCTTTGTGCGAGTACTGATATATCAGATAAAATATAACTTGCATGCCGGAAATCCGACATACCGACACAAACTCAAAGTGACTACATAGTGGCTATAGTGTCTTCGGAAAAAAATATAGAAATAAACATAACACAAATCAGTCACAGATAATTCATATCACAATGGCGGAAGAAGATATGAACATATAACTAACACATGAAAGTGTACATCCGAGTAGTGGTCAAAAGATCCACAATAATACAGAAGAATAGCAACACGTGCTATACAAAAGAATACAACTATGAGTCTATATCTCAAGTGTATACAACAAAAACTGCTAATATAAATAGTTAGGCAAAAGTCAGAGTAATGAATACCTACGGAGAAGTCAAGCAGAAGCACTTGTAACATCTCGGTCTGACCCGAGTATTATTTATAAGAAAATAATAAACGGATCAGTCTAGCTATAAATATCAGATGACATGATATAATAAGAGAAATGGCATAAACATGTGACAACCATACGGGCATACTACAATAAGTATGTAATTGAAACTCTACATGAGATTAATCAATATCACAAAAATCTTCACAAAGATCCAAAAAGGGTATCATACCCAAAACTTGTATTCACAACAGGTCAATGACACACGAATTCACCAATGCACGAAAAAGGGTTTCATACCAAAAACTTGTATTCACAACAAGTCAATGACACACGAATTCACCAATGCACGAAAAAGGGTTTCATACCCAAAACTTGTATTCACAATAAGTCAATGACACACGAATTCACCAATGCACAAAAATTGATAAATCATATCAATGAAAATCTCTAAAATTGGTGAAGCATAAATTCCAGAATTCAACACACGAAATCCAGAAATCATAAAAAGGGGGAGGCCTATCACACGAACGGTGGCATGAAAACTCACCTACATATGTATCACACGAACGAGACGCTATCTCATGGTAGCTAGCCATTAATTTTTGACACACGAATGGCCGAAGACCATGGGGCGCTACCCCACATGTGTGAGTCGAAATCACACAGAAACGGGGTCTAGTCTAAATTGCAGACAAAGAGACATCGCGCAATTTCTAGTCTAAATCACAAAAATGATCGTCATGATCATCAAGAAGTGTCAATTACAATAAGCTAGTAAATATATGATCTTAGCTTCATGTCCCATAACCACTAGCTTAACTTAAATATTTACGAACAAATTGTAGATTTCCACTAGTGTTAACGCTAAAATTTGAACGCTAACACCCCGGTGTATGAGTTATAGTTGTGAAAGCACCACCCGAAAGCTCGGGAACAGATTATAAGCAGAAAACAGTAGAAAAGCAGCAAACGACAACAATTTTATAGTGGTTCGGCTTAAGGGTATTGCCTACGTCCACTTTAAGTACTTTTATTAATGATCTCGTTACAAGCTGATACAATTCTTCTCAAGTACAATATATTTCAAGTTACAAGAGATTTGGAACAAGTAGCTCAAGCTTCTATGTCAATTAAAGTCCTTGAATTCAAGTTGAAGATGTGTAGTTTCTTCGTGAAGTTCTTCGAAGTATTCCTTTGATCTCGAAAGCTCTAAGTGTTGATGGAGTTCTCAATGCAGCAAGGTAACGGTCTCTCAAGAGAATGTGCCAAAAGTCCTTTGAATGTTGGAGGTGGCTATGTATTTATAGGCAAGCTTGGACATGAATTCTGCGCATAAGTCCTGAGTCGTGACCGACTCAAGCTAAGTCGTCCCCGAGTCAGGCTAAGTCGTGGTTGACTTATAAAACCAACCTTTCCCCTCTTCATGGTTTATTCCTAGGCATTGTGGCGATGGGTTACGACTCAACGATTTTGAGTCGTGGACGAGTCATGGTGAGTCGCCCCATGTTAACTCAAGGTCGAACTGCTGGCTTGGTCCCAAGAGATAAGTCGTTCCCGAGTCAACTTATCATAACTCCTCTCATATTAGCATGTGTCGTACTCGACTTATCATAAGTCGTAGGTATCCATAAGTCGTGACATTCCTTACGTCGTTCCTTAGGATGAGTCGCGAACCTGTTGAGTCGTTGAACCATGAGTCGTTGAGTCATGAGTCGCTGAGTCATGAGTCGCTGAGTCATGAACTTCCATAAGTCGCACAACAGTTGAGTCGGAGACTAGCTGAGTCGGTCTTTGATGAGTCGGACCTAGATCATATGAGTCGGTGAGTTCCCTCTTCGGTCATTGAGTCGTACGCGAGTTAATTGTACTTGGCTTTCTGATTTGCACACTTGAACCGCTAACGACTCATGGTGAGTCGTAAATCTTCTGAGTCGCTTAATGCTTTATCTGATGAGTCGGCCCAAGCTTCAGTGGGGTTAACATTTGCCCCTCGAAGCACACGCCTAAGTCGTAGGTCGCGTGCTTCGACTTATCTTACCCCGCGTGTGCCGACTCATATCCTACTACCTTGGTATATAAATAGCATGAATCGTCATTCTTATCTTCTTCCTCTTTTACCAATCTCGTGAGTCGTTTTCCGCCATTAACACATCTCCAAGCTCCCAAAAGCAATTTCAACTCAAAATCTCCTCCGATCATCTCTGACATCACACCACGTAAGCAATTTCGCCTCCTTTCTGATTGTCGATCATCATTTCCCTGTGCGCACCGTCCTTATCTTCAATTTATCCCCTTGAGCTTTGCGAGTTAGGTTTCCCTAATCATTGATGGATTGAGGATTGTCTGATCCAATGATCTGCGACTTGAGGCGATCTACTTAACGCGATAAGACTAGGGTTGTAGAATGAGGGTTTATTGGGTTAATGGGTCAGATGGTTGATTCGAATGCTGCTGTAGGTTTGACTCGGCTCCTTTCGTATGACCCAGTGACCCTCACGATTTAATCATGGTACGGCTCATCATGCTCCTCGACTTGAGCCTTGAGTCGCGACCGAGACAGAACCCCTGAATTGTGGCCGAGATAAAACCTTTGAGTCGCGGCCGAGATAAAACTTATAGATTTCCTTATTATTTTGACGCAGAGCTCCTTTAACATACTCCACGACCTAAGCCCTGAGTCGTTGCCGAGATAAGACTTAGCCTTGAGTCGTTGCCGAGATAAGACTTGGAGATAATCTCCTTATCTCCACGACTCATGGCTGAGGGCACTGCCGACTCAGAACTTTTGAACCGTTGATGGGTTATGACTTGTGTAAATTCTGTTTGAATATTGGACCATTGCATTAACTTCGAACTATTGAATTTTATTGCACTCATTCACAGGTTATTTTGACTTGCAGGCTAATAACCTGTTCAATACAACATTCACAGAAAACTGGGACGAATATACTTGTAATTGACTGCCCACATCGAATGACAGATTAGTTAACAATAGATGATTAACTTGAATAAATTGTGTGTATGAAGTGCCTTTAACTTATCAATTTCAAACAAAATACCAAAGCAATGCTGAAATAGTCAATTGAAATCGACCCGCTTGCACTAATATTATGCTTGAGCTTTAGATTAACAAGTTCTGAAATGTTTACAATCGATCAAGCATCGATCAGTATAATTCCAGTTAAATATACTTGTCACTTTTTATTAGTCTTGCACAACACTTCACACTTTTTAGGAAACACGCACCTTCGCATTTGAACATCCAGTTTCTTGTGTAGAATGACCTCTCATCAAGAAGAGCCGATGGGCCAGGCTGAAGATGTCTTCCCAATAGCTATCCCTGTAGATAACCCTCCGGAGAGAACATCCACAACTTTGAATCAGCGGGTGTTTAACCAACTGCGCGTCCAGTTTGGCATTGATGATGCTGACGTCTTACTTCCGGGGCCAAATGACACCGCGGATAGGCCCCCTCTTGGCTTTGTTGCTGTTAATCGCCAAATGTGCTTGAACGGCGCTATTCCTCCTTTTAATGACTTTCTTCAACAGTTCCTGCTTCGGTTGTCTATCTCTCCATTCCAATTACACCCCAATGGCTACGCCATTCTGATGGGGTTATGTGTTCTATTTAGGAGAGTTTTGGATCGATTACCAAGCTTCGGGGAGATCTGCTATTTTTGCTCATTCACGAAAATTAAAGACCATCCCTCCATCGTGGTTATAAGAAGCGCTCGAAACCGCAAACTTATTACTGATCTCTCCGAAAGCGCTCACGGATTTTTGAATCAGTTTTTCTTTGTTCGCTGCCCTCCAGGGTTTTATGCCATCTGGAGAGTGGGAAGTAAGATTTCCTGTCTTTACTTTTTCCGTTTTGAAACTTTCTCGAGATCTGAACTCTCAGTTGCTAATTTCATTCTTTTCCTGTTTTAGCACTTCCACCCCCTACTAGGGACCCAAGTCTTAAGCAAATTTTTGAAAGATTAAATGCCGTGCCGGTAGAAGAGAGGAGCATAAAGTTTCTGCTAAACGATGAATTTTTACATCAATACGGACTCCTCCATCCCTCTCGCTTTACTCAGCCTCATGAAGCTCCAACGGAGGTTCCTGATTCTCCGGTGAAAACTCCTGATCTTCCGATCTCCACTAAAGAGCGCATGCGAGGAGAAATTTCTACAGAAACCTTACTAGTAAAGTGCTCTACTCCAAGAGATGATGCGGGACCCTCCGAAAAGCCCGCACTTGCTCCCATAATTGAAGAAGAAGAGGAGCCCCTTTCCCAAACCAGGAAGAGTGCCGACAAAGGAGCTGATGGAGGGAATCACGTTGGGCATGATGGTGATGACGTCTTTGGGGATTTAAGTGACATAATCGTCACTTCCCAAGAGCTCTTTAAAGATGACCCTGCCTGTGGTAAAACTGTACCCCCGATGATTGAAGCGACATCTGCCCTCCAACAGACTCCAACTCCTTTATCCCAAGAATTGTCACCGACAGTGGGACCTATTACTTCCCCCCAACTGAGGAGTGGTTCGTTAGTCCAACGCGAGTAGTTTGCACTTCACACACAACTAAGGATTTTCCAGCACATTTATGCACTTATCTTCTCATACTTTAAAGATTTCTAAAGCTTATCTTTTCTTATTTCAGATCCTTCAATGACACGCGGCGGATCAGATTATCAGGATTTCCAACGCTACGGGGGGCGTGGTCAATATAATTATGGGCGCTACTTCACCTCCTATAGAGAGTCTGACGAAGAGAGGGCTGCTCGAAAAGCTCGTGAAAGGAGGGATGAAGAAGAGCGTTATGACAGAAGGGATAGGGATGAGCACCACGATTCTTTGCAGAGAGGCGACGACTCTCACAAAAGGAAATCTCACGATGACCGAGGAAAAGGTCATGTAGCCGAAGATTCAGTCAAACGAGCCCGATATGGTGAGAGACATGCTTCCACTACTCCCGAAAAGGCTACTGCCCCTGCCCCTCTTGACATTCCTTCCGACTCTCCTGCTCTCGGGAAGGTGGACATCCAGACAATAATAAGCAGGCCCAAATTTCAAGTGGGACCGGGCCCAGCCACTTTACAAAGTCGTTTTCCACAGTGGTGCTTAAAGGGTGTGAGGTTCGACCTTGACCTGGTCCCTATTGACAAGCCTGCCATGCTACGAAATCTCGACGTCGTCAAACTTGATATCGAGAGGATGTCAAACTGGCAGAAGCTTGTCGATGAGCTTCAAAGAGTTAACCGCGCCAACTTAGAGGCCATGCTCACCATGGAAAACGATAAGGCTGAATGGCAAAAGGTCCTTGAGCAACATGATATCGAAATGAGGAGCATTGCTTACTACAATGAGGAGCTCGAAGCAAAGGTTGAGAATTTGAAACATGAGCTTGCTGCTTCCTCTACTTCATATTCTCAAAAAGAAGAAGTGCTCCTGAAACAAGTGAGAGACGCTCACGCTAGCCAAAGGGATGCCGAAGACAGGCTCGAAGCACAATAAGGAATCAGCGAAGGCTATGTTTCTGATATTGCTGAGCTTCAAAATAAAAACAAGTCCCAAGAGGCGGAGATACAAATGCTTAAGCTTCAGCTTTCCAAAACTGAGAGGGAGCGTGATGAGGCTGTCGCCGGCAAAATCGCAGCTGAAGAATCTCATGAGGCGACCAAAAACAGCTTCGGCTCAACATTATTCGACTTCTACTTGCATAGCGTCTTGGGGCGTGGAAGCCTCGCTTTTCTTGGCCCCAAGTATGAAATCACTTTAGCTGAAGTGTGGGAGGCTGCCCTTGATATGCTTGGTGCTGAAGGTGCTGGTTATGACGAATCAGACCTGGAAAGGCATTATTTTAATGATGACGCTCGCGCTGCCCTTGCCAAGGGAAAGGAACAACTTGCCAAATTAAGAACTGAAGTGATGGAAGGGGACCAGCTGGGAAAAACCACTTCAACTACTCTAATCCAGCCACCTTCTTCGTCTGAAGTCGACATTATTGGTTCCAGTTCCCATCTTGCATCTCCCACCAAAGTTACCACTGAGATTACAAGCATACAAGGTGGAGACGAGGGTGATGAGAGCGCTGATGCGTAAGCTAATGAAGTCGATATCAGGAAACCAGCTTCTCCATGTAACTTCACTGTTAATCTCGCTACTGTCAATTCTGCTCAAGCGGGTTACTCATTTATTTCGCATGAGTTTCATGAGCTCCTTGGCTATTTTCTCAACCTTGATGAGCCTTCATCTCCTCTCTTTACTGACTTTATTGGTGAACCTTCATCTCCTCTCTTTACTGACTTTAACCTCTTTTCTTCCGTAGAGAAAGTATCAGGCACTGCTCAAATCTCTACTTCTCCGGTAATCCCTCCTCCATCTCTTCAGGTGGCTCCTCCTTCTGCTTCGCAGCCTGGATCACAGGAGGAACAAATAGAGGCTCTCCATGGCCTGGATGATCCCATTGCTTCGCAAGAGCAGAAAGATGAGAGACTTGAGGGAGGCGACATATCTCCGGAGCGGACTCCTTCTGACGACATAACTCTATCTAAACTTGTCACTCCAGGAAGTGAGTCTTCCTCAAAGAGGAGAAAGAAGCAAGGAGCATCAAGGAGGAGAGGGAAGATAATCACTGCCACTGAAGAGGAGCCAGAAGTTGGGCCAGCTGCGCCTACCTCTCCTTCCTCCCTTATACCCACTGGCCGACCTGAAAAGCTGGTCGTTCGGCCGGGTAAAGGGTCCAAAGGCAGTAAAAAGAAGTGAAGACTTTAGCTTTTTGTCTTTTGTATGAACTGGCCGAGAGTTGTGCGGGTACCGGCCCCTGCTTTTATTTTGAAACATGTATCTGCATTATAGTTGAATAAAATGATTCTTCGTTTGTACAAACTTCTGTTTGAATTTGAGAATGCATTTACTATTTATTTTTTGCACAAGTTTATTTACACGATATTGCAGCGAGCTTATGGCATGTTACTTGAGCGTTACCTTTTGCTGGTTTGGCTATACCATATTGTGTGTAATTATACTATATTGCCCCCATTCCATAAGTTTGCTGCAATATTCTATACTTCGAGGGGACTTGCACTCATATTTGCTAAAGAATAATTATTTTATTCTTTAAATAAAATTTTTGCAGAGTACAACCCCCTTCGTATAAGTTTCTGCGCTTTGTCCTTTGAAGAAATCACTTTCTCCTTTTGCGTATGTATATATTTTGCCAAGTGAATTCTTCTATGTGGCAAAGCGGACCTCTGAATGTACTTTAACCCCCTTTTTTTTTGAGGAAGATCATTCTCCATAATAGGTAAATTACTCTTCCTTTGGAAGTTAAAGTATGCTCTTGATGAGGATTTTTTTTTATATATATAGAAAGTTGTACCTCTGAGGAGGGATTTTTCACGTTTCAACACTTGGAAGTTTTATTTCAATCTCGGTGAAACGTGTACCTCCAAAGAGTTATGCCTTAGAAATCCTTTTCACGTTTCAACACTTGGAAGTTTTATTTCAATCTCGGTGAAACGTAGGTTTCCGAAGAGGTCTTTCTTCTTAATTGTGTCCCCGGGAGGGGGTTGTACCTCTGAGGAGGGATTTCTCACGTTTCAACACTTGGAAGTTTTATTTCAATCTTGGTGAAACGTGTACCTCCAAAGAGTTGTGCCTTCGAGGAAAGCCTTTTCACGTTTCGACACTTGGAAGTTTTATTTCAATCTCGGTGAAACATGGGCTTCCAGGAAGGTCTTTATCTTGTTTTGTATTTCAACTTTGGTGAAGTGAAATTCCGAAGGGCGGTTGTTACACTTCAATTCCTGGCGAAATGTGCCTCCAAAGAGGGCTTTTATTTTGTTTGCATTTCAACTCTGGTGAAGTGAAATCCGAAGAGCGGTCATAACACTTCAACTCCTGGTGAAATGGGCCTCCGAAGAGGGCTTTTATTTTGTTTGCATTTCAACTCTGGTGAAGTGAAATCCGAAGAGCGGTCATAACACTTCAACTCCTGGTGAAATGGGCCTCCGAAGAGGGCTTTTATTTTGTTTGCATTTCAACTCTGGTGAAGTGAAATCCGAAGAGCGGTCATAACACTTCAACTCCTGGTGAAATGTGCCTCAGAAAGGGTTTTCATTGCCTGGAAGTTACTCTCTCATGGTTGGAGGGTCATGACTCCTCTAATCTTTTTTGTTGAGTAGAGAACTTTCTTTTTTGTGGCATATGACCCATTAGAGGTCTTTTATCCTCCGAAGAGTTGTGCCTCTGAAGAGGACTTGTGCTGCCGATGATGGATTTTGGTTGTTTCCTTGTCTTCTTGCTTATGCCTTTTCACCGATCCTCTTTTTTTTTCTCTTTTCAAGTTTTCATTCCCCTTTTCTTGCAAGTAGCTTGTTTAATCCAAGGAAGTGTACTTCATTGTCAGGCAAGTTCGTGAGAACGGGCACTAGCTTCCTAATTGGATGTTTGTTTGTTCAAACAATCTCAATTTATCAGCAAGGGCTCGTTTCTATCGAAATCATTAGCCGTTCAATTGAAGTATTTCCTATCTAGGATTTGAATTCGGGGTCTTTGTGACTTGAAATTTGTTTGTTGAATGATGGTGAGAATCGCTCGGTCTTATTATGCGCAAGTTTTATTTCCATTGTCTGCAAAAATTTAAATCGACATTTCAGCAATACATTTTATGTACTTTTATATCGAAAATAAAGCAAACATGTAATAAAAATAAGGAACACAAGATTTATAGTGGTTCGGCCAAGAATTTGGGCCTACATCCACTTTATATTCTTTCATTAATCACTTGCATCAGTTTTACAATTGCTTTCAATTACAAGAATCATACATTCACAATTCTTTTTACTATATTTCAACAAAATTTTCAAGTAAAGTATGGACGCAAGTGATTGCTGTTCCATGCCCTTGGAATTTGATCTCCTTCAACAGTAGTGAGTTTGAATGTGCCGTCAAGAAGCTTCTGACTTATGACATATGGTCCTTCCCAATTTGGCCTAAACACACCTGTCGCTGTCATAATTCTTTTCAGGACTAGATCTCCGATTTCAAAGCTTCGTTGACGAACTTTGGAATTGAAATGTCTGGCTATCCTTTGCTGATGAGCTGCAATTCTGAGACTAGCCTCATCCCTTTTTTCATCAAGGAGATCTAGCGCTTCAAGTTGTAGCTTTTCATTTTCTGCTTGATTGAAATGGATTCTTCTGTGTGAAGGGACCTCTGTTTCAACCGGGATCATTGCTTCCGATCCGTATGCTAACGAAAAAGGAGTATGCCCAGTCGCAGTTTTGTGAGTAGTTCTGTATGCCCATAGTGCAAGTGGTAGTTTATCGACCCAACCACCTTTTGCTCTTTCGAGTTGCTTTTTGATGGTTGATTTGATGATCTTGTTCACTGCTTCCACCTGCCCGTTTGCCTGCGGATGAGCCACTGCCGAAAAGCTTTTCTGGATTTTGAATCGTTTGCAAAAATCCTGGAATTCCTCGCTTTCAAACTGAGTACCATTGTCTGTGATTATTTTCTGAGGCACACCGTATCTGCAAATGATATTCTTGGTCACAAAGCTTATCATTTTCTTAGAAGTGATAGTAGCCAATGGTTCAGCTTCAGCCCATTTAGTAAAGTAGTCAACTGCAACAATAGCATATTTAATCCCTGACTTGGCAGTTGGTAGCGGCCCAATGAGATCCATTCCCCAAATCGCAAACGGCCATGGACTGACCATCTGTGTGAGTTTGGTAGAAGGTGCTCTAGGAATTTTGGCAAATCTTTGACATCTGTCACATTTTCGGGAGTAATCTGCAGCATCTCGATTAATTTTCGGCCAAAAATATCCGTATCGGAGAATTTTCTTTGCCAATGTTTGGCCACCTGAATGATCACCACATTCGCCTCCATGTACCTCGGCTAGGATCGTTTTGGATTCTTCCCTGGATACACATCGAAGTAAAGGCATTAAGAATCCCCGTCTGTACAATCGGCCATCCTGAATTACATAGCGAGAGGCTTTCCTTAGTAGCTTCTGTCTCTCTCTTGAATTTTCTGGCAAAGAACCGTTGAGTAGGTAATCTAATATTGGAGTCATCCACGACTCTTGTTCTTGAGATACATTCATAATCCAATCTATATCCATCTCGTCTATACTTGGTGCTGAGAGGACTTCTACGGGAACCAATCCCAATAGTTGAGCTTCACCAGAACTTGAATACTTTGCGAGGGAATCTGCCTTCGTATTCTCTTCCCAGGGAATATGGCTTATTGAATAATGATCGAGTTCACATAGGAGTTCCCAAGCCTTTGACAAGTAGGAAGGCAAGTTTCCACCTTTTGTTTGAAATTCCTTCTTGACTTGGCATACAATAAGCTGAGAATCACTGAAGATTTGTAATGCTCGAATGTTTAGCTCTTTAGCGATTTTCAGACCTGCAATAAGAGCTTCATATTCTGCTTCATTGTTTGTTGAAGGAAATTCCAGTCTTAGTGCATAACATAATGATCGACCTTCAGGAGTTTCAAGTACCACTCCGGCTCCAGAGCAGTAGTCATTTCTTGCGCCATCAACATACATCTTCCACTGGATTGGGGAATCATTGATCGCTTCTTCCTCACCATTATCTTTCTCTGTGAATTCTGCAATGAAATCAGCTAAAGCTTGTCCGTTGATTGTTTTCGGGGATGATAAGTGATGTCATATTGACTGAGTTCAATGTTCCATTTTAGAAGGCGACCCGAAGTTTCAGGGCGAAATAGGACTTGCTTTAGAGGTTGATCAGTGAGTACTTTGATAGGATGAGCTTGGAAATATTGCCTCAGTTTCCTTGAGGCAACTAGTAGGCAATAGGCGAGTTTTTCCAACTTGGAGTAATTCAGCTCTGCCCCAGTGAGTCTTTTGCTGATATAGTAAACCGGATGTTGAATCCTTTTGTCTTCCCGTATCAGCGCTGCACTTAGAGCATGAGATGATACTGCCAAGTATATAAGAAGATCCTCACCATTGCCTGGCCTAGAAAGTATTGGAGGCGTTTCCATATGACGGATCAACTCATCGAAGGCTTTTTGGCATTCGGAAGTCCATTCAAAATTCTTCTTTCCTTTCTTCAGGGCGTCAAAGAATGGGATGCATTTATCAGTGGCTTTGGAAATGAACCGACTCAGGGCGGCGACCTTTCCGTTGAGACTCTGCAATTCCTTCTTCGTTCTAGGAGCTTTAACTTCTTTCAAGGCAGTAATTTGAGCTGGACTGGCCTCAATGCCCCTAGCACTGACGATGAAACCTAAGAACTTTCCGAACTCGACCCCAAATGTACATTTCAGAGGGTTAAGTTTCATTCTGTATTTCCGAAGGACTGCGAACATTTCTGCTAAGTGTTCAATGTGATCTGCTGCTTTCCTGGACTTCACTAACATATCGTCGACGTAGACTTCCATAGTTCTGCCCAATTGCGGTTTGAACATAGCATTAACAAGTCTTTGGTAGGTTGCCCCTGCATTTTTCAATCCGAAGGGCATAACTTTGTAGCAATATAGTCCAACATCTGTGATAAAGCTTATATCCTCCTGATCCGGCTCGTGCATCATGATTTGGTTATAACCGGAGTAGGCATCCATGAAAGATAACAATTCATGTCCCGCAGTTCCGTCTACCAGTTGATCGATCCTGGGTAATCGGAAGCAATCTTTGGGGCAAGCCTTGTTTAGATCAGAAAAATCGATGCATACTCTCCATTTTACATTGGCTTTCTTGACCAGCACAGGATTTGAAACCCAATTCGGATATGTAGATTCTTTGATGAAGTTATTTTCCATGAGTCGATCAACTTCTTCTTTTAATGCTGCTGACCTTTCTGGACCTTGGGTTCTTCTTTTCTGTTTAACTGGCGTAAACTTTGGGTCAATATTCAGAGCGTGTACTGCAACTTCTGGAGATATTCCACACATATCGGCATGAGTCCAAGCAAAGACATCCAGATTTGCTTTCAGGAAAGATATCAAGATATTCTGAATTGACACATTAAGCTGTGAACCCACATTCAACACCTTATTTGGGTCCTTCGGGTCAACAGGTACCGGAACTGTCGTTTCCACCGGTACCACTCTATTCTCCCCTGCACTGGCTTTTCTGGGATCCATTTCTTTCCGTGCCCCGCTATGCTCTCCAGTGCAGGGTCCGCCCCGTAATTGCTACAAGGCTGGTTCCTTGATGCGGACTGGGGTTGCCGCATCCTTTCCCATTTCTCTTTTTCTTGACTCTCGCAGCTCTGTCAAATAGCACTCTCGCGCAGCATTTTGATCCCCTTTTATAACTCCTACTCCATTGTCAGTAGGGAATTTAATAGTGAGGCACCACGGGGCTAGGATAGCTTTGAATGCTGCGAGTGTTGGACGGCCAAGAAAAGCATTATAAGCAGAAAACTCATCGACAATCACAAATGTTTGCTTGCGGACCACTTTCCTTTCTGCTTCCCCAAGTTCCACAAGCAGATCGATGGTCCCGATTGGTTGCTTTGGCTCCCCAGTGAAGCCAGCGATCTTCTGTGATGAGGCTTGTACATCGATCATAGGGATTTTCATCTGGTCAAATGTCTTCTTGAAGAGTATATTACATGATGCCCCGCAGTCGATGAGGACTCTTCTGACAATGGCCGGTCCAATACCAGCCGAGATGACCAAGGGATCTAGGGTAGGAGCTTCTATACCTGTGGAATCTCTGGCTCTGAAAACAATATCGTCGCTGAAAGTTTTCTGTTGTTTCAGGGGCGTAGTGTCTTCTAAAACAAAGACGTCTTCTTCGGCTGGAGCATATTTCAAAGCCCTGGAATATCTCTCCATCTCACCCCAGCTCTTGCCAGCTGGGTGAGGCCCTCCTGTAATGACATTGATAACGGGCCTTCCAGATTCATGTCCCGTAGCTTTCTCACCTGTCCTAGGCTGATGAACAGGAACCTGTTGCCCCTGACTTGACGATGCAGGATTGTTGCTATTCTTCTTCACAAATTGCTGCAGTTTGTTTTCTCTTAGCAACTCTTCAATCAGATTTTTCAACTGGCGGCACTCATCAGTCTCATGACCGGGTTGATTGTGGAAGCGGTAGAATTTCCCACTCTGTATGGCTTTTTTCCCGGTTCTCAAAGGGATAGGTTTAGGGAAATCGACGGAATCTTTAGTGGCAAGGTAGATGTGCTCCGGCGTATGTGATAATGGAGTATATTCTGATGGCTTGAAGGATCGGGGCTTCTTCAGATTACCCTGTTTCTTCCCATTATTATTCTCCCTTTTTGCCCCACCGATTCATTCTTGCGTGGAGCGACAGTGTTGTCTTCTGCTTTCTCCAACACTGTCTTTACTGGTAAAGGACGGCTTTCCAAGCGAATGAATTCATCTGCTTTTTTGTAGAACTTTCGAGAGAGGTTGGCTCCTTCATATTTAACCATTTCCCAAATTCGCTTGACTTATCAATAGCCCTCATCAGATAAGTCAATATCATTCGTGGTTCAGCATTGTCCACCTCAGCCAGCGCTATATTAAAGCGGTTCAAGAAGAATCTGATAGACTCACCAGGATTCTGCTCTAAACTCGACAGTGGCATAATGTCCTTGGCCTTCGAAGCATATAGTCTAAACTGCTCCTTGAATTTTCTGGTCAAGCCTGAAAACTGATCGATAGATCGGACTGGCAACTTGGTGAACCATAGTAGAGCCACACCTTCCACGTATACGGGGAAATATCGACACTTTATTTCGTCAGAGGCTCTGGCACCTGTCATGTGCCAATCATATTTATACAAGAATTCATTCGGATCACTTGTCCCTTTGTAAGCTGGAATAGTCGGAGGGACAAGCTTCCTTGGAAATTCCGCCTTCAAGATTTTTTCAGTAAACGGAGTTTTACTTGGGGCGAAACCCCATTCCTTCTCATCTTCAACCCTTTGCATACTTTCTTTCATGATCTGCCGGACCATTCCAGAAAGATATTCCTCATCATGCCGAGTTCTAGATCCACCAGCCTCAGGAACTGCCTGCTCAAAGGGACTAGTAGCCCTTTCAGGAGCATTCCTTTCATTAACATCATGAACGTTGCCAGCATAGTTCCTTTCATTACCAGCCGGTTGATTGTTTGCCCCAAGTAAGTCGTTTAACTTATTCCGAATCAGAGCATTCTGGGCACTTTGAGCCTCTAATTGTGCATTTTGGGCGTTTATCTGTTGGTTTAGCCCTAGAATCACAGCATCCAACTCCGCTTTCGTAACTCCAACAGACGGAGTGGGTTGATTAGGTACAGGGGAAGCGGAGGTTCCCTCTTGAATGTTTCCAGATCTGACAGATCTACTTTTCCTTCCAGGAGCCATAATCTCAGATAGACTTCTGGTTTTTAAGGAAATTCTTTCTACAAATCTCTGTGAAGAAATGATGACAGTTTTCCTGAGTTGGGTTCTCAGTGAAAGCACCAAAAATGTTAACGCTAAAATTTGAACGCTAACACCCCGGTGTATGAGTTATAGTTGTGAAAGCACCACCCGAAAGCTCGGGAACAGATTATAAGCAGAAAACAGTAGAAAAGCAGCAAACGACAACAATTTTATAGTGGTTCGGCTTAAGGGTATAGCCTACGTCCACTTTAAGTACTTTTATTAATGATCTCGTTACAAGCTGATACAATTCTTCTCAAGTACAATACATTTCAAGTTACAAGAGATTTGGAACAAGTAGCTCAAGCTTCTATGTCGATTAAAGTCCTTGAATTCAAGTTGAAGATGTGTAGTTTCTTCGTGAAGTTCTTCGAAGTATTCCTTTGATCTCGAAAGCTCTAAGTGTTGATGGAGTTCTCAATGCAGCAAGGTAACGGTCTCTCAAGAGAATGTGCCAAAAGTCCTTTGAATGTTGGAGGTGGCTATGTATTTATAGGCAAGCTTGGACATGAATTCTGCGCATAAGTCCTGAGTCATGACCGACTCAAGCAAAGTCGTCCCCGAGTCAGGCTAAGTCGTGGTTGACTTATAAAACCAACCTTTCCCCTCTTCATGGCTTATTCCTCTGCTGGATTTCATGACAAGTCTTGAATCGTGTCCGAGTCAATTTTCCTAGGCATTGTGGCGATGGGTTACGACTCAACGATTTGGAGTCGTGGACGAGTCATGGTGAGTCGCCCCATGTTAACTCAAGGTCGAACTGCTGGCTTGGTCCCAAGAGATAAGTCGTTCCCGAGTCAACTTATCATAACTCCTCTCATATTAGCATGTGTCGTACTCGACTTATCATAAGTCGTAGGTATCCATAAGTCGTGACATTCCTTAGGTCGTTCCTTAGGATGAGTCGCGAACCTGTTGAGTCGTTGAACCATGAGTCGTTGAGTCATGAGTCGCTGAGTCATGAGTCGCTGAGTCATGAACTTCCATAAGTCGCACAACAGTTGAGTCGGAGACTAGCTGAGTCGGTCTTTGATGAGTCGGACCTAGATCATATGAGTCGGTGAGTTCCCTCTTCGGTCATTGAGTCGTACGCGAGTTAATTGTACTTGGCTTTCTGATTTGCACACTTGAACCGCTAACGACTCATGGTGAGTCGTAAATCTTCTGAGTCGCTTAATGCTTTATCTGATGAGTCGGCCCAAGCTTCAGTGGGGTTAACAACTAGAAAATTGTCATAAGAGATTCAATCGAACAAGTCCATGAATTAACCCACGAAGTAAACGCAAGCATTTCATACCACTTGTTTTACTAAGTCGTTTAATTAGATTTCTCATACGAGTGAGAAAAAGGTTTGTATATACTAATAGATTGGAAAACGGTTTAAGAGAACGAGTTTTGTAATAAAATAGTGTTGAAATCATTTGATGAAAGAGTTTTGATATTTACTACTAGTATTGAAACCTTTATATTTTTAAAGTGACAAGTCATCGAAATGATTGTAGAAGCAATCAGTCACTAAAATTCACGTTCGAAGTCGTGAATAAAATCCAAAGAAATTGATACCGAATCCACCAAAAGGGATATTCCAAAAATTCCCGAAGAAAAGTAGTCATCAAAGTCAATAACAAATGATAACAACAAAAAGGGAAATAACACGAATCGATTAAATTTGGAAACCACGCAAAATAGGAGAAATAGGAAAAACAGCATCAGGCCGGTCGGCCGGCAACAAAGCTCGGTCGACCGGACTCTGCTCTGAAAAAATTCTCGAGAAGCAGGTCGGTCGGCTGAGCCCTATAGCCAGTCGACCGGACCAGAGACAGAAAGGTGCTTATGCACTTTAGTAGCAGGTCGGTCGACCGGCCCAGGGTTTCGGTCGGTCGTACCTGATGTTATGCAAATTGAACCCTATTTCAAATGAGGTGCAAACTCCTACAATTTTCAATTGGAAAAGCACGGACGCTAGGGGATTACGCCCATCGGCTACCCGGTCCTGTTGGCTCCTCGATGCATCACCAAAAACATGTTCCAACATTCAAGTTATGATTTTTAAGGATTTGAACTCAAAACACTAAAAATTGGAATATTCACCAAATCAATCCAAACCAAAAGCAATTGCACAAGAATAAGTGTTAGGAATTCATACCTAACAATCGAAGATAATTATAAGCACAGATGTGAGATAAAATCTCACCTTTTGAACCCAAACAAATGAAGAAGAAGCTCGCAAGCAAAGGTGAATCAACCACTCTTCAAATCCAACATAAGAAGCTTGATTCTAAGCTTTAAAAGAAGAACATTCCCAAAGTTAGGTTTAGGAATTTCTGAAATTGATGAGAGAATGAGTTGGAGAAGAAGAAGAGAAGGCTTATGTAACGCCACAGAATTTTTATTAATTTAAAATTTGAATATTTAATTAATTTTAAATATTAATAAGTGAACTTATAAGTCAAATAAATTTTTATTTTGAATTTTTGGATTTAATTGGATTTTTAAATCGATAATTAAATATGTTAAATTATGGAAATAATTGAAAATTTAGTTAAATATGATTGAAAATGATTTGTAAAATTTTATTTTATCATATTGAAGTTAGAATGATATTTTAGAACTTTTAAAATCGAATTAGAAGTTAATTTGTGAAAATTGAATATTTTAATATTTAAATCGACTAGTGAAAATAGTCAATTTTTGAACAGTCTCAGAATTGAACGAAACCAGTTCCATTGGATCCGTAATAGTTATTTATTACCGGATTTCAAATTTCGTGTCAATCGGAGCTATCGTTTGATCGTAGCAGCTCGAAACGCATCGAATTGTTTTTAATATTAATTTGGCGAGTTAAAATAGCCATTTTTCAAAAAGTCTCGGATTTCGACGAAACCAGTTTCATCGGATCCGTAATGTGATATTATTGTAAGGTTTCAAATTTCAAGTCAATTGGATTTACCGTTTGTCCGGTACAAATTAAAACGCCTAGAAAATCGCTTAAATCGGTTTAATTCAAATTGAGCGTTTATAGCCATAACTTGCACAGATGTCCGAATTAGCTTTCGAAACCTGTTCCATTGTGTCCGGAACGCGGGGTAAACCCTAGAAACGCTAGTTACGGCGCGTAAATCGGAGTTCGGAATTTCCGGATGAATAGTGTCGTTCAAATTCCTATAAATAGACCCACAACCCTCACAAATAAAAAAAAAAAAAAAAAAATCAAACCCTAGCCGCCACTAATATAAACAACGGCCAGAATTGTCTCTCCTTCCTCCTCAAAAATCTTTCAATCCAAGCATCGATTAAAGAAACGTTCAACTGCAATGTTGTAGAGTAGAGTGTGTTCTACAGATTCAACGGTCAAGATCGCGAATGGCTTCACGGATCGATGGGAATTTGAGCGCAAACGTGGCCGTTCATTTCACGTGCGCGCGTATCACGAGGTGGCCGAGTGCTACCATGGTCAGGCCGAGCATGGAGGGGGTCACGAGCTTCCTATTGCAAGTGGTTTGATCGAGTTTCGTCGAGAAATGAGATTGCAAATCGAAACCCTAATCTATTGCTAATGGGTTTGGTGTGCGTTCATGTTTACTGGAGACGTGAAAAACGTGGGAGAAGGGGAGAAGCAATGTGCGGTGGTGATGGCTTTGCTTTGGATCTAGTGGCCAGAAATTACTTAGGTTATAAATTAGTTTATATATGTTGTAAATATTAGTTTTAAATCGTGTACAAACTTCAAAAATTCATAACTTTTTCATACGAGGTCGAAAACGCGCGAAACAAGTTGCGTTGGAATCGTATGGACAAGAACTACGCGATGAAATTGGATTGGATTCGTTTGGAGTTAGTGAAAATTTTGGGTAAAATTAAACGTCCGTTTAATTTTATTCGAAATAAATCGCTAAAACGGAATTTAAAATCAAGGTGAGAACTTCTCACTCAATCGAATCAGTTTCGATTTTATTTTAAATAGTTAGATTTAAAATATTTGAATGCATGTTTGAATGATGATTGCTATCTATTGATTGTTAAAATAGACATTATACGCCGTTAGTAAGCGGATGTTATTTATTAAAAACATATACCGCGAATATTTCATAAACAGTGAAATTGGTATTATATATAATAGCAATATATATATATTGGCATATGTATATATTGGAGTTATTGATTTCCCGCATTTTTTGTTTAGCCGATGAGACCCTATTACGCCGTCTATTAAGCGGATAATATTTTAAATCCCATATACCGCGATAATTTCGTACTGGAGCGAAATTGGTATTGTGCTAATGTTTGTGAATGCAGGAAACAGGTTGGAGGGATCCAACTGGATTCCTCAATAGTATTTATTTGATTATGGATATTTTAATATTCGTTGATTATCATATCGATATATGATATCGTTGTTGTCGTGATTGACTACTTGGTGTGTAGCATCATTGGACCAAATTTGGAATTTTAAAATGATTTCAAAGTGATTTTGAAAGTATACGTTTATAAAATATTTTTGGAATTGATTCATTTTAAATAAATAAACGTTATAATTTTTAAAGTTATAAAGATTATGATTTTTCAGAAATATAGTTAAAAACTGATTTTTGAGAATATGATGCTATTGATTTTATAAAATAGTTTAGTCGAGATATTTTAGAATTATTGTGAAAAGTTTAAATATAGGATTTATAAAATTTAATTATTTTATGAATCAAAATGGTGAAATAATAAAGGAGATTAAAGACGTTTTAAAACAATAATATAAATTGAATTATATTAAGAGATTTATAAATGGATATTTATAAATTGAAATATTGACATTTTAAAACGAGTTTTTATAAGTGTTTGAATGAAGTGAAAATGAATTTCATAATTGAATGGAATTTATAGAATTTTAAACAGTGAAGTTATAAATGGAATTTTATAAACAGTAGGTTTACAAAATTTACAAAGTTATTGAAAGAACGAATTTTGGATAAATAAACAATCTTATAAGTTATAAGATTTATAATTTGGGAAGTTAAAAGAACGATTTTGTAAAATAATCGTTTTATAAGTGTTTAACTTATAATGTGAATTTTTGTTTTATAATTGAGTTATAAATCGAATAGGTTAATAAAGGAATTTATAAAGGGAGTTGTTATAAAATAAATAGAAAAGGAATTTATAAACGTTGTTTCATAAATTCGCAAACGACTTATTTTGATAAGGAAATTGTTGAAACCTATTAATGGAGTTATATTCACGTTTTTGACTGTGAATAATACTTTAAAATAAAAGGAATAGAAATGATGAAATTGTTAATTGGATTATATTCACGTTTTTGAATAGTGAATAATATGTTAAAGAAAATGTTTAGGATGTGATATTTTAAACAGAATTAAAACAAGTTAACGATGTTTTAAAATGTGTTGAGATTCGAAACCATAGATTTCAACATTTATTGTTGAAATAGACGTTTTCGAGAAATAGAAGGAAATGAGGGACTATAACACTGTTGTTATAGTAAATGATTTCCGAAAGGAAATGTTTTGTATAGTATTGGGATTTATATAACTATTTTAATTTCGAATCCCTATACTAGTGATTTTCGGTTGTCGTAACGATGTTTTACGCAACATTCGTTTTGGCCCAAATAAATATGTTTAAGAGAATGATTTCCTTAAAGAATGAAATATATACTTAATCTCGATTTAAGTATATTGAATATTTTCCAAGTGTTGAAAATAAATAAAATTCGTGAATTACTTATTAAATAAGTATGGAAATGTTTTTCCAATATAAAGTGAATACTTTGAGAATTTATCTTTTTTAAAGATAAATTGAAATGAATAATTGGAATCGAATATTCATAGATATTTTGGATTATAAATTCACTATGGAATTTATGAATGAAAAGAAAGTGGAATCTGTTTAAAGATAAATATTGATTTATTTTTGAAGTGTGAAATTAAATATCTTGTAAAGATATTTTGGAAAATAAATAATTTGGAAAATTATTTGGAAACTGGTGATGTGTGCATATCGATTGATAGTTCAATAACCGACTATCAATATTTCCATTTGAATGGGTAATTGATGTGATTTGTTGAATTTTAATGCCACACTTATTTTTGAATAAGCGCTCACTATTCGGGTTAACCGGGAAAGGACCATGGGGTCGTATAACCCATTCCGAATATGTGATACGTCGTTGTGAATTGCATTGAAGATCGGTGTTGAAGACAGAGTATTTGTGAAAGCGATAGGATGACCTATCGATTGTCTCTGCACTGGGTAACTCCTGGTATAGAGATTCCTTAAGTGATGGGAAATTCGATCGGGATTGTGAATACCCGGATTGCAAGGGCTTCGTAAGAAGTGCCTTCGGTTCTGTTCGAGCTCGGAACAGACTTGTATGGATTGTGTGTCTGACATTACAAATTGAGATATAAAGCCGATTTCTTTCAAATATATTCCCGTTGGTGGCGGAGAATTTATTCTTTTAGCTTAACACCCTTCTCTGAGACGTACGAGGTCAGAGGTTATATAGTTGAAGTTATCAGCGATATATTCCCAATTTGGTAATGTGACATGATGAGTGTAGCTGTAAATGATCATTGTGTTGATTATTTGTGATAGGATCATTTGTTTGATCGTCTATCCTGGTGATCATTTCTATGATCATTTGTTGACCCAAAGCATGGCTTTTGTATAAAGTATGTTTTTGTGGACGTGACTTCGTCGAGCCTCACACCCCGTGATTGGTCAAAACAGGAAAGAAGCAGCAAGGTTATGAGGGGCAGCGCCCTTTAGGATGTGTGCATTTCCTTCTAGAAAAGGGTGGTATCATGGTATGGAGCCCAGATACTTACTCATGTTGAAAACACTTTGTTATGATTGTGTGAATTGATTACGAGCGCTCAGTGAAAGGTCCCAAAGGACCGGGGGATGGCATATTCGGTCAGTTGTTACTCAGTTAGGGGTAACCCGGCCTTGTGTTGGTAGAGATCCGGTTTGGTTCTCGGGGATGTCCATCCAGAGGCATTCTCATGTGGCAATGGGAAGTTCCTTGGCCTGATCATTCGTTGGAAATCCAAAGAAACAATACGTGACTTGTACGGTTTTAGTTGTAGAACCTGCTTCCTCAGGAGGTAGCTATAGTAGGCATAATATAATGGTACCTATGCTAGCTAAGATTTATATTCTACTTTCGAAATCGTTTTATACACTATGCGCTAATAATAATATCAAATGTTTCTTTTTAATGCGTATCAAGCATCTTTGACTATCATATGGAGAAATCTTCTCCAAGTCTGCGTTTGCATTGTGTGTGTGGCAGGAGGTCTTATGGTAGTCTCATTTTTAAAAGCATTGCGAATTGACTTTAAAAGTATTCCTCTATTTTTGATTTTAAAAGATAAATAAACTGTTTTGAGTTCTCACACCAGTCACATGACTGACTCGGAGTTTATTGTTTTCCGTCCTAAACTCTGGGTGCCCACCAATTTCTACACGGGCAGTCAAGAGTTAAGGTTTATCAGGATATTCTGGATATTCTGGAGTTGCTGGAGGCAAGCTGGATGGCATGGCGTATTACTTGTATATAGTATTTCTTTTCTGCTGCACTGTTTGTTGTTGTACACTCTGATGATGATATGATGTAATGAAATGTAATGTATAAAATGTAATAACTGATATAGTTCTTGTTTAAAGACTATTCATTTATTATTATATGTTGTTCCGCTGCGAATTGTGAGATTCTGTTGTTGTTCTGTTGTTTTCTATTCCGTTCTATTCTCTTTCCTCTCCATCTTCTACCTTCTTCTCTCTTCTTCTTCCTTTTCTTTTCCTAAATTTTTCTTAAACCCCTAAGGGTTCGTATTTTCGTTCATCTTGAATTAATCAATGGAGATTAGTGTCTATTCAAGGAGTACGGATTTACGGGTCGTCACAGTTGGTATCAGAGCTTATGGTTAAGCGACAACCATGGTTCTGTTGGTTATTACTCATTAGATATAGAGTCAGCAGTACTCTAGAATGAGTTTGAGTGTAATAATAGATATGAGAGCGTATTTGTTAGTGAATATATAAAATTGTTTTATATTGTGATGATTGGTTTATTGAGTGGCATATGAACTTTCGTCAGCGTGGTCCGCAAGACTATGCCGAAGGGGTTTCTAAACACTTGAATAGAACAATTCGACATAATATTGTTTTAAAAATTGGGTAAATGAAATAATTTTATCTTGAGTATATTTTATAGAAAGAAAATAATTTTTCAGAATTATTAAAGTGTATATAAGTTGATTGTTTAGTTGTTTGAATAATCTAAATTGAAGAATAATAGTATAAGTAAAAAGAATTATAAGAATTGAATTATAATTAAAGTGATTTACAATTGTGAAATAAACTTATATATATATGAGAAGTGAAGCTATATGAATATATTTGTGAATATGAGTTGTAAATATAAAAATGAATTAAGTTATATAAATGAAATTCAACTTTAGAAATTGAATTGAATTAATGGATTAAATATTAATCAATTGAATGTGAATTAAGTTGATATGAAATAATGAATGTAAGTGTTAATTCATTAAAATCTAATGTTATTAGAAGTTGAATAAATTGGAATGAAAATCAATTTAATTAAACCAATTGTAAGCAAATGAATTTGGTTGTAATTAATAAACATTGGTTGTTATTTGATTGATTAGTTGATTGTATATAATTCATTAAGTGTTAATGAAATTGAATTAATGAAATGGAAAGCTAAAGTAATTGAAATTCGATTGGAAGTTAAGTAAATCTTAAATAGAATTGAATTTGAATTGGAAGTGAACCAACTTGAATATGAATTAGTGAATGCAAACTAATTAAAATTGAAAATGAATGTTAGTAAACCCAATGTAAATGAATCAAATGTGATTAAATTGAAAACCCAATTCATTGAATATTAATAAGAATATGAATGAATATTGATTTGGTTATGGATGATAGTTGGTTGATGGTTGAATATATTGCTTTTACTGCATTTGCTATGTTGACATATATAGTTATTATGTTGCTATATGTTGTATATCGATACTATTATCTATATGCATGTTCTCATGTTGTTTGTTGAGTGATTAGTAGGTGCGGATCGCGTTTGCTTCGCATTTGGAGCTCGCTTTCGCGCTATATTAGCCGTATATGCTCGCTAATAAAATATAAGGTACATATCTCAGATTACATACCGTACTTTTATACTTTTTCCCTTCGGGATGCCTCATTACTTGATGAGATGTATATTTGTGATATATATACTGTCAATTTTTTTTTTTCGGATCGAGCCGCGCAAAGGAGACTATGGCGAATTTTTCCGGAAATTTAAGGCGTTAGAAAAATTTGAGAAAATTGGAAAATTTTGAAAAACTTTAATTTTGAAAAGATAACTAAGTATGATTTGGAAACTTAGTAAAGTATTATAAGAAATTTAACTATGGATTTAGGGAAAATTAATAAATTCTATAACTTTTCTTACTTGTTAATTTCGAGGACGAAATTCTTTTAAGGGGGGAAGATTGTAACGACCCAGAATTTTTATTAATTTAAAATTTGAATATTTAATTAATTTTAAATATTAATAAGTGAATTTATAAGTCAAATAAATTTTTATTTTGAATTTTTGGATTTAATTGGATTTTTAAATCGATAATTTAATATGTTAAATTATGGAAATAATTGAAAATTTGGTTAAATATGATTGAAAATGATTTGTAAAATTTTATTTTATCATATTGAAGTTAGAATGATATTTTAGAACTTTTAAAATCGAATTAGAAGTTAATTTGTGAAAATTGAATATTGTAATATTTAAATCGACTAGTGAAAATAGTCAATTTTTGAACAGTCTCAGAATTGAACGAAACCAGTTCCATTGGATCCGTAATAGTTAGTTATTACCGGATTTCAAATTTCGTGTCAATCGGAGCTATCGTTTGATCGTAGCAGCTCGAAACGCATCGAATTGTTTTTAATATTAATTTGGCGAGTTAAAATAGCCATTTTTCAAAAAGTCTCGGATTTCGACGAAACCAGTTTCATCGGATCCGTAATGTGATATTATTGTAAGGTTTCAAATTTCAAGTCAATTGGATTTACCGTTTGTCCGGTACAAATTAAAACGCCTAGAAAATCGCTTAAATCAGTTTAATTCAAATTGAGCGTTTATAGCCATAACTTGCACAGATGTCCGAATTAGCTTTCGAAACCTGTTCCATTGTGTCCGGAACATGGGGTAAACCCTAGAAACGCTGGTTACAGCGCGTAAATCGGAGTTCGGAATTTCCGGATGAATAGTGTCATTCAAATTCCTATAAATAGACCCACAACCCTCACAAATAAAAAAAAAAAAAGAAAATCAAACCCTAGCAGCCACTAATATAAACAACGGCCAGAATTGTCTCTCCTTCCTCCTCAAAAATCTTTCAATCCAAGCATCGATTAAAGAAACGTTCAACTGCAATGTTGTAGAGTAGAGTGTGTTCTACAGATTCAACGGTCAAGATCGCGAATGGCTTCACGGATCGATGGGAATTTGAGCGCAAACGTGGACGTTCATTTCACGTGCGTGCGTATCACGAGGTGGCCGAGTGCTACCATGGTCAGGCCGAGCATGGAGGGGGTCAAGAGCTTCCTATTGCAAGTGGTTTGATCGAGTTTCGTCGAGAAATGAGATTGCAAATCGAAACCCTAATCTATTGCTAATGGGTTTGGTGTGCGTTCATGTTTACTGGAGACGTGAAAAACGTGGGAGAAAGGGACAAGCAATGTGCGGTGGTGATGGCTTTGCTTTGGATCTTGTGGCCAGAAATTACTTAGGTTATAAATTAGTTTATATATGTTGTAAATATTAGTTTTAAATCGTGTACAAACTTCAAAAATTCATAACTTTTTCATACGAGGTCGAAAACGCGCGAAACCAGTTGCGTTGGAATTGTATGGACGAGCACTACGCGATGAAATTGGATTGGAGTCGTTTAGAGTTAGTGAAAATTTTGGGTAAAATTAAACGTCCGTTTAATTTTATTCGAAATAAATCGCTAAAACGGAATTTAAAATCAAGGTGAGAACTTCTCACTCAATCGAATCAGTTTCGATTCTATTTTAAATAGTTAGATTTAAAATATTTGAATGCATGTTTGAATGATGATTGCTATCTATTGATTGTTAAAATAGACATTATACGCCGTTAGTAAGCGGATGTTATTTATTAAAAACATATACCGCGAATATTTCATAAACAGTGAAATTTGTATTATATATAATAGCAATATATATATATTGGCATATGTATATATTGGAGTTATTGATTTCCCGCATTTTTTGTTTAGCCGATGAGACCCTATTACGCCGTCTATTAAGCGGATAATATTTTAAATCCCATATACCGCGATAATTTCGTACTGGAGCGAAATTGGTATTGTGCTAATGTTTGTGAATGCAGGAAACAGGTTGGAGGGATCCAACTGGATTCCTCAACAGTATTTATTTGACTATGGATATTTTAATATTCGTTGATTATCATATCGATATATGATATCGTTGTTGTCGTGATTGACTACTTGGTGTGTAACATCATTGGACCAAATTTGGAATTTTAAAATGATTTCAAAGTGATTTTGAAAGTATACGTTTATAAAATATTTTTGGAATTGATTCATTTTAAATAAATAAACGTTATAATTTTTAAAGTTATAAAGATTATGATTTTTGAGAAATATAGTTAAAAACTGATTTTTGAGAATATGATGCTATTGATTTTATAAAATAGTTTAATCGAGATATTTTAGAATTATTGTGAAAAGTTTAAATATAGGATTTATAAAATTTAATTATTTTATGAATCAAAATGGTGAAATAATAAAGGAGATTAAAGACGTTTTAAAAGAATAATATAAATTGAATTATATTAAGAGATTTATAAATGGATATTTATAAATTGAAATATTGACATTTTAAAACGAGTTTTTATAAGTGTTTGAATGAAGTGAAAATGAATTTCATAACTGAATGGAATTTATAGAATTTTAAACAGTGAAGTTATAAATGGAATTTTATAAACAGTAGGTTTACAAAATTTATAAAGTTATTGAAAGAACGAATTTTGGATAAATAAACAATCTTATAAGTTATAAGATTTATAATTTGGGAAGTTAAAAGAACGATTTTGTAAAATAATCGTTTTATAAGTGTTTAACTTGTAATGTGAATTTTTGTTTTATAATTGAGTTATAAATCGAATAGGTTAATAAAGGAATTTATAAAGGGAGTTGTTATAAAATAAATAGAAAAGGAATTTATAAACGTTGTTTCATAAATTCGCAAATGACTTATTTTGATAAGGAAATTGTTGAAACCTATTAATGGAGTTATATTCACGTTTTTGACTGTGAATAATACTTTAAAATAAAAGGAATAGAAATGATGAAATTGTTAATTGGATTATATTCACGTTTTTGAATAGTGAATAATATGTTAAAGAAAATGTTTAGGATGTGATATTTTAAACAGAATTAAAACAAGTTAACGATGTTTTAAAATGTGTTGAGATTCAAAACCATAGATTTCAACATTTATTGTTGAAATAGACGTTTTCGAGAAATAGAAGGAAATGAGGGACTATAACACTGTTGTTATAGTAAATGATTTCCGAAAGGAAATGTTTTGTATAGTATTGGGATTTATATATCTATTTTAATTTCGAATCCCTATACTAGTGATTTTGGGTTGTCGTAACGATGTTTTACGCAACATTCGTTTTGGCCCAAATAAATATGTTTAAGAGAATGATTTCCTTAAAGAATGAAATATATACTTAATCTCGATTTAAGTATATTGAATATTTTCCAAGTGTTGAAAATAAATAAAATTCGTGAATTACTTATTAAATAAGTATGGAAATGTTTTTCCAATATAAAGTGAATACTTTGAGAATTTATCTTTTTTAAAGATAAATTGAAATGAATAATTGGAATCGAATATTCATAGATATTTTGGATTATAAATTCACTATGGAATTTATGAATGAAAAGAAAGTGGAATCTGTTTAAAGATAAATATTGATTTATTTTTGAAGTGTGAAATTAAATATCTTGTAAAGATATTTTGGAAAATAAATAATTTGGAAAATTATTTGGAAACTGGTGATGTGTGCATATCGATTGATAGTTCAATAACCGACTATCGACATTTCCCTTTGAATGGGTAATTGATGTGATTTGTTGAATTTTAATGCCACACTTATTTTTGAATAAGCGCTCACTATTCGGGTTAACCGGCAAAGGACCATGGGGTCGTATAACCCATTCCGAATATGTGATACGTCGTTGTGAATTGCATTGAAGATCGGTGTTGAAGACCGAGTATTTGTGAAAGCGATAGGATGACCTATCGATTGTCTCTGCACTGGGTAGCTCCTGGTATAGAGATTCCTTAAGTGATGGGAAATTCGATCGGGATTGTGAATACCGGATTGCAAGGGCTTCGTAAGAAGTGCCTTCGGTTCTGTTCGAGCCCGGAACAGACTTGTATGGATTGTGTGTCTGACATTACAAATTGAGATATAAAGCCGATTTCTTTCAAATATATTTCCGTTGGTGGCGGAGAATTTATTCTTTTAGCTTAACACCCTTCTCTGAGACGTACGAGGTCAGAGGTTATATAGTTGAAGTTATCAGCGATATATTCCCAATTTGGTAATGTGACATGCCGAGTGTAGCTGGAAATGATCATTGTGTTGATTATTTGTGATAGGATCATTTGTTTGATCGTCTATCCTGGTGATCATTTCTATGATCATTTGTTGACCCAAAGCATGGCTTTTGTATAAAGTATGTTTTTGTGGACGTGACTTCGTCGAGCCTCACACCCCGTGAATGGTCAAAACAGGAAAGAAGCAGCAAGGTTATGAGGGGCAGCGCCCTTTAGGATGTGTGCATTTCCCTCTGGAAAAGGGTGGTATCATGGTATGGAGCCCAGATACTTACTCATGTTGAAAACACTTTGTTATGATTGTGTGAATTGATTACGAGCGCTCGGTGAAAGGTCCCAAAGGACCGGGGGATGGCATATTCGGTCAGTTGTTACTCAGTTAGGGGTAACCCGGCCTTGTGTTGGTAGAGATCCGGTTTGGTTCTCGGGGATGTCCATCCAGAGGCATTCTCATGTGGCAATGGGAAGTTCCTTGGCCTGATCATTCGTTGGAAATCCAAAGAAACAATACGTGACTTGTACGGTTTTAGTTGTAGAACCTGCTTCCTCAGGAGGTAGCTATAGTAGGCATAATATAATGGTACCTATGCTGGCTAAGATTTATATTCTACTTTCGAAATCGTTTTATACACTATGCACTAACAATAATATCAAATGTTTCTTTTTAATGCGTATCAGGCATCTTTGACTATCATAAGGAGAAATCTTCTCCAAGTCTGCGTTTGCATTGTGTGTGTGGCAGGAGGTCTTATGGTAGTCTCATTTTTAAAAGCATTGCGAATTGACTTTAAAAGTATTCCTCTATTTTTGATTTTAAAAGATAAATAAACTGTTTTGAGTTCTCACACCAGTCACATGACTGACTCGGAGTTTATTGTTTTCCGTCCTAAACTCTGGGTGCCCACCAATTTCTACACGGGCAGTCAAGAGTTAAGGTTTATCAAGATATTCTGGATATTCTGGAGTTGCTGGAGGCAAGCTGGATGGCATGGCGTATTACTTGTATATAGTATTTCTTTTCCGCTGCACTGTTTGTTGTTGTACACTCTGATGATGATATGATGTAATGGAATGTAATGTATAAAATGTAATAACTGATATAGTTCTTGTTTAAAGATTATTCATTTATTATTATATGTTGTTCCGCTGCGAATTGTGAGATTCTGTTGTTGTTCTGTTGTTTTCTATTCCGTTCTATTCTCTTTCCTCTCCATCTTCTACCTTCTTCTCTCTTCTTCTTCTTTTTCTTTTCCTAAATTTTTCTTAAACCCCTAAGGGTTCGTATTTTCGTTCATCTTGAATTAATCAATGGAGATTAGTGTCTATTCAAGGAGTACGGATTTACGGGTCTTTACAGCTTACCAATGGGTTCTCTTGAATTTGGAGCTGGAAGTTGGATTTGCTAATGAAGACTAGAGCTTGGATTTTTAATTTCCTCTTCCACTCTCCATTGTTATAAAAGCTTGAATATTAGGAAATGAGGAATGAAGTAATGAAGAGGAGAAGGGGTTGGGACTGAATACATAAGTGGGGTTAATGGGCTCAGCCCTAACCAAAGCCCTAAGTGAAAAAGTAGCAAAATTCCACTAACTCCAAACATATCAAAGTTTACATTTAAAAAGATTGCAAATGGCGTTTTGAACTCAACGGAAGTGGTCTCGAGTCCTAATTCAACTGTTTGCAAAAAGTGGCTTTTCAGACTAAATTCCGAGTATCGATGAAATATTTAAATAAGATATTTAAATATAAAACCGATAAATATGCGGGTTGTTACAACCATCAACTACATAACCTCTGAGCTCGTACGTCTCAGAGAAGGGTGTTAAGCTAAGAGAATAAATTCTCTGCCACCAACAGAAATATATTTGAAAGAAATCAGCTTTATATCACAATTTGTAATGTCGGACACACTATCCATACAAGTCTGTTCCGGGATCGAACAGAACCGAAGGCACTTACAAAGAAGACCTTGCAATCCAGATATTCACTAATCACGTCCGGACTTCTCATCACATATGGAGTCTTTATACCGCGGACCAGTCGATACAAAGACATTCGACGAGTTGTCCTTTCGCTTTTGAAAATATCCGATCTTCAACACCGGTCTTCAAATGCAATTCATAACGACGTATCACATATTCGGAATGGGTTATACGACCCCAAGGTCCTTTCCAGGTAACACGAATAGTGAGCGCTTATTTAAAAATAAGTGTGGCGTTCAAATTCAAGCAAATCGCAACAAATACCCATTCAAAGGTAAATATTGATAGTCGGTTATTGAACTATCAATGGATATGCGCAACATCACCAGATTCCAAATAATTTTCCAAATTATTTATTTTCCAAAAATATCTTTACAAGATATATAATTTTCACACTTCAACCATTTGAAAACAATTTTCAAATCACTGTTTACCTTTACTGTAACATCCCGCCCTTTTGGACGATTTAAATCGACAATAAACCACACATGTCAACTAAAATCATTCAAAAGGTAAGACTGTTAATGGGGTAAATAAGAAAATAATAGAAAAGAGGGAAAGATAAAACAAAGAATCTCACAGCGACATGACAAAATATAAAAATCAAATAAACAGTTCATGAAGCTGTTTTACAAATAACATTTGATTACACCGTTACAATACAAATCAGAGTTATACATACAGTAGAAATAAATAAATAATGCAGCGGAACACATGATGTAGTGGAATAATTAATAATAAATAGTAGACTCGTCTCCGCCTTCATCCTCCAAAATATAATGGTCTTTAATACACTAAAAAAGCTCAGACTGACCCGAGCGTAATAAAAAGACAAAACACTCGAGTCAGGACTAAAAGATCTTATGTAAGTCAAATCAAAATAAGTAGAATAGAAATATTACTATAATGGATTCAGAGATGTATAACAGGAATTTCATCTCCTATCAAGTGCACAATGTGGATTTAATTATTTAAAAGATTTCAAACGATTCAAAAATACCAATCTTAATCATTTTAATTAAAATAGATCCGAATTTTAAATTTAAAACTTAAATCTTTCAAATAATTCAATTCTAATAAATAATCCTAATTAAAGAAATTACACGGTTATATGTCATTTCAACCAGTATCCAAATCAAAATTTTCAAATCAATGGAAACCGCTCGAGTTATCATTTCAATCCATAGTGGAAACAAAGATATATACATAAATAAACATCCAATTATCCAAAATGACAACCAATAACATCCATCACAATCCAACATCCAAATCAGCCAATAAATCACAACAATCAATTAATTATCATTATCAGGTGTATAACTTGCAATTTATATTGATTATTAAATAAATGGCAAATTCAATTCAATACAAATTCAAATTTAACTTAAATGACAATCTAATAATAACAAAAGCAATTAATAAATTTCTAATCACATTATAAATTTAATTTAACTAGCATAAGATAATCTAGTATTCGTGAGTGGGTCAAAACACTCACCTTTGATATTTAGAACGCAAAAATCCAAACAAAGATGCCTTTTCCAATAGTCTCCAAACTCAGCCAAACCTATTTTATGTTATTACGAATTCCAATACGAGCCCAAGGGAAGAGACTACGCATGTATCAAAGCTCGTATGAGGAAGATATTCAGGTTATAAGGATACAAAATAAAATAAAAATACATATATATTTAATTCTTAAAATAAGAAACTTTAGTAACTCACGTTTTCAAATTTGATGTACCCAAAACAAAGGCAAGAAGTGGAAAGCCAAAACCATTAAGGCTAATTCTCATTGTTCAATTTTTTTGAAGGCTTCTTGCAAAAGAAGGCAAGGCGATGAGGGAAGGTACGGATGTGGTTAAGGAAGAAATGGATGCTCACACATTTTTGTTCTTTTCTTTTTCTAAACATAGCTTCAATAAATGAATTGGCAGCAATTAAGTAGAGGTGTAAAGCTATGTTGACATTGAGACTTTGAGGGAAAGAAATAGAGGTCTGATGCTTGAAAAGTAAGAAATTTGTAGGGGAAAGAATGATATATGATATAAAACAAAAGAAGAAAGGGAAGTGACAAATGAAATATGTATGGAAGGGAAACAAAACTGAATGATCTAAGTAGATGCTTTGGGAAATAAATAAACGAAACGGAAGAATAAGAAAGGACATAAATTCACGTTTCAATTACATCAAAGAATTGCAATAAAACCAAATGTGGAAATGGAGGCAGGTGTATTGAATAATAAGGAAATGAAGGGACCACTTAGGATCTAGTTAATTGCATGATCCACTCAATTAAATATATTATCACTGAATATACCCTTTTTCATACTCGTTTACACATAATTAACATATAGTAAATAAATTTGAATACAATAACTAGTGTAACGTTACAAAAAATAAAAGATGATCTAGAACTATAATTCAAGTTTTTTTTTCTTTCAAAATAATGTTTTTCTCATAGGGGAATTGCACAACCTAAAAAGTCAGTTAAATTTAAACTTCAAGATTAGTGTTAAAATTACTTATATACAGCCTCAAATGTATACTTAATGACTGTAAAATATTGTTTTAAAATTCATTTTCTTCTTCTTTATATAGAATTATTTTTAACTTAAAATGAAAATGTTCGTTTTATTTTCATTAAAATGTTCTTTTTATTTTTTTTACAATAATGTATGTTTCTTTCATTAAATCCAAAAATTAATATTAATGTTTCTTTTTTTTAAATTGAAAGATCCCAAATCGACATAATTGTAATTATTTTCAAAATTACACTTATAACGGATTATAACAAACGTACATTTCTTTCATTAAACGCCATTAATTTAAAATAAATTCTCTTTCCCTTTTATTAGAAGATTCCAAGTCAAATTAACGGCAATAAATTCATTAATTAATTTAAATTCCAACATATATTTATTTTTTTTAATCTTATTATTCAATCAATTATCATATTATATATATACTTAACGTTGGTTTACCATTTCATTACCTCAATCTTCTATATTTATCACTTTAGTTCATATTTACTGTAGTAGGTAATTAGATTAACTGCAATTGATTTTCAATTTAATTTCAGTGGATTAAATAAATAGGTGATGAATGACAAATGTTACCTTTTACTTACTTAATCGCATTTATAAGATTATTATTAACAACAAATGTTATGACTACTTACACAATCCTGATTATACTCAATTTTCCATTAATTTCATATAATTTCCCCTTTTATATAACATTTAATTCATTTCCTTATTTCAACTTATCATCAAATAACGTTACAATTATTTTAATCACTAATATACAATTCCAACATTAAACCCAACATTCAATTGCCTTAATTCAATTAATTACCCATTCAATATTAAAATGATAAATTAATGAGAAAATAGTTAATACAATCGTTTATAATAATAATTGATACCCCTTATCTTATTCTTTACAACCAAGGGTTATAATTTGCTTACCCAAAAAGGTTTTATATTCAATATTAACCTATTTCAATTAATTACATACAAGTTCACCACCTACATCATTTAATTTATTTCATTATTTACAATCATAACCAAGTCAACCTACAATGTATTTCAATTAGTTTGAAATTACTTTAAATATTTATCAGTAGCGTTCGGACAACACCACTGATTTCATATTCAATATTAGCCAATTCTAATTGATTACATATAATTTCAACGTTCAATGTATTTCCTTATTTTTAGCTATAACTAATTATAACCTTAAAGTCACTTCAATTAATTGGAAATTAGATTAAAATTGTTAGCAATTACCTTATATTAACATTACTAACATTACTGTAACAACCCGCATATTTATCGAGTTTGTATTTGAATATTTTATTTAAATATTAACTCGTTAATCGGATTTTGGTCCAAAAAGCTACTTTTTGCAAACGGTCAAATTAGGACTCGAGACCACTTCCATTGAGTTCGAAATGTCGTTTACAACCTTTTAAGTATAAACATCGATAGGTTTGGAGTTATAGCAATTTCACTAACTTTTCCCGCTTTGGACTTTGGGTTAGTTTAGCCTATTAAGCCCATGTTCCAACCCTCTTCTCCTCACTCTTCATAAATTTCCTAACTAACTCAAGCTTGGGCATTAATGGTGAAAAGAATGGGAAATTAAAACTCCAAGCACAAATTCAATTGCAAATCCAACATTCAACTCCAAATTCAAGTAGAAGATATTGGATTCAAGCTTTGGATTGCTTCTCCTTGCTTTCAAGCTTCATCTTCATAAACTTTAGTGCAAAGGTGAGATTTTTATCTCACAAATCTAGTCTATATCAATATTGGACTGTTGGGAATGAATCCCTATCGTGTTTGCATGTATATTTGCATTTGGTTTGGATTGGGTTGGCGAAAAACTCCGATTTTTAGCGTTTTGGTGGATTTTCTGCTCCTAGGTCGTTCTGGCCTTATTAGCTCGTATCGGAGTTAGGTCGTAGGTCGCATGGGCCTTAGGTCGTAGGTCGCATGTGAGTTAACCCCTAGGTCGTTCTGGCCAATTTTCGTGTGTTTGGGTTTAGGTCGTTGGACCTTTAGGTCGTTGGACCTTTAGGTCGTTGGACCTTTAGGTCGTTGACCCCCTTGAGTCGTTAACTAGTTAAGTCGCTCGCTACTTGACTCCATTAGGTCGCTCGTCACTGGATGCAGTTAGGTCGCTCGACTCCCTTACCCACTAGGTCGCGTACTTAGTTAGGTCACGTGACCCCATAACTGTTAGGTCGTTAGACCGTTAACCCTATAGGTCGCTTGGCCTATTTGTTTAGGTCGTCGGTCGTTGGACCTTACCTCGATAGGTCGTTCCCACCTTTGGACGTGTGCACTCTAGGTCGCTAGGCCGCCTCTCTTTAGGTCGCGTGACCCAATACAGTTAGGTCGGTTGACCTTATGTTCTTTTAGGTCACGTCTCCTTTAGGCCACGCCTCTTTTAGGTCGTTCGAATGCTAGGTCGCTCGGCCCTTATTCCCTTAGGTCGCTCGGTCTCGTTTATGACCATAGGTCACTCACCCCCTCTACGTTAAGTCGCGAGTCATCGTTAGGTCGCGAACACCTTTAGGTCGCTCGACCCTATCCCTCTTAGGTCGTTAGACCTCATTTTGTCTTCACTAAGTCATACCGTTTTGGACGGGGCGCTGCCCCGCACCTCGCCGGGGGCGCTGCCCCCTGGACCCCCGCGACCTGACCGGGTAGGTCGAACCCCGTAAGCGGTGGCGTTGCCCCCGCACCCCCGCCTTGGGGGGTTGCCACCCCCCCGGACCCCCCCTCCGTAGGGGATCTTATCTGAAAAACATTGAGCTGATTTCCTTGGATTTTATTCGCATCCCCGTATGCGATCTTTGTGACTGATTGTTTCTACACTTGCTTATGTGTTTTGTCACTTTATAATATAAAGGTTTCAATACTAGTAGTAAATATCAAAACTCTTTTAACAAACAATTTCAACTCTATTTTTAATAACAAAGCTCTTTTCTTAAACCGTTTTCCAATCTATTAGTATATACAAGCCTTTTCCTCACTCGGATGAGAAATCTAATTAAACGACTTAGTAAAACAAGTGGTATGAAACGCTTGCGTTCACTTCGTCGGTTAATTCTTGGACTTGTTCGATTGAACCTCTTGTGACAATTTTATTAGTGAAGATTTACAGTTTGTTCGTAAATATTTAAGTTAAGCAATTGGTTGTAGGACATGAAGCTAAACTTCTATATTTACTAGCTTAGTGTAATTGACACTTCTCATTGATCTTGATGATCGCTTTATGAATTAGACTAGCAATTGCGCGATGTCTCTTTCATTGCAAGGTTAGACTAGACACCACTTGTGTGATTCCATTCACACATACCTTTCTGCTTTTTGGTTAGTCTTGACCTCAATTTGTGTGATTCCATTCACACATGCGGGGTAGCTCCCCATGGTCTTCGTACCGTCATGTGACAGGCCTCTTTCCCTTTTTATGATTTCTGGATTTCTCGTGTTGATTTCTGGAATTTATGTCATTGACTTGTTATGAGTACAAGTTTAGGGTATGATGCCCTCTTCGAATCTTTGAGAAGATTCTTGTGATATTGATTATCTCTTATTGATTGATCTTCTGTTGATCATTATTTACATACTTATAGTGGTATGTCGTTATGGATGTTTATGTTTATGCCATATCTTTTATGTTATATCATGTCATCTGATATTTATAGCTAGACTGATCCGTTTATTATTTTCTTAAATAATACTCGGGTCAGACCGAGATGTTACAGGTGCTTCTGCTTGACTTCATCCCAGGGATTCATCACTCTGACTTTTGGCTAACTGTTTAGATTAGCAGTTTTTGTTGTACACACTTGAGATATAGACTCATAGTTGTATTCTTTTGTATAGCACGTGTTGCTATTCTTTTGTATTATCATGGATCTTATTGACCACTACTCTGATGTACACTTTCATGTGTTAGTTATATATTCATATCTTCTTCCGCCTTTGTGATATGGATATCTGTGACTCATTTGTGATATGATTATTTCTATGTTTTTTTCCGAAGATTATTTATAGCCACCGTGTGATAAGCAATTACATGGATGGTCGCTCCTCAACAGCCTTATTCTCCGTGCTAGTTGACAGCACTACTCCGGAGTGTTCTTGGCTAGCGTGGGTATAGAGGTGGGGCGTCACAGCTTGGTATCAGAGCCAAACTTCGGAACAATGTAGAATAACTTGACAAGGATCATCGTCCTAAGTCCACCTTAGGAGTCTTGCTTTAGGATTTTGTTCGGGTTTTCAAACCGATTCATCCTATTTCTTTTATGATTCCTTATTTCACCTGTCAAGAATGTTTGATATTCATTTGGTGAATAACTATTTTCTTTCTCTTCTTTCTTTCTTAAGGAAAAGAATGTCTAGACCAGGTCGTCCCAGAGCTGGATCATCTAGTGCTCCACCACCGGATGGAGTTTTTATGACTGCTCAACAGCTTCTTGATTTAGTAACTAATGCTCAAGCAGCTGGAGCTAACCCGGAACCTACTCACCCAAAGTCGGGATTTGCATGCTTGTGCAGCGATTACACCAACTTGGGTGGGAAGCCCTTCAAAGGTTCGGAAAATATCATCGAGGTCCAGGCTTGGTTAAAATCATGCGATCGAATCTTTTCTCGCATGAACCTTATCGATCTCCACCGCGTTCAGGTGGCTTCCAGCATGCTCCAAGAGAGAGCGTTGGACCGGTACGAACTCCTTATTTCAGAAATTAATGAAGCGGATCTCACCTGGGAGCAATTTCAGGGACGCTTCGAGTTAAAGTTTGTACCAGAAGCTGGGAAAGTAACCTTGGCTCGACGTTTTATAGACCTTGTTCAAGGTCAATCCTCTGTGACTGATTACGTAGCAGCCTTCGAGTCGCTTTCCAAATATGGGGTTGAATACATCAACATCCCATTGAAGAAGAACCAGAGGCTCGTTTATGGCTTAAATAAGAGTCTTAAGAAGCCACTGCTCCTGAAACTAGAAGTCGCATTTGATCAACTCGTCGATATCGCTCTTCGTCTTGAAGAGGCTGATAGAGAGAGTGATGTTGAAGTGGAAGGCGCTAAACCAAACTTCAACAACAAGAAGAGGCCAAACAAATTCAAGGGTCCTTATCCCAACAAAAAGGGTAAGCAGGCAACCCCTGCGGCAAAGTCTCCTTCTCCTAGTGGTGCGAGTTGCTTCAACTGTGGGTCTGGGGATCATTATGCGAATAAGTGCTCTAAGCCCAAATCTTGTCGCTATTGTAAGAGCCCAGATCACTTTATACATCAATGCCTCAAACGTAAAAGCAGGAATGAGGGAAAGTTAAATGTGGCTCAAGCCCCTGGCAACACATCTCGTGGCCAAGGTATTTCTCATTCCATTCTTGATGGTATTATTTTATTTCATGATCAACCTATTAGTGTTCTCTTTGATACGGGTGCATCCCATTCTTTTATATCAAAGGAACTGGTAGACACTTTTTCCTTAAGTGTTACTGCATTGATGACTTCTTTAAAAATTGCGAATCCTGTTGGTGGATCCGCAACTCTTAGTTTGCTTTGTAAAGATGTGGAGATTATTTTATGTGATTTTTCTTTCCTAACCGATTTGCATGTCATGCGTTACTTAGGCTTTGGAATAATTTTGGGAATGGATTGGCTTAACCGTTATCAAGCCCATATCCTATGTCCTGAGCGGACTATTCATCTTCGACATCCACAATCTGTTAAACAGATTTCTGTTAGTCTTAAAGATTCAGAATCATGTTTGGTGGCATCTTTATATTCTTTAAATCCTCGTGATAACGATGATGATGATGAAGATGATATTATTTCTCGTATTCATGTTGTTCGTGAATTTTCCGACATATTCGAGCCCGTTTTAGGTTTACCACCTAAACGAGCAATTGAGTTCAGAATTAATCTTGTTTCTGGAGCTCAACCTATTACTCATCCTCCTTATCGCATGACCAATAAGGAAAATGAGGAGATGCGTAAACAATTATCTGAGTTGGAGACGAGGTAATTTATTCGCTCTAGTTCCTCGCCTTGGGGAGCTTCAGCTATTTTCGTAAAGAAATCCGATGGTACTCTGAGGCTCTGCGTTGATTATCGCAAGCTTAACGATCTTACTATTAAAAATAAATATCCTTTATCTCGGATTGATGATCTATTCGATCAACTTAGTGGTGCTAAGGTCTTTTCACAATTGGACTTGGCTACCGGTTTCCATCAGCTTCGTATCGCTGAGGATAGCATTCCGTTGACATCATTCCGTACTCGATATGGATCTTATGAATGGCTTGTTATGCCGTTTGGGTTAACGAATGCTCCAGCTTATTTCGTTGACCTCATGAATCAAGTTTTCAAAGATTTCCTCGATCGGTTTGTTCTCATATTCATTGATGATATTCTTGTGTATTCAAAAACCGAGGAGGAACATGAGAAACATCTTCGGATTGTATTGGAAACACTTAGGAGTAATCAATTAAAGGCGAAATTTTCTAAATGCCACTTTTGGCAATCTCGTGTGAAGTTTCTCGGTCATATTATTTCCGAATCCGGGATATCCGTGGATCCTTCAAAGATTGAAGCGATTCAAGATTGGAAGAGACCGGAGAGTGTGACAGAGATTCGTAGTTTTCTCGGATTGGCGGGCTATTACCGTCGTTTTATTAAAGACTTTTCTAAGATTGCCGTGCCTCTTACTGGCTTGACTAAGAAGGGAGTTAAATACATTTGGTCGGACAAATGTGAAGCCTCTTTTCAGAAATTGAAAGAACTCCTTTCCGATGCTCCTATTCTTGTTATTCCCGAGGGGAATCAAGATTTTGTTGTTTATACCGATGCTAGTCACGTTGGTTTGGGTGCCGTTCTTATGCAAAAAGAACGTGTTGTTGCTTATGCTTCTAGGCAATTGAAGCCGGCCGAGACTAGATATGCCACACATGATCTAGAGCTCGCGGCTATTGTTTTCGCCCTTCGAATGTGGCGTCATTATCTATTGGGAGAGAAATTTATTCTTTACACGGATCATAAGTCTTTGAAATATTTATTTTCTCAAAAAGAACTTAATTTACGTCAACAGCGTTGGCTCGAGTTCCTTGCACCTTATGATCTTGATATTCTTTATACCCCCGGTAAGGGTAATCGAGTCGCCGATGCTCTTAGCCGTAAGCAACAAGCAGTTGTTTCTATGATGATATCCGAATGGAACGATATCGAGATCTTATCCACTTGTAAGATTCGAGAGCGCATATCCGATTTATGCTCATCGCTTGTTTTATGTAGCCTTGAGGCTCATCCTTCTCTTTTAGACCGCATTCTTGAAGCTCAAGGGCTAGATTCTGAATTGGCTCTTCTTGGCAAAAATGTTAAGGATAAAATTGATATTGAAGGTTTGAAAGACTATGATATTGACTCTCGTGGCGGCATTCGAAAATTTGGTAGACTTATCGTACCAAATATTGGAGATCTTCGTAAAGATATTTTAGAAGATTCCCATTGTTCTAAATTCACCATTCATCCCGGTAGTAGTAAAATGTACACTGATATGAAGCGACTTTATTATTGGGAGGGAATGAAATCTGATATTGCTAACTTTGTTAAGTGTTGCATGACTTGCCAACTTGTCAAGGCCGAACATCAAAGGCCTGGTGGGTTATTGCAACCTTTAGAAATTCCAATTTGGAAGTGGGATCAAATTTCCATGGACTTTATAGATGGCCTTCCCCGTTCTCGTTCGGGTCATGATAGCTTATGGGTGATTGTTGATAGACTTACTAAATCCGCCCATTTTATTCCGGTTCGGTCTAACCGAACCGTTCCTCTTTTGGCCAAACTATTTGTCAAGGAAATTGTAAAATTGCATGGAGTTCCTACTTCTATTGTTAGCGATCGTGATCCATTGTTTACTAGTGGATTTTGGAAGAGTCTTCAAAAAGCTTTAGGAACGAAGCTTAATTTTAGCACCGCTTATCACCCCCAGTCCGATGGACAAACCGAGCGTGTGAATCAAACTCTTGAAGATCTTCTTCGTGCTTGTGTGCTTGATTTTGGTGGAAGTTGGGAAGATCATATTTCACTTGTTGAATTTTCCTATAATAATAGCTTCCAATCTAGTATTGGTATGGCACCTTTCGAGGCACTCTACGGAAGGCCATGCCGATCTCCTTCTTGTTGGCTTGAGGCCGGTGAGAAGCTGGTTTTAGGTCCAGACTTTATTCGTGATTCCACGGAAAAGATTGAACTTATTCGACATAGGATGAAAGAAGCCCAGAGTAGACAAAAATCCTATGCCGATAATCGAAGAAGGAAATTAGAATTTTCTGTTGAGGATCCTGTTTTTATTCGTGTTTCACCTATGAAGGGTGTTGTACGTTTCAATCGATCGGGGAAGTTAGCGCCTCGATATATTGGGCCATTTCCTATCACTGAACGTATTGGTTCCATGGCATATCGCCTTGCATTGCCGGCTCAGTTTTCTGCTATACACGATGTATTTCACGTTTCTCAATTACGGAAATGCCTTCGGGATTCCGATTCCATTCTTGAGCCTTCTGTTGTGGAAGAAATTGAAGTTTCGCCGAATTTAACTTATGAGCAGCATCCTATTCGAATTATAGCTTCTGAGGTTAAACGACTTCGAAATAAAGATGTTCCACTTGTGAAGGTTCAATGGTCCTCAAATCCTAAGGATTGTTCTTGGGAATCCAGAGAATTCATCGAGCGTACACATCCGTACTTGCTTACTCCTGCTCCTTGAGGTGAACTTCTTATTTCAAAATTCCTCTTGTGTTAATATGCTTTTATGGTTGTTACTTTTTATTTCCATCTTATATATATTGCGAGGACGCAATTTCTTTAAGGAGGGGAGTATGTAACAACCCGCATATTTATCGAGTTTGTATTTAAATATTTTATTCAAATATTAACTCGTTAATCGGATTTTGGTCCAAAAAGCTACTTTTTGCAAACGGTCAAATTAGGACTCGAGACCACTTCCATTGAGTTCGAAATGTCGTTTACAACTTTTTAAGTATAAACATCGATAGGTTTGGAGTTATAGCAATTTCACTAACTTTTCCCGCTTTGGACTTTGGGTTAGTTTAGCCTATTAAGCCCAAGTACCAACCCTCTTCTCCTCACTCTTCATAAATTTCCTAACTAACTCAAGCTTGGGCATTAATGGTGAAAAGAATGGGAAATTAAAACTCCAAGCACAAATTCAATTGCAAATCCAACATTCAACTCCAAATTCAAGTAGAAGATATTGGATTCAAGCTTCGGATTGCTTCTCCTTGCTTTCAAGCTTCATCTTCATAAACTTTAGTGCAAAGGTGAGATTTTTATCTCACAAATCTAGTCTATATCAATATTGGACTGTTGGGAATGAATCCCTATCGTGTTTGCATGTATATTTGCATTTGGTTTGGATTGGGTTGGCGAAAAACTCCGATTTTTAGCGTTTTGGTGGATTTTCTGCTCCTAGGTCATTCTGGCCTTATTAGCTCGTATCGGAGTTAGGTCGTAGGTCGCATGGGCCTTAGGTCGTAGGTCGCATGTGAGTTAACCCCTAGGTCGTTCTGGCCACTTTTCGTGTGTTTGGGTTTAGGTCGTTGGACCTTTAGGTCGTTGGACCTTTAGGTCGTTGACCCCCTTGAGTCGTTAACTAGTTAAGTCGCTCGCTACTTGACTCCATTAGGTCGCTCGTCACTGGATGCAGTTAGGTCGCTCGACTCCCTTACCCACTAGGTCGCGTACTTAGTTAGGTCGCGTGACACCATAACTGTTAGGTCGTTAGACCGTTAACCCTATAGGTCGCTTGGCCTATTTGTTTAGGTCGTAGGTCCTTGGACCTTACCTCGATAGGTCGTTCCCACCTTTGGACGTGTGCACTCTAGGTCGCTAGGCCGCCTCTCTTTAGGTCGCGTGACCCAATAAAGTTAGGTCGTTTGACCTTATGTTCTTTTAGGTCGCGTCTCCTTTAGGCCACGCCTCTTTCAGGTCGTTCGAATGCTAGGTCGCTCGGCCCTTATTCCCTTAGGTCGCTCGGTCTCGTTTATGACCATAGGTCGCTCACCCCCTCTTCGTTAAGTCGCGAGTCATCGTTAGGTCGCAAACACCTTTAGGTCGCTCGACCCTATCCCTCTTAGGTCGTTAGACCTCATTTTGTCTTCACTAAGTCGTACCCCGTAAGCGGTGGCGTTGCCCCCGCACCCCCACCTAGGGGGGTTGCCACCCTCCCCGGACCCCCCCTCCGTAGGGGATCTTATCTGAAAAACATTGAGCTGATTTCCTTGGATTTTATTCGCATCCCCGTATGCGATCTTTGTGACTGATTGTTTCTACACTTGCTTATGTGTTTTGTCACTTTATAATATAAAGGTTTCAATACTAGTAGTAAATATCAAAACTCTTTTAACAAACAATTTCAACTCTATTTTTAATAACAAAGCTCTTTTCTTAAACCGTTTTCCAATCTATTAGTATATACAAGCCTTTACCTCACTCGGATGAGAAATCTAATTAAACGACTTAGTAAAACAAGCGGTATGAAACGCTTGCGTTCACTTCGTCGGTTAATTCTTGGACTTGTTCGATTGAACCTCTTGTGACAATTTTATTAGTGAAGATTTACAGTTTGTTCGTAAATATTTAAGTTAAGCAAGTGGTTATGGGACATGAAGCTAAACTTCTATATTTACTAGCTTAGTGTAGTTGACACTTCTCGTTGGTCTTGATGATCGCTTTATGAATTAGACTAGCAATTGCGCGATGTCTCTTTCATTGCAAGGTTAGACTAGACACCACTTGTGTGATTCCATTCACACATACCTTTCTGCTTTTTGGTTAGTCTTGACCTCAATCTGTGTGATTCCATTCACACATGCGGGGTAGCTCCCCATGGTCTTCGGACCGTCATGTGATAGGCCTCTTTCCCTTTTTATAATTTCTGGATTTCTCGTGTTGATTTCTGGAATTTATGTCATTGACTTGTTATGAGTACAAGTTTAGGGTATAATGCCCTCTTCGAATCTTTGAGAAGATTCTTGTGATATTGATTATCTCTTATTGATTGATCTTCTGTTGATCATTATTTACATACTTATAGTGGTATGTCGTTATGGATGTTTATGTTTATGCCATATCTTTTATGTTATATCATGTCATCTGATATTTATAGCTAGACTAATCCGTTTATTATTTTCTTAAATAATACTCGGGTCAGACCGAGATGTTACAGGTGCTTCTGCTTGACTTCATCCTAGGGATTCATCACTCTGACTTTTGGCTAACTGTTTAGATTAGCAGTTTTTGTTGTATACACTTGAGATATAGACTCGTAGTTGTATTCTTTTGTATAGCACGTGTTGCTATTCTTTTGTATTATCGTGGATCTTATTGACCACTACTCTGATGTACACTTTCATGTGTTAGTTATATATTCATATCTTCTTCCGCCTTTGTGATATGGATATCTGTGACTGATTTGTGATATGATTATTTCTATGTTTGTTTCCGAAGATTATTTATAGCCACCGTGTGATAAGCAATTACATGGATGGTCGCTCCTCAACAGCCTTATTCTCCGTGCTAGTTGACAGCACTACTCCGGAGTGTTCTTGGCTAGCGTGGGTATAGAGGTGGGGCATCACAATTACATTCTAGTTATTCTTTTCCTTGTAACATCAAAAATTTTTTAGTTTTATTTCAATATAAAATTATAAAATATTATTTAATTAATATTCTAATAATCGAAAATTATGGGTCGTTACACTCTCCTCTACTCAAAACTTTTCGTCCTCGAAAAGGGAAAAGGAGGAAATTAGGAAAAGGAGAAAATAAGGAATCATTATATTTTATTCAAAGTATTCAATTTATAAACAATTAATTTTCATAACTAATTAATTCAAATAAAATATGCAATTAAGTACAAGTAATTCCTCATATTCAAGTCTACCAAAGTTTGAAAATATTTCACTTTTCACAAAATTTGTAAGTCTAAAATTTACGAAAAATTTCGACAGAGTCTCCTTTGTATGGAGAGGTCACGGAGAAATAATAATATCTATAATAATCATATATATATCATATTAAAAAAATAAACATCCCAAACCATGGGAAACAATATATCGCTAGAAACCTGTAATCCAAAAATATACCTATTAGTCGGGAAAAGAACGCTTAATTTATGAAACCAAAAGCAGTAGCTATTATTTCCATAAACTTGTACTTCACTTGTAAAATCCAAAGAAGTTAATAATACGTGAAAAGAGATATATTTAAGTTGCTTCAATTAATAACAAACAAATCAACACAATATAATAATAGTCACATGCAAACAAACAACATGACCATCATATGTAACAAAGGAATCAATCATATGTCCATAGCAACCAAACTGATGATTTGTTCAGGTTCAGACATTTTTAGTCGTACAAGACGATAAATAGACTATTAAGTGTACCCTATGCTCAATAGCCTTAGATAAATACTTGATATATTATCTATACATCCTTATATAGTTAGAAGTATCCTTTCCTATCATCTAAAAAGCCAAAATAACCAATAATTTCAACACAATATTTAAGTTTATTCAATTGGTTTCTTTTTTTTACATCATTACTATTCTTTTTTTCTCTTATTAACTTACATACATAACATTTCTTGTTCATCAAAATTCTTATTTAGAAATAATTTCATTGAATGCTTCCATTACTTAAGTTTTACCTGTATAATATTCTATTACATATTCTGTTAACATTTCAACTTATTAAACATTTTTGGTAAATATATGTGTTTTAAGAATGTAATTGAGTGTTATACAAGTTTATTTTAATCATGTTAGTTAATAAAATATTCAATGATTACATATTCTAAATTTTTATATCTTTTGATTTACAAGTTACAAATTTCTAATTTATTATATATTTTATTCGTAAAATTCCATTCTTATTTATTTAATTAATTATTATTTATATAAAGACCAATCACTTACATAATTTGTTTTCCATTAAAGATTTAAGCCATTAATGAATCATTTCACAAAATATTACTTAAGCTTCTACAGCCTTACTTAATTTTATACCTTAATTTAGTTATAGAATAAAAATTTAAGTTTTTGGTGTTCGCCCTTGAAGAGAAAAGAAATACTTCAATATATCTAAAAATTCAATTAAAACATTTAACCTCATTCACTTAGTAGGAATATAAGATAAATTTAAAACATCTTTATAGCATTATGCAAGGACTTTCCCAAAGTTTAAACAATGTTAGAAATTTATATCAAAAATTTATATTAAAACATTATGATAAGGTTTTAAAAATAAAGTTCCTTAAATCTGATAATTTATTAGACTCAATATTCCAAAATAAGTATAAACTCTAGATTATTAAAGTGAAACTAATAACATACTCAAATCTTGCACTAAATATCTAAATAAAAGTATAAATTTTCATAGATTCATGATTAATTTTACATACTTGGTTTAAAATGAATATTCAAATCATGGGAAAAACATTTATCATGGTTTAATACAAAATTCAAATAGTAACTAAACCTATAAATTTACTACTAGTACTTCGAAATCAAGTAATTATTTAAAACCATACTTCCAAAATTGAGATTCTAATTTACTTTCCAAGTATATTTAAAACTTCGCAAATCATTTTTTCCATTTATATAATATATCTTCAAATTATACATTCAAAGAAACTTATAAAAAAATTTACAAAAAAAAAATTCATTTGAAAACTTCATTTGCAAATCAATCATCTTTAATGTTTTAATACTTTACAAAAAAATTCTATAAATTTTCTTGCTTCATTTATTAATACCATTTCAGTAATTTTAAATAACATCTTTTTAAATATATGTAAATTATTTGAAAAAAATTACTTACTATTGAAAACCTTAAATCCATTATGTTTAAATTTTATTAGTTTTAAATCTCAAAATACTTTTAAACATCATTAATAAATCAATAATCATTAACTTTAAAATGTTTTATTTAATTAATAACTTCTGGCAATATTTAGAACACTAATAATTTACTACTAAACCATGTTGTACATAAATAAACAACATTTAAACATTTTAAAGTATATAGAAAGGAAAAATGATCAAAATATCTTTTATATAATACTTATCAAAACACATTTATAACTCGATGTTTTAACAGGTTTATCCTCGTTCTTGCAGACTCTGACCATGCGTTGATCAGACACATGGCTAGAATTCTCCAAGTACTTAGCAGACCTATTTCAACACCCAATGAAAATACTTAAAATCATTGAAAATAGATATGGAAAGTAAGTTCCCCCATGGATTGCAGTTACGCAATGGTTATGCCACTATCCCAGTGGAATCAATTTTAGGTGTAGGCATCTCACCCCTCGATTTACGCTATCCAATAATATTAAATGAATATAATAAGTGACCCACCAAAGGGATCCGATAATGACCCACCAAAGGGATCCGATAAATGACCCACCAAAGGGATCCAACAAATGACCCACCAAAGTGGTCCGATGGAAGGTACTTCCCATATCATTTATTTCAAAATGTATCATACCGTATATAGTCACCATTCAGAATCATAGCTTCAAATATCACACTTATATTAATTCCATCATATATAAGATTTCATTTTCAGATAGAGTATTTTCCAAAATCAATAGTCTCAAATATATCAAATCATTCTTATATAAATTCCGTTATATATAAGATTTATCTCTTCAGATCAAAAACCTTCCATAATCAACATTTTTAAAAATCACCTTATATTTATATAAAGTGTAAAGACCCGCAAATCCGTACTCCTTGAATAGACACTAATCTCCAGTGATTAAATCAAGATGAACGGAAATACGAACCCTTAGGGTTTTAAGAAAAAGAAAGATAAAAAGAAAGAGGTAGAAGAAGAGATAAGAAGATAGAACATAGAACGGAAAGAAATAACAGAACAACATCAGAATATCACAATTCGCAGCGGAACAACATATAATAGATAAATGAATAATCTTTAAACAAAGAACTATATCAGTTCTTACATTACATTACATTACATTACATCAGAGTGTACAACAACAAACATACAGCGGAAAAAGAAATATTATATACTAGTAATACACCATGCTATCCAGCTTGCCTCCTGCAACTCCTGAATTCCAGAATATCCTGATAAACCTTAACTCTTGACTGCCCGTGTGGAATTTTGTGGGCACCCAGAGTTTAGGAAGGAAAACAATAAACTATGAGTCAGTCATGTGACTGGTGTGAGAATTCAAAAACAGTTTATTTATCTTTAAAATCAGAATAGAGGAATATTTTTAAAGTCAATTCGAAATGCTTTTAAGAATGAGACTACCATAAGACCTCCCGCCACACACACAATGCAAACGCAGACTTGGAGGAGATTTCTTCTTATGTTAGTCAAAGATGCTTACTACGCAAAATCAAATCAATTTTGATATTATTATTAGTGCATAGTGTAGAAAATATTTCGAAAGTAGAATATAAATCTTAGCCAGCATAGGTACCATTATATTATGCCTACTATAGCTACCTCCTGAGGAAGCAGGTTCTACAACTAAAACCGTACAAGATCGTATTGTTTCTTTGGATTTCCAACGAATGGTCAGGCCAAGGAACTTCCCATTGCCACATGAGAACGCCTCTGGAAGGACGTCCCTGAGAACCAAACCGGATCTCTGCCAACATAAGGCCGGGTTACCCCTAACTGGGTAACAACTGACACGAGTATGCCATCCCCCGGTCCTTTGGGACCTTTAACCGAGCGCTCGTCATCAACATCACACAATCATAAATAAAGTGTTTCAACATGAGTAAGTATCTGGGCTCCATACCATGATACCACCCTTTTCCAGAAGGAAATGCACACACCCTAAAGGGAGCTACCCCTCATAACCTTGCCGCATCTTTCCTGTTTTGACAATTCCGGGGTGTGAGGCTCGACGAAGTCACGTCCACAAAGCCACGCTTTATACAAAAGCCGTGCTTTGGGTTAACAAATGATCATAGAAATGATCACAAAGATATCGATCAAACAAATGATCCTATCACAAATAATCAACACAATGATCATTTCACAGCAACACTCAACATGTCACATTACCAAATTGGGAATACATTGCTGATAACCTTCAACTATATAACCTCTGAGCTCGTACGTCTCAGAGAAGGGTGTTAAGCTAAGAGAATAAATTCTCCGCCACCAAGAGAAATAAATTTGAAAGAAATCGGCTTTATATCTCAATTTGTAATGTCAGACACACAATCCATACAAGTCTGTTCCGGGATCGAACAGAACCGAAGGCACTTACAAAGAAGTCCTTGCAATCCGGATAATCTCTAATCACGTCCGAATTTCCCATCACATATGGAGATCTCTATACCGGATCAGCCAGTGCAGAGATAATCAACAAGAAACCCTTTCGTTTTTGAAAATATCCGGTCTTCAACACCGATCTTCAAATGCAATTCATAACGACGTATCACATATTCGGAATGGGTTATACGACCCCAAGGTCCTTTCCCGGTTAACCCGAATAGTGAGCGCTTATTTTTAAAAAAATAAGTGTGGCATTCAATTTCAAGCAAATCACAACAAATACCTATTCAAAGGTAAATATTGATAGTGGGTTATTGAACTATCAATAGATATGCACAACATCACCAGATTCCATATAATTTTCCAAATTATTTATTTCCCAAAAATATCTTTACAAGATATATATTTTCAATACTTCAAAAATAAATCAATATTTATTTTTAAACCCAATTTCCCAATTTCATTTATAAATTCCATATTGAATTTACATTCCAAAATATTTATGAATATACGATTTCCGTTCGTTTTCAAATATTCATTTTCAATTTATCTTCAAAAAGATAAATTCAAAATATTCACTTAATATTGGAAAAGCATTTCCATACTTATTTATTTATAAGTAATTCACAAGTCTTTTTATTTTCTACACCTGGAAAATATTCAATATACTTAAATCGAAATTAAGTATATATTTTATTCTTTAAGGAAATCATTCTCTTAAACATATTTATTTGGGCCAAAACGAATGTTGTGTAAAACATTGTTACGACAACCCAAAATCACTAGTATATGGATTCGAAATTAAAATAGATATATAAATCCCAATATTATACGAAACATTTCCTTTCGGAAATCATTTATTATAACAACAGTGTTATAATCTACCATTTCCTTCTATTTCTCGAAAACGTCTATTTCAACAATGAATGTTGAAATCTATGGTTTCGATAGTTAATACATTTTAAAACATCGTTAGATCGTTTTAATTCTATTTAAAACATCACATCCAAAACATTTCTTTAACATATTATTCACTATTCAAAAACGTGAATATACTTGTTAACCAATTTTATCATTTCTATTTATTTTATAAAACTTCCTCTTATAAATTTTCTTTACTAACCTATTCGATTTATAACTCAATTATATACCGAAAGTCCACATTATAAGTTAAATGCTTATAATTTATTTGTTTACGAAAACGTTCTTTTAACTTCATAATTATAAATCTTATAACTTATAAGATTCATTTATTTATCCAAAATCTATTCTTTTAAATAACTTTACAAATTTTATAAACCTACTGTTTATAAAATTCCATTTATAACTTCACCGTTATAATTCTATAAAAAAATTCATTCATTTCTGAAATTCATTCACAATTCATTCTAACACTTATAAAAGCTCGTTTTACAATTCCAATATTTTTAACTTATAAATATCAATTTATAAATCTTTTATATGGATCAATTTATATTATTCTTTTTAAACGTCTTTAAACTCCTTTATAATCTCATCATTTTGATTTATAAAATAATCAAATTTCATAAATCCTATTTTTAAACTTTTTATAATAAATTCAGAAATCCCAATTTTTACTATTTTATAAAAACATTAATCCCATATTTTCAAAAATCATCTTTTAACTATATTTCTCAAAAATCAAAATTTTTATAATATTAAAATTATAACGTTTATTTATTTAAGATGAATTAATTCCAAAAAATATTTTATAAACGTGTACTTTCAAAAATCACTTTAGAAATCCCTTAAAAATCAAAATAGTTATTTTTAAGCTTCAAAAATTGGATTTGATGATGCAACACATCAAATATTCAATCACGACTTTCAAACATCATATATCGATATGATAAACAATCAAATATCACAATATCTAAAATCAATAAATATTTGTGAGGAATCCAGTTGGATCCCTCCAACCTGTTTCCCTGCATCCATAGACATTAGCACAATACCCATTCCACTTCGAGGTGGAATATCGCGGTATATGGGATTTTATAAAATATTATCCGCTTAATAGGCGGCGCAATAGGGTCTCATCCGCTATACAATGCGGGAAATCAATCAACTGCAATATATACATGTGCCAATATATATATATTGCTATACATATAGATATATCCTACTATATCTAATATCACAGCCAAATAACAATCAATAAATAACTGCAAATCCAACTTATAAATTTATTTGAGTGAGAAGTTCTCACCTTTGCTTCTTATTTTGCGATCCATTTTCCTTCTTGACTCGATTTTTCTTGATTTATACCTTGTATAAATATTTACACAATTTATTAATATTCGAACAAATCGAATAATAAATTTTCAATAGATAATCTCGATTCATCAGTGATTTCGATTTAATAGTTAAATTAACTGATAGTTTTATTTAAACCAATATTTCTCCTTTAATGATTGATTTAACTAAAGATTAAATTTAAACTATTTTCCTTTAGTAACCAAAAGAATTGACTAAGTTAATTAAACACCTTAATAAATTATTCTTAACCCATTTTTCCAAAAATAAATAATATTTCTTTTGATAAGTCATTTTATTTAATAAATTAAATCTCTAACAAATTTTCTTTTACAAAATATTTTCCATTTGAAACTAATTTTCTTTTCAACTAATAATTTAGTTTTAAACTAAATTTTCTTCAAGTTTTAAAATTCCTATTATTATTTATTTCTAATCTATATACATTTATTAAAATTCGAACTGATTCCTTTAACAAGTTTATTTAACCAAAAATTTAAATTTTATAATAGTGATTTTATTTAAACGAATCATAAATTTTAAACTAATGACTTAATAAATTAGTTAAAAATAAAATTTCTGTTAAATAAATTTTTTTCTTATTTCTCAAACCTATATTTTTTTTCCTTTTAAACAACTAAACAAACAGTTACTTTTCATTTTTTTTTCTGAAAAATATATAGGTTATTAAATTCAAATTAGATAAAAAAATGCAGTAGTTATACCTTACTGCAGATTCGAATCCATCATATTCGAACTCGGGTTCGAACCCCCTAGTCGTCGCCGCACCTCGTCACTCACGAGGCTGCTTCGCCCCTCCTAGAAATCGCGCTCGTCCACACGCCGCCGCCGCGCTTGCCTATGCCATCAACATCCCATCGCGACATCCTCGTATTCGAACCGAGCCCCTATACTCCATCACCACGACGACCCAGCAAATCGAGCAGCCATCGCGACCAAACCCCACGGCCAAAACCCCCCTCCTTCACCAAATCTCGATTCCCAGAACATCACCGAGCTCGAAGCTCGTCGCCACCTCTTGCTCGAGTCTTCTGTCAACATCGCGATTTGTTTTTTTTTTAAATGTTGAATTCGATCTTTGATGAAGAGAAAAAGAGAATGAAGGGAGACTTCGTAAATTAGAACTGGAGAGGGAGGTTTGCGATTATAAAGAAGGAAGGCAGCCATTTTTTTTTTCTTTTCTCTGGCAATTTGATTTCAAAAATGAGGGAGAGGAACATTTTAAAATAAAAGGAACGTGGTTTCACGATTTTCTCCCCGTGATCCTCTGCGTGATTTTAGGCGTGATAAATGGAAGATAACGTGTGTTTGTTTGACTAAATTTAAATTTAAATTGAATTCGTTGAAAATTTCGACGCGTTTACTCACCGTGTGCTCACATATAAACTCCGAAAAATACGAAATTTGAAATCCGGGAATAATTCAATATTACGGATCCAATGGAACTGGTTTCGTCGAATTCCGAGACTGTGCCTCAGACGACTATTTTTAAATATCGATTCAAACGATATAATTTCAAAACTGAACAATTCACTTTCAAATTCAATTCTGAAGCTTCTATAATCTTCAGTATTATCAATATGAATTTTACAAGCCTTTGAATTTTTTTTAATCAGCTTAAAATCAAAGATTCGAATTCTTATTCAACTTTCAATAGATTAAATTCTATAATTTAATCGCCAAATTCAAAGTTATATTGAGAATTCAAACTAAACCATCATTCAAATATTTAAAATTAATTAAATATTTTCAAATTAAATTGTTCAAAATTCTGGGTCGTTACAATCTTCCCCCCTTAAAAGAATTTTGTCCCAAAATTACAAGTTAAGAAGAATGCCCTTATCCCGTCTATCATTTTTTTCACAATCCAAATAGTTTTATCAAATTACTAAAACAAATCTTTTTATTAGAGATTCATTATCATTTCAACTAGCTTTCCAACTTCAATTATAAGTTTCAAACAACATTGTTTTCCTAACAATTCAAGTTTAAATTTAAATTCAAATTTCAAACTTTCAAAATTTCTCAAAATTTTTCTAACACCCGAAATTTTCGAAAAATTTCGCCAGCGTCTCCTTAGCGCGGCTAGCTCGGTACGACTACAAAATGGCACCACGGCCCCTCAGAATCAAAAAGAAAAGAGAAAGCCAAGTGGCTGGAGAAGAAAATCACCAAATTTCATACTGAAATTGAAATACGTACCTTTTGTCGAGCAATTCAATTTTATCTTCAAAATAAAAATCTCAATTCCGTTTTTTTTACACATGTATATCCTGCTATCCATAATATCCAATTCCAACATTCAAACTATTTTGCCAATTCTATTGCAAAATTTCCAATATATGCTTCTTATACATTTTTACTTCACTATTGAAGTTACACATTCATCTTCATTCAATTTTACATTTCAATTCAATTCCATTCAATTTCATTTGAATTCAATTCAAAATACATTCTAAATATTGAATTCTCACGATTAACTTTCATTTACTAATTCATATTACTACTTTAAATTAGTTTCATTCACTAATTCTTTTCAATTTGCAAATTTCGAAATCGATTTGTCGTTAACTAAACTTTTCCAACAATTTTCAAAAAAAAATTCAAACTCCCAAAATTCACGGAAAAATTTGGCTGAGTCTCCTTTGTACGGAGGAGCTTTTGCAATTTCACAATATGTATAAATATGTATACATGGACCCACACGGTCGGAAAACAGAAAAACAGTTCATATTTCCTTTTTTTATTGCGTAGGCGTACCTTATTTAGCATTTTTAAGCAAAGCGGCTAATTATTAGCTTATTGCGCAACCCAAAATACAGCCAAACGGCTTCCAAAACCTGCACTTACTTAGTTTAAACACGTGAGTGACAAATATAAGAAACCTATTAACATTCCATTCATTTTCAATAACAAATATATAGATTTCATTAGCAATACATCCAAGATAAATTCCATTAGCAATTCGTATGGTTTCAATTCATCTTTAGTCGCTTACAACCAATTCACATGACATTTCCATTAAATCAAGTCATTTATAACTCATTTTCTTCATTCTATTCATTTCTAAGCAAAACGAATTCATACTATTTTAATTGATTTATTTTATTAACCAAACAAATTTCATTCAAACCTTTTCAAATCTATTCCATTCACTAATTTAATTCAATTAGTACATTCACTTATTCATTTTAAATTTCCATATTCAATTCATCTCGAATTTACTTAATTACTAACAAAGGGAATTTCAATTTATTTCTTTTACTTACTTGAATTTATATACAAGTTCAAATGTATTTTACCAATTCAAATTCCAATTCATTAGTCCAAGAATTAATAATTTATCAAGTTAGTTTACTTGAATTTAATTCATTTTATTTTATTAATTAACTCCATATAATAATGATAATAATTTAATATTATCACTTCCTAACAATCATGCAACCATATACTATAATAATTTGTAGAAAATCATTTCTTTTCAATACAAAAATAGTTTTGGGCAAAATTATCTTATTTACCCGATTCAAAAACAATTTTATATTCACTAACAAATACGCGCTGATATCTATTATTACACTCAAACTCATTCTAGAGTACTACTGACTCTATCTCTAACGAGTAACACCCAACAGAACCATGGTTGTCGCTTAACCATATGCTCTGATATCAAATGTAAAGACCCGCAAATCCGTACCCCTTGAATAGACACTAATCTCCAGTGATTAACTCAAGATGAACGGAAATACGAACCCTTAGGGTTTTAAGAAAAAGAAAGAGACAAAGAAAGAGGTAGAAGAAGAGATAAGAAGATAGAACATAGAACGGAAAGAAATAACAGAACAACATCAGAATCTCACAATTCGCAGCGGAACAACATATAATAGATAAATGAATAATCATTGATCAAATAACTATATCAGTTATTACATTACATTACATTACATTACATTACATCAGAGTGTATAACAACAAACATACAGCGGAAAAAGAAATACTATATACTAGTAATACGCCGTGCCATCCAGCTTGCCTCCTGCAACTCCTGAATTCCAGAATATCCTGATAAACCTTAACTCTTGACTGCCCGTGTGGAAATTTGTGGGCACCCAGAGTTTAGGAAGGAAAACAATAAACTCCGAGTCAGTCATGTGACTGGTGTGAGAATTCAGAAACAGTTTATTTATCTTTAAAATAAAAATAGAGGAATATTTTTAAAGTCAATTCGAAATGCTTTTAAGAATGAGACTACCATAAGACCTCCCGCCACACACACAATGCAAACGCAGACTTGGAGGAGATTTCTTCTTATGTTAGTAAAAGATGCTTACTACGCAAAATCAAATCAATTTTGATATTATTATTAGTGCATAGTGTAGAAAACATTTCGAAAGTAGAATATAAATCTTAGCCAGCATAGGTACCGTTATATTATGCCTACTATAGCTACCTCCTGAGGAAGCAGGTTCTACAACTAAAACCGTACAAGATCGTATTGTTTCTTTGGATTTCCAACGAATGGTCAGGCCAAGGAACTTCCCATTACCACATGAGAATGCCTTTGGAAGGACGTCCCCGAGAACCAAACCGGATCTCTGCCAACACAAGGCCGGGTTACCCCTACCTGGGTAACAACTGACACGAGTATGCCATCCCCCGGTCCTTTTGGACCTTTAACCGAGCGCTCGTCATCAACATCACACAATCATAACAAAGTGTTTTCAACATGAGTAAGTATCTGGGATCCATACCATGATACCACCCATTTCCAGAAGGAAATGCACACACCCTAAAGGGAGCTACCCCTCATAACCTTGCCGCATCTTTCCTGTTTTGACCATTCCGGGGTGTGAGGCTCGATGAAGTCAGTCCACAAAGCCACGCTTTATACAAAAGCTGTGCTTTGGGTCAACAAATGATCATAGAAATGATCACAAAGATATCGATCAAACAAATGATCCTATCACAAATAATCAACACAATGATCATTTCACAGCAACACTCAGCATGTCACATTACCAAATTGGGATATATTGCTGATAACTTTCAACTATATAACCTTTGAGCTCGTACGTCTCAGAGAAGGGTGTTAAGCTAAGAGAATAATTTCTCCGCCACCAACAGAAATAAATTTGAAAGAAATCGGCTTTATATCTCAATTTGTAATGTCAGACACACAATCCATACAAGTCTGTTCCGGGATCGAACAGAACCGAAGGCACTTACAAAGAAGTCCTTGCAATCCGGATAATCTCTAATCACATCCGAATTTCCCATCACATATGGAGATCTCTATACCGGGGATCAGCCAGTGCAGAGACAATCAATAAGAAACCCTTTCGTTTTTGAAAATATCTGGTCTTCAACAACGATCTTCAAATGCAATTCATAACGACGTATCACATATTCGGAATGGGTTATACGACCCCAAGGTCCTTTCCCGGTTAACCCGAATAGTGAGCGCTTATTTTTAAAAAAAATAAGTGTGGCATTCAATTTCAAGCAAATCACAACAAATACCTATTCAAAGGTAAATATTGATAGTCGGTTATTGACTATCAATAGATATGCACAACATCACCAGATTCCAAATAATTTTCCAAATTATTTATTTCCCAAAAATATCTTTACAAGATATATATTTTCAATACTTCAAAAATAAATCAATATTTATTTTTAAACCCAATTTCCCAATTTCATTTATAAATTCCATATTGAATTTACATTCCAAAATATTTATGAATATACGATTTCCATTCGTTTTCAAATATTCATTTTCAATTTATCTTCAAAAAAATAATTCAAAATATTCACTTAATATTGGAAAAGCATTTCCATACTTATTTATTTATAAGTAATTCACAAGTCTTTTTATTTTCTACACCTGGAAAATATTCAATATACTTAAATCGAAATTAAGTATATATTTCATTCTTTAAGGAAAACATTCTCTTAAACATATTTATTTGGGCCAAAACGAATGTTGTGTAAAACATTGTTACGACAACCCAAAATCACTAGTATAGGGATTCGAAATTAAAATAGATATATAAATCCTAATACTATACGAAACATTTCCTTTCGGAAATCATTTATTACAACAACAGTGTTATAATCTACCATTTCCTTCTATTTCTCGAAAACGTCTATTTCAACAATGAATGTTGAAATCTATGGTTTCGATAGTTAATACATTTTAAAACATCGTTAGATCGTTTTAATTCTATTTAAAACATCACATCCAAAACATTTCTTTAACATATTATTCACTATTCAAAAACGTGAATATACTTGTTAACCAATTTTATCATTTCTATTTATTTTATAACACTTCCTCTTATAAATTTTCTTTACTAACCTATTCGATTTATAACTCAATTATATACTGAAAATCCATATTATAAGTTAAATGCTTATAATTTATTTGTTTACGAAAATGTTCTTTTAACTTCATAATTATAAATCTTATAACTTATAAGATTCATTTATTTATCCAAAATCTATTCTTTTAAATAACTTTACAAATTTTATAAACCTACTGTTTATAAAATTCCATTTATAACTTCACCATTATAATTCTATAAATTTCATTCATTTATGAAATTCATTCACAATTCATTCTAACACTTATAAAAGCTCGTTTTACAATTCCAATATTTTTAACTTATAAATATCAATTTATAAATCTTTTATATGGATCAATTTATATTATTCTTTTTAAACGTCTTTAAACTCCTTTATAATCTCATTATTTTGATTTACAAAATAATCAAATTTCATAAATCCTATTTTAAACTTTTTATAATAAATTCAGAGATCCTAATTTTTACTATTTTATAAAAACATTAATCCCATATTTTCAAAAATCAACTTTTAACTATATTTCTCAAAAATCATAATTTCTATAATATTAAAATTATAACGTTTATTTATTTAAGATGAATTAATTCCAAAAAATATTTTATAAACGTATACTTTCAAAAATCACTTTAGAAATCCCTTAACGACTTTCAAACATCATATATCGATATGATAAACAATCAAATATCATAATATCTAAGGAATCCAGTTGGATCCCTCCAACCTGTTTCCCTGCATCCACAGACATTAGCACAATACCCATTCCACTTCGAGGTGGAATATCGCGGTATATGGGATTTTATAAAATATTATCTGCTTAATAGGCGGCGCAATAGGGTCTCATCCGCTATACAATGCGGGAAATCAATCAACTGCAATATATACATATGCCAATATATATATATATATATTGCTATACATATAGATATATCCTACTATATCTAATATCACATCCAAATAACAACCAATAAATAACTGCAAATCCAACTTATAAATTTATTTGAGTGAGAAGTTCTCACCTTTGCTTCTTATTTTGCGATCCATTTTCCTTCTTGACTCGATTTTTCTTGATTTATACCTTGTATAAATATTTACACAATTTATTAATATTCGAACAAATCGAATATTAAATTTTCAATTGATAATCTCGATTCATCGATGATTTCCTTTTAATAGTTAAATTAACTGATAGTTTTATTTAAACCAATATTTTTCATTTAATAATTGATTTAACTAAAGATTAAATTTAAACTAATTTTCTTTAGTAACCAAAAGAATTGACTAAGTTAATTAAACACCTTAATAAATTATTCTTAACCCATTTTTCCAAAAATAAATAATATTTCTTTTGATAAGTCATTTTATTTAATAAATTAAATCTCTAACAAATTTTCTTTTACAAAATATTTTCCATTTGAAACTAAAATTTCTATTCAACTAATAATTTAGTTTTAAACTAAATTTTCTTCATGTTTTAAAATTCCTATTATTATTTATTTCTAATCTATATGCATTTATTAAAATTCGAACCGATTCCTTTAACAAGTTTATTTAACCAAAAATTTAAATTTTATACTAGTGGTTTTATTTAAACGAATCATAAATTTTAAACTAATGACTTAATACATTAGTTAAAAATCAAATTTCTATTAAATAATTTTTTTTTATTTCTCAAACCTATATTTTTTTTCCTTTTAAACAACTAAACAAACAGTTACTTTTCCTTTTTTTTCTGAAAAATATATAGGTTATTAAATTCAAATTAGATAAAAAATGCAGTAGTTATACCTTACTGCAGATTCAAATCCATCATATTCGAACTCGGGTTCGAACCCCCTAGTCGCCGCCGCACCTCGTCACTCACGAGACTGCTTCGCCCCTCCTCGAAATCGCGCTCGTCCCCACGCCGCCGCCGCCACGCTTGCCTATGCCATCAACATCCCATCGCGACATCCTCGTATTCGAACCGAGCCCCTATACTCCATCACCACGACGACCCAGCAAATCAAGTAGCCACCACGACCTAACCCCACGGCCAAAACCCCCCTCCTTCACCAAATCTCGATTCCCAGAACATCACCGAGCTCGAAGCTCGTCGCCACCTCTTGCTCGAGTCTTCTGTCAACATCGTGATTTGTTTTTTTTTTTAAATGTTGAATTCTAGCTTTGATGAAGAGAAAAAGAGAATGAAGGGAAACTTCGTAAATTAGAACTGGAGAGGGAGGTTTGCGATTATAAAGAAGGAAGGCAGCCATTTTTTTTTCTTTTCTCTGGCAATTTGATTTCAAAAATGAGGGAGAGGAACATTTTAAAATAAAAGGAACGTGGTTTCACGATTTTCTCCCCGTGATCCTCTGCGTGATTTTAGGCGTGATAAATGGAAGATAACGTGTGTTTGTTTGAATAAATTTAAATTTAAATTGAATTCGTTGAAAATTTCGACGCGTTTACTCACTGTGTGCTCACATATAAACTCCGAAAAATACGAAATTTGAAATCCGGGAATAATTCAATATTACGGATCCAATGGAACTGGTTTCGTCGAATTCCGAGACTGTGCCTCAGACGACTATTTTTAAATATCGATTCAAACGATATAATTTCAAAACTGAACAATTCACGTTCAAATTCAATTCTGAAGCTTCTATAATCTTCAGTATTATCAATATGAATTTTACAAGCCTTTGAAATATTTTTAATCAGCTTAAAATCAAAGATTCAAATTCTTATTCAACTTTCAGTAGATTAAATTCTATAATTTAATCGCCAAATTCAAAGTTATATTGAGAATTCAAACTCTACCATCATTCAAATATTTAAAATTAATTAAATATTTTCAAATTAAATTGTTCAAAATTCTGGGTCGTTACATAAAGTATGTCTTATGCAAGAAATAAAAAATTTGCAAATCAATTACGCTGCATGAAGATCCATATGGAATTGAACATTTTTGCTTTGCAAAAGGTTTTGAATTTAGAATAGTTCTTTTTTTTATATACAATCATTTTGTGAAATAGTTTGGTATATAAAATAGTTGTGGAAAATAGTTTGTAAATAAAATAGTTTGTAAAATAGTTTGAAAATAAAATAGTTTGTAAAATAGTTTGTATAAGAAAAATTAAATAAAATAGTTTGTATAAGGAAAATAAAAGAAAGTAGTTTGAAAAACGGTTTTAAATTAATAGTAGTTTTTCATAAAAGAAAATCCCAGTTTAAATTACAAAGATATCCAACCCAACAACTTTCAATTTCAATGCCAAAGCATATCGATAATAATAGAACATAAGATGTACACATGTCATCATTTCGCAACATTACATTCGATCGTTCGCTCGATCACACAAGTTCGCTTTCGAACTAGTATTGTCCATTCAACTCCCCTAATGCGGACTTCGATATGGTTTCTTGACTGGAAACCATCATTCTCCTTACATAGCCGTATACTATGATAGAGAACTCTAGAATCAAACCAAAAATCCATATCAATATTCAACATCAAGAATCGAATGAAAAATTCTAATGCGAAATGGTGTAATTCACCTCAAACTTACGTACTCAAATCCGGATCAAATTAATTATGCGAATAAAATAATATACGCACAACTTACGTATTTATTTCAATTTGATTCATCACAATTATACTTCAACTAAATTCATTATTGATCTCATTGATTAATGAAAGTATCATTTCATACTTTAATAATTGTTTCACATAATTTCTCCATCTAACATATAACATTAATTTATTCATTCTCATAATATTGCTTATATTTCTCTTCAATTTAAATTACATTCATTCCACATGTAATATTTCTCATTTAATATTACATTTATTATCAAATCATTTCATAAGGAATTTTCTTAAGTTTATAACCAAATTATAAAAACATAATTCCTTTTTATAAGACATTGTTCAGGTTTAAAGTTATCACAACTTTATTTATAACCATTTATTATAACATCCATTTATTTCATAACAATTTACAAGTCATGGTTTTATTTATAATCAATTCACATTAAATTCATACTAATTCAGAAGGTTTTGATTATCCACAATATCCAAATATTTTGTTTTTCAATAGTTGAACTACGGTCAAAAACAACAAAATTCACAACAACGATAATTAGCCAATGCTTTTAAACTGATAAAACGCAACTAATCAACAATAAATGATAATAACTAAATATTACCACTTCATAAATCAAACACATTACAAATAACTATATTAGTTATAAAAATTTAATCCTCTACATATCATATAATATTAGGAAAAAAATTCATTCCAAAACTTATGTAAAACACTTATAAAACTAACAAATACACGCTCTCATATATACACTTAGACAACTCATTCTAGGGTATTACTACCCTATCTCTAATGAGTTAACCCCAACAGGCTAAGGTATGTCTAAACCAAAGCTCTGATACCAACTGTAACATCCCACCCTTTTGGACGATTTAAATCGACAATAAACCACACATGTCAACTAAAATCATTCAAAAGGTAAGACTGTTAATGGGGTAAATAAGAAAATAATAGAAAAGAGGGAAAGATAATACACAGAATCTCACAGCGAAATGACAAAATGTAAAAATCAAATAAACAGTTCATGAAGCTGTTTTACAAATAACATTTGATTACACCGTTACAATACAAATCAGAGTTATACATACAGTAGAAATAAATAAATAATGCAGCGGAACACATGATGTAGTGGAATAATTAATAATAAATAGTAGACTCGTCTCCGTCTTCATCCTCCAAAATATAATGGTCTTCAATACGCTAAAAAAGCTCAGACTGACCCGAGCGTAATAAAAAGACAAAACACTCGAGTCAGGACTAAAAGATCTTATGTAAGTCAAATCAAAATAAGTAGAATAGAAATATTACTATAATGGATTCAGAGATGTATAACAGGAATTTCATCTCCTATTAAGTGTACAATGTGGATTTAATTATTTAAAAGATTTCAAATGGTTCAAAAATACCAATCTTAATCATTTTAATTAAAATAGATCCGAATTTTAAATTTAAAACTTAAATCTTTCAAATAATTCAATTCTAATAAATAATCCAAATTAAAGAAATTACACGGTTATATGTCATTTCAACCAGTATCCAAATCAAAATTTTCAAATCAATGGAAACCGCTCGAGTTATCATTTCAATCCATAGTGGAAACAAAGATATATACATAAATAAACATCCAATTATCCAAAATGACAACCAATAACATCCATCACAATCCAACGTCCAAATCAGCCAATAAATCACAACAATCAATTAATTATCATTATCAGGTGTATAACTTGCAATTTATATTGATTATTAAATAAATGGCAAATTCAATTCAATATAAATTCAAATTTAACTTAAATGACAATCTAATAATAACAAAAGCAATTAATAAATTTCTAATCACATTATAAATTTAATTTAACTAGCATAAGATAATCTAGTATTCGTGAGTGGGTCAAAACACTCACCTTTGATATTTAGAACGCAAAAATCCAAACAAAGATGCCTTTTCCAATAGTCTCCAAACTCAGCCAAACCTATTTTATGTTATTACGAATTCCAATACGAGCAAAAGGGAAGAAACTACGCATGTATCAAAGCTCGTATGAGGAAGATATTCAGGTTATAAGGATACAAAATAAAATAGAAATACATACATATTTAATTCTTAAATTAAGAAACTTTAATAACTCACGTTTTCAAATTTGATGTACTCAAAACAAAGGCAAGAAGTGGAGAGCCAAAACCATTAAGGCTAATTCTCATTGTTCAATTTTTTTGAAGGCTTCTTGCAAAAGAAGGCAAGGCGATGAGGAAAGGTACGGATGTGGTTAAGGAAGAAATGGATGCTCACACTTTTTTATTCTTTTCTTTTTGTAAACATTGCTTCAATAAATGAATTGGCAGCAATTAAGTAGAGGTATAAAGCTATGTTGACATTGAGACTTTGAGGGAAAGAAATAGAGGTCTGATGCTTGAAAAGTAAGAAATTTGTAGGGGAAAGAATGATATATGATATAAAACAAAAGAAGAAAGGGAAGTGACAAATGAAATATGTACGGAAGGGAAACAAAACTGAATTATCTAAGTAGATGCTTTGGGAAATAAATAAACAAACGGAAGAATAAGAAAGGACATAAATTCACGTTTCAATTACATCAAAGAATTGCAATAAAACCAAATGTGGAAATGGTGGTAGGTGTATTGAATAATAAGGAAATGAAGGGACCACTTAGGATCTAGTTAATTGCATGATCCACTCAATTAAATATATTATCACTGAATATACCCTTTTTCACACTCGTTTACACATAATTAACATATAGTAAATAAATTTGAATACAATAACCAGTGTAACGTTACAAAAAAATAAAAGATGATCTAGAACTATAATACAAGTTTTTTTTTCTTTCAAAATATTGTTTTTCTCATAGGGGAATTGCACAACCTAAAAAGTCAGTTAAATTTAAACTTCAAGATTAGTGTTAAAATCACTTATATACAGCCTCAAATGTATACTTAATGACTGTAAAATATTGTTTTAAAATTCATTTTCTTCTTCTTTATATAGAATTTTTTTTAACTTAAAAATGAAAATGTTCGTTTTATTTTCATTAAAATGTTCTTTTTATTTTTTTTACAATAATGTATGTTTCTTTCATTAAATCCAAAAATTAATATTAATGTTTCTTTTTTTTAAATTGAAAGATCCCAAATCGACATAATTGTAATTAATTTCAAAATTACACTTATAACGGATTATAACAAACGTACATTTCTTTCATTAAACGCCATTAATTTCAAATAAATTCTCTTTCCCTTTTATTAGAAGATTCCAAGTCAAATTAACGGCAATAAATTCATTAATTAATTTAAATTCCAACATATACTTTTTTTTATCTTATTATTCAATCAATTATCATAATATATATATACTTAACGTTGGTTTACCATTTCATTACCTCAATCTTCTATATTTATCACTTTAGTTCATATTTACTGTAGTAGGTAATTAGATTAACTGCAATTGATTTTCATTTTAATTTCAGTGGATTAAATAAATAGGTGATGAATGACAAATGTTACCTTTTACTTACTTAATCGCATTTATAAGATTATTATTAACAACAAATGTTATGACTACTTACACAATCCTGATTATACTCAATTTTCCATTAATTTCATATAATTTCCCCTTTTATATAACATTTAATTCATTTCCTTATTTCAACTTATCATCAAATAACGTTACAATTATTTTAATCACTAATATACAATTCCAACATTAAACCCAACATTCAATTGCCTTAATTCAATTAACTACCCATTCAATATTAAAACGATAAATTAATGAGAAAATAGTTAACACAATCGTTTATAATAATAATTGATACCCCTTATCTTATTCTTTACAACCAAGGGTTATAATTTGCTTACCCAAAAAGGTTTTATATTCAATATTAACCTATTTCAATTAATTACATACAAGTTCACCATCTACATCATTTAATTTATTTCATTTTTTACAATCATAACCAAGTCAACCTACAATGTATTTCAATTAGTTTGAAATTACTTTAAATATTTATCAGTAGCGTTCAGACAACACCACTGATTTCATATTCAATATTAGCCAATTCTAATTGATTACATATAATTTCAACGTTCATTGTATTTCCTTATTTTTAGCTATAACTAATTATAACCTTAAAGTCACTTCAATTAATTGGAAATTAGATTAAAATAGTTAGCAATTACCTTATATTAACATTACTAACATTACATTCTAGTTATTCTTTTCCTTGTAACATCAATTTTTTTTTAGTTTTATTTCAATATAAAATTATAAAATATTATTTAATTAATATTCTAATAATCGAAATTTATGGGTCCTTACATTTACCACTTTTGAAAACAAATTTCAATCATTTTCCTTACGCGGAAATACTTTCATTTCAACATGGTTCATTTAAACCCACTAAATAAATCCTTAACGATTTACTTTATATTTACGTTCCAAAACCGTAAATTTATTCCCACACTTCAAAAATAAATCAACATTTATGTTTAAACAAATTCCCCTTTTAATTTATAAATTCCATAGTGAATTTATATTCCAAAATATTTATGAATACACAATTTCAATTATTCATTTTTCAATTTATCTTCAAAAAGATAAATTCTCAAAAACGTTTCATTTCACATTGGAAAAACATTTCCATACTTATTTATTGATAAGTAATTCACAAATCTATTTATTTTCAACATTTGGAAAATATTAAATATACTTAAATCGAAATTAAGTATATATTTCATTCTTTAAGGAAATCATTCTCTTATACATATTTATTTGGGCCAAAACGAATGTTGCGTAAAACATCGTTACGACATCCCAAAATCACTAGTACAGGGATTCGAAATTAAAATAGATATATAAATCCCTATACTATACAAAACATTTCCTTTCGGAAATCATTTAGTATAACATCAGTGTTATAGTCCACCATCTCCTTCTATTTCTTGAAAACGTCTATTTCAACAATGAATGTTGAAATCTATGGTTTCGAATCTTAACACATTTTACAAACATCGTTAGATCGTTTTAATTCTATTTAAAACTTCATATCCAAAACATTTTCTTTAACATATTATTCACTATCCAAAAATGTGGATATACTTCGTTAACCAATTCATCATTTCTATACATTTTATTTTAAAGGATTATTCACTATCTAAAACATGAATATAACTCCATAATAAGCTATAACAATTTACTAATCAAAATAAGCCATTTGCGGATTTATAAAACAATGTTTATAAATTCCATTTCTATTTATTTTATAACAACTTCCTTTTATAAATCTCCTTTATTAACCTATTTCAATTTATAACTCAATTATATACCAAAAGTTCATATTATAAGTTAAATACTTACAATTTATTTGTTTGCAAAATCGTTCTTTTTTTAAGACTTCCCAAATTATAAATCTTATAACTTAGCAGATTTATTTATTTACCCAAATCTATTCTTTTAATAACTTTACAATTTTTATAAACTTACTGCTTATAAAATTCCATTTATAACTTCACCGTTTATAATTCTATAAATTTCATTCATTTATGAAGTTCATTTACAATTCATTCTAACACTTATAAAAACTCGTTTTATAATCCCAATATTTTTAATTTATAAATATCAATTTGTAAGTCTTTAATATAAATCAATTATTATTTTAAAAACGTCTTTAAACTCCTTTATAATTTCATCATTTTCTTTGATTTATAAAATAATCAAATTTCATAAATCCTATATTTTAACTTTTTACAATAAATTCAAAAATCCCAATTTAAACTATTTTATAAAATCATTAGCCCCATATTTTCAAAAATCAACTTTTAACTATACTTCTCAAAAATCATAATTTTTATAACCTTAAAATTATAACGTTATTTATTTTAATTGAATCAATTTCAAAATTGGCCCAATGATGCTACACACCAAATAGTCAATCACGACAACAACGACATCATATATCCGTATATGATAATCAACGAATACCAAAATATCCATAATCAAATAAATATTATTGAGGAATCCAGTTGGATCCCTCCAACCTGTTTTCCTGCATCCAAAGATGTGAGCAGAATACAAATTCCGTTCCAGCACAAAATTATCGCGGTATATATGATTTAAAATATTATCCGCTTAATAGGCGGCGAAATAGGGTCTCATCCGCTATATATTGCAGGAAATCAACTCCGAGTACATAAATAATACCAATTTCACTGTACTGTGAAATATTCGCGAGATATGTTTTTAATAAATAACCTCTGTTTACTAACGGCGTATAATGTCTATTTTAACAATCAATAGATAACAATCATCATTCAAACATACATTCAAGAATTTTAAATCTAACTATTTAAAATTAAAATCGAAACCGATTCGATTGAGTGAGAAGTTCTCACCTTGATTTCAATTTCATTTTGAGCTTTTATTTCGAATAAAATTAAACGTGCGTTTAATTTTACCTAAAATTTTCGCTAGCTCCAAATGACTCCAATCTAATTCCATAGCATAGTGCTCGTCCATACGAGCCCAACGCAACTGGTTTCGTGCGTTTTCGACCTCGTATGAAAAAGATATGAATTTTTAAAGTTACATGAATTTTTACATAAATAAATTACAACTTATATTTTTGTTTTCTAAACCTAATTTGCATCAAGCTGTTGATCTTAACCCCTGCAACATCGTGGCCGTCCTTGGAGCTTCTTCTTCCTACCGGTTGAACGCACACCAAACAACCCATAGCCGCCCCCCCATCTCACCAATTATAGCCACCTCCACGAGCAAAACGAAAATGATCAGAGGCCTTCACCATGACCGCCCACGCTAGCACCACCCTCGGCCGCAACCCCTTGAAGCTCGGTCCCCCTAGCAGCTCGAAAAACGTGTTTGAACGACGCACGTTCATCTCCATTTTGCCGTTGATCCGCTTGACCAAAAACGATCATCACCGTTTAGAATTAAAGCCCTCACGAATCTCTACAACATTGTGGTTGAATATTTCTTCAATTGATTTGTGGATTTGAAGTTAATGAGGGAGAAAGATGAACAATTTTCGGCCATAGATTATGTAAACGGTGGCTGGACGTTTTCAACTAGGGTTAGGGTTTAGTTTTCTTTAAAATGAGAATAATGAAGTGCTTATATAGAAAAATATTCAAAACACTATTCATTCCGGGTTTTCTGAACTCCGATTTACGCGCGATGACCGGCGTTTCTAAGGTTTACCCCGCGTTCCGAACACAATGGAACGTGTTTCGGGAGCTAATTCGATCATCTGTGTGAGTTATGGTAATAAACATTCGATTTAAAATTAAATCGGTAAATCAAATTTCTATGCGTTGTGGCTTTCCCCGGACAAACGGTAAATCCGATTGACACGAAATTTGAAACCATACAATAATATCACATTACGGATCCGATGAAACTAGTTTCATCGTAATCCGAGACTATTTGAAAAATGGCTATTTTAACTCGCCAAATAAATATTAAAACAATTTCGATGCGTTTCGAGCTGCCACGGTCAGACGAAAACTCCGATTGCTACGAAAATTGAAATTCGATAATAACAAACTATTACGGATCCAATGGAAATAGTTTCGTCCAATTCCAAGACTGTTCGAAAAATGGCTAATTTCACTAGTCGAGTAAATATTAAAATATTCAATTTTCACAAATTAACTTTAAATTCAATTTTAAAAGTTCTATAACATCATTATAACTTCAATATGATAAAATAAAATTTTACAAATCATTTTCAATCATATTTAACCCGTTATTCAATTTTTTCTGTATTTTCAACTATTAAATTATCGATTTAATTATCCAATTAAATCTAATTATTCGAAATAAAATTTATTCGACTTATAAATTTCGCTTATTAATATTTGAAATTAATTAAATATACAAATTTTAATTAATAAAAATTCTGGGTCGTCACAATCTTCCCCCCTTAAAAGAATTTCGTCCTCGAAATTACCAAGCAAGAAAAGTTACAGAATCTACTAACTTTCCATAAATCCATAGTTAAACTTCTTACAGTAACTTTACTAAGTTTTCAAATCATACTTAGTTATCTTTTCAGAAACAACTACTATTGTTTAACTTTCAACTCCATATCAAAGTTATAGTTTTGACAAACTTTCCCAAAAATTCCCAATTTTTTATAACGCCTTAAATTTTCGGAAAAATTCGCCATAGTCTCCTCTGCGCGGCTCGATCCGAAAAAAAATGACAGTATATATATCACAAATATACATCTCATCAAGTGATGAGGCATCCCACATGGAAAAAAGTGTGAAAGTACGATATTTAATCCGAGATATGTACCTTATATATTATCAGCGAGCATATACGGCTAATATAGCGCGAAAGCGAGCTCCAAATGCAAAGCAAACGCGATCCGCACCTACTAAACACTCAACAAACAATGAGAAACATGTATATAGACAATAGTATCGATATACAGCATATAGCAACATAATAACTATATATGCCAACATAGCAACTGCAGTAAAAGCTATATATTCAACCATCAACCAACTATCATCCAACTAACATTCAACTAACATCCATAAACAATAAATATTCATTAATATTCTCATTAATATTGAATGAAATGTGTTTACAATTTAATCACATTTGATTCATTAACAGTGGATGTTTTTACTAACATTCATTTTCAATTAGTTTATATTCACTAATTCATATTCAAGTTGGTTCACTTCCAAATCAAATTCAATTCTATTTGAGATTCACTTAACTTCCAATTTGATTTCAATTACTTTAGCTTTCAATTTCATTAACCCAATTGCATATGGGTTTTTATACAATCAACTAATTATCATATAACAACCAATGTATATTAATTACAACCAAATTCCTTTGCTTATATTCATTCAATTTGGTTTAACACCTTTACTTTCAATTGGTTTAATTAAATTGAGTTTCATTTAATTATTAAACTTTTCCAATAACATTAGATTTTAATGAATTACACTCACATCTGTTATTTCATATCAACTTAATTTACATTTAATTGATTAACATTCAATCCATTCATTCAATTCAATTACTAAAGTTGAATTTCATTTATATAACTCAAGTTTATATCCATCACTTTACTTTATTAATTTACTTTGATACCAAAATCAACTTATAAATTCAATTACTAAAGTTATATTCCATTTAAACATTATTTGGTTTTACTTAACTTAAATTCCCACTTATAAATTCAATTCAGATTCCCAATTCTAAAGTAAATTTTATTTAACTTTTAATTCATTTTTTTATTTATAACTCATTGTACCAACCCTGTATTTTGTAATTATTTTATTGTATATTTTAATTATTTTAATATAAAATTTTGATTTAAAAACTTATTTTACTTATTTGGAATGATTAAATTTTATTATTTAAAAATAAATCTTGATTTTAATATGAGTTATAATTCCAAACTTGTGTAAGTTGAATATTTGCCTGAAATTCTGATTTTGGTCAAAATAGTCAAACTGTGACTTTCAACTTAAAATTTTAAAAGTTTAAAAATTTAATATTTTTTTCTTTTATTATAAAAGTACATAAAATTCTAAGAACACCACCTTTTGTTTCGTTGAAATTGGATGTAAATTGTGAAAGTTATACCCTTTACAATATTGTGCGTATGTAGGGTTATTTAACAATGACTATTTTAATTGTATAAATTACTTCTTCTTTGTTATATTTTATTTTAATATGTGATAATATTTTATATTATGTATATTTTGACTTTTAAGTATTTTTAAAATGATAATATAATTTTTCTAAAGTTTATTTGAATTTATTTCAATTTATAAGGCCTAGTTGGTATTTATTGCATTTTTATTTATTTAACTTTCTATTTAATAAAAATTAAAATATTATTTTACCTTGAAAATGTTTTAAAACCATTTTTAATTCAAATTTTGTGTTAAAATATTTTTTTTGTGAAGTAATAAATTTTCCAAAGTCATTGGAGATTTTCTTGTAATTTTTATGTCAAGGATGCTATTTTTAAGCAATTTCTTATTTCCTTTTTCTATTTTACTTAAAATAAATTATTTATTTTATTTTATTCTTACTTAGTTTCGGTTTTAAATAACATTTCTGAGTTTATTTTGTTTTTATAAAATTAAAAAGAAAAGGAAATGCAAAAGGTTTAGAAAGTTAAGAGATCTTAAAAGCCTGAAACGTAAAGGCGTTTTATCAGTTTCTTTTTGCAATTAATACATCAATTTATCTTAGCCATTCTTTTCCTCATCCTTTGCGGCCGACTCCCTCGTATGATTCACGAATTTTCAAGCTCTAAAACCCTTAAAATAATGGCCTCCATCTTGAGAAAAAAAATCTGGTAATGGCTACATCATTTTTTCTACTTTTTTCTTCTCATTTTCTATGTATTTTGCCTAGTTTTCTATGCTTTCTGGATTGGCCTCTACCACCCACCATCACCACCATACTCTCCACCATCCCCTACTACTCTTCCTTGGCATCATCTCCAGCCATCATTTCAGATCCATCCATGGCCACACCTCCCTTGGTGACAAAACTCCACAAAATTGCAATTGATGTCCAAAACAATGCACTAGCCACCACTATTACTTCACCACCTTCATACTTCACCCTGGCCACCACCTCTAGCTATGACCACCACCTTGATACCACTACTACACTTTATTTTAGCCTCTGTCTAGATCTGAAATTGACTTGGCCAAGACTCCATGAACCAAAACTCCACAAAAACAATGCATAAAGCCTTGAAACATTCATGATAGCCACCCTATCACTTCATATCTTCATCCACCACCTTGGCCACCACCATAGGCCGCCACCACCACCTTTTACAGACCTCCCCACACCCCTCCATCTACTGTCCAAACCTGTACAAGTATGGCCAAACCCCACTTGACCCAAGGCCGAGCCTTGTTGTGCTCAAAAACTTCATATATGTTGCCTTGATCAATTGTATGCCTCATGTTATAACCCTACCACTCCATACTCCTTCTAGCCATGAGTTATGGTGCCAAACCTGAGCTATATCATCATCATGGCTGAACCCAAGAACCTCCTAGGCCAAGCATTTGAATGGTTAAAGCAAGGTCAAGTAATCTATTCCTTTGTTGCTTCGTATTTTCATTGTTTCAACATTGTTTTGCGTTGAATATTTATGTTTGTATTGTCTTGTTTTGGTTATTGTTTACAAAACAAATATCAAGGCTGTCCATTCATTCAAATCAAAAGTCATGCTATATCGTGCTTGTCGTGCTTTTGGAATCGCACTTGTGTTTGTTGTTTTGGTCTTCAGCTTGAAAAAGCGAGTCTTTCTCACTTTGACATTTATACTTATGAAAAGTGAATTGATGACAATTGTTTAGTAATATAAAATGTTTATGCAAGATAATGATGATCATATGATATGCTATGCCATGTTATTACCATGTTTAAACTGTTAATTTTCACCTGACATCTGATATATGACTGTATATTGTGATATTGACCTTGTTTATATTATTTTTGTATATGATCACACTGCAAGTTCCCTGTTAGAAAAAAAATGTTATGGGCTGAAATGATAGGCCTGAATGGTTTTAAATTATTCATTTTGACTTGGGATTGCGGGTTTGAAATGATAAAACCCGGATTTTCTTTGTAAATTATGGGTTGAAATGATATATTACCCATATCACTTTACCTAGTGTAGAAAATTATATACATGCCCGTAGTTAAAATATGTTTTTATAAAATTTTGAAATATTTTAGAAATTTAATTAATATAATATTTTGATTTGAGATTTAAAAAAAAGGATTTTTGTAAAATATTATTGATTTTCTGAATAATTGTAAGTGAAATGAATTAATGAAAAAGTTAGAAATTTTAAACGTAAGTTATTTTGGAAATTTTGATTTAATTATAATTGGAAATTTAATTGAATATGAAATTATGATAAATTTATGATAATTTGAATTTAAATGAATTTAAAGTGATTTTTATATCATATTAATGATTTTAATAAAGTTGAAATGTGAAATGAATGAATATTGTAAATTGAAATTTTGAAATATAACTAAAATTGGAAATTTATGTAATTGACGTAAAAGTGAAGTTTTAGTTAAGCAAACAAAAATAAAAATAAGTTATATTTGAGAATTTTAACTTAAGTGTTAAGTTGAAATTTAATGTAATGGATTTTAAAATTGAACATTGCATTTAAATAAGTGGATTATTATTAAATCTTGATTTTTGAATGGAAATTTAACCCTGTAAAATCATGAACTTGAGGAAAATTAAATGATGTTATAAATGTGAAAATGTATGACTTTATAAGTTAAAAATGTTTTAATAAAAATATAACTGGTTGAGAAATTTTATTGAATATTTGAAGTTAATTGACTGCATTTTTGAAATGATATTAATTACAATGTAAATGATATTACAGCAATTGTAAATACTATAGTTGATGATAATGAACTAAAAAAAAAAGCTATTGAAAAAAAAACTATTATAGAAATTGCTGTAAGTACTATGATTTTTGAATTTAACTAAGTTTATTTCAAATTTAAGTAAACTCTATTACAACATTTTTAAACGTTGTCTTTTGTTAAATTGAACTGTTTTGAATGTAACTTTCCGTAGAGTTTTCTAAATGATGCGAAAAGTGAATTTTCACTGTTTTGATAAACTTAAGTGAATAAATGAACTTTGGAAGGTGAAACTTTTGGAAATTTAAAAATTTAATTATTAAGCATAATAACTTCATTGAAAAAAAAAGAATTTTTGGAATATAAACTATTTTAAAATATGAATTGAAATGGTATTTTAGATTTAATAAAATGAATAATGATTTGAAATGAATGAAGTTTTGAAAAGATACGATATTTTGATATATTAAAATGATTTGAAAAGAAGTTTTGAAAGGATATGATATTTTGATATATTAAAATGATTTGGAATGAAGTTTTGAAAGATATGATATTTTTGATATTAAATGATTTAAAAAACGGAGTTCGAAAGACAGGACATTTTGATATTAACATGATTTAAAAAAGAAGTTCTGAAAGATATGATATTTTGTAACTGAAAGGTAGTGTTGAAAGGGTATGAAAATTTATTATATTGAAATGGTTAGAAATGACTTGATATTTATTTTGATAAATATTTGAATTGAAAGATATTTTACGATGATATATTGAAATGGTTTTGGAAATGATTTAATCTTTATTTTGATAAAGATTTGGATTGAAAAGGATATTTTATTTTGAAGTATAAAATATTTTTAAAGTTATATCTACGGGTTGTAATAACGATGGGTTGTCAAAAAATACCGAGATCGGATATTGTCTTATAGCCAGCCAATACCGAAAACCACTTTAACAACTGTGTACGCGGTGGAGATTCCAGAATGAAGTAGGATGGTGGCGACGTTCTCGAGGTATATATTACATGGACCCAACTCCAGTGAGTTGGCATATATGACTAAAACAAGAGCTATACCGGGATACACAAAGGGTCGCACCCTTTCATCGAGCATGCTCCATCGGAAACCATTCTATTACTGTTGTGATTCGATTCGGTGGCGCCTCTTTGACTCGGGGGTATTGTTCATGGTGGGCGGAAGCTGCTGGCTTGCCGTCACCACCGGTCCGGGAGTGCAAACGATGTATCCACCCAGGCATTGCCTCGCGTGCCGTGTCATATCCTTATATCGAGCCCACTACGATTTTGGTTTTAAAGATCCGACCGCGTTAAGGTTCACCATCCCCTTAACGCTATTTTATATATGGTTATACTTTACAGAATAGACACTACCGTATATAGCGTATATTACTACATAGTAAATAGTTTAACGGATCCTTAGAGGATGGACGGTCCCAAGCATCCTTTAAGTTACTGATGCATTTTGTTACCGTTCACTTGAGTTGATTTACAGTTTATAAGTATTTATGTCCTGACTCGAGGGTTTTGTGTTTATCTTTACGCTCGGGTCAGATTGATTGAGTTAGCATTCAAGATTCACCTTCGGCGTTGGAGCTTTCCTTGAAGATCCAGCCATCTATTTTGTTTCAGTATCCAGTGGTTCAGTGACGTATCTGATTTGTACCTGATATATCATGTTACTCTTCTGTTGTATCTATTTAACTCTGATGTATCTCATATTTATATAGTAGCTTCATGAACTACTATCTCTTTTTCTTCCGCTGCATTTTTATATAATCTGTGTCTGTGATCTGTGATTTTATTTACTGTATATCCTGAGATTTGCCAAATTTTTATTTACAACGCGGTATTTTGAGCAATTCAATTTCGGCATGAGTGTCTACCCATACACTTATAATGGATGCGGATGGTTGAAAATACCTGGTTGTTACAGTTGGTATCAGAGCTTTGGTAGCTCTAGGCAAAACTCAGCATATGGAGTAGATGTATTTACAGAATCACTTTCATTCGAGTTGAATCTCTTTCTTTTGACTCGATTCCTTTGAATTTTGAAACGTTCCCTGCGGTTCCAAAATCCATTCTTATTCCCCGCTACTCATCTTCATTTGATTCTGGAGTATCCCATAATTCCACTTCGAATGATCTTTATAGTGAATTGGCGGTCCCGCCAATCTCAAAAATTTTCTTGTAAAAGGGGTGAAACTCCTTTGCAACAGCATCGGTTCACCAAAGATTTTATATCCTCGGTTTAGATGCTAGTATCTCCTATTATCCCAAACTCTATCTCTGAGGTCGAATGTAGATTTACCCCAGAAAATCCACTTCGATCTTATACTTTAAGTCACGGTTGACCCGATTAAGGTTGCCCTTGATTTATTTTAGCTTATCCGCCTCCCTACTTTGTATTTAATCATCTTGTCTTTTGCTTCCAACTTTTTCTCCAACATTTTTGAATTGTATTTGTCAATCTATATTTTTTTTATATTGTGTTGTTTGAGTTGTTGATGTTGATTCGGGTTCCCGATCGATTCGTCTGATCAACGCTATCGATAGGATTTCTAAAACACTTTGACAGAACAAACTGACACAATATTATTTTAAATTTTGTTTTGGTTAATGAAATAAATTTTGATATAAGTTTATGGAACAAATGAAATGATTCAAATTGATAATTTGAAATGATAATACTTGATTTATCATTTATTGTTCTATAAATGAATTTATAAACAATTGTTTATAAATTGATTTGGGAACTTAAATGAATTTAGAAAAAGAAATTTGAGAATTTAATTTCCGATAGTTTCCAACCTTTGTTTAAAAAGTTTTAAATGGGATATATTATTTATAGTATTTTCAAATAGAAATTTGTTTCCAAAGAATTTTAAAGTTTAAATTAGTACTCTTCTCTTTGTCGCTGGAAAATAACTCCGGTGATGACTGTAGCATCATCGACGTTCATTTTCGAGTTTCGAAGTGAAGAGACTATTCTGTAGTCTTGCTACAGCTTTGTTTTGGGAATTAAATTGATTTGAATTTCTAAAATATGACTTGATTTATAAAATATATATAAGTATATGATTGAAATTTGATTTGATATATTATGTATATATTATTACTTATCTCTAAATGGTTTGAATGGAATCGGAAATTAAATTCTTAAACTCTATCTTAAAGAATAATTTCAATTATAAAAAAAAAATTAAAATTTTGGATAAATGATTCAAACTTGAGATAATTGAATTTGAAAGTTTTATTTGTATAACACACAATTTCATTCCAATATGACTTACCTTAATTCTCAGAAGTTGAATATGTAATTGGATAATATACAATATAAAAAGATTTTATAAATAAAATTTGAGTGGTTATAATAAATGTTATACACTTAAATTTTAGTTATAAAAGATTTACAGAGTTAAAAAGAGAAAAAGAAAATTTAAAGAATTTTATTTAAATAACTGAAAAATCAAATTTGATTTAATATGGAACCTTAAGTCTAACCTTGGAATTTTAATAAAGGTCATTTCCTAAAATGAATAAGTGTATAAAAAAATGTATTTTTGAATAGATAAAATAAAATACATTTGAATTGGACATTTTGTAATAAAGTTTATTTAACTTGAATTCATAGTTTAATTGATGTCTAAATAAATAAATGTGTAGGGAAATTTGATTATTATATTTGCTATGATAAATATTTTATTTATGTAATAGAGATGTCTTGAAAAATGAAAATTTTATAATTGAATAAATGAACTTAGAAATATTATAACTTTGAAATGAATATTATTTGACCTTGAATTTAAATGGTTTAAATGAAGATTATTTTATAAGTGTTATGATTTCAGTAGTATGATTTCCAAATGATAACATCTCTAAATTGTTATGATTTCAAAGTATTATGATTTCAAAGCATTATGATTTCAAATTTATTATCTTATTTTGTTTTCCAAACTATCTTTTGGTTGTCCTTATTTCTCTTATCTTGTTACAGAATGGGAAGGCTATTGCTTACACCAGTCTGTTTAGAAATCTTTCTATAATCTTTGAAAATCTTGGGTACTCATTTGAATCTGAGCACTGTTTACCATCCACAGACCGACGGTCAAACGGAAAAGGGTGAGTCAGATTTTAAAGGATCTTTTCGTGCTTGTGTTCTTGATTTGATCACCTCCACCATGTTAAACTTACCTATAACAACAGTTACTAGGTATAATCTCAATCTTCTTGTTACCTTGTCTAAATCTTGTCTCATTCTTTTTTTTCTTCTGTGCTTTCCCGTACCTCGTTCCTTTTCGGGGACGAAAAGTTTTGAGTAGGGGAGTGTGTAACAACCCTGTATTTTGTAATTATTTTATTGTATATTTTAATTATTTTAATATAAAATTTTGATTTAAAAACTTATTTTACTTATTTGGAATGATTAAATTTTATTATTTAAATATAAATCTTGATTTTTATATGAGTTATAATTCCAAACTTGTGTAAGTTGAATATCTGCCTGAAATGCTGATTTTGGTCAAAATAGTCAAACTGTGACTTTCAACTTAAAATTTTAAAAGTTTAAAAATTTAATATTTTTTTTCTTTTATTATGAAAGTACATAAAATTCTAAGAACACCACTTTTCGTTTCGTTGAAATTGGATGTAAATTGTGAAAGTTATACCCTTTACAATATTGTGGGTATATAGGGTTATTTAACAATGACTATTTTAAATTGTATAAATTACTTCTTCTTTGTTATATTTTATTTTAATATGTGATAATATGTTATATTATGTATATTTTGACTTTTAAGTATTTTTTAAATGATAATATAATTTTTCTAAAGTTTATTTGAATTTATTTCAATTTATAAAGCCTAGTTGGTATTTATTGCATTTTTCTTTATTTAACTTTCTATTTAATAAAAATTAAATTATTATTGTACCTTGAAAATGTTTTAAAATCATTTTAAATTCAAATTTTGTGTTAAAATATTTTTTTTGTGAAGTAATAAATTTTCCAAAGTCATTGGAGATTTTCTTGTAATTTTTATGTCAAGGTTGCTATTTTTATGCAATTTCTTATTTCCTTTTTCTATTTTACTTAAAATAAATTATTTATTTTATTTCATTCTTACTTAGTTTCGGTTTTAAATAACATTTCTGAGTTTATTTTGTTTTTATAAAATTAAAAAGAAAAGGAAATGCAAAAGGTTTAGAAAGTTAAGAGATCTTAAAAGCCTGAAACGTAAAGGCGTTTTATCAGTTTCTTTTTGCAATTAATACATCAATTTATCTTAGCCATTCCTTTCCTCATCCTTTGCGGCCGACTCCCTCATATTATTCACGAATTTTCAATCTCCAAAACGCTAAAAATCATGGCCTCTATCTTGAGAAAAAATCTGGTAATGGCTACATCTTTTTTTCTACTTTTTTCTTCTCATTTTCTATGTATTTTGCCTAGTTTTCTATACTTTCTGGATTGGCCTCTACCACCCACCATCACCACCATACTCTCCACCATCCCCTACCACTCTTCCTTAGCATCATTTCCAGCCATCATTTCAGATACATCCATGGCCACACCTCCCTTGGTGACAAAACTCCACAAAATTGCAATTAATGTCCAAAATAATGCACTAGCCACCACTATTACTTCACCACCTTCATACTTCACCATGGCCACCACCTCTAGCCATGACCACCGCCTTGCTACTACCACTACACTTCATTTTAGCCTCTATCCAGATCTGAAATTGACATGGCCAAGACTCCATGAACCAAAACTCCACAAAAACAATGCATAAAGCCTTGAAACATTCATGATAGCCACCCTATCACTTCATATCTTCATCCACCACCTTGGCCACCACCATAGGCCACCACCACCACCTTTTCCAGACCTCCCCACACCCCTCCATCTACTGTCCAAACCTGCACAAGTATGGCCAAGCCCCACTTGACCCAACGTCGAGCCTTGGTGTGCTCAAAAATTTCATATATGTTGCCTTGATCAATTGTATGCCTCATGTTATAACCCTACCACTCCATGCTCCTTCTAGCCGTGAGTTATGGTGCCAAACCTGAGCTATATCATCATCATGGCTGAACCCAAGAACCTCCTAGGCTAAGCATTTGAATGGTTAAAGCAAGGTCAAGTAATCTATTCCTTTGTTGCTTCGTATTTTCATTGTTTCAACATTGTTTTGCGTTGAATATTTATGTGTGTATTGTCTTGTTTTGGTTATTGTTTACAAGACAAATATCAAGGCTCTCCATTCATTCAAATCAAAAGTCATGCTATATCGTGCTTGTCGTGCTTTGGGAATCGCACTTGTGTTTGTTGTTTTGGTCTTCAGCTTGAAAAAGTGAGTCTTTCTCACTCTGACATTTATACTTATGAAAAGTGAATTGATGACAAGTGTTTAGTAATATAAAATGTTTATGCAAGATAATGATAATCATATGATATGCTATGCCATGTTATTACCATGTTTAAACTGTTAATTTTCACCTGACATCTGATATATGACTGTATATTGTGATATTGACCTTGTTTATATTATTTCTGTATATGATCACACTACAAGTTCCCTGTTAGAAAAAAAATGTTATGGGCTGAAATGATAGGCCTGAAGGGTTTTAAATTATTCATTTTTACTTGGGATTGCTAGTTTGAAACTATAAAACCCGGATTTTCTTTGTAAATTATGGGTTGAAATGATATATTACCCATATCACTTTACCTAGCGTAGAAAATTATATACATGCCCGTAGTTAAAATATGTTTTTCTAAAATTTTAAAATATTTTAGAAATTTAATTGATATAATATTTTGATTTGAGATTTAAAAAAAAGGATTTTTGTAAAATATTATTGATTTTCTGAATAATTGTAAGTGAAATGAATTAATGAAAAGGTTAGAAATTTTAAACTCAAGTTATTTTGGAAATTTTGATTTAATTATAATTGGAAATTTAATTGAATATGAAATTATGATAAATTTATGATAATTTGAATTTAAATGAATTTAAAGTGATTTTTATATCATATTAATGATTTTAATAAAGTTGAAATGTGAAATGAATGAATATTGTAAGTTGAAATTTTGAAATATAACTAAAACTGGAAATTTATGAAATTGACGAAAAAGTGAACTTTTAGTTAATCAAATAAAAATAAAACTTGGTTATATTTGAGAATTTGAACTTAAGTGTTAAGTTGAAATTTAATGTAATGGATTTTAAAATTGAACATTGCATTTTAATAAGTGGATTATTATTAAATCTTGATTTTCGAATGGAAATTTAACCCTGTAAAATCATGAACTTGAGGAAAATTAAATGATGTTATAAATGTGAAAATGTATGACTTTATAAGATGTTTTAAAAAAAAATATAACTGGTTGAGAAATTTCATTGAATATTTGAAGTTAATTGACTGCATTTTTGAAATGATATTAATTACAACGTAAATGATATTACAGCAATTGTAAATACTATAGTTGATGATAATGAACTAAAAGAAAAAGCTATTGAAAAAAAAAACTATTATAGAAATTGTTGTAAGTACTATGATTTTTGAATTTATCTAAGTTTATTTGAAATTTAAGTAAACTCTATTACAACATTTTTAAACGTTGTCTTTTGTTAAATTGAACTGTTTTGAATGTAACTTTCCGTATAGTTTTCTAAATGATGCGAAAAGTGAATTTTCACTGTTTTGATAAACTTAAGTGAATAAATGAACTTTGGAAGTTGAAATTTTGGGAAATTTAATAATTTAATTATTAAGCATAATAACTTCATTGAAAAAAAAGAATTTTTGGAATATAAACTGTATTAAAATATGAATTGAAATGGTATTTTAGATTTAATAAAATGAATAATGATTTGAAATGAATGAAGTTTTGAAAAGATACGATATTTTGATATATTAAAATGATTTGAAAAGAAGTTTTGAAAGGATATGATATTTTGATATATCAAAATGATTTGGAACGAAGTTTTGAAAGATATGATATTTTTGATATTAAATGATTTGAAAAACGGAGTTTGAAAGACAGGACATTTTGATATTAACATGATTTAAAAAAGAAGTTCTGAAAGATATGATATTTTGGAACTGAAAGGTAGTGTTGAAAGGGTATGAAAATTTATTATATTGAATGGTTAGAAATGACTTGATATTTATTTTGATAAATATTTGAATTGAAAGATATTTTACGATGATATATTGAAATGGTTTTGGAAATGATTTAATCTTTATTTTGATAAAGATTTGGATTGAAAAGGATATTTTATTTTGAAGTATAAAATATTTTTAAAGTTATAACTACGGGTTATAATAACGATGGGTTTTTAAAGAGACCGGGATCGGATATTGTCTTATAGCCGGCCAATACCGAAAACCACTTTAACAACTGTGTACGCGGTGCAGATTCCAGAATGAAGTAGAATGGTGGCGACGTTCTCGAGGTATATATTGCGTGGACCCAACTCCCGTGAGTTGGCATATATGACTAAAACAGGAGCTATACCGGGCTACACAAAGGGTCGCACCCTTTCATCGAGCATGCTCCATCGGAAACCATTCTATTACTGTTGTGATTCGATTCGGTGGAGGTGGGCGGAAGCTGCTGGCTTGCCGTCACCACCGGTCCGGGAGTGCAAACGGTGTATCCCCCCTGGCATTGCCTTGCGTGCCGTGTCATATCCTTATATCGAGCCCACTACGATTTTGGTTTTAAAGATCCGACCGCGTTAAGGTTCACCATCCCCTTAACGCTATTTTCTATATGGTTATACTTTACTAATTAGACACTACCGTATATAGCGTATATTACTATATAGTAAATAGTTTAACGGATCCTTAGAGGTTGGGCGGTCCCAAGCATCCTTTAAGTTACTGATGCATTTTGTTACTGTTCACTTGAGTTGATTTACAGTTTATAAGTATTTATGTCCTGACTCGAGGGTTTTGTGTTTATCTTTACACTCGGGTCAGATTGATTGAGTTAGCATTCAAGATTCACCTTCGGCGTTGGAGCTTTCGTTGAAGATCCAACCATCTATTTTGTTTCAGTATCCAGTGGTTCAGTGATGTATCTGATTTGTACCTGATATGTCCTGTTACTCTTCTGTTGTATCTTATTTAACTCTGATGTATCTCATATTTATATAGTAGCTTCATGAACTACTATCTCTTTTTCTTCCGCTGCATTTTTATATACTCTGTGTCTGTGATCTGTGATTTTATTTACTGTATATTCTGAGATTTGGCAAATTTTTATTTACAATGCGGTATTTTGAGCAATTCAATTTCGGCATGAGTGTCTACCCATACACTTATAATGGATGCGAATGGTTGAAAATACCTGGTTGTTACAGTTGGTATCAGAGCTTTGGTAGCTCTAGGCAAAACTCAGCATATGGAGTAGATGTATTTACAGAATCACTTTCATTCGAGTTGAATCTCTTTCTTTTGACTCGATTCCTTTGAATTTTGAAACGTTCCCTGCGGTTCCAAAATCCATTCTTATTCCCCGCTACTCATCTTCATTTGATTCTGGAGTATCCCATAACTCCACTTCGAATGATCTTTAAAGTGAATTGGCAGTCCCGCCAATCTCAAAAATTTTCTTGTAAAAGGGGTGAAACTCCTTTGCAATAGCATCGGTTCACCAAAGATTTTATATCCTCGGTTTAGATGCTAGTATCTCCTATTATCCCAAACTCTATCTCTTGAGGTCGAATGTAGATTTACCCCAGAAAATCCACTTCGATCTTATACTTTAAGTCACGGTTGACCCGATTAAGGTTGCCCTTGATTTATTTTAGCTTATCCGCCTCCCTACTCTGTAGTCTTGTCTTTTGCTTCCAACTTTTTCTCCAACATTTTTGAATTGTATTTGTCAACCTATTTTTTTTTATATTGTGTTGTTTGAGTTGTTGATGTTGATTCGGGTTCCCGATCGATTCGTCTGATCAATGCTATCGATAGGATTTCTAAAACACTTTGACAGAACAAAATGACATAATATTATTTTAAATTTTATTTTGGTTAATGAAATAAATTTTGATATAAGTTTATGGAACAAATGAAATGATTCAAATTGATAATTTGAAATGATAATACTTGATTTATTATTTATTGTTCTGTAAATGAATTTATAAATAATTGTTTATAAATTGATTTGGGAACTTAAATGAATTTAGAAAAAGAAATTTGAGAATTTAATTTCCGATAGTTTCCAACCTTTGTTTAAAAAGTTTTAAATGGGATATATTATTTATAGTATTTTCAAATAGAAATTTGTTTCCAAAGAATTTTAAAGTTTAAATTAGTACTCTTCCATTTGTCGCTGGAAAATAACTCCGGTGATGACTGCAGCATCATCGACGTTCATTTTCGAGTTTCGAAGTGAAGAGACTATTCTATAGTCTTGCTACAGCTTTGTTTTGGGAATTAAATTGATTTGAATTTCTAAAATATGACTTGATTTATAACATATATATAAGTATACGATTGAAATTTGATTTGATATATTATGTATATATTATTACTTATCTCTAAATGGTTTGAATGGAATCGGAAATTAAATTCTTAAACTCTATCTTAAAGAATAATTTCAATTATAAAAAAAAAATTTGGATAAATGATTCAAACTTGAGATAATTGAATTTGAAAGTTTTATTTGTATAACACACAATTTCATTCCAATATGACTTACCTTAATTCTCAGAAGTTGAATATGTAATTGGATAATATACAATATAAAAAGATTTTATAAATAAAATTTGAGTGGTTATAATAAATGTTATACACTTAAATTTTAGTTATAAAAGATTTACAGAGGTAAAAAGAGAAAAAGAAAATTTAAAGAATTTTATTTAAATAACTGAAAAATCAAATTTGATTTAATATGGAACCTTAATTCTAACCTAGGAATTTTAATAAAGGTCATTTCCTAAAATGAATAAGTGTATAAAAAAAAGTATTTTTGAATAGATAAAATAAAATACATTTGAATTGGACATTTTGTAATAAAGTTTATTTAACTTGAATTCATAGTTTAATTGATGTCTAAATAAATAAATGTGTAGGGAAATTTGATTATTATATTTGCTATGATAAATATTTTATTTATGTAATAGAGATGTCTTGAAAAATGAAAATTTTATAATTGAATGAATGAACTTAGAAATATTACAACTTTGAAATGAATATTGTTTGACCTTGAATTTAAATGGTTTAAATGAAGATTATTTTATAAGTGTTATGATTTTAGTAGCATGATTTCCAAATGATAACATCTCTAAATTGTTATGATTTCAAAGTATTATGATTTCGAAGCATTATGATTTTAAATTTATTATCTTTTTTTTTTTCAAACTATCTTTTGGTTGTCCTCATTTCCCTTATCTTGTTACAGAATGGGAAGGCTATTGCTTACACCAGTCTGTTTAGAAATCTTTCTATAATCTTTGAAAATCTTGGGTACTCATCTGGATCTGAGCACTGTTTACCATCCACAGACCGACGGTCAAACGGAAAAGGGTGAATCAGATTTTAAAGGATCTTTTCATGCTTGTGTTCTTGATTTGATCACCTCCACCTTGTTAAACTGACCTATAACAACAGTTACTAGGTATAATCTCAATCTTCTTGTTACCTTGTCTAAATCTTGTCTTATTCTATTTTTTTCTGTGCTTTCCTGTACCTCGTTCCTTTTAGGGGACGAAAAGTTTTGAGTAGGGGAGAGTGTAACAACCCTGTATTTTGTAATTATTTTATTGTATATTTAGTTATTTTAATATAAAATTTTGATTTAAAAACTTATTTTACTTATTTGGACTGATTAAATTTTATTATTTAAATATAAATCTTGATTTTTATATGAGTTATAATTCCAAACTTGTGTAAGTTGAATATTTGCCTGAAATGCTGATTTTGATCAAAATAGTCAAACCGTGACTTTCAACTTAAAATTTCAAAAGTTTAAAAATTTAATATTTTTTTCTTTTATTATGAAAGTACATAAAATTCTAAGAACACCACTTTTCGTTTCGTTGAAATTGGATGTAAATTGTGAAAGTTATACCCTTTACAATATTGTCCGTATATAGGGTTATTTAACAATGACTATTTTAAATTGTTTAAATTACTTCTTCTTTGTTATATTTTATTTTGATATGTGATAATATGTTATATTATGTATATTTTGACTTTTAAGTATTTTTAAATGATAATATAATTTTTCTAAAGTTTATTTGAATTTATTTCAATTTATAAAGCCAAGTTGGTATTTATTGCATTTTTCTTTATTTAACTTTCGATTTAATAAAAATTAAACTATTATTTTACCTTGAAGATGTTTTAAAACCATTTTAAATTCAAATTTTGTGTTAAAATATTTTTTTTGTGAAGTAATAAATTTTCCAAAGTCATTGGAGATTTTCTTGTAATTTTTATGTCAGGGTTGCTATTTTTAAGCAATTTCTTATTTCCTTTTTCTATTTTACTTAAAATAAATTATTTATTTTATTTTATTCTTACTTAGTTTCGGTTTTAAATAACATTTCGGAGTTTATTTTGTTTTTATAAAACTAAAAAGAAAAGGAAATGCAAAAGGTTAAGAAAGTTAAGAGATCTTAAAAGCCTGAAACATAAAGGCGTTTTATCCGTTTCTTTTCGCAATTAATACATAAGTTTATCTTAGCCATTCCTTTCCTCATCCTTTGCAGCCGACTCCCTCATATTATTCACGAATTTTCAAGCTCCAAAACCCTAAAAATCATGGCCTCCATCTTGAGAAAAAATCTGGTAATGGCTACATTTTTTTTTCTATTTTTTTCTTCTTATTTTCTATGTATTTTGCCTAGTTCTCTATGCTTTCTGGATTGGCCTCTACCACCCACCATCACCACCATACTCTCGACCATCCCCTACCACTCTTCCTTGGCATTGTTTCCAGCCATCATTTCAGATCCATCCATGGCCACACCTCCCTTGGTGACAAAACTCCACAAAATTGCAATTAATGTCCAAAACAATGCACTAGCCACCACTATTACTTCACCACCTTCATACTTCACCCTGGCCACCACCTCTAGCCATGACCACCACATTGATACCACTACTACACTTTATTTTAGCCTCTGTCTAGATCTGAAATTGACATGGCCAAGATTCCATGAATCAAAACTCCACAAAAACAATGCATAAAGCCTTGAAACATTCATGATAGCCACCCTATCACTTCATATCTTCATCCACCACCTTGGCCACCACCATAGGCCGCCACCACCACCTTTTCCAGACCTCCCCACACCCCTCCATCTACTGTCCAAACTTGTACTAGTATGGCCAAGCCCCACTTGACCCAAGTCCGAGCCTTGTTGTGCTCAAAAACTTCATATATGTTGCCTTGATCAATTGTATGCCTCATGTTATAACCCTACCACTCCATACTCCTTCTAGCCGTGAGTTATGGTGCCAAACCTGAGCTATATCATCATCATGGATGAACCCAAGAACCTCCTAGGCCAAGCATTTGAATGGTTAAAGCAAGGTCAAGTAATCTATTCCTTTGTTGCTTCGTATTTTCATTGTTTCAACATTGTTTTGCGTTGAATATTTATGTGTGTATTGTCTTGTTTTGGTTATTGTTTACAAGACAAATATCAAGGCTCTCCCTTCATTCAAATCAAAAGTCATGCTATATCGTGCTTGTCGTGCTTTGGGAATCGCACTTGTGTTTGTTGTTTTGGTCTTCAGCTTGAAAAAGTGAGTCTTTCTCACTCTGACATTTATACTTATGAAAAGTGAATTGATGACAAGTGTTTAGTAATATAAAATGTTTATGCAAGATAATGATGATCATATGATATGCTATGCCATGTTATTACCATGTTATTACCATGTTTAAACTGTTAATTTTCACCTGACATCTGATATATGACTGTATATTTTGATATTGACCTTGTTTATATTATTTCTGTATATGATCACACTGCAAGTTCCCTGTTAGAAAAAAAATGTTATGGGCTGAAATGATTGGCCTGAATGGTTTTAAATTATTCATTTTTACTTAGGATTGCGGGTTTGAAATGATAAAACCCGGATTTTCTTTGTAAATTATGGGTTGAAATGATATATTACCCATATCACTTTACGTAGCGTAGAAAATTATATACATGCCTGTAGTTAAAATATGTTTTTCTAAAATTTTAAAATATTTTAGAAATTTAATTAATATAATATTTTGATTTGAGATTTTAAAAAAAAGGATTTTTGTAAAATATTATTGATTTTCTGAATAATTGTAAGTGAAATGAATTAATGAAAAAGTTAGAAATTTTAAACGTAAGTTATTTTGGAAATTTTGATTTAATTATAATTGGAAATTTAATTGAATATGAAATTATGATAAATTGAATTTAAATGAATCTAAAGTGATTTTTATATCATATTAATGATTTTAATAAAGTTGAAATGTGAAATGAATGAATATTGTAAGTTGAAATTTTGGAATATAACTAAAATTGAAAATTTATGAAATTGACGTAAAAGTGAACTTTTAGTTAAGCAAATAAAAATAAAACTAAGTTATATTTGAGAATTTGAACTTAAGTGTTAAGTTGAAATTTAATGTAATGGATTTTAAAATTGAACATTGCATTTTAATAAGTGGATTATTATTAAATCTTGATTTTTGAATGGAAATTTAACCCTGTAAAATCATGAACTTGAGGAAAATTAAATGATGTTATAAATGTGAAAATGTATGACTTTATAAGTTAAAAATGTTTTAATAAAACTATAACTTGTTGAGAAATTTTATTGAATATTTGAAGTTAATTGACTGCATTTTTGAAATGATATTAATTACAATGTAAATGATATTACAGCAATTGTAAATACTATTGTTGATGATAATGAACTAAAAAAAAGCTATTGAAAAAAAAACTATTATAGAAATTGTTGTAAGTACTATGATTTTTGAATTTAACTAAGTTTATTTGAAATTTAAGTAAACTCTATTACTACATTTTTAAACGTTGTCTTTTGTTAAATTGAACTGTTTTGAATGTAACTTTCCGTAGAGTTTTCTAAATGATGCGAAAAGTGAATTTTCACTGTTTTGATAAACTTAAGGGAATAAATGAACTTTGGAAGTTGAAATTTTTGGAAATTTAATAATTTAATTATTAAGCATAATAACTTCATTGAAAAAAAAGAATTTTTGGAATATAAACTATTTTAAAATATGAATTGAAATGGTATTTTAGATTTAATAAAATGAATAATGATTTGAAATGAATGAAGTTTTGAAAAGATACGATATTTTGATATATTAAAATGATTTGAAAAGAAGTTTTGAAGGGATATGATATTTTGATATATTAAAATGATTTGGAACGAAGTTTTGAAAGATATGATATTTTTGATATTAAATGATTTGAAAAACGGAGTTTGAAAGACAGGACATTTTGATATTAACATGATTTAAAAAAGAAGTTCTGAAAGATATGATATTTTGGAACTGAAAGGTAGTGTTGAAAGGGTATGAAAATTTAATATATTGAAATGGTTAGAAATGACTTGATATTTATTTTGATAAATATTTGAATTGAAAGATATTTTACGATGATATATTGAAATGGTTTTTGAAATGATTTAATCTTTGTTTTGATAAAGATTTGGATTGAAAAGGATATTATATTTTGAAGTATAAAATATTTTCAAAGTTATAACTACGAGTTATAATAACGATGGGTTGTTAAAGAGACCGGGATCGGATATTGTCTTATAGCCGACCAATACCGAAAACCACTTTAACAACCGTGTACGCGGTGGAGATTCCAGAATGAAGTAGGATGGTGGCGACGTTCTCGAGGTATATATTACGTAGACCCAACTCCCGTGAGTTGGCATATATGACTAAAACAGGAGCTATACCGGGCTACACAAAGGGTCGCACCCTTTCATCGAGCATGCTCCATCGGAAACCATTCTATTACTGTTGTGATTCGATTCGGTGGCGCCACTTTGATTCGGGGGTATTGTTCGAGGTGGGCTGAAGCTGCTGGCTTGCCGTCACCACCGGTCCGGGAGTGCAAACGGTGTATCCACCCTGGCATTGCCTCGCGTGCCGTGTCATATCCTTATATCGAGCCCACTACGATTTTTGTGACGCCCCACCTCTATACCCACGTTAGCAAAGAGTATTGTATAGATAATACCGTCTGCTAACACGGAGAATAAGGCTGGATAGGAGCGACCATGTGTAATCTTACCTTAACTATTCACTAAACACGTCGAAAAGTAGAATCACAAAGAGTTCGACGTATTCAATAAATATTTAAAGCAAGACTACAATGGCTATAGGATCTATCAGAACAGAATATAACAACTCAAGTGTAATATACATCACAGAACAGTAAGTCATCACATACACATATATAGATACATAACAGAGTATACAAAATGATACATATCAAGTGGTATAGCAAACCACAATATACAGACGAGTTCACAAGAATACATATCAGAGTTACAACATATAAGGACTACAAGAAAGCTAAGACAAAAAAAGAAACTAGCGGAATAGTCCATGCGGAAGCAAAAGAGGCTAAGTCCAAAGCACCTAACCTGAAACATCTCGGTCTGACCCGAGTATAAAAACACGGGTCAGTCTAGATAACAAATCAGTTAAATAAACTGAACAATCATAAACCTGCAAGGTTACAAAGTATAACAAATATCTCTAGAGGAGATAACACAATCATCAACAAAAGATGAATCATATAGCACAAGCCTCATATCATCGGCAACTCAAATAAACAAAGGATATAACTATCCCAAAGCAAGCCAAAAAGGCAAATAACAAATACCCATAAGGTATACAAGTTCCACTAGGTAGTCGCTACACTTCATGCGGCTCAAAAAGACCAACACCGAAGGGCAACACCAAGGGAATATACTTATCAATCAAAACAACAAAAGATGCTCGAGCTCAGTACTGTATAAGCAAGGATCCATGAGCCCGAAGGCTCCAAACCCAAATATCACCCATGAGGCACATAAGGCCAACATCAGAGCGATACTATATAGGGCAACAAAACCCAAAGGCACACACCCAAAGGTACAAACCCGAAGGCCACATACCCGAAGGCAACATTCCCAAAGGCAACAAACCCAATATCACTCATGCGGCACATAAGGCCAACATCGGAGCGATACTTTATAGGGCAACAAACCGTAGTGGCGAAGGCCAGAGACCCAGTACTGGACACAACTAACTGGCGGAATGTGTCACAGCTCTAGAAAAGGAATCCGAAAAGTGTTAACATATGTCCCATAACCACTCGTTCGCACTAAACGATTTACTATCCGTCAGCCACTTTTACACTCAAAGCAGTACAAAGTTCACCTCATCTCATCGGTAAACCAGACACAAGGGTCAAAACGATCAATCGAATAGGTCGGGGATTAATCGGAAAGGTGAACGCGTGGATTCATGGTCCATGTTTTACCTAACCATTTAATCACCTTTCCACTTCATTCGAAGTGCAAAATTGTGTGTGTTTAAATAGAAATTTATAAAGCGGAGAAGGGAGCTTTTAATATGATTTAGAGGGATTATTTATTAAAATCGTGAATGAAGTCAAAAGCAAGTTATCAAAGTCAAAGATGCAATAACAACCATTAAAAACCAACTTGAATCGATAAGGTTTGGAAAATCTATCAAAACGATCAAAAACAGGCAAAACAGGCAAAACAGCAGCAGGTCGGTCGGCCGCCTACAGGGCTCGGTCGACCGGACATTGTTCATAAAAACTCTCGGGAAGCAGGTCGGTCGACCGTACTTCCTGGGTCGGTCTGCCGAAGCCAATTTCCTGCACCCAAAACAGAAGCAAAGAAGTGGTCTGGAAGCAGGTCGGTCGACCGGAGCCTGCGCTCGGTCGGCCGAAGGCTGTTTTCCAGCACTTCTTGCCCTTATCAAATGAATTCTAAATCTTTTTCAAATCAAAGCAATAGCACATGAATATTTGTTAGGAAATCATACCCAACATCAATGATAGCAAGAGAGGTAGATGTGAGTTAAAAACTCACCTTTAATCTCACAAACAAAGATGATGAAGGAGCTAAAACACAAGGAGATGACCAACTAATCACTACTTCAACCCAACAAGCTTCAATCTAAGAACAAACAAGTATTTTCCTAAGTTAGGTTTAGGAAAACTTTCTGAAATTGAAGGAGAAAGTGTTGGAGAAGAAGAAGAGAGACATACCTATGGCTTCTCTATGATTTTGGAGCAAGAAATTTGGATTTTGCAAATGGATTTAGGGCTAGGAGTTTCTAATTTCCTTCCTATTCCCCCCCATTTCAGTTTTTAAGCTTAAGTTTTAAGAAATGAATAAGTGAATGAGAGGAGAGGGCGGAGTTAGGGTTAATTAGATAGTTAGTGGGCTGAACCCAAACCCAAAACCCTATAGAAAAAGGTTAAAATTTCACAAACTCCAAACATATCAAAGATTATACTCAAAAAGATCGCAAATGACATTTTGAACTCAATGGAAGTGGTTTCGAGTTCCAATTCGGCCGTTTGCAAAAAGTGACATTTCAGACCCCAAAATCCGAATAATGACGCCATATTTAAATCAAACATTTAAATATGTAATCGTTAAATAGGTGGGTTGTTACAATTTTGGTTTTAAAGATCCGACCGCGTTAAGGTTCACCATCCCCTTAATGCTATTTTCTATTTGGTTATACTTTACTGATTAGACACTACCGTATATAGCGTATATTACTACATAGTAAATAGTTTAATGGATCCTTAGAGGATGGGCGGTCCCAAGCATCCTTTAAGTTACTGATGCATTTTGTTACTGTTCACTTGAGTTGATTTATAGTTTATAAGTATTTATGTCCTGACTCGAGGGTTTTGTATTTTGCTTTACGCTCGGGTCAGATTGATTGAGTTAGCATTCAAGATTCACCTTCGGCGTTGGAGCTTTCCTTGAAGATCAAGCCATCTATTTTGTTTCAGTACCCAGTGGTTCAGTGATGTATCTGATTTGTACCTGATATATCCTGCTACTCTTCTGTTGTATCTTATTTAACTCTGATGTATCTCATATTTATATAGTAGCTTCATGAACTACGATCTCTTTTTCTTCCGCTGCATTTTTATATACTCTGTGTCTGTGATCTGTGATTTTATTTACTGTATATTCTGAGATTTGCCAAATTTTTATTTACAACGCGGTATTTTGAGCAATTCAATTTCGGCATGAGTGTCTACCCATACACTTATAATGGATGCGAATGGTTGAAAATACCTGGTTGTTACGCTCATATTCGTAAATATATTTATATAGTTTCACTTCTTATATATGTAAGTTTATTTCACAATTGTAAATCACATTAATTATAATTTCATACTTATAGTTCTTTTGCTTATACAATTATTCTTTTATTTAGATTATTCAAACGTCTTTTAATTAACTTATATATATATTCTTACATTTTCAATCAACCAAACAATCAACTTATATACACTCTAATAATTCTGAAAAATTATTCCCTTATATATAAAATATACTCAAGGTAAATTATTTCATTTACCCAATTTAAAACAATATCGTGTCGAATTGTTCTGTACAAGTGTTTAGAGATCCCTATCAACAACGTTAATTACTCGTATTAACTAGAATCCATATACCACTCAACTAATCAATCATCACAATATAAAAAAAAATTTATATTCACTAACAAATACGAACTCATAGCTATTATTACACTCAAACTCATTCTAGAGTACTACTGACTCTATCTCTAATGAGTAATACCCAATAGAGCCATGGTTGTCGCTTAACCATATGCTCCGATACCAGATGTGAGGACCCGCAAATCCGTACTCCTTGAATAGACACTAATCTCCATTGATTAACTCAAGATGAATGGAAATACGAATTCTTAGGTTTTAAAAAGAAGAAAAAAAGAAAAAGATAGAAGAAGAGAGAAAAGATAGAACAGAACAGAAAGAAAACAACAGAACAATACCAGAATCTCACAATCGCAGCGGAACAACATATAATAGATAAATGAATAATCATTAAACAAAGAACTATATTAGTTGTTACATTTCATTACATTACATCATCAGAGTGTACAACAACAAACAACAACAAACAGCGGAAAAGAAATACTATATACTAGTGAATACGCAGTGCCATCCATCTTGCCTCCAACAACTCCTGAATTCCAGAATATCCTGATAAACCTGACTCTTGACTGCCCGTGCGGAAATTGGTGGGCACCCAGAGTTTATGAAGGGAAACAATAAACTCCGAGTCAGTCATGTGACTGGTGTGAGAACTAAAACAGTTTATTTTTAAAACAAAGTACAGGATAATTTTAAAATAGATTCGCAATGCTTTTAAAAATGAAACTACCATAAGGCCTCCCGCACGCGCACACAATGCAAACGCAGAATCGGAGGAGATTTCTCCTTATGATAGTCAAAGATGCTTGATACGTATTAAAAAGAAACATTTGATATTATTACTAGTGCATAGTGTAGGAAAAATCATTTCGAAAGTAAAGATATAAATCTTAGCCAACATACGACCATTATCGTATTCCTACTATAGCTACCATGTTCAATAGCAAGTTACCGCCACATTCCATGGTAGGTTATACAACTAAAACCGTACAAGATCGTATTGTTTCTTTGGATTTCCAACAAATGGTCAGGCCAAGGAACTTCCCATTGCCACATGGAAATGCCTCTGGAATGACGTCCGAGAACCAAACCGGATCTCTGCCAACACAAGGTTGGGTTACCCCTAACTGGGTAACTACTGACACGAATATGTCATCCCCCGATCGTAACCGATCCACATCCGAGGATCCTCGATTTCCAACAACTACAAAGTAATAAGTTTGCAGCACAACATAGGTTAAGTATCTGGGCTCCATACCATGATACCACCTCTATCCAGAAGGAATGACATACACTAAAGGGGCGCTACCCCCTAATAACCTTGCCGCATCCTTCCTGTTTTGGCCATTTCCGGGGTGTGAGGTTCGACGAAGTCTCGTCCACAAAGCCACGCTTTGGTACAAAGCCATGCTTTGGGTCAACAGATGATCAAAGTAATGATCACAAAGATAAATGATCAAACAAATGATCATATCACAAATGATCAAACAATGTTCATTTCACAGCAACACTCAGCATGTCACATTACCATATTGGGAATATATCGCTGATAACCATCAACTACATAACCTCTGAGCTCGTACGTCTCAGAGAAGGGTGTTAAGCTAAGAGAATAAATTCTCCGCCACCAACAGAAATATATTTGAAAGAAATCAGCTTTATATCTCAATTTGTAATGTCAGACATACTATCCATACAAGCCTGTTCCGGAATCGAACAGAACCGAAGGCACTTACAAAGAAGTCCTTGCAATCCGGATATTCACTAATCACATCCCGATTTCTCATCACATATGGAGTCTCTATACCGGGGACCAGTCGATGCAAAGACATTAGACGAGTTGTCCTTTCTCTTTTGAAAATATCCGGTCTTCAACAACGGTCTTCAAATGCAATTCATAAAGACGTATCACATATTCGGAATGGGTTATACGACCCCAAGGTCCTAACCCGAATAGTGAGCGCTTATTTAAAAATAAGTGCGGCATTCAAATTCAAGCAAATCGCGACAAATACCCATTCAAAGGTAAATATTGATAGTCGGTTATTGAACTATCAATAGATATGCACAACATCACCAGATTCCAAATAATTTTCCAAATTATTTATTTTCCAAAAATATCTTTACAAGATATATAATTTTCACACTTCAACCATTTGAAAACAATTTTCAAATCACTTTTTACCTTTACCACTTTTGAAAACAAATTTCAATCATTTTCCTTACGCGGAAATACTTTCATTTCAACATGGTTCATTTAAACCCATTAAGTAAATCCTTAACGATTTAATTTATATTTACGTTCCAAATCCATAAATTTATTCCCACGCTTCAAAAATAAATCAACGTTTATTTTTAAACAAATTCCCCTTTTCAATTATAAATTTCATAGTGAATTTATATTCCAAAATATTTATGAATACACAATTTCAATTATTCATTTTCAATTTATCTTCAAAAAGATAAATTTTCAAAAACGTTTCATTTCACATTGGAAAAACATTTCCATACTTATTTATTGATAAGTAATTCACAAATTTATTTATTTTCAACATTTGGAAAATATTCAATATACTTAAATCGAAATTAAGTATATATTTCATTCTTTAAGGAAATCATTCTCTTAAACATATTTATTTGGGCCAAAAAGAATGTTGCGTAAAACATCGTTACGACAACCCAAAATCACTAGCATAGGGATTCGAAATTAAAATAGATATATAAATCCCAATACTATACCAACCATTTCCTTTCGGAAATCATTTACTATAACAACAGTGTTATAGTCCACCATCTCCTTCTATTTCTCGAAAACGTCTATTTCAACAATGAATGTTGAAATCTATGGTTTCTAATCTTAACACATTTTAAAAACACCATTAAATCGTTTTAATTCTATTTAAAACATCACATCCAAAACATTTTCTTTAACGTATTATTCACTATCCAAAAACGTGAATATACTTCGTTAACCAATTCATCATTTCTATACATTTTATTTTAAAGGATTATTCACTTTCTAAAACGTGAATATAACTCCATTAATAAGCTATAACAATTTACTCAAAATAATCCGTTTGCGGATTTATAAAACAATGTTTATAAATTCCATTTCTATTTATTTTATAACAACTTCCTTTTATAAATCTCCTTTATTAACCTATTTCAATTTATAACTCAATTATATACCAAAAGTTCATATTATAAGTTAAATACTTACAATTTATTTTTTTACAAAATCGTTCTTTTTTTTAAGACTTCCCAAATTATAAATCTTATAACTTATAAGATTTATTTATTTACCCAAATCTATTCTTTTAATAACTTTACAATTTTTATAAACCTACTGCTTATAAAATTCCATTTATAACTTCACCATTTATAATACTATAAATTTCATTCATTTATGAAGTTCATTTACAATTCATTCTAACACTTATAAAAACTCGTTTTATAATCCCAATATTTTTAATTTATTAATATCAATTTACAAATCTTTTATATAAATCAATTATTATTTTAAAAACGTCTTTAAACTCTTTTATAATTTCATCATTTTCTTTGATTTATAAAATAATCAAATTTCATAAATCCTATATTTTAACTTTTTACAATAAATTCAAAAATCCCAATTTAAACTATTTTATAAAATCATTAACCCATATTTTCAAAAATCAACTTTTAACTATACTTCTCAAAAATCATAATTTTTATAACCTTAAAATTATAACGTTATTTATTTTAATTGAATCAATTCCAAAATTGGCCCAATGATGCTACACACCAAATAGTCAATCACGACAACAACGACATCATATATCTGTATATGATAATAAACGAATATCAAAATATCCATAATCAAATAAATACTGTTGAGGAATCCAGTTGGATCCCTCCAACCTGTTTTCCTGCATCCAAAGATGTGAGCACAATACCAATTCCGTTCCAGCACGGAATTATCGCGGTATACAGGATTTAAAATATTATCTGCTTAATAGACGGCGCAATAGGGTCTCATCCGCTATATAATGCGGGAAATCAACTCTAAGTACATAAATAATACCAATTTCACTGTACTGTGAAATATTCGCAGTATATGTTTTTAATAAATAACCTCCGTTTACTAATGGCATATAATGCCTATTTTAACAATCAATATATAACAATCATCATTCAAACATACATTCAAGAATTTTAAATCTAACTATTTAAAATTAAAATCGAAACTGATTCGATTGAGTGAGAAGTTCTCACCTTGATTTCAATTTCGTTTTCAGCTTTTATTTCGAATAAAATTAAACGTGCGTTTAATTTTACCCGAAATTTTCACTAGCTCCAAAAGACTCCAATCCTGTTCCATACCGTAGTGCACGTCGATACGAACCCAACGCAACTGGTTTCGTGCGTTTTCGACCTCGTATCAAAAAGATATGAATTTTTAAAGTTACACGAATTTTTACATAAATAAATTACAACTTATATTTTTGTTTTCTAAACCTAATTTGCATCAAGCCCTTTATCTTTATCCCTGCAACATCGTGGCCATCTATGGAGCTTCTTCTTCCTACAGGTTGAACGCACACCAAACAACCCATAGCCTCCCCCATCTCACCAATTATCGCCAACTCCACGAGCAAAACGAAGATGAACAGAGGCCTTCACCATGACCGCCCACGCTGGCACCACCCTCGGCCACAACCCCTTGAAGCTCGGTCCCCCCAGCCGCTCGAAAAACGTGTTTGAACGACACACGTTCATCTCCATTTTGCCGTTGATCCGCTTGACCAAAAACGATCATCACCGTATAGAATTAAAGCCCTCACGAATCTCTACAACATTGTAGTTGAACATTTCTTCAATTGATTTGTGGATTTGTAGTTAATGAGGGAGAAAGATGAACAATTTTCGGCCGTAGATTATGTAAACGGCGGCTGGACGTTTTCAACTAGGGTTAGGGTTTAGTTTTCTTGAAAATGAGAATAATGAAGTGCTTATATAGAAAATTATTCTAAACACGATTCATTCCGGGTTTTCTGAACTCCGATTTACACGCGGTGACCGGCATTTCTAAGGTTTACTCCGCGTTCTAAACACAATGGAACGTGTTTCGGGAGCTAATTCGATCATCTGTGCGAGTTATGGCAATAAACGTTCGATTTAAAATTAAATCGGTAAATCAAATTTCTAGGCGCTTTGGCTTGCCCCGGACAAACGGTAAATCCGATTGACACGAAATTTGAAACCATACAATAATATCACATTACGGATCCGATGAAACTGGTTCATCATAATCAGAGACTGTTTGAAAAATGGCTATTTTAACTCGCCAAATAAATATTAAAACAATTTCGATAAGTTTCGAGCTGCCACGGTCAGACGAAAACTCCGATTGCTACGAAAATTGAAATTCGATAATAACAAACTATTACGGATCCAATGGAACTAGTTTCGTCCAATTCCAAGACTGTTCGAAAAATGGCTAATTTCACTAGTCGAGTAAATATTAAAATATTCAATTTTCACAAATTAACTTTAAATTCAATTTTAAAAGTTCTATAACATCATTATAACTTCAATATGATAAAATAAAATTTTACAAATCATTTTCAATCATATTTAACCCGTTATTCAATTTTTTCTGTATTTTCAACTATTAAATTATCGATTTAATTATCCAATTAAATCTAATTATTCGAAATAAAATTTATTCGACTTATAAATTTCGCTTATTAATATTTGAAATTAATTAAATATACAAATTTTAATTAATAAAAATTCTGGGTCGTTACAAACTATATGGAATGTGAGGATATTGTTATAATAGATTCTGAACCAAATATTGATTTCATTAGATGTAATAATGAATTGAATGAAATACAATAAAGAAAGTATGTTGAATACAAGAATGGAAATAAAGATTTATAATTTATAGAGATTCAAACTATAATAATTGGATTTAATTGCAATAAAATGAAAATAAATATTTAGATATTATGTAAATATAAATTTAGATGAAATTGGAGATATTTACGCAAAAGAGTATGAATCCAATAGTGGTCTCATCTATTGGATTCTAATAGATTGAATAATTGAATGAAAAGTCAATTTAAGGGAATTTTTGCAAATTTAAATTATAATTCGTGAATATAATGAAATTGAAAATTTAACCCTGAAGTGTATAAATTAATTAACTCTAAATTTACATCCAAATTTGCTTTAATTATGTGAATGATTAAGAAAATAAAAGTGATAAAATTGTCGATTATAGAATTGGGATTTTAAAATTGGATTAGCTAATTAATTATTAGTTTATTTAAGTAATGGAAAAATAGCCATTTTGGCCACTGACTCGGATTTCGACAAAACTAGTTTCATCGGATCTGTAACGCTGAATTATTGTAAGGTTTCAAGTTTCGTAGCGATCGGATTTGTCGTTTGGTCATACGAATGCAAAACGCCTTGAAATTGATTTAATTGAAATCAATTTGAAACTTTGTTTTTAGCATAAATTCTTCGTACGGTGCAATTTGAACCCGAAACCTTTTCCATTGCGTTTAAAATATTTTAAAACACCTATTTTGATATATGGATTTACCCAATTTCGTTCCGGGGTCAGTATGGGCTTTTTGGGCCACTTTGTCATTAGCGCGTATATCTATCAACCCGATCCATCTATTTTATTCCAATTCTGCATATAAATATCCTGCTATAAACCATAGCCTCCCTATTTCTCATTTATTTGTACATATATTTCAACTATCTCTCCTCCTCAATGACAGACAAACAAATCCTAGATCCAAATACAGTTCCAAACCAAATTCAAAGTTGAAAATCCAAACACCTCAGAAAAATTCAAAAAAAAAATATGTTGGAGCTCTCGAAGTGCGTAATCTTATGGTGAAATTCGTTTTTCGTTTTGGATGTCGTTGGACCGATAAAAATCGAAGAAGTCTCGGCCGTTCATCACGTCGAAATCAAACTCGACGGATCGATGAACCGTTTCTGGGTTTTGTAGAGTGGATCGAGGGCAGTTGATCGGTGGTGTTTGTTCGTTGTTTCAACGTTTGGATTGTCGGCAAATTTCGATTAAGGTTTCGAAACCTAGGTTTTGGACGACAGCGGCGGTGACTCGGAGGTAGCGCGGCTAGCTGTGCCGTCGGAGGCCGTGATGGAGAGTTTGAGGAGGGTGTTCGCTTGATCAATGGTCGTCACAGGCGAAGGCGGTGGCTGGTCAAACTTGGTGTAGGCGCGTGTGCTGTGCGTGATGTTGGGTTCCTGGAGATGTGCGTTCTGTCGTGCGTAGGGATGAATGACGTGGAAAACAAATAGGGGAAATGTGTTCCATTCCTTTTTTTTTATGATTTCAATCGCATTTATCATCACTACTTTTGCATACGATATTCGTTTTATGCGCGGTTTCTTTTGTTAGGATCGTATTGAAATTTCAGACTTGATGACGTTGGTTTGGACGAATTTTTAGACGGTCGATTTTTTAGGTTTAAATGAATTTAAATTCAATTTAAATTCAAAAGGTGAGTGTTTTAACCCACTCACAAATTCTAAGATTTCTTATCTTTGTTAAATTGATTTATGATGTGTTTAAAAATCTATTTATAGCTGTTTGGAATATATTTCATCGTCATCTTAGTTAAATTGCATTCATTTAATTTACTTGTTATTTAATTCATTTTGCGTATAAACTACGAGTTAAATTTCTAGTTAAATTTATTATTGCATATAAACTGATAATTAAATTATTAGTTAATTTATTATGCATATAAACTGCCAGTTAAATTATCAGTTAATTTATTTTGCATAATAAACTTCCATTAAATGCCTGTTATTTATTACCTGTTATATATTGATGTATTGTTTCAATTTGATGATGATTTTGATAAATTGTTGATGGATGATATTGGATGAATGGATGCTATATTGTATATTGTTATAAACTGTAAGTTATTATGTATTTCATCTCATTCGAAATTGCGGTTTGAAATGATATACAACCGCATTTTTGTTTTTAAATTGCGGATTGAAATGATAAATATATGTATCACTTGACCATAGGATAGAAAATTTTATACAGGCACCACGGTATATATATATATATAATTATTTTGAAATAATTTTCTATGGTTTTGTAAAGAATATATATATATATATATATATATATATATATATATATATAGTTTTATGAAATATTGATGACGGATATTTGATAATGGTTATTTTATGTATGGTTAAATTCTTGGTTTTAAACTATGTATTAAATAGTTTAATGTATGAAGTAAGTTTAATAATAAAGTGGATTTTATTAAAATATATTATGCATAAGTATTTACTAAAATTATATTCTAATATAGAGTTTATATTGATTTTTATAAATCAAAGTTGAGGAGATAGTTTGAAATTGATTTGAGATGTCATTTAGTTAAAATCTTATTGAAATTTATATTTAAAAAGAATATGGTGTTATAACTAAATTTGGGTTTAAGATGATTTAAGTGAATACATATAGTCTAAATAAATTGAGGAATATTCAATTATTGAATTTGGAAGTTTTATTTAAAGGATACTGGATTTATTAAGCAAGTATTTCAAAACTAAATAATAGTAAAAGGAATTTGACATATATATATATATATATATATATATATATATATATATATATATATATATATGAATTAAAAATTAAGTTTTGAAATGGTGGAATATTTGAAACTTTATAATATATGGAAATTTAAATGGTTTATTTGGGAATTCAAATCCGTATTTGGAATTGATTTAAGGAATTTAAAAGCTAATTTACTTTATAAAGTAATGTATTATAAACCATTTAAGTATTGAAAATTATGTTTCAAAGCTATGGGGTTTAAGATATATGTATATTTGAAATATTATGATTTTGGGAAAGGGATATATAGAAATAAAAATGATATCATATTGAATTGGGGTTTTAAAATAGAAATGATATCGTATTTATATGGTTCTGAAATGGATATTTTATTCTAGTTTTAAAAGTATAAACTGTTTTGAAAAGACCGCGGTGTTATAATAACGTTTGGTTGTTGAAGAGACCGGGATCAGAAGTTGTCATACTCACTGCCAACTTCAAAAACCACTTTAACAACCGTGTATGCGGTGGAGATTCCAGAATAAAGTACGATGGTGGCATCGTTTCCTTTGAGGTAAATACGTGGACTCGACTCCCGTGAGTTGGCATAAGGTGGCTAAAACATGAGCGATTCTCGGGCAAATGAGGTCATTCCTTTCATCGGACGCACTCCTTCGATATTATAATTTGACTTTTGGATTGAATCGATGACCGCTTTTGATTTTTGATTTTGGGGGTGTTGTCCGAGGTGGGCGGTAGTAGCTGCTACGCGTTTCCACCAGCCCGAATGCGTAATTGGTATATCTACCCTGGCATTGCCTAGTTGTGCCGTGTCACCTACCATATCAAGCCTTGTACAAGTTTGGTTTTCTCCCGTAGCCCGTGGAGTATTTAGGGTAGTCTCCCAATCTGAAGATGCGGTGATACTGGATGGACTACTGGGACTATTATTGTGTTAAGGGGGAGATTGGGTAACTCCTTAAAGCTATTTAAAAGTAAGTTTATTTTACTATAGACACTATTATAATAGCAAAATATTACTACATAGTAAATAGTTTAACGGATCCTTAAGAGATGTGAATCCCGAGCAACTTTTGAGTCACGGAACTCATATTTATTCCTGTCGATTTAACTTACATAAGATCTTTTAGTTCGGACTCGAGTGTTTTGTCTTTTTAATTCGCTCGGGTCAGTCCGAGCATTTCAGGATTTCGAAGACTTTAGCTCTGGAGGACGAAGACGGAGATTTTTTTTTATATTAGTCGACTATACTCATATGTAGGATCGATTTCACCCTAGAGGGGAGGTGAATAGGGTGATAGTGTTAATTATAAAAATTAGTCGCGGAAGCTTATAAAATATTCAATTCAGATCAGAGAATAGAAGCACAGATATCGCAGAATATAAATAACAGAAAAAACAGAACAACACAGAATTTACCCAGCTTCGGTAAAACCCTGCCTACGTGCTGCCCCCAAGGTTTCTACTAGAAATTAGATAGTCTCTCGCTTACACACGTAAACTCGCTATACCCGCTATTGACTAATCTAACTCTACGCTCAAAACCTTGCCACAACTCAACCACCGAGTTGCGAATTCTCATGCTACGCCACGTAGCTTGTCCCCTAGTCACACGACTAGAAATTAAACGGTTTAAAAAATAAAAATACAAATCAAAAACAATTTAAACTTAAAAACCCTAATTAATTTAAAATACTATAACCCTTAAAAATAAAAAGGCCGGCCCTCTTCGTAATTTATCTTGACCGTCTCCTTATATTTGCTCGTTCATTCATATGAAGATGACGGCCGTTCCTCTGTCTCAATTAGGGCTTCTGAAGATTCGTTCTTGCTTCAATCAAATCTGTGGTTGTTCGACAATTTCCTTGCTCGATCGATTTCTTGTTGCTCTCTCTGGCTACTTCGAGTTGATGGAGTTTTTAACTTCGATTCGGTATGTGATTTTTGTTTATGCTGTTCTGTTATGCTTCATTGAACTCCATGATCGATTGCCTGTGATGATTAGGGTTATATATGCGTTCAAACTCCTTTATCTTCATTCGTATAAACTTTTTTGAATTTGTCAAATAAGTTGTTCGTCCGTTCGATTATACTTTGTTGTTGATGATTTCACTGACTTTTTCGTAATCGTATATTTTGGTTGCTTGATGGTTACGGCTTTGATTTATTTCGTGATGACCACGGTTTCCACTCCGTTCCTTTTTCTGTTGACTTGTTAAAAACACGGCTTTGATACATTTAGCTTTGTATCTGCAGTTTGGATATTGATGATTTCCTCTAATGCTTTGACTTTGGTCACTTTGATTTCATGAATTTCTGATTGACTTTGTTCACTAATAAAATTGCAGCATGTTCGCTGTGGCATTGCATTGTCGTGCATTTGTTTCAGTTGCATTCATTGATCAGTACTTCTTTGCTACTGCATACTTGATAGCAAATTTGATGTATGGTCAGACCTTAACTTCACTTGAGCATTGTTAAGTAGTTTGTAGTTGCTGTGTTCCATGAACATGCTTCACTGCATTATTATTGATTTGTTCAAATGAAGTCGGTGAACATTTATGGCTGCACTTCAGTCATCCCTTCTGTTTGCTTTGGCTTCATTGACCTCGGCTATATCACTTGTTGGCATTTATGTGTATTGACTTACTGTTGAGTTGTATCTGCTTGTAATTGTTGAGCTTTGATGCATATTGCAACTTGGACATTGTTTCATCTGACTTCGGTCTTGATACTTGGCTTTCATGGCATTGAATCTGAACTATTCGTTTTATATTTTGCTTATACTGCCGCATATCACTGCATAGACTTGTTTATTGTTTTTGTTCATCCATGTGTATTGACTGCAGCTCCATGATATTTTTGGTTCATCGTATCTGTTTCACTTAGTCCCTGATCTTTGTTGCCTCTGAGTTTGAGCATTTGCACATTTGTAGTCTTGGTCTTTCACTGTGACATGTTCACTTATGAATGTTGCTACACACTGTTGTATTTGGACTTGTACCTGTAATTGTATCATGTATACTGCATTGTCGTCTTGTGGCAGTTGCTTTGTCTCCATGTATTTCATGTAGTATGAGCATTTGAATATGCATTTGTGAACATTGTCGAGTCTAGTTGATGTAGTTGCACTTGTGTACTTCATATATGCACTGTGTCTTTTGTTTGCACCTGTTAGCCTGTCCCTTGTTTGGTTTTTGGTGACATCTGTTGGCTGTGCATTGAGCATTGTTCGAACTTGTATCACTTGAGTTGAATCCAGTTTCACAACTCGGGTTTGACCTTGTGCCGAAGTCGAGATTTTATTTATGTTGCACCTGAGTTGAACCCATCTTTTTATATGGGTTTGACCTTGTGCTCACCTGTCCTTGTAGCATTATCAAGTGTATATCGGTGTGCACGGCCTTGTGGCATGTACAGTGATACACTGTGCATGTCACATTGTTCGTGTGTGTGATGAATTCAAATATAAATGATGATGAACAACCCAAATAACCGAGGCAAATAATATTTTCAAAAATCATATTTTATTTTATATTGCAAAAATATTTCCTTTTCAATTTTACTGTGTTAGTGTATATTTTTGCAGATTGCTCAGATGCTGGATTCTAACTGGAATAAAGTTGAAGATAAATACGAGTGTGAGTGCTATGTAGTGAGGTTCAGAATGTAAATTGAATTTGTATAGTTATAGTGAGAGCTTGAAATTGTACTGTTCAAAATTGTAATAAATATTTGTTTGAATAAAATATTCGTTTGAATTCAAAACCTATGTTATTTATTTTATTCAGCAACTATTTATTTAAACTATGAAAAATAAAATAATATTAACAAATACATTTAAACGAATGTATATATGTTTATTATCATAAACCAAAAATCATACAAGCGCATATTCAACAATCTCCCCCTTTTGATGATAACAAACATGTATTTAAGATTTTGAATATGTTAAATGTATTTGATCGTTCAATTTGCTCCCCCTATTTGAATGCTCCCTCTCTACACAATACTCCCCCTATATATATGCATACAAATAAATAATATGCAAATGAGCCTAGATGCAAATAGAAAATTAATTATTTGACCATTGCTTGATTTTATTTGAAAAAATCTTAACTTTTCTCTCCCCCTTTTGTTATCAGCAAAAGAATAATAGTATTAGAGAAAATAGAGATAAAACAATCGATATCAATCCAACATTTAAACTCAATTGAATATAAATATTAAATTTCGATAAAAAGTCAAACAAAAATCATAAATGTTTTGTTAGGCGCATATTCCACTTTTAGAATGATGGAAATGATGTCATCATATAAAATCATACAGTTGTGTCTATTTGTGGTATATTTATATCAGGACTTTTAAATGAGATTAGTAGTATTCCAATTTTATTTTAAAAAAAATGAATTCAAGTATCTTCTAACCACGCATAACCGTGAGGACTTTTAAATGGGATTAGAATCAACTTGTTTATTTTAAAAAAAAATCAACTTTTGATATGCGTTCCATGCATGCATAACCGTGAGGACTTTTAAATGAGCATGGAAGCACATAGCAAATTCCAAGTAATTCACCCATGCATAACCGTGAGGACTTTTAAAATGATGATTTCCTCTGATGATTTCCTCTGATGCTTTGACTTTGGTCACTTTGATTTCATGAATTTCTGATTGACTTTGTTCACTAATAAAATTGCAGCATGTTCGCTGTGGCATTGCATTGTCGTGCATTTGTTTCAGTTGCATTCATTGATCAGTACTTCTTTGCTACTGCATACTTGATAGCAAATTTGATGTGTGGTCAGACCTTAACTTCACTTGAGCATTGTTAAGTAGTTTGTAGTTGCTGCGTTCCATGAACATGCTTCACTGCATTATTATTGATTTGTTCAAATGAAGTCGGTGAACATTTATGGCTGCACTTCAGTCATCCCTTCTGTTTGCTTTGGCTTCATTGACCTCGGCTAGATCACTTGTTGGCATTTATGTGTATTGATTTACTGTTGAGTTGTATCTGCTTGTAGTTGTTGAGCTTTGATGCATATTGCAACTTGGACATTGTTTCATCTGACTTCGGTCTTGATACTTGGCTTTCATGGCATTGAATATGAACTGTTCATTTTATATTTTGCTTATACCGCCGCATGTCACTGCATAGACTTGTTTATTGTTTTTGTTCATCCATGTGTATTGACTGCAGCTCCATGATATTTTTGGTTCATCGTATCTGTTTCACTTAGTCCCTGATCTTTGTTGCCTCTGAGTTTGAGCATTTGCACAGTAGTAGTCTTGGTCTTTCACTGTGACATGTTCACTTGTGACTGTTTCTACACACTGTTGTATTTGGACTTGTACCTGTAATTGTATTCATGTATACTGCATTGTCGTCTTGTGGCAGTTGCTTTGTCTCCATGTATTTCATGTAGTATGGGCATTTGAATATGCATTTGAGAACATTGTCGAGTCTAGTTGATGTAGTTGCACTTGTGTACTTCATATATGCACTGTGTCTTTTGTTTGCACCTGTTAGCCTGTCCCTTGTTTCGTTTTTGGTGACATCTGTTGGTTGTGCATTGAGCATTGTTCGAACTTGTACCACTTGAGTTGAATCCAGTTTCACAACTCGGGTTTGACCTTGTACCGAAGTCGAGATTTTATTTATGTTGCACCCGAGTTGAACCCGTCTTTTTATATGGGTTTGACCGAGTGCTCACCTGTCCCTGTAGCATTATCAAGTGTATATCGGTGTGCACGGCCTTGTGGCATGTACAGTGATACACTATGCATGTCACATTGTTCGTGTTTGTGATGAATTCAAATATAAATGATGATGAACAAACCAAATAACTGAGGCAAATAATATTTTCAAAAATCATATTTTATTTTATATTGCAAAATATTTCTTTTTCAATTTTACTGTGTTAGTGTATATTTTTGCAGATTGCTTAGATGCTGGATTCTAACTGGAATAAAGTTGAAGATAAATACGAGTGTGAGTGATATGTAGTGAGGTTCAGAATGTAAATTGAATTTGTAAAGTTATAGTGAGAGCTTGAAATTGTATTGTTCAAAATTGTAATAAATATTTGTTTGAATAAAATATTCGTTTGAATTCAAAATTTGTGTTATTTATTTTATTCAGCAAGTATTTATTTAAACTGTGAAAAATAAAATAATGTTAACAAATACATTTAAACGAATTTATATATGTTTATTATCATCAAACAAAAATCATATAAGCGCATATTCAACATCATACTGTTCCGCTGCATTGTTATTGGTATGTGTAACTCTGATAAATGTTGTAAGTAAAATCAAATATTTTGTAAAACAACTTTATAAACTGTATATTAGATTATTATATTTTATCCTTCCGCTGTGAGATTCTATTTTGTTTTATTTCTCTCTTGTTTTTTTTATTTACCCCATAACAATCCGCCCTTCCGTATGGTCTGAATTGGCACGTGTGTCGATTTAAAGCGTGCGAAAAGGCAGGACATTACACCACTCCTATCGATGTAATCAATACTCGTCTAAGGTATAACTTACATATGGTCCCTTCTAACAAGCGTTACTCTTAGCAATAGCAGACGTTATTCCTTATAAGAACCGTTGTTATTGTGAGTATAGAGGTGGGGCATCACAATATATGTTTTGCAGTTTATAAAAGTTATAAAGGTTACATGTGTATATATGAATTGGTATGTTGCGTAAGCTATATTTGATTTTGATACATATGCTAGTTATATATACATTATAAGTCAAGTTTGCATATAAATTATAATAGTATATTTAGAATTCTATAGTTTATAAAGAGCTGTTGCTTTATGACTACATTGATATTAGTTATGTTGCATATACAAGTTCCTATTAGTTATAGATAATCCGCTTTGAGTCCATACGTATCTGTATATATATTAATAGTATAGGACTTGCGTGATTTATGACGAGAGGTTTCAATTTTAATTAATATATAAACTGTGGATTTTGGATATACATATATATAGTACACAGATTTATAGTATATATAGTTTATATATTGATTACTGACTTTGAAGTGTTAATATAAGTTTGTATCTCGGTTTGCAACTTCTGTTATTCATTTATATATTGGTTATAGGACACGTACTATGTTACATTTTCCACATGTTTATTTATTTATATTGTCTATAGTATATGTAACGGCCCTGAATTTTGAATAATTTAAAATTGAAAATATTTAATTAATTTTAAATATTTGAGTGATGATTTAAATTGAATTCCCAATGCTATATAAAACATTTCTATGATTTGGCGATTAAATTTGAGAATTTAATCTATAAAAAAAATTGAATAGAAAATTTAAATTTGACTTTGGAGTTGAGATTGAATATGGAATTTGTAATTGAAATTCAAACTAATAACTTAAGAAGATAATTTGGATTTAGAATTTTTATTTTTGTAAATTAATAAATTGATGGCATTCTTTTCTTTAGCTTAAATAAATAAAAATAAAAAAAATAACAATCAATATAAAATAAAAATAAATGAATACACTTAGTAAAAAATCCACACCCTTTACTTTTAACCCGTCCCCTTTACCATTTTCATTTCTAAACCCTAAACGAAATAACGAAACAAAATGGCGGCCTCTCCAATTTTTTGCTCGTCTTCAAATTAGGGCTTCAGCTCTTCGTCTCCACAAATTTGGGGCTTTGCTTCTTGCGATTCAAATCTAGGGCTTTCCAATCAAAGTCGCCGGCTTCAATTTGGGCTTGCGATCAAATTCAAGGTTTCCATCTTCGTTCGAGCGTGTTTTATCTGCATAGTCTTCTACCTAGCTAGTGATGGTGAGTTCCCTGCTCACGATTTATCTTCTATTCAAGTTCTTAGATCTGTTTGGATTGAATGCTCGGTTGCATGCTATGATTTGGTGATTATTGGCTTTCAGTTGCTCGGTTAAATTTGAATTTTAAACTAATAAGAACAGACAACACACTGCATGTTGGTTGTTGGTTGCTATTCGTTATCACTTGCTCTGATATTTTGAATTTAAACTAATAAGGACAGATAATACACTGCATGTCTGTTTGTTGGGTGATATTTTCTATGAATTGCTCTGGTAAATTCGATTTAAACTATTAAGAGCAGATGCTATTGATTTTAATTTTAAACTGGTAAGAACATACACTATTGAAACTTGTTTTAAATTGATAAGAACAGATGCATGTGTTGGATTTGGCTTTGTTGATGAATATTGTTCTGTTTTATGTGTATGTTGTTGTTAGAAAATGATTGAGGATAGGAAGTAGTTATTGATCATCTCTGATCTCTTTCAGAAAATTATTTTCTTAAAGAAATTTCGAAAGGGAAATTTAAAAGAAAATCTTTTAATCCAAACTGTATTAGATCTTGATATATGAAGTAAAGTTGTTTGTAATCATATAACTTTTCGTCTAAAAATGTTTATAAGTTTTTTTAAGTTAAATATATCTTTGTCACTGTGATCAAACTACTCTATTTGATCTAAAAGCTGATATATTTTGATGGTATGTTTCATGCATGTGATTGAAATCAAAATAGTAAGTGTTGCTTTGGTATGTAAACATGATTGCCTAGTTGCTTATGTATCTACATGTCTGTTTTAATTCCTTCCATCTGATTCATTTCTGGCCTTAAGATCAAAACCCAGTTTATAATTTGAATGAATGTATAAAGTCAACAAGTTTCACTTTGTTTTAAAACCTTGTTTTTTTTTAAACTGATATGAACGGATAAGTCACTGCATGTTGGTTGTTGGGTGTCATTTGCTATCATTTGGTCTTGCATTTGTAGTTGTTCCAGTCTTCGAAAAAAATTGCTGTGTCACTTTTGCATTGGTCTTGCATCTGTAGTTGTTCCAGTCTTCATGTCCCCATATGCCTGTTCTTTGTAGTTGATTCATGCCTGAGTATATACATAGACCACCTCTGTTATGATATACAGTTTCAAAAATAATAATAATAATAATAATATAATACTGTGAGTAAACTTTAACTTGTTTCACTAAAATCTGGTTGCATGACTTGAAGCTCGATGATAAATAAGTTTGCATGTGATTAAACTAAGTATACTTGTTTAAAATTTGTTTTGCATGTGAATGAAATATCAAAATGTTTCTCTGTTTGAAAATGTGCACATATGAATATTGCTGTAAATTGCAAATAGACCAAATATGTTAAAAGGAAAAAAAAAGTAAATCCATTTACCTGATTATCTTTAGCATGGGATGCTCAAATGGAAGTAGGTTGTGATGGTGTAAAACAATTTATTAAAATGTTAATGAGCATCAAGTAGCTTCTCTGTTTTAAACTGCTAAGTGAGCAAACTTCCATCTCCATTAATTTGAAATATCTGCATGTGTTAAATTTTTCTATGATATTGAATAAATCTTCTATCTTGTTTGAAAACTGTTTGCAAACAATTGCATTTTGAATTTAAACTTGCATGGTTGTCCCATGCCTGGTAACCATTAGACCATTTATTATTTTGCACTTGAGTTAAATAATTGGTTTAGAAAAGTGAAAATAAATGAATAAAAATAGTTCCTGGGCAAGCTTAAATCGTTCTCTGTCTCTGTTCCTACAATGTGAGCAAACCATCCATATTTATTTGTTTCAGAAACATTGTCTTGAACCTGTACCATGTTTCAGAAATAAATCAAACTTGAATTGATCTTGAGTGTTATCTCTGGCCTGTGAGCATTTGTGCATGCATTAAATATTTCAGTTTTGATGTTGTATTCATCTTTTATCCTCTAAGTTAATCACTGATAATCATTGATCATTAAAAAGAAACTTGGGCATAATGAAGTGATTTGTGTTTAAAATAAAATAAATTTTGAAACATTGGATTTCCAGTGACATTGAACTTGCATGCTTACATCTGCATGTTTTGTTTGTTGCATTCATGTCTGTTTAGTTGAGTTGCAGTCTTGTTCAAAAGTTTATGCATACTTGTTCTTCATTTAGTCCACTGTATTAAGTTTGGAACATGGTTATTTCATTATGTGTCTGCTATACATATGACTGTCCATCCATGTTGCATCCATGCTGTTGCACTTTGGTCTGGTCGCTGTTCTCCTGGGTGTTCAAGTCTTCATCTCCACTGTTGTTTGCATTATCTGATATGTTTCAGTTTTATATCCATGTTGTATCCATGATGTTGCACTTGTAGCTGTACCCCATGCTGTTGCACCTGGTCATTAGTGCACTGCTGTGTCATTTTGGGTTTTGCTTGTTGCACCTGGTCATTTGTGCACTGTCTATGCATGTGCCTGTGAAGTTAAGAATTGTTAATGTGTTTATAAAACAGTTTCAAAATCCTATAATAATTTCAATAACTTGATTTTGAACACAAACTGGGATTTGTCTTGCCTGTCCTGTTGCTTGTTGAAGCTCTAATCTCAAAATTAATACCTGAAGCATGTATTGCTTGTTGTCTTCATAAAATTGTCTCTGTGCTTGCATTGACATGTTGTGGCCTGTCATTGATAATTGCCATCACTTGGTTGCATGTTGGTTTAACCTGAATTTCCTTTGAGCAAGTTTTGCGTAGTATGATTACTGCCTGTTCCTTATTCATTGCACTGTGCTGCTGTGTTGACTTCATTGTGTATTTTGTACTTGTGCAACTTCATTTTGTTTTGTATATGTTTGTGTTGTTCAGTGTACTACTTGGGCTATTTTCTTCTGCCCCCAAAGATTGTTGCAGTGATTATCATTTGCAGTGATTTGTCTGATTTGTGCACACGTGTTGGCGAGGCAGTGCACATGTGTGTAAACATACGTGTGTACTGCAGCCACACACGTTTGTCAGAACTTAAAAAATTGAATTTGTTAATGTAAAAATCTATAATAGATTTTAAATTGATTTATTTGATTCATCAAATCTGTAAACATTTATTTCAGTTCATTTCAAATTTAATTACTTGAATTAAGATTAATCCTGACTCGAGTGTTTTTGTGTTTTGCAATTAACGCTCGGGTCAGACCGAGTATTTCTACAGCTTGAAGATTTTCAGGCCGCGAAGTTAGAGAGAGGGGGGGATTAAAGCTTTACTTCAGTTTTCAGCAAAATGTTTCTTGCACTTAAATTTATAAATTGTTTCCGCTGTATAGATTTAAATGTAATTCAAATGTAATCTATTATATAACTCTGATATTTGTTATAAAAGAGAAAAATTTGTTTATAAAATATATTGTTGTTTCTGTGATTCTGTGGCTGTTTCTGTTTAAATGTTATAAACTAAATAACAATCCGTCATTTTGAACGTTTCTAGTTGGTTTAATTACCGACTAGAGGCGGTCAAGGCGGCGGGTCGTTACAAAGTGGTATCAGAGCTTTGGTTTACACAAAGCTTAGTTTATGGCGTTTAATATGAATAGTTACTAGAATCACTTTAAAGGAAGTGTTTTCAAATCTAAAGAAGTTTAAAATTGTTTTCTTTAAAATAAAAAGGTATTTTGAAAATTAGAATTATTTTTGGAAATTCCCCTCTCTAAATTTAGGTTTGCGACCGTTTCTCTTTGGTGAGGTCTCGTTAGACTTGAGTTTCGATCATTCGGAAACTCATTATCGAATTTTTGAGAGTTATGGAAAATGAAACATGAGTTAAGAGAATTAATGAATTGGTTTAAATTGGCTTAAATCAAATATTTTGAATATCTTCAAAGTAGTAATTGGAAAATAAAATGATATGTCAATTTGATTATAATCAAATGGATTATTGAACTATAACTTGGAAATTTAATTTTGAATTCTTTTGAAAAATTGATTTCAAATGTTGTGAAGAACGATTTAGTGAATAAATGGATTATAAGTATTTAACTTATAATATGAACTTGTGGTATATAACTGAGTTATATGAATTGAATTGAATCAAATTAATAAAGGAGATTATAAAACGAAGTTTTATAAATAGAAATGGAATTTCTAAAGATGTGTATAAAATCCGCAAATGACTTATTTTGATAAGTAAATTGTTGTAACTTATTAAAGGAGTTATATCTATGGTTTTGGACAATAAATAAGATATAAAAAGAGATATGAATCTAATGAAAATTTATAAGAGATTTAAATAGATGCAATGAAGAATTTGAATTTGAATGGGCATGGAAATAAGTTAAGTGGAAAACTTAATATTGGAAATTTGAAGTTGGGTTAAAACCAATATTTTGAAATGTATGCAGAATTCAAACTATGAATTAAGTTGAAGTTGAAAACTTAAATGAGAATATTTTTGGGAAGCAACACTATGAAATGAAGTAAATCCATTTTAAGTTGTTTTGAAATGTGTTAAGAATCGAAAGCATAGATTTCAACATTATTGTTGAAATAGACGTTTTCGAGAGAAATGAAAGGAAATGGTGGACTATAACATTTTTGTTATAGTAAATGATTTCCAAAAGGAAATGTTTTATTTAGTATTGGGATTTATATATCTATATTAAATTCGAATCCCTATACTAATGATTTTGGGTCGTCGTAACGATGTTTTACGCAACATTCGTTTTGACTCAAGTTAATGTGTTTAAAGAATGATTTCCTTTAAGAATGAAATATATACTTGATTTTGGTTTTAGTATATCGAATATTTTCAAAGTGTTGAAAATAAATGGATTTGTGAATTACTTATTATTAAATAAGTATGGAAATATTTTCCAATATGAAATGTAAAGGTTTGAAATTTTATCTTTTGAAGATAAATTGAAAAGTGAATATTTGAAATTTGTTTCAAATGGCTAAGTGTGAAAATTATATATCTTGTAAAGATATTATTTTGAGAAATATGAACAATTAGTTCAACTTGGAAATTTTTCAAAGTAATTGAATCTTGAGTTAAAAATTGAGTTTAACTTTGACACCCAAAGACAATATAAGTTGAACTTTGAATTTTGAATGGTTGATTTGGATTGTATGTCTAACATTGTGAATTGACGACATATCAATTGATCTCTATTAAATATATATCTGCGGTGGCGGAGAATTTATTCTCTTAGCTTAACACCCTTCTCTGAGACGTACGAGCTCAGAGGTTATATATCGATTGACATCAATTATGTGTTGAGAATTGACGATGTAACATGAAATTCAAATCAAGTGTGAAGTCGATAATAAATTGGATTATGAATGTGAATTAGGTTTGATATAACCTTAAAATTCCAAATCGACTTAGAGGAAAATTTTAAATGGATAATGAAATGGAAAATTTGTGAATCCTCTATTTGTTATGGGTATGAAATAGTGTGGTTTTCATAACGTATATGTGTGAATACGATTAATTCGAAAACCAATTAGTTTGGAAAAGTAATTGTTATGGAAAACTTATGTAAGTACATGAGTATGATATGTACTAAGTGTGAAATGAAATATTATATATGTATATATGATATTATGTTTTCCAAATTGAGGATATGGAAAAGTACCTTCCATTTTAAAATTTGTGAAGGTTATTGGAACTCGAGATGAGTGTCCATTTGAAAATCGTAGCTACGTTGTATTTCCATTAGTTGGAGTGATTATTTGTATTTCCATTAGTTGGATTGTCCTTTTGGACTGGTATCCCTCATGTTTATCATGATGGGATAGTGTACTAGCGTAATTCGAGGGGCGAGAGGCCTACGGTTACAAGCGATTCCACTGGGATAGTGGCGTAACCGCCGAGTATACCGCGATCTAGTTACACTCGGGTGGTAGCGTAATTTGAGGGGCGTGATGCCTACAGTTACAAGCGATTCCACTGGGATAGTGGCGTAACCGCTGTGTAAACTGCAATCTACAAACCAAAGCGTAATTCGAGGGGCGAGATGCCTACGGTCACGAGCGATTCTACTGGGATAGTAGCGTAACCGCCGTGTGAACCGCGATCTTTGGCAACAACCATGGCGAAATTCAAGGGATGAGATATCCACAGTTACAAGCGACTCTACTGGGATAGTAGCGGAACCGCCGAGTAAACTGTGATCCATGGGGGAATGTGCTTTCCATATCCATTTTTAAAAGAATTTTTAAAAGTATTTTCACTGGGAATTGAAGCAAGTATATTTAGTACTTGGAGATTTTTAGACCTGCGCCTGGCCAGCGTATGCCTAATGTCTTTAAGAACGACAATAGACTTGTTAAATTTCGAGTTATCAAGTATTTTCAAACTTTAAATAGAAAATCAATTATCTGAAATTAAAGTGATATAAATTCCAACCTAATAAATTAAGGAAGAGGATTTTTGAAATGTTTTGAAAGTCCACAGCTTTGGAAAAGTTATACTATGTAAATTTCTTAAATAAAGAATTTCAAATTTAAAATTTGGATTTTGTAAGTTGAAAATTTTAGTAAAAGACTTTTGTGTCTTGGTTGTAGAAATCAATAAACAATGGAGATAATTAACGAAGCTAATGAGATAAATCAAATGGAATTTAATTTTAATAAGTCCCAAACTTGATAAAAATTGTGTAGGATATAAATATTAGTGAAATTTCAACAATCATTTCTCCTTACTTGTAATTTCGGGACGAAATTCTTTTAAGGAGGGGAGATTGTAACGGCCCTGAATTTTGAATAATTTAAAATTGAAAATATTTAATTAATTTTAAATATTTGAGTGATGATTTAAATTGAATTCCCAATGCTATATAAAACATTTCTATGATTTGGCGATTAAATTTGAGAATTTAATCTATAAAAAAAATTGAATAGAAAATTTAAATTTGACTTTGGAGTTGAGATTGAATATGGAATTTGTAATTGAAATTCAAACTAATAACTTAAGAAGATAATTTGGATTTAGAATTTTTATTTTTGTAAATTAATAAATTGATGGCATTCTTTTCTTTATCTTAAATAAATAAAAAAAAAAAAATAACAATCAATATAAAATAAAAATAAATGAATACACTTAGTAAAAAATCCACACCCTTTACTTTTAACCCGTCCCCTTTACCATTTTCATTTCTAAACCCTAAACGAAATAACGAAACAAAATGGCGGCCTCTCCAATTTTTTGCTCGTCTTCAAATTAGGGCTTCAGCTCTTCGTCTCCACAAATTTGGGGCTTTGCTTCTTGCGATTCAAATCTAGGGCTTTCCAATCAAAGTCGCCGGCTTCAATTTGGGCTTGCGATCAAATTCAAGGTTTCCATCTTCGTTCGAGCGTGTTTTATCTGCATAGTCTTCTACCTAGCTAGTGATGGTGAGTTCCCTGCTCACGATTTATCTTCTATTCAAGTTCTTAGATCTGTTTGGATTGAATGCTCGGTTGCATGCTATGATTTGGTGATTATTGGCTTTCAGTTGCTCGGTTAAATTTGAATTTTAAACTAATAAGAACAGACAACACACTGCATGTTGGTTGTTGGTTGCTATTCGTTATCACTTGCTCTGATATTTTGAATTTAAACTAATAAGGACAGATAATACACTGCATGTCTGTTTGTTGGGTGATATTTTCTATGAATTGCTCTGGTAAATTCGATTTAAACTATTAAGAGCAGATGCTATTGATTTTAATTTTAAACTGGTAAGAACATACACTATTGAAACTTGTTTTAAATTGATAAGAACAGATGCATGTGTTGGATTTGGCTTTGTTGATGAATATTGTTCTGTTTTATGTGTATGTTGTTGTTAGAAAATGATTGAGGATAGGAAGTAGTTATTGATCATCTCTGATCTCTTTCAGAAAATTATTTTCTTAAAGAAATTTCGAAAGGGAAATTTAAAAGAAAATCTTTTAATCCAAACTGTATTAGATCTTGATATATGAAGTAAAGTTGTTTGTAATCATATAACTTTTCGTCTAAAAATGTTTATAAGTTTTTTTAAGTTAAATATATCTTTGTCACTGTGATCAAACTACTCTATTTGATCTAAAAGCTGATATATTTTGATGGTATGTTTCATGCATGTGATTGAAATCAAAATAGTAAGTGTTGCTTTGGTATGTAAACATGATTGCCTAGTTGCTTATGTATCTACATGTCTGTTTTAATTCCTTCCATCTGATTCATTTCTGGCCTTAAGATCAAAACCCAGTTTATAATTTGAATGAATGTATAAAGTCAACAAGTTTCACTTTGTTTTAAAACCTTGTTTTTTTTAAACTGATATGAACGGATAAGTCACTGCATGTTGGTTGTTGGGTGTCATTTGCTATCATTTGGTCTTGCATTTGTAGTTGTTCCAGTCTTCGAAAAAAATTGATGTGTCACTTTTGCATTGGTCTTGCATCTGTAGTTGTTCCAGTCTTCATGTCCCCATATGCCTGTTCTTTGTAGTTGATTCATGCCTGAGTATATACATAGACCACCTCTGTTATGATATACAGTTTCAAAAATAATAATAATAATAATAATATAATACTGTGAGTAAACTTTAACTTGTTTCACTAAAATCTGGTTGCATGACTTGAAGCTCGATGATAAATAAGTTTGCATGTGATTAAACTAAGTATACTTGTTTAAAATTTGTTTTGCATGTGAATGAAATATCAAAATGTTTCTCTGTTTGAAAATGTGCACATATGAATATTGCTGTAAATTGCAAATAGACCAAATATGTTAAAAGGAAAAAAAAAAGTAAATCCATTTACCTGATTATCTTTAGCATGGGATGCTCAAATGGAAGTAGGTTGTGATGGTGTAAAACAATTTATTAAAATGTTAATGAGCATCAAGTAGCTTCTCTGTTTTAAACTGCTAAGTGAGCAAACTTCCATCTCCATTAATTTGAAATATCTGCATGTGTTAAATTTTTCTATGATATTGAATAAATCTTCTATCTTGTTTGAAAACTGTTTGCAAACAATTGCATTTTGAATTTAAACTTGCATGGTTGTCCCATGCCTGGTAACCATTAGACCATTGCACTTGAGTTAAATAATTGGTTTAGAAAAGTGAAAATAAATGAATAAAAATAGTTCCTGGGCAAGCTTAAATCGTTCTCTGTCTCTGTTCCTACAATGTGAGCAAACCATCCATATTTATTTGTTTCAGAAACATTGTCTTGAACCTGTACCATGTTTCAGAAATAAATCAAACTTGAATTGATCTTGAGTGTTATCTCTGGCCTGTGAGCATTTGTGCATGCATTAAATATTTCAGTTTTGATGTTGTATTCATCTTTTATCCTCTAAGTTAATCACTGATAATCATTGATCATTAAAAAGAAACTTGGGCATAATGAAGTGATTTGTGTTTAAAATAAAATAAATTTTGAAACATTGGATTTCCAGTGACATTGAACTTGCATGCTTACATCTGCATGTTTTGTTTGTTGCATTCATGTCTGTTTAGTTGAGTTGCAGTCTTGTTCAAAAGTTTATGCATACTTGTTCTTCATTTAGTCCACTGTATTAAGTTTGGAACATGGTTATTTCATTATGTGTCTGCTATACATATGACTGTCCATCCATGTTGCATCCATGCTGTTGCACTTTGGTCTGGTCGTTGTTCTCCTGGGTGTTCAAGTCTTCATCTCCATTGTTGTTTGCATTATCTGATATGTTTCAGTTTTATATCCATGTTGTATCCATGATGTTGCACTTGTAGCTGTACCCCATGCTGTTGCACCTGGTCATTAGTGCACTGCTGTGTCATTTTGGGTTTTGCTTGTTGCACCTGGTCATTTGTGCACTGTCTATGCATGTGCCTGTGAAGTTAAGAATTGTTAATGTGTTTATAAAACAGTTTCAAAATCCTATAATAATTTCAATAACTTGATTTTGAACACAAACTGGGATTTGTCTTGCCTGTCCTGTTGCTTGTTGAAGCTCTAATCTCAAAATTAATACCTGAAGCATGTATTGCTTGTTGTCTTCATAAAATTGTCTCTGTGCTTGCATTGACATGTTGTGGCCTGTCATTGATAATTGCCATCACTTGGTTGCATGTTGGTTTAACCTGAATTTCCTTTGAGCAAGTTTTGCGTAGTATGATTACTGCCTGTTCCTTATTCATTGCACTGTGCTGCTGTGTTGACTTCATTGTGTATTTTGTACTTGTGCAACTTCATTTTGTTTTGTATATGTTTGTGTTGTTCAGTGTACTACTTGGGCTATTTTCTTCTGCCCCCAAAGATTGTTGCAGTGATTATCATTTGCAGTGATTTGTCTGATTTGTGCACACGTGTTGGCGAGGCAGTGCACATGTGTGTAAACATACGTGTGTACTGCAGCCACACACGTTTGTCAGAACTTAAAAAATTGAAATTGTTAATGTAAAAATCTATAATAGATTTTAAATTGATTTATTTGATTCATCAAATCGGTAAACATTTATTTCAGTTCATTTCAAATTTAATTACTTGAATTAAGATTAATCCTGACTCGAGTGTTTTTGTGTTTTGCAATTAACGCTCGGGTCAGACCGAGTATTTCTACAGCTTGAAGATTTTCAGGCCGCGAAGTTAGAGAGAGGGGGGGATTAAAGCTTTACTTCAGTTTTCAGCAAAATGTTTCTTGTACTTAAATTTATAAATTGTTTCCGCTGTATAGATTTAAATGTAATTCAAATGTAATCTATTGTATAACTCTGATATTTGTTATAAAAGAGAAAAATTTGTTTATAAAATATATTGTTGTTTCTGTGATTCTGTGGCTGTTTCTGTTTAAATGTTATAAACTAAATAACAATCCGTCATTTTGAACGTTTCTAGTTGGTTTAATTACCGACTAGAGGCGGTCAAGGCGGTGGGTCGTTACAGTATATAAGTTGCTATTCATGTTGTATATATATGTATATATGTTAATACAAGTTTTATTCCGCTTATGCATTGATTTAATAAGTTTTTGAATGTTCTGTTTATATATGTAATATATATATATATATATATATATATATATATATATGTATGTATTTGTTTCAAAATATAATGTATATATGTTGAATTTTTTTGTGCTTTATTTCAAAACTATGATTTTTGAAAACCATATATATTAAATTTAATATATAACGACCCTGACTCGACCTTCGAAAATCGGCACCGAATACGACACTCATATTCAAATGCCTCAGATCCAAACGTCGAACCTGGTTCGCCGGAACTTATAACATATTAAGTACAACACAGTGGAAGAAATGAATAATATATATCATATACAACATTTGATACAATATCAGATACAACCGATTATCAATATACATCAGAGATATAAGAAATAGCAGCGGAAAGAAACAACAGCAGAAGGTAAAGCAAACTAGGCATCTGCAGCGGAAAGATAGCGTCTTCAATGCTGACTCCAAAAACACCATCTTCAATCCAAAGCTAGCTTGAACCACCATCAAGTTGTACTAAGCTAAGCAAGGTCAGTCATGGGACTGGTATGAGCAAATAAAAATAGTTTATCTTTATCAAAAGCAAAAAAAAAAAAAATTTAAAAGAAATCCACAATGCTTTTTGGAAAAAGAAAATACCAAAAGGCCTCCCAACACACACAATGCAAACGCAGAATTGGAGGAGATTTCTCCTTATGATAGTCAAAAATGCTTGATACGCGAAAACCATTTTTACATTATTATTAGTGCATAGTGGAAAAAGATTTGCAAATATAATATTAATCTTAGCCAGCATAGACATTTCGAACTATGCCTACTATAGCTACCATCCAAACAGTGGGGCGCCACCATAAGTAGATGGCAGGTTATACAACTAAAACCGTACAAGGCGCATATTGGAGATTTGATTTTCCAACAAATGGTCAGGCTAAGGAATTTCCTATTGCCACAAAGGAATGCCTCTGGAGGGATGCATCGTGTGACGACCTGAACTCGATGTCCGATAACAACATCAAATTCGTGTCGCGGGAGCTTGCAAGACCCACTAGATGATAAATAACATAGCGGAAAAATAAGATGATATCACTGATATAACATGAATATAATATCTGATACATCAATATGATACAATGATAATCATCAACATCAGAGAATATACAACACAGAATACAGCGGAACATGATATACTATGAAATAAGTCTTCAACAGAATATCCAATAATGCAACTCTGATCCAAAAGCTCCAAAACTCCTAACTCGATCCACCATCAAGATTTCACCAAGATAAGCAAGTCTCGTCTGAATCCAAAGACTGAACTAGCTCCATATAATCTACTAAACCTAACTATCTGAAAAACCAAACTCTAGACTGCCCGTGTGGAAAATTATGGGCACCCAGAGTTTAGGAAAGGAACAATAAACTCCAGGTCAGTCATGGGACTGGTGTGAGCAAACGAAAACAGTTTGTCTTTAAACACAATCAAAGATTTAAATTTCAAAATCGCAATGCTTTTGGAAAATGAAACTACCATAAGGCCTCCCGCACACACATACAATGCAACGCAGAATCGGAGGAGATTTCTCCTTATGATAGTCAAACATGCTTGATATGCAGAAAACTTTCTTTTATATTATTATTATAAGTGCACAGTGCAGAAAAGCATTTCGAAAGTAGAATATAAATCTAAGCCGACATAGACATTTCGAACTATGCCTACTATTGCTACCATGTTCAATAGCAGGTTACCACCACATTCCATGGCAGGTTATACAACTAAAACCGTACAAGGCTCGTATTGTTTCTTTGGATTTTTTCCAACAAATGTTCAGGCTAAGGAACTTCCTATTGCCACATGGGAACGCCTTTGGCGGGACGCCCCGAGAACCTAACCGGATCTCTACCAAACAAGGCCGGCTACCCCCCTTCCCGGGGAATATACAGAACCTCAGATATGCCACCCCAGGTCCTTTGGGACCTTTATACGAGAGCTCTCTAACCAACAACATCACACAGTAATAAATAAAGTGTGTCCACATGAGTAAGTATCTGGGATCCATACCATGATACTGCCCTTTTCCAGAAGGAATGGTCATACCCTAGGGGAGCTACCCCTGAAACCTTGCCGCAAAATTCCTGTTTCGACCATTACCGGGTTGTGAGGCTCGACGAAGTCTCGTCCACAAAGCTACGCTTTTCACAAAGCCATGCTTCGATCAACAAATGATCAGCAGCACTCAGCATGCCACATTACCAAATTGGGAATATATCGCTGATAACCTTCAACTACATAACCTCTGAGCTCGTACGTCTCAGAGAAGGGTGTTAAGCTAAGAGAATAAATTCTCCGCCACCAACAGAAATGTATTTGAAAGAAATCTGCTTTATATCTCAAAATGTAATGTCAGACATACAATCCATACAAGTCTGTTCCGGGTTCGAACAGAACCAAAGGCACTTCCAAAGAAGCCCTTGCAAATCCGGGTATTCACAATCCCGATCGGACTTCCCATCACTTACGAAATCTCTATACCGGCGCGACTCAGTGCAGAGACAATCGATAGGACATCCTATCATTCTCGCAAATACCCGGTCTTCACCACCGGTCTTCAAATGCTATCCATAACGACGTATCACATATTCGGAATGGGTTATACGACACAAAGGTCCTCTCCCAGCTAAACCGAATAGTGAGCGCAACATTTTAAAACATATGGATATGGGATTTCAATTAAGTCACAACTTAATGATTCAAAACTTTCTTTCAAATGGTTTAAACCAATTACCATTTCAAATATTTTAAACAAAAAGATTTATTTCACAAAGTTCACTCAGTTTTCACAAAGATCCATTTACGGATTTCAAAGAAATTTCTGTTTCAATTAGATTAACTCATTTAAATCTTAAAATCAAGATTTAACTTATAGCTTTCAAAACTCGTTTCCAAAGCTTCGTCCATAACTTGGAAAATCATTTTTTTTTTAATTCAAACTTGAAATCCCTTTAATATAACTTGGAAGTTCATTACTCATAAGAAAGCTTTTTATCACTTAGAAACAATAGTTTTATTTTGGAAAAACACCGATTCCATTTATACAAGTTACAATCTTTAGTTTAATTCAAATTTCCAAATTAATGCTTAAAAATAGTTTAAACCCATATAACTTGTAAAGTCCTTTTTAAATCATAAGTATTGAATATAGAACTCAATTTCAAATTTTTGAATTTCAATTTAAATCCGATTATTCAATTTTCAAATCTTTATTAGTTATTCAAAAATAACTTTTATTCTTAAAAACATCTTTTCAAAAGCTTTTCACATTAAACTTAATTTATTTCCAAAACTATTTGAATTTAAAAATTCAAATTCAAACTTATTTAAAAATCTGTGACTTAACCGATTTCCACGTGAAATCCATATTTGTGTGTGTATGAGTGTGGTCCAGGGGTTTTACACAATAGTGCACAACATCAATCATCACAGATATATCAATATCGATAAGCGGTAAAATCCATAACGCTTATCTTTATTCACAGATTCATAGATAAATAAATTTATCAATCATAAAGATTAATCATTACAATTCGATGTGGGTTTCGGATAACCAACTGGAATCCGACTCCCTGTTGCATCGAAATTTAAATGCCGTTTACGGGCAAAAGGGTTTTCGCATATATATAGAAACAATTCACAATCACAGTTTAGCATAAGGCAATTCACATCACATAGCATTACAATCACAACAGAAATATCAATCCAATACCCGACATTTGATGATAGTCCATCATCTTTGATTTAAAGTGAAGGTGATTAACAGAATTAACCATAGAACTATTTCTATTAATTTATTTAAATCAATGATTAATTTATTCTTAATGATTAGATATAATTAATGATTTCTTAATCAATTATCTTAATTGTCTACTAATTATAAATTAATTAATTTCAATTTTCAAATAAACAATTTTTTAATTACCAATGAGTTAAATGCTTAAGTTTTAATTTACCAATCTGAAATTACTATTAGAATCATTCTTAATTGCTTTTCAAACAATTAGTTAAATAGAATTATTTACGTTAATTAACATTTAAAATCTTGCTTAAGCTTTAAAAATCAATTTATTGCTAACTTGAACTTCAATTTTAACTAAAATTAAAACTAACTCATATTAACTATTAATTATAAAAACATTAATCAAGGTTTTAGGAAACATTGTTATGTATCCACTTGGTTAATTAATACTTAAAATAAATTATTAATTCAAAATAGTCAACATTAGTTACTTGATAACTACAAATTTGCTTAACATTTTTAACTGTAAATTTATAGTCTAACTACAACCCGAGATTACCCAGATTTTTCTCGAGTAAACACTCGAGATTCCCTTGCGTTCACCCGAAGTATCTCTCTCCCTCACCACCTACTCTTCTTCTTCCTGTTTTTTTTTTCTTTTTCTTAGCTCCAGTTTACATTAACTCAAGTATAAAACAAACAACAGGTAAATAGGCTCACGCACTCGAGTACGAACTCGAAGCCTTTGCCATTTTTTCTCGAGTCTACTCGCGTGGCCACCAACAAAACTCCTGATACCCAAACCAACGCCGACACCAAACGATACGTGCTCGTGCACGTGCACGATCACCAGGCCACCGCTGGTCGTTCACCGAGGTCATCGACATGACAACGATCACCTAAGGATCGCTCCAACCATATCAACACGCGTAAATGCGTGACGCAACAAAATTGAGCAATCCAGCTCCTACCAGAACCCAAACCACCATCTAAACATGCCTTGAATCATCTTCCCCGACCACCGTTAACCACGCAACACCCACTGGATCTCCGTCAACCACCCCTGATTCAATTCCCCTGGGTCCGGCCATGCTCGATCTCTTCACGGCAACGAACAAATTCGAAAATCATTTCTGGCCAAAACAAGTTTTAAACCCTAAATTCGATTCAATTGATCAATTTACTCAATAGAATTTTTTTTCAATATTTTTCCCATGATTCTTGACACTAAATCCTTCTTCTGACCAAAATTCAAAGAATTTAATCCCACCGATTGAATGAATTTGACAAATATGCATTTTCTTATCATCTCGTGAATTCACGTTATTCACTCACTTAAAAATCCTAATATCTATAGTAAAATTTATGATTTACCCATACGAATTTAAGGATACAAACCAAACTTGAAAATTTAGGAATCAATATTTTCATCTGAGATAATTCATCACTGTCACATCTCATTTTATAATACCCTATAAATATTTTTACTTGGAATTTATTTTTAAAACTTAGATTAGAGTGTTATAAACAGTTTTTATTCAAACATCATAATCTAAATGTTATTATTCAAAGAGATATGGTTTTTTTCTTGAATTGAGTTCAAACCTGAGACTTTAAAACAAAGACATGTCTGTACACAGACATATATGTATACACAGTCATATATACACATTCAAGCATTTCACACTCATACTAACATATTACTTAAGCAACCATCTAACACTGATCACATACAAATCAAAGTACATATGGTTTTAAAAATTTGCTCACCTGAAAAGTTTTGAAACAGAGGATGCTTCCTGTTTTTAAAACTTGCTTGGTTTTCTTTGAAAAATGTTTTTAAGTTGCCTTTGCCTTTGCTTTGTTTTGATCTTCATACTTCCAGGTTAAAGCTTTAATTTTCAAACTGAAAATATTTTCTTGCCTCTAGTTCTTTGATCTGTTTTTCTGTTTTGATATTGGTTGATTTTTTTTTTCCCTCTCCATATGTGATTATGAATGAGCTGGAATGAAGGCAATATATAAGAAAACAAATCCACTAAAACAAGACACCGGATATTTTTTTCCTTCATTGTTGATCAGGCTGCTATCTTGGTGGCTAAAGATCATGTTTTGGGGGCTGATAAATACATTATGGCATGCTAAAGATTCAAGCATTAAATACAGGTGCTCCCTTTCTTAGTTACAGCCTATTCTATTTGTATGTACTTATGCTTGTATAAAAATTCATTTGATTTTATTTAGTTTCATATGTTTGCAGTTTTATATTGTAGACAATTGTTTACCGAGATGACCTTTTTTTCTTGTTTAAATTATGTTTGTTTGCAGTTTTGTGTTTCTCATTTTGTTCACTTATTTTTATATTTGTTTCATGCTTTGTATTCTATTTTTTTTCCCTCTTACTCTATATTTCATATGTACTTAGATTTTTCTTTGTATTTCTTTTGTTATTACTCCATAGTTTTATTATTGACATAAATGCTTAAATTCGATTTCTATTTATGGTTTAACTATCAGGTATTAAATTTATACATATATTTTATTTTACACTTTCACTTATATTCAATATTGATAAGTAATGTTTTTATTCTTATAAACATGTTATTTATAATTCAATTCAACTGAAAACATTTACTTTGAGCTTCAAACCCAAATTTTAAAATACATTAGTATACACATCATATTAAATTTGAAAATTTCAAATAAACCCATAATTTAATCCAAAAATTCGATTAAAATATAAATTTAAATTCATCTTTAAATCTGGGATCGTTACAGGTTCCCCTCCTTAAGAAATTTCGTCCCTGAAATTTGCCAAGGAGACAACAAAGATAGATGGAAGATAGAGAAATATCTTTCCAGATCGAAGTGGATATCAATTCTGCATTTGGCTTACCAAATCAGAATTATCAACAATAAAAGTGAAAACAACTCAATCAATTACGAAGCAATTGGGTTATCTGATCTACTAAGTGTACAGTGGTATTGGTTAGTTCGAAGGGTTAACTAACCATTCGTAGATTATATCGAAATCAAATGGAATAGATAGAAATAGATTCGATTACGATCTTAGATTCAAGATTTAACTTATTTACGATTTACTGAAAAACTAAAGATAATTTTCATGTCGAACAAAATTCGAACAATTTAATCCTAAACGAGAAAGTTATCTTATAAAATTTATTTTCCTTCATTAGCCTTTGAGGTTGAAGAATCTTCTCTGATTGCATATACTTTTTTTCTAGAGCTGCTTATAAGCTGGACAGTTGTTGATCTTATGTCCCGGCTTGCGGCATTTATAGCATCCCGTAGATTCCTGATCTGGCCTCATAAATGGCTCTCTCAATCCTGGCTTCCAATCATTCTTGCTTTTATCTGAGTAGTGACCTTTCTCCAAACAATTGAGACAAGTAACATCCTTCTTTTTCTTTTGTATATCCTTCCTTCCTTTATTTTTTTTTGGTTTCTTACTGCCGAACTTCCTTTTTCTCCAATTCAATTTACTTGTACTTCCATTCTTCTCCGGATCTTCTTGCTTTTCCAGAGTATCATATCTATAGCCCATATCAATTAATTCAGAAAAAGATTCTTTGACGTGAGTAGTCATCCTTTCCTGAAACTCCTTGTTCATTCCCCGAATAAACTTTTCATTCTTCTTTAACCGTGTATTAACCAATTCTAGACCAAATCGAGATAATTCAATAAATTTGTTCAAATATTCCTCAAATGATAAACTTTCTTGCTTTAAATCCACAAACTCCTGGTACACTCTAGAGATACCAGCAGACGGCATATATCGCTGCTCGAACACTTCCTTGAAACGACTCCAAGTAAATTCATCTGCCGACTCATCCAATGTAACTGTTTCCCACCAAACTAAAGCCTCTTCGTTGAGTTGCCAAGAAGCTATCAATCGCATTTGATCATCTTCTAATTTTAATCCCTTGAAAATCCTTTCACACGATCGAATCCAGGCTTGTGCTTCAATAACACTTTCTTTGCCAGTGAACGGCTTTCCACCTAGTCTAGAAATTTTTTGACGTAAATCAGCCAAATTTGATTGAGATTGAATGGGAATATCTGTCGTTTCAGGGCTTTGACCAGCTGAAGTGGTACTTTCCTGTCTCCTATTTCGTCCTCTTCTTCCACTCATTCTTACTATCTGTGAATAGTGAGAAATCCAATTTAGGCATTCGGACGAAACATCTTAGAGAATAACAAGAGATAAAAAAAATAGACTAAGAAATTTGGATTTTGGTTCCACTGGTTGTACTCATTCTAGGGTATACTTCACCCTATCTCTAATGAGCCATCTAATGTGTTACACTCCGTAGCTAAAGTTCTCACTCAACCTGGCTCTGATACCAATTGTGACGACCCGAACTCGATGTCCGATAACAACATCAAATTCGTATCGCGGGAGCTTGCAACACCCATTAGATGATAAATAGCACAGCGGAAAAATAAGATGATATCACTGATATAACATGAATACAATATCCGATACATCAATATGATACAATGATAATCATCAACATCAGAGAATATAGAACACAGAATACAGCGGAACATGATATACTATGAAATAAGCCTTCAACAGAATATCCAATAATGCAACTCTGATCCAAAAGCTCCAAAACTCCTAACTCGATCCACTATCAAGATTTCACCAAGATAAGCAAGTCTCGTTTGAATCCAAAGACTGAACTAGCTCCATATAATCTACTAAACCTAACTATCTGAAAAACCAAACTCTAGACTGCCCATGTGGAAAATTATGGGCACCCAGAGTTTAGGAAAGGAACAATAAACTCCAGGTCAGTCATGGGACTGGTGTGAGCAAACGAAAACAGTTTGTCTTTAAACACAATCAAAGATTTAAATTTCAAAATCGCAATGCTTTTGGAAAATGAAACTACCATAAGGCCTCCCGCACACACATACAATGCAAACGCAGAATCGAAGGAGATTTCTCCTTATGATAGTCAAACATGCTTGATACGCAGAAAACTTTCTTTTATATTATTACTATAAGTGCACAGTGCAGAAAAGCATTTCGAAAGTAGAATATAAATCTTAGCCAGCATAGACATTTCGAATTATGCCTACTATAGCTACCATGTTCAATAGCAGGTTACCACCACATTCCATGGCAGGTTATACAACTAAAACCGTACAAGGCTCGTATTGTTTCTTTGAATTTTTTCCAACAAATGGTCAGGCTAAGGAACTTCCTATTGCCACATGGGAACGCCTATGGCGGGACGCCCCGAGAACCTAACCGGATCTCTGCCAAACAAGGCCGGCTACCCCCCTTCCCGGGGAATATACAGAACCTCCGATATGCCACCCCCGGTCCTTTGGGACCTTTATACGAGAGCTCTCTAACCAACAACATCACACAGTAATAAATAAAGTGTGTCTACATGAGTAAGTATCTGGGCTCCATACCATGATACTGCCCTTTTCCAGAAGGAATGGTCATACCCTAGGGGAGCTACCCTTGAAACCTTGCCGCAAAATTCCTATTCGACCATTACCAGGTTGTGAGGCTCGACGAAGTCTCGTCCACAAAGCTACGCTTTTCACAAAGCCATGCTTCGATCAACAAATGATCAGCAGCACTCAGCATGCCACATTACCAAATTGGGAATATATCGCTGATAACCTTCAACTACATAACCTCTGAGCTCGTACGTCTCAGAGAAGGGTGTTAAGCTAAGAGAATAAATTCTCCGCCACCAACAGAAATGTATTTGAAAGAAATCTGCTTTATATCTCAAAATGTAATGTCAGACATACAATCCATACAAGTCTGTTCCGGGTTCGAACAGAACCGAAGGCACTTCCAAAGAAGCCCTTGCAAATCCGGGTGTTCACAATCCCGATCGGACTTCCCATCACTTAGGAAATCTCTATACTGGCGCGACTCAGTGCAGAGACAATCGATAGGTCATCCTATCATTCTCGCAAATACCCGGTCTTCACCACCGGTCTTCAAATGCTATCCATAACGACGTATCACATATTAGGAATGGGTTATACGTCACAAAGGTCCTCTCCCGGCTAAACCGAATAGTGAGCGCAACATTTTAAAACATATGGATATGGGATTTCAATTAAGTCACAACTTAATGATTCAAAACTTTCTTTCAGATGGTTTAAACCAATTACCATTTCAAATCATTTAAACAAAAAGATTTATTTCACAAAGTTCACTCAGTTTTCACAAAGATCCATTTACGGATTTCAAAGAAATTTCCGTTTCAATTAGATTAACTCATTTAAATCTTAAAATCAAGATTTAACTTATAGCTTTCAAAACTCGTTTCCAAAGCTTCGTCCATAACTTGGAAAAGCATTTTTTTTTAATTCAAACTTGAAATCCCTTTAATATAACTTGGAAGTTCATTACTCATAAGAAAGCTTTTTATCACTTAGAAACAATAGTTTTATTTCGGAAAAACACCGATTCCATTTATACAAGTTACAATCTTTGGTTTAATTCAAATTTCCAAATCAACGCTTAAAAATAGTTTAAACCCATATAACTTGTAAAGTCCTTTTTAAATCATAAGTATTGAATATAGAAATCAATTTCAGATTTTTGAATTTCAATTTAAATCCGATTATTCAATTTTCAAATCTTTATTAGTTATTCAAAAATAACTTTTATTCTTAAAAACAGCTTTTCAAAAGCATTTCACATTAAACTTAATTTATTTCCAAAACTGTTTGAATTTAAAAATTCAAATTCAAACTTATATAAATATCTGTGACTTAACCGATTTCCACGTGAAATCCATATTTTTGTGTGTATGAGTGTGGTCCAGTGGTTTTACACAATAGTGCACAACATCAATCATCACAGATATATCAATATCGATAAGCGGTAAAATCCATAACGCTTATCTTTATTCACAGATTCATAGATAAATAAATTTATCAATCATAAAGATTAATCATTACAATTCGATGTGGGTTTCGGATAACCAACTGGAATCCGACTCCCTGTCGCGTCGAAATTTAAATGCCGTTTACGGGCAAAAGGGTTTTCGCATATATACAGAAACAATTCACAATCACAGTTTAGCATAAGGCAATTCACATCACATAGCATTACAATCACAACAGAAATATCAATCCAATACCCGACATTTAATGATAGTCCATCATCTTTGATTTAAAGTGAAGGTGATTAACAGAATTAATCATAGAACTATTTCTATTAATTTAATTAAATCAATGATTAATTTATTCTTAATGATTAGATATAATTAATGATTTCTTAATCAATTATCTTAATTATCTACTAATTATAAATTAATTAATTTCAATTATCAAATAAACAATTTTTTAATTACCAATGAGTTAAACGCTTAAGTTTTAATTTACCAATCTGAAATTACTATTATAATCGTTCTTAATTGCTTTTCAAACAATTAGTTAAATAGAATTATTTACCTCAATTAACATTTAAAATCTTGCTTAAGCTTTAAAAATCAATTTATTGCTAACTTGAACTTCAATTTTAACTAAAATTAAAACTAACTCATATTAACTATTAATTATAAAAACATTAATCAAGGTTTTAGGAAACATTGTTATGTATCCACTTGGTTAATTAATACTTAAAATAAATTATTAATTCAAAATAGTCAACATTAGTTACTTGATAACTACAAAAATTTGCTGAACATTTTTAACTGTAAATTTATAGTCTAACTACAACCCGAGATTACCCAGATTTTTCTCGAGTAAACACTCGAGATTCCCTCACGTTCACCCGAAGCATCTCTCTCCCTCACCACCTACTCTTCTTCTTCCTGTTCTTTTTTTTTTCTTTTTCTTTCAGTTAGCTCCAGTTTACATTAACTCAAGTATAAAACAAACAATAGGTAAATGGGCTCACGCACTCGAGTACGAACTCGAAGCCTTTGCCATTTTTTCTCGAGTCTACTCGCGTGGCCACCAACAAAACTCCTGAAACCCAAACCAACGCCGACACCAAACGATACGTGCTCGTGCACGTGCACGATCACCAGGCCACCACTGGTCGTTCACCGTGGTCATCAACATGACGACGATCACCTAAGGATCGCTCCAACCATATCAACACCCATAAATGCGTGACGCAGCAAAATTGAGCAATCCATCTCCTACCAGAACCCAAACCACCATCTGAACATGCCTTGAATCATCTTCGCCGACCACCGTTAACCACCCCTGATTCAATTCCCCTGGGTCGGGCCACGCTCGATCTCTTCACGACAACGAACAAATTCGAAAGTCATTTCTGGCCAAAACAAGTTTTAAACCCTAAATTCGATTCAATTGATCAATTTACTCAATAGAAATTTTTTTCAATATTTTTCCCATGATTCTTCACACTAAATCCTTCTTCTGACCAAAATTCGAAGAATTTAATCCCACCGATTGAATGAATTTGACAAATATGCATTTTCTTATCATCTCGTGAATTCACGTTATTCACTCACTTAAAAATCCTAATATCTATACTAAAATTTATGATTTACCCATACGAATTTAAGGATACAAACCACACTTGAAAATTTAGGAATCAATATTTTCATCTGAGATAATTCATCACTGTCATGTCTCATTTTATAATACCATATAAATATTTTTACTTGGAATTTATTTTTAAAACTTAGATTAGAGTGTTATAAACAGTTTTTATTCAAACATCATAACCTAAATGTTATTATTCAAAGAGATATGGTTTTTTTATTGAATTGAGTTCAAACCTGAGACTTTAAAACAAAGACATGTCTGTACACAGACATATATGTATACACAGTCATATATACACGTTCAAGCATTTCACACTCATACTAACATATTACTCAAGCAACCATCTAACACTGATCACATACAAATAAAAGTACATATGGTTTTAAAAATTTGCTCACCTGAAAAGTTTTGAAACAGAGGCTGCTTCCTTTTTTTAAAACTTGCTTGGTTTTCTTTGAAAAATGTTTTTAAGTTGCCTTTGCCTTTGCTTTGTTTTGATCTTCCTGCTTCCAGGTTAAAGCTTTAATTTTCAAACTGAAAATATTTTCTTGCTTCTAGTTCGTTGATCTGTTTTTCTGTTTTGATATTGGTTGGTTTTTTTTTCCCCCTCTCCATATGTGATTATGAACGAGCTGAAATGAAGGCAATATATAAGAAAACAAATCCACTAAAACATGACACCGGATATTTTTTTCCTTCATTGTTGATCAGGCTGCTATCTTGGTGGCTAAAGATCATGTTTTGGGGGCTGATAAATACATTATGGCATGCTAAAGATTCAACCATTAAATGCAGGTGCTCCCTTTCTTAGTTACAGCCTATTCTATTTGTATGTACTTATGCTTGTATAAAAATTCATTTGATTTTATTTAGTTTCATATGTTTGCAGTTTTATATTGTAGACAATTGTTTACTGAGATGACCTTTTTTTCTTGTTTAAATTATGTATGTTTGCAGTTTTGTGTTTCTCATTTTGTTCACTTACTTTTTATATTTGTTTCATGCTTTGTATTCTATTTTTTTTCCCTCTTACTCTATATTTCATATGTACTTAGATTTTTCTTTGTATTTCTTTTCATTACTCCATAGTTTTATTATTAACATAAATGCTTAAATTTGATTTCTATTTATAGTTTAACTATCAGGTATTAAATTTATACATATATTTTATTTTACACTTTCACTTATATTCAATATTGATAAGTAATGTTTTTATTCTTATAAACATGTTATTTATAATTCCATTCAACTGAAAACATTTACTTTGAGCTTCAAACCCAAATTTTAAAATATATTAGTATACATATCTTATTAAATTTGAAAATTTCAAATAAATCCATAATTTAATCCAAAAATTCGATTAAATTATAAATTTAAATTCGTCTTTAAATCTGGGATCGTTACACATCGTGAACCTACCCGGATCTCTGCCAACACAAGGCCGGTGCACTCTCTTCCCGGGAGTAACACTTAAGATATGCCACCCCCGGTCGTTTGCGACCTTTATCCGAGGTACCTCTACACCAACAATATCACACAGTAATAAATATACAGTGTCCACATGATTAAGTATCTGGGCTCCATACCATGATACCACCCTTTTCCAGAAGCAATGGACATACCCTAGGGGTGCGACCCCTGCAACTTTGCCACATCTTTCCTGTTTCAACCATTACCGGGTTGTGAGGTCCTAATGCAGTCTCGTCCACAAAGTTACGCATTTTCACAAAGCCATGCTTTGATCAACAAATGATCAGCATCACTTCGTATGCCACATTACCAAATTGGGAATGTATCGCTAGTAACCATCAACTACATAACCTCTGAGCTCGTACGTCTCAGAGAAGAGTGTTAAGCTAAGAGAATAAATCTCCGCCACCAAACAGAAATGTATTTGATAGAAACCAGCTTAACATCTCAAAGTGTAATATCAGACAAACATCCATACAAGTACGTTACGTGTTCGAACAGAACCGAAGGCACTTCCGAAGAAGTCCTTGTAAATCCGGGTATTCACAATCCTGATCGGACTCCCCGTCACTTAGGGAATCTCTATATCATAGCTATTCAGTGCAGAGACAATCGATAGGTTATCCTATTGTTATCGCAAATACCCGGTCTTCACCATCGGTCTTCAAATGCTATCCATATACATTGTATCATTATTTAGAATGGGTTATACGACATAAGGTCCTCTCCCGGCTAAACCGAATAATGAGCGCAATATTTAAAAACATATGGATATGGGATTTTAGTTAAGTCACAACTTTAAAATCCAAAACTTTCCTTTCAAATGGGTTAAACCAATTACCATTTCAAATCTTTAAACAAAAAGATTTATTCCATAAAGTTCACCCAGTTTCACAAAGATCCATTCACAGATTTCCAAATAATTTCCATTTCAATTGGATTAACTCATTCAATCTATAAATCAAAGATTTAAGTTATAGCTTTCATAACCTGTTTCCAAAGATTCATTCATAACTTGGAAAACCATTTTCATTTTAAATTTGAAATCCCTTTTACACAAATTGGAAATTCTTTCCTTTATATGAAAGCTTTATTCCAAATCTTTAAACAAAAAGATTTATTCCATAAAGTTCACCCAGTTTCACAAAGATCCATTCACAGATTTCCAAATAATTTCCATTTCAATTGGATTAACTCATTCAATCTATAAATCAAAGATTTAAGTTATAGCTTTCATAACCTGTTTCCAAAGATTCATTCATAACTTGGAAAACCATTTTCATTTTAAATTTGAAATCCCTTTTACACAAATTGGAAATTCTTTCCTTTATATGAAAGCTTTTATTATTTGAAAACAAATAGTTTTCGTTTCGGAGAAATTCGATTACATTTATACAAGTTAAAATCTTTGGGTTAAATTCAAATTCCCAAAACAATACTTTAAAAATGATTTAAAACCCATATAAACTTGTATACCCTTTTTAAGTCATAAATAGGATTTAATTTCAAATTTTTGAAATCAAATTTAAATCAAAATTCAAACTAAATCAAGTTATTCAAAAATAACTTTTATCTTTGAAATTCCTTTTCAAAAGCTTTTTATTTTAAGCCCAATCCATTTCCAAAACCATTTGAATTCGAAATTCAATTTTAAAAACTATTTCAAAAATCTGTGACTTAACCAATTTCCACGTGCAATCCATATTTCTGTGTGTATAAGTGTGGTCCAGGGGTTTTACACAATAAAAGTGCAACATCATAAATTAGCACAGATTCAAATACGACAATATATTTGATAAGTGGTATAAACTATAACGTTTATCTTTATTCACAAGTCACAGATAAATTATATAGGTACATCACAAATAAATAAATTACATTCATCACAGATAACATGTTACATTTCACAGCTTAATCATGTCACAGAACATCATATATTAGGGATATCACACAATTCAAAGCATCCAATTCAATACAAACATTCATGAGTAAGATCAGTTAATTGTCTGATTAATTCAAATCAAATTAATTACTTATGAATTACTAATCCTTGTTAATTAACATTAATAAATTACAAATCATTTTGATTAATTATTCTTTAATCATTTATTCATTAACCATTAATAATAAATTAATTAACCTTTAATTATAATTAATCAACCTTTAATTATTAAATAATTAACCTTTAGTTATTTAATTCACCATTTAATTAATTATCTTTAATTAATTAATTAATGAACCCTTAATTAATTTCCTTTATTGATTTCACTGAGTAATTAGCTTTTATTTAATTATATAAAGTAATTATCTTTTATTTAATTACACAAAGTAATTAGCTTTTATTTAATAACCCAAAGTAATTATCTTTAATTTACTTTCTTAAATAAATTTATATTTTAATTGAGTACCCTTTATTAATCTTAAATTAATTGCATTAAGTAATTAACCCTTAATTGTTAATTAATTAAATCTTAATTACTTTTACTAATTAATCATTCCTCAATTAGTTAATAATTAATTACAAATTAATTACCCTTAATTACAATTTAATTAACTTTTAAATTATTACCTAATTAACCTTTAATTATCCATTGCATTAATTAATTAACCATAGATTAATCACATTAACAAATTATTCTTTAAGTAATTAGGTAAGTAAACCTTCAATTAGTTACTTTAATAAATTAATCAAATAATTATACCTTTAATTATTTACCTAAACTAATTAAAGATAAACCTTTTTATCTTAATTCATACTTAATTACATTATTATAATTTAAAAACAATAAGATAATTAACCTATTACATAATCAAATAAATTTTTAAAAGCATTCATTGTAAAATTAAATCTTTGTAAACTTTGATCTGAAACTTGAATAGCTTAAGTATATTAAAATCTGGTTTAACATATCGTTTGAAAATCCATTCATACATTTAAAACTAATTTATACTTCATATTTTAAAACCTGGAAAAAGTTTTCCTTTTCAAATTTTAAAAACCCGATAATTAAAAATAAAAACCCGAGCAATTGACCTAAAATCCCAAGCCTCTCTCGTGCCACTCGCGACCCATTCATGCCCCCAAGTTACTTATGTAACATTCTCGAGTTCGACACCGAGAAAAGATCGTCTTTCCCCAAACTCGAACTCACAGCACAACCCAAACTAACCCAACATTGACGTGCATATGCACCTCTACACTGACCATCAGAGATCAACGCTCCGACCTTCGCCAAGTCACCGAACATCCCCTTAGACGAACTGACCACGCAGATCGTCAATCATCACAACAAATCAAAAATGAACACTCTGTCAAACTGGAACCAAAACCAAACGAAGCAAATAGCCTCTCCGCTGACGAATTCGATCACCAAGCCCACGTCCTTCTGACGATAGCTACTCCACGACCTCCAGAAAAATTTCCCCTACATGCGAACACCTCCAATGCACCATCGTCACTGCCTTCATCTCGAAAACACAGACGAACCAAACTGAATTGAAAACCCTAAATTAATGCCGCAACATCACTACAATGATTGATAAAAACTCTGAGTATTTTTCCGACGTTCCTTAGACCTTCCTCCTTCTCCAGTGACAAACACGACATCCAATTTGTCGTTGATGAAAACAAGTTTCCAGTTTAACCCTAAATTCCCATCTCAAAATAGAACTAAAAGTTTTGATTTTTGTTTTAAAATTCATCGTTCGTAAGATCGAATCATATAATCAACACAAGAAATTTTGAATATTGAATTTCCTGATTATTTTAGATTATTACTGCTATTTATTAATTTGAAGTAAATATTCAACATAAACCCTTGTAATTGTTTTTAAAAATAACATTAAACTCTTATAATCATCTTCCATTTAGATGTCTTAAACCACATTTCTTTATATGAAGAGCAATGGATTTATTCAAATAGACCTGAACCTCTAGCACAACAGAATATATGCATATGCATACATATTCAGACATGCTTACTATATATATATATATATATATATATATATATATATATATATATATATATATATATATATATAACCTAATTCAACTATTGTGACGACCTAGAATTTTAGGCATTTGAAATTGGAATATTTAATTAATTTTAAATATTTAAAAGTTAGTTTGTAACTTAAAATTTCAAATATCACCATTATTTGGAAATTTAAATACTGGATTTAATTACTGAAAATTTGGGTCAAATGTTGAGTTTAGAGTTTTAAGCCTGTTAAGAATAATTTGAAGGCTTGTAAAATTTATATCGATAGTACTGAAATTAGTAGAAGTGTTAAAATTGAATTAAAAGGTGATGTGTTCAGTTTTGAAAATATATCGTTGTGACGCCCCACCTCAATACCCACGCTAGCCAAGGACACTACATAGTAATGCCGTCAACTAACACGGAGAATAAGGCTGGTTGGGAGCGACCATCTATAGCCTTGCTCTAACTATCTATTGAATACATCGACAATAAACATACCAAGCAGGTCGACATACCCAATGAATACTTAAAAAAAAACCATAGGTGGTTGAAGGATCTATCAGAACAGAATATAACAGCTCAAATGTAATATACATCACAGAACAGTAAATCATCATATACACATATATTGATACATAACAGAGTTTACAAAATAATACATGTCAAGTGGTATAGGAAACCACAATATACAGACGAATCAAAAGAATACATATATCAGAGTTACGAATAAAAGGACTACATAAAAAGCTTTAACAAAAAGGAACAAGCTGAATAGTCCGTGCGGAAGCAAAATAGGCTAAGTCCAAAAGCACCTAACCTGAAACATCTCGGTCTAACCCGAGTATAAAATACACAGGTCAGTCTAGCTAAACAAATCGGTTAGATAAACTGAACAACAATAAACCTGCAAGGTTACAAGGCATAACAAATACCTCTAAAGGAGATAACACAATCATCTAACAAAAGATGAATCGTATGATAACAAGCCTCATATCATCGGCAACATATAGAAACAAAGGATAAGAATATCCCAAACCAAGCCAAAAGGCAAATAACAAATACCCATAAGGTATACAAGTTCCACAAGGTAAACACTACGCATCATGCGGCTCAAAAAGACCAACACCGAAGGGCGATACCTAGGGAATATACATATGAATGAAACATCAAAAAATTTGCTCGAGCTCAGTACTATACAAACAAGGATCCATGATCCCAAAGACTCCAAACCCAATATCACCCATGCGGCTCATAACGACCAACATCGGAAGCGATATTAAAGGGCAACCCAATATCACCCATGCGGCTCATAACGACCAACATCGAAAGCGATACTATAGGCAACAAACCGGCAGGCACAAACCCGAAGGAACATACCCGAAGGCAACAAACCGTAGTGGTGAAGGTCAGAGACCCAGTACTGGACACCACTAACTGGCGGAATGTGTCATAACTCTCAAAAAGGAATCCGAAAAGTGGTAACGTGAGTTCCATAACCACTCGTTCGCACTAAACGGTTTACTATCCGTTAGTTAATTTCACACTCTAAGCAGTACAAAGTTCACCTCATATCATCGGTAAACCTAACCCGAAGGTTAAAACGAGCAATTGAATAGGTCGGGAATTAATCGGAAGGATAAATGCACAGATTCATGGTCTGTGTTTTGCCCAACCATTTAATCACCCTTCCACTTCGCTCGAAGTGCGAAATTGTGTGTGCTTTAAATAGAATTTATAAATTGGAGAAGCAAGCTTTTAATACGATTTGAAGAAATCATTTATAAAAACCCGTGAATAAAGTCAAAAAGGAATCAGCAAGGTCAAATATGCATAAATAACTAATTGGAATCATTATGTATCAGTTAAATTTGGAAAAACTAAACGAACAAGGCAAGTTGGAAAAATAGCATATTCAAAAGTCTGAAAGAAGGGATTCAGACGTACGAATCTGAAAATAAATTTGTTTTTCAAAGTAGAACTCAGACGTCTGAATCCAAACTTCCAGACGTCTGAAATAGGCAATATTCGGCCTATTTCCTTTCTGGTTGAAAATTGGCCATTTCAGACGTCTGGGATATAATTTAAGAGGTCTGAATCTAGGGGTGAAAATGTTCCCCAGAACAATATTCAGACGTCTGAAATTATGGTTTCAGACGTCTGAAACTCAATGTTCAGGCATTTCCTGAACCTAGGCCATTATGGCCAAACAAATCGAAAGCAATCGGATGCATGTTGATTATGGGCTTACGTCAAACGACTACCCAACCTTAACCACACACCCAAACACTCCGAACAACAAAAACATCATCCATATAAGGATTTTCAAAGATTTGGCTTCAAAAATCATAATTTGGCTTCAAAAATCATAATTTGGCAATTTCACCGAATCAACCCAAATCAAAAGCAAAAGAACATATGAACAATTGTTAGGAATTCATACCTAACATCAACGAAATCAAGAGAAGTAGATGTGAGTTCAAAACTCACCTTATATCACAAAACAAAGAAGAAGGAGTACAATTTGCAAGGAGAAGACCAACAAATCTCCACTTCTACTCAACTAGCTTCAATCTAAGAATAAAACAAGTATTTCCTAAGTTTAGGTTTATGAATTTCTGAGATTGAAGAGAGAAAGAGATAGAGAAGATGAAGAGGAGCTTATCAATGTCTTCTCTATGATTTTGGAGCAAGAAATCAAGTTGCAAGAGGAAACTAGGGCTTGCAATTTCTATTTCCTCTTCCCCTCCACCATTTTCGGTTTTGCTTAAGTTTGGAGTGAGAAAATGAGTGAATGAGAAGAGATGGGCTGAGTTAGGTTAATTAGATAGCTAGTGGGCTGAACCCAAACCCAAAACCCAAATAGAAAAATTGCAAAAATTCACAAACTCCAAACATATCGAAGCTTATACTTAAAAAGATCGCAAAAGCCATTTTGGAACCAATGGATGTGGTTTCGAGTTCCAATTCGACCATTTTCAGAAAGTAACATTTCGGACCTAAATCCAACTAACAACGCTATATTTAAATGAAACATTTTAAATATAAAATCGTTAAATATGTTGGTTGTTACAGATCTCCCCTCCTTACAAAATTGCGTCCCCGCAATTCCTAGAGACGATATTTGTAACAACAACATACATACAACCTTCAAAAGAAAAGGAAATAAGCTTGAGATGAAAAGATATACTCACTGTTCCCAAGCAAAGATAGAAAACCCAGATAAGACCGCTCAATAAATTCTCTGGTTTCCCAAGTACAGTCATTGGGATTAGCGGACCATTGAACTTTAACGAGCGGCACGTCCTTCTTCCGAAGGTGTCGTACCTCCGTGTCAAGTACGTGAATAGGTTGCTGTACAATAGATAAGTCCGGTGAGATCTCAAGCTCTAGCAAATCAGGAGAAGTAAAGACAGAATCCGACTCCCAAAGACACTTCCGAAGTTGCGAGACGTGGAACACGTCATGAATGCCAGATAAATGAGCAAGAAGTGAAACTCTATAAGCCACAGGGCCAATACGTTCAGTAATAGAAAATGGTCCTATAAAGCGAGGAGCCAATTTCCCAGTCGTACTGAAACGCATAACCCCTTTCAAAGGAGAAATACGAATAAAAACAATATCACCAAGTGAGAATTCAAGAGGCTTCCTACGGCTGTCCGCGTAGGATTTCTGGCAGCTCTGTGCCTCTTTCATTCTCAACCGAATAAGATCAATCTTCTCGGAAGAATCACGAACAAAATCTGGACCAAGAATAAGCTTCTCCTTAGATTCCAACCAACATGAAGGAGATCGACATGGCCTTCCATATAAAGCTTCGAAAGGAGCCATACCGATACTAGACTGAAAACTATTGTTGTAGGAGAATTCTACAAGAGGTAGGTGATCCTCCCAACAACCACCAAAATCAAAAATACAACTACGGAGAAGATCTTCCAAGATACGATTCACCTGTTCAGTCTATCCGTTGACTACGGATGATAAGCTGTAGAAAAATTAAGCTTTGTTCCCAAAGCTTGCTGAAGACTCTTCCAAAAATGACTCGTGAATAAAGGATCACGATCACTCACAATAGAACTAGGAACACCGTGAAGTCTCACGATTTCCTTGACATATAACTTAGCCAAATGCGAAGCAGTTCTATTAGACTTAATAGGAACAAAATGAGCAGACTTGGTGAGGCGATAAACAATAACCTAAATACAAGAACGGCCTGATCTCGAACGAGGTAGGCCGTCAATGAAATCCGTAGAAATCTGATCTCATTTCCACAATGGAATCTCAAGAGGCTGAAGAAGACCCGAAGGACGCTGATGCTCGACCTTAAAACTCTGACAAGTTATGCAATTACTCACATAACTCGCCACATCGCGTTTCATGCCTTCCCAATAATAAAGACGATGCATATCGGCATACATCTTACTACTACTAGGATGAATGGTATACTTAGAACGGTGACAGTCGTCAAGAATGTCATTCCTAAGTGCAAAATCAGAAGGCACAAAAAGATGGTTCTTCTTACGAAGACACCCATGAGAATCAATGCTGAAATCCCACAACGCCTCATTACAGGATCCAGACTCACAAAGCTGAATAAGATGCAACAAATCAGGATCACGCCTTGGGCATCGGTAATACGATCCAACAAAATAGATCGAGCTCCCAAACTAAATAATAGAATAGGAGTATCAGAAGATGAACCTCGATCACGAATTTCACAAAAAGATAGAGTCTCAAGAATATGCCATTCTGCAAGCATCATAGAAATAACAGCCGAATGTTTGTGACTAAGCGCATCAGCAACACGATTACCCTTACCAGGGGTATACCGGATATCAAAGTCATAGGAAGCAAGAAACTCAAGCCAACGCTGTTGTCTCATATTGAGTTCCTTCTGAGTGAACAAATACTTCAAGGATTTATGATCGGTATAGAAAATGAAGCGCTCGCCCAATAAATAATGTCGCCAAATCTTCAAGGCAAAGACAATGGCGGCTAACACAAGATCATGAGTGGCATAGCGAACTTCATTCGGACGCAGTTGCCTAGAGGCATAAGCAACTACCCGATCCTTCTGCATAAGAACAACACCGAGACCACTACCACCAGCATCGGTGTAGACAACAAGATCATGATTCCCCTCGGGAACCACAAGAATAGGAGCATTAGTGAGAAGTTCCTTCAATGTCAGAAAGGAAGCTTCACACTTGTCGGACCAATCAAAACGAATGCCTTTCCGAGTAAGGCAAGTGAGAGGAAGCATAACACGGGAAAAATCCTTAATGAACCGACGGTAATAACCCGCCAATCCAAGGAAACTACGAATCTCATATACATTCTCAGGCCTCTTCCAATCCTGGATGGCTTCGATCTTTGAGGGATCGACAGAAATGCCATCGGAAGATACAACATGGCCTAAGAACTTAACCTTATTCTCCCAAAAATGGCACTTGGAGAATTTGGCTCTAAGCTGATGACGACGAAGAGTACTCAAGACAATTCTCAAGTGATTAGCATGCTCAGCTTCAGACTTAGAATAAATAAGGATATCATCAATGAACACAAGGACGAACTCATCGAGATATTCCCGGAATACTCGATTCATGAGATCAACAAAGAAAGCAGGAGCGTTCGTCAAACCGAATGGCATAACAAGCCACTCAAAAGAACCATAACGAGTGCGGAAAGCGGTAAGAGGTATGCTATCCTCCGCGACTCGTAACTGATGAAAACCAGTTGCAAGGTCTAGCTGAGAAAAGACTTTAGCACCACTCAATAGATCGAACATATCATCGATCCTAGGGAATGGATACCTATTCCTGATGGTTAACTCGTTAAGTTTGCGATAGTCAATGCAAAGCCTAAGAGATCCATCGGACTTCTTCACGAAAACGACCGCGGATTCCCACGAAGAAAAATTGGACTGAATCAACTGCTTGGACTCAAGCTCTAAAAGCTGCTTCTTGTGTTCCACATTTTCCCTTATAGACATTCTCGTGGGAGGACAACTAACTGGCTGCGCGCCTGGAATGAGATCAATGCGGAACTCAATTGCCTGCTTAGCTGGCAAACCAGAAACAGGCTCAAAAACATCAGAAAAGTCACAAGCAATAGGAATACGAGATATATTATCATCATCTCGCGAATCAAGAGAATACAAAGCCATTTCGGAATTATCCACATCCCAAAGAATAAGAGATAGCTGAGTAAGCGAATCCGGATGTCGAAGATATATAATTCTCTCCGAACAAATAATCCTGGCATCATATCTTACTAGCCAGTCCATAACCAAAATCATATCAAATTCTAGACAAGAAATAACGTGCAGATTCGGACGAAAAGAAAAGCCACATAAAACAATCTCAACATCATCACAAAGCATACTAAGGGTTGCGGATCCCCCAATAGGATTCGCAATCCTTAAAGAAGTAACCAAACAAGAAACATCCAAGGATAAATCATCGACGAGCTTCTTCGACACGAAAGAATGTGAAGCACCCGTATCGAAAAGAACTCGAATACTATGATCATGAAATAAAATAGACCCTTCCAAAATAGATGGATATATACCTTTAGGATGAGAAGGACCTTCAGAAGCCTTAGCAGCATAAAGCCTGCTAGACTTGGCACCAGCCGGAACATTAGGGCAAGCTGAAACATGATGACCTTCTTTCTTGCAATAGCGGCAGAAGAGAGGCCTAGGACAAGCTGGAATAATATGATCCGGAGGCCCACAATTGAAACACTTTCGAATGAAAGGTGTTCCAGAATGCTGAGGCTGAGAACTAGAACCACCAGTCTTCTTCTTCTTAGAAGGAAAAGACCTGGACTTCTGAATTGGAAGCGGCCTCTTGTTGGGGTTCTTGGAAACCTCAACATCAACATCACTATCACACTCCTTCTCGACGGTCTCGAGATGAAGTGCCGAATCAACCAACTCCTCAAAAGAAACTGAACAACAATAAACCTGCAACGTTACAAGGCATAACAAATACCTCTAAAGGAGATAACACAATCATCTAACAAAAGATGAATCATATGATAACAAGCCTCATATCATCGGCAACATATAGAAACAAAGGATAAGAATATCCCAAACCAAGCCAAAAGGCAAATAACAAATACCCATAAGGTATACAAGTTCCACAAGGTAAACGCTACGCATCATGCGGCACAAAAAGACCAGCACCGAAGGGCGATACCTAGGGAATATACATATGAATGAAACATTAGAAAATTTGTTCGAGCTCAGTACTGTACAAACAAGGATCCATGAGCCCGAAGACTCCAAACCCAATATCACCCATGCGGCTCATAACAACCAACATCGGAAGCGGTACTAAAGGGCAACCCAATATCACCCATGCGGCTCATAACGACCAACATCGGATGCGATACTATAGGCAACAAACCCGTAGGCACAAACCCGAAGGCACATACCCGAAGGCAACAAACTGTAGTGGTGAAGGTCAGAGACCTAGTACTGGACACCACTAACTGGCGGAATGTGTCATAACTCTCAAAAAGGAATCCGAAAAGTGGTAACGTGAGTCCCACAACCACTCGTTCGCACTAGACGGTTTACTATCCGTTAGTTAATTTCACACTCAAAGCAGTACAAAGTTCACCTCATATCATCGGTAAACCAAACCCGAAGGTTAAAACGATCAATTGAATAGGTCAGGAATTAATCGGAAGGATAAACGCACAGATTCATGGTCCGTGTTTTGCCCAACCATTTAATCACCCTTCCACTTCGCTCAAAGTGCGAAATTGTGTGTGCTTTAAATAGAATTTATAAATTGGAGAAGCGAGCTTTTAATACGATTTGAAGAAATCATTTATAAAAACCCGTGAATAAAGTCAAAAAGGAATCATCAAGGTCAAATATGCATAAATAACTAATTGGAATCATTATGTATCAATTAAATTTGGAAAAACTAAATGAACAAGGCAAGTTGGCAAAAACAGCATATTCAGATGTCTGAATCTGAAAATAAATTTGTTTTTCAAAACAGAATTCAGACGTCTGAATCCAAACTTCCAGACGTCTGAAATAGGCAATATTCGGCCTATTTCCTTTCTGGTTGAAAATTGCAAAATTCAGATGTCTGGGATATAATTTCAGACGTCTGAAACTCAATGTTCAGGCATTTCCTGAACCTAGGCCATTATGGCCAAACAAATCGAAAGCAATCAGATGTGTGTTGATTATGGGCTTACGTCAAACGACTACCCAACCTTAACGACACACCCAAACACTCCAAACAACATAAACATCATCCATATAAGGATTTTCAAAGATTTGGCTCCAAAAATCATAATTTGGCAATTTCATCGAATCAACCCAAATCAAAAGCAAAAGAACATATGAACAATTGTTAGGAATTCATACCTAACATCAACGAAATCAAGAGAAGTAGATGTGAGTTCAAAACTCACCTTATATCACAAAACAAAGAAGAAGGAGTACAATTTGCAAGGAGAAGACCAACAAATCTCCACTTCTACTCAACTAGCTTCAATCTAAGAATAAAACAAGTATTTTCTAAGTTTAGGTTTAGAAATTTCTGAGATTGAAGAGGGAAAGAGATAGAGAAGATGAAGAGGAGCTTACCAATGTCTTCTCTGTGATTTTGGAGCAAGAAATCACGTTGCAAGAGGAAACTAGGGCTTGCAATTTCTATTTCCTCTTCCCCTCCACCATTTTCAGTTTTGCTTAAGTTTGGAGGTGAGAAAATGAGTGAATGAGAAGAGATGGGCTGAGTTAGGTTAATTAGATAGCAAGTTGGCTGAACCCAAACCCAAAACCCAAATAGAAAAATTGCAAAAATTCACAAACTCCAAACATATCGAAGCTTATACTTAAAAAGATCACAAACGCCATTTTGGAACCAATGGATGTGGTTTCGAGTTCCAATTCGTCCATATGCAGAAAGTAACATTTCGGACCAAAATCCGACTAACGACGCTATGTTTAAATGAAACATTTTAAATATAAAATCGTTAAATATGCGGGTTGTTACAATCGTTTAGATCGATATTTAAATATAGCCTTCCGAGGCACAGTCTTGGAATCCGACGAAACCAGTTGCATTGGATCCGAAATAGTTAGTTATTATCGGATTTCAATTTTCGTAGCATTTGGTGTTATCGTTTGTCCGTATTGGTGAGAAATGTGTTGAAATTAAAATCGATAATTTAATATTTAAACTCGATTCAAAAAGCTATCTACCACAGATGACCGAATTAGGTTCCAAAACATGTTCCATTGTGTTCGAAATGTGGGTAAAACTTTATAAACGCCTGGCGGCATGTCTGATTCGGAGTTCGAGATTTCCCTATATATATATATAATACGATATATTTTGATTAAAAAAATAAAAATAAAATAATAAGCCGAAGCCTAAATCAGCCGACCTACTCTTATTGAGCCAACCTACATCTGATCGCGTCGCTTTCCTTTCGTTAAATATCACGACATCTCTTTCATTCCCTACTCGAGTTCGTGCAGAAGAGAATAAAAAAACAAAATCATTCATTTGTGCTCAACTCCAGATCGAAGGCGAGGGAGGGGACTCGCGTGAATCTTCTCTTCCACAGGAATCGAGTTTCGAAATCGGAAATAAAATTCAGGGTGGTCATATTCGAGAGGGTTTCGGCTTCACGTTAATTGTGGGTGAGGCTCGCAGCTTTGGGATGGCGAATGCGAGAGCGATTGGGTGGTCGCGAATGGAGTTTTTGTGAGTTTAGGGCTTGCGTGATGGAACTCGGCAATGTTGGTTAGGTAGTTGGCGGCGATACTCGACGACGAGTTTGAGATTTTCTGCCCTATTTTAATTTAACTCAATTAATATATATATATATATATGCAGAAAAGAAAGATAGGATCTTGAAAATCAGATCTTTACAAAGATACATATTTTACAGTACTAATATCTTATATGTTATGCAGTTTAAAATTTTAAGTTGATCTTAATATGTGTGAATGAACAGAAAAATATATATAATAATACACTGCAGCAAAGTATATATATACACAGTTTACATATTTCGAAATTTAATAATATATCTAGATAGATATATGGGTATGCAGTAAAGCAGAAAAGCTTATATAATATTTGAAAAATAAGGGGGATTTTAAAATGTTGAAAGTTATATAAAAATCAGATTTTTAACCCCTACAGATTATTTTTATAGGCGTAGTTTCAAAGAAAATAAATATATATATTTTCATTGACTGGTTCATATCAAATAATTTATTTAGGTGATTAATTTGTTAAATTAAATTTTTTTTTTAAAACCAAATTAATAGTTCAAATTAAATAAGTATGTAGTAATTAACTGTTCGATCAATTCAAATATCAATAAATTGTATAAATATTTACACAAGGTCAATAATCATGGAATCAAATCGAGAATAAAGTGGATTCGCAAATTTAAGGGGCAAAGGTGAGTTAATCTCACTCGACTGGGTTTTTATTTAAATTTAAAATGGTTAAATTTAAATAATTGGTTGAATGGTTGAATTGAATTGATGTGCTATATTATATATAGTAGTATATAGTATATATTGGTTGATTGTTTTTCCGCATTATATAGCGAATGAGACCCTATGCGCCGCATAATAGCGGATGATATTATATTAATCCCATATATCGCAATATTCCACGTCGAAGTGGAATTTGTATTGTGCTAACATCTGTGGATGCAGGAAAACAGGTTGGAGGGATCCAATTGGATTCCTCACAATATAGAAATTATTTTTATAATTTATGATGCATTTTATTTATATACTGCGAAAGATAAATTTGGGAATAAAATTGTGCCGAGTTGTGACCGGATAAGTATAATTTGGGATTTTAAAATATAAATAGAATAAGTTGGGTGGTTTGATAGATAATTATTTAATGTAATTAATAAAATATAATTACATAGGGAAGTAATTAATAAACAATTACTGGATGTAATCGGTTGAATGATGATTTGTTAACAGAAGTAAATTGGGTGTAATTACTTTGTGTATTAATCAAGATATTAAATAAGATAATTAATTAAGGAGTAATTAATTTATTAAATGAAGTAAATAAAAAGGGTAGATAATTACAGGTTGAGATAAATTAAAAGTGATTAATATATGTGGTTTAATTAATGATTAATTATTTAATGTAATTAAATCAGATTAGGATAAATTTAAATGTAAATGGAAAATCATTAATTTATATAATCAATGACATAATAAAAGATTGATTAATCAAGATTAATTAATCAATACTAAGTGATTTATGAGAAATTGATTAATAAGAATTAAGGATTAATGTAATTAATATAGTTAATTAATTTGTGAAGTAATTAAAGTTTAACTATTGATTTTAGTTAATGTTAACCCTATGCCGGTTATGACTCGCCGGTCTAATGCTTGGAAAGTGGGCCGACCTAACCATTCGCATTACTTGCCGACCCAATGGATAAAGGCGGGCCGACCTAGCATCTCAAAGAGTGTTGCCGACCTAAAGGATGCGGGGAAGGATCCGATCTAACTCGATGCCGACCTAACTGGTTAAGAAAGCGTACCGACTTAACGCTGCAAAGAGATTCCGACCTAAGGTTTGAAGTAACCCACCGTCTTAATATATTCACCGATCCAACATCTTAAGAGTGATGCCGACCCAAGAATGGCCGACCTAAATAGCTCAGGAGAGGTCCCGACTTAACTCTCAAGAGGCGTACCGACCTAATGGTTAAAGGGAAATCCCGACCTAGAGACTTACATAGCCTACCGACTTGACATACTACCGATCTAACTATGATGAACCGCAACCGACCCAGGGAGATGAAGGGTGAAACGGTGCAACCATTTAACACGTAGCACGTTAGACCGGCGGCGACTTAGTCTAAGTCGGAAACGACTTAGGACTTGTGTGAATCCATCGAAGACAGGTAAACACGGCTTGACCATATCAGGGCTCTTATAGGTCGGCCACGACTTAACTGGGTCGGTGAGGAGTTAAGACCGAGCTTAGGTCCAAAATCTTTGCCTATAAATACCAACCTACCTCCAACATTAAAAGGACTTTTGGTCAATCAATTTCAAGCACCATTACTCTGCCGAATTCTAGACTACTTCAACACTTAAAGCTTTTGAGATTCAAAGAACGTCTAAAAGAACTTCATGAAGAAATCATCTACATCCACCACGGATTTGAAGATTTTTGTCAACATCGAAGTTTGAGCCACTTGTTCTAAGTCTTTTGTAATTCAAAGTGTGTTGTACTTGAGAAGATTTGTATCAACTTGTAACGTGATCATCAATAAAAGTACTTAAAGTGGACGTAGGCTATTCCCATAAGCCGAACCACTATAAAATTGCTGTTGTTTGCTGCTTTTCTGCTATTACTTGCTTATAATTCTTTCCCGATCTATCGGGTGGTGCTTTCACAACTACACTTCACACACCGGGGTGTTAGCGTTCAAATTTAAGCGTTAACATTTTTGGTGCTTTCACTGAGAATTGAACTCAGGACAGCTGTCATCATTGCTTCGCAGAGATTTGAAGAAAGAATTTCCTTAAAAACCAGAAGTATATCTGAAATTATGGCTCCTGGAAGGAAAAGTAGATCTATCAGATCTGGAAACATTCAAGAGGGAACCTCCGCTTCCCCTGTGCCTAATCTACCCACTCCGTCTGTTGGAGTTACAAAAGCGGAATTGGATGCTGTGATTCTAGGGCTAAACCAGCAGATAAACGCCCAAAATGCACAACTAGAGGCTCAAAGTGCCCAGAATGCTCTCATTCTGAATAAGTTGAACGACTTACTTGGGGCAAACAATCAACCGGTTGGTAATGAAAGGAACTATGCTGGCAACATTCACGATGTTAATGAAAGGAATGCTCCTGAAAGGCCTACTAGTCCCTTTGAGCAGGCAGTACCTGACGCCGGTGGATCTAGAACTCGGCATGATGAGGAATATCTTTCTGGAATGGTCCGGCAGATCATGAAAGAAAGTATGCAAAGGGTTGAAGATGAGAAGGAATGGGGTTTCGCTCCAAGTAAAACTCCGTTTACTGAAAAAATCTTGAAGGAGGAATTTCCAAGGAAGTTTGTCCCTCCGACTATTCCAGCTTACAAAGGGACGAGTGATCCGAATGAGTTCCTGTATAAATATGACTGGCACATGACAGGTGCCAGGGCCTCCGACGAAATAAAGTGCCGATATTTCCCCGTATACCTGGAAGGCGTGGCTTTACTGTGGTTCACCAAGTTACCAGTCCGATCTATCGATCAGTTTTCAGACTTGACCAGAAAATTCAAGGAGCAGTTTAGACTATATGCTTCGAAGGCCAAGGATATTATGTCACTATCGAGTTTAGAGCAGAATCCTGGTGAGTCTATCAGATCCTTCTTGAACCGCTTCAATATAGCACTGGCTGAGGTGGACAATGCTGAACCACGAATGATATTGAGTTATCTAATGAGGGCTATCGATAAGTCAAGCGAATTTGGGAAATGGTTAAATATGAAGGAGCCAACCTCTCTCGAAAAGTTCTACAAAAAAGCAGACGAATTCATTCGCTTGGAAAGCCGTCCTTTACCAGTAAAGACAGTGTTGGAAAAAGCAGAAGACAACACTGTCGCTCCACGCAAGAATGAATCGGTGGGGCAAAAAAGGGAGAATAGTAATGGGAAGAAACAGGGTAATCTGAAGAAGCCCCGATCCTTCAAGCCATCAGAATATACTCCATTATCACATACACCGGACCACATCTACCTGGCCACTAAAGATTCCGTCGATTTCCCTAAACCTATCCCTTTGAGAACTGGGAGAAAAGCCATACAAAGTGGGAAATTCTGCCGCTTCCACAATCAACCAGGTCATGAAACTGATGAATGCCGCCAGCTGAAAAATCTGATTGAAGAGTTGCTAAGAGAAAACAAGTTGCAGCAATTCGTGAAAAAGAATAGCAACAATCCTGCATCGTCGAGTCAGGGGCAGCGGGCTCCTGTTCATCAGCCTGGGGCAGGAGAGAAAGCTACGGGGCATGAATCTGGAAGGCCCGTTATCAATGTCATTTCAGGAGGACCTCACCCAGCTGGCAAAAGTTGGGGTGCGATGGATAGATATTCCAGGGCTTTGAAATATGCTCCAGCCGAAGAAGACGTCTTTGTTCTAGAAGACACTACGCCCCTTAAACAACAGAAAACTTTCAGTGATGATATTATTTTCAGATCCAGAGATTCCACAGGTATTGAAGCTCCTACTTTAGATCCCTTGGTCATCTCGGCTGGTATTGGACCAGCCATTGTCAGAAGAGTCCTCATTGACTGCGGAGCATCATGTAATATTCTCTTCAAGAAGACATTTGACCAGATGAAAATCCCTATGATCGATGTGCAAGCCTCATCACAGAAAATCGTTGGCTTCACTGGGGAGCCAAAGCAACCAGTAGGAACCATCGATCTGTTTGTAGAACTTGGGGAAGGAGAAAGGAAAGTGGTCCGAAAGCAAACCTTTGTGATCGTCGACGAATATTCTGCTTATAATGCTTTTCTTGGCCGTCCAACACTCGCAGCATTCAAAGCTATCCTAGCCCCGTGGTGCCTCACTATTAAATTTCCTACTGACAATGGAGTAGGAGTTATAAAAGGGGATCAAAATGCTGCGCGAGAATGCTATTGGACAGAGCTGCGAGAGTCAAGAAAAAGGGAGATGGGAAAGGATGCGGGAACTCCAGTCCGCATCAAGGAACCAGCTTTGTAGCAATTACAGAGCGGACCCTGCACTGGCGAGCACAGCGGGGCACGGAAAGAAATGGATCCCAGAAAAGCCAGTACAGGGGAGAATAGAGTAGTACCGGTGGAAACGACAATTCCGGTACCTGTTGACCCAAAGGACCCAAATAAGGTGTTAAATTTGGGTTCACAGCTTAATGTGTCAATTCAGAATGTCTTGATATCTTTCCTGAAAGCAAATCTGGATATCTTTGCTTGGACTCATGCCGATATGTGTGGGATATCCCCAGAAGTTGCAGTACACGCTCTGAATATTGACCCAAAGTTTACGCCAGTTAAACAGAAAAGAAGAACCCAAGGTCCAGAAAGGTCAGCAGCATTAAAAGAAGAAGTTGATCGACTCATGGAAAATAACTTCATCAAAGAATCTACATATCCGAATTGGGTTTCAAATCTTGTGTTGGTGAAAAAAGCTAATGGAAAATGGAGAGTGTGCATCGATTTTTCTGATCTAAACAAGGCTTGCCCCAAAGATTGCTTCCCATTACCCAGGATCGATCAACTGGTAGACGGAACTGCGGGACATGAATTGTTATCCTTCATGGATGCCTACTCCGGTTATAACCAAATCATGATGCATGAGCCGGATCAGGAGGATACAAGCTTTATCACTGATGTTGGACTTTATTGCTATAGAGTTATGCCCTTCGGATTGAAAAACGCAGGGGCAACCTACCAAAGACTTGTTAATGCTATGTTCAAACCGCAATTGGGCAAAACTATGGAAGTCTACGTCGACGACATGTTAGTGAAGTCCAGGAAAGCAGTGGATCACATTGAACACTTAGCAGAAATGTTCGCAGTCCTCCGGAAATACAGAATGAAACTTAACCCTCTGAAATGTACATTTGGGGTCGAATCCGGAAAGTTCTTAGGTTTTATCGTCAGTGCTAGGGGCATTGAGGCCAGTCCAGCTCAAATTACCGCCTTAAAAGAAGTTAAAGCTCCTAGAACGAAGAAGGAATTGCAAAGTCTCAACGGAAAGGTCGCCGCTTTGAGTCGGTTCATTTCCAAAGCTACTGATAAATGCATCCCATTCTTCGATGCCCTGAAAAAAGGAAAGAAGAACTTTGAATGGACTCCCGAGTGCCAAAAGGCTTTTGAAGAGTTGATCCGTCATATGGAAACACCTCCGATACTTTCTAGACCAGGCAGTGGTGAGGATCTTCTTATATACTTGGCAGTATCATCTCATGCTCTAAGTGCAGCGCTGATACGGGAAGACAAAAGGATTCAACATCCAGTTTACTATATCAGCAAAAGACTCACTGGGGCAGAGCTGAATTACTCCAAGTTGGAAAAACTCGCCTATTGCCTACTAGTTGCATCGAGGAAACTGAGGCAATATTTCCAAGCTCATCCTATTAAAGTGCTCACTGATCAACCTCTAAAGCAAGTCCTATTTCGCCCAGAAACTTCGGGTCGCCTTCTAAAATGGAACATTGAACTCAGTCAATATGACATCACTTATCATCTCCGAAAAGCAATCAACGGACAAGCTTTAGCTGATTTCATTGCAGAATTCACAGAGAAAGATAATGGTGAGGAAAAAGCGATCAATGATTCTCCAATCCAGTGGAAGATGTATGTTGATGGCGCAAGAAATGACTACTGTTCTGGAGCCGGAGTGGTACTTGAAACTCCTGAAGGTCGATCATTATGTTATGCACTAAGATTGGAATTCCCTTCAACAAACAATGAAGCGGAATATGAAGCTCTTATTGCAGGTCTGAAAATCGCTAAAGAGCTAAACATTCGAGCATTACAAATTTTCAGTGATTCTCAGCTTATCGTATGTCAAGTCAAGAAGGAATTTCAAGCAAAAGGTGGAAACCTGCCTTCCTACTTGTCAAAGGCTTGGGAACTCCTATATGAACTCGATCACTATTCAATAGGCCACATTCCTCGTGAAGAGAATATGAAGGCAGATTCCCTAGCAAAGTATTCAAGTTCTGGTGAAGCTCAACTTTTGGGATTGGTCCCTGTAAAAGTCCTTTCAGCGCCAAGTATAGACGAGATGGATATAGACTGGATTATGAATGCATCTCAAGAACAAGAGTCATGGATGACTCCAATACTGGATTACCTACTCAGGGGTTCTCTGCCAGAAAACTCGATAGAAAGACGAAATCTTCTAAGGAAGGCCTCTCGCTATGTAATTCAGGATGGCCGATTGTACAGATGGGGATTCTCAATGCCATTGCTTCGATGTGTATCCCGGGAAGAGTCCAGAACAATCCTAGCTGAAGTGCATGGAGGAGAATGCGGTGATCATTCAGGTGGTCAAACACTAGCAAAGAAAATTCTCCGATACGGATATTTTTGGCCAGAAATTAATCGGGATGCTGCAGATTACTCCCGAAAATGTGACAAATGCCAAAGATATGCCAAAATTCCTAGAGCACCTTCTACCGAACTCACACAGATGGTCAGTCCATGGCCATTTGCAATTTGGGGAATGGATCTCATTGGGCCGCTACCAACTGCTAAATCAGGGATTAAATATGCTATTGTTGCAGTTGATTATTTTACTAAGTGGGCTGAAGCTGAACCATTGGCTACTATCACTTCTAAGAAAATGATAAGCTTTGTGACCAAGAATATCATTTGCAGATACGGTGTGCCTCAGAAAATAATCACAGACAATGGTACTCAGTTTGAAAGCGAGGAATTCCAGGATTTTTGTAAACGATTCAAAATCCAGAAAAGCTTTTCGGCAGTAGCTCATCCGCAGGCAAACGGGCAAGTGGAAGCAGTAAACAAGATCATCAAATCAACCATCAAAAAGCAACTCGAAAAAGCAAAAGGTGGTTGGGTCGATAAACTACCACTTGCACTATGGGCATACAGAACTACTCACAAAACTGCAACTGGGCATACTCCTTTTTCGTTAGCATACGGATCGGAAGCAATGATCCCGGTTGAAACAGAGGTCCCTTCACACAGAAGAATCCATTTCAATCAAGAAGAAAATGAAAAGCTGCAACTTGAAGCGCTGGATCTCCTTGATGAAAAAAGAGATGAAGCTAACCTCAGAGTTGCAGCTCATCAGCAAAGGATAGCCAGACATTTCAATTCCAAAGTTCGTCAACGCAGCTTTGAAATTGGAGATCTAGTCTTGAAAAGAATTATGACCGCAACAGGTGTGTTTGGGCCAAATTGGGAAGGACCATATGTAATAGGTCAGAAGCTTCTTGACGGCACATTCAAGCTCACCACTGTTGATGGAGATCAAATTCCAAGGGCATGGAACAGCAACCACTTGCGTCCATACTTTACTTGAAAATTTTGTTGAAAAATTGTAAAAAGAATTATGAATGTATGATTCTTGTAATTGAAAGCAATTGTGAAACTGATGCAAGTAAATAATGAAAGAATATAAAGTGGATGTAGGCCCAATTTCATGGCCGAACCACTATAAATCTTGTGTTCCTTATTATCATTATATGTTTGCTTTGTTTTCGATATAAAAATACATAAAATATATTGCTAAAATGTCGACTTAAATTTTTGCAGACAATGGAAATAAAACTTGCGCATAATAAGACCGAGCGATTCTCACCATCATTCAACAAACAAATTTCAAGTCACAAAGACCCCGAATTCAAATCCTAGATAGGAAATACTTCAATTGAATGGCTAATGATTTCGATAGAAACGAGCCCTTGCTGATAAATTGAGATTGTTTGAACAAACAAACATCCAATTAGGAAGCTAGTGCCCGTTCTCACGAACTTGCCTGGCAATGAAGTACACTTCCTTGGATTAAACAAGCCACTTGTGAGAGAAAGGGGAATGAAAACTTGAAGGAAAAAAAAGAGGATCGCTGAAAAGGCATAAGCAAGTGAACAGAGGAACAACCAAAGCTACCATCAGCGGCACAAGTCCTCTTCGGAGGCGCAACTCTTCGGAGGATAAAAGACCTCTAACGGGTCATACGCCACAAAAAAGAAAGTTCTCTACTCAACAAAAAAGATTGGAGGAGTCATGACCCTCCAACCATGAGAGAGTAACTTCCAGGCGATGAAAACCCTCTCTGAGGCACATTTCACCAGGAGTTGAAGTGTTATAACCGCTCTTCGGGATTTCACTTCACCAGAGTTGAAATGCAAACAAAATAAAAGCCCTCTTCGGAGGCCCATTTCACCAGGAGTTGAAGTGTTATAACCGCTCTTCGGGATTTCACTTCACCAGAGTTGAAATGTAAACAAAATAAAAGCCCTCTTCGGAGGCCCATTTCACCAGGAGTTGAAGTATTATAACCGCTCTTCGGAATCTCACTTCACCAAAGTTGAAATGCAAAAACAAAGACCTTCTTGAAAGCCCACGTTTCACCGAGATTGAAATAAAACTTCCAAGTGTTGAAACGTGAAAAGGCTTTCTTCGAAGGCACAACTCTTTGGGGGTACACGTTTCACCGAGATTGAAATAAAACTTCCAAGTGTTGAAACGTAAAAAATCCCTCCTTAGAGGTACGACCCCCTCCCGGGGACACAATCAAGAAAAAAGACCTCTTTGGAAGCACACGTTTCACCGAGATTGAAATAAAACTTCCAAGTGTTGAAACGTGAAAAGGCTTTCTTCGAAGGCACAACTCTTTGGGGGTACACGTTTCACCGAGATTGAAATAAAACTTCCAAGTGTTGAAACGTGAAAAATCCCTCCTCAGAGGTACAATTTTGCATAAAAAAAAAATCCTCATCAAAAGCGTACTTTAACTTTCAAATGGAAAATGATCGTAAAAAGAAAAGAAGTTAAAGTACCCTTCAGAGGTCCGCTTTCCCACATAGAGGAATTCACTTGGTAAAATATGCACATAAGTAAAAGAAAAAAGTGATTTCTTCGAACGACAAAGCGTAAAAACTTATACGAAGGGAGTTGTACTCTATAAAATTTTCTTTAAAGAATAAAATAATTATTCTTTAACAAATAAGAGTGCAAGTCCCCTCGAAGTATAAAACATTGCAACAAGCTTAAGGTATGGGGGCAACATGGTATAGTAGTATAGCTGCATCAGTAAAGTAATACTCAAACAACATACCATAAGCCCGCTGCAATGTTATATAAACAAACTTGTGCAAAAATAAATAGTAAATGCATTCTCAAATTCAAACAGAAGTTTGTACAAACGAAGAATCATTTTATTCAACTATAATGCGGATACAGGTTTTCAAGATAAAAGCGGGGGCCGATACCCGCACAACTCTCGGCCAGTTCATGTAAAAGACAAAAAGCTAAAATCTTCACTTCTTCTTCCCTCCTTTGGATCCTTTACCCGGTCGAATGGCCAGCTTTCCAGGTCGGCCAGTGGGTATAAGGGAAGTAGGAGAGGTAGGTGTAACCGGTTCAACTTCCGGCTCCTCTTCAGTGGCGGTGATTTTCTTCCCCCTCCTCTTTGATATCCCACGCTTCTCTCTCCTTTGTGAGGAAGACTCACTCCCCGGAGTGACAAGTTTTGATAGAACAATGTCATCAGAAGGAGTCCGTTCCGGGGATATGTCACCTCCCTCAGGTCTCTCATCTTTCTGCTCTTGTGAAGTGATGGGATCATCCAAGCCGTGAAGAGCCTCTATTTGTTCCTCCTGTGATCCAGGTTGCGAGGCAGAAGGAGGCACCGCCTGAAGAGATGAAGGAAGGATGACCGGAGGAGTAGAAGTTTGAGCAGTGCTTGGTACTTTCTCTACAGAAGAAAAAAGGTTAAAGTCAGTAAAAAGAGGAGATGAAGGTTCACCAATGAAATCAGTAAAGAGAGGAGATGAAGGCTCGTCAAGGTTGAGAAAATAGCCAAGGAGCTCGTGAAACTCATGTGAAATAAACGAGTAACCCGCTTGAGCAGAATTGACAGTAGCGAGATTAACAGTGAAGTTACCTGGAGAAGCTGGTTTCCTGATATCGACTTCATAAGCTTGCACATCAGCACTCTCTTCACCCTCGTCTCCGCCTTGTGTGCTTGTAATATCAGCGGTAACTTTGGTGGGAGATGCGAGTTGGGAACTAGAACCAATAATGTCGACTTCAGACGAAGAAGGTGGCTGGACTAGAGTAGTTGAAGTGGTTTTCCCCAGCTGGTCCCCTTCCGTCACCTCGGTTCTTAGTTTGGCAAGTTGTTCCTTTCCCCTGGCAAGAGCAGCGCGAGCGTCTTCATCAAAATAATGCCTTTCCAGGGCTGACTCGTCATAACCAGCACCTTCAGCACCAAGCATATCGAGGGCGGCCTCCCACACTTCAGCTAAAGTGATCTCGTACTTGGGACCAAGAAAGGCGAGGCTTCCACGCCCCAAGACGCTATGCAAGTAGAAGTCGAATAGTGTTGAGCCGAAGCTGTTTTTGGTCGCCTCATGAGATTCTTCGGCTGCGATTTTGCCGGCGACAGCCTCATCGCGCTCCCTTTCAGTTTTGGCAAGCTGAAGCTTAAGCATTTGTATCTCCGCCTCCTGGGAGTTGTTTTTCTTTCGAAGCTCAGCAATATCAGAGACATAGCCTTCACTGATTCTTTTTTGTGCCTCGAGCCTATCTTCGGCATCCCTCTGACTGGCATGAGCATCTCTAACTTGTCTGAGAAGCACTTCTTCTTTTTGAGAGTATGAAGTAGAGGAAGCAGCAAGCTCATCTTTCAACTTCTCAACCTTTGCTTCGAGCTCCTCGTTATAGGAAGTTATGCTCCTCATTTCGGTGTCGTGCTGCTCAAGCACCTTTTGCCACTCAGCCTTATCGTTTTCCATGGTGAGCATAGCCTCTAAGTTGGCGCGGTTAACTCGTTGAAGCTCATCAACAAGCTTCTGCCAGTTTGACATCCTCTCGATATCAAGTTTAACGGCGTCAAGATTTCGTAGCATAGCAGGCTTGTCAATAGGGACTAGGTCGAGATCGAACCTCACACCCTTTAAACACCATTGTGGAAAACGACTTTGTAAAGTGGCCGGGCCAGGTCCCACTTGAAATTTAGGCCTGCTTATTATTGTCTGGATGTCCTCCTTCCCAAGAGCAGGAGAGTCGGAAGTAATGTCAAGAGGGGCAGGGGCAGTAGGCTTTTCGGGAATAGTGGAACCATGTCTCTCACCATGTCGGGCTCGTTTGCTTGAATCTTCAGCTACATGACCTTTTCCTCGGTCGTCGTGAGATTTCCTTTTGTGCGAGTCATCACTCCTCTGCAGAGAATCATGGTGCTCATCCCTATCCCTTCTGTCATAATGCTCTTCTGCATCCCTCCTTTCACGAGCCTTTTGAGCAGCCCTCTCTTCGTCAGACTCTCTATAGGAGGGAAAGTAACGCCGATAATCATATTGACCACGCCCCCCGTAGCGTCGGAAATCCTGATAATATGATCCGCCGCGTGTCATTGAAGAATCTGAAATAAGAAAAGATAAGCTTTAGAAATCTTTAAAGTATAAGAAGATAAGTGCATAAATGTGCTGGAAAATCCTATGTGTTGTGTGATGTGCAAGCTACACGCATTAAGCTACAAACCACTCTTTGGTGCAGAGGTGATGATAGCTTGGGTATGAGGAGTTGATGTTTGTGTTGGTGTTTGTCGAAGAAGAGACGTCGCCTCAATTACAGGAGAGATAGTTTTAGATACGTCATCTCTAAAAAGCTCCTGCGAAGTCACTATTATGTCGCTCAACCCCTCATAAACATCGTCACCATCATGCTTGGTGGGACTTGTTTTCTCAATTCCTACATCAGCTAATCCCCCGAGAGGCCGTGAAGGTTCTTCTTCTTCCTCGATCGGGGCAAGCACCGTCTTACTAGATGACCCCATAATGTCGGTAGGAGTGGAACACTTCACCAATGAAGCTTCAATATTAGACTCTTTTGATGTAAGTTGTTCGACAGTAACCGGGGCATCAGGAGTTTTCATCGGAGAATCGGGAACTTCTGTTGGAACTTCATGAGCATGTGTAGAACGAGAAGCGTGTAGAAGCCCGTATTGGTGTAAAAATTCATCCTTCAGCAGAAATTTTATGCTCCTTTCTTCCGCAGCCACGGCACTCAACCTCTCAAAAACTTGTTTATGAATCGTATCTCTAGAAGGGAGAGGAAGTGCTGAAAAGAGCAAAGAATGAAGTTAGCAACTGAAAGTTCGGATCTCGAAAAAAGTTTCAAAAACGAAAAAATGGAAACACTAGTCTTACTTCCTATTCTCCAGATGGCATAAAACCCTGGAGGGCAGCGAGCAAAGAAAAACTGGTTCAAAAATCCATGAACACTTTCAGTGAGATCGGAAAGGAGCTTGCGGTTTCTAGCACTTCTCACAATAATGAGTGAAGGATGATCTTTACTCTTTGTAAACGAGCACAGATAGCGAATTTCTTCAAAACTCGGTAGGCGATCAAGAGTTCTTCTAAACAAAACACACAACCCCATCAAGATGGCATAACCATTAGGATGAAGTTGAAATGGAGAGATCGTCAACCGGAGAAGAAGAGTTCGAAGGAAGTCATTGAAAGGGGGAATTGCCCCACTTAAGCACATTTGGCGATTGGCTGCAACAAAACCATAAGGAGGATTATCAGCAGTGTCGCTTGGCCCGGGCAATAAGACATCACTTTCAGCAAAGCCGAATTGAGTGCGTATCTGAATAAACATTCTTGGGGTTAGAATGGTCGAAGTTCTCTCCGGAGGATTCTCTATGGGAACAGCTACCGGGAAAGTCTCTTCCTCTTGAGCTACCATTTCTTCTTGTTGGAGGGAAGTCATTCTACATAAACCACTGGGTATTCAAACATGAAGGTGCACGTTTCCTAAAGTGTGTGAAGTGTTGTACAAGTATCAATCAAACAATAAGCAAAGGCAACTGGAATAAAACCTAACAAACATTTGTTAGTTATAAAGACCAGGAATCTTTGTTTTGAGTTTGAATATGCAAATATAATGTTGATGCAAACAAGTCAGTTCAAATTGTTGATACTTTGCATTAATATTCTACTTTAGTCGATTAATTCACAACATTTCATGCATTATATTCATGATGCTTATCTTGTCTTGACTAATCTGCCATTTAATATGGGCTGTCAATGGCAGTATGTGCGCCTTGTTTTCCTTTGTTTGTTTGTTATTCTCAACAGGTTGGTAGCTTAAAAATGAGAATGATCTGTGAAGTGACATAATGTGTTTAAACAAATTTAAAGTTGGGGCAGTTCAAAGTTTAATCCCTGTTCAAAGTTTGATCATAGTTCAAAGTTTATTCCACTTAAATTGGCAGTCCAAGTCAAAATGATTAAAGTTAGTTGACACTCTCAAGTGCCAGCATGTCCAAGGCCTAAGTCGTATCTCGGCTACAACCTAAAAAAAAAAAAAAAGGCTAAGTCTGAAGTTGGCCGAAATCATAGCAATTCGATTCGGCAAGCTTGGTTAAATGCTTAAGTGCTAACTCGGTTATGCCTTAAGAATCTCCCACACATTAATGTAGGGTTCCTACTCCTTTAACTCGGCAGTTCCCTAGGTCGCAAGAGAGAGGTGGGGAAGCAGGCCCTGATTCAAAAGGAAAAAAGTTTCTCCAAGTATTAACCCGGTCGCGGTTCAGGCCTTAAAGGTTAGGTCGGTAAGTTTCCCCAAGTATTGGCTCGGTACCGACTCAAGATTCATGTCGCACCCAATCAGATCGGCCATAAGTTAGGTCACCTAAAATCACGTCCAAGCCGGTATCTCGCTCAACCCGTTAGCCCAATAACCACTCCACCCACAAAAACCCCTATCCCATTCATGATACTTCATGCTACTGGATCATCCACTAAACCAATTCGAAACTATTACGAATCTAACACCTCGCAATCCCAACCGGCTATCTTAAAGCAATAAACCATCTTCGTCGCTTCGTTGTTCATTTAAAGCTAAAAACCGAGCAATTCAAGCTTCATCAAACACAGGTGAAGTGAGATTCGTAATAATGCAATGCTCAAAGGGGTGAGTTAGGCTCGAATGGAATTCGTGAATCAATGACAACAAGGAATCGAGGGTAGATTCACTTACGTGACAAGCAGCAAGGATTATCAATGATCGATTGGGAGGAAATCGCCTTTATGGATCTGAGAGTGCTTTAATGGCGGAATCGAGCAAGAAATTAAATGAAGGAGAAGAAGGAAGAGAGCCAATTTATATCACACGGTGAAGAAATGTGAAACGGCGCCAACTGATAGGTCGTGCGGGACCTACCGACCTAGGAGGAGCCGAGCTAAGAAGTATCGAAGCACACGACTTAATCTTAAGGCGTATACTTCGAGGGGCAAATGTTAACCCTATGCCGGTTATGACTCGCCGGTCTAATGCTTGGAAAGTGGGCCGACCTAACCATTCGCATTACTTGCCGACCCAATGGATAAAGGCGGGCCGACCTAGCATCTCAAAGAGTGTTGCCGACCTAAAGGATGCGGGGAAGGATCCGATCTAACTCGATGCCGACCTAACTGGTTAAGAAAGCGTACCGACTTAACGCTGCAAAGAGATTCCGACCTAAGGTTTGAAGTAACCCACCGTCTTAATATATTCACCGATCCAACATCTTAAGAGTGATGCCGACCCAAGAATGGCCGACCTAAATAGCTCAGGAGAGGTCCCGACTTAACTCTCAAGAGGCGTACCGACCTAATGGTTAAAGGGAAATCCCGACCTAGAGACTTACATAGCCTACCGACTTGACATACTACCGATCTAACTACGATGAACCGCAACCGACCCAGGGAGATGAAGGGTGAAACGGTGCAACCATTTAACACGTAGCACGTTAGACCGGCGGCGACTTAGTCTAAGTCGGAAACGACTTAGGACTTGTGTGAATCCATCGAAGACAGGTAAACACGGCTTGACCATATCAGGGCTCTTATAGGTCGGCCACGACTTAACTGGGTCGGTGAGGAGTTAAGACCGAGCTTAGGTCCAAAATCTTTGCCTATAAATACCAACCTACCTCCAACATTAAAAGGACTTTTGGTCAATCAATTTCAAGCACCATTACTCTGCCGAATTCTAGACTACTTCAACACTTAAAGCTTTTGAGATTCAAAGAACGTCTAAAAGAACTTCATGAAGAAATCATCTACATCCACCACGGATTTGAAGATTTTTGTCAACATCGAAGTTTGAGCCACTTGTTCTAAGTCTTTTGTAATTCAAAGTGTGTTGTACTTGAGAAGATTTGTATCAACTTGTAACGTGATCATCAATAAAAGTACTTAAAGTGGACGTAGGCTATTCCCATAAGCCGAACCACTATAAAATTGCTGTTGTTTGCTGCTTTTCTGCTATTACTTGCTTATAATTCTTTCCCGATCTATCGGGTGGTGCTTTCACAACTACACTTCACACACCGGGGTGTTAGCGTTCAAATTTAAGCGTTAACAGTTAAGAATAATTAATTTTTGAAATTAATTAAAGATAATTAATTAAATGTAATTGAAGAATAATTAATCCAGGTTGATTAATTAAGATGGATAATTAAAGGATGATAAATTAATTGATTTGAAATTAATTAATGTTAAATGAAGGAATCTAAGTGATCGAGGTTAGTAATTCAATTTGAATTAATTAAATAAATTTGGAAGTGATCAAGTTGCTTATGGATGATTGAATGGTATTGGATGCCTTGAATGAGACTCGAAGAGATCGGGGTCGGGTATTAGGAAATACCCGAAAACACTTCGAATTTTTATAAATTGATATGTGGAATCAATAGGATGGAATGAAATGATTTAAGTGAATTGGACTATTTAATCTAAATTTTGGTACTTAGGAAATTGATGTGTGAAATAGATGATGTCTATAACAAATGGTGAATTTTTAAATTAATATGAGTTACCCCAGGTTTATATAAGTTGTATGCTTTGTGTTCCATGTTGAATGAGCTTACTCACGCTGGTTTCCGGCCTGACTCGGGTGTTACTTTGATGTATTGCTCGGGTCAGACCGAGTATTACAGATTTTTCAAGTAAGGATGTTCTGGAGCTTAGGAGACGGGTTGGAAGGCAACAACGTATGGAGTGTTCCCAATGTATTATATTATTGTATATCTGGGACTTGATGATTGTGTATACCTAGTGTCTGTATACTTGTGTAACTCCGATGAATCATGTTATATTAATTGACAGATACAGAATTTCTTTGTATAACTGATATTATTTGTTATTATATTTTGATCCGCTGCGAATGTGAGAATTTGTGTTGTGTTTTTTTGTTCCTTCTTCTTCTATCTCCTTCTTTTTCCTAACTATCTGGAATTTTTGGGATTGAAAATTTCGGGTAGTTACAGTTGGTATCAGAGCCGAAGGTTAAGTGAGAACCTTGGCTCAGTTGGGATTACTTATTAAGGATAGGGTCAATGATACCCTAGAATGAGTTGAGTGTGTGTGTGTGTGTGTGTATACATACATACATACATATATATATATATATATATATATATATATGTATGTATATATATATAAGCGCATACTTGTTATTTTCTTATATAAAGGTTTTAAATGATTTTATATAAGAATATATTCTGATATATAAGAAATATTTCTTTCTAATAAATATTAAGGTAATTGGTTGTTATATTGTTTGAAAAATTTAATAATGAGAATTAAGTAATAGAAACACAACCAAATGAAAATTAAGTGAAAATAAGTTTGAAATGGATTCATAATTAAATGGTATAAAGAGATAAGTTGATTTGATTTAAAGGCTTAAGTCAACATTTACAAATTTAACTCGAATTTATATAATTCGAGATGGTTTAAATTTGAAATTTGAATTGAATTCATTCAAATTAAATCTAATTTAAATTAATTGGATTTGAGATTGAAGATTTATAAGTTTAAAAATTTAAATGGATAATTTGGATTGGATTAAGTTGAAATGATGTTGAAATTGAAGTGGGTTCAATTGATATTAGTCCAAATTGATTGGAAAAAAATGAAATTATAATTAAAGTTGATGTAACGACCCAGGATTTTTAGTAATTAAAATTTGAATATTTAATTAATTTTAAATATTAATAAGTGAATTTATAAGTCGAATAAATTTTATTTCGAATTATTGGATTTAATTGGATAATTAAATCGATAATTTAATATGTTAAATTATGGAAATAATTGAAAATTGAGTTAAATATGATTGAAAATGATTTTTAAAATTTTATTTTATCATATTTGAGTTAGAATGATATTTTAGAACTTTTAAAATCGAATTAAAAGTTTATTTGTGAAAATTGAATATTTTAATATTAAAATCGACTAGTGAAAATAGTGAATTTTTGAACAGTCTCAGAATTGGACGAAACCAGTTCCATTGGATCCGTAATAGTTAGTTGTTACCGGATTTCAATTTTCGTGTCAATCGGAGTTATCGTTTGATCGTGGCAGCTCGAAACGCATCGAATTGTTTTTAATATTAATTTAGCGAGTTAAAATAGTCATTTTTGAAAAAGTCTCGGATTTCGACGAAACCAGTTTCATCGAATCCGTAATGTGATATTATTGTAAGGTTTCAAATTTCGTGTCAATCGGATTTATCGTTTGTCCGGTACAAATTAGAACGCCTAGAAAATCGTTTAAATCGGTTTAATTTAAATTGAACGTTTATTGCCACAACTCGCACAGATGTCCGAATTAGCTTCCGAAACCTGTTCCATTGTGTCTGGAACGTGGGGTAAACCGTAGAAACGCTTGTTACGGTGCGTGAATCGGAGTTCGGAATTTCCGGAATGAATAGTGTCGTTCGATTCTCTATAAATAGCCCCCTCTCTCTCTAAAAAAAAAAAATATATAAACCTAACCCTAGCCGCCACTGCCCAGAAACCAATGGCCGAAAATTGGCAGTTTTCTCTCCTCAATCTCTTCAAATCAGTGCAATGATTCGAGAAACTTCCAACATGAAAGATGTAGTTCTAAGTGAGTTCTATCGATCCATACGGCGATGATCGCTTGAATCGTGTTGTGGTGGCCTCAAATTGGCTGCGTTCGGCTATGATTGCGCACGTTTTTCTATGCTCATGGGTTGACCGAGTTGCATAAGGTTTGGGCCGTGTGTGGCTCTGGTGATGGCGCGCGTCACGGTGCTGTCTGATCGAGGCGAACGTCATCGTGGGGGTCGCGATTTGGAACCCTAGATGGCGTTTGTATGGGTTGAGCGTGCGTGAAGGTTACTGGGAAGTTGCGTGAGAAGATGAAGTGCATGGACCAGATGCAAGAAAGTGAGATCGTGCGGCTCTGAATTGTTGAAGGTTTAAAATAAAATTTTGTTGTAAATTTAGTTATAAAAAAATTCGTGTAATCTTTAAAAAATCGTAACTTTTTCATACGAGGTAGAAAACGCGCGAAACAGGAAGCGTTGGAATCGTATGGACGAGCACTACGCGATGGACTTGGATTGGAGTCGTTTGGAGTTAGTGAAAATTTTGGATAAAATTAAACGTCCGTTTAATTTTATTCGAAATAAATCGCTAAAATGAAATTGAAATCAAGGTGAGAACTTCTCACTCAATCGAATCAGTTTCGATTTTTATTTTAAATAGTTAGATTTAAAATATTTGAATGCATGTTTGAATGATGATTGTTATCTATTGATTGTTAAAATAGACATTATGCGCCGTTAGTAAGCGGATGTTATTTATTAAAAACATATACCGCGAATATTTCATAAACAGTGAAATTGGTATTATATATAATAGCAATATATATATATTGGCATATGTATATATTGGAGTTATTGATTTCCCGCATTTGTATAGCGGATGAGACCCTATTGCGCCGTCTATTAAGCGGATAATATTTTAAATCCCATATACCGCGATAATTTCGTACTGGAGCGGAATTGGTATTGTGCTAATGTTTTTGGATGCAGGGAAACAGGTTGGAGGGATCCAACTGGATTCCTCAACAGTATTTATTTGATTTCAGATATCTTGATATTTGATGGACTATCATATCGATATATGATGTCGTTGTTTGTCGTGATTGACTATTTGGTGTGTAGCATCATTGGACCAAATTTTGTAATTTTAAAATGATTCTTAAAGTGATTTTTGAAAGTATACGTTTATAAAATATTTTTGGAACTGATCCATTTTAAATAAATAAACGTTATAATTTTTAAAGTTATAAAAATTATGATTTTGAGAAATACGGTTAAAGATTGATTTTTGAGAAATATGGGTTAATGTTTTTATAAAATAATTAAATTGGGATTTATTGAATTTATTATAAAGAGTTGAAAATATAGGATTTATAAAATTTAATTATTTTATAAATCAAAAGGATGAAATTATAAAGGAGATTAAAGACGTTTTAGAATAATAATATGAATTGAATTATATAAAAGATTTATAAATTGATATTTGTAAATTAAAATATTTGAGTTATAAAACGAGTTTTTATAAGTGTTAGAATGAATTGTGAATGAATTTCATAAACGAATGAAATTTATAGAATTATAAACGGTGAAGTTATAAATGGATTTTTATAAGCAGTAGGTTTATAAAATTTATAAAGTTATTGAAAGAATAGATTTGGATAAATAATTTAATCTTATAAGTTATAAGATTTATAATTATGAAGTTCAAAGGAACGATTTTTCAAACAAATAGATTATAAGTATTTAACTTATAATGTGAACCTTTGGTATATAATTGATTTATGAATTGAATATAGGGAAATAATGGAATTTATAAACGTTGTTTTATAAATTCGTAACGACTTATTTGATAAGTAAATTATTATAACTTATTTATGGAGTTGTATTCACGTTTTATACGGTGAATAATCCTTTGAAATAAAATGTATAGAAATGATGAAATTGGTCAACGTAGTATATTCACGTTTTTGAATAGTGAATAATATGTTAAAGAAAATGTTTAGATTTGATGTTTTAAATAGAATTAAAACGATCTAACGATGTTTTAAAATGTGTTGAGATTCGAAACCATAGATTTCAACATTTATTGTTGAAATAGACGTTTTCGAGAAATAGAAGGAAATGGTGGACTATAACACTGTTGTTATAGTAAATGATTTCCGAAAGGAAATGTTTTGTATAGTATTGGGATTTATATATCTATCTTAAATTCGAATCCCTATACTAGTGATTTTGGGACGTCGTAACGATGTTTTACGCAACATTCGTTTTGGCCCAAATAAATATGTTTAAGAGAATGATTTCCTTAAAGAATGAAATATATACTTAATTTCGATTTAAGTATATTGAATATTTTCCAAAGGTTGAAAATAAAAGATTGTGAATTACTTAATAAGTAAGTATGGAAATGTTTTTCCAATGTGAAATGAAACATTTTGAGAATCTATCTTTTTGAAGATAAATTGAAATGAATAATTGAAATCGAATATTCATAGATATTTTGGTTTATAAATTCACTAAGGAATTTATAAAAGAAAGTGGAATTTGTTAAAAATAAATATTGATTTATTTTTGAAGTATGAAAATTATATATCTAGTAAAGATATCTTTGGGAAATAAATAATTTGGAAAATTATTTGGAATCTGGTGATGTTGTGCATATCCATTGAAAGTTCAATAACCGACTATCAATATATATACCTTTGAAAGGTATTTGTTGTGATTTGCTGAATTTGAATGCTACACTTATTTTTAAATTATTGCGCTCGTTATTCGGATTACCCATTCTGAATAGTGATACGACGTAATGAATAGCATTGTAGACCGGTGTTGAAGACCGGGTATTTGCGAAAGCGATAGGATGACCTATCGATTGTCTCTGCACTGGGTAGCTCCTGGTATAGAGATTCCCTAAGTGATGGGAAATCCGATCAGGATTGTGAATATACGGATTGCAAGGACTTCTTTGTAAGTGCCTTCGGTTCTGTTCGATCCCGGAACAGACTTGTATGGATTGTATGTCTGACATTACAAATTGAGATATAAAGCAGATTTCTTTCAAATATATTTCTGTTGGTGGCGGAGAATTTATTCTTTTAGCTTAACACCCTTCTCTGAGACGTACGAGCTCAGAGGTTATGTAGTTGAATGTTATCAGCGATATATTCCTAATTTGGTAATGTGACATGCTGAGTGTTGCTGTGAAATGATCATTGTGTTGATTATTTGTGATAGGATCTTGTATTTGATCGTCTATCCTGGTGATCATTTCTATGATCATTTGTTGACCCAAAGCATGGCTTTTGCATAAAGTATGTTTTTGTGGACGTGACTTCGTCGAGCCTCACACCTCGGGAATGGTCAAAATAGGAAAGATGCAGCAAGGTTATGAGGGGTAGCGCCCTTTAGGATATGTGCATTTCCTTCTGGAAAAGGGTGGTATCATGGTATGGAGCCCAGATACTTACTCATGTTGAAAACACTTTATGATTGTGTGAATTGATTACGAGCGCTCGGTTGAAAGGTCCCAAAGGACCGAGGGATGGCATATTCGGTCAGTTGTTACTCAGTTAGGGGTAACCCGGCCTTATGTTGGTAGAGATCCGGTTTGGTTCTCGGGGATGTCCATCCAGAGGCATTCTCATGTGGCAATGGGAAGTTCCTTGGCCTGATCATTCGTTGGAAATCCAAAGAAACAATATGATCTTGTACGGTATTAGTTGTAGAACCTATCATTCACTTATGGTGGCGCCCCACTGTTTGGATGGTAGCTATAGTAGGCATAGTTCGGAATGTCTATGCTGGCTAAGATTTATATTCTACTTTCGAAATGAATTTTTTCCTACACTATGCACTAATAATAATATCAAATGTTCTTTTAAATGCGTATCAAGCATCTTTGACTATCATAAGGAGAAATCTCCTCCGATTCTGCGTTTGCATCGTGTGTGTGTGCGGGAGGCCTTATGGTAGTCTCATTTCTAAAAGCATTGCGAATTGACTTTAAAAATATTCCTCTATTTTGTTTTCAAAGATAAATAAACTGTTTTGAGTTCTCACACCAGTCACATGACTGACTCGGAGTTTATTGTTTTCCTTCCTAAACTCTGGGTGCCCACCAATTTCTACACGGGCAGTCAAGAGTTAAGGTTTATCAGGATATTCTGGATATTCTGGAGTTGTTGGAGGCAAGCTGGATGGCATGGTGTATTACTAGTATATAGTATTTCTTTTCCGCTATTGATGTTGTTTGATGTTGCACACTCTGATGATATGATCTAATGTAATGTAATGTATAAAATGTAATAACTGATGTAGTTCTTTGTTTAAAGATTATTCATTTTTTATTATATGTTGTTCCGCTGCGATTGTGAGATTTTGTATTGTTGTGTTGTGTTGTGTTCCGTTCTATTTTCTTTTCTCTCTATCTTCTTATCTTTTCTCTCTTCTTCTCTCTCTTTCATTTTCTTAAAACATTGATAATTCGTATTTCTGTTCATCTTGAGTTAATCTATGGAGATTAGTGTATACTCAAGGAGTACGGATTTACAGGTCTTCACAGTTGAACATGTTTAAAATCAAATGGAATTTGATTTAAATTGGGAAAGAAATCAGGATTGATTCAACTTGAATTGGGGTTAAATCAATTTCAATGGAAATTGAAGATTAATATAATTGGAATTGAGTCAATTCAAATGGAAGTGGAAATTTAAATTGAATGGATAAGGAAGTGAACAATTTTGACTCTGACTATTTTCAATATAAATGGGTTTAATACAAACTGTTTTTAATCTATTTTACTATCAATTTACTATGTATAACCTTTCTTTTTAAACCCCAAACTATTTTATACTTATTCAACAATTATTGTTGAAACTATTTAACAATTTTTCAAATGTTTTATAAACTAATTACTGTTTTTCCACTATTTTGCAAATTAATTACTATTTTACAACTATTTTGCAATTATCTAAATTTTTTGAAACTATTTAACTATTTTCCAACTATTTGACAATTAATTAACTATTTTATAGCTATTTACAAACCATTAATTGTTTTTCAACTACTTATCTATTTTTAAACCTTTCAAGCTATTTCCCGAATTTAAGCTGGATAGAGTTTAAACTGTTTATAATTGAATATCCATTTTAGATTAGGATTAAAGTGATAATCCAATGGAATTAAAACAATTGTGATTATGTGGATATAAATTAAAGGAAATGTGAATAGAAAGAGAAATTGATTTAGTTAATAATCAATGAAGACAATTACGTGGAATGTACGTATATTATTCTATTCGCATAGTGATTTGATCTAGATTCGAGCACAGAATTTCGATATAGTTTATCAATCCGATTTGGGAATTTTCACTCGATTTTCGACGGCGAACCTGGATATGGATTGTTGATTGGTTCTGCTTGTTCTCTATCATAATTATGGTTATGCAAGGAGAATGACGGTTTCTGATCAAGAAATCAGATCTGTGTCCGCACTAGGAAGTCAGGTGGACGATACTAGTTCGGAAGTGAAATTGTGTGATTGAGTGGGTGATCAGATTGGTATGGCGTATGGATGATAAGTGTACATCGTACGGATTTGAATGAAATTGATATTGAAAAGAGTAATCAAATTTGAATATTTGATTTTGAATAAACAAAGTTATATATCTTTGTTATATAAGATAAATCTCCCCTTGTTGAATCTTTTGCCGGAAGAAAAGAATTTTGAAAGTGTTTCAAGTATAAAAGGGTTTGATACAAGTTTGAAATGATCCAAAGTTTTTTTAAAAAAAAAATTATATATATGTAAAGGATCTTATGAGGATTTTGGAAAAAGGTTTTGGGAACTTTTGGTTTTGGAAAGACTTTTGATTTTTTTGGTAAAATCAATATTGGAATTTGGAAAGCCTAGTTTGAGAATTATCGATTTTGGGGTAATCGATTTTGTGTAAAGGAGCTTTGTATGAGATCATACTAGGTGTATGATTTGAAAGATACTATATGTGTATAGTATAAAGTGTTTTGATAATGGCTCTGGGGAAAAAGGCGCTCCCTTGAAATGAACTTCTCAAGAGTGCCACCGGGTGGTGCTGCCTTGAACCCTAAGGAGGGTTCTAAAGTTGAACCAGTGAGGAGTCCGGACGAAACTAGTTCCTGAGGATTATGAGTGGTGTGTAGCGAAAATCGAGGGGTGCTGATGCCTACAGAGGGATTTGGGTTATGTTGTGTCGATAGTGTAACTCGATGTCACTGCGATCTATTGCAGACCATAGAGAAAGTCGTGTGTGCTGCTGAGAGCCAACAGTCTACGTTTGATTTTACATCGGTAGACTACGACCTATGGTAACATAGCAAAAGTCGTGTGTGCTGCTGAGAGCCAACAGTCTACGTTTGATTTTACAACGGTAGACTGCGACCTATGTAGGAGTGGAGAAGTTTCATTTTTGAGAGAGAAAATCGAGGGCGCTGATGCCTACAGTTACATGGACTTTTGCTTCGATGACAACGTAACCAGGATGTAACTACGACCATGGATGGGGGTGATGATTTTCAGAGCATTCTCACCAAAAATATTTCCTCTATTTTCAAAAGCTGTTTTCTATATTTTCAAAAAAATTATTTTCCAAGTATTTTCACTAGATGTTGAAAATGGGTCTGCTCAGTACTTATAGATTTTTAGTCCTACGCCTGATCAATGTATGACTGAATTTCTATGAGAACAAGGATGGAGTGGTTGAGTCATCGAGTTATAAGAAGTATCTTTATAAAAATCTATTTTAATAGTATTATGTGAATTTAAAAGCATTTCTAAATTTTAAAATAAAAGTGTTGGAATTTTGAAAAATGAAAGAAAATCCAAACTGGAATTATAAAAAAAAAATTGAACTTAGGAAAATATAATGAAGTGATTTTTTTGGAATAAAATCGAATATTGATTTAAAAGTTGGAAGTAAGCTAATTAGCTAAATAAATTATTTGATAGAGTATATTAATAAAATTTAACCTGGCTAAATAAATGGATTGTATGTTAATAATGGAGTCTGGAAATGAACTCGAATTATAAATAGAATTCGACTTGGATTTGATAACGAATTAAAATAAGTGGAGATGTTGTTAAAATAAAATGGAATTGAATTATAATAGACATGGTTTGAGTTGCAAACAAAACCCAGGTAAATAGAAATAAATTGAGAATGGCTTTGTATAAAAAAAAAATTCGAAAATGAATTAAGTGGGTGAATTAAAAATTAAAAATGGGGTGAATAAATGGGTTAATTAAATGAAATGATAAATGGATGAAGTCTGATGGAATAAATATTAAATCAAAGATTTAATTGGAATTGGGTTATCAGAATGAACATAATTTATGAGGCATATTAATTTGAAGTAAAATTACTTAATTCAATAAAAGCTTGGTTTCGAGTATCAATGGAAGATGATTAAATAAAATTTTGGGTTAAATTTGTTTGAAAAAAATGAATATTAATATATGCGTCAAAGGTTGTCAAGCTGAATGAAATAGTTTTAAATTGAAACCAATGCGGAGATGAAATGAAATGAAATGTATGGTTGGTGAATAAATGAGAAATGAAATGGAATTAAATATAGAATGAGATGAAATTAATTTGAAGTAGTTATAAACTAAAATGGATACTCTATTAAGCGAATATCGCCGAATTTGCATAAAAATAGTTGTCGTTTGACGTAAACGAAGGTAAAGAAATTCTATGAATTAATAGAAGCAAATAAAACTGATTTTTGAATCATTCGAACTGAATGTGATCTGTTGGCTTAAAATAAATTGAATGAAAGCAATTGAGTTGTAAACCAATAAAATTGAACGAAATGGTATATGAATTGGTTGAAAGCAATTGAATTAGTGTTGAAATCATATAAATTGCTCGTGGTAGTTATTTAGAATGCGTTTCTTTTAGAGTTGATGCGTTGTGGCTGTTTAAGTAAGTGAAATGTTAATAAGTTTCATATATTTAGTACTTACATGTTTGAATTGAGTAAGTACAGGTACCGGGAAGCCGTTTGGCTGGATTTGGTTGCACTAATTGCTAAAATAATAAGTCGCTTGTTTAAAATGCTAAATAAAGGTACGCCTACGCAATAAAATAGGAAATATGAATTGTCTTTGTTTTTCCGACTGTGTGGGTCGATTTATATATATTTATATCTCTTGCCAAATTGCAAAAGCTCCTCCGTAGAAAGTAGACTCTGCCAAAATTTTCCGAAAATTTCGGGAGTTAGAAAATTTTTGAAAACAAAATTTGGAAAATTTTTGTTAACGGTAAAACGATTTCAAATTTGAAACTGAAATAAATTAGTGAATGAAACTAATTTAAAATAATGATATGAATAATTTATAAATGGAAGATAAAATTCAATATTCAGAGTTGAAGATAAATTGAATTCATATGGAAATGGGATAAATGATTTGAATAGAAATAGATGTAAACTAAAGTGGTAAAGTGAAAATAAATATTAAAATTAGTAATAGAAGTGTATAAAAGGGGTGTTGGGATCTGTAGTTGGATATGGTTAAATTGGATATACAGGTAGTATAAAGCAGGAGAAAAATTAGGATTTTTGATTTCTGATGATAATTGAAATTTGCCCGGCAAAGGTATGTGTTTAAAATTTCTATATGAAATTTAATTGGGTTTTTGATCTAGCCACTTGGCTTTTTGTTTTCTTTTGGAATTTGGGAGCCCGTAAAGGCATTTTGTAGTTGTACCGAGCTAACTGTGCAAAGGAGACGCTGGCAAAAAATTTCAAAAATTTAGGGAGTTCGAAATTTTTTGAGAAAATTTGAAAATTAAAAATTTGGTTTTGAATTATAATTTGAATAGTTGAATAAATAAAGTTGTTAGGGAACTATGGAAAAATTTGGAAAGTTAGTAAGATGGATAGTGTGTCTTTGATAAAGATTGTTTAGGTGGGTGTTGTTAAAAACTGTTTGGTTTCGGGAAGTTGATAAGAACTATTCGAATAAGAAATAATTATTGGGTTATGGACCATTCTTCCTAACTAGTAATTTCGGGGACGAAATTCTTTTAAGGGGGAGGAAGGTGACGACCTAGAATTTTAGGCATTTGAAATTGGAATATTTAATTAATTTTAAATATCTAAAAGTTAGTTTGTAACTTAAAATTTCAAATATCACCATTATTTGGAAATTTAATTATTGGATTTAATTACTAATATTTTGGGTCAAATGCTTTAGTTTTACGCCTGTTAGAATAATTTGAAGGCTTGTAAAATTTATATCAATAGTACTGAAGTTAGTAGAAGTGTTAAAATTGAATTAAAAGGTGATATGTTCAGTTTTGAAAATATATCTGTTAGATCGATATTTAAATATAGCCTTCTGAGGCACAATCTCGGAATTCGACGAAACCAGTTCCATTGGATCCGAAATAGTTAGTTATTATCGGATTTGAATTTTCATAGCATTTGGAGTTAACTTTTGTCTGTATGGGTGAGAAACGTGTTGAAATTAAAATAGATAATCTAATATTTAAACTCGATTCAAAAAACTATCTGCCACATATGACCGAATTAGGTTCCGAAACATATTCCATTGCGTTCGGAATGCGGGTAAAACTTTATATACGCCCCGTGGCATGTCTGATTCGGAGTTCGAGATTTCCCTATATATATAATACGTGATATTTTGATTAAAAAAATAAAAATAAGATAATAAGCCAAACCCTATATCAGGCAGCCTACCTTCATTGAGCCAACCTACATCTGACCGCGTCGTTTCCCTTTCGTTAAATATCACGACATCATTTTCATTCCTTACTCGAGGTCGTGGAGAAGAGAATAAAAAACAAAATCATTCGTTCGTGCTCAACTCCAGATCGAAGACGAGGGAGGGGACTCGCGTGAATCATCTCTTCCACATGAATCGAGTTTCAAAATTGGAAATCGAATTTGGGGTGGTCATATTCAAGAGGGTTTCGGCATCACGTTAATCGAGGGTGAGGCTCGCGGCTTTGGGATGGCGAATGCGAGCGTGACTGGGTGGTCGCAACTGGAGTTTTTGTGAGTTTAGGGTTTGTGTGACGGAACTCGACGATGTTGGTTGGGTAGTTGGCGGCGATACTCGACGACGTGGTGAAATTTTCTGCCCTATTTTAATTTAATTTAAATATATATATATATATATATATATATATATATATATATATATATGCAGAATAGAAAGATAGGATCTAGAAAATCAGATGTTTACAAAGATACATATTTTACAATACGAATATCTTATATATTATGCTGTTTAAAATTTTAAGTTGATCTTAATATGTGTGAATGAATAGAAAAAAATTTGTATCAAGCAGCGAAGTATATGTATACACAATTTACATATTTAGAAATTGAATAATATATCTAGATAGATATATGGGTATGCAGTAAAGCAGAAAAGCTTATATAAGATTTGAAAAATAAGTGGGATTTTAAAATGTTGAATGTTATATAAAAATCAGATTTTTAACCCCTATAGATTATCTTTATTGGTGTAGTTTCAAAGAAATAAATAAATATATTTTCATTGACTGATTTATTTCAAATAATTTATTTAGGTGATTAATTTGTTAAATTAAACTATTTGTTTGAAACCAAATTAATTGTTTAAATTAAATAAGTAAGTAGTAATTAACTGTTCGATCAATTCAAATATTAACAAATTGTATAAATATTTATACAAAGTCAATAATCGTGGAATCGAATCGAGGATGAAGTGGATTTGCAAATCTAAGGGGCAAAGGTGAGTTAACCTCACTCAACTGGGTTTTTATTTAAATTTAAAATGGTTAAATTTAAATAATTGGTTGAATGGTTGAATTGAATTTATGTGCTATATTATATATAGTAGTATATAATATATATTGGGTGAATGATTTCCCGCATTATATAGCGGATGAGACCCTATGTGCTGCATAATAGCGGATTGTTAATTCCTTTGTTACGCGACTTAGCGACTTAACAGCCAGAACGACCTAAAGAGGCTAACAAGATGAAACGACCTAGTGACTTGCATAAGCACGGCGATCTAAAATGTGAAGCGGGTTAGCGACCTAACAGGCAGCGACTTACCGACCTAAGAGATGGGGCGACTTAACTACTTAAGAGAGTAGGCGACCTAACAACTTAGAGCAGTGGACGACCTAACGACTCAAGAGGTGGACGACCTAATTGCTTACAGGAAGTCACGACTCAGTGACCTAAAAGACCTGGCGGCTTAGCGACCTAAAGTAAGAAGCAAGTTAGCGACCTAACAGGCAGTAACCTACCGACCTAAGAGGACCGCGACCTAACGACCTAAAATCACAAGGGACCTAATGACCTAGTGGACTGTGCGACATAGTGGGTTAATGAATTAGCTTGGGTCACTACATCAGATATCTTAGCGCTCTAAGGTTGCCAACCATTCCCCTAAGTCGCCCACGACCTAGTACTTCATCCAAAAAAAACCGGTATTGCTAGGAAAGGCCGAATCATCCCTCTGCTAGGTCGCTCACATGTGGTCTACGACCTACCTTAAGTCGTAATCTTCGACCTGCGACCTACTTTAGGTCGCAACGTTCGACCCACGACTTACTTTAAGTCGCAGCTTTCGACCTACGACTTATGACCGAAAAACTCCTATAAATATAGTGTGAGCTCCAACGTTCGGGGATCTTTTTTTTAGGCTCATTCTCGAAGCGCCGATACCCTACCATTTTACCAACTCGAACAGCAATTCAAGCACTCCAAACACCAAGGACACTACAACAAACTTCAAGAGAAAATCAACATCATTCAACATGGATTCGAAAGATTATTCTCCATCAAAGTTTGGGACTATTAGTCTAAAGTGTGTTGTAATTGAAGAAAGTTGTATAAGTTGTACTTGAATAAGCAATAAAGAGATATAAAGTGGACGTAGGCTTGACTATAAGCCGAACCACTATAAAAACTGTGCCTTTTTATTGTCTTTCTGAGATTTTTCTGCTTATTTCTGATTCCCGTGCCAACGGGTGGTGCTTTCACGTTTATTCTACATACACCGGGATGTTAGCGTCTGATTTTTATGGTAACATTTTTGGTGCTTTCACTGAGAATACCAACTCAGGATACTGTCATCATAGCTTCGCAGAAATTTGTGGAAAGAATCTCTCTAAAAACCAGAAGTTTGTCTGAAATAATGGCTCCTGGAAGAAAGCGCAAGTCTGTTAGATCCGACGATGTTCGCGAGACTACTGCCACTTCTCCTCCTTTAAGTCAAACAACTCCAACTGTTGGAGTAACGCGAGCAGAATTGGATGCTGCGGTTTCTGGGCTATATCAACAGATGGAAGCCCAAAACAATCTGATGTTGGAAAGGTTGAACACTTTGCTTGGGGCAAACCGTCAACCGGTTAATAACGAACCAAACTTTGCTGATAATGTTCATGATGTGGAAGAAAGAGATGTTCCTCAAAGGGCTATTGGCCCGGTTAAAGACACACCTCCCAAGTTAGAGGATCGGGACAACAGCCAACTATCCGTGAACGCCTGTCAAGGCAAACTTCTGAAAAGATGGCCGATGCCTGTCCTGCTGAGCCCCTTAATGATGAGGAATATTTCTCAGGGATGGTCTGACAAATCAAGAAGGAAAGTATGCAAAGGGAGGAAGACGAAAAAGAATGGGGGTTCGCTCCGAGCAAGACTCCATTCACTGAAAGGATTTTGAAAGCAGAATTTCCTAGGAAGTTTGTTCCTCCTACCATACCGACTTATAAGGGGACAAGCGACCCTAATGAATTTCTGTACAAGTACGATTGGCACATGACTGGTGCCAGAGCTTCAGATGAGATCAAATGCCGGTATTTTCTGGTATATCTGGATGGAGTTGCTTTACTCTGGTTCACAAAACTGCCGGTCCGGTCAATAAACCAATTTTCTGATTTGACTCGAAAGTTTAAGGAACAGTTCAGATTGTACGCTTCGAAGGCAAAAGATATAATGTCGTTATCCAGCTTGGAGCAGAATCCTGGAGAATCCATTAGAGCTTTCTTGAATCGCTTCAATATAGCTCTGGCTGAAGTAGACAACGCAGAGCCGAGAATGATTTTGACGTACCTGATGAAGGTTATTGATAAGACAAGTGAATTCGGGAGGTGGTTGAAAATGAAAGAACCAAATTCGCTTGACAAGTTTTATAAGAAAGCCGATGAATTCATGCGCCTGGAAAGCCTCCAAGCACTGGCTAAGGATGTATCGATAGGGGCTGGAAATAGTAATGCTGTTCCAAATAGGAAGGAATCTGGCAATCAGAAGAGGGGAAATGATGGTCAGAGGAAGCAAGGAGATGCAAAGAAAAGTCGTCCCTTCAACTTCACCCCTCTGACAGATACCCCGGAAAACATTTACTTTGCAAACAAAGACACAGTCGAGTTCCCCGCACTAGCTAAGCAAAGGGTTAATAAGAAAGCCGAGAAGAATGGAAAGTTTTGCCGGTTCCATAACCAACCCGAGCATGATACCAATGAGTGCCATCACTTGAAGGAATTGATTGAGGAACTATTGAAAGAAAACAAGCTCCAGCAATATGTAAGGAGGAACAAGAATGGCCCAACTTCGCCAGCTCAAGCACAACAGGCTCTTGTTCATCGTCCTAGCTCAATTGAAAAGGCAGCGGATCATGAATCTGGGAGGCCCGTTATAAATGTGATTACAGGAGGACCACACCCAGCTGGCAGAAGCTGGGGTGGGATGGAACGGTACGCTCGTGCATTGAAATATACCCCAACAGAGGAGAATGTTTTTGTGTTGGAAGATGCTGCACCTCTGAAACAGCAGAAAACTTTTAATGATCACATTATCTTCAGAGTCAGGGATTCTATGGGTGTTGAAGCCCCCGCCATAGATCCCTTGGTTATTTCTGCTGGCATTGGGCCAGTTATTGTAAGAAGAGTACTTGTTGATTGTGGTGCTTCTTGCAATATTCTTTTCAAGAAGACTTTGATCATATGAAGATCCCAATGACTGATGTTCAAGCTTCATCGCAAAAGATCGTTGGGTTTACTGGGGAACCAGGCAACCGGTTGGGACTATTGACCTGTTCGTGGAACTTGGCGAGGGGCAGAAGAAGGTCGTTCGAAGGCAGACTTTTGTAATTGTTGATGAATTTTCTGCTTACAACGCCTTCCTAGGTCGTCCAACTCTTGCAGCCTTTAAAGAAATCCTCGCCCCGTGGTGCCTTACCATGAAATTCCCCACAGATAATGGAGTTGGTGTTATAAAAGGGGATCAGAATGCGGGGCGGGAATGTTATCTGATAGAACTACGTGAAGCAAGAAAGAGAGAGATGGGAAAGGATGTGGTAGCCCCAGTCCGCATCAAAGAATCAACCTTGTAGCAATTACAGGGCGGACCCTGTACTGGAGAATGTAGCGAAGCATGAAGAAAGATGGATCCCAGAAAAGCCAGTCAGGGGAGAATAGAGTGGTGCCAGTTGAAGTAACAGTGCCAGTACCTGTTGACCCAAAAGACCCAAACAAAGTGCTGAATGTGGGTTCACAGCTTAATGCAACGGTTCAAAATTTTTTGATATCATTCCTGAAAGCAAATCTGGAAGTATTCGCTTGGACCCATGCTGATATGTGTGGAATATCACCTGAAGTTGCAGTACATACCTTGAATATTGATCCAAAGTTTACACCGGTAAAGCAGAAAAGAAGAACTCAAGGTCCTGAAAGGTCAGCAGCATTGAAATAAGTGGTTGAACGGCTCATGGAGAATGGTTTTATCAAGGAATCTACTTATCCGAATTGGGTTTCAAATCCGGTACTGGTTAAGAAAGCTAACGGAAAGTGGAGGGTATGCATCGACTTTTCAGATTTAAACAAAGCCTGCCCCAAAGACTGTTTTCCGCTACCTTGGATCGACCAGTTGGTTGACGGAACAGCGGGACATGACTTGTTATCTTTTATGGATGCTTACTCCAGATATAACCAGATCATGATGCATGAGCCAGATCAAGAGAACATGAGCTTTATTACTGATGTCGGTCTCTACTGCTACAGAGTCATGCCCTTCGGACTGAAGAATGCAGGGGCAACTTACCAAAGGCTTGTTAATGCGATGTTCAAGCCACAGATAGGAAAGACCATGGAAGTTTATGTTGACGATATGTTGGTTAAATCAAAGAAAGCAGTAGACCATATGGACCACTTAGCGAAAATGTTCACTGTCCTACGAAAGTATGGAATGAAGCTTAATCCTTTGAAGTGTTCATTTAGGGTGGAGTCCGGAAAGTTCTTGGGTTTCATTGTGAGCGCTAGGGGCATTGAGGCTAATCCTGCTCAGATCACTGCCTTAAGAGAAGTCAAAGCTCCTAGAACGAAGAAGGAACTGCAAAGTCTCAATGGAAAAGTCGCTGCCTTAAGTCGATTCATTTCTAAAGCTACTGATAAATGCATTCCATTCTTTGATGCTCTGAAGAATGGAAGGAAAAACTTTGACTGGACTCCAGAATGCCAGAAAGCTTTCGATGAGTTAATTCGTCATATGGAAACGCCTCCGATACTTTCTAAACCTGACGATGGTGAATATCTCTTTCTATACTTGGCGATCTCAGCTTATGCTCTTAGTGCGGCACTGGTGCGAGAAGACGCCAAAATTCAGCGCCCGGTCTACTATATCAGCAAGAGATTCACTGGGGCAGAATTGAACTATTCAAAGTTGGAAAATCTTGCCTATTGTCTACTGATTGCATCAAGAAAATTGAGGCCATATTTTCAAGCTCATCCAATCAAAGTCCTCACTGATCAGCCTCTGAAGCAAGTCCTCTTTCGCCCTGAGACTTCGGGTCGCCTTTTGAATTGGAATATTGAACTCATTCAATATGACATCACTTATCATCCCCGAAGAGCAATCAATGGACAAGCTTTGGCAGATTTCATCGCAGAGTGTACAGACAAAGGTGATAGTGGGGAAGTGGTGACTGGTAGTTCCCTAATTCTATGGAAATTGTATGTAGATGGCGCAAGAAACGATTACTGTTCCGGGGTTGGGGTTGTGCTTGAAACCCCTGAAGGGCGATCATTGTGCTATGCTTTAAGTTTGGAATTCCCTTCGACAAATAATGAGGCAGAATATGAAGCTCTCATTGCCGGTTTGAGAATTGCTAAAGAATTGAATGTCAAAATATTGCAGATCTTCAGTGATTCACAACTTATTGTATGTCAAGTCAAGAAAGAGTTTCAGACTAAAGGGGGAAATCTGCCTGCTTATTTGTCAAGAGCCTGGGAGCTTCTTGAGGACCTTGACCATTATACGATAAATCATATACCCCGGGAAGAGAACATGAAGGCAGATTCTCTTGCAAAGTATGCAAGCACTGGTGAAGCTCAATTACTGGGATTAGTTCCTGTAGAAGTCCTGTCAACTCCAAGCATTGATCAGATGGATATTGACTGGATCATGACCATATCACAGGAGCGAGAATCATGGATGACTCCGATATTGGAATATCTACGCGACGGTTCTCTACCAGAAAACTCAAAAGAACGGCGGAAGTTGTTAAGAAAAGCATCCAGATATGTAATTCAAGATGGTCGATTGTATAGGCAGGGATTCTCGATGCCATTACTCCGATGTGTGACCAAGGAAGAAGCTGAAACAATTCTAACTGAGGTACACGGAGGAGAGTGTGGAGATCATTCAGGTGGTCAAACTTTAGCAAAGAAAATTCTCCGTTATGGGTATTTTTGGCCACATATTAATCGTGATGCCGCTAGTTACGCCCGAAAATGTGACAGATGCCAGAGATTTGCAAAAATCCCAAGAGCACCTTCCACTGAGATAACACAGATGGTCAGTCCGTGGCCATTTGCTATTTGGGGAATAGATCTCATCGGGCCTTTGCCAACTGCAAAATCCGGAATCAGATATGTTATTATTGCCGTTGATTATTTTACTAAATGGGCTGAATCTGAACCCTTAGCTACTATTACCTCTAAGAAAATGATAAACTTTGTAACTAAGAATATCATTTGCAGGTATGGTGTGCCTCAAAAGATAATCACAGACAATGGAACCCAATTTGAAAGTGAAGAGTTCCAAGATTTTTGCAAGAAATTCAAGATCCGGAAAAGTTTCTCAGCAGTGGCTCATCCGCAGGCAAACGGGCAAGTGGAAGCAGTAAACAAAATGATCAAATCGGCCATAAAAAAACAGCTGGAAAAAACGAAAGGTGGTTGGGTCGATAAGCTTCCACTAGCACTATAGGCATATAGAACTACACATAAAACTGCGATGGGGCACACTCCATTTTCGTTGGCATATGGATCAAAGGCAATGATTCCGGTGGAAATAGAGGTCTCTTCACATAGAAGAATCCATTTCAATCAAGCCGAAAATGAAAAGCTGCAGCTTGAAGCCCTTGACTTCCTTGATGAAAAAAGAGAAGAAGCTGAGCTCAGAATTGCGGCTCATTAGCAAAGAATAGCCAGACACTTCAATTCAAAAGTTCGGCAGCGCAGCTTTGAAGTTAGGGATCTAATCTTGAAAAGAATTATGACACCTACAGGCGTGTTTGGGCCAAACTAGGAAGGGCCGTATGTTATAGGCCAAAAACTTCTTGATGGCACATTCAAACACGTAACTGTCGAAGGAGACCCAATTCCAAGAGCTTGGAACAGCAATCATTTGCACCCATATTTTACTTAAAGGCTTAAATGAAATATTGTAAAAGAATGATGAATGTATGATTCTTGTATTGAAAGCCGTTGTAAATCCAGTGCAAGTGAATAGTAAGAACTATAGAGTGGATGTAGGCCCAATTCTTGGCCGAAGCACTATAAATATTTTGTTCTTTACTATTATAAACTGCTTTGTTTTATTTCGACGTATAAAATACGTCAATTGTGTTAATAAAATGTCGATTTAATAATTCAGGCCCTAAAAACAAAGCTTACCCATCGCAGACCAAGCAATCCCCGATATCACCCAACAAGCAAACGATAAGCCGTTCAAAATTTCCATACTCAAATCCTACGGAAAAAGTGCTTCAAACAAAAAGTTAGTGATTTTGCTGGAAGTGGGCCCTTGCTAACCAACTGTGGATGTTTGTACAAACGAGCATCCAACTAAATAGCCTGTGTCTGCCACCACCAACTCGCTTAACTATGTAGTATATTTCTTTGGACAAAAGGGAATGGTTGGCAATAAAAGGGAAGTGTATTTGGAAAAGATAACGGGGATCGCCGATATGAATAGATGGCAAAGAGACATGGGCGAGCAAGCATCAGACAGCAAAAGACCTCTTCGGAGGCACAAGTCCTCTTCGGAGGCACAACTCTTCGGAGGATAAAGACCTCAAACGGGGCATGCCAGAAGACTTTCTCAACACAAAAGATTGGTATGGAATGACCGGGAGCACCTTTCCGACTGGAAGGCAAGGCGCTTGTTCACTAGCTGTGGCAGTTTGCGCAGACAAGCGTCCATGTAACTTGCGTCCGCCCCGTGAATCCATACGATGATCGGAGGCACCTTCTCAAGTGGTAGGCAAGGCGCTTGTTCACTAGTTGAGACAATCTGCGCAAATAAGCGTCCAAGTAACTTGCTTCCGCCCCATGAATCCAGCCAACAATGAGGAAGAAACTTCCAGGCATACTCGGAGGCACGCATTCCATCGAGATTTGAAATAAAACTTCACAAGTGCTGGAATGTGAAAATCCCTCTTCGGAGGCCCATTTCACCATAGTTGAAATGCTAAAAGACCTCGAGCGGGCCTCGCCAGAAAAAGAGAGTTCTTTCTCAACAAAAAGTTGGGACTAATCGGTGGCACAAAACACTCGTGTCCGCCCCGTGAATCCATCCAACTAAGAGAAAGAAACTCCAAACTTCCAGGCAAAAGCCCTACTCAGAGGCACACATTTCACCGTGATCTGAAATAAAACTTCACACGAGTCGAAATATGAAAAGCCCTCTTCAGAAGCCAGTTTCCCAGCGAACAAGGGAAAGATAAAAGCCTCTCCCAAGAGGCAGAAACAAAAAGACCTCTTCCCAGAGGCACAATCAAACAAAAAGACCTCTTCCCAGAGGCGCAACCAAAAAAAATGACCTCTTCAACCAAACAAAAAGACCTCTTCCCAGAGGCACAATCAAACAAAAAACTCTCTTCAGAGGCTCAAGCAGGTTGAAGCCCTTTTTTAGGAAGACCCACTGTACTATGAAGTAAAATTCACTTGCCAAAGCAAAAGTGACTTTTTTCAAAAAGTGAAGTGTAAAAACTTCGCAACAAAAAAAGAGAGAGAAAACTCCTCCAATATGACGTGCATTCTACTAAATTAGGAAAATATTTTCTTGGAACGAAAATATTATCCTATAAAGTACAAATGCAAACTTCCTTCAAATGGAAGAGTTGTTCTCTAAAGGGAGAATACAAGTCTTGTCGAAATAGAAGAGTTGTTCTCCGAAACTTTGCCAATGTGAAAGAGATTGCAATAAACCATGGTATGAGGCAATGCAATATAGTCATCACAAAAATGAAAACAATGCTCAAGAAACATACCATAGGTTTACTACAACCTCACATAAAGAGGATAAAGAAACTTGCATGAAAACAGAAAATAAAAGTGTTGTCAAATACAAACAGAAATTTGTATAGGTAAAAGAACCATTTTATTCCATACTATGAGAATTTTATACATATGCAGGTTTCAAAGTAAAAGAAAGCGGGGACTGGTACCCGCACAATCTCCAGTCAACATAAGCTTATATACAAGCAAAAAAGCAAAGAGCGAGATAAAAAGCACAGGACCAAAGCCATCATTTCTTCTTCCCTCCACCTTTTGAGCCTGCACCTGGCCGGATGACCAACTTCCTACGCCGTCTTGAAAGAGTAGGGGAAGAAGGAGAAAGGGGAACAATCAGACTTGTTTCTACTTTTTCCTCGCCAGCTGAAGCTTCTTTCTTCTTTGAGACTCCACGTCTCCCCCTTTTCTTAGGAGACGACCCGCTTCCCGGAGTAAAAAGTGTGGCTAACGGCGTATCGTCAGAGCCAGTTAGTTCCGGAGTCTTTTCGCCTTCCTCATTTTCTTCTCCCATATGTTCTTGAGAAGCAATGGGATCGTCCATGTCTTGGAGAGCTTCTATTTGCTCCTCTTGTGATCCCGGTTGAGAGGCAGAAGGAGGAGTGACTTGTAGAGACGGGGGAGGAATAACTGGAGGAGGGGAAGTCTGAACAATGCTCAGTACTTTCTCTACAGAAGAAAAGAAGTTAAAATCAGTAAAGAGAGGAGATAAAGGCTCGTTGAGATTCAGGAAATAATCAAGAAGCTCATCAAACTCATATGAAGCAAATGAGCAGTCTACTTGAGCAAGATCAGAATTAAAGTCACCTGGAGAAGTTGGCTTTCTAACGTCAATTTCATAAGCTTGTGCCTCTATGCTTTCTTCGCCTTCATCTCCACCCTGTGCGCTTGTAATTTCAGTTATGACTTTAGCCGTGGGCGGAGAATGGGAACAAGAGCCCATGATATCAATGTCGGCCGAAGTCGAAGGAGGGACGGGGGCAGTTAAAGGTGCTTCTTTCTCTGGATGCTCCCCTCCCATCGTTTCGGCTCGTACTTTAGCAAGCTGCTCCTTTCCTCTTGCAAAAGCAGCACGAGTTTCGTCATCAAAGTAATGCGCCTCAAGTTCATCTTCAGAAAAACCGGCACCTCTGAGCATATCCAGTATAGCCTCCCACACTTCAGCTAAAGTGATTTCATATTTAGGCCCCAAAAATGCAAGGCTTCCACGCCCCAAGATGCTTTGGACGTAAAAATCAAACAGAGTAGAGCTGATGTTGGCTTTTGTCTCTTCATGAGATCATTCAGCGGCTCTCTTTCCAGCCATGGCCTCATCACGTTCTTTCTTAGTCTTTGATAATTGAGCTTTCAGCCTCATGATTTCTAAGTCCTGGGAGTTAGCTTTCTCCCGTAACTCTACAAAGTCAGCATGATATTTTTCCACCGTCTTCTGTGTAGCTTCAAGTCGGGTTTCGACATACCGTTGAGCGGCAAGAGCATCTCGAACTTGCTTCTGAAGCACTTCTTCCTTTTGAGTATAAGAGGTGGAAGAAGTGGCGAGCTCGTGCTTAAGTTTCTCGACCTCCGCCTCAAGCTTTTCGTTGTACTCAGCAATGTTTTTCATCTCTGTATTGTGCTGATCAAGAATTTTCTACCATTCAGACTTGTCGTTTTCCATCGTCAGCATAGCTTCAAAGTTGGCCCGGTTCACCCTCTGAAGCTCATCGACGAGCTTTTGCCACCTTGACATCCTCTCAATATCAAGTTTAACAGTGTCGAGATTTCGTAGCATGGCCTCTTTGTCGATGGGAACCAAGTCAAGATCGAAACGGACTCCCTTTAAGCACCAATGCGGGAACCGACTTTGATGGGTTGGCGGACCTCTCTCAACATGGTATAAGGGTCTGCCGAGAAGTGTCTGAATGTCGGCTCCTTCAAGGGCAGGAGACTTTGAAGGAATTTTAAGAGAAGTGAGAGAAGCGGACGTTTCTAAGGTTGTAGATGCGGTCTTTTCATCAAACCTGGCCCGCTTGCTTGGGTCTCCGATGTCATGATTCTTTCCTCTATCGTCATAAGTTTTTCTTTTATGAGAGTCATCGCCTCTGCGAGAAGGGTCATGTTGCTCATCCCTTCCTCCGTACCTTTCTTCATACACTCTTCTTTCTTGAGCCTTTCGAGCAGCTCTCTCTTCATCAGTTTCCCTGTGGGTGGGAAGATAGCGCCTATAATCATACTGACCACGCCTTCCGTACTGTTGAAAGTCGTCATAATAGAAACCGCTACGCCCCATTGGAGAACCTGAAAATGAGAAAGAGGCAAAACTTGAAAATCTTGGAAGTAAAGTGCATGAGAGTACATACAAGTGCTGAAAAATTCTAAGTGTGTGTAACGTGCAGACTACGCGCGTCGAACTACGAACCACTCCTTGGTTGCAGAGAAATGATGGGTGTAGTAGCTGACGTCAACTCTTGAGTAGATGGAATCTGTTGCAAGATGGAAGTTGCTTCAACCACTGAAGAGGAAACCCTAGTGGTAACATGATCATCTTTAAAGAGCTCTTGTGAAGTGATAAACAGGTCGCTCAACCCTTCAAAAGTGTCATCCCCGCTATGCTTGACAAGGCTTGTTTTCCCGGCTCCTTCATCACCGGACTTCCCTGAATGTTGGGGAGATTCTCGAGGCTCTTCTTCTTCAATGACTGGGGCAAGTGCAAATTTGCCAAATGACCCCGCAGCATAAGTAGAAGTAGAGCACATTACCAGTAAAGCCTTAGAAGTAGGTTCCTTCAGTATAGGTTCCTCAGCAGAAACTGGGGCATCTGGCGAGTTGGCCGGAGAATCGGGAACTTCGTGAGGTTGAGTAGAGCGAGAAGGGTGCAAAAGCCCATATTGGTGCAAAAGTTCATCTCTCAGCAAAAACTTAATACTTCTTTGTTCAGCCGGCACGGCACTTAATCTATCGAAAGTCGTCTTGTGACCGGGATCCCTATAAGGAGGAGGGAGTACTGCAAAAGTAGAGAGTGAAGTTAACATTTAGCAATTTGGATCTCGCAAAGCTCAGAAAAGGAAAGAATGGGGATAAGTAAGCCTACCCCCTACTCTCCAGATAGCGTAAAATCCCTAGAGACAGCGGACAAAGAAAAATTGGTTTAGGAAACCATGAGCGGTACCAGAGAGATCAGTAATAAGCTTACGATTTCTGGCGCTTCTCACATATATAATGGAAGGATGGTCTTTACTACTCGCAAATGTGCATAAATAGCAGATTTGTTCGAAGCTTGGGAGGCGGTCAAGCATCCTTCTGAAGAGAACGCATAATCCCATCAAAATGGCGTAGCCGTTGGGGTGCAATTGAAAAGGAGAAATAGCTAATCGACAAAAGAGTTGTTGGAGAAAATTGTTGAAAGGAGGAATGGCACCACAAAGGCATATTTGGCGGTTAACGGCAACAAAGCTGAAGGGAGGACTATCAGCAAAATCATTTGGCCCAGGGAGAATAGTATCTGCTTCTACAATCCCAAACTGGGCGCGTAACTGATTGAACACCTGGTAACTCAGATAGCTGGAGTTCTTTTTGGTTTGTTGACCAGTGGACCAGCCATCGGGAGGGCCTCTCTGGTTTTTACTGCTTCTTCCTCTTGATGAGAAGACATTCTACACAAGGAACTGGATATTCAAATGTGAAGGTGCACGTTTCCTAAATGTGTGAAGTGTTGTGTGAAGCTAACAAAGTGACAAGTAAATATAACTGAAATTAAAATAATAAACATGTGTCAATCGTGAAATTTCAAGATTTGCCGCTCAAAGACAAGTGCAGTATTGGTGCAAACAAATTAGCTTTAGTTGATTAACACTGCTTTAATACTTCACTTGAATTTATTGATTCACTGCATTTCATATAGTTTCTTTAAGTTGATCATCTTTTGTTGACTAATCTGTCATTTGATGTGGGCTGTTAGTGGCAGTATATTCGTCCCATTTTTCTGCAAATGTTGTATTTAACAGGTCATTAGCATTAAAGTTGATTTAATCTGTTAAGAAGGCATAGCAAGGTCATGCAAGTTATCTCTGCAGTTCAAAGTTTAAGTTGGAAGTGCAATCAAGCTTTATCAAAATTTTGAAGCTCTCAAGTTGTTCAAGTCCTAGGCCGTATGGTTTGAGTTAAAGAATACAAGGCATTGCAGTGTGCATCTAAGTCTTAAGTCGTTCACACGATCTAAAAGTTAAGTCACAAAGCTTCAAATCAAGGCAGTAAAAATTTGCTCAAGTATTAGGTCGTTCACGACCTAACAAGTATATAAGGTTGGTATAAGCCGTAGGGAGCTGCTCGGCAGTGCAAAATTATCCAGGTCCTAGCTCGGCCGTGACCTAAGAACTAAGTCACAGATGTGATAAGTCGCGGGTGGGTTAGGTCGCAAGGAAGATGAGTTGGTTAGTTTACATCCAAGCCACAAGGTCGCCTGAGGTACTTAAACCAGTCGTTTCCGATCCCGCTCTAACCCATTCGCTTCTCTCCACTTAACAAATCACATAACCCGCTATCCAATAACCAAGAATCTCTTCACCTCCTCCAAATTCCTGAAGCCTCATCGCCCTCTCCAAGTTTCCAGGAACCCCATGAAACCCTAGGCCGATTCGTTCCTACAACGACCACTAACAATTCGACAGAGAATCGAAAGGCAAATTCGAATGCCAAATTGCGTCGTAGCAACAAAATTGTGTGGAAATGGTTATGATGGAATCGGCAACGAGTGCAACGAGCAAATGCTCAAGATTACCTAAATTTGCTGATGGAATTGATGGTTGAAAGAGGAAAAGATTTCGTGCTAAGTCTTTAAGCTCGGAGTTTCTTTAGTGGATGCTTAGAATGTTGAAACATATAAAGTAAAGAAGGAGCGGGATAAGCGATTTATATGGGAAAAGAAAGGAAGGCATATCGTCACGCGACCTAGCAAACCCAATGAGTCGCTTACAACCTAAGGAGCTAAGTCGAAGCACATGACCTACGACCTAGGCGTGTACTTCGAGGGGCAAATGTTAATTCCTTTGTTACGCGACTTAGCGACTCAACAGCCAGAGCGACCTAAAGAGGCTAACAAGATGAAACGACCTAGCGACTTGCATAAGCACGGCGATCTAAAATGTGAAGCGGTTTAACAGGCAGCGACTTACCGACCTAAGAGATGGGACGACTTACTGCTTAAGGGAGTAGGCGACCTAACGAATTAGAGCAGTGGACGACCAAACGACTCAAGAGGTGGACGACCTAACTGCTTACAAGAAGTCACGACTCAGCGACCTAAAAGACCTGGCGGCTTAGCGACCTAAAGTAAGAAGCAAGTTAGCGACCTAACAGGCAGTGACCTACCGACCTAAGAGGACCGCGACCTAACAACCTAAAATCACAAGCGACCTAATGACCTAATGGACTATGTGACATAGTGGGTTAACGAGTTAGCTTGGGTCGCTACATCGGATATCTTAGCGCTCTAAGGTTGCCGACCATTCCCCTAAGTCGCCCACGACCTAGTACTTCATCCAAAATAGACCAGTATTGCCAGCAAAGGCCGAAGCTTCCCTCTGCTAGGTCACTCACATGTGGTCTACGACCTACCTTAAGTCATAATCTTCGACCTGCGACCTACTTTAGGTCGCAACCTTCGACCCACGACTTACTTTAAGTTGCAGCTTCCGACCTACGACTTATGACCGAAAAACTCCTATAAATACAATGTGAGCTCCAACGTTCGGTGGATCTTTTTTTTGGGCTCATTCTCGAAGCGCCGATACTGTACCATTTTATCAACTCGAACAGCACTTCAAGCCCTCCAAACACCAAGGACACTACAACAAACTTCAAGAGAAAATCTACATCATTCAACATGGATTCGAAAGATTATTCTCCATCAAAGTTTGGGACTATTAGTCTAAAGTGTGTTGTAATTGAAGAAAGTTGTATAAGTTGTACTTGAATCAGCAATAAAGAGATATAAAGTGGACGTAGGCTTGACTATAAGCCGAACCACTATAAAAACTGTGCCCTTTTATTGCCTTTCTGAGATTTTCCTGCTTATTTCTGATTCCCGTGCCAATGGGTGGTGCTTTCACGTTTATTCTACATACACCGGGGTGTAAGCGTCTGATTTTTACGTTAACACAGATGATGTTATGTAAATCGATATACCGCGATATTCTACCTCGAAGTGGAATTGGTATTATGCTAACATCTGTGGATGCAGGAAAACAGGTTGGAGGGATCCAATTAGATTCCTCACAATATAGAAATTATTTTTATAATTGATGATGCATTTTATTTATGTATAGTGAAAGATAAATTTGGGAAATAAATTGTTGTAACGATTAAATTCTTCGACACCCGAAAGTCGACATTAATACGTCCACTGTATCAACTGCCGAGCAACCGAAGGCCGGAAAACCGAATTGTTGGGGTAAAAGAAGAAGAGGTAGAAGAAGAAAGAAAAACAATAGCATAATCTCACATCTCGCAACGGAACAAATATAATAATAAATAAATATCTTTAAACAGAATCACTATATCAGTTATTACATTACATCACATTACATTACATTATCAGAGTTTACAATAACAAATAGCGGAAATGAAATACTATATACTAGTTGATACGCTTCGTCATGCAGCTTGCCTCCAGATCTTTATAGTAACTCCCGAATTTCAAAATGACCTGATAACCTGACTCTAGACTGCCCGTGTGGAAATTGATGGGCACCAGAGTTTAGGAAGGGAACAATAAACTCCAGGTCAGTCATGGGACTGTTGTGAGAACTTAAAACAGTTATTTTCACAAAGAAAGGAAAAGAATCCGCAATGCTTTCGAAAAATTAAACTACCATAAGGCCTCCCGCCACACACATAGTGCAAACGCAGAATTGGAGGAGATTTCTCCTTATGATAGTCAAACATGATTGATACACGAATTTCTTTGATATTATTACTATAAGTGCATAGTGCAGAAAAATTTCCGAAAGTATAATAGTAATCTTAGCCACCATAGACATTCCGAACTATTCCTACTATAGCTACCATGCCCAATAGCAGGTTACCACCACATTCTATGGCAGGTTATACAACTAAAACCGTACAGGGCTCGTATTGTTTCTTTGGATTTTCCGACAAATGGTCAGGCAAAGGAACTTCCTAGGCCACATGGGTACGCTTCTGAGGGACGCCCCAAGAACCTAACCGGATCTCTGCTATCACAAGGCCGGGTTAACTCTGCAAAAATAGGTAACTACTGACACGAGTATGCCATCCCCCGGTTGTAAACAACCTTTATCCGAGGATCCTCAATACCAACAACCACAAAGTAATAAATTTGCATCAACCACATAGGTCAAGTATCTGGGCTCCATACCATGATACCACCTCTATCCAGAAGGAAATGAACATACCCTAAGGGGCGCTACCCTTAAAGCCTTGCTGCATTCTTCCTGTTTCGAACATTCCGGGGTGTGAGTTCCGACGAAGTCTCGTCCACAAAGCTACGGTTTTCACAAACGCTATGCTTTGATCAATAAATGATCAGCAGCACTTTGTATGCCACATTAACAAATTGGGAATGTATAACTAGTAACCATCAACTACATAACCTATGAGCTCGTACGTCTCAGAGAAGGGTGTTAAGCTTGGAGAATAAATTCTTCGCCACCAACAGAAATGTATTTGATAGAAACCGGCTTTACATCTCAAATTGTAACGTCGGACACACATCCATATAAGTCCATTCCGTGATCGACCAGAACCGAAAACACTTCCAAAGAAGTCCTTGCAATCCGGATATTCACTAACCACGTCCGGATTCCCATCACCAAGGGTGACAAAATCTCTATATTGGAGATCAGCTGGTGTGGAGACATTCGACGGTAATCCTTCCATTTTCAAAAATATCCGGTCCTCAACACCGGTCTTCAAATGCTATCCATTACGATGTATCACTATTCGGAATGGGATTTATGACCCAAAGTTCCTCTCCCGGCTAAACCGAATAACGAGTGCTTATTTTAAAATAAGAATAGCATTCAAATTCAAGAAAATCATCACAAATACCTTTTTAAAGGTAAATATTGATAGTCGGTTATTTAACTATAAATAGATATGCACAACATCACCAGATTCCAAATAATTTCCCAAATTATTTATTTTCCAAAAAGATCTTTACAAGATATATTTTTCCACACTTCATTTGAAAACAAATTTCAAATCACTTTTTACCTTTACAACTTTCGAAAATAAATTTCAAATCATTTTCCTTACGCGGAAACACTTCCAAATATTTATTCATTTTCACTGGAAATCTGCCGAGTTCAGATACTTTAGAATAATTTATAACAATTATCCAAAATATATCGGGAAAACACTTTGAAATAAAACTATTTTTCTTTAAACACTTTTCTTAAAATATTAGTTATAAAAATATTATACAAATATTACATATAACTTAAGTCCAAACTAATTTTCAAAATAAAAATTAGTAGATAGAGTATAGCTATTTCTTAAAACAATTTTTGATTAAATCTTAGAAATAATCATTTCTATATCAACTTAATAAATCTTTACTTAAAGGATTTAAAACAATTTAAGAAGTTGATTTCTCCAAAGTATCCTTTTCAAAACCAATTCTAGAATTTTATATATATATATATATATATATATATGTATGTATATCTATATCTATATATTTTTGAAAGCAATTCAGAAATTTTATTCGGCTTTCCAGGTAGAATACACTTTCATTTCAAAATGGTTCATTTAAACCAATTAAATAAATCCTTACCGGTTTACTTTAAATTTACGTTCCAAATCAGTAAATTTATTTCCACACTTCAAAAATAAATCAATGTTTATTTTTAAACAAATTTCCCTTCCATAAATTCCATGGTGAATTTAAATTTCCAAATATCCACTGATATACGATTTTCAAATTTATTACAAATATTCACTTTCAAAAATAAATTCCTTTTAAAGAAAACCAGTTCTTTTATTTTTCAAACTCTTTTAAAATACGTATTTTTGAATAAATTCTTCAACGTTTGAATAATACTACCCGAAATCCATTTATTAAAGCTTTTCCCATATTTTGAAATTTTATTCAATAAGATTAAAAATAAAACTTTATGTAACAACCCGGGATTTTTGTAACAATAAATTGTCGTCGAATGACGATTTTATTGGGTTGCTAATTGCTGTTGGGTTTTTTTAAATCAGTTGTAAATCCTTTGAAAATTTGTTATATTGTTGAGCTTTGCAAATTTGCCTCGGCCCATTTATTCTTGGTGCCAAATTGTAACAACCCTGTATTTTGTAATTATTTTATTGTATATTTTAATTATTTTTAATGTAAGATTTTGATTTAAAAACTTATTTTACTTATTTGAAATGATTAAATTTATTATTTAAATATAATCTTGATTTTTATGAGTTATAATTCCAAACTTGTGTAAGTTGAATATTTGCATGAAATGCTGATTTTGGTCAAAATAGTCAAACTGTGACTTTCAACTTAAAATTTTAAAAGTTTAAAAATTTAATTTTTTTCATTTATTTAAAGACTTTGGCTTTTGTTTTCTTAAAAATCTAATTTTGGAAATTTTCTTGAAATGATTTCTGATCATTTGTCCAAATAAAAATAAACAATGTCTGAAAATTTGATTTGGATAAAAAGTGTAACTTTAATAGAAATTCTAAATTTTATAATTCTAAAGGCAAAATTTTCATCTTGAACTGTATACAATTGTGTAACATTTGTTTCACTTTTGTTTTGGCCAGATTTGTTGTACACTTTTTTTTTAAAAAAATGTTAGTAATAATTAGTGTGAAACGGGAAATAAACTTTACATTTCTTTTACATATGCTTACATCTGTTTCTTAACTTTATATTTAACAATCAATTGGATGAAGCTAAATCAAATGTTATTAATTATGGTATAATAGTTATTAAATTTTGGTTTAAAGTGATGTTCTATTTTTCCTAATAGAAACGTTAGTATTTTAAATTTATTTAATAAGAGAAACAAAATAATTTGTACGTTACTTTGGGCATATATTTAATTGTTGCTCTTGCCTTTTCGTTATCTATTTGATTTTTTTCTTGCGTTAGCAATGCAAAGTTCTCAGCCGTATATTCTCTTTTGAGAATCTAAAATCTTGCTCAAATCTTGCCTTAAATCATTTTCGTGTGTGAATTATTTCTTTCCCTCTTGCCTCCCATACGTTTCCACCTACTGGATAGAATTAAATTGCCTCTACCGTTCAAGCATTTTTCTCTTGCCTGCCCTCTACATAAATTAGTGAGCAAATGTTAATATATATTTCACGTTCAAAAGTTCCATACCACAAATTATTCATTTTGCTTTCATCAAAATTTGCGTGAGCATCTCCTGAAGGTATGAACCGGCGCATGCTTTCCTTTCATTTTTTTTCTCTTTTTTCTTTCTTTCTTCTTTTCACTCTTGTTTTAATTTAATTTGTTCTCCTTTCATTGTTTTTCTTTATCCTATTGCCTGCCACCGTGCTTGGCCATTCACCACATTTTTCCGACCCTACCCATGCCAGACCACCGAGCCTTGTTTGAGAAAAAAAAGGAATGAAAAAAATTCCATTTTTGTCGCCTTTGTATTTTGTTTTTGAAGTAATATTGCCACCGAGCCTTGTTTTGAAAAAAAAAGGGGAAATGAAATAAAAAAGTTGCTTTTGTCACTTTGTATTTTTGAAGTTATAATCTATTTTTCCACTGGCCCTTGTTCTGGAAAAAAGAAATGAAAAAAAAAAATTGTTTTGTCACCTTCGTAATTTGGCTTTCTAGTCTATATTCCCTCTGCCCTTTTGTTTGAGAAAAAAAAGAAATGAACAAAATTTGTTTTGTCACCTTTGTTTTGAAGTTATAGTCTATTTTAAAAGTGGTCTTGTATTTTTGAAGTCATAGTTTATTTTGTTTTTATAAAATTAAATAGAAAAGAAAATTTGAAAGGCCTTAAACTTTCTATCTTTCTATGGGCCTTTATAGTCCACCCTTTTACTTTTAACCTAACCTTTCACCAATTAACCCTAACACCTCCTCATATCATCTCCTACCACTTCACATTTTTGTGCTTGCCATGCCTTTGTGATGCCAAACCAGATCCTTTTCCACCTGAAAACATGTGTGGCCTAGCCCTAAGCATGTATGGCCGAGCATACATGGAGTTGTGGTCAAGCAAAAGTGGTTGAAAAGCTTGGTAATGTCATTTGTTGCTTCTACTTTTCTATTGTTCAACAAATCTTTATATTGTATGCATATGTTTATATGGTCTTGTTTATTTGTTGTATACAAGATCATTATCAAGGCTTTCCATTCATTCAATTCAAATCGTGTTTGTCGTGCTTTTGGAATCGCTCTTGTGTTTGTTGTTTTGGTCTCTAGCTTCGAAAAGGTGAGTCTTTCTCACTCTGACATATATACTTATGAAAATGGATTGATGACAAGTGTTTAGTAATGTAAAATGTTTATGCAAGTTAATGATGATCATATGATATGCTATGCCGTGTTATTACCATGTTATTACCATGTTAAAACTGTTAATTTTCACCTGACATCTGATACATGACTGTATATTGTGATATTGACATTGTTTATATTATTTCTATATATGATCACACTGCAAGTTCCCTGTTAGGATAAAAAATCATTATGGGCTGAAATGATAGGCCTGAGTTATTTTATTTATTTATTTAAACTTGGGATTGCGGGTTTGAAATGATAGAACCCAGATTTTTACCTTTTAAACCGCGGATTGAAATGATACATATCCGTATCACTTGACTTAGGTTAGAAAACTATATACAGGCCCGTGGTTATTCTATAAAGTGCATTGAATATTTTAAGTATTTCAAAAATATAAAATTATGAAATTTGATTTAAATAGATTTTGAAAGGTTTTAAAATAAATAAATTATGATTTTTCTATGTGTTAAAAATGTAATTTATGAATGAATTAACTAGATTTTGAAATATAACTTATGTTTGAAATTTGGCATTTTGACTAAAAATGATATTTAAGTTACATGAATAAAATGGACTTTAATTTTATTTGGAAATGGTAAATATGATAAATTGATTTATATTTGAATTTAAGCGATTTATTAAAGAATTATTGATTTTCTATAAATTTAAGTGGTTGAATAAATGACTGTTAAAAATGAAATTTTAAAATATAACTTGACTTGAAAATGTGAAATTTGAGTTTTAACTAAAGATGTTAAATTAATCAAATAAACTGGAAGTTTAGTTAAATTTGTAAAATGGTAATACAAATCTGAAACGTATAGGTTTTAATTTATGAAAGAAACGTATAGGTTTTAATTTATGAAAGAAACGTATAGGTTTTAATTTATGAAAGAAACGTATAGGTTGTAATTTATGAAAGAAACGTATATGGTTTAATTTATGAAAGAAACGTATAGGTTTTAATTTATGAAAGAAACGTATAGGTTTTAATTTATGAAAGGAACGTATAGGGTTTAATTTATGAAAGGAACGTATAGGTTTTAATTTATGAAAGGAACGTATAGGTTTTAATTTATGAAAGAAACGTATAGGTTTTAATTAATGAAAGAACGTATGGTGTTCTAATTAATGATAGGAACATGTAAATTCCTAATTAATGAAAGAAGGTATAAGTTTTAATTAACGAAAGAAACGTATAAGTTTTTAATTAATGAAAGAAACGTGTAAAGTCCTAATTAATGAGAGAACATGAAAGTCTTAATTAATGCAAGAACATGTAAAGTTTTAATTAAGAAAGAAACATGTAAAGTTTTAAGTAGTGTGGTATTGATTTAATTAATAAATGTTCATTTTTGTAATAGGAATGTAAAATTTAAAACGTACATTTGACACGTAGATTTTAATCAATGTAATGGTGTATTTTAAATTGATTAAAATGATAAATGTTACTTATTGTAATAATAATGTAAGTTAATAAGGTGCTTTTAACCAAACATAAGAATTTCGGTTTAAATTGTATATTACAGTAAGAAAGTTTATTTAACTATAAGGCTATGATAAATTGACATGTTAAAATTTTAAGCTTATCAATACTTTGATTATATACAATGTAAAGTGGAAAGTAGTACATTCCAAAAATGCTATGATTCCTTAAGGTAACATTTCCAAAATGCTATGATAATTTAAAGGAATATTTCAAGTTTAATAAATTTAAAGAAATATTCAATGATTTGAAAATTTGGGTTTTATTTGAATGATATAATATTGAATTATTTTTGAAATGGAAATGATACAATTGTGATATTGTTTTGAAATGAGTATGATATTTTGGTCTTGGAAGTATAAATTATTTGAAATAAATATCCATGGGTTATAATAACGATTGGTTGTTAAAGAGACCGGGATCGGATATTGTCTTATAGCCGGCCAATACCGAAAACCACTTTAACAACTGTGTACGCGGTGGAGATTCCAGATTGAAGTAGGATGGTGGAGTCGTTCTCGAGGTATATTACGTGGACCCAACTCCCGTGAGTTGGCATATATGACTAAAACAGGAGCTATACCGGGCTACACAAAGGGTCGTACCCTTTCATCGAGCATGCTCCATCGGAAACTATTCTATTACAGATGTGATTCGATTCGGTGGCGCCACTTTGATTCGAGGGTATTGTTCGAGGTGGGCGGAAGCTGCTGGCTTGCCGTCACCACCGGTCCGGGAGTGTAAACGGTGTATCCACCCTGGCATTGCCTCGCGTGCCGTGTCATATCCTTATATCGAGCCCACTACGATTTTGGTTTTAAAGATCCGACCGCGTTAAGGTTCACCATCCCCTTAACGCTATTTTCTATATGATTATGCTTTACTGATTAGACACTACCATATATAGCGTATATTACTACATAGTAAATAGTTTAACGGATCCATAGAGGATGGGCGGTCCCAAGCATCCTTTAAGTTACTGATGCATTTTGTTACTGTTCACTTGAGTTGATTTACAGTTTATAAGTATTTATGTCCTGACTCGAGGGTTTTGTGTTTTGCTTTACGCTCGGGTCAGATTGAGTGAGTTAGCAATCCAGATTCACCATCGGCGTTGGAGCTTTCCTTGAAGATCCAGCCTTCTATTTTGTTTCAGTATCCAGTGTTTCAGTGATGTATCTTGTTACTCTTCTGTTGTATCTTATTTAACTCTGATGTATCTCATATTTATATAGTAGCTTCATGAACTACTATCTCTTTTTCTTCCGCTGCATTTTTATATACTCTATGTCTGTGATCTGGGATTTTATTTACTGTATATTCTGAGATTTGCCAAATTTTTATTTACAACGCGGTATTTTGAGCTATCCAATTCCGGCATGAGTGCCTACCTATACACTCATAATGGATGCGAATGGTTGAAAATATCGGGTCATTACAGTTGGTATCAGAGCTTTGGTTAGCTCTAGGCAAAACTCAGCATATGGAGTAGATGTATTTACAGAATCACTTTCATTCGAGTTGAATCTCTCTCTTTTGACTCGATTCCTTTGAATTTTGGAACGTTCCCTGCGGTTCCAAAAATCCATTCTTATTCCCCGCTGCTCATCTTCACATGATTCTGGAGTATCCCATAACTCCACTTCGAATGATCTTTATAGTGAATTGGCGGTCCCGCCAATCTAAAAAAGTTTCTTGTAAAAGGAGTGAAACTCCTTGACAACAGCATCGATTCACCAAAAAATTTATATCCTCGGTTTAGATGCTAGCATCTCCTATTGTCCCAAACTCTATCTCTTGAGGTCGAATGTAGATTTACCCCAGAAAATTCACTTCGATCTTATACTTTAAGTCATGGTTGACCCGATTAAGGTTGCCCATGATTTATTTTAGCTTATCCGCCTCCCTACTCTGTAATTAATCATCTTGTCTTTTGTTTCCAACATATTTTCAAACATTTTGAATTGTGTTTGTCAATCTATATTTTGTTTATACATTGTGTTGTTTGAGTTGTTGATGTTGAGTTGGGTTTCCGATCGATTCGTCTGATCAACACTATCGATAGGATTTCTAAAACACTTTGACAGAACAAACTGACACGATATTATTTTAAAATTTGGTTAATGAAATAAATTTTTGATATATATATTTATGGAACTTAATAAAATGATTCAAATCGATAATTTAAATGATAATACTTGATTTATCATTTATTGTTCTATAAATGAATTTATAAATAATTGTTTATAAATTTATATGGGAACTTAAATGAATTTAGAAAAAGAAATTTGAGAATTTAATTTCCGATGGTTCCAAACCTTTTGTTTAAAAGTTTAAAGGGATATAATATTTAAAATATTTTCAAATAGAAATTTGTTTCCAAAGAATTTTAAGTTTAAAATTAGTACTCTTCTCTTTGTCGCTGGAAAATAACTTCGGTGATGACTGCAGCATCATCGACGTTCATTTTCGAGTTTCGAAGTGAAGAGACTGTTCTGTAGTCTTGCTACAGCTTTGTTTTGGGAAATTAAATTGATTTGAATTTATAAAATATGACTTAATTTATAATATATATAGATATATGATTGAAATTTGATTTGACATATTATATATATATTATTACTTATCTCTAAATGGTTTGAAGAAATCGGAAATTTAATTCTTAAATTTTATTTTTAACAATAATTTCAATTATAAAAAGAAAATCAAAACAATTTGGATAAATGATTAAACTTGAGATAATTGAATTGGAAAGTTTTATTTGTATGACACAATTCCATTCCAATATAACTTACCTTAATTTCAGAAGCTAACAATGTAATTGGGTAATATACAATATAAAAAGATTTTATAAATAAAATTTTGGTGGTTAAAATAAATGTTATACACTTAAATTTTAATTATAAAATGATTAACAGAGGTAAATATAATAAAGGGTAATTTAATAACTTACAATAAAATGATGTTAAAAGAACTAAGAATAAAAGAAAGCAGTTATAATAAGTGTAAGTATATTGAACATGAGTGATAAATATATTGAGAGGAATAAATTTAATTTTTATTAGTAATAAAGAAGAATAAAATTTATTAAATACATTGTGAGTGTAATAAATGATTATTTTTCTAACCCATGGTTTTAAAAAAAATTGTTAATTTAAGATGATTGGATAATAAGATAATGAAATTTGAGATAGTTAAGATTTATGTAACTTGTGTAAAAGTTTATTTTCTATTTAAGTTGAAATCTCCATGCTTTCAAATTCATTTTCTTATTTTGTTTTTCAAACTATCTTTTGGTTGTTCTTATCGTCCTCATCTAGCTATAGACTGGTATATGCATCTTTCTATGATCTTTCTGTTTAGAAATCTTTCTATAATCTTTGATAATCTCCACCTTGTAAAACTTACCTTTAACAACAGTTATCAGGTATAACTTCAATCTTCTTGTCATCTTATCTTAATCCTATTTCACTCTATCTTTTCTGTGCCCTTCCATACCTCATTCCTTTCCGGGGACGAAAAGTTTGAGTGGGGGAGAGTGTAACAACCCTGTATTTTGCAATTATTTTATTGTATATTTTAATTATTTTTAATGTAAGATTTTGATTTAAAAACTTATTTTACTTATTTGAAATGATTAAATTTATTATTTAAATATAATCTTGATTTTATGAGTTATAATTCCAAACATGTGCAAGTTGAATATTTGCCTGAAATGCTGATTTTGGTCAAAATAGCCAAACTGTGACTTTCAACTTAAAATTTTAAAAGTTTAAAATTTTAATTTTTTCCATTTATTTAAAGACTTTGGCTTTTGTTTTCTTAAAAATCTAATTTTGGAAATTTTCTTGAAATGATTTCTGATCATTTGTCCAAATAAAAATAAACAATGTCTGAAAATTTGATTTGAATAAAAAGTGTAACTTTAATAGAAATTCTAAATTTTATAATTCTAAAGGCAAAATTTTTATCTTGAACTGTATACAATTGTGTAACACTTGTTTCACTTTTTTTTTGGTCAGATTTGTTGTATACTTTTTTTTTTTTAAAGTTAGTAATAATTAGTGTGAAACGGGAAATAAACTTTACATTTCTTTTACATATGTTTACATCTGTTTCTTAACTTTATATTTAACAATCAATTGGATGAAGCTAAATCAAATGTTATTAATTATGGTATAATAGCTATTAAATTTTGATTTAAAGTGATGGTTTATTTTTCCTAATAGAAACGTTAGTATTTCAAATTTATTTAATAAGAGAAAAATAATAATTTGTATGTTACTTTGGGCATATATTTAATTGTTGCTCTTGCCTTTTCGTTATCTATTTGATTTTTTTCTTGCGTTAACAATGCAAAGTTCTCAGCCGTATATTCTCTTTTGAGAATCCAAAATCTTGCTCAAATCTTGCCTTAAATCATTTCCGTGTGTGAATTATTTCTTTCCCTCTTGCCTCCCATACGTTTCCACCTATTGGATAGAATTAAATTGCCTCTACCGTTCAAGCATTTTACTCTTGCCTGCCCTCTACATAAATTAGTGAGCAAATGTTAATATATATTTCACGTTCAAAAGTTCCATACCACAAATTATTCATTTTGCTTCCATCAAAATTTGCGTGAGCATCTCCTGAAGGTATGAACCGGCGCATGCTTTTCCTCTCATTTTTTTCTCTTTTTTCTTTCTTTCTTCTTTTCACTCTTGTTTTATTTCATTTGTTCTCCTTTAATTGTTTTGCTTTATCCTTTTGCCTGCCACCGTGCATGGCCATTCACCACATTTTTCCGACCCTACCCATGCCAGACCACCAAGCCTTGTTTGAGAAAAAAAAGGAATGAAAAAAATTCCATTTTTGTCGCCTTTGTATTTTGTTTTTGAAGTAATATTGCCACCGAGCCTTGTTTTGAAAAAAAAAGGGAAATGAAAAAAAAAGTTGCTTTTGTCACTTTGTATTTTTGAAGTTATAATCTATTTTTCCACTGGCCCTTGTTCTGGAAAAAAGAATTGAAAAAATAAAATAAAAATTGTTATGTCACCACTGTAATTTGGCATTCTAGTCTATATTCCCTCTGCCCTTTTGTTTGAAAAAAAAAAAGAAATGAACAAAATTTGTTTTGTCACCTTTGTTTTGAAGTTATAGTCTATTTTAAAAGTGGTCTTGTATTTTTGAAGTCATAGTTTATTTTGTTTTTATAAAATTAAATAGAAAAGGAAATTTGAAAGGCCTTAAACTTTCTATCTTTCTATGGGCCTTTATAGTCCACCCTTTTACTTTTAACCTTACCTTTCACCAATTAACCCTAACACCTCCACATATCATCTCCTACCACTTCACATTTTTGTGCTTGCCATGCCTTTGTGATGCCAAACCAGATCCTTTTCCACCTGAAAACATGTGTGGCCTAGCCCTAAGCATGTATGGCCGAGCATACATGGAGTTGTGGTCAAGCAAAAGTGGTTGAAAAGCTTGGTAATGTCATTTGTTGCTTCTACTTTTCTATTGTTCAACAAATCTTTATATTGTATGCATATGTTTATATGGTCTTGTTTATTTGTTGTATACAGGATCATTATCAAGGCTTTCCATTCATTCAATTCAAATCGTGTTTGTCGTGCTTTTGGAATCGCTCTTATGTTTGTTGTTTTGGTCTCTAGCTTCGAAAAGGTGAGTCTTTCTCACTCTGACATATATACTTATGAAAAGTGGATTGATGACAAGTGTTTAGTAATGTAAAATGTTTATGCAAGTTAATGATGATCATATGATATGCTATGCCGTGTTATTACCATGTTATTACCATGTTAAAACTGTTAATTTTCACCTGACATCTGATACATGACTGTATATTGTGATATTGACATTGTTTATATTATTTCTGTATATGATCACACTGCAAGTTCCCTGTTAGGATAAAAAATCATTATGGGCTGAAATGATAGGCCTGAGTTATTTTATTTTTTTATTTAAACTTGGGATTGCGGGTTTGAAATGATAGAACCCGGATTTTTACCTTTTAAACTGCGGATTGAAATGATACATATCCGTATCACTTGACCTAGGTTAGAAAACTATATACAGACCCGTGGTTATTCTATAAAGTGCTTTGAATATTTTAAGTATTTTAAAAATATAAAATTATGAAATTTGATTTAAATAGATTTTGAAAGGTTTTAAAATAAATAAATTATGATTTTTCTATGTGTTAAAAATGTAATTTATGAATGGATTAACTAGATTTTGAAATATAACTTATGTTTGAAATTTGGAATTTTGACTAAAAATGATATTTAAGTTACATGAATAAAATGGACTTTAATTTTATTTGGAAATGGTAAATATGATAAATTGATTTATATTTGAATTTAAGCGATTTATTAAAGAATTATTGATTTTCTATAAATTTAAGTGGTTGAATAAATGACTGTTAAAAATGAAATTTTAAAATATAACTTGACTTGAAAATGTGAAATTTGAGTTTTAACTAAAGATGTTAAATTAACCAAATAAACTGGAAGTTTAGTTAAATTTGTAAAATGGTGATACAAATCTGAAACGTATAGGTTTTAATTTATGAAAGAAACGTATAAGTTTAAATTTATGGAAGAAACGTATAGGTTTTAATTTATGAAAGAAACGTATAGGTTTTAATTTATGAAAGAAACGTATAGGTTTTAATTTATGAAAGAAACGTATAGGGTTTAATTTATGAAAGAAACGTATAGGTTGTAACTTATGAAAGAAACGTATATGGTTTAATTTATGAAAGAAACGTATAGGTTTTAATTTATGAAAGAAACGTATAGGTTTTAATTTATGAGAGAAACGTATAGGGTTTAATTTATGAAAGGAACGTAAAGGTTTTAATTTATGAAAGGAACGTATAGGTTTTAATTTATGAAAGAAACGTATAGGTTTTAATTAATGAAAGAACGTATGGTGTTCTAATTAATGATAGGAACATGTAAATTCCTAATTAATGAAAGAAGGTTTAAGTTTTAATTAACGAAAGAAACGTATAAGTTTTTAATTAATGAAAGAAACGTGTAAAGTCCTAATTAATGAGAGAACATGAAAGTCTTAATTAATGCAAGAACATGTAAAGTTTTAATTAAGAAAGAAACATGTAAAGTTTTAAGTAGTGTGGTATTGATTTAATTAATAAATGTTCATTTTTGTAATAGGAATGTAAAATTTAAAACGTACATTTGACACGTAGATTTTAATCAATGTAATGGTGTATTTTAAATTGATTAAAATGATAAATGTTACTTATTGTAATAATAATGTAAGTTAATAAGGTGCTTTTAACCAAACATAAGAATTTCGGTTTAAATTGTATATTACAGTAAGAAAGTTTATTTAACTATAAGGCTATGATAATTTGACATGTCAAAATTTTAAGCTTATCAATACTTTGATTATATACAATGTAAAGTGGAAAGTAGTACATTCCAAAAATGCTATGATTCCTTAAGGTAACATTTCCAAAATGCTATGATAATTTAAAGGAATATTTCAAGTTTAATAAATTTAAAGAAATATTCAGTGATTTGAAAATTTGGGTTTTTTTTGAATGATATAATATTGAATTATTTTTGTGATGGAAATGATACAATTGTGATATTGTTTTGAAATGAGTATGATATTTTGGTCTTGGAAGTATAAATTATTTGAAATAAATATCCATGGGTTATAATAACGATTGGTTGTTAAAGAGACCGTGATCGGATATTGTCTTATAGCCGGCCAATAACGAAAACCACTTTAACAACTGTGTACGCGGTGGAGATTCCAGAATGAAGTAGGATGGTGGCGACGTTCTCGAGGTATATTACGTGGACCCAACTCCCGTGAGTTGGCATATATGACTAAAACAGGAGCTATACCGGGCTACACAAAGGGTCGCACCCTTTCATCGAGCATGCTCCATCGGAAACTATTCTATTACTGTTGTGATTCGATTTGGTGACGCCACTTTGATTCGGGGGTATTGTTCGAGGTAGGCGGAAGCTGCTGGCTTGCAGTCACCACCTGTCCGGGACTGCAAAAGGTGTATCCACCCTGGCATTGCCTCGCGTGCCGTGTCATATCCTTATATCGAGCCCACTACGATTTTGGTTTTAAAGACCCGACCGCGTTAAGGTTCACCATCCCCTTAACGCTATTTTCTATTTGATTATACTTTACTGATTAGACACTACCGTATATAGCGTATATTACTACATAGTAAATAGTTTAACGGATCCTTAGAGGATGGGCGGTCCCAAGCATCCTTTTAAGTTACTGATGCATTTTGTTACTGTTCACTTGAGTTGATTTACAGTTTATAAGTATTTATGTCCTGACTCGAGGGTTTTGTGTTTTGCTTTACGCTCGGGTCAGATTGAGTGAGTTAGATTTCCAAATTCACCTTCGGCGTTGGAGCTTTCCTTGAAGATCCAGCCTTCTATTTTGTTTCAGTATCCAGTGTTTCAGTGATGTATCTTGTCACTCTTCTGTTGTATCTTATTTAACTCTGATGTATCTCATATTTATATAGTACCTTCATGAACTACTATCTCTTTTTCTTCCGCTGCATTTTTATATACTCTGTGTCTGTGATCTGTGATTTTATTTACTGTATATTCTGAGATTTGCCAAATTTTTGTTTACAACGCGGTATTTTGAGCTATCCAATTCCGGCATGAGTGTCTACCTATACACTTATAATGGATGCGAATGGTTGAAAATATCAGGTCATTACACAAATTAATTTGGGTTAATACCCGATCCCATCTCTATTTTCATTCACTTCAGAGAAGCCCTAAAACAAAGCAATCGAACGAAAATGGCGGCCTCATGTCCTTTTTCTTCGAAAAACCCTAACCAAAACATAGAAAACAAAAATGGCTGCTTCGTTAGTTCGTGTTCGTCCCTCTTTTCGAAAATTAGGGCTTTGCTCCCAATTTCTGGTGCTCGTTCGACCTTCTACAATTAGGGTTTTTGCAAATCCGAAGACGTCGAATTCGTGCTCTTCAAAAACAAAGTGAGTGAAACTTTCACTCACATCTGATTCGTGTTCTATGATTCTTCTGTTTTATTCGCATAATTTCGTTGTTGTTTAATATGGCTTCAATTGATTTTTAAGTCTCGAGATCCTTGAATTATCTTGGCTATTCAATTTTGTTTCTGCTGTGATTACGTGATAATGTTTCGATGATTGATGCTTCTCTGTACATTTACATTTTTACTTGAGTTTACTTGGATTTGTACTGATACACTCGCTTGTATCTCGCTGTCTTATGATTCCGGCCATTATGTCCTGGTCTCGTTTTGAATTGGTCATTGATTTTGACCACTGTGACTTCGGCCACTTGTTCAGGTTTATGTAAAATTGCACTTGATAAATTTGAAACTTCTTTTGCTAGATTTTGTTGGTGACTTCGGCCTTATACATTGTTCGCATATCTGTGCACATTGCTACCTTGGTCATCTCTGTTGGTATACATTTGCTTGACCACTCATGTCTGCATTTGCTCGATCCAATTGCACAGTTGCAGGTACTTGATATTATCATTTCAATGTTGCCGATGTTTCATGATCACTGGCCTCAAATAATGTTCAGTAGTCGACCATTTCACTTTACTGGTCTTGCAACACTTTTATACACACTGTTGCTTTATGCTGCATTTATAGTTTGATTGAGTCCACGATGTCACTAGGACTAACGAGGCGGTGGTTATAGACCTGCATTTACATCTCGAGTCATGTTGACATTACTGGTTTTAGGGGCAGTTTGTACTTTACGCACTGTTGTATACTTTGTCTTGGTCTTGAGCATTGCCTCTATTTTCACTGCTTATGTTTTGGGTTACTGATGCATTCTAGAGTACATATTGGTTCGCATTGTTTCGACCATGTCACTGTTGAGTTCATCAGTTGCCATATCATGTGTATTTTGGTCATCTGTTTGGTAGGTATAGTTGCTTTAAGTCACTGATTTTGGCAACTAGTTTGATTTTTATGCATGCAGTCCTTTGTGTTTGACCTATAAGCTGTTTTGAGTTCAGAGCTTGTAAGCTCCATTGCACTGTATCATTTCACTGATGCATGATTATATGAATACATGCATTCTTGTACTTGTATTGCGTGCTGTCTTGAATTTGTTCACTGTGTTCACAGTGTTGCTTCTAGTACTTGATTTGAACTATGGCTACACTGTGTCGAGTTGTACACAGGCTTGTTTCCCGACCTGTGTCATATATGTAGGCACTGTCTGTGTATGTTTCATATGCATTCTTGTAGTTACTGCTTTGGTTTGCATTTTATGTTGATGTCACCTGACTTCGACATCTTTGGGCACCTGACTACTTGCGGCCATGAGTTGGTGAAAATATATTTGCTGAGAATTTAAATTGAATTTGCATGCATTTTATGTGAGGCCTGGGTTCCAAAGTTTGTTTCCTGTGACCTGTACTTTGTGAAGAAACTTGAAGTTTTCTTGCTTCACTTTGGTGTCTGCAGTTTTAATTGTTGCAGTTTTGCCCTTGTGCACTATTGTTTGCAGTCATGTTGAATTTGAGGACTTTTATGATGTATTGAGTTTGCTAGTGCATATGTTTGATTTTGAAGAATTTGAGCTATTAGCATGCTTCCCTGTGACCTTCATGTATTTCTTTTACAGCCAGTTGCCTCTGGTTTGAGTTTTGCTCGTCTTGGAGTTTCAGACCAGTATCCAACGTATACAGTTTGGTCTGATGCTCCAGTTACCACTTCTTGTAGTGTGATAATCATGGATGTTGCACTTTGTAGTTGCACTTTGTAATTGCACTCTGGTTCATTATGCAGTGTCACTCCCCATGTAATTGCAGTTGTATTTTTGGATTGTAACGTTTTGCGCTCGAGTACCTATATCACTTGATGGCATTTGTCTGTTCACATGTACACCTTGTGCCTATCATTTTGCTACTGTTTGATACACCTACCTTTGTGCACTTGGACATTTGAGTTGTTTGCAGTTGTGTTGAGTCATGATAGCCGTGACTTGACCTCGGAAATTTCGATTTGCTGGTAAAATTGGAGTCGTGAGGACATCATATGCTGTTGTGGCGAGGCAGTGCACGCGTGCGTGTACTGCAGCCATACAATATTGATTTTGTGATATCTCAATTGATTGAATTGTTTTGTTTATTCAAATTCAATATTTTGAAATTTCATTTGATTTTGGTTCGTTGATCTTTTGGGTATATCATCACTGTAGTGGCAAGGCAGTGCACGCAAGCGTGTACTGCAGCCACACGGTATGGTTTTTATTGACATTCTTTTTACTTATCTTTGATGACGATTTGAATCTATTGATTGTTGTTTAACACAGTTACGTGTTATATTTACCGTTAACCGATCTCATTGTTAAAGGATCGGATAGACATGATTTATTGTGACTATCGTCTGTTCATTATTTAATTATTATTGCTTCTGTGCACTAATACTGAGTTTGAATTAGACTGACCCGTATATTTAAAGGTTGTCGATATCTTACCCGTATTATTATTGCTTCTTTTGAATTTAATACTCGGGTCAGACCGAGTATTTAAAGGTTGTCGATATCTTACTTTGGGTTGCTGCTTGAGCTATGAAGTCACTTCATGTCTTTTGGAGTAGTCGTCATCATTTATAGTAGTCGGTTTATTTGTAGAGGAAGATATGTATTCATGTATATTATATACGTTAATGTACTTGCATATGTAACTTCCAGAGTCGACAGTTGTAGTTGTATCATATGTACTATATCAAATGTATTGTAACTGACATCAGTTATTATATATATGAGACTTTTGTTTTATCTGTGTTCCGCATTTATATTATCTGTGTTATTATTGTAACTATTGTCCTAAACTATTATGAACCATCGTAGTTCGTTTTATATTGGAATTGGGTATGTCGATGGGAGTAAATAAATAAGGGATGAAAAGTAAAAAATATATACCACTCCTATCGAAATAACCAATACTAGTGTAAGGCCTAACTATGGATGGCCGCTCCTATCCAGCCTTATTCTTCGTGATAACAGATAGTATTTCCTTAATACTCTTTGTTATTGTGAGAATAGAGGTGGGGCGTCACAGTTGGTATCAGAGCTTGGGGTTTATGGACATAATATAAAACAAAACTTGGATGGAACATGTGTTACAACTATTAGTCGATGTTTTAGTTGTGCTTTGAGTCAAAACTAAAGTTTTGAAATTTTGATGAAATTTTTAAATATCTTTATTTAAAAATAGAAGTGAATTTTCATTTTGTTGATTTGGTTGATTCGTGTTTTGTTTATCAGAGTGCGCAGCGAAAACAGTGAGACTTTCTTCGCTTAGTACGGCTGATAACCTTTTTGATTTGAAAATCAAAATATGAAATTGGAATAAATTTCATTTGTTGTTTATATAGTTGTGTTTAATTTGTTTTCTTTGAAAATTTCGAATCCAATTTGAGAATTCGAAGCTGTTGCAGTTATGAGATTTTGTTAAGATTTATGCTGTTTTGAATTATCTTCATTGAAGATATATTTGAATGATTTCTTTGTTCATTTTGCGGTATACATGCAAATTTATGTTGCACGTTACTACATTAAATTTTACGTTGAACCGATGCTTAGTTTTAAACGTATTTTGTTGCCGTTATTTTATATAACGAGATTTTTACACCAATGCTAAATTTTTGAAGCCCGGTGTATTGTTGACATTTTAATGAATGAAAATTCGCTGATATTATATTTTGATGCAAATTATTTTGATGAGACTTTGACGTTTAAAAATTACTTTCGCTTTGACTTCAGTATCCGTCAATTTTTAAAGTGGATTTTCAAGCGGTTATCCCGCAATGCTGATATTGAGATCCGTTTCTACGGTGTTTTGAGAAGTGCAATTTCCTTGTCGAAATTGTCGCTAATATTGCTGTTTTCTTCCTCACAGATTTGCAAATCGTTTTAAAAATAAAACTGTTTTCCAAAAATTTTATAGTTTACGCTTTCAAAAGAATGAGGAAGCGATTTAAACGTTTCAGCAAAATCGATGACTATGAACCCTTTCTTTTACTGATTCGCTTAATTCCGGACTTGTCCGTTTGAGAATGTGAAATGTTACTTTTGGAATACACAATTTTGCACTTTCAAGGAAACGATGAAGAGATTTAAACAATATAGTAAAACTCATGGTTATGGGACATGTACGTTTGCTATTTTGGTTAATTTCGCACTCATTAATTGAAATATTTGATGATTTTCGTGTGCTTTCGAGCCACTATGAGGACCTTCGGGTCATATGATGGACCTTCGGGTCATATGATGGACCTTCGGGTCAAATACCAGTACCAGACCTTCGGGTCATTTGTTGGACCTTCGGGTCATATGATGGGCGTCAAAATTATGACGACGTACTTGGTAGGCTTTGGCCATATGAGATGCACATGCGGCGTAGCTAAAACTCGCCATATGATGGGATCGATCCACCTATTATGTTGATTTTCTAGAATATCTTAATTGATTTCTAGATATTTGTTGAATCTAATTATCTGCAGGTAATTAGATATTTGATATTATGAGTTCTGATTATCGTTTTTGATAATCGGATATTTGTTGTTTCTGATTATCGCTTGTGATAATTAGATATTTGATGTTATGAGTTCTGATTATCGTTTTTGATAATCGGATATTTGTTGTTTCTGATTATCGCTTGTGGTAATTAGATATTTATGTTAAGAGTTCTGATTATCGTTTTTGATAATCGGATATTTGTTGTTTCTGATTATCGCTTGTGCTAATTAGATATTTGATTGTATGAGTTCTGATTATAGTTTTTGATAATCGGATATTTGTTGTTTCTGATTATCGCTTGTGATAATTAGATATTTGATGTTATGAGTTCTGATTATAGTTTTTGATAATCAGATATTTGTTGTTTCTGATTATCGCTTGTGATAATTAGATATTTGATGTTATGAGTTCTGATTATCGTTTTTGATAATCAGATAGTTGTTGTTTCTAATTATCGCTTGTGATAATTAGATATTTGATGTTATGAGTTCTAATTATCGTTTTTGGTAATAAGATAATTGTTGTTTCTGATTATCGCTTGTGATAATTAGATATTTGATGTTATGAGTCCTGATTATCGTTTTTGATAATCGAATATTTGTTGATTTGAGATTTGATTATTGTTTTTGATAATCGAATATTTGTTGATTTGTGATTTGATTATCGTTTTTGATAATTGAATATTTGTTGATTTGAATTCTGATTATCTTTGTTGATAATTAGACCTTTGTTGTTTTCTGATTACCGTTTTGGTAGCTAGATATTTGCGGTTTTGGGATTTGCGATTTGTGTTTTATATTATCTTTGTCGATAATTAGATTTTTGATGTCTTCTAATTATCGTATCGATAATTAGATATTACTGTTTTGTGATTTATGTATTCTGATTATATATTTGATAGTTAGATTTTTGTTGAAAAATTTGTGAATTCTTATATGAAGTTAAAAGATTTCTTTGATGTTTATATTCTCGACTTTTATTTTTCCAGCTTAACTAGTTTATGCTAGAAAAGTAATTGTTAATGACGATTTTAATTATGAAAATTGCGGGGACGCAATTTTTATAAGGAGGGGAGTCTTTAACAACCCGGGATTTTTGTAACAATAAATTATCGTCGAATGACGGTTTAATTGGGTTGCTAATCGCTGTTGGGGTTTTTTTAAATCAGTTGTAAATCCTTTGAAAATTTGTTAAGTATCGTTGAGCTTTGCAAATTTGCCTCGGCCCATTTATTCTTGGTGCCAAATTAATTTGAGTTAATACCCGATCCCATCTCTATTTTCATCACTTCAGAGAAACCCTAAAACAAAGCAATCGAATGAAAATGGCGGCCTCATGTCCTTTTTCTTCGAAAAACCCTAACCAAAACATATAAAACAAAAATGGCTGCTTCGTTAGTTCGTGTTCGTCCCTCTTTTCGAAAATCAGGGCTTTGCTGCCAATTTCTGGTGCTCGTTCGACCTTCTACAATTAGGGTTTTTGCAAATCCGAAGACGTCGAATTCATTCTCTTCAAAAACAAAGGTGAGTGAAACTTTCACTCACATCTGATTCGAGTTCGATGATTCTTCTGTTTTATTCACATAATTTCGTTGTTGTTTAATATGGCTTCAATTGATTTTTAAGTCTCGAGATCCTTGAATTATCTTGGCTATTCAATTCTGTTTCTGCTGTGATTATGTGATAATGTTTCGATGATTGATGCTTCTCTGTACATTTACATTTTTACTTGAGTTTACTTGGATTTGTACTGATACACTCACTTGTATCTCGCTGTCTTATGATTCTGGCCATTATGTCCTTGACTCGTTTTGAATTGGTCATTGATTTTGACCTCTGTGACTTCAGCCACTTGTTAAAGTTTATGTAAAATTGCATTTGATAAATTTGGAACTTCTTTTGCTAGTTTTTGTTGGTGACTTCGGCCTTATACATTGTTTGCATATCTGTGCACATTGCTACCTTGGTCATCTCTGTTGGTATACATTTGCTCGACCACTCATGTTTGCATTTGCTCGATCCAATTGCACAGTTGCAGGGACTTGATATTATCATTTCAATGTTGCCGATGGTTCATGATCACTGGCCTCAAATAATGTTCAGTAGTCGACCATTTCACTTTACTGGTCTTGCAACACTTTTATACACATTGTTGCTTTATGCTGCATTTATAGTTTGATTGAGTCCACGATGTCACTAGGACTAACGAGGCGGTGGTTACAGACCTGCTTTTACATCTCGAGTCATGTTGACATTACTGGTTTTAGGTGCAGTTTGTACTTTACGCACTGTTGTATACTTTATCTTGGTCTTAAGCATTGCCTCTATTTTCACTGCTTATGTTTTGGGCTACTGATGCATTCTAGAGTACATATTGGTTCGCATTGTTTCGACCATGTCACTGTTGAGTTCATAAATTGCCATATCATGTGTATTTTGGTCATCTGTTTGGTAGGTATAGTTGCTTTTAGTCACTGATTTTGGAAACTGGTTTTGTTTTTATGCATGCAGTCCTTTGTGTTTGAACTATAAGCTGTTTTAAGTTCAGAGCTTGTAAGCTCCATTGCACTGTATCATTTCACTGATGCATGATTATATGCATACATGCATTCTTGTACTTGTATTGCGTGCTGTCTTGAATTTGTTCACTGTGTTCACAATGTTGCTTCTAGTACTTGATTTGAACTATGGCTACACTGTGTCGAGTTGTACACAGGCTTGTTTCTCGACCTATGTCATATATGTAGGCACTTCCTGTGTAAGTTTCATATGCATTCTTGTAGTTACTGCTTTGGTTTGCATTTTATGTTGATGTCACCTGACTTCGACATCTTTGGGCACCTTACTACTTGCGGCCATGAGTTGGTGAAAATATATTTTGATGAGAATTTAAATTGAATTTTCATGCATTTTATGTGAGGCCTGGGTTCCAAAGTTTGTTTCCTGTGACGTGTACTTTGTGAAGAAACTTGAAGTTTTCTAGCTTCACTTTGGTGTCTGCAGTTTTAATTGTTGCAGTTTTGCCCTTGTGCACTATTGTTTGCAGTCATGTTGAATTTGAGGACTTTTATGATGTCTTGAGTTTGCTAGTGCATATGTTTGATTTTGAAGAATTTGAGCTGTTAGCATGCTCCCCTATGACCTTCATGTATTTCTTTTACAGCCAGTTGCCTCTGGTTTGAGTTTTGCTCGTCTTGGAGTTTCAGACCCGTGTCCAACGTATACACTTTGGTCTGATGCTCCAGTTGCCACTTCTTGTAGTGTGATAATCATGGATGTTACACTTTGTAGTTGCACTTTGGAATTGCACTCTGGTTCATTATGCAGTGTCACTCCCCATGTAATTGCAGTTGCATTTTTGGATTGTAACGTTTTGCGCTCGAGTACTTATATCACTTGATGGCATTTGTTTGTTAACATGTACACCTTGTGCCTATCATTTTGCTACTGTTTGATACACCTGCCTTTGCGCACTTGGACATTCGAGTTGTTTGCAGTTGTGTTGAGTCATGATAGCCGTGACTTGACCTCGGAAATTTCGATTTGCTGGTAAAATTGGAGTCGTGAGGACATCATATGCTGTTGTGGCGAGGAAGTGCACGCGTGCGTGTACTGCAGCCACACAATATTGATTTTGTGATATCTCAATTAATTGAATTGTTTTGTTTATTCAAATTCAATATTTTGAAATTTCATTTGATTTTGGTTCGTTGATATTTGGGTATATCATCACTGTAGTGGCAAGGCAGTGCACGCAAGCGTGTACTGCGGCCACACGGTATGGTTTTTATTGACATTCTATTTACTTATCTTTGATGATGATTTGAATCTATTGATTGTTGTTTAACACAGTTACGTGTTATATTTATCGTTATTCGATCTCATTGTTAAAGGATCGGATAGACGAGATTTATTGTGACTGTCGTCTATTCATTATTTAATTATTATTGCTTCTGTGCACTAATACTGAGTTTGAATTAGAATAACCCGTGTATTATTTTCTTTTGAATTTAATACTCGGGTGAGCCCGAGTATTTACAGGTTGTCGATATCTTACTTTGGGTTGCTGCTTGAGCTATGAAGTCACTTCATATCTTTTGGAGTAGTCGTCATCATTATAGTAGTCGGTTTATTTGTATAGGAAGATATGTATTCATGTATATTATATACGTTAATGTACTTTTATATGTAACTTCCAGAGTCGACAGTTGTAGTTGTATCATATGTACTGTATCAAATGTATTGTAACTGACATCAGTTATTATATATATGAGACTTTTGTTTTATCTGTGTCCCGCATTTATATTATCTGTGTTATTATTATATCTATTGTCCTAAACTATTATGAACCATCGTAGTTCGTTTTATACTGGAATTGGGTATGTCGATGGGAGTAAATAAATAAGGGATGAAAAGTAAAAAATATATACCACTCCTATCGAAATAACCAATACTAGTGTAAGGCCTAACTATGGATGGCCGCTCCTATCCAGCCTTATTCTTCGTGATAACAGACAGTATTTCCTTAATACTCTTTGTTATTGTGAGAATAGAGGTGGGGCATCAGAGTTGGTATTAGAGCTTGGGGTTTATGGATATAATATAAAACAAAACTTGGATGGAACATGTGTTACAACTATTAGTCGATGCTTTAGTTGTGCTTTGAGTCAAAACTAAAGTTTTGAAATTTTGATGAAATTTTTAAATATCTTTATTTAAAAATAGAAGTGAATTTGCGTTTTGTTGATTTGGTTGATTCGTGTTTTGTTTGTCAGAGTGCACAGCGAAAACAGTGAGACTGTCTTCGCTGAGTACGGCTGATAACCTTTTTGATTTGAAAATCCAAATATGAAATTGAAATAAATTTCATTTGTTGTTTATATAGTTGTGTTTAATTTTTTTTCTTTGAAATTTTTGAATCCAATTTGAGAATTCGAAGCTGCTGCAGTTATGAGATTTTGTTGAGATTTATGCTGTTTTGAATTATCTTCATTGAAGATATATTTGAATGATTTCTTTGTTCATTTTGCGGTATATATGCAAATTTATGTTTTACGTTACTACATTAAATTTTATGTTGAACCGATGCTTAGTTTTAAACGTATTTTGTTGCCGTTATTTTATATAACGGGATTTTTACACCAATGCTAAATTTTTGAAGCACGGTGTTTTTTTGACATTTTAATGAATGAAAATTCACTGATATTATATTTTGATGCAAATTATTTTGATGAGACTTTGACGTTTAAAAATTACTGTCGCTTTGACTTCAGTATCCGTCAATTTTTAAAGTGGATTTTCAAGCGGTTATCCCGCAATGCTGATTTTGAGATCCGTTTCTACGGTGTTTTGAGAAGTGCAATTTCCTTGTCGAAATTGTCACTGATATTGTTGTTTTCTTCCTCACAGATTTGCAAATCGTTTTAAAAATAAAATTGTTTTCCAAAATTTTTATAGTTTACGCTTTCAAAAGAATGAGGAAGCGATTTAAACGTTTCAGCAAAATCGAGGACTATGAACCCTTTCTTTTACAGATTCGCTTAATGTCGGATTTGTCCGTTTGAGAATGTGAAATGTTATTTTTGGAATACACAATTTTGCACTTTCAAGGAAACGATGAAGAGATTTAAACAATTTAGTAAAACTTGTGGTTATGGGACATGTGCGTTTGCTATTTTGGTTAATTCCGGACTCGTTAATTGAAATATTTGATGATTTTCGTGTGCTTTCGAGCCACTATGAGGACCTTCGGGTCATATGGTGGACCTTCGGGTCATATGATGGACATTCGGGTCAAATACCAGTACCAGACCTTCGGGTCATTTGATGGACCTTCGGGTCATATGATGAGCGCCAAAATTATGATGACGGTACTTGGTTGGCTTCGGTCATATGAGATGCACGTGCGGCGTAGCTAAAACTCGCCATATGATGGGATTGATCCACCTATTATGTTGATTTTCTAGAATATCTTAATTGATTTCTAGATATTTGTTGAATCTAATTATCTGCAGGTAATTAGATATTTGTTATTATGAGTTCTGATTATCGTTTTCGATAATCGAATATTTGTGGTTTCTAATTATCGCTTGTGGTAATTAGTTATTTGATGTTATGAGTTCTGATTATCGTTTTTGATAATCGGATATTTGTTGTTTCTGATTATCGCTTGTGGTAATTAGATATTTGATGATATGAGTTCTGATTATCGTTTTTGATAATCGGATATTTGTTGTTTCTGATTATCGCTTGTGATAATTAGATATTTAATGGTATGAGTTCTGATTATCATTTTTGATAATCGGATATTTTTTGTTTCTGATTATCGCTTATGATAATTAGATATTTGATGTTATGATTCTAATTATCGTTTTTGATAATCGGATATTTGTTGTTTCTGATTATCGCTTGTGATAATTAGATATTTGATGTTATGAGTTCGGATTATCGTGTTTGATAATCGGATAATTGTTGTTTCTGATTAACGCTTGTGATAATTAGATATTTGATGTTATGAGTTCCGATTATCGTTTTTGATAATCGGATAGTTGTTGTTTCTGATTATCGCTTGTGATAATTAGATATTTGATGTTATGAGTCCTGATTATCGTTTTTGATAATCTAATATTTGTTGATTTGAGATTTGATTATCGTTTTTGATAATCGAATATTTGTTGATTTGAGATTTTATTATCGTTTTTCATAATTGAATATTTGTTGATTTGAATTCTGATTATCTTTGTTGATAATTAGACCTTTGTTGTTTTCTGATTACCGTTTTTGTGATGACCCGGAATTTCTAGCAGTTTAAATTTGAATAGTTAATTGGTTTTAAATATTTAAAAGTTAATTTTAATTTGAATTTAATATATCAATATTTACTTGATAATGAAATCATTGAATTGTATAGCTTACATATTGAATTTTTAATTGAAATTGGGTAAAATTGTTGAATCTGAGATTCTAGGCCTGTTTCAAATAATTTGAAGGCTTATAAAATCTGTAATGATAATTCCGAAGATAATAGAATGGTTGGAATTTAAATTAAAGGTGATTTGTTCAATTTTGAAAATATATCGTTTAATTTGAATTTAAAAATAGCCTCTCGAGACACAGTCTCGAAATTCGACGAAACTAGTTCCATTGGATCCGTAATAGTTAGTTATTATCGGATTTCAATTTTCGTAGCAATTGGAGTTGTCATTTGACCTTGGCAGCTCGGAACGCTTAGAAATTATTTTAATCGTTTTAATTGAATTTGATCGTTTTCTTGTGTAACTCGCACATACGATCAAATTAGCCTTCGAAACATGTTCCATCGTGTTCGGAACGCGGGTAAAATTTTATAATCGCCTAGCGACCTTCCTTAAGAGGAGTTCAAATTTTAAGTAGAAAATAACGAGACGTTTTGTAAGTTTTACAATATAATAACATTAAAAGTACAAGAGTCAGTGATATTTTCATTTTCAACGCGTATTCAGGAAGCCATCCCCAACCCTCTATTTCATTCCCGTTCCCCTATTTAGTCTGGAAGCAGATCGAATTTGTGTAAGGGAAAAACAAATATAATGGCAGGCAGCTTGAATCGAATTCGTGTATAAATCTAAATATAAAATCAAATTCATTTATCAAATCACGAACCCTCCTCCTTCCTCAATTTAAAACCCCGTACCTCTTTTGTTTTCTTCCTCTTCCGATTGAAATCCAAACGAAAACATTCATTCAAACTTAAAGCGGGGGAAAGTCTTGGCATAGCGAGCGAGCATCAGAGGAGGATCAGAATTGGAGGAATCAAGAGTCTTCATTTGCTTAGATGAATTGGAGCTTGGTTAGGGTTTCGTGATGGCGACGAGGCACGCGCGGCGATGGAGGTCTTGCGAGCTTGCGTGAGGTGTGAAGGCGGGATTTTGGGGTCGCGTCAGAGCTTGTGGGTGGCGACCGCATGAATTTGGAGGGGGGTATGAACTCGAGCTCAAGCTCGAGAGGTAGTCGAAGTCGTGAGAGCTAGGGTTTTTGATGCGGCAGCTACAGTCTCGGGGAGGGCCGCGAACATGGAAGCGTGTGCGATCTGGAGGCGATGATCGAAGAGCATCATGATGCTTGATGAAGTCTGGGGCGGCTGATGCTCGATTCGAGCGAGGGTTAGTGCGGCAGACGAACTCGTGAAGGCAGTTGTGGCGGGTTCAGTTGGAGGCCTGCGGCGGTGACATCGTTGCGAGGTGAGCATTCCCTTGTTTCCTTCTTATTGGGTTTGGAATTTAAAGGGTTCAACTTTGGAAATAAATGTTGGCCATAAACTGTTCATCAGAAAATATGTATATAAAAAAAAAAGTTAAATACATAAGTTTTCTTTAGTCAGGGGTTATTATTGAAGATGTAGGGAATAGGATTGCAAGTATGTAAAGCTTATATAAGATTTCAAATAAAACTTTAATTGGCAGATAGTTTTAAAATTTATGGAGTTGGTGGATAAGTGATTAATTAAATTATTTGGTTAAATTATATGGTTACTAAGATAATTTTAATTAATGGAATGTAGTTAAAATTAATTTAGTAGTTTAAAACCAAATGTTTAATTTAAATTAAATTGATGGCCAATTTAATTTATTAAATAGTAAATCATTGTAGATTATCTTGGATGTTGATAAATTATCAATATCTATACAAGGTCAAGAACATTGAGAAAACCCCGGCAATATGAGAATGGATTACCAAACAAAAATAAGAGGTGAGTAAAATCTCACTCTGTTGGATTCTATTTAAATTTAAATGGTTAAATTTAAATATTTGGTTGAATGGTTGAATTGATTGATTTGCACTGTGAATTGATGATTTGATGATTTTGGTATGGATGGTTCTCGAGTTAATTGTTGCTTAACTCGAAGTATTAGGGTTTTAAGTTGTATTAAACTTAAATTATAAATGAGAAGATGTCTTCGTTTTAAATTTAATTGAGGAGAAATTTGATTAATGAAGTAAATAAATGGGTAATTAATTACAAGTTGAGATTAATCGAGAGTGATTAATACTGTGGTTTAATTCACGTAATTAATTTAGATTCGGAATTTAATTTAAAATATGAATGGCAAATAATTAAATAATATAATAAATGATGAAATTTAAAGATTGATTAATTAAGATGATTTAATCAGAATAAGTGATTTATGATAAGTTAATTAGTATAAGTAATTAAGGATAAATGTAATTAAATAATTAATTAATCCATGAAGTAATTAAAGTTACTTAATGATCTTGGTTGAGCCTAATTAATATTGCGTAGTGAATTTAAGATAATTACTTGAATGAAATTGAAATATAATTAGTCCAGGGTGATTAATTAAGATGAATAATAAAGGGTTGACTAATAAATTGATTTGGAATTAATTAATATTGAATGTGGTTAGAAATTTAATTAGAATCAATTGAAATGATTTGTATGTAATTAAGCTTTGCTTATGGATGATGGAATGATATTGGATGTTTGAACGAATTGATATCTCTGATATGAAATGTTGTATATTTCTTTTAGATGACTTGAAATATGATGATATAAGATTCAAAGAGACCGAGGTCGGGTATTGGAAAATACCCGAAACCACTCGAATATTTATAAATTGATTTGAGAAATCAATAGGCTGGAATAAATTGGATTGTTTATCTAAGTTTGATACTTAGAAATTTATATGGGAGATAAGCATTGCTTATAGTAAATTGTGAATTGATTAAATTGATATAAGTTACCCCGGGTTTAAATAAGTTGATTTCTTTGGTATTCCATGCTAGATGGGTTTACTCACGCTGGTTTCCAGCCTGACCCGGGTGTTACTTTGGTGTAATGCTCGGGTCAGACCGAGTATTACATATTTTCAGGTAGGTACGTTCTGGAGCTCAGGAGGCGAGCTGGATGGCGATATGGTATAGAGTATTCCGTTGTATTTATATTATTGTAAATCTCAGTCATGATAATTGTAAATATTCAGGTCTGTGTATATATGTGAAACTCTGATGTATATTAAATGTAATCGACAGATATAGTATTCTTTGTAAACTGTTATTATTTATTATTATATTTTATCCGCTGCGAGTGTGAGATGTTTGGTGTTCTGTTCTTCTTCTTCTTCTATCTTTTTCTTCTTTTTCATAACTATCTGGAATTTTCGGGTTAGAAAATTTCGGGTCGTTACATTTGGTATCAGAGCTGAAGGTTAAGCGAGTACCTTGGCTCTGGTGGGGATTACTCATTAAATAGAGTTCGTAGAACTCTAGAATGAGTTGAGTGTATATATATATGAGCGCGTACTTGTTATTTTCTTATATAAAAGTTTTAAATGATTTTATATAGAAGTATATTTTGATATATAAAGCAATATTCTCTTCTAACGAAATATTTAGGTGATTGGTTGTTAAATTATTGGAATTAAGTTACGAAGTAATATAAGATACAACCAAATTAAATTAAATTAATTAAAAGTGAAATTCTAGAAATAGAACTCAGAAATCAGAATTGTTTGGAACTTTAAAATAAACAAAGTTAATCTGGTTTAAAAAGTTTAAACCAATCCTTGAGAATTTAACTCGAATTTATATAATTTGAGATGATTTAAATTTGAAGTTGGAATTAAATTCATTCAAATTTAACCCGATTTAGATTAATTGAATTTGGAATTGAAGATGTATAAGCTCAAAAAAAAATTTAAATGGAAGATTTGGATAGAATTATAATGATTGAAATTGAAGTGGAATTGGTTTAAAATCAAAAAGGAATTTGAAATATAGATTGTAAATGAAATTTATAAATTGAAATAAACTTCATAAATAAATGAGATTATAATTTGGAATAGAATTCCAGAGAATATTTGAAAATAAACTAGGATGAAAATTCCAGAGTAATGTTTAATTATGAATTGGATGGATGGGGAATTTGGAATTTTTGGGAGAATCTAAAAATTCCTTTGGATTTGGAAGTGGTTTCTAAAGGTTTTGGAAAAAAAAAATATAGCATTATTTCAAAAATGTTGAAAGTGTTTTTAGAGTGATAAAAGCATTAAACTCTTTTGGTCGCTGGAAAATAAAGTCGGTGATGACTGCAGCATCATCGATGTTCATTTTCGAGTTTCTAGAAGAGAAATTGCTACCAAATTGTTTTAAATTGGGATTGTTTGTGAGTTGGGTTTGTTTTGAAATTCAAAGGGATAATTGAATTCGCCAAAGAATTTTGGATATAGTTGCATTCTAAGGTGATATTGAAATTTTGGAAATTTGTTTAAACTCTGGAATCTTGATTAAATGTTTATGGGATAATAAAAATATATTGGCTAAATAAAATGTATAATTCTAAGTTAAAAGCAAAATGTGAATGTAATTGATTATAAATAGAAATTGTAAAATTTAAATTATAATTAAAGTTGTACGAGTTTAAAGATCAAATAGAATTTGATTTGAAGTTGGAAGGAAATTGAGAATCAATTTAATTCGAATTGGGAATGAATCAAGTCCAATGGAAATTGGAGTTAATTAAATTGGGATTGGGTTAATTTATATGGAGTGGAAATTTAAATTGGATTGTTGGGGAAGTGAATAGTTTTGACTCTAGACCATTTACAATGTAAATTGTTTTAATATAAATAGTTTTAAATCTATTTTCTTATCTATTTACTATACAACTTTCTTTTTAAAACCTAAACTATTTTATACTGGTTTTGCCACTACTTTTGGAACTATTTAACTATTTTACAACTGTATTATAAACTAATTACTAATTTTCAACTAAGTTACGAGTTAATTTCTATTTTTCAACTATTTTGCAATTATCTAAAGTTTCTGAAACTATTTAACTAATTTCCAACTATTTTACAATTAGTCAATTATTCTATAACTATTTTGCAAACTATTGATTATTTTTCAACTACTTATCTATTTTCAAAATTTTTAAGCTATTTCCTAAAAATAAACTGGTCGGAGTTCAAACTATTATTAATTTAAATACCCAACTGAGATATGGATTGAAGTAATAATCCAAATGGGGATTAATGTAAATGTGAATAAGGAATACGAAATGGTTCTTTTGAACTGAATGAATATTTTGAGAATTATGAAATGAATAAAGATGGAAATTGGATATTTCTATGGTTTTTGAGAGTGTTTGGAGTATAAGAAGTGTTTTATACAAGAAGGTAAGGATCCAAAGTTTTAAAAATTTATATATATATATATATCTGAATATATATAATGGATCTTATGGGGATTTTGAGAAAGGCTTTTGATTTTCGAAAAAAATAAATAAATCAATATTGAGTTTTGGAAAGCATATTTTGAGAATTATCGATTTTGGGATAATCGATTTTGTGTAAAGGAACTTTGTATAATATTATACTAGGTGTATAATTTGAATATACTATATATGTATAGTATAAAATGTTTTAATGATGACTCTGGGGAAAAAGGCGCTCCCTTGAAATGAACTTCTCAGGAGTGCCACCGGGTGGTGCTGCCTTGAGCCCCAAGGGGGTTCTAAAGTTGATCCTGTGAGGAGTCCGGACAAAACTAGTTCCTGAGGATTATGAGTTGAGTTACCATAGCGTAAGTCGTGTGTGCCGCGGAGAGCCAACAATTACATGGACTTTTGTTGTGACTGCAACGTAACCTAGGATGTAACTGCGACCTATGGTAACATTGCGAAAGTCGTGTGTGCCGCTGAGAGCCAACAGTCTGCGTTTGAGTTTATCTCGGTAGACTGCGACCTTTGTAGGAGTGGAGAAGTTTCATTTCGACAGCGAAATCAGAGGCCGCGGAGAGCCTGCAGTTACATGGACTTTTGCTGCGACGGCAACGTAACCCTGGATGTAACTGTAATCTGTTGTGTGGGTTCCATGGCGTAATCGAGAGTGCCGCGGAGAGCCTGCAGTTACATGGACTTTTGTTGCGACTGCAACGTAACCCTGGTATGTAACTGTGACCATGGAATGGGGGTGATGATTTTCAGAGCATTGTTACCAAAGACATTTCCTTTATTTCAAAATGCTTTCAATATTTTCAATAAAACTATTTTCCAAATATTTTCACTGGATGTTGAAAACGGGTCTACCAAATACTTATAGATTTTCGGTCCTACGCCTGATCAACATATGACTGAATTTCTATGAGAACAAGGATGGACTGGTTGAGACATCGAGTTATAATAAATATTTTATAAAAGCTATTTTAATATTATTATGAGATTTTATAGTCATTTCTAAAATTTTAAAATAAAGGAGATGAAATTTTGGAAAATCAAGGGAAGTTCAAACTGAAATTGTAAAATAAAATTGAAACTCGGGAAATTTTAATGAAGTGATTCTCTGTAATTAAAAATCCAATGTTGAATTAAAAGTGGAAGTAAGCTAATTATCTAAATAAATTATTTAATAGAGAATGTTAATAAAATTTAACCTGGATAACTAAAATGGATTGTAGGTAGATAATGGAGTTTGGAAATGAATTCAAGTTATAAATAGAATTCGACTTGGGTTTGATAATGAATTAAATAAGAGGAGATATTGTAAAATAAATGAAATACAGTTGGATTGAAAAATGTGATGGTTTGAATTGCAAATAAAATCCAAGTGTGATTTGAATAATATTTAATGAAATTTGCAAGTAAATTTGATTTGAGGGAAATGTTGTAGAATGAAATGAAGTGAATTATAATAGAAATGGTTAGAGATGCAAACAAAACCCAGGTGAGCAGAACTAATTGAGAATGGCCTTGATTGATAAAATAAACTCGATAACGAATTAAGTAAGTAAATTAAAAATTTTAAATGGGTTAATTAAGTTTAATAATAAATGGATGAAGTCTGATTGAATAAAGACTAAGTCAAAGATGTGATTGGAATTGGATTATTAGACTGAACTTAAGTCGGTGGCATATTAATTTGAAGTATAAATGAGTTAAGTAGGTGCTTGGGTATTATTTTGATATATTGAGAGGTGAATTTGAAATTAAAATTTAAAATGGATGGGCTAATTGTATTTGATGGAAATTGCTTAAATAAGAATCATATAGAAGCAAACTTAAGTTTGATGTTGGAATAAATTAAAGTAAATTAATGTAAGTTTAAAATTTTGGAAACTTGACTTCGAATAAGGATGAAAGCCCATTAATTAAAGCTTGGATTAAATTAATTTGGAAATGGTCATTAATTTATAAATTTGAATGCGCCAAGCTTAATAAGTTGTTTGCATGAATCTAATGCAGAAATAAAATGAAATGCAATGTTTGATTGGTAGATAAATTAGAAATGAAATGGAATTAAATATAAAATGAAATAGAATACCCTATGAAGCGAATATCGTCGAGATTGAATAACAATAATTGTTGTTTGGCGTAAACCAAAGTAATTAAATTCTATGGGTTACTAGGGATTAAATAAATTTGATTCGGAATCATATGAAGTGAAAATGAGCTTACTTGAATTATAAATCAATGGAATGTGTGAGATTGAGTTCTAAACCCTTGAAATTGAATGAATTGGTTTATAAATTAATCGAAAGCAATTGAATAAGCTTTAAAATCATATGAATCACTTATGGGAAGCATTTGTCATTTGTTGTGTATGTAATTCATTGTTTAGCTATTGAAAGTAAATGAAATGCTAATAAATTCTCTATATATGGCACTTACATATTTAAATTAAGTAAGTACAGGTACCTGAAGGCTGTTTGGTTGATTTGGATTGCGCTAATTGCTAATATAAATAAGCTGCTTGCTTAAAATGCTAAATAAAGGTACGCCTACGCAATAAAAATAGGAAATATGAACTGTTTTTGCTTTTTCCGACCGTGTGGGTCGATGTATACATATTTATATCCCTTGTCAAATTGCAAAAGCTCCTCCGTACAAAGGAGACTCTGCCAAAATTTTCTGAAAATTTTGGGAGTTAGAAAATTTTTGGAAATTTTTGGTTAACGACAAATCAATTTCAAATTGAAAATCAAAGTAAACTAGTAAATGAAATTAATATGAATCAGTTGAAATGAAAGATACAACTCAGTATTAAAATTTGAAAATAAATTGAATTCATATGAAATGGTGGAAGCTAATTTGAATAGAAGTGGGTATGAAATTTCTGTAAGGAAATGTATACAGCGATTTGAAGGTTACAATTGGATATTGTTGTTAAATAGAATATGCAGGTATTAAAGGAAAAAGCAAGTGGATTTGATTCCAAAAGATAAATTTGAATGGCCCAACAAAAAGGTATGTATTTAAAATTCTGTATGGAATTGGATTGGGTTTTTGATGTAGCCACTTGGCTTTTGTTTCTTTTTGGAATTTGGGGGCATGTAGAGGCCTTTTGTAGTAGTACCGAGCTAGCCGCGCAAAGGAGACGCTGGCAAAAATTTTCGGAAATTTAGAGAGTTAGAAAATTTCTGAGAAATTTTGATAATACAAAATTTGGTTTTAAATTGAAACTTAATTGATTGAACAGAAGAGTATTGATTGAAACTATAGAAGATTTTGGGAAAGTTGGATAGGGTGATAGTGGGCCTTTAGTAAAAGATAATGGGTAGGATGTTGAATTGTAAATTTTGGAAAAGATAAAGGGGTATTGGTCAATTCTTCCTAATTAGTAATTTCGAGGACGAAATTCTTTTAAGGGGGGAGGAATGTGATGACCCGGAATTTCTAGCAGTTTAAATTTGAATAGTTAATTGGTTTTAAATATTTAAAATTTAATTTTAATTTGAATTTAAGATATCAATATTTACTTGATAATGAAATCATTGAATTGTATAGCTTACATATTGAATTTTTAATTGAAATTGGGTAAAATTGTTGAATCTGAGATTCTAGGCCTGTTTCAAATAATTTGAAGGCTTATAAAATCTGTAATGATAATTCCGAAGATAATAGAATGGTTGGAATTTAAATTAAAGGTGATTTTTTCAATTTTGAAAATATATCGTTTAATTTGAATTTAAAAATAGCCTCCCGAGACACAGTCTCGAAATTCGACGAAACCAGTTCCATTGGATCCGTAATAGTTAGTTATTATCGGATTTCAATTTTCGTAGCAATTGGAGTTGTCATTTGACCTTGGCAGCTCGGAACGCTTAGAAATTATTTTAATCGTTTTAATTGAATTTGATCGTTTTCTTGTGTAACTCGCACATACGATCAAATTAGCCTTCGAAACATGTTCCATCGTGTTCGGAACGCGGGTAAAACTTTATAGTCGCCTAGCGACCTTCCTTAAGAGGAGTTCAAATTTTAAGTAGAAAATAACGAGACGTTTTGTAAGTTTTACAGTATAATAACATTAAAAGTACAAGAGTCAGTGATATTTTGATTTTCAACGCGTATTCAGGAAGCCATCCCCAACCCTCTATTTCATTCCCGTTTCCCTCTTTAGTCTGGAAGCAGATCGAATTTGTGTAAGGGAAAAACAAATATAATGGCAGGCAGCTTGAATCGAATTCGTGTATAAATCTAAAAATAAAATCAAATTCATTTATCAAACCACGAACCCTCCTCCTTCCTCAATTTAAAACCCCATACCTCTTTTGTTTTCTTCCCCTTCCGATTGAAATCCAAACGAAAAGATTCATTCAAAATTAAAGTGGGGGAAAGTCTCGGCATAGCGAGCGAGCATCAGAGGAGGATCAGAATTGGAGGAATCGCGAGTCTTCATTTGCTTAGATGAATTGGAGCTTGGTTAGGGTTTCGTGATGGCGACGAGGCGCGCGCGGCGATGGAGGTCTCGCGAGCTTGCGTGAGTGTGAAGGCGGGATTTTGGGGTCGCGTCAGAGCTTGTGGGTGGCGACCGCATGAATCTGGATGGGGGTATGAACTCGAGCTCAAGCTCGAGAGGTAGTCGAAGTCGTGAGAGCTAGGGTTTTTGATGCGGCAGCTACAGTCTCGGGGAGGGCCGCGAACATGGAAGCGTGTGCGATCTGGAGGCGATGATCGAAGAGCATCGTGATGCTTGATGAAGACTGGGGCGGCTGATGCTCGATTCGAGCGAGGGTTAGTGCGGCAGACGAACTCGTGAAGGCAGTTGTGGCGGGTGCAGTTGGAGGCCTGCGGCGGTGACATCGTTGCGAGGTGAGCATTCCCTTGTTTCCTTCTTATTGGGTTTGGAATTTAAAGGTTTCAACTTTGGAAATAAATGTTGGCCATAAACTGTTCATCAGAAAATATGTATATAAAAAAAAAAAGTTAAACACATAAGTTTTCTTTAGTCAGGGGTTATTATTGAAGATGTAGGGAATAGGATTGCAAGTATGTAAAGCTTATATAAGATTTCAAATAAAACTTTAATTGGCAGATAGTTTTAAAATTTATGGAGTTCGTGGATAAGTGATTAATTAAATTATTTGGTTAAATTATTTGGTTACTAAGATAATTTAAATTAATGGAATGTAGTTAAAATTAATTTAGTAGTTTAAAACCAAATGTTTAATTTAAATTAAATTGATGGCCAATTTAATTTATTAAATAGTAAATCATTGTAGATTATCTTGGATGTTGATAAATTATCAATATCTATACAAGGTCAAGAACATTGAGAAAACCCCGGCAATATGAGAATGGATTACCAAACAAAAATAAGAGGTGATTAAAATCTCACTCTATTGGATTCTATTTAAATTTAAATGGTTAAATTTAAATATTTGGTTGAATGGTTGAATTGATTGATTTGCACTGTGAATTGATGATTTGATGATTTTGGTATGGATGGTTCTCGAGTTAATTGTTGCTTAACTCGAAGTATTAGGGTTTTAAGTTGTATTAAACTTAAATTATAAATGAGAAGATGTCTTCGTTTTAAATTTAATTAAGGAGAAATTTGATTAATGAAGTAAATAAATGGGTAATTAATTACAAGTTGAGAATAATCGAGAGTGATTAATACTGTGGTTTAATTCACGTAATTAATTTAGATTCGGAATTTAATTTAAAATATGAATGGCAAATAATTAAATAATATAATAAATGATGAAATTTAAAGATTGATTAATTAAGATGAATTAATCAGAATAAGTGATTTATGAGAAGTTAATTAGTATAAGTAATTATGTAACATCCCGCCTTTTCGCACACTTTAAACCGACACACGTGCCAGTTCAAACCATACGGAAGGGCGGATTGTTATGGGGTAAATAAGAAAAAAAACAGAGAAGAAAAAGAAACAACTCAGAATCTCACAGCGGAAGGATAAAATATAATAAAAATATACAGTTCAAAACGGTTTACAAATACTTGATTTGCTTTATACAATAAATATCAGAGTTACACATACCAATACAATCAATGCAGCGGAACAGTATGAGTGTGGTGCAATACAATAGATAATAATAATACGACTCCTTCGTCTTCGTCCTTCAAAGCTAAAGTCTTCTATCCTGAAACGCTCGGACTGACCCGAGCGAATTTGAAAAGACAAAAACACTCGAGTCAGAACTAAAAGATCTTATGTGAGTTAAATTAACAGAAATAAATATGAGTACAGTAACTCAAGAGATGTTCGGGATTTACACCTCCTAAGGATCCGTTAAACTATTTACTATGTAGTATATTGCGCTATTATAATAGTGTCTATTCATAAAATAAACTTACTTTTAAATAGCGTTAAGGCTTTACATTTTCCAACTTAACACGTAAAATGCCAATAGTCTATACAGTACCGTAATACCTCCTGATCGGGAGGCTACCAGAGGATACTCCATAGGTACGACACAAATAGAAACTCGTAGTAAAGGCTCGGTATGGTAGGTGACACGGCACAACTAGGCAATGCCAGGGTAGATATACCAATTGCTATCCAGGTTGGTGGAAACGCGTAGCCGCAGTTACCGCCCACCTCGGACTAACTCCCGAAAATCAAAATATAGAAGTGGCCACTGAATCAATCCAAAGTCAAAGTATAATATCGAAGAGGAGGGTCCGATCAGAGGAATGACCTCATTGGCCTGAGAATCGCTCCTGTTTTAGCCACCTTATGCCAACTCACGGGAGTCGGGTCCACGTATTTACCTTACAGGAAACGTCGCCACCACCTACTTCATTCTGGAATCTCCACCGCGTACACGGTTAGTTAAAGTGGTTTTCGGTATCAACAGAGAGTATGTCCATATCCGATCCCAGTCTCTTCGCCAACCCATCGTTATTATAACACCGCGGTCATTTAAAAATAGCTCATACTTTAAAACCAGAATAAACATTTCCATTTTAAAATTATGAATACGATATCATTTTAAAACCCAAAACAATATGATATCCTTTATCCCAAATATAAAACTTTTCAAAAATCCAAATGCTTTAAAATTTATAACGTCTGAAAGCCAAATATCCTTTCAAAGCATAATATTTCGAAATTCATAATTTAAAACCATAACTTTTAAAACTTGAATGGTTTGGATATTCAACGGTATATGAATTAAAAGGTTTAACTTAAATGTTACTTTGTAAAGAAAATAGTTCTCATGGCTTTACAAATACATTTCTTTAATAAAGTCTAACCCAAAATTTGTATTATCTCTCTCAAGTTCCAAAACCATTTCAATTTATATATATATATATATATATATATATATATATATATATACGTATATCCATTTGGAGTATTAATATTTCAAACTAAAGTTGGATTTTATTCTTTCAACAAATCGAATGTTCTATTAATTAGTCTTGAATATTCACATAAAATCCATAAATAAATAAAAACTCCAATTTCTAGTAATAAAATATATATATTTTTTTTTTTTTCAAATTATACTAGAATATTCATTTCAATTTATCTTGGGAAAAATCCAATTATAAATATCATATCTTAAAATTTCCAAACTTAACATTTAAACATATGATATAAATTATCAAACTCCATTTTCTTAATTTTTTTCCATTTTTAATAAAGAGATTTATACACCTTTTAATTTCAAAATTTTCAACTTCATATGTATATATATGGAAGAATAATATTTATACAATATAAAATTTAAGATTATTATAAACCGTATTCCATCCAAACCATAGAAATCACATTAAAATAGTTATATATAGACCGCGGTGCCTGTATATAATTTTCTATCCTATGGTCAAGTGATACGGATATTTATCATTTCAATCCGCAATTTAAAAGATAATTTTTTTTTTGCGCTTATATATCATTTCAAACCACAATCCAGAATGAAATGAAATATGCATGATAATTTGCAATTTTATGATATTCAATAAACATCCATCAACATCATCCATCATCCAATCACAATCATCAAGCAATATCAATCAATAACAATTTATATTTGATAATAGATAACAGGTAATAACTGGCAATTTTATTCAGATTAAATTTAACAACTATTAATCTAACAGTTTATATTCAGTAATAATCTATATAACTGTTAACTAGCAGTTTATAGGCAAACAAATAAATTCTAACTATTAACTAATACGCAATAAATAAATTAAATTAACAGTTAAACTTAATAAATGCAATTCAACAAATATGAGTGAAATAAACATGCCAAATACTCATAAATAAATTTCTATTCATTTCTAAAATCAATTTAACAAACATAAAAATTTCTAGTAGTTGTGAGTGGGTTAAAACACTCACCTTTTGAATTTAAATCGAATTTAAATTCGATTTAAACCCAAAAATTCGCCCGTCTCGGAATTCGTCCAAACCAGCGTCATCAAGTCCGGAATTTAATTACGATCCTAATAAAAGAAATTTCGCGTGAATCCGAGATCGTATGAGAAAGTTATGGCGAAAAATGGTGATTGAATTCAAAATTAAAATAAACAAAGTGACACACATTTGTCAAAATAGACCTGCCACGTCATCTGCACTATCTCCCCCTTCACAGCAACTCACGCATCGAACCAGAGAAGAGCACGCAACCAGCACCGTTTGACCAAAGCCTTTGAGCAAAAATTTACATCACCTCCGACCATCTGAGAGCCGCCGACCATCACCACTAGCCTCCCCCTTCCAAGCCGCCGCCGCTAGACCACGCGCGCCCCCATTTGTTGCCGCCGCCGTTAGTTTTTTTCGGAACCCTAGTCGCGATTTGGTGACGATCTAACCATTGAAACGACGAAGGAATTATATAGATGCGCTCCACTCGGTCCTCTCCACAATACCCAGAAACCGTTTTCCGATCCGACAACTTTTGTTACGGCGATGATGAACGGTCACGAACTGTTTGAATTTATTCTGGGTGAACGATAACTCCAATTGAAAAACGAATTTCACCATGAGATTACGTGCATCGAGAACTATGATATATATTTTTTCGAGATTTTTAGGAGGACTTTAAATTTTCACTTTGTTTTTGAACTGACTGGATCTAGGGTTAGCTCCCATTGAAGAAGAAGAGAAGCTTGAAGAAGATGAACGTACAGAAAAATGATAATAAAAGGGAGGCTAGGGTTTATGATCGCATATATATAGACAGATAGAAGAAGGCTAGGTGGGTACGGATAACGAACGTGCTAAACGGTAGTTGGCCCAAAAAGCCCGTTCTGACCCCGGAATGAAATTTATTAAACCCATATATCCAAATAGGTATTTTAAAATATTCTGAACGCGATGGAAAAAGTTTCACGTCCAAATTTGATCGTATGAAGAAGTTATGCTGAAAACGAAATTTCCAAATTGATTTCGAATTGATTTTAATAAAATTGATTTTCAAGGCGTTTCACACCCGTACGATCAAACGACAAGTCCGATCGATACGAAACTTGAAACCCTATAATAATTCATCGATACGGATCCGATGAAACTGGTTTCGTCGAAATCCGAGTCCGTGGCCAAAATGGCTATTTTTATATTCATTTAATAAATTAAAATAAATTATAAAAATCCAATTTTATCTAAATTCCAAAATTTACCAAATTTTATCACTTAAATATTTCCTAATCAATTTAAATGATTTAACAAGACTAGATGTGAATTAAAAGTTTATAAGTCTATAAATTTCAGCGTTAAATTCTCCGCTTCCTTATTGTTAACGCTCAAATTTAAACGCTAACACCCTGGTGAATAGGATGTGATTGTGAAAGCACCACCCGTTCGTACGGGAATCAGAAATAAGCAGAAAGTATGTAGAAAAACAGTAAGAGACACAGTATTTATAGTGGTTCGGCTTATAATCCAGCCTACGTCCACTTTAATCTTTTTATCACTAGTTTGATTACAATTCTTTACAAAATCTCTCAATTACAACACACTTCAAGTGATGGGATATGTAAAACAAGTAGCTCAAGCTTTGACGTTGACAATCATCTAAAAATCCATGGTGAATGTAGATGATTCCTTCATGGAGTTCTTTTAGAAGTTTGTTAGATCTCAAAAGCTTTGAAGTAGTCTGGAATTCGGCAGAGTAATGGCGCTTGAAATTGATCAACCAAAAAAGTCCTTTTAATGTTGAAGGTAGGGTGGTATTTATAGGTAAAGATTATGGACTTAGGCTCGGTCTTAACTCCTCACCGACCCAGTTAAGTCGCAACCGGCTTATAGGAGCCCTCACATGATCAAGCTGCGTTGAATTTGCACAAGTCCAAAGTCGTTACCGGGTCAAGCTAGGTCGTAGGTCGCCCCCTCTCTCTGATGCATGGCCTCCGACTTAAATGGGAAGTGCATGTTTAAATAGGTCGTTACCGATTTAAAGAATTGACGAGCTAAACGTGAACTAACTCCCCTTCACTTGCCCAGGTCGCGCTCGTCCAAGCACAGACCATGGGTCGGTCACGACACAAGTGTAAGTCGCGAACTTGTTCCACTCAGTTAGGTCGGTAAGCATGTTAAGTCCTTAAGTCGGATCGAATTAGGTCGGCAGCTTCATTAGGCAGTTAGGTCGGCGTCATGTTAAGTCGGATCCCTTGTCATTTCTTGAGTCGTTAGGCCAGTTCCTTCTGAAGCACTAGGTCGGCATCTATGTGAGGGCATTGGGTCGGCAAGTCATGCGAATGGTTAGGTCGGCCTGCTTTTTAAGCCTTAAGCAGTTAGGTCGGTATGTCCTTTAGATCGGCAGACCCTGCACAATTCTTACTCAGTTAGGTCGGCATCTCTTGGGTCGGCGCCATCTCCACGCACTAGACCTGCTGAGTCGTAACCGAGATAGGGTTAACATTTGCCCCTCGAAGTATACGCCTTAGACTTAAGTCGTGTGCTTCGAAATATCTTAGCTCGGCTTCTCTTAGGTCGGTAGATCGCGTACGACTTACCAGTTAGTGTTGTTTAACATTCCTTCACCATGAGATATAAATTAGCCCCCTTCCTCCTTTTTCTTTATTCAAACCCTTGCTCAATTCCGCCATTAAAGCACCCTTAGATCTTAAAGGCAACTTTATTCAATCGATCACAAATAATCTCTGCTACGCATCGTGTAAGTGGTTTTCCTGATTGTAATTTATTGCCGATTCACATTTCTTGTTTGTTCGAACTCGAATCGCCTCCTTGCACCGAATCGCCTCCTTGCACGACGCTTCATTATGAACCCCATCGTATTCATAGTTGATGAAACTTAGGTTATGAAGTTTTGGCTTCAGATTGGTCGTTGAGGCGATGAAGATGGTTTATCATCTTAAGCTCGATTCCGAATTGTTCAATTGGGTGATTCGGCAGCATGAGTAGAAGTGGGTGTTGAAGGAATGGCTATAGGGTTATCGGGTTTAATGCTGTGGGATGTTGGCTCGAAGGCGAGTTAGTGGGTTTAGGTGGCTTAGCCTTCGACCGATCTAGCTCTTACACGACCTTAAATCGTGGTTGAGATAATGCTTGAGAGAATTTCGCCGACCTAAACATTAAAGCTTAGATCGTGACCGAGTTAAGACTTGGAGAAATTCCTGCCTTTCGACTTGGAGCTTGCCCTCTTATCTCCCCCATGCGAACTAGAGGAAATGAGTCGCCAAGCTGAACCACCTAGATTCTGACCCGTTACCGACTTAGTCTTATCTCGCATGAGAATTTTTTGAACCGTAGCCGAGCTAACACTTGGGCTCTGGACGTATTGACACTTAGAAACATAGGCCTTCTTCAAGTATTTTGACCCGGACTTCCGACTAAGTTGTTTACATTTTGAACATTTTGAACTGTCCTAGCTTCAAGTTTGCTTGAATTCCATTGTGTTACTTTACAGATCATTCTCATTTTTAAGCTGTAAACCTGTCGAGAATAACAAACAAACAAAGAAAACCAAGGCGCATATACTGCCATTGACTGCCCGTATCGAATGACAGATTAGTCAAGACAAGATGAGAGACATGAATATATTGCATGAAATGCTGTGAATTAATTGATTATAGTAAAATATTAATGCAAAGTATCAACAATTTGAACTGATTTGTTTGCATCAACATTGTATTTGCATATTCAAACTCAAAACAAAGATTCCTGGTTTTTATAACTAACAAATGTTTGCTAGGTTTTATTCCAGTTACCTTTGCTTATTGTTTGATTGATACTTGTACAACACTTCACACACTTTAGGAAACGTGCACCTTCATGTTTGAATATCCAATTGCTTGTGTAGAATGACTTCCCATCAAGGAGAAGAAGCAGCAAGTCAAGAAGAAGAAACTTTCCCGATAGCTGTTCCTATAGAGAATCCTCCGGAAAGAACTTCGACTATTCTATCTTCGAGAACATTTATTCAGTTGCGTACTCAATTCGGCTTTGCTGAAGATGATGTCATATTTCCTGGACCGAATGATACTGCTGACAGACCTCCCTATGGTTTTGTCGCGGTTAATCGTCATATGTGCTTAAGTGGGGCGATCCCACCTTTCAATGACTTTCTTCGAATTCTTCTTCTTCGGATGTCAATTTCTCCGTTCCAACTTCATCCTAATGGTTACGCTATCTTGATGGGGTTGGGTGTTTTGTTCAGAAGAAATCTTGACCGACTGCCGAGCTTCGAAGAAATTCGCTACTTATGCTCGTTTGCAAAGAGCAAAGACCATCCTTCTCTTATCATTGTGAGAAGTGCAAGAAACCGCAAGCTCATTCTTGATCTTACTGAAAGTGTCCATGGATTTTTAAACTAATTTTTCTTTGCCCGCAGTCCCCCAGAGTTTTATGCTTCTTGGAGAGTAGGAAGTAAGATCATTTATTTCCGTCTTTCCACTTTCTTTTTTAACTCTTTTCGGGGTCCAAATTGCTAATCTCATTCTTTGCTTTTTTCAGCACTTCCCCTTCCCTCTAGAGATCCGATACATAGGCAGACTTTTGATAGACTGAGCGCTGTAGCCGCAGAAGAGAGAAGTATCAAGTTTCTACTAAGCGACGAATTTCTACATCAATACGGACTTCTCCACCCTTCTCGCTATACTCAGCTTTGTGAAGCTCCGACTGAAGTTCCCGATTCCCCGACTGAAGCATCGGATGCCCCCGTTACTATCGAACAACCCTCATCAAAAGAGTCTAACATCGAAGCTTCATTGGTGAAATGTTCCACCCCTACCGACATTATGGGGTCATCTAGTAAGACGGCACTTGCCCCGATTGAGGAAGAAGAAGAACCTTCACAGCCTCTCGGGGGATTAGCTGATGTAGGAACTGAGAAAACAAGTCTCACCGAGCATGATGGTGACGATGTTTATGATGGGTTGAGCGACATAATAGTGACCTCACAGGAGCTTTTTAGAGATGACGTGTCTAAAACTATCTCTCCTATAGTTGAGGCGACGTCCCTTCTTCGACTAACACCAACACAAACACCAACTCCTCATACCCAAGCTATCATCACCTCTACACCAATGAGTGGTTTGTAGCTTAATGCGCGTAGCTTGCACATCACACAACACTTAGGATTTTTTGGCATTTGTTCACATTTAACTTCTTTTCTCCGGAAGTTTCTAAGACTTGCTATTTTTGCCTTTTCAGATTCCTCTATGGGGCGCAGCGGCAGCGGTTCTTATTACAAAGACTTTCGACGCTATGGAGGGCGTGGCAGCTATGATTACAAGCAATACTATACCGATCCCAGAGAGACCAATGAGCAGAGAGCTGCGCGAAAAGCTGAAGAGAGGAGAAGGTATGAAGAACGTCATGAGGGAGCGGGCACGCGACATGAATCCTTCCCAAGGGATGATGATTCCCATAAACGTAAAACGCACGATGATAGGGGGAAGAGCCATATTGAGGATTCGAGAAAGCGGACCAAACTTGGCGAGGAGCACGTGCCCGTGACATCTGAGAGACCTGGTGCCTCAGTTTCTATTGACATCCCTTCCAAATCTCCTGATCTTGAAGGAAGTGCCATCCAAACACTTCTCAACAGGCCTTCGTACCATGTTGAAAGGGGCCCCCCGACTTTGCAGAGCCGATTCCCGAACTGGTGTTTGAGGGGGGTACGCTTCGACCTTGATTTGGTCCCCATCGACAAAGAAGCTATGTACAGAAATCTCGATGCTGTCAAGCTTGATATCGATAGAATGTCTGGATGGCAAAAGCTGGTTGATGAACTTCAAAGAGTTAATCGGGCTAACATCGAAGCAATGCTGACCATGGAAAATGACAAATCAGAATGGCAGAAGATTCTTGATCAACACAACGCTGAGATGAAGGAGATAGCCGAATACAATGAAAAACTCGAAGCTGAAGTAAAGCAGCTCAAAGATGATCTTGCCTCTTCTACTAATACTTACACCCAAAGAGAAGAGGTATTGCAAAAACAAGTGCGAGATGCGCACGCCAGCCAGAGGGACGCTGAAGCTAAAGCTGAGAGGTTAGAACAAGCTGTAGAGAACCACCGCACTGATGTCACCCAGTTGCAGAATAAACTGAGCGCCCGGGACATGGAGATAGAAGCGCTAAAAGCCCAACTTGCTCAGACCGAAAAAGATCGAGATGAGGCCATGGCTGGCAAAATTGCAGCCGAAGAAACTGCTCAGACCATGGAAACCGATATCAATTCGACTTTATTCGATTTTTATTTACACTGTGTCTTGGGACGCGGCAGCCTCTCTTTTCTTGGTCCCAAGTATGAAATCACCCTGGCCGAGGTGTGGGAAGCTGCTCTTAACATGTTTAAAGACGCCGGGTATGGCGATGGAGATTTTGAGGCGCGTTACCTGGATGAGGAAGCTCGCACTGCTCTTGCGAAGGGGCGAGAACAACTTGCCAGGATGAGAACTGGAATGGCGGAAGAGGAACGTTCTGGAAAGGAATTAACGCTTACTTCCTCTATCCAACCTCCAGTTTCTCCTGTGGTTGACATCACGGGTTCTAGCTCCTATACTCCGCCTGCAACTAAGACAGTAACTGAAACTACAAGTGCACAAGGCGGGGATGAAGGTGGTGAAAGCAACGAAGCACAGCGATATGAAATCAGCCTCAGAGATCCAACTGCCCCAGGTAAACTTGACACCGGACCAGCCCAAGTGGTGAACTGCTCGTTCGCTCCTTGTGAGCTTGACGATCTTCTTGATTATTTTTCAAATGTCAATGAATTCCCGACTTTTGATTATTCCTCAAATGTCAATGAATTCCCGACTTTTGACGAGCCGTCATCCCCTCTCTTTTCGAAAGATACTGATATTTTAAGTTTTTTCTCCTTTGTAGAGAAAGCACCGAGCCAAACTCAAGCTTCTTCTCCCCCGGTGATCCTTCCTCCATCTCTTCAAGTGGCGCCTCCTTCTGCCTCGCAACCTGGGTCACAAGAAGAACAAATAGAGGCTCTTCACGGCTTGGATGATCCCATTGCTTCACAAGAGCAGAAAGATGAAAGGCCTGAGGGAGGTGACACATCTTCAGAGCGAACTCCCTCTGACGAGATTGTTCTATCTAAACTTGTTACTCCCGGGAGTGAGTCTTCCTCAAAAAGAAGAAAAAAGAAGCGTGGGACACCAAAGAGGAGGGGGAAGATAGTCACCACCACTGAAGAGGAGCTGAAAGCTGGACCGGTTGCGCCTTCCTCTCCCACTTCCCTTATGCCCACCGACCGCCCTGATAAGCTGATCATTCGGCCGAGTAAAGGGTCTAAAGGCAGCAAAAAGAAGTGAAGATCTTCAGTTTCTAGTTTTTTGCGTTTTGCATGTACTGGCCGAGAATTGTGCGGGTACCGGCCCCCGCTTTTCTTTATTTTGAAACCTGTACCTGCATTGTAATTGAATAAAATGATTCCTCGTTTGTACAAACTTTTGTTTGAATTAAAGGATACATTTGTTATTCGTTTTGGCATGAGTTTATTTGATATCGCAGCGAGCTTATGGTATGTTACTTGAGCGTTACCTTTTGCTGGTTTAGTTATACCATATCGTGTGTAATTATACTATATTGCCCCCATTCCATAAGTATGCTGCAATATTCTATACCTCGAGGGGACTTGCACTCTTATTTGCTAAAGAATAATTATTTTATTTTTATTTTAAAAAGAATTCTTGTAGAGTGCAACCCCCTTCATATGAGTTTCTACGCGCTTTGTCCTTTGAAGAAATCACTTCTTTCTTTTTTGCTTAAGTACATTTTCTTTTTACCGAGTGATTTCTTTTATGTAGCAAAGCGGACCTCTGAAGGGTACTTTAACTCCTTTTCTCTTCTCTTCTTCCCTTTTTTTTTTTTTTTTTTAAAAGAAGATTATTTTCCAGAATAGGTAAATTACTCTTCCTTTGTGAGTTAAAGCATGCCCCTGATGAGGATTTTCCTTTTTTACATATGGAAAGTTGTACCTCTACGGAGGGATTTTTTCACGTTTCAACACTTGGAAGTTCTATTTCAATCTCGGCGAAACGTGTACCTCCAAAGAGTTTTGCCTTAGAAAGCTTTTCCACGTTTCAACACTTGGAAGTTTTATTTCAATCTCGGCGAAACGTGGGCTTCCGAAGAGGTCTTTCTTCTTGATTGTGCCTCCGAAGAGGTTCTTATTTTGCTTGTCTTTCAACTCCGGTGAAGTGAAATTCCGAAGAGCGGCTGTTACACTTCAACTCCTGGTGAAATATGCCTCCGAAGAGGTCTTTATTTTATTTGCATTTCAACCTTGGTGAAGTGAAACTCTGAAGAGTAACTACCCCAACTCTTGGTGAAATGTGCCTCCGAAGAGGGCTTTAGTTTTGTTTACATTTCAACTCTGGTGAAGTGAAATCCCGAAGAGCGGTCATAACACTTCAACTCCTGGTGAAATGGGCCTCCGAAGAGGGCTTTTATTTTGTTTACATTTCAACTCTGGTGAAGTGAAATCCCGAAGAGCGGTCATAACACTTCAACTCCTGGTGAAATGTGCCTCAGAGCGGGTTTTCATCGCCTGGAAGTTACTCTCTCATGGTTGGAGGGTCATGACTCCTCCAATCTTTTTTGTTGAGTAGAGAACTTTCTTTTTTGTGGCGTATGACCCATTAGAGGTCTTTTATCCTCCGAAGAGGACTTGCACTGCAGATGGTAGCTTTGATTGTTCCTCTGTTCACTTGCTTATGCCTTTTCAGCGATCCTCTCTCTCTCTTTTTTTTTTTTTTTTAAGTTTTCATTCCCCTTTTCTTGCAAGTAGCTTGTTTAATCCAAGGAAGTGTACTTCATTGCCAGGCAAGTTCGTGAGAACGGGCACTGGCTTCCTAATTGGATGTTTGTTTGTTCAAACAATCTCAATTTATCAGCAAGGGCTCGTTTCTATCGAAATCATTAGCCGTTCAATTGAAGTATTTCCTATCTAGGATTTGAATTCGGGGTCTTTGTGGCTTGAAATTTGTTTGTTGAATGATGGTGAGAATCGCTCGGTCTTATTATGCGCAAGTTTTATTTCCATTGTCTGCAAAAATTTAAATCGACATTTCAGCAATACATTTTATGTATTTTTATATCGAAAACAAAGCAAACATATAATGATAATAAGGAACACAAGATTTATAGTGGTTCGGCCATGAAATCGGACCTACATCCACTTTATATTCTTTCATTATTTACTTGCATCAGTTTCACATTTGCTTTCAATTACAAGAATCATACATTCATAATTCTTTTTACAATGTTTCAACAAAATTTTCAAGTAAAGTATGGACGCAAGTGATTGCTGTTCCATGCCCTTGGAATTTGATCTCCATCAACAGTGGTGAGCTTGAATGTGCCGTCAAGGAGTTTCTGACCTATTACATACGGTCCTTCCCAATTTGGCCCAAACACACCTGTCGTGGTCATAATTCTTTTCAGGACTAGATCTCCAATTTCAAAGCTGCGTTGACGAACTTTGGAATTGAAATGTCTGGCTATCCTTTGCTGATGAGCTGCAACTCTGAGGTTAGCTTCATCTCTTTTTTCATCAAGGAGATCCAGCGCTTCAAGTTGCAGCTTTTCATTTTCCGCTTGATTGAAATGGATTCTTCTGTGTGAAGGGACCTCTGTTTCAACCGGGATCATTGCTTCCGATCCGTATGCTAACGAAAAAGGAGTATGCCCAGTTGCAGTTTTGTGGGTAGTTCTATATGCCCATAGTGCTAGTGGTAGCCTATCGACCCAACCACCCTTAGCTCTTTCAAGTTGCTTTTTGATGGTTGACTTGATAATTTTATTTACTGCTTCCACTTGCCCGTTTGCCTGCGGATGAGCTACTGCTGAGAAGCTTTTCAGGATTTTGAATCGTTTACAAAAATCTTGGAATTCTTCACTTTCAAATTGAGTACCATTATCTGTAATTATCTTTTGAGGCACACCGTATCTGCAAATGATATTCTTAGTCACAAAATTTATCATCTTTTTGGAGGTGATGGTTGCCAATGGTTCAGCTTCAGCCCATTTAGTGAAATAATCTACAGCAACAATGGCATATTTGATTCCAGATTTGGCGGTTGGTAATGGTCCGATCAAATCTATTCCCCAAATTGCAAACGGCCACGGACTGGTCATTTGTGTGAGTTCAGTAGAAGGTGCTCTAGGAATTTTGGCAAATCTTTGACATCTGTCACATTTTCGAGAGTAATCTGCAGCATCTCGATTAATTTCTGGCCAAAAATATCCATATCGGAGAATTTTCTTTGCTAAAGTTTGACCACCTGAATGATCCCCACATTCTCCTCCATGTACCTCTGATAGGATTATTTTGGCTTCTTCTTTGGATACACATCGAAGTAGTGGCATTGAGAATCCTCGTCTGTATAATTGACCATCCTGGATTATATATCGAGAAGCTTTTCTCAGTAGCTTTTGTCGTTCTTTAGAGTTTTCTGGTAAAGAGCCATTGAGTAGATACTTTGTTATTGGAGTCATCCATGATTCTTGCTCTTGTGACATACTCATAACCCAATCGATATCCATTTCATCAATGCTTGGATTTGACAAAACTTCCACTGGAACTAACCCTAAGGATTGGGCTTCGCCAGAACTTGAGTATTTTGCGAGAGAATCTGCTTTCATGTTTTCTTCTCGAGGAATATGACTTATCGTGTAGTGGTCGAATTCACATAAAAGTTCCCAAGCCTTTGACACATAAGCGGGCAGATTTCCTCCTTTCGTTTGAAACTCCTTCTTGACTTGGCATACTATAAGCTGAGAATCACTGAAGATCTGTAATGCTCGAATGTTTAGTTCTTTAGCAATTCTCAAACCAGCAATCAGAGCTTCATATTCTGCTTCATTGTTTGTTGAAGGAAATTCTAATCTTAGCGCATAGCATAATGACCGGCCTTCAGGAGTTTCAAGAACAATTCCAGCACCTGAACAGTAATCATTTCTTGCGCCATCTACAAATAACTTCCATTGGATTGGGGAGTCCTCGATTGTTTCTTCCTCGCTGTTACCCTTGTCTGTAAATTCTGCAATAAAATCTGCCAAAGCTTGTCCGTTGATCGCTTTTCTAGGATGATAAGTGATGTCATATTGGCTCAATTCAATATTCCACTTTAAAAGGCGGCCCGAAGTCTCGGGGCGAAACAAGACTTGCTTTAAAGGTTGATCAGTGAGGACTTTGATAGGATGAGCCTGGAAATATTGCCTCAACTTTCTTGAGGCAATCAATAGACAATAGGCGAGTTTTTCCAACTTGGAGTAATTCATTTCTGCCCCAGTGAGTCTTTTGCTGATATAGTAAACTGGATGTTGAATCCTTTTGTCTTCCCGTACCAGCGCTGCACTTAAAGCATGAGATGAAACTGCCAAGTATATAAGAAGATCCTCGCCATCGCCGGGCCTAGAAAGTATTGGAGGCTTTTCCATATGTTGAATCAATTCTTCAAAAGCTTTCTGGCATTCGGGAGTCCAGTCAAAGTTTTTCTTTCCTTTCTTTAGAGCGTCGAAGAATGGAATGCATTTATCAGTAGCTTTGGATATGAACCGACTTAAGGCGGCAATTTTTCCATTGAGACTTTGCAATTCCCTCTTTGTTTTAGGAGCTTCGACTTCTTTTAAAGCGGTGATTTGAGCTGGACTAGCTTCAATGCCCCTAGCGCTCACGATGAGACCCAAGAACTTTCCAGATTCTACCCCGAAAGAACATTTTAAAGGGTTAAGCTTCATTCCGTATCTTCGGAGGATTGCGAACATTTCTGCTAAGTGTTCGATGTGATCCACTGCTTTCTTAGATTTTACTAGCATGTCATCAACGTAAACTTCCATAGTCTTTCCCAACTGCGGTTTGAACATAGCGTTGACCAGCCTTTGGTATGTTGCCCCCGCATTCTTCAACCCAAAGGGCATAACTCTGTAACAGTAGAGACCGACACCGGTGATAAAGCTTGTATCCTCCTGATCTGGCTCATGCATCATGATCTGATTATATCCGGAGTAGGCATCCATAAAAGACAACAATTCATGACCCGCTGTTCCATCTACCAGTTGATCGATCCTGGGTAATGGGAAGCAGTCTTTGGGACAGGCCTTGTTTAGATCTGAAAAATCGATGCACACTCTCCATTTACCGTTGGCTTTCTTAACTAGCACTGGATTTGACACCCAATTTGGATAGGTAGATTCTCTGATGAAGTTATTCTCCATGAGCCGATCAACTTCCTCTTTCAATGCTGTTGACCTTTCTGGACCTTGGATTCTTCTTTTCTGCTTTACGGGCGTGAATTTTGGGTCAATATTCAGAGCATGCACCGCAACTTCTGGGGATATTCCGCACATATCAGCATGGGTCCAAGCGAAAACATCCAGATTTGCTTTCAAAAAAGATATCAAGGCATTCTGAACTGTCACATTGAGTTGTGAACCCACATTTAGCACCTTGTTTGGGTCCTTCAGGTCAACGGGTACCGGTATCGTTGTTTCTGCTGGTACCACTCTACTCTCCCCCGCACTGGCCTTTCTAGGATCCATCTCTTTTCGTGCCCCGCTATGCTCGCCAGTGCAGGGTCCGCCCTGTAGTTGCTATAGGGTTGGTGTTTTGATGCGGATTGGGGTTGCCGCATCTTTCCCCATTTCTCTCTTCCTTGTTTCTCGCAGTTCTGTCATATAGCATTCTCGTCCAGCATTCTGGTCTCCTTTAATAACTCCTACTCCATTGTCGGTAGGGAATTTAATAGTAAGACACCATGGGGCAAGGACAGCTTTGAATGCTGCAAGAGTAGGACGGCCAAAGAAAGCATTATAAGCAGAAAATTCATCTACTATCACAAAAGTCTGCTTGCGAACTACTTTTCTTTCTCCTTCTCCGAGTTCCACTAGCAAGTCAATGGTTCCTACTGGTTGCTTTGGCTCCCCGGCGAAGCCAGCAATTTTTTGCGATGATGCCTGCACTTCAACCATAGGAATCTTCATCTGGTCGAAGGTTTTCTTAAAGAGGATATTACAGGATGCGCCGCTGTCGATAAGAATCCTTCTGACGATGGCTGGCCCAATGCCGGCCGAGATGACCAAAGGATCCAAGGTTGGGGCTTCAATACCGATGGAATCCCTGGTTTTGAATACAATGTCATCGTTGAATGTCTTTCGTTGCTTCAAAGGCGTAGTGTCCTCTAGAACAAAAACATTTTCTTCCTCCGGTGCATATTTCAGGGCCCGGGAATACCTTTCCATCTCACCCCAGCTTTTGCCCGCTGGGTGAGGTCCGCCTGTAATGATATTGATAACAGGCCTTCCAGACTCAAAACCTGCGTCTTTGCCATTAGTCCCAGATTGATGAGCAGGAGTTTGCTGCCCCTGGTTCGACGAAGCAGGATTATTATTATCATTTTTCTTCACAAATTGTTGTAGTTTATTTTCCCTTAACAATTCTTCAATTAGATTCTTCAATTGACGGCAGTCATCAGTATCATGACCGGGCTGATTATGGAAGCGACAGAACCTCCCACTGTGCACAGCTTTTTTCCCGGTTCTCAAGACTGGGGGTTTAGGATAATTGACAGAATCTTTGGTAGCCAGGTAGATTCGTTCTGGAGTATCTGACAAAGGTGTGTATTCTGAAGGCTTGAAGGATCTATGCTTCTTCTGATTATTCTGTTGTTTTCCATTATTGTTCTCCCTCTTCTGTCCCACAGGCTCATTTTTGCGTGGAGCATTGGCGTTAGCTTCAACCTTTTCCAATGCTGCTTTTGTCGATACAGGGCGACTCTCCAGACGCATGAACTCGTCTGCTTTCTTGTAGAACTTTTCGAGAGAGCTTGGTTCCTTCATATTCAACCATCTTCCAAACTCACTAGATTTATCTATGGCCCTCATCAAATAGGTCAAGACCATGCGAGGTTCCGCATTATCAACCTCAGCTAACGCTATATTGAAGCGATTTAAGAAAGACTTGATAGTTTCCCCCGAATTCTGCTCCAAACCGGATAACGACATGATGTCTTTTGCCTTTGAAGCATATAGCCTAAATTGCTCTTTAAATTTCCTGGTTAGGTCTGAAAACTGATCGATGGACCGGACAGGTAGCTTTGTGAACCAAAGCAGAGCTACGCCTTCCAAATATACGGGGAAGTATCTGCATTTTACTTCATCTGAGGCTCGGGCACCCGTCATATGCCAATCATATTTATACAGAAATTCATTTGGATCACTTGTTCCCCTATAAGCTGGGATAGTTGGAGGAGCAAATTTTCGTGGGAATTCAGCCTTTAGAATTTTTTCAGTAAATGGAGTCTTGCTCGGAGCAAAGCCCCATTCTTTCTCATCTTCGACTCTTTGCATGCTCTCCTTCATAATTTGGCGAACCATTCCAGAGAGATATTCTTCATCATTACGAGCCCTAGATCCGCCTACCTCAGGAAGTATTTGCTCAGCGGGGTTAGTATCCCTTTCGGAAACATTCCTTTCTTCAGTTTCATGAATATTACCAGCGAAATTCCTTTCATTAGCTGTTGATTGACGGTTTGCCCCGAGCAAATCGTTCAACTTATTCAGGATTAAGGCATTTTGGGCATTCTGGGCTTCCATTTGCACATTTTGAGCATGTATCTGTCTGTTCAACCCCAAAATTGCGGCATCCAACTCTGCTTTCGTAACCCCGACAGTTGGAGTGGCTTGATTTGGTGTTGGGGAAGCGGAGGTTCCCTCTTGAATGTTTGCAGATCTCACAGATTTACTTTTCCTTCCAGGAGCCATGATTTCGGATAGACTTCTGGTTCTTAAAGAAACTTTATCTACAAATCTTTCTGAAGCAATGATGATAGATGTCCTGAGTTCAATTCTCAGTGAAAGCACCAAAATGTTAACGCTCAAATTTAAACGCTAACACCCTGGTGAATAGGATGTGATTGTGAAAGCACCACCCGTTCGTACGGGAATCAGAAATAAGCAGAAAGTATGTAGAAAAACAGTAAGAGACACAGTATTTATAGTGGTTCGGCTTATAATCCAGCCTACGTCCACTTTAATCTTTTTATCACTAGTTTGATTACAATTCTTTACAAAATCTCTCAATTACAACACACTTCAAGTGATGGGATATGTAAAACAAGTAGCTCAAGCTTTGACGTTGACAATCATCTTAAAATCTGATGCAGCAAGGCCTATGGAAGTTTTACGACTCAGCAGGAATTTGTGGTGTAGTGTGATAAGTCGTCCACAACCCATCAGTGACTTGAGTCGTTCGTGCTTTATGAGTCGTACACGACTCAACAATTCAACCATAAGTCGTTTATGGCTTAACATGAGAAAGGTGAACGTTTCAGCAAGTAGAGATCTTGAGACAAAGGAAGGACACGAGTCACGACTCAATGGGAGTTTCAATAAATCTGAATTGATGAGTCGTATACGACCTAATTGCAAGGCCATGAGTCGTTCACGACTCATCAGGAAACAACAGGGAATAACAGTAATGGGTGGCCATAAGGCGGGGACGAGTTACGACATAGAAGAGTCGTCCAGAGTTGACTCGCTTGAAGGGTTTTGCCGCAGGGGACTTGGAAGCTTGAGTCGTAGGAAGGATGTTGAGTCGCTGAAGCTATGAGTCGTGAGTCGTATCTTGTTGTGTCGCGTATTATGTCTGGTGTGTTGTAATAGTGAGTCGGTTGTGTCATAAGTCGTTCATAAGTTGAGTCGTTATGTTTTCTTGAGTCGTGTAACTTGAATGGTTTGATGAGTCGTATACCGTGTTGTATGGTAAGTCGTGTAATGCATAAAGGTGTGGTGTGTTGCTAAGTCGTTAACGACTTATGATGAGTCGTAGGTCGTGAGTCATGAGTCGGTCACGACTCAAGGGCTGTGTTGTGAAAACCCTATAAATACGCATGTGTTGTACATTTTGTGGTTGTTGACTTTGGAATAAAATTCTCTTTTGTTAGCTTTGTGCTTTCATACCAATTGGTAGTTGAGTGTAATCTCCTATCTCCACTTACGTCATTCGAGTGCGCTCGAATCCACGTTTGTTGAAGCCGATTCACGGAATCTAGTGCGCTAGATCAACGTGCGAAGAATCGTAGATCTTTGAACACGGTATAGTGCGCTATCAACGTGTTTGAGATAGCTAGAGTTCGGTATCTTTGGATCAACGAACTTGGGCATTTTGGTATCTTCAACTCACCGATTGCTACATTTCATCGATTGAAGTTTTGTTTGATTAATCCGCTGCGTCATTATTGGTATCAGAGCCATACTTAGCCAATCATAGCTAAGTTTGATTCTTGGAGCCAAGTTTTTGAAGTTTTTGAAGTTTATGAAGTTTGAAGGAGTTCATCGTGTTCATATTGAAGTTGCATCAAGTTTGGAGAGTTTGATCCATTTCATTTTGGATCGAGGAGTTGGATTTTGTTTGGATTTTGAATTGGTGATTTGCGCGCCAAAGTTTTGAAGGTTTTGGAGTGAGCCGAGGCAAGTCTTGACCGAGCCAAGCAAAGTTGTGAAGAGTCAAGGCCGAGACAAGCATTGCCGAGACAGTTGAGCCTAGATTGCCTTATCGTGTGAAACTTTGAAGTATTGTGTTCAATTTGTTGAAGTTTGTGAAAATTTTAACCATGCCACCGAGGAGAGCTAACCGACATCAAAACGTTGAAGCTTTGTATCGTAGAGAAGAAGCCGAGCTTATGGAACAACGTATTAATGAGAAATTTGATGAAGGCATTGGTAAATTGGAGAGATTGATGAATGATTTGAATCAAAGAAGGAGATCACCAAACTCGAACCATGGAGGAAACCGAGTTTCGCCATCGGTTACGGAAGCGAGGAGGGTATCGCCACATTCTTGTAGAGATAGAAGAGAAACATCAATTTCATCACGAAGAGATCATCATGACTATGCACATGAAGAGAGAAGAAGTCAACGTGAATTTGACCATGAAGCATATAGAGATGAGGAGAGACATAGTCAAAGAAGCATGCATGAACAAAGGGATGACATTGGTCGAGATCGATGTAGGCGTACCTTTGATTTTGTTGAAGAGGGTGATAGAGCAAGTATTCATTATCGAGATCGAGACCAAGTTCGAAATTCTTACCGTGATGTGGAGGATGACCGTCGTTGGGAGTCGGGTATGAAAATGGAGATTCCGGAGTTTAAAGGCGGGATGGTTGCTGAGGAGTTCTTAGATTGGTTGTCTAATGTGGAGGAAATCTTTGATTTCAAGGAGGTGCCGGAGAATCGAAGGGTGAAGTTGGTTGCTACTAGGTTGAGGGGGAGAGCTTTGGCGTGGTGGCAACAAACTAAACTTACTCGAGAACGAATGGGGAAGTCAAAGATAGAATCTTGGGAGAAGATGAAAAAGTTGATGAGATCTACATTTTTGCCTTATAACTACCAATCACTTATGTACCAGAGGTTGCAGAATCTGAGGCAAGGGACAAAATCTGTTAGTGATTATGCTGATGAATTTTACCAACTCATCGCCAGGAATGATATCATGGAAACAGAAGAACAGCTAACTGCTAGATTCATTGGGGGCTTGAGAATGCAGATCCAACATATGGTTAATATGTTTGATCCTAGATCAGTAGCAGAGGCACATCAGAAAGCGTTAGCTTGGGAGAAACAAGGAAGGCGTGGAGGTGGTGTGTTTACTAATTCCAATAATCAAGCAAGGGGTGTTGGCGGAAGTTCTAGTGTTCCTAAACCTGTTACAAAGCCAGTGGTGAAGGAGGCAGAGAAAGCGAAGGCTAGTAGTGTTTTCAAATGTTATAATTGTCAGGAGTTGGGTCACAAAAGCAACGAATGTCCGAAGCCGAAGAAGAGAACCATGGTTGCAGAGGTTGAGGCAGATGATGGTGAGGAGGCAGAGTATTCAAATGTACCTTATGTTGAGGAGGAAGAAAAAGTGTCGGGTGATGAAGGTTGTAATCTTATGATGAGGAGAAGTTGTTTGACACCTAAGCAAGAGGAGGATTGTAGTTGGCTGAGAAGCAATATTTTTCAATCGACATGTACTATTCTGGGGAAAGTTTGCAAGTTCGTTATTGATGCGGGGAGTTGTGATAATATTATTTCTACAGAGGCAGTTAGGAAGTTGAATTTGAAGACCGAAAAGCATCCTAAACCATACAAGCTAGCATGGTTAAGGAAAGGAGGTGAAGTAAAAGTGTGTCGAAGGGCTTGTGTTATTTTTTCGATTGGGAAGAAGTACAAAGATGAAATCTGGTGTGATGTCGTAGATATGGATGTTTGTCACTTATTGTTGGGCAGACCATGGCAGTTTGATAGAGCAGTTCAGCATGACGGTCGTGCCAACAGTTACAGTTTCATGTTCGAGGGTACTAAAATCACTTTAGTTCCTAAGAGACAGCAGCAGAAGGAGAGCAAGCTAGAAGAGATTGAAGAATTGAAAACTCTGTTGACTTTGAAGGAGTTTGTTAAAGAAGTGGAGGAAGAACCGGAAGTGTTTTTGTTGATTGGGAGAGAGAGTAGCGAAGAAGTTGAGATTCCTGAAGAAGTGAAGCCTGTTTTGAAAGAGTTTGAAGATGTCTTTCCAGAGGAGTTACCGAAGGAGTTACCACCACTTAGAGACATTCAACATCAGATTGATCTTGTTCCCGGAGCAGTGTTACCACACCGACCACATTACAGAATGAGTCCGAAGGAACATGAGGAGTTACGAAGGCAGGTGGAAGAATTACTTGAACAGGGTCGTATTCAGGAAAGTTTGAGTCCGTGTGCTGTACCTGCATTGTTAGTACCAAAGAAGGACGGAACTTGGAGAATGTGCACTGATAGCAGAGCTTTGAATAAGATCACTGTTCGTTACAGATTTCCTATGCCGAGGTTGGATGATTTGTTGGATCAGTTGAGTGGGGCAACTATATTTTCAAAGATTGATTTGAAGAGTGGTTATCATCAAATTCGTATCAGACCTGGAGATGAATGGAAGACAGCTTTCAAAACTAGAGAGGGGTTGTACGAATGGTTGGTTATGCCATTTGGTTTGTCTAATGCACCTAGTACATTCATGCGGGTGATGAATCAAATTTTTAGACCATTCATTGGAAAGTTCGTCGTGGTGTATTTCGATGATATTTTGATTTATAGCAGGAGTACGGAGGAACATGTTCTACATCTGAGGGAAGTGTTGCTTATTCTTCGTGAAGAACAATTTTATGCTGCTACAAAGAAATGTGTGTTTATGACACCTAGTGTTTTATTCCTGGGTTATGTTGTTTCAGGGAAAGGTATTCAAGTTGACCAAAGCAAAGTTGAAGCAGTCAGGAATTGGCCACAACCAAAGACAATTACAGAAGTGAGAAGTTTTCATGGGCTAGCGTCATTCTACCGAAGATTCATCCCACACTTCAGTAGCGTGATGGCTCCAGTGACTGATTGCATGAAAGGGAAACAATTTGTGTGGTCAGAAGAAGCGGGGGTTGCCTTTGAGAAGATCAAGGAATTGTTGACGTCTGCACCAATTCTTGTTCTACCTAATTTTCAGTTATTGTTTGAATTGCATACTGATGCTTCGAAGGTTGGAATTGGAGGAGTTCTGAGCCAGAATGGAAAGCCAGTTGCTTATTTTAGTGAGAAACTGTCAGGGGCAAAGATCAGATACAGTACATATGACGTTGAATTTTATGCTGTTGTTCAGGCTGTTAAGCATTGGAGACATTACTTATTTCAGAAGGAATTTGTTCTGTACACTGATCACGAAGCTTTGAAACATTTACAGGGGCAAGATAAGGTTTCAGCAAGACATGCATCATGGATTGCATATTTACAGCAGTTTACTTTTGTCGTTAAGCACAAATCTGGGGTGACCAATCGAGTAGCTGATGCTTTAAGTAGGAGGAGTCATTTACTGACGACAATGAAGGTGGAAGTGACGGGGTTTGAAATGTTACCAGAGATGATTGAAGAAGATCCTTACTTTGTGAAATATGTTGAAAAAGTGAAGGATGGGAGTACCGATGAATTCATGTTGGTTGATGGTTTTCTGTTTAAAGGAAATCGTTTATGTATTCCGGACTGTAGTTTGAGGATGAAGATTGTGAAGGAATTGCACGATGAAGGACATGTTGGCCGTGATCGTACTTTACAGTTGATTTCGCAGTCTTACTTTTGGCCGTCGATGAGGAAAGAGGTTGAAAGATTCGTGGAGCGATGTCATATTTGCCAAGTTTCAAAGGGGACAGCAACGAATGCAGGGTTGTATATGCCATTACCAGTACCATCTAAGCCATGGGTTGATATTAGCATGGATTTTGTCTTGGGTTTGCCGAGAACTCAAAGGGGAAATGATTCGATATTTGTTGTGGTGGACAGGTTTTCAAAGATGGCACATTTTGTTGCTTGCAAGAAGACAGCAGATGCAGTACGAGTGGCGCAGTTATTTTTCAAGGAGATTTATCGACTTCATGGGTTACCAGACTCTATTGTTTCTGATCGAGATACTCGTTTTCTGAGTCACTTTTGGCTGAGTTTGTGGAAGATGGTGGGAACGAAACTGAAATTTAGTAGTGCTTATCATCCGCAAACTGATGGGCAGACAGAAGTTGTTAACAGGTCATTGGGAAATTTGTTGCGTTGTCTTGTACAGGATAACTTGAGAAGTTGGGACATGAAGCTATGCCAGGCAGAATTTGCTCACAATCATGCAGTGAACCGTAGCACGGGATTCAGTCCGTTTCAGATTGTTTATTCAAATTTACCCAGGGGGCCGTTGAATTTGGCAGTAGTACCACAGGCGAAGGGAACAGTTAAACGAGCTGTTGATTTTGTTGATGAGCTGACTGAATGTCATAAAATCGTTCAGAAACGATTGGAGAAATCGAATGAGAAGTATAAGAAGTCTGCAGATCTGAAACGTCGAAATGTTGAATTTAAGGAAGGTGAGTTGGTTTATGCGGTATTGACGAAGGATCGTTTTCCGGTTGGTGCATACAATAAATTGAAAGCACGGAAAATTGGTCCAGTTGAAGTTTTGAAGAAAATCAATGAGAATGCTTATCGATTAAAGTTACCAGATGATGTCTATACTTCTGATGTTTTTAACGTCAAGCATTTAATTCCATATCATGGAAGTGAGTTTGTTGTAGAAGAAGTTACAAATTCGAGGACGAATTTTTCTCAACCAGGAGAGGATGATGCAGCAAGGCCTATGGAAGTTTTACGACTCAGCAGGAATTTGTGGTGTAGTGTGATAAGTCGTCCACAACCCATCAGTGACTTGAGTCGTTCGTGCTTTATGAGTCGTACACGACTCAACAATTCAACCATAAGTCGTTTACGGCTTAACATGAGAAAGGTGAACGTTTCAGCAAGTAGAGATCTTGAGACAAAGGAAGGACACGAGTCACGACTCAATGGGAGTTTCAATAAATCTGAATTGATGAGTCGTATACGACCTAATTGCAAGGCCATGAGTCGTTCACGACTCATCAGGAAACAACAGGGAATAACAGTAATGGGTGGCCATAAGGCGGGGACGAGTTACGACATAGAAGAGTCGTCCAGAGTTGACTCGCTTGAAGGGTTTTGCCGCAGGGGACTTGGAAGCTTGAGTCGTAGGAAGGATGTTGAGTCGCTGAAGCTATGAGTCGTGAGTCGTATCTTGTTGTGTCGCGTATTATGTCTGGTGTGTTGTAATAGTGAGTCGGTTGTGTCATAAGTCGTTCATAAGTTGAGTCGTTATGTTTTCTTGAGTCGTGTAACTTGAATGGTTTGATGAGTCGTATACCGTGTTGTATGGTAAGTCGTGTAATGCATAAAGGTGTGGTGTGTTGCTAAGTCGTTAACGACTTATGATGAGTCGTAGGTCGTGAGTCATGAGTCGGTCACGACTCAAGGGCTGTGTTGTGAAAACCCTATAAATACACGTGTGTTGTACATTTTGTGGTTGTTGACTTTGGAATAAAATTCTCTTTTGTTAGCTTTGTGCTTTCATACCAATTGGTAGTTGAGTGTAATCTCCTATCTCCACTTACGTCATTCGAGTGCGCTCGAATCCACGTTTGTTGAAGCCGATTCACGGAATCTAGTGCGCTAGATCAACGTGCGAAGAATCGTAGATCTTTGAACACGGTATAGTGCGCTATCAACGTGTTTGAGATAGCTAGAGTTCGGTATCTTTGGATCAACGAACTTGGGCATTTTGGTATCTTCAACTCACCGATTGCTACATTTCATCGATTGAAGTTTTGTTTGATTAATCCGCTGCGTCAAAATCCATGGTGAATGTAGATGATTCCTTCATGGAGTTCTTTTAGAAGTTTGTTAGATCTCAAAAGCTTTGAAGTAGTCTGGAATTCGGCAGAGTAATGGCGCTTGAAATTGATCAACCAAAAAAGTCCTTTTAATGTTGAAGGTAGGGTGGTATTTATAGGTAAAGATTATGGACTTAGGCTCGGTCTTAACTCCTCACCGACCCAGTTAAGTCGCAGCCGGCTTATAGGAGCCCTCACATGATCAAGCTGCGTTGAATTTGCACAAGTCCAAAGTCGTTACCCGGGTCAAGCTAGGTCGTAGGTCGCCCCCTCTCTCTGATGCATGGCCTCCGACTTAAATGGGAAGTGCATGTTTAAATAGGTCGTTACCGATTTAAAGAATTGACGAGCTAAACGTGAACTAACTCCCCTTCACTTGCCCAGGTCGCGCTCGTCCAAGCACAGACCATGGGTCGGTCACGACACAAGTGTAAGTCGCGAACTTGTTCCACTCAGTTAGGTCGGTAAGCATGTTAAGTCCTTAAGTCGGATCGAATTAGGTCGGCAGCTTCATTAGGCAGTTAGGTCGGCGTCATGTTAAGTCGGATCCCTTGTCATTTCTTGAGTCGTTAGGCCAGTTCCTTCTGAAGCACTAGGTCGGCATCTATGTGAGGGCATTGGGTCGGCAAGTCATGCGAATGGTTAGGTCGGCCTGCTTTTTAAGCCTTAAGCAGTTAGGTCGGTATGTCCTTTAGATCGGCAGACCCTGCACAATTCTTACTCAGTTAGGTCGGCATCTCTTGGGTCGGCGCCATCTCCACGCACTAGACCTGCTGAGTCGTAACCGAGATAGGGTTAACACTTATATTAAAGAATTATAAATAAATTTCTCAAAACCCATTTTAAATTTTTAACCTTTATATCCTCATCTTTTATCCAAAATAAGGATACCACTAACATTAGTTCCAGATATCACTTTAATATCCACAAATTCCATTTTAATTTCAATAACGTAATATTTAACGTTTTAACTCCACTTTATTTGCAATAAATACCATTGTTGAATTTTGATACTTCGATTATATTTATAAATCTTGCTTTCTAAAGTTTATCTCAACAAATGGTCCAATTAGAATAAAATTAGTATTAACCTCACTTTATAGAATTAACTACTGCAATTAAAAACCAAAACTACGCTAACTGCAATAATTTTGTGAATAAATTTGAGATTGATTTCAAAATAACTTAACAACAAATAAGATAGGTAACGAACAATAATTATTGTTATTAAATCTATTTCAAAAAGTCTACACTCAAATATTACCTTAAAGTAAGTCTTATGTTTCTATAAATTTATTCATACTTCCTTTACTATATTAATAATTTAAGTAACGTTCATTTTTAATAACAACATTATAACTATTCACATATAAAAGAACTCTATTCCCAAATACATTCATTTATATTTTATTTCCTTAAAGTTCTCCTTTATTAACTGGACACATTAACAACCAAAATAATTAATTTAGATTTATTTCAATCTATCTCCATTCTTAACTAAATAAAATAATGGTTAACCTAAACACTTGTAATTCTTTATATTCAAATTCACTTACAACATTTATTAACAAAATGTTGCCATAGGTTTAGATTTTAAATTAAATAAATTAGATGAATAGGTAAAACTCTGTAATTATCACCTATTTCCAAAACATATGCACTAATTACTACGTTACTATTAGAATTCATTTATTAATTTACTAGTTAATAACTGTCTTCTTATTCCCTATTTACTACAAAATTTCAAATTCAATTATAGCTTCTCAATACGTACAATTACATAGGCAAAACAATTTTATTACTATTTTAAGTCCATTTATTATTGACAACATTCATTAAATTTACTTATCAACACCTATTGCATTGATTTATTCAACGGTCACTTTAAATTAGTTACCACCCATTTTACAATCTAATGTAAATCTTCCACTATTGATTCTTATTTTAATAAATCTCATTCTAGGTAATATTTTTATTAATAATTGCAAATTCAACACTTATATTGCTTCCTTATATTTATCTTACACAAAGTGTGCAAATTCACATTATTCAAATCTATTTCCATGTAACTATCAAATTGTTAACATACATTCAATTCCAAATTTTATAGAAAATATATTATCTAAAAACCTTTCTATTCTAAATAACTTTATTCAATGTTAACATTCATCAAATAAAATTTACTTCCATAAATATGGTTGCACTTAAATTCAGTTATTATTTCATAAATACTATTTCAAATTTTATTCTTTTAGTATTAATTAAACAATCGTATTAAATTGAGAGATTATAATGGTTTCCAATATTTATATACACTCCATTAAAACCCAACAGTCGTTTCAATCACCTTTGAATTTCATTATATTGGTTATCCATCACTGCCTCTTTATTTTTCTACCTAGATTCACATACAGTTACAATTTTACCAATATGTATAAACACATAGGAAATTTAAATTCTTGTCATAAATCCCTAAATTTATATATTATTCAAGTGTAACAATTACGCTATTTCCTTATTTATTTTTCCAGCATAAATTCCACCACCAATTAAATCTTATAACCACAACTCAAATTTTACGTTATTCTTTCTATTGTCATATAAACATTTCAATTGTTGACCTTTAATCCCAATTACTATATCTAACTCCTACACTTATTCTAAATTAGATTAAAAATTATATTAAGTTAATCCATTTAATATTATTAAATTTAACGGGTCGTTACAATCTCCCCCACTCAAAACTTTTCGTCCCCGAAAAGGAAAAAGAAGGGAAAAGGAAGAGTAAAACAGTACATCTTATTTCAAACATTAACTTATTGACAATATTACTAAATTAATTCCCTTATATAAAATATACCAGTTTTATAATCATTATATTCTTTTGTACTTAAATTATTAAAGTTGGGAAAATATTTTCACAAAATTCTAAGTCCAAAATTTTTGGAAAATTTTGGCACAGTCTCCTTTGTACGGTGAGGCTCGGGAGAAAATATAATATCAAAATATACAAATATATTACATATATTATCAAAATATTATATCCCAACCGGGGAAAAATAGCGCTTTAATCGTAATCCGAAACCGTACCTATTTGTCGGGCAATATACGCTTATTTCTATGGAACCAAAAGTAGTAGCAGTTGTTTCCATCACCTGTATTCACTTATATAATCTAAAAGGTTAGATATTTATATTAAAGTGAAATGTTTAGGTGGCTTCAACCATTAACCAACCAATCAGTACAACAAGCATCAACCTTACAAACAACATACATACACAACAAAGCAACCATTTAATCCATCAAACAATTTGTCGTTTGGGTCTAAAACTTGAAATTTGTATAAAATGAAATTAACTATCAAGTGCATCCTTTACTCAACAGTCTTAGATGGAACATAGATAGATTATTTATTCATCCCACAACTTCAAATTCCTTACCCAACAACATAAATCAACAATAACAATTCAAACCAACAACTAAATTAATTTATTATACATGTATTTCATGCTTCAGTGGTTTGATTTTTTTTTTTTTTTTTTTTTTTTTTATGGAGGGATTTCTTTTATTTCTTAAAGTTTTCACTTTTTCATTTATTACAAAATTCATTATATTTGTATTCCAATTTATTGACTAAAGTTTATATCATCTATTTATACTACTTACCTTCACTTATATAGTGAAATTCCAATTTAACTTAAGCTTATAAAATTTTCTCATTAATAACAGCAAATTTATTGAATTCCTTAATTACCTCAAGCTTCACTTGTAAGATTTCCCCTTACATTTCTTACTAACATTGCAACTTTTATTATATGGTAAGTTATGTATGTTTTAAGAATGTAAGTGAAAATTTCCAAGTTTCTTTTCAATTCCTTTTTATTAATATATATTTGTTTTATAAATTACAATTTCAACTTACCTTTAATTTCATTCATTTATTTAAGGTTGAAGTTTCTATTGTATTTAATAGCAGTAACCCTCTACTTACACTTTAATTATTAACCTTAAAACCTCCATTTTTATAAATAAAGGATTTTATTAATTTATTATCTAGGGTTTACAGACATTTATTTATTTTACCTACCTTTTTATTATATTACTAGTAGCATTAGACTCATACTAAATATTATAACCCTACACATCAATCCTTATTTATTTAAGAATTTCATTTAATTTCCTTAAGTTCATATCACCTATTAATGATACTTAACTTTAATTATGGTAAAATTTCAATTATACTTAAGTTATACCATCTAATTCTTATTTATAACAGTAATTTATTGAATACTTCATTCTTTCCAAAATCTCTACTTGTATAACATTCTATTCAAAATTCTTATCTAACATTTCAACTTTAATATTTGGGTAAGTCATTTATGTTAAAGAAAATGCAATTGAATTTATACAAGTTTAATCTCAATTCTTTTAATTCGTTGATTTTTCAATAAATCTTTACCATTATTTATAAGTTAAACTTTTAACTTCCTTTATACTTAGCATTAATTTTTTTACTTAAGTTAGAGGTTTCAATCCATTTATTACTTACTTTATATTTCCCTAAAAATAATTTAAACCATTAATTAGTGGAAAATTTTAGAATTAAATACCGGGTCAAATTTCAATTTTATTTTAAAAATAATAGATAAATGAGTTCTTACAACTTATATCTCAATTTATATTTAAAACAGTTAAAAATTCAATCAATTTCAAAAATAAATCTGCAGTAGAGTGTACCACAGTGGCCTTTCCCCTTCGAAACTCGAAAATGAAAGTCGATGATGCGGCCGTCATCACCGAAATTATTTTCCAGCGACAGAGGGGAAAGTACAAAATTTATTTTCTCCAAGATCCTCTTTAAACCAATTCTTTCGAATTATACTAAATATTTATATAAGAAAATACTTATAAACCAAATCCCTATATCCCATAAATCCATTGAAAATAGATTTTCAAAATCCCGGACTTAAGTTCTAAAATCTCCAATTTGATTTATTATAATTTCAACTTAGCTTCAATTGTTATAAATATTTTTATTTCCTAACACCCAATCTATAGCAACCAAATATATATACATATATCTTTATAAAAATATTTTTATATATAGAAAATATAATAGGCAAAATTATTTCATTCACCTATATTGAAAACAAATATTATGTCGCTCTGTCCTATTAAGTGTTTAGAAATCCCTATTGATGACATAGCGTCCCATGCATCAACCAGATTTATAAATACAAAGCGGAACAGATTAACACAATATCAAAATCTTTATTAACACTAACAAATACGCTCTCTCATATATATACACTCAGCGACTCCCATAGGGTATTACTACCCTATTAACAAAGAGTCAAACCCCACAAAGCCAAGGTTTATCGCTAAACCAAAGCTCTGATACCAACTGTAACATCCCGCCTTTTCGCACACTTTAAACCGACACACGTGCCAGTTCAAACCATACGGAAGGGCGGATTGTTATGGGGTAAATAAGAAAAAAAACAGAGAAGAAATAGAAACAACTCAGAATCTCACAGCGGAAGGATAAAATATAATAAAAATATACAGTTCAAAACAGTTTACAAATACTTGATTTGCTTTATACAATAAATATCAGAGTTACACATACAATTACAATCAATGCAGCGGAACAGTATGAGTGTGGTGCAATACTATAGATAATAATAATACGACTCCTTCGTCTTCGTCCTTCAAAGCTAAAGTCTTCTATCCTGAAACGCTCGGACTGACCCTAGCGAATTTGAAAAGACAAAAACACTCGAGTCAGAACTAAAAGACCTTATGTGAGTTAAATTAACAGAAATAAATATGAGTACAGTAACTCAAGAGATGTTCGGGATTTACATCTCCTAAGGATCCGTTAAACTATTTACTATGTAGTATATTGCGCTATTATAATAGTGTCTATTCATAAAATAAACTTACTTTTAAATAGCGTTAAGGCTTTACATTTTCCACCTTAACGCGTAAAATGCCAATAGTCTATACAGTACCGTAATACCTCCTGATCGGGAGGCTACCAGAGGATACTCCATAGGTACGACACAAATAGAAACTCGTAGTAAAGGCTCGGTATGGTAGGTGACACGGCACAACTAGGCAATGCCAGGGTAGATATACCAATTGCTATCCAGGCTGGTGGAAACGCGTAGCCGCAGTTACCGCCCACCTCGGACTAACTCCCCAAAATCAAAATATAGAAGTGGCCACTGAATCAATCCAAAGTCAAAGTATAATATCGAAGAGGAGGGTCCGATCAGAGGAATGACCTCATTGGCCTGAGAATCGCTCCTGTTTTAGCCACCTTATGCCAACTCACGGGAGTCGGGTCCACGTATTTACCTTACAGGAAACGTCGCCACCACCTACTTCATTCTGGAATCTCCACCGCGTACACGGTTAGTCAAAGTGGTTTTCGGTATCGACAGAGAGTATGTCCATATCCGATCCCGGTCTCTTTGCCAACCCATCGTTATTATAACACCGCGGTCATTTAAAAATAGCTCATACTTTAAAACCAGAATAAACATTTCCATTTTAAAATTATGAATACGATATCATTTTAAAACCCAAAAAAATATGATATCCTTTATCCCAAATATAAACCTTTTCAAAAATCCAAATGCTTTAAAATTTATAACATCTGAAAGCCAAATATCCTTTCAAAGCATAATATTTCAAAATTCATAATTTAAAACCATAACTTTTAAAACTTGAATGGTTTGGATATTCAACGGTATATGAATTAAAAGGTTTAACTTAAATGTTACTTTGTAAAGGAAATAGTTCTCATGGCTTTACAAATACATTTCTTTAATAAAGTCTAACCCAAAATTTGTATTATCTCTCTCAAGTTCCAAAACCACTTCAATTTATATATATATATATATATATATATATATATATATATATATATACGTATATCCATTTGGAGTATTAATATTTCAAACTAAAGTTGGATTTTATTCTTTCAACAAATCGAATGTTCTATTAATTAGTCTTGAATATTCACATAAAATCCATAAATAAATAAAAACTCCAATTTCTAGTAATAAAATATATATATATTTTTTTTTTTCAAATTATACTAGAATATTCATTTCAATTTATCTTGGGAAAAATCCAATTATAAATATCATATCTTAAAATTTCCAAACTTAACATTTAAACATATGATATAAATTATCAAACTCCATTTTCTTAATTTTTTTTCCATTTTCAATAAAGAGATTTATACACCTTTTAATTTCAAAATTTTCAACTTCATATGTATATATATGGAAGAATAATATTTATACAATATAAAATTTAAGATTATTATAAACCGTATTCCATCCAAACCATAGAAATCACATTAAAATAGTTATATATAGACCGCGGTGCCTGTATATAATTTTCTATCCTATGGTCAAGTGATACGGATATTTATCATTTCAATCCGCAATTTAAAAGATAAAATTTTTTTGCGGTTATATATCATTTCAAACCACAATCCCGAATGAAATGAAATATGCATGATAATTTGCAATTTTATGATATTCAATAAACATCCATCAACATCATCCATCATCCAATCACAATCATCAAGCAATATCAATCAATAACAATTTATATTTGATAATAGATAACAGGTAATAACTGGCAATTTTATTCAGATTAAATTTAACAACTATTAATCTAACAGTTTATATTCATTAATAATCTATATAACTGTTAACTAGCAGTTTATAGGCAGACAAATAAATTCTAACTATTAATTAATACGCAATAAATAAATTAAATTAACAGTTAAACTTAATAAATGCAATTCAACAAATATGAGTGAAATAAACATGCCAAATACTCATAAATAAATTTCTATTCATTTCTAAAATCAATTTAACAAACATAAAATTTTCTAGTAGTTGTGAGTGGGTTAAAACACTCACCTTTTGAATTTAAATCGAATTTAAATTCGATTTAAACCCAAAAATTCGCCCGTCTCGGAATTCGTCCAAACCAGCGTCATCAAGTCCGGAATTTAATTACGATCCTAATAAAAGAAATTTCGCGTGAATCCGAGATCGTATGAGAAAGTTATGGCGAAAAATGGTGATTGAATTCAAAATTAAAATAAACAAAGTGACACACATTTGTCAAAATAGACCTGCCACGTCATCTGCACTATCTCCCCCTTCACAGCAACTCACGCATCGAACCAGAGAAAAGCACGCACCCAGCACCGTTTGACCAAAGCCTTTGACCAAAAATTTCCATCACCTCCGACCATCTGAGAGCCGCCGACCATCACCACTAGCCACCCCCTTCCAAGCCGCCGCCGCTAGACCACGCGCGCCCCCAATTGTTGCCACCGCCGTTAGTTTTTTTCGGAACCCTAGTCGCGATTTGGCGACGATCTAACCATTGAAACGACGAAGGAATTATATAGATGCGCTCCACTCGGTCCTCTCCACAATACCCAGAAACCGTTTTCCGATCCGACAACTTTTGTTACGGCGATGATGAACGGTCACGAACTGTTTGAATTTATTCTGGGTGAACGATAACTCCAATTGAAAAACGAATTTCACCATGAGATTACGTGCATCGAGAACTATGATATATTTTTTTTTGAGATTTTTAGGAGGACTTTGAATTTTCACTTTGTTTTTGAACTGACTGGATCTAGGGTTAGCTCCCATTAAAGAAGAAGAGAAGCTTGAAGAAGATGAACGTATAGAAAAATGATAACAAAAGGGAGGCTAGGGTTTATGATCGCATATATATAGACAGATAGAAGAAGGCTAGGTGGGTACGGATAACGAACGTGCTAAACGGTAGTTGGCCCAAAAAGCCCGTTCTGACCCCGGAACGAAATTTATTAAACCCATATATCCAAATAGGTATTTTAAAATATTCTGAACGCGATGGAAAAAGTTTCACGTCCAAATTTGATCGTATGAAGAAGTTATGCTGAAAACAAAATTTCCAAATTGATTTCGAATTGATTTTAATAAAATTTATTTTCAAGGCGTTTCACGCCCGTACGATCAAACGACAAGTCCGATCGATACGAAACTTGAAACCCTATAATAATTCATCGATACGGATCCGATGAAACTAATTTCGTCGAAATCCGAGTCCGTGGCCAAAATGGCTATTTTTATATTCATTTAATAAATTAAAATAAATTATAAAAATCCAATTTTATCTAAATTCCAAAATTTACCAAATTTTATCACTTAAATATTTCCTAATCAATTTAAATGATTTAACAAGACTAGATGTGAATTAAAAGTTTATAAGTCTATAAATTTCAGCGTTAAATTCTCCGCTTCCTTATATTAAAGAATTATAAATAAATTTCTCAAAACCCATTTTAAATTTTTAACCTTTATATCCTCATCTTTTATCCAAAATAAGGATACCACTAACATTAGTTCCAGATTTCACTTTAATTTCCACAAATTCCATTTTAATTTCAATAACGTAATATTTAACGTTTTAACTCCACTTTATTTGCAATAAATACCATTGTTGAATTTTGATACTTCGATTATATTTATAAATCTTGCTTTCTAAAGTTTATCTCAACAAATGGTCCAATTAGAATAAAATTAGTATTAACCTCACTTTATAGAATTAACTACTGCAATTAAAAACCAAAACTACGCTAAGTGCAATAATTTTGTGAATAAATTTGAGATTGATTTGAAAATAACTTAACAACAAATAAGATAGGTAACGAACAATAATTATTGTTATTAAATCTATTTCAAAAAGTCTGCACTCAAATATTACCTTAAAGTAAGTCTTATGTTTCTATAAATTTATTCATACTTCCGTTACTATATTAATAATTTAAGTAACGTTCATTTTTAATAACAACATTATAACTATTCACATATAGAAGAACTCTATTCCCAAATACATTCATTTATATTTTATTTCCTTAAAGTTCTCCTTTATTAACTGGACACATTAACAACCAAAATAATTAATTTAGACTTATTTCAATCTATCTCCATTCTTAACTAAATAAAATAATGGTAAACCTAAACACTTGTAATTCTTTATATTCAAATTCACTTACAACATTTATTAACAAAATGTTGCCATAGGTTTAGATTTTAAATTAAATAAATTAGATGAATAGGTAAAACTCTGTAATTATCACCTATTTCCAAAACATATGCACTAATTACTACGTTACTATTAGAATTCATTTATTAATTTACTAGTTAATAACTGTCTTCTTATTCCCTATTTACTACAAAATTTCAAATTCAATTATAGCTTCTCAATACGTACAATTACAAAGGCAAAACAATTTTATTACTATTTTAAGTCCATTTATTATTGACAACATTCATTAAATTTACTTATCAACACCTATTGCATTGATTTATTCAACGGTCACTTTATATTAGTTACCACCCATTTTACAATCTAATGTAAATCTTCCACTATTGATTCTTATTTTAATAAATCTCATTCTAGGTAATATTTTTATTAATAATTGCAAATTCAACACTTATATTGCTTCCTTATATTTATCTTACACAAAGTGTGCAAATTCACATTATTCAAATCTATTTCCATGTAACTATCAAATTGTTAACATACATTCAATTCCAAATTTTATAGAAAATATATTATCTAAAAACCTTTCTATTCTAAATAACTTTATTCAATGTTAACATTCACCAAATAAAATTTACTTCCATAAATATGGTTGCACCTAAATTCAGTTATTATTTCATAAATACTATTTCAAATTTTATTCTTTTAGTATTAATTAAACAATCGTATTAAATTGAGAGATTATAATGGTTTCCAATATTTATATACACTCCATTAAAACCCAACAGTCGTTTCAATCACCTTTGAATTTCATTATATTGGTTATCCATCACTGCCTCTTTATTTTTCTACCTAGATTCACATATAGTTACAATTTTACCAATATGTATAAACACATAGGAAATTTAAATTCTTGTCATAAATCCTTAAATTTATATATTATTCAAGTGTAACAATTACGCTATTTCCTTATTTATTTTTCCAGCATAAATTCCACCACCAATTAAATCTTGTAACCACAACTCAAATTTTACGTTATTCTTTCTATTGTCATATAAACATTTCAATTGTTAACCTTTAATCCCAATTACTATATCTAACTCCTACATTTATTCTAAATTAGATTAAAAATTATATTAAGTTAATCCATTTAATATTATTAAATTTAACGGGTCGTTACAAATTAAGGATAAATGTAATTAATTAATTAATTAATCCATGAAGTAATTAAAGTTACTTAATGATCTTGGTTGAGCCTAATTAATATTGCGTAGTTAATTTAAGATAATTACTTGAATGAAATTGAAATATAATTAGTCCAGGGTGATTAATTAAGATGAATAATGAAGGGTTGACTAATAAATTGATTTGGAATTAATTAATATTGAATGTGGTTAGAAATTTAATTAGAATCAATTGAAATGATTTGTATGTAATTAAGCTTTGCTTATGGATGATGGAATGATATTGGATGTTTGAACGAATTGATATCTTTGATATGAAATGTTCTATATTTCTTTTAGATGACTTGAAATATGATGATATAAGATTCAAAGAGACCGAGGTCGGGTATTGGAAAATACCCGAAACCACTCGAATATTTATAAATTGATTTGAGAAATCAATAGGCTGGAATAAATTGGATTGTTTATCTAAGTTTGATACTTAGAAATTTATATGGGAGATAAGCATTGCTTATAGTAAATTGTGAATTGATTAAATTGATATAAGTTACCCCGGGTTTAAATAAGTTGATTTCTTTGGCATTCCATGCTAGATGGGTTTACTCACGCTGGTTTCCAGCCTGACCCGGGTGTTACTTTGGTGTAATGCTCGGGTCAGACCGAGTATTACATATTTTCAGGTAGGTACGTTCTGTAGCTCAGGAGGCGAGCTGGATGGCGATATCGTATAGAGTATTCCGTTGTATTTATATTATTGCAAATCTCAGTCATGATAATTGTAAATATTCAGGTCTGTGTATATATGTGAAACTCTGATGTATATTAAATGTAATCGACAGATATACTATTCTTTATAAACTGTTATTATTTATTATTATATTTTATCCGCTGCGAGTGTGAGATGTTTGGTGTTCAGTTCTTCTTCTTCTCCTATCTTTTTCTTCTTTTTCATAACTATCTGGAATTTTCGGGTTAGAAAATTTCGGGTCGTTACAGTTTTGGTAACTAGATATTTGCGGTTTTGGGATTTGCGATTTGTGTTTTACAATTATCGTTGTCGATAATTAGATTTTTGCTGTCTTCTAATTATCGTATCGATAATTAGATATTACAGTTTTGTGATTTATGTATTCTGATTGTCTATTTGATAGTTAGATTTTTGTTGAAAAATTTGTGAATTCTTATATGAAGTTAAAAGATTTCTTTGATGTTTATATTCTCGACTTTTATTTTTCTAGCTTAACCAGTTTATCCTAGAAAAGTAATTGTTATTGACGATTTTAATTATGAAAATTGCGGGGACGCAGTTTTTATAAGGAGGGGAGTCTATAACAACCCGGGATTTTTGAAACAATAAATTATCGTCGAATGACGATTTAATTGGGTTGCTAATTGCTGTTGGGGTTTTTTAAATCAGTTGTAAATCCTTTGAAAATTTGTTAAGTATTGATGAGCTTTGCAAATTTGCCTCGGCCCATTTATTCTTGGTGCCAAATTAATTTGAGTTAATACCCGATCCCGTCTCTATTTTCATTCACTTCAGAGAATCCCTAAAACAAAGCAATCGAACGAAAATGGCGGCCACATGTCCTTTTTCTTCGAAAAACCCTAACCAAAACATATAAAACAAAAATGGCTGCTTCGTTAGTTCGTGTTCGTCCCTCTTTTCGAAAATCAGGGCTTTGCTGCCAATTTCTGGTGCTCGTTCGACCTTCTACAATTAGGGTTTTTGCAAATCCGAAGACGTCGAATTCGTTCTCTTCAAAAACAAAGGTGAGTGAAACTTTCACTCACATCTGATACGAGTTCGATGATTCTTCTGTTTTATTCACATAATTTCGTTGTTGTTTAATATGGCTTCAATTGATTTTTAAGTCTCGAGATCCTTGAATTATCTTGGCTATTCAATTTTGTTTCTGCTGTGATTATGTGATAATGTTTCGATGATTGATGCTTCTCTGTACATTTACATTTTTACTTGAGTTTACTTGGATTTGTACTGATACACTCACTTGTATCTCGCTGTCTTATGATTCTGGCCATTATGTCCTTGACTCGTTTTGAATTGGTCATTGATTTTGACCTTTGTGACTTCAGCCACTTGTTCAAGTTTATGTAAAATTGCACTTGATAAATTTGGAACTTCTTTTGCTAGTTTTTGTTGGTGACTTCGGCCTTATACATTGTTTGCATATCTGTGCACATTGCTACCTTGGTCATCTCTGTTGGTATACATTTGCTCGACCACTCATGTTTGCATTTGCTCGATCCAATTGCACGGTTGCAGGGACTTGATATTATCATTTCAATGTTGCCGATGGTTCATGTTCACTGGCCTCAAATAATGTTCAGTAGTCGACCATTTCACTTTACTGGTCTTGCAACACTTTTATACACATTGTTGCTTTATGCTGCATTTATAGTTTGATTGAGTCCACGATGTCACTAGGACTAACGAGGCGGTGGTTACAGACCTGCATTTACATCTCGAGTCATGTTGACATTACTGGTTTTAGGTGCAGTTTGTACTTTACGCACTGTTGTATACTTTGTCTTTGTCTTGAGCATTGCCTCTATTTTCACTGCGTATGTTTTGGGTTACTGATGCATTCTAGAGTACATATTGGTTCGCATTGTTTCGACCATGTCACTGTTGAGTTCATCAGTTGCCATATCATGTGTATTTTGGTCATCTGTTTGGTTGGTATAGTTGCTTTAAGTCACTGATTTTGGCAACTGGTTTGATTTTTATGCATGTAGTCCTTTGTGTTTAAACTATAAGCTGTTTTGAGTTCAGAGCTTGTAAGCTCCATTGCACTGTATCATTTCACTGATGCATGATTATATGCATACATGCATTCTTGTACTTGTATTGCGTGCTGTCTTGAATTTGTTCACTGTTTTCACAGTGTTTCTTCTAGTACTTGATTTGAACTATGGCTACACTGTGTCGAGTTGTACACAGGCTTGTTTCCCGACCTGTGTCATATATATAGGCACTGCCTATGTATGTTTCATATGCATTCTTGTAGTTACTGCTTTGGTTTGCATTTTATGTTGATGTCACCTGACTTCGACATCTTTGGGCACCTGACTACTTGCGGCCATGAGTTGGTGAAAATATATTTTGATGAGAATTTAAATTGAATTTGCATGCATTTTATGTGAGGCCTGGGTTCCAAAGTTTGTTTCCTGTGACGTGTACTTTGTGAAGAAACTTGAAGTTTTCTTGCTTCACTTTGGTGTCTGCAGTTTTAATTGTTGCAGTTTTACCCTTGTGCACTATTGTTTGCAGTCATGTTGAATTTGAGGACTTTTATGATGTATTGAGTTTGCTAGTGCATATGTTTGATTTTGAAGAATTTGAGATATTAGCATGCTCCCCTGTGACCTTCATGTATTTCTTTTACAGCCAGCTGCTTATGGTTTGAGTTTTGCTCGTCTTGGAGTTTCAGACCCGTGTCCAACGTATACAGTTTGGTCTGATGCTCCAGTTGCCACTTCTTGTAGTGTGATAATCATGGATGTTGCACTTTGTAGTTGCACTTCGTAATTGCACTCTGGTTCATTACTGTAACAACCCGGAATATTTTAATAAATATTTAATCTAATTTAAATTAAATGCAAGCTTTTAAATTTTTAAAATGATGTGATCTTTGATACTACAGTTTTTAAAATGATAAGTTTAAAAATAAACAAACGTAGTAATATTAACGCAAACATGGGAATCTAACATATAAGTTTTAGATAATATAATTATAAACATAAACATCCAAAACAAGTATAAATCATAATTATGAGCATAAATATAAACCATAATTATAAAATATAAAATGTAACTAAGAACATAATTATAAAATATAAGTAGAAACTAGAAATATAAGTATACAAATAGAATGTTATAAATAAATGTTTGAAATTTATATTACAAATAGAAAAGAGTTTAGAAACTATACAAACAATGACAATGATAAGTTTACCCAAAATATATGAAGGTGAGTAATACAAAGAATAAACTGCAATCTGAATTTATACACCACAAAAACTTTAACCAAGGTTATATAAAGTTGCTGTAAATTTTATGTGCTGTATACAGTTTTATGCATAAGAAAACAAAGTTCACTTCAATATAAAACAAAAATCTGTATCTTGTACAAATATATGCTGGCCGAAATTTGATAAGTATTTTTGTACAAATTGCAACTCAGCAAAACATTTAATACTTGTTATGATAATTAAAAGCATGAACATTTAATAGCACAACTTCTTGTTAAACTAGTACCTACAGCCGAAATTCTAGTAATAATTTCTTTCTGCAGAATATATCTTAACCAATTAAAAGAAAGAATGGCATTACAAATATGAACTGCCTAGATACAACCTACTGATTAGTAGCTTCTATATATATCCAATATATATCATCAGTTCATTTATACAAACTTAAACTAAAAGCAAACCCGAGAGAAACATTGTTTTGTCTTTGCAAACATATATTAACTCAAGGCAGGAAAACAAAAGAAGGTTTCAGGATAGTTTCAACTGCAGTTTCTTCAACAAATTTTTTGGGTGAGTAAACATACTTTTCTTAAATTTTGGATATGGGATTTAACTTCTGATGATTGTGTTGCTACATATATTGATAATAAATGGACCTGTATTTATTTATGTACTAGATTGGATGCTTCTGTTCCTGATTTGTTGTCAAACTTCTGAGTAAAAGAAGTAAAGGATGTTAATACTTTTCCATTTGAATTAATTTTAAACCTAAAGATGTAAGTAATTCAAATGGTTATCATAAACAAAGCCTGAGAATATGTTTGCAGTATAACAGTAAGATGTAAACACTGTTTTTCTTCAATTTACAGGTAAAAGAAATCAAAGGCCAAAATTTGAATATTTAAATTTGTAAATTCCATAACATATTTAGATTCCATACACATAATTATGATTTTAACATAAAAATTAGAATTTTTCAGCAAAGATCAAAAGAGCAGTTTTAAAATGAAACTAAAATGGGTTTTTGTCAATTTTAGAAGATTGAGTTAATTTTAACTTCTGTAAATTAACAGGAAGCAAGATTGCAAACCATTTGATTTAAGAAAAATTTCGAAATAATTTTCGAATGCAAGGAGTTTGGGTTCGGATTGAAGATAGGGTTTACCGCCTACATTTTCAATGCTCTATAAAATATTGATTCCGACATCATAGGTCGATCGAGTTGGTCGCGATTTTTGGTGGAGTTGGGGGGGATGTGAGTGACGTTCTGGTGGAGTTTCATCACCTCTGGTGATGTATGGTGGCCGCACGAATGATTTGACAGTGGGCGTTGTTGTTGCCATGTTCGAGCATCAGGTCGTTTTTTTTGTTTTCAACTTGAATTAGAATCTGAGTTTAGTTTTCGATTCTAGGGGTGATTTGTGGTTTGTGGGGATTGTCGCGAGTCACCGCAGGGGAGGCGAGCCACCGTGCACGTGCACGGTAGCGAGGTGATGGTCGATGATCAGGGAGTCGTCGCCTGCCGTGATTTTTCGGTGATTGCTTCGAGTATGGCTTCGGGCCTTTATGGGTGTGAGCGCGTGATGTTGGTACTGCAGTTTAATTTTACTTATTAAAAAAAATGAAAACGAGAAGAAGAATGGAAACTGGGGAGAGGATAAGAAGATGGGGAGAGAGACGCAAGGAATAGGGTGGAGGCTCGTGTGTTACTCGAAGGAAACGTGGGATTGCCTCGGGATTTTTTTTAGACCTGCCTAATTAATTTAAGTACTTTGAATAACAAAGTTAATATTATAAGTAATGTTAGTTAGTGTTAAGTTAATATGTGATTTAAAAGTTTATTAAAGAAAGTTGTAAAGATAGTTAATCAGTTTAAGGTAAGAAAATTTAATTAATTACTTAAAGTAAATTAATAAATGGAAATAAACTAATTAAGTGATTAATTAAGGATTTTTGATTAATAAATTGATAATAAATGATTAATTAAAATAATTTGTGATAATTAAATAAGTAATTAAATTTTATTAATTAATAAGCAAGTTATTAATTAATAATCAAGAATCAATTAATTAACTGTGTAATTGAGTAAAAATTTATGAATAGAAGTTAACTAATTAAATGATTAATTAAAGATTAGATGATTAATAAATTGATAATTAATGATTAACTAAGTAATTAATTGATCATTAATAAGTTAATTAATCAGTAATTAATTAAGCAGAATAAAGTAGATTATTCTTATGTAATTAATTAAGTTAAGTAAACCAAACTGTTTTGATATGAATTGATAATTCTTGTTTGATTGGCTATGATATCTATTCGATGATATTCTGTGATATGCTGTGATATGTTCTGGATATATCTGTGATGACTGTATATGATTTATCTGTGATATCTGTTATGTAAATTCTAAGTATTGAATTAAACTGTTAAGTTAAATAGACAACTTGGCCCTTAAAATGGCTTTTGGATTTCGATGAGACCGGGATTGGAAGAATCAAATTTTGATTCTTCGAAAACCACATCGATCCAAATTAAACGATAGGTCGTGACTTATCAAATGGTGATCGAGATCGTGTTTCAGAATGGAAGGGTTATCGTTGTTGACTCTGAGGGTGATTCCAAAATGAGTCTAACGAGATAATGCCTTCGGTTTCGTTCGAACCCGGAACGAACTTGCATGGATTGAATGCTTTCAACACATCGTCAGGCGGATGATGAGCATTCTAAGAATATGTTCAATAAAGGTAATCGTGGCCTCAAGCCTCATCAACCGGGAATGGCTAAAACAGGGGAGATGCAGCAAGGTTAGGTGGGTCATGCCCAAGCAGGACAAGATATTCCCCTGTCTAGATGTCCCTTTTTATTTCGGCTGTGTGAGCAGTTGTTGGCCACAACTACGGGGTTATCCTGTTCTTTACTGTTCAGTAAGGAATGGTTCCGGCCTTGTGTTGTAGGGGGTCGGGAGTGATCCACGATACGGTGATCTAGGCCCCGTACTGTGACGGGCGATACCCCAGTAGCCCTGCCAATGTTGGAAACCCATTTTCCCTACGAGACCCTATGGTTTTGATTTGTATTACCCACTTTCGTGGCTAGTAGCTGGATTTTAATCATGTAACAATTTTGGCTATTTTCTATTTACTTGAAAACCCTAGACACTATTATAATATCATTGAATTTCCTATAAAATGTTTTGGTTAGCGTAAGGTAAAAACTTACCCGTATTTATTTGTGGGGAGTCTTACGTGATACCTTTATTTTCAAATGAGTTTCAAAGTTAAGCAATTTTAACCTGTTTACTCATACCAGACCCATGTCTGACCCGGAGTTTATATTTTGTTTTTCATAAACTCTTGGGTACTCAAATTTTTGTGAGTAGCCAAGTGATACGTATTGGAAGTGTTGATTTTCTAGAGGAGCTATTTTGGGAGAAGACCAGACGTATGTATCTATATATGTAGTTCCGCTGTGTAGTTAGTGTTAACGCTAAAATTTGAACGCTAACACCCCGGTGTATGAAGTGTAATTGTGAAAGCACCACCCGATAGCTCGGGAACAGATTATAAGCAGATAATAACGGGAAAGCAGTAAACGACAGCAATTTTATAGTGGTTCGGCTTAAGAGAGAGCCTACGTCCACTTTGAATATCTTTATTGACGATTTGATTACATGTCGATGCAATTACACTTTGATTACAACACACTTCGAGTTACAAGTGACTTAGAACAAATAGCTTAAACTTCAATGTCGATCAAAATCTTCGAACTCATGTTGGACATGTATGATTTCTTCGTGAAGTTTCTTGAGGCGTTCTTTGTATCTCAAAAGCTTTAAGTGTTGAAGTAGTTCGGAATGCAGCAGAGTAACGGCGCTTGGAATGAATCCGTAGAAAAGTCCCCTTTCTGTTGGAGTTATGGGCGTATTTATAGGCATCTTCGGAGTTAGGTCGTAACTCGTATACGACTCACGATGAGTCGTAACTCGTGTACGACTCACGATGAGTCGTAACTCGTGTACGACTCACGATGAGTCGTAACTCGTGTACGACTCACGATGAGTCGTAACTCGTATACGACTCATGGTAGGTCGCGGCTGATTTACTGGGTTCATGGCTTGGCCCAGAGTTATGCACCCATCTGAATGAATGATACAAGTTCTAAGTCGTTCACGAGTTAACCAAATGCAGTTTCCTTTATGCTAGCATGAGTCGTACACGACTCATCATAGGTCGTAAGTCGTCAACGATTCTTCTTATTACAGCGTGGTGTTGAACTTGTCTCCAAGTCTTAGTTCGTGAACAACTTATCTTTTGAGCCGTAGACTTCCTGTCGCGCCATCTTCTAACTCGTAAGATTGTTAACTCGTAGAGACTTTAACTCGTAGATCCTTAACTCGTAGGTCGTTCAGCCCTTGAATTGTTAGATCGTGAAGACCTTGAGTCGCACAGTTCTTGAGACGTTGATCCACTGAGTCTGCCTGTCTCATGAACCGTTAACCCCCTTGAGTCGTTCCATTCCTCTAAGTCGCCTTGAACCTTAACTCGTTAAGTCGTGGCACTTCTTAGGTCGTCCAATCCTTGAGTCGTTAAGCTTATTGAGTCGTTAACCTTATTAAGTCGGCAACCTTATTAAGTCGGTAAGTCGTGCCACTTGTTAGCTCGTTAACCCGCTTCATCAGTTAGGTCGTTGACTTCGAGTAGAAGATAGGTCGCTCCATTCTCTAAGTTGTATACCGGTTTGGACCGGACCGGGCAGGTCGATCACCGTAGCGGTGGCGTTGCCCCCGCACCCCCACCTTGGGGGGTTGGCACCCCCCATGGACCCCCCCTCCGTAGGGGATCTTATCTGAAAAGCCATTCAACGGAACTTGCTTTGTTGGGATGCTGAGTTGACTATTCTTCGATACGAACTATCATTGGTTTATCGGTCGATTTTTGATATCACGGGCATGCTGAAAAAGTGGAGTTAACACTTGCCCCTCGAAGTATACGCCTAGGGACTAGGTCGTGTGCTTCGATTCTTCTTAACTCGTGCTTTACCGAGCTGCTGAGCTTGTACTTAGGCAACTTTGCTTTGTTTTGACCTGAAGCCTTTTAAACTTGACCAATGCGATTCAATGGAATTTTGACCTGAACTTGTTGCATCTCTTTACAGATTATTTTAACAACCTGTTAAATGCACCATTTGCAGAAAAATAGGGCGAATATACTCATCACCGATTGCCCATATCGAGTGATGGATTAGATCAAAGAACTGGTATTTTACTGCAAGCAAATTAGTATGGTCTTGATGAAGTGTTGCGAATCAATTATCTTGAATGAAGTATCAACACAAAGTTTACACAGTTATAACTGCTATCTGCATTGACACCGCACTTACTTTCAAATAACAAGCCTTGAATTCTTCTGAATTGACATATGCCAACCAGTATTATTTCAAGTATTGCTTTATTTACTTGTTATTTTAGTAGCTTTGCACAACACTTCACACGCTTTTAGAAAACGTGCACCTTTACTTTTGAATATTCAGTTCTTCATATATAATGCCCTTTCGATAAGAAGAGTAGTGGGGGCAAACTGGACCTTTCCATTATCCGAGTTGTCCGGTACTAATTTCATTCTTTACTTTTGCAGCACTTCCTTCCTCTTTCCGAATATTCTAGTCACAAGTCAATTTTTAAAATACTAAGTGCTGTGGCGGTTAAGGAGAGGAGCGTTAAATTTTTTGCTGAAAGATGAATTTTTGCACTAATTCGGACTTTTGCACTCTTTTTGGTCGTCTTAGCTTCACGATGCCCCTGGTATTCAAGCAGAAACTTCAGATGCCCCAGCTTTCGCAAAGGAACTTGCATCAATGGAACCTATTGCGGAAGCCTTATTGGTGTAATGTTTTACTCCATTTGACGGTGTGGGGTCATCCTTCTTGTTTTGCCTTTTGAAACCTGCACGGGCATAACAAATTTTATAGAAACTTTTGTCTGTATTTGAGAATGTATTTACTCCTCATTTTCATTCAAGTTTCTTTATTCTCTTTGCATGATATTGCAGTGAGCTTGCGGTACGTTGCTTGGTTTCTGCTTTTATTAATGTAGCAATATTATATTGCTCCCATACCACAACTCATTGTAATATTCTCCATTTTGAGGAGATTTTGGAGAACAATTCTTCTGTTTTTAGAAGACTTGTACTCTTACTTTAGAGAATAACTCTTCCATTTTGAGAAGGCATGCACTCTTTCTTTAGAGAATAATTTTCCATTTTTGAGGAAATATTATTCTTGCTTTAGTAGAGTGTGCCTTGTGTTGGAGAAGCCTTTCTTCTTTTTTTTTTCTTTTTTTTTTTTTTGCGCCTCGCTGGAGGGCTTTGATTTGACATTTCAACTCTGGAGAAGTGGGCCTCCACAGAGATTGCACTTCATCTCCAGTGAAATGTGCCCCCGAAGACGTCTTTATTTGGCATTTCAGTTCTGGAGAAGTGGGCCTCCGAAGAGTTTGCACTTCAGCTCCGGTGAAATGTGCCCCCGAAGAGGTCTTTATTTGGCATTTCAGCTCTGGAGAAGTGGGCCTCCGAAGAGTTTGCACTTCAGCGCTGGTGAAATGTGCCCCCGAAGAGGTCTTTATTTGGCATTTCAGCTCTGGAGAAGTGGGCCTCCGAAGAGTTTGCACTTCGGCGGTGAAATGTGCCCCCGAAGAGCTCTTTATTTGGCATTTCAGCTCTGGAGAAGTGGGCCTCCGAAGAGTTTGCACTTCGGCTCCGGTGAAATGTGCCCCCGAAGAGGTCTTTATTTGGCATTTCAGCTCTGGAGAAGTGGGCCTTCGAAGAGTTTGCACTTCCGCTCCGGTGAAATGTGCCCCCGAAGAGGTCTTTATTTGGCATTTCAGCTCTGGAGAAGTGGGCCTCCGAAGAGTTTGCACTTCAGCTCCGGTGAAATGTGCCCCCGAAGAGGTCTTTATTTGGCATTTCAGCTCTGGAGAAGTGGGCCTCCGAAGAGTTTGCACTTCAGCTCTGGTGAAATGTGCCCCCGAAGAGGTCTTTATTTGGCATTTCAGCTCTGGAGAAGTGGGCCTCCGAAGAGTTTGCACTTCAGCTCCGGTGAAATGTGCCCCCGAAGAGGTCTTTATTTGGCATTTCAGCTCTGGAGAAGTGGGCCTCCGAAGATTTTGCACTTCAGCTCTGGTGAAATGTGCCCCCGAAGAGGTCTTTATTTGGCATTTCAGCTCTGGAGAAGTGGGCCTCCGAAGAGTATGCACTTCAGCTCCGGTGAAATGTGCCCCCGAAGAGGTCTTTATTTGGCATTTCAGCTCTGGAGAAGTGGGCCTCCGAAGAGTTTGCACTTCAGCTCCGGTGAAATGTGCCCCCGAAGAGGTCTTTATTTGGCATTTCAGCTCTGGAGAAGTGGGCCTCCGAAGAGTTTGCACTTCAGCTCCGGTGAAATGTGCCCCCGAAGAGGTCTTTATTTGGCATTTCAGCTCTGGAGAAGTGGGCCTCCAAAGAGTTTGCACTTCAGCTCTGGTGAAATGTGCCCCCGAAGAGGTCTTTATTTGGCATTTCAGCTCTGGAGAAGTGGGCCTCCGAAGAGTTTGTACTTCCGCTCTGGTGAAATGTGCCCCCGAAGAGGCCTTTATTTGGCATTTCAGCTCTGAAGAAGTGGGCCTCCGAAGAGTTTGCACTTCAGCTCTGGTGAAATGTGCCCCCAAAGAGGTCTTTATTTGTCATTTCAGCTCTGGAGAAGTGGGCCTCCGAAGAGTTTGCACTTCAGCTCCGGTGAAATGTTCCCCAGAAGAGGTCTTTATTTGTCTCCTTCCTGCTCGCCTATGTCTTTTCACCATTTGATCCTCAGTGATTCCCCGTTATCATTTCCAAACCCACATTTCCTTCTTTTGGAAGTAGTTTATTTTATCAAAAGAAGTGTACTTCATTGCTAAGTGAGCTTGGAGGGGCGGACACAAGCTACTTAATCGAATGTTCGTTTGCACAAACGATCTCAATTAGTTTGCAAGGGCCCACCTCCAGTTGAATCACCCACTGTTTGCTTGAAGCACTTCTTTTGTAGGATTTGGGTCTGGAATATTTGTGGCCTGATATTCGCCTATTGAGCGATTTTTAGGAATCGCTTGGCTTTGTGATGTGTTGACTAGGTGAGCTTTGCTTTGATTGCCTGCAACATTAAATCAACATTTTAGCAATATATTTTAAGATATTTGCATATCGAAATGAAACAAGCATTTTATCGTAATAGAAAGCTCAAGATTTATAGTTTCTATTATTTATTTGCACTGTTTTTACAACGGCATTTTATACAGGAATCATAAATCCAGTATTATTCTATGAATTTTAAGCAAAAGCCATTAAGTGAAATATGGCCATTAGGCATCATCTTCCAGAAAAAGGATATTCTCTCCCTCCGGGGCTTGTCTCAAAGCACGAGCATATCTTTCCATCTCGTCCCAACTTCTGTCCGCTGGGTGAGGGCCCCCTGTGATAGCATTAATGATAAGCCTCTCAGATCCCTGCGTCGCAGTTCTTTCATTTGGGCCGTAATGATGAGTGAGAAGTATTTTCCCCTGAGTGGATGAGGATGGATCATTCCTGTTTCTCCGGACATATTGCTGAAGTTCATTCTCTTTCAATAGCTTCTCAATCAGATCCTTCAAATGGCGACACTCGTCAGTGTCATGGCCAGGTTGATTGTGGAATTTACAGAATCTTTCACTTTGCGTGGCATTTTTCCTAAGTCTCAACTTTTGTGGTTTAGGATATTCAACAATATCCTTTGTTGCTAAGAAAATGTTCTTTGGAGTATCAGTTAAGGGAGTATAATCCGACGGTTCAAAGTGGCAGTTTTTCTTTGGATTTCCCTGCTTTTTCCCATCATCATTCTTCCTTTTCTATCCTCCAGATTCTCCTTTATTAGAAGTAACATTGACATTCTGAATTTCGGTCACGACTGCTTTTGTTGGCACAGGAAAGCTTACCAAGCGCATAAACTCGTCGGCCTTCTTATAGAATTTCTCAAGTGAGTTTGGCTCCTTCATTTTTAGCCATTTGCCAAATTCACTCGATTTATCGATAGCCCGCATCAGGTAAGTCAAAACCATCCGTGGCTCTGCGTTATCAACCTCGGCCAAGGCTATATTGAAGCGGTTTAAGAACGATCTGATAGACTCCCCGGGATTTTGTTCTAGACTAGAGAGTGACATTATATCGTTGGCCTTTGTAGCATATAGCCTGAACTGATCTTTGAACTTTCGTGTTAAGTCGGAAAATTGATCCACGGATCTAACTGGTAGCTTTGTGAACCAAAGTAAGGCCACTCCCTCTAAGTATATCGGAAAGTATCAGCACTTGATTTCATCTGTTGCTCTTGCCCCGGTCATATGCCAATCGTACTTGTACAAGAACTGATTAGGGTCACTTGTGCCTCGATAGGCCGGGATAGTAGGAGGTACAAATTTCCTTGGAAACTCTGCCTTCAAGATCTTTTCGGTGAACGGTGTCTTACTTGGAACAAAACCCCAATCATTTTCATCCTCTTGCCTCTGCATGCTCTCTTTCATAATTGAGCGAATCATCCCTGATAGGTACTCCTTATCGTTCAGAGGCTTTGCCGGGCAGAAGTCAACTGCTCTTTCAGAAGTTTGCCTGGGCAAATGTTCGCGAAAAATTGGCTGCGGCCTTGAACCTTCAGCTTGAGAAGGTGCCCCTGCGGCGGTGCCAACTGCTCTTTGAGGGATACCTTTCTCTTGGGAATCATGGGCATCATCTGCAAAGGTCTCTTCATTATTTTCTGTTTGACGGTTGCCCCCAAGTAAAGCATTCATTCTTTCCAGCATTAGAGCGTTCTGGGCTTCCATTTGCTGATATAACCCAGAAACTGCAGCATCAAACTCCTCTTGTGTAATCCAACACTCGGAGCTGCTTCATTTGGAGCAAGAGATGTGGTAGTATTCGCATGAGCATCACCGGATCTATTAGATCTGAGCTGTCTTCCAGTAGCCATTATCTCGGATAAACTTATGGTCTTTAGAGAGATTCTTTCAACAAACTTTCGCAAAGCAATGGCGAAAGTATTCCTGAGTTCAATTCTCAGTGAAAGCACCAAAAATGTTAACGCTAAAATTTGAACGCTAACACCCCGGTGTATGAAGTGTAATTGTGAAAGCACCACCCGATAGCTCGGGAACAGATTATAAGCAGATAATAACGGGAAAGCAGTAAACGACATCAATTTTATAGTGGTTCGGCTTAAGGGAGAGCCTACGTCCACTTTGAATATCTTTATTGACGATTTGATTACAAGTCGATGCAATTACACTTTGATTACAACACACTTCGAGTTACAAGTGACTTAGAACAAATAGCTTAAACTTCAATGTCGATCAAAATCTTCGAACTCATGTTGGACATGTATGATTTCTTCGTGAAGTTCCTTGAGGCGTTCTTTGTATCTCAAAAGCTTTAAGTGTTGAAGTAGTTCGGAATGCAGCAGAGTAACGGCGCTTGGAATGAATCCGCAGAAAAGTCCACTTTCTGTTGGAGTTATGGGCGTATTTATAGGCATCTTCGGAGTTAGGTCGTAACTTGTATACGACTCACGATGAGTCGTAACTCGTGTACGACTCACGATGAGTCGTAACTCGTGTACGACTCATGGTAGGTCGCGGCTGATTTACTGGGTTCATGGCTTGGCCCAGAGTTATGCACCCATCTGAATGAATGATACAAGTTCTAAGTCGTTCACGAGTTAACCAAATGCAGTTTCCTTTATGCTAGCATGAGTCGTACACGACTCATCATAGGTCGTAAGTCGTCAACGATTCTTCTTATTACAGCGTGGTGTTGAACTTGTCTCCAAGTCTTAGGTCGTGAACAACTTATCTTTTGAGCCGTAGACTTCCTGTCGCGCCATCTTCTAACTCGTAAGATTGTTAACTCGTAGAGACTTTAACTCGTAGATCCTTAACTCGTAGGTCGTTCAGCCCTTGAATTGTTAGATCGTGAAGACCTTGAGTCGCACAGTTCTTGAGACGTTGATCCACTGAGTCTGCCTGTATCATGAACCGTTAACCCCCTTGAGTCGTTCCATTCCTCTAAGTCGCCTTGAACCTTAACTCGTTAAGTCGTGGCACTTCTTAGGTCGTCCAATCCTTGAGTCGTTAAGCTTATTGAGTCGTTAACCTTATTAAGTCGGCAACCTTATTAAGTCGGTAAGTCGTGCCACTTGTTAGCTCGTTAACCCGCTTCATCAGTTAGGTCGTTGACTTCGAGTAGAAGATAGGTCGCTCCATTCTCTAAGTTGTATACCGTTTTGGACCTGACCGGGCAGGTCGATCACCGTAGCGGTGGCGTTGCCCCCGCACCCCCACCTTGGGGGGTTGGCACCCCCCTGGACCCCCCCTCCGTAGGGGATCTTACCTGAAAAGCCATTCAACAGAACTTGCTTTGTTGGGATGCTGAGTTGACTATTCTTCGAGACGAACTATCATTGGTTTCTCGGTCGATTTTTGATATCACGGCCATGCTGAAAAAGTGGAGTTAACAGTTAGTCTATGCTGTATTTTGGATGTATGTATGGACATGTATGTATATGACAGTCTTGTTATATGATATTTTATGACTCTGATGTATGTATAAATATGTAATAGTTATGTGATGTATTATATTTTGTTCCACTCCGCTGTGAGATTCTGATGTTGTGTTCTTTCTTTCTATTCTTTTCTATTTCTATCCCTTTCTTTCTTAATGATGAAATGTCTTTCTGGGTTGAGAAAGGGGGGTCGTCACGGTTGGTATCAGAGCGCTAGGTAGAGCGAGTACCTTGGCTCTTGTGTTATATTTCTCTTGAGAGTGCGTATTTGTATTTTCATATAATATTATATATATCTTTCTAAATTGGTTGAGTTACCTGTTCAGGTGACCGACATGAGTTCAGGAAGAAGAGGTAGAGTTAGGGCCTGTACTTCAACAGATAATGGACGGAGTCAAAATGTTAATGGGGCGGTCAATCCAGTACCGTCTCAGGTTAGTTTTGCAGCCTTATGCAAGGATTTCAAACATCTTGGAGGCCAACCATTCAAAGGTTCGGAGTCAATAATTGAAGTTCAATACTGGCTACACTCTTGTGAGCTCATTTTCAAGAGCATGAAATTGACTGATGAGCGTAAGAGGCATATGGCATCGTGGCAACTGCAAGGTGGTGCAGCAGCATGGTGGGATTCAACTATTGCAAATGTTTCTGAGGATGACGTTTCATGGGACAGATTCAAGGAGTTGTTTGAAGAGAAGTTTGTGCCAACGGCAGGGAGAACCCAATTGTATCAGGATTTTCTGTATTTGAAGCAGGGTAGTATGTCCATTTCAAAGTATGAAACCAGATTCAACGAACTCTCTTGTTATGGACCAGGACTCAACGATACTCCTCTGAAAAAGAATGAGAAATTTGTGCAAGGGTTGAGGCCTGAATTCCATGGGAAATTGACAGTGCTTGTGAAGGGATCTTTTGTTGATTTGATTGATATGGCATTGAGGTATGAGAGTTTGATGAGTAAGAAGCCGGGGGCTCCAGTTGTAGCTTCAAGTGGGAATTTCACTAATCTGAATAAGCGAAAGTTCGATCCTAAATGGAGAAAGCCGAATAAGAAGAAACCTGGGCCCGAAAGTGCTACATTTGTCATCAGGAAGGACATTTGGCAAATAAGTGTCCTAGGAAAGGATTCCAGCAGCAACAGCAGCAACCGCATCAGAGTGGCCCAGGATCAGCTATGGTTCAGAAATCATTGTGCTTTAATTGTCATCAGCCAGGGCACATGATCAAGAACTGTCCACTTCTGCAGAGAGCACCTCAGAATAAAGTTTTTGCTTTGGAAGCCGGACCATCTTCTTCTTCGATGGGCAAAGGAGTATTAGAAGGTACTTTACTTTTAGATGGGATATATATTAGAGTTTTGTTTGATTCGGGTGCTTCCTTGAGTTTTATTTCTTTGGACTCTGTTGAAAAGTTCTCTCTTACCCCTAGTTCTATAGACAGTCCTATCTTGGTATCTAATCCTATAGGTGGGGTGACTAAATTAGACACTATTTGTAAGGACTTGAAGAGCTCTTATCTATCCCATAGTTTTTCTTACGACCCGTATGTGTTGAATTTTAAAGGATTTGATCTTATTTTGGGTATGGATTGGTTGGATAAGTATAAAGCCGTCTTGAATTGTGATGAAAGAACAGTTTCATTAGAAACCGATCTGGATTGAATTTCCAGAGTGTTGTGTGATAATTCTAGAATTCACTTGAGCAGTCTTCTGCATGGAATTGAGACTTCTGAAGAGAGAGTTGAAGACATCGATGTGGTTCAAGATTTCGCTGATGTTTTTGAAGAAGTTAAGTGTCTGCCACCACATCGAGAAATAGAGTTCCGTATTGATTTGATTCCAGGAGCTGTAGCAGTGATTCAGCCCAGTAGGAGAATGGCTCCTAGGGAAAGAGAAGAGTTGATTAAGCAGACGCAAGATCTTTTGGAGAAGGGATTGATTAGAACCAGTTTTTCCTATTGGGGTTCAGCAGCAGTGTTTGTGACCAAATCGGATGGATCACTAAGGTTCTGTGTGGATTATAGAGAGTTGAACAAAGTGACTATCCGTAATAAATATCCTCTACCTCTTATCCATGATCTTTTTGACCAGTTGCATGCTGCTTCTATCTTTTCTCAATTGGATCTAGCTTCAAGTTTCCATCAGTTGAGGGTAGCTGAAGATAGTATTCCCTTAACTGCATTTAGGGGACCGAATTGTTTTTATGAGTGGTTGGTTATGCCGTTCGGATTAACCAACGCTCCTGCTTATTTCGTTGACCTCATGAATCGAGTCTTTAGGGATGTGTTGAATAAGTTTGTGCTGGTATTCATTGATGATATCTTGGTCTTTTCCAAATCCAAAGAAGAGCACAGGGAGCATTTGAGGATTGTATTGGAGACTCTGAGGAAGCATGTGCTGAAGGCGAAGTTTTCGAAGTGCCATTTCTGGAAATCGAAAGTTAAATTTTTAGGGCACATTGTTTCTGGTGAAGGCATTTCTGTAGACCCGGCGAAAGTTGAAACTATTCTGGAATGGAAACAGCCAGAGACACTGACGGAAGTTCGCAGTTCTCTAGGATTGGCTGGCTACTACAGGAAATTTATCAAAGATTATTCCAAGATTTCTTCGCATCTGACTAAGCTGACCAGGAAAGGAGCAAAATTCAAATGGACACCTCAGTGCGAAGAAGCTTTTCAGGAATTGAAGCTAAGGTTAACTAGTGCACCAGTACTTGCTATTCCGGATGGGAAATGCAAATTCGAGGTTTACACTGATGCTTGTATTGTTGGTTTGGGAGCAGTTCTGATGCAGAACGGAATGGTTATTGCGTATGCTAGTCGACAGTTGACGCCTCATGAGAGGAACTATGCTACGCATGATCTTGAATTGCTGGCCATTGTTTTTTCTTTGAAAATTTGGAGACATTATCTTTTGGGAGAGAAATTGGAATTGTTCACGGATCACAAACCGTTGAAATATCTATTCTCTCAAAAAGATCTTAATCTGAGACAGCAGCGGTGGGTTGAATTTCTTGCATCCTATGATTTGGATATTCTGTACACTCCGGGAAAAGCGAATGTCGTAGCTGATGCTCTTAGTAGGAATGCAGTTTTATCTCTTCTAGAAGTGGTTCCATCTCTTATTGAAAGGATCTCAAGCAAGCAAGAATCTGATAAGAAGTTGAGGAGGATCATCAAAAGAGTCAGGAAGGGTCAGTGTCCTTGTTTTGAAATTGATGGCCAAGGAACACTAAGGATCAACGGGAGAATCTGTGTTCCGAATGACAAGGATTTGAGGCAGGAAGTCTTATCAGAAAGTCACCGCTCCAAGTTGAATATTCATCCTGGAATTTCGAAGGTGTACAAAGATATGAGGAGAGTCTTTTGGTGGAAGGGCATGAAGGAAGATGTAGCTGCTTTTGTGAATAGTTGTGCCATTTGTCAACAAGTTAAGGGTGATCAACAGAAATCTGCCGGGTTATTGCAACCTTTGGAAATTCCGAATTGGAAATGGGAAATGATCTCGATGGATTTTATTGATGGTTTGCCTAGAACCAGGAAAGGAAATGATGGTATATGGGTTATTGTAGATCGTTTAATAAGAGTGCCCATTTTATACCAGTAAAGGCAACCCGTACTGCAGTTTCTTTGGCGGAAATATTCTTGAAGGAGATAGTTCGATTGCATGGTGTTCCAGTCAGCATAGTAAGTGACCGTGATCCTATTTTCACTAGCAAAATTTGGGAAGCTCTGCAATCAACAATGGGAACAGATTTGAGATTGAGTACAGCCTATCATCCTCAAACAGACGGAGAGGCTGAATCGTATTCTTGAGGATATGCTACGGGCTTGTGTTTTAGATTTTGAAGGATCTTGGGAAGACCATCTTCATCTAGTGGAATTTTCTTATGATAACAGTTATCAAGCGAGTATTAAGATGGCTCCTTATGAAGCTTTATACGGAAGACCGTGTAGATCTCCATCTTGTTGGATTGAATCGAAGGATCGTCTTGTGCTCGGACCCGATCTTATTCGAGAAGCTTCTACGAAGGTTGAGCTTATCAAGAAAAGGATGAAAGATGCTCAAGATCGTCAGAAGAAATATGCGGATAGAAGACGAAGGCCATTGGAATTTGAGATCGGAGACTTGGTTTTTGTTAAAGTTTCCCCAATTAAAGGTGCTATAAGATTCGGAAAGACGGGAAAACTTGCATTGAGATACATTGGTCCATTTCGAGTATTGGAGAGAATTGGAGCTGTAACCTACAGGATTGAATTGCCAGAGCGGATGTCTGGGATTCACAATGTGTTTCATATATCGCATTTGAGGAAATTTGTTCATGATCCCTCATTGGTTGTAGAACCAGTAGTTCAAGAAGATTTGGAAGTTGAACCCAATTTAACTGTAGTTAGAAATCCAATTCAGATTGTGGATCGAGACGAGAAGCAACTCAGGAACAAAGTGGTGAAACTCGTCAAGGTGCAATGGAGTGAGGATCCCAGAGATTGTACCTCGGAAACTCTCGATAGTTTTAGGAATGCTTATCCGAATTTATGATCGGATAAGTAGTATTGTTTGTTAGAATAGACTATTTGTTTGTTTTCTATTGTATGAATGATATGTATGTTTGGATGGTTAATATAAAAGCTTTTAAATTAACTTTTGTTTAAATTTCGGGGACGAAATTCTTTTAAGGGGGGAGGAATGTAACAACCCGGAATATTTTAATAAATATTTAATCTAATTTAAATTAAATGCAAGCTTTTAAATTTTTAAAATGATGTGATCTTTGATACTACAGTTTTTAAAATGATAAGTTTAAAAATAAACAAACGTAGTAATATTAACACAAAAATGGGAATCTAACATATAAGTTTTAGACAATATAATTATAAAGATAAACATCCAAAACAAGTATAAATCATAATTATGAGCCTAAATATAAACCATAATTATAAAATATAAAATGTAACTAAGAACATAATTATAAAATATAAGTAGAAACTAGAAATATAAGTATATAAATAGAATGTTATAAATAAATGATTGAAATTTAAATTACAAATAGAACAGAGTTTAGAAACTATACAAACAATGACAATGATAAGTTTACCCAAAATATATGAAGGTGAGTAATACAAAGAATAACCTTCAATCTGAATTTATACACCACAAAAACTTTAACCAAGGTTATATCAAGTTGCTGTAAATTTTATGTGCTGTATAAAGTTTTATGCATAAGAAAACAAAGTTCACTTCAACATAAAACAAAAATCTGTATCTTGTACAAATATATGCTGGCCGAAATTTGATTAGTATTTTTGTACAAATTGCAACTCAGCAAAACATTTAATACTTGTTATCATAATTAAAAGCATGAACATTTAATAGCACAACTTCTTGTTAAACTAGTACCTACAGCGGAAATTCTAGTAATAATTTCTTTCTGCAGAATATATCTTAACCAATTAAAAGAAAGAATGGCATTACAAATATGAACTGCCTAGATACAACCTACTGATTAGTAGCTTTTATATATATCCAATATATATCATCAGTTGATTTATAGAAACTTAAACTAAAAGCAAACCCGAGAGAAACATTGTTTTGGCTTTGCAAACATATATTAACTCAAGGCAGGAAAACAAAAGAAGGTTTCAGGATAGTTTCAAATGCAGTTTCTTCAACAAATATTTTTGTTGAGTAAACATACTTTTCTTGAATTTTGGATATGGGATTTAACTTCTAATGATTGTGCTGCTACATATATTGATAATAAATGGACCTGTATTTATTTATGTACTGGATTGGATGCTTCTGCTCCTGATTGTTGTCAAACTTCTGAGTAAAAGAAGTAAAGGATGTTAATACTTTTCCATTTTAATTAATTTTAAACCTAAAGATGTAAGTAATTCAATTGGTTATCATAAACAAAGCCTGAGAATATGTTTGCAGTATAACAGTAAGATGTAAACACTGTTTTTCTTAAATTTACAGGTAAAAGAAATCAAAGGCCAAAATTTGAATATTTAAATTTGTAAATTCCATAACATATTTAGATTTCATACACATAATTATGATTTTAACATAAAAATTAGAATTTTTAAGCAAAGATCAAAAGAGCAGTTTTAAAATGAAACTAAAATGTGTTTTTGTCATTTTTAGAAGATTGACTTAATTTTAACTTCTGTAAATTAACAGGAAGCAAGATTGTAAACCATTTGATTTAACAAAAATGTCGAAATAATTTTCGAATGCAAGGAGTTTGGGTTTGGATTGAAGATAGGGTTTACCGGCTACATTTTCAATGCTCTGTAAAATATTGATTCTGACATCATAGGTCGATCGAGTTGTTTGCAATTTTTGGTAGAGTTGGGGGGGATGTGAGTGACGTTCTAGGGGAGTTTCATCACCTCCGGTGGTGTATGGTGGCCGCACGAATGATTTTACAGTGGGCGTTGTTGTTGCCATGTTCGAGCATCAGGTCATTTTTTTTTTTCAACTTGAATTAGAATCTGAGTTTAGTTTTCGATTCTAGGGGTGATTTGTGGTTTGTTAGGATTGTCATGAGTCGCCGTAGGGGAGGCGAGCCACTGTGCACATGCACGGTGGCGAGGTGATGGTCGATGATCAGGGAGTCGTCGTGTGCCGTGATTTTTCGATGATTGCTTCGAGTATGGCTTCGAGCCTTCATGGGTGTGAGCGCGTGATGTTGATACTGCAGTTTAATTTTACTTATTAAAAAAAATGAAAATGAGAAGAAGAATGGAAACTGGGGAGAGGAGAAGAAGATGGGGAGAGAGACGCAAGGAATAGGGAGGAGGCTTGTGTGTTACTCGAAGGAAACGTGGGATTGCCTCCGGGTTTTTTTAGACCTGCCTAATTAATTTAAGTACTTTGAATAACAAAGTTAATATTATAAGTAATGTTTGTTAGTGTTAAGTTAATATGTGATTTAAAAGTTTATTAAAGAAAGTTGTAAAGATAGTTAATCAGTTTAAGGTAAGAAAATTTAATTAATTACTTAAAGTAAATTAATAAATGGAAATAAACTAATTAAGTGATTAATTGAGGATTTTTGATTAATAAATTGATAATAAATGATTAATTAAAATAATTTGTGATAATTAAATAAGTAATTAAATTTTATTAATTAATAAGCAAGTTATTAATTAATAATCAAGAATCAATTAATTAACTGAGTAATTAAGTAATATTTTATGAATAGAAGTTAACTAATTAAATGATTAATTAAAGATTAGATGATTAATAAATTGATAATTAATGATTAACTAAGTAATTAATTGATCAGTAATAAGTTAATTAATCAGTAATTAATTAAGCACAATAAAGTAGATTATTCTTATGTAATTAATTAAGTTAAGTAAATCAAACTGTTTTGATATGAATTGATAATTCTTGTTTGATTAGCTATGATATCTATTCGATGATATTCTGTGATATGCTATGATATGTTCAGGATATATCTGTGATGACTGTATATGATTTATCTGTGATATCTGTTATGTAAATTCTAAGTATTGAATTAAACTGTTAAGTTAAGTAGACAACTTGGCCATTAAAATGGCGTTTGGATTTCGATGAGACCGGGATCGGAAGAATCAAATTTTGATTCTCCGAAAACCACATCGATCCAAATTAAACGATAGGTCATGACTTATCAATGGGTGATCGAAATGGTGTTTCAGAATGCAAGGGTTATCGTCGTTGACTCTGAGGGTGATTCCAAAATGAGTGTAACGAGATAATGCCTTCGGTTTCGTTCGAACCCGGAACGAACTTGTATGGATTGAATGCTTTCAACACATCGTCAGGCGGATGATGAGCATTCTAAGAATATGTTCAATAAAGGTAATCGTAGCCTCAAGCCTCATCAACCGGGAATGGCTAAAACAGGGGAGATGCGGCAAGGTTAGGTGGGTCATGCCCAAGCAGGACAAGATATTCCCCTGTCTAGATGTCCCTTATATATATTTCGGCTTAGTGGGTGGTTGGTCGCGCCAACCACGGGGTTTATCTTGTTCGGGACTGTTCAGTAAGGAATGGTTCCGGCCTTGTGTTGCAAGGGATGAAGGGAGTAATCCTCGGTACGGTGATCTACGCCCCGTACTGTGACAGGTGGTACCCCAGTGCCTAGTCATTGTTGGAAATCCATTTTCCCTACGAGCTTTTTACGAGTTTTGTTTGTATTACCCACTCTGTGGCTAGTAGCTGGAATTTAATCATTTAACAATTTCGGCTATTTTATAAGTATTTGTATATAGACCCTATTATAATATCAGAGGATTTCTATAAAAATTGTTTTAGCTATCGTAAGGTAAAAACCCGACATGTTTATTTGTGGCGTGGTCTTACGAGATGCTTTTGTTTTCAAAGGATTTTTGAAACTTTAAAAATAAATTGGGTGTGATTTTCTCACGCTGTTATTCCAAACTGACTCGGGTGTTATTTAACTGTAATGCTCGGGTCAGACCGAGTATTATAGGATACAGGATATGATGCTGTGGAGTTCAGGAGACGAGCTGAATGATGATACTTATTCTCGTACTTATATATGTATTTCCGCTGTGTTGGGTTGTTGTGTATTCATTGTATGTTATTGATGTGAGCTGTGATTGATGTACTCTGATGATGTAATATATGTAAACAGATATATTGGATTTTGAGTAAAGATTATTTATTCTCTATTATATTTTATTCCGCTGCGATGGTTAGATTCTGATGTTGATTTTGTTTTCTCTTCTTCTACCTCTTCTTCTTAAACCCTATTGGTTCGTATTTCTGTGCAACTTGAGTTGTTTGTTGTAGAATAGTGTAGACTCAAGGGGTACGGATTTGCGGTCGGTTACATAAATAAATGAGGACATGCAATAATAAATGAATGAATAATTATAACGTAATAAAAGAAACTTACATGACCTGAATTAATGGAAATGAATAATTGTAAGTAATAAGTGAAATTAAATGAAACAAACATTGAATGAGTAAATGAAATTAAAACTTTGTTAGAAATAAATGTAAATTATAAATGGAAAATTTGTGGTTTGAATTATTGTTGTTTAAATTATGGTTTTTTGGGTAGGATGCTTTAAAATTGGGATTGGATGAAAGAATAATCTATTTAGTTTTATCTAAGGCTGTTGAGTAAATGATGCGCTAGTAGTTTATTCTCAATTCCGTATAATTTTAAAGGTTTGAACCCGAACAACTATTTGTTTGTTTGGTTGAAATGGTTGCTTTGAATTTGTTGTGTAAGCTACTTATCGAAGTGATGGTTGTTGCATTGATTTGTTGTTAGTGATTGAAACCACTTAAATATTTCACTCTATATAATTGTTAACCCTTGAGATTTTATAAGTGAAATGTAGGTTATGGAAGCAATTGCTACTGCTTTTGGTTTCATACATTTAGCGTAAGTTGCCCGACAAATAGGTACGTTTTCGGATTACGGTTTATAGCGCTATTTTACATATTTTCTCATGTAGGGAAATATATTATTTTGGAAAATATTTGTGTTTATCGTTATATTTATATTATATGTTCTTCCGAGCCTCTACGTACAAAGGAGACTCTGCCAAAATTTTCCATAAATTTCGGGACTTAGAAGAATTTGAAAATGTTTTACAAACTTTAATAAATTATGTATAAAAGATTTAAATGGGTATAAATTGGTATATTTTATGTTAAATTATTTTATTTTGTAAACTTATTTGTTATAAATTAAATTAAGAAAGATATTGTTTTCTTATTTCTTCTTTTCACTTCTTTCCCTTTTCGGGGACGAAAAGTTTTGAGTGGGGGAGAGTGTAACGACCCGTAAATTTCGATAATTTAATTCGTGTATTTAATAGGATTTCTAATTTAAATTTAGGAAGTAACATAAATCTTATTTATTTATAGGAAAGAGAATGTTGAAATTAGATGTATCAAGGGTAATCAAAACTTACAAATTGAATTATATATTGCAATTAATTGTAATAGTGGAAAGTGTTGTAATTGGCTATAAGGTTAGATATAAGTAAATAAAGGCAAGTACTGAATTCATCAATGAAAATAAATTTTTATTTAGTACAATCCCTTTTTATTAACTATTGTAAGGTGTTAATTTATTGAAATGTAAAATTTGACAATAGATTCAATTTGTATGTTGGATAATAAATTGCAATAACTAAAGTTAGTAATTAATGGGTTAAAGGGAATACCAATTTACTCATAAAGTCAATATAAGTGGATGTAACAAAATAAATAGGAAACGATAATTATTCATAAGTGATGGTTGATGTAAAAGGAATAACTAATTGGATTTAGAATCTTAATTTGTATGTGTGCATATATTTAATGGAATATGAGAAAAAAAATGTAAGGATTTGATTAATGTATATGCTATTTATTCAGGGTACTGAATAAAATGGGGAATCCAATTGTAATAAATAGTAATAATATTGGTATTAGCTAATAAATTTAATTTCAATGCGATACCCATAAATGAATGGGATGAAATGAATGTATGTGAATGTATACTAGGTTATTTATCAAATAAAAGGAAAGTAAATATCGAATTTGATTGATGAATAAATATTCGTTGAATAGTAATTGAATGTAAAGTTAGTGGTAATTGTATAAAATCAAAATATGATAATGAATTGCAATAATTGTTGGTTGATAATAAGGTGTGAATGGGAAAGTGATTGTAATATAAATTGAATGGAATTCAAATTTGATGGGAAGAGTAAATGGGTACTTAGTAATAAATTTAAACGGACTTAAAAATGGAATTTATTTAACTAATAGATATAACGGATAAGGATATACTTATAAATGGTGGATTGAGAGTTTTACAACAATTATTATAAGTTATATGTATATTCAGTCATTCAATTGAATTTGTAAATCATTGAAATAAATGGTACGTTTAAGTAAATTTAGGTAATAATGGGGAATAACGTAAATAAATCCTTCATTAAATGATGGCTAGCGTATATGAAGAATGGAGGTAAAGCTTGATAAATTGATTTGAATCTAATATTTAATGAAAGGAGTAATTGGAATTAAATGGATTAAATGTTTGAAGTTACGAAATTTTTATTTAGATAAAAGGGTATGCATTTATGTAATAGAGTATGCATCAATTGTTAAGTTTATTTATAAAATGGCAGTTGGGTAAATGAAAGGGTGAAAAAGTAAGCCTGTCAGTATATTAAAGTAATATAAGATAATAGGTTTCATCGAAATAAATGAAAATTTAACATCTAAATATTACGTTAGTAGGGATTTAAGTGTAATCGAAGAATAGCAGGATAATAAAATTTTGAATCTAATATTTAATCCATCGATTTGAAATATGTAAGTGGAATAACCATTGATTTCTTTGATTTAATATAAATTTTTAGAAAGGTAAATTTTAATTTGTGAATTTAATGAGATTAAGGATTTATATTGAAATTTATAAATTTACCTTCTGTAGTTTGACATCTAAACTTGTTTGAAACTTTGTAAATGATTAAGAATTTTTAAAAGTGATAAAATGGGTTAATTTTAGAATAAATATAAAATTGGATTTTATTTGTTTATTTTGAATTTATTTAATTAATATAAAAATAGTCATTTTGGTCACGGGCTCGGATTTCAACGAAACCAGTTTCATCGGATCCGTAACAGTGAAATATTGTAGGGTTTCATGTTTCATAGCGATCGGACTTGTCGTTTGATCGTACGAATGCGAAACGCCTTGAAATCAATTTAATTGAAATCAATTTGAAATCAATTTGAAAATATTGATTTCAGCATAACTTCTTCATATGATCGAATTTGGACGTGAAACTTTTTCCATCGTGTTCAGAATATCTTAAAATACCTATTTTGATATATGGGTTTACCCAATTTCGTTCCGGGGTCAGAACGGGCTCTTTGGGCCAATTGTCGTTCAGCACGTTTGTTTATCGGATCCGTCTATTCTATTGCAGTTGTCTATAAATAGGCTATTCTAAACCTTAGCAGCCTTTATTCCTCATTCTATACGTATAGGAACTTCTGTACTCCTCTTCTTCAATGGCAACAAACAATTCTAGATCCAAATTAAAAATTCAAATCAGATCCAAAACTAAAAATTAAAAGTCCTCAGAAAATTTCCAAAAAGTTATATGTTAATGCTCTCGACGAGCGTAATCCAATGGTGCAATGCGTTTTTCGATTCGAGTTTCGGTTTGTTCAGAAATTAGGGTTTTAGTTTCGGCCGTCCATAGGTGATGGTGAATTTTAACGATGGATCTTCGCCCTTGAGACGATCAGGAGGCACAGAGTGGTAGAGGTCGCTGAGGAGGACCCGGGGATGGAGTTGTTCGTCGAATGGGTGTCGAAATCATCTCGATTTGGGCGTTTTAGCCGGCGGCAACGGTCACGATTTGGGTGACCGGATTCCTTGCCGTGGTTACCAGGAGGGGCGGCCGGCCATGGTGATATCGTTGGTGATGTCAGATCGTGGAGGAGGTTGGTGTAGCAGCGGCGAAAATTGCACTAAGGGTTGGAGATGGCGGTGGTTGTATGGTTTCGCGACTTGGAAGAGAAAGAGTGTGACGTGGCAAAAGTTATATTAGGTAGGTTTTTGTTTTTAATTTAATTTTGTTATCAATAGCAATTTTCGACATAACTTCCTCATACGTTATCCCTTTCACGCGAATTTTTTTTGTTAGGATCGTAATTAAATTTCGGATCTATTGATGCTGGTTTGGACAGATTTGGAGACTGTTGAATTTTTGGGTTTAAATCGGATTTAAATTCGATTTAAATTCAAAAGGTGAGTGTTTTAACCCACTCATAACTTCTAAAATTTCTTATGTTTGTTAAATTGATTTAAGATTTGAGTAGAAATTTGTTTATGACTGTTTGGCATGTTTTATTTGTCATCTCAGTTAAATCGCATTTATTTAATTTAACTGTTAATTAATTTTATTTATTGCATATAATTTGACAGTTAGAATTTATTTATTTGCATATTAATTGCCTGTCGTGATTATATTTATTTTTATTTCATATTAACTGCCAATTAAATTTACATTGATTTTTGCATATAAACTGCTAGTTTAACAGTAGTTAAATTTATTATTGAATATAAACTGTAGCTAATACATGTTATTTATTACCTGTATAATTTATATGCTATATATTTTGATGTTTGTTTAAATTGATGGTGATTGAATTAAATTGGTTGATGATTGATATTGGGTGAATGGATGATGTGTACTATCTTATAAAATCTGGAAGTTATCATGCTTATTCATTTCATTCCGGATTGCAGTTTGAAATGATATACAACTGCATTTTTATTTTAAATTGCAGATTGAAATGATAAACATCCGTATCACTTGACCATAGGGTAGAAAATTGTATACAGGCACCGCGGTATATATATACATAAAAATATTTTGAAATGATTTTCTATGGTTTTGTAAAGTTATATATATATATATATATATATATATATATATATGGTTCATGGGATATTGATTTGGTTATTGATAAAGTTTACTATATATATAGTAATTTCCGGTTTTTTAAGCTTTGTATAAATTTGATTTGAAGTTTAAAATAAAGTTTGATTTTATGATCAAAAAAGATTAAGCATTTATTTAAAATTAAATTTCTGGAGTTTCATTGAATTAAATGAGAATAAGGTTGGAAGATGAATATTAAGCTAATTTGGAATTTAATAAAAAGTTAGAATTTCTAAAGGATATGATTTTTATAACTTGATTTTTGTGTAGGGTGATTTAAATGAATATCAAGTTGATTTAAATGAATATATAATAAATTGAAAGATTTTCCAGTTATGTGAAGTTAAAGGTTTTCTTAAATTATATTGAATCATTAAGTAAATATTTCAAGTCTAAATAATAAGTAATTGAATTTGATATATATGGGATTGTCAAATGAGTTTGTTTTGAAATGGTGAATATTTAAAGCTTTGAAACATAAGAATTGAAATGGTATTTGGTAGTTTAAAATCGATATTTGAAATTGATTTGTGAAATCTAAAGAAGCTATTTTGTTTTATAAAAGAAATTTAATATTTAACCATTTAAGAGATGGAAACTTGTTTCAAGGTTATGATTTTCAAAGAAGTATAATTTGAAAATATTATATTCAAGATTTTTGATTTCTAAATATTTTACTTTGAAAACCCTATGATTTTGGAAAAGAATATATATTGGAAAATAAAATGACATTTTATTAGTTTGGGTCTAAGTGATATCGTATTGATTTGGGGTTTTAAAAATATAAATGATATCGTATTTATATGGTTTTGAAATAGATGTTTTATTCTGGTTTTGAAAGTATAATTATTTATAAATGACCGCGGTGCTATAATAACGTTTGGTTGTTAAAGAGACCGGGATCGGAAGTTGTCATACTCTCTGCCAACTCCGAAAACTACTTTAACAACAGTGTACGCGGTGGAGATTCCAGAATGAAGTAGGTTGGTGGCGGCGTTTCCTGTAAGGTAAATACGTGGACCCAACTCCCGTGAGTTGGCATAAGGTGGCTAAAACAGGAGCGATTGACGGGCCAATGAGGTCATTCCTCTGATCGAACGCACTCCTTTGATATTATGCTATGACTTTTGGATTGATTCGGTGGCCACTTTACTTTTGATTTTGGGGGTGTCGTTCGAGGTGGGCGGCAGCTGCGCGCTGCACGTTTCCATCAGCCCGGAAGCGTAATTGGTATATATACCCTGGCATTGCCTAGTTATGCCGTGTCACCTACCCCAGCGCGCCTTCTACGAGTTTCTATTTGTGTCGTACCTATGGAGTATCCTCTGGTAGCTTCCCGATCAGGAGGTATTACGGTACTGTATAGACTATTGGCATTTTTTGTGTTAAGGGCTATATGGGTAACCCTTAACGTTATTAAAAAGTAAGTTTATTTTACAAATTAGACACTATTATAATAGCGCAATATACTACATAGTAAATAGTTTAACGGATCCTTAGGAGATGTAAATCCCGAACATCTCTTGAATTACTGTACTCATATTTATTTCTGTTAATTTAACTCACATAAGATCATTTAGTTCTTACTCGAGTGTTTTGTCCTTTCAAATTCGCTCGGGTCAGTCCGAGCGTTTCAGGATTTGAAGATTTAGCTCAGGAGGAGGAAGACGAAGATCTGTATTATTATTATTTATATTATTGCACTTCACTCATACTATTCCGCTGCATTGTTATATGGTATGTGCACTCTGATATGTATTGTATAAATAAAATCAAAGGTTTTGTAAAACAGCTTCATGAACTGTATATTTTGATTATTATATTTTATCCTTCCGTTGTGAGATTCTGTTTAGTTTTTTTTTTCCCTTCTCTGTTTTTCTTATTTATCTCATAACAATCCACCCTTACGTATGGTTTGAATTGGCACGTGTGTTTGTTTAAATCGTGCAAAAAGGCGGGACGTTACAAGTGGCAATGCAGTGCACGCAAGCGTGTACTACAGCCACACATATGGTTTTTATTGATATTCTTTTTACTTATCTTTGATGATGATTTGAATCTGTTAATTGTTGTTTAACACAGTCATGTATTATTTACCGTTATCCGATCTCCTTGTTAAAGGATCAGATAGACGAGATTTATTATGACCGTCGTCTAATCATTATTTAATTATTATTGCTTCTGTGCACTAATAACTGAGTTTGAATTAGACTGACCCGTGTGTTATTTTCTTGTGAATTTAATACTCGGGTCAGACCGAGTATTTACAGGTTATTGATATCTTACTTTGTGTTGCTGCTTGAGCTATGAAGTCACTTCATATTTTTTGGAGTAGACGTCGTCATTTATAGTAGTCGGTTTATTTGTATAGGAAGATATGTATTCATGTATATTATATACATTAATGTACTTGTATATGTAACTTCCTAAGTCGACAGTTATAGTTGTATCATATGTACTGTATCACATGTATTGTAACTGACATCAGTTATTATATATATGAGACTTTTGTTTTATCTGTGTTCCCCATTTATATAATCTGTGTTATTGTTATATCTATTGTCCTAAACTATTATGAACCATCGTAGTTCGTTTTATACTGGAATTGGGTATGTCGATGGGAGTAAATAAATAAGAGATGAAAAGTAAAAAATATATACCACTCCTATCGAAATAACCAATACTAGTGTAAGGCCTAACTACGGATGGCCGCTCCTATCCAGCCTTATTCTTCGTGATAACAGACAGTATTTCCTTAATACTCTTTGTTATTGTGAGCATAGACGTGGGGCGTCACACTTTATTATTTTAGAATTCCTTCTTTTAAATTTATCCAATTGTCAAAATAAATTTTAAATATAACTTTCAACCTGAATTTTCAAAAATCAAACTTTTATTTATTTCCGGTATCTAACGATACCAAAATTATACTCGGCTAAATTTTAGCCTTCGACGATTTCAATCACAAAGACAATCACACAGAGATTATAAATAATCAACACACAACATTGAAACAAATTAAATCATTTGAGGAATACAGTTGAATCCCTCCAACCTGTTTCCCTGCATCTACAGATGTTAGCACAATACTAATCCCGTTTCAAGATGGGATATCGCGGTACATGGGTTTACATAAAATATCATCTGCTATTATGTGGCACAATAGGGTCTCATCCGCTATATAATGCGGGAAATCAACTGCAAGTACATATATAATACCAATTCCACTTCAAGGTTGAATATCGTGGTATATGTGTTTAATAAAACAACTTCCGCTTAATATGCGGCGTATAGGGTCTATTTCAATACAACAGATAGCAATCATCATTCAACCACACAATCAAGCAATTTTAAATATAACTATTTAAAATTTAAATCGAGACAAATTCGATTGAGTGAGAAGTTCTCACCTTGCTTCCAATAACAGTTGCAGTGTTTGGTTCCGAATCATATTAAACACGCATTTAATTATACCCAAAATTCCACTACCTCCTATAAATCCCAATCCAGTTCCCTTGCGTAGTATTCGACAATACGATTCCAACGCACGTCGCTTCCTCATTTTTCGACCTCGTATGAACAAGTTACAGCTTTTTAAAATTTACACAAATTAATATACAATTTATTTCCAATTTTATTTTTAAATTTTTAACCTTCAAATCATCTGGGCCGTTAGATTTCATTCATCAGATCAAGGCCGTGAATATCATCTTCTTCTTCGTTCCAGGTTTCGAGCGCACACATGAACCATCTAGCCGCCTCAAAACCCTAACTCTCGAGCCACCAATAGTTGATCGTAATTCGATCGAGCAGCGCCACTTCGAAGCCCCTCACGCGAGCCACCGTTGGCCAGATTTATGCGTAGCTCGATCACCTCTTGACATTGAAAAACGCGAATGAAACGCATGGCTTTGAATTCCAATTGCCTTCGATCCACCACTCCATATCACATCGTAGCCGTTGGATTTATAGTTCTCAATGATCTTTACAATTTGCTAGTTGGAAGTTTTTCGAATTAATGCGTAGATTTGAAGAAAAACGAGGAGGAAGGAGAATAATTTTTGGCCATTAAAATTGAATGTGGCAGCCTGCCCTAGCTCAGATTAGGGTTTTATGAAAATTAGAGAAAATCCCGTCCTTTTATACAAAAATTACGCGACACTATTCATCTGGAATTTTCCGCACTCCAAACGAAGAGTGCCGCCTTGCATTTATAATGTTTTACCCCTATTTCGAACGCAATGGAATATATATCGGGAGCCAATTCCATCGTATTTGAAAGATAGGTTTTCGAATCGACTTATTTAAATTTAAAATTTACTTAAACCAATTTCTACACGTTTTAGCTTGCCGGGTCAACCGTAAATCCAATTGACACGAAATTTGAAATCTTTCAATAATATAACATTACGGATCCAATGAAACTGGTTTCCTCGAAATCCGAGACTATTTGAAAAATGACTATTTTTACTTGTCAATTAAATATTAAAATATTCAATTTTCACAAATTAACTTTTAATTCAATTTTAAAAGTTCTATAACATCATTCTAACTCCAATATGATTTAACACAACTTTACAAATCATTTTCATTCACATTAAATCCAATTTCCAATTATTTCCATAATTTCAAATATTAAATTATCGATTTAATTATTCAATTAAATCTATATATTCGAAATAAAATTTATTCGACTTACAAATTTTACTTATTAATATTTAAAATCAATTAAATATACGAATTTCAAATGACAGAAATTCTGGGTCGTTACAAACTTCCCCCTTAAATGAATTTCGTCCTCGAAATTGCCAAGTAAGAAAAAGTCTTGAAATCCATTAATTTTTCAAAACCATTTTTTCAAATTAAATTTCAAATTCATTTAAACATTTTAACTTTTCCAAAATCCATAGTTAAACTTCTTACAATAAATTTACTAAATTTTCAAATCATACTTAGTTATCTTTTCAAAACCAACTATATCGTTTAACTTTTCACTCCAAAATCAAAGTTATAGTTTTCAAAATTTTTCAATTTTCTCAAAAATATTCTAACACTTTAAATTTTCAGAAAATTTCGCCATAACTTCCTTTGAAAGGTTCGATCCAGAAAAAAATGGAAATATATATATCACAAATATACATCTCATCAAAGTAATGAGGCATCCCGTAGGGAAAAAAGTGTAAAAGTATGATATGTAATCCGAGATATGTACCTTATATATTATTAGCGAGCATATACGGCTAATATAGCATGAAAGCGAGCTCCAAATGCGAAGCAAGCGCCATCCGCACCTACTATACACTCAACAAGCAAATGAGAACATGTATATATGCAAGTAATATCAATATACAACATATACCAGAAACAACAACAATATGTGCCAATATAGCAAATGCAACAAAAGCAATAAATGCAACCACCAAACAACTATCATCCAACAACTTATCCAACAAATCCATATCAAATCAATATACATTCACTTCTCATTAATATTCAATGAATTGGTTTTTCATTTAATCACATTTGATTCATTAACATTTGACTTTACTTACATTCATTTATTCATTTTCAATTAGTTTATATTCACTAATTTACATTCAAGTTAGTTCACTTCCGCATTCAAATCAAATTACATAGCTTTCAATTTTATCAATTCAACTTCATAAGAATTTTTATTCAATCAACTAACAACAATCTAACAATCAATGTGTATTCAATACAACCAAATTTATTAAATTTACATTCAACAATTCATATTCCCTTTGTCTAACTTCAATTTTGTTTAACACTTTTAATTTCAAATTGGTTTAACATTCAATAGACATTCATTCAATTATTTAATTTCAAATTTCATTAGCTTAATGAATTAACACTTTCATCCACTATTCCATATAAATTTACTTACATTCCATTGATTAATATTAAATTCATTAGTTCAATTCAATTGCTAATTCATTTAACCACAAAAGTTGAATTTCATTACATAACTCTAGTTCATATTCATCACTTTACTTTATTAATTTACTTCGATACCAAAATCAACTTCATTCAACATTACTTAAGTTATATTCCATTTCAAACATCATTTGTTTAACTTAACTTAAATTTCCACTTATAAATCCAATTCAGATTCCAATTCTAAAGTAAATTCTATTTACCTTTACAAAAATCAAATTTCGTCACTTATTCAAATTCATACCTCGTTTTGCTTAACAAAATTGTTTAACCATTTTATCATTTGGTGTCACTTACATTTTCTCACTTTACAAGTTATACAACTTATATATTTAAACTTTCAAATCCATTAACTTATCCAATCTAGTTCAAATCCGATTTAATTCATTTAACTTTCCTTTAGTTAAATTTCACATCATTTATTTACTATGCTAACCCAAATTCTTTAACTTTAGCAAAGCTAAATTTATTATCTCATATTATAAGTTCAAAACTCGTTTCACTTATATTCAACAAATACAACTTGGATTTTAATTCTAAATTTGTTTATCACAACCAAACTTCAATTTTCAATTTACTATGGTAGCAAATCCATCACACAGAAACTTGAAAATGATATTGATGATGCTGCAGTCATCACCCTTATTATTTCCCAGTAACAGTAGTGAATTCAGTGGCTAATATTCTTTTAAAATTTTCCTTTTATTCATAAATCACATTTGTAAATCTTTTTCTTATATAATTTCACTATTTAACTTTTAATTTTGGAAAATAATTTCCAAAATAAACAGGATTCAACATTTTCAATTCATAGTTCAAATTCATTTTTATTTACAACTCATATTTATAAATATATTCATATAGTTTCACTTCTTATATGTAAGATAAATCACATTAATTATAATTCCATACTTAATAATTCATTTGCTTATACAATTATTCTTTTAATTAACTTATATATATTCTTACATTTTCAACAACCAAACAATCAATTTATATACACTTTAATAATTTTTCTGAAAAATTATTTCCTTTATATGTAAAATATAATCGAGGTAAAATTATTTCATTACCCATTTTAAAATGATACTATGTCGACTTGCCTCGTTTAAGTGTTTAGAAATCCTTATCGATAATATGGCATCCCACATACCGACCAGAATACACAAACAGCTCAACGGATAAGCAAACACAATATAAAATATTTTAATATTCACTAGAAAATACGCGTTCGTATCTATGATTACACTCAACTCATTATAGAGTACTACCGACTCTATCTCTAATAAGTAATTCCTAACAGAGCCAAGGTTGTCGCTTAACCAAATGCTTCGATACCACTTGTAACGATTCAATTCTTCGATGCCCGAAAGTCGACATTAATACGTCCACTGTATCAACTGCCGAGCAACCGAAGGCTAAAAAACCGAATTGTTAGGGTTAAAGAAGAAGAGGTAGAAGAAGAAAGAAAAAAAATAACAGAATCTCACATATCACAACAGAACAAATATAATAGATAAATAAATATCTTTAAAAGAAATCACTATATGAGTTATTACATTACATCACATTACATTACATTATCAGAGTTTACAACAACAAATAACGGAAAAGAAATACTATATACTAGTTGATACGCTTCGCCATCCAGCTTGCCTCCAAATCTTTACAGCAACTCCTGAATTCCAAAATGACCTGATAACCTTACTATAGACTGCCCGTGTGGAAAGTGGTGGGCATCTAGAGTTTAGGAAGGGAACAATAAACTCCAAGTCAGTCATGGGACTGTTGTGAGAACTTAAAACAGTTATTTTCACAAAGAAAGGAAAAGAACCGGTAATGCTTTTGGAAAATTAAACTACCATAAGGCTCTCACCACACACACAATGCAAACGCTGAATTGGAGGAGATTTCTCCATATGATAGTCAAACATGCTTGATACACGAATTTCTTTGATATTTTTACTATAAGTGCAAAGTGCAGAAAAAATTTCGAAAGTATAATATTAATCTTAGCCACCATAGACATTCCGAACTATGCCTACTGTAGCTACAATGTTCAATAGCAGGTTACCGCCACATTCCATGGTAGGTTATACAACTAAAACCATACAGGGATCGTATTGTTTCTTTGGATTTTCCAAAAATTGGTCAGGCAAAGGAACTTCCTAAGCCACATGGGTACGCCTCTGAGGGACGCCACAAGAACCTAACTGGATCTCTGCCAACACAAGGCCGGTTAACTCTGCAGAAATAGGGAACTACTGACACGAGTATGCCATCCCTCGGTTGTAAAGAACCTTTATCCGAGGATCCTCAATACCAACAACCACAAAGTAATAAATTTGCAGCAACCACATAGGTCGGGCTCCATAACATGATACCACCTCTATCCAGAAGGAAATGAACATAACCTAAGGGGCGCTAACCCCAAAACCTTGCTGCATTCTTCCTGTTTCAACCATCCCGGGGTGTGAGGTCCACCGAAGTCGTCCACAAAGCCACGCTTTTCACAAAAGCTATGCTTTGATCAACAAATGATCAGCAGCACTTCGTATGCCACATTACCAAATTGGGAATGTATCACTAGTAACCATCAACCACATAACCTCTGAGATCGTACGTCTCAGAGAAGGGTATTAAGCTAGGATAATAAATTCTCCGCCACCAACAGAAATGTGTGCGATAGAAACCAGCTTTACATCTCAAATTGCAACGTCAGACACACATCCATACAAGTCCATTCCAAGATCGAACAGAACCGAAGGCACTTCCAAAGAAGTCCTTGCAATATGGATATTCACTAATCACGTCCGGATTCCAATCACAAAGGGTGATAAAATCTCTATATCGGAGATCAGCCGATGCAGAGACATTCGACAGTAATCCTTCCATTTTCGAAAATATGCAGTCTTCAACACCAGTCTTCAAATGCTATCTATTACGACGTATCACTATTCGGAATCGGATTTATGACCCAAAGGTCCTCTCCCGGCTAAACCGAATAACGAGTGCTTATTTTAAAATAAGTGTAGCATTCAAATTCAAGAAAATCACAACAAATACCCATTTAAAGGTAAATATTGGTAGTCGGTTAATTAACTACGAATAGATATGCACAACATCACCAGATTCCAACTAATTTCGCAAATTATTTATTTTCCAAAAATATCTTTACAAGATATATTTTTCCACACTTTAACCATTTGAAAACAAATTTCAAATCACTTTTCACCTTTACAACTTTTGAAAACAAATTTCAAATCATTTTCCTTATGTGGAAACACTTCCAAATATTTATTCATTTTCACTGGAAATCTGCCGAGTTCAAATACTTTAAAATAATTTATAACACTTATCCAAAATATATCAGGAAAACACTTTGAAATAAAACTATTTTTCTTTAAACACTTTTCTTAAAATATTAGTTATAAAAATATTATACCAATATTACATATAACTTAAGTCCAAACTAATTTTCAAAATAAAAATTAGTAGATAGAGTATAACTTTTTAAATAACTATTTTCTAAAACGATTTTTGATTAAATCTTAGAAATAATCATTTCTATATCGACTTAATAAATCTTTACTTAAAGGATTTAAAACAATTTAAGAAGTTGATTTCTCCAAAGTATCCTTTTCGAAACAAATTCTAGAATTTTATAAATATATATGTATATATTTTTGAAAGCTGTTCAAAAATTTTATTCGGCTTTCTAGCGAGAATAAACTTTCATTTCAAAATGGTTCATTTAAACCAATTAAATAAATCCTTACCGATTTACTTTAAATTTACGTTCCAAATCCGCAAATTTATTTCCACACTTCAAAAATAAATCAATGTTTATTTTTAAACAAATTTCACTTCCCTTTATAAATTCCATGGTGAATTTAAATTTCCAAATATCCACTGATATACGATTTTCAAATTGATTCCAAATATCCACTTTCAAAAATAAATTCCTTTTAAAGAAAACCAATTCTTTTATTTTTCAAACTCTTTTAAAATCCGTATTTTTGAATAAATTCTTCAACCTTTGAATAATATTACCCGAAATCCATTTATTAAAGCTTTTCCCATATTTTGAAATTTTATTCAATAAAATTAAAAATAAACCTTTAATATTTTAGAATCCCTTCTTTTAAATTTATCCAATTCTCAAAAATAAATTTTTATTATGACTTTCAACCTGAATTTTCAAAAATCAAATTTTTATTTATTTTCGGTATCTAACGATACCAAAATAATATTCGGCTAAATTTTAAACTTCGACGATTTCAATCACAAAGATAATCACACAGAGATTATAAATAATCAACACACAACATTGAAACAAATTCAATTATTTGAGGAATCCAGTTGGATCCCTTCAACCTGTTTCCCTGCATCCACAGATGTTAGCACAATACCAATCCCGTTTCAAGACGGGATATCGCGTTACATGGGTTTACATAAAATATCATCCGCTAATGCGGCGCAATAGGGTCTCATCCGCTATATAATGCGGGAAATCAACTCCAAGTACATATATAATACCAATTCCACTTTAAGGTGGAATATCGCGGTATATGTGTTTAATAAAGCAACCTCCGCTTAATATGCGGCGTATAGGGTCTATTTCAATACAACAGGTAGCAATCATCATTCAATCACACAATCAAGAAATTTTAAATTTAACCATTTTAAATTTAAATCGAAACAAATTCGATTGAGTGAGAAGTTCTCACCTTGCTTCCAATAACAGTTGAAGTGTTTGGTTCCGAATCAAATTAAACATGCGTTTAATTTTACCCAAAATTCCACTAGCTCAAATAAATCCCAATCCAGTTCCATTGCGTAGTATTCGACAATATGATTCTAACACTAGTCGTTTCGTCATTTTTCGACCTCGTATAAACAAGTTACAACTTTTTAAAGTTTACACAAATTAATATACAATTTATTTCCAATTTTATTTTCAAAATTTTAACCTTCAAATCATCTGGGCCGTTAGATTTCGTTCATCAGATCAAGGCCGTAAATATCATCTTCTTCTTCGTTCCACGTTTCGAACGCACGCATGAACAATCTAGCTACCGCAAAACCCTAACTCTCGGGCCACCAATAGTTGATCGTAATACGATCGAGCAGCGCCATTTCGAAGCCCCTCATGCGAGCCACAGTCGACCAGATTTATGCGAAGCTCGGTCGCCTCTTTACATTGAAAAACGCGAATGAAACGCATGGCTTTGAATGCCAATCGCCGTCGATCCACCACTCCATATCACATCGTAGCTGTTGGACTTATAGTTCTCAACCATCCCTACAATTTGCTAGCTGGAAGTTTTTCGAATTAATGCGTAGATTTGAAGAAAAACGAGGAGGAAGGAGAATAATTTTCGGCCATTGAAAGTGAATGTGGCGGCCTGCCCTATTACAGATTAGGGTTTGATGAAAATTAGGGAAAATCTCGTCCTTTTAAAGAAAAATTACGCGACACTATTCATTTGAAATTTTTTCGAACTCCAAACGAAGCGTGTCGCCGGGCGTTTGTAATGTTTTACCCCTATTCCGAATGCAATGGAATATATATTGGGAGCCAATTCGATTGTATTTGAAAGATAGGTTTTCGAATCGACTTATTTAAATTTAAAATTTACTTAAACCGATTTCTACACGTTTTAGTTTACCCAGACAAACCGTAAATTCGATTGACACGAATTTTTAAATCTTATAATATAACATTACGGATCCAATGAAACTAGTTTAGTCAAAATCCAAGACTGTTTGAAAAATGACTATTATTACTCGTCAATTAAATATTAAAATATTCAATTTTCACAAGTTAACTTTTAATTCAATTTTAAAAGTTCTATAACATCATTCTAGCTCCAATACGATTTAACACAACATTACAAATCATTTTCATTCACATTAAATCCAATTTCCAATTATTACTACAATTTCAAATATTAAATTATCAGTTTAATTATTCAATTAAATCTAGATATTCGAAATCAAATTTATTCGACTTACAAATTTTACTTATTAATATTTAAAATCAATTAAATATACGAATTTCAAATGACAAAAATTATGGTCGTTACAATTGTGCTGAGTTATGATTGGATAAGCATAATATAACGATCCTGACTCGACCTTCGAAAAATGGCACCGAATACGACACTCATATTCAAATGTCGCAGATCCAAACGTCGAATCTGGTTTGTCGGAGCTTATAACACATCAAGTACAATACAGCGGAAGAAAATGCATCATACATTTGATATACAACATTTGATACAATATCTGATACAACTGAATACAATAGAATAATACAATAGATATCAATACTATCAGAGGTACAAGACACAGCAGAAAGAATACCTTCAATGCCAAACTCCAAGAAACTCCATCCCCAAAGTAAAGATAGCTCGAACAACCATCAAGTTGCACCAAGCTAAGCAAGGACAGCTGTGAAAGCTGAAATGTAGCAAATGCGATCCACAAATCCAAAAGGGTGGAAGCTAGGGAATCATGTAACGATATCGGATTTTGCCCGCTCGAAAATCGACATCCATACTTCATGTCGTATTCGAATGCCATAGATTCGACCGTTCAAATCCGATTCGCCGGAGCTTATAACAACATTAAGTAAACAACACAGCGGAATAAAAGAATAATACATTGATATACAGCACAGATACAATATCTATTACTACATAGTGATACAATGAATATCCATATACATCAGAGATATGATACAATAAAATAGCAGCGGAAAAGAAAACGATAACACCAGCAGCGGAACAAATAACTTTAAGACAGTCTTCAAGGAAGAACTCCAAAACCGCAACTCTATCTCCAAGAACCAATCCAGCTATAGCTCGAACTCCCCATAACAATGCACCAAGCTCAGCAAGACTGGTGTGGGCCAAAGACTGAACTAACTCCAGAAAATCTACTAAACCTAGCTATCTGAAAAACCCAACTCTAGACTGCTCGTGTAGAAAATAATGAGCACCCAGAGTTTAGGAAAGAAACAATAAACTCCGGATCAGTCGTGGGACTGGTGTGAGCAACAAAAACAGTTTATCTTTAAAAACATTGAACAAAAGATTTTCAAAGTCAATTCGCAATGCTTTTTAAAAATGAGACTACCATAAGGCCTTCCGCACGCACACACACAATGCAAACGCAGAATTGGAGGAGATTTCTCCTTATGATAGTCAAAGATGCTTGATACGCATTAAAAAGAAACATTTGATATTATTACTAGTGCATAGTGTAGTAAAAATCATTTCGAAAGTAAAGATATAAATCTTAGCCAGCATAGACATTTCGAACTATGCCTACTATAGCTACCATGTTCAATAGCGGGTTACCGCCATATTCCATGGCAGGTTATACAACTAAAACCGTAGAAGGCTCGTATTTGAAGAATGGATTTTCCAACAAATGGTCAGGCCAAGGAACTTCCCATTGCCACATGGAAACGCCTCTGGAAGGACGCCCCGAGAACCCAACTGGATCTCTGCCAAACAAGGCCGGGAACCCCTTTTCCCAAGGGATATTACAAACCCTCAGATATGCCACCCCCGGTCCTTTGGAACCTTTAAACGAGAGCTCTCTAACCAACATCACACCATAATAATAAGTGTTTCAACATGAGTAAGTATCTGGGCTCCATGCCATGATACTACCCTTTTCCAGAAGGAATGGTCATACCCTAGGGAAGTTATCCCTGAAAACCTTGCCGCACAATTCCTGTTTCGACCATTACTGGTTTGTGAGGCTCGACGAAGTCACGTCCACAAAAACACACTTTATACAAAAGCCGTGCTTTGGGACAACAAATGATCATAGAAATGATCACAAAGATAGACGATCAAACAAATGATCCTATCACAAATAATCAACACAATGATCATTTCACAGCAACACTCAGCATGTCACATTACCAAATTGGGAATATATTGCTGATAACCTTCAACTACATAATCTCCGAGCTCATACTTCTCAGAGAAGGGTGTTAAGCTAAGAGAATAAATTCTCCGCCACCAACAGAAATATATTTGAAAGAAATCAGCTTTATATCTCAATTTGTAATGTCAGACATACTATCCATACAAGTCTGTTCTGGGCTCGAACAGAACCGAAGGCACTTCCAAAGAAGTCCTTGCAATCTGGATATTCACTAATCACGTTCGGACTCCCCATCACATATGGAGTCTCTATACCGGGGACCGGTCGATGCAATGACATTCGACGAGTTGTCCTTCCGTTTTCGAAAATATCCAGTCTTCATCACCGGTCTTCAAAGGCTATCCATAACGACGTATCACATATTCGGAATGGGATATATGACACAAAGGTCCTCTCCCGGCTAAACCGAATAGTGAGCGCAATATTTAAAAACATATGGATATTGGGATTTCAATTAAGTCACAACTTATTACCCAAAACTTTTCTTCAAATGGTTTAACAAATTACCATTTCAAATCTTTAAACCAAAAAAGATTTATTTCAAAAAGATCAATTCATAGATTTCCAGAACAATTTCATTTCGATAGGATTAACTCGTTAAATCTTTAAATCAAAGATTTAACTTATAGCTTTCAAACCGTTTCTATAACTTGGAAATCATTTTCATTTCAAACTAGAAATCTTTTAACACAAATTGGAAGTTCATTACTTATGTGAAAGCTTTTATTATTTGAAAACAAACAGTTTTCGTTTCAGAAAAATCCAATTATATTTACCTGAGATAAAGTTCTTAATTCATATTCATATTCCCAAATTAATACATTTTAAAATGGTTCAACCCATATATAACTGGTATAACATTTTTAATCCCTAGTTTCAAATTATAGAATTCAGTTTCACATTTTGGAATTTAAATTTAAATCAAATTATTTAAATTTCAAACTTTATCAAGTTATTCAAAATAAATTTCATTTTTGAAAATTCCATTTTCAAAAGCTTTTCACTTAAAACCCAATCTTATTTTCAAAGCATTTGAATTTTAAAAAAAATCAACTTTTAAAAATCATTTCGAAATCTGTGACTTAATCGATTTCCTCGTGAAATCCATATTTGTGTGTGTATGGTGTGGTCTGGGGGTTTAACACAATAGTGCAACATCATTTCAATCATCACAGATTAAAACACAGAAATATAGTTGAAAGCGATATAAACTATAACGCTTCTCGTCCATACACAGATTCACAGATAATATACAAATGTAAATAAATAAATGAGTAAATTTCACGCAGCTCAATTCACAAAACAAAATATTACAGATCAGATAGGACAATCAATTCAAGCCATCTCATACAATACAATCATTCATAAGTAAGGTCAAGCATTTAATAATCATTTATAAGCAGGATTAATTAATTGTTAGTTCTGATTAATTTAATTTAATTTTCAGTTAAATTAATTGCTTATGAATTAATTACCAAATCTTGATTAAATAATTATAAATCATTTGATATTAACTAAGGTGCTTAATCAACCTTCATTAACAAATGAATCAATCTTTACTCATTTTAAATATTCTTTAGTTAATCATCCTTAACTGATTAATTAATTAATTATCCTTAAATTAAGTATTCTTAATTAATTATTATTTTTATTAATGATCCTTAAATTAATTTACCTTTTTGATTAATTATTCTTAATTTATTACAATAAGTGATTATACTAATCACTTATATTAAACCAATCTTAATCACCATGATTAATTAACTTAAATTATTAGTTAATTTTTTTTGATTAAGTAATAATTACCTTTAATTAATCAATTACCATTTTATAAATTCTCTTTAATTAATTGTAATAAGTGATTATCCTAATCACTTAAACAATTTTTAACCATTAATTACTTAACCTTTACTTTAATTACATAATTAATTATCCCTTAATTCACCCTTAAGTAATTAGAAATTAATCCATCTTTAATTATTAATTGATTAATTACTTAAATTAATTATCCTTTAATTGTTTAAGTAATTATCCCTTAATTCACTTATTTTTACTAGTCAACTTTCAATTATATTAAGGCAATTAAACTTTAAATAATCACATTAAGACATGTTCCTTTAATTTATAAATCAAAATAAATCATTACATTTCTTAATTACCATTTAAAACTTTTATTACTTAAACCTTTGTAATAAATCACCATTTACAAATAAACAACTTAAGTTCCTTAAGTTAAACGAAAATTTGAAAGCATTTCATTTGAACTTCTAAAACATAGTTAATGTATTTATTTATTTTTGAAAACTTGAGTAAATTAACATATGCTTTTTAAAACTTTGTTAAAAGTAGTTTAAAACCTGCTGTGCTCACCACAACCCGATGCTTTCCTCAAGAAAAAAATCAAAATTTCACGAGCCCATCACAGATTCGATCGAGTCCAAAACAAACGAACTTCAAACCAACCCCCTACTCCTTCTTCCAATCTTCAAAACTTCCCTGGAACACGAGAGTGCACCGTGCACGTGCACCAACACCGTGGCCATCGCCGATCAACATCGACCCCTCCAGCATGTCGCCGATGTCCCACCAAAGCCCTCCGATCCACCCAGTTCGACCAAAACGATCGGAAACAAAATCGAGCCATTCATCACCATCCTGGAACCAAACCTGGAACAAAACACATCCACCCCATCGAAACTTGTCACCGCGACGTTCACCCAACCTCGGCCACCTGAACACGTGAAACTCCGGCTATAGCTTCATCGACGTCTGCTCCACCATTCCCCCAAAACTCGAGCAGCTCGATGCTCGGTCGAAGAAGAACGAATTGAAAAACAACCCCACGCTAAAACTAGGGTTTTAAAAAATAAATGGTTCGCCGCCGCTGCCATGGTCATTGGTCGACCATCACAACATTTTTCCCATACTCCCTGTTCGCTCCTCCACCTCCAGCCCAAGCCCCGACCCACAAAACTTCGCCATTTATCAGATCTTGATAAAAATGTAATTTTTGTTCTTCCTGAGATTCCTCGATGATTATATACTTAAAAATCATGAAATGATTTTTAAAAATCATATCTTTCTAATTCAAATCGAGTTATAGTATCAAAACAACATACCATGATTAACAAGTTTTGACATTTGTATGATTATTTTCTGTGATTTTCTATTTTTAGATTAATCACTTAATATAAAATTCCGAAATCATTTTTAAAATTTTAATCAGGTGAGTAAAAACAAATGCTACTTAGAGGTTATTACATAAATCTTTATGGATTTAAAGATATAAATATTTTTCTTTCCTCTGGGAAGTTTACTAACCTGTTGTTTAACAGAGATAAATCTGTATATGCACAGACATACCTTTAACCATCTACACACCTATATACATATCTATGTGCCAGCAGATATACTCACATCCATCCATATTATCATCACAGGCATAAATTTCAAAAGAAACTAGTTTAAACAATAAGTTTGCTCACCTGCCTCCTGAAGAACAAAGAAAAAAAAACAAAGCATGTTGTTTCCAGAAATGACAGAGCAGCTATGTTGAAACAGATTTTGACACTGGCAAGTTGAAATCTTCTTGATTTCTCTGATTTTTTGTATGGTCTTGATATCTTAAATTGATGTTTTATTTGTGTTTGAGTTTTAAGATGGTATTATCTTCAGATTTCCTTAGCTTGAAGGAATGAAATGATGAAAGATGTTTGATATAGGAAATGAAGTAGTTTGATAAATATAAAGAAAGCTTACAGGTTAAAATATTGTTTTGTACTCTAGGCATGGTTGAAGTTGTTGTATGTACTTCGGCTGAGATGATTTTAAAAAAAAAATTGAATTGACACAATGTTGTTACCAAGATGATGGCATTAAATGCTAATGTACTACATGTCTTCATACTTATATTTGTTTGCACTTTAATAATATTTTTCTCATACTTGTTGACTATGCAGTTTTGGTTTTGTGGCTGATGATACTTTGTTTGCTTTGTTTATTTGTTAGCTAAGTAGATTTTTTTATTTTATTTGATGGCTGATAGCATACTTTGGTAGGCTGAAATGATTTATATTTTGTGTACTAAGATTTACATTAGTGCCTTATATTTCGGCTGCATATTTTTTCTTTGTTTGTTACTTTTACTTTCTTTTGTTTTTGTCTTCTCTTACAAGCTTACAAATTTGAATATATTTTATTTGTTTGATTTTTTTTATTTTATTTTATTTGTTTGAACACTTTGTTTGCATTGCCTAGCTTGTTCTGATTTGGTGGCTGACATGTTTATATGCATATATTATTTTATTTAGTTTAAATGTACTTATCTTGTCTATGATGTTTCATCTGAACTAGAGGTTGTTTTTGGAGCACTCCAGCCCCTTGTCTTCACTATTTGATGTACTAGTAATTTAGTATTGAGATTATCATCTTGTATTTATGCTATATTATTATGACTAGAAATTGTATCGGTCATTTTGTTTTGGAGATAGCTTTGTGTTTTGCATGTTGTCTGAACTGTTTTAGTCATATTCTTATACTCCATTTGGAATTTTTAAGTCAATTTATCAATCAATTTCACCATTTTAAATCAATATTTAAATTTAATTATTAATTTAAAATAAATTAAAATTCGGGATCGTTACAGACTTCCCCCCTTAAAAGAATTTCATCCTCGAAATTCGCCAGAGAGAGATAACGAACATAGATAAAAGATAGAGAAATATCAGTTTAGATCAAACTGGATATCAGTTCTTCATTTGGCAAGCCAAATCAGAATATCAACAATAGATAAAAGAATGAATCTATTCTACACTACACAAGGTACTCGAGTTATTTAGATCTACGAAAGATACAAGTTCGAGAGATAACTAACCGTTCGTAGAATATATCGAGACCCAAGAAATTACAATAGAATTTCAAATTTGGTTTTAAACGAAATTGTTTTATCAATACAATTCAAGTTCAGCCCTATATTCTATTAATCACTTTAACTCAAATTAAAATTTCCAATTTATTTTAAAATTTTCAATTCCAAATTTCAAATTTATTCATATTTATTAAAGTTCAAATCGAAACTAATAAGAATACGAAGTAAAGATTTTCTACAACGATTCGTAGAGCCATCATCACACCGAAACTTCTTCCTGTAGTTGTCACGAAGAAATCAAAAGGATTTGAAAAGACGAATCAAAGAATATTGATAGAGAAAGTTATTTCCACCGTTGTTACAGAGCGTTGACCAATTACAGTCGTATTTCCCTGTCCCCTATCGCATCCTCTTCTTACACTCATACTCACTATCAGTGGATAGAAAGAGAATTTACTGAGGCATTCAAATGGATATCTTAGGGATATACTCATTCTAGGGTATATTTCACCCTATCTCTAATGAGCTACCTAACGTGTTATACTCTTGAGCTAAAGTTCAACCTTAGCTCTGATACCAAATGTAACGATATCGGATTTTGCCCGCTCAAAAATCGACATCCATACTTCATATCGTATTCGAATGCCATAGATTCGACCGTTCAAATCCGATTCACCGGAGCTTATAACAACATTAAGTAAACAACACAGCGGAATAAAAGAATAATACATTGATATACAGCACAGATACAATATCTGATACTACATAGTGATACAATGAATATCCATATACATCAGAGATACAATACAATAAAATAGCAGCGGAAAAGAAAACGATAACACCAGCAGCGGAACAAATAACTTTAAGACAGTCTTCAAGGAAGAACTCCAAAACCGCAACTCTAACTCCAAGAACCAATCCAGCTATAGCTCGAACTCCCCATAACAATGCACCAAGCTCAGCAAGACTGGTGTGAGCCAAAGACTGAACTAACTCTAGATTATTTACTAAACCTAGCTATCTGAAAAACCCAACTCTAGACTGCTCGTGTAGAAAATAATGAGCACCCAGAGTTTAGGAAAGAAACAATAAACTCCAGATCAGTCGTGGGACTGGTGTGAGCAACAAAAACAGTTTATCTTTAAAAACATTCAACAAAAGATTTTCAAAGTCAATTCGCAATGCTTTTTAAAAATGAGACTACCATAAGGCCTCCCGCACACACACACAATACAAACGCAGAATCGGAGGAGATTTCTCCTTATGATAGTCACAGATGCTTGATACGCATTAAAAAGAAACATTTGATATTATTACTAGTGCATAGTGTAGTAAAAATCATTTCGAAAGTAAAGATATAAATCTTAGCCAGCATAGACATTTCGAACTATGCCTACTATAGCTACCATGTTCAATAGCGGGTTACCGCCATATTCCATGGCAGGTTATACAACCAAAACCGTACAAGGCTCGTATTTGAAGAATGGATTTTCCAACAAATGGTCTGGCCAAGGAACTTCCCATTGCCACATGGAAACGCCTCTGGAAGGACGCCCCGAGAACCCAACTGGATCTCTGCCAAACAAGGCCGGGAACCCCTTTTCCCAAGGGATATTACAAACCCTCAGATATGCCACCCCCGGTCCTTTGGGACCTTTAAACGAGAGCTCTCTAACCAACATCACACCATAATAATAAGTGTTTCAACATGAGTAAGTATCTGGGCTCCATACTATGATACTACCCTTTTCCAGAAGGAATGGTCATACCCTAGGGAAGTTATCCCTGAAAACCTTGCCGCACAATTCCTGTTTCGACCATTACCGGTTTGTGAGGCTCGACGAAGTCACGTCCACAAAAACACACTTTATACAAAAGCCGTGCTTTGGGTCAACAAATGATCATAGAAATGATCACAAAGATAGACGATCAAACAAATGATCCTATCACAAATAATCAACACAATGATCATTTCACAGCAACACTCAGCATGTCACATTACCAAATTGGGAATATATTGCTGATAACCTTCCACTACATAACCTCTGAGCTCGTACGTCTCAGAGAAGGGTGTTAAGCTAAGAGAATAAATTCTCCGCCACCAACAAAAATATATTTGAAAGAAATCAGCTTTATATCTCAATTTGTAATGTCAGACATACTATCCATACAAGTCTGTTCTGGGCTCGAACAGAACCCAAGGCACTTCCAAAGAAGTCCTTGCAATCCGGATATTCACTAATCACGTTCGGACTCCCCATCACATATGGAGTCTCTATACCGGGGACCAGTCGATGCAAAGACATTCGACGAGTTGCCCTTCCGTTTTCGAAAATACCCGGTCTTCATCACCGGTCTTCAAAGGCTATCCATAACGACGTATCACATATTCGGAATGGGATATATGACACAAAGGTCCTCTCCCGGCTAAACCGAATAGTGAGCGCAATATTTAAAAACATATGGATATTGGGATTTCAATTAAGTCACAACTTATTACCCAAAACTTTTCTTCAAATGGTTTAACAAATTACCATTTCAAATCTTTAAACCAAAAAAGATTTATTTCAAAAAGATCAATTCATAGATTTCCAGAACAATTTCATTTCGATAGGATTAACTCGTTAAATCTTTAAATCAAAGATTTAACTTATAGCTTTCAAACCGTTTCTATAACTTGGAAATCATTTTCATTTCAAACTAGAAATCTTTTAACACAAATTGGAAGTTCATTACTTATGTGAAAGCTTTTATTATTTGAAAACAAACAGTTTTCGTTTCAGAAAAATCCAATTATATTTACCTGAGATAAAGTTCTTAATTCATATTCATATTCCCAAATTAATACATTTTAAAATGGTTCAACCCATATATAACTGGTATAACATTTTTAATCCCTAGTTTCAAATTATAGAATTCAATTTCACATTTTGGAATTTAAATTTAAATCAAATTATTTAAATTTCAAACTTTATCAAGTTATTCAAAATAAATTTCATTTTTGAAAATTCCATTTTCAAAAGCTTTTCACTTAAAACCCAATCTTATTTTCAAAGCATTTGAATTTTTAAAAAAAAAATCAACTTTTAAAAATCATTTCAAAATCTGTGACTTAATCGATTTCCTCGTGAAATCCATATTTGTGTGTGTATGGTGTGGTCTGGGGGTTAACACAATAGTGCAACATCATTTCAATCATCACAGATTAAAACACAGAAATATAGTTGATAAGCGATATAAACTATAACGCTTCTCGTCCATACACAGATTCACAGATAATATACAAATGTAAATAAATAAATGAGTAAATTTCACACAGCTCAATTCACAGAACAAAATATTACAGATCAGATAGGACAATCAATTCAAGCCATCTCATACAATACAATCATTCATAAGTAAGGTCAAGCATTTAATAATCATTTATAAGCAGGATTAATTAATCGTTTAGTTCTGATTAATTTAATTTAATTTTCAGTTAAATTAATTGCTTATGAATTAATTACCAAATCTTGATTAACTAATTATAAATCATTTGATATTAACTAAGGTACTTAATCAACCTTCATTAACAAATGAATCAATCTTTACTCATTTTAAATATTCTTTAGTTAATTATCCTTAACTGATTAATTAATTAATTATCTTTAAATTAAGTATCCTTAATTAATAATTATTTTTATTAATGATCCTTAAATTAATTTACCTTTTTGATTAATTATTCTTAATTTATTACAATAAGTGATTATACTAATCACTTATATTAAACCAATCTTAATCACCATGATTAATTAACTTAAATTATTAGTTAATTTTTTTTGATTAAGTAATAATTACCTTTAATTAATCAATTACCATTTTATAAATTCTCTTTAATTAATTGTAATAAGTGATTATCCTAATCACTTAAACAATTTTTAACCATTAATTACTTAACCTTTACTTTAATTACATAATTAATTATCCCTTAATTCACCCTTAAGTAATTAGAAATTAATCCATCTTTAATTATTAATTGATTAATTACTTAAATTAATTATCCTTTAATTGTTTAAGTAATTATCCCTTAATTCACTTATTTTTACTAGTCAACTTTCAATTATATTAAGGCAATTAAACTTTAAATAATCACATTAAGACATGTTCCTTTAATTTATAAATCAAAATAAATCATTACATTTCTTAATTACCATTTAAAACTTTTATTACTTAAACCTTTGTAATAAATCACCATTTACAAATAAACAACTTAAGTTCCTTAAGTTAAACGAAAATTTGAAAGCATTTCATTTGAACTTCTAAAACATAGTTAATGTATTATTTTTTTTTTTGAAAACTAGAGTAAATTAACATATGCTTTTTAAAACTTTGTTAAAAGTAGTTTAAAACCTGCTGTGCTCACCACAACCCGATGCTTTCCTCAAGAAAAAATCAAAATTTCACGAGCCCATCACATATTCGATCGAGTCCAAAACAAACGAACTTCAAACCAACCCCCTACTCCTTCTTCCAAACTTCAAAACTTCCCTGGAACACGAGAGTGCACCGTGCACGTGCACCAACACCATGGCCATCGCCGATCAACATCGACCCCTCCAGCATGTCGCCGATGTCCCACCAAAGCCCTCCGATCCACCCAGTTCGACCAAAACGATCGGAAACAAAATCGAGCCATTCATCACCATCCTGGAACCAAACCTGGAACAAAACACATCCACCCCTTCGAAACTTGTCACCGCGACGTTCACCCAACCTCGGCCACCTGAACACGCGAAACTCCGGCTATAGCTTCATCGACGTCTGCTCCACCATTCCCCCAAAACTCGAGCAGCTCGATGCTCGGTCGAAGAAGAACGAATTGAAAAACAACCCCACGCTAAAACTAGGGTTTTAAAAAATAAATGGTTCGCTGCCGCTGCCATGGTCATTGGTCGACCATCACAACATTTTTCCCATACTCCCTGTTCGCTCCTCCACCTCCAGCCCAAGCCCCGACCCACAAAACTTCGCCATTTATCAGATCTTGATAAAAATGTAATTTTTGTTCTTCCTGAGATTCCTCGATGATTATATACTTAAAAATCATGAAATGATTTTTAAAAATCATATCTTTCTAATTCAAATCGAGTTATAGTATCAAAACAACATACCATGATTAACAAGTTTTGACATTTGTATGATTATTTTCTGTGATTTTCTATTTTTAGATTAATCACTTAATATAAAATTCCGAAATCATTTTTAAAATTTTAATCAGGTGAGTAAAAACAAATGCTACTTAGAGGTTATTACATAAATCTTTATGGATTTAAAGATATAAATATTTTTCTTTCCTCTGGGAAGTTTACTAACCTGTTGTTTAACAGAGATAAATCTGTATATGCACAGACATACCTTTAACCATCTACACACCTATATACATATCTATGTGCCAGCAGATATACTCACATCCATCCATATTATCATCACAGGCATAAATTTCAAAAGAAACTAGTTTAAACAATAAGTTTGCTCACCTGCCTCCTGAAGAACAAAGAAAAAAAAACAAAGCATGTTGTTTCCAGAAATGACAGAGCAGCTATGTTGAAACAGATTTTGACACTGGCAAGTTGAAATCTTCTTGATTTCTCTGATTTTTTGTATGGTCTTGATATCTTAAATTGATGTTTTATTTGTGTTTGAGTTTTAAGATGGTATTATCTTCAGATTTCCTTAGCTTGAAGGAATGAAATGATGAAAGATGTTTGATATAGGAAATGAAGTAGTTTGATAAATATAAAGAAAGCTTACAGGTTAAAATATTGTTTTGTACTCTAGGCATGGTTGAAGTTGTTGTATGTACTTCGGCTGAGATGATTTTTTAAAAAAAATTGAATTGACACAATGTTGTAACCAAGATGATGGCATTAAATGCTAATGTACTACATGTCTTCATACTTATATTTGTTTGCACTTTAATAATATTTTGCTCATACTTGTTGACTATGCAGTTTTGGTTTTGTGGCTGATGATACTTTGTTTGCTTTGTTTATTTGTTAGCTAAGTAGATTTTTTTTATTTTATTTGATGGCTGATAGCATACTTTGGTAGGCTGAAATGATTTATATTTTGTGTACTAAGGTTTACATTAGTGCCTTATATTTCGGCTGCATATTTTTTCTTTGTTTGTTACTTTTACTTTCTTTTGTTTTTGTCTTCTCTTACAAGCTTACAAATTTGAATATATTTTATTTGTTTGATTTATTTTATTTTATTTTATTTGTTTGAACACTTTGTTTGCATTGCCTAGCTTGTTCTGATTTGGTGGCTGACATGTTTATATGCATATATTATTTTATTTAGTTTAAATGTACTTATCTTGTCTATGATGTTTCATCTGAACTAGAGGTTGTTTTTGGAGCACTCCAGCCCCTTGTCTTCACTATTTGATGTACTAGTAATTTAGTATTGAGATTATCATCTTGTATTTATGCTATATTATTATGACTAGAAATTGTATCGGTCATTTTGTTTTGGAGATAGCTTTGTGTTTTGCATGTTGTCTGAACTGTTTTAGTCATATTCTTATACTTCATTTGGAATTTTTAAGTCAATTTATCAATCAATTTCACCATTTTAAATCAATATTTAAATTTAATTATTAATTTAAAATAAATTAAAATTCGGGATCGTTACAAATCTGCACCTACTATTCGACTATCTGAAAAATCCAACTCTAGACTGCTCGTGTGGAAAATTATGGGCACCTTTGGTTTAGGAAAGGAACAATAAACTCCAGGTCAGCCACGGGACTGGTGTGAGAAAAAAAAATAGTTTGTCTTTAAAAACAATCAAAAGAATTTAAAGCATTGAAAATCACAATGCTTTTTGGAAAATGAAACTACCATAAGGCCTCCCACCACACACACCATGAAAACGCAGAATTGGAGGAGATTTCTCCTTATGATAGTCAAAAATGCTTACTACGCGAAAATAATTTTTGATATTATTTTTAGTGCATAGTGGAAAACATTTCGAAAATACAATATTAATCTTAGCCAGCATACAACCATTATTGTATGCCTAATATAGCTACTATGTTCAATAGCAGGTTACCGCCACATTCCATGGCAGTTATACAACTAAAACCGTACAGGGCGCGTATTGTTTCTTTTGATTTTTCCAACAAATGGTCAGGCTAAGGAACTTCCTATTGCCACATGGGAACGCCTCTGGTGGGACGCCCCGAAAACTTACCCAGCTCTTCGCCAAACAAGGCCGGTTGCCCCCTTCTCGGGAAGTAAAACCTAAGATATGCCACCCCTGGTCCTTTGGGACCTTTATACGAGAGCTCTCGACACCAACAACATCACACAATAATAAATATACTACAGTGCCCACATGAGTAAGTATCTGGGCTCCATACCATGATACTACCCTTTTCCATAAGGAATGGTCATACCCTAGGGGTGCTACCCCTGGACCTTGCCGCATCTTTCCTGTTTCGACCATTACCGGTTTGTGAGGCTCGATGAGGTATCGTCCACAAAGCTACACTTTTTTCACAAAGTCATGCTTTGATCAACAAATGATCATCAACACACAGCAGCACTTAGCATCCCACACTACCAATTTGGGAGCATATCGCTAATAACCATCAACTACATAACCTCTGAGCTCGTACGTCTGAGAGAAGGGTGTTAAGCTAAGAGAATAAATTCTCCGCCACCAACAGATATGTATTTGAAAGAAATCTGCTTTATATCTCAAAGTGTTATGTCAGACATACAATCATACAAGTCTGTTCTGGGTTCGAACAAAACCGAAGGCACTTCCGAAGAAGCCTATGCAATCTGGGTATTAACAATCCAGTTCGGACTTCCCATCACCTAGAACATCTCTATACCGGCGCGACTCAGTGCAGAGACAATCGATTGGTTATCTCTTGTTCTCGAAAATGCTCGGTCTTCACCATCGGTCTTCAAATGCTTTCCATATCGACGTATCATTATTCGGAATGGGTTATATGACACAAGGTCCTCTCCCGGCTAAATCGAATAATGAGCGTAATATTTAAAAACATATGGATATAGGATTTCAGTTAAGTCATAATTTAATATCCAAACTCTTCTTTTCAAATGGTTTAAACAAATTACCATTTCAAATCTTTTAAACAAAAAGATTTATTTCACAAAGTTCACCCAGTTTCACAAAGATTTATTTACGGCTTTCCAAAACAATCCCACTTCAAATTGGATTTAGTCATCCAATCTTTCGATTAAAGATTTAATTCATAACTTTCAAACTTTTTCCAATTCAAATCTGGTATATAAAAGATACACTATTCAACATTCTTTTCGATTTCAAAAACAAAGTTTACTCGTCTTCACAAAGGTTAATTCATAGTTTTTCCAAACTATTTACAATTTCATTTCAAACTTGAAATCTTCCGATACAAATTGAAAATCCTTTCTTTCTTATGAATGTTATTATTATTTAAAACAAATAGTTTTCGTTTGGGGAAAAACTGATTACCAGTTAAAGCCATTCAAATATAAAGCTTGGATTTAAGTTTAAATTTCCAAAACCAAACTTTTTAAATGGTTAAAAATGCATATAAATACCTTTATTACTTGTATAATCCTTTTTCACCAAAATTTCCAAATCATTGAATTCAATTTCAAATATTAAATTCAAATTTAAATCAAATTGTTTAAATTCGAAGTTTTATTAAGCTATTTAAAGTAACTTTTATTTTTAAAAACTCATTTTCAAAAGCTTTCAGTTCCAATTCCAAAACTATTTTGGATTCAAGAATTCAATCTTTAAAATTGTTAAATATCTATAACTTTGCCGATTTCCTCGTGCAATCCATATTTGTGTGTGTATAGTGTAGTCTAGGGGTTTTACACAATAGTGCAACATCATAAATCATCACATCACATATTTAAGCACAACGACATTGATAAGCGGTATAATCTATAACGCTTATCGTTCATTCACAGATTCACAAATAAACAATATAAATTTATCACATAAGATAAATAAATCACATTCATTACAAATCACACCGAAACAATTCATAGCACAAAGCAGAACATATCAGAAATATCAAACAGTTCAATAATCAATAGGATTCAAACATCCATATGTAAACTCGGTTAATTCTGATTAATCAGATTAGTCATCAGTCATGGTTAATTAACATTAATTAATTTCAAATAATTTGATTAGTTGTCCATTAATCATTTATTAATTAAATTAATCAACCTTTAATTATTAATAATTAACCTTTAAATATTCAATTATCTTTTAATTAATTTCCCTAATAAATTAATTAACCTTCAATTAATTACCATTTAAATTAATTATTCTTAATTAATTACAACAAGTGATTATCCTTAATGACTTAATCAACTTTAATTAATTAGTTACCTTTTTAATCAATACTTAATTGACCTTAATTAAGTAATTAATTAACCTTAATCATGAATTTGATTATCTATAATTATCCAAACACCCATAAGTAATTATCCTTTCATTAATCACTAACTTATCATTAAAAATCTTTAATTAACCATCTTTGTAATTAATTATCATTAACAATTCTTAATTGCAAATAATTTATTTAACTTTTAAAATTTACCAATTTTTAATTACAAATTGATAAACCCCTAATTACTTAATTAATTAAATTATAAATTAATTAGCCATCCTTAATTACTCTTTTTAAACAATTAGTTAATAATAATTATTTATCTTAATTAACATTTTAAAAATCTTCTTTAAACTTTAAATAAACTAGTTACTAACTTAAAAGCTTAATGGTAATTAAATTTAAAACTTATTTTACAGTAATCACTTAATTAAAATATTACTTAAGTATTCACTTAGTTAATTAAAATGTAAATGAATTCATTAACTTAGGTCATCAGTACTTAAACTTTGTTTAAAATAAAATATCATAGATTTTATTCAACTAAGTATTTTGAATACCAACCCGAGAAATATTCCCAGTTTACTCGAGTAAACACTCGAGTTTTTTCCTTCTATTTGCCAAATTAAATTTAGATTTAAACTTTGTTTAAATCTTTAATTTCAGAATTAAAAAAAATCACTTTGTAAAATACTTTAACAATTTAAATTTGTCAAAACATTTCATTTTTGTAAAACTTTATTTTATCTCAAAACTAGGATATAAAACTAAATTCGAATTTATACCCAAACTTGATTTCTAATTTGGATTAGAAATCTTACTTTAAATTTAAATTTAGTTTAAAATTTAAAAACCTAGACAGTTTAAAACCTATAACAAAATTGACCTGAGGCTAATTCTAAAATCCCCGGGGCGCATTAAATAATACAAGTCACTCGCTCAAAATACTCGAGACAATCACTAGTGAAACCCTGCTCAACTAAATTTTTTTGCCCAGACCAAAGAAGTGCACCGTGCATATGCACGGTGGCGATGGTCGTCGTTGATCATCATCGATGATCTTCCCACATCATCCATCACCCAAACACCCTCTCGCAAGCATCAAAACATCATCTTCAAATCGAAATCGAATTCGAGAGTTCAAACCAAAACCTGGAAAAGAACTGTAACCTGCCACCATCAAACCTGAAAAACTCGTCGTTCCCGCAACCTCGACCGCCAGGAAGCCTCAAACTCTGGTCATCTCTTCGTCGACGCGACCTCTTCCACCTCCCAAAACCTCGCAACGCTCGATCAATTGACGACGACGACGAACGAATCAAAATATTTTTCCTCTCCCAAAACTACGTTTACGAACGAAAGATGCTCGCCGCCGCCACCACATCCATCTACCAACCATCACACTATTTTTCCCATAACCTCTGATCACTCCTCCGCCTCCAGGAGGAAGCTCGGCCTCTCCGATCAACGAGATCGACCGTGACGACAAAAAATACATGATTCGGGCAAACCCAGATTTCTCTTAATCCCTTGCTCTAAAAGTTATAATTTTTTCTTTAAATATCATGTTAAGATATAAGAATTCAAATTATATACCTGAATTCATAAATTAAAATGTTTGAATGTAGAGTTAACTTAAGTTTGCTCAGCTATTTTGGGTTTCCAGAGCCAAATAAACATCATTTTGGCATAAGTACAAATTAAAACTGAAGCTTATAATTAAGCAAACAAGTTTCATTTGAAACTTAAATTTAAACAGAGACAAGATCACAATATTTAAATTTTTTTAATCAAAACTTGCATATTGGAAGGTGAAACAGAGAATATTTGGATGAGAGCAACATACACACCATACATGCATATATTCACAGCAGATACCATAAGATACATTTTCATTTCAAATCAATTAGCATGTAACCAAAATCACTTACTTAAATTTTTAAAAGTAAAGTTACCCACCTAGAATATGTTTGAACATAGAGCTTTTTTGTTGTGAAGCCTGTAGTTTAATTTTCCTTAATCGCTTTTTCTGTTTTGTCGTTGAATAAATTGTTGATGCTTCTTATTTCCTTCTTCTGCTTTTTGTTTAGTAATGTTTGAACTAACTAAAATAAGGAATTGATGTATATATAAAGAAAGACAGTGTTTACAGAGGGGAGGTATTTACTGGGTTAGCTTGTTTCTTTGTTTTTTTTCTTCAGATTTTCTTCTTGCTGCCTACATTTTTGACCAAGATACTTTAGAAATGGAGGCTATTTCGACTGATATAAACCCATTTTGTGTACTAAGGATGCAAGCATTAATTATCATTGTCTTGTTTCATGTTTCATACTTATTTATAAAATATTGTCTTCCTTTCCAAGCGGACATAAATCATTTCATTTGATCTTTTATTCGTATGCAGATTTCTACTCTTGTTTGACTGAAGATTTTTCTCTTTCCTTTTCTTACTTTGACTAAGCAAAATTTGATTTCGGCTGAAATGATTCTTTTGTGCTGAGAAGATGTATTATGGTGTGCGGAGATGATATGAGTTAGTACATATGTTTATTTTTAAGTTTACAGCCTCATTTGATTTTTTTTCTGTTGATATTTTTCTTTTTGTGCTTTGTACATAGGTTTGTTTTCTTGCATTCATTTTTGTTTTTAGTTGCTGGTTTTACTTTGATCAGTTTGCATTGAGATGCATTTGAACTGGGCTTGATCGGAAGCTTTATTTTGATTATCGATTTCTTTTTTTTCTTTTCTTGTTTCATTATCTTCTTGTTTACAATTTTTTTGTTTTTTTTGTTTTATCTACTTATGCTTATCATTTCTTAATATCTCATTCTTTTAAACCAATAACAAAAGCTTTTAAATAAATTTTTATATTACATTTTTCTTATTTTGTAAATACATCCTCCTAATCATTATCATATACACATTATTTAAAAGAAAATGTAATTAAAACTAACTGCTCATTCATTAATTTACATAAATAATATTTTTAAACCCAAATCATTTTTCTAAGTTATTTATTTAACTTTTAAATTCAAATACAAATTCAATATTCAAATTCAAATTCTAAAGTCAAATTCAAATTTAATTCCAAAATTTATTCAAAATTTACATAATTATAAATTTATATTTAATTCAATATCAAAATCGTTACAGATTCCCCCTTAAATAAATTTCGGCCTTGAAATTTGCAGGCACGGAAACAACAAAAATATATACCCAAAGATAGAGAAACAGTTTTTTTTTTGTTCAAGTCAAACTAGATATCTATTCTATATTTGGCTTATCGAATCACAATATCACCAATATGAGAACAAACTCATTCAATTCTACACAGGATACTCGGGTCATCAAATCTACGAAATATGCAAGGCACCGGTTAGTCCGAAGGATAACTAACCGTTCGTAGAATATATCGAGACCTAAACAATAGATTAATGGATTTAATCTTCCAAAATTCTCAAATACTAGATATGGAATCCAAACTTAAGTCGAAATATCCCAAACTATATATACTTATCCTTCTTCGGACAATTTACCCAAGAAGTTACAATAGAATTTCAAATTTTGGTTCTAAACGAAATCGTTTTATCGATTCAATTCTTCATATTCAACTTTATTTTTAATTTACCAATTTATTTCAAATAGAATTTCAAATTCATTGAAGTTAAAAATGAAAAATTGATAGAAATTTAACGAAGAGAATACGAGATAGAAACTTATCTACACGATTCGTAAGGCCATCATCACACCGATGCTTCTTCCTCGAGCTGCCACGAAGACATCAAAGAAATTGGAATCGTATCAAAGGAGATTGATAGAGATAGATTGTTTCCGCTATTGCAGGGTATTGACCATTAGCAGTGGCGCTTCCCTGTCCCCTATCTCGTCCTCTTCTTGCACTCATATTTACTATCAGTGAATAGTAAGAGAATTTACAAAGGCATACAGACGATTATCTTAGGGATACACTCATTCTAGGGTGTACTTCTCCCTATCTCTAATGAGTTACCTAATGTGTTATACTCCTGAGCTAAAGTTTGAACCTTCAGCTCTGATACCACTTATAACGGCCTAGGCTTTTCAACCATCGACGGCGGCCAATCTCGACTGGTAGGCTTTTCAACCATCCCAGCCCCGCCGTGGCTTACAATGGTACCCGAAACTTTCTTTTACGGCCAACCTTTCGACTGTCACAGCTTACGCCTAACCAACCCCTTAAAGAGGACGTGTGGGGGTAAGAGTCTCCTGCTCGCTACCAAACAAAAAGCGAGAACCCCCGATCATGTTTCACCTAGATAAGCAAGTCTCGTCCGCAAAGCCACACTTTTTTCACAAAGTCATGCTTTGATCAACAAATGACCATCAACACACATCAGCACTTAGCATGCCACATTACCAATTTGGGAGCATATCTGTAACAACCCTGTATTTTGTAATTATTTTATTGTATATTTTAATTATTTTTAATGTAAGATTTTGATTTAAAAACTTATTTTACTTATTTGAAATGATTAAATTTATTATCTAAATATAATCTTGATTTTTATGAGTTATAATTCCAAACTTGTGTAAGTTGAATATTTGCCTGAAATGCTGATTTTGGTCAAAATAGTCAAACTGTGACTTTCAACCTAAAATTTTAAAAGTTTAAAAATTTAAATTTTTTCATTTATTTAAAGACTTTGGCTTTTGTTTTCTTAAAAATCTAATTTTGGAAATTTTCTTGAAATGATTTCTGATCATTTGTCCAAATAAAAATAAACAATGTCTGAAAATTTGATTTGGATAAAAAGTGTAACTTTAATAGAAATTCTAAATTTTATAATTCTAAAGGCAAAATTTTCATCTTGAACTGTATACAATTGTGTAAAATTTGTTTCACTTTTGTTTTGGTCAGATTTGTTGTATACTTTAAAAAAAAAAAGTTAGTAATAATTAGTGTGAAACGGGAAATAAACTTTACATTTCTTTTACATATGTTTACATCTGTTTCTTAACTTTATATTTAACAATCAATTGGATGAAACTAAATCAAATGTTATTAATTATGGTATAATGGCTATTAAATTTTGGTTTAAAGTGATGGTTTATTTTTCCTAATTGAAACGTTAGTATTTTAAATTTATTTAATAAGAGAAACAAAATAATCTGTACGTTACTTTGGGCATATATTTAATTGTTGCTTTTGCCTTTTCGTTATCTATTTGATTTTTTTTCTTGCGTTAACAATGCAAAGTTTTCAGCCGTATATTCTCTTTTGAGAATCCAAAATCTTGCTCAAATCTTGCCTTAAATCATTTCCGTGTGTGAATTATTTCTTTCCCTCTTGCCTTCCATACGTTTCCACCTATTGGATAGAATTAAATTGCCTCTACCGTTCAAGCATTTTACTCTTGCCTGCCCTCTACATAAATTAGTGAGCAAATGTTAATATATATTTCACGTTCAAAAGTTCCATACCACAAATTATTCATTTTGCTTCCATCAAAATTTGCGTGAGCATCTCCGGAAGGTATGAACCGGCGCATGCTTTTTGTAACAACCCGCATATTTATCGAGTTTGTATTTAAATATTTTATTTAAATATTAACTCGTTAATCGGATTTTGGTCCGAAAAGCTACTTTTTGCAAACGGTCAAATTAGGACTCGAGACCACTTCCATTGAGTTCGAAATGTCGTTTACAACTTTTTAAGTATAAACATCGATAGGTTTGGAGTTAGTGAAATTTCACTAACTTTTCCCGCTTTGGACTTTGGGTTAGTTTAGCCTATTAAGCCCAAGTTCCAACCCTCTTCTCCTCACTCTTCATAAATTTCCTAACTAATCAAGCTTTGGCATTAATGGTGGAGGGAATGGGAAATTAAAACTCCAAGCACAAATTCAATTGCAAATCCAACATTCAACTCCAAATTCAAGTAGAAGATATTGGATTCAAGCTTTGGATTGCTTCTCCTTGCTTTCAAGCTTCATCTTTGTAAACTTTAGTGCAAAGGTGAGATTTTTATCTCACAATTCTAGCCTATAATTATATTGGACTGTTGGGAATGATTCCCTATCATTTTTGCATGCATGTTAGCATTTGGTTTGGATTGGATTGGCAAAAAACTCCAATTTTTAGCGTTTTGTTGAATTTTCTGCACTTGAGTCGTTCTGGCCATTTTTAGGTCGTTCGAAGTTAAGTCGTTGGAGCCTTGAGTCGCTGAGTCGTTGGAGCCTTGAGTCGCTGAGTCGTTGGACCCTTGAGTCGCTGAGTCGTTGGACCCTTGAGTCGCTGAGTCGTTGGACCCTTGAGTCGCTGAGTCGTTGGACCCTTGAGTCGCTGAGTCGTTGGAGCCTTGAGTCGCTGAGTCGTTGGACCCTTGAGTCGCTGAGTCGTTGGACCCTTGAGTCGCTGAGTCGTTGGACCCTTGAGTCGCTGAGTCGTTGGACCCTTGAGTCGTTGAGTCGTTGGAGCCTTGAGTCGCTGAGTCGTTGGACCCTTGAGTCGCTGAGTCGTTGGACCCTTGAGTCGCTGAGTCGTTGGACCCTTGAGTCGCTAGGTCGATGGACCCTTGAGTCGTTAGGTCGTATGACCCTTGAGTCGTTAAGTCGTTAGACCCTTGAGTCCTTAGGTCGTTAGACCTCATTTTATCTTCACTAGGTCGTACCGTTTTGGTCGGGGCGCTGCCCCGCACCCCGCCGGGGGCGCTGCCCCCTGGACCCCCGCGACCTGACCAGGCAGGTCGAACCCCGCAAGCGGTGGCGTTGCCCCCGCACCCCCACCTTGGGGGGTTGCCACCCCCCTTGGACCCCCCCTCCGTAGGGGATCTTATCTGAAAAACATTGAGCTGGTTTCCTTGGATTTTATTCACATCTCCGTATGCGATTTTTGTGACTGATTGTTTCTACAATTGCTTCTGTGTTTTGTCACTTTATAATATAAAGGTTTCAATACTAGTAGTAAATATCAAAACTCTTTTAACAAACAATTTCAACTTTATTTTTAATAACAAAGCTCTTTTCTTAAACCGTTTTCCAATCTATTAGTATATACAAACCTTTACCTCACTCGGATGAGAAATCTAATTAAACGACTTAGTAAAACAAGTGGTATGAAACGCTTGCGTTCACTTCGTCGGTTAATTCTTGGACTTGTTCGATTGAACCTCTTGTGACAATTTTATTAGTGAAGATTTACAGTTTGTTCGTAAATATTTAAGTTAAGCAAGTGGTTATGGGACATGAAGCTAAACTTCTATATTTACTAGCTTAGTGTAATTGACACTTCTCGTTGATCTTGATGATCGCTTTATGAATTAGACTAGCAATTGCGCGATGTCTCTTTCATTGCAAGGTTAGACTAGACACCACTTGTGTGATTCCATTCACACATACCTTTCTGCTTTTTGGTTAGTCTTGACCTCAATCTGTGTGATTCCACTCACACATGTGGGGTAGCTCCCCATGGTCTTCGGACCGTCATGTGATAGGCCTCTTTCCCTTTTTATGATTTCTGGATTTCTCGTGTTGATTTCTGGAATTTATGTCATTGACTTGTTATGAGTACAAGTTTAAGGTATGATGCCCCCTTCGAATCTTTGAGAAGATTCTTGTGATATTGATTATCTCTTATTGATTGATCTTCTGTTGATCATTATTTACATACTTATAGTGGTATGTCGTTATGGATGTTTATGTTTATGCCATATCTTTTATGTTATATCATGTCATCTGATATTTATAGCTAGACTGATCCGTTTATTATTTTCTTAAATAATACTCGGATCAGACCAAGATGTTACAGGTGCTTCTGCTTGACTTCTTCCCAGGGATTCATCACTCTGACTTTTGGCTAACTGTTTAGATTAGCAGTTTTTGTTGTATACACTTGAGATATAGACTCATAGTTGTATTCTTTTGTATAGCACGTGTTGCTATTCTTTTGTATTATCGTGGATCTTATTGACCACTACTCTGATGTACACTTTCATGTGTTAGTTATATATTCATATCTTCTTCCGCCTTTGTGATATGGATATCTGTGACTGATTTGTGATATGATTATTTCTATGTTTGTTTCCGAAGATTATTTATAGCCACCGTGTGATAAGCAATTACATGGATGGTCGCTCCTCAACAGCCTTATTCTCCGTGCTAGTTGACAGCACTTCTCCGGAGTGTTCTTGGCTAGCGTGGGTATAGAGGTGGGGCGTCACACTTTTCCTTTCATTTTTTTCTCTTTTTTCTTTCTTTCTTCTTTTCACTCTTGTTTGAGAAAAAAAGGAATGAAAAAAAAGTTCCATTTTTTGAGGAAAAAATGGAATGAAAAAAGTTCCATTTTTGTCGCCTTTGTATTTTATTTTTGAAGTAATATTGCCACCGAGCCTTGTTTTGAAAAAAAAAGGGGAAACGAAAAAAAAAAGTTGCTTTTGTCACTTTGTATTTTTGAAGTTATAATCTATTTTTCCACTGGCCCTTGTTCTGGAAAAAAGAAATGAGAAAAAAAAAATTGTTTTGTCACCTCTGTAATTTGGCATTCTAGTCTATATTCCCTCTGCCATTTTGTTTGAAAAAAAAAGAAATGAACAAAATTTGTTTTGTCACCTTTGTTTTGAAGTTATAGTCTATTTTAAAAGTGGTCTTGTATTTTTGAAGTCATAGTTTATTTTGTTTTTATAAAATTAAATAGAAAAGGAAATTTGAAAGGCCTTAAACTTTCTATCTTTTTATGGGCCTTTATGGTCCACCCTTTTACTTTTAACCTAACCTTTCACCAATTAACTCTAACACCTCCTCATATCATCTCCTACCACTTCACATTTTTGTGCTTGCCATGCCTTTGTGATGCCAAACCAGATCCTTTTCCACCTAAAAACATGTGTGGCCTAGCCCTAAGCATGTATGGCCGAGCATACATGGAGTTGTGGTCAAGCAAAAGTGGTTGAAAAGCTTGGTAATGTCATTTGTTGCTTCTACTTTTCTATTGTTCAACAAATCTTTATATTGTATGCATATGTTTATATGGTCTTGTTTATTTGTTGTATACAAGATCATTATCAAGGCTTTCCATTCATTCAATTCAAATCGTGTTTGTCGTGCTTTTGGAATCGCTCTTGTGTTTGTTGTTTTGGTCTCTAGCTTCGAAAAGGTGAGTCTTTCTCACTCTGACATATATACTTATGAAAAGTGGATTGATGACAAGTGTTTAGTAATGTAAAATGTTTATGCAAGTTAATGATGATCATATGATATGCTATGCCGTGTTATTACCATGTTATTACCATGTTAAAACTGTTAATTTTCACCTGACATCTGATACATGATTGTATATTGTGATATTGACATTGTTTATATTATTTCTGTATATGATCACACTGCAAGTTCCCAGTTAGGATAAAAAATCATTATGGGCTGAAATGATAGGCCTGAGTTATTTTATTTATTTATTTAAACTTGGGATTGCGGGTTTGAAATGATAGAACCCGGATTTTTACCTTTTAAACTGCGGATTGAAATGATACATATCCGTATCACTTGACCTAGGTTAGAAAACTATATACAGACCCGTGGTTATTCTATAAAGTGCTTTGAATATTTTAAGTATTTTAAAAATATAAAATTATGAAATTTGATTTAAATAGATTTTGAAAGGTTTTAAAATAAATAAATTATGATTTTTCTATGTGTTAAAAATGTAATTTATGAATGGATTAACTGGATTTTTGAAATATAACGTATGTTTGAAATTTGGAATTTTGACTAAAAATGATATTTAAGTTACATGAATAAAATGGACTTTAATTTTATTTGGAAATGGTAAATATGATAAATTGATTTATATTTGAATTTAAGTGATTTATTAAAGAATTATTGATTTTCTATAAATTTAAGTGGTTGAATAAATGACTGTTGAAAATGAAATTTTAAAATATAACTTGACTTGAAAATGTGAAATTTGAGTTTTAACTAAAGATGTTAAATTAATCAAATAAACTGGAAGTTTAGTTAAATTTGTAAAATGGTAATATAAATCTGAAACGTATAGGTTTTAGTTTATGAAAGAAACGTAGAGGTTTTAATTTATGAAAGAAACGTATAGGTTTTAATTTATGAAAGAAACGTATAGGGTTTAATTTATGAAAGGAACGTATAGGTTTTAATTTATGAAAGAAACGTATAGGGTTTAATTTATGAAAGAAACGTATAGGTTTTAATTTATGAAAGAAACGTATAGGGTTTAATTTATGAAAGGAACGTATAGGGTTTAATTTATGAAAGAAACGTATAGGGTTTAATTTATGAAAGGAACGTATAGGTTTTAATTTATGAAAGAAACGTATAGGGTTTAATTTATGAAAGAAACGTATAGGTTTCAATTAATGAAAGAACGTATGGTGTTCTAATTAATGATAGGAACATGTAAATTCCTAATTAATGAAAGAAGGTATAAGTTTTAATTAATGAAAGAAACGTATAAGTTTTTAATTAATGAAAGAAACGTGTAAAGTCCTAATTAATGAGAGAACATGAAAGTTTTAATTAATGCAAGAACATGTAAAGTTTTAATTAAGAAAGAAACATGTAAAGTTTTAAGTAGTGTGGTATTGATTTAATTAATAAACGTTCATTATTGTAATAGGAATATAAAATTTAAAATGTACATTTGACACGTAGATTTTAATCAATGTAATGGTGTATTTTAAATTGATTAAAATAATAAAGTTTCTTTATTGTAATAATAATGTAAGCTAATAAGGTGCTTTTAACTTAACATAAGAATTTCGGTTTAAATTGTATATTACAGTAAGAAAGTTTATTTAACTATAAGGCTATGATAAATTGGCATGTTAAAATTTTAAGCTTATCAATACTTTGAATTATATACAATGTAAAGTGGAAAGTAGTACATTCCAAAAATGCTATGATTCCTTAAGGTAACATTTCCAAAATGCTATGATAATTTAAAGGAATATTTCAAGTTTAATAAATTTAAAGAAATATTCAATGATTTGAAAATTTGGGTTTTATTTGAATGACATAATATTGAATTATTTTTGAAATGGAAATGATACAATTGTGATATTGTTTTGAAAAGAGTATGATATTTTGGTCTTGAAAGTATAAATTATTTGAAATAAATATCCATGGGTTATAATAACAATTGGTTGTTAAAGAGACCGGGATCGGACATTGTCTTATAGCCGGACAATACCGAAAACCACTTTAACAACTGTGTACGCAACAACTGTGTACGCGGTGGAGATTCCGGAATGAAGTAGGATGGTGGCGACGTTCTCGAGGTATGTTACGTGGACCCAACTCCCGTGCGTTGGCATATATGACTAAAACAGGAGCTATACCGGGCTACACAAAGGGTCGCACCCTTTCATCGAGCATGCTCCATCGGAAACTATTCTATTATTGTTGTGATTCGATTCGGTGGCGCCACTTTGATTCGGGGGTATTGTTCGAGGTGGGCGGAAGCTGCTGGCTTGCCGTCACCACCGGTCCGGGAGTGCAAACTGTGTATCCACCCTGGCATTGCCTCGCGTGCCGTGTCATATCCTTATATCGAGCCCACTACGATTTTGGTTTTAAAGATCCGACCGCGTTAAGGTTCACCTTCCCCTTAACGCTATTTTCTATATGATTATACTTTACTGATTAGACACTACCGTATATAGCATATATTACTACATAGTAAATAGCTTAACGGATCCTTAGAGGATGGGCGGTCCCAATCATCCTTTAAGTTACTGATGCATTTTGTTATTGTTCACTTGAGTTGATTTATAGTTTATAAGTATTTATGTCCTGACTTGAGTGTTTTGTGTTTTGCTTTACGCTCGAGTCAGATTGATTGAGTTAGCATTCAAAATTCACCTTCGGAGTTGGAGCTTTCCTTGAAGATCCAGCAATCAATTTTGTTTCAATATCCAGTGTTTCAGTGATGTATCTGATTTGTACCTGATGTATCTTATTACTCTTCGGTTGTATCTTATTTAACCCTGATGTATCTTATATTTTATATAGTAGCTTCATGAACTACTATCTCTTTTTCTTCCGCTGCATTATTATTACTCTGTGTCTGTGATCTGTGATTTTATTTACTGTATATTCTAAGGTTTGCCAAAATGTTATTTACAACGCGGTATTTTGAGCAATTCAATTCCGGCATGAGTGTCTGCCTATGCACTGATAATGGATGTGAACGGTTGAAAATATCGGTTCGTTACAGTTGGTATCAGAGCTTTGGTTAGCTCTAGGCAAAACTCAGCATATGGAGTAGATGTATTTACATAATCACTTTCATTCGAGTTGAATCTCTCTCTTTTGACACGATTCCTTTGAATTTTGGAACGTTCCCTGCGGTTCCAAAAATCCATTCTTATTCCCTGCTACTCATCTTCACTTGATTCTGGAGTATCCCATAACTCCACTTCGAATGATCTTTATAGTGAATTGGCGGTCCCGCCAATCTCAAAAATTTTCTTGTAAAAGGAGTGAAACTCCTTTACAACAACATCGATTCACCAAAAATTTTATATCCTCGGTTTAGATGCTAGTATCTCCTATTATCCCAAACTCTATCTCTTGAGGTCGAATGTAGATTTACCCCAGAAAATCCACTTCGATCTTATACTTTAAGTCACGGTTGACCCGATTAAGGTTGCCCGTGATTTATTTTGGCTTATCCGCCTCCCTACTCTGTATTTAGTCATCTTGTCTTTTGTTTCCAACATATTTTCAAACATTTTGAATTGTATTTGTCAATCTATATTTTGTTTATATATTGTGTTGTTTGAGTTGTTGATGTTGAGTTGGGTTTCCGATCGATTCGTCTGATCAATGCTATCGATAGGATTTCTAAAACACTTTGACAGAACAAACTGACACGATATTATTTTAAAATTTGGTTAATGAAATAAAATTTTGATATATATATTTATGGAACTTAATAAAATGATTCAAATTGATAATTTAAATGATAATACTTGATTTATCATTTATTGTTTTATAAATGAATTTATAAATAATTGTTTATAAATTTACATAGGAACTTAAATGAATTTAGAAAAAGAAATTTGAGAATTTAATTTCCGATGGTTCCAAACCTTTTGTTTAAAAGTTTAAAGGGATATAATATTTAAAATATTTTCAAATAGAAATTTGTTTCCAAAGAATTTTAAGTTTAAAATTAGTACTCTTCTCTTTGTCGCTGGAAAATAACTTCGGTGATGACTGCAGCATCATCGACGTTCATTTTCGAGTTTCGAAGTGAAGAGACTGTTCTGTAGTCTTGCTACAGCTTTGTTTTGGGAAATAAATTGATTTGAATTTCTAAAATATGACTTAATTTATAATATATATAGATATATGATTGAAATTTGATTTGACATATTATATATATATATTATTACTTATCTCTAATTGGTTTGAAGAAATCGGAAATTTAATCCTTAAATTTTCTTTTTAACAATAATTTCAATTATAAAAAGAAAATCAATTTTTTTTGGATAAATGATTAAACTTGAGATAATTGAATTGGAAAGTTTTATTTGTATGACACAATTTCATTCCAATATAACTTACCTTAATTTCAGAAGTTAACAATGGAATTTGGATAATATAAAATGTGAAAAGATTTTATAAATAAAATTTGAGTGGTTATAATAAATGTTATACACTTAAATTTTAATGATTAACAGAGGTAAATATAATAAAGGGTAATTGAATAACTTACAATATAAATGATGTTAAAGAAATTAAGAATAAATTAAAACACTTATAATAAGTGTAAGTATGTTTAACATAAGTGATAAATGTATTGAGAGGAATAAATCTAAATTTTATTAGGAATAAAGAGAATTAAATTTATTAAATACATTGTGAGTGTAATAAATGATTATTTTTCAAACCCATGGTTTTGAAATTTGTTAATTTATGATGATTGGATAATAAGATAATGAAATTTGAGATAGTTAAGATTTATTTAACTTGTGTAAAGATTTATTCTCTATTTAAGTTGAAATTTCCATGCTTTCAAATCTATTTCCTTATTTTGTTTTCCAAACTATTTTTTTTGTTATCCTCCTCCTCCTTATCTTGCTATAGATTGGTATAGGAATCTTTCTATAATCTTTTATAGATCTTTGTTAATCATTTTGAATCCACCTTTTTCGTGCTTGTGTTCTTAATTTTGGAGAATCTTGGAAAGATCAGCTCCACCTTGTAAAACATACCTATAACAATAGCCAGCATGTATAATTTCATTCTCCTTGTCATCTTGTCCTAACCTTATTTCACTCTATCTTTTTCTGTGCTTTCTCATACATCATTCCTTTTCGGGGACGAAAAGTTTTGAGTGGGGGAGAGTGTAACAACCCTGTATTTTGTAATTATTTTATTGTATATTTTAATTATTTTTAATGTAAGATTTTGATTTAAAAACTTATTTTACTTATTTGAAATGATTAAATTTATTATTTAAATATAATCTTGATTTTTATGAGTTATAATTCCAAACTTGTGTAAGTTGAATATTTGCCTGAAATGCTGATTTTGGTCAAAATAGTCAAACTGTGACTTTCAACTTAAAATTTTAAAAGTTTAAAAATTTAATTTTTTTCATTTATTTAAAGACTTTGGCTTTTGTTTTCTTAAAAATCTAATTTTGGAAATTTTCTTGAAATGATTTCTGATCATTTTCCAAATGAAAATAAACAATGTCTGAAAATTTGATTTGGATAAAAAGTGTAACTTTAATAGAAATTCTAAATTTTATAATTCTAAAGACAAAATTTTCATCTTGAACTGTATACAATTGTGTAAAATTTGTTTCACTTTTGTTTTGGTCAGATTTGTTGTATGCTTTTTTAAAAAAAAAAAGTTAGTAATAATTAGTGTGAAACGGGAAATAAACTTTACATTTCTTTTACATATGTTTACATCTGTTTCTTAACTTTATATTTAACAATCAATTGGATGAAGCTAAATCAAATGTTATTAATTATGGTATAATAGCCATTAAATTTTGGTTTAAAGTGATGGTTTATTTTTTCTAATAGAAACGTTAGTATTTTAAATTTATTTAATAAGAGAAACAAAATAATTTGTACGTTACTTTGGGCATATATTTAATTGTTGCTCTTGCCTTTTCGTTATCTATTTGATTTTTTTCTTGCGTTAACAATGCAAAGTTTTCAGCCGTATATTCTCTTTTGAGAATCCAAAATCTTGCTCAAATCTTGCCTTAAATCATTTCCGTGTGTGAATTATTTCTTTCCCTCTTGCCTCCCATACATTTCCACCTATTGGATAGAATTAAATTGCCTCTACCGTTCAAGCATTTTACTCTTGCCTGCCCTCTACATAAATTAGTGAGCAAATGTTAATATATATTTCACGTTCAAAGGTTCAATACCACAAATTATTCATTTTGCTTCCATCAAAATTTGCGTGAGCATCTCCAGAAGGTATGAACCGGCGCATGCTTTTCCTTTCATATTTTTTCTCTTTTTTCTTTCTTTCTTCTTTTCACTCTTGTTTTATTACATTTGTTCTCCCTTCATTGTTTTGCTTTATCCTATTGCCTGCCACCGTGCTTGGCCATTCACCATATTTTTCCGACCCTACCCATGCCAGACCACCGAGCCTTGTTTGAGAAAAAAAAGGAACGAAAAAAATTCCATTTTTGTCGCCTTTGTATTTTGTTTTTGAAGTAATATTGCCATCGAGCCATGTTTTGAAAAAAAGGGGAAATGAAAAAAAAAGTTGCTTTTGTCACTTTGTATTTTTGAAGTTATAATCTATTTTTCCACTGGCCCTTGTTCTGGAAAAAAGAAATGAGAAAAAAAAATTGTTTTGTCACCTCTGTAATTTGGCATTCTAGTCTATATGCCCTCTGCCCTTTTGTTTGAAAAAAAAAGAAATGAACAAAATTTGTTTTGTCACCTTTGTTTTGAAGTTATAGCCTAGTTTAAAAGTGGTCTTGTATTTTTGAAGTCATAGTTTATTTTGCTTTTATAAAATTAAATAGAAAAGGAAATTTGAAAGGCCTTAAACTTTCTATCTTTCTATGGGCCTTTATAGTCCACCCTTTTACTTTTAACCTAACCTTTCACCAATTAACCCTAACACCTCCTCATATCTTCTCCTACCACTTCACATTTTTGTGCTTGCCATGCCTTTGTGATGCCAAACCAGATCCTTTTCCACCTGAAAACATGTGTGGCCTAGCCCTAAGCATGTATGGCCGAGCATACATGGAGTTGTGGTCAAGCAAAAGTGGTTGAAAAGCTTGGTAATGTCATTTGTTGCTTCTACTTTTCTATTGTTCAACAAATCTTTATATTGTATGCATATGTTTATATGGTCTTGTTTATTTGTTGTATACAAGATCATTATCAAGGCTTTCCATTCATTCAATTCAAATCGTGTTTGTCGTGCTTTAGGAATTGCTCTTGTGTTTGTTGTTTTGGTCTCTAGCTTTGAAAAGGTGAGTCTTTCTCACTCTGACATATATACTTATGAAAAGTGGATTGATGACAAGTGTTTAGTAATGTAAAATGTTTATGCAAGTTAATGATGATCATATGATATGCTATGCCGTGTTATTACCATGTTATTACCATGTTAAAACTGTTAATTTTCACCTGACATCTGATACATGACTGTATATTGTGATATTGACATTGTTTATATTATTTCTGTATATGATCACACTGCAAGTTCCCTGTTAGGATAAAAAATCATTATGGGCTGAAATGATAGGCCTGAGTTATTTTATTTATTTATTTAAACTTGGAATTGCGGGTTTGAAATGATAGAACCCGGATGTTTACCTTTTAAACTGCGGATTGAAATGATACATATCTGTATCACTTGACCTAGGTTAGAAAACTATATACAGACCCGTGGTTATTCTATAAAGTGCTTTGAATATTTTAAGTATTTTAAAAATATAAAATTATGAAATTTGATTTAAATAGATTTTGAAAGGTTTTAAAATAAATAAATTATGATTTTTCTATGTGTTAAAAATGTAATTTATGAAAGAAACGTATAGGTTTTAATTAATGAAAGAACGTATGGTGTTCTAATTAGTGATAGGAACATGTAAATTCCTAATTAATGAAAGAAGGTATAAGTTTTAATTAATGAAAGAACCGTATAAGTTTTTAATTAATGAAAGAAACGTGTAAAGTCCTAATTAATGAGAGAACATGAAAGTTTTAATTAATGCAAGAACGTGTAAAGTTTTAATTAAGAAAGAAACATGTAAAGTTTTAAGTAGTGTGGTATTGATTTAATTAATAAATGTTCATTATTGTAATAGGAATACAAAATTTAAAATGTACATTTGACACGTAGATTTTAATCAATGTAATGGTGTATTTTAAATTGATTAAAATAATAAAGTTTCTTTATTGTAATAATAATGTAAGTTAATAAGGTGCTTTTAACTTAACATAAGAATTTCGGTTTGAATTGTATATTATAGTAAGAAAGTTTATTTAACTATAAGGCTATGATAAATTGACATGTTAAAATTTTAAGCTTATCAATACTTTGAATTATATACAACGTAAAGTGGAAAGTAGTACATTCCAAAAATGCTATGATTCCTTAAGGTAACATTTCCAAAATGCTATGATAATTTAAAGGAATATTTCAAGTTTAATAAATTTAAAGAAATATTCAATGATTTGAAAATTTGGGTTTTATTTGAATGATATAATTTTGAATTATTTTTTAAATGGAAATGATACAATTGTGATATTGTTTTGAAATGAGTATGATATTTTGGTCTTGAAAGTATAAATTACTTGAAATAAATATCCATGAGTTATAATAACGATTGGTTGTTAAAGAGACCGGGATCGGATATTGTCTTATAGCCGGACAATACCGAAAACCACTTTAACAACTGTGTACGCGGTGGAGATTCCAGAATGAAGTAGGATGGTGGCGACGTTCTCGAGGTATGTTACGTGGACCCAACTCCCGTGAGTTGGCATATATGACTAAAACAGGAGCTATACCGGGCTACACAAAGGGTCGCACCCTTTCATCGAGCATGCTCCATCGGAAACTATTCTATTATTGTTGTGATTCGATTCGGTGGCGCCACTTTGGTTCGGGGGTATTATTCGAGGTGGGCGGAAGCTGCTGGCTTGCCGTCACCACCGGTCTGGGAGTGCAAACGGTGTATCCACCCTGGCATTGCCTCGCGTTCCGTGTCATATCCTTATATCGAGCCCACTACGATTTTGGTTTTAAACATTCGACCGCGTTAAGGTTCTCCATCCCCTTAACGCTATTTTCTATATGATTATACTTTACTGATTAGACACTACCGTATATAGCGTATATTACTACATAGTAAATAGTTTAACGGATCCTTAGAGGATGGGCGGTCCCAAGCATCCTTTAAGTTACTGATGCATTTTGTTACTGTTCACTTGAGTTGATTTACAGTTTATAAGTATTTATGTCCTGACTCGAGTGTTTTGTGTTTTTCTTTACGCTCGAGTCAGATTGATTGAGTTAGCATTCAAGATTCACCTTCGGAGTTGGAGCTTTCCTTGAAGATCCAGCAATCAATTTTGTTTCAGTATCCAGTGTTTCGGTGATGTATCTGATTTGTACCTGATGTATCTTATTATTCTTCGGTTGTATCTTATTTAACCCTGATGTATCTTATATTTTATATAGTAGCTTCATGAACTACTATCTCTTTTTCTTTCGCTGCATTATTATTACTTTGTGTCTGTGATCTTATTTAATGTATATTCTGAGGTTTGCCAAAATTTTATTTACAACGCGGTATTTTGAGCAATTCAATCCGGCATGAGTGTCTGCCTATGCACTGATAATGGATGCGAATGGTTGAAAATATCGGATCGTTATAATATCGCTGATAACCTCAACTACATATGGATATAGGATTTAAGTTAAGTCACAATTTAATATCCAAACTCATCTTTTCAAATGGTTTAAACAAATTACCATTTCAATTCTTTTAAACAACAAGATTTATTTCACAAAGTTCACCCAGTTTCACAAAGATTTATTTGTGGCTTCCCAAAACAATCCCACTTCAAATTGGATTTACTCATCCAATCTTTCGATTAAAGATTTAATTCATAACTTTCAAACTTTTTCCAATTCAAATCTCGTATATTAAAGATACACCATTCAACATTCTCTTCGATTTCAAAAACAAAGTTTAATCGTCTTCACAAAGGTTAATTCATAGTTTTTCCAAACTATTTACAATTTCATTTCAAACTTGAAATCTTCCGATACAAATTGAAAATCCTTTCTTTCTTATGAAAGTTATTGTTATTCAAAACAAATAGTTTTCGTTTGAGGAAAAACTGATTAACAGTTAAAGCCATTCAAATATAAAGCTTGGATTTAAATTTAATATTCCAAAACCATACTTTTTAAATGGTTAAAACCCATATAAATACCTTTATAACTTGTATAATCCTTTTTGACCAAAATTTCCAAATCATTGAATTCAATTTCAAATATTGAATCCAAATTTAAATCAAATTGTTTAAATTTGATGTTTTATTAAGCTATTTAAAATAACTTTTATTTTTAAAAACTCATTTTCAAAAGCTTTCAAATCCAATTCCAAAACTATTTTGGATTCAAGAATTCAATCTTTAAAATTGTTAAAAATCTATGACTTAGCCGATTTCCTCGTGCAATTCATATTTGTGTGTGTATGGTGTAGTCTAGGGGTTTTACACAATAGTGCAACATAATAAATCATCACATCACATATTTAAGCACATCGATATTGATAAGCGGTATAATCTATAACGCTTATTGTTCACTCATAGATTCACAAATAAACAATATAAATTTATCACTGAAGATAAATAAATCACATTCATCATAGATCACACCGAAACAATTCATAGCACAAGGCATAACATATCAGAAATATCAAACAGTTCAACAATCAATAGGATTCAAACATCCATAAGTAAACTCAGTTAATTATCTCTTTAATCAGATAAGTCATCAATCATGGTTAATTAACATTAATTAATTTCAAATCATTTGATTAGTTGTCCTTTAATCATTAAATTAATCAACCTTTAATTATTAATAATTAACCTTTTATTATTCAATTATCTTTTAATTAATTTCCCTAATAAATTAATCAACCTTCCATTAATTATCATTTAAATTAATTAATCTTAATTAATTACAATAAGTGATTATCCTTAATCAGTTAATCAACTTTAATTAAATAATTACCTTTTTAATCAATACTTAACTGACCTTAATTAACCTTAATCATGAATTTGACTATCTTTAATTATCCAAACACCCATAAGTAATTATCCTTCATTAATCACTAACTTATCATTAAAAAAATTTAATTAACCATCTTTGTAATTAATTATCATTAACAATTCTTAATTGCAAATAATTTATTTAATTTTTAAAATTTACCAATCTTTAATTACAAATTGATAAACCCCTAATTACTTAATTAATTACATTTATAAATTAATTAACCATCCTTAATTACTCTTTTTAAACAATTAGTTAACAATAATTATTTATCTTAATTAACATTTTAAAAATCTTCTTTAAACTTTAAATAAACTAGTTACTAATTTAGAAAGCTTAATGGTAATTAAATTTAAAACTTATTTTCCATTAATCACTTAATTAGAATATTAATTAAGTATTCACTTAGTTAATTAAAATTTAAATGAATTCATTAACTTAGGTCATCGGTACTTAAACTTTGTTTAAAACAAATTAACATAGATTTTATTCAGCTAAGTATTTTGAATACCAACCCGAGAAATATTTCCAGTTTACTCGAGTAAACACTTGAGTTTTTTCCTTCTATTTCCCGAGTTAAATTTAGATTTAAACTTTGTTTAAATCTTTTGTTTTAGAATTAAAAAAATCACTTTGTAAAATACTTTCACAATTTAAAGTTGTCAAAACATTTCATTTTTGTAAAACTTTATTTTATCTCAGAACTAGGATACAAAACTAAATTTGAATTTATACCCAAACTTGATTTCTAATTTGGCTTAAAAATTTTACTTTAAATTTAAATTTAGTTTAAAATTTAAAAACCCAGGCAGTTTAAAACCTGTAACAAAATTGACCTGAGGCCAATTCTAAAATCCCTAGGGCACATTAAATAATACAAGTCGCTCACTCAAATTACTCGAGACAATCACTAGTGAAACCCTGCTCAACTAAATTTGTTTGCCCAGACCTAAGAAGTGCACCGTGCATATGCACGGTGGCGATGGTCGTCGCTGATCATCATCGATGATCTTCCCACATCATCCATCACCCAAACGCACTCTTGCAAGCATCAAAACATCATCTTCAACTCGAAATGGAATTCAAGACTTCGAACCAAAACCTGGAAGCGAACTGTAACCCACCACCACCAAACCTGGAAAACTCGTCATTCCCGCAACCTCGACCACCAGGGAACCTCAAACTCCGGCCATCACTTCATCGACATGACCTCTTCCACCTCCCAAAACCTCGCAACACTCGATCAGTTGACGACGACGAACGAATCAAAATATTTTGCCTCTGCCAAAAATAGGTTTACGAAAGAAAGACGCTCACCGCCGCCACCACATCCATCTACTAACCATCATACTATTTTTCTCATAACCTCTTATCAATCCTCCACCTCCAGGAGGAAGCTCGGCCTCTCCGATCAACGAGATCGACCGTGACGACCAAAATTACATGATTCGAGTGAACCAAGATTGCTCTTAATCCCTTGCTCTAAAAATTATAATTTTTGCTTTAAAAATCATGTAAGGTATAAGAATTCAGATTATATACCTGAATTCGTGAATTAAAATGTTTGAATTTAGACTTAACTTAAGTTTGCTCAGCTATTTTGGGTTTCCAGAGCCAAATAAACATCATTTTGACATAAGTACAAATTGAAACTGAAGCTTATAATTAAGCAAACAAGTTTCGTTTGAAACTTAAATTTAAAAAGAGACAAGATCACAAGGTTTAAAATTTTTTAATCAAAACTTGCATACTGGAAATGGAAACAGAGAATATTTTGATGTGTGCAACATACACACCATACATGCATATATTCATAGCAGATACTGTAAGATACATTTTCATTTCAAATCATTTAGCATGTAACCCAAATCACTTACTCAAATTTTTAAAAGTGAAGTTACTCACTTGGAATATGTTTGAACAGAGAGCTGTTTTGTTGTGAAACCTGTAGTTTATTTTCCTTAATCACTTTTTCTGTTTTGTTGTTGAAAAATTGTTGAGCTTCTTATTTCCTTCTTCTGGTTTTGTTTAGCAATGTTTAAACTAACTAAAATAAGGAATTGATGTATATACAAAGAAAGACAGTGTTTACAAAGGGGAGGTATTTACTGGGTTAGCTTGTTGCTTTGTTTTTTTCTTCAGATTTTCTTCTTGCTACCCCTACATTTTTGACCAAGATATTTTTTAAATGGAGGCTATTTCGGCTGATATAAACCCATTTTGTGTACAAAGGATGCAAGCATTAATTATCATTGTCTCGTTTCATGTTTCATACTTGTTTACAAAATATTGTCTTCCTTTGAAAGCTTACATAAATCATTTCATTTGATCTTTTATTTGTATGCAGATTTCTACTCTTGTTTGACTAAAGATTTTTTTCTTTCCGTTTCTTACTTTGACTAAGCAAAATTTGATTTCGACTGAAATGATTCTTTTGCGCTGAGAAGATGTATTATGGTGTGCTGAGATGATATGAGTTAGTACATATGTTTCTTTTTAAGTTTACGCCTCATTTGATTTTTTGTTTGTAGATATTTTTCTTTTTGTGCTTTGTACATAGATTTGTTTTCTTGCATTCATTTTTGTTTTTAGTTACTGGTTTTACTTTGATCTGTTTGCATTGAGATGCATTTGAACTAGGCTTGATCTGAAGCTTTATTTTGATTATCGATTTCTTTTTTTTTCTTTTCTTGTTTCATTATCTTCTTGTTTACATTTTTTTAATTTTTTATTTTATCTACTTATGCTTATCATTTGTTAATATCTCATTACTTTAAACCAACAACAAAAGCTTTTAAATAAATTTTTATATTACATTTTCTTATTTTATAAATACATCTTTCTAATCATTATCGTATATACATTATCTAAAAGAAAATGTTGTTAAAACTAACTACTCATACATTGATTTACATAAATAATATTTTTAAACCCAAATCATTTTTCTAAGTCATTTATTAAAATTTTAAATTCAAATACAAATTCAATATTCAAATTCAAATTCTAGAGACAAATTCAAATTTAATTCCAAATTTATTCAAAATTTACATAAATTATAAATTTAAATTTCATTCAAAATCTGGATCGTTACATATAATTTGGGATTTTAAAATATAAATAGGATGAGTTGGGTGGTTTGATAGGTAATTACTTAATGTAATTAATAAAATATAATTACGTAGGGAAGCAATTAATAAACAATTACTGGATGTAATCAGTTGATTGATGATTTGTTAATAGAAGTAAATTGGCTATAATTACTTTGTGTAATTAATCAAGAGATTAAATAAGATAATTAATTAAGGAGTAATTAATTTATTTAATGAAGTAAATTAAAATGGTAGATAATTACAGGTTGAAAAAAATCAAAAGTGATTAATATGTGTGGTTTAATTAATGATTAATTATTTAATGTAATTAAATTAGATTAGGATAAATTTAAATGTAAATGGAAAATCATTAATTTATATAATCAATGACGTAATAAAAGATTGATTAATTGTGATGCCCCACCTCTATGCTCACAATAACAAAGGTTATTGTAAGGAATAACGTCTGCTATTGCGAAGAATAAGGCTTGTTAGAGGCGACCATCCGTAAGTTATGCCTTAGACGAGGTATTGATTACATCGATAGGAGTTGTGTAAATTACTCCCAAATATATCCAATCCAAATCTGTAACAACCCGCATATTTATCGATTTTATATTTAAATATTTTATTTAAATATTTTATCGTAAGTCGGATTTTTGTCCGAAAAGCTACTTTTTGCAAACAGCCGAATTAGGACTCGAGACCACACCTATTGAGTTCAAAATGCCGTTTGCGACCTTTTTGAGTATAAGCTTCGATATGTTTGGAGAAAGTTGATTTTTGCTACTTTGTACTTAGGGCTTTGGTTTGGGCTGAGCCACTTATGTATTCAGTCCCAACCCCTTCTCCTCTTCATTACTTCATAATTTCCTTATACACTCAAGCTTTAGAAACAATGGGGGAAGAGAAAAAGAATTAGGAAATCCTAAGCCCTAGTTTCCAGTAGCAAATCCATCTTCTTGCTCAAAACTCAAGTGAACCCATTGGTAAGCATCTCCTTCTTCTTCTCCAACTCATTCTCTCTTTGATTTCAGAAAATTCCTAAACCTAATTTAGGAAATGTTTCTCTTTTAAGCTTAGATTGAAGCTTCTTGAGTTGTTATTGAAGAGGAATTGATCTTAACTTGTTTTTAAAGCTTCTCCTTCATTGATTTGGGTTCAAAGGTGAGATTTTTATCTCACATCTATGCTTATATTTATCTTCGATTGTTAGGTATGAATTCCTAACACTTATTCATGTGCATTTGCTTTTGGTTTGGATTGATTTGGTGAATATTCCAATTTTTGGTGTTTTGGGTTCAATCCTTTAAAAATCATAACTTTGATGTTTGAACATGTGTTTGTGATGCATAGGGCTGGGTAGTTGATTGGCATAATCCCTTAGTGCCGTTGCTCGAGAGAATGCAATTTGGTGGAGGTTGGACTTCAATTGGATGGACTGGGAGGGGACTGGCAACAGGTCCGGTCGACAGAGCACTGCAGCCGGCTGACCGACCTGCTGCCAAGTGCATAAGCACTCCCCTGTTTAAAGGTTCGGTCGACCGAGTACAGTGTTCGGCCGACCGACCTGTTTCCCGAGGAACAGGGTCCGGTCGACCGAGCTCTGTAGCCGGCCGACCGACCTGCTGCATTTTTGCCTATTCCGCCTAGTTGTTTGAATTTCCAACTTTAATCGATTCGTGTTGTTTCCAATGTGTTGTTATAATTTGTTATGACTTTGATGACACCTTTTTAGGGATTTTTGAATATCCGTTTTGATGGATTCTTTATCGGTTTCGTTGGATTTTTATTCACATCTTTGTATGTGAATTTTAGTGATTGATTGTTCCTACAATCTTCTTTGTGTTTTGTCACTTTAAAAATATAAAGGTTTTCTATACTAGTAGTAAATATCGAAACTCTTTCCTCAAACGATTTCAATACTACTTTAATACCAAATTCGTTTATAAAACCGTTTTCCAATCTATTAGTATATATAAACCTTTACCTCACTCGTATGAGAAATCAAATTAAACGACTTAGTAAAACAAGTGGTATGAAACGCTTGCGTTCACTTTGTCGGTTAATTCTTGGACTTGTTCGATTGAATCCCTTGTGACAATTTTATAGTGGAGATCTACAGTTTGTTCGTAAATATTTAAGTTAAGCAAGTGGTTATGGGACATGAAGCTAAACTCATATATTTACTAGCTTAGTGTAATTAACACTTCCCGTTGATCATGACGATCATCTTTTGTGATTTAGACTAGCAATGTGCGATGTCTCTTTGTCTGCGAGGGAGACTAAACCCCGTTTTGTGGAGTTTCGACTCAATTTGGTGGGGTAGCAACCCATGGTCTTCGGGCCGTTTGTGGAGCTTCGGCTCAATTTGTGATGGTTAGCAACCATGGAATTAGCGTTCCGTTTGTGATACACGTGTTGGCGAGCTTTATGCTCCCGTTTGTGATAGGCCTCCCCCCCTTTGTGATTTCTGGATTTCTTGAGATGATTTCTAGAATTTGTGTTTCACCAATTTTCGTGATTTCCATCGATAAGCTATATCGATATTTGTGTATTGGTGAATTTGTGCGTCATTGACTTTTGTGACTTCTGGATTTCTTGAGATGATTTCTAGAATTTGTGTTTCACCAATTTTCGTGATTTCCATCGATAAGCTAAATCTATATTTGTGTATTGGTGAATTTGTGTGTCATTGACTTTTGTGATTGGCATTGATATGATATGTCATTTATTGTGGTTTGGTGAACGAAATTAGAAGTATGACATTTCTTTGATTCTTGTGTAGATTTGGTGATATTGATTAATCTCTCGTTGATTTTCAATTACTTATATATATCACAACTTGGCATTGTGATTATTATGTGTTTAGTCATATCTCTTATTCTATATCGTTTCATCTGATATTTATAGTTAGACTGATCCGTTTATTATTTTCTTATTAAATAATACTCGGGTCAGACCGAGATGTTACAGGTGCTTCTGCTTGACTTCTCCTATGGGATTGATTTCTCTGACTTTTGGCAAACTACTTAAATTAGTAGTTTATTTTGTTGTATACATTTGAGATACAGACTCCTTGATGTATACATATTTTTGTCTAGCACTTGTATCTATTCCTTTGTATTATTGTGGATCTTTTTGACCACTACTCTGATGTACACTTTCATGTGTAATATTCATATCTATTTCCGCCTTTGTGATATGAATTATCTGTGACTGATTTATGTTATGTTTATTTCTATATTTGTTTCTGAAGATATTATAGCCACTGTGTAGTATCTTTGAGTTTTTGTCGGTATGTCGGATTTCCCTCTTGATAAGAAATGCATGTTATACTATCTGACATATCGATGCTCGCGCAAAGCAATTACATGGATGGTCGCTCCTCAACAGCCTTATTCTCCGTGCTAGTTGACAGCATTCACCGTAATGTTCTTGGCTAGCGTGGGTATAGAGGTGGGGCGTCACAGCTTGGTATCAGAGCCAAACTTCGGAACAATATGGAATATTATAACAAGGATCATGGTCCTAAGTCTTTCTTAGGAGTCGTGCTTTAGGATTTAATTCGAGTCTTCGTACCGATTCATCCTATTTTCTTTATGATTCCTTGTTTTATCAATCAAGTTTGATTGAAATTTATTTTGAGAATAACTTTTTCCTCTTCTTTCTTTCTTTCTTAAAGAAGAGAAATGGTTAGACCTAGCCGTCCCAGCGCCGGTCAATCTAGTGCTACTCCCCTGGATGGAGTATTTATGTCTGCCCAGCAGCTTCTAGATCTTGTTAAGAACGCTCAAGCTGCCGGACCCAATCCTGTGCCTACTCATCCTAGATCCGGTTTTGCACGCTTGTGCAGAGACTATACCGATTTGGGTGGAAGGCCATTTACGGGATCCGAGAGTGTTATAGAAATTCAAGCTTGGCTCAAATCATGCGATCGCATCTTTTCACGCATGAACCTTATTGACCTTCATCGAGTCCAAGTGGCTTCTAGCATGCTCCAAGAAAGAGCATTAGATTGCTATGAGCTTTTAATTTCTGATATCATTGAAGCGGATCTCACTTGGGAGCAATTCCAGGAAAGATTCGAATCGAAATTTGTGCCGGAGGCTGAAAAAGTAACTTTAGCCCGACTTTTCACAGACCTTGTTCAAGGTGAATCTTCTGTGACAGATTATGTCGCATCTTTTGAGTCTCTTTCTAAATACGGGATTGAGTATATTAATACCCCGATGAAGAAAAATCAGAGATTTGTCTATGGCTTGAATAAGAATCTTAAAAAGCCATTACTTCTGAAACTTGAGGTTTCATTTGATCAGCTTATTGATATCGCTCTTCGTCTTGAAGAGGCCGATAATGAAGGTGATGTTGAAGTTGTGCGTGCCCAACAAAACTTCAACAACAACATGAAGAGGCCTACCAAATTCAAAGGCCCCAATCCCAACAAGAAAGGGAGGCAAGAAACCCCGGTAGCAAAAGCACCTACCTCTAGTCGTGGACAATGCTACAATTGTGGTTCCACGAACCACTATGCAAGGGAGTGTCCGAGACCCCTCTTTTGTCGCTATTGCAAAAATTCGGGTCACCATATTACTGCATGTCCCGTACTTCAAAGTAAGAAGGAGGGAGAGCTCAATGTAGTGCAAGCTCCTGGTAACACTTCTCGTGGTCAAGGTATTTCTCATTTAATCCTTGATTACATTTATTTTGTGATCTTCTTATTTGAGTTCTTTTTGATATGGGTTTTATCTCACTATTTTATATCAAAAGAACTTGTTGATTCTTTTTCTTTGAAAATATTTTGGGCTTGATGTCTTCCTTGAGGATTGCGAATCCGGATTAGTAGATCCGCAACACTCAATTTGTCTTTATTGATGTCGAAATTATTTTATGTGATTTATCTTTCCGAGCCGATATTTTTACTTAGGCTTCAGAATTGATTTTTTTGTAAGGATTGGCTTAATGGTTGTGAAGCGCATATCCTATTTGTCCCATGTGGACTATTTATCTTTGACATTTTCAATCTGTTAAGCAGATTTTTATTTTTCCTTTATGATTTGATTTCCAGCTTGATGGCATCATTTTATTCCTTAAGCCCACTTATAAGGAAAGTGTTATTTCTCTCATTCATGTAGTTAGAGAAATTTTCCGGTATTTTTGAGCTTGTCTTAGGATTATCACCTAAGTAATCTTTTGTGTGGTGCTAAGGTCTTTTCAGTTTGACATTGCCACCGATTTTCATTTGGCTACGAGTCGCGTGAGTTAGCATTCCACTTACGCACTCCGTACTCGTTATGATTCTAATGAATGACTTATTTTGTTATTCAATTTGTCCAGCTTATTTCATCCATTTTATATATCAAATATTCTATGAATATTTCAATGAGACCATTCTTTTATTTATTGGTTTTGGATGAAAATAGAAATTTAAAATTTTGTAAATCTTTTTCGTAAGATTTATTTATAAGTACAATTTGATTTGCTCTTAAACAAGCAAAGAATATTCTTAATGGTTTTTAAGAAACATGTTTATTATATAGAAGATGATTTTGTGATTGTATTGCCCATTTAGTGTTTTAAGAATTTTGGTCGATGTGCTTGATCAACGTTATCGATAGGAATTTCCTAAACGCTTAGATGAGACAGTCAGACACGATATATTGACTTGTAAAAATGAAAATTTTTCTAGAAAGATTATTACATAAAGATAAATGTAATTTTGAGAGTCCTAGCTTTTCGGGAAAGAAGATTATTTAAAAGAAATTCTTTCTTTTCGATACTCTTATTCCTATGATTCCCGAGGGGGAACCAAGACTTTATCTTTTGTACCAATGCTAATCGTGTTGGTTTGGATGTCGTTCTCTTGCAAAAGATAACGTGCTATCTCGTGTGCTTCTAAATCATTAAAAGCCGATTGAGGCTAGGTATGCCACTCATGATCTAGTGCTCGCGGCTATTGTTTTCGCTTTTAGAGTTTGGCATCATCATTTTGGGTGAGAAATCTGTTCTCTACCCCAATCATAAATCTTTGGGCTAATTATTTTCTCATATGGAACTCCATGTTGACTCGAGTTCCTGACATCTTATGATCTTGAATTCTTTTTATTCCTGGAAGGGAAAATCGTGTTGCCAATGCGCTTTGTCGTAAGCAACAAGTGGTTGATTCTTTGATGTTGTCTGAATGGAATTATCTTTTTATCAAGTTCATCGGATGTTTTGGTATACTTCGTTTTATTGAGCTTTATCTCATTCCTTTTATGGACTAGTGTCCGGTGTTCTTTTATGGTGATCGGTTCATCGGATGTACTTTTATTATACTACATCGATGTTCCGTCTCATTTTGATTCATTGGATGTACCGTTTGTACTACATCAATGTCTTTGCTATTTGATTCATTGGATGTACCATTTGTACTACATCAATGTCTTTGCTATTTGATTCATTGGATGTACCGTTTGTACTACATCAATGTCTTTACTATTTGATTCATTGGATGTACCGTTTGTACTACATCAATGTCTTTGCTATTTGATTCATTGGATGTACCGTATGTACTACATCAATGTTTTTGCCTTTGGTTCATTGGGCGTACCGTTTTTGTACTACGCTGATGTCCCAAATTATTTGAGTTTTTAGTTCCTCGGGCGTACCGTTTTTGTACTACGCCGTTGCATCGGCTCAATTTTCTGCTATTCTTGACGTTCCCCACGTCTTTTATCTACGGAAATGCCTTAGGGATTCCGGTTTTCATTCTTGAGCCTGGTGATATTATGGAGGTTGAAGTTTCACCAGATTTGAGTTATGAGCAACATTCCATTCGCATCATTGCTTCGGAGGTTGAGCGCCTTTGGAATAAAGGTGTTCTTCTTGTGCAAGTTCATTGGTTCTCAAATCCTAAGGATTGCTCTTGGGAATCTAGAGAATTCATTGAATGATCTCGTTCTTGCTAACTCTTTCGTGCTCTTCATGGTGAACTTCTTATTTCAGTTTTCTTTTGTGTTGATATGCTTCCACGGTTGTTACTTCTTATTTTCCGCTTAGTATTGCGAGGACGCAATTTCTTTAAGGAGGGGAGTCTGTAACAACTCGCATATTTATCGATTTTATATTTAAATATTCTATTTAAATATTTTATCGTTAGTCGGATTTTTGTCCGAAAAGCTACTTTTTACAAACAGCCGAATTAGGACTCGAGACCACCCCCATTGAGTTCAAAATGCCGTTTGCGACCTTTTTGAGTATAAGCTTCGATATGTTTGGAGAAAGTTGATTTTTGCTACTTTGTACTTAGGGCTTTGGTTTGGGCTGAGCCACTTATGTATTCAGTCCCAACCCCTTCTCCTCTTCATTACTTCATAATTTCCTTATACACTCAAGCTTTAGCAACAATGGGGGAAGAGAAAAAGAATTAGGAAATCCTAAGCCCTAGTTTCCATTAGCAAATCCATCTTCTTGCTCAAAACTCAAGTGAACCCATTGGTAAGCATCTCCTTCTTCTTCTCCAACTCATTCTCTCTTTGATTTCAGAAAATTCCTAAACCTAATTTAGGAAATGTTTCTCTTTTAAGCTTAGATTGAAGCTTTTTGAGTTGTTATTGAAGAGAAATTGATCTTAACTTGTTTTTAAAGCTTCTCCTTCATTGATTTGGGTTCAAAGGTGAGATTTTTATCTCACATCTATGCTTATATTTATCTTCGATTGTTAGGTATGAATTCCTAACACTTATTCATCTGCATTTGCTTTTGGTTTGGATTGATTTGGTGAATATTCCAATTTTTGGTGTTTTGGGTTCAATCCTTTAAAAATCATAACTTTGATGTTTGAACATGTGTTTGTGATGCATCGTGGAGCATATAGGGCCGGGTAGTTGATTGGCATAATCCCTTAGTGCCGTTGCTCGAGAGAATGCAATTTGGTGGAGGTTGGACCTCAATTGGATGGACTGGGAGGGGCCTGGCAACAGGTCCGGTCGACCGAGCACTGCAGCCAGCCGACCGACCTACTGCCAAGTGCATAAGCACTCCCCTGTTTAAAGGTTCGGTCGACCGAGTATAGTGTTCGGCCGACCGACCTGTTTCCCGAGGAACTCTGAGAACAGGGTCCGGTCGACCGAGTTCTGTAGCCGGCCGACCGACCTGCTGCATTTTTGCCTATTCCGCCTAGTTGTTTGAATTTCCAACTTTAATCGATTCATGTTATTTCCTATGTGTTGTTATCATTTGTTATGACTTTGATGACTCCTTTTTAGGGATTTTTGAATATCCATTTTGATGGATTCTTTATCGGTTTCGTTGGATTTTTATTCACATCTTCGTATGTGAATTTTAGTGATTGATTGTTCCTACAATCTTCTTTGTGTTTTGTCACTTTAAAAATATAAAGTTTTTCTATACTAGTAGTAAATATCGAAACTCTTTCCTCAAACGATTTCAATACTACTTTAATACCAAATTCGTTTATAAAACCGTTTTCCAAGCTATTAGCATATATAAACCTTTACCTCACTCGTATGAGAAATCAAATTAAACGACTTAGTAAAACAAGTGGTATGAAACGCTTGCGTTCACTTTGTCGGTTAATTCTTGGACTTGTTCGATTGAATCCCTTGTGACAATTTTGTAGTGGAGATCTACAGTTTGTTCGTAAATATTTAAGTTAAGCAAGTGGTTATGGGACATGAAGCTAAACTCATATATTTACTAGCTTAGTGTAATTGACACTTCTCGTTGATCATGACGATCATCTTTTGTGATTTGGACTAGCAATGTGCGATGTCTCTTTGTCTGCGAGGGAGACTAAACCCCGTTTTGTGGAGTTTCGACTCAATTTGATGGGGTAGCAACCCATGGTCTTCGGGCCGTTTGTGGAGCTTCGGCTCAATTTGTGATGGTTAGCAACGATGGAATTAGCGTTTCGTTTGTGATACACGTGTTGGCGAGCTTTATGCTCCCGTTTGTGATAGGCCTCCCCCCTTTGTGATTTCTGGATTTCTTGAGATGATTTCTAGAATTTGTGTTTCACCAATTTTCGTGATTTCCATCGATAAGCTATATCGATATTTGTGTATTGGTGAATTTGTGCGTCATTGACTTTTGTGATTTCTGGATTTCTTGAGATGACTTGTAGAATTTGTTATTCACCAATTTTCGTGATTTCCATCTATAAGCTAAATCGATATTTGTGTATTGGTGAATTTGTGTGTCATTGACTTTTGTGATTGGCATTGATATGATATGTCATTTGTTGTGGTTTGGTGGACGAAATGAGAAGTATGACATTTCTTTGATTCTTGTGTAGATTTAGTGATATTGATTAATCTCTCGTTGATTTTCAATTACTTATATATATCACAGCTTGGCATTGTGATTATTATGTGTTTAGTCATATCTCTTATTCTATCGTTTCATCTTATATTTATAGTTAGACTGATCAGTTTATTATTTTCTTATTAAATAATACTCGGGTCAGACCGAGATGTTACAGGTGCTTCTGCTTGACTTCTCCTATAGGATTGATTTCTCTGACTTTTGGAAAACTACTTAAATTAGTAGTTTATTTTGTTGTATACATTTGAGATACAGACTCCTTGATGTATACATATTTTTGTCTAGCACTTGTATCTATTCCTTTGTATTATTGTGGATCTTTTTGACCACTACTCTGATGTACACTTTCATGTATAATATTCATATCTATTTCCGCCTTTGTGATATGAATTATCTGTGACTGATTTATGTTATGTTTATTTCTATATTTGTTTCTGAAGATATTATAGCCACTATGTAGTAGCTTTGTGTTTTTGTCGGTATGTCGGATTTCCCTCTTGATAAGAAATGCATGTTATACTATCTGACATATCGATGCTCGCGCAAAGCAATTACATGGATGGTCGCTCCTCAACAGCCTTATTCTCCGTGCTAGTTGACAGCATTCACCCTAATATTCTTGGCTAGCGTGGGTATAGAGGTGGGGCGTCACAAAATCTAAAACGAAACTACAGTGGTTTAAGAAAAATTCAGAGCAACTCATAATAACAACAACACTGATTAATATAATCACATCAGAATAGAAATATCAGATATATAGCGGAAGACAAGTTTGGATACGTGCTACAATAATCGATGGTTTACATGAATCAACTGTACATATACATAGATACCAACATACAAGAGACGATAGTCAATCTACCAAAAGTACTCCTCAAAGACTAGATAGAAGATGTTGTGAAATCCCAAAAGCTGAAGCTGCAACTGAATCAGAGATAGCGATTACCCTGAATTAATTCGGTATGACCTGAGTATTATTTAAAAGAAAATAATAAATGGATCAGTCTAATTTATTCTTAGAAGTGAACGCATCATTAACCACATTAAGCAAAACAATATTAGTCTCGAATGAGACTATTCAACATAAGAAATCAATATAATTTAAATGAAGAATCACAACAAACACCATCAATTTCGACTTATTAAACTCCATCAAAATCATTTTCAAATTCAAGATTGAATTCAAAACTGCTATTCACAAAATCTAGAAATCAAAAATAGATAACTAGAAAATCAACATAAAAGTGGATCGATCCCAGTAGATGGCGAGTTTTAGCTACGCCGCACGTGCATCTCAAATGGCCGAAGCCTATCAAGTACTATAATTTTTTGGCATCCAACAAATGACCTGAAGGTCCAATAAATGACCCGAAGGTCTAGTACTGGTAATTGAGCCGAAGGTCCAACAAATGACCCGAAGGTCCAATAAAGTGGCTCGATAGCACAACAAAATCATCAAAATCGTCAAACAACAAATATTTCAATTAACGAGTCCGGAATTAACCAAAATAGTAAAAGTATGGTTCCATACTCCGCACTTTTGCTAAATCGTTTAAATCTCTTCATCGTTTCCTTGAAAGTGAAAAATTATGTATTTTATATAAATAACATTTTACGTTCTCAAACGGACAAGTCTGGAATTAGCGAATTAGTAAAAGTAAGGGTTCATAGTCCTCAATTTTGCTGAAGCGTTTAAATCAATTCCTCATTCTTTTGAAAACGTAAACTGTAAAAATTTTGAAAACAATTTTTATTTTTAAAACGATTTTTAAAACACGTGATCAAAACAACAACAACTATAGCAATTTAGACGAGGAAATTGTGCTTCACAAAACACCGTAAAAATGGATAACAAAATAAGTGTTGCGGGATAACCGTTGGAAAATCACTTTAAAATTGACGGTTACCGAAGTCAAACAACAGTAAATTTATTCTTCAAAAATGTCATCAAAACAACACGCTTCAACAGATATAAAAACCAGTTAAAAATTCTGTTATAAAAATAACGGCCCAAGATACGTTTTTTAAAAACGTAATACCAGTTCAACAAAATTTAAATAGTTGACTACACCACTATATTCAACAAATATTTCACTACCCATTTGTACACAATGAAATGACAACCGATAAAGTAATCTGGACATATGGACGCCCTTGAATATCAAAATATAATATGAAGACGTCCATTACACTCTGCACGCAATTGCCTGGACATAATTTTGCATGCACGCAGTGAAGTTTAAACGACAAAACAAAAAATTTGGCTAGTAACTTATATAAAACAAAACTCATACGCAAAGTATAATTCAACAACTAGTGCATCGTATGCTAAATAGGTAAATTCATGGACATATAATATTTTCGACGTTGGTACGTGTCAAGCTAGTTCACACCCTGATGTTGCATGTGAAATCAACCCAAAATCCACAGTTAAAGCTTCATCAACCAAACATTTCCATAAACAACACTTACGTTTTTATGTTTATGCATGGTACTCATTTGAGTATCCAAAATGATACGCACGCATTTAACAAGATCTGGGCAAAATAATCAAAAAACACATTCATAAACAAAACAAACAATAATCTCACACAGGTGATTATCTGAATTGATGCATGCACATGCCACTTCATGGATTAGGAACTCAACATAAGTTCTCATGCAAATCATGAACACGCACTAAACACTGATACGCAAAACTCAACTAAACACGCAAGCAATTGATGCCATATTTACATGCAAACATGCACACACTGCCGAGCCACACAAAGGAGGGAGATAACTGAACACGGCAAACAGGCTACTGAAGATGAAACGTGCATGTGTAGCAAGTAAAAAAGAAAAAGAAAAAAACTTGGTTTCAACCCAGCTTCTATATTTCAGAAAATACGTGCGTGTATAGTAAGTAAAAGGAAATTCATTTTTCTTTGAAACAGAACATCTGGATATAAAGATAAAAATTGGAGATGTGAGTTGCACTCACAAAAATTGGCTTCAAAGCTTGCTAGCAACCCATATTCAACAAAAATCACCAATCGAATCTGTCATTAATGTGTTCCATGAGCAGCTGAAATGAGAAAGAAAATGTTGCAGAGATATTTTTCTTTTCTTTTCTTCAATTTGCACTAGTCAAGGAAAATGAGTGCTGGCCATCTTTTTGTACACTTTGCATTTAATGCAAACGTGCATTTTGAAATATAGTACTCGACCACACTTGATGGCTAGTGTAGCCAAGGCAAATTTGATGACAAAAATAATACAAAGTGTTCCGACTTGGTTTATTTTTTTTCTTCATAAATTTTGCTTTATTACCCGAATGTCAGCAATGCAAAGATAAAGGAAGAAATAATGTAAGGTGTTCACATTTTTGGTTTTTTTTTAAAAACTTGTGGTGACAGCACACAAAATATGTTCTTCTTGCTTTTAAAACCTTGTTCACGGCAATCTTATAACATGCACACTTTGTTTTGAAATGTGCAATATTTGTTTGCACATGAAGGCAACAAAGTTTATAACACAACTTTGTTATTTTCAACTCAACAAAGCCAATTGCAATTACACTTCAGCTGCTACCACTTAAAGGTTTGCAACCGACTTCGCAACGGATTTGTATCATTTTTTTTAAATTTTTTTTAAAGTATTTACTCCGACGGTAATTCAAAAATCACGATCGTTACAGATTTTTAAAATATTTATTACGACAGTAATTCAAAAATCACGGTCGTTACATTAATTAAGATTAATTAATCAATACTAAGTGATTTATGAGAAATTGATTAATAAGTAATTAAGGATTAATGTAATTAATATAGTTAATTAATTTGCAAAGTAATTAATGATTAATTATTGATTTTAGTTAATAATAATTAATTTGTGAAATTAATTATTATTAACTAAAATCAATAATTAATCATTAATTAAAGATAATTACTTGAATGTAATTGAAGAATAATTAATCCAGGGTGATTAATTAAGATGGATAATTAAAGGATGATAAATTAATTGATTTGAGATTAATTAATGTTAAATGAACGAATCTAAGTGATCGAGGATAGTAATTCAATTTCAATTAATTAAATAAATTTAGAAGTGATCATGTTGCTTATGGATGATTGAATGGTATTGGATGCCTTGAATAAGACTCAAAGAGATCGGGGTCGGGTATTAGGGAATACCCGAAACCACTTCGAATTTTTATAAATTGATATGTGGAATCAATAGGCTGGAATGAAATAATTTAAGTAAATTGGACTATTCAATCTAAATTTTGGTACTTAGAAAATTGATGTGTGAAATAGATGATGTCTATAACAAATTGTGAATTTGTAAATTAATATGAGTTACCCCAGGTTTATATAAGTTGTATGCTTTGTGTTCCATGTTGGGTGAGTTTACTCACGCTAGTTTCCAACCTGACCCAGGTGTTACTTTGATGTAATGCTCGGGTCAGACCAAGTATTACAGATTTTTCAGGTAAGGACGTTCTGGAGCTTAGGAGACGGGCTAGATGGCAAGAACATATGGAGTATTCCCGTTGTATTATATTATTGTATATCTGGGACTTGATGATTGTGTATATCTAGTTTCTGTATATTTGTGTAACTCTGATGAATCTGTTATATTAATTGGCAGATACAGAATTCCTTTGTATAACTGATATTATTTGTTATTATATTTTGATCCGCTGCGAATGTGAGAATTTGTGTGTTGTTTTTCTGTTCCTTGTTCTTCTATCTCCTTCTTATTTTTCCTAACTATCTGGAATTTTCGGGATCGAAAATTCTGGGTCGTTACAACTATATTCAAGTTGAATACATGTAGACAAACACACATACATCATCACTGCACAGAAAATATCACATGCATCAGAATCAAAAGATAAAGGGATGAAAGTTTGCTTACATATTTTAAAACAGAGAACAGGGAGCAGGCTGTTGAAAGAAATTGGAAATGATTTGTATGATCTGGTTTTCCAAGCTTGATTCATTTGAACTGCTCTTTGATTATCAATTCATTAGGTTGAAAATACTGAAGTTACTTATGGTTTTAATTTCTTCAGATCATAAATTTTAATTTTTACTTATGGGTTTGCTTGAGTTTACTCACCTAAGCTTTGAAGAAAACTGAGAAGTGGAATTTTTTTTAAAGTTTGGAAAATGATCTGCTCTGATACTTGATTTTTTGATGTTGAGCTTTGATCTCTGCTTTGATTTACTTCTGAGTTGAATTTATTTGATTTTGAACTGCTTCAGGTTTTAGAAGACCTTTTTCATCGATCAAGATTTAATTTCCAGTCTTGGTTTTGCTTTGAATTCGTTTTCTCAGGTTGATGATTGAAATTTGATTTTTCTTTTTATTTTTCTTTCGTTTGATCTGTGGTTTAATTTCAGTTTTTGAGAAAACTGAGATTGGCTTAATTATTTTCACTTATACTTTATTTTTTTACATTATTATTCAAAAAGAAAACAGCCTTGCCACTTGTTCATTTGCATGCCAAAATTATTACACTTGTTTAATTTCTTATGCATGGTTTACACTTATTCAAAACAAGTAATATTATGTTTTGGACCCTATGTTTAGTTTTATTTGTTTATATAATTGTCTTGACTTTATTTACAAACTATATTTGTTTTCAAAAGATATGTATACATATAGGTGACTTTTTAAACTTCTACTCTTGATTTCTATACATATACATATATTTCATAGTTTATAAAGCTTTTGTAAACTTATTTATTACATCAATTTTTATTTCCAATATATATATATTCAATTTCAAAATACATTTTATTTACAGTATATTCTATTAAATTTCAAAAGGTAAATATTTTAGATTCATCCTTGCTTTAAATCTTAAATTTAAGTCGTTGTACAAATCATAACTTTTAAAGAAATTGGTTTCAAAGTTTAGTTGTGTTTTAATAATAAACACATATATAGATTATATATGTATATAAGTCTTTAGAATAAAGGTTTAACTTCAAACAACTTTTAAAAGTCCATTTCATAAAATTAAATTCAAATATCTTTATATTATTTTCTATTTATATTTCCTTTTATAACTATTTATACATCCTTAAGAAAATAATTCTTATATTGATCTTAAATCCTATCTTCCCAATCACTATGTATATATTTACATACATGTATATATAATAGAAAACAAACCTCTACTAGTTTATAAAATTCTTAAATCCAATTTATTTCTCAGAATATTTATTCTTGAATTTCAAATTCCAGATTCAATATAAAAATCCATTTACATACATATATAAATTTTAAAGCTTTTATTAATTCCTATTTTCACAATCTATTTATAAAATCCACATTTTAATTATTTTTGGAGAAACTCAAATAAATTTTACCAATTAATCTCACAATTTTAATTCAAAATTTTATATTAATTATCAAAGATTTCAAAGTTTAATTCCAAAGATCAAATTAATTATTAAATTAATTGGGCTTTATAATCAGGAATGTTACAGATTCCCCCTTAAGAAATTTCGACCCCGAAATTTTCCAGGGAGATAACCAATAATGGATAGGTACACAAAGATAGAGAATCGACTCTGAAATCAAGCTGATTATCTATTCTGCGTTTGGCTTACCATATCAGAATATCAATAATAGATACAAGAACGAATATATTTAACTCTTTACAAGATACTCGGGGTCACCAGGTCTACGAATTATGCAAGGCACTGGTTAGTTCAAAGGGCTAACTAACCATTTGTAGAATATATCGAGACCCAAATGATAGATAAATGGATTTAATCTTCCACAACTCTCAAACACTAGATATGGATTCCAAACATAAGTCGGAACACCCTAAATTATATATAACTTGTCCCTCTTCGGACTTCGGTCTACACAAGAAATTACAATAGAATTTCAAATTTGGTTTTAATCGATATCGTTTTATTGCTTCAATTCAAATTTAGCTTCATATTCTACTAACCAATTTAACTCAATTTAAAATTTCCAATTTTTTTAAAATTTTCAAATTTATCAAAGTTAAAAACGAAAAGCTGATAGAAAACCAACGAAGAGAATATGAAATAGAAACTTATCTATAAGGATTCGTAGGGCCACCATCACACCAAAGCTTCTTCCTTGAGCTGCCACGAAGACATCAAAGAATCTAAAACTGGATCAAAGGAGATTGAGAAGAAAGTTGTTTCCACTGTCGCAGGGTATTGACCATTTGTAGTGGTACTTCCCTGTCCCCCATCTCATCCTCTTCTTGCACTCATACTTACTATCAGGGGACAGTAAGAGAATTTACTGAGGCATTCGAACGGATATCTTAAGGATACTCATTCTAGGGTATACTTCAACCTATCTTTAATGAGTTACCTAATGTGTGACACCCCACCTCTATACCCACACTAGCCAAGGACACTACGAGGTAATGTCGTCAACTAGCGTGAAGAATAAGGCTGTTGAGGAGCGACCATCCGAGTAATGGCTTTGTGCGAGCACTGATATGTGAGATGAAATAATTACTTTTCATTTCATCTCAAGAGGAAATCCGACATACCGATACAAACACAAGACTACAACACAGTGGCTATAATATCTTCGGAAACAAATATCGAAATTAGCATAAAATAAATCAATCATAGATAATTCATATCACAAAGGCGGAAATAGGTATGAATATTACACATAAAAGTGTACGTCAAAGTAGTAGTGGAATAAGATCCACAATATCACAAAAGAATATATACAGATGTAAGACAAAAGGATAAGTATACATCATGGAGTCTATATCTCAAATGTATACAACAAAAACTACTAATCTAAAGTAGTTAGCCAAAAGTCAGATGATGGTCTAATAAGGAGTCAAGCAGAAGCACCAGTAAAATCTCAGTCTGACCCAAGTATTATTTAAGAAGGAAATAATAAACGGATCAGTCTAGCTATAATTATCAGATAAAATGAGATATAAGCAGAGATATAATAATAAAACGTAAGATAACCCAAAATATCATACTACGACAAGTATACATTAGAAAATCCACAAAAGTCATACAATATCTCAAGAATCTCATAGCATCAAAAAGAATCTCATATTCTTTATTTAATTGACCAAGCCACAAAAAATGATATACGTATCAATGCCAATTGTAAAAGTTGGTGAAACATAAATTCCAAAAATCAATAATTAGAAATCCAGAAATCACAAGAAAAGGATGGCCAATCCCATAAAAATGAGCTGGAGCTCCTCCTGACAGGGTATAGACCCCCATTGCGAACTTTGAGCCGAAGCTCCTCCTTTTGAGCCGAAGCTCCTCCTGACAGGGTATAGTCCCCCATTGCGGACTTTGAGCCGAAGCTCCTCCTTGTCAGCCAAAGCTCCTCCTGGTGAGCCAAAGCTCCTCCTGACAGGGTATAGTCCCCTATTACGGACTTTGAGCCGAAGCACCTCCTGGTGAGCCGAAGCTCTCTAAAATTGAGGTATAGTCCCCCCATATGGACAAAGAGACATCGCACATTGCTAGTCTAAACCGTACGATCATCATCGATCATCAAGAAGTGTCAATTACACTAGGCTAGTAAATATATGAGTTTAGCTTCATGTCCCATAACCACTAGCTTAACTTAAATATTTACGAACAAATTGTAGATCTCCACTCAAAAATTGTCACAAGAGATTCAATCGAACAAGTCTAACAATTAACCGACGAAGTAAACGCAAGCGTTTCATATTAGATTTCTCACACATGTGATAACCCAGATTTCTGGGCATTGTAATTAATAATATAATTGGGTTAATTAACAGCAATACTAAAATTTTAGATTGAACAAATAAATCTGATCAAATAAATACTTATATTTATAATTGTGTTGTATATATTGACATATATTTTAAACAGAATTATTATATACAAGTTGGATTTGTATTTTTTTAAAAATATGTATATGTAAAATTGCTTTGGAATTTAATTTGAATTTGGGTATTTAAATTGTAATTCAAAGGATAGATATATATCTTAAATATTTTGGGTTTGAAATTTATTTTGTATATGACTTTATTTTGAATATAATTGTTTTATATTATTTTCTTATAAAGGATTTTAATTTACATAAATTAAGATATGCATTTATTAATTACGAAATTAATTACAAAAACTTTATAACCATTTAGAATTAATATATACTCATGTTTAATTACAAATGTTGATATATAAGTCTTTTAGTGACAAATGTTAGATTATGGAACAAGTGTCAAATTATTACATTTTCTTTTAGTTTTAGAAAGATATTTGATAGAAGAAGCTAAATATATTTCTACCTTGTTTTCCCTAATTTTCTTCCCTATTCTCATTTTCAAAACTCAAGCCTATAATTCTCAAATCAGGAAAACAATTTTAAAAATCAAAAGTTTGTATAGACCTAAATTTATTGCAAGAAGAATCTGAAGTTATAATCCATCTCAATCTTCTTCCGTTTATCTTCTTAACTAAAACTAGTAAGAAATCAAGCAAAACAACTTCAGATTCAAACTGAGATAAAGCAATGCAGAAATTCAAGTTTCTTCAAAACTGGGTTGATTTAAAATGCAAGCATCAAACTTCCAGTTAAAACCAGAAAGCAATTTCCAGTTTTTTTTTCAAGTCAATTCTGCTCCTCTGTTCGACATACAAGTGAGTAGATTTAACCCTTAAATCAGTTTAAATTTGTTGTATGTGCAGTGTTTGATGTGAATCTCGTATTGCAGGTTTAGATTTAGGTATGCATGCTTGTTTAAAACTGAATACATGCTTATACGTCTGTGTATATATTGGTATGCAAGTTGTGTTCAACTCTGCTCTGTATGTCTTTGAAAATGCTCTGATGATAGTAACAGACTAAAAATTATCAATAATAATTACTATCTCCCTGATTAATCAATATTAGATCTTAATTTCAGAAAGAAAAGGATAATGATAATGTGTTATTGTTTTTAATTTTTTTTTTAAGTATTTGTAATTAACAAATATACTGTACATATTAAGTTCACAGTAAAAGTCAAGCTTTTGTTAAAAATCAATATCAACAAATTGAACTTTAAATTATAAGGTCTGATTTGGGTTGATGAATCCTGATTTTTAGAACAAATTTGGTAAATTTTCATTTAGTATTTACCGAGAATTTGAATTCTTCTCAAATTTGGGATTTTTGTCAATTGCCATTGAACGGTGTCGTCTGGGTACTTGAATTTCGGCACGAAGGAGCTGGAGTGAGGTGGATTAATGGAAAAATATGCTTATATTTTTATAATGAACGAGGTGTGCTGTCGGTGGGGTTTTAGGGTTGTGTTCTGTTTGAAGGCTGGATTGGAATTGAGGCGAGCTTAACGTTGATGATGCATCGAGTTCAACCGCATGTGGGGGATAGGTTTCTAGAGTTTGAGGCACAATTGTAGCTGAGGCAGTAGGACTTCAGGTGGAGGCGTTGTCATCGGCCGATGGATTTTGTTGACCGAGTTTTGGATGTTGTTGTTCGAACGGCTCGTTTTCGTTTTGAGGTGGATGGGGGTGAATCGAAGTTTTAAATCGATTGTTGAGTCGACCTGCGACTTGCCGGAGGCGGTGAGGTACGCCGGAGTAGTGGCAAACGGCCGTGCATGTGCACGACGATGGTCTCTTGTGTCAGAGAAGTTGGATTTGTGAGCAACTCGGAGTGATGCTCGGGTTAAGGGGGACTGGCTCGGGTCTATGCTCGTGCTTTGGAATTGAATTGTTGTGTAACTAAAAAAAAGAAAGGAAGGGGAAGCTCGAGATTTGGTAATTAAATCCTGGAGCCTGTTCGAGTAATTCTGAAAAAAATTTCCTCGATAAAATATCTTATACAGTAATGACCCGTATTTTACGTGTCGATAAATCGTAAAATAGTTGCCATTAAGTCGTTAGTATTGCTTAAGTCGTTCTGAGTCTAAGTCGTATGTTAGTTTAGGTCGGCCGAGCAACCCAAGTCAAGTGAACGACTTAGAGAAGTTAATGGTAGTGGTTGTCGACTTAAGAGTTAACGGGTTAAGGTGTTTGCCGACCTATAGAAGTAAGCGACTTAAGAGATTGGCCGATTTAAAAAATGAACGACCTATAGGATTTGACCGATCTAAAGATTTGACCGACTTAAGGGATGAGACCGACCTATAGGGTGATCGACCTATAGTAGTGACCGACCTATAGGGGGTGAGTGACATATAGGAAGTGACCGACCTAAGTAATTGACCGATCTAATATTCAACGACCTAGTGGTTAGATCTGTGTGTTGAGATAGGTCGTGAACGAGTTAAGGTTAGGTCGGCTATGCCGTGTTATATTTAGGTCGTTCGAGCGACTTAAGGTAATAGGTTAAGTCGTTGGGTCGGCTATGTAGTTAGGTCGCTAGGTCGTCTCTTGTGTTGAGTCGTTGAGTCTTTGAGTCGTCCAAACGACTTAGGACTTAGGTAGAAATGCGGCATTGTGTTAGGTCGCTAAGTCGTATCCTGTTGAGTCTTAGGTCGTGCCTAAGTGTTAGATCGTGTGTGTTAAGTCGTGCGCATGTGTTAGGTCGCGCATAGGCTTGTGTCGTAAGTAGGGAGGTCCATTGAGTGGTTGATGAGTCATAAGTCGTGAGGCCTTGTTAAGTCGTGACCGACTTAAGGGGGCGAACAACTTAAGGATTCGGCCTATAAATACACGGCCTTATCTCACTTTTTGGGATCCGAATTTTGAAGAGACGAAGTGCTGGCATTATGAGAGCTCGAGTGCTACACTTCTTTACTTCTTATCTCTTCTCTAATCTAGTGCTTCCTTCCATCCAAGATTGAAGAACAAATCGAAGATCCAAGATTGAAGATCTACATTCTTCAAAGAGAGACTTCATCGTTTTAAGCGGAATTTTGACGGATCAAGCTAGATCATTCGCTGTCCAGATCTGAAGTGTGTTGTTTTTGAGGTGTTTAGGTGATTCGGTGAGTGGTGGTTATCTCTCACACGGACCCAAGGGAGTATATTGGATCGATGGCTTGTTTATGTGTTAAAGATAGTGATTTCATGCATTTTCCTTAAGTCTGCATGTAGATCCATCGTTCTTAAAGTTTTGATATCCACTTTACTACATGTTAACCTATGCTAGTTCATTCATCAAGATATTACTTAGAATTCATGCTTGTTAGATTTGGACTCTTTATTTACGAAATTGCCATTATTGTTATAACTGTTTATTTAGATCTTGTTTGAATGATTGATTACTTGGATTAATGATTGATCTGATTGATTGTTATAAATTAGTTGATTGATGATTTGATTTGGATAAGTTGGTCGAAGATGATTCAAAAGCTAAGTGGAAAGGGTCTTGAATAAGGAAAGCTGCTCGTGGCATATGAAGCGGATGATAAAGCTCATATGGATAGATTTGATGATGATGTTGAGATGGGACTTTGCTATGATGCGATGAGGCAAAGCATGATGTTGAGATGGGACTTTGCTATGATGCGATGAAGCAAAGCATGATGTGAGATAGCCTTGGTTTAATCCAAACGGGATCATCCCAAGTATGTTGATAACTCGGTGATATGGTTCAAGTTCGTTGATAATGGTTGGCTCAAGAGGCGCTTGAGCTAGTATGAGAATAGTCGTCAAGGAGGATGACTAGGAGGCTGAGATTTCATCGTTGTTGATGGTTCTAGCATGCTCAAAGCAAGAGTACGCTGGGCAGATTCGATAGTCCCAAGACCAATAGTTGAAGGTCTAGTACTCTGGGCAGATTCGATAGTCCTAGGCACAGGTCACGATGACGTGCGGAGTTATGTCTAGAATCGGGGTTACCATTAGCCCTTGACGGACGGCAGAAAGAATGTGTCGGTCATTCAATTAACGGTGGTATCGAAGCAATGATAACAGTGATAGCCAGAGTCATGGATGTTTGGTTGTATCGTCATTCGGTCTCAAGAGCGATGCTTTTTGGGTGCTTATCTGATCTTTGTTTAGGCCTTGGGGTTTGTACTTGGAAAACATTGACCTTAACTCGAGTGATGATTGCTCTACTTTAATTGTCTGCTTTGCTATGTTTGTTTCTGTTTAGTGTGTCCGGGGGCTATCACTGTAGAAAGAGGTGGAGTGGGATGGTTGGATTCCTATTCCTTTTTCCTTTATGCTCTTTTGGTATGTTGTTAGTAAATTTACCGCTCACTAAGACTGTTGTCTGACTCAAGGTTTTATGTTCAACTCTTATTACCTTGGGTTGTTTATCCATTTTGGGATGGGCAGACTACGTAGCAGGTGACAGGTGCTGTTCTTAGTGACCAACGTTGTTGATGACGAAGACGAGCTGGAGGCTTTTGCATATTGTTTTTCTTATGATATCTACTGGATGTTCCGCTGCTTGTATGATTCTCTGAGTGTTATGTAGTGAGGCTTGATGGGTTGACTATTCAGATGTTTGTATCAAATTATTTTGTACTGTATTGATGAGATTCTATTTAGTGAAGCTTCACTATATATATTTCTCTATTGTATTTTATCCCTGCGCTGTGAGTAATACGATAGAGTTTATTGTGTTTACCTTACCTTGATGATCGTCCATGGCTGTCGGGCACGCCTTTCAGCGCACTATCTCCTTGTTTAAGTGCAGGAGTCATGGGCGGTCGTCACATTTGGTATCAGAGCTTTGGTTAATCGATTTTAGCCAACGCTCGCTGACGTAACTACATATGAGAGACGTAATTGTATTTCGATGGATGATTAGCATGTATAATATAGTACCTTAGAAGGATTTGAACTTCTTATACAGTTGTCTCTCAAGGTGTATTAATCATTTTCTTATAGATATTAAGAATGAGTCGAAGGGGGAGACCAGCAGCTAGGGAAGGCCGTGCTGTTGAGGGGGCTGCTGATTATGCTGCTATGTTTGAGGCCATGATGACTTCGATCATGAGAAGAATGCCAGCTCCAGGGCCAACGGTAGATGTTGGAGTTCAAGTTCAAACTCCAAAACCGGTGGATTTTGCTAAGCTGTGTAAAGACTATACTGCTCTTGGAGGAAAGGTTTTCTTAGGAACAGAATCAACCATAGAAGTCCAGAGATGGATAGATGCTTATAGAAGGATCTTTGGTGACTTTGGAATCGAGGATGCAAACAAAAGGAAGCTTGCATCAAGACAGCTTCAGGGAAGAGCTTCTGAATGGTGGAACTCTATCACCATTGATACTCCAGAGGAAGAAATTACTTGGGAGCAATTCCAAGTCAGATTTGAAGCTAAGTTCATTTCTACAGCTCAGAAATCCATTCTGTTTAAGAAATTTATGGAACTCAAGCAAGGTGGAAGACCAGTTCTTGAGTATGTTTCGGAGTTTGAAGCCTTGTCCAAGTATGCTCGGTCGTATATTGAATTTCCTTATCAGAAGAATGAGAAGTTTGTGACAGGCTTGGACTCTTATCTTGGGAGACAGTTGGTGGATCATCTAGACAATCCATTTGAGAAGATTGTGGAGATGGATCTCAGGCACGAGAATCTGTTTCCTAAAGAAGGATCTGTTGTTGCTGTGACCAAGGAGGAGTCTAAACCACAGCAAGGTGGAAACAAGAAGAGGAAGCAGCAGTAGTAGAAGGGTAAGGATGGCCAGAAGAAGCCGAAGGGCGAAGTGACCTACTACAATTGTCAGCAGAAGGGCCATTTCTCCAAAGATTGTAGGAATTCGAGAGTGCCGGTGAAGTGCCACAGCTGTGACAAGTTGGGGCATATCAGGAAGAATTGTCCGGAACCAAGGAAGGACAAGCAGATTGTGCAAGCTTATGCTTTGGGGGCTGTTCCATCATCTTCAAAAGCTCCTACTATGGAAGAGAAAGGAAAGAGTGTGGTGGTTCAAGGTACCCTTTTCGTTTGTGGTGTTCCAGTTAGAGTGTTATCTGATACTGGAGCGTCGCATTCTTTTGTTTGTAATGAACTTGTAGGCCGGTTGGGTTTGGAACCGGATATTGTTGATAGACCATTGGTTGTGACTAATCCAGTTGGGGGTTCGTCTTGTTTGTGTATGATATGCCGTGGTCTGGTTGTATCGAGTCATGATTGCTTTTTTGTTTGTGATTGTTTTGTTCTAAACTTTGAGGGGTTTGGAATTATTTTGGGCATGGACTGGCTTAGGAAGTATGCGGCAAAGGTTGATTGTGAAAGGCTGGAGATGACAGTCGAGAATGTGGAGGGCGAAATGTTGTGATACGATGTAAGCATGAGGAAGGCGTCTTCATGAGCTTCATGTATTCGCTGGTTGTTCCACGAGATGGACTGTCATCGGTGCCAGTCGTAAATGGATTTGAGGATGTCTTTGATGAGGTCAAAGGGTTACCGCCGCATAGAGAGATCAAGTTTCGCATCGATCTAGTGAACGAGCCAGGCCGGTTGTGATGCCTCTTAGGCGGATGGCGCCTAGGGAACATCAAGAGTTGAAGGTGCAAGTTAATGATCTTTTACAGAAAGGATTCATTCGGCGTAGTGTGTCCGAATGGGGTGCACCAGTTGTGTTTGCAACCAAAGCGGATGGATCGTTGAGGTTGTATGTGGATTATCGTGAACTGAATAAATGACTTGTTTGATCAGCTTCACGAAGCCAAAGTGTTTTCTTAGATGGATTTGGCAACGGGATTTCACCAATTGAGAGTGGCAAAGGATAGTGTGCCGAAGACTGCTTTTAGGACACCATCTGGTTTCTTTGAGTGGCTGGTAATGCCGTTTGGATTGACCAATGCACCAGCATATTTTGTGGATCTTATGAATAGAGTGTTCAAGGATCAGTTGAACAAGTTCGTACTTGTGTTCGTAGATGATATTTTGATTTATTCCAGAACTGAAGAAGAGCACAAGACGCACTTGCATATTGTTTTGGAGACTCTACGAAAACATCAGCTGAAGGCTAAGTTTTCGAAGTGTCACTTCTGAAAGAGTGAGGTGAGGTTCTTAGGTCATATTATCTTTGGAAATGGAATAGCGGTTGATCCCACCAAGGTGGCAGCTGTCCAGGATTGGGTTAGACCTAAGAATGCATCGGATGTGAGAAGTTTTCTTGGATTAGCAGGATATTATCGTCGGTTTATCAAAGATTTTTCCAAGATAGCTGCACCATTAACAGGATTGACGAAAAATAACGAAGTGTTCAGATGGGATGCTAACTGTGAGCAAGCTTTCGGAATCCAGAAAGAGCGACTAACAAGTGCTCCTGTTTTGACTATTCCAAGTGGAAATGATGAGATGGTGGTTTACACCGATGCATGTGGTACTGGACTTGGAGCAGTGCTGATGCAGAAGGGTAAAGTTGTTGCATATGAAAGTCGACAACTGAAGCCGCATGAAAGGAATTATCCGACTCATGATTTGGAGTTAGTGGCGATTGTATTTGCTCTGAAGATGTGCAGACATTATCTATTGGGAGTCTGATTTGAGTTGTTTACAGATCATAAGTCATTGAAGTATCTTTTCTCCCAGAAAGATTTGAATCTTCGACAGCAATGATGGTTGGAGTTTTTAGCATCATATGATTTTGGTATAGCCTATACTCCGGGAAAGGGTAACGCGGTGGCAGATGCGTTAAGTCGAAGACATGCAGGATTGGGAGCCATGTTTTCAGAATGGAAGAGTCTCGAGTTTTTGGCTAGATTTGACTTCAGGCCCAGATATGAATTGAAACCTGAGATGTTGGCAAACTTATCGATAAGACCTACTCTTGTGGAAAGGATTGGCGAGAGCCAAAAGCGAGACGATAAGCTTGTCAAGATTATCCGTGATTTGGAATCGGGGTTGGATCCAGAGAAGGATAAAGGATTCGAGGTCGATCGAGAGGGTTGGCTTCGGAAGCAAGGACGACTGGTTGTTCCCGATACAGATGAATTGAGAAATGAAGTTTTAAAGGAGAGTCATCACTCGAAGCTGACAATTCATACAGGTGGAAATAAGATGTACCGAGATATGAAGAGAACCTATTATTGGGAAGGCATGAAGAAGGATGTTGGAAATTTTATTTCCAAATGCATAAACTGCCAGTTGGTAAAAGCCGAGCAGAAGAAGCCCAGTGGATTGCTTCAGCCATTAGAAGTTCCTACATGGAAGTGGGAGCAAATATCGATGGATTTTATCGATGGTCTACCTAGAACAAGGGCGGGAAATGAAGGGATTTGGGTCATCGTAGATCGATTGACTAAGAGTGCAAGATTCATTCCTGTTCGATCAACTAGGACTGCATCGAAATTGGTTGAGTTGTATGTTAAGTGGATAGTTCGATTCCATGGTATTCCGAAGAGTATAGTGAGCGATCGAGACCCATTGTTCACTAGTGGATTTTGGAAGAGCTTCCAGGAAGTTTTGGGAACTGAGTTGTGTTTGAGTACAGCTTATCATTCCCAAACAGATGGTCAGACAGAGAGAGTCAACAGAGTTTTGGAAGATCTCCTCAGAGCATGTGTTTTAGACTTCGGAGGATCATGGGAAGATCATCTTCATTTGGTGGAATTTGCATATAATAACAGTTACCAGTCAAGTATTGGTATGGCACCATATGAGATATTGTATGGAAGACCGTGTAACTCTCCGACATGTTGGCTGGAAACAGGAGAAAAGTTGATACTTGGGCCAGAAATGATTCGACAAACTTCAGATTGCATAGAGATTATTCAGCAACGAATGAAGGTAGCCCAGGACCGTCAGAAAATTTATGCCGATAAGCGTCGTAAGGATTTGGAATTCGACGTAGGAGATATGGTTTTTCTGAAGATTTCTCCACTGAAGAATGTTATTCGTTTCGGGAAGAAAGGGAAATTGACTCCGAGATTTGTTGGACCATTCCCGATCATCGAGCGAACTGGAAAGCTCGCCTATAAATTGGAATTAGCAGAAAAGATGTAGGGTGTGCACAATGTTTTTCATGTATCGTATCTACGGAAGTATGTGCACTACCCGAATACGGTGGTTTCTGCTGATAGTTGTGAGGACTTTGAGATTGATCCAATCGTTGAGAGACCTCGTAAACCGCTTCGTGTTGTGGAAACTGACACGAAACAGCTTAGGAGGAAGGTAGTCAGGTTGCTCATGGTATAATGGAGTGATGATGTTAACGACTGTACATGGGAGGAGGAAGAGAGGATGAAGGCAGCTCATCCTGAACTCTTCGAGGTATGGCCTTAAGGTGTCGTGACATCTCATGAATTTGTAACTTGTCCTAATTTTAGAATTCTGCATGCTAGGTTAGAAATTGGATGCATGGGTTGTTGGTTGCTATGGATGGTAGGCATGCGGAATAGTTTATAATTGCTCTTGATTGTTTGGAATTTCGAGGGCGAAATTCCTAAGGGGGAGAGAATGTAACGACCCGTATTTTACGTGTCGATAAATCGTAAAATAGTTGCCATTAAGTCGTTAGTATTGCTTAAGTCGTTCTGAGTCTAAGCCGTATGTTAGTTTAGGTCGGCTGAGCAACCCAAGTCATGTGAACGACTTAGAGAAGTTATTGGTAGTGGTTGCCGACTTAAGGGTTAACAGCTTAAGGTGTTTGCCGACCTATAAAAGTAAGCAACTTAAGAGATTGGCCGATTTAAAAAGTGAACGACCTATAGGATTTGACCGATCTAAAGATTTGACCGACTTAAGGGATGAGACCGACCTATAGTTGTGACTGACCTATAGGGGGTGAGTGACCTATAGGAACTGACCGACCTAAGGAATTGACCGATCTAATATTCAACGACCTAGTGGTTAGATCTGTGTGTTGAGATAGGTCATGAACGAGTTAAGGTTAGGTCGGCTATGCCATGTTATAGTTAGGTCGTTCGAGCGACTTAAGGTAATAGGTTAAGTCGTTGGGTCGGCTATGTAGTTAGGTCGCTAGGTCGTCTCCTGTGTTGAGTCGTTGAGTCGTCCAAACGACTTAGGATTTAGGTGGAAATGCGGCATTGTGTTAGGTCGCTAAGTCGTATCCTGTTGAGTCTTAGGTCGTGCCTAAGTATTAGATCGTGTGTGTTAAGTCGCGCGCATGTGTTAAGTCGCGCATAGGCCTGAGTCGTAAGCAGGGAGGTCCATTGAGTCGGTAGGCCGTGGGATTGATGATTCGTAAGTCGTGGGGCCTTGTTAAGTGGTGACCGACTTAAGGGGGCGAACGACTTAAGGATTCGACCTATAATTACACTGCCTTATCTCACTTTTTGGGACCGGATTTTGAAGCGACGAAGTGCTGCCATTTTGAGAGCTCGAGTGCTACACTTCTTCACTTCTTATCTCTTCTCTAATCTAGTGCTTCCTTCCATCCAAGATTGAAGATCAAATCGAAGATCCAAGAGCCAAGATTGAAGATCTACATTCTTCAAAGAGAGACTTCATCGTTTGAAGCAGAATTTTGACGGATCAAGCTAGATCCTTCACTGTCCATATCTGAAGTGTGTTGTTTTTGAGGTGTTTAGGTGATTCGGTGAGTGGTGGTTATCTCTCACACAGACCCAAAGGAGTATATTGGATCGGTGGCTTGTTTGTGTGTTAAAGATAGTGATTTCATGCATTTTCCTTAAGTCTGCATGTAGATCCATCGTTCATAAAGTTTTGATATCCACTTCACTACATGTTAACTGTTAACCCCACTGAAGTTTGGGCCGACTCATCAGATAAAGCATTAAGCGACTCAGAAGATTTACGACTCACCATGAGTCGTTAGCGGTTCAAGTGTGCAAATCAGAAAGCCAAGTACAATTAACTCACGTACGACTCAATGACCGAAGAAGGAACTCACCGACTCATATGATCTAGGTCCGACTCATCAAAGACCGACTCAGCTAGTCTCCGACTCAACTGTTGTGCGACTTATGGAAGTTTCTGACTCAGCGACTCATGACTCAGCGACTCATGACTCAGCGACTCATGACTCAAAGACTCATGGTTCAACGACTCAACAGGTTCGCGACTCATCCTAAGGAACGACCTAAGGAATGTCACGACTTATGGATACCTACGACTTACGATAAGTCGAGTACGACACATGCTAATATGAGAGGAGTTATGATAAGTTGACTCGGGAACGACTTATCTCTTGGGACCAAGCCAGCAGTTCGACCTTGAGTTAACGTGGGGCGACTCACCATGACTCGTCCACGACTCAAAATCGTTGAGTCGTAACCCATCGCCACAATGCCTAGGAAAATTGACTCGGACACGACTCAAGACTTGTCATGAAATCCAGCAGAGGAATAAGCCATGAAGAAGGGAAAGGTTGGTTTTATAAGTCAACCACGACTTAGCCTGACTCGGGGACGACTTAGCTTGAGTTGGTCACGACTCAGGACTTATGCGCAGAATTCATGTCCAAGCTTGCCTATAAATACATAGCCACCTCCAACATTCAAAGGACTTTTGGCACATTCTCTTCATACACCGTTACCTTGCTGCATTGAGAACTTCATCAACACTTAGAGCTTTCAAGATTAGAGGAATACATCAAAGAACTTCACGAAGAAACCACACATCTTCAACGTGAATTTAAAGACTTTAATCGACATTGAAGCTTAAGACTTGTTCCAAATCACTTGTAGCTTGAAGTATATTGTACTTGAGAAGAATTGTATCAGCTTGTAACAAGATTATTAATAAAAGTACTTAGAGTGGACGTAGGCTATACCCTTAAGCCGAACCACTATAAAATTGTTGTTGTTTACTGCTTTTCTGCTATTACTTGCTTGTAATTCTTTCCCGATCTATCGGGTGGTGCTTTCACAACTACACTTCACACACCGGGGTGTTAGCGTTCACATTTTAGCGTTAACATTTTTGGTGCTTTCACTGAGAACCCAACTCAGGAAAACTGTCATCATTGCTTCACAGAGATTTGTAGAAAGAATTTCTTTAAAAACCAGAAGTCTATCTGAGATTATGGCTCCTGGAAGGAAAAGTAGATCTGTCAGATCTGGAAACATTCAAGAGGGAACCTCCGCTTCCCCTGTGCCTAATCAACCCACTCCATCTGTTGGAGTTACGAAAGCGGAGTTGGATGCTGTGATTCTAGGGCTAAACCAGCAGATAAACGCCCAAAATGCACAATTAGAGGCTCAAAGTGCCCAGAATGCTCTGATTCTGAGTAAGTTGAACGACTTACTTGGGGCAAACAATCAACCGGCTGGTAATGAAAGGAACTATGCTGGCAACGTTCATGATGATAATGAAAGGAATGCTCCTGAAAGGGCTACTAGTCCCTTTGAGTAGGCAGTACCTGAGGCCGGTGGATCTAGAACTCGGCATGATGAGGAATATCTTTCTGGAATGGTCCGGCAGATCATGAAAGAAAGTATGCAAAGGGTTGAAGATGAGAAGGAATGAGGTTTCGCCCCAAGCAAAACTCCGTTTACTGAAAGAATCTTAAAGGCGGAATTTCCAAGGAAGTTTGTCCCTCCGACTATCCCAGCTTATAAAGGGACAAGTGACCCGAATGAATTCTTGTATAAATATGATTGGCACATGACAGGTGCCAGAGCCTCGGACGAAATAAAGTGCCGATATTTCCCCGTATACCTGGAAGGTGTGGCTCTACTATGGTTCACCAAGTTGCCAGTCCGATCTATTGATCAGTTTTCAGACTTGACCAGAAAATTCAAGGAGCAGTTTAGACTATATGCTTCGAAGGCCAAGGACATCATGTCACTGTCAAGTTTAGAGCAGAATCCTGGTGAATCTATCAGATCTTTCTTGAACCGCTTTAATATAGCGCTGGCCGAGGTGGACAATGCTGAACCACGAATGATATTGACTTATCTGATGAGAGCTATTGATAAGTCAAGCGAATTTGGGAAATGGTTAAATATGAAAGAGCCAACCTCTCTCGAAAAGTTCTACAAAAAAGCAGATGAATTCATTCGCTTGGAAAGTCGTCCTTTGCCAGTAAAGACAGTGTTGGAGAAAGCAGAAGACAACACTGTCGCTCCACGCAAGAATGAATCGGTGGGGCAAAAAAGGGAGAATAATAATGGGAAGAAACAGGGTAATCTGAAGAAGCCCCGATCCTTCAAGCCATCAGAATATACTCCATTATCACATACGCCGGAGCACATCTACCTTGCCACTAAAGATTCCGTCGATTTCCCTAAACCTATCCCTTTGAGAACCGGGAAAAAAGCCATACAGAGTGGGAAATTCTGCCGCTTCCACAATCAACCCGGTCATGAGACTGATGAGTGCCGCCAGTTGAAAAATCTGATTGAAGAGTTGCTAAGAGAAAACAAACTGCAGCAATTTGTGAAGAAGAATAGCAACAATCCTGCATCGTCAAGTCAGGGGCAACAGGTTCCTGTTCATCAGCCTAGGACAGGTGAGAAAGCTACGGGACATGAATCTCGAAGGCCCGTTATCAATGTCATTACAGGAGGGCCTCACCCAGCTGGCAAGAGCTGGGGTGAGATGGAGAGATATTCCAGGGCTTTGAAATATGCTCCAGCCGAAGAAGACGTCTTTGTTTTAGAAGACACTACGCCCCTGAAACAACAGAAATCTTTCAACGATGATATTGTTTTCAGAGCCAGAGATTCCACAGGTATAGAAGCTCCTACCCTAGATCCCTTGGTCATCTCGGCTGGTATTGGACCGGCCATTGTCAGAAGAGTCCTCATTGACTGCGGAGCGTCATGTAATATCCTCTTCAAGAAGACATTTGACCAGATGAAAATCCCTATGATCGATGTACAAGCCTCATCACAGAAGATCGCTGGCTTCACTGGGGAGCCAAAGCAACCAATTGGGACCATCGATCTGCTTGTAGAACTTGGGGAAGCAGAAAGGAAAGTGGTCCGCAAGCAAACATTTGTGATTGTCGATGAGTTTTCTGCTTATAATGCTTTTCTTGGCCGTCCATCACTCGCAGCATTCAAAGCTATCCTAGCCCCGTGGTGCCTCACTATTAAATCCCTACTGACAATGGAGTAGGAGTTATAAAAGGGGATCAAAATGCTGCGCGAGAGTGCTATTTGACAGAGCTGCGAGAGTCAAGAAAAAGAGAAATGGGAAAGGATGCGGCAACCCCAGTCCGCATCAAGGAACCAGCCTTGTAGCAATTACAGGGCGGACCCTGCACTGGAGAGCACAGCGGGGCACGGAAAGAAATGGATCCCAGAAAAGCCAGTGCAGGGGAGAATAGAGTGGTACCGGTGGAAACGACAGTTCCGGTACCTGTTGACCCGAAGGACCCAAATAAGGTGTTGAATGTGGGTTCACAGCTTAATGTGTCAATTCAGAATATCTTGATATCTTTCCTGAAAGCAAATCTGGATGTCTTTGCTTGGACTCATGCCGATATGTGTGGAATATCTCCAGAAGTTGCAGTACACGCTCTGAATATTGACCCAAAGTTTACGCCAGTTAAACAGAAAAGAAGAACCCAAGGTCCAGAAAGGTCAGCAGCATTAAAAGAAGAAGTTGATCGACTTATGGAAAATAACTTCATCAAAGAATCTACATATCCGAATTGGGTTTCAAATCCTGTGCTGGTCAAGAAAGCTAATGGAAAATGGAGAGTGTGCATCGATTTTTCTGATCTAAACAAGGCTTGCCCCAAAGATTGCTTCCCGTTACCCAGGATCGATCAACTGGTAGACGGAACTGCGGGACATGAATTGTTATCTTTCATGGATGCCTACTACGGTTATAACCAAATCATGATGCACGAGCCGGATCAGGAGGATACAAGCTTTATCACAGATGTTGGACTTTATTGCTACAGAGTTATGCCCTTCGGATTGAAAAATGCAGGGGAAACCTACCAAAGACTTGTTAATGCTATGTTCAAACCGCAATTGGGCAAAACTATGGAAGTCTACGTCGACGATATGTTAGTGAAGTCCAGGAAAGCAGCAGATCACATTGAACACTTAGCAGAAATGTTCGCAGTCCTTCGGAAATACAGAATGAAACTTAACCCTCTGAAATGTACATTTGGGGTCGAGTCCGGAAAGTTCTTAGGTTTCATCGTCAGTGCTAGGGGCATTGAGGCTAGTCCAGCTCAAATTACTGCCTTGAAAGAAGTTAAAGCTCCTAGAACGAAGAAGGAATTGCAGAGTCTCAACGGAAAGGTCGCCGCCCTGAGTCGGTTCATTTCCAAAGCCACTGATAAATGCATCCCATTCTTTGACGCCCTGAAGAAAGGAAAGAAGAATTTTGAATGGACTTCCGAATGCCAAAAAGCCTTCGATGAGTTGATCCGTCATATGGAAACGCCTCCAATACTTTCTAGGCCAGGCAATGGTGAGGATCTTCTTATATACTTGGCAGTATCATCTCATGCTCTAAGTGCAGCGCTGATACGGGAAGACAAAAGGATTCAACATCCGGTTTACTATATCAGCAAAAGACTCACTGGGGCAGAGCTGAATTACTCCAAGTTGGAAAAACTCGCCTATTGCCTACTAGTTGCCTCAAGGAAACTGAGGCAATATTTCCAAGCTCATCCTATCAGAGTACTTACTGATCAACCTCTAAAGCAAGTCCTATTTCGCCCTGAAACTTCGGGTCGCCTTCTAAAATGGAACATTGAACTCAGTCAATATGACATCACTTATCACCCCCGAAAAGCAATCAACGGACAAGCTTCAGCTGATTTCATTGCAGAATTCACAGAGAAGGATAATGGTGAGGATGAAGCGATCAATGATTCCCCAATCCAGTGGAAGATGTATGTTGATGGCGCAAGAAATGACTACTGTTCTGGAGCCGGAGTGGTACTTGAAACTCCTGAAGGTCGATCATTATGTTATGCACTAAGATTGGAATTTCCTTCAACAAACAATGAAGCAGAATATGAAGCTCTTATTGCAGGTCTGAAAATCGCTAAAGAGCTAAACATTCGAGCATTACAGATCTTCAGTGATTCTCAGCTTATTGTATGCCAAGTCAAGAAGGAATTTCAAACAAAAGGTGGAAACCTACCTTCCTACTTGTCAAAGGCTTGGGAACTCCTATGTGAACTCGATCACTATTCAATAAGCCACATTCCTCGGGAAGAGAATATGAAGGCAGATTCCCTCGCAAAGTATTCAAGTTCTGGTGAAGCTCAACTATTGGGATTGGTCCCTGTAGAAGTCCTTTCAGCACCAAGTACAGACGAGATGGATATTGACTGGATTATGAATGTATCTCAAGAACAAGAGTCATGGATGACTCCAATACTGGACTACCTACTCAGAGGTTCTCTGCCAGAAAATTCGATAGAAAGACGAAAGCTACTAAGGAAAGCCTCTCGCTATGTAATTCAGGATGGCCGATTGTACAGACGGGGATTCTCAATGCCATTGCTTCGATGTGTATCCCGGGAAGAGTCCAAAACAAACCTAGCTGAGGTGCATGGAGGAGAATGTGGTGATCATTCAGGTGGTCAAACATTAGCAAAGAAAATTCTCCGCTACGGATATTTTTGGCCAGAAATTAATCGAGATGCTGCAGATTACTCCCGAAAATGTGACAGATGCCAAAGATTTGCCAAAATTCCTAGAGCACCTTCTACCGAACTCACACAGATGGTCAGTCCATGGCCGTTTGCGATTTGGGGAATGGATCTCATTGGGCCACTACCAACTGCCAAATCAGGGATTAAATATGCTATTGTTGCAGTTGATTACTTTACTAAATGGGCTGAAGCTGAACCATTGGCTACTATCACTTCTAAGAAAATGATAAGCTTTGTGACCAAGAATATCATTTGCAGATACGGTGTGCCTCAGAAAATAATCACAGACAATGGTACTCAGTTTGAAAGCGAGGAATTCCAGGACTTTTGCAAACGATTCAAAATCCAGAAAAGCTTTTCGGCAGTAGCTCATCCGCAGGCAAACGGGCAAGTGGAAGCAGTGAACAAGATCATCAAATCAACCATCAAAAAACAACTCGAAAGAGCAAAAGGTGGTTGGGTCGATATACTACCACTTGCACTATGGGCATACAGAACTACTCACAAAACTGCGACTGGGCATACTCCTTTTTCGTTAGCATACGGATCGGAAGCAATAATTCCGGTTGAAGCAGAGGTCCCTTCACACAGAAGAACCCATTTCAATCAAGCAGAAAATGAAAAGCTACAACTTGAAGCGCTAGATCTCCTTGATGAAAAAAGGGATGAGGCTAGTCTCAGAATTGCAGCTCATCAGCAAAGGATAGCCAGACATTTCAATTCCAAAGTTCGTCAACGAAGCTTTGAAATCGGAGATCTAGTCCTGAAAAGAATTATGACAGCGACAGGTGTGTTTGGGCCAAATTGGGAAGGACCATATGTCATAGGTCAGAAGCTTCTTGACGGCACATTCAAACTCACTACTGTTGAAGGAGATCAAATTCCAAGGGCATGGAACAGCAATCACTTGCGTACATACTTTACTTGAAAATTTTGTTGAAATATTGTAAAAAGAATTGTGAATGTATGATTCTTGTAATTGAAAGCAATTGTAAAACTGATGCAAGTGATTAATGAAAGAATATAAAGTGGATGTAGGCCCAAATTCTTGGCCGAACCACTATAAATCTTGTGTTCCTTATTTTTATTACATGTTTGCTTTATTTTCGATATAAAAGTACATAGAATGTATTGCTGAAATGTCGATTTAAATTTTTGCAGACAGTGGAAATAAAACTTGCGCATAATAAGACCGAGCGATTCTCACCATCATTCAACAAACAAATTTCAAGTCACAAAGGCCCCGAATTCAAATCCTAGATAGGAAATACTTCAATTGAACGGCTAATGATTTCGATAGAAACGAGCCCTTGCTGATAAATTGAGATTGTTTGAACAAACAAACATCCAATTAGGAAGCTAGTGCTCGTTCTCACGAACTTGCCTGACAATGAAGTACACTTCCTTGGATTAAACAAGCTACTTGCAAGAAAAGGGGAATGAAAACTTGAAAAGAAAAAAAAAGAAGAGGATCGTTGAAAAGGCATAAGCAAGAAGACAAGGAAACAACCAAAATCCATCATCGGCAGCACAAGTCCTCTTCAGAGGCACAACTCTTCGGAGGATAAAAGACCTCTAATGGGTCATATGCCACAAAAAAGAAAGTTCTCTACTCAAGCAAAAAAGATTGGAGGAGTCATGACCCTCCAACCATGAGAGAGTAACTTCCAGGCGATGAAAACCCTTTCTGAGGCACATTTCACCAGGAGTTGAAGTGAAATAGCCGCTCTTCGGAATTTCACTTCACCAAAGTTGAAATGCAAACAAAATAAAGCCCTCTTCGGAGGCCCATTTCACCAGGAGTTGAAGTGTTATGACCGCTCTTCGGATTTCACTTCACCAAAGTTGAAATGCAAACAAAATAAAGCCCTCTTCGGAGGCCCATTTCACCAGGAGTTGAAGTGTTATGACCGCTCTTCGGATTTCACTTCACCAGAGTTGAAATGCAAACAAAATAAAGCCCTCTTCGGAGGCCCATTTCACCAGGAGTTGAAGTGTTATGACCGCTCTTCGGATTTCACTTCACCAAAGTTGAAATGCAAACAAAATAAAGCCCTCTTCGGAGGCCCATTTCACCAGGAGTTGAAGTGTTATGACCGCTCTTCGGATTTCACTTCACCAGAGTTGAAATGCAAACAAAATAAAAGCCCTCTTCGGAGGCACATTTCGCCAGGAGTTGAAGTGTAACAACCGCTCTTCGGAATTTCACTTCACCAAAGTTGAAATACAAAATAAGATAAAGACCTTCCTGGAAGCCCATGTTTCACCGAGATTGAAATAAAACTTCCAAGTGTCGAAACGTGAAAAGGCTTTCCTCGAAGGCACAACTCTTTGGAGGTACACGTTTCACCAAGAGTGAAATAAAACTTCCAAGTGTTGAAACGTGAGAAATCCCTCCTCAGAGGTACAACCCCCTCCCGGGGACACAATTAAGAAGAAAGACCTCTTCGGAAACCTACGTTTCACCGAGATTGAAATAAAACTTCCAAGTGTTGAAACGTGAAAAGGATTTCTAAGGCATAACTCTTTGGAGGTACACGTTTCACCGAGATTGAAATAAAACTTCCAAGTGTTGAAACGTGAAAAATCCCTCCTCAGAGGTACAACTTTCTATATATATAAAAAAAAAATCCTCATCAAGAGCATACTTTAACTTCCAAAGGAAGAGTAATTTACCTATTATGGAGAATGATCTTCCTCAAAAAAAAGGGGGGTTAAAGTACATTCAGAGGTCCGCTTTGCCACATAGAAGAATTCACTTGGCAAAATATATACATACGCAAAAGGAGAAAGTGATTTCTTCGAAGGACAAAGCGTAGAAACTTGTATGAAGGAAGTTGCACTCTACGAAAATTCTCTTCGAGAATGAAGTAATTATTCTTTAGAAAACGAGAGTGCAAGTCCCCTTAAAGTATACGATATTGCAGTAAGCTCATGGTATAGGGGCAACATGGTATAGTTACATACAAAGCGGTATAACTATGTCGGTAAAGTACGCTTAAACAACATACCACAAGCTCACCGCAACATCGTATAAATAAAACTTGTGCAAAAATGAATAATAAATGCATTCTCAAATTCAAACAGAAGTTTGTACAAACGAAGAATCATTTTATTCAACTATAATGCAGATACAGGTTTCAAAATAAAAGCGGGGGCCGGTACCCGCACAACTCTCGGCCAGTTCATACAAAAGACAAAAAGCTAAAGTCTTCACTTCTTTTTACTGCCTTTGGACCCTTTACCCGGCCGAATGACCAGCTCTTCAGGTCGGCCAGTGGGTATAAGGGAGGAAGGAGAGGAAGGCGCAGCTGGCCCAACTTCTGGCTCCTCTTCAGTGGCAGTGATTATCTTCCCTCTCCTCCTTGATGCTCCTTGCTTCTTTCTCCTCTTTGAGGAAGACTCACTTCCTGGAGTGACAAGTTTAGATAGAGTTATGTCGTCAGAAGGAGTCCGCTCCGGAGATATGTCGCCTCCCTCAAGTCTCTCATCTTTCTGCTCTTGCGAAGCAATGGGATCATCCAGGCCATGGAGAGCCTCTATTTGTTCCTCCTGTGACCCAGGCTGCGAAGCAGAAGGAGGAGCCACCTGAAGAGATGGAGGAGGGATTACCGGAGAAGTAGAGATTTGAGCAGTGCTTGATACTTTCTCTACAGAAGAAAAGAGGTTAAAGTCAGTAAAGAGAGGAGATGAAGGTTCACCAATAAAGTCAGTAAAGAGAGGAGATGAAGGCTCATCAAGGTTGAGAAAATAGCCAAGGAGCTCATGAAACTCATGCGAAATAAATGAGTAACCCGCTTGAGTAGAATTGACAGTAGCGAGATTAACAGTGAAGTTACCTGGAGAAGCTGGTTTCCTGATATCGACTTCATAAGCTTGCGCATTAGCGCTCTCATCACCCTCGTCTCCACCTTGTATGCTTGTAATCTCAGTGGTAACTTTGGTGGGAGATGCAAGATGGGAACTGGAACCAATAATGTCGACTTCAGACGAAGAAGGTGGCTGGACTAGAGTAGTTGAAGTGGTTTTTCCCAGCCGGTCCCCTTCCGTCACTTCAGTTCTTAATTTGGCAAGTTGTTCCTTTCCTTTGGCAAGGGCAGCGCGAGCGTCATCATCAAAGTAATGCCTTTCCAGGGCTGATTCGTCATAACCAGCACCTTCAGCACCAAGCATATTAAGGGCGGCCTCCCACACCTCAGCTAAAGTGATTTCATACTTGGGACCTAGAAAAGCGAGGCTTCCACGCCCCAAGACGCTGTGCAAGTAGAAGTCGAATAATGTTGAGCTGATGCTGTTTTTGGTCGCCTCATGAGATTCTTCAGCTGCGATTCTGCCGGCGACAGCCTCATCATGCTCCCTTTCAGTTTTGGCAAGCTGAAGCTTAAGCATTTGTATCTCCGCCTCCTGGGAGTTGTTTTTCTTTCGGAGCTCAGCAATATCAGTAGCATAGCCTTCACTGATTCTTTTTTGTACTTCGAGCCTGTCTTCGGCATCCCTTTGGCTAGCGTGAGCGTCTCTCACTTGTTTCAGGAGCACTTCTTCTTTTTGAGAATAGGAAGTAGAGGAAGCAGCAAGCTCATGTTTTAATTCCTCGACTTTTGCTTCAAGCACCTCATTGTAAGAAGCAATGCTCCTCATTTCGGTGTCGTGTTGCTCAACGACCTTTTGCCATTCGGCCTTATCGTTTTCCATAGTAAGCATGGCCTCTATGTTGGCACGGTTAACCCTTTGAAGCTCGTCAACAAGTTTTTGCCAGTTTGACATCCTCTCAATATCGAGCTTGACGGCATCAAGATTGCGCAACATGGCAGACTTGTCGATGGGGACCAAGTCTAGGTCGAACCTCACTCCCTTAAGGCACCATTGAGGAAACCGGCTCTGCAGAGTGGCAGGACCCGGTCCAACTTGAAATTTGGGTCTGCTAATTATCGTTTGAATGTCTGATTTCCCAAGAGCGGGAGAGTCAGAAGGAATGTCGAGCGAGGCAGGAGTAGTAACTTTCTCAGGAGTAGTAGAGGCCTGCTTTTCACTGTGACGGGCTCGTTTGCTTAAGTCTTCACCCATGTGACCTTTTCCTCGATCGTCATGAGATTTTCTCTTGTGGGAGTCATCGCCTTTTTGCCAAGAATCATGGCGCTCTTCTCTCTCCCTTCTTCCACGACGTTCTTCTTCAGTCCTCCTTTCATGAGCCTTTCGGGCAGCCCTTTCTTCATCAGATTCTCTGTAGGAGGAAAAGTAACGCCTATAATCATATTGACCACGCCCCCCGTAGCGTTGGAAATCCTGATAATATGATCCGCCGCGTGTCATTGAAGGATCTGAAATAAGAAAAGATAAGCTTTAGAAATCTTTAAAGTATGAGAAGATAAGTGCATAAATGTGCTGGAAAATCCTTAGTTGTGTGTGAAGTGCAAACTACTCGCGTTGGACTAACGAACCACTCCTCAGTTGGGGGGAAGTAATAGGTCCCACTGTCGGTGACAATTCTTGGGATAAAGGAGTTGGAGTCTGTTGGAGGGCAGATGTCGTTTCAATCATCGGGGGTACAGTTTTACCACAGGCAGGGTCATCTTTAAAGAGCTCTTGGGAAGTGACGATTATGTCACTTAAATCCCCAAAGACGTCATCACCATCATGCCCAACCTGATTCCCTCCATCAGCTCCTTTGTCGGCACTCTTCCTGGTTTGGGAAAGGGGCTCCTCTTCTTCTTCAATTATGGGAGCAAGTGCGGGCTTTTCGGAGGGTCCCGCATCATCTCTTGGAGTAGAGCACTTTACTAGTAAGGTTTCTGCAGAAATTTCTCCTCGCATGTGCTCTTTAGTGGAGATCGGAAGATCAGGAGTTTTCACCGGAGAATCAGGAACCTCCGTTGGAGCTTCATGAGGCTGAGTAAAGCGAGAGGGATGGAGGAGTTCATATTGATGTAAAAATTCATCGTTTAGCAGAAACTTTATGCTCCCCTCTTCTACCGGCACGGCATTTAATCTTTCAAAAATTTTCTTAAGACTTGGGTCCCTAGCAGGGGGTGGAAGTGCTAAAACAGGAAAAGAATGAAATTAGCAACTGAGAGTTCAGATCTCGAGAAAGTTTCAAAACGGAAAAAGTAAAGACAGGAAATCTTACTTCCCACTCTCCAGATGGCATAAAACCCTGGAGGGCAGCGAACAAAGAAAAACTGATTCAAAAATCCGTGAGCACTTTCGGAGAGATCAGTAATAAGTTTGCGGTTTCGAGCGCTTCTTATAACCACGATGGAGGGATGGTCTTTAATTTTCGTGAATGAGCAAAAATAGCAGATCTCCCCGAAGCTTGGTAATCGATCCAAAACTCTCCTAAATAGAACACATAACCCCATCAGAATGGCGTAGCCATTGGGGTGTAATTGGAATGGAGAGATAGACAACCGAAGCAGGAACTGTTGAAGAAAGTCATTAAAAGGAGGAATAGCGCCGTTCAAGCACATTTGGCGATTAACAGCAACAAAGCCAAGAGGGGGCCTATCCGCGGTGTCATTTGGCCCCGGAAGTAAGACGTCAGCATCATCAATGCCAAACTGGACGCGCAGTTGGTTAAACACCCGCTGATTCAAAGTTGTGGATGTTCTCTCCGGAGGGTTATCTACAGGGATAGCTACTGGGAAGACATCTTCAGCCTGGCCCATCGGCTCTTCTTGATGAGAGGTCATTCTACACAAGCAACTGGATGTTCAAATGCGAAGGTGCGCGTTTCCTAAAAAGTGTGAAGTGTTGTGCAAGACTAATAAAAAGTGACAAGTATATTTAACTGGAATTATACTGATCGATGCTTGATCGATTGTAAACATTTCAGAACTTGTTAATCTAAAGCTCAAGCATAATATTAGTGCAAGCGGGTCGATTTCTATTGACTATTTCAGCATTGCTTTGGTATTTTGTTTGAAATTGATAAGTTAAAGGCACTTCATACACACAATTTATTCAAATTAATCATCTATTGTTAACTAATCTGTCATTCGATGTGGGCAGTCAATGACAAGTATATTCATCCCAGTTTTCTGTGAATGTTGTATTGAACAGGTTATTAGCCTGCAAGTCAAAATAACCTGTGAATGAGTGCAATAAAATTCAATAGTTCGAAGTTAATGCAATGGTCCAATGTTCAAACAGAATTTACACAAGTCATAACCCATCAACGGTTCAAAAGTTCTGAGTCGGCAGTGCCCTAAGCCATGAGTCGTGGAGATAAGGAGATTATCTCCAAGTCTTATCTCGGCAACGACTCAAGGCTAAGTCTTATCTCGGCAACGACTCAGGGCTTAGGTCGTGGAGTATGTTAAAGGAGCTCTGGGTCAAAATAATAAGGAAATCTCTAAGTTTTATCTCGGCCGCGACTCAAAGGTTTTATCTCGGACGCGATTCAAAGGTTTTATCTCGGCCACAATTCAGGGGTTCTGTCTCGGTCGCGACTCAAGGCTCAAGTCGAGGAGCATGATGAGTCGTACCATGATTAAATCGTGAGGGTCACTGGGTCATACGAAAGGAGCCGAGTCAAACCTACAGCAGCATTCGAATCAACCATTCGACCCATTAACCCAATAAACCCTCATTCTACAACCCTAGTCTTATCGCATCAAGTAGATCGCCTCGAGTCGCAGATCATTGGATCAGACAATCCTCAATCCATCAATGATTAGGGCAACCTAACTCGCAAAGCTCAAGGGGATAAATTGAAGATAAGGACGGTGCGCACAGGGAAATAATGATCGACAATCAGAAAGGAGGCGAAATTGCTTACGTGGTGTGATGTCAGAGATGATCGGAGGAGATTTTGAGTTGAAATTGCTTTTGGGAGCTTGGAGATGTGTTAATGGCCGAAAACGACTCACGAGATCGGTAAAAGAAGAAGAAGATAAGAATGACGATTCATGCTATTTATATACCAAGGTAGTAGGATATGAGTCGGCACACGCGGGGTAAGATAAGTCGAAGCACGCGACCTACGACTTAGGCGTGTGCTTCGAGGGGCAAATGTTAACCCCACTGAAGTTTGGGCCGACTCATCAGATAAAGCAATAAGCGACTCAGAAGATTTACGACTCACCATGAGTCGTTAGCGGTTCAAGTGTGCAAATCAGAAAGCCAAGTACAATTAACTCACGTACGACTCAATGACCGAAGAAGGAACTCACCGACTCATATGATCTAGGTCCGACTCATCAAAGACCGACTCAGCTAGTCTCCGACTCAACTGTTGTGCGACTTATGGAAGTTTCTGACTCAGCGACTCATGACTCAGCGACTCATGACTCAGCGACTCATGACTCAACGACTCATGGTTCAACGACTCAACAGGTTCGCGACTCATCCTAAGGAACGACCTAAGGAATGTCACGACTTATGGATACCTACGACTTACGATAAGTCGAGTACGACACATGCTAATATGAGAGGAGTTATGATAAGTTGACTCGGGAACGACTTATCTCTTGGGACCAAGCCAGCAGTTCGACCTTGAGTTAACATGGGGCGACTCACCATGACTCGTCCACCACTCAAAATCGTTGAGTCGTAACCCATCGCCACAATGCCTAGGAAAATTGACTCGGACACGACTCAAGACTTGTCATGAAATCCAGCAGAGGAATAAGCCATGAAGAAGGGAAAGGTTGGTTTTATAAGTCAACCACGACTTAGCCTGACTCGGGGACGACTTAGCTTGAGTCGGTCACGACTCAGGACTTATGCGCAGAATTCATGTCCAAGCTTGCCTATAAATACATAGCCACCTCCAACATTCAAAGGACTTTTGGCACATTCTCTTCATACACCGTTACCTTGCTGCATTGAGAACTTCATCAACACTTAGAGCTTTCAAAATTAGAGGAATACATCAAAGAACTTCACGAAGAAACTACACATCTTCAACGTGAATTTAAAGACTTTAATCGACATTGAAGCTTAAGACTTGTTCCAAATCACTTGTAGCTTGAAGTATATTGTACTTGAGAAGAATTGTATCAGCTTGTAACAAGATTATTAATAAAAGTACTTAGAGTGGACGTAGGCTATACCCTTAAGCCGAACCACTATAAAATTGTTGTTGTTTACTGCTTTTCTGCTATTACTTGCTTGTAATTCTTTCCCGATCTATCGGGTGGTGCTTTCACAACTACACTTCACACACCGGGGTGTTAGCGTTCACATTTTAGCGTTAACATTAACCTATGCTAGTTCATTCATCAAGTATTACTTAGAATTCATGAATGTTAGATTTGGACTCTTTATTTACGAAATTGTCATTATTGTTATAACATTTCTTTGGATCTTGTTTGAATGATTGATTACTTGGATTAATGATTGATCTGATTGATTGTTATAAATTAGTTGATTGATGATTTGATTTGGACAAGTTGGTCGAAGATGATTCAAAAGCTAAGTGGAAAGGGTCTTGAATAAGGAAAGCTGCTCGTGGCATATGAAGCGGATGATAAAGCTCATATGGATAGATTTGATGATGATGTTGAGATGGGACTTTGCTATGATGCGATGAGGCAAAGCATGATGTTGAGATGGGACTTTGCTATGATGCGATGAAGCAAAGCATGATGTGAGATAGCCTTGGTTTAATCCAGTCGGGATCATCCCAAGCATGTTGATAATTCGGTGATATGGTTCGAGTTCGTTGATAATGGTTGGCTCAAGAGACGCTTGAGCTAGTATGAGAATAGTCGTCAAGGAGGATGACTAGGAGGCTGAGATTTCATCGTTGTTGAAGGTTCTAGCATGCTCAAAGCAAGAGTACGCTGGGCAGATTCGATAGTCCCAAGACCAATAGTTGAAGGTCTAGTACTCTGGGAAGATTCGATAGTCCTAGGCACGGGTCACGATGACGTGCGGAGTTATGTCTAGAACCGGGGTTACCATTAGCCCTTGACGGACGGCAGAAACAATGTGCCGGTCATTCAATTAACGGTGGTATCGAAGCAATGATAACAGTGATAGCCAGAGTCATGGATGTTTGGTTGTATCATCATTCGGTCTCAAGAGCGGTGCTTTTTGGGTGCTTATCTGATCTTGGTTTAGGCCTTGGGGGTTTGTACTTGGAAAACATCGACCTTGACTCGAGTGATGATTGCTCTACTTTAATTGTCTCCTTTGCTATGTTTGTTTCTGTTTAGTGTGTCTGGGGGCTATCACTGTAGAAAGAGGTGGAGTGGGAGGGTTGGATTCCTATTCCTTTTTCCTTTATGCTCTTTTGGTATGTTGTTAGTTAATTTACCGCTCACTAAGACTGTTGTCTGACTCAAGGTTTTATGTTCAACTCTTATTACCTTGGACTGCTCATCCATTTTGGCATTTGCAGACTAGGTAGCAGGTGACAGGTGCTTTTCTTAGTGACCAACGCTGTAGATGACGAAGACGAGCTGGAGGCTTTTGCATATTGTTTTTCTTACGATATGTGCTGGATGTTCCGCTGCTTGTATGATTCTCTGAGTGTTATGTAGTGAGGCTTGATGTATTGACTATTTAGATGTTTGTATCAAATTGTTTTGTAGTGTATTGATGAGATTCTATTTAGTGAAGCTTCACTATATATATTTCTCTATTGTATTTTATCCCTGCGCTGTGAGTAATACGATAGAGTTTATTGTGTTTACCTTACCTTTATGATCGTCCATGGCTGCCGGGCACGCCTTTCAACGCACTATATCCTTGTTTAAGTGCAGGAGTCATGGGCGGTCGTCACATATACTCTCAAAGATCTTAAGTAAAAAAAAAGGTTTTAAACTAATTGTCCTTAAGTTATTTGAGGCAATAATCGATTATTAAATGTTGTTAATTAAAGTTGAGAAAAATTTGGTTTCTTTTGAATTTTAATTAAGTAAACCCTTAAGGTGTTTTAAAATTAAATTAAGCGGGTATATGTTTAGGAAGGATATTCGTCTTAAAATTAATTAAGATTTGATAGAGTGATTAATTAATTAATAATTGATAATTATTGATTAATTAGTTAATTAAGAGGTTAATTAGTTTGTAATTGGAAATCGTAAATTAGATAATTAAAGATTGATAATAAAATTTTTGTTATTATTTAATTTAACAATTAATCAATAATTAATGATAAATTAATTAAGTATTTAGGTTGTAATTAGTGATTAATTAATTAGGTAATTGGAGATTAATCAAATTGTAATTAAGGATTAATTAACAGATAATTAAAGATTAATTAATTTGTTTGTTTAAAGGGTAATGGAGAATTACTCGATGGTAAATAGCCAAGTGATTGTGATTAATTTAAGTAAATTAGTTGGTTGATTAATTAAAGATAATCTTAATTGTTGATTAAGTATAATTAGCTAAATGAGAAGAAATTAAGGATTAATTACTTGGTGTAATTAATCAAAGAATTTGGGTAATTGAGTAGGAATGATTACTTAACGAGATTGATAAGTGTAATTGCTTAATAAAGTAATTGATGGATAAATTACTGGATGATGAGATTAATATAAGTGAAATTACTTAAGGGGAAATAATCAAAGGTTAATTACTTAGGAAAAATAATTCAGAATTAAATTACTTGGTGTAATTTATTAATTAATTAAGGAGTTGATTAATTAAGATTAGTTAATTACTGTTTAAGATTGTCTAAGGCTGATTAATGGAGGATTGATTACTGTAAAAAGGATAAGAATATTTCCTTTGTGTAATTAATGGAGAGTTAATTACTTATTGAAATTAACGATAATTAATCAAGGGTGATTAAGTAAAGGATGATTAATTAATTGATTTAATGGATAAGAAAGCAAGATTTATTGTGATGAAAGTAATTAATTTAACTATAAATGGGGATTAATAAATCATTACTAATGTATGGATTGATGATATTGATTGCCTTGGATGGTTTGAGATCTTAAATTAAGACAAGTAATGCTGTGTGACTTGGATGTTTTGGTGTATGATATGTTTAATTTAAATTATGATAATGTGGTTATCTATTAATGATGAATTGCTGAGTGAAAGGGTGACATCTTTTATTTAAAGTTGAATTGCATTTCACTTGAATAACATGTGCTATGATGGATTAAATCCGAAGAGACCAGAGTCCGGTATTAGTTAATACACGAAACCACTTCGATTCTTTACAGATTGATACGTGGAATAAATAGGATATAATGGAATGTTTAAGTGGATTAGACCATACAATCTAAGTTCTGGCACTTAGAAATTGATATGTTAAATAAATGATATCTATAACAGCTTGTGAAGTGAAAATTGATATAAATTACCCGGGTTTATATGAGTTATATACTTTTGTATTCCATGTTAGATGGATTTACACATGCTGGTTTCCAGCCTGACCCAGGTGTTACTCTGATGTAATGCTCCGGTCAGACCGAGTATTACAGATTTTCAGGTAAGGACGTTCTAGAGCTCAGAAGGCGAGCTGGATGGTTGGAACGTATGGAGTGTTTACTGCTGTGTATAGTATAGTTGGCTTGGACATGTTATTTTAAACTGTCCGGTGTATTGTAATGGTTTTAACTCTGATGTATAAAAATATAATTGTACTATGATGATTCTTCTTTGTAAAACCGTTATTCATGTTATATTATATTTTTATCCGCTGCGAATGTGAGGTTTCTGTGACTGGTTTATGTTTCTTCTTCTTTCTCTTTTCTTCTTTCCACTAACTATCTAGAATTTTCGGGATCGAAATTTCCGGGTCGTTACATTTGGTATTAGAGTAGAAGGTTAAGCGAGAACCTTGGCTCTGGTGGGATTACTTATTAAGGATATGGTCAATGGTACCCTAGAATGAGTTGAGTGAATATATATGAGAGCGTACTTGTTATTTTCTTATGTAAAGATTTTGAAAGATTTTATATAATAATATATTTTGATATATATATATATATATATATATATATATATATGTAAAGCAATATTTCTTTCTAATGAATATTAAGGGAATTGGTTGTTAAATTATTGGAATTAAATCAAGAAGTAATAGAATACAACCAAATTGAAATTGAATAAAGATAAGTTTGAAATAAATTCAAACGGAAATTAAAATCTTGAATTTGGGAAAGAGTTTCAGAATAAGATAATAATAAATTGGAATTCAAGTATGATAATTTGGGTCATTATCATAGATAATTGTTGTATTTAATAATAAAATGTAATAATGAGTGTAACAACCCGAAATTTTCGATCCCGAAAATTCCAGATAGTTATGAAAAAGAAGAAAGAGATGGGAAAAGAAGAAGAGAAACAACATCTCACATTCATAGCGGATAAAATATAATAATAAATAATAACAGTCTATAAAAGGATATTATATTTGTCGATTACATCTAATATACATCAGATTTTCACATTATATACAGTCAATGAATATTTACAATTATCACAGAATTACAATAATATAATTACAGCGGAAATATCCTACTTGTTCTTGCCATCCAGCTCGACTCCTAAGCACCCGCACATACCTACCTGGAAATCTGTAATACTCGGTCTAACCCGAGCATTACACCAAAGTAACACCCGGGTCAGGCTGGAAACCAGAGTGAGTAAATCCAACTAACAAGGAATACCAAGCAACAACTTAAATAAAACCCGGGATAACTCAAACCAATTTTACAAGTGCACAATATATTATAGACATAACTAATTTCACACATCCATTATCTAAGTACCAAAGCTTAGATTTAAATAGCCTACTTTCTTTTAATCACTTCATTCCAATATATGAATTTCACATACCAATCTATATTCTAAGTGGTTTTCGGGTATTGCCTAATACCCGACCCCAGTCTCTTCGAGACTCGTGTCATCCAAACCCAAATTATCAAAGTGAAATTCTCATCATTTCATATCAGGGATATCATCTCATTCAAGCATCCATTACCATTCCATCATTCATATCAATTTTGATCATTTCCAAATTAACTCAATTGATTCTAATGGAATTTCTAAACTCAACTATTTAGATTCCTTCATTTAACATTAATTAATTCTAAATCAATTAATTAGACAACCTTTAATTCCATCTTGATTAATCACCATGGATGAATTCTTTTCGATTCTATTTAAGTAATTATCCTTAAATAATTCTCGATGTTGATTAATCTTAACCCAAAAATCAATAAGTAGTCTTAATTACTTTATAAATAAATCAATTACTTCATAAGTGAATTGTCTATATTAATTACATTAATTCTTAATTACTTAGTAATTGATTTCTCATAAGTCATTATTTATTGACTTGATTTAATTTTAATTAATCAATTCTTAATTACATCAATTATTATATATATTAATGATTTCCACTTATATTTTAATTTATTCTAATCTAAATCAATTATTTTAATTCATCCAAAATCTCAATCATTCTCGATCAATCTCAACCTGTAATTATCTACTTTTTTCCCAGTAAATAAATAAATTATTCCTTAATTAACTATTTTAATTAATCTCTTAATTAATTACACAAGAATTTTTATTTTATTAATTACATTAAGTAATTACCTATCAAACATTAATTTATTGTTTTAGGTTAATTTAACTTAACCCCTAATTAATAAATTCAAACCCTTAATTACTAAATTAATTAGTACAATCATTAATTAATTGAATTAATTCATTACCCATTCAAATTATTTTACCTATTTAAGGAATCACCAATCATTAAACCCTTATTAACTCGAGAATCAAACAAAACCAAAGTCACAGATTATCAACACACATTCAATCAACTCAATCAATCAACCAATTATTTAAATTTAACCATTTAAATATAAGTAATACCAGACGAGTGAGGTTTACTCACCTTTGCTTTATTTGCAATCCAATCAAGATCTCGACTAGGTTGTCCATGGTTTTAGACCTTGTAAATGTCATTATATAATTTATCAATATTTGAATTAATTGAACAATTACATTCCCATTTATAAATTTACTACCCGATGGACTTATTATAAACTAAAATTTAAATTTCAACTGATTTCCCTCTAATAAAATATTTTTAGCAACTAAAATAATGGGATGAGTTTATTAGACAAATCTATCTCCATAAAACATCAATTTGAAATTAAGGTAATAAGTAAAAACATGCATATCTAGTCTCTTCCATTTCTGAACTACATAGATATATTTTTCGGAAAATAATTTATATACATTCTAAAAAAACCTAATTTTATAAATTCCATAACCATTCTAAAAAAAAAATTCCTGTATTTAGTTCTCTTCAAAATCATATTTACTAAATTAAATTAAAACAAAGCACTACCCTACTGCCCTGCGACCCGAGAACAAGACATGACCTCCTTCCAGATCCACCACGAACCACTGCACTGCAACATCACCAACTCGTCTCCAACCCGCGACCTCCAACCACTTACCCATCGCAATCACGATCTCCAACCATCTACCCATTACCATGGCGTCTCCAACCCTCGTGCCTCATCACTTAGCATCACCAATTGCGAACCCTAATTGCTATCGAAGTTCGCACTGACCAGAGCTTTGAAGCTCGCGCTCCTCCAACTACCACGCGGCCTTCGATTGCAAATTTCGATCGCTGCTGTGTCCCCCATCATCGCGACACACCTCTATCTCACGCGTGCCCACCTCCCCATCGCGAGCTCCCAACTTCTCGAACCCAACATGAGGAAGTAGCGATAGCAAGAAGCTATGCTTCGATCCACCGATTAGGCCAGGGAATGAAAATTCGCGATGAAACACTTTCGCGAACAGAAAGGGAGGAGAAGGAGACGCCATCAATTCGTTCGAATTGATTTTCTTCTTCTTCTTTTTTATAATCGAATTCGACTTCTGTTATCATAGAAAGAAAGGGGAACGAGAGTTATAAGTTGATGGTGAGAGGCTTCTCGGGCACGCATTAAAGTGAAAATATCTCTGACAATATGTACCTCGAATTTTATTATTTTATAAAACTCTCAAACCGTCTCGTTACTTGCCATTTAAAATTCCAAACTCCACTTAAGGAATGCCGCTAGGCGATTTTAGGGTTTTACCCACGTTCCGAACATGATGGAACATGTTGCGGAAGCTAATTCAATCATATGTGCGAGTTGCAAAAGAAAACGATCAATTTAAAATTAAATTGATTAAAATAGTACGAAGCGTTTTGAGCTGCCACGGTCAAACGACAACTCTGATCGCTACAAAAATTGAAATCCGATAATAACTAATTATTACGGATCCGATGGAATTGGTTTCGTCGAAATCTGAGACTGTGCCTCGGAAGGCTATTTTTTTAAATTCCAACTTAAACGATATATTATTAAAATTGAACAAATTACCTTTACATTAAATTTCAACCATTCTATTATCCTCAGTATCATCATTATAGATTTTATAAGCCTTCAAATTATTTTAAACAGGCTTAGCATCTCGGATTCAACAATTTACCCAATTTCAATTATTAAACTCAATATTTAAACTATACAATTCAATGATTTAATTATCAAGTAAATATTGATATCCTGAAATTCAAGTTATAATTAACTTTTAAATATTTTAAAATCAATTAATTATTCCAATTTAATTTGTCAAAATTTTCGGGTCGTCACGTTCCTCCCCCCTTAAAAGAATTTCGTCCCCGAAATTATTATTTAGGGAGAATGGACCAATACCCGTTTACCTTTTCCCAAAACATACAATCAACATCCTATCAACTATCCTTCCTAAAAGGCCTCTTATCATTCTTACTAACTTCCCTAACTCTCCCACAGTTTTCAAACAATACCCTTTTTCTAAATCGTTTAGATTTCAATTTAAACTAAATTTAGAATTATCAAAATTTTCTCAAAAATTTTCTAACTCTCTAAATTTTCGAAAATTTTTGCCAGCGACTTCTTTGCGCGGCTAGCTCGGTACAGCTACAAAAGCCCTCTACGGGCTCCCAAATTCCAAAAAAAAAAGCAGAAAGCCAAGTGGCTAGATCAAAAACCCAATCCAATTCATACAGAAATTAAAATACATACCTTTTTGTCGGGCAATTCACTTTTATCTTTGGGAATCAAATCCAACTTTCTTTTCCCTTTTTAATACCTGCATATCTTGTTTAGCAACCATATTCAATCGTAACTTCAAATCATTTTATACATTCTCTTATATAGGTTTCCATATCCATTTCTATTCAACTAGTTTTCCCCACTTCTATACGAATTCAATTTACTTTAAAGTTTGAATGTTGAATTTAATCCTTCATGTATATCTGATTCATATTAGTTTCATTTACTAATTTACTCTAATTCCCAATTTGAAATCGTTTTGTCGTTAACCAATTTTATTTTATTTTTCAAAAATTTTCTAACTCCCAAAATTTTCAGAAAATTTTAGTAGAGTCTCCCTTGTACGGAGGAGCTTTTGCAATTTGACAAGAGATATAAATATATATACATCGACCCACACGGTCGGAAAAAGCAAAAACAGTTCATATTTCCTATTTTTATTACGTAGGCGTACCTTATTTAGCATTTTAAGCATGCAGCTTATTAATTTAAGCAATTAGCGCAATCCAAACCAGCCAAACGGCCTTCAGGTACTGTACTTACTCAATTTACACATATAAGTACTATATATATATATAAAGTTTATAACATTTCTCTTACTTAAACAACTATAACACTTCAATTCTAAAAGAAATGCATTCAAAATAACTTCCATGAGCAATTTATATGTTTTCAAAACTAATTCCATTGCATTCAACCAATTTATATACCATTTCATTCAATTCAATGGTTTGCAACTCAATTTCTTATATTCCATTGATTTTTAATCCAAACAAGCTCATATTCACTTCAAATGATTCAGAACAAATTTTATTTAATCTCTATTGACTCATAGCATTTTAATTACTTTTATTTACGCCGAACGACCACCATTTTCATGCAATTTCGACGATGTTCGTTTAATAGAGTATTTATTTCAGTTTATAACTACTTTAAATTAATTTCAACTCATTCTGAATTTAATTCCATTTCATTTCTAGCTTATTCTCTAACCATTTATTTAACTCGACACACACCATTCTTGTATACTTATAGCCATTCCCAAATTAAGTCAATCCAAGCTTTTATTTAATGGGCTTTCACTCTTATTCGAAGCCAAGCTTTCATAAACTTAAATTTAAGCTAATTTAATTTAATTTATTCCAACATCAAATTTAAGTTTACTTCTATTTGATTCTCATTTAATCAACTTCCATTAAATTTAGTTAGCCCATCAATTTTAAATTTTAATTTCAAATTCACCTTCTCAAATTATCAAAATAATATTCAAGCGCAACTTAACTCATTTACACTTCAAATAATATGCCATCGAATTTAGGTTTAGTCTGATAATCCAATTCCAATCACAACTTTGGTTAAATTCCTTATTCTATCAGACTTCATCCATTTATTATTTAACTCAATTAACCCATTTTAAAATTTTCATTTATTTACTTAATTCATTATCGAGTTTATTTTATTAATACAAAGCCATTCTCGAATTATTTCTACTCAGCTGGATTTTATTTGCAATTCAAACCATTTCTATTACAATTCTCTTCCATTATATCCAATTTGCTTACAAATTTCATTAAATATTATTCAAATCACACTTGAATTTTATTTGTAATTTAAACCATCTCATTTTCAATCCATTATCACTTACAACCCATTTATTTACCCAAGTTAAATTTTATTAATATACTCAACCAAATAATTATTTAGCCAATTAGTTTACTTTCGACTTCTAAATCAATATTTGATTTTAATTACAAGTTTTCTTCATTAAAATTTCAGTTTAGATTTCCTTTTTATTTCCCCAAAATTCCAACATCTTTATTTAAAAAAAAAATTTAGAAACGCTTTTAAATTCACATCATACTTAATAAAATAACTTCTTATAAAAATACTTCTTATAACTCGATGTCTCAACCAGTCCATCCTTGTTCTCATAGAAATTTAGTCATACGTTGATCAGCCGTAGGACTGAAAATCTATAAGTACTTGGTAAGCCCGTTTTCAACACCCTGTGAAAATACTTGGAAATAATTTTATTGAAAATATAGAAAATAGAATTTGAAAATAGAAGAAATATCTTTGGTGAGAATGTTCTGGTAATCATCACCCCCATCCATGGTCGTAGTTAACCCGATGGTTACGTTGCCCTCCCGACAAAATCCACAGATAACTGTAGGCCTCCGCGCCCCTCGATTACACCATAGAACCCACGACAGATCGCAGCTACAACTGGGGTTACGTTAGCTATCACAGCAAAATCCATATAATTGTAGGCATCAGCGCCATCGAATTTCGCTGCCAAAAATGAAACTTCTCCACTCCACTTGACCATAGATCGCAGTTTACCGATGTTGCGTTGCCTTCCCGGCAAAATCAAGTGTAGACTGTTGGCACTCATCCTCCACACGATTTCGCTATGGTTCCCACAGTAGATCGCAGCGACACCGAGTTACACTGTCGTCACAACATAACCCAAATGCCTCTGTAGGCATAAACGCCATCGACTTACGCTACCCAATAATCCTCAGGAACTAGTTTTGTTCGGACTCCTCACAGGATCAACTTTAGAACCCCCTCTTGGGGCTCAAGGCAGCACTACCCGGTGGCACTCCTGAGAAGTTCATTTCAAGGAAGCACCCTTTCCCCCCAGAGTCATCATCAAAATATTTTATACTATACACATATAGTATCTTCAAATCATACACCTAGTATGATATCATACAAAGCTCTTCACAATCGATTATCCCAAAATTGATAATTCTCAAACTAGGCTTTCCAAATACCAATATTGATTTTACCCAAAAATCAAAAGCCTTTCCAAATCCAAAGGTTCTCAAAACTTTTTCCAAAATCCTCATAAGATACTTTATATATATATATAGATATATATAATTTTTAAAACTTTGGATCATTTCAAACTTGTATAAAACCCTTTTATACTTCAATTCTTATCTCAGTTGGGTATTTAAATCAATAACAGTTTGAACTCCGACCAATTCATATTTAGAAAATAGCTTGAAAATTTTAAAATTAAATAAGTAGTGGAAAAATAATTATTAGTTTGCAAAATAGCTATAAAATAGGTAACTAACTGTAAAATAGTTAAGAAATAGTTGAGTAGTTTCAAAAATTATCGATAATTGCAAAATAGTTGTAAAATAGAAATTAGTTTGTGAAATAATTGAAAAATAGTAATTAGTTTAGAAACAGTTGAAAAATAGTGAAATAGCTCCAAAATAATGGTAAACAATTATAAAATAATTTGGCTTTAGGTAAGAAAGGTTGTATATATTTAATAGCTTAGAAAAATAAGTGTATACCAAAACAATTTATATTGAAAATAGTCAAGAGTCAACTGTTCACTTCCCCAACTAATTTCCATTTAATTGACTCAATTCTAGCTTGAATAACTTCAATTTCTGTCAAATTTTATTTAAACCCAATTCAAATCGAATCAATCTTGATTCTCTTCCCAATTTTAAAACAAATTCCATTTAATTTTAATCATGTTCAACTTATATTATAATTTCAAATTATTCCATTCAATGTGAATTATTATCAACTGAACCCATTTCAAATTCAAATCATTTCGATATAATCCAATTTAATTTCCCATTTAAAATTTTAACCCTATACATCTTCAATCACCAATCCAATTACTTCAGACCAAATTCAATTTTGAACTAATTCAAATCAAATCTTGAATTTAAACTATCTCGAATTATAGAAATTCGAGTTAAATTCTCAAAGTTGGTTTAACTCTTTAAACCAAATTAACCTTTAAATCAAAGTGTTTAATCATTTTAATTTCTGAGCCTAATTTCTCAAAATTCCCATTTAAAATTATTATTACTTATGTATTTCAAGGTCTAATACAATTTTATTTTAAAATTTTAATTTATTATTCAATTTAATTTTCCAGTTTGAAGCCAGTTCTTAACCAAGTTTATTTTACAATTTAATTATTCAAACTTATTTTATTTTATTTATACAATTCCATTCTCAATTTAAAGATTTTTATTCATAGTAGGATGATATCATCCAATTTATTTTAAAACGTCCATCCATTTTAAATTTTTAGATCTCAAACCCTTTCGAGATCACACAAATTCCCAATTCAAATCAACCATTTAACTTTCCAATTCTGGTTGCTTTTCTACACTTATTTAACTTCCCAAAGTTAAATTCTAATTTACTTAATCCCATCAACCTTACTCAATTTGAATTCCCGCTTCAAACTTCAAAATTCTATCCCTCTTATAAGTTCAAAACTTATATAACTTTGGGTTTTTACATCACACTGATCAAAACTCAACCTCTTAGAGTTTATTTCAAATTATCTTTGATATCATGTATTTCCATACATATATACATATTTATTTCTTGGCCCTCCCAGCCATGTTTTAAAACTTTAAACCACCATTGGTTTTGAATTCAAATCAAACTTCAAACAACCATTGTTTTCAACAAGTCCCAATTATCCAAATAATACTTATTTATTATTTTTCATTACTTCGAAACAAAATTCTCGAGTTCTGGGACCAGCTTTAGAATTTCATTTTCAATCCATTAAATTTTAGTTTGGTTGTATTTTTGTTTCTACTTAGTTTAATTCCAATTCTAGACTTCAGTTTGGTTGTATTTATTACTACTTAATTTTAGTTTCAATAATTAACAACCAACCACCTTTATATTTATTAAACGGGAATATTGCTTTGTATATCAAAATACATATTTTATATAAAATCATTTAAAATCTTTATATAAGAAAATAACAAGTACGCGCCCATATATATATATATATATATATATATATATGTATATATATATATATATATATATATATATATATACTCAACTCATTCTAGAGTACTACAAACTCTATTAAATGAGTAATCCCCACCAGAGCCAAGGTTCTCGCTTAACCTTTCATCTCTGATACCAAATGTAACCACCCGAAATTTTCGAGCTCGAAAATTACAGATAGTTATGAAAAAGAAGAAAGAGATAGGAAAAGAAGAAGAACAGAAACAACATCTCACATTCGCAGCGGATAAAATATAATAATAAATAATTACAGTCTACAAAAGGATATTATATTTGTCGATTACATTTAATATACATCAGATTTTCACATTATATACAGTCAATGAATATTTACAATTATCACAGAATTACAATAATATAATTACAGCGGAAATATCCTACACGTTCTTGCCATCCAGCTCGCCTCCTAAGCTCCCACACATATCTACCTGGAAATCTGTAATACTCGGTCTGACCCGAGCATTACACCAAAGTAACACCCGAGTCAGGCTGGAAACCAGCGTGAGTAAATCCAACTAACAAGGAATACCAAGCAACAACTTAAATAAAACCCGGGGTAACTCAAACCAATTTTACAATTGCACAATATATTATAGACATAACTAATTTCACACATCCATTACCTAAGTAACAAAGCTTAGATTTAAATAGCCCACTTTTTTTTAATCACTTCATTCCAATATATGAATTTCACATACCAATCTATATTCGAAGTGGTTTACGGGTATTGCCTAATACCCGACCCCAGTCTCTTCGAGACTCGTGTCATCCAAACCCAAATTATCAAAGTGAAATTCTCATCATTTCATATCAGGGATATCATCTCATTCAAGCATCCATTACCATTCCATCATTCATATCAATTTTGATCATTTCCAAATTAACTCAATTAATTCTAATGGAATTTCTAACCTCAACCATTTAGATTCCTTCATTTAACATTAATTAATTCTAAATCAATTAATTAGACAACCTTCAATTCCATCTTGATTAATCACCATGGATGAATTCTTTTCGATTCCATTTAAGTAATTATCTTTAACTAATTTCTTGATGTTGATTAATCTTAACCCAAAAATCAATAAGTAGTCTTAATTACTTTATAAATAAACCAATTACTTCATAAGTGAATTGTCTATATTAATTACATTAATTCTTAATTACTTAGTAATTGATTTCTCATAAGTCATTATTTATTGACTTGATTTAATTTTAATTAATCAATTCTTAATTACATCAACTATTATATATATATTAATGATTTCCACTTATATTTTAATTTACTCTAATCTAAATCAATTATTTTAATTCATCCACAATCTCAATCATTCTCGATCAATCTCAACCTGTAATTATCTACCTTTTTTCCTAGTAAATAAATAAATTATTCCTTAATTAACTATTTTAATTAATCTCTTGATTAATTACACAAGAATTTTTATTTTATTCATTACATTAAGTAATTACCTATCAACCATTAATTTATTGTTCTAGGTTAACTTAGCTTAACCCCTAATTAATTAATTCAAACCCTTAATTACTAAATTAATTAGTACAATCATTAATTAATTGAATTAATTCATTACCCATTTAAATTATTTTACCTACTTAAGGAATCACCAATCATTAAACCCTTATTAACTCGAGAATCAAACAAAACCAAGGTCACATATTATCAGCACACATTCAATCAACTCAATCAATCAACCAATTATTTAAATTTAACCATTTAAATTTAAATAATACCAAACGAGTGAGATTTACTCACCTTTGCTTTATTTGCAATCCAATCCAGATCTCGGCTAGGTTTTCCATGGTTTTAGACCTTGTTAAAGTCATTATATAATTTATCAATATTTGAATTAATTGAACAATTACATTCCCATTTATAAATTTACTACTCGATGGACTTATCATAAACTAAAAATTAAATTTAAACACATTTCCCTCTAATAAAATATTTTTACCAACTAAAATAATGGGATGAGTTTATTAGACAAATCTATCTCCATAAAACATTAATTTGAAATTAAGGTAATAAGTAAAAACATGCATATCTAGTCTCTTCCATTTCTGAACTACATAGATATATTTTTCGGAAAATAATTTATATATATTCTAAAAAAAACTAATTTCATAAATTCCATAACCTTTCTAAAAAAAATTCCTAAATTTAGTTCTCTTCAAAATCATATTACTAAATTAAATTAAAACAAAGCACTACCCTACTGCCCTGCGACCCGAGAACAAGACATGACCTCCTTCCAGATCCACCACGAACCACTGCACTGCAACATCACCAACTCGTCTCCAACCCGCGACCTCCAACCACTTACCCATCGCAATCACGATCTCCAACCATCTACCCATTGCCATGGCGTCTCCAACCCTCGTGCCTCATCACTTAGCATCACCAATCGCGAACCCTAATTGCTGTCGAAGTTCGCACTGACCAGAGCTTTGAAGCTCGCGCTCCTCAAATTACCACGCGGCCTTCGATCGCAAATTTCGATCGCTGCTGTGTCCCCTATCATCGCGACACACCTCTATCTCACGCGTGCCCACCTCCCCATCGCGAGCTCCCAACTTCTCGACCCCAACATGAGGAAGTAGCGATAGCAAGAAGCTATGCTTCGATCCACCGATTAGGTCAGGGAATGAAAATTCGCGATGAAACACTTTCGTGAACAGAAAGGGAGGAGAAGGAGACGCCATCAATTCGTTCGAATTGATTTTCTTTTTTTTATAATCAAATTCGACTTCTGTTATCATAGAAAGAAAGGGGAACGGGAGTGATAAATTGATGGTGAGAGGCTTCATGAGCACGCGTTAAAGTGAAAATATCTCTGACAATATGTACCTCGAATTTTATTATTTTATAAAACTCTCAAACCGTCACGTTACTTGCCATTTAAAATTCCAAACTCCACTTAAGGAATGCCGCTAGGCGATTTTTGGGTTTTACCCGCGTTCCGAACACGATGGAACATGTTGCGGAAGCTAATTCAATCATATGTGCGAGTTAAAAAAGAAAACGATCAATTTAAAATTAAATTGATTAAAATAGTACGAAGCGTTTTGAGCTGCCACGGTCGAATGACAACTCTGATTGCTACGAAAATTGAAATCCGGTAATAACTAATTATTACGGATCCAATGGAACTGGTTTCGTCGAATTTTGAGACTGTACCTCGGAAGGCTATTTTTTAAAATTCCAATTTAAACGATATATTATTAAAATTGAACAAATTACCTTTACATTAAATTTCAACCATTCTATTATCCTCAGTATCATCATTTTAGATTTTATAAGCCTTCAAATTATTTTAAACAGGCTTAGCATCTCGGATTCAACAATTTACCCAATTTCAATTATTAAATTCAATATTTAAACTATACAATTCAATGATTTAATTATCAAGTAAATATTGATATCCTGAAATTCAAGTAAAAATTAACTTTTAAATATTTTAAAATCAATTAATTATTCCAATTTAATTTGTCAAAATTTCCGGATCGTCACAATGAGTAAGCAAAAAAAAGGTTTTAAGGGGGTAATCTTTAGATAAGTATGACATGTAAATTAAAGTGGGTTTCCAACTATGAATTTCTGAATTCTAAATCTGTACATTTGAAATTGTTTTCAAAGTGATATGGAAATAATATTATTCAGAACTATTTCGAATATGATCTTATTTTAAAATAAGAGATGTTATTTAATATATATGAATGAAAGGATTCAATTTCAAACAAGGATTGTTTGGAATTTTAAAGGAATTGGTTTGAATTTAAAACAAAATGTGGCTTAAAATTTAAATGTAACCAGGTGTGTAAAGGAAATAAACTCTAAATATTGAGTTTTAAATTGGGAATAAGATGTGATACCAAAAGTGATGAGCTTTTGAACTTAATAAGTGGGATAATAAACGGATCAGTCTAGCTACAAATATCAGATGACATGATATATAATAAGAAATATGGCATAAATATATGATAACCATAATGGCATACTACAATAAGTATGTAATTGAAAATCAACACGAGATTAATCAATATCACAAGAATCTTCTCAAAGATCCAAAAAGGGTATCATACCCAAAACTTGTATTCACAACAAGTCAATGACACACGAATTCACCAAGGCACAAAAATTGGAAAGTCATATCAATGAAAATCACGAAAATAGGTGAAGTATAAATTCCAGAATTCAACACATGAAATCCAGAAATCACAGGAAAAGAATGGCCAATCCCATAAAAATGAGTCGGAGCTCCTCCAGACAGGGTATAGTCCCCCATTGCGGACAATGAGCCGAAGCTCCTCCTAGTGAGTCAAAACTCCTCCTGACAGGGTATAGTCCCCTATTGCGGACTTTGAGCCGAAGCTCCTCCTGGTGAGTCAGAACTCCTCCTAACAGGGTATAGTCACCCATTGCGGACTTTGAGCCGAAGCTCCTCCTCGTGAACCGAAGTTCCTCATGACAGGGTATAGTCCCCCATTGCGGACATTGAGCCGAAGCTCCTCCTGGTGAGTCAAAGCTCGATAAAAACGACGTACAGGCCTCCACATGGACAAAGAGACATCGCACAATGCTAGTCTAAACCATAAAATGATCGTCATGATCACCGAGAAGTGTCAATTATAGTAAGCTAGTAAATATATGAGCTTAGCTTCATGTCCCATAACCACTAGCTTAACTTAAATATTTACGAACAAATTGTAAATCTCCACTAGAAAATTGTCACAAGAGATTCAATCGAACAAGTCCAAGAATTAACCGACGAAATAAACGCAAGCGTTTCATACCACTTGTTTTACTAAGCCGTTTAATTAGATTTCTCACACGAGTGAGGTAAAGGTTTGTATATACTAATAGATTGGAAATCGGTTTGAGAAAACGAGCTTTGTAATAAAATAGTGTTGAAATCATTTGAAGAAAGAGTTTTGATATTTACTACTAGTATATAAAACCTTTATATTTTTAAAGTGACAAATCACAAAGAAGATTGTAGGAACAATCAATCGTAAAAATTCACATTCGAAGACGTGAATAAAATCTAAAGAAATCGATACCGAATCCATCAAAGTGGATATCTCCAAAATCCCAAAGAAAAGAAGTCATCAAGTCGATAATAAATGATAACAAATAATAGGGAAATAACACGAATCGATTAAAATTTGGAAACCATGCAAAATAGGCGAAATAGGCAAAATAGCATCAGGTCGGTCGGCCGGCTGCAGAGCTCGGTCGACCGGATCAGAAAAACAGAAATGCTCGGGGTAGCAGGTCGGTCGGCCGAACCCTGTAGTTGGTCGACCGGACCATAAACAGAGAAGTGCTTATGCACTTGGAAGCAGGTCGGTCGGCCGGCAGTAGGGCTCGGTCGACCGGACCTGTTGCCAGTCTCTTCCCAACCCATCCAAATAAGGTCCAACCTCGACCAAATTGCATTCGCTCGAGCAACGGCGCTAAGGGTTTATGCCAATCGACTACCCGGCCCTATACGCTCTTCGATGCATAACCAAAACACATTCAAACATCAAAGTTAGGGTTTTTAAAGATTTGAACCCAAAACACTAAAAATTGGAATATTCACCAAAACAATCCAAACCAAAAGCAATTGCACAAGAATAAGTGTTAGGAATTCATACCTAACAATAGGAGATAAACATAGACTAAGATGTGAGATAAAAATCTCACCTTTGAACCCAAACAACTGAAGAAGAAGCTTGAAAGCAAAGGGAGAATCAACCACTCTTCAGCTCAACCCAAACGAGCTTGAATCTATGCTCAAAAGAAGAACATTCCCAAAGTTAGGTTTAGGAATTTTCCGAAATCAAAGAGAGAATGAGTTGGAGAAGAAGAAGGAAATGCTTACTAATGGGTTCTCTTTGATTTTGGAGCAAGAACTTGAGCTAGCAAGAGGAACTAGGGCTTGGAGTTTCTAATTCCCATTCTCTTCCACCATTTTTGCTTAAGCTTGAGTGTTAGGAATATGAAATGAAGTAATGAAGAGTTGGAGTGGGTTGGGGCTGAGTTAGTAAGTGATTAACGGGTTCAGCCCAAACCAAAGCCCTAAGAAGTGGCAAAAATCAACTTACTCCAAACATATCGAAGCTTATACTCAAAAAGGTCGCAAACGTCATTTTGAACTCAATGGGGGTGGTCCCAAGCCCTAATTCGACCGTATGCAAAAAGTAGCTTTTCGTACTAAATTTCGAGTATCGATAAAATATTTAAATATAAAAATCGACAAATATGCGGGTTGTTACAAATATGTTCTTAAAAATGTAACGCTTAGCCCCAAGCCTCATCAAATGGGAATGAATGAAAATCAGGGGTTATGTAGGAAGGCTAGTTGCATAGCACCTAAGCAGGTGAGGTCATTCCTGTCTAGATGTCCCTTTTTATTTCGGCTTAGTGGGCGGTTGCTGATCTCAACCTCGGGGTGATCTCGCTCGGGATTATCCAGTAAGGGGTAGTCTCGGTCTTGTGTTGCAGGGGAGCGGGCGTACTCCTCGGTACGGTGATCTAGGCCCCGTACTGTGACAGGTGGTACCCCAGTACCTAGTCATTAGATGGAAATCCATTCTCCCTACGAGCCTTGTACGAGTTTTGTTTGTATTACCCACTCTGTGGCTAGTAACTGGAATTTAATAATGTAACAATTTCGGCTATTTTATAAGTAGTTGTATATAACCCTATTATAATATCAGAGGATTTCTATAAAATTGTTTTAACTATCGTAAGGTAAAAACCCGACATGTTTATTTGTGGCGTGGTCTTACGTGATGATTTTGTTTTCAAAGGATTTTGAAACTTTAATAATCAATTGAGTGTGATTTTCTCACGCTGGTATTACAGACTGACTCGGGTGTTATGTAACTGTAATGCTCGGGTCAGACCGAGCATTATAGGATAAAGGAATTGATGTTGTGGAGCTTAGGAGACGAGCTGGATGACGATACGTACTCCTGTATTTTTTTTTTACATATATTCCGCTGTGTTGAGTTGTTGTGTATTCATTTGTATGATATTGATGTAGAGTTGTGATTGATGTACTCTGATGATGTAATATATAAATAGAGATATTTGATTTTTGTGTAAAGATCATTTATTATCTATTATATTTTATTCCGCTGCGATGGTTAGATTCTGATATTGTTTTCTTTTCTCTTCTTCTACCTCTTCTTCTTTAAGGTTCGTATTTCTGTGCAACTTGAGTTGATTGTTTTTGAATAGTGTTGACTCAAGAGGTACGGATTTGCGGGTTGTTACACGGCTATTTTATAAACTAATTACTATCTTACTATTATTTTGCAAATATCTAAAATTTCTATAATTATTTTAACTATTTTCTAACTATTTTACACCTATTTTACCAACTAATAATTATTTTCCAACTACTTATCTATTTTTAAATTTTTTTCAAGAAATTTTTTTAAAATAAAATGGTCAGTGTTCAAACGGTTATTGGTTAAATACCCAATCAAGATAAGAATAGAGATGATAATCTAAATGGATTTAAGCAATTGTGAGTAAGTGAATGAAAATCAAAGTGAATGTGAATAGAAATGGAATTGATTTGGCTAATAACCAATAAAGATAAATACGTAAGGTGTACGTACATTATTCTATTCGCATAATGATTTGATCCAGATTCGAGCATAAAATTTCGAGATAGTTATATCAATCCGAGTGGGATTTTTCACTCGATTTTCGACGGCGAACCTAGATATGGATTGTTTATTGGTTCTGGATATTCTCTGTCATAGTTATTACTATGCAAGGAGAATGACGGTTTCTGATCAAGAAACCAGATCTGTGTCCGCACTAGGAAGTCGGGTGGACGATCCTAGTTCGGAAGTGAAATTGTGTGATCGAATGAGCGATCGGATTGGTATAGCGTACAGATGATATGTGTACATCGTACGGATTTGAATGAAAATGATATTAAAAAGAGTAATCAAATTTGAATATTTGATTTCGAGTAAATAAAGTAAAATCCCTTATTGAATCCTTTACCGGAAGAAAAGGATTTTGAAGATGTTTTGAAGTATAAAAGAAGTCTTATACAAGTTTGAAATGATCCAAAGTTTAAAAGTTATATATATCTGAATATATATATATATATAAAGGATCATATGAGGATTTTGAAAAAAGGATTTTGGGAACCTTTAGATTTGGAAAGGCTTTTGATTTTTGAGTAAAATCAATATGAGGATTTGGAAAGCCTAGTTTGAAAATTACCGATTTTGGAATAATCGATTTTGTGTAAAGGAGCTTTGAATGAGATCATACTAGGTGTATGATTTGAAGATACCATATGTGTATAGCATAAAAGGTTTTGATGATGGCGTTGGGGGAAAAGGCGCTCCCTTGTAATGAACTTCTCGGAAGTACCACTAGGTGGTGCTGCCTTGAGCCCCAAGGGGGGGTTCTAAAGTTGATCCTGTGAGGAGTCCGGACAAAACTAGTTCCTATGGATTATGAGTAGAGTATACCATAGCGAAAGTCGTGTGTGCCGCTAAGAGCCAACAGTCTGCGTTTGATTTTATATCGGTAGACTGCGACCTATGTTATAACATAGAGAAAGTCGTGTGTGCCGCTGAGAGCCAACAGTCTTCGTTTGATTTTATATCGGTAAACTGCGACCTATGTAGGAGAGGAGAAGTTTCATTTCGACAGCGAAAATCAGAGGCCGCTGAGAGCCTGCAGTTACATGGACTTTTGCTGTGATGACAACGTAACCCTGGTTGTAACTGTGATCTGTTGTGGGATCTATGGCGTAATCGAGAGGCCGCGAAGAGCCTGCAGTTACATGGACTTTTGCTGCGATGGCAATGTAACCTTGGAATGTAACTACGACCATGGATGGGGGTGATGATTTGCAGAGCATTCTCACCAAAGATATATCCTCTATTTTCAAAAACTGTTTTCTATATTTTCAATAAAAATTATTTTCCAAGTATTTTTCACTGGATGTTGAAAATGGGTCTTCTAAGTACTTATAGATTTTCTGTCTTACGCCTGGTCAACGTATGACCGAATTTCATTGAGAACAAGGATGGACTGGTTGAGACATCGAGTTATAAAAAAGAGGTATTTTTATAAAACTATTTTACAATATTATATGGATTTTAAAAGTGTTTTAAAAATAATCAAAGAAATTTTTTATTTGATTGCAAGAATTTTAATAAATTCTGGCATCGTTCCTTTTCGAGGACGAAAAGATTTAATGGGAAGGAATGTGATAACCCAGATTTCTGGGCATTGTAATTAATAATATAACTGGGTTAATTCATTGCAATACTAAAATTTTAGATTGAACAAATAAATATTATCAAATAAATACTTATATTTGTAATTGTGTTGTATATATAGATATATATTTTAAACAGAATAATTATATACAAGTTGGATTTGTATTTGTTTAAAAATATGTATATGTAAAATTGTAATTCAAAGGATAGATATATATCTTAAATATTTTGGACTTGAAATTTATTTTTTGTATATGACTTTATTTCGAATATAGTTGTTTTATATTATTTTCTTATAAAGGATTTTAATTTACATAAATTAAGATACGCGTTTATTAATTAAGAAATTAATTACAAAAACTTTATAACCATTTAGAATTATTATATACTCATGCTTAATTACAAATGTTGATATATAAGTCTTTTAGTGACAAATGTTAGATTATGGAACAGGTGTCAAATTATTACATTTTCTTTTAGTTTTAGAAAGATATTAGATAGAAGAAGCTAAATATATTTCTACCATGTTTTCCCTAATTTTCTTCCCTATTATCATTTTCAAAACTCAAGCCTATAATTCCCAAATCAGGAAAACAATTTTAAAAATCAAAAGTTTGTAGAGACCTAAATTTATTGCAAGAAAAATATGAAGTTATAATCCATCTCAATCTTCTTTCATTTATCTTCTTAACTAAAACTAGTAAGAAATCAATCAAAACAACTTCAGATTCCAATTGAGATAAAGCAATGCAGAAATTCAAGTTTTTGTCAAAACTGGGTTGATTCAAAATGCAAGCATCAAACTTCCAATTAAAACCCGAAAGCAATTTCCAGTTTTTTTTCAAGTCAAGTCTGCTCCTCTATTCGACATACAGGTGAGTAGATTTAACCCATAAATCAGTTTAAATTTGTTGTATGTGTAGTGTTTGATGTGAATCTCGTATTGCATGTTTAGATTTAGGTATGCATGCTTGTTTGAAACTAAATACATGCTTATATGTTTGTGTATATATTGGTATGCAAGTTGTGTTCAACTATGCTCTGCATGTTTGTGAAAATGCTCCGATTATAGTAACAGTCTAAAAATTATCGCTAATAATTACTATCTCCCTGATTAATCAATATTAGATCTTGATTTCTTAAAGAAAAGGATAATGATAATGTGTTATTGTTTTTATATAAAAAAATAATTCTACGTATTTGTAATTAACAAATATACTGTACATATTAAGTTACAGTAAAAATCAAGCTTTTCTTAAAAATCAATATCAACAAATTCAACTTTAAATTATAAGGTCTGATTTATGTTGATGAATCATGATTTTTAAAACAAATTTGGTAAATTTTCATTTTGTATTTGAAGAGAATTTGAATTCTTCTCAAATTTGGGATTTTTGTCAATTGTCGTTGAACGGCGTCGTCTGGGTGCTTGAATTTCGGCACGAAGGAGGCTGGAGTGTGGTGGATTAATTGAAAAATATGCTTATATTTTTATAATGAACGAGGTGTGCTGTCGGCGGGGTTTTAAGGTTATGTTCTGTTTGAAGGCTGCATCGGAATTGAGGCGAGCTTAACGTTGATGATGCTTCCAATTGAACCGCATGTGGGGAATAGGTTTTTAGAGTTTGAGGCGCAATTGTAGCCGAGGCGGCAGGACTTCAGGTGGAGGCATTGTCGTCGGCCGATGGTTTTTGCTGATCGAGTTTTGGATGTTGTTGTTCGAATGGCTCATTTTCGTTTTGAGGTGAATGGGGGCGAATCGATGTTTTAAATCGATTGTTGAGTCGACCTGCGACTTGCCGGAGGCGGCGAGGTACGCCGGAGTAGTGGAAAACGGCCGTGCATGTGCACGGCGATTGTCTCGTGTGTCAGAGAAGTTGGATTTGTGAGCAACTAGGAGTGATGCTCGGGTTAAGAGGGGGACTGGCTCGGGTCTATGCTCGTGCTTTGGAATTGAATTACTGTGTAACTAAAAAAAAAAGAAAGGAAGGGGAAACTTGAGATTTGGTGATTAAACCTAGAGCCTGTTCGAGTAATTATGAAAAATAAATTCCTCGATAAAATATCTTATACTCTCAAAGATCTTAAGTAAAAAAAATTAGGTTTTAAACTAATTGACTTTAAGTTATCTGAAGCAATAATCGATTATTAAATGTTGCTAATTAAAGTTGAGAAAAATTTGGTTTCTTTTGAATTTTAATCAAATAAACCCTTAAGGTGTTTTAAAACTAAATTAAGTGGGTAATATGTTTAGGAAGGATATTCATCTTAAAAGTAATTAAGATTTGATAGAGTGATTAATTAATTAATAATTGAGAATTATTAATTAATTAGTTAATTAAGAGGTTAATTAGTTTGTAATTTAAAATTGTAAATTAGATAATTAAACATAATTAATTAAAAATTGGTGATTAATTAATTTAACAATTAGTTAATGATTAATGATAAATTAATTAAGTATTTAGGTTGTAATTAGTGATTAATTAACTAGGTAATCGGAGATTAATCAAATTGTAATTAAGGATTAATTAACCGATCATTAAAGATTAATTAATTTGATTGTTTAAAGGGTAATTGATAATTACTCGATGGTAAATAGCCAAGTGATTGTGATTAATTTAAGTTAATTAATTGGTTGATTAATTAAAGATAATCTTAATGGTTGATTAAGGATAATTACCTAAATGAGAAGAAATTAAGGATTAATTATTCGGTGTAATTAATCAAAGAATTTGGGTAATTGAGTAGGAATGATTACTTAACAAGATTGATAAGTGTAATTGCTTAATAAAGTAATTGATGGATAAATTACTGGATGATGAGATTAATATAAGAGAAATTGATTAAGGGGAAATAATTAAAGGTTAATTACTTAAGAAAAGTAATTCATAATTAAATTACTTCGTGTAATTTATTAATTAATTAAGGAGTTGATTAATTAAGATTAGTTAATTACTGTTTAAGATTGTCTAAGACTGATTAATGGAGGATTGATTACTGTAAAAAGGTTAAGGATAATTCCTTTGTGTAATTAATGGAGAGTTAATTACTTATTGAAATTAAAGATAATTAATCAAGGGTGATTAATTAAAGGATAATTAATTAATTGATTTAATGAATAAGAAAGCAAGATTTATTATGATGAAAGTAATTAATTTAACTATAAATGGTGATTAATAAATCATTACTTATGTATGGATTGATGATATTGATTGCCTTGAATGGTTTAAGATCTTAAATTAAGATAAGTAATGCTGTGTGACTTGGATGTATTGGTTTATGATATGTTTAATTTAAATTATGATAATGTGGTTATCTATTAATGATGAATTGCTGAGAGAAAGGGTGACATCTTTTATTTAAAGTTGAATTGCATTTCACTTGAATAACATGTGCTGTGATGGACTAAATTCGAAGAGACCAGAGTCGGGTATTAGTTAACACCCGAAACCACTTCGATTCTTTACAGATTAATACGTGGAATAAATAGGATATAATGGAATGTTTTAAGTGGACTAGACCATATAATCTAAGTTCTGGCACTTAGAAATTGATGTGTGAAATAAGTGATATCTATAACAGCTTGTGAAGTGAAAATTGATATAAATTCCCCGGGCTTATATGTGTAATGATCCAGAATTTCTGTTAATTAAAATTTGTATATTTAATTGATTTTAAATATTAATAAGTGAAATTAAACAGTCGAATAAATTAAATTTCGAATATCTGAATTTAATTGGGTAATTAAATCGATAATTTAATATGCTAAATTACTGAAATAATTGGAAATTGGGTTAAATATGATTGAAAATGATTTGAAATTTTTTATTTAATCATATTGGAGTTAGAATGATGTTATAGAACTTTTAAAATTGAATTAAAAGTTAATTGGTGAAAATTGAATATTTTAATATTTAATTGACGAGTTAAAATAGCCATTTTTCAAGCAGTCTCGGATTTCGACGAAACTAGTTTCACCGGATCCGAAATGTAATATTATTGTATGGTTTCAAATTTCGTGTCAATCGGGTTTACGGTTTGTCCGGGGCAAGCCAAAACGCATAGAAATTAGTTTAAATCGATTTAATTTGAATTTGATCGTTTATTTCCAAAACTCGCACAGATGATCGAATTAGCCTCCGAAACACGTTCCATTGTGTTCGAAGCGAGGGGTAAACCCTAGAAACGCCAACCGGCACGCTTCGTTTGGAGTTTGGAGAATTTAGGGTGAATAGTGTTTGTGAAATTTTCCATATGAGGACCTAAATATTTCACTTTTGCAAACAAACCTACCCAGAAACCTTAGCCGCCGTTTGCTATTGAATGGACATGGAAGCTCGAAATTTCCTCCTCAATTATCTTCCAATCCACTCATCATTTCGAGAAACTCTCAACTAGAAAACTGTAGAGCTCGTCGAGTGCTACGTATCCAACGGTCAAGATCGCAAATTTCACCACGGATCAACGGCAATTGGAGCTGGAAGGCGCCGTGTTCACGCACGTTTTTCGACGAAGGGGAGCGACCGAGTGGAGCCGGTCGGTGGCCGATGGTAGCTTGCTTGAAGGCCTTCCAAGTGGCATCGCCTGATCGTCTTCAAACTGCACGTGGTTGTCGCAACAATTAGGGTTTCGTGCTTGAGGATTGGTTTTGTTCGTGCGTGGCTTGCCTGGGAGCAACGCGTGTGGAAGAGGAAGATGTTGGGCGCATTTCTAACAATACCAAACCATACCATCTCCAACCATTGTTGTTCCAACCTACTTCCATCCACTACCGGATCATACTACTACCAAGCCAGCTACCTCCTTCCACTGCCGAACCAAGAAGCAAGACAGACCATCACCGAACCGTGCCATCTCCACACATTGCCGGTCCAAGCCATTTCCCATCCACTACCGGTCCATCGCCACCGAACCAGAATCCCCTCTCCTCCATCACCGAACCAAGATCCACCGGACCAACCTCTCCTCCATCACCGAACCAAGCTCCACCGGACCAAACCTCACCAACCTCCACCGGACCAAGGACTACCCACTCCAACCACTGCCTCAACCCTCTACAACAGGACCAAGTCCTCACCAACTCTATACCGAACCAAGGCTTCGCCGAACCAACTCTGCCAGGCCAGGTTGCTCCAGCCCAGGTCCACCAGCGGCTATATACATCCAAGACCCCTGCCCCCAGCCTCACTTTATAAATAGAGGGGCAGGGGTACAACAATGGCGGACAAGTTTGAGAGCTCATGCACGGAAGGAACTTTCAAACAACTTTCATATACTTGTATACAAAGCTTTGTACTTGTAATTTGAAAGAAAAGAGAGAATAACATATAAAGTGGACGTAGGCACGTTATGGCCGAACCACTATAAATCTGCGTGTCTTTTTACAATTTAGCCCCTGTTTTTTACTTATTTGCATAACTCACCCAAACCACTAAGAACAACATAAAATCAACTAAATCATACGACTTTGAGGTGTTTGTCCATTTTTTGTGCAAACATTTTTGGTGCTTACACTGAGAACGGCTTGGAACTCGATGCTTCAGCTTCCCTCATTCAACCTTCTTTCCCAATAGCACCCTTCATTGCCTAGGAAACATGACTTCCAGGCCGAGAAAAGACGCCAACAGGGGAAAGAACGTTGCAACCAGCAGCGCTCCGGATCCAACGAATCTAGATCAAGAGAACCAGCCTACTACGACAGCAGTGCCAAATGTAGATCAGGAAAATCCGACAGCCCCTACCTCGGAACAACCGACAGCAATCACTAGGGCGGACCCAGATAGAGTTGTGGTTGAAGTAACTAACCGCTTCGCATCCCAACAAGAAGCTTTGGTAAACCAACTCATGTCACGCTTGAGGGATGCCGAAGAATCCAACCGCAACACTGAATCATGGGGTGAGTCTCAATCTGGAGGATCTCGGAGACAATAGAGGTCTTCCCTCTTCAAAGAAGCTATCAACAGGAACAACAATGATAGGGGCCGCGCCCGGACTCAGCCCGAATTCCGACTCGAGGAAGCGCTTCGAACCGAACCCAACGAGGGAGGCATCAGGCGAGGATCGGATGTAGCTGAGCCAGTCATGCCGCCTAATCAAAAAAACCCCGCTGAACGGAGCCAAGCTAGAACCCAGCCCGAAGTTGACCCCATGGAAATGCTCGAAACAGAACCCCACAGGGGAAGATCGAGGCAGGGGCCAACTGTAGCTGGTCCTAGCATGCATCCGAGCAGCCAAAGACAGCCATTGGATAATGTCAGAAATGATAGACTATACCATCCCTACAGGTCATCTGGACGAGATCGATCCTGCAGGGAAGAACCAAGCTCATTTTTGTCCGCTCCAAATTCTGATGAAAGAATGGCACGATTATTCAGGGAATGCGTCCGACGGGAGCAAAGGGATCGAGGGTAGGCGCTAGGGTAACCAGCCCTTTCACCCGCGACATCGAAACTGCCATCACCTCTCGAGAATGGAAAATGCCAACGATGGAACCATACAAGGGAACTTCCGACCCCGTTGTACACCTGCAGAGATACACACAGCATATGCTCATGAGCGGAGCAACGGAAGGGGTGTTGTGTAAATGCTTTCCGCTATTCCTAGCAGACCTAGCTACCTCCTGGTTCTGCCATCTACCTCAAGGATCCATCAGCTCATGGGAGATGTTGAAAGAAAAGTTCATTAGCCAGTTCCGCATTCATGTGGAACAACCCAAGGATGCTTATTCTCTATCTACTGTCAAACAGAAATCCGGAGAGACACTGCAACAATATCTAACCCGGTTCAACGCCGCAGCAGCCGCAGTCCAAGATGCTGATGAGAAACTCACCCTAATGGCCCTCTGTAGTGGTGTGCACCCAGATGCCAAGTTTGCTAGAAGACTAACTAAAGAAAAACCAGCTACCTTGCCCGATTTCTTCCATGAAGCTGGGAAGTACATGAGACTCGAAGAGGCTGCCACTGAAAGGAAGACAGGACCACAGGCTAATACGGCTCATGGAAACGCCCCCGCCGCAGCGAAGGACATTCGGAGAAACGGATCCAGAGACAATGCAGGGGGCAAGAAGGGAGAAAAGCGCTTGTACCGACCAGGACAGAGATTTGACGCTTACACTCCCTTGAATGAAACAGTCGAGAACATCTTCCTGGCCACCCAGGACGAACTTACATACAAGCGCCCCCCGTACAAGAAAGAGTCGGATCGCGCAATCCAGTCCGAAAAGTTCTACCGTTTCCACGAGTCTCATAGGCACGATACCAATGAATGCCGCCATCTCCGAGACCTAATTAAAGAACACATCAGGAGAAGGAGGCTGGAACGCTATGTAAAGGGCAAGGATAGGACTCCAGCTCCCGCCAAGGAAAACCCAGGGCAGCTCAACCCAGAGACAGGCAGAGGAAATCGCAACACCAGCGGTTCCAGCCAATAGAAGATAGTGGTACGTACAATATCTGGAGGGCCACACATCGCCGACAAGAGCTGGGCAGAAATGGAAAGATATGGAAGCTCACTCAGAAGCAAGGGAGATTGCGTCAATTTTGTTATGGAAGAACGCCACCCTAAGCGGAGGGAAAATAACGACTTCACATTCAGTGGGCGCGACTTAGAAGGAAGGAAATACCCTCATATGGATCCTATGGTCATCTCTGCCTGGTTCGGCCCAGCTGAAGTTTTTCGAATCCTAGTAGACACTGGAAGCTCAGTGAATATTCTGTTCAAGCATGCCTTCGACAAAATGAAGCTGTCAATGAAGGACGTGTCTCCCTTCAACAAACCGCTACATGGTTTCACTGGAGAAGCGAAGATGCCCCTCGGACAATTGGATCTCTTTGTTGAATTGGGAAGTCATCCCCGCTCCGCCGTTCGAAGACAAACATTCGTGCTAATAGACAACCACTCAGTCTACAATGCCTTTTTGGGAAGACCAGCCTTGTCCGACTTCCAAATCGTCCTCGCCCCATGGTGCCCGAAGATGAAGTTCCCAACGGATAATGGAGTGGGAGAAGTAGAAGGGGATCAAGACGCCGCTCGGGACTGATATGTAACCGAACTTCGCAATAATCGCAAGAGAGATAAAGGGAAAAATGTAGAGACTATTCTCTGCATGAAAAGCTTGGAAGCATAGCAACTAAAGAAAGCTCCTCCTCTTCGGTATACCAGTGATCCTTTCAATGAATTAGACCCCAGGGACAAAGAGGAGGAGGCCACCGCCGAGCCTGCAGAGGCTATGGAATTCGTATCTGTAGAAAACGCGATCCAAGTAAACTGCTGAGAGTCGGATCTCAGTTAAAAAGAGAATTAAAGAATCAACTCATTGATTTTCTTCGCCACAACATGGATGTATTTGCATGGACACATGCTGATATGACTGGAATCTCCCCGGACATAGCATGCCATGCCCTAAACATCGATGCTACCAAGGTACCGGTAAAGCAAAAGAAGAGAAGTATGGGGGCAGAACGATCAGCAGCCCTCGAGGAAGAAGTAAAGAACTTACTTGCCAATGACTTCATACGTGAAGCCATCTACCCGGAATAGGTCGCCAACCCGGTACTGGTAAAGAAAGCTAATGGGAAGTGGCGAACATGCATCGATTTCTCCAATTTAAATGACGCTTTCCCGAAAGATTGCTTCCCACTCCCCCGAATCGACCAACTCGTGGACGGCACTGCCGGACACGAACTTTTATCCTTTATGGACGCATACTCAGGATATAACCAGATCCCTATGCACGCCCCCGATCAAGACCACACTAGCTTCATTACTGACCGAGGATTGTACTGCTACAAGGTAACGCCGTTCGGGCTTAAGAACGCTGGAGCTACTTATCAGCGCCTCGTCAACAAGATGTTTGCAGAACTGATAGGATGAACTAAGGAAGTTTATGTGGATGACATGCTGGTAAAATCGAGGAAAGCCAACGACCACATAAACCATCTGGATGAGATGTTTCAAGTACTTCGCCAATACGGAATGAAGCTGAACCCTCTAAAGTGCTCCTTCGGAGTATCATCGGGAAAGTTCTTGGGATTCATCGTTCATGCCAGAGGGATTGAAGCAACCCCGAACAAGTCCGGGCCTTGCAAGATATCAAGATACCATCCACTCGAAAAGAGATGCAGAGCCTAAACGGAAAGGTGGCCGCCATAAGCCGGTTCATCTCTAAAGCAACTGACAAATGCATTCCTTTCTTCGAAGCCCTGAAGAAAGACAAAGGAAAATTTGAATGGACCGATGAGTGTTCAACAGCTTTCCTTAACCTAATCGAACTCCTCCAGCGGCCACCAGTACTCTCAACACCTAATGAAGGCGAAGAACTATACCTATACCTTGCCGTGTCACTACATGCCCTAAGCACCGCGTTGGTGAGAGAAGACAACCGCACGCAACGGCCCGTATACTCGTAAGTAAGAGGTTTACAGGGGCAGAAGTCAGATACCCTAAACTTGAAAAGCTAGCATACTGTTTGTTTATCACGTCGCGCAAACTGCGACACTATTTCCAGTCTCATTCCATCAGAGTTTTAACCGATCAACCGCTAAGGCAAGTGCTCCATCGCCCCGACACTTCTGGGCGATTACTTAAGTGGTGCATCGAACTAAGTCAATATGATATCACTTACCATCCTCGCACCGCTATCAAAGGGCACGCCATAGCTGATTTCATTGCCGAATTCACAACTAGCGAAGGTAAGGACCAATCTAAAGTAGCAGAAGACGTCTAGTGGAGTCTCTTTGTGGATGGAGCATCGAACGAACAAGGCTCGGGGGCAGGCGTTGTGATCATCACTCCCAGGGGAAGAAAGCTGTGTTATGCACTAAGGCTGGAATTCGCTGCCACCAACAATGATGCCGAATATGAAGCAGTAATAGCCGGATTAGAGCTCGCCCTGGAGATCGGAGTCAGTTCCTTATGTCTTCATAGTGATTCACAACTCATCGTAAATCAAATACTAGGGGAGTTCCAGAATCAAGGAGAGCGGCTCACGGCGTATCTGAAAAAGACCAACCGGCTGCTCAATCAATTGGAGCACTACTCGATCAAACACATTCCTCGAGAAGAAAATCAAGAGGCCGACGAGCTGGCAAAGCAAGCTAGCGTGGGAGATGATACCACTTCTGGAGCGATAACTATCTCAAGGCTACTAACCCTGAGTTTCGAGCAAGTAAATCTGATAGCTGCAACCGAAGAAGAAACATGGATGACCCCTATCCGAGAATATTTACAAAACGGTACCCTACCCGACGGGCGAAATGAAATTAAGAAAATTCCAAGGAAAGCTTCCCGCTACACGATACAAGATGGCATCCTCTATCGGCGCGGCTTCTCTAACCCCTTATTGAGGTGCGTTGCTGAAAGAGAAGCCATGGAAATTCTATCCAATATCCACCAGGGAAGTTGCGGAGACCACACCGGAGGGAAGACCCTGGCAAAGAAGATACTCTGATATGGGTATTTCTGGCCCACCTTGAACAAAGATGCTTTAGAATTCGTCAGAAGATGCAGCAGATGTCAGAAATTTGCTAAGATTCCTCGACTACCAACCAATGAAATTACTCAAATGACCAGCCCTTGGCCCTTTGCAGTATGGGGAATTGACTTAATTGGCGAACTGCCAGCAGGTCGAGGCGGAGCCAAATATGCTATAGTGGCGGTTGACTATTTCACCAAATGGGTGCAGGCGGAACAACTAAATAAGATATCTTCGACAAAAGTTATCAACTTCTTGATCAAAAATATTTTGTGCGGGTACGGAGTCCCACTCAAGATCATATCAGACAACGGACTTCAATTTGACAGCGAAGAATTCGCCGATTGGCGCCAAGAGCACGGAATCCACAAAAGCTTCTCATCTGTAGCTTATCCTCAAGCAAACGGCCAAGTCGAAGCTGTCAACAAAATCCTCAAGACTCTAATCAAGAAGAAGCTTGAAAAGTCAAAAGGTGCTTGGGTGGACGAACTTCCTATAGCACTTTGGGCCTACCGCACATCTTTCAGAACATCAACATGGCATACTCCTTTCTCTTTGGCATACGAATCAGAGGCAATGCTCCCAGTTGAGACTATTGTGCCTTCCCACCATAGGATCCACTACAACCCAGAAGAAAATGAAGAACTCCTCCACATGTCTCTGGATCTAATTGAGGAGAGAAGGAATGATGCGACACTCAAAGCAGCAGCCCACAGACAAAAAGTGGCAGCACTATACAACTCCAAAGTCAAACATCGCAGCTTACAAGAAGGAGATCTTGTCCTCAAGCGAATCTTTCCGCGCCCAGGAGCGCTGGATCCAATCTGGGACGGACCATATGTAATTCATAAAGATCTCCACAACGGAGCTTACATTTTGTCAACAGTGGACGGAGAGGTGTTCCAGAGGGCATGGAACATCCGACACCTCCGTCGATACTTTTCTTAACTTGTATTGCCCATATGAGGAGAATTAACAAAGAGAATCAGTGGGCGTAGGCATTTTCGTGCCGAACCACTTTAAAAAACTTGGCTCTTGTTAACTTGTTCCTTTATATCTTGGCTATTTGTTAAGCTTTATCCTTTGTTGTTGAACAAAATCCTTTGCAGATGACATTTCAATTCAGAGCTTTACAACACAACTCCACCTGGACAAAATCTAACAGGTACGCTGCGATCCTATGCCCTCGCCAATGAGACACTTTGCTCCGGTATCCCTCTACCGCGAGTTAACTCATTGTTTTCCTCGGCCCTTAAAGCTGACTGTAATAAGCCGAGTATAAGCCACAGAGAAGGCCGATTATGCCATGGCAGCTCATTACAGTGATTCGGCTCGCCGGCGACTGTGAACCGATCATAAGCCCCAACATAAGGTGTGGCCAGCCAGGGGCAGTTCACAGTTGACGATCGGCCCCCACGCTAGCCGGCCACAGTAAATCGAATAATACCCACGATTACGGGCCATAATGGCCCGGGTAGTTACTGTGCGCGATCGGCTCCAATGTGTCTTAAGTGCGGCCGTGGTAAAAAAGAAAACTCCCCGTAGAGGCATAAGATGGGTGACAAATGTCTCCAGGACCCACAGCTAGGGAAAGTGACTACAAAACCCGTTTGCCACGAACTTAAGCACATCGACGGCCTTCCGTGACTGGAAGTTTTACTTTTCCTATATTTCCATTTCATTTAAAACTTTTTCCTATTCTCCGTAACGGTGCTTGAAAGTACAGGACATGAAATAGGGAATGCTCGCTAATGGGAACAAAAGCTTACAACCGGATAACGAAACACTCATCAGCATTCCGTGCTTAGTCTTGCAGGGCGCGCAAAGTTGCCGTCCACAGCCGAAACATGAAGGGGGGTACCTTCCACTTTTATACGTTAATGCATAGCTGCAATTCATAATCATACATCACTCTAACATTGCAAAACATGAAATTATATTACAAGCAGAAACTTAGTGTCAAACACAATCAAATCACAGGCATATGCATGGTCATATTTCTTATACAACACGTCAAAAGCAATGACAGCATTCAAAATATAACAAAATCAGCTCGTGTTACAAAATTACGTAGAGTCGTTCACTGACATAATTACAATCCGAAAATACACTAATGTTTTTGACTAAGTATAGACAGGAAAGTCAAGAAAACCAAAAACTATACGGATCGGATCAAGTAGTCGACTGCATCAGTGCTCCACCCCCATCTCACTAGCTCTCCGAATCTACTTGACAGCAGGATCGGAGCTCCCAGCACGTTGACCAGAAGTCCCACCTGTCCAATTCAGAAAAAGAGTCCATTAAAATCGGCAACGAACGATCAAGTTTGAAAGGCTAAAAATAGAAAAATCACCAACACCTGCTTCTTGGTCCTCATCCCCCAACTGCACACCGGCTTCCTCCGCAGCAAGTAGCCGCATCCCCTCCTTCACCGCTACCTTCTCCTTCTTTGAAAACTGGGCAGTAACCATATCCATACTGAATGCCGCACCACCTTCCTTCTCTGCGTCGGCCCTGGCCTCCTCCAAAGTCCGGAGATGTATCCTGGCCATGATCCGGGGATAGTCATCCATCCAGGATAGATTACCCTGCTTCCAGGTACGGAAGTACATGTCCTGCAGCATCTCATCCATCATCCCCTCATTCTCCTCAAACTCCCTCACCCGGGACTCGGAGGACCGCAACTTAGCGACGACAACATCCCTCTCCCGCCGGTATCTCGAGCATTCAGCCTGAAGGGATCTCCTCATCACCTCCATCTCTTCTTTCAACTTGGCTTGAGCAAGTTCTACAGCTTCGAGCCTCCCAGATATTTCTTCAACCTGCTCATGATCCGCCCTCCTAAACTCATCAACCGTGGTAATGGCCATGTCAATGCGCTTCTTGCAAGCGGCCTCCATTTTTCGCAACTCGGCTCTGCTAGCCTCCTCCATGGTCTTCTTCAGTCGTCGGGAGTCGGCTTCATGCTGCGAAATTTGAATAGCCTGGTCGGCAAGTTGCTTGGCCTGATCAGCGACCACTAACCGCAACCTTATATTGGCACTCCCTATCTTCTCCCCGGCCTTGGCCAATCGAGCGTGATGTTCCATTAACTTCTTGGCCTCCTTCGCGACCTGGTCAATGTTGGCCTTGGCTTCGTCCCCCATAGCAGCTATCCGAGTAGTGAGCAGATCCAGATCTAGGGACATAGCCTCATCAAGAACCCGAACCATGGGATTGCGGGGGAGAAGATGCTCGCCCGTGGCCTCGTCAAATAAGATATCCTGAGAGCTAGGGTCCAAATCCGGGTGGCCGGCAAAGGGATTGCGAGGCACGTCGGGACGTTTTATGCGGATGACGGTAGGATTTTTAGACAGATGCGGCGAGAGAATATACTCAGTGTCCTCCTCCGTGACATCATGAATAGGTTGAGGTGGAGGCTGCGGACCGGGTGAAGATTCAAATAAGGAGCGACTCCTCTTCTTTTTCTGAATACTCTCTTCAATGACCCCAAGAAGAGGACGGTAGCTAACTACGTCTCCTGGACGACTAGTGGGAGGTTTAGGCTTGGCAGAGGCTCTAAGTAACTTGTATTGTTCAAGGCGGTGTCGAACGTCTGAAGTTTTGTCCACCTCGCCTGCCCCTGTTATAAAGAACAAGTGTTACAAACATACAAGGGTCCATAATTCAAGAAATATGCTAACTTAAAAAGAATGAGAAGGCACGTCTGTTATACAAACCCTGCGGAGGAGTAGAGTACTGCAATAAGTCCTGAATCTCAGTCAGGACGGAAGCGAACCATAAAATATTCCTAAGTCCCTATCATAAATGGAGTCTGCAGAAGTCGAAAGTTCACCTTGAATCGCTGGAGTCGCCTTAGCTGGAGAACTCTTAGAGAATGGATCGACACCAGCTCCAGCCTTGTCAACCTCCTTCGCCTTCTCCACCGAGGCTGATCCTTCCTCCAACCCCTCGAAGGCCTGGCGGAAGGCATCATCCGTCCACTCCTGGATCTCCCCGCCTGCTCAGAAGACAAAGCCCCGGCTCCACTACCACCCTGTCCTTCACCTTCTCCATCTCCTCCGCTCTCCTCCTCGCCTCTTTCCTCCTCTCCACCTTCCTCCTCCGGAATGTCTGGACATGTGCTGGGGGAAGGTCCATCAGACTTCTTAAGCTTCTTTCCCCCAACAACTGGAGGTATTGAGAAAGGTCTCCTCTTGCTACTCTTCGCAGTAGCCCCTTCCTTAGCTTTAGCAGCCCTCTCCTCGGCTGTATCTCTCTGTTTAACCACAGATTGACGTGGCAGAATCAGGTTGTACTCCAGGAGAGTGGCATTTCTGATCAGATAGGAAGCCGACCTATCCCTTCCCGGAATGACCTTTATTTCAGCAGCCATCCGCGCCAAGGAATCATTTTCCACGACCGTAAAGCCACCTGTTGCTAGCAAGGAATAAAAGCATATAAGATGAAGCATTGCGATCGGGACGAGGAAAATATAAATGAAGTTCAACTTACAGCCGGAAGTGAAAAGGCGGAAAGAAACAAAGTCATCCTTAATGAAGAACCATTCTTTCTTGAACATACTAAACTTCGAGTACAAATCCAGAACAGCCTTGAAGGGCACGGCCGCTTCCAAGCTGATATATGGAGACCCCTTCTTGTAGTCTCTCAAGTTGTACAGATACCGGATCTCCCGGTTGGAAGGGGGACGCCCATATTTCCTCTGAAAGATGACGAAAAGACTCACCAGAATGGCATAGGAGTTAGGCTGAAGCTGGAATGGAGCCACCTTCAGATACGTGATAAAGCTCACTATCCAAGCGTTGAGAGGCGGGATAGCACCACATATGTAATGATATCTGCTGTACGCAAAATATCCTTCAGGAGGGTCATATGGCATAACCCCCTCTCCCGGCAACAGCATAAGAGCCCTGTCAATCCCGAAGGAACGAGAAATGACATCAAGCTGCTCCTCTTTGAGGGATCTCGGAAAGCAATCGGGAGGAGAGTTCAGAAGCTCGTGGGGACCATACCCATCCACTAACGACCTCGGGGCAGGTCCATGTCGCGCCGGTCCTGGTTGGGCTGGGGGCACGGAAGAAGACTCCCCTCTATTCTTGGACTTCTTACTATCTGATCGAGTTTCCGCTTTGCGAGACATTTATCTGCGGTGCGGGAAAAACATGATATCATAACGAGGAGTATGGGAATGTAAACGAATAATTATCAAGTTCATTCGGTGCCGAATGCTTCCATGTTTCATTCGGGATTAGGTCCATTCGGCATCCAAAACTACCGAGCCCATTCGGTAAAACAAAACCGAGACCCATTCGGCATAGGCTCATTCAGTAAAATAAGACCAAGACCCATTCGGCAGAGGCTCATTCGGTAGAGCAACACGAAGAAGCATTCGGCATTGAAAAACATTCGTGGTCATTCGGCGAGAAAATGTATACCTGGTTCGGTACAAAACTGATTCGGCAAAGGATCGATTCGGTGCAACGTGATTCGGCTCTCTCAGATTCGGTAAGGGATAACGAAGGGGGGTGTAGACCCTATATATAAAAGCGCGCATGACAACCGGACCAACCGGTTCGGCACTCAGAAACCGAATAAAGCTATCCAAACTACGAGGAAACAAAGCGCGACATATGCTGGCATATGCCCCACTTTGGGGGGCAAGTGTTGGGCGCATTTCTAACAATACCAAACCATACCGTCTCCAACCATTGTCGTTCCAACCTACTTCCATCCACTACCGGATCATACTACTACCGAGCCAGCTACCTCCTTCCACTGCCGAACCAAGAAGCAAGACAGACCATCACCGAACCGTGCCATCTCCACACATTGCCGGTCCAAGCCATTTCCCATCCACTACCGGTCCATCGCCACCGAACCAGAATCCCCTCTCCTCCATCACCGAACCAAGCTCCACCGGACCAACCTCTCCTCCATCACCGAACCAAGCTCCACCGGACCAAACCTCACCAACCTCCACCGGACCAAGGACTACTCACTCCAACCACTGCATCAACCCTCTACAACCGGACCAAGTCCTCACCAACTCTATACCGAACCAAGGCTTCGCCGAACCAACTCTGCCAGGCCAGGTTGCTCCAGCCCAGATCCACCAGCGGCTATATACATCCAAGACCCCTACCCCCAGCCTCACTCTATAAATAGAGGGGCAGGGGTACAACAATGGCGGACAAGTTTGAGAGCTCAAGCACGGAAGGAACTTTCAAACAACTTTCATATACTTGTATACAAAGCTTTGTACTTGTAATTTGAAAGAAAAGAGAGAATAACATATAAAGTGGACGTAGGACCGTTCTGGCCGAACCACTATAAATCTGCGTGTCTTTTTACAATTTAGCCCCTGTTTTTTACTTATTTGCATAACTCACCCAAACCACTAAGAACAACATAAAATCAACTAAATCATACGACTTTGAGGTGTTTGTCCATTTTTTGTGCAAACAGAAGATAACCCATGGCCCAGACCTCGGGTTGTAGGGATGGATGGCTACGATCAGAAAGGTTTTAATTTTTTTTTAAAAATAGTGAATAATTATATTATATAAATTCGTGTAAAATTTAAAAATGTATAACTCTTTCATACGAGGTCCGTTTTGGACGAAACGAAATGCGTTGGGTTCGTATGGACGAACACTACGAAATAGATCTGGATTGGAGTTGGTTGGAGCAAGTGAAAATTTCGGGTAAAATTAAACGCGCTTTTAATTTTATTCGGAACAAACGCTGAAACTATTATCGGAAACTCAAGGTGAGAACTTCTCACTCAATCGAATTGCATTTCGATTTAAATTTTAAATTGTTAGATTTAAAATTTGCTTGATTGTGTGATTGGATGACAAATTGTTATCTATTGTGTTAAATAGACATTATACGCCGTATATTAAGCGAGGTTATTTATTAAAAATATATACCGCGATAATTTCACCGTAAAGTGAAATTGGTATTATATATGTACTTGGAGTTGATTTCCCGCATTATATAGCGGATGAGACCCTATTGCGTCGTATAATAACGGATAATATTTTATGAACTCATATACTGCGATATTCCGTATTGGAACGGAATTGGTATTGTGCTAACATCTGTGGATGCAGGGAAATAGGTTGGAGGGATCCAACTGGATTCCTCGCTAATATTTATTTAATTACAGATATTGTGATATTTGTTGATTATCATATTGATATATGATGTCTTGATTGTCGTGATTGATATATTTTTGCTGTTGCACCATTGGCCTATTTTTGGAGTTCTAAAAATATTAAAATAACGATTTTGAATTTAAAAGGATTTTAAAGTGATTTTTTTATAGTATAAGTATTATTAAATTTTGAATTGTTAAAATAAATAAACGTTATAATTTTTATTATTATAGATGTTATATTTTTTTTGGAAAATAATACTTAAGTATGATTTTGTATTTATATATAAGCTTTAATAACGACTTGTAAATTATTAAAAAGAGCGGTTTATTTAAATTGAGATTTCTGAATTATTATAAATGATTTATATAAAAGATTTATAAAATTAATATTTATAAATTAAAATATTGAAATTTATAAAATGAGTTTTTATAAGTGTTAAAATGAAAAAAAAATGGATTTCATAAGTGAATGAAATTTATAGATTTATAAATTATGAAATTTTAAAATGAATTGATTTTCGTAAAATAAAAGATTATAAGTAATTAACTTATAAATTAGATTCTTGGTATAAAATTGAGTTATAAATTGAGTTGGTAAATAAAAGTGATTTTATAAGTTGAAGTTTTTATAATATATATATATATGTATATGTATATGTATATGTATATGTATATGTATATGTATATGTATATGTATATGTATATGTATATATGTGTGTGTGTGTGTGTGAATTTATAAACGTTGTTTTATGAATCCGAAATCAATTGAATTTGATAAATTAAACATAGAAGTTTATAAAAGTGGATATATTCGCGATTTTGGATAGCGAATTATCAATTATATGATAGGTGTAGTAATGAAGAGTTTGGTTGGGAATTATATCCACGATTTTGAACAGTGGATAATCTTTTAATAAATGTGTAGAAACACTGAATTGGGAAAATAAAGTATATTCACGATTTTGGACAGTGAATATATTATTAAAGAAAATGGATATGTTTTTAGGGCAGTGATATTATAAAACGAAGTTAATTGTTTTAAAGATGTTTTAAAATGTATTAACTATCGAAACCATAGATTTCAACATTCATTGTTGAAATAGACGTTTTCGAGAAATAGAAGGAAATAGTGGACTATAACACTGTTGTTATAGTAAATGATTTCCGAAAGGAAATGTTTTATATAGTATTGGGATTTATATATCTGTTTTAAGTTTGAATCCCTATGCTAGTGAATTTGGGTCGTCGTAACGATGTTTTACGCAACATTCGTTTTGGCTCAAATAAGTGTGTTTAAGAGAATGTTTTCCTTAAAGAGTAAAATATATACTTAATTGTGATTTAAGTATATTGAATATTTTCCAAATGTTGGAAATAAATAGATTCGTGAATTACTTATTATTAAATAAGTATGGAAATGTTTTCCAATATGAAGTGAAATATTTGAGATTACATCTTTTAAAGATAAGTTGAAAATTAATATTAGAAATCGATTTGAAACTCGTATATTCATAGATATTTTGGAAATGTGATGTTAACGCTAAAATTAAATGCTAACACCCCGGTGTAAGTAGAGAAAAAGTGAAAGCACCACCCGTCAATATGGGAATTAGAAACAAGCACGAATTACAAAAAAAAAGTAAAGAGACAATAGTTTGATAGTGGTTCGGCTTCAAGTTGAGCCTACGTCCACTTTAATCTTCTTTATTGCTGAATCGATTACAACTTTACAACAATCTTAGATTACAACACTACTAAGACAAATAGCTAGAACTCCGATGTAGAAGAACTCTTTGAATCCATATCGAATGTGTTAGATTTCTTCTTGAAGTTCACTGAGGTATCTTTGATGTTTGAAGTGTCGGATGAGTCGAGAAATCAGTAGAGTATAGGCGTTCCAGAAACGAGCCAAAAGCTCCCCTCTTTGATGGAGTAGGCATGGTATTTATAGGAGATTTCTGGAGTAAGTCGTAGGTCGTGGGCGACCTAGGGGTAGGTTGTAGGTCGTGAGCGACCTAGGGGTGTGGTTAGCTATGTTACAGGTCGTGGGCGACCTAGGGGTTAGATCGTAAGTCGTGATCGACCTAAGGAGTGTAGGTTACGGCTTAACAGGCTTGCACTTGGTTACTTGAACAAGTTGGTAGGTCGTAGTGACCTAGGAGAGAAGCGACATAAGAAGTTGCGGCTTATGGAGTTATCGCGGTCTATTTAGGTCGTGAGCGGCCTAATGGAGTGGTAGTGTGCATGCGGCCTCATTACGTCTTAACTTATTAGGTCGCTAGGTCGCCTAGTTCATTAGGTCGCTAGGTCGCTGCATCCCTCTGTTGCAATATACCGTTTCCCTGTGTTGGTCGCAAGGTCGCTAGGTCGTCACATGCTTAGGTCGCTTATCACGTTAGGTCGCTGGAACCTTTAAGTGGTTAGGTCGTGAGGTCATAGCGGTCTTTAGGCCGCTTAACTTGCTAAGCCGCTCTCATGTTAGATCGCTGAATGCTAAGATCATTAGGTCGCTTACCTTTGAACTAGTTAGGTCGCTTCAAGTACTTAATTCGTTGTTCCGGATGGTGTTAACACTTGCCTCTCGAAGTACACGCCTATGTCATAGGTCGTGTGCTTCGACCTCACCGCTTTAGATCGTAGACGACTCAATAGGCTCGGTAGGTCGCATGCCGCTATATCTTCCTTTCTTTTCCCCTTATATAATCCATTAGGTCGTTTCTTCTTCCTTATTCAATTGCTTGTATTCTGCCACCGCCATTGCTATCTTTGAGCTCGAGAATCATCACAGCAAAACTCCTTACTCCTCCAATCACCACTCCTAACAACAATTTTAGGTAAATCGATCCCCTCTCCATTGTATTTGCCACTGATTTCCCTATAACCACTTCCATACGGTTTTTGTCACCCCGCCGTAAGACTTCCTCTTGATTCACCCTCCGATCACCATTAAATTTTCTGCAATTGCTCTTAGAAATGAATCGGCCTATCATTTCTCATAGTTGTTTGGCGAGTGCTTTGAATCTGAGGAGTTTACAGCTTTTCCTGGAAACTTGGAGGAGATAATGGAGTTTTAGGCGTTTGGGAAGGACGAGTAGATGTTAGGTTAACGGGTTCGTGGATAGCGAGTTACGCCGTGGTGCCTTTGGGTGATGCAATGGTGATGGACACGTGGCAACACTTGAGTGGAGGACAAGTCTTCGGGTTAGTTAATGGGAGATAATGTTATACTGCCGAGCGATTAAATCGAACGACCCAAGTGCCTTACGACCTAAGAGAAACCAAGCGAATTACGTATTCACGACTTAAAGAAATCAGACCGAACTATCTTAATCAACTTATGAACTTTGTGACTTTTGACATATGGCATGGTGCTTCGGATGAGTTATCCCTTTTAACAACCTAGCTTTAGGTCGCACTAGGGTTTGGGGCGAGCTAACTCTTTGTCATACAACCTTTATGTCGTGGACGAGCTAATACTTAGACAATTTTTGACTGCCTTGAACTCCTTGGCTCGAACAATGCGACTTAAGAGAGTTTGACTTTTGTTAGGTCGTTCCTGCGAACTAAGGACCTGGACGGCCTAAATAATCCCCGAGCTAGCTTGAGTCGTTCCTGCGAATTAAGGACTTGAACACTTTTCAATTCGAATGAACATGACATTGTTGAGCTGAATTCTCAACTTGAACTGCCGAGATAACATGCCTGAACTTGTTGTACTCCTTTACAGATTATATTATCTTTAATGCTAATAACCTGTTAAATAAAACATTTGCAAAAAACTAGGGCTAATATACTACCACTGATCGCCCACATCGAATGACAGATTAGTCGATAAAGAATAATCAACTTAAAGAAATTATACGAATGAAATGCTACGAATCACCAAATTCAAGTGAAGTATTGAAGCAAAGCAAAACTAATCAACTAAAGCTGATTTGTATGCATCAACACTTCACTTGTACTTGGACCCAAAACAACAAGCCATGAAACTTTATAATTGACGAATGCATATTAGTTTAATTCCAGTTATATTTGCTTGTCGTTTTACTAGTTTTGCACAACATTTCACACATTTAGGAAACATGCACCTTCATATTTGAATATCCAGTTCCTTGTGTAGAATGACTTCTCGACAAGAAGAAGTAGTAGGGCAAGCTGGAGGGGCCTTCCCGATAGCCAATCCACTGGATGATCCCCCGCAAAGGACTTCAACTACCCAGAATCAACGGGTGTTCAAGCAACTACACATTCAGTTTGGTATTGCTGAAGCAGATGCTTTACTTCCTAAGCCAAACGATATTGCAGACAGGCCACCTCTCGGTTTTATCGCTGTCAATCGCCAGATGTGCTTGAGTGGAGCTATTCCTCCTTTTAATGATTTTCTTTAACAACTCCTTCTCCGATTAACTATCTCTCCCCTCCAATTGCATCCCAATGGCTACGCCATCCTGATGGGACTTTGTGTACTATTCAGGAGGATACTTGATCATCTACCGAGCTTTGAGGAGATTTGCTTCTTGTGCACATTTGCAAAAAACAAAGATCTTCCTCTATCACACTCGTGAGAAGCGCCGGGAACCATAGAGTGATCGTTGGTCTTCCGGAAAGCTCCCACGGGTTCTTGAATCAATTCTTCTTCGTTCGTTGCCCTCCAGGATTTTACGCCATCTGGAGAGTAGGAAGTAAGATTGCTTATCCCCGTTTTTCCATTTGAGCTTTTCAAAGTCCGAGTTGCTAGGTGCTAACTTCATTCTTTACTTTTACAGCACTTCCTCCTCCCTCTAAAGATCCCAGCCACAAGCCGACTTTTGAAAGACTAAATGTTGTGGCGGCTGAGGAGAGAAGCATTAAATTTTTGCCGAAAGACGATATTCTTCACCAATTCGGACTTCTGGACTCTTCCCGTTCTACTCAGCCTCATGAAGTCCCTGATTCTCCAACAGAGACACCAGGCGCCCCAGTGTCCGCCGAAGAACTTATACTAAAAGAACCTACTACTGAGGCTTCACTGGTGAAGTGTTATGCTTCTATTGACGTTGCGGCGTCATCTGGAAAATTTGCACATGCCCAGTTCATTGAGGAAGAGGAACCTCCTCACCATTCCGGGAAGACTGCCGATGAAGGAGCTAAGGGGAAGGGTCCAGCTGGGCACAATGGTGACGACATTTTTGAGGAATTGAGCGACTTGATGATTATTTCACAGGAGCTCTTTAAAGACGATACCACTATTACTAAAGTTATTTCTCCAGTAGTTGAAGCGACATCTGTCTTGCAACAAACTCCGTCGGCCCAAGAATTGACACTTGCTATAAAATCTGTCATCACCCCCCAACCAAGGAGTGGTTCGTAGTTTGACGCGCGTAGTTTGCACGTTACACACACTTAGGATTTTTTGGCACTTATATGCATTCAACTTCCTTGCATTGAAGATTTCTGAACTTATCTTTTCTTCATTTTCAGGTTCTCCAATGGGATGTAGCGGTTCTTACTATGATGATTTCCAGCGTTATGGGAGACGCGGCTCCTATGACCCCAAGAGGTATCTTCCTGCCTCCTTGGAGACCAACGAAGAAAGAGCTACAAGAAAAGCTCGTGAGAGGCGTGCTTATGAAGAACGCTACCGGAGAAAGGATGAACGACATGATTCTTTCCAGAGAGAGGATGATTCTCACAAACGAAAATCTCGTGATGAAAAAGGGAAAAGTCATGTCACTTAAGATCCGAGTAAACTGGCCAAACTTAGAGAAAAGCCAGCATATGAAATTTCGAAAAAGCCCGCTGCTCCCATCTCTTTGGAAATCCCTTCCAGCTCTCCTGCCCCTTCAAAGAGTTGATATTCAAACAATTATCAGTAGGCCCCCGTATCAAGTTGGACAGGGTCCGGCTACTCTTCAAAGCCGGTTTCCGCACTTGTGCTTAAAAGGAGTGCGTTTCGTTCTTGATTTCGTCCCAATCAACAAGCAAGCTATGTTGTGAAATCTTGATGCCGTCAAACTCGATATTGAGAAAATGCCTAGTGGGCAAAAACTTGTTGACGAGATTCAAAGAGTAAACCGCGCAAAACTCTTGAAGCCATGCTGACTATGGAAAATGATAAATCCGAATGGTAGAAAACTCTCGATCAGCATGATGCAGAGATGAGGAGCATCGCTGCTTACAATGAGAAGCTTGAAGCGGAAGTTGAAGAACTTAAAGAAGAGCTTGCCACTTCTTCCACTACCTATTCTCAAAGAGAAGAAGTGCTTCAAAAACAGGTGAGAGATGCTCACGCCGAGAAAAGAGATACTGAAGCTAAATTCGAAGCACAGCAGCAAGTTGTAGAAAGCTACCGAACTAACGTTGCTCAGTTGCGAGAAAAAACTAGCTCCCAGAACTTGGAAATCGAAATGTTAAAAGCTCGACTTTCTGAAGTTGAAAAAGAGCGTGATGAAGCTATCGCCGGTAAAGTGGCGGCCGAAGAATATCATAAGGCAACTAAAGCCAATGTCAGCTCTACTTTATTCGAGTTTTATATACACTGTGTCTTGGGGCACGGTAGCCTTTCGTTTTTGGGTTCGAAGTATGAAATCACTTTGGCAGAAGTGTGGGAAACCGCGCTTAATATGCTTGGAGGTTCTGGATATGCCGAAGCAGATTTGGAGGCGCACTATCTAGATGATGATGCATGCGCTGCTCTTGCCAGGGGAAAGGAGCAACTCGCTAACGAAGGAGCCGGAATGGCGGAAGGTGAGCATTTAGGGAAGGCAACCTCAACCGACCGAGTTCAACCTTCGATTTCGGCCGACATCGATATTGTTGGCTACAGTTCCCATTCTCCACCTTCTGCTAAAGCTGTCGTTGAAAGTGCAACCGCTCGCACGGGAGATGAGACTCAAGAAAGCACCGAAGCACAAAACTTTAAAGTTGACGTAGTAAATCCTACTTCTCCAGGTAACCTCAATGCTGATCTTACTCAAGTGGGCTGCTTGTTTACTTCACATGAGCTTGATGAACTTTCTGATTATTAGTTAAATCTTGACGCACCACTTTCTCCTCTCTTTATGAGAGATACTGACTTTAACTTCTCTTCTCCTGCAGTGAAAGTGCCAAGTGTTGATCAGACTTCCCCTCTTCCAAATGTTCCCTCTCTGCCTCTTCAGATTACTCCTCCTTCTGTTTCTTAATCGGGGTCACAAGAGGAGCAGATAGAAGATCTTCATGGCTTGGATGACCCGGTCGCTTCACAAGAACAGAAGGCCGAGGAACCTGAAGAAGACGAAAGAACTCCAGAGCAAACTACTTCTGATGACATAAAATTGTCTGCACTTTTCACTCCAGGCAGTGAGTCTTCTTCAAGGAAGAAGGGGAAGCGTGGAATCTCAAAGAAAAAGAGGGAAGTTTCTGCCAGCGAAGAAAAAGCAGACGAAGATCCAATTGCACCCCTTTCTCCTTCTTCCCCTACTCTTACAACCCGACCCTAAAATTTAATCATCCGACCAAGTGAGAGCTCCAAAGGTGGCAGGAAGAAGAAGTGATGGGTTTGGTCCTATGTTTTTCGTCTTGCTTTTTGCTTTCTGCTTGTATATATAAAGGCTTGTGTTGACTGGAGATTGTGCGGGTACCGATCCCCGCCTTCTTTTATTTTAAAACCTGCACGTGTACAAAATTTTCATAGTATGGAATAAAATGATTCTTTTACTTGTACAAACTTCTGTCTGCATTTGAGAATGCATTTATTCTTCTTTTCATACAAGTTTCTTTATTCTCTTCGTGTGATGTTGCAGTAAGCCTATGGTATGTTGCTTGAGCATTGCTTTTATGAATATAACTATATTATATTGCCCCCATACCATGGTATAGTGCAATCTCTTTCACATTGGCAAAATTTTGGAGAACAACTCTTCTGTTTCGAGAAGACTTGTACTTTTTCTTTGGAGAACAACTTTTCCATTTGAAGGACGCTTGCATCCGTACTTTAGAGAATAATTTTTTCATTTTAAGGGAATATTTTTCTGATTTAGTAGAATGCGCCTTGTATTGGAGAAGTCTTTTTTTTTAGGAAAAATTTCTACACTTCAACTTTTGGAGATGATCACTATTTTTCTCTTTTTTTTTTAAAAGAAAAGTAGTGAATTCTCCTATGCGGCGAAGTGGGCTTCAAAAGAAAGCTTTGATTTCGTACTTCAATCTTCGGAGAAAAATATTCTCATTGTGGAGAGATCGATCTTTTCTTGAAAGTAGAAGTACGCATCCAAAGAGGGATTTTCCCTTTCTTTCTTTTTATGCGGGGTAGTGGGCCTCCGAAGCAGGTTTTTTACATTTCAACTCTGGTGAAATGGGCCTTTGAAGAGGGCTTTTCACATTTCAACTCTTGTGAAGTGTCTATTTCAAATCTTGGTGAAATGTGTGCCTCCGGAGAGGGCTTTTAGCATTTCAACTCTGGTGAAATGGGCCTCCGAAGAGGGCTTTTCACATTACAACTCTTGTGAAGTGTCTGCTTCAAATCTTGGTGAAATGTGTGCCTACGGAGAGGGCTTTTAACATTTCAACTCTGGTGAAATGGGCCTCCGCAGAGGACTTTTCACATTTCAACTCTTGCGAAGTGTCTACTTCAAATCTCGGTGAAATTTGTGCCTCTGGAGTGAGCTTTTAGCATTTTAACTCTGGTGAAATGTGCCTCCGAAGAGGGTTTTTCACATTTCAACTCTTGTGAAGTGTCTACTTCAAACCTCGGTGAAATGTATGCCTTCGAGTAGGGCTTTTGCCTGGAAATTCCTTTCTCATGGTTGGATAGATTCACGGGGCGGACACAAGTTACTTGGATGTTTGTTTGCACAAACGATCGCAACTAGTTAACAAGGGCCCTGTGCCTTCCACTTGGGAAGGTGCCTTCGGTCATTCCACCAATCTTTTTTGGTTGAGAAAGAGAACTTTCTTTTTCTGGCATGCTCCGTTAGAGGTCTTTATCCTCCGAAGAGTTGTGCCTTCGAAGAGGGCTTGTGCCTCCGAAGAGGTCTTTTGGTTGTTTCCTGCCTGCTCGCCCATGTCTTTTCGCCATTTGCTCATATCAACGACTCCTTGTTATCATTTTCAAGCACACATTCCTTTCTTTTGCAAGTAGTTTCTTTTATCCAAAAAAGTGTACTTCATCGTTAAGTGAGTTCACAGGGGCAGACACGGGCTACTTAATCGGATGTTCGTTTGCACAAACGATCACAATTAGTTAGCAAGGGCCCACTTCCGGCGGAATCACTAACTGTTTGCTTGAAGTACTTCTTATATAGGATTTGAATCTGGAATTTTTGTGGCTTAACATTTGTTTGTTGAGTGATGTCAGGGATCGCTTAGTCTTGTGATGAGTAAGCTTTGTTTTAATGGCCTGCAATATTAAATCGACATTTCAGCAATACAATTAAAGTACTTTACATATCGAAATAGAACAGGCATTTTATAATAGTAGAGAACACAAGATTTAGAGTGGTTCGGCCAAGAACTGGGCCTAAATCCAATTTATAGTTCTTATTATTCATTCATACTGCTTTTACAATGGTTTACAATGCATGAATGAAACATCCATAATCATTTTACAAATTTAAGCAAAGCTTTTAAGTAAAATATGGACGCAAGTGATTGCTGCTCCAAGCTCTTGGAATTGGATCTCCTTTGACAGTTGTCAGTTTGAAAGTGCCATCAAGAAGTTTTTTGCCTATGACATACCGCCCTTCCTTATTTGGCGAAAGCAATCCTGTTGCCGTCATGATCCTTTTAAGACTAGATACCCAATCTCAAAGCTGTGTTGGTGAACTTTGGAATTGAAGTGCCTGGCAATTCTTTGCTGATGGGCAGCAATTCTGAGCTGAGCCTCTTCCCTTCTTTCATCAAGGAGGTCAAGTGCTTCAAGTTGCAGCTTTTCATTTTCAACTTGATCGAAATGGATTCTTCTTTGTGAAGGGACTTCTACTTCCACCGGATTCATTGCTTCTGATCCATATGCTAACGAGAATGGAGTGTGCCCAGTCGCAGTTTTGTGGGTAGCTGCCCATAGTGCTAGTGGTATCTTATCGACCAAACCGCCTTTTGCTTTTTCCAACTGTTTTTTGATGGTTGATTTGATAATTTTGTTTACTGCTTCCACTTGCCCGTTTGCCTGTGGATGAGCCACTGCTGAAAAGCTTTTTTGGATCTTGAATCGCTTGCAAAAATCTTGGAACTCTTCACTTTCGAATTGGGTTCCATTGTCTGTGATTATCTTCTGAGGCACACCATACCTGCAAATGATATTCTTAGTCACAAAGTTTATCATCTTTTGAGAGGTAATAGTAGCTAATGGTTCAGATTCAGCCCATTTAGTAAAATAGTCAACAGCAACAATGGAAAATCTGATTCCGAACTTGGCGGTTGGCGAAGTCCAGATGAGATCTATTCCCCAAATAGCAAATGGCCATGGACTGACCATCTGTGTTATCTCGGTGGAAGGTGCTCTTGGGATTTTTGCGAATCTCTGGCATCGGTCACATTTTCGGGCGTAGCTAGCAGCATCACGATTAATGTCTGGCCAAAAATACCCATAACGGAGAATTTTCTTTGCTGAAGTTTGACCACCTAAATGATCTCCACACTCTCCTCCGTGTACTTCAGCTAGAATTGACTTAGCCTCTTCCTTGGTCACACATCGGAGTAATGGCATTGAGAATCTCCGTCTGTACAATCGGCCATCTTGAATTATATATTTAGAGGCTTTTCTTAACAGCTTCTAACGCTCCTTTGGATTTTCTGGAAGGGAACCCTTAAGTAGATATTCCTTGATTGGAGTCATCCACGATCCTGCTCTTGAGAAACAGTCATAATCCAATCAATCTCCATTTCATCAATACTTGGGGCTGACAAGACTTCTATAGGAACCAATCCCAGTAATTGAGCTTCGCCAGTGCTTGCGTACTTTGTGAGAGAATCTGCCTGCATGTTCTCATCCTGGGGTATATGACTTATCGTATAATGGTCAAGATCATCGAGAAGTTCCCAGGCTCTTGACAAGTAAGCAGGCAGATTCCCTCCTTTAGTTTGAAACTCTTTCTTGACTTGGCATACAATAAGCTGTGAATCACTGAAGATCTGCAACACTTTGACATTCAGTTCTTTAGCAATCTTCAAGCCGGCAATAAGAGCTTCATATTCTCTTTCGTTATTTGTCGAAGGAAATTCCAATCTCAATGCGTAGCACAATGATCGCCCTTCGGGGGTTTCAAGCACAACCCCAGCTCCAGAACAATAGTCGTTTCTTGCACCATCAACATATAGTTTTTATCGAATTGGGGTATTATCAGTCACCTCTTCCTCACTATCACCTTTATCCGTACATTCTGCGATGAAATCTGCTAAAGCTTGTCCATTGATTGCTCTCGGGGGATGATAAGTGATATCGTATTGGCTGAGTTCAATATTCCACTTCAGAAGACAACCCGAAGTCTCAGGGCGAAACAAGACTTGCTTCAGAGGTTGATCAGTGAGGACTTTGATAGGATGAGCTTGGGAATATGGCCTCAATTTTCTTGATGCAATCAGTAGACAATAGGAGAGCTTTTCCAACTTTTAATTCATCTCTGCCCCAGTGAATCTTTTGCTGATATAATAAACCGGGCGCTGAATTTTTGCGTCTTCCCGTGCCAACGCTGCACTGAGAGCATGAGATGGGATTGCCTAATATATGAAAAGTTCTTCACCATTGTCGGGCTTAGAAAGTATTGGAGGTGTTTCCATATGACGAATCAACTCATCGAAATCTTTTTGGCATTCAAGAGTCCAATCAAAGTTTTTCCTTCCTTTCTTCAGAGCATCAAAGAACGGAATGCATTTATCAATGGCTTTGGAAATGAACCGACCCAAGGCAGCGACTTTTCCATTGAGACTTTGCAATTCCTTCGTTCTAGGAGCTTTGACTTCTCTTAAGGCAGCAATCTGAGCAGGATTAGCTTCAATGCCCCTAGCACTCACAATGAAACCCAAGAACTTTCCAGACTCCACCCCAAATGAACATTTCAGAGGATTAAGCTTCATTCCGTACTTTCGGAGGACTGCAAACATTTCTGCCAAGTGATCCATATGTTCTACTACCTTCTTTGATTTCACCAGCATATCGTCAACATAAACTTCTGTAGTCTTGTCAATCTGCGGTATGAACATAGCATTAACAAGTCTTTGGTAAGTTGCCCTGCATTCTTATGTCCGAAGGGCATGACTCTATAGCAGCAGAGACCAACATCGGTGATGAAGCTCGTGTCCTCCTGATTTGGCTCATGCATTATAATCTGGTTATATCCAGAGTAAGCATCCATAAAAGATAACAATTCATGCCTCGCTATTCCATCCACCAACTGATCTATCCTAGGTAACGAGAAGAAGTCTTTGGGGCAGGCTTTGTTAAAATCTGAAAAGTCGATGCATACTCTCCACTTTCCATTAGCTTTCTTAACCAGTACTGGATTTGAAACCCAATTTGGATAAGTAGAGTCCCTGATGAAACCATTCTCCATGAGCCGATCTACCTCTTCTTTCAGTGCTGCTGACCTTTCAGGACCCTGGGTTCTTCTTTTCTACTTTACGGTGTAAACTTCTGATCAATATTCGGAGTATGTACTGCAACTTCTGGGGATATTCCACACATATCAGCATGAGTCCAAGCGAATACCTTCAGATTTGCTTTCAAGAATGATATCAAGGAATTTTGAACCGTCACACTAAGTTGTGGAACAACATTCACCTCCTTGTTCGGATCTTTCGGGTCAACAGGTACTAGCACCGTTACTTCCACTGGCACCACTCTATTCTCCCCTGCACTGGCTTCTCTAGGATCCATTTCTCTTCGTGCCCCACTATGCTCTCCAGTGCAAGGTCCACCCTGTAATTGCTACAAGGTTGGTTCTTTGATGCGGACTTGGGCTGCCGTATCTTTTCCCATCTCTCTCTTCCTCGCTTCACGCAACTCTATTAGATAACATTCTCGCCCAGCATTATGATCCCCTTTAATAACACCAACTCCATTATCCATGGGGAATTTCATAGTAAGGCACCACGTGGCGAGAATTGCCTTAAATGCCGCAAGAGTTGGTCGGCCTAGGAAGGCATTGTAGGCAGAAAATTCATCAACAATTACAAAAGTCTGCTTTCGAACCACCTTTTTCTGCCCCTCTTCAAGCTCCACGAACAAGTCAATAGTTCCAATTGGCTCCTTCGGTTCCCCAGTAAACCCAACAATTTTCTACGATGAAGCTTGAACATCAGCCATTGGAATTTTCATTTGATCGAACGTCTTTTTGAAGAGAATATTGCAAGAAGCGCCGCAATCAACAAGCACTCTTCTTACAATAGCCGACCCAATGCCTGCAGAGATGACCAAGGGATCCACGGTAGGAGCTTCAACACCCATAGAGTCCCTGGCCCTGAACACAATATCATCATTAACAGTTTTCTGCTGCTTCAAAGGTGCAGCATCTTCCAACACAAAAACACTTTCTTCTGCTGGTGCGTACTTCAAGGCACATGCATATCTTTCCATGTCGCTCCAGCTTCTTCCTGCTGGGTGAGGACCTCCCGTAATCACATAAATAACAGGCCTTTCTGATTCATGCGCTACCGCCCTCTTACTCGAGCTTTGTTGATGAACAGGTACTTGTTGCCCCTGAGTTGACGAAGTTGGGTCGTTCCTGTTCCTCTTCACATACTGCTGAAGTTTATTTTCTTTCAATAGTTCCTCAATCAAATTCTTCAAATGACGGCACTCATTAGTATCATGGCCGGGTTGATTGTGGAATCGGCAAAATCATCCAATTTTCTCAGCATTTTTCCCAAGCCTCAATTTAGCTGGTGTGGGGTATTCGACAGTGTCCTTGGTTGCAAAGAAAATGTTTTCTGGTGTATCAGTTAAGGGAGTGAAGTGAAATGGACGATTTTCCTTCGCATTTCCCTGCTTCTTCCCTCCATCGTTCTCCCTCTTCTGAGTACCAGATTCTTTTTTATTCGAAGCAGCATTATTGTTCTTAACCTCTGTCAATACACTTTCACCGGTGTTTGAAGGCTTTCCAAGCGCATGAACTCATCAGCTTTCTTGTAGAATTTCTCAAGCGAGTTTGGTTCCTTCATCTTCAACCATTTCCCAAACTCACTAGATTTGTGGATAGGTTCCATGGTGTAATCGAGGGGCGTGGAGGCCTACAGTTACCTATGGATTTTGTCAGGATGGCAACGTAACCATTGGGTTAACTGCGACCATGGATGGGGGTGATGATTTCCAAAGCATTCTCACCGAAGTTATTTCCTCTATTTTCAAAACTGTATTTTTTAATAAAATTATTTTCCATGTATTTTCATTGGGTGTTGAAAACGGGTTTGCCAAGTACCTATAGGTTTTCAGTCCTACGCCTGATCAACGTATGACTAAATTTCTGTGAGAACAAGAATGGACTGGTTGAGACATCGAGTCATAAAAAGTATTTTTTTGTAAAGAGCTATTTTATTAAGTATGATGTGAAATTAAAAGCATTTCTAAATTTTTTTAAAATAAAGATGTTGGAATTCTGGGGAAATTAAAGAAAATCCAAACTAGAATTTTAATGAAGTGATTTTGTAATTAAAATCGAATATTGATTTAGAATTTGAAAATAAGCTAATTGATTAAATAATTGTTTGATTGAGTATATTAATAAAATTTAACTTTGGTAAATAAATGGATTGTAAATTAATAATGGAATTTGGAAATGAATTAGAATTGTAGATAGAATTCGACTTGGATTTGAGAATGAATTAAATAAGAGGAGATGTTGTAAAAATAAAAATAAAATAAAGTTGGATTGAAAATGTGATGGTTTGAATTACAAATAAAATTCAAGGGTGATTTGAATAATATTTAATGAAATTTGCAAGTAAATTGGATATAAGAGAAGTGATGTTATATGAAATAGAAGTGATTATAATAGATATGGTTTAGATTGAAACAAAACCAAAGTGAATAGAAATAAATTGATAATGGCCTTGTATTAATAAAATAAATTCGAACATGAATTAAGTACGTAAATTAAAAAAATTAAAAATGGGTTAATTGAGTTCAATAATAAATGGATGAAGTCTGATTACATAAAAACTAAATCAAAATTGTGATTGAAATTGGATTATCAGATTGAACTTAAGTTCGGTGGCATATTAATTTGAAGTATAAATGAGTTAAGTATGTGCTTGGATATTATTTTGATAAATTGAGGAAGTGAATTTAAAATTAAAATTTAAAATTGATGGGCCAACTGAATTTAATGGAAGTTGATTAAATGAGGATCAAATGGAAGTAAACTTAAGTTTGATGTTGGAAAAAATTAAAGTAAATAAACTTAAGTTTAAAAATTTATGGAAGCTTGGCTTCGAATAAGGGTGAAAACCCATTAATAAAGCTTGGATTGAATTAATTTTGGAATGGCTTGTATTATACAAGAATGAAATGTGTCAAGCTAATGAATGGTGGGTGAATAAATTAGAAATGAAATGAAATTAAATATAAAATGAGTTAAAAATTAATTTAAAATAGTTATAAACTAAAATAAATACTCTATTGAGTGAATATCGTCAAAATTGCATAAAATAATTGTCGTTTGGCGTGAACAAAATTATTTAAAATTCTTTGAGTTGATAGGGATTAAATAAAATTGATTTTGAATTAATTGAAGTGAATATGAGCTTGCTTGGATTTTAAATCAATTGGACGCAAGAAATTGAGTTGCAAGCCATTAAAATTTAATGAAATGGCATATAAATTTGGTTGGAAACAATTGAATAAGCTTTAAAATCATATAAATCGCTTATGGGAAGCGTTTGGCACTTGTTGTGTATGTAATATATGGTTTAGCTATTTAAAGTAAGTGGAATGCTAATAGATTTTCTTATATGGCACTTACATATTTACATTGAGTAAGTACAGGTACCTGAAGGCCATTTGGCTGGATTTGGATTGCGTTATTTGCTAAAATTAATACGATGCTTGCTTAAAATGCTAAATAAGGTACGCCTACGCAATAAAAATAGGAAATATGAACTGTTTTTTTGCTTTTTCCGACCGTGTGGGTCGATGTATACATATTTATATCTCTTGTCAAATTGCAAAAGCTCCTTCGTACAAAGGAGACTCTGCAAAAAAAATTCGAAAATTTTGGGAGTTAGAAAATTTTTGGGAAAATTTTTGTTAACAACAAAACGATTTCAAATTGGAATTTAAAGTAAATTAGTAAATGAAAATAATATAAATAAGTTATAAATGAAAGTTAGAAATTCAATATTCAAAATAGAAAGTAAATTGAATTCGTATGAAAACGGGAAAAACTAATTTGCATAGAAGTAGAGGTGAAAACTTCTGTAAGGAAATGTATAAAATAATTTGAAGGGCTATGATTGGTTATTGTTGCTAAACCAGATATGCAGGTATTTAAAAGGGAAAAGAAAGTTGGATTTGATTCCAAAAGATAAATGTGAATTGCCCGACAAAAAGGTATGTATTTTAACTTTTGTATGAATTGGATTGAGTTTTTGATCTAGCCACTTGGCTTTCTGTTTCCTTTTTGGAATTTGGGAGCCCGTGGAGGCCTTTTGTAGTTGTACCGAGGTAGCCGCACAAAGGAGATGCTGGCAAAAATTTTCGAGAATTTACAAAGTTAGAAAAATTTTGAGGGTTTTAGATTGAAATTTAAATGATTGAACAAAAGGGATAGTATTTGAAACTATAAAAGATTTTGGGAGGTTAGTTAAGGTGATAGTGGGTCATTAATAAAAGATAATTGGTAGGATGTTGAATTGTGAGTTTTGGGAAGGTAAACGGGTTTCGAACCATTCTTCCTAACTAGTAATTTCGGGGACGAAATTCTTTTAAGGGGGGAGGAATGTGACGACCCAGAATTTCTAACCATTTAAAATTTGAGAAATTAATTGATTTTAAATATGTAAAAGTTACTTTTAACTTGAATTCAAGATTCAAATATTTACTTGATAATTAAATCATTGAGTTATATAGTTTAAATATTGAATTTAATAATTGAAAATTGGGTAAATTGTTGAATCTGAAATTTCTAAGCCTGTTTAAAATAATTTGAAGGCTTATAAAATTTATAATGATGATATTGATGTTAATAGAATGGTTGTAATTTAATTTAAAGGCGGTTTGTTTAATTTTAGTAACATATCGTTTAAATTAAATTTAAAAATAGCCTTCCGAGGCGTAGCCTCGGAATTCGACGAAACCAGTTCCATTGGATCCGTAATAGTTAGTTATTATCGGATTTCAATTTTCGTAGCAATCGGAGTTGTCGTTTGACCCTGGCAGCTCAAAACGCTTAGAACTATTTTAATCGCTTTAATTGAAATTTGATCGTTTTCCTTTGTACTCGCGCATGCGATCAAATTGGCCACCGAGATGCGTTCCTTCGTGTTCGGAATGCGGGTAAACTGTGTAATCACCTAACGACATTGTTTAAAAGGAGTTTGAAATTTTAAATGACAGTTAATGAAAAGTTTTGAAAATATAATGGAATTTAAAGTCAAAGGGGTCAAAGATATTTTCATCAACACATATTCAAGAAGCCTCCCTCCTACATCTATTTCATCTCGTCCCTTTGATTCTCTAAGCGGATCAAAATCAAAATAAGATAGAGCACATCTCCGTTCAAATCAATAATGGCCGAAGCCTCCTTAAATCAAGCGGAAAAAAAGAGTAAACAATGGACTCACGATTCAATCAAGGGAGGAGGGCAGCCGCGATTTCTGTAATCATTCTTGGCATGATTTCGGGAGGAATTGGAAGGGGAACGGGGAGCTGAGTCGCGAGTTTGATCGACTCGAGTCGTCCTGATTCGATGCTCGATCGTGATTGACTGCGGATCGTATCAGCGATGACGTTGAGGGCGAAGACAAGATGGCGATGGGGCTCGATATGTTCAACTCCGATTGTTTGGAGCTCGGATTCGAGCGTGGCGATTGCTCGCGCAGTAGGGAGTTCGCACGGCAAGTATACAGTGGTTAGGGCAACACAACAAACGAGAGTATTGCTCAAGCGGGTTCGTCGGCAGGCGTGACAGGAATGAAAGGTGAGTAAATCTCACTTTGTTGGATTTTAATTTAATTTTAAATGGTTAAATTTTAATAGTTGGTTGAATGAATTAAATTGATTTGATGTGCACTGATGATGATGTGGCTTGGTTTTGATCGGTTCTCAAGTTAACTGCAGTTTGACTCGAAGTAATTGGGTTTTAAATTGTTTAAAAATTAAATCGTAAATAAGAAGCTTAATGATTTTTGATTCGTTGAAATAGTATGGTAATTGAAATGGATAATTTATTAATTAAATTAATTAATAAATTGATTTGATAAAATTAGTAAGTAAAGGTTTGAATTCATTAAGGTTTAAGTTAATTTAGTCGAATTAATTTTAAAAAAAAAAACAAACCAAGGGTTGGTTTGATAGAAATTACTATATGATATTAATAAAATATAATTACTTGGTGAAATTAATCAAGAGATTAATTAAGATGATTAATAAAGGAGTAATTGATTTATTTAATGAAGTAACTAAAAGAACAATTAATTACAGATTGGAATTAATCGGAAATGATTAATATCGTGGTTTAATTAAGATAAATAAATTTGATTAGGATTAACTAAATATATAATTGGAAATCCATAATTTATGTAATTAAAGATGGAATCAAAGATTGTTAAATGAAGATTAATTAATCCATAATCAATGACTTACGAGAAATTAATAAATATAAGTAATTAAGGATAAATGAAATTAATATAGTTAATTAATTTATGAGGTAATTAAAGACTTCTTATTGATTTTGGTTAAAAATAATTTACATCGTGAAATGGATTAAAGTTAAATTGTTGAATAAAACTGAAGGATAATTGTTCGTCGACGGAAATTCTATTGGTTTAGAAAACCGTCGAACGAATTTAAATTAAAAATAACCGCAAGCGCACGGTGTACGAATGTAGCACGTGGCGAATACGGGTCGATCCGTAGAGAATTGATGATTTTAAAAATCTATTCAATCAAATTAACCAAAGTTGAAAGTGTGGTTGGATAAAAATGTAAGAAACTAACAAAAACTAGCAAAACAAAATGATAAAAATATGAGAGTCAAAAGAACAATTTAGAGATAAATTCACTCTTTAGATCATATAAATCAACAAAATGAAGTTATGATCTCTCTTTTCTTTTCATTAGTGAATTAGTTGATGTGCTTATCATAAGTATGGTATATTTGTGCTATTAATTAGCTCAATATAAACCATCAAACTACAACACAACTACTAATACACATTTAACTCTCATGAAATATGACAACAAAGTTGAAATAAAAATCTATTTTAAGCATAGCCTATTAACTATTGTTTAGAAATATAGGCTATCAAATTTCAATTTCAACATTCACTTCTTTGCCATAATCATATTTAGATGAAGAGGCAATTTGTGTTATGTTTGTTTAAGCATAACCTATTTGTTATGAACAACATAGGCTATCAAATTCAAAGCTAAACAACATCATTAAACCACTTCAAGTGCTTCCATTAAAGCACAAAAGGAGAGTATAAACATCAAAATGTTGTATCTACATACTAGAGAGCTTCATTACCCCTAAATTGTAGGGATTAAGCTCTCATATTTGTTATCAAATCAACAAATTTAGAAAGCAACATTGAATAAAAAGAAGTGGAAAAAGAGAGCAAAATGAAAGGAAAATTATTCTACTTGCATAAAAGAGAAGAGATCTACACTACAACATGAAAGTAAATAAGCATGAAAATAAAACGAACATATATTGAAGTTGCATAAAAAAAGAATTACATAAGAGAAGACATGGCTAAGTAGCCATGGAAAGAAAGAGAGATTTGATTTATTTTCTAAACTAAAACTAACTAACTAAGAGGAAGATGGCTACATGAAACATAAGGGGTATTTATACAAGTTAGAAACCCTAATGCATATTTTTGGGGAGTACCCAAAATGCCCCTTAGGAAGTGTGGAGGCCAAGTAAACATTAACATGTCTTAATCCCCCATTAAATGTACATGAAACCATTAGCTCCATAAGCATGTGCATTAGCCTTTAATTTGTACATTAAGGTAGGTGGGTAGGTGGGGTCCTCCATTATCTTCACTTTGAATTATTTCCATCTTCATTCCTTTATATTCATGTTGTGCATGCATGTGTCTTCATGAAACCACTCCTATTTGAGACCAAATTCCTAAAAAAAATATACAAATTTATAATTAATTTTTCTCAAAGAAATATATGCACATAAATGACCGTTTTGCCCATATATGAAGATGCATATGTGACAATTTGGAATAATTTGAATTTTTGGTTTAAAAAAAGTTAAAATACCCAATATGATCATTTATTTAATTTAAATAGATTAAATATGGTGGTAAAAATACGCATATTTACGTGCACATCAAATACCCCCACACTTATCTTTTTATTCTTCCTCGAATAAACTAAAACTAAGATAAATCCATTTTTGTAGGAAGCACGATTGCATTGAGCGTATGCAACAAGTTGTTAAACCTCTGGGTGTCCCCAGTAGGATGAGTGTTGTCTCGTGAGGGTTTTCAGCGGATACTACCCACAAAATCCAAATGCAGGATGAAAATATTTACAAAATGCAAGATTTATTTACAAAGAGAGGAATGCAAATTTTTGAAAATATTTACAAATGAAGGATTTATTTTTAAATTGAGACGAATAAGTTAAATATAGGTTTTGGTTATTATCTTGAAATTTATGTCATTTACTCGTCAAAATTTCCGACAAAAATCAAGTTATCATAACAAATAGACAATAGTTTAATTTGTTGTTTCGGTTGATGACAAAGTGTAATTATAAAATGGATCCTTAGTTGATTATCAAAATTTATCAAAGTGGTATTTTCATTTCTTTTCAGTAACAAATCAAATAAAATAAGTAAAAATAGTGCTAGGATTTCAATTGCTTGCTCTCTCATTATTTGCAAGAAAAATTACACACCTAGCTTAGGTAAACTGAGGCCAGATATACCACCCATGCACTGCCTTTCGGGCTTATGTGAGGGGAGTACAGAGCATGGCGAGTGCACACACCTTCATGTATACACTATCAACCGTAGGTGGTTTTTATTAAGACTTTTTTTAACATGTGTTCCATACATCATAACAGTGAGGACTTTTAAATGAGTATGAAAGCACATAATCAAAAATTCCAAGTAATCACCCCTGCATTACAGTGAGGACTTTTAAATGAGAGTGAATACTTAGATGTTAGTATTATTATTTTTTTATATATATTTTTTTAAGAGAGAGAGAGTTTTGCAAAATCATCTTAGCACCATTTAACTTAGAAGACAAAAAAAATGTTATATCCTTTACTTTAAATCAACCACTTTTTAAAACAAAGATTTTCAATTAGGATATACTTCATAATTAACACGTATGAATCCTCCTATATACTAGTTAAACCATTATTATTTGTAATCAAATTTCATTTTTATTTTTGTTTAGACAAATAAATTTCCAAAAATTTCAATTTAATAAACCAAAACCATATATTTATCTTATAGTGTTTCTTTTAAAAATAAATCAAAATGCTAAAAAAAAAATCTTCTTTTGTTTTTGAATTTTTTTTTTTGAGTTTTTGGAAGAAAAATGAAAAATGAATCCTAAAAAAATCAAGAAGAAGACGAGTCTCCCCCCACACTTGATTTTGACTGTGTCCCCACAGTCAACCCAAGTCAAAAGGAACGTTTATTATTATTTACCTAAAAATGAAATGTATTTACACGACATCAGAAAGTATATTGCCAAAAAGTAAATGAAACGGTCTTCTAAAGACCGATTCATATGTCTCGTCAAGTATACGAGACACGGCTCAAGCGCAGAAAACCAAACCATAAAAGATTTCGAAGTTGAACGTTGATTTGGAAAAACGAATGTCGTTTTATTAAAAGTCGTACGAGTTGTTTTATTTACGATGATTTTTGGGGTCGATAAAACAATTGATTAAAGTTTATATTTATTTTCACCAATTTGAAATTCAAGCTTATCATTGAAAACATTTTCAGAGTTATTGATTTCAAAATCGAAATGGTGATTTTCATCTTCCCCGTCGGAATTTAACAACTCGTTATCAAAAAGTCCAAAAAAATTGTGTTCATTAAATTCGTCTTCCTTCGTTGGCTTATCAACAACTTGATTGCATGTCTCAAGTTCAAAATTCAAAGTTGTTATATTCAAATTTTCAGAAAAAGGAAGATCGAAACTTAAATCGAGTTTCTCACCCTCAAAAGAATTGAAATCCAACATAATTACCATCTTTTCAACAATTTCGTTAAGATCATCATTTTCAGTTTCAAAAGTTGTTGTTTGAAAATCATCGATTTGGCTAAAAGATGGATTATCACTTGACTCGTCACACGTTGAAATTTGATTTTGTTTTTCACGTACCTTCATGTATGTTTCAAACAACAAATCCGTGTGATCATCGTAAATTTCATTCATTTGCTCAACAAAATCCAATTTGTAGTTATTAACTTGAGAATTTTCAATTTGGATTTGTTGAAAACAAAAATTGTCAATTTCGATAAACGGTAGATTATTATTTGATTCTTCGCAAGTTGAGATTTGATTATGATTTTCATGATAAGTTTTGTATTTTTTAAGTAATAAATCCCCGTTATCTTTTTCCATTTCGTCAACAAAATCAAATTCATGATTATTAATTTGAAAATCTTCACTTTGTTGATAACCAAAGTTTTCAATCGTATCGCAATTGAAATTATTCCCATTGCCAAATTCGTTTGAAAAGTTGTTCCCATTTTCATGTTGAGTTTGAAATTCATTTTGGAGTTCGAAATTAAATTGGCATGGGTTATAATCGTAATCGTTTGAATTTTGAATTGAATTCAAATTTTGAAATCCTTGACTCGAGTTATTACACAAATAAGAATTACATAAATCATTTATCTCTTGATTTTTTTGTGTAGAAAGTTCGAGTAAAGATGAAATCATTTCATTGCTATTTTCAAGAGTCGAAAGTTGGTCATCCTTTTGAAAATTTTGTTGTTCGAAATTTGAATTATTTACACAAAATTTGTTGTTAAAATATCCATACGAATTTGGAGTAAACTCATATATATTGATTTTCACAGTTAAATTCAAGTGAGTAAGAAAAAGGAAACTCGGACATTTTCAAGATTTCTTTTTTTTTTTTATAAAGAAAATATTTACAAGTAGAATTTATTTTTCAAAATGGAAAATTGATTTTTGTTTTGTTTTTGAATTTTCAATTTTTTTTGGGCTTTTGAAAAGATTTTATAATTGTTTTTTTAGATTTTTGTTTTTCTAATTTTTCTGGATTTTTGAAATTTCAAAGGAAAATGATCTAAAAATTTCAAAGAAAAAGAAAAGGAATATTTAAAAAAAAATTAGTTTTGGATTTTGAAATTTTTTGTTTTTTTTTTAAATATGCATGAACAAATGCAACTAAATGAATGCAAGAGTTAATTACAAATGATTTATCCTAAGTTAACCCAAAATTGTATATTCACAAATTGTCTTAGATAAAAAAGATAGTTCTCAGCCAGGTAACGGGCAGGATTTATCGGTGCACCACGAATCACCATAGCAATGCAGCCGAAGGTTTAAGTACCTTCAGAGGAACAACCACTATAATATTTAAGAATCACCGTAATATTTATAAATGGTTATTAATCTGCCGTAGCCTAGACGCCAAGAAATTAAATTGTTCAAAAAAGACAAATTGTCAATATACAATTAAGTGTTATCGATGTCTAACCGTTATTATTAATCCAAATCTAAGATGAAATGCAGAACAGAAACTAAACGTGTATTAACAATGCAACTACGAATGAATTTTTTTTATTTTTTAAAATGCAAATGCAAGCAACCAACAATTCAATTCAAATAAAACTAGAAATGAAAGCAGAATTTTTTAGCAAGCAGAGCAATTTATTTTAGCTAGCTAAGGAAGCAATTTTCAGCAAGCTATTCTTCCTTTATTTTCTGCTTTGGCAACCTGAAAATTAAAAACTAAGATATATACAATTTTTTTTTTGAAAGGAAACTTAAAAGTAAGGTTTTACTTAAAAAAAAAAACTGAACAATTTTTTTCATAAGATAAATCTAAACTAAACTAAAAGAAAACAAATCATTTTCTTTAAAGAGAAAAGGAAATTAAAAGAGATTGTTTACAACTCAAAGCACAAAAAACATACAAGATCTCAAAGCAATGAATAAGGAAAGTCAAAGCAAGAAACTTTGTTTTTTTTATTTACACAACTATTTTTTTTTTAAAAAAAAGGTTTAAAACTCATCAACACTGAACACCACCCGGCCTAAAACAAAGCAAATTTTTAAATCAAACAAAACCTCTGCTATCCAAAATTTTCCCCACCTCGGTTCAAAATGAGCCAAGCCTTGAAGCAAGCAAAATCCAATTGCTTGTCCCCAAAAATTACAAAACCAAAATTAATCGACTAATCACGGTTTCTGGTTCAGCGATTTTCGCAAAGTAAGGGGGAAATGCAATTTTGATAGGGTTTGAACTTGCGGCCGTTTGTTGTTTGGTGGTTGTCGAATTGGTAGGTTCATTTGTGGAGTAAGCAGGATGTCGTTCGGTGAGTGGTTGTTGATGTTGCTGTTTGCTCACGATTGCGATTTGAGGGATGTAGGTTGGATCACTATCAGTTGCTCGATTGTTGATTATTTGGGGGTTTAGGCTGTAGGCTGCAGGGAGGAGTGTGGTCGTATGGTGCTGAATTTGGGGTTCAGGATCTGTGCGATTGCGTCTTGTGATGATGGGTGATATCGACTACGGATGTTCAAATGGCGATTGAAGGAGCGGTCGAGTTTGAGGAGATGGTGGTTTCGTCAATGTTGCTGGTTACTAGTGGATTGCAATGGAGATCAGTGGGTATGTGACAGTTTTTTTTTTTAATTTGAAGTGGGATGAAGACTGATATGGCTGTATGGCTGTTTGCAAGGTGATGTTGGATTGCTGATTGTCCTGTATGTTCTGGTGATGATCTGCAGTGGCAAGTGCAGTTGAGTGGATGTTGAAATGAAATGATATGAATTGGTGAGGTGATGACTTGATTGGTGGTCTCTGGACGGGACTGGAACTGGTGAAATATCAGGTCTGTGGCACTCTGCAGTTTTGGTGGTGAGGAATGGTGGTATGTTTGTGTTGTTTGCAACTTCGGGTTTGCTGCAGTGATGGCTTGCGAGAATGCAGTGGTTAGGAATGTATGTGATGGTGATCTGCAATGGGTTGGTGGTGCTTTTGCAAGTTGAAGGCAGTATGTTGAACGATTGCTGCAGTAGTGAAGGGTATTTGGTCGATGAGGAAGTATTGTAGAGGGAGGGCGAAGGTTATATGAAGTCCAGCTATGTTGAAATGGAGGTTGGAGTTGTTGAAATGAATGATGACAGGTTGGTTACTGGGGATGGATCCTGTATGGCAGCGAGGAGTTCAACAGAGGGAAGATGTTGTGTGTTGTGTTGTAGTCAAGTAATGGAGTTTAGTGGAGAATGGCAGCTTTGAAATGGAGCAAGACAGAGTGAATATGCAAGATAGGGTGAATATGAAACTATTGGCGGTTTGTGTTGAGACGTAGATCGACTTTAGGTGGAAGGTGAATGTATTATTGATGAAGTATCACTGTGCAGGCAGAAAGAAGTGGAAGTAGTGGTTACTGTTGTTCTGTCTTAGGTGGAAATAGTGGTAGAATGATGGTGCATGTAGTAGATATGGATATGGTTTACAGTGGCTGTTGAGAAACAGAATGAGTGATGTTTGGAAATCAGCGCGCAGAGAACACAATGTAGGGAATGTAGAAAGCAGTTGTAAAAATGTATATGTAATTTCAATTGAAAATTGTAGTTGGAGATTGAAAATGAACTGAACTAAAATTCTTTTTCGTGGTTTTTTTTTAATATGCAATGCAAATGCAACTAGTTGATCAAAACAACCAAACAAATCAAAATGATGGAACAAATCACACAATTTTTTTTAATATGCAAACACACAAAAGAAAATCAAACAAAAATCAAACAAAACTAATTCGAAGAATAGAAATCCAAAATCAAAACAATTCCCCGGCAACGGCGCCAAAAACTTGTTCATCGATGGAAATTCTATCGGTTTAGAAAACCGTCGAACGAATTTAAATTAAAAATAACCGCAAGCGCACGGTGTACGAATGTAGCACGTGGCGAATACGGGTCGATCCACAGGGAATTGATGATTTTAAAAATCTATTCAATCAAATTAACCAAAGTTGAAAGTGTGATTGGATAAAAATGTAAGAAACTAACAAAAACTAGCAAAACAAAATGATAAAAATATGAGAGTCAAAAGAACAATTTAGAGATAAATTCACTATTTAGATCATATAAATCAACAAAATGAAGTTATGATCTCTCTTTTCTTTTCATTAGTGAATTAGTTGATGTGCTTATCATAAGTATGGTATATTTGTGCTATTAATTAGCTCAATATAAACCATCAAACTACAACACAACTACTAATACACATTTAACTCTCATGAAATATGACAACAAAGTTGAAATAAAAATCTATTTTAAGCATAGCCTATTAACTATTGTTTAGAAATATAGGCTATCAAATTTCAATTTCAACATTCACTTCTTTGCCATAATCATATTTAAATGAAGAGGCAATTTGTGTTATGTTTGTTTAAGCATAACCTATTTGTTATGAACAACATAGGCTATCAAATTCAAAGCTAAACAACATCATTAAACCACTTCAAGTGTTTCCATTAAAGCACAAAAAGAGAGTATAAACATCAAAATGTTGTATCTACATACTAGAGAGCTTCATTACCCCTAAATTGTAGGGATTAAGCTCTCATATTTGTTATCAAATCAACAAATTTAGAAAGCAAAATTGAATAAAAAGAAGAGGAAAAAGAGAGCAAAATGAAAGGAAAATTATTCTACTTGCATAAAAGAGAAGAGATCTACACTACAACATGAAAGTAAATAAGCATGAAAAGAAAAAGAACATATATTGAAGTTGCATAAAAAAAAGAATTACATAAGAGAAGACATGGCTAAGTAGCCATGGAAAGAAAGAGAGATTTGATTTATTTTCTAAACTAAAACTAACTAACTAAGAGGAAGATGGCTACATGAAACATAAGGGGTATTTATACAAGTTAGAAACCCTAATGCATATTTTTGGGGAGTACCCAAAATGCCCCTTAGGAAGTGTGGAGGCCAAGTAAACATTAACACGTCTTAATCCCCCATTAAATGTACATGAAACCATTAGCTCCATAAGCATGTGCATTAGCCTTTAATTTGTACATTAAGGTAGGTGGGTAGGTGTGGTCCTCCATTATCTTCACTTTGAATTATTTCCATCTCCATTCCTTTATATTCATGTTGTGCATGCATGTGTCTTCATGAAACCACTCCTATTTGAGACCAAATTCCTAAAAAAATATATACAAATTTTCAATTAATTTTTCTCAAAGAAATATATGCACATAAATGACCGTTTTGCCCATATATGAAGATGAATATGTGACAATTTGGAATAATTTGAATTTTTGGTTTAAACAAGTTAAAATACCCAATATGATCATTTATTTAATTTAAATAGATTAAATATGGTGGTAAAAATATGCATATTTACGTGCACATCAATAATAAATCCAGGGTGATTAATTAAGATGAAAATGATAGGATGATGAATTAATTGATTTGAAATCAATTAATGTTAAACGGAGAAATCTAAGTGGATGAGGTTAGTAATTCAATAAGGATTAATTTAAATGCGATTAGAATAAATTGAATCAATTTGTGTGATTAAGCTTTGCTTATGGATGATTGAATGGTATTGGGTGTATTGGATGAGTTGATATCTCTGATATGAAATGTTGTGTATTTCATTTGAATAACTGGGGTTTGGATGACATGAGAATCGAAGAGGCCGGGATCGGGTATTGGGAAATGCCCAGAACCACTTTGAAATTTTTTTAGTTGATATGTGAGATTAACAAGTTAGAATGAAACATTTAAAGTGAATCGGACTATTTGATCGAAATGTTGGCACTTAGGAAACTTATGTGTGAAATAAATTATGTCTATGGCACATGGTGGATTTGTAAAATTTGTTTGAGTTATCCAGGGTTTTATATAAGTTTATTGCTTTGGTATTCCATATTAGTTTGGTTTACTCACGCTGGTTTCTAGCCTGACCCGAGTGTTACTTTGGTGTAATGCTCGGGTCAGACCGAGTATTACGGATTTTCAGGTTAGGACGATCTTGAGCTCAGGAGGCGAGCTGGATGGCAATATCGTATAGAGTATATCCGCTGTATTTATATTATTGTTAATCTGAGACATGATAATTGTAAATATTTAGTGACTGTATATAATGTGAAACTCTGATGTATTAGATTGTAATCGACAGATATAGTATTCTTTTGCAACTGTTATTATTTATTATTATATTTTAATCCGCTGCGAATGTGAGATGTTTGGTGTTTCTATTCTTCTTCTTCTATCTCTTTCTTCTTTTCATAACTATCTGGAATTTTCGGGATTGAAAATTTTGGGTCGTTACAGGCTGGTCTCCGATATAGAGGTTTTAGCGCCCTTAGTGACGGGAAGTCCGGACGTGATTAGTGAATATCCGGATTGCAAGGACTTCTTTGAAAGTGACTTCGGTTCCGTTCGATCCCAGAACGGACTTATATGGATGTGTGTCTGACATTACAATTTGAGATGTAAAGCTGGTTTCTATCAAATATATTTATGTTGGTGGCGGAGAATTTATTCTCTTAGCTAACACCCTTCTTTGAGACGTACGAGCTCAGAGGTAATTTAGTTGATGGTTACAAGTGATACATTCCCAAATTGGTAATATGGCATACGAAGTGTTGTTGAGCATTTGTTAAACAAAGCACAGCATTTGTATAAAGCGTGACTTTGTGGACGAGACATCGTCAGACCTCACACCCCAAAAATGGTCAAAACAGGAAGGATGCAGCAAGGTTATTAGGGGGTAGCGCCCCTTTAGTGTATGTCATTCCTTCTAGATAGAGGTGGTATCATGGTATGGAGCCTAGATACTTAACCTATGTTGTTGCTACAAATTTATTACTTTGTGGTTGTTGGAATCGAGGATCCTCGGATATAGATCGGTTACGATCGGGGAATGACATATTCGTGTTAGTAGTTACCCAGTTTGAAGCGTAACCCGACCATGTGTTGGCAGAGATCTAACCGTGACGTTAGGTTTTCGGGTCGTCTTTCCAGAGGCGTACCCATGTCGCAATGGGAAGTTCCTTGGCCTGACCATTTATTGGAAATCCAAAGAAACAATACGATCTTGTACGGTTTTAGTTGTAGAACCTACCATTTACTTATGGTGGTCACCGCTGTTTAGATGGTAGCGATAGAAGGCATAAGTGCGAAATGCCTATGCTGGCTAAGATTCATATCTTTACTTTCAAAATGATTTTCCTGCACTATGCACTAGTAAAAATATCAAATGTTTCTTTTTAATGCATATCAAGCATCTTCGACTATCATAAGGAGAAATCTCCTCCGATTCTGCGTTTGCATTGTGTGTGTGTGCGGGAGGCCTTATGGTAGTCTCATTTTCCAAAAAGCATTGCGGATCTATTTTAAATATCCCTTGGTTTGTTTTAAAGATAAATAACTGTTTTAGTTCTCACACCAGTCCCATGACTGACCTAGAGTTTATTGTTTCCTTCCTAAACTCTGGGTGCCCACCAGTTTCTACACGGGCAGTCTAAAGTCAGGTTATCAGGTCATTATGGAATGCGGGAGTTGCTGTAGAGATCTGGAGGCAAGCTGGATGGCATGGCGTATTACTAGTACATAGTATTTCTTTTCCACTGTTTGTTGCTGTACACTCTGATGATGTAATGTAATGTAATATGATGTAATGTAATAACTGATATTGTTCTTTGTTTGAAGATTATTCATTTATCTATTATACGTTGTTCCACTGCGATTGTGAGATTCTAATATTGTTCTATTGTTTCTTTCTATTATGTTCTATCTTTTTCTCTTTTCTTCTATCTTTTTCTTCTTCTTTAACTACAACAGTTTGGTTTTCTTGCATTCGATTGCTCGGCAGTTGATACAGTGGACGAATTGATGTCGGTTTTCGAGCATCGAAATGTCACGATCGTTACAATATGAGTTGTATACTTCTGTATTCCATGTTAGATGGATTTACTCACGCTGGTTTCCAGCCTGACCCGGGTGTTACTCTGATGTAATGCTCGGGTCAGACCGAGTATTATAGATTTTCCGGTAAGGACGTTCTGGAGCTCAGGAAGCGAGCTGGATGGTTGGAATGTATGGAGTGTTTACTGCTGTGTATAGTGTAGTTGGCTTGGACATGTTGTTTTAAACTGTCCGGTGTATTGTAACGGTTGTAACTCTGATGTATAAAAATATAATTGTACTAATGATGATTCTTCTTTGTAAACCGTTATTCATGTTATATTATATTTCGATCCACTGCGAATGTGAGGTTTCTGTGACTGGTTTCTGTTTCTTCTTCTTTCTCTTTTCTTCTTTTCACCAACTATCTGGAATTTTCGAGATCGAAATTTTCGGGTCTTTACAATAGGAGTATGGTAAAGGTTTTCATATACTAGTAGATTGAAAAACGGTTTAAGAAACGAGCTTTGTAATAAAATAGTGTTGAAATCATTTTGATGAAAAAGTTTTGATATCTACTACTAGTATAGAAACCTTTGTATTTTAAAGTGACAAATTAGAAAAATGATTGTAGAAATAAGCAATCAAAATTCACATACGAAGACATGAATCACAACCAAAGAAATCGATAATAAATCCATCAAATGGATGTTCACAAATATACCGAAGAAGAAGTCATCAAAGTCGATATTAAATGATAATCAACAAATTGGATAATCATGAATCGATAAAAATTGGAATTCTCAAGCAAATAGGCAAATAGAGCCTAGACAGCAGATTCAAACGTCTGAAATCAAGGATTCACACGTCTGAATCTGTAAAAATAAAAGTTTTCCAAAACATAATTCACACGTCTGAACCCTATACTTCAGACGTCTGAAGTAGGCATTTTTAGCCTATTTCCTTTCTGGTTGCTCAAGAGAAAATTCATACGTCTGGAAATTTGGATCCGGATGTCTAAATACTGGGGAATAAAAATTCCCAGTATAATATTCAGACATCTGAAAAGGAGGATTCAGACGTCTGAAACTTGTTTCTCAGGCATTTCCTGAACCTAGGCCAAAAATGGCCAAAACAATTACCGAAAGCGTTCGGACGAGCGACGACGACTAAGGATTTATGCCAAGCGACAAACCAGCCTTAATGGCTCTTCTATAGGCCTCGAATATCTATGTCCAAATATCCATAATAGGATTTCATAAAATTAGACCAAAACACCAAAAATTGGAATATTCACGAAATAAACTTAAATCAAAAGAAAATTGTAACGTCCCGCCTTTTCGCACGCTTTTAACAGACACACATGCCTATTCAAACCTACGTAAGGGCGGATTGTTATGGGATAAATAAGAAAACAAAGAAAGAAAAAAAACTAAACAGAATCTCACAGCGGAAGGATAAAATATAATAATAAAGTATACAGTTCATAAATCTGTTTTACAAAACCTTTGATTATATTTATACTATACATATCAGAGTACACATACCATATAACAATGCAGCGGAACAACATGGGTGTAGTGGAACCATATAATCTATAGTAATAATAATAAAATCTTCGTCTCCTTCCTCCAGAAATAAAATCTTCGATCCTGAAACGCTCGGACTGACCCGAGCGAATTGAAAAGACAAAACACTCGAGTCAGAACTAAAAGATCTTATGTAAGCTAAATTAACTGAAATAAATATGAGTACAGTAACTCAAGAGATGCTCGGGATTTAAATCTCCTAAGGATCCGTTAAACTATTTACTATGTAGTATATTGCGCTATTATAATAGCGTCTATAGTAAAATAAACATACTTTTAAATAGCATTAAGGCTTTACATTTTCCACCTTCACACGTAATAGTCTCAGTAGTGCATCCAATATCATAGTCCCTCCTGACCGGGAAGCCACCAGAGGATACCACACGGGCTACGGGAGAAATCCAAACTCGTACAAGGCGCGATAGGGTAGGTGACACGGCACAACTAGGCAATGCCAGGGTAGATATACCAATTGCTATCCGGGCTGGCGGAAACGCGCAGCGCGTAGCTACCGCCCACCTCGAACAAACACCCCCAAAATCAAAGAAATCAATAGTGGCCACCGAATCAATCCAAAGTCAGAGTATAGTATCGAAGGAGTGCGTTCGATCAGAGGAATGACCTCATTGGCCCGAGAATCGCTCCTGTTTTAGCCACCTTATGCCAACTCATGGGAGTCGGGTCCACGTATTTACCTTGCAGGAAACGCCTCCACCAACCTACTTCATTCTGGAATCTCCACCGCGTACACGGTTAGTCAAAGTGGTTTTCGGTATCGACAGAGAGTATGTCCATATCCGATCCCGGTCTCTTTGCCAACCAATCGTTACTATAACACCGCGGTCATTTAAAAAAATAATTATTCTTTTAAAACCAAAATAAAATATCCATTTAAAACCCATATAAATACGATATCATTTATTCTTAAACCCCAAATCAATACGATATCATTTTATTTTCCAATATATATTCTTTCTAAAATCATAGGGTTTTCAAAGTAAATATTTAGAGGTCAAAACTCTTGAACATAAAATTTCAAATTATACTACCTTGAAAATCATAACTTTGAAACAAGTTTCCTTCTCTTAAATGGTCAAATATTAGATTACTTTTATAAAACAAAATAGCTTCTTTACATTTTACAAATCAATTCCAAATATCGATTTAAACTTCCAAATACCATTTTAATTCTTATGTTTCAAAGCTTTAAATATTTTCACCATTTCAAAAACAACTCATTTGACAAATCCATCTATACTAAATTCAATTACTTATTTTTTTTTTAAACTTGAAATCTTTACTTAATGAATTCAATATAATTTAAGAAACCTTTAACTTCACACGACTGGAAAATCTTTTAATTTATTATATGTTATTTAAATCAACCTGATATTCATTTAAATCACTCTACACAAAAATCAAGTTATAAAAATCACATTCTTTTAAAATTCTAACTTTTCATTAAATTTCAATTCAACTTAATATTCATCTTCCAATCTTATTCTCTTTTAAGTCATTAAAACTCTAGAATTTAAATTTCAAATAAATGCTTGATCTCAAAAAACAAAACCAAACTTTATTTTATACTTCAAATCCATTTTATACAAAGTTTAAAACCTGGAATCTACTATATATAAATAACCTTTATTAATAACCAAATCAAAACCCATAAACCATATATATAAAGCTTTACAAACCATAGAAAACATTTCAAAAATAATTTTATATATATACCGCGGTGCCTGTATAAAATTTTCTACCCTATGGTCAAGTGATACGGATGTTTATCATTTCAATCCGCAATTTAAAATAAAAATGCGGTTGTATATCATTTCAAATCGCTATCCCGAATGAAATAAAAATGCATAGCAACTTCCAATTAATAAAATTAATCATCCATTCATCCATCAAATTATACATCCATTTATCACAACCATCATCCAATTTCAAACAATCATCAATACATAACAGGTGATAAATAATGGTATCAATTATCAGTTTTATACTCAAAATAAATTTAATAATTGTTAATTGGCAGTTTATATGCAAAAATAAACGTAAATTTAACTGGCAGTTAATATGAAATAAAAATTTAACATAACTACAACTGGCAGTTAATATGCAAATAAATAAATTCAAACTGTCAAATTTATGCAATAAATTAAATAAATTAACAGTTAAATTAAATAAATGCAATTTAACAGAGATAATGAATAAAACATGCCAAACAGTCATAAATAAATTTCTACTCATATCTAAAATAAATTTAACATACATAAGAAGTTTTAGCAGTTGTGAGTGGGTTAAAACACTCACCTTTTGAATTTAAATTGAATTCAAATTCAATTTAAACTCAAAAATTTGACGATCTCAGAATTTATCCAAACCAGCATCATCAAGTCCGAAATTTCAATACGATCCTAACAAAAAAAATTGCGCGTGAAACGGAGTTCGTACATGGAAGTTATGGCGATATTTGTGATTGAAATCAATAAAAAAAACAAAAATTAACAAAACAAACTCACAATCCCTGCCACGTCACCAAAAATGTTTCACCAGCTCCACATTCACGCGCTATAGAGAATAGGCGGCTACAGGAAACCCTATGCACGCAAATTTGAACGCGCCGCCATATCGCGATCCAGGCCACTTCGCACCCCCACCATCAAGGCCGACGACTACGCCTCCTCTACGCCTGGTCGCCAAATACCCCCCCATCGGCCCCCTGTCGCATGCGAAAACGCAGCCGCCGCCTTGGATTTGAAAACCCTAGTCGCAAAAACACGAAAATCTGACCGTTGAAACTCGAAACAATATACACAGATCGACTCCCCTCGGTTTCCTCTACAAAACCCAGGAACGATTTCCCGATCAGACGAAGATCGTTGTCGTGCGATGAACGGCTGAAAATAATTTGCTCCGATCTGGACACACAGAAACTTCAATCGAAAAATGTATCACACCAGCAAATTACGTATTTTGATAACTTCAACATATATTTTTCTGGAATTTTCTGGAGATTTTGAAATTCATTTGAAATTTTTAATTGAAATAGATCTAGGTTTGCATCCATTTGAGGAGAGAAGGAGCTGAATAAAAGAACGTACAGGCAAATGATAGAAAATGGAGGCTAGGGTTTATAATTGTCTATTTGTAGACAAACTGTAGTAGGCTAGGTGGGTACGAATTTACGAACGTGCTAAATGGTAGTTGGCCCAAAAGGCCCGTTCTGACCCCGGAACGAAATTTATTAAACTCATATATCCAAATAGGTATTTTAAAATATTCTGAACGCGATGGAAAATGTTTCGCGTCCAAATTCGATCGTATGAAGAAGTTATGTCGAAAACAAAATTTCCAAATTGATTTCAAATTGAATTTTTATTAAATTGATTTCAAGGCGTTTCGCGTCCGTATGATCAGACGACAAGTCCGATCGTTACGAAACTTGAAACCCTACAATAATTCATCAATACGGATCCGATGAAACTAGTTTCGTCGAAATCCGAGTCCGTGGCCAAAATGGCTATTTCTATATTAATTAAATAAATTACAATAAATTATAAAATCAAATTTTATATTCAAATCCTAAAATTAACCAAATTTTATCGCTTATATATTTCTTAATCAGTTTCAATGATTTAACAAGTTTAGATGTGAATTAAAAGTTGATAAGTCTATCAATTGCAGTGTTAATTTCTCCACTTCCTTATATTTAGGAATTAAAAATTAAATTCTCAAAAATCCATTTATTTGATTTTCAACTTTTATATTCTCACCTTTTATCCAAAATAAGGATGCCACTAACATTGGTTCACGATTTCACATTATTATCCTCAAAGTCCATTTTAATTCCAATAACGTAATATTTAACCGTTAAATTCCATTTTATTATGCAATAAATGCAATTGTTGAATTTGATACTCTAATTAAATTTTATAAATCCTGCTTTCTATACTTCAAACCAACCAATGGTCCTATTATAAAAAGAATTAGCATAAATTTCGTCTTATAAAGTTAACCCTCTTCAATCACAAACCAAATCTATGCTGCTGCACAATCTAAATCAATTAATTGTAATTGAGTCAACATTAAATGTTATAAATTATTAATTGGAACCTTAATAAATTCGTTTATTGATTTAAAAATCTTACTATTTAGTAAATAGACATTTTATGGGTATAAGTAACATTTGAATTATAATACATTTCATTAGTGCATGCTTTATTTTTTTATAAATTCCCCTTTTTTAACTAGAACACATTAACAAAACAAAATAATTAATTTAGATTTATTTCAATCGATTGCCATTCTTAACCTAATATACTCAATAGATGCTTAACCTAGATAATTGTTACCCTTTTACATTCAATTTACTTACAACCAGCAATAACAACAATGTTGCCATAGATTTAGATTTTAATTAAATAAATTAGATGAATGGGTAAAATTTTGAAATTATCACAAATGTTAAATATATATGCATTAATTACTACTTATTATTATGAATTCATTTATTAATTTACTAGTTGCCCTTGTCTTCTTATATCCTATTTACTTCCAAGCTTTCTATTTAGTTATAGTTTATCAATATATATATATACCTAGGTAAATCAAGTTCTTATCTTTTCTATCATTTCAATTAAATCGGGTATGCGCAAATAAATTGTTTATTAACTTATTCTTACAAAATTATTTACATGTATTCAGTTACCCCTAATTTAATGCATTGATTTTCATTTATAAATTAAAGGCTTTCTTTTAAAAGCTTTTATTACTAACCATACTCCAACCTCTACAGGACATTGATTTAATTCAATGTACTATCTAATATTATTAATCCATTAAATAAATTCACAACTTACCCTTTGTTTTCCTATATTCTCTTCTTAGCCTAGTATAACCATTTACATCATTTCAATTTATTCGTCATTTTATATCAACTATTAATACTTAGCTTAAATTTCTATGGTTTCACCTCTTTTTCAACATATGCTTCATTATAAATTATGAATCTTTACATTTTTTTCTAAAGTTAAATTATCTAATCTTATTAAAAATGACAAAATTTAACTGACGGAAATTTTCGGGTCGTTACGCTCTCCCCCACTCAAAACTTTTCGTCCCCGAAAAGGAAATAGAAAAGGGAAGGAAGGATTTAATAACAGTACATCTTATTTTAAATATTAACTTATAAACAATAATTTACTAAATTTATTACCTTAAATAAATATATCCGTTTTAATCATTATATCCTTTTAACTTAAATAATTAAAGTTTGGAAAACATTTTCAACATAATTCTAAGTCCAAAATTTACGGAAAATTTTGGCATAGTCTCCTTTGTACGGAGAGGTTCGGAAGAAAATATAATATTAAAATATCACAAAATATCATATAGAATATTCAAAATAGTATATCCCAACATGGGAAAAATATACAAAATAGCGCTACAAAACGTAATCCGGGAACGTACCTATTTGTTGGGCAAATTACGCTTAATTTATGGAACCAAAAGCAGTAGCAATTGCTTCCATACCTGCATTTCACTTATATAATCTAAAAAGGTTAACTATTTATATAGAGTGAAATATTTTCATGGTTTCAACTACTAACAACAATAAATACACAATCATCAATTTCGACAAACAGCATACACAACAAAACAAAACAACCATTCAATCCAACAAACAAATAGTTGTTCGGGTTCAAAACTTGAAATGATACGGAATGAAAAATAACTATCCAGTGCATCATTTACTCAACAGTCTTAGATGGGACAAAATGGATTATTTATTCATCCAACAACTTCAAATTTCCTTACCCAACCAACCCTATACCAAACAATATCAATTCAACCAACAAATCAATTAACTCATTATAAATTTTTATTTCATACATTAACAGTTTGATCTTTTCATTCATATAACAGTTTATCTTTTATTTTCATTTATTTAGGTCATGTAAGTTTCTTCTATTTTATTACATTTAATGCACTTCTCACTTCCAATCATTTATTTAAGGCTTACATTTCTATTATATTTAATAATAGTAATCATTTTTAATTACACTTAAATTCTTAACCTTATAACATTCATTCTTATAAATCAAGGATTTTATTAATTTATTACCTAGGGTTTACAGTCGTTTATTTATATTACCTACTTCCTATTATATTAACTAGTAGCATTAAATCATTCTTAAGTTTAAAATCCTACACATCAATTCTTATTTATTAAAGAATTTCATTTTATTTACTTAAGCTTAAAATCACCTATTAATAATACTTACCTTTAATTTTAGTAAAATTTCAATTATAACTTAAGTTTATACCATTAACTTATTATTTATAATAGCAATTCATTTAATACTTCATTATTTCCAAGATTTCTACTTGTATAATATTCTATCCCAATTTCTTATTTAACATTTCAACTTTTCATATTTGGTAAGTTATTTATGTTAAAGAAAATGCAAATGAACTTATACAAGTTTATCTCAGTTCTTTTAATTCATTCATTGTTCAATAAATCTTTACTTTTTTTTCTTATAAGTTAAAATTTTAACTTCCTTTATAACTTAGCATTTAAGTCTCTTATTTTATTTAGGGTTTCAATTATTAATTAAATTCTGTTTCACTACCATAATTGAAACAATTAATTAATGGAAATTTAGAATTAAATACCGGGTTAAATTTCAATAGATAAGTATATTCTTATAACTTATATACCTCTAATTATATTTAAAACAATTAAAATTTAGATATTGTCAAAATAAATCTGCAGTAGAATTTACTACAGTGGCCTTTCTCCTTCGAAACTCGAAAATGAAAGTCGATGATGCGGCCGCCATCACCGAAATTATTTTCCAGCGACAGAGAGGAAAGTACGAAACTTATTTTCTCCAAAATCTTCTTTAAAACAATTCTTTCGAATTATACTAAATATTTATATAAGAAAATACTTATAAACAATTTTTATATTTCATAAATCCTTTGAAAGAAAATTTTCAAAAACCCCAGACTTAAGTTCTAAAATTTCCAAATTCCATTGATGTTAATTTCATTCTTATTTTTCTTATTATTTATAAATTTTATTCCTAACAACCAATCTATCGCAACCAAATATAGATATCGTTTGAAAAAAATTTATTTTATATATAGAAAATATAATAGGCAAAATTATTTCATTCACCTATATTAAAAACAAATATTATGTCGGTCTGTCCTATTAAGTATTTAGAAATCCCTATTGATGTCATAGCGTCCCATGCACCAATCAGAATTTATAAATACAAGACGAAACAGATTAACACAATATCAAAATCTTTTTATAACACTAACAAATACGCTCTCTCATATATATACACTCAGCGACTCCCATAGGGTATTACTACCCTATTAACAAAGAGTCAAACCCCACAAAGCCAAGGTTTGTCGCTAAACCAAAGCTCTGATACCAACTGTAACGTCCCGCCTTTTCGCACGCTTTTAACAGACACACATGCTTATTCAAACCGTACGTAAGGGCAGATTGTTATGGGATAAATAAGAAAACAGAGAAAGAAAAAAAACTAAACAGAATCTCATAGCGGAAGGATAAAATATAATAATAAAGTATACAGTTCATAAATCTGTTTTACAAAACCTTTGATTATATTTATACTATACATATCAGAGTACACATACCATATAACAATGCAGCGGAACAACATGGGTGTAGTGGAACCATATAATCTATAGTAATAATAATAAAATCTTCATCTCCTTCCTCTAGAAATACAATCTTCGATCCTAAAACGTTCGGACTGACCCGAGCGAATTGAAAAGACATAACACTCGAGTCAGAACTAACAGATCTTATGTAAGCTAAATTAACTGAAATAAATATGAGTACAGTAACTCAAGAGATGCTCGGGATTTACATCTCCTAAGGATCCATTAAACTATTTACTATGTAGTATATTGCGCTATTATAATAGTGTCTATAGTAAAATAAACATACTTTTAAATAGCATTAAGGCTTTACATTTTCCACCTTAACAAGTAATAGTCCCAGTAGTCCATCCAATATCATAGTCCCTCCTGATCGGGAAGCCACCAGAGGATACCACACGGGCTACGGGAGAAATCCAAACTCGTACAAGGCGCGATAGGGTTGGTGACACGGCACAACTAGGCAATGCCAGTGTAGATATACCAATTGCTATCCGGGCTGGTGGAAGCACGCAGCGCGCAGCTACCGCCCACCTCGAACAAACACCCCTAAAATCAAAGAAATCAATAGTGGCCACCAAATCAATCCAAAGTCAGAGTATAGTAACGAAGGAGTGCGTTCGATCAGAGGAATGACCTCATTGGCCCGAGAATCGCTTCTGTTTTAGCCACCTTATGCCAACTCACGGGAGTCAGGTCCACGTATTTACCTTGCAGGAAACGCCTCGACCAACCTACTTCATTCTGGAATCTCTACCGCGTACACGGTTAGTCAAAGTGGTTTTCGGTATCGACAGAGAGTATGTCCATATCCGATCTCGGTCTCTTTGCCAACCAATCGTTATTATAACACCGCGGTCTTTTAAAAAAATAATTATTCTTTTAAAACCAAAATAAAATATCCATTTAAAACCCATATAAATACGATATCGTTTATTCTTAAACCCCAAATAATCAATACGATATCATTTTATTTTCCAATATATATTCTTTCTAAAATCATAGGGTTTTCAAAATAAATATTTAGAGGTCAAAACTCTTGAACTTAAAATTTCAAATTATACTACCTTGAAAATCATAACTTTGAAACAAGTTACCATCTCTTAAATGGTCAAATATTAGATTACTTTTATAAAACAAAATAGCTTCTTTACATTTTACAAATCAATTCCAAATATCGATTTAAACTTCCAAATACCATTTTAATTCTTATGTTTCAAAGCTTTAAATATTTTCACCATTTCAAAAACAACTCATTTGACAAATCCATCTATATTAAATTCAATTACTTACTTTTTTTTTAAACTTGAAATCTTTACTTAACGAATTCAATATAATTTAAGAAACCTTTAACTTCACATGACCGGAAAATCTTTTAATTTATTATATGTTATTTAAATCAACCTGATATTCATTTAAATCACTCTACACAAAAATCAAGTTATAAAAATCACATTCTTTTAAAATTCTAACTTTTCATTAAATTTCAATTAAACTTAATATTCATCTTCCAATCTTATTCTCTTTTAAGTCATTAAAACTCTAGAATTTAAATTTCAAATAAATGCTTGATCTCAAAAAAAAAAACCAAACTTTATTTTATACTTCAAATCCATTTTATACAAAGTTTAAAACTTGGAATCTACTATATATAAATAACCTTGATTAATAACCAAATCAAAACCCATAAACCATATATATAAAGCTTTACAAACCATAGAAAACATTTCAAAAATAATTTTATATATATACCGCGGTGCCTGTATAAAATTTTCTACTCTATGGTCAAGTGATACGGATGTTTATCATTTCAATCCGCAATTTAAAATAAAAATGCGGTTGTATATCATTTCAAATCGCAATCCCGAATGAAATAAAAATGCATAGCAACTTGCAATTAATAAAATTAATCATCCATTCATCCATCAAATTATACATCCATTTATCACAGCCATCATCCAATTTCAAACAATCATCAATACATAACAGGTGATAAATAATGGTATCAATTATCAGTTTTATACTCAAAATAAATTTAATAATTGTTAATTGGCAGTTTATATGCAAAAATAAACGTAAATTTAACTGGCAGTTAATATGAAATAAAAATTTAACATAACTACAACTGGCAGTTAATATGCAAATAAATAAATTCAAACTGTCAAATTTATGCAATAAATTAAATAAATTAACAGTTAAATTAAATAAATGCAATTTAACAGAGATAATGAATAAAACATGCCAAACACTCATAAATAAATTTCTACTCATATCTAAAATAAATTTAACAGACATAAGAAGTTTTAGAAGTTGTGAGTGGGTTAAAACACTCACCTTTTGAATTTAAATTGAATTCAAATTCAATTTAAACTCAAAAATTTGACGATCTCATAATTTGTCCAAACCAGCGTCATCAAGTCTGAAATTTCAATACGACCCTAACAAAAAAAATCGCGCATGAAACGGAGTTCGTACATGGAAGTTATGGCGATATTTGTGATTGAAATCAATAAAAAAAAAAAAAAAAAAAAAACTCACAATCCCTGCCACGTCACCAAAAATGTTTCACCAGCTCCACATTCACGCGCTACAAAGAATAGGCGGCTACAGGAAACCCTATGCACGCAAATTTGAACGCGCCGCCATATCGCGATCCAGGCCACTTCGCACCCCCACTATCACGGCCGACGACTACGCCACCTCTACGCCTGGTCGCCAAACACCCCCCCATCGGCCCCCTGTCGCATTCGAAAACGCAGCCGCCGCCTTGGATTTGAAAACCCTAGTCGCAAAAACACGAAAATCTGACCGTTGAAACTCGAAACAATATACACAGATCGACTCCCCTCGGTTTCCTCTACAAAACCCAGGAACGATTTCCCGATCAGACGAAGATCGTGGTCGCGCGATGAACGGCTGAAAATAATTTGCTCCGATCTAGACACACAGAAACTCCAATCGAAAAACGGATCACACCAGCAAATTACGTATTTTGAGAACTTCAACATATATTTTTATGGAATTTTTCTGGAGATTTTAAAATTCATTCGAAATTTTTAATTGAAATGGATCTAGGTTTGCATCCATTTGAGGAGGAGAAGGAACTGAAGAAAAGAACGTATAGACAAATGATAGAAAATGGAGGCTAGGGTTTATAATTGTCTATTTATAGACAAACTGTAGTAGGCTAGGTGGGTACGAATTTACGAACGTGCTAAACGGTAGTTGGCCCAAAAGGCCCGTTCTGACCCCGGAACGAAATTTATTAAACCCATATATCCAAATAGGTATTTTAAAATATTCTGAACGCGATGGAAAAAGTTTCGCGTCCAAATTCGATCGTATGAAGAAGTTATGCCGAAAACAAAATTTCCAAATTGATTTCAAATTGAATTTTAATTAAATTGATTTCAAGGCATTTTGCGTCCGTACGATCAAACGACAGATCCGATCATTACGAAACTTGAAACCCTACAATAATTCATCGATACGGATCCGATGAAACTGGTTTCGTCGAAATCCGAGTCCGTGGCCAAAATGGCTATTTTTATATTAATTAAATAAATTACAATAAATTATAAAATCAAATTTTATATTCAAATCCTAAAATTTACCAAATTTTATCGCTTATATATTTCTTAATCAATTTCAATGATTTAACAAGTTTAGATGTGAATTAAAAGTTGATAAGTCTATCAATTGCAGTGTTAATTTCTCCACTTCCTTATATTTAGGAATTAAAAATTAAATTCTCAAAAACCCATTTATTTGATTTTCAACTTTTATATTCTCACCTTTTATCCAAAATAAGGATGCCACTAACATTGGTTAATGATTTCACATTATTATCCTCAAAGTCCATTTTAATTCCAATAACGTAATATTTAACCGTTAAATTCCATTTTATTATGCAATAAATGCAATTGTTGAATTTGATACTCTAATTAAATTTTATAAATCCTGCTTTCTATACTTTAAACTAACCAATGGTCCTATTATAAAAAGAATTAGCATTAATTTCGTCTTATAAAGTTAACCCTCTTCAATCACAAACCAAATCTATGCTGCTGCACAATCTAAATCAATTAATTGTAATTGAGTCAACATTAAATGTTATAAATTATTAATTGGAACCTTAATAAATTCGTTTATTGATTTAAAAATCTTACTATTCAGTAAATAAACATTTTATGGGTAAAAGTAACATTTGAATTATAATACATTTCATTAGTGCATGCTTTATTTTTTTATAAATTCCCCTTTATTAACTAGAACACATTGACAAAACAAAATAATTAATATAGATTTATTTCAATCAATTGCCATTCTTAACCTAATATACTCAATAAATGGTTAACCTAGATAATTGTTACCCTTTTACATTCAATTTACTTACAACCAGCAATAACAACAACGTTGGCATAGATTTAGATTTTAATTAAATAAATTAGATGAATGGGTAAAATTTTGAAATTATCACAAATGTTAAATATATATGCATTAATTACTACTTATTATTATGAATTCATTTATTAATTTACTAGTTGCCCTTGTCTTCTTATATCCTATTTACTTCCAAGCTTTCTATTTAGTTATAGTTTATCAATATATATATACCTAGGCAAATCTAGTTCTTGTCTTTTCTGTCATTTCAATTAAATCGGGTATGCGCAAATAAATTGTTTATTAACTTATTCTTACAAAATTATTTACATGTATTCAGTTACCCCTAATTTAATGCATTGATTTTCATTTATAAATTAAAGGCTTTCCTTTAAAAGCTTTTATTACTAACCATACTCCAACCTCTATAGGACATTGATTTAATTCAATGTACTATCTAATATTATTAATCCATTAAATAAATTCACAACTTACCCTTTGTTTTCCTATATTCTCTTCTTAGCCTAGTATAACCATTTACATCATTTCAATTTATTCGTCATTTTATATCAACTATTAATACTTAGCTTAAATTTCTATGGTTTCACCTCTTTTTCAACATATGCTTCATTATAAATTATGAATCTTTACTTTTTTTTTCTAAAGTTAAATTACCTAATCTTATTAAAAATGACAAAATTTAACTGACGGAAATTTTCGGGTCGTTACACAAATGCACATGAATAAGTGTTAGGAATTCGTACCTAACAACAAGGATAGATATAGACATAGATATGAGATATAAATCCCGCCTTTAAACCCAAATCAAAGATGAAGAAGGTATAGAGCAAGGCAAGGACAAACACTCTTCAATTTCAACCGAAGAAGCTTGAATCTAAACTTAAGAGAAGAAAATTTCCTAAGTTAGTTTTAGTAAATTCTGAAATTGAAAGGAAAATGAGTTGGAGAAGAAGAAGATTTGCTTACCAAAGCTTCTTCTTTGAATTTGGAGCCAGAGCTTGAATTTGCAAAGAACTTAGGGCTTAGGATTTTATTTTCCAATCTTTTCCTCCATTTTAGATGAAGCTTGAGTGTTAGGAAAATAATAATGAAGTGAAGAGGAGAGGTGGACTGAGCTAGAGTAATAAGTGGGGTTAATGGGCTAAAACGCAACCCAAAGCCCTAAGTGAAAAATAGCAAAATTATACTATCTCCAAACATATCGAAGTTTATACTCAAAAAGGTCGCAAAAGGAATTTTGAACTTAATGAAAGTGGTCTCGAGTCCAAATTCGATTGTTTGTAAAAAGTATGTTTTTGGACTAAAATCCGACGAATGATGATATATCTAAATAAAATATTCAATATACAATGGATTAATATGCGAGTTGTTACAGATTCCCCTCCTTAAAGAAATGCGTCCTCGCAATACTTAAGAAGAAAATAAATAGTAACAACCATAAAAGCATATCAACACAAAAGAAAATTTGAAATAAGAAGTTCACTATGAAGAGCACGAAAGAGTAAATCCGGACAAGTTCGCTCGATGAATTATCTGGATTCCCAAGAGCAATTCTTAGTATTTGAGAACCATTGAACTTTTACCAAAAAGAACATCTTTATTTCGAAGGCGCTCAACCTACAAGCAATGATGCGAATAAAATGTTGCTTTAAAGTCAAATAGGCGAAACTTCAATTTCTTCTGTAACACCGGGCTTAAGAATAAAATCGGAATCCCAAAGGCATTTCCGTAGATAAAAGACGTGGAAAACATCGTGAATTTAACAGGTGAAACGACGTAGTATAATAATGGTACGCCCAAGAAGCTATAAACTCAAATAATTTGAAACAACGGCGTGGTACAATAACGGTACACCAGATGAACCAAAGCTCAAATAATTTCGAAACACCGACGTAGTACAAAAACAGTACGTCCAATAAACCGAACACCATAAAAGAACATCGGACGCTAGTCCATAAAAGAAATGAGATGAAGCTCAATAAAACGAGATACATTGAAACATCCGATGAACTTGGTAAAAAGATCATTTCATTCGTACATCATTGAAGAAACAACCATTTGTTACTTACAACTAAGGGCATTGGCAACATGATTCCCCTTCCGAGAGTATACAAAGAATATCAAGATCATAAGATGCAAGGAGCTCGAGCCAATATTAAGTTCCTTATGAGAGAATAAACATTCCAAAGATTTATGATCGGGGTAGAGGACAAATTTCTCCCCTAAAAATAAATGATGATGCCAAGCTCTAAAAGTGAAAACAATAGCCGCGAGCACTAGATCATGAGTGGCATACCTAGTCTCATTCGACTCTAATTGTTTAGAAGCATAAATGGTAGAACATTCTCTTTCGCTAGAGAATGGCACCCAAACCAATACAACTACATTGGTACAAAAGTTAAAGTCTTTGTTCCCTTCGGGAATCACAAGAATAAGAGTATCAGAAAAGAGTCCTTTTAAATAATCCCCTTTCCCAAAAAGCTAAAACCTTCAAAAATCACAATTATCTTTATGTAATTATCTTTCTAGAAAAAATTTACATTTTTACAAGTCAATATATCATGTCTGAATGTCTCATCAAAGTATTTAGGAGATTCCTATCGATAACGTTGATCAAGCGCATCGACCAGAATTCTTAAAACACTAAAAGGGAAATACAATCACAAAATCATCTTCTATATGACAAAATTGTCTCTTAAAAAGTTTTATGAATATTCTTTGCTTGTTTAAGAGCAAAATCCAACTATACTTATAAATAAATCTTATGAAAAAGATTTGTAAAATTTTTAAATTGCTATTTTCATCCAAAATCAATAAATACAAGAATGGTCTCATTTAAATATTCGTAGAATACTCGATTTATACAATGGATGAAATAAGCTAGACAAACTGAATGATATAATAAGTCATTCATAAGAATTATAACGAGTGTGGAATGCGGTAAGTGGAATGCCAACTTCCGCGACTCGTAGCAAATGAAAACCGGTGGCAAGGTCGAGCTAAAAAGACCTTAACAGCACTCAAAAGATTGCTTAGGTGATAATCCTAAGACAAGCTCAAAAATACCGAAAAATCCCACAAACTACCCGAATGAGAAAAATAATGTTTTCCTCATCTTGTTGGTTTAAAGAATAAAAATGGTGCCATCAAATTGGAATCGGAATCACAAAAGAAAAATTGAAATCTGCTTAACAGATAGAAAATGTCGAAGGTGGATAGTCCACTTGGGACATAGGATATGGCTTCATAATGATTAAGCATCGTTTTACAAAAATCAATTCCAAAGTCTAAATAACGAATAACATGCAAATCAGCTCGGAAAGAAAAATCTCATAAAATAACATCGACATAAAAAAAAAAAAAAAATTGGGTGTTGCGGATCCACCAACCGGATTCACAATTCCCAAAGAAGTCATCAAGCCCAAAATGTTTAAAGAAAAAGAATCAACAAGTTCTTTTGATACAAAATAATCATATCAACTAGAACTCGAAAAGGATAATCACAAAACAAATGTCATTAAGGATTGAATGAAAATACCTTGACCAAGAGAAGAGTTACTGGATTGACCAACGCTAAGACTGCTAGAACTAACCATTTCTTCTTCTTTAAGAAAGAAAGAAAGAAAGAAAGAAGAGGAAAAAGGTTATTCTCAAAATGAATATCAAACAATCATGATAGATAAAACAAGGCATCACAAAAAAAAAGGATATAACGGGTCCAATGACTCGAACAAAATCCCAAGGCACGACTCCTAAGATGGACTTAGGACGATGATCCTGTTAAATTACTCTACATTGTTCCGAAGTTTGGCTCTGATACCAAGATGTGACGCCCCACCTCTATACCCACGCTAGCCAAGGACACTACGGGGTAATGGCGTTAACTAGCACGAAGAATAAGGCTATTAAGGAGCGACCATCCGCCTAATGGCTTTGTGCGAGCACCGATATGTCAGATAAAATAATAACTTTTCATTTCATCTCAAGAGAAAATCCGACATACCGATACATACACAAGACTACTCATAGTGGCTATAATATATTCGGAAACAAATATAGAAATAAGCATAACATAAATCAGTCACAGATAATTCATATCACAAAGGCAGAAATAGATATGAATATTACACATAAAAGTGTACATCAGAGTAGTGGTCGAATACGATCCACAATATCACAAAAGAATAGATACAGGTGTTAGACAAAAGGATAAGTATACATAAAGGAGTCTATATCTCAAATGTATACAACAAAAACTACTAATCTAAAGTAGTTAGCCAAAAGTCAGATGATGGTCCGATAAGGAGTCACGCAGAAGCACGTGTAAAATCTCAGTCTGACCCGAGTATTATTTAAGAAGAAAATAATAAACGGATCAGTCTAGCTATAATTATCAGATAAATGAGATATAAGCAGAGATATAATAATAAAACGTATGATAACCAAAAATGTCATACTACGACAAGTATATATATCTCAAGAATCTCATAGCATCAAAAAGAATGTCATATTCTCTATTTAATTCACCAAGCCACAAAAAATGACATACATATCAATGCTAATTGTAAAAGTTGGTGAAACATAAATTCCGGAAATCAATATTTAGAAATCCAGAAATCACAAGAAAAGGATGGCCAATCCCATAAAAATGAGCCGGAGCTCCTCCTGACAGGGTATAATCGCATATTGCGGACTTTGAGCCGAAGCTCCTTCTGGTGAGCCGAAGCTCCTCTTGACAGTGTATAGTCCCCCATTGCGGACTTTGAGCTGAAGCTCCTCCTGGTGAGCCAAATCTCCACCTGGTGAGCCGAAGCTCCTCCTGACAGGGTATAGTCCCCCATTGCAGACTTTGAGCCGATGCTCCTCCTGGTCAGCCGAAGCTCTCTAAAATTGAGGTATAGTCCCCCCACATGGACAAAGAGACATCACATATTGCTAGTCTAAACCGTAAAATGATCATCATCGATCATCAAGAAGTATCAATTACACTAAGCCGAATCTCCACTTGGTTTGAGCTGTGTGTAATTTATTCATTTTTTGTGATACATTTGTTTATTATCTGTGAATCTGTAAATGAACGATAAGCGTTATAGTTTATACCGCTTATCAACTATATTTTTGTGTTTTGATCTGTGATGATGATGTTGTTGCACTATTGTGTTAAACCCCTGGACCACACCATACACACACAAATATGGATTTCACGAGGAAATCGATTATGTCACGGATTTTTGAAATGATTTTTAAATAGATAATTTGAATTCAAATAGTTTTGGAAATTGATTGGGATTAATGTGGAAAGCTTTTGAAATGAAATTTCAAGATAAAATTTATTTTTGAATAACTTGATAAAGTTTTGAAATTTAAATAATTTGATTTAAATTTGAATTCAAAATTTGAAATTGAACTTTATGATTTGAAACTAGGGATTAAAGATGTTATATTAGTTATATATAGGTTAAACCATTTCAAATGTATTGATTTGGGAATTTGAATTTAAATTCAAGGGCTTTAACTCGTGCAAATAAAAATTGAATTTTTCTAAAACGAAAACTATTTGTTTTCAAATAATAAAGCTTTCACATAAATAATGAACTTCCAGTTTTGTTGAAAGGATTTCATGTCTAAAATGAAAATGGACTTCCAAATTATGAATAAATTTTTGGAAACGGGGTTGAAAGTTATTAAATCTTTGACTTAAAGATTTAACGAGTTAATCCAATTGAAATGGAATTTTTTTTGAAATCTATGAACGTATCTTTGTGAAATCATGATGAACTTTGTGAAGTGATTTTTTTTGTTCAAAGATTTGAAAATGGCAATGTGTTAAACCATTTGAAAAGGAAATTTGGGTTTTAAGTGGTGACTTAACTGAAATCCCAATATCCATATGTTTTTAAATATTGCGCTCATTATTCGATTCAGCCGGGAGAGGACCTTGTGTCATATAACTCATTCCTAATAAGTGATACGATGTTATGGATAGTATTTGAAGACCGGTGTTGAAGACCGGGTATTTGCGAGAACGATAGGATAACCTATCGATTGTCTCTGCATCGGCTGATCCCCGGTATAGAGATTCCTTAAGTGATGGGAAGTCCGATCGGGATTGTGAATACCCGGATTTCAAGGGCTTCTTCGAAAGTTCCTTCGATTCTGTTCGAACCCGGAACAGACTTGTATGTTTGTATGTCTGACACTACACTTTAAGGTATGAAGCAGATTTCTTTCAAGTACATATCTATTGGTGGCGTAGAATTTATTCTCTTAGCTTAACACCCTTCTCTGAGACGTATGAGCCCAGAGGTTATGTAATTGAAGGTTATCAGCGATATACTCCCAATTTGGTAGTGTGGCATGTTGAGTGCTGTCGTGTGTTGATGATCATTTGTTGATCATTTTTGATCAAAGCACGGCTTTTGTATAAAGCGTGGCTTTGTGGACGAGGTTGCATCAGGACCTCACACCTCGGAAATGGTCGAAACAGGAAAGATGCGGCAAGGTTATGAGGGTCGCACCCTTTAGGGTGTGTCATTCCCTTTTGGTAAAGGGTGTTATCATGGTATGGACCCCAAATATTTACCTATGTGGTGGCTCCAATCTCATTTACTGTGTGGTTTTTGCTTAGAGGCGCCTCGGATAAAGGTCCCAAAGGACCGAGGGATGGCAAGCTCGAGTAGTAGTTACCTAAATACAGAGGTAACCCGTCCTTGTGTTGGCAAAGATCCGATTGGGTTCTCGGGTCATCCCGCCAGAGGCGTACCCATTGACAGTAGGAAGTTCCTTAGCCTGACCATTTGATGGAAATCCAATCATCCAATACGTGCCTTGTACGGTTTTAGTTGTAGAACCTGCCATTTACTTATGATGGTCACCACTGTTTAGATGGTAGCTATAGTAGGCATAGTATGAAATGTCTATGATGGCTAAGATTAATATTATACTTTCGAAAGGTTTTCTGCACTATGCGCTAATAATAATATTGAAAAGAAATTTTCTCGTATCAAGCATGTTTGACTATCATAAGGAGAAATCTCCTCCAATTCTGCGTTGCATTGTGTGTGTGTGGCAGGAGGCTTTATGGTAGTTTCATTTTCCAAAAAGCATTGCGGATTTACTTTAAATTCTTTTGTTGATCTTTTAAAGACAAACTATTTTTGTTACGCACACCAGTCCCATGACTGACCTGGAGTTTATTGTTCCTTTCCTAAACTCTGGGTACCCACAATTTTTCTACACGGGCAGTTCAGAGTTCGGTTTTTCAAATAGTCAGCTTGAGTAGATTATCAGGAGTTAGTTCAGTCTTTGGATATGGACTGACCTTACTTAGCTTGGTACATCATTATTGGGAGTTCAAGCTATTTTTGGATTTGTGCTTTGCAGATGGAGTTTACCGATACTGGATTGTTCTCTTTTGAAGACTATCTTCTTTGTTGGAGATATTGTTCCGCTACTGGTGTTATCTTTCCTTTTCGCTGCTATTTTCTTGTATCATACCTCTGATGTACATTGATATTCATTATATCATTCAGTTGTATCATATTGTATAATTTGCTGTATATTGATATATTCTTTTCTTCTGCTATGTTGTACTTAATGGTGTTACAAGCTCCAGCGAGCAAGATTCGGTGTTTGGATCTACGACATTTGAATTCGAGTGTCGTATTCGGTGCCGATTTTCGAAGACCGAGTCAGCATCGTTTCAAGTGGTATCAGAGCTGAGGGTTAAAACTTTAGCTCAGGAGTATAACACATTAAGTAACTCATTAGAGATAGGGTGAAGTATATCCTAGAATGAGTATATCCCTAAGATATCCGTTCGAATGCCTCAATAAATTCTCTTTGTAACAGCCCGCAAATCCGTACCCCTTGAATCAACACTATTCTACCTCTGTTAACTCAAGTGGAACAAAAATACGAACCATTTGGGTTTAAGAAGAAGAGACAGTAAAAGAAAAAGCTAAACAACGTCAGAATCTCACAGTCGCAGCGGAATAAAATATAATAGTAAATATAGATCTTTACACAAAATGAAATCTATAACTGTTTATGCATCATATCATCAAAGTATCTCATACACACAATATTTACCAGTCAGACAAATCCATACAATCACAGCAGCAGATATATATATATAAATACTGATAATACGTCTCGGACTCCAGCTCCTCTCCTGCTCCAAGCATCCTGTCCTGAACAAATAATACTCAGTCTGACCCGAGCATTATAATGAAATAACACTCGAGTCAGTCTTGAATACCAGCTGATAATAATGCATCCAAATTGATTATTAAAGTTTAAAAAAAATCCTTTTGAAAACAAAAGCATCTCGTAAGACCACGCCACAAATAAACATGTTGGGTTTTTACCTTACGATAGCTAAACACTTTTTATAGAAATCCTATGATATTATAGTAGGGTCTATATACAAATACTTATAAAATAGCCGAAATTGTTACATGATTAAATTCCAGCTACTAGCCACAGAGTGGGTAATACAAACAAAACTCGTACAAGGCTCGTAGGGAGAATGGATTTCCAACAATGACTAGGCACCGGGGTACCACCTGTCACAGTACGGGGCCTAGATCACCGTACCGAGGACCACTCCCGATCCCCTGCAACACAAAGCCGGACCCATCCCTTACTGGACAGTTTCGAATAAGATCACCCCGCGGTTGGGATCAACAACCGCCCACTAAGCCGAAATAAAAAGGGACATCTAGATAGGGATGACCTTACTCTAAAGTGGGGGCTACCCACGAAGCCTTGCTGCATATCCCCTGATTTTCAGTCATTCCCATTTATTGAGGCTTGAGGCTAAGCGTTACCTTTAGAACGTTTCACTTAGAATGCCCAACGCCCACCTGACGATGTTCCAAAAGCATTCGTCCATACAAGTCCGTCCCGGGTTCGAACGGAACCGAAGGCACGATTCCTACTACATCCATTTTGGAAATATCCTAAGGATTAGTAGCGACTAGCCCTTGCACTTCATTGCTTCATCTTCGACTCCGAACACGTTTTTCGCACGAAACGTACAAACCGGATCGAAGTGGTTTTCGAGAAATAAATCTCGATCCCGGTCTCTTCGAAACGATCAACGCATTTGTCCAACATTGATAGTCGGTGATTTAACTATCAATTTATATTCACAAACATCCATCGCACAATAAATAATTCCCAATTGTTTATTTTCCTCAAATATCTCTTACAAGATATACTTCTATTTTGAACTCATTTGAAAACAATTCCCAAAGTTCTTCCTTTACACGGTAAATCCTTTACCATTTATTCCCATTGGAAATAACCAAGTTCAAAAACAATTAGATTTAGAACCAATTTTAAAACACTTTATTCTGCAATATACTTTAAATATATAAATTTACTTCTAGTTGTTACTCAAAAATAGAATTTAAAATATATAAAATAAAACTATTTATTAAACAGGAGTTTTGTTACTAAATTTAAAAGTAGTGGTTTTAAAGATTTAGTGCTATGTTTCAAATAACTTAAATCATCTATCCTTTATATAAATCCATTTATCAAATAAAATAATAATAATATTCTTAAATCATTATACTATAGCTAAACTTATTACTTACCTTTAAATAAGAATTTCTTAAAAAAAACATCCTTAAAACAAATTTAAACTTAACTTTTCAAAGCTGATTTAAATCACGAACTCAGTTTTTTTTTTCCGAGGAAACATTTCCATTGATACAACCCAAAGAATCTTCGATATAGATCCCGCCCGATCTATCCCAATCCAAATTTACGACAGTTATCGTAAATTTATTTCCAAGCTTAAAATAAACTCCTTTTGAAGTTTAAACACCCATTTCCATTCTCTGAAATTCCATTTTCAAAGTATAGGTTTTAAACATTTTTAAATAAAACATTTGAGAATTTATTACTGAAAAATAATACTTATGAATTTTTTAACTAAATACAAGGGTGAAAATTGCATTTCAAAAAAAAATATTGATTTACATTTATAACTATTAATTTATATTTAGAAGCTTCGTTGAAACATATTTTAATTATCTGACAAACTCAATTCATTATCAAAATAACCCATCATTATTTTAACACTTTACCCTCTTATAAAATTTCTCGCCCAAATCTATACTTTGCATTTATCGACTCATAATTTTCCCGCTTTATTTAAATTTCCCATTTACAAATTTCATTCTTCATCCGAACTAAAACCAAATTTTATTCCTTTAAACTCTTTGATAACAATTTCTTTCATTTCTTAAATCCCAATTAAATCCATTTATAATTAAAATTCTGGATTTATATTTATTTCAACAATATCACAGTACAATTAAATTTCAGATTTATCATAACATACAAATAATTTGCGTTATAAATTCTAAAAATAATCACTATGTTGTGAGGAATCCCATTGGATCCCTCCAACCTGTTTTCCCTGCATCCACAAATATTAGCACATCACATATATAAATATCATTTCAGACTGATACAACATCTATATTCAACCAATCACACAGATATTTAAATATTAACTATTTAAATTAGCTAGCATCCAGATGTGAGTGAGATTAACTCACCTTGAGTTTCGGCGAGCATTTGAAATTTAAATTAAACCAAACGCCGTTCGATTTAATTCAAATTTCTACTTTCCCGGAATGAATCCCGAACTGCACCGTTGCGTAGTACGCATCTCTGCGATTCCGGCGCTGCAAATTTCGTCAAATTCTGATTACATATGAAATAGATATGAATTTTATAAGTTTCAATACAAAATTTAAAACAAATTTCCTTTAAATTTTCATTTTATTATCAGACCAAGATCTGACCGTAGATCAAAATCAAGGCCAAAGCCAGCTTCATCCCCTCCCACGCGAACACGGCTCCAGTAAGAACAAACCCAAAATCGTGATTTAGGGTTTTAAACCGCTTCCTCCTCGGTCGTCGCGATCTCGATCAACAACCTCCATTCGAACGCGCACAACGTCACCCACCTGCAGCCCAAAAACGAACGATCTCAGCCACCCTATGACGCCAGAAATCATGCGCATCTATCACCCAAACGCGGCCCAAAAACCCATCCTTTGGTCGATGATAGTCGATTCCACCGTCCACTTCGTAGAGCTCGAGCTACTCTCCGAATTTCTAGTTGAAGGTCTGGCCTAAAATCACTTGGATAGTGAGAAAAACGTGGGAGTTTGAGGGATGATTTCGGCCATAGGAAACGATAGTGGCGGCCGAAGAAAGTAGCTAGGGTTTTTGGCCCTTGCGTGTATATATATACGTGCAATCCAATTATTTATTATTTAATACTTTTTAAAACAATTTATTCTAACGATCTCCAAATCACATGTGCCGCCTGGCGTTCCTATGGTTTTTCCGCGTTCCGGACACAATGGAACAGGTTTCGTAAACTATTTCGGTCATACGTGCGAGTTACGGAATTAAACGATCAATTTAAAATTAAATCGATTAAATCGATTTCTAAGCGTTTCGAGCTGCCACGGTCAAACGACAACTCTGATTGCTACGAAAATTGAAATATGATAATAACTAACCATTACGGATCGAACGAAACTAGTTTCGTCGAATTCCGAGACTGTGCCCCGAAAGGCTATTTTAACTCGTCTACTGAATCGAGCGATTTTCATAATTGTCGAAAACGCTTAAAATTTCACTTTTAAAATTTTACTAGCTTAATAATAAATCATATAAAATTTATAATCACATTAAAAATCATTCTGACTCATTCCAGACCAAAATCCGATTAAATTGCATTTTAATAATATTAAATCCATTATTAAATTAACATAAATTTCCCAATAATAACTTATTAACTTTTAAATTCTTCTAAAAATTCAACAACACTTTTCAAAATCCAAATAGACTAAAATAAATTTAAAAAAAACATTTTAATCGTTATTTACATCTAATTTCCCAAATTGTTTCAGTCCAATATTTAATTACTATCCAAAATTGAATTAAATTATCATATTTTTAAACCTATAACTTATCTTATAAATTGAACCCGATTCTCTTTGTTCCAAAATTAATTAAAATCCTCAGTGAACATTTAAAATGAATTAAATGTTCAAAATTCAATGGCTCAAAAATCCGGGATGTTACATTCCTCCCCCCTTATAAAAATTTCGTCCCCGAAATTTGCTGAGGTAGAAACTACCCTCCAACCCATTTACTTACTCAATTTGCTTAGTTAGAGCTTATATTCACTTTCCAAAACCCTTCGGCCCAAATCCAAACTCATTTGCTTTATTCGTACTCAAATTTTTTGTTTCAACATTATTTCAAAAATAACTTCCCTAGTTAATTAAATTTTCCCAAAATCTCAAAAATTTTCTAACTCCCAAAATTTCTGAAATTTTTTGGCAGAGTCTCCCCTGCACGGAGGAGCTTTCGCGATATCACGATACAGATAAATATGTATACATCGACCCACACGGTCGAAAACCAAAATATATCATAACAAATATATCATTTCCCAATTATATTTGCGTAGGCGTACCTTTTTAGCAAATTTTAATAGCAAGCGGCTAATATAACGCATATACGCGCTCCAACTCTCTCGAACATCTTCCGTACCTGTACTTACTCAAAAAACTCACCAGTTTTCAAGGGTATGAACGTTTTAACAACATTTCCAATATAAATGTAAGCCAAACATATCCATTTCATAATCAAATCAACAATTTGCATGGTTTCATAAGTAAACCATATTTTATAACATGCATAAAGTTTCCTTTTCTAATGCCAAATCCCACTTTATTTCACACAAAGTATTTACATACAAGTTTCGCTATTTCAATTCATACTCTACCCAATTTTCGAATTGATTCACCAAGCAAATTTCATTTCAATTTGTTACATTTGCATTTCTATTATAACTCTCTTACATTTACACTCAAATCCATTTATTAAGATTTTAGCCCATTCTACTTTCATCCAAACCAACTTCATTTTTATTTCACTTGAATGACTTACACTCAAGTTTACTATATACCATTCATATTTATTACAACCAATTCATTTCTATTTCAATATGATTTACATATGCCTTACTTGCATTTCTTTACTTTAACTTACATTCCCAATTTGATTTACAATCAAATTTTATTTAAACTTGAGACATTTGCATTTCTTTTATGATCCATTTCCATTCATATGCAAAATCACTTAATAACATTTCAATTCATTCCAATTTATTCAAAAATCAATTCCATTTGCTCCTTTAAACCAACTCAATTTCTGAATACAACAAAATAACTAATTTTTATGCAATTTCATGTCATTCAAGCAAAAATAATCACCACTTGGCACATTACCATTAAAATTTATTCTAGTTTAAATTTATATTAATTTTATTCAATTTTTCCTAGTTCACAAGCCAAGTATTTTTATTCCAATGCAATTGTTAAATTCAATTTTCCTTACATTTTTATTTCATTAACCAATTAAGGTTTATATTAATTTCATTCCATCCTGGATTATTCACAACCCAAACATCCTTAATTTATCACAATAATTAATTAATACCATTCACTTGCAATTCAATTTTATTATCTAACAAATTTCATTCAAGAGTACTTAATAAACCTTATTCACAATCATTTTGTTTTTCTCTTTCAAGTTGCTTAAGTTCTTTCACAACATTTTCATTATCTTTATTTTATTCCCATTTGATTCTTATTCAATCAAATTCCAATCCATTTTAGATTTATTTTATTAACACAGAGACCATTTAATTTATTTCACTCATTTGAATTTATTTATAAATCAAATCATCATTATTATAATCTAATCCCATTATCCATTCACACTTCCAATATTTATTACCAAAATTAAATTCCATTCCAAAACTGGACTTTATTTACTTTCTAAATTTTGGCCAAACTATCAAAATTATATTCATGCCAATACAAATTTCATTTAATTTAGTTTACACTAAATTCATCTTCAAGCATCTTTTTATTTAATTTAGCTTACGCTAAATTCATTCTCAAACAATTCCTTTAAAATATAGTTTGGTGAGGATTTAATTATCCAATATCATTTCAATTAAATTTAACCTTCCCTCAACTCAATTCTTTTCCCATTTAAATTCAAGTTCAACCAAATGTATTTAGCCATCTTGAATTCATACCATTTCCTTTACTATCTTAAATAAGAATTAAATTCATTTTAATTTAATATAAAATCCCCAATAATAACTTATTAACCTTTAGATCCATCTAAAAATCCAACAACACTTTTAATGACCAAATAGACTTAAAATAAATTTTAGACCTCATTTCCATATCTATTTATCTCCATATTCACAATTTATCTCGATTCAATATTTAATTATTACTATTTAAATTCCAATTGGTTGGAAATATAAGTAATTTATTAATTCCACCCAATTCTTTTTATTTTAGAGCCAATTCAAAATCTTCATTGAACATGTAAAATGAATTAAATGTTCAAAATTCAATGTCCAAAATTTTGGGATGTTACATTCAATTCAATCCAATGATTAAATTTTAATTCAATTTTCATTACCACTTTTTTTTAACTTATCTTAAGGTAAATTCAAATTTTCTATTCACTTCAAAAATATTTCATTCACTTCCATTTACTCAAGTTAAATTTTAATTCCAAGATTAAAATTTACATTTCCTTCTTATTAGCATCAACTTTATCAAAATAAGTTCATTAGTTGATGCATTTTAACTTTACACACCATTTAAATGGAATATTCCAGAATTCAATTACCCGTTTTTATTCCAAAACCATTTTGAAATAATAATCAATTCATACCCATTTGGTATATCAATCAAATCTCCAGATTTTCCAAAACAACTGGTTTATACCAATCAAATTTCCTCCCTTGAAATTTCCAAAACAACTGGCATACCCAACAAATCCAAACAATATCATAACCAAGAACTGGGGAAGCAATCCATCACTTTAGAAACTCGAAAATGAATTCTAATGATGTGGCCAGCATCATCAGGATTATTTTCCAGCGACTGAAGTGAGTTCAGTGCTCCCATACCTTCCCACATTCATTTCAAAACAGTTACCATTCAAAAATACTTCCCAAATCATTATTCCAATATTGCCTTCAAACACCTTAGCAAACATTTCAAACTTTCCCGGGATTTTAAGTTTCCAAACTTTGTTTACAATACATTTAAAATCCTTTTTTCAAACTTCCGGTTTTAAATCCTGGTTTAGTTTAAATTTAGTTATTCTTCCTTTATATAATTTATGCCTATAAAATTTATTTGATCACAACCATTTCTAGTTTAAGATTAAATTTGGGGTTCTTATTTAATTATTGTATTAACAACCAATCAACCAAATATATATATATATATATATATAATAATTTCAGAAAATTATTTATTTTATATCAAAATATAATTTGGGTAAAATTATTTCATTTACCCACTTTAAAACAATAGTACGTCGGTTTATCTTATTTAAGAGTTTAGAAACCCCTATCGATACGGTTGTACTTCCCGTACCGACCAGAATTCATAAACACTCAATCGATAAGTCAACACAGTATAAAAAGAAATTTTATATTCACTAACAAGCACGCTCTCATATCTATTATTACTCTCAACTCATTATAGAGTACTATTGACTCTGTTTAACGAGTAAATTCCCCACCAAAGCCTAGGTTGTCGCCAACCTAAGCTCTGATACCACTGTAACAGCCCACAAATCCGTACCCCTTGAATCAACACTATTCTACCTCTGTTAACTCAAGTGGCACAGAAATACGAACAATTTGGGTTTAAGAAGACGAGATAGAAGAAGAAAAAGCAAAACAATGTCAGAATCTCACAGTCGCAGCGGAATAAAATACAATAGTAAATATAGATCTTTACACAAAATGAAATCTATAACTGTTTATGCATCATATCATCAGAGCATCTCATACAAACAATATTTACCAGTAAGACAAATCCATACAATCACAGCAGCAGATATATATATAAATACTGATAATACGTCTCGGACTCCAGCTCCTCTCCTGCTCCAAGCATCCTGTCCTGAACAAATAATACTCGGTCTGACCCGAGCATTATAATGAAATAACACTCGAGTCAGTCTGGAATACCAGCTGATAATAATGCATCCAAATTGATTATTAAAGTTTAAAAAAATCCTTTTGAAAACAAAAGCATCTCTTAAGACCACGCCACAAATTATCATGTCGGGTTTTTACCTTACGATAGGTAAACACTTTTTATAGAAATCCTCTGATACTATAATAGCGTCTATATACAAATACTTATAAAATAGACGAAATTGTTACATGATTAAATTCCAGCTACTAGCCACAGAGTGGGTAATACAAACAAAACTCGTACAAGGCTCATAGGGAGAATGGATTTCCAACAATGACTAGGCACTAGGGTACCACCTGTCACAGTACGGGGCCTAGATCACCGTACCGAGGACCACTCCCGATCCCCTGCGACATAAGGCCGGACACATCCCTTAATGGACAGTTCCGAATAAGATCACCCCGCGGTTGGGATCAACAACCGCCCATTAAGCCGAAATAAAAAGGGACATCTAGACACGGATGACCTTACTCTCCAGTGGGGGGCTACCCACGAAGCCTTGCTGCATATCCCCTGATTTTCAGTCATTCCCATTTGATGAGGCTGGAGGCTAAGCGTTACCTTTAAAACATTTCACTTAGAATGCCCATCGCTCACCTGACGATGTTCCAAAAGCATTCGTCCATACAAGTCCGTCCCGGGTTCGAACAGAACCGAAGGTACTATTCCTACTACATCCATTTTGGAAATATCCTCAGGATTAGTAGCGACTAGCCCTTGCACTTCACTGCTCCATCTTCGACTCTGATCATGTTTTTCGCACGAAACGTACACACCGGATCGAAATGGTTTTCGAGAAATAAATCTCGATCCCGGTCTCTTCGAAACGATCAACGCATTTGTCCAATATTGATAGTCGATGATTTAACTATCAATTTATATTCACAAACATCCATCACACAATAAATAATCCCAATTGTTTATTTTCCTCAAATATCTCTTACAAGATATATTTCTATTTTCAACTCATTTGAAAATAATTCCCAAAGTTCTTCCTTTACAAGGTAAATCCTTTACCATTTATTCCCATTGGAAATAACCAAGTTCAAAAACATTTAGATTTAGAACCAATTTTAAAACACTTTATTCTGCAATATACTTTAAATATATAAATTTACTTCTAGTTATTACGCAAAAATATAATTTCAAATATATAAAATAAAACTATTTATTAAACAGGAGTTTTGTTACTAAATTTAAAAGTAGTGGTTTTAAAGATTTAGTGCTATGTTTCAAAAAACTTAAATCATATATCCTTTATATAAATCCATTTATCAAATAAAATACTAATAATATTCTTAAATCATTATACTATAGCTAAACTTATTACTTACCTTTAAATAAGAATTTCTTAAAAAAAACACTTCCTTAAAACATATTTAAACTTAACTTTTCAAACAGGATTTAAATCACGAACTCAGTTTTTTTTTCCAGGAAACATTTCAATTGATACAACCCAAAGAATCTTCCATATAGACCCCGCCCGATCTATCCCAACCCAAATTTACATTAGTTATCGTAAATTTATTTCCAAGCTTAAAATAAACTCCTTTTGAAGTTTAAACACTCATTTCCATTCCCAGAAATTCCATTTTCAAAGTATAGGTTTTAAACATTTTTAAATAAAAAATTTGAGTACTTATTACCGGAAAATAAAACCTACGAATTTTTTAACTAAATACAAGGGTGAAAATTGCGTTTCAAAAAAATATTGATTTACATTTATAGTTATTAATTTATATGTAGAAGCTTCGTTGAAACATATTTTAATTATCTGACAAACTCTATTAATTATCAAAATAACCCATCATTATTTTAACACTTTATCCTCTTATAAAATTTCTCGCCCAAATCTATACTTTGCATTTATCGACTCATAATTTTCCCGCTTTATTTAAATTTCCCATTTACAAATTTCATTCTTCATCCGAACTAAAACCAAATTTTATTCCTTTAAACTCTTTATATAACAATTTCTTTCATTTCTTAAATCCCAATTAAATCCATTTATAATTAAAATTCTGGATTTATATTTATTTCAACAATATCACAGTACAATTAAATTTCAGATTTATCAAACACAACATACAAACAATTTGCATTATAAATTCTAAAAATAATCACTATATTGTGAGGAATCCCGTTGGATCCCTCCAACCTGTTCTCCCTGCATCCACAAATATTAACACATCACATATATAAATATCATTTCAGACTAATACAACATCTATATTCAACCAATCACACAGATATTTAAATATTAACTATTTAAATTAGCTAGCATCCGTATGTGAGTGAGATTAACTCACCTTGAGTTCCGGCGAGCGTTCGAAATTTAAATTAAACCGAACGACGTTCGATTTAACTCAAATTTCTACTTGCCCGAAATGATTCCCGAACTACACCATTGCGTAGTACGCACCTCTACGATTCCGGCACCGTAAATTTCGTCAAATTCTGATTAAATATGAAATAGATATGAATTTTATAAGTTTGAATACAAAATTTAAAACAAATTTCCTTTAAATTTTCATTTTATTATCAGACCAAGATCTGACCGGATATCAAAATCAAGGCCGAAGCCAGCTTCTTCCCCTCCCACGCGAACACGGCTCCAATAAGAACAAACCCAAAATCGCGATTTAGGGTTTCAAACCGCTTCCTGCTCGGTCGTGGCAATCTCGATCGACAACCTCCATTCGAACGCCCACAACGCCACCCACCTGCAGCCCAAAAACGAACGAGCTCGGCCACCCTATGACGCCAGAAATCGTGCGCGTCTATCACCCAAACACGGCCCAAAAACCCATCCTTTGGTCGACGATAGTCGATCTCCACCGTCCACTTCTCGAGCTACTCTACGACTTTCTAGTTGAAGGTCTGGCCTAAAATCACTTGGATCGAGAGAAAAACTGTAACGACCCAGAATTTTATTAAATTAAAATATGAATATTTAATTAATTTTAAATATTAATAAGTGAAATTTATAAGTCGAATAAATTTTATTTCGAATAATTGGATTTAAATTGAATAATTAAATCAATAATTAATATGTGAAATTATGGAAATAATTGAAAATTTGGGTTAATTATGACTGAAAATGATTTATAAAATTTTATTTTATCATGTTGGAGATTAGAATGATATTTTAGAACTTTTAAAATCGAACTAAAAGTTAAATTGTGAAAATTGAATATTTTAATATTTAATAATCGACTAGTGAAAATAGTCAATTTTTGAACAGTCTCAGAATTGAACGAAACTAGTTCCATTGGATCCGTAATAGTTAGTTATTATCGGATTTCAATTTTCGTGTCAATCGGAGCTATCGTTTGATCGTGGCAGCTCGAAACGCATCGAATTATTTTTAATTTTAATTTGGCGACTTAAAATAGCCATTTTTCAAAAAGTCTCGGATTTCGACAAAACCAGTTTCATCGGATCCGTAATGTGATATTATTGTATGGTTTTAAATTTCGTGTCAATTGGATTTACCGTTTGTCCGGTACAAATTAAAAAGCCTAGAAAATCGATTTAATCGGTTTAATTTAAATTGAACGTTTATTGCCATAACTTGCACAGATGTTCGAATTAGCTTCTGAAACCTGTTCCATTGTGTCCGGAACGCGAGATAAACCCTAGGAACGTCAGTTTCGGCGCGTAAATCAGAGTTCTGGAAAATCGGATGAATAGTGTTCGTTTTAATTTCTATAAATAGGCCTTAAAATTCACAAAATAAAAAGAAAAAGGAAACTAGGGTTTCAACTTTCTTCAGCCGCCGTTGTTACTATAAATGGCCGAAATTGTTCATTTCTTTTCTCCTTAATTCCTCAAAATCCGTAAGCAATTTCGAGAAACTTCCAACTAGAGAAGTGTAGAGCTTCTCGAGCTCTACACATCCGTACGGTGGGTCGACGTGAAGTTCAACGTGGTGGCCAGAAATCAAGCGGGAAGAGGTTGCGTTCGAGCTCGTCATTCTCGAGCTACAGGCAGCCGAGTTCCTTGGTTTTTGGGCCGAGTGTTGTGGTGGTGATGGGCTTCGACGTGGTGCTTGTTGATCGACTTGGAAGTTGGCGCGGAGGGTTGCAAATTTAAACCCTAATTTGCAAAATTTGGTTCGGACGTGCGTTTTGTAACCTGTAGAAATCATGCGTAAGATGGAAGAAGGTGCGTGGAGCGGCTGTGATTCATCAAAGTGGAATGGACGGTGATGATGTTATTTTGGTTTAAAAAAATTAAATTTAGATGTAAATACTTATATTTATAATTGTACAAACTTTAAACTGCGATATCTCTTTCGTACGAGGTCCGTTTCGGACGAGATTTTTTGCGTTGGCTTCGTATTGACGAAAACTACGCTATGGAATTGGATTGGGGTTGATTTGAGCAAGCGAAAAATGTGGATAAAATTAAACGTGCGTTTAATTTTATTCGAAATAAAAGCTGAAAACAGAATTGAAATCAAGGTGAGAACTTCTCACTCAATCGAATCGGTTTCGATTTTATTTTAAATAGTTAAATTTAAAATTGTTGACTTCATGTTTGAATGATGATTGTTATCTATTGATTGTTAAAATAGACATTATGCGCCGTTATTAAGCGGATGTTATTTATTAAAAACATATACCGCGAATATTTCATAAACAGTGAAATTGGTATTATATATAATATCAATATATATATATATTGGCATATGTATATATTGCAGTTGTTGATTTCCCGCATTTTTTAGCGGATGAGACCCTATTGCGCCGTCTATTAAGCGGATAATATTATTAATCCCATATACCGTGATAATTCCGTACTGGAGCGGAATTGGTATTGTGCTAATGTTTGTGGATGCAGGAAACAGGTTGGAGGGATCCAACTGGATTCCTCAACTGTATTGATTTATTTACAGATATTTTGATATTTGTTGATTATCATATCGATATATGATATTTGGATGTCGTGATTGGCTATTGGGTGATGTTGCATCATCGGATCCATTTTTGGAGTTTTGAAATAATAATTTGGGTTTTAAAAGAATTTTAAAGTGATTTTTCAAAGTATATGTTTTATTAAATTTTGAATTGATTCATTTTAAATAATTAAAACGTTATAAATTTTTATGTTATAAAAATTAAGATTTTTGAGAAATATAACAAAAATGAGATTTTTGGAAATAAATAATGTTAACCCTAACTCGTTCACAAGTTAACAGGTCCACGAGTTAAGGCATGTACGACTCAAGGCATGTACGACTCAAGGCATGTACGAGTTAAAGGATACATGAGTCAGCAACTTCCTACAACTTAAAGACCTCTACGAGTTAGCAAGCTTACGAGATAAGCAGCCTACGAGTTAAGGAGTACCCGAGTTAAGCTACTTGCGAGATAAGCCTTTACGAGTTAGCATATCTACAAATTAGCAAGTGTACGAGTTAAGATCTTCCACAAGTTAATCCTCCACGAGTTAAGCCTCTACGAGTTAATCCTCTGCGAGTTAAGATCTTCTACGAGTTAGCAGGCATACGAGTTAAGAAAAGCTAACGACTTAAGGTCTTTACGACTTAAGGAAATTGATGGCCTAAGACTTAATGATAACTGCAGTTTGTACGACTTAAGACCCTTACGACTTAAAGAAGTTATACGACTTAAGGAGGATACGACCTAAAGACACACCTCTTAACTCGTCTACGAGTTAAGACTTGCTTTAAACCAGTTGCAATTAGTTAAGTCGACTACGACTTACGACATAAAAAGAGTCGTATACGACTTAAGAAAGGAAATTAGCAATTGCAGCCAGATAACTCGCACACGACTTAGAACTTAGGGATGGGTTCAAAAAAGGGGAACTGCCATAGACTCGGCTCAGTGACCCGAGGACGACTTACCTTAAGTCGAACACGACTTATCTTAAGTCGGCCACGAGTTAGGACTTAGCACTTTTTCCGCCCAGAACTCTCTATAAATATGAAACCATCTCCAACATGCAAAGGACTTTTGGGCTCATTCTCTTCAAGCGCCATTACTCTGCCGAATTCCAGACTACTTCAAAGCCTTTTAGATCCAACAAACTTCTAAAGGAACTCCATGAAGGAATCATCCACATTCGCCATGGATTTGAAGATGATTGTCAACATCAAAGCTTGAGCTACTTGTTTCACATATCCTATCACTTGAAGTGTGTTGTAATTGAAAGATCTTGTAAAGAATTGTAATCAAACTAGTGATAAAAAGATTAAAGTGGACGTAGGCTGGATTATAAGCCGAACCACTATAAATACTGTGTCTCTTACTGTTTTTCTGCATACTTTCTGCTTATTTCTGTTTCCCGTACAAACGGGTGGTGCTTTCACAATCGCATCTTATACACCAGGGTGTTAGCGTTTAAATTTGAGCGTTAACATTTTGGTGCTTTCACTGAGAATTGAACTCAGGACATCTATCATCATTGCTTCAGAAAGATTTGTAGATAAAGTTTCTTTAAGAACCAGAAGTCTATCCGAAATCATGGCTCCTGGAAGGAAAAGTAAATCTGTGAGATCTGCAAACATTCAAGAGGGAACCTCCGCTTCCCCAACACCAAATCAAGCCACTCCAGCTGTTGGAGTTTCAAAAGCGGAATTGGACGCTGCTATCTTTGGGTTGAATCAGCAAATAAATGCCCAGAACGCGCAATTGGAAGCTCAGAATGCTCAGAATGCTCTGATTCTGAATAAGTTAAACGATTTGCTCGGGGCAAACCGTCAACCTGCGAATAATGAAAGGAACTTTGTCGGTAATGTCCATGATGCTGAAACTAGAAACATTCCCGAAAGGGCTGCTAGCCCCTTTGAACAGACATTGCCTGAGGCTGGAGGATCCAGAAATAGGAATGACGAAGAATATCTTTCTGGTATGGTTCGACAGATTATGAAAGAAAGTATGCAAAGGGTCGAAGATGAGAAAGAGTGGGGTTTCGCTCCGAGCAAGACTCCGTTTACTGAAAAGATCCTAAAAGCTGAATTCCCAAGGAAGTTCGTCCCTCCGACCATTCCAGCTTACAAAGGGACAAGTGATCCAAATGAATTCCTGTACAAATATGATTGGCACATGACAGGTGCCAGAGCTTCTGACGAGATAAAATGCCGCTATTTTCCTGTGTATTTGGAAGGGGTAGCTCTGCTTTGGTTCACAAAACTGCCTGTTCGGTCCATCGATCAGTTTTCAGACCTAACCAGGAAATTTAAAGAGCAATTTAGGCTATATGCTTCAAAGGCAAAAGACATCATGTCGTTATCCGGTTTGGAACAGAATCCGGGGGAAACTATCAAGTCTTTTTTAAATCGCTTTAATATAGCGTTAGCTGAGGTGGATAATGCAGAACCCCGCATGGTCTTGACCTATTTGATGAGAGCTATTGATAAGTCAAGTGAATTCGGAAAGTGGCTGAACATGAAGGAGCCAAATTCTCTGGAAAAGTTCTATAAAAAGGCGGATGAATTCATGCGTTTGGAAAGCCGTCCTGTCCCGGCAAAGGCAACAGTAGAGAAAGCTGAAGACAACACTGCTGCGCCACGTAAGAATGGATCTGTGGGACAGAAAAGAGAAAATAATGATGGAAGGAAACAACACAATTCAAAGAAGCCTCGATCCTTCACGCCATCAGAATATACTCCTTTGTTAGAGACACCAGAGCGCATCTACCTGGCTACAAAAGATTCTTTTGAGTATCCCAAACCTCCTGTTCTCAGAACCGGAAGAAAAGCTGTGCAAAGTGGGAAGTTCTGTCGCTTCCATAATCAGCCTGGTCATGACACAGACGACTGCCGTCAATTGAAAAATATAATCGAAGAATTGCTAAGAGAAAATAAGCTGCAGCAATTTGTGAAGAAGAGTGGTAATGATCCTGCTTCGTCAAGTCAGGGGCAACAAGCTCTTGCTCATCAGCCCAGGACAAATGAGAAGGCCGCAGGACATGAATCTGGAAGGCCAGTTATTAATGTCATCACAGGAGGACCCCACCCAGCAGGCAGAAGCTGGGGTGAAATGGAGAGGTACACTCGAGCTCTGAAACATGTGCCAACTGAAGAGGATGTCTTTGTTTTAGAGGACTCTACACCCCTGAAACAACAAAGGACTTTTAATGATGATATTGTGTTCAGGGCTAGAGATTCCACGGGCATTGAGGCCCCTACTTTGGACCCGTTAGTCATCTCGGCCGGTATTGGACCGGCTATTGTCAGAAGAGTTCTTATTGACTGCGGCGCATCTTGCAACATCCTCTTCAAGAAAACGTTTGACCAGATGAAAATCCCGATGGTGGATGTGCAAGCCTCATCTCAGAAGATTGTTGGCTTCACTGGGGAGCCAAAGCAACCAGTAGGAACCATTGACTTGCTTGTGGAACTCGGAGAAGGAGAAAGAAAAGTAGTTCGCAAGCAGACTTTTGTAATAGTAGATGAATTTTCTGCTTATAATGCTTTCTTTGGTCGACCTATTCTTGCTGCATTCAAAGCTGTCCTTGCCCCATGGTGTCTTACTATTAAATTCCCTACAGACAATGGGGTAGGAGTTATTAAAGGAGACCAGAACGCTGGGCGAGAATGTTATATGACAGAGCTGCGAGAAACAAGGAAGAGAGAAATGGGAAAAGATGCGGCAACCCCAATCCGCATCAAAACACCAACCCTATAGCAACTACAGGGCGGACCCTGCACTGGCGAGCATAGCGGGGCACGAAAAGTGATGGATCCTAGAAAGGCCAGTGCGGGGGAGAGTAGGGTGGTACCAGCAGAAACAACGATACCGGTGCCCGTTGATCTGAAGGACCCAAACAAGGTGCTGAATGTGGGTTCACAACTTAATGTGTCAGTTCAGAATGCCTTGATATCTTTTTTGAAAGCAAACCTGGATGTTTTCGCTTGGACCCATGCCGATATGTGCGGAATATCCCCAGAAGTTGCGGTACATGCTCTGAATATTGACCCAAAGTTCACGCCAGTAAAGCAGAAAAGAAGAATCCAAGGTCTAGAAAGGTCGACAGCATTGAAAGAGGAAGTTGACCGGCTCATGGAGAATAATTTCATCAGAGAATCTACCTATCCAAATTGGGTTTCAAATCCAGTGCTAGTTAAGAAAGCCAATGGTAAATGGAGAGTGTGCATCGACTTTTCAGATCTAAACAAGGCCTGTCCCAAAGACTGCTTCCCATTACCCAGGATCGATCAACTGGTAGATGGAACAGCGGGTCATGAATTGTTGTCTTTTATGGATGCCTACTCCGGATATAATCAGATCATGATGCATGAGCCAGATCAGGAGGACACAAGCTTTATCACCGATGTCGGTCTTTACTGTTACAGAGTTATGCCCTTTGGGTTGAAGAATGCGGGGGCAACATACCAAAGACTGGTCAATGCTATGTTCAAACCGCAGTTGGGAAAGACTATGGAAGTTTACGTTGATGACATGCTAGTAAAATCTAAGAAAGCAGTGGATCACATCGAACACTTAGCAGAAATGTTCGCAATTCTCCGAAGATACGGAATGAAGCTTAACCCTTTAAAATGTTCTTTCGGGGTAGAATCTGGGAAGTTCTTGGGTTTCATCGTGAGCGCTAGGGGCATTGAAGCTAGTCCAGCTCAAATCACTGCTCTAAAAGAAGTCAAAGCTCCTAAAACAAAGAGGGAATTGCAAAGTCTCAATGGAAAAATTGCCGCCTTAAGTCGGTTCATATCCAAAGCTACTGATAAATGCATTCCATTCTTCGACGCTCTAAAGAAAGGAAAGAAAAACTTTGACTGGACTCCCGAATGCCAGAAAACTTTTGAAGAATTGATTCAACATATGGAAACGCCTCCAATACTTTCTAGGCCCGGCGATGGCGAGGATCTTCTTATATACTTGGCAGTTTCATCTCATGCTTTAAGTGCAGCGCTGGTACGGGAAGACAAAAGGATTCAACATCCAGTTTACTATATCAGCAAAAGACTCACTGGGGCAGAAATGAATTACTCCAAGTTGGAAAAACTCGCCTATTGTCTATTGATTGCCTCAAGAAAGTTGAGGCAATATTTCCAGGCTCATCCTATCAAAGTCCTCACTGATCAACCTTTAAAGCAAGTCTTGTTTCGCCCTGAGACTTCGGGCCGCCTTTTAAAGTGGAATATTGAATTGAGCCAATATGACATCACTTATCATCCTAGAAAAGCGATCAACGGACAAGCTTTGGCAGATTTTATTGCAGAATTTACAGACAAGGGTAACAGCGAGGAAAAAACAATCGAGAACCCCCCAATCCAATGGAAGTTATTTGTAGATGGCGCAAGAAACGATTACTGTTCAGGTGCTGGAATTGTTCTTGAAACTCCTGAAGGCCGGTCATTATGCTATGCGCTAAGATTAGAATTTCCTTCAACAAACAATGAAGCAGAATATGAAGCTCTGATTGCTGGTTTGAAAATTGCTAAAGAACTAAACATTCGAGCGTTACAGATCTTCAGTGATTCGCAGCTTATAGTATGCCAAGTCAAGAAGGAGTTTCAAACGAAAGGAGGAAATCTGCCCGCTTATGTGTCAAAGGCTTGGGAACTTTTATGTGAATTCGACCATTACACGATAAGTCATATTCCTCGAGAAGAAAACATGAAAGCAGATTCTCTCGCAAAATACTCAAGTTCTGGCGAAGCCCAATCCTTAGGGTTAGTTCCAGTGGAAGTTTTGTCAAATCCGAGCATTGATGAAATGGATATCGATTGGGTTATGAGTATGTCGCAAGAGCAAGAATCATGGATGACTCCAATAACAAAGTATCTACTCAATGGCTCTTTACCAGAAAACTCTAAAGAACGACAAAAGCTACTGAGAAAAGCTTCTCGATATATAATCCAGGATGGTCAATTATACAGACGGGGATTCTCAATGCCATTGCTTCGATGTGTATCCAAAGAAGAAGCCAAAATAATCCTATCAGAGGTACATGGAGGAGAATGTGGGGATCATTCAGGTGGTCAAACTTTAGCAAAGAAAATTCTCCGATATGGATATTTTTGGCCAGAAATTAATCGAGATGCTGCAGATTACTCTCGAAAATGTGACAGATGTCAAAGATTTGCCAAAATTCCTAGAGCACCTTCTACTGAGCTCACACAAATGACCAGTCCGTGGCCGTTTGCGATTTGGGGAATAGATTTGATCGGACCTTTACCAACCGCCAAATCTGGAATCAAATATGCCATTGTTGCTGTAGATTATTTCACTAAATGGGCTGAAGCTGAACCATTGGCAACTATCACCTCCAAAAAGATGATAAATTTTGTGACTAAGAATATCATTTGCAGATACGGTGTGCCTCAGAAAATAATCACAGACAATGGTACTCAGTTTGAAAGCGAGGAATTCCAGGATTTTTGCAAGCGATTCAAAATCCAGAAAAGCTTTTCGGCAGTAGCTCATCCGCAGGCAAACGGGCAAGTGGAAGCAGTGAACAAGATCATCAAATCAACCATCAAAAAGCAACTCGAAAGAGCAAAAGGTGGTTGGGTCGATAAACTACCACTTGCACTATGGGCATACAGAACTACTCACAAAACTGCAACTGGGCATACTCCTTTTTCGTTAGCATACGGATCGGAAGCAATGATCCCGGTTGAAACAGAGGTCCCTTCACACAGAAGAATCCATTTCAATCAAGCAGAAAATGAAAAGCTGCAACTTGAAGCGCTGGATCTCCTTGATGAAAAAAGAGATGAAGCTAACCTCAGAGTTGCAGCTCATCAGCAAAGGATAGCCAGACATTTCAATTCCAAAGTTCGTCAACGCAGCTTTGAAATTGGAGATCTAGTCCTAAAAAGAATTATGACTGCGACAGGTGTGTTTGGGCCAAATTGGGAAGGACCGTATGTAATAGGTCAGAAACTTCTTGACGGCACATTCAAGCTCACCACAGTTGATGGAGATCAAATTCCAAGGGCATGGAACAGCAATCACTTGCGTCCATACTTTACTTGAAAATTTTGTTGAAACATTGTAAAAAGAATTATGAATGTATGATTCCTGTAATTGAAAGCAATTGTGAAACTGATGCAAGTAAATAATGAAAGAATATAAAGTGGATGTAGGCCCAATTTCATGGCCGAACCACTATAAATCTTGTGTTCCTTATTATCATTATATGTTTGCTTTGTTTTCGATATAAAAATACACAAAATGTATTGCTGAAATATCGATTTAAATTTTTGCAGACAGTGGAGATAAAACTTGCGCATAATAAGACCGAGCGATTCTCACCATCATTCAACAAACAAATTTCAAGTCACAAAGACCCCGAATTCAAATCCTAGATAGGAAATACTTCAATTGAACGGCTAATGATTTCGATAGGAACGAGCCCTTGCTGATAAATTGAGATTGTTTAAACAAACAAACATCCAATTAGGAAGCTAGTGCCCGTTCTCACGAACTTGCCTGGCAATGAAGTACACTTCCTTGGATTAAACAAGCCACTTGTGAGAAAAAGGGGGATGAAAACTTGAAAAGAAAAAAGAAAAAAAAAAAAAAAAAAAAGGATCGCTGAAAAGGCATAAGCAAGTGAACAGAGGAACAACCAAAGCTACCATCAGCGCCACAAGTCCTCTTCGGAGGCGCAACTCTTCGGATAATAAAAGACCTCTAATGGGTCATATGCCACAAAAAAGAAAGTTCTCTACTCAACAAAAAAGATTGGAGGAGTCATGACCCTCCAACCATGAGAGAGTAACTTCCAGGCGATGAAAACCCTCTCTGAGGCACATTTCACCAGGAGTTGAAGTGTTATAACCGCTCTTCGGGATTTCACTTCACCAGAGTTGAGATGTAAACAAAATAAAAGCCCTCTTCGGAGGCCCATTTCACCAGGAGTTGAAGTGTTATAACCGCTCTTCGGGATTTCACTTCACCAGAGTTGAGATGTAAACAAAATAAAAGCCCTCTTCGGAGGCCCATTTCGCCAGGAGTTGAAGTGTTATAACCGCTCTTCGGGATTTCACTTCACCAGAGTTGAAATGTAAACAAAATAAAAGCCCTCTTCGGAGGCCCATTTCGTCAGGAGTTGAAGTGTAGCAACCGCTCTTCGGAATTTCACTTCACCAAAGTTGAAATGCAAAAACAAAGACCTTCTTGAAAGCACACGTTTCACCGAGATTGAAATAAAACTTCCAAGTGTTGAAACGTGAAAAGGCTTTCTTCAAAGGCACAACTCTTTGGGGGTACACGTTTCACCAAGATTGAAATAAAACTTCCAAGTGTTGGAACGTGAGAAATCCCTCCTCAGAGGTACAACCCCCTCCCGGGAACACAATTAAGAAGAAAGACCTCTTTGGAAACCCACGTTTCACCGAGATTGAAATAAAACTTCCAAGTGTTGAAACGTGAAAAGGATTTCTAAAGCATAACTCTTTGGAGGTACACGTTTCACCGAGATTGAAATAAAACTTCCAAGTGTTGAAACGTGAAAAAATCCCTCCTCAGAGGTACAACTTTCTATAAAAAATCCTCATCAAAAGCGTACTTTAACTTTCAAAGGAAAAGTAATTTGCCTACTATGGGAAATGATCGTAAAAAGAAAAGAAGTTAAAGTACCCTTCAGAGGTCCGCTTTACCACATAGAGGAATTCACTTGATAAGATATGCACATAAGCAAAAGAAAAAAGTGATTTCTTCGAACGACCAAGCGTAAAAACTTATACGAAGGGAGTTGTACTCTATAAAAATTTTCTTTAAAGAACAAAATAATTATTCTTTAGCAAATAAGAGTGCAAGTCCCCTCGAAGTATAAAATATTGCAGCAAGCTTAAGGTATGGGGGCAACATGGTATAGTAGTATAGATGCATCAGCAGAGTAATACTCAAGCAACATACCATAAGCCCGCTGCAACACTATATAAACAAACTTGTGCAAAAATAAATAGTAAATGCATTCTCAAATTCAAACAGAAGTTTGTACAAATGAAGAATCATTTTATTCAACTATAATGCAGATACAGGTTCTCAAAATAAAAGCGGGGGCCGATACCCGCACAACTCTCGGCCAGTTCATACAAAAGACAAAAAGCTAAAGTCTTCACTTCTTTTTACTGCCTTTGGACCCTTTACCCGACCGAATGACCAGCTTTTCAGGTCGGCCAGTGGGTATAAGGGAGGAAGGAGAGGTAGGCGCAGCTGGCCCAACTTCTGGCTCCTCTTCAGTGGCAGTGATTATCTTCCCTCTCCTCCTTGATGCTCCTTGCTTCCTTCTCCTCTTTGAGGAAGACTCACTTCCTGGAGTGACAAGTTTAGATAAAGTTATATCGTCAGAAGGAGTCCGCTCCGGAGATATGTCACCTCCCTCAAGTCCCTCATCTTTTTGCTCTTGCGAAGCAATGGGATCATCCAGGCCATGGAGAGCTTCTATTTGTTCTTCTTGTGACCCAGGTTGCGAGGCAGAAGGAGGCGCCACTTGAAGAGATGGAGGAAGGATCACCGGGGGAGAAGAAGCTTGAGTTTGACTCGGTGCTTTCTCTACAAAGGAGAAAAAACTTAAAATATCAGTATCTTTCGAAAAGAGAGGGGATGACGGCTCGTCAAAAGTCGGGAATTCATTAACATTTGAGGAATAATCAAAAGTCGGGAATTCATTGACATTTGAAAAATAATCAAGAAGATCGTCAAGTTCACAAGGAGCGAACGAGCAGTTCACCACTTGGGCTGGTCCGGTGTCAAGTTTACCTGGGGTAGTTGGATCTCTGAGGCTGATTTCATATCGCTGTGCTTCGTTGCTTTCACCACCTTCATCCCCGCCTTGTGCACTTGTAGTTTCAGTTACTGTCTTAGTTGCAGGCGGAGTAGAGGAGCTAGAACCCGTGATGTCAACCACAGGAGAAACTGGAGGTTGGACAGAGGAAGTAAGCGTTAATTCCTTTCCAGAACGTTCCTCTTCCGCCATTCCAGTTCTCATCCTGGCAAGTTGTTCTCGCCCCTTCGCAAGAGCAGCGCGAGCTCCCTCATCCAGGTAACGCGCCTCAAAATCTTCATCGCCATACCCGGCGTCTTTAAACATGTTAAGAGCAGCTTCCCACACCTCGGCCAGGGTGATTTCATACTTAGGACCAAGAAAAGAGAGGCTGCCGCGTCCCAAGACACAATGTAAATAAAAATCGAATAAAGTCGAATTGATATCGTTTTCCATGGTCTGAGCAGTTTCTTCGGCTGCAATTTTGCCAGCCATGGCCTCATCTCGATCTTTTTCGGTCTGAGCAAGTTGGGCTTTTAGCGCTTCAATCTCCATGTCCCGGGCGCTCAGTGTATTCTGCAGCTGGGTGACATCAGTGCGGTGGTTCTCTACAGCTTGTTCCAACCTCTCAGCTTTAGCTTCAGCGTCCCTCTGGCTGGCGTGCGCATCTCGCACTTGTTTTTGCAATACCTCTTCTCTTTGGGTGTAAGTATTAGTAGAAGAGGCAAGATCATCTTTGAGCTGCTTTACTTCAGCTTCGAGTTTTTCATTGTATTCGGCTATCTCCTTCATCTCAGCGTTGTGTTGATCAAGAATCTTCTGCCATACTGATTTGTCATTTTCCATGGTCAGCATTGCTTCGATGTTAGCCCGATTAACTCTTTGAAGTTCATCAACCAGCTTTTGCCATCCAGACATTCTATCGATATCAAGCTTGACAGCATCGAGATTTCTGTACATAGCTTCTTTGTCGATGGGGACCAAATCAAGGTCGAAGCGTACCCCCCTCAAACACCAGTTCGGGAATCGGCTCTGCAAAGTCGGGGGGCCCCTTTCAACATGGTATGAAGGCCTGTTGAGAAGTGTTTGGATGGCACTTCCTTCAAGAGCAGGAGATTTGGAAGGGATGTCAATAGAAACTGAGGCACCAGGTCTCTCAGATGTCACGGGCACGTGCTCCTCGCCAAGTTTGGTCCGCTTTCTCGAATCCTCAATATGGCTCTTCCCCCTATCATCGTGCGTTTTACGTTTATGGGAGTCATCATCCCTTGGGAAGGATTCATGTCGCGTGCCCGCTCCCTCATGACGTTCTTCATACCTTCTCCTCTCTTCAGCTTTTCGCGCAGCTCTCTGCTCATTGGTTTCTCTGGGATCGGCATAGTATTGCTTGTAGTCATAGCTGCCACGCCCTCCATAGCGTCGAAAGTCCTTGTAATAAGAACCGCTGCCGCTGCGCCCCATAGAGGAATCTGAAAAGGCAAAAATAGCAAGTCTTAGAAACTTCCGGAGAAAAGAAGTTAAATATGAACAAATGCCAAAAAATCCTAAGTGTTGTGTGATGTGCAAGCTACGCGCATTAAGCTACAAACCACTCATTGGTGTAGAGGTGATGATAGCTTGGGTATGAGGAGTTGGTGTTTGTGTTGGTGTTAGTCGAAGAAGGGACGTCGCCTCAATTATAGGAGAGATAGTTTTAGACACGTCATCTCTAAAAAGCTCCTGTGAGGTCACTATTATGTCGCTCAACCCATCATAAACATCGTCACCATCATGCTCGGTGAGACTTGTTTTCTCAGTTCCTACATCAGCTAATCCCCCGAGAGGCTGTGAAGGTTCTTCTTCTTCCTCAATCGGGGCAAGTGCCGTCTTACTAGATGACCCCATAATGTCGGTAGGGGTGGAACATTTCACCAATGAAGCTTCGATGTTAGACTCTTTTGATGAAGGTTGTTCGATAGTAACGGGGGCATCCGATGCTTCAGTCGGGGAATCGGGAACTTCAGTCGGGGCTTCATGAGGCTGAGTATAGCGAGAAGAGTGAAGAAGCCCGTATTGATGTAAAAAGTCATCTCTCAGCAAAAACTTTATACTCCTCTCTTCTACTGGCACAGCATTCAATCTTTCAAAAATTTGCTTATAGCCTGGGTCTCTAGAAGGAGGTGGAAGCGCTGAAAAGTAAAAAGGGAAATTAACATCTAACTACTCAGGCTATGAAAAGATTTTATAAGGAAAACATGTGTCAGGAATAAAGCTGAACGCCCTTACTTCCAACTCTCCACACACCATAAAACCCCGGAGGGCAACGAACATAGAAGAATTGGGTTAAAAACCCGTGAGCAGTATCGGGGAGGCCAACAATCAGTTTGCGGTTTCGGGCGCTCCTCACAACAGTAATGGAAGGATGATCCTTAGTCCGAGTAAAAGAGCATAGATAACAAACTTCACCAAAGCTTGGAAGTCGATCAAGTGTTCTCCTAAAAAGCACACACAACCCCATTAGAATGGCATAGCCATTGGGGTGTAGCTGGGATGGAGCAATGGCCAGTTGACGGAGAAGTTGTTGGAAAAAGTCGTTGAAAGGAGGAATGCCTCCACTTAGGCACATTTGCCGGTTAATTGTCACAAAGCCAGAAGGAGCTATATCGGCAGTGTTATTTCTTTCGGGAAGAATGGCATCTGATTCAACGATACCAAACTGAGCACACAACTGGCGAAAAACTTTGTATGATAGTGAAGTAGGAGCTCTTTCGGGAGGATTAACCAGTGGAGCCGGAAGAACAGTTACCTCTCCAGTCCGAACTGTTGTATCACCTTCCTGAGAAGTCATTCTACACAAACAACTGGATATTCAAATATGAAGGTGCACGTTTCCTAAAAAAGTGTGAAGTGTTGTGCAAAAAATTAATAAAAAAATAATAATAACAAGTAAATATAACTGAAATAAGACTAGTCGACGATTGATCGATTACAAAAATTTCAGAACTTGTTAGTCTTTAGTTCAAGTATAATATTAATGCGAGCTGGTCAATTTTAATTGACTATTTCAGTATTGCTTTAGTATTTTACTTGAAGTTAATAAGTTGAGCACTTCATTCACACAATCTGTTTAAGTTTAATGACTGTTATTAGCTAATCTGTCATTCGAAGAGGGCGATCAATGGCAGTATATTCGCCCCGGTTTTTCTGTAAATGTTGTATTGGACAGGTTGTTAACTTGCGAGTCAAAGTAATTTGTAAAAGAAGGCATCAAAGTTCAACAGTTCAACATCACTGCAACAATTCAAGGTTTAAGCAGATCCTAAAAAAAAAAAAAAAACACAAGTGCTAAGTCGTATCGAACACAAGTGCTAAGTCGTATCGAACACAAGTGCTAAGTCGTATCGGACTCAAGTGCTAAGTCAAAACCGACTCAAGTACTAAGTCGCAACCGACTCAAGGGATGAGTCGTTCCTATCCTCAGCCATCAAACACATCAAGCTGCTTATCCTCTAAGTCCTAAGTCGTAACTCGGGGAACAGGAGAAAGGCCCTGATTCAAAACAACTAGAAATCCTCCAAGTCTTAACCCGGCTACGGCTCATGGAAATCGCTAAGTCACATGGAAGAAGCCGAGTCATATATGAGACGATCCCTTGTTATTTTCAATCAACCTGTTCGATCAACTCGCCTCCCTTTCAAATCTCTTAACCTGTTCATCCTTGGCTTCTTCAGCAGCGACAGCCTTAACCCGTTACATTATGAATCGCCCCAAAGCGCGAATCACCATAGGCCAAATCAGATGAAATTTAGTTCATCGGTAATCAATTCGAATAGAATTCGCAGGGTTTGAATGGGGCAAACCAAAGATGATGAACTGAATACATAAAGTAACAATGGTTAACGGTCGAAGTTTGAAGCAAGATCTCTTACGATTGTTTGATGCTAGAAAGAATCAGAGATGAATCGGGTCGAAATCGCCTCGGAGAGCTTGAAGATGCGTTAATGGCAGAAAGCAGTTTAAAAGGTTAAGTGATGAGAAGAAGGACGACTCAGGCTTTTATATCTGGAAAGGTTGGGATTTGAAACGACATGACCGAGTTATGATAAGTCGAAGCACACGACTTACGATTTAAGCGTGTGCTTCGAGGGGCAAATGTTAACCCTAACTCGTTCACAAGTTAACAGGTCCACGAGTTAAGGCATGTACGACTCAAGGCATGTACGACTCAAGGCATGTACGAGTTAAAGGATACATGAGTCAGCAACTTCCTACAACTTAAAGACCTCTACGAGTTAGCAAGCTTACGAGATAAGCAGCCTACGAGTTAAGGAGTACCCGAGTTAAGCTACTTGCGAGATAAGCCTTTACGAGTTAGCATATCTACAAATTAGCAAGTGTACGAGTTAAGATCTTCCACAAGTTAATCCTCCACGAGTTAAGCCTCTACGAGTTAATCCTCTGCGAGTTAAGATCTTCTACGAGTTAGCAGGCATACGAGTTAAGAAAAGCTAACGACTTAAGGTCTTTACGACTTAAGGAAATTGATGGCCTAAGACTTAATGATAACTGCAGTTTGTACGACTTAAGACCCTTACGACTTAAAGAAGTTATACGACTTAAGGAGGATACGACCTAAAGACACACCTCTTAACTCGTCTACGAGTTAAGACTTGCTTTAAACCAGTTGCAATTAGTTAAGTCGACTACGACTTACGACATAAAAAGAGTCGTATACGACTTAAGAAAGGAAATTAGCAATTGCAGCCAGATAACTCGCACACGACTTAGAACTTAGGGATGGGTTCAAAAAAGGGGAACTGCCATAGACTCGGCTCAGTGACCCGAGGACGACTTACCTTAAGTCGAACACGACTTATCTTAAGTCGGCCACGAGTTAGGACTTAGCACTTTTTCCGCCCAGAACTCTCTATAAATATGAAACCATCTCCAACATGCAAAGGACTTTTGGGCTCATTCTCTTCAAGCGCCATTACTCTGCCGAATTCCAGACTACTTCAAAGCCTTTTAGATCCAACAAACTTCTAAAGGAACTCCATGAAGGAATCATCCACATTCGCCATGGATTTGAAGATGATTGTCAACATCAAAGCTTGAGCTACTTGTTTCACATATCCTATCACTTGAAGTGTGTTGTAATTGAAAGATCTTGTAAAGAATTGTAATCAAACTAGTGATAAAAAGATTAAAGTGGACGTAGGCTGGATTATAAGCCGAACCACTATAAATACTGTGTCTCTTACTGTTTTTCTGCATACTTTCTGCTTATTTCTGTTTCCCGTACAAACGGGTGGTGCTTTCACAATCGCATCTTATACACCAGGGTGTTAGCGTTTAAATTTGAGCGTTAACAAATAGTTAATTAATTTATAAAATGGTTAAATTGGGAATTTTGAATCTTTATAAACGATTTATATAAAAGATTTAAAATGTTGATATATATGGATTAAAAATATAGGAATTGTGAAACCCGTTTTATAAGTGCTAAAAAGAAATATAAATGGATTTTATAAGTGAATGGAGATTTATTGATTTATAAATCGTGAAGCTATAAATATAAATAGGTTTTGTAAAAAAAAAAAAGATTTATAAGAGATTAGCTTATAAATCGGATTTAGGCATTTAAAATGAGATATAAAAAGGGTTTTTATAAATAAAAGTTTATAAGAATATAAGTGGAGTTTATAAACGTTGTTTATAAATCCGAAATCAAATTGAATTTGATAAGTTGGAAATAGGAATATATGAAAGGAATTATATTCACGATTGGGACAGTGAATATATTTCCAAATGAAATTGGTTAGAGTTTTATATCCACGATTTTGGACAGTGGATATTCTCTAATAAATACGTAGAAGTATTGAATATGGAAAACGTTTTTTTTATTCACGATTGTTAATAGTGAATAATAGATTGAATAAAATGGATAGTTTTGGAAAGTGAAGTTTAAACGAAGTAATGATTTTAAAGACGTTTTAAATTGCATTAAGTATCGAATACATAGATTTCAACATTTATTGTTGAAATAGACGTTTCGAGAAATAGAAGGAAATGATGGACTATAACACTGTTGTTATAGTAAATGGTTTCCGAAAGGAAATGTTTTGTATAGTATTGGGATTTATATATCTATTTAAACTTTGAATCCCTATACTAGTGATTTTTGGGTCGTCGTAACGATGTTTTACGCAACATTCGTTTTAGCCCAAATAAATGTGTTAAGAGAATGATTTCCTTAAAGAATGAAATATATACTAAATTTTGATTTAAGTATATTGAATATTTTCACATGTTGAAAATAAATAGATTTGTGATGTACTTATTATTAAATAAGTATGGAAATGTTTTTCCAATGAGAAATGAATGTTAGAATTTATCCTTGTAAGATAAATTGAAAGTGAATATTGAAAATCGATTGAAAATCGTATATCATAGATATTTTGGGATTATAAATTCACTATGGAATTTATAAAAGAAAGGGGAAATTAGTTTAAAAATAAACGTTGATTTATTTTTAAAGTGTGGGAATAAATTTACGAACTTGGAACGTAAATAAAAAGTAAATCGTTAAGGATTTATTTAATTAGTTTAAATGAACCATGTTGAAATGAAAGAAATTTCCGAGTAAGGAAAAGTGATTTGAAGAATTATTTTCAAATGTTTGAAGTGAGGAAATTATATATCTAGTAAAGATATTTCGGAAAGTAAATAATTTGGGAAATTATTTGGATTTGGTGATGTTGAGCATGCCTATCGATAGTTAAATAATCCGACTATCAATATTTACCTTTGAATAGGTATTTGTTGTGAATTGTTGAATTTGAATACCACACTTATTTTTGAATAAGCGCTCACTATTCGGGTTAACCGGAAAAGGACTTTGGGGTCGTATAACCCATTCCGAGTATGTGATACGTCGTTATGGATTGCATTTGATGACCGGTGTTGAAGACCGGATGTTTATGAAAACGGAAGGATTACCGTCGAGTTACTCTACATCGGCTGATCTCCGATATAGAGGTTTTATCACCCTTAGTAACGGGAAGTCCGGTCGTGATTAGTGAATATCCGGATTGCAAGGACTTCTTTGTAAGTGCCTTCGGTTCTGTTCGATCCCGGAACAGACTTGTATGGATTGTATGTCTGACATTACAAATTAAGATATAAAGCTGATTTCTTTCAAATATATTTCTGTTGGTGGCGGAGAATTTATTCTTTTAGCTTAACACCCTTCTCTGAGACGTACGAGCTTAGAGGTTATATAGTTGAAGGTTATTAGTGATATACTCCCAATTTGGTAGTGTGGCATGCAGAGTGTTGCTGTGAAATGATCATTGTGTTGATCATTTGTGATAGGATCATTTATTTGATCGTTTATCTTGGTGATCATTTCTATGATCATTTGTTGACCCAAAGCATGGCTTTTGTATAAAGTATGTTTTTGTGGACGAGACTTCGTCGGACCTCACACCCCGGAAATGGTCAAAACAGGAAGGATGCGGCAAGGTTATTAGGGGTAGCGCCCTTTAGTGTATGTCATTCCTTCTGGATAGAGGTGGTATCATGGTATGGAGCCCAGATATTTAACCTATGTTGTTACTGCATATTTTTGTAGTTGTTGGAAATCGAGGATCCTCGGATAGATCGGTTACGATCGGGGAATGACATATTCGTGTCAGTAGTTACCCAGTTAGGGGTAACCCGGCCTTGTGTTGGCAGAGATCCGGTTTGGTTCTCGGGGATGTCCTTCCAGAGGCATTCTCATGTGGCAATGGGAAGTTCCTTAGCCTGACCATTTGTTGGAAATCCAATTCCTAATACGAAACCCTGTACGGTTTTAGTTGTAGAACCTGCCATTCACTTATGGTGGCGCCCCACTGTTTGGATGGTAGCTATAGTAGGCATACGATAATGGTCGTATGTTGGCTAAGATTTATATTCTATTTTCGAAATGAATTTTTCCTACACTATGCACTAGTAATAATATAAAATGTTCTTTTAAATGCGTATCAAGCATCTTTGACTATCATAAGGAGAAATCTCCTTCGATTCTACGTTTGCATGTGTGTGTGTGCGGGAGGCCTTATGGTAGTCTCATTTTTAAAAGCATTGCGAATTGAATTAAAAATATCCCTCTATTTTGATTTTTAAAGATAAATAAACTGTTTTGAGTTCTCACACCAGTCACATGACTGACTCGGAGTTTATTGTTTTCGTTCCTAAACTCTGGGTGCCCACCAATTTTCACACGGGCAGTCAAGAGTTAAGGTTTATTCAGGATATTCAGGAGTTGTTGGAGGCAGGCTGGATGGCATGGAGTATTACTAATTAATATAGTATTTCTTTTTCCGCTGCATTGTTGTTGTTGTATGTTGTTGTACACTCTGATGATTTGATGAAATGAAATGTAATGTAATAACTGATATAGTTCTTTGTTTAAAGATTATTCATTTATTAATATATGTTGTTCCGCTGCGAATTGTGAGATTCTGATGTTTGTTCTGTTATTTCTTCTGTTCTGTTCTATCTTTTCTATCTTCTTCTACCTCTTTCTTTTTCTAAAACCATAACATTTCGGGTTTTCGGCCTTCGATTTCTCGGCAGTCGATAAAGTGAGTATCGATGTTGAATTTTCGAAAGTCGAAAATTTTCGAGACGTTACAAAAACGTGGGAGATTGAGAGATGATTTCGGCCATAGGAAACGATAGTGGCGGCCGAAGAAAGTAGCTAGGGTTTTCGGCCCTTGCGTTTGTGTATACACACACACACACACACACACACACACACACACACACACGTGCAATCCAATTATTTAGTATTTAATTCATTTTAAAACAACTTATTCTAACGATCTCCAAATCACATGTGCCACTTGGCATTCCTAAGGTTTTTCCGCGTTTCGGACACAATGGAACAGGTTTCGTAAAATATTTCTGTAACGACCCTGAATTTTCGACCCAATTTAAACTTTAAAATCCATCGTTTAATATAAAATTTTGAAAATTTACAAACGATCTCAATTCAAGTCCAAACGTTATTTATGACATACGTCTAGTTAGAGATGGACAGAGAAAAAGTTTCGTCGCAAATTATTACAGTAAACTTCGTTCGCGTTTTACTGTATATCAGTCCATATAAAGCTGCGTAAAATTTATCTTCCAAATCCAAATATTTTTACACAGTTATGTTGTAAACATTATTCTGATCATGATTATGAAATTCGGTTCGTCAAAAACTGTCATTGCCTGCTCCGTTTAAATTGTTTTGCAAAACGTACAATTTTAGCAGCTCAAATGCGAATTTTATAAACCATCGTATCGCAATAATCCGTGTACCGTTGGAAGCGCATCGTCGCACTGATCATAATGGTATATCTATTTGCGAAAATCGGAGTCAGACATAATCCGTCGCGTTAATTTAACGGTTCCGGACGGACCGGTTAAATTAATTTCAGCCCAAAATTTATAGCCCGTATCCATTCAAAATTGAAAAATAAATTGCTGGGTGCATTCAATAGGGTAGTTGGCTAGTGAATTAGTATGGACGCTTGGGAATTCGATGACAACTTGGGAATAAGGAATGACGTTGGAAGCTTAGAAAAAAAATTATTACTGTGCTGAGTTTTAAAGTTGGAAAGAAACACTTCGTTCATTATATTTCCACTGTCTCTACTTTCAATTCAAGCTCCAGGTAAATGTCTCCTCCTCCTTCCTCTCATTTCCTTCTTAAAAAAACAAACAAACAAAAGAGCAAGGCCGAAACTCTCCACCATGCACAAACCCTTTTACCTCATACACGCACAACTTTTCTCCATGGCCAAACAACTTCCCTACATAGCCCGCCCACCGACTGATGCACCTCCCAACCGACTGCCGCACCCTTTTTTGACCGATGCCCTCACCTCTTCCTCCTCCGTAGCCGCCACCACCGGGTCCTCAGCCTTGCCACATCATCACCTGCCTGGCCGTGTGCTGTGTGGCACATTTGCATGATATTGGGAGTACACGAAAGTGTACAGGGCGTGGAATAAAGATTTCATGCGTTTGCATGTTATCTCTGCATGTTATTGCATGTTATTTCATGCATGTTATTTCATGAGTGAAGGGTAGGGAAATGAGTGAAGGGTAGGGAAGAGGTTGGAAACTATTACGTGAAAAAAAAGAGTTGAGCTGGGCATGTTATTGTTGGGTAGGTGGTAGCAACGTGATGGGGATGATGTTTGTTGCAAAATATTTTAGTCTCGGTCTCGTAGGAAAAAAAGGAGAAGAAGAAAATTTGAGATTCATGATTGCGTATATAACATGCAAAATATTTGCAAGTGTGTATTCAGCGAGTTGAAGCGAATGTGTGCACGTTGTTGGGTGTGTACCTGAGCTGTGCATGTGGTCTGCTTGAATCTGGGGATCTCATGCATGCGCGTTTTTTTTAAAAAAAAAAGGAAAGAAAAAAAAGGAAATTGAACGGTATAAATTTGTTGAGTAAATAGTAACCGTTTTCCTTTTCTTTGTTGTTGTAGTAACCGATTGAGCTTCTTGTTGCAGCAACACCGATTTTCGGCTTTCGTCTTTTCTCCATCGTTGGTAAGCGAATCTATAATTTTTAAGTTATATACAAACATTCATTGTCTTAATATCGTTTATTTTGTTGATATTACAGTGTCCGTTGTTCGCATTATACCGACTGTATTCGTGCTTATTCTTGCTTTGGCTCCACTTCTTTATCCACGAAAGGTGAATTAATTTTCACGACTATATTCTTATGCTAGTTTGAATTGATGAATGATTGTTATGTGATGTTGAATTGGATGTAATTGATATTGTTAAGTGACAAATAATTTGCAAGTAAATTTGAATAGGATAGTTAACCAATTTTAAATCGGATTATATACGTCGAACTTTGATTTGTTAAACTTGACCCTTTCATATGTTGAATACTGATTAGTTAAACTTGACACTTCAATTGTTAATTAAATTGACGTAGAAATTGGTTAATTCACTTTGTACCATTTAATGTATATCGGATTAATTGTTTAGTGTAAATTCGAAATCGAAATTGAACGACAAGTGAAAAACCGTAACATAATAATCTTTAATCTACATGAAATGATAGTGTAGATTCTAGAAATAATTATATTAATTTACATAAATAACAAATGTAAATTAATACGATTATTTCGGGATTATTAAATAAATTGTTAAATTGTTGTGAATGGATGTTATTGCTTGTTTATTTATTTTGACACCATCCCAGCTATCACACTGCAAGTTCCCTTTGTATGTTTTGTTTTTGAATTGAAATGGAATCGGGTTAAAATGATAAATACCCAAATAACTTTGACTTAGGAAAGAAAATTTAATTTAAAATCGATTGGTCAATGTTTTGATTTAAAATAAAATAAAGTTTTATTTGACTAATAACATGGTTTTGAATAAAAATTAGGATTTAAATTTGAATAAATTGTAAATGTGAATGTTTAAGTTTGAAACAAATATGAACGTCGTAATTGACAAAAAGAATATTTATTAAAATTTAATTATGTAATAATTAAATTAGAATTAATTGATAATTAAATTTTAAATTGTTAATGATTTAGTTTGAAATTAGTAATAATTAAATTGGACTTAATAATCAAGTCTTGAAATTTATTAATAATTAAATTTAGAATTATTAATAACGAAGCTTGAAATTATTAAGAATTAAGTTTGAAATCTTTGACAATTGAGTTTTGGAATTGTTAATAATTAAGTTTGAAATGATTAATAATTAAGATTTGAAATTATCAAAGATTTGAATAGATTGAATTATTTAATGATTAAATAAATTGAATTGGATTTGCTTATTAAGAAAAATCAAATTTTGAATAAGGAAATTAATTTCCTTAATTGAGTTTTGAAATTGGTAATGAAGGTAATAAATGAATGAATTTAATTTCTTTAATAAGAAATAGCATGCCTTTATCGAACAAATGAAAGATTTAAGAGTTAAGAAATTTGATTTGACAAATGTGTTTTGAAATAAAGTTGTAAGCTTTGATAATAAATATGAACTTAAGAAAGTAATGTAATGAATTGGAAGTTTAATTGAAATTGTTTAATGATAAATTAATTTAATAAATATCGAATGAAATCGATAATGGAGTTTGAATCATTTGAACGTTAAATGATTTTGAAATGAACTTATACATGAATTTAAATGAATATTTGAATTGTTTTAAAATTGAAACTTTGAAATTGAATTATAGAAGTTTGAAATGAAATTGTAAATTTATGAAATGTAAATTTTGAAACTTGAGTAGAATGACTAACGAAATGTTGATTTACGAATTATAATTGAAATTGAAATTGAATGTTTTTGAAATATATTAAACGACCAATCGGTAAATTAATTACGAAGGTTATTAAAGAAACCGGAATCGGTTAGGGACATACTCATTATCTAAACCGAAAACCACTTTAATAACTATACGCGGAGTATGATCCAGAATGAAGTGGTTGGATTAACGTACGCGATGATTGAAGAAAGTGAACTATAATGGATAGCCTTGACACTTGTGTCAAATTGGAAATGACAAAAATCAAGAGCCGTGCCGGGCCAAATGGGGTTAGCTACCTTGAGCGAACACACTTCTTCGTAAACTACTCATTTAATTTTGTGATTGATTGGTGCGCACCCTTGAATTTGGAGTGTTGTTTCGCGGTGTTGCGATCGTTGCGGCGATGCGTTCTCACCAGTTCGGATCAGGCAAACGGTAGTTTCACTACCTTGGGTATTGCCTCATGTGCCTTATCATACTTGTATTCCCGTATACGCGACCACTACGAATTTATTTTGTATTATACCTATGGAGTACTCCCTGATATCCCACTAGTTTACGGTGGAGTTTACAGTGCTGTATAGTCTATAATGCTATATGAAATGTGTTAAGGGGGACAATGGTAACGCCTTAACACTATTTTGATATTTTACTTTACTGTTAGACATTATCTATGTATCGTACACTATTATGTATAAATAGTTTAATGGATCCTTAAAGATGTTATTCCATTGATCTTTGAGTTATTGTTATTTGAATTTGAACCATACTATCTGTATAAGAATATATGTCCTGATTCGAGTGTTTGTTTGTGCATATGCTCGGATCAGATTGAGGATTGCTGCTGCTGTTTATTTGGAGCTGAAGACTGAAGACTTTCACTATCTTATCTTATCAGTATTTGTTCTTTCCATTTCGACTATTTAGACTTCTATGTTGTTTATTTCCTTTTATTTTGAGACATTGTTGTACTTATGGGTAGCTTCATGAACTACTCTTATGACTATGTTATATTTCCGCTGTATTATTCTGTGATGTTATATTTCTGTGATTCTGTGATGATTCTCATTTATATTTATATACTCCTATAACAACCCAGCATATTAATTAATTAAAATTTGAATATTTAATTTATTTTAAATATTAATAAGTGAAATTTATAAGTCGAATAAATTTTATTTTGAATAATTGGATTTAATTGGATAATTAAATCGATAATTTAATATGTGAAAATACAGAAATAATTGAAAATTGGGCAAAATATGATTGAAAATGATTTGTAAAATTTTATTTTATCATATTGAAGTTAGAAAGATGTTTGTGAACTTTTAAAATCGAATTAAGAGTTTAATTGTGAAAATTGAATATTTTAATATTTAATCGACTAGTGAAAATAGCCAATTTTTGAACAGTCTCAGAATTGGACGAAATTAGTTCCATTGGATCCGTAATAGTTTGTTATTATCGGATTTCAATTTTCGTAGCAATCGGAGTTTTCGTTTGATCGTGGCAGCTCGAAACGCATCGAAATTGTTTTAATATTAATTTGGCGAGTTAAAATAGTCATTTTTCAAACAGTCTCGGATTTCGACGAAACTAGTTTCATCGGATCCGTAATGTGATATTATTGTATGGTTTAAAATTTCGTGTCAATCGGATTTACCGTTTGTCCGGTGCAAGCCAAAACGCCTAGAAAATTGTTTAATCGGTTTAATTTTAAATTGAACGTTTATTGCCATAACTCGCACAGATGACCGAATTAACTCCCGAAACACATTCCATTGTGTTCGGAACGCAGGGTAAACCTTAGAAACGCCAATCGCCACGCTTCGTTTGGAGTTCGGAAAATCCTGGATGAATAGTGTTTGCGAAATTTTCTATAAAAGCCCCTAAATATTCATTTTTTCACAAAAATAAAACCCTAGGGTTCCATTTCAATGACCGGCCACCACTTGTATTTGGAACGGCCAGAAATATTCAACCTTCTTCCCTCGATTTCTCTTCATCCATCAACAATTAGCGAAATCCTTCAACATGAAACTTGTAGAGGGGAATGAGATCTTGCTATCCAACGGTCATGATCGCGTTTGGGTTAGCGGATTGGCGGCAAATCAAGCTAGAAGTGCTGCAGGTCACGCACGTTTTCCAACCTCAAATGGAGGCCGAGCTCCACCGTGTTCATGCCGAAGGTTTCTCGTGTTATGGGCTACGAGATGGAGGTTCTTGATCAAGCTAAACGTGAAGGAATTTGGTGCGTGATTTAGGGTTTCAACGTATGTGATGGGCTCGGTTTTCTCGTGCAAGACCTGTAGATGAAACGTGAAGATGGAAGGGGAACGTGCGGCCTGATGATGGAGGGGTGGAGATCCTACGGTGTTGATTAAGTTAGGTTTAGAAAAAAATTAAATATGTTGCAAATTTTTATTATAAATTCGTGTAAGTTCTAAAAATCATATCTTTTTCATACGAGGTCGAAAACGCATGAAACAAGTTGCGTTGGAATCGTATTGACGAATACTACGCTACGGAATTGGATTAGAGTCGTTTGAAGTTAGTGAGAATTTCGGGTAAAATTAAACGTCCGTTTAATTTTATTCGAAATAAATCGCTAAAACGAAATTGAAATCAAGGTGAGAACTTCTCACTCAATTGAATCGGTTTCGATATTAATTTTAAATAGTTATATTTAAAATTCTTGAATGCATGTTTGAATGATGATTTTTATCTATTGATTGTTAAAATAGACATTATACGCCGCTAGTAAGCGGATGTTGTTCATTAAAAACATATACCGCGAATATTTCATAAACAGTGAAATTGGTATTATTTATGTACTTGGAATTGATTTCCCGCAGTATATAGCGGATAAGACCCTATTGCGCCGTCTATTAAGCGGATAATATTTTAAATTCCATATACCGCGATAATTTCGTACTGGAACGGAATTGGTATTGTGCTAACATCTTTGGATGTACGAAACATGTTGGAAGGATACAACTGGATTGCTCAACAGTATTTATTTGATTTCAGATATTTTGATATTTGATTGATTATCATATCGATATATGATGTCGTTGTTGTCATGATTGACTATTTGGTATGTAGCATCATTGAGCCAAATTTTGGAATTTTAAAAAGATTTTTAAAGTGATTTTTGAAAGTATACGTTTTATAAAATAATTTTGGAATTGATTTGTTTTAAATAAATAAACGTATAATTTTAATGTTGTAAAATTATAATTTTTGAGAAATATAGTTAAAAGTTGATTTTTGAAAATATGGGGTTAATGATTTTATAAAATAGTTTAAATCAGGATTTTTTAATTTATTTTAAGAAGTTTAAAATATAGATTTATAAAATTTGATTATTTTATAAATCAAAATGGTGAAATTATAAAGGAATTTAAAGACGTTTTAAAATAATAGTATAAATTGAGCTATATAAAAGATTTATAAAATGGATATTTATAAATTAAAAAATATTGGAATTATAAAATGAGTTTTTATAAGTGTTAGAATGAATTGTGAATGAATTTCATAACGAATGAAATTTATAGAATTATAAACGGAGAAGTTATAAATGGAATTTTATAAGCAGTAGGATTATAAAATTTGTAAAGTTATTAAAGGAATAGATTTGGGTAAATAAATGAATCTTATAAGTTATAAGATTTATAATTTGGAAAGTTAAAGGAACAATTTTGCAAACAAATAAATTATAAGTGTTTAACTTATAATATGAACTTTTAGTATAAAATTGAGTTATAAATTGAATAGATTAATAAAGGAGATTTATAAAAGGAAGTTGTTATAAAACAAGTAGAAATGGAATTTATAAACATTGTTTTATAAATTCGCAAACGACTTATTTTGATAAGTAAATTGTTGTAACTTATTAATGGAGTTATATTCACGTTTTAGACAGTGAATAATCCTTTAAAATAAAATGAATAGAAATGATGAAATTGGTTAACATGGTATATTCACGTTTTTGAAAAGTGAATAATATGTTAAAGAAAATGTTTTGGATGTGATGTTTTAAATAGAATTAAACCGATCTAACGATGTTTTTAAATGTGTTAAGATTCGAAACCATAGATTTCAACATTCATTGTTGAAACAGATGTTTTCAAGAAATAGAAGGAAATGGTGGACTATAACACTGTTGTTATAGTAAATTGTTAACGCTAAAATTTGAACGCTAACACCCCGGTGTATGAAGTGAGATTGTGAAAGCACCACCCGATAGCTCGGGAATAGATTATAAGCAGATAATAGTGAAAAAGCAGTAAACAACAGCAATTTTATAGTGGTTCGGCTTAAGAGAGAGCCTACGTCCACTTTGAATATCTTTATTGACAATTTGATTACAAGTCAATGCAGTTACACTTTGATTACAACACACTTTGAGTTTCAAGTGACTTAGAACAAGTAGCCTAAACTTCAATGTCGATCCAAATCTTTGAACACATGTTAGACATGTTTGATTTCTTCGTGAAGTTCCTTGAAGATGTTGAAGTAGTTCAGAATGCAGCAGAGTAACGGCGCTTGAAATGAACGAGCTCCAAAAGTCCCCCTCTAGTTGGAATTCGGGGTGTATTTATAGGCTTTGCTCGGAGTTAGGTCGTAGGTCGTGACCGAACTAAGTAAGGTCGTAGGTCGTAGCCGACCTAAGAAGCACTGGCCCCCCTTCCATAAGAACATGCAAGCTCGTTTCAACAAGTTCTAGGTCGTAAGCGACCTTACCAGTAGCGGCCTAGAGAAGGCGGCCTTCTAATGCAATGTCCTTAGGTCGTGAGCGACCTATCTTAGGTCGTGAGTATCTTCCTGTTATCATAGCTCGAGATCTTAGGTCGCTGAATCCCTTAAGTCGCGGCCTTCCTTAGGTCGAAGCACTTTGTTAAGTCGTGCGAGTTCTATAGGTCGCTGAATCCCTTAGGTCGCAGCTTCCCTTAGGTCGCAGAGTTCTGTAGGTCGCAGCTTCCCTTAGGTCGCAGCTACTCTTAGGTCACTTGATCAGTTAAGTCGCTAGACCGCTCCATCTCTTAGGTCACTAAGGACTGAAGGTACTAGGTCGCATAAAGACTTTAGGTCGTTAAATCCTTTGAATCGTTAGGTCGCTTGCTTGCTTATCTGGTCAGGTCGTGAACTAGACCATTGAGATTGATAGGTCGCCTACCAATTGAGCCGTTAGGTTGCGACTTTCTATAGGTCGCTAGGCCATTCCTGTAGTTAGGTCGCTCCATATCTTTAGGTTTTAGGTCGCTAACGAAGAGGTGTTAACGTTTGCCCCTCGAAGTACGGGCCTATGACATAGGTCGCGTGCTTCGACCTGACTTGGCTAGGTCGTGAGCGACCTAACACTTGTGCCAATACGCGTGCCTATTTGTCTTCCCATTTTTGCCTCATATAAATCTGTTAGGTCGCTACCTCTTCCTCATTCCATTGCTCTAATCTCCTACCGCCATTAACGATTCTCTGAGCTTCCAAAGGCGAATTCAACCCATCCAGTCATCGATTCATTTTTATCATTACATCTCGTAAGTGAATCTGGTCTTCATCCCATCATAATCGCTGTTGAATTATGAATTCCCACTTTCCGACCTTAGTTCAACTCCATGTATCACGCTTTATTTCGAGTGATTGTTGCAATCGATTTTCGGTCGTTATTTGGTTGATTTAGGAAGTCACGGCAATGCGTTGAATCTATGATGGATCGGGGATTTTTTGGTTAGCTTTTAGAATGATCTGGTGGTATGAAGGGATGGTAAATTTGATGGATAGGACGATGAATCCCTTCGGGTAGTTGATGGCGGGTTATCGGGTCTGGTGCAGAGAGGAAGTTAGGCGACCTAACGAATTTGAGTGACAAAAGATGCTTCACGACCTTAGGGCCCTTGAGACCTAAAGAAAATTTTCGACCTATGTTAGGTCGCTGAACGACCTAAAGCTTGCATAACCAAAATGTCATACGACCCACTGATAGCTGAACGACTTAAAACTTGCACGACCTAATTTCTGCAGCATAGGTTTTTAGGTCGCAGCCGAGTTAGAACTTGAATAAATTTGCATTGCTTTAGACCTCTTTAATTTGCACAGGGCGACCTAAAAGAGCTCTGACCTATACTAGGTCGTTGGGCGACCTAGGACTTGTGAAATTTTTGAGAGAATTTGATTGAACTGCTTGGACTTGAATCATTTGAAATTCATTACATTCCTTTGCAAATTGCTCTAACTTTTAATCTAACAACCTGTTTAAACATAACATTTGCAGAAAAATGGGACGAATATACTGTCACTGACCGCCCACATCGAATGACAGATTAGTCGATAAAGAATAATCAACTTAAATGAACTGTGTGAGTGAAATGCTGTGAATCAACCGACTCAAATGAAGTGTTAAAGAAAAGCTAAAATTTTGTTTGAATTAACACTGCGCTTGAGTTTTAAATTAACAAGTCCTGAAATCTCACAATCGATCAGTTGTCAATTAGTTTAATTTCAGTTATTTTGCTTGTTATTTTTATTAGTTTTGCACAACACTTCACACTTTTAGGAAACGCGTACCTTCACATCTGAACATCCAGTTACTCATGTAGAATGACGTCTCAACAAGAAGAGATGATAGAACACGTCGAAGGGGCTTTCCCGATTGCTATTCCACTAGAGAACCCTCCGGAAAGAACTCCTACCCTTCTGAAACAGCGGGTGCTTAATCAATTATGCGTTCAATTTAGCATTGCCGAGGCAGAAGTTTTACTCCCTGGACCAAATAATTTTGCTGATAGACCACCTTCCGGTTTTGTTGCCATTAATCGCCAAATGTGCTCAAGTGGAGTAATTCCTCCCTTTAATGAATTTCTTCAACAAATCCTTTTTCGACTAACGATCTCTCCTTTCCAACTGCATCCCAATGGCTATGCCATTTTGATGGGATTGTGCGTTCTGTTCAGGAGAACTCTTGACCGTCTTCCGAGTTTTGAGGAAATCTATTACTTGTGCACTTTTGCGAAGAACAAGGACCACCCTTCAATTGTACTTGTAAGAGGTGCGAGGAACCGCAAACTAATATTGGATTTGCCGGAGAGTGCACATGGTTTTTTGAATCAATTCTTCTACATTCGTTGCCCCGCAGGATTTTACGCAGACTGGAGAATAGGAAGTGAGATCTTCTTTCCCTTCTTTCTTCAATTTTATTCTAAGTTTTTCATGGTTCGCATTGCTAGATGCTGATTCCATTCCTTATTTCTACAGCACTTCCTCCTCCTTCTAGAGATTCCAGTCATAAGCCAGTCTTTGAAAGGCTAAGCATTGTGGCTGCTGAAGAGAGGAGCGCAAAATTTCTATTGACAGATGAACTTCTTCATCGGTTTGAGCTTTTACATTCTTCTCGTTCTACTCAACTTCATGAAGTTCCGACTGAAGTTCCTGATTCTCCGATGAAAACTCCTGATGCCCCGGTCTCTATTAAAGAGCACATGCGGGGAGGAACCTCTATAGAAACTTCACTAGTAAAATGTTCCACTCCAAGAGATAATGCGTAGCCGTCCGAAAAGCCTGCACTTGCCCCCATAACTGAAGAAGAGGAGTCCCTTCCTCATACTGATAAGAACGTTGATCTTGGAGTTGATATTTTTGGGAGTTTAAGTGACATAATAGTCACTTCTCAAGAACTTTTTAGGGATGCTCCTGCCATTACCAAAGTCACATCTCCAGCTATTGAAGCAACTTCTACTCTCAAGCATACTTCCACAGCCCCGGAAGTGCAATTTTCCACAATAACTACCACTACCCCTCAGTCGATGACTGGTTTGTAGTCTAGTTTGCCGCGAGTAGTTTTACACGTCACACGCACTTAGGATGCACTTGACCTTCTTATTCCTGGTAGATTCTCAAACCTTGTTTTTAATTTCAGGTTCTCCAATGGGGCGGAGTGGCTCTTATTATGACGACTTTAAACAATACGGGAGACACAGCCAATTCGAATATAGACGTCATCTCCCCCCTCGAAGAGAAACCGATGAAGAGAGGGCCATCAGAAAAGCAAATGAGAGACAAGCATACGAAGAACGTCACCGAAGAGAACAAGAAAGACATGACCCTCCTCACAGAGATGATGATATGCAAAAACGAAAGACTCACGATGAGAGAGGTAAAGGTCACATGGACGATTCTTCTAGCAAGCGGGCTAAACTTACTGAAGAAACAATGCCGACAGTTTCTGAAAATGTTCCTGCTCAATCTCCTGCCCCCGTTCGTTCCGACATTCAAACAATTATCAACTGGCCCGCATACCAAGTTGGGCAAGGTCCTCCCACTCTTCAAAGTCGATTCCCTCAGTGGTGTCTGAAAGGGGTTCGATTTGATCTCGACTTGGTTCCTCTCGACAAATTGGCTATGCTGCGAAATCTTGATACTGTCAGGACCGATATTGAAAGAATGTCGAACTGGCAAAAACTTGTCGACGAACTTCAGAGGGTTAACCGAGCCAATCTCGAGGCCATGCTCACAATGGAGAACGATAAGACTGAGTGGCAAAAGACTCTCGAGCAGCATGACGCCGAAATGAGAAGTATTGCTTCCTATAACGAAAAGCTGGAAGCGGAAGTAGAAAAGCTTAAGGAAGAATTAGCTACCTCATCTACTTCCTATTCTCAAAAGGAGATCATGCTTCAGCAACAAGTACGAGATGCGCATGCCAGTCAAAGGGCAGTCGAAGATAAGCTTGCGTACAAAGAGAAGGTCATAGAAGAATATCGCGCTAAAACTTTACAGCTGCGAGAACAGACCGGCTCTCAAAGCTTGGAGATAGAGTTGTTAAAAACTCGACTTGCTATGGCCGAAAAGGAGCGTGACGAGGCTGTTGCCGGTAAACTCGCGGCCGAAGAGGCCCATCAAGCAACCAAAGCTGACATTGGCTCCACACTATTTGATTTTTATCTTCAGTGTATCTTGGGGCGCGGCAGCCTTTCATTTCTGGGTCCCAAATATGAGATTACATTGGCTGAAGTATGGGAGGCTGCCGTAGATATGCTTGGAGGCGCTGGTTACTCCGAAGATCATCTTCAAGAATATTATTTTGATGAGGTAACTCGGGAAGCATTAGCTAGGGGAAAAAAGCAGCTTGCTAAATTTCGAGCTGGAACGACAGGGGAGGGGTGCTCAGAGAAGGAAACGCTTGTAAATCTCCCTGTTCCTCCTTCGGTTTCAGCTGATGTTGATATAGCTGGCCCTAGCTCACCTTCTATTCCTCAAGATAAAACTAATCTCGGAGTTACAACTCCCCATGCTGTAGAGAAGCCTTAGGAAAGCACCGAAGCCCAGGATTATGAAATTGAACTAACGAAGCAAATATCTTCAGGTAACTTTGACATTGGTCCGATTCAGGTGGATTGCCTGCTTGTTCCTCAAAAGTTTGATGAGCTTCTCGATTACTTCTTGAATCTTGATGAACCCATATCTCCCTTCTTTTCGGGAGATACTAATATTTTTAATTTCTCTTCTTCTGCAGTTGAAACATCGAGTGCTGTGCAAACTTCGTCACCTCCGGTTATCCTTCCACCGTCTTTTCAGGTGGCCCCTCCTTCTGCTTCACAGCCTGGGTCACAAGAGGAGCAAATAGAGGCTCTTCATGGCTTAGATGACCCTATCGCTTCGCAAGAGCAGAAAGACGAAGGACTTGAGGGAGGTGAGATATCTCCGGAGCGGACTCCTTCTGATGACATAATTTTGTCTGCTCTTGCTATCCAGGGAGTGAGTCTTCTTTGAAGAGGAGAAAGAAGCACGGAACGTCGAAGAGGAGGGGGAAGAAAATCATTGCTACTGAAGAGGAACCGGAAGTTGCACCGGTTGCACCTCCCTCTCCTTCTTCCCTTATGCCTATAGATAGACCTGAAAAGCTAATCATTCGGCCGGGCAAAGGGTCCAAAGGTGGTAAGAAGAAGTGAAGAGTCGGGCTTCGGGCTTTTTGATTCCTTTTTTGTGTAATTGTCGGATGTTGTGCAGGCAACGGCCCCTGCTTTTTTATTTTGAAACATGTATCTGCAATTGAATAAAATGATCCTTTATTTGTACAGACTTTTGTTTGAATTTGAGAATACATTTATCATTCATTTTTGCACAAGTTTATCTATATGATATTGCGGTGAGCTTGTGGTATGTTGTTTGAGCGTACTTTACCGATGTAGCTATACCATTTTGTATGTAACTATACCATGTTGCCCCCATACCATAAGCTTGCTGCAATATTTTATACTTTGAAGGGACTTGCACTCTTATTTTCTGAAGAATAATTACTTCATTCTTGAAGGAATTTTTCGTAGAGTACAACTTCCTTCATATAAGTTTTTTCGCTTTGTCCTTCGAAGAAATCACTTTTTTCTTTTGCTTATGTACGCATTTTGCCAAGTGAATTCTTTTATGTGGTAAAGCGGACCTCTGAAGTGTACTTTAACTTTCTTCCTCTCTTTTTTTTTTTTAAAAAAAAAATAGAAATTTGTACCTCTGAGGAGGAATTTTTCACGTTTCAACACTTGGAAGTTTTATTTCAATCTTGGTGAAACGTGTACCTCCAAAGAGTTGTGCCTTTGAAGAAAGCCTTTTCACGTTTCAACACTTGGAAGTTTTATTTCAATCTCGGTGAAACGTGGGCTTCTGAAGAGGTCTTTCTTCTTGATTGTGTCTCCGGGAGGGGGTTGTACCTCTGAGGAGGGATTTTCCACGTTTCAACACTTGGAAGTTTTATTTCAATCTTGGTGAAACGTGTACCTCCAAAGAGTTGTGCCTTTGAAGAAAGCCTTTTCACGTTTCAACACTTGGAAGTTTTATGTCAATCTCGGTGAAACGTGGGCTTCCGAAGAGGTCTTTATTTTGTTTTGCATTTCAACTTTGGTGAAGTGAAATTCCGAAGAGCGGCTGTTACACTTCAACTCCTGGTGAAATGTGCCTCCGAAGAGGTCTTTATTTTGTTTGCATTTCAACTCTGGTGAAGTGAAATTCCGAAGAGCGGTCGTAACACTTCAACTCCTGGTGAAATGGGCCTCCGAAGAGGGCTTTTATTTTGTTTTCATTTCAACTCTGGTGAAGTGAAATTCCAAAGAGCGGTTGTTACACTTCAACTCCTGGTGAAATGTGCCTCAGAGAGGGTTTTCATCGCCTGGAAGTTACTCTCTCATGGTTGGAGGGTCATGACTCCTCCAATCTTTTTTGTTGAGTAGAGAATTTTTTTTTGTGGCGTATGACCCATTAGAGGTCTTTATTCTCCGAAGAGTTGTGCCTCCGAAGAGGACTTGTGCTGCTGATGATGGGTTTGGTTGTTCCCTTGTCCACTTGCTTATGCCATTTCAGCGATCCTCTATTTTTTTTTTTTAGCTTTCATTCCCTTTTCTTACAAGTAATTTTTTTAATCCAAGGAAGTGTACTTCGTTGTCAGGCAAGTTCGTGAGAACGGGCATTAGCTTCTTAATTGGATGTTTGTTTGTTTAAACGATCTCAACTTATTAGCAAAGGCCCGTTTCTGTCGAAATCATAGGCCGTTCAATTGAAGTACTTCCTATCTAGGATTTGAATTCGGGGCTTTTGTGACTCGAAATTTGGCGAGAATCGCTTGGTCTTATTATGTGCAAGTTTCACTTCCATTGTCTGCAAAAATTTAAATCGACATTTCAGCAACACATTCTATGTACTTTTTTATATCGAAAATGAAGCAAACGTGTAATAATAATAAGGAACACAAGATTTATAGTGGTTCGGCCAGGAAATTGGGCCTACATCCACTGTATATTCTTTCATTATTTACTTGCATCAGTTTTACAATTGCCTTTAATTACAATAATCATACATTCATAACTGTTTTTACAATATTTCAACAAAATTTTCAAGTAAAGTATGGACGCAAGTGATTGCTGTTCCATGCCCTTGGAATTTGATCTCCTTCAACAGTAGTGAGTTTGAATGTGCCGTCAAGAAGCTTCTGACCTATGACATATGGTCCTTCCCAATTTGTCCCAAACACACCCGTTGCTGTCATAATTCTCTTCAGGACTAGGTCTCCAATCTCAAAGCTGCGTTGGCGAACTTTGGAATTGAAATGTCTGGCTATCCTTTGCTGATGAGCTGCAATTCTGAGATTAGCCTCATCTCTTTTTTCATCAAGGAGATCTAGCGCTTCAAGCTATAGCTTTTCGTTTTCTGCTTGATTGAAATGGATTCTTCTATGTGAAGGGACCTCTATTTCTACCGGAATCATTGCCTCTGACCCGTATGCCAATGAAAACGGGGTGTGCCCAGTCGCAGTTTTGTGAGTGGTTCTGTATGCCCAGAGTGCCAGTGGTAGCTTATCGACCCAACCACCTTTTGCTCTTTCAAGTTGCTTTTTGATGGTTGACTTAATAATTTTATTCACGGCTTCCACTTGCCCGTTTGCCTGCGGATGAGCCACTGCTGAGAAGCTTTTCCGGATTTTGAATCGCTTGCAAAAATCTTGGAATTCTTCACTTTCAAACTGAGTACCATTGTCTGTAATTATTTTTTGAGGCACACCGTATCTGCAAATGATGTTTTTAGTCACAAAACTTATCATCTTCTTTGAGGTGATAGTAGCCAGTGGTTCAGCTTCAGCCCATTTAGTGAAATAATCTACAACGACAATGGCATATTTGATTCCAGATTTGGCAATTGGTAGTGGTCCAATGAGATCCATTCCCCAAATTGCAAATGGCCATGGACTGACCATCTGTGTGAGTTCAGTAGAAGGTGTTCTAGGAATTTTGGCGAATCTTTGGCATCTGTCACATTTTCGGGAATATTCTACCGCATCTCGATTAATTTCTGGCCGAAAATATTCGTACCGGAGAATTTTCTTTGCTAATGTCTGGCCACCTGAATGATCACCACATTCTCCTCCATGTACCTCCGCTAGGATTATTTTGGACTCTTCCTTGGATACACATCGAAGTAATGGCATCGAGAATCCCCGTCTGTATAGTCGGCCATCTTGGATTATATATCGAGAGGCTTTTCTTAGTAGCTTTTGTCGTTCTTTTGAGTTCCCTGGTAAAGATCCATTGAACAGATATTCTGTTATCGGAGTCATCCATGATTCTTGCTCTTGAGACGTGCTCATGATCCAATCAATATCGATCTCATCAATGCTTGGAGTCGACAGGACCTCCACTGGAGTTAACCCTAGAAATTGAGCTTCGCCTGTGCTAGAATACTTTGCGAGAGAATCTTCTTTCATGTTTTCTTCTCGAGGAATGTGACTTATCATGTAATGATCGAAATCACCCAGGAGTTCCCAAGCCTTTGACAAGTAGGCGGGCAGATTCCCCCCTTTTGCTTGGAATTCCTTTTTGACATGGCATACAATAAGCTGAGAATCACTGAAGATCTGTAACGCTCGGATGTTTAGTTCTTTAGCAATCCTTAAGCCAGCGATAAGGGCTTCGTATTCTGCTTCATTGTTTGTTGAAGGAAATTCCAATCTTAGTGCATAGCATAATGATCGGCCTTCAGGGGTCTCAAGTACAACTCCGGCTCCAGAACAGTAGTCGTTTCTCGCGCCATCGACATATAACTTGCATTGGACTGGAGAATCGTTGACCGTTTCCTCCTCACTGTTACCCTTATCTGTGAATTCTGCGATGAAATCCGCTAAAGCTTGTCCGTTGATTGCTTTTCGGGGATGATAAGTGATGTCATATTGACTGAGTTCAATATTCCACTTTAGAAGACGACCCGAAGTCTCAGGGCGAAATAGGACTTGCTTTAAAGGTTGATCAGTGAGGACTCTGATAGGATGAGCTTAAAAATATTGCCTCAACTTCCTAGATGCAATTAGTAGGCAATAGGCGAGTTTTTCCAACTTAGAGTAATTCATCTCTGCCCAGTGAGTCTTTTGCTGATATAGTAAACTGGATGTTGAATCCTCTTGTCTTCTTGTATCAGCGCTGCACTTAAAGCATGAGATGATACTGCCAAGTATATAAGAAGATCCTCGCCATCGCCAGGCCTAGAAAGTATTGGAGGCGTTTCCATATGGCGAATCAATTCATTAAAGGCTTTTTGGCATTCGGGACTCCAATCGAAGTTTTTCTTTCCTTTCTTTAGGGCGTCAAAGAATGGGATGCATTTATCTGTGGCTTTGGAAATGGACCGACTCAAGGCGGTGACTTTTCCATTGAGACTTTTTTAATTCCTTCTTTGTTCTAGGAGCTTTGACTTCCTTTAATGCAGTAATTTGAGCTGGACTAGCCTCAATGCCCCTAGCGCTCACGATAAAACCTAAAAACTTGCCGGATTCCACTCCAAATGAACATTTTAAAGGATTGAGCTTCATTCTGTATTTTCGGAGGACTGCGAACATGTTTGCTAAGTGTTCTATGTGATCCACTCCTTTTTTAGACTTTACTAACATGTCATCGACGTAGACTTCCATAGTCTTGCCCAATTGCGGTTTGAACATAGCGCTAACAAGTTTTTGGTATGTTGCCCCTGCATTCTTCAGCCCGAAGGGCATAACTCTGTAGCAGTAAAGACCAGTGTCGGTGATAAAGCTCGTGTCCTCCTGATCTGGCTCATGCATCATGATCTAGTTATATCCGGAGTAAGCATCCATAAAAGATAACAATTTGTGTCCCGCTGTTCCGTCTACCAGTTGATCGATTCTGGGTAATGGGAAGTAGTCTTTGGGGCAGGCCTTGTTTAGATCTGAAAAATCGATGCATACTCTCCATTTTCCGTTGGCTTTCTTAACCAGCATTGGATTTGAAACCCAATTCGGATAGGTAGATTCTTTGATAAAGTTATTCTCCACGAGCCGATCAACTTCTTCTTTTAATGTTGCCGATCTTTCTGGACCTTGGGTTCTCCTTTTCTGCTTCACAGGTGTATATTTTGGATCAATATTTAGAGCGTGTACTGCGACTTCTGGGGATATTCCGCACATATCGGCATGAGTCCAAGCAAAAACATTCAAATTTGCCTTTAAAAAAGATATTAAGATATTCTGAATTGACGCATTAAGTTGTGAACCCACATTCAACACCTTGTTTGGGTCCTTTGGGTCAACAGGTATTGGTATTGTCGTTTCCATTGGTACCACTCTATTTTCCCCTGCACTGACTTTTCTAGGATCCATCTCTTTCCTTGCTCCGCTGTGCTCGCCAGTGCAGGGTCCGCCCTGTAATTGCTACAAGGCTGGTTCTTTGATGTGGACTGGGGCTGCCGCATTCTTTCCCATTTCTCTTTTTCTGGTTTCTCGTAGCTCTGTTAGATAACATTCACGCCCAGCATTTTGATCCCCTTTTATAACTCCTACTCCATTGTCTGTAGGGAATTTAATAGTGAGGCACCACGGGGCAAGAACAGCTTTGAACGCTGCCAGAGTTGGACGACCAAGGAAAGCATTGTAAGCAGAAAATTCGTCGACAATCACAAAAGTTTGCTTGCGGACCACTTTTCTCTCTCCTTCTCCAAGTTCCACAAACAAATCAATGGTTCCTACCGGCTGCTTTGGCTCCCCAGTGAAACCAGCAATTTTCTGCGATGAGGCTTGCACATCAGCCATAGGGATCTTCATTTGGTCGAATGTTTTCTTGAAGAGGATATTGCAGGATGCGCCACAATCAATGAGAACTCTTCTGACAATTGCTGGCCCGATACCAGCCGAGATGACTAAGGGATCCAAGGTAGGAGCTTCAATACCTGCGGAATCCCTAGCTTTGAACTCAATATCATCATCAAAAGTTCTTTGTTGCTTCAGGGGCATAGCACCTTCCAAAACGAATACATCTTCCTCGGTCGGTACATACTTCAAAGCTCGGGTATACCTTTCCATCTCACCCCAGCTTCTGCCTGCTGGGTGAGGTCCTCCTGTAATGACATTGATAATGGGCCTTCCAGATTCATGCCCTGCAGCCTTCTCACTCGTCCTAGGCTGATGAGTAGGAGCCTGTTGCCCCTGACTAGACGAAGCAGGAATGTTGCTATTCTTTTTCACAAATTGCTGCAGTTGGTTTTCCCTTAGCAACTCTTCAATCAGATTTTTCAACTGGCGGCATTCGTCGGTCTCGTGACCGGGTTGATTATGGAAGCGGCAGAACTTCCCACTCTGTATAGCCTTTTTCCCTGTCCTTAGAGGAGGAGGTTTAGGAAAGTCAATAGAATCTTTAGTGGCAAGGTAGATACGCTTCGGCGTATCTGATAAAGGAGTATACTCTGATGGCTTGAAGGATCGGGGCTTCTTCAGATTACTCTGCCGCTTCCCATTGTTATTTTCCCTTTTTTGCCCTACAGATTCATTCTTGCGTGGAGCAACAGTGTTATCTTCAGCTTTTTCCAGCACTGCCTTTACCAGTACGGGACGGCTTTCCAAGCGTATGAATTCATTTGCTTTTTTATAGAATTTTTCAAGGGAATTTGGTTCCTTCATGTTCAGCCATTTCCCAAATTCGCTCGACTTGTCGATGGCCCTCATCAGATTGGTCAAGATCATCCGTGGTTCTGCATTGTCTACCTCGGCCAGCGCTATATTAAAGCGATTCAAGAAAGATCTGAAAGTTTCACCCGGATTCTGTTCTAAACTTGACAATGACATAATATCTTTGGCTTTTCAAGCATATAGTCTGAACTGCTCCTTGAACTTCCGGGTTAAGTCAGAAAACTGATCGATAGATCGGACTGGCAGCTTGGTGAACCAAAGCAGAGCTACACCTTCCAAGTATACAGGAAAATATCGGCACTTTATTTCATCAGAAGCCCTGGCACCTGTCATGTGCCAATCATACTTATACAAAAATTCGTTCGGATCACTTGTTCCTTTGTAAGCAGGAATGGTTGGAGGGACAAACTTCCTTGGGAATTCAGCCTTTAAGATTTTCTCAGTAAATGGAGTTTTACTTGGGGCAAAACCCCATTCTTTCTTGTCCTCAACCCTCTGCATACTCTCTTTCATGATTTGTCGGACCATCCCAGAAAGATACTCCTCATCATGTCGAGTTCTAGATCCGCCAACTTCAGGAAGTGTTTGTTCAAAGGGGCTAGCAGTCCTTTCAGGAGCATTCCTTTCTTCAGCATCATGAATGTTGCCAACAAAGTTCCTTTCATTACCTGCCGGTTGGCGGTTTGCCCCAAGCAAATCGTTCAACCTATTCAGAATTAGGGCATTTTGGGCATTCTGAGCCTCGAATTGTGCATTTTGGGCATTTATCTATTGGTTCAGCCCTAAGATTGCAGCATCCAGCTCTGCCTTTGTAACTCCGACAGCTGGAGTGGCTTGATTCGATATAGGGGAAGCGGAGGTTCCTTCTTGAATATTCCCAGATCTGACAGATCTACTTTTCCTTCCAGGAGCCATAATCTCGGATAGACTTCTGGTTTTCAAGGAAATTCTCTCTACAAACCTCTGTGAAGCAATGATGATGACTCACCTGAGTTCAGTTCTCAGTGAAAGCACCAAAAATGTTAACGCTAAAATTTGAACGCTAACACCCCGGTGTATGAAGTGAGATTGTCAAAGCACCACCCGATAGCTCGGGAACAGATTATAAGCAGATAATAGTGAAAAAGCAGTAAACAACAGCAATTTTATAGTGGTTGGCTTAAGAGAGAGCCTACGTCCACTTTGAATATCTTTATTGACGATTTGATTACAAGTCAATGCAGTTACACTTTGATTACAACACACTTTGAGTTTCAAGTGACTTAGAACAAGTAGCCTAAACTTCAATGTCGATCCAAATCTTTGAACAGATATTAGACATGTTTGATTTCTTCGTGAAGTTCCTTGAAGATGTTGAAGTAGTTCAGAATGCAGCAGAGTAAGGGCGCTTGAAATGAACGAGCTCCAAAAGTCCCCCTCTAGTTGGAATTCGGGGTGTATTTATAGGCTTTGCTCGGAGTTAGGTCGTAGGTCGTGACCGACCTAAGTAAGGTCGTAGGTCATAGCCGACCTAAGAAGCACTGGCCCCCCTTCCATAAGAACATGCAAGCTCGTTTCAACAAGTTCTAGGTCGTAAGCGACCTTACCAGTAGCGGCCTAGAGAAGGCGGCCTTCTAATGCAATGTCTTTAGGTCGTGAGCGACCTATCTTAGGTCGTGAGTATCTTCCTGTTATCATAGCTCGAGATCTTAGGTCGCTGAATCCCTTAGGTCGCGGCCTTCCTTAGGTCAAGAACTTTGTTAGGTCGTGCGAGTTCTATAGGTCGCTGAATCCCTTAGGTCGCAGCTTCCCTTAGGTCGCAGAGTTCTGTAGGTCGCAGCTTCCCTTAGGTCGCAGCTACTCTTAGGTCACTTGATCAGTTAAGTCGCTAGACCGCTCCATCTCTTAGGTCGCTAAGGACTGAAGGTACTAGGTCCTATAAAGACTTTAGGTCGTTAAATCCTTTGACTCGTTAGGTCGCTTGCTTGCTTATCTGGTTAGGTCATGAACTAGACCATTGAGATTGATAGGTCGCCTACCAATTGAGCCGTTAGGTTGCGACTTTCTATAGGTCGCTAGGCCATTCCTGTAGTTAGGTCGCTCCATATCTTTAGGTTTTAGGTCGCTAACTAAGAGGTGTTAACATAAATGATTTTCGAAAGGAAATGTTTTGTATAGTATTGGGATTTATATAACTATTTTAATTTTGAATCCCTATGCTAGTGATTTTTGGTTGTCGTAAAGATGTTTTACGCAACATTCGTTTTGGCCCAAATAAATATGTTTAAGAGAATGGTTTCCTTAAAGAATGAAATATATACTTAATCTCGATTTAAGTATATTGAATATTTTCCAAGTGTAGAAAATAAAAATATTTGTGAATTACTTATTAAATAAGTATGGAAATGTTTTCCAATAAGTGAATATTTTGAGAATTTATCTTTTTGAAGATAAATTGAAAATGAATAACTGAAATCGTATATTCGTAGATATTTTGGAATGTAAATTCACTATGGAATTTATAAAAGAAAGGGGAATTTGTTTAAAAATAAATATTGATTTATTTTTGAGGTATTGAAATTTTATATCTTGTAAAGATAATTTTTGGTAAATAAATAATTTGGAAAATTATTTGGAATCTGGTGATGTTGCGCATATCCATTGATAGTTCAATAACCGACTATCAATATTTACCCTTGAATAGGTATTAGTTGTGATTTTCTTGAATTTGAATGCCACACTTACTTTTGAATAAGCGCTCACTATTCGGGTTATCCGGGAATGGACCTTGGGGTCGTATAACCCATTCCGAGTATGTGATACGTCGTTATGGATAGCATTTGAAGACCGGTGTTGAAGACCGGGTATTTGCGAGAGCGATAGGATGACCTGTCGATTGACTCTGCACCGAGTTGCTCCGGTATAGAGTTCTCCATATGTGATGGGGAATCCGATCAGGATTGTGGATATCCGGATTGCAAGGACTTCTTTGTAAGTGCCTTCGGTTCTGTTCGAGCCCGGAACAGACTTGTATGGATTGTATGTCATTACAAATTGAGATATAAAGCTGATTTCTTTCAAATATATTTCTGTTCGTGGCGGAGAATTTATTCTTTTAGCTTAACACCCTTCTCTGAGACGTACGAGCTCAGAGGTTATGTAGTTGAATGTTATCAGCAATATATTCCCAATTTGGTAATGTGACATGCTGAGTGTTGCTGTGAAATGATCATTGTTTGATCATTTGTGATATGATCATTTGTTTGATCACTTATCTTTGTGATCATTTCTATGATCATTTGTTGACCCAAAGCACAGCTTTTGTATAAAGCGTGGCTTTGTGGACGAGACTTCGTCGAGCCTCACACCCCGGAATGGTCAAAAAAGGAAAGATGCGGCAAGGTTATTGGGGGTAGCGCCCCTTAGGGTATGTGCATTTCCTTCTAGGAAAGGGTGGTATCATGGTATGGAGCCCAGATACTTACTCATGTTGAAACACTTATTATTTTGGTGTGATATTGATTACGAGCGCTCGGATAAAGGTCCCAAAGGACCGGGGGATGGCATATTCGTGTCAGTAGTTAGCTAGTTAGGGGTAACCCGGCCTTGTGGCAGAGATCTGGTTTGGTTCTCGGGGACGTCCTTCCAGAGGCGTTCTCCTGTGGCAATGGGAAGTTCCTTGGTCTGATCCAAAGAAACAATACGAGACTTGTACGGTTTTAGTTGTAGAACCTGCTTCCTAAGGAGGTAGCTATAGCAGGCATAATATAATGGTACCTATGCTGGCTAAGATTTATATTCTACTTTCGAAATGATTTTTTCTACACTATGCACTAATAATAATAAAAATAAAATGATTTGATTTTGCGTAGTAAGCATCTTTGACTAACATAAGAAGAAATCTCCTCCAAGTTTGCGTTTGCATTGTGTGTGTGGTGGGAGGTCTTATGGTAGTCTCATTTTTAAAAGCATTGCGAATTGACTTTAAAAATATTCCTCTATTTTGTATTAAAGATAAAATAAACTATTTTGAGTTCTCAAACCAGTCACATGACTGACTCGGAGTTTATTGTTTTCCTTCCTAAGCTTTGGTTGCCCACCAATTTCCACACGGGCAGTCAAGAGTTCAGGTTTATCAGGATATTTGGAATTCAGAAGTTGCTGGAGGCAAGCTGGATGGCATGGCGTATTACTAGTATATAGTATTTCCATTCCGCTGCTTGTTGTTGTACACTCTGATGATGTAATGTAATGTAATAAGATGTAATGTAATAACTGATATAGTTCTTTGTTTAGATTATTCATTTATTTATTGTATGTTGTTCCGCTGCGAATTGTGAGATTCTGATATTGTTCTGTTGTTTTCTTTCTGTTCTATTCCATCTTTTTCTCTCTTCTTCTACCTTTTTCTTTTTTTCTTTTTTTCTTAAACCCTAATGGTTCGTATTTCCGTTCATCTTGAGTTAAACGATGGAGATTAGTGTCAACTCAAGGGGTACGGAAAAGCGGATTATTACATTTGGTATCAGAGCATATGGTTAAGCAACAACCATGGCTCTGTTGGGTATTACTCATTAGAGATAGAGTCAGTAGTACTCTAGAATGAGTTTAGTGTAATAATAGATATGAGAGCGTATTTGTTAGTGAATATAAAAATTGTTTTATATTGTGATGATTGGTTTGTTGAGTGGTATATGGATTCTGGTTAATACGAGTAATTAACATTGTTGATAGGGATCTCTAAACACTTGTACAGAACAATTCGACACGATATTGTTTTAAATTGGGTAAATGAAATAATTTTACCTTGATTATATTTTATATATAAATAATAATTTTTCAGAATTATTAAAGTGTATATAAGTTGATTGTTTGGTTGATTGAATAATCTAAATAAAAGAGTAATTGTATAAGTAAATTGAATTATAAGAATTGAATTATAATTAAAGTGATTTACAATTGTGAAATAAACTTATATATATTAGAAGTGAAACTATATGAATATATTTATGAATATGAGTTGTAAATAAAAATGAATTTAAAGTTAAATGGAAATTTACTTTAGAATTTGGAATCTGAATTGATTTATAAGTGGGAATTTAAGTTAAGTAAAACCAAGTGATGTTTATAAAATGGAATATAACTTAAGTGATGTTGAATGAAGTTGATTTTGGTATCAAAGTAAATTAATAAAGTTAAGTGATAAATATGAACTTGAGTTATGTAATGAAATTCAACTTTAGCAATTGAATTGAATTAATGGATTGAATGTTAATCAATTGAATGTAAATTAAGTTGATATGAAATAATGGATGTAGGTGTTAATTCATTAAAATCTAATGTTATTGGAAGTTGAATAATTGAATGAAAATCAATTTAATTGAACCAATTGAAAGTAAGGATGTTAAACAAAAATGAATGAATATAAGCAACGGAGTTTGGTTGAAATTAATATACATTGGTTGTTATATGGTTGTTAGTTGATTGTATATAATTCATTAAGTGTTAATGAAATTGAAAGCTAAAGTAATTGAAATCCAATTGGGAGTGAACCAACTTGAATAAGAATTAGTGAATATAAACTAATTAAAAATGAATGTTAGTAAAAACATCCACTGTTAATAAATCAAATGTGATTAAATTGAAAACCTAATACATTGAATATTATGAGAATATGAATGAATATTTATTGGTTATGAATGTTAGTTGGATGTTAGTTGGTTGATGGTTGAATTTTTTTTTTTTTTACTGCATTTGCTATGTTGGCATATATAGTTATTACGTTGCTATATGTTGTATATCGATACTATTGTCTATATACATGTTTCTCATCTATTTGTTGAGTGTTTAGTAGGTGCGGATCGCGTTTGCTTCGCATTTGGAGCTCGCTTTCGTGCTATATTAGTCGTATATGCTCGCTAATAAAATATAAGGTACATATCTCGGATTAAATATCGTACTTTTACACTTTTTTCCCTGCGTGATGCCTCATCGCTTGATGAGATGTATATTTGTGATATATAGACTGTCATTTTTTTTTCGGATCGAGCCGCGCAAAGGAGACTCTGGCGAATTTTTCCGAAAATTTAAGGCGTTAGAATATATTTGAGAAAAATTGGAAAATTTTGAAAACTTTAACTTTGATTTTTGAGTTGAAAGTTAAACAATAGTAGTTATTATTGAAAAGATAACTAAGTATGATTTGAAAACTTAGTAAAGTTATTGTAAGAAGTTTTACTATGGATTTTGGGAAAGTTAATAGATTCTGTAACCTTTCTTACTTGGTAATTTCGAGGACGAAATTCTTTTAAGGGGGGAAGTATGTAACGACCTAGAATTTTAATCAATTAAAATTTGAATATTTAATTTATTTTAAATATTAATAAGTGAAATTTATAAGTCGAATAAATTTTATTTTGAATAATTGGATTTAATTGGATAATTAAATCGATAATTTAATATGTGAAAATACAGAAATAATTGAAAATTGGGCAAAATATGATTGAAAATGATTTGTAAAATTTTATTTTATCATATTGAAGTTAGAAAGATGTTTGTGAACTTTTAAAATCGAATTAAGAGTTTAATTGTGAAAATTGAATATTTTAATATTTAATCGACTAGTGAAAATAGCCAATTTTTGAACAGTCTCAGAATTGGACGAAATTAGTTCCATTGGATCCGTAATAGTTTGTTATTATCGGATGTCAATTTTCGTAGCAATCAGAGTTTTCGTTTGATCGTGGCAGCTCGAAACGCATCGAAATTGTTTTAATATTAATTTGGCGAGTTAAAATAGTCATTTTTCAAATTGTCTCGGATTTCGACGTAACCAGTTTCATCGGATCCGTAATGTGATATTATTGTATGGTTTAAAATTTCGTGTCCATCGAAATTACCGTTTGTCCGGTGCAAGCCAAAACGCCTAGAAAATCGGTTAATCGGTTTAATTTTAAATTGAACGTTTATTGCCATAACTCGCACAGATGACCGAATTAACTCCCGAAACACGTTCATTGTGTTCGGAGCGCGGGGTAAACCTTAGAAACGCCAACCGGCACGCTTCGTTTGGAGTTCGGAAAATCCGGGATGAATAGTGTTTGCGAAATTTTCTATAAAAGCCCCTAAATATTAATTTTGTCACAAAAATAAAACCCTAGGGTTCCATTTCCTGGCCGGCCGCCACTTGTATTTGGAACGGCCAGAAATATTCAACCTTCTTCCCTCGATTTCTCTTCATCCATCAACAATCAGCGAAATCCTTCAACATGAAACTTGTAGAGGGAAATGAGATCTTGCTATCCAACGGTCATGATCGCGTTTGGGTTAGCGGATTGGCGGCAAATCGAGCTAGAAGTGCTGCAGGTCGCGCACGTTTTCCAACCTCAAATGGAGGCCGAGCTCCACCGTGTTCATGCCGAAGGTTGCTCGTGTTATGGGCTACGAGATGGAGGTTCTTGATCAAGCTAAACGTGAAGGAATTTGGTGCGTGATTTAGGGTTTCAACATATGTGATGGGTTCGGTTTTCTCGTGCAAGACATGTAGATGAAACGTGAAGATGGAAGGGGAACGTGCGGCCTGATGATGGAGGGGTGGAGATCCTACGGTGTTGATTAAGTTGGGTTTAGAAAAAAATTAAATATGTTGTAAATTTTAATTATAAATTCGTGTAAGTTCTAAAAATCATATCTTTTTCATACAAGGACGAAAACGCGCGAAACCAGTTGCGTTGGAATCGTATTGACGAATACTACGCTATGGAATTGGATTGGAGTCGTTTGGAGTTAGTGAGAATTTCAGGTAAAATTAAACGTCCGTTTAATTTTATTCGAAATAAATCGCTAAAACGAAATTGAAATCAAGGTGAGAACTTCTCACTCAATCGAATCGATTTCAATTTTAATTTTAAATAGTTATATTTAAAATTCTTGAATGCATGTTTGAATTATGATTTTTATTTATTGATTGTTAAAATAGACATTATACGCCGTTAGTAAGCGGATGTTGTTTATTAAAAACATATACCGCGAATATTTCATAAACAGTGAAATTGGTATTATTTATGTACTTGGAATTGATTTCCCGCAGTATATAGCGGATGAGACCCTATTGCGCTATCTATTAAGCGGATAATATTTTAAATTCCATATACCGCGATAATTTCATACTGGAACGGAATTGGTATTGTGCCAACGTCTTTGGATGTAGGAAACAGGTTGGAGGGATCCAACTGGATTCCTCAACAGTATTTATTTGATTTCAGATATTTTGAAATTTGATTGATTATCATATCGATATATGATGTCGTTGTTGTCGTGATTGACTATTTGGTATGTAGCATCATTGGGTCAAATTTTGGAATTTTATATGGATTTTTAAAGTGGTTTTTGAAAGTATACGTTTTATAAAATAATTTTGGAATTGATTTGTTTTAAATAAATAAACGTATAACTTTAATGTTATAAAATTATAATTTTTGAGAAATATAGTTAAAAGTTGATTTTAGAAAATATGGTGTTAATGATTTTATAAAATAGTTTAAATCAGGATTTTTGAATTTATTGGAAGAAGTTTAAAATATAGGATTTATAAAATTTGATTATTTTACAAATCAAAATGGTGAAATTATAAAGGAATTTAAAGACGTTTTAAAATAATAGTATAAATTGATTTATATAAAAGATTTATAGAATGGATATATATAAATTAAAAATATTGGAATTATAAAACGAGTTTTTATAAGTGTTAAAATGAATTGTGAATGAATTTCATAAATGAATGAAATTTATAGAATTATAAACCGTGAAGTTATAAATGGAATTTTATAAGCAGTAGGTTTATAAAATTTGTAATGTTATTAAAGGAATAGATTTGGGTAAATAAATGAATCTTATAAGTTATAAGATTTATAATTTGGGAAGTTAAAGGAACGATTTTGCAAACAAATAAATTATAAGTGTTTAACTTATAATATGAACTTTTAGTATAAAATTGAGTTATAAATTGAATAGGTTAATAAAGGAGATTTATAAAAGGAAGTTGTTATAAAACAAATAGAAATGGAATTTATAAACATTGTTTTATAAATTCGCAAACGACTTATTTTGATAAGTAAATTGTTGTAACTTATTAATGGAGTTATATTCACGTTTTAGACAGTGAATAATCCTTTGAAATAAAATGAATAGAAATGATGAAATTGGTTAACAAGGTATATTCACGTTTTTGAAAAGTGAATAATATGTTAAAGAAAATGTTTTGGATGTGATGTTTTAAATAGAATTAAACCGATCTAACGATGTTTTTAAATGTGTTAAGATTCGAAACCATAGATTTCAACATTCATTGTTGAAATAGATGTTTTCGAGAAATAGAAGGAAATGGTGGACTATAACACTGTTGTTATAGTAAATGATTTCCGAAAGGAAATGTTTTGTATAGTATTGGGATTTATATATCTATTTGAATTTCGAATCCCTATACTAGTGATTTTGGGTTGTCGTAACGATGTTTTACGCAACATTCGTTTTGGCCCAAATAAATATGTTTAAGAGAATGATTTCCTTAAAGAATGAAATATATACTTAATCTCGATTTAAGTATATTGAATATTTTCCAAGCGTAGAAAATAAAAATATTTGTGAATTACTTATTAAATAAGTATGGAAATGTTTTCCAATAAGTGAATATTTTGAGAATTTATCTTTTTGAAGATAAATTGAAAATGAATAATTGAAATCGTATATTCGTAGACATTTTGGAATGTAAATTCACTATGGAATTTATAAAAGAAAGGGGAATTTGTTTAAAAATAAATATTGATTTATTTTTGAGGTATTGAAATTTTATATCTTGTAAAGATATTTTTTGGTAAATAAATTATTTGGAAAATTATTTGGAATCTGGTGATGTTGCGCATATCCATTGATAGTTCAATAACCGACTATCAATATTTACCCTTGAATAGGTATTTATTGTGATTTTCTTGAATTTGAATGCACACTTATTTTTGAATAAGCGCTCACTGTTCGGGTTATCCGGAAAAGGACCTTGGGGTCGTATAAACCATTCAGAGTATGTGATATGTCGTTATGGGTAGCATTTGAAGACCGGTGTTGAAGGCCAGGTATTTGCGAGAGCGATAGGATGACCTGTCGATTGACTCTGCACCGAGTTGCTCCGGTATAGAGTTCTCCATATGTGATGGGGAATCCGATCAGGATTGTGGATATCCGGATTGCAAGGACTTCTTTGTATGTGCCTTCGGTTCTGTTCGAGCCCGGAACAGACTTCTATGGATTGTATGTCTGACATTACAAATTGAGATATAAAGCTGATTTCTTTGAAATATATTTCTGTTGGTGGCGGAGAATTTATTCTTTTAGCTTAACACCCTTCTCTGAGACGTACGAGCTCAGAGGTTATGTAGTTGAATGTTATCAGCATTATATTCCCAATTTGGTAATGTAACATGCTGAGTGTTGCTGTGAAATGATCATTGTTTGATCATTTATGATATGATCATTTATTTGATCACTTATCTTTGTGATCATTTCTATGATCATTTGTTGACCCAAAGCACAGCTTTTGTATAAAGCATGGCTTTGTGGACGAGACTTCGTCGAGCCTCACACCCCGGAATGGTCAAAACAGGAAAGATGCGGCAAGGTTATTGGTGGTAGCGCCCCTTAGGGTATGTGCATTTCCTTTTGGAAAAGGGTGGTATCATGGTATGGAGCCTAGATACTTACTCATGTTGAAACACTTATTATTTTGGTGTGATATTGATTAAGAGCGCTCGGATAATGGTCCCAAAGGACCGGGGGATGGCATATTCGTGTCAGTAGTTACCTTGTTAGGAGTAACCCGGCCTTGTTTTGGCAGAGATCCGGTTTGGTTCTCGGGGACGTCCTTCCAGAGGCATTCTCATGTGGCAATGGGAAGTTCCTTGGTCTGACCATTTGTTGGAAATCCAAAGAAACAATACGAGACTTGTACGGTTTTAGTTGTAGAACCTGCTTCCTAAGGAGGTAGCTATAGCAGGCATAATATAATGGTACCTATGCTGGTTAAGATTTACATTATGCTTTCGAAATGTTTTTTTCTACACTATGCACTAATAATAATAAAAATAAAATGATTTGATTTTGCGTAGTAAGCATCTTTGACTAACATAAGAAGAAATCTACTCCAAGTCTGCGTTTGCATTGTGTGTGTGGTGGGAGGTCTTATGGTAGTCTCATTTTTGAAAGCATTGCGAATTGACTTTAAAAATATTCCTCTATTTTGTTTTAAAGATAAAATAAATTGTTTTGAGTTCTCACACCAGTCACATGACTGACTCGGAGTTTATTGTTTTCCTTCCTAAACTCTGGGTGCCCACCAATTTCCACACGGGCATTCAAGAGTTTAGGTTTATCAGGACATTTGGAATTCAGAAGTTGCTGGAGGCAAGCTGGATGGCATGGTGTATTACTAGTATATAGTATTTCTTTTCCGCTGTTTGTTGTTGTACACTCTGATGATGTATTGTAATGTAATAAGATGTAATGTAATAACTGATATAGTTCTTTGTTTAAAGATTATTCATTTATTTATATATGTTGTTCCGCTGCGAATTGTGAGATTCTGATATTGTTCTGTTGTTTTCTTTCTGTTCTATTCCATCTTTTTCTCTCTTCTTCTACCTTTTTCTTTTTTTCTTTTTTTCATAAACCCTAATGGTTCGTATTTCCGTTCATCTTGAGTTAATCGATGGAGATTAGTGTCAATTCAAGGGGTACGGAAAAGCGAATTTTTACATTTGGTATCAGAGCATATGGTTAAGCGACAACCATGGCTCTGTTGGGTATTACTCATTAGAGATAGAGTCAGTAGTACTCTAGAATGAGTTGAGTGTAATAATAGATATGAGAGCGTATTTGTTAGTGAATATAAAAATTGTTTTATATTGTGATGATTGGTTTGTTGAGTGGTATATGGATTCTGGTTAATACGAGTAATTAACGTTGTTGATAGGGATCTCTAAACACTTGTACAGAACAATTCGACACGATATTGTTTTAAATTGGGTAAATGAAATAATTTTACCTTGATTATATTTTATATATAAAGGAATAATTTTTCAGAATTATTAAAGTGTATATAAGTTGATTGTTTGGTTGTTTGAATAATCTAAATAAAAGAATAACTGTATAAGTAAAATGAATTATAAGAATTGAATTATAATTAAAGTGATGTACAATTGTGAAATAAACTTATATATATAAGAAGTGAAACTATATGAATATATTTATGAATATGAGTTGTAAGTAAAAATGAATTTAAAGTTAAGTGGAAATTTACTTTAGAATTTGGAATCTGAATTGATTTATAAGTGGGAATTTAAGTTAAGTAAAACCAAGTGATGTTTATAAAATGGAATATAACTTAAGTGATGTTGAATGAAGTTGATTTTGGTATCAAAGTAAATTAATAAAGTTAAGTGATAAATATGAACTTGAGTTATGTAATGAAATTCAACTTTAGCAATTGAATTGAATTAATGGATTGAATGTTAATCAATTGAATGTAAATTAAGTTGATATGAAATAATGGATGTAGGTGTTAATTCATTAAAATCTAATGTTATTGGAAGTTGAATAATTGAATGAAAATCAATTTAATTGAACCAATTGGAAGTAAGGATGTTAAACCAAAATGAATGAATATAAGCAAAGGAATTTGGTTGAAATTAATATACATTGGTTGTTATATGGTTGTTAGTTTATTGTATATAATTCATTAAGTGTTAATGAAATTGAAAGCTAAAGTAATTGAAATCCAATTGGGAGTGAACCAACTTGAATAAGAATTAGTGAATATAAACTAATTGAAAATGAATGTTAATAAAAACATCCACTGTTAATAAATCAAATGTGATTAAATTGAAAACCTAATACATTGAATATTATGAGAATATGAATGAATATTTATTGGTTATGAATGTTAGTTGGATGTTAGTTGGTTGATGGTTGAATATATATTTTCTACTGCATTTGCTATGTTGGCATATATAGTTATTATGTTGCTATATGTTGTATATCGATACTATTGTCTATATACACGTTTCTCATCTATTTGTTGAGTGTTTAGTAGGTGCGGATCGCGTTTGCTTCGCATTTGGAGCTCGCTTTCGCGCTATATTAGCCGTATATGCTCGCTAATAAAATATATGGTACATATCTCGGATTAAATATCGTACTTTTACACTTTTTTCCCTACGGGATGCCTCATCACTTGACGAGATTTATATTTGTGATATATATACTGTCATTTTTTTTCGGATCGAGCCGCATAAAGGAGACTCTAGCGAATTTTTCGGAAAATTTAAGGCGTTAGAATATTTTTGAGAAAAATTGGAAAATTTTGAAAATTTTAACTTTTATTTTTGAGTTGAAAGTTAAACAATAGTAGTTATTATTGAAAAGATAACTAAGTATGATTTGTGTAACGACCCCAGATTTTTATGAATCTAAATTGATAATTTAAATGGATTTTTGAATTAAAATTTGCAAAAATATATTCTAAATAGTAGCGAGTTTCCTAAAATTCAAATAAACATATATATTAAATCATATGAATTTAAACATTTTGCATATGTGATTTGGATTCGAATTTCAAAGTAATGAATATATGATAATATGAATATATATGTATATATGAACATACATTGAGTTTGAGTTATTCTTTTAACCAAACGATTTAAAGATAAAATTATTTTTTTTTAATTTAATTTAATAATGGTGAAATCTATTTATAAATTGATTTGAAAATTCAAAACGAAGTCTTTAAAGTAAAATAAACAAATTTGCTAAATTAAAACAACACATTATCTAGAATAAACTAAATAATAAAATATATGTAGGCAATAAAATGTACATAAAGTAAAATAAATATCTATCGAAACATAAACAAAGCAAACAAATGGAAATAGAAAAAAAAAGTGATATGCATAAGCATATAGAACAAGGCAATATAAAAGCAAAGACAATGTTATTGTCCAAGTTGAACAAAAGTAAGTAGATGAATATGAATTAACTTGTATAAGAAAACCAAGAAATAAATCAAACAAATAAAAGACAACAAATACATGCAAGCATGGAAACAAAGTATAAAATGAAAATATCTATGTACTTAGAGGAGAATGGGATAAGGATGTAGGCATGGGGGAAACATGCATTTACTGTAACCAGTACACTAGCACAGAAGCAAGAAGACATCAGCCATGATACAAGATCACCTCAGCCTCCTTAGCCTGCAAAAAGAAAAGAAAATAATAATAATAATAACCTTTACCGTAATAACAAAATAAAGTACATAATATAATAAGTATCAACCTACAAACCTATTTATATCACTCTGTACAAAAAAAAATATTAACCTGTACAACTTTTAGATTTTTATATATGACTGAAGTAAGAAACCTTTAAGCTCAAACAAAATTTAAACTTCAAGTGTATGAATTGGTAGCTATACCAGAGGAGAAGTGATATCAAAGAAATCAAGGCCTGGACATCAGGAAGCAAAGAAGCTTCAGTATCAAAACCTGATTATAATCTCAACATCCACTTAAAAAAAAAATTTCTGAATGGTGATCTGGAAAGTGAGTAAACTCATCTTAAACCCGAGTTCAGTTTGAATCATTGATTTTTGTGCTGTCATATTTAAAGTTATATGTCGATATGGTTTTGGTAATGCTTGTTAGTGTGAATATATATCTGGTAATAAGGAATAAAACCCTGTTATAAGAAGTACAGGTTATACTTTTAGTTCAAAGGAATTCCATTTCAATTGTTCTGATTGTTTATAACCAATAATAAAAAGAATAGGTTCTGATCAATAATCATTATCTCAAAATCTAATTTATGTTAAGGTTTAAAATTTCAAACAAATTATGTTAAAGGCATCATAGATTATAGTTTTAAATTTATTTAAGTTAGATAAATTAGAAATACTTCTGGAAACCAAGAAGAAACTGGGCAAACTCAAAATGTGTCAAAATATAAATCTCTGGTTCCATGAATTCAGGTAGGTAAGTCGAATTCACACGCATTAATATGAATTTTAAAGCAGTAATTCAGATTTTTAGTGATTGGGGTTAAGAGCAATTTGTGTTTATCTATTTTGGGAATTTCGAGTTGCCGTGGTCGGTAGCGATGATGGGAGAGTCAGAATTTGGGCTGGAGACGCGGGAGCTTATGGAGGTGCTGGGAAAAATGGGTGGTGGCGTCAGTAATGGCGGTGGTGGCGATGGCCGTGGTTCAAAGTTTCTAAACCTAATTTTGGGTTTAGCTTATTAAATGGGTCGCTGTTTCTTCCTTGAAGCATCGAGTTCGATGGGACCACTGAGGATGGGTTCGTGAATGGTCAGAGCGTTCGTGGCCGGAAGTGCAGCGTTTCTGATGGACGGAGGAGCGAAGGGGAGGCGATGCCAGGTTTGTGGATTTGGGTTTAATTCAATCGAACTGATCGATTTTGATTTGATGAATTTCTCACTTGTTTGGGTGGTCGTGAAGCTTGAAGGAGTTGCCGTCGACTTGGCAACGTGATCGTGGTTGATCGGAAGAGCTCCGATGGGCCGTGCATGTAAACGTGTATCACTGTGTATCAGTGTGGTTTTTGTTTTGGAAATGGAGGAGAAGAGGTTGTATTGGGTTAGTTCTGGTTTTGGGGAAGAAGCAACGCGACTCGAAGTCGTACACGAGAAAATGAAGCTCGAGCTCGAAGTTGAACTCGAGTTATTTTGGCATGATACCGGGTCAATTTTTAACACTTAAAAAAAAAAAAAATTTGAAATTTATAAAGCTCGGGTAAGTCTGGGGAAAAACTCGAAGTTGTCTTCGGGTAGAATGGGGTTTGACTCGAAGCAGGGCCCGGGTAGGTATAAAAACAGTTTTTGAAATTTTAAAACAAAATTCAAGTTTTAAACATTTTTAACTCATTCTTTTAAATAATTGTTTTATTTAAGTATGGGATTGGTTTAAGGTTTAAAAGTAAATTATTTCAATTTAATTAAGTTTTACATTAAGATTTAAGTTAAAGGATTAATTAATTAAAGATTTAATTTATGTGATTGAATAAATTAATGAGATTAATTTATTAAGATAAGTAAATTAAGGATAATTAATTAATGAGATTAATTTATTAAGATAAGTAAATTGAGGATAATTTAATAAATTAAAGGTGGATAATTAAAGGTTAATTGATTTATTATAAATGGATAATTAATATTATGTAATCATTTTAGAAAGAAATTAAGGATAATTTCATTTTAATTGTAATTAGAGTTTGAATAAATTTATGAGTAAGTGATAAATAATCGTAATTAACTACTTAAATTCATTAATGCATAATTAATAGTTAATTGGTTAAGGAATTTAATTAAGAATTTATAATTGGTTAACTAAGTAGTTAATGGTAAATAAATGGGTAGTTAAGTTATTGATTAATAATTAAAGTTATTAATTAATGACTAAAGTGTTTGATAAATAAATTTATATCAAATGATTTGTAATTAATAAATCAGGATTGGATAATTAAATTCATAAGAGATAAATTGAATTGATTAGGATTAAACGATTAATTAATCCTGCTTATGAATGATTGTATTGAATGAGTTGCCTTGAATTGATTGTCATATATGATCTATGATACTTTGTGATATATACTGAATTATGTATGACCTGTAATGTAGTTTATTTATCTGGGATAAATGTAATTCATTATCTGTAATTTATATATCTGTGATCTGTGAAATAAGGATAAGCGTTATAGTTATATCGCTTATCAATTATATTCCTGTATTCTGATCTGTGATAATTGTATAATGTTGCACTACTGTGTATAACCCCTGGACCACACCATACACACAAAATTATGGATTTCACGAGGAAATCGATTAAGTCACAGATTTTTGAAATAGTTAAATTTGAATTTTTAAATTCAAATGTTGTGGAAATGGAATCGGAATAAATATGAAAAGCTTTTGGAATGGAATTTCAAAATAGAATTTATTATTTTTAAATTACTTGGTTAAGTTTTGGAATTTAAATAAGTTGATTTAAATTTAAATTCAATACTTGAAATTGAATTCTGTAATTTGAAATTAGGGATTAATGATATTATACTAGTCATTATGAGTCAAACCATTTTTAAAGTATTATTTTTGGGAATTTGAATTTAACTCAAGGATTTCAACTCGTATAAATGAATCAGATTTCCAAAATGAAAACTGTTGTTTTCAAATGATAAATACTTTTAGATAAGAGCCGAGATTCCAGTTAATTAGGGGAATTGCAAGATTGAATAGAGAAATGATTTTCCTAAGTTATGAATGAATTCTTTTTGAAAGCTATGAATTAAATCTGTTTATTCTTAACAGATTTAAATTGATGATTTGTTTAAATCAAATTGAAATGAAATTGTTTTGAAGGCTATAGGTTAAATATTTGATTTAAAGATTTAACGAGTTAATCAAATTGAAATGAAAATTGATTTGGAAAATCTGTGAATGAATCTTTTATTTAAAAAAAAATTAAAATGTGAAATTTGTTTAGAACCGTTAAAGGTTGTGAAAATGAATCTTTTTGTTAAAGATTGAAAATGGTAATTTGTTAAGCCATTTGAAGAAATGTTTTGGGTAATAAGTTGTGACTTAATTGAAATCCCATTATCTATTTGTTTTTGAAATATCGTGCTCACTATTCGGTTTAGCCGGGAAAGGACCGTTGTGTCGTATAACCCATTCCGAATATGTGATACGTCGTTATGGATAGCATTTGAAGACCGGTGATGAAGACCGGGTATTTGCGAAAGCGATAGGATGACCTATCGATTGTTTCTGCACCGAGTCGCGCCGGTATAGAAACTCCCTAAGTGATGGGAAAATCCGATCGGGATTGTGAATATCCGGATTGCAAGGACTTCTTTGTAAGTGCCTTCGGTTCTGTTTGAACCCAGAACAGACTTGTATGGATGGTGTGTCTGACATTACAAGTTGAGATATAAAGCCGATTTCTTTCAAATATATTTCTGTGGTGGCGGAGAATTTATTCTTTTAGCTTAACACCCTTCTCTGAGACGTACGAGCTCAGAGGTTATATAGTTGAAGTTATCAGCGATATATTCCCAATTTGGTAATGTGACATGCTGAGTGTTGCTGTAAATGATCATTGTGTTGATTATTGTGATAGGATCGTTTATTTGATCGTCTATCTTGGTGATCATTGTGTTGATCATTTGTTGACCCAAAGCATGGCTTTTGTATAAAGTATGTTTTTGTGGACGTGACTTCGTCGAGCCTCACACCCCGGAAATGGTCAAAACAGGAAAGATGCGGCAAGGTTATGAGGGGTAGCACCCTTTAGGGTATGTACATTTCCTTCTGGATAGAGGTGGTATCATGGTATGGAGCCCAGATACTTAACCTATGTGGTTACTATGAATTTATTACTTTGTGGTTGTTGGTTATCGGGATCCCGTGAGAAAGGTCGTTTACGATCGGGGAATGGCGTGCTCGTGTCAGTAGTTACCCAGTTAGGGGTAACCCGGCCTTGTGTTGGCAGAGTTCCGGTTTGGTTCTCGGGGATGTCTTTCCAGAGGCGTTCTCATGTGGCAATGGGAAGTTCCTTGGCCAGACCATTTGTTGGAAATCCAATTCCCAATACGAAACTTGTACGGTATTAGTTGTAGAACCTATCATTCACTTATGGTGTCGCAACACTGTTTGGATGGTAGCTATAGTAGGCATAGTTCGAAATGTCTATGTTGGCTAAGATTTATATTCTACTTTCGAAATGAATTTTCTACACTATGCACTAGTAATAATATCAAATGTTCTTTTTAATGTGTATCAAGCATCTTTGACTATCATAAGGAGAAATCTCCTCCGATTCTGCGTTTGCATTGTGTGTGTGTGTGGGAGGCCTTATGGTAGTCTCATTTTTCAAAAGCATTGCGAATTGACTTTGAAAATCTTTTGTTGAATGTATTAAAAGATAAACTGTTTTTGTTGCTCACACCAGTCCCACGACTGATCCGGAGTTTATTGTTTTCTTTCCTAAACTCTGGGTGCTCATTATTTTCTACACGAGCAGTTTAGAGTTGGGTTTTACAGATAGTTAGATATAGTGGATTATCTGGAGTTAGTTCAGTCCTTGGATCACACCAGTCTTGCTAAGCTTGGTGCAATGTTTATGGAGAGTTCGAGCTATTACTGGATTGATTCTTGGAAATGGAGTTGCAGTTATTTTTGGAGTTCTTCCTTGAAGACTATTTTAGAGTTATATTGTTCCGTATGCTAGATGTTATCTATCGTTTTCTTTTCCGCCGCTGTTTATTGTATCATATCTCTGATATATATTGATATCTATTGGATCATCTGTTGTATCAGATATGTTATCAAAGCTGTATATCAATGTATTATTCTTTTATTCCGCTGTGTTGTTTACTTAATGATTGTTATAAGCTCCGGCGAATCGGATTTGAATGGTCGAATCTATGGCATTCGAATACGATATGAAGTATGGATGTCGATTTTTGAGCGGGCAAAATCCGAGTCGTTACATTTGGTATCAGAGCTAAGGGTTGAACTTTAGCTCAGGAGTGTAACACATTAAGTAGCTCATTAAAGATAGGATGAAGTAAATCCTAGAATGAGTAATCCTTAAGATATCCGTTTGAATGCCTCAGTAAATTCTTTTACTATCCACTGATAGTGAGTATGAGTGCAAGAAGAGAACGAGATAGAGGACAGGGAAATACGACTATAAATGGTCGATACTCTGTAACAATAGTGGAAACAACTTTCTTATCAATTTTCTTTGATTCGTTTTCAAATTCTTTTGAATTGTATTGATAAAACGATTTTGGTTGAGAACAAATTTTGAATTTCTGTTATAACTTCTTGGGTGGAATAAAATATGAAATATAAGCTTTGATGTATTTCTCAACATATAAAACTCTAAACTTAAGATCTTAATATTTGGCTTTTGATTTTAATTGTAGAGAACAAATAGCGTTAGCCGAGGAGGAAAGGTCAGGAGAGTGGGTGATTATGCTTCATCCAGTAGGGTACGAGATGATGAAGGTGAGTCATCAGTTCATAGGGAATTCCCAGTGGAGCCTGTAGTGCAGCCCCAACCACCAGTGGAAGAAGAAGAAGATGAAGAGGAATTCGAAGAAGAAAATGAAGACGAATTCAAAGAAGAAAATGAAGAGGAATTCGAAGAAGAAGAGTTCGAGGAAGAATTTGAAGAAGAAGTTGAGGAGGAATTCGAGGAAGAGGTTAAGGCGGAAGAAGAACCTGACGTGGAGGAAGAGTCCGAAGGTGACGAAGCAATTCATTGGGATTTAGATAATGCCGTGGATGATGATGATCCCATAGAAGGCGAGGAGCTGGATGGTGAAGGTTTTATTCAGATAGACTCTGATCCAGAGTATGATTACGAGACTGACAATGACGTGGAAGTTAGAGATCTGTCAGGGCCCGAGAGAGAGAGCTCTGATGGTGATGATTTGTAGTTGGTTAGATTAACTTCTTTTTGGATATGGTGTATCTATGTACGCATTTTGAGCCTAGAATCGTAGTGAATGTTATGTTTACTAGTAAGAATATTATGAGTAGCATTTTATTTGATAATTAATTATGAATTAACCGAAAATATCCATATGTTTACTAGTATAGTTTGAATTGACATTAGTCTATTCTGTGTATGTATAATTCATGAAATGAGCTGTACAATTTCGAGGACGAAATTCTTTTAAGAGGGGAAGATTGTAACGACCCCAGATTTTTATGAATCTAAATTGATAATTTAAATGGATTTTTGAATTAAAATTTGCAAAAATATATTCTAAATAGTAGCGAGTTTCCTAAAATTCAAATAAACATATATATTAAATCATATGAATTTAAACATTTTGCGTATGTGATTTGGATTCGAATTTCAAAGTAATGAATATATGATAATATGAATATATATGTATATATGAACATACATTGAGTTTGAGTTATTCTTTTAACTAAACGATTTAAAGATAAATTTTTTTTTTATTTAATTTAATAATGGTGAAATCTATTTATAAATTGATTTGAAAATTCAAAACGAAGTCTTTAAAATAAAATAAACAAATTTGCTAAATTAAAACAACACATTATCTAGAATAAACTAAATAATAAAATATATGTAGGCAATAAAATGTACATAAAGTAAAATAAATATCTATCGAAACATAAACAAAGCAAACAAATGGAAATAGAAAAAAAAAGTGATATGCATAAGCATATAGAACAAGGCAATATAAAAGCAAAGACAATGTTATTGTCCAAGTTGAACAAAAGTAAGTAGATGAATATGAATTAACTTGTATAAGAAAACCAAGAAATAAATCAAACAAATAAAAGACAACAAATACGTGCAAGCATGGAAACAAAGTATAAAATGAAAATATCTATGTACTTAGAGGAGAATGGGATAAGGATGTAGGCATGGGGGAAACATGCATTTACTGTAACCAGTACACTAGCACAGAAGCAAGAAGACATCAGCCATGATACAAGATCACCTCAGCCTGCTTAGCCTGCAAAAAGAAAAGAAAAGAAAAATAATAATAACCTTTACCGTAATAACAAAATAAAGTACATAATATAATAAGTATCAACCTACAAACCTATTTATATCACTCTGTACAAAAAAAAATATTAACCTGTACAACTTTTAGATTTTTATATATGACTGAAGTAAGAAACCTTTAAGCTCAAACAAAATTTAAACTTCAAGTGTATGAATTGGTAGCTATACCAGAGGAGAAGTTATATCAAAGAAATCAAGGCCTGGACATCAGGAAGCAAAGAAGCTTCAGTATCAAAACCTGATTATAATCTCAACATCCACTTAAAAAAAAAATTTCTGAATGGTGATCTGGAAAGTGAGTAAACTCATCTTAAACCCGAGTTCAGTTTGAATCATTGATTTTTGTGCTGTCATATTTAAAGTTATATGTCGATATGGTTTTGGTAATGCCTGTTAGTGTGAATATATATCTGGTAATAAGGAATAAAACCATGTTATAAGAAGTACAGGTTATACTTTTAGTTCAAAGGAATTCCATTTCAATTGTTCTGATTGTTTATAACCAATAATAAAAAGAATAGGTTCTGATCAATAATCATTATCTCAAAATCTAATTTATGTTAAAGTTTAAAATTTCAAACAAATTATGTTAAAGGCATCATAGATTATAGTTTTAAATTTATTTAAGTTAGATAAATTAGAAATACTTCTGGAAACCAAGAAGAAACTGGGCAAACTCAAAATGTGTCAAAATATAAATCTCTGGTTCCATGAATTCAGGTAGGTAAGTCGAATTCACACGCATTAATATGAATTTTAAAGCAGTAATTCAGATTTTTAGTGATTGGGGTTAAGAGCAATTTGTGTTTATCTATTTTGGGAATTTCGAGTTGCCGTGGTCGGTAGCGATGATGGGAGACGTCAGAATTTGGGCTGGAGACGCGGGAGCTTATGGAGGTGCTGGGAAAAATGGGTGGTGGCGTCAGTAATGGCGGTGGTGGCGATGGCCGTGGTTCAAAGTTTCTAAACCTAATTTTGGGTTTAGCTTGTTAAATGGGTCGCTGTTTCTTCCTTGAAGCATCGAGTTCGATGGGACCACTGAGGATGGGTTCGTGAATGGTCAGAGCGTTCGTGGCCGGAAGTGCAGCGTTTCTGATGGACGGAGGAGCGAAGGGGAGGCGATGCCAGGTTTGTGGATTTGGGTTTAATTCAATCGAACTGCTCGATTTTGATTTGATGAATTTCTCACTTGTTTGGGTGGTCGTGAAGCTTGAAGGAGTTGCCGTCGACTTGGCAACGTGATCGTGGTTGATCGGAAGAGCTCCGATGGGCCGTGCACGTAAACGTGTATCACTGTGTATCAGTGTGGTTTTTGTTTTGGAAATGGAGGAGAAGAGGTTGTATTGGGTTAGTTCTGGTTTTGGGGAAGAAGCAACGCGACTCGAAGTCGTACACGAGAAAATGAAGCTCGAGCTCGAAGTTGAACTCGAGTTATTTTGGCATGATACCGGGTCAATTTTTAACACTTTAAAAAAAAAAATTGAAATTTATAAAGCTCGGGTAAGTCTGGGGAAAAACTCGAAGTTGTCTTCGGGTAGAATGGGGTTTGACTCGAAGCAGGGCCCGGGTAGGTATAAAAACAGTTTTTGAAATTTTAAAACAAAATTCAAGTTTTAAACATTTTTAACTCATTCTTTTAAATAATTGTTTTATTTAAGTATGGGATTGGTTTAAGGTTTAAAAGTAAATTATTTCAATTTAATTAAGTTTTACTTTAAGATTTAAGTTAAAGGATTAATTAATTAAAGATTTAATTTATGTGATTGAATAAATTAATGAGATTAATTTATTAAGATAAGTAAATTAAGGATAATTAATTAATGAGATTAATTTATTAAGATAAGTAAATTGAGGATAATTTAATAAATTAAAGGTGGATAATTAAAGGTTAATTGATTTATTATAAATGGATAATTAATATTATGTAATCATTTTAGAAAGAAATTAAGGATAATTTCATTTTAATTGTAATTAGAGTTTGAATAAATTTATGAGTAAGTGATAAATAATCGTAATTAACTACTTAAATTCATTAATGCATAATTAATAGTTAATTGGTTAAGGAATTTAATTAAGAATTTATAATTGGTTAACTAAGTAGTTAATGGTAAATAAATGGGTAGTTAAGTTATTGATTAATAATTAAAGTTATTAATTAATGACTAAAGTGTTTGATAAATAAATTTATATCAAATGATTTGTAATTAATAAATCAGGATTGGATAATTAAATTCATAAGAGATAAATTGAATTGATTAGGATTAAACGATTAATTAATCCTGCTTATGAATGATTGTATTGAATGAGTTGCCTTGAATTGATTGTCATATATGATCTATGATACTTTGTGATATATACTGAATTATGTATGACCTGTAATGTAGTTTATTTATCTGGGATAAATGCAATTCATTATCTGTAATTTATATATCTGTGTTCTGTGAAATAAGGATAAGCGTTATAGTTATATCGCTTATCAATTATATTCCTGTATTCTGATCTGTGATAATTGTATAATGTTGCACTACTGTGTATAACCCCTGGACCACACCATACACACACAATTATGGATTTCACGAGGAAATCGATTAAGTCACAGATTTTTGAAATAGTTAAATTTGAATTTTTAAATTCAAATGTTTTGGAAATGGAATCGGAATAAATATGAAAAGCTTTTGGAATGGAATTTCAAAATAGAATTTATTATTTTTAAATTACTTGGTCAAGTTTTGGAATTTAAATAAGTTGATTTAAATTTAAATTCAATACTTGAAATTGAATTCTGTAATTTGAAATTAGGGATTAATGATATTATACTAGTCATTATGAGTCAAACCATTTTTAAAGTATTATTTTTGGGAATTTGAATTTAACTCAAGGATTTCAACTCGTATAAATGAATCAGATTTCCAAAATGAAAACTGTTGTTTTCAAATGATAAATACTTTTAGATAAGAGCTGAGATTCCAGTTAATTAGGGGAATTGCAAGATTGAATAGAGAAATGATTTTCCTAAGTTATGAATGAATTCTTTTTGAAAGCTATGAATTAAATCTGTTTATTCTTAACAGATTTAAATTGATGATTTGTTTAAATCAAATTGAAATGAAATTGTTTTGAAGGCTATAGGTTAAATATTTGATTTAAAGATTTAACGAGTTAATCAAATTGAAATGAAAATTGATTTGGAAAATCTGTGAATGAATCTTTTATTTAAAAAAAAATTAAAATGTGAAATTTGTTTAGAACCGTTAAAGGTTGTGAAAATGAATCTTTTTGTTAAAGATTGAAAATGGTAATTTGTTAAGCCATTTGAAGAAAAGTTTTGGGTAATAAGTTGTGACTTAATTGAAATCCCATTATCCATTTGTTTTTGAAATATCGTGCTCACTATTCGGTTTAGCCGGGAAAGGACCGTTGTGTCGTATAACCCATTCCGAATATGTGATACGTCGTTATGGATAGCATTTGAAGACCGGTGATGAAGACCGGGTATTTGCGAAAGCGATAGGATGACATATCGATTGTTTCTGCACCGAGTCGCGCCGGTATAGAAATTCCTTAAGTGATGGGAAAATCCGATCGGGATTGTGAATATCCGGATTGCAAGGACTTCTTTGTAAGTGCCTTCGGTTCTCTTCGAACCCAGAACAGACTTGTATGGATGGTGTGTCTGACATTACAAGTTAAGATATAAAGCCGATTTCTTTCAAATATATTTCTGTGGTGGCGGAGAATTTATTCTTTTAGCTTAACACCCTTCTCTGAGACGTACGAGCTCAGAGGTTATATAGTTGAAGTTATCAGCGATATATTCCCAATTTGGTAATGTGACATGCTGAGTGTTGCTGTAAATGATCATTGTGTTGATTATTGTGATAGGATCGTTTATTTGATCGTCTATCTTGGTGATCATTGTGTTGATCATTTGTTGACCCAAAGCATGGCTTTTGTATAAAGTATGTTTTTGTGGACGTGACTTCGTCGAGCCTCACACCCCGGAAATGGTCAAAACAGGAAAGATGCGGCAAGGTTATGAGGGGTAGCACCCTTTAGGGTATGTACATTTCCTTCTGGATAGAGGTGGTATCATGGTATGGAGCCCAGATACTTAACCTATGTGGTTACTACGAATTTATTACTTTGTGGTTGTTGGTTATCGGGATCCCGTGAGAAAGGTCGTTTACGATCGGGGAATGGCGTGCTCGTGTCAGTAGTTACCCAGTTAGGGGTAACCCGGCCTTGTGTTGGCAGAGTTCCGGTTTGGTTCTCGGGGATGTCTTTCCAGAGGCATTCTCATGTGGCAATGGGAAGTTCCTTGGCCTGACCATTTGTTGGAAATCCAATTCCCAATACGAAACTTGTACGGTATTAGTTGTAGAACCTATCATTCACTTATGGTGTCGCAACACTGTTTGGATGGTAGCTATAGTAGGCATAGTTCGAAATGTCTATGTTGGCTAAGATTTATATTCTACTTTCGAAATGAATTTTCTACACTATGCACTAGTAATAATATCAAATGTTCTTTTTAATGCGTATCAAGCATCTTTGACTATCATAAGGAGAAATCTCCTCCGATTCTGCGTTTGCATTGTGTGTGTGTGCGGGAGGCCTTATGGTAGTCTCATTTTTCAAAAGCATTGCGAATTGACTTTGAAAATCTTTTGTTGAATGTATTAAAAGATAAACTGTTTTTGTTGCTCACACCAGTCCCACGACTGATCCGGAGTTTATTGTTTTCTTTCCTAAACTCTGGGTGCTCATTATTTTCTACACGAGCAGTTTAGAGTTGGGTTTTACAGATAGTTAGATATAGTGGATTATCTGGAGTTAGTTCAGTCCTTGGATCACACCAGTCTTGCTAAGCTTGGTGCAATGTTTATGGAGAGTTCGAGCTATTGCTGGATTGATTCTTGGAAATGGAGTTGCAGTTATTTTTGGAGTTCTTCCTTGAAGACTATTTTAGAGTTATATTGTTCCGTATGCTAGATGTTATCTATCGTTTTCTTTTCCGCCGCTGTTTATTGTATCATATCTCTGATATATATTGATATCTATTGGATCATCTGTTGTATCAGATATGTTATCAAAGCTGTATATCAATGTATTATTCTTTTATTCCGCTGTGTTGTTTACTTAATGATTGTTATAAGCTCCGGCGAATCGGATTTGAACGGTCGAATCTATGGCATTCGAATACGATATGAAGTATGGATGTCGATTTTTGAGCGGGCAAAATCCGAGTCGTTACAATTTGAAAACTTAGTAAAGTTATTGTAAGAAGTTTTACTATGGATTTTGGGAAAGTTAATAGATTCTGTAACCTTTCTTACTTGGTAATTTCGAGGACGAAATTCTTTTAAGGAGGGAAGTATGTAACGACCCAGAATTTTAATTAATTAAAATTTGAAAATTTAATTTATTTTAAATATTAATAAGTGAAATTTATAAGTCGACTAAATTTTATTTTGAATAATTGGAATTAATTAGATAATTAATTAGATAATTAAACCGATAATTTAATATGTGAAAATACAGAAATAATTGAAAATTGGGCAAATATGATTGAAAATGATTTTTAAAATTTTATTTTATCATATTGAATTTAGAAAGATGTTTTTGAACTTTTAAAATCGAATTAAGAGTTTAATTGTGAAAATTGAATATTTTAATATTTAATCGACTAGTGAAAATAGCCAATTTTTGAACAGTCTCAGAATTGGACGAAATTAGTTCCATTGGATTCGTAATAGTTTTTTATTATCGGATTTCAATTTTCGTAGCAATCAGAGTTTTTGTTTGATCGTGGCAGCTTGAAACGCATCGAAATTGTTTTAATATTAATTTGGCGAGTTAAAATAGTCATTTTTCAAACAGTCTCGGATTTCGACAAAACTAGTTTCATCGGATCCGTAATGTGATATTTTTGTATGGTTTAAAATTTCGTGTCAATCGGATTTACCGTTTGTCCGGTGCAAGCCAAAACGCCTAGAAAATCGTTTAATCGGTTTAATTTTAAATTGAACGTTTATTGCCATAACTCGCACAGATGACCGAATTAACTCCCGAAACACGTTCCATTGTGTTCGAAACGTGGGATAAACCTTAGAAACGCCAACCGGCACGCTTCGTTTGGAGTTCGGAAAATCAGGGATGAATAGTGTTTGCCAAATTTTCTATAAAAGCCCCTAAATATTCATTTTTTCACGAAAATAAAACCCTAGGGTTCCATTTCTATGGCCCGCCGCCACTTGTATTTGGAAAGGCCAGAAATATTCAACCTTCTTCCCTCGATTTCTCTTCATCCATCAACAATTAGCGAAATCCTTCAACATGAAACTTGTAGAGGGGAATGAGATCTTGCTATCCAACGGTCATGATCGCGTTTGGGTTAGCGGATTGGCGGCAAATCGAGCTAGAAGTGTTGCAGGTCGCGCACGTTTTCCAACCTCAAATGGAGGCCGAGCTCCACCGTGTTCATGCCGAAGGTTGCTCGTGTTATGGGCTACGAGATGGAGGTTCTTAATCAAGCTAAACGTGAAGGAATTTGGTGCGTGATTTAGGGTTTCAACATATGTGATGGGTTCGGTTTTCTCGTGCAAGACCTGTAGATGAAACATGAAGATGGAAGGGGAACGTGCGGCCTGATGATGGAGAGGTGGAGATCCTACGGTGTTGATTAAGTTAGGTTTAGAAAAAAATTAAATATGTTGTAAATTTTAATTATAAATTCGTGTAAGTTCTAAAAATCATATCTCTTTCATACGAGGTCGAAAACGTGCGAAACCAGTTGCGTTGGAACCGTATTGACGAATACTACGCTACGTAATTGGATTGGAGTCGTTTGGAGTTAGTGAGAATTTCGGGTAAAATTAAACGTCCGTTTAATTTTATTCGAAATAAATCGCTAAAACGAATTTGAAATCAAGGTGAGAACTTCTCACTCAATCGAATCGGTTTCGATTTTAATTTTAAATAGTTATATTTAAAATTCTTGAATGCATGTTTGAATGATGATTTTTATCTATTGATTGTTAAAATAGACATTATACACCGTTAGTAAGCGGATGTTGTTTATTAAAAACATATACCGCGAATATTTCATAAATAGTGAAATTGGTATTATTTATGTACTTGGAATTGATTTCCCGCAGTATATAGCAGATGAGACCCTATTGCGCCGTCTATTAAGCGGATAATATTTTAAATTCCATATACCGCGATAATTTCGTACTGAACGAAATTGGTATTGTGCTAACATCTTTGGATGCAGGAAACAGGTTGGAGGGATCCAACTGGATTCCTCAACAGTATTTATTTGATTTCAGATATTTTGATATTTGATTGATTATCATATCGATATATGATGTCGTTGTTGTCGTGATTGACTATTTGATATGTAGCATCATTGGGTCAAATTTTGGAATTTTAAAAGGATTTTTAAAGTGATTTTTGAAAGTATACGTTTTATAAAATAATTTTGGAATTGATTTGTTTTAAATAAATAAACGTATAACATTAATGTTATAAAATTATAATTTTTGAGAAATATAGTTAAAAGTTGATTTTTGAAAATATGGGGTTAATGATTTTATAAAATAGTTTAAATCAGGATTTTTGAATTTATTGGAAGAAGTTTAAAATATAGGATTTATAAAATTTGATTATTTTATAAATCAAAATGGTGAAATTATAAAGGAATTTAAAGACGTTTTAAAATAATAGTATAAATTGATTTATATAAAAGAATTATAAAATGGATATTTATAAACTAAAAATATTGTAATTATAAAACGAGTTTTTAGTAGTGTTAGAATGAATTGTGAATGAATTTCATAAATGAATGAAATTTATAGAATTATAAACGGTGAAGTTATAAATGGAATTTTATAAGTAGTAGGTTTATAAAATTTGTAAAGTTATTAAAGGAATAGATTTGGGTAAATAAATGAATCTTATAAGTTATAAGATTTATAATTTGGGAAGTTAAAGGAACGATTTTGCAAACAAAAAAATTATAAGTGTTTAACTTATAATATGAACTTTTAGTATAAAATTGAGTTTTAAATTGAATAGGTTAATAATGGAGATTTATAAAAGGAAGTTGTTATAAAACAAATAGAAATGGAATTTATAAACATTGTTTTATAAATTCGCAAACGACTTATTTTGATAAGTAAATTGTTGTAACTTATTAATGGAGTTATATTCACGTTTTAGACAGTGAATAATCCTTTAAAATAAAATGAATAGAAATGATGAAATTGGTTAACAAGGTATATTCACGTTTTTGAAAAGTGAATAATATGTTAAAGAAAATGTTTTGGATGTGATGTTTTAAATAGAATTAAACCGATCTAACGATGTTTTTAAATGTGTTAAGATTCGAAACCATAGATTTCAACATTCATTGTTGAAATAGATGTTTTCGAGAAATAGAAGGAAATGGTGGACTATAACACTGTTGTTATAGTAAATTATTTCCGAAAGGAAATGTTTTGTATAGTATTGGGATTTATATATCTATTTTAATTTCGAATCCCTATACTAGTGATTTTGGGTTGTCGTAATGATGTTTTACGCAACATTCGTTTTGGCCCAAATAAATATGTTTAAGAGAATGATTTCCTTAAAGAATGAAATATATACTTAATCTCGATTTAAGTATATTGAATATTTCCAAGTGTAGAAAATAAAAATATTTGTGAATTACTTATTAAATAAGTATGGAAATGTTTTCCAATAAGTGAATATTTTGAGAATTTATCTTTTTGAAGATAAATTGAAAATGAATAATTGAAATCGTATATTCGTAGAAATTTTGGAATGTAAATTCACTATGGAATTCATAAAAGAAAGAGGAATTTGTTTAAAAATAAATATTGATTTATTTTTGAGGTATTGAAATTTTAAATCTTGTAAAGATATTTTTTGGTAAATAAATAATTTCGAAAATTATTTGGAATCTGGTGATGTTGTGCATATCCATTGGTAGTTCAATAACCGACTATCAATATTTACCCTTGAATAGGTATTTGTTGTGATTTGCTTGAATTTGAATGCCACACTAATTTTTGAATAAGCGCTCACTATTCGGGTTATTCGGGAAAGGACCTTGGGGTCGTATAACCCATTCCGAGTATGTGATACGTCGTTATGGATAGCATTTGAAGACCGGTGTTGAAGACCGGGTATTTGCGAGAGCGATAGGATGACCTGTCGATTGACTCTGCACCGAGTTGCTCCGGTATAGAGTTCTCCATATGTGATGGGGAATCCGATCAGGATTGTGGATATCCGGATTGCAAGGACTTCTTTGTATGTGCCTTCGGTTCTGTTCGAGCCCGAAATAGACTTGTATGGATTGTATGTCTGACATTACAAATTGAGATATAAAGCTGATTTCTTTCAAATATATTTCTTTTGGTGGCGGAGAATTTATTCTTTTAGCTTAACACCCTTCTCTGAGATGTACGAGCTCAGAGGTTATGTAGTTGAATGTTATCAGCAATATATTCCCAATTTGGTAATGTGACATGCTGAGTGTTGCTGTGAAATGATCATTGTTTGATCATTTATGATATGATCATTTATTTGATCACTTATCTTTGTGATCATTTCTATGATCATTTGTTGACCCAAAGCACAGCTTTTGTATAAAGCGTGGCTTTGTGGACGAGACTTCGTCGAGCCTCACACCCCGGAATGGTCAAAACAGGAAAGATGCGGCAAGGTTATTGGGGGTAGCGCCCCTTAGGGCATGTGGATTTCCTTCTGGAAAAGGGTGGTATCATGGTATGGAGACCAGATACTTACTCATGTTGAAACACTTATTATTTTGGTGTGATATTGATTACGAGCGCTCGGATAAAGGTCCCAAAGGACCGGGGGATGGCATATTCGTGTCAGTAGTTAGCTAGTTAGGGGTAACCTGGCCTTTTGTTGGCAGAGATCCGGTTTGGTTCTCGGGGACGTCCTTCCAGAGGCGTTCTCATGTGGCAATGGGAAGTTCCTTGGTCTGACCATTTGTTGGAAATCCAAAGAAACAATACGAGACTTGTACGGTTTTAGTTGTAGAACCTGCTTCCTAAGAAGGTAGCTATAGCAGGCATAATATAATGGTACCTATGCTGGCTAAGATTTATATTCTACTTTCGAAATGATTTTTTCTACACTGTGCACTAACAATAATAAAAATAAAATGATTTGATTTTGCGTAGTAAGCATCTTTGACTAACATAAGAAGAAATCTCCTCCAAGTCTGCGTTTGCATTGTGTGTGTGGTGGGAGGTCTTATGGTAGTCTCATTTTTAAAAGCATTGCAAAATGACTTTAAAAATATTCCTCTATTTTGTTTTAAAGATAAAATAAACTATTTTGAGTTCTCACACCAGTCACATGACTGACTCGGAGTTTATTGTTTTCGTTCCTAAACTCTGGGTGCCCACCAATTTCCACACGGGCAGTCAAGAGTTCAGGTTTATCAGGATATTAGGAATTCAGAAGTTGCTGGAGGCAAGCTGGATGGCATGGCGTATTACAAGTATATAGTATTTCTTTTTCGCTGTTTGTTATTGTACACTCTGATGATGTAATGTAATGTAATAAGATGTAATGTAATAACTGATATAGTTCTTTGTTTAAAGATTATTCATTTATTTATTATATGTTGTTCCACTGCGAATTGTGAGATTCTGATATTGTTCTGTTGTTTTCTTTCTGTTCTATTCCATCTTTTTCTCTCTTCTTCTACCTTTTTCTTTTTTTCTTTTTTTCTTAAACCCTAATGGTTCGTATTTCCGTTCATCTTGAGTTAATCGATGGAGATTAGTGTCAATTCAAGGGGTACGGAAAAGCAGATTATTACATTTGGTATCAGAGCATATGGTTAAGCGACAACCATGGCTCTGTTGGGTATTACTCATTAGAGATAGAGTCAGTAGTACTCTAGAATGAGTTGAGTGTAATAATAGATATGAGAGCGTATTTGTTAGTGAATATAAAAATTGTTTTATATTGTGATGATTGGTTTGATGAGTGGTATATGGATTCTGGTTAATACGAGTAATTAGCGTTGTTGATAGGGATCTCTAAACACTTGTACAGAACAATTCGACACGATATTGCTTTAAATTGGGTAAATCAAATAATTTTACCTTGATTATATTTTATATATAAAGGAATAATTTTTCAGAATTATTAAAGTGCATATAAGTTGATTGTTTGGTTGTTTGAATAATCTAAATAAAAGAATAATTGTATAAGTAAAATGAATTATAAGAATTGAATTATAAATAAAGTGATTTACAATTGTGAAATAAACTTATATATATAAGAAGTGAAACTATATGAATATATTTATGAATATGAGTTGTAAGTAAAAATGAATTTAAAGTTAAGTGGAAATTTACTTTAGAATTTGGAATCTGAATTGATTTATAAGTGGGAATTTAAGTTAAGTAAAACCAAGTGATGTTTATAAAATGGAATATAACTTAAGTGATGTTGAATGAAGTTGATTTTGGTATCAAAGTAAATTAATAAAGTTAAGTGATAAATATGAACTTGAGTTATGTAATGAAATTCAACTTTAGCAATTGAATTGAATTAATGGATTGAATGTTAATCAATTGAATGTAAATTAAGTTGATATGAAATAATGGATGTAGGTGTTAATTCATTAAAATCTAATGTTATTGGAAGTTGAATAATCGAATGAAAATCAATTTAATTGAACCAATTGAAAGTAAGGATGTTAAACCAAAATGAATGAATATAAGCAAAGGAATTTGGTTGAAATTAATATACATTGGTTGTTATATGGTTGTTAGTTGATTGTATATAATTCATTAAGTGTTAATGAAATTGAAAGCTAAAGTAATTGAAATCCATTTGGGAGTGAACCAACTTGAATAAGAATTAGTGAATATAAACTAATTGAAAATGAATGTTAGTAAAAACATCCACTGTTAAGAAATCAAATGTGATTAAATTGAAAACCTAATACATTGAATATTATGAGAATATGAATGAATATTTATTGGTTATGAATGTTAGTTGGACGTTAGTTGGTTGATGGTTGAATATATATTTTTTACTGCATTTGCTATGTTGGCATATATAGTTATTATGTTGCTATATGTTGTATATCGATACTATTGTCTATATACATGATTCTCATCTATTTGTTGTGTAATAATCCGCATTTCTGTACCCCTTGAATATACACTAATCTCCATAGATTAACTCAAGATGAATAGGAATACGAACCATTAGGGTTAAAGAAGAAGAAGAAAAGGGTAGAAGAAGGTAGAAGGAGAGAGAAAAGATAGAAATAGAACAGAGAGAAAAGAAAATAGAACGGAAAGAAAACAGCATAACAACATCAGAATCTTATAATTCGCAGCGGAACAACATATAATAAATAAATGAATAATCTTTAAACAAAGAGCTATATCAGTTATTACATTACATCACATTACATTGCATCATATCATCAGAGTGTACAACAACAACAAACAAATAGCGGAAAAGAAATACTATATACTAGTAATACGTCATGCCATCCAACTTGCCTCCAGCAACTCCTGAATTCTAGAATATCTTGATAAACCTAACTCTTGACTGCCCGTGTGGAAATTGGTGGGCACCCAGAGTTTAGGAAGGAAAACAATAAACTCTGAGTCAGTCATGTGACTGGTGTGAGAACTCAAAACAGTTTATTTATCTTTTAAAATCAAAATAGAGGAATATTTTTAAAGTCAGTTCGCAATGCTTTTAAAAATGAGACTACCATAAGGCCTCCCACACACACACATACAATGCAAACGCAGAATCAGAGGAGATTTCTCCTTATGATAGTCAAAGATGCTTGATACGCATTAAAAAGAACATTTGATATTATTACTAGTGCATAGTGTAGGAAAAATTCATTTCGAAAATAAATATATAAATCTTAGCCAACATAGGTACCATTATATTATGCCTACTATAGCTACCATATTAGATGGCAGGTTCTACAACTAATACTGTACAAGGTCGTATTGTTTCTCTAGATTTCCAACGGATGGTCAGGCCAAGGAACTTCCCATTGCCACATGAGAACGCCTCTTGAAGGACGTCCCCGAGAACCTAACCGGATCTCTGCTAACACAAGGCCGGGTTACCCCTAACTGGGTAACTACTGACACGAGTATGCCATCCCCCGGTCCTTTGGGACCTTTAACCGAGCGCTCGTAATCAACATCACACCATAATAAATAAAGTGTTTCAACATGAGTAAGTATCTGGGCTCCATACGATGATGCCACCCTTTTCCAGAAGGAAATGCACATACCCTAAAGAGAGCTACCCCTCATAACCTTGCTGCATCTTTCCTGTGTTGACCATTCCGGGGTGTGAGGCTCGACGAAGTCTCGTCCACAAAGCCACGCTTTGGTACAAAGCCACGCTTTGGTACAAAGCCATGCTTTGGGTCAACAAATGATCATAGAAATGATCACAAAGATAAATGATCAAACAAATGATCATATCATAAATAATCAAACAATGATCATTTCACAGCAACACTCAGCATGTCACATTACCAAATTGGGAATATATCACTAATAACCTTCAACTATATAACCTCTGAGCTCGTACGTCTCAGAGAAGGGTGTTAAGCTAAGAGAATAAATTCTCCGCCACCAACAGAAATATATTTGAAAGAAATCAGCTTTATATCTCAATTTGTAATGTCAGACATACAATCCATACAAGTCTGTTCCGGGATCGAACAGAACCGAAGGCACTTACAAAGAAGTCTTTGCAATCCGGATAATCTCTAATCACGTCCGGATTTCCCATCACATATGTAGATCTATGTACCGGGGATCAGCCAGCGCAGAGACAATCGACAAGAAACCCTTTCGTTTTAGAAAATATCCGGTCTTCAAATGCAATTCATAACGGCGTATCACATATTCGGAATGGGTTATACGACCCCAAGGTCCTTTCCCGGTTAACCCGAATAGTGAGCGCTTATTTAAAAAAAATAAGTGTGGCATTCAATTTCAAGCAAATCACAATAAATACCCATTTGCAGGTAAATATTGATAGTCGGTTATTGAACTATCAATGGATATGCACAACATCACCAGATTCCAAATAATTTTCCAAATTATTTATTTCCCAAAAATATCTTTGCAAGGTATATATTTTCAATACTTCAAAAGTAAATCGATATTTATTTTTAAACCCATTTTCCCAATTTCATTTATAAATTCCATATTGAATTTACATTCCAAAATATTTATGAATACACGATTTCCATTCGATTTCTAATATTCATTTTCAATTTACCTTTTAAAAAGATAAATTCTCTAAACCTTTCATTTTACATTGGAAAAACGTTTCCATACTTATTTATTTATAAGTAATTCACAAGTCTTTTTATTTTCTATACTTGGAAAATATTCAATATACTTAAATCGACATTAAGTATATAGTTCATTCTTTAAGGAAATCATTTTCTTAGACATATTTATTTGGGCCAAAACGAATGTTGCGTAAAACATCGTTATAACAACCCAAAATCACTAGTATAGGGATTCGAAATTAAAATAGATATATAAATCCCAATACTATAAAAAACATTTCCTTTCGGAAATCATTTACTATAGCAACTGTGTTATAGTTCACCATTTCCTTTTATTTCTCGAAAACGTCTATTTCAACAATGAATGTTGAAATCTATGGTTTCGAATCTCAATACATTTAAAACATCGTTAGATCATTTTAATCCTATTTAAAACATCACATTCAAAGCCATTTCTTTAACAAATTATTCACTATTCAAAAACGTGAATATACTTGTTCACCAATTTCATCATTTCTATTCATTTTATTTCAAAGGATTATTCACTGTCTAAGACGTGAATATAACTCCATTAACAAGTTACAACAATTTACTTATCAAAATAAGTCGTTGCGGATTTATAAAACAATGTTTATAAATTCCATTCTATTTATTTTATAACAACTTCCTTTTACAAATTTCCTTTATTAATCTATTCGATTTATATCTCAATTATATTCCCGAAAGTCCATATTATAAGTTAAATGCTTATAATTTATTTGTTTACAAAATTGTTCTTTTAACTTCCCAAATTATAAGTCTTATAACTTATAAGATTCATTATTTATCCAAAATCTATCCTTTTAAATAACTTTACAAATTTTATAAACCTACTATTTATAAAATTCCATTTATAACTTCACCGTTATAATCCTATAGATTTCATTCATTTATGAAATTCATTCTAACACTTATAAAAGCTCGTTTTACAATTCCAATATTTTTAATTTATAAATATCAATTTATAAATCTTTTATATGGATCAATTTATATTATTCTTTTAAAACGTCTTTCAACTCATTTATAATTTCATCGTTCTCTTAGATTTACAAAATAATCAAATTTCATAAATCCTATATTTAACCTTTTTATAATAAATTCAGAAATCCCAATTTTAACTATTTTATAAAATCATTAATCCCATATTTTCAAAAATCAACTTTTAACTGTATTTCTCAAAAATCATAATTTTTATACATTAAAATTATAACGTTTATTTATTTAAGATGAATCAATTCCAAAAATATTTTATAAACGTATACTTTCAAAAATCACTTTAGAAATCCCTTAAAACCAAAATCGTTATTTTTAAACTTCAAAATTGGATCTGATGATGCAACACATCAAATAGTCAACCACGACTTTCCAATATCATATATCGATATGATAAACAATCAAATATCACAATATATATAAATAAATAAATAAATACGGTTGAGGAATCCAGTTGGATCCCTCCAACCTGTTTCCCTACATCCACAGACATTAGCACAATACCCATTCCACTTCGAGGTGGAATATCGCGGTATATGGGATTTATAAAATATTATCCGCTTAATAGGCCGCGCAATAGGGTCTCATCCGCTATACAATGCGGGAAATCAATCAACTGCAATATATACATATGCCAATATATATATATATATATTGCTATATATATAGATATATCCTACTATATCTAATATCACAACCAAACAACAATCAATAAATAACTGCAAATCCAACTTTAAATTTTTGAGTGAGAAGTTCTCACCTTTGCTTTTTATTTGCAATCCATTTCCTTGACTTGATTTTCTTGATTTATACCTTGTATAAATATTTACACAATTTATTAATATTCGAACAGATCGAATAATAAATTTTCATTTGATAATTTTGATTCATCGGTGATTTTCTTTTTATATCAATTTCTTTTAAATAATTATAAAAAATTAAGTTTTAATCTAAATTCCCTTTAAATAATCTTTTAGTAACTGAACAAATTAAGTAAGTAAATTTGGATAAATAATTTTGATTAAATTTATGTATGTTAACCCTCAATTTTCTACGACTCAAAACTGCACGACTCAAACAAGTTACGTGACTTAACGAGTCAAGGATAGGTCGACCTAAAGGAGTCAACGACTTAAGAAAGCGGACGGTCTACGACTCAAGTTATGGACGACCTAACGGTTTAGCGAGTTGAAGGACTTGGTGACTTACGACATAGAGAAATCTGTGACTCAACGGTTTAGAAGAGAAGGGATGCTCCACGACCTAAGGCATCCATGACTTAAGGTTCCAACGACTTAAGAGGGTATACAGTTTACGACTTAAGAAAGCCCACGACTCAAGGACAGGATGACTTAACGGTTCAAGAGAGAGCACGACTTAAGAAGGAAATGAGTTAACGACTTAGAGCTATCTGCGATTCACGACCTAGCATGTGTCGTGAGCGACTTAAGCAAATGAGGCGCTGCTCCTTACTTAACACAGTGACCTCTTAACTCGTACACGATTCAGGACCTGGGTTATTATCTGAAGGGAGCTAGCTTATCAGTTAAATCGTACACGACTCACAACCTAGCTTGAGTCGTCCACGACCTAAAGCTACTGGGTGAAGGTTCAATGCCGCATCAAAAGGACCAGTTGACTCATTTGCGACTTAAATGATGACTCGTGTGCGACTTAGGACTTGTACATACAAACCTTTGTGAAACCATGGAGGGGCTAGATGAGTCGGCCACGACTTACCTTAGACCGGTCACGACTTACGACCTAAGGGGGGATTTCCCTATAAATACCAACCTACCTCAAGCATGAAGGGGGACTTTTGGCGGATCTCTTTAAGCGCCGATACTCTGCTGAAATCTCGACTCACTCGACACTTCAAGTACGAAAGGCATCTCAACTAACTTCGAGAGGAAATCTAACGCAATCTACATGGATTCAAAGAGTTCTTCTGCATCAAAGTTCTAGTTGTTTGTCGCATCAGAATTGTAATTGAAGCTTGTTGTAAAAGTTGTAATCAATTCAGTAATAAAGAGAGTTAAAGTGGACGTAGGCTTACCCTAAGCCGAACCACTATAAAAGTTGTTGTCTTTTCTGCTTTCTATGTGATTTTTCTACTTGTTTTTAGTTCCCGTGTTCACGGGTGTTGCTTTCGCTCAACATCAATCTACACCGGGGTGTTAGCGTCTGATTTTTTACGTTAACATTTTTGGTGCTTTCACTGAGAATTGAACTCAGGAAACTTCCACCATTGCTCCGCAAAGATCTGTTGAAAGGATTTCTTTTAAAACCAGAGGTTTATTGGAAATAATGGCTCCTGGGAGAAAACGAAGTTCTGTAAGATCCGACAATGTCCAAGAGAATACTGCTACCTCTCCTCCTTCAAGTCAAGCAGCTCCAACTATTGGAGTTACGCGAGCTGAATTGGACGCCGTAGTTTTGGGGCTGAATCAACAATTGAATGCTCAGAATGCGCAGTTGGAAGCCCAGAATGCCCTGATCTTGAGTAAGTTGAATGATCTGCTAGGGGCAAATCGTCAACGGGTTAATAATGATGGGAACCCTACTGTGGGAGTTCAGGATGTTGAAGGGAACATTTCTCAAAGAGCCGTAGGCCCTGTAGAAAGTACTCCTCCTCAAGCTGGAGGATCAGGGCCGCAGCCGACCCTCCGTGAAAGATTTTCAAGGCAGAATTCAGGGAGAGTGGCTGATGTGTACCCTCCAGAGCCTCTAAATGATGAAGAGTATTTTTCGGGTATGGTTCGTCAAATCATGAAGGAAAATATGCGGAGAGATGAAGATGAGAAAGAGTGGGGTTTTGCTCCAAGCAAAACTCCATTTACTGAAAAGATCTTGAAGGCAGAGTTCCCAAGGAAATTCGTTCCCCCTACTATTCCGGCTTACAAGGGGACGAGTGATCCTAACGAGTTTCTGTATAAGTACGACTGGCATATGACTGGTGCCAGGGCGTCTGATGAAATTAAATGTCGATATTTCCCGGTATATCTCGAAGGTGTGGCTCTATTGTGGTTTACAAAACTGCCGGTCAGGTCCATCGATCAGTTCTCCGATTTGACCCGGAAATTCAAGGAGTAATTTTGATTGTATGCTTCTAAAGCAAAGGATATAATGTCACTGTCAAGTATAGAGCAAAATCCGGGAGAATCCATCAGGTCATTTTTGAATCGACTTAACATAGCTTTGGCCGAGGTAGATAATGCTGAGCCACGCATGGTCCTAACATACTTGATGAGGGCGATTGACAAATCGAGTGAATTTGCAAAATGGTTGAAAATGAAGGAACCAAACTCACTTGACAAATTCTACAAGAAAGCGGATGAATTCATGCGCTTGGAGAGTCTCCAAACACCGGCTAAGGCGGTATCGGCAGAAGCCGGGAACAATGGTGCTGCTTCGAACAAGAAAGAACCTAACACTCAGAAAAGGGGAAATGATGGTGGAAAGAAACAGGGAGATGCTAAGAAAGGTCGTCCTTTCAATTTCACACCCTTGACCGATACCTCTGAGAACATCTTTTTTGCGACCAAGGATGATGTCAATTATCCGACACCACCTAAAATGAGAGTTGGGATTAGGATGGAAAAAAGTGGAAGGTTCTGCCAGTTCCACAACCATCCCGGCCATGACACCAACAAATGCCGTCAGTTGAAAGAGGTAATTGAACAACTCTTGAAGGAAAACAAACTCCAGCAGTATGTGAAAAGGAACAGAAATGCCCCAGCTTCGTCAACTCAAGGACAACAAGTTCCCGTTCACCGTCCTGCCTCGAGTGAGAAGGCCGTAGAGCATGAATCGGAAAGACCTGTTATCAATATAATAACTGGAGGACCTCACCCAGCAGGCAAAAGCTGGGGCGAGATGGAAAGGTATGCCCGGGCCTCGAGGCATGTACCAGCTGAAGAGAATGTTTTTGTTTTAGAGAATGATGCGCCTTTAAAGCAACAAAAGACTTCCACAGATGATATTGTATTTAGTGCCAGAGATTCCTTGGGTATCGAGGCTCCTACCATAGATCCTCTGGTCATATCCGTTGGTATTGGGCCGGCTACTGTGAGAAGAGTTCTAGTTGATTACGGAGCTACATGCAACATCCTCTTCAAGAAAACTTTTGATCAAATGAAGATTCCAATGGCTGACGTTCAAGCTTCATCACTTAAGATTGCTGGGTTTGCCGGAGAACCCAAACAGCCGATTGGGACCATAGATTTGTTTGTAGAACTCGGAAAGGGACTGAGGAAGGTGGCTCGAAAGAAAACCTTTATAATTGTTGAAGAATTCTCTGCCTACAATGCCTTTTTAGGCCGAACGACTCTTGCGGCGTTTAAAGTTGTTCTTGCCCCCATGGTGTCTGACCATAAAATTCCCCACAGATAACGGAGTTGGCGTGATTAAGGGAGACCAAGATGCGGGGCGAGAATGTTATCTTACAGAGCTGCGTGAATCAAGGAAAAGAGAAATGGGAAAAGGTGCGGCGGCTCCAGTCCGCACCAAGGAACCAACCTTGTAGCAATTACAGGGTGGACCCTGCACTGGCGAATGTAGTGGCGCACGAAGAGAGATGGATCCAAGGAAAGCCAGTGCAGGGGAGAATAGGGTAGTACCAGTAGAGGTAACAGTGCCGGTGCCCGTTGACCCAAAGGACCCAAACAAAGTGCTTAATGTGGGTTCACAACTCAACACAACAGTTCAGAATGTTCTGATTTCATTTTTGAAGGCTAATTTGGATGTGTTCGCTTGGACTCATGCTGACATGTGTGGAATATCCCTAGAGATTGCAGTACACACTTTGAACATTGATCCAAAGTTTACACCTGTCAAATAGAAGAGAAGAACCCAGGGTCCTGAGAGAACGGCAGCGTTAAAGGAAGAAGTGGATCGGCTCATGGAAAACGGTTTCATCAGAGAATCTACTTATCCAAATTGGGTATCAAATCCAGTGCTGGTGAAAAAGGCTAACGGAAAGTGGAGAGTATGCATTGACTTTTTAGATTTGAATAAAGCCTGCCCCAAAGACTGTTTCCCGCTGCCCAGGATCGATCAGTTGGTGGATGGGACGGCAGGACATGAATTGTTATCTTTTATGGATGCATACTCCGGATATAACCAGATTATGATGCATGAGCCAGATCAAGAGGATACGAGCTTCATCACAGATGTTGGTCTCTACTGCTACAAGGTCATGCCTTTCGGACTCAAGAATGCAGGGGCAACTTACCAAAGGCCTGTCAATGCCATGTTTAAACCACAGATTGGCAAGACAATGGAAGTTTATGCTGATGATATGCTAGTAAAGTCTAAGAAAGCAGTGGACCACATGGATCACTTGGCAGAGATATTTGCAGTACTCCGTAAGTACAGAATGAAGCTTAATCCCCTGAAATATTCATTTGGAGTGGAGTCCGAAAAGTTTTTGGGTTTCATTGTGAGCGCTAGGGGTATTGAAGCCAATCCAGCTCAGATCACTGCCCTGAGAGAGGTCAAGGCTCCTAGAACGAAGAAGGAATTGCAAAGTCTCAATGGAAAGGTTGCTGCTTTGAGTCGGGTCATTTCCAAAGCTACTGACAAATGCATTCCATTCTTTGATGCTCTGAAGAAAGGAAGAAAAAACTTTGAGTGGACTCCTGAATGTAAGAAAGCATTTGATGAGTTGGTTCGTCATATGGAAGTGCCTCCGATACTTTCAAAACCTGACAGTGGTGAAGATCTCTTCATATATTTGGCGATCTCATGGCATGCTCTCAGTGCAGCGTTGGTACGGGAAGACGCAAGGATTCAACGCCCAGTCTATTATATCAGCAGAAGATTCACGGGGGCAGAGATGAACTATTCAAGATTAGAAAAGCTCGTGTATTGTCTGTTGATCGCATCAAGAAAATTGAGGCCGTATTTCCAAGCTCATCCCATCAAAGTCCTCACTGATCAACCTCTAAAGCAAGTCCTATTCCGTCCTGAGACTTCGGGTCGTCTCTTGAAATGGAATATTGAACTCAGCCAATATGACATCACTTACCATCCCCGAAAAGCAATCAATGGACAAGCTTTGGCAGATTTCATCGCAGAATGTACGGATAAGGGTGATAGTGAGGAAGAAGTCACTGATAACGTCCCAATCCAATGGAAATTGTATGTCGATGGCGCAAGGAATGATTACTGTTCCGGAGCAGGTGTTGTCCTTGAAACCCAAGAAGGGCAATCGCTATGTTATGCGCTGAGACTAGAATTCCCTTCGATAAACAATGAAGCTGAATATGAAGCTCTCATCGCTGGTTTGAGGATCGCTAAAGAACTAAACATCAGGGCATTACAGATCTTCAGTGATTCTCAACTTATTGTTTGCCAAGTCAGGAAGGAATTTCAAGCTAAAGGAGGGAATCTACCCGTCTATTTATCAAAAGCCTGGGAGATCCTTCAAGATTTTGACCGTTATTCAATAAACCATATACCCCGAGAAGAGAACATGAAGGCGGATTCTCTCGCAAAGTATTTAAGTACTGGTGAAGCTCAACTATTGGGATTAATTCCGGTCGAAGTCTTGTCAGCTCCAAGCACAGATGAAATGGATGTTGATTGGATTATGAATGTATCCCAAGGTCAAGAATCATGGATGACTCCGATACTTGAATATTTGCTCAATGGTTCTTTGCCAGAAAGTTCAAAAGAATGACAAAAGCTGATGAGGAAAGCCTCTAGATATATAGTTCAAGATAGTCGTTTGTACAGACGAGGATTTTCAATGCCATTACTCCGATGCGTGACAAAGGAAGAAGCAAAGACAATTCTAACTGAAGTACACGGGGGAGAATGTGGGGATCATACAGGCGGTCAAACTTTAGCAAAGAAAATCCTCCATTATGGATACTTTTGGCCAGAAATAAATCAGGATGCTGCTGACTATTCCCGAAAGTGTGATAAATGCCAGAGATTCACTCAAATTCCTAGGGCACCTTCCACTGAGCTAACACAAATGGACAGTCCATGGCCGTTTGCTATCTGGGGAATAGATCTCATTGGGCCTTTGCCGACTGCCAAATCGGGAATTAAACATGCTATCGTTGTTGTTGATTACTTCACTAAATGGGCTGAAGCTGATCCATTGGCTACTGTTACCTCTAAGAAAATGATAAGTTTTGTGACTAAAAATATCATTTGCAGGTATGGTGTGCCTCATAAGATAATCACAGACAATGGTACTCAGTTTGAAAGTGAGGAGTTCCAAGATTTCTGCAAACGATTCAAGATCTGAAAAAGCTTCTCAGCAGTGGCTCATCCGCAGGCAAACGTGCAAGTGGAAGCAGTAAACAAAATCATCAAATCAACCATAAAAAAACAGCTGGAAAAAGCAAATGGTGGTTGGGTCGATAAGCTACCGCTTGCACTATGGGCATACAGAACCACCCACAAAACTGCGACTGGGCATACTCCATTTTCATTGGCATACGGATCAGAAGCGATGAGTCCAGTGGAAACTGAAGTCCCCTCACACAGAAGGATCCATTTTGATCAAAATGAGAATGAAAAATTGCAATTGGAAGCACTTGACCTCCTCGATGAAAGAAGAGAAGAGGCCAGACTTAGAATTGCAGCTCACCAGCAAAGAATAGCCAGGCACTTCAATTCCAAAGTTCGTCAGCGCAGCTTTGAAGTTGGGGACAGTCCTGAAGATAATTATGACAGCCATATGTGTGTTTGGGCCAAACTGGGAAGGGCCATATGTTATAGGCGCGAAACTCCTTGATGGCACATTCAAACTCACAACTGTCGAAGGAGAACCAATCCCAAGAGCTTGGAACAGCAATCATTTGCGTCCCTATTTTACTTGAAAGCTTTGCGGAAATATTGTAAAAGAATATGAATATATGATTCTTGTATTGAAAGCAATTGTAAAGCAAGTGAATAATGAAAAGCTATAAAGTGGATGTAGGCCCAGTTTTTGGCCGAACCACTATAAATCCTGTGTTCTCTACTATTATAAACTGCTTTGTTTTATTTCGACATATAAAATACGTTAACTGTGTTACTAAAATGTCGATTTAATAATGCAGGCCATAAAAACAAAGCCTGCCCATCATAAGGCCAAGCGATCACTGACATCACCCAGCAAGCAAATGCTAAACCATTTAAAATTTCCATACTCAAATCCTACAAAAGAAGAGCTTCGAACAAAAGTTAGCGATGTGGATGAAAGTGGACCATTTCTAACTAACTGCAAACGTTTGTACAAACAAACAACTAGTTAAATAGCCTGTGTGTACCACCACCAACTCGCTTAACTATGAAGTATGTTTCTTTGGATAAGGGAAATTATTGGCAACTAAAAAGGGATGACACTTGCAAAAGACAACGGGGATCACCAACATGAATAGATGGCAAAGAGACATGGGCAACCAAGCATCAAACAGCAAAAGACCTCTTCGGAGGCACAAGCCCTCTTCAGAGGCACAACTCTTCGGAGGATAAAGACCTCGAGCGGGCTTAACCAGAAAAAGAGAGATCTTTCTCGATACAAAGTTGTGGACTGATCGGTCGATACACTCCCGTGAATCCGTCCAACCCAGAGAAAGAAACTCCAAACTTCCAGGCAAAAGCCCTACTCAGAGGCACACGTTTCACCGAGATTGAAATAAAACTTCCAAGTGTTGAAACATGAAAAGCCTTCTTCGGAGGCCCATTTCACCATAGTTGAAATGCTAAAAGACCTCGAGCGGGCTAAACCAGAAAAAGAGAGATCTTTCTCGATACAAAGTTGCGGACTGATCGGTCGATACACTCCCTTGAATCCGTCCAACCGAGAGAAAGAAACTCCAAACTTCCAGGCAAAAACCCTACTCAGAGGCACACATTTCACCGTGATCGGTGATACACTCCCGTGAGACGAAATGTGAAAAGCCCTCTTCGGAGGCCCGCTTCCCAGCGAACAGGGAAAAATAAAAGCCTCTCCCAAGGGGCAGAAACAAAAGACCCCTTCCCAGGGGCACAATCAAAACAAAAGACCCCTTCCCAGGGGCACAATCAAACAAAAAACCTCTTCCCAGAGGTGCAATCAAACAGAAAGACCTCTTCGGAGGCACACGTTTCACCGAGATTGAAATAAAACTTCCAAGTGTTGAAATGTGGAAAGTCCTCCTCGGAGGCACAACTCTTCGGAGGCACACGTTTCACCGAGATTGAATTAAAACTTCCAAGTGTTGAAATGTGAAAAAGCTCTCCTCAGAGGTACAACTTTTCAAAGAAGCATTTCACCAGAAATGCAAAGCAAAGATCAAAAGCCATCCACCGAGGCGCAATATAAAAAAAAGCCCTCTTCGAAGGCACACTTTAGCTTTCAAAGGAAGACTGGTTCTTCTATTCTTGAAAATACACTTCCTCAAAAAGAAGTTAAAGTGCCCTTCAGAGGCCCGCTTTACCACATAGAAGAATTCACTTGGTAAAAATGTGTGAAAGCACAAAATAAAAAGTGATATCTTCGAAGGATGAAGCGTAGAAACTCATATGGAGTGAGCTGTACTCTATTTTGAGCAGAATAGTATTCCTCCAAGTATGGAATAGTTATTCTCTAAAAGATAAGAGTACAAGTTCCCTCAAAGTATAAAATATTGCAACGAGCTTATGGTATAGGGGCAACATGGTATAGCTACATTGGTAAAAATTATGCTCGAACAACATACCACAAGCTCACTGCAATATCATATAAAGAAATTTGTACAAAAAAATGAATAGTAAATGCATTCTCAAATAAAGTCAGAAGTTTGTACAAACAAAAAGAATCATTTTATTCAATACTGTCAAAATTTTGTACAGGTACAGGTTTCAAAATAAAAAGAAAAAAAGAAAAGCAGAGGTCGGTACCCGCACAATCTCCAGCCAGTACATGCAAAAGGCAAAAAGTAAAGATAAATCGAAGCAGGATCCCTTACTTCTTCTTGCCACCACCCTTAGAGCCTTCACCTGACCTAATAGGCAGCTTTTCAGGACGGCTTGGGAGAGTCGGGGATGAAGGGAAAGGGTTACTGCCGGATCTACTTTTGCTTACTCTTCAGAAACAAGAATGTCTTTCCTTCTCTTCTTGGAAGTGACACACTTCCTCCCCCTCCTTGAAGAAGACTCACTTCCCGGAGTAACAAGAGCAGATAATTTTATGTTATCAGAAGTGGTTCGCTCCGGAGACTCCTTGCCTTCTCCAAGCCCTTCTCCCCCATGTTCTTGAGAAGCAGTAGGATCATCTAAGCCATGAAGAGCTTCTATTTGCTTCTCTTGCGACCCGGGTTGAGAGGCGGACGGTGGAGTGACCTGGAGAGGCGGTGGAGGAATAATTGAAGGGGGAGGAGTCTGAACGATGCTCGACACTTTCTCTACAGAAGAAAAGAAGTTAAAATCAGTAAAGAGAGGAGACAAAGGCTCATTGAGGTTCAGGAAATAGTCGAGAAGCTCATCGAACTCATAAGAAGCAAATGAGCAGTCTACTTGGGCAAGATTAACAGTAGAGTTACCTGGAGAAGTCGGCTTCCTGATATCAACCTCAAAAGCTTGTTCATCGGCGCTCTCTTCGCCTTCAACTCCACCTTGTGTACTTGTAATCTAAGTTGTAACTTTGACCAGGGATGGAGAATGAGAACTGCAGCCGACGATGTCGATTTCGGCCAAAGGTGAAGGCTGGACTAGAATAGTTGAAGTAGTTTTTCCTAAACGTTCCCCTTCGGCCATCTCGGCTCTTAATTTTGCAAGTTGTTCTTTTCCCTTGGCGAGAGCGGCGCGAGCATCGTCTTCCAAGTAATGCTCCTCAAGAGCTGATTCGGCATAGCCAGCACCTTTACCGCCAAGCATGTCAAGTGCGGCCTCCCACACTTTAGCCAGAGTAATTTCATACTTGGGGCCTAGAAAGGCGAGACTACCGCGGCCCAAGATGCTGTGCAGGTAGAAGTCAAATAATGTCGAGATGATGCTGGTCTTCGTTGCCTCAAGAGATTCTTCAGCTGCAATTTTTTCGACAATGGCCTCATTGCGCTCTCTTTCGGCTTTGGAGAGTTGAAGCTTAAGCATTTCGATCTCTGCCTCTTGAGAGTCAGTTTTCTTCCGAAGCTCTGCAATATCAGCAACATAGCCCTCATTGATTCTTTTTTGTACTTCGAGCTGTCTTTGGCGTCTTTTTGGCCGGCATGAGCATCTCTCACTTATTTCTGAAGCACCTCTTCTTTTTGAGTGTAAGAAGTCGAAGAAGTGGCGAGTTCTTCTTTAAGTTTCTCGACCTTCGCCTCAAGCTCTTCATTATAAGTAGTGATGCTCCTCATCTCGGTATCATGCTGCTCAAGAACCTTCTGCCATTCAGCTTTGTCATTCTCCATAGTAAGCATGGCCTCGAGGTTCGCACGGTTTACCCTTTGAAGCTCGTTAACAAGCTTTTGCCAGTTCGACAACCTTTTAATATCAAGCCTGACGGCATCGAGATTTCGCAGCATGGCAGGCTTGTCAATAGGGACCAAGTCAAGATCGAACCGCACTCCCTTTAGGCACCAGTGCGGGAACCGGCTTTGCAGAGTAGCTGGGCCTGATCCAACTTGGAATTTAGGCCTACTGATTATTGTCTGAATGTATGTATTCCCGAGAGCAGGAGAGCCAGAAGGAATGTCAAGTGAGACAGGGGCAGTGACCTTTTCAAGAGTTGTAGAAGCACGCTTTTCACCGTGTCGGGCACGCTTGCTTGGGTCCTCAACTATATGGCTTTTTCCTCGATCATCATGCGACTTTCTCTTGTGAGAATCATCACCTCTCTGGGAAGAATCATGGTGCTCCTCCCTTTCTTTTCTCTCATAACGCTCTTCTTAAGCCCTTCTCTCCTGAGCCTTTCGAGTGGCTCTCTCTTTATCGGTTTCTCTGTGAACGGGTAGGTAGCACCTATAATCATATTGACTACGCCTCCCGTAGCGCTGAAAGTCGTCATAGTAAGAGCCGCTGCATCCCATCGGAGAATCTGAAATTAAAAAAAACAAGTCTTAAAAAGTCTTCAGAGAAAAGAAGCATAACTTTAGAATCTTCAAAGTACAAAGAGTTAGGAGTATAAAAGTGCCAAAAGATTCTAAGTGTGTGTGATGTGCAAACTACGCGCATCAAACTACGAACCACTCTTTGATTGCGGAGTAATCGTGGGGGTAGTAGTTAACATCAACTCTTGGGTCGACGGAGCTTGTTGCAAAGAAGAAGTCGCTTCCACTACTGAAGAAGAAACCCTAGTAGTGACAGGGTCGTCTTTAAAGATCTCCTGTAAGGTGGCAAAGAGGTCGCTCAACCCTTCGAAAGTGTCGTCCCCGCTCTGCTTGACAGGGCTTGTTTTCCCGGCTTCTTCGCCATACTCCTGTGAACGTTGGGGAGATCCCTCAGGCTCTTCTTCCTCAATGACTGGGGCAAGTGCGGATTTTCCAGATGACCCCGCAACATCGACAGTAGTAGAGCATTTCGCTAGAGAAGCCTCTAAGATAGGTTCTTTTGGTATGGGTTCGTTAGAAGAAACTGGGGCATCTAATGCTTTAGGTGGGGAGTCTGGAACCTCATGGGGGTGTGTGGAACGAGAAGGGTGAAGAAGTCCGAACTGGTAAAGGAATTCATCGTTCAACAAAAATTTCATATCCCGCTCTTCAACCGGTACAGCTACGAGCCTCTCCAGAGTTGGCTTGTGGCTGGGATCTCTAGAAGGAGGGGGAAGCGCTGAAATGAAAAAATGAAGTTAACACTTGGCAATTCGGACTTCACAAAACTCAAAGTATAGAAGAGTTAGAGGTAGATGATCTTACTTCCTTCCCTCCACACATCATAAAACCCCGGGGGGTAGCGGACAAAGAAGGATTGAGTTAAGAACCCATGGGCAGTGTCAGGGAGGCCAACAATCAATTTACGATTTCGGGCGCTTCTCACGACGATGATAGAAGGATGATCCTTAGTCCTAGTAAAGGAGCATAGGAAGCAAATCTCGTCAAAACTTGGAAGTCGGTCAAATGTTCTCCTAAATAGCACGCACAACCCCATCAGAATGGCATAGCCATTGGGGTGTAGCTGGAATGGGGAGATAGCTAGTCGACGAAGAAGATTCTTGAGAAAGTTGTTGAAAGGGGGAATGGCCCCGCTTAAGCACACTTGCCGGTTAACCGCTACAAAGACAGTAGGTGCCACATCAGCAGTGTCACTTTTCTCAGGAAGAATGGCATCTGCTTCAGCAATGCCAAACTGACCACACAACTGACGAAAAGCTTTGTACGATAAGGTGGTAGGGGCTCTTTCTGGAGGATTGACTAATGAAGCTGGAATAAGAGTGGCCTCTCCGGCCTGGGCTGTTATATCTTCTTGCTGAGAAGTCATTCTACACAAGCAATTGAATATTTAAATATGAAGGTGCACGTTTCCTAAAATGTGTGAAGTGTTGTGTAAAATCAACAAAGCAATAAGCGAATAAAACTGGAATGAAAACTAGCAAGCATTTGTCAGTTATGAAGTCCAGGGTTTGTTGTTTTAAAATATGAAAGAGAAATGTAGATGCAAACAAATCAGCTCAAGATAGCAATGCTTTGCATTAATATTTCACTTTAGTTGATTGGTACACAGCATTTCATACTGTATGTTTAAGTTGATTACTCTATGTTGACTAATCTGTCATTTGATATGGGCAGTCAGCGACAGTATATTCGTCCCAATTTTCTGTGAATAATGTATTAAACAGATTGTTAGTTAACACAAGTCAAAAGTGATCTGCGAAAGAATGCAACAAAGTTCAAACAAAGCTTAAAAGTACAAGTGCTAACTCGCCAACGACTTAAGAAATTTTTTCTACGGGTCAGGTTGATTCATTGGTTCTCTGGCTAACTCGTCCGCGACCCAAGTCATTAAGTTAAGTTAGGTCGTGTTAATCTTGAGTTGTTGGAACTTTAAGTCGGCTGCGCTCTAAGTAGTAAATCGTGGAAGATAAAGGAAACTTCAAAGCAAAGCAATGAGAAACTCTCAAGTCCTAACTCGGCCACGACTCTTGGTTTAAGTCGTAAGGTATGTTAAGACGGTTCATAGTTAAGTCGCTAAAAGTTGCTGGTCACGCAGAGGTGCCAAATTATACCTAAGGCGACATTCCACTCTCTTTAGCAAACATACCCTCTTACTCCTAACCCGTTAACCTTCTAACCGTTAACCTCCTAACCCATTAACCATCTAACTCCTAATCCGTTACTCACAATGGATAACCCTAGTTCTACCACACTACTAGATCGCCTCAAATCATGAATCACTGCAAGATAGATTGAACCGCCTGCCCTAAGTCCATCAGTATAACAAAATTCGCGAGGGTTAAGGAGGAAAATCGGAGATAAAGATCAATGATGATCGGCAATTGGAAAAGAGGCAAAATATCTTACGTAGTGTGACGATGAAGATTGTAGGATCTCAATTGGTTGCGAGGTAAACTGGTTGGATCTGTTTCTGAAAGCTTCAAAGGTCAATACTGGCAGAAGAAAACACGGAAACAAGTAAGTGAAGAAGAAGCGACCTAAGCCCTTTATATCTCGAGGCAGAGGAATTTGAACCGGCACACGAGCTAAGACAAGTCGAAGCACACGACCTACGACCTAGGCGTGTACTTCGAGGGGCAAATGTTAACCCTCAATTTTCTACGACTCAAAAACTGCACGACTCAAACAAATGACGTGACTTAACGAGTCAAGGCTTGGCCGACTTAAAGGAGTCAACGACTTAAGAAAGCGGACGGTCTACGACTCAAGTTATGGACGACCTAACGGTTTAGCGAGTTGAAGGACTTTGTGACTTACGACATAGAGAAATCTGTGACTCAACGGTTTAGAAGAGAAGGGATGCTCCACGACCTAAGGCATCCACGACTTAAGGTTCCAACGACTTAAGAGGGTATACAGTTTACGACTTAAGAAAGCCCACGACTCAAGGACAGGATGACTTAACGGTTCAAGAGAGAGCACGACTTAAGAAGGAAATGAGTTAACGACTTAGAGCTATCTGCGATTCACGACCTAGCATGTGTCGTGAGCGACTTAAGCAAATGAGGCGCTGCTCTTACTTAACACAGTGACCTCTTAACTCGTACACGATTCAGGATCTGGGTTATTATCTGAAGGGAACAAGCTTATCAGTTAACTCGTACACGACTCACAACCTAGCTTGAGTCGTCCACGACCTAAAGCTACTGGGTGAAGGTTCAATGCCGCATCAAAAGGACCAGTTGACTCATTTGCGACTTAAATGATGACTCGTGTGCGACTTAGGACTTGTACAAACAAACCTTTGTGAAACCATGGAGGGGCTAGATGAGTCGGCCACGAATTACCTTAGACCAGTCATGACTTACGACCTAAGGGGGGGATTTCCCTATAAATACCAACCTACCTCAAGCATGAGTGGGACTTTTGGCGGATCTCTTTAAGCGCCGATACTCTGCTGAAATCTCGACTCACTCGACACTTCAAGTACGAAAGGCATCTCAACTAACTTCGAGAGGAAATCTAACGCAATCTACATGGATTCAAAGAGTTCTTCTACGTCAAAGTTCTAGTTGTTTGTCTCATCAGAATTGTAATTGAAGCTTTTTGTAAAAGTTGTAATCAATTCAGTAATAAAAAGAGTTAAAGTGGACGTAGGCTTACTGTGACGCCCCACCTCTATACCCACGTTAGCAAAGAGTATTGTATAGACAATATCGTCTGCTAACACGGAGAATAAGGCTGGATAGGAGCGACCATGTGTAATCTTACCCTAACTATTCACTAAACACGTCGAAAAGTAGAATCACAAACAGTTCGACGTATTCAATAAATATTTAAAGCGAGACTACAATGGCTATAGGATCTATCAGAACATAATATAACAACTCAAATGTAATATACATCACAGGACAGTAAATCATCACATACACATATATAGATACATAAAAGGATATACAAAGTGATACATATCAAGTGGTATAGCAAACCACAATATACAGACGAGTTCACAAGAATACATATCAGAGTTACAACATATAAGGACTACAAGAAAGCTAAGACAAAAAGAAACTAGCGGAATAGTCCATGCGGAAGCAAAAGAGGCTAAGTCCAAAGCACCTAACCTGAAACATCTCGGTCTGACCCGAGTATAAAATACACGGGTCAGTCTAGATAACAAATCAGTTAGATAAACTAGTCAATAATAAACCTGCAAGGTCATATAGTATAACAAATATCTCTAGAGGAGATAACACAATCATCAACAAGAGATGAATCATATAGAACAAGCCTCATATCATCGGCAACATATAGAAACAAAGGATACGAATATCCCAAAACAAGCCTAAGGGCAAATAACAAATACCAATAAGGTGTACAAGTTCCACAAGGTAATCGTTATACATCATGCGGCTCAAACAGACCAACACGATGGGCGATACCAAGGGAATATAATATCAATGAAACATATGATTGCTCGAGCTCAGTACTGTACAACAAGGATCCATAAGCCCGAAGGCTCCAAACCCAAGTATCACCCATGCGACACATAAGGCCAACATCAAAGCGAAACTATATATGGCGACAAACCCGAAGGCACAAACCCAATATCACACATGCGGCACATAAGGCCAACATCAGAAGTGATACTATAGGGCGACAAGCCGTAGTGGTGAAGGTCGAAGTCCCAGTACTAGACACCACTATCTGGCGGAATGTGTCACAACTCTCGAAAAGGAATCCGAAAAGTGTTAACGTATGTCCCATAACCACTCGTTCGCACTAAACGGTTTACTATCCGTCAGCCACTTTCACACTCAAAGTAGTACAAATTTACCTCATATCATCGGTAAACTAAACCCGAAGGTCAAAACGATCAATTGAATAGGTCGGGGATTAATCGAAAGGATAAACGCACAGATTCATGGTCCGTGTTTTGCCCAACCATTTAATCACCCTTCCACTTCGCTCAACGTGTGAAAGTGTGTGTTTTAAATAGAATTTATAAATAGGAGAAACGAGCTTTTAAATGCGATTCGAGAGATTATTTTATAAAAACCCGTCGATGAAGTGAAGAGTAAGTTATCAAAGACAAATATGCAATAACAACCACTAAAAAGCAACTTGAATCGATAAAATCCGGAAAACAAATCAAAATATGCAAAAACAGGCAAAACAGGGCAAATAGGAGCAGGTCGGTCGGCCGCCTACAGGGCTCGGTCGACTGGACACTGTTCATAAAAACTCTCGGGAAGCAGGTCGGTCGACCGGAGCCTGCGCTCGGTCGGCCGAAGGCTGTTTTCCAGCACTTCTTGCCCTTATCAAATGAATTCCAAATCTTTTTCAAATCAAAGCAATAGCACATGAATATTTATTAGGAAATCATACCCAACATCAATGATAGCAAGAGAGGTAGATGTGAGTTAAAAACTCACCTTTTTAACTCAAGAACAAGAAGAAGAAGCTCAAATGCAAAGGAAAGGCTAACCACTCTTCACTCTTACTCAACAAGCTTCAATCTAAGAATAAAACACATATTTTCCTAAATTAGGTTTAGGATATTTTCTGAAATTGAAGAGGAGAAGAGATGGAGAAGATGGAGAAGAGGCTTACCTATCCTTCTCTTTGAATTTGGAGCAAGAATTTGGATTATCAAGAGCAACTAGGGCTTGGGAGTTTCTATTTCCTCTTCCTTTCCCCAATTTCAGTTGGAGCTTGAGTTTAGAAGTGAAGAGGAGTAGGAATGAATGAACGGGAGGAGATGGGCTGAGTTAGAGGGTTAAGTGGGGTTTGGGGCTGAACCCACAGCTAAAGCCCAACCAGAAAAAGTAGCAAAATTCAACTTACTCCAAACATATCAAAGATTATACTCAAAAAGATCGCAAACGACGCTTTGGACTCAATGGAAGTGGTTTCGAGCTCCAATTCGGCCGTTTGCAGAAAGTAACATTTCGGACCCCAAAATCCGACTAACGACGCTATACTTAAATAAATCATTTAAATATAAAATCGTTAAATATGCGGGTTGTTACAGATCTCCCCTCCTTACAAAATTGCGTCCCCGCAATTTCTAGAGACGATATTTGTAACAAATACATACATACAACATTCAAAAGAAAGGGAAATAAGCTTGAGATGAAAAGACATTCTCACCGTTTCAAAGCAAAGATAGAAAACCCGGATAGGATTGCTCAATAAACTCCCTGGTTTCCCAAGTACAGTCATTGGGACTAGCGAACCATTGATCTTTAACGAGCGACACGTCCTTGTTTCGAAGGTGTCGCACCTCCGTATCAAGTGCGCGAATAGGCTGTTGTACAATAGATAAGTCCGGTGAGACCCCAAGCTATTGCAAATCAAGAGAAGTAATAACAGAATCCGACTCCCAAAGACACTTCCGAAGTTGAGAGACGTGAAACACGTCATGAATACCAGATAAATGAGCTGGAAGTGAAACTCTATAAGCCATAGGGCCAATACGTTCAGTAATAGAAAACGGTCCTATATAATGAGGAGCCAATTTCCCAGTAGAACTGAAACGCATAACCCCTTTCAAAGGAGAAACACGAATAAAAGCAAGATCACCGATCGAGAACTCGAGAGGCTTCCTATGTTTGTCCGCGTAGGACCTCTGGCGACTCTGTGCCTCTTTCATTCTCAACCAGATAAGATCAATCTTCTCGGAAGAATCACGAACAAAATCTGGACCAAGAATAATCTTCTCCCCATATTCCAACCAACAAGAAGGTGATTGACATGGCCTTCCGTATAAAACTTCGAAAGGAGCCATGCCAACACTAGGCTGAAAACTATTATTGTAGGAGAAACCTACAAGAGGTAGGTGATTCTCCCAACTCCCACAAACATACTAGCACAAAAGAATAACAGAATAAGAAGTTCACCATAAAGTGCACGAAGGGGTAAGTCCGAACTTGATTGCTCATAGAATTCTATGGATTCCTAAGCTCAAAATAATTTGGAACACCGACGTGGTACAAACAATATGTCAAATGAACCAAAGCTCAACAAAATGAAATACAACAAAACGTCCGATGAACTTGGTAAAAAGATCATTCCATTCGGACATCAACAAAGAAACAATCACTTGCTGCTTACAACTAAATGCATTGGCAACACGATCCTCTTTTCGGGAATAAAAAGAATATCAAGATCATAAGATGCAAGGAACTCGAACCAACACTAGGTTCGCTATGAGAAAATAAACATTTCAAAATTGTGATTGGTGAGGAGAGAAAAATCCCTCACCCAAAAGTAATGATGCAAAATACAAAAGACGAAAACAATAGCCGCGAGCACTAGATCATAGGTGGCATATCTAGTCTCGGTAAGCTTTAATGGTTTAGAACATAAGTGATAGCACGTTTTTTTTTGCAAGAGAACGACATTCAAACCAACACGACTAGTATTGGTAAAAAGGTAAAATCTCGGTTCCCTTTGGGAATCCCAAGATAAGAGTACTGGACAAGAGTCCTTTCAAATAATCTACTTTCTTAAAACTAAAACTTTCAAATAAAATTATTTACCAAAAAGCTAAAGCTTCAAATTTTCAATTACCTTCATGAAATCATATTTCGAGAAAAATTTTCTTATTTCAAATCAATTTATTGCGTCAAATTGTCTCATCAAAGCGTTTAGGAGATTCCTATCGATAACGTTGATCAAGCGCATCGACCAGAATTCTTAAAGCACTCAATGGACAATACAATCACAAAACCATCTTTTATAAGATAAACATGTTTCTAAAAACTTTTGAAAATTCTCTTTGTTCGTTCTGAAAACACAAATCCCATTTATACTTATAAATAACTCTTATGAAAAAGATTTGTAAAAATTTTAAATTGCTAATTTCCACCCAAAACCAATAAAATACTAAAAATGGAATCATCGAGATATTCGCAGAATACTCGATTCATAAAATGGATAAGATGAGCTGGAAAAACTGAATGACACAACAAATCATTCATAAGAATTACAACGAGTGTGGAGAGCAGTAAGTGGAATGCTAACTTCCGCAACTCGTAGTCAAATGAAAACCGGTGGTAAGGTCGAGCTAAAAACACCTTAACACTACAACAAAAGATTGTTTAGGTGATAATCCTAAGACAAGACCAGAAATACCAGAAAATTCTCAAACTACAAGAATGAGAGAAACAACACTTTCCTCATCATGAGGACTTAAAGAAAAATGATGCTATCAAATTGGAAATCGAAATCACAAAGGAAGATAGAAATCTGTTTAACAGATTGAAAATATTGAGGATGAATAGTCCACTCGGGATATAGGATATGGCTTCATAATAATTAAGTCAATCCTTTCAAAAATGTCAATTCCGAAGCCTAAGCAACGCATAACATGCAAATTGGCTCGGAAAGAAGAATCTCATAAAATAATCTCGACATTAATACAAGCAAATTGAGCGTTGCGGATCCACCAATTCGGGTTCGCAATTCTCAAAGAAGTAACCATACAAGAAACATCCAAAGATAAATCATCGAAGAGCTTCTTCGATACGGAAAAAATGTGAAGCCCCCGTATCGAAGAGAGCTCGAATACAATAGCCAAGAAATAAAATAGAACCTTCCTAAACAGATGGAGAAGTACCTTTTCCCCGAGAAGAACCTCTAGAAGCATCCGTTATCTTTAGCTTGCTAGATAAAGGATTTTTCGGAACAATAGGACAAGTGAAAATACGATGGCCATCCATCCTGCAATAGTGGCAGAAGAGAGGCATAGGGAAAGCTCGAATCACATGATCAGGGGAACCACAATTGAAACACTTCCGAGTGGAAGGTGTTCCAACAGACTGAGACTGAGACTGAGGATCAGATTCAACGGGCATTTTCTTCTTGGAAGGGAAAAATTTCCGCTTATCGAATGGAAACTGCCTCTTGTTGGCGTTCTTACGAACCTCAACATCATTCCCACAATCACACTCCTTCTTGAAGGCTTCGAGATGAAGTGCCGAATCAACCAACTCCTCAAAGGAAAGTTTAAGCTGGAGCATTAAAGACTTCTTAAGACATTTCTTAAGACCAGATACAAATTTCAGATTCTTCCTATACGAGGTACTAATGAATTCAAGACCATATTTAGATAAGGCCTCGAAAGATGCAACATATTCAGAAATGGAAGAATCCCCTTGCTTCAATTCAAGAAAGCGTCGGGACAACAAAGCTTTCTCAGATTCAGGAATGAACTTGAGTTCGAATCGTTCCCGAAACTGAGTCCAAGAAAGAGCAGACTCATCAAATTCAGCTAAAAGAAGCTCGTACCAGTCAAGGGCACGCTTTTGCAATAAGCTAGAAGTTACAAGAACCCTATCATGGTCAGAAAGATCCATGCGAGAGAGAACATGCTCGTACATGCGAACCCAAGCTTGGACCTCAAGAACAATCTCGGAGCCTTTAAATGGTTTCCCTCCAAGATGAGAAAAATCACTGCACAAACGTGCGAAGGTGGACTTGCATGGAGGAGATGTTCGAGTAGGAGCTGGAGGCTGTGTGCTCCTAAACCACTCTAAAAACTGATCGGCAGACATATAGACGCCGTCTGGATGTGAGCCACTGGATTACCCAGCATCCGAGCGTCGTCCTCCGTCTCTTCCAGCCATAAGCTGAAAGTTAAGATAAGGTAAAGATTATTCCCTAGGTAGATAATTCAATATGGAATACTACGGAATTTAAATGCATTCCTAGGCATATTCCCAAATCCTATCTAACCTTTGATGGTAGAAGGAATAGAGACACACGATGATTCAAAGATTTGTACCACTTATCACACTCTGATGTATCGTAATATGTGCTCTATTCTGTGTTTATCTTATTTTGTTCTGAACTCAGCTCTGATACCACGCTGTGACGCCCCACCTCTATACCCACGTTAGCAAAGAGTATTGTATAGATAATACCGTCTGCTAACACGGAGAATAAGGCTGGATAGGAGCGACCATGTGTAATCTTACCTTAACTATTCACTAAACACGTCGAAAAGTAGAATCACAAACAGTTCGACGTATTCAATAAATATTTAAAGCGAGACTACAATGGCTATAGGATCTATCAGAATAGAATATAACAACTCAAATGTAATATACATCACAGAACAGTAAATCATCACATACACATATATAGATACATAAAAGGGTATACAAAATGATACATATCAAGTGGTATAGCAAACCACAATATACAGACGAGTTCACAAGAATACATATCAGAGTTACAACACATAAGGACTACAAGAAAGCTAAGACAAAAAGAAACTAGCGGAATAGGTTATGCGGAAGCAAAAGAGGCTAAGTCCAAAGCACCTAACCTGAAACATCTCGGTCTGACCCGAGTATAAAATACAGGGGTCGGTCTAGATAACAAATCAGTTAGATAAACTAATCAATAATAAACCTGCAAGGTCATACAGTATAACAAATATCTCTAGAGGAGATAACACAATCATCAACAAGAGATGAATCATATAGAACAAGCCTCATATCATCGGCAACATATAGAAACAAAGGATACAAATATCCCAAAACAAGTCAAATGGCAAATAACAAATACCAATAAGGTATACAAGTTCCACAAGGTAATCGTTATACATCATGCGGCTCAAACAGACCAACACGATGGGCGATACCAAGGGAATATAATATCAATGAAACATATGATTGCTCGAGCTCAGTACTGTACAACAAGGATCCATAAGCCCGAAGGCTCCAAACCCAAGTATCACCCATGCGGCACATAAGGCCAACATCAAAGCGATACTATATAGGGCGACAAACCCGAAGGCACAAACCCAATATCACCCATGCGGCACATAAGGCCAACATCAGAAGTGATACTATAGGGCGACAAGCCGTATTGGTGAAGGTCGAAGACCCAGTACTGAACACCACTAACTGGCGGAATGTGTCACAACTCTCGAAAAGGAATCCGAAAGGTGTTAACATATGTCCCATAACCACTCGTTCGCACTAAACGGTTTACTATCCGTCAGCCACTATCACACTCAAAGCAGTACAAATTTACCTCATATCATCGGTAAACTGAACCCGAAGGTCAAAACGATCAATTGAATAGGTCGGGGATTAATCGAAAGGATAAACGCACAGATTCATGGTCCGTGTTTTGCCCAACCATTTAATCACCCTTCCACTTCAATCGACGTGCGAAAGTGTGTGTTTTAAATAGAATTTATAAATAGGAGAAACGAGCTTTTAAATGCGATTCGAGAGATTATTTTATAAAAACCCGTGGATGAAGTCAAGAGTAAGTTATCAAAGCCAAATATGCAATAACAACCACTAAAAAGCAACTTGAATCGATGAAATCCAGAAAACAAATCAAAATATGCAAAAACAGGCAAAACAGGGCAAATAGGAGCAGGTCGGTCGGCCGCCTACAGGGCTCGGTCGACCGGACACTGTTCATAAAAACTCTGGGGTAGCAGGTCGGTTGACCGGAGCCTGCGCTCGGTCGGCCGAAGGCAGTTTTCCAGCACTTCTTGCCCTTATCAAATGAATTCCAAATCTTTTTCAAATCAAAGCAATAGCACATGAATATTTGTTAGGAAATCATACCCAACATCAATGATAGCAAGAGAGGTAGATGTGAGTTAAAAACTCACCTTTTTAACTCACGAACAAGAAGAAGAAGCTCAAATGCAAAGGAAAGGCTAACCACTCTTCACTCTTACTCAACAAGCTTCAATCTAAGAATAAAACACATATTTTCCTAAATTAGGTTTAGGATATTTTCTTAAATTGAAGAGGAGAAGAGATGGAGAAGATGGAGAAGAGGCTTACCTATCCTTCTCTTTGAATTTGGAGCAAGAATTTGGATTATCAAGAGCAACTAGGGCTTGGGAGTTTCTATTTCCTCTTCCTTTCCCCCATTTCGGTTGGAGCTTGAGTTTAGAAGTGAAGAGGAGTAGGGATGAATGAATGGGAGGAGATGGGCTGAGTTAGAGGGTTAAGTCGGGTTTGGGGCTGAACCCACAGGTAAAGCCCAACCAGAAAAAGTAGCAAAATTCAACTTACTCCAAACATATCAAAGATTATACTCAAAAAGATCGCAAACGACGCTTTTAACTCAATGGAAGCGGTTTCGAGCTCTAATTCGGCAGTTTGCAGAAAGTAACATTTCGGACTCCAAAATCCGACTAACGACGCTATACTTAAATAAATCATTTAAATATAAAATCATTAAATATGCGGGTTGTTACACTTACCCTAAGCCGAACCACTATAAAAGCTGTTGTCTTTTCTGCTTTCTCTGTGATTTTTCTACTTGTTTTTAGTTCCCATGTTCACGGGTGGTGCTTTCGCTCAACATCAATCTACACCGGGGTGTTAGCGTCAGATTTTTTACGTTAACAACGTAAATCTGAAAATACCTTACTGACAAAAAGTTTGTTTCAATACTAATTCTTTTTAACAAATTTATTTAACTAAGCATTTAAATTTTAAAATAACTTTTCCTTCACTGTACAAGTTTTACTGTATATTTATATATTTTCAAATATAGATTAATTAAATATTGACTTAAAATAAAAATAAAAACTTCTTTATAATTTCATCTATTCTTTACTGTAAAATGTTTACATACATTTTTTTTATTTTCTGTTTATAACTTTAAAACTTTACATATTTTTTTTAATTATTATTATTATTATTTATAAATACTGTAAAACTATTTCTTAAAAAAGTAAAACTTGTACCTCACTGTAATGATTCGAGTCCATCCAGATTCGATCGAAGTCGAACTCGACTATGTTGCTACCGAGTATCACTGCTGCCCAAATGAACCCCTCTTTCTATTTTGATGCTATGGCCATCACCGAACCGCGTGCCCAAATGAAGTCGTGACGCCGCCTGCACCCCTCCAGCTCGCTCGCGCTTGCCGCTATCCCAGGTCGCCGCCTCATCCTCGAGCATGTGCCACCACGCGGTCACCTCCATCACTTGCGACCTCAAACCCACCGATCGCCGCTTCAAATACAACGAACACCACCCCAGTGCGAACAACCTAGAACGCGATTCGAGAGACGAGGGAGCTAGAAACTAGAAAAATGGGGGGTCTCGCCACTTCGAACTGGGAACGAAGGAGATCGGCTCGATTGAATATATTCCCCTCTTTTTTTTTCAATTGATTTGAAACAGAAGAAAATCATGGCCATTAATTTTCTTTGATTTGAACGATAAAGCTTTTGTTCGTGAATGACTTCAGGAAAGAAGAGGGAGGAGTGGTTTTAAACGAGTTTGGCCATTTCTTTGCATGATCTCTTCCACGATCTCTTCACGATTTCAGGCGTGATTTTAGGCTAAAATTTTGGTACGAAAAGTAACTGATGTAACCAAATTTAAATTTAAATTTAAATTGAATTCGATTTGATTTCGACGTGTTTATACGTCGTATGCTCACATAACATCTCCGAAAAATACGAAATTTGAAATCCGGCAATAATTCAATATTACGGACCTAATGTAACTGGTTTCGTCGAATTCCAAGACTGTTCCTCGGACGGCTATTTTTAAATATCGATTCAAACGATATAATTTCAAAACTAAACAAAGAAGTTTCAAATTCAATTCCGAAGCTTCGATTATCTTCAATATTATTAATATGAATTTTACAAGCCTTTGAAATATTTTTATTCAGCTTAAAATTGAGGATTCAAATTTTTATTCAACTTTCAATTGATTAAATTCTAAAATTTAATCGCCAAATTCATTTTGAAAATTTGAAATTCAAATCAAACCATCATTCAAATATTTAAAATTAATTAAATATTTTCAAATTAAATTATTCAAAATTCTGGGTCGTTACAATCTTCCCCCCTTAAAAGAATTTCGTCCCGAAATTACAAGTTAAGAAGAATGCCCTTATCCCGTCTATCATTCTTTCACAATCCAAATAGTTTTATCAACTTACTAACCTAAATCTTTTTACTAGAGATACATTATCATTTCAACTAGCTTTCCAACTTCACTTATAAGTTTCAACCAACATTGTTCCCCTAACAATTCAAATTTAAATTCAAATTTAAATTTTTAAACTTTCAAAATTTCTCAAAAATTTTCTAACACTCTAAATTTTCGAAAAATTTCGCCAGCGTCTCCTTTGCGCGGCTAGCTCGGTACGACTACAAAATGGCACCACGGCCCCTCAGAATCAAAAAGAAAAGAGAAAGCCAAGTGGCTGGAGAAGAAAATCATCCAATTTCATACTGAAATTGAAATACGTACCTTTTTGTCGAGCAATTCAGTTTTATCTTCGAAATCAAAACCTCAATTCCATTTCTTTTAATACACCTGTATATCCTGCTATCCATAATATCCAATTCCAACATTCAAACCATTTTTCAAATTCCATTACAAAATTTTTAACATATGCTTCTTATACATTTTTACTTCACTATTGAAGTTACATATCCATTTTCATTCAATTTTACATTTCAATTTCATTTGGATTCAAGTCACGATTTCAATTCTATTTGAATTCAATTCACAATTTAAATTTCATTCGAATTCAATTCTCAATTCTAAATATTGAATTTTATCGATTAACTTTCATTTACTAATTCATATTACTACTTTAAATTAGTTTCATTCACTAATTCTTTTCAATTTGCAAATTTCGAAATCGATTTGTCATTAACTAAAATTTTCCAACAATTTTAAAAAAAATTTCTAACTCCCAAAATTCACGGAAAATTTTGGCAGAGTCTTGTAACGTTTCGGATTTTGCCCGCTCGAAAATCTACATCCATACTTTAAATCGTATTCGAAAGCCATAGATTCGACCGTTCAAATCTGATTCGCCAGATCTTATAACAAAATTAAGTAAATAACATAGCAGAATAAAAGAATAATACATTGATATACAGCTTTGATACAATATCTGTTACAACAGATGATCCAATAGATATCAATATACATCAGAGATATGATACAATAAATAGCAGCAGAAAAGAAAATAGATGATAACATCTAGCAGCGGAACAATATAACTCTAAGATAGTCTTCAAAAGAGAACTCCGAGAACTGCAACTCCATTTCCAAGAATCAATCCAACAATAGCTCGAACTCCCAATAACGATGCACCAAGATAAGCAAGAATGGTGTGATCCAAGGACTGAACTAACTCCAGATAACCTACTAATCTGACTATCTGAAAAACCCAAATCTAGACTGCTCGTGTAGAAAATAATGAGCAACCAGAGTTTAGGAAAGAAACAATAAACTCCGGATCAGTCGTAGGACTGGTGTGAGCAACAAAAACAGTTTATCTTTCAAAAACAAACAAAGAAATATTTTAAAGTTAATTCGCAATGCTTTTTCAAATGAGACTACCATAAGACGTCCCGCCACACACACAATGCAAACGTAGACTTGGAGGAGATTTCTTCTTATGTTAGTCAAAGATGCTTGATATGCATTAAAAAGAAACATTTGATATTATTACTAGTGCATAGTGTAGAACAAATCATTTCGAAAGTAGAATATAAATCTTAGCCAGCATAGGTACCATTATATTATGCTTACTATAGCTACCATATTAGATGGCAGGTTCTACAACTAATACTGTACAAGGCTCGTATTGTTTCTTTGGATTTCCAACGAATGGTCAGGCCAAGGAACTTCCCACTGCCACATGAGAACGCCTCTGGAAGGACGTCCCCGAGAACCTAACCAGATCTCTGCAAACACAAGGCCGGGTTACCATTCAAAATAGGTAACAACTGACACGAGTATGCCATCCCCCGGTCCTTTGGGACCTTTAACCGAGCGCTCGTAATCAATTCACACAATCATAAATAAAGTGTTTCAACATGAGTAAGTATCTGGGCTCCATACCATGATACCACCCTTTTCCAGAAGGAAATGCACATACCCTAAAGGGAGCTACCCCTCATAACCTTGCTGCAACTTTCCTGTTTTGACCATTTCGGGGTGTGAGGCTCGACGAAGTCATGTCCACAAAGCCACGCTTTGGTACAAAGCCATGCTTTGGGTCAACAAATGATCATAGAAATGATCACAAAGATAAACGATCAAACAAATGATCCTATCACAAATGATCAACACAATGATCATTTCACAACAACACTCAGCATGTCACATTACCAAATTGGGAATATATCGCTGATAACCATCAACTATATAACCTCTGAGCTCGTACGTCTCAGAGAAGGGTGTTAAGCTAAGAGAATAAATTCTCTGCCACCAACAGAAATATATTTGAAAGAAATCAGCTTTATATCTCAATTTGTAATGTCAGACATATTATCCATACAAGTCTGTTACGGGCTCGAACAGAACCGAAGGCACTTACAAAGAAGTCCTTGCAATCCGGATATTCACAATCCCGATCGGATTTCCCATCACATAGGGAGTTTCTATACCGGCGCGACTCGGTGCAGAAACAATCGATAGGTCATCCTATCGCTTTCGCAAATACCCGGTCTTCATCACCGGTCTTCAAATGCTATCCGTAACGTCGAATCACATATTCGGAATGGGTTATATGACACAAAGGTCCTTTCCCGGCTAAACCGAATAGTGAGCACGATATTTCAAAAACAAATGGATAATGGGATTTCAATTAAGTCACAACTTATAACCCAAAACTTTTCTTCAAATGGCTTAACAAATTACCATTTTCAATCTTTAAACAAAAAGATTCATTTTCACAACCTTTAACGGTTTAAACAATTTTCACATTTTAATCTTTTAAACAAAAGATTCATTCACAGATTTTCCAAATCAATTTTCATTTCAATTTGATTAACTTGTTAAATATTTAAATCAAAGATTTAACTTATAGCCTTCAAAACAATTTCATCTCAATTTGATTTAACTCGTTAAATCTTTAAATCAAAGATTTAACTTATAGCCTTCAAAATAATTTCATTTCAATTTGATTTAACTCGTTAAATCTTTAAATCAAAGATTTAACTTATAGCCTTCAAAACTATTTCATTTCAATTTGATTTAACTCGTTAAATCTTTAAATCAAAGATTTAACTTATAGCCTTCAAAAACAATTTCATTTCAATTTGATTTAACTCGTTAAATCTTTAAATCAAAGATTTAACTTATAGCCTTCAAAACAATTTCATTTCAATTTGATTTAAACAAATCATCAATTTAAATCTGTTAAAAATAAACAGATTTAATTCATAGCTTTCAAAAAGAATTCATTCATAACTTAGGAAAATCATTTCTCTATTCAATCTTGAAATTCCCCTAATTAACTGCAATCTCAGTTCTTATCTAAAAGTGTTTATCATTTGAAAACAACAGTTTTCATTTTGGAAATCTGATTCATTTATACGAGTTGAAATCCTTGGGTTAAATTCAAATTCCCAAAACCATACCTTTAAAATGGTTTAAATACATACAAACATGTTTATAATATCTTTAACCATAATTTCCAATCATCGAATTCAATTCCAAATATCGAATTCAAATTCAAATTGAATTATTTAAATTGGAGATTTTACCGAGTTATTCAAAATAGCTTTTATCTGTGAAAACCTTTTTCAAAAGCTTTACCGTTTAACCCAAATCCATTTTCAAAATCAATTTGAAATTAAAACTTTAATTTCAAAAACATTAAATTTAAATTATCTGTGACTTAATCGATTTCTCGTGAAATCCATATTTGTGTGTGTATGGTGTAGTCCAGGGGTTATACACAGTAGTGCAACATCAATTAATCATCACAGATCAAAATACAGAAATATAGTTGATAAGTGATATAACTATAACGCTTATCGCTCATTCACAGATTTACAGATAATATACAGGTGTATCATCAATAAATGAATAAATATACAGCTCAATTCACAGAACAAAATCTCACAGATCAGGTAAGATAATCAATTCAAGGCAAATCATTCAATATATCATTCATAAGTACGGTCAAGCATTCAATAATCATTTATAAACAGGATTGTTTAATCCAAATTAATTCAATTCATTCCCAAATAAATTTATTACTTATAAAATAATTATCAAATTCTAATTAATTAATTACAAATCATTTGATATAAATTTATTTATCAAACACTTTAATAAGTAAAGTTACTCTTAATTCATCACATTGATTAAATTAACCTTTAAATAAATTACTTACTTTAATAATTTAATTATTCTTAAATTAATTACTAAATCAATTTATCACATTATCCTTAAATTTATTATTGCTTAATCACTTGATAAATCAACTTTAATCATTGATTAATATTAAAAATCCTTAATTCACAAATTTATTATTCCTTAATAAATAAATCTTTAAACCTTAATTAATTAATTTAAACTTTTAATCACTTATTTAATTAGTCCAATTCATCACTTTATTAAATAATAAATTATCCATCTTGATTAACAAAATTTAATGAATTCCAAATCGTTAAATCTTCCTTGACTTTAAGATAAACCTCATTCTTATAAATGATTACATTATTATTATAAAAAGGGTTTTTAAACAATTTCCATTAGGTCTAAATTTGTAATTAAAACCTTTGTCTTGTATTTATCTTGTATTTATCAAAACCTGTTTATATTTAATGATGTTAAAATCTTGCATTAAACAAACCCAGGCAAAAAAAAAAACAAGTTTACCCGTGTTAAACCCGAGTTTCTTGGCCTATTTCCCCGAGCTCCACCCCCATACTTCATCTCTTCTTCACTTTTATATACTTACTTTCTTGTTGAGTAAAAACTATTTGCCCAAGTACAACCCCAGGTGCCAACCGAAGCTACACCTTCTTTTACTCGAGTATACACTCGAGGACTTAATCACCTGGAACATCAAGCTGTGCACGAGATCACCGTGCACTTGCATACGCCGTCGGTGTACTCTGGACATCGGAGACAACCCTCCATAAGTCGATCATCGATCGATCTATCGATCGAACACCACCAATTCCTGAATGAACTTGCGAATAAAAATTTGACAATTTTGAGATTCCAGAACTTAAAACCCCGAACATCCCCCATCTCGTTCAGGCGATGCACTTCCCCAGAAACCTCGAAACTCCGGCTAAACCACCCTTAGCCCCCACACTACCTTCCCCTCCAGCCACGTGACGCTCGATGCACCAAGGAAGGCACAGCGATCAAAGTTTTCCAACTCGTTCAAAATTCGAACAAAACCCTAGTTTGATCTCGCGCAATCATTTTATGCAATAGAAAAATTATCTAACATTTTTCCTATTATAATCGATCTCTAAACTCGCTTCATACAAAATGTCAACATCTAAAATCCGTGCGATCTCTGGGAATTGATTTTTAAGCAATTTTAGTTCAAAAAGAATCTGCTCTCGACATACTTGAGGAAAAATCAAAATATTTGTTTTAAAAATCATAATTTTGTATAATGATTCAAATTCAAATCCTGAAACGATAGATTGTGATACTTAAATTTTGACTTATTTTAAACTTGCTCAGTAAATTTGATTCCCAGAGTCAAAATGAATATTATTTTGTCTTAAATATGAATTTAAACTAAAGCTTATAGTTAAGCAAACAAGTTCCATTTGAAACTTAAGTTTAAATAGAGACAAGATCACCAGATTTAAATTTTTAAATCAAAACTTGTATACTGGAAGATGAAAACAGAGAACACTCTGATGGAAGCAACATACATGCCAGACATAGATATATTCACAACAGCCATCATAAGATATATATTCTTTTCAAGTTGACAAGCATGTAACCTTTATTACCTACTTAAACTTTTAAAAGTGAAGTTAGTCACCTTCCAGGTCACTATTCAGAATTTTCAAGTGGATGTTGAGATTGTAATCAGGTTTTAATAACTGAAGCGTCCTTGCTCCTTGATTCCCAGAAGTCTTCAAGTTGAAATCTTTTTAACTTTGCAAAGTTAAAACTGAGTTGAAGTTGTTACTGGTACTTTCTCTTCTTCCTTCCTCTTTTGATAATATTTGTTTGATGGTTTTAAGTAGAAGTTTTAAGTTGATATCTATTTGAATTCCATATGATATTGTTTTGGGTTCTATTTAGTTTCAAATGGTGAACGAAATGGAGATGATATACATATATATAAGAACAGACAGGCTTTGCATGTTTTATTATGCAGTTTTTGGGGCCGATGTGATATGTTAAGGCTTGTTTTACTTCAGCCATACCTACTTGTTTACATGATGATATATTTTGTACAAGGTGATATCTTTTGTTGTACTTTATGTTTCATATTTGTGAATATATGTAATGTTGTCTTTGTTTTCCTTTTGTATATACTTGTCTTGTTTATACATAGATGCTTTCAAACTCGGCTGAGATGATGTAATGGATGCTGGCCTTTATTATACTTGAATATATTTGCTTTGTTATTGTTTAAGTGTACCTGGTTTGTTTTATTTATTTACTTACTTTTCATGTTTGTTTTATTTTACAATCTTGTACTTCTTTTATTTATTTGTATTGCGATATGTTGTATATATATTACTTTGTTTTGATTCACACTTTGATATATTTATTATCTTCTTTTTGTTTTGTTGACAAATATTTTACTCGCTTTGCATATATTTTAATGTATATTTATTTCTATTCTTACATGACTACTTATTTTTATTTCCATTTATTTTTAAAACCATTTATTTAAAATTTTATTTCAAATCCAATATATACATATATATTCACATATATACAAATTTTCAAATTCATATGACTTAATATATTTTTTATTTGAATTTTGAGAAACTCGAATCAATTTATCTTTAAATTTTATAAATTTTGTCAGGACCCGATTCTTCGTCTTCCGAAAATTCAACATCGATACTCACTTTATCGACTGCCGAGCAATCGAACGACGGAAAACCGAACATTGAGGGTTTAAGAAAAAGAAAAAGACAGAAAAGATAGAAAATAGAGAGAATTGACAATAGAACGGAATAGAAAAAAGCAGAACACTATCAGAATCTCACAATTCGCAGCGGAACAACATATAATAGATAAATGAATAATCTTTAAACAAAGAACTATATCAGTTATTACATTACATTACATTTCATTACATCATCATCAGAGTGTACAACAACAAACAGCGGAAAAAGAAATACTATATAATAGTAATTACGCCATGCCATCCAGCTTGCCTCCTGCAACTCCAGAATATCTAGAATATCCTGATTAAACCTTAACTCTTGACTGCCCGTGTGGAAATTGGTGGGCACCTAGAGTTTAGGAAGGAAAACAATAAACTCCGAGTCAGTCATGTGACTGGTGTGAGAACTCAAAACAGTTTATTTATCTTTAAAATCAAAATAGAGGAATATTTTTAAAGTCAATTCGCAATGCTTTTAAAAATGAGACTACCATAAGGCCTCCCGCACACACACACAATGCAAACACAGAATCGGAGGAGATTTCTCCTTATGATAGTCAAAGATGCTTGATACGCATTTAAAAAGAACATTTGATATTATTATTAGTGCATAGTGTAGGAAATATTTCGAAGGTAGAATATAAATCTTAGCCAACATACGACCATTATCGTATGCCTACTATAGCTACCATCTAAACAGTGGTGACCAACATAAGTAAATGGCAGGTTCTACAACTAATACCGTACAGGTTTCGTATTGGGAATTGGATTTCCAACGAATGATCAGGCCAAGGAACTTCCCATTGCCACATGAGAATGCCTCTAGATGGACATCCCCGAGAACCAAACCGGATCTCTACCAACACAAGGCCGGGTTACCCCTAACTGAGTAACAACTGACCGAATATGCCATCCCCCGGTCCTTTAGGACCTTTCAACCGAGCGCTCGTAATCAATTCACACAATCATAAAGTGTTTTCAACATGAGTAAGCATCTGGGCTCCATACCATGATACCACCCTTTTCCAGAAGGAAATGCACATATCCTAAAGGGCGCTACCCCTCATAACCTTGCCGCATCTTGCCTGTTTTGACCATTCCCGAGGTGTGAGGCTCGACGAAGTCACGTCCACAAAAACATACTTTATACAAAAGCCATGCTTTGGGTCAACAAATGATCATAGAAATGATCACCAAGATAGACGATCAAATAAATGATCCTATCACAAATAATCAACACAATGATCATTTACAGCAACACTCAGCATGTCACATTACCAAATTGGGAATATATCGCTGATAACATTCAACTACATAAACTTTGAGCTCGTACGTCTCAGAGAAGGGTGTTAAGCTAAAAGAATAAATTCTCCGCCACCAACAGAAATATATTTGAAAGAAATCTGCTTTATATCTCAATTTGTAACGTCAGACATACAATCCATACAAGTCTGTTCCGGGCTCGAACAAAACCGAAGGCACTTACAAAGAAGTCCTTGCAATCCGGATATCCACAATCCTGATCGAATTCACCATCACATATGGAGAACTCTATACCGGAGCAACTCGGTGCAGAGTCAATCGACAGGTCATCCAATCGCTCTCGCAAATACCGGGTCTTCAACACCGATCTTCAAATGCAATTCACAACGACGTATCACATATTCGGAATGGGTTATACGACCCCATGGTCCTTTTCCGGTTAACCCGAATAGTGAGCGCGTATTCAAAAATAAGTGTGGCATTCAAATTCAAACAAATCACATCAATTACCCATTCAAAGGTAAATATTGATAGTCGGTTATTGAACTATCAATGGATATGCACAACATCACCAGATTCCAAATAATTTTCCAAATTATTTACTTTCCAAAATATCTTTACAAGATATAAAATTTCGATACCTCAAAAATAAATCAATATTTATTTTTAAACAAGTTCCCCTTTTTATTCATAAATTCCATAGTGAATTTTCATTCCAAAATATCCATGCATATACGATTTCAATTATTCATTTCAATTTATCTTCAAAAAGATAAATTCTCTAATATTCACTTTATATTGGAAAACATTTCCATACTCATTTATTAATAAGTAATTCACAAATCTTTTATTTTCAACACTTGGAAAATATACAATATACTTAAATCGAGATTAAGTATATATTTCATTCTTTAAGGAAATTATTCTTTTAAACTTATTTATTTGGGCCAAAACGAATGTTACGTAAAACATTGTTACGACAACCCAAAATCACTAGTATAGGGATTCGAAATTAAAATAGATATATAAATCCCAATACTATACAAAACATTTCCTTTCGGAAATCATTTACTATAACAACAGTGTTATAGTCCACCATTTCCTTCTATTTCTCGAAAACGTCTATTTCAACAATGAATGTTGAAATCTATGGTTTCGAATCTCAACACATTTAAAAACATCGTTAGATCGTTTTAATTCTATTTAAAACATCACATTCAAAACAATTTCTTTAACATATTATTCACTATTCAAAAACGTGAATATACTACGTTAACAAATTTCATCACTTCTATTCATTTTATCTCAAAGGATCATTCACAGTCGAAAATGTGAATATAACTCCACTAATAAGTTTCAACAATTTACTTATCAAAATAAGTCGTTTGCGAATTTATAAAACAACGTTTATAAATTCCTTTTATTAACCTATTCAATTCACAATTCAATTATAAACCAAAGGTCTATATTTTAAGTTAAACACTTAAAATTTATTTGTTTACTAAATCGTTTGTAACGACCCGTATTTTTAGCTATTTTAATTAGAAAATTTAAGGTGATTATTGAAGGAAAATGATTATTAATGTAATTTGTTGAATAATTAAATATTTGAAATTATTTGAATAATTGGATAACGGGTTTAATATGATTAAAAATGATTTGTAAAATTCTATTTTATCATATTAAAGTTAGAATGATGTTGTAGAACTTTTAAAATCGAATTGAAAGTAAATTTGTGAAAATTGAATATTTTAATATTTAATTGACGAGTTAAAATAGCCATTTTTCAAACAGTCTCGGATTTCGATGAAACTTGTTTGATCGGATCCGTAATAGTAAATTATGGTAGGATTTCAATTTTCGTAGCAATTGGACTTGTCGTTTGGCCGTGCGAGCTTGAAACGCGTAGAAATTTAATTTCGAATTTAATTAAAATAATCGACTTCGAAAAGCTATCTTCCAGATATGATCGAATTAGGCCTTGAAACTAGTTCCATTGCGTCCGGAATGGGGGTAAAACCTTATAAACGCCTGGCGGCACGTCTCGATTGGAGTTCGGATGATTTTGGACCTACCTATATAAATACGCACGCAAACCGAGACAGTTTTATTATTATTTTAATCCAGAAACCCTAATTCTAAATCATGGCCGCCACCTATTCCATGGCCAGAAATTGCCGATCTTCTTTTCTTAATATCTCTTAATCCGTTTGACGAAATCGAAAAATTCCAAAAGCAAAAGTGTAAATCTCGACGAGCTCTTCAAATCCATACGGTTGATGTATGCTAATTTTTCATGGATTCGTCCAGATCCGACTTGGAAGTGTGTACGTATTTCCTTGGATTGCGTGCAAACGACGGCGAATGACGGGATGAAACTTGGCGCGTAGGTGGCTCTGGTGAAGGGCTTCGTGGTGGCGCTAGCTGATCGTTCTGAAAGTCGACGAGGTGGTCGTGAAAATTGCTTGAAGATCGGCGACTAATGGGTTTGCATACGTGAATTTCACGTTGGGGAAGAAGCGCCAGAATCGCGGAGATGAGAGCTGCGCTGCAGTGCAGATCCGAAAGTGCTTGGAGCTCATTAAAATTTTATGTTAAATCGAACGCGTTCGATTTGATTTAAAATCGTAAAATCAAGGTGAGTGTTTTATAATGCTCACAACGTACTGAATATCTTTATGCTAGTTAAATTTGACATTATGCATAGTTATGATTTTTATTTGTTGTTGTTTGATAAAATTTAATTATCATATTGATTGTCATTTGAATTCACCGTTAAAAAAATTAAATTGACGGTTAAATTTAAATTAAAATTGAATTGCGATTAAATTACCTGACATTGATAAATATGAAATTGCCGTGAATTGTATTGCCTATTGGATGATGTATTTCGATGGATGTTATTGGTTGATATTTAAATGTTTGGATGTTTATTTGTTTATATATATCCTGCTATGCATATATATGACACTGTGATTGATTTAAATGATATATTCATCCCTGACATTTAATTGTAATAACTAATCACTTGGCCATAGGTTAGAAAATTATATACGGACATCGAGTTGGATAAATTAAATGATTTTAAAAGTTGTTTTGAAATTATTTAAATGAATTGATTTTAAGAATAAAATCCAATTTATGGAAATTGAATTATTTTGAATTGGAACTCGAAATGTTAGAATTTAAACTTGGTAAACGAAATTATTAAAAAAAATCGAAGTTTAGATTTAAATTGAAAATTGAAATACGGTGTAAATTTTTGAAAGTTGATATGTTTTAAAAGATTGGACTTTTAATCGAACTCTGAATATTTCTAAGAAAATTGATATGAAATGATATCTCAAGTTTGAGTTTGGAATTGAAAATTTATTTGAAATTTAGATTTAAATTAATTTGGAATTGAATTGAAATTTAAAGAAATTTGTGAATTGAAATCGAAATTTACGTGGAACAGAAATTTATTCAAGTTAAAATTGGAATAAATCGATTAAATCGAAATGGAATTTGGATTTGATTTCGATAGGAAATTTGGGAAGTTGACAGGTTTGACTTTGGAATTATTTATCAAATAATTTTTGATTTTTTCCAAACTATTTTATATATAAACCATTTTATATTCAAATTATTTACGATTAAACTATTTAAATATTTTCTATTAAACTATTTTGAATTATTTAACTATTTTAAACTATTTAAACTATTTTCTTAAATTCAAACTGGTTAAAGAGACGGAAATGTTATATTTAAACCTTTGGTTTAAATACGAACTAGGTTAAAGTAGAGATTATAACCTAAATTGAATTCGAATCAAATTTTGAAGTGAAATTGATTTATCGGACAAAATTGATAATTTTGAATATATGATGATTTTGAAATGGATTTGATTTTAAAGCGAATATGATATTTTGTTATCAATCATGAATCAATTTGAAATATAAAAGAGCTATCAGTGTAATAATACGTAGTTATTAAAGAGACCGGGATCGGATATGGACATACTCTCTATCGATACCGAAAACAACTTTAATAACTATTATACGTGGAGTGTTGATCCAGAATGAAGTGGATGGTTTGGTGAACGCGTTGACTGAAGAAATAGAACGATATTGGATGACCCTTGACATGACTAAAACAGGAGCCGCGCCGGGCCATTGAGGTTCGCCACCTCTAGCGGACACACTTCTTCGATACCATATCTATTACATTTGTGATTTGATTTGGGTGCACCCCTTGATTTGGGAGTGTTGTTTCGCGGTGTTGAGGTAGTAGCTGCTATGCTCAACATCAGTCCGGATCACGCAACTACTAGTATCCTAGTTGGTATCGCCTCATGTACCTTGTCATACTGATTATCCTATTCGCGACCACTACGTTTTTGTTTGTACCTTGAGTATATGGATTGCCCTCTGGTGACTTCCGGTTTTGGGGAAACTACGGTCTTGTATATGCTTTTGGGAATATAAAATGTGTTAAGGGGGATTATGGTAACGCCTTAACGCTATTTTGATACTTTATATTACTGATAGACATTATCTACTTAGCGTACATTACTACCTAGTAGATAGTTTAACGGATCCTTGAAAGGTGGAAAATCCCGTAACATCTCTTAAGTTATTGCACGCACGTTGACACTGGATATGAGATGTCAAACCCCATAAACATCTCTGACGCCGTCACACTCATATTTATTTACGATTAATTTAACTTTCATATGGATATTTTAGTCCAGACTCGAGTGTTTTGTCTTTTCATTACGCTTGGGTCAGTCCTGAGTTTTCAGATTTTTGAAGATCTATTCTGGAGGACGAAGACGAAGATTTGGTATACTATTACTATTATTATCTGTGCATCATGTTGTCTGCTGCATTATTTATTTGTTCTGTTGTATATGTATAACTCTGATAAATGTTGTATAAATAATTGTCTAAGTATAGTAAACAGCTTCATGAACTGTTTATTTGACTATTATATTTTATCGTTCCGCTGCAAGATTCTGTGTTGTTTCATTTCCTTTATTTCTTTTCTTTTCTTAATTACCCCAATAACCATCTGCCTTTTTTTAATGGTTTGGAACCGGCATGTGTATTTGATCGTCGGTTTAAACTGTCCAAAAAGGCGGGTCGTTACAGTTGGTATCAGAGCTTTGTTTTAGCAATAAACCTTGGCTCTAGTGGGGAATAACTCATTGAAATAGAGGTAAACTATATGAATGAGTTGAGTGTATATGAGAGAGCGTACTTGTTATTTGATATAAAATGGTTTTATATTGTGTTAATTTGTTCCGTTGAGTATTTATGAATTCTGATCGATACTTGGGACGCCAAGGCGTCGATAGGAATTTATGAACACTCGAATAGGACAAACCAACACAATATCATTTTGGAATATATTTTATATAAAAGAATTATTTGAATATTTATTCATTTTGATTGAATTGATTGTTAGGAGATGATAATATTAGATTATTATCGTTATTGTTTGATCAGTCAATATTTACAACAATTGATTAAATAACAATGGATTTAGGAAAATGAAATCTTGTAAACACAATTGATAATGAATATAAATGAATTTTAACTTGGATTTGGGAATTTAAATTCCGGTGTTTGAGATTGACTTACAAGAATTTGAAAAAAATATAATATGAGCATTATATGATAGTATAATTGAGTTGAAATTGTTTTCGAAGGATTTTTTTTATGATAAGTGTTATATTCCCTTCTCTTGACGCTAGAAAATGATTTCGATGATGTGTGCACGCATCATTGGCGTTTATTTTCGAGAGTCCGAGTGGGCTAGACCACTTAATAGCTTGTCTAAACCTTGTTTTGACTCAAATTTTATTTTGTTTTGCATTCTCTATAGTATGATTTGATATATAAATTATATAAGTATATATTATTTCAAACCTTGATTTGAAATGAAACCGGGATTGGAATTCTTAAGTTCTTTAATAATTAATGATTTTTTTTTATGATTGAAATGAATTTAGACTTGAATCATTAAGGAACTTCTGAATTGTGAAATGAGAAATGAACCTAAGAGCTAAGTGAAAATATCAATTGAAGTAGAAATCCGTAGAATTAGGAAATTATGAACTTAAGATAAAATTGAAACTGTAAAACTCGCATAATATTAAATTTCATTCTATAGCTTAGATATAACTTACCAAAATACTTAAGAAGTTCAAAAATGTTATATGAATTGTTAATTGGATAATATACAAGTATAGGTTTGAATAATGAAATATGCATTTAATTAATGGTTTGCAAATATAAATAAAATTGTTAGTAAATAATTGGAATTTAAATTAACATTTAAAGGTGATTCACAATTATGTTAATATAAAATGAAAATACTATATGTGAATGTAAATGTGAAATTAAATTATAGTGAAATTTAAGTAATGACTTAAGAATTGATAAATTGAAAATTCAACTTTAAATTAAAAGAAGTTGTATGTTGTTTAACTACATTCTATTTGCATAACTATAACTTACCAAATACTTAAAGGGTTTAAAATGCTAATAAGGATAAGTGGTGAAATAATATACCAGTGTGAGAGTGAAAAATAAAATGTAAAGATCTATTGATAGTTGTAAATATAAAAGAAATTTAAGCTGTAAAATGAATGATACATGTATAAGTGAATGAATAAAATTTAAACTTAATGAAATATAAAATTGGTAAATGGAAACTAATTAAATTTGAATATAACTAAATGTCAATAAACTTGGAAGTGTATGAAATTAAAATTGACTTGGAAATGTATAATTGATTTAGTGTAGATTTTGGATGGATGTTAATGTTTGATATGCATTGGTTGTTAGATGGATGATAATTGATTAAGTAGAATTCATTAGTGTTAATGGAATTGAATAAACGGAATAAAATTTTAAATAATTAAATTCAAATTGGGAGCAAATTGACTTGAATTAAAAATGTGAATGAAACAAACTTGAATAAATCGGAAACAAATTGAATGTAAACCTATTGCATGGATGAATAAGAAAATAGATGACTTTGTGTTTATGATTGTTCTTTAGAAAATTTGAAGTTTTGATGTTTTGTACTTTGAAATAATAAAAGCAAATTTTTGGAAGAAAAAAAAATCCAACATTGTCCAATATATGCTGAAACGAAAACAACCATAACTTTTAATTGGCTAAACAGAATTCGACGATTTTGGACTTTTAGGAAAGCTTAGAAACTATAGCACAACTTTTTTTAGATAACTTGAGAAAATTCCTTCGTCTTCTTGGTTAAAAACTTGAATGTTACTCGCTGTCCTGTGTAAAAATAAGTAAAATTAGTAGTATACACCCTTAGTATTTTCGCCATATCTTTTGACTGGTTTATCGGATTTTGATGATCTTGCACTTTCTGGAAAGCTAAGAACTTAAGCTAAAACTTTTGTTTTAAGTATTTTGTGTTTTGATATCGTTTAGAAGGCCCAAAATGTGGGTGAACGTCGCTGACCTGTGCAATTCATTGCCCAGGCTGAGGCGTATCCTCTAAGTAAAACGGCCGTAACTTTTGAATGTATAGTCCGAATTCGATGATTTTGGACATTCCGGAAAGCTTGAAATGAATACAACAACTTTTGTTTAGATTCTGTTGCCAAATTTTATAGTTTAGGTGACCTAAAACTGAGATTTGTTTGCTGTCCTGAAATTGGAATCTCAGTTTTGAAGCTAAATAGGTTATATATATGTTGTGTAGGCTAAATATATCGATCTATCTTTATATGCATGGTTCTAACTTAGTTATTGAGCATTTTAGTAGGTAGCAAAGGGGTTGCGCTTCGTTGTAGAGCTCGCTTCTGTGCTAAATACAAAATGTAAGTAAACTGCTAATAAATGCTAAATAAAAGGTACGCTTATGGTTTTATATGGTATTGGTGATATATATATGTTGTTTCCACAGATATGGGATGCCTCATCATTGAGATGAGATGTATATTTGATATATATTGGTTATATTTGTGTTATATATTGAATTGTAAAAATTTTCGATCGAGCCGCGCAAAGGAGACCCTGCCGGAATTTTCCGTGAATCCGGGTGTTAGAAATTTTTTCAAGTTTTTAAATTTTATAACTTGTTTTGATAACTAACTTTTAAATTTAGAAAGCCGTTCGGAGTAACATTGTGGAAGCGTAGTTATGACTTTATAAATGGAATTTCATTGTTTTATAAGTTGGTAACTTTGAATAAAATATATCTAATGTTGAATTCTATACTTAGTTCCTTTTCCCTTCTTTTCCTTTTCGGGGACGAAAAGTTTTGAGTGGGGGAGAGTGTAACGACCTGTATTTTTAGCTATTTTAATTAGAAAATTTAAGGTGATTATTGAAGGAAAATGATTATTAATGTAATTTATTGAATAATTTAATATTTGAAATTATTTGAATAATTGGATAACGGGTTTAATATGATTAAAAATGATTTGTAAAATTCTATTTTATCATATTAAAGTTAGAATGATGTTGTAGAACTTTTAAAATCGAATTAAAAGTAAATTTGTGAAAATTGAATATTTTAATATTTAATTGACGAGTTAAAATAGCCATTTTTCAAACAGTCTCGGATTTCGACGAAACTTGTTTCATCGGATCCGTAATAGTAAATTATGGTAGGATTTCAATTTTCGTAGCAATTGGACTTGTCGTTTGGCCGTGCGAGCTTGAAACGCGTAGAAATTTAATTTCGAATTTAATTAAAATAATCGACTTCGAAAAGCTATCTTCCAGATATGATCGAATTAGGCCTTGAAACTAGTTCCATTGCGTCCGGAATGGGGATAAAACCTTATAAACACCTGGCGGCACGTCTCGATTGGAGTTCGGATGATTTTGGACCTACCTATATAAATACGCACGCAAACCGAGACAGTTTTATTATTATTTTAATCCAGAAACCCTAATTCAAAATCATGGCCGCCACCTATTCCATGGCTAGAAATTGCCGATCTTCTTTTCTTAATATCTCTCAATCCGTTCGACGAAATCGAAAAATTCTAAAAGCAAAAGTGTAAATCTCGACGAGCTCTTCAAATCCATACGGTTGATGTATGCTAATTTTCCATGGATTCGTCCAGATCTGACTTGGAAGTGTGTACGTATTTTCTTGGATTGCGTGCAAACGACGGCGAATGACGGGATGAAACTTGGCGCGTAGGTGGCTCTGGTGAAGGGCTTCGTAGTGGCGCTAGCTGATCGTTCTGAAAGTCGACGAGGTGGTCGTGAAAATTGCTTGAAGGTCGGCGGCTAATGGGTTTGCATACGTGAATTTCACGTTGGGGAAGAAGCGCCGGAATCGCGGAGATGAGAGCTGCGCTGCAGTGCAGATCCGAAAGTGTTTGGAGCTCATTAAATTTTTATGTTAAATCGAACGTCGTTCGATTTGATTTAAAATCGTAAAATCAAGGTGAGTGTTTTATAACGCTCATAACGTACTGAATATCTTTATGCTAGTTAAATTTGACATTATGCATAGTTATGATTTTTATTTGTTGTTGTTTGATAAAATTTAATTATCATATTGATTGTCATTTGAATTCACCGTGAAAAAAATTAAATTGACAGTTAAATTTAAATTAAAATTGAATTGCGATTAAATTACCTGACATTGATAAATATGAAATTGCCGTGAATTGTATTGCCTATTGGATGATGTATTTCGATGGATGTTATTGGTTGATATTTAAATGTTTGGATGTTTATTTGTTTATATATATCCTGCTATGCATACATATGACACTGTGATTGATTTAAATGATATATTCATCCCTGACATTTAATTGTAATAACTAATCACTTGGCCATAGGTTAGAAAATTATACACGGACACCGAGTTGGATAAATTAAATGATTTTAAAAGTTGTTTTGAAATTATTTAAATGAATTGATTTTAAGAATAAAATGCAATTTATGGAAATTGAATTATTTTGAATTGGAGCTCGAAATGTTAGAATTTAAACTTGGTAAACGAAATTATTAAAAAAAATCAAAGTTTAGATTTAAATTGAAAATTGAAATACGGTGTAAATTTTTGAAAGTTGATTTGTTTTAAAAGATTGGACTTTTAATCGAACTCTGAATATTTCTAAGAAAATTGATATGAAATGATATCTCAAGTTTGAGTTTGGAATTGAAAATTTATTTGAAATTTAGATTTAAATTAATTTGGAATTGAATTGAAATTTAAATAAATTTGTGAATTGAAATCGAAATTTACGTGGAATAGAAATTTATTTAAGTTGAAATTGGAATAAATCGATTAAATCGAAATGGAATTTGGATTTGATTTGGATAGGAAATTTGGGAAGTTGACCGGTTTGACTTTGGAATTATTTATCAAATAATTTTTGATTTTTTCCAAACTATTTTATATATAAACCATTTTATATTCAAATTATTTTCGATTAAACTATTTAAATATTTTCTATTAAACTATTTTGAATTATTTAACTATTTTAAACTATTTAAACTATTTTCTTAAATTCAAACTGGTTAAAGAGACGGAAATGTTTATATTTAAACCTTTGGTTTAAATACGAACTAGGTTAAAGTAGAGATTATAACCTAAATTGAATTCGAATCAAATTTTGAAGTGAAATTGATTTATCGGACAAAATTGATAATTTTGAATATATGATGATTTTGAAATGGATTTGATTTTAAAGCGAATATGATATTTTGTTATCAATCAAGAATCAATTTGAAATATAAAAGAGCCATCAGTGTAATAATACGTAGTTATTAAAGAGATCGGGATCGGATATGGACATACTCTCTGTCGATACTGAAAACCACTTTAATAACTATTATACGCGGAGTGTTGATCCAGAATGAAGTGGATGGTTTGGTGAACGCGTTGACTGAAGAAAGAGAACGATATTGGATGACCCCTGACAAGACTAAAACAGGAGCCGCGCCGGGCCATTGAGGTTCGCCACCTCTAGCGGACACACTTCTTCGATACCATATCTATTACATTTGTGATTTGATTTGGGTGCACCCCTTGATTTGGGAGTGTTGTTTCGCGGTGTTGAGGTAGTAGCTGCTATGCTCAACATCAGTCTGGATCACACAACTACTAGTATCCTAGTTGGTATCGCCTCATGTACCTTGTCATACTGATTATCCTATTCGCGACCACTACGTTTTGGTTTGTACCTTGAGTATATGGATTGCCCTCTGGTGACTTTCGGTTTTGGGGAAACTACGGTCTTGTATATGCTTTTGGGAATATAAAATGTGTTAAGGGGGATTATGGTAACGCCTTAACGCTATTTTGATACTTTATATTACTGATAGACATTATCTACTTAGCGTACATTACTACCTATTAGATAGTTTAACGGATCCTTGAAAGGTGGAAAATCCCGTAACATCTCTTATGTTATTGCACGCACGTTGACACTGGATATGAGATGTCAAACCCCGTAAACATCTCTAACGCCGTCACACTCATATTTATTTACGATTGATTTAACTTTCATATGGATATTTTAGTCCTGACTCGAGTGTTTTGTCTTTTCATTACGCTCGGGTCAGTCCTGAGTTTTCAGATTTTTGAAGATCTATTCTAGAGGACGAAGACGAAGATTTGGTATACTATTACTATTATTATCTGTGCATCATGTTGTCTGCTGCATTATTTATTTGTTCTGTTGTATATGTATAACTCTGATAAATGTTGTATAAATAATTGTCTAAGTATAGTAAACAGCTTCATGAACTGTTTATTTGACTATTATATTTTATCGTTCCGCTGCGAGATTCTTTGTTGTTTCATTTCCTTTATTTCTTTTCTTTTCTTAATTACCCCAATAACCATCTTCCTTTTTTTAATGGTTTGGAACCGGCATGTGTATTTGATCGTCGGTTTAAACTGTCCAAAAAGGCGGGTCGTTACATCGTTCCTTTAAACTTCATAATTATAAATCTTATAACTTATAAGATTCGTTTATTTAGCCAAATATATTCTTTAATAACTTCACGAAATTTATAAATCTTATTATTTATAAATTTCACTTATAACTTCACCATTTATAATTTTATAAATTCCATTCACTTATGAAATCCATTTTCACTTCATTCAAACACTTATAAAAACTCGTTTTATAATTCAAATGTTTTAATTTATAAATATCAATTTATAAATCTCTTATATAAATCAATTTATACTATTATTTTAAAACATCTTTAATCTCCTTTATAATTTCACCATTCTCTTGATTTATAAAATAATCCAATTTTATAAATCCTATTTTTAAACTTTTTATAATAAATTCAAAAATCCAATTTAATTATTTTATAAAAACATTAACCCATATTCCTCAAAAATCAATCTTTAACCGTATTTCTCAAAATCATAATTTTTATAACTTTAAAAATTATAACGTTTATTTATTTAAAATGGATCAATTCCAAAAATATTTTATAACGTATACTTTCAAAAATCGCTTTAAAAACAATTTTAAAATTCCAAAATTTGGTCCAATGATGCTACACACCAAAATAGTCAATCACGACTACAACGATATCATATATCGATATGATAATCAATCAAATATCAAAATATCTGAAATCAAATAAATACTGTTGAGGAATCCAGTTGGATCCCTCCAACCTGTTTTCCTGCATCCACAAACATTAGCACAATACCAATTCCGCTCCAGTACGGAATTATCACGGTATATGGGATTTTAAATATTATCCGCTTAATAGACGGTGCAATAGGGTCTCATCCGCTAAAAAATGCGGGAAATCAACAACTCCAATATATACATATGCCAATATATATATATTGCTATTATATATAATACCAATTTCACTGTTTATGAAATATTCGCGGTATATGTTTTTAATAAATAACATCCGCTTACTAACGGCGCATAATGTCTATTTTAACAATCAATAGATACAATCATCATTCAAACATGCATTCAAATATTTTAAATCTAACTATTTAAAATAAAATCGAAACTGATTCGATTGAGTGAGAAGTTCTCACCTTGGTTTCAATTTCGTTTTTAGCGATTTATTTCGAATAAAATTAAACGGACGTTTAATTTTACCCAAAATTCTCACTAAATCCAAACGACTCCAATCCAATTTCATCGCGTAGTGCTCGTCCATACGATTCCAACGCAACTGATTTCGCGCGTTTTCGACCTCGTATGAAAAAGTTATGCATTTTTAAAGATTCACGAATTTATATACATAAATTTACAACCTTTTATTTTAATTTATAAACCTAAGTTTAAATCACAACCTTTGATTTTTATTCCCCTGCAATCTAAGCTGTGCATCCCCTCCATCTCCCTTACGTACGCGTCTTCCACCTACAGACAACATACACGCAACCTAACCCATTAGCATGAAACTAGGGTTTCGATTTGCTCCGCCAATACTCGACTAAACTTCATCAAACCACCTCCATGCGAACGCCCTTCGCAAGAGCTACCCTCACCATCCACGGCATGAAGCTCGGCCACCGTATGCGTCTCGATTTTCGTGCGCAAGCCCCAGGCCGTCGGCCCCCATATCTCACAAAATACAGCTCCAATCTCGATCTCCACCGTTGAATATAAGGATCTTGCCAGGCTCTACATCTTTCATTTAGGAAGTTTGTTGTAATTGTTGATAGATTTTGAAATAATTGGAGAAGAATGCAAGAGAATTTCGGCCATCCATCTATGCTACTGGCGGCTAGGGTTAGGTTTAGGTTATATATATATTTTTTTTAATTTACAAAGGAAGGGGGGCTATTTATAGGAATTTATCGAACACTATTCATCCCGAAAATTCCAAACTCCGATTCACGCGCCGTAACCAGCGTTTCTAGGTTTTACCCCGCGTTCCGGACACAATGGAACAGGTTTCGAAAGCTAATTCAGACATCTGTGCGAGATATGGCAATAAACGTTCAATTTGAATTAAACTGATTTAAACGATTGTCTAGGCGTTTTAATTTGTACCGGACAAACGGTAAATCCAATTGACACGAAATTTGAAACCGTACAATAATATCACACTACGGATCCGATGAAACTGGTTTCGTCGAAATCTGAGACTTTTTGAAAAATGGCTATTTTAACTCGCCAAATTAATATTAAAAACAATTCGATGCGTTTCGAGCTGCCACGATCAAACGATAACTCCGATTCCTACGAAAATTGAAATCCGATAATAACTAACTATTACGGATCCAATGGAACTAGTTTCATCCAATTCTGAGACTGTTCAAAAATTGACTATTTTCACTAGTCGATTTTAATATTAAAATATTCAATTTTCACAAATTAACTTTTAATTCGATTTTAAAAGTTCTAAAATATCGTTCTAACTTCAACATGATAAAATAAAATTTTACAAATCATTTTCAATCATATTTAACCCAATTTTCAATTATTTCCATAATTTAACATATTAAATTATCGATTTAATTATCCAATTAAATCCAATTATTCGAAATAAAATTTATTCGACTTATAAATTCACATATTAATATTTAAAATTAATTAAATATTCAAATTTTAATTAATTAAAATCCTTGGTCGTTACAATCTTCCCCTCTTAAAAGAATTTCGTCCTCAAAATTATCAAGTAAGAAAAGTTACTGAATCTATTAATTTTCCCAAAATCCATAGTTAAACTTCTTACAATACTTTACTAAGTATTCAAATCATACTTAGTTATCTTTTCAAAAACAACTACTATTGTTTAACTTTCAATTCCAAATCAAAGTTTAAGTTTTCAAAATTTTCCAATTTTCTCAATATTTTTTTCTAACGCCTTAAATTTTCGGCAAAATTCGCCATAGTCTCCTTTGCGCGGCTCGATCCGAAAAAAAATGACAGTATATATATCACCAATATATATCTCATCAAGTAATGAGGCATCCCGAAGGGAAAAAAGTGTAAAATTACGGTATGTAATCCGAGATATGTACCTTATATTTTATTAGCGAGCATATACGGCTAATATAGCGCGAAAGCGAGCTTCAAATGCAAAGCAAACGCGATCCGCACCTACTAAACACTCAACAAACAACATGAGAACATGCATGTAGACAATAGTATCGATATACAACATATAGCAACATAATAACTATATATGTCAACATAGCAAATGAAACAAAAGCAATAAATGCAAACATCAACCAATTATCATCCATAATCAATAAATATTCATTCATATTCTCATTAATATTCAATGAAATAGGTTTTCAATTTAATCACATTCGATTCATTAACAGTGGACGTTCTTACTAACATTCATTTTCAATTAGTTTATATTTACTAATTTATATTCAAGTTGGTTTACTTCCAAATTAAATTCAATTCTATTCATTTGCTTATACAATTTATTCTTCAATTTAGATTATTCAAACATCTAAACAATCAAACAATCTACTTATATATCCTTTAATAATTATGAAAAATTATTTCTTCATATACAAAATATACTCAAGGTAAAATTATTTCATTTACCCAATTTAAAACAATACCGTGTCGAATTGTTCTGTACAAGTGTTTAGAGATCCCTATCAACAACGTTAATTACTCGTATTAACCAGAATCTATATACCACTCAACAAACCAATCATCACAATATAAAACAATTATATATATTCATTAACAAATACGCTCTCATAGCTATTATTACACTCAAACTCATTCTAGAGTACTACTGACTCTATCTCTAATGAGTACTACCCAACAGAACCATGGTTGTCGCTTAACCATATGCTCTGATACCAAATGTGACGTCCCGATTCTTCGAATTTCGAAAATTCAACATCGATACTCACTTTATCGACTGCCGAGCAATCGAACGACGGAAAACCGAACACCGAGGGTTTAAGAAAAAGAAAAAGACAGAAAAGATAGAAAATAGAGAGAATAGACAATAGAACGGAATAGAAAACAGCAGAACAATATCAGAATCTCACAATTCGCAGCGGAACAACATATAATAGATAAATGAATAATCTTTAAACAAATAACTATATCAGTTATTACATTACATTACATTTCATTACATCATCATCAGAGTGTACAACAACAAACAACAACAAACAGCGGAAAAAGAAATACTATATAATAGTAATTACGCCATGCCATCCAGCTTGCCTCCTGCAACTCCAGAATATCTAGAATATCCTGATTAAACCTTAACTCTTGACTGCCCGTGTGGAAGTTGGTGGGCACCCAGAGTTTAGGAAGGAAAACAATAAACTCCGAGTCAGTCATGTGACTGGTGTGAGAACTCAAAACAGTTTATTTATCTTTAAAATCAAAATAGAGGAATATTTTTAAAGTCAATTCGCAATGCTTTTAAAAATGAGACTACCATAAGGCCTCCCGCGCACACACACAATGCAAACGCAGAATCGGTGGAGATTTCTCCTTATGATAGTCAAAGATGCTTGATACGCATTTAAAAAGAACATTTGATATTATTATTAGTGCATAGTGTAGGAAATATTTCGAAGGTAGAATATAAATCTTAGCCAACATACGACCATTATTGTATGCCTACTATAGCTACCATCTAAACAGTGGTGACCACCATAAGTAAATGGCAGGTTCTACAACTAATACCGTACAGGTTTCGTATTGGGAATTGGATTTCCAACGAATGATCAGGCCAAGGAACTTCCCATTGCCACATGAGAATGCCTCTGGATGGACATCCCCGAGAACCAAACCGGATCTCTACCAACACAAGGCCGGGTTACCCCTAACTGAGTAACAACTGACCGAATATGCCATCCCCCGATCCTTTGGGACCTTTCAACCGAGCGCTCATAATCAATTCACACAATCATTAAGTGTTTTCAACATGAGTAAGCATCTGGGCTCCATACCATGATACCACCCTTTTCCAGAAGGAAATGCACATATCCTAAAGGGCGCTACCCCTCATAACCTTGCCGCATCTTTCCTGTTTTGACCATTCCCGAGGTGTGAGGCTCGACGAAGTCACGTCCACAAAAACATACTTTATACAAAAGCCATGCTTTGGGTCAACAAATGATCATAGAAATGATCACCAAGATAGACGATCAAATAAATGATCCTAACACAAATAATTAACACAATGATCATTTACAGCAACACTCAGCATGTCACATTACCAAATTGGGAATATATTGCTGATAACATTCAACTACATAACCTCTGAGCTCGTATGTCTCAGAGAAGGGTGTTAAGCTAAAAGAATAAATTCTCCGCCACCAACATAAATATATTTGAAAGAAATCTGCTTTATATCTCAATTTGTAACGTCAGACATACAATCCATACAAGTCTGTTCCGGGCTCGAACAGAACCGAAGGCACTTACAATGAAGTCCTTGCAATCCGGATATCCACAATCCTGATCGGATTCACCATCACATATGGAGAACTCTATACCGGAGCAACTCGGTGCAGAGTCAATCGACAGGTCATCCTATCGCTCTCACAAATACCGGGTCTTCAACACCGATCTTCAAATGCAATTCACAACGACGTATCACATATTCGGAATGGGTTATACGACCCCATGGTCCTTTCCCGGTTAACCCGAATAGTGAGCGCTTATTCAAAAATAAGTGTGGCGTTCAAATTCAAACAAATCACATCAATTACCCATTCAAAGGTAAATATTGATAGTTGGTTGTTGAACTATCAATGGATATGCACAACATCACCAGATTCCAAATAATTTTACAAATTATTTACTTTCCAAAATATCTTTACAAGATATAAAATTTCGATACCTCAAAAATAAATCAATATTTATTTTTAAACAAGTTCCCCTTTTTATTCATAAATTCCATAGTGAATTTTCATTCCAAAATATCCATGCATATACGATTTCAATTATTAATTTCAATTTATCTTCAAAAAGATAAATTCTCTAATATTCAGTTTATATTGGAAAACATTTCCATACTCATTTATTAATAAGTAATTCACAAATCTTTTATTTTCAACACTTGGAAAATATTCAATATACTTAAATCGAGATTAAGTATATATTTCATTCTTTAAGGAAATCATTCTTTTAAACTTATTTATTTGGGCCAAAACGAATGTTACGTAAAACATTGTTACGACAACCCAAAATCACTAGTATAGGGATTCGAAATTAAAATAGATATATAAATCCCAATACTATACAAAACATTTCCTTTCGGAAATCATTTACTATAACAACAGTGTTATAGTCCATCATTTCCTTCTATTTCTCGAAAACGTCTATTTCAACAATGAATGTTGAAATCTATGGTTTCGAATCTCAACACATTTAAAAACATCGTTAGATCGTTTTAATTCTATTTAAAACATCACATTCAAAACAATTTCTTTAACATATTATTCACTATTCAAAAACGTGAATATACTACGTTAACAAATTTCATCACTTCTATTCATTTTATCTCAAAGGATCATTCACAGTCAAAAATGTGAATATAACTCCATTAATAAGTTTCAACAATTTACTTATCAAAATAAGTCGTTTGCGAATTTCTAAAACAACGTTTATAAATTCCTTTTATTAACCTATTCAATTCACAATTCAATTATAAACCAAAGGTCTATATTTTTAGTTAAACACTTAAAATTTATTTGTTTACTAAATCGTTCCTTTAAACTTCATAATTATAAATCTTATAACTTATAAGATTTGTTTATTTAGCCAAATATATTCTTTAATAACTTCATGAAATTTATAAATCTTATTATTTATAAATTTCACTTATAACTTCACCATTTATAATTTTATAAATTCCATTCACTTATGAAATCCATTTTCACTTCATTCAAACACTTATAAAAACTCGTTTTATAATTCAAATGTTTTAATTTATAAATATCAATTTATAAATCTCTTATATAAATCAATTTATTCTATTATTTTAAAACATCTTTAATCTCCTTTATAATTTCACCATTCTCTTGATTTATAAAATAATCCAATTTTATAAATCCTATTTTTAAACTTTTTATAATAAATTCAAAAATCCAATTTAATTATTTTATAAAAACATTAACCCATATTTCTCAAAAATCAATCTTTAACCGTATTTCTCAAAATCATAATTTTTATAACTTTAAAAATTATAACGTTTATTTATTTAAAATGGATCAATTCCAAAAATATTTTATAAACGTATACTTTCAAAAATCGCTTTAAAAACAATTTTAAAATTCCAAAATTTGGTCCAATGATGCTACACACCAAAATAGTCAATCACGACTACAACGATATCATATATCGATATGATAATCAATCAAATATCAAAATATCTGAAATCAAATAAATACTGTTGAGGAATCCAGTTGGATCCCTCCAACCTGTTTTCCTGCATCCACAAACATTAGCACAATACCAATTCCGCTCCAGTACGGAATTATCGCGGTATATGGGATTTTAAATATTATCCGCTTAATAGACGGCGCAATAGGGTCTCATCCGCTAAAAAATGCGGGAAATCAACAACTCCAATATATACATATGCCAATATATATATATTGCTATTATATATAATACCAATTTCACTGTTTATGAAATATTCGCGGTATATGTTTTTAATAAATAACATCCGCTTACTAACGGCGCATAATGTCTATTTTAACAATCAATAGATACAATCATCATTCAAACATGCATTCAAATATTTTAAATCTAACTATTTAAAATAAAATCGAAACTGATTCGATTGAGTGAGAAGTTCTCACCTTGATTTCAATTTCGTTTTTAGCGATTTATTTCGAATAAAATTAAACGGACGTTTAATTTTACCCAAAATTCTCACTAACTCCAAACGACTCCAATCCAATTTCATCGCGTAGTGCTCGTCCATACGATTCCAACGCAACTGGTTTCGCGCGTTTTCGACCTCGTATGAAAAAGTTATGCATTTTTAAAGATTCACGAATTTATATACATAAATTTACAAACTTTTATTTTAATTTATAAACCTAAGTTTAAATCACAACCTTTGATTTTTATTCCCCTGCAATCTAAGCCGTGCATCACCTCCATCTCCCTCACGTACGCGTCTTCCACCTACAGACAACATACACGCAACCTAACCCATTAGCATGAAAGTAGGGTTTCGATTTGCTCCGCCAATACTCGACTAAACTTCATCAAACCACCTCCATGCGAACGCCCTTCGCAAGAGCTACCCTCACCATCCACGGCATGAAGCTCGGCCACCGTATGCGTCTCGATTTTCGTGCGCAAGCCCCAGGCCGTCGGCCCCCATATCTCACAAAATACAGCTCCAATCTCGATCTCCACCGTTGAATATAAGGATCTTGCCATGCTCTACATCTTTCATTTAGGAAGTTTTTGTAATTGTTGATAGATTTTGAAATAATTGGAGAAGAAGGCAAGAGAATTTCGGCCATCCATCTATGCTACTGGTGGCTAGGGTTAGGTTTAGGGTATATTTTTTTTTTTTTAATTTACAAAGGAAGGGGGGCTATTAATAGGAATTTATCGAACACTATTCATCCCGGAAATTCCAAACTCCGATTCACGCGCCGTAACCAGCGTTTCTAGGGTTTACCCCGCGTTCCGGACACAATGGAACAGGTTTCGAAAGCCAATTCAGACATCTGTGCGAGATATGGCAATAAACGTTCAATTTGAATTAAACCGATTTAAACGATTTTCTAGGCGTTTTAATTTGTACCGGACAAACGGTAAATCCAATTGATACGTAATTTGAAACCTTACAATAATATCACATTACGGATCCGATGAAACTGGTTTCGTCGAAATCCGAGACTTTTTGAAAAATGGCTATTTTAACTCGCCAAATTAATATTAAAAACAATTCGATGCGTTTCGAGCTGCCACGATCAAACGATAACTCCGATTGCTACAAAAATTGAAATCCGGTAATAACTAACTATTACGGATCCAATGGAACTAGTTTCGTCCAATTCTAGACTGTTCAAAAATTGACTATTTTCACTAGTCGATTTTAATATTAAAATATTCAATTTTCACAAATTAACTTTTAATTCCATTTTAAAAGTTCTAAAATATCGTTCTAACTTCAACATGATAAAATAAAATTTTACAAATCATTTTCAATCATATTTAACCCAATTTTCAATTATTTCCATAATTTAACATATTAAATTATCGATTTAATTATCCAATTAAATCCAATTATTCGAAATAAAATTTATTCGACTTATAAATTCACATATTAATATTTAAAATTAATTAAATATTCAAATTTTAATTAATTAAAATCCTGGGTCATTACAAATTTTATTCAAAAATTTATTTAATTATCAAATTAAATTAAATTAAAAATCTAGGGTCGTTACAAACTTCCCCCCTTAAAAAGAATTTCGTCCTCGAAATTGTACAGCTCATTTCATGAATTATACACACACAGAATAGACTAATGCTAATTCAAACTATACTAGTAAACATATAGATATGTTTGGTTAATTCAAAATATATCTTAAGTTAAATACTACTCATAATATTCGTACATAAATTATAGTCATACATAATCCAACTAACACCCAACCTTTACCACGGTTTTAAGTCCAAAATACATATATAAATACTCCTAAAAGAAGTTCATCGAACCAATTACAGATCCTCACTGTCAGAGCTCTCCCTCTCCGGCCCTGACAGTTCTGTAACTTCAGCCTCATCATCTGTCTCGAAAAACTCCTCCGGGTCCGACTCTATCAGAATAAAATCTCCGCCATCTAGCTCCTCGGCCCCTATGGCATCATCATCCTATATAGCATTATCTAAATCCCAATGAATTACTTCATCACCTTCGGAATCAACCTCCATTTCAGGTTCTTCTTCCACCTGAAATTCTTCCTCCAATTCTTCTTCATTTTCTTCTTTGAATTCGTCTTAATTTTCTTCTTCGAATTCCTCTTCATTTCCAGACTCCTCTTTGGGTTCTTCAACTTGGGGTTGTGGTTGCACCACAGGCTCCTCTGGCACCTCTTCGTGTGCTGATGGTTCACCCGAATCATCTCGAGTTCTGCTAGATGAACTAGCATCATCAACCCTCCTGGCCTTTCCGCCTCGACTGACACTATTTGTTCTCTACAATTAAAATAAAATAAAATAAAAACAATTATTAAGATTCTAAGGTTTAGAATTTCAAAGTTTGAGAGATACATCATAATTTATATTTCAGATTTTATTCTACCCAAGAAGTTATAACAGAAATTCAAAATTTGGTTTTAAACAAAATCGTTCTATCGCTATAATTCAAATTTATCCTTATGTTCCATTAACCAATTTAACTCAATTTAAAATTTCGAATTTATTTAAATTTCTAATTTCATATTCATATTCATTAAGATTTTAAATCAAAAACTGATAAGAAATCGATGGAGATACGAAATAAGGATTTTCTACAACGATTCTTATGGCTATCACCGCACCGAAACTTCTTCTGGAGCTGTCACGAATCAATCAAAAGAATTTAGAGATGAATCAAAGGAAATTGATAAGAAAGTTGTTTCCACTGTTGTTACAGAGTATCGACCAATTATAGTCGTGTTTCCCTGTCCCCTATCTTGTTCTCTTCTTGCACTCATACTCACTATCAGTGGATAGTAAAAGAATTTACTGAGGCGTTCAAATGGATATCTTAGGGATATACTCATTCTAGGGATATTTCACCCTATCTCTAATGAGCTACTTAACGTGTTATACTCCTGAGCTAAAGTTTCACCTTAGCTATGATACTAAATGTAACGTTTCGGATTTTGCCCACTCGAAAATCGACATCCATACTTCAAATCTTATTCGAATGCCATAGATTCGACCGTTCAAATCCGATTCGCCGGAGCTTATAACAACATTAAGTAAATAACATAGCAGAATAAAAGAATAATACATTGATATATAGCTTTGATACAATATCTGTTACAACAGATGATCCAATAGATATCAATATACATCAGAGATATGATACAATAAATAGCAGCGGAAAAGAAAATAGATGATAACATCTAGCAGCGGAACAATATAACTCTAAGATAGTCTTTAAAAGAGAACTCCGAGAACTGCAACTCCATTTCCAAGAATCAATCCAACAATAGCTCGAACTCCCAATAACGATGCACCAAGATAAGCAAGAATGGTGTGATCCAAAGACTGAACTAACTCCAAATAACCTACTAATCTGACTATCTGAAAAACCCAACTCTAGACTGCTCGTGTAGAAAATAATGAGCACCCAGAGTTTAGGAAAGAAACAATAAACTCCGGATCAGTCGTGGGACTGGTGTGAGCAACAAAAACAGTTTATCTTTCAAAAACAAACAAAGAAATATTTTAAAGTTAATTCGCAATGCTTTTTGAAATGAGACTACCATAAGACCTCCCGCCACACACACAATGCGAACGCAGACTTGGAGGAGATTTCTTCTTATGTTAGTCAAAGATGCTTGATACGCATTAAAAAGAAACATTTGATATTATTACTAGTGCATAGTGTAGAACAAATCATTTCGAAAGTAGAATATAAATCTTAGCCAGCATAGGTACAATTGTATTATGCCTACTATAGCTACCATATTAGATGGCAGGTTCTACAACTAATATTGTACAAGGCTCGTATTGTTTCTTTGGATTTCCAACGAATGGTCAGGCCAAGGAACTTCCCATTGCCACATGAGAACGCCTCTGGAAGGACGTCCCCGAGAACCTAACCGGATCTCTGCCAACACAAGGCCGGGTTACCTTTTAAACTATGTAACAACTGACACGAGTATGCCATCCCCCGGTCCTTTGGGACCTTTAACCGAGCGCTCGTAATCAATTCACACAATCATAAATAAAGTGTTTCAACATGAGTAAGTATCTGGGCTCCATACCATGATACCACCCTTTTCCAGAAGGAAATGCACATACCCTAAAGGGAGCTGCCCCTCATAACCTTGCTGCATCTTTCCTGTTTTGACCATTTCGGGGTGTGAGGCTCGACGAAGTCACGTCCACAAAGCCACGCTTTGGTACAAAGCCATGCTTTGGGTCAACAAATGATCATAGAAATGATCACAAAGATAAACGATCAAACAAATGATCCTATCACAAATGATCAACACAATGATCATTTCACAGCAACATTCGGCATGTCACATTACCAAATTGGGAATATATCGCTGATAACCATCAACTATATAACCTCTGAGCTCGTACGTCTTAGAGAAGGGTGTTAAGCTAAGAGAATAAATTCTCCGCCACCAACAGAAATATATTTGAAAGAAATCAGCTTTATATCTCAATTTGTAATGTCAGACATATTATCCATACAAGTCTTTTCCGGGCTCGAACAGAACCGAAGGCACTTACAAAGAAGTCCTTGCAATCCGGATATTCACAATCCCGATCGGATTTCCCATCACTTAGGGAGTTTCTATACCGGCGCGACTCGGTGCAGAAACAATCGATAGGTCATCCTATCGCTTTCGCAAATACCCGGTCTTCATCACCGGTCTTCAAATGCTATCCATAACGTCGAATCACATATTCGGAATAGGTTATACGACATAAAGGTCCTTTCCCGGCTAAACCGAATAGTGAGCACGATATTTCAAAAACAAATGGATAATGGGATTTCAATTAAGTCACAACTTATAACCCAAAACTTTTCTTCAAATGGCTTAACAAATTACCATTTTCAATCTTTAAACAAAAAGATTCATTTTCACAACCTTTAACGGTTTAAACAATTTTCACATTTTAATCTTTTAAACAAAAGATTCATTCACAGATTTTCCAAATCAATTTTCATTTCAATTTGATTGACTCGTTAAATCTTTAAATCAAAGATTTAACTTATAGCCTTCAAAACAATTTCATATCAATTTGATTTAACTCGTTAAATCTTTAAATCAAAGATTTAACTTATAGCCTTCAAAACAATTTCATTTCAATTTGATTTAACTCGTTAAATCTTTAAATCAAAGATTTAACTTATAGCCTTCAAAACAATTTCATTTCAATTTGATTTAACTCGTTAAATCTTTAAATCAAAGATTTAACTTATAGCCTTCAAAAACAATTTCATTTCAATTTGATTTAACTCGTTCAATCTTTAAATCAAAGATTTAACTTATAGCCTTCAAAACAATTTCATTTCAATTTGATTTAAACAAATCATCAATTTAAATCTGTTAAAAATAAACAGATTTAATTCATAGCTTTCAAAAAGAATTCATTCATAACTTAGGAAAATCATTTCTCCATTCAATCTTGAAATTTCCCTAATTAACTGGAATCTCAGTTCTTATCTAAAAGTGTTTATCATTTGAAAACAACAGTTTTCATTTTGGAAAACTGATTCATTTATACGAGTTGAAATCCTTGGGTTAAATTCAAATTCCCAAAACCATACCTTTAAAATGGTTTAAATTCATACAAACATGTTTATAATATCTTTAACCATAATTTCCAATCATCGAATTCAATTCCAAATATCGAATTCAAATTCAAATTGAATTATTTAAATTGGAGATTTTACCGAGTTATTCAAAATAGCTTTTATCTGTGAAAACCTTTTTCAAAAGCTTTACCGTTTAACCCAAATCCATTTTCAAAATCAATTTGAAATTAAAACTTTAATTTCAAAAACATTAAATTTAAATTATCTGTGACTTAATCGATTTCTCGTGAAATCCATATTTGTGTGTGTATGGTGTAGTCCAGGGGTTATACACAGTAGTGCAACATCAATCAATCATCACAGATCAAAATACAGAAATATAGTTGATAAGCGATATAACTATAACGCTTATCGCTCATTCACATATTTACAGATAATATACAGGTGTATCATCAATAAATGAATAAATATACAGCTCAATTCACAGAACAAAATCTCACAGATCAGGTAAGATAATCAATTCAAGGCAAATCATTCAATATAATCATTCATAAGTACGGTCAAGCATTCAATAATCATTTATAAACAGGATTGTTTAATCCAAATTAATTCAATTCATTCCCAAATAAATTTATTACTTATAAAATAATTATCAAATTCTAATTAATTAATTACAAATCATTTGATATAAATTTATTTATCAAACACTTTAATAAGTAAAGTTACTCTTAATTCATCACATTGATTAAATTAACCTTTAAATAAATTACTTACTTTAATAATTTAATAATTCCTAAATTAATTACTAAATCAATTTATCACATTATCCTTAAATTTATTATTGCTTAATCACTTGATAAATCAACTTTAATCATTGATTAATATTAAAAATCCTTAATTCACAAATTTATTATTCCTTAATAAATAAATATTTAAACCTTAATTAATTAATTTAAACTTTTAATCACTTATTTAATTAGTCCAATTCATCACTTTATTAAATAATAAATTATCCATCTTGATAAACAAAATTTAATGAATTCCAAATCGTTAAATCTTCCTTGACTTTAAGATAAACCTCATTCTTATAAATGATTACATTATTATTATAAAAAGGGTTTTTAAACAATTTCCATTAGGTCTTAAATTTGTAATTAAAAACTTTGTCTTGTATTTATCTTGTATTTATCAAAACCTGCTTATATTTAATGATGTTAAAATCTTGCATTAAACAAACCCAGGCAAAAAAAAAACAAGTTTACCCGTGTCGAACTCGAGTTTCTTGGCCTATTTCCCCGAGCTCCACCCCCATACTTCATCTCTTCTTCACTTTTATATACTTACTTTCCTGCTGAGTAAAAACTATTTACCCAAGTACAACCCCAGGTGCCAACCGAAGCTACACCTTCTTTTACTCGAGTATACACTCGAGGACTTAATCACCTGGAACACCAAGCTGTGCACGAGATCACCATGCACTTGCACACGCCACCGGCGTACTCTGGACATCGGAGACAACCCTCCATAAGTCGATCATCGATCGATCTATCGATCGAACACCACCAATTCCTCAATGAACATGCGAATAAAAATTTGACAATTTTGAGATTCCAGAACTTAAAACCCCGACCATCCCCCATCTCGTTCAGGCGATGCACTTCCCCAGAAACCTCGAAACTCCGGCTAAACCACCCTTAGCCCCCACACTACCTTCCCCTCCAGCCACGTGACGCTCGACGCACCAAGGAAGGCACAGCGATCAAAGTTTTCCAAATCGTTCAAAATTCGAACAAAACCCTAGTTTGATCTCGCGCAATCATTTTATGCAATAGAAAAATTATCTAACATTTTTCCTATTATAATCGATCTCTAAACTCGCTTCATACAAAATTTCAACATCTAAAATCCATGCGATCTCTGGGAATTTATTTTTAAGCAATTTTAGTTCAACAAGAATCTGCTCTCGACATACTTGAGGAAAAATCAAAATATTTGTTTTAAAAATCATAATTTTGTATAATGATTCAAATTCAAATCCTGAAACGATAGATTGTGATACTTAAATTTTGACTTATTTTAAACTTGCTCAGTAAATTTGATTCCCAGAGTCAAAATGAATATTATTTGTCTTAAATATGAATTTAAACTAAAGCTTATAGTTAAGCAAACAAGTTCCATTTGAAACTTAAGTTTAAATAGAGACAAGATCACCAGATTTAAATTTTTAAATCAAAACTTGTATACTTGAAGATGAAAACAGAGAACACTCTGATGGAAGCAACATACATGCCAGACATAGATATATTCACAGCCACCATCATAAGATATATATTCTTTTCAAGTTGACAAGCATGTAACCTTTATTCCCTACTTAAACTTTTAAAAGTGAAGTTACGCACCTTCCAGATCACCATTCAGAATTTTCAAGTGGATGTTGAGATTGTAATCAGGTTTTAATAACTGAAGCTTCCTTGCTCCTTGATTCCCAGAAGTCTTCAAGTTGAAATCTTTTTAACTTTGCAAAGTTAAAACTGAGTTGAAGTTGTTACTGGTACTTTCTCTTCTTCCTTCCTCTTTTGATAATATTTGTTTGATGGTTTTAAGTAGAAGTTTTAAGTTGATATCTATTTGAATTCCAGATGATATTGTTTTGGGTTCTATTTAGTTTCAAATGGTGAACGAAATGGAGATGATATACATATATATAAGAACAGACAGGCTTTGCATGTTTTATTATGCAGTTTTTTGGGCTGATGTGATATGTTAAGGCTTGTTTTACTTCAGCCATACCCACTTGTTTACATGATGATATATTTTGTACAAGGTGATATCTTTTGTTGTACTTTATGTTTCATATTTGTGAATATATGTAATGTTGTCTTTGTTTTCCTTTTGTATATACTTGTCTTGTTTATACATAGATGCTTTCAAACTCGGCTGAGATGATGTAATGGATGCTGGCCTTTATTATACTTGAATATATTTGCTTTGTTATTGTTTAAGTGTACCTGGTTTGTTTTATTTATTTACTTACTTTTAATGTTTGTTTTATTTTATAAGCTTGTACTTCTTTTATTTATTTGTACTGCAATATGTTGTATATATATTACTTTGTTTTGATTCACACTTTGATATATTTATTATCTTCGTTTTGTTTTGTTGACAAATATTTTACTTGCTTTGCATATACTTAAATGTATATTTATTTCTATTCTTACATGACTACTTATTTTTATTTCTATTTATTTTTAAAACCATTTATTTAAAATTTTATTTCAAATCCAATATATACATATATATTCACATATATACAAATTTTCAAATTCATATGACTTAATATATTTTTTATTTGAATTTCGAGAAACTCGAATCAATTTATCTTTAAATTTTATAAATTTTGTTCAAAAATTTATTTAATTATCAATTTAAATTAAATTAAAAATCTAGGGTCGTTACAAGTCTCCTTTGTACGGAGGAGCTTTTGCAATTTTACAATATGCATAAATATGTATACATCGACCCACACGGTCAGAAAACAGAAACAAAGTTCATATTTCCTATTTTTTATTGCGTAGGCGTACCTTATTAGCATTTTTAAGCAAAGCGGCTAATTATTTGCATATTGCGCAACCCAAAATACAGCCAAACGGCTTCCAAAACCTACACTTACTCAGTTTAACCACGTCAGTGACAAATATAAGAAATCTATTAACATTACATTCATTTTCAATAACAAATAGATAGATTTCATTAGCAATACATTCAAGGTAAATTCCATTAGCAATTCATATGGTTGCAATTCATCTTTAGTCGCTTACGACCAATTCACATGACATTTCCATTAAATCAAGTGGTTTACAACTCATTTTCTTCATTCTATTCATTTCTAAGCAAAACGAATTCATACCATTTTAATTGATTCAAAAATCAATTTTATTTGCTTTCATTAACTCATATAATTTTATACAATCTTGTTTGTGTCAAACGACAATTATTTCTATGCAAATTTAATGATATTCACTTAATAGAATATCCATTCTAGTTTATAACCAATTTAAATTGATACCAATTCAATTTATTTTAATTCCACTTCAGTTCAATTTGCATTTCATATTTTTGTTCGGTTTATTTTATTAACCAAACAAATTTCATTCAAACCATTTCAAATCTATTCCATTCACTAATTTAATTCAATTAGTACATTCACTTATTCATTTTAAATTTCAATTTCCATATTCAATTCATCTCGAATTTACTTAATTACTAACAAAGGGAATTTCAATTTATTTCTTTTACTTACTTGAATTTATATACAAATTCAAATTTATCTTCAAATTTAGCTCACGACTAAACTTTAATTTAATCAATTCAAATTCCAATTCATTTATTTACAATTTATTTTACAAATCCCAATTGAAAATGAATTCATTTCCTTATATTTTTTTCATATTTATAAATTTCATTTGTTAAATGAATTTATCTCTAATCTTTGGTTATACATTTTATTTCTTATTTAATTTCATATAATAATGATAATAATTTAATATTATCACTTTCTTACAATCATGCAACCATATACTATAATAATTCATAGAAAATCTCATTTCTTTTCTATACAAAAATAGTTTTGGGCAAAATTACCTTATTTACCCGATTCAAAAACAATTTTATATTCACTAACAAATACGCGCTCATATCTATTATTACACTCAAACTCATTCTAGAGTACTGCTGACTCTATCCCTAATGAGTAACACCCAATAGAGCCATGGTTGTCGCTTAACCATATGCTCCGATACCAAATGTAATAATCCGAATTTTCGTACCCCTTGAATATACACTAATCTCCATAGATTAACTCAAGATGAACAGAAATACGAACTATTAGGGTTAAAGAAGAAGAAGAAAAGGATAGAAGAAGGTAGAAGGAGAGAGAAAAGATAGAAATAGAATAGAGAGAAAAGAAAATAGAACGGAAAGAAAACAGCGTAACAACATCAGAATCTCACAATTCGCAGCGGAACAACATATAATAAATAATGAATAATCTTTAAACAAAGAACTATATCAGTTATTACATTTCATCACATTACATTACATCATATCATCAGAGTGTACAACAACAACAAACAAACAGCGGAAAAGAAATACTATATACTAGTAATACGTCATGCCATCCTACTTGCCTCTAGCAACTCCTGAATTCCAGAATATCCGGATAAACCTAACTCTTGACTGCCCGTGTGGAAATTGGTGGGCACCCAGAGTTTAGGAAGGAAAACAATAAACTCCGAGTCAGTCATGTGACTGGTGTGAGAACTCAAAACAGTTTATTTATCTTTTAAAATCAAAATAGAGGAATATTTTTAAAGTCAATTCACAATGCTTTTAAAAATGAGACTACCATAAGGCCTCCCACACACACACACACAAAATGCAAACGCAGAATCGGAGGAGATTTCTCCTTATGATAGTCAAAGACGCTTGATACGCATTAAAAAGAACATTTGATATTATTACTAGTGCATAGTGTAGGAAAAATTCATTTCGAAAATAAAGATATAAATCTTAGCCAACATAGGTACCATTATATTATGCCTATTATAGCTACCATATTAGATGGCAGGTTCTACAACTAATACCGTACAAGATCGTATTGTTTCTTTGGATTTCCAACGAATGGTCAGGCCAAGCAACTTCCCATTGCCACATGAGAACGCCTCTGGAAGGACGTCCCCGAGAACCTAACCGGATCTCTGCCAACACAAGGTCGGGTTACCCCTAACTGGGTAACTACTGACACGAGTATGCCATCCCCCGGTCCTTTGGGACCTTTAACCGAGCGCTCGTAATCAACATCACACCATAATAAATAAAGTGTTTCAACATGAGTAAGTATCTGGGCTCCATACCATGATACCACCCTTTTCCAGAAGGAAATGCACATACCCTAAAGGGAGCTACCCCTCATAACCTTGCTGCATCTTTCCTGTTTTGACCATTCCGGGGTGTGAGGCTCGACGAAGTCTCGTCCACAAAGCCACTCTTTGGTACAAAGCCATGCTTTGGGTCAACAAATGATCATAGAAATGACACAAAGATAAATGATCAAACAAATGATCATATCACAAATAATCAAACAATGATCATTTCACAGCAACACTCAGCATGTCACATTACCAAATTGGGAATATATCACTAATAACCTTCAACTATATAACCTCTGAGCTCGTACGTCTCAGAGAAGGGTGTTAAGCTAAGAGAATAAATTCTCCGCCACCAACATAAATATATTTGAAAGAAATCAGCTTTATATCTCAATTTGTAATATCAGACATACAATCCATACAAGTCTGTTCCGGGATCGAACAGAACCGAAGGCACTTACAAAGAAGTCCTTGCAATACGGATAATTTCTAATCACGTCCGGATTTCCCATCATATATGAGATCTCTGTACCGGGGATCAGTCAGTGTAGAGACAATCGACAAGAAACCCTTTCGTTTTTGAAAATAACCGGTCTTCAACAACGGTCTTCAAATGCAATTCATAACGACGTATTACATATTTGGAATGGGTTATACGACCTCAAGGTCCTTTCCCGGTTAACCCGAATAGTGAACGCTTATTTAAAAAAAATAAGTGTGGCATTCAATTTCAAGCAAATCACAATAAATACCCATTTGAAGGTAAATATTGATAGTCGATTATTGAACTATCAATGGATATGCACAACATCACCAGATTCCAAATAATTTTCCAAATTATTTATTTCCCAAAAATATCTTTACAAGATATATATTTTCAATACTTCAAAAATAAATCGATATTTATTTTTAAACCCATTTTCCCAATTTCATTTATAAATTCCATATTGAATTTACATTCCAAAATATTTATGAATACACGATTTCCATTCGATTTCTAATATTCATTTTCAATTTACCTTTTAAAAAGATAAATTCACTAAACCTTTCATTTACATTGGAAAAACATTTCCATACTTATATATTTATAAGTAATTCACAAGTCTTTTTATTTTCTATACTTGGAAAATATTCAATATACTTAAATCGACATTAAGTATATAGTTCATTCTTTAAGGAAATCATTCTCTTAGACATATTTATTTGGGCAAAAATGAATGTTGCGTAAACCATCGTTATGACAACCCAAAATCACTAGTATAGGGATTCGAACTTAAAATAGATATATAAATCCCAATACTATACAAAACATTTCCTTTCGGAAATCATTTACTATAACAACAGTGTTATAGTCCACCATTTCCTTTTATTTCTCGAAAACGTCTATTTCAACAATGAATGTTGAAATCTATGGTTTCGAATCTCAATACATTTAAAACATCGTTAGATCATTTTAATTCTATTTAAAACATCACATTCAAAACCATTTCTTTAACATATTATTCACTATTCAAAAACGTGAATATATTTGTTAACCAATTTCATCATTTCTATTCATTTTATTTCAAAGGATTATTCACTGTCTAATACGTGAATATAACTCCATTAACAAGTTACAACAATTTACTTATCAAAATAAGTCATTGCGGATTTATAAAACAATGTTTATAAATTCCATTTCTATTTATTTTATAACAACTTCCTTTTACAAATTTCCTTTATTAATCTATTCGATTTATAACTCAATTATATACCGAAAGTCCATATTATAAGTTAAATGCTTATAATTTATTTGTTTACAAAATTGTTCTTTTAACTTCCCAAATTATAAGTCTTATAACTTATAAGATTCATTTATTTATCCAAAATCTATCTTTTTAAATAACTTTACAAATTTTATAAACCTACTGTTTATAAAATTCCATTTATAACTTCACCGTTGTAATCCTATAGATTTCATTCATTTATGAAATTCATTCGTAATTCATTCTAACACTTATAAAAGCTCGTTTTACAATTCCTATATTTTTAATTTATAAATATCAATTTATAAATCTTTTATATGGATCAATTTATATTATTCTTTTAAAACGTCTTTCAACTCCTTTATAATTTCATCATTCTCTTAGATTTACAAAATAATCAAATTTCATAAATCCTATATTTAACCTTTTTATAATAAATTCAGAAATCCCAATTTTAACTATTTTATAAAATCATTAATCCCATATTTTCAAAAAACAACTTTTAACTGTATTTCTCAAAAATCATAATTTTTATACATTAAAATTATAACGTTTATTTATTTAAGATGAATCAATTCCAAAAATATTTTATAAACGTATACTTTCAAAAATCACTTTAGAAATCCCTTAAAACCAAAATCGTTATTTTTAAACTTCAAAGATCCGATGATGCAACACATCAAATAGTCAATCACGACTTTCCAATATCATATATCGATATGATAAACAATCAAATATCACAATATATATAAATAAATAAATACGGTTGAGGAATCCAGTTGGATCCCTACAACCTGTTTCCCTGCATCCACAGACATTAGCACAATACCCATTCCACTTCGAGGTGGAATATCACGGTATATGGGATTTATAAAATATTATCCGCTTAATAGGCAGGGCAATAGGGTCTCATCCGCTATACAATGCGGGAAATCAATCAACTACAATATATACATATGCCAATATATATATATATTGCTATATATATAGATATATCCTACTATATCTAATATCACAACCAAACAACAATCAATAAATAACTGCAAATCCAACTTTAAATTTTTGAGTGAGAAGTTCTCACCTTTGCTTTTAATTTGCAATCCATTTCGTTGACTTGATTTTCTTGATTTATACCTTGTATAAATATTTACACAATTTATTAATATTCGAACAGATCGAATAATAAATTTTCATTTGATAATTTTGATTCATCGGTGATTTTCTTTTTAAATCAATTTCTTTTAAATAATTTTAAAAAAATTAAGTTTTAATCTAAATTCCCTTTAAATAATCTTTTAGTAACTGAACAAATTAAGTAAGTAAATTTGGATAAATAATTTTAATTAAATTTATGTAAATTTGAAAATACCTTACTGACAAAAAGTTTGTTTCAATACTAATTCTTTTTAACAAATTTATTTAACTAAGCATTTAAATTTTAAAATAACTTTTCCTTCACTGTACAAGTTTTACTGTATATTTATATATTTTCAGATATAAATTAAATAAATGTTGACTTAAAATAAAAATAAAAACTTTTTTATAATTTCATCTATTCTTTACTGTAAAATGTTTACATACATTTTTTTAATTTTCTGTTTATAACTTTAAAACTTTACATATTTTTTTTATTGTTATTATTTATAAATACTGTAAAACAATTTCTTAAAAAAGTAAAACTTGTACCTCACTGTAATGATTCGAATCCATCCAGATTCAATCGAAGTCGAACTCGACTATATTGCTGCCGAGTATCGCTGCTGCCCAAACGAACCCCTCTTTCGATTTTGATGCTATGGCCATCACTGAACTGCGCGCCCAAATGAAGTCGTGACGCCGCCTGCACCCCTCCAGCTCGCTCGCGCTTGCCGCTATCGCAGGTCGCCGCCTCATCCTCGAGCGTGTGCCACAACGCGGTCACCTCCATCACTTGCGACCTCAAACCCACCGATCGCCGCTTCAAATACAACGAACACCACCCCAGTGCGAACAACCTCGAACGCGATTCGAGAGCCGAGGGAGCTAGAAACTAGAAAAAGGGAGGGGGGTCTCGCTACTTCGAACTGGGAACGAAGGAGATCGGCTCGATTGAATATATTCCCCTCTTTTTTTTCAATTGATTTGAAACAGAAGAAAATCATGGCCATTAATTTTCTTTGATTTGAACGATAAAGCTTTTGTTCGTGAATGACTTCAGGAAAGAAGAGGGAGGAGTGGTTTTAAACGAGTTCGGCCATTTCTTTGCACGATCTCTTCCACGATCTCTTCACGATTTCAGGCGTGATTTTAGGCTAAAATTTAGGTATGAAAAGTAACTGATGTGACCAAATTTAAATTTAAATTCAAATTGAATTCGATTTGATTTTGACGTGTTTATACGTCGTATGCTCACATAACATCTCCGAAAAATACGAAATTTGAAATTCGGCAATAATTCAATATTACGGACGTAATGGAACTGGTTTCGTCGAATTCGGAGATAGTGCCTCGGACATCTATTTTTAAATATCGATTCAAACGATATAATTTCAAAACTGTACAAAGCAGTTTCAAATTCAATTCTGAAGCTTCGATTATCTTCAATATTATTAATATGAATTTTACAAGCCTTTGAAATATTTTTATTCAGCTTAAAATTGAGGATTCAAATTTTTATTCAACTTTTAATAGATTAAATTCTAAAATTTAATCGCCAAATTCATTTTGAAAATTTGAAATTCAAATCAAACCATCATTCAAATATTTAAAATTAATTAAATATTTTCAAATTAAATTATTCAAAATTCTGGGTCGTTACATGTTGAGTGTTTAGTAGGTGCGGATTGCGTTTGCTTCGCATTTGGAACTCGCTTTCGCGCTATATTAGCCGTATATGCTCGCTAATAAAATATAAGGTACATATCTCGGATTAAATATCGTACTTTTACACTTTTTTCCCTACGGGATGCCTCATCACTTGATGAGATGTATATTTGTGATATACATGCTGACATTTTTTTTTCGGATCGAGCCGCGCAAAGGAGACTCTGGCGAATTTTTCCGAAAATTTAAGGCGTTAGAATATTTTTGAGAAAAATTGGAAAATTTTGAAAACTTTAACTTTGATTTTTGAGTTGAAAGTTAAACAATAGTAGTTATTATTGAAAAGATAACTAAGTATGATTTGAAAACTTAGTAAAGTTATTGTAAGAAGTTTTACTATGGATTTTGGGAAAGTTAATAGATTCTGTAACCTTTCTTACTTGGTAATTTCGAGGACGAAATTCTTTTAAGGGGGGAAGTATGTAACGATCCAGAATTTTAATTAATTAAAATTTGAATATTTAATTTATTTTAAATATTAATAAGTGAAATTTATAAGTCGAATAAATTTTATTTTGAATAATTGGATTTAATTGGATAATTAAATCGATAATTTAATATGTGAAAATACAGAAATAATTGAAAATTGGGCAAAATATGATTGAAAATGATTTGTAAAATTTTATTTTATCATATTGAAGTTAGAAAGATGTTTGTGAACTTTTAAAATCGAATTAAGAGTTTAATTGTGAAAATTGAATATTTTAATATTTAATCGACTAGTGAAAATAGCCAATTTTTGAACAGTCTCAGAATTGGACGAAATTAGTTCCATTGGATCCGTAATAGTTTGTTATTATCGGATTTCAATTTTTGTAGCAATCGGAGTTTTCGTTTGATCGTGGCAGCTCGAAACGCATCGAAATTGTTTTAATATTAATTTGGCGAGTTAATATAGTCATTTTTCGAACAGTCTCGGATTTCGACGAAACTAGTTTCATCGGATTCGTAATGTGATATTATTGTATGGTTTAAAATTTCTTGTCAATCGGATTTACCGTTTGTCCGGTGCAAGCCAAAACGCCTAGAAAATCGTTTAATCGGTTTAATTTTAAATTGAACGTTTATTGCCATAACTCGCACAGATGACCGAATTAGCTCCCGAAACACGTTACATTGTGTTCGGAACGCGAGGTAAACCTTAGAAACGTCAACCGGCACGCTTCGTTTGGAGTTCGGAAAATCCGGGATGAATAGTGTTTGCGAAATTTTCTATAAAAGCCCCTAAATATTCATTTTTTCACAAAATAAAACCCTAGGGATCCATTTCAATGGCCGGCCGCCACTTGTATTTTGAACGGCTGGAAATATTCAATCTTCTTCCCTCGATTTCTCTTCATCCATCAACAATTAGCGAAATCCTTCAACATGAAACTTGTAGAGGGGAATGAGATCTTGCTATCCAAAGGTCATGATCGCTTTTGGGTTAGCGGATTGGCGGCAAATCGAGCTAGAAGTGCTGTAGGTCGTGCACGTTTTCCAACCTCAAATGGAGGCCGAGCTCAACTGTGTTCATGCCGAAGGTTGCTCGTGTTATGGGCTACGAGATGGAGGTTCTTGATCAAGCTAAACGTGAAGGAATTTGGTGCGTGATTTAGGGTTTCAACATTTGTGATGGGTTCGGTTTTCTCGTGCAAGACCTGTAGATGAAACGTGAAGATGGAAGGAGAACGTGTGGCCTGATGATGGGGGGGTGGAGATCCTACGGTGTTGATTAAGTTAGGTTTAGAAAAAATTAAATATGTTGTAAATTTTAATTATAAATTCGTGTAAGTTCTAAAAATCATATCTTTTTCATACGAGGTCGAAAACGCGCGAAACCAGTTGCGTTGGAATCGTATTTATGAATACTACGCAATGGAATTGGATTGGAGTCGTTTGGAGTTAGTGAGAATTTCGGGTAAAATTAAACGTCTGTTTAATTTTATTCGAAATAAATCGCTAAAACGAAATTGAAATCAAGGTGAGAACTTCTCACTCAATCGAATCAGTTTCGATTTTAATTTTAAATAGTTATATTTAAAATTCTTGAATGCATGTTTGAATGATGATTTTTATCTATTAATTGTTAAAATAGACATTATACGCATTAGTAAGCGGATGTTATTTATTAAAAACATATACCGCGAATATTTCATAAACAGTGAAATTGGTATTATTTATGTACTTGGAATTGATTTCCCGCAGTATATAGCGGATGAGGCTCTATTGCGCCGTCTATTAAGCGGATAATTTTTTAAATCCCATATACCGCGATAATTTCGTATTGGAACGGAATTGGTATTGTGCTAACATCTTTGGATGTAGGAAACAGGTTGGAGGGATCCAACTGGATTCCTCAACATTATTTATTTGATTTCAGATATTTTGATATTTGATTGATTATCATATCGATATATGATGTCGTTGTTGTCGTGATTGACTATTTGGTATGTAGCATCATTGGGCCAAATTTTGGAATTTTAAAAGGATTTTTAAAGTGATTTTTGAAAGTATACGTTTTATGTAACGCCCCGAAAATTTCGACTTTCGAAAATTCAACATCGATACTCACTTTATCGACTGCCGAGAAATCGAAGGCCAAAAACCCGAAATGTTATGGTTTAAGAAAAAGAATTTAAGAAAAGAGAAGAGAAAAAGATAGAAGATAGAGAGAAAAGAGAATAGAAAAAGATAGGGAAAAGAAAACAACAAAATAGAGAAGAGATAGAAAATTTTTAAATAGAAGAAAAAGAGAATAGAGAACATAGAACGGAACAGAAAACAACAGAACAACATCAGAATCTCACAATTCGCAGCGGAACAACATATAATAAATAAATGAATAATCTTTAAACAAAGAACTATATCAGTTATTACATTACATCACATTTCATTACATCATATCATCAGAGTGTACAACAACAACAACAAACAGTGCAGCGGAAAAAGAAATACTATACATAATAATACGCCATGCCATCCATCTTGCCTCCAGCAACTCCAGAATATCCAGAATATCCTGATAAAGCTTAACTCTTGACTGCCCGTGTGAAAATTGGTGGGCACCCAGAGTTTAGGAAGGAAAACAATAAACTCCGAGTCATTCATGTGACTGGTGTGAGAACTCAAAACAGTTTATTTATCTTTAAAATCAAAATAGAGGAATATTTTTAAAGTCAATTCGCAATGCTTTTAAAAATGAGACTACCATAAGGCCTCCCGCACGCACACACATGCAAACGCAGAATCGGAGGAGATTTCTCCTTATGATAGTCAAAGATGCTTGATACGCATTTAAAAGAACATTTGATATTATTATTAGTGCATAGTGTAGGAAAAATTCATTTCGAAAGTAGAATATAAATCTTAGCCAATATACGACCATTATCGTATGCCTACTATAGCTATCATCCAAACAGTGGGGCGCCACCATAAGTGAATGATAGGTTCTACAACTAATACCGTACAAGTCACGTATTGTTTCTTTGGATTTCCAACGAATGATCAGGCCAAGGAACTTCCCATTGCCACATGAGAATGCCTCTGGATGGACATCCCCGAGAACCAAACCGGATCTCTACCAACACAAGGCCGGGTTACCCCTAACTGAGTAACAACTGACCGAATATGCCATCCCCCGGTCCTTTGGGACCTTTTCACCGAGCGCTCGAAATCAATTCACACAATCATAACAAAGTGTTTTCAACATGAGTAAGTATCTGGGCTCCATACCATGATACCACCCTTTTCCAGAAGGAAATGCACACATCCTAAAGGGCGCTACCCCTCATAACCTTGCTGCTTCTTTCCTGTTTTGACCATTCACGGGGTGTGAGGCTCGACGAAGTCACGTCCTCAAAAACATACTTTATACAAAAGCCATGCTTTGGGTCAACAAATGATCATAGAAATGATCACAAAGATAGACGATCAAACAAATGATCCTATCATAAATAATCAACACAAAGATCATTTCACAGCAACACTCAGCATGTCACATTACCAAATTGGGAATATATCGCTGATAACTTCAACTATATAACCTCTGAGCTCGTACGTCTCAGAGAAGGGTGTTAAGCTAAAAGAATAAATTCTTTGCCACCAACAGAAATATATTTGAAAGAAATCGGCTTTATATCTCAATCTGTAATGTCAGACATACAATCCATACAAGTCTGTTCCGGGCTCGAACAAAACCGAAGGCACTTACAAAGAAGTCCTTGCCATCCGGATATTCACAATCCTGATCGGATTTCCCATCACTTAGGGAGTCTCTATACCGTTGCAACTCAGTGCAGAGACAATCGACAGGTCATCCTATCGCTCTCGCAAATACTCGGTCTTCAACACCGATCTTCAATGCAATTCACAACGACGTATCACATATTCGGAATGGGTTATACGACCCCATGGTCCTTTCCCGGTTAACCCGAATAGTGAGCGCTTATTCAAAAATAAGTGTGGCATTCACATTCAAACAAATCACATCAATTACCCATTCAAAGGGAAATATTGATAGTCGGTTATTGAACTATCAATAGATATGCACAACATCACTAGATTCCAAATAATTTTCCAAATTATTTATTTCCAAAATATCTTTACTAGATATATAATTTCACACTTCAAAAATAAATCAATATTTATTTTTAATCAAATTCCACTTTTCATTTATAAATTCCATAATGAATTTATATTTCACAATATCCATGCATATACGATTTCAATTATTCATTTCAATATTCCTTTTCAATCTATCTTCAAAAAGATAAATTCTCAAAATATTCACTTTATATTGGAAAACATTTCCATACTTATTTAATAAGTAATTCACAAATTTTATTTATTTCCAACACTTAGAAAATATTCAATATACTTAAATCGAGATTAAGTATATATTTCATTCTTTAAGAAAATCATTCCCTTAAACATATTTATTTGGGCTAAAACGAATGTTGCGTAAAACATCGTTACGACAACCCAAAATCACTAGTATAGGGATTCGAAATTAAAATAGATATATAAATCCCAATACTATACAAAACATTCCTTTCGGAAATCATTTACTATAACAACAGTGTTATAGTCCACTATTTCCTTCTATTTCTCGAAAACGTCTATTTCAACAATAAATGTTGAAATCTATGGTTTCGAATCTCAACACATTTTAAAACATCGTTATATCGTTTTAATTCTATTTAAAATATCACATTCAAAACATTTTCTTTAACATATTATTCACTATTCAAAAACGTGAATATGCTACGTTAACAATTTTTCATCCTTTTATACATTTTATTTTAAAGTATTATTCACTGTCAAAAATGTGAATATAACTCCGTTAATAGGTTTCAACAATTTACTTATCAAAATAAGTCGTTTACGAATTTATGAAACAACGTTTATAAACTCCATTTCTATTTATTTTATAACAACTCCTTTTATAAATTCCTTTATTAACCTATTCGATTTATAACTCAATTATAAAACAAAAGTTCACATTATAAGTTAAACACTTATAAAACGATTATTTTACAAAATCGTTCTTTTAACTTCCCAAATTATAAATCATATAACTTATAAGATTGTTTATTTATCCAAAATTCGTTCTTTCAATAACTTTATAAATTTTGTAAACCTACTGTTTATAAAATTCCATTTATAACTTCACTGTTTGAAATTCTATAAATTCCATTCAATTATGAAATTCATTTTCACTTCATTCAAACACTTATAAAAACTCGTTTTATAATGTCCATATTTCAATTTATAAATATCCATTTATAAATCTCTTAATATAAATCAATTTATATTATTCTTTAAAAACGTCTTTAATCTCCTTTATTATTTCACCATTTTGATTCATAAAATAATTAAATTTTATAAATCCTATATTCAAACTTTTCACAATAAATTCTAAAATCCCGATTAAACTATTTTATAAAATCACTAGCATTATATTCTCAAAAATCAGTTTTTTAACTATTTTTTCTCAAAAATCATAATTTTTATAACATAAAAAATTATAACGTTTATTTATTTAAAATAAATCAATTTCCAAACATACTGTATATTTTCAAAAATCACTTTAAAAATCATTTTAAAATCCCAAAATCTGGGTCCAATGATGCTACACACCAAATAGTCAATCACGACAACAACGATATCATATATCGATATGATAATCCATCAAATATCAAAATATCTGAAATCTAATAAATACTGTTGAGGAATCCTGTTGGATCCCTCCAACCTGTTTTCCTGCATCCACAAATATTAGCACAATACCAATTTCGCTCCAGTACGAAATTATCGCGGTATATGTTCTTATTAAATATTATCCGCTTAATAACGGCGCAATAGGGTCTCATCCGCTAAAAAAATGCGGGAAATCAACAACTGCAATATATACATATGCCAATATATATATATATTGATATTATATATATAATACCAATTTCACTGTTTATGAAATATTCGCGGTATATGTTTTTAATAAATAACATCCGCTTACTAACGGCGTATAATGTCTATTTTAACAATCAATAGATATCAATCAACATTCAAACATGCAATCAAATATTTTAAATCTAACTATTTAAAATAAAATCGAAACTGATTCGATTGAGTGAGAAGTTCTCACCTTGATTTTAATTTCGTTTTAGCGATTTATTTCGAATAAAATTAAACGGACGTTTAATTTTACCCAAAATTCTCACTAACTCCAAACGACTCCAATCCAATTCCATCGCGTAGTGCTCGTCCATACGATTCCAACGCAACTGGTTTCGCGCGTTTTCGACCTCGTATGAAAAAGATATGCATTTTACAAGTTTATACGTATTTATATTAACTAATTTACAACATATATAATTATCCTTAAACCTACAGCTCATCATCCACCATCCATTTCCAGATCCAACGGCCCCCTATCATCTTCCCAACCCACGCACGCAACTCACCTACAGGCCGACATCACAACCCATTCTCAAGAACTAGGGTTTCAATTTGCAACGTCAAAACTCGATGAAACTCGATCAAACCACTTGCAATTCGAAGCTCTTCGCGATAGCTACCTCCACCATCCACCACCTGAAGCTCGGCCTGCTCTAACTCCTCGAAATACGTGCGCAAGTAAGCACGGTCGGCCCTCCCTATCTCCCACTATGATGCTCCAAACCACATCTCCACCGTTGAATACGTAGAACATGTTGTGCTCTACAAGTTTGATGTTGAACATTCTTGCTAATTCTTGATGGATTTGGAGTAATCGAGGGAGGAAGGAGAAGAAATACTGGCCATTCATTTGATAGAGGCGGCTGCAGTTTAGTTAGGGTTAGGGTTTTGTTTATTTTTTTTTATTTGTGAGGGTTGTGGGTCTATTTATAGAAGAAAATCGAACACTATTCATCCGTAAATTCCGAACTCCGATTTACGCGCTGAAACTGACGTTCCTAGGGTTTATCCCGCGTTCCGGACACAATGGAACAGGTTTCGAAAGCTAATTCGGACATCTGTGCGAGTTATGGCTATAAACGCTCAATTTGAATTAAACCGATTTAAATCGATTTCTAGGCGTTTTAATTTGTACCGGATGTTATCCTTCCTTTTCAGCAAGGCCGTGATATCAAAAGATCGACCGAGAAAAGCAAGATAGCTCGTCTCAAAGATCGGTCAATTCAACATCTCAACAAAGCAAGTTCTGTTGAATGATTTTTCATCTAAGATCCCCTACGGAGGGGGGGTCCGGGGGGGTGCCAACCCCCCTAGGTGGGGGTGCGGGGGCAACGGGTTAAAGCTTCCAGCGAGTTAACGGGTTAGAGCTTCCAGCGACCTAACTGCTTGAAGGAGTTCGCGACCTAAGCCACCACGAAGACCTCACGACCTAAAGCATGACCGACTCAAGCAGCTCCGCGACTTAAGGCATAAAGTGGTCCAGCGACCTAAAACTAAACGACTTAACAGCTCATAGGAAGGCGCGACCTAAGGGTGCAGCGACTTAAAAGATACCGCGACCTAAAAGTGGGACGACCTAAAAGTGGGACGACTTAAAGAACCCACGACTTAAGGAAGCTCATAACGACCTAGCGACTATTCAGTTAGGTCGCCACTCCTTTAGCCCGTGCCCCTCTTAATGATTAGGTCGCTAACGACCTACTGCCAACTCCATAAATCATTACATTCCTTCCTTAACCCATAGGTCGCTCACGACCTAAACCGTAAGTCGCTCCTGGTACCGCAGCATGATAAGCCACTTGCCAACCCATCCTCTTAGGTCGTAACTCGGCAACACACGACCTACGACCTACCTTAGGTCGCTCACGACCTAAACCCAGCCGACCTAACTCCAAATCTCCTACACGACCTACGACCTACCTTAGGTCGCTCACGACCTAAACCCAGCCGACCTAACTCCAAATCTCCTACACGACCTACGACCTACCTTAGGTCGCTCACGACCTAAACCCAGCCGACCTAACTCCAAATCTCCTACACGACCTACGACCTACCTTAGGTCGCTCACGACCTAAACCCAGCCAACCTAACTCCGAGCTCTCCTATAAATACTCCGCTTACTCCAACTAGGAGGGGACTTTTTCTGGATTTGAGGGCGCCTACACTCTACTGATTTCTAGACTCTCCGAGCACCTCAACCATCGAAGATTCTTCATCAAGAGATCTACTTCATCTAAGAGAGATTCGAAGAGAAATTCACCATCAACGTTCTAACTTCTTTCTCCGTTCATGTTGTAATTGTAAGATCGTGTTGTAATCGAGAGATCATGATGTAAAAGTGTTGTAATCTTGTAAAAGTATGTACAAAGAAGATAATGAAGAATGTAAAGTGGATGTAGGCTTACTAGAAGCCGAACCACTATAAAAATCTCTGTCTCTTTTACTTTTCTGCGACTTTTCTTTTTACTTTGTTTCCCGTATAAACGGGTGGTGCTTTCACTTCATCACGAGATACACCGGGTGTTAGCGTTAAAACCATTCTTATCGTTAACATTTTGGTGCTTTCACTGAGAATTGAACTCAGGAATTCAGCTAATCAAGACTTGAATCCGAGAGATTGAGAAATTTGAAGAATTATGGTGAGGCGATCCAGTAGATTGAAAAGACCGGAGGATAGTCATCACGAAGGAAGTCAAGAGGCTTCTTCGAGGGCAAGCCACACTTCAGCCTTCATTACGAGAGAGGAGATGGAGGCAATGATGAAAAGGCAAGAGGACTTGATCCAGAATTTGTTCCATCAAATTGGGCAACTTGGAGCACAAAGTCAAAGAGGAGCAGATGCACAACCGGAGGAACAAATTCCACCATCCCCTCATGAACTCGGGGGGCAAGAAGAGAGTATTGGACGAGGACAATCACTTGGCGACAATGATAGATTGGTGGAAATGGTCAAAAAGGCTATGAGAGGTGGTTTGGTAAACAAGGACTTGGAGGACGTGAATAGGAGTCCTTTTACCACATCAATCAGGCGAGCTAAGAACCCACCAGACTTTAAGCTACCATCATTGGATATGTATAATGGAAGGACTGACCCTACAGTTCATTTGACAAAATATATGAGGCATATGGAAGTGCTGGGGGCACCAGAGGAAGTGATGGCCCGGTGTTTTCCATTATATTTGACGGATATTGCATCATTATGGTTCGGACAACTGGAGAATGGATCGATCAAGACTTGGAATGATTTGATCGAAAAATTTATGAGACAATTCAGGGTCCACATCTCGAGGCCTAAGAATGTCATGAGTTTGACAACACTAAAACAAAGAACTGGAGAATCTTTGAGAAGCTTTTTAACGCGATTCAATGCAGCTGCGGCATCGGTGGACCGGCCAGATCCATCCATGGTCCTAATGGCAGCCGTGTCAGGCATAGCTAACGGCACAGAGTTCAAGAATTCATTGACCAAAGATCCTCCTATGGATTTAGGAGAATTTTTCCATGAGGCCGAAGGGTTCTTGCGATTAGAGGACGCAAAGGCTGAAACGGAGGAAGGAGAAGGAATCGATGTTTTTGCAGTCAGAGGTGGGAATCCTTCTGAGAAAGGTGTAGAAACTAACAAAGGTAAACGAAAAGCTGAAGATAATAACGATAAATCAGCACGGCAACAAAAGGGATCAAGATTCACCTCATACACGGAGTTAAATGAGACTCTGGAACGGATATACCAAGAGACCAAGGGACAAATTCCTTATCGAAAGCCAATTAAGAGAGATCTGACCAATAGCGAGAAAAAGTCGGACAAGTACTGTTTGTTCCATGAGCTAAATGGTCATAGCACGAATGACTGCAGGCACTTGAAAGATGAAATTGAGGGACACATCCGGGATGGTTTACTCTCACAATATGTGAAAAAGAAGATTGCAACGGCGGAACAAGAACGACCGCCTGCACCAACTAGGGACGCCTCAGGATCAAACCGTCGACCTATCATCGAATAATTGAGATTTGACGAATGAGTGGAAAAATCTACATCAACACAATTAAGTTGTTCACACATGTATGGGACCATGATCGATCCCCAGGCATGCTCTGATACAACTATAAATCATACTGATGTAGATGTTTGCACCCGGACGTCAATCCTTTGCTTTTGAATTTTACTACTAATGGATGACTACTTTACTTTTGTATTTTACTTCTAATGATTGATTACTTTGCCTTCTGTTTTTGGACTAGGCTTGACGTTGCTTTCATGATTTGTTTCTGATGATTGAGTTTTACTCCACTTTGCTTTCATGTTTTGACCCTGATGTTTGGATTTAATTCCACTGTGCTTTCATGATTTGCTTCCGATATTTGGATTTGATTCCACATTGCTTTCACGATTTGCTTTGAATGTTTGGATTTGACTTTTCCAGGCATTTCTAATTGACAAATTTTCAGTTGAATATTTGATTTTTCATGATTTCAAAATGTGTAAGACCTACAAACAGGCATCATCAAGCCCTACGAACAGGCACCCGACTTCGAACAGTCTTAATGATTAAGTCCTATGAACAGGAACCAGAATTTGAACAGTCAAAAACTCATGGATTAAAATGCTTGACCGCCAACAGTCGCTTGACTGTGGTCGGCCGCGCTTCAATTCATAACTCGATCCTAATCGATCGTCACATAGATTTAAGTGCTTGACCGCGCAGGGCCGCACTTGACCTCAAATGACTTGATCCCGAATGGTCGTCATTTGAAGTTAAGCGCTTGACCATGAACGGCCGCGCTTCCGACTGCCAACAGTCGCACTTTCACCTCAAATGGCCCGACCCCGAATGGTCGTCATTTGAAGTAAAGCGCTTGACTGTGAACGGTTTCATTTCAGCTCACTTGGCTCGATCCCGACCATCATGAAAAGTTGAGTGCTTGACCACGGACGACCGTGCTTCACCTCAAATGGCTCGATCCCGGACGATCGTCATTTGAAGTTAAGCGCTTGACCGCGAGCGGCCGCGCTTTACCACTTGATCGCTCAGGGACGCACTTTACTACAAGTGGCTCGACCCCCGAATGGTCGTCGTTTGAAGTAGAGCGCTTGACCATGAACGGTTATCATTTTGATCGCACAGGGCCGCACTTTACCATGAATGGTTTGACCCCAAATGGTCGTCATTCGAAGTAAAGCGCTTGACCATGAATGATCACATTTCATCGCAAGTGACCCGATCCTGGACGATCGTCACATGGATTTAGACGCTTGACCGTGCAGGGCTGCACTTCACCTCAAATGATTCGATCACAAATGGTCATCATTCGAAGTAAAGCGCTTGACCATGAACGGCCGCGCTTCGTTCCAAATAAATCGATCCCGAACGGTCGTCATTTGGGGCCATATAAAAATGTCAGTTCTTTTACAGGTTACCCACAGGATATGAACGTCTGGATTGTGACATTACAAAACACACCTTCCTACCGCAAGGCATGTTTTGGGGGGCAAGTGTTATCCCGCCTTTTTCAGCAAGGCCGTGATATCAAAAGATCGACCGAGAAAAGCAAGATAGCTCGTCTCAAAGATCGGTCAATTCAACATCTCAACAAAGCAAGTTCTGTTGAATGATTTTTCATCTAAGATCCCCTACGGAGGGGGGGTCCAGAGGGGGTGCCAACCCCCCAAGGTGGGGGTGCGGGGGCAACGCCACCGCTACGGTGTTCGACCTGACCGGTCAGGTCGCAGGGGTCCAGGGGGCAGCGCCCCCGGCAGGGTGCGGGGCAGCGCCCCGTCCAAAACGGTATGAGACTTAGAGCATGGAGTCTCCAACGGGTTAAAGCTTCCAGCGAGTTAACGGGTTAGAGCTTCCAGCGACCTAACTGCTTGAAGGAGTTCGCGACCTAAGCCACCACGAAGACCTCACGACCTAAAGCATGACCGACTCAAGCAACTCCGCGACTTAAGGCATAAAGTGGTCCAGCGACCTAAAACTAAACGACTTAACAGCTCACAGGAAGTCGCGACCTAAGGGTGCAGCGACTTAAAAGATACCGCGACCTAAAAGTGGGACGACCTAAAAGTGGGACGACTTAAAGAATCCACGACTTAAGGCAGCTCATAACGACCTAGCGACTATTCAGTTAGGTCACCACTCCTTTAGCCCGTGCCCCTCTTAATGATTAGGTCGCTAACGACCTACTGCCAACTCCATAAATCATTACCTTCCTTCCTTAACCCATAGGTCGCTCACGACCTAAACCGTAAGTCGCTCCTGGTACCTCAGCATGATAAGCCACTTGCCAACCCATCCTCTTAGGTCGTAACTCGGCAACACACGACCTACGACCTACCTTAGGTCGCTCACGACCTAAACCCAGCCGACCTAACTCCAAATCTCCTACACGACCTACGACCTACCTTAGGTCGCTCACGACCTAAACCCAGCCGACCTAACTCCAAATCTCCTACACGACCTACGACCTACCTTAGGTCGCTCACGACCTAAACCCAGCCGACCTAACTCCAAATCTCCTACACGACCTACGACCTACCTTAGGTCGCTCACGACCTAAACCCAGCCAACCTAACTCCGAGCTCTCCTATAAATACTCCGCTTACTCCAACTAGGAGGGGACTTTTTCTGGATTTGAGGGCGCCTACACTCTACTGATTTCTAGACTCTCCGAGCACCTCAACCATCGAAGATTCTTCATCAAGAGATCTACTTCATCTAAGAGAGATTCGAAGAGCAATTCACCATCAACGTTCTAACTTCTTTCTCCGTTCATGTTGTAATTGTAAGATTGTGTTGTAATCGAGAGATCATGATGTAAAAGTGTTGTAATCTTGTAAAAGTATGTACAAAGAAGATAATGAAGAATGTAAAGTGGATGTAGGCTTACTAGAAGCCGAACCACTATAAAAATCTCTATCTCTTTTACTTTTCTGCGACTTTTCTTTTTACTTTGTTTCCCGTATAAACGGGTGGTGCTTTCACTTCATCACGAGATACACCGGGTGTTAGCGTTAAAACCATTCTTATCGTTAACACCGGACAAACGGTAAATCCAATTGACACGAAATTTGAAACCTTACAATAATATCACATTACGGATCCGATGAAACTGGTTTCGTCGAAATCCGAGACTTTTTGAAAAATGGCTATTTTAACTCGCCAAATTAAAATTAAAAATAATTCGATGCGTTTCGAGCTGCCACGCTCAAACGATAACTCCGATTGACACGAAATTTGAAATCCGGTAATAACTAACTATTACGGATCCAATGGAACTACTTTCGTTCAATTCTGAGACTGTTCAAAAATTGGCTATTTTCACTAGTCGATTTAAATATTAAAATATTCAATTTTCACAAATTAACTTTTAATTCGATTTTAAAAGTTCTAAAATATCGTTCTAACTCCCATATGATAAAATAAAATTTTACAAATCATTTTCAATCATATTTAACTCAATTTTCAATTATTTCCATAATTTAACGTTTTAAATTATCGATTTAATTATCCAATTAAATCCAATAATTCAAAATAAAATTTATTTGACTTATAAATTCACTTATAAATATTTAAAATTAATTAAATATTCAAATTTTAATTACTAAAAATCCTGGGTCGTTACAATCTTCCCCCCTTAAAAGAATTTCGTCCTCGAAATTATTAAGTAAGAAAAGTTACAGAATTTATTAACTTTCCCAAAACAAATTTTAAACTTCTTACAATTACTTACTAAGTTTTCAAATCATACTTAGTTATCTTTTCAAAAACAACCACTATTGTTTAACTTTCAATTCCAAATCAAAGTTAAAGTTTTCAAAAATTTTCAATTTTCTCAAATTTTTTCTAACGCCTTAAATTTTCGAAAAAATTCGCCATAGTCTCCTTTGCGCGGCTCGATCCGGAAAAAAAATGACAGTATATATATCACAAATATACATCTCATCAAGAAATGAGGCATCCCGCAGGGAAAAAAGTATAAAAGTACGGTATGTAATCCGAGATATGTACCTTATATTTTATTAGCGAGCATATACGGCTAATATAGCGCGAAAGCGAGCTCCAAATGCGAAGCAACGCGATCCGCACCTACTAATCACTCAACAAACAACATGAGAATCATGTATATATGATACTAGTATCGATATACAACATATAGTAACATAATAACTATATATGTCAACATAGCAAATGAAACAAACAACAAATGCAAACATCAACCAACTATAATCCATAACCAATATATATTCATTCATATTCTCATTAATTTTAATGAATTGGTTTTCAATTTAATCACATTTGATTCATTAACAGTGGATGTTTACTAACATTCATTTTCCATTAGTTTGTATTCACTAATTCATATTCAAGTTGGTTCACTTCCAAATCAAATTCAATTCTATTTAAGATTCATTTAACTTCCAATTGAATTTCAATTACTTTAGCTTTCAATTTCGCTAATTCACTTTCATTAACACTTAATGAATTATATACAATCAATCAACTAACAACCATATAACCATCAATGTTTATTAATTACAACCAAATTACTTTGCTTATATTCATTCTATTCGGTTTAACACCATCACTTTCAATTTGTTTAATAAATTGATTTTTATTCAACTTTCCAATAACATTAACACTTATATTCATTATTCCATATCACTTAATTCACATTCAATTGATTAACATTTAATCCATTCATTCAATTCAATTACAAAGTTGAATTCATATATATAACTTAAGTTTATATTTATTTAATCCACTTGATTATTTACTTCGATACCAAAATCAATTCCATTCATAAATATATTCATATAGTTTCACTTCTTATATATATAAGTTTATTTCACAATTGTAAATTACTTTAATTATAATTCAATTCTTATAATTCTTTACTTATACAATTATTCTTCAATTTAGATTATTCAAACAACTAAACAATCAATTTATATACACTTTAATAATTCTGAAAAATTATTTCTTTATATATAAAATATATTTAGGTAAAATTATTTCATTTACCCAATTTAAAATCAATATTGTGCCGAATTGTTCTATTCAAGTGTTTAGAGATCCCTATCAACAACGTTAATTACTTGTATTAACCAGAATCTATATACCACTCAACAAACCAATCATCACAATATAAAACAATTTTATATTCACTAACAAATACGCTCTCATAGCTATTATTACACTCAAACTCATTCTAGAGTACTATTGACTCTATCTCTAATGAGTAATACCCAACAGAACCATGGTTGTCGCTTAACCATAAGCTCTGATACCAAATGTAACGCCCCGAAAATTTTCGACTTTCGAAAATTCAACATCGATACTCACTTTATCGACTGCCGAGAAATCGAAGGCCAAAAACCCGAAATGTTATGGTTTAAGAAAAAGAATTTAAGAAAAGAGAAGAGAAAAAGATAGAAGATAGAGAGAAAAGAGAATAGAAAAAGATAGGGAAAAGAAAACAACAAAATAGAGAAGAGATAGAAAATTTTTAAATAGAAGAAAAAGAGAATAGAGAACATAGAACGGAACAGAAAACAACAGAACAACATCAGAATCTCACAATTCGCAGCGGAACAACATATAATAAATAAATGAATAATCTTTAAACAAAGAACTACATCAGTTATTACATTACATCACATTTCATTACATCATATCATCAGAGTGTACAACAACAACAACAAACAGTGCAGCGGAAAAAGAAATACTATACATAATAATACGCCATGCCATCCATCTTGCCTCCAGCAACTCCAGAATATCCAGAATATCCTGATAAAGCTTAACTCTTGACTGCCCGTGTGAAAATTGGTGGGCACCCAGAGTTTAGGAAGGAAAACAATAAACTCCGAGTCAGTCATGTGACTGGTGTGAGAACTCAAAACAGTTTATTTATCTTTAAAATCAAAATAGAGGAATATTTTTAAAGTCAACTCGCAATGCTTTTAAAAATGAGACTACCATAAGGCCTCCCGCACACACACATGCAAACGCAGAATCGGAGGAGATTTCTCCTTATGATAGTCAAAGATTCTTGATACGCATTTAAAAGAACATTTGATATTATTATTAGTGCATAGTGTAGGAAAAATTCATTTCGAAAGTAGAATATAAATCTTAGCCAACATACGACCATTATCGTATGCCTACTATAGCTATCATCCAAACAATGGGGCGCCACCATAAGTGAATGATAGGTTCTACAACTAATACCGTACAAGTCACGTATTGTTTCTTTGGATTTCCAACGAATGATCAGGCCAAGGAACTTCCCATTGCCACATGAGAATGCCTCTGGATGGACATCCCCGAGAACCAAACCTGATCTCTACCAACACAAGGCCGGGTTACCCCTAACTGAGTAACAACTGACCGAATATGCCATCCCCCGGTCCTTTGGGACCTTTTCACCGAGCGCTCGAAATCAATTCACACAATCATAACAAATTGTTTTCAACATGAGTAAGTATCTGGGCTCCATACCATGATACCACCCTTTTCCAGAAGGAAATGCACACATCCTAAAGGGCGCTACCCCTCATAACCTTGCTGCTTCTTTCCTGTTTTGACCATTCACGGGGTGTGAGGCTCGACGAAGCCACGTCCTCAAAAACATACTTTATACAAAAGCCATGCTTTGGGTCAACAAATGATTATAGAAATGATCACAAAGATAGACGATCAAACAAATGATCCTATCACAAATAATCAACACAATGATCATTTCACAGCAACACTCAGCATGTCACATTACCAAATTGGGAATATATCGCTGATAACTTCAACTATATAACCTCTGAGCTCGTACGTCTCAGAGAAGGGTGTTAAGCTAAAAGAATAAATTCTTTGCCACCAACAGAAATATATTTGAAAGAAATCGGCTTTATATCTCAATCTGTAATGTCAGACATACAATCCATACAAGTTTGTTCCAGGCTCGAACAAAACCGAAGGCACTTACAAAGAAGTCCTTGCCATCCGGATATTCACAATCCTGATCGGATTTCCCATCACTTAGGGAGTCTCTATACCGTTGCAACTCAGTGTAGAGACAATCGACAGGTCATCCTATCGCTCTCGCAAATACTCGGTCTTCAACACCGATCTTCAATGCAATTCACAACGACGTATCACATATTCGGAATGGGTTATACGACCCCATGGTCCTTTCCCGGTTAACCCGAATAGTGAGCGCTTATTCAAAAATAAGTGTGGCATTCACATTCAAACAAATCACATCAATTACCCATTCAAAGGGAAATATTGATAGTCGGTTATTGAACTATCAATAGATATGCACAACATCACTAGATTCCAAATAATTTTCCAAATTATTTATTTCCAAAATATCTTTGCTAGATATATAATTTCACACTTCAAAAATAAATCAATATTTATTTTTAATCAAATTCCACTTTTCATTTATAAATTCCATAATGAATTTATATTTCACAATATCCATGCATATACGATTTCAATTATTCATTTCAATATTCCTTTTCAATCTATCTACAAAAAGATAAATTCTCAAAATATTCACTTTATATTGGAAAACATTTCAATACTTATTTAATAAGTAATTCACAAAATTTATTTATTTCCAACACTTAGAAAATATTCAATATACTTAAATCGAGATTAAGTATATATTTCATTCTTTAAGGAAATCATTCTCTTAAACATATTTATTTGGGCTAAAACGAATGTTGCGTAAAACATCGTTACGACAACCCAAAATCACTAGTATAGGGATTCGAAATTAAAATAGATATATAAATCCCAATACTATACAAAACATTCCTTTCGGAAATCATTTACTATAACAACAGTGTTATAGTCCATTATTTCCTTCTATTTCTCGAAAACGTCTATTTCAACAATAAATGTTGAAATCTATGGTTTCGAATCTCAACACATTTTAAAACATCGTTAGATCGTTTTAATTCTATTTAAAATATCACATTCTAACCATTTTCTTTAACATATTATTCACTATTCAAAAACGTGAATATACTACGTTAACAATTTTTCATCCTTTTATACATTTTATTTTAAAGTATTATTCACAGTCAAAAATGTGAATATAACTCCATTAATAGGTTTCAACAATTTACTTATCAAAATAAGTCGTTTACGAATTTATGAAACAACGTTTATAAACTCCATTTCTATTTATTTTATAACAACTCCTTTTATAAATTCCTTTATTAACCTATTCGATTTATAACTCAATTATAAAACAAAAGTTCACATTATAAGTTAAACCACTTATAAAACGATTATTTTACAAAATCGTTCTTTTAACTTCCCAAATTATAAATCTTATAACTTATAAGATTGTTTATTTATCCAAAATTCGTTCTTTCAATAACTTTATAAATTTTGTAAACCTACTGTTTATAAAATTCCATTTATAACTTCACTGTTTAAAATTCTATAAATTCCATTCAATTATGAAATTCATTTTCACTTCATTCAAACACTTATAAAAACTCGTTTTATAATGTCCATATTTCAATTTATAAATATCCATTTATAAATCTCTTAATATAAATCAATTTATATTATTCTTTTAAAACGTCTTTAATCTCCTTTATTATTTCACCATTTTGATTCATAAAATAATTAAATTTTATAAATCCTATATTCAAACTTTTCACAATAAATTCTAAAATCCCGATTAAACTATTTTATAAAATCATTAGCATTATATTCTCAAAAATCAGTTTTTTAACTATTTTTTTGCAAAAATCATAATTTTTATAACATAAAAAATTATAACGTTTATTTATTTAAAATAAATCAATTTCCAAACATACTGTATATTTTGATAAATCACTTTAAAAAACATTTTAAAATCCCAAAATCTGGGTCCAATGATGCTACACACCAAATAGTCAATCACGACAACAACGATATCATATATCGATATGATAATCCATCAAAAATCAAAATATCTGAAATCTAATAAATACTGTTGAGGAATCCTGTTGGATCCCTTCAACCTGTTTTCCTGCATCCACAAATATTAGCACAATACCAATTTCGCTCCAGTACGAAATTATCGCGGTATATGTTCTTATTAAATATTATCCGCTTAATAACGGCGCAATAGGGTCTCATCCGCTAAAAAAATGCGGGAAATCAACAACTGCAATATATACATATGCCAATATATATATATATATATATTGATATTATATATATAATACCAATTTCACTGTTTATGAAATATTCGCGGTATATGTTTTTAATAAATAACATCCGCTTACCAACGGCGTATAATGTCTATTTTAACAATCAATAGATATCAATCAACATTCAAACATGCATTCAAATATTTTAAATCTAACTATTTAAAATAAAATCGAAACTGATTCGATTGAGTGAGAAGTTCTCACCTTGATTTTAATTTCGTTTTAGCGATTTATTTCGAATAAAATTAAACGGACGTTTAATTTTACCCAAAATTCTCACTAACTCCAAACGACTCCAATCCAATTCCATCGCGTAGTGCTCGTCCATACGATTCCAACGCAACTGGTTTCGCGCGTTTTCGACCTCGTATGAAAAAGATATGCATTTTACAAGTTTATACGTATTTATATTAACTAATTTACAACATATATAATTATCCTTAAACCTACAGCTCATCATCCACCATCCATTTCCAGATCCAACGGCCCCCTATCATCTTCCCAACCCATGCACGCAACTTACCTACAGGCCGACATCACAACCCATTCTCAAGAACTAGGGTTTCAATTTGCAATGTCAAAACTCGATGAAACTCGATCAAACCACTTGCAATTCGAAGCTCTTCGCGATAGCTACCTCCACCATCCACCACCTGAAGCTCGGCCTGCTCTAACTCCTCGAAATACGTGCGCAAGTAAGCACGGTCGGCCCTCCCTATCTCCCACTACGATGCTCCAAACCACATCTCCACCGTTGAATACGTAGAACATGTTGTGCTCTACAAGTTTGATGTTGAACATTCTTGCTAATTCTTGATGGATTTGGAGTAATCGAGGGAGGAAGGAGAAGAAATACTGGCCATTCATTTGATAGAGGCGGCTGCAGTTTAGTTAGGGTTAGGGTTTTGTTTATTTTTTTTTTATTTGTGAGGGTTGTGGGTCTATTTATAGAAGAAAATCGAACACTATTCATCCGTAAATTCCAAACTCCGATTTACGCGCCGAAACTGACGTTCCTAGGGTTTATCCCGCGTTCCGGACACAATGGAACAGGTTTCGAAAGCTAATTCGGACATCTGTGCGAGTTATGGCTATAAACGCTCAATTTGAATTAAACCGATTTAAATCGATTTCTAGACGTTTTAATTTGTACCGGACAAACGGTAAATCCAATTGACACGAAATTTGAAACCTTACAATAATATCACATTACGGATCCGATGAAACTAGTTTCGTCGAAATCCGAGACTTTTTGAAAAATGGCTATTTTAACTCGCCAAATTAAAATTAAAAATAATTCGATGCGTTTCGAGCTGCCACGCTCAAACGATAACTCCGATTGACACGAAATTTGAAATCCGGTAATAACTAACTATTACGGATCCAATGGAACTAGTTTCGTTCAATTCTGAGACTGTTCAAAAATTGGCTATTTTCACTAGTCGATTTAAATATTAAAATATTCAATTTTCACAAATTAACTTTTAATTCGATTTTAAAAGTTCTAAAATATCGTTCTAACTCCCATATGATAAAATAAAATTTTACAAATCATTTTCAATCATATTTAACTCAATTTTCAATTATTTCCATAATTTAACGTATTAAATTATCGATTTAATTATCCAATTAAATCCAATAATTCAAAATAAAATTTATCTGACTTATAAATTCACTTATAAATATTTAAAATTAATTAAATATTCAAATTTTAATTACTAAAAATCCTGGGTCGTTACATTTTATAAAATAATTTTGGAATTGATTTGTTTTAAATAAATAAACGTATAATTTTAATGTTATAAAATTATAATTTTTGAGAAATATAGTTAAAAGTTGATTTTTGAAAATTTGGGGTTAATGATTTTATAAAATAGTTTAAATCGGGATTTTTGAATTTATTGGAAGTAGTTTAAAATATAGGATTTATAAAACTTGATTATTTTATAAATCAAAATGGTGAAATTATAAAGGAGTTTAAAGACGTTTTAAAATAATAGTATAAATTGATTTATATAAAAGATTTATAAGATGGATATTTATAAATAAAAAATATTGGAATTATGAAACGAGTTTTTATAAGTGTTTGAATGAATTGTGAATGAATTTCATAAATGAATGAAATTTATAGAATTATAAATGGTGAAGTTATAAATGGAATTTTATAAGAAGTAGGTTTATAAAATTTGTAAAGTTATCAAAGGAATAGATTTGGGTAAATAAATGAATCTTATAAGTTATAAGATTTATAATTTGGGAAGTTAAAGGAACGATTTTGCAAACAAATAAATTATAAGTGTTTAACTTATAATATGAACTTTTAGTATAAAATTGAGTTATAAATTGAATAGGTTAATAAAGGAGATTTATAAAAGGAAGTTGTTATAAAACAAACAGAAATGGAATTTATAAACATTGTTTTATAAATTCGCAAACGACTTATTTTGATAAGTAAATTGTTGTAACTTATTAATGGAGTTATATTCACGTTGTAGACAGTGAATAATCCTTTAAAATAAAATGAATAGAAATGGTGAAATTAGTTAACAAGGTATATTCACGTTTTTGAAAAGTGAATAATATGTTAAAGAAAATGTTTTGGATGTGATGTTTTAAATAGAATTAAACCGATCTAACGATGTTTTTAAATGTGTTAAGATTCGAAACTATAGATTTCAACATTCATTGTTGAAATAGACGATTTCGAGAAATAGAAGAAAATGGTGGGCTATAACACTGTTGTTATAGTAAATGATTTCCGAAAGGAAATGTTTTGTATAGTATTGGGATTTATATATCTATTTTAATTTCGAATCCCTATACTAGTGATTTTGGGTTGTCGTAACGATGTTTTACGCAACATTCGTTTTGGCCCAAATAAATATGTTTAAGAGAATGATTTCCTTAAAGAATGAAATATATACTTAATCTCGATTTAAGTATATTGAATATTTTCCAAGTGTAGAAAATAAAAATATTTGTGAATTATTTATTAAATAAGTATGGAAATGTTTTCCAACAAGTGAATATTTTGAGAATTTATCTTTTTGAAGATAAATTGAAAATGAATAATTGAAATCGTATATTCGTAGATATTTTGGAATGTAAATTCACTATGGAATTTATAAAAGAAAGGTGAATTTGTTTAAAAATAAATATTGATTTATTTTTGAGGTATTGAAATTTTATATCTTGTAAAGATATTTTTTGGGAAATAAATAATTTGGAAAATTATTTGGAATCTGGTGATGTTGTGCATATCCATTGATAGTTCAATAACCGACTATCAATATTTACCTTTGAATGGGTATTTGCTGTGACTTGCTTCAATTTGAATGCCACGCTTATTTTTTAATAAGCGCTCACTATTCGGGTTATCCGGGAAAGGACCTTAGGGTCGTATAACCCATTCCGAGTATGTGATACGTCGTTATGGATAGCATTTGAAGACCGGTGTTGAAGACCGGGTATTTGCGAGAGCGATAGGATGACCTGTCGATTGACTCTGCACCGAGTTGCTCCGGTATAGAGTTCTCCATATGTGATGGGGAATCCGATCAGGATTATGGATATCCGGATTGCAAGGATTTCTTTGTAAGTGTCTTCGGTTCTATTCGAGCCCGTAACAGACTTGTATGGATTGTATGTCTGACATTTCAAATTGAGATATAAAGCTGATTTCTTTCAAATATATTTCTGTTGGTGGCGGAGAATTTATTCTTTTAGCTTAACACCCTTCTCTGAGACGTACAAGCTCAGAGGTTATGTAGTTGAATGTTATCAGCAATATATTCCCAATTTGGTAATGTGACATGCTAAGTGTTGCTCTGAAATGATCATTGTTTGATCATTTGTGATATGATCATTTGTTTGATCACTTATCTTTGTGATCATTTCTATGATCATTTGTTGACCCAAAGCACAGCTTTTGTATAAAGCGTGGCTTTGTGGATGAGACTTCGTCGAGCCTCACACCTCGGAATGGTCAAAACAGAAAAGATGCGGCAGGGTTATTGGGGGTAGCGCCCCTTAAGGTATGTGCATTTCCTTCTGGAAAACGGTGGTATCATGGTATGGAGCCCAGATACTTACTCATAATGAAACACTTATTATTTTGGTGTGATGTTGATTACGAGCGCTCGGATAAAGGTCCTGAAGGACCGAGGGATGGCATATTCGTGTCAGTAGTTACCCAGTTAGAGGTAACCCGGCCTTGTGTTGGCAGAGATCCGATTTGGTTCTCGGGGACGTCCTTCCAGAGGCGTTCTCATGTGGCAACGGGAAGTTCCTTGGCCTGACCATTTGTTGGAAATCCAAAGAAACAATACGAGACTTTTATGGTTTTAGTTGTAGAACCTGCTTCCTCAGGAGGTAGCTATAGCAGGAATAATATAATGGTACCTATGCTGGCTAAGATTTATATTCTGCTTTCGAAATGATTTTTTCTACACTATGCACTAATAATAATAAAAATAAAATGATTTGATTTTGCGTCGTAAGCATCTTTGACTAACATAAGAAGAAATCTCCTCCAAATCTACGTTTGCATTGTGTGTGTGGTGGGAGGTCTTATGGTAGTCTCATTTTTAAAAGCATTGCGAATTGACTTTAAAAATATTGCTCTATTTTGTTTTAAAGATAAAATAAACTGTTTTTAGTTCTCACACCAGTAACATGACTGACTCGGAGTTTATTGTTTTCCTTCCAAAACTCTGGGTGCCACCATTTTCCACACGGGCAGTCAAGAGTTCAGGTTTATCAGGATATTTGGAATTCAGAAGTTGCTGGAGGCAAGCTGGATGGCATTATGTATTACTAGTATATAGTATTTCTTTTCCGCTGTTTGTTGTTGTACACTCTGATGATGTAATGTAATGCAATAACATGTAATGTAATAACTGATATAGTTCTTTGTTTAAAGATTATTCATTTATTTATTATATGTTGTTCCGCTGCGAATTATGAGATTCTGATATTGTTCTGTTGTTTTCTTTCTGTTCTATTCCATCTTTTTCTCTCTTCTTCTACCTTTTTCCTTTTTTCTTTTTTTCTTAAACCCTAATGGTTCGTATTTTCGTTCATCTTGAGTTAATCGATGGAGATTAGTGTCAATTCAAGGGGTACGGAAAAGCAGATTATTACAACTCCATTAATGATTCGTGTTTTGTACTATTTAAGTTGACATGTGTGGATTACTGTCAATTTAAATGGTCCAAGTATACGGGTTGTTACAGTTGCAATCAAAGCTTTGGTTTCCGATAATCTCAGCCTGTGGAGTTTTAAAGCTCATTAGAGATAGGGTAAATATACCCTAGAATGAGGAGAATCAATTCAGAATCCACATCCTTTGATTCATCTTTCTTATTGAATTCATTTGAGTAGAATTTCCTTAAATTCTATAAATTCCTATCTTTGATTCTAAATCACTTTTGGTATTCCAGGATGGCTACCAGAAGAAATGTTAGAGGAGGAAGGGATGGAAATGCTCCTGGTCCACATGCTCCAGCTCCCGTAGTTAGATTCTCCAGTCTTAGCAAGGAGCACACTCAGCTTGGAGGAGTCAAATTTACTGGCTCCGAGAGTATCATCGAAGCACATCAATGGCTAAAGAGTTTGGAGAGGATCTTTACTGGCTTGGAAATCACAGACGCTCAGAAGCGTAAGTTGGCCGCTTGGAAGCTCCAGGATACTGCACAAGATTGGTAGGAATCCGTCACTTCTCGTACCATTGAGGAAACCATCACTTGGGCCCAGTTTAGGTAGTAATCTATCTAGAAGTTGCGTCTAAATAAAAATTTCCTTTTACTCGTCAGATTTTGACTCGTTTTCATATAATTTGTAATTAGGGATTCCTTTATGGCTCAGTGGATGCCAGCTGCTGGGAAAGCCCAACTCTATCGGTTTTTTAAGGATCTTAAGAAGGGCAACATGACCTTCACTGAGTATGAAAGGAAATTCAACGAACTATCTAAGTTTGGACTTGGCTCGATTGATACACCTCTGCTAGAGAAAGAGAAGTTCATACAAGGCGCACGCCCTGAGTATTACGAGCTTCTCACCGCTCATGTCCATGGAACCTTCACTAAGTTGATGGACTTTGCTCTTCGATATGAGGGAAAGCCAAAGGAAACATCAACCTCCAAAGCTCCAGTTGTTCAGACATCAGCTAGTAAGTAGGGGAAGAGAAAGCCAAACTTTGCACAATAGAAGAAGAATTGGCAGCAGAAAACAGGGCTTGGATACTCCCAGAAGAAGCCTATTGACATATCATCTATTACTTGCTTCAACTGCAACCAAAAGGGTCACTATGCTAGTAGCTGCCCATCTCCAAAAAGTGCAGCTGTTCCGCCACCAGCACAGATGACTAGGTGAGATTTGTGTCATTTCTGCTTACAACCTGGACACTTCAAGAAAGACTGCCCAACACAGAAGAGAGGTACACCATCAGGAGTCTTTGCTCTTTCCACACATGCCCCGGAAGTTCCTACCCTAGAAGTTTCGGATAATCAAGGTACTTTACAAAGTACTTTTATGTTGCATACCTTGCCTGTTAGAGTTTTATTTGACACCGGAGCAACACACAGCTTCATATCTATTGATTTATGTAATAAACTTGGTTTGAAACCTATTCTTGCATCTATTTCCTTATGTGTATCTAACCCTATTGGAGGGCCCGCTAACCTCAAAAGGGTTTGCAAATATGTCACTCTTATGCATGACATTCACCGCTTCACTTGGGATTTCTATGTCCTTGGATTCGAGGCATTTGATATTCTATTAGGCATTGATTGGCTACGGAAGTTCGAAGCCGTTACATCATGCAAAGCTCGAACTGTCTCTCTTATTGACGACAAGAGTATGACTTTAGTTGTTAAAGGTAAATCACATCAAGAATATGCTGGGAGTTTTATATTCTCTCTTGACTCCCATTCAAATGAACTAAGTTCTACTCTAGTTGTTCAACTCTTTTCTGATGTGTTTAGAGAAGTCAATTCTCTACCACCTCCGCAGGAAATCGAATTCCGCATCGACCTTATTCCTGGTGCACGACCAGTAGTTCTTCCTCCAAGGAGAATGGCCCCTAAAGAAAAGGTAGAGTTGAATGTTCAAATTGAAGACTTATTTTCTAAAGGCTTGATTTGGCGCAGTCATTCAGAATTGGGTGCTGCAGTCGTATTTGTCACTAAATCTGATGGCTCACTTAGAATGTGTGTGACTATAGAGAACTAAATAAGCTCACACACAAGAACAAGTATCCGATGCCCCGCATCAACGACCTATTCGATCAACTTCATGGAGCTAAAGTCTTCTCTCAACTTGATTTGGCTACTGGCTTTCATCAACTCAGAATCGCTGAGGATAGTATTCCTGAAACAGCATTCCGCACTGAAAATGGTTTTTATGAATGGCTAGTTATGTCGTTCGGTCTCACTAATGCTCTAGCTTATTTTGTCGATTTGATGAATAGTTTTCCGTGATGTTCTTAACAAATTCGTTCTTGTTTCCATCGATGATATTCTCGTCTTCTCTAAGGATGAGAAAGAGCATAGATCACATTTGGCTTTTGTTCTCGAAACTCTTCGCAGACACCAGCTTAAAGCCAAGTTTTTGAAATGCCACTTTTGGCAAGATGAAGTTCGTTTCCTTGGCCATATTGTTTCGGAGAATGGGATTCCGGTCGATCCAGCTAAGATCGCCGTAATCAATGTAAGTTTTATTCATACTTGTCAATTTTATCTAAACAACTTATCAATATCTAAATTCGAATCTTTGAAATTTGCGGGATTGGGAGATTCCCAAAACTCCAACAGATATCCGCAGTTTCTTGGGATTAGTTGGCTATTATCGCAGATTTATAGAAAACTTTGCTCGTATTGCTGCACCACTTACCGTACTAACCCGAAAGAATGTGAAATTTATTTGGAGTGAAAAGTGCGAAGCAGCTATCAATGAGATGAAGCGAAAGTTGACCTCTGCCCAGTTCTTACAGTTATTGATGGTAGTGAAGGATTGACAGTCTATACAGATGCCTGTCGTGATGGTCTTGGAGCAGTCTTAATGCAGAAAGGAAAGGTTATTGCCTATGCGGGTCGACAGTTAAAGACCCATGAAGCAAATTACGCCACTCATGACCTAGAACTTCTTGCGGTTGTATTTGCTCTTAAGCTATGGAGGCACTATCTATTGGGAACCAAGTTCGAGTTATTCACTGACCACAAGTCATTGAGATATATTTTCTCGCAAAAGGATTTGAATCAGAGACAAGTCCAATGGCTCGAATTTCTAATTGCATATCGTCTTGATATTAATTATACTCCAGGGAAAGCGAATGCCGTAGCCGATGCTTTGAGCAGAAACCAAGCGATGGCATGTTGTAATCTTGTTGAGGAAATGTTATTCCAGCTGTCAGTCTCCCAAGTTCTTATGGATCGTATTATAGCCAAGCAATACGAGGACACTTTTCTTTATCGCATCAAGGAAATAGTCCGTGGAAGAGTTGGAAATGCTGATAATAAATTGAATGCACATGTTGATAGTAATGGAGTCTTGAGAATCGATAATCGCATTTGTGTTCCTAATGTTGATGGTCTAAGGCAAGAAGTGCTGAGAGAAAACCATAACTCTTCACTTTCATTTCATCCCGGTATTTCTAAAATGTACCAGAATATGAAGAAGTTATATTGGTGGAGTGGGATGAAGCATGATATTTCTACCTATGTCAGCAGATGCACAACTTGCCAGCAAGTTAAAGCTGATCACAGAAAGATAGCAGGTTTGCTTCAGCCACTAGAGATTCCAGGATGGAAGTGGGAGCAAATTTGTATGGACTTTATTGACGGGCTGCCAAGGACTAGGAGGGGTAATGAAAGCATTTGGGTGATTGTCGATAGACTGACGAAATCCGCTCACTTTATTCCAGTCAAGTCCACTCGTACTGCTTGGAGTTTGGCCGAGATATATATGAGGGAAGTCGTTAAACTTCATGGTGTACCATCTAGTATCGTATGCGATCGAGATCCTATTTTCACCAGTAAATTCTGGAAAGCGTTTCAGGATACTTTGGGCACCAAACTGAATCTGAGCACTGCATATCATCCTTAGACAGATGGCCAAACTGAGAGGGTGAATCAGATAGTGGAAGACCTTCTTCGAGCTTGTATTATTGACTTTGGTGGATCCTGGGAAGACCATCTTCACTTGGTCGAATTCACTTATAACAATAGTTACCAGGTAAAGATATTGAATTTCGAATTTGAATAAGTATATTTGAATTTGAATTAATCACCTTTAATAATCAGGAAAGCATTGGTATGGCACCGTTTGAAGCCTTATATGGTCGGTCGTGCAAATCGCCAGCTTGTTGGATCGAGTCGGGAGATCGACTAGTGCTTGGTCCAGAAATAATTATGGAAGCTTCCGAAAAAGTCGAAGAAATTAGGGAGAAGATTAAGACGGCACAGGATAGACATAAGAGCTACGCTGAAAAAAGGAAAAGGGATCTCGAATTCAGTGTAGGAGACAAAGTATTTCTGAAAGTGTCGCCTTTAAAGAATATTGTTCGATTTGGAAGAAAAGGGAAGCTAGCTCCAAGATTTGTTGGTCCGTTTGAGATTATGGAAAGAGTCGGAACATTGGCATATAGAGTTGCATTACCAGAGAAGTTCGCTAGTGTACACAACGTGTTCCACATCTCACATCTGCGTAAAGTTGTACATGATCCATCTATGACCATCCCTACTGCTCAGTTAGAAGAGATAGTTATTGAGCCTGATCTGACTATTGAGCGAAAGCCACTTCGGATAGTCGATCGTTAGACAAAGCAACTTAGAAGGAAGTCGGTAAATCTCGTCAAAGTCCAATGGAGTGTAGATGAGCGAGATTGCACATGGGAAACTGAGGATAATATTCTGGATTCAAACCCCGAATTACTAATTTCAGGTATAATTCAAATTTCTTAAAATATATCTTGATTTTCTGCTTGTTTCATTCCTACTTCACTCTTCTCGTTCCTTTTCGAGGACGAAAAGTTTTGAGTGGGGGAGATTGTAACGACCCTGAATTTTCGACCCAATTTAAACTTTAAAATCCATCTTTTAATATAAAATTTTGAAAATTTACAAACGATCTCAATTCACGTCCAAACTTTATTTATGACATACGTCTAGTTAGAGATGGACAGAGAAAAAGTTTCGTCGCAAATTATTACAGTAAACTTCGTTCGCGTTTTACTGTATATCAGTCCATATAAAGCTGCATAAAATTTATCTTCCAAATCCAAATATTTTTACACAGTTATGTTGTAAAAATTATTCTGATCATGATTATGAAATTCGGTTCGTCAAAAACTGTCATCGCCTGCTCCGTTTAAATTGTTATGCAAAACGTACAATTTTAGCAGCGCAAATGCGAATTTTATAAAACCATCGTATCGCAATAATCTGTGTACCGTTGGAAGCGCATCGTCGCACTGATCATAATCGTATATCTATTTGCGCAAATCGGAGTCAGGCATAATCCGTCGCGTTAATTTAACTGTTCCGAATGGACCGTTTAAACTAATTTCAGCCCAAAATTTGTAGCCCGTATCCATTCAGAATTGAAAAATAAATTGCTGGGTGCATTTAATAGGGTGGTTGGTTAGTGAATTAGTATGGATGCTTGGGAATTTGGTGACAACTTGGGAATAAGGAATGACGTTGGAAGCTTAGAAAAAAAATTATTACTGTGCTGAGTTTTAAAGTTGGAAAGAAACACTTCGTTCATTATAGTTCCACTGTCTCTACTTTCAATTCAAGCTCCAGGTAAATGTCTCCTCCTCCTTCCTCTCATTTCCTTATTAAACAAAAAAACAAACAAAAGAGCAAGGCCGAAACTCTCCACCATGCACAAACCCTTTTACCTCATGCACGCACAACTTTTCTCCATGGCCGAACAACTCCCCTACATAGCCCGCCCACCGACTGATGCACGCCGCAACCGACGGCCGCACCCTTCTTTGACCGATGCCCTCATCTCTTCCTCCTCCGTAGCCGCGCCACATCATCACCTGCCTGGCCATGTGCTGTGCGGCACATTTGCATGATATTGGTAGTACACGAAAGTGTACAGGGCGTGGAATAAAGATTTCATGCGTTTGCATGTTATCTCTGCATGTTATTGCATGTTATTTCATGCATGTTATTTCATGAGTGAAGGGTAGGGAAATGAGTGAAGGGTCGGAAAGATGTTGGAAACTATTACGTGAAAAAAAAATGAGTTGAACTGGGCATGTGTATTGTTGGGTAGGTGGTAGCAACGTGATGGGGATGATGTTTGCTGCAAAATATTTTAGTCTCGGTCTCGTAGGAAAACAAATTGAGATTCATGAGTGCGTATATAACATGCAAAATATTTGCAAGTGTGTATTCAGCGAGTTGAAGCGAATGTGTGCATGTTGTTGGGTGTGTACTTGAGCCGTGCGTGTGGTGTGCTTGAATCTGGGGATCTCATGCATGCGTGTTTTAAAAAAAAAGAAAAAAAGAAAAGGAAAAAAAGGAAATTGAACGGTATAAATTTGTTGAGTAAATAGTAACCGTTTTCCTTTTCTTTGTTGTTGCAGCAACCGATTGAGCTTCGTGTTGCAGCAGCACCGATTTTCAGCTTTCATCTTTTCTCCATCGTTGGTAAGCGAATCTATAATTTTTAAGTTATATACAAACGTTCATTATGTTAATATCGTTTATTTTGTTGATATTACAGTGTCCGTTGTTCGCATTATACCGACTCTATTCGGTGCTTATTCTTGCTTTGGGTCGACTTCTTTATCCACGAAAGGTGAATTAATTTTCACGACTATATTCTTATGCTAGTTTGAATTGATGAATGATTGTTATGTGATGTTGAATTGGATGTAATTGATATTGTTAAGTGACAAATAATTTGCAAGTAAATTTGAATAGGATAGTTAACCAATTTTAAATCGGATTATATACGTCGAACTTTGATTTGTTAAACATGACCCTTTCATATGTTGAATACTGATTAGTTAAACTTGACACTTTAATTGTTAATTAAATTGACGTACAAATTGGTTAATTTCACTTTGTACCATTTAACGTATATCGGATTAATTGTTTAGTGTAAATTCGAAATTGAAATTGAACGACAAGTGAAAAACCGTAACGTAATAATCTTTAATCTACATGAAATGATAGTGTAGATTCTAGAAATAATTATATTAATTTACATAAATAACAAATGTAAATTAATATGATTATTTCGGGATTATTAAATAAATTGTTAAATTGTTGTGAATGGATGCTATTGCTTGTTTATTTATTTTGACACCATCCCAGCTATCACACTGCAAGTTCCCTTTGTATGTTCTGTTTTTGAATTGAAATGGAATCGGGTTGAAATGATAAATACCCAAATAACTTTGACTTAGGATAGAAAATTTAATTTAAAATCGATTGGTCAATGTTTTGATTTAAAATAAAATAAAGTTTTATTTGACTAATAACAAGGTTTTGAATAAAAATTAGGATTTAAATTTGAATAAATTGTAAATGTGAATGTTTAAGTTTGAAACAAATATGAACGTCGTAATTGACAAAAAGAATATTGATTATAATTTAAGTATGTAATAATTAAATTAGAATTAATTGATAGTTAAATTTTAAATTGGTAATGATTTAGTTTGAAATTAGTAATAATTAAATTGGACTTAATAATCAAGTCTTGAAATTTATTAATAATTAAATTTAGAATTATTAATAACGAAGCTTGAAATTATTAAGAATTAAGTTTGAAATTTTTGACAATTGAGTTTTGGAATTGTTAATAATTAAGTTTGAAATGATTAATAATTAAGATTTGAAATTATCAAAGATTTGAATAGATTGAATTATTTAATGATTAAATAAATTGAATTGGATTTGCTTATTAATAAAAATCAAATTTTGAATAAGGGAAATTAATTTCCTTAATTGAGTTTTGAAATTGGTAACGAAGGTAATAAATGAATGAATTTAATTTCCTTAATAAGAAATAGCATGCGTTTATCGAACAAATGAAAGATTTGAGATTAAGAAATTTGATATGACAAATGTAATTTGAAATAAAGTTGTAAGCTTTGATAATAAAATTGAACTTAAGAAAGTAATGTAATGAATTGGAAGTTTAATTGAAATTGTTTAATGATAAATTAATTTAATAAATATCGAATGAAATCGATAATGGAGTTTGAATCGTTTGAACGTTAAATGATTTTGAAATGAACTTATACATGAAATTAAATGAATATTTGAATTGTTTTAAAATTGAAACTTTGAAATTGAATTATAGAAGTTTTGAAATGAAATTGTAAATTTATGAAATGTAAATTTTGAAACTTGAGTAGAATGACTAACGAAATGTTGATTTACGAATTATAATTGAAATTGAAATTGAATTGGTTTTGAAATATATTAAACGACCAATCGGTAAATTAATTACGAAGGTTATTAAAGAAACCAGAATCGGTTATGGACATACTCACTATCTAAACCGAAAACCACTAAAATAACTATACGCGGAGTATGATCCAGAATGAAGTGGTTGGATTGACGTACGCGATGATTGAAGAAAGTGAACGATAATGGATAGCTTTGACACTTGTGTCAAATTGGAAATGACAAAAATCAGGAGCCGTGCCGAGCCAAATGGGGTTAGCTACCTTGAGCGAACACACTTCATCGTAAACTACTCATTTACTTTTGTGATTGATTGGTGCGCACCGTTGAATTTGGAGTGTTGTTTCACGGTGTTGCGATCGTTGCGGCGATGCGTTCTCACCAATCCGGATCAAGCAAATGGTAGTTTCACTACCTTGGGTATTGCCTCATGTGCCTTGTCATACTTGTATTCCCGTATAGGCGACCATTACGAATTTATTTTGTATTATACCTATGGAGTACTCCCTGATATCCCACTAGTTTACGGTGGAGTTTACAGTGCTGTATAGTCTATAATGCTATATGAAATGTGTTGAGGGGGACAATGGTAACGCCTTAACACTATTTTGATATTTTACTTTACTGTTAGACATTATCTATGTATCGTACACTACTATGTATAAATAGTTTAACGGATCCTTAAAGATTGTAACGACCCAGAATTTTTAGAAATTAAAATTTTAATATTTAATTAATTTTAAATATTAATAAGTGAAATTTATAAGTCAAATAAATTTTTATTTGAATTATTGGATTTAATTGGATTATTTAAATCAATAATTTAATATGTTAAATTATGGAAATAATTGAAAATCGAGTTAAATATGATTGAAAATGACTTGTAAAATTTTATTTTATCATATTGAAGTTAGAACGATATTTTAGAACTTTTAAAATCGAATTAAGAGTTAATTTGCGAAAATTGAATATTTTAATATTTAAATCGACTAGTGAAAATAGTCAATTTTTGAACAGTCTTAGAATTGAACGAAACCAGTTTCATTGGATCCGTAATAGTTAGTTATTACCGGATTTCAATTTTCGTGCCAATCGGAGTTATCGTTTGATCGTGGCAGCTCGAAACGCATCGAATTATTTTTAATTTTAATTTGGCGAGTTAAAATAGCCATTTTTCAAAAAGTCTCGGATTTCGACGAAACTAGTTTCATCGGATCCGTAATGTGATATTATTGTAAGGTTTCAAATTTCGTGTCAATTGGATTTACCGTTTGTCCGGCACAAATTAAAACGCCTAGAAAATCGTTTAAATCGGTTTAATTTAAATTGAGCGTTTATAGCCATAACTCGCACAGATGTCCGAATTAGCTTTCGAAACCTGTTCCATTGTGTCCGGAACGCGGGGTAAACCCTAGAAACGCTGGTTACGGCGCGTAAATCGGAGTTCGGAATTTCCGGGATGAATAGTGTTTCGTCGGTTCCTTATAAATAGCCACCATTTCTAAAAAAAATAAAAATAAAAACACTTAAACCCTAATCTACAAAACTGCAGCCGCCACCCCCCCTATCTAAGGCCAGAAACTCACGACCTTTCCCCCTCGTTTTCTTCAAATCCAAGCCCTATTACAACAAACTTCCTAAATGAAAGATGTAGAGCATGGCGAGGCGAACATATCCAACGGTGGAGATGGGTTTTGGAGCGACGTGGTGGCCAGAAAATGGGTGGAAAGGGGGCCGGCTGTGCACGACTTTATGGGAGGAGGGTGAGGCCAAGTTGCGTGTGCTTGAGGCCGAAGGTGGAGGAAGTTAAGGGCTTCGCAATGGCGTTTCCTGATCGAGTCCTAGTCGAGCGAGGTGGTGGCAAAAATCAACCCTAGTATTGGATATGGGTTCGGCTGTTGAACGAGAGGGAGGGGGAAGATGAAGGGTACGGTCATGATGGAGGGGGGGGAGAAATCCTACGGCTTAGATGAAGAAGGTTAAAATATAAAAGGAAATGTTGTAATTTATATATATATAAATTCGTAAAACTTCAAATAATCATAGCTTTTTCATACGAGGTCGAAAACGGGCGAAACTAGTTGCGTTGGAATCGTACGGACGAGCACTACGCGATGAAATTGGATTGGAGTCGTTTGGAGTTAGTGAGAATTTTAGGTAAAATTAAACGTCCGTTTAATTTTATTCGAAATAAATCGCTAAAACGAATTGAAATCAAGGTGAGAACTTCTCACTCAATCGAATCAGTTTCGATTTTATTTTAAATAGTTAGATTTAAAATATTTGAATGCATGTTTGAATGATGATAGATATCTATTGATTGTTAAAATTGACATTATACGCCGTTAGTAAGCGGATGTTATTTATTAAGAACATATACCGCGAATATTTCATAAACGGTGAAATTGGTATTATATATATAATAGCAATATATATATATTGGCATATGTATATATTGGAGTTATTGATTTCCCGCATTTATTTGTTTAGCGGATGAGACCCTATTGCGCCGTCTATTTAGCGGATAATATTTAAATCCCATATACCGCGATAATTTCGTACTGGAGCGAAATTGGTATTGTGCTAATGTTTTTGGATGCAGGAAAACAGGTTGGAGGGATCCAACTGGATTCCTCAACAGTATTTATTTGATTTCAGATATTTTGATATTTGATGGATTATCATATCGATATATGATATCGTTGTTGTCGTGGTTGACTATTTGGTATGTAGCATCATTGGACCAAGTTTTGGAATTTTAAAATGATTTTTAAAGTGATTTTTGAAAATATACTTTATTTTTGGAATCGATCCATTATAAATAAATAACGTATAATTTTAATGTTATAAAAATTATGATTTTTGAGAAATATAGTTAAAAATTGATTTTTGAAATTATGGGGTTAATAATTTTATAAAATAGTTGAAAACGGGATTTTAGAATTTATTGTGAAAAGTTTAAATATAGGATTTATAAAATTTAATTATTTTATGAATCAAAATGGTGAAATAATGAAGGACATTAAAGATGTTTTAAAATAATAGTATAAATTGATTTTATAAAGGATTTATAAATTGATATTTATAAATTAAAACCTTTGAATTATAAAACGAGTTTTTATAAGTGTTTGAATGAAGTGAAATTGAATTTTGTAAATGAATGGAATTTATAAAATTAAAAATGGTGAAGTTATAAATGAAATTTATAAATAGTAAGATTTATAAATTTTATAAAGTTATTAAAAGAATAGTTTTGAATAAATCATTGTATCTTATAAGTTATAAGATTTATAATTATGAAGTTCAAAGGAACGATTTTTCAAACAAATAAATTATAAGTGTTTAACTTATAATGTGAACTTTTGGTTTATAATTGAGTTATAAATCGAATAGATTAATAAAGGAGATTTATAAAAAGTTGTTATAAAATAAATAGATTTATAGTGGAATTTATAAACGTTGTTTTATAAATTCGAAAACGACTTATTTTGATAAGTTAATTGTTGAAACCTATTAATGGAGTTATATTCACGTTTTTGAACTGTGAATAATCCTTTTAAATAAAATGTATAAAAGGATGAAATGTGTTAACGTAGTATATTCACGTTTTTGAATAGTGAATAATATGTTAAAGAAACTGTTTTGAATGTGATGTTTTAAACAGAATTAAAACAAGTTAACGATGTTTTAAATGCATTGAGATTCGAAACAATAGATTTCAACATTTATTGTTGAAATAGACGTTTTCGAGAAATGAATAGGAAATAGTGGACTATAACACTGTTGTTATAGTAAATGATTTCCGAAAGGAAATGTTTTGTATAGTATTGGGATTTATATATCTATTTTAATTTCGAATCCCTATACTAGTGATTTTGGGTTATCGTAACGATGTTTTACGTAACATTCGTTTTGGCCCAGATAAATATGTTAAGAGAATGATTTCCTTAAAGAATGAAATATATACTTAATTTCGATTGAAGTATACTGAATATTTTCTAAGTGTTGAAAATAAATAAAATTTGTGAATTACTTATGAATAAATAAGTATGGAAATGTTTTCCAATATAAAGTGAATATTTTGGGAATTTACCTTTTTGAAGATAAATTGAAATGAATATTAGAAATCGAATTGAAGTCGTATATTCATTACTATTTTGGAATGTAAATTCACTATTGAATTTATAAAAGAAAGTGGAATTTGTTTAAAAATAAATATTGATTTATTTTTGAAGTATTGAAATTTTATATCTTGTAAAGATATTTTGTGAAATAAATAATTTGGAAAATTATTTGGAAACTGGTGATGTGTGCATATCCATTGATAGTTCAATAACTGACTATCAATATTTTCCTTTGAATGGGTATTTGATGTGATTTGTTTGAATTTGAATGCCGCACTTATTTTTGAATAAGCGCTCACTATTCGGGTTAACCGGGAAAGGACCATGGGGTCGTATAACCCATTCCGAATATGTGATACGTCGTTGTGAATTGCATTGAAGATCGGTGTTGAAGACCGGGTATTTGCGAGAGCGATAGGATGACCTATCGATTGACTCTGCACCGAGTAGCTACGGTATTGAGTTCTCCATATGTGATGGTGAATCTGATCAGGATTGTGAATATCCGGATTGCAAGGACTTCTTTGTAAGTGCCTTCGGTTTTGTTCGAGCCCGGAACAGACTTGTACGGATTGTATGTCTGACGTTACAAATTGAGATATAAAGCCGATTTCATTCCAATATATTTCTGTTGGTGGCGGAGAATTTATTCTTTTAGCTTAACACCCTTCTCTGAGACGTACGAGCTCAGAGGTTATGTAGTTGAATGTTATCAGCGATATATTCCCAATTTGGTAATGTGACATGCTGAGTGTTGCTGTAAATGATCATTGTGTTGATTATTTGTGATAGGATCGTTTATTTGATCGTCTATCTTTGTGATCATTTCTATGATCATTTGTTGACCCAAAGCATGGCTTTCGTATAAAGTATGTTTTTGTGGACGTGACTTCGTCGAGCCTCACACCCCGTGAATGGTCAAAACAGGAAAGATGCGGCAAGGTTATGAGGGGTAGCGCCCTTTAGGATGTGTGCATTTCCTTATGGAAAAGGGTGGTATCATGGTATGGAGCCCAGATACTTACTCATGTTGAAAACACTTTGTTATGATTGTGTGAATTGATTGCGAGTGCTCGGTGAAAAGGTCCCAAAGGACCGGGGGATGGCATATTCGTTCAGTTGTTACTCAGTTAGGGGTAACCCGGCCTTGTGTTGGTAGAGATCCGGTTTGGTTCTCGGGGATGTCCATCCAGAGGCATTCTCATGTGGCAATGGGTAGTTCCTTGGCCTGATCATTCATTGGAAATCCAAAGAAACAATACGAGACTTGTACGGTTTTAGTTGTATAACCTGCTATGGAATGTGGCAGTAACCTGCTATTGAACATAGTTAGCTATAGTAGGCATAGTTCGAAATGTCTATGCTGGCTAAGATTTATATTCTACTTTCGAAATGAATTTTTCCTACATTATGCACTAGTAATAATATCAAATGTTCTTTTAAATGCGTATCAAGCATCTTTGACTATCATAAGGAGAAATCTCCTCCGATTCTGCGTTTGCATTGTGTGTGTGTGCGGGAGGCCTTATGGTAGTCTCATTTTTAAAAGCATTGCGAATTGACTTTAAAAATATTCCTATATTTTGATTTTAAAGATAAATAAACTGTTTTGAGTTCTCACACCAGTCACATGACTGACTCGGAGTTTATTGTTTTCCTTCCTAAACTCTGGGTGCCCACCAATTTCCACACGGGCACTCAAGAGTTAGGTTTATCAGGATATTTTGGAGTTGCTGGAGGCAAGCTGGATGGCATGGCGTATTACTAGTATATAGTATTTCCTTTCCGCTGCACTGTTTGATGTTGTATGATGTTGTACACTCTGATGATATGATGTAATGAAATGTGATGTAATGTAATAACTGATATAGTTCTTTGTTTTAAAGATTATTCATTTATTATTATATGTTGTTCCGCTGCGAATTGTGAGATTCTGATGTTGTTCTGTTGTTTTGTGTTCTGTTTCCTCTCTATTCTCTGTTTTCTTCCCTCTCTATTTTCTACCTTCTTATCTCTTCTATGTCTTCTTCTCTCTCTTTTCTTTTCTTAAACCCATAACTATTCGGTTTTTCGGCAACGAAAAATCGCGTACGTTACAAAGATGTTATTCCATTCATCTTTGAGTTATTGTTATTTGAATTTTGAACCATATTATCTGTGTAAGAATATATATCCTGATTCGAGTGTTTGTTTGTGCATATGCTCGGATCAGATTGAGGATTGCTACTGCTGTTTATTTGGAGCTGAAGACTGAAGACTTTCACTATCTTATCTTATCAGTATTTGTTCTTTCCATTTGGACTATTTAGACTTCTATGTTGTTTATTTCCTTTTATTTGAGACATTGTTGTACTTATGGGCAGCTTCATGAACTACTCTTATGACTATGTTATATTTCCGCTGTACTATTTTGTGATGTTATATTTCTATGATTATGTGATGATTCTCATTTATATTTATATACTCCATTAATGATTCGTGTTTTGTACTATTTAAGTTGACATGTGTGGATTATTGTCAATTTAAATGGTCCAAATATACGGGTTGTTACAATTTCGGTCATACGTGCAAGTTACGGAACTAAACGATCAATTTAAAATTAAATCGGTTAAATCGACTTCTAAGCGTTTCGAGCTGCCACGGTCAAACGACAACTCTGATTGCTACGAAAATTGAAATCCGATAATAACTAACTATTACGTATCCAATGGAACTGGTTTTGTCGAATTCCGGGACTGTGCCCCGAAAGGCTATTTTAACTCGTCTATTAAATCGAGCAATTTTCATAATTATCAAAAACGCTTAAAATTTCACTTTTAAAATTTTACTAACTTAATAATAAATCATATAAAATTTATAATCACATTAAAAATCATTCTGGCTCATTCCAGACCAAAATCCGATTAAATTGCATTTTAATAATATTAAATCCATTATCAAATTAACATAAATTTCCCAATAATAACATATTAACTTTTAAATTCTTCTATAAATTCAAAAACACTTTTCAAAATCCAAATGGACTAAAATAATTTAAAAGAAAACATTTTTATCGCTATTTACATCTAATTTCGCAAATTGTTTCAGTCCAATATTTAATTACTATTCAAAATTGAATTAAATTATCATATTTTTAAACCTATAACTTATCTTATAAATTGAACCCGATTCTCTTTGTTCCAAAATTAATTAAAAATACGCAGTGAACATTTAAAATGAATTAAATGTTCAAAATTCAATGGGTCAAAAATCCGGGATGTTAAACTCTTACTATTCACTGATCGTAAATATGAGTGCAAGAAGAGAATGAGATATGGGACAGGGAAGTACCACTACAAATGGTCAATACCCTGCAACAGTGGAAATAACTTTCTCTATCAATCTCCTTTGATTCAGTTCAAAATTCTTTTGATTGCTTTGTGGCAGTTCGAGGAAGAAGCTTTGGTGTGATGGTGGCCCTTACGAATCATGTAGATAAGTTTCTATCTCGTACTCTCTTCGTTAAATATTTATCAGCTTTTCGTTTTTAACTTCAATGAATTTGAAATTCTATTTGAGTTAAATTGGTAAATTAAATAAAAAAGTTGAATATGAAGATTTGTATCGATAAAACAATTTCGATTATAAACCAAATTCGAATTTCTATTATAATTTCTTGGGTAGATCGTAGTCCGAAGAGGGACAAGTTGATGTATACCTTGAGATATTCCGACCTAAATTGGAATCCATATATAGTGTTTGGGAAATTGTAGGAGATTGAACCTATCAATCTCTTTTATTCAGCATCTCTTTTCAATTCTTCGATAGTTCCTGGTAGATCCAGGAAGAAGATTTGATATATTTGCATGGGACATAAACTCCAAATAGGTCAGAATTATTTGTTTGGACGAATTGGTTGCTTTGTTTGCTACAGTTGATAGGTATACTTTGGTTTCTAAACTAAAAGTTTTGAAATTGTATCCATATGTTTGTTTATCTATTCTTTGGGGTCTGATATATTCTACGAATGGTTAGTTATCCCTTTGAACCCCTGCATATTCGTAGATCCGGATGACCCGAATATCCTGTGAAAAATTGAATGAGTTTGTTCTCATATTGGTAATATTCTGATTGGGTAAGCCAAATGAAGAATTGATATCTAGTTTGATTTGGAAAAATATTTCTCTATCTTTCATCTATCTTTTTTATCTCCCTGGCAAATTTCGGGGATGAAATTTCTTAAGGGGGTATTTGTAACGATCCCGGATTTTTACTAAGTTTAAATTGATAATTAATTTAATTTTTAAAATAAAATTGTGAAATTAATTGGTAATCGATTTGAGTTTCTCCAAAATTTAAATAAAAGTATGTATTAATACAAATAAAATATACTACAAAGATAATAAAAATAAGTATATAGAGACATACAAGACAATAAGCATTTAAAATTAAAAATAATTATTTAAATTAGAACTAGAAATAGAAATATATAAGATAAATCAAAATATAAAGTCAATACGTTAGATAAAATTTAACAACATAATTAAAATAGAAATTTATTGACATTATAAAGTGATATGACAAAAGAAAGATATGTATTAGTTTATAAAACAAGACAAACATAATAAATGCAGCCACCAAAACAAGATGTACATTAGCCACCAAAGTATTATCATCAGCCACCATTTTAAAGCAAAAGAAATAAAAAAATGCATGCAAGTATATACAAATAAGTATAAATCTGTAGACCTGGAAGTAAAACAAGAAACAAATAAACATATATATGAAGCTTGCATAAGAAGATAGTAATATATTACAAGTATGTAGATTAAAATAAAATAGAAACAAGCCAAAGAAATTAATGCAATATATCTTTAGCACACCATAACATTTCATATCAGCCGAAAATAACAAGATTTTTAGCCACCAAAAAAATAAAATCATCAGCTGAAATAAAATCAGCCAGTCAACAAACAAGAGAAAAAAATCTCTGACTTTATATTTGTACAAACCCAAAATATTGCCACCTTATTGTACAAACAATATAATCACCCTGTTCAGAGAAAATTACATCAACCTGTACATTTCTTTCCTATATATCCACTTTCTCATTTCAATTTCGTCCATCTTCAAAGTTGAGTAAAAATCTGAATAAGCACCATCTAAAACTTAAACAAAATCTCAACTTGATCAATATACAACTTCATATAACCTGAGATTAAAGATGAGAACTTCAGCTTGCAGTTTCAAAGCATGTGTTAAAATAAAGCATCTCTGTTCATTCTTCTGGATATCAATGTGAGTAACACTTTTAATAACTTAAGTTTTAAAACTAGTTGCATGTTAATATCTGAAAAGTATATCTGTGTGAATATTTATATGTGCATTGTTCTGTGAAATTTGGTGAGATATGATGTCTGCATGTTGATAACATGTAATGCACCTCTGTATTTAAGATTTTAAGCTCATGCTTTATTTCCGAAAATCATTTCTACTTGATTTATTGGTTGTTAGGACTTAGTATCTTAACATGATATTTTTGTTTGATCATAAAGTAAATTTTAAATTTTGTATTTTAGTTAAATAAAGTATAACTGTTCTGTAAAAACCTAAGAATAGTTGATGATAACATTAGTGAAATTTCAATCATCTTAAATTATTAATTCAGGTTTATAACTTGAATTCTTATCTGAAATTAGGATTTTTAAAACTATATTCACATTTTCTAGTTAAGTATTGATTAGGCATTTCTGGTTTGATTGTTTTGGGAATTTTGGGTTACCTTTGGTAATCCAGTTGATCTAGGAGTTTATGGTGCTTCCTGGAGATGCATGGGTGGTCGGAGTGTTTGGAAAAAATGGGTGGTGGATTGTAACGACCTGTAAATTTTGATAAATAAAATTGGTTAATTTAATTAGATTTTCGAAATTAAATTAGAAAGGAATAAAAAAATTATAATGTATACCGAAATAAATGTTAATAATGAATTATAGAAATGGTTATTAAACCTAATTGTTGAAAATTTAAGCGAAATCCCAATAAAGAAATAGTGTTAATAGTTGCACTTTGATAAAATTTAAAATAAGTAATTAAAGACAAGAATTTAATTTACCTATGTAATAATATATTGATAAACTGTAACTGTATGTGAATTAAGGTAGTAATGTAAATGGAAGTTGATGAATAACCAATTTAATGCAATTCAAATTGATTGAAACGACTGTTTAGGTCATAATTGAGTGTAAATAGAAATATTTGGTAATAAATTGAATATAAGAAAACAAAGGCAATTAGCGAATTTATTTAATGAATTCATAATAATAAATAGTGATCAAGTAAAATCAAGGTTCTGTATGTAATTGTTTGGAAATAATAACTAGAATAAATTGCAACTATTATAAGGTTTTAATAGATTGAAATTAGTATATTTGGGAGAACTGTAATTAAAAGGTGTAAAGGCAATAAGCAACAGAAATGCATAATTATTTCATAACTTAATATAAAATAATGAGACCTACTAAATGAATTAATTGAGTTTCTAACTTTAACAAATGTATATAGTTGACAACTTCAATATATTCGAAAATAATAATAATTAATACAAAGGGTAGAATTTGTTGTAAGCAATAAACTTTTTAATGAAATAAAAAGTTAATGGTATCAAATTTTACGTGTTACATATTTATTTAGTCTATTAAATAAAATTTGGAAATCAATTTGAAATCAAAGGAAATTAAGTAGCACGTTAATTGGAAATAAATTAATAAATACATTAATGAAATGCAATAATTCAATGTTAATTATACCTATAAATTGTCAATTTATTGAATAGCAAGGTTTTAAATCAAGTAACGGATTTGTTAAAATCTCAATTGATAATTTATACAATTTAATTTGAAATCAATTGCAGTTAATTGACCTAATTATGCATTTAGGATAAATTGATTTGTCATTTAAGATTGTTAATCCCATAAGATGTAACTAATGTTAATTTCATGTATAATGTAACAAGTGGTGGATTTTAGGAGTGAAAATCATGATTTATTAATTTATTTGAAATTTAAAGTTCAATAACTGAATTAATGGCAAATAAGTGGAATTTAATATTAAATTTTACATTAATAGAAGCGTGGATGGAATTTGTGGATATTAACGCAATAGCTACGAATCAATGAAAATTCATCTAATTGATAATAGGATGAGGACAGTGTATGTAATCAATCTCAACACTTGTCCGTTAGTGATAACTTAAATGTAATTAAACGTTAATGGAGTCTAATAAATTAAAATGGGTAATCAATAGAAATTCATTTAATTTAAGGTTATACTAGTACAAATTAGGGTAAACAAATGTTATACTTGTTTATTGGATAATAATTGATTGGGTAAAAAGGGTTGGACTAAGTAAATTTTATTAATTGGTTTTAAAAACCTTAATTAATATGTGAAATAGACAGAATTTCACATTTTAACCATCTATACAAATCTAAGATGTATATAGAAATATCAATGGAATGAAACGTAAACAAATGTTAAATATAAGATAATGATTGTTTGAATAATAAGAATAGGAATCAACATTTATTTATTTAATTGAATTTAATTACGATAGTATGATTTATTGCAATTTAATGAAAATTTAATATTTAAAATATTGCTTAAAAGGGAATGTAGATGAAATTTAAGAAAATAAATGTAAACAATCGGAAACCAATGTAAATTGCACCCTTTTGATAACAATGAATTTAAAAATAAAATGAAAAGGGAATTTAACAGAACTATTGGAAATTTTATTTATAATTTTGAATTTAATGAAATTAAGGATTTATATTGAAATTTATAAATTAATCTTCTCTAAATTGACATTTAAATTTGGTTTAAGTCATTGTAAATGATTGGAATATTTAAAATGATAAGAATTGGTAATTATCAAATTTAAAATGAAAAATTTATTAAATTGGCTAAATTTTCTTTATTTAATTACTAATATAAAATTAGCCATTTTGGCCACTGACTCGGGTTTTGGCAAAACTAGTTTCATCGGATACATATCGGTGAATTATTACAGGGTTTCAAGTTTCGTAGCGATCGGACTTGTCATTTGATCATACGAACGTGAAACGCCTTGTAATCGATTTAATTGAAATCAATTGAAATAAATTTGAAAATATGGATTTGAGAATAACTTCTTCATATGATGAAATTAGGACTAGAAACTTGTTCATCACATTTAAAATATTTTAAAACACCTATTTTGATATATGGGTTGAACCAATTTCGTTCCGGAGTCAGAACAGGCTTTTCGGGCCATATATCGTTCAACGTGTATCTAAATTGGACCCACCCTTTCTAATATCAAACCTTTCCTATAAATATATAGTTATAAACCCTAGCTGTTCTCATTTCTTATGGACTGTATGTATATCAACATCTATCTGCTTCTTCCAATGGCTGAAACTCTAGGTCCCAAATCCAATTGCCAAAAAAGAAAAATGTTCAAATTTGAAATCTCCGAACCCTGAATACACGGCCGTCTCTTAACTTTGATTAGACGGCCGAGATTGCTCACGTCTTTCGGAGCCTCTTCAGCCAAAACCTCAAACACGAGGAGTGTAGCCCTCCTTCACGCGATTCCATCCATAACGCCTATACGTTGTTCGGTTGCTTGTAGTGGCGGAGATCTTGGCTTGTACGACCGGAGGTTTTGGTCGATTGCTCTTTAATGGTGGCGAAAGGGAGCTTGGGGTCGATGGTAGAGGGTGGCGCACGGTATGGGCTATCACCAGATGGTCCGCGGCAGGTGATGATGGTAGCTAGCAAACGGCGGCGATGGGAGATACGGGAGTGACGTTTAAGCGTGACTGAGAAGAGGGGTTAATCGTGATGAGCATTGTTGTTAGCGCGCTTAACTGTATAGAGAGGTAATTGCGAGTTGTTTAGTTTATTTTTTAAAATAAGTTAATTAATTTTTTTTCTTTCAAATGATAATCGATGTGTAATTTGTTCGTTCGAGATCGGATTCGAGCGCAGTTTTCAGCGTTGGATTTGTATCAACGTCACCTACGCTGTGGAGTTGGATTCGTTATGGTTTGAGTTATTTGAATTTTCAGATTTAAACGGAGGTGAGTGTTTTAACCCATTAGCAACTTCTAAAATTTCTTATGTTTGTTAAATTGATATATGATGTGATTTAAAATTTATTTATGGTTGTTTGGCATATTTTTAATCATCATCTCAGTTAAATTCATTTATTTAAATTAGATTGCCATTTAATTTATTTATTGAATTTACACTACATGTTAATTTGTTAATTAATTATTCATTGCATATAAACTACCATTTAAACCGTTATTTAATTTATTATTGAATAATAAACTACCACTAATTAATTGTTATTCATTGATGTTATCGTTTGTTTTGGATGATGTTGCGATGGATGTATGATCTGTTGATGGATGAATGGATGTTGTATTATATATTATGTTAAACTGCAAGTTATTATGCATTTCATTTCATTCGGCATTGCGGTTTGAAATGATATATAACCGTAATTTTATTTTTAAATTACGGATTGGAATGATAAATATCCGTATCACTTGACCATAGGATAGAAAATTTTATAAAGACACCGTGGTATATATATAAAAATATTTTGAAATGATTTTCTATGTTTTGTAAAGAAATATATATATGGTTTTATGTGATATTGATTTCGGATATTTGATAAAGGTTATTTTATATATAGTTAAATTCGTAGTTTTAAGCTATGTATAAAATTGTTTAAAGTATGAAGTAAGTTTAATAATAAAGTTGATTTTATCAAAATATATTATGGATAAGTATTTACTTAAATTATATTCTAATATAGAGTTTATATTGATTTTTATAAATCAAAGTTGAGAAGATAGTTTTGAAATTGATTTGAGATTTGATTGAATTAAGATCTTATTGAACTTTAGATTTAAAAAGAATATGGTGTTATAACTAAATTCGGGTTTAAGATAATTTAAGTGAATAAATCTAGTCTGAATATATTGAGGAACATTCAATTATTGAATTTGAAAGTTTTATATAAAGAATACTGAATTTATTAAGTAAGTATTTCAAAACTAAATAACAGTAAAGTGAATTTGGCATATATACATGAATTAAAAATTTAGTTTTGAAATGGTGGATTTGAAATATATGAAAATTTAAATTGTTTATTTGGAAATTCAAATCTGTATGTGGAATTGATTTGAGAAATTAAAAGCTAACTTACTTTATAAAGAATTTATTATTAAACCATTTAAGTATTGAAAATTATGTTGCAAAGCTATGGGTTTAAGGTATATATATTTGAAAGTACTATGATTTTTGAAAAAGATATATTTGAAATAAAAATGATACCGTATTTACATGGTTTTGAAATGGATATTTTATTCTGGTTTTAAAAGTATAAACTATTTTGAAAAGACTGCGGTGTTATAATAACGTTTGGTTGTTGAAGAGACTGAGATCGGAAGTTTTCATACTCACTGCCAACTCCGAAAACCACTTTAACAACCATGTACGCGGTGGAGATTCTAGAATGAAGAAGGATGGCGCGGCGGTTCCTTTGAGGTAAATACGTAGACCCAACTCCCGTGAGTTGGCATAAGGTAGCTAAAACAGGAGCGATTCTCGGGCCAATGAGGTCATTCCTATGATTGGACGCACTCCTTCCATATTATACTCTGACTTTTGGATTGATTCGGTGGCCACTTTTGATTTTTGATTTTGGGGGTGTTGTCCGAGGTGGGCGGTAGTAGCTGCTACGCGTTTCCACCAGCCCGAATGCATAATTGGTATGTCTACCCCGGCATTGCCTAGTTGTGCCGTGTCACCTACCATACCGAGCCTTGTATGAGTCTGGATTTCTCCCGTAGCCCGTGTGGTATCCCTGGTGGCTTCTCGATCAGGAGGGACTATGATATTGGATGGACTACTAGGATATTACGTGTTAAGGGGAATATTGAGTCACTCTTAAAAAGTAAGTTTATTTTACAATTAGACACTATTATAATAGCGAAATATACTATATATAAATAGTTTAACGGATCCTTAAGAGATGTAAATCCTGAGCATCTCTTGAGTTACTGCACTCATATTTACTTCTGTTGATTTAACTCACATAAGATCTTTTAGTTCTGACTCGAGTGTTTTGTCTTTTCAATTCGCTCGGGTCAGCCTGAGCATTTCAGGATTTGAGCACTTTAGCTCTGGAGGACGAAGACGAAGATTTGTATTACTATTATACTATATTATTCCACTACACCATTTTATTCCGCTGCATAATTATTATTCTATGGTATGTGTAACTCTGATATATGTTGTATAAGTATAATCGAATATTTTGTAAAACAGTTTTATAAACTGTATATTTGATTATCATAGTTTTATCGTTCCGCTACAAGATTCTATTTTGTTTCTCTTCTTTTTCTTATTTACCTCATAACAATCTGCCCTTCCGTATGGTTTGAATTGGCACGTGTCGATTTAAAGCGTGCGAAAAGGCGGGATGTTACATCTGGTATCAGAGCTTTGGTTTAGCGATAAACCTTAGCTTTGTGGGGTCTGACTCTTTATTAATAGGGTAGAAATACCCTATGGGAGTCGCTGGGCGTATATATGAGAAAGCGTACTTGTTAGTGATATAAAAAGGTTTTAATATTGTGTTAATCTGTTCTATTTTGTATTTACAAATTCTGGTTGGTGCATGGGACTCTGTGACATCAATAGGGATTTCTAAACACTTAATAGGACAGGCTGACATAATATTTGTTTTTAATATAGGTGAATGAAATAATTTTGCCTATTATATTTTCTATATATATAAAATAAATTTTTATAAAGATTATATTTGGTTGCAATATATTGGTTGTTAGGCAACGAAATTTATAAATAATATAATGAATAAAAATTGGAAATTTAAAACTTAAGTTCCGGGATTTTGAAATTTCTTTTGAATGATTTTGAAATATAATAATAATTTTATTAGAAGTATTTTCTGATATAAATATTTCAACATAATTAGAAAGAAATGTTTTAAAAGAAAATTTGGAAAAGAAATAAATTTTGTACTCCCCACTCTATCGCTGGAAAATAATTTCGGTGATGAGTGCACGAATCATCGACGTTCATTTTCGAGTTTCGAAGTGGGAAGGCCACTGTAGTAGTTTACTGCAGATTTGTTTGATAAACCAAATATAAATTTTTAAATTGTTTTAAATATAATTAGATATATAAAGTGTAAGTATATGCTTTTATCTATTATTTTAAAATTGTTTGAAATTAACCGAGTATTTAAATTCTTAAGTTTCCATTAATTAATAGTTTCAGTTATTGTAGTGAATTTGAATGTAAGTAATTAATGATAGAAACCTTTAATTAAAATAAGTGATTTACTGCTAAGTTATAAATGGGGTTAAAAGAAAGTAGAAATTGTAATCTTATAAAACGAAAGATATAATTATTGAACCATTAATTAATTAAAAGAATTGTGAAAAACTTATATAAATTTCAAAGCATATATATAACTTACCAAAAGATATAAAAGTTGAAAATGTTAATAAGAAAATGTAATAGATATTATACAAGTAATTAACTTGAGGTAATGAAAGTAATTAATGGAATTCTTTAATAAATAAGAATTGATATTGTAGTGTTATAAACTTAAGTATAATTGAAATGCTACTAATTTAATATAATAGGAAGGTAAGTAATATAAGTAAATGATTGTAAACCGTAGTAAATGAATTAATGTGCAAAAAAATTGAATTAAACATGAATAGCATGAATATTAATAAATGAAATTATGTATTAATTGATAAATGATGGCATTAATGAATGAAATAAGATTTGTAAGTAATAATGGAATAATTAAAATAAACATTGAACCAATGAATAAAAGTAAAAGGTTGTAAGAAGTAAATGTAAAGTTAAAGTCTAAATCGGTATATAGATAAAAGGAAATCAAACAACAAATGCATGAATGGAATTAATAAGGTAAACTAAATCTGTTGATTGAAATTGTTGACGTTTGTCTGGTTTATGGTTGTTTGGGCAAGGATACTATAAAATTGGTTAGATGGAAGAATAATGTATTTAGCTTCATCAGAGACTATTGAGTAAAGGGTGCGCTTAGTAGTTATTTTTCATCCTACATAATTTGAAGTTTTGAACCCAAACAACTATTTGTTTGTTTGATATGAATGAATGATTGATGTATGTTGATGAGATGGTTGTTTGCTTTGTTGCTATTGATGGTTGTTTGTATTGAATTGTTTGTTTATGGTTGAAACCACTTTAAATATTTCATTTTATATAATTGTTAACCTTTTTGGATTATATAAGTGAAATGCAGGTTATGGAAGTAATTGTTACTACTTTTGGTTACATAAATTAAGCGTTAATTGCCCGACTAATAGCTACGTTTTCGGATTTCGGTTTATAGCGTTATTACATTGTTTTCTCGGGTTGCGATATATATTATTTTGAAAAATATTTGCATATTTTGTTATATTTGATATTATATTTTCTCCCGAGCCTCTCCGTACAAAGGAGACTCTGCCGAAATTTTCCGTAAATTTTGGACTTAGAAAATATTTTGAACTTGTTTTTCAAACTTTACTAATTTGAATATAAGAGATTTAGTCGTTATAAATCTATATATTTTATTTAAATTATCCTATTCTGAAAACATGTAACGACCCGTATATTTGGTAAATAAATGAGTTAATTTAATTGGATTTTGTAATTAAATATTGGGTAAGAAATAAAATTTTATAATTTATATCGAAATAAAAAGTTTAAGGATGAATTGTAGAAACCAATTGTTGGCAATTGAAGTAAAATCAATCAAAGTGAAATAGCGTAAATTGTGCACTTGGGTACAAATGTTATAATTACTATAAGTTACATGTTTAATTTGTGTATGAAATTGGAAATAAATTGTAGTAAAAAAAAGAAAAAAAATAAATAAATGATACATTTATAGGATGTGATACAATGTTAGAAATTAGATGTAGCAATTGTAATTAAAATTTACAATTTAGAATAAAATTGAAATTTATTGAAAATAATGTAATTTGTCTTACTTGGTTATAAGTTTAATATAAGCAACAAATGAAAATATTGAATTAGTGAATCATTAATAAAAATATTAACTAGAATGGAATTCAATTAACATAATAACGGAAAGAGTGAATGCAAATTTAAATAGTAACATAAAATTTATGTATAAGGTGGAAATTTGTGTAATAGAATGCATGAGACCAAGTAAATGAATCTATAGAGGATATTAATTATAATTAATGAATCAAAGAAATAGTAACGGTCGTAAGTTACTATTTAATTTTTCTATTAATTTGTTGTAACTGCTATATTCGGGAATGAGATTTTATTTTAGTAAATAAAGGTAAGTATTATATGAATATATGAATTTATTGGGTATCTAATTTTAACAAATGTATATAGTTGACAACCTCAATGTATTCAGAAATAATAATTAATAAAGGGGGTAACATTTGTCGTAAGCAATAAACTTTTTAATGAAATAAAAAGTTAATAGTATCAAATTTTTCGGGCTACATATTTATTTAGTCTATTAAATAAAATTTGGAAATCAATTTGCAATCAAGAGAAATTATGTTGATCGTTAAGCGGAAATAAATTAATAAATACATTAATGAAGTGTAATATAATTCAATGTTATTTATACCCATAAAATGCCTATTTATTGAATAGCTAGATTTTTAAATCAATAAACAAATTTATTGAGATTTCAATTTATAAATTAATAACATTTAATGTGGAATCAAGTACAATTAATTGACTTAATTTATGTAGATAGGGTAGATGTGATTTGTCATTGAAAATGGTTAATGTTATAAGATGTAGTTAATGCTAATCCTATTTATAAAATGACAAATTGGTTGATTTAAAGAATAGAAAGCAAGATTTATTTATTTAATTGAGGAAAAATTTCAATAATTAAATTTATTACGAATAAATGAAATTTAACATTTAAATTTTACGTTGATTGAAATATGAAATTTGCAGATAGTTATATAATAAGTAGGAATCCAAGGATAGTTTCATCTATTTGATACTAATAAATAGAATAATAGAATGAAAATTTAATTCAATGGAATTACTGAACTTATTTTATAATCTCCGAATTTAATGAAATTGAAAATTTAGCGCTGGACTTTGATAAATTTATCAACTATAAATTGACATTTAAATTGTTTAAAATAATGTAAATGATTAAAGAATTTTAAAGAGGTAAAAGTTGTCGACTATAGTAGTGAAATTAAAATTTTGATTTAATTGATTTATTTTAAATTTATTTAATTAACTAAAAAAATAGCCATTTTGGTCACGGACTCGGATTTTGACGAAACTAGTTTCATCGGATCCATAATGGTGAATTATTGTAGGATTTCAAGTTTCGTATCGATCAGACGTGTCATTTGATCGTACGGGCTTGAAACGCCTTGAAATAAATGAAATTGAAATCGGTTTGAAAATATTATTTTTAGCATAACTTCTTCATACGATGCAGTTTGAACCTGAAATCTTTTCCCTTGCGTTTAAAATATTTTAAAACACCTATTTTGATATATTGGTTTACCCAATTTTCGTTTCGTAGTCAGAATGGGCTTTTTGGGCCACTTTGTCGTTTGCGCTATATCTATCTTATCCGATCCATTCTATTTATAATTTCTCTACTAATATCCTGCTATAAACCCTAGCCTCCATAATTTTCATTTGTCTATACATAAATTCATTCTATTCCTCCTCTTCCTTAATAGCAGACAAAATTCTATATTTTCAGATCCAATTGCAAATCAAATCCAAAGCATAAAATTCTAAGTCCAAAGAAAAATCTGAAAAAATTATATGTTGAAGCACCTGACTAGCGTAATTCACTGGTGGTGTTCGTTTTTGGATTCAGTTTGTCGTTTGACCGGTAAAAATCAAAGAAGTCTCGGCCGTCCATCACTCGTCGGTGAAATTTGTGGGATCGACAAACCCTTTTTGGGTTTTGCAGAGGGGACTGAGGGGAGTTGATCCATGTAGTTTGTTTCGAGAATAAACGGTTGGATGTGGAGCAGTTTTTTATTAAGGTTTCGAACTTAAATGCGGCGGCTGTTGTATATTAGTGAACGCAACTGAGCAAGGGAGAGCCGAGTTGATCGGCAACGTGTTTGGCAGGAGGGGGCTCGTGCGGTGACGACGAGGATGTGCGGCGCGACGAACTGTTTAGGCGGCGCCATGATTGGTGCAGGTTGGTCGAGCGCGTTTTGCTGGGTTGAGGGTTGCGTACGTTTTACTGTACATGTTGAAGAGAGGGACGTGAATGAGGTAGTGACGTGGCAGAAAAGAAGGTGAATGTGTTCTTTTGTTTTATTTTTTTTATTTGACTTCAACTCGCAATTAACGCTATAACTTCTACATACGAACTTCGTTTCACGCGTGATTTTTTTATTAGGATCGTAATAAAATTCGGACACTTTGGCGCTTGTTTGGACAAATTATGAGACAGTCAAATTTTTTGGTTTAAATTGGATTGAAATTCAATTTAATCCAAAAGGTGAGTGTTTTAACCTACTCACAACTTCTAAAATTTCTTATGTTTGTCAAATTGATATATGATGTGATTTAAAATTTATTTATGGTTGTTTGGTATATTTTTTAATCATCATCTCAGTTAATTTCATTTGTTTAAGTTAAAATGCTATTTAATTTATTCATTGCATTTAAAATGCCAGTTAAATTTGTTAATTAATTATTCATTGCATTTAAACTGCCAGTTAAATTTGTTAATTTATTCATCCATTGCATATAAACTACAAGTTGAACAATTATTTAATTTATTATTGAATTAAACTGCAATTTAATACCTGTTGTTTATTTTCCATTCTATATTGATGCTATTTTTGAATTTGATGATGATTGCAATAAATGATTGATGGTTGATATTGGATGAATGGATGTTGTATTATATATTGTTATAAACTGCAAGTTCTTATGCATTTTTATCTCATTTGGGATTGCGGTTTGAAATGATATATAATCGTAATTTTTGTTTTTAAATTGCGGATTGAAATGATAAATATCTGTATCACTTGACCATAGGATCGAAAACTATATACAGGCACCGCGGTATATATATATATATATATATATATATATATATAATTATCTTGAAATAATTTTTCTGTGGTTTTGTAAAGAAAAATATATATGGTTTTATGAGGTATTGATTTCAGATATTTGATAAAGGTTATTTTATATATAGTTAAATTCTTGGTTTTAAGCTATGTATAATTTTTTTTAAAGTATGAAGTAAGTTTAATAATAAAGTTGAGTTTATTAAAATATATTATGGATAAGTATTTACTTAAATTATATTCTAATATAGAGTTTATATTGATTTTTATAAATCAAAGTTGAGAAGATAGTTTTGAAATTGGCTTGAGATTTTTTTAGTTACAATTTTATTTAATAAAAATCCTTTGGAACTTATTGGAATTTAGATTTAAAAGAATATGTTTTTAAAACTAAATTCGGGGTTAAGGTGGTTTAAGTAAAAATATCAAGTCTAAATAAATTAAGGAATATTAAAATTGTTGAAATTTGAAGTTTATATAAAGGATACTGGATTTATTTAAATTAAATATTTCAAAACTAAATGATAGTAAAGTCAATTTGGTATATATATTTATGAATTATAAAATTTAGTTTTGAAACATTTAATGTTAAAGCTTTGAAATATATGAAATTTGAAATGGTTTATTTGAGGATTTAAATCTGCATTAGAATTGATTGCGAATTTAAAGAAGCTAATAAATTCTATTAAGTAATTTAATATTTAAACCATTTAAGTGATATAGTTATATTTCAAACTTATGAAATTCAAAGTTTTATGTGTTGGAAGGCTATATTTCAAGTATTTGGTTTCAAATATTATAACTTTGAAATGAGTTTTAAAAAATGATATATTGAAATGATATCATATTTACTTGGTTTTAAAAGAAGAAGTGATATCATATTCATATGGTTTTGAAATGGATATTTTATTCTGGTTTTAAAGTATAAATTATTTTGAAAAGACCGCGGTGTTATAATAACGTTTGGTTGTTAAAGAGACCGGGATCGGAAGTTGTCATTCTCTCTGCCAACTCCGTAAACCACTTTAACAACCGTGTACGCGGTAGAAATTCCAGAATGAAGTAAGATGGTGGCGTCATTTCCTTTGAGGTAAATACTTGGACCCGACTCCCGTAAGTTGGCATAAGGTGGCTAAAACAGGAACGATTCTCGGGCCAATGAGGTCATTCCTCTGATCGGGCGCACTCCTTCGATATTATACTCTGACTTTTGGATTTGTTCGGTGGCCACTTTTGATTTTTGAGTTGGGGGTGTTGTTCGAGGTGGGCGCTATTAGCTGCTAATCGTTTCCACCAGCCCAAATGGGTAATTGGTATATCTACCCTGGCATTGCCTAGTTGTGCCGTGTCACCTACCCTAGCGCGCCTTCTATGAGTTTATATTTGTGTCGTACCTACGGAGTATCCTCTTGTAGCCTCCCGATCAGGAGGTATTATGGCACTGTATAGACTATTGGCATTATTTGTGTTAAGGGCTATATGGATAACCCCTTAACGCTATTAAAAAGTAAGTTTATTTTACAATTAGACACTATTATAATAGCGAAGATATACTACATAGTAAATAGTTTAACGGATCCTTAGGAGATGTGAATCCCGAGAATCTCTTGAGTTACTGCACTCATATTTATTTCTGTTAAATTTAACTTACATAAGATCTTTTAGTTTTGACTTGAGTGTTTTGTCTTTTCAATTCGCTGGGTCAGTCCGAGCGTTTAGGATTTGAAGATTTTATTCTGGAGGACAAAGACGAAGATTTGTAGTATTATTATCTATTACACTATTCCACTACACCATTTAATTCCGCTGCATTAATAATTATTCTCTGGTATGTGTACTCTGATATGTATTGTATAAATAAAATCAAAGGTTTAGTATAACAGCTTCATGAACAGTATATTTGATTATTGTATTTTATCTTTCCGCTGCAAGATTCTTTTTTGTTTTTTTCTCTCTCTCTATTTTTCTTATTTACCCCATAATAATCCGTCCTTCCGTATGATTTGAATCGGCACGTGTGTCGATTTAAAGCGTATAAAAAGGCAGGATATTACATCTGGTATCAGAGTTTTGGTTTAGCGATTAACCTTAGCTTTGTGGGGTCTGACTCTTTATTAATAGGGTAGTAATACCCTATGGGAGTCGCTGAGGGTATATATGAGAGAGCGTATTTGTTAGTGTTATAAAAAGGTTTTAATATTGTGTTAATCTGTTCCGTTTTGTATTTATAAATTATGGTTGGTGCACGAGATGCTATGGCATGAATAGGGGTTTCTAAACACTTAATAGGACAGGTCGACATAATATTTGGTTTTAATATAAGTGAATGAAATAATTTTGCCTATTATATTTTCTGTATATATAAAGTAATAAATTTTATAAAGATTATATTTGGGTGTAATATATTGGTTGTTAGGTAATGGAATTTATAGATAATACTTGAAGTAAGATTCAAAATAAATAAATAAAATTGGAAATTTAGAACTTCAGTTCCGTGGTTTTGGAAATTCTTTCAATTGATTTTGGAATATAATAATAATACTATTAGAAGTATTTTCTGATATAAATATTTCAATATAATTTGAAAGAATTGTTTTTGAAATAAGAAATTTTGAAAATAAATAAGTCATGTACTCCCCTCTCTGTCGTTGGAAAATAATTTCGGTGATGAGTGCACTCATCATCGACATTCATTTTCGAGTTTCGCAGTGGGAAGGCCACTGTAGTAGTTTTACTACAGATTTATTTTAATAAACAAATATAAATTTTAAATTGTTTAAATATAACTAGATATATAATTTGCAAGCATATATTTATCTATTATTTTAAAATGATTTTGAATAAAGAGGTATTTAATTTCTATGTTTCCCTTAATTAATAGTTTAAATTAAAGATAGTAAAATGGAAGTTAATTAATAATTGGAGCCTTTAATTAAAATAAATAATTTAATGCTAGGTTATGAATGAAATTTAAGGTAATTTGAAAGTGTAACTTATATAACAAAGGTGTTATTAATGAACCATTAATTAATTAAAAGAATTGAGAAAGACTCGTATAACTTTAGTTACATTCTTAGAGGCATATATGTAACTTACCAAAAGATAAAAGTTGAAAATGTTAATAAGAAAATGTAATAGATATTATACAAGTAAGTAACTTGAGGTAATGAAAGTAATAAATGGAATTCTTTAATGAGTAGGAATTGATGTTGTAGTGTTATAAACTTAAGTATAATGGAAATGCTACTAATTTAATATAATAAGAAGGTAAGTAATATAAATAAATGATTGTAAACCTTAGTAAATGAATCTTTATTTATAAGAATTGATGTTATAAAGTTAGAAATTTAAGTGTAAATAAAATGGTATTATAATTAAATATAAGAGAAATGTAAACATTAAATAAATGAATGAAATTGATAAATGCATAAATGTGATGCAATAAAGAAGAAACTTACATGACATTAAAATGAAAAATGAATATTGTAAGTAATAAATGAAAATAAAGGAAGGAATCACTGAATGAATGAAAGAAAGGAAATCAAACAACTAATGTATGAAATAAAATTAACTTGATTTATTGTTGGAATTTGTTATTGTTTGGTCTATGGTTGTTTGGGTAAGGATACTTTAAAATTGTTTGGATGAATGAATAATTGCTTAGTTTCGCCTTAAACTGTTGAGTGAAGGGTACACTTAATAGTTTATTTTTCATTCCGTACGATTTGAAGTTTTGAACCCGAACAACTTTTTTTTTTTTAGATATGAATGAATGATTGATGTAGGCCGATTTCATATGTTGGTTGTATGCTTTGTCGCTAGTGATTGATATCTATATGGATTTGTTTGTTATTGATTTAAATAACGCTAAATATTTTATTTTGTATAATTATTAACTCTTTTGGATTATATAAGTGAAATACAGGTTATGGAAGCAAGTGCTACTGCTTTTGGTTTATAATTAATGGTTAATTGCCCGACAAATAGGTATGTTCTCGGATTACGGTTTTATAGCGCTATTTTATATTATTTTTCCCATGTTGTGATATATTATTTGGAAAATATATGTTATATATGGTTCTTTTCATATTATATTTTTTCCCGAGCCTCTCCTACAAAGAGGACTCTGCCAAAAAATTTCGAAAATTTTGGACTTAGAAAATTTTAATAAAAATGTTTTCTAAATTTTATTAATTTGAGTATAAAAAGACTTAATAGTTATAAATAGAAATATTTTATTTAAATTATTTTATTTTGTAAATTTATTTGTTTATAAAGAATATTTTTGAACAAGATATATTGTTTATTTAATTCTTCTTCCCCATTCTTTTTCCTTTTCGAGGACGAAAAGTTTTGAGTGGGGGAGAGTGTAATGACTCGTATATTTTGGTAAATAAATGAGTTAATTTAATTGGATTTTGTAACTAAATCTTTGAAAAGAAATAAGATTTTATAATTTATATCGAAATAAAAAGTTTAAAGATGAATTGTAGCAACCAATTGTTGACAATTGAAGTAAAATCAATTAAAGTGAAATAGCGTAAATTGTGCACTTAGGTCCCAATGTTATAATTACTATAAGTTACATGTTTAATTTGTGGATAAAATTAGAAATAAATTTTAGTAAAAAAAAAAGAAAAAAAATAAATGATACATTTATGGGATGTGATACAATGTTAGAAATTAGATGTAGCAATTGTAATTAAAATTCACAATTTAGAATAAAATTGAAATTTATTGAAAATAATGTAATTTGTCTTACTTGGTTATAAGTTTAATATAAGCAACAAATGAAAATGTTGAATTAGTGAATCATTAATAAAAATATTAACTAGAATGGAATTCAATTAATATAATAACGGAAAGAGTGAATGCAAATTTAAATAGTAACATAAAATTTATGTATGAGGTGGAAATTTGTGTAACAGAATGCATGAGACCAAATAAATGAATCTATAGAGGATTTAATTATAATTAATGAATCAAAGAAATAGTAATGGTCGTATGTTACTATTTATTTTTTCTATTAATTTGTTGTAACTGTTATATTCGGGAATGAGATTTTATTTTAGTAAATAAAGGTAAGTATTGTATGAATATATGAATTTATTGGGTTTCTAATTTTAACAAATGTATATAGTTGACAACTTCTATGTATTCGAAAATAATAATTCACAAAAGGGGTAACATTTGTCGTAAGCAATAATCTTTTTAATGAAATAAAAAGTTAATAGTATCAAATTTTCCGGGCTACATATTTATTTAGTCTATTAAATAAAATTTGGAAATGATGATTTGCAATCAAGAGAAATTATGTAGCACGTTAATTGGAAATAAATCAATAAATACTTTAATGAAGTGTAATATAATTCGATGTTATTTATACCCATAAAACGCCTATTTATTGAGCTGTGACGCCCCACCTCTATACCCACGCTAGCCAAGGACACTACAGGGTAATTTCGTCAACTAACACGGAGAACAAGGCTGGTTAGGAGCGACCATCTATAGCTTTGCTTTAACTATCTATTGAATACATCGACAATAATCATACACACCAGATTGACATATCCAATGAATACATAAAATAACCATAGGTGGTTGGAGGATCTATCAGAACAGAATATAACAACTCAAATGTAATATACATCACAGAACAGTAGATCATCATATACACTTATACTGATACATAAAAGAGTATACAAACTGATACACGTCAGGTGGTATAGCAAACCAAAATATACAGACGAATCCAAAAGAATACATATATTAGAGTTACAACAAAAAGGACTACACAAAAGCTATAACAAAAAAAAGCAAGATGAATAGTCCATGCGGAAGCAAAATAGGCTAAGTCCAAAAGCACCTAACCTGAAACAATAACTTGCAAGGTCACATAGTATAACAAATATCTCTAAAAGAGATACAACAATCATCTAACAAAAGATGAATCAAAATAAGACAAGCCTCATATCATCGGCAACACAAATAAATGAAGGATATGAATATCCCAAACAAGCCAAAAGGCAATAATAAATACCAATGAAGGTAACACAAGTTCCACAAGGTAATCGCTATATATCGTGCGGCTCAAAAAGACCAACAACGAAGGGCGATACCTAGGGAATATACATATCAATGAAACATCAGAAAATTTGCACGTGCTCATTATTATATAAACAAGGATCCATAAGCCCGAAGGTTCCAAACCCAAATATCACTCGAGCGGCTCATAAAGACTAACTCCAAAAGCGATACAATAGGGAAACAAACCCGGAGGCAACAAACCCGAAGGTACAAACCCGAAGGCAACATACCCGAAGGCAACAAACCTGAAGGAGACAGTCCGAAGACACTATCCCAAAGGCAACAAACCGTAGTGGTGAAGGTTTGGAGGCCCAGTACTGGACACCACTAACTGGCAGAATGTGTCACTACTTTCGAAAAGGAATCCGAAAAGTGGTAACGTGAGTCCCATAACCACCCGTTCGCACTAAACAGTTTACTATTTATTAGTTAATTTCACACTCAAAGCAGTACAAAGTTTACCTCATCTCATTGGTAAACCAGACCAAAAGGTCAAAACAATCAATCGAATAGGTCAGGGATTAATCGGAAAGTTAAACGTGCGGATTCATGGTCCATGTTTTACTTAACCATTTAATCTCCTTTCCACTCCGCTCGAAGTGCGAAATTGTGTGTGTGCGTTTTAAATAGAATTTATAAATTAGAGAAGCAAGCTTTTAATACAATTTAAAAGATTAACTTATATAAACCCGTGGATGAAGTCAAAAAGGAATCATCAAAGTCAAATATACATAAACAACTAATTGGAGTCAACTTAGATCGATAAAAGTTGGAATTACAAACAAATAGGGAAACTAGGCAAAATAGGGAAACAGGAGCAGGTCGGCTGACTGGACTTCCTGAGTCAGTGGACCGAACTAGAAACAGAAAGTTTCGGCTACAGCTTCGGTCGACCGGCCCAGGGGTTCGGTCGGCCGAACCTGATACCTTGCATTATTCTGCCCTATTTCATCGAAGTGCAAACACTCCCAAAACGTAACCGGTCGAGCAATGGACCTAAGGAGCTTTTGCCAATCGATACGCCAGCTCCATTGGCTCTCCGATTCGACACCAAAAACATGTTCAAAACATCAAAGTTAGGATCTTCAAAGAATTGAACCCAAACACTAAAAATTTGGATATTCACCAATTCAACCCAAACCGAAAGCAAGTGCACATGAATAAGTGTTAGGAATTCATACCCAACAATCAAAGATAGATATAAGCATAGATGCGAGATAAATCTCATCTTTTAACTCACTAACAAAGAAGAAGAAGCTCAATTGCAAGGAGAAGACCAACCAATCTCTACTTCAACCCAACAAGCTTCAATCTAAGATCAAATTAAGTATTTCCTAAGTTAGGTTTAGGAAACTTTCTGAAATTGAAGAGGAAAAGAGTTGGAGAAGATGAAAAGAAGGCTTAACAATAGCTTCACTTTGATTTTTGGAGCAAGAATTCAAGTTTACAAGAAAACTAGGGCTTGGAATTTCTAATTTTTCTTCCTTCCCCCATTTCAGTTTTAGCTTGAGTTTAGAATGGAAAATGAGTGAATGGAAGGAGAGGGACTGAGTTAGGGGATTTAGTTAGCAAGTGGGCTGAACCCAAACCCAAAACTCAACTAGAAAAAGTAGCAAAACTCGACTTACTCCAAACATATCAAAGCTTATACACAAAAAGAACGCAAATTCCATTTTAGTCTCAATGGAAGTGGTATCGAGTCCTAATTCGGCGGTTTACAAATAGTAACATTTCGGATCCAAAAATCCGACTAACAACGCTATATTTAAATAAAACATTTAAATATATAATCGTTAAATATGCGGGTTGTTACAGATCTCCCCTTCTTACAAAATTGCATCCCCGCAATTCCCAGTGACGATATTTGTAACAACTACATACCACATCCCAAAAAGAAAAGGAAATAAGCTTGAGATGAAAAGATATTCTCACCATTGCCAAGCAAAGATAGAAAACCCGGATAAGATCGCTCGATAAACTCTCCGGTTTCCCAAGTACAATCATTGGGGCTAGCGGACCATTGAATTTTAACGAGCAGCACGTCCTTGTTTCAAACGTGTCGCACCTCCGTGTCACGTACGCGAATAGGCTGTTGTACAATAGATAAGTCTGGTGAGACCTCAAGCTCATGCAAATCAGGAGAATCGATAACATAATCCGACTCCCGAAGACACTTCCGAAGTTGAGAGACGTGAAACACGTCATGAATGCCAGATAAATGAGCAGGAAGTGAAACTCTATAAGCCACAGGGCCAATACGTTCAGTAATCGAAAATGGTCCTATAAAACGAGGAGCCAACTTCCCAGTCGTACTGAAACGTATAACCCCCTTCAAAGGAGAAACACGAATAAAGACGAGATTGCCAACCGAGAATTCGAGAGGCTTCCTACAGTTGTCAGCGTAGGACTTCTGGCGGCTTTGTGCTTCATTCATTCTCAAACGAATAAGATCAATCTTCTTGGAAGAATCACGAACAAAATTTGGGCCAAGAATAAGCTTCTCCCCAGATTCCAACCAATAAGACGGTGATCGACATGGCCTTCCATATAAAGCTTCGAAAGGAGCCATACCGATACTAGACTGAAAACTATTGTTGTAGGAGAACTCTACAAGAGGTAGGTGATCCTCCCAACTACCACCGAAATCAAAAATACAAATACGGAGAAGATCTTCCAAGATACGATTCACCCGTTCAGTCTGTCCGTCATACTGCGGATGATAAGCTGTGCTAAAATTAAGCTTTGTTCCCAAAGCTTGTTGAAGACTCTGCCAAAAATGACTTGTGAATAAAGGATCACGGTCACTCACAATAGAACTAGGAACACCGTGAAGTCTCACGATTTCCTTGACATACAAATTAGCCAAATGTGAAGCAGTCCTATTAGACTTAATAGGGATAAAATGAGCAGACTTGGTGAGGCGATCAACAATAACCCAGATACTAGAATGGCTCGATCTCAAACGAGGTAGGCCGTCAATGAAATCCATAGAAATCTGATCCCATTTCCACAATGGAATCTCTAGAGGCTGAAGAAGACCCGAAGGACGCTGATGTTCGGCCTTAATAGGCTGACAAGTTTTGCAATTACTCACATAACTCGTCACATCGCACTTCATGCCTTCCCAATAATAAAGATGATGCATATCGGCATACATCTTAATACTAGCAGGATGAATGGTATACTTAGAACGGTGACAGTCATCTAGAATGTCATGCCTAAGTGCAAAATTAGAAGGCACAAAAAGACGGTTCTTCTTGCGAAGACACCCATGAGAATCAATGCTGAAATCCCGCAACGCCTCATTACAGGATCCAGACTCACAAACTGAATAAGATGCAACAAATCAGGATCACGCCGCTGAGCCTCGGCAATACGATCCAACAAAATGGGTCGTGCTCCCAAAATAAATAATAGAATAGGAGTATCAGAAGATGAACCTCTATCACGAATTTGACAAAAAGATAGAGTCTCAAGAATATCCCATTCGGCAAGCATCATAGAAACAACAGCCGAATGTTTGCGACTAAGCGCATCAGCAACACGATTACCCTTACAAGGGGTATACTGGATATCAAAGTCATAGCAAGCAAGAAACTCAAGCCAACGCTGTTGTCTCATATTCAGTTCCTTCTGAGTGAACAAATACTTCAAGGATTTATGATCGGTATAGAGAATGAAGCGCTCGTCCAATAAATAATGTCGCCAAATCTTCAAGGCAATGACAATGGCGGCTAACTCAAGATCATGAGTGGCATAGCGAACTTCATTCGGACGGAGTTTCCTAGAAGCATAAGCAACTACTCGTTCCTTCTGCATAAGAACAGCACCGTGACCACTAACACAAGCATCGGTGTAGGCAACAAGATCACGATTCCCCTCGGGAACCACAAGAATAGGAGCATTAGTGAGAAGTTCCTTTAATGACTGAAAGGAAGCTTCACACTCGTCGGACCAAATGAAATGAATGCCTTTCCGAGTAAGGATGGTGAGAGGAAGCACAACATGGGAAAAATCCTTAGTGAACCGACGGTAATAACCCGCCAGTCCAAGGAAACTACGAATCTCATGCACATTCTCAGGCCTCTTCCAATTCTGGATGGCTTTGATTTTTGAAGGATCGACAGAAATGCCATCAGAAGATACAACATGGCCTAAGAACTTAACCTTATTCTCCCAAAAGTGGCATTTGGAGAATTTGGCTCTAAGCTGATGATGACGGAGGGCACTCAAGACAATTCTCAAGTGATTAGCATGCTCGGCTTCAGACTTAGAGTAAATAAGGATGTCATCAATAAACACAAGGATGAACTTATCGAGATATTCTCGGAATACTCGATTCATGAGATCGATAAAGAAAGCAGAAGCGTTCGTCAAACCGAACGACATAACGAGCCACTCAAAAGAACCATAACGAGTGCGGAAAGCGGCAAGAGATATGCTATCCTCCACGACTCGTAACTGGTGAAAACCCATGGGAAGATCGAGGTGAGAAAAGACCTTAGCACCACTCAATAGATCGAACATATCATCGATCCTAGGCAATGGATACCTATTCCTGATGGTTAACTCGTTAAGCTTGCGATAGTCAATGTAAAGCCTAAGAGTTCCATCAGACTTCTTCACGAAAACGACCGCGGATCCCCACGGAGAAAAACTGGACTGAATCAATTGCTTAGACTCAAGCTCTAAAAGCTGCTTCTTGAGTTCCTCATTTTCCCTTGTAGACATTCTCGTGGGAGGACGATTAACTGGTTGCGCGCCTGGAATGAGATCAATGCGGAACTCAATTGCCCGCTTGGGTGGCAAACCCGAAACAGGTTCAAAATCATCAAAAAATCATAAGCAATAGGAATACGAGATATATCATCATAATCTCGCGAGTCAAGAGAATATAAAGCTATTTCGGAATTATCCACATTCCGAAGATCAAGTGATAGTTGCGTACGCGAATTCGGATGTCGAAGATATAAAATCCTCTCCGAACAAATAATCCTGGCATCGTATCTCACTAGCTAGTCAATTCCCAACATCATATCGAATCCCAAACAAGAAATAACGTGCAAATTCGCACGAAAAGAAAAGCCACATAAAACAATCTCAACATCATCACAAAGCATACTAAGGGTCATGGATCCCCCAATAGGATTCGCAATCCTTAAAGAAGTAACCATAGAAGAAACATCCAAAGATAAATCTTCGACGAGCTTCTTCGATACGAAAGAATGTGATGCACCTGTATCGAAAAGAACTCGAATACTATGATCATGAAATAAAATAGAACCTTCCAAAATAGATGGAGATATACCTTTGGGTTGAGAAGGACCGTCAGAAGCCGTAGCAGCATAAAGCTTGCTAGACTTGGCACCAGCCGGAACACTAGGGCAAGTGGAAACATGATGATCTTCCTTCTTGCAATAACGACAAAAGTGAGGCTTGGAACAAGCTCGAATCATATGATCAGCAGAACCACAATTGAAACACTTCCGAATGAAAGGTGTTCCAGAAGACTGAGGCTGAGAGCTAGAACTACTAGTCTTCTTCTTCTTGGAAGGAAAAGACCTGGACTTCTGAAATGGAAACTGCCTCTTGTTGGGGTTCTTGGAAACCTCAACATCATCACCACTATCACACTCCTTCTCGACGGTCTCGAGATGAAGTGCCGAATCTACCAACTCCTCAAAAGAAAGCTTTAGCTGGAGCAACAAAGATTTCTTAAGATATTTCTTAAGACCAGAAACAAACTTCAAATTCTTCTTCTAAGAAGTGCTAATAAATTCAAGACCATACTTAGATAAGGCCTCGAATGATGCAACATACTCAGAAATAGAAGATTTCCCTTGCTTCAACTCAAGGAAGCGACGGGACAATAAAACCTTTTCAGATTCAGGAACGAACTTGAGTTCGAATCATCCTCGAAACTGAGTCCAAAAAAGAGTAGACTCATCAATTTCGGCTAAAAGAAGCTCATACCAATCAAGAGCACGCTCTTGCAATAAGCTAGAAGTTACAAGAACTCTATCATGGTCAGAAAGATCCATACGAGAGAAGATACGCTCGCACGTGCGAAGCCAAGCTTGGACTTCAAGAACAGACTCGGAGCCCTTAAACGGCTTTCCTCCGAGATGAGCAAAATCGCTGCACTAACGTGCAAAGGCAGACTTGCAAGGTGGAGATACTCGAGGAGGAACTGGAGGCTGAGTGCTCCTAAACAATTCCAAAATCTGATCGGCGGACATATAAACGCCATCCGGATGTGAGCCACTGGATTGCCCAGCATCCGAACGTCGTCCCCTACGTCTTCCAGCCATACGCTGAGAGTAAGATAAGAACAAGACTATTCACAAGGTAGATGTCACCAAATCAAATGTGGAATACTACGGAACAAAATGCATTTCTAGTCGTATTCCCACATTCTATCTAACCTTCGATGTATCGTAATATGTGCATCTATTCTGGGTTTATCATATTTTGTCCTGAACTCAGCTCTGATACCAAGCTGTGACGCTCCACCTCTATACCCACGCTAGCCAAGGACACTATAGGGTAATGCCGTCAACTAACATAGAGCATAAGGCTGGTTAGGAGCGACCATCTATAGCCTTGCTTAACTATCTATTGAATACATCGATAATAATCACACATACCAGATCGACATATCTAATGAATACATAAAACAAAAACCATAGGTGGTTGGAGGATCTATCAGAACATAATATAAAAACTCAAATGTAATATACATCACAGAACAGTAGATCATCATGTACACTTATATAGATACATAACAGAGTATACAAACTGATACACGTCAAGTGGTATAGCAAACCACAATATACAGGCGAATTCAAAAGAATACATATATCAGAGTTACAACAAAAAGGACTACACAAAAGCTATAACAAAAAGAAGCAAGCTGAATAGTCCATGCGGAGGCAAAATAGGCTAAGTCCAAAAGCACCTAACCTGAAACATCTCGGCCTGACCCGAGTATAAAATACACGGGTCAGTCTAGCTAAACAAATCAGTTAGATAAACTGAACAACAATAACCTGCAAGGTCACACAGTATAACAAATATCTCTAAAAGAGATACAACAATCATTTAACAAAAGATGAATCAAAATAAGGCAAGCCTCATATCATCGGCAACACAAATAAACAAAGGATATGAATATCCCAAACATGCCAAAAGGCAATAACAAATACCAATGAAGGTAACACAAGTTCCACAAGGTAATCGCTATATATCGTGCGGCTCAAAAGGACCAACACCGAAGGGCAATACCTAGGGAATATACATATCAATGAAACATCAGAAAATTTGCACGTTCTCAGTACTGTATAAACAAGGATCTATAAGCTCGAAGGCTCCAAACCCAAATATCACTCGAGCGGCTCATAAAGACCAACTCCGAAAGTGATACAATAAGGCAACAAACCCGAAGGCAACAAACCCGAAGGTACAAACCCGAGGGCAACATACCCGAAGGCAACAAACCTGAAGGAGACAGTCCGAGGACACTATCCCAAAGGCAACAAACCGTAGTGGTGAAGGTCCGGAGGCCCATTACTGGACACCACTGACTGGCAGAATGTGTCACAACTCTCGAAAAGGAATCCAAAAAGTGGTAACGTGAGTCCCATAACCACCCGTTCGCACTAAACGGTTTACTATCCGTTAGTTAATTTCACACTCAAAGCAGTACAAAGTTTGCCTCATCTCATTGGTAAACCATACCAAAAGGTCAAAACAATCAATCGAATAGGTCAGGGATTAATCGGAAAGATAAACGCACGGATTCATGGTCCGTGTTTTACTTAACCATTTAATCTCCTTTCCACTCCGCTCGAAGTGCAAAATTGTGTATGTGCGTTTTAAATAGAATTTATAAATTAGAGAAGCAAGCTTTTAATACAATTTAAAAGATTATTTTATAAAAACCCATGGATGAAGTCAAAAAGGAATCATCAAAGTCAAATATACATAAACAACTAATTGGAATCAACTTAGATCGGTAAAAGTAGGAATTACAAACAAATAGGCAAACTAGGCAAAACATGGAAACAGGAGCAGGCGGTTGACCGGACTTCCTGAGTCGGCTGACCGAACCAGAAACAGAAAGTTTCAGCTACAGCTTCGGTCGACCGGCCCAGGGGTTCGGTCGGCCGAACCTGATACCTTGCATTATTCTGCCCTATTTCATCGAAGTGCAAACACTCCCAAAACGCAACCGGTTGAGCAATGGACCTAAGGAGCTTTTGCCAATCGATACCCCAGCTCCATTGGCTCTCCGATTCGCCACCAAAAACATGTTCGAAACATCAAAGTTAGGATCTTTAAAGAATTGAACCCAAACACTAAAAATTTGGATATTCACTAATTCAATTTAAACCAAAAGAAAGTGCACATGAACAAGTGTTAGGAATTCATATCCAACAATCAAAGATAGATATAAGCATAGACGCGAGATAAAAATCTCATCTTTTAACTCATAAACAAAGAAGAAGAAGCTCAATTGCAAGGAGAAGACCAACCAATCTCTACTTCAACCCAACAAGCTTCAATCTAAGATCAAAATAAGTATTTCCTACGTTAGGTTTAGGAAACATTCTGAAATTGAAGAGGAAAAGAGTTGGAGAATTTGAAGAGAAGGCTTACCAATAGCTTCACTTTGATTTTTGGAGCAAGAATTCAAGTTTACAAGAAAACTAGGGCTGTGAATTTCTAATTCTTCTTCCTTTCCCCCATTTCAGTTTTAGCTTGAGTTTAGAATGGAAAATGAGTGAATGGAAGGAGAGGGACTAAGTTAGGGTATTTAGTCAGCAAGCGGGCTGAACTCGAACCCAAAACTCAACTAGAAAAAGTAGCAAAACTCGACTTACTCCAAACATATCAAAGCTTATACTCAAAAAGATCGCAAATGCCATTTTGGTCTCAATGGAAGTGGTATCGAGTCCTAATTCGGCCGTTTTCAAAATGTAACATTTCGGATCCAAAAATCCAACTAACGACACTATATTTAAATAAAACATTTAAATATATAATCGTTAAATATGCGGGTTGTTGCAGGAATAGCTAGATTTTTAAATCAATAAACGGATTTATTGAGATTTCAATTTATAAATTAATAACATTTAATGTGGAATCAAGTACAATTAATTGACTTAATTTATGCAGATAGGGTAGGTGTGATTTGTCGTTGAAAGTGGTTAATGTTATAAGATGTAGTTAATGCTAATCCAATTTATAAAATGACAAATTGGCTGATTTAAAGAATAGAAAGCAAGATTTATTTATTTAATTGAGGAAAAATTTCAATAATTAAATTTATTGCGAATAAATGAAATTTAACCTTTAAATTTTACATTGATTGGAATTTAGATGAAATTTGGAGATAATTATATAATAAGTAGGAATCCAAGGATAGTTTCATCTATTTGATACTAATAGATAGAATAATAGAAAGAAAATTTAATTTAATGGAATTACTGAAATAATTTTATAATCTCTGATTTAATGAAATTGAAAATTTAACGTTGGACTTTGATAAATTTATGTACTATAAATTGACATATAAATTGTTTAAATTAATGTAAATGATTAAAGAAATTTAAAGAGGTAAAATTGTCGATTATGGAAGTGAAATTAAAAATTTGATTTAGTTGATTTATTTTAAATTTATTTAATTAACTAAAAAAATAGCATTTTGGTCACGGACTCAAATTTTGACGAAACCCATTTCATCGGATCCGTAACGGTGAATTATTGTAGAATTTCACGTTTCGTATCGATCAGACATGTCGTTTGATCGTATGGGCTTGAAACGCCTTGAAATAAATGAAATTGAAATCGATTTGAAAATATTGTTTTTAGCATAACTTCTTCATACGACGCTATTTGAACCTGAATCCTTTTCCATTGCGTTTAAAATATTTTAAAACACCTATTTTGATATATGGGTTTACCCAATTACGTTCCGGGGTCAGAACGGGCTTTTTGGGCCACTTTGTCGTTAGCGCGTACATCTTTCTTATCCGACCCATTCTATTTCTAATTTCTCTATAAATATCCTGTTATAAACCCTAGCCTCCCTAATTCTCATTTGTCTGTACATAAATTCATTCTATTCCTCCTCTTCCTCAATGGCAGACAAAAATTCTATATTTTCAGATCCAATTGCAAATCAAATCCAAAGCATAAAATTCAAAGTCCTCAGAAAAATCTGAAAAAATTATATGTTGAAGCTCTCGACTAGCGTAATTCATAGTGGTGTTCGTTTTTGGATTCAGTTTTTCGTTTTACTGGTAAAAATCGAAGAAGTCTCGGCCGTCCATCACGCGTCGGTGAAGGTTGTCGGATCGACAAACTTTTTTTGGGTTTTGCAGAGGGGACCGAGGGGAGTCGATCCATGTAGTTTGTTTCGAGAATCAACGGTTGGATGTGGAGCAATTTTTGATTAGGGTTTCGAATTTAAATGTGGCGGCTGTTGTATATTTGTGAACGCAACTGAGCAGGGGAGAGCCAAGTTGATCGGTAACATGTTCGACAAGAGGGGGGCTCGCGCGGTGACGGCGGCGACGTGCGGCGCGACGAATTGTTTAGGTGGCGTCGTGATTGGTGCAGGTTGGTCGAGCGCGTTTTGTTGGGTAGGAGGGTTGCGTGCGTTTTACTGTACATGTTGAAGAGAGGGACATGAATAAGGTAGTGACGTGGCAGAAAAGAAGGTGAATGTGTTCTTTTGTTTTATTTTTTTATTTGATTTCAACTCGCAATTATCGCTATAACTTCTACATACGAACTCCGTTTCACATGCGATTTTTTTATTAGGATCGTAATAAAATTCCGGACACTTAGACGTTAGTTTGGACGAATTCTGAGATGGTTAAATTTTTGGGTTTAAATTGGATTTACATTCAATTTAAATCCAAAAGTTGAGTGTTTTAACCCACTCACAGCTTATAAAATTTCTTATGTTTGTTAAATTGATATATGATGTGATTTAAAAAAAAATTATGGTTGTTTGGTATATTTTTAGTCATCATCTCAGTTAATTTCATTTATTTAAATTAAATTGCTATTTATTTTATTCATTCCATTTAAACTGCCAGTTAAATTTGTTAATTAATTATTCATTGTATTTAAACTGCCAGTTAAATTTGTTAACTTATTCATCCATTGCATATAAACTGCAGTTAAATAGTTATTTAATTTATCATTGAATTAAACTGCTATTAATACCTGTTGTTTATTTTCCGTTCTATATTGATGCTATTGTTGAATTTGATGATGATTGCCATAAATGGTTGATGGTTGATATTGGAAGAATGGCTGTATTATATATTATCATAAACTGCATGTTATTATGCATTTTCATATCATTCGGAATTGCGGTTTGAAATGATATATAACCGTAATTTTTGTTTTTAAATTGGGGATTGAAATGATAAATATCCTTATCACTTGACCATAGGATAGAAACTATATACAGGCACCATGGTATATATATATAAAATTATCTTGAAATAATTTTTCTATGGTTTTGTAAAGAAAAATATATATGGTTTTATGAGGCATTGATTTCGGATATTTGATAAAGGTTATTTTATATATAGTTAAATTCTTGGTTTTTAGCTATGTATAAAAAAAATTAAAGTATGAAGTAAGTTTAATAATAAAGTTGATTTTATTAAAATATATTATGGATAAGTATTTACTTAAACTATATTCTAATATAGAGTTTATATTGATTTTTATAAATCAAAGTTGAGAATATAGTTTTGAAATTGACTTGAGATTTTTTTTAATTAAGAATTTTATTTAATAAAAATCCTTTGGAACTTATTGGAATTTAGATTTTTAAAAGAATATCGTTTTAAAACTAAATTCGGGGTTAAGGCTGTTTAAGTAAAAATATTAAGTCCAAATAAATTAAGGAACGTTAAAATTGTTGAAATTTGAAGTTTATATAAAGGATACTGGATTTATTTAAATTAAATATTTCAAAACTAAATGATAGTAAAGTTAATTTGGTGTGTGTATATATATATATATATATGTATATGAATTATAAAATTTAGTTTTGAAACATCTAATATTAAAGCTTTGAAATATATGAAATTTGAAATGGTTTATTTGAGGATTTAAATCTGTATTAGAATTGATTGCGAAATTAAAGAAGCTAATATATTCTATTAAGTAATTTAATATTTAAACCATTTAAGTGATATAGTTATATGTCAAAGTTATGAAATTCAAAGTTTTATGTGTTGGAAGGCTATATTTCAAGTATTTGCTTTCAAATATTATAACTTTGAAATGAATTTTAGAAAAGGATATATTGAAATGATATCATATTTATTTGGTTTTAAAAGAAGAAGTGATTTCGTATTTATATGGTTTTGAAATGGATATTTTATTCTGATTTTAAAGTATAAATTATTTTGAAAAGACCGCGGTGTTACAATAACATTTGGTTATTAAAGAGACCGGGATCGGAAGTTGTCATACTCTCTCTGCCAACTTCGAAAACCACATTAACAACCGTGTACGCGGTGGAGATTCCAGAATGAAGTAGGATGGTGGCGGAGTTTCCTTTGAGGTAAATACGTGGACCCGACTCCCGTGAGTTGGCATAAGGTGGCTAAAACAGGAGCGATTCTCAGGGCAATGAGGTCATTCCTCTGATGGACGCACTCCATCGATATTATACTCTGACTTTTGGATTTATTCGATGGCCACTTTTGTTTTTTGATTTGGGGGTGTTGTTCGAGGTGGGCGTAGTAGTTGCTACGCGTTTCCACCAGCCCGGATGCGTAATTGGTATATCTACCCTGGCATTGCCTAGTTGTGCCGTGTCACCTACCCTAGCGCGCCTTCTACGAGTTTCTATATGTGTCGTACCATGGAGTATCCTCTGGTAGCCTCCCGATCAGGAGGTATTACGGTACTGTATAGACTATTGGCATTGTTTGTGTTAAGGGCTATATGGGTAATCCCTTAACGCTATTAAAAATTAAGTTTATTTTACAAATAGACACTATTATAATAGCGAAAATATACTACATACTAAATAGTTTAACGGATCCTTATGAGATGTGAATCCCGAGCATCTCTTGAGTTACCGCACTCATATTTATTTCTGTTAAATTTAACTTACATAAGATCTTTTAGTTCTGACTCGAGTGTTTTGTCTTTTCAATTCGCTCGGGTCAGTCCGTGCGTTCAGGATTTGAAGATTTTATTCTGGAGGACGAAGACGAAGATTTGTAGTATTATTATCTACTATACTATTCCACTACACCATTTAATTCCACTGCATTAATAAATATTCCCTGGTATGTGTACTCTGATATGTATTGTATAAATAAAATCAAAGGTTTAGTAAAACAACTTCATGAACTGTATATTTGATTATTGTATTTTATCGTTCCGCTGCAAGATTCTGTTTGTTTTCTTTTTCATTCTCTATTTTTCTTATTTACCCCATAACAATCCGCCCTTCCGTATGGTTTGAATTGGCATGTGTATCGATTTAAAGCGTACAAAAAGGCGGGATGTTACAAAGCTTATTGTTATGAATATAATGTTTTGAATAATATATATTATAATTCTTCTTTTTCCCTTCTTTTCCTTTTCGGGGATGAAAAGCTTTGAGTGGGGGAGAGTGTAACGACCCGTAAATTTTGACAAGTAAAATTGGTTAATTTAATTAGATTTTCGAAATTAAATTAGAAAGGAATAAAATTTTTATAATGTATATTGAAATAAATATTAATAACGAATTGTAGAAATGGTTATTAAACCTAATTGTTGAAAATTTAAGTGAAATCCCAATAAAGAAATGGGGTTAATTGTTGCACTTGGATAAAATTTAAAATAAGTAATTAAAGACAAGAATTTAATTTACCTATGTAATAATATATTGAAAACAGTAACTGTATGTGAATTAAGGTAGTAATGTAAATGGCAGTTGATGAATAACCAATTTGATGCAATTCAAATTGATTGGAAGGACTGTTTAGGTTATAATGGAGTGTAAATAGAAATATTTGGTAATAAATTGAATATAAGAAAACAAAGCCAATTAGTGAATTTATTTAATGAATTCATAATAATAAATAGTGATTAACTAAAATCAAGGTTCTGTATGTAATTGTTTGGAAATAATAACTAGAAAAAATTGCAACCATTATAAGGTTTTAACATATTGAAATTAGTATATTTGGGAGAACTGTAATTAAAAGGTGTAAAGGTAATAAGCAACGGAAATGCATATTTATTTCATAAGTTAATATAAAAGAATGAGACCTACTGAATGAATTAATTGAGTTTCTAACTTTAACAAATATATATAGTTGACAACTTCAATATATTCGGAAATAATAATAATTAATATAAAGGGTAGCATTTGTTGTAAGCAATAAACTTTTTAATGAAATAAAAAGTTAATGGTATCAAATTTTACGTGTTACATATTTATTAATCTATTAAATAAAATTTGGAAATCAATTTGCAATAAAAGGAAATTAAGTAGCACGTTAATTGGAAATAAATTAATAAATACATTAATGAAATGTAGTATAATTCAATGTTAATTATACCCATAAATTGTCAATTTATTGAATAGCAAGGTTTTAAATCAAGTAAAGGATCTGTTAAAATTTCAATTGATATACAATTTAATGTGAAATCAATTGCAGTTAATTGACCCTTTTGTGCAGTTAGGATAAATTGATTTGTCATTTAAGATTGTTAATCCCATAAGATATAACCAATGTTAATTTCATGTATAATGTAACAAGTGGTGGATTTTAGGAGTGAAAATCAAGATTTATTAATTTATTTGAAAGTTAAAATTCAATAAGTGAATTAATGGCAAATAAGTGGAATTTAATATTAAATTTTACATTAATAGAAATGTGGATGGAGTTTGTGGATATTAATGCAATAGCTACGAATCAATGCAAATTCATCAAATTGATAATAGGATGAGGACGGTGTATGTAATCAATTTCAACACTTGTCCGTTAGTGATAACTTAAATGTAATTTAACGTTAATGGAGTCTAATAAATTAAAATGGGTAATCAATAGAAATTAATCTAATTTAAGGTTATATTAGTACAAATTAGGGTAAACAAATGTTATACTTGTTTATTGGATAATAATTGATTGGGTAAAAAGGGTTGGACTAAGGAAATTTTATTAATTGGTTTTAAAAACCTTAATTAATATGTGAAATAGACAAGATTTCACATTTTAACCATTTATACTAATCTACGATGTACATAGAAGTATCAATGGAATGAAAGGTAAACAAATATTAAATATAAGATAATGATTGTTTGAATAATAAGAATGGGAGTCAACATTTATTTATTTAATTGAATTTAATTACGATAGTATGTTTTTTTGCAATTTAATGAAAATTTATTATTTAAAATATTGCCTAAAAGGGAATGGAGATGAAATTTAAGAAAATAAATGTAAACAGTCGGAAACCAATGTAAATTGCACCCTTTTGATAACAATGAATTTAATAATAAAATGAAAAGGGAATTTAATAGAATTATTAGAAATTTTATTTCTAATTTTGAATTTAATGTAATTAAGGATTTATATTGAAATTTATCAATTAATCTTCTCTAAATTGACATTTAAATTTGGTTTAAATCACTGTAAATGATTGGAAAATTTAAAATGAAAAATTTATTAAATTGACTAAATTATCTTTATTTAATTATTAATATAAAATTAGCCATTTTGGCCACTACTCGGATTTCGACGAAACCAGTTTCATCAGATCCGTATCGGTGAATTGTAGGGTTTCATAGCGATCGGACTTGTCATTTGATCATATGAACGTGAAATGCCTTGAAATCGATTTAATTGAAATCAATTGAAATAAATGATTTGAGAATAACTTCTTCATACGAAGAAATTTGGACTTGAAACCTGTTCCATCGCGTTTAAACACCTATTTTGATATATGAGTTGAACCAATTTCGTTCTAGAGTCAGAACGGGCTTTTCGGGCCATATATTGTTCAACGCGTATATAAATTGGACCCACCCTTTCTAATATTAAACCTTGCCTATAAATATCTAGTTATAAACCCTAGTTGTTCTCATTTCTTATGGACTGTATGTACATCAACATCTATCTGCTTCTTCCAATGGCTGAAACCCTAGGTCCCAAATCCAATTGCGAAAAAAAGAAAAAAGTTCAAATTTTAAATCTCTAACCGTAAATACACATCCGTCTCTTAACTTTGATCTGACGGTCGAGATCGCTCACATCAATCGGAGCCTCTTCAGCCAAAACCTCCAACACAAGAAGTGTAGCCCTCCTTCACGCAATTCCATCTATACCGCCTATACGTTGTTCGGCTGCTTATAGTGGCGGAGATCTTGGCTTGTACAACAGGAAGTTTTGGTCGATTTCTCTTTAATGGCGGCGAAAGGGAGCTTGGGGCCGATGGTAAAGGGTGGCGCGAGGTATGGGCTATCACCAGATGGTCCGCAGCAGGTGATGATGGGAGCTAGCAAACGGCAGTGATGGGAGATACGGGAGTGACGTTTAAGTGTGACTGAGAAGAGGGGTTAATCGTGATGAGCATTGTTGTTAGCGCGCTTAACTGTATAGGGAGGTAATTGCGAGTTGTTTAATTTATTTTGTTAAATAAGTTAATTTAAATTTTTTTCTTTCAAATGATAATCGATGTGTAATTTGTTCGTTCGAGATCGGATTCGAGCGCAGTTTTCAGTGTTGGATTCGTATCAACGTCATCTACGCTTCTAAGTTGGATTCGTTATGGTTTGAGTTATTTGAATTTTCAGATATAAGTGGAGGTGAGTGTTCTAACCCACTCACAGCTTCTAAAATTTCTTATTTTTGTTAAATTGATATATGATGTGATTTAAAATTTATTTATGGTTGTTTGGCATATTTTTAATCATTATCTCGGTTAATTTCATTTATCTAAATTAGATTGCTATTTAATTTATTCATTGCATTTAAGCTGCAAGTTAATTTGTTAAGTAATTATTCATTGCATATAAACTGCCATTTAAACCGTTATTTAATTTATTATTGAATAACAAACTGCCAGTAATTAACTGTTATTCATTGATGTTATTATTCGTTTTGGATGATGATTGTGATGAATGTATGATCTGTTGAAGGATGAATGGATGTTGTATTATATATTATGTTAAAATGCAAGTCATTATGCATTTCATTTCATTTGGGATTGCGGTTTGAAATGATATATAATAGTAATTTTATTTTTAAATTACGGATTGAAATGATAAATATCTGTATCACTTGACCATAGGACAGAAAATTTTATAAAAACACCGCGGTATATATATATATATATATGAAATGATTTTCTATGTTTTGTAAAGAAATATATATACGGTTTTATGAGATATTGGTTTCGGATATCTGATAAAGGTTCTTTTATATATAGTTAAATTCGTGGTTTTAAGCTATGTATAAAATTGTTTAAAGTATGAAGTAAGTTTAATAATAAAGTTGATTTTATTAAAATATATTATGGATAAGTATTTACTTAAATTATATTCCAATATATAGTTCATATTGATTTTTATAAATCAAAGTTGAGAAGATAGTTTTGAAATTGATTTGAGATTTGATTTAATTAAGATCTTATTTAAATTTAGATTTAAAAAGAATATGGTGTTATACCTAAATTCGGGTTTAAGATGATTTAAGTGAATAAATCTAGTCTAAATAAATTGAGGAATATTCAATTATTGAATTTGAAAGTTTTATATAAAGGATACTGAATTTATTAAGCATGTATTTCAAAACTAAATAATAGTAAAGTGAATTTGGCATATATACATGAATTAAAAATTTAGTTTTGAAATGGTGGAATATTTAAACTTTGAAATATATGAAAATTTAAATGGTTTATTTGGAAATTCAAATCTGTATTTGGAATTGATTTGAGAAATCAAAAGCTAACTTACTTATAAAGAATTTATTATTAAACCATTTAATTATTGAAAATTATGTTGCGAAGCTATGGGTTTAATATATATATATATTTGAAAGTACTATGATTTTTTAAAAATATATATTTGAAATAAAAATGATATCGTATTTATATGGTTTTGAAATGGATATTTTATTCTGGTTTTAAAAGTATAAACTATTTTGAAAAGGCCGTGGTGTTACAATAACGTTTGGTTATTGAAGAGACCGGGATCGGAAGTTGTCATACTCTCTGCCAACTCCGAAAACCACTTTAATAACCATGTACACGGTGGAGATTCCAGAATGAAGTAGGATTGTGGCAACGGTTCCTTTGAGGTAAATACGTGGACCCAACTCCCGTGAGTTGGCATAAGGTGGTTAAAACAGGAGCGATTCTCGGGCCAATGAGGTCATTCTTTTGATCGGACGCACTCTTTCGATATTATACTTTGACTTTTGGATTGATTCGGTGGCCAATTTTGATTTTTGATTTTAGGGGTGTTGTCTGAGGTGGGCGGTAGTAGCTGCTATGAGTTTCCACCAGCCCAGATGCGTAATTGGTATATCTACCCTAGCATTGCCTAGTTGTGCCGTGTCACCTACCATACCGAGCCTTCTACGAGTTTGGATTTCTCCCGTAGCCCGTGTGGTATCCTCTGGTGGTTCCCGATCAGGAGTGACTATGATTTTGGATGGACTACCAGGATTATTACGTGTTAAGGTGAATATTGGGTCACTCCTTAACGCTATTAAAAAGTAAGTTTGTTTTACAATTAGACACTATTATAATAGTGAAATATACTACATAGTAAATAGTTTAACGGATACTTAAGTGATGTAAATCCCGAGCATCTCTTGAGTTATTGCACTCATATTTACTTCTGTAAAGACCCGCAAATCCGTACTCCTTGAATAGACACTAATCTCCATTGATTAACTCAAGATGAACGGAAACATGAATTCTTAGGGTAAAAAAAAAGATAGAAGAAGAGAGAAAAGATACAATAGAACAGAAAGAAAACAGCAGAACAATATCAGAATCTCACAATCGCAGCGGAACAACATATAATAGATAAATGAATAATCCTTAAAAAAAGAACTATATCAGTTATTACATTACATCACATAACATTATATTATCAGAGTTTACAACAACAACAACAACAATCAACAAACAGCGGAAAAGAAATACTATATACTAGTGAATACGCCATGCCATCTAGCTTGCCTCCAGCAACTCCTAAATTCTAGAATATCCCGATAAACCTGACTCTTGACCGCCCGTGTGGAAATTGGTGGGCACCCAGAGTTTAGGAAGGAAAACAATAAACTCCGAGTCAGTCATGTGACTGGTGTGAGAACTAAAACAGTTTATTTTTAAAACAAAGTACAGGATAATTTTAAAATAGATTCGCAATGCTTTTAAAAATGAAACTACCACAAGGCCTCCCGGCACACACACAATGCAAACGCAGACATGGGTGAGATTTCTCCTTATGATAGTCAAAGATGCTTACTACGCAAAATCAAATCATTTTTGATATTATTATTAGTGCATAGTGTTGAAAAAATTTCGAAAGTAGAATATAAATCTTAGCCAGCATAGGTACCATTATATTATGCCTACTATAGCTACCATATTAGATGGCATATTCTACAACTAAAACCGTACAAGGCTCGTATTGTTTCTTTAGATTTCCAACAAATGGTCAGGCCAAGGAACTTCCCATTGCCACATGGAAACGCCTCTGGAATGACGTCCCGAGAACCAAACCGGATCTCTGCCAACACAAGGTCGGGTTACCCCTAACTGGGTAACTAGTGACACGAATATGCCATCCCCCGATCGTAAACGATCTACATCCGAGGATCCTTGATTTCCAACAACCACAAAGTAATAAGTTTGCAGCAATAACATAGGTTAAATATCTGGGCTCCATACCATGATACCACCTCCATCCAGAAGGAATGACATACACTAAAGCGGCGCTACAACCTAATAACCTTGCCGCATCCTTCCTGTTTTGACCATTTCCGGGGTGTGAGGTCCGACACAGTCTCGTCCACAAAGCTACGCTTTATACAAAAGCTGTGTTTTGATTCAACAAATGCTCAACAGCACTTAGCATATCACACTACCAAATTGGGAGTATATTACTAATAACCTTCAACTACAAAACCTCTGAGCTCATACGTCTCAAAGAAGGGTGTTAATGCTAAGAGAATAAATTCTCCGCCACCAACAGATATGTATTTGAAAGAAATCAGCATTATATCTCAATTTGTAATGTCAGACATACCATCTATACAAGTTTGTTCCGGGATCGAACAGAACCGAAGGCACTAACAAAGAAGTCCTCGCAATCCGGATATTCACTAATCATGTCCGGACTTCCCATCACATATGGAATCTCTATACTTGGGCCATTCGATGCAGAAACATTCGACGGTAATCCTTCCGTTTTCAAAAATATCCGGTCTTCAACACCGGTCTTCAAATGCAATTCATAACGATGTATCACATATTCGGAATGGGTTATACGACATCAAGGTCCTTTCCCGGCTAACCCGAATAGTGAGCGCTTATTCAAAAATAAGTGTGGCATTGAAATTCAAACAAATCACAACAAATACCCATTAAAAGGTAAATATTGATAGTCGGTTATTGAACTATCAATGGATATGCACAACATCAACAGATTCCAAATAATTTTCCAAATTATTTATTTTCCAAAAATATCTTTACAAGATATATATTTTCCACACTTCAACCATTTGAAAACAATTTTCAAATCACTTTTCATGATTACCACTTTTGAAAACAAATTTCAAACATTTTCCTTACGCGGAAATACTTTCATTTCAACATGGTTCATTTCAACCAATTAAATAAATCCTTAATGATTTACTTTATATTTTCGTTCCAAATCCGTAAATTAATTCCCACACTTCAGAAATAAATCAATGTTTATTTTTAAAAAAATTTCCCTTTTCATTTATAAATTCCATAGTGAATTTACATTCCAAAATATTTATGAATATACGATTTCAATTATTCATTTTCAGTTTATCTTTAAAAGATAAATTCTCAAAACGTTTCATTTCACATTAAAAGAACATTTCCATACTCATTTATTAATAAGTAATTCACAAATCTATTTATTTTCTACACTCGGAAAATATTCAATATACTTAAATCGAAATTAAGTATATATTTCATTCTTTAAGGAAAACATTCTCATAAACACATTTATTTTGGCCAAAACGAATGTTGCGTAAAACATCGTTACGACAACCCCAAATCACTAGTATAGGGATTCGAAATTAAAATAGATATATAAATCCCAATACTATATAAAACATTTCCTTTCGAAAATCATTTACTATAATAACAGTGTTATAGTCCACCATTTCCATCTATTTCTCGAAAACGTCTATTTCAACAATGAATGTTGAAATCTATGGTTTCGAATCTTAATACATTTTAAAACATCGCTAAATCGTTTTAATTCTATTTAAAACATCACATCGAAAACATTTTCTTTAACATATTATTCACTATCCAAAAACGTGAATATACTTCGTTAACCAATTTCATCATTTCTAATACATTTTATTTTAAAGGATTATTCACTGTCTAAAACGTGAATATAACTTCATTAATAAGTTATAACAATTTACTTATCAAAATAAGTCGTTTGCGGATTTATAAAACAATGTTTATAAATTCCATTTCTATTTATTTTATAACAACTTCCTTTTATAAATCTCCTTTATTAACCTATTTCAATTTATAACACAATTATATACCAAAAGTTCATATTATAAGTTAAATACTTATAATTTATTTGTTTACAAAATCGTTCTTTTTAAATTTCCCAAATTATAAATCTTATAACTTATAAGATTTATTTATTTACCCAAAACTATTCTTTATAAACCTACTGCTTATAAAATTCCATTTATAACTTCACCGTTTACAATTCTATAAATTTTATTCATTTATGAAGTTCATTTACACTTCATCCTAACATTCATAAAAACTCGTTTTATAATTCAAACATTTTAAATTATAAATATCAATTTATAAATCTTTTATATAAATCAATTTATATTATTATTTTAAAAACGTCTTTAAACTCCTTAATAATTTCACCATTTTCGTTTATTTATAAAATAATCATCCCAATTTAAACTATTTTATAAAATCATTAACCCCATATTTTCAAAAATCAACTTTTAACTATCTTTCTCAAAAATCATAATTTTTATAACATTAAAATTATAACGTTTATTTATTTTAAATGAATCAATTCCAAAAATATTTTATAAACGTATACTTTCAAAAATCATTTTAAAAATTCTTTTAAATTTCCAAAATTGGCCCAGATGATGCTACACACCAAATAGTCAATCACGACGACGACGACATCATATATCTGTATATGATAATCAACAAATATCAAAATATCCGAAATCAAATAAATACTGTTGAGAAATTCAGTTGGATCCCTCCAACCTTTTTCCCTGCATCCACAAACATTAGCACAATACCAATTCCATTTCCAAACGTGTCAACGTAAAAATCAAACGCTAACACCCCGGTGTGAGTTGTGTAAGTGTGAAAGCACCACCCGTCAACACGGGAATCAGAAATAAGCAGGAAAATCTCAGAAAAGCGGTAAAAGATATAGTTTTTATAGTGGTTCGGCTTATAGTCAAGCCTACGTCCACTTTCAATTTCTTTATTGCTGACTCGAGTACAACTTATACAACTTTCTTCAATTACAACACACTTTAGACTAGTAGTTCAAACTTCGATGTAGAATAATCTTTCGAATCCATGTCAAATGATTTAAATTTTCTCTTGAAGTTTGTCGTAATGTCCTTGGTGTTTGGAGTGCTTGAAGTGCTGTTCGAGTTGAGAAAATGGCAGAGTATTGGCGCTTCGAGAATGAGCTAAAAGTCCCCCCATCTTGGAGTAAGGGCTGTATTCATAGGAGATTTCCTGGGCGAGGTATAAGTCGTGCACGACCTAAGGTGGGTCATAGGTTGCTAGCGAGTTAAGGGAATACGAGCTACGACTTAACTGGTTCACACTTGGTCGTTTGAATTAGTTGGTAGATAGTAACGACTTAGAGGAAACCGGAACGATTATATCACCAAGTACTAGGTCGTGAACGACCTAGGGTAAGTCGTAGGTCGGTGGTGACTTATGGGAGTAGTTAGTGACCCAATAACGTTGAGATATCCAATGTAGCAACCTAGGCTAGGTTGTTGAGCCACTTCACTCCTTATATCGTTAACTCAGTAGGTCGTGAGTTGTTGGACCACTGAGTCGCCTAGCCTTCAAGCCGTTAGGTCGCTGGACCATCTAATCTTTTAGGTCGCTACTTTCCTTAAGTCGTTACCTGTTAGGTCGCTTAGCATTGTTCTACCTTTTTAGTCGCCAGAGCTCTTAGGTCGCTGAGGACTAAAGTCATTAGGTCGTTCAACCTTTAGGTCGTGGGGTCCATAGTTGTTAACTTGTTTATGCTTTAAGTCGCTTACGAGCCGCTTCATGTGTTAGATCGTTAGGTTCTTATCTTGTTAACTCGTAGGTCGCTTCGGTCTTTAAGTCGCTAAGTTGTGATGCAGAGTCTCATTCCAGTTGCCTCGTTATTGCCTTGGGTCGTTGAGTCGCTTAACATAGGAGTTAACATTTGCCCCTCGAAGTACACGCCTAGGTCGTAGGTCGTGTGCTTCGATCTAGTTTCATTAGGTCGTGAGCGACCCAAGTGATAATTCAAATGGCTATTCGTCTTCTTCTTTTTACCCTATTTAAGCCATTGACTCGCTCCTTCCCCTTAACTGAACTGTCTTAATAATCTCCTCCGCCATTAATGATCTTTCGAGCTTCCTAAGGCAAATCCTTTCCAATCAAGCTGTCAATCCATTCCAACTACTATATTGCGTAAGTGATTCCATTCTCTACTTACTTCGCGATCGTAACTAAATCACAAGTCCTAGATTCCCGTTTTTAAACTCTGGTTCCATTTCATATTCTTATGTTTTTTTCGTAAACCATGTCGTGATTGATTTCTGATGGAATTGAGGTGGTTTGATTCGATTTTTTGGGTGATTTTCAATGATTCGAGGAGGAGATGATGGATTATCGGACCCCAAGTTAGCTGGTTTGCGAGTTTGAAGGGAGCCAGAAAGTTCTTAACAGGTGGAGGGGTTATTGGATCACTGGAGATTCAGAGGAGATGATGATGCTTCAAATGACGAGCGGTTGGAGGACATGCGGCAAAGTGCAATTGGAGAGTAGGGCATAGCGGTTTTAACGGGAGGTAGCTTGGGATCGCTGCATCACTTCAGGAACGACCTAATAAATCCGAGCGACCTACGGACCTTCAAAACCTTACATATTTGGCCGACCTAAAAACTCCTGCGACCTACTCTCTACGTCTTAATCTTTAGGTCGTGTAGGCGACTTAACACTTAGGTCGTGTAGGCGACTTAAGTAAATTTACACTACTGAGTTGCTTCTTGCGGCCTGTGCCAATCTCATCCTACTTGCTAGGTCGCGAGCGACCTAGGACTTGAGTGAATTTTCACCGCCTTGATTTCGAAGCTTCTGAACTTTGGACTTCTTGACTCGGATTGCGACTTAAGAACTTTGAACATAACTTGAAATCCTCAAAATTTTGATAGGACTTGATTGAACTTCCAACTTGAACTTTGAACTGCCGAGATAACTTGCATGACCTTGCTATGCTTTCTTAACAAATTAAATCAACTTAATGCTAATGACCTGTTAAATACAACATTTGCAGAAAATATGATGAATATACCGCCACTGATTGCCCACATCGAATGACAGATTAGTCGACAAAACATAATCAGCTTAAAGAAATTATATGAAATGCTGTGAACCAACAAATTCAAATGAAGTAGTAAAGCAATGTTAATCAACTAAAGTCGATTTGTTTGCATCAATACTACACCTGCATTTGGACTTAAGGCGACAAGTCCTGAAATTTTACACTTGTCATATGTTTATTAATTTTAATTCCAGTTATACTTGCTTGTCACTTTGTTAGTTTTACACAATAATTCACACATTTAGAAAACGTGCACCTTCATATTTGAATATCCAGTTCCTTGTGTAGAATGTCTTCTCAAGAAGAGATAATCGAGCAACCTGAAGGAGTCTTTCCGATAGCTGAGCCATTGATTGATCCTCCGGAGAGAACTCCAACTACCTTGAGTCAGCGGACATTCAATCATCAACCTATTCAATTTGGGATTGCCGAAGAGGATGCTAGATTTCCTAGCCCAAATGATACTGTCGACAGGCCGCCTCTTGATTTTGTTGTCGTCAACCGTCAGATGTGCCTTTTTGTGCCATTCCCCCTTTCAATGAGTTTCTTCATCAACTCCTTTTCCGGCTAACCATCTCTCCCTTTCAACTACATCCCAATGGATACGCCATCCTGATGGGATTGTGTGTTTTATTCAGGAAGACACTTAATCGCCTTCCGAGCTTCGAAGAAATTTGCTACTTCTGCACATTTGCAAAGAATAAAGACCACCCCTCCTTTATATTTGTGAGAAGTGCCAGAAATCGCAGACTTATTACCGATCTTTCCGAAAGTGCTCATGGCTTTCTGAATCAATTCTTCTTTGTCCGCTGTCCTCTAGGGTTTTATGCCATCTGGAGAAAAGGAAGTGAGATTGCTCAGCCCCGTTTCTTCGTTTCAGCTTTCAAAGATTCGAATTGCTAAGTGCTAACTTCATTCTTTTCTTTTACAGCACTTCCTCCTCCCTTTAGAAACCCCATTCACAAGACGACCTTTGATAGATTAAGTGCCGTGCCAGCTGAAGAAAGAAGTATTAAGTTTTTGCTGAGAGATGAACTTCTGCACCAATACGAGCTTTTGCACTCTTCTCGCTCTACTCAACCTCACGAAGATCCCGATTCTCCGGCCAAATCGCCAGATGCCCCCATTTCTGCTGAGGAACCTATACTGAAGGAACCTACTTCTAAATCTTTGCTGGTGAAGCGCTCTACTTCTACTGATATTGCGGGGCCATCTGACAAGTTTACACTTGCCTCGATCATCGAAGAGGAAGATCCTTTTCATCATTCAGGGAAATCCGGTGATGAGGGAACCGAGAGAGCGAGTCCTGCCAAGCAGAGTGGGGATGACATTTTTGAAGGGTTGAGCGATCTGATGATCACTTCACAGAAGCTCTTTAAAGACGACCCTGTCTCTGCTAGAGCTACCTCTTCAGCAGTTGAAGCAACATCCACTTTACAACAGACTTCGTCAGCTCAAGAGTTGACGTTAGCTATAAAACATATCATTTCTCCGCAACCCAGGAGTGGTTCGTAGTTCGACGCGTGTAGTTTGCACGTTTCACACACTTAGGATTTTTAGCATTCTTATGCACTTACATGCACTTTACTTCAAAGATTCTTAAGCTTTGCCTCTTTTCCATTTTCAGGTCTTTCAATGGGGTGACGCTCTTATTACGACGACTTTCAGAGCTACGGGAGACGCGGCTCTTTTGATCCCAAGATATATCTTCCTTCTTATAGGGAAACTGACGAAGAAAGAGCCGCACGAAAAGCTCGTGAAAGCCGTGCCCATGAAGTACGCCATGAAAGACGGGACGAGCGACACGATTCTTCCCAGAGGGAAGATGATTTTCATAAACGGAAGTCCTGTGACGACAAGGGGAAAAGTCAATTGCCGAAGATGTGAGTAAAAGAGCCAAACATGGCGAAAGACCAGCATCCGAGATCTCCGAACAACCTGCTGCTCCTGTACTGCCTCAATCTCCTGCCCTGGCACGTACTGATATTCAAACAATCATTGGAAGGCCCCCATATCGAGTTGGTCCAGTCCCATCTACTCTTCAGAGTTGATTCCCGAACTGGTGCCTGAAAGGAGTGCGCTTTGATCTTGACCTGGTCCTGATCGATAAGCAGGCTATGCTGCGCAACCTTGATGCTATCAAACTTGATATCGAAAGAATGTCAAGATGGCAAAAGCTTGTCGATGAGCTCCAGAGGGTAAATCGCGCGAATCTTGAAGCCATGTTAACAATGGAAAACGACAAATCTGTGTGGCAGAAGATTCTCGAGCAACATGACGCGGAAATGAGAAGCATCGCTTCTTATAATGAAAAAGCTCGAAGCGGAAGTTGAAAAACTCAAAGAAGAGCTCGCCACTTCCTTCACTTCCTATTCGAAAAGGGAGCAAGTGCTTCAACAACAAGTGCGAGATGCTCATGCCGCTCAAAGAGATGCCGAAGATATGCTTGATGAGCAAAAAAGAATTAATGAAGGCCATATTGCTGACATCGCAGAGCTGCGAAAGAAGACTAGCTCCCAGGACCTAGAGATCGAAATGCTAAAACTTCAACTCTCTAAAGCTAAAAGAGAGCGTGATGAGGCCGTTGCCGGCAAAATTGCAGCTGAAGAGTCTCATGAGGCAACGAAGGCCAATATCAGCTTAACATTGTTTGACTTCTACTTGCATAGCGTCCTGTGGCGTGGTAGTCTCTCCTTTATAGGCCCCAAATATGAAATAACTATGGCCGAAGTGTGGGAGGCCATACTTGACATGTTTGGCAGTGCCGGCTATGCTGAGGCGGATTTAGAGGCAAATTATCTTGATGACGATGCCCGCGCCGCTCTTGCCAGAGGAAAGCAGCAACTGGCCGAAGAGAGAGCCGGAATGGCCGAAGGAGAACATGTAGGAAAGGCAACTTTATCCGACCCAGTTCAACCTTCGGTTTCAACCGATATCGACATTGTTGGTTCTGGTTCCCATTCTCCGCTTCCTACTAAAGTCGTTACCGAAAGCACCACCGCCCACACTGGAGATGAAGCTCAAGGAAGCGCCGAAGCGTAGGACTTCGAAATCGACATAGTGAAGTCTACTTCTCCAGGTAACCTTAATGTTGATCTTGCTCAAGCGGGCTGCTTGTTCGCTTCGACTGAGTTCGATGAGCATCTTGCTTATTTATTAAGTGTCGATGAACCATTATCCCCTCTTTTTATGATGAATACTGAATTTAACTTTTCTTCTCCTGTAGAAAAAGCACCAAGTATTGTTCAAACTTCCCCTTCTCCAGTTATTCCTCCTCCGTCTCTTCAGGTCACTCCTCCTTCTGCCTCTCAACCGGGGTCACATGAGGAGCAAATAGAAGCTCTCTAAGACTTGGATGATCCCATTGCTTCACAAGAACATAGGGGAGAAGAAACTGAAGATGGTGAAAAGACTCCGGAACTAACTGGTTCTGACGATACGCCGTTAGCCACATTTTTTACTCCAGGAAGCGGGTTTCTTCAAAGAAAAGGGGGGAAAAGTGGAGTCTCAAAGAAGAAGGAAGCTTCAGCCGGCGAGGAAAAAGCAGAAGCATGTCCAATTGTTTCGCTTTCTCCTTTTTCCCCTACTCTTTCAAGTCGGCGCAAGAAGTTGGTCATCCGGCCAGGCGCAGGCTCAAAAGGTGGAAGGAAGAAGAAATGATGGGTTTGGTCCTGTGCTTTTTATCTCGCTCTTTGCTTTTTGCTCATGTATAAGCTTGCGTTGACTGGAGATTGTGCGGGTACAAGTCCCCGCCTTCTTTTACTTTGAAACCTGCACATGTATAAAATTCTCATGGTACGGAATAAAATGATTCTTTTACTTATACAAATTTCTGTCTGTATTTGACAACGCATTTATTTTCCGTTTTCGTGCAAGTTTCTTTATCCTCTTTATGTGAAGTTGCAGTAAACCTATGGTATGTTGCTTGAGCATTGTTTTTATTTTTGCGATGACTGTATTGTATTGCCCCCGTACCATGGTTTATTGCAATCTCTTTCACATTGGCAAAGTTTCGGAGAACAACTCTTCTGTTTCGAGAAGACTTGTACTCTTCCTTTAGAGAACAACTCTTCCATTTGAAGGAGGTTTGCATTTGTACTTTATAGGATAATATTTCTGTTCCAAGGAAATATTTTTCTAATTTAGTAGAATGCACTTCATATTAGAGGAGTCTTCACTTCTTATTTTTTTTGTTGCGAAGTTTTTACACTTCACTTTTGGAAAAAGTCACTTTTGCTTTGGCAAGTGAATTTTACTTCATAGTACAGTGGGCCTTCCGAAAAAGGGCTTCAACCTGCTTGTGCCTCCGAAGAGGGCTTTTTGTTTGATTGTGCCTCTGGGAAGAGGTCTTTTTGTTTGGTTGCGCCTCTAGGAAGAGGTCTTTTTGTTTGGTTGCTCCTCTGGGAAGAGGTCTTTTTGTTTGATTGTGCCTCTGGGAAGAGGCATTTTTGTTTCTACCTCTTGGGAGAGGCTTTTATCTTTTCCCTGTTCGCTGGGAAGCGGGCCTCTGAAGAGGGCTTTTCACATTTCGACTCGTGTGAAGTTTTATTTCAGATCACGGTGAAATGTGTGCCTTTGAGTAGGGCTTTTGCCTAGAAGTTTGGAGTTTCCTTCTCTCAGTTGGATGGATTCATAGGGCGGACACGAGTGTTCTGTACCACTGATCAGTCCGCAACTTTCTGTCGAGAAAGAGCTCTCTTTTTCTGGCGAGGCCCGTTAGAGGTCTTTTAGCATTTCAACTATGGTGAAATGGGCCTCCGAATAGGGCTTTTCACATTTCAGCACTTGTGAAGTTTTATTTCAAATCTCGGTGGAATGCGTGCCTCCGAGTACGCCTGGAAGTTTTTTCCTCATGGTTGGCTGGATTCACGGGGCGGACGCAAGTTACTTGGACGTTTATTTGCGCAGACTATCTCAGCTAGTGAACAAGCGCCTTGCCTTCCACTTGGGAAGGTGCCTCCGATCATCACATGGATTCATGGGGCGGACGCAAGTTACTTTCACGCTTGTCTACGCAAACCGTCTCAGCTAGTGAACTAGCGCCTTGCCTTCTAGTTGGGATGGTGCTCCCGGTCATTCTATACCAATCTTTTTTGTTGAGAAAGAAAACTTCCGTTTTCTTGCATGCCCCATTCGAGGTAATTATCCTCCGGAGAGTTATGCCTCTGAAGAGGGCTTGTGCCTCCGAAGAGGTCTTTGGCTGTTCGATGCTCGCTCGCCCATGTCTCTTTGCCATTGATTCATATCGGCGATCCCCGTTATTTTTTCCAAACACACCTCTCTTTCTATTGCCAATAATTTCCTTTATCCAAAGAAGTATACTTCATAGTTAAGCGAGTTGGTGGGGGCAGACACAGGCTATTTAACTGGATGCTCGTTTGTACAAACAACCACAATTAGTTAGCAAGGGTCCACTTCCAGCAGAATCACTAACTTTTTGCTTGAAGAACTTCTTTCGTAGGATTTGAGTATGGAAATTTTGAACGGCTTGGCATTTGCTTGTTGGGTGATGTCAGGGATGCTTGGTCTTTTAATGGCCTACAGTATTAAATCGACATTTTAGCAATACAATTGACGTATTTTATATATCAAAATAAAGCAAGCAGTTTATAATAGTAAAGAACACAAGATTTATAGTGTTTCGGCCAAGAACTGGCCCTACATCCACTTTATAGTTCTTATTATTCACTTGCACTGGCTTTACAATGGCTTTCAATACAAGAATCATGCATACATCATTCTTTTACAATATTTTATTAAAGCCTTTAGGTAAAATATGGGCGCAAATGATTGCTGTTCCAAGCTCTTGGAATTGGGTCTCCTTCGACATACGGCCCTTCCAAGTTTGGCCCAAATAAAGTATGGGCGCAAATGTTATGAGTTTGAATGTGCCATCAAGAAGTTTTTGGCCTATGACATACGGCCCTTCCCGGTTTGGCCCAAACACGCATGTAGGTGTCATAATTCTTTTCAAGATTAGATCCCCAACTTCAAAGCTGCGTTGGCGAACTTTGGAATTGAAGTGCCTGGCTATTCTTTGCTGATGAGCCGCAACTCTGAGCTCAGCCTCTTCTCTTTTTTCATCAAGGAAGTCAAGGGCTTCAAGTTGCAGCTTTTCATTTTCGGCTTGATTGAAATGGATTCTTCTATGTGAAGGGACCTCTATTTCTACCGGAATCATTGCCTCTGATCCATATGCCAGTGAAAATGGAGTGTGTCCTGTCGCAGTTTTGTGGGTAGTTCTGTATGCCCATAGTGCTAGTGGCAGTCTATCGACCCCTTTTGCTTTCTCAAGCTGTTTTTTAATGGTTGACTTGACAATTTTGTTCACTGCTTCCACTTGCCCGTTTGTCTGCGGATGAGCCACTTGTGAGAAGCTTTTCTGGATCTTGAATTTCTTGCAAAAATCTTGGAACACTTCACTTTCGAATTGGGTTCCATTGTCTGTGATTATCTTTTGAGGCACACCATACCTGCAAATGATATTCTTAGTTACAAAGTTTATCATCTCCTTAGAGGTAATAGTAGCTAATGGTTCAGATTCAGCCCATTTAGTAAAATAATCAATAGCAACAACAACATATCTGATTCCGGATTTGGCAGTTGGCAAAGGCCCGATGAGATCTATTCCCCAAATAGCAAATGGCCACAGACTGACCATTTGCGTTATCTCAGTGGAAGGTGCTCTTGGGATTTTTGCAAATCTCTAGCATCGATCACATTTTCGGGCGTAACTTGCAGCATCACGATTAATATCTGGCCAAAAATACCCATAATTGAGAATTTTCTTCGCTAGAGTTTGACCACCTGAATGATCTCCACACTCTCCTCCATGTACCTCGGTTAGAATTGTCTCAGCTTCTTCCTTGGTCACACATCGGAGTAATGGCAATGAGAATCCCCGCCTATACAATCGGCCATCTTGAATTATGTATCTGGAGGCTTTTCTTAACAACTTCTGTCGTTCTTTTTAGCTTTCTGGTAGAGAACCGTCGCACAGATATTTCAATATCGGAGTCATCCATGATTCTAGCTCCTGTGATATAGTCATGATCCAGTCAATATCCATCTCATCAATGCTTGGAGTTGACGGGACTTCCACAAGAACTAGTCCCAATAATTGAGCTTCACTAGTGCTTGCATACTTTGCGAGAGAATCTGCCTTCATGTTTTCTTCCCAGGGTATATGACCATACAATAATATCACATTATGGATCCAATGAAACTGGTTTCATCGAAATCCGAGACTGTTTGAAAAATGACTATTTTAACTCGCCAAATAAATATTAAAACAATTTCGATGCGTTTTGAGCTGCCACGGTCAAACGAAAACTCCGATTGCTACGAAAATTGAAATCCGATAATAACAAACTATTACGATCCAATGGAACTAGTTTCGTCCAATTCTGAGACTGTTCGAAAAATGGCTAATTTCACTAGTCGATTTGAATATTAAAATATTCAATTTTCACAAATAAACTCTAAATTTAATTTTAAAAGTTCTATAACACCATTATAACTTCAACATGATTAAATAAAATTTTACAAATCATTTTCAATCATATTTAACCCAATTTTCAATTATTTCTATAATTTCCAATATTGAATTATCGATTTAATTATCCAATTAAATCCAAATATTCAAAATGAAATTTATTCGGCTTATAAATTTCACTTATTAATATTTAAAATTAATTAAATATACGAATTTTAATTAATAGAAATTCTGGGTCATTACAACTTCTGTTGATTTAACTCACATAAGATCTTTTAGTTTCGACTCGAGTGTTTTGTCTTTTCAATTCGCTCGGGTCAGCCTGAGCATTTCAGGATTTGAAAACTTAAGTCTCGGAGGACGAAGACGAAGATTTTTATTACTATTATCTACTGTATTATTCCACTACACCATTTTGTTCCGCTGCATAATTATTATTCTATGGTATGTGTAACTCTGATATATGTTGTATAAGTATAATCGAATATTTTATAAAACAGCTTTATAAACTGTATATTTGATTATCTTATTTTTATCGTTCCGCTGCAAGATTCTATTTTATATTTTTCTTCTCTGCTTTTTCTTATTTACCCCATAACAATCCGCCCTTCTGTATGGTTTGAATTTGCACGTGTCGATTTAAAGAGTGTGAAAAGGCGGGATGTTACATGGATGGTCAGTGACCAGTGGCGACTGTGGTGGTTGGGTTTTGTTTCCAAACCTAGTGTGGCAATGCTGGAGAAATGAGTTCACCTTGTGGTCTCTGGTTCATCGAGTGCTATAGGATTTTGGGGATTGCTAGAGGGATGGTAGGTGAAGCTGTAGCTGGTGGTGATGGTTCTCTGGTGATCGAAGAGGCAAGTTCGAAGTGATGACAGGTTAGGGGTCGGGTTCTGTCTCGAGTTCCAGGTTTTGATAGAGAACTCGATTTTGATTCGAGTTGCTGTGATGGATTTGGATGATCGTGATCATGTCTGATGTTGGCAGGCGATATGTTAAAGTGTTGGTGGATGGCGGGAGTTGGCCAGAGCCACGGTATACGTGCACCGTGCACGAGTTTGGTGATCTGGGAATTTGAGAGCTTGGTGATTTTTGGGTAGCATGTTATACAGGTTTTAAAACCTTTTTTTTAAGTTTGGAAATTTAAATTTTAAATTTCAAAGAAAAGATTGAACTGAGTTTTTAAAAGCAAAGTTTAAAAATAAATTCAAATCAGTTTGAAACTTAGATTTGGAATAAATAAGTTTTAAATTTAAATTGTTTTAATAATTTAAAGGTATTAAGCAATTAAGTGGTTTTAAAATATTTGGATTTAAAATAGAGTTTGAAAATGTAAAGGAAGAGGTTAAGCAAAGTTAAATCAAAAGTTTTAAACCTGGACTGAAATTTGACTTTGCAGGTTTTGAAATAAAATAAAGTTTATAAATTTAAATGTTTAAATAAGTTTTATAAATTTAAATGTTAACACAAGTTTAAATAAAGTATGTTTAAAAATGATTTGGTATCAAATAAAGGTTTAAACTTTCGATATATAGATTCTTTTATAAAAGGTTTTCTTTAATATTGAATGAAAAGTTAATAAAATTTGTTTAACTTAGAAATTTGTAAGTTAAATAATCAATTTATTTTTAAAGCTTGATTTTAAATAATTATATAATTTAGTTTAAAACCTTTTCTTATATAAGTTTCTAATATAAGAAATTAATGTTCTTTACATTTATTGATAACGTAATTTTAAATTTGATTTAAAGTTTAAATGGTTAATCATTTTGAATCTTAAATTCAAAATGGAACTTAAATGTAAGTTTAAAAGTAAAATGTTTTAAATACATATGTTAAAGTTAATTAAGTCATAAATAAAGGAAAGGAATTATCTTAGAGATAATTAAGGTTTTAAATTGATTTAATTAATGAGGTAAATAAAGAATGATTAATTGATTTAAATTATAAAGTAATGATTTAGATTAATTTATAATTAGAGATTAATAAATGAATTGTTAAAAATAAATTGATTTGTAATTAATAATAATTTATCTAAGATTAATTTATTAAGAATAGTAATTAAAAAGAATTATTATTAGTTAATGAAGGTCATTAGCTAAGATTATTTAAATAATTAATTAATGTGATTAATTTTAACAATTAATTAAATTAATAAATGATAATCATTTACGAAATTGTGTGAGTATAATTGCTTATTGGAAAGTAATTAAAGGTTTAATTTCTTTAAATAATTAGTTAAGGGGCCAATTAATTATGTAGTTGGTTTAAAGGTTAATTTAGTTAATATGATTAATTAAGAATAATTTAATTAATTAAGGTGATTGATAAATTAATTTATATCAAATGATTTGTAATTAATAAATCAGGATTGGATAATTAATTCATAAGTAATTAATTTATTTGGAAATAAATTGAATTAACTAGGATTTATGACGCAGCAGATATAACGGTTGACAACGAAATGAAGATTTTGTATCAAACTAATCGATGAAACGATTAGGTGAAACAATATAAGTTGATGGATTAAAAATACCCAAGTTCCCAAATCCGTTGATCTCAAGAGATACCGGATTCTAGCTATCTCCAACACGTTGATCACGCACGATACCGTGTTAAAAGATCTACGATTCTTCTACGTTGATCTCATGCACGAGATTCCGTGAATCGGCTTCAAATCCGTTGATTCGAGTACACTCGAATAACCGAAAATGGAGAAAGGAGACAATGCTCAACTTCCAATTTCAAAGAGGCACAAAGCACTCAAACAAAAGTTTATTCAAAATCAACCATCTCAAATGTTACAACTCACCCGCTATTTATAGGATTTACAAACACACATACATACACGATTTAAAAAACGCGACCGAACATAGGTCGTTAACGACCTAACAAGACATGACATCACGCGACCTACGACTTACGACATAGCAAGTCACAACGTACAAGCGACATAAGAAAAAACGACCTAATTACAAACACACGCGACCTATCCCTTGAGCGACATAAGCTTCTGGGCGATTTAGCATTGAGCGACCTAATAATAGTTAGCTCGCGAATGACCTAAGTAGATAGTTCGCATAACTCGTGCACTGCTTCTTCCTTCCCTCTTATCTCGTTGGGTCGTATCCCACCAAGCCGTAGCCGACCTAAAGCGTGTTGCGCTGGATCACGTAGCTTGCTAGGTCGGTCCATTTGACTTGCTATGCCGCTTGGGCGACTTATCAGCTCACTTGGTCGCCGGCGACCCAAAACACACGTGAATTGCGCTGCATTCTCCCCTATTGCATCATCTATCTCATTAGGTTGCAAACGACTTAAGGCTATCGTGCGACTTAAAGAAAACGAGTTAGCATTGTGCGCTGCATCATCCTCCCCTGGTTGACAGGAATTCGACCCCGAATTCACACTTTCCTCTTCTTCGACACACTTATCCCCATGATATGGGGTCAAGTGTTCGACGTTGAAAACGTCGGCAGTGTGGATATGGTCCGGCAATCTCAACCAATAAGCATTATCATTGATCTTCTTCAAGATTTCTACTGGACCAATCTTTTGAGCTTTCAATTTGTTGTAAGTTCCAACTGGAAAACGATCTTTGTCAATACAGCGTAAACAAAATCACTTTCTTTGAAGTCCACACTTCTTCGCTTCTTATCTTCCAGTTGCTTATATTTCTCAATTGACCTAAGCAATCGTTCATGAACAATCCCGTGACACTCCTGCAACTCATGCACGAAATCACAAGCTCGTTTAGCAACCCCTTTCTGAAGTGGCACTGTCGACAAAACCAACGGTCCCTTCGGAATTGCTGAATATACAACTTGAAATGGACTGAATCCAATACTTCGATTCACAACGTGATTGTGCACGAATTCCGCCTGACACAATTTCACATCCCAGCTCTTCGAATTATCTTTCACAAGACATGTCAACAAGTTTCCCAATGATCTGTTCACCACTTCCGTTTGCCCATGATAGGCGCTACTAAAATTCAGCTTAGTTCCAACCATCTTCCACAAACTCAACCAAAAATGACTTAGAAATCGAGCATCCAGGTCAGAAATAATGGTCTCCGGTAGTCCATGTAGTCGATAAACCTCTTTAAAAAACAATTGAGCAACACGGACTGTATCAGCGGTCTTTTTACAAGCCATGAAATGTGCCATCTTCGAAAATCTATCCACCACAACATATATAGAATCATTCCCTCGTTGAGTTCTTGGCAAACCCAAAACAAAGTCCATGCTAATATCAACCCATGGTCTTGTAGGCATGGGCAATGGCATATACAATCCGGCATTCGTAGTTGTCCCTTTGGAAATTTGGCCTATGTGACATCTCTCCACAAATCTTTCAAATTCTTTCCTCATGGAAGGCCAAAAATATGACTAAGAAATCAATTGCAAAGTACGATCTCGTCCCACATGACCTTCTTCATGCAATTCTTTCACAATCTTCATTCGCAGTCTCCTCTCTGGTATACACAACCGATTTCCTTGTAATAGAAAACCATCTACCAACACATACTCATCTGTTTTTCCTTTCTTGATTTCATCTACAATCTTAGCAAAGTAAGGATCTTCAACAAGCAATTCTGGCAAAACATCAAAACCCGTCACTTCAACTCTCGTTGTAGCCAACAAATGATTTCTTCTACTCAATGCATCTGCCACACGGTTTGTAACTCCCGACTTATGATTGACAACAAATGTAAATTGTTGCAAGTATGTGATCCATGAAGCATGCCTGGCTGCAACCTTATCCTGCCCCTGCAAATGTTTCAAGGCTTCATGATCAGTACACAACACAAACTCTTTATGAAACAAATAGTGTCTCCAATGTTTTATAGCTTTGACAATAGCATAGAATTCCACGTCATAAGTATTATATCTCATCTTTGCTCCAGAAAGCTTCTCACTGAAATAAGCAATTGGACGTCCCCTCTGACTCAACGCCTCTCCAATTCCAACTTTAGATGCATCAGTATGTAATTCAAATAGCAACTGAAAATCCGGCAAAACTAGAATTGGTGCTGACGTCAAAAGTTCTTTGATTCGCTCAAAAGCAAATCTTACTTCCTTCGACCATGAAAAATGCTTGCCCTTCATACAATCAGTAATAGGAGCCATCACGCTACTGAAATGTGGAATAAACCTTCGGTAGAATGATGCTAAACCATGAAAACTTCTCACTTCAGTTACAGTCCTGGGCTGTGGCCAATTTCTGATTGCTTCAACTTTACTTTGATCCACCTGGATACCTTCCTTGGACAATACATACCCCAAAAACAAAACACTATGCGTCATGAACACGCATTTCTTTGTTGCCGCATAAAATTGCTCCTGACGAAGTATCATCAACACTTCCCGCAAATGTAGTAGATGCTCTTCCGTGCTTCCACTGTATATCAATATATCATTAAAATATACCACCACGAACTTTCCAATGAACGGTCGAAAGATCTGATTCATCACTCGCATAAAAGTACTAGGTGCATTCGAAAGACCAAACGACATGACCAGCCACTCATACAACCCTTCCCGTGTCTTGATTGGGTCTTCCGTTCATCCCCTGGTCGAATTCGAATCTGATGATACCCACTCTTCAGATCAATCTTTGAAAAGATAACAGCTCCATTCAACTGGTCTAATAAATCATCCAATCTTGGCATCGGAAATCTGCACCTCACTGTAATCTTGTTTAGTGCTCGACTATCCTACACATTCTCCAAGTTCTATCCTTCTTCGGCACTAACAATGCTAGTACAGCACAAGGACTTAAGCTTTCTTATACACGCCCTTGTTCAAGTAACTCCTCCACCTGCCTTCTCAACTCCTCGTGCTCCTTTGGACTCATTCGATAATGGGGTCTATGTGGTAACACAGCTCCCGGAACAAGATCAATTTGATGTTGTATGTCTCTCAAGGTGGTAACTCTTTCGGCAATTCATCAGGAAATACATCTTCAAACTCCTTCAACACTAGTTTAACTTCTTCAGGAATTTCAACCGCTTCACCACTTTCACGTCCAATTAACAGAAATATTTCAGGCCCATCCTCCACTTCCTCGACAAATTCCTTCATAGATAACAAAGTCTTTAGTTCTTCAATCTCCTCCTACTTGTTTTCACTTTGTTGTCGCAAATTAGGAACTAAAGTGATTTTGGTGCCCTCGAACATGAAACTATAGCAGTTAGTCCTCTTCTACCTTGCCTCTCCCAAGCTAGAGCCTTCTGGTGTGCTTCAGCAATGGATCTTGGATCAAACATATTCACCATATCCTGAATTTGCATTCTCAATCCTCCAACAAATCTAGCTGTCAATTGTTCCTCTGTCTCCATGATATCATTTCTAGCAATCAGTTGATAAAACTCATCTGCATAATCATTTACCGACTTTGTCCCTTGTCTCAAATTCTGTAAGCGCTGATACATAAGAGACTGATAATTATAAGGTAAAAAAGTAGCCTTCATCAACTTCTTCATCTTCTCCCATGAAACAATCTTCGACTTTCTCATTCTCCCTCGCGTAAGTTTAGTTTGTTGCCACCATGCCATAGCTCTTCCTCTCAATCATGTAGCAACCAACTTAACTCTACGATGCTCAGGTACTTCCTTGAAGTCAAAAATTTCTTCAACGTTTGATAACCAATCCAGAAACTCTTCATCTATCATTCCTCCTTTGAATTCTGGAATCTCTATTTTCATCCCTAACTCCCATTTACGATCATCTTCTACATCCCGATATGGATTTCGTACTTGGTCTCGATCTCGATAATGAACACTACCTCTATCACCATCTTCATCATAATCAAATGTACTTCGATATCGATCTCGACCTTCAACATCTCTACGATCACGCATATCTCTTCTACTATGTCTTTCAGCATCATGATATGGGTCATCTCTAAACTCACATGGAGTTCTTCTCTCTTCATTTCTGTACTCATGGTATTCTCTTCTCAGTGAAACTGATGATTCTCTTCTATCTCGATAAGTTTGTGGTGACACCCTCCTCGCTTCCGCAACCGATGGCGAAACTCTGTTTCCTCCATTGTTCGAGATTGGTGACCTTCTCTTTTGACTTTTTTTCATATCATTCATCAATTTCTCTAACTTCCCAATACCTTCATCGAACTTTTCGTTAATACGTTGTTCCATTTGCTCGGCTACTTGTCTACGATACACATCTTCAACATTTTGAAATCAATTAGCACGTCTGGAAGGCATTGTCGAATCTTCAACAAATCCAAACACACTTCAACTAGCACAACTTTAACTCAAATCTGAACTTGACTTCACTCGGCCTGCACTTAGCTCGGCTCGGCTGCAACTCTCGGCCTTGATCAAAAAACTTCAACTAGGCTCAAACTCCAACACTTCAACACTTAAAATCTTCTCCCAATAGGCTCGGCTTAGCTATGATTGGCTAAGTCTAGCTTTGATACCAAACTAAAGCAGCAGATATAACGGTTGACAACGAAATGAAGATTTCGTGTCAAACTAATCGATGAAACGATTAGGTGAAACAATATAAGTCGATGGATTGAAAATACCCAAGTGCCCAAATCCGTTGATCTCAAAAGATACCGGATTCTAGCTTCTCCAACACGTTGATCATGCACGATACCGTGTTAAAAGATCTATGATTCTTCTACGTTGATCTCGCGCACGATATTCCGTGAATCGGCTTCAAATCCGTTGATTCGAGCGCACTCGAATAACGGAAAATGGAGAAAGGAGACAACGCTCAACTTCCAATTTCAAAGAGGCACAAAACACTCAAACAAAAGTTTATTCAAAATCAACCAACTCAAATGTTACAACTCACCCGCTATTTATAGGATTTACAAACACACATACATACACGATTTAAAAAAAACGCGAACTAATACAGGTCGTTAACGACCTAACAACACATGACATCACGCGACCTTCGACTTACAACATAGCAAGTTACAACGTACAAGCGACATAAGAAAAAACGACCTAATTACAAACACACGCGACCTATCTCTTGAGCGACATAAGCTTATGGGCGACTTAGCATTGAGCGACCTAATAATAGTTAGCTCGCGAACGACCTATGTAGATAGCTCGCATAACTCGTGCATTGCTTCTTCCTTCCCTCTTATCTCGCTGGGCCATATCCCACTAGGTCGCAGCCGACCTAAAGCTTGTTGCGCTAGATCACGTAGCTCGCTAGGTCGGTCCATTTGACTTGCTAGGTCGCTTGGGCGACTTATCAGCTCACTTGGTCGCTGGCGACCCAAAACACACGTGAATTGTGCTGTATTCTCCCCTTTTGCATCATCTATCTCAGTAGGTTGCAAACGACTTAAGGCTATCGTGCGACTTAAAGCAAACGAGTTAGCATTGTGCGCTGCATCAATTTAGCAATTAATTAATCCTACTTATAAATGTTTATTGAACGCTTGACCCTACTTATTATAACGTCCTGCCTTTTCGCACGCTTTAAATCGACACACGTGCCAATTCAAACCGTTCGGAAGGGCGCATTGTTATGGGGTAAATAAGAAAAACGAGAAAGAAATAAAACAAAACAGAATCTCATAGCGGAAGGATAAAATATAATAATCAAATATACAGTTTATAAAGCTGTTTTAAAAATATTTGATTATACTTATACAACATATATCAGAGTTACACATACCATATAACAATGCTACAGAACAATATGAGTGTAGTGCAATAATATAAATAATAGTAATACAAATCTTCGTCTTTGTCCTCTAGAGCTAAATCTTCAAATCCTGAAACCCTCGGACTGACCCGAGCGAATTGAAAGACAAAACACTCGAGTCAGAACTAAAAGATCAAATGTAAGTTAAATTAACAGATATAAATATAAGTGCAGTAACTTAAAAGATGCTCGGGATTCACATCTCTTAAGGATCTGTTAAACTATTCACTATGTAGTATATTTTGCTATTATAATAGTGTTTATTTGTAAAATAAACTTACTTTTATATAGCATTAAGGGGTTACCCATATAGCCCTTAACACAAAATATATTCCCAGTCTATACAGTACAGTAATCTCCCCCGTACTGAGCGTCGTCAGAGGGCACTCCATAGGTATGGTACGAAACAAAATCATATAAGGCGCGCTAGGGTAGGTGACACGGCACAACTAGGCAATGCCAGGGTAGATATACCAATTGCTATCCGGGCTGGTGGTAACATGTAGCTGCTACTACCACCCACCTCGGACAAACTCCCCCTAAAATCAAAGAAATCAAAAGTGGCCACCGAAACAATCCAAAGTCAGAGTATAATATCGAAGAGGAGTATCCGATAACGCTAACCCACTTGGCCCAAGAATCGCTCCTGTTTTAGCCACCTTATGCCAACTCACGGGAGTCGGGTCCACGTATTTACCTCAAAGAAAACGCCGCCACCATCCTACTTCATTCCGGAATCTCCACCGCGTGCACGGTAGTTAAAGTGGTTTTCGGGGTTGGCAGAGAGTATGACAACTTCCGATCCCCGTCTCTTTAACAACTAATCGTAATTATAGCACCGCGGTTATTTCAAAATAATTTATACTTTAAAACCGGAATATAATATCTCTTTCAAACAATATAAATATGATATCATTTATATTTTAAAGACCCAAATCCATATGATATCAAATATATCTTTCCAAAAATCATAGCCTTTTCAAATCTATATACTTTGAAACCATAGCTTTGAAACATAAATTTAATACTTAATGGTTCAAATACTATATTAGTTTATAAAATAAAACATCTTCCTTAAGTTTCACAATAAATTCCCAATATCAATTTGAACCTCCAAATAAACCATTTTAATTCCCATATATTTCAAAGCTTAAATATTCTATATTTCAAAACTTTGTAGTTCATCTATTTCAATCTTTAAATACTCCACTATTTCAAAATGGATTCTTTGATAATTTAATATATTCAAATCCGATTCCTATTATTTAAATTTGAAATATTTACTTGCTAAACAAATATTATTCAGGTAAAACCCTTAAACTTCAATAACAGGATATTCTTTTAATTAAATTAACTTGATAATAAATTTGATATTCGTTTAAATCCTTTAATCAAAAATCAAGTTATAAGATCATACCCTTTAAATCTCAATTTATTTACATTTCAAACAAATTTTTTGAGGAAAATTCTTAGATACTTTAATTCAAATCATATTCACATTTATCTTCAACCTTACTTTTATTTTAGTTATTATAAACTCTATATGCAATAGAATTTCAAATATATTCTTAACCATAATCTATAAACGAAATCGACTTCATTATTTAGCTTATTTTAAAATTCGGAACAGATTTATACATAGCTAAATTCAAGAATTTTACTATATATATATATCAAAATTTAATATTTATTAAACCGTATTCTTTCCAAAACCATAGAAAATCATTTCAAAAATAATTATATATATATATATATATACCGTGGTGCCTGTATAAAATTTTCTATCCTATGGTCCAGCGATACGGATATTTATCATTTCAATCCGCAATTTAAAAATAAAATGCGGTTGTATATCATTTCAAACCGCAATCCCGAATGAAATGAAAATGCATAATAACTTGCAGTTTATACAATATAAATACAGCATTCATTCATCCATCATATCAATCATCAAACATTCATCTATTTGTCATCCAATTCAAACAATCACATCAATAAATAATAATTAATTACTGATAGTTAATTTTTCAATAATGAATTTAATATTGTTTAACTGTAGTTTATATGCAATAATAAATAAATTTAACTAGCAGTTTATATGCAATAATAAATTTAACTAAATTTTTAACTAGCAGTTTATATGCAATATGAATTAAATAACGCGTAAATTAAGTGAATGCAATTTAACTGAGAAAATGATGAAATATATGCCAAACAGCTATAAATAAAATTTTAAACACATCATAAATCAATTTAACAAACATAAGATATTTTAGAAATTGTCAGTGGGTTAAAACAATCACCTTTTGGATATAAATTGAATTAAATCCAATTTAAACCCAAAAATTCAACAGCCTAAAAATCTGCCTAAATCAGCGTCAAAATGTCGTAAGTCTCAATACGATCCTAACAAAAAAAATCGCGCGTAAATCAGACATTGTATGCGAAAGTTATTCAAGTTATAAGATGACTATTGCCATAATAAAGTTTATATATATAGTGATATTAAAATAAACAAAATAAATACTAAATTTCACATTTTGGGATGAGGAGACTAGGGACCTACTAACAAGGTGGTGGCAAGGCTTGGGTGAGGTGGAGAGGCTTTCATGCAACTCAATGCTTCAAGAAGGATTAGTAAAAAGTGTTGCAAGCAGGTGAGGGGGAAAATGAAATAGGGTCATGTTTGCACAATGAAGTTCAGTGAGATTGGAAAATTGAAATGAGGCTAATGGAGGATGGAACCAATGAAATGAATGCTTCAGGTAGAAAAAATGAGAATTTATACATTTCAAACAAAGAGGTGGTAACGAATAAATTTAAAGTAACAAATGGACCAGTTATACTAAAACTTTGAGATCCAATTTCAAAACGTCTACTCCGCTAAATTAATTTCTATTAACCCTAAATATACACCTTATTAACACCCAATTAAATTGTAATGACCTGTAAATTTCGATAATTAAACTGGTTAATTTAATAAGATTTTTGTAATTTAATTTAAGAAGAAAAAAACCTTTATAATTTATAATGAAGTGAGTGTTTAAAATGAAATGAAAATAATAGGGATATAGTAACGGTTGTAAGTTACTGTTTAATTGGTCTATTAATGTAGTTTCAACTGTTACATTTGGGTATTAAATTGAATATATGCAAATAAACGTATGGTAATGGAGTGAATTCAACATTATATAAGCAATTCTGATAATTAGTGGAAATAATAAACTTGAGTGTAATATAAAGTTAGTGACAACATTTATGCAAGTCACCTTTTTATTTAGGGCTACTAAATTCAGAGTAGGAAGTCAATTACATTTAAATGTAGGTAAACGTTCATTTATGTGAGATATGACTGTAACTGTAATGTGTGAATGTAAATGAAATGAAATAAATGGAAATTTATATTTTATTCATAAGACGAAATAAAGGAATGAAACCAAGTTGAATAAATTGATTTAGGTTTTATTTATGATAAATGCATATATTTGGGAAATTCAATATAATTGAAGTTAACAAGTTATTACAAAAGAAAGATGAAAATTGGAATATATATTTTATAAGGAAAGATAAACAAATAATAACTAGGTTTATATAGTGATAACAGATTTAATAAAAGAGTAGGATTAAAGCATGGTAGTTATTGGAAAGTAATTAATTGAAATTTGGATGAATTGGGAATTTTTTTTTTATGTATTAGTATAAAAACCAATTTTAATATTACCCATAAGAGGATAAGTTAATAGTCGATTCAATAACATGATTGAGAAATCAAATATATGGATTTGTTGGGAATTTAAAACTTATACTTTTTTTGATAAAATACAGCGTTTTACACGCAATAAATTTTTCTACTTTTATTATATATATATATATATATATATATATATATATATATGTTCTTATTATTATTATTTCATATATCCACCTCTATTTTATCTTTCTATTTTTATTTTTGACAGTCATGTTTATTTATTAGATTATTGCTAGTTTATATCTTTTATTTATGGCTTGAAAGAAACTAAAAGGGTATGCGTTATATTGTCTTAATTGCTTGCCTTTTTAATTGCCTACTCTTTATTTATTTTTATTTATAAAACCTTGAAATTTAATATAAATTTTAACTTGATTTAATCATTTCCTAAAAGTCTAAATATAAAATTGGAAGTTTTGAAATTTTTACTTTGTTAAAAGACAACTCCATTTGGAATTTTAATAAAAATGAATTTTGTATATTTAAAATAAGTAAATACGAAGAATGTAAACAAGTTAAAATTTTAGTTAGGTAATAACTTTGTAGAATTCAGTGTTTTATAGACTGTTAAACTTCGCATTTAAAAAGGATACGCATTGTAATGGTATAAGTAATGTATAAGCGTATAAATTAAAAATGTTACTTTTGCATAAATTTTGGGCGTATTGTATTGCGTCAGTTTGGCGTATTTTAAAATGCATACTGCAATATCTATATGGATTAATAAATCAGTTAGTAGATTTTTATAGCAAAACGTTACTTTTTCCACAACTTTCATTGGTTTTAAATTGGCGTAAAATCCTTGCTAAAATCACTTAGCCTATATAAAGAAAGAAACGCACACAATCATTAATTGAAGAAAAAGTTTAAAATGAACCAATCTATTAATCACTTGTCGTTTCTTCACCATAAATTTCACTCATCCCTCTTTATCAACGCACGGAAATTTCAAATTTTCTAGTTGCCGTTTCTTTCTTGTCTGCATTTATTCTTACCCAGATTTCGAAATTTTCTGTATATGTATACATCTTTTAGCCTAACAAATTTTTTTTCACGCAACCTTTAATATGCAATGAAACATTTTTTTTCGGTTAACAATTAAATTCAGTCGCCATTCTTTCTACGCAATTAAGTGGAAATTTTGTCGTTCCTGAAGAAATTTAATTCTTGCCTCTTTTCTTTCCTATAATTAAGCGCGTAAATTTAGGCACGTTCGTTTTCTCTTGCTTCCTAAATATTTTCCATATTCCCTTCATCTAAATACAGGAAACATGCATCTCATTTGTAGCTCTGGGAATAAACGTTTAATGGAAGCAACTTATTCCTTACCTGTGAGAACAAAATTTCTAAATCTCTAAAGAAATAAATCATGCAGCTTCCTATTTTTATAACACGTTCAAACAAAAAGGATAAAATAAACGCATTCAATATTATTTGAAAATATTATCCCATAATCTAATCTTAACTACCCGTTTCTTTTGTTTTAATTTCGTAGCCAATTGCATTCAGTTGATAAATATCAATATTTATATTCTTCCTGTCTATTTGCTCATCTACAATGCATGTTTCTCTTGAAATAGTATCTTGGATCAATCAAATTTCTTTTGCACATTTTTTTTTTCAACCGTTACTTGAAATGTACGTACTCTTAAAAATGCAAGAAGTCATTTCTTTTAACGTTGAATTTCAAATGCAAAGATTCCTGCCTTTTTCTTTCACGCATTTAATTTTTCTCCTTACCTGAAATCTTGCTCATCCTTAAAATCAACGTGACCTTCCCCTATATTTATACAACACACGTTCAAAACAATTTTTACATCACCTGGAGAGCTTCACCTTCTTTTCTTGCATGCGTGTGTTAAAGTTACGCATCTGTCTTTTATTTTATTTTTATTTCTACTTCTCATGCTTTTCACGTTGCATACTTTGCTCCTTCTTCTCGTTCCACCATGCTCGACTACTCCACCTCTCAAGTATGTTGTTGCCATCCCTGATAAGTATGCATCTCCTTTCCTCCTGATCTTGCCATGCATGTCCAATAATATAGAGAATCAAGCCTAGTTTCTTTCTTTTGCATGCTGTAGAACATATTAGCCTGCGTCCCTGTAGTTGTGGCCACGTGAAATTAAATAAGGGTGTCACTTTTGAATAAAATGTTAATGAACAAAATAAATATCTTTCATTTTTTGCATCACTAGAGAAGAAACCATATACGCCTGTAGTTTTGGTGGACATGTGAATTTGCATGCGTGAGCCACTTTGAACATTTTAACAAATGGGAGTGTGTAATGGAGACAAACTTGGAAAATGATTTGTGGTTTATTAGTTGCGTGTGAAACAAATCACACGACCTTGTCATTTCATAAGTGCATGCATACATTTTTTCAAAGTATTTTTTTTATGAAAATCTAATAACGTTTTGTTTCAAGACTCAGCCTATTTGATTTAACAAAGCATTTTTTTACAAAGCATTTTTCCCAAAGCATTTAAATAACAAATTTGGAAAGGGAAGAGGATTGGAGATGTTGAACAAATTGAGTGACGGAGTGGTCAAGCTGCGGGTGTACAAAATATTTTAATTTAGAAATCTCGTTCCGGTTGTATTAAATTTTGCTTTGATCGCTTCATAATTGCGAATGTATTATTCGTTTATTTTTCAAGTTCGAAATTGAGGTGTCACATCTGCTGGATTTATCGTGCCTCTATTCATTTCTTTCAGGATGGATACCGTTGTTTGATTTGAATCCTCAGCAGCGAAAAGGTGAGTATTTCTCACCAGACAAACATACCTATATATCCGTGATTTATCACAAGTGTATTTGTAAATTATTTATTAAATTTTATCTGCCTGTGATATAACGTATGATGTTAAACCTCATTTTAAATTGACACCTCATCAGTTGTTTATCTATTGTAATATTATTGCAGTTATACAATGTAATGCTTATTTACTGATTTAATCATCACTGTAACTTTCCTGTAAATTTGGGATCGTTATAGGCTGAAATGATAGGCCTGAACAATAATCATTTGTTCATTTATTTAATTGTTTAATTATTTATTTGTTAACTTGGGATTGCGGGTTTGAAATGATAGAACTCGGGATTTTGTAAATTGCGGATTGAAATGATATAAATCCGTATCACTTGACCTAGGCTAGAAAACTATATACAGACCCGTGGTTTATATAATATTTTTCTGAAATGTTTAAAAATATTTTTAATGGGAATTCATAGTATTCTGGTTCAAATGTATTTAAAGGATTTATATAAAATTTATAATGATTTTTGAATAAGTCAAAATGTTAAATAAATAAATGTTTAAGTAAAATTTTTGGAATATAACTTAATTTGGGAAATTCTGAAATTTTATTAAAAGTGAGTTTTAGTTAAGAAAATAATTGATAATAAGTTATATTTGGGAATTTAAAATTTGATTGTTAAGTAATAATTTATTACAGCTCTTAAATGCTGTCTTTTATAAATGAACTGTTTTGACTTACAGACTTTAGGTGGCATTTCACAAAAGCTACGGAAACTGAATTTTCGGATTGTTTAAAATAAATGGAAATAATCTTTAGGGAAAAAGGCTTAAATTTTTGGAATTTAATATGTAATTAATACAAAAAAAATAAGGAACTGACTTTAAATGGTTTTAAATGGAAGAATTTAACTTTTAAATATGAGTTGAAAGGCAAATTAATTACTAAATAAATTGAATAGATTTAAATGGTATTTTATAGTAAATAAAATGACTGATGTTTAAATAAATGATGGTTGAAATGATATTATGGTATTGAAAAGTATTTGAAACTTATTTTGATTTTTAAAGTATAAATACCATTTCTAAAAGTTGTAACCACGGGTTATAATAACGTTTGGTTGTTAAAGAGACCGGGATCGGATGTCTAGCATACTCTCTGTCGACACCGAAAACCACTTTAACAACTGTGTACGTGGTGGAGATTCCAGAATGAAGTAGGATGGTGGTGACGTTTCCTTTGAGGTAAATACGTGGACCCGACTCCCGTGAGTTGGCATAAGGTGGCTAAAACAAGAGCGATTGACGAATTAATGAGGTAGCACCTCTGATCGGACGCACTTCTTCGTATGCCATTCTATTACTTTTGTGATTGTTTTGGTGCGCACCTTTGATTTGGGAGTGTTGTTCGAGGTGGGCGGCAGCTGCGCGCCTCGCGTTTCCATCGGTCCGGAAGCGTAATTGGTATATCTACCCTGGCATTGCCTAGTTGTGCCGTGTCATCTACCCTGGCGCGCCTTCTACGAGTTTCTATTTGTCTCGTACCTATGGAGTATCCTCTGGTAGCCTCCCGTTCAGGAGGTATTACGGTACTGTATAGACTATTGGCATTATTTGTGTTAAGGGCTATATGGGTAACCCCTTAACGCTATTTAAAAGTAAGTTTATTTTACTAATAGACACTATTATAATAGCGAAGTATTACTACATAGTAAATAGTTTAACGGATCCTTAGAGGATGGGCGGTCCCAAGCATCCTTTAAGTTACTTGCTCTATATTACAGTACACTTGAATTAGCTTACACTATATAAGTATGTATGTCCTGACTCGAGTGTTTATGTTTTATTTTACGCTCGGGTCAGCCTGTGTTGCAGTTCAGTTTTCATCCCGGAGCTAGGATTTCGGTAGATCACTTTCAAGCTGCTGGCAACTTCCTTTCCAGTTATTTATCTAAAATTTTGAAACCGAGACTAATGGACATTTTGATTGTTTACTGATGATTTAAAACTATATTTGGATTAAAGACAATGTAAATTTTATTTGATTGAGACTATTTATAGTGGCTTCATGAACCACTAAGTATTTTTAAATTCCTCTGCGAGTATTCTGATTCTGTATTTGTGATTCTGTGATTAATTATTTACTGTATAATTTGAGGTTTGCCAAATTTTATTTACAATGCGGTATTTTGAACAATTCAAGTCCGACATGTGCGGATGCGAATGGTTGAAAATACTGGACCGTTACATTTGGTATCAGTGCTTTGGCTCTAGGCAAAACTTAGAATGTATGGTAAATTTGAATTACAGAATCACTTTCATTCGAGCTTGAATCTCTTCCTTTTGATTCGATTTCCTTTGAATTTTGGAACATTCCCTGCGGTTCCAAAGTTCATTCGTGTCCCTCACTATTGATCTTCTTTCGATTTCTGGAGTATCTCATAACTCCACTTCGGATGATCTTTATAGTGAATTGGCGGTCTCGCCAATATTCTAATAAAGGGGTGAAACTCCTTTACAACTAGCATTGATTCACCAGAGATTTATATTTATCCTCGGTTTATATGCTAGTATCTTTGGTTATTCTGAACTCTATCTCTTCAGATCGAATGTTGATTTACCCCAGAAAATCCACATCGATCTTATTCTTTAAGTCACGGTTGACCTGGTTAAGGTTGCCCGCGACTTATATAAACTTATCTGGTTCCTTATTCCGTTATTTAATCATCGGATCTTCTGATTCCAGCTATCTTTAAATCAAAATTCTCTATGGTTTGAGTCCTTCAAATTTGAATCTCTATACTTGTTTTGAAAATTTATTCCTATATTTGGGAAAAATCTAATATTATAGATATAAGTATAATTTTCAGAATTTAACTAGTTTTTTAGAGATAATAGTGTTTGATTTTATTTATGGTTTTGTAAACCATTGTATTTGTCTTATATAAATAATTGAACTATAAAACATGGTTATAAATTTATTTGGAAACAGAAATGAATTTAAAACAAGAATTTAAGAATTTAATTTCTGATAGTTTCAAACCTTGTGTTTAAATTCTTAAAAGGATATATTATTATTTAAATTATTTTCGAATATAAATTTGTTTCCAAAGAATTTTAAAGTTTTAAAAATTAGTGCTCTTCTCTTTGTCGCTGGAAAATAATTTCGGTGATGACTACAACATCATCGACATTCATTTTCGAGTATCGAAGTAAAGAGACCACGCTGTAGTTTCGCTTCAAAAATTTAATTGATTTGAATTTCTAAAACATGACTTAATTTATAATATATCTAGATATATGATTTAAATTTGATTTGATATATACTATATGTATGTATTTATTTATCTCTAAAGGGTTTGAAGTTAATTGGAAATTTAATTCATAAATTTATGTTAAAAGGTGATTCTAATGATAAAATAAAGTCAAATTTTGAATGAATATTTAAACTTGAATAATAGAATTAAAAAAATTTACTTGTATAATTGCATGCCAATATAACTTACCTAAATCATTCAGAAATTAACTATGTAATTGGATAATGTACAATATAAAAGGATTTTATAAATAAAATTTGAGTGGTTATAATAAATGTTATACACTTAAAGTTTCAGTTACAATAAGACAAATAGAGGTAAATAGAAATAAAATAATAATTGAATAATATACAATATCAAATGGTGTTAAAGGAAATTTAGAAATAAATTGTAATAGTTATAATAAATATAATCTACTTAATATGTGCGATAAGATATATTAAGTAGAATATATTTATTAATAATCTGGAATAAAGAAGAATTAAATTTGTTGAATAAAAGATGATTATTATAAATGACTATACAAATTTCTGATTTTAGAAAATAATAGGATAATAAGATAATTAATTTGGAAATAGTTAAGATTGATTTAACTTCAGTAAAAATTAAATGAATTAAATCAATTATTGAATATTAATTAATTTAAATTGAATTTATATGGTTTAAATAAATGATTCCATTTTGAGTTTCAATTTAGTTTTCTTTCAGGGTGTTCTATTCTCCTTCCTCCTTCCTTTTCGGGGACGAAAAGTTTTGAGTGGGGGAGAGTGTAATGACCTGTAAATTTCGATAATTAAACTGGTTAATTTAATAAGATTTTTGTAATTAAATTTAAGAAGAAAAAAAAACCTTTATAATTTATAATGAAGTGAGTGTTTAAAATGAAATGAAAATAATAAGGATATAGTAACGGTTGTAAGTTACTATTTAATTGGTCTATTAATGTAGTGTGACGCCCCACCTCAATACCCACGCTAGCCAAGAACACTCCGGAGTAGTGCTGTCAACTAGCACGGAGAATAAGGCTGTTGAGGAGCGACCATCCATGTAATTGCTTATCACACGGTGGCTATAAATAATCTTCGGAAACAAACATAGAAATAATCATATCACAAATCAGTCACAAATATCCATATCACAAAGGCGGAAGAAGATATGAATATATAACTAACACATGAAAGTGTACATCAGAGTAGTGGTCAGTAAGATCCACGATAATACAAAAGAATAGCAACACGTGCTATACAAAAGAATACAACTATGAGTCTATATCTCAAGTGTATACAACAAAAACTGCTAATCTAAACAGTTAGCCAAAAGTCAGAGTGATGAATCCCTGGGAAGAAGTCAAGCAGAAGCACCTGTAACATCTCGGTCTGACCCGAGTATTATTTAAGAAAATAATAAACGGATCAGTCTAGCTATAAATATCAGATGACATGATATAACACAAAAGATATGGCATAAACATAAACATCCATAACGACATACCACTATAAGTATGTAAATAATGATCAACAGAAGATCAATCAATAAGAGATAATCAATATCACAAGAATCTTCTCAAAGATTCGAAGAGGGCATCATAAACATCCATAACGACATACCACTATAAGTATGTAAATAATGATCAACAGAAGATCAATCAATAAGAGATAATCAATATCACAAGAATCTTCTCAAAGATTCGAAGAGGGCATCATACCCTAAACTTGTACTCATAACAAGTCAATGACATAAATTCCAGAAATCAACACGAGAAATCCAGAAATCATAAAAAGGGAAAGAGGCCTATCACATGACGGTCCGAAGACCATGGGGAGCTACCCCGCATGTGTGAATGGAATCACACAGATTGAGGTCAAGACTAACCAAAAAGCAGAAAGGTATGTGTGAATGGAATCACACAAGTGGTGTCTAGTCTAACCTTGCAATGAAAGAGACATCGCGCAATTGCTAGTCTAATTCATAAAGCGATCATCAAGATCAACGAGAAGTGTCAATTACACTAAGCTAGTAAATATAGAAGTTTAGCTTCATGTCCCATAACCACTTGCTTAACTTAAATATTTACGAACAAACTGTAAATCTTCACTAATAAAATTGTCACAAGAGGTTCAATCGAACAAGTCCAAGAATTAACCGACGAAGTGAACGCAAGCGTTTCATACCACTTGTTTTACTAAGTCGTTTAATTAGATTTCTCGTCCGAGTGAGGTAAAGGCTTGTATATACTAATAGATTGGAAAACGGTTTAAGAAAAGAGCTTTGTTATTAAAAATAGAGTTGAAATCGTTTGTTAAAAGAGTTTTGATATTTACTACTAGTATTGAAACCTTTATATTATAAAGTGACAAAACACAGAAGCAATTGTAGAAACAATCAGTCACAAAAATCGCATACGGAGATGTGAATAAAATCCAAGGAAATCAGCTCAATGTTTTTCAGATAAGATCCCCTACGGAGGGGGGGGTCCAGGGGGGGTGGCAACCCCCCAAGGTGGGGGTGCGGGGGCAACGCCACCGCTTACGGGGTTCGACCTGCCCGGTCAGGTCGCGGGGGTCCAGGGGGCAGCGCCCCCGGCGGGGTGCGGGGCAGCGCCCCGTCCAAAACGGTACGACCTAAGTGAAGACAAGCGGCCTACGACCTAAAGCAAAATGAGGTCTAACGACCTAAGGGTACACGCGGCCTAACACAATGGCCGAGCGACCTAACTGGAATTAAGGAGGCAAGCGACTTAAGGTCCAACGACCTACGACTCAAGCACGCCGAGCGACCTAGTGTGGAGGGGTCGAGCGACTTAAGGAAGGCGAACGACCTAAGGTCTAACGACCTACGACTTAACAGAGTCGAGCGACCTAAGGTCTAACGACCTACGACTTAACAGAGTCGAGCGACCTAAGGTAAATGGTCCAACGACCTAACTCGAATGACTTATCTAGAGCTTAGGTCGGAGACGACCTACGAGATAAACCAGGCCGACTTAGTGGACGAGCGACCTAAGGTAAATGGTCCAACGACCTAACTCGAACGACTTATCTAGAGCTTAGGTCGGAGACGACCTACGAGATAAACCAGGCCGACTTAGTGGACGAGCGACCTAAGGTAAATGGTCCAACGACCTAACTCGAATGACTTATCAGGAGCTTAGGTCGGAGACGACCTACGAGATAAACCAGGCCGACTTAGTGGACGAGCGACCTAAGGTTTGCCTAGAGATTATAGGTCGGAAACGACCTAAGACTTAAAGCTTAACTCGCGAGCGACCTACGGCTTAAGGCCCAACTCGTGAGCGACTTACGACTTAAGGCTTAACTCGTGAGCGACCTAATTCCGAAGTGCCAATTCTTCCAGAACGACCTAAAGTTAACTCGTGAACGACTCACGACCCATGGACGAACGACTTAACTCCGAACGACCTAAAAATGGCCAGAACGACCTAAGTGCAGAAAATTCACCAAAACGCTAAAAATTGGAGTTTTTCGCCAATCCAATCCAAACCAAATGCTAACATGCATGCAAAAATGATAGGGAATCATTCCCAACAGTCCAATATAGTTATAGGCTAGAATTGTGAGATAAAAATCTCACCTTTGCACTAAAATTTATGAAGATGAAGCTTGAAAGCAAGGAGAAGAAAGGAGAAGCAATCCAAAGCTTGAATCCAATATCTTCTACTTGAATTTGGAGTTGAATGTTGGATTTGCAATTGAATTTGTGCTTGGAGTTTTAATTTCCAATTCCTTTCACCATTAATGCCCAAGCTTGAGTTAGTTAGGAAATTTATGAAGAGTGAGGAGAAGAGGGTTGGAACTTGGGCTTAATAGGCTAAACTAACCCAAAGTCCAAAGCGGGAAAAGTTAGTGAAATTTCACTAACTCCAAACCTATCGATGTTTATACTTAAAAAGTTGTAAACGACATTTCGAACTCAATGGAAGTGGTCTCGAGTCCTAATTTGACCGTTTGCAAAAAGTAGCTTTTCGGACCAAAATCCGATTAACGAGTTAATATCTAAATAAAATATTTAAATACAAACTCGATAAATATGCGGGTTGTTACATGTAGTTTCAACTGTTACATTTGGATATTAAATTGAATATATGCAAATAAACGTATGGTAATGGAGTGAATTCAACATTATATAAGCAATTCAACATTATATAAGCAATTCTGATAATTAGTGGAAATAATAAACTTGAGTGTAATATAAAGTTAGTGACAACATTTATGCAAGTCACCTTTTTATTTAGGGCTGTTAAATTCAGAGTAGGAAGTCAATTACATTTAAATGTAGGTAAATGTTCATTTATGTGAGATAGGACTATAACTGTAATGTGTGAATGTAAATGAAATGACATAAATGGAAAGGAATGAAACCAAGTTGAATAAATTGATTTAGGTTTTATTTATGATAAATGTATATATTTGGGAAATTCAATATAATTGAAATTAACAAGTTATTACAAAAGAAAGATGAAAATTGGAATATATATTTTATAAGGAAAGATAAACAAATAATAACTAGGTTTATAAAGTGATAACAGATTTAATAAAGGAGTAGGATTAAAGCATGGTAGTTATTGGAAAGTAAATAATTGAAATTTGGATGAATTGGGAATTTTTTTTTTATGTATTAGTATAAAAACCAATTTTAATATTACCCCTAAGAGGATAAGTTAATAGTCGATTCAATAACATGATTGAGAAATCAAATATATGGATTTGTTGGGAATTTAAAACTTATACTTTTTTTGATAAAATACAGTGTTTTACACGCAATAAATTTTTCTACTTTTATTACATATTATATATATATATATATATATATATATATATGTTGTTATTATTATTATTATTTCATATATCCACCTCTATTTTATCTTTCTATTTTTGTTTTTGACAGTCATGTTTATTTATTAGATTATTGCTAGTTTATATCTTTTATTTATGGCTTGGAAGAAACTAAAAGGGTATGCGTTATATTGTCTTAATTGCTTGCCTTTTTAATTGCCTACTCTTTATTTCTTTTTATTTATAAAACCTTGAAATTTAATATAAATTTTAACTTGATTTAATCATTTCCTAAAAGTCTAAATACAAAATTGGAAGTTTTGAAATTTTTACTTTGTTAAAAGACAACTCCATTTGGAATTTTAATAAAAATGAATTTTGTATATTTAAAATAAGTAAATACGAAGAATGTAAACAAGTTAAAATTTTCGTTAAGTAATAACTTTGTAGAATTCAGTGTTTTACAGACTGTTAAATTTCGCATTTAAAAAGGATACGCATTGTAATGATATAAGTAATGTATAAGCGTATAAATTAAAAATGTTACTTTTGCATAAATTTTGGGCGTATTGTATTGTGTCAGTTTGGCGTATTTTAAAATGCATACTGCAATATCTATATGGATTAATAAATCAGTTAGTAGATTTTTATAGCAAAACGTTACTTTTTCCACAGCTTTCATTGGTTTTAAATTGGCGTAAAATCCTTGCTAAAATCACTTAGACTATATAAGGAAAGAAACGCACACAATCATCAATTGAAGAAAAAGTTTAAAATGAACCAATCTATTAATCACTTGTCGTTTCTTCACCATAAATTTCACTCATCCCTCTTTATCAACGCACGGAAATTTCAAATTTTCTAGTTGTCGTTTCTTTCTTTTCTGCATTTATTTCTTACCCAGATTTCGAAATTTTCTGTATATGTATACATCTTTTAGCCTAACAAATTTTTTTTCCCGCAACCTTTAATATGCAATGAAACATTTTATTTCGGTTAACAATTAAATTCAGTCGCCATTCTTTCTACGCAATTAAGTGGAAATTTTGTCGTTCCTGAAGAAATTTAATTCTTGCCTCTTTTCTTTCCTATAATTAGGCGCGTAAATTTAGGCACGTTCGTTTTCTCTTGCTTCCTAAATATTTTCCATATTCCCTTCATCTAAATACTGGAAACATGCATCTCATTTGTAGGTCTGGGAATAAACGTTTAATGGAAGCAACTTATCCCTTACCTGTGAGAACAAAATTTCTAAATATCTAAAGAAATAAATCATGCAGCTTCCTGTTTTTATAACACGTTCAAACAAAAAGGATAAAATAAACGCATTCAATATTATTTGAAAATATTATCCCATAATCTAATCTTAACTACCCGTTCGTTTGTTTTAATTTCGTGGTCATTTGCATTCAATTGATAAAAATCCATATTTATATTCTTCCTATCTATTTGCTCATCTAAATCAATGCTCATTTTTCTTGAAATACTATCTTGGATCAATCAAATTTCTTTTGCGCATTTATTTTTTTTCAACCGTTACTTGAAATGTACGTACTCTTAAAAATGCAAGAAGTCATTTCTTTTAACGTTGAATTTCAAATGCAAAGATTCCTTCCTTTTTCTTTCACGCATTTAATTTTTCTCCTTAACTGAAATCTTGCTCATCCTTAAAATCAACGTGACCTTCCCCTATATTTATACAACACACATTCAAAACAATTTTTACATCACCTGGAGAGCTTCACCTTCTTTTCTTGCATGCGTGTGTTGAAGGTACGCATCTGTCTTTTATTTTATTTTTCTTTCTACTTCTCATGCTTTTCACGTTGCATACTTTGCTCCTTCTTCTCGTTCCACCATGCTCGACTACTCCACCTCTCAAATATGTTGTTGCCATCCCTGATAAGTATGCATCTCCTTTCCTCCTGATCTTGCCATGCATGTCCAATAATATAGAGAATCAAGCCTAGTTTCTTTCTTTTGCATGCTGTAGAACATATTAGCCTGCGTCCCTGTAGTTGTGGCCACGTGAAATTAAATAAGGGTGTCACTTTTGAATAAAATGTTAACGAACAAAATAAATATCTTTCATTTTTTGCATCACTAGAGAAGAAACCATATACGCCTGTAGTTTTGGTGGACATGTGAATTTGCATGCGTGAGCCACTTTGAAGATTTTAACAAATGGGAGTGTGTAATGGAGATAAACTTGGAAAATGATTTGTGGTTTATTAGTTGCGTGTGAAACAAATCACACGACCTTGTCATTTCATAAGTGCATGCATACATTTTTTCAAAGTATTTTTTTTATGAAAATCTAATAACGTTTTGTTTCAAGACTCAGCCTATTTGATTTAACAAAGCATTTTTTTTACAAATCATTTTTCCCAAAGCATTTAAATAACAAATTTGGAGAGGGAAGAGGATTGGAGATGTTGAACAAATTGAGTGATGGAGTGGTCAAGCCGCGGGTGTCAAAAATCTTTTAATTTAGAAATCTCGTTCCGGTTGTATTAAATTTTGTTTTGATCGCTTCATAATCGTGTAATTTATTATTCGTTTATTTTTCAAGTTCGAAATTGAGGTTTCACATCAGCTGGATTTATCGTGCCTCTGTTCATTTCTTTCGGGATAGATACCGTTGTTTGATTTGAATCCTCAGCAGTGAAAAGGTGAGTATTTCTCACCAGACAAACATACCTATATATCCGTGATTTATCACAAGTGTATTTGTAAATTATTTATTAAATTTTATCTGCCTGTGATATAACGTATGATGTTAAACCTCATTTTAAATTGACACCTCATCAGTTGTTTATCTATTGTAATATTATTGCAGTTATACAATGTAATGCTTATTTACTGATTTAATCATCACTGTAAGTTCCCTGTAAATTTGAGATTGTTATAGGCTGAAATGATAGGCCTGAATGATAATCATTTGTTCATTTATTTAGTTGTTTAATTATTTGTTTGTTAACTTGGGATTGCGGATTTGAAATGATAGAACCCAGGATTTTGTAAATTGCGGATTGAAATGTTATAAATCTGTATCACTTGACCTAGGCTAGAAAACTATATACAGACCCGTGGTTTATATAATAATTTTCTGAAATGTTTAAAAATATTTTAAATGGGAATTCATAATATTCTGGTTCAAATGTATTTAAAGGATTTTTATAAAATTTATAATGATTTTTGAATAAGTCAAAATGTTAAATAAATAAATGTTTAAGTAAATTTTTTGGAAAATAACTTATTTTGAGAAATTCTGAAATTTTATTAAAAGTGAGTTTTAGTTAAGAAAATAATTGATAATAAGTTATATTTGGGAATTTAAAATTTGATTGTTAAGTTAATAATTTATTACAGCACTTAAATGCTGTCTTTTATAAATGAACTGTTTTGACTTACAGACTTTTGGTGGCATTTCATAAATGCTACAGAAACTGAATTTTCGGATTGTTTAAAATAAATGGAAATAATCTTTGGGGAAAAAGGCTTAAATTTTTGGAATTTAATATAGAATTAATAAAAAAAATAAGGAACTGACTTTAAATGGTTTTAAATGTAAGAATTTAACTTTTAAATGTGAGTTGAAAGGCAAATTAATTCCTAAATAAATTGAATAGATTTAAATGGTATTTTATAGTAAATAAAATGACTGATGTTTAAATAAATGATGGTTGAAATGATATTATGGTATTGAAATGTATTTGAAACTTATTTTGATTTTCAAAGTATAAATACCGTTTCTAAAAGTTGTGACCACGGGTATAATAACGTTTGGTTGTTAAAGAGACCGGGATCAGATATCTGGCATACTCTCTGTCGATACCGAAAACCACTTTAACAACAGTGTACGTGGTGGAGATTCCAGAATGAAGTAGGATGGTGGTGACGTTTCCTTTGAGGTAAATACGTGGACCCGACTCCCGTGAGTTGGCATAAGGTGGCTAAAACAGGAGCGATTGACGGATTAATGAGGTAGTACCTCTGATCAGACGCACATCTTCGTATGCCATTCTATTACTTTTGTGATTGTTTTGGTGCGCACCTTTGATTTGGGAGTGTTGTTTGAGGTGGGAGGCAGCTGCGCGTTTCCATCGGTCCGGAAGCGTAATTGGTATATCTACCCTGGCATTGCCTAGTTGTGCCATGTCATCTACCCTAGCGCGCCTTCTACGAGTTTCTATTTGTGTCATACCTATGGAGTATCCTCTGGTAGCCTCCCGATCAGGAGGTATTACGGTACTGTATAGACTATTGGCATTATTTGTGTTAAGGGATATATGGGTAACCCCTTAACGCTATTTAAAAGTAAGTTTATTTTACTAATAGACACTATTATAATAGCGAAGTATTACTACATAGTAAATAGTTTAACGGATCCTTAGAGGATGGGCGGTCCCAAGCATCCTTTAAGTTACTTGCTCTATATTACAGTACACTTGAATTAGCTTACACTATGTAAGTATGTATGTCCTGACTCGAGTGTTTATGTTTTATTTTACGCTCGGGTCAGCCTGAGTTGCAGTTCAGTTTTCATCCCGGAGCTAGGATTTCTGTAGATCACTTTCAAGCTCCTGGCAACTTCCTTTCCAGTTCTTTATCTAAAATTTTGAAACCGAGACTAGTGGACATTTGGATTGTTTACTGATGATTTAAAATTATATTTGGATTAAAGACTATGTAAATTTTATTTGATTGAGACTATTTATAGTGGCTTCATGAACCACTAAGTATTTTTAAATTCCGCTGCGAGTATTCTGATTCTGTATTTGTGATTCTGTGATTAATTATTTACTGTATATTTTGAGATTTTCCAAATTTTATTTACAACGCGGTATTTTGAACAATTCAAGTCCGACATGTGCGGATGCGAATGGTTGAAAATACTGGACCGTTACATAAATTTTATTAACACACATTAAATAAAATGTAACCCTCCAATTAATGCCACTGGGGACCGCCGCTGCACGCAATAAAAGATAAACCGAGACTGGAAGTTCAAATTTAAAAACGGCGTTTTCTCAGCACGCAATCACGATTCAAAATATTTAATTTACTTTAAATGTAACGATCCCGAGTTTTAATTTATTTTAATTTGACAATTAATTTAATTTCTGAAATAAATCATGAATTGATTGAAAATTTATATATAATGTTAGTTAAATCAAGGATTAACTGAAATTAATCTGGATATTTGAACACTTGTATATAAAATAGATTGGAAATTTAATTTGGGATTTAAAAGCAAATATCTTAGAAAATAATTTTGTATTTGGATTTTGATATAAGGTTAAAACAAAACATTTCAAATAAATTATAATTATATAAAATATGGAGTGAACCTATTAAATAATTCTAGATTTTTGTAAACTATGAAAACTAAAAAATAAAAAATATCCTGTAAACATTACCATAAGTATGTTAACAAGTAAAAGATATGTATGTAAACTTGAAATAAACTTTGTAAAACACAAAGTGAATACATAAGACAAAATAAAAGCAAAGCAAATAAAAAGAAAAGAAAAAAAATTACATATGTAAACATGAAACGAGCAAGAACAAGTAAAAGAAAAATAAGATAAGAATGAGGCTTGCAAAAGAAGGAACAAATAAATATGTTATACAAATATCTTTAGACATAGTACAACAACATTTTGATTGTGTAAACATAATTAGAAACCAAAGCATTTAATTTCCATCAACTCAGCCTACTATTAAGTAAATCTGGTCAAAGTAAAACTAAGAAAATAATCGTCCAGTTAATACCTTCCCATACTACAACTGTTATCTTCTATATATATATGTATGCGTGTTCATCTTTTAGTTAGTTTGTTCAGTAAGCATAGTAAACCAGAAGCTAAGAATAAAACTGAAGTAAACAAAGCTCAAGTTAAAATAAAATTTAACAACACAAACTGAAACCAAAGATTAAAGAGATGGACTTCACTTCAGCTTGCAAGTTTCAATCAGTTTCAAGGTTAAGATGGCTCTGTTCTTCTTCGTAATCAATGTGAGTAAACAAGAAATTTTTAGGCTTTGAGTTATTTAAAAATAGTTCAAGTTCATAGACAATCTGGATTATATATATGCTTCAGTTTGAATACATGTATGTGATGCTCTGGACATCTCTGATGATCATTACAGGTTGTATATTTTCTTCAAATTACGATTTGTTCTCAACAGATTATTATAGAGCTTTAAGCTTTTAAACTAAACAAGATGTTTAACTTAAATTTAGATTTCTAAAAGCTAACTGAATCTTGTTGTAAAATATAATCACTATAGTTTTGTTTGCAAGCATCAAATGATAATTTGATAAATGGATAGTTCTAAAATATTAAGTCAAGTTTATAGCTTAAATTCCTACTGCAAAATATGATTTTTAAAACTAGAATTAAGATTTTTAGCTTCGTAATTTCAGAGCAAGTTGAATGTGTACAAATATTGCATTTTTATCAATTACTGGTGAATGATCCATTAATAAAGGTTGAAATTTGGTATGAAGATAGTATGATCATCTATGATTTTGAGAAAAATGCGAAATAATTTTTGTATTGTGTGAATTTGAAGAACGAGACCGAGTTAGGGTTTTTTTGTCGAGCTTTTGAACTTGACTGTAAAAATGGGGAGTTTGTCATCACTTCGTGATCGAGTGTCACGAAAATTTAGGGAATGGAGGATGGTCGTGTTGACGAGGCGTGGACGATATATGGGCGATGCCGATGATCCCTGCGGTGGTGGCGAGGCGCTTTACCGAGTGTTCGTTACAGTTTTTTTTTGTGCGAACAACTAATTTTTGAATTCGAATTTTTGTTTGCGGTTTGAGTTTGGATTATGAGCTTGGTGATGATTTGTGGCTTGTTTACGTTATCGTTGTTCGCCGGAGAAGGGTGATGCCGCCGTGCACATGTACGGCGACGGTGATACGTGTCAGTGAGGTGAAGCCATGTGATGAACGTATTTCTCTGCAATTTAAACCGTTTATTTCATATATTTTTATTTTAATAAAGTGGTATTATACGGGTATTTTTTTGTGGTTTTGCAGATTATAGATTCCAAAGTGCAACATTTTGAATACCGTCGAAGAGAAAGTACATATCGTTCATGAAGAAATGCATCTCACGTCACCAATATGTGTACTATTCATGCAAGAAATCAATTGCGAATATTGAAAATACACATTCAAAGTTTGACCTGAAAATCCCTCAAAGCAAGGCCACTTGTTAATCAAATAACAAAGCAAAGACCAATTCAAAGTGAGGTGGCCTTATTTTTCTCCTAATATCAAGCACATGGACCCAAATAATAGGGTTATTTGTGGAGGCTGAAGTCTTTAAATAGAGAGAGGAATGCAAATGGAAAATGATCTCTTACCTCATCACTTTTCTCCAAGTTTAGATTTAAATTCAGCACTAGTTTTTATTTTCGAACATAATACGTAGGATTGTTGATTAGATTTAGCAATTTATTTATTATTGTTCTTAGTTATTTTCTGCACTCTTTTCAGTTAGTTAATAATTATTTCAGTTGTTTGCTCCGTTATTTTCTTTTCCGCAATTTCAATTTCTGTTCTGATTTTTTTTACAATTCTATATTTTGGTTGCAATTTCGATTAGCTTCGAAATCGATTTGGAGTATATTATTGTTTTTATTTTCTTTTCAAAATTCACCGTCGAATTCGTTTAACACGCCTAAGATTTAACTATGGATTTTAATTGTTTTAAAATACAATTCACTGTGTTCGACCTGCATACTACACGCCTGTGCGCTTGCAGAATTTATTAAAATTTGTGCTTTTCTAATCAATAGAAAAGTCGCAACACCATGGGCACGAGTCGTTCTCGAGAAATATGGGGAACCGCTTCGGGTTTGTATTCATGTTCGAGTGTCTTGATGCTTGAACTTTTGCTTAAGTTAAAACTTAACTTGCTGTATAAAAAAAAAGTGAAGTGGAAGAAGAGTTGCGTACAGGGTGTGTTCTCGGGGAAACTAGCGTGCGACTCGAAGCATATTGGATGTTGGCTCGGGTGTGAGTTACCTGGCTTTTGATAGCAGGTCCTGTTTCTTTGCGAAAGGAAAAAAAAAATTAAAACTGATTTTTTTTTCAAACAGAGTTAAAACTGAGGTTTTAAAACAAATGTTAACTGTGAACCGAAGTTAGTTTTGAAGCTTAACTTTGAAATAAAGTTTATTATATTTAAATTGTTTATTACCTAAAGAGTTTAAGTATTTGAGTGTATTAAAATAAAATTTGGATTTTAAAACAAGGTTTAAAAACAAGTTATCAAATGTGGAAGAAGAAAAAAACTTGAATTTACAAGTTAAATAATTTATGTATTTTAAAATATGAATTTACATAGTTAAGTAAGTTAGTTAAAACCTTTTCCTATATAAGTTTCTTATATAAGAAATGAATGTTCTTTATATTTATTTTAAGATTAATAAAGTAATTTAAAATTTGATTTAAAATTTAAAAGGATAATCATTTTGAGTCTTAAGTTCAAATTTGAAATTTAATGTAAGCTCAAAAGTAAAATGTTTTAAATACACTTTACCTTAGAGATAATTAAGGTAATTAAATGATTTAATTTATAAGATAATTAAAGAATAATTTATTTAATTTATAAATTAATGATTTAGATTTAATCTATAATTAGAGATTAAATAAAAATTGATTAGGAAATGTTATTAGTTAATGAAGATAATTAATTAAGGATTATTAAGTATTAATTAAGGCGATTGATCTTAATAAATAATTAAATTAATTAATTTAGGTAATCAATTATAAATTGTTAAGTGTAATTACTTAATGAGAGTAATTAAGGATTAATCACTTATAGTAATTTATTTTGGATATTTTGATTAATTAAAGTTAATCAATTATGTAATTGGTTTAAAAGGTTGATTTAATTAATATGCTTAATTAAGAATAATTTAATTAATTAAAGTGTTTGATAAATTTATTTATGTCAAATGATTTGAAATTAATTCATCAGGATTGGATAACCAATTCATAAGTTATCAATTTAAATTGGAAATAAATTGAATTAATTAGGGATAAACCATTAATCCTGCTTATAAATGACTATTGAATTCTTGACCTTACTTATGAATGCGTATATTATATGAAATGCCTTGAATTGATTGTCCAATCTGGTTTGAGATATTTTGTTCTGTAGATTGAGCTGTGTATGATTTATTCATTTATTTACATTTGCATATTATCTGTGAATTTGTGAATGGACGATAAGCGTTATAATTTATATCGCTTATCAACTATATTTCTGTGTTTTGATCCGTGATGATTGAATGTTGTTGCACTATTTTGCTAAACCCCTGGACCACACTTATACACACACAATATGGATTTCACGAGAAAATCGATTAAGTCACAGATTTTGAAATAGTTTCGAATTTGAATTCTAAATACAAATGGTTTTGGAAAATTTGGGATTAAAGTGAAAAGCGTTTGAAATGGAATTTCAAAGATGAAATTTATTTTGAATAACTTGAGTGAGTTTTGAAATTTAAATAATTTGATTTAAATTTGAATTCAATATTTAAAACTGAATTCTATGATTTGGAAACTAGGGTTTAGAAAGGTTATTCAACTTATAAATAAGTTTATATGGGTTAAACTATTTTAAAGGTATCGATTTAGGGGATTTGCATTTAAATTCAAAGGCTTTAACTCGTGTAAATAAAAATTTGGATATTTCTGAAACGAAAACTATTTGTTTTCATATAATAAAAGCTTTCATATAGGAAGTGAACTTCCAAATTGTGTTAAAAAGGATTTCAAGTTAAAAATGAAAATGATTTTTCGAGTTATGGAAACGGTTGGAAAGCTATAAGTTAAATCTTTAATCTAAAGATTTAACGAGTTAATCCAATTGAAATGGGAATTGATTTGAAATCCGTAAATGGATCTTTGTGAAAATGGGTGATCATAGTGAAATAAATCTTTTGTTTAAAAGATTTAATATGGTAATTGGTTTAAACCATTCGAATGAAAGTTTTGAATTATTAAGTTGTGACTTAATTGAAATCCCATATCAATATGTTTTAAATGTTGCGCTCACTATTCGGTTTAGCCGAGAGAGGACCTTTGTGTCGTATAACCCATTCCGAATATGTGATTCGACGTATATGGATAGCATTTGAAGACCGGTGTTGAAGACCGGGTATTTGTGAGAATGATAGGATAACCTATCGATTGTCTCTGCACCGAGTAGCTACGGTATAGAGATTTCCTAAGTGATGGGAAGTTCGATCGGGATTGTGAATACCCGGATTGCAAGGACTTCTTTGGAAGTGACTTCGGTTCTGTTCGAACCCGGAACAGACTTGTATGGATTGTATGTCTGACATTACACTTTGAGGTATAAAGCAGATTTCTTTCAAATACATTCCTGTTGGTGGCGGAGAATTTATTCTCTTCGCTTAACACCCTTCTCTGAGACGTACGAGCTCAGCGGTTATGTAGTTGAAGGTTATCAGCGATATACTCCCAATTTGGTAGTGTGGCATGCTGAGTGCTGCTGTGTGTTGATGATCATTTGTTGATCATTTGTGATCAGAGCATGGCTTTGGTATAAAGCGTAGCTTTGTGGACGAGACTACATCAGGACCTCACACCCCGGAAATGGTCGAAACAGGAAAGATGCGGCAAGGTCATGAGGGTCGCGCCCTTTAGGGTGTGTCATTCCCTTCTGGTAAAGGGTGATATTAGGTATGGAGCCCTGATGTTTAACCTATGTGGTTGCTCCAATCTCATTTACTGTGTGGTTGTTGCTTAGAGGCGCCTCGGATAAAGGTCCCAAAGGACCGGGGAGTGGCATGCTCGAGTAGTAGTTACCTAGTTACAGAGGTAACCCGGGCTTGTGTTGGCAGAGTTCCGGTTAGGTTCTCGGGACGTCCCGCCAGAGGCGATCCCATGTGGCAGTAGGAAGTTCCTTAGCCTGACCATTTGTTGGAAAATCCAATCAAAACAATATGAGCCTTGTACGGTTTTAGTTGTATTACCTGCCATGGAATGTGGTGGTAACCTGCCATTGAACATGGTAGCTATAGTAGGCATAGTGCGGAATGCCTATGTTGGCTAAGATTTATATTCTACTTTCAAAATGTTTTCTGCACTTTGCACTTATAATAGTAATATCAAAGAACTTTCTACGTATTAAGCATGTTTGACTATCATAAGAAGAAATCTCCCCCAATTCTGCGTTTGCATTGTGTGTGTGGCGGGAGGTCTTATGGTAGTTTCATTTTCTAAAAGCATATCAGATTTTCTTTTATAAATCTTGTTTTATTTAAAAGATAAACTGTTTTTGTTGCTCACACCAGTCCCATGACTGACCCGGAGTTTATTGTTCCATTCCTAAACTCTGGGTGCTCACTATTTTCCACACGAGCAGTCTAGAGTTGGGTTTTTCAGATAGTTAGCTTCAGTGGATTATCTGGAGTCAGTTCAGTCTTTGGACATGACTGACCTTGCTTAGCTTGGTGCATTGTTATTGGGAGCTCGAGCTATTTCTGGATTGGTTTGGGGAGATGGAGTTGCAAGTTTTGGGCTTCTTTCTTGAAGACTATCTTAGAGTTATTTGTTCCGCTGCTGGTGTTAGTTGTTTTCTTTTCCGCTGCTATTTTATTGTATCATATCTCTGTTGTATATCGATATCTGTTGTATCTATGTTGTATATCAATGTATTATGCTTTTTCTTCCGCTGTGTTGTTTACTTAATTGTGTTATAAGCTCCGGCTCACCAGGTTCGACGTTTGGTTCTACGGCATTTGAATATAGGTGACATATTCGGTGCCGATTTTCGAAGGTCGAGTCAGGATCGTCACATTTGGTATCAGAGCTGAGGGTTAAACTTTAGCTCAGGAGTATAACACGTTAAGTAGCTCATTAGAGATAGAGTGAAGTATCCCTAGAATGAGTAATCCCTAAGATATCCGTTTGTATGCCTCAGTAAATTCTCTTACTATCCACTGATAGTGAGTATGGGTGCAAGAAGAGAATGAGATAGGGGACAGGGAAATACGACTATAATTGGTCAATGCCCTGCAACAGTGGAAACAATCTTTTTCGTATCAATTTTCTTTGATTCATCTTCCAAAAATTCTTTTGACTGCTTCATGACAGCTTCAGAAGAAGTTTCAGTGTGATGATGGCCCTACGAATCATTGTAGGAAATCCTTATTTTGTATCTTCATCGATTTCTTATCAGTTTTCGATTTGAACTTTAATAAATATGAATAAATTGGAAATTTGAAATTGAAAATTTAAATAATTTGGAAATTTTAGATTGAGTTAACTCGATTAATAGAATATGAAGGATAATTTGAATTGAATCGGTAACACAATATCGTTTAAAACCGAATTTGAAATTCTATTGTAGTTACTTGGGTTGATCGAAGTCCAAAGAGGGACAAATTGGTATATATTTTAAGGTATTCCGACTTGAATTTGGAATTCATATCTTGTGTTTGGGAAAAATTATAGAAGATTAGATCTATCTCTGTTGTTCAGCATCTCTTGTCAATTCTTCGATGGTTCCTGGTAAATACAGGAAGAAGATTTGATATATGTGTATGGGACATAAACTCCAAATAGGCCAAAAATGTTTGTTTGGATGTATTGGTTGTTTTGTTTTCTTTGGTTGCTATGGTTGATAGATATACCTTGGTTTATAAACTAAAATTTTTGAAATTTACCCAAAAGTAGACAGATATGTGAATACAATTTGAGTCCGGAAATATTTTACGAATGGTTGGTTATCCTTCGAACTAACCAGTGCTTTGCATGTTTCATAAATTTATGACCCGAGTATCCTGTGTAGTATTATATGAGTTATTTCTCATATTGTTGATATTCTTATTTGGTAAGCCAAATGCAGAATTTATGTCTAGATGATCTCGAAGGATATTTCTCTATCTTTCATCTATCTTCGTTATCTCTCTCTGGTAAATTTCGGGGACGAAATTTCTTTAAGTGGTGAAGTCTGTAACGATCCCGAGTTTTAATTTATTTTAATTTGACAATTAATTTAATTTCTGAATATAAATCGTGAATTGATTGAAAATTTATATATAATGTTAGTTAAATTAAGGATTAATTGAAATTAATTTGGATATTTGAACACTTGTATATAAAATAGATTGGAAATTTAATTTGGGATTTAAAAGCAAATATCTTAGAAAATAATTTTTTATTTGGATTTTGATATAAGGTTAAAACAAAACATTTCAAATAAATTATAATTATATAAAATATGAAGTGAACATATTAAATAATTCTAGAGTTTTGTAAACTATGAAAAACTAAAAATAAAATATATCTTGTAAACGTTACCATAAGTATGAAAACAAGTAAAAGATATGTATGTAAACTTGAAATAAACTTTGTAAAACACAAAGTGAATACATAAGAGAAAATAAAAGCAAAGCAAATAAAAAGAAAAGAAAAAAATTACCTATGTAAACATGTAACGAGCAAGAACAAGTAAAAGAAAAATAAGATAAGAATGAGGCTTGCAAAAGAAGGAACAAATAAATATGTTATACAAATATCTTCAGACATAGTACAACAGCATTTTGATTGTGTAAACATAATTAGAAACCAAAGCATTTAATTTCCATCAACTCAGCCTACTATTAAGTAAATCTGGTCAAAGTAAAACCAAGAAAATAATTGTCCAGTTAATACCTTCCCATACTACAACTGTTATCTTATATATATGTATGTATGCGTGTTCATCTTTTAGTTAGTTTGTTCAGTAAGCATAGTAAACCAGAAGCTAAGAATAAAACTGAAGTAAACAAAGCTCAAGTTAAAACAAAATTTAACAACACAAACTGAAACCAAAGATTAAAGAGATGGACTTCACTTCAGCTTGCAAGTTTCAATCAGTTTCAATGTCAAGATGGCTCTATTCTTCTTCTTAATCACTGTGAGTAAACAAGAAATTTTTAGGCTTTAAGTTATTTAAAAATAGTTCAAGTTTATAGATAATCTTGATTATATATATGCTTCAGTTTGAATACATGTATGTGATGCTCTGGACATCTCTGATGATCATTACAGGTTGTATATTTTCTTCAAATTACGATTTGTTCTCAACAGATTATTATAGAGCTTTAAGCTTTTAAACTAAACAAGATGTTTAACTTAAATTTAGATTTCTAAAAGCTAACTGAACCTTGTTGTAAAATATAATCACTGTAGTTTTGTTTGCAAGCATCAAATGATAATTTGATAAATGGATAGTTCCAAAATATTAAGTCAAGTTTATAGTTTAAATTCCTACTGCAAAATATGATTTTTAAAACTAGAAATAAGATTTTTGGCTTAGTAATTTCAGAGCAATTTGAACGTGAGCAAATATTGCATTTTTATCAATTACTGGTGAATGATCCATTAATAAAGGTTGAAATTTGGTATGAAGATAGTATGATCATCTATGATTTTGAGAAAAATGCGAAATAATTTTTGTATTGTGTGAATTTGAAGAACGAGACCGAGTTACGGTTTTTTTGTCGAGCTTTTGAACTTGACTGTAAAAATGGGGAGTTCGTCATCACTTCGTGATCGAGTGTCACGAAAATTTAGGGAATGGAGGATGGTCGTGTTGACGAGGCGTGGACGAAATATGGGCGATGCCGATGATCCCTGCGGTTATGGCGAGGGGCTTTTCCGAGTGTTTGTTACAGTTTTTTTTTTGTGCGAACAACTAATTTTTGAATTCGAATTTTTGTTTGCGGTTTGAGTTTGGATTACGAGCTTGGTGATGATTTGTGGCTTGTTTACGTTATCATGGTTCACCGGAGAAGGGTGATGCCGCCGTGCACGTGTACGGCGGCGGTGATACGTGTCAGTGAGGTGAAGCCATGGGCGTGAGTCGTTCTCGAGAAATATGGGGAACCGCTTCGGGTTTGTATTCGTGTTCGAGTGTCTTGATGCTTGAACTTTTGCTTAAGTTAAAACTTAACTTGCTGTATAAAAAAAAAGTGAAGTGGAAGAAGAGTTGCGTACAGGGTGTGTTCTCGGGGAAACTAGCGTGCGACTCGAAGCATATTGGATGTTGGCTCGGGTGTGAGTTACCTGGCTTTTGATAGCAGGTCCTGTTTCTTTGCGAAAGGAAAAAAAAAATTAAAACTGATTTTTTTTTCAAACAGAGTTAAAACTGAGGTTTTAAAACAAATGTTAACTGTGAACCGAAGTTAGTTTTGAAGCTTAACTTTGAAATAAAGTTTATTATATTTAAATTGTTTATTACCTAAAGAGTTTAAGTATTTGAGTGTATTAAAATAAAATTTGGATTTTAAAACAAGGTTTAAAAACAAGTTATCAAATGTGGAAGAAGAAAAAAACTTGAATTTACAAGTTAAATAATTTATGTATTTTAAAATATGAATTTACATAGTTAAGTAAGTTAGTTAAAACCTTTTCCTATATAAGTTTCTTATATAAGAAATGAATGTTCTTTATATTTATTTTAAGATTAATAAAGTAATTTAAAATTTGATTTAAAATTTAAAAGGATAATCATTTTGAGTCTTAAGTTCAAAATTGAAATTTAATGTAAGCTCAAAAGTAAAATGTTTTAAATACACTTTACCTTAGAGATAATTAAGGTAATTAAATGATTTAATTTATAATATAATTAAAGAATAATTTATTTAATTTATAAATTAATGATTTAGATTTAATCTATAATTAGAGATTAAATAAAAATTGATTAGGAAATGTTATTAGTTTATGAAGATAATTAATTAAGGATTATTAAGTATTAGTTAAGGCGATTGGTCTTAATAAATAATTAAATTAATTAATTTAGGTAATCAATTATAAATTGTTAAGTGTAATTACTTAATCAGAGTAATTAAGGATTAATCACTTATAGTAATTTATTTTGGATATTTTGATTAATTAAAGTTAATCAATTATGTAATTGGTTTAAAAGGTTGATTTAATTAATATGCTTAATTAAGAATAATTTAATTAATTAAAGTGTTTGATAAATTTATTTATGTCAAATGATTTGAAATTAATTCATCAGGATTGGATAACCAATTCATAAGTTATCAATTTAAATTGGAAATAAATTGAATTAATTAGGGATAAACCATTAATCCTGCTTATAAACGACTATTGAATTCTTGACCTTACTTATGAATGCGTATATTATATGAAATGCCTTGAATTGATTGTCCGATCTGGTTTGAGATATTTTGTTATGTAGATTGAGTTGTGTATGATTTATTCATTTATTTACATTTGCATATTATCTGTGAATTTGTGAATGGACGATAAGCGTTATAATTTATATCGCTTATCAACTATATTTCTGTGTTTTGATCCATGATGATTGAATGTTGTTGCACTATTGTGCTAAACCCCTGGACCACACTTATACACACACAATATGGATTTCACGAGAAAATCGATTAAGTCACAGATTTTGAAATAGTTTCGAATTTGAATTCTAAATACAAATGGTTTTGGAAATATTTGGGATTAAAGTGAAAAGCTTTTGAAATGGAATTTCAAAGATGAAATTTATTTTGAATAACTTGAGTGGGTTTTGAAATTTAAATAATTTGATTTAAATTTGAATTCAATATTTAAAATTGAATTCTATGATTTGGAAACTAGGGTTTAGAAAGGTTATTCAACTTATAAATAAGTTTATATGGGTTAAACTATTTTAAAGGTAACGATTTAGGGGATTTGCATTTAAATTCAAAGGCTTTAACTCATGTAAATAAAAATTTGGATATTTCTGAAACGAAAACTATTTGTTTTCATATAATAAAAGCTTTCATATAGGAAGTGAACTTCCAAATTGTGTTAAAAAGGATTTCAAGTTGAAAATGAAAATGATTTTTCGAGTTATGGAAACGGTTGGAAAGCTATAAGTTAAATCTTTAATTTAAAGATTTAATGAGTTAATCCAATTAAAATGGGAATTGATTTGAAATTCGCAAATGGAACTTTGTGAAAATGGGTGATCATGGTGAAATAAATCTTTTGTTTAAAAGATTTAATATGGTAATTGGTTTAAACCATTCGAATGAAAGTTTTGAATTATTAAGTTGTGACTTAATTGAAACACCATATCCATATGTTTTAAATGTTGCGCTCACTATTCGGTTTAGCCGGGAGAGGACCTTTGTGTCGTATAACCCATTCTGAATATGTGATTCGACGTATATGGATAGCATTTGAAGACCGGTGTTGAAGACTGGGTATTTGTGAGAACGATAGGATAACCTATCGATTGTCTCTGCACCGAGTAGCTACGATATAGAGATTTCCTAAGTGATGGGAAGTTCGATCGGGATTGTGAATACCCGGATTGCAAGGACTTCTTTGGAAGTGACTTCGGTTCTGTTCGAACACGGAACAAACTTGTATGGATTGTATGTCTGACATTACACTTTGAGGTATAAAGCAGATTTCTTTCAGATACATTTCTATTGGTGGCGGAGAATTTATTCTCTTAGCTTAACACCCTTCTCTGAGACGTACGAGCTCAGAGGTTATGTAATTGAAGGTTATCATCGATATACTCCCAATTTGGTAGTGTGGCATGCTGAGTGCTGTTGTGTGTTGATGATCATTTGTTGATCATTTGTGATCAGAGCATGGCTTTGGTATAAAGCGTAGCTTTGTGGACGAGACTGCATCTGGACCTCACACACCGGAAATGGTCGAAACAGGAAAGATGCGGCAAGGTCATGAGGATCGCGCCCTTTAGGGTGTGTCATTCCCTTCTGGTAAAGGGTGATATTAGGTATGGAGCCCTGATGTTTAACCTATGTGGTTGCTCCAATCTCATTTACCGTGTGGTTGTTGCTTAGAGGCGCCTCGGATAAAGGTCCCAAAGGACCGAGGAGTGGCATGCTCGAGTAGTAGTTACCTAGTTACAAAGGTAACCCGGCCTTGTGTTGGCAGAGATCCGGTTAGGTTCTCGGGACGTCCCGCCAGAGGCGATCCCATGTGGCAGTAGGAAGTTCCTTAGCCTTACCATTTGTTGGAAAATCCAATCAAAACAATACGAGCCTTGTACGGTTTTAGTTGTATTACCTGCCATGGAATGTGGTGGTAACCTGCCATTGAACATGGTAGCTATAGTAGGCATAGTGCGGAATGCCTATGTTGGTTAAGATTTATGTTCTACTTTCGAAATGTTTTCTGCACTTTGCACTTATAATAATAATATCAAAGAACTTTCTACGTATTAAGCATGTTTGACTATCATAAGAAGAAATCGCCTCCAATTCTGCGTTTGCATTGTGTGTGTGGCGGGAGGTCTTATGGTAGTTTCATTTTCTAAAAGCATATCGGATTTTCATTTATAAATCTTGTTTTATTTAAAAGATAAACTGTTTTTGTTGCTCACACCAGTCCCATGACTGACCCGGAGTTTATTGTTCCTTTCCTAAACTCTGGGTGCTCACTATTTTCCACAGGAGCAGTCTAGAGTTGGATTTTTCAGATAGTTAGGTTCGGTGGATTATCTGGAGTTAGTTCAGTCTTTGGACATGACTGACCTTGCTTAGCTTGGTGCATTGTTATTGGGAGTTCGAGCTATTTTTGGATTGGTTCGGGGAGATGGAGTTGCAAGTTTTGGGGTTCTTTCTTGAAGACTATCTTAGAGTTATTTGTTCCGCTGCTGGTGTTAGTTGTTTTCTTTTCCGCTGCTATTTTATTGTATCGTATCTCTGTTGTATATCGATATCTGTTGTATCCGGATGTTGTATCTATGTTGTATATCAATGTATTATGATGTTTCTTCCGCTGTGTTGTTTACTTAATTGTGTTATAAGCTCCGGCGCACCAGGTTCGACGTTTGGTTCTACGGCATTCGAATATAGGTGACATATTCGGTGCCGATTTCCGAAGGTCGACTCAGGATCGTCACATTAAAACATAAGGTTAGCATTAAAATCACTTCTATACTCCCTCTGATTGTTATAAAATGAATGTGAAATGTTGTTTCCAAATTCAAAATTTTCCTTTTTTATAAAATTTTACTTATCTTTAAAATGAAACGTTCATTTTATTTTTCTCAAACTGTTCTTTTATTTTCATTAAAAACGCTCTTTCTATTTAACCCAAAAATGTACGTTTCTTATATTAAATGCCATAAATTTCAATTAACTTCTCTTTCCTTTTAATTTAAAGATTCCTCGTATGGATTAGATGTTGCAAATTCCACACTTTCAAAGCTTTAACTTCTATTTCAATTGTTTATAGATTATACATTAAATCTTCCAAAATTTTCAATGAAATTAGCTTTCCATTTATTTTCAATACATTTTTCTTATGGTATAATTATTTTGTTTCATATCTATTATCCAATTCCCTATTCTTAAATGGATAAAAAAATTCATTGAATTTGCAAGCTATCATAATATTTTTACATTCCATCTAACTTTCTATTAACGTAATAATTAAGTATTAAATTTCATTTATTTGCCATAAATCCAATTATTGAATTTTTCTATACTTCAATTAAATTAAAAGTCTTACTTTCCATTCTTTTAAATTCAGTCAATCATTATCTTATGGGTACATTTTACATTACTGTAAATCCAAATTCCCTAATATTTTCCAGTAATCAACTAAATTATATCAACGTAGTGATTAATTACGTTTATTTCAATGGATTTAGATCTAATTCACTAAATTATATACATAGGTAAACAATTAATAGTTATCACAATAAGCCAAATCTACTCCCATTCATGCCCTATTATCAATTGACAAAAATAAAATTTCTTACCTAACATTGATTATGTCAAATTACATTTTACTGCGTATTATTTCATCAATTGAATTTATTTTCCAATTTGCTGATTTCAATCAATTAAACTTTACCACCTATTTCAATAAATTGGTATGCACAAATTTAGCTATTTAATCAAATTTCAATTTACGGTACAATTATCATGGTTTATATCATATTGCATTAATATCCTTATTTTATCTTAGATTTCCTCTACATTTCCTTTAACGTAAAACTTAACTGTTATATTTCATTTATTCACAATAAATTCAATTATTGAAAGTTTTTTCTTTTCAATTAAATAAATAAATCTAGCTTTCAATTCTTTAAATTAGCCAATTGTCATATTATAAATGAATTTGACATTATTTTCAAATATTACTTTATATTAACATTAACGTCATAATTTGTTAATATTTATTGCAATCGGTTACGAGTTATACTTTAATACACTAAATAAATGAATGGTTAACCTAAATTGTAACAACCCTGTATTTTGCAACTATTTTATTGTATATTTTAATTATTTTTAATGTAAAATTTTGATTTAAAAACTTATTTTACTTATTTGAAATGATTAAATTTATTATTTAAATATAATCTTGATTTTTATGAGTTATAATTCCAAACTTGTGTAAGTTGAATATTTTCGTAAAATGCTGATTTTGGTCAAAATAGTCAAACTGTGACTTTCAACTTAAAATTTTAAAAGTTTAAAAATTTAATATTTTTCATTTATTTAAAGACTTTGGCTTTTGTTTTCTTAAAAATCTAATTTTGGAAATTTTCTTGAAATGATTTCTGATCATTTGTCCAAATAAAAATAAACAATGTCTGAAAATTTGATTTGGATAAAAAGTGTAACTTTAATAGAAATTATAAATTTTATAATTCTAAAGGCAAAATTTTCATCTTGAACTGTATACAATTGTGTAACATTTGTTTCACTTTTGTTTTGGTCAGATTTGTTGTATACTTTTTTTTTTTAAAAAGTTAGTATTAATTAGTGTGAAACGGGAAATAAACTTTACATTTCTTTTACATATGTTTACATCTGTTTCTTAACTTTATATTTAACAATCAATTGGATGAAGATAAATCAAATGTTATTAATTATGGTATAATAGCTATTAAATTTTGGTTTAAAGTGATGGTTTCTTTTTCCTAATAGAAACGTTAGTATTTTAAATTTATTTAATAAGAGAAACAAAATAATTTGTACGTTACTTTGGGCATATATTTAATTATTGCTCTTGCCTTTTCGTTATCTATTTGATTTTTTTCTTGCGTTAACAATGCAAAGTTTTCAGCCGTATATTCTCTTTTGAGAATCCAAAATCTTGCTCAAATCTTGCCTTAAATCATTTCCGTGTGTGAATTATTTCTTTCCCTCTTGCCTCCCATACGTTTCCACCTATTGGATACAATTAAATTGCCTCTACCGTTCAAGCATTTTACTCTTGCCTCCCCTCTACATAAATTAGTGAGCAAATGTTAATATATATTTCACGTTCAAAAGTTCCATACCACAAATTATTCATTTTGCTTCCATCAAAATTTGCGTGAGCATCTCTTGAAGGTATGAACCGGCGCATGCTTTTCCTTTCATTTTTTTTGCTCTTTTTTCTTTCTTTCTGCTTTTCACTCTTGTTTTATTTAATTTTTTCTCCTTTCATTGTTTTGCTTTATCCTATTGCATGGCACCGTGCTTGGCCATTCACCATATTTTTCCGACCCTACCCATGCCAGACCACCGAGCCTTGTTTGAGAAAAAAAGGAATGAAAAAAATTCCATTTTTGTCGCCTTTGTATTTTATTTTTGAAGTAATATTGCCACCGAGCATTGTTTTGAAAAAAAAAGGGAAATGAAAAAAAGTTGCTTTTGTCACTCTGTATTTTTGAAGTTATAATCTATTTTCCACTGGCCCTTGTTCTGGAAAAAAAAATGAGAAAAAAAAAATTTGTTTTGTCACCTCTGTAATTTGGCATTCTAGTCTATATTCCCTCTGCCCTTTTGTTTGAAAAAAAAAAGAAATGAACAAAATTTGTTTTGTCACCTTTGTTTTGAAGTTATAGTCTATTTTAAAAGTGGTCTTGTATTTTTGAAGTCATAGTTTATTTTGTTTTTATAAAATTAAATAGAATAGGAAATTTGAAAGGCCTTAAACTTTCTATCTTTCTGTGGGCCTTTATCGTCGACCCTTTTACTTTTAACCTAACCTTTCACCAATTAACCCTAACACCTCCTCATATCATCTCCTACCACTTCACATTTTTGTGCTTGCCATGCCTTTGTGATGCCAAACCAGATCCTGTTCCACTTGAAAACATGTGTGGCCAAGCCCTAAGCATGTATGGCTGAGCATACATGGAGTTGTGATCAAGCAAAAGTGGTTGAAAAGCTTGGTAATGTCATTTGTTGCTTCTACTTTACTATTGTTCAACAAATCTTTATATTGTATGCATATGTTTATATGGTCTTGTTTATTTGTTGTATACAAGATCATTATCAAGGCTTTCCATTCATTCAATTCAAATCGTGTTTGTCGTGCTTTTGGAATCGCTCTTGTGTTTGTTGTTTTGGTCTCTAGCTTCGAAAAGGTGAGTCTTTCTCACTCTGACATATATACTTATGAAAAGTGGATTGATGACAAGTGTTTAGTAATGTAAAATGTTTATGCAAGTTAATGATGATCATATGATATGCTATGCTGTGTTATTACCATGTCATTACCATGATAAAACTGTTAATTTTCACCTGACATCTGATACATGACTGTATATTGTGATATTGACATTGTTTATATTATTACTGTATATGATCACACTGCAAGTTCCCTGTTAGGATAAAAAAATCATTATGGGCTGAAATGATAGGCCTGAGTTATTTTATTTATTTATTTAAACTTGGGATTGCGGGTTTGAAATGATAGAACCCGGATTTTTACCTTTTAAACTGTGGATTGAAATGATACATATCCGTATCACTTGACCTAGGTTAGAAAACTATATACAGACCCGTGGTTATTCTATAAAGTGCTTTGAATATTTTAAGTATTTTAAAAATATAAAATTATGAAATTTGATTTAAATAGATTTTGAAAGGTTTTAAAATAAATAAATTATGATTTTTCTATGTGTTAAAAAGGTAATTTATGAATGGATTAACAGGATTTTGAAATATAACTTATGTTTGAAATTTGGAATTTTGACTAAAAATGATATTTAAGTTACATGAATAAAATGGACTTTAATTTTATTTGGAAATGGTAAATATGATAAATTGATTTATATTTGAATTTAAGTGATTTATTTAAGAATTATTGATTTTCTATAAATTTAAGTGGTTGAATAAATGACTGTTGAAAATGAAATTTTAAAATATAACTTGACTTGAAAATGTGAAATTTGAGTTCTAACTAAAGATGTTAAATTAATCAAATAAACTGAAAGTTAGTTAAATTTGTAAAATTGTAATATAAATCTGAAACGTATAGGTTTTAATTTATGAAAGAAACGTATAGGTTTTAATTTATGAAAGAAACGTATAGGGTTTAATTTATGAAAGAAACATATAGATTTTAATTTATGAAAGAAACGTATAGGTTTTAATTTATGAAAGAAACATATAGGGTTTAATTTATGAAAGAAGCATATAGGTTTTAGTTTATGAAAGAAACGTATAGGGTTTAATTTATGAAAGAAACGTATAGGGTTTAATTTATGAAAGAAACGTATAGAGTTTAATTTATGAAAGAAACGTATAGGGTTTAATTTATGAAAGGAACGTATAGGTTTTAATTTATGAAAGAAACGTATAGGTTTTTATTTATGAAAGAAACGTATAGGTTTTAATTAATGAAAGAACGTATGGTGTTCTAATTAATGATAGGAACATGTAAATTTCTAATTAATGAAAGAAGGTATAAGTTTTAATTAATGAAAGAAACGTATAAGTTTTTAATTAATGAAAGAAACGTGTAAAGTCCTAATTAATGAGAGAACATGAAAGTTTAAATTAATGCAAGAACATGTAAAGTTTTAATTAAGAAAGAAACATGTAAAGTTTTAAGTAGTGTGGTATTGATTTAATTAATAAATGTTCATCATTGTAATAGGAATATAAAATTTAAAACGTACATTTGACACGTAGATTTTAATCAATGTAATGGTGTATTTTAAATTGATTAAAATGATAAATGTTACTTATTGTAATAATAATGTAAGTTAATAAGGTGCTTTTAACTTAACATAAGAATTTCGGTTTAAATTGTATATTACAGTAAGAAAGTTTATTTAACTATAAGGCTATGATAAATTGACATGTTAAAATTTTAAGCTTATCAATACTTTGATTATATACAATGTAAAGTGGAAAGTAGTACATTCCAAAAATGCTATGATTCCTTAAGGTAACATTTCCAAAATGCTATGATAATTTAAAGGAATATTTCAAGTTTAATAAATTTAAAGAAATATTCAACGATTTGAAAATTTGGGTTTTATTTGAATGATATAATATTGAATTATTTTTGAAATGGAAATGATACAATTTTGATGTTGTTTTGAAATGAGTATGATATTTTGGTCTTGGAAGTATAAATTATTTGAAATAAATATCCATGGGTTATAATAACGATTGGTTGTTAAAGAGACCGGGATCGGATATTGTCTTATAGCCGGCCAATACCGAAAACCACTTTAACAACTGTGTACGCGGTGGAGATTCCAGAATGAAGTAGGATGGTGGTGACGTTCTCGAGGTATATTACGTGGACCCAACTCCCGTGAGTTGGCATATATGACTAAAACAGGAGCTATACCGGGCTACACAAAGGGTCGCACCCTTTCATCGAGCATGCTCCATCGGAAACTATTCTATTACTGTTGATATTCGATTCGGTGGCGCCACTTTGATTCGGGGGTATTGTTCGAGGTGGGCGGAAGCTGCTGGCTTGCCGTCACCACCGGTCCGGGAGTGCAAACGGTGTATCCACCCTGGCATTGCCTCGCGTGTCGTGTCATATCCTTATATCGAGCCCACTTCGATTTTGATTTTAAAGATCCGACCTCGTTAAGGTTCACCGTCCCCTTAACGCTATTTTCTATATGATTACACTTTACTGATTAGACACTACTGTATATAGCGTATATTACTACATAGTAAATAGTTTAACGGATCCTTAGAGGATGGGCGGTCCCAAGCATCCTTTAAGTTACTGATGCATTTTGTTACTGTTCACTTGAGTTGATTTATAGTTTATAAGTATTTATTTCCTGACTCGAGGGTTTTGTGTTTTGCTTTACGCTCGGGTCAGATTGAGTGAGTTAGCATTCCAGATTCACCTTCGGCGTTGGAGCTTTCCTTGAAGATCCAGCCTTCTATTTTGTTTCAGTATCCAGTGTTTCGGTGATGTATCTTGTTACTCTTCTGTTGTATCTTATTTAACTCTGATGTATCTCATATTTATATAGTAGCTTCATGAACTACTATCTCTTTTTCTTCCGCTGCATTTTTATATACTCTGTGTCTGTGATCTGTGATTTTATTTACTGTATATTCTGAGATTTGCCAAATTTTTATTTACAACGCGGTATTTTGAGCTATCCAATTCCGGCATGAGTGTCTACCTATACACTTATAATGGATGCGAATGGTTGAAAATATCGGGTCGTTACAGTTGGTATCAGAGCTTTGGTTAGCTCTAGGCAATACTCAGCATATGGAGTAGATGTATTTACAGAATCACTTTCATTCGAGTTGAATCTCTCTCTTTTGACTCGATTCCTTTGAATTTTGGAACGTTCCCTGCGGTTCCAAAAATCCATTCTTATTCCCCGCTACTCATCTTCACTTGATTCTGGAGTATCCCATAACTCCACTTCGAATGATCTTTATAGTGAATTGGCGGTCCCGCCAATCTAAAAAAATTTCTTGTAAAAGGAGTGAAACTCCTTTGCAACAGCATCGATTCACCAAAAATTTTATATCCTCGGTTTAGATGCTAGTATCTCCTATTATCCCAAACTCTATCTCTTGAGGTCGAATGTAGATTTACCCCAGAAAATCCACTTCGATCTTATACTTTAAGTCACGGTTGACCCGATTAAGGTTGCCCGTGATTTATTTTAGCTTATCCGCCTCTCTACTCTGTATTTAATCATCTTATCTTTTGTTTCCAACATATTTTCAAACATTTTGAATTGTATTTGTCAATCTATATATTGTTTATATATTGTGTTGTTTGAGTTGTTGATGTTGAGTTGGGTTTCCAATCGATTCGTTTGATCAACGCTATCGATAGGATTTCTAAAACACTTTGACAGAACAAACTGACACGATATTATTTTAAAATTTGGTTAATGAAATAAAATTTTGATATATATATTTATGGAACTTAATAAAATGTTTCAAATTGATAATTTAAATGATAATACTTGATTTATCATTTATTGTTCTATAAATGAATTTATAAATAATTGTTTATAAATTTATATGGGAACTTAAATGAATTTAGAAAAAGAAATTTGAGAATTTAATTTCCGATGGTTCCAAACCTTTTGTTTAAAAGTTTAAAGGGATATAATATTTAAAATATTTTTAAATAGAAATTTGTTTCCAAAGAATTTTAAGTTTAAAATTAGTACTCTTCTCTTTGTCGCTGGAAAATAACTTCGGTGATGACTACAGCATCATCGACGTTCATTGTCGAGTTTCGAAGTGAAGAGACTGTTCTGTAGTCTTGCTACAGCTTTGTTTTGGGAAATTAAATTGATTTGAATTTCTAAAATATGACTTAATTTATAATATACATAGATATATGATTGAAATTTGATTTGACATGTTATATATATTATTACTTATTTCTAAATGGTTTGAAGAAATCGGAAATTTAATTCTTAAATTTTATTTTTAACAATAATTTCAATTATAAAAAGAAAATCAAAATTTTTTGGATAAATGATTAAACTTGAGATAATTGAAATGGAAAGTTTTATTTGTATGACACAATTCCATTCCAATATAACTTACCTTAATTTCAGAAGTTAACAATGTAATTGGGTAATATACAATATAAAAAGACTTTATAAATAAAATTTTGGTGGTTATAATAAATGTTATACACTTAAATTTTAATTATAAAATGATTAACATAGGTAAATATAATAAAGGGTAATTGAATAACTTACAATAAAATGATGTTAAAAGAACTAAGAATAAAAGAAAGCAGTTATAATAAGTGTAAGTATATTGAACATGAGTGATAAATATATTGAGAGGAATAAATTTAATATTTATTAGGAATAAATAAGAATAAAATTTATTAAATACATTGTGAGTGTAATAAATGATTATTTTTCTAACCCATGGTTTTAAAAAAAAAATTGTTAATTTAAGATGATTGGATAATAAGATAATGAAATTTGAGATTGTTAAGATTTATGTAACTTGTGTAAAAGTTTATTTTCTATTTAAGTTGAAATCTCCATGCTTTCAAATTCATTTTCTTATTTTGTTTTTCAAACTACCTTTTGGTTGTTCTTGTCGTCCTCATCTTGCTATAGATTGGTATATGCATCTTTCTATGATCTTTCTGTTTAGAAATCTTTCTATAATCTTTAATAATCTCCACCTTGTAAAACTTACCTATAACAACAGTTATTAGGTATAACTTCAATCTTCTTGTCATCTTATCTTAATCCTATTTCACTCTATCTTTTCTGTGCCCTTCCATACCTCATTCCTTTTCGGGGACCAAAAGTTTTGAGTGGGGGAGAGTGTAACAACCCTGTATTTTGTAATTATTTTATTGTATATTTTAATTATTTTTAATGTAAGATTTTGATTTAAAAACTTATTTTACTTATTTGAAATGATTAAATTTATTATTTTAATATAATCTTGATTTTTATGAGTTATAATTCCAAACTTGTGTAAGTTGAATATTTGCCTGAAATGCTGATTTTGGTCAAAATAGTCAAACTGTGACTTTCTACTTTAAATATTAAAAGTTTAAAATTTTAAATTTTTTCATTTATTTAAAGACTTTGCCTTTTGTTTTCTTAAAAATCTAATTTTGGAAATTTTCTTGAAATGATTTCTGATCATTTGTCCAAATAAAAATAAACAATGTCTGAAAATTTGATTTGGATAAAAAGTGTAACTTTAATAGAAATTCTAAATTTTATAATTCTAAAGGCAAAATTTTCATCTTGAACTGTATACAATTGTGTAACATTTGTTTTGGCCATATTTGTTGTATACTTTAAAAAAAAAAATTAGTAATAATTAGTGTGAAACGGGAAATAAACTTTACATTTCTTTTACATATGTTTACATCTGTTTCTTAACTTTATATTTAACAATCAATTGGATGAAGCTAAATCAAATGTTATTAATTATGGTATAATAACTATTAAATTTTGGTTTAAAGTGATGGTTTATTTTTCCTAATAGAAACGTTAGTATTTTAAATTTATTTAATAAGAGAAACAAAATAATTTGTACGTTACTTTGGCCATATATTTAATTATTGCTCTTGCCTTTTCGTTATCTATTTGATTTTTTTCTCGCGTTAACAATGCAAAGTTTTGAGCCGTATATTCTCTTTTGAGAATCCAAAATCTTGCTCAAATCTTGCCTTAAATCATTTCCGTGTGTGAGTTATTTCTTTCCCTCTTGCCTCCCATACGTTTCCACCTATTGGATAGAATTAAATTGCCTCTACCGTTCAAGCATTTTACTCTTGCCTGCTCTCTACATAAATTAGTGAGCAAATGTTAATATATATTGCACGTTCAAAAGTTCCATACCACAAATTATCCATTTTGCTTCCATCAAAATTTGCGTGAGCATCTCCTGAAGGTATGAACCGCGCATGCTTTTCCTTTCATTATTTTTTCACTCTTGTTTTATTTCATTTGTTCTACTTTCATTGTTTTTCTTTATCCTATTGCCTGGCACCGTGCTTGGCCATTCACCATATTTTTCTGACCCTACCCATGCCAGACCACCGAGCCTTGTTTGAGAAAAAAAGGAATGAAAAAGTTTCCATTTTTGTCGCCTTTGTATTTTGTTTTTGAAGTAATATTGCCATCGAGCCTTGTTTTGAAAAAAAAGGGGAAATGAAAAAAAAGTTGCTTTTGTCACTTTGTATTTTTGAAGTTATAATCTATTTTTCCACTGGCCCTTGTTCTGGAAAAAAAATGAGAAAAAATAAAAAAATTGTTTTGTCACCTCTGTAATTTGGCATTCTAGTCTATATTCCCTCTGCCCTTTTGTTTGAAAAAAAAAAGAAATGAACAAAATTTGTTTTGTCACCTTTGTTTTGAAGTTATAGTCTATTTTAAAAGTGGTCTTTTATTTTTGAAGTCATAGTTTATTTTGTTTTTATAAAATTAAATAGAAAAGGAAATTTGAAAGGCCTTAAACTTTCTATCTTTCTATAGGCCTTTATAGTCCACCCTTTTACTTTTAACCTAACCTTTCACCAATTAACCCTAACACCTCCTCATATCATCTCCTACCACTTCACATTTTTTGTGCTTGCCATGCCTTTGTGATGCCAAACCAGATCCTTTTCCACCTGAAAACATGTGTGGCCTAGCCCTAAGCATGTATGGCTGAGCATACATGGAGTTGTGGTCAAGCAAAAGTGGTTGAAAAGCTTGGTAATGTCATTTGTTGCTTCTACTTTTCTATTGTTCAACAAATCTTTATATTGTATGCATATGTTTATATGGTCTTGTTTATTTGTTGTATACAAGATCATTATCAAGGCTTTCCATTCATTCAATTCAAATCGTGTTTGTCGTGCTTTTGGAGTCGCTCTTGTGTTTGTTGTTTTGGTCTCTAGCTTCGAAAAGGTGAGTCTTTCTCACTCTGATATATATACTTATGAAAAGTGGATTGATGACAAGTGTTTAGTAATGTAAAATGTTTATGCAAGTTAATGATGATCATATGATATGCTATGCCGTGTTATTACCATGTAATTACCATGTTAAAACTGTTAATTTACACCTGACATCTGATACATGACTGTATATTGTGATATTGACATTGTTTATATTATTTCTGTATATGATCACACTACAAGTTCCCTGTTAGGATAAAAAAATCATTATGGGCTGAAATGATAGGCCTGAGTTATTTTATTTATTTATTTAAACTTGGGATTGCGGGTTTGAAATGATAGAACCCGGATTTTTACCTTTTAAACTGCGGATTGAAATGGTACATATCCGTATCACTTGACCTAGGTTAGAAAACTATATACAGACCCGTGGTTATTCTATAAAGTGCTTTGAATATTTTAAGTATTTTAAAAATATAAAATTATGAAATTTGATTTAAATAGATTTTGAAAGGTTTTAAAATAAATAAATTATGATTTTTCTATGTGTTAAAAAGGTAATTTATGAATGGATTAACAGGATTTTGAAATATAACTTATGTTTGAAATTTGGAATTTTGACTAAAAATGATATTTAAGTTACATGAATAAAATGGAATTTAATTTTATTTGGAAATGGTAAATATGATAAATTGATTTATATTTTAATTTAAGTGATTTATTAAAGAATTATTGATTTTCTATAAATTTAAGTGGTTGAATAAATGACTGTTGAAAACGAAATTTTAAAATATAACTTGACTTGAAAATGTGAAATTTGAGTTTTAACTAAAGATGTTAAATTAATCAAATAAACTGGAAGTTTAGTTAAATTTGTAAAATGGTAATATAAATCTGAAACGTAAAGGTTTTAATTTATGAAAGAAACGTATAGGTTTTAATTTATGAAAGAAACGTATAGGGTTTAATTTATGAAAGAAATGTATAGTTTTAATTTATGAAAGAAACGTCTAGGTTTTAATTTATGAAAAAACGTATAGGGTTTAATTTATGAAAGAAACGTATAGGTTTTAATTTATGAAAGCAACGTATAGGGTTTAATTTATGAAAGAAACGTATAGGGTTTAATTTATGAAAGGAACGTATTGGTTTTAATTTATGAAAGAAACGTATAGGGTTTAATTTATGAAAGGAACGTATAGGTTTTAATTTATGAAAGAAACGTATAGGTTTTAATTTATGAAAGAAACGTATAGGTTTTAATTAATGAAAGAACGTATGGTGTTCTAATTAATGATAGGAACATTTACATTTCTAATTAATGAAAGAAGGTATAAGTTTTAATTAATGAAAGAAACGTATAAGTTTTTAATTAATGACAAAAACTTGTAAAGTCCTAATTAATGAGAGAACATGAAAGTTTTAATTAATGCAAGAACATGTAAAATTATAATTAAGAAAGAAACATGTAAAGTTTTAAGTAGTGTGGTATTGATTTAATTAATAAATGTTCATTATTGTAATAGGAATATAAAATTTAAAACGTACATTTGACACGTAGATTTTAATCAATGTAATGGTGTATTTTAAATTGATTAAAATGATAAATGTTACTTATTGTAATAATAATGTAAGTTAATAAGGTGCTTTTAACTTAACATAAGAATTTCGGTTTAAATTGTATATTACAGTAAGAAAGTTTATTTAACTATAAGGCTATGATAAATTGACATGTTATAATTTTAAGCTTATCAATACTTTGATTATATACAATGTAAAGTGGAAAGTAGTACATTCCAAAAATGTTATGATTCCTTAAGGTAACATTTCCAAAATGCTATGATAATTTAAAGGAATATTTCAAGTTTAATAAATTTAAAGAAATATTCAATGATTTGAAAATTTGGGTTTTATTTGAATGATATAATATTGAATTATTTTTGAAATGGAAATGATACAATTGTGATATGGTTTTGAAATGAGTATGATATTTTGGTCTTGGAAGTATAAATTATTTGAAATAAATATCCATGGGTTATAATAACTATTGGTTGTTAAAGAGACCGGGATCGGATATTGTCTTATAGCCGGCCAATACCGAAAACCACTTTAACAACTGTGTTCGCGGTGGAGATTCCAGAATGAAGTTGGATGGTGGCGACGTTCTCGAGGTATATTACGTGGACCCAACTCCCGTGAGTTGGCATATATGACTAAAACAGGAGCTATACCGGGCTACACAAAGGGTCGCACCCTTTCATCGAGCATGCTCCATCGGAAACTATTCTATTACTGTTGATATTCGATTCGGTGGCGCCACTTTGATTCGGGGGTATTGTTCGAGGTGGGCGGAAGCTGCTGGCTTGCCGTCACCACCAGTCTGGGAGTGCAAACGGTGTATCCACCCTGGCATTGCCTCGCGTGCCATGTCATATCCTTATATCGAGCCCACTACGATTTTGGTTTTAAAGATCCGACCTCGTTAAGGTTCACCGTCCCCTTAACGCTATTTTCTATATGATTACACTTTACTGATTAGACACTACCGTATATAGCGTATATTACTACATAGTAAATAGTTTAACGGATTCTTAGAGGATGGGCGGTCCCAAGCATCCTTTAAGTTACTGATGCATTTTGTTACTGTTCACTTGAGTTGATTTACAGTTTATAAGTATTTATTTCCTGACTCGAGGGTTTTGTGTTTTGCTTTACGCTCGGGTCAGATTGAGTGAGTTAGCATTCCAGATTCACCTTCGGCGTTGGAGCTTTCCTTGAAGATCCAGCCTTCTATTTTGTTTCAGTATCCAGTGTTTCAGTGATGTATCTTGTTACTCTTCTGTTGTATCTTATTTAACTCTGATGTATCTCATATTTATATAGTAGCTTCATGAACTACTATCTCTTTTTCTTCCGCTGCATTTTATATACTCTGTGTTTGTGATCTGTGATTTTATTTACTGTACATTCTGAGATTTGCCAAATTTTTATTTACAACGCGGTATTTTGAGCTATCCAATTCCGGCATGAGTGTCTGCCTATACACTTATAATGGATGAGAATGGTTGAAAAATATCGGGTCGTTACATAAATAATTGTTACCATTTAACATTTACCTCCACTTACAAGCTATTATTAACACAAAGTTGTCATTGACTTAGCTCTAATTAAGCAAATTAGATGAATGGGTAAATTTTAACAATTATCACTAAATGCCAAATTTACTCACATTCATACTTAAATATCAACTACAATTTATTAAAATTACTTACCTAGCCTTGATTCAATCACATTGCAAATTTTTATATACTATTTCTCAATTAACATAACCTTTGAATTTAATTCCCAATTTATTTAATGCAATCAATTAAGACTTTCACAACTTAAATACATTCATTGGTTCGTAGTTATTTCATTAATGCACGCTTCATTCCATACTATTTAGTTATTTGCCAAGTATGTACACTAATTACTATTTATATTCTTAATCCATTTATTTTCTTGTGTACAATTGATAGCCAAACATACATTTAGATTATTTTCTATAATTGGAATTTTGTGCAAGTTCACAAATCATTAACCTTAAATTTGCATTGTTTCTATTAAATTTTCATTCACCTCCGTTACCCTTTTAATAATCATTGAGGTAACGTATAATTTCAACAATGACCATTTTAATTACTTTTCTAGCATTTATTGTAATAGGTTTTCATAATTTGGAATTCGCTAATTTAGTTAGCCTTAACGTTATTACATTAATTCTACATTCACTTTCAATTAATATAGAATTTAATTCTAATTACTTACCGTTTAACTCTGAAATTATTGGTTACCTTCAAAATTAGATAAAATTTGATTTGATTGTCATCTTCACTATGCCCATTATTACTTACTTAAAATTTATAATTTCACTCAAATATAACTTTACAATTTTTTCCCAATTAATAGGTATTGCACAAATATCGTTACTTATCAACTTGCATAAAGCTTTCCACATACATTTTCATTCAACTCTTATTCAATATATTTTATTTCAGCGTTCATTTGAATATTGCTTATAAAGTTATTTTTTCTTTTTTTCCATCTAAATTTAATTACTAAATTTTAATTTTAAATAACCAACTTAATTATTAAAATTCGCGGGTCGTTACACTCTCCCCCACTCAAAACTCTTCGTCCCCGAAAAGGAAAAGAAGCGAAAAGAAGATTTAAGAAATCAATATATCTTATTCAAAACATTAACTTTGCAAACAAATAAATTTACAAATTTAATTAATTTAGATAAAATATACCAATTTATAATCATTAAATCTTTTTATACTCAAATTAAATAAGTTTAGAAAACATTTCAAAATATTTTCTAAGTCCAAAATTTACGGAGGTTTTTGGCAAAGTCTCCTTTTTACGGAGAGGCTCAGGAAAAAATATAATATCAAATAACAATATACAATATATATTTTCCAAAATAGTATATATCCCAACACAGGAAAAATAATATAATAACGTTATAAACCGTAATCCGAAAACGTACCTATTTGTCGGGCAATTTACGCTAAATTATGAAAGCAAAAGCAGTAGCAATTGCTTCCATGACCTGTATTTCACTTATATAATCTAAGAGAGTTAATAATTATATAGAATGAAATATTTAAGTTGTTTTAATTACAATCAACCAAACCTATACAATAACAACCAATTGCAATCACAGCAGACAACCATCACATAGAATCAATATAATCAACCATTCATTCATATCAAACAAAACAAATAGTTGCTCAGGTACAAAGCTTCAAATTGTACAGGATGAAAAAATAAACTACTGAGTATGCCCTTCACTCAATAGTCTTAGGAGAAACTAAATAGATTATTCATTCATCCAAAAAAATTAATGTTTCCTTACCCAACAACCATAAACCAAACAACAACAATTCAAATCAAACTTACTTATTATTAATTTTATTTCATACATTAGTTGTTTGATTTCCTCTCTTTCATTCATTCAGTGATTCCTTTATTTATTTTCATTTATTACTTATAATATTCATTTTTTTCATTTTAATGTCATGTAAGTTTCTTCTTTATTGCATCATATTTCATTATAGTAGCATTTCATTTTATTTACTTAAGTTTAAAATCATCTATTTATGATACTTACCTTTAATTATATTTAAATATAGTAAAATTCCAATTGTAACTTAAGTTTCCAACAATTACAACATCAAATCCTTGTTTATTAAAAAATTTCATTAATTACGTTCATTACCTCAAATTTATTTCTTGTCTAATATCTATTACATTCTTCTTATTAACATTTCAACTTTTACTATTTGATAAGTCATATATATGATTTTTAAGAATGTAGTTTAAAAGTTATACAAGTTTTACCTCGTTTCTTTTAATTATTTTAATGTTCAATAATTGTATCCTTTATTTCATAGGTTATAATTTCAAATTTCATTTAATACCATTAATAACCTAGCATTAAATCTCTTATTTCATTTAGGGTTTCAATTATTAGTTAAATTCCGTTTCACTACATTAATTAAACTATTAATAAATGGAAACTTAAGAATTAAATACCAGGTTTAATTTCAAATTATTTTAAACTAATAGATAAATATACTTACAACTTATCTATTCCAAGTATATTTAAAATAAATTAAAAATTCACTTTTGTTTATCAAAATAAATCTGTAGTAAAACTACTACAATGGCCTTACCACTTCGAAACTCGAAAATGAAAGTCGATGATGCGTGCACTCATCACCGAAATTATTTTCCAACGATAGCGAGGGGAGGACAACTTAATCTTTCCAGAATTTCTTTAAAACCATACTTTTAAATTATACTGAAATATTTATATCAGAAAATATTTCTATATACTATTATTATATTTAAAAATCCTTCGAAAGCAATTTTTCAAAGGTCCCGGGCTAAAGTTCTAAAATTTCCAAATTTTATTTATTTTATTACCAATCTTATTTTGCTAAATTTTTTATAGATTTCATTACCTAACAACCAATATAATACAACCAAATATATATTATTTATAAAATTTTATTTTATATATAGAAAATATAATTGGAAAAATTATTTCATTCGCCTATAATAAAAACAAAATTATGTCGGTTTGTCCTATTAAGTGTTTAGAAATCCCTATTGATGTCATAGCGTCCCATGCATCAACCAAAATTTATAAATACGAAACAGAACAAATTAACACAATATAAAACCTTTTTATAAGCCTAACAAATACGCTCTCTCATCTATATACACTTAGTGTGATATCCCGAAAATTTTGACAATAACAAATTAATAATTTATGTCAAAATTTAATTGATTTGATCATATTGTTAATAATAAACTTGAATCAAATTTAATAATCTTCTTTAAAATAAATATTTAAAATTAATAATTGGTGGCTATGATTGTTAACATATGATTGATATATGCTTGTGTTTTAAAATTAAATCTTTAATTAAATTATTAAATAACCTTTGTTTTAAATTTCGAGGATGAAATTCTTTTAAGGGGGAAGGAATGTGATATGCCGGAAATTTCGACAATAACAATTTAATAATATATGTCAAAATTTAACTGGTTTGATCATATTGTTAATAACAAAGTTGAATCAAATTTAATAATCTTCTTTAAAATAAATATTTAAACTGATAATCTATTTTAAAGGCTAATAAATTATTTTATATTTGTAACGTATACATATCTGTATATATTATAACTAGATAAATCTTTGTTTTAAATTTAATATATATAGGCCTGTTTTCTTATTCTAACATTTTTGATAAATTAAAAATTGGATTAATTTGATATTAAGCTACTAAATAAATAACCATATGATTTTAATACTCAAGCTAAAAACTTGACTATTTAAAATTGATTTAAGCTTAAGTTTAAATATAAATAAAAGGTTTGTTTTGTTTTTATGCAGCTAATAAAATAAGTAATATATTAGGTAAGAAGACAAATGCTTTTATGAATTATTTTAATTTGATCATGAGTTATATTTAAACAGTATTAATGATGTAATGTTTTACAAATGGATTTTTGATACAAATAAAAATTGTTATCTTAAATTTATGTATGTGTATTTGATAGGAAAGATATGATTGTAAATTTGAAATAGCATCTTTCAAATATGTAATAAAACAAGTCTTAAATATATTAAACTTAAGTATAAATCCAATGTATGATATTAGCATAAGTATGAAAATAAATTAATAATCAGCAAATTAAGTATTTGATAATTAAAGTTTAAAAATAAAAGAGAAATAAAAATAAGCATAGAAATAAATACTTAGGCTAAAATTCATAGCAAAGACTAAAATAACTTTATATATTGGACATAAGTAAAGTACAAACCAGGCTTGAAATGTTTGTAATCTGTAGGCAAGACAAAGCAAAAGAAAAATTTATCAACATCAAAATTAGTAAGTTAGACAAAGGAAAACATTTTGTACTTAAGTATAAAAGCATATACAGGTAAGAATAAAAGAAAGAGGAAGTATGTATAGGCCTGTGGAGTTTTGTATGTTAGAATAAGCTAAGGAATAAGACAAGAGAAAATTTTATATAAGTAATATATACAAGACAAAGAAAATAAGACAAAAGAGAAATATCTTAACACATATAAAACCAGATATGTTTGAAACATAAAGTACTTTGTGGCATTTAATATGAGCACACCATTTGGTCTACTAGAGATGTATACATATCATTTCAGCCGGAATGCATAATACCATTTCACCCTACATTGAAGAAAATATCTCTGGCTTAAAAAAAAAAATATAACCTGAACAAACTACATCTTCTTGTACAAGCTTGTCTCGCTTATATTTATATGCAATGCCCTTTGTTCATTTTTCTTTCAAAACTTAGCAAACCAGAAAACATAAGTAAATTTTGATTTTTTCAAACTTAAACTACTTCTATAATCTGAAGCAAGATGTTAGCAGGAAATCAAAACAAAAAGCATGTTTTTCCAGTTTTAAAGAACAGTGCTCTTTGCATTCTCAAAGCTAGGTGAGTAACATAAAAATAAAATAGTTTAAATTTATAAATTTCTTTTGCATACTTATCTATGAGAATGTGTTTTGTGATGTTTATGTATACATAGGTCCCTATATATATGTATGTGTGCAGTACTGAGACTTTAGTGGTGCTCTGCAATGTTCCCAGACTTAATTTTTTTTTATTTAAAGTTATTTCCACATAATCTTGTCCGTGATAGGATCTGGTTGTCAACCAATAATGTTTGATTCAAATTGGAATAATTGTTTAAATTCTAAGATAGTTAAAATTCTGATGTTTGTTTCTGTAAATATTTAAAGCAACTGAGTATATCAAGTATAAATGAAAACTCAAACTATTTAAATTATAATTCCAGTATCACAAATCGAAAACCTCACACAAAATATGATTTTTAACACAAGAATTAGGATTTATAGTTTAGGATTTAAGGTGGGGTTGGAGTTTTTAAGGGTAGTGTGTTTCTGGGTTTACCTCGTGATCAAGAGGATGGGTGAGCTCGTGGAATTTCCTGGAGATGGAGGACCGATCATCGAAGTGGGGAAAATTGGTATATGGTCCGGCAGAGGGACGTGGTGGCGTCGGCAACGTCTTCTTCTCTGTAGCCCTAAATTTTTGTCATGTTGGAATTTCGTCTCGTTCTCCCTATTGGTGCGATCGAGTGTTACGTGCTTTTGAGAGGAGGTGGAGGGGACGTAGACATGGTGATGGCCAGAATTTTAGCATCTCTGGTGGACGAGGTGGCGAGAGCGGCGTACTTCCAGGTTTGGATTGTGTGTTGTCTGTGTTTTCAGGTTTGGCGCTCGAACCTTCATTTTTGATTTCGAGTTGGAATGGTCATGTTGATGGTTGCGAGGGGGTGATGGGGTGATGGATGGTGTGGAGAGATCATCAATGATGGTCTGCATCGACCATCGGCACCGTGCATATGCACGGTGCATTGTGTTGTGCTTGGAGTAGTTGTTGAAGGGGGGTACTCGAGTTTTTAAGGATTTGACTCGGGGAAAACTTCACGCGAACTCGAAGCACGTTCGAGCTTGACCCGGAGTAATATAGAGGGGGGCCTGGGTAAGTTGTGACAGGTTTTAAAAACCTGTAAAGTTTAATTTTCTTTAAACTGGGGTTTTAAAATGAGAAATAGATGTTTGACATAGGTATTTAAATAAAAGATGAGTTTGGATTCAAAAGAAGTTTGAATCTCAGTTTAAAATAAAATAAAGTTTAAAATTTTAAATTATTTGAAACCACTTAAAAAAAAAGGGGGATGGTTGCTCGAGTTTCAGTCGAGTGATTCGAGTGCTGACCCGAAGAAATTTGTGGTTTGCTCGAAGAATTTTTTTTTTGTTTATCTCAGGTATTTTGGCTACAGGTTTTAAAACTTGTAAGTTTTATAAAAATTTTAAAACTGGGATTTTAAATGAAAAAAAATACGTATTTACACAAAGTTTAAAACAAGATAAGTTTGGATTCAAAACGTAGTTTGAATCTCAGTTTTTAAGTAAATAAAGTTTTTAAAATTTAAAATTGTTTTAAACAAATTTGAAGGATAAAGAGAATTTTTAAATTTGATTCGAATTCAAAATAAAACCGTGTTTAAATTCTTGTAATCTTCTATTTTAAGAAAATTATCCTTTAAGTTGTAAAATAAAAAGGAGTTTGGGATTGTTAAGATTAATTTGATTTCATTTTAGATATTAAACTTAAAATGAATTTAAAAGTAAATGTAAATTAAATTGGTTTAAATACCTTATTAATGATAAATTGATCATCAAATAGGAAAATGTTTTAAAGACTTAAGGATTTGTAATTATCAGGTTAACTAAGTGGATAATTAATGACTTGAATTAATTAACTTAGAAATTAAGAGTTTAAATTTATTTAAAAGAGATATAGCTAATAAATTTAAGGTAAATCAATTTGTAATTAAGAATCATTGTAATGTCCCGGAAATTTTCGACTTTCGAAAATTCAACATCGATACTCACTTTATCGACTGCCGAGAAATCGAAGGCCGGAGACTCGAAATGTTATGGGTTTAAGAAAAAGAAAAGAAGAAGAAAGAGAGAAGAAGAGAGAAGATAGTAGAAAATAGAGAGAAAAGAAGACAGAAAATAGAACAAACAGAAAACAACTACAGAACAAACATCAGAATCTCACAATTCGCAGCGGAACAACATATAATAGATAAATGAATAATCTTTAAACAAAGAACTATAGCAGTTATTACATTACATTTCATTACATCAGAGTGTACAACATCAAACAATGCAGCGGAAAAGAAATAGTAGATACTAGTAATACGCCATGCCATCCAGCTTGCCTCCTGCAACTCCAGAATATCCAGATATCCTGATAAACCTAACTCTTGACTGCCCGTGTGAAAATTGGTGGGCACCCAGAGTTTAGGAAGGAAAACAATAAACTCCGAGTCAGTCATGTGACTGGTGCGAGAACTAAAACAGTTTATTTTTCTTTAAAATAAAAATAGAGGAATATTTTAAAAATAGATTCGCAATGCCTTTAAAAATGAGACTACCATAAGACCTCCCGCCACACACACAATGCAAACGCAGACTTGGAGGAGATTTCTTCTTATGTTAGTCAAAGATGCTTGATACGCATTAAAATCAAATCAATTTTGATATTATTATTAGTGCATAGTGTAGAAGATATTTCGAAAGTAGAATATAAATCTTAGCCAGCATAGTTACCATTATATTATGCTTACTATAGCTACCATTTTAAATGGCAGGTTCTACAACTAAAACCGTACAAGTCTCGTATTGTTTCTTTGGATTTCCAACGAATGATCAGGCCAAGGAACTTCCCATTGCCACATGAGAATGCCTCTGGATGGACATCCCCGAGAACCAAACCCGATCTCTACCAACACAAGGCCGGGTTACCCCTAACTGATTAACAACTGACCGAATATGCCATCCCCCGGTCCTTTGGGACCTTTCACCGAGCGCTCGCAATCAATTCACACAATCATAAAGTGTTATCCACATGAGTAAGTATCTGGGCTCCATACCATGATACCACCCTTTTCCAGAAGGAAATGCACATATCCTAAAGGGCGCTACCCCTCATAACCTTGCCGCATCTTTCCTGTTTTGACCATTCCGGGGTGTGAGGCTCGACGAAGTTTCGTCCACAAAAACATACTTTATACAAAATTCATGCTTTGGGTCAACAAATGATCATAGAAATGATCACCAAGATAGACGATCAAACAAATGATCCTATCACAAATAATCAAAAAAATGATCATTTCACAGCAACACTCAGTATGTCACATTACCAAATTGGGAGTATATCGCTGATAACCTTCAACTATATAACCTCTGAGCTCGTACGTCTCAGAGAAGGGTGTTAAGCTAAGAGAATAAATTCTCCGCCACCAACAGAAATATATTTGAAAGAAATCGGCTTTATATCTCAATTTGTAATGTCAGGCATACAATCCATACAAGTCTGTTCCGGGCTCGAACAGAACCGAAGGCACTTACAAAGAAGTCCTTGCAATCCGAATAATTTCTAATTACGTTCGGATTTCCCATCACATATGGAGATCTCAATACCGGGGATCAGCCAGTGTAGAGACAATCAACAAGAAACCCTTTCGTTTTCGAAAATATCCGGTCTTCAACACCGATCTTCGAATGCAATTCATAACGACGTATCACGTATTCGGAATGGGTTATACGACCCCAAGGTCCTTTCCCGGTTAACCCGAATAGTGAGTGCTTATTTTTAAAAAAAAATAAGTGTGGCATTCAATTTCACGCAAATCACAACAAATTCCTATTTAAGGGTAAATATTGATAGTCGGTTATTGAACTATCAATAGATATGCCAACATCACCAGATTCCAAATAATTTTCCAAATTATTTATTTTCCAAAAATATCTTTATAAGATATATATTCTCCATTCTTCAAGAATAAATAAATATTTATTTTTAAACCCAATTTCCCAATTTCATTTATAATTTCTATATTGAATTTACATTCCAAAAATATTTATGAATATACGATTTCCATTCGTTTTCAAATATTCATTTTCAATTTATCTTCAAAAAGATAAATTCAAAATATTCACTTAATATTGGAAAAACATTTCTATACTGATTAAAAATAAGTAATTCACAGATCTTTTTATTTTCTATACTTAGAAAATATTTAATATACCCTAATCGAAATTAAGTATATATTTCATTCTTTAAGGAAATCATTCACTTAAACATATTTATTTGGGCCAAAACGAATGTTACGTAAAACATCGTCACGACAACCCAAAATTACTAGTATAGGAATTCGAAATTAAAATAGATATATAAATCCCAATACTATACCAAATATTTCCTTTCGAAATCATTTACTATAACAACAGTGTTATAGTCCACCATTTCCTTTTATTTCTCGAAAACATCTATTTCAACAATAAATGTTGAAATCTATGGTTTCGAATCTCAACACCTTTTAAAACATCTTTAGATCGTTTTAATTCTATTTCAAACATCACATCCAAAATAATTTCTTTAACTTATTATTCACTATTCAAAAACGTGAATATACCTTGTTAATAAATTTCATCACTTCTATTCATTTTATTTTAAAGGATTATTCACTGTCTAAAACATGAATATAATTCCATTAACAAATTACAACAATTCCTTATCAAAATAAGTCGTTGCGAATTTATAAAATAATGTTTATAAATTCCATTTCTATTTATTTTACAACAACTTCCTTTTATAAATTTCCTTTATAAATCTATTCAATTTTATATCTCAATGATATACTAAAATTCCATATTATAAGTTAAATACTTATAATTTATTGGTTTACAAAATCGTTCCTTTAAACTTTCCAAATTTATAAATCTTATAACTTCTAAGATTCATTTATTTATCCAAATCCATTCCTTTAATAACTTTATAAATTTTATAAAACTACTGCTTATAAAATTTCATTTATAACTTCACTGTTTATAATTCTATAAATTTCATTCACTTATGAAATTCATTCACAATTCTTTCTAACACTTAGAAAAGCTCGTTTTATACTTCTAATATTTTTAATTTATAAATATCAATTTATAAATCTTTTAATATAAAACAATTTATATTACTATTTTTAAAACGTCCTTAAACTCTTTTATAATTTCATTATTTGATTTATAAAATAATCCAATTTTATAAATCCTATCTTTAAACATTTTATAATAAATTCAGCAATTCCAGTTTAAGCTATTTTATAAAATCATTAATCTCATATCTTCAAAAATCAACTTTTAACTGTATTTCTCAAAAATCATAATTTTTATAACATTAAAATTATAACATTTATTTACTTAAGATGAATCAATTCAAAAAATAATATCTTATAAACGTATACTTTCAAAAATTATTTTAGAATCCCTTAAAAATCAAAATCGTTATTTTTAAACTTTCAAAATTGGATCCGATGATGCAACACATCAAATAGTCAATCACGACTTTCAAACATCATATATCCATATGATAATCAATCAAACATCACAATATCTAAAATCAAATAAATATTTGTGAGGAATCCAGTTGGATCCCTCCAACCTGTTTCCCTGCATCCACAGACATTAGCACAATACCATTCCACTTTGAGGTGGAATATCGCGGTATATGGGATTTTATAAATATTATCCGCTTACTAACGGCGCAATAGGGTCTCATCCGCTATACAATGCAGGGAAATCAATCAACTGCAATATATACATATGCCAATATATATATATTGCTATATATAATATAATACCAATTCCACTTCGAGGTGGAATATCGCGGTATATGTGTGTAATAAATAACCTCCGCTTACTAACGGCGTATAGGGTCTATTCACATCCAATATATATATATATAACAATCATCATTCAAGCATTCAATCATTCAATCAACAAATTTTAAATCTAACTATTTAAAATTTAAATAAATCCTTTTGAGTGACAAGTTCTCACCTTTATTCCCGTTTGCAATCCATTTCCCTTCTTGACTCGATTTTCTTGATTTATACCTTGTATAAATATTTACACAAATTTATTAATATTCGAAATAGTCGAATAATAAATTTTCGTTTAATAATTTCGATTCATCGGTGCTTTTATTTTAATAGTTAAATTAACTGATGGTTTTATTTAAACCAATTTCTTCTTTAAAATTTTATTTAACTAAAATTTAAATTTCCTTTTATAAATTTCTCCTATTTATTATATCAAAGTAACTCCTTTTAATTTCAAACATATTACTCTTAACAATTTGTCTAATTCAAATTTAATTTCAACTAAATTTACTTAAATAAATTTAATTAACAAATTTTCCCTTTTAAAATAATTCTAACTAGAAATTTCTAATTGAACTAAATTTCCTTTTTATAAATTTAAATCAACTAATTTTTCTTTAATAAAATTATTTTCCTTTCAACCAAATTTCTGTTAACTAATTATTTTCTGCTTATAAATTTTATTTAGACTAATGATTAAATTCCCTTTTTATAAAACAAGTTTTCCTTTTTATAATTTATTTAACTAAAATTTGAATTTAAACTATATTTTCATTAATAAACTATTTTTAATTGTTTTAACTTACAGTTATAAACTAGATTTCTGCAGAAATATAAAATCTAGTAATTTTAAATAAATTCAAAATTACTTTACTGTGATTTAAAGATCTATCTTCTTTCAATATTTTTATTTTCAAAATTAAACTGAACTGAAAATTTTGAAATTACCTTACTGCAAAATCAATATCCATGAGATCGCGACTGCCTCACTGCCGACACACCTTACGCGAGCGCGCATCAACTGGGTCCCAACCCAAATCGCGAGCCATTGGAAATCGCGACTTCATCCATCCATCGCCACCTTCTCCCACTCCATACGCGCACTTCACTGCCGCTGCTCCTTCGAATCGCGCGCGTCCCCATCACAGCTCCACCATCCACGCGTACGCGCGCCACGAATCCCATCGACTTCGAATCGCCGTCGCCTTTAAATCGCGTGCGCGAGTGTGCCGCAACCACCAAGGACTGTCGCGATGCCCTCCCCTTCTCTCAGCGATCGAAAATCCCTTTGAATGCCTTCCTTCGATCGAGCTGATCGATTTCCCCAATTTTTTTTTTTTTTATACGGCTGCGGCCATTTTTTTTTTTGATTTGCAGAATTGAAATGAAGAGGGGAGTTCGGCCATTCTATTTATTTTGAACGAGAAGTTGAAGTTTGAAGACAACGGCCCTGCTTTGCACGATCTCCTTCGTGATCTCAGGCATGATTTTAGGCGAAATTTTAGGCCAGAATATAGGGATGCTGTTGACAAAATTTAAATTTAAATTTAAATTTAATATTGAATTCATTTTAAAATTTCAATGCGTTTATATGTCGTATGCTCACATAACAACTCCAAAAAATACGAAATTTGAAACCCGAGAATAATTCAATATTACGGACCCAATGGAACTGGTTTCGTCGAAATCCGAGATTGTGCCTCGGACGACTATTTTTAAATATCAATTCAAACGATTTAATTTCAAAACTGAACAATTCACTTTCAAATTCGATTCTAAAGCTTCTATAATCTTCAATATTATCAATATAAATTTTACAAGCCTTTGAAATATTTTTAATTGGCTTAAAATTGAAGATTCAAATTTTTATTCAACTTTCAATAGATTAAATTCTAAAATTTTATCGCCAAATTCAAAGTTATATTGAAAATTCAATCCAAACCATCATTCAAATATTTAAAATTAATTAAATGTTTCCAAATTAAATTATTCAAAATTGTGGATCGTTACAATCTTCCCCCCTCAAAAGAATTTCGTCCCGAAATTACAAGTTAAGAAGAATGCCCCTATCCCGTCTATTATTTTTCACAATCCAAATAGTTTTATCAACTTTCTAAAAAAAATCTTTTTATTAAAGATTCATTATCATTTCAACTAGTTTTCCAACTTCAATTATAGGTTTCAAACAATATTGTTCTCCTAACAATTCAAATTTAAATTTAAATTCGAATTTCAAACTTTCAAAATTTTCTCAAAATTTTTCTAACACCCTAAATTTTCGAAAAATTTCGCCAGCGTCTCCTTTGCGCGGCTAGCTCGGTACGACTACAAAATGGCACCACGGCCCCTCAGAATCAAAAAGAAAAGAGAAAGCCAAGTGGCTGGAGAAGAAAATCATCAAATCTCATACTGAAATTCAAATACGTACCTTTTTGTCGAGCAATTCAATTTTATCTTTGAAATCAAAATCTCAATTCCTTTATATACCTGTATATCCTGCTATTCATAATATCCAATTCCAACATTCAAACTATTTTGCCAATTCTATTACAAAATTTCCAATATATGCTTCTTATACATTTTTACTTCACTATTGAAGTTACATATTCATTTTCATTCAATTTAACATTTCAATTCAATTCACAATTTCAATTCTATTTGAATTTAATTCACAATTCTAAACATTGAATTTTAACGATTAACTTTCATTTGCTAATTCATATTACTACTTTAAATTAGTTTTATTCACTAATTCAATTTAAATTTCAATTTCCATATTCAATTCATCTCGAATTTACTTAATTACTAACAAAGGGAATTTCAATTTATTTCTTTTACTTACTTGAATTTATATACAATTCAAATTTATCTTCAAATTTAGCTTACAACTAAACTTTAATTTAACTAATTCAAATTCCAATTCATTAGTCCATGAATTAATAATTTATCAAGTTAGTTTACTTGATTCAATCCATTTTATTTCTTATTTAATTCCATATACTAATGATAATAATTTAATATTATTAACAACCATGCAACCATATATTATAATAATTCATAGAATATCATTTCCTTTCTATACAAAAATAGTTTTGGGCAAAATTATCTTATTTACCCGATTCAAAAAACAATTTTATATTCACTAACAAATACGCGCTCATATCTATTATTACACTCAAACTCATTCTAGAGTACTGCTGACTCTATCTCTAATGAGTAATACCCAACAGAACCATGGTTGTCGCTTAACCATAAGCTCTGATACAAAATGTAACGTCCCGGAAATTTTCGACTTTCGAAAATTCAACATCGATACTCACTTTATCGACTGCCGAGAAATCGAAGGCCGGAAACTCGAAATGTTATGGGTTTAAGAAAAAGAAAAGAAGAAGAAAGAGAGAAGAAGAGAGAAGATAGTAGAAAATAGAGAGAAAAGAAGACAGAAAATAGAACAAACAGAAAACAACTACAGAACAAACATCAGAATCTCACAATTCGCAGCGGAACAACATATAATAGATAAATGAATAATCTTTAAACAAAGAACTATAGCAGTTATTACATTACATTTCATTACATCAGAGTGTACAACATCAAACAATGCAGCGGAAAAGAAATAGTAGATACTAGTAATACGCCATGCCATCCAGCTTTCCTCCTGCAACTCTAGAATATCCAGAATATCCTGATAAACCTAACTCTTGACTGCCCGTGTGAAAATTGGTGGGCACCCAGAGTTTAGGAAGGAAAACAATAAACTCCGAGTCAGTCATGTGACTGGTGCGAGAACTAAAGCAGTTTATTTTTCTTTAAAATAAAAATAGAGGAATATTTTTAAAATAGATTCGCAATGCCTTTAAAAATGAGACTACCATAAGACCTCCCGCCACACACACAATGCAAACGCAGACTTGGAGGAGATTTCTTCTTATGTTAGTCAAAGATGCTTGATACGCATTAAAATCAAATCAATTTTGATATTATTATTAGTGCATAGTGTAGAAGATATTTCGAAAGTAGAATATAAATGTTAGCCAGCATAGGTACCATTATATTATGCTTACTATAGCTACCATTTTAAATGGCAGGTTCTACAACTAAAACCGTACAAGTCTCGTATTGTTTCTTTGGATTTCCAACGAATGATCAGGCCAAGGAACTTCCCATTGCCACATGAGAATGCCTCTGGATGGACATCCCCAGAACCAAACCGGATCTCTACCAACACAAGGCCGGGTTACCCCTAACTGAGCAACAAGTGACCGAATATGCCATCCCCCGGTCCTTTGGGACCTTTCACCGAGCGCTCGCAATCAATTCACACAATCATAAAGTGTTTTCAACATGAGTAAGTATCTGGGCTCCATACCATGATACCACCCTTTTCCAGAAGGAAATGCACATATCCTAAAGGGCACTACCCCTCATAACCTTGTCGCATCTTTCCTGTTTTGACCATTCCGGGGTGTGAGGCTCGACGAGGTTTCACCCACAAAAACATACTTTATACAAAAGTCATGCTTTGGGTCAACAAATGATCATAGAAATGATCACCAAGATAGACGATCAAACAAATGATCCTATCACAAATAATCAACACAATGATCATTTCATAGCAACACTCAGTATGTCACATTAACAAATTGGGAGTATATCGCTGATAACCTTCAACTATATAACCTCTGAGCTCGTACGTCTCAGAGAAGGGTGTTAAGCTAAGAGAATAAATTCTCCGCCACCAACAGAAATATATTTGAAAGAAATCGGCTTTATATCTCAATTTGTAATGTCAGGCATACAATCCATACAAGTCTGTTCCGGGCTCGAACAGAACCGAAGGCACTTACAAAGAAGTCCTTGCAATCCGAATAATTTCTAATTACGTTCGGATTTCCCATCACATATGGAGATCTCAGTACCGGGGATCAGCCAGTGCAGAGACAATCAACAAGAAACCCTTTCGTTTTCGAAAATATCCGGTCTTCAACACCGATCTTCGAATGCAATTCATAACGACGTATCACGTATTCGGAATGGGTTATACGACCCCAAGGTCCTTTCCCGGTTAGCCCGAATAGTGAGCGCTTATTTTTTTTAAAAAATAAGTGTGGCATTCAATTTCAAGCAAATCACAACAAATTCCTATTTAAAGGTAAATATTGATAGTCGGTTATTGAACTATCAATAGATATGCCAACATCACCAGATTCCAAATAATTTTCCAAATTATTTATTTTCCAAAAATATCTTTATAAGATATATATTCTCCATTCTTCAAGAATAAATCAATATTTATTTTTAAACCCAATTTCCCAATTTCATTTATAAATTCTATATTGAATTTACATTCCAAAAATATTTATAAATATACGATTTCCATTCGTTTTCAAATATTCATTTTCAATTTATCTTCAAAAAGATAAATTCAAAATATTCACTTAATATTGAAAAAACATTTCTATACTTATTAAAAATAAGTAATTCACAGATCTTTTTATTTTCTATACTTAGAAAATATTTAATATACCCTAATCGAAATTAAGTATATATTTCATTCTTTAAGGAAATCATTCACTTAAACATATTTATTTGGGCCAAAACGAATGTTACGTAAAACATCGTCACGACAACCCAAAATCACTAGTATAGGAATTCGAAATTAAAATAGATATATAAATCCCAATACTATACCAAATATTTCCTTTCGAAATCATTTAGTATAACAACAGTGTTATAGTCCACCATTTCCTTTTATTTCTCGAAAACATCTATTTCAACAATAAATGTTGAAATCTATGGTTTCGAATCTCAACACCTTTTAAAACATCTTTAGATCGTTTTAATTCTATTTCAAACATCACATCCAAAATAATTTCTTTAACTTATTATTCACTATTCAAAAACTTGAATATACCTTGTTAATAAATTTCATCACTTCTATTCATTTTATTTTAAAGGATTATTCACTGTCTAAAAACATGAATATAATTCCATTAACAAATTACAACAATTCCTTATCAAAATAAGTCGTTGCGAATTTATAAAATAATGTTTATAAATTCCATTTCTATTTATTTTACAACAACTTCCTTTTATAAATTTCCTTTATAAATCTATTCAATTTTATATCTCAATGATATACTAAAATTCCATATTATAAGTTAAATACTTATAATTTATTGGTTTACAAAATCGTTCCTTTAAACTTTCCAAATTTATAAATCTTATAACTTCTAAGATTCATTTATTTATCCAAATCCATTCCTTTAATAACTTTATAAATTTTATAAACCTACTTCTTATAAAATTTCATTTATAACTTCACTGTTTATAATTCTATAAATTTCATTCATTTATGAAATTCATTCACAATTCTTTCTAACACTTAGAAAAGCTCGTTTTATACTTCTAATATTTTTAATTTATAAATATCAATTTATAAATCTTTTAATATAAAACAATTTATATTATTATTTTTAAAACGTCCTTAAACTCTTTAATAATTTCATCATTTGATTTATAAAATAATCCAATTTTATAAATCCTATCTTTAAACTTTTTATAATAAATTCAGCAATTCCAGTTTAAGCTATTTTATAAAATCATTAATCTCATATCTTCAAAAATCAACTTTTAACTGTATTTCTCAAAAATCATAATTTTTATAACATTAAAATTATAACGTTTATTTATTTAAGATGAATCAATTCAAAAAAATATATCTTATAAACGTATACTTTCAAAAATTATTTTAGAATCCCTTAAAAATCAAAATCATTATTTTTAAACTTTCAAAATTGGATCCGATGATGCAACACATCAAATAGTCAATCACGAATTTCAAACATCATATATCCATATGATAATCAATCAAACATCACAATATCTAAAATCAAATAAATATTTGTGAGGAATCCAGTTGGATCCCTCCAACCTGTTTCCCTGCATCCACAGACATTAGCACAATACCATTCCACTTCGAGGTGGAATATCGCGGTATATGGAATTTTATAAATATTATCCGCTTACTAACGGCGCAATAGGGTCTCATCCGCTATACAATGCGGGAAATCAATCAACTGCAATATATACATATGCCAATATATATATATTGCTATATATAATATAATACCAATTCCACTTCGAGGTGGAATATCGCGGTATATGTGTGTAATAAATAACCTCCGCTTACTAACGGCGTATAGGGTCTATTCACATCCAATATATATATATAACAATCATCATTCAAGCATTCAATCATTCAATCAACAAATTTTAAATCTAACTATTTAAAATTTAAATAAATCCTTTTGAGTGAGAAGTTCTCACCTTTATTCCCGTTTGCAATCCATTTCCCTTCTTGACTCGATTTTCTTGATTTATACCTTGTATAAATATTTACACAAATTTATTAATATTCGCAATAATCGAATAATAAATTTTCGTTTAATAATTTCGATTCATCGGTGCTTTTATTTTAATAGTTAAATTAACTGATGGTTTTATTTAAACCAATTTCTTCTTTAAAATTTTATTTAACTAAAATTTAAATTTCCTTTTATAAATTTCTCCTATTTATTATATCAAAGTAACTCCTTTTAATTTCAAACATATTACTCTTAACAATTTGTCTAATTCAAATTTAATTTCAACTAAATTTACTTAAATAAATTTAATTAACAAATTTTCCCTTTTAAAATAATTCTAACTAGAAATTTCTAATTGAACTAAATTTCCATTTTATAAATTTAAATCAACTAATTTTTCTTTAATAAAATTATTTTCCTTTCAACCAAATTTCTGTTGACTAATTATTTTCTGTTTATAAATTTTGTTTAGACTAATGATTAAATTCCCTTTTTATAAAACAAGTTTTCCTTTTTATAATTTATTTAACTAAAATTTAAATTTAAACTATATTTTCATTAATAAACTATTTTTAATTGTTTTAACTTACAGTTATAGACTAGATTTCTGCAGAAATATAAAATTTAGTAATTTTAAATAAATTCAAAATTACTTTACTGTGATTTAAAGATCTATCTTCTTTCAATATTTTTATTTTCAAAATTAAACTGAACTGAAAATTTTGAAATTACCTTACTGCAAAATCAATATCCATGAGATCGCGACTGCCTCACTGCCAACATACCTTACGCGAGCGCGCATCAACTGGGTCCCAACCCAAATCGCGAGCCACTGGAAATCGCGACTTCATCCATCCATCGCTGCCTTCTCCCACTCCATACGCGCACTTCACTGCCACTGCTCCTTCGAATCGCGCGCGTCCCCATCACAACTCCACCATCCACGCGTACGCGCGCCACGAATCCCATCGCCTTCGAATCGCCGTCGCCCTTGAATCGCGTGCGCGAGTGTGCCGCAACCACCAAGAACTGTCGCGATGCCCTCCCCTTCTCTCAGCGATCGAAAATCCCTTTGAATGCCTTCCTTCGATCGAGCTGATCGATTTCCCCAATTTTTTTTTTTGTATACGGCTGCGGCCATTTTTTTTTGATTTGCAGAATTGAAACGAAGAGGGGAGTTCGGCCATTCTATTTATTTTGAACGAGAAGTTGAAGTTTGAAGACAACGGCCCTGCTTTGCACGATCTCCTTCGTGATCTCAGGCATGATTTTAGGCGAAATTTTAGGCTAGAATATAGGGATGCTGTTGACAAAATTTAAATTTAAATTTAAATTTAATATTGAATTCGTTTTAAAATTTCAATGCGTTTATATGTCGTATGCTCACATAACAACTCCAAAAAATACGAAATTTGAAACCCGAGAATAATTCAATATTACGGACCCAATGGAACTGGTTTCGTCGAAATCCGAGACTGTGCCTCGGACGGCTATTTTAAATATCGATTCAAACGATTTAATTTCAAAACTGAACAATTCACTTTCGAATTCGATTCTGAAGCTTCTATAATCTTCAATATTATCAATATAAATTTTACAAGCCTTTGAAATATTTTTAATTGGCTTAAAATTGAAGATTCAAATTTTTATTCGACTTTCAATAGATTAAATTCTAAAATTAAATCGCCAAATTCAAAGTTATATTGAAAATTCAATCCAAACCATCATTCAAATATTTAAAATTAATTAAATGTTTCCAAATTAAATTATTCAAAATTCTGGGTCGTTACAATCATTGATTAAATATGGTTTAATTTTTATTAGTAGTCAATTAAAGAATTAATTAAGGATTAATTAATGAGTCATTAAGATTATAATAAATTTTAGTTAATTACTTTAGGAAAAGTAATTAAAGAATTATAATCAGTTAATCAGGGTCATTAACCAAGATTATGAAATAATCAATTAATGGGATTATTTTTAATAATTAATTAAATTATTTATTGTAAATTGTTAAGTATAATTACTTAACGGAAGTAATTAAGGGATTAATTACTCATTGTAATTAATTCTTTGAATTGTTTAAGTTAATTAATTAAGTTTAATTAATTTAGACAACCATTTTGATGATGTGATAAGTATAATTACTTAGGGAAGTAATTGATGATAATTACTGGATGTAATTAACTGGGGGTGATTTAGTAATGAAAGTAATTGGAATATAATTACTTTGTATAATTAATCAAGGGGTTAATTTAAATTAATTAAGGAGAAATTAATTTATTTGATGGAGTAATTAAAGGAAGTTAATTACTGAATGGTATTAATCAGAGTTGACTAATAGATGTGGTTTAATTAAAGATTAATTACTTAAGGTAATTAATTTAAATAGGGAATTAATTAAAATGTAATTAGAAATCATTAATTGATATAATTAATGATGGGATGATAAATTTAGATTAATTAATCAATAATAAGCAATTAAGAGTAATTAATTAGAGTAATTTAGAAGTAATGTAATGTTCGTAACCTAAGGTTAATTTCTATATGTGGATAATTATAACGAATAATTAGTGAATGATTAATTAATTAGTGAATGTTCAAGTATGATTAATTATAACGAATAATTAGTGAATGATTAATTAATTGATTGGAAATTGATTAATAATTGTGTAAGCAAGATTTCAATGGTGAAGTAATTAATTTAATTTACTTTAAATTAATTAGAGATGCAAGTAATTAATTTAATTCATTTTAAATTAATTATTGCTGATGTGATTGCTTATATATTGATTGATGATATTGTTTACCCTGAATGGTTTGAGATCTCAATATGAGATTAATGATGTTATGCATGCTTTGATTTAAGTGTGATAATAATATGAATTATCTGTTATGATGATAATATGCATTATCTGTTTGTAGTGATAATATTGATTATCTGTTATGATGATAACGTTGATTATCTATTATGATATTGTGAATTATCTATCTATGTGTATATGGATAATTGAACTGAATTGTTTTGAAACTTTAAACAACTTGGCCTTAAAAGACACGTTTGGATTTCGATGAGACAGGGATCGGGTTTTCCATATTTGGAACATCCGAAAACCACATCGATCCAAATTAACGTTAGGTCGTGAATTTGAAGAAGAAGGTTCAGAATGTAAGGGTTATCGTTGTTAACTCTAAGGGTGATTCCAAAATGAGTGTAACGAGATAATGCCTTCGGTTTCGTTCGAACCCGGAACGAACTTGTATGGATTGAATGCTTTCAACACATCGTCAGGTGGACGATGAGCATTCTAAGAAATGTGTTCTCTAAAGGTAATCGTAGCCTCAAGCCTCATCAACCGGGAATGGCTAAAACAGGGGAGGTGCAGCAAGGTTAGGTGGGTCATGCCTAAGCAGGACAAGATTTTCCCCTGTTTAGATGTCCCTTTTTATTCGGCTGTGTGGACAGGTGTGAGCTCCAACTGTCGGGGTTGTCTTGTTCGGGACTGTTCAGTAAGGAATGGCTCCGGCCTTGTGTTGCAGGGGGTCGGGAGTGATCCTCGGTACGTTGATCTAGGCCACATACTGTGACGGGCGGTACCCCAGTAGCCCTGCTATTGTATGGAATTCATAATCCAATAAGTGCCAACGGTTTTGATTGTATTACCCACTTTTGTGGCTAGTAGCTGGAATTTAATAATGTAACAATTTCGGCTATTTTCTATTTACTTGAAAACCCTAGACCTATTATAATATCACTGAATTTCCTATCAAATGTTTTGGTTAGCGTAAGGTAAAAACTTACCATATTTATTCGTGGGAAGTCTTACGTGATACCTTTTGTTTTCAAATGTTTTTCAAAGTTAAGCAACTTTAACCTGTTACTCATACCAGACCCATGTCTGACCCGGAGTTTATTTTTGTTGTTCATAAACTCTCAGGTACCCAAATTTTTTTACGGGTAGCCAAGGGATTCAGGTTAGCCTTGACGAATTCTGGAGGAGCAATGTAGCAGGAGGCTTCAGCGTTGTAGATAGATATATATATAGTTCCGTTATGTTGGTATGTTTGGGTTATTTGTTTGAGTTGTGTTGTATTAACTAGACAGGTGTTTATAACTGTCTACTATGTCTATATAACTCTGATATATGTAAAATTATGTAATAGTTATGTGATCTATTATATTTTGTCCCATTCCGCTGTGAGATTCTGATGTCTTTGTACTTTCTTCTCTATCTTTTCTATTTTCTCATCCCTTTCTTTCTTTTAGATGAACCGGATTTCTGGGGTCTGAAACCCAGGTCGTCATAGTTGGTATCAGAGCGTTAGGTTGAGTGAATACCTAGGCTCTTGAGTGATTTCTATCTTGAGAGAGGGTATTTGTAATTTTGTAATATATATTTATATTTATTTCTACCTATTTGTTGGGTTACCTGTCCAGGTTATCCGATATAAGTTATAGGGATAGATAGGGTAGTGGTGTGTGTAACACGACTACCAATGGTTGGAGTATGAATATTTGAGGTTGGAAGTGTATATGTCGAGACTGTAGACCTATTACTGTTTCGAGTGAGCATTGGGTGGTGTAAGGATTTCATCGATCTCTGAAGGAAACCTGTTAAGGTTCGGAGTTCATTTTTGAAGCGTAAGTTTGGATGAGCTAGAGTTGGACTCGTCAGTTTGGCTTGAGCAAGTCCGGATATCTTACATCAGGATGTAGTAGCTGTGTGATGAGACACGGTGACTATGGAAGTCTCCGAAGATGTTTCTTTGGAATCAGTTAAGGAAGTGTATCTGTTTCGATGTTGGGGCTGAGTTCAGTAGAATGTTTCTGTTTGGTTTGAGGTCCGAGTTTCTCGAAGAGCTTTGGATAGGAAGTCTTGGCATCTGAGTCAGCAGTGCAGCTTGGAATGTTCCCAGTGTTGGCAAGAGATCTTCTGGCTTAGCAGTTTTTTTGGGATAGAATTTAGAAGTAATTAAGTAGACCTGTTTCTTCGATGGATTGGCTAATTAAGCGTAGGCTGTTCTGTTTGGTAAAGAGAGAACAGGTTTTCTTTGGTGGTTGGATTGATTGATCGCAAAAGTAACTTGCGATTGCTGAGTGTTCTCTTGAGTTATCTGATTTTTTTTCTGGATGTCTTCAGGAAGTTAGAATTCTGTCCGTATTTGGAGATTGAGTTTGGTATCGACTGGATTCCAGGAGTGGTACCGATGGTTCAGTAAGATGATTTTTGGAAATGAGTTGGTGAAGCAGCTCGAGTTTTGGAGGAACTTCTGAGTTTCTTTTAAGAATCAGTTGAACCATAGTTCTTAGATGTGCTGTCCAGTTTGTCCTCGTGATCATCATCAGCATTTTCATCTGCTCAGTCAGAGTTGCGCAGTGGAAGCATGGTGGCAGCTGTTTGGTGTGGGAACAACTAGAATTTGCAGTGTTTGGATTAGAGAGTTTCTACAGGAATTTGTCAGAATCTTAAGACCAGATTGGAATGCATCTGTATTATCTTTCCATATGAGAGAAGTAAGATCAGTCTCTTGATTTTGGAATGGAGTTTGTGTTTTGAGTTTTGGTCGATCTTGGAAAGGTCATTTTGTTGGATTGTTTTTGGATCAATTTGTTTCTGGGGGTATCAGCAAGGGTTGAGCTGATCAGGAAGGATGTAGGCAGCCCAGGATCGTCTGAAGAGCTTTGTGGATAAGAGACGAAGAAATTTGGAGTCCGTAATCAGAGTTTGATTTTGGATAAGTGTTTAGTTTCGGGATTGAATTGTCAGTTTGGATAACTGGAATTCGGTGTGTTTCACGTATCTCTGAGGGAGTACGTGTAAGAGCTATCTTTGATTGTAGAGTCAGCAGTTCAGAGAGTTTTGGTTGTTGAGTCAGACTAATCTGTAGTCTGATATCCTGTTTTGTTTTGTAGATCCAGATGAGTAGAAACTCAATAGCTTAGTAATATTGATTGTTTGGATTCTGTAGAGCGAGTATCCCAGTATTTATAATTGGGGAAACTCGAGAAAATTCTATTTAGAATTCTATTTGGACAATTAGATTTGTAGATTGGATGAATTGGTGGCTATGATTGTTAGCATATGATTGATATATGCTTGTGTTTTAAAATTAAATCTTTAATTAAATTATTAAATAACCTTTGTTTTAAATTTCGAGGACGAAATTCTTTTAAGGGGGAAGGAATGTGATATGCCGGAAATTTTGACAATAACAATTTAATAATATATGTCAAAATTTAACTGGTTTGATCATATTGTTAATAACAAAGTTGAATCAAATTTAATAATCTTCTTTAAAATAAATATTTAAACTGATAATCTATTTTAAAGGCTAATAAATTATTTTATATTTGTAATGTATATGTATCTGTATATATTATAACTAGATAAATCTTTATTTTAAATTTAATATATATAGGCCTGTTTTCTTATTCTAACATTTTTGATAAATTAAAAATTGGATTAATTTGATATTAAGCTACTAAATAAATAACCATATGATTTTAATACTCAAGCTAAAAACTTGACTATTTAAAATTGATTTAAGCTTAAGTTTAAATATAAATAAAAGGTTTGTTTTGTTTTTATGCAGCTAATAAAATAAGTAATATATTAGGTAAGAAGACAAATGCTTTTATGAATTATTTTAATTTAATCATGAGTTATATTTAAACAGTATTGATGATGTAATGTTTTACAAATGGATTTTTAATACAAATAAAAATTGTTATCTTAAATTTATGTATGTGTATTTGATAGGAAAGATATGATTGTAAATTTGAAATAGCATCTTTCAAATATGTAATAAAACAAGTCTTAAATATATTAAACTTAAGTATAAATCCAATGTATGATATTAGCATAAGTATGAAAATAAATTAATAATCAGCAAATTAAGTATTTGATAATTAAAGTTTAAAAATAAAAGAGAAATAAAAATAAGCATAGAAATAAATACTTAGGCTAAAATTCATAGCAAAGACTAAAATAACTTTATATATTGGACATAAGTAAAGTACAAACAAGGCTTGAAATGTTTGTAATCTGTAGGCAAGACAAAGCAAAAGAAAAATTTATCAACATCAAAATTAGTAAGTTAGACAAAGGAAAACATTTTGCACTTAAGTATAAAAGCATATACAGGTAAGAATAAAAGAAAGAGGAAGTATGTATAGGCCTGTGGAGTTTTGTATGTTAGAATAAGCTAAGGAATAAGACAAGAGAAAATTTTATATAAGTAATATATACAAGACAAAGAAAATAAGACAAAAGAGAAATATCTTAACACATATAAAACCAGATATGTTTGAAACATAAAGTACTTTGTGGCATTTAATATCAGCACACCATTTGGTCTACTAGAGATGTATACATATCATTTCAACCGGAATGCATAGTACCATTTCACCCTACATTGAAGAAAATATCTCTGGCTTAAAAAAAAAAAAATATAACCTGAACAAACTACATCTTCCTGTACAAGCTTGTCTCGCTTATATTTATATGCAATGCCCTTTGTTAATTTTTCTTTCAAAACTTAGCAAACCAGAAAACATAAGTAAATTTTCATTTTTTCGAACTTAAACTACTTCTATAATCTGAAGCAAGATGTTAGCAGGAAATCAAAACAAAAAGCACGTTTTCCAGTTTTAAAGAACAGTGCTCTGTGCATTCTCAAAGCTAGGTGAGTAACATACAAATTAAATAGTTTAAATTTATAAATTTCTTTTGCATACTTATTTATGAGAATGTGTTTTGTGATGTTTATGCATACATAGGTCCCTGTATATATGTATGTGTGCAGTACTGACACTTTAGTGGTGCTCTACAATGTTCCTAGGCTTAATTTTTTTTATTTAAACTTATTTCCACATAATCTTGTCCATGATAGGATCTGGTTGTCAACCAATAATGTTTGATTCAAATTGGAATAATTTTTTAAATTCTAAGATAGTTAAAATTCTGATGTTTGTTTCTGTAAATATTTAAAACAACTTAGTATATCAAGTATAAATGAAAACTCAAACTATTTATATTATAATTCCAGTATCACAAATCGAAAACCTCACACAAAATATGATTTTTAACATAAGAATTAGGATTTATAGTTTAGGATTAAAGGTGGGGTTTGAGTTTTTACGGGTAGTGTGTTTCTGGGTTTACCTCATGATCAAGAGGATGGGTGAACTCGTGGACTTTCCTGGAGATGGAGGACCGATCATCGAAGTGGGGAAAATTGGTATAAGGTCCCGCAGAGGGACGTGGTGGCGCCGGCGACGTCTTCTTCTCTATAGCCCTAAATTTTTGTCATGTTGGAATTTCGTCTCGTTCTCCCTATTGGTGCGATCGAGTGTTACGTGCTTTTGAGGGGAGGTGGAGGGGACGTAGACATGGTGATGGCCAGAATTTTAGCATCTCTGGTGGACGAGGTGGCGAGAGCGGCGTACTTCCAGGTTTGGATTGTGGGTTGTCTGTGATTTCAGGTTTGGAGCTCGAACCTTCATTTTTTATTTCGAGTTGGACTGGTCATGTTGATGGTTGTGAGGGGGTGTTGGGGTGATGGATGGTGTGGAGAGATCATCAATGATGGTCTGCGTCGACCATCGGCACCGTGCATATGCACGGTGAATTGTGTTGTGCCTGGAGTAGTTGTTGAAGGGGTGTACTCGAGTTTTTAAGGATTTGACTCGGGGAAAACTTCACGCGAACTCGAAGCACGTTCGAGCTTGACTCGGAGTAATGTAGGGGGGCCTGGGTAAGTTGTGACAGATTTTAATAACCTGTAAAGTTTAATTTTCTTTAAACTGGGGTTTTAAAATGAGAAATAGATGTTTAACATAGGTATTTAAATAAAAGATGAGTTTGGATTCAAAAGAAGTTTGAATCTCAGTTTAAAATAAAATAAAGTTTAAAATTTTAAATTATTTGAAACCACTTAGAAAAAGGGGATGGTTGCTCGAGTTTCACTAGAGTATTCGAGTGCTGACCCGAAAAAATTTGGGATTTGCTCGAAGAAGTTTTTTTTGTTTATCTTAGGTATTTTAGCAACAGGTTTTAAAACTTGTAAGTTTTATAAAATTTTTAAAACTGGGATTTTAAATGAAAAAAAATACGTATTTAAACAAAGTTTAAATCAAGATAAGTTTGGATTCGAAACGTAGTTTGAATCTCAGTTTTTAAGTAAATAAAGTTTTTAAAATTTAAAATTGTTTTAAACAAATTTGAAGGATAAAGAGAATTTTTAAATTTGATTTGAATTCAAAATAAAACCGTGTTTAAATTCTTGTAATCTTCTATTTTAAGATAATTACTCTTTAAGTTGTGAAATAAAAAGGAGTTTGGGATTGTTAAGATTAATTTGATGTCATTTTAAAGCTTAAACTTAAAACGAATTTAAAAGTAAATGTAAATTAAATTGGTTTAAATACCTTATTAATGATAAATTGATCATTAAATAGGAAAATGTTTTAAAGACTTAAGGATTTGTAATTATCAAGTTAACTAAGTGGATAATTAATGACTTGAATTAATTAACTTAGAAATTAAGAGTATAAATTTACTTAAAAGAGATATAAGATAATTAATTTAAGGTAAATCAATTTGTAATTAAGAATCATTGTAACAACCCGCATATTTATCGATTTTATATTTAAATATTTCATTTAAATATTTTATCAATACTCGGAATTTAGTCCGAAAAGCTACTTTTTGCATACGGTCGAATTAGGACTCGGGACCACTCCCATTGAGTTTGAAATGCCGTTTGCGACCTTTTTGAGTATAAGCTTCGATATGTTTGGAGAAAGTTGATTTTTGCTGCTTTTCACTTTGGGTTTGGGTTTGGGTTCAGCCCTATGTTTAACTTATACTCAAAACGGAGCCACTCTTCCCTCATTCACCCTCATTTTCTTCTCTTTTCAGTTCTAAGGCAATAATGGTGGGAGAGATTGGAAATCAAAACTCCAAAACCCTAGTTTCTCTTGCAACCTCAAATTTCTAGCTCCAAATTCAAGAGAACGCATTAGTAAGCTTCTCTTCTTCTTCTCCAACTTATTCTCTTACCAATTTCAGAAATTCCTAAACCTAATTTTGGGAATGTTCTTGTTTTGAGCATAGATTCAAGCTCATTTGGGTTGTGTTGAAGAGAGGTTGATTCTCCATTTGCTTTCAAGCTTCTTCTTGTTTGATTTTGTAAAAAGGTGAGATTTTTATCTCACATCTATGCTTATAATTATCTTTGATTGTTAGGTATGAATTCCTAACACTTATTCGTGTGCATTTGCTTTTGGTTTGGATTGATTTGGTGAATATTCCATTTTTTTGGTGTTTTGGGTTCAATCCTTCAAAAATCATAACTTTGATGTTTGAACATGTGTTTGGTGATGCATCAAGGAGCATATAGGGCTGGGTAGTTGATTGGCATAATCCCTTAGTGCCGTTGCTCGAGAGAATGCAATTTGGTGGAGGTTGGACCTCAATTGGATGGACTGGGAGGGGACTGGCAACAGGTTCGGTCGACCGAGCACTGCAACCGGCCGACCGACCTGCTGCCAAGTGCATAAGCACTCCCCTGTTTTAGGGTTCGGTCGACCGAGTACACGGTTCGGCCGACCGACCTGTTTCCCGAGGAACTTTGAGAACAGGGTCCGGTCGACCGAGATCTGTAGCCGGCCGACTGACCTGCTGCATTTTTGCCTATTTCGCCTAGTTGTTTGGATTTCCAACTTTAATCGATTCATGTTGTTTCCTATGTGTTGTTATCATTTGTGATGATTCCTTTTTAGGGATTTTTGAGTATCCATTTTGATGGATTTATTATCGGTTTCGTTGGATTTTTATTCACATCTTCGTATGTGAATTTTAGTGATTGATTGTTCCTACAATCTTCTTTGCGATTTGTCACTTTAAAAAACATAAAGGTTTTCTATACTAGTAGTAAATATCAAAACTCTTTCTTGAAATGATTTCAACTCTATTTTAGTACAAAGCTCGTTTCTTAAACTGTTTTCCAATCTATTAGTATATACAAGCCTTTACCTCACTCGTATGAGAAATTTAATTAAACGACTTAGTAAAACAAGTGGTATGAAACGCTTGCGTTCACTTTGTCGGTTAATTCTTGGACTTGTTCGATTGAATCCCTTGTGACAATTTTATAGTGGAGATCTACACTTTGTTCGTAAATATTTAAGTTAAGCAAGTGGTTATGGGACATGAAGCTAAACTCATATATTTACTAGCTTAGTGTAATTGACACTTCTCGTTGATCATGACGATCATCTTTGTGATTTAGACTAGCAATGTGCGATGTCTCTTTGTCTGCGAGGGAGACTAAACCCCGTTTTGTGGAGTTTCGACTCAAATTGGTGGGGTAGCAACCCATGGTCTTCGGGCCGTTTGTGGAGCTTCGGCTCAATTTGTGATGGTTACCAACCATGGAATTAGCGTTCCGTTTGTGATACACGTGTTGGCGAGCTTTATGCTCCCGTTTGTGATAGGCCTCCCCCTTTGTGATTTCTGGATTTCTTGAGATGATTTCTAGAATTTGTGTTTCACCAATTTTCATGATTTCCATCGATAAGCTATATGGATATTTGTGTATTGGTGAATTTGTGCGTCATTGACTTTTGTGATTTCTGGATTTCTTGAGATGATTTCTAGAATTTGTGTTTCACCGATTTTCGTGACTTCCATCGATAAGCTATATCGATATTTGTGTATTGGTGAATTTGTGTGTCATTGACTTTTGTGATTGGCATTGATATAATATGTCATTTATTGTGGTTTGGTGAACGAAATGAGGAGTATGACGTTTCTGTGATTCTTGTGTAGATTTTGTGACATTGAATAATCCCTTGATGATTTTCAACTGCTTATATATATCACGGCTTGGCATTGTGATTATTATGTGTTTAGTCATATCTCTGATTCTATATCGTTTCATCTGATATTTATAGTTAGACTGATCCGTTTATTATTTTCTTATTAAATAATACTCGGGTCAGACCGAGATGTTACAGGTGCTTCTGCTTGACTTCTCCCCTGGGATTGACTTCTCTGACTTTTGGCAAACTACTTAAATTAGTAGTTTATCTTGTTATATACACTTGAGATATAGACTCATAGATGTATTCTTTTGTATAGCACGTGTTGTTATTCTTGTGTATTATTGTGGATCTTTTTGACCACTACTCTGATATACACTTTCATGTGTTAATTATATATTCATATCTTCTTCCGCCTTTGTGATATGAATTATCTGTGACTGATTTATGTTATATTTATTTCTGTATTTTTTTCCGAAGATATTATAGCCACTGTGTTGTAGCTTTGAGTTTGTGTCGGTATGTCGGATTTCCTCTTGATAAAGTATTGCATGTTATACTATCTGACATATCGATGCTCGCACAAAGCAATTACACGGATGGTCGCTCCTCAACAGCCTTATTCTCCGTGCTAGTCGACAGCATTCACCGTAATGTTCTTGGCTAGCGTGGGTATAGAGGTGGGGTGTCACAGCTTGGTATCGGAGCCAAACTTTGGAACAATATGGAATATTATAACAAGGATCATCGTCCTAAGTCTTTCTTAGGAGTCATGCTTTAGGATTTTACTTGAGTCTTCGTACCGATTCATCTTATTTTCTTTTATGATTCCTTGTTTTGTCTATCAAGATTGCTTGATATTCATTAGTGAATAATCTTCTTATTGCTCTTCTTTCTTTCTAAGGAAGAGGAATGTCTAGACCAGGCCGTCCCAGAGCTGGACCATCTAGTGTTCCACCCCAAGATGGAGTTTTTATGACTGCTCAACAGCTTCTTGATTTAGTGACAAATGCTCAAGCAGCTGGAGCTAACCCGGAACCTACTCACCCAAAGTCGGGATTTGCACGCTTGTGTAGCGATTACACTAATTTGGGTGGGGAGCCATTTAAAGGTTCCGAAACTGTTATTGAAGTACAGGCCTGGCTAAGGTCATGCGATCGAATCTTTTCTCGCATGAATCTTATTGACCTTCACCAAGTTCAGGTGGCCTCTAGTATGCTCCGAGAAAGAGCATTGGACCGGTACGAGCTTCTTATTTCTGAGATTAATGAAGCGGATCTCACCTGGGAGAAATTTCGGGAACGCTTCGAGTTGAAATTTGTACCGGAAGCAGAGAAAGTGACATTGGCTCGACGATTTATAGACCTTGTTCAAGGTGAGTCCTCCGTGACTGATTATGTCGCCTCCTTCGAGTCGCTTTCCAAATATGGGGTTGAATACATCAACACCCCTTTAAAGAAGAACCAGAGATTCGTCTATGGCTTAAACAAAAATATCAAGAAGCCATTACTTCTAAAATTAGAAGTTTCTTTCGACCAACTCATTGATATCGCTCTTCATCTTGAAGAGGCGGATAGGGAGAATGATGTTGAAGTGGTGGGTTCCAAACCAAGCTTCAACAACAACAAGAAGAGGCCAAACAAATTCAAAGGCCCCTATCCTAATAAGAAAGGGAAGCAAGCAGCCTCCGTGGCAAAGACTTCTTCCTTTGGTCGTGGGGAATGCTATAATTGTGGTTCGAAGGACCACTATGCGAACAAGTGCCCAAGGTCTCTCTCTTGTCGCTACTGCAAAGTTCCCGGTCATGTTATATCTTCATGCCCCAAGCTTCAGGGCAGGAAAGAGTGAAAGCTTAATGTTGCTCAAGCCCCTGGCAACACATCTCGTGGCCAAGGTATTTCTCATTCTATTTTGGATGGAATTATTTTATTTCGTGATCATCCTATTCGAGTTCTTTTTGATACGGGTGCGTCCCATTCTTTTATATCAAAAGAACTTGTTGATACTTTTTCCTTGGATGTTTTGTGTTTAATGACTTCTTTGAGAATTGCGAATCCGGTTGGTGGATCCGCGACAATCAGTTTATTGTGTAAAGATGTCGAGATTATTTTGTGTGATTTTTCTTTCCGAGCCGATTTGCATGTCATGCGATATTTAGGCTTTGGAATGATTTTGGGAATGGATTGGCTTAACTGTAATGAAGCTCATATCCTATGTCCTGAGCGGACTATTCATCTTCGACATCCTCAATCTGTTAAGCAGATTTCTATTAATCTTAAAGATTCAGATTCCAGTTTGGTTGCATCTTTATATTCTTTTAATCCTCGTGATGACGATGATGATGATGAGGGTGATATTATTTCTCTTATTCACGTCGTTCGTGAATTTTCCGACTTATTCGGGCCCGTTTTAGGATTACCACCTAAGCGAGCAATTGAGTTCAGAATTAATCTTATTCCTGGAGCTCAACCTATCACTCGTCCTCCGTATCGTATGTCCAATTAAGAAAACGAGGAGATGCGTAAACAATTATCTGAATTGGAGACGAAGCAATTTATTCGCTCTAGTTCCTCGCCTTGGGGAGCTTCAGCTATTTTTGTGAAGAAATCGGAGGGAACACTTAGGCTTTGCGTTGACTACCGCAAGCTTAATGAACTTACTATCAAAAATAAATATCCTTTACCTCGGATTGATGATCTATTCGATCAACTTAGTGGTGCTAGAGTCTTTTCACTATTAGACTTAGCTACTGGATTTCATCAGCTTCGTATTGCAAAGGATAGTATTCCTTTGACATCGTTCCGTACTTGTTATGGATCTTATGAATGGCTTGTTATGCCATTTGGTCTAACGAATGCTCCGGCCTATTTCTTTGACCTTATGAATAGAGTTTTCAAAGACTTCCTCGACCGGTTTGTTCTCATCTTTATCGATGATATTCTTGTGTACTCTAAAACCGAGGAGGAGCATGAAAACATCTTCAGATTGTGTTGGAAACTCTTAGGAGTAATCAATTAAGGGCAAAATTTTGTAAATGCCACTTTTGGCAATCTCGTGTGAAGTTTCTCGGTCATATTATTTCCGAATCCGGAATTTATGTATCCTTCAAAGATTGAAGCGATTCAAGATCGGAAGAGACCAGAGAGTGTGACAGAGATTCGTAGTTTCTCGGATTGGCGGACTATTACCGTCGTTTTATTAAAGACTTTTCTAAGATTGCCGTGCCTCTCACTAGCTTAACGAAGAAATGTATTAAATACATTTAGTCGGACAAATGTGAAGCTTCTTTTCAGAAATTAAAAGAACTTCTTTCTGATGCTCCTATTCTCGTTATTCCCGAGGGGAATCAAGATTTCGTTGTTTATACCGATGCTAGTCGCGTTGGTTTGGGTGCCGTTCTTATGCAAAGAGAATGTGTTATTGCTTATGCTTCTAGGCAATTGAAGCCTGCTGAGACTAGATATGCCACTTATGATTTAGAGCTCGCGGCTATTGTTTCGCCCTTCGTATTTGGCGTCATTATCTTTTAGGAGAGAAATTTGTTCTTTATACTGATCATAAGTCCTTGAAGTATTTATTTTCTCAAAAGGAACTTAATTTACGTCAACAACATTGGCTCGAGTTCCTTGCTCCTTATGATCTTGATATTCTTTATACACCCGGTAAGGGTAATAGTGTCGCCGATGCTCTTAGCCGTAAACAACAAGCTGTTGTTTCTATGATGATATCCGAATGGAACGATCTCGAGATCTTATCCACTTGTGAGATTCGAGATCGCGTATCCGATTTATGTTCATCTCTTGTTTTATGTAGCCTTGAGGCTCATCCTTCTCTTTTAGACCGCATTCTTGAAGCTCAAAGGCTAGATCCCGAAATGGCTCTTCTTGGCCAAAATATTAGGGATAAAATTGATTTTGAAGGATTGAAAGAATTTGATATCGATTCTCGTGGCGGCATTCGAAAATTTGGTAGACTTATCGTACCAAATATTGTTGATCTTCGTAAGGATATTTTAGAAGATTCTCATCGTTCTAAATTCACCATTCATCCCGGTAGTAGTAAAATGTATGCGGATATGAAGCAACTTTATTATTGGGAGGGAATGAAACTTGACATCGCTAACTTCGTTAAGCGTTGCATGACTTGCCAACTCGTTAAGGCCGAGCATCAAAGGCCCGGTGGGTTATTGCAACCTTTAGAAATTCCAATTTGGAAGTGGGACAATATTTCCATGGATTTTATAAATGACCTTCCCCGTTCTCGTTCGGGTCATGATAGCTTATGGGTGATCGTTGATAGACTTACTAAATCCGCCCATTTTATTCCCGTTCGGTCTAACCGAACCGTTCCTCTTTTGGCCAAGCTCTTTATCAAAGAGATTGTTAAATTGCATGGAGTTCCTACTTCTATTGTTAGTGATCGTGATCCATTGTTTACTAGTGGATTTTGGAAGAGTCTTCAAAAAGCTTTGGGAACGAAGCTTAATTTTAGCACCGCTTATCATCCCCAGTCCGATGGACAAACTGAGCGTGTGAATCAAACTCTTGAAGATCTTCTTCGTTCTTGTGTGCTTGATTTTGGTGGAAGTTGGGAAGATCATATTTCACTTGTTGAATTTTCCTATAATAATAGCTTCCAATCTAGTATTTGTATGGCACCTTTCGAGGCACTCTATGGAAGGCCATGCCGATCTCCTTCTTGTTGGCTTGAGGCCGGTGAGAAGCTGGTTTTAGGTCCAGATTTTATTCGGGATTCCACAGAGAAAATTGACCTTATTCGACATAGAATGAAAGAAGCCCAGAGTAGACAAAAATCCTATGCCGATAACCGAAGAAGGAAGTTAGAATTTTCTGTGGGAGATCTTGTGTTCATTCGTGTTTCACCTATGAAAGGTGTTGTACGTTTCAGTCGATCGGGAAAGTTAGCGCCTCGATATATTGGGCCATTTCCTATCCCTGAACGTATTGGTTTCATGGCTTATCGCCTTTTATTACCGGCTCAATTTTCTGCTATCCATGACGTGTTTCACGTTTCTCAACTTCGGAAGTGTCTTCGAGATTCCGATTCTATTCTTGAGCCCGGTGTTGTGGAAGAGATTGAAGTTTCGCCTAATTTAACTTATGAGCAACATCCTGTTCGTATCATTACTTCGGAGGTCAAACGACTTTGAAATAAAGATGTTCCGCTTGTTAAAGTTCAATGGTCTTCAAATCCTAAAGATTGTTCTTAGGAATCTAGAGAGTACATCAAGCGAACACATCCGGACTTACTTTCTCATGCTCTTTGAGGTGAACTTCTTATTTCAAATTTCTTTTGTGTTGAATATGCCTTTATGGTTGTTACTACATATCTTCTTCTTGTATATTGCGAGGACGCAATTTCTTTAAGGAGGGGAGTCTGTAACAACCCGCATATTTATCGATTTTATATTTAAATATTTTATTTAAATACTTAATCAATACTCAGAATTTAGTCCGAAAAGCTACTTTTTGCATATGGTCGAATTAGGACTCGGGACCACTCCCATTGAGTTTAAAATGCCGTTTGCGACCTTTTTGAGTATAAGCTTCGATATGTTTGGAGAAAGTTGATTTTTGCTGCTTTTCACTTTAGGTTTGGGTTTGGGTTCAGCCCTATGTTTAACTTATACTCAAAACTGAGCCACTCTTCCCCCATTCACCCTCATTTTCTTCTCTTTTCAGTTCTAAGGCAATAATGGTGGGAGAGATTGGAAATCAAAACTCCAAAACCCTAGTTTCTCTTGCAACCTCGAATTCCTAGCTCCAAATTCAAGAGAACCCATTAGTAAGCTTCTCTTCTTCTTCTCCAACTTATTCTCTTATCAATTTCAGAAATTCCTAAACCTAATTTTGGGAATGTTCTTGATTTGAGCATAGATTCAAGCTCATTTGGGTTGTGTTGAAGAGAGGTTGATTCTCCATTTGCTTTCAAGCTTCTTCTTGTTTGATTTTGTAAAAAGGTGAGATTTTTCTCTCACATCTATGCTTATAATTATCTTCGATTGTTAGGTATGAATTCCTAACACCTATTCGTGTGCATTTGCTTTTGGTTTGGATTGATTTGGTGAATATTCCATTTTTTTGGTGTTTTGGGTTCAATCCTTTAAAAATCATAACTTTGATGTTTGAAAATGTGTTTGGTGATGCATCGAGGAGCATATAGGGCTGGGTAGTTGATTGGCATAATCCCTTAGTGTCGTTGCTCGAGAGAATGCAATTTGGTAGAGGTTGGACCTCAATTGGATGGACTGGGAGGGGACTGGCAACAGGTCCGGTCGACCGAGCACTACAGCCGGTCGACCGACCTGCTGCCAAGTGCATAAGCACTCCCCTGTTTTAGGGTTCGGTCGACCGAGTACAGGGTTCGGCCGACCAACCTGTTTCTTGAGGAACTTTGAGAACAGGGTCCGGTCGACCGAGCTCTGTAGCTGGCCGACCGACCTGCTGCATTTTTGCCTATTTCGCCTAGTTGTTTGGATTTCCAACTTTAATCGATTCGCTATGTGTTGTTATCATTTGTTATGACTCTGATGACTCCTTCTTAGGGATTTTTGAGTATCCATTTTGATGGATTCTTTATCGGTTTCGTTGGATTTTTATTCACATCTTCGTATGTGAATTTTAGTGATTGATTGTTCCTACAATCTTCTTTGTGATTTGTCACTTTAAAAAATATAAAGGTTTTCTATACTAGTAGTAAATATCAAAACTCTTTCTTCAAATGATTTCAACTCTATTTTAGTACAAAGCTCGTTTCTTAAACCGTTTTCCAATCTATTAGTATATACAAGCCTTTACCTCACTCGTATGAGAAATCTAATTAAACGATTTAGTAAAACAAGTGGTATGAAACGCTTGCATTCACTTTGTCGGCTAATTCTTGGACTTGTTCGATTGAATCCCTTGTGACAATTTTATAGTGGTGATCTACAGTTTGTTCGTAAATATTTAAGTTAAGCAAGTGGTTATGGGACATGAAGCTAAACTCATATATTTACTAGCTTAGTGTAATTGACACTTCTCGTTGATCATGACGATCATCTTTGTGATTTAGACTAGCAATGTGCGATGTCGCTTTGTCTGCGAGGGAGACTAAACCCCGTTTTGTGGAGTTTCGACTCAAATCGGTGGGGTAGCAACCCATGGTCTTCGGGCCGTTTGTGGAGCTTCGGCTCAATTTGTGATGGTTAGCAACCATGGAATTAGCGTTCCGTTTGTGATACACGTGTTGGCGAGCTTTATGCTCCCGTTTGTGATAGGCCTCCCCCCTTTGTGATTTCTGGATTTCTTGAGATGATTTCTAGAATTTGTGTTTCACCAATTTTCGTGATTTCCATCGATAAGCTATATCGATATTTGTGTATTGGTGAATTTGTGCATCATTGAATTTTGTGATTTCTGGATTTCTTGAGATGATTTCTAGAATTTGTGTTTCACCGATTTTCGTGATTTCCATCGATAAGCTATATCGATATTTGTGTATTGGTGAATTTGTGTGTCATTGACTTTTGTGATTGGCATTGATATAATATGTCATTTATTGTGGTTTGGTGAACGAAATGAGGAGTATGACGTTTCTGTGATTCTTGTGTAGATTTTGTGACATTGAATAATCCCTTGATGATTTTCAACTGCTTATATATATCACAGCTTGGCATTGTGATTATTATGTGTTTAGTCATATCTCTGAATCTATATCGTTTCATCTGATATTTATAGTTAGACTGATCCGTTTATTATTTTCTTATTAAATAATGCTCGGGTCAGACCGAGATGTTACAGGTGCTTCTGATTGACTTCTCCCCTGGGATTGACTTCTCTGACTTTTGGCAAACTACTTAAATTAGTAGTTTATCTTGTTATATACACTTGAGATATAGACTCATAGATGTATTCTTTCGTATAGCACGTGTTGCTATTCTTCTGTATTATTGTGGATTTTTTTGACCACTACTCTGATATACACTTTCATGTGTTAATTATATATTCATATCTTCTTCCTCCTTTGTGATATGAATTATCTGTGACTGATTTATGTTATGTTTATTTCTGTATTTGTTTCCGAAGATATTATAGCCATTGTGTAGTAGCTTTGAGTTTGTGTCGGTATGTCGGATTTCCTCTTGATAAAGTATTACATGTTATACTATCTGACATATCGATGCTCGCACAAAGCAATTACACGGATGGTCGCTCCTCAACAGCCTTATTCTTCGTGCTAGTCGACAGCATTCACCGTAATGTTCTTGGCTAGCGTGGGTATAGAGGTGGGGCGTCACAATCATTGATTAAATATGGTTTAATTTTTATTAGTAATCAATTAAAGAATTAATTAAGGATTAATTAATGAGTCATTAAGATTAATATAATAAATTTTAGTTAATTACTTTAGGAAAAGTAATTAAAGAATTATAATCAGTTAATCAGGGTCATTAACCAGAATTATGAAATAATCAATTAATGGGATTATTTTTAATAATTAATTAAATTATTTATTGTGAATTGTTAAGTATAATTACTTAACGAAAGTAATTAAGGGATTAGTTACTCATTGTAATTAATTCTATGAATTGTTTAAGTTAATTAATTAAGTTTAATTAATTTAGACAACCATTTTGATGATGTGATAAGTATAATTACTTAGGGAAGTAATTGATGATAATTACTGGATGTAATTAACTGGGGGTGATTTAGTAATGAAAGTAATTGGAATATAATTACTTTGTATAATTAATCAAGGGATTAATTTAAATTAATTAAGGAGAAATTAATTTATTTGATGGAGTAATTAAAGGAAGTTAATTACTGAATGGTATTAATCAGAGTTGATTAATAGATGTGGTTTAATTAAAGATTAATTACTTAAGGTAATTAATTTAAATAGGGAATTAATTAAAATGTAATTAGAAATCATTAATTGATATAATTAATGATGGGATGATAAATTTAGATTAATTAATCAATATAAGTAATTAAGAGTAATTAATTAGAGTAATTTAGAAGTAATGTAATGTTTGTAATCTAAGGTTAATTTCTATATGTGGATAAGATAATTAATTTTTGAAAATAATTTAAGAATGATTATTTGTATATAATTAAATGTTAATTAATCAGGTATGATTAATTGAAACGAATAATTAGTGAATGATTTATTAATTGATTGGAAATTGATTAGTAATTGTGTAAGCAAGTTTTCAATGGTGAAGTAATTAATTTAATTTACTTTAAATTAATTAGAGATGTAAGTAATTAATTTAATTCATTTTGAATTAATTATAGCTGATGTGATTGCTTATATATTGATTGATGATATTGTTTACCCTGAATGGTTTGAATCTCAATATGAGATTAATGATGCTATGCATGCTTTGATTTAAGTGTGATAATAATATGAATTATCTGTTATGATGATAATATGCATTATCTGTTTGTAGTGATAATATTGATTATCTATTATAATGATAACGTTGATTATCTATTATGATATTGTGAATTATCTATCTGTGTGTATATGGATAATTGAACTGAATTGTTTTAAAACCTTAAACAACTTGGCCTTAAAAGACACGTTTGGATTTCGATGAGACCGGGATCGGGTTTTCCATATTTGGAACATCCGAAAACCACATCGATCCAAATTAACGTTAGGTCGTGAATTTGAAGATGAAGGTTCAGAATGCAAGGGTTATCGTTGTTAACTCTGAGGGTGATTCCAAAATGTGTGTAACGAGATAATGCCTTCGGTTTCGTTCGAACCCGGAACGAACTTGTATGGATTGAATGCTTTCAATACATCGTCAGGTGGACGACGAGCATTCTAAGAAATGTGTTCTCTAAAGGTAATCGTAGCCTCAAGCCTCATCAATCGGGAATGGCTAAAATAGGGGAGGTGCAGCAAGGTTAGGTGGGTCATACCCAAGCAGGACAAGATTTTCCCCTGTCTAGATGTCCCTTTTTATTCAGCTGTGTGGACAGTTGTGAGCTCCAACTGTCGGGGTTTTCTTGTTCGGGACTGTTCAGTAAGGAATGGTTCCGGCCTTGTGTTGCAGGGGGTCGGGAGTGATCCTCGGTACGTTGATCTAGGCCACGTAGTATGACGGGCAGTACCCCAGTAGCCCTGCCATTGTATGGAATTCATAATCCAATAAGTGCCAACGGTTTTGATTGTATTACCCACTTTTGTGGCTAGTAGATGGAATTTAATAATGTAACAATTTCGACTATTTTCTATTTACTTGAAAACCCTAGACCTATTATAATATCACTAAATTTCCTATCAAATGTTTTGGTTAGCGTAAGGTAAAAACTTACCATATTTATTCGTGGGAAGTCATAGGTGATACCTTTTGTTTTCAAATGTTTTTCAAAGTTAAGCAACTTTAACCTGTTACTCATACCAGACCCATGTCTGACCCGGAGTTTATTTTTGTTGTTCATAAACTCTCGGGTAACCAAATTTTTTACGGGTAGCTAAGGGATTCAGGTTAGCCTTGACGAATTCTGGAGGAGCAATGGAGCAAGATGCTTCAGCGTTGTAGATAGATATATATATATATAGTTTCGCTGTGTTGGTATCTTTGGGTTATTTGTTTGAGTTGTGTTGTATTAACTAGACAGGTGTTTATAACTGTCTAGTATGTGTTGTGTGATCTGTATAACTCTGGTATATGTAAAATTATGTAATAGTTATGTGATCAATTATATTTTGTCCCATTCTGCTGTGAGATTCTGATGTGTTTGTTCTTTCTTCTCTATCTTTTCTATTTTCTCATCCCTTTCTTTCATTTAGATAAACCAGATTTCTGGGGTTTGAAACACGGGTCGTCACACTCAGCAACTCCTATAGGGTATTACTACCCTATTAATAAAGATCCTGACCCCATAAAGCTAAGGTTTATTGCTAAACCAAAGCTCTCATACCACGTTGTAACGTCCCACCTTTTCGCATGCTTTAAATCGACACACGTGCCAATTCAAAACTTTCGGAAGGGCGGATTGTTATGGTGTAAATAAGAAAAACGAGCAAGAAATAAAACAAAACAGAATCTCACACCGAAAGGATAAAATATAATAATAAAATATACAGTTTATAAAGCTGTTTTAAAAATATTTGATTTATACAACATATATCAGAGTTACACATACCATATAACAATGCAGCGGAACAATATGAGTGTAGTGCAATAATATAAATAATAATAATATAAATAATAATAATACAAATCTTCGTCTTTGTCCTCAAGAGCTAAATCTTCAAATCTTGAAACGCTCGGATTGACCCGAGCGAATTGAAAGATAAAACACTCGAGTCAGAACTAAAAGATCTTATGTAAGTTAAATTAACAGAAATAAATATGGGTGCAGTAACTTAAAAGATGCTCGGGGTTCACATCTCTTAAGGATCCGTTAAACTATTTACTATGTAGTATATTTCGCTATTATAATAATGTCTATTTGTAAAATAAACTTACTTTTAAATAGCGTTAAGGGTTACCCATATAGCCCTTAACGCAAAATATATTCCCACGGTCTATACAGTACCATAATCTCCCCCGTACTGGGTGTCGTTAGAGGGAACTCCATAGGTATGGTACAAAACAAAATCATATAAGGCGCGCTAGGGTAGGTGACACGGCACAACTAGGCAATGCCAGGGTAGATATACCAATTGCTATACGGGCTGATGGTAACGCGTAGCTGCTACTACCGCCCACCACGGACAAACTCCCCCTAAAATCAAAGAAATCAAAAGTGGCAATCGAAACAATCCAAAGTCAAAGTATAATATCGAAGAGGAGTATCCGATAAAAGGCGCTAACCTCCTTGGCCCGAGAATCGCTCCTGTTTTAGCCACCTTATTGCAATGGCTCGGGTCATTACTTATCTTCATGTCCCAAACTCCCTAGCAAGAGGGAGCGACAGTTGAAAGTCGTGCAAGCCCCTTGTGACACTTATCTTGGTCAAGGTATTTTACATTCAATCCTTGACGCTATTGTTTTATTTCGTGATCTTTCTATTTGAGTTCTTTTTAATATGGGTTCATCTCATTATTTTTATATCAAAAGAACTTGTTGATTCTTTTCCTTTAAAAGTTTCTGGGCTTGTTGACTTCTTTGAGGATTGCGAATCCGGATGGTAGATCCGCAACACTCAATTTGCTTTTTATTGATGTCGAAATTATTTTATGTGATTTTTCTGTCCGAGCCGACTTTTACTTAGGCTTCGGAATCGATTTTTGGAAAGGATTGGCTTATTGCGAAGCCCATATCCTACTTTCCGTGTGGACTATACATCTTGGACATTTTCTATCTGTTAAGCAGATTTCTATTTCTCTTTGTGATTTTGATTCCAATTTGGCATCATTTTATTCTTTAGGCCTTCATGATAAGGAAAGTGTTGTTTCTCTTATCTAAATAGTTTGTGAAACTTTCCGGTATTTTTGAGTTTGTCTTAGGATTATCACCTAAGAAATCTTTTGTGTGCTGTTAAGGTCTTTCTAGTTTGACCTTGCCACCGATTTTCATTTGGCTACGAGTTGCGGGAGTTAGCATTCCACTTACCGCATTCCGCACTCATTACGATTCTTATGAATGACTTATTATATCATTCAGTTTGTCCAGCTTATTTCATCCATTTTATAAGCCGAGTATTCTATGAGTATTTCGATGAGACCATTTTTGTGTTTATTGATTTTGGATGAAATTAGCAATTTAAAATTTCTGCAAATCTTTTTCATAAGATTTATTTATAAGTATAAATAGGATTTCTGTTTTTAGAACGAACAAAGAGAATTTTCAAAAGTTTTTAAAAACGTGTTTATCCTATAAAAGATGATTTTGTGATTGTATTACCCATTTAGTGTTTTAAGAATTCTGGTCGATGCGCCTGATCAACGTTATCGATAGGAATTTCCTAAACGCTTTGATGAGACAGTCAGACACGATAAATTGACTTGTAAAAATGTAAATTTTTCTAGAAAGGTTATTACATAAAGATAAATGTAATTATGAAAGTCTTAACTTTTCAGGAAAGAAGATTATTTAAAAGAAATTCTTTCTTTTCGATACTCTTATTCTTGTGATTCCCGAAGGGAACCAAGACTTTATCTTTTGTACCAATGCTTATCGTATTGGTTTGGATGTCGTTCTCTTGCAAAAGATAACATGCTATCACTTGTGCTTCTAAATCATTAAAAGCCGATTGAGACTAGGTATGCCACTCATGATCTAGTGCTCGCGGCTATTGTTTTCGCTTTTAGAGTTTAGCATCATCATTTTTGAGGGAGAAATTTGTTCTCCACCTGGATCATAAGTCTTTGAAATATTTATTTCTCAAAAGGAACTTAATTTGCATCAACAATTTTGGCTCGAGTTCCTTGCTCCTTATGATCTTGATATTCTTTATACCCTCGGTAAGGAAAATCGCATTGCGGATGCACTTAGTCGAAAGCAACAAGCGGTTGTTTCTTTGATGATATCTGAATGGAACGATCTCGAGATTTTATCCACTTGTGAGATTCGAGAGCGCGTATCCGATTTATGTTCATCACTTGTTTTATGTAGCCTTGAGGCTCATCCTTCTCTTTTAGACCGCATTCTGGAAGCTCAAAGGCTAGATCCCGAATTGGCTCTTCTTGGCCAAAATATTAAGGATAAAATTGATATTGAAGGTTTGAAAGACTTCGATATTGATTCTCGTGGCGACATTCGGAAATTTGGTAGACTTATCGTGCCAAATATTAGTGATCTTCGAAAAGACATCTTAGAAGATTCCCATCGTTCTAAATTTACCATTCATCCCGGTAGTGGTAAAATGTACGTGGATATGAAGCGACTTTATTATTGGGAGGGAATAAAACTTGACATCGCTAACTTCTTTAAGTGTTGCATGACTTGCCAACTCGTTAAGGCCGAACATCAAAGGCCCGGTGGGTTATTGCAACCTTTAGAAATTCCAATTTGGAAGTGGGACCAAATTTCCATGGATTTTATTGACGGCCTTCCTCGTTCTCGTTCGGGCCATGATAGCTTATGGGTGATCGTTGATAGGCTTACTAAATCCACCCATTTTATTCCCGTTCGGTCTAACCGAACCGTTCCACTTTTGGCCAAGCTCTTTGTTAAAGAGATTGTTAAATTACATGGAGTTCCTACTTCTATTGTTAGTGATCGCGATCCATTGTTTACTAGTGGATTTTGGAAGAGTCTTCAAAAAGCTTTGGGAACGAAGCTTAATTTTAGCACCGCTTATCATCCCCAGTCTGATGGACAAACCGAGCGTGTGAATCAAACTCTTGAAGTTCTTCTTCGTGCTTGTGTGCTTGATTTCGGTGGAAGCTGGGAAGATCATATTCCTCTTGTTGAATTTTCCTATAATAATAGCTTCCAATCTAGTATTGGTATGGCACCTTTCGAGGCACTCTATGGAAGGCCATGCCAATCTCCTTCTTGTTGGCTTGAGGCCAGTGAGAAGCTGGTTTTAGGTCCAGACTTTATTCGTGATTCCACAGAAAAGATTGAACTTATTCGACATAGGATGAAAGAAGCCGAGAGTAGACAAAAATCCTTTGCCGATAATCGAAGAAGGAAATTAGAATTTTCTGTTGGAGATCTTGTTTTTATTCGTGTGTCACCTATGAAAGGTGTTGTACGTTTCAGTCGGTCGGGAAAGTTAGCACCCTGATATATTGGGCCATTTCCTATCACTGAACGTATTGGTTTGATGGCTTATCGCCTATCATTGCCAGCTCAGTTTTCTGCCGTGCATGACGTGTTTCACGTTTCTCAATTACGGAAGTGCCTTCGAGATTCGGATTCTATTCTTGAGCCCGGTGTTGTGAAAGAGAATGAAGTTTCGCCTAACTTAACTTATGAGCAACATCCTATTCGTATTATTGCTTCGGAAGTCAAACGGCTTAGAAATAAAGATGTTCAGCTTGTGAAAGTCCAATGGTCTTCAAATCCTAAGGATTGCTCTTGGGAATCTAGAGAATTCATCGAGCGAACGCATCCTGACTTACTTTCTCATGCTCTTTAAGGTGAATTTCTTACTTCAAAATTCTTTTGTGTTGATATGCTTTTATGGTTGTTACTGTATATCTTCTTCTTAAATATTGCGAGGACGCAATTTCTTTAAGGAGGGGAGTCTGTAACAACCCGCATATTTATCGATTTTTATATTTAAATATTTTATTTAAATATTTTATCGATACTCGGAATTTAGTCCGAAAAGCTACTTTTTGCATATGGTCGAATTAGGACTCAGGACCACTTCCATTGAGTTCAAAACGCTGTTTGCGATCTTTTTGAGTATAAGCTTTGATATGTTTGGAGTTAGAGGAATTTTGCCACTTTTCACTAAGGGCTTTGGTTTGGGCTGAACCCATTAATCACTTACTAACTCAGTCCCAACCCCTTCCCCTCTTCATTACTTCATTCCTCATTTCCTAATACTCAAGCTTTTATAACAATGGAGAGTAAAAGAGGAAATTAAAACTCTAAGCCCTAGTCTTCATTAGCAAATCCAACTTCTAGCTCCAAATTCGAGAGAACCCATTGGTAAGCATCCTCTTCTTCTTCTTCTCCAACTCTTTCTCCTTTCAATTTCAGAAAATTCCAAAACCTAATTTGGAAAATATTTCTCTTTTAAAGCTTAGAATCAAGCTTCTTGAGTTGGATTTAAAGAGTGGTTGATTCTCCTTTGCTTTCGAGCTTCTTCTTCATTTGTTTGGGTTCAAAGGTGAGATTTTTATCTCACATCTTAGTCTATAATTATCTTCGATTGTTAGGTATGAATTCCTAACACTTATTCTTGTGCAATTGATTTTGGTTTGGGTTGGTTTGGTGTATATTCCAATTTTTGGTGTTTTGAAATCAAAATCTATGAAAATCCTTTTATGGATATTTGGACATTGATATTTGAGGCGTATCGAAGAGCCGTTAAGGCTGGGTTGTCGCTTGGCGTAAATCCTTAGTCGTTGTCGCTCGATCAATCGCTTCCGATAATCGTTTGGCAATCTTTGGCCTAGGTTCAGGGAATGCCTGAAATTCGGTTTTAAGACGTCTGATTATGTATTTTCAGATGTAGGAATATTATACTGGGAATTTTTAATCCCCAGTATTCAGACGTCTGAATTTATATTCCAGACGTCTGAATTGGTTCGAATGGAACCAGAAGGGAAATAGGCTAAAATTTAGCATTTCCAGATGTCTGAATTTATTGATTCAAACGTCTGAATTATGTCCTGGAAAGTATTTTATTTTCCAGATTCAGACGTCTGAATCATACCTTTCAGACGTCTGAATATGCCAATTTTTGCTTATTTGCCTATTTAGCTTGAGAATTCCAACTTTAATCGATTCGTGTTGATTTCCTTTTTGTTGTTATCATTTATTATTGACTTTGATGACATGTTCTTCGTGATTTTTGGGAATATCCATTTCGATGGATACAGTATCGATTTCTTTGGATTTTATTCACGTCTTCGGATGTGAATTTTAGTGATTGATTGTACCTACAATCTTCTTCGTGATTTGTCACTTTAAAAATATAAAGGTTTTCTATACTAGTAGTAAATATCAAAACTCTTTCTTCAAATGATTTCAACACTATTTTATAACAAAGCTCGTTTTCTCTAACCGATTTTCAATCTATTAGTATATACAAACCTTTACCTCACTCGTATGAGAAATCTAATTAAACGACTTACCAAAACAAGTGGTATGAAACGCTTGCGTTTACTTCGTCGGTTTATTCTTGGACTTATTCGATTGAACCTCTTGTGACAATTTCCTAGTGGAGATCTACAATTTGTTCGTAAATATTTAAGTTAAGCTAGTGGTTATGGGACATGAAGCTAAATTTATATATTTACTAGCTTACTGTAATTGACACTTCTCTTTGATCATGACGATCATTTTGTGATTTAGACTAGCAATTGTGCGATGTCTCTTTGTCTGCGAGGGAGACTAAACCCCGTTTTGTGGAGTTTCGACTCAAATTGGTGGGGTAGCAACCCATGGTCTTCGGGCCGTTTGTGGAGCTTTGGCTCAATTTGTGATGGATAACAACCATGGAATTAGCGTACGTTTGTGATACACGTGTTGGTGAGCTTTATGCTCCCGTTTGTGATAGGCCTTTCCTCCCTTTTGTGATTTCTGGATTTCTTGAGATGATTTCTATAATTTGTGCTTCGCCAATTTTCGTGATTTTCATTGATAAGTTTTATCAATATTTGTGCATTGGTGAATTTGTGCGTCATTGACTTTTGTGATTGATATTGATATAATCGTCAATATTTATGGTTTGGTGAACGAAATAAAGAGTATGACATTTCTTTTGATCCTTGAGAAGATTTTTGTGATATTGATTAATCTCTTGTTGATTTTCAATTACTTATTTATCACTGCTTGGCATTGTGATTATTATGCGATTAGTCATACCTCTTGTTCTATATCGTTTCGTTTGATATTTATAGCTAGACTGATCCGTTTATTATTTTCTTATTAAATAATACTCGGGTCAGACCGAGATGTTACTGGTGCTTCAGCTTGACTTCTCACTTGGGATTGATTTCTCTGACTTTTGGCTAACTACTTAGATTAGTAATTTATTTTGGTGTACACGTTTGAGATATAGACTCTATGATGTACACTTATTCCTTTGTGTAGTTCTTGTAACTATTCTTTTTTGATAGTGTGGTCTTGCTTGACTACTACTCTGATGAACACTTTTATGTGTTATATATATTCATATCTATTTCCGCCTTTGTGATATGAATTATCTGTGACTGATTTGTGTTATGTTTATTTCTATATTTGTCTTCGAAGACATAATAGCCACTGTGTAGTAGCTTTGCGTTTGTGTCGGTATGTCGGATGTCCTCTTGAAAAGAATGCAAGTTACGTTTTATTTGGCATATCGGTACTCGCACAAAGCAATTATACATATGGTCGCTCCTCAACAGCCTTATTCTCCGTGCTAGTTGACGGCATTACACCGTAGTGTCCTTGGCTAGCGTGGGTATAGAGGTGGGGCGTCACAGCTAAATTTCACGTTTTGGGATGAGGAGACTAGGGTACCTTCTAACAAGGTGGTGGCAAGGCTTGGGTGAGGTGGAGAGCCTTTCACGCATACTTTTTTCATCTAAATTTCATTACTAAATTTGAATTTAAAATAACCAACTTAATTATTAAAATTCATGGGTCGTTACACTTATGAATGATTGTATTTTATGAGATGCCTTGAATTGATTGTCCTTTCATATTGGCGATATTTTGTTCTGTGGTTTGAGCTATGTGTAATTTACTCATTTATTTGTTATACATTTGTTTATTATCTATGAATCTGTGAATGAACGATAAGCGTTATAGTTTATGCCGCTTATCAACTATATTTCTGTCTTTGATCTGTGATGATGTTGTTGTTGCACTATTGTGTTAAACCCCTGGACCACACCATACACACAAAAATATGGATTTCACGAAGAAATCGATTAAGTCACAGATTTTTGAAATGATTTTTAAATAGACAACTTAAATTAAAATAGTTTTGTAAATGGATTGGGATTAATGTGGAAAGCTTCTGAAATGAAATTTCAAGATAATTTTTTTTTTTGAATAACTTGATAAAGTTTTGAAATTTAAGTAATTTGATTTAAATTTGAATTCAAAATTTGAAGTTGAATTCTGTGATTTGAAACTAGGGATTAAAGATGTTATATTTGTTATATATAGGTTAAACCATTTCAAATGTACTGATTTGGGAACTTGGATTTAAATTCAAGAGCTTTAACTTGTGCAAATAAAAATTGAATTTTTCTAAAACGAAAACTATTTGTTTTCAAATTGTTAACGCTAAAATGTGAACGCTGACACCCCGGTGTGTGAAGTGTAGTTGTGAAAGCACCACCCGATAGATCGGAAAGAATTACAAGCAAGTAATAGCAGTAAACAACAACGATTTTATAGTGGTTCGGCTTAAGGGTATAGCCTACGTCCACTCTAAGTACTTTTATTAATAATCCCGTTACCAGCTGATACAATTCTCCTCAAGTACAATATACTTCAAGTTACAAGTGATTTGGAACAAGTCTTAAGCTTCAATGTCGATTAAAGTCCTTGAATTCATGTTGAAGATATGTGGTTTCTTCGTGAATTTCTTTGATGTATTCCTCTAATCTTGAAATCTCTAAGTGTTGATGAAGTTCTCAATGAAGCAAGGTAACGGTGTCTGAAGAGAATGTGCCCAAAAGTCCTTTTAATGTTGGAGGTGGTTGCCTATTTATAGGTCGCCTCCGAGTCAACACCACCTCTTCTCAGTAACATGGCATCGGGCTTATATTAGGTCGTGGACAAGTTAACTTGGTAAGTCGCAAGTCACGGTCCAAATGATAAGTCCTGGATCGTGAACGAGATGACTGGGGAGCTGGATCGGTTGTGACTTGGGTCGGCAACTATTCTAGGTCGCCAGCTTGGTAGGGCATTAGATCGGTAACTCGGTCAAGTCACTGAGTCGGTATCTTCTGAGTCTTAGGCCAGTACCCACGTTAGGTCGGCAACTGTTTTAGCCTTAACTCGGTATTTCTCAAGTCGGTATGCCTCTCAATCCTACTAGGTCGGTAACCCTTTGAATCTTAAGTCGGTCTCCCTTGAGTCGCTGTCCCTTCTGAGTCATTAAGTCGGTAACCATTGAGTCGCCATTCATTTTAGGTCGGCAATGAGCTAAGGCTGTTGGGTCGGTATTTATGTAGAGTCGGTAGCCTCGTTGAAGTGTTAAGTCGGCATAACCCCTAGGCCTTAGGTCGGCACCCTCTGTTGAGCTTTAAGTCGGCATGCTTCTAACTGTTAGGTCGGAACCTCTTGATGCACTAGATCGGTGAGTCATGGTCAAGGCGGAGTTAACATTTGCCCCTCGAAGTATACGCCTAAATGTTAGGTCGTGTGCTTCGATAGCCCTTAACTCGTCCCCTCTTAGGTCGGTAGGTCGTATGCGACTTAACAGTTAGACCGTGTGTTGCTCCAAATTTTCCACTGCAGGGTATAAGTTAACTTTCTTCCTCTTTCTTCGTCACTTACTCTCTTGCCTGATTCCGCCATTAAAGTATTCTCAAATTCCTAGAAGCAATTTCCTTCCAACTAATCACCGATAATCTCTACCATCCATTGCGTAAGTGATTCTATTTCTCTTTCGATCGTAGATTACTTGTCGATTCATGAATCCTGTCGCTCAAACACGAATCGCCTCTTTGTGTGATGCTCCATCAAGAATACCATCGTTTTCGTAATTGGTGAAGTTTAGGTTGCTTGAGATGATTGTTGATACAATGAAGGGGTTTACCGCCTCAGGCTCGATGGTCTTTGATGGCAGGACATCAGATCTGTGACAATTTCAAATTGTTTTATTGGGTTATTGGATTATGTGAATGAAGGCGGCTGCTGATGGAATGGTTATTGGGTTAACGGGTTGAGCGGGGCGAGGTATTGATTCAGATACGACCTGGTGATTTTAGGGGGCTTGGCTTTTGGCTGACCCAATCCTTAAATCGTGGCCGTGCTAGCACTTGAGGGAGATCTACCGACCTAACCTTCTGCCGATCTAAGCCTTAAAACTATGGCCGAGTTAATCCTTGGGGAAATCTGCCGATTTAACCTTCTACTGATTTAACCTTGAACCGCAGCCAAGTTAATCCCTAAGTCGTGGCCGAGCTAAGCCCTTAAACCGTGACCGAGTTGGCTCTTAAACCGCTGCCGAGTTAACACTTAAGCTTTGGGCATGCTGACTTTTTGAGAGCATAGATCCACTTTGAGTTTCTAACTTGAACTGCCAAACTAAGTTGCCTAAATTTTGAACTGCCCCAACTTTAAATTTGCTTGAATCTCATTGTATTATTTCACAGATCGCATTAACTTATAAGCTGCTAACCTGCTGAAAATAACAAACAAAGAAAACCAAGGCGAAAATACTGCCATTGACTGCCCATGTCAGATGACAGATTAGTCAAGACAAGACAAGCAACTTAATTATATTGCATGAAATGTTTGTGAATCAATCAATTAAAGTTAAACATTAATGCAAAGTATCAATAATCTGAACTGATTTATCTGCATCAACATCTTACTTGCATATTTAGGCTTAAAACAATAGTCCCTGAATTTCATAACTAACAAATGCTTGCTAGTTTTCATTCCAGTTATATTTGTTCACTGCTTGATTGATTTTACACAACACTTCACACACTTTAGGAAACGTGCACCTTCATGTTTGAATACCCAGTTGTTTATGTAGAATGACTTCCCACCGAGAAGAAGAAGTGGTAACTCAAGAGGAAGAAACTTTTCCGATAGCTGTTCCCATAGAGAATCCTCCGGAGAGAACCTCGACTATTCTAACTTCGAGAGCGTTTATCCAGCTGCGCACTCAATTTGGCTTTGCTGAAAGTGATGTTCTTCTCCCTGGGCCAAGTGATACTGCTGACAATCCTCCCTATGGTTTTGTTGCAGTCAATCGCCAAATGTGCTTAAGTGGGGCGACTCCTCCTTTTAACGACTTCCTTCGAACTCTTCTCCTTCGGTTGACAATCTCTCCGTTTCAACTTCATCCCAATGGCTATGCCATCTTGACGGGGTTATGTGTTTTGTTTAGAAGAACTCTTGATCGCCTACCGAGTTTTGAAGAAATTCGTTATCTGTGCTCGTTTGCAAAGAGTAAAGATCATCCTTCCCTCATTATTGTGAGAAGTGCCAGAAACCGCAAGCTCATTTCCGATCTTACTGAAAGTGTTCATGGATTTTTGAACCAGTTTTTCTTTGCCCGCTGTCCCCCAGGGTTTTATGCCATCTGGAGAGTAGGAAGTAAGATTAGTGTTTCTATTTTTTCCGTTTTGAAACTTTTTCGAGATCCGAACTTTCAGTTGCTAATTTCATTCTTTGTTCCTTTCAGCACTTCCTCTCCCTTCTAGAGACCCAATTCATAAGCAAGTTTTTGAGAGGTTGAGTGCCGTGGCCACAGAAGAGAGGAGCATAAAATTTCTGTTGAGGGATGAATTTTTACATCAACATGGGCTTCTACACACTTCTCGCTCTATGCATGCTCATGAAGTTCCAACGGAAGTCCCCGATTCTCCGATAAAGACTCCTGAATCTTCGCTGGTGAAGTGCTCCACTTCTGTTGACGTTGCGGGGCCATCTGATAAACTTGCCCCGGTTATCGAGGAAGAAGAGCCTCAGGGGTCCTCTCACCATTCACAAGAATCTGGTGAAAAGGCTAAGAAATCCAGTCCTGTCAAGCAAAGCAGGGACGATACCTTCGAAGGATTGAGCGACCTCTTCGCTACTTCACAAGAGATCTTCAAAGATGACCCTACTACTGCCGGGATTTCTTCTTCAGTAGTTGAAGCTACTTCTATTTTGCAACAGTCGTCGTCGACTCAAGAGTTGACGTTAACTATTACACCCACAACCACTCCCCAAATAAAGAGTGGTTCGTAGATTAATGCGCGTAGTTTGCACATCACACACACTTAGAATTTCTCATCACTTCTATGCACTTATCTTCTTGTACTTTAAAGATTTCTAAAGCTTATTATTTTAATTCCAGATTCTCCTATGGGGCGCAGCGGCTCGTACTATGATGATTTCCAGCGCTACGGGAGGCGTAGCCAGTATGATTACAGGCGTTACCTTCCTTCTTACAGAGAGTCGGATGAAGAGAGGGCCATCAGGAAAGCCGACGAGAGACGAGCATATGAAGAACGTCGCCGAAGGGAACAAGAAAGACATGATCTTCCCCACAGAGATGATGACACCCAAAAGAGAAAAGCTCATGATGAGAGAGGAAAGAGTCACATAGACGATTCTTCTAGCAAGCGGGCTAGACTTACCGAAGAAACAACTCCTTCAGCTTCTGAACATGTCCCTGCTCAATCTCCTGCTCCTGCTCGCTCCGACATTCAAGCAATCATCAACCGGCCCGCATACCAAGTCGGGCAAGGTCCTCCCACTCTTCAAAGTTGATTTCCTCAGTGGTGCCTGAGAGGGGTTCGATTTGATCTCGACTTGGTTCCCCTCGACAAACCGGCTATGCTGCGAAATCTAGATGCTGTCAGGACCGATATCGAAAGAATGTCGAACTAGCAAAAACTCGTCGACGAACTTCAGAGGGTTAACCGAGCCAATCTCGAGGCCATGCTAACAATGGAGAATGATAAGGCTGAGTGGCAGAAGACTCTCGAACAACATGACGCCGAAATGAGAAGTATTGCTTCCTATAATGAAAAGCTGGAAGCGGAAGTAGAAAAACTTAAGGAAGAATTAGTTACTTCATCTACTTTCCATTCACAAAAGGAGAGCATGCTTCAGCAACAAGTACGAGATGCGCATGCCAGTCAAAGAGCAGTCGAAGATAAGCTTGCACACAAGGAAAAGGTCGTAGAAGAATATCGTGCTGAAACTGTACAACTGTGAGAACAGACTGGCTCTCAAAGCTTGGAGATAGAGTTGTTAAAAACTCGACTTGCTATGGCCGAAAAGGAGCGCGACGAGGCTGTTGCTGGTAAACTTGCGGCCGAAGAGGCTCATCAAGCAACCAAGGCTGACATTAGCTCTACATTATTCGATTTTTACCTGCACAGCATTTTGGGACGTGGCAGCCTTGCCTTTCTAGGCCCCAAGTATGAAATCACACTGGCTGAAGTTTGGGAGGCAGCACTTGATATGCTCGGTGGTAAAGGTGCTGGATATGCTGAGTCAGCCCTTGAAGAGCATTATCTTGATGACGAAGCCCGTGCCGCTCTTGCCAAGGGAAAGGAGCAGCTTGCCAGAGCGCGGGCCGGGATGGCGGAAAAGGAGCGTTCTGAAAAAGAAGTACCGCCTACCATCTCTGAACGTCCTCTAGTTTCTCCCGAGGTGGACATTACAGGCCCTAGTGCTCATTTGCCGCCTCCTACAAGAACTGGGGTAATCACCCCTACTGATGAAGAGGCTTTGGAGGACATTGGGGCTCAGAATTATGAGATTGAACTGACGAAGCCAACATCTTCAGGTAATTTCGACATTGGTCCGATTCAGGTGGATTGCCTTCTTATTCCTCAAAAATTTGACGAGCTTCTCGATTACCTCTTGAATCTCGATGAACCCATATCTCCCTTCTTTCGGGAAGATACTAACATTTTCAATTTTTCTTCTTCTGCAGTTGAAACAACAAGTGCCGTGCAGACTTCGCCTTCTCTGGTTATTCCTCCTCCATCTCTTCAGGTGACTCCTCCTTCTGCTTCACAACCTGGGTCACAAGAGGAGAAAATTGAGGCTCTTCATGGTTTGGATGACCCTGTTGCCTCGCAGGAGCAAAAAGATGAGGGACTCGAAGGAGGCGAGATCTCTCCGGAGCGGACTCCTTCTGACGACGTAGTTTTGTCCGCTCTCGTTACTCCGGGGAGTGAGTCTTCTTCGCAGAGAAGAAAGAAGCATGGGACATCGAAGAGGAGGGGGAAGAAAATTATCACCACTGAAGAGGAACCGAAAATTGCGCCAGTTGCACCTCCCTCCCCTTCTTCCCTTATGCCTTCAGACCAACCTGAAAGACCCGAAAAGCTAACCACTCGGCCGGGTAAAGGGTCTAAAGGCGGCAAGAAGAAACGAAGAGTTGAGCTTTTTGATTCCTTTTTTGTGTAATGGTCGGATGTTGTGCAGGCAGCGACCCCTGCTTTTTTATTTTGAAACCTGTATCTGCAATATCTGCAATTGAATAAAATGATTCTTTATTTGTACAGTCTTTTGTTTGAATTTGAGAATGCATTTATTATTCATTTTTGCACAAGTTTATTTATACGATGTTGCGGTGAGCTTGTGGTATGTTGTTTGAGCGTACTTTACCGACATAGTTATACCGCTTTGTATGTAACTATACCATGTTGCCCCTATACCATGAGCTTACTGCAATATCGTATACTTTGAGGGGACTTGCACTCTCGTTTTCTAAAGAATAATTACTTCATTCTCGAAGAGAATTTTCGTAGAGTGCAACTTCCTTTATATAAGTTTTTACGCTTTGTCCTTCGAAGAAATCACTCTTTCCTTTTGCGTATGTATATATTTTGCCAAGTGAATTCTTCTACGTGGCAAAGCGGACCTCTGAATGTACTTTAACTTTCTTCCCCCTTCTTCTCTTTTTTTTTTTAGAATAGATAAATCGCTCTTCCTTTGAAAGTTAAAGTACGCTCTTGATGAGGATTTTTGTTTTTTTTTTTTTTTTTTTTTTACGTTTCAACACTTGGAAGTTTTATTTCAATCTTGGTGAAACGTGTTCCTCCAAAGAGTTGTGCCTTTGAAGAAAGCCTTTTCACGTTTCAGCACTTGGAAGTTTTATTTCAATCTCGGTGAAATGTGGGCTTCTGAAGAGGTCTTTCTTTTTAATTGTGTCCCCGGGAGGGGGTTGTACCTCTGAGGAGGGATTTCTCACGTTTCAACACTTGGAAGTTTTATTTCAATCTTGGTGAAACGTGTACCTCCAAAGAGTTGTGCCTTCGAAGAAAGCCTTTTCACGTTTCAGCACTTGGAAGTTTTATTTCAATCTTGGTGAAACGTGGGCTTCCAGGAAGGTCTTTATCTTGTTTTGCATTTCAACTTTGGTGAAGTGAAATTCCGAAGAGCGGTTACGACACTTCAACTCCTGGTGAAATGGGCCTCCGAAGAGGGCTTTTATTTTGTTTGCATTTCAACTCTGGTGAAGTGTAATTCCGAAGAGCGGTCATAACACTTCAACTCCTGGTGAAATGGGCCTCCGAAGAGGGCTTTTATTTTGTTTGCATTTCAACTCTGGTGAAGTGAAATTCCGAAGAGCGGTCATAACACTTCAACTCCTGGTGAAATGTGCCTCAAAGAGGGTTTTCATCGCCTGGAAGTTACTCTCTCATGGTTGGAGGGTCATGACTCCTCCAATCTTTTTTGTTGAGTAGAGAACTTTCTTTTTTGTGGCGTATGACCCACTAGAGGTCTTTATCCTCCGAAGAGCCGTGCCTCCGAAGAGGACTTGTGCCGCCAATGATGGTTTTTGGTTGTATTCTTGTCTTCTTGCTTATGCCTTTTCAGCGATCCTTTTTTTTTTCTTTTCAAGTTTTCATTCCCCTTTTCTCGCAAGTAGCTTGTTTAATCCAAGGAAGCGTACTTCATTGTCAGGCAAGTTCGTGAGAACGGGCACTAGCTTCCTAATTGGATGTTTGTCCGTTCAAACAATCTCAATTTATTAGCAAGGGCTCGTTTCTATCGAAATCATAAGCCGTTCAATTGAAGTATTTCCTATCTAGGATTTGAATTCGGGGCCTTTATGACTTGAAATTTGTTTGTTGAATGATGGTGAGAATCACTCGGTCTTATTGTGCGCAAGTTTTATTTCCATTGTCTGCAAAAATTTAAATCGACATTTCAGCAATACATTTTATGTACTTTTATATCGAAAATAAAGCAAACATGTAATAATAATAAAGAACACAAGATTTATAGTGGTTCGGCCAGAAATTTGGGCCTACATCCACTTTATATTCATTCATTATTCACTTGCATTAGTTTTACAATTGCTCTCAATTACAAGAATCATACATCCACAACTCTTTTACATTATTTCAACAAAATTTTCAAGTAAAATATGGACGCAAGTGATTGCTGTTCCATGCCCTTGGAATTTGAACTCCTTCAACAGTAGTGAGTTTGAAAGTGCCGTCAAGAAGCTTCTGACCTATCACATATGGTCCTTCCCAATTGGGCCCAAACACACCTATCGCGGTCATAATTCTTTTCAGGACTAGATCTCCAATTTCAAAGCTGCGTTGACGAACTTTGGAATTGAAATGTCTGGCTATCCTTTGCTGATGAGCTGCAACTCTGAGATTAGCTTCGTCTCTTTTTTCATCAAGGAGATCTAGCGCTTCAAGTTGTAGCTTTTCATTTTCTGCTTGATTGAAATGGATTCTTCTGTGTGAAGGGACCTCTGCTTCAATCGGGATCATTGCTTCCGATCCGTATGCTAACGAAAAAGGAGTATGCCCAGTCGCAGTTTTGTGAGTAGTTCTGTATGCCCATAGTGCAAGTGGTAGTTTATCGACCCAACCACCTTTTGCTCTTTCGAGTTGCTTTTTGATGGTTGATTTGATGATCTTGTTCACTGCTTCCACTTGCCCGTTTGCCTGCGGATGAGCTACTGTCGAAAAGCTTTTCTGGATTTTGAATCGTTTGCAAAAATCCTGGAATTCCTCGCTTTCAAACTGAGTACCATTGTCTGTGATTATTTTCTGAGGCACACCGTATCTGCAAATGATATTCTTGGTCACAAAGCTTATCATTTTTTTAGAAGTGATAGTAGCCAATGGTTCAGCTTCAGCCCATTTAGTAAAGTAATCAACTGCAACAATAGCATATTTAATCCCTGATTTGGCAGTTGGTAGCGGCCCAATGAGATCCATTCCCCAAATCGCAAACGGCCATGGAATGACCATCTGTGTGAGTTCGGTAGAAGGTGCTCTAGGAATTTTGGCAAATCTTTGGCATCTGTCACATTTTCGGGAGTAATCTGCAGCATCTCGATTAATTTCTGGCCAAAAATATCCGTATCGGAGAATTTTCTTTGCTAATGTTTGACCACCTGAATGATCACCACATTCTCCTCCATGCACCTCAGCTAGGATTGTTTTGGACTCTTCCCGGGATACACATCGAAGCAATGGCATTGAGAATCCCCGTCTGTACAATCGGCCATCCTGAATTACATAGCGAGAGGCTTTCCTTAGTAGCTTTCGTCTTTCTATCGAATTTTCTGGCAGAGAACCTCTGAGTAGGTAGTCCAGTATTGGAGTCATCCATGACTCTTGTTCTTGAGACACATTCATAATCCAGTCTATATCCATCTCGTCTATACTTGGTGCTGAAAGGACTTCTACAGGGACCAATCCCAATAGTTGAGCTTCACCAGAACTTGAATACTTTGCGAGGGAATCTGCCTTCATATTCTCTTCCTGAGGAATGTGGCTTATTGAATAGTGATCGAGTTCACACAGGAGTTCCCAAGCCTTTGACAAGTAGGAAGGCAAGTTTCCACCTTTTGTTTGAAATTCCTTCTTGACTTGGCATACAATAAGCTGAGAATCACTGAAGATCTGTAATGCTCGAATGTTTAGCTCTTTAGCGATTTTCAAACCTGCAATAAGAGCTTCATATTCTGCTTCATTGTTTGTTGAAGGAAATTCCAATCTTAATGCATAACATAATGATCGACCTTCAGGAGTTTCAAGTACCACTACGGCTCCAGAACAGTAGTCATTTCTTGCGCCATCAACATACATCTTCCACTGGATTGGGGAATCACTTATCGCTTCATCCTCACCATTATCCTTCTCTGTGAATTCTGCAATGAAATCAGCTAAAGCTTGTCCGTTGATTGCTTTTCGGGGGTGATAAGTGATGTCATATTGACTGAGTTCAATGTTCCATTTTAGAAGGCGAACCGAAGTTTCGGGGCGAAATAGGACTTGCTTTAGAGGTTGATCAGTGAGTACCCTGATAGGATGAGCTTGGAAATATTGCCTCAGTTTCCTTGATGCAACTAGTAGGCAATAGGCGAGTTTTTCCAACTTGGAGTAATTCAGCTCTGCCCCAGTGAGTCTTTTGCTGATATAGTAAACCGGATGTTGAATCCTTTTGTCTTCACGTATCAGCGCTGCACTTAGAGCATGAGATGATACTGCTAAGTATATAAGAAGATCCTCACCATTGCCTGGCCTGGAAAGTATTGGAGGCGTTTCCATATGACGGATCAACTCATCGAAGGCTTTTTGGCATTCGGAAGTCCATTCAAAATTCTTCTTTCCTTTCTTCAGGGCGTCAAAGAATGGGATGCATTTATCAGTGGCTTTTGAAATGAACCGACTCAGGGCGGCGACCTTTCCGTTGAGACTCTGCAATTCCTTCTTCGTTCTAGGAGCTTTAACTTCTTTCAAGGCAGTAATTTGAGCTGGACTAGCCTCAATGCCCCTAGCACTGACGATGAAACCTAAGAACTTTCCGGACTCGACCCCAAATGTACATTTCAGAGGGTTAGGTTTCATTCTGTATTTCCGAAGGACTGCGAACATTTCTGCTAAGTGTTCAATGTGATCTGCTGCTTTCCTGGACTTCACTAACATGTCGTCGACGTAGACTTCCATAGTTTTGCCCAATTGCGGTTTGAACATAGCATTAACAAGTCTTTGGTAGGTTGCCACTGCATTTTTCAATCCGAAGGGCATAACTCTGTAGCAATAAAGACCAACGTCGGTGATAAAGCTCGTGTCCTCCTGATCCGGTTCATGCATCATGATCTGGTTATATCCGGAGTAGGCATCCATGAAAGATAACAATTCATGCCCCGCTGTTCCATCTACCAGTTGATCGATCCTGGGTAAAGGAAAGCAATCTTTGGGGCAGGCCTTGTTCAGATCTGAAAAATCGATGCACACTCTCCATTTTCCATTAGCTTTCTTAACCAGCACAGGATTTGAAACCCAATTCGGATATGTAGATTCTTTGATGAAGTTATTTTCCATGAGTCGATCAATTTCCTCTTTTAATGCTGCTGACCTTTCTGGACCTTGGGTTCTTCTTTTCTGTTTTACTGGTGTAAACTTTGGGTCAATATTCAGAGCATGTACTGCAACTTCTGGAGATATTCCACACATATCAGCATGAGTCCAAGCGAAGACATCCAGATTTGCTTTCAGGAAAGATATCAAGATATTCTGAATTGACACATTAAGCTGTGAACCCACATTCAACACCTTATTTGGGTCCTTCGGGTCAACAGGTACCAGTACCGTCGTTTCCGCCGGTACCACTCTATTCTCCCCTGCACTGGCTTTTCTGGGATCCATTTCTTTCCGTGCCCCGCTGTGCTCTCCAGTGCAGGGTCCGCCCCGTAATTGCTACAAGGCTGGTTCCTTGATGCGGACTGGGGTTGCCGCATCCTTTCCCATTTCTCTTTTTCTTGACTCTCGCAGCTCTGTCAAATAGCACTCTCGCGCAGCATTTTGATCCCCTTTTATAACTCCTACTCCATTGTCAGTAGGGAATTTAATAGTGAGGCACCACGGGGCTAGGATAGCTTTGAATGCTGCGAGTGTTGGACGGCCAAGAAAAGCATTATAAGCAGAAAACTCATCGACAATCACAAATGTTTGCTTGCGGACTACTTTCCTTTCTGCTTCCCCAAGTTCTACAAGCAGATCGATGGTCCCAATTGGTTGCTTTGGCTCCCCAGTGATGCCAGCGATCTTCTGTGATGAGGCTTGTACATCGATCATAGGGATTTTCATCTGGTCAAATGTCTTCTTGAAGAGGATATTACATGATGCTCCGCAGTCGATGAGGACTCTTCTGACAATGGCCGGTCCAATACCAGCAGAGATGACCAAGGGATCTAGGGTAGGAGCTTCTATACCTGTGGAATCTCTGGCTCTGAAAACAATATCATCGCTGAAAGTTTTCTGTTGTTTCAGGGGCGTAGTGTCTTCTAAAACAAAGACGTCTTCTTCGGCTGGAGCATATTTCAAAGCCCTGGAATATCTCTCCATCTCACCCCAGCTCTTGCCAGCTGGGTGAGGCCCTCCTGTAATGACATTGATAACGGGCCTTCCAGATTCAAGTCCCGTAGCTTTCTCACCTGTCCTAGGCTGATGAACAGGAACCTGTTGCCCCTGACTTGACGATGCAGGATTGTTGCTATTCTTCTTCACAAATTGATGCAGTTTTTTTTCTCTTAGCAACTCTTCAATCAGATTTTTCAACTGGCGGCATTCATCAGTCTCATGACCGGGTTGATTGTGGAAGCGGCAGAATTTCCCACTCTGTATGGCTTTTTTCCCGGTTCTCAAAGGGATAGGTTTAGGGAAATCGACGGAATCTTTAGTGGCAAGGTAGATGTGCTCCGGCTTATGTGATAATGGAGTATATTCTGATGGCTTGAAGGATCGGGGCTTCTTCAGATTACCCTGTTTCTTCCCATTATTATTCTCCCTTTTTTGCCCCACCGATTCATTCTTGCGTGGAGCGACAGTGTTGTCTTCTGCTTTCTCCAACACTGTCTTTACTGGTAAAGGACGGCTTTCCAAGCGAATGAATTCATCTGCTTTTTTGTAGAACTTTTCGAGAGAGGTTGGCTCCTTCATATTTAACCATTTCCCAAATTCGCTTGACTTATCAGTAGCCCTCATCAGATAAGTCAATATCATTCGTGGTTCAGCATTGTCCACCTCAGCCAGCGCTATATTAAAGCGGTTCAAGAAAGATCTGATAGACTCACCAGGATTCTGCTCTAAACTCGACAGTGACATAATGTCCTTGGCCTTCGAAGCATATAGTCTAAACTGCTCCTTGAATTTTCTGGTCAAGTCTGAAAACTGATCGATAGATCGGACTGGCAACTTGGTGAACCATAGTAGAGCCACACCTTCCAGGTATACGGGGAAATATCGACACTTTATTTCGTCAGAGGCTCTGGCACCTGTCATGTGCCAATCATATTTATACAAGAATTCATTCAGATCACTTGTCCCTTTGTAAGCTGGGATAGTTGGAGGGACAAACTTCCTTGGAAATTCCGCCTTTAAGATTTTCTCAGTAAATGGAGTTTTACTTGGGGCGAAACCCCATTCTTTCTCATCTTCAACCCTTTGCATACTTTCTCTCATGATTTGCCGGACCATTCCAGAAAGATATTCCTCATCATGTCGAGTTCCAGATCCACCAACCTCAGGAAGCGTTTGCTCAAAGGGACTAGCAGCCCTTTCAGGAGCATTCCTTTCATTAGCATTATGAATGTTTCCAACATAATTCCTTTCATTACCAGCCGGTTGATTGTTTGCCCCGAGCAAATCATTCAACTTATTCAGAATTAGAGCATTTTGGGCACTCTGGGCCTCTAATTGTGCATTTTGGGCGTTTATCTGCTGGTTCAGCCCTAGAATCACAGCATCCAACTCCGCTTTCGTAACTCCAACTGACGGAGTGGGTTGATTAGGTACAGGGGAAGCGGAGGTTCCCTCTTGAATGTTTCCAGATCTGACAGATCTACTTTTCCTTCCAGGAGCCATAATCTCAGATAGACTTCTGGTTTTTAAGGAAATTCTTTCTACAAATCTCTGTGAAGCAATGATGATAGTTTTCCTGAGTTCAATTCTCAGTGAAAGCACCAAAAATGTTAACGCTAAAATGTGAACGCTAACACCCCGGTGTGTGAAGTGTAGTTGTGAAAGCACCACCCGATAGATCGGAAAGAATTACAAGCAAGTAATAGCAGAAAAGCAGTAAACAACAACGATTTTATAGTGGTTCGGCTTAAGGGTATAGCCTACGTCCACTCTAAGTACTTTTATTAATAATCCCGTTACAAGCTGATACAATTCTCCTCAAGTACAATATACTTCAAGTTACAAGTGATTTGGAACAAGTCTTAAGCTTCAATGTCGATTAAAGTCCTTGAATTCATGTTGAAGATATGTGGTTTCTTCGTGAATTTCTTTGATGTATTCCTCTAATCTTGAAAGCTCTAAGTGTTGATGAAGTTCTCAATGAAGCAAGGTAACGGTGTCTGAAGAGAATGTGCCCAAAAGTCCTTTTAATGTTGGAGGTGGTTGCCTATTTATAGAGAGTTCTGATTCTGAAATTTTTGCCAAGTCCTAAACCGTGGCCGACTCAAGTTAAGCCGCAGCCGACTTAAGGTGAGTCGTGACCGGTCTAAGGTCGCCTCCGAGTCAACACCACCTCTTCTCAGTAACATGGCATCGGGCTTATATTAGGTCGTGGACAAGTTAACTTGGTAAGTCGCAAGTCACGGTCCAAATGATAAGTCCTGGATCGTGAACGAGATAACTGGGGAGCTGGATCGGTTGTGACTTGGGTCGGCAACTATTCTAGGTCGCCAGCTTGGTAGGGCATTAGATCGGTAACTCGGTCAAGTCACTGAGTCGGTATCTTCTGAGTCTTAGGCCAGTACCCACGTTAGGTCGGCAACTGTTTTAGCCTTAACTCGGTATTTCTCAAGTCGGTATGCCTCTCAATCCTACTAGGTCGGTAACCCTTTGAATCTTAAGTCGGTCTCCCTTGAGTCGCTGTCCCTTCTGAGTCATTAAGTCGGTAACCATTGAGTCGCCATTCATTTTAGGTCGGCAATGAGCTAAGGCTGTTGGGTCGGTATTTATGTTGAGTCGGTAGCCTTGTTGAAGTGTTAAGTCGGCATAACCTCTAGGCCTTAGGTCGGCACCCCCTGTTGAGCCTTAAGTCGGCATGCTTCTAACTGTTAGGTCGGAACCTCTTGATGCACTAGATCGGTGAGTCATGGTCAAGGCGGAGTTAACACAAATAATAAAACTTTCACATAAGTAATGAACTTCCAATTTGTGTTGAAAGGATTTCAAGACTAAAACGAAAATGGTCTTCCAAGTTATGAATAAATCTTTGTAAATGGGGTTGAAAGTTATTAAATCTTTGACTTAAATATTTAACGAGTTAATCCAATTGAAATGGAAATTGTTTTGAAATCTATGAACGAATCTTTGTGAAATCTTGATGAACTTTGTGAAGTGAGTCTTTTTGTTTAAAGATTTGAAAATGGTACTGTGTTAAACCATTTGAAAAGTAAGTTCGAGTTTTAAGTGTTGACTTAACTGAAATCCTAATATCCATATGTTTTTAAATATTGCGCTCATTATTCAGTTTAGCCGGAAGAGGACCTTGCGTCATATAACTCATTCTGAATCAGTGATACGACATTATGGATAGCATTTGAAGATCGGTGTTGAAGACCGGGTATTTGTGCGAGCCATATGATAACCTATCGATTGTCTCTGCACCGGCTGATTTTCGGTATAGAGATTCCCTAAGTGATGGGAAGTCCGGTCGGGATTGTGAATACCCGGATTGCAAGGGCATCTTCGGATGTGCCTTCGGTTCTGTTCGAACCCGGAACAGACTTGTATGGTTGTATGTCTGACGCTACACTTTGAGATATAAAGAAGATTTCTTTCAAATACATATCTGTTGGTGGCGGAGAATTTATTCTCTTAGCTTAACACCCTTCTCTGAGACGTATGAGCCCCGAGCTTATGTAATTGAAGGTTATCAGCGATATACTCCCATAGTGTGGCATGCTGAGTGCTGTTGTGTGTTGATGATCATTTGTTGATCATTTGTGATCAAAGCATGGCTTTTGTATAAAGCGTAGCTTGGTGGACGAGGCTGCATCAGGACCTCACACCTCGAAAATGGCCTAAACAGGAAAGATGCGGCAAGGTTATGAGGGTTGCGCCCTTTAGGGTGTGCCATTCCCTTTTGGTAAAGGGTGGTATCATGGTATGGAGCCTAGATATTTACCTATGTGGTGGCTCCAATCTCATTTACTATGTGGTTGTTGCTACTGGTGTTATCTTTTCTTTCCGCTGTTATTTTCTTGTATCATACCTCTGATGTATATTGATATTCATTGTATCATTCAGTTGTATCATACTTTATCAATGTTGTATATTGATATATTCTTTTCTTCCGCTATGTTGTACTTAATGGTGTTATAAGCTCTGGCGAGCCAGATTCCGTGTTTGGATCGGCACTTGAATTCGAGTGTCGTATTCGGTGTCGAATTTCGAAGGCCGAGTCAGGATCGTTTCATTAGTTTATCAAAATAAATCTATAGTAAAACTACTGCAATGACCTTCCCACTTTGAAACTCGTAAATAAATGTCGATAATGCGTGCACTCATGACCGAAATTATTTTCCAACGAAAGAGAGGGGAGTACAAAACTTATTTCCTTTAAAATCTCCTTTATTTAAAACATTTCCTTTAAGTTACCTTGAAATATTTGTATTAGAAAATACTTCTAAATACCATTAATACTATATTCCAAAATCTTTCAAAATAAATCTCAAAATCCCAAACTTCGGCTGTAAACGTCCCATTTATATTCATTTATTTGTAAATTTTATTTCTCAACCAATATTTATAAATTTCACTACTTAACAAAAAAACATAATACAACCAAATATGTCATTTATAAAATTTCACATTTATATACAAAAATATATAATAGGAAAAATTATTTCATTCACTTATATTTGAAAATAATATTGTGTCGGTCTGCCCTATTAAGTGTTTAGAAATCCCTATAGATGTCATAGAGTCCATTACACCAACCAGAATTTGTAAATACAAAACGGAACAAATTAACGCAATATAAAAACCTTTTATAATACTAACAAATACTCTCTCTCGTATATATACACTCAGCGACTCATTCTAGGGTATTACTACCCTAGTGAATACGAATCAGACCTTCACAAAGCTAAGGTTATCGCTAAACTGAAGCTCTGATACCAACTGTATCGACCAGCATTTTTGGACATGCATAAGCAGACACACATGTCGAACTCAACCATTCAAAAAGGGCAGTGTTATGGGGTAAATAAGAAAAAGAGAATGAAATAAAACAAATACCAAATCTCGCAGCGGAATAACAAAATATAAACAGTTTATGAAGCTGTTTTACAAATAAATTTGATTATACTTATACAAAATTAACAATATATACCATATATTTTTCAAAATGATATATCCCAACAGTGAGACAACAATATAATATCGCTAGAAAACCGTAATCTGAGAACGTCTATTTGTCGGACAATTAATGCTTATTTATGAATCAAAAAGCAACAGCTATTGCTTCCATAACGTGCATTCCACTTATATAATGCAAAGATGTTAATAATTATATGGAAGTGAATAATTTAGACTTTTTAATTTATAACCAATAAGTAAATATACATAACAACAATCACTCGCAACCAAGAGTATACAATCATCACATAAATTCAGTGTAATCAATCCATCTATCCATACCAACCAAAATAAATGGTTTGCTTGTGTTCAGAACTTCTAATCATATAAAATAATAATAAACTATGAAGTAAACTATACACTCGACATTCATAGATAACTTTATAGATTATCCATATATTTGGCCGAAATCCAGTTAAGGAGGAATATCCTTTCCCAAACAATCCATAAACCAAACAAACAACAGATTCCAACATTATTTGTGTTTGTTCTTATTAATTTCTTTTCATATTTTTACCTTCCTTCAATTTCATTAATACAATGACTATTTCATTCACATTCATTAATTTAATACTTATTTTCATTTATTTCCATTCATTACTTACTAAGTTCATTTCATTTATTTATTTAATAAAAATTTCTTTTCATTACTTTATATCAATTTCTTACATAAATTATATCTATTCGCTTGTTTATAATGATTAATGAATTCATTACTCAAGTATACATTTTATTACAGTTTAGTTCACATTAATTAATTTATATACTTGATTTCAATTAGATATTAATATTCATTAGTGCATAAGTTCATACTTAAGTTTCTTTCCTTTTAATTTACATTCATTCTCTTATTTAATGCCATTGAATATTAAATCGATTTTCTAAATTATTTCAAATTTTCTGAAATTACAATCATCTACTTTAATATAGTATTTATATTTTCTATTCGTTTTAACTATAACCTAGGACAGTTATAACAGCATGTCCTTATACATTAGATTTGGAGTACATATTATACAGTGGAAACAAGATAAAAACTAGCTATCGATGGAGCCTCCTGCTCTGAGCCCCTCCAAAATGCATCCGTGGAAAAAACCTAAACTATTTGAATGCTCATAAAAATTTGAGAACCCAAGAGTATTACGAAAAGAAAATAAAACTCCGGGTCAAACATGGGTCTGGTTTGAGTAAACTCAAACTACTTAATTATTACTTTTAAAACTCCTTTGAAATCAAAGGTATCTCGTAAGACCATGTAGCACATAAACATGGACGGGTTTTTACCTTACGATAAGCAAAACATTTTTATAGAAAATCCAATGATACTATAATAATGCCTAAAGTACAAATACTTATTAAAATAACCTAAATTGTTACATTAATTAAATTCCAACATACTAGGTTCCACAATCAAAACCGTAAAGACCCGTATTGGAGAATGGATTCCATACTATGACCAGGTAAGGAACTACCTCCAATACAGAATAAGAGTTGTCGATAGCAAGAATAAATGGATAAATAAATAAATGCAGCGGAATAACATGATGTAGTGGAATAAATATAATATTAATAATAAAATAAATCTTCATCTTCGTCCTCCAGAAATAAGCTCTTCAAATCCTGAAATGCTCAGGCTGACCCGAGCGATTTGAAAAGACAAAACACTCGAGTCAGAACTAAAAGATTTTATGTAAGTTAAATCAACGATAAATAAATATGAGTGTAATGGCGTCAGAGATGTTTATATGGTTTGACATCTCTTATCCTGTAACGACCCGAAATTTTCTAACCCGAAAATTCCAGATAGTTATGAAAAAGAAGAAAGAGATAGAAGAAGAAGAACAGAAACACCAAACACCTCACATTCGCAGCGGATAAAATATAATAAATAATAACAGTTTACAAAAGAATATTATATCTATCGATTACATTTAATATACATCAGAGTTTCACATTATATATAGTCACTGAATATTTACAATTGTCAAGTCTTGTGACGACCCAAACTCGATGTCCGATAAACGACATCAAATTCGTATCGCCGGAGCTTATAACAACAATTAGATGAATATAAAACAGCGGAACAGAATCAATATCATAAATATCATCACAGTTACAACATCAACATAATATCCATTCTACAACAGAGTATATAATACATACACCACAACTCCAAATACAACATCATGATAATACAACAGTAATCATAAATCCAAAAGCCCACAAATGGAAGAGATGATAATGAACACCCAAAAGCTAACACCTGATATCTCCAAAAGCTCCTAAGATATCTCCCAGATAAGAGCTCCAAAATACTGCTACTCCAAAATACAGAAACCTGCTACTAGGCTGCCCATGTGGAAATAATGGGCACCCAGAGTTTAGGAAAGAAAACAATAAACTCCGGATCAGTCATGAGACTGGTATGAGTAAACAAAAACAGTTGTATTTAAATAAAACAAGATTTATAAAATAATTTTCGGTATGCTTTTAAAGATGGGACTACCATAAGACCTCCTGCAACACACACAATGCAAATGCAGAATTGGAGGAGATTTCTTCTTATGATAGTTAAATATGCTTGATACGAGAAAAGAATTCTTTGATATTATACTAGTGCATAGTGAAGTAAATCATTTCGAAAATAGAATATTAATCTTAGCCAGCATATACATTCCGAACTATGCCTGCTATAGCTACCATGTTTTGTGGCAGGTTACCGCCACGCTGCATGACAGGTTCTACAACTAAAACCGTACAGGGTTTCGTATTGTTTCTTCGGATTTCCAACAAATGGTCAGGCCAAGGAACTTCCCATTGCCACATGAGAATGCCTCTGGAAAGACGCCCCGAGAACCTAACCGGATCTCCGCCAACACAAGGCCGGGTTACCATTCAAACTGGGTAACAACTGACACGAGTATGCCATCTCCCGGTTGTAAACAACCTTTAACCGGGGCCCCAGCAACAAATCACAAAGTAATATATATATATATATATATATATATATATATATATATATATATATATACACACACACCTCCGATATCAACATAATTTAAGTATCTGGGCTCCATACCATGATACCACTTCTATCCAGAAGGAAATGCACATACCCTAAAGGGAGCTACCCCTCATAACCATGCTGCATCTTTCCTGTTTTGACCATTTCGGGGTGTGAGGCACGACGAAGTCTCGTCCACAAAAACACGCTTTATACAAAAGTTGTGCTTTGGGTCAACAAATGATCATAGAAATGATCACAAAGATAAACGATCAAACAAATGATCTTATCACAAATGATCAACACAATGATCATTTCACAGCAACACTCAGCATGTCACATTACCAAATTGGGAATATATCGCTGATAACCTTCAACTACATAACCTCTGAGCTCGTACGTCTCAGAGAAGGGTGTTAAGCTAAAAGAATAAATTCTCCGCCACTAACAGAAATATATTTGAAAGAAATCAGCTTTATATCTCAACTTGTAATGTCAGACATACAATCCATACAAGTCTGTTCCGGGCTCGAACAGAACCGAAGGCACTTCCAAAAGAAGTCCTTGCAATCCGGATATCCACAATCCTGATCGGATTCCCCATCACATATGGAGAACTCTATACCGGAGCAACTTGGTGCAGAGTCAATCGACAGGTCATCCTATCGCTCTCGCAAATACCCGGTCTTCAACACCGGTCTTCAAATGCTATCCATAACGTCGAATCACATATTCGAAATGGGTTATATGACACAAAGGTCCTTTCCCGGCTAATTCGAATAGTGAGTGTCAAATTTTAAAACATGTGGATGTCATTCACAAATATTCACAGGTCCGATGTGGGTTTCAGATAACAACTGAAATCCGGTTCCCTGTCGCATCGAAGTTTAAATGCCGTTTTACGGGCAACAGGGTTTTCGCATCAATACAGAACAAATCATAGTCATAGTGCAATAACATGGCAATTACATCATACAGAATCACAAACAGAACAGAAATATCAGTATGGTGCATAGAAACAGTTAATTTATCTTCTAATGTGGTTTAAATAAATTTACCACCAGACTATTTTAAATCAACGATGAAAATTTGGATAAATAAATTAAATCTTAATTTATTCGATTTATTGATTCAAGATTAGTTCTTTAAATTCACTGCTAATTTTCTTGATTTATCAACTCAAATAAATTTGAATAACAAATTCTCAATTACAATTTAATTTGAACACTTAATTTAAATTTCAAATCGTATATTATTCTTAATTTTTTTAAATCATTTATTAATACAAATTGTTTTCTTTACTTATCATTTGAAAATCTATATTTAACTTTAAAGATTCATTTATTTTCGCCTTAAAAGTTTTAATGTAAATTTACTTTAATTCTTATTTTAAATTAAATTACTTAATTTAAAGGTTTAATTAAATTTTAAAACACATTGTTAACCAATTTAAACTTATAGTGAGTTCTTTACTTAACCTAAATCAACATTGTTTATCTTGAAATAACAAAATTTACTTAACATTTTAATTCCAGAATCTTCTCTGGGCTAAACCCATTTTAAGTTAAATAACCTTTTTTATATACCAATTCTTTAAGGAAATAAATTTTGCTTTTAAAACAAACCAAGCCCGAAAGAAAAATCAAGCCCGATACCCACAAAAGTTAATCACTGCAAAACAAATTTGGGCCGTAACCCAACACCCCAACCTCCTTTCTTCTCCTCTCTTTTTTTTTTCTTTTTGTTGTTTTTTTTCTTCAGCAAGTTGATTTGAATTTTCGAACGAAAGTATCCGGTGAGAAAACTTTTCGTGCTCGCATGCTATAACCTGAGACAATTTCATTTCGACTCGAGCATCCCTCCGAGCTCTTCCCAGGTTCAACCCTGCTGACACGGAGACGTACCCGTGTACGTGCACGAGGTCGCGCCGCCTTTCTGGCGGCCGCCACCACCCTCAACAAGTCAGAAATCTCGTATAAACTCGAGTTTAAACCTCAACTCGAAACCATTGTCTCGAAATCAAAAAGTAGCAATTTACACGACCCTGTAACTTAACCTACCCTCACGAAAACGCCTCGCCGCCACCCCATAGACCACCAGAGACACTCGCATGTCGTCCACACCACGACGGACCCCCCAGCAACCTTCCACCAGAGACTCGTGACACTCGGTCACGCGTAGGAGTCGCATTCATCATATTACAGACACGACTAAACTTGAAAACCAAACCCTAAAACGATCTCGTATTCAAATTTCACGCAATGAAAAATTCCTTTGATAATTTTCTCGTAGTCTCTGATGTTCGAGCTTGCCACAAATAAATTTTCAGCCTTTATAATTTGATTTATAACCATAAATTCAAAGAAAAACGATATGTGTTCATGCTCGAACTGCTCTGTATATGCCCAACTAGAAATCTTCATTTCTGTTGTAAAAATCATGATTTGTAGTAAGAATTTAAGCTATTAACTTGGATTAGCTTTTTATAATACTTGAATTTATCAAATTTCTTCTTGATTACCTATAACCAAAGTCACAGTGATGATACCCTACAATCATGGTTTAAATCAGCTTTTTAGAATCTAAATCTTTAAGTTTCATCATCTGGTTTGATTTAAAACTGAAAACTTTCGATGATTCAGTTGAAACAATTTGAGTTTTTGAATGATAAACCACCCTGTAATCCATTCGGAGAAGAAAAATATACAGAGCAACCTGGGTATACATATATCAAATCATATTTAAAGATAAAAATATACAATGCCATGTAACAAAGAATCATCTTTACAGTTAATTTTAAGCCTTTAAGTTGATGTTTACTCACATGGCAATATTTGAAACAGAGAATATTTTTGTATTGAAAAGTTGCAGCAGTTTTTTTTCTTTCTTCCTGGATCTACTCTTGAACCCTGCTTTGATTAGCTGAATAAACTTGCTCCAGTTTGTTGAATAAGGTGATGTTTGCTTTTATTTCTTTTTATTTTCTTTTCTGATCTTTGCTAAAATTTGTTGAATGATACTCGAGTTGTTTTTTTTTTATAACAAATGAACGTGAGGCTTTGTGTATGTATACATATAGGTGAAAGGTGGTGTGCAGGTGAAAGAATAGGCTGAGTCTACCAAAGCAAGTACAAGTTGAAGTATATAAAAAAAAAACTAAACCATGCTTTTAGATTTGCTATGCAGTAATAACATTAAATGAAGGTATGTTTCTTTGCTAAAGGTGATGGCATTTAATGAAAGTATGTAAATGGAATGTTCAGGTTTCCCCTTTTTCTATGTTGCAGCATGTTCTTGTTCAATTTGATTATATAAGTACATTTTTTATATCATTGTTTGTTGACTAACAAACTAAATTTCGGCTGAAATGCTTTTGTACATTGGCAAGGAGTAAATAGCATTTAATACAAGCATTAAATGAAGCATGTTACTTTGCATAATTTCAGCATGTTATGTTTTGTTTCTTCTTTTATATGTATGTGTTGTTTTGTTTAAAATTTTTGTTTTTCTTATATCTTCATATTGGTTTATGAAAGTCTATGTTTTCTTTTACAGTTTTATATTTCTTCATACAAATTTGTTATCTTAGTTTATTTGTTTAATTATTTGTTCATATGTTAGATTATGATTATGTTATTTAAATTTTATAATTTCATCATATCTTGTCTTAACAATTTTATTTCTATTAAAAGCTCATCTATCACAATTTATTATTTTACTTTGTTAAAAAGAAAAGTTGTTTTAGTTATTAACATTAAATAACTATGAAATTTTATTTCAATATTTTATTTCTTTTGAATTTCTCAAATTTACATTTAAAAGTTCCAACAAATTTCCAAATTTTTTAAATTCAAATTTCCGGGATGTTACAATATCCCCTCCTTAAGAAAATTTCGTCCTCGAAATTGAAAGAGAGAGAAACGTAAACAAAGAATAGACGAATTTATAAATAAGGAAATGACTTACAGTTTTAAGTCGAGATGTCAAATCTGCAATTGGGATACGATTTCTTCATATTATCTTCGGTCTCCCAAGTACAGTCCTTTGGATCGCCACTCCATTGAACTTTGACCATTTTCACAATCTTGTTTCTTAATCGCTTCTCATCACGATCTACAATTTTTATCGGTTCCCTTCTAACTGCCAAGTTGGGAGTGATTTCAAGATCCTGCTGAGCAGCTTCTTCAATAATATCATCTGGATCGTGCACATATTTCCAAAGGTTAGAAATATGGAACACATCATGTACGCCAGACAACCAGCTGGGTAACTGCACTCTATATGCTAGAGAACCAATCCTTTCCAGAATAGGAAAAGGACCAATATAACGCGGTGCTAGCTTTCCAGTTTTCCCGAATCTCAACACACCCCGCATCGGAGATACTTTCAGAAATACAGAATCTCCAACTTGAAATTCCAAATTTCTCCTTCGACGAGCTCTTCTGACGGCTTTGGGCAGTTAATAACTTTTTTTGAATAAAGTCTACCTTCTCAGTGGCTTCTTTTATCATATCTGGTCCAAGAATAAGTCTATCACCTGATTCGATCCAGCATGTAGGTGATCGACACGGACGACCATATAAAGCTTCGAAAGGAGCCATTTCTACACTGGCCTGATAACTGTTATTATATGAGAATTCAACCAGATGCAAATGGTCCTCCCAAGAACCACCAAAATCATGCACACAAGCACGCAGTAGGTCTTCTAAAATTCGGTTGACCATCTCAGTCTGCCCATCAGATTGTGGATGATAAGCAGTACTGAAATTTAATTTCGTTCCCAAAGCGTCTTGAAATGCTTCCCAAAATCTACTAGTGAATATCGGATCACGATCACTCACTATACTGCTGGGAATACCATGGAGGCGAACAATTTCCTTTATATATATACCTGCCAAGCTTGCTGCAGTCCGAGTAGATTTAACTGGAATGAAATGAGCATTTTTGGTTAGACGATCCACAATAACCCAAATCGCTTCATTGCCTTTCTTAGTACGAGGCAATCCGTCGATGAAATCCATCGATACCTGGTACCACTTCCATTTCGGTACTTCTAAAGGTTGAAGTAAACCGGCCACTTTCATTTGATCGCTCTTGATTTGCTGACAAGTAGCACAACGACTCACATAAATAGATATGTCTCTCTTCATCGTCTTCCACCAGAATGTTCTTTTAACATCTCGATACATTTTATTGACTCCTGGGTGGATGTTGAATTTGGACTTGTGGCATTCGTCCAATACTTCACGTTTCAGATCAGGGAAGTATGGAACACAAATCCTGCCTTTTCATCTTATTACTCCTCTATTATCCATCTCAAAACTAGTGTCTTCTCCTTGGCAAATTCTTTTATAAATTTCCCGAAGAAACTCATCTTCATATTGCTGTCTTGCGATCTTCTCAAAGAGAGTAGGAGTGATAACAAGATATGCAAGAACAGCATGTCTCCTACTTAAAGCACCGGCAACCACATTGGCTTTTCCCGGCGTATATTGGATATCTAAGTCATAAGATGCCGGAAATTCCAACCAACGTTGTTGTCGCAGATTCAGATCCTTCTGGGTGAAAAGATATTTCAAAGATTTATGGTCGGTGAATAATTCAAATTTTTCACCTAAAACAAAGAGAGTTTATTAAGTATATTTCTTTAGTTAAGCTAGTTCATAAATTGTTAGGAAAGCTGAAAAGATTCTTACCCAGAAGATAATGTCGCCATATTTTCAAAGCGAAAACAACAGCCAAAAGTTCCAAATCGTGCGTCGGGTAGTTTTTCTCATGCGGACGTAATTGTCTACTCGCGTAGGCAACCACCTTTCCATTTTGCATTAATACTACACCTACCCCTTCACCACATGCATCAGTATAGACAGATAAGCCTTGGTTCCCGTTAACAATAGTGAGAAAGAAGCAGTGGTCAATCTCTTTTTCAACTCTTGAAAAACTTCTTTACATTCTGGAGCCCAAATGAACTTTGCATTTTTCATTGTTAACTTAGTCAGCGGACTAGCCAACTCAGAAAATTCTTGAACGAATTTCCGGTAATAGCCTGCTAAACCCAAAAAGCTTCGAACTTCTCTTGGAGTAGTGGGTTGTTTCCAATCAAGAATAGCGGAAATTTTTCTAGGATCTACTGAAATTCCTTCTTCATTAACAATATGGCCAAGGAATTTGACTTCATTGACCCAGAAGTGGCATTTGGAAAATTTTGCATATAGAACATTTCTCCTCAATATTCCCAATACGATTTTAAGATGTTCGGCATGCTCTTCTTTAGTCTTAGAATAGATAAAAATACCATCAATGAATACGAGCACAAATTTATTCAAAACTTCCCGAAACACACGAGTCATAAGATCTATGAAATATGATGGAGCATTGGTTTGCCCGAAAGGCATAACTAACCATTCATAGAACATATCAGGACCTCTAAAAGCGGTCAGATGTACAAAATCTTCGGCGATTCGTAATTGATGTAATCCCTGGGCTAGATCCATTTTTGAAAAGAAACGAGCGCCATGAAGTTGGTCGAATAGATCATCAATTCTTGGTAGAGGGAATTTATTCTTGAGAGTTTGTTTATTTAGATCGCGGTAATCTACACACAATCTCAAAGATCCGTCTGATTTAGCAACAAATACGACGGCTGAACCCCATTCAGAAACACTGGGTCGAATTAATCCTTTTGCTCGTAGTTTATCGGTTTGATGAACCAATTCAATCTTTTCCCTGGGTGCCATCCTGCGACTTGCGTGAACAACAGGACGAGTATTAGGTACAAGATCGATTCGGAATTCTATTTCTCGGTGAGGAGGTAAAGATTTCACTTCTTCAAAAACGTCGGAAAAATCACGAACAACAGGTATAGACTGCAAAGTGGGTTCAAGATATCCCAAGGTATACATCAATCTATCTCTGCTTGGACTTGGATTTTCACAAGAGATTTCAATAAAATTTCCAAGATTCGTTTTGATTAAAACTGTCCGATTACTACACTCTAATATAGCTTCGTATTTCGATAACCAGTTCATACCGAGTAAGATTTCAAATTCATTAAATTCGAGGACAAAAAGGTTGATAGGAAATCGATAGCTATCATATGAAATAGGAACTCTCTTACAATATAAACAATGATTTGCAGGACCTCCAACTGGATTTTTCACGCAAACAGGATCGTCAACAAATTTAGTTTTAAGTCCTAATTCATTTGTAGTTTGTTGGGAGATAAAGCCGTGTGAAGCTCCTGTATCAAATAAAACTCTAACAGTTCTATTATTAATAATAAGGTTACCTTCCAAAACGCTTTTTCCCTTATCAGCTTTAGAAGTCGAGGGGTCCTTCTTAATTGTATACTTTTGCCACCTGCGCTGGCTTCATTACTGGGCAATCTTTAACAAAATGTCCCGGTTTATGACAATTGTAGCATTCTTTAGCTCCGCTAACAGCTTCTTCCTTCTTAACTTGCTTCTTTGGTTTTGGGCAGCTGTTTGAATAGTGGCCCTTCTCTTTGCAGTTGTAACAAGTGACATTTTCTACCACGCTTCCCTATATGCTCTTCTTCTTCTCGTTGCCTTGCCAAGGTTTCTTGCCACCGAATTTTCGCTTCTTCCAATTTTGACTACCTGAATTACCTCTCTCCACAGTTGCTTCCTGTATGTCAAGAGTAGCGTACCTGTACCCCATATCCACTAAATCTGAAAAAGAGTCTTTAACATGGCCCGTCATTCTTTCATGATATTTCTAGTTCATACCACGGATAAACCTTTCGTTTTTCTTAAGAGGTGTGTTTAGCAATTCCGGGCCAAACCGAGATAGTTCGCTGAATTTATTCAAGTATTCTTCAAACGACAAACTTCCTTGTTTCAAATCCAGAAATTCCTGATACATTCTGGAAACTCCCGTCGATGGCATGTAACGTTTCTCAAACACTTCCTTAAAACGATCCCAAGTAAATTCTTCCTCGGGTTCCTCTACAATGATGGTTTCCCACCAAGCTGAAGCTTCTCCTTGGAGTTACCAAGAAGCTATAAGTCTTTTCTGCTCATCCTGCAGTTTTAGCCCTTTAAAAATCTTTTCACACGATCTTACCCAAGCTTGAGCATCAATAATTGACTCTTTGCCAATGAACGGTTTGCCACCAAGCTTTTCGAACTTCTTATATAAATCAGCCAAGTCCGGCTGCTGCTGAATTTCTATTACTGCTTCTGCGGCTGGGGGAATTTGATTAGGTGCTGCAGCATTGCCTTGACCCCTAGCTCTTCCTCTGCGTCCACTCATTTTCACTATCTGAGATTAGTAAGAAAATTGATTTAGATATACAGACGAGATATCTTAAGGAATATCAACAGTAAAAAGAAACAGACTAAGAAAATTTTAAAGTTTCAGTCTTGGTTATACTCATTCTAGGGTATACTTCACCCTATCTCTAATGAGCCATCTAATGTGTTATACTCCGTAGCTAAAGTTCTTACTCAACCAACAGCTCCGATACCACTTGTGACGACCCAAACTCGATGTCCGATAAACGACATCAAATTCGTATCGCCGGAGCTTATAACAACAATTAGATGAATATAAAACAGCGGAACAGAATCAATATCATAAATATCATCACAGTTACAACATCAACATAATATCTATACTACAACATAGTATATAATACATACACCACAACTCCAAATAAAACATCATGATAATACAACAACAATCATAAAACCAAAAGCCCGCAAATGGAAGAGATGATAACGAACTCCCAAAAGCTAACACCTGATATCTCCAAAAGCTTCTAAGATATCTCCCAGATAAGAGCTCCAAAATACTGCTACTCCAAAATACAGAAACCTGCTACTAGGCTGCCCGTGTGGAAATAATGGGCACCTAGAGTTTAGGAAAGAAAACAATAAACTCCGGATCAGTCATGGGACTGGTATGAGTAAACAAAAACAGTTGTATTTAAATAAAACAAGATTTATAAAAGAATTTTCGGTATGCTTTTAAAGATGGGACTACCATAAGACCTCCCGCCACACAGAGAATGCAAACGCAGTATTGGAGGAGATTTCTTCTTATGATAGTTAAATATGCTTGATACGAGAAAAGAATTCTTTGATATTATACTAGTGCATAGTGAAGTAAATCATTTCGAAAATAGAATATTTATCTTAGCCAGCATAGACATTCCGAACTATGCCTACTATAGCTACCATGTTTTGTGGCAGGTTACCGCCACGCTGCATGACAGGTTCTACAACTAAAATCGTACAGGGTTTCGTATTGTTTCTTTGGATTTCCAACAAATGGTCAGGCCAAGGAACTTCCCATTGCCACATGAGAACGCCTCTGGAAAGACGCCCCGAGAACCTAACCGGATCTCTGCCAACACAAGGCCGGGTTACCCTTCAAACTGGGTAACAACTGACACGAGTATGCCATCTCCCGATTGTAAACAACCTTTAACCGGGGCCCCAGCAACAAATCACAAAGTAATATATATATATATATATATATATATATATATATATATATATATATATATATATATATCTGCGATATCAACATAAGTTAAGTATCTGGGCTCCATACCATGATACCACTTCTATCCAGAAGGAAATGCACATACCCTAAAGGGAGCTACCCCTCATAACCCTGCTGCATCTTTCCTGTTTTGACCATTCCGGGGTATGAGGCTCGACGAAGTCTCGTCCACAAAAACACGCTTTATACAAAATTTGTGCTTTGGGTCAACAAATGATCATAGAAATGATCACAAAGATAAACGATCAAACAAATGATCTTATCACAAATGATCAACACAATGATCATTTCACAGCAACACTCAGCATGTCACATTACCAAATTGGGAATATATCGCTGATAACCTTCAACTACATAACCTCTGAGCTCGTACGTCTCAGAGAAGGGTGTTAAGCTAAAAGAATAAATTCTCCGCCACCAACAGAAATATATTTGAAAGAAATCAGCTTTATATCTCAACTTGTAATGTCAGACATACAATCCATACAAGTCTGTTCCGGGCACGAACAGAACCGAAGGCACTTCCAAAAGAAGTCCTTGCAATCCGGATATCCACAATCATGATCGGATTCCCCATCACATATGGAGAACTCTATACCGGAGCAACTCGGTGCAGAGTCAATCGACAGGTCATCCTATCGCTCTCGCAAATACCCGGTCTTCAACACCGGTCTTCAAATGCTATCCATAACGTCGAATCACATATTCGAAATGGGTTATATAACACAAAGGTCCTTTCCCGGCTAATTCGAATAGTGAGTGTCAAATTTTAAAACATGTGGATGTCATTCACAAATATTCACAGGTCCGATGTGGATTTCAGATAACAACTGAAATCCGGTTCCCAGTTGCATCGAAGTTTAAATGCCGTTTTACGGGCAACAGGGTTTTCACATCAATACAGAACAAATCATAATCACAGTGCAATAACATGGCAATTACATCATACAGAATCACAAACAGAACAGAAATATCAGTATGGTGCATAGAAACAGTTAATTTATCTTCTAATGTGGTTTAAATAAATTTACCACCAGACTATTTTAAATCAACGATGAAAATTTGGATAAATAAATTAAATCTTAATTTATTCGATTTATGTATTCAAAATTAGTTCTTTAAATTCACTGCTACTTTTCTTGATTTATCAACTCAAATAAATTTGAATAACAAATTCTCAATTACAATTTAATTTGAACGCTTAATTTAAATTTCAAATCGTATATTATTCTTAATTTTTTTAAATCATTTATTAATACAAATTGTATTCTTTACTTATCATTTGAAAATCTATTTTTCACTTTAAAGATTCATTTATTTTCACATTAAAAGTTCTAATGTAAATTTACTTTAATTCTTATTTTAAATTAAATTACTTAATTTAAAGGTTTAATTAAATTTTAAAACACATTGTTAACCAATTTAAACTTATAGTGAGTTCTTTACTTAACCTAAATCAACATTGTTTATCTTGAAATAACAATATTTACTTAACATTTTAATTCCAGAATCTTCTCTGGGCTAAACCTATTTTAAGTTAAATAACCTTTTTCATATACCAATTCTTTAAGGAAATAAATTTTGCTTTTAAAACAAACCAAGCCCGAAAGAAAAATCAAGCCCGATACCCACAAAAGTTAATCACTGCAAAACAAATTTGGGCCGTAACCCAACATCCCAACCTCCTTTCTTCTCCTCTTTTTTTTTCCTTTTTGTTGTTTTTTTCTTCTTCAGCAAATTGATTTGAATTTTCGAACGAAAGTAGAGAAAACTTTTCGTGCTCGCGTGCTATAACCCGAGACAATTTCATTTCGACTCGAGCATCCCCCCGAGCTCATCCCAGGTTCAACCCTGCTGACACGGAGACGTCCCCGTGTACGTGCACGAGGTCGCGCCGCCTTTCTGGCGGCAGCCACCACCCTCAACAAGTCAGAAATCTCATATACACTCGAGTTTAAACCTCAACTCGAAACCATTGTCTCGAAATCAAAAAGTAGCAATTTACATGACCCTGTAACTTAACCTACCCTCACGAAAACGCCTCGCCCCCACCCCATAGACCACCAGAGACACTCGCATCTCGTGCACACCACGACAGACCCCCCAGCAACCTTCCACCAGAGACTCGTGACACTCGGTCACGCGTAGGAGTCGCATTCATCATATTACAGACACGACTAAACTTGAAAACTAAACCCTAAAACGATCTCGTATTCAAATTTCACGCAATGAAAAATTCCTTTGATAATTTTCTCGTAGTCTCTGATGTTCGACCTTGCCACAAATAAATTTTCAGCCTTTATAATTTGATTTATAACCAGAAATTCAAAGAAAAACGATATGTGTTCATGCTCGAACTACTCTGTATATGCCCAACTAGAAATCTTCATTTCTGTTGTAAAAATCATGATTTGTAGTAAGAATTTAAGCTATTAACTTGGATTAGCTTTTTATAATACTTGAATTTATCAAATTTCTTCTTGATTACCTGTAACCAAAGTCACAGTGATGATACCCTACAATCATGGTTTAAATCTGCTTTTTAGAATCTAAATCTTTAAGTTTCATCATCTGGTTTGATTTAAAACTGAAAACTTTCTATGATTCAGTTGAAACAATTTGAGTTTTTGAATGATAACCCACCCTGTAATCCATTCAGAGAAGAAAAATATACAGAGCAACCTGGGTATACATATATCAAATAATATTTAAAGATAAACATATACAATGCCATGTAACAAAGAATCATCTTTACAGTTAATTTTAAGCCTTTAAGTTGATGTTTACTCACATGGCAATATTTGAAACAGAGAATATTTTTGTATTGAAAAGTTGCAGCAGTTTTTTTTTCTTTCTTCCTGGATCTACTCTTGAACCCTGCTTTGATTAGCTGAATAAACTTGCTCCAGTTTGTTGAATAAGGTGATGTTTGCTTTTATTTCTTTTTATTTTCTTTTCTGATCTTTTCCAAAATTTGTTGAATGATACTCGAGTTGTTTTTTTTATAACAAATGAACGTGAGGCTTTATGTATGTATACATATAGGTGAAAGGTGGTGTGCAGGTGAAAGAATAGGCTGAGTCTACCAAAGCAAGTACAAGTTGAAGTATATAAAAAAAAACTAAACGATGCTTTTAGATTTGCTATGCAGTAATAACATTAAATGAAGGTATGTTTCTTTGCTAAAGGTGATGGCATTTTATGAAAGTATGTAAATGGAATGTTCAGGTTTCCCCTTTTTTATGTTGCAGCATGTTCTTGTTCAATTTGATTATATAAGTACATTTTTTATATCATTGTTTGTTGACTAACAAACTAAATTTCGGCTGAAATGATTTTGTACATTGGCAAGGAGTAAATAGCATTTAATACAAGCATTAAATGAAGCATGCTACTTTGCATAATTTCAGCATGTTATGTTTTGTTTCTTCTTTTATATGTATGTGTTGTTTTGTTTAAAATTTTTGTTTTTCTTATATCTTCATATTGGTTTATGAAAGTGTATGTTTTCTTTTACAGTTTTATATTTCTTCATAAAAATTTGTTATCTTAGTTTATTTGTTTAATTATTTGTTCGTATGTTAGATTATGATTATGTTAATTAAATTTTATAATTTCATCATATGTTGTCTTAACAATTTTATTTCTATTAAAAGCTCACCTATCATAATTTATTATTTTACTTTGTTAAAAAGAAAAGTTGTTTTAGTTATTAACATTAAATAACTATGAAATTTTATTTCAATATTTTATTTCTTTTGAATTTCTCAAATTTACATTTAAAAGTTCCAATAAATTTCCAAATTTTTTAAATTCAAAATTTCTGGGATGTTACAAGTCTCATACTAACAATAATATAAATACAGCGGAATACTTTATACGATATTGTCATCCAGCTCGTCTCCTGAGCTCCAGAACGTCCTAACGTGGAAATCTGTAATACTCGGTCTGACCCGAGCATTACACCAAAGCAACACCCGGGTTAGGCTGGAAACCAGCGTGAGTAAACCCAACTAATAAGGAATACCAAAGCAGACAACTTAAATAAAACCCGGGTAACTTATATCAATTTAACCAATTCACAATCTCCTATAGACAACATCTATATCACATATAATTCTCTAAGTACCAAACTTAGATATAATAAATTGATTCACTTAAATCTCTTCATTTCATCGTATTGATCATAAATTAATTAATCAATCCTTTATTTTCATCTTAATCACCCACATTGGACTTAATTGTCTTTCGATTTCATTCAAGTAATCATCTTTACTTAATTATCACGATATAATTCTCCTTAAACATAATCAATAGAAATCTTAATTACCTCACGAATTTATTCACTGTTTTAATTACAGTAATACGTAATAACTTATATTACTTAACTTCATAAGTCTCTTTTATGTGTTAATCAATCTTAATTAGTCGATCTTTATCTATGTCATTGATTTTCTAAATTAATGATTTCCAACTATAATTTAATTAATCGTAATCTAAACTGATTTCATTCAACAATCAATCATTAATTACAGCACAAATATTAATCATTCTTGATTTATCTTAATCTTTAAATTAACTATCTATTAATTTACTCCTTTAAATAAATCAATTTCCTCTTAATTAATCTCTTAATAAATTACACAAAGTAATTATATTTTATTTTAATTAAGTAATTATTCATCAAACCATCCAATGACTATTCTGAATTAATTAACTTCATTAATTAATTTAAACCATAATTAATTCATCTAAACCGTTAATTACTAAATTAATTAACCCAAATTATTAGTCAATTGAACTGACTAATTATTTATTTTAATTACACTCCAACTTTTATGAACCAGAATTTTTTTAGCCCTCAGCAACATTCTCTTGTTTATAACATTAAATCTAAAATAATTTAAAAACCCGAATACTTCGAATCAATCCCAAATTGACTCGAGATCAAATCAAAACAAGGTCACATCATCTTCAACAGCAAATCCAATCAATTTATTCATCCAACCAATTATAAAATTTTACCATTTAAAATTTTGAATAGAAATCCATAGAGTGAGGTTTACTCACCTTTATTTTGCTGTTTGCAATCCATCCCAAACTAGCTTGTTCTTCATGATTTTGACCTTAAATAAATATTAAATAATTTTATGGATATTCGAACAATTTGGACAAAACAATTTTAATTTAATAAATTTCATTTTACCTAATGAGTCAAATTTCAAACTAAATTTTCTGTTTATAAAATTATTATCTAGTCATCAAATAATTCTATAAGTTAATTAAATAAATTTGATTTCAATTTAAAAACTTAATTTAACTCAATCGTTATTCGGAAAATAATAATTAAATTGTCCAAAACTAAATTCCCTTTCTTTTTCTCTTTTTCTAAATCCTTACATATAATTCGTTCTACAGGTATATAAACATTTTGATAAGCTATTTAATAGAACAACACGATAAGCAAAAATAAATATCTCACCCCAACCGCGTGCTCTGACCGATCACCGAGCAAATCCCAGCCCTCACGCAGGTTGAGTTCCACCTCAATCCCCTCTCAAAAACAACAGCATAGCCTTGGATTGGTACGGAATCATCGAACAACCCCAAAGCTAGATCCACCCCACTTCGTCACTCGCTGTGAAGCTCGCTCAAACCCTTCGTTCAACGCTGCCCTCGCCTCTGCCTTTCTCCCAGCATCACGAATCACCACCTCGACACGCGAATTGAAGCCCTAGCCTTCGACTGCTCTGACTAAATTCGAGCATCCCCAAAACAACGAAACCCCCTCCGATTCTCGAAGCTCTACTCCAATCGTCGACCGCACGCAGGGGCTCAAGCGTCTTGAGGCATCGCGATTCACGGTGGCTCGAAAGCGAGCTCACAAAATCGCTCGGCCGCGACTGCGTTGCTGCGTCTTGTTCGAATCTGCCTTCATCTCGATCGAATATAGATCGATGTAGGTTGGTTGATTATGGGTTCGTGGATTTCACTGAAAGAAGTGGCGATTTATATATATATATATATATATATATATATATATATTTATACAGGTTTGCTTGCTTTTTGAATAGAGGGGAACGTAGACATTCGAGAATAAGGAGGTGAACCGGAATAAAATAGAAGGGGGTAGAAAGCTTCTTGAGCACGACGTTGAAAATGAAAATATCTTGATAAGTTTATTTTTCGTTTGACGAGTTCCATTGGCTTCGAGAATAAAGAAGGGGGAAAGGAAATGAAATAGAATCCTGGGGAACTTCTTGAGTACGAGTATGGGTTTTAAATATTTTTTTTGTTTTTCCTTTTTTATTGTAAAGCTTCCAACATGACCGTTAATTGCTACTAAACTTTCGAACTCCTGTTAATGAATACTTCTAGACGATACCTACGTTCCGAACACAATGGAACATGTTTCGGAGGCTAATTTGAACGTACGTGCAAGTTATGGAATCAAACGATCGATTTTAAATTAAATCGATTAAAATAAATCTAAGCGTTTCGAGCTGTCAGGGTCAAACGACAACTCTGATTGCTACGAAAATTGAAATCCGATAATAACTAACTATTATGGATCCAATGGAACTGGTTTCGTCGAATTCTGAGGCTGTGCCTCGGAATGCTATTTTTTAAATTTTAATTTAAACGATATATTATTAAAATTTTACAAATTACCTTTACAACAAATTTCAACCACTCTATTATTTCCAGTATTATCATTATAAATTTTATAAGCCTTCAAATTATTTTAAACAGGCTTAGAATCTCAAATCCAACAATTTACCCAATTCTAATTATATAATTTCAATGTTTAACTATATATTCCATGAGTTAATTATCATGTAAATATTGATATCTGGAATTTCAAGTTAAAATCAGCCTTTAAATATTGAAAATCGCTTAATTAATCCAATTTAAATTTGTTAAAATTTCCGGGTCGTCACATATCCATTGTCTTACATGAGTGCAATAACTTAAGAGATAATCGGGATTCACATCTCCTAAGGATCCGTTAAACTATTTATTATTTAGTACAATACGCTATTATAATATGTCTACAATAAAGTAGAAGTGTTAAAATAGCGTTAAGGCGTTACCCATACCCCTTTTAACATATTTTTCTATATTCTTATTGTAACGATCACGATTTTATATTTTCTTAAGGCATTACCCATACTCGGGGTGTGAGGTCTGACGAAGTCTCGTCCACAACGCTACGCTTTATACAAAAGCTGTGCTTTGATTCAACAAATGCTCAACAGCACTTAGCATATCACACTACCAAATTGGGAGTAGATTACTAATAACCTTCAACTACATAACCTCTGAGCTCGTATGTCTCAGAGAAGGGTGTTAATACTAAGAGAATAAATTCTCCGCCACCAACAGATATGTATTTGAAAGAAATCAGCTTTATATCTCAATTTGTAATGTCAGACATACCATCCATACAATTCTGTTCCGGGATCGAATAGAACCGAAGGCACTTACAAAGAAGTCCTTGCGAATATTCACTAATCACGTCCGGACTTCCCATCACATATGGAATCTCTATACCGGGGCCATTCGGTGCAGAAAAATTCGACGGTAATCCTTCCTTTTTCAAAAATATCCGGTCTTCAACACCGGTCTTCAAATGCAATTCATAACGACGTATCACATATTCGGAATGGGTTATACGACCCCAAGGTCCTTTCCCGGCTAACCCGAATAATGAGCGCTTATTCAAAAATAAGCGTGGCATTCAAATTCAAACAAATCACAACAAATACCCATTCAAAGGTAAATATTGATAGTCGGTTACTGATCTATCAATGGATATACACAACATCACCAGATTCTAAATAATTTCCCAAATTATTTATTTTTCAAAAATATCTTTACAAGATATATATTTTCCACACTTCAACCATTTGAAAACAATTTTCAAATCACTTCTCATCTTTACCACTTTTGAAAACAAATTTCAAACATTTTCCTTACGCGGAAATACTTTCATTTCAACATGGTTCATTTCGACCAATTAAATAAATCCTTAACGATTTACTTTATATTTACGTTCCAAATCCGTAAATTAATTCCCACACTTCAAAAATAAATCAACGTTTATTTTTAAACAAATTCCCCTTTTCATTTATAAATTCCATAGTGAATTTACATTCCAAAATATTTATGAATATACGATTTCAATTATTTATTTTCAATTTATCTCTAAAAGATAAATTATCAAAACGTTTCATTTCACATTACAAAAACATTTCCATACTTATTTATTAATAAGTAATTCACAAATCTATTTATTTTCTACACTTGGAAAATATTCAATATACTTAAATCAAAATTAAGTATATATTTCATTCTTTAAGGAAAACATTCTCTTAAACACATTTATTTGGGCCAAAACGAATGTTGCGTAAAACATCGTTACGACAACCCAAAATTACTAGTATAGGGATTCGAAATTAAAATAGATATATAAATCCCAATACTATATGAAACATTTCCGTTTGGAAATCATTTACTATAACAACAGTGTTATAGTCCACTATTTCCTTCTATTTCTCGAAAACGTCTATTTCAACAATGAATGTTGAAATCTATGAATCTTAATACATTTTAAAACATCGCTAAATCATTTTAATTCTATTTAAAACATCACATCCAAAACATTTTCTTTAACATATTATTCACTATCCAAAAACGTGAATATACTTCATTAACCAATTTCATCATTTCTATACATTTTATTTTAGAGGATTATTCACTGTTTAAAACGTGAATATAACTCCATTAATAAGTTATAACAATTTACTTATCAAAATAAGTCATTTGCGGATTAATAAAACAATGTTTATAAATTCCATTTCTATTTATTTTATAACAACTTCCTTTTATAAATCTCCTTTATTAACCTATTTCAATTTATAACTCAATTATATACCAAAAGTTCATATTATAAGTTAAATACTTATAATTTATTTGTTTACAAAATCGTTCTTTTTAAACTTCCCAAATTATAAATCTTATAACTTATAAGATTCATTTATTTACCCAAAACTATTCTTTTAATAACTTTACAAATTTTATAAACCTACTTCTTATAAAATTCCATTTATACCTTCACCGTTTATAATTCTATAAATTTCATTCATTTATGAAGTTCATTTACACTTCATCCTAACATTCATAAAAACTCGTTTTATAATTCAAATATTTTAATTTATAAATATCAATTTATAAATCTTTTGTATAAATCAATTTATATTATTATTTCAAAAACGTCTTCAAACTCCTTAATAATTTCACCATTTTCTTTGATTTATAAAATAATCAAATTTTATAAATCCTATATTTAAACTTTTTACAATAAATTCAAAAATCCCAATTTAAACTATTTTATAAAATCATTAACCCCATATTTTCAAAAATCAACTTTTAACTATCTTTCTCAAAAATTATAATTTTTATAACATTAAAATTATAACGTTTATTTATTTAAAATGAATCAATTCCAAAAATATTTTATAAACGTATACTTTCAAAAATCACTTTAAAAATCCTTTTAAAATTCCAAAATTGGCCCAAATGATGCTACGCACCAAATAGTCAATCACGACAACAACGACATCATATATTTGTATATGATAATCAACAAATATCTAAATATCTGAAATCAAATAAATACTGTTGAGGAATCCAGTTGGATCACTCCAACCCGTTTCCCTGCATCCACAAACATTAGCACAATACCAATTCCGTTTCCAAGCGAAATATCGCGGTATATAGGATTTAAAATATTATCCACTTAATAGGTGGCGCAATAGGGTCTCATCCGCTATATAATGCAGGAAATCAACTCCAAGTACATAAATAATACCAATTTCACTGTACTGTGAAATATTCGCGGTATATGTTTTTAATAAATAACCTCCGCTTACTAACGGCGTATAATGTCTATTTTAACAATCAATAGATAAAAATCATCATTCGAACATACAATCAAGAATTTTAAATATAACTATTTAAAATTAAAATCGAAACAAATTCGATTGAGTGAGAAGTTCTCACCTCGCTTTCAATTTCGTTTACAGCTTTTATTTCGAATAAAATTAAACGAGCGTTTAATTTTACTCGAAATTCTCACTAACTCCAAACGACTCCAATCTAGTTCCATAGCGTAGTATTCGTCCATACGAACCCAACGCAACTTGTTTCGTGCGTTTTCGACCTCGTATGAAAAAGATATGAATTTTTAAAGTTGCACGAATTTAAAACATATAAATTTACAAATTTATTTTATATTTCTAAACCTAATTTGCATCACAGCCGTCCATCTCACTGCCTGCAAATCTTGGCCGCACATTTCTTTATTTTCCCCACGTTCGTAACAAGTGAATGTCGTGCACTCAAACCCAAATGCCGCCATCTTCTCGAAATTATCGAGCCCAACACATCGACTTCTACCTCGATCAGATTACACCATTCGAATGACCATCTCAAAGGTTACCCACGGCCTGAATCCCCTTGAACTCGGCCTCCCCAAGACGTGGGAATTTGTGCACGAACGGCAGGCCATCGTGCCCCAATAGCGACCACCACACTGCTCCATTTCCAATCTCCACCGTTGGATATGACGTACTCACCACCCTCTACAAGTTTGTAGTTGATCGTTTCTTGTAAATGTAAACAGATTTGAAGAAAATGAAGGGGAAACAGAAGAACATTTTCGGCCATTGGTTTTATATGGAGGCGGCTGAAGGTTTTTAGGGTTAGGTTTCCATTTTTTTGCAAAATGAAGAGTAAAGGGCTTTTATAGAAAATATTCCAAAACACTATTCAACCCAGATTTTCCGAACTCCAAATGAAGCATGCTGGTTGGCGTTCCTAAGGTTTACCCACGTTCCGAACATAATGGAACGTGTCTCGGGAGCTAATTCGATAATCTGTGTGAGTTACAGCAATAAACGATCGATTTAAAATTAAATCGGTAAATCAAATTTCTAGGCGTTTTAGCTTGCCCCGGACAAACGGTATATCTGATTGGCATGAAATTTGAAACCATACAATAATATCACATTACGGATCCGATGAAACTGGTTTCATCGAAATCCGAGACTGTTTGAAAAATGACTATTTTAACTCGCCGAATAAATATTAAAACAATTTCGATGCATTTTGAGCTGCCACGGTCAAACGAAAACTCTGATTGCTACGAAATTTGAAATCCGATAATAAAAAACTATTACGGATCCAATGGAACTAGTTTCGTCCAATTCTGAGACTGTTCGAAAAATGGCTAATTTCACTATTCGATTTAAATATTAAAATATTCAATTTTCACAAATAAACTCTGAATTTAATTTTAAAAGTTCTATAACATCATTATAACTTCAACATGATTAAATAAAATTTTAAAAATCATTTTCAATCATATTTAACCCAATTTTCAATTATTTCTATAATTTCCAATATTAAATTATCGATTTAATTATCCAATTAAATCCAGATATTCGAAATAAAATTTATTCGGCTTATAAATTTCACTTATTAATATTTAAAATTAATTAAATATACAAATTTTAATTAACAGAAATTCAGGGTCGTTACAACTTCTGTTGATTTAACTCACATAAGATCTTTTAGTTCTGACTCGAGTGTTTTGTCTTTTCAATTCGCTCGGGTCAGCCTGAGCATTTCAGGATTTGAAGACTTAAGCTCCGGAGGACGAAGACGAAGATTTTTATTACTATTATCTATTGTATTATTCCACTACACCATTTTATTCCGCTGCATAATTATTATTCTATGGTATGTGTAACTCTGATATATGTTGTATAAGTATAATCGAATATTTTGTAAAACATCTTTATTAACTGTATATTTGATTATCTTATTTTTATCATTCCGCTGCAAGATTCTATTTTATTTTTTTCTTCTCTGCTATTTCTTATTTACCCCATAAGAATCCGCCCTTCTGTATGATTTGAATTGGCACGTGTCGATTTAAAGAGTGTGAAAAGGCGGGATGTTACATGGATGGTCAATGACCAGTGGCGACTGTGGTGGTTGGGTTTTGTTTCCAAACCTAGTGTGGCAATGTTGGAGAAATGAGTTCACCTTGTGGTCTCTGGTTCATCGAGTGCTATAGGATTTTGGGAGGGATGGTAGGCAAAGCTGTAGCTGGTGGTGATGGTTCTCTAGTGATCGGAGAGGCAAGTTCGAAGTGATGACAAGTTAGGGGTCGGGTTCTGTCTCGAGTTCCAGGTTTTGCTTGAGAACTCGATTTTGATTCGAATTGCTGTGATGGATTTGGATGATCGTGATCATGTGTAATTGGTAGGCGATATGTTGAAGTGCTGGTGGATGGCGGGAGTTGGCCAGAGCCACGGTGTACGTGCACCGTGCACGAGTTTGGTGATCTGGGAATTTGAGAGCTTGGTGATTTTTGGGTAGCATGTTATACAGGTTTTAAAACCTTTTTTTTTAAAGTTTGGAAATTTAAATTTTAAATTTCAAAGCAAAGATTGAACTGAGTTTTTAAAAGCAAAGTTTAAAAATAAATTCAAATCTGTTTGAAACTTAGATTTGGAATAAATAAGTTTTAAATTTAATAATTTAAAGGTATTAAGTAATTAAGTGGTTTTAAAATATTTGAATTTAAAATAGAGTTTGAGAATGTAAAGGAAGAGGTTAAGCAAAGTTAAATCAAAAGTTTTAAACCTGGACTGAAATTTGACTTTGCAGGTTTTGAAATAAAATAAAGTTTATAAATTTAAATGTTTAAATAAGTTTTATAAATTTAAATGTTAACACCAGTTTAAATAAAGTATGTTTAAAAATGATTTGGTTTCAAATAAAGGTTTAAACTTTCGATATATAGATTCTTTTATCAAAGGTTTTCTTTAATATCGAATGAAAAGTTAATAAAATTTGTTTAACTTAGAAATTTGTAAGTTAAATAATCAATTTATTTTTAAAGCTTGATTTTAAATAATTATGTAATTTAGTTTAAAACCTTTTCTTATATAAGTTTCTAATATAAGAAATGAATGTTCTTTACATTTATTGATAACGTAATTTTAAATTTGATTTAAAGTTTAAATGGTTAATCATTTTGAATCTTAAATTCAAAATGGAACTTAAATGTAAGTTTAAAAGTAAAATGTTTTAAATACATATGTTAAAGTTAATTAAGTCATAAATAAAGGAAAGGAATTATCTTAGAGATAATTAAGTTTTTAAATTGATTTAATTAATGGTAAATAAAGAATGATTAATTGATTTAAATTATAAATTAATGATTTAGATTAATTTATAATTAGAGATTAATAAATGAATTGTTAAAAATAAATTGATTTGTAATTAATAATAATTTATCTAAGATTAATTTATTAAGAATAGTAATTAAAAAGAATTATTATTAGTTAATGAAGGTCATACACTAAGATTATTTAAATAATTAATCAATGAGATTAATTTTAACAATTAATTAAATTAATTAACGATAATCATTTACGAAATTGTGTGAGTATAATTGCTTATTGGTAAGTAATTAAAGGTTTAATTTCTTCAAATAATTAATTAAGGGGCCAATTAATTATGTAGTTGGTTTAAAGGTTAATTTAGTTAATATGATTAATTAAGAATAATTTAATTAATTAAGGTGATTGATAAATTAATTTATATCAAATGATTTATAATTAATAAATCAGGATTGGATAATTAATTCATAAGTAATTAGTTTAATTGGAAATAAATTGAATTAACTAGGATTTATGACGCAGCAGATATAACGGTTGACAACGAAATGAAGATTTCGTGTCAAACTAATCGATGAAACGATTAGGTGAAACAATATAAGTTGATGGATTAAAAATACCCAAGTGCCCAAATCCTTTGATCTCAAGAGATACAGGATTCTAGCTATCTCCAACACGTTGGTCACGCACGATACCGTGTTAAAAGATCTACGATTCTTCTACGTTGATCTCGTGCACGAGATTCCGTGAATCGGCTTCAAATCCGTTGATTCGAGCGCACTCGAATAACCGAAAATGGAGAAAGGAGACAACGCTCAACTTCCAATTTCAAAGAGGCACAAAGCACACAAACAAAAGTTTATTCAAAATCAACCATCTCAAATGTTACAACTCACCCGCTATTTATAGCATTTACAAACACACATACATACACGATTTAAAAAAAGGTGACCTAACATAGGTCGTTAACGACCTAACAACACATGACATCACGCGACCTACGACTTACGACATAGCAAGTTACAACGTACAAGCGACATAAGAAAAAATGACCTAATTACAAACACACGCGACCTATCCCTTGAGCGACATAAGCTTCTGGGCAACTTAGCATTGAGCGACCTAATAATAGTTAGCTCGCGAACAACCTAAGTAGATCGCTCGCATAACTCGTGCACTGCTTCTTCCTTCCCTCTTATCTCGCTGGGCCGTATCCCACTAGGTCGCAGCCGACCTAAAGCGTGTTGCGCTGGGTCACGTAGCTTGCTAGGTTGGTCCATTTGACTTGCTAGGTCGCTTGGGCGACTTATCATCTCACTTGGTCGTCGACGACCTAAAACACACGTGAATTGCGCTGCATTCTCCCCTATTTCATCATCTATCTCATTAGGTTGCAAACGACTTAAGGCTATCGTGCGACTTAAAGCAAACGAGTTAGCATTGTGCGCTGCATCATCCTACCCTGGTTGACAGGAATTCGACCCCGAATTCACACTTTCCTCTTCTTCGACACACTTATCCCCATGATATGGAGTCAAGTGTTCGACGTTGAAAACGTCGGCGGTCAATTTGTTGTAAGCATTATCATTGATCTTCTTCAAGATTTCTACTGGACCAATCTTTCGAGCTTTCAATTTGTTGTAAGTTCCAACTGAAAAACAATCTTTCGTTAATACAGCGTAAACAAAATCACCGTCTTTGAAGTCCACACTTCTTCGCCTCTTATCTTCCAGTTGCTTATATTTCTACTTAAGCAATCGTTCAAGAACAATCCCGTGACACTCCTGCAACTCATCCACGAAATCACAAGTTCATTTAGCAACCCCTTTCTGAAGTGGCACTGTTGACAAAACGAACGGTCCCTTCGGAATTGTTGAATATACAACTTGAAATGGACTGAATCCAGTACTTCGATTCACAACATGATTGTGCGCGAATTTTGCCTGACACAATTTCACATCCCAGCTCTTCAAATTATCTTTCACAAGACATCTCAACATGTTTCCCAATGATCTGTTCACCACTTTCGTTTGCCCATGATAGGCGCTACTGAAATTCAGCTTAGTTCCAACCATCTTCCACAAACTCAACCAAAAATGACTTAGAAATCGAGTATCCAGGTCAGAAACAATGGTCTCCGGTAGTCCATGTAGTCGATAAACCTCTTTAAAAAAAATTGAGCAACACGGACTGCATCAGCGGTCTTTTTACAAGCTATGAAATGTGCCATCTTCGAAAATCTATCCACCACAACATATATAGAATCGTTCCCTCATTGAGTTCTTGGCAAACCCAAAACAAAGTCCATGCTAATATCCACCCATGGTCTTGTAGGCATGGGCAATGGCGTATACAATCCGGCATTTGTAGCTGTCCCTTTGGAAATTTGGCCTATGTGACATCTCTCCACAAATCTTTCAACTTCTTTCCTCATGGAAGGCCAAAAATATGACTATGAAATCAACTGCAAAGTACGATCTCGTCCCACATGACCTTCTTCATGCAATTCTTTCACAATCTTCATTCGCAAACTCCTCTGTGGTATACACAACCGATTTCCTTTGAATAGAAAACCATCTACCAACACATACTCATCTGTCTTCCCTTTCTTGATTTCATCTACAATCTTAACAAAGTAAGGATCTTCAACAAGCAATTCTGGCAAAACATCAAAACCCGTCACTTCAACTCCCATTGTAGTCAACAAATGATTTCTTCTACTCAATGCATCTGCCACACGGTTTGTAACTCCTGACTTATGATTTACAACAAATGTAAATTGTTGCAAGTATGCGATCCATGAAGCATGCTTGGCTGCAACCTTATCCTGCCCCTGCAAATGTTTCAAGGCTTCATGATCAGTATACAACACAAACTCTTTATGAAACAAATAGTGTCTCCAATGTTTTATGGCTTTGACAATAGCAAGAATTCCACGTCATAAGCATTATATCTCATCTTTTCTCCAGAAAGCTTCTCACTGAAATAAGCAATTGGACGTCCCCTCTGAATCAACGCCTCTCCAATTCCAACTTTAGATGCATCAGTATGTAATTCAAATAGCAACTGAAAATCCGGCAAAACTAGAATTGATGCTGACGTCGAAAGTTCTTTGATCCACTCAAAAGCAAATCTTGCTTCCTTCGACCATGAAAACTGCTTGCCCTTCATACAATCAGTAACAGGAGCCATCGCGCTACTGAATTGTGGAATAAACCTTAGGTAGAATGATGCTAAACCATGAAAACTTCTCACTTCAGTTATAGTCCTGGGCTGTGGCCAGTTTCTGATTGCTTCAACTTTACTTTGATCCACCTGGATACCTTCCTTGGACAATACATACCCCAAAAAGAAAACAGTATGCGTCATGAACACGCATTTCTTTGTTGCCGCATAAAATTGCTCCTGACGAAGTATCATCAACACTTCCCGCAAATGTAGTAGATGCTCTTTCGTGCTTCCACTGTATATCAATATATCATTAAAATATACCACCACGAACTTTCCAATGAACGGTCGAAAGATCTGATTCATCACTCGCATAAAAGTACTAGGTGCATTCGAAAGACCAAACGGCATGACCAGCCACTCATACAACCCTTCCCGTGTCTTGAATGCGGTCTTCCGTTCATCCCCTGGTTGAATTCGAATCTGATGATACCCACTTCTCAGATCGATCTTTTAAAAGATAACAGCTCCGCTCAACTGGTCTAATAAATCATCCAATCTTGGCATCGAAAATCTGTACCTCACTGTAATCTTGTTTAGTGCTCGACTATCTGTATACATTCTCCAAGTTCTATCCTTCTTCGGCACTAACAATGCTGGTACTGCACAAGGACTTAAGCTTTCTTGTACGCGCCCTTGTTCAAGTAACTCCTCCACCTACCTTCTCAACTCCTCGTGCTCCTTTGGACTCATTCGATAATGTGTTCTATGTGGTAACATAGCTCCCAGAACAAGATCAATTTGATGTTGTATGTCTCTCAACGGTGGTAACTCTTTCGGCAATTCATCAGGAAATACATCTTCAAACTCCTTCAACACTAGTTTAACTTCTTCAGGAATTTCAACCGCTTCACTACTTTCACGTCCAATTAACATAAATACTACAGGCTCATCCTCCACTTCCTTAACAAATTCCTTCATAGATAACAGAGTCTTTAGTTCTTCAATCTCCTCCAACTTGTTTTCACTTTGTTGTCGCTGTTTAGGAACTAAACTGATTTTGGTGCCCTCGAACATGAAACTATAGCAGTTAGTCCTCCCATCATGTTGCACAACTCTATCGTATTGCCATGGTCTCCCCAACAACAAATGACATACATCCATATCCACAACATCACACCAAATTTCATCCTTATACTTCTTTCCAATGGAAAAAGTTACATAAGCTCTTCGATTAACCTTCACTTCCCCACCTTTCCTCAACCAAGCTAACTTGTAAGGTTTGGGATGCTTCTCTGTCTTCAACGCCAACTTCTTTACAGCTTCTGTAGAGATTATGTTATCACAACTTCCTGCATCGGTGACAAACTTGCAAACCCTTCCCAAGATAGTGCATGTTGACTGGAAAATATTACTCCTCTACCAACTAGTCTCCTCTTCCTGCTTTGGCGTCAAGCAAGATCTCCTCATCATTAAAGAATATCCTTCGTCTCCTGCCAATAATTCTTCCTCCTCCTCAACTTGTGTTGAATTTGAACATTCTACTTCTGCATCCTCACCCTCAACCTCAGCAACCATCACTGGCTTCTTAGGCTTCAGACATTCATTGCTCTTGTGACCAAACTCCTGATAGTTATAACACTTGAAATTGTTGTTGACCTTGGTCTTAGCAACTTCATTGACAACCGGTTTTCCAACAGCCTTGGAAACATTCGTATTGCTACTAGCCCCTTTCACTTGATTGTTGGAATTTGTAAACACACCACCTCCTCTTTTACCTTGCCTCTGCCAAGCTAGAGCCTTCTGGTGTGCTTCAGCGATGGATCTTGGATCAAACATATTCACCATATCCTGAATGTGCATTCTTAATCCTCCAACAAATCTAGCTGTCAATTGTTCCTCTGTCTCCATGATATCATTTCTAGCAATCAGTTGATAAAACTCATCTGCATAATCATTTACCGACTTTGTCCCTTGTCTCAAATTCTGTAAGCGTGGATACATAAAAGACTGATAATTATAAGGTAAAAAAGTGGCCTTCGTCAACTTCTTCATTTTCTCCCATGAAACAATCTTCGACTTTCTCATTCTCTCCCGCGTAAGTTTAGTTTGTTGCCACCATGTCATAGCTCTTCCTCTCAATCATGTAGCAACCAACTTAACTCTACGATGCTCAGGTACTTCATTGAAGTTAAAAATTTCTTTAATGTTTGATAACCAATCCAGAAACTCTTCATCTATCATTCCTCCTTTGACTTCTGGAATCTCTATTTTCATCCCTAACTCCCATTTACGATCATCTTCTACATCCCGATATGGATTTCGTACTTGGTCTCGATCTCGATAATGAACACTACCTCTATCACCATCTTCATCATAATCAAATGTACTTCGATATCGATCTCGACCTTCAACATCTCTACGATCACACATATCTCTTCTACTATGTCTTTCAGCATCATGATATGGGTCATCTCTAAACTCACATGGAGTTCTTCTCTCTTCATTTCTGTACTCATGGTATTCTCTTCTCAGTGAAACTGATGATTCTCTTCTATCTCGATAAGTTTATGGTGACACCCTCCTCGCTTCCGCAGCCCATGGCGAAACTTTGTTTCCTCCATGGTTCGAGATTGGGGACCTTCCCCTTTGACTTTGATTCATATCATTCATCAATTTCTCTATCTTCCCAATACCTTCATCGAACTTTTCATTAATACGTTGTTCCATTTGCTCGGCTTCTTGTCTACGATACACATCTTGAACATTTTGAAATCGATTAGCACGTCTGGAAGGCATTGTCGAATCTTCAACAAATCCAAACATACTTCAACTAGCACAACTTTAACTCAAATCTGAACTTGACTTCACTCGGCCTGCACTTAGCTCGGCTCGGCTCGGCTGCAACTCTCGGCCTTGATCAAAAAACTTCAACTAGGCTCAAACTCCAACACTTCAAATCTTCTCCCAATAGGCTTGGCTTAGCTATGATTGACTAAGTTTAGCTTTATACCAAACTGACGCAGCGGATATAACGGTTGACAACGAAATGAAGATTTCATGTCAAACTAATCGATGAAACGATTAGGTGAACAACATAAGTCGATGGATTGAAAATACCCAAGTGCCCAAATCCATTGATCTCAAAAGATACTGAATTCTAGCTTCTCCAACACGTTGATCATGCACGATACCGTCTTAAAAGATCTACGATTCTTCTACGTTGATCTCGCGCACGATATTCCGTGAATCGGCTTCAAAGCCGTTGATTCGAGCGCACTCGAATAACAGAAAATGGAGAAAGGAGACAACGCTCAACTTCCAATTTCAAAGAGGCACAAAGCACTCAAACAAAAGTTTATTCAAAATCAACCATCTCAAAGGTTACAACTCACCCGCTATTTATAGGATTTACAAACACACATACATACACGATATTAAAAAAAACGCGAACTAACACAGGTCGTTAACGACCTAACAACACATGACATCACGCGACCTACGACTTACAACATAGCAAGTTACAACGTACAAGCGGCATAAGAAAAAACGACCTAATTACAAACACATGCGACCTATCTCTTGAGCGACATAAGCTTCTGGGCGACTTAGCATTGAGCGACCTAATAATAGTTAGCTCGCGAACGACCTAAGTAGATAGCTCGCATAACTCGCGCATTGCTTCTTCCTTCCCTCTTATCTCGCTGCGCCGTATCCCACTAGGTCGCAGCCGACCTAAAGCGTGTTGCGCTGGATCACGTAGCTCGCTAGGTCGGTCCATTTGACTTGCTAGGTCGCTTGGGCGACTTATCAGCTCACTTGGTCGCCGGCGACCCAAAACACACGTGAATTGTGCTGCATTCTCCCCTTTTGCATCATCTATCTCAGTAGGTTGCAAACGACTTAAGGCTATCGTACGACTTAAAGCAAACGAATTATCATTGTGTGCTGCATCAATTTAACAATTAATTAATCCTATTTATAAATGTTTATTGAATGCTTGACCTTACTTATTATAACGTCCCGTCTTTTCGCACGCTTTAAATCGACACACGTGCCAATTCAAACTATTCGGAAGGGCACATTGTTATGGGGTAAATAAGAAAAAGAGAAAGAAATAAAACAAAACAGAATCTTACAGCGGAAGGATAAAATATAATAATCAAATATACAGTTTATAAAGCTGTTTTAAAAATATTTGATTATACTTATACAACATATATCAGAGTTACACATACCATATAACAATGCAGCGGAACAATATGAGTGTAGTGCAATAATATAAATAATGATAATATAAATCTTCTTCTTTGTCCTCCAGAGCTAAATCTTCAAATCCTGAAACCCTCGGACTGACCCAAGCGAATTGAAAGACAAAACACTCCAGTCAGAACTAAAAGATCTTATGTAAGTTAAATTAACAGAAATAAATATGAGTGCAGTAACTTAAAAATGCTCGAGATTCACATCTCTTAAGGATCCGTTAAACTATTCACTATGTAGTATATTTCACTATTATAATAGTGTCTATTTGTAAAATAAACTTACTTTTATATAGCATTAAAGGGTTACCCATATAGCCCTTAACACAAAATATATTCCCACAGTCTATACAGTACCGTAATCTCGTCCGTACTGAGCGTCGTCAAAGGGCACTCCATAGGTATGGTACAAAACAAAATCGTATAAGGCGCGCTAGGGTAGGTGACACGGCACAACTAGGCAATGCCAGGGTAGATATACCAATTGCTATCCGGACGGGTGATAGAGCGTAGCTGCTACTACCGCCCACCTCGGACAAACTCCCCCTAAAATAAAAGAAATCAAAAGTGGCCACCGAAACAATCCAAAGTCAGAGTACAATATCGAAGAGGAGTATCCGATGACGCTTGTGAAGACCCGCAAATCCGTACCCCTTGAATATACACTAATCTCCACAAATTAACTCAAGATGAACAGAAATACGAATGCTCAATGTTTAAGAAAAAGAAAAAGACAGAAGAAGAGAGAAAAGATAGAAAATAGAACGGAAAGAAAATAGAAAGAAAACAGCAGAACAACAACAGAATCTCACACTCGCAGCGGAACAACATATAATACATAAATGAATAATCTTCAAACAAGGAACTATATTAGTTATTACATTTTATACATTACATTACATCATCATCAGAGTGTACAACAAAGAACAACAAACATTGCAGCGGAAAAAGAAATACTATATGCTAATAATACGCCATGTCATCCAGCTTGCCTCCAGCAACTCCTGAATATCCAGAATATCCTGATAAACCTTAACTCTTGACTGCCCGTGTGGAAATTGGTGGGCACCCAGAGTTTAGGAAGGAATACAATAAACTCCGAGTCAGTCATGTGACTGGTGTGAGAACTCAAAACGGTTTATTTATCTTTGAAAACAAAATAGAGGAATATTTTTAAAGTCAATTCGCAATGCTTTTAAAAATGAGACTACCATAAGGCCTCCCGCACACACACACATGCAAACGCAGAATCGGAGGAGATTTCTCCTTATGATAGTCAAAGATGCTTGATACGCATTTAAAAGAACATTTGATATTATTACTAGTGCATAGTGTAGGAAAATATTTCGAAGGTAGAATATAAATCTTAGCCAAGATACGACCATTATCGTATGCCTACTATAGCTAACTATGTTCAATAGCAGGTTACCGCCACATTCCATAGCAGGTTATACAACTAAAACCGTACAAGTTTCGTATTGTTTCTTTGGATTTCCAACGAATGGTCAGGCCAAGGAACTTTCCATTGCCACATGAGAGCGCCTCTGGAATGACGTCCCCGAGAACCAAACCGGATCTCTGCCAACACAAGGCCGGGTTACCCCTAACTGGATAACAACTGACACGAGTATGCCATCCCCCGGTCCTTTGGGACCTTTAACCGAACGCTCGTCATCAACATCACACAGTCATAAATAAAGTGTTTCAACATGAGTAAGTATCTGGGCTCCATACCATGATACCACCCTTTTCCAGAAGGAAATGCACATACCCTAAAGGGAGCTACCCCTCATAACCTTGCCGCATCTTTCCTGTTTTGACCATTTCGAGGTGTGAGGCTCGACGAAGTCACGTCCACAAAGCCACGCTTTATACAAAGTCATGCTTTGGATCAACAAATGATCATAGAAATGATCACAAAGATAAACGATCAAACAAATGATCCTATCACAAATGATCAACACAATGATCATTTCACAGCAACACTCAGCATGTCACATTACCAAATTGGGAATATATTGCTGATAACCTTCCACTACATAACCTCTGAGCTCGTACGTCTCAGAGAAGGGTGTTAATCTAAGAGAATAAATTCTCCGCCACCAACATAAATATATTTGAAAGAAATCGGCTTTATATCTCAGTTTGTAATGTCAGACATACAATCCATACAAGTCTGTTCCGGGCTCGAACAGAACCGAAGGCACTTACAAAGAAGCCCTTGCAATCCGGATATCCACAATCCTGATCGGATTCCCCATCACATATGGAGAACTCTATACCGGAGCAAATCGGTGCAGAGTCAATCGACAGGTCATCCTAGCGCTCTCGCAAATACCCGGTCTTCAACACCGATCTTCAATGCTATCCATTACGTCGTATCACTATTCGGAATGGGTAATCCGAATAACGAGCGCAATAACTTAAAAATAAGTGTAGCATTCAAATTCAGCAAATCACAACAAATACCTTTCAAAGGTAAATATTGATAGTCGGTTATTGAACTATCAATGGATATGCACAACATCACCAGATTCCAAATAATTTTCCAAATTATTTATTTCCCAAAAATATCTTTACTAGATATATAATTTTCACACTTCAAAAATAAATCAATATTTATTTTTAGACAAATTCCCCTTTCCTTTATAAATTCCATAGTGAATTTATATTCCAAAATATCCGCGCATATACGATTTCAATTATTCATTTCAATTTATCTTCAAAAAAGATAAATTCTCAAAATATTCACTTTATATTGGAAAAACATTTCCATACTTATTTGTTCATAAGTAATTCACAAATTTTATTTATTTTCAACACTTGGAAAATATTCAATATACTTAAATCGAAATTAAGTATATATTTCATTCATTTATGGAAATCATTCGTTTAACCATATTTATTTGGGCCAAAACGAATGTTGCGTAAAACATAGTTACGACGTCCCAAAATCACTAGTATAGGGATTCGAAATTAAAATAGATATATAAATCCCAATACTATACAAAACATTTCCTTTCGGAAATCATTTACTATAACAACAGTGTTATTGTCCACCATTTCCTTCTATTTCTCGAAAACGTCTATTTCAACAATAAATGTTGAAATCTATGGTTTCGAATCTCAACGCATTTTAAAACATCGTTAGATCGTTTTAATTCTATTTAAAACATCACATTCAAACAATTTCTTTAACATATTATTCACTATTCAAAAACATGAATATACTACGTTAACCAATTTCATCCTTTCTATACATTTTATTTCAAAGGATTATTCACAGTCAAAAACGTGAATATAACTCCATTAATAGGTTTCAACAATTTACTTATCAAAATAAGTCGTTTGCGAATTTATAAAACAATGTTTATAAATTCCTTTATTAACCTATATTCAATTCATAACCCAATTATAAACCAAAAGTTCACATTATAAGTTAAACACTTATAATTTATTTGTTTACACGATGGTTCCTTTAAACTTCATAATTACAAATCTTATAACTTATAAGATTCATTTATTTATCCAAAACCATTCTTTTAATAAGTTTACAAATTTTATAAACCTACTTCTTATAAAATTCCATTTCTAACTTCACCGTTTATAATTCTATAAATTTCATTCATTTATGAAATTCATTCACAATTCATTCCAACACTTATAAAAACTCGTTTTATAATTCAAATATCCTAATTTATAAATATCCATCTTATAATTTTTTATATAAATCAATTTATATTATTATTTTAAAACATCTTTAATCTCCTTTATAATTTCACCGTTTTTATTTATAAAATAATTAAATTTTATAAATCCTATTTTTTTTTGAACTTTTCATAATAAATTCAAAAATCCGATTAAACTATTTTATAAAATCATTAGCCTCGTATTTTCAAAAAAATCAACCTTGAACTATATTTCTCAAAAACCATAATTTTTATAACATTAAAATTATATCGTTTATTTATTTATAATGGGTCAATTCCAAAAATATTTTATAACATATACTTTCAAAAATCGCTTTGAAAATAATTTTAAAATTCCAAAATTGGTCCAATGATGCTACACACCAAATAGTCAATCACGACAACAACGACATCGTATATCAATATGATAATCCATCAAATATCAAAATATCTGAAATCAAATAAATACTGTTGAGGAATCCAGTTGGATCCCTCCAACCTGTTTTCCTGCATCCAAAGATGTTAGCACAATACCAATTCTGTTCCAGTATGAAATTATCGCGGTATATGGGATTTAAAATATAATCCGCTTAATAGACGGCGCAATAGGGTCTCATCCGCTATACAATGCGGGAAATCAATAACTGCGATATATACATATGCCAATATATATATATATATATATATATATATATATACTGCTATTATATATAATACCAATTTCACTATTTATGAAATATTCGCGGAATACGTTTTTAATAAATAACATCTGCTTACTAACGGCGCATAATGTCTATTTTAACAATCAATAGATACCAATCATCATTCAAACATGCATTCAAATATTTTAAATATAACTATTTAAAATAAAATCGAAACCGATTCGATTGAGTGAGAAGTTCTCACCTTGATTTCAATTTCGTTTTAGCGATTTATTTCGAATAAAATTAAATGGACGTTTAATTTTACACGAAATTCTCACTAACTCCAAACGACTCCAATCCAATTCCATAGCGTAGTGCTCGTCCATATGATTCCAACGCAACTGGTTTCGCGCGTTTTCGACCTCGTATGAAAAAGATATGCATTTAACAAGTTTTACGAATTTATATATATATATATATATATATATATATATATATAAATTACAACATTTATAAATTTCCTTAAACCTAATGAATCAGGACCGTGACTTCTTGGCCTGCAAATCTCGGCCGTCCTTTCTCTCTTCTTCCCCAACAGGAAACGAAAGCACACCACACCCATAGCCGCCTCCAACCTTTGAATTTACGCGACCAAATCTTCAATTTTCACACCGATCAATTAGCGCCATTAGAAAGCTCGTGCTCGCCACTACCACCGCCCACCATCTAGTGAAGCTCGGCCTCATCATGAATGAGAAAAAAACACACGAACAACGTAGGAACGGAAGCCAAAAACTCCATCAAACGACAAATTCAAGTAAGATCTACCGTTGGATTGAAAGTTCACAACGTGCTCTACACTTTTCTAGTTAGAAGATTCTTGAATTAATGCTTGGATTTGAAGATTTGGAGGGAGGAAGATCATTGATTTTCGGCCTTTGGTTTAGTTACTAGCGGCTAGGGTTTTAAACCTAATATTATTATTTTTTATTTGTGGAGAGGATATGGTTTATTTATAGAAAATCGAACGAAACACTATTCATTTCAGAATTTCCAAACTCCGATTTACGCGCGGTGACTAGCGTTTCTAGGGTTTACCCCGCGTTCTGGACATAATGGAACAGGTTTCGAAAGCTAATTCGGTCATCTGTGCGAGATATGGCAATAAACGTTCAATTTAAATTAAACCGATTTAAACGATTTTCTAGGCGTTTTAGCTTGCACCGGACAAACGATAAATCTGATTGACATGAAATTTGAAACCTTATAATAATATCACATTACGGATCCGATGAAACTCGTTTCGTCGAAATCCGAGACAGTTTGAAAAATGGCTATTTTAACTCGCTAAATTAATATTAAAAACAATTTCGATGCGTTTCGAGCTGCCACGATCAAACGATAACTCTGATTGCTACGAAAATTGTAATCCGGTAATAACAAACTATTACGGATCCAATGGAACTAGTTTCGTCCAATTCTGAGACTGTTCGAAAAATGGCTAATTTCACTAGTCGATTAAATATTAAAATATTCAATTTTCACAAATTAACTTTTAATTCGATTTCAAAAGTTCTAAAACATCGTTCTAACTTCAATATGATATAATAAAATTTTACAAATCATTTTTAATCATATTTGACTCAAATTTCAATTATTTCTGTATTTTCAACTATTAAATTATCGATTTAATTATCCAATTAAATCCAATTATTCAAAATAAAATTTATTCGACTTATAAATTCACTTATGAATATTTAAAATTAATTAAATATTCAAATTTTAATTAATAAAAATTTTGGGTCGTTACATACTTCCCCCCTTAAAAGAATTTCGTCCTTGAAATTATTAAGTAAGAAAAATTACAGAATCTATTAATTTTCCAAAATCCATAGTTAAACTTCTTACAATACTTTACTAAGTTTTCAAATCATACTTAGTTATCTTTTCAAAAACAACTACTATTGTTTAACTTTCAACTCCAAAATCAAAGTTTATAGTTTTTAAAACTTTCCCAATTTTTCTCAAATTTTTCTAACGCCTTAAATTTTCGAAAAAATTCGCCATAGTCTCCTTTGCGCGGCTCGATCCGAAAAAAAATGACAGTATATATATATCAAAAATATACATCTCATCAAGTAATGAGGCATCCCGCAGGGAAAAAGTGTAAAAGTACGGTATGTAATCCGAGATATGTACCTTATATTTTATTAGCGAGCATTTACGGCTAATATAGCGCGAAAGCGAGCTCCAAATGCGAAGCAAACGCGATCCGCACCTACTAAACACTCAACAAACAACATGAGAACATGCATATATGAAAATAATCTCAATATACATCATATAGCAGCATAATAACTATACATGCCAACATAGCAAATGAAACAAAAGCAATATATTCAACCATCAACCAACTATCATTCAACTAGCATTCATAACCAATAAATATTCATTTATATTCTCATAATATTCAATGAAATGGGTTTTCAATTTAAATCACATTTGATTCATTAACATTGGATTTACTAACATTCATTCATATTCAATTTAATTAGTTTGCATTCACTAATTCATATTCAAGTTGGTTCACTTACAAATCAAATTCAATTCTATTTAAGTTTCACTTAACTTCCAATTGAATTTTAATTACTTTAGCTTCCAATTTCATTAACACTTAATGAATTATATACAATCAACTAACTACCATATAACAACCAATGTATATTAATTACAACCAAATTCCTTTACTTATATTCATTCAATTATTCAACTTCCAATAACATTAGATTTTTAATGAATTAACACTTATATCCATTATTCCATATCAACTTAATTTACATTCATTTGATTTACATTCAGTCCATCAATTCAATTCAATTACAAAAGTTGAATTTCATTTACATAACTTAAGTTCATATTTATCACTTAACTCTATTAATTTACTTTGATACCAATATCAACTTCATTCAACAATTCTTAAGTTATATTTCCATTTTATAAACATCACTTGGTTTTACATAACTTAAATTCCCACTTGTAAATAAATTCAGATTCCAATTCTAAAGTAAATTTCCATTTAACTTTAAATTCATTTTTATTTACAACTCATATTCACAAATATATTCACATAGTTTCACTTCTTATATATAAGTTTATTTCACAATTGTAAATCACTTTAATTATAATTCAATTCTTATAATTCATTTGCTTATACAATTATTATTTTATTTAGATTATTCAAACAACTAAACAATCAACTAATATACACTTTCATAATTCTGAAAAATTATTTCTTCATATATAAAATACAATCAAGTAAAATTATTCCATTTACCCAATTTAAAACAATACTGTGTCGAATTGTTCTATTCAAGTGTTTATAAACCCCTTCGGCATAGTTTTGCAGACCGTGCTGACGAAGGTTCATATGCCACTCAATAAACCAATCATCACAACATAAAACAATTTTATATTCACTAACAGATACGCACTCATAGCTATTATTACACTCAACTCATTCTAGAGTACTACTGACTCCATCTCTAATGAGTAATACCCAACAGAACCATGGTTGTCGCTTAACCATATGCTCTGATACCACCTGTGAAGACCCGCAAATCCGTACCCCTTGAATATACACTAATCTCCATAGATTAACTCAAGATGAACAAAAATACGAATGCTCAATGTTTAAGAAAAAGAAAAGGACAGAAGAAGAGAGAAAAGATAGAAAATAGAACGGAAAGAAAATAGAAAGAAAGCAGCAGAACAACAACAGAATCTCACACTCGCAGCGGAACAACATATAATACATAAATGAATAATCTTTAAACAAAGAACAATATCAGTTATTACATTTTATACATTACATTACATCATCATCAGAGTGTACAATAAACAACAACAAACAATGCAGCGGAAAAAGAAATACTATATACTAATAATACGCCATGCCATCCAGCTTGCCTCCCGCAACTCCTGAATATCCAGAATATCCTGATAAACCTTAACTCTTGACTGTCCATGTGGAAATTAGTGGGCACCCATAGTTTAGGAAGGAAAACAATAAACTCCGAGTCAGTCATGTGACTGGTGTGAGAACTCAAAACAGTTTATTTATCTTTGAAAACAAAATAGAGGAATATTTTTAAAGTCAATTCGCAATGCTTTTAAAAATGAGACTACCATAAGGCCTCCCGCATACACACACATGCAAACGCAGAATCGGAGGAGATTTCTCCTTATGATAGTCAAAGATGCTTGATACGCATTTAAAAGAACATTTGATATTATTACTAGTGCATAGTGTAGGAAAATATTTCGAAGGTAGAATATAAATCTTAGCCAACATACGACCATTATCGTATGCCTACTATAGCTAAATATGTTCAATAGCAGGTTACCGCCACATTCCATAGCAGGTTATACAACTAAAACCGTACAATTTTCATATTGTTTCTTTGGATTTCCAACGAATGGTCAGGCCAAGGAACTTTCCATTGCCACATGAGAACGCCTCTGGAAGGACGTCCCCGAGAACCAAACCGTATCTCTGCCAACACAAGGCCGGGTTACCCCTAACTGGGTAACAACTGACACAAGTATGCTATCCCCCGGTCCTTTGGGACCTTTAACCGAGCGCTTGTCATCAACATCACACAATCATAAATAAAGTGTTTCAACATGAGTAAGTATCTGGGCTCCATACCATGATACCACCCTTTTCCAGAAGGAAATGCACATACCCTAAAGGGAGCTACCCCTCATAACCTTGCCGCATCTTTCCTGTTTTGACCATTCCGAGGTGTGAGGCTCGACGAAGTCACGTCCACAAAGCCATGCTTTATACAAAGTCATGCTTTGGGTCAACAAATGATCATAGAAATGATCACAAAGATAAACGATCAAACAAATGATCCTATCACAAATGATCAACACAATGATCATTTCACAGCAACACTCAGCATGTCACATTACCAAATTGGGAATATATTGCTGATAACCTTCAACTACATAACCTCTGAGCTCGTACGTCTCAGAGAACGGTGTTAATCTAAGAGAATAAATTCTCCGCCACCAACAGAAATATATTTGAAAGAAATCGGCTTTATATCTCAGTTTGTAATGTCAGACATACAATCCATACAAGTCTGTTCCGGGCTCGAAAAGAACCGAATGCACTTACAAAGAAGTCCTTGCAATCCGGATATCCACAATCCTGATCGGATTCCCCATCACATATGGAGAACTCTATACCGGAGCAACTAGGTGCAGAGTCAATCGACAGGTCATCCTATCACTCACGCAAATACCCGGTCTTCAACACCGATCTTCAATGCTATCCATTACGTCGTATCACTATTCGGAATGGGTAATCCGAATAACGAGCGCAATAACTTAAAAATAAGTGTAGCATTCAAATTCAGCAAATCACAACAAATACCTTTCAAAGGTAAATATTGATAGTCGGTTATTGAACTATCAATGGATATGCACAACATCACCAGATTCCAAATAATTTTCCAAATTATTTATTTCCCAAAAATATCTTTACTAGATATATAATTTTCACACTTCAAAAATAAATCAATATTTATTTTTAGACAAATTCCCCTTTCCTTTATAAATTCCATAGTGAATTTATATTCCAAAATATCCGCGCATATACGATTTCAATTATTCATTTCAATTTATCTTCAAAAAAGATAAATTCTCAAAATATTCACTTTATATTGGAAAAACATTTCCATACTTATTTGTTCATAAGTAATTCACAAATTTTATTTATTTTCAACACTTGGAAAATATTCAATATACTTAAATCGAAATTAAGTATATATTTCATTCATTTATGGAAATCATTCGTTTAACCATATTTATTTGGGCCAAAACGAATGTTGCGTAAAACATAGTTACGACGTCCCAAAATCACTAGTATAGGGATTCGAAATTAAAATAGATATATAAATCCCAATACTATACAAAACATTTCCTTTCGGAAATCATTTACTATAACAACAGTGTTATTGTCCACCATTTCCTTCTATTTCTCGAAAACGTCTATTTCAACAATAAATGTTGAAATCTATGGTTTCGAATCTCAACGCATTTTAAAACATCGTTAGATCATTTTAATTCTATTTAAAACATCACATTCAAAACAATTTCTTTAACATATTATTCACTATTCAAAAACGTGAATATACTACGTTAACCAATTTCATCCTTTCTATACATTTTATTTCAAAGGATTATTCACAGTCAAAAACATGAATATAACTCCATTAATAGGTTTCAACAATTTACTTATCAAAATAAGTCGTTTGCGAATTTATAAAACAATGTTTATAAATTCCTTTATTAACCTATATTCAATTCATAACCCAATTATAAACCAAAAGTTCACATTATAAGTTAAACACTTATAATTTATTTGTTTACAAGATCGTTCCTTTAAACTTCATAATTATAAATATTATAACTTATAAGATTCATTTATTTATCCAAAACCATTCTTCTAATAACTTTACAAATTTTATAAACCTACTGCTCATAAAATTCCATTTTTAACTTCACCGTTTATAATTCTATAAATTTCATTCATTTATGAAATTCATTCACAATTCATTCCAACACTTATAAAAACTCGTTTTATAATTCAAATATCCTAATTTATAAATATCCATCTTATAATTCTTTTATATAAATCAATTTATATTATTATTTCAGAACATCTTTAATCTCCTTTATAATTTCACCGTTTTTATTTATAAAATAATTAAATTTTATAAATCCTATTTTTTTTGAACTTTTCATAATAAATTCAAAAATCCCGATTAAACTATTTTATAAAATCATTAGCCTCATATTTTCAAAAAAATCAACCTTGAACTATATTTCTCAAAAACCATAATTTTTATAACATTAAAATTATATCGTTTATTTATTTATAATGGATCAATTCCAAAAATATTTTATAACGTATACTTTCAAAAATCACTTTAAAAATCATTTTAAAATTCCAAAATTGGTCCAATGATGCTACACACCAAATAGTCATTCACGACAACAACGACATCATATATCAATATGATAATCCATCAAATATCAAAATATCTGAAATTAAATAAATACTGTTGAGGAATCCAGTTGGATCCCTCCAACCTGTTTTCCTGCATCCAAAGATGTTAGCACAATACCAATTCCGTTCCAGTACGAAATTATCGCGGTATATGGGATTTAAAATATTATCCGCTTAATAGACGGCACAATAGGGTCTCATCCGCTATACAATGCGGGAAATCAATAACTGTGATATATACATATGCCAATATATATATATTGCTATTATATATAATACCAATTTCACTGTTCATGAAATATTCGTGGTATATGTTTTTAATAAATAACATCCGCTTACTAACGGCGCATAATGTCTATTTTAACAATAAATAGATAACAATCATCATTCAAACATGCATTCAAATATTTTAAATATAACTATTTAAAATAAAATCGAAACCGATTCGATTGAGTGAGAAGTTCTCACCTTGATTTCAATTTCGTTTTAGCGACTTATTTCGAATAAAATTAAACGGACGTTTAATTTTACCCGAAATTCTCACTAACTCCAAACGACTTCAATCCAATTCCATAGCGTAGTGCTCGTCCATACGATTCCAACGCAACTGGTTTCGTGCGTTTTCGACCTCGTGTGAAAAAGATATGCATTTAACAAGTTTTACGAATTTATATATATATATATATATATATATATAAATTACAACATTTATAAATTTCCTTAAACCTAATGAATCAGGACCGTGACTTCTTGGCCTGCAAATCTCGGCCGTCCTTTTCCTCTTCTTCCCCAACAGGAAACGAACGCACACCACACACATAGCCGCCTCCAACCTTTGAATTTACGCGACCAAATCTTCAACTTTCACACCGATCAATTAGCGCCATTAGCAAGCTCGTGCTCGCCACTACCACTGCCCACCATCTAGTGAAGCTCGGCCTCATCATGAATGAGAAAAAAACACACGAACGACGTAGGAACGGAAGCCAAAAACTCCATCAAACGACAAATTCAAGTAAGATCTACCATTGGATTGAAAGTTCACAACGTGCTCTACACTTTTCTAGTTAGAAGATTCTTGAATTAATGCTTGGATTTGAAGATTTGGAGGGAGGAAGATCATTGATTTTCGGCCTTTGGTTTAGTTACTGGCGGCTAGGGTTTTAAACCTAATATTTTTTTTATTTGTGGAGAGGGTATGGTCTATTTATAGAAAATCGAACGAAACACTATTCATTTCGGAATTTCCAAACTCCGATTTACGCGCGGTGACCTGCGTTTCTAGGGTTTACCCCGCATTCCGGACACAATGGAACAGGTTTCGAAAGCTAATTCGGTCATCTGTGCAAGATATGGCAATAAACGTTCAATTTAAATTAAACCGATTTAAACGATTTTCTAGGCGTTTTAGCTTGCACCGGACAAACGATAAATCCGATTGACACGAAATTTGAAACCTTATAATAATATCACATTACGGATCCGATGAAACTAGTTTCGTCGAAATCCGAGACAGTTTGAAAAATGGCTATTTTAACTCGCCAAATTAATATTAAAAAAAATTCGATGCGTTTCGAGCTGCCTCGATCAAACGATAACTCTGATTGCTACAAAAATTGAAATCCGGTAATAACAAAATATTACGAATCTAATGGAACTAGTTTCGTCCAATTCTGAGACTGTTCGAAAAATGGCTACTTTCACTAGTCGATTAAATATTAAAATATTCAATTTTCACAAATTAATTTTTAGTTCGATTTTAAAAGTTCTAAAACATCGTTCTAACTTCAATATGATATAAAAAAATTACAAATCATTTTTAATCATATTTAACTCAAATTTCAATTATTTCTGTATTTTCAACTATTAAATTATCGATTTAATTATCCAATTAAATCCAATTATTCAAAATAAAATTTATTCGACTTATAAATTCACTTATTAATATTTAAAATTAATTAAATATTCAAATTTTAATTAATAAAAATTCTGGATCGTTACAACGCTAACCCACTAGGCCCAAGAATCGCTCCTGTTTTAGCCACCTTATGCCAACTCACAGGAGTCGGGTCCACGTATTTATCTCAAAGAAAACGCCGCCGCCATCCTACTTCATTCTGGAATCTCCACCGCGTACACGGTAGTTAAAGTGGTTTTCGGGGTTGGCAGAGAGTATGACAACTTCCGATCCCCGTCACTTTAACAACTAATCGTTATTATAGCACCGCGGTTATTTCAAAATAATTTATACTTTAGAACCAGAATATAATATCTCTTTCAAACCATATAAATAGGATATCATTTATATTTTAAAGACCCAAATCCATATGATATCAAATATATCTTTCCAAAAATCATAGCCTTTTCAAATCTATATACCTTGAAACCATAGCTTTGAAACATAAATTTAATACTTAATGGTTCAAATACTATATTACTTTATAAAATAAAACAGCTTCTTTAAGTTTCACAATAAATTCCCAATATCAATTTGAACCTCCAAATAAACCATTTTAATTCCCATATATTTCAAAGATTAAATATTCTATATTTCAAAACTTTGTAGTTCATCTATTTTAATCTTTAAATACTCCACTATTTCAACATGGATTCTTCGATAATTTAATATATATCAAATCTGATTCCTATTATTTAAATTTGAAATATTTACTTGCTAAACAAATATTATTCAGGTAAAACCCTTAAACTTCAATAACAGGATATTCTTTTAATTAAATTAACTTGATAATAAATTTGATATTCGTTGAAATCCTTTAATCAAAAATCAAGTTATAAGATCATACCCTTTAAATCTCAATTTATTTACATTTCAAACAAATTTTTTGAGGAAAATTCTTCGATACTTTAATTCAAATCATATTCACATTTATCTTCAACCTTACTTTTATTTGAGTTATTATAAACTCTATATGCAATATAATTTCAAATATATTCTTAACCATAATCTATAAACGAAATCGACTTCATTATTTAGCTTATTTTAAAATTCGGAACAGATTTATAAATAGCTAAATTCAAGAATTTTAATATATATATATATATATATATATCAAAATTTAATATTTATTAAACCGTATTCTTTCCAAAACCATAGAAAATCATTTCAAAAATAATTATATATATATATATATACCGCGGTGCCTGTATAAAATTTTCTATCCTATGGTCAAGCGATACGGATATTTATCATTTCAATCCGTAATTTAAAAATAAAATGCGGTTGTATATCATTTCAAACCGCAATCCCGAATGAAATGAAAATGCATAATAACTTGCAGTTTATACAATATAAATACAGCATTCATTCATCCATCATATCAATCATCAAACATTCATCTATTTATCATCCAATTCAAACAATCACATCAATAAATAATAATTAATTACTGACAGTTAATTTTTCAATAATGAATTTAATACTGTTTAACTGTAGTTTATATGCAATAATAAATAAATTTAACTAGCAGTTTATATGCAATAATAAATTTAACTAATTTTTTAACTGGCAGTTTATATGCAATATGAATTAAATAACGCGTAAATTAAGTGAATGCAATTTAACTGAGAAAATGATGTAATATATGCCAAACAGCTATAAATAAAATTTTAAACACATCATAAATCAATTTAACAAACATAAGATATTTTAGAAATTGTCAGTGGGTTAAAACACTCACCTTTTGGATATAAATTGAATTAAAATCCAATTTAAACCCAAAAATTCAACAGCCTCAAAATCTGCCCAAACCAGCGTCAAAATGTCGTAAATCTCAATACGATCGTAACAAAAAAAAATCGCGTAAATCGAACATTGCATGCGAAAGTTATTCAAGTTATAAGATGACTATTGCCATAATAAAGTTTATATATATAGTGATATTAAAATAAACAAAATAAATACTAAATTTCACATTTTGGGATGAGGAGAATAGGGACCTTCTAACAAGGTGGTGGCAAGGCTTGGGTAAGGGGGAGAGTCTTTCACGCAACTCAAAGCTTCAAGAAGGATTAGTAAAAAGTGTTGCAAGCAGGTGAGGGGGGAAATGAAATAGGGTCATGTTTGCATAATGAAGTTCAGTGAGATTGGAAAATTGAAATGAGGCTAATGGAGGATGGAACCAATGAGATGAATGCTTCAGGTAGCAAACATGAGAATTTATACATTTCAAACAAAGAGGTGGTAACGAATAAATTTAAAGTAACAAATGGACCAGTTGTACTAAAACTTTGAGATCCAATTTCAAAACGTCTACTCCGCTAAATTAATTTCTATTAACCCTAAATATACAACTTATTAACACCCAATTAAATTTTATTAACACACATTAAATAAAAGGTAACCCTCCAATTAATGCAACCGGGGACCGCCGCTGCACACAACAAAAGATGAACCGAGACTGGAAGTTCAAATTTAAAAACGGCGTTTTCTCAGCACGCAATCACGATTCAAAATATTTAATTTACTTTAAAACATAAGGTTAGCATTAAAATCACTTCTATACTCTCTCTGATTGTTATAAAATGAATGTAAAATGTTGTTTCAAAATTCAAAATTTTCCTTTTTAATAAAATTTTACTTTTCTTTAAAATGAAACGTTCATTTTATTTTTCTCAAACTGTTCTTTTATTTTCATTAAAAATGCTCTTTCTATTTAACCCAAAAATGTATGTTTCTTATATTAAATGCCATAAATTTCAATTATCTTCTCTTTCCTTTTAATTTAAAGATTCCTCATATGGATTAGATGTTGCAAATTCCACACTTTCAAAGCTTTAACTTCTATTTCAATTGTTTATAGATTATACATTAAATCTTCCAAAATTTTCAATGAAATTGGCTTTCCATTTATTTTCAATACATTTTTCTTATGGTATAATTATTTTGTTTCATATCTATTATCCAATTCCCTATTCTTAAATGGATAAAAAAATTCATTGAATTTGCAAACTATCATAATATTCTTACATTCCATCTAACTTTCTATTAACGTAATAATTAAGTGTTAAATTTCATTTATTTGCCATAAATCTAATTATTGAATTTTTCTATACTTCAATTAAATTAAAAATCTTACTTTCCATTCTTTTAAATTCAGTCAATCATTATCTTATGGGTACATTTTACATTACTGTAAATCCAAATTCCCTAATATTTTCCAGTAATCAACTAAATTTATATCAACCTAGTGATTAATTACGTTTATTTCAATGGATTAAGATCTAATTCACTAAATTATATACATAGGTAAACAATTAATAGTTATCACAATAAGCCAAATCTACTCCCATTCATACCCTATTATCAATTGACAAAAACAAAATTTCTTACCTAACATTGATTATGTCAAATTATATTTTACTGCGTATTATTTCATCAATTGAATTTATTTTCCAATTTGTTGATTTCAATCAATTAAACTTTACCACCTATTTCAATAAACTTGGTATGCAGAAATTTAGTTATTCAATCAAATTTCAATTTACGGTACAATTATCATGGTTTATATCATACTGCAATAATATCCTTATTTTATCTTAGCTTTCCTCTACATTTCCTTTAACGTAAAATTTAACTGTTATATTTCATTTATTCACAATAAATTCAATTATTGAAAGTTTTTTCTTTTCAATTAAAATAAATAAATCTAGCTTTCAATTCTTTAAATTAGCCAATTGTCATATTATAAATGAATTTGACATTATTTTCAAATATTACGTTATATTAACATTAACGTCATAGTTTGTTAATATTTATTGCAATCGGTTACGAGTTATACTTTAATACACTAAATAAATGGTTAACTTAAATAATTGTTACCATTTAACATTTACCTCCACTTACAAGCTATTATTAACACAAAGTTGTCATTGACTTAGCTCTAATTAAGCAAATTAGATGAACGGGTAAATTTTAACAATTATCACTAAATGCCAAATTTACTCACATTCATACTTAAATATCAACTACAATTTATTAAAATTACTTACCTAGCCTTGATTCAATCACATTGCAAATTTTTACGTACTATTTCTCAATTAACATAACCTTTGAATTTAATTCCCAATTTATTTAATGCAATCAATTATGACTTTTACAACTTAAATACATTCATTGGTTCGTAGTTATTTCATTAATGCATGTTTCATTTCATACTATTTAGTTATTTGCCAAGTATGTACACTAATTACTATTTATATTCTTAATCCATTTATTTTCTTGTGTACAATTGATAGCCAAACATACATTTAGATTATTTTCTATAATTGGAATTTTATGCAAGTTCACAAATCATTAACCTTAAATTTGCATTGTTTCTATTTAATTTTCATTCACCTCCGTTACCCTTTTAATAATCATTGAGGTAACGTATAATTTCAACAATGACCATTTAAATTACTTTTCTAACATTTATTGTAATTGGTTTTCATAATTTGGAGCCTTAACGTTATTACATTAAATCTACATTCAGTTTCAATTAATATAGAATTTAATTCTAATTACTTACCATTTAATTCTGAAATTATTGGTTACCTTCAAAATTAGATAAAATTTGATTTGATTGCCATCTTCACTATGCCCATTATTACTTACTTCAAATTTATAATTTCACTCAAATATAACTTTACAAATTTTTCCCAATTAATAGGTATTGCACAATTATCGTTACTTATCAACTTGCATAAACCTTTTCACATACATTTTCATTCAACTCCTATTCAATATATTTTATTTCAGCGTTCATTTGAATATTGCTTATAAAGTTATTTTTTCTTTTTTTCCATCTAAATTTAATTACTAAATTTTAATTTAAAATAACCAACTTAATTATTAAAATTCGCGGGTCGTTACACTCTCCCCCACTCAAAACTTTTCATCCCCGAAAAGGAAAAGAAGCGAAAAGAAGAATTAAGAAATCAATATATCTTATTCAAAACATTAACTTTGCAAACAAATAAATTTACAAATTTAATTAATTTAGATAAAATATACCAATTTATAATCATTAAATCTTTTTATACTCAAATTAAATAAGTTTGGAAAACATTTCAAAATATTTTCTAAGTCCAAAATTTATGCAATTTTTTTGGCAAAGTCTACTTTGTATGGAGAGGCTCGGGAGAAAATATAATATCAAAATAACAATATACAATATATATTTTCCAAAATAGTATATATCCCAACACAGGAAAAATAATATAATAACGTTATAAACCGTAATCCGAAAACGTACCTATTTGTCGGGCAATTTACGCTAAATTATGAAAGCAAAAGCAGTAGCAATTGATTCCATGACCTGTATTTCACCTATATAATCTAAGAGAGTTAATAATTATATAGAATGAAATATTTAAGTTGTTTTAATTACAACCTACCAAACCTATACAACAACAACCAATTGCAATCACAGCAAACAACCATCACATAGAATCAATATAATCAACCATTCATTCATATCAAACAAAACAAATAGTTGTTCAGGTTCAAAGCTTCAAATTGTACAAGATGAAAAAATAAACTACTGAGTGTGCCCTTCACTCAACAGTCTTAGGTGAAACTAAATAGAATATTCATTCATCCAAAAATTTTAATGTTTCCTTACCCAACAACCATAAACCAAACAACAACAATTCAAATAAAACTTACTTATTAATTTTATTTCATACATTAGTTGTTTGATTTCCTCTCTTTCATTCATTCAGTGATTCCTTTATTTATTTTCATTTATTACTTATAATATTCATTTTTTTCATTTTAATGTCATGTAAGTTTCTTCTTTACTGCATCATATTTTATTATAGTAGCATTTCATTTAATTTATTTAAGTTTAAAATCATCTATTTATGATACTTACCTTTAATTGTATTTAAATATAGTAAAATTCCAATTGTAAATTAAGCTTCCAACAATTACAACATCAAATCCTTGTTTATTGAAAAATTTCATTAATTACGTTTATTACCTCAAATTTATTTCTTGTATAATATCTATTACATTCTTCTTATTTTTCAACTTTTATTATTTGATAAGTCATATATATGCTTTTTAAGAATGTAGTTTAAAAGTTATACAAGTTTTACCTTGTTTCTTTTAATCAATTTAATGTTCAATAATTGCATCCTTTATTTCATAGGTTATAATTTCAAATTTCATTTAATACCATTAATAACCTAGCATTAAATCTCTTATTTCATTTAGGGTTTCAATTATTAGTTAAATTCCTTTTCACTACATTAATTAAACTATTAATAAATGGAAACTTAAGAATTAAATACCGGGTTTAATTTCAAATTATTTTAAACTAATAGATAAATATACTTACAACTTATCTATTCCAAGTATATTTAAAATAAATTAAAATTTCACTTTTGTTTATCAAAATAAATCTGTAATAAAAATACTACAGTGGCCTTACCACTTCGAAACTCGAAAATGAAAGTCGATTATAATATCCCAGAATTTCTAACAATATCAATTTAATAATCTGTAGTTAAAATTAAATTGATATTGATATTCTATTAATAATTATTCAGATAAATTTGATAATCTTCTTCAATAAATATTTAAATTGATTATTTTATCTTTTAAAAATAATAAATGAATTTCTATTTATGACATAACTATTAATATTTGGTTTATATTTTAAATGGATTAGTATTGTTTTAATTTTAATAAATAAAAAATATTTTCTAGTTGTATTATTTGTAGTAATTATGGAAAATTTGTTTTATTTAATATTTAAGTTTTTTCAAAGTCAAATAAATGATTTTTAATTTGAACCTAATAAATGAATCATGTTTTAAAAATTCTAATATAGACATTTTAATTTGGAAATTTTGTTTATTGAGTTTTCAAAGACTATTTCATAAGTAAAAGTATGATTTAAAAATTGATAGGAAAATATTAAATGTTTTAAATTAAATCAGATTTAGTTTTAAATTTAGAATAAATTTAACAAAAAGGGTTTTATGGCTTAATAAAATGGATACTCTATTTATAAAAATATAATCTCTTGTAAAATGATTTTAATTTAATAATAAGAGAGTTATAAAAATAATATTGATATTGTAATGACTTTTTAAATAAGCTTTGAATAAGATTTGAAATTTTTATTTCGAAATTGAATTTATATTCTTAACTTGATTTGATATTGTTTGATTTTGAATTTAGTTTGAATTTAAGTTCAAAGGTATAAAATCTTATTTGTTTTAATTTTTAATATGTATGAGTTTCAAATTGTAAAACATAGTTTGTTCTTATTTCTTTTGTAAATTTATATCCATATTTTAATATAAACCAACAACTTAAATTGAAGCTAATATACATTAATTTGTATTAAATACTAATTACCTTTAAAAGAGAAAACAAGTGTTAAATACATATGTATTCTTTTGACAAGTGTTGAAAATATTTGACAAGTGTTAATTTTTGTTTTTATTTTTCTTTTATTACATTAAATCTGAAATATACATTAGTTAGCTTACATCTTCATACATATTGCATTTCTCATTCTCCTAAATCAAAAGAGAAAGGATCAAATTCATTTTCATATAAAAAAAAAAAATTCAGAAAAACCTGCATATTCAAATCAATTTGTATATTCTAAACCCTGTACAAATCCTTCATCTGCATATTCAAATCCAAACACCTGCAAATTGCACTTCTTCAAAATCAAACTCACCTTTACCTCAATCATTAATATGCAATGATGTCTGCATGCACCTGCATTATTATAAAGCTTGCACCTTTTCAAAGTAAGGCCTGTTCAAAAGGCAGAATTTCAATTGCAAGCTGCAGTTTTAAATCAAACAAAGCAACCTCAGTTTGAAGCTTGTCAAATACTTTTGCATGCAAGCATTTAGAGTATGGATCATGGGCACTTAGATTTCAACAGAGGTCAAGCCTGCATATCTTATTTTCTGCAAATTCAAAGGGAAAAACAGAGGGTCTGAATTCATCAAATGTGAGTAACTCTAAAATCTAAAATTTTATTTAGGTTGCATGCTAAAATGTTTTGATATAAATAAGTATTGTTTGTGTATTTATAAAGTCTGATGTAAATATGTTTGTGCATGCTGTTATGTGCTCTGTTTGTTCACAGATCCATCTTTCCATTTAAAACCTCAACACTTGATTTAAATGGTGATAGTATCTGAATTTTTAAACCAAAGAAGTTTGCTTATCATAGATTAGAAGAAAAAAATTAAATCAAACTAAATAGAGTTTGTTGCCTCTGGAAATATTGGAAATATTAGAGCATGTGGATTTTAACCAAAATTCAAACTTTGTAAATTTGTAATTCAGTAGCATAAATCAAAAGCATTTACCAAAATATGATTTTTAAATCAGAAATCAGGATTTTTATGAATAGGATAAGGGTGCAGTTTGGATATTGAGTGGAAAGGGGAATTTAAGGTTTTCTGGTGATCTATGCAACTGGAAGCCACAGGGTTCGTCCACGTAAGAGAGGAGTGTGAGGAGATGCCGGGAAAAATCTTATATGATGTTGAAATTCAGTGAGGAAGATGCAATTTGAAAATACATTTTTAAACCCTAGTTTTGATGGGTTTTATGATTTCGGTCATTTCGATCTGATCAATTGACCGAGTGCTATGATACTTGGAGGATGCGTAGTAGGTGTGTGAAGGAGCTCGAGGCCGGAGTGGGTGGACCTCAGATGGTTGGAGCGGCGTATGGTCGTCGTTGACAGGTTTTGAAGGGGAACTGTGTTTGTTTCCAGGTTTGCGTTTGAGATCCTTAAACTCGAATTAGGGATTTGAAGCATGAATCGATGGTCGTAGTGGGTAGTTAGGAGGGTTTCTGATGAAATTCGATGGTCGTTGGCGATCATCAATGGCCGAAGTCACCGTGCGTATGCACGGTGAAGTAAGGGTACAGGTGATGAAAGGTTCGCTGAAAGGAGGACTCGGGTAGAACCTTGTTTTGTCTCGAAGTGTTTAAGTGTTTTGCTCGAAACTAGGATAGGGTGGAACTCGAAGTAATTTTATGGGGTTTCAAGTGTTTTTGTTTTACAGGTTTTATAAATGTGACGCCCCACCTCTATACCCACACTAGACAAGAACACTACGGAGTAATGCTGTCGACTAGCACGGAGAATAAGGCTGTTGAGGAGCGACCATCTGTATAATTGCTTTGCGCGATCATCGATATGTCAGATGGTATAACATGCAATACTTTATCAAGAGGAAATCCGACATACCGACACAAACTCAAAGCTACTACACAGTGGCTATAATATCTTCAGAAACAAATATAGAAATAAACATAACATAAATCAGTCACAGACAATTCATATCACAAAGGCGGAAGTAGATATGAATATTACACGTGAAAGTGTATATCACAGTAGTGGTCAAAAAGAACCACAATAATACAAAAAGAATAGATACAAGTGCTAGACAAAAGAATAAGTATACATCATAGAGTCTGTATCTCAAATGTATACAACAAAAACTACTAAACTAAAGTAGTTAGCCAAAAGTCAGAAGATGGTTCCAGATAGGAAGCCATGAGGAAGCACCTGTAATATCTCAGTCTGACCCGAGTATTATTTAAGAAGAAAATAATAAATGGATCAGTCTAGCTATAAATATCAGATGAAAGGATATAGAATAAGAGATATGACCAAACGTAGAATAATCACAATGCCAAGCTGTGATAAATAAGTAATTGAAAATCAACAAGAGATTAATCAATATCGCAAAGATCTTCTCAAAGATAAAAAGGAATGTCATACTCCTAATTTCATTCACCAAGCCACAATAAATGACATACATATCCATGCCAATCGTAAAAGTTGGTGAACGATAAATTCCAGAATTCAACACACGAAATCCAGAAATCACAATCAAAGGGAACAACGACGTCGTACAGCGGGACATCCGATGAACCAAATCACAAAGACATTGCACAATGCTAGTCTAAAACATAAAATGATCGTCATGATCAAAGAGAAGTGTCGATTACAGTAAGCTAGTAAATATATGAGCTTAGCATCATGTCCCATAACCACTAGCTTAACTTAAATATTTACGAACAAATTGTAGATCTCCACTAGAAAATTGTCACAGGAGATTCAATCGAATAAGTCCAAGAATTAACTGACGAAGTAAACGCAAGCGTTTCATAACACTTGTTTTACTAAGTCGTTTAATTAGATTTCTCATACGAGTGAGGTAAAGGCTTGTATATACTAATAGATTGGAAAACGGTTTAAGAAAACGAGCTTTGTACTAAAATAGTGTTGAATTCATTTGAAGAAAGAGTTTTGATATTTACTACTAGTATAGAAAACCTTTATATTTTTAAAGTGACAAATCACAAAGAAGATTGTAGGAACAACCAGTCACTAAGATTCACATTCGAAAACGTGAATAAAATCCAAAGAAATCGATACCGAATCCATCGAAATGGATATTCCAAGAATTCCCGAAGAAAATAAGTCATCAAAGTCAATAACAAATGATAACAACAGATAGGGAAATAACACAAGTCGATTAGAGTTGGAATTTCAGACAACTAGGCAAAATAAGGCATAGTTGGCAAATAGCAGCAGGTCGGTCGACCGGACTCCCTGAGTCGGTTGGCCGAACCAAGGGTCGGAAGTGCATGGGGCACCAGGTCGGTCGACCGGCCCAGGTGCTCGGTCGGCCGAGGCCTGTAATCGGCACTTCCAAACAGAGGCAGGAAGTGCCTAGATAACAGGTCGGTCGACCGGTCCAGGGGCTCGGTCGGCCGAACCTGTTGCCAGCACTCACCTTCCCTATTTTGGATGAGGTGCAAAATCTCGATCAAATTGCATTCGCACGAGCAAGGGCGCTAAGGGTTTATGCATCACCAAAAACATGTTCAAACATCAAAGTTAGGATTTTTAATGAATTGAACTCAAAACACCAAAAATTGGAATATTCACCAAAGCAATCCAAATCCAAATCAAATGTACATGAATAAGTCATACCTAACATTCGAAGATAAATATAAGCATAGATGTAAGATAAAAATCTCACCTTTGAATCCGAAAACAATGAATGAGAAGCTTGAAGACGAAGGAAGATCAACCACACTTCAATCTCAACACAAGAAGCTTGAATCTAAGCTTAAAAGAGAAACATTTCCTAAATTAGGTTTAGGAATTTTCTGAAATTGAATGGAGAAAGAGTTGGAGAAGATGAAGGAGATGCTTACCAATGGGTTCACTTGAGTTTGGAGCAAGAAGATGGATTTGCAAAGCAAGCTAGGGCTTAGGAATTTCTATTTCTTTCTCTCTTCCCCCATTTTTGCTTGAGCTTGAGTGTTAGGAAAATAGAAAAGAAGTGAATTAAGAGGAGAGGGTTTGGGACTGAATACATAAGTGGGGTTATTGGGCTCAGCCCAAACCAACGCCCTAAGCAAAAAGTAGCAAAATTCAACTTTCTCCAAACATATCGAAGCTTATACTCAAAAAGGTCGCAAACGGCATTTTGAACTCAATGGGGGTGGTCTCGAGTCCTAATTCAGCTGTTTGCAAAAAGTAGCTTTTCGGACTAAAATCCGACTAACGATAAAATATTTAAATAAAATTTTTAAATATAAAATCGATAAATATGCGGGTTGTTACAGACTCCCCTCCTTAAAGAAATTGTATCCTCGCAAAACTTAAGAGGAAAATAAGAAGTAACAACCATGGAAGCATATCAACACAAAAGAAAATTTGAAATAGGAAGTTCACCATAAAGTGCACGAAAGAGTTAGCAAGAAATCTGGTGAAACTTCAATTTCCACAATATTACCGGGCTCAAGAATGAAAACCGGAATCCCTAAGGCATTTCCGTAGATAAAAGACGTGGGGAACGTCAAGAATAGCAGAAAATTGAGCCGGTGCAACGGAGCAGTATGAAAACGGTACGCCCGAGGAACTAGAAACTCAAATAATTTGGGACATCAGCGTAGTACAAAAACGGTACGCCCAATGAACCAAAGCAAAGACATTGATGTAGTACAAAAGGTACATCCAATGAATCTAATAGCAAAAACATTGATGTAGTACAAGCGGTACATCCAATGAATCGAATAGGAAAGACATTGATGTAGTACAACGGTACATCCAATGAATCGAATAGGAAAGACATTGATGTAGTACAATGGTACATCCAATGAATCCAATAGCAAAGACATTGATGTAGTACAACGGTACATCCAATGAATCAAAAGCAAAGACATTGATGTAGTACAACGGTACATCCAATGAATCAAATAGCAAAGACATTGATGTAGTACAAAGGTAAATCCAATGAATCAAATAGCAAAGACATTGATGTAGTACAACGGTACATCCAATGAATCAAAAGCAAAGACATTGATGTAGTACAACGGTACATCCAATGAATCAAATAGCAAAGACATTAATGTAGTACAACGGTACATCCAATGAATCAAATAGCAAAGACATTGATGTAGTACAACGGTACATCCAATGAATCAAATAAGACGGAACATCGATGTAGTATAATAACAGTACATCCGATGATCCGAACACCATAAAAGAACACCGGACACTAATCCATAAAAGGAATGAGATAAAGCTCAATAAAATGAAGTGTACCAAAACGTCCGATGAACTTGATAAAAAGATGATTCCATTCAGACAACATCAAAGAATCAACCACTTGTTGCTTACGACAAAGCGCATTGGCAACACGATTTCCCTTCCAAGAATAAAAAGAATATCAAGATCATAAGATGTCAGGAACTCGAGTCAACATGGAGTTCCATATGAGAAAATAATTATTCCAAAAATTTATGATCGAGGTGGAGAACAAATTTCTCATCCAAATGTCATGATGCCAAATTCCAAAAGTAAAAACAATAGCCGCGAGCACTAGATCATGAGTGGCATATCTAGTCTCGATAAGCTATAATGATTTAGAAGCACAAGTGATAGCACGTTCTCCTTTGCAAGAGAACGGCATCTAAACCAATACGACTAGTATCGGTACAAATAGCAAAGTCTTGGTTCCCCTTTAGGAATCACAAGAATAAGAGTATTAAAAAGAAAGAATTTCTTTTAAATAATCCTCTTTCCTGAAAAGTTTAAACTTTCAAATTACATTTATCATTATGTAATAATCTTTCTAGAAAAATTACTATTTTCAAGTTAATATACTGTGTCTGATTGTCTCATCAAAGCGTTTAGGAAATTCCTATCGATAACGTTGATCAAGCGCATCCACCAAAATTCTTAAAACACTAAATGGGCAATACAATCACAAAATGTATTCTATAGGGTAAGTAAGTTTCTCAAAAACTTCTAAGAATATTCTTTGTTCGTTTTAAGAACAAAAATCCGGTTATACTTATAAATAAATCTTATGAAAAAGATTTTGCAATATTTTAAATTGCTATTCTCATCCAAAAATCAATAAATAAAAGAATGGTCTCATCGAAATATTCACAGAATATTTGATATATAAAAATGGATGAAATAAGCTGGACAAATTGAATGACAAAATAAGTCATTTATACGAATCATAACAAGTGCGAAATGCGGTAAGTGGAATGCTAACTTCCGCAACTCGTAGCAAATGAAAACCGGTGGTAAGGTCAAACTGAAAAGACCTTAGCACCACACAAAGATTACTTAGGTGATAAATCCTAAGACAAGCTCAAAAATACCGGAAAATTTCTCAAACTATTTAGATAAGAGAAACAACACTTTCCTTATAAGTGGGCTTAAGGAATAAAATGATGTCATCAAGTTGGAATCAAAATCATAAAGGAAAAATAGAAATCTGCTTAACAGATTGAAAATGTCGAAGAGGAAAAGTCCACACGAGAAAATAGGATATGGGCATCACAACGATTAAGCCAATCCTTACAAAAAATCAATTCCGAAGCCTAAGTAAAAATATCGGCTCGGAAAGATAAATCACATAAAATAATTTCGACATCAATAAAAGCGAATTGAGTGTTGCAGATCTACCATCCGGATTCGCAATCCTCAAAGAAGTCAACAAGCCCAAAATATTCAAAGGAAAAGAATCGACAAGTTTTTTTTATAAAATAGTGAGCCATATCAAAAAGAACTCAAATAAGAAGATCACGAAATAAAACAATGCCATCAAGGATTGAGTGAAAAATACCTTGATCAAGAGAAGAGTTGCTAGGGGCTTTCTCTCTTGTTTGGCAGCTTAGGGTACGAAGATAAAAGATGGCCCGAACCTTTGCAATACCGACAAAAGAGGGGTTTCGGGCACTCCCTTACATGGTGGTCTGCGGAACCACAATTGTAGCATCGTCCACGACTAGAGGTAGGAACTTTTGCTACCTGAGTTTGTTGCTTTCCTTTCTTATTAGAATCGGGGCCTTTGGATTTGATCGGCCTCTTCAAGTTATTGTCGAAGTTCCATTGGGCACGCACAACTTCAACATCACCTTCATTATCGGCCTCTTCAAGACGAAGAGCGATATCAATAAGCTGATCAAATGAAACGTCAAGTTTCAGGAGTAATGGCTTCTTAAGATTCTTATTCAAGCCATAGACAAATCTCTGATTTTTCTTCAATGGGGTATTAATGTACTCAACCCCGTATTTGGAGAGAGATTCGAAGGATGCGATATAGTATGTCACAGAAGATTCACCTTGAACAAGGTCTATGAAACGCCGGGCTAAAGTAACTTTTTCAGCCTCCGGCACAAATTTCGATTCGAAGCGTTCCCGGAATTTCTCCCAGGTGAGATCCGCTTCAATGATTTCAGAAATTAGGAGCTCATACCAATCTAATGCTCTTTCTTGGAGCATGCTAGAGGCCACTTGGACTCGATGTAGATCAATAAGGTTCATGCGAGAAAAGATGCGATCGCATGATTTGAGCCAAGCTTGAATTTCTATAACACTCTCGGATCCCGTGAATGGCCTTCCACCCAAATCGGTATAGTCTCTGCACAAGCGTGCAAAACCGGATCTAGGATGAGTAGGCTTTGGAGTGGGAACGGCTACTTGAGCGTTCTTAACAAGATCTAGAAGCTGCTGGGCAGACATAAATACTCCATCCTAGGGAGTAGCACTAGATTGACCGGCGCTGGGACGGCCTGGTCTAACCATTTCTCTTCTTTAAGAAAGAAAGAAAGAAGAGGGAAAAAGTTACTCTCAAAATAAATATCAAGCAATCTTGATAGATAAAACAAGGAATCATAAAAGAAAGTAGGATAGAACGGTACGAAGACCCGAATAAAATCCTAAAGCACAACTCCTAAGAAAGACTTAGGACATGATCCTTGCTAAATTATTCTATATTGTTCCGAAGTTTGGCTTTGATACCAAGCTGTGACGCCCCACCTCTATACAAACGCTAGATAAGAACACTACGGAGTAATGCTGTCGACAGCACGGAGAATAAGGCTGTTAAGGAGCGACAATCTGTATAATTGCTTTGCGCGAGCATCGATATGTCAGATGGTATAACATGCAATATTTTATCAAGAGGAAATCCGACATACCGACACAAACTCAAAGCTACTACACAGTGGCTATAATATCTTCAGAAACAAATATAGAAATAAACATAACTTAAATCAGTCACAGACAATTCATATCACAAAGGCGGAAATAGATATGAATATTACACATGAAAGTGTATATCAGAGTAGTGGTCAAAAAGATCTGCAATAATACAAAAAGAATAGATACAAGTGCTAGATGAAAGAATAAGTATACATCATAGAGTCTGTATCTCAAATGTATACAACAAAAACTACTAAACTAAAGTAGTTAGCCAAAAGTCAGAAGATGGTTCCAGATAGGAAGCCATGAGGAAGCACCTGTAATATCTCAGTCTGACCCGAGTATTATTTAAGAAGAAAATAATAAACGGATCAGTCTAGCTATAAATATCAGATGAAATGATATAGAATAAGAGATATGACTAAACGTAGAATAATCACAATGCCAAGCTGTGATAAATAAGTAACTGAAAATCAACAAGAGATTAATCAATATCGCAAAGATCTTCTCAAAGATAAAAAGGAATGTCATACTCCTAATTTCATTCACCAAGCGACAATAAATGACATACATATCCATGCCAATCGTAAAAGTTGGAGAACCATAAATTCCAGAATTCAACACACGAAATCCAGAAATCACAATCAAAGGGAACAACGACGTCGTACAGCGGGACATCCGATGAACCAAATCACAAAGACATTGCACAATGCTAGTCTAAAACATAAAATGATCGTCATGATCAAAGAGAAGTGTCGATTACAGTAAGCTAGTAAATATATGAGCTTAGCATCATGTCCCATAACCACTAGCTTAACTTAAATATTTACGAACAAATTGTAGACCTCCACTAGAAAATTGTCACAGGAGATTCAATCGAATAAGTCCAAGAATTAACCGACGAAGTAAACGCAAGCGTTTCATAACACTTGTTTTACTAAGTCGTTTAATTAGATTTCTCATACGAGTGAGGTAAAGGCTTGTATATACTAATAGATTGGAAAACGGTTTAAGAAGAGCTTTGTACTAAAATAGTGTTGAAATCATTTAAAGAAAGAGTTTTGATATTTACTACTAGTATAGAAAACCTTTATATTTTTAAAGTGACAAATCACAAAAAAGATTGAAGGAACAACCAATCACTAAGATTCACATTCGAAAACGTGAATAAAATCCATAGAAATCGATATCGAATCCATCGAAATGGATATTCCAAGAATTACCGAAGAAAATAAGCCATCAAAGTCAATAACAAATGATAACAACAGATAGGGAAATAACACAAGTCGATTAGAGTTGGAATTTCAGACAACTAGGCAAAATTGGCATAGTTCGCAAATAGCAGCAGGTCGGTCGACCGGACTCCCTGAGTCGGTTGGCCGAACCAAGGGTTGGAAGTGCCTGGGGCACCAGGTCGGTCGACCGGCCTAGGGGCTCGGTTGGCCGAGGCCTGTAATCGGTACTTCCAAACAGAGGCAGGAAGTGCCTGGATAGCAGGTCGGTCGACCGGCCCAGGGGCTCGGTCGGCCGAACCTGTTGCTAGTACTCCCCTTCCCTATTTTGGATGAGGTGCAAAATCTCGATCAAATTGCATTCGCACGAGCAACGGCGCTAAGGGTTTATGCCAATCGACTACCCGGCCCTATATGCTCCTCGATGCATCACCAAAAACATGTTCAAACATCAAAGTTAGGATTTTTAACGAATTGAACTCAAAACACCAAAAATTGGAATATTCACCAAAGCAATCCAAATCCAAATCAAATGTACATGAATAAGTGTTAGTAATTCATACCTAACATTCGAAGATAAATATAAGCATAGATGTGAGATAAAAATCTCACCTTTGAATCCGAAAACAATGAATGAGAAGCTTGAAGACGAAGGAAGATCAACCACACTTCAATCTCAACACAAGAAGCTTAAATCTAAGCTTAAAAGAGAAACATTTCCTAAATTAGGTTTAGAAATTTTATGAAATTGAATGGAGAAAGAGTTGGAGAAGATGAAGGAGATGCTTACCAATGGGTTCACTTGAGTTTAGAGCAAGAAGATGGATTTGCAAAGCAAGCTAGGGCTTAGGAATTTCTATTTCTTTTTCTCTTCCCCCATTTTTGCCTGAGCTTGAGTGTTAGGAAAATAGAAAAGAAGTGAATGAAGAGGAGAGGGTTTGGGACTGAATACATAAGTGGGGTTATTTGGCTCAGCCCAAACCAAAGCCCTAAGCAAAAAGTAGCAAAATTCAACTTTCTCCAAACATATCGAAGCTTATACTCAAAAAGGTCCCAAACGGCATTTTGAACTCAATGGGGGTGGTCTCGAGTCCTAATTCGGCTGTTTGCAAAAAGTAGCTTTTCGGACTAAAATCCGACTAACGATAAAATATTTAAATAAAATATTTAAATATAAAATCGATAAATATGCGTGTTGTTACAATTAACCTGTAACTTCTGGGTTTAAAAATTTGTAAACCCTGAATCTTTTAATGATAAAGAAAATTTAAAACATATCTGAATTCAAGTTTGAATTTGTTTGAATTCAAGTTAATTTAACATCCCAGTTTAAATAAAATAAAGTTTAAAGGAAAAGAATTTTTATAGGTTTAATAAACCTGAACTTGTTTTATCAAATATTGTTTACAAACCTGACAGTATTTAAGTTTTTAAATTTAAACTGAATTTAAAAAGTGTAGAGCAAGTTTTAAACAAAGTTTTAAAATAAGTTTAAAATCTTAATTCAAAATGAGTTTGAATTATAGATTTAAAAATATATAAGTTTTATAAAGATAGAATATTTTTAACAACTTGAAATTGTTAAAGTGTTTTATAAAATGTTTTAAAATCTGAAGTTTAAGGTTTAAACAGAGTTTAAAATTTAAATTTAAATCTGGATTCAAAGCTAATTTGAATCTTAGTTTGAAATAAAATGTTTAAGTGGTTGAATTTTTAAAATGTAAGAGAAGTTTAAATCTTAAGTTTAAATTTGGAATCAAAGTGGAATATGTATTTCAGTTTTTGAAATTAAAAGAAAGTTTGAAGTTGCAAGATTTAAACTAAATATAAATTAAGTTATTGAGATGCTAAAGTTATAAATTGTTTAAACTTTGATAAGTTTAAATTATTTTCATTTTAAAACTTGTATTTAAATGAAATTTGGAAACAAGATCAAAAGTACTATGTTTAAAACAAAATTTGTTTTAAACATAATTTGGGAATGTCTTATTTTAAAATTAAGTTAAGAATGAATGTTTTGTAATTAAATTATTAAAAAGGTAATTAAAAAATAATTAATTAATTTATTTAATTAATTATTAAGGTTTAATGCATATTGATTTAAGGGTTAATCAATTTGAAATTTAGATCATTAATTAGATTATTAATTAATGATTAATAAATTATTAATTAAGTAATTAAGTTTTAATTAAGGTTAATTTATTTAAATAATTAGACTTTAAATTATAGATAATTAAACATAATTGAATTTGTAATTAATTTAAGTTAATTACTTTATAAATAATTAGAGAAGGGTTAAAGATGGTCATTAACCAGGATTATTTAAATAATTAATTAATGTGATTAATTTTTATAATAATTAGATTAATTGATTTATTAATAATCAATTGTAAATGGTTTGAGTATAATTACTTAATAAAGTAATTAAGAATTAATTACTTAATGTAATTAATTTAGTTTAATGGGATTGTTTAATTTAATTAATTAAGATTAATTAATTTTAACATTTGGGTTTTATAAATAATTACTTTATGTAATTAATGATTTGGGTATTTACTTAGTTGAGTAATAAATTAATTACATGGTTGTAATTAAGTGGAGATGTTTAAGTGTGAAGTAATTTGGTTTAAATTATTTATTAATTAATCAAGGGATTAATTAAGAGATTAATTAAGGATAACTAATTTGTTTTAATATGGTAATTAAGTTAATTAATTACTTAAGGTAATTAATAAAAGGGAATCATTAATTATTTTAATTAATGATGAAATTAAAGTTGATTAATTTAGATTAATTAATCAATAATAAGTAATTAAAGGAAATTTATTAATGTAATTTATTAAGGATAAATGTAATTAATTATGATTAATTAATTAATTGAAATAATTAAAGGTTAATTACTGTTTGTTTGAGGATAATTAATTTGTGAAATTAATTAAGTATAATTACATGAATGTAATTAAGGGTAATTAATCAAAGGTGATTAATTAGGATAATTAATGATGAATCATTAACAAATTGTAATCAATTAGACGATTGATAAGCAAGATTTATATTGGTGAAGTAATTAATTTAATTTATTTTAAATTAATTATAGATAAAGTAATTATAGATAAAGTAATTAATTTAATTCACTTTAAATTAATTAGAGATAGTTAATTTAATTATATTATGGTATGAGTAAATCATTGCTTATGTATGAATGGATGTCATTGATTGTCTTGGATGCTTTGTGATCTCAGTAATGAGATAAATGGTATTGTATGGTATGGATGTTTGACTGTATTGTGATGATAACTTAGATTATCTATTGTGATGGTGATATATGGAATATCTATTTGATATTGATAAAGTGGATTACCTGTTATGTGGTAATGTTGATTATCAGTTATGATTTATAAGTTATCTATCTGTGTGTATGTAGATACTGTAATTTAATTATTTTAAAACCTTTAAAACAACTTGGCCCTAAAAGACACTTCTTGGATTTCGATGAGACCGGGATCGGGTTTCCATATTTGGATATCCGAAAACCACATCGATTCCAAATAACGTTAGGTCGTGTATCCAAGTGGAGCGAGTGAAGACTCGAGGTGTAAGGGCTATACGTCAGGATAACTCTGTGGGTGATTCCGTAATGAGTTTGACGGAATATTACTTATAGTTTCGAGATGGTGGTTTAGAGTGCAAGGGTTATTGTCGTTGACTCTAAGGGTGATTCCAAAATGGGTGTAACGAAATAATGCCTTCGGCTTCGTTCGAAACCAGAAAGAACTTGTATGGTTTGAATGTTTTCAGAACATCGTCAGGCGGACGATGAGCATTCTAAGATGATATGTCCTATAAAGGTAATCGTAGCCTCATGCCTCATCAACCGGGAATGGCTAAAACAGGGGACGTGCAGCAAGGCTTCGTGGGTCGCACCCACTGGAGAGCGAGATTTACCCCTGTCTAGAGGTCCCTTTTATTTCGGTTATGTGGACGGTCTTTTGAGCTCTAACCGTCGGGGTTATCTTGTTCGAAACTGTTCAGTAAGGAATGGGTCCGGCTTTGTGTTGCAGTGGAGTGGGAGTACTCCTCGGTACGGTGATCTAGGCCACGTACTGTGACGGGCGGTACCCCAGTAGTCCTGCCATTGTATGGAATCCAAAATCCAATAAGTGCCAACAGTTTTGATTGTATTACACACTTTTGTGGCTAGTAGCTGGAATTTAATAATGTAACAATTTCGGATATTTATTATTTATTTGAAAACCCTAGACACTATTATAATATCATCGGATTTCGTATCAAATGTTTTGGTTAGTGTAAGGTAAATTTTTTTCCATGTTTATGTATGGGAAGTCTTACGTGATACCTTTCTTTTCAAAAGGTTTTTGAAAGTTAAGCAACTTTAACCTGTTACTCACACCAGACCCATGTCTGACCCAGAGTATTTTTTTGTTTTTCATAAACTCTTGGGTACTCAAATTTTTATGAGTAGTCAAGGGAATTCAGGTTAGGATTCAGGTTAGCTTTGACGAATATTGGAGGAGCAATGGAGCAGGAGGCTTCTACGTGTAGATATTTATCTAGTATTCCGCTGTGTGTTGTCTGAGTTGTTGTATTGAGTTGTATAACTAAACAGGTGTTTATAACTGTCTAGTATGTGTTGTATATCTGTGTACTCTGATACTGGTTGTAAACTATGTAATATTTATGTTATTAATATAATTTATTCGATCCGCTGTTTAGATTGTGATGTTGTTTCTTCTTCTCTTCTTTCTATTCTCTTTTCTATCCCTTTCTTTCTTAAGGATGATGCGATTTTCCAGGAGTGGAAAGTCGGGTCGTCACAGTTGGTATCAGAGCGTTAGGTTGAGTGAATAACTAGGCTCTGTAGTGGTGTCTTTCTTGAGAGAGCATATTTGTAATTTTTAATATATTTATATATATATATATATATATTATTTCTACCTATCTGTTGGGTTACCTGTTCAGGTTCCAATATAAGTTATAAAGGTAGATAAGGTAGTAGTGTGTGTAACACGACTACCATTGGTTGGAGTTTGAATGTGTGAGGTTGGAAGTGTAATTGTCGAGACTGTAGACCTAATACCGTATCGAGTGAGTTTTGTAGTGATGAAGAACTTCATTGATCTCTGAAGGAAACCTGTTAAGGTTCGGAGTTCATTTCTGAAGTTGAATGAGTAGTGTTTGGATCTGTTGGTTGGCAGAAGCGAGTGATGGTATTTTGGATACATCAGGAAGTAGTAGCTGCGTGATGAGATGCAGTGACTATGGATGTTCCCGAAGATGTTTTCTTTGGAACAAGTTAAAGAGGTGAGTCTGCTTCAGTGTTGTGGCTGTGTTCAACTGGTGTTTCTGTTTGGTTTGAAGTCCGAATTTCTCGTAGAGCTTGGATTTGAAAATCTTTGGCATCTGTGGCAGCAGTGCATCTTGGAGTGTTCTCGGTGTTGGCAAGAGATCTTCTGGCTTAGTAGTTTTCTGGAGTAGAGTTCAGAAGCAGCTAAGTGGACCCGTTTCTTCGATGGGTTGGCTACTAGAGAGTAAGCTGTTCTGTTTGGTTAAGGAAGAATGGTTTTCCTTGGATTTGGTTTGATGGATCGCAAAAGTAACTTGCGATTGTTTAAGTGTTCTCTTGGGTTATCTGAGTTTTCTGGAAGTCTTCAGGAAGTCAGAGTTTTGTCCGTGTCTGAAGATTGAGTTTTCTTACCGACAGGAATTCCAGAAGTGGTATCGGTGGATCAGCTTTATAGTAGAATGGTTTCAAGGAGATTGAGTTGGTGTAGCAGCTCGGAGTTTTGGAGGAACTTCTGAATGATTCTTATGGATTTGTTGAACCATATCTCTAGATGTGTTATCCTGTTTGTGTTTGTGTTCTTCTTTAGCATTCTCTTCTACTTCAGATCAGAGTTGAGCAGCGGAAGCAGTTTGGAAGTGCATCTGCTTTTCTTTTTCGGACAGAAGAAGTTGTTGTCTATTGATGTTGAGGAGTAGAGTTTGAGTTCTTGGTTTATGGTTGATCTTGAGGAGATCATTTTGTTAATTGGTCCAGTTTGTTTCTAGAAGTGTCAGTGAAGGTTGAGCTGATCAGTAAGTTTGTAGACAACCCAGGATTGTCTGAAGAGATTTTGTGGATAAGAGTCGAAGGATTTTGGATTCTGAAGTCGGAGATTTAATTTTGGATAAGTTTTCTCCGATCAAGGAACCATAAGTTTGAGTAAGGCTGAGAAGTTAGCTCTGAAGTGTTTTGGATCTTTTCTGTATCTAGAAGATTAAGTGATTGATCTACAGATTTGAATTGCCAGTTTGGATAACTAGGATTCGATGGGTTTCACGTATCTCTGCGGGAGTACGTGTATGATCTATCTCTGGTTGTGAACCAGCAGTTTTGGAGTTTTTGTTGTTGAGTCAGACTCGGTTGTAGTCTGATATCTCTTCTAGTGTTATAGATATAGTTGTATAGGAGTTTTGTGGCTTCATAATATTGTTTGTTTGGATTCTCTAGAGCGAGTAACCCGGTGTGTATATATATACAACTGGGGAAACTCGAAGGAATTATCCAGAATTTGTCTGGATAATTAGATTTGTTTGATTGATTGTTTTGGTTGTTAGCATATGTTTGATATATGCTTGTGTTTTTAAATATAAAATTTAATAAGATTATTAAATTACCTTTTTTTTAAATTTCGAGGACGACATTCTTTTAAGGGGAAAGGATTGTAATATCCCGGAATTTTTAACAATATCAATTTAATAATCTGTAGTTAAAATTAAATTGATATTGATATTCTATTAATAATTATTCAGATAAATTTGATAATCTTCTTTAATAAATATTTAAATTGATTATTCTATCTTTTAAAAATAATAAATGAATTTCTATTTATGACATAAATATTAATATTTGGTTTATATTTTAAATGGATTAGTATTGTTTTAATTTTAATAAATAAAACATATTTTCTAGTTTTATTATTTGTAGCAATTTTGGGAAATTTGTTTTATTTAATATTTAAGTTTTTTCAAAGTTAAATAAATGATTTTTGGTTTGAACTTAATAATTGAATCATGTTTTAAAAATTCTAATATAGACATTTTAATTTGGAAATTTTGTTTCAAATTAGTATTGAGTTCTCAAAGACTATTTCATAAGTAAAAGTATGATTTAAAAATTGATAGGAAAATATTAAATGTTTTAAATTAAATCAGATTTAGTTTTAAATTTAGAATAAATTTAACAAAAAGGGTTTTATGGCTTAATAAAATGGATATTTTATTTATAAAAATATAATCTCTTGTAAATGATTTTAATTTAATAATAAGAGAGTTATAAAAATAATATTGATATTGTAATGACTTTTTAAATAAGCTTTGAATAAGATTTGAAATTTTTATTTCAAAATTGAATTTATATTCTTAACTTGATTTGATATTGATTGATTTTGAATTTAGTTTGAATTTAAGTTCAAAGGTATAAAATCTTATTTGTTTTAATTTTTAATATGTATAAGTTTCAAATTGTAAAACATAGTTTGTTCTTATTTCTTTTGTAAATTTATATCCATATTTTAATATAAACCAACAACTTAAATTTAAGCTAATATACATTAATTTGTATTAAATACTAATTAACTTTAAAAGAGAAAACAAGTGTTAAATACATATGTATTCTTTTGACAAGTGTTGAAAATATTTGACAAGTGTTAATTTTTGTTTTTATTTTTCTTTTATTACATTAAATCTGAAATATACATTAGTTAGCTTACATCTTCATACATATTGCATTTCTCATTCTACTAAATCAAAAGAGAAAGGATCAAATTCATTTTCATATAAATAAAAAATTCAGAAAAACCTGCATATTCAAATCAATCTGTATATTCTAAACCCTGTACAAATCCTTCATATGCATATTCAAATCCAAACGCTTACAAATTGCACTTCTTCAAAATAAAACTCACCTTTACCTCAATCATTAAAACGCAATGATGTCTGCATGCACCTGCATTTTTATAAAGCCTGCACCTTTTCAAAGTAAGGCCTGTTCAAAAGGCAGAATTTCGATTGCAAGCTGCAGTTTTAAATCAAACAAAGCAACCTCAGTTTGAAGCTTGTCAAATACTTTTGCATGCAAGTATTTAGAGTATGGATCATGGGCATTTAGATTTCAACAGAGGTCAAGCCTACATATCTTATTTTCTGCAAATTCAAAGGGAAAAACAGAGGGTCTGCATTCATCAAATGTGAGTAACTCTAAAATCTAAAATTTTATTTAGGTTGCATGCTAAAATGTTTTGATATAAATAAGTATTGTTTGTGTATTTATAAAGTCTGATGTAAATATGTTTGTGCATGCTGTTATGTGCTCTGTTTGTTCACAGATCCATCTTTCCATTTAAAACCTCAACACTTGATTTAAATGGTGATAGTATCTGAATTTTTAAACCAAAGAAGTTTGCTTATCATAAATTAGAAAAAAAAATTAAGGCAAACTAAATAGAGTTTGTTGACTTTGGAAATATTGGAAATGTTAGAGCATGTGGATTTTAACCAAAATTCAAACTTTGTAAATTTGTAATTCAGTAGCATAAATCAAAAGCATTTACCAAAACATGATTTTTAAATCAGAAATCAGGATTTTTAGGAATATGATAAGGGTGCAGTTTGGATATTGAGTGGGAAGGGGAATTTAAGGTTTTCTGGTGATCTATGCAACTAGAAGCCACAAGGTTCTTCCAAGTAAGAGAGGAGTGTGAGGAGATGCCGGGAAAAATCTTATATGATGTTGAATTCAGTGAGGAAGATGCAATTTGAAAATTCATTTTTAAACCCTAGTTTTGATGGGTTTTATGATTTGGGTCATTTCGATCTGATCAATTGACCGAGTGCTATGATACTTCGAGGATGTGTAGTAGGTATGTGAAGGAGCTCGAGGCCGGAGCGGGTGGACCTCAGATGGTCGGAGCGGCGTATGGTCGCCGTTGAAAGGTTTTGAAGGGGAACTGTGTTTGTTTCCAGGTTTGGGTTTGAGATCCTTAAACTCGAATTAGGGATTTGAAGCATGAATCGATGGTCGTAGTGGGTAGTTAGGAGGGTTTCTGATGAGATGCGATGGTCGTTGGCGATCATAAATGGCCGGAGTCACCGTGCATATGCACGGTGAAGTAAGGGTACAGGTGATGAAAGGTTAGCTGAAAGGAGGACTCGCGTAGAACCTTGTTTTGTCTCGAAGTGTTAAAGTGTTTTGCTCGAAACTAGGATAGGGTGGAACTCGAGGTAATTCTGTGGGGGTTCAAGTGTTTTTGTTTTACAGGTTTTATAAACCTGTAACTTCTGGGTTTAAAAATTTGTAAACCCTGAATCTTTTAATGATTAAGAAAATTTAAAACATATTTGAATTCAAGATTGAATTTATTTGAATTCAGTTTAATTTAACATCCCAGTTTAAATAAAATAAAGTTTAAAGGAAAAGAATTTTTACAGGTTTAATAAACCTGAACTTGTTTTATCAAATATTGTTTACAAACCTGACAGTATTTAAGTTTTTAAAATTTAAACTGAATTTAAAAAGTGTAGATCAAGTTTTAAACAAAGTTTTAAAATAAGTTTAAAATCTTAATTCAAAATGAGTTTGAATTATAGATTTAGAAATATATAAGTTTTATAAAGATAGAAGACTTTTAACAACTTTGAAATTGTTAAAGTGTTTTATAAAATGTTTTAAAATCTGAAGTTTAAGTTTTAAACAAAGTTTAAAATTTAAATTTAAATATGGATTCAAAGCTAATTTGAATCTTAGTTTGAAATAAAATGTTTAAGCGGTTGAATTTTTAAAATGTAAGAGAAGTTTAAATCTTAAGTTTAAATTTGGAATCAAAGTGGAATATGTATTTCAGCTTTTGAAATTAAAAGAAAGTTTGAAGTTGCAAGATTTAAACTAAATATAAATTAAGTTATTGAGATGCTAAAGTTATAAATTGTTTAAACTTTGATAAGTTTAAATTATTTTCATTTTAAAACTTGTATTTAAAATGAAATTTGGAAACAAGATCAAAAGTACTATGTTTAAAATAAAATTTGTTTTAAACATAATTTAGGAATGTCTTATTTTAAAATTAAGTTAAGAATGAATGTTTGTAATTAAATTATTAAAAAGGTAATTAAGAAATAATTAATTAATTAATTAAATTAATTATTAAGGTTTGATGCATATTGATTTAGGGGTTAATCAATTTGAAATTTAGATCATTAATTAGATTATTAATTAATGATTAATAAATTATTAATTAAGTAATTAATTTTTAATTAAGGTTAATTTATTTAAATAATTAGACTTTAAATTATAGATAATTAAAGATAATTAAATTTGTAATTAATTTAAGTTAATTACTTTATAAATAATTAGAGAAGGGTTAATGATGGCCATTAACTAGGATTATTTAAATAATTAATTAATGTGATTAATTTTTATAATTAATTAGATTAATTAATTTATTAATAATCAATTGTAAATGGTTTGAGTATAATTACTTAATAAAGTAATTAAGAATTAATTACTTAATGTAATTAATTTAGTTTAATGGGATTGTTTAATTTAATTAATTAAGTTTAATTAATTTTAACATTTGGGTTCTATAAATAATTACTTTATGTAATTAATGATTTGGGTATTTACTTAGTTGAGTAATAAATTAATTACATGGTTGTAATTAAGTGGAGATGTTTAAGTGTGTAGTGATATGGTTTAAATTACTTATTAATTAATCAAGGGATTAATTAAGAGATTAATTAAGGATAATTAATTTGTTTTAATATGGTAATTAAGTTAATTAATTACTTAAGGTAATTAATAAAAGGGAATCATTACTTATTTTAATTAATGATGAAATTAAAGTTGATTAATTTAGATTAATTAATCAATAATAAGTAATTAAAGGAAATTTATTAATGTAATTTATTAAGGATATATGTAATTAATTATGATTAATTAATTAATTGAAATAATTAAAGGTTAATTACTGTTTGTTTGAGGATAATTAATTTGTGAAATTAATTAAGTATAATTACATGAATGTAATTAAGGGTAATTAATCAAAGGTGATTAATTAAGATAATTAATGATGAATCATTAACTGATTGTAATCAATTAGATGATTGATAAGCAAGATTTATATTGGTGAAGTAATTAATTTAATTTATTTTAAATTAATTATAGATAAAGTAATTAATTTAATTCACTTTAAATTAATTAGAGATAGTTAATTTAATTCATTTTAAATTAATTATATTATCGTATGAGTAAATCATTACTTATGCATGAATGGATGTCATTGATTGTCTTGGATGCTTTGTGATCTCAGTAATGAGATAAATGGTATTGTATGGTATGGATGTTTGACTGTATTGTGATGATAACTTAGATTATCTATTGTGATGATGATATATGGAATATCTACTTGATATTGATAAAGTGGATTACCTGTTATGTGATAATGTTGATTATCAGTTATGATTTATAAGTTATCTATCTATGTGTATATAGATACTATAATTTAATTATTTTAAAACCTTTAAAACAACTTGGCCCTAAAAGACACGCTTTGGATTTCGATGAGACCGGGATCGGGTTTCCATATTTGGATATCCGAAAACCACATCGATTCCAAATAACGTTAGGTCGTGTATCCAAGTGGAGCGAGTGAAGACTCGAGGTGTAAGGGCTATACGTCAGTATAACTCTATGGATGATTCCGTAATGAGTTTGACGGAATAGTACTTATAGATTCGAGATGGTGGTTTAAAGTGCAAGGGTTATTGTCGTTAACTCTGAGGGTGATTCCAAAATGGGTGTAACGAGATAATGCCTTCGGTTTCGTTCGAACCCGGAACGAACTTGTATGGATTGAATGTTTTCAGAACATCGTCAGGAGGACGATGAGCATTCTAAGATGATATGTCCTATAAAGGTAATCGTAGCCTCAAGCCTCATCAACCGGGAATGGATAAAACAGAGGAGGTGCAGCAAGGCTTCGTGGGTCGCACCGGAGAGCGAGATTTACCCCTGTCTAGAGGTCCCTTTTATTTCGGTTGTGTGGACGGTCATTTGAGCTCTAACCGTCGAGGTTATCTTGTTCGGAACTGTTCAGTAAGGAATGGGTCCGGCTTTGTGTTGCAGGGGAGTGGGAGTACTCCTCGTTACGGTGATCTAGGCCACGTGCTGTGACGGGCGGTACCCCAGTAGCCTTGCCATTGCATGGAATCCAAAATCTAATAAGTGCCAACGGTTTTGATTGTATTACCCACTTTTGTGGCTATTAGCTGGAATTTAATAATGTAACAATTTCGGCTATTTATTATTTATTTGAAAACCCTAGACACTATTATAATATCATCGGATTTCCTATCAAATGTTTTGGTTAGCGTAAGGTAAAAACTTTTCCATGTTTATGTGTGGGAAGTCTTACGTGATACCTTTCTTTTCAAAAGGTTTTTGAAAGTTAAGCAACTTTAACCTGTTACTCACACCAGACCCATGTCTGACTCGGAGTTTATTTTTCTTTTTCATAAACTCTTGGGTACTCAAATTTTTATGAGTAGTCAAGGGAATTCAGGTTAGGATTCAGGTTAGCTTTGACGAATATTGGAGGAGCAATGGAGCAGGAGGCTTCTGCGTGTAGATATTTATCTAGTATTCTGCTCTGTGTTCTCTGAGTTGTTGTATTGAGTTGTATAACTAGACAGGTGTTTATAACAGTCTAGTATGTGTTGTATATCTGTGTACTCTGATACTGGTTGTAAACTATGTAATATTTATGTTATTAATATAATTTATTCGTTCCGCTGTTTAGATTCTGATGTTGTTTCTTCTTCTCTTCTTTCTATTCTCTTTTCTATCCCTTTCTTTCTTAAAGATGATGCGATTTTCCGGGAGTGGAAAGTCGGGTCGTCACATCGATGATGCGTGCACTCATCACCGAAATTATTTTCCAATGACAGAGAGGGGAGTACAATTTAACCTTTCCAGAATTTCTTTAAAACCATACTTTTAAATTATATTGAAATATTTATATCAGAAAATATTTCTATATACTATTATTATATTTAAAAATCCTTCGAAAGCAATTTTTCAAAGATCCCGGGCTTAAGTTCTAAAATTTCCAAATTTTATTTATTTTATTACCAATCTTATTTTACTAATTGTTTTATAGATTTCATTACCTAACAACCAATATAATACAACCAAATATATATTATTTATAAAAATTTATTTTATATATAGAAAATATAATAGGAAAAATTATTTCATTCGCCTATAATAAAAACAAATATTATGTCGGTTTGTCCTATTAAGTGTTTAGAAATCCCTATTGATGTCATAGCGTCCGATGCATCAACCAAAATTTATAAATACGAAACGGAACAAATTAACACAATATAAAACCTTTTTATAAGCCTAACAAATACACTCTCTCATCTATATACACTCAGCGACTCTCATAGGGTATTGCTACCCCATTAATAAAGAGCCTGACCCCACAAAGCTAAGGTTTATTGCTAAATCAAAGCTCTGATACCACGTTGTAACGTCCCACCTTTTCGCACGCTTTAAATCGACACACGTGCCAATTCAAAACTTTCGGAAGGGCGGATTGTTATGGTGTAAATAAGAAAAACGAGAAAGAAATAAAACAAAACAGAATCTCACAGCGGAGGATAAAATATAATAATCAAATATACAGTTTATAAAGCTATTTTAAAAGTATTTGATTATACTTATACAACATATATCAGAGTTACACATACAATATGACAATGCAGCGGACAATATGAGTGTAGTGCAATAATATAAATAAGAATAATACAAATCTTCGTCTTTGTCCTCCAGAGCTAAATCTTCAAATCTTGAAACGCTCGGACTGACCCAAGCGAATTGAAAGACAAAACACTCGAGTCAGAACTAAAAGATCTTATGTAAGTTAAATTAACAGAAATAAATACGAGTGTAGTAACTTAAAAGATGCTCGGGATTCACATCTCTTAAGGATCCGTTAAACTATTTACTATGTAGTATATTTCGCTATTATAATAATGTCTATTTGTAAAATAAACTTACTTTTAAATAGCGTTAAGGGTTACCCATATAGCCCTTAACATAAAATATATTCCCACAGTCTATACAGTACCGTAATCTCCCCCGTACTGGGTGTCGTCAGAGGGCACTCCATAGGTATGGTACAAAACAAAATCATATAAGGCGCGCTAGGGTAGGTGACACAACACAATTAGGCAATGCCAGGGTAGATATACCAATTGCTATCCGGGCTGATGGTAACGCATAACTGCTACTATTGCCCACCATGGACAAACTCCCCCTAAAATCAAAGAAATCAAAAGTGGCCATCAAAACAATCCAAAGTCAGAGTATAATATCGAAGAGGAGTATCCGATAAAGAGCGCTAACCTCCTTGGCCCGAGAATCGCGCCTGTTTTAGCCACCTTATGCCAACTCACGGGAGTCGGGTCCACGTATTTACCTCAAAGGAAACGCCGCCACCATCCTACTTCATTATGGAATCTCCACCGCGTACACGGTTATTAAAGTGGTTTTTGGGGTTGGTAGAGAGTATGACAACTTCCGATCCCAGTCTCTTCAACAACCAATCGTTATTATAGCACAGCGGTTATTTCAAAATAATCTATACTTTAAAACCGGAATATAATATCTCTTTCAAACCATGTAAATGCGATATCATTTATATTTTAAAGACCCAAATCCATATGATATCAAATATATCTTTCCAAAAATCATAGCCTTTTCAAATCTATATACCTTGAAACTATAGCTTTGAAATAGAAATTTAATACTTAATGGTTCAAATACTATATTGCTTTATAAAATAAAACAGCTTCTTTAAGTTTCACAATAAATTCCCAATATCAATTTGAACCTCCAAATAAACCATTTTGATTCCCATATATTTCAAAGCTTAGATATTCTATATTTCATAACTTTATAGTTCACCTATTTCAATCTTTAAATATTCCACTATTTCAAAATGGATTCTTTGATAATTTAATATATATCAAATCTGATTCCTGTTATTTAAATTTGAAATATTTACTTGCTAAACAAATATTATTCAGGTAAAACCCTTAAACTTCTATAACAGGATATTCTTTTAATTAAATTAACTTGATAATAAATTTGATATTCGTTAAACCCTTTAATCAAAAATCAAGTTATAAGATCATACCCTTTAAATCTTAATTTATTTACATTTCAAACCAATTTTTCGAGGAAAATTCTTAAATACTTTAATTCAAATCATATTCACATTTATCTTCAACCTTACTTTTATTTGAGTTATTATAAACTCTATATGCAATAGAATTTCAAATATATTCTTAACCATATTCTATAAACGAAATCAACTTCATTATTCAGCTTATTTTAAAATTCGGAACAGATTTACACATAACTAAATTCAAGAATTTTACTATATATATATATATATATATATCAAAAGTTAATATCTATTAAACAATATTCTGTCCAAAACCATAGAAAATCATTTCAAAAATAATTATATATATATATATATACCGCGGGGCCTGTATAAAATTTTCTATCCTATGGTCAAGTGATACAGTATTTATCATTTAAATCCGTAATTTAAAAATAAAATGCGGTTGTATAATATTTCAAACCGCAATCCCGAATGAAATGAAAATGCATAATAACTTGCAGTTTATACAATATAAATACAGCATTCATTCATCCATCATATCAATCATCAAACATTCATCTATTTATCATCCAATTAAAACAATCACATCAATAAATAATAAATAATTGCTGATAGTTAATTTTTCAATAATGAATTTAATACTGTTTAACTGTAGTTTATATGTAATAATAAATAAATTTAACTAGCAGTTTATATGCAATAATAAATTTAACTAAATTTTTAACTTGCAGTTTATATATGCAAAATGAATTAAATAACGCGTAAATTAAATGAATGCAATTTAACTGAGAAAATGATGAAATATATGCCAAACAGCTATAAATAAAATTTTAAACACATCATAAATCAATTTAACAAACATAAGAAATTTTAGAAATTATGAGTGGGTTAAAACACTCACTTTTAGGATTTAAATTGAATTAAAATCCAATTTAAACCCAAAAATTCAACAGCCTCAAAATCTGCCCAAACCAGTGTCAAAATGTCATAAATCTCAATACGATCCGAACAAAAAAAATCACGCGCAAATCATACATTGTATGCGAAAGTTATTCAAGTTATAAGATGACTATTGCCATCATAAAGTGTATATATATAGTGATATTAAAATAAACAAAATAAGTACTAATGTAACAACCCGCATATTTATCGATTTTTATATTTAATTTTTTTTATTTAAATATTTTATCGATACTCGGAATTTAGTCCGAAAAGCTACCTTTTGCATACAGTCGAATTAGGACTCGGGACTACTTCCATTGAGTTCAAAACGCCGTTTGTGATCTTTTTGAGTATAAGCTTTGATATGTTTAGAGTGAGAGGAATTTTGCCACTTTTCACTTAGGGCTTTGGTTTGGGCTGAACCCATTAATCACTTACTATCTCAGTCCCAACCCCTTCTCCTCTTCATTACTTCATTCCTCATTTCCTAATACTCAAGCTTTTATAACAGTGGAGAGTGGAAGAGGAAATTAAAACTCCAAGCCCTAGTCTTCATTAGCAAATCCAACTTCTAGCTCCAAATTCAGGAGAACTGTGACGACCCGACTTCCAAATACCAGGAAGTCGCATCGCTAAGAAGAAAGAAAGGGATAGAAAAGAGAAAAGAAAGGGAAGAAAGAAACAGACAACATCAGAATCTCACAGCGGAACAAATAAATTATGTTACATCACATAAAAACTTTACATAGTATCATATACATCAGAGTTTTACAGCCAAAACAACACAAACTAGACAGTTATAAACATCTGTCTAGCGATTACAATTCATGTATATCAGAGAAAAACAGATACAACTCAAACACAGCGGAACCACTATATATATCTACTCGCTGAAGCCTCCTGCTCCATTATCTCCTCCAGAACTCGTCAAAGAAATCCTGAATCACTTGACTACTCATACAAAATATGAGTACCCAAGAGTTTAATAAAACAGAAAATAAACACTCGGGTCAGACATGGGTCTGGTGTGAGTAAATGAGTTTAAAGTTGCTTAATTTTTAGAAAATCCTTTGAAACAAAAGGTATCACATAAGACTTCCCACACATAAACATGGAAAAGTTTTTACCTTACGGTAACCAAAACATTTGATAGGAAATCCAGTGATGTTATAATAGTGTCTAGGGTTTTCAAAATAAAATACAGAAATAGCTGGAATGCTTACATCTCATGTTCCAACATAGTTGGGCACAATCAAAACCGTACAGGCACTTATTGGATTTTGGATTCCATCAATGGCAGGGCTACTGGGGTACCGCCCATCACGGTACGTGGCCAAGATCACCGTACCGAGGAGCCACCTAAACTCCCCTGCAACACAAGGCCGGACCCATTCCTTACTGAATAGTTCCGAACAAGTCAACCCTGACAGTTGGAGCTCACAACTGTCGACACAACTGAAATAAAAGGGACCTCTAGACAGGGGTAAATCTCACTCTCAAGTGGGGGCTACCCACGAAGCCCTGCTGCACCTCCCCTGTTTTAGCCATTCCCGGTTGATGAGGCTAGAGGCTGCGATTACCTTTAGAGAACACATTTATCTTAGAATGCTCATCGTCCACCTGACGATGTTCTGAAAGCATTCAATCCATACAAGTTCGTTTCGGGTTCGAACGAAACCGAAGGCATTATCTCGTTGCACTCATATTGGAATCACCCTTAGAGTCAACGACAATAACCCTTGCACTCTAACCCACCATCTCGAATCTATAAGTACTATTCCGTCAAACTCATTACGGAATCACCCAAAGAGTTATATTGACTTATAGTCCTTACACCTCGAGTCTTCACTTGCTCCACTTGGATTAACGTCCTAACGTTTAATTGGAATCGATGTGGTTTTCGGATATCCAAATATGGAAACCCGATCCCGGTTTCACCAAAACCAAACGCCGTCTTAATGTCCAAGTTGTACTTAAGGGTTTTAACTAATTAACTCATTTTATTAGCATCTATTTCACACAGATAGATAAACTATATATTCTCATCATAACAGATAACCCATAACATTATCACAACAGATAATCATCACAACAGTTAATCATCACAACCAAAATAATCCATCATACTATAACTAAGCATCCATATCCTACAGATACTACGCATCTCATTTCTGAGATCTCAACCATCCAAAGGTATATAAATATCATCCATAAGCAATGATTTATTAACCATAAATTATAATTAATTTAAAATGAATTAAATTAATTACTTCTATCTTTAATTAAATTAAAATAAATTAAATTAATTACTCACCTATAAATCCTGCTTATAAATCTATTGATTAATCAACCTAGTTAATTAATCATTCATTAAGTATTCAACTTGATTAAACACCTATAATTAATCACCCACTAATTACAATAAGTAATTAGTCTTAAATTAATTTTATAAAATTAATTAACCTTAATCATAAGTAATTAACATTTAATTACTTCATTTATTAAGTAACTATAATTAATTACATTTATCCTTAATTAATTACAATTAATTAATCACTTAATTAATTAATTATTACTTAATTAAACAATCCTTAATTACATCATTAATTATATTAATTAATGGTCTCTAATTAATATTTAAATTAATTACTTTATTTAATATTAATTACATTTAGTAATTAATCTAAAATTAAAATACAATTATTAGTCACCTTGATTAATATTTAAATCCAGTAATCAACTACCCTTAATTACTCATTAATAAATTAATTATTCAATAATTAATTACCTTCATTAATTAATTCCTTGATTAATTACAAAAGTAATTATCCAAATTACTATATTAAAATAAAACATCTTTCCATAATTACATTCCAGTAATTATCAATTAAAACTTCTCTAAGAAATCCTGTTCCATAAATTACATTAAATAAGTATTATCATTAAATTATTAAATTATTTCTTAAATTAATTAAACTAAATTAATTAATTTAACAAAGAACATTATCAAAATTAATTACAATAAGTAATTAATCCCTTAATTACTTTTATAAAGTAATTATACTTAACCAATTACAATTGATAAGCTTCAATTAATTAATCTAATTAATTTATCTAAATTAATCACATTAATTAATTATTAGTTATCCTTAGATAATTGACAACATTTTCATTAATTCCTTACTTAAGTGAATTATCTTAGACTAATGATTCATTAATCATCTTTAATTATAAATTAATCCAAAACATTAATTAAAATCAAATAAATAAGTAGATTCTTAATTATTTCCAAAATAATTCATTTACTTATTAATAACTTAATTAATATTCAAAATGTATTTAAATAATACATTTCTAACATCTAATTCAACTTTTATTTAAAAATTTAAGAATGTTTAACCACATAAACATTGTCCAAATTTTAAAAAAATTTATAAACCTAAAGATAAGGAACCATCATTATTACATAAGAAAATTTTAAAAATCTAAATTACTTAATTTTTACTAAAATAAATCAAGCTTTTGAAAATAGATAGATTATTTTAACTTTTCAGTTTAAAGATAAACATTTCATAATTTATTTAAATACTTAAAGGAGAGAATTCTTTTAAATTTAAACCTTTATTTGAAATCATATTCATGTTCAAATTCTACTTAAAAACATTTCCTGTCCAATATTTCAAAAATTTCAAAAATGTTTTGAATTCAAACTGATTTCAAAGTAAAATTGAATTCATACTTAAAACTTGATTTTAAAACTAAATTTTAAATCTGGCCTAAAATTTAAAAGTTTCATTTTTAAACTTTGAATTCAAAAGTACTCTTGAATCTAATTCAAACTTACACCTAAATTTGAATCTTATTTTAAAAATTGAATTCCTATTTTTAAAAAAATAAAAATAAAAACAAAACTGGTTTTAAATAATTCTGGATTCAAAGAATCCGGAAACTTACATTTTTACACATGATTTCAAATTTAAGTTTAAACCTTACTTTAAATTTAAATTCTTCATTTTTAAACTTTTTGAATTCATAAGGCTTACTTGAATTTAATTCAAACCTACACTTTAATTTAAATCATACTTTTAAAAAATTTTGAGTTTCCCAGATTTTAAAAAAAACACAACTGCACAGATTACAACCTGTACAACTAACCCCGAGACCACCATCTAAATACTTCGGATTAATACACTTCCAACTCCGAGTCACAACACATAATACACGAGGGTGACTTCGAGTCTCCAAAACCTGAACACCCAGAGTTCACCAGAGACAACCAAACACTGCGCAAATGCGACCACTGCTCCGGCTACTTCCAGCATCCTTCACCAACCTCTCCAAGAAGCCATCCATCCTTCATCTTGATAACAACGACCAACAAGATCCTCTGCAGCTTGAAATCAGATTCAAGCAAAAAAAAAAACAGCAACCTGAAGAACTTCACCACAACATACCAAACCTGACAATCATCACAACAACCCACTCCGGCCATCTTATGGACTCCAACTCCGGCCATTGCTCCACCTATACCCCCTCTACCAAACCCCAAAACCTCAGGCCACTCGAATCACCATAGAGTTCATGCAGTTACAAGTCTTCCATCACTTTACAACTAGGGTTCAAACCTCAAAATCCATTCTTGCCATCACCACAACTTTCTGATCAACTATTAGGAATTTTCCCCCTACTTCCCAGTTATTCTTACACCTCCAGAAGGAATTCCAGATTCCAAAATTTATTTTATGATTTGATACCCCAAAATCCCAAATTACTGCACAGACCTTAATTTCTATCTCCTCAAAAGATTTAAAATTGTGATGCTTGTTTTAATAATCATGTTTTTAAACATGCATTAAAGTTTTTAAACTTGTTTTGAATAATTTTAAGATGTGGACAATCTTACTTTTTTTGAAACTATTGTCTATTGTTTTTTTTTATTTCCAGAAGTAACAGATTTTACTCTTCTAAAATAAATTTTTTACAAATCCTAAATCTATGCTACACAAACTCAAATTTGTTTACATAATAATTCCTAACTAAGATTCAGACATAAATAAGTGGATTTGTATTTAAAATCCTAATAAGAACAGAGGCACGACTGTTAAAACAAATCGCACCACATTTTTCTGCATATTCAAAAAAAACACAGCACATCCAACTACAACAGTCAAAACATACTCAATTCTATCAGAACTTATGCATAGATAAATTCGATACAACCTATAAATAGTGATGTTGCTTACTAAAAGAAAGAACATAGCAGTTATCTTTTTTTTTTTTACTAATCACTTATTTGATTTTCTTATTTGAACAACAATTTAAATTAAACTTTAATTTCTGCAAATCTTGATAGCTTGGTTTTTTAAAAGAAGAAACTGTTTTTAAAACAGAAAATTTACTCACCTATAAAATGAGCAACAGAAAGCATTCCAGATGCAAGTCACCCCTGCAGCCTGAATTCCAATGCATTGATTGAATTTGTGCTTGCTCCTAGTTAGAGTTGATTATAACATGTTGTTTGCATGCTTTGAAATTGCATGCAGACCCATTTCTTTGCTTGAGTTGATCTTACAGGTTGAAGATATTTTGTTTGCAGGTTAAAAGAATTTGCAATTTGGGTTTTCAGATTTTAAAACTTTTGTTTGTAGATCTTAATTGAATTTGGGTTGAGGAATTTTAGAGTAAAATGGATTTTCAGTTTTCTTAATTCTGAATTTAGATTCATTATAGGAGATAAAGTGTTTGAAACAAAAATATTTGTTTAAGTTTTTATCTAAAATAATAAATTCAAATATTGATTTAGTAATGCCACTTGTTATTTAGATATGAAGATTAATTACAAGTTTCCATTTAAAACATGAAGCTTAACACATGTATGATAAAGATATAAAGATGAATTTCTTTGTTTTTTTAAAAATGTTTTAATTTAAGATAAAACCAATCTAATTTAAACATAAGATGTTTTGTATGTTTATTTAGATTTAATCTTTAAATTATTACAAATGAATTATCTTTACATATTTAAATATTTGCTTGAATATTTTTAAAAATTATTTAAAACTAATTTTCAAAAGAGAAACTTTTAAAAAGAAAAGAATAATGTTGAATTATATTTTATTCCAAAGTTTTCCAAACCAAAATATTATACTTTAATATAAATAAACTAAATTTATTTCAAAACAATTTTAAGATAAAACAAAATAAAATTTATTATAAAATACAATTTTTAACTATTATATATTTATAACAAAATATTTACTTTAATTTCTTTTTAAAAAATAAGAGAGGTTTATAAATTGACTTATGAAAAGTTCCGATACTAATTTCAATTTAATTTAATCAATTCATAAATTATACACATATATATTATAGATTTGGAAATATCCTTTATTAGATTTAAATTTAAAATTTAAAATCAAAAACTCCTATTTACAATGTATACATTTACACATTATAAATAAAATGTTTTTAAATTAGCTTAGAAAGAAAATTTTATCATTTAAATATTTTTAACATTTTAAAACAATAAGATTCTCAAATTAAATTATTATTATTATAAATTTTGAAAAGAATATCATTTATCAAACTAAATAATTATAAATTTTCAAAAGAAAATTATGTTTGAATTGGATTATTAAATCAATATTTCACACTTTAAAATAATTATAAATGAAATTATTAAACAAATATTGCCCAAATTTCCGGGAAATCACATTCCTCCCCCTTAAAAGAATTTCGTCCCCGAAATTTAAAAGCAAAGGTAATTTAATAATCTCATTAAAGATTTTACTTAAAACACAAGCATATATCAAACATATGCTAACAATCAAAACAACTAATTCAACCAATCAAACAAATCTAGTTATCCAGACAAATTCCAGATAAAATTCTACCGAGTTTCCCCGAGTATATATATATATACCAGGATACTCGCTCTAGAGAATCCAAACAATCAATACTAAGTAGCTCCAAAGCTCCTATACAACTATATCTACAACACTAGACAAGATATCAGACTACAAACGAGTCTGACTCAACAACCAAAACTCCAGAGCTACTGGTTCCACAACCAGGGATAGATCATACACGTATTCCCTCAGAGATACGCGAAACTCATCGAATTCCAGTTATCCAAACTGGCAATCCAATCCTGTAAATCAATTACTTAACCCTTGAGAGAAAACATAAAGATCCAATCTCTTATCCACAAATCTTTCCTGTCGATCCTGGGCTGCCTTCAACCTTCTAGATCAATCCAATCCATCACACAAACTCTACTACAGATATCAGAAGACTTCAGATAAACTACACTTATTCGGAAAACAGAACAGATGCCCAAGACATCCAAGTCTCAAGATTAAAGTGAATTTCCCGTAGAAATCCTCTAATGCAAGACAAAACACAAATTCCCAATGAATCGGTGTTGCTTCTATTCTGGAATAGCTGCGACCATGCTTCCACTGCGCAACTCTGATTTGAGAATGCTGTTGATGAACACAAGTACAAACTTGATCATCTTATCCCGAAAACATTGTTCATCAAATTCCATAAAATCTCCAAAAACCAAGTCGAAACAAAACTCAATCTCCTTATGCGGATGCAAAACTTAACTCCTTCGAAGACATCCAGAAAATATCAAACCACTTCGATAACTCAAACATCTTCTAGGTATGCTTTAATCCAAACAAAGATTACTCAGAAAACTTCCGGATCATCGCAAGTCACTTTTGCGATTCTACTCAGTCCAGATTCTAAGAAATCGTTCTCTCTTCAATAATCAGAACAGCCAAGCCTTCAAATCAAAAAGGGAAACTAGTGGTCGACCTTCAACCACAAACATCACACCCAACTGAGCTTCTAGAAGAAACGGACAAGCTTTACCGTCTGCCCGGCCTACTGACAAAAGAATCACAGAGACTTCAGAACCATCAAAGAAACAGGCCACTCACCTTTTATTTTTCCCTGTTCGCTGGGAAGCGGGCCTCCGAAGAGGGCTTTTCACATTTCGACTCACGGGAGTGTATCACCGTTCACGGTGAAATGTGTGCCTCTGAGTAGGGTTTTTGCCTGGAAGTTTGGAGTTTCTTTCTCTGGTTGGACGGATTCACGGGAGTGTATCAACTGATCAGTCCGCAACATTGTATTGAGAAAGATCTCTCTTTTTCTGGTTTGGCCCGCTCGAGGTCTTTTAGCATTTCAACTGTGGTGAAATGGGCCTCCGAGGAGGGCTTTTCACGTTTCAACACTTGGAAGTTTTATTTCAATCTCGGTGAAATGTGTGCCTCTGAGTAGGGCTTTTGCCTGGAAGTTTCGAGTTTCTTTCTCTCGGTTGGATGGACTCACGGGAGTGTATCAACCGATCAGTCCGCAACTTTGTATCGAGAAAGATCTATCTTTTTCTGGTTAAGCCCGCTCGAGGTCTTTATCCTTCGAAGAGTTGTGCCTCTGAAGAGGTCTTGTGCCTCCGAAGAGGTCTTTTGCTGTTTGATGCTTGCTCGCCCATGTCTCTTTGCCATCTATTCATGTTGGCGATCCCCGTTATCTTTTTAGTTTCCCTTATCCAAAGAAATATACTTCATAGTTAAGCGAGTTGGTGGTGGTAGACACAGGCTATTTAACTGGTCGTTTGTTTGTACAAACATTTGCAGTTAGTTAGAAATGGTCCACTTTCATCCACATCGCTAACTTTTGTTCAAAGCACTTCTTTTGTAGGATTTGAGTATGGAAATTTTGAATGGTTTAGCGTTTGCTTGCTGGGTGATGTCGGAGATTGCTTGGTCTTGCGATGGGTAAGCTTTTTTTTTATGGCCTGCATTATTAAATCGACATTTTAGTAACACAATTAACGTATTTTATATGTCGAAATAAAACAAATCAGTTTATAATAGTAGAGAACACAAGATTTATAGTGGTTCGGCCAAAAGCTGGGCCTACATCCACTTTATAGATTTTCATTATTCACTTGCTTTACAATTGCTTTCAATACAAGACTCGTATATTAGTAATTCTTTTACAACATTTCAGCAAAGCTTTTAAGTAAAATATGGACGCAAATGATTGCTGTTCAAAGCTCTTAGGATTGGTTCTCCTTCGACAGTTGTGAGTTTGAATGTGCCATCAAGGAGTTTCACGCCTATAACATATGGCCCTTCCCAGTTTGGCCCAAACACAGCTATGGCTGTCATAATTCTCTTCAGGACTAAGTCTCCAACTTCAAAGCTGCACTGACGAACTTTGGAATTGAAGTGTCTGGCTATTCTTTGCTGGTGAGATGCAATTCTAATCCTAGCCTCTTATCTTCTTTCATCGAGGAGGTCAAGTGCTTCCAATTGCAATTTTTCATTGTCATCTTGGTCAAAATGGATCCTTCTGTGTGAGGGGACTTCAGCTTCCACTGGAATCATCGCTTCTGATCCGTATGCCAATGAAAATGGAGTATGCCCAGTCGCAGTTTTGTGGGTGGTTCTGTATGCCCATAGTGCAAGCGGTAACTTATCGACCCAACCACCTTTTGCTTTTTCCAGCTGCTTTTTGATGGTTGATTTGATGATTTTTTTTACTACTTCCACTTGCCTGTTTGCCTGCGGATGAGCCACTGCTGAGAAGCTTTTTCGGATCTTGAATCGTTTGCAGAAATCTTGGAACTCCTCACTTTCAAACTGAGTACCATTGTCTGTGATTATCTTCTGAGGCACACCATACCTGCAAATGATATTTTTAGTCACAAAAGTTATAATTTTCTTAGAGGTAATAGTAGCCAATGGTTCGGCTTTAGCCCATTTAGTGAAGTAATCAGCAGCAACGATAGCATATTTAATCCCCGATTTGGCAGTCGGCAAAGGCCCAATGAGATCTATTCCCCAGATAGCAAACGGCTATGGACTGACCATTTGTGTTAGCTCAGTGGAAGGTGCTCTAGGAATTTTAGGGAATCTCTGGCATTTATCACACTTTCGGGAATAGTCAGCAGCATCCTGATTAATTTCTGGCCAAAAGTATCCATAACGGAGGGTTTTCTTTGCTAAAGTTTGACCACCTGTATGATCCCCACATTCCCCTCCGTGTACTTCAGTCAGAATTGTCTTAGCTTCTTCCTTTGTCACGCATCGGAGTAATGGCATTGAAAATCCTCGTCTGTACAAACGACCATCTTGAACTATATATCTGGAGGCTTTCCTCATCAGCTTTTGTCTTTGTTTTGAACTTTCTGGCAAAGAACCATTAAGTAAATATTCAAGTATCGGAGTCATCCATGATTCTTGCTCTTGGGATACATCCATAATCCAATCTACATCCATTTCATCTGTGCTTGGAGCTGACAAGACTTCGACGGGAACTAATCCCAATAGTTGAGCTTCACCAGTACTCGAATACTTTGCAAGAGAATCTGCTTTCATGTTCTCTTCTCGGGGTATATGGTTTATTGAATAACGGTCAAAATCTTGAAGGAGCTCCCAGGCTTTTGATAAATAGGCGGGTAGATTCCCTCCTTTAGCTTGAAATTCCTTCTTGACTTGGCAGACAATAAGTTGAGAATCACTGAAGATCTGCAATGCCTTAATGTTTAGTTCTTTAGCGATCCTCAAACCAGCAATGAGGGCTTCGTATTCCGCTTCATTGTTTGTCGAAGGGAATTCTAGTCTCAGCGCATAACATAGCGATCGCCCTTCTGGGGTTTTAAGACAACCCCTGCTCCGGAACAGTAATCATTCCTTGCGCCATCAACATACAATTTCCATTGGATTGGGACACCCTTAGTGACTTCTTCCTCACTATCACCCTTATCTGTACATTCTGCGATGAAATCTGCCAAAGCTTTTCCATTGATTGCTTTCCGGGGATGGTAAGTGATGTCATATTGGCCGAGTTCAATATTCCATTTCAAAAGACGGCCCAAAGTCTCAGGACGGAATAGGACTTGCTTAGAGGTTGATCAGTGAGGACTTTGATGGGATGAGCTTGGAAATACGTCCTCAATTTTCTTGATGCGATCAACAAACAATAGGCGAGCTTTTCCAACCTTGAATAGTTCATCTCTGCCCTAGTGAATCTTTTTCTGATATAATAAACTGGGCGTTGAATCCTTGCGTCTTCCCGTACCAACACTGCACTGAGAGCATGAGAAGAAATTGCCAAATATATGAAGAGATCTTCACCACTGTCAGGCTTTGAAAGTATCGGAGGCTCTTCCATATGACTCATCAAGTGCTTTCTGACATTCAGGAGTCCACTCAAAGTTTTTTCTTCCTTTCTTCAGAGCATCAAAGAACGGAATGCATTTGTCCGTGGCTTTCGAAATGAACCGACTTAAGGCAGCAACCTTTCCATTGAGACTTTACAATTCCTTCTTCGTTCTAGGAGCCTTGACCTCTCTCAGGGCAGTGATCTAAGCTGGATTAGCTTCAATGCCCCTAGCGCTCACAATGAAACCCAAAAACTTTCCGGACTCCACTCCAAATGAACATTTCAAGGGATTAAGCTTCATTCTGTACTTTCGGAGTACTGCGAACATCTCTGCCAAGTGATCCATGTGGTCCACTGCTTTCTTAGACTTCACTAGCATATCATCAACATAAACTTCCATTGTCTTGCCAATCTGTGGTTTAAACATGGCATTAACAAGCCTTTGGTAAGTTGCCCCTGCATTCTTGAGTCCGAAAGGCATGACCTTGTAGCAGTAGAGTCCAACATCTGTGATGAAGCTTGTATCCTCTTGATATGGCTCATGCATCATAATCTGGTTATATCCGGAGTATGCATCCATAAAAGATAACAATTCATACCCTGCCGTCCCATCCACCAACTTATCGATCCTGGGCAGCGGGAAACAGTCTTTGGGGCAGGCCTTGTTCAAATTTGAAAAGTCAATGCATACTCTCCACTTTCCGTTAGCTTTTTTCACCAGCACTGGATTTGATACCCAATTTGGACAAGTAGATTCTCTGATGAAACCGTTCTCCATGAGCCGATCCATTTCTTCTTTTAATGCTGCTGTCCTCTCTGGACCCTGGGTTCTTCTTTTCTGTTTCACAGGTGTAAACTTTGGGTCAATGTTCAGAGCGTGTACTGCAATCTCTGGGGATATTCCACACATGTCAGCATGAGTCCAAGCGAATACATCCAAATTTGCCTTCAAAAACGAAATCAGAACATTCTGAACCGTTGTGTTGAGTTGTGAACCCACATTCAGCACTTTGTTCGGGTCCTTTGGATCAACGGATGCCGGCACTGTTACCTCTACCAGTACTACCCTATTCTCACCTGCACTGGCTTTCCTTGTATCCATCTCTCTTCGTGCAGCACTACATTCACCAGTGCAGGGTCCACCCTGTAATTGCTACAAGGTTGGTTCTTTGGTGCGGACTGGAGCCCCCACACCTTTTCCCATCTCTCTTTTCCTTGATTCACGCAGCTCTGTAAGATAACATTCTCGTCCCGCATCTTGGTCTCCTTTAATCACGCCAACTCCATTATCCGTGGGGAATTTTATGGTCAGGCACCACGGGGCAGGAACAGCTTTAAATGCAGGAAGAGTTGGTCGGCCTAAAAAGGCATTGTAAGCAGAGAATTCTTCAACAATTATAAAGGTTTGCTTTCGAGCCACCTTCCTCGGTCCTTTTTCGATTTCTACAAACAAAGCTATGGTCCCAATCGGCTGTTTGGGTTCTCCAGCAAACCCAGCAATCTTAAGTGATGAAGCTTGAACGTCAGCCATTGGAATTTTTATTTGATCAAAGGTCTTCTTGAAGAGGATGTTGCATGAAGCTCCACAATCAACTTGAACTCTTCTCACATTTGCCGGCCCAATACCAGCGGATATGACCAAAGGATCTATGGTCGGAGCTTCGATACCCAAAGAATCCTTGGCACTGAATACAATATCTTCTGTGGAAGTCTTTTGTTGCTTTAAAGGCGCATCATTCTCTAAAACAAAAACATTCTCTTCAACTGGTACAAGCCTCAAGGCCCGGGCATACCTTTCCATCTCGCCCCAGCTTTTGCCTGTTGGGTGAGGTCCTCCAGTAATTATATTGATGACAGGTCTTTCCGATTCATGTTATACAGCCTTCTCACTTGAGCCAGGACGGTGAGCGGAAACTTGTTGTCCTTAAGTCGACGAGGCTGGGGGATTTCTATTTCTTTTCACATACTGCTGGAGTTTGTTTTCCTTCAAGAGTTGTTCAATTACTTCTTTCAACTGACGGCATTCGTTGGTGTCATGGCCGGGCTGGTTGTGGAACCGGTAGAACCTTCCACTTTTTTCCATCTTAATCCCAATTCTCATTTTAGGTGGTGTCGGATAATTGACATCATCCTTGGTCGCAAAGAAGATGTTCTCAGGGGTATCGGTCAAGGGTGTGAAATTGAAAGAACGGCCTTTCTTAGCATCTCCCTGTTTCTTTCCACCATCATTTCCCCTTTTCTGAGTGTTAGGTTCGTTCTTGTTCGAAGGAGCACCATTGTTCCCAGCTCCTGCTGATACCACCTTAGCCGGTGTTTGGAGGCTCTCCAAGCGCATGAATTCATCCGCTTTCTTGTAGAATTTGTCAAGTGAGTTTGGTTCTTTCATTTTCAACCATTTTTCAAATTCACTCGACTTGTCAATCGCCCTCATCAAGTATGTTAGCACATGCGTGGCTCAGCATTATCTACCTCGGCCAATGCTATGTTAAAATGATTTAAAAATGATCTGATAGATTCTCCCGGATTTTTCTCTAGACTTGACAGCGACATTATATCCTTTGCTTTAGAAGCGTACAATCGAAATTGCTCCTTGAATTTCCTAGTCAAATCAGAGAATTGATCAATGGACCTGATTGGCAGCTTTGTAAACCACAATAGAGCCACACCTTCAAGATAAACCGGGAAATATCGACACTTGATCTCATCAGACGCTCTGGCACCTGTCATATGCCAGTCGTACTTGCACAGAAACTCGTTAGGATCACTCGTCCCCTTGTAGGCCGGAATAGTAGGGGGAACGAATTTCCTTGGGAACTCTTCCTTCAAGATCTTTTCAGTAAATGGAGTTTTGCTTGGAGCAAAACCCCACTCTTTCTCATCTTCATCTTTTCGCATATTTTCCTTCATGATTTGACGAACCATACCCAAAAAATACTCTCATCCACTCTCTCTGAATTCTGGCTTGACAATCGTTCACGGAGGGTTGGCTGTGGCCCTGATCCTCCAGCTTGAGGAGGAGTCCTTTCCATAGGGTCTGCGGCTCTTTGAGAAATGTTCCCTTCAACATTCTGAACTCCCACAGTAGGGTTCCCATCATTATTAACCGGTTGACGATTTGCTCCTAGCAGATCATTCAACTTACTTAAGATCAGGGCATTCTGAGCATTCTGAGCTTCCAACTGCGCATTCTGAGCATTCAATTGTTATTTCAACCCCAAAACTACGGCGTCCAATTCTGCTCGCGTAACTCCAACAGTTGGAGCTGCTTGACTTGAAGGAGGAGAGGTAGTAGTATTCTCCTCAACATTGTCGGATCTTACAGAACATCGTTTTCTCCCAGGAGCCATTATTTCCAATAAACTTCTGGTTTTTAAAGAAATCCTTTCAACAATCCTTCATGGAGCAATAGCGGAAATATCCTAAGTTGGGTTCTCAGTGAAAGCACCAAAAATGTTAATGCTTAAAATCGAACGCTAACACCCCTGTGTATATAGAGATTGAGTGAAAGCACCACCCGTGAGCACGGGAACTACAAACAAGTAGAAAAGTCACAGAGAAAGCAGAAAAGACAACAGTTTTTATAGTGGTTTGGCTTTAAGTAAGCCTACGTCCACTCCAATCCTCTTTATTACTAAATCAATTACAACTTTACAACAATCTCCAATTACGATACGGATGAGACAAACAACTAGAACTTCGATGTAGAAGAATTCTTTGAATCCATGTTGATTGCGTTAGATTCCCTCTTGAAGTTTGTTGAAATGCCTTTCGTATTTGAAGTGTTGAGTGAGTCGAGAATTCAGCAGAGTATCGTCGTTTCTGAAATGAGCCAAAAGATCCCCCCATGCTTGAGGTAAGTTGGTATTTATAGGGAAATTTCCCCCTTGGGTCGTAAGTCGTCACCGACCTATGGTGGGTCATGGACGACTTATCTAGCCAAACCCCATGGTTTCACAAAGGTTCTGTTGCATAAGTCCCAAGTCGCCCCCGAGTCAACACAACCTTGTATAAGTAATACGGCATCAGGCTTATATTTAGTAGCTTTAGGTCGTGGACAACTCAAGCTAGGTCGTGGGTCGTGAGTCGTGAATGAGTTAACTGGAAAGTCGCAAGTCATGGCTTAACTGGAAGTCTTGAATCGTGTACGAGTTAAGAGGCCACTGTGCCAAGTAGCTGCATCGGACTTGTCTTCCTTTGCCTATGTCGTGAATGTTCTAGCATAGGTCGTAAGTCGGTAGCGACCCCAGTGTAGTTCGTGATCTTGTGCCTGTCTTGAACACTTAGGACGGCAACTTCCCTGGACAGTTAGATCGACATCTACCTTAGGCCAGCATCCTTGTTAGATCGGTAACCCACCTAAGCCTTAGGTCGGTACCCCCTCAAATCTTAGGTCGGCATTCCTGTTATGTCGGCATCCTCTAAGGCGCTAGGCCGGTACCCGTGTTAGGTCGGTAGCCATCTTAGGTCGGTAACTTTTGTTGAGGTATTAGGTCGGCATCCATCTTAAGCCTGTTAGGTTGGTACCCCTCTTAGGTCTTAGGCCGTTAGATCGACATCCATGTTAGGCCGGCAACCATTTGGGTCGGTAATCTTTCAAGTCGTTGAGTCGAAACCGGGGCGGAGTTAACAGTTAGCAACCATGGAATTAGCGTTCCGTTTGTGATACACGTGTTGGTGAGCTTTATGCTCCCATTTGTGATAGGCCTTTCCCCCTTTTTGTGATTTCTGGATTTCTTGAGATGATTTCTAGAATTTGTGCTTCACCAATTTTCATGATTTTCATTGATAACTTTTATCAATATTTGTGCATTTGTGAATTTGTGCGTCATTGACTTTTGTGATTGATATTGATATAATCGTCAATATTTATGGTTTGGTGAACGAAATAAAGAGTATGACATTTCTTTTGATCCTTGAGAAGGTTTTTGTGATATTGATTAATCTCTTGTTGATTTTCAATTACTTATTTATCACAGCTTGGCATTGTGATTATTATGGGTTTAGTCATACCTCTTATTCTATATCGTTTCGTCTGCTATTTATAGCTAGACTGATCCGTTTATTATTTTCTTACTAAATAATATTCAGGTCAGACTGAGATGTTACGGGTGCTTCAGCTTGACTTCTCACTTGGGATTGGTTTCTCTGACTTATGGCTAACTACTTAGATTAGTGGTTTATTTTGGTGTACACGTTTGAGATATAGACTCTATGATGCATACTTATTCTTTTGTGTAGTTCTTGTAACTATTCTTTTGTGATAGTGTGGTCTTGCTTGACTACTACTCTGATGAACACTTTTATGTGTTATATATATTTATATCTATTTCCGCCTTTGTGATATGAATTATCTGTGACTGATTTGTGTTATGTTTATTTCTATATTTGTTTCCAAAGACATAATAGCCACTATGTAGTGCCTTGAGTTTGTGTCGGTATGTCGGATGTCCTCTTGAAAAGAATGCAAGTTACGTTTTACCTGGCATATCGGTACTCCCACAAAGCAATTATACAGATGGTCGCTCCTCAACAGCCTTATTCTCCGTGCTAGTTGACGGCATTACACCGTAGTGTCCTTGGCTAGCGTGGGTATAGAGGTGTGGCATCACAGCTTGGTATCAGAGCCAAACTTCGGAACAATGTAGAATAATTTAACAAGGATCATCGTCCTAAGTCCATCTTTGGAGTCGTGCTTTAGGATTTTATTCGGGTCTTCGTACCGTCCTATCCTAATTTCTTTTATGATTCCTTGTTTTATCTATCAAGGTTTCTTGATATTTATTTTGAGAATAACTTTTCCCCTTCTTTCTTTTCTAAAGGAAGGGAAATGGTTAGTTATAGCAGTCCTAGCGCTGGTCAATCCAGTAGCCCTTCTCTGGATTGCGCATTTATGTCTGCCCAACAACTTTTGGATCTTGTAAAGAATCAAGAGTTTATCTTTGCTTTGAGTAAGAACCCCGAAATGGTTCTACCTTTGAAACTTGAAGTTTCTTTCAATCAGCTTGTGGATGTTGCCCTTCTTCATGGAGAGATTGGTAAAGGAAGTGTTTGTGATATTGGGACTTCCAAGAAAAGGCATATTAAGTTCAAGAGCCTTAATCCCAATAAGAGAGTGAAGCAAACTACTTTTGTAGGAAAGAATCCAATCCCCAAGTCGTAAACAATGCTACAATTGTGGTTCCATGGACCATTATGTAATTAAGTGCCCGAAACCCCTCTATTGCCGCTATTGCAAAGGCTCGGGTCATTACTTATCTTCATGTCCCAAACTCCCTAGCAAGAGGGAGGGAAAGTTGAAAGTCGTGCAAGCCCCTTGTGACACTTCTCTTGGTCAAGGTATTTTACATTCAATCCTTGATGCTATTGTTTTATATCGTGATCTTTCTATTTGAGTTCTTTTTGATATGGGTTCATCTCATTATTTTTATATCAAAAGAACTTGTTGATTCTTTTCCTTTAAACGTTTCTGTGCTTGTTGACTTCTTTGAGGATTGCGAATCCGGATGGTAGATCCGCAACACTCAATTTGCTTTTTATTGATGTCGAAATTATTTTATGTGATTTTTCTATCCGAGCCGACTTTTACTTAGGCTTCGGAATCGATTTTTGGTAAGGATTGGCTTATTGCGAAGTCTATATCCTACTTTCCGTGTGGACTATTCATCTTCGACATTTTCTATCTGTTAAGCAGATTTCTATTTCTCTTTGTGATTTTGATTCCAATTTGATGGCATCATTTTATTCTTTAAGCCTTCATGACAAGGAAAGTGTTGTTTCTCTTATCTAAATAGTTTGTGAAACTTTCCGGTATTTTTGAGTTTGTCTTAGGATTATCGCCTAAGAAATCTTTTGTGTGGTGTTAAGGTCTTTCTAGTTCGACCTTGCCACTGATTTTCATTTGGCTACGAGTTGCGGGAGTTAGCGTCCACTTACCGCATTCCGCACTCGTTACGATTCTTATGAATGACTTATTATATCATTCAGTTTGTCCAGCTTATTTCATCCATTTTATAAGCCGAGTATTCTATGAGTATTTCGATGAGACATTTTTGTGTTTATTGATTCTGGATGAAATTAGCAATTTAAAATTTCTGCAAATCTTTTTCATAAGATTATTTATAAGTAGAAATAGGATTTCTGTTTTTAGAACGAACAAAGAGAATTTTCAAAAGTTTTTAGAAACATGTTTATCCTATAAAAGATGATTTTGTGATTGTATTGCCCATTTAGTGTTTTAAGAATTCTGGTCGATGCGCCTGATAAACGTTATCGATAGGAATTTCCTAAACGCTTTGATGAGACAGTCAGACACGATATATTGACTTGTAAAAATGTAAATTTTTCTAGAAAGATTATTACATAAAGATAAATGTAATTTTGAAAGTCTTAACTTTTCAGGAAAGAAGATTATTTTAAAGAAATTCTTTCTTTTCGATACTCTTATTCTTGTGATTCCCAAAGGGAACCAAGACTTTATCTTTTGTACCAATGCTTATCGTATTGGTTTGGATATCGTTCTCTTGCAAAAGATAACGTGCTATCACTTGTGCTTCTAAATCATTAAAAGCCGATTGAGACTAGGTATGCCACTCATGATCTAGTGATCGCAGCTATTGTTTTCGCTTTAAGAGTTTGGCATCATCATTTTTGGGGGAGAAATTTGTTCTCCACCTGCATCATAAGTCTTTGAAATATTTATTTTCTCAAAAGGAACTTAATTTGCGTCAACAACGTTGGCTCGAGTTCCTTGCTCCTTATGATCTTGATATTCTTTATACCCTCGGTAAGGGAAATCGCGTTGCAGATGCACTTAGTCGAAAGCAACAAGCGGTTGTTTCTTTGATGATATCCGAATGGAACGATCTCGAGATTTTATCCACTTGTGAGATTCGAGAGCGCGTATCCGATTTATGCTCATCACTTGTTTTATGTAGCCTTGAGGCTCATCCTTCTCTTTTAGACCGCATTCTTGAAGCTCAAAGGCTAGATCCCGAATTGGCTCTTCTTGGCCAAAATATTAAGGATAAAATTGATATCGAAGGTTTGAAAGACTTTGATATTGATTCTCGTGGCGGCATTCGGAAATTTGGTACACTTATCATGCCAAATATTAGTGATCTTTGAAAAGACATCTTAGAAGATTCCCATCATTCTAAATTTACCATTCATCCCAGTAGTGGTAAATTGTACGTGGATATGAAGCGACTTTATTATTGGGAGGGAATGAAACTTGACATCGCTAACTTCATTAAGTGTTGCATGACTTGCCAACTCGTTAAGGCCGAACATCAAAGGCCCGGTGGGTTATTGCAACCTTTAGAAATTCCAATTTGGAAGTGGGACCAAATTTCCATGGATTTTATTGACGGCCTTCCTCGTTCTCGTTGGGTCATGATAGCTTATGGGTGATCGTTGGAAGACTTACTAAATCCGCCCATTTTATTCCCGTTCGGTCCAACCGAACCGTTCCACTTTTGGCCAAACTCTTTGTTAAAGAGATTGTTAAAATGCATGGAGTTCCTACTTCTATTGTTAGTGATCGCGATCCATTTTTTACTAGTGGATTTTGGAAGAGACTTTAAAAAGCTTTGGGAACGAAGCTTAATTTTAGCACCGCTTATCATCCCCAGTCTGATGGACAAACCGAACGTGTGAATCAAACTCTTGAAGATCTTCTTCGTGCTTGTGTGCTTGATTTCGGTGGAAGCTGGGAAGATCATATTCCACTTGTTGAATTTTCCTATAATAATAGCTTCCAATCTAGTATTGGTATGGCACCTTTCGAGGCACTCTATGGAAGGCCATGCCGATCTCCTTCTTGTTGGCTTGAGGCCGGTGAGAAGCTAGTTTTAGGTCCAGACTTTATTCGTGATTCCACAGAAAAGATTGAACTTATTCGACATAGGATGAAAGAAGCCCAGAGTAGACAAAAATCCTATGCCGATAATCGAAGAAGGAAATTAGAATTTTCTGTTGGAGATCTTGTTTTTATTAGTGTGTCACCTATGAAAGGTGTTGTACGTTTCAGTCGGTCGGGAAAGTTAGCACCCCGATATATTGGGCCATTTCCTATCACTGAACGTATTGGTTCCATGGCTTATCGCCTATCATTACCGGCTCGGTTTTCTGCCGTGCATGACGTGTTTCACGTTTCTCAATTACGGAAGTGCCTTCGAGATTCCGATTCTATTCTTGAGCCCGGTGTTGTGGAAATGATTGAAGTTTCGCCTAATTTAACTTATGAGCAACATCCTATTCGTATTATTGCTTCGAAAGTCAAACGGCTTCGAAATAAAGATGTTCAGCTTGTGAAAGTCCAATGGTCTTCAAATCCTAAGGATTGCTCTTGGGAATCTAGAGAATTCATCGAGCTAACGCATCCAGACTTACTTTCTCATGCTCTTTATGGTGAATTTCTTACTTCAAAATTCTTTTGTGTTGATATGCTTTTATGGTTGTTACTGTATATCTTCTTCCTAAATATTGCAAGGACGCAATTTCTTTAAGGAGGGGAGTCTGCAACAACCCGCATATTTATCGATTTTTATATTTTTATATTTTATTTAAAAATTTTATCGATACTCGGAATTTAGTCTGAAAAGCTACTTTTTGCATACGGTCAAATTAGGACTCGGGACCACTTCCATTGAGTTCAAAACGCCGTTTGCGATCTTTTTAAGTATAAGCTTTGATATGTTTGGAGTTAGAGGAATTTTGCCACTTTTCACTTAGGGCTTTGGTTTGGGCCGAACCCATTAATCACTTACTAACTCAGTCCCAACCCCTTCTCCTCTTCATTACTTTATTCCTCATTTCCTAATACTCAAGCTTTTATAACAATGGAGAGTGGAAGAGGAAATTAAAACTCCAAGCCCAAATCTTCATTAGCAAATCCAACTTCTAGCTCCAAATTCGAGAGAACCCATTGGTAAGCATCCTCTTCTTCTTCTCCAACTCTTTCTCCTTTCAATTTTAGAAAATTCCTAAACCTAATTTGGAAAATATTTCTCTTTTAAAGCTTAGAATCAAGCTTCTTGAGTTGGATTTGAAGAGTGGTTGATTCTCCATTGCTTTCGAGCTTCTTCTTCATTTGTTTGGGTTCAAAGGTGAGATTTTTATCTCACATCTTAGTCTATAATTATCTTCGATTGTTAGGTATGAATTCCTAACACTTATTCTTGTGCAATTGATTTTGGTTTGGATTGGTTTGGTGTATATTCCAATTTTTGGTGTTTTGAAATCAAAATCTATAAAAATCCTTTTATGGATATTTGAACATTGATATTTGAGGCGTATCGAAGAGCCGTTAAGACTGGGTTGTCGCTTGGCGTAAATCTTTAGTCGTCGTCACTCGATCGATCGCTTCCGACAATCGTTTGGCCATCTTTGGCCTAGGTTCAGGGAATGCTTGAAATTCGATTTTCAGACGTCTGAATATGTATTTTTAGACGTCTGAATATTATACTGGGAATTTTTAATCCCCAGTATTCAGACGTCTGAATTTATATTCCAGACGTCTGAATTGGTTCGAATTGAACTAGAAAGGAAATAGGCTAAAATTTAGCATTTCCAAACGTCTGAATTTATTGATACAGACGTCTGAATTCTGTCCTGGAAAGTATTTTATTTTCCAGATTCAGACGTCTGAATCATACCTTTCAGACGTCTGAATATGCCAATTTTTGCCTATTTTCCTATTTAGCTTGAGAATTCCAACATTAATCGATTCGTTTGATTTCCTTTTTGTTGTTATCATTTATTGTTGACTTTGATGACACGTTCTTCGTGATTTTTGGGAATATCCATTTCGATGGATTCGGTATCGATTTCTTTGGATTTTATTCACGTCTTCGAATGTGAATTTTAGTGATTGATTGTTCCTACAATCTTCTTTGTGATTTGTCACTTTAAAAATATAAAGGTTTTCTATACTAGTAGTAAATATCAAAACTCTTTCTTCAAATGATTTCAACACTATTTTATAACAAAGCTCGTTTTCTCTAACCGATTTCCAATTTATTAGTATATACAAACCTTTACCTCACTCGTATGAGAAATCTAATTAAACGACTTAGTAAAACAAGTGGTATGAAACGCTTGCGTATACTTCGTCGGTTTATTCTTGGCTTGTTCGATTGAATCTCTCGTGACAATTTCCTAGTGGAGATCTACAATTTGTTCGTAAATATTTAAGTTAAGCTAGTGGTTATGGGACATGAAGCTAAATTTATATATTTACTAGCTTACTGTAATTGACACTTCTCTTTGATCATGACGATCATTTTGTGATTTAGACTAGCAATTGTGCGATGTCTCTTTGTCTGCGAGGGAGACTAAACCCCGTTTTGTGGAGTTTCGACTCAAATTGGTGGGGTAGCAACCCATGGTCTTCGGGCCGTTTGTGGAGCTTCGGCTCAATTTGTGATGGTTAGCAACCGTGGAATTAGCGTTCCATTTGTGATACACGTGTTGGTGAGCTTTATGCTCCCGTTTGTGATAGGCCTTTCCCCCCTTTTGTGATTTCTGGGTTTCTTGAGATGATTTCTAGAATTTGTGCTTCACCAATTTTCGTGATTTTCATTGATAAGTTTTATCAATATTTGTGCATTGGTGAATTTGTGCGTTATTGACTTTTGCTATTGATATTGATATAATCGTCAATATTTATGGTTTGGTGAACGAAATAAAGAGTATGACATTTCTTTTGATCCATGAGAAGGTTTTTGTGATATTGATTAATCTCTTGTAGATTTTCAATTACTTATTTATCACAGCTTGGCATTGTGATTATTATGCGTTTAGTCATACCTCTTATTCTATATCGTTTCGTCTGATATTTATAGCTAGACTGATCCGTTTATTATTTTCTTATTAAATAATACTCGGGTCAGACCGAGATGTTACATGTGCTTCAGCTTGACTTCTCAGTTGGGATTGATTTCTCTGACTTTTGGCTAACTACTTAGATTAGTAGTTTATTTTGGTGTACACGTTTGAGATATAGACTCTATGAGGTATACTTATTCTTTTGTGTAGTTCTTGTAACTATTCTTTTTTGATAGTGTGCTCTTGCTTGACTACTACTCTGATGAACACTTTTATGTGTTATATATATTCATATCTATTTCCGCCTTTGTCATATGAATTATCTGTGACTGATTTGTGTTATGTTTATTTCTATATTTGTTTCCGAAGACATAATAGCCACTGTGTAGTAGCTTTGAGTTTGTGTCGGTATGTCGGATGTCCTCTTGAAAAGAATGCAAGTTACATTTTATCTGCCATATCGGTACTCGCACAAAGCAATTATACAGATGGTCGCTCCTCAACAGCCTTATTCTCCGTGCTAGTTGACGGCATTACACCGTAGTGTCCTTGGCTAGCTTGGGTATAGAGGTGGGGCGTCATAGCTAAATTTCACGTTTTGGGATGAGGAGACTAGGGTACTTGCTAACATGGTGGTGGCAAGGCTTGGGTGAGGTGGAGAGGCTTTCACGCATCCTTTTTTCATATGAATTTAATTACTAAATTTTAATTTAAAATAACCAACTTAATTATTAAAATTCACGGGTCGTTACATTTATGACTGATTGTATTTTATGACATGCCTTGAATTGATTGTCCTTTTAGATTGGCGATATTTTGTTCTATGGTTTGAGCTGTGTGTAATTTATCCATTTATTTATGATACATTTGTTTGTTATCTGTGAATTTGTGAATGAACGATAAGCGTTATAGTTTATGCCGCTTATCAACTATATATCTAAATTACCCAATTAAATCCAAATATTCGAAATAAAATTATTCGACTTATAAATTTCACTTATTAATATATAAAATCAATTAAATATACAAATTTTAATTGACAGAAATTCTGGGTGGTTACACTTATAGTCTATAAAGTACCGTAATTCCTCCATAAACTGGAGGGCTATCAGAGGGCACTCCATAGGTATGGTACAAAACAAACTCGTAGAAGGCACGCTAATGCATGTGAACACGACACTCGAGGAAACGCCAGGGTAGGTATACCAATTGCACTCCCGGACTAGTGGTAACGCATAGCAGCTACTACCGCCCACCTCGGAACACACTCTCAAATCAAAATCAAGGGCGGCCATCAAATCAATCACAAAGTCAGAATATAGTATAAAAGGAATATGCTCGATCGGAGGAATGACCTCACTTGACCCGGTATAGCTCCTCTTTTAGTCACATCTATGCTGACTCACGGAGTCAAGGTCACGTCATAATTTATACAGAAATCGTTCGCCAAACCATCCGACTGCATTTCTTGAATCTCCACCACGTACACAGTTGTTAAAGTGGTTTCCGGTATTGGCAGAGAGTATGACAATATCCGATGCCCGTCTCTTTAACAACCAGACGCTTATTTCACACCGGATGGTTTCTTTAAATTTTCAAAACCATTTCATAGTTGATATCAAAATATCATGTTCAATTCAATCCATATCACTTTTGAAAATATATTCAATTTGAAGTCATAATTACCTTTGAAATTATATTGTTTTCGAAATCATAATGCGATGACCCAGAATTTTGAGGAATATCAATTTAATAATCTGTGTTAAAAATTAAATTGATTTAATAATCTTTGTTAATAAAATTTGAATTGATTTAATAATTTTCTTTTAATTAATAATTAATTGGTGAATTTATCTTTTAAAAAGCTAATAAAATGTTTTCTATTTATAATGTGTGTGTGTGTGTGTGTGTGTGTGTGTGTGTATTTGTATATATTGAAAATAGTAATGCTTGGTTTGAATTAATAAATAAAAACTTGTTTTCAAAATCTAATATATATTTGATAATTTGGAAATTTTGATTTAAGTTAAAATTAAAACTTTTCATTGATTATTTAAAAGTTAATTATATCATTTAAATATACTTAAGGTAAAATTGTTTAAAATATATTTTTAGCCTAAGTTTAAATTTAAATAAGATTAACATAAAAGCTTTGTTTTATTTTCTTTTTAAATATTGCTTGAAATTATATATAAGAGTTTAAAAATACAATTTACGTAAGATATTAATTCTTTGAGTAATAGAAGTAATATGATAATCTCTTTTATAAATTATTTAAAATTGATAAATATGTTATTTTCAAATAATAAGTATAATGGATTATTTCTATATATAAATATAAATAGATTTTAAATGAATATAGAATTTGTTATTTTAAAAATTAAATGTGTAGTTATATATGTATATATATAACTTTATTTTTAAATTGAATTTTAGAATTTAATTAGAGTTTGAATTAATTTTGAAATTCAAAAGATGGATAATAAAATGTTTCGTATTTTAAAGATATATGTATAAGCTTTTATTTATTTATAATTTGTTTTATTACATTTTCTTTAAAAAGAAATTCATATATGTATTTACATAAGAATTAATATATTAAATTAAAAGCTTTTATTAACATTTTAAATTAAAATAAAATACTTAAAGGACAAGTGTTATCATATTTATGCTTAATATAACATGTGTTAAATAATAAACAAAGGTATATGACAAGTGTTGAATTTTAAAAAAAGTGTCATTTTTTTTTTAATTTTGATTTTTTTTTTACTTAAAATGAATCATTTCAACAAATATAGGAACATATACTTCTCATCTTGTATTCTTTTTCAAAATCAAAAGACAAGAAAGTTAAACTACTCTTCTTTTTCAAATTTGAAAATCAATTCTTCTCTCAAACCAGAAAATAAATCTAAATTCATCAACCTAAACATTTTCAATTTCAAAATCAAGCCTGCATCTTTCTTGAATCTAGAATCAAACCTGTTAATCCTCTTTAAATCAATAAACTGCAACCCATTTTTATGATTCAAAACCAAAATCAACAACCTGACCTGAGATAGAATAAAAGCCTGTAATTCATTTTCAACATCAAATGCCTCCATCTTTTCAAAACTAAAGCGAGTTCAAAGCAAACTACAACAACTCAGTTTTAAAATTTCAAAAGCAAGCATGCAAGATTTAGCAACAAGCATTCGAGTTTATTAATCAAAGGAGCAATTCAAGTTTAAAGTTTTCAAAAGCAAAAGGCATTCAAGTTTTCAAAATTTAAAATCTATTCAAGCTTTCTATCCATTTTCTTTCAGGTGAGTAATATCACTTTTAAAATTTTAAGTATATGAAATAAGGTTGCATGATTAATATCTGAAGCCAAATATGTTTGTGTGTATGTATAGTAGTGAATTTATGTGAATATTTAGATGAATGATGAATGTATGCTTGAACACCTATGTTCCTAGTTTCAAAACTCAGGATTTGACTTAAAATGCTCTATCTCTTAATATAGTCATTATTAGGATTTAGTATTTAAACAAAATTTTCTTTTTTATCATAGATTAAAGTTTAAAAAAATTTCAGTTAAAATAATTTGGTAATGTCGCTAGGAATCAAGAAAAACTGAGCAAACTTAATATAAGTCAAAACTCAAACATCTCAATTTATAAATTCAGGAATATAAATTGAACACTTAAACTAAAACATGATTTTAAAACAAAAATCATAATTTTTAGTTTGAGGATGTATATGCATTTCTTGATCAGAAATGGTGTTTTGGGGAGGTTCTGATGATCTCGAGAGTCTGGGGTGTCATGGTTCTTTCTGGAGGTAGAAGAGTGATTGGAGACTTGAGGAAAAATATCAGGGAGGCGATCAAGGGATGGTGGCGAGGGTGGTTGACCTTGGAAGATTGTAACCCTAGTTTGGTGAGGATGGACACTTTTGATCGAGGTGACGACTCTGGTGGATCGATTTCAACATAACTCAGGGAGATGATAGCATGGTGGTTGTGGAAGTTGTGGCCAGAATTGTAGACACTCTTATGGTCGGAGAAGACGAGGTTGGGTCGTTCCAGGTCTTGCTTTTGGTTCCAGGTTTGGGGTTTAATACTCGATTTTGATTTTAGGTTGTTCTTAGAGTTCCGATGATCGTAATCTGATCTGGAGATGATCGTCAACTTGTAAGGATCATCGTGGTTGATCGAAGAAGGGTGGTTGGTCAGTGCATATGCACAGTGCATATCTAGGTTCTGATGATTTTGGGTTGAGTAGTGGATTTGTATTCGAGTTTTACTCGTATTGTTTTAGGGAATTGCTCAAAGTTTATAGGGTTTGGCTCGGGGGTTTTAAGTGTGGACTCGGGTCAGTGATTGTTACAGGTTACTTAAACATGTCACTGTTTTTAAAATTTAAAATGAAATTAAAAATTGAAAGCCAAATTTAAACAAGGTTTAAATTCAAGTTTTTAAGTTTGGTTTCGAATTAAATTTGGTATCTTGGTTTGAAATACAATAATGTTTTATCAAATTTAAAATGTTTTAACAACTTTAAAATGTTAAAGTATATTTTATAAAATGATTTGAATTTAACTGTTTTGGTTTAAAACTCTTATAAATTTAATGTTTAAATGATAAGTGATGCTTTAACATTTGGATTTAAAAAGGGCTTTTTAATTATTTTTAAATTTTCTAAAGTTAAATTGTATTCATTTTAAATCTTAAATTTGAAATGAAATTTTGAAGTAAAATGTTTTCAAATGTATTTGTAAATGATAATAAAGTAATTAATAAGAATAATGTTTTTGTCTCAAAGATAATTAAGATTCAATGATTTCGAATAAGTTAAATTATTAAGGTAATTAAAGAGTAATTAATTATTTAAATTTATTAATGATTTGGATTAATTAATTTAGTAATTAAGGGATTAAATTTATTAATTAAGGTTTAAGTGATTAATTAAAGGATAAATAAATTTGTAATTAAGGATCATTAATTAGGTAAGATTTGATTTTTAATTAATGATTAGGAATTAATTAATCAAGTAATTAAGAATTAATTAAGTTACAGTTAATCACTTAATTAATTAAGTAATCAAAAATCAATTAATTGGTAATAAAGATAATTAATTTGTAATTAATAATTATTAATCTAGGCTTAATTACTTAAGAGAAGCAATTAAAGAATTGCTAATATTTAGTGAAGATCATTAACTTTGAATTAAATAATTAATTAATGTGATTAATTTTAATAATTAATTATATTAATTAAAGATAATTATTTGTGAAATTTTTAAGTATAATTACTTAATGAAAGTAATTAAGGAATTAACTACTCATTGTAATTAATTAAGTTTAATGTGATTAATTTAAGTTAATTCATCAAGTTTAATTAATTTAAGATAATCACTGGATCATTTGGTAAGTATAATTACTTAGTGTAATTTGTAAAGAATAATTACTTAGTAAAGAATTAAGATGGGTAATTACTGGATTTAATTAAATGAAGTATGGAAATAGTTGGGGTTAATTACTTTGTGTAATTAATTAAAGGATAATTAGGTAATGGAAGAGATTTGGGTTTAATTACTTTGTGTAATTAATATGAAGGATAATTACTTAGTGCAAGTAATTAGTAATTAATTACTTAGTATAATTAATTTAAGAATTGATTAATAAGTTATTTGAAGATAATTAAGTGATGTAATTAATTAGGGGTAATTAATTACTGAATGGGATTAATTAAGGGTGATTAATAAAAATAATTAATTAAAGATTAATTATTAAATATAATTAATTAAGCAGTAATTAATTTATTTGATGAAGTAATTAAGGGTAGTTAATTATTGAATGTGATTAATCAAGAGTGATTAATAATTATGGTTTAAATAAAATATTAATTACTTAATGTAATTAATTAATTAAAATAGAGTAATTCATTTAAGAAGTAATTAGGGATCATTAATTAATATAATGATGTAATTAAGGTTGATTAATTAAGGAACAATTAATCAATGAAGTAATTAATTAATGTAACTTATTAAGGATTAATGTAATTAATTCATTTAGTTAATTAGTAATTAAAGGTTAATTACTGTATTTGGTTAAGAATAATTAATTTGTGAAATTAATTAAAGGTTAATTACTTAAAGTAATTAGAGAATAATTAATCAAGGATGATTAATTAAGATGGAAGGTTAGAGATGATTAATTAATTGATTTGTAATTAATTAATGGTAAAGTAAGCAAGATTTATGTGATTTAAGTAATTAATTTAATTTAATTAGAGATGAAGTAATTAATTTAATTCATTTTAAATTAATTATAGTTGATGAGATTAATAGATCTTTGCTTATGGATGACTAATTGACATTGGATGCCTGGATTGTTTGATATCTCTGATGAGATATGTGTTGATATGTGCTATTAGGTACTTTGGTTGAATTGTGATGATAATATGAATTATCTATTTGTGATGATAATGTGAATTATCTATTTGTGACGATCATGTGAATTATCTATCTGTGTGTATATAGATAATAGAATTGAATTATTTTTACTTTAAACAACTTGGACCTAAAAGATGGCGTTTTGGATTTAGATGAGACTGGGATCGGGTTTTCAGATTTGGATATTTGAAAACCACATCGATCCAAATTAACGATAGGTCGTGAATCTCAAGTGAAGATGAAGATTCAGAAAGCAAGGTTATCGTCATTAACTCTGAGGGTGATTCCAAAATGAGTGTAACGAGATAATGCCTTTGGTTTCGTTCGAACCCGAAACGAACTTGTATGGATTGAATGCTTTCAGAACATCGTCAAGTGGATGATGAGCATTCTAAGATAGATGCGTTCTATAAAGGTAATCCTAGCCTCAAGCCTCATCAACCGGGAATGGCTAAAACATGGGAGGTGCGGTAAGGCTAAGTGGGTAACACTTAAGTAGGACGAGATTTACCCTTGTCTAGAAGTCCCTTTATATTCGGCTGTGTGAGGAAGTTGATTGTAACAACTACCAGGGTTATCTTGTTCGGGACTGTCCAGTAAGGGATGGCTCCATCCTTATGTTGCAGGGGATTTAGGGTGGATCCTCGGTGCGGTGATTTAGGCCACGTACTGTGACGGACGGTACCCTAGTAGCCCTGACATTGTATGGAATCCAATCTCCAATAAGTGTCGTATGTTTTGATTGGGTGCCCAACTATGTTGGAACGTGAGATGTAAGCATTCCAGCTATTTCTGTATTTTACTTGAAAACCCTAGACATTATTATAATATAACTGGATTACCCATCAAATGTTTTGGTTAGCGTAAGGTAAAAACTTACCCGCGTTTATATGTGGGGAGTCTTACATGATACCTTTTATTTTCAAAGGTTTTCAAAAGTTAAGCCGCCTTAACCTGTTACTCACACCAGACCCATGTCTGCCCCGGAGTTTATCTTCTATTTTCTTAAACTATTGGGAACTCAAATTTTTACGAGTAGCTAATGGATTCAAGTTAGCTTTGATGAATTCTGGAGGTGCAATGAAGCAGGAGGCTTCAGCGTTTGTGTGTGTATATATAGTGGTCCGTTGTGTGTTCTCTGAGTCGTTTTATTGTGTTGTATTTGTGTTGTAATAACTAGATAGGTGTTTATAACTGTCTAGTATGTGATGTATAATCTACGTAACTTTAATATATATTGTATACTATATAATATTTATGTGATTAATATATTTTATTCGTTCCGCTGTTAAGATTGTGATATTTTTTCTTTCTTTCTTCTCTATCTTTCTCTTTTCTATCCCTTTCTTTCTTAAATATGATGCGTCTTTCGATAGAGAGAAAGACGGGTCGTCACAAATAATTTCTTTCAAAAAACATATTCCAGAATAGGTTAAACCCTCATTTTCAAAACCACCATATTAAATCAAATATGTTGTTTAAATCCCATCTTTGATTATAATGTAAATTGACCATATTCACATTAAAATCGAGGATTTGAATATAAACCCATCTATTTTACTAAGTTGGGAATTTAGAAAAATAGTTTAGGTAGTTATAAATAGTTTAACAAAGTTAAGAATAAATTTAGGATAGATAGAATCTCTAAATTTTAAAAATAGATTTAAAATATTCCTAAATTGATTTATGATAGTTAAATAGATTTAAAATAGATTAAATATAATTAAAATTGATTAAACAGCTTTAAAATAGATTAATTAGATTTAAAATAGATTGAAACGGTTTGATTATTTTAAAATAAATTAAACGGTTTAAAATAGATTAAAATGATTTAATATGGTTAATATCGATTATTATAGTTTAATGGTTTGAAAATTTTATTAATTAAAGTCTTTAAAATAAAATATTTTTAAAACAGTTTATATAGAAACATGAATTAGAAATTTATATCAATTTAAACTATTTATTTCATTTCAATACATTTGGAGTATTTTCAATTTCCAAAACCCAATTCTAGATTTTAAAATTCCAATGCTCAATAAAATATTTATTCAATATCGCTTATAATCCATGTTTGAAATAGCAATTTAAATCACTCAAATTTCAATATATTCAAAGTTATATTTAAACAATTTTAATAACTTAATCCCGGTAAATTTCGATTAAACTTTAAAATCAACTTTAAGATTTAAATTTTATTCCTTTAAATAATTCTTTTAAATCAATTTCGATTTTACACAAAACTTGGATTTTGATAATAATTCGATTTATATAATTAAATTTTATTTCAACATTTAACTAAATTCAAGAAAATTAAAGATTTAAAATCATTTAAATTTAACCAAATCCGATGTCCGTATATAATTCTCTACCCTAGAGTCAAATTATATGGATATCACTACACCAAAACAACAAATTCTAACATTTATAAGTGTTACAAATAATTTCAGTAACACTTTTTATGTATTACTAATGGACAGTGAGGAATGGAGCGGCCAAATTTATACCACATATAAGTGTTACAAACATACATATTACTAACTCTTATAGTGTTGGTACCTAAATATACGGTAACGCTTATAAATGTTGGTAACGAAATATACGGTAACACTTATAAGTGTTGGTACAGAAATATACGGTAGCACTTATAAGTGTTGGTAACCAAATATACGGTAACACTTATAAGTGTTGGTATAGAAATATGCGGTAACGCTTATAAGTGTTGGAAAATGATTATTTAGTAACACACATATATATACCAAAACTTAAACGCAAAGTTTAAATATAAACACTCTGCAAATAATGGTTTCCATATCACAAATAATTCATCATACATACTCAATGCAAAGTTTAAACGCTCTACAAATGTTGTATAATATATCATAAACAATTATTTCCATATTTCGAATACCACAATGTCATATATTCAGATATTATTACAACATAAGCTTCATTTTTTTTTTCAAAATACACTTAAAGTTTAACTTACGATTAACCAAACCATTCCTGATCATCCACTCCAAACTCTAATGGTTTTGAATATGCTTCAACGCCCAATACAACAATCCAAAGCGTCCTTCTTCAAGTTCCTACATTTAATATAAACACCCGATAAAAACTTATACCTTCAAAATAAAAGGTTAAAGACTGAGTTACAACTCAGGTTCTAATTTTTTTTGTATTTATGAATTCGCAAACTTAGTATGCAAACTTAGATTTGCGAATTGGTTGCATGCTTGGTTTTTCTCAGCTTCTCATACTGCTGCTACAGTGCAGCAACATAGTATAAAAAAGGCAAAAAAGAAAGTAAGTGTTAATTATAGTACTTATCAAGCATGTATAAAGAAATCTCCTATAAACAACATGCGAATTCTATATGAGAATGTGGCTTAGGCATAGGAGGCGGCTCCTTCCATTTTCCCTTCTCATCTACCATGTAAACATCTCCATAAACAACCTGCATTATCGTGATGTATAATTTTGTTATGTGTTAGACTACCCCCAAAAATTCCATATAGATTTTATCTTTTGGAGCTATTTGAATATATACGAATACCTCATGTCTTCGAGAACATTTGAATATTGGTGATCCGGGTTTTGCCATGAAATTTCCCTCTTGGCCACCAATAACATAAAGATTATCGTTTGCAACAACACAGGCGCTGATTAATACCAATTTCATTCAACTACTATGAAAACGATGATAATATGATCCTAACAGGAAACAAACATCCACCTTACGAAGATTTTTGTTAATGGATGTATTACTTAATGTTCAAGACTGCCAATAACATGCGTGGAGTTGCCCAGTTATAGTCTACAAGAGTAAGCTTGTTTCTTTGAGATAAAGTACATAATAGAATTCAAAATTTATGTGCACATAGATGATTGTATTGCAGGTTCTGCCTACCCTCATTTCTAATTCCCATGGCTCTGATTGTTTTAAGCTCCAGTCTATTAATTGAAAGTAGGGATGAATCGTGCCAATTTTAATCCGATTGAAAGAAACAACTACGGGTCAGTTGCATAAACTAGTCGAGTTTACAAGCATATGTTTTGTTCTTTGAGACTTAAAAAATAATAATATTACAATCACTAATCGAGTAAAGCAATGAGGTACAAGGTTAGATAAAAGAGATGCACACAGAAGAATGAATTTTGAATAAATAAGAGACAACTTAAAATCAAACAAACAAAATATAGTTTTAGGTAGCCCAATCAATAAGCAATTAACATATTAAGCGTTCCTTTGAGGTGTCAGGCAATACAGTGCATGCCTTTCCTATCATTTTGAACAAGCGATCTGCATCTACATGCACTTCGGCCACAACTTCTCTCCATACTTCATCATCCGCATTCTCACTCCTAATCAATTACTGACCATCCTACATTCAAATGCTTGTAGCATTTAAATACTGTAGGTTATTAGTAAACTTCATACTACACTTGAATTATATCAGTGCTACATACCTTGTCTGGATGATGTCTCAAAGCAGCTTTTCTATTTGTTGTTTGTATATTTATTGTAGAACTTGATTGCTCAACTCCCCTACACATGAAAATATGGTTATAAATTTTTTATTACAAATACTACTTGTGAACCAGAAAGAAGAATAATAGTAGCACATATTCTAGCATTGCACATTAAATTTAAGCACTTACAATATCGTATACATGTTCAGTGAAATTTCTTCGTGACTCTTCTTTTCTATGGTAGCAAGCTGGGCTTGTTTCAGTTCAGTACAAACTGAATCTTCTTTTTATGGTTACAAGATGAGCTTGTTTCAGTTCAATATAAACTAAAAACGATGTCTCTGCTTTGGACTTGTTGTCCTTCTCTTTTGATCTTTAGATCCCTGTAACCTAAAATTAAAAAAAGTAAATGATTATCATAAAACTATAGTATTACCTGCAAAAGATGGTTATGTTTGTATGATAGTGTTGCACTGATAATACAATAAATGTAAATGATATTTATTGGTAATAAGCATGTGAGTAAAGTGTGGGCCTAACTTATTGTGTAAATGAACGAGATGAAACATGAAGCATGTCTAGTTATTTATAGGGTTAACCTGCCTCTAGTGTTATGGCAGGTGACCTCCCTCTAGCGTATGGCAGGTGATCCATGATGATTATTATTATTATTATTATTATTATTATTATTATTATTATTATTATTATTATTATTATTATCATCATCATCATCATCATTATTACTACTATTATGCACTAAATACTGTTTGATAATACTTAATGGTACACAAGGAATCATTCTGTTAAACTAATTTCTTATATTAATAATGGAAAATAACATAATACAACATATAAAACATTATACTTGATAAGTTCTAACTTATCATGGTATGATGTCCAAATATATATCATAGCGGTACATATCCAAACATGAATCAAGACACACTTCAGTTTCACGATCCATAAAATTCTTTAAAATATGAAAAGCTATGTATAGAAATGATAAACAAAATAGAGCTGCATACAGGAAGTATACCTAAAGTGAAGAATTGTATATTAAATAATTTCATTTTGTGCCACACCAAAACTTAAAGTTTTTTTTAACTATTTGGTTAGTTTACAATCATGCAAGAAATATGTAAAAGAGAACATGATTGAACTGTCTATACTTTTGACACTAATAACCAAACAAACAAAAGGAATGCAGCTTATAGTATAAATCCTTGTGTCAGTTGTAATGATCCTGAGTAGACAGTGCAGTGCAAACCAAACAAACAGAAGGAATGCAAACGAACAAACCGCATGGAGTCAACAGTGTAGTGCAGTTCAACTCAGTGCACTCTATATTAACTAATGTGAGAAAAAATAAGATCATTGTTGTATAAGAAAATTCATTACTTGCTAAAGCTATGCATGGTTCTTAGTAGATTCATCCATGTTAATACCTATCATGTATGTATAAACTAATTGAGGAGTTGTCGATACATTTGCGACAGGGATTCTCTATCTTTGTTAAGTCAAAAATAGCATCAATCAGCACATGCTTTAAAGTAGATGTGAAAGTCACTTATTTTGTTTGGAAACAGTCAAAAAGTGAAGTAAGCTGAGTAAACCTCTGTTTGAGCTTTAGGTTTGAATGATAACTCATTTAGATAATAAACTAAAAAGCAAAGATGAAAATTACAAAACAGTGAAAAAAAGTTACTAGAAATAGAAGATTAGGGAGTATAAGAAAAGTTAATAACAGCAAAATAGAGACTGGAACAACCACTTCACTGTATCAAAGCATGCACGAAAGATAATTTGATATGTCTCCATCTCCAAATCAATCAATCCCCACTCAAAAATCATCCAAACCTGAACCTTCCAAAACTTTCCATCCACGATCATACTTTAATTTAGTAGTGGAGTAGATTAAACCGGAGATGGAAACCCTATTATAAACAAAAATTAAAAAGGAAAAGAAGTGATCAGGTTATAGAGATCAACCCAAATGTTGGCGTTGGGAACAGTTTCGGCTCTAGAGATTGATGTTGTTAACCTCCCCAATCCCACTTCAGGCCAAAGCCTATGTGCCATAACATCTTGAAATTAGTCTCATCTATCATTAACTCTCTCAACGTTAACGCCGCGACATTCCACTTGTTTACAAAATAATCCCGGAAAAGTTGAACACAATCAATGTTTGTCTTTTCAACTGTGACAGAACACTACCGGACTTCCAACTGTTATCGGACACAATCAATTTTTTGTTGAATATACTTTTACAACACCTTGCCTTAAATCTTAAAGTGTTTGCTTTAAATGAATAGTTAGGTGGTCTATCAAGGATGTTAATTTGATGCACCCTCGGATAGATGAATGTGATGAAACTTGCATATACAAACAGACAAGTCCAAATACATTGTAATTTACAAATTTATGTTTGGAAAAGAGTAAGTAGAAAGCTGTAGCAAAAAGTTATGTCCATGTAATAGTAACAGAATTTTAAAAATAAACAAGAAGATGAAACATACAAACTTGGAAATGGAAAAAAAGGAGAAGATTCCAATAATTATTTCAAAAAACATCTGCAGTTTGCCAATCAACTGCAGTTTGAATTATAGAAATGAATGGGAATGCATAAATAGTACAACTAGTTAAGTCAAGCTAGCAAGTTATTGCATTCAAGGATATAGCTCATTACAGTGAGGTTCCTTGATTGAGCCAATCTAGCAAGTTGATGATACTAATAGTACAACTAGTTACCTTTTATGTTGACTTTGCCAAGCTAGCCTACAAGCTTTGAAACACATACTATAAACAGTCTAAACAACTTCAACCTAAATTGAATTCTCCAAATACTAAAAAATTTGAAATTTGCAAGTAAAATAGCATAGTGGGAAAAAAATGAAATTAGCTCTCCACGTCGACTTTAAAGAATGACACGCTACGATCCAATCTCCTGAGCCACTCATAATTTTGAGCAAGCAAAGTTCTTGATGTCTAGCCTGAATCATCGAAGTAGCCGCCACGAGCATCGCCGCGAGAATAGCGGTCATGAAATGTCAATCTCGCTACCGAGCTGTCGATTAAGTCGAGCCGCGATTCGTGGAAGTTGTTGAAGTCGGCGTTGATGTTGAAGTGGATGAAATCGGCATCGATTTTGAAGTGAACGAAATCGACATCATTTTGGCAAGTGGGAGAGAAAACCCTAAATTAAATTGGAAGTTATGTGGCCGAAAATTGACAAGCGTGAGGAAAGAACACATATGCATAAGGTACAGAAGGCCCCACTTGTTAATAGGTTATTTACGTATTTACCAAGTGTTTGTAACACTTATTTATATTGCAAAGTTAATACATAATACTATTTTGTTTATACCAACACTTTTTCATTATCATTACACCTTTTACCGTTGGCAGTTTGTAACATTTATAAGTGTTAGAAATTAGTAGATATAAAATGTTGCAAAATCACTGATTTGGTGTAGTGTATTTTTCATTCAACCCGCAGTTTAAAATTTTTCGGTTATATATCATTTCAAACCGCAATCTCGAATTAAGTAATAAAATCAATAAAATTGCTCGACTCTATCATTTCAACCCATAATGATTTTTCCCTAGTCTATAGATCGTTCGGGTATGTATCATCTCAACCAATAGGAAACTTGCAGTTATACAATATAAAATACAACATCCAGTCATCCAATATCAACAAATTAAACATTAATCACCATCATCATCCAATTCAATCAACAAACATCAATAAATAACTGGTAATCAATACAGATATTAAATCTAACAATTGAAATTCAATATTAAAACAAATGATAATTAAATGCGATAAAAGTCAAATTGAACCAGAAATGACAATTTAACAACCAAACAGCAATCAATAAATTTCTAATCACATCAGAAATTTAATTTAACTAACATAAGAAATTTTAGAAGTTGTGAGTGGGTCAAATCACTTACCTTGGAATTTAAATTGAATTTAAATCCAATTTAGGGCCCAAATTCAAATCATCTCAGAATTTGTCCAAACCAGCGTCAAAATATCCGTACTTTCAATATGATCCTAACAAAAGAAACCGTGTGCAAATCGAACATCATACATAAAAGTTATATCGATTAGAACATTAGAAATCAAAATTTAAATTAAACAGAATAAATATCTTACACTCAATACTTTGCCACATCATCAGCTCCAAACCGCACATGCACAATCAGTTCAATGAAACCCTAATCACGCTCGTGACCAACACGGTCTGCTGCCGCCATCTTCAAACCAAACGCCGACCACCACGCTACGTCTGGCCACCGCGGCCACCCAGGTGCCTCCACCAGTCATCATAGGCTCGCAATAGGCCCCCCTACATACGCCTTGGTCGCCCTTGGATGAGCAGCCGCCAAGAATTTCGAGCCCTAGTTGAATTATTGGCATCATACCACTGTCATCCTCACGAACGAACAATGCAGATGCACTCCCCACTCGATCTCCACACAACGGTATCCTCCAATCGACGATCCGTCGAAGATTGTTAACCACCAAAAGATGGCCGAGATTAAATCACTCAATTTGGGCCACCAAAAAATCCAGATCAAAAAACAAACAGCAGAATTGACTTTTGCTCGTCGAGAGCTTCAAATTGATATATAATATGTTATAGTTTGTGGAGTTCGAATTTTTCGATTTGATATTTGATTTGAAATTGAATTGGGAATTTGTTTCGTTTGTCACCCATTGGAATGAGGAGTTGAAAAGGAAATGTATGTATAGACAAATGAAAATAAGAAGTATCTAGGGTTTATAATGGGCTATTTATAGGCAGAGCTGAAGAATAGAATGAATGGACAAGATTGATTTGGGTTTGAACGATATACGAACCGAAAATCCCGTTCTGTCTCCGGAATGAAAAATGGGTCATCCCATATATCAAAATAAATGTTTTGGATAGTTTTAAACTCAATGGAATAGGTTTCAAGTCCTAATTCCACCGTGTGATGAAATTATATTAAAATCAGCTTATTTCAAATTGATTTCAATTACATTAGTTTCTACGCATTTCGAGTCCGTATGATCAAATGACAAGTCCGATCGCTATGAAACTTGAAATCCTATAATAATTCACCGTTACGGATCCGATGAAACAAGTTTTGTTGAAATCCGAGCCAGTGGCTGAAATGGCTATTTTCACACTAATTAAATAAATTAACCACCTTTTCAATTTCAAATTTAATAATTTTCCATTTCTATCACCTTAGGATGCTTAGAAATTTAAGGATCCCTTTAAACAAATTTCTATATCCATTTCAATGTTAATTATCTTACCAATTACAGTGTTTAATTTCAGTTGTAATTAAATCCAATTATTTATAATTAATTCCAATAAATTGATTTAACTCAATTCCAATCTTTTATTAAATCCATTATTACTATATAAACACAATTAACATTTGTTTTACATCTCATTATACTAATACTCCAATTTCCATCTTCTATTTGTGTTAACTATTATATTTTCATTTTATTGACATCTTGTCAATTTCACCCATTTATTTATAATTAAAATCTCAATTAATTTATTTATCTTGGTTTCATTCTCTTATTAAGTCAATTATTATCTTATGAATAAATTTTACATTTCTATTCATATTATTACATTCACAATTTTCAGTAATTGGCACTCCCATTAATGTAACATTTATTCACCTTTAATTCCAATTGATTTCCAATTAAATTTTTATAGACTAATTAAATAGGTAACTTATAATAGTTGTTACCAGTAACTTTTAATCACATTATAAATTTATTATTTACAAACAAATGTTACCATTGCTTACATAGCCTGGATTTTATTCAATTACCATTAATCATATATTATCTCATTAGTTAATCCAATATTTACATTTGTTTTCTTATATTCCATTTGTAACCAAGTATAACTTTTACATTATCTCATATATTGGAATTTAATTCCAATTGTTAATAATTAGCTTTAATTAACATTGTTACATTTCATTTTAGTTGTTATTTCATTATTAAATTAATTTTTTTATTTTCTTCCAATATTAAATCACAGAATCTTAATAAATTAACAAATTTTAATTATCGAAAATTACGGGTCGTTAGAGTGAGGAATTCAGATTCCTCTACAACATTCTTTGTATTTCATTTCATATGCCATCCCGCATTTCAAAGTGGAAAATTTAACCAAACCAAACCAATAAATCATTCAAGCATAAAAAATAATTTATATCTACTATATATCATATAATATTCATCAAAGATAAGTTGACTCACCAAAATTCCAACCGGTTCTTCCTCGTTCCTGTTCATCTAAAATCGAATGGCGTTCGATTTTAGCTTAAAATTCAACTTGCTTCAAACAGGATGAATCCATTCTAGTACGTAGATAATGTTCCTACGAGCACAACGCAAAAGATAACGTCCTAATTGGACCTCGTATGAAGAAGTTATTGATTTTATAAGATTTTTGTTTTAAAATATTCGTTAATTACTTAATTACCCACTCTAATCTTTCTTCCCAAACAAATGTTATGCACCGTGCGTAAGCCGATATGCCAAACCCAAAGTTTGATCCCCCTCTCCTCCTTTCTCCCCACATACAATATGATTCGATGAACAATCGATTCCTACATGCTCCATATCACGCAAGCTTCACCCAGGTCGCCCTCATTCAAAGCTTATGGAAAAAAGTGTCTAATTTCTAATTTGATATGAAAAAGCTAATAAAAGTAAACTGAGAGTAAAAACAAAAATTAATGAGACGTAAACAGTCTAATTTCTAATCAAAAATTAACAAAAATTTCGATGTTCACTTCACAGAATGAATTTCTGATGAGGTGGCAGATAAAGGAAGATATGTGATCCAGAGGTTCTAGTTGGCATGCTCCTGTAAATGACAACCGCAGGTTGCTCCACCCATAACAACGCCGCTGTTCGTCGACGGAAATTCTATCGGATTAGAAAACCGTCGAAGAATTTATAAATAAAAATGACCGCAAGCGCACGGTTTACGAATGTAGCACGTGACGAATACGGGTCGATCCACAGGGAATTGATGATTTTCAAATTCTATTCAATCAAATTATACCGAAGTGAGAGTGAATAGTTAGAAATGTAAGAAATTAACAAAAACTAGCAAAAGAAAATGATAAAAATATGAGAGTCAAAAGATCAATTTAGAGATAATCCACTCTCTAGATCATATAAATCAACAAAATGAAGTTATGATCTCTCTTTTCCTTTCATTAGTGTAATTAGTTGATGTGTTTATCATAAGTATGATATATTTGTGCTATTAATTAGCCCAATATAAACCATCAAACTATAACACAACCACTAATACACATTTAACTCTCATGAAATATGACAACAAAGTTGAAATAAAAATCTATTTTAAGCATAGCCTATTTACTATTGTTTAGAAATATAGGCTATCAAATTTCAATTTCAACATTCACTTCTTTGCCATAATCATATTTAGATGAAGAGGCAATTTGTGTTATGTTTGTTTAAGCATAGCCTATTTGTTATGAACAACATAGACTATCAAATTCAAAGCTAAACAACATCATTAAACCACTTCAAGAGTTTCCATTAAAGCACAAAAGAGAGTGTAAATATCAAAATGTTGCATCTACATACTAGAGAGCTTCATTACCCCTAAATTATAGGGATTAAGCTCTCATATTTGTTATCAAATCAACAAATGTAGAAAGCAACATGAAAGCAAAAAGAAAGGAAAATTAAAGCTAATGGAAAAGACAACTAATCTAATTGTATAAAGGTAAATCTACACTATTACAGAAGAAGAGAAGAAGCATGTAAATAAAATAGAATTAACATTGCATAAAAGAAAAGAAAATTACATGAAATAAAATGGCTAAGTAGCCATGGAAAAGAGTGCTTTGATTTATTTTCTAAACTAAAACTAACTAACTAAGAGGACTAAGAGAAGAGAGATATTTTACATGAAACATATGGGTATTTATACATGTATGAAACCCTAATTCATATTTTTGGGGAATGCCCAAAATGCCCCTTAGGAAGTGTGGAGGCCAAATAATCATTAACATGTCGTAATCCCCCATTAAGTGTACATGAAGCCATTAACTCCAAAAGCATGTGCATTAGCCTTTATTTGTACATTAAGGTAGGTGGGTAGGTGGGGTCCTCCATGTTCTTCACTTTGAATTATTTCCATCTTTATTCCTTTGTATTAATTTTGTGCATGCATATCTTCATGAAACCACTTCTATTTGAGATCAAATTCCGACAAAAATATTTACAAATTTTCAATTAATTTTTCTCAAAGAAATATATGCACACAAATGACCGTTTTGCCCATATATAAAGATGAATATGTGACAATTTGGAATAATTTGAATTTTGGTTTAAACAAGTTAAAATACCTGATATGGTCATTTATTTAATTCAAATAGATTAAATATGGTGGTAAAAATATGCATATTTACGTGCACATTAAATACCCCCATACTTATCTTCTATTCGTCCTCGAATAAAGAAAAAAAATAAGATAAATCCGTTTTCGTAGGGAGCACGATTGCATTGAGCGTATGCAACAAGCCGTTAAACCTCTGGGTACCCCCACACTTATCTTTTTATTCGTCCTCGAATAAAGAAAAAAAATAAGATAAATCCGTTTTCGTAGGGAGCACGATTGCATTGAGCGTGTGCAACAAGCCGTTAAACCTCTGGGTGTCCCCAGTAGGACGAGTGTTGTCTCGTGAGGGTTTTCAGCGGATACTACCCTCAAAATCCAAGTGCAGGATGAAAATATTTACAAAATCCAAGATTATTTACAAAGTGATGAATGCGAGTTTTGGAAATATTTACAAATGAAAGATTTATTTTTAAATTGACACGAATAAGTTAAATATAGGTTTTGGTCATTATCTTGAAATTTAAATTATTTAAACTCATCAATATTTCCGATAAAAACGAAGTTATCATAACAAATAGACTATAGTTTAACTCGTTGTTTTGGTTAAAAACACAGTGTAACTATGAAATGGATCCTTAGTTGATTGCCAAAGTTTATCAATGTGAGGCCCCACCTCTACACCCACGCTAGCCAAGAATATTACGGTGAATGATGTCAACTAGCACGGAGAATAAGGTTGTTGAGGAGCGACCATCCGTGTAATTGCTTTGCGCGAGCATCGATATGTCAGATAGTATAACATGCGTTTTATCTCAAGAGGAAATCCGACATACCGACACAAACACAAAGCTACTACACAGTGGCTATAATATCTTCAGAAACAAATATAGAAATAAACATAACATAAATAAGTCACAGACAATTCATATCGCAAAGGCGGAAATAGATATGAATATAACACATGAAAGTGTACATCAGAGTAGTGGTCAAAAAGATCCACAATATCAAAAAGAATAGATACAAGTGCTAGACAAAAGAATAAGTATACATCATAGAGTCTGTATCTCAAATGTATACAACAAAAACTACTAAACTAAAGTAGTTAGCCAAAAGTCAGAAGATGGTTCCAGATAGGAAGCCATGAGGAAGCACCTGTAATATCTCAGTCTGACCCGAGTATTATTTAATAAGAAAATAATAAACGGATCAGTCTAGCTATAAATATCAGATGAAATGATACAGAATAAGAGATATGACTAAACATATAATAATCACAACGCCAAGCTGTGATATATATAAGTAATTGAAAATCAACAAGAGATTAATCAATATCACAATAACCTACTCAAGGATCAAAAGGAATGCCATACTCCTAATTTCGTTCACCAAGCCACAATAATTGATAAATCAAATCAATAGAAATCATGAAGATAGGTGAAGCATAAATTCCAGAATCCAACACACGAAATCCAGAAATCACAAGAAAAGGATGGCCAATCCCACAAACTGGACATCGACGCACCTAGAAAGACACGCCCCATGTACAGTCGAACATCGACGCACCTAGAAAGACACGCCCCATGTACAGTCGAACATCGACGCACCTACAAAGATACGACCCATGCTCTAGCATCGACGCACCTAGAAAGATACGCCCCATTCATAAATAAACATCGATGCACCTAGAAAGATACATCCCATGCACAAATAAACATCGATGCATCTAGAAAGATACACCCCATGTAATGTCTAACATCGATGCACCTAGAAAGATACACCCCATGCTCTAGCATCGACGCACCTAGAAAGATATGCCCCATGCATAAATAAACATCGATGCACCTAGAAAGATGCACCCCACGCTAAGTCATCGACGCACCTAGAAAGACACGCCCCATGCATAGACGAACATCGACGCAACTAGAAAGATACGTCCCATGCCCCGACTTATTGAGCCGAATTGCTCCACGAAGGAAACAAACATCGATGCACCTAGAAAGGTACACCTCATGCATAATAACATTGACGCACCTAAAAAGGTACGACCCTTGTGTAAACAAACATCGACGCACCTAAATAGGTACGACCCATGTAAGAAATGAGACGAAACTTAATAAAATGAGGAACAGTCCTCCACATAGACAAAGAGACATCGCACATTGCTAGTCTAAATCACAAAGATGATCGTCATGATCAACGAGGAGTGTCGATTACAGTAAGCTAGTAAATATATGAGCTTAGCTTCATGTCCCATAACCACTAGCTTAACTTAAATATTTACGAACAAATTGTAGGTCTCCACTAGAAAATTGTCACAAGAGTTTCAATCGAACAAGTCCAAGAATTAACCGACGAAGTAAACGCAAGCGTTTCATACCACTCGTTTTACTAAGTCGTTTAATTAGATTTCTCATACGAGTGAGGTAAAGGTTTGTATAAACTAATAGATTAGAAGTCGGTTTGAGAAAACGAGCTTTGTAATAAAATAGTGTTGAAATCATTTGAAGAAAGAGTTTTGATATTTACTACTATTATAGAAAACCTTTATATTTTTAAAGTGACAAATCACGAAGAAGATTGTAAGAACAATCAACCAGTAAAATTCACATTCGAAGACGTGAATAAAATCCAAAGAAACCGATAAAGAATCCATCGAAATGGATATTCAAAAATCCCTAAAAAGGAGTCATCAAAGTCATAATAAATGATAACAACAAACAGGATCATCACGAATCGATTTAAATTGGAATTCTCAAGCGAATAGGCAAATAGGCAAAAATAGTGCTGATTTAGACGTTTGAAATCAAGGATTCAGACGTCTGAATCTGGAAAAAAAATATTTTCCAAAGACAGAATTCAGACGTCTGAATCCTTGAATCCAAACGTCTGAAATAGGCACTTTTTAGCCTATTTCCTTTCTGGTTCCAAATGAACCAATTCAGGCGTCTGAAACCATATATTCAGACGTTTGAATCTGGGAATAGAAATCTTCCCAGAACAATATTCAGACGTCTGAATATTAAGTTTCGGACGTCTGAATCTGGGGTTCAGGGCATTCCCTGAACCTAGGCCAGAAATGGCCAAATGAATATCGGAAAGGATCGAACGAGGAAATGGAGATGACTAAGTAATTACGTCGAACGACAACCCAGCCTAAACGGCTCTTCGATACGCCTCAAATATCAATGTCCAAATATCCATAATAGGATTTTTATAAATTAGACCAAAACACCAAAAATTGGAATATACATGAAATCAATCCAAACCAAAATCAATTACACATGAATAAGTTTAGGAATTCATACCTACCAATCGAAGATAATTATAGACAAAGATGTGAGATAAAAATCTCACCTTTGAACCCAAATCAATGAAGTAGAAGCTTTAAGACAAGCTAAGATCAATTCCTCTTCAATAACAACTCAAGAAGCTTCAATCTATGCTTAAAAGAGAAACATTTCCTAAATTAGGTTTAGGAAATTTCTGAAATCAAAGAGAGAATGAGTTGGAGAAGAAGAAGGAGATGCTTACCAATGGGTTCTCTTGAGTTTGGAGTTAGAAGATGGATTTGCTAATGGAAACTAGGGCTTAGGATTTCCTAATTCTTTTTCTCTTCCCCCATTTTTGATGAAGCTTGAATGTATTAGGAAATTATGAAGGAATGAAGAGGAGAAGGGGTTGGGACTGAATACATAAGTGGCTCAGCCCAAACCAAAGCCCTAAGTACAAAGTAGCAAAAATCAACTTTCTCCAAACATATCGAAGCTTATACTCAAAAAGGTTGCAAACAGCATTTTGAACTCAATGGAAGTGGTCTCGAGTCCTAATTCGGCTGTTTCCAAAAAGTAGGTTTTCGGACCGAAATCCGACGAACGATAAAATATTTAAATAAAATATTTAAATATAAAATCGACAAATATGCGGGTTGTTACAAACTCCCCTCCTTAAAGAAATTGCGTCCTCGCAATATTTAAGAAGAAGATAAGAAGTAACAACCATAAAAGCATATTAACACAAAAGAAAATTGAAATAAGAAGTTCACCATAAAGAGCACGAAAGAGTTAGCAAGAACGGGATCGCTCAATGAATTCTCTAGATTTCCAAGAGTAATCCCTAGGATTTGAGAACCATTGAACTCTCACAAGAAGAACATCTTTATTTCGAAGTCGTTTGAGCTCCGAAGCAATAATTCGAATAGGATGTTGCTCAAAAATCAAATCTGGTGAAACTTCAATTTCCATAATATCACCGGGCTCAAGAATGAAAACCGGAATCCCTAAGGCATTTCCGTAGATAAAAGACGTGGGGAACGTCAAGAATAGCAGAAAATTGAGCCGGTGCAACGGCATAGTACAAAAACGGTACGCCCGAGAAACTAGAAACTCAAATAATTTGGAACATCAGCGTAGTACAAAAATGGTACTTCCAATGAACCAAAGCAAAGACATTGATGTAGTACAAACGGTACATCCAATGAATCAAATAGCAAAGACATTGATGTAGTACAATGGTACATCCAATGAATCCAGAAGCAAAGACATTGATGTAGAACAAACGGTACATCCAATGAATCAAATAGCAAAGACATTGATGTAGTACAAATGGTACATCCAATGAATCTAATAGCAAAGACATCGATGTAGTACAAATGGTACATCCAATGAATCTAATAGCAAAGACATCGATGTAGTACAAACGGTACATCCAATGAATCAAAAGCAAAGACATTGATGTAGTACAAACGGTACATCCAATGAATCAAAAGCAACGACATTGATTCAGTACAACGGTACATCCAATGAATCCAAAAGCAAAGACATTGATGTAGTACAAACGGTACATCCAATGAATCCAAATAAGACGGAACATCGATGTAGTATAATAACAGTACATCCGATGAACCGAACACCATAAAAGAACACCGGACACCAGTCCATAAAAGGAATGAGATAAAGCTCAATAAAACGAAGTATACCAAAACGTCCGATGAACTTGATAAAAAGATAATTCCATTCAGACAACATCAAAGAATCAACCACTTGTTGCTTACGACAAAGCGCATTGGCAATACGATTACCCTTCCAGGAATAAAAAGAATATCAAGATCATAAGATGTCAGGAACTCGAGTCAACATGGAGTTCCATATGAGAAAATAATTATCCCAAAGATTTATGATCGGGGTAGAGAACAGATTTCTCATCCAAAAATGATGATGTCAAACTCAAAAAGCGAAAACAATAGCCGCGAGCACTAGATCATGAGTGGCATACCTAGTCTCAATCGGCTTTTAATGATTTAGAAGCACAAGTGATAGTACGTTATCTTATGCAAGAGAACGACATCCAAACCAATACGATAAGCATTGGTACAAAAGATAAATTCTTGGTTCCCCCTCGGGAATCACAAGAACAAGAGTATCGAAAAGAAAGAATTTCTTTTAAATAATCTTCTTTCCTGAAAAGTTAAAACTTTCAAAATTACATTTATCATTATGTAATAATCATTCTACAAAAATTTACTATTTTCAAGTTAATATACTGTGTCTGATTGTCTCATCAAAGCGTTTAGAAGATTCCTATCGATAACATTGATCAAGCGCATCGACCATAATTCTTAAAATACTAAATGGGCAATACAATCACAAAATCGTATTCTATAGGATAAGTAAGTTTCTCAAAAACTTCTAAGAATATTCTTTGTTCGTTTTAAGAACAAAAATCCGGTTATACTTCTAAATAAATCTTATGAAAAAGATTTTGCAAAATTTTAAATTGCTATTTTCATCCAAAAATCAATAAATAAAAGAATGGTCTCATCGAAATATTCATAGAATATTTGATATATAAAATGGATGAAATAAGCTGGACAAATTGAATGACAAAATAAGTCATTCACTAGAATCATAACGAGTGCGGAGTGCGTAAGTGGAATGCTAACTCACGCGACTCGTAGCCAAATGAAAATCGGTGGCAAGATCAAACTGAAAACACCTCAGCACCACACAAAAGATTACTTAGTGATAATCCTAAGACAAACTCAAAAATACCGTAAAATTTCTCTAACTACATGAATGAGAGAAATAACACTTTCCTTATAAGTGGGCTTAAGGAATAAAATGATGCCATTAAGTGGGAACAAAATCATAAAGGAAAAATAGAAATCTGCTTAACAGATTGAAAATGTCAAAGATGAATAGTCCACTCGAGAAAATAGGATATAGGCTTCATTAATGATTAAGCCAATCCTATCGCACAAATCAATTCTGGAGCCTAAGTAAAAATATCGGCTCGGAAAGAAAAATCACATAAAATAATTTTCAACATCAAATAAAAGCAAATTGAGTGTTGCGGATCTACCATCCGGATTCACAATCCTCAAAGAAGTCATCAAGCCCAAAATATTCAAAGAAGAAGAATCGACCAGTTCTTTTGATATAAAATAGTGAGATGAAACCCATATCAAAAAGAACTCAAATAAGAAGATCACAAAATAAATGTAATCAAGGATTAAATGAGAAATACCTTGACCACGAGAAGTGTTACCAGGAGCTTGCACTACATTGAGCTCTCCCTCCTTCTTACTTTGAAGTACGGGACATGCAGTAATATGGTGACCCGAATTTTTGCAATAGCGACAAAAGAGGGGTCTCGGACACTCCCTTGCATAGTGGTTCGTGGAACCACAATTGTAGCATTGTCCACGACTAGAGGTAGGTGCTTTTGCTACCGGGGTTTCTTGCCTCCCTTTCTTGATAGGACTGGGGCCTTTGAATTTGATAGGCCTCTTTAAGTTATTGTCGAAGTTCCGTTGGGCACGCACAACTTCAACATCACCTTCATTATCGGCCTCTTCAAGGCGAAGAGCGATATCAATAAGCTGATCAAATGAAACTTCAAGTTTCAGAAGTAATGGCTTCTTAAGATTCTTATTCAAGCCATAGACAAATCTCTGATTTTTCTTCAATGGGGTATTAATGTACTCAACCCCGTATTTGGACAGAGATTCGAAGGATGCGACATAGTCTGTCTGTTAACGCTAAAATTTGAACGCTAACACCTCGGTGTATGAAGTGTAATTGTGAAAGCACCACCCGATAGCTCGGGAACAGATTATAAGCAGATAATAGCGGAAAAGCAGTAAACAACAGCAATTTTATAGTGGTTCGGCTTAAGATAGAGCCTACGTCCACTTTGAATATCTTTATTGACGATTTGATTACAAGTCGATGCAATTACACTTTGATTACAACGCACTTCGAGTTACAAGCGACTTAGAACACGTAGCCTAAACTTCAATGCGGATCAAAATCTTTGAACTCATGTTGGACATGTATCATTTCTTCGTGAAGTTCCTTGAGGCGTTCTTTGTATCTCAAAAGCTTTAAGTGTTGAAGTAGTTCGGAATGCAGCAGGGTAACAGCGCTTCAAAAATCCCTCCATCCGGATGGTTGAGGTGGCCATGTATTTATAGGAGTTTTCAGCCCTGAGTCGTGAGTCGTGTTCGACTCATACTTGACTCGTGGTCGAGTCAAATTAGGTCGTGGCCGACTCATCGAACCAAGCCCTTGGTTTCTCCATGGCCCATTCCTTTGCTGGATTTTAAGCTAAGTCCTGAGTCGCTCACGAGTCAATCCTCATTGGCATAGGCACTGTGGCAATGGACTACGACTCAATGGTTTTAAGTCGTGGACGAGTCATTCTGAGTCATGAGTCGTTAAGTCGTTAACGACTTATCAGGTAGCGGTATATAGGTGAAGCGACTTAGGGACTTATCTTCTTAGGTCGTCAATCCTCTTGAGTCGTTTCTTATGATGAGTCGTGGACTTGTTGAGTGTTGAGGCGATAATCTTGATGAGTCGGTAATGCACTGAGTCGGCCTGCCTTATGAACCGTTAACCCCTTGAGTCGTCCTATCCCTCTAAGTTGCCTTGAGCCTTAACTCGTCAGCTAACTGATTCGCTACCAGTTGAGTCGGTACCTTCCTTAAGTAGATGAGTAGGTCTAGTCCTTAAGTAGATGAGTCGTTGAGTAAAACAAGGTTAACACTTGCCCCTCGAAGTACACGCCTAAGTCGTAGGTCGTGTGCTTCGACTCATCTTGTCTCGTGTGCCGATTCAACTTTCACTGCACACAGCTATAAAAGACTTGAGTCGTCACTCTTACCTCCTTCTTCTCATTACCTATCTCTTAAGTCGCATCTGCCATTAAAACTTCTCCTAACCTTCGAAGGCGTTTTCGAGTTAATCAGTCGACGACTTATCCTTGCTATTACATTGTGTAAGTGAATTCAATATTTATCCAACCATGTTTGCCGCTAAATCGTGAATCCCCATCCTCTGATTCTAATCCAACGTCATGCGTCGCGTTGCATTCTCGAGCCAAGCTGCGATTGATTTCCAATCGTCATTAGCTATGTTGTTGCGGCTTACGAGAGCTCAGCTACGTGTGGGATGTACGATGGACTTGAGACGATTCGAATCTGTCTTGGGCGATTTGTTGGTGCAGAGAAATAATAGGTTTTATTGAGAAAGTGGTGGATTTCGTTGTATAGACGATAACGGGTTAAGGGTTAGATGGCTAACGGGTTAGGAGTAGGAAGGCGTATTGGCCGAAGAGGATGGAACGTTGCTTCGGATGCGACTCAGCAATTTTGGACGACCCAATAACCTCCACGAGTTAACTCTGGACCGACCTACCAATTCTAGCGACACAAGTCTTGAGTCGTGGCCGAGACAAGACTTGGAGAATTTCACACTGCCTCGAACTAAAATCTTTTCCCATTACTATGCCTTACGACTTAGAGAACCAGTGACTCAAGGCATCAATGTCTTGGAGCATAAACAACCTAGCTTAACTTGCTTCATAACCTTTAAAACGTGGACAAGTTATCACATTGTACTGCTTTGAAGCATAATTTTGACTCGATCTCTGGCTTGAATTGCTGAAGTAAACTGCCTGAATATTGAATTGTCTGGACTTTAACCTGTTAAACTTTATTGCATACTTTAGTTTTACAGATTGCTTCAATTTGCAAGTATACAACCTGTTTAATACAACAATCACAGAAGATTGGGACGAATATACTGCCATTGATTGCCCATATCTAATGACAGATTAGTCAACAGAAGATAATTAATTTAAATGGATTGCGTGAATGAAGTACTTTAAACCAACGAATCCAAGTAGAGTGCTAAAGCAATGTTGAAATAGTCAACTGAAATTGACCGGTTTGCACTAACACTATACTTGAAACTTTAAATTAACAAGTCCTGAAATTTAGTAATTGATCAATTGCCAACTAGTTTAACTTCAGTTATATTTACTTGTTTATCTTCATTAGTTCTGCACAACACTTCACACTTTTAGGAAACGTGCACCTTCGCATTTGAACATCCAGTTGCTTGTGTAGAATGACTTCTCAACAAGAAGAACCGATGGGCCAGGCTGAAGATGTCTTCCCAATAGCTAACCCATTGGATAACCCTCCGGAGAGAACTTCCACAACTCTGAATCAGCGGGTGTTTAACCAATTGCGCATCCAGTTTGGTATTGCCGAAGCTGATGCCTTACTGCCGGGGCAAAATGATACTGCAGATAGGCCCCCTCTTGGCTTTATTGCTGTCAATCGCCAAATGTGCTTGAGCGGTGCCATCCCACCTTTTAATGACTTCCTTCAGCAGTTCCTGCTTCGGTTATCTATCTCTCCATTCCAATTGCACCCCAACGGCCATGCCATTCTGATGGGGTTATATGTGCTATTTAGGAGAGTTTTGGACCGATTACCGAGCTTTGGGGAAATCTGCTACCTCTTCTCATTCACAAAAATTAAAGATCATCCCTCTATCGTAGTTATAAGGAGTGCTCGAAACCGCAAACTCATCACTGATCTTCCTGAAACCGCTTATGGATTTCTGAATCAGTTTTTCTTTGTTCGCTGTCCTCCAGGGTTTTATGCCATCTGGAGAGTAGGAAGTAAGATTTCCTGTTTTTATTTCTCCATTCTTGAGCTTTTCGAAATCTGAGTTGCTCAATGCTAACTTCGCTTTTTTTTTTTCTGTTTTAGCACTTCCTCCTCCCTCTAGAGATCCATGCTATAAGCAAATTTTTGAAAGACTGAATGCCGTGGCGGCAGAAGAGAGGAGTATAAAGTTTTTGTTAAATGATGAATTTTTACATCAATTTGGACTCCTTCACCCTTCTCGTTCCACTCAGCTTTGTGAAGTTCCCGATTCTCCAGCGGAGGCTGAAAAGCTTATGCCAAAAGATCCCTACACTGAAACTTTACTGGTGAAGTGCCCCACTCTCACTGATGTTGCGGGGCCGTCTAGCAATTTGACACTTGCCCCAGTTATCGAAGAGGAAGAACCTCCACGACCTTCCGGTAGATCTGCTGACGAAGGAGTTGAGAAAGCAAGTCCCAAAAAGCATGACGGTGACGATGTTTTTGAGGGGTTGAGCGACCTAATTGTGACTTCACAAGAACTTTTTAAAGATGATGTTTCCAAAACTATCTCTTCTATAATCGAGGCGACATCTTCTCTACAACAAATGTCAACTCCTCCTATTCAAGTTATCACCACCTCTACCCCACAGAGTGGCCTGTAGCTTGATGCGTGTAAATTACACATTACACAACACTTAGGATTTTTCAGCACTTGTTTGTGTTTGACTTCTTTTCTCTAAAGGATTTTAAGACTTGTCTTTTTGCCTTTCAGATCCTTCAATGGGGCGTAGCAGCAGTGGCTCTTACTATAAAGACTTTCAGCGCTATGGAGGGCGTGGTAACTATGATTATAGACGCTACCTTACTGGTCCCAGAGAAACCGATGAGCAGAGAGCTGCTCGAAAAGCTAGAGAGAGGAGAGAATATGAAGAACGTCATGAGAGGGTAGATGTGCGACATGAGTCTTCTTCAAGAGGCGATGACTCCCACAAACGTAAAACACATGATGGTCAGGGGAAGAGCCACATTGTTGAGGACCCGAGCAAGCAGGCCAAACCTAGCGAGAAGCACGCATCTGCAATATCTGAAAAGTTTGACGCTCCCATCTCTATCGACATTCCTTCCAAATCCCCTGCTCTTGAAGGAAGCGCTATTCAAACGCTTCTTAATAGGCCTTCATATCGTGTTGAAAGGGGCCCACCGACCCTACAGAGCCGATTACCGAATTGGTTCTTGAAGGGGGTTCGCTTCGATCTTGATTTAGTTCCCATTGATAAAGAAGCCATGTATCAAAATCTTGATGCCGTCAGACTCGATATTGAAAGAATGTCTGGATGGCAAAAGCTTGTTGATGAACTCCAAAGGGTCAATCGGGCCAACATCGAGGCGATGCTAACTATGGAGAACGATAAGTCGGAATGGCAGAAGATTCTTGACCAGCACAACATCGAGATGAAAAACGTAACCGAGTATAACGAGAAACTTGAAGCTGAAGTCAAGCAGCTTAAAGACGATCTTACCACCTCTTCTAACACTTACACTCAAAGAGAAGAGGTACTACAAAAACAAGTGCGGGATGCACATGCTGGCCAAAGAGATGCCGAAGCTAAAGTTGAGAGGCTAGAAGAGGTCGTAGAGAATTACCGCACTGATGCCGCTCAGTTGCGGAGTAAAATGAGCGCCCAAGACATGGAGATTGAAGCGTCAAAAGCTCAACTTGCTAAAACCGAAAAAGAACGAGATGAGGCCATGGCTGGTAAAATCGCAGCTGAAGAATCTATTCAAGCCATGGAAGCCAACGTCAGTTCAACTCTATTCGACTTTTACTTGCACAGCGTCTTAGGGCATGGCAGTCTCTCTTCTCTCTGTCCTAAATACGAAATCACCTTGGCTGAAGTGTGGGAAGCTGCTCTCGACATGTTCAAAGGTGCCGGGTATACCAAGGAAGAGCTTGAGGCACGCTACCTAGATGAGGAAACTCGCGCTGCTCTTGCGAAGGGAAAAGAGCAACTCGCCAGAGTGCGGACTGGGATGGCGGAAGAGGAACGTTCTGAAAAAGAATTACCACCTACTACCTCTGAACGTCCTTTAGTTTCTCCTGAAGTTGACATCACAGGTTCCAGTGCTCATTCCCCGCCTCCTACAAGAACCAGGGTAATTACCCTTACTGATGATGAGGCTTTGGAGGATATTGGAGCTCAAAATTATGAGATTGAACTAACGAAGAAAATATCTTCAGGTAATTTTGACATTAGTCCGATTCAGGTGGATTGCCTGCTTGCTCCTCAAAAGTTTGATGAGCTTCTCGATTACTTCTTGAATCTTGACGAACCCATATCTCCCTTCTTTTGGGGAGATACTAATATTTTTAACTTCTCTTCTTCTGCAGTTGAAACAACAAGTGCTGTGCAAACTTCGCTTCCTCCGGTTATCCCTCCTCCGTCTCTTCAGGTGGCTCCTCCTTCTGCTTCACAGCCCGGGTCACAAGAGGAGCAAATAGAGGCTCTTCACGGCTTAGATGACCCTATCACTTCGCAAGAGCAGAAAGACGAGGGACTTGAGGGAGGTGAGATATCTCCGGAGCGGACTCCTTCTGATGACATAATTTTGTCTGCTCTTGTTACTCCAGGGGGTGAGTCTTCTTCGAAGAGGAGAAAGAAGCACGGAACATCGAAGAGGAGGGGGAAGAAAATCATTGCTACTGAAGAGGAACCGGAAGTTGCACCAGTTGCACCTCCCTCTCCTTCTTCCCTTATGCCTACAGACCGACCTGAAAAGCTAATCATTCGGCCGGGTAAAGGGTCCAAAGGTGGTAAGAAGAAACGAAGATTCCAGCTTTCTGCTTCTTGTCTTTTGCATGTACTGGTCGAGAATTGTGCGGGTACCGGCCCCTGCTTTTTATTCTGAAACTTGTATCTCTGAGGAGGGATTTTTCATGTTTCAACACTTGGATGTTTTATTTCAATCTTGGTGAAACGTGTAGCTCCAAAGAGTTGTGCCTTTGAAGAAAGCCTTTTCACGTTTCAACACTTGGAAGTTTTATTTCAATCTCGGTGAAACGTGGGCTTCCGAAGAGGTCTTTCTTCTTGATTGTGTTTCCGGGAGGAGGTCTTTATTTTGTTTTGCATTTCAACTCTGGTGAAGTGAAACTCCGAAGAGCGGTTGTAACACTTCAACTCCTGGTGAAATGGGCCTCCGAAGAGGGCTTTTATTTTGTTTTACATTTCAACTCTGGTGAAGTGAAATTCCGAAGAGCGGTTGTAACACTTCAACTCCTGGTGAAATGGGCCTCCGAAGAGGGCTTTTATTTTGTTTTACATTTCAACTCTGGTGAAGTGAAATTCCGAAGAGCGGTTGTAACACTTCAACTCCTGGTGAAATGGGCCTCCGAAGAGGGCTTTTATTTTGTTTTACATTTCAACTCTGGTGAAGTGAAATTCCGAAGAGCGGTTGTAGCACTTCAACTCCTGGTGAAATGGGCCTCTGAAGATTGCCTGGAAGTTACTCTCTCATGGTTGGAGGGTCATGACTCCTCCAATCTTTTTTGGTTGAGTAGAGAACTTTCTTTTTTACGGCATATGCTTCGTTAGAGGTCTTTATCCTCCGAAGAGTTGTGCTTCCGAAGAGGACTTTAGTTGTTCCTTGTCCTCTTGCTTACGCCTTTTCAGCGATCCTCTATTATTATTATTTTTTTTATTTTTTTTTAAAGCTTGCACTCCCTTCTCTTACAAGTAGCTTGTTTAATCCAAAGAAGTGTACTTCATTGCTAGGCCAGTTCACGAGAACGGACATAAGCTTCTTAATTGGATGTTTGTTTGTTCAAACTTCTCAATTTATTAGCTAAAGCGCGTTTTCGGCGAAATCATTGACCGTTCAATTGAAGCACTTCTTATCTAGGATTTAAGATCGGGAATTTTGCGACTTGAATTTGTTTGTTGAATGATAACAAGAATCACTTGGTCTTGTAATGTGCAAGTTTTGTTTTCGTTGCCTGCAAAAATTTAAATCGACATTTCAGTAATTCATTTAATGTACTTTTCATATCGAAAATAAAGCAAACATGTAATAATAATAAGGAACACAAGATTTATAGTGGTTCGGCCAAGAATTTGGGGCCTACATCCACTTTATAGTCTTTCATTATTCACTTGCATCAGTTTTACAATCGCTTTCAATTACAGGAATCATACATTCATAATTCTTTTTACAATATTTCAACAAAGCTATCAAGTAAAGTATGGACGCAAGTGATTGCTGTTCCAAGCTCTTGGAATTTGATCTCCTTCGACAGTAGTGAGTTTGAATGTGCCGTCCAGAAGCTTTTGACCTATGACATATGGTCCTTCCCAATTCGGCCCAAACACATCTGTTGCTGTCATAATTCTCTTTAGGACTAGATCTCCAATTTCAAAGCTGCGTTGGCGAACTTTGGAATTGAAATGTCTGGCTATCCTTTGCTGATGAGATGCGATTCTGAGTTCAGCCTCTTCTCTTTTTTCATCAAGGAGATCTAGTGCCTCAAGCTGTAGTTTCTCATTCTCCGCTTGATTGAAATGGATTCTTCTATGTGAAGGGACCTCTGTTTCTACCGGAATCATTGCCTCTGATCCGTATGCCAATGAAAACGGAGTATGCCCAGTCGCAGTTTTGTGGGTAGTTCTGTATGCCCATAGTGCTAGCGGTAGCTTATCGACCCAACCACCTTTTGCTCTTTCAAGTTGCTTCTTGATGGTTGACTTGATAATTTTATTTACTGCTTCCACTTGCCCGTTTGCCTGCGGATGGGCTACTGCTGAGAAGCTTTTTCGGATTTTGAACCGTTTGCAAAAATCTTGGAATTCTTCACTTTCGAACTGAGTACCATTGTCTGTAATTATTTTTTGAGGCACACCGTATCTGCAAATGATACTTTTAGTTACAAAACTTATCATCTTTTTTGAGGTGATAGTAGCCAGTGGTTCGGCCTCTGCCCACTTAGTAAAATAATCTACAGCAACAATGGCATATTTAATTCCAGATTTGGCAGTTGGTAACGGTCCTACAAGGTCTATCCCCCATATTGCAAACGGCCATGGACTGACCATCTGTGTGAGTTCAGTGGAAGGAGCTCTAGGAATTTTGGCGAATCTTTAGCGTCTGTCACATTTTCGGGAATAGTCTGCTGCATCTCGATTAATTTCTGGCCAAAAATATCCGTATCGGAGAATCTTTTTCGCTAAAGTTTGACCACCTAAATGATCACCACATTCTCCCCCATGCACCTCAGCTAGGATTGTTTTTGACTCTTCCCTAGATACACATCGAAGTAACGGCATTGAGAACCCTCGTCTGTATAACTGGCCATCCTGGACTATATAGCGAGAGGCTTTCCTCAGTAGCTTCTTTCATTCTTTTGAGTTTTCCGGTAAAGAGCCATTGAGCAGATATTCTGTTATTGGAGTCATCCATGATTCTTGCTCTTGAGACACGCTCATGATCCAATCAATATCCATCTCATCAATGCTCGGAGTCGACAGGACCTCCACTGGAGTTAACCCCAGAAATTGAGCTTCGCCTGTGCTAGAGTACTTTGCGAGAGAATCTGCTTTCATGTTTTCTTCTCGAGGAATGTGACTTATCAGGTAATGATCGAAATCACCCAGGAGTTCCCAAGCCTTTGACAAGTAGGCGGGCAGATTCCCCCCTTTTGCTTGGAATTCCTTTTTGACTTGGCATACAATAAGATGAGAATCACTGAAGATCTGTAACGCTCGGATGTTTAGTTCTTTAGCTATCCTTAAGCCAGCGATAAGGGCTTCGTATTCTGCTTCATTGTTTGTTGAAGGAAATTCCAATCTTAGTGCATAGGATAATGATCGACCTTCAGGGGTCTCAAGTACAACTCCGGCTCCAGAACAGTAGTCGTTTCTCGCGCCATCGACATATAACTTCCATTGGATTGGGGAATCGTCGATCGTTTCCTCCTCACTGTTACCCTTATCTGTGAATTCTGCGATGAAGTCCGCTAAAGCTTGTCCGTTGATTGCTTTTCGGGGATGATAAGTGATGTCATATTGACTGAGTTCAATATTCCACTTTAGAAGACGGCTCGAAGTCTCAGGTCGAAACAGGACTTGCTTTAAAGGTTGATCAGTGAGGACTCTGATAGGATGAGCTTGGAAATATTGCCTGAACTTCCTAGATGCAATTAGTAGGCAATAGGCGAGTTTTTCCAACTTAGAGTAATTCATCTCTGCCCCAGTGAGTCTTTTGCTGATATAGTAAACTGGATGTTGAATCCTCTTGTAACGACCCCACTTCCTACGCCCAGGAAGAAGTATCGTTTTTAAGAAAAGAAAGAGATGAGAAAGTAGAAAAGATAGAGAAGAAAGAACAACAACATCAGAATCTCACAGCGGAATGATAATTTATAATATATCACATAAGTATTTACATAATATACAACTTCAATCAGAGTTATACAGATAATACATCACATACTAGACAGTTATAAACTCCTGTCTAGTTAATACAACTCAATACACAATACAACTCAACAATATGACTCAGAGATACCAACACAGCGGAACCATATGTATAACTATAACGCTGAAGCCTCCTGCTCCATTGCTCCTCCAGAATTCGTTAAAGCTAACCTGGATCCCTTGACTACCCGTAAAAATTTGGGTACCCGAGAGTTTATGAAAAACAAAAATAAACTTCGGGTCAGACATGGGTCTGTTATGAGTAACAGGTTAAAGTTGCTTAATTTTGAAAAATCTTTTGAAAACAAAAGGTATCACGTAAGACTTCCCACACATAAACATGGAAAAGTTTTTACCTTACGCTAACCAAAACATTTCATAGGAAATCCAGTGATATTATAATAGGTCTAGGGTTTCAAGTAAATAGAAAATAGCCGAAATTGTTACATTTATTAAATTCAGCTACTAGCCACAAAAGTGGGTAATACAATCAAAACCGTGGGCACTTATTGGATTGTGGATTCCATACAATGGCAGGGCTACTGGGGTACCGCCCGCCGCAGTACGGGGCCTAGATCACCGTACCAAGGATTACTCCCTTCATCCCCTGCAACACAAGGCCGGAACCATTCCTTACTGAACAGTCTCGAACAAGATAAACCCCGGCAGTTGTCATGACCAACCGCCCACACAGCCGAAAATAAGGGACATCTAGACAGGGGAATATCCTTGTCCTACTTGGGCATGACCCACCTAACCTTGCTACACCTCCCCTGTTTTAGCCATTCCCGGTTGATGAGGCTTGAGGTTACGATTACCTTTAGAGAACATAATTCTTAGAATGCTCATCGCCCACCTGACGATGTGTTGAAAGCATTCAATCCATACAAGTTCGTTCCGGGTTCGAACGAAACCGAAGGCATTATCTCGTTACACTCATTTTGGAATCACCCTCAGAGTTAACGACGATAACCCTTGCATTCTGAACCTTCATCTTCACTTCAGATTAACGACCTAACGTTAATTTGGAATCGATGTGGTTTTCGGATGTTCCAAATGCGGAAACCCGATCCCGGTCTCATCGAAATCCAAAACGTGTCTTTTAGGGCCAAGTTGTCTATTTAGCCTTAACAGTTTAATTCAACATAATTCAATATACACACAGATGGATATAATATCACAATAGATAGTCACAGATAATCCCATAAACAGATAATCAATAATTTCATCCAAACAGATAACTAGAAATTATCATATTTAAACTAAGCATCCATACCAGATAGATAGTATTCATGTCATATCTAAATTCAACACCATCAAATGAGATATCAATATCATACATCCATAAGCAATGATTTATAATCATCCCATTTGTAATTAATTTAAAATGAATTAAATTAACTACTTTTATCCCTAATTAATTTAAAGTAAATTAAATTAATTACTTTATCTATAAATCTTGCTTATACAACCATTAATTAATTATAGATCAAATTAATTAATCATCTTTTAAATATTCTTCTTGATTAAACACCTTTGATTAATCAATCTCTAATTACAATCAGTAACTATTCTTTAATTAATTTCACAAATTAATTATCCTAAATTACTCATAGTAATTAACATTAAATTACTTCATTTTTGGATTAACTAAAATTAAGTACATTTATCCTTAATCACTTACGTTATTTAAATATTTCTTAATTAACCCATTTCTTAATTTACATTATTGTGATCTTTAATTTATATTAAAATTTTATTACTTTGATTAAATTAATTACATTAAGTAATTAATCTTTAATTAAACACCATTATTAATCATCTTGATTTATATCAACCAGTAATTAACCACCCCTAATTTCTCATATAAATAAATTAATTATTCCCATAATTAATTGTCTCCACTAATTAATCCCAAGATTAATTATAAAAGTAGTTATCCAAATTACTTTATTATCACATCATTTTCAGTAATTACATTCAATAATTAACATTAATTACTTCCTTAAGTAATTGTGCTCCATTGCATACACTAAGAAATTACACTTATCAATTATCAAATGACTTTCTTAAATTAATTAAGCTAAATTAATTAACTTAAATTAATCATTTATCAAAATTAACTACGATAGGTAATTAATCTCTTAATTACTTTTATCAGGTAATTACATTTAACAATTTTCAATAGATTTTCTAATTAATCTGATTAATTATCAAAATTAATCTTACTAATAAATTACTTAGTAATCTTTAGTTAATTATCTTTAATAACATTACTTAAATTACTTTCTTAAATAAATTTTCAATTATAAATTGATCTAAACTATTAATACATAAGTCATTTCTTAATTAAACTTTTATTCTTATGATAATTTATTCTTTTATTTATGACTTTATCAACATTACATTTTAAATTTAATTTCAAATATCATTTGAATTTAAGATTAAAAATGACTATAATTTAAATTCAATTTAAAATCCTTTAAATAAATGTAAATAACACTTATTATTTACATATATGAACTTGTAAAAGAAAATCTTTAAATTAAATTAATTGAATCTTAATTTAAATTTCCAAAATACATTTATATGTTAACTTGCAATTTTCAAGTTGAACAATTTTATTTAGCATCCATTCAAAAGAACTTGTAAAAACCCCGATTCAAATATTTAATTGCAGACAAATTCTTTTTCAAATGAACTAATTGAATTTATCCTTGATTTATACATTTAGATTTTAGCACTGATTTATATTTTCAGATTTTGATGTCATTAGTTTAACTTAAAATTTAAAACTTGGTTTTAACTTGCTTTGAAAAAACGTGATTTTTACCTTTTAATTTAAAATCCAAATTTGTTTCTAAAAACTTATAGTCAAAAGTTCACTTGGATCTATATTTGAACTTTTAAATTTTCAAACACAATTCAAGTTTGATTCAAATTTTAAACTAAATCTAAAATCTGAAACTGTCAGGTTATAATCCTAACAGGAAAACCATATTTTTATTTGTTTTAAACTTTATTTTAATTTAAATTTGAATTCAAAAGTAAACTTGAATTCGACCCTAAAACTGCTTTTAACATGTTCTAATTTATTACTTACTTTAGGTTTTATTTTAAATTTTAACACAGAACCCTGTTTCCAGTTTTTAACAAACCTAAAATAATACAACACCAATCCCCTTTCCATTTACTTCGGGTTTTCCCCTAGCCTTACTTCGAGTCACATACTGGATTTACTCGAGTTCTCCCCTAACCAGAAACCTGACACAGCAACAACTCCCCAGTTTTCCACTGCACGGTGCACGTGCACCGTGACTATGGCCATCTCCGGCCATCCACTCAGGCTTCAACACATCACCGGCCACCACCAGACCCAATCACGATCATCCATAGCCACCATACTTGCTTGAAACAAAATCGAGTTCGTCTCACAAAACCTAGAACCGTAAACAGTTCTTCCCCACGAAACCTGTCAACACTTCGCCACTCCTCCTCCGACCTCCAGAGGACGACCACCACCGGCAACTTCTTTGACTTTCACCCCTCTAACCATTCCCAATTCCCTGTTTAACTCGATGCACCAAGGGAATCGAACAAGCCCGAACTTCAACCCAGTTTAAAATTAGGTTTCCTCAGTGAAATCGAAAACCACCATCGCCACAATGATTGATAGAGCCTCCGGTCATTTTTCTCAACATCTCCGGTCACTCCCCTATCACCAGCCACAGACCCAGCCTCCAAATCCCCTTAGATCACCAGAAACCCCAAAGTTTGTAATTTATATTCAACCCAGAACTGCTCTTAAATGCCCATTCTAAAAATTATAAATTTTACTTTAAAATTCATACTAAAGTATAAGAATTCAGTGTATATTGTTGAATTTGTAAATTAAAAAGATTTGATTTTAATTTGTTTAAAGTTTGCTCAAACATTTTGGTATTCCAGTGACAATTGATAAGTTGGCTTAGCTTAATCAAGATTTTAAAGTTAAATTTCTGTACAAACTAACCCTCTTGGTTTGTATTTATAATTCTGGATATGATTTGAACAAAAGTAAGCATTTGTTTACACATTTTGACCTGAGGAAACAATCAGAGGCATCTCCAAAATTTGTACAGGATATATGCATCCCCACCTCACATATAAGAATATCAGCAATTTTACAACATAAACATTTTTTTTTATACTCAAGCAACTAATTTAGTTCAATCAATAGAATATTGCTCACCACAGTTTTGAAAAGAAACAGAGCAAGTTTTAAAAGGAAACAGTCAGAATTTGCAGTTTGAACTGTATAAAATTTTCATCACTCATCACCAGAGTAAAATGATTAATAAATATTCAAACCTTAAACAAAATTCAAAACATATACCTTAGCATCCAAATATCTACATACATCAGATTGTAAAACTTAAATAAATTTAGAAAAATGTTACTCACAACAATTGGCAGACAGAGTCTTCTTGTGTTTGAACAACTTGAACTTTAAAAACTAGAAATGTTTTACTTGTTTTTCCCTTTGATTCTTCTTGTTTTCTCAGTTGTAAGTTACTAAGTTTGTATAATTAAAACTGTTTTCTATTCTTCTTTGTTTCAGTTTTTAAATTAACGAACTAAAACAAAATATGAATATATAAAAAAGTTCAGGGGAAGGTGGCATCTGAGACAAGCAAATTTGCAGATTTTTATTTGTGTTTTTGTTTTATTAGGCCAAATCTTTAATTTAGGAGGCTGAGTTGATTTCAACAGTTCGAAATGATTTTCTTATGTGCTAATAAATGAAAGCATTAAATGTAAATGTACTAGATGTTTACACTAATCTTATTCTATGTACAAAGATATTTTTGTTTTGCAATAAGCTACAGGTTGACAATATTTCTAATGTCTGCATATGCTTAAATATTGTACTTAGTGTCTACAACTACTCATTGTTATGTATAGATATTTATATTTTTTTTCTTTAAGATATGCACTCCTCAGCTCTAACCTGCAAATGTAATTTATTTACTTTGCTATGTTCATCACTCTTACAAACAACTTGCAAATGTTTGTACTTTTATTTTGTTTGTTTTCATACTTGATGTTTATGCTTATTTGAGTCTTATTCTATAAGCTACTAACATTTTTATCTTATATTTTATACTTGTCTGCATATATTTTTCTTTACTTTACTTTATTTTATTTGCCAACATAATTATTGTATAACATGATTACTTGTTTCCCCCTTTTTAGCTTTGCATTCTATTTTACATGTTTATATTCTTGCCTTGTCTATTTCCTTTACAGGCTGCATTTATATATCTTGCTTTGTTTTTTTTCTCTTTGCTTTGAGTACTTTATTTCAATATTTGATGTGAATGTTTTTGACTTATGTAATTATGTTAACCTCATACATTTGATTTATTCTTAAGTTAAATATTTAAAAAGTTTACTTTATTTTAAATTTACAAACCATAGCTTTACAAAATACTTATATATATAAATGAATTTAAAATAACACTTTCTTTTATATTAAAATCTATTTATAAAAAATATTGCATTATTGTTATTGTTTAAAAATCACTCATTACTAATTTAAAATGATTCATAAATGAAATCATTACCTAAACAAATTACCTATTTTATAAAGTTGAAGTAAAAAGAACAAAACAATCTTTTTATTTAAATTTAAACTCTAGGCTAAAATCATTTTAAACAAATTAAACTTTATCTTGAGTATTTTAAAGATTATGCTATTATTTATACAATATTAAAATTTCCAATTATCTATTAAATTTAAAAACAAAACCGATCTATTTATAATATATACCAATCTATACATATATATTATAAATAGAAACAATTTAAATTAGCTTTTAAAAGATAATTTATCAGTTAAATATTTATTTAAGAGAAGATGATTAAATCAATTTTATTATTATTAACAAATATTATCAAATCAATTTAATTTTTGATGTAGATCATTAAATTGATATTGCCCCAAATTTCCGGGATATCACATTCTTCCCCCCTTAAAAGAATTTCGTCCCCGAAATTTAAAACAAAGGTAATTTAATAATCTAATTAAATATTTATTTTAAAACACAAGCGTATATTAATCATAAGCTAACAACCATAGCAACCAATTCATCCAAACAAACAAATCTAACTATCCAGACAAAATTCCGGATAGAATTTCCTCGAGTTTCCCGAAGTATAAATACCGGGTTACTCGCCCTATAGAATCCCAACAATCAATATTACTAAGCTACAGAGCTTCCACTCATCTAGATGTACAAGACAAAGCGGGATATCAGACTACAGGCAAGTCTGAATCAACAACTATAACTCCGTGAACTGCTGATTCTCCGACCAGAGATAGTCTTACACGTACTCCCTCAGAGATACGTGAAACACAACAAATTCCAATTATCCAAACCGACAATTCAATCCTGTAGACTAAACACTTATCCAAAATCAAATCTCTGACTTCGGAATCCAAATTCGTCCGTCTCTTATCCAGAAGAAATTAAACAGGTGCACTCCAATCTGGCCTTAGATCCTGAAAAATTTCCTATAGAACTCTCCCATCCAAACACTGCAACATCCAGTTGCTTCCAAACTAAAACAGCTACCATCATGCTTCCACTGCGCAACTCTGATTGAACAGATGAAAATGCTGATTATGAACTCAAGCACAGACTGGTCAACACATTCCAAAAATAAAACTCAGAAGTTCCTCCAAAATTCTGAGCTGCTTCACCAAACTCAATCTTCAGATATTAGCAAAACTTTGACTCCTTGAAGGCATCCAGAAAAATCTCTGAAACATAAGAGAACACTCAAACTATCGCAAGTCACTTTTGCGATCAATCCAGCCTAATTCCCAAGATACTGCTTTCTCTTTACAAATCAGAACAGCTTACACTTATGTGGCCAACCCATCGAAGAAATGGAACTGCTCTGCAGCTTCTAAACTCCACTGCTGACCTAGAAACCAAAGACTGCTTAATCCAAAGCTCTTCGAAAAACTCGGACCTCAAAGCAAACAGAAACACCCAGCTGAACACAGCGACAACATCGAACAGATATGCTTCCTTAACTTGTCCCAAAGAAACATTTTCGGAGACATTCATAGTCACTGTGTCTCATCACACAGCTACTACACCTTGATATATCAAGATCTCATGTCTGGCTTCTGTCCACCCGACATATCCAAACTCTAACTTAACCAAATTACACTTCATAGATGAACTCCGAACCTTAATAGGTTTCCTTCAGAGATCGATGAAATCCTTACACCACCCAAAGCTTACTCGAGACGATATCAGGTCTACAATCTCGACAATTACACTTCCAACCTCAATCATTCAAATTCCAACTATTGGTAGTTGTGTTACACACACCACTATCCTGTCTACCTTTATAGCTCATTGGAAAACCCGAACAGGTAACCCAATCAATAGGTAGAAATAATTAAATATATATATATATAGATAAAAATTACAAGTAGGCTCTCTCAAGAAAGAAATCACTTAAGAGGCTAGGTATTCGCTCAACCTAGCGCTCTGATACCACTGTAACGACCCCACTTCCTACGCCCAGGAAGAAGTATCGTTTTTAAGAAAAGAAAGAGATGAGAAAGTAGAAAAGATAGAGAAGAAAGAACAACAACATCAGAATCTCACAGCGGAATGATAATTTATAATATATCACATAAGTATTTACATAATATACAACTTCAATCAGAGTTATACAGATAATACATCACATACTAGACAGTTATAAACTCCTGTCTAGTTAATACAACTCAATACACAATACAACTCAACAATATGACTCAGAGATACCAACACAGCGGAACCATATGTATAACTATAACGCTGAAGCCTCCTGCTCCATTGCTCCTCCAGAATTCGTTAAAGCTAACCTGGATCCCTTGACTACCCGTAAAAATTTGGGTACCCGAGAGTTTATGAAAAACAAAAATAAACTTCGGGTCAGACATGGGTCTGGTATGAGTAACAGGTTAAAGTTGCTTAATTTTGAAAAATCTTTTGAAAACAAAAGGTATCACGTAAGACTTCCCACACATAAACATGGAAAAGTTTTTACCTTACGCTAACCAAAACATTTCATAGGAAATCCAGTGATATTATAATAGGTCTAGGGTTTTCAAGTAAATAGAAAATAGCCGAAATTGTTACATTTATTAAATTCCAGCTACTAGCCACAAAAGTGGGTAATACAATCAAAACCATGGGCACTTATTGGATTGTGGATTCCATACAATGGCAGAGCTACTGGGGTACCGCCCGTCACAGTACGGGGCCTAGATCACCATACCGAGGATTACTCCCTTCATCCCCTGCAACACAAGGCCGGAACCATTCCTTACTGAACAGTCCCGAACAAGATAAACCCTGGCAGTTGTCATGACCAACCGCCCACACAGTCGAAAATAAGGGACATCTAGACAGGGGAATATCCTTGTCCTGCTTGGGCATGACCCACCTAACCTTGCTACACCTCCCCTGTTTTAGCCATTCCCGGTTGATGAGGCTTGAGGTTACGATTACCTTTAGAGAACATAATTCTTAGATTGCTCATCGCCCACCTGACGATGTGTTGAAAGCATTCAATCCATACAAGTTCGTTCCGGGTTCGAACGAAACCGAAGGCATTATCTCGTTACACACATTTTGGAATCACCCTCAGAGTTAACGACGATAACCCTTGCATTCTGAACCTTCATCTTCACTTCAGATTAACGACCTAACGTTAATTTGGAATCGATGTGGTTTTCGGATGTTCCAAATGCGGAAACCCGATCCCGGTCTCATCGAAATCCAAAACGTGTCTTTTAGGGCCAAGTTGTCTATTTAGCCTTAACAGTTTAATTCAATATAATTCAATATACACAGATGGATATAATATCACAATAGATAGTCACAGATAATCTCATAAACAGATAATCAATAATTTCATCCAAACAGATAACTAGAAATTATCATATTTAAACTAAGCATCCATACCAGATAGATAGTATTCATGTTATATCTAAATTCAACACCATCAAATGAGATATCAATATCATACATCCATAAGCAATGATTTATAATCATCCCATTTGTAATTAATTTAAAATGAATTAAATTAACTACTTCTATCCTTAATTAATTTAAAGTAAATTAAATTAATTACTTTATCTATAAATCCTGCTTATACAACCATTAATTAATTATAGATCAAATTAATTAATCATCTTCTAAATATTCTTCTTGATTAAAAACCTTTGATTAATCAATCTCTAATTACAATCAGTAACTATTCTTTAATTAATTTCACAAATTAATTATCCTAAATTACTCATAGTAATTAACATTAAATTACTTCATTTTTGGATTAACTAAAATTAAGTACATTTATCCTTAATCACTTACGTTATTTAAATATTTCTTAATTAACCCATTTCTTGATTTACATTATTATGATCTTTAATTTATATTAAAATTTAATTACTTTGATTAAATTAATTACATTAAGTAATTAATCTTTAATTAAACACCATTATTAATGATCTTGATTTATATCAACCAGTAATTAACCACCCCTAATTTCTCATATAAATAAATTAATTATTCCCATAATTAATTGTCTTCACTAATTAATCCCAAGATTAATTATAAAAGTAGTTATCCAAATTACTTTATTATCACATCATTTTCAGTAATTACATTCAATAATTAACATTAATTACTTCCTTAAGTAATTGTGCTCCATTGCATACACTAAGAAATTACACTTATCAATTATCAAATGACTTTCTTAAATTAATTAAGCTAAATTAATTAACTTAAATTAATCATTTATCAAAATTAACTACGATAGGTAATTAATCTCTTAATTACTTTTATCAGGTAATTACATTTAACAATTTTCAATAGATTTTCTAATTAATCTGATTAATTATCAAAATTAATCTTACTAATAAATTACTTAGTAATCTTTAGTTAATTATCTTTAATAACATTACTTAAATTACTTTCTTAAATAAATTTTCAATTATAAATTGATCTAAACTATTAATACATAAGCCATTTCTTAATTAAACTTTTATTCTTATGATAATTTATTCTTTTATTTATGACTTTATCAACATTACATTTTAAATTTAATTTCAAATATCATTTGAATTTAAGATTCAAAATGACTATAATTTAAATTCAATTTAAAATCCTTTAAATAAATGTAAATAACACTTATTATTTACATATATGAACTTGTAAAAGAAAATCTTTAAATTAAATTAATTGAATCTTAATTTAAATTTCCAAAATACATTTATATGTTAACTTGCAATTTTCAAGTTCAACAATTTTATTTAGCATCCATTCAAAAGAACTTGTAAAAACCCCAATTCAAATATTTAATTGCAGACAAATTCTTTTTCAAACGAACTAATTGAATTTATCCTTGATTTATACATTTAGATTTTAGCACTGATTTATATTTTCAGATTTTGATGTCATTAGTTTAACTTAAAATTTAAAACTTGGTTTTAACTTGCTTTGAAAAAACGTGATTTTTACTTTTTAGTTTAAAATCCAAATTTGTTTCTAAAAACTTATAGTCAAAAGTTCACTTGGATCTATATTTGAACTTTTAAATTTTCAAACACAATTCAAGTTTGATTCAAATTTTAAACTAAATCTAAAATCTGAAACTGTCAGGTAATAATCCTAACAGGAAAACCATATTTTTATTTGTTTTAAACTTTATTTTAATTTAAATTTGAATTCAAAAGTAAACTTGAATTCGACCCTAAAACTGCTTTTAACATGTTCTAATTTATTACTTACTTTAGGTTTTATTTTAAATTTTAACACAGAACCCTGTTTCCAGTTTTTAACAAACCTAAAATAATACAACACCAATCCCCTTTCCATTTACTTCGGGTTTTCCCCTAGCCTTACTTCGAGTCACATACTCGATTTACTCGAACCTGACACAGCAACAACTCCCCAGTTTTCCACTGCACGGTGCACGTGCACCGTGACTATGGCCATCTCCGGCCATCCACTCAGGCTTCAACACATCACCGGCCACCACCAGACCCAAACACGATCATCCATAGCCACCTTACTTGCTTGAAACAAAATCGAGTTCGTCTCACAAAACCTGGAACCGTAAACAGTTCTTCCCCACGAAACCTGTCAACACTTCGCCACTCCTCCTCCGACCTCCATAGGACGACCACCACCGGCAACTTCTTTGACTTTCACCCCTCTACCCATTCCCAATTCCCTGTTTAACTCGATGCACCAAGGGAATCGAACAAGCCCGAACTTCAACCCAGTTTAAAATTAGGTTTCCTCAGTGAAATCGAAAACCACCATCGCCATAATGATTGATAGAGCCTCCGGTCATTTTTCTCAACATCTCCGGTCACTCCCCTATCACCAGCCACAGACCCAGCCTCCAAATCCCCTTAGATCACCAGAAACCCCAAAGTTTGTATTTTATATTCAACCCAGAACTGCTCTTAAATGCCCATTCTAAAAATTATAAATTTTACTTTAAAATTCATACTAAAGTATAAGAATTCAGTGTATATTGTTGAATTTGTAAATTAAAAAGATTTGATTTTAATTTGTTTAAAGTTTGCTCAAACATTTTGGTATTCCAGTGACAATTGATAAGTTGGCTTAGCTTAATCAAGATTTTAAAGTTAAATTTCTGTACAAACTAACCCTCTTGGTTTGTATTTATAATTCTGGATATGATTTGAACAAAAGTAAGCATTTGTTTACACATTTTGACCTGAGGAAACAATCAGAGGCATCTCCAAAATTTGTACAGGATATATGCATCCCCACCTCACATATAAGAATATCAGCAATTTTACAACATAAACATTTTTTTTTATACTCAAGCAACTAATTTAGTTCAATCAATAGAATATTGCTCACCACAGTTTTGAAAAGAAACAGAGCAAATTTTAAAAGGAAACAGTCAGAATTTGCAGTTTGAACTGTATAAAATTTTCATCACTCATCACCAGAGTAAAATGATTAATAAATATTCAAACCTTAATCAACATTCAAAACATATACCTAAGCATCCAAATATCTACATACATCAGATGGTAAAACTTAAATAAATTTAGAAAAATGTTACTCACAGCAATTGGCAGACAGAGTCTTCTTGTGTTTGAACAACTTGAACTTTAAAAACTGGAAATGTTTTACTTGTTTTTCCCTTTGATTCTTCTTGTTTTCTCAGTTGTAAGTTACTAAGTTTGTATAATTAAAACTGTTTGCTATTGTTCTTTGTTTCAGTTTTTAGTGAACGAACTAAAACAAAATATGAATATATAAAAAAGTTCAGGGGAAGGTGGCATCTGAGACAAGCAAATTTGCAGATTTTTATTTGTGTTTTTGTTTTATTAGGCCAAATCTTTAATTTAGGAGGCTGAGTGGATTTCAACAGTTCGAAATGATTTTATTATGTGCTAATAAATGAAAGCATTAAATGTAAATGTACTAGATGTTTACACTAATCTTATTCTATGTACAAAGATATTTTTGTTTTGCAGTAAGCTACAGGTTGACAATATTTCTAATGTCTGCATATGCTTAAATATTGTACTTAGTGTCTACAACTACTCATTGTTATGTATAGATATTTATATTTTTTTCTTTAAGCTATGCACTCCTCAGCTCTAACCTGCAAATGTAATTTATTTACTTTGCTATGTTCATCACTCTTACAAACAACTTGCAAATGTTTGTACTTTTATTTTGTTTGTTTTCATACTTGATGTTTATGCTTATCTGAGTCTTATTCTATAAGCTACTAACATTTTTATCTTATATTTTATACTTGTCTGCATATATTTTTCTTTACTTTACTTTATTTTATTTGCCAACATAATTATTGTATAACATGATTACTTGTTTCCCCCTTTTTAGCTTTGCATTCTATTTTACATGTTTATATTCTTGCCTTGTCTATTTCCTTTACAGGCTGCATTTATATATCTTGCTTTGTTTTTTTTTTCTTTGCTTTTGAGTACTTTGTTTCAATATTTGATGTGAATGTTTTTGACTTATGTAATTATGTTAACCTCGTACATTTGATTTATTCTTAAGTTAAATATTTAAAAAGTTTACTTTATTTTAAATTTACAAACCATAGCTTTACAAAATACTTATATATATAAATGAATTTAAAATAACACTTTCTTTTATATTAAAATCTATTTATAAAAAATATTGCATTATTGTTATTGTTTAAAAATCACTCATTACTAATTTAAAATGATTCATAAATGAAATCTGTGATATCCCGGAATTTTTGGCAATATCAATTTAATAATCTTTATTTAAAATTAAATTGATATTGACAATATTGATTGATAATATGAATTGGTTTAATAAATCTAATTGAATAAATATTTAATTTGTGATTTTATCTTTTAAAATGCCAAAATAAATGTTTGGATTATAATGTATATAGATATTTGTATATATTATAGTTTATCTTTGTTTTGGAATTTAATAATAATTAAAGTTTTGTTTTCAAATTCTAATAATTTGGAAATTATGATTTAAATTAATATTAAGTTTTTTCAAAATAAATAACTATTTGGTTTTTAAAATACTTAGAACAAATGTTTAATTGTTTAAATATATCTTAACTTAAGAAAATGTTAATTTTATATCTTTTTAAATATTCTTGAAAAAAATATGATTTGTGAATATATCAAAGTTTAAAATAGAATTAATATATGATGTATTAATTTATATAAGAAAAATAGTAAGTTATAATAAAGAAATAATCTCTTTTATAAGTTGATTCTTTAAAATATTTGAATAAGTTTTAATTTATAATTTATTTCATTTACATTTTTCTTTAAATAAGAAATTTACATAAGTATATATAAGCATAAGAAATCCACATATGTATTTATATAAGTATAAAATAAATTAAGTAAAATCCTTTATAAACATCTAAATATATAACTAATTAAATAAGAGATTCATATATATTCATATAAACATAAAATTAATTAAGAAAGTTCTTCATTTTCATTTAAACATATAACTAGATTAAATAAAGACAAGTGTTAACAAGTGAGTAATTTAAATAACATGTGTTAAGTGGTAAGCTTAAGTAAATGACAAGTGTCATTTGATTTTATTCTTTCTTCATTTTTGTTAAAATATTTTCAGCCTTAAACCATTTTCATTTTTCTCCTCATTCTCTTTTCAAAACCGAAAGCTAGATGAATTAAAGAAAGAAAACATTACACTTAAAATCTGAAACTCAAAGTTTCTCAAAAACAAGATCTTAAAATTTCACTCCTCTTCAAATCAAACTTGCATCTTCAAAACCCTGCACACTTTTGTTTTACCTGCACTCTGTTTTAAGACCTGGCAATGAATGCATCTGCATTTTGCATGTACTTGAGGAGTTAGCAACAGCATCATCTTCATCTGCAAAGCCTGCATTTTGTTTCTTCACAACCTCAGTTTGATGTATTGTCAAATACATCTGCATGTAAGAATTGTAGTGCATGTTCGAATGCAAAATCTGCACATCTTCAAACCCTCAGTTCAAAAATGTAAATCTTCACCTCATCTCAAAATCAAAGGAAAGCCTGTACACTTTTGTTTCATCTGCATTCTTTGATCTGGAAGCAAGCATCAAGCACACCTGCAAACAAAAGCAAATTCAAATGCATTTTTTATTTGGGAGTCATGCAAACAAGTTTTTAAAAGTGAATAGGCAATCTGCATATCAAATCAAAGGGTCAAGCCTGCATCTCCATTTTTGCAAAATACAAAAGCAAGGGAAACAGAACTCTGCTTCCTTTAAATTCTGGTGAGTAACTTTATTTTAAAAAAAAAAACTTAAAAATATTCTGGTTGTTTGAGTTATGCTTAAGTTAGTTGTATTTGTATGTTTCTGTGGAAAATTTATATGTATTGTGTGATTGCATGGATGATATTAAAAATGCCTGAAGGACATCTCTGTTCTAAAATATCAACACAGTTTTGAATTCAAATTCATTTTTTTTAATTCATTAATTTTTAAGACTTAGGGTCTAAATAAATATTGTTTGCTTGGTTATAAACTTAGTTTTAAAGATTTACTTAACTTAAATAGAAACTGCAATTGCTCTGGAAATTAAGTTTAAAAGGGAAAACTCAAGTCTTTATTAAAATTCAAACTTGGTAATTGAGCAATTCAGGTATACAAACTAAATACTTAGACTAAGTTATGATTTTTAAGAGTTAAATCATAAATTTTAAGTTGGGGTTGACAGTGCAAATGAGAGTTGTTCAGAATTTGGTTTTGGGATGATATCTGGTGATTCATGTAGTAATGGTGGCTGTGCTTCTGTATGAATGAAGAAGAGTGATTAAGCTCTTTACAAAAATTAACAAAGTGGTGAATTGATTCTTGATTTAGCAGAGGAGTGAGGGATTGTTCTGTAGCCCTAAGTTTTTAACAAGAAAGGAATTCGATCAGCATAACCACTGTATTTGATCGAGTGTTGAGCCGTTTTGGGGAAGTGTAGCTGGGGCCATGAAGAGATCGTGGCCAAGGTTTCATCTTGAACGATGGTCGGAGGAAGGAGAACTCGCCGTTGACAGGGTTTGAGGTTTTGGGGTGTACTGTGTTTCCAGATTTTGGGAAAAAGGGAGTTGGATTTTGATTTTGGAATGGGTGTGATGTTCTCGGGATTCACTCGAGTATTTAGAAGTTTTACTCGAAGATGTAAGGAGGAAGACTCGAAGTAGCTTGGTGTTGTACTCGGGCATTTTTAGTTTTCAGGTTGTTTCCTGAAACCTGAACTGTTTCAGGTTTTTAAAATTTAAACTTGATTTAAATAAAGAAAACAAAGCAAGTTTAATTTAGATTTAAGCATGTTTAAATTATGAACCCAAATGTATTTAAACTCCAGATTTCAAATAGATTTGTAAAAAGAAAAAAAAAACAAGATGAATGTTTAATAACCAAAAACTGTATAGTTTTTCACAAGTGTTTGGAAATCTGAAGAAAAAAAATGAGATTTTAAAATAAGATTTTTAAATTTAAGTTAAAATCTGGATTTGAAATCCTGAGTTCAAATTGGAACTTGAATCTGAAGTTTTCAAAGAAAATAAGTTATAAAATCTGATGATTAAATTAAGTTAGAATATTATAATTTTATCACATGTGTTTTATAAAATCTGAAATAAGAATTTAAAACAGGGTTTTAAATTTTGATCTTTGAATTTAAATCTGAAGCATGATTTGAATTGTGGTTGTAATGTCAATGGGATTTGAATTTAAATGTTTCAATATCAATTGAAATATTTTAAGTATTTTAAATTTCATTTAAATTGAATATAGTCTAAAGTTAAACTATTCTTCTAAAATTCCTTTAAGAGGTAAGTGATTCTTTAATTTGAAAACTAAAGAGTTTTTTTAAATACTTAAAACCTTGTTTAAGTTTGATTTCATTTTAAATTTAATTTAAAATGGAATTTAGGAAAATTTAAAAGCAATTTGTTTTAAATTACTTTGATAATGATAATTAAATCATTAATGAGATTTATGATTATCAATAAGTTGTTTTGAACTTAATAATTTATTTATCAATCAAGGTAATTAAGTTTTGTAATTAAGAAGTCAATTAATTAAATAAGTTTTGATTTAATTAATGATTTGAATTTATTAATCAAGTAATTTAAAATGTGTTAAGATTTAATTAACACTTGATTAATTAAATAAATAGAGATTTATTAATGATTTGTTATAGATAATTAAATTAGTAATTAATAATAATTAATCTCAGTTAATTATCTTAGAAAGGTAATTAAAGATTTGTTATAAGTTAATGAAGGTCATTAACTTAATATTATTTTATAATTAATTAATGTAATTAATTTTAATAATTAATTGGATTAATTAATTTAAGATAATCCTTGGAATTGTTTAGGTAAATTACTTAGTGAAAGTAATTAGGGAAATTCATTACTAATTGTAATTAATTAAGTTTGTTTTGATTAATTAAGTTAATTAATTAAGTTTAATTAATTTAAATTAATCATTGATTTAATTTGAGAAGTGATTACAAATGGAAAATTACTTAGTGAAGAAAATAAATTACTGGATGTAATTTAATGGAGGAGTTTTGGAATTAATTACTTGTGTAATTAATATGTAGTTGGAATGTTAAATAATTACTTAAGTAAGTAATTAGTTTGGGTTTTGATAAATAAATTAATCAAGTATGATTAATAATAATTGATAATTAATTTAATGGAGTTATTTTAAATAAAATAACTTAGGATCATTAATTCAAATAATTAATGATGTAATTAAGGATTGATTAATTAAGAACTATTAATCAATGAAGAAATTAATTAATATAATTAATTAAGAATTAATGTAATTAATTATGATTAATTAATTAATGAAGTAATTAAAAAGGTTAATTACTGAATTTGGTTTGAGATAATTAATTTGTGAAATTAATTAGAGGTTAATTACTTGAATGTAATTAGAAGATATATAATTAATCAAGGGTGATTAATTAAGGTGATTTAATTAAAGGGTAATTAATTAATTAGTTTGTAATTAATTAAGGAATATGTAAGCAAGATTAATATGGATAAGAAATTAATTTAATTCATTTTAAATTAATTAAGGGAGAAGTAATTAATTTAAATCATTTTAAATTAATTATAGATTGAATTGATAAGTAATTGCTTACAAATGATGGTTGGTTTTTATTACCTGAATGGTTGAGATCTCAGATATGAGATATATGATGTTGTGGTATGATTTGGATGCTATGGTTGCATTGAATTGATGATATGGAATATCTGTTTGGAATGATAATATGGATTATCTATTGTGATGTTGTTAATTATCTATCTTTGTGTATATAGATAATATTGAATTGAAATGTTTTAAACCTTTAAAACAACTTGGACCTAAAAGACACGCTTTGGATTTCGATGAGACCGGGATCGGGTTTCCATATTTGGATATCCGAAAACCACATCGATCCAAATTAACGATAGGTCGTGAATCTCAAGTGAAGATGGAGATTTAGAGTGCAAGGGTTATTGTCGTTAACTCTGAGGGTGATTCCAAAATGAGTGTAACGAGATAATGCCTTCGGTTTCGTTCGAACCCGGAACGAACTTGTATGGATTGAATGCTTTCAGCACATCGTCAGGTGGACGATGAGCATTCTAAGTGATGTGTCCTATAAAGGTAATCGTAGCCTCAAGCCTCATCAACCGGGAATGGCTAAAACAGGGGAGGTGCACCAAGACTTCGTGGGTAGCCCCCACTGGAGAGCGAGATTGATCCCTGTCTAGAAGACCCTTTATATTCGGCTGTGTGGGCAGTTGGTTGCAAACAACTGCGGGGTTGTCTTGTTTGGAACCTTTCAGTAAGGAAGGGTTCCGGTCTTGTGTTGCAGGGGAGTTAGGGTGGCTCCTCGGTACGGTGATCTAGGCCACGTACTGTGACGGGCGGTACCCCAGTAGCCCTGCCATTGTATGGAATCCAAAATCCAATAAGTGCCGTACGTATTAGTTGTGCCCAACTATGTTGGAATGTGAGATGTAAGCATTTCAGCTATTTCTGTATTTTACTTGAAAACCCTAGACACTATTATAATATCAGAGAATTTCCTATCAAATGTTTTGGTTAGCGTAAGGTAAAAACTTTTCCATGTTTATGTGTGGGAAGTCTTACGTGATACCTTTCTTTTCAAAAGGTTTTTAAAGTTAAGCAACTTTAACCTGTTACTCACACCAGACCCATATCTGACCCGGAGTTTATTTTTTTGTTTTTCATAAACTCTTGGGTACTCAAATTTTTACGAGTAGCCAAGGGAATTCAGGTTAGGTTTCAGGTTAGCTTTGACGAATTATGGAGGAGCAATGGAGCAGGAGGCTTCGGCGTTAGATATATAGTTCCGCTGTGTATTCTCTGTGTAGTTTCTGTTGTATTGTGTTGTATTGAGTTGTAAATACTAGACAGGTGTTTATAACTGTCTAGTATATGTGATGTATATGTTGTGTATCTCTGATAGATATTGTATATTGTGTAAATACTTATGTTATTAACATAATTTATTCATTCCGCTGTTGAGATTCTGTGTTGTTTCTTCTTTCTCTTCTTTCTTTTCTTCTTCTATCCCTTTCTTTCTTAGTTAGCGATGCGTCTTTCTGGAGATAGGAAGTCGGGTCGTTACAGTTGGTATCAAAGCATTAGGTTGAGTGAATACCTAGGCTCTGGAGTGGTGTCTATCCTGAGAGAGCGTATTTGTAATTTTGAATATATATAAATATATTTATTCTACCTATCTATTGGGTTACCTGTTCGGGTTTTCCAATATAGGTTATAAAGGTAGATGAGGTAGTAGTGTGTGAAGCACGACAACTACCATTGGTTGGAGTTTGAATGTTTGGTTGGAAGTGTATCTGTCGAGACTATAGACCTAATACCGTCTCGAGTGAGCTTTGCAGTGATGTAATAACTTCATTGATCTCTGAAGGTAACCTGTTAAGGTTTGGAGTTCATCTTTGAAGTTGGATGAGTAGAGTTGGATCTGTTGGCTGAACAGAAGCGAGTGATGATATCTTGATATCTCAGGGAGTAGTAGCTGCGTGATGAGATGCAGTGACTATGGATATTTCCGAAGAATGATTTCTTTGGAACGAGTTAAGGAAGTAGGTCTTCTTAGGTGTTATGGCTGAGTTCAGCAAGGTGTTTCTGTTTGATTTGAAGTCTGAGTTTCTCGAAGAGATTTGGATTGGGAATTCTTTGGCATGGGTGTCGGCGGAGTTTTCTGGCTTAGCAGTATTCTGGGGGTGGAGTTCAGAAGCAGTAGGGTAGAATCTGTTTCTTCTATGGATTGGCTAGGCCAGTGTAAGCTGTTCTGTTGGGTAAGAGATGACAGTTTTCTTTGGAATTAGATTGAGTTGATCGCAAAAGTGACTTGCGATAATTGAGTGTTCTCTTGAATTGTTGGAGATTTTTCTGAATATTTTCAAAGAAGCCAGAGTTTGTCTTCATCTAGAGATTCAGTGGTACCGGTGGGTCAACTAATTGAAGGTTGAGATGGAGTTTGTTGAAGCAACTCAGATCAGAGTTGTGCAGCGGAAGCAGTTTGGAAGTGCATCTGCTTTTCTTTTCCGGATAGGAGAAGTTTGTTTTCTTCTGATGATAGTGAGTGGAGTTGTTCTAGATCTTGATTGATCGTGGAGGATCATTTTGATGGGTTTGGTCTAGATTGTTTCTTGAGATATCAGCAAGGATTAAGCTGATTAGGAAGGATGAAGGCAGTCTAGGATCGTCCGAAGAGTTTTGTGGATAGAAGTCAGAGATCTGATTTTGGATGAGTGTTTAGTTTTCTGGATTGAATTGCCAGTTTGGACAACTGAAATTCGTTGTGTTTCACGTATCTTTGAGGGAGTATGTGTATGATATTTCTGGTTTTGGAATCAGCTGTTTTGGGAGGTTTGGTGGTTGAGTCAGACTTGTCAGTAGTCTGATATCTTGTTTAGTTATAGATCTAGATGAGTAGGAGTTCTATAGCTTAGTAGTGATTGTTTGTTTGGATTTTATAAAGCGAGTATCCCGGTATATATACCCGGGGAAACTCGATAAAATTTTATCCAAAATTTGTTTGGATAATTAGATTTGTTGATTGGTTGAATTGTTTGCTATGGTTGTTAGCATATGTTTGTTAATATATGCTTGTGTTTTAAAATTTAAAACCTAAATAGATTATTAAATTACCTTTGTTTAAAATTTCGAGGACGAAATTCTTTTAAGGGGGAAGGAATGTGATATCCCGGAATTTTTGGCAATATCAATTTAATAATCTTTATTTAAAATTAAATTGATATTGACAATATTGATTGATAATATGAATTGGTTTAATAAATCTAATTGAATAAATATTTAATTTGTGATTTTATCTTTTAAAATGCCAAAATAAATGTTTGGATTATAATGTATATAGATATTTGTATATATTATAGTTTATCTTTGTTTTGGAATTTAATAATAATTAAAGTTTTGTTTTCAAATTCTAATAATTTGGAAATTATGATTTAAATTAATATTAAGTTTTTTCAAAATAAATAACTATTTGGTTTTTAAAATACTTAGAACAAATGTTTAATTGTTTAAATATATCTTAACTTAAGAAAATGTTAATTTTATATCTTTTTAAATATTCTTGAAAAAAATATGATTTGTGAATATATCAAAGTTTAAAATAGAATTAATATATGATGTATTAATTTATATAAGAAAAATAGTAAGTTATAATAAAGAAATAATCTCTTTTATAAGTTGATTCTTTAAAATATTTGAATAAGTTTTAATTTATAATTTATTTCATTTACATTTTTCTTTAAATAAGAAATTTACATAAGTATATATAAGCATAAGAAATCCACATATGTATTTATATAAGTATAAAATAAATTAAGTAAAATCCTTTATAAACATCTAAATATATAACTAATTAAATAAGAGATTCATATATATTCATATAAACATAAAATTAATTAAGAAAGTTCTTCATTTTCATTTAAACATATAACTAGATTAAATAAAGACAAGTGTTAACAAGTGAGTAATTTAAATAACATGTGTTAAGTGGTAAGCTTAAGTAAATGACAAGTGTCATTTGATTTTATTCTTTCTTCATTTTTGTTAAAATATTTTCAGCCTTAAACCATTTTCATTTTTCTCCTCATTCTCTTTTCAAAACCGAAAGCTAGATGAATTAAAGAAAGAAAACATTACACTTAAAATCTGAAACTCAAAGTTTCTCAAAAACAAGATCTTAAAATTTCACTCCTCTTCAAATCAAACTTGCATCTTCAAAACCCTGCACACTTTTGTTTTACCTGCACTCTGTTTTAAGACCTGGCAATGAATGCATCTGCATTTTGCATGTACTTGAGGAGTTAGCAACAGCATCATCTTCATCTGCAAAGCCTGCATTTTGTTTCTTCACAACCTCAGTTTGATGTATTGTCAAATACATCTGCATGTAAGAATTGTAGTGCATGTTCGAATGCAAAATCTGCACATCTTCAAACCCTCAGTTCAAAAATGTAAATCTTCACCTCATCTCAAAATCAAAGGAAAGCCTGTACACTTTTGTTTCATCTGCATTCTTTGATCTGGAAGCAAGCATCAAGCACACCTGCAAACAAAAGCAAATTCAAATGCATTTTTTATTTGGGAGTCATGCAAACAAGTTTTTAAAAGTGAATAGGCAATCTGCATATCAAATCAAAGGGTCAAGCCTGCATCTCCATTTTTGCAAAATACAAAAGCAAGGGAAACAGAACTCTGCTTCCTTTAAATTCTGGTGAGTAACTTTATTTTAAAAAAAAAAACTTAAAAATATTCTGGTTGTTTGAGTTATGCTTAAGTTAGTTGTATTTGTATGTTTCTGTGGAAAATTTATATGTATTGTGTGATTGCATGGATGATATTAAAAATGCCTGAAGGACATCTCTGTTCTAAAATATCAACACAGTTTTGAATTCAAATTCATTTTTTTTTAATTCATTAATTTTTAAGACTTAGGGTCTAAATAAATATTGTTTGCTTGGTTATAAACTTAGTTTTAAAGATTTACTTAACTTAAATAGAAACTGCAATTGCTCTGGAAATTAAGTTTAAAAGGGAAAACTCAAGTCTTTATTAAAATTCAAACTTGGTAATTGAGCAATTCAGGTATACAAACTAAATACTTAGACTAAGTTATGATTTTTAAGAGTTAAATCATAAATTTTAAGTTGGGGTTGACAGTGCAAATGAGAGTTGTTCAGAATTTGGTTTTGGGATGATATCTGGTGATTCATGTAGTAATGGTGGCTGTGCTTCTGTATGAATGAAGAAGAGTGATTAAGCTCTTTACAAAAATTAACAAAGTGGTGAATTGATTCTTGATTTAGCAGAGGAGTGAGGGATTGTTCTGTAGCCCTAAGTTTTTAACAAGAAAGGAATTCGATCAGCATAACCACTGTATTTGATCGAGTGTTGAGCCGTTTTGGGGAAGTGTAGCTGGGGCCATGAAGAGATCGTGGCCAAGGTTTCATCTTGAACGATGGTCGGAGGAAGGAGAACTCGCCGTTGACAGGGTTTGAGGTTTTGGGGTGTACTGTGTTTCCAGATTTTGGGAAAAAGGGAGTTGGATTTTGATTTTGGAATGGGTGTGATGTTCTCGGGATTCACTCGAGTATTTAGAAGTTTTACTCGAAGATGTAAGGAGGAAGACTCGAAGTAGCTTGGTGTTGTACTCGGGCATTTTTAGTTTTCAGGTTGTTTCCTGAAACCTGAACTGTTTCAGGTTTTTAAAATTTAAACTTGATTTAAATAAAGAAAACAAAGCAAGTTTAATTTAGATTTAAGCATGTTTAAATTATGAACCCAAATGTATTTAAACTCCAGATTTCAAATAGATTTGTAAAAAGAAAAAAAAAACAAGATGAATGTTTAATAACCAAAAACTGTATAGTTTTTCACAAGTGTTTGGAAATCTGAAGAAAAAAAATGAGATTTTAAAATAAGATTTTTAAATTTAAGTTAAAATCTGGATTTGAAATCCTGAGTTCAAATTGGAACTTGAATCTGAAGTTTTCAAAGAAAATAAGTTATAAAATCTGATGATTAAATTAAGTTAGAATATTATAATTTTATCACATGTGTTTTATAAAATCTGAAATAAGAATTTAAAACAGGGTTTTAAATTTTGATCTTTGAATTTAAATCTGAAGCATGATTTGAATTGTGGTTGTAATGTCAATGGGATTTGAATTTAAATGTTTCAATATCAATTGAAATATTTTAAGTATTTTAAATTTCATTTAAATTGAATATAGTCTAAAGTTAAACTATTCTTCTAAAATTCCTTTAAGAGGTAAGTGATTCTTTAATTTGAAAACTAAAGAGTTTTTTTAAATACTTAAAACCTTGTTTAAGTTTGATTTCATTTTAAATTTAATTTAAAATGGAATTTAGGAAAATTTAAAAGCAATTTGTTTTAAATTACTTTGATAATGATAATTAAATCATTAATGAGATTTATGATTATCAATAAGTTGTTTTGAACTTAATAATTTATTTATCAATCAAGGTAATTAAGTTTTGTAATTAAGAAGTCAATTAATTAAATAAGTTTTGATTTAATTAATGATTTGAATTTATTAATCAAGTAATTTAAAATGTGTTAAGATTTAATTAACACTTGATTAATTAAATAAATAGAGATTTATTAATGATTTGTTATAGATAATTAAATTAGTAATTAATAATAATTAATCTCAGTTAATTATCTTAGAAAGGTAATTAAAGATTTGTTATAAGTTAATGAAGGTCATTAACTTAATATTATTTTATAATTAATTAATGTAATTAATTTTAATAATTAATTGGATTAATTAATTTAAGATAATCCTTGGAATTGTTTAGGTAAATTACTTAGTGAAAGTAATTAGGGAAATTCATTACTAATTGTAATTAATTAAGTTTGTTTTGATTAATTAAGTTAATTAATTAAGTTTAATTAATTTAAATTAATCATTGATTTAATTTGAGAAGTGATTACAAATGGAAAATTACTTAGTGAAGAAAATAAATTACTGGATGTAATTTAATGGAGGAGTTTTGGAATTAATTACTTGTGTAATTAATATGTAGTTGGAATGTTAAATAATTACTTAAGTAAGTAATTAGTTTGGGTTTTGATAAATAAATTAATCAAGTATGATTAATAATAATTGATAATTAATTTAATGGAGTTATTTTAAATAAAATAACTTAGGATCATTAATTCAAATAATTAATGATGTAATTAAGGATTGATTAATTAAGAACTATTAATCAATGAAGAAATTAATTAATATAATTAATTAAGAATTAATGTAATTAATTATGATTAATTAATTAATGAAGTAATTAAAAAGGTTAATTACTGAATTTGGTTTGAGATAATTAATTTGTGAAATTAATTAGAGGTTAATTACTTGAATGTAATTAGAAGATATATAATTAATCAAGGGTGATTAATTAAGGTGATTTAATTAAAGGGTAATTAATTAATTAGTTTGTAATTAATTAAGGAATATGTAAGCAAGATTAATATGGATAAGAAATTAATTTAATTCATTTTAAATTAATTAAGGGAGAAGTAATTAATTTAAATCATTTTAAATTAATTATAGATTGAATTGATAAGTAATTGCTTACAAATGATGGTTGGTTTTTATTACCTGAATGGTTGAGATCTCAGATATGAGATATATGATGTTGTGGTATGATTTGGATGCTATGGTTGCATTGAATTGATGATATGGAATATCTGTTTGGAATGATAATATGGATTATCTATTGTGATGTTGTTAATTATCTATCTTTGTGTATATAGATAATATTGAATTGAAATGTTTTAAACCTTTAAAACAACTTGGACCTAAAAGACACGCTTTGGATTTCGATGAGACCGGGATCGGGTTTCCATATTTGGATATCCGAAAACCACATCGATCCAAATTAACGATAGGTCGTGAATCTCAAGTGAAGATGGAGATTTAGAGTGCAAGGGTTATTGTCGTTAACTCTGAGGGTGATTCCAAAATGAGTGTAACGAGATAATGCCTTCGGTTTCGTTCGAACCCGGAACGAACTTGTATGGATTGAATGCTTTCAGCACATCGTCAGGTGGACGATGAGCATTCTAAGTGATGTGTCCTATAAAGGTAATCGTAGCCTCAAGCCTCATCAACCGGGAATGGCTAAAACAGGGGAGGTGCACCAAGACTTCGTGGGTAGCCCCCACTGGAGAGCGAGATTGATCCCTGTCTAGAAGACCCTTTATATTCGGCTGTGTGGGCAGTTGGTTGCAAACAACTGCGGGGTTGTCTTGTTTGGAACCTTTCAGTAAGGAAGGGTTCCGGTCTTGTGTTGCAGGGGAGTTAGGGTGGCTCCTCGGTACGGTGATCTAGGCCACGTACTGTGACGGGCGGTACCCCAGTAGCCCTGCCATTGTATGGAATCCAAAATCCAATAAGTGCCGTACGTATTAGTTGTGCCCAACTATGTTGGAATGTGAGATGTAAGCATTTCAGCTATTTCTGTATTTTACTTGAAAACCCTAGACACTATTATAATATCAGAGAATTTCCTATCAAATGTTTTGGTTAGCGTAAGGTAAAAACTTTTCCATGTTTATGTGTGGGAAGTCTTACGTGATACCTTTCTTTTCAAAAGGTTTTTAAAGTTAAGCAACTTTAACCTGTTACTCACACCAGACCCATGTCTGACCCGGAGTTTATTTTTTTGTTTTTCATAAACTCTTGGGTACTCAAATTTTTACGAGTAGCCAAGGGAATTCAGGTTAGGTTTCAGGTTAGCTTTGACGAATTATGGAGGAGCAATGGAGCAGGAGGCTTCGGCGTTAGATATATAGTTCCGCTGTGTATTCTCTGTGTAGTTTCTGTTGTATTGTGTTGTATTGAGTTGTAAATACTAGACAGGTGTTTATAACTGTCTAGTATATGTGATGTATATGTTGTGTATCTCTGATAGATATTGTATATTGTGTAAATACTTATGTTATTAACATAATTTATTCATTCCGCTGTTGAGATTCTGTGTTGTTTCTTCTTTCTCTTCTTTCTTTTCTTCTTCTATCCCTTTCTTTCTTAGTTAGCGATGCGTCTTTCTGGAGATAGGAAGTCGGGTCGTTACAAAATCATTACCTAAACAAATTACCTATTTTATAAAGTTGAAGTAAAAAGAACAAAACAATCTTTTTATTTAAATTTAAACTCTAGGCTAAAATCATTTTAAACAAATTAAACTTTATCTTGAGTATTTTAAAGATTATGCTATTATTTATACAATATTAAAATTTCAAATTATCTATTAAATTTAAAAACAAAACCGGTCTATTTATAATATATACCAATCTATACATATATATATTATAAATAGAAACAATTTAAATTAGCTTTTAAAAGATAATTTATCAGTTAAATATTTATTTAAAAGAAGATGATTAAACCAATTTTAATATTATTAACAAATATTATCAAATCAATTTAATTTTTGATGTAGATCATTAAATTGATATTGCCCCAAATTTCCGGGATATCACACCTCTTGTCTTCTCGTATCAGCGCTGCACTTAAAGCATGAGATGATACTGCCAAGTATATAAGAAGATCCTCGCCATCGCCAGGCCTAGAAAGTATTGGAGGCGTTTCCATATGGCGAATCAATTCATCAAAGGCTTTTTGGCATTCGGGAGTCCAATCGAAGTTTTTCTTTCCTTTCTTTAGGGCGTCAAAGAATGGGATGCATTTATCTGTGGCTTTGGAAATGAACCGACTCAAGGCGGCGACTTTTCCATTGAGACTTTGCAATTCCTTCTTCGTTCTAGGAGCTTTGACTTCCTTTAAGGCGGTAATCTGAGCTGGACTAGCCTCAATGCCCCTAGCGCTCACGATGAAACCTAAAAACTTTCCGGATTCCACTCCAAATGAACATTTTAAAGGATTGAGCTTCATTCTGTATTTTTGGAGGACTGCGAACATGTCTGCTAAGTGTTCTATATGATCCACTACTTTCTTAGACTTTACTAACATGTCATCGACGTAGACTTCCATAGTCTTGCCCAATTGCGGTTTGAACATAGCATTAACAAGTCTTTGGTATGTTGCCCCTGCATTCTTCAGCCCGAAGGGCATAACTCTGTAACAGTAAAGACCAACGTCGGTGATAAAGCTCGTGTCCTCTTGATCTGGCTCATGCATCATGATCTGGTTATATCCGGAGTAGGCATCCATAAAAGATAACAATTCGTGTCCCGCTGTTCCGTCTACCAGTTGATCGATCCTGGGTAATGGGAAGTAGTCTTTGGGGGCAGGCCTTGTTTAGATCTGAAAAATCGATGCATACTCTCCATTTTCCGTGGGCTTTCTTAACCAGCACTGGATTTGAAACCCAATTCGGATAGGTAGATTCTTTGATAAAATTATTCTCCATGAGCCGATCAACTTCTTCTTTTAACGCTGCCGACCTTTCTGGACCTTGAGTTCTCCTTTTCTGCTTCACAGGTGTAAACTTTGGATCAATATTTAGAGTGTGTACTGCAACTTCTGGGGATATTCCGCACATATCGGCAAGAGTCCAAGCAAAAACATCCAAATTTGCCTTTAAAAAAGATATTAAGATATTCTGAATTGACACATTAAGTTGCGAACCCACATTCAACACCTTGTTTGGGTCCTTTGGGTCAACAGGTACTGGTATTGTCGTTTCCACTGGTACCACTCTATTCTCCCCTGCACTGACTTTTCTAGGATCCATCTCTTTCCTTGCTCCGCTGTGCTCGCCAGTGCAAGGTCCGCCCTGTAATTGCTACAAGGATGGTTCTTTGATGCGGACTGGGGCTGCCGCATCCTTTCCCATTTCTCTTTTCCTCGTTTCTCGTAACTCTGTTAGATAACATTCCCGCCCTGCATTTTGATCCCCTTTTATAACTCCCACTCCATTATCTGTGGGAAATTTAATGGTGAGGCACCATGGGGCCAGAACAACTTTGAATGTTGCGAGAGTTGGACGGCCAAGGAAAGCATTATAAGCAGAAAATTCGTCGACAACCACAAAAGTTTGCTTGCGGACCACTTTTCTCTCTCCTTCTCCAAGTTCCACAAACAAATCAACGGTTCATATCGGCTGTTTTGGCTCCCCAGTGAAGCCAGTGATTTTCTGCGATGAGGCTTGCACATCAGCCATAGGGATCTTCATTTGGTCGAATGTTTTCTTGGAGAGGATATTGCAGGATGCGCCACAATCAATGAGAACTCTTCTGACAATAGCTGGCCCGATACCAGCCGAGATGACTAAGGGATCCAAGGTAGGAGCTTCAACACCTGCGGAATCCCTAGCTCTGAACACAATATCATCATTGAAAGTTCTTTGTTGCTTCAGGGGCATAGCACCTTCCAAAACGAATACATCTTCCTCGGTCGGTACATACTTTAAAGCTCGGGTATACCTTTCCATCTCACCCCAGCTCCTGCCTGCTGGGTGAGGTTCTCCCGTAATGACATTGATAACAGGCCTTCCGGATTCATGCCCTGCAGTCTTTTCACCCATCCTGGGTTGATGAGCAGGAGCTCGTTGCCCTTGACTGGTCGAAGCGGGATTGCTGCTATTCTTTTCCACAAATTGCTGCAGCTTGTTTTCCCTTATCAATTCTTCAATCAAATTTTTCAATTGGCGGCATTCATCGGTATCATGACCGGGTTGATTATGGAAGCGGCAAAACTTTCCGCTTTGTACTGCTTTTTTCCCGGTTCTCAGAATGGGAGGTTTAGGATAATCAACAGAATCTTTGGTGGCAAGGCATATACGCTCCGGCGTATCTGATCAAGGAGTATATTCCGATGGTTTGAAGGAACGAGGCTTCTTCATATTTTTCTGTTTCTTTCCATAGTTATTCTCCCTTTTCTGTCCTACAGATTCACTTTTGCGTGGAGCAGCAATGTTATCTTCAGCTTTTTCTAACACTGCCTTTACCAGTACAGGACGGCTTTCCATGCGTATGAACTCATCTGCTTTCTTGTAGAATTTTTCAAGGGAATTTCGTTCCTTCATGTTAAGCCATTTTCCAAATTCGCTCGACTTGTCGATGGCCCTCATCAGATAAGTCAAGATCATCCGTGGTTCTGCATTGTCTACCTCGGCTAGCGCTATATTAAAGCGATTCAAGAAAGATCTGATAGTTTCACCCAGATTCTGCTCTAAACTTGACAACGACATAATATCTTTGGCTTTTGAAGCGTATAGTCTGAACTGCTCCTTGAATTTCGGGGTTAAGTCATAAAACTGATCGATAGACCGGACTGGCAGCTTGGTGAACCAAAGCAGAGCTACACCTTCCAGGTATACAGGAAAATATCGGCACTTTATTTCATCAGAAGCTCTGGCACCTGTCATGTGCCAATCATACTTATACAAGAATTCGTTCGGATCACTTGTTCCTTTGTAAGCTGGGATAGTTGGAGGGACGAACTTCCTTGGGAACTCAGCCTTTAAGATTCTTTCGGTAAACGGGGTTTTACTTGGAGCAAAACCCCATTCCTTCTCATCTTCATTCCTTTGCATGCTTTCCTTCATGATTTGTCGAATCATTTCAGAAAGATATCCCTCATCATTTCAAGCTTTAGATCCACCAATTTCAGGAAATGCCCGCTCAAAGGGGCTAGCAGCCCTCTAGGGAATGTTTCTTTCTTCATCCTCATGAATGTTGCCAGCGAAGTTCCTTTCATTACTTGTTGGTTGACGGTTTACCCCAAGCAAGTCATTCAACTTATTCAAAATTAGGGCATTTTGGGCGTTCTGAGCTTCCAATCGTGCACTTTGGGCATTTATCTGCTGGTTCAGCCCTATGATTACAGCATCCAACTCCGCTTTTGTAACTCCAACAGGTGGAGTAGCTCGACTAGGTACTGGGGAAGCGGAGGTTCCCTCTTGAACATTTACAGATCTACTCTTTCTACCCAGAGCCATGATTTCAGATAAACTTCTAGTCTTCAGAGAGGTTTCTTCAACAAACTTTCGTGGAGCAATAATGACGGTTTGCCTTTATAGTGGTTCGGCTTAAGAGAGAGCCTACGTCCACTTTGAATATCTTTATTGACGATTTGATTACAAGTCGATGCAATTACACTTTGATTACAACACACTTCGAGTTACAAGCAACTTAGAACACGTAGCCTAAACTTCAATGCCGATCAAAATCTTTGAACTCATGTTGGACATGTATCATTTCTTCGTGAAGTTCCTTGAGGCGTTCTTTGTATCTCAAAAGCTTTAAGTGTTGAAGTAGTTCGGAATGCAGCAGGGTAACGGCGCTTCAAAAATCCCTCCATCCGGATGTTGGAGGTGGCCATGTATTTATAGGAGTTTTCAGCCCTGAGTCGTGAGTCATGTTCGACTCATACTTGACTCGTGGTCGAGTCAAATTAGGTCGTGGCCGACTCATCGAACCAAGCCCTTGGTTTCTCCATGGCCCATTCCTTTGCTGGATTTTAAGCTAAGTCTTGAGTCGCTCACGAGTCAATCCTCATTGGCATAGGCACTGTGGCAATGGACTACGACTCAATGGCTTTAAGTCGTGGACGAGTCATTCTGAGTCATGAGTCGTTAAGTCATTAACGACTTATCAGGTAGCGGTATATAGGTGAAGCGACTTAGGGACTTATCTTCTTAGGTCGTCAATCCTCTTGAGTCGTTTCTTATGATGAGTCGTGGACTTGTTGAGTCGTTGAGGCGATAATCTTGATGAGTCGGTAATGCACTGAGTCGGCCTGCCTTGTGAACCGTTAACCCCTTGAGTCGTCTTATCCCTCTAAGTTGCCTTGAGCCTTAACTCGTCAGCTAACTGAGTCGCTACCAGTTGAGTCGGTACCTTCCTTAAGTAGATGAGTCGGTCTAGTCCTTAAGTAGATGAGTCGTTGAGTAAAACGAGGTTAACACTGTCACAGAAGATTCACCTTGAACAAGGTCAATAAAACGCCGGGCCAAAGTTACTTTTTCAGCCCCCGGTACAAATTTCAATTCGAATCTTTCCCGGAATTGCTCCCAAGTAAGATCCGCTTCGATAATTTCCGAAGTCAAGAGCTCATACCAATCTAACGCTCTTTTTTGGAGCATGCTAGAAGCCACTTGGACTCGATGTAGATCAACAAGGTTCATGCGAGAAAAGATGCGATCGCATGATTTGAGCCAAGCCTGAATTTCAATAACACTCTCGGATCCCCTGAATGGCCTTCCACCCAAATCGGTGTAGTCTCTGCACAAGCGTGCAAAACCGGATCTAGGATGAGTGGGCTCTGGAGTGGGACCGGCTGCTTGAGCGTTCTTAACAATATCTAGAAGCTGCTGGGCAGACATAAATACTCCATCCTGAGGAGTAGCACTAGATTGACCGGCGTTGGGACGGCCTGGTCTAATCATTTCTCTTCTTTAAGAAAGAAAGAAAGAAGAGGAAAAAGTTATTCTCAAAATAAATATCAAGCAATCTTGAAAGATAAAACAAGGAATCATAAAAGAAAGTAGGATAGAACGGTACGAAGACCCGAATAAAATCCTAAAGCACGACTCCTAAGATGGACTTAGGACAATGATCGTTGTTATAATATTCCATATTGTTCCGAAGTTTGGCTCTGATACCAAGCTGTGACGCCCCACCTCTATACCCACGCTAGCCAAGAACATTACGGTGAATGTTGTCAACTAGCACGGAGAATAAGGCTGTTGAGGAGCGACCATCCGTGTAATTGCTTTGCGCGAGCATCGATATGTCAGATAGTATAACATGCGTTTTATCTCAAGAGGAAATCCGACATACCGACACAAACACAAAGCTACTACACAGTGGCTATAATATCTTCAGAAACAAATATAGAAATAAACATAACATAAATCAGTCACAGACAATTCATATCACAAAGGCGGAAATAGATATGAATATAACACATGAAAGTGTACATCAGAGTAGTGGTCAAAAAGATCCACAATATCAAAAAGAATAGATACAAGTGCTAGACAAAAGAATAAGTATACATCATAGAGTCTGTATCTCAAATGTATACAACAAAAACTACTAAACTAAAGTAGTTAGCCAAAAGTCAGAAGATGGTTCCAGATAGGAAGCCATGAGGAAGCACCTGTAATATCTCAGTCTCACCCGAGTATTATTTAATAAGAAAATAATAAACGGATCAGCCTAGCTATAAATATCAGATGAAATGATATAGAATAAGAGATATGACTAAACGTATAATAATCACAACGCCAAGCTGTGATATATAAGTAATTGAAAATAAACAAGAGATTAATCAATATCACAATAACCTACTCAAGGATCAAAAGGAATGTCATACTCCTAATTTCATTCACCAAGCCACAATAATTGATAAATCAAATCAATAGAAATCACGAAGATAGGTGAAGCATAAATTCCAGAATTCAACACACGAAATCCAGAAATCACAAGAAAAGGATGGCCAATCCCACAAACTGGACATCGACGCACCTAGAAAGACATACCCCATGTACAGTCGAACATCGACGCACCTAGAAAGATACTCCGCATGCTCTAGCATCGACTCACCTAGAAAGATACGCCCCATGCATAAATAAACATCGATGCACCTAGAAAGATACATCCCATGCACAAATAAACATCGATGCATCTAGAAAGATACACCCCATGTAATGTCTAACATCGATGCACCTAGAAAGATACACCCCATGCTCTAGCATCGACGCACCTAGAAAGATACGCCCCATGCACAAATAAACATCGATGCACCTAGAAAGATACATCCCATGCATAAATAAACATCGATGCATCTAGAAAGATACACCCCATGTAATGTCTAACATTGATGCACCTAGAAAGATACACCCCATGCTAAGTCGAACATCGACGCACCTAGAAAGACACGCCCCATGCATTGACGAACATCGACGCAGCTAGAAAGATACGTCCCATGCCCCGACTTATTAAGCCGATTGCTCCACGAAGTAAGCAAACATCGATGCACCTAGAAAGGTACACCCCATGCATAATAACATTGACGCACCTAAAAAGGTACGACCCTTGTGTAAACAAACATCGACGCACCTAAATAGGTACGACCCATGTAAGAAATGAGACGAAGCTCAATAAAATAAGGAACAGTCCTCCACATAGACAAAGAGACATCGCACATTGCTAGTCTAAATCACAAAGATGATCGTCATGATCAACGAGAAGTGTCGATTACAGTAAGCTAGTAAATATATGAGCTTAGCTTCATGTCCCATGACCACTAGCATAACTTAAATATTTACGAACAAATTGTAGGTCTCCACTAGAAAATTGTCACAAGAGTTTCAATCGAACAAGTCCAAGAATTAACTGACGAAGTAAACGCAAGCGTTTCATACCACTCGTTTTACTAAGCCGTTTAATTAGATTTCTCATACGAGTGAGGTAAAGGTTTGTATATACTAATAGATTAGAAGTCGGTTTGAGAAAACGAGCTTTGTAATAAAATAGTGTTGAAATCATTTGAAGAAAGAGTTTTGATATTTACTACTAGTATAGAAAACCTTTATAATTTTAAAGTGACAAATCACGAAGAAGATTGTAAGAACAATCAATCAGTAAAATTCACATTCGAAGACGTGAATAAAATCCAAAGAAACCGATAAAGAATCCATCAAAATGAATATTCAAAAATCCCTAAAAAGGAGTCATCAATGTCATAATAAATGATAACAACAAATAGGATCATCACGAATCGATTTAAATTGGAATTCTCAAGCGAATAGGCAAATAGGCAAAAATAGTGCTGATTTAGACGTCTGAAATCAAGGATTCAGACGTCTGAATCTGGAAAATAAATATTTTCCAAAGACAGAATTCAGACGTCTAAATCCTTGAATCCAGACGTCTGAAATAGGCACTTTTTAGCCTATTTCCTTTCTGGTTCCAAATGAACCAATTCAGACGTCTGCAACCATATATTCAGACATCTGAATCTGGGAATAGAAATCTTCCCAGAACAATATTCAGACGTCTGAATATTACGTTTCAGACGTCTGAATCTGGGGTTCAGGGCATTCCCTAGACCTAGGCCAGAAATGGCCAAATGAATATCGGAAACGATCGAACGAGCAAATGACGATGACTAAGGAATTACGTCGAACGACTACCGAGCCTAAACGGCTCTTCAATACGCCTCAAATACCAATGTCCAAATATCCATAATAGGATTTTCATAAATAAGACCAAAACACCAAAAATTGGAATATACACGAAATCAATCCAAATCAAAATCAATTGCACATGAATAAGTGTTAGGAATTCATACCTAACAATCGAAGATAATTATAGACAAAGATGTGAGATAGAAATCTCACCTTTGAACCCAAATCAATGAAGTAGAAGCTTTAAGACAAGCTAAGATCAATTCCTCTTCAATAGCAACTCAAGAAGCTTCAATCTAAGCTTAAAAGAGAAACATTTCCTAAATTAGGTTTAGGAAATTTCTGAAATCAAAGAGAGAATGAGTTGGAGAAGAAGAAGGAGATGCTTACCAATGGGTTCTCTTGAGTTTGGAGTTAGAAGATGGATTTGCTAATGAAAACTAGGGCTTAGGATTTCCTAATTCTTTTTGTCTTCCCCCATTTTTGATGAAGCTTGATTGTATTAGGAAATTATGAAGGAATGAAGAGGAGAAGGGGTTGGGACTGAATACATAAGTGGCTCAGCCCAAACCAAAGCCCTAAGTACAAAGTAGCAAAAATCAACTTTCTCCAAACATATCGAAGCTTATACTCAAAAAGGTCGCAAACGGCATTTTAAACTCAATGGAAGTGGTCTCGAGTCCTAATTCGGCTGTTTGCAAAAAGTAGGTTTTCGGACCAAAATCCGACGAACGATAAAATATTTAAATAAAATATTTAAATATAAAATCGACAAATATGCGGGTTGTTACAATCAAAGTGGTATTTTCATTTATTTTCAATAACAAATCAAATCAACAAAGTAAAAGTAATGCTAGGATTTCAATTGCTTGCTCTCTCATTATTTACAAGAAAAATTACACACCTAGCTCAGGTAAACTGAGGCCAGATATACCACCCATGCACTGGCTTTCGGCTTATGTGAGGGGAGTACAGAGCATGGCGAGTGCACACACTTTCGTGCATACACCTATCGACCGTAGGTGGTTTTTATTATTTTTGTTTTTTTACATGTGTTCCATAATGCATAACCGTGAGGACTTTTAAATGAGAGTGAATACTTGGATGTTATTATTATTTTTTACTTTTTTTTAAGAGAGAGAGTTTTGCAAAATCATCTTAGCACCATTTAACTTAGAAGACAAAAAAATATTATATCCTTTACTTTAAATCAACAACTTTTTAAAAGAAAGATTTTCAATTAGGATCTACTTCATAATTAACACGTATGAATCTTCCAATATACTAGTTAAACCATTATTATTTGTAATCAAATTTCATTTTTATTTTTGTTTAGACAAATAAATTTCCAAAAATTTCAATTTAATAAACAAAACCATATATTTATCTTATAGTGTTTCTTTTAAAAATAAATAAAAATGCTAAAAAAAAAATCTTCTTTTGTTTTTGAATTTTTTTGAGTTTTTGGAAGAAAAACAAAAAATTAATCCTAAAAAATAAGAAGAAGACGAGTCTCCCCTAACACTTGATTTTGACTGTGTCCCCACAGTCAACCCAAGTGAAAAGCATGTTTATTATTATTTACATGAAAATGAAATGTATTTACACGACATCAGAAAGTATATTGTCAAAAAGTAAATGAAACGTTCTTCCAAAAACCGATTCATTTGTCTCGTCGAGTATACGAGACACAGCTTAAGCTCGAAAACCCAATCCATAAAAGATTTTGAAGTTGAATGTTGATTTGGAAAAACGAATGTTGTTTTATTGAAAATTGAATGAGTTGTTTTGTTTTCGATGATTTTTAGGGCAGATAAAACAAGTGATTGAAATTCAAGTTTATTTTCACCAAATTGAAATTCAAGTTTGTCATTGAAAAATTCTTCCAAATTATTGATTTCAAAATCAAAATGGTGATGTAAATCTTCCCCTTCATAATTTAACAACTCATTTTCGAAAGTCCAAAGAATTCATGTTCATTAAATTCGTCTTCCTTTGTTGGATTATCAACAACTTTATTACATGTCTCAAGTTCAAAATTAAAAGTAGTTGTATTCAAATTTTCGAAATCAACAAAAGGAAGGTCGAATTTCAAATTTGGTTCCACATCCTTAAAAGAATTGAAATCCAATTCAATTACTATGTTTTCAACAACATCATTAAGATTTTCGTTTTCAATTTCAAAAGTTGTTATTTGAAAATCATCGATTTGGGTAAAAGATGGATTCTCACTTGACTCATCACACATTGGAATTCGATTTTGCTTTTCACGTTGTTTCATATAAGATTCAAACAACAACTCTGTGTGATCATCGTAGATTTCGTTCGTTTGTTCAACAAAATCCAATTTGTAATTATTAACTTGATAAATTTCGATTTGGATTCGTTTAGAACAAAAAATTTCACTCGTATCGTAGTCAAGATTATTCCCATTGCCAAAATTATTTGAAAAGTGGATCACATTTTCGTTTTGATTTTGAAATTCATTTTGAAGCTCGAAATTGAGTTGGCATGGGTTATACTCGAAATCATTTGAATTTTGAAGTGAGCTCAAATTTTGATTATTTTGACTTGAACTATTGCACAAATATGAGTTACACAAATCGTTTATACTTTGATTTTGATGTGTAGAGATTTCAAGTAAAGACGAAATGCTATTTTCAAGATTCGAGGGTTGCTCATCGTCTTGAAAACTTTGTTGTTCAAAATTCGAATTGTTCAAAGAATAGTTGTTGTTAAAATATCCATACGAATTCGGAGTGAAATCATATGGATTATATTGATTTTCACAACTATATTCAAGTGAGTAAAAAAAAGGAAACTCGGACATTTTCAAGATTTTTTTTTTGATTTTTTTTATAAAGAAAAATATTTACAAGTAGAATTTATTTTTCAAAAGGGAAATTGATTTTTGTTTTTTTTAAATTTTTTCTTTGTTTTTTTATGAAAATGTTTTATAATAATTTTTTTTTTTGGATTTTGGTTTTTTTTTTTGTTTTTGGATTTTTGAAATTTCAAAGGAAAATTGATTTGAAAACTTCAAAGGAGAAGGAATATTTACAACTTTTTTAGTTTTGGATTTTGAAACTTTTTTTGGTTTTAAAGAAAAATATGCATGAATTAATGCAACTAAATGAATGCAGTGGTTAATTACAAATGATTTATCCTAAGTTAACCCAAAATTGTATAATCACAAATTGTCTTAAATCAACAAGATAGTTCTCAGCCAGGTAACGGGCAGGGGTTATCGGTGCACCACGAATCACCGTAGCAATGCAGCCGAAGGTTTTAGTACCTTCAGAGGAACAACCACTATAATATTTACGAATCACCGTAATATTTATAAATGGTTATTACTCTGCCGTAGCCTACACACCAAGAAATTAAATTGTTCAAAGAAGACAAATTGTCAATATACAATTAAGTGTCATTGATTTCTAACCGTTATTATTAATCAAAATCTAAGATGAAATGCAAAGCAGAAAATAAATGTGTATTAACAATGCAACCAGAATGAAATTTTGTTTTAGCTTTCGATTTTGAATTTTTTTTTAATTTTTTTTTCTTAAAATGCAAGCAAACAACAATGCAAGACGACTAAAACATAAAATTTTATAAGCAAGCAACCAATTATTTTTTTTCGGCAAGCACTTCAAATCGAGCAATTTATTTAACAAGCACTTCTACTCTTTCCGTAATTCTACTTTGGCAACCTGAAATAAAGCAAGATATATACAACTTTTTTTTTGAAAGGAAACTTAAAAGTAGGGTTTTACTTATAAAAAAAATTATGATGTATAAAGTTAGAGATTAAGAACAAATTAAAATGAAATAAAACAAAACAAATTCAAACTAATTTTCTTTTTTAAGGGTAAAATAAAACTAAACTAGAAAGAAAACAAAACAAGTGAGGCAAAAAAAAATGAAAAGAAAATAAATGAAAACTAAAACAAATAAGGCTGAAACAAATGGAAATTAAACGAAGTGAAACCCTTTTTTTTGTGTTTTTTCTTTGAAAGGAAACAAACAAAAACAACTAAATCTATGCACAAAAGAAAACACTTTTATCAAGTGAACTAAAACTGAACAAACGAAACACTCAACTTTAAAACCCGGCCCAATCAAACTTAATAGAGGAGACTAAAAAAAACAGGAAAAAAAAACTATAACTATCCTAACAACCCATACCCGGCCCGATACGAAAACAAATACCCACTGTACTTTCACTTCGGTTCTGTTCTTAACAAAAACAAATCCCCTTTCTTTCTTCTTCAATTACAAATACCAGATAACACAATTACGTTTCATCATCAATTAAAACAAAATCTTACGAGTATGGAAATTCCCGCAATTTGCAAAATCAATTAAACAACGGATTTTAGGAGCCACGGAATTGCTTGGTGGTTTTGAGTTCGAGGTCGTGGTTTCGGTCGCTACTGTTTGCTCGTGTGGAAATGGCGGTTAGATAGAGGTGGAAGGCAGGCTATTCGATAGGTGGTTCAGGTTGTTTTGTGCAGTGGTGATGGAAGTGACCGCGGTGAAGATGTTTAGTTGAAGAAGAAGGTTGCAGCAACAGGGGAACTGAAGTGGGATTGATGGTCGCAAGGTGTTGTGTAACTGGAAGGACTGCAGTTGTAGGCAGTGTCAAATGGAAGCGGCAATGTGTATTGGAGATTGTCGCATTGAAATGTCGTGAATTGTGGATGGGTAGAGGAAGTTTGTATTTTGGGTGATGTCAGTGGGGAGTTCAGTGGTCTTGTGCCCGGGTGAGTGAAGTTTGGCAATAGGCAGTTTGGTTTGTGAAGGAGGGAATTGCTGACTTGATGAAGTTTGTTTACAGTGTGGTCAGGTGGCAGGCAATTTGCCGTGGGTGATGACTGTTGGTGGTATGAGCAGATTTGTGGAAATGTGATTTATGGAGGTAGTTGGTAATAGAGCTACATGCAGTAGTTGTTTTGTTATGATGATGGACCACAGTTGAAGGGGAGGGGGCGTTGTCAATGAAGTGGCAAAAATGTTGGCAATGACAAGTATGTAAATGTGAAGTGGCAGATGACGGTTTTGATGTTTGGTTGAAGATGAAGATAGTGGAGGTGGTGATGTTTTGTATGAGTTTGAGAAGCAGCTGTATATGAATGATGGAGGTATGGTGGATGATTTGCAGTTGTTTGTGGTTTGACAAAGGGTAGCAGCATTGTTGGTGGGTAGGACAGTTGCACTGTGATGTAAGGGGGTGGTTGAGTTGCTGTAGGTTGTAGTATGGAGTGGTAGCTGTGGTGATTTTGGTGATTCGGGTGGGGTGGCAGTTGATCAGAACTTTTGGTAGAGGAGGAGTATGTTGAAGGTTGGTTTAGTTGCTGAGGCAATTGAAGTTTGGGTAAAGGATGTGATGTATGGTGAAGTTTGTTGATGAAGTGCTATATGTAAGTTGGTTATACTGTTGCAGTGGAGTGTGTTTGAGAGGAGTTCACGCAATTGGATGGCAGTGGGAAATTGATGGTTTGGAGGTGTTGTGAAGGTGGAGAAGAATGTGGCTGATGGAGTTGAGGTCAGAAGTGAACTTGTAGAACTGATGTTGCTTGCAAGAGTTGATGGTAGAGGGGTGGGTCTGGTTTGTAAACAGAGAGGGTTTGAAAGTGTGGTGAATGGAGATGTAACAGTATCAAGTTTGTACAGAATGTTTGTAAACAATTGAAAACAGAGAACTTGGAAATTACAGAGAATGGATTGCAAAATGAAATGTAAACTGAAAATGAAAAGAGATAACACACTATAACCATCAGCAATATAAATCAAGATGTTGTGTATACTCCAAGATGTAAGAATCAAAACAGAAATGCACAATTTTTTTTTTGTTTTTTTTGTTTTTTTTGAAGTAAAATAAAACAGTGAAGAACAACAAAAATTGGCAACAAAACTCAAACAACAAAGACACATTTTTTTTAATGCAAGCAAACACACATAAAATAAAAATACACCAAAAATTAAAAGAAAAATAATCCGAAAAATAGAAAATCAAAATCAAAACAATTCCTCGGCAACGGCGCCAAAAACTTGTTCGTCGACAGAAATTCTATCGGATTAGAAAACCGTCGAAGAATTTAGAAATAAAAATGACCGCAAGCGCACGGTGTACGAATGTAGCACGTGGCAAATACGGGTCGATCCACAAGGAATTGATGATTTTAAAATTCCATTCAATCAAATTATCCCGAAGTGAGAGTGAATAGTTAGAAATTTAAGAAATTAACAAAAACTAGCAAAAGAAAATCATAAAAATATGAGAGTCAAAAGAACAATTTAGAGATAATCCACTCTCCAGATCATATAAATCAACAAATTGAGGTTATGATCTCTCTTTTCTTTTCATTAGTTTAATTAGTTGACGTGTTTATCATAAGTATGATATATTTGTGCTATTAATTAGCCCAATATAAACCATCAAACTATAACACAACCACTAATACACATTTAACTCTCATGAAATATGACAACAATGTTGAAATAAAAATCTATTTTAAGCATAGCCTATTTACTATTGTTTAGAATATAGGCTATCAAATTTCAATTTCAACATTCACTTCTTTGCCATAATCATATTTAGATGAGGAGGCAATTTGTGTTATGTTTGTTTAAGCATAGTCTATTTGTTATGAACAACATAGACTATCAAATTCAAAGCTAAACAATATCATTAAACCACTTCAAGTGTTTCCATTAAAGCACAAAAGAGAGTATAAATATCAAAATGTTGCATCTACATACTAGAGAGCTTCATTACCCCTAAATTGTAGGGATTAAGCTCTCATATTTGTTATCAAATCAACAAATGTAGAAAGCAACATGAAAGCAAAAAAGAAAGGAAAATGAAAGCTAATGGAAAAGACAACTAATCTAATTGCATAAAGGTGAATCTACACTATTACATAAGAAGAGAAGAAGCATGTAAATAAAAGAGAATTAACATTGCATAAAAGAAAAGAAAATTACATGAAATAAAATGGCAAAGTAGCCATGGAAAAGAGAGCTTTGATTTATTTTCTAAACTAAAACTAACTAACTAAGAGGACTAAGAGAAGAGAGATATGTTATATGAAACATATGAGTATTTATACATGTATGAAACCCTAATTCATATTTTAGGGGAATGCCCAAAATGTCCCATATGAAGTGTGGAGGCCAAGTAATCATTAACATGTCTTAATCCCCCATTAAGTGTACATGAAGCCATTAACTCCAAAAGCATGTGCATTAGCCTTTAATTTGTACATTAAGGTAGGTGGGTAGGTGGGGTCCTCCATGTCCTTCACTTTGAATTATTTCCATCTTCATTCCATTGTATTAATTTTGTGCATGCATATCTTCATGAAACCACTTCTATTTGAGATCAAATTCCTTCAAAAATATATACAAATTTTCAATTAATTTTTCTCAAAGAAATATATGCACACAAATGACCGTTTTGCCCATATATAAAGATGAATATGTGACAATTTGGAATAATTTGAATTTTGGGTTTAAACAAGTTAAAATACCTGATATGATCATTTATTTAATTCAAATAGATTAAATATGGTGGTAAAAATATGCATATTTATGTGCACATCAGCCGCACTCCCCCATTTCGACACCGCCGACTCTCCTTCGCTTGAGAAGCATGAATCCACACTCACCATCGCCTAACGCCTCCTAAATCGCACTCTATCCCTGAGCCTATCTCATGCTTCCCCACATTTTACATGCCCAAGCACAAATGCACCACTCAATCCCTATATAGATTCGAAGTTTATGTTCATACGAGTTCGCTAGGTCAGATAGGTTCAATTTTCGTGAACCGTAGCTCTCAATTTTGAATTTTGAAAGTGATGGGTTGATTTTCTTTTAATGGAAAAGTAAAATATGAAAAAAATAAGGGAAAAGGAAAAAAGAATAATCCAAGTAGGGTGACGTTTATTTCACTATTCTTGGCGCTTCGCTACATAGTATTTTTGTATGAACTGCGAACAATAGAAATAAAAATACGATTGCGCACAACAATGCGACATGATCCCAAAAAACAATAAAATACACTGTTTATCTTACTCTACGAAATTTTTAAAATACCAATGTTTGCCCAAAAATACATCAAACAAAAATTTAGATATTTTTCAAATTAAAATTTTTGAAAAATCTTATAAATTTAATTAAAATACGTCATTATAATCAATTCGTCTTATTAACAATTGTTTTTTTGTTTTTTTGTTAAATTTGAATCAAATTCGAATATTTAAATAAATTAATATTCCCATTCGAAATGTTAATAATTTTGGGTCGTCATATTCTTCCCCTTTTAAAGGAATTTCATTCCTGAAATTCCCAAAGAAAGAAAATGTCTCTAAACCCTTAAGCTTTTAAAATTAATTAATAAAAATGAGCTATTAAGCTTCGAAAGTTCCATTCGTTATAGAAAAATTCGGCAGCACCTCCTTTGCGCTACTTGGTCCAAAAATATCACAAAATCATCTAGGACCTTCAATATCTAGGGACGACTCAACAGCTTTATATACTTATAATATATCTTGTAGAGTGTGTATGTCAAATAGCAAACATGCCTATTAAGCATAAACACTTACCAATTTATGAGCAATCAAACTCTACTCAGGAAACCTAAAGCAATTTGGTACCCTTTGTTTTCATGTACCTGTATCGCACATACATAACCTGAAAGAGAGTTAAACATGACAAATGAAACAATATAACTACATGTTCATCATATATTGTGAATCTAAGAATGGTAAATCATGGCAATAATTTCGCATCAAAATGCTATCCCAAACCATGTAAAATTCATTTCTAATGTAAGAAGCCTACAATTATATTAAAGCCCGTATGACGTACATATGTCATTCGTATGCAAATCAAATCTAATCACTTGCTCGATCATATATACTTCTCTTTCGAACTAGTATCGCTCACTCAACTTTCATAATGCACACTCAGATCAGGTTCCTTGATTAGAAAGCTTCATGCTCCTTACATAGCCATGAACTATGATAGCAAACTTTCGAATCATTTCAAAAATCTGTATCAATTGTTCGCTATCGAGAATCAAGTGAAAAATCCTTGTTCGAATCAGTTAAATCATCTCGAAATCATTTACTCGTATCCGGATCATGAACCATTATGCAAATAAAATGATTTACGTACGCCTATGTATTTATTTCATTGATATCTTAACTACACCAATTCATTTTACCTTAACTCAAATTCAATTTTACTTATAGTATATTTCCTTTAATACTAAAATCATTTATGAAATATTTCATAAAACAATTACTTAAGTCTATTAACATTTTATAACTCAAGTTCACATTCATATAATACTCCACTACATTCTAAGATTATATGTACAATATCATATTAGTTTACTCAACCAACACATTCAACAAATTTAGAACTTGTTTTAACTTACTATCTATTTATTATAGAGTTGCAGTTCTACTTTTATATTTTCACAGACATTTAATTTTAAGTCCAATTAATTTAAAAGTTTTCGTTTGTCCGAAATCGTCAATAATTTCATTTCATTATAATAAAAGAAAATTGTAACGACCTGCCTTTTTTGAACCCTAGAAGTTGACACTAATATATCCACAGTATTCACGTTCCGAACAACTAAGTCCGAAAAGATAGATTGTTAGTGGAAAGAAAAAAGATAGAAGATAGAAGAAACTAAACAATCACAAAATCTCACAACACAACGAAATAATACATACTAATCAACATAGTACTTTACAAAATCATTCCAAAAAAATACATCAGAGTTACAATAATACAATTCTAACCATGGACAGTTATAACAGACTGTCCTTATACATCAGATATAGAGTACATAGTGTACATTGGAAACAAGAAAATAACTAGCTACTGATGAAGCCCCCTGCTCCGAGCTCCTCCAAAATGCATCTGTAAAAAACCTGAACTACTTGGTGGCTCGTAAAAATTTGAGCACCCAAGATTTTTAGCGAAATAAAACAAAATTCTTGTCCAGATATGGGTTTAGTGTGAGTAAACTCAAACAACTTAACTATTACTTTTAAAACTCCTTTGAAATCAAAGGTATCCCGTAATACAATGCCGCACATAAACATGGACGGGATTTTACCCTACAATAACCAAAACACTTTTATAGAAAATCCAGTGATATTATAATAATGTCTAAAGTATAAATACTTATTAAAATAGCTGAAATTGTTATATTAAATGAACTCCAGCATACTAGGTTCTACAATCAAAACCGTAAAGGCACGTATTGGAGAATGGATTCCATACTATGTCCAGGTAAGGAACTACTTTCGATGGGTACATCTCAAGAAAAATGTGCTCGGATCTGACAAGAACATCTTTTTACCGTTCCACACAAAACCGGCCTACCACTTGACTAGTAGTACCAAATATGTCATCATCCTAGTCTTCGAACCTTAATCGAGATATCTCGTGCACAATCAAATCCATAAAATAGGGTAATCTATAAAGATGACGACACACCCTAATGGAAGTGACCCACTTAGCCCTGCTGCATGCCCTATTTTAGTCATTTCTTTGTTGATGAGGCTTGAGCCTACGTTTTACATTTTTGAATAGCAATCCCACTTGGAATGCAAACACTACCATCCTTGTAGTAATGCAGTGCCAACATTCATCCATACATGTTATCTAGGATAAGGGAAAACCAAAGGCACTACTTCTAATACATCTAATTTGGACTCACCCTCAGACTAGTGGCAAGCATCCCTTGCACTTCAATGCTCCATCTTCGAATCCATATTCTTCAAGATGTCTTTAGTTCGAAATGCTTGAGTTGGATCAAAGTGGTTTTTGGATAACAAATCTGATCCCGGTCTCTAGGAAACAACTTTCTATATTTTCGGTAAACTTAACGCCGATTCTTTAGGAAATAAATAGACAAAGATAAGAGTGGAGTTCAACTCCTAACCGTTTATGGATGAATTTACTTATCCTTTATCCTGAAAGAAGAAACGAGTCTATACGTATAGTATAACACCTTTGACAGTAATTGTACCATATAATTCTCAAGTTCACCATGATATTTCCAAAGTTAAGTTTTGGGTCTAAATTTGATAGTCGGTGATTTAAATATCAAATTAAAATACAATCAAACATTGATTCAATTCCATACAGGATCCTCTAAGCTGTTATTAATTAAACTTTAATTAATAAAATTACTTTATAAAACTTGATCAAAAGGTTCCTTCAAAAACACTTTTTCCAAAACCCATAACATCCCTTTTATACTTAAAAGCTTTTGGGAGACTTTCCTTTTTCCAAATTCCATACTAAATGGCCAAGTAATTCCTTCCCAAAACATCTTTTACTATAAAACTCATTCATTTATCCCTTATAAAAATACTTTTATAAGTTCACTTCACATTTCAAACCTCTTATAAATTTTCAAACTAAATTTAAAACTTCTTTTAAAATCTCTAAAATGGTTTATAAAATCTCTTTCTAATTCAAAACTATTTATAAAACTTCTTTATAATCCTTTATAAAATATCATTTACAAAATATCTTTTGTAAACCACTTAAGTAAACTCTTTAGTAAAACCCCTTTGATAAACAAGATAAGAGTTAAAAATAACTTAAAATCATTCATAAATTTTAAACCCAAATTGATTAAAGAATTCAGGTTAATTTTAAAACACACTTTATAATTTCAAAACGAGGCTTAGCAATCCCAATGGTACTAATTTAAGATACCATTCAATTTCAATTCCAATCCACTTATCTATTATTTACATAGATCAACATATATGTCAATATAACTCACATCGAATAAGGGAATAACATGTCAATATGAACTAACTAGCATATATAAGTCCAAATAACGTTATAGTAGAATGGTGATTTGTCCTGCTAAACAAATGTCCAAACAATTCAATCAATTCATAATAGAACGGGGATTATTTTGCTAACATATGTCCATACAAACACACAAACAAGCTAACCATTAATTTATAGTAGAACGGGAATTTATTCTACTAACACCCGTCCACACAACTAAAAACAACCAATTTATAGCAGAACGGGGATTTATTCTGCTAACATATGTCCACACAACAAACAAACAACCAATTCATAATAAACCAAGGATTTATTCTGCTAACATGTGTCCACACAATCCAACAATCCACATTATAACTAATTCACAATTATATGGTTTCTTAGTGGCATCGACACTTGCATTCCTTTAATTCAAAACCATCTTTGGAAAATAAGTTCCTTCAAACAATTTGATTCATCGAAAATTTAAAATTTTAAAACTTTAGACTCTTTTAATAACATAAATCATAAGTAAAATCCCTTTTAAATCACAATTACTCTTTATTAAATCTTAACTCAATTTAATTAAGTAGTTAAGAAATAATTTAACCTTTAAGCAAATAATAACAAAAATTTATTAGTAAATAAATAATTAAATATTAATTAATCCTTTATTAAACTATTAAATAATAATTTAAACCTTAATTAATAATAAATATTAATTAATCTCAATAAATAATTAAATAACATTTAAATAAAACTTAAATCATAATTTAAATCCTTTTAATCATAATAAATTAATATTTAAAAATTAACTTTAATTAAGAAATAATTTATAAATAATTAACCTTTAATTAATTAATAATTAATTAATTCACTTAAATTAAATAAATAATTAACATAATTAAACACGACTAATTAAAAATCAATTACCTTTTTAAAACTTAATTAACTATTAATTAACTTCTTAATTAATAGATGATTAACTTAATTAATTGGTATAAATTAATACTAATTACATAACCATAATTACTAATTAATTAATAATTAATTATCATTAATTAATTAATTATTTAATTAATTAAAAAACTACTTAACTAAGTTATAATTACTTAAGTTCGCTACCTTAGTTTGAAATGATTTCCAAAACATTTTTAAAGAGATTAAAACTTGAAATTTTTGAAAACTCGAACTGCATCCATAGCGACTATCGCTATGGATGCCCATAATTTCCAACTTGTTTTCCATTTCTTTATCACAACCAATCCAAAGTCCATTGAACCATAATCATCACATAATCAAGCACATATCCTTTGAACCAAATATAATCAACATCACAACTTTTATAACCAACATAATCAAACAAAACCACAATCCAAGCAAACCATATATATATAACAACATCACCAACATATACAAACACACACACACACACATAAGTGAATTCTTTTCAAAATGTTAAGAAGTTTACTCATAATTTTTTTTGAAAACTTGAAATACTTTAGAGTTCGAAAAGCTTGGAAAACCACAAACATTTCTTGAAAATATGTCATTTTGCACTTGACTTGTGGACCTTTTGCTCTCTGATTTTGGTAAAGTGATAAAAAGGGAAGTTTTATAATTTTCTTTCCTCTATCATTTAAAAGTAATAATTTCCCTATTTGGATAACTTTTGAGGGAGTTATAGTCAAAACAGTAAAGGTTATTTTTCGGGCTTAAAAATCTTGGTTTAAAAACACTCTTGAAAAATATGCATTTTTGGAGTACTTAAGATCAAAATCAGTAAAAGTGGTGTTTGTACAAAAATTAGGCACAACACCCTTTAGATGTGTTTGAGGAGATAAAATGAAGAAAGTGAACGTAAAATGAAGCAAATCTAACAAACAAGCCAATCAACAGATAAGAAAAAGTACAGAAACACACAATTTTAGAGTGGTTCGGTGTACGGTCTACGTCCACAATGAAAAGATTGATGTTTATTGATTATACATTGCTAATTACAAGTGGATTACAATAGTACAACCAAATTATGATAGCAATTTTGGCAAAGCATCGACGTAGAGAAACCAAAAGTCCATTTTCTATTGGCCTAGGGTCACTATTTATAAGCCTAGGCAACAAATATATTGCCCAGATCTTGGAAGACTTCTTCTTCGACATGGGTAGGCCCATGGGGTCGGTCCATAGTGATTTCAAGTTGATCCAAGAGCGACACGTGCCGATTTTGCATCGATCAAGCATTGGTCCTTTTTGGATGGCATCGATTTGGTACATTCTTGAGGTTGTGCGCAAGCTCATATGAAAATTTGGTAGCATTTGGACTTGTGGATCACGAGGTATGATCGGTGAAATTTTGGATTTGAATTGTGTATCTGAGCTCGTATGGCTTCTATTTGTGTCGATCCCATTCGTATCGCTTCTAGGCACATGATGGTCAATGACGTGGCGCTATCTTCCAAGATCGATCCACTTTTCATGCCAATTGACTAAGTCTTCCACTCGACCATGTTTTGTTAGTATCCATCCAAGGAACACTCTTCGTATCGACAGGTGGAGAATCAATTTTGTATCGATGCATGTCCATGCCTTTCGTATCGATCTCATATGGTCCTTTTTGTATCGCTCCAAACTGCTACATTCGTGTCGATTTGTGGAATGTTGTTTTATATCGTTAAGGGATGGATTCGTATCTATATTCACCAATTGATGCGAATCGTGTGATCAGTGATCGGTACAAATTGGATAGTTTATGGAAGTGACTCGATAAGGTTTTGAGAGATGGATACAAAGCTTGATAGATGTGATGGATACGACCAAGGCTTGCTGGATGGATTCGAATGGAGTGGATACGAAGAAGGTATTTAACTTTGAGGGGATGGATACGAATGCAGAGTTCTCTCCATGGATATGAATTGGCTGGGATCCCCTTAACTTTGATGGTTTTAGGAAAGATGGTTTCGAAGGAGAAGGTCAAGGTTTGATGGATATGAACTTGAGGGATACGAATTGATGTTTTCCAAGTGAAGCTTGATTAATCCATAACTCGAGCATACGAACTCTGATTGACATGAAATTTGGAAGTTGACTTTATTAGTTTTTCTTGTCATGTCATATTGATTATGGCTCGATTCAAACTTAGACAAAATTTACCAGTATCCATAACGAACCTGTGTATAACCGATCTTCTGGATGGATTGCCCTAGGTTTCAAGTCAAGTTCTTGGTGTCACGGCCTTGCCAAATGGCGGGATAACATTTACTCCCCAAAATACGTCTTGTGTGAACATGACGTGGTTTGAAGAACTACAATCTTCTGTTCGATAAGTTCTATCTGATTTGTTGACTAGTCGTTTTGTTTTTGTCAAAAGATGTAACCTATGATTGATTTCCACTGACTTAAATGCTGAATTGTTGACAGCTAATGACCGTACAGTGCATTGTTGTAACCATGCATCGAGTGTCAAGAAACTGCTGTTCATTGTTGCGATTGTCACCAGGTGATTATTTGATTCCTGTTAATTTTGAAAGTTTAAAGTTAATTCATCATACACATAAATGCATGTTAACTTGACTCCCATTAACGTTCGTACATTCACGGGTCGTTGCTAGTTTTCTTGTATCGAATCCCGTATTGATCCTCTCATGAATTGATGTGAAATTCGAGTTGTAACAACGCTTGATTGTTATTTACAGAGTTTCTCTTCGTATCAATCCTCTCTTGGATCGATGTGAAAGGTTGAAAAATTGTTTTGTATCTATGGAGATCGATACGAATTTGGTTGATGTTCTAAGGTAGTTCATGTCGATGGATACGAGTCTTAGGGGTTTCAAATAGATGGATACGAATCTGGCATTCGAAATCGATGGATTTTAGTAGTTCAAGCATGACTCGGTTGTGGTGTTCATATCGATGGGACTATCACATTAAATGGATATGAGTAACACATCTCGAATGGACCTAATCGACCTAGAAAACCCCTTGCCTTGCAATTCATATCGGTTGCCATAGTGGTTCGAACTGGCATCGCTTTGGTTAGAGGTCACATGGATTCGAATAAATCTTTGAAACTGGTTTTAATAGGTTGAAATGATCAGGAGACAAAGGGACATTCCCCCACTATAAATACCTCAGCACTTATAAATTTTACTCACTTTTACTTTCCTGATATCATCTTTTCTTTCATATCGATTGATAGTCCGAGAGAAAAGAAAGAGCCGTCTTCATTCCCTACTTTGAGTTAATCCATTTATCTCTACATTTAATCCTTTAATCTAGGTAATTAACTAACTAAACTAGCCTTAAAACAATAAGACTTGAACTTCAATGTTATCCCATCTAAGGTTGGCCAATTTCTGATGACATTATGCTAGAAGTTGGTTGGAGCAAGGTTGTGGAGGAGCAGCGGCATGGTCTTTGCTCGAGGAAATAAAAGAGGGCGATGGAGAAAGGGATACGAATGAGGCCATTTGTATTGATAAAGGATGAGGAAGAAATTCACATTGATCTGAATATAAGAGATTTCGTATCGGAGAGGTGGAGATCTTCGTATCGTTTGATGATTGGGCTTCGTATCGATTCATGGTGATCTATACGAAAGCTCGGACTTAATGATCGATACAAAAGTGTCTCACCAGATCGATACATATTGCTTGTCAGGAGATCGATACGAATGCATCTTTGATGATCGATTTGAATTCGCACTTTGATGGATACAAATAGCTTCCTTGACCAATACAAGTTGTATTTTTGGTGATTGATACGAGTTGAACCTTGATGAACTCGATACCCCTTGCACATTTGAACATATGACTCCAACGAGCTTCTGCCCTGCATAATTTGACTTAACCACTCCACCGCATGTTTGACTGCCTTTCGAAGCTCGTCGATGGAACTATAACTTGAAAACATTTAATGAATCCCAACTTGGCTCAGTCTCTAAAGTCTGGATGGCACGGTTGAGACGTCAGCGATAATGATCACTCAGGTTGAATTCAAAAGTCTTATCATTAAAACATTTTTTGAACTTGGTAGAACTCTTAAACATTATGTAACACTGCATTGCAAATCACATTCATGCATTCACACTTAGGAAAACACGAGATTATTGTCATCTAACAATGATTCTTGCTGAGTTGATTAGCTATGGAACCAGGGAGTTCACAGCAATAAGAGACTCAAAGTCCACCTCTTCCGATAATAGAGACGTCGGATATTGCTGTCGAAGTTATAAGTCCAACTCCGGACGAGCAACCAGGAGCAGCTTTCATTAGGAATCCACAAGACTCGGTTCCGTCTAATATTTTCAAAGAAATGTTAGGAAGTACTTGCTTAAGGCGTAGGCTTTGGTTGAATGATGTCCTTCTCTCAGGGCCAAAAGATATGCCGCATACTCCTCCAGAAGGGTATACCGCTTTCAATAGATTTACTTGCATAGCCAGGACACTTCCACCATTCAATTAGTACATCCGGGAGGTGTTATCTTATTTAAGGATTGCCCCATCACAGTTGCATCCGAACGGGTACACTTTACTGAACAGCCTATCCATCGTCTTTACGGAGCACCTTTTCCGACCCTCGACTCCAGAGGAAGTCAGATTCTTGCTCAATGTAAAGAGTCGGGGATATAATCCCTCTTTCACATTCAAAGAGTGAGCAAGAAACTGTCAGATTATGATTGGGACTTGGACCAAAATCAGCAACTTCAAAACCGAGTGGTTCTAAGTTTAGTGCCTGCAAGGATTCGCTAGATAGTGGCTAGTTAGACGTAAGTGTTTAAATTCCTCCAGCGACTAATTGGTTATTCTCCATTGATATCGACCTTATGTTATTTTTCTCTTTACAGCTTCAATTCCTTGACCCTAAGGCAATTAATATAGAAAAATATCATGATCCTTCAGGTGGTGCCAGGCAAGTTTAGAGAAATGGAAGCGGTGCTTACGGAAGAAAATCTAAGGGTCGTTAGGAAGATTTACGGAAATCAGAGCATAAGGATTGAAGGATCTCTCAGGGTAGCTCCAGCAAGACAAGCTAGACGAAGAGTGCCCGGAATTGTAATCGTTAAGCAGGGTGGCGAAGAGGATGCGCCCACCGAAGTCAAAACCATAGTCGGGCCTTCAGATAGCCCTCTACATTTAGAAAGGATATGAAAAGGCAAGGCAGTTTCTCGTAAACTTCGCAAATCTACGAGACAGAAATCCGTGGTTGCGCCTCTGCTAGTTGCCGGTGTTATAATTTCTAAGGCTCCTTCCTTACACATGGAGAACCCCTTCGAAGGATTTGCAGATATTCCATTCTCGGACTATGTTTCACTCCAACAATATAACGGATTGGAAGGGCTTCAAAGCGCTTTAGATTTAGGCGAGCCAACTCCTTCGAGTACGGCGATACAACCTGTTGGTCGAGGGGGTCAAGATATACATGCATACACTTCATGACACCACATACTCAATATTCGCAAGTTATCCAGTCTCCGAAGATATCTTACTTTGACAATCTTTTAATTTTTCAGATCCGATGTCGAAGAAATCGCCATGCTTGGTAGTCTTCGCGCTGCATTCGAATCTTCCAATTCTTATAGGGAATCTCGTAAGCGTGATTCTGACTATGAATGCTGCCACTCTAGTCAAGAGAGGGATTATTATGGTAGAGAGAGAGAGTGAGGGAAAGGGAGAGGGAACTAGAAAGAGAAAACTAGAGGTGAGATACACGCCACTCCCGATCATGCTCTCCTCCACCCATGGTTTCGTTGCCACCTCTCAGTTGGGGGAAACAAATTGTTGCGACTTCGTGCCAGTCGACGCCTCTGATAGTTCTAAGACCGAGTGAACATCTCCGTACGACTGGGGCGGACACCTTTATTGCAGCTACTTCAACAGTTACAAAATTGACAGGTGAGGAGCCACTCGGACAGCCCAACTAAAAAGAGTGTTTTCGAATATATGCTTCGCGGCTTCCATTGCCCTCCAAATTTGACGGTGCTGCCAGACGGCGCAGAAAAAATTGTTCATAATCATGTTTACCATGCTTTTGGCCAATACTGAGAGTGGAAGAAAAATGCTAAGAATGCCTCGACTGTGTCATTCGAGCGGGCCAAGAAAATTGAAGAGCTTCAAGAAACCATCGCCCAAAATGATCGGGTCGTCACAGTGCTTACTGGAGAGAATGATACTTGGGAATTCTGAGACAGATGCCTTGAAACAAGTCGATTAGGCCAACAGGAAAATGTAGCAGATGCGAAAAGAGCACTTAAAACTAGTGGATGATATGGGACATAGGAACATCATAGTCACTTTAGAAAAAGATAAGGCACTCCAAGAGCTGGTGAAGCTTAAAGCCAAATACGAGGAAGACATTAAGGAGAAAGATGAGGCTACAAAATTGCCTCGGATGCTTGCAATCAAACTGTGGAGGCTCAAAACAAGCGGGATGTAGCTAAGTTGAAAGCTCAACTGGCCGAGGCTAGGATTGAGGCTAGGGCATGGAGGCCAGACTTGAGAGCGATATTGAAGATCTTTTAATCACCTATATAATGTCAACGTTATAAAATGCCATAACTTGAGCTGGCTCAACGACTATCCAACTCATATGCATAGTGCTTGGCGCCATTTTTTGGATGATGAAAAGGCAAAGCATCATACCGAATCTCTCGATGAATTACACTGGAAAATCGAGTGTTGAATGAGGAAGAGAGGAAAATTCTTCATAACGCCACTATCGCATTTGAGAAGGAGAAGCTCGCTACTCAACACTTGGAGGTTGGAGATGGCTCTAGCATTGTGCATCAGGGAATAATTTCTGGGATTTCAATGCCAATCCAGCCTAAATCCACTATGGCAGTTATTCCTCTACCTGTGCCAGCCTATGATACATATCAACCGCTGTTATCTCTAGCCCATGAGCACGTGTCCGAAGGAACCCCAGCTTCTGCCACTAGCCAACCTAAGGAAGGTATTTTTAACACTTCTCGAACTCATTCAAAGTTTGGATTACTATCAAAGGAAATTTCTAGTATTTTCTCTTGTCTCCATTCAGTTATAGAAGCAGCACCAACCATTCCCCCTGCAACCCAAGAGCAAAACCAAGAGCAGGAGGCTATCATAACCGTGGTGACGACGACCACTGCTACTACTATGGTTGGGTAAGTTGATGTGAGAACTTTCACCCTAAATGAGCAAATGGTGGATGGGCTCATAGGCAACAACAGTGATCAACTTTCTAACTTTCCATTTGTTATGAGTGGAAGCGCGTTTGCGGCCAAAACTTTGGCTCCAACCGCCAATGTCCCTTCTGATACTCAAGCAGCTCATGATGATGCAATAATGGTGGAAATTTGCACCGAGATGGTGAGTGCAAAAATGGGTAGCATCATAGGAGGTGGAATGGTAGGACCTGGCCTGGCCCCTTTACTCATGATATCTCCGGGTGGCACGATTATCACTACTTGGACTCCTTCTATATCTTCTTACATGGAAAGTGCCATCGCCCCTCCGACCACTCACTTTGAAAGCATCCCAATTACGGTGAGTTCGAAGGAGGTGACCATGTTACTTCCCTCGGCCGAGAACAAGCCTAGTAAAGGCAAAAGCTTGTAGTGGCATCATAGTGGAAGATCTAGTGGGTTTACACTAAAGGAGAAGAGGCATATGAAGAAGAAATCTAAGGAGTAGGCATGAATCTTGGCATCCCTTTTTTGGCAGATAGCTAGGAGCTTTCTTTTCGTTCTTGTACGTCGTGTATAGATGCGGGTTCGGCCCCTACTAGTAGGATTTTTTGGCATGGACTCTTTGTATCTATTTTTCTTTTAAAGGATAAATGAAATAGAATTGTTCTTTGCACAACTCCGGCTTGGGGAGGTGCCCCTTCGGCGGTGCCAGCTGCCCTTTGAGGAATACTCTTTCCTTGTGAATCATGGACATCTCCAGCAAAGGTCTCTTCATTATCTTCTGGTTGACGGTTGACTCCAAGTAAAGGATTTATCCTATCTAACATCAAAGTGTTCTAGGCTTCCATTTGTTGGTACAACCCAGATACTACAGCGTCCAATTCGGCCCTTGTAATTCCAACACTTGGAGCCGCTTGATTCGATGTGGGAGAAGTAGCGGTGTTGACATAAGCATTTCCAAATCTAACAGATTTACCTTTCCTTCCAGGAGCCATGATCTCCGATTGACTTCTGGTTTTTAGAGAGAGTCATTCAACAAATCTACGTGGAGCAATACTGAGAGCTTCTTAAGTTCAATTCTCAGTGAAAGCGCCAAAAATGTTAACGCTAAAATTGGACGCTAACACCCCGGTGTAAGTAGTGAAATTGTGAAAGCACCACCCATTGGTACGGGAACTTGAGATAAGCAGAAAATAACCGAAAAGTGGTAAAGAGACATTATTTTTATAGCGGTTCGGCTTAAAGTCAAGCCTACGTCCACTTTAATCCTCTTTATTGCTGATTCGATTACAACTTTTACAATGATCTTTGATTACAACACAACTAAGACAAGTAGCTAGAACTTCGATGTAGAAGAGCTCTTCGAATTCATGTTGAATGTGTTAGATCTCTCTCAAAGTTCGTTGAAGTGTCTTCGCTGTTTGAAGTGTTGGATGAGTTGAGAAAAACAGCAAAGTATCGGCGTTTTAGAAATGATCCAAAGTCCCCTCTTTGGTGGAGTAGGTAAGGTATTTATAGGAAAAAAAACTAGAGTTAGGTCGGCAGGTGCGACCTAAGGGTTAGGTCGGCCATGCTATAGGTCGTGGGCGACCTAAGGAGTAGCATGAGATGGAGTGGCGACCTAAGGACTTACGGCATAAGGAGTAGCAGCATAAAGGCCAGCGGCATAAGGAATAGCGACATCAGGAAGTTGCCTTAGTCTGTTTAGGTCATGAGCGACCTAGTAGAAGATGCAGTATGTAGCTTAGGTCGCGAGCGACCTAATGGAAGAGGTCATGTGAATTCGGCTCTTGCCAGTGGAAGATGCTAGGTTGTAACTCGTTAAGTCGCTAGGACTTTTAGGTCGTTGAGTAACTGAGTCGCTTGGTTCTTTAGATCGGTAATTCGGTAGGTCATGAAATGGAGATGTTAAGTTGTTAGGTCGCTTATCACGTTAGGTCGCTTTAGATCTTCGTCCTTGTTAGCTCGCTCACACTTTAACTCGTTAGCTCGCTTGAATCCTTTAAGTATTTTAGTCACTGTTCAGGATGGTGTTAACACTTGCCCCTCGAATATACACCTATGTCATAGGTCGTATGCTTCGATCTAACTGCTCTAGGTCATGGGCGACTCAACAGACTCGCTAGATCGCGTGCCGATATGTCTTCCTTTCTTTCCCCTATATAAGTTATTAGCTCGTTTCTTCATCCTCTTTCCACTACTTGTATTCTGCCGCCGCCGTTGCCATTCTTGAGCTCGAGAATCATCAAAGCGAAACTCCTTGATGCTTCGATCTTCACTCCTAACAACAATCTTAGGTAAATCGATCCCCTCTCCATTGTATTTGCCATCGATTTCCCCATAACCACTTCCACACGGTTTTTGTTACTTCGCCGTAAGACTTCTTCCTGATTCGTTCTCCGATCGTCATTGACCTGCTTGTAGTTGCTTTATTGGCCTATATTGAATGCGCTTTCAGGAAACACGGAGGAGATGACGGAGTTTTAGGTGTTTGGGGAAGACGATGACATGTGATGTCAACGGGTTAGTGGATAGCGGATTATGTCGTGGTGTCTGGAGCAAAGCAATGGTTGATGGCAAAGCGTGATTGGAGAGTAGGGCATAGGGTTTTGATGGGAGATAGCTTGACATTGCCGAGTTGCTTCAGAAGCGACCTAGTAAATTTGATCGACCTAAAAACCCAGATTTGGCCGACCTAACAATCTTCACGACCTAACTTCTTGCGACTTAAGCTATTTTCGACTTAACCTTTTAGGTCGTGTGTGTATTCAAGCGACCTAGGACTTAGCCAAATTTTCACTGCCTTGCCTTGAAGTCTCACGCCTTAAACTGCCGAGATATCATGCTTGAACTTGTTGCACTTCTTTACAGATCACATTAACTTTAATGCTAACAATCTGTTAAACACAACATTTGCAGAAAAACGGGACGAATATACTCATCATCGACCGCCCACATCGAGTGATGGATTAGATTAAAGAACTGATACTTTACTTAAGAAAAATAGTATAAATCTGATTAACGATGAAGTGATGTGAATCAACTGATTTAAATGGAGCGTCAACGCAAAAATCATGCAGTTATCACTGCTTATTGCTAAATATCATTTGCATTGATACAACACTTAACCTTAAATTAATAACAAACCTCGAACCTTCCTGAATTGATGTGCATCAATCAGTACTATCTCAAGTTTTATTTTATTTACTTGTTATTTCAGTAGTTTTGCACAACACTTCACACACTTTTAGGAAATGTGCACCTTCATATTTGAATACCCAGTTCCTTGTGTAGAATGACTTCTCAACAAGAAGAGATAGTAGGGCAAGTTGGAGAGGTCTTCCCAATAGCCAACCACTTGGATAATCCCCCGGAAAAAACTTAAACTACTTTGAATCAACGGGTGTTCAATCAATTATGTATTCAGTTCAGTATCGCTGAACCAGATGCTTTGCTTCCTGGGGTAAAAGATACTGCGGACAGTCCACCTCTCAGTTTTATCGCAGTTAATCGTCAGATGTGCTTAAGTGGAGCTATTCCTCCCTTTAACAATTTTCTTCAACAGCTCCTTCTCCGATTAACTATCTCTCCATTCCAGTTGCACCCCAATGGCTATGCCATCTTGATGGGACTGTGTGAACTATTCAGGAGGACAATTGACCGTCTTCCGTGCTTGGAAGAAATTTGTTATTTGTACACATTTGCGAAGAACAAAGATCATCCTTCTATCATACTTGTGAGAAGCGCAAGGAACCGTAAATTGATCACTAATCTTCCTGAAAGCGCCCACGGGTTTTTGAACCAATTTTTCTACATCTGTTGCCCCCCAGGATTGTACGGCATTTGGAGAGTAGGAAGTAAGCTTGCCTATCTCCGTTCTTTCCATTCCTGAACTTTTCAAAATTCGAATTGTTAAGTGCTAACTTCATTCTTTACTTTTACTGCACTTCCTCCTCTTTCTAAAGATTCCAGCCATAAGCCGACTTTTGAAAGACTAAGGCTGTAGCGGTTGAGGAGAGAAGCGTTAAATTTTTGCTGAAGGACGAATTTTTGCATCAATTCGGACTTTTGCATCCTTCCCGATCTACTCAGCTTCATGATGCCCCTGGTTCTCAAGCAGAGACTCCAGATGCTCCAGTTTCCGTCGAATAACTTACACCAAAGGAACCTACTGCCGAGGCTTCATTGGTGAAATGTTCTGCTTCCGTTGACATTGCGGGGTTATCCGACAAATTTGCACTTCCCCCGATTATCGAAGAAGAGGAACCTCCTCAACACTCCGGGAAGGCTGCTAATGAAGGAGCTGATAGAAAGAGTCCCGCTATGCATGACGGTGATGACATTTTTGAGGGATTGAGCGACCTGGTGGTTACTTCGCAAGAGCTATTTAAAGATGACACTACCACCATTAAAGTTTTTTCCCCAACAGTTGAGGCGACATCAGCCTTGCAACAAATTTTGTCAGCCCAAAAGTTGACATCCGTTGCAAAATCCGTCATCACTCCCCAATCGAAGAGTGGTTTGTAGTTTGACGCGTGTAGTTAGTACATCACACACACTTAGGATTTCTGGCACTTATATGTACTTAGCTTCTTTACTTCGAAGATTCTTAAGTTTTGTCTCTTCTTCACTTTCAGGTTCTCTAATAGGACGTAGCAGCTCATACTATGATGACTTTCAGCGCTATGGAAGACGCGACTCTTATGATCCCAGGCGGTATCTTCCTGCCCCTAGTTAGACCGATGAAGAAAGAGCTGCAAGAAAAGCTCGCGAGAGGCGGGCTTATGAGGAGCGCTATAGGAGAAGGGATGAACGACATGATTCTTCCTTGAGAGGTGATGATTCCCACAAAAGAAAATCTCATGATGACAAAGGGAAAGGTCATATCACTGGTGGTCCCATCTCTTTGGAAATCCCCTCCAGCTCTCCTGCCCTTCAAAGAGCTGATATTCAAACGATCATCAAGCCTCCGTATCAAATTAGAATGCCCCGCCTGCACTCCAAAGCCGGTTTCCACACTGGTTTTTAAAAGGCATACGCTTCGACTTGGACTTAATTCCCACTGACAAGCAGGCCATGCTAAGGAATCTCGACGTTGTTAAACTTGACATTGAGAGAATGTCTGGATGGCAAAAGCTAGTCGATGAGGTTCAAAGGGTGAATCGCTTAAATCTCGAGGCGATGTTAACCATGGAGAGCGATAAGTCCGAGTGGAAGAAAACTCTTGACCAGCACGAAGCAGAAATGAAGAGCATCACCACTTACAATGAGAAGCTTGAAGCAGAAATTGAAAAACTCAAAGATGAGCTTGCCACTTCTTTCACTTCCTATACTCGAAAGGAAGAAGTTCTTCAAAAACAAGTGAGAGATGCCCATGTTGGTAAAAGAAACGCTAAAGCTAGACTCGAGGTACAACAGCAAATTGTAGAAAGCTACCGAACTAATGTTGCTCAGTTGCGAGAAAAAACCTGCTCCCAGGACATTGAGATTGAAATGTTAAGAGCTCGGCTTTCTGAAGTTGAAAACTAGTATGGTGAAGCTATCGTCGGCAAAGCAGCAGCCGAAGAATCTCATGAGGCAACCAAAGCCAACATCAGCTCTACCTTATTCGATTTTTATTTGCACAGCGTCATGGGGCGCGGTAGCCTTTCGTTTTTGGGCCCGAAGTACGAGATTACCTTGGCCGATGAGTGGGAGGCCGTAATTGATATGCTTGGAGGCGCTGGCTATATAGGCAGATCTTGAGCCGCACTATCTGGATGATGAGGCACGCGCCGCCCTTCCTAGGGGGAAGGAGCAACTTACTAAAGAGCGAGCCGGAATGGCTGAAGGAGAACATTTAGGGAAGGCACATTTGACCGACCCGACTCTTCCTTCGGTTTCGACCGACGTTGATATCATTGGCTCCAGTTCCCATTCTTCGCCTCCTGCCAAAGTTGACATTGAAATTGTAGCTACTCATACTGGAGATGAAGCTCAAGAAAGCGCTGAATCACAAGGCTTTGAAGTTGACGTGATAAAGCCAACTTCTCCAAGTAACTTCAACATTGATTTAGCTCAAGTGGACTACGTGTTCGCTTCACATGAGCTTGATGAAATTTCTTATTATTACTTAAGCCTTGACGCGCCACTATCTCCTCTCTTTGCGAGGAATATTGATTTTAACTTCTCTTCTTATGTAGTGAAAATGCCAAGTGTTGCACAGACTTCTCCTCTTCGAGCTGTTCCACCTCCATCTCTTCAAATTATGCCTCCTTCTGCTTCTCAACTAGGGTCGCAAGAAGAATTAATAGAAGCTCTTCAAGGCTTGGATGACCCGACCGCTTCTCAAGAGCAGAAGGCTGAGGAACTTGAAGAAAATGAAAGGACTCCGGAGAAATTTCATGATGATACAAAGTTGTCTGAACTTAAAACTCCAGGCAGCGAGTCTTCGTCAAGGAAGAAAGGGAAGCGTGTAACTTCGAAGAAGAAAAGGAAAAGCGCTTCTGCTAGTGAAGAGAAGGCGGAAGTAGACCTAGTTGTATCTCTATCTCCTTCTTTCCCGACTCATTCAAGCCGGCTCCCAAAGTTAACCATCAGGCCAGGCAAGGGCTCTAAAGGTGGCGGGAAGAAGAAATAATGAGTCTCGCTTTACCCTAATTGTTTTGCTTTTTGCTAGTATATAAGGGCTTGTATGGACCGGAATTTGTGCGGGTACCGACCTCCGCTTTTTGAAACCTGCACATGTATAAATTTTTTATAGTATGGAGTAAAATGATTCTTTTTAATTATACAATCTTTTGACTGTATTTGTGAATGCATTTATTCCTTATTTTCGCAAAAGTTTCTTCATTTTCTTTGTGTGACATTGCAATAAGTTTGTGGTATGTTGCTTGAGCGTTGTTTTTATTAATATAGCTATATTGTATTGTATTGCCCCCATACCATGGCTTATTGCAATTACTTTCATTTGGTAAAACTTTGGAGAATTTTTTTTTTGTTTCGTAAAAACTTGTACTCTTAAGTTGGAGAACAACTCTTCCATTTTGAAAAGGCTTGCACTCTTACTTTAGAGAATAGTTTTTTCCATTTTCTGAGGAAATATTACTCTGCTTTAGTACAGTGTGCCTTGTATTGGAGAAGTCTTCTCTCTCTTTTGTTTGAAAAAGTTTTTACACTTCACTTTCGGAGTTAGTCACTTTTATTTTTGACAAGTGGATTCCCCTACGCGGTGAAGTGGGGCTTCCGAAAAGGGCTTTGATCTTTTTGTGACTCCGAAGAGGGCATTTCTTTGTGCCTCGGGAGAGGGCTTTTTTGTTTTTGCCTCTGGAGAGAGGGCTTTTGTTTGTGCCTCTGGAGAGAGGGCTTTTTTTCCCTGTACGCGGGGAAGCGTGCCTCCGAAGAGGGCTTTGGCACTTAAACTCTGGTGAAGCGGGCCTCCGAAGTGGGCTTTTAGCACTTCAACTCTGGTGAAGTGGGCCTCCGAAGAGGGCTTTTGGCACTTCAACTCTGGTGAAGTGGGCCTCCTAAGTGGGCTTTTGGCTCTTCCCCCTTGTGAGGAGAAGAGGGCCTCCGAAGAGGGCTTTTGGCCTTCCCCTTATGAGGAGAAGAGGGCCTTCGAAGAGGGCTTTTTGCTCTTCCCCTTGTAAGGAGTAGAGGGCCTCCGAAGAGGGCTTTGTGGTTCGCCTGGAGGGTTGCATCTTACAGTTAAGTGGATCCACAGAGCAGACGCAAGCTGCCTAACTGGATGTTTGTTTGCACAAATGATTGCAATTGACTAGCAAGGGCCTGGAACCTTCACTTTGGGAAGGTGCCCTTTTGGTGGTTCCACCAACTTTTTTGATTGAGGTACAAGATTCCATTTTGGCTGTTCTCTGCTTGCCTATGTCTTATCACCATCTGCCTTTCAGCGATTCCTTGATATCGTGTCTAAGCACATGTTGTTTTCCTTTGCAACTTGTTTGCTTTTTCCCAGAGAAGTGCATTTCATTGTTAAATGAATACACGGGGCAGATGCAAGCTACTTAACTGGATGTCCGTTTGCACAGACGATCACAATCAGTTAGCAAGGGCCTGGAGCCTTCGCTTTGGGAAGGTGCCCCTCCGGTGGAATCACCAACTATTTGTGAGAAGCACTTCTGATGTAGGAATTGAATGTGGAATTTTTGTGACTTGACATTTGTTTGTTGAGTGATTTGTAGGAATCGCTGAGCCTTGTGATGTGTTGAATCGGTAAGCTTTGCTTCAATGGCCTGCAATGTTAAATCGACATTTTAGCAATATATTTAAGATATATGCACATCGAAATGAGACAGGTATTTTAAAGTAATAAAGAACACAAGATTTATAGTAAAATCAGCGTGACTCAATACAAAAATGATACATCCATAACAATTTTACAAATTTAAGCATTTCTTTTAAGTAAAATATGGATGCAAGTGATTGCTGTTCCAGGCTTTCGGAATTGAATCTCATCAGTACTTGTGACCGACAAGACTTTCACAGGGACCAATCCCAATACTTGAGCTTTGCCAGAGCTTGAATACTTTGCGAGAGAATTTGCCTTCATGTTTTCTTCTCGGGGTATATGCCTTATTGTATAATAATTAAAATCATCAAGAAGCCCCCCAGGCCTTTGACAAGTAAGCATGCAAATTTCTTCCTTTAGTCTGAAACTCTTTCTTGACTTGGCATAGAACAAGCTGGGGCATATCTCAAGGCGTGAGCGTATCTTTCCATCTCTTCCCAACTTGTGCCCGCTGGGTGAAGACCCCATGTGATAACATTAATGATAGGCCTCTCGGACTCCTGCGCTGCAGCTCTCTCACCTGAGCCGGATTGATAAGCGGGAACTTGTTGCCCCTGAGTAGATGAGGTTGGGTCATTTCTGCTTCTCTTCACACATTATTGAAGTTTATTCTGGCTCAACAGCTCCTCAATCAAACTCTTTAGATGGCAACATTCATTAGTGTCATGTCCGGGTTGATTGTGGAATCGACAGAATCTTCCATTGTGTGCAACATTTTTCCCATGCCTAATCTTAGGTGGTTTAGGGTATTCGACAACATCCTTGGTTGCGAAAAAGATATTCTCTGGAGTATCAGTTAAAGGATTAAAATCTGAAAGTTTAGAGTAGCGAGTTTTCTTCGCATCTTTTTTCTTTTTTCCATTGTCATTTTTCCTTTTTTGACCACCAGATTCCTTTTTGTTAGAGGCAACGTTGTTATTTTCAACTTCGTTCACGACTACTTTTACCGACACAGGAAGGCTCTCTAAGCGCATAAATTCGTCGGCCTTCTTGTAGAATTTCTCAAGCGAATTTGGCTCTTTCATCTTTATCCATTTCCCGAATTCACTAGACTTGTCAACAGCTCGCATCAAGTAAGTGAGAATCATCTGAGGCTCCGCATTGTCCCCTTCAGCTAAGGCTATGTGGAAGCGGTTTAAGAAAGACTTAAGAGGATCTCCGGGGTTTTGTTCAAGGCTGGATAATGACATTATATCCTTGGCCTTCGCAGCATATAACCTGAATTGATCCTTGAATTTCCGAGTGAGGTCAGAGAATTGATCCATAGAACGAATTGGTAGCTTCGTGAACCAAAGCAGAGCCCTCCTTCCAAATACACCGGAAAATATCTGCACTTGATTTTATCCGATGCTCTGGCACCAGTCATATGCCAGTCGTACTTGTACAAGAACTGGTTGGGGTCTCCCATTCCCCGATAAGCTGGAACAGTAGGGGGAACAAATTTCTTCGGAAATTCAGCTTTCATGATTCTTTCAATGAAAGGAGTTTTGCTTGGACCAAACCCCCAGTCGTTCTCATCTTCTTCCCTTTGCATACTTTCCTTCATAATCTATCGCCGAGAGGTACTCCTCATCGTTTAGAGGCCCCGCGGGACTGACATCAGCTACATTCTTTGAAGTTTGCCTGGGCAAACGTTCACGAAAAGTTGGCTGCGGCCTTGAACCTCCGGCTTGGGGAGGTGCCCCTTCGGCGGTGCCAGCTGCCCCTTGAGGAGTACTCTTTCCTTGAGAATCATGGACATCTCCAGCAAAGGTCTCTTCATTATCTTCTGGTTGACAGTTGACTCCAAGTAAAGCATTTATCCTATCTAACATCAAAGTGTTCTGGGCTTCCATCTGTTGGTACAACCCCGATACTTGATATGCACGTAATTGTGCATATATTTACATCCATATTTTATCTCTTTTTTATTTAAATAATCATCATATTTGGGCATTTTAACATGTTTAAAACCAAAATTCAATTTTTTCCAACCATCATATTTTCCTCTTCATTCAGGGGCAAAACGGTCATTTTGTGCATGTGTCAATATAAGAATTTTTACTTGGACATTTTTTGACAATTTTTATAGGAATTTGGATGCATATGGAAGAGGCTTATATGAAGATATATGCATGCACAAATGAATACAATGGAAAGAAGAGGGAAATAATTCAAGCCATGAACATGGAGGACCCCACCCACTTACCTAAAAGTACAATTTGGAGCTAATGGACAACTAAGTGGAGGTTAAAGCTTCATGCAAAACAAATGATGGATTAATTAGTGGTTAATGGTTACTTGTTGGCCACACTTCCTAAAGGGCATTTTTGGTAGCCCCCTAAAAATAGAATTAGGGTTTTATGCATGTATATATAGCCCTCTTATGTATATGAAACTATCATCTACTCTTTCATTTTACTTAGGAAATTAAGAAATCAAAGTGTAAGCTCAATGTTCTATGAAATAAAAATGGCTTCCAAGCCTCTTTCTTCTCTCTTTTCTACATGCTTTTCTTTGTTTTATTGTTAATGTTTATTTCTATGCTCTCTTTTCCTTTATGTTCATAACTTAGATTTACATTTATGCAAGTAGTATGTAGCTAATCTCTTTTGCTTTCTTTGCTTATTTTCTATTCTCTTTTCTTTTTAATGTTGAAATTTGTTTGTGTTGCTTCAATGCCACAAATGAGTAGCTAAACCCCTCCAATTTAGGGGTGATGAAGCTCTCTAGCTTTATGTAATTTCAACATTTTTTTGATGTATGATCTCTTTGTTTATGCTTCATGAATGTGAATTTTGATGTAAGTTTATACAAGTGGGTTTGATAGCTTATATTGCTTGTGCAAATGAGCTATTCTTACTCAACATAAACACAATTTACATCAATATTTGTTAATTAATTTTTGATTATGAAATGAAAGTAAAAATGAAATTTGATGATCTATGTTACTAATTACAATAGTAAATAGATCATACTTAAAATAGTTTTTGCTTTGGCTTCTTTTTCATGAGAATTGTAAGTGGTATAATTGTTGTATTATAGTTTGATGGTTTGAGTTATGTTAACTAATAACATAAACAAACCATACTTATGATAAATGCAATGATTATTTCACTTAATATCAAAGTTAGAGATCATAAATTATGTGTTTGTTGATTTACAAAAATCAGAGAGTGGATTTGCCTCTAAATTGTTCTTTAGTCTAATAATTTTTGAATCGCATTTTCTAGTGTTAGCCTCATTTTATTTCTAGTTAACAAATCCTCTTCGCTTTGGTATAATTTGATTGAATAGATTTTTAAAATCATCAATTCCCTGCGGATCGACCCATATTCGCCGCGTGCTACATTCGTACACCATGCGCTTGCGGTAATTTTTAATTTCAATTCGTTCGACGGCTTTCTAACTCGATAGAACTCCCCGGCAACGGCGCCAAAACCTTGTTCGTAAAAAAAACATGTTCGTATGACGGAAGTTCTATCGAGTTAAAAAGCCATCGAACGAATTGAAATTAAAAATAACCGCAAGCGCACGGTGTACGAATGTAGCACGCGGCGAATACGGGTCGATCCGCAGGGAATTGATGATTTTAAAAATCTATTCAATCAAATTATACCAAAGTCGAAGAGGATTTATTAACTAGAAATAAAATGTGGCTAACACTAGAAAATGCGATTCAAAAATTATTAGACTAAAGAACAATTTAGAGGCAAATCCACTCTCTAATTTTTGTAAATAGACAAACGCATAATTTATGATCTCTAACTTAAAGTGAAATAATCATTGCATTTATCATAAGTATGGTTTGTTTATGTTATTAGTTAACATAACTCAAACCATCAAACTATAATACAACAATTATACCACTTACAATTCTCATGAAAAAGAAGCCAAAGAAAAAACTATTTTAAGTATGATCTATTTACTATTGTAATTAGTAACATAGATCATCAAATTTCATTTTTACTTTCATTTCATAATCAAAAATTAATTAGCTAATGTTGATGTAAATTGTGTTTATGTTGAGTAAGAATAGCTCATTTGCATAAGCAATATAAGCTATCAAACCCACTTGTATAAACTTACATCAAAATTCACATTCATGAAGCATAAACAAAGAGATCATACATCAAAAAAATGTTGAAATTACATAAAGTTAGAGAGCTTCATCACCCCTAAATTGAAGGGGTTTAGCTACTCATTTGTGGCACTGAAGCAACACAAACAAATTTCAACATTAAAAAGAAAAGAGAATATAAAATAAGCAAAGAAATCAAAAGAGATTAGCTACTTACTACTTGCAAAAATGTAAATCTAAGTTATGAACATAAAGGAAAAGAGAGCATAGAAATAAACATTAGCAATAAAACAAAGAAAAGCATGTAGAAAAGAGAGAAGAAGGAGGCTTGGAAGCCATTTTTATTTCATAAAACATTGAGCTTACACTTTGATTTCTTAATTTCCTAAGTAAAATGAAAGAGTAGATGACAGTTTCATATACATAAGAGGGGCTATATATACATGCATAAAACCCTAATTCTATTTTTAGGGGGCTACCAAAAATGCCCTTTAGGAAGTGTGGCCAACAAGTAACCATTAACCACTAATTAATCCATCATTTGTTTTGCATGAAGCTTTAGCCTCCACTTAGTTGTCCATTAGCTCCAAATTGTACTTTTAGGTAAGTGGGTGGGGTCCTCCAGGTTCATGGCTTGAATTATTTCCCTCTTATTTCCTCTGTATTCATTTGTGCATGCATATATCTTCATATAAGCCTCTTCCATATGCATCCAAATTCCTATAAAAAATGTCAAAAAATGTCCAAGTAAAAATTCTTATATTGACACATGCACAAAATGACCGTTTTGCCACTGAATGAAGAGGAAAATATGATGGTTGGAAATAATTGAATTTTGGTTTTAAACATGTTAAAATGCCCAAATATGATGATTATTTAAATAAAAAGAGATAAAATATGGATGTAAATATATGCACAATTACATGCATATCAAATACCCCCACACTTATCTTTTTATTCGTCTTCGAATAAAGGAAAACTAAGATAAATCCGTTTTCGTAGGGAGCACGATTGCATTGAGCGTATGCAACAAGCCGTTAAACCTCTGGGTGTCCCCAGTAGGACGAGTGTTGTCTCGTGAGGGTTTTCAGCAGATACTACATACAAAATCCAAATGCAGGATGAAAATATTTACAAAATGCAAGATTTATTTACAAAGAGATGAATGCGAGTTTTTGGAAATATTTACAAATGAAGGATTTATTTTCAAATTGACACGAATAAGTTAAATACAAGTTTTGGTCATTGTCTTGAAAATTTTTACTCGTCAAAATTTCCAATAAAAATCAAGTTGTTATAACAGATAGACCACAGTTTATCTAGTTGTTTTGGTTGATAACATAATGTAACTATGAAATGAATCCTTAGTTGATTATCAAAGTTTTTTAAAGTGGTATTTTCATTTCTTTTCAATAACAAGTTAAATCAAACAAGTTAAACTAGTGCTTGGATTTCAATTGCTTGCTCTCTCATTATTTGCAAGAAAAATTACACACCTAGCTTAAGTAAACTGAGGCCAGATATACCACCCATGCACTGCCTTTCGGGCTTATGTAAGGGGCGTACAGAGCATGGCGAGTGCACACACTTTCGCGCATACACCTATCGACCGTAGGTGGTTTTTATTAAATCTGTTCTTTTTTTTTACATGTGTTCCATACATGCATAACCGCGAGGACTTTTAAATGAGTATGAAAGCACATAATCAAAAATTCCAAGTAATTCACCCATGCATAACCGTGAGGACTTTTAAATGAGAGTGAATACTTTGGATGTTATTTTATATATATATATATATATATATATATATATATATATATATCTTTTTTTTTTAAAGGAGAGAGTTTTGCAAAATCATCTTAGCACCATTTAACTTAGAAGACAAAAATGTTATATCCTTTACTTTAAATTTACCATTTTTTAAACAAAGATTTTCAATAAGAACATACTTCATAATTAGCATAGATGAACCTTCCTATATACTAGTTAAACCATTGTTATTTGTAATCAAACTTCATTTTTATTTTTACTTTAAGACAAATAAATTTTCAAAAATTTCAATTTATTAACCAAAACTTATACTTATCCCATTGTGTTTCTTCAAAAATAAATCAAAATGGTTAAAAGAAAATGTTTTCGAGATTTAGGAATTTTGAGATTTTCTTTTTTTTGAAGAAAATGAAAATTCAAAAAAAAATGCCATGAAAAACTAAAAAAAATGAAAATGAGACTCCCCCCATACTTAATTTTGACTGTGTCCCCATAGTCGATGCATGATATAATAGTGTAATGGGGAAAAATATGTACATATTTACAAAAGAGGGTTAACATTCTTACTAGACGTAGCTTGGCTCATGAAGGATCATGAGCTCCTCCTCTTGGTTACCGAGCAATTCCAAGAAGGGTTTTAAACGATGACCATTGACTTTGAAAATTGATCCATCCTTTGGGTTTTCTATTTCTATGGCACCATGTGGAAAAATAGTTCGTACCACAAATGGTCCTCAAAGCAAACAGAAACTCCCATCTGAACACAGCCACACACTGAAGCTGACACTCTTCCTTAACTTGTCCCAAAGAAACATCTTCGGAGACATCCATAGTCACTGTGTCTCATCACACAGCTACTATACTTTGATATATCAAGATATCATGACTTACTTCGGTCCAACCGACAGCTCCAACTCTAGCTCATCCCACTTCACTTCAAAGACAAACTCTGAACCCTAACAGGTTACCTTCAGAGATCGATGAAATCCTTTACTCCATCCAAAGCTTACTCGAGACGGTATTAGATCTACAATCTCGACAAATACACTTCCAACCTCAATCATTCAAATTCCAACCATCGATAGTCGTGTTACGCACACCACTACCATATCTACCTTTATAGCTCATTGGAAAACCTGAACAGATAACCCAACAATAGGTAGAAATAAATAAATATATATATATATATAGATAAAAATTACAAGTACGCTCTCTCAAGAAAGAAATCACTCAAGAGCCTAGGTATTCACTCAACCTAGCACTCTGATACCACTGTAACGACCCGACTTCCTACGCCCAGGAAGACGTATCGTTTTTAAGAAAAGAAAGAGGTGAGAATGTAGAAAAGTTAGAGAAGAAGAAGGAACAACAACATCAGCATCTCACAGCGGAATGAATAAATATAATATATCACATAAGTATTTACATAACTTCAATCAGTGTTATACAGATAATACATCACATACTAGACAGCTATAGACACCTGTCTAGTTATACAACTCAATACACAAAACAACTCAACAATATGACTCAGAGATACCAACACAGTGGAACCATATGTATAACTATAACGCTGAAGCCTCCTACTCCATTGCTCCTCCAGAATTCGTCAAAGCTAACCTGAATCCCTTGGCTACCCGTAAAAATTTTGGGTACCCGAGAGTTTATGAAAAACAAAAATAAACTCCAGGTCAGACATGGGTCTTGTATGAGTAACCGTTTAAAGTTGCTTAATTTTGAAAATCCTTTTGAAATAAAAGGTATCACGTAAGACTTCCCACACATAAACATGGGTAAGTTTTTACCTTACGCTAACCAAAACATTTGATAGGAAATTCAGTGATATTATAATAGTTCTATGGTTTTCAAGTAAATAGAAAATAGCCGAAATTGTTACATCTATTAAATTCCAGCTACTAGCCACAAAAGTGGGTAATACAATCAAAACCATTGGCACTTATTGGATTGTGGATTCCATACAATGGCAGGGCTACTGGGGTACCGCCCGTCACAGTACGTGGCCTAGATCAACGTACCGAGGATCACTCCCGACCCCCTGCAAAACAAGGCCGGAACCATTCCTTACTGAACAGTCCCGAACAAGATAAACCCCGACAGTTGTCATGACCAACCGCCCACACAGCCGAAAATAAGGGACATCTAGACAGGGGAATATCCTTGTCCTGCTTGGGCATGACCCACCTAACCTTGCTACACCTCCCCTGTTTTAGCCATTCCCGGTTGATGAGGCTTGAGGCTGCGATTACCTTTAGAGAATACATTTCTTAGAATGCTCATCGTCCACCTGACGATGTGCTGAAAGCATTCAATCCATACAAGTTCGTTCCGGGTTCGAACGAAACCGAAGTCATTATCTAGTTACACTCATTTTGGAATCACCCTCAGAGTTAACGACGATAACCCTTGCATTCTGAATCTTCATCTTCACTTCAGATTAACGACCTAACATTAATTTGGAATCGATGTGGTTTTTGGATATTCCTAATGTGGAAAACCGATCCCGGTCTCATCGAAATCCAAAACGTGTCTTTTAGGGCCAAGTTGTCTATTTAGCCTTAACAGTTTAATTTAAAATCATCAATATACACACAGATGGATAATTCACAATATAACAACAGATAATCACAGATAATCTCATAAACAGATAATCAATATTATCATCTAAACAGATAACTAATATTATCATATTTAAACCAAGCATCCATGACACCTAGATATTATTCATGTCAGATCACAATCATCAAATGAAATATCAATATCATTCATCCATAAGCAATGATTTATAATCTTACCATTTGTAATTAATTTAAAATGAATTAAATTAACTACTTCTATCTCTAATTAATTTAAAGTAAATTAAATTAATTACTTCATCTATAAATCCTGCTTATACAACCATTAATTAATTATAAATCAAATTAATTAATCATCTTCTAAATATTCATCTTGATTAAACACCTTTGATTAATCATTCACTAATTACAATAGGTAATTAGTCTTTGATTAATTTTACAAATTAATTATTCTAAATTATTTAACATTTAATTACTTCATTTATAATTGATTACATTTATTCTTAATTAATCACCATATTATTAATTATTTCTTAATTACCCAATTCTTAATTTACTTCATTAATTTTATTATTTAATGATTTCTAATTTAGATTCAAAATAAATTACTTTATCTAAATTAATTTCATTTAATGATTAACATAATTATTAATCATCTTTGATGAATATCAACCAGTAATTAACTATCATTAATTACTTATATTAATAAATTAATTATTCCATAATTAATTATCTCCATTAATTAATCCTCTGATTAATTACAAAAGTAATTATCCAAATTACTTTATTAACACATCATCTTCCACTAATTACACTCGGTAACTATCATTAATTACTTTCCTAAGTAATTCCACTTCATTAACAACATTAATTAATCATACTTATCAATTTATCAAATGATTATCTTAAATTAATTAAAATAAATTAATTAAATTAAATTAATCACTTATCTCAATTAATTACAATAATTAATTAATCCTTTAATTTCTTTTAACAATTTACAATAGATTATCTAAATTAATTAATCTAATTAATTATTAAAATTAATCACATTAATTAATTATTTAATAATCCTTCAGTTAATTATCTTCATTGACTAATAACACTTCTTTAATTAATTTCTAATTCTAAATCATTAGTTTCAAATTAAATAAATAAGTCATTCTGTAATTAACTTACTAATTAAATCATTTCAATATCTTAATTTTCTATAAGATAATCCACTTCTTTATAAATGATTTCATTATCATTAAAGTGTAAAACATTTCACATTTGAATCTAAATTTTAAATTACATTTTTAATTTCATATTCAAAATGGTTATTCTTTTAAACATTTATCCAATTTAAAGTTCAATTATTTGTTTGAAACCAATTCCTGTTAAAAACTTGATTTTTAAGACTTGATTTAAAACCCAAATTCATTTTTTTAACCTTAGATTCAAAAGTCCATTTGAATCTATACTTTAAACTTTGAATTTAAACCTCTTTTTAAATTTCTGTTCTCGAATTTTAAATTAAATTTTAAAAACAGTACACTATCAGGTCTTTAAACCTGAGAATCCACATCTACATATTTTAAAATCTTTATCTCATTTCAATTTTTAATTCAACAAAATAAACTTGAATTCATACTTCTATTGAATTTAAATTTGTTTAAAACTAATATACAAATTTAAGTTTCATTTTAGATTTGTTTTTAAAAAAAATGCTGCCAGGTTTAACAAAAACCCTGGAACAACAACTGACTCGAGTGAACTAAAAGGTGCTTCGAGTCTTTTGCCCTGTTGCTTCGAGTCATATACTCGAATAACCCGAGTTTTTCCCCAACACAAATTTCCCCTGCACATGAAGTTCACCAGTACTTCCCAAATGCACGGTGCACATGCACCGTGACTATGGCCATCTCCGGCCATCCACTCAGGCTTCAACACCTCACCGGCCATCACCAGACCCAAACACGATCATCCATAGCCACCTCACTTGCTTGAAACAAAATCGAGCTCGTCTCTCAAAACCTGGAACCATAAACAGTTCTTCCCCTCGAAACCTGTCAACGCGAAACCCTGCTCCTCCAACCATCAGAAAACCACCACCACCGGCCACGACTCCGCCTTTCACGCCTCTACCCATACGCAAACCCCCGTTGAACTCGATGCACCAAGGAAATCGAACAAGCCCGAACTTCAACCCAGTTTAAAATTAGGTTTACAGAAGGAATCTCGTTGCTGTCGCCACCACGCCAAACTGCACCGCCTACCACCATTTTTCCCATCACCGGGGTAAGCTCCTCCATCATCAAACAGAGCCACGACCACCCAGATACAGTGATCACCCCAAAATTTCCAAAAATGCATTTTTAATACATTTCAGAACTGCTCTCGACTTCTGGTATTAAAAATCTTGATTTAAGTTTTAAAATCCATATTTTGTTATAGTGATTCAAAGTATGTTCTTGATTTTATGATTAAAGTGTTTTGATTTTTCTCTTGTTCAACTTTTTCTCTGTTATTTTGATTTCTAGCACCATATTCAATTTTCATTCAACTTAAATATACCTAAACTTTAAATCATATTGAAACAAACAGTTTCTATTTGTATTGTTACTCCTAAAAACTATTAGATCAAATGGTAAAATAATTTGAATCAATTCAAGCCTGAGAACAAAATGGATAAGCTTGTTTACAGAGACATTAATATGTACTCTGACCACATCCATATGCACAGAAGGTTTTATACATACAAATCACACTTATTTCTGATTTAAGCTTGCAACTAGTTTAAATACTTAAGTTAGAAATTTAAGCTACTCACAGGAATTAAAAACATAACAAGTTCAATACAGGTAATTTTAATTTGCAGGTTTGAAATAAACAGTTTCATCACAAATCACCCAGAGAATAATGAATAAATAAATATTCACACCATATATTTAAGCATCCAATATCAACATGCAAAAGATTTTAAAACTTAAGTAAATTTTAAAAGTCCAAGCATCTGTGGCAGCAATACAGCTTGGAATGTTCCCGGTGTTGGCAAGAGATCTTCTGGCTTAGCAGTTTTTCTGGAATGGAATTCAGAAGTAATTATGCAGACCCGTTTCATCGATGGATTGGCCACATAAGTGTAAGTTGTTCTGTTTGGTAGAGAGAGAACAGTTTTTTTTTGGAATTAGGCTGGGTTGATCGCAAAAGTGACTTGCGATAGTCTGAGCTTTCTCAGAATTTTGTTAGCATCTGAAGATTGAGTTTGGTATCGACTGGATTCCAGGAGTGGTACCAATGGTTCAGCTTAGTAGTAGGATGGTTTTTGGAGGAAGATATTAGTGAAGCAGCTCAGGTTTGGAGGAATTTCTGAGTTTTATTTTTGGATCCGTTGAACCATATTTTTGGAATGTGTTTTCCAGTCTTTGCTTGTGTTCGTCATCAGCATTTTCATCTTCTCGGATCAGAGTTGTGCAGCGGAAGCAGTTTGGAGAGCATCTGTTTTATCTCTTCCGGATATTAAGCAGTGAGATCTGTCTTCTGATTTTGCAGTAGAGTTTGAGTTCTGAGTTGGTTGATCTTGGACAGATCATTTTGTTTGATTTTTTTAGTTCAGGGGCATCAGCAAGAGTTGAGCTGATCAAGAAGGATGTAGGCAGCCAGGATCGTCCGGAAAAAAAAAATTGTGAATAAAGAATCGGAGATTTGATTTTGGATAAGTGTTTGATCTTTTGGAGTAAATTGTGAGTTTGGATAACTAGGATTCGATGTGTTTCACGTATCTCTGAGGGAGTACGTGTATGAGTTATCCCTGGTTGTAGAGCCAGCAGTTCAGGGAGTATGGGTGTTGAATCAGACTTGTCTATAGTCTGATATCTTGTCTTGTTCTATAGATCTAGATGTGTGTAGCTTAGTAGTATTGATTATTTGGATTCTATAGAGCGAGTAACCCGGTATTTATACTCGGGGAAACTCAAGGGAATTCTATCCAGTATTTTCTCTGGATAGTTAGATTTGTTGATTGGATGAATTGGTTGCTATGATTGTTAGCATATATTAATGATATATGCTTGTGTTTTTTTTTAAAATTAAATCTTTAATGAGATTACTAAATTACCTTTGTTTTAAATTTCAGGGACGAAATTCTTTTAAGGGGGGAAGAATGTGATATCCCGGAATTTCGAGCAATATCAGTTTAATAATCTATATAAAATATAAAATTGATTTGATATATCTTTGTTAATAAGTTATAAATTGATTTTATAATTTTCTTTTAAATAAATATTTAACTGATAAATTATCTTTTAAAGCTAATAAATTGTTTTGTATTTATATATATATATATATATATATATATATATATATTTGTATATATTGTAAATAGTTAAGGTCTGTTTTAAATTTTAATAAATAAGGATATGTTTTCAAACTCTAATCTTTTTGGTAATTTGGAATTTGATTTAATTTAATATTAAACAAAATAACTATAAGGCTTATATTACTCAAGATAAGTTTAATTTGTTTAAATTTATTCTAAGGGGTGTTTTGTTCTTTTTTATAATATGGTTGATAAATAAGAAGTTTATTAATATAGAGATAAAATCTTTTATAAATTATTTTCATGTAATAATGGGTTATATTTAAACAATACAAAATAAAATATCTTTAGAAATGAGTTATAGTTAGACAATATTAATTTTTGTAATATCTTTACAATGGATTTTTTTTAATAAATAGAATTTGTTATTTTAAACTTATGTCTATACATATACACATGCTTGGGTAAACTATGATTTAAAATATAAAATGAATCTTATAAAAAATTTCATAGGTTTGAAGTAATTTAATAAATTAAGTATTTAATAATATAAGTCTTAAAAGAAAGTAAAGGAAAGATTTTTTTTTTTAAATTGTGTTAAGTATAAAATTATGTTTATACTTGAGTAAAAACTTTATAAACAAATAGCTAATGACTAGGCAAAATATATAAAGTTAACTAAAATATGCTTATACAACAAAGAGGGAGGTATGCTAGACTTTGTATAGTTGTAGTTTTAAATAAAGAATGTTGTTAAGCAAGTGAAACAGCAAATAATATTAATAACTTGGAAGAAAAAGTATGCAGGCAAGAGAAAATTTCATTTCAATGCATACGAATAGAAATAGAGTATGTAAGCTTAGCATCTAAGTTAAAATAAAATAAAATAAATAAGTAAACATATGTGGGATAAGGAAGTGGATAAAATATCTATGTACATAAGGTACATTAGCATTTAATGCTTTCCATCTTAGCACAAAACAAAGCATGTCAAAAATGTTTCCAGCCCCAAAGAAAAATAAAAATCTCTGAATTGTGTGCACTTGAACATTAAACAATTCTTTTTACCTGTTTATTTATCAACTTTCCTCATTTCATTTTGTATGCAAAAGGCTTTGCATTCCAGTTTCTAAAGTCTTAAACAAATACAAACTTAAGAAAAGAAAATGAATACAAGCTGTACATATTGTATCTGAACAGGGATTAATATGAAAAAAATGAAAACAAGACAATTACAATTAATGCTATAAACTCTAGCACAAATAAAGTCAATTCACAACCATACAAAATCATTTCCAAGCCTCCAAAACTGAAAAAAATCTCTGACCCAAAAGATAGCTGCTGTACTAGTAAAATAAAAAAACAAAAAAAAAACAAACTTATCCTATACACTTCCTTCTCTGTATATGTATGTCTCTGGTTCGAATGAAGTGGAAAAAAAATCAAATACAGTACAACAAATATCTTGTACCAGTATAACTCAAACCTATCCCTACTCAAGCCTGCACACTTTTTATATATCATCTTCATTTTATTCTTCAACAAGAAGACTGAGTATTGCTTTAAGTATATATATATATAAATATATATAGCAACTTGGAAACAATCAACAACTACATCATCAACAAGACAAGAGGAATTCAAATTTAAAAGTAAAATCAACATTAGCCTGGAACTAAATCTGTTCTTTATCTCTGATTCGAAAATCAGGTGAGTAACACTTTTAAAATTTACTTAAGTTTTAAAATCTGTTGCATGTTGATATTGGATGCTTAAATATATGGTGTGAATATTTATTTATTCATTATTCTCTGGGTGATTTGTGATGAAACTGTTTATTTCAAAACTGCAAATTAAAATTACCTGCATTGAACTTGTTCTGTTTTTAATTGCTGTGAGCAGCTTAAATTTCTAACTTAAGTATTTAAACTAGTTGCAAGCTTAAAACCAGAAATAAGTGTGATTTGTATGTATAAAACCTTCTGTGCATATGGATGTGGTCAGAGTACATATTAATGTCCCTGTAAACAAGCTTATCCATTCTGTTCTCAGGCTTGAATTGATTCAAATTATTTTACCATTTGATCTAATAGTTTTTAGGAGTTACAATACAAATAGAAACTGTTTGTTTCAATATGATTTAAAGTTTAAGTATATTTAAGTTGAATGAAAATTGAATATGGTGCTGGAAATCAAAATAACAGAGAAAAAGTTGAACAAGAGAAAAATCAAAACACTTTAATCATAAAATCAAGAACATACTTTGAATCACTATAACAAAATATGGATTTTAAAACTTAAATCAAGATTTTTAATACCAGAAGTCGGGAGCAGTTCTGAAATGTATTGAAAATGCATTTTTGGAAATTTTGGGGTGATCACTGTATCTGGATGGTCGTGGCTCTGTATGATGTTGGAGGAGCTTACCCCGGTGATGGGAAAAATGGTGGTAGGTGGTGCAGTTTGGCGTGGTGGCGACAACAACGAGATTCCTTCTGTAAACCTAATTTTAAACTGGGTTGAAGTTCGGGCTTGTTCGATTTCCTTGGTGCATCGAGTTCAACGGGGGTTTGCGTATGGGTAGAGGGGTGAAAGGCGGAGTCGTGGCCAGTGGTGGTGGTTTTCTGATGGTTGGAGGAGCGGGGTTTTCGCGTTGACAGGTTTCGAGGGGAAGAACTGTTTATGGTTCCAGGTTTTGAGAGACGAGCTCGATTTTGTTTCAAGCAAGTGAGGTGGCTATGGATGATCGTGGTTGGGTTTGGTGATGGCCGGTGAGGTGTTGAAGCCTGAGTGGATGGCCGGAATGGCCATAGTCACGGTGCATGTGCACCGTGCATTTGGGAAGTACTGGTGAACTTCATGTGCAGGGGAAATTTGTGTAGGGGAAAAACTCGGGTTATTCGAGTATATGACTCGAAGCAACAGGGCAAAAGACTCGAAGCACCTTTAGTTGACTCGAGTCAGTTGTTGTTCCAGGGTTTTTGTTAAACCTGGCAGCATTTTTTTTTAAAAACAAATCTAAAATGAAACTTAAATTTTTATATCAGTTTTAAACAAATTTAAATTCAATAGAAGTATGAATTCAAGTCTATTTTGTTGAATTAAAAATTGAAATGAGATAAAGATTTTAAAATATGTAGATGTGGATTCTCAGGTTTAAAGACCTGACAGTGTTCTGTTTTTAAAATTTAATTTAAAATTTGAAAACAGAAATTTAAAAAGAGGTTTAAACTCAAAGTTTAAAGTATAGATTCAAATGGACTTTTGAATCTAAGGTTAAAAAAATGAATTTGGGTTTTAAATCAAGTCTTAAAAATCAAGTTTTTAACAGGAATTGGTTTCAAACAAATAATTGATCTTTAAATTAGATAAATGTTTAAAAGAATAACCATTTTGAATCTGAAATTAAAAATGTAATTTAAAATTTAGATTCAAATGTGAAATGTTTTACACTTTAATGATAATGAAATCATTTATAAAGAAGTGGATTATCTTATAGAAAATTAAGATATTGAAATGATTTAATTAGTAAGTTAATTACAGAATGACTTATTTATTTAATTTGAAACTAATGATTTAGAATTAGAAATTAATTAAAGAAGTGTTATTAGTCAATGAAGATAATTAACTGTCGGATTATTAAATAATTAATTAATGTGATTAATTTTAATAATTAATTAGATTAATTAATTTTGATGATCTATTATAAATTGTTAAAAGAAATTAAAGGATTAATTAATTATTGTAATTAATTGAGATAAGTGATTAATTTAATTTAATTAATTTATTTTAATTAATTTAAGATAATCATTTGATAAATTGATAAGTATGATTACTTAATGTAGGTAATGAAGTAGAATTACTTAGGAAAGTAATTAATGATAGTTACCGAGTGTAATAAGTGGAAGATGATGTGTTAATAAAGTAATTTGGATAATTACTTTTGTAATTAATCAGAGGATTAATTAATGGAGATAATTAATTATGGAATAATTAATTTATTAATATAAATAATTAATGATAGTTAATTACTGGTTGATATTAATCAAAGATGATTAATAATTATGTTAATCATTAAATGAAATTAATTTAGATAAAGTAATTTATTTTGAATCTAAATTAGAAATCATTAAATAATAAAATTAATGATGTAAATTAAGAATTGGGTAATTAAGAAATAATTAATAATATGGTGATTAATTAAGAATAAATGTAATCAATTATAAATGAAGTAATTAAATGTTAAATAATTTAGAATAATTAATTTGTAAAATTAATCAAAGACTAATTACCTATTGTAATTAGTGAATGATTAATCAAAGGTGTTTAATCAAGATGAATATTTAGAAGATGATTAATTAATTTGATTTATAATTAATTAATGGTTGTATAAGCAGGATTTATAGATGAAGTAATTAATTTAATTTACTTTAAATTAATTAGAGATAGAAGTAGTTAATTTAATTCATTTTAAATTAATTACAAATGGTAAGATTATAAATCATTGCTTATGGATGAATGATATTGATATTTCATTTGATGATTGTGATCTGACATGAATAATATCTAGGTGTCATGGATGCTTGGTTTAAATGTGATAATATTAGTTATCTGTTTAGATGATAATATTGATTATCTGTTTATGAGATTATTTGTGATTATCTGTTGTTATATTGTGAATTATCCATCTGTGTGTATATTGATGATTTTAAATTAAACTATTAAGGCTAAATAGACAACTTGGCCCTAAAAGACACGTTTTGGATTTCGATGAGACCGGGATCGGTTTTCTAGGAATATCCGAAAACCACATCGATTCCAAATTAACGTTAGGTCGTTAATCTGAAGTGAAGATGAAGATTCAAAATGCAAGGGTTATCGTCGTTAACTCTAAAGGTGATTCCAAAATGAGTGTAACGAGATAATGCCTTCGGTTTCGTTCGAACCCAGAACGAACTTGTATGGATTGAATGCTTTCAGCACATCGTCAGGTGGACGATGAGCATTCTAAAAAATGTATTCTCTAAAGGTAATCGCAGCCTCAAGCCTCATCAACCGGGAATGGCTAAAACAGGGGAGGTGCAGCAAGGGTAGGTGGGTCATGCCCAAGCAGGACAAGGATATTCCCCTGTCTAGATGTCCCTTATTTTCGGCTGTGTGGGCGGTTGGTCATGACAACTGCCGGGGTTTATCTTGTTCGGGACTGTTCAGTAAGGAATGGTTCCGGCCTTGTGTTGCAGGGGGTCGGGAGTGATCCTCGGTACGTTGATCTAGGCCACGTACTGTGACGGGCGGTACCCCTGTAGCCCTGCCATTGTATGGAATCCACAATCCAATAAGTGCCAACGTTTTTGATTGTATTGCCCACTTTTGTGGCTAGTAGCTGGAATTTAATAGATGTAACAATTTCGGCTATTTTCTATTTACTTGAAAACCCTAGACCTATTATAATATCACTGAATTTCCTATCAAATGTTTTGGTTAGCGTAAGATAAAAACTTACCCATGTTTATGTGTGGGAAGTCTTACGTGATACCTTTTATTTCAAAAGGATTTTCAAAATTAAGCAACTTTAAACTGTTACTCATACCAGACCCATGTCTGGCCCGGAGTTTATTTTTGTTTTTCATAAACTCTCGGGTACCCAAAATTTTTACGGGTAGCCAAGGGATTCAGGTTAGCTTTGACGAATTCTGGGGGAGCAATGGAGTAGGAGGCTTCAGCGTTATAGTTATACATATGGTTCCGCTGTGTTGGTATCTCAGAGTCATATTGTTGAGTTGTTTTGTGTATTGAGGTGTATAACTAGATAGGTGTCTATAACTGTCTAGTATGTGATGTATTATCTGTATAAAACTGATTGAAGTTGTATATTATGTAAATACTTATGTGATATATTATATTTATTCGTTCCGCTGTGAGATGATGATGTTGTTGTTTCTTCTTCTTCTCTAACTTTTCTACTTTATCACCTCTTTCTTTTCTTAAAAACGATACGTCTTCCTGGGCGTAGGAAGTCGGGTCGTTACACTTTCACAAAGCGACGGTAAAAGCCAACATTTCCTAGAAATGATCGAATGTCCTTAACGGATTTGGGAATGGGTAGATTTGCAATGACATCGATTTTTGCTTTGTCTACTTCAATGCCTTTATTTGAGATGATATGTCCAAGGACTATGCCTTGTTTGACCATAAAGTGGCATTTTTCCCAATTCAAAGTCAAATGTTTTTCTCTACATCGATTTAGAACCAACTCGAGATGATGTAAACATTGGGAAAAAGAATCGCCAAAGATTGAGAAATCGTCCATGAAAACTTCTAGAAAGCGTTCTATCATGTCGGAAAAGATTCCAACCATGCATCGTTGGAAAGTCGTAGGAGCGTTACATAGTCCGAATGGCATACGTCGATAAGCGAAGGTATCGAATGGACATGTGAAAGTTGTTTTCTCTTGATCTTCGGGAGCGATTGGAATTTGGTTATAGCCAGAATAACAATCAAGGAAACAATAAAATTCATGGTCGGCTAAACATTCGAGCATTTGGTCAATGAAAGGAAGAGGAAAGTGATCTTTACGTGTTGCGGCATTTAGTTTTCGGTAGTCAATGCAAACACGCCAACCCGTTTGAGTACGAGTTGGAATAAGCTCGTTTCAATTGTTTTTGACTACGGTTAGCCCGGACTTTTTTGGTACAACGTGAATTGGGCTAACCCATGAACTATCGGAGATGGGTAAATGATTCCGTTGTTGAGAAGTTTAGGAATTTCATCATGTACCGCATCTTTCATTTTTGGATTAAGCCTTCGTTGCGCGTCACGAACAGGCTTGGCATCATCGATTAAATGGATGCGGTGTTGAACCAGAGCGGGACTAATTCCTTTTATATCGGAAATCGACCATCCCATTGCTTCCTTATTTTTCGAAAGGACAGAGAGAAGAGAAACTTCTTGGTCAAGAGAAAGATTGTTAGAAATGATGACAGGACAGGTTTCATTTTCACCTAAGTATGCGTACTTAAGGTGGTCGGGAAGCGGTTTGAGGTCCAACTTTGGAATTTTTTCGATCGAAGAATTGGGTTGAGATTCGGACTCAACTGGAAGAGATTCAAAAGTAAAAGTGTATTCAATATCGTTGAGAATTTTGTGAAACAATTTTTCATACTCGGCCTCACGTTCATCGTTAAGATCAAGTGTTTCGTTTTCAACATTTTCATGAATAACACTAACTTCCAACGTTTAGTCACAAGGTTCATTCGATTGGCTTTCAAGATTAAAAATATTGAGATCCAAAGTCATGTTTCCAAAAGAGATTTTCATTGATCCGTTACGACAATTGATTAAGGCATTTGAGGTGGCTAAGAATGGTCGGCCTAAAATCAATGGAATTTGAATCGAGGGATTCGTCACAGGTTGTGTTTCGAGAACGATAAAGTCAACGGGGAATATAAATTGCCCTACTCGAATGAGTATGTCTTCGATTTCTCCCACGGGCTTCTTAATGGAACGATCGGCAAATTGAAGCGTAACTTTCGTGGGTTTGAGCTCACCTAAGCCTAATTGTTCGTACACGGAGTATGGAATCAAGTTGACACTCGCGCCTAAGTCTATCAAACATTTGTTAATCGTCTTGTCTCCAATTGTACACGAAATCGTAGGGCAGCCAGGGACTTTATATTTAACGGGCATGGATTGGGACAAGACTTCACTCAAACTGGCGGCTAAGAAGACTTTTTTGGGCACTTGAGTATGTCGCTTTTGGGTGCATAAGTCCTTAAGAAATTTTGCGTAAGTGGGGACTTGTTGCACGATGTCAAGAAGCAGAATACTGCGGCGTCCAATTCGGCCCATGTAATTCCAACACTTGAAGTGACTTGATTCAATGTGGGAGAAGTAGCTGTGTTGACATAAGCACTTCCGGATCTAGCAGATTTACCTTTCCTTCCAGGAGCCATGACCTCCGATAGACTTCTGGTTTTTAGAGAGAGTCTTTCAACAAATCTATGAGGAGCAATGATGAGAGCTTCCAGAGTTCAATTCTCAGTGAAAGCACCAAATGTTAACGCAAAAATTGGACGCTAACATCCCGGTGTAAATAGTGAAAATGTGAAAGCACCACCCGTTGGTAGGGAACTTTAGATAAGCAGAAAATAACCGAAAAGTGGTAAATAGACACAGTTTTTATAGTGGTTCAGCTTAAAGTCAAGCCTACGTCCACTTTAATCCTCTTTATTGCTGATTCAATTACAACTTTTACAATGATCTTTGATTACAACACAACTAAGACAAGTAGCTAGAACTTCGATGTAGAAGAGCTCTTCGAATTCATGTTGAATGTGTTAGATCTCTATCAAAGTTCGTTGCAGTGTCTTCGGTGTTTGAAGTGTTGGATGAGTTGAAAAAAACAGCATAGTATCGGCGTTCCAGAAATGATCCAAAGTGCCCTCTTTGATGGAGTAGGCAAGGTATTTATAGGAAAAAAACTAGAGTTAGGTTGGCAAGGGCGACCTAAGGATTAGGTCAGCCATGTTATAGGTCGTGGGCGACCTAAGGAGTAGCAAGAGAGGGAGTTGCGACCTAAGAAATTACGGCATAAGGAGTAGCGGCATAAAGGCCAGCTCCATAAGGAATAGCGGCATCAGGAAGTTGCCTTAGTCTGTTTAGGTCGTGAGCGACCTAGTAGAAGATGCAGTATGCAGCTTAGGTCGCGAGCGACCTAATGGAAGAGTTCGTGTGAATTCGGCTCTTGCTAGTGGAAGATGCTAGGCCGTAACTCGTTAAGTCGCTAGGACTTTTAGGTCGTTGAATAACTGAGTCGCTTAGTTCTTTAGATCGGTAAGTCGGTAGGTCGTGAAAAGGAGATGTTAAGTTATTAGGTCGCTTATCATGTTACGTCGCTTTAGATCTTCGGCCTTGTTAGCTCGCTCACACTTTAACTCGTTAGCTCGCTTGAATCCTTTAAGTATTTGAGTCGCTGTTCAGGATGGTGTTAACAGTGATTTCTTTTCACCTTCGACATTTTTAGCTTCACTCAGTCGGAACTAAGCGGAAGAGTTCGAGTGGTCGGGATACACTCGCTCACTTATTGATAATCGCATCCATACTCTTGGGACTGTACTCACATGAAGACGGTCGATCATGCCTACTTAATGTTAAAAGTTACTTCCATGCTCTAGGGACTTAAGTTGTTGTTTTCGAGCGGTTGGTCACACCCGTTTTAATAATCGGAATTGCAGCCACACTCCGTGGACTTAGATTAAATTGTGGGCGATCAGTCACACCTAGTTGAAGTTTATATTCTAGTCCATGCTCTGGGGTCTTAGAGTTAGTTGTGGATGGTCAGTCGCATCCAGTTGAAGTTTATACCCCAGTACGTGCTCTTGGGACTTAGAGTTAGTTGTGGATGGTTAGTCCCACCCAGTTGAAGTTTATACTCTAGTCTACGCTCTAGGGACCAAGAGCTAGTCAATAGATGGTCGATCACATCTGTTTTGAGTTTTAAGATTTCATTCGCACTCTCGGAATGATATATTTATATGGATCATTGACGGTCGGGTCATATTCACCTTGAGTTAACAAGTGAGGTCGTGTGGTGGGCGGATCCACCTTCCTCGAGCCACGTAAGTATGGAAGGAGAGGTCGTTAGATGGATGGATCATCCGCCTCGGGCTTGGATTAAACACATGCGAAGTCGTTTGGTGGACGGATCCACCCTTTTCGAGCCCACATTTGTATGTTTATCCTCCAGCTCGCACTTTGGGAGCCGGAGTTAGTTAGAGGATTGCCATGTATCAATCCTTTTTGGCTTCAGTGTGACAGCTTGCCACCAAGCTTAGGTTTCACTTAGCGGGTGACTGGTCATAGAATAGTCACTCCTTATTTGAATAAGTCACACCATAGGATGGTACTTAGCTCTTCGTGCATTGTGATGGTCGCATGATGCATTTTAAGAATCACTGCTCTGGCTCAAAGAGAAAGCATTTTATTGCTGAAATATGAAAGTATGGCAAAGTTAGTTGCCTTATTACAAGTTCAAATTTAGAAATGCATAAACAAATTGCAAATGAAAAGTAGACTAAATGAATAAACAAAGCCTGTTATGTGTAGTAACGATGAAGACTTTCGTTGTTCCAAGCTCTCGGAAAAGCGAGACAATCGGCGGTTGATAATTTAAAGGTCCCGTCTCTGAGTCTTCGTTCAATAACATACAGTCCTTCCCACGTGGCTTCATATGCAAAGGTATCGGGTAAATTATTTTGAGCACGAGATCACCAAGTTCAAAGGTTCAGGGTCGGTCGTTAGCATTGTACAACCGGGCGACTCGACTTCGGTGCACGACTGCCCTTAAATCAACCTCTTCACGCTTCTCATCTAGTAAGTCCAGAGATTCGACAAGCAATATAGCATTTTTCTTAATATCATAGTATGTCACATTATGAAAAGGCACTTTTAACTCGATTGGAATAACGACTTCTGAGCCACAGGAAAGTGAAAATGGAGCATGGCCGGTCGCGGATTTGTGGGTTGTTCGATATGCCCATAGGGCTATGGGAAGTTATCGACCCATTTGCCTCCAGTTTTTTCCAATCGTTTCTTCATAATGGAATAACTTTGTTAACAACTTCGACAAGTCCATTCGCTTGATGGTGTGCAACTATAGAGAACTTCTTTTGGATTTGGATCGCTAATGGAAATTCTTGAACTCGACACTATCGAATTGTGGTCCGTTGTCAGTGATGATGGTATGTGGAAGACTAAATTGACAGATAATGTTGCATACCACATAGTTGATCACTTTCTTCGTCGTGTTAGTAGCAAGGGCCTTGTTTTCCACCCATTTGGTAAAGTAATCAACTACAACGATGGCATACTTCGCACCACCTTCTGCCATAGTAGAGATTCAATAATATCGATACCCCATATAGCGAACGGCTATGGACTGACCATTTGGGTTATTTTAGTAGGCGGTGCTCTTGGAATCCGAGTATGCTTATGACATCTATCACATTTCTTGGCATAATCTGATGCGTCTCGATTCATAGTTGTCCAATAACGTGATGCCCTACCTCTATACTCACACTAGCCAAGGACATTACAGAGTAATGTCATCGACTAGCATAATGAATAAGGCTGTTGAGGAGCGACCATCTGTATAATTGCTTTGTGCGAGTACTGATATGCCAGATAGTGTCACATGCAAATATGACACATCAGATACAAACTCAAAGCTACTACACAATGGCTAAGTGATCTCCGGAAACAAATATAAAATAACATAATATAAATCAGTCAAAGATATTCATATCACAAAGGCAGAAACAGATATGAATACAACACATAGAAGTGTACATCAAAAGTAGTAGTCAGACAAGATCCACTACATCACAAAAGAAAAGGTACAAGTGCTATACAAAAGAATATGTATACATCAAGGAGTCTCTATCACGAATGTATAAAACAAAAACTACTATGCTAAGTGGTTAACCAGAATTCAGGTGACAATCCATGATAAGAAGTTAAGTAGAAGCACCTGAAATACCTCGGTCTGACCCGAGTAGTATTTAAGAAGGAAATAATAAACGGACCAGTCTAGCTATAAATATCATATAAAATGAGATAGGACAAGAGATATAACAAAAACCTATGATAACAATAATGCCATGCTGTGACAAGTATACATTAAATAACAACAAAAATTATACAATATCTCAAGAATCTCAAAACACCAAAAAAATTGTCATATTCTCTATTTTATTCACTAGACCACAAATATTGATACAGCTTATCAATATACATCACGAAAATTGGTGAAACATAAATACTAGAAATCATCAATTAGAAATCTAGAAATCACAAAGGGGGAGGCCTATCACAAACGGGAGCATGAAAACTCACCAACACGTGTATCACAAAAGGGTCGCAATCCCATGGCCGCTAACCATAAAGTCGGTGCAACGACGTAGTACAATAACGGTACGCTCGAGGAACCTGATAAGCTAGAATAGCGATGTAGTACAATAACGGTACATCCTATGAACCTGATAAGCTGGAATGACGAAGTAGTACAATAACGGTACATCCGATGAACCTGATAAGTCGGAACAACGACGCTGTACAATAACGGTACATCCGATGAACCAGATAAGATGGAACGACCACTTAGTACAATAACGGGTACATCCGATAAACTAAACTCCATAAAAGAACATGGGTCGCTAGCCCACAAAGAAATGAGTCGAAACTTCGAAGAACCCATAGGTTGTTAGCCCATAAAGGAAATGAGACGAAGCTCAATAAAACAAGGTATAGTCCCCCACATGGACAAAGACACATCGTTTACTGCTAGTCTGAACCATAAATATGATCACCATTGATCAATTAAAAGTGTGAATTACACTAAGCTAGTAAATAAATGAGTTTAGCTTCGTGTCCCATAACCACTAGCTTAACTTAAGTATATATATGAATAAATTGTAGATTTCCACTCGAAAATTGTCACAAGAGTTCAATCAAACAAGTCTACGAATTAACCGACAAAGAAAACGCAAGCGTTTCGTACCACTTGTTTTGCTAAGTCATTTAATTAGATTTCTCGTACGAATGGGGTAAAGGTTTGTATATACTAATAGATTAGAAAATGGGAAAATGAGTACTGTATTAAAAGTAATGTTTAAATCATTTTTATCAAAGAGTTTGAATATTTAGTGCTAGTATAGAAACCATTTTTTTAAGTGATAAATCACAAAAAACGATTGTAAAAACAATCGATTAACAAAAATTCACATTCGAAGACGTGAATCAATTCCAAAGAAATTGATACCAAATCCATCAAAATGGATATTCCCAAAAATCCAAAAAAAGAAGTCATCAAAATCGATAAAAGTGATAACAAGTAATCAGACCAACAAAAACCGATAAACCTTGTAAATTCATCCAAGAAATAGGAAAATAGGCAAAAATGAACAGTTACAGACGTTTGGATTTGGGTTCTGGAAATAATTCAGAAAACCCCCAGACGTCTTGAATTTCAAAAGCAGACGTTTGAACCCTACCAGACCTCTAAACATATAAATCAAAAGTCTGGAATTTGTCTCTGCCATTTTATTTTACGCGTTCAAATATTTTTTCTCCAGGGTCTACAACCAGATGTCTGGACTTGACAACCAGACGTCTGGTAGCCTGTTTTGGGTAACATTTTAGCTAGGCCAACGAAGGCCAAAATGATTCGAACGCGATCGGACGAGCAACCGAGACTAGAAATTTATGCCAAGCGACAACCTAGCCTTATGGGCTCTTCCATATACCCCAAATAACATGTCCAAATATCTAAGATAGAATCTTTAAAGATTTTGATTTCAAAACACCAAAATTTGGAAAATTCGCCAAATCAATTCAAATAAAAAACAAATGAACCTGAATAGATGTTAGGAATTCATACCTAATAACAATGAAAGCTATAGACATAGATGTGAGTTCAAGAACTCACCTTTAAACCCAAATATAGAAATGAGAAGCTCTAAAACAAGCAAAGATTTATTTCTCTTCAACAACACCTCTAGAATCTTCAATCTATTATAAAATGAAATGAATTTCCTAAGTTAAGTTATAGGAATTTCTGAAAATTGAAGAGAGATTGAGATGGAGAAGGTGAAGAGGATACTTACCTAAGCTTCTCCTGGACTTATAACTTGAATTTTAATTCCTAAGAGAAACTACGGCTTAGGAATTTTAATTTCCTCTTCTTTCCCCATTCTTTCCTTGAGCTTGGGAGTGTTTGGAAAATAAAATGAATAAATGAAGAGTGAGGGAGTTAGGGTATTTTGTTGGGTTAAGGGGCTGAAACCCAAACCCAAACCGCAATAGAAAAATAGCAAAATTCAACTCAACTACAAGCATATCGATGTTTATACTCAAAAAGGTCGTAAAATCCATTTTGGACTTAATGGAAGTGGTCTCGAGTCCTAATTCGACTGTTTGCAAAATGTAGCATTTTAGATTTTAATCCGACTAATGATGCTATATTTCAATAAAATATTTAAATATACAACTGTAAAATATGCGGGTTGTTACAAATAATATCCATATCGGAGTATTTTCTTAGCGAGTGCTTGCCCCTCGGTGTGATCGCCACATTCTCCTTCTTGCAAATCATGTAATACTCACTTGATTTCGTCATGGACGATACACCGGAGTAAAGAAAAAGAGTATCCTCTTCTATACTTGACTTCATTCTGAATAGTGAATCATGAAGCCTTCTCGAGAGCTTGTATTTTCTCACTCCTACGCTCTGGCGGGGTCCATGCTCGAGATAGTTCTTGAACGGAGTCATCCATGATTCCTAATCGGGTATGATTTCATGTACCCAGTCGGTCTCCATTAGATCAATACTCGGGGAAGATAGTGTCTCAATGGGAATGAGTCTCATTTTCTGTGCCTCGCCGGTGCTAGTTAATTTTGCCAAGGAATCGTTATTCTGATTGAGTTCTCGAGGTATGCAATAGATGACATAATAATCGAACTAATTCAATATTTCCTAGACAGGCGCAAGATAAGGAGCCAGTCTCCCGTCTCTGGCCTGGTGTTCCACCGGAACTTGGCGCATGACCAATTATAAATTGTAGTAAATTTCTATAACAATAATTTTTAAATCTTTGGTAAGCCTGAGTCCAGTGAGCAAGGCTTCGTAATTAGCCTCGTTGTTGCTCGCACGAAAATCAAACTTCAAAGCATGGCATATAGATCGGCCTTCAGAAGTCTCGAGCACAATTTCAGCCTTGAGTAACAGTCATTTGATGCGCTATCAGTATGCAGCTTCTAGATATATTTTGGAGATTCATTGGCTTTGGAAAGTCCTTTGTGATAGTGAATTCGGCGATGAAGTCTGCTAGGACTTGTCCTTGAATAGCTCGCCTTGGTGTGTAAGTGATGTCGAACTAACTCAACTCGATATTCCACTTGAGAAAACCTACCAGACGTCTCATGCCATGTAAGGATCTGTCGCAAGGTTTCAAATCTCACTCATCTCGGTCGAGATCTCGTTTTCAAGCTTGGGCGATTTGAAACAGGCAATTTCATTTGAATCTCGTCTGACCCAAATCTCGGACGAGATTTCATTATCTCGTCCGATATCTCGGACGAGATTTAACAGCGAGATATCGGATGAATTGTTGAATTTTCGAAAAAATCAACTCTTTTTCGGTGTTGGGCTAGCTCATCCTTTACCTTCACTTGAGCCTTCTTAATTGTACTTTTCTTAACCCTTATTTCTTATATAAATCTCATTTAATCTTCGTCTCTTATTTAACGACAGTGACGAGTGTAAGATGATGATAAAATCTGCATCAATTATGGTAAGTATTTCACTTTATGATTTTCATTTAGGTTTCTAATCCAGATTAATTTACATCCGATTTCATTTTTATTTTTTCAACACTTTCTTGTGTTTTTTTCCTAACCCTATTTTTTGCGGCTATATATTTTGGGCTTCACTTATTTAACTTTACGTTTCAAATGGATTCCCAATTTGATTTCATTTAGTCTTTGCTGCTATAATTTTTTTCCTCAGGGCTTCTTTTTAAGCAATAAAGGAATTCTCTTTTATCTATTAGTTGCATTTGATGATTACATGTTCATTCGTACATCATTGTTTTGCTTTTCTTATAATATTACTAAATGTTTGAAAGAAAATTATACTATGTATGCTATTTTCTACGTTTGTTTGAAATATATGTTATTAGTTGCTTGATGTGATTTTGTTTGCTAATAATTAAATATTATAATCAGACATAGAATATCTTAATTCTACTTGTAGACTTTTGTATTTGAAGTTATAAAATTAATATTTCCCTTGCAGCAGTATAAATCATAAAAGGTCGAAATGAGACATTATATTATGTAGGAATGTTAAGTAAAGATCAAACAAAGTAAAGGTGCATGTGTTATGGTTTGTTTCTTATGTACTTTATCTCATACGATATTATATTGAACAATAATCATGATATCTAGTTATTTTTTTATTTTACATGATATAAGTCATATTTCTCCGTACTAAATTACTAATGATAAGCGTGTGATATATTCAAGGTAAGTGCATAGTGCTTTCCTAAAGGTGGTGACTAGTGTTATAAGTTTAGGTGTATGAAAACTAATTTTCGACATGAGATATACTCCGAGATAACTCCAAAATGAATTTTAGAAACCCAGATGTAAATACGAGATGGATGACCGAGATGCACTCATCTCGTTCGAGATCTCACCCGATACGAGATAAGCTCTCTAAATTCTTCGAGATGGGATATGACCGATATCCAAGATTTAAAACCTTGATCTGTCATAATGGCTTGTGGACGGAGATAGTGAAAGGATAAGCCTAGAAATACGAGCGAAGCTTCCTCAAGGAAATGACAATACAGTAAGCAAACTTCTCCAACTTCAGAAAATTTCTCTTTGTTTCGGTCATTCATTTGCTGATGTAATAGAATGGCTGTTGCATCTGATCCTCCTCCCGAATCAAAGCATCACTAATTGTGTTTTCTGACACCACCAAGTAGATGTACAATCTTTCGTGATCAATAGGCTTTGAAAAAATACGTGGTGCATATATGAGTTGAACCAGTGCCTGGAATGCGCCTTCACATTCTATAGTCCATTCAAAGTTCAGTTTCCCTTTCCTGATTAGGTCAAAGAAGGGAACACATTTGTTGGTGGATTTTGAGATGAACTTGCTCAGCGCTGCTACCTTCCCGTTGAGGATTTGAACTTGCTTTATGGTCCTTTGAGCCTTAAGATTCCTAATTGCCCAGATCTTCTCGGGATTGGCTTCGATTCCCCGAGCATTAACGATAAATCAAAGGAACTTTCTAGAAGCGACCACATAGTGGCACTTCAACATGTCGAGCTTCATTCTATAGTCTCGAAGGATGTTGAACATCATTTCTAGGTATTTGATATGATTAGTAGAGAATAGTGAATTTACAAGCATGTCGTCCATATATACTTCCATAGTTTTTCTGATCTGGTTAGCAAACATTCGATTGACTAGCCATTGGTAAGCTGGTCCAATGTATTTGAGTCCGAGTGGCATGACTTTGTAGCGGTAAAGTCCCAGATCAATGATGAAGCTAGTGTACTCCTGATCGGGTAGGTGCATGGGAATCTATTTAGAGCCAGAATATGCATCCATGAAAGATAAGAGCTTGTGTCCGGCTGTTGAGTCTACATATTGATCAATCTGGGGAAGTGGAAAACTATCTTTAGGGTGAGCTTTATTCAATTTTGAGTTGTCAACGCAGGTTCTCCGTTTCCCGCTAGGTTTTTTGACAAGTGAAGGGTTGGACACCCATTTTGGATATAGCGCATCTCAGATAAACTTGTTCGACTTGAGTTTATCTACCTCTTCCTTTAGGGCGGCAGATCTCGTTGGATCCATACCATGCCTTTTCTCCTTGATCGAGGCATGCCGTGGGTCAATATTCAATTTGTGGCTCGCGATGTCCGATGAGATCCCAAAGATGTCAGAGTGCAGCCAGGCATACACATCTATGTTTGCCTGGAGAAATTCAACCGATTCCTCTTTCATCTGTTGGCTTAGTTAAGATCCAATCATTATCATTCTAGAATCGTCACCATTATCGATTGGAACATCAATCATCAGCTCTATCGGAGAAGCCTGACTGTCCTTAACTTCTTCCTCGCTTTCATTATCACTTGGGTCAAGATCCCCTGGTAATTGGTTGCGGTGCTCGAGAATAGGCCCAGGCATTATCTGTCAATTATCTGCAAAGCGGAAGTAGAGAGATTCCTCTATGCCCTTTCCCTTACCTTTTTTCCACTCCTTCCGCGGCTCATCAACATAGCAAGCCCGTCCAACAGCCTAGTCTCCCTGAACATCTCCAGCTCCATTGCCAGCAGGGCATTTCAAAGTCAGACACCAAGGGGCTATAACAGCCTTGAACACATCTAGGGACGGTCGGATTAAGAAAGCGTTGTACGGTGAATCAATATCCAATACAATAAACTATAGTATTCAGACTCTCCAACGCTCTGCAACTCCTAACTCTATTGGTAACTCCACCATCATAGTGGGTATATTCACACTTCCATTGAAGCCATGAACAGGAGACTGGTAAGGCTTCAAATCCTTTGCTTCCATCTTCATTTGATCATAGGCTCACTTAAAGAGCATGTTCACTAAACTTCAACTATCCACTAAGATCCTCTTCCTCCAAGCAGGATCTATTTGAGCAAAAATGGTTAGTGGATCAATGGTAGGGGCGTCGATTCTATTGGCATCCATGTCTTGAAAAACAATGTCGTATGTCATCGTCTTCTAATGTTTATTCGAAGAATCGTCTTCCAAGTTACTGCAACAGTCAAAGCTCACATGCCTAATAGAGGTGGCATAGGGCTCCATTCCCCTCTAGCTTCTATCCGCTGGATGAGGACCACCACTAACCGTGTTAATCACTAAGCTCCCACAGTACGTGCAGGCTCCTCTAGTCTAACCTGATTCGTATTTGATTTTGATTCGATGAGCGCGCACCTCCATCCTGCGGCGCCCGAACGAACTACTCTAATTTTCTTTCTTGGATCAACTTATCGATAATATCCTATAGATGACGACACTCGCTCGTGTTGTGGCCATAACTATTGTGAAATCTGTAGAACTTCCCAATTTGAATCTATCTCATTGACGATTGCTTTGGGGAAGGTTCTTATATTGGATTGTATTACAAGTTTGCACATACACATTCTCATGGGATGTATTTAAAGGGGTATATGTGTCAAATATGGAAGCACTACGTCATGGTCCATGATTTTGATACCACTTCTTTCCCTGATTTTCATCACCTTTCTACTGATTTTGCTTATTCTGTAACCTTTTCGGAACTATCCTTGGTTTTTTTCACAGCGACATTTCACTAGATTTCTTCAATACTTGGCGCTGCATCATCCTTTTTCCTAGACGGTTTCACATCCTCTCTGCTCAAGAACTGAGCTGCCTTGGAATAGAAATGGTCCGATGACGTAGGGGGTTTCCCAGCCAACTAGTTGCCGAATCCAAAATAGGATCGATTCCTTTAGTCAGTGCCATCAATATAGAATTATCATCAGGGTTACTGATCTCTACACAAGCAGCATAGAACCTTTCCAAGTAATGTCCGAGCGTCTCTCTGGGAGCTTGAGGACATTGAACAAGGTATTAACATCTTTGGGCCTTGTGACATGCATATGAAACTACTCAACAAACATCGTAGCCAACTGGTCAAAACATTAAATAGATCGGGGTGGCAAGCGAGGAAACCACATAGTCGCGATGCCTTCTAGGGAAATTGGGAAACTTTGGCAATTGACTGCATCATCAGCCCATGCGGCATTCACTTACTGCCCATATTTTAAAATGTGCTTCTTAGTGTCAGAATTTCCTTGATAAACAGGTAGAGTTAGCATTCAGAATCGCGAAGGCGGTTCAGGGTAGAGAATGTCACTGGTGAATGGGGTATGACTTAGGGAGATTCCCCAATCGTCGTTGTTGAAGTCCTGGCTCTCGCGGATCATCTGGCGGATCATAGTTGGGATAGCTGGCATTTGTACATTCTGAGCATGCTGGGCCAAGGTATGGTCGGGTTCCAAAATGCGAGGACGGTTCGGGCACGATCGACGGTCCATACCTTGCCTCCTTGGCACCAGGTCTTTGGGTATATAGGGTTCAAGAGTGTGGTCACATTGATGAAGGGTCGGATCCGTTTCAGTTCTGAGTGTCAGCCCCAAGCTGATGGCATCGACAGCAGTGTGGTTTTCAGTAGCATGATAGGGAAATGTTCCTCCTCGGGAGGTGGGTACGATCTGGTGGCTGGTTGACGGACCAACTCTTGCTTGTCCAAGATTCAAAGTGCGCTGATGTCCGGTAGCCTGCGCATAGCCTCCATCCATCCATGGGCGCATGGATCTATGATTGTAATCAGAGGAAGCTGAACTTTCAGTAGATGAGCAGGAAGCCTGCTCTCATCTGGATCTCCTTTGTCTTTCTCGGATTAGCCGATTAGTTAACTCCATGTTGGCATGGAGCTGTTGTCGGCTTTGGGTCAGCTCTTACATAAGTAGCTGGAAATCCTCTCTGGTGATAGGGCTTTATTGATCCGAAGGTCTAGCATCTTTCTAATCTGTAGAGGGAAGTTGTGTAGGGTTCTACCTATCCCATGCTTTTAAATCTGCAGCGGGTTGAGGTAGTCCTAATAGCGACCATGGTGAATAGCGAGGTTCTATCCAAGACTTGATGCAAATCAGAAAAGGATGGATTAACTTATAGGATTGAGATCTAGATCTTCTCCTTAGATTCTTGCAATCCGATATTGGCAGTAGATCCAACAAGCAGGAAAAAAGCTGGGTTTCTCAGTGGAAGCACCAAAATGTTTGTATAAAAATTGGGCACAACACTCTTTGGATGTGTTCGAAGAGATAAAATGAAGAAAATAAATGTAAAATGAGGTAGATCTAACAAACACACCAATCAATAGATAAGAAAAAGTACAGAAACACACAATTTTAAAGTGGTTCAGCGTATGGCCTACGTCTACTATAAAATGATTGATGTGTAATTATTATAACTCGCTGGTTACAAGTGGATTTGTAACATTCCGCTATTTTGGACCATTCAAATCGAAAATCAAACCACACATGTCGGACTTAAATAATTCAAAATAACAGATTGTTAATATAATTTGGAGCAAACAAAACTAATCACAGAATCACAGACACAGAATATTAAAATAACACGCAGCGGAAATAAAATAACAATAGTAGTTCATGAAGCTACTACGAACATAGTCTCAAAACAAATACATAATACTAGACTCTGAAAGAAAATACAATAGGAAGTCAAAATACACAAGTCCACTAATACATAACCGAAGGCTGTAATGAAATAACTGAAATGGAAATAGATTGACAACTAGATAGATAGATAAGTCTTCAACAAATCTCTAGCTCCAAAAGATGAATCCAAAGCTGTGATACTCAGGCTGACCCGACGTAAAGCAAAACACAAATCACTCGAGTCAGGACATACATACTTATAAAATGTAAATCAACTCAAGTGAACTGTAATAGAAATGCACCAGTAACTTAAAGGATGCTTGGGACCACCCATCCTTTAAGGTTCAGTTAAACTATCTACTATGTAGTAATATATGCTGTCTAAAGTAAAATAAACTGTTAAAATAGCGTTAAGGTGTGACAACACGGAATTTTCTAGCAATATCAATTTAATAATCTGCGTTAAATATTAAATTGATTTGATATATTTTTGTTAATAAGATCTGAATTGATACTTTTCTTTTAATAAATATTTAATTGGTAAATGATATCTGTTAAAATTAATTGTTTGTTTTCTATTTATAAATGTATATATTTGTATACATTGTAAATAGATGAGATTTGTTTTAAAGTTAAATTACGTTGCAAATGCTAATATACATTTTAGTAAATTGGAAATTATGTTTTATTTAATATAAACATTTCAAAGTTAAATAAATAAATATATATATGGTTTTAAATACATAAGATAAATGCTTAAATAGTTTAAAACTTATTTTAACTTAAGTTTAAATTTAAATTTTATTAACAAAATGATTAGTTTTCTTTTCTTTTTAGGATAGCTTGATTAAAATATGGATTTAAAAATATATATGAGTTTTAAATATAATTTTGTCAAACAATACATTAACATATATTATAAAATATGTAGTTTATAATAAAAAGATGGTTTAATTTATCTACCATGTCAAATTGATAAAGGTGTTTTATAAAATAAATAAAATAAAAATGTACGTATAAAAATATAAGCCTACAAGATAAATTGGAAAAGAAATATAAGTAAGTACATTAGTTAAATTATAATAACATAACAACTATAAAGTTTATTTAGTTTTCAAACAACAAAACAAAAATAATAAGAAGTTACATACGTTTCAAAAATATAATAACAAGTCAACAATTAAAACTAGAAATAAAGAATTTTTAAGTTTGTAAACTATCACAAATGAACTGCAGTATATATGTGTGTGTGTGTGTGTGTGTGTGTGTGTATGTTTAAAGCATCAAGACAAATATCTATTGTACAAACAAAAATCTAGGAACAAATTATATGTGTGCAGGCCAAACTAAGTAAAACAAAAGAAAGACGGTAACAAAAAAAATATGTATATATGTGTGAAGCTTGCTAGAGAAGACAGTATTATATATTCTTAAGCAAACAAACAAACAAAAGTAATTAATGAAAAATCTTTTTAGCACACCATTATATTTCATATCAGCCTCCAACCTAAAATATCTTGTTTCAAAAATCTGTACAAACTAGATATGTATGCCATATTGTACAAATATTGTTACAGTTTAATGAAACATAATTATATATTCTTGTCTTCTTTCTTTTCTATAAATCTGCATATTCAGTTCGAACTAAGTAAAAACTAAAATAAACTTCATTAAAAACCTAAGCAAACATTCAACAACAACTTAGCAAATCAGGGGATTAAACAGAAGAGAGTTTCAGTTGTATTCAAGCCTGTTTCACCTTTCAGTTCAAAAGTGCCTCTGTTCTTTCACATATCTGTGAGTAACTCATTTTTTTTAAGGAATTAAAAGTATAAGTTAGTTTGATGTTATTGCAGTGATAAATATTGTATTGAAAAATTATGGTTGTGTGTTTGTATTTTTGAATTCCTGAAGTATGATTGTGTGCAGGTATTTAAACTCTGCAATTTCTCTGTTTCCAGTATTGTCCATTTAAATTCAAATTCTTGAATTAATCCTTGTTTAGCCTTAAGATTTAAAGGAGATCTGTAAGTTTCATTTTAAACATTTGTTTAAGATTTTACTTAAACAAAGTAATGAATATAGGACTCTAGAAACCCAAAAAAAGAAAATAGAACTGAGCATCTCAATAATATCAAAGATTTGAATATCTTGATTTCTCAATTCAGGTACATAGATCGAATAGCTGAATCAAATTATGATTTTCAAAAAGAATATGGTGATTTTTAGTGGAGGGGGTAAGGTGCAGTTCGAGTTTGACCGTTTTGGGTATTTTGAGTTGCCGTGGACGAACGCGCGGATGGGGGAGGTCGTGACTGGAACTGGAGATGCGGGGGCGATAGTGGGGTCTGAAAAAAATGTTTGGAGGTTGATCTAAGCCATGTGGTGGCGGCGGAAGACGTTCTAACGCGGGTGACCTAGTTTTAAGGTACCGGGTTTCTTTTGCTTGTTCATCACCGTTGATGATCCGAGTGCCACGCCGTTTTGAGGGAAGGTAGAGGGATGATGGTCGGTGTGGTAGCCGGAGTTTGGTGGCCTCCGGTGGTGGGAGCATCGCGTGCGTGGCGGTGACAGGTTTGAATGGAGAAGTGGGTTTGTGTGCTTCCAGGTTTTGTTTCTCGAATTCATTTTGCGCGCGTGAGGGGAGACTCGTAGCAGCTGGTCGACTTTCACGGGGAAACTCGCATGTTTACTCGAAGTAAACACAGGGGTTCTCGGGGTGTTGTTGTACAGGTTTAAACCTGTAACAGTTTTCAACTGTTTTGTGAATTTTGTTTTAAATTAACTCAAAGCCAAGTCTAATTTTAAATCAAGTTTAAAACATGAATTTTAGTTAGTTTTGAAATGTGGTTGGAAACAATAAAGTTTTCAAATTTTAAATTATTTTAATAACTTAAAAGTGCTTAATGCTTAAGTGTATTCAAAGAGTTGAATTTCAAAAAAATAAAATCTAAATTGTTAAGAAAAGTTTCAGACAAGTTAACTACAAAATTGGAATCCAGAGTTTGTTTTTGAAATTCTAGATTTGGAATAAAATAAAGTTTTATAATTTAAATTTATTCAAATAAGTTTTAAGTGCAATTGAACATGTGAGTTTACAAAGGGTTTTGAAAAATAAATTAGATTTAAAACTTTAGTAAGGATAAATTGGATTTTTGTTTAGAAAGTAAATTGAAATAAATGTTTAAAACATATTGGAAGTGAAAATTTAATAAATAATAAGGCATTTTATTTTTAATGAAGTCTCCGAATTTATATTCATTAACCTTTTGAGTAAATTAAGCATCAATAATTAATGATTAATATTATTTAAATTAGTTGAATGATGAATTAAGTCATTAATATGTGATTAAGAACCATAGATTAGATATTTATTTAAATTAATAAATTTTAGTGGTTAATCAAACTTATAATTAATAATGATTATATAAGTAAATTATTTTAGAAGAAAATAATTAAATAAGTGTTAATGAAGATCATTAACTAGCTTATTTTATAATTAATTAATGTAATTGATTTTTAATAAATTAATTTCATTAATTAATTCAATAATAATCATTGTGATAATTTAAATGTAAATTATTTATTTGAGAAGTAATTAAGAAATTAATTAGTTAATTAATTGAGAAAATTGATTTAATTCGAGTTAATTAATTTAGTTTAATTAACTGATATTTTGGAATTGAATTACTTAGAGAAGTAATTGATGGATAATTACTGGAGGTAAATTACTGGATGATGTTGTTAATGGAAGTAATTGAAATATAATTACATGAAATTAATCAGGGGATTAATTAAGAGTGTTATTGAGATGAAATTAATTATGAATGATTAACTATTGTATGTTACTAATCAAGAGGACTAATATTTGTGATTTGAAGATTTGTATTCTTAATAAAGTTAACAAATGAAAATGTAATTAGAAATCATTAATTAATATAATTAATGATGGAATTAGAAATTGGTTTATTTGAGAATAATAAATCAACAAGATAATTAAATGGTAATAAATGAAATTAATTAATGGATTTATTCAAGATTAATTTCTGTAAATAGATTAAGGAAAACTTCTGGAATGCAGCAAAAAAATATTTAAATCAAAGATGATTAATTTGAATATATATAAGTAATTGATAATAAGATTAAATTAAGTTAATTAATTTAAGAAATCAATTGAGGATTTGGTATGTGAAATTAGTTGGTGTAATTAATGGAGTATAATTACTTAGAATAGTGATTAGATGATAATTACTTGATGAAACTCATACAAGATGATTTGTAAGTGGAGTAATTTGAGTAATTTCTTTTGAAATTAATCAAGTGATTAATTTATGGAATTAATCATGGGATGATTAATGAGTAATTAAAGGTAGTTAATTACTGGTTTGTTATTAATCAGGGGTGATTAATAATTGTGTTTAATTAAAGATTAACCACATAATGTAATTAATTTAAATAAAGCAATTTAATATAAATTGGAGATCATTAATTAATATAATTAATGATGTAATTAAGAATTGTAAATTAAGGAATACTTAATAAGGGAGTAATTAAATGTTAATTGCTATGAATGATTTAGAATAATTCATTTGAGAAATAAATTAAAGACTAAATTACTTCTTGTAATTAGAGAATGATTAATTAATTTGATTTATAATTAATTAATGGTTGTGAGAGAAGGATTTATGGAATGAGTAATTAATTTAATTTATTTTAAATTAATTAAAAATGGAAGTAGTTAATTTAATTCATTTTAAATTAATTATAGCCTGTGATTCATAAATCATGCTTATGGATGATATTGATATTTCATTGATTGATTGTGATCTCAGATATGAGATGGATAATATCTATGTGATATGGATGTATAGTTTAAGTATGATAATATTTAATTATCTGTTTGGATGATGAGATTAATTATCTGTTTATGATGATAATGTGATCATCTATTATGAGATGTGAATTATCTATCTGTGCATATTGATAATATTGAATCCATTGTTAAGACTAAATAGACAACTTGGCTTAAAAGACACGTTTTGGATTTCGATGAGACCGGGATCGGTTTTCCTTATTTGGAACATCCGAAAACCACATCGATTCCAAATTAACGATAGGTCGTGAATATGAAGTGAAGATGAAGGTTCAGAATGCAAGGATTATCGTCGTTAACTCTGAGGGTGATTCCAAAATGAATGTAACGAGATAATGCCTTCGGTTTAGTTCGAACCCGGAACGAACTTGTATGGATTGAATGCTTTCAACACATCGTCAGGCGGACGATGAGCATTCTGAGAATATGTTCTATAAAGGTAATCGTAACCTCCAGCCTCATCAATCAGGAATGGCTAAAACAGGGGAGGTGCGGCAAGGTTAGGTGGGTCATGCCCAAGCAGGACAAGGATATTCCCCTGTCTAGATGTCCCTTTTTATTCAGCTATGTGGGCAGTTGGTCTGCAGCCAACTGCGGGGTTTATCTTGTTTGGGACTGTTCAGTAAGGATTGGTTCCGGCCTTGTGTTGCAGGGGGTCGGGAGAGATCCTCGGTACGTTGATCTAGGCCACATTCTGTGACGGGCGGTACCCCAGTAGTCCTGCCATTGTATGGTATCCAAAATCCAATAAGTGCCTACGGTTTTGATTGTATTACCCACTTTTGTGTCTAGTAGCTGGAATTTAATAGATGTAACAATTTCGGCTATTTTCTATTTACTTGAAAACCCTAGACCTATTATAATATCACTAGATTTCCTATCAAATGTTTTGGTTAGCATAAGGTAAAAACTTTTCCATGTTTATGTGTGGGAAGTCTTACGTGATACCTTTTGTTTTCAAAGGATTTTTCAAAATTAAGCAACTTTAACCTGTTACTCATACCAGACCAATGTCCGACCCGGAGTTTATTTTTGTTTTTCATAAACTCTTGGGTACCCAAATTTTTTACATGTAGCCAAGGGATTCAGGTTAGCTTTGACGAATTCTGGAGGGGCAATGGAGCTGGAGGCTTCAGCGTTGTAGATATATATATAGTTCCGCTGTGTTGGTATCTCTGAGTCTTATTGTTTGAGCTGTATTATATTAAGTTGTATTAACTAGACAGGTGTTTATAACTCTCTAGTACGTGATGTATTATATGTATCACTCTGATTGATGTTATACATTATGTAAATACTTATGTGATTATTATATTTTATTCGTTCCGCTGTGAGATTCTGATGTTGTTGTTCTTTCCTCTCTATCTTTTCTATTTTCTCACCCTTTTCTTTCTTTAAAAACGATACGTCTTCCTGGGTGCAGGAAGTCGGGGTCGTTACAGTGGTATCAGAGCGCTAGGTTGAGTGAATACCTAGGCTCTTGAGTGATTTCTTTCCTGAGAGAGCGTATTTGTAATTTTGATATATATATATATATATATATATATATATATATTCATTTCTATCTATTTGTTGGGTTACCTGTTCGAGTTTACCAATATAAGCATAAGAGTAGATTGAGTAGTGGTGTGTGAACACGACTACCTGTGGTTGGAAGTATATTTGACGAGACGGTAGACCTAATACCGTCTCGAGTAAATTTGTGGTGTAAGGATTTCACAAAATCTCTTGAAGAAACTGTTAAGTTTTGGAGTCCATTTTTGTAGTACAAGATTGGATGAGTAGAATTTGGATTTTTGTGAGTTGAGCAGAAGCTAGAATATTATTTTGGAACCTCAAGAAGTAGTGGTTATGTGTTGAGATGCAGTAGCAATGGATTGTTTCCGAAGAAGTCTCAAAGATTTTTGGATAAGGAAGTGTGTCTGCATTAGTTTTGAGATTGAGTTCAGCTGAATGTTGTGTTTGGGTTTGAGGCCTGAGTTTTCCAAGGAATTTTGGATTAAGGAATTTTTGGCATCAGCAGCAGTGTTGCAGCTCAGATTATTCTGCCAGCACGCGAGGAAGTCATTTGCCAGCAGTTCCTTAAAAGTGAAGTTAAGAGGCAGTTTTGTGAATCCATTTCTTCAATGAATTGGCTGGACAAGCTTAAGCTATTCAGATTGGTAAGGAGAGTACAGTCTTCTTGGGATATTAGCCTGGGTTGATCGCAAAAGTGATTAGCGATAGTTAAGTATTTTCTGGGATGGCAGAAAATTTTCCTGAATATCTTTGAAGAGGTCGGTGGTTTGCCTTAGCATCTGAGGAGTTGAGTTTGGTATCGACTGGATTTCAGAAGTAGTGCCGATAGTTCAGCCTAGCAATAGAATTGGTTTCTAGAGAGAGGAATTGGTAAAGCATTTCAGATTTTGGAGAAACTTCTGAATTTTATTTTGGATCTGTTGAACCATATTTTTATAATGTGTTGTCCAGTTTATGCTTATGTGCATCATCAACATTTTCATCTACCCCAGATTAGAGTTGTGCAGCGGAAGCAGTTGGGAGTGCATTTGTTTTTCTTTTCGGGAAAAAGAGAAGTTGTTTCTACTGAGGATAGAAAAGGTTGTGTTTTTGGTTTTGGTTGATTCTGAGAAGATTATTCTACTGGATTGTTTTTGGATTCAGATTGTTTTAGGAGTTATCAACAAAGGTTGAGCTGATCAGTAGTTTGAAGGCAGCTCTGGATTGTCAGAAGTATTTGGTAGATAAGAGACAAAGGAATTTGGATTTCGGAGTCGTAGATTTGATTTGTATGAATTTTCTTTGATTCAAAGGAGTTCTATAGATTAGTAGTATAAACTGTTTAGATTCTATAGATCGAGTATTCCGGTATTATACTAGGAAACTCTAGGGAGCTCTATCCAGAATTTTGTATGGATAGTTCGCTTTGTTGATTAAGTAGATTGGTTGTTATGATTGTTAGCATGTGATTGATATATGCTTATGATTTGAAATTAATTAAAATCTTAAATATATTATTAAATTACTTTTGCTTTTAAATTTCGGGGACGAAATTCTTTTAAGGGGGGAGGAATGTGACAACCCGGAATTTTCTAGCAATATCAATTTTATAATCTGCATTAACTATTAAATTGATTTGATATATTTTTGTTAATAAGATCTGAATTGATACTTTTCTTTTAATAAATATTTAATTGGTAAATGATATCTGTTAAAAATAATTGTTTGTTTTCTATTTATAAATGTATATATTTGTATACATTGTAAAAAAATGAGATTTGTTTTAAAGTTAAATTATGTTGCAAATGCTAATATACATTTTAGTGAATTGGAAATTATGTTTTATTTAATATAAAATTTTCAAAGTTAAATAAATAAATAAATATAGGGTTTTAAATACATAAGATAAATGCTTAAATAGTTTAAAACTTATTTTAACTTAAGTTTAAATTTAAATTTTATTAACAAAATGATTTGTTTTCTTTTCTTTTTAGGATAGCTTGATTAAAATATAGATTTAAAAATATATATGAGTTTTAAATATAATTTTGTCAAACAATACATTAACATATATTATAAAATATGTAGTTTATAACAAAAAGATGATTTAATTTATCTACCGTGTCAAATTGATAAATGTGTTTTATGAAATAAATAAAATAAAAATGTACATATAAAAATATAAGCCTACAAGATAAATTGGAAAAGAAATATAAGTAAGTACATTAGTTAAACTACAATAACATAACAACTATAAAGTTTATTTAGTTTTCAAACAACAAAACAAAAATAATAACAAGTCACATACATTTCAAAAATATAATAACAAGTCAACAATTAAAACTATAAACAAAGAATTTTTAAGTTTGTAAACTATCACAAATGAACTGCAGTATATATATATATATATATATATATGTGTGTGTGTGTGTGTGTGTGTGTGTGTGTGTGTGTGTGTGTGTGTGTATGTTTAAAGCATCAAGACAAATATCTATTGTACAAACAAAAATCTAGGAACAAATTATATGTGTGCAGGCCAAACTAAGTAAAACAAAAGAAAGACGGTAACAAAAAAAATATGTATATATGTGTGAAGCTTGCTAGAGAAGACAGTATTATATATTCTTAAGCAAACAAACAAACAAAAGTAATTAATGAAAAATCTTTTTAGCACACCATTATATTTCATATCAGCCTCCAACCTAAAATATCTTGTTTCAAAAATCTTTACAAACTAGATATGTATGCCATATTGTACAAATATTGTTACAGTTTTATGAAACATAATTATATATTCTTGTCTTCTTTCTTTTCTACAAATCTGCATATTCAGTTCGAACTAAGTAAAAACTAAAATAAACTTCATTAAAAACCTAAACAAACATTCAACAACAACTTAGCAAATCAGGGGATTAAACAAAAGAGAGTTTCAGTTGTATTCAAGCCTATTTCACCTTTCAGTTCAGAAGTGCCTCTGTTCTTTCACATATCTGTGAGTAACTCGTTTTTTTTTTGAAGGAATTAAAAGTATAAGTTAGTTTGATGTTATTGCAGTGATAAATATTGTATTGAAAAGTATGGTTGTGTGTTTGTATTTTTGAATTCCTGAAGTATGATTATGTGCAGGTATTTAAACTCTGCAATTTCTCTATTTCCAATATTGTCCATTTAAATTCAAATTCTTGAATTAATCCTTGTTTAGCCATAAGATTTAAAGGAGATCTGTATGTTTCATTTTAAACATTTGTTTAAGAATTTACCTAAACAAAGTAATGAATATAGGACTCTGGAAACCGAAAAAAAAGAAAATAGAACTGAGCATCTCAATAATATCAAAGATTTGAATATCTTGATTTATCAATTCAGGTACATAGATCGAATAGCTGAATCAAATTATGATTTTTAAAAAGAATATGGTGATTTTTATTGGAGGGGGTAAGGTGCAGTTCGAGTTCGACCATTTTGGGTATTTTGAGTCGTCGTGGACGAACGCGTGGATGGGGGAGGTCGTGACTGGAACTGGAGATGCGGGGGCGATAGTGGGGTCTGAAAAAAATGTTCGGAGGTTGATCTAAGCCATGTGGTGGCGGCGGAAGACGTTCTAACGCGGGTGACCTAGTTTTAAGGTACCGGGTTTCTTTTGCTTGTTCATCACCGTTGATGATCCGAGTGCCACGCCGTTTTGAGGGAAGGTAGAGGGATGATGGTCGGTGTGGTAGCCGGAGTTTGGTGGCCTCCGGTGGTGGGAGCATCGTGTGCGTGGCGGTGACAGGTTTGAATGGAGAAGTGGGTTTGTGTGCTTCCAGGTTTTGTTTCTCGAATTCATTTTGCACGCGTGAGGGGAGACTCGTAGCAGCTGGTCGACTTTCACGGGGAAACTCGCATGTTTACTCAAAGTAAACACAGGGGTACTCGGGGTGTTGTTGTACAGGTTTAAACCTGTAACAGTTTTCAACTGTTTTGTGAATTTTGTTTTAAATTTAACTCAAAGCCAAGTCTAATTTTAAATCAAGTTTAAAACATGAATTTAAGTTAGTTTTGAAATGTGGTTGGAAATAATAAAGTTTTCAAAATTTAAATTATTTTAATAACTTAAAAGTGGTTAATGCTTAAGTGTATTCAAAGAGTTGAATTTCAAAAAAATAAAATCAAAATTGTTAAGAAAAGTTTTAGACAAGTTAACTCCTAAATTGGAATCTAGAGTTTGGATTTGAAATTCTAGATTTGGAATAAAATAAAGTTTTATAATTTAAATTTATTCAAATAAGTTTTAAGTGCAATTGAACATATGAGTTTACAAAGGGTTTTGAAAAATAAATTAGTTTTAAAACTTTAGTAAGGATAAATTGGATTTTTATTTAGAAAGTAAATTGAAATAAATGTTTAAAACATATTGGAAGTGAAAATTTAATAAATAATAAGGCAGTTTATTTTAAATGAAGACTCAGAATTTATATTCATTAACCTTTTGAGTAAATTAAGCATAAATAATTAATGATTAATATTATTTAAATTAGTTGAATGATGAATTTAGTAACTAATATGTGATTAAGAGCCATAGATTAGATATTTACTTAAATTAATAAATTTTAATGGTTAATCAAACTTATAATTAATAATGATTATATAAGTAAATTATTTTAGAAGAAAATAATTAAATAAGTGTTAATGAAGATCATTAACTAGCTTATTTTATAATTAATTAATGTAATTGATTTTTAATAAATTAATTTGATTAATTAATTCAATAATAATCATTGTGATAATTTAAATGTAAATTATTTATTTGAGAAGTAATTAAGAAATTAATTACTTAATTAATTGAGAAAATTGATTTAATTCGAGTTAATTAATTTAGTTTAATTAACTGATATTTTGGAATTAAATTACTTAGAGAAGTAATTGATGGATAATTACTAGAGGTAAATTACTGGATGATGTTGTTAATGGAAGTAATTGAAATATAATTACTTGAAATTAATCAGGGGATTAATTAAGAGTGTTATTGAGAAGAAATTAATTATGAATGATTAATTACTGTATGTTATTAATCAAGAGGATTGGTATTTGTGATTTGAAGATTTGTATTCTTAATAAAGTTAACAAATGAAAATGTAATTAGAAATCATTAATTAATATAATTAATCATGGAATTAGAAATTGGTTTATTTGAGAATAATAAATCAACAAGATAGTTAAATGGTAATAAATGAAATTAATTAATGGAATTATTCAAGACTAATTTCTGTAAATAGATTAAGGAAAACTTCTGGAATGCAGTAAAAAAATATTTAAATCAAAGATGATTAATTTGAATATATATAAGTAATTGATAATAAGATTAAATTAAGTTAATTAATTTAAGAAATCATTTGAGGATTTGGTATGTGAAATTACTTGGTGTAATTAATGGAGTATAATTACTTAGAATAGTGATTAGATGATAATTACTTGACGAAACTCATACAAGATGATTTGTAAGTGGAGTAATTTGAGTACTTTCTTTTGAAATTAATCAAGGGATTAATTTATGGAATTAATCATGGGATGATTAATGAGTAATTAAAGGTAGTTAATTACTGGTTTGTTATTAATCAGGGGTGATTAATAATTGTGTTTAATTAAAGATTAACCACATAATGTAATTAATTTAAATAAAGCAATTTAATATAAATTGGAGATCATTAATTAATATAATTAATGATGTAATTAAGAATTGTAAATTAAGGAATACTTAATAAGGGAGTAATTAAATGTTAATTGCTATGAATGATTTAGAATAATTCATTTGAGAAATAAATTAAAGACTAAATTACTTCTTGTAATTAGAGAATGATTAATTAATTTGATTTATAATTAATTAATGGTTGTGAGAGCAGGATTTATGGAATGAGTAATTAATTTAATTTATTTTAAATTAATTAAAAACGGAAGTAGTTAATTTAATTCATTTCAAATTAATTATAGCCTGTGATTCATAAATCATGCTTATGGATGATATTGATATTTCATTGATTGATTGTGATCTCAGATATGAGATGGATAATATCTATGTGATATGGATGTATAGTTTAAGTATGATAATATTTAATTATCTGTTCGGATGATGAGATTAGTTATCTGTTTATGATGATAATGAGATTATCTATTATGAGATGTGAATTATCTATCTGTGCATATTGATAATATTGAATCCATTGTTAAGACTAAATAGACAACTTGGCCTTAAAAGACACGTTTTGGATTTCGATGAGACCGGGATCGGTTTTCCTTATTTGGAACATCCGAAAACCACATCGATTCCAAATTAACGGTAGGTCGTGAATCTGAAGTGAAGATGAAGGTTCAGAATGCAAGGATTATCGTCGTTAAATCTGAGGGTGATTCCAAAACGAATGTAACGAGATAATGCCTTCGGTTTCGTTCGAAGCCGGAACGAACTTATATGGATTGAATGCTTTCAACACATCGTCAGGCGGACGATGAGCATTCTAAGAATATGTTTAATAAAGGTAATCGTAACCTCAAGCCTCATCAATCGGGATAGGCTAAAATAGGGGAGGTGCAGCAAGGTTAGGTGGGTCATGCCCAAGCAGGACAAGGATATTCCCCTATCTAGATGTCCCTTTTTATTCGGCCGTGTGGGCAGTTGGTCTGTAGCCAATTGCGGGGTTTATCTTGTTTGGGACTGTTCAGTAAGGAATGGTTCCGGCCTTGTGTTGCAGGGGGTTGGGAGTGATCCTCGGTACGTTGATCTAGGCCACGTTCTGTGACGGGCGGTACCCTAGTAGCCTTGCCATTGTATGGAATCCAAAATCCAATAAGCGCCTACGGTTTTGATTGTATTACCCACTTTTGTGGATAGTAGCTGGAATTTAATAGATGTAACAATTTCGGCTAATTTCTATTTACTTGAAAACCCTAGACCTATTATAATATCACTGGATTTCCTATCAAATGTTTTGGTTAGCGCAAGGTAAAAACTTTTCCATGTTTGTGTGTGGGAAGTCTTACGTGATACCTTTTGTTTTCAAAGGATTTTTCAAAATTAAGCAACTTTAACCTATTACTCATGCCAGACCCATGTCTGACCCGGAGTTTATTTTTGTTTTTCATAAACTCTCGGGTACCCAATTTTTTTACGGGTAGCCAAGGGATTCAGGTTAGCTTTGACGAATTCTGGAGGGGCAATGGGGCAGGAGGCTTCAGCGTTGTAGATATATATATAGTTCGGCTGTGTTGGTATCTCTGAGTCTTATTGTTTGAGTTGTATTGTATTGAGTTGTATTAACTAGACAGGTGTTTATAACTGTCTAGTATGTGATGTATTATATGTATCACTCTGATTGATGTTATATATTATGTAAATACTTATGTGATTATTATATTTTATTCGTTCCGCTGTGAGATTCTGATGTTGTTGTTCTTTCTTCTCTATCTTTTTTATTTTCTTACCCTTTTCTTTCTTTAAAAACGATACGTCTTCCTAGGTGCAGGAAGTCGTGGTCGTTACATAAGGCGTTACCCTTATCCCCCTTAACACATTTTGTATATTTCCATAGTCTATACAGTACCGTCATCTTCCCCATACTAGGCGTCGTCAGAGGGCACTCCATAGGAATGGTACAAAACAAACTCGTATAAGGCAAGCTAGGGTAGGTGACACGACACAACTAGGCAATGCCAGGTTAGATATACCAATTACACTTCCAGGCTGGTGGTAACGCATAGCAGCCACTACCGCCCAACTCGAGCCACAATCCAAAAAAAATCCAAGGTGCGCACCAAATCAATCACAAAGTAATAGAATGGCATACGAAGGAGTGTGTCCGATCGGACGAGCTACCTCACTTGGCCCAACAATTGCTCTTGTTTTAGCCACCTTATGCCAACTCACGGGACTCAGGTCCACATATATGCCTCAATAGGATGTCTCCACCATCCTATTTCATTCTGGAATCTCCACCGCGTACACGGTTGTTAAAATGGTTTTCGCAGTTGGCAAAGAGTATGACAACTTCCGATCCCGATCTCTTAACAACTAAACGTCATTATAACCCGTGGTTATTTATTTTAAATGGTTTACATTTCAAATCAACCACATTCATTTCGAAACCATTTAAATCCGACGTTACTCTTCTTTTAATAAACGTTTATTTTTCAAAGTTTGTAACATTTCCAAATCTATACATTTAGTTATAACACTTTGAAAAATGTAGTACCTAGAAACCATAGCACTTAGAAAATGTGACGCTTATATAGTAGTATTTCGAAAATGTTATATTTTTAGAAATAGTAGCATTTCAAAAACATAGCCTAAAGTAGCATAGCATTTTAGAAATGCTACAAATTCTACTATAACATATGTAAAACATCATATCTTCAAATTTTATCAAAGATATTATTTAAAAACTAATTTATTATAAAAAATTATTCATTTGGATATTAATTAAACTATGACTTTAGTCGAATAAAATAAAGAAATATTATTTTAACTTATATTTTTTTTTTAAATAAAGAACAATTATTTTATTTAAGTATCCATTTCCCAAATAAAATATTTATATACTAGGTTAGATTTTAAAATCCCATCAAATTAAATTATTAAGTTAGAAAATATCTTAAGTTACAAATAAAACCACTTATTAAATTATAACTCTTAACTTAAAAAATTTAACTTATAGAAACCAAAATATGTATTATTATTTATATCACTTAAACAAATTTAAGTTTGAAATTTTACAAATTTAAAATTTCAAAATACTTAATAATTTTTATAAAACTATTTTAAACTAACCACGGGTCTGTATAATATTTTCTAACCATGGTCAAGTGATACGGCTATGTATCATTTCAATCCGCAATTTATAAAATCCTAAGTTTTATCATTTCAAACCCGCAATCCCAAGTCAAATAAAAATAAAAATCGCTTGAGCCTATCATTTCATCTCATATCGATTTTTCCCTATTCTAAAGTTCATTTTAGCTCATATAGATTTTTCCCTATTCCAAAGTCCGTTCGGGTATGTATCATTTCAAACCATAGCGTGGGAACTTGCAGTGTGAGAAACAGAATATAAGATGAACAGAATAACATAACATAACATAACATATCATAGTATTTCATGTCAAGGAAAAAAACAGGCATAACATAAGGTGATAACTTCATATAATATCATGTCATGAGCATATATGAGATAACTAACATCATGGCACATCACTACTACAATTCCACAAGTCATCGATTCACTAAAATATAAGTACGTAGTGGAGAGTGATAAATTCACCTTCTTTGGCTAGAGGTGATAATTCAAACACAAGACAATTCCCCAAAAGCACAACAAAGCACGAATCAAACTTGAGTGGACGTAGAACCCAAATCCATATCTTAGAAGCAAAAAAAATAAAATATACATAAGAAAATAATTTATTCATGAAAAATAAACAAAACATAAAACAAATAGGCTAGTCAAGGCACATATAGGCTCGACCACATAGGAAATAGGCTCAGCCACTATAGTTTGTACTCGGCCGCGATAGCTTTGGGTTAGGCAGGTGCGGCCTTAGGCTAGATCAGGTGGTTTGGCCATAGGAAACTGAAGTGGTTCAGCCTATAGGCTTTGGAAATGGCTACAAAGGCTCGGCCATGATCAGGGCTAATGAAGACAAGGCAATGGAAGGCAAAAGGGATTGGGCAAGTCGCATATGGGTTCGGCCCTAAGCACTTTGGGTTCGTTCATGATGGAATCATGGCTAGGGAATGATGAAGAGGTCACGGCTAGGCAAGGAGGAGGTGATGGCCTAGAGAGAAAAATAGGAGATCGGCTATGGTTTTGGCATGGAAATTGGTGGGTTGACCAATGCTAGTCACGGCCTAGGGTTTATATGGTGAGGAGTTCGGCTAGAGGAAATGGTGGAGGATCATCATGTGGTGGAGATAAGAAGTAGATCGGCTATGACAATGGTGAAGCCGAACTTGACGAAGAAAAAGGAAGAAACAAATAAGAAAAGCGGGAAAAAAAAACTTACTGTAATTTTTGGCTGAAGGAAGAAGAAGAGTGTGAAGGAATAAGAAGTCAGGTAAATTTGTACATACATTTCTCAAGAGGTGGCCTTTCAAAAATGAAAAGATAAATAGATGTCACTTGGTTAACCTAGCCCATTAGCCAAGGACCAACAACACTTATAAGCCAAATTCTACCAAATCTATCCCAAACCCAATCAAAATAGAAAAATAAAATAAGGGAAAACAACTACGTGCAAAACGCTGAAACTTTGCAGATTTAAAAAGTATAAATCAGAATTTGAATAAACGAAAAGCATAGAGAATGTTAGAATTAAGTCTAACTTCAAAGAAAAAGAATAGAAATTTAAAATTCAAATTTAAAAATTTTAGCTGAAAGTCAAACTTTGACCAAAGTTGACAAAAAATTCAAATTTCAGGAAAATCTTTATTTCATTATATTTGGAAAAATAATTCTCAACAAATACCAAAATTTCATTATAAAATTCCAAATTATATATTTTTAAACGATTTACAATCAAAGTTTTCAAATAAATCTTATCTAAAATATTTGATAAAATTATGGGTTGTTACACTCTCCCCTACTCAAAACTTTTTGTCCTCGAAAAGGAACGAGACACGGAAGAACAGACGAAGATAAGATAGAATAACGATTAGTACTTGAAACAAAAAATTACGGATTCGAAGCATGCATGCTCTCCTCCGTCTCCCAATTACAATCCCGATCATCAGTATTTTACTGCACTTTAACTAGGTTGATAGATTTTCTTCTTAGCTGCTTCATACCTTTATCGATAATACAAAGTGGCTTCCTCTCGATAGTAAGGTTTGGCTCAATGTCCAAACTTTCGAGAGCTGAAGGCTGGACAACCAATGATGGATCATGAAGATACCGATGGAGATGCGAAACATGGAATGCATTATGCACTCCAGAAAACTTCTTACGCAAATCCAGGCAATAAGCTAAAGAACTAACCCTCTCTAAGATCCGGAAAGGACCGATGAACCTAGGAGCAAGCTTCCCACTCCGACCAAATCGTATCACATTCCTTAAGGGAGAGACCTTAAGGAAAACCTGATCACCAACAGAAAACTCCAAACTCCTCCAACATCGATCGGCATAATTCTTCTGCCTATCCTGAACACTTCTCATCTTCCTCTTAATCTCCTCAACTTTCTCAGAAGCCTCCAGAATCATATTAGGACCAAGGACCAAGCGATTACCGGATTCAACCCAGCAAGATGGAAATCTGCAAGGTCGTCCGTAAAGAGCAGCAGACAGAGATATTGTAATACTAGCCTGGATTCCAAAGATGAAATAAGATAGATAAAGGATTAAGACAAGATTAAAACAAAAAAATTGAGATTATACCTCATAACTATTGGTATAGGTGAATTCAACGAGATGAAGATGATCTTCCCAAGATCCTCCATAATCAAGGACATAGGCACGAAGAAGATCCTCTAGAATCTGATTCACCCTTTCCGTTTTACCATCGGTCTACGGATGATAAGCAGTGCTCAAATTCAAGTGAGTACCTAAAGATTCCTGAAAAGCTCTCCAAAACTGACTGGTGAAGATGGGATCTCTATAACAAATAATACTGACAGGAACACCATGAAGGCAGACAATCTTCCTCATATAAATCTCAGGCCAAACTAGAAGTAGAAAGGGTCGACTTAACCGGAATGAAATGAGCTGACTTGGTCAATCTATCCATAATAACCCAGATACTCTTTTCACCCCTCCTAGTCCTCGGTAATCCATCAATAAAATCAATAGAAACCTGTTCCCATTTCCAATGGGGAACCTCAAGAGGCTGCAATAAAACAGTGTTCTTCTGATGATCGGCCTTGACTTGCTGACAAGTCGCACACCTACTAACAAAGATGGAGATATCATGCTTCATACCCTTCCACCAATAAAATTTCTTCATATCCTGATACATCCTCATCATACCTAGATGAATAGAAAGTCTGGATCGATGATTTTCCCGAAGTGACTCCTGTCTTAATCTATCGACATTCAGTACACAAATCCAATTATTAATCCTCAAAATCCCTCTATCATCGATCTGAGCTCCACTACCATCAAGACTACTACCACTTACCCTGCTACAAACATTCTCCTTAATAAGCCTAAGCATCTCATCCTCATCCTGCTCAGCAAAGATACGATCCATAAGGGAAGAAGAAGAAACAAAAAGCTGACAGAACATCGCCCTCTTCCGACTCAAAGCATCAGCCGCAACTGTAACGAGCGTGATTTTTCGACGCACGAAGGTCGACATTAATACGTCCACTGTATCAACTGCTGAGCAATCAAAGGTCGAAAAACCGTACCGTTAGGGTTAAAGAAGAGGTAGAAGATAGAAGAAGAGAGAAAAGAAAAAACAACAGAAACAATATCAGAATCTCACAATCGAAGCGGAACAACATATAATAAATAAATGAATAATCTTTAAACAAAGAACTATATCAGTTATTACATTACATCACATTACATTACATCATCATAGTGTACAACAACTAACAGCGGAAAAGAAATTCTATATACTAGTGAATATGCCATGCCATCCAGCTTGCCTCCAATTCACCTGAATTCCAGAATATCCTGATAACCTGACTCTTGACTGCCCGTGTGGAAATTGGTGGGCACCCAGAGTTTAGGAAAGAAACAATAAACTCCAGGTCAGTCATGGGACTGGTGTAAGAACTTACAACAGTTTATCTATCTTTATAACAAACAGCAGGAATATTTTAAAATAGGTTCGTAATGTTTTTTTTGGAAAATGAGACTCCCATAAGGCCTCCCGCACACACACACACAATGCAAACGCAAAATCAGAGGAGATTTCTCCTTATGATAGTCAAAGATGCTTGATACACATTAAAAAGGAACATTTGATATTATTACTAGTGCATAGTGCAGAAAACATTTCGAAAGTAAAGATATAAATCTTAGCCAACATACGTCCATTATCGTATGCCTACTATAGCTACCATGTTCAATAGCAGGTTACCGCCACATTCCATGGCAGGTTATACAACTAAAACCGTACACGGTTCGTATTGTTTCTTTGGATTTCCAACAAATGGTTAGGCCAAGGAACTTCCCATTGCCACATGGGTACGCCTTTGGAAAGACGACCCGAGAATGTTACGGTTAGGTCTCTGCCAACACAAGGCCGGGTTATCTTTCAAACTGGGTAACTACTGACACGAATATGTCATTCCCCGATCGTAACCAATCTATATCCGAGGATCCTCGATTCCGACAACCACAAAGTAATAAATTTGCAGCAACAACATAGGTTAAGTATCTGGGCTCCATACCATGATACCACCTCTATCCAGAAGGAATGACATACACTAAAGGGGCGCTACCCCCTAATAACCTTGCTGCATCCTTCCTGTTTTGACCATTTCCGGGGTGTGAGGTCCGACGTAGTCTCGTCCACAAAGCTACGCTTTATACAAAAGTTGTGCTTTGATCATCAAATGCTCAAAAGCACTTCGTATGCCACATTACCAATTTGGGAATGTATCACTAGTAACCATCAACTGCATAACCTCTAAGGGTGTTAAGCTAAGAGAATAAATTCTCTACCACCAACGGGAACATATTTGATAGAAACTAGCTTTGCATCTCAAATTGTAACGTCAGACACACATCCATACAAGTCCATTCCGGGATCGAACGGAACCGAAGGCACTTACAAAGAAGTCCTTGCAATCCGGATATTCACTAATCACGACCGGACTTCCCATCACAAAGGGTAATAAATTTCTATATTGAGGATCAGCCGATGCAGAAACATTCGACGGTAATCCTTCCGTTTTCATAAATATCCGGTCTTCAACACCGGTCATCAAATGCAATCCATAACGACATATCACATATTCAGAATGGGTTATACGACCCATAGGTCCTTTCCTGGCTAAGCCGAATAGTGAGCGCTTATTTTAAAAATAAGTGTAGCATTCAAATTCAAGCAAATCACAACAAATACCCATTCAAAGGTAAATACTGATAGTCGGTTATTTAACTATCAATAGGCATGCACAACATCAACATATTCCAAATAATTTTCCAAATTATTTAATTTTCAAAAATATCTTCACAAGGTATATTATTTCCATACTTCAAAAATAAATCAACGTTATTTTTAAAAAATTCTCCTTTCTTTTATAAATTCCATAGTGAATTTACATTTCTAAAATATCTATGAATATACGATTTTCAAATCGATTTCTAATATTCATTTTCAATTTATCTTTAAAAGATAAAATCTCAAAATATTCACTTCATATTGGAGAACATTTCCATACTTTTTAATAATAAGTAATTCACAAATCCATTTATTTTCAACACTTGGAAAATATACAATATACTTAAATCGAAATTAAGTATATATTTCATTCCTTAAGGAAAACATTCTTTCAAACACATTTATTTGGGTCAAAACGAATGTTGCACAAAACATCGTTACAACGACCCAAAATCACTAGTATAGGGATTAGAAATTAAGATAGATATATAAATCCCAATACTATATAAAACATTTCCTTTCGGAAATAATTTAGTATAACAACAGTGTTATAGTCCACTATTTCCTTCTATTTCTCGAAAACATCTATTTCAAAAATAAATGTTGAAATCTATGGTTTCGACACTTAATGCATTTTAAGACAACTTCAAATCGTTTTATGTAAAGACCCGTAAGTCCGTACTCCTTGAATAGACACTAATCTCCTTTGTTTAATTCAAGATGAACGAAAATACGAACCCTTATGGGTTTTAAGAAAAATTTAAGAAAAGAAAAAGAAAGAAGAAGAGATAAGAAGATAGAAAATAGGAAGAAGAGAAAATAGAACAGAATTTTAAAATAGAAGAAAAAGAGAATAGAGGAAAAAGAAAACCAGAAGAAAATAGAGAAAATAGAACGGGACAGAAAACAACAGAACAACATCAGAATCTCACAATTCGCAGCGGAACAACATATAATAATAAATGAATAATCTTTAAACAAAGAACTATATCAGTTATTACATTACATCACATTTCATTACATCATATCATCAGAGTGTACAACAATATACAACATCAAACAGTGCAGCGGAAAAAGAAATACTGTATAAACTAGTAATACGCCATGCCATCCAGTTTGCCTCCAGCAACTCCAGAATATCCAGAATATCCTGATAAACCTAACTCTTGACTGCCCGTGTGGAAATTGGTGGGCACCCAGAGTTTAGGAAGGAAAACAATAAACTCCAAGTCAGTCATGTGACTGGTGTGAGAACTCAAAACAGTTTATTTATCTTTATAATCAAAATAGAGGAATATTTTTATTTCAATTCGAAATGCTTTTAAAAATGAGACTACCATAAGGCCTCCCGCACACACACACATGCAAACGCAGAATCGGAGGAGATTTCTCCTTATGATAGTCAAAGATGCTTGATACGCATTTAAAATAACATTTGATATTATTACTAGTGCATAGTGTAGTGGAAAATTCATTTCGAAAGTAGAATATAAATCTTAGCCAACATACGACCATTATCGTATGCCTACTATAGCTATCATCCAAACAGTGTTGCGACACCATAAGTGAATGACAGGTTCTACAACTAATACCGTACAAGTTTCGTATTGGGAATTGGATTTCCAACAAATGGTCAGGCCAAGGAACTTTCCATTGCCACATGAGAATGCCTTTGGAAAGACATCCCCGAGAACCAAACCGGAACTCTGCCAACACAAGGCCGGGTTACCCCTAACTGGGTAACTACTGACACGAGCACGCCATTCCCCGATCGTAAACGACCTTTCTCACGGGATCCCGAAAGCCAACAACCACAAAGTAATAAATTCGTAGTAACCACATAGGTTAAATATCTGGGCTCCATACCATGATACCACCTCTATCCAGAAGGAAATGTACATACCCTAAAGGGTGCTACCCCTCATAACCTTGCTGCATCTTTCCTGTTTTGACCATTTCCGGGGTGTGAGGTTCGACGAAGTCACGTCCACAAAAACATACTTTATACAAAAGCCATGCTTTGGGTCAACAAATGATCAACACAATGATCACCAAGATAGACGATCAAATAAACGATCCTATCACAATAATCAACACAATGATCATTTCAGCATCACTCAGCATGTCACATTACCAAATTGGGAATATATCGCTGATAACTTCAACTATATAACCTCTGAGCTCGTACGTCTCAGAGAAGGGTGTTAAGCTAAAAGAATAAATTCTTCGCCACCAACAGAAATATATTTGAAAGAAATCGGCTTTATATCTCAACTTGTAATGTCACACACACAATCCATACAAGTTTGTTCCGGGCTCGAACAAAACCGAAGGCACTTACAAAGAAGTCCTTGCAATCCGGATATTCACAATCCTGATCGGATTCACCATCACATATGGAGAACTCTATACCGGAGCAACTCGGTGCAGAGTAAATCGACAGGTCATCCTATCGCTCTCGCAAATACCGGGTCTTCAACAGCGATCTTCAATGCAATTATAACGACGTATCACATATTCGGAATGGGTTATACGACCCCATGGTCCTTTCCCGGTTAACCCGAATAGTGAGCGCTTATTCGAAAATAAGTGTGGCATTCACATTCAAACAAATCACATCAAATACCCATTCAAAGGGAAATACTGATAGTCGGTTATTGAACTATCACTGGACATGCACACATCACCAGTTTCCAAATAATTTTCCAAATTATTTATTTTCCAAAAATATCTTTACAAGATATATTATTTCATACTTCAAAAATAAATCAATATTTATTTTTAAACCAATTTCACTTTCTTTTATAAATTCCTTAGCGAATTTATAATTCCAAGATATCAATGAATATTCGATTTCAATTATTCATTTTAATTTTCTTTTCAATTTATCTTCAGAAAGATAAATTCTCAAAATATTCACTTTATATTGGAAAACATCTCCATACTTATTAAATAAGTAATTCATGAATTTTATTTATTTTCAACACTTAGAAAATATTCAATATACTTCAATCGAATTAAGTATATATTTCATTCTTTAAGGAAATCATTCTCTTAAACATATTTATTTGGGCCAAAACGAATGTTACGTAAAACATCGTTACGACAACCCAAAATCACTAGTATAGGGATTCTAAATTAAAATAGATATATAAATCCCAATACTATTCAAAACATTTCCTTTCGGAAATCATTTACTATAACAACAGTGTTATAGTCCATTATTTCCTTCTATTTCTCGAAAACGTCTATTTCAACAATAAATGTTGAAATCTATGGTTTCGAATCTCAACACATTTTAAAACATCGTTAGATCGTTTTAATTCTATTTAAAACATTCACATTCTAAACACTTTCTTTAACATATTATTCACTATTCAAAAACGTGAATATACTACGTTAACAACTTTCATCACTTCTATTCATTTTAATTTCAAAGGATTATTCACTATTCAAAAACGTGAATATAACTCCATTAATAGGTTTCAACAATTTTCTTATCAAAATAAGTCATTTGCGAATTTATAAAACAACGTTTATAAATTCCATTTCTATTTGTTTATAAAACTTCCTCTTTATAAATTCTTTTATTAACCTATTCCAGTTTATAACTCAATGATATACTAACAGTTCATCTTATAAGTTAAATACTTATAATCTATTCGTTTACAAAAATCGTTCCTTTGAACTTCATAATTATAAATCTTATAACTTATAAGATTCAATTATTCACCCAAATCTATTCCTCAATTAACTTCACCAATTTATAAATCTTACTATTTATAAATTTTATTTATAACTTCACAGTTTATAATTCTATAAATTTCATTCATTTATGAAATTCATTTTCACTTCATTCAAACACTTATAAAAACTCGTTTTATAATGTCTATATTTCAATTTATAAATATCCATTTATAAATCTCTTAATATAAATGAATTTATATTATTCTTTAAAACGTCTTTAATTTCCTTTATTATTTCACCATTCTCTTGATTTATAAAATAATCAAATTTTATAAATCCTATATTTAAACTTTTATAATATGTTCAAAAATCCAATTTAAACTATTTTATAACAATCATTAATTCACATTTCTCAAAAAATCAGCTTTTAACTATATTTCACAAAAACTATAATTTTTATAACATTAAAAATTATAACGTTTATTTACTTAAAATAGATTAATTCCAAAATATTTTATATTTTCAAAAAAAATCACTTTAAAATCATTTTAAAATTCCAAAATCTGGGTCTAATGAAGCTACACACCAAATAGTCAATCACGACAACAACGATATCATATATCGATATGATAATCAATCAAATATCAAAATATCTGAAATCAAATAAATACTGTTGAGGAATCCAGTTGGATCCCTCCAACCTGTTTTCCTGCATCCAAAAACATTAGCACAATACCAATTTCGCTCCAGTACGAAATTATCGCGGTATATGTTCTTATTAAATATTATCCGCTTAATAACGGCGCAATAGGGTCTCATCCGCTAAACAAAAAATGCGGGAAATCAACAAATGCAATATATACATATGCCAATATATATATATTGATATTATATATAATACCAATTTCACTGTTTATGAAATATTCGCGGTATATGTTTTTATTAAATAACATCCGCTTACTAACGGCGTATAATGTCTATTTTAACAATCAATAGATAACAATCAACATTCAAACATGCATTCAAATATTTTAAATCTAACTATTTAAAATAAAATCGAAACTGATTCGATTGAGTGAGAAATTCTCACCTTGGTTTTAATTTCCGTTTTAGCGATTTATTTCGGATAAAATTAAACGGACGTTTAATTTTACCCAAAATTCTCACTAACTCCAAACGACTCCAAACCAACTCCATCGCGTAGTGCTCGTCCATACGATTCCAACGCAACTGAGTTTGCATTTTTTCGACCTCGTATGAAAAAGTTATGATTTTTATAAGTTTACACGATTTTAAACTAATATAAATTTACAACTTAAAATTAAATTTTAAACCTAAATCCTTCATCACCCTTGGATCCAAACCCCCCCCCCCTCTCAACAGGCCGTCCACCCACTCTTCTTCTCCACGCGACTTCCCCAGGTAAATCAAAACGCAACTCAACCCATAAAGCAACAAATTAGGTTTTAAATTTACATCGCCTTCGCTCGATTACAACATGATCAGGATACATCAATGGAAGCGCCTCACCACAAGCTACACTCGGCCATAATTTTGCAGAGCTTGGTCGCCTAAATTGCCTCGAATTGCGTGCGCAAGTCCAGGCGTCGGCCCCTCCTAGCTGCCTCCTCGAGTCTCCGTTTTACATCACCACCGTTGAACTTCAAGATCTCGATGCGCTCTACGACTTTCTAGTTGGAAGCTTCATCTAATTCTGATGGATTGGAAGAAATCGAGGGGAGAAGTGGAGTGATTTTCGGCCCTTCATCCTGATAGTGGCGGCTAGGTTATAAAATTAGGTTTAGTTATTTTTTTTTTTCAAATTATGAAGACAAGGGTCTATTTATAAGGAACGAGCGACACTATTCATCCCGGAAATTCCAAACTCCGATTTACGCACCGTAACCAGCGTTTCTAGGGTTTACCCCGCGTTCCGGACACAATGGAACAGGTTTCGAAAGCTAATTCGGAAGTATGTGCGAGTTATGGCTGTAAACGCTCAATTTAAATTAAACCGATTTAAGTCGATTTCTAGGCGTTTTAATTTGTACCGGACAAACCGTAAATCCAATTGACTTGAAATTTGAAACCTTACAATAATATCACATTACGGATCCGATGAAACTGGTTTCGTCGAAATCCGAGACTTTTTGAAAAATGGCTATTTTCACTCGCCAAATTTAAATTAAAAATAAATCGATGCGTTTCGAGCTGCCACAATCAAACGGTAGCTCCGATTGACACGAAATTTGAAATCCGGTAATAACTAACTATTACGGATCCAATGGAACTGGTTTCGTTCAATTCTGAGACTGTTCAAAAATTGACTATTTTTACTAGTCGATTTTAATATTAAAATATTAAATTTTCACAAATTAACTTTTAATTCGATTTTAAAAGTTCTAAAATATCATTCTAACTCTAACATGATAAAATAAAATTTTACAAATCATTTTCAATCATATTTAACCCAAACTTCAATTATTTCCATAATTTCACGTATTAAATTATCGATTTAATTATCCAATTAAATCCAAAAATTCAAATAAAAATTTATTCGACTTATAAATTCACTTATTAATATTTAAAATTAATTAAATATTCAAATTTTAATTTCTAAAAATTCTCGGTCGTTACAATCTTCCCCACTTAAAAGAATTTCGTCCTCGAAATTAACAAGTAAGAAAAGTTACAGAATCTATTAATTTTCAAAAATCCATAGTCAAACTTCTTACAATAACTTACTAAGTTTTCCAAATCATACTTAGTTATCTTTTCAAAAACAACTACTATTGTTTAACTTTCAATTCCAAAATCAAAGTTAAAGTTTTCAAAAATTTCCAATTTTCTCAAAAATTTTCTAACGCCTTAAATTTTCGGAAAAATTCGCCATAGTCTCCTTTGCGCGGCTCGATCCGAAAAAAAAATGACAGTATATATATCACAAATATACATCTCATCAAGTAATGAGGCATCCCGCAGGGAAAAAAGTGTAAAAGTACGGTATGTAATCCGAGATATGTACCTTATATTTTATTAGCAAGCATATACGGCTAATATAGCGCAAAAGCGAGCTCCAAATGCGAAGCATACGCGATCTGCACCTACTAATCACTCAACAAACAACATGAGAACATGTATATATGAAAATAATCTCAATATACAACATATAGCAACATAATAACTATATATGTCAACATAGCAAATGCAACATATTCAAACATCAACCAACTAGCATTCAACAAATTCATAACCAATATATATTCATTCATATTTTCATTAATATTAAATTAATTGGTTTTCAATTTAAATCACATTAGATTCATTTACAGTGGATGTTCTTATTAACATTCATTCTCAATTAGTTTATATTTACTAATTCATATTCAAGTTGGTTCACTTCCAAATCAAATTCAATTCTATTTAAGATTCACTAACTTCCAATTGAATTTCAATTACATAGCTTTCAATTTCGCTAATTCACTTTCATTAATACTTAATGAATTATAAACAATCAACCAACAATCAAATAACAACCAATGTATATTAATTACAACCAAATTCCTTTGCTTATATTCATTTTGGTTTTACACCTTTAATTAAATTGACTTCCATTCAATTTATTCAACTTCCAATAACATTAGATTTTAATGAATTACACTTACATTCATTATTCCATATCAATTATTTACATTTAATTGATTAACATTCAATCCATTAATTTAATTCAATTACAAAAGTTGAATTTCATTTAAATAACTTAAGTTCATATCCATCACTTAATTTTATTAATTTACTTTGATACTAATATCAACTTCATTCCATATCACTTAAGTTATATTCCATTTAATAAACATCACTTGTTTTACATAACTTAAATTCATTTTTATTTACAACTCATATTCATAAATATATTCATATAGTTTCACTTCTTATATATATAAGTTTATTTCACAATTGTAAATTACTTTAATTATAATTCAATTCTTATAATTCTTTTTGCTTATACAATTCCTTTATTTAGATTATTCAAACAACTAAACAATCAACTTATATACACTTTAATAATTCTGAAAAATTATTCCTTTATATACAAAATATACTCAAGTAAATTTTTTTCATTTACCCAATTTAAAACAATATCGTGTCGGTTTATCTTGTTTAAGAGTTTAGAAACCCCTTTCTACGATAGTTAGCTAGACTACATCGACCGAAATCTATAAACAATCAACCGATAAGTCAACACAATATAAAACAATTTTATATTCACTAACAAATACGCTCTCATAGCTATTATTACACTCAAATTCATTCTAGAGTACTACTGACTCTATCTCTAATGAATAATACCCAACAGAACCATGGTTGTCGCTTAACCATAAGCTCTGATACCAGATGTAAAGACCCGTAAGTCCGTACTCCTTGAATAGACACTAATTTCCTTTGTTTAATTCAAGATGAACGAAAATACGAACCCTTAGGGGTTTTAAGAAAAATTTAAGAAAAGAAAAAGAAAGAAGAAGAGATAAGAAGATAGAAAATAGGAAGAAGAGAAAATAGAACAGAATTTTAAAATGGAAGAAAAGGAGAATAGAGGAAAAAGAAAAACAGAAGAAAATAGAGAAAATAGAACGGGACAGAAAACAACAGAACAACATCAGAATCTCACAATTCGCAGCGGAACAACATATAATAATAAATGAATAATCTTTAAACAAAGAACTATATCAGTTATTACATTACATCACATTTCATTACATCATATCATCAGAGTGTACAACAATATACAACATCAAACAGTGCAGCGGAAAAAGAAATACTATATAAACTAGTAATACGCCATGCCATCCAGTTTGCCTCCAGCAACTCCAGAATATCCAGAATATCCTGATAAACCTAACTCTTGACTGCCCGTGTGGAAATTTGTGGGCACCCAGAGTTTAGGAAGGAAAACAATAAACTCCAAGTCAGTCATGCGACTGGTGTGAGAACTCAAAACAGTTTATTTATCTTTATAATCAAAATAGAGGAATATTTTTATTTCAATTCGAAATGCTTTTAAAAATGAGACTACCATAAGGCCTCCCGCACACACACACATGCAAACGCGGAATCAGAGGAGATTTCTCCTTATGATAGTCAAACATGCTTGATATGCATTTAAAATAACATTTGATATTATTACTAGTGCATAGTGTAGTGGAAAGTTCATTTTGAAAGTAGAATATAAATCTTAGCCAACATACGACCATTATCGTATGCCTACTATAGCTATCATCCAAACAGTGTTGCGACACCATAAGTGAATGACAGGTTCTACAACTAATACCGTACAAGTTTCGTATTGAGAATTGGATTTCCAACAAATGGTCAGGCCAAGGAACTTCCCATTGCCACATGAGAATGCCTCTGGAAAGACATCCCTGAGAACCAAACCGGAACTCTGCCAACACAAGGCCGGGTTACCCCTAACTGGGTAACTACTGACACGAGCACGCCATTCCCCGATCGTAAACGACCTTTCTCACGGGATCCCGAAAGCCAACAACCACAAAGTAATAAATTCGTAGTAACCACATAGGTTAAATATCTGGGCTCCATACCATGATACCACCTCTATCCAGAAGGAAATGTGCATACCCTAAAGGGTGCTACCCCTCATAACCTTGCTGCATCTTTCCTGTTTTGACCATTTTCGGGGTGTGAGGTTCGACGAAGTCACGTCCACAAAAACATACTTTATACAAAAGCCATGCTTTGGGTCAACAAATGATCAACACAATGATCACCAAGATAGACGATCAAATAAACGATCCTATCACAATAATCAACACAATGATCATTTCAGCATCACTCAGCATGTCACATTACCAAATTGGGAATATATCGCTGATAACTTCAACTATATAACCTCTGAGCTCGTACGTCTCAGAGAAGGGTGTTAAGCTAAAAGAATAAATTCTTCGCCACCAACAGAAATATATTTGAAAGAAATCGGCTTTATATCTCAACTTGTAATGTCAGACACACAATCCATACAAGTTTGTTCCGGGCTCGAACAAAACCGAAGGCACTTACAAAGAAGTCCTTGCAATCCGGATATTCACAATCCTGATCGGATTCACCATCACATATGGAGAACTCTATACCGGAGCAACTCGGTGGAGAGTAAATCGACAGGTCATCCTATCGCTCTCGCAAATACCGGGTCTTCAACACCGATCTTCAATGCAATTATAATGACGTATCACATATTCGGAATGGGTTATACGACCCCATGGTCCTTTCCCGGTTAACCCGAATAGTGAGCGCTTATTCGAAAATAAGTGTGGCATTCACATTCAAACAAATCACATCAAATACCCATTCAAAGGGAAATACTGATAGTCGGTTATTGAACTATCACTGGACATGCACACATCACTAGTTTCCAAATAATTTTCCAAATTATTTATTTTCCAAAAATATCTTTACAAGATATATTATTTCATACTTCAAAAATAAATCAATATTTATTTTTAAACCAATTTCACTTTCTTTTATAAATTCCTTAGCGAATTTATAATTCCAAGATATCAATGAATATTCGATTTCAATTATTCATTTTAATTTTCTTTTCAATTTATCTTCACAAAGATAAATTCTCAAAATATTCACTTTATATTGGAAAACATCTCCATACTTATTAAATAAGTAATTCATGAATTTTATTTATTTTCAACACTTAGAAAATATTCAATATACTTCAATCGAATTAAGTATATATTTCATTCTTTAAGGAAATCATTCTCTTAAACATATTATTTGGGCCAAAACGAATGTTACGTAAAACATCGTTACGACAACCCAAAATCACTAGTATAGGGATTCTAAATTAAAATAGATATATAAATCCCAATACTATTCAAAACATTTCCTTTCGGAAATCATTTACTATAACAACAGTGTTATAGTCCATTATTTCCTTCTATTTCTCGAAAACGTCTATTTCAACAATAAATGTTGAAATCTATGGTTTCGAATCTCAACACATTTTAAAACATCGTTAGATCGTTTTAATTCTATTTAAAACATTCACATTCTAAACACTTTCTTTAACATATTATTCACTATTCAAAAACGTGAATATACTACGTTAACAACTTTCATCACTTCTATTCATTTTAATTTCAAAGGATTATTCACTATTCAAAAACGTGAATATAACTCCATTAATAGGTTTCAACAATTTTCTTATCAAAATAAGTCATTTGCGAATTTATAAAACAACGTTTATAAATTCCATTTCTATTTGTTTATAAAACTTCCTCTTTATAAATTCTTTTATTAACCTATTCCAGTTTATAACTCAATGATATACTAACAGTTCATCTTATAAGTTAAATACTTATAATCTATTCGTTTACAAAAATCGTTCCTTTGAACTTCATAATTATAAATCTTATAACTTATAAGATTCAATTATTCACCCAAATCTATTCCTCAATTAACTTCACCAATTTATAAATCTTACTATTTATAAATTTTATTTATAACTTCACAGTTTATAATTCTATAAATTTCATTCATTTATGAAATTCATTTTCACTTCATTCAAACACTTATAAAAACTCGTTTTATAATGTCTATATTTCAATTTATAAATATCCATTTATAAATCTCTTAATATAAATCAATTTATATTATTCTTTAAAACGTCTTTAATTTCCTTTATTATTTCACCATTCTCTTGATTTATAAAATAATCAAATTTTATAAATCCTATATTTAAACTTTTATAATATGTTCAAAAATCCAATTTAAACTATTTTATAAAAATCATTTATTCACATTTCTCAAAAAATCAGCTTTTAACTATATTTCACAAAAACCATAATTTTTATAACATTAAAAATTATAACGTTTATTTATTTAAAATAGATCAATTCCAAAATATTTTATATTTTCAAAAAAAATCACTTTAAAATCATTTTAAAATTCCAAAATCTGGGTCTAATGATGCTACACACCAAATAGTCAATCACGACAACAACGATATCATATATCGATATGATAATCAATCAAATATCAAAATATCTGAAATCAAATAAATACTGTTGAGGAATCCAGTTGGATCCCTCCAACCTGTTTTCCTGCATCCAAAAACATTAGCACAATACCAATTTCGCTCCAGTACGAAATTATCGCGGTATATGTTCTTATTAAATATTATCCGCTTAATAACGGCGCAATAGGGTCTCATCCGCTAAACAAAAAATGCGGGAAATCAACAACTGCAATATATACATATGCCAATATATATATTGATATTATATATAATACCAATTTCACTGTTTATGAAATATTCGCGGTATATGTTTTTATTAAATAACATCCGCTTACTAACGGCGTATAATGTCTATTTTAACAATCAATAGATAACAATCAACATTCAAACATGCATTCAAATATTTTAAATCTAACTATTTAAAATAAAATCGAAACTGATTCGATTGAGTGAGAAATTCTCACCTTGGTTTTAATTTCCGTTTTAGCGATTTATTTCGGATAAAATTAAACGGACGTTTAATTTTACCCAAAATTCTCACTAACTCCAAACGACTCCAAACCAACTCCATCGCGTAGTGCTCGTCCATACGATTCCAACGCAACTGAGTTTGCATTTTTTCGACCTCGTATGAAAAAGTTATGATTTTTATAAGTTTACACGATTTTAAACTAATATAAATTTACAACTTAAAATTAAATTTTAAACCTAAATCCTTCATCACCCTTGGATCCAAACCCCCCCTCTCATCAGGTCGTCCACCCACTCTTCTTCTCCACGCAACTTCCCCAGGTAAATCAAAACGCAACTCAACCCATAAAGCAACAAATTAGGTTTTAAATTTACATCGCCTTCGCTCGATTACAACATGATCAGGATACATCAATGGAAGCGCCTCACCACAAGCTACACTCGGCCATAATTTTGCAGAGCTCGGTCGCCTAAATTGCCTCGAATTGCGTGCGCAAGTCCAGGCGTCGGCCCCTCCTAGCTGCCTCCTCGAGTCTCCGTTTTACATCACCACCGTCGAACTTCAAGATCTCGATGCGCTCTACGACTTTCTAGTTGGAAGCTTCATCTAATTGCTGATGGATTGGAAGAAATCGAGGGGAGAAGTGGAGTGATTTTCGGCCCTTCATCCTGATAGTGGCGGCTAGGTTATAAAATTAGGTTTAGTTATTTTTTTTTTTCAAATTATGAAGACAAGGGTCTATTTATAAGGAACGAGCGACACTATTCATCCCGGAAATTCCAAACTCCGATTTACGCGCCGTAACCAGCGTTTCTAGGGTTTACCCCGCGTTCCGGACACAATGGAACAGGTTTCGAAAGCTAATTCGGAAGTATGTGCGAGTTATGGCTGTAAACGCTCAATTTAAATTAAACCGATTTAAGTCGATTTCTAGGCGTTTTAATTTGTACCGGACAAACCGTAAATCCAATTGACTTGAAATTTGAAACCTTACAATAATATCACATTACGGATCCGATGAAACTGGTTTCGTCGAAATCCGAGACTTTTTGAAAAATGGCTATTTTCACTCGCCAAATTTAAATTAAAAATAAATCGATGCGTTTCGAGCTGCCACGATCAAACGGTAGCTCCGATTGACACGAAATTTGAAATCCGGTAATAACTAACTATTACGGATCCAATGGAACTAGTTTCGTTCAATTCTGAGACTGTTCAAAAATTGACTATTTTTACTAGTCGATTTTAATATTAAAATATTAAATTTTCACAAATTAACTTTTAATTCGATTTTAAAAGTTCTAAAATGTCATTCTAGCTCTAACATGATAAAATAAAATTTTACAAATCATTTTCAATCATATTTAACCCAAACTTCAATTATTTCCATAATTTCACGTATTAAATTATCGATTTAATTATCCAATTAAATCCAAAAATTCAAATAAAAATTTATTCGACTTATAAATTCACTTATTAATATTTAAAATTAATTAAATATTCAAATTTTAATTTCTAAAAATTCTGGGTCGTTACATTTTAATTCTATTTAAAATGTCACTTCCCCAAAACACTTTAATATATTATTCACTGTTCAAAATTTTGAATATAAATCATTAACCAAATTCAACACTTTTACATATTTAATTCAAAAATTATACACTGTCCCAAAATTGTGAATATACTCCTTTAATAAGCTATAAAAATTTACTTATCAAATTCAATCAATCTTGAATTTATAAATCATTGTTTATAAATTCACTTTTATATATTATAAAATCTTCAAGTTATAAAAATCCCTTATTAACCAATTCCATTTAAATCTCATTTAAATGCCAAAAATCAAATTTTAACGTTAATTATTTATAATTTTCTATTTTACAAAATCTATTCATTTTATAACTTCACAATTTATAAATCTATCAATTTCATTCACTTATGAAATCCATTTATACTTCTTTTAACGTTTATAAAAACTCGTTTCACAATTCCAATATTTTAACTTATAAATATCAATTTTTTTAAAATCTTTTGTATAGATCGTTTATAATAATTCAAAAATCCCAAGTTAAACGATTTTATAAATTTAATCAACTACTTATTTCAAAAATCACATTTCGGTCATATTTCACAAAAATCGTAATTTTTATAACATTAAATTATAATGTTTATTTATTTAAAACATTAAATTACTTTAAAACCCTTTTAAATTAAAAATCGTTAATTTAATATTTTTAAAACTTCAAAATAGGGCCAATGAGGCAATAGCACAAAATAATCAATCACGACATCTAAACATCATATATCAATATGATAATCAACAAATATCATAATATTTGTAATCAAATAAATATTGGTGAGGAATCCAGTCGGATCCCTCCAACTTGTTTCCTTGCATCCACAGACGTTAGCACAATACCAATTCCATTTCAATACGGAATATCGCGGTATATGGGTTCATAAAATATTATCCGCTATTATACGGCGCAATAGGGTCTCATCCGCTATATAATGCGGGAAATCAACTCCAAGTACATAAATAATACCAATTTCACTTTACGGTTAAATATTCGCGGTATTTGTTTTTAATAAATAACCTCCGCATAATATACAGCTTATAATGTCTATTTAAAACAATAGATAACAATTTATCATCCAGTCACACAATCAAGCAATTTTAAATCTAACTATTTAAAATTTAAATCGAAAAAATTCGATTGAGTGAGAAGTTCTCACCTTGGTTTCCAATTTCAGTGTTTTATTTCAAATAAAATTAAACACGCGTTTAATTTTACCCAAAATTTTCACCAGCTCCAATCAACTCCAATCCAGCTTCATCGCGTAGTGTTCGTCCATACGAACCCAACACAATTTGTTTCGTGCGTTTTCGACCTCATGACAAAACGATATCACATTTTAAGGTTTACACGAATTTTAATATAAATAAATTTACATTTCTTTTAATTTTTTCAAACCTTCCCTAATCTAGGCCGTGCATTCTAAGAGATGAAATCATGGCCGTGAGCTCCATCTTCCTTCCCCGGTAACTTGCGTACGAACAAACCCATCAGCCGCCCCTCATCTCGCAATTATCGAGCCTCTATACGACGACTATGCAACGATCAAGTGATGTCGTTCAACTCGCCAACCCAAGCTTCATCTTCGGCCGCGGTATTATGAAGCTCGGCCCCTTCTTCTCGCCGTGAATCGCCACCAAAACACGGATGAATGCGGCCCCATAGCTCCCCCTACATCGCGTTTGATCAAATCATAACCGTATGGATCGAAAGGCATCGCGAAGCTCTACGTTTCTCGTGTTGGATGTTTATCGAATAGATGTGTGGATTTGAAGAAATTAAGGGGAAAAGATCAAGCATTTTCGGCCAATAATGCTTTTAGGAGGCGGCTGAAGAATAAAACCCTAGCTACGTTTCTTTTGTTTGCAAAAGTGAAGATTAAAGGTGCTTTTATAGAAAATTGCCAAATTACTATTCATCCGAATTTTTCGAACTCCAAACGAAGCGTGCCGGCTGGCGTTTCTAGGGTTTACCCTACTTCCGAACACAATGGAATGTGTTTCAGAGGCTAATTCGATCATCTGTGTGAGTTACGGAAATAAACGATCGAATTTAAATTAAATCAATTTAAACTAATTTCTATGTGTTTCGGCTTGCCCTGGACAAACGGAAAATCCAATTGACACGAAATTTGAAACCTTACAATAGTATCACATTACGGATCCGCTGAAACTGGTTTCGTCGAAATTCGAGACTATTTGAAAAATGGCTATTTTAACTCATCAATTAAATATTAAAATATTCAATTTTCACAAATTAACTTTAAATTCAATTTTAAAAGTTCTATAACATCATTCTAACTCAAATATGATTAAATAAAATTTTACAAATCAATTTAAATCATATTAAACCCAATTTCCAATTATTTCTGTAATTATCGATTTAATTATCCAATTAAATCTAAATATTCGAAAAAAATAATTTATTCGACTTACATATTTTACTTTTTAATAATTAAAATTAATTTAATATAAGAATTTTAATTGACAAAAATTTTGGGTCATTACAAACTTTCCCCTTAAAAGAATTTGGTCCTCGAAATTACCAAGTAAGAAAAAGTTACAAAATCCATTAACTTTCCAAAACAAACCATTCAAATTGGATTTTTCAAATCTCTTAAGTGTTTAACTTTCCCAAAATTCATAGTTAAACTTCTTACAAAACCTTTACTAAGTTTTCAAATCAAAACTTAGTTTCCAACAAATTCCCAATTTTCTCAAAAATATTCTAACGCCTTAAATTTTCGAAAAATTTCGCCAGAGTCTCCTTTGCGCGGCTCGATCCGAAAAAAAATGACAGTATATATATCACAAACATACATCTCATCAAGTGATGAGGCATCTCGTAGGGAAAAAAGTGTAAAAGTACGATATGTAATCCGAGATATGCACCTTATATATTATTAGCGAGCATATACGGCTAATATAGCGCGAAAGCGAGCTCCAAATGCGAAGCAAGCGCAATCCGCACCTACTAAACACTCAACAAACAAACGAGAAACATGTATATATGAAAATAATATCAATATACATCATATAGTAACAAAACAACTACATGTGCCAACATAGCAATGCATTCAATCAACAAATGCAACCATCAAACAATTATCATCCAATTAACATTCAACAAATCCATAACCAAATCAATATAAATTCACTTCTCATTAATATTCAATGAATTGGTTTTCCAATTTAAATCACATTTGATTCATTAACATTGTATTTACTAACATTCATTCATATTCAATTTCAACTAGTTTGCATTCACTAATTCATATTCAAGTTGGTTCACTTACAAATCAAATTCAATTGATTTCAATGATTTATAGCTTTCCATTTCATTAATTCATTTTCATTTAACACTTAATGAGTTATATACAATCAACAAATCATCATCTAACAAACAATGTATATCCAACATTACCAAATTTATTTACTTCGCTTACATACATTCAATTTGGTTTAACACTCTTAATTCCAATTGGTTCATATTAAATTGATTTCCATTCAATTTATTCAATTTCTCAACTTCATTAGCTTCTAATGGATTTACACTTACATCCATTATCCCATATCAATTCTTTTACATTTGGTTGATTAATATTCATCCATTCATCAATTCAATTACTAATACCTTTAACAATATAAAGTTGAATTTCATTTATATAACTCAAATCCATATTCTTAATGACTTCATTTCATTAATTCACTTATTAATTTTACTTTGATACCAGAATCAACTTCATTCAACATCACTTAAGTTATATTCCATTTCAAACATCATTTGTTTAATTTAACTTAAATTTTCGCTTATAAATCCAATTCAGATTCCAATTCTATTTAACTTTTACCAAAATCAAATTTATTATCTCATATTATAAGTTCAAAACTTGATTACTTATATTCAACAATTTCAACTTTGATTTTTTTTATTACTGATTTACTTATACTCACTTTAATTTAACTTCATTCCTTAAGTTAAATTTATTCTATCAAAAACTCAAATTGTATAAGTTATCAACTCATTTATCATTCCCATAAATATTTTAAATACGATTCCAGAGTCTTTTCAACCTTTCAAAACCATTTTTTTGAAACCAATTCAATTATCCATTGAATTTCAAAACCCAAATTTTCCAAACAACCTTCATTTAAAACAATTTGGCAGCAATCCCTCTTTTGGAAACCCGCAAATGAACACCGGTGTTGTTGCAATCATCATCGGAATTATTTTTCAGCGACCGAAAAGAGTTTAGAGCTTGAATTTCTCCAAAACAATTTTCCAAAATATCAAATCCTTTCAAAACACTTCTCTGGAATTTTGTTTTTTAGATTATAAATCACATTTATAAATCTTATTCAACAACCAAACAACCAATTCATATACACTTTAATAATTTTGAAAAATTATTCCGTTATATATAAAATATAATCAAGGTAAAATTATTTCATTTACCCTATTTTAAAACAATTTATATTCACTAACAGATACGCGCTCATATCTATTATTACACTCAAACTCATTCTAGAGTACTGCTCACTCTATCTCTAATGAGTAATACCCAATAGAGCCATGGTTGTCGCTTAACCATATGCTCTGATACCAAATGTAACGAGCGCGACTTTTCGACGCACGATGGTCGACATTAATACGTCCACTGTATCAACTGCCGAGCAATCGAACGCCGGAAAACCGTACCGTTAGGGTTAAAGAAGAGGTAGAAGATAGAAGAAGAGAGAAAAGAAAAAAAACAACAGAAACAATATCAGAATCTCACAATCGCAGCGGAACAACATATAATAAATAAATGAATAATCTTTAAACAAAGAACTATATCAGTTATTACATTACATCACATTACATTACATTACATCATCAGAGTGTACAACAACTAATAGTGGAAATAAATACTATATACTAGTGAATATGCCATGCCATCCAACTTGCCTCCAATTCTCCTGAATTCCAGAATATCCTGATAACCTGACTCTTGACTGCCCGTGTGGAAATTGGTGGGCTCCCAGAGTTTAGGAAGGAAATAATAAACTCCAGGTCAGTCATGGGACTGGCGTGAGAACTTAAAACAGTTTTTCTATCTTTAAAACAAACAACAGGAATATTGTAAAATAGATTCGCAATGTTTTTTTGGAAAATGAGACTACCATAAGGCCTCCCGCACACACACACAATGCAAACGCAGAATTGGAGGAGATTTCTCCTTATGATAGTCAAAGGTGCTTGATACGCATTAAAAAGGAACATTTGATATTATTACTATTGCATAGTTCAGAAAACATTTCGAAAGTAAAGATATAAATCTTAGCCAACATACGACCATTATCTTATGCCTACTATAGCTACCATGTTCAATAGCGGGTTACCGCCACATTACATGGCTGGTTATACAACTAAAACCGTACAGGGCTCATATTGTTTCTTTGGATTTCCAACAAATGGTCAGGCCAAGGAACTTCCTATTGCCACATGGGTACGCCTCTGGAAAGACGACCCGAGAACCTAACGTTACGGTTAGATCTCTACCAACACAAGGCCGGGTTACCCTTCAAACTGGGTGACTACTGACACGAATATGTCATTCCCCGATCGTAACCGATCTATATCCGAGGATCCTCGATTCAATAACCACAAAGTAGTAAATTTGCAGCAACAACATAGGTTAAGTATCTGGGCTCCATACCATGATACCACCTCTATCCAGAAGGAATGACATACACTAAAGGGGCTCTAACCCCTAATAACCTTGCTGCATCCATCCTGTTTTGACCATTTCCGGGGTGTGAGTTCCGACGAAGTCTCGTCCAGAAAGCTACGCTTTATACAGAAGCTGTGCTTTGATCATCAAATGCTCAACAGCACTTCGTATGCCAAATTACCAATTTGGGAATGTATCACTAGTAACCATCAACTAGATAACCTCTAAGGGTGTTAAGTTAAGAGAATAAATTCTCCGCCACCAACGGGAACATATTTGATAGAAACCAGCTTTACATCTCAAGTTGTAACGTCGGACACACATCCATACAAGTCCGTTCCGGGATCGGACGGAACCGAAGGCACTTACAAAGAATTCCTTCCAATCCGGATATTCACTAATCACAACCGGACTTCCCATCACAAAGGGTGATAAACTTCTATATCGGGGATCAGCCGATGCAGAAACATTCGACGGTAATCCTTCCATTTTCATAAATATCCGGTCTTCAACGCAGGTCATCAAATGCAATCCATAACGACGTATCACATATTCGGAATGGGTTATACAACCCATAGGTCCTTTCCCGGCTAACCTAAATAGTGAGCTCTTATTTTAAAAATTAGTGTAGCATTCAAATTCAAGAAAATCACAACAAATACCCATTCAAAGGTAAATACTGATAGTCGGTTATTTAACTATCAATAGGCATGCACAACATCACCATATTCCAAATAATTTTCCAAATTATTTATTTTTCAAAAATATCTTTACAAGATATATTATTTCCATACTTCAAAAATAAATCAACGTTTATTTTTAAACGAATTCCCCTTTCTTTTATAAATTCCATAGTAAATTTACATTTCCAAAATATCTATGAATATACGATTTTTAAATCGACTTCTAATATTCATTTTCAACTTATCTTTAAAAGATAAAATCTCAAAATATTCACTTCATATTGGAAAACATTTCTGTACTTATTTAATAATGAGTAATTCACAAATCCATTTATTTCCAACACTTGGAAAATATTCAACATACTTAAATTGAAATTAAGTATATATTTCATTCTTTAAGGAAAACATTCTTTCAAACACATTTATTTGTTTCAAAACGAATGTTGCATAAAACATCATTACGACGACCCAAAATAGCTAGTAGAGGGATTAGAAATTAAGATAGATATATAAATCCCAATATTATATAAAACATTTCCTTTCGGAAATCATTTACTATAACAACAGTGTAATAGTCCACTATTTCCTTCTATTTCTCAAAAACGTCTATTTCAACAATAAATGTTGAAATCTATGGTTTCGACACTTAATGCATTTTAAAACAACTTCAAATCGTTTTAATTCTATTTAAATATCACTTCCCCAAAACACTTTAATATATTATTCGCTGTTCAAAAACATGAATATAAATCATTAACCAAATTCAACACTTATACATATTCAATTCAAAAATTATACACTGTCCCAAAATTGTGAATATACTCCTTTAATAAGCTATAAAAATTTACTTATCAAATTCAATCAATCTTGAATTTATAAATCAATGTTTATAAATTAACATTTATATATTACAAAAACTTCAAGTTATAAAAATCCCTTATTGACCAATTCCATTTAAATCTCATTTAAATGCCAAAAATCAAATTTTAAAGTTAATTATTTATAATTTTCTATTTTACAAAATCTATTCGTTTTATAACTTCACAATTTATAAATCTATCAATGTCATTCACTTATGAAATCCATTTATACTTCTTTTTAACGTTTATAAAAACTCGTTTCACAATTCCAATATTTTAACTTGTAAATATCAAATTTTTTTAAATCTTTTATATAAATCATTTATAATAATTCAAAAATCCCAAGTTAAACCATTTTATAAATTTAATCAACTACTTATTTCAAAAATCACATTTCGGTCATATTTCACAAAAATCATAATTTTTATAACATTAAATTTATAACGTTTATTTATTTAAAATAAAAAAATTCAACAATTTAATAAAACGTATACTTTCAAAAATCACTTTAAAACCCTTTTAAATTAAAAATCCTTACTTTAATATTTTTAAAACTTTAAAATAGGGCCAATGATGCACAGCACCAAAAAATCAATCACGACATCCAACATCATATATCAATATGATAATCAACAAATATCACAATATCTGTAATCAAATAAATATTGGTGAGGAATCCAGTTGGATCCCTCCAACCTGTTTCCCTACATCCACAGACATTAGCACAATACCAATTCTGTTTCAATACGGAATATCGCGGTATATGGGTTCATTAAATATTATCCGCTGTTATACGGCGCAATAGGGTCTTAGCCGCTATATAATGCGGGAAATCAACTCCAAGTACATAAATAATACCAATTTCACTTTACGGTGAAATATTCACGGTATATGTTTTTAATAAATAACCTCCGCTTAATATACGGTGTATAATGTCTATTTAACACAATAGATAACAATTTATCATCCAATCACACAATCAAGCAATTTCAAATCTAACTATTTAAAATTTAAATCGAAACAATTCCACTAAGTGCGAAGTTCTCACCTTGGTTTCCAATTTCCAGCGTTTTATTTCAAATAAAATTAAACACGCGTTTAATTTTACCCGAAATTTTCACTAGCTCCAATCAACTCCAATACAGCTTCATCGCGTAGTGTTCGTCCATACAAACCTAACGCAATTTTTTTTGTGCGTTTTCGACCTCGTAGCAAAAAGATATCCCATTTTAAGGTTTACACGAATTTTAATATAAATAAATTTACATTTCTTTTAATTTTTTAAACCTTCTCTAATCTAGGCCGTGCATTCTAGGAGATGAAATCGTGGCCATGAGCTCCATCTTCCTTCCCCAGTAACTTCCGTACGAACAAACCCATCAACCGTCCCTCTTCTCGCAATTAACGAGCCTCCATACGACGACTATGCAACGATCAAGTGATGTCGTTCAACTCGCCAACCCAAGCTTCATCTTCGGCCGCAGTATTATGAAGCTCGGCACCTTCTTCTCGCCGTGAATCGCCACCAAAACACGGATGAATGGGGCTCCATAGCTCCCCCTACATGGTGTTTAATCAAATCATAACCATATGGATCGAAAGGCATCGCGAAGCTCTACGTTTCTCGTGTTGGAAGTTTATCGAATAGATGTGTGGATTTAAAGAAATTAAGGGGAAAAGATCAAGCATTTTCGGCCATTAATGTTTTTAGGAGGCGGCTGAAGAATAAAACCCTAGCTAGGTTTCTCTTGTTTGCAAAAGTGAAGACTAAAGGTGCTTTCATAGAAAATTGCCAAATTACTCTTCACCTAAATTTTTTCAAACTCCAAAGGAAGCGTGCCTTCTGGCGTTTCTAGGGATTATGCCGCGTTCCGAACACAATGGAACGTGTTTCGGAGGCTACATCGATCATTTGTGCAAGTTACAGAAATAAACGATCAAATTTAAATTAAATCGATTTAAACTAATTTCTATGCGTTTCGGCTTGCCCCGGACAAACGGTAAATCCGATTGACACGAAATTTGAAACCTTACAATAATATCACATTACAGATCCGATGAAACTAGTTTCGTCAAAATCCGAGACTATTTGAAAAATGGCTATTTTAACTCGTCAATTAAATATTAAAATATTCAATTTTCATAAATCAACTTTAAATTCAATTTTAAAAGTTCAATAACATCATTCTTACTCCAATATGATTAAGTAAAATTTTACAAATCAATTTAAATCATATTAAACCCAATTTCCAATTATTTCTATAATTTCGATATTAAATTATCGATTTAATTATCCAATTAAATCTATATATTCGAAAAAAATAATTTATTCGACTTACAAATTTTACTTTTTAATAAGTAAAATTAATTAAATATACGAATTTTAATTGACAGAAATTTTCGATCGTTACAACAACATTAGCTTTCCCAGGGGTATAGTTGATGTCGAGGTCATAAGAAGCAAGGAACTCAAGCTGCCTAACTTGCCTCTAATTAAAATCCTTCTGGGTGAAGATATACCTCAGAGATTGATGATCAGTAAAGAGCTCAAACTTGGTCCCCAAAAGTTGATGCCTCCAAAGCTTTAAAGCAAAAACCACAGCAAGCAATTCCAAATCATGGGCTGCGTAACTGGCTTCATGGGTCTTCAACTGACGACTGGCATATGCAATGACCTTCCCATCTTGCATCGGAACAGCTCCCAAATCCTCACAACTAGCATCAGTATATACCGTTAATCGCTCATTTCCATTTGGAACGGTAAGAACCGGTGCGGAAGTAAGCTTGCACTTTAAATCATTAAATGCGGTTTCACATTTATCATTCCATATAAACTTAGCATTCTTACGAGTCAAAGCAATGAGAGGTGCAGCAATCCGATCAAAATTCTCAATGAATCTCCGATAATCACCGGCAAGGCCCAGAAAACTACGGATATCAGATGGAGTCCTAGGAGTTCCCCAATCCTACAATAGAATAGGGAGAAATAAGGACTATAGGAAAGATAGAATGATAAATTACAATGAGAGAAGAGAAGAAAGACATACATTGATCGCAACGATCTTAACTAGATCAACAAAAACTCCATTACTAGAAATAATATGCCCAAGGAATTGGACTTCATCTTTCCAGAAATGGCATTTCGAGAATTTAGCTTTCAACTGATGACTCCTAAGAGTTCCCAAAACAAAGCTTAAATGGGATTCATGCTCTTCCTTAGACTTAGAGAAGACAAGAATATCATTGACAAAGACTAGAACAAATTTGTTAAGAACATCACAAAAAACACGATTCATAAGATCAACAAAGAAAGACGGGGCATTAGTTAAACCAAAAGGCATAGCTAACCATTCATAAAAACCATTCTCAATATGGAAATCAGTCTTCGGAATACTTTCCTCAACAACTCTGATCTGTGGAAACCTGTGGCAAGGTCAAGTTGAGAGAAAATAGTAGCTCCATAGAGCTGATCAAACGTATCATTGATACGACGCATAGGATACATGTTTTTCATAGTGGGCTTGTTCAGCTCCATATAATCAACACATATCCTCAAAGAACAATCGGACTTAGTGACGAAAACCACCGCTGCTCCCTATTCAGAATGGCTAGGTCTAGTCAAACCCTTGGAGAACAAATCCTCAATTTGCTTCCTTAACTCAACCTTCTCATAGGGTGCCATTCTTCTAGGAGGAAGAATTACAGGTCAAGCTCCAGGTATAAGATCAACACGGAATTCTATTTCCTGCTTAGGAGGTAAAGCAGTGACTTCACCAAGTACATCGGCGTAGATTTTGACCACATGAGTTGAATTAAGATCACCAGAGTAAGCATCAAGAGAATAGATAAAGCTGCCAGCATAATCCTGAGGCATGCAGGACTGAATCACCAAAGGATTACTAAAATCATCAACAAGGGAAATAGTTTGGGTTTTTCAAGAGATAACGGCTTCATGCCTCTTCAGCCAATCACCTCCAAGCAATAGATCAGAAGCATCGAAACCCAGAACATAAAAATCACCAGCAAAACAAAAGCTAGAATAGAAGAATTTCACCCTTCTACAAATCCTAGTAAGGTTTGCGAGAACCCCAATAGGATTTGAAACACTCAAAGGTATGGTAGCATACTTAGGAGAAAGGAGATGCTCAAATTTACCGCAAAGATCCACATAAATTACACTATGGAAGCTCCAGTATCGAATAAAACACGAACAGGAACATGAAACAAAGAAAAGGTGCCCTGAACAGTACCTTGAGTATCACTAGGAGCTGGTGGAGTGGCAGAGGCAACAATAAAGATATCAGATGGCTTGTCCTTCTGCTGAGTAGGATAATTGTTCTTGAAGTGGCCAGGCTACAAGCAGATATGACAGAGATCACGCCTAGTCAACTGAGTTGGGGGACAGCAGCACCAACCAAAGTAGGGAAACTATTGGCATAGTGTCCCTTCCTATCACACTTGAAGCAAGTGATGGAAGATAGGTCGATAGGCTTCCTCTGAGAGGAAGAAGATCCTAAACCTGGAGTCTTATTTCAATTCTTCTTCTGCTGATGAAAGTTTGGCTTCCTCTTATTGGGGTTTCCAGAGGAAGGCTGAGATGAAGGAGCATAGCAGAAGGATCCTTAGAAGTAGGATTCTCATATCCAATGGCCATATCCATCAATCCAGTGAAGGGCTATGAACATGAGAAATGAGACAATCATAATACTCTAGGCGAGGTCTAGCTATAAACTACTCATTCTTCTTAAGAGGGGTGTCAATCATGCTAGGGCCAAACTTGAAAAGTTCATTGAACTTCCGCTCACACTCAGAAAATGACATATCTCCCTGCTTAAGATCCATAAACACCGTGTATAGTTGAGACTTCCCCGCTTCGGGCATCCACTTGGCCACGAAAGCATCCTTAAAGCACGATAATGAAACCTAAGAAAGATTCCAAAGAAAGAAAAAACTGAACCAAACTCAAGAACCAATACAAGATGATACCTAAACTGCTCCTAAGAAATATCAGCCTCAATAGTGTGAGCCGTAACAGACTCCTACCATTCCAGAGCTGCCTCTTTCAACTGCCAAGCTGCCAACTGACGCTTCTGAGCATCGGTGATCTCCAGACCGAAGAAAATCCTTTCTAAACCCTTCAACCATTGTTGAGCCTCAATGATGCTCTCTGATCTAGTAAACTTGGTACCACCAAGCTCAGTGAATTCCTGAAAGAGAGTGGTGAACCTAATGGGTGCATTAGGCTTAGGAACAGGGGCAATACCACGACCTCGACCTCTGGCATTCCTACGATCCATCCTGAAAAAATCAATAATTAATTTTACGACAAAGGTAAAGAAGATACAAAGACAAGATTTAATTTGAATGAGAATCCTAATCAAAGAATTTAATTAACAAGGCGGATAACGAAATGAAGGAAGTTTAGAAAATTAGATTTTAAAACAAGAAAAGTTATATCAAAATAATCTTTTAAATCCTTTGAAAATCATTTGAAAATGATTTTATATTTGAAAATACATTCTCTCACAAAGAAATGATTCTAAGATTAATTTCACTCATTCTAGGGTATTTCTACCATATCTATAATGTTTTTTTGCTCCGTAGGCTAAGGTTTGCCTAAAACCAAAACTCTAATACCAAATGTAAATCCTTCTATTTTGGACCTTTCAAATCGACAATAAAACCACACATGTCGGACTTGAATAATTCAAAATAACAGATTGTTAATATAATTTGGAGCAAATAAAACCAATCATAGAATCACAGACACATTATATCAGAATAACTCTTAGCGGAAATAAAATAACCATAGTAGTTCATGATGCTACTACATACATAGTCTCAAAACAAATACACTATACTAGAGTCTAAAAGCAAATACAATAGGAAGTCCAAATACATAAGTCCACTAATACATAATCAAAGGCTGAAATGAAATAGCTAAAATGGAAATAGATAGACAACTAGATAGATAGATAAGTCTTCAACAAATCTCTGGCTTCAGAAGATGAATCCAAAACTGTGATACTCAGGCTGACCCGAGCATAAAGAAAAACACAAAACACTCGAGTCAGGTCATACATACTTATAAATTGTAAATCAACTCAAGTGAACTGTAATAGAAATGCACCAGTAACTTAAAGGATGCTTGGGAAAGCCATCCTTTAAGGATTCGTTAAAATATCTACTATGTAGTAATATACACTATTATAGTAATGTCTAAAGTAAAATAAACTATAAAAATAGCACTAAGGCGTTACCCATATCCCCTTAACACATCTCATATATTCTCATAGTCCACACAGTACTGTAATCTCCAATGTACTGGGCGTCGTCAAAGGGCACTCCATAGGTATGGGACAAAACATACTCGTATAAGGCACGCTAAGGTAGGTGACACGGCACAAATAGGCAATACCAGGGTAGATATACCAATTACTCTTCCGGGCTGGTGGTAACCCATAACAGCCACTACCTCCCACCTCGAGGCATACTCCTAAAAAAATCGAAGGTGCGCACCAAATCAATCACAAAGTAATAGAATGGCATACAAAGGAGTGTGTCTGATCGGAGGAGCTACCTCACTTGGCCTGTCAATTGCTCATGTTTTAGCCACCTTATGCCAACTTACGGGAGTCGGGTCCACGTATATACCTCAACAGGACGTCGCCACCATCCTATTTCATTCTAGAATCTCCACCATGTACACGGTTGTTAAAGTGGTTTTTAAAATTGGCAGAGAGTATGACAACTTCCGATCCCGGTTTCTTTAACAACCAAACGTTATTATAACCCGTGTTTTATTTATTTTAAATGGTTTACATTTCAAGTCAAACATAGTCATTTCAAAACCATTTAAATCTGATGTCACTCTTCATTCAAATAAACATTTATTTTTCAAAGTTTGTAACATTTCCAAATCTATACACTTAGTTATAACACTTTGAAAAATGTAATACTTCGAAACTATAGCAGTTAAAAAATGTGACCCGTATATAGTAGCATTTCGAAAATGTTATATTTTTAGAAATAGCAGCATTTTAAAAACGTGACCTAAAGTAGCATAGCATTTTAGAAATGCTACAAATTCAAGTATAACATATTGAAAAAACATCATATCTTCAAATTTTGTCATAGTTATTATTTAAAAACTAATTTATTATACAAAATTATTCATTTGGATATTAATTAAACTATGATTTTAGTCAAATAAAATAAAGAACTATTATTTTCACCTATATTTAATTTTTATTATTTTATTTAAATATCCATTTCCCAGATAAAATATTTATATACTAGGTCAGATTTCAAAATTCCATCAAATTAAATTATTAAGTTAGATAAAATCTTAAGTTACAAATAAAACCACTTATTAAATTATAAACTCTTAACTTAAAAATTTTAACTTATAGAAAACCAATATATATATATATATAATTATTTAAATCACTTAAACAAATTTATGTTAAATTTTTAACATATTTAAAATTTCAAAATACTTAATAATTTTTAGAAAAACTATTTAAAACTAACCATGGTCTGTGTAATATTTTCTAACCTAGGCCAATTGATATAGATATGTATCATTTCAATCCGTAATTTATAAAATCACGGGTTTTATCATTTCAAACCTGCAATCCCAAGTCAAATAAAAATAAAAACGCTTGAGCCAATCATTTCAGCTCATAACGATTTTTCCCTATTCTAAAGTCCGATTGGGTATATAACATTTCAACTCATAGTGAGGGAACTAGCAGTGTGAGAAACAGAATACAAACTGAACAGAACAACATAGCATATCATAGTAGTTCATGTCAGGGAATAAAACAGGTATAACATAAGGTGATAACATCATATATTATCATGTCATGAGCGTATATAAGATAACTAACATCGTGGCATATCACTACTACAATTCCACAAGTCATCGATTCACTAAAATATAAGTACGTAGTCGAGAGTGATAAACTCACCTTCTTTGGCTAGAGATGATAATTCAAACACAAGATAATTCCCGGAAAGCACGACAAAGCACGAATCAAACTTAAGTGGAAGTAGAACCCAAATCCAGATCTTAGAAGCAAATAAATAAAATATATATAAGAAAATAATTTATACTTGAAAAATAAATAAAACATAAAACAAATAGGCTAGTCAAGGCATATATAGGCTCGGTCACATAGGAAATAGGCTCGGCCACTATGGTTATGCTCGACCATGATGGCTTTGGGTTAGGTATGTGCGGCCCTAGTCTAGATCAGGTGGTTCGGCCATAGGAAACTGAAGTGGTTCGGCCTATAGGCTTGGGAAATGGCTATAAAGGCTGGGCCATGGTCAAGGCAAATGAAGACAAGGCAATGGAAGGCAAAAGGGCTTGGGCAAGTGGAATTTGGGTTTGGCCCTAAGCACTTTGAGTTCGGTAATGATGGTATCATGGCTAGGGAATGATGAAGAGGTCATGGCTAGGCAAGGAGGAGGTGATGGCCTAGGCAATAGGAAGGATAAGGGAAAAAAGGAGATCGACTACGGTTTTGGCATGGAAATTGGTTGGTTGGCCAAGGTTAGTCACGGCCTGGGGTTGATATGGTGAGGAATTCGACAAGAGGAAATAGTGGAGGATCATCATGTGGTGGAGACAAGAAGTAGATCGGCTATAGAAAGGGTGAGGCCGAACTTGATGAGGAAAAAGGAAGAAACAATATAAGAAAAGTGGAAAAAGAAAAAGAAAAGTTACTGTAATTTTTGGCTGAAGGAAGAAGAAAAGTGAGAAGGAATGAGAAGTCAGAGAAATTTGTACGTACATTTCTCAAGAGGCGGCCTTTCAAAAATGAACAGACAAATAGATGTCTCTTGGTTAACCTAGCCCATTTGCCAAGGCCCTACAACACATATAAGCCAAATTCTACCAAATCTAGCCCAAACCCAATCAAAATAGAAAAATAATTACGGGAAAACAACAGCATGAAAATGTTTAAACTTTGCTGATTCAAAAAGTATAAATAAGAATTTGATGAAACGAAAAGCATAGATAATGTTAGAATCAAGTCTAGGTTCAAAGAAAAAGAAAAGAAATTTAAAATTCATATTTAAAAATTTCACTAAAAGTCAAACATTGACCACAGTTGACTAAAAATTCAAATTTTAGAAAACTCTTTAATTTTATTATATTTGGAAAAATAATTCTCAACAAATACCAAAATTTCATTATAAAATTCCAAACTTTCAATTTTTAAAAGATTTAAAATCAAAGTTTTCAAATAAATATTATTTAAAATATTTGATAAAATTATGTGTTCTTACAGGATTACAATAGTAGAATCAAAGTAAGATAGCAATTTCGTTAGAGTATCGACGTTGAAAAGCTGAAAGTCCATTTTCTATAGGTTTAGGGTGACTATTTATATGCGCAAGTAGCAAATATCTCTCTCAGATCTTTGAAGACTTCTTTTTCATGTGGGTGGGCCTACAGGATCGATCACTAGTGATTTCAACTCGATCCAAGAGTGATATATACTATGTTCGTATCGATCAAGAATCAGTCCTTTTTGAATGTGGTCGATTATGTATATTCCTAAGGTTGTGTGCGAGCTCCATTGCAAATTTGGGGGCATTTGGACATGTAGATCTCGAGTAATGATCGATGTAAGTTTGGATTCGCAATGTGTAATCGAGCTCATGCCGCTTCCATTCGAGTGGATCCTGTTCGTATCGCTTCTGGGCACTTGATGGTCAATGACATGGCGCTGTCTTCCAGGATCGATCCACTTTTCATGCTGAGTGACCGAGTCTTCCACTCGACCGTGTTTTTTTCGTATACATCCAAGGAACACTCTTTGTATCGATAGGTGGAGAATTAATTTCGTATAAATGCATGTCCATGCCTTTCGTATCGATCTTATATGGTCCTTTTCTTATCGCTCAAAACTACTACGGTCATGTCGACCTTTGGAATGTTGTTTTATATCATTAAGGGATGGATTTGTATCGATATTCACCAATCAATACGAATCGTGTCATTAGCGACCGGTACAAATTGGGCAGTTAATGGAAGTGACACGATAAGGTTTTGAGCGATGGATACGAAGCTTGGTAGATGTGATGGATACGACCGAGGTTCGCTGGATGGATTCGAATGGTGTGGATACGAAGAAGGTATTTAACTTTGAGGGGATGGATATGAACGTGGAGTTCTCTCCATGGATACAAATTGGCTGGGATCCCTTTGATTTTGATGGTTTCAGGCAAGATGGTTACGAAGAAGAAGGTCAAGATTTGATTGACACAAACTTGAGGGATGCGAATTGATGTCTTTCAAGTGATTCTTGATTAATCCATAACTTGAGCATACGAACTCCGATTAACATGAAAGTTGGAATGTTGGCTTTCTTAGTTTTGCTTATCGTGTAGTGTTGATTGTAGCTCAATAAGGACTCGGGAAAAATTTACCAGTATCCATAAAGAAATTGTGTATAACAGATTTTGGAGACTGGTTGCCTTTGGTTTCTAGTCAAGTTCTTGGTATCACGGCCTTGCCAATAGGCGGGATAACAAGTGGTACACTAGAAAGTTGTAGCCACTGAAATTATAAATGGTTTGAAAAAAAGAAAATCTATATTTTATGTCGAATGAAAGAAGTTTTGGCCGAAACCATTTCCGGTAAAATAAAAGAAATTGAGATTGAAAAGTGGAGTTTGAAGCTAATCTTAAAAGGTTTTAAAAAAAGTCTAAACTTGAAAATATGAAATTTGAAAATGCTACGGAAGCCAATAAAGTTCTTCCTATGAGCTTAGGAATTTTTGAACTGAGAATAAGAATGAGAAAAATGGAAACTAAGACACAAATCGAATTACCAAAAATACCCTCACGTACCATGCCCTCCACATCGTTTTTCCACGTCATCATCCGTGCCCACTCCTTCCCAGCATCCATTAATTGCTAATGGCACTTATGTATTTGTTTGTCTAAAGAAGAATTTTTATAAAATATATACATTTGCATTATTTTTACAAAAATCTTATCTTATCTTTTATATGTATAGATATACACATACTTAAACATATCCATACCAATATATACATCCTACCCCTAAAACAAATCGAAATTTCCATGTCCCCACCCCATCAAATCAAGCCAAACATACATATGCACCCTTGGTCCTTTTTGTCTCCCATTGATGTGACTAATTTCTATTTTTTTATTTAGTCTCCAAAGTGCTACATCATGATTATCTTAACTTAGTTAACTTAATTAACACTAATTATACGATCTTAAACGATATTATATAATTAATCTATGCGTGCATATATAAGAAAGTGTGCACAACATTCCAAACAACTTGTATAAGATGAAACGTCGAAAATTTGAAAACGGTTTTCGGTCACATTTTCTATTTTTCATTGAACTATATATTCTTATAAACAAATTTTAAAAAATATTTCACCATCATTAATTATCATATAAAAGAGTTTTATTTTCATTATTAACTTATATATTGAATATTTAAAATTAATTAAATATTTGCAAATCAAAGCAGTGAAATTCCGGGTCGTTATATTCTTCCCTTGAAAGAATTTCGTCCTCGAAATAACACCTCATAACCTATTTAGATACATTAAACAATCTACATTATTCCGTATGAAATACATCGATCATTCTCATGCAAAATTTGACTCGATCACAACTCGAATACATAACTTCACTTTCGAACTAGTATCACTTACCCGACTGTCTAGTGCAGACTCCGATCAGGCTCCTTGATTCGGAACCTCTGTTCTCCTTACATAGTTGCAACTACGATATAAACTTTGGTTCCAAACCAAAAATCCTTATCAAATGCTCGTCGTCAAAAACTGAGTAATAAATCCTTATTTGGAATGGTGCAAATACCTTAAAGTCATATACTCAAATCTTAATCAAAACTCTATGAAAACGAGAATTGATCTATGTCCACCCTACACGCTTACCATATTGGTTCTCCCTAATATCAAATCAATATCACTAAATCATTTATGAAAACATTTCATAAATAACTCTTAGTTTCAACTTGGATAATACTCTATTATAGCCTAAGAGTATATACCTCTATCTGATCCCAATATTCCATTTTGAATTTTATCTCCCTAAGAAAACTCAAGATCCAAATACCTGCCTTTTACTTCAAAACTTTTTGAAATGATACTCTATATTTTAAATTATACAAATGTGTAAATATAGCCTGAGTAACTCCAAAAGAATACTATGGAGCTGGGTGCTATCAAACAATATCATGCATTCCCTTACCAAGAAGGGTAATACTCAAGAGAAGTGTTTACCATCCAAACACATCTCTTCCCAAATTTTAAGTTATTTTCGAGCCACTTGAACTAGTTAACTTAAAAATGTTTATTTTATTTCAAAATCTCATTTTTGAAACAATACTTCACATTTCTACATAAAATATGTATACTTGAACCAAAAATTTCTTCCAAATAACACTATTATCACATTCCAAAACCTTGAAAACCATTTTTCAAAAGCACCGAGATTATAGTTCTCAAGTTTTCAACCTAAATCTTTTAAATTAAAAGACCCATTCTAATAAATTCATTTTATAAATCAACTTTTATAAAATCGTTTTTAAATATTTATTTTTAAATATTCTAACCTTTAATTATTAACGTTTATCAAAATTTTAATTCAACCTTGTTATCGAATGCCTCATAGTCAAATCGTGAAACTTAATTCATATGGTGTTTGTAACGACCCAGGATTTTAAGTAATTAAAATTTGAATATTTAATTAATTTTAAATTTTAATAAGTGAATTTATAAGTCGAATAAATTTTATTTCGAATAATTGGATTTAATTGAATAATTAATCGATAATTTAAAATGTTAAATTATGGAAATAATTGAAAATTGAGTTAAATATGATTGAAAATGATTTGTAAAATTTTATTTTATCATATTGGAGTTAGAACGGTATTTTAGAACTTTTAAAATCGAATTAAAAGTTAATTTGTGAAAATTGAATATTTTAATATTAAATCGACTAGTGAAAATAGTCAATTTTTGAACAGTCTCAGAATTGGACGAGACCAGTTCCATTGGATCCGTAATAGTTAGTTATTATCGGGTTTCAAATTTCGTAGCAAACGGAGTTGTCGTTTGATTGTAGCAGCTCGAAACGCATCGAATTATTTTTAATATTAATTTGGCGAGTTAAAATAGCCATTTTTCAAAAAAGTCTCGGATTTCGACGAAACTAGTTTCATCGGATCCGTAATGTGATATTATTGTATGGTTTCAAATTTCGTGTCAATTGGATTTACCGTTTGTCCGGTACAAATTAAAACGCCTAGAAAATCGTTTAAATCGGTTTAATTTAAATCGAACTTTTATTTCCATAACTCGCACAGATGTCCGAATTAGCTTTCGAAACCTATTCCATTGTGTCCGGAACACGGGATAAACCCTAGAAACGTCAGTTTCGGCGCGTAAATCGGAGTTCGGAATTCCCGGATGAATAGTGTCGTTTTTATTTCCTATAAATAGACAACCACCATCACACAAAAAAAAACCCTAATTCCTAAACCCTAGCCGCCACCGCCTCAACCAAAGGCCAGAAATCATCCTCCTTTCCCCCTTAATCACTCCCAATCTACAAACAATTAGAAGAAGTGATCAACTACAAAGATGAAGAGCATTCCGAGAGCTTCAGATCCGTACGGTGATGATGGAGTTTGGCGTCGCGTGGAGAGAGGGAGATGGCCGCGTTCTCTACATCTTGCGCACGCATTTCGATGAAAAGGGGGTGGCCGAGCTTGCTATGGTGGCAGGCGTGGGTAGAGGGGGAGATGGGCTTCGTGTTGCAAGTTGCTGATCAAATTTTCATCGAGTATTGGTGGAGCAAAATCAAAACCTAATTGGAGCAAGTGGGTTCGGTTGTTGAACGTGAGGAAGAGGAAGAAGCATACGTGCGGCCATGATTTGATTAGGTTTAAAATTAGTTAATTAATGTTGAAATTATTAAGTATAAAAATCGTTTAACTTATAAAATGCATAACGTTTTCATACGAGGTCGAAAACGCGCGAAACCAGTTGCGTTGGAATCATATGGACGAGCACTACGCCATGGAATTGCATTGGAGTCGTTTGGAGTTAGTGAGAATTTCGGGTAAAATTAAACGTCCGTTTAATTTTATTCGATATAAATCGCTAAAACGAAATAAAATCAAGGTGAGAACTTCTCACTCAATCGAATCAGTTTCGATTTTATTTTAAATAGTTAGATTTAAAATATTTGAATGCATGTTTGAAAGATGATTGTTATCTATTGATTGTTAAAATAGACATTATGCGCCGTTAGTAAGCGGATGTTATTTATTAAAAACATATACCGCGAATATTTCATAAGCAGTGAAATTGGTATTACATATAATAGCAATATATATATATATATTGGCATATGTATATATTGGAGTTATTGATTTCCCGCATTGCATAGCGGATGAGACCCTATTGCGCCGTCTATTAAGCGGATAATATTTAAATCCCATATACCGCGATAATTCCGTACTGGAGCGGAATTGGTATTGTGCTAATGTTTGTGGATGCAGGAAAACAGGTTGGAGGGATCCAACTGGATTCCTCAACAGTATTTATTTGATTTCAGATATTTTGATATTTGATGGATTATCATATCGATATATGATGTCGTTGTTGTCGTGATTGACTATTTGGTATGTAGCATCATTGGACCAAATTTTGGAATTTTAAAATGTTTTTAAAGAGATTTTTGAAAGTGTAAGTTATAAAATATTTTTGGAACTGATCCATTTTAAATAAATAAACGTTATAATTTTGAAGTTATAAAAATTATATTTTTTGAGAAATATAGTTAAAGGTTGATTTTTGAAAATATGAGGCTAATGATTTTATAAAATAGTTTAATCGGGATTTTTGAAATTATTATAAAGAGTCGAAATATAGGATTTATAAAATTTGATTATTTTATAAATCAAAATGGTGAAATTATAAAGTAGTTTAAAGATGTTTTAAAAGAATAATATAAATTGATTTATATAATAGATTTATAAATGGATATTTATAAATTGAAATATCGAAATTATAAAACGAGGTTTTGTAAGGGTTTGAATGAAATGTAATGCATGTGATGTAATAACTGATATAGTTCTTTGTTTAAAGATTATTCATTTATTATTGTATGTTGTTCCGCTGCGAATTGTGAGATTCTGTTATTGTTCTGTTGTGTTCTGTTCTACCTTATTTTCTACTTTCTTTTCTCTCTATTTTCTATCTTTCCTCTCTTCTTCTGTCACATTTGGTATCGGAGCATATGGTTAAGCGACAACCATGGTTCTGTTGGGTATTACTCATTAGAGATAGAGTCAGTAGTGCTCTAGAATGAGTTTGAGTGTAATAATAGCTATGAGAGCGTATTTGTTAGTGAATATATAAAATTTGTTTTATATTGTGATGATTGGTTTGTTGAGTGGTATATGGATTCTGGTTAATACGAGTAATTAACGTTGTTGATAGGGATCTCTAAACACTTGTACAGAACAATTCGACACAATATTGTTTTAAATTGGGTAAATGAAATAATTTTACCTTGATTATATTTTATATATAAAGAAATAATTTTTCAGAATTATTAAAGTGTATATAAGTTAATTGTTTGGTTGTTTGAATAATCTAAATTGAAGAATAATTGTATAAACAAAAGAATTATAAGAATAAAATTATAATTAATGTGATTAACAATTGTGAAATAAACTTATATATATATAAGAAGTGAAACTATATGAATATGAGTTGTAAATAAAAAATGAATTTAAAGTTAAATGGAAATTTACTTTAGAACTGGAATCTGAATTAATTTATAACTTGGAATTTAAGTTAAGTAAAAACAAGTGATGTTTGTAAAATGGAGTATAACTTAAGAGATATTGAATGAAATTGATATTGGTATCAAAGTAAATTATTAAAGTTAAGTGATAAATGTGAACTTAAGTTATGTAAATGAAATTCAACTTGAAATGGTTAAATGAATTACCAATTGAATTGAATTAATGAATTGAATGTTAATCAATTGAATGCGAATAATTTATATGGAATAATGAATATAAGTGTTAATTCATTAAAATCTAATGTTATTTGAAAGTAGAATAGTTGAATGAAAATCAATTTAATTAAACCAAATTGAATGAATATATGCAAAGGAATTTGGTTGTAAAGAATATACATTGGTTGTTATTTGATTGTTGGTTGATTGATTGTATATAATTCATTAAGTATTAATGAAAATTGGGAGCAAAAGTAATTGGAATTCAATTGGAAGTTAAGTGAATCTTAAATGGAATTGAATTTGATTTGGAAGTGAACCAACTTGAATATGAATTAGTGAATATAAACTAATTGAAAATGAATGTTAGTAAAAACATCCACTTTATATGAATCAAATATGATTAAATTGAAAACCAATTCATTGGATATGAATGAGAATATGAATGAATATTTATTGGTTATGGATGCTAGTTGGATGATAGTTGGTTGATGTTTGCATTTGTTGCTTTAGTTGCATTTGCTATGTTAACATATATAGTTATTATGTTTCTATATGTTGTATATTGATACTATTGTCTATATACATGATTCTCATGTTGTTTGTTGAGTGTTTAGTAGGTGCGGATTGCGTTTGCTTCGCATTTGGAGCTCGCTTTCGCGCTATATTAGCCGTATATGCTTGCTAATAAAATATAAGGTACATATCTCGGATTACATACCGTACTTTTATACTTTTTTCCCTTCGGGATGCCTCATTACTTGATGAGATGTATATTTGTGATATATATACTGTCATTTTTTTTTCGGATCGAGCCACGCAAAGGAGACTATGGCGAATTTTTCCAAGAATTTAAGGCGTTAGAAAAATTTGAGAAAATTGGAAAATTTTGAAAACTATAATTTTGATTTGGAATTGAAAGTTAAACAATAGTAGTTTTTTTTGAAAAGATAACTAAGTATGATTTGAAAACTTAGTAAAGATTTTGTAAGAAGTTTAACTATGGATTTTGGAAAGTTAATAGATTCTGTAACTTTTCTTACTTAATAATTTCGAGGACGAAATTCTTTTAAGGGGGGAAGATTGTAACGACCTAGGATTTTAAGTAATTAAAATTTGAATATTTAATTAATTTTAAATATTAATAAGTGAATTTATAAGTCGAATAAATTTTATTTCGAATAATTGGATTTAATTGAATAATTAAATCGATAATTTAAAATGTTAAATTATGGAAATAATTGAAAATTGAGTTAAATATGATTGAAAATGATTTGTAAAATTTTATTTTATCATATTGGAGTTAGAACGATATTTTAGAACTTTTAAAATCGAATTAAAAGTTAATTTGTGAAAATTGAATATTTTAATATTAAATCGACTAGTGAAAATAGTCAATTTTTGAACTGTCTCAGAATTGGACGAGACCAGTTCCATTGGATCCGTAATAGTTAGTTATTACCGGATTTCAAATTTCATATTAAATGGACTTGTCGTTTGATCGTAGCAGCTCGAAACGCATCGAATTATTTTTAATATTAATTTGGCGAGTTAAAATAGCCATTTTTCAAAAAAGTCTCGGATTTCGACGAAACCAATTTCATCGGATCCGTAATGTGATATTATTGTATGGTTTCAAATTTCGTGTCAATTGGATTTACCGTTTGTCCGGTACAAATTAAAACGCCTAGAAAATCGTTTAAATCGGTTTAATTTAAATCGAACGTTTATTGCCATAACTCGCACAGATGTCCGAATTAGCTTTCGAAACATGTTCCATTGTGTCCGGAACGTGGGATAAACCCTGGAAACATCAGTTTCGGCGCGTAAATCGGAGTTTGAAATTCCCGGATGAATAGTGTCGTTTTTATTTCCTATAAATAGACCACCACCATCACAAAAATAAAAAAAATAAAAAAAACCCTAATTCCTAAACCCTAGCCGCCACCCCCTCAACCAAAGGCCAGAAATCATCCTCCTTTCCCCCTTAATCACTCCCAATCTACAAACAATTAGAAGAAGTGATCAACTACAAAGATGAAGAGCATTCCGAGAGCTTCAGATCCGTACGGTGATGATGGAGTTTGGCGTCGCGTGGAGAGAGGGAGATGGCCGCGTTCTCTACAGCTTGCGCACGCATTTCGATGAAAAGGGGGTGGCCGAGCTTGCTATGGTGGCAGGCGTGGGTAGAGGCGGAGATGGGCTTCGTGTTGCAAGTTGCTGATCAAATTTTCATCGAGTATTGGTGGAGCAAAATCAAAACCTAATTGGAGCAAGTGGGTTCGGTTGTTGAACGTGAGGAAGAGGAAGAAGCATATGTGCGGCCATGATTTGATTAGGTTTAAAATTAGTTAATTAATGTTGAAATTATTAAGTATAAAAATCGTGTAACTTATAAAATGCATAACTTTTTCATATGAGGTCGAAAACGCGCGAAACCAGTTGCGTTGGAATCGTATGGACGAGAAGTACGCGATGGAATTGGATTGGAGTCGTTTGTAGTTAGTGAGAATTTCGGGTAAAATTAAACGTCCGTTTAATTTTATCCGAAATAAATCACTAAAACGAAATAAAATCAAGGTGAGAACTTCTCACTCAATCGAATCAGTTTCAATTTTATTTTAAATAGTTAGATTTAAAATATTTGAATGCATGTTTGAAAGATGATTGTTATCTATTGATTGTTAAAATAGACATTATGCGCCGTTAGTAAGCGGATGTTATTTATTAAAAACATATACCGCGAATATTTCATAAGCAGTGAAATTGGTATTATATATAATAGCAACATATATATATATTGGCATATGTATATATTGGAGTTATTGATTTCCCGCATTGCATAGCGGATGAGACCCTATTGCGCCGTCTATTAAACGGATAATATTTAAATCCCATATACCACGATAATTCCGTACTGGATCGGAATTGGTATTGTGCTAATGTTTGTGGATGCAGGAAAACAGGTTGGAGGGATCCAACTGGATTCCTCAACAGTATTTATTTGATTTCAGATATTTTGATATTTGATGGATTATCATATCGATATATGATGTCGTTGTTGTCGTGATTGACTATTTGGTATGTAGCATCATTGGACCAAATTTTGGAATTTTAAAATGTTTTTAAAGAGATTTTTGAAAGTGTAAGTTATAAAATATTTTTGGAACTGATCCATTTTAAATAAATAAACATTATAATTTTGAAGTTATAAAAATTATATTTTTTGAGAAATATAGTTAAAGGTTGATTTTTGAAAATATGAGGCTAATGATTTTATAAAATAGTTTAATCGGGATTTTTGAAATTATTATAAAGAGTCGTAATATAGGATTTATAAAATTTGATTATTTTATAAATCAAAATAGTGAAATTATAAAGGAGTTTAAAGATGTTTTAAAAGAATAATATAAATTGATTTATATAAGAGATTTATAAATGGATATTTATAAATTAAAATATCGAAATTATAAAACGAGGTTTTGTAAGGGTTTGAATGAAATGTAATGCATGTGATGTAATAACTGATATAGTTCTTTGTTTAAAGATTATTCATTTATTATTGTATGTTGTTCCGCTGCGAATTGTGAGATTCTGTTATTGTTCTGTTGTGTTCTGTTCTACCTTATTTTCTATTTTCTTTTCTCTCTATTTTCTGTCTTTCCTCTCTTCTTCTGTCTCTTTCCTTTTCTTAAACCATAACTATTCGGGTTTCCGGCCTTCGATTTCTCGGCAGTCGATAAAGTGAGTATCGATGTTGAATTTTCGAAAGTCGAAAATTTCCGGGACGTTACAGTGTTCGTTTCTGTTAACCCAACCCAAATCCTAAGAGGAAGCTACCTATACACACTAATAATAGTCAATTCTCAAACTTAACGAGCATGACTATACAAACCACTAAATGATAATAATAAAATATTATTATCTCCCTATAACAACAACTCAAAAATACAATACTACTTTTGAAAATCATTCCTTATATATAAAATATATCCTGGGTAAAATTATTTCATCTACCCAATTTCCAAACAATACTATATCAGTTTACCTTGTTCAAGTGTTTAAGAACCCCCATCGATACCGTGGCATCCCACATCACGACCAGAGATCTTATGCCACTCAAAAGACACTACGCCATAGATTGCATGCTGCAACACCTAAGAATGATGCAGGAAGTGCCAATATTTTTTGTTGTAGGCTAAAAAAGGCAAAGGCAACACTTTCTCAATGATGCATTTTGCCGCGTTGCCCTAGACTCAAAGGAACATCTTTGCAGCCCTAGGGAACATCGGTTCTGATGTTGCCACAGGTACCAAATTTACTAAAAAGTGGACTCCACTATCTGGGCCCCAACATGTGGGCCCACATTATGGGGCCTACTAATTTTGTGGCCCACCTATACGGAACCCTACTGTGGGGCCTGTAACATCCCGCCTTTTCGCACACTTTAAACCGACACACATGACGATTCAAACAATACGGAAGGGCGGATTGTTATGGGGTAAATAAGAAAAACAGAGAAGAAATAAAACAAAACAGAATCTCACAGCGGAATGATAAAATATAATAATCAAATATACAGTTCATGAAACTGTTTTACAAAATATTTTATTTTACTTGTACAATGAATATCAGAGTTACCCATACCAATACTATCAATGCAGCAGAATTAAATGGTGTAGTGAAATAATATAGTAGATACTAGCAATACAAATCTTCGTCTTCCTCCTCCAGAACTAAATCCTCAAATCCTGAAACGCTCGGACTGACCCGAGCGAATTTGAAAAGACAAAAACACTCGAGTCAGAACTAGAAGATCCTATGTGAGTAAAATTAACAGAAATAAATATGAGTACAGTAACTTAAGAGATGCTCGTGATTTACATCACGTAAGGGTCCGTTAAACTATTTACTATGTAGTATATTGCGCTATTATAATAATGTCTCTTTATAAAATAAACTTACTTTTTAATAGCGTTAAGGGGTCACCCATATAGCCCTTAACACAGAATATATTCCCATAGTCTATACAGTACCGTAATCTCCCCCGTAATGGGCGTCATCAGAGGGCACTCCATGGGTATGGTACAAAACAAAACTCGTAGTAAAGGCTCGGTATGGTAGGTGACACGGCACAACTAGGCAATGCCAGGGTAGATATACCAATTGCTATCCGGGTTGATGGAAACGCGCAGCGCGCAGCTGCCGCCCACCTCGAACAAACTCCCCCAAAATTAAAAATAAAAGTGGCCACTGAATCAATCCAAAGTCAAAGTATAATATCGAAGAGGAGTGTCCGATCAGAGGAATGACCTCATTGGCCCGAGAATCGCTCCTGTTTTAGCCACCTTATGCCAACTCACGGGAGTCGGGTCCACGTATTTACCTTACAGGAAACGCCGCCACCAACCTACTTCATTCTGGAATCTCCACCGCGTACACGGTTAGTCAAAGTGGTTTTCGGTATCGACAGAGAGTATGTCCATATCCGATCCCGGTCTCTTTGCCAACCAATCGTTATTATAACACCGCGGTCATTTAAAATAGTTTATACTTTAAAACCGGAATAAAAATTCCATTTCAAAACTATGAATACGATATCATCTTAAAACCCAAAACAATATGATATCATTTTATCCAAATATATTTCTTTTCCAAAATCATACTGCTTCAAAATTTAAAATATCTGGAAACCAAATATTTGACTTATACTTTCAAAGCATAATATTTCGAAATTCATATATTTTAAAACCATAACTTCTAAAACTTGAATGGTTTGAATATTCAACGGTATATAAAATAAATGGTTTGACTTTAAGGTTACTTTGTAAAGAAAATAATTTCCATGGCTTTACAAATATATTTCTTTATTTAAAGTCTAAACCAAAATTTAAATATCACTTTCAAGTTCCAAAACCACTTCAATTTATATATATATATATATATATATATATATATATATATCCATTTGGAGTATTAATATTTCAAAACTAAAGTTGGAATTTATTCCTTCAACCAAATTAAATGTTCTATTATTTAGTCTTGAATATATAAAAATCCATAAATAAAACTCCAATTTCTAGTGATTAAATATTTTCTTCAATTAAATTATACTAGAATATTCATTTTGAATTTATCTTGGAAAAATCCAGTTATGAATATCATACCTTAAAATTTTCCAAACTTAAACATATAATATGAATTATCAAATTCCATTTCTCAATTTTCCCATTTTTATTTAATAGATTTATACACAGCTTAAATTCAAAAATTTTAACTTCATATGTATATATATAGAAGAATAACATTTATAAAATATCAAAATTAAAAAATTTTATAAACCGTATCCCATCCAAACCATAGAAATCACTTTAAAATAATTTATATATAGACCACGGTGCCTGTATAAAATTTTCTATCCTCTGGTCAAGTGATACGGATATTTATCATTTCAATCCGCAATTTAAAAATAAAATTTGCGGTTGTATATCATTTCAAACCACAATCCCGAATGAGATGAAAAATGCATGATAACTTGTAGTTTAATGATATACACTAAAACATCCATTCACCCATCATCAGTCAAAATTATTTCAAACATCATCAGTTTAACAACCATCAATATATATACAATATAACAAGAAATAATTGACAGTTATTAACTAACATTTTATATTCAATTAAATTTATAACTGTTTAACTAGTAGTTTATATGCAAATAAATAAATTCTAACTGTCAATTAATATGCAATAAATGAATTAAATTGACAGTTAAATTAAATAAATGTGAATTAACCGATATGCTGAATAAAACATGCCAAACAATCATAAATAAATTTCTACTCATATCTAAAATAAATTTAACAAACATAAAAACTTTTAGAAGTTGTGAGTGGGTTAAAACACTCACCTTTTGAATTTAAATCGAATTTAAATTCAATTTAAACTCAAAAATCCAACAGTCTCCAAATCTGTCCAAACCAGCGTCATCAGATCCGGAATTTAATTACGATCCTAACAAAAGAAATTTCGCGCGAAACGGGTAACGTATGAAAAAGTTGTTCAATTTTAATGAGTTGAAACAAAAATTAAATAAAACAAAATTAAACAACAACCTAATTAAAGCTTGCCACGTCATAAAGCTTCTTCTCAACTCACGTATGCTCGTCCAGGGAATGAACCCATTTCAACGCACGCCCTCCCCATCTTTGATCGTGCCTTTAGACCGCCCCAGGCCACCAGATGGTGACGCGCCTCCACCATTACGACTTCCCTAGCCGAGCTCCAATACCCAGAAACCAATTTGCAAATAGTCGCTCCAAATCAAAACGCCCAAATTGACTTAGGTTTCGAATTTCCTGATTTTGACCGCGATTTGCTGCTGACTCGAGTATCGATTTCGAAAACAGAGACTGCGCGTAGATTCGTATGGATGAAATCTACAACATATATTTTTTTTTTGGAATTTTTCTGAGATGTTTGAATTTTCATTTGAAATTTGAATAGAAATAGATCTAGGCTTGCATCCATTTGAGGAGGAGAAGGAGTTGAAGAAAAGAACGTACAGACAAATGATAGAAGATGGAGGCTAGGGTTTTTTTGATCGTCTATTTATAGATAGATCGCAAAAGAATAGGTGTGCACGAATTTTAACGTGCAAACGGAAGTGGTCCCAAAAGATAAATAATATTAATTACGCACGTTACGGATTTAGGAAATAAATAAATTCCTTATCATTTACATTTTATTTTAACGTATATACAAATGTAAATCTGGAGTTTCGTTTACGTTTCAAAATATATCCACAATTTTATTAATTTCCAAATTGATCTAAACAAATTTAGATGTAAATTAAAAGCTGATAAGTCTATCCATTGCAGTGTTAATTTCTCCACTTCCTTATATTTAGAAATTATAAATTAAGTTTTCAAAAACATATTTTTGATTTTCAAACTTTTATATACTCATCTTTTACCAGTAATAAGGATGCATTAACATTTGTTCATGGTTTCACCTTATTATCCTCAACTTCCATTTTAATTTTCAATAATTACAATTGTTGAATGTTGATACTTTAATTAAATTTGTACATCTTGCTTTCTATAATCTATATCAACAAATGGTCCAATTATAAATAGAATTAGCATTAACTTCATCTTATAGGATTAACTACTCCAATTACAAAACAAATCTACGCTAACTGCACGATTTAAGTCAATTTTGTAATTGAGCCTACATTAAACGTTATAAATTATAAATTGGAACCTCAATAAATTCGCTTATTGATTTAAAATCTTTCTATTCAGTAAATAGACATTTTATGGGTATAAATAACATTTGAATTATAACACATATCATTAGAGCATGCTTCATTTCTTATAAACTCCCCTTTATTAACTAGAACACATTAACCAAAACAAAATAATTAATTTAGATTTATTTCAATCGATTGCCATTCTTAACTTAACATACTCAAAATGGTTAACCTAAATAATTTTTACCCTTTTATATTCAAATTCACTTACAACCATCATTACAACAATGTTGCCATAGATTTAGATTTAATTAAATAAATTAGATAAATGGGTAAAGTTTGTAATTATCACTAATGCCAAATATATATGCATTAATTACTACTTATTATTATGAATTCATTTATTAATTTACTAGTTGCCTTTGTCTTCTTATATCCTATTTACTACCAAACTTTCTATTTAGTTATAGTTTATCAATATATATATACCTAGGCAAATCAAGTTCTTGTCTTTTCCGTTATTTCAATTAAATCGGGTATGCACAAATAAACTGTTTTCTAACTTATTCTTACAAAATTATTTACATGCATTCAGTTAAACCTAATTTAATGCATTGATTTTCATTTATAAATTAAAGGTTTTTCCTTTAAAAGCCTTTATTACTAACCATACTCCAACCTCTACAGGACATTGATTTATTAAATTTGCACTTATTATGCATACTTTTAGCAACTCATATATAATTTGCGTCTATTACCCAAATTTCACATTCTATTGTTACATAATTTGCATTGATTACTATTTATTATTATTGCTTTACTGATAAATTAGATATTTGCATTGGTTTTGCTTATGCTAAATTAATTTCCCATAATAAATAAGGTTTCAAAACAATCAATAACATTTCCTTAGCCCAAACCCCGTTTACCAATTATTTTCCTTCAATAATTCATGTTGCTATAAATACGTACATTTACACTTTATAGTTATTCTAATATACCTATTCCAACACTCTTAACCCTTATCTTTACTTTCACCCACTTGTAACATAAATTTTTATTTTCAAATTTATTCCCATTTACGGTTAATCAATGTTATTTTACATTAACCAATTTTTAATATTCACCTTTAATTTCACATCTTCAAAGTATATCTAGGAAAAATCTTTCCACCACTTAATTTACTGAATCTTATGCAGTCTTACTATAAATAGGTTTTAAATTACCATTACTGTACATTCAATTACTATCCAAAGTATTTATTCATAAATCAATTCGATATATACGTTTGTTTCCTTTTATTTGATTTATACCTAGTATACATTTTTCTAAATCCTATTTCATTGCCTTCATTAAATGGTTATCGCGTTGAGATCAAATTTATTAGCTTATATCGCATTATTACCATTAATTAAAATTGGCTTAATTTTTTTTTATTCAATACTCAAAATAAATAACATATTATTCCATAATTACTCTTGTTTTCACATATTCCATTCAAAATTTAAACCACAATACTTACATTGTTTTATTGAATTGGAAATCTCATTTTAAATTGTTAACTTTTAATAAGAACAAATGGCAACACCAAATTCCTAACATTCATTTTATTAAAAATTATGGAAAATATGACAAATTTAGTTAACGAAATTTTCGGGCCGTTACACTCTCCCCCACTCAAAACTTTTCGTCCCCGAAAAGGAAAAGAAGGGAGAAGAAAGAATTAAATAGCAATACATCTTATTCAAAATATTTAACTTATAAACAGTAATTTACTAAATTTATTACCTTAAATAAAATATACCCATTTTATAATCATTATATCCTTTTATACTTAAATAATTAAAGTTTGGAAAACATTTTCAATATAATTCTAAGTCCAAAATTTACGGAAAATTTTGGCAGAGTCTCCTTTGTACGGAGAGGCTCGGGAAAATATAATACCAAAATATAACAAAGTATCATATGGAATATTCAAAATAGTATATCCCAACACGTGAAAATATATAAAAAATAGCGCTACAAAACGTAAACCGGGAACATACCTATTTGTTGGGCAAATTACGCTTAATTTATGGAAACAAAAGCAGTAACAATTGCTTCCATACCTGCATTTCACTTATATAATCTAAAAAGGTTAACTATTTATATAAAGTGAAATATTTTCATGGTTTCAACTACTAACAACAATCAATTTCGACAAATAGTATACACAACAAAACAAAACAACCATTCAATCAAACAAGCAAATAGTTGTTCGGGTTCAAAATTTGAAATGGTACGGAATGAAAAATAACTATCCAGTGCATCATTTACTCAACAGTCTTAGATGGGACAAAATAGATTATTTATTCATCCAACAACTTCAAATTTTCTTACCCAGCCAACTATAAAGTAAACAATATCGATTTAAGCAACAAATCAATTCAGCTTATATAAATTCATTACATACTTTAATTGTTTGATTTCTTTTCTTTTATTCAACCCACATAAATTTTCCTTTTATAATTTACACTTATTTCTAACAAACTTCAAATTTTATTTCTCATTCAATGGTTGTTTCCTTATTTCTACTTATTACTTACCATTATTTTTATTTTATTTAGGTTATGTAAGTCTCTTTTATTTGTATTACATTTAATGCACTTCTCAAATTCAATCATTTATTAAATGCTTACATGCTATTATATTATATTACAGTAACCCTTTTTTTAATTACACTTAAATTCTTAACCTTATAACCTCCATTCTTATAAATAAAGGATTCTATTAATTTATTACCTAAGGTTTACAGTCATTTATTTATATTACCTACTTTCCATTTTATTCAACTAGTAGCATTTAAATCATACTAAATTTTATAACCATACACATCAATCCTTATTTATTAAAGAGTTTCGTTTTATTTACTTAAGTTTAAAATCACCTATTTATAATACTTACCTTTAATTGTGGTAAAATTTCAATTATAACTTAAGTTTATAACATTAAGTTCACATTTAACAACAATTCATTGAATACTTCATTATTTCCAAAATTTCTACTTGTATAATATTCTATTCCGATCACTTATTTAACATTTCAACTTTTCATATTTGGTAAGTTATATATGTTAAAGAAAATGCAAAAGAACTTATACAAGTTTTATCTCTTCTTTTAATTAAATTTAATGTTCAACAATATTACTTTTTGTCTCATATGTTAAAAATTTCAAATTTCCCTTTATAACTTTGCATAAATTTTCTTACCTAAATTAGAGGTTTAAATTCACTAATTACTTACCTTTTATTTCACTAAAATAATTTGAACTATTAATTAATGGAAATTTAAGAATTAAATACCGGGTCAAATTTCAAATTATTTTAAAAATAATAGATAAATAATTTCTTACAACTTTTATATCTCTAATTATATTTAAAACAATTAAAATTTTAAATAATTTCAAATAAATCTGCAGTAGAATTTACCACAGTGGCCTTTCCCCTTCGAAACTCGAAAATGAATGTCGATGATGCGGCCGCCATCGCCGAAATTAATTTCCAACGACAGAGAGAAAAGTACAAAACTTATTTTCTCCAAGATCTTCTTTAAAACAATTCTTCCGGGTTATACTGAATGTAACAACCCGCATATTTATCGAGTTTGTATTTAAATATTTTATTTAAATATTAACTCGTTAATCGGATTTTGATCCGAAAAGCTATATTTTGCAAACGGTCAAATTAGGACTCGAGACCACTTCCATTGAGTTCGAAATGTCGTTTACAACTTTTTTAAGTATAAACATCGATAGGTTTGGAGTTAGTGAAATTTCACTAACTTTCCCCGCTTTGGACTTTGGGTTAGTTTAGCCTATTAAGCCCAAGTTCCAACCCTCTTCTCCTCACTCTTCATAAATTTCCTAACTAATCAAGCTTTGGCATTAATGGTGGAGGGAATGGGAAATTAAAATTCCAATACTCAAATTCAATTGCAATCCATCTTTCTACTCCAAATTCAAGAAGAAGACATTGGATTCAAGCTTCTTGTGCTTAGATAGAAGAAGGATTGATTCTTGCTTGCTTAAAACTTCATTTTCATTGATATTTGGTGCAAAGGTGAGATTTTTATCTCACAATTCTAGCCTATAACTATATTGGACTGTTGGGAATGATTCCCTATCATTTTTGCATGCATGTTAGCATTTGGTTTGGAGTGGATTGGCGAAAAACTCCAATTTTCAGCGTTTTGTTGAATTTTCTGCACTTGAGTCGTTCTGGCCATTTTTAGGTCGTTCGGAGTTAAGTCGTTCGTCCATAGGTCGTGAGTCGTTCACGAGTTAACCCTAGGTCGTTCTGGCCATTTTTAGCTCGTTCGGAGTTAAGTCGTTCGTCCATAGGTCGTGAGTCGTTCACGAGTTAACCCTAGGTCGTTCTGGCCATTTTTAGCTCGTTCGGAGTTAAGTCGTTCATCCATAGGTCGTGAGTCGTTTATGAGTTAACCCTTAAGTCGTGCAGCCCTTCAGTCACGCAACCCTTAAGTCGGTTACGAGTTATCCCGATAGGTCGCTGGACCCTTAACTCGTAGGTCGTTGGACCTTATCTCGTTAGGTCGCTCCTGGCCTAACCCTTAAGTCGTGCAACCCTTAAGTCGTTGGACCCTTGAGTCGTTGGGTCGTTGGACCCTTGAGTCGTTGGGTCGTTGGACCCGTGAGTTGTTAGGTCGTTCGACCCTTGAGTCGTTAGGTCGTTCGACCCTTGAGTCGTTAGGTCGTATGACCCTTGAGTTGTTAGGTCGTATGACCCTTGAGTCGTTAGGTCGTTAGACCCTTGAGTCCTTAGGTCGTTAGACCTCATTTTATCTTCACTAGGTCGTACCGTTTTGGTCGGGGCGCTGCCCCGCACCCCGCCGGGGGCGCTGCCCCCTGGACCCCCGCGACCTGACCGGGCAGGTCGAACCCCGTAAGCGGTGGCGTTGCCCCCGCACCCCCACCTTGGGGGGTTGCCACCCCCCCCCCCCCGGACCCCCCTCCGTAGGCGATCTTTTCTGAAAAAAATTCAACAGAACTTGCTTTGTTGAGATGCTGAGTTGACCATTCTTCGAGACAAACCATCTCTGGTTATCTTGGCCACGTTTGGTCGTTGGGGAACTTCCACTTTGATGCTTTTGAGCTGATTTCCTTGAATTTTATTTACATCTCCGAATGTGATCTTTGTGATGATTGTTTCTACAATCTCTTCTATGATTTGTCATTTTAAAAATATAAAGGTTTCAATACTAGTAGTAAATATCAAAACTCTTTTAACAAACAATTTCAACTCTATTTTTAATAACAAAGCTCTTTTCTTAAACCGTTTTCCAATCTATTAGTATATACAAACCTTTACCTCACTCGGATGAGAAATCTAATTAAATGACTTAGTAAAACAAGTGGTATGAAACGCTTGCGTTCACTTCGTCGGTTAATTCCTGGACTTGTTCGATTGAACCTCTTGTGACAATTTTATTAGTGCAGATTTACAGTTTGTTCGTAAATATTTAAGTTAAGCAAGTGGTTATGGGACATGAAGCTAAACTTCTATATTTACTAGCTTAGTGTAATTGACACTTCTCGTTGATCATGACGATCATTCTGATGATTTAGACTAGCAACTGTGCGATGTCTCTTGTTGCGAGGTTAGACTAGACACCACTTGTGTGATTCCACTCACACATACCTTTTTGCTTTTTGGTTAGTCTGGACCTTAATCTGTGTGATTCCATTCACACATGTGGGGTAGCTCCCCTTGGTCTTCGGACCGTCATGTGATAGGCCTCTTTCTCTTTTCTATGATTTCTGGACTTCTTGCATTGATTTCTAGAATTTATGTCATTGACTTGTTATGAGTACAAGTTTGGGGTATGATGCCCTTTCCGAATCTTTGAGAAGATTCTTGTGATATTGATTATCTCTTATTGATTGATCTTCTGTTGATCATTATTTACATACTTATAGTGGTATGTCATTATGGATGTTTATGTTTATGCCATATCTTTTATGTTATATCATGTCATCTGATATTTATAGCTAGACTGACCCGTTTATTATTTTCTTAAATAATACTCGGGTCAGACCGAGATGTTACAGGTGCTTCTGCTTGACTTCTTCCCAGGGATTCATCACTCTGACTTTTGGCTAACTGTTTAGATTAGCAGTTTTTGTTGTATACACTTGAGATATAGACTCATAGTTGTATTCTTTTATATAGCATGTGTTGCTATTCTTTTGTATTATCGTGGATCTTACTGACCACTACTCTGATGTACACTTTCATGTGTTAGTTATATATTCATATCTTCTTCCGCATTTGTGATATGAATATCTGTGACTGATTTGTGATATGATTATTTCTATGTTTGTTTCCGAAGATTATTTATAGCCACCGTGTGATAAGCAATTACATGGATGGTCGCTCCTCAACAGCCTTATTCTCCGTGCTAGTTGACAGCACTACTCCAGAGTGTTCTTGGCTAGCGTGGGTATAGAGGTGGGGCGTTACACTGAAATATTTATATCGGAAAATATTTATAACAATATTATTATACTTCAAAATCCTTTGAAAGCAAATTTCAAAATCCCGGACTTAAGTTCTAAAATTTCCAAATTTCATTGATTTTAAATTCAATCTTATTTACCTATTATATATAAATTTTATTCCTAACACCCAATCTATTGCAACAATATATATATATATATAATATCATTTAAAAATTTATTTTATATATAGAAAATATAATAGGCAAAATTATTTCATTCACTTATATTAAAATAGATATTATGTCGCTTTGTCCTATTAAGTATTTAGAAATCCCTATTGATGACACAGCGTCCCATGCATCAACCAGAATTTATAAATACAAAACGGAACAGATTAACCCAATATTTAAATCTTTTTATAACACTAACAAATACGCTCTCTCATATATATACACTCAGCGACTCCCTTAGGGTATTACTACCCTATTAACAAAGAGTCAAACCCCACAAAGCCAAGGTTTATCGCTAAACCTGGCTCTGATACCAACTGTAACATCCCGCCTTTTCGCACACTTTAAACCGACACACATGACGATTCAAATCATACGGAAGGGCGGATTGTTATGGGGTAAATAAGAAAAACAGAGAAGAAATAAAACAAAACAGAATCTCACAGCGGAAGGATAAAATATAATAATCAAATATACAGTTCATGAAACTGTTTTACAAAATATTTTATTTTACTTGTACAATGAATATCAGAGTTACCCATACCAATACTATCAATGCAGCGGAATTAAATGGTGTAGTGAAATAATATAGTAGATACTAGTAATACAAATCTTCGTCTTCGTCCTCCAGAACTAAATCCTCAAATCCTGAAACGCTCGGACTGACCTGAGCGAATTTGAAAAGACAAAAACACTCGAGTCAGAACTAGAAGATCCTATGTGAGTAAAATTAACAGAAATAAATATGAGTACAGTAACTCAAGAGATGCTCGTGATTTACATCACCTAAGGGTCCGTTAAACTATTTACTATGTAGTATATTGCGCTATTATAATAATGTCTCTTCATAAAATAAACTTACTTTTTAATAGCGTTAAGGGGTCACCCATATAGCCCTTAACACAGAATATATTCCCATAGTCTATACAGTACCGTAGTCTCCCCCGTAATGGGCGTCATCAGAGGGCACTCCATGGGTATGGTACAAAACAAAACTCGTAGTAAAGGCTCGGTATGGTAGGTGACACGGCACAACTAGGCAATGCCAGGGTAGATATACCAATTGCTATCCGGGTTGATGGAAACGCGCAGCGCGCAGCTGCCGCCCACCTCGAACAAACTCCCCCAAAATTAAAAATAAAAGTGGCCACTGAATCAATCCAAAGTCAAAGTATAATATCGAAGAGGAGTGTCCAATCAGAGGAATGACCTCATTGGCCCGAGAATCGCTCCTGTTTTAGCCACCTTATGCCAACTCACGGGAGTCGGGTCTACGTATTTACCTTACAGGAAACGCCGCCACCAACCTACTTCATTCTGGAATCTCCACCGCATACACGGTTAGTCAAAGTGGTTTTCGGTATCGACAGAGAGTATGTCCACATCCGATCCCGGTCTCTTTGCCAACCAATCATTATTATAACACCGCGGTCATTTAAAATAGTTTATACTTTAAAACCGGAATAAAAATTCCATTTCAAAACTATGAATACGATATCATCTTAAAACCCAAAACAATATGATACATTTTATCCAAATATATTTCTTTTCCAAAATCATACTGCTTCAAAATTTAAAATATCTGGAAACCAAATATTTGACTTATACTTTCAAAGCATAATATTTCGAAATTCATATATTTTAAAACCATAACTTCTAAAACTTGAATGGTTTGGATATTCAACGGTATATAAAATAAATGGTTTGACTTTAAGGTTACTTTGTAAAGAAAATAATTTCCATGGCTTTACAAATATATTTCTTTATTTAAAGTCTAAACCAAAATTTAAATATCACTTTCAAGTTCCAAAACCACTTCAATTTATATATATATATATATATATATATATATATATATATCCATTTGGAGTATTAATATTTCAAAACTAAAGTTGGAATTTATTCCTTCAACCAAATTAAATGTTCTATTATTTAGTCTTGAATATTTACATAAAAATCCATAAATAAAACTCCAATTTCTAGCGATTAAATATTTTCTTCAATTAAATTATACTAGAATATTCATTTTGAATTTATCTTGGAAAAATCCAGTTATGAATATCATACCTTAAAATTTTCCAAACTTAAACATATAATATGAATTATCAAATTCCATTTCTCAATTTTCCCATTTTTATTTAATAGATTTATACACAGCTTAAATTCAAAGTTTTTAACTTCATATGTATATATATAGAAGAATAACATTTATAAAATATCAAAATTAAAAATTTTTATAAACCGTATCCCATCCAAACCATAGAAATCACTTTAAAATAATTTATATATAGACCACGGTGCCTGTATAAAATTTTCTATCCTATGTTCAAGTGATACGGATATTTATCATTTCAATCCGCAATTTAAAAATAAAATTTGCAGTTGTATATCATTTCAAACCACAATCCCGAATGAAATGATAAATGCATGATAACTTGTAGTTTAATGATATACAATAAAACATCCATTCACCCATCATCAATCAAAATTATTTCAAACATCATCAGTTTAACAACAATCAGTATATATACAATATAACAAGAAATAATTGACAGTTATTAACTAACATTTTATATTCCATTAAATTTATAACCGTTTAACTAGTAGTTTATATGCAAATAAATAAATTCTAACTGTCAATTAATATGCAATAAATGAATTAAATTGACAGTTAAATTAAATAAATGCGAATTAACCGATATGTTGAATAAAACATGCCAAACAATCATAAATAAATTTCTACTCATATCTAAAATAAAGTTAACAAACATAAAAACTTTTAGTAGTTGTGAGTGGGTTAAAACACTCACCTTTTGAATTTAAATCGAATTTAAATTCAATTTAAACTCAAAAATCCAATGGTCACCAAATCTGTCCAAACCAGCGTCATCAGATCCGGAATTTAATTACGATCCTAACAAAAGAAATTTCGCACGAAATGGGTAACATATGAAAAAGTTGTTCAATTTTAATGAGTTGAAACAAAAATTAAATAAAACAAAATTAAACAACAACCTAATTAAAGCTTGCCACGTCATAAAGCTTCTTCTCAACTCGCGTATGCTCGTCCATGGAATGAACCCATTTCAACGCACGCCCTCCCCATCTTTGACCGTGCCTTTAGACCGCCCCAGGCCACCAGATGGTGACGCGCCTCCACCATTACGACTTCCCTAGCCGAGCTCTCCAATACCCAGAAACCAATTTGCAAATAGTCGCTCCAAATCAAAACGCCCAAATTGACTTAGGTTTCGAATTTCTTGATTTTGACCGCGATTTGCCGCTGACTCGAGTATCGATTTCGAAAGCAGAGACTGCGCGTAGATTCGTATGGATGAAATCTACAACATATAACTTTTTTTTTTGAATTTTTCTGAGATGTTTGAATTTTCATTTGAAATTTGAATAGAAATAGATCTAGGCTTGCATCGATTTGAGGAGGAGAAGGAGTTGAAGAAAAGAACGTACAGACAAATGATAGAAGATGGAGGCTAGGGTTTTTTTGAACGTCTATTTATAGATAGATCGCAAAAGAATAGGTGTGCCCGAATTTTAACGTGCAAACGGAAGTGGTCCCAAAAGATAAATAATATTAATTACACACGTTACGGATTTAGGAAATAAATAAATTCCTTATCATTTACATTTTATTTTAACGTATATACAAATGTAAATCTAGAGTTTCGTTTACGTTTCAAAATATATCCACAATTTTATTAATTTCCAAATTGATCTAAACAAATTTAGATGTAAATTAAAAGCTGATAAGTCTATCCATTGCAGTGTTAATTTCTCCACTTCCTTATATTTAGAAATTATAAATTAAGTTTTCAAAAACCTATTTTTGATTTTCAAACTTTTATATACTCATCTTTTACCAGTAATAAGAATGCATTAACATTTGTTCATGGTTTCACCTTATTATCCTCAACTTCCATTTTAACTTTCAATAATTACAATTGTTGAATGTTGATACTTTAATTAAATTTATACATCTTGCTTTCTATAATCTATATCAACAAATGGTCCAATTATAAATAGAATTAGCATTAACTTCATCTTATAGGATTAACTACTCCAATTACTAAACAAATCTACGCTAACTGCACGATTTAAGTCAATTTTGTAATTGAGTATACATTAAACGTTATAAATTATAAATTGGAACCTCAATAAATTCGCTTATTGATTTAAAATCTTTCTATTCAGTAAATAGACATTTTATGGGTATAAATAACATTTGAATTATAACACATATCATTATTGTATGCTTCATTTCTTATAAACTCCCCTTTGTTAAATAGAACACATTAACCAAAACAAAATAATTAATTTAGATTTATTTCAATCGATTGCCATTCTTAACTTAACATACTCAAAATGGTTAACCTAAATAATTTTTACCCTTTTACATTCAAATTCACTTACAACCATCATTACAACAATGTTGCCATAGATTTAGATTTAATTAAATAAATTAGATAAATGGGTAAAGTTTGTAATTATCACTAATGCCAAATATATATGCATTAATTACTACTTATTATTATGAATTCATTTATTAATTTACTAGTTGCCTTTGTCTTCTTATATCCTATTTACTACCAAACTTTCTATTTAGTTATAGTTTATCAGTATATATATATATATACCTAGGCAAATCAAGTTCTTGTCTTTTTTGTTATTTCAATTAAATCGGGTATGCACAAATAAACTGTTTATTAACTTATTCTTACAAAATTATTTACATGCATTCAGTTACACATAATTTAATGCATTGATTTTCATTTATAAATTAAAGGTTTTTCCTTTAAAAGCTTTTATTACTAACCATACTCCAACCTCTACAGTACATTGATTTATTAAATTTGCATTTATTATGCGTACTTTTAGCAACTCATATATACTTTGCGTCTATTCCCCAAATTTCACATTCTATTGTTACATAATTTGCATTGATTACTATTTATTATTATTCCTTTACTGATAAATTAGATATTTGCATTGGTTTTGCTTATGCTAAATTAATTTCCCATAATAAATAAGGTTTCAAAACAATCAATAACATTTCCTTAGCCCAAACCCCGTTTACCAATTATTTTCCTTCAATAATTCATGTTGCTATAAATACGTACATTTACACTTTATAGTTATTCTAATATACCTATTCCAACACTCTTAACCCTTATCTTTACTTTCACCCACTTGTAACATAAATTTTTATTTTCAAATTTATTCCCATTTACGGTTAATCAATGTTATTTTACATTAACCAATTTTTAATATTCACCTTTAATTTCACATCTTCAAAGTATATCTAGGAAAAATCTTTCCACCACTTAATTTACTGAATCTTATGCAGTCTTACTATAAATAGGTTTTAAATTACCATTACTGTACATTCAATTACTATCCAAAGTATTTATTCATAAATCAATTCGATATATACGTTTGTTTCCTTTTATTTGATTTATACCTAGTATACATTTTTCTAAATCCTGTTTCATTGCCTTCATTAAATGGTTATCGCGTTGAGATCAAATTTATTAGCTTATATCGTATTATTACCATTAATTAAAATTGGCTTAATTTTTTTTTATTCAATACTCTAAATAAATAACATATTATTCCATAATTACTCTTGTTTTCACATATTCCATTCAAAATTTAAACCACAATACTTACGTTATTTTATTGAATTGGAAATCTCATTTTAAATTGTTAACTTTTAATAAGAAAAAATGGCAACACCAAATTCCTAACATTCATTTTATTAAAAATTATGGAAAATATGACAAATTTAGTTAACGAAATTTTCGGGTCGTTACACTCTCCCCCACTCAAAACTTTTCGTCCCCGAAATGGAAAAGAAGGGAGAAGAAAGAATTAAATGACAATACATCTTATTCAAAATATTTAACTTATAAACAGTAATTTACTAAATTTATTACCTTAAATAAAATATACCCGTTTTATAATCATTATATCCTTTTATACTTAAATAATTAAAGTTTGGAAAACATTTTCAATATAATTCTAAGTCCAAAATTTACGGAAAATTTTGGCAGAGCCTCCTTTGTACGGAGAGGCTCGGAAAAATATAATATCAAAATATAACAAAGTATCATATGGAATATTCAAAATAGTATATCCCAACACGGGAAAATATATAAAAAATAGCGCTACAAAACGTAAACCGGGAAAATACCTATTTGTTGGGCAAATTACGCTTAATTTATGGAAACAAAAGCAGTAACAATTGCTTCCATACCTGCATTTCACTTATATAATCTAAAAAGGTTAACTATTTATATAAAGTGAAATATTTTCATGGTTTCAACTACTAACAACAATCAATTTCGACAAACAGTATACACAACAAAACAAAACAACCATTCAATCAAACAAGCAAATAGTTGTTCGGGTTCAAAATTTGAAATGGTACGGAATGAAAAATAACTATCCAGTGCATCATTTACTCAACAGTCTTAGATGGGACAAAATAGATTATTTATTCATCCAACCACTTCAAATTTTCTTACCTAGCCAACTATAAAGCAAACAATATCGATTTAAACCAACAAATCAATTCAACCTATATAAATTCATTACATACTTTAAGTGTTTGATTTCCTTTCTTTTATTCAACCCACATAAATTTTCCTTTTATAATTTACACTTATTTCTAACAAACTTCAAATTTTATTTCTCATTCAATGGTTGTTTCCTTATTTCTACTTATTACTTACCATTATTTTTATTTTATTTAGGTTATGTAAGTCTCTTTTATTTGTATTACATTTAATGCACTTCTCAAATTCAATCATTTATTAAATGCTTACATGCTATTATATTATATTACAGTAACCCTTTTTTTAATTACACTTAAATTCTTAACCTTATAACCTCCATTCTTATAAATAAAGGATTTTATTAATTTATTACCTAAGGTTTACAGTCATTTATTTATATTACCTACTTTCCATTTTATTCAACTAGTAGCATTTAAATCATACTAAATTTTATAACCATACACATCAATCCTTATTTATTAAAGAGTTTCGTTTTATTTACTTAAGTTTAAAATCACCTATTTATAATACTTAACTTTAATTATGGTAAAATTTCAATTATAACTTAAATTTATAACATTAAATTCACATTTAACAACAATTCATTGAATACTTCATTATTTCCAAAATTTCTACTTGTATAATATTCTATTCCGATCACTTATTTAACATTTCAACTTTTCATATTTGGTAAGTTATATATGTTAAAGAAAATGCAAAAGAACTTATACAAGTTTTATCTCTTCTTTTAATTAAATTTAATGTCCAACAATATTACTTTTTGTCTCATATGTTAAAAATTTCAAATTTCCCTTTATAACTTTGCATAAATTTTCTTACCTAAATTAAAGGTTTAAATTCATTAATTACTTACCTTTTATTTCACTAAAATAATTTGAACTATTAATTAATGGAAATTTAAGAATTAAATACCGGGTCAAATTTCAAATTATTTTAAAAATAATAGATAAATAATTTCTTACAACTTTTATATCTCTAATTATATTTAAAACAATTAAAATTTTAAATAATTTCAAATAAATCTGCAGTAGAATTTACCACAGTGGCCTTTCCCCTTCGAAACTCGAAAATGAAAGTCGATGATGCGGCCGCCATCACCGAAATTAATTTCCAGCGACAGAGAGAAAAGTACAAAACTTATTTTCTCCAAAATCTTCTTTAAAACAATTCTTCCGGATTATGCTGAATTTATATCGGAAAATATTTATAACAATATTATTATACTTCAAAATCCTTTGAAAGCAAAATTCAAAATCCCGGACTTAAGTTCTAAAAATTACAAATTTCATTGATTTTAAATTCAATCTTATTTACCTATTATATATAAATTTTATTCCTAACACCCAATCTATTGCAACAATATATATATATATATATAATATCATTTAAAAATTTATTTTATATATAGGAAATATAATAGGCAAAATTATTTCATTCACCTATATTAAAACAGATATTATGTCGGTCTGTCCTATTAAGTATTTAGAAATCCCTATTGATGACACAGCGTCCCATGCATCAAACAAAATTTATAAATACAAAACGGAACAGATTAACCCAATATTAAAATCTTTTTATAACACTAACAAATACGCTCTCTCATATATATACACTCAGCGACTCCCTTAGGGTATTACTACCCTATTAACAAAGAGTCAAACCCCACAAAGCCAAGGTTTATCGCTAAACCTGGCTCTGATACCAACTGTAACATCCCGCCTTTTCGCACATTTTAAACCGACACACATGACGATTCAAACCATACGGAAGGGCGGATTGTTATGGGGTAAATAAGAAAAACAGAGAAGAAATAAAACAAAACAGAATCTCACAGCGGAAGGATAAAATATAATAATCAAATATATAGTTCATGAAACTGTTTTACAAAATATTTTATTTTACTTGTACAATGAATATCAGAGTTACCCATACCAATACTATCAATGCAGCGGAATTAAATGGTGTAGTGAAATAATATAGTAGATACTAGTAATACAAATCTTCGTCTTCGTCCTCCAGAACTAAATCCTCAAATCCTGAAACGCTCGGACTGACCCGAGCGAATTTGAAAAGACAAAAACACTCGAGTCAGAACTAAAAGATCCTATGTGAGTAAAATTAACAGAAATAAATATGAGTACAGTAACTCAAGAGATGCTCGGGATTTACATCTCCTAAGGGTCCGTTAAAATATTTACTATGTAGTATATTGCGCTATTATAATAATGTCTCTTTATAAAATAAACTTACTTTTTAATAGCGTTAAGGGGTTACCCATATAGCCCTTAACACAGAATATATTCCCATAGTCTATACAGTACCGTAATCTCCCCCGTAGTGGGCGTCGTCAGAGGGCACTCCATAGGTATGGTACAAAACAAAACTCGTAGTAAAGGCTCGGTATGGTAGGTGACACGGCACAACTAGGCAATGCCAGGGTAGATATACCAATTGCTATCCGGGCTGATGGAAACGCGCAGCGCGCAGCTGCCGCCCACCTCGAACAAACTCCCCCAAAATTAAAAATAAAAGTGGCCACTGAATCAATCCAAAGTCAAAGTATAATATGGAAGAGTAGTGTCCGATCAGAGGAATGACCTCATTGGCCCGAGAATCGCTCCTGTTTTAGCCACCTTATGCCAACTCACGGGAGTCGGGCCCACGTATTTACCTTACAGGAAACGCCGCCACCAACCTACTTCATTCTGGAATCTCCACCGCGTACACGGTTAGTCAAAGTGGTTTTCGGTATCGACAGAGAGTATGTCCATATCCGATCCCGTTCTCTTTGCCAACCAATCGTTATTATAACACCGCGGTCATTTAAAATAGTTTTTACTTTAAAACCGGAATAAAAATTCCATTTCAAAACTATGAATACGATATCATCTTAAAACCCAAAACAATATGATATCATTTTATCCAAATATATTTCTTTTCCAAAATCATACTGCTTTAAAATTTAAAATATCTGGAAACCAATTATTTGACTTATACTTTCAAAGCATAATATTTCGAAATTCATATATTTTAAAACCATAACTTCTAAAACTTGAATAGTTTGGATATTGAACGGTATATAAAATAAATGGTTTGACTTTAAGGTTACTTTGTAAAGAAAATAATTTCCATGCCTTTACAAATATATTTCTTTATTTAAAGTCTAAACCAAAATTTAAATATCACTTTCAAGTTCCTAAACCACTTCAATTTCTATATATATATATATATATATATATATATATATATATCCATTTGGAGTATTAATATTTCAAAACTAAAGTTGGAATTTATTCCTTCAACCAAATTAAATGTTCTATTATTTAGTCTTGAATATTTACATAAAAATCCATAAATAAAACTCCTTTTTCTAGCAATTAAATATTTTCTTCAATTAAATTATACTAGAATATTCATTTTGAATTTATCTTGGAAAAATCCAGTTATAAATATCATACCTTAAAATTTTCCAAACTTAAACATATAATATGAATTATCAAATTCCATTTCTCAATTTTCCCATTTTTATTTAATAGATTTATACACAGCTTAAATTCAAAATTTTTAACTTCATATGTATATATATAGAACAATAATATTTATAAAATATCAAAATTTAAAATTTTTATAAACCGTATCCCATCCAAACCATAGAAATCACTTTAAAATAATTTAAATATAGACCACAGTGCCTGTATAAAATTTTCTATCCTATGGTCAAGTGATACGGATATTTACCATTTCAATCCGCAATTTAAAAATAAAATTTGCGGTTGTATATCATTTCAAACCACAATCCCGAATGAAATGAAAAATGCATGATAACTTGTAGTTTAATGATATACAATAAAACATCCATTCACCCATCATCAATCAAAATTATTTCAAACATCATCAGTTTAACAACCATCAATGTATATATAATATAACAAGAAATAATTGACAGTTATTAACTAACATTTTATATTCAATTAAATTTATAACTGTTTAACTAGTAGTTTATATGCAAATAAATAAATTCTAACTGTCAATTAATATGCAATAAATGAATTAAATTGACAGTTAAATTAAATAAATGTGAATTAACCGATATGTTGAATAAAACATGCCAAACAATCATAAATAAATTTCTACTCATATCTAAAATAAATTTAACAAACATAAAAACTTTTAGAATTTGTGAGTGGGTTAAAACACTCACCTTTTGAATTTAAATCGAATTTAAATTCAATTTAAACTCAAAAATCCAACGGTATCCAAATCTGTCCAAACCAACGTCATCAGATCTGGAATTTAATTACGATCCTAACAAAAGAAATTTCGTGCGAAACGGGTAACGTATGAAAAAGGTGTTCAATTTTAATGAGTTGAAACAAAAATTAAATAAAACAAAATTAAACAACAACCTAATTAAAGCTTGCCACGTCATAAAGCTTCTTCTCAACTCACGTATGCTCGTCCAGGGAATGAACCCATTTCAACGCACGCCCTCCCCATCTTTGACCGTGCCTTTAGACCGCCCCAGGCCACCAGATGGTGACGCGCCTCCACCATTACGACTTCCCTAGCCGAGCTCTCTAATACCCAGAAACCAATTTGCAAATAGTCGCTCCAAATCAAAATGCCCAAATTGACTTAGGTTTCGAATTTCCTGATTTTGACCGCGATTTGCCGCTGACTCGAGTATCGATTTCGAAAACAGAGACTGCGCGTAGATTCGTATGGATGAAATCTACAACATATATTTTTTTTTGGAATTTTTCCGAGATGTTTGAATTTTCATTTGAAATTTGAATAGAAATAGATCTAGGCTTGCATCCATTTGAGGAGGAGAAGGAGTTGAAGAAAAGAACGTATAGACAAATGATAGAAGATGGAGGCTAGGGTTTTTTTGATCGTCTATTTATAGATAGATCGCAAAAGAATAGGTGTGCACGAATTTTAACGTGCAAACGGAAGTGGTCCCAAAAGATAAATAATATTAATTACACACGTTACGGATTTAGGAAATAAATAAATTCCTTATCATTTACATTTTATTTTAACGTATATACAAATGTAAATCTAGAGTTTCGTTTACGTTTCAAAATATATCCACAATTTTATTAATTTCCAAATTGGTCTAAACAAATTTAGATGTAAATTAAAAGCTGATAAGTCTATCCATTGCAGTGTTAATTTCTCCACTTCCTTATATTTAGAAATTATAAATTAAGTTTTCAAAAATCTATTTTTGTTTTTCAAACTTTTATATACTCATCTTTTACTAGTAATAAGGATGCATTAACATTTGTTCATGGTTTCACCTTATTATCCTCACCTTCCATTTTAATTTTCAATAATTACAATTGTTGAATGTTGATACTTTAATTAAATTTATACATCTTGCTTTCTATAATCTATATCAACAAATGGTCCAATTATAAATAGAATTAGCATTAACTTCATCTTATAGGATTAACTACTCCAATTACAAAACAAATCTACGCTAACTGCACGATTTAAGTCAATTTTGTAATTGAGTCTACATTAAACGTTATAAATTATAAATTGGAACCTCAATAAATTCGCTTATTGATTTAAAATCTTTCTATTCAGTAAATAGACATTTTATGGGTATAAATAACATTTGAATTATAACACATATCATTAGTGCATGCTTCATTTCTTATAAACTCCCCTTTATTAACTAGAACACATTAACCAAAACAAAATAATTAATTTAGATTTATTTCAATCGATTGTCATTCTTAACTTAACATACTCAAAATGGTTAACCTAAATAATTTTTACCATTTCACATTCAAATTCACTTACAACCATCATTACAACAATGTTGCCATAGATTTAGATTTAATTAAGTAAATTAGATAAATGGGTAAAGTTTGTAATTATCACTAATGCCAAATATATATGCATTAATTACTACTTATTATTATGAATTCATTTATTAATTTACTAGTTGCCTTTGTCTTCTTATATCCTATTTACTACCAAACTTTCTATTTAGTTATAGTTTATCAATATATATATACCTAGGCAAATCAAGTTCTTGTCTTTTCTGTTATTTCAATTAAATCGGGTATGCACAAATAAACTGTTTATTAACTTATTCTTACAAAATTATTTACATGCACTCAGTTACACCTAATTTAATGCATTGATTTTCATTTATAAATTAAAGGTTTTTCCTTTAAAAGCTTTTATTACTAACCATACTCCAACCTCTACAGGACATTGATTTATTAAATTTGCACTTATTATGCATACTTTTAGCAACTCATATATACTTTGCGTCTATTCCCCAAATTTCACATTCTATTGTTACATAATTTGCATTGATTACTATTTATTATTATTGCTTTACTGATAAATTAGATATTTGCATTGGTTTTGCTTATGCTAAATTAATTTCCCATAATAAATAAGGTTTCAAAACAATCAATAACATTTCCTTAGCCCAAACCCCGTTTACCAATTATTTTCCTTCAATAATTCATGTTGCTATAAATACGTACATTTACACTTTATAGTTATTCTAATATACCTATTCCAACACTCTTAACCCTTATCTTTACTTTCACCCACTTGTAACATAAATTTTTATTTTCAAATTTATTCCCATTTACGGTTAATCAATGTTATTTTACATTAACCAATTTTTAATATTCACCTTTAATTTCACATCTTCAAAGTATATCTAGGAAAAATCTTTCCACCACTTAATTTACTGAATCTTATGCTGTCTTACTATAAATATGTTTTAAATTACCATTACTGTACATTCAATTACTATCCAAAGTATTTATTCATAAATCAATTCGATATATACGTTTGTTTCCTTTTATTTGATTTATACCTAGTATACATTTTTCTAAATCCTGTTTCATTGCCTTCATTAAATGGTTATCGCATTGAGATCAAATTTATTAGCTTATATCGCATTATTACCATTAATTAAAATTGGCTTAATTTTTTTTTTTATTCAATACTCTAAATAAATAACATATTATTCCATAATTACTCTTGTTTTCACATATTCCATTCAAAATTTAAACCACAATATTTACATTATTTTATTGAATTGGAAATCTCATTTTAAATTGTTAACTTTTAATAAGAACAAATGGCAACACCAAATTCCTAACATTCATTTTATTAAAAATTATGGAAAATATGACAAATTTAGTTAACGAAATTTTCGGGTCGTTACAGGGCCCATATTCATTAATCTATGGTAACACTTTTACCATCCAATGGCAACACTTTGCCTGTTTATTACCACATTTAACATCACGTACTACAACATTATATCATATCAATGGCAACAACTTTTGCAATTTAAATTGGAAATGTACTGCAACATTATACTACTGCAACATTATATCATATCTATGGCAACATTATACTGCAACATTATACCATATCTAATGAAAACATTACACTACAACAAAGAACTTTTCATTTCAGATTAACTAGCAACACAAGTTTTACTTAGTCAAGTACAAAATAACAAACATACTGAAAAACATATCCAGTGTATTCATAGTTATAGCCAGTACATACTAAATTCTACTTATTAATAGTACATTCATATTTGCGAGCCTCCAGTGCCATTAGTGCCATCAGTGCCTCTAGTGCCTCCAGTGCCTCCAGTGCCATCGCTACAGACGGTCGCACAAAGCTAAATATGATCGCCTTTACATATTACTATTAAATCCCTACAACGCTAAGCATCAAGGAATCTACAGAACTAGCTCTATTTAAATTAACTGTTATCTTCTCAGAATGATCAAGCATTTTGGAAGCAAATGTTTGTGAAAGTTCGCATGTGTAGGAAGCAACAAGATTAATTGAGCCCATGTGAATTAGATCCCTATTTTTCTCTAAGAAACTTGATGTGTCATAGACAACCTGAGAAGAAGATAAATATTTGATTGTGTGGCACAAAAAAAAAAATCAGATATAGATGATAGGATATAGAAGCAACCTCTCCTGCATAATGATTAACACTGAATGTTTTCTCTCTTCACTCCTGAAGCAATAGTTGCAATTAAGATGTTGCTTCAATTTGTTTGCGAATGTAAGATCTGTAGCATTTGGAAACGTAGACTCTTCATCCAAGAGTCCTAAAGGCTTCTGCATAAGTATTAGATAAGGATGAATTACAATAAGATATATATAACTATGGGACATACAAAGATGGATAAATTGGTATGGAAGATTGCTATTATAATGGGATAATGATGCAATAGTCTCTTCAAAAATCACTAGCTCAAGCCGCTAAGTGGTATGATGTTCCAGACAGATCTGGAGATCATGGGTTCGTACCCCTGAGAAATCAAAATGAGTACTATGCTTGAATTAAGTATAACTCTTGTTATTAAAAAGGAAAAAAATAGTCTCGTTATGATATAGAAAGTTGAGACAGAAGCTAGGTGGACAGAAAAGCACGACCTTCCAACAGATGCAGTGTAATTTATAAAAGTATGCCAGAATACTTACTTTCTCAAAAAGTCTTAAGCAGTCTTGATTGTCTTCATAATCTACCTTTCTCCAGTCTATACCATCTTGAATATATTCCTATGTAATAGTAACATAACAATATAAGGATATATGTTAGCCACATAACAGGGAAAAAAACAATAATAGCATTTGGGTTAGAATATTTTGGTGTAGTAAGAGAGAAATAAAATCAAAACTAAATATATTATACCTCTTGTTGAAGCTTAAAGAAATGGCAATTAAAATGTTGTTGTAGCCTCTCATTTGCATAATTTATACAGAACTGCTCGAAGCTATATTTCTGCAATATTGAAGTAGTTTTATTACTACTACAATTCAGATATTAAAAAATAAAAAACAAAGATAGAGGGATGAGTATGTAATATACTGTAAACTTACATCAAATAATTCAAAACCATATATATCAAGAATGCTGATAGATCTTCCAGTTCGTCCCTTACCAACTTTAAGCGATTTATTGATTTGATCAACTAACCATTCAAATAGGCTGGCATAGATTGATTTTGCCAATGCATCTTTTGCATCGATAGCCTTAAAAGAGTAATTAAAATGAATTTGAATTCTTAATATGAATTATATGATAAATATCTGGAATTTCATCAAAGAAAATAAACCGAACCTGGGATAGTGTAAGTTTTTGGAAAATATCTTCCTCTCTAATTCTCATTTTCCGACTAGATAAAGCCGTTTTGAAACCTTTTATGTCACACCCGAGGAGTTTGGCAACAGTGCGAGAAGCTGTTAACATTCATAATAAAGAAGGTAATGAGAGTAAGTAACACAATTTTAAGTTACGATACATCACTATTGTTAATGACTAAAAGAAGCAATTTAAACTACGGTCCAATGAAAAGACATCAATACCCCCAACACATTCAGTTGTGGTTCCGTGAAACATTTCAACCATGGTTCCAACCACTTTGTATAAAATTCACTACTGTTCATTGTTTAACTATCACCAACACGTGCATATATGCACATATCATGCGTGTCATACACTGGTTTCTATAATGGAAAGTTTTTAAAGTTGTTTGTTTAAAACTACTTCCAAACTTATTCAATTATAAATATGCACAACATTAAGCTTAGGACAAGATTTTTCATTCAATGATTGATATATGCATTTACATGCACGCATATGCATGTGCATCTATACATATAAAATGATGCTAACCTTCATCGGTCACAACTTCAACATGGTTTTCATTATCCCCCACAGAAAAAGAAATGTTGCCCAACCATAATACTATTGCAAGCATTCTCATGTAGTAGTACTTTCTGTCATGCCTTTTCAATTCAGATCATAGCATGCTCTGTCACACTCCTTTGTACACTTTCAGTCCACTTCACGCAGCTGGGCTTCTCAAGGCACAATAGCTCACAGCCATTGGCATATTACAATTATTAGCGACTTTAGTCTATTAATTTGTCCCATTTTCCTTGTCTAATTATAAACTTAATTACCTAAAATCTAAATCTAATTGTGGTCAATTATTATTTATTTTTACCCCACCTTAAGAAAAATAGAACATTTTATCCCCGTGCAGTTATAATCTTCTGAACAGAAATTGTTTTATATCAGTGTTATCTTTTCCACCTTCTAATAAAAAACTTCAGGCATACTTTAAATTAATACACGACATTCTCACAAGTCTAGTGTTTTAGTTATATGGTAAAGAGTATGGTTGTGCCATTTGGCAAAAAATCCAAAGTCAGTATCACATTAACTAAACCCACTAAAGAAAACATAAAACACCAAGTTTAAGTCCTGTTAGGTTTGAACCTTCAATTTTAGGTTTTAGTAACAATCAAAAAGTATTGGATTTCCAAAATAACCATGTACCTGATAAAAAGCTAGAACTGAGAAGTGGAAATTTACAGGCACGAATCCAATAAATGCCTATGGACAAAAAGTAAATGAACGAGGGTTGAATGTGGAATTTAACTGAAGGACAGATACCTGGTAATTAACTGAACTATAACCCTAGGCCGACCACCAAGATCATCTTCATGCTCATCGTATTTAAACTAGTCTGCAACAACCAGCTCCATTAAAGTGGCATTGGCCTTGATCTATAATATGTTTAAAAAAGGAAGCTCTGATCAATTGTATTTAATTTTATATCAAAATACCTTTACAATTATAAAAAGAACTGTAACATAAGAACGTTAATTACTTTATATTTTGCTTTTTGTTTCATGCAATAATACATATTTTTAAAGTACTGTAAAACTAGTGAATCATCATTAAAATGTATAGCTATTGGAAATTAAAAGTGCCTCAAAATAAATATATTCCAAGAGAGCACGTTTGGAATTTGAAAAATGACCAGTAGAAAACATAATTCGGCTAAACCATGACAATAACCTTCCCCTTAGATCCATTATTGAATTACTAAAACAAGAAGAAGAAAAATGTGATAGTTCTATACAGTTACTCTAGATGAAGACAAGCTATCCTTGTGTTTCTGACGCAAACACTACAATGAAAGACGCTACTCTATTTTGTTTTGATGCAAAAGAGTGAAGGTTTTGTATAAATATTTGCAAATCTCTAACCATTTGTTCCCAAGCTATTAGGATAACAATAAGATAACATAATGCCAGCTAAATCAAGTTCGTGGACCAAAAATTAATTAAATTAACATAGCATAATTTAGCCCATGACTTTATACTTATGAAATGGCTCATATGTTTATTTTATCGGAACGAAGTTCAACATTATTCTAACTTAATCTACATTAATATATCAACGTACCAGAAATATCAAGCAGGTGGACAGTGATTTATATAAATCATCCATGGCATGTATACGATTTTCGACTTTCACATGCTCCAGCCACTGCCTTCTGTTGTCGTCGCAACCACCACTACATATCCCTCTGCCTACTACAACCACCCATCATAAACATTCCCTACCTAACAGTACAAACGACACATCCCCATATCACTGCTGCAACATTATCACTCCTCCACCATCAATCACATACCCAACATTACCCAGACACACCATTACCAACTCCAAACCAATACAATACATATCAAACTTACCAGATAACCTCCTACCTTGCTGCTACCCTCCTCCAATCATCAATCCACTGCTTTATCACAAACAAACTGCCTACTGCCCTATCCTAACATCATCTGCCTGCTCCAAAATTTCCTTGACCACCTCTACATTCTCTTCGCTGGCAATAGTGCACATTCTCTGTTTGCACTGAACCACTACTGCAACATTCACAACATCAGACACCAACATCAAAATGGTGCAACAACCTTCCTGCTTCATCAGTTCATCTCTGTCCTACCACCACCAATTGCAACTGTGAACCATCACCAAAACCACCAATAGCCGCAACCAAATCCGAGAACAAATCGAAAACCCAATTGTTTCAACCAACCGCCACAGAAAAACAAACTCTTACATCACCACAACCCATGACCTTCAGCACAAATTCCACAACTCGAAACCCAATCCACCGTCACCTGAATTCGTATCGCATGAAAGCAATGAATTCATGATAGGCAAGAATTGAATTTTGATTTCAGAAATTTGATTTTGAATCGTATTTGGATATTCACGAAATTGAGAAGTTTCATTTTATAATAACGTGAATTAAAGAAGTTTGAGAGGTTGAGTGGCGGAATGCGTATTTTGTTTAAGTGTTTGAGTGAAACCCTAACTTTTGCCGCTTTGTTTTTGCTTCATGCTTTACAAATTATTTCAGCCCGCTTTTTTTTTTCAGCCCGCACTCATTTTTTATAATATTTTTATAAGTCTATAGCTACTGCAACATAGTGTTGATATCTATGCTAACATCCTGAAGCTAATGTTGTAATAGACAAAAATTCGAAATTAAACACTGCAACTGTATTGGAAGCAAGGTGAGAAATTCTCACTCGATCGAATCTGTTTCGATTTAAATTTTAAATAGTTAGATTTAAAATTGCTTAAATTTGTAAATAGAGAATTATAAGTAATTTGCTTATAATTTGGATTTTGGCGTATAAATAGCTGTAAGGAACCGATTCTTCGACTTCCGAAAATCGACATTAATACGTCCACTGTATTAACTTCCGAGCAATCGAATGCCGAAAAACCGAACCCTTAGGGTTTAAGAAGAAGAGGTAGAAGAAAGAAAGAAAGAAAGAAGAAGCAACAGAAACAATACCAGAATCTCACAATCGCAGTGGAACAACATATAATAGATAAATGAATAATCTTTAAATCAAAAGAGCTGTACATTTTATACATTACATCATATTACATTACATTATCATAGTTTACAACAACAAACAGCAGAAAAGAAATACTATATACTATTTATATGCCACGCCATCCAGCATGCCTCTAGATCTCTATCAACAACTCCTGAATTCCAGAATGACCTGATAACCTTACTCTAGAATGCCCGTGTGGAAAATGATGGGCACCTAGAGTTTAGGAAGGGAACAATAAACTCCAGGTCAGTCATGTGACTGGTGTGATAACTTAAAATAGTTATTCTTTAAAAACAAACAAAGAAATATTTTAAAATAGATCTGCAATGCTTTTTGAAAAACAAAACTATCATAAGGCCTCCTGCCACACACACGATGCAAACGCGGAATTGGAGGAGATTTCTCCTTATGATAGTCAAACATGCTTGATATGCAAATTTCATTGATATTATTACTATAAGTGCAAAGTGCAGGAAACATTTCAAAAGTATGATATAAATCTTAGCCAACATACGACCATTATCGTACGCCTACGATAACTACCATGTTCAATTGCAGGTTACCGCCACATTCTATGGCAGGTTATACAACTAAAACCGTATAGGGCTCGTGTTGTTTCTATGGATTTCCAACAAATGGTCAGCCCAAGGAACTTCCCATTGCCACATGGGTATGCCTCTGGAAGGACGCCCCGAGAACCTAACCGGACCTCTACCAACACAAGGCCGGTTACCTCTAGCTAGGTAACTACTAACAAGAGTATGCCAACCCCCGGTCGTAACCGACCTTTATCCCGGGATTCACCAACAACCACAAAATAATAGGTTTGCAGCAACAACATAGGTTAAGTATCTGGGCTCGATACCTTGATACCACCTCTATACAGAAGGAAATGTACATACACTAAGGGGGCGCTATCCCCTAATAACCTTGCTGCATCTTTCATGTTTTGACCATTACCGGGGTGTGAGGTTCGACGAAGTCTCGTCCACAAAGCTACGCTTTATACAAAAGCCACGCATTGATCAATAAATGATCAACAGCACTCAGCATGCCACGTTACCAAATTGGGAATATATCACTAGTAACCATCAACTACATTACCTCTAAGTTCATACGTCTCAGAGAAGGGTGTTAAGCTAAGAGAATAAATTCTCTACCACCAACAAAAATGTATTTGATAGAAACCAGCTTTACATCTCAAATTGTAACGTCAGACACACATCCATACAAGTCCGTTGGATAGAGAGATCTGGATGCTCTCTACAAGTTTCGTTTAGGATGTTTCTTGTATCGATTGATGGATTTGAAGAAAATAGAAGAGAAAGAACAGAAATTCTCGGCCATTAAAAATTAGGGCCGGCGGCTGAAGATTGAAACTAGGGTTTTGGTGAAAATATTAACTTTCCACAAATTAACTTTTAATTCAACTTTAGAAGTTCTATAACATCATTCTAACTCCAATAATGTTTAATACAACTTTACAAATCAATTTTAATCACATTAAACCCAATTTCCAATTATCGATTTAATTATGCAATTAAATCACTATTTCGAAATAAAATTTATTCGACTTAAAAATTTTAATTGTTAATATTTAAAATCAATTAAATATATGAATTTCAAATGACAGAAAATCTAGCTCGTTACAAAAATCAGCATAGCTATCGTTACATTGTAGCTAGCAACATCTTGTATTTTCGTTGCAATAGGTCGTATATGGCGTAGTGAGATAAATCAATACGATATAAAACATTATGTTACCACTAACAAATAAACCTCGTATATAATACACTCATACTCATTCTAGGGTGTCACTTACGCGATCTCAAATGAGTAGCCCTGCCAAAGCCAAGGTTCTCGCTTAACCTTTAGCTCTGATACCAAATGTAATGACCTGCCTTTTTGACCCTAGAAGTCGACACTAATACATCCACGGTATTCATGTGCCGGACAACTAAGTGCCGGAAAGACAGATTGTGAAGGGGGAAAAAGGAGATAAAAGATAGAAGAAACTAAAAAAATCATAGAATCTCACAACGCAACGGAATAATAAATACTAAACAACATAGTACTTTACAAAGTCATTTTAAAAAATACATCAGAGTTACACTAATATAATTCTAACCTAGGACAGTTATAACAGCATGTCCTTATACATTAGATATGGAGTACATAATATATGGTGGAAACAAGATAAAAACTAGCTATCGACGGAGCCTCCTGCTTCGAGCTCCTCCAAAATGCATCCGTGGAAAAACCAAAACTACTTGGCTGCTCATAAAAATTTGAGAACCCAAGAGTTCTAGGGAAAGAAAATAAAACTCTGGGTCAATCATGGGTCTGGTTAGAGTAAATTCAAACTACTTAATTATTACTTTTAAAACTCCTTCGAAATCAAAGGTATCTGGTAAGACCATGCCGCACATAAACATGGACGGGTTTTGCCTTACGACAAACAATTTTTTTTTATAGAAAATCCAGTGATACTATAATAATGCCTAAAGTACAAATACTTACTAAAATACACGAAATTGTTACATTAATTAAATTCCAACATACTAGGTTCTACAATCAAAACCATAAAGACACGTATTGGAGAATGGATTCCATACTATGACCAGGTAAAGAACTACCTCCAAGGGTACATATCTAGGAAAATGTATAGGAATGATGATATCTTCTTTGTTTGTCTTTCTCTCTCTTTCAAATTTTGGGGACGAAATTTTCTTAAGGGGGAATCTGTAACATCCCCAAATTATCAATTTAAAATTTGTAGTTTATTTGAATTTTTGGAATTCAATTTGAAGATAATTTGAATTAATTTTAAAATTGACAAACAAATGAAATATTGAGTTGTTTATCTATACATATGTATATAAAATGGATTGAACTTCAAATTTGAATTCGAATTTTTAATTTGAATTTGAACTTGAACTTGTATTTGAATGTAAATTTAAAGTGAGATATCTTAAGTAAAATTATTTGGATTCAAATACATTAACATATGTGTATAATTTATAAATTAGTATTAAACCTTTTCTTTTAAAACGATTGTATAAATGTAAAAGGAGAATGTAATCATTTAAATAAGAAAGAAAATAATATAAATACTTCTATTTAAAATATTTTCTTATGTATGAATCAACAAGTGTTAGGATCATAGGAGAATGAATTAACAAGTGTTTAAATCCTAAAAAGTGAATAAGACAAGTGTCGTCTCTTTTGATTTTAATTTTTAAGAAAATCCATAAAAGAAATTTAAGCTATCACTCTAATTCCTTTCACTTTTTTATCTCATTTTCAAAAACAAAAGAAAGAGAAAAAAAAATCCGAGAAGCATCACATTTTCAAATCATAAATAAAGCAAGTTAAAACCAAATTTACAAACTAGAAGAAAAAAGAACAACTTCTTCAATTCAAAAAAATATTAGGGCCTGGAATTTCATTTCTGTCCCAAAATCAAGTGAAGTAGTTTTAGAACATCAAACAAACACTCATCAAAGCTTCATCATGTAAATAACAGGAATCAAGCATTGTAAAATCAAGTCAGTAAACAACAAATTAAGGCAAGGATCTTTCTGGTAGACTAAACAAATAAAGATTGCAATTTCCAGACATCAACACTCAACTCTTCTATGTTTTTATAAACTGAAGGTAATTTCTTTTAAAAATTTGAGTTATAGTTTGTTAAGTAATCAAGAAAATAAACACATTAGAAGCTAAGCAACTTTGAATAACTAGTTGCAGGAAAAAATTTGAGGATCAAGTTTAAAATAGCATTCCAGTTTCAAATAGTCAACTTCCTCTCTGCTTCTATTTTCTGCTCTCAGGCTAATAGGTGAGTAAATCATTCAAAGCCCTGATGTTGATCTGTTGTTTGAATGTATGATGTAGGCAAGTTTGAATATTGTTCTGCATGCACAAAATTTGTGAATATGTGCATATTTTTTCCTGTGCATGTTTAGTATAGGTTTATTAATCCTGTTCTAGTTCTAGGTTTTAGAAAAACCTATCAAAACACTAAATTCTTTATTTCTAGCTTTTGTTAGATTGAAGTATTGAAATAAAAAGTGTTCACATTCACTAAAACCGACATTTAAAAATAATTTTATGAACTAATATCAAGAATATGGTTCTGGAACAAGAAAAGGTACTGTAAGCTCCATTTATAATTAAAATTTGATTTCCTCGATTATTCGATTAGATTATATAATCTAGATCATCTTTGAAAATATTGATTTTTAAGATTAAAGTCAAGATTTTTAATAATGTATTCAATGAGAAATTTAAAGATGAATGTGTCATGGTTTTTTATGGAATTCTGATGATCGGTGACGATGTACAACTCGCGATCATGGCAGTTGCATGCATGATGGTCTGGGGTCATCGAAAAATTGTAGAACAAATTTTTAAATCATCGTGGTAGTTGTAGATCGTAAAACTAGGGTTTAAACCTATTTTTCTATAAAGGTCGAAAATTTGGTTTCTGCGACGTTGTTGATCGACGGGAGTCGATCGTGCCAGCACCGTTACAAGCATCGAACATTGGTGGAGCTTGGGGTGCGATCACGTGACTGTTGATGGCCTGAGGTGGGTGATCGAAGCGTTTTTGTGATGATCGGTTTTGGCTATAGTTTGGGTCGATAGAAAATTTTCGATTACGTCGACGTGATGGGTTTCTGGGTGCTCGTGGGGTTCAGGTGGATGGTCATCGACTCGATGTTGGCTAGAGCTTCGATCGAAGGTGGCGATTCCGGTTGTGCATGTGCACAGCGAATCGATGGGTGTCAGTGGTTGGTAAAATGAAGGACAAAGTTCGACTCGAAGCAAGTATCGGGAAGGAACGTGTGATAACTTGAGTCAGGCCTTAAGTAGAATTATCAATGCGTCGGGTTAGTACTTAAGGATATTTTAAGTTTGAAGAAAAATTAGAGCTCGGGTCGAATTTTGATAAAACCCGAAGCAAACAAGCAAAGTTCTCGGGGTGACTCGAAGCTATTCTCGAGATTAATATGTAAAATAGTTGTTATTTTTAAAATTTTCAAACTTTCAAACTTTTTAAAACCCATGTTTTCAAAATGATGATTTGATTAAAGTTTGAATGAATTAAAGATTTAAGTTAAATATTTTCAAAATAATTAAATTTTAATTTATTTAAAATGGATACATTATTTTATAAAGGTATTTATATTTAATACATAATGTAAATAAAACGGGGTAATTAAGATAGAATGTTGTTTAAACTAATCCTAATCGTTTTAAGAAACTAATGTAAGTAAGATGGTTTATTAAACAAATTCTAAAAGATAACCAAAGTGATTAATAAAGATAAAATGATTTATCTTTTAATTTATTAAGTAATTAAGGATTTGTTAATTTAATTATTTTAAAAGTAATTATTTAATATTAAAGATTAATTTAATAAATAATTAAGTTTAATTAATTTTTAATTAATTAAGGAGTAATTAATTAATAAAAGTAACTAAGAGTTAATTAATTAACAATTAAGGGTCAATTAATTAAGATAAATAATTAAGGAATGATTAATTAATGATATGATTAAGACTTAATCAATTGTAATTAATGATAATTAATCATTGATTAAAGATTACTAATGAAAGTAATTATATGGTTAATAAATTTAAAACCACACGATTTATTTATCTTAACTGAAGATGTTTGATTGTTATTGAATATTGTGTGTTGGATTGATATTTCTGATATGTGATGTGATGCTATGTAATATGAAATGCTTTGTGCTGAGCTGTGATATTTGTGATGAATATACTTCTGTGTTAATGTGAAAACCCATTGACCCTTAAAACGACAATTGAATTTCGATGTGACAGGGAGTCAGATTCCAGTTGGTTATCCGAAACCCACATCGAACCCTGAATATGAATCTTTATGATTGATACATCCACGTGTTTTTAAAATTAAGCGCTCACTATTTGGTTTAGCCGGGAGAGGACCTTTGTTTCATATAACCCATTCCGAATATGTGATACGACGAAATGGATAACATTTGAAGACGGTGGTGAAGACCGAGCGTCTTCGAGAACGATAGGATAACCTGTCGAATAACTCTGCACTAAGTTGCTTTAGTATAGAGATCTCCATATGTGATGGGAAGTCTGATCGGGATTGTGGATGCTCGAATTGCAAGGGCTTCTTCGGAAGTGCCTTCAGTTCTGTTCGAACCAGGAACAGACTTGTATGGTTGTATGTCTGACATTACAATTTGAGATATAAAGCTGATTTCTTTCAAATACATTTCTATTGGTGGTGGAGAATTTATTCTCTGAGCTTAACACCCTTCTCTGAGACGTACGAGCTTAGAGGTTATGTAGTTGACGGTTATAAGTGATATACTCCCAATTTGGTAGTGTGGCATGCTGAGTGCTGCTGATCATTTGTTGATCGAAGCATGGATTTGTGGAAAAGCGTAGCCTTGTGGACGAGACTTCATAGAACCTCATAACCCGGTTATGGTCGAAACAGGAATCGTGGCAGCAACATTATTTGGGGGTAGCGGCCCCTGAGGGTATGTCCACTTCCTTTTGGACTATAAGTGGTATCATGGTATGGAGCCCGGATATTTACTTTGTGGTTGCTACAAACTTATTGTTTTGTGGTTGTCGGTTGTGAAGTGCTTCGGTTAAAGGTTGGTAACGACCGGGAGGTGACATACTCGTGTTAGTAGTTACCTACTTATAGAGGTAACCTGGCCTTGTGTAGCAGCGATCCGGTTAGGTTCTCAGGGACGTCCCTCCAGAGGCGTTCCATTTGGTGTGGGAAGTTCCTTTGCCTGACCATTTGTTGGAAATCCAAACAAAACATACGAGCCCTGTACGGTTTTAGTTGTGTATCCTGCCATGCAGCATGGCGGTAACCTGTTACAAAGCATGGTAGCTATAGTAGGCATACGACGAAATGTGGTATGTTGGCTAAGATTAATATTATACTTTCGAAAATGTTTTCACACTATGCACTAATAATAATATCAAAAGAGTTTTCTCGTATTAAGCATGTTTGACTATCATAAGAAGAAATCTCCTCCAAGTCTGCGTTTGCATTGTGTGTGTGGTGGGAGGTCTTATGGTAGTTTCATTTTCCAAAAGCATATTGGTTTTCCTTTGTAAACTGTTTTTGTTTCAAACAACTGTTTTTATTTACTCATACCAGTCCCATGACTGACCCGGAGTTTATTGTTCCTTTCCTAAACTCTGGGTTCCCATAATTTCCACACGGGCAGCCTAGAAGCAGGTTATCCGTATTTTTGAGCTAGCTTGGATTGTGAAGTCCTTCGGATGCTATCGGATTTTGGAAAGCTTTTGGATTTGGTAATCTTTTGAAGTGTTGGAATTTTGAAGGCCTTATCGAAGTGAAGTATGTTGAAACTTGTTGAAGTTTTCTTTTGTCATATTATTGTGGTATCATATGTGTATCACTCTGATATTAATGATCGATGATGTATGGATATTGTATCATGTTGTATCTGTATTGTGATCAATGATATTCATTTTGTTTCTGCTGTTCATATTCATCTAATGTTGTTATAAGCTCCATCCGAACTGAAGTTCAACGCTTGAATCTACGACATCGAATACAAGTGAGGTATTTGATGTCGAATTTTAATTGCTGGATTTCGGGTTGTGACAATAAGGTTACTAGTTAATAATCAAATATGCTTTAAATAATTTAAAATAAATAAATAACCTGTTTCTAGAATATTTTTAACACTTTTAAAATTACAAAGTTAAAAATTAAAAATCCTCTTTTTTAAACAAGCCCAATTCCTCGATTCTAATTTCATTCCGTAAATTTAGAAATCTTACTTGAGTTCCAGCATAACCAATATTATATTTATTTCCAAATTTCACTTCTATCCTTCCAATATGTTAAAAAACTCAATTTTAAAACCCTTCACATTTATACAAGAACCACTTAAGGATTTATTATTCAAAAATCCTTTTTATATATTTTATTCCAAAATCCCTGTTCACAATCTTGCGGAATAGTTAAATACGATTTCAAAACCTATTATTTTATCCAATTAGTTTTTCCAAAAATCTATATAAATATTTTACTTCAAAATCCTTATTTACAATTCTTTACCAATTTAAGACCATATTTTATTAGTATTTAAAAATACCAAAATTCAGGCCAAAACTGTCATATCATCCAATCAATTCAAAACACACAATAACCTATCACAGATTATTCCAACCACAAATATATCATAATATATGATAAATTCAATATTTTTGAGGAATCCAGTTGGATACCTCCAACCTATTTTCCCGACATCCATAGATGTCAATACAACATAAAAATACCAATGCCGCTTCGAGGTAGAATATCGCGGTATATAGGGTCATCCGCTATTATAGGGGGAACATAGGGTCTCGTCCCCAATATATATGTGGGAATATCAATCACTCCAGTATATATACTACTACATATAACATCACATTCAAGTGACAATAATTTATCAAATCAACCAATCAATCATTTATTAATTTTAACTATTTAAATTTAATATCATCAGTCCAAAATTAAGTGAGATTAACTCACATTGTGTTTTCAATTCGCCAAACGTTCAAATTTTAAACGTCTCCAGATCTATTCCACAGCGTAGTGCTCGTCGCCATGATTTTATCGCTGCTTGTTTCGTCTGATTTCGACCTCGTTTGACAAAGCTATGAGTTTTCTAAAAATTTCAATATAAATTACATAAATATTTTCTTTTTTTATAATAATACTAAAACGAAATCTTGCCGTACGATCTTGGTCAAACAAATCACAGTCGTTCCCTTTCCTTCCCCTCTCCTTCAAGTTCACCCCATGGATCGAGCAAAACCCATCGTCCGCCTTCATAAATCCACCGTCGCGACCACCACGTTGCCCTATCGGATGACCGATGACGACCGTTACGAAGCCCAAGGCGAGCCCCACCTTGGGCCAGAGGCCGACCAAGCTCGGTCATCTCCACCATGAGAAAAATGCACATGAACAGCTAGCAAACGTGACCAAAATCCGACTCCAAATGACGACATAGCTCAGATCCACAGTTGGATCTGTAGTATTCGACACGCCCTACGACCTTCCAGTTAGGAATATTTACTAAAACTTTATGAATTGAAAGAGATTTGAGGTGGAAGATGATAAAATTTCGGCCATTGAAATAACCAACGACGGATGCATATGAATTGCTAGGGTTTAATGTTGAAATAGTATATATGGGCATAAATATATATTATTTTATTATTATTTTTAAAAATTGCATGCTTTTTCGAATGAACTCCAACCAAGACGTGTCATTAGGCATTTATAATGTTCTACCTCTATTTCGAATATAGTGGAACAAGTTTCGAGGCCTAATTCGATCGTATGTGGAAGATCGCTTTTCAATCCCCTATGACCAAAAGATAACTCCAAACCTTATGATATTTGGAAATCCAATAGTAATAAACTATAATGGATCCAATGGAACTGGTTTCTTCGAATTACGAGACTGTGCTCCGGAAGGCTATTTAAACTCGTCGATTAAATCGAGCGATTTTCAAAATCAACGAAATTGCTTGAAATTTCAATTTTAAAAACTTACTAACTCCTTTATAATTCAAGCAGAATTTATATTCATATTAGAAATCATTTCGATTCATATTAAATCAAAATTCCATTATTTATACTGTTACTATATATATATATATATATATTATTAATTTCCACTATTAAATTAGTATATAAATTTCAAACTTTAAATTTATCGACTTTTAATTCCATTCAATGTCTATTACCATCACTCAAATTCAAACAGGGTTTAAAACAACTTAGAAATCATTCCTATTCACATCTAACTCCAAATTCCCATATTTACCCAAATTCAAATATTAAATTACTGTTTACAGAATCCGTTAATCGCTATATTTGAAATTCTAATCCATTTTACTAATTCAACCAAAACCTCCATATTCAAAATCAAATAATATTTCAAATTCAACATTTAAAAATGAATTAATGTTCAAAATCAAATGAACAAAATTACGGGTCGTTACATTTCCAAAGCCGTACATGGAGGATGGACAAGTTTAAGATGAATACCACGTTAATCCCTGATGTTGTTAACATAAAAATCACGTTTCTTTCTCGCTTTCTAGTAGGAAAAACAACGTTTCTTTCTGAAGTTGTTTACATTACTCCTACATGAATGTTAATTCCTCTTTGTCATTAAAAACACCTTACTTGAACAACTTGTTGTAATTCAAATATAGTAATCACTCAAACATAGTAATCACTTACTATTATTCAAAATAGACATTCAACATCGTTGTTAAGTCCTCTTCAAGTTCCTTGTTAAGTACTCACATTAATCATTCAATAATAGTAATTTAAATAAAACGTTAATTTAATAATCAACTTGCAATTTAAGCTGTTTAAACATAGCAAATAGAAGTTGTTCAAACACAACAATGTGCAAATAGGGCAGCAAATCACAAAGTAGAATTGAACTTAACAAATCAACTTTCTCGCCTGGTGAATGGAAAATAGTTTTTTTCCATTTTGTTAAGATCTTTACGGATCTCATCGATGATAAAATTAAACTTAATAAAACAAAATTAACAAAAAAATTACTGTACCGATATTTGGATCGACTTTCTGTCCCCATTAGAGTTTGATTTCGTTTTTCGTTGAAGCAAAGAATAGAGAAACATGAAGAACGGAAGGGGCCAGTAAAAAAATAAGCAGGATAATTTTGAATTGTAAAGAGGTAGGAATATTGAAAAATGGGGTATGATACTTTTTTCTGAAATAATAGGGTGGAAAACGACTAAAGGCGGAGCCCAAATAGAATTAATCTTCAAATAGACTATCATTTACTTCAACGACGCACCCAGTTATATGCTCCGATTTCTTCCATGTTGAACCGGTTTAATAGATCACCGTTGAAAGAGCATTAGGCAAACGAGGCCATTATGATTACGCTGTGAAAATAAGTTTGTCATGTATTCCTTTCTAGTTTTATGGAATATGGGTCAGGTTTTAGCCATAATCAAAGAGAAATTTCATGGTATTTTCCTGCCATAGTTTTTTTACTAGTGAGTATCCAGTGCTTCACACATGGGCATTGTTATAATCCGTGAATTATAGTACCAGCAGTGGAAAGGCGATGGTAGAACGGAACAATGATCATATATTGCATATACATGTTAACGGGCAGTGTAAATCGAATTCATATGTCAGCACAAACATGGTGTGTAGGTACAGTGGTATTGTAGGCTACACTGATAGTCATAAATAGTAATTTATGGTCGGATCCAAGTGTTATAAAAAAGACACATATATAATGCATACGAAAGCAAACAAAGTCAACTTCATACATCACGATGTACATGGAAAAAAAGGGGTATGGGGAAAAGGAGAAAAAAGAGTTGATGGCTACGATGAACAAAAAATAGTATGTACAGATAGAAAAACGTGAAAGCACCACAATTGAAATCATGAAATGGTACAAATTAATTTCTTTGCTTCTTCTCTCAAATTTTGATTCCGGTGGATGCTGCAGTCTACTGATCTTTGTCAACATCCTGCAGATGAGAGAAAAAACAGGGCTAAAGTTTGGAAGTATAAAACATGTAGAGGTAGCTGAAGGTGACGATATGAACTGAATATGCAATGTCGTAGTACTGATTTGAAAGTTGAAACAGTTATCAACAAGAGTATCCATATGCAGAGCAGTCAAGTAGGGTTTGATTTGGACAAATACGTGTGTCGTGAACTCATGCCGTAACGACCCGTAATTTCGCTACTTCGAAAATAAGAGATTTCATTCATTTTAAATTTAAAGGAATTTAAATCTTAGATAACAATGTTATATATAATAAATAATAATCAAGAAACCATTTATTCTTATAGTTAATAAATTAAAAACAATAAATTTGGATTTTTGAACAAATCGACAAAAGTTAAGTTTTGTTAATAATAAATAAAGGCTTAAATAAATGGATTTAAATATTTATTTAAAAAGGTAAATCTTATTAAAAACATCTAATATAGATAATAAAAGTACATTTATATATTTAAAAATACGTTAATAATCGTTTTACAAAAATAACCAAAATTTGTCACATTTTGTCAGTTTTACATACATAGTAAAAATAGAGATTTTGATATTAATTAAATATGATTTTAAAATATAAAGAGACATGTTCAAATTTATTTAAAGAAGAAAAAAGTTCATTTTAAAATTTGGTTTACTTCGATATATAGCTTAAGAAAAACGTTAAATTTTGACTGTAAAATTTATCGACAAAAACACCATTTTCAACCGAAAGAAGTTATCGACAAGTTGTTGCAACTTGATACATTTTCTAACATATAAATACAACTTAACAAATTATGTTACATGTTACATTTAACAAATGCACTTTGAAAAGTCAAAGTTTACAAATAATTCAAAAAGTACATGATTTGACAAAAGAGTGCAAAAGTAAACACAAAAGGACAACAAATCAAACCAAACATAATTCTTACTTTACTTTTCTTACTCCTTAAGTGAAAGTGATATAAAGCATGATTTGAAATGTGATGTTAAGTGTTGAAAAAAGTAAGGTTTCTTAAAAAGTAAGTAAATGGCATTTTGGTCATTTTACATAATAATATTTTATTCCAAACTTTTTCCTATAAATAGCCATGCATACCTCTTCCATTTTCACACAAATCATTCTCTTCTTCTTCTTCCTTTAATCTATTTTAATGGCTTCTCTCTTTAAGAGATGTGGGAGGGTTAAAAATAGTGGAGTGCTTAAGCACTAATCCACTTATTACTCTTTAACCTCTTCTTAATTCACTTTTTCTTCTTCTCTTCTAAAAAATGGCGCTTGGCCGTGAGAAATATGGAGCTGGGGAGGCATGGTCGAGATCAAAGAAAAGGTTGAAGCAATGGTCGAGCACTTGGAAAAGGTGGAAGAATGTTAAGTGGTGGTTTAGTGAAGCGTTGAATTAAATGAATATTGGTAGGAAGTTAAACGTTCTGGGTAAAGGTGAGAAATTCTCATCGCTTTTGAATTTATATTTTGTTTATGTTAAAACAATCACCTTTAAACCCTTATGACATATGAATGATTATTTGATTGTTAAAATGGATGTTTGATTGTTGGTTAGATGATTAAATTATGATAATATATTCCGTTATGGAATTAATAGTGAATGTTGAATTTGAAATTATATGTTTTGTGATTGGTTGAATGGATGTTATGTTAGTAATAAATGATGAATATTGGATATGTTCATTTTGATTTAAATAATCGCTTTGTTAATATGACCATATTTTAGTAATATGAATTTTTTTGGAAAAATAAGTCTCTTTTCATTTAGAAGTGAAATTAAATTTAAAATAAAAGATGATTTGAAATTTGAAGTGAAACGATTTGAAAAGGATAGTTAATTTGAAATTGAAATTGAGATGAATTGTGAAATTGAAATCAATTTTGAAAATTGAAGTTTAGTTTGAGATAGAATTGAAGTTTTAATTGAAATTATATTTGAAATTTAAGTTTTAGATGTGTTTAGTTTGAAGTTGGAATTGAAACTGAATTAAAATCGGAATTTCAAATTTAATATTAAAATAATGGGATTATAATAATATTATAAAATGGAAATAGTGAAAATACAGTTTAAATACTTTAAAAAGGTGAAATATTGATTTAAAATGATTTGTAATGATTTTATAAATATTAAAATTCAATTTGAATAGATTATTTCAAATATTGAAAAATAAGTTAAAACTAGGGGCGTTGTGCGCGATTTCACGTCGAAAAGTTCAAGTGATTGTATAGAGCGAAATATAGCTCGGAATTCTTCGAGATAAGAAAATTCCGGACTATTATATCCATATCTTCTAAACGAAGGAAGAAATTCAAAGTTTCATTCAGTAGGTTTTGAAATAAGTCCAAATCAATTTTCTTGAAAAATCGCGATAGTGCAGTTAATTTACCATAATAGGAAATTTTTTTAAATGAACGTTTTTAATTATGGAAAAAGATGAAATAAATTTGATAATTCTATCTAAATGATTTAAAAGGGATTTGGATTGGAAAATATGAGTTATCAAATGTTTAGAAGTTTTTTAAAACAAATAGGCTTATATAGCACTTTCCATAGCACTTTTCTGCTACGAATTCTATAACTTTTGGAATATGAGTTTAAATTTAACGATCTATCTCGGAATCAATTGTGAATGTTTTTAAAAGGAAATCTAAGTGTTTAAAAGATAATTTGGAATATTTATAATCGATTCCAAAATTAAATTGATAACCGAGCATGCGGAAACGACTAGTACATTTGTCCCGCCTGTGAGATCTAGGAAGATAAAACAAGGTGTTTAACTAAGGTTAGGGAGGGAGCAACCAATGCACTGAACTTACCTAGCCTATATTTTCTTTTCTTAGGCGAGGGGTGGAACAGATCGAAAGGAAAGCCCGGATACTCTTAAAAATAAAAAGATTATATTAATTTTTCCAAAATAAAAGATGATTGGTATTATCCAAAATTTAAGCAATCTCCAAAATGAATGATTTCTATGAACCTACTTACTCAAAAATGTTTGCTCAAATTAGGGTTTATCGCAAACAATGTCTTAAATAACATTGTTTTTGACCCGCCCAAAAGTTAAGGAATTTGGATCGAGATTAAGTAAGGAAATTTAAGATATTTTCCAAAGTAAAAGAATGAATTACTTAGAATTATCCTAAGTCAAAAGAAAGAGATTTCAAAATCATCCAAGAAGAATTAAAGTGAAAAGAGACTTAACAAATCTTGTATACTCATATTCACCTTTTATCAATAGTTGGATTTCGAAGGAACCGGGGTCAGATTTGGGTAATTCCTATCAAAAACCACTTCGAACCAATGTATACGTTCGAATGTGAAGACTTTTTGTAACGACCCGATATTTCCAACCATTCGCATCCACACATGTCGGACTTGAATTGCTCAAAATACCGCGTTGTAAAATTTTTTTGGCAATTCTTAGAATATACAGTAAATACATAATCACATATCACAGACATAGAGTAAATGATAATGCGGCGAAATTAAAAGAGATAGTAGTGCATGAAGCTACTATATAAAAATAACATACATCAGAGTTAAACAAGATACAACAGGAGAGTAACAAGATACATCAGGTTCAAATCAGAATACATCACTGAAATCACTGGATACAGAAAGATAAATAGATGGCTGGATCTTCAAGGAAAGCTCCAACTCCGAAGGTGAATCTTGAATGCTAACTCACTCAATCTGACTCGAGCGTAAAGCAAAATACAAAACACTCGAGTCATGACATAAATACTTATGAACTGTAAATCATCTCAAGTGAACAGTAACAAAAATGCATCAGTAACTTAAAGGATGCTTAGGATCGCCCATCCTTTAATGATCTGTTAAAATATTTACTATGTAGTAATATTGCGCTACTATAATAATATCTACAATAAAATAAACTTACTTTAAAATAGCATTTCGGGCTTACCCATATCACCCTTCACACATAATAGTCCTAGTAGTCCATCCAATATCATGATATCTCCAGACCGGGAGACTATCAGGGGATACCACACGGGTTAGGGAGAAAAACAAACTCGTAGTAAAGGATCGGTATGGTAGGTGACACAGCACACAAGGCAATGCCAGGGTAGATATACCAATTACGCACACGGGCTGGTGGTAACGTAGCAGCCATATGCCCACCTCGAAACACACTCCAAATCAAAATCGGAGGATGGTCATCTAATCAACCACAAGTAAGAGTATAAAATCGAAGAAGTGTGTTCGACCAGAAGAGCTACCCCTTTTGGCCCGAGATCGCTCCTGTTTTAGCCACCTTATGCCAACTCGCATGAGATGGGTCCACGATATATACCTCAAGAACGTCGCCACCATCCTACTTCATTCTGGAATCTCCACCACGTACACAGTTGTTAAAGTGCTTTTCGGAGTTGGCAGAGAGTATGAAAACTTCCGATTCAGGTCTCTTTAACAACCAATCGTTATTATAATGCCGTGGTCATTTCAAAATAGTTTATACTTCAAAAAAATCAAATCATTTCATTTCAAAACTATATCACTTTCAAAATAGTTATACTTCGAAACCAAAACCATTTTATTTCAAAACTATATTTGTTACCTAGAAGTTTGACCAGGCAACTAGACAGTCAACACCAAGGACGTTCGGCATTTCAGAGGTGTGCTCGGCATCAAAAGAACGCTCGGCATCTAGGAGCACTCGGTATCGAGGAACGTTCCGTATTGAATACCGTTCGGCCAAAGGGAGACGCTCGGCATAAGAACATTCGGAGATTAAAGGTTGCTCGGCCTCCCAGGCACGTTCGGCGAGCCTATATCGTTCGGCGTCCTAGCTTGGTTCGGCGTGGCACGTTCGGCGTGCCTATATCGTTCGACGTCATAGCTTGGTTCGGCATGGCACGTTCGGCATCCTAGCTTGGTTCGGCGTGGCACGTTCGACGTGGCACGTTCGACGAGCCTATATCGTTCGGTGTCCTAGCTTGGTTCGGTGTGGCACGTTCTGCGAGCCTATATTGTTCGACATCCTAGCTTGGTTCGGCGTGGCATGTTCGGCGAGCCTTTATCGTTCGACGAGCCTAGATCGTTCGGCATCCCACCTTGGTTCGACATAAGAACATTGTTGGGCACAAATGCCTTGGCTCGGCATCTTACCGTTCGGCCTCCTTGGTTCGGTGCGCAAAGCTAGCACTATTTGGACCAAGATATTCAGCTACCAGGCCCACCAGGGAAGTCCAACCCACCTTCGCCTATAAATAGAGGGGCAGGGGCACAGAAAAAGGGATCAGATTTTAGAGAAGACCGGGGAAACTCTGCCATTTTCAAGACTCATCCCAGACTTATTTCTTTTAATTTGCAATTGTATTCAAGTAACAAAAAACAGATTGTATCTGTAATAAACCATCAAGGAAATCAATGGAAATCAACTTCAAAGTGGATATAGGCAGTTACGCCGAACCACTATAAATTTGGTGTTCTTACTTTCTGCATTTAAGTAAATATTCTCTTCTCTGTTTTAATTTGTTTTCTTCATTATTCCCTCTACACAATCTTTCTAAGGGTGTTAGTGACTAATTTTGGTGCTAACATTTTGGTGCGTTCACTGAGAATTGAATTCTCAGGCCATTAGGATCTACTTTGTAGCTACTGTGTAACGACCTAGAATTTTTAGTACTTAAAATTTGAATATTGAATTAATTTTAAATATTAGTAAGTGAAATTTATAAGTCGAATAAATTTTATTGTGAATTATTTGATTTAATTGGATAATTAAATCGATAATTTAAAATTTTAAATTATGGAAATAATTGAAAATTGAGTTAAATACGATTGTAAATGATTTGTAAAATTTTATTTTATCATATTGGAGTTAGAATGATATTTTAGAACTTTTAAAATCGAATTAAAAGTTAATTTGTGAAAATTTAATATTTTAATATAAAATCGACTAGTGAAAATAGTCAATTTTTGAACAGTCTCAGAATTGAACGAAACCAGTTTCATTGGATCCGTAATAGTGAGTTATTACCGGATTTCAATTTTCGTGTCAATCGGAGTTATCGTTTGATCGTGGCAGCTCGAAACGCATCGAATTGTTTTTAATATTAATTTAGCGAGTTAAAATAGCCATTTTTCAAAAAGTCTTGGATTTCGACGAAACCAGTTTCATCGGATCCGTAATGTGATATTATTGTAAGGTTTCAAATTTCGTGTCAATTGGATTTACCGTTTGTCCGGTACAAATTAAAACGCCTAGAAAATAGTTTAAATCGGTTTAATTTAAATTGAGCGTTTGTTGCCATATCTCGCACATATGATCGAATTAACTTCCGAAACATGTTCCATTGTGTCCGGAACGCGGGGTAAACCCTAGAAACGCTGGTTACAGCGCGTGAATCGGAGTTCGGAATTTACGGGATGAATAGTGTCGTTCGTTTCCTATAAATAGACCCCTACCTCTCTCATAAATAAAAAAAAAATAACAAATCCTAGCCGCCATCTCTTCAACCTACGGCCAGAAATGCGTCGTTTTCTCTCCCAAATATCTCACAATCCGTTGACAACTAGCTAATGCTTTCAACTAGGATATTATAGAGGGAGGAGAGCTCTACGAATCTATACGGAGATGATCGTGTCTAGTGTGGCGTGGAAGGAGAAATCGTGGCCGAAAGGGGGCCGGTTGCACACGCATTTTCTGATGAAGGGGGGGGGGGGCGAGCTCTATGGTACTGGGGCCGATGGTGGCTCTGGCGTGGGGCTACGTGGCGGCGGCGTTTGATCGATGCATAGGTCGTCGTTTTGGTCGCGATACGTAACCCTAAATGGTACATGATGGGTTTTGTTGCGCGTATTTTTACTGGGAGTGAATTACGTGAGGGGGAAGAGAAGATGGCAACGGTCTTGATGCTGCAAGAGGGGGATCTACGGCTAAGATTTAGCTAAGTTTAAAAGTTATAAAGTTATATAGTTTAAATTCGTGTAAACTTTTGAAAAATCATATCTTTTTCATACGAGGTCGAAAACGCACGAAAGCAGTTGCGTTGGAATCGTATGGACGAGCACTACGCGATGGAGTTGGATTGGAGTCGTTTGGAGTTAGTGAGAATTTTGGGTAAAATTAAACGTCCGTTTAATTTTATTCGAAATAAATCGCTAAAACGAAATTTAAATCAAGGTGAGAACTTCTCACTCAATCGAATCGGTTTCGATTTTTATTTTAAATAGTTAGATTTAAAATATTTGAATGCATGTTTGAATGATGATTGTTATCTATCGATTGTTAAAATAGGCATTATGCGCCGATAGTAAGCGGATGTTATTTATTAAAAACATATACCGCGAATATTTCATAAACAGTGAAATTGGTATTATATATAATAGCAATATATATATGTTGGCATATGTATATATTGGAGTTATTGATTTCCCGCATTTGTATAGCGGATGAGACCCTATTGCGCCGTCTATTAAGCGGATAATATTTTAAATCCCATATACCGCGATAATTCCGTACTGGAGCGGAATTGGTATTGTGCTAATGTTTGTGGATGCAGGAAAACAGGTTGGAGGGATCCAACTGGATTCCTCAACAGTTTTTATTTGATTTCAGATATTTTGATATTTGATGGACTATCATATACGATATATGATGTCGTTGTTGTCGTGATTGGCTATTTGGTATGTAGCATCATTGGACCAGATTTTCGAATTTTAAAAGGATTTTAAAGTGATTTTTGAAAATATACTATATGTTTGGAAATTGATTCATTTTAAATAAATAAACGTTATAATTTTTAATGTTATAAAAATTATGATTTTTGAGAAATATAGTTAAAAGTTGATTTTTGAAAATATGAGGCTGATGATTTTATAAAATAGTAAAATCGGGATTTTTGAAATTATTGTGAAAAGTTAAATATAGGATTTATGAAATTTAATTATTTTATAAATCAGAAGGATGAAATTATAAAGGAGATTAAAGACGTTTTAAAAGAATAATATAAATTGAATTATATTAAGAGATTTATAAATGGATATTTATAAATTGAAATATTGAAATTATAAAACGAGTTTTTATAAGTGTTTGAATGAAGTGAAAATGGATTTCATAAGTGAATGGAATTTATAAAATTATAAATGGTGAAGTTATAAATGAAATTTATAAACAGTAAGATTTATAAATTTTGTGAACTTATTTGAAGAATAGATTTGGTTAAATAAATGAATCTTATAAGTTATGAGATTTATGATTTGGAAAGTCTTTAAAAGAACGATTTTGTAAAATAATCGTTTTATAAGTATTTCACTTATGATATGAACTTTTGTTTTATAATTGAGATATGAAATTGAATAGGTTAATAAATGGAATTTATAAACGTTGTTTTATAAATTTGCAAACGACTTATTTTGGTAAGTAAATTGTTGAAACCTATTAATGGAGTTATATTCACATTTTTGACTGTGAATAATCCTTTGAAATGAAATGAATAGAAGTGATGAAAGTTGTTAACATAGTATATTCACGTTTTTGAATAGTGAATAATATGTTAAAGAAAATGTTTAGAATGTGATGTTTTAAATAGAATTAAAACGATCTAACGATATTTTAAAATGTGTTGAGATTCGAAACCATAGATTTCAACATTTATTGTTGAAATAGACGTTTTCGAGAAATAGAAGGAAATGGTGGACTATAACACTGTTGTTATAGTAAATGATTTCCGAAAGGAAATGTTTTGTATAGTATTGGGATTTATATATCTATTTTAATTTTGAATCCCTATACTAGTGATTTTGGGTTGTCGTAACGATGTTTTACACAACATTCGTTTTGGCCCAAATAAATATGTTTAAGAGAATGATTTCCTTAAAGAATGAAATATATACTTAATCTCGATTTAAGTATATTGAATATTTTCCAAGTGTTGGAAATAAATAAAATTTGTGAATTACTTATGAATAAATAAGTATGGAAATGTTTTTCCAATATAAAGTGAATATTAGAGAATTTATCTTTTTGAAGATAAATTGAAATGAATAATTGAAATCGTATATGCATGAATATTTTGGAATGTAAATTCACCAAGGAATTTATAAAAGAAAGTGGAATCTGTTTAAAAATAAATATTGATTTATTTTTGAAATATTGAAATTATATATCTTGTAAAGATATTTTTGGAAAATAAATAATTTGGAAAATTATTTGGAATCTGGTGATGTGTGCATATCAATTGATAGTTCAATAACCGACTATCACTATTTCCCTTTGAATGGGTATTTGATGTAATTTGTTTGAATGTGAATGCCACACTTATTTTTGAATAAGCGCTCACTATTCGGGTTAACCGGGAAAGGACCATGGGGTCGTATAACCCATTCCGAATATGTGATACATCATTATGAATTGCATTTGAAGATCGGTGTTGAAGACCCGGTATTTGCGAGAGCGATAGGATGACCTGTCGATTGACTCTGCACCGAGTAGCTACGGTATTGAGTTCTCCATATGTGATGGGAAATCCGATCAGGATTGTGAATATCCGGATTGCAAGGACTTCTTTGTAAGTGCCTTCGGTTCTGTTCGAGCCCGGAACAAACTTGTATGGATTGTATGTCTGACATTACAAATTGAGATATAAAGCCGATTTCATTCAAATATATTTCTGTTGGTGGCGGAGAATTTATTCTTTTAGCTTAACACCCTTCTCTGAGACGTACGAGCTCAGAGGTTATGTAGTTGAAGGTTATCAGCGATATATTCCCAATTTGGTAATGTGACATGCTGAGTGTTGCTGTAAATGATCATTGTGTTGATTATTTGTGATAGGATCATTTGTTTGATCGTCTATCCTGGTGATCATTTCTATGATCATTTGTTGACCCAAAGCATGGCTTTTGTATAAAGTATGTTTTTGTGGATGTGACTACGTCGAGCCTCACACCCCGTGAATGGTCAAAACAGGAAAGATGCGGCAAGGTTATGAGGGGTAGCGCCCTTTAGGATGTGTGCATTTCCTTCTGGAAAAGGGTGGTATCATGGTATGGAGCCCAGATGCTTACTCATGTTGAAAACACTTTATGATTGTGTGAATTGATTGCGAGCGCTTGGTGAAAGGTCCCAAAGGACCGGGGGATGGCATATTCGGTCAGTTGTTACTCAGTTAGGGGTAACCCGGCCTTGTGTTGGTAGAGATCCGGTTTGGTTCTCGGGGATGTCCATCCAGAGGCATTCTCATGTGGCAATAGGAAGTTCCTTGGTCTGATCATTCGTTGGAAATCCAAAGAAACAATACGAGACTTGTACGGTATTAGTTGTAGAACCTATCATTCACTTATGGTGGCGCCCCACTGTTTGGATGGTAGCTATAGTAGGCATACGATAATGGTCGTATGTTGGCTAAGATTTATATTCTACTTTCGAAATGAATTTTTTTCTACACTATGCACTAGTAATAATATCAAATGTTATTTTAAATGCATATCAAGCATCTTTGACTATCATAAGGAGAAATCTCCTCCGATTCTGCGTTTGCATTGTGTGTTTGTGCAGGAGCCCTTATGGTAGTCTCATTTTTAAAAGCATTGCGAATTGACTTTAAAAATATTCTTCTATTTTGATTTTAAAGATAAATAAACTGTTTTGAGTTCTCACACCAGTCACATGACTGACTCGGAGTTTATTGTTTTCCTTTTTAAACTCTGGGTGCCCACCAATTTTCACACGGGCAGTTAAGAGTTAGGTTTATTAGGATATTCAGGACATTCTGGAGTTGCAGGAGGCAAGCTGGATGGCATGGCGTATTATTAGTATATAGTATTTCTTTTCCGCTGCACTGTTTGTTGTTGTTGTTGTACACTCTGATGATATGATGTAATGAAATGAAATGTGATGTATTGTAATAACTGATATAGTTCTTTGTTTAAAGATTATTGATTTATTATTATATGTTGTTCCGCTGTGAATTGTGAGATTCTGTTATTGTTCTGTTGTGTTCTGTTCCGTTCTATATTCTCTGTCTTTTTCTTTTTTCTTTTCTCCCTTTTTTCTATCTCTTCTCCTCTCTTCTTCTCTCTTTTCTTCTTTCTTAAACCCATAATTATTTGGTTTTTCGGCAACCAAAAATCGAAAACGTTACATTTGGTATTGGAGCATATGGTTAAGCGACAACCATGGTTCTGTTGGGTATTACTCATTAGAGATAGAGTCAGTAGTGCTCTAGAATGAGTTTGAGTGTAATAATAGCTATGAGAGCGTATCTGTTAGTGAATATATAAAATTGTTTTATATTGTGATGATTGGTTTATTGAGTGGCATATGAACCTTCGTCAGCACGGTCTGCAAAACTATGCCGAAGGGGTTTCTAAACACTTGAATAGAACAATTCGGCACGATATTGATTTTAAATTGGGTAAATGAAATAATTTTACCTTGATTATATTTTATATATAAAGAAATAATTTTTCAGAATTATTAAAGTGTATATAAGTTGATTGTTTAGTTGTTTGAATAATCTAAATAAAAAATAATAATTGTGTAAGCAAAAAAAAGAATTATAAAAAATTGGACTATAATTAATGTGATTTACAATTGTGAAATAAACTTATATATATGAGAAGTGAAACCAAATGAATATATTTATGAATATGAGTTGTAAATGAAAATGAATTTAAGTTATATAAATGAAATTCAACTTTAGTAATTGAATTGAATGAGTGATTGAATATTAATCAATTAAATGTGAATTATGTTGATATAAAATAATGAATCTAACTGTTAAATCATTAAAATCTAATGTTATAGAAAGTTGAAAGATTGAATGAAAATAAATTTAATTAAACCAATTAAAAGTGATGGTGTTAAACCAAATTGAATGAATATAAGCAAAGTAATTTGGTTGTAATTGATATACATTGGTTGTTAGATGATTGTTAGTTGATTGTATATAATTCATTAAGTATTAATGAAATTGGAAGCTAAAGTAATTGAAATTCAATTGGAAGTTGAATGAATCTTAAATAAAATTGAATTTGATTTGGAAGTGAACCAACTTGAATATGAATTAGTGAATATAAACTAATTGAAAATTGATGTTAGTTGGATGATAGTTGGTTGATGTTTGCATTTGTTGTTTGTTTGCATTTGCTATGTTGACATATATAGTTATTATGTTGCTATATGTTGTATATTGATACTATTATCTACATGCATGTTTCTCATGTTGTTTGTTGAGTGTTTAGTAGGTGCGGATCGCGTTTGCTTCGCATTTGGAGCTCGCTTTCGCGCTATATTAGCCGTATACGCTTGCTAATAAAATATAAGGTACATATCTTGGATTACATACCGTACTTTTATACTTTTTCCCTTCGGGATGCCTCATTACTTGATGAGATGTATATTTGTGATATATATACTGTCATTTTTTTTCGGATCGAGCCGCGCAAAGGAGACTATGGCGAATTTTTCCGAAAATTTAAGGCGTTAGAAAATTTTTTGAGAAAATTGGAAAATTTTGAAAACTTTAATTTTGATTTGGAATTGAAAGTTAAACAATAGAAGTTGTTTTTGAAAAGATAACTAAATGATTTGAAAACTTAGTAAGTTATTATAAGAAGTTTAACTATGGATTTTGGAAAATTAATAGATTCTGTAACTTTTCTTACTTAGTAATTTCGAGGACGAAATTCTTTTAAGGGGGGAAGATTGTAACGACCCAGAATTTTTAGTAATTAAAATTTGAATATTTAATTAATTTTAAATATTAATAAGTGAAATTTATAATTCGAATAAATTTTATTGTGAATTATTGGATTTAATTGGATAATTAAATCGATAATTTAAAATGTTAAATTATGGAAATAATTGAAAATTGAGTTAAATATGATTGTAAATGATTTGTAAAATTTTATTTTATCATATTGGAGTTAGAATGATATTTTAGAACTTTTAAAATCGAATTAAAAGTTAATTTGTGAAAATTTAATATTTTAATATAAAATCGACTAGGGAAAATAGTCAGTTTTTGAACAGTCTCAGAATTGAACGAAACCCGTTTCATTGGATCCGTAATAGTTAGTTATTACCGGATTTCAATTTTCGTGTCAATCGGAGTTATCGTTTGATCGTGGCAGCTCGAAACGCATCGAATTGTTTTTAATATTAATTTAGCGAGTTAAAATAGCCATTTTTCAAAAAGTCTCGGATTTCGACGAAACCAGTTTCATCGGATCCGTAATGTGATATTATTGTAAGGTTTCAAATTTCGTGTCAATTGGATTTACCGTTTGACTGGTACAAATTAAAACGCCTAGAAAATCGTTTAAATCGGTTTAATTTAAATTGACCGTCTGTTGCCATATCTCGCACATATGATCGAATTAGCTTCCGAAACCTATTCCATTGTGTCCGGAACGCGGGGTAAACCCTAGAAACGCTGGTTACGGCGTGTGAATCGGAGTTTGGAATTTCCGGGATGAATAGTGTCGTTCGTTTCCTATAAATAGACCCCTACCTCTCTCATAAATAAATAAAAAAATATAACAAACCCTAGCCGCCATCTCTTCAACCTACGGCCAGAAATGCGTTGTTTTCTCTCCCAAATATCTCACAATCCATTGACAACTAGCTAATGCTTTCAACTAGGATATTATAGAGGGAGGAGAGCTCTACGAATCTATACGGAGATGATCGTGTCTAGTGTGGCGTGGAAGGAGAAATCGTGGCCGAAAGGGGGCCGGTTGCACACGCATTTTTTGATGAAGGCGGGGGGGGGGGGGGGGGGGGAGCTCTATGGTACTGGGGCCGATGGTGGCTCTGGCGTGGGGCTACGTGGTGGTGGCGTTTGATCGATGCATAGGTCGTCATTTTGGTCGCGATACGTAACCCTAAATGGTACGTGATGGGTTTTGTTGCGCGTATTTTTACTGGGAGTGAATTACGTGAGGGGGAAGAGAAGATGGCAACGGTCTTGATGCTGCAAGGGGGGGATCTACGGCTAAGATTTAGCTAAGTTTAAAAGTTATAAATTTATATAGTTTAAATTCGTGTAAACCTTTGAAAAATCATATCTTTTTCATACGAGGTCGAAAACGCGCGAAACCAGTTGCGTTGGAATCGTATGGACGAGCACTACGCGATGGAGTTGGATTGGAGTCGTTTGGAGTTAGTGAGAATTTTGGGTAAAATTAAACGTCCGTTTAATTTTATTCGAAATAAATCGCTAAAACGAAATTTAAATCAAGGTGAGAACTTCTCACTCAATCGAATCAGTTTCGATTTTTATTTTAAATAGTTAGATTTAAAATATTTGAATGCATGTTTGAATGATGATTGTTAACTATTGATTGTTAAAATAGACATTATGCGCTGTTAGTAAGCGGATGTTATTTATTAAAAACATATACCGCGAATATTTCATAAACAATGAAATTGGTATTATATATAATAGCAATATATATATATATTGGCATATGTATATATTGGAGTTATTGATTTCCCGCATTTGTATAGCGGATGAGACCCTATTGCGCCGTCTATTAAGCGGATAATATTTTAAATCCCATATACCGCGATAATTCCGTACTGGAGCGGAATTAGTATTGTGCTAATGTTTGTGGATGCAGGAAAACAGGTTGGAGGGATCCAACTGGATTCCTCAACAGTTTTTATTTGATTTCAGATATTTTGATATTTGATGGACTATCATATACGATATATGATGTCGTTGTTGTCGTGATTGGCTATTTGGTATGTAGCATCATTGGACTAGATTTTGGAATTTTAAAAGGATTTTAAAGTGATTTTTGAAAATATACTATATGTTTGGAAATTGATTCATTTTAAATAAATAAACGTTATAATTTTTAATGTTATAAAAATTATGATTTTTGAGAAATATAGTTAAAAGTTGATTTTTGAAAATATGAGGCTGATGATTTTATAAAATAGTAAAATCGGGATTTTTGAAATTATTGTGAGAAGTTAAATATAGGATTTATGAAATTTAATTATTTTATAAATCAGAAGGATGAAATTATAAAGGAGATTAAAGACGTTTTAAAAGAATAATATAAATTGAATTATATTAAGAGATTTATAAATGGATATTTATAAATTGAAATATTGAAATTATAAAACGAGTTTTTATAAGTGTTTGAATGAAATGAAAATGGATTTCATAAGTGAATGGAATTTATAAAATTATAAATGGTGAAGTTATAAATGAAATTTATAAACAGTAAGATTTATAAATTTTGTGAACTTATTTGAAGAATAGATTTGGTTAAATAAATGAATCTTATAAGTTATGAGATTTATGATTTGGAAAGTCTTCAAAAGAACGATTTTGTAAAATAATCGTTTTATAAGTATTTCACTTATGATATGAACTTTTGTTTTATAATTGAGATATGAAATTGAATAGGTTAATAAATGGAATTTATAAACGTTGTTTTATAAATTCGCAAACGACTTATTTTGATAAGTAAATTGTTGAAACCTATTAATGGAGTTATATTCACATTTTTGACTGTGAATAATCCTTTGAAATGAAATGAATAGAAGTGATGAAAGTTGTTAACATAGTATATTCACGTTTTTGAATAGTGAATAATATGTTAAAGAAAATGTTTAGAATGTGATGTTTTATATAGAATTAAAACGATCTAACGATATTTTAAAATGTGTTGAGATTCGAAACCATAGATTTCAACATTTATTGTTGAAATAGACGTTTTCGAGAAATAGAAGGAAATGGTGGACTATAACACTGTTGTTATAGTAAATGATTTCCGAAAGGAAATGTTTTGTATAGTATTGGGATTTATATATCTATTTTAATTTTGAATCCCTATACTAGTGATTTTGGGTTGTCGTAACGATGTTTTACACAACGTTCGTTTTGGCCCAAATAAATATGTTTAAGAGAATGATTTCCTTAAAGAATGAAATACATACTTAATCTCGATTTAAGTATATTGAATATTTTCCAAGTGTTGGAAATAAATAAAATTTGTGAATTACTTATGAATAAATAAGTATGGAAATGTTTTTCCAATATAAAGTGAATATTAGAGAATTTATCTTTTTGAAGATAAATTGAAATAAATAATTGAAATCGTATATGCATGAATATTTTGGAATATAAATTCACCAAGGAATTTATAAAAGAAAGTGGAATCTGTTTAAAAATAAATATTGATTTATTTTTGAAGTATTGAAACTATATATCTTGTAAAGATATTTTTGGAAAATAAATAATTTGGAAAATTATTTGGAATATGGTGATGTGTGCATATCAATTGATAGTTCAATAACTGACTATCAATATTTCCCTTTGAATGGGTATTTGATGTGATTTGTTTGAATGTGAATGCCACACTTATTTTTGAATAAGCGCTCACTATTCGGGTTAACCGGGAAAGGACCATGGGGTCGTATAACCCATTCCGAATATGTGATACGTCGTTATGAATTGCATTTGAAGATCGGTGTTGAAGACCCGGTATTTGCGAGAGCGATAGGATGACCTGTCGATCGACTCTGCACCGAGTAGCTACGGTATTGAGTTCTCCATATGTGATGGGAAATCCGATCAGGATTGTGAATATCCGGATTGCAAGGACTTCTTTGTAAGTGCCTTCGGTTCTGTTCGAGCCCGGAACAGACTTGTATGGATTGTATGTCTGACATTACAAATTGAGATATAAAGCCGATTTCATTCAAATATATTTCTGTTGGTGGCGGAGAATTTATTCTTTTAGCTTAACACCCTTCTCTGAGACGTACGAGCTCAGAGGTTGTGTAGTTGAAGGTTATCAGCGATATATTCCCAATTTGGTAATGTGGCATGCTGAGTGTTGCTGTAAATGATCATTGTGTTGATTATTTGTGATAGGATCATTTGTTTGATCGTCTATCCTGGTGATCATTTCTATGATCATTTGTTGACCCAAAGCATGGCTTTTGTATAAAGTATGTTTTTGTGGACGTGACTTCGTCGAGCCTCACACCCCGTGAATGGTCAAAACAGGAAAGATGCGGTAAGGTTATGAGGGGTAGCGCCCTTTAGGTTGTGTGCATTTCCTTCTGGAAAAGGGTGGTATCATTGTATGGAGCCCAGATGCTTACTCATGTTGAAAACACTTTATAATTGTGTGAATTGATTGCGAGCGCTCGGTGAAAGGTCCCAAAGGACCAGGGGATGGCATATTCGGTCAGTTGTTACCGAGTTAGGGGTAACCCGGCCTTGTGTTGGTAGAGATCCGGTTTGGTTCTCGGGGATGTCCATCCAGCGGCATTCTCATGTGGCAATGGGAAGTTCCTTGGCCTGATCATTCATTGGAAATCCAAAGAAACAATACGAGACTTGTACGGTATTAGTTGTAGAACCTATCATTCACTTATGGTGGCGCCCCACTGTTTGGATGGTAGCTATAGTAGGCATACGATAATGGTCGTATGTTGGCTAAGATTTATATTCTACTTTCGAAATGAATTTTTTTCTACACTATGCACTAGTAATAATATCAAATGTTATTTTAAATGCGTATCAAGCATCTTTGACTATCATAAGGAGAAATCTCCTCCGATTCTGCGTTTGCATTGTGTGTGTGTGCGGGAGGCCTTATGGTAGTCTCATTTTTAAAAGCATTGCGAATTGACTTTAAAAATATTCTTCTATTTTGATTTTAAAGATAAATAAACTGTTTTGAGTTCTCACACCAGTCACATGACTGACTCGGAGTTTATTGTTTTCCTTCCTAAACTCTGGGTGCCCACCAATTTTCACACGGGCAGTTAAGAGTTAGGTTTATTAGGATATCAGGACATTCTGGAGTTGCAGGAGGCAAGCTGGATGGCATGGCGTATTATTAGTATATAGTATTTCTTTTCCGCTGCACTGTTTGTTGTTGTTGTTGTACACTCTGATGATATGATGTAATGAAATGAAATGTGATGTAATGTAATAACTGATATAGTTCTTTGTTTAAAGATTATTCATTTATTATTATATGTTGTTCCGCTGCGAATTGTGAGATTCTGTTATTGTTCTGTTGTGTTCTGTTCCGTTCAATATTCTCTGTCTTTTTCTATTTTTTTTCCTCTCTCTATCTTTTCTATCCTTTCTCTCTTTTCTTCTATCCTTTTTCTTTTTCTTAAACATTGATAATTCGTATTTCTGTTCATCTTGAGTTAATCTATGGAGATTAGTGTATATTCAAGGAGTACGGATTTGCGGGTCCTCACATACTGAATTGCATAAATCCCCCAAGGGAGATCCATAATCGTTCGTAGGGCATTTGTTGATTCTACTCAGAGTTACAACGAACAACTCTACCTTATGGGAAGACCACGAACTAGATCAGCCTGTCAAAATGCAGATGTCCACAAAACTGCTAGTGTGCAACAACTTGGACCTAGCAATCAACAAGCAATTCGAGGTGCAGGGCCCTCCAACCAAAACCAAGCAGCCCAAGCAGAATTCAATGACTTGATAAGAGAACTTAAAGAAAGTAGAAGGCAACTTGCTGAGCAAATGCAAGCCAACGCTGACCTCATGAATCAACTTACTCAGCAGCAGCATCAGAATTCTGGAGATAGATGATAGTTCGACCTCTATGGATGAACCTCCTAGGCGTAGACGCCGTAAGGATGAAGATGCACACGCAGGTGCTAATGATCGATCTACTAGAAACCAATACCCAAATCGGACGGGACATCAACCTGCACGGTCCCGTAGAACGGAACCCTACCTCCCATCTTCCATACAAACCCCAGATTTGACACATATGGTCAGGAAGTTGATGAAAGAGAACCAAGGTCTAACTAATGAAGACTGGGGAGTGTCTAACAGTCATACTCCCTTCACGGAAACCATTTTACAGGCTGAATACCCAAGGAAGTTCAGTGTGACGACCCGCTCTTTTGCTACCAGAAAGACGTATCATCATAAAGAAAGAAAGGGATGAGAAAATAGAAAAGATAGAGAAGAAAGAATAACAACATCAGAATCTCACAGCGGAATGGAACAAAATATAATATATCACATAACTATTACATAATTTAATACATCAATCAGAGTTATATAGATCATACATCACATACTAGACAGTTATAAACACCTGTCTAGTTAACACAAGTCAATATACAATACAGATAAACAGCTCAGAGATATCAACACAGCTGAACACCATATACATATATCTACAACGTAGAAGCCTCCTGCTCCATTGCTCCTCCAGAATTCGTCAAATCTAACCTGAATCCCTTGGCTACTCGTAAAAATTTGGGTACCCGAGAGTTTATGAAAACACAAAATATAAACTTCGGGTCAGACATGGGTCTGGTATGAGTAAACGGTTTAAAGTTGCTTAACTTTGAAAAACATTTGAAAATAAAGGTATCACGTAAGACTCCCCACAAATAAATACGGGTAAGTTTTTACCTTACGCTAACAAAACATTTCATAGGAAATTCGGTGATATTATAATAGTGTCTAGGGTTTTCAAGTAAATAGAAAATAGCCGAAATTGTTACATTCATTAAATTCCAGCTACTAGCCACAAAAGTGGGTAATACAAATCAAAACCGTAGGGTCTCGTAGGGAAAATGGATTTCCAACAATGGCAGGGCTACTGGGGTACCGCCCGTCACAGTACGGGGCCTAGATCACCGTACCGAGGATTACTCCCTTCATCCCCTGCAACACAAGGCTGGAACCATTCCTTACTGAACAGTCCCGAACAAGATAAACCCCGTGGTTGTAGCTAGCAACCGCCCACTAAGCCGAAATAGAAAAAGGGACATCTAGACAGGGAAAATATCTTGTCCTGCTTGGGCATGACCCACCTAACCTTGCTGCATCTCCCCTGTTTTAGCCATTCCCGGTTGATGAGGCTTGAGGTTACGATTACCTTTATAGAACATATCACTTAGAATGCTCATCATCCGCCTGACGATGTGCTGAAAGCATTCAATCCATACAAGTTCGTTCCGGGTTCGAACGAAACCGAAGGCATTATCTCGTCACACTCATTTTGGAATCACCCTCAGAGTCAACGACGATAACCCTTGCATTCTGAAAACACCATCGCGATCTTCATTTCAGGATTCACGACCTAACGTTTAAATTGGATCGATGTGGTTTTCGGGGAATCAAAATTGATTCTTACGATCCCGGTCTCATCGGATCCAAACGCCATTTTAAGGGTCAAGTTGTCTATTTAACTTAACAGTTCAATTTAAATATCAGAATTTACATAACAGATATATCAGATAAATCAAATACAGTTATCACAGATATCCATAATATATCACAACATATCACAGAAATATCATCAACAGATATCACAGTCAATCAAACATAATCATCAATGCATACCAAACAGTTTGGATTTACTTAACTAAATTATTTGCATAAGAATATCTATATTTATTTTATTTAATTAATGAATAATTGATTAGCTTATTAACGATCAATTAATTACTCATTTAATCATTAATTTTTGAATTTATTAATTATCAAATCTTGAATTAATTATTTAAATTAATTAACTTCTATTCATTAACTATTACTTAATTACTTAGTTAATTAGTTGATTCTTAATTATCAATTAATAACTTACCTAGTTAATTACCACAAATTACTTTAATAATTTATTACCAACTTCATTAAAGTGTAATATCTTTAATTAATCACGTATGTTAACTTTCATTTACTAATTAACTTTTTAGTGACAAGCTTACATTCTTAAGATTTACATTGATTTAACATATGATTAAATTTTTATTTCAAAATCGACTTAAAGTTACCAATTAAAAATTCAAGTATAAATTTAATCAACATTCTAACTACTTATTTAATCGCCTACCTTTACAGACTAACCTTTAATTAGATATTAACCTAACTAACTAATTTCTAACTTGATATAGTTATTAGGTTATAAAAATACTAAACAGAACAGGCATGATCAAATGGAATGGAACCCGAGACATACCCCTACCTTACTCGAGACAGTCTCGAGACCACCCGTGCATCTCCCATGTTTCTTCCTTCTCTCTCCCATCTCCTTCTTTCTTCTTCCCAGTTTCTACCTTCTTCTTATTTATTTTTTTAAATTTAAGTTATAAAACAGCTGAAGCATTCACACGAGAACGACCCGAAGACTTGATCAAAGCAACACTCGAATTTCTCGAGTACTCGCACGCGACCGCCCAGATAACCATGCCAGGTACCTCTTCGCCACCGTGCACGTGCACGGTGGCTCGCCTCCCTTGCGGCGACTCGCTACCGTCCCCACAAACCACAAATAAACCTCTCAACCGAAATCGAACCCCACAGTTTTCAATTACAAGCCGAAACAAAATTCGACCTGAATGCTCAAGCATACCACAACAACACCGATGTACGAATCACTCGTGCGGCCACCATACATCACCAGAGGCGACGAAAATTCACCAGGACGTCGCTCACACCTCCCCCTAACTCCACCTAAAGTCGCGCTTCACTCGGTTTCATGATGATGTCGTAATCACTATTTTACAGAGCCTAGAAAAATGTGAGCTTAAACCCTATTCTAGATTCAAACTAAAAACATACGCATTTGAAAAATAAATTGACATTTTTCTAGAATCAATTAGTTTAAAATCTTGCTTCCTGTTGATTTACAGAAGTTATAATTAACTCAATCGCCTTAAATTGACAAAAACCCATTTTTGATTCATTTTAAAACTGCTCCTTCGATCTTTGCTTAAAAATCAAGATCTTTATGTTAAAAATCATAATTATGTATATAGAATCTAAATATGATACGGAATTAACAAATTTAAACACTCGTATTTTGATCCTTTTAATTATTTTTCCTGTAACTTAAAAAAAAAACAGTATTATAACATGTTGTTAAACCTTAAAACATGCTTGCAGGCCTATGTCTAGGATAACATCTTGAATTAGCACAATTCCAAAATTCAAACAATTTATATGAATAAGTACTATACATTTCTTGGTGTCCATATTTTCAAAATCCCTGAAGAACACTTCATATATTACAGTTAACAGGGAGTTCACAAGTTTAACTAGTCAAACAAGTATCATAGCACATATCTTGTAAAATATACAAATTTTAGATTGGAAAAATTATGTTTACTCACCGATCAATTTGAACAGAAGGTGACTTGAAGGAACTGCAGTTGAACTACCCAGAAATCTTCCTTTGTTTTTGCTGTTGAATTAAATTTTGTTTGCAAAGCCAATAGATTGTTTCTCAGGTTTTAAGTTTAGGTTTGTATCAATGAACTGATAATAGAAAGGTGGGTATATATAAATGCTTGAGCAAAACAGATGATAAGTGGACAACCACTATTTTTGACCAAACAAGAAATTGGTATGAAATTTTACTGCAAATATGAAATGATATTGATCTCGGCTGCATGTACTTGTTTAAACAAGAAGTTAGGCTAATTAATGTTTTTGCTTTTAATTATGGTAGTGACGCAGCGGATTAATCAAACAAAACTTCAATCGATGGATTGTAGCAATCGGTGAGTTGAAGATACCAAAAATGCCCAAGTTCGTTGATCCAAAGATACCGAACTCTAGCTATCTCAAACACGTTGATAGCGCACTATACCGTGTTCAAAGATCTACGATTCTTCGCACGTTGATCTAGCGCACTAGATTCCGTGAATCGGCTTCAACAAACGTGGATTCGAGCGCACTCGAACGACGTAAGTGGAGATAGGAGATTACACTCAACTACCAATTGGTATGAAAGCACAAAGCTAACAAAAGAGAATTTTATTCCAAAATCAACAACCCAAAAATTTACAACACACCCGCTATTTATAGGCATTACAACTCAACACAACATACAACACTCAACTCCTAGGTCGGCACCGGCTCAACAAATACGACTCATCTCGGCCGACTCAACATAAGTCGCTGCCGACTCAACAAGGCACGACTTAAAGACACAGCGGGTCACACGACTCAACACATGTACAGCCCCAACAATACACGACTCAAAAAATGCAACCGACTCATCAAACCCAGCAACCCACGACTCAATTATATACCGACTTAAAAACTCGCGACATACGACTCATACAAGACCGACTCATATAGTATATACATGACTCGTCTCAACACGACCGACTCAAGATACACAGCTTATCTCCTTGCCGACTCATCTTAGGTCGTAGCCCCTTAGCTCGGTCCCGACTCATCCTTTCTGCATTAACTCGCACCTTTCCTTCCTGTGTTCCATTGAATCGGGAACGACTCATACTAAGTCGTAAACGACACATCTCCGAAGCCCACTTTGCTCGACCTATGTTATCTCCCCCTTGTAAACTCTTAAACCGGAAACGACTCATCACTTTAAATTGTGGACGACTCATCAAGCAGGAACTCCTCCAAGCTTTGTTAAATCGGCACCGTCTCATGCTCCCCCTATCTCGTGACCGACTCATCAAGCATGCATGTTTTAAACTTGTGTACGCCTTACGAGTTAAATCCGAAGCTCCTTGACTCGTGCATGATTTAATATGGTTTAACTTCTGAATTCCTATATGCCTTGCTGCATCATCCTTCCCAGGTTGAGAAAAATTCGACCTCGAATTTGCAAATTCTTTCTCATCAAAATGTTCATCCCCATGATACGGAATTAAATGTTTAACGTTAAAAATATCAGAAGTATAAACATCATCTGGTAGCTTTAATCGATAAGCATTCTCATTAATTTTCTTCAAAACTTCCACTGGACCAATTTTTCTGGCTTTCAACTTGTTGTAAGCACCCACTGGAAAACGATCCTTTGTCAATATAGCATAAACCAAATCACCTTCGTTAAATTCAACATTTCGACGTTTCAAATCTGCAGACTTCTTATACTTCTCATTCGACTTCTCCAATCGTTCCTGAACGATTTTATGACATTCATTCAGCTCTTCAACAAAATCAGTAGCTCGTTTAACTGTTCTCTTTGACTGTGGTACAACTGCTAAATCCAACGGCCCCCTGGGTAAATTTGAATAAACAATCTGAAACGGACTGAATCCTGTGCTTCGATTTACTGCATGATTATGAGCAAATTCTGCCTGGCATAGCTTCATGTCCCAACTTCTCAAATTATCCTGTACAAGACAACGCAACAAATTCCCCAATGACCTATTAACAACTTCTGTCTGCCCATCAGTTTGCGGATGATAAGCACTACTAAATTTCAGTTTCGTTCCTACCATCTTCCACAAACTCAACCAAAAGTGACTCAGAAAACGAGTATCTCTATCAGAAACAATAGATTCTGGTAAACCATGAAGTCTATAAATCTCCTTGAAAAATAACTGTGCTACTCGAACTGCATCTGCTGTCTTCTTGCAAGCAACAAAATGTGCCATCTTCGAAAATCTGTCCACCACAACAAATATCGAATCATTTCCCCTTTGAGTTCTCGGCAAACCCAAAACGAAATCCATGCTGATATCAACCCATGGCTTAGATGGTACTGGTAATGGCATATACAACCCTGCATTCGTTGCTGTCCCTTTTGAAACTTGGCAAATATGACATCGCTCCACAAATCTCTCAACTTCTTTTCTCATCGATGGCCAAAAGTAAGATTGCGAAATCAACTGTAAAGTACGATCACGGCCCACATGCCCTTCTTCATGTAATTCCTTCACAATCTTCATCCTCAAACTACAATCCGGAATACATAAACGATTTCCTTTAAACAGAAAACCATCAACCAACATGAATTCATCGGCAATCCCATCCTTCACTTTTTCAACATATTTCACAAAGTAAGGATCTTCTTCAAGCATCTCTGGCAACATTTCAAACCCCGTCACTTCAATCTTCATTGTCGTTAGTAAATGACTCCTCCTACTCAAAGCATCTGCTACTCGATTCGTCACCCCTGATTTGTGTTTAACGACAAAAGTAAACTGCTGCAAATAAGCAATCCATGACGCATGTCTCGCAGAAATCTTATCTTGCCCCTGTAAATGTTTCAAAGCTTCGTGATCAGTGTACAGAACAAATTCCTTCTGAAATAAGTAATGTCTCCAATGCTTAACCGTCTGAACAACAGCATAAAACTCAACATCGTATGTACTGTATCTCATCTTTGCCCCTGACAACTTTTCGCTGAAATAAGCAACTGGCTTCCCATTCTGGCTCAGAACTCCTCCAATACCAACCTTCGAAGCATCAGTATGCAATTCAAACAACAACTGAAAATTAGGTAGAACAAGAATTGGTGCAGACGTCAACAATTCCTTGATCCTTTCAAAGGCAACCCCCGCTTCCTCTGACCACACAAACTGTTTACCCTTCATGCAATCAGTCACTGGAGCCATCACGCTACTGAAGTGTGGTATGAACCTTCGGTAGAATGACGCTAGCCCATGAAAACTTCTCACTTCTGTAATTGTCTTTGGCTGTGGCCAATTCTTGACTGCTTCAACTTTGCTCTGGTCAACTTGAATACCTTTCCCTGAAACAACATAACCCAGGAATAAAACAGTAGGTGTCATAAACACACATTTCTTTGTAGCAGCATAAAATTGTTCTTCACGAAGAATAAGCAACACTTCCCTCAGATGTAGAACATGCTCCTCCGTACTCCTGCTATAAATCAAAATATCATCGAAATACACCACGACGAACTTTCCAATGAATGGTCTAAAAATTTGATTCATCACCCGCATGAATGTACTAGGTGCATTAGACAAACCAAATGGCATAACCAACCATTCGTACAACCCCTCTCTAGTTTTGAAAGCTGTCTTCCATTCGTCTCCAGGTCTGATACGAATTTGATGATAACCACTCTTCAAATCAATTTTCGAGAATATAGTTGCCCCACTCAACTGATCCAACAAATCATCCAACCTCGGCATAGGAAATCTGTAACGAACAGTGATCTTATTCAAAGCTCTACTATCAGTGCACATTCTCCAAGTTCCGTCCTTCTTTGGTACTAACAATGCAGGTACAGCACACGGACTCAAACTTTCCTGAATACGACCCTGTTCAAGTAATTCTTCCACCTGCCTTCGTAACTCCTCATGTTCCTTCGGACTCATTCTGTAATGTGGTCGGTGTGGTAACACTGCTCCGGGAACAAGATCAATCTGATGTTGAATGTCTCTAAGTGGTGGTAACTCCTTTGGCAACTCCTCTGGAAAGACATCTTCAAACTCTTCCAAAACTGGCTTTGCTTCTTCGGGAATCTCAACTTCTTCACTACTCTCTCTCCCAATCAACAAAAACACTTCCGGTTCTTCCTCCACTTCTTTAACAAACTCCTTCAAAGTCAACAGAGTTTTCAATTCTTCAATCTCTTCTAGCTTGCTCTCCTTCTGCTGCTGTCTCTTAGGAACTAAAGTGATTTTAGTACCCTCGAACATGAAACTGTAACTGTTGGCACGACCGTCATGCTGAACTGCTCTATCAAACTGCCATGGTCTGCCCAACAATAAGTGACAAACATCCATATCTACGACATCACACCAGATTTCATCTTTGTACTTCTTTCCGATTGAAAAATTCACACAAGCTCTTCGACACACTTTCACTTCACCTCCTTTCCTTAACCATGCTAGCTTGTATGGTTTAGGATGCTTCTCGGTCTTCAAATTCAACTTCCTAACTGCCTCTGTAGAAATAATATTATCACAACTCCCCGCATCAATAACGAACTTGCAAACTTTCCCCAGAATAGTACATGTCGATTGAAAAATATTGCTTCTCAGCCAACTACAATCCTCCTCTTGCTTAGGTGTCAAACAACTTCTCCTCATCATAAGATTACAACCTTCATCACCCGACACTTTTTCTTCCTCCTCAACATAAGGTACATTTGAATACTCTGCCTCCTCACCATCATCTGCTTCAACCTCTGCAACCATGGTTCTCTTCTTCGGCTTCGGACATTCGTTGCTTTTGTGACCCAACTCCTGACAATTATAACATTTGAAAATACTGCTAGCCCTTGCCTTCTCAGCCTCCTTCACCACTGGCTTGGTAACCGGTTTAGGAGTATTAGAACTTCCGCCAACACCCCTTGCTTGGTTATTGGAATTAGTAAACACACCACCTCCACGCCTTCCTTGTTTCTCCCAAGCTAACGCTTTCTGATGTGCCTCTACAACGGATCTAGGATCAAACATATTAACCATATCCTGGATCTGCATTCTCAAACCCCCAACGAATCTAGCAGTTAACTGCTCTTCTGTCTCCATGATATCATTCCTGGCAATGAGTTGGTAAAATTCATCAGCATAATCACTAACAGACTTTGTCCCCTGCCTCAGATTCTGCAACCTCTGATACATAAGTGACTGGTAATTATAAGGTAAGAAAGTAGATCTCATCAACTTTTTCATCTTCTCCCAAGATTCTATCTTTGACTTCCCCATTCGTTCTCGAGTAAGTTTAGTTTGCTGCCACCATGCCAATGCTCTCCCCCTCAGCCTTGTAGCAACTAACTTCACCCTTCGATTCTCCGGCACCTCCTTGAAATCAAAGATTTCCTCCACATTAGACAACCAATCTAAGAATTCCTCAGCAACCATCCCGCCTTTAAACTCCGGAATCTCCATTTTCATACCCGACTCCCAACGACGGTCATCCTCCGCATCACGGTAAGAATTTCGAACTTGGTCTCGATCTCGATAATGAATACTTGCTCTATCACCCTCTTCAACAAAATCAAAAGTACGCCTACATCGATCTCGACCAATGTCATCCCTTTGTTCATGCATGCTTCTTTGACTATGTCTCTCCTCATCTCTATATGCTTCATGGTCAAATTCACGTTGACTTCTTCTCTCTTCATGTGCATAGTCATGATGATCTCTTCGTGATGAAATTGATGTTTCTCTTCTATCTCTACAAGAATGTGGCGATACCCTCCTCGCTTCCGTAACCGATGGCGAAACTCGGTTTCCTCCATGGTTCGAGTTTGGTGATCTCCTTCTTTGATTCAAATCATTCATCAATCTCTCCAATTTACCAATGCCTTCATCAAATTTTTCATTAATACGTTGTTCCATAAGCTCGGCTTCTTCTCTACGATACAAAGCTTCAACGTTTTGATGTCGGTTAGCTCTCCTCGGTGGCATGGTTAAAAACTTCACAAAACTTCACACAATACAACCAACAATGTCTCGGCTATGCTTATATACGGCTCTACCTTAACTCGGCGCACTTGTCTCGGCAAGGCTTCACGACTTAACTTGGCTCAGTCCAAACTTGTCTCGGCTACCCATTACAAACACTTCAATGCACACAACAAGGCACGGCCACTCCCAAGTATACACGGCCTTCACACTTTAATCCTTGGCGCGCAAAAACCCAAGACCAAATTCAAACACCTTTGCTCCTTTTGATCCAAAATGAAATGGATCCAACACTCCAAACTTGATGCAATCCAATATGACACGATGAACTACTTCAAACTTCAAAAACTTGGCTCCAAGAATCAAACTTAGCTATGATTGGCTAAGTATGGCTCTGATACCAAAACTGACGCAGCGGATTAATCAAACAAAACTTCAATCGATGGATTGTAGCAATCGGTGAGTTGAAGATACCAAAAATGCCCAAGTTCGTTGATCCAAAGATACCGAACTCTAGCTATCTCAAACACGTTGATAGCGCACTATACCGTGTTCAAAGATCTACGATTCTTCGCACGTTGATCTAGCGCACTAGATTCCGTGAATCGGCTTCAACAAACGTGGATTCGAGCGCACTCGAACGACGTAAGTGGAGATAGGAGATTACACTCAACTACCAATTGGTATGAAAGCACAAAGCTAACAAAAGAGAATTTTATTCCAAAATCAACAACCCAAAAATTTACAACACACCCGCTATTTATAGGCATTACAACTCAACACAACATACAACACTCAACTCCTAGGTCGGCACCGGCTCAACAAATACGACTCATCTCGGCCGACTCAACATAAGTCGCTGCCGACTCAACAAGGCACGACTTAAAGACACAGCGGGTCACACGACTCAACACATGTACAGCCCCAACAATACACGACTCAAAAAATGCAACCGACTCATCAAACCCAGCAACCCACGACTCAATTATATACCGACTTAAAAACTCGCGACATACGACTCATACAAGACCGACTCATATAGTATATACATGACTCGTCTCAACACGACCGACTCAAGATACACAGCTTATCTCCTTGCCGACTCATCTTAGGTCGTAGCCCCTTAGCTCGGTCCCGACTCATCCTTTCTGCATTAACTCGCACCTTTCCTTCCTGTGTTCCATTGAATCGGGAACGACTCATACTAAGTCGTAAACGACACATCTCCGAAGCCCACTTTGCTCGACCTATGTTATCTCCCCCTTGTAAACTCTTAAACCGGAAACGACTCATCACTTTAAATTGTGGACGACTCATCAAGCAGGAACTCCTCCAAGCTTTGTTAAATCGGCACCGTCTCATGCTCCCCCTATCTCGTGACCGACTCATCAAGCATGCATGTTTTAAACTTGTGTACGCCTTACGAGTTAAATCCGAAGCTCCTTGACTCGTGCATGATTTAATATGGTTTAACTTCTGAATTCCTATATGCATGTACTTGTTTAAACAAGAAGTTAGGCTAATTAATGTTTTTGCTTTTAATTATGGTAGCAATTAATAAATGTCTACTATTTGTTGCAAATTTGGTACAAAGATATTTATTGTTACTTACTTTGTTGTACAAGATATTTATCATTTTCGGCCAAACATGTTTAGTAAGATGCAGGTTTTAATTTTTTTTCTTTTTACTGTACAAAGATGTTTGAAAATTTTCAATTGTTCAGTTTCATATTTGCTTTCATTTAATGAATGCTTCATTTATGCTTAACAAGTAGTAAATGTTCAGATTTCTGTTTTGTTTGTGCATATGTATGGCTTGTCTTATTTTTCTCTGACAAGTAGTTGTATTTTATTTGTTAATTAAATTTTTAAACGTTTGATTTACACATACTTGTATTTATACATTTCAAATTATAATTTATATTTGTATATTTATGTTACTTTAATTACATCTTATAATTTATGATTGTGTTTTATACTAGTTTTGAATGTTTATACCTATATTGTTTTGCACTTCCATGTTTATGTTTAATATTTCCATGTTTGTTTATTTTAAAACTTATCATTTTAAAAACTAAGATTGTATTCATATGTATTTTATCAAATAACAAAAATATAAAGTATTTATTTTAATTTTTGATTTGATTCTATTGAATAAGACAAATTTGGTTTAAATGGTTTTGAAGTATTTAATTTTAAAATTTTCAAATCAAACTTTCTTTTACAAACATACAACTATTAAATATCCATGATCTCATCGATTTAAACATTGACAAGCTTATATTTAATTTAAATTAGATTAAATATTTATTAAAATATGCTGTCAAAAATTTCGGGTTGTTACATTCCTCCCCCCTTAAAAGAATTTCGTCCCCGAAATTTAAACAACAGTTAATTCAAAAAGCTTTTATATTAACCATCCAAACATACGTATCATTCATACAATAGCAAACAAACAACAATCTATTCTAACAAACATCACTAGTTATCCGAACATAAATCCGGATAAGCACTCCTAAAACTATCGAGAGTTTCCCAGGTACAATCTCTGGGATCCTCACTCCATTGCACCTTGACGAGTTTCACCACTTTGTTCCTGAGTTGCTTCTCGTCTCAGTCCACAATCTGAACGGGATTTCTGACCACAGTTAAATTGGGTTCAACTTCCAAATCTTCTTGAATTACTAGTTTAACAATTAATGATGAATCATGAACAAATTTCCTGAGATATATGGGATACACAATAAATTCCAGACGTCCATTCTGGAAATTAAATTCTGAAATCGACAGTATTAACTCTTTCCAAATTTATTGACTTCTTTACAGAATTCCAATATTTATTTTAAATCAAGCCCGTACGATGTACATATGTCATTCGTACGTAATATCAAATCCGATCGCTCGATCACACAATTTTATTTCCGAACTAGTATCGTCTACCTGACTTCCTAGTGCGGACTCAGAACTGGTTTCTTGATCAGAAACTGTCATTCTCCTTGCATAGTCACAACTATGATAGAGAATTTCCAGCATCAATCAAAATCCAAATCCATGGTTCGTCGTCGTAAATCGAGTGAAAAATCCTAATTCGGATCGATATAACTATCTCGAAATTCTGTGCTCGAATCTGGATCTAATTGCTACGTGAATAAAATCATATACGTACATCCTACGTATTTATATTCATTGATTATCAACCATATCAATTTCTTTTATTCACATTATTTTGATTCTATCCACTTGGAATAATTTTCTCTATATCAGATTTTACTTAAGATTTTCACCATTCATTTCTTAAGCTTAATATAAGCATTATATATACTTTTATATTATTATTCTGCCACTTAGCCATTATATCTTCTTATTTAAATCTGAATTACCAATTCCATATGAATTCAACCTTCTTAACTCTGAATATTGAACCTTTATTGACTATCTCCATTTATAACTGATTCCTATTATTATTTTTAAATTAGTTTCATTCATTAGTTTACTTTAAATTTTCAATTTGAAATTGTTGTGTTGTTAAAATTCTCTTTTTTTTATATAGTTTTCAAATTCTGAAAACTTCGACATATTCTCCATTTGTCTAGCATTACATATTTCCATAAGCACAAATGTAAGGTTCCAATCCTCAACACAATTAATTTCAATCAATTCTCAAACCATTGCCTTTTAATTAAAGTGATTTACACTTACTTGCTTATATAATCCATTTAAGTAATACAAACTCATATTCAAAATCATCCTATTTTGCTTCCAATAGTTCATAAAATTTTATCTAATTCTCATTTACTTCAAACAACCCATTTCCATATGCAATTCAACAATGTTATTGTGAATAGATAACCACTTAAGCTTTATAACAAATTTTAAATTGATTCCAATTCAATTTACACTTGATTTCATCCCAGTTAAATTATTCACAACCTTTTCATTGCATTTCCTTTCATTTCAACAGGTTTGATTCCAAACCATTTTATTAAATTTGACAACCCATATTTTAAATTAATCATCTCACAATTTATTTAAGTCATTAACTGTTTCACTTAATAACTTAAGTTCATTCAATTCCACCAATTCCCATTCAAATCTTTGATTTGATTTTTCCTTTAATCAAATCTCAACTATTTACTAATCTATTTGATTAGTTTATTCTTTTATCCATCCCTAAATCTTAATTTACATTAACAATTCATTATTGAATTTATAATAAAGTCATTTAATTAATGCTTGAATTAGATTTGTTTACAACTCACACCATAACTAATTAAATCCAATTCAATATTTACCTTGGTTTACATTTACTTATTTACTTAAGAATTTTATTTCATTCAATATTATTTATGACTCGATTGAATTCATTTAACTTCAATTTTATTCCAACTCAACTTCGGTTCAATTTAGCTACTTACCATTCCTTAATTTTTTTTTAATATATGAGCTCAAAAACTTATTTGTTTACCTTAAGGTTTATATTACTCATTTGGGTTATTTCATCTTATAATCACAATTCCAGATTTTATATATATATATATATATATATATATAACACTTATCATCTTAAGGTATAAATTTCCATCTCACAATTACAATCATTTTACCTTCAAACTTTATAGCCAATTAAGTTCATTTGGAACTGCAATTCCATTTAGCTTATCTCAGGTTAAACTTAGGTATATTTCTTAGTTCATTTACTTAAGTTAAATTTTAATATCGGGATCAAAATTCCCGATTTTTTTTTCTTATTAATATCCACTTTGCTTTATAAATTCAATAGTTGATTTATTCATACCTTTCACATCATTAAAGAGAATTCTTAGAATTCAATTGCCCGGTTTTCATTTCCAAAACCATTTTAAAATGATAACTACACTTACCCACTTGGTATATCAAATAAAATTTTCAACTTCCAAACACTTGTTTTCACCAAAACAAATTTTCTCTTTGAAAATTTCTAAAACAGCTTGGATACCCAACAAGCCCAAACAATATCATAACCGACTACCCTGGCAGCAATCCATCACTTTAGAAACTCGAAAATGAATACTAATGATGTAGCCATCATCATCGGGATTATTTTCCAGCGACTGAAGTTAGTTCAGTGCTTCCTTACTTCCACAAATTTTTCCCAAAACAATTTCCATTCAACAATATTTTCCAAAACAAAATTTCATTATTTCCTTCAAATCTTTGGAAAACATTTCAAACATTCCCAAGATTTTTAAATTCCCAAATTCTTTTGTTTAAATTCCTTTAAACACTTTCAAATTTTCGGGACTTAAATTCTGGTTTAACCAAGTTTTAGTTATATTCCTTTTGAATTAAAGATCATACTTAGACAATTTTATTTGTTTATCGACCACTCAAATTTAAGTTTTTATTTGATTGTACTATTAACAATCAAACATCCAAGTATATGTAGTTATTTTCAGAAAAATATTTCTTTTATATTAAAATATAATTTTGGGTAAAATTATTTCATTTACCCTACCTTAAAAAAAAACAATATTGTATCGAGTTGCTCTATTTGAGTATTTAGAAACCCCTTCGATACAGTTTTCGAGGCTGTGCCGACGAAGGTTCATATACCACTCAATAAATCAATCAACACAATATAAAACCATTTTATATTCACTAACAAATACGCACTCATATCTATTAATGCATTCAAACTCATTTTATAGTTCTACAAACTCTATTTATGAGTAATTACTACCAGAGCCAAGGTTATCACCAAACTATGCTCTGATACCAACTGTGACGACCCGCCCTTCTGCTACCAGAAAGACGTATCATCATAAAGAAAGAAAGGGATGAGAAAATAGAAAAGATAGAGAAGAAAGAACAATAACATCAGAATCTCACAGCGGAATGGAACAAAATATAATATATCACATAACTATTACATAATTTAATACATCAATCAGAGTTATACAGATCATACATCACATACTAGACAGTTATAAACACATGTCTAGTTAACACAAGTCAATATACAATACAGATAAACAACTCAGAGATATCAACACAGCGGAACACCATATACATATATCTACAACGTAGAAGCCTCCTGCTCCATTTCTCCTCCAGAATTCGTCAAATCTAACATGAATCCCTTGGCTACCCGTAAAAATTTAGGTACCCAAGAGTTTATGAAAACACAAAATATAAACTCCGGGTCAGACATCGGTCTGGTATGAGTAAACGGTTTAAAGTTGCTTAACTTTGAAAAACATTTGAAAATAAAGGTATCATGTAAGACTCCCCACAAATAAATACGGGTAAGTTTTTACCTTACGCTAACCAAAACATTTCATAGGAAATTCGGTGATATTATAGTAGTGTCTAGGGTTTTCAAGTAAATAGAAAATAGCCGAAATTGTTACGTTCATTAAATTCCAGCCACTAGCCACAAAAGTGGGTAATACAAATCAAAACCGTAGGGTCTCGTAGGGAAAATGGATTTCCAACAATGGCAGGGCTACTGGGGTACCGCCCATCACAGTACGGGGCCTAGATCACCGTATCGAGGATTACCCCTTCATCCCCTGCAATACAAGGCCGAAACTATTCCTTACTGAACAGTCCCGAACAAGATAAACCCCACGGTTGTAGCTAGCAACCGCCCACTAAGCCGAAATATAAAAAGGGACATCTAGACAGGGGAAATATCTTGTCCTGCTTGGGCATGACCCACCTAACCTTGCTGCATCTCCCCTGTTTTAGCCATTCCCGGTTGATGAGGCTTGAGGTTACGATTACCTTTATAGAACATGTCACTTAGAATGCTCATCGTCTGCCTGACGATGTGCTGAAAGCATTCAATCCATACAAGTTCGTTCCGGGTTCGAACGAAACCGAAGGCATTATCTCGTCACACTCATTTTGGAATCACCCTCAGAGTCAACGACGATAACCCTTGCATTCTGAAAACACCATCTCGATCTTCATTTCAGGATTCACGACCTAACGTTTAAATTGGATCGATGTGGTTTTCGGGGAATCAAAATTGATTCTTACAATCCCGGTCTCATCGGATCCAAACGTCATTTTAAGGGTCAAGTTGTCTATTTAACTTAACAGTTCAATTTAAATATCAGAATTTACATAACAGATATATCAGATAAATCAAATACAGTTATCACAGATATCCATAATATATCACATCATATCATAGAAATATCATCAACAGATATCACAGTCAATCAAACATAATCATCAATGCATACCAAACAGTTTGGATTTACTTAACTAAATTATTTGCTTAAGAATATCTATATTTATTTTATTTAATTAATGAATAATTGATTAGCTTATTAACGATCAATTAATTACTCATTTAATCATTAATTTTTGAATTTATTAATTATCAAATCTTGAATTAATTATTTAAATTAATTAACTTCTATTCATTAACTGTTACTTAATTACTTAGTTAATTAGTTGATTCTTAATTATAAATTAATAACTTACTTATTTAATTACCACTAATTACTATAATAATTTATTATCAATTTCATTAAAGTGTAATATCCTTAATTAATCACGTAAGTTAACTTTCATTTACTAGTTAACTTTTTAGTGATAAGCTTACATTCTTAAGATTTACATTGATTTAACATATGATTAAATTTTTATTTCAAAATCCACTTAAAGTTACCAATTAAAAATTCGAGTATAAATTTAATCAACATTCTAACTACTTATTTAATCGCCTACCTTTACAGACTAACCTTTAATTAGATATTAACCTAACTAACTAATTTCTAACTTGATATAGTTATTAGGTTATAAAAATACTAAACAGAACAGGCACGATCAAATGGAATGGAGCCCGAGACATACCTCTACCTTACTCGAGACAGTCTCGAGACCACCCGTGCATCTTCCCTGTTTCTTCCTTCTCTCTCCCATCTCCTTCTTTCTTCTTCCCGGTTTCTACCTTCTTCTTATTTATTTTTTTAAATTTAATTTATAAAACAGCTGAAGCATTCACACGAGAACGACCCGAAGACTTGATCAAAGCAACACTCGAATTTCTCGAGTACTCGCACGCGACCGCCCAGATAACCATGCCAGGTACTTCTTCGCCACCGTGCACGTGCACGGTGGCCCGCCTCCCCTGCGGCGACTCGCTACCGTCCCCAAAAACCACAAATTAACCTCTCAACCGAAATTGAACCCCACAGTTTTCAATTACAAGCCGCAACAAAATTCGACCTGAATGCTCAAGCATACCACAACAACACCGATGTACGAATCGCTCGTGCGGCCACCATACATCAACAGAGGCGATGAAAATTCATAAGGACGTCACTCACACCTCCCCCTAACTCCACCTAAAGTCGCGCTTCACTCGGTTTCATGATGATGCCGAATCACTATTTTACAGAGCCTAGAAAAATGTGAGCTTAAACCCTATTCTAGATTCAAACTCAAAACATACGCATTTGAAAAATAAATTGACATTTTTCTAGAATCAATTAGTTTAAAATCTTGCTTCCTATTGATTTACAGAAGTTATAATTAAATCAATCGCCTTAAATTGACAAAAACCCATTTTTGGTTCATTTTAAAACTGCTCCTTCGATCTTCGCTTAAAAATCAAGATCTTTATGTTAAAAATCATGATTATGTATATAGAATCTAAATATGATATGGAATTAACACATTTAAACACTCGTATTTTGATCCTTTTAATTATTTTTCCTGTAACTTAAAAAAAACAGTATTATAACATGCTGTTAAACCTTAAAACATGCTTGCAGGCCTATGTCTAGGATACCATCTTGAATTAGCACAATTCCAAAATACAAACAATTTATATGAATAAGTACTATAAATTTCTTGGTGTTTAGATTTTCAAAATCCCTGAAGAACACTTCATATATTACGGTTAACAGGGAGTTCACAAGTTTAACTAGTCAAACAAGTATCATAGCACATATCTTGTAAAATATACAAATTTTAGATTGGAAAAATTAAGTTTACTCACCGATCAATTTGAACAGAAGGTGAGTTGAAGGAACTGCAGTTGAACTACCCAGAAATCTTACTTTGTTTTTGCTGTTGAATTAAATTTTGTTTGCAAAGCCAATAGATTGTTTCTCAGGTTTTAAGTTTAGGTTTGTATCAATGAACTGATAATAGAAAGGTGGGTATATATAAATGCTTGAGCAAAACAGATGATAAGTGGACAGCCACCATTTTTGACCAAATAAGAAATTGGTATTAAATTTTACTGCAAATACGAAATGATATTGATCTCGGCTGCATGTACTTGTTTAAACAAGAAATTAGGCTAATTAATGTTTTTGCTTTTAATTATGGTAGCAAGTAATAAATGTTTACTGTCTGTTGCAAATTGGGTACAAAGATATTTATTGTTACTTACTTTGTTGTACAAGATATTTATCATTTTCGGCCAAACATGTTTAGTAAGATACAGGTTTTAATTTTTTTCTTTTTACTGTACAAAGATGTTTGAACATTTTCAATTGTTCAGTTTCATATTTTCTTTCATTTAATGAATGCTTCATTTATGCTTAACAAGTAGTAAATGTTCAGATTTCTGTTTTGTTTGTGCATATGTATGGCTTGTCTTATTTTTCTCTGACAAGTAGTTGTATTTTATTTGTTAATTAAATTTTTAAACGTTTGATTTACACATACTTGTATTTATACATTTCAAATTATAATTTATATTTGTATATTTATGTTACTTTAATTACATCTTATAATTTATGATTGTGTTTTATACTAGTTTTGAATGTTTATACCTATATTGTTTTGCACTTCCATGTTTATGTTTAATATTTCCATGTTTGTTTATTTTAAAACTTATCATTTTAAAAACTAAGATTGTATTCATATGTATTTTATCAAATAACAAAAATATAAAGTCTTTGATTTGATTCTATTGAATAAGACAAATTTGGTTTAAATGGTTTTGAAGTATTTAATTTTAAAATTTTCAAATCAAACTTTCTTTTACAAACATACAACTATTAAATATCCAAGATCTCATCAATTTAAACATTGACAAGCTTATATTTAATTTAAATTAGATTAAATATTTATTAAAATATGCTGTCAAAAATTCCGGGTTGTTACATTCAGCATGCCCACTATTCCAGCCTATGAAGGGAAGACCGATCCTACACAACATGTGATGAGGTATGGATAGATGATGGATTCTGCAAGAGCCAATGATGCGACCAAGTGTAGGTGCTTCCCAATTACTCTGTCCGGAATTGCCACCATGTGGTTTACTCGACTTCCCTCATGATCTATATCCAACTTCGACGAATTAGCAATGAAATTCATAGAACAACTTAGGATACACACCACTCGTCCAAAGGACGTGATGTCCTTATCAAGTGTGGCCCAAGCTCCAGGAGAGTCACCGAAAGCATACTTGCAGAGATTTCATGTTGCTGCTACTGAAGTGAGCAATCCTAACGACCACGCAATTTTAATGGCAGTGATGCGTGGAGGAGATCCCGATTCTGAATTTGGAGATTGGTTGGCGGGAAAGCCCCCAGCCACGCTGGAGCGTTTTTATTCGAAAGCTCATCTGTTCATAAGGAGAGAGGAAGCTCGGTAGATAGGACGAGATAAGGCGCCAGGACCTGCTCAGGAGATTGTGAAAAGTAATGTCGCCATGAAGCCAACCGGCGATAATTCAAGAAAAGCCCAAGTTAACATCCAAAGCAAGCCCGGGCAGTCTAAAGGATCAAAGGAGGAAATCCTGGAAAGAAAAAGGAAACCAGGAGATGGAAGTCAAGGATCCCGACCTACGGTCAATACACCCCATTGAACGCATCTCTTGAGAACATCTATTTATCAACCTTCAACACTTTTCAATATAGAAAGCCACGCCCAAAGGAATCGACAGAGGAACAGAAGCGGAACGGGAAGTATTGCCATTTTCACGAGTCTTATGGGCACAACACAGAGGAATGCAGACACCTCCATGATGCTATAGAAAAGCTAATTAGACAGAAGAAGCTGCAGGAATTTGTCAACGACCCACAGGACGGGAGACAAGAAACATCGGACCCTGGACGTGGGCCCGCCCCACACCAACCAGAAGAACCTACTTGAACTGTGGGTAGGCTGGTTATTAACACGATTGCTGGAGGATCTCATCCTACGGATAAGAACTGGCAGGAGAAGGAGCGATATGCTAACTCTTTAAGACATGCGGAGTATGAGTGTTGTTCGAATGTGGAGGACGGAACTCCGGCAAAGCAGCAGCGCATGATGAACGATGACATCATGTTTAGGAGGAGATGCGGATAAGATAGAGGCCCCTACCATCGACCCAATGGTCATATCTACGACAATCGGGCTGTCATTCGTAAAGAGAATTCTAATTGATTGCGGAAGTTCCATTAACATCATTTTTCAGAAAGCGTACGACCAAATGAAGTTGGAGGCCAAGGATTTGAAGCCATCCAAAGCCAGAATCCATGGCTTTAATGGCGCAACAACTGATGCAATGGGATATGTAGAGTTACCAGTTAAGCTGGGACAAGGTGAACGCAGGAGGGTGCGAATCCTACCACTCATAGTTCTGGATGTTGATTCCGCATATAACGTATTTCTGGCTCGTCCAGCCCTGGCAGAGTTTAGGGCAGCATTAGCCCCATGGTGTTTGACGTTAAAATTTCCAACAGACAAAGGGGTCGGAGTGGTACACGACGACTAGGCAACCGGCCGTGCATGATATGTAGCTGAACTCAGGGAGGCATGGCGTAAGGAGAATGGAAAGGTTGCGGACGACTCTGTCCGCATCCAAAGTTCTGACGATTGACGACTTGTGCCCGAGCCCTGGCTCGGGCGGCATTCTCGGATCCATAGAGACATAGATCCGAGTGATGATGATGGGGAACCAAGCGAAACAAATGCGGCACCAGCTGAACTAACCATCGACATCTCAGTTAGCCATAGCGACCCATCACGAGTCCATAAAGTAGGGTCACAGCTCGACCCCATGGCAGCTGAGAACCTTACTGACTTCCTCCGAGCGAACCATGATGTTTTTGCTTGGACGCATTCTGATATGTGTGGGAATTCTCCTGCAATCGCGAGTCATATTTGAACATAGACCCGAGACATGTTCCAATGAAACAGAAAAGGAGAGGCATGGACCTAGAGAGGTCCGCAGCTCTCAAAGAGGAGGTGGACAAACTCAAAACCAACGGGTTCGTCCGCAACGCCTTCCACCCTGAATGGGTATCTAACCCGTTGTTAGTAAAGAAAGCGAATGGAAAATGGAGGACTTGTGTTGATTACTCTGATTTAAACAAAGCGTGCCCAAAGGATAGTTTCCCGTTGCCAAGGATTGACCAACTCGTCGACTCAACTGCCGGACATGAGTTACTATCATTTATGGATGCGTACTCTGGTTATAATAAATTCCGATGCACATCCCGGACCAAGAACACACCAGCTTTGTCACAAATGTGGGGTTATAATGCTATGTAGTAATGCCCTTTGGACTGAAGAACGCAGGAGCAACTTATCAACATCTAGTGAATCGAATGTTCAAAGATCATATTGGAAAAATGATGGAAGTCTATGTGGATGACATGCTCGTGAAGTCGCGATAGTCAAACGACCACATTCGAGACTTATCAAAGATGTTCGATATACTCGGGCACTACGGGATGAAGATCAATCCTCTGAAGTGTTCATTCGGCGTGGCATCTGGAAAGTTCTTGGATTTCATTGTGAACGCACGAGGGATTGAAGCTAACCCGGAGAAGATCCAGGCTATCTGAGATATGCAAGTACCCAGAACCATAAAGCAGGTGCAAAGCCTGAATGGAAAAGTGGTTGCGTTAAGTCGATTCATATCCAGAGCAACAGACAAGCGTATTCCCTTCTTTGACGTTATAAAGAAAGGAAAGAGAAACTTCGAATGGACGTCCGACTGTGAGGAAACATTTCGGGCTCTGGTAATGCACTTAGAAAGTCCCCCAGTACTATCGAAACCAGTAAACCACGAGATGTTGTACGCGTACTTAGCTGTCTCCCAGCATGCTATCAGCACATCCTTGGTCCTTGAGGAAGACCGAGTTCAAAGGCTAGATTACTATGTTGGTAAACGCGTGACGGGGGCGGAAAGGAATCATCCAAAGATCGAGAAACTAGCCTATTGCTTGGTGATTGCATCACGCAAGCTTCGTCCCTACTTTCAGGCGCACTCAATCGGTGTTTACACCGACCAACCCTTGCAACAGGTACTCCAACGACCGGAAACTTCCGAAAGGATGTTAAAATGGAATATTGAGTTGAGTCAGTTCGACATTACCTACTTTCCGCGAAGGGCCATACAAGAACAAGCACTTGCTGACTTCATTTCTAAATTCACTCTGCCAGATGAACCGAGCAGTCACATGGCCATACCCCCCGTTCGATGGAAGATGTACACCGATGGGGCATCTAACGAACATCGCTTAGGGGCAGGTATAGTCATCGTAACTCTAGAAGACCGACGATCTGCTACGCTTTGAAGCTTGAGTTTGCAGCAACAAATAACAAAGCTGAATATGAAGCATTGATTACTGGCTTGAGACTTGTTATCGAACTGGGAGTGAAGTCAATCGAAATCTTTTGTAATTCACAGCTGGTGGTATTTCAGGTGCGGGGAGACTATCAAGCAAAAGGACAGAGACTGGCTCCTTACCTTTCTCGGGTTCAAGAGCTACTGGCGAGTCTCGAGTATTACGACATCTCGCTTGTCCCACGCAAACAAAATAGAGAAGCTGATTCATTGGCGAAGTTCGCAAGCACTGGCGATGCACAGCAAATGGGATTGTTCCCTGTTGAGACTCTCCATGCTCCAAGTATAGATATAATGGAGATAGATTTCATATTAGAGGCCGAACCTGAAAAGGAATCATGGTTGACCCCATTCAAACAGTACCTGCTACAAGGAGATTTACCTGAAAAGAGGAGCGAAAGACGCCAAGTCCTTCGTAAGGCTTCGCGTTATGTTGTACATGGCGGAATAGTGTATCAAAGGGGATTCTCGACCCCTTTACTCCAGTGCGTGGCCCATGATGAAATAAACCGAGTACTAAAGGAAGTCCATGAGGGAGAGTGTGGTGTCCATACTGGGGGGAAAACATTGGCAAAGAAAATCCTCCGCTATGGATACTATTGGCCAACCGTGAACCGGGACGCCGCAGACTACGTAAGGAGATGTGGCAAATGCCAGATATACGCAAGAATTCCGAGAGCTCTGTCGACGCAACTCACACAAAAGGTTAGTCCATGGACATTTGCAATGTGGGGAATTGACCTAATTGGTTCTTTACCCATAGCCAAGGAAGGCGCGAATATGCAATAGTTGCGGTCGATTACTTTACCAAATGGGCAGAGGCAGAGCCTATGGCCATGATTACCAATAAGAAAGTCATTAATTTTGTTGTACGAAATATCATATGCCGTTTTGGCATTCCACGCACCATCATAACAGAATATGGAACTCAATTTTAAAGCAAGGAGTTCAAAGAATTTTGTCAGAAATATGGCATTGAGAAAAGGTTTGCAGCAGTAGCTCATCCAAAGGAAAATGGTCAGGTAGAAGCCGTAAAAAAAATAATCAAGTCCATATTGAAAAAACGTTTGGAAAAGGCTAGAGGCAAGTGGGTAGATGAACTCCCGACGGCGCTTTGGGCTTATAGAACTACCCACAAAACCGCGACTGGCCACACTCCAATTTGCATTGGCATATGGCACGGAAGTTGTCATATCATGGAACTTGAAGTTCCATCACATCGGGTAAATTATTACGATCCTGCGTTGAACCAGGATCTCTTATTGGAATCATTGAACTTTATTGATGAAAAACAAGAAGAAGTTGATTTGAGGGCGGCCTTATACAGACATCGTGTCGCCAGATATTATAACGAAAAAGTCCAACTGAGAATCTTTGACGTGGGAGACCTCGTTTTGAAACGAGTTTTTCCAGTCCCATCGCATATGAACCCCATATGGGAAGGTCCATACGTCATCGAACGGAGGCTTGGAGAAGGAACTTTCAAGCTGACCACCGTCGATGGTGTGACATTCTCTCGAGCATGGAATAGCGAGCACTTGCGGCATTACTACACTTAGTCTGTTTCCTTTATGCAGTAGTTGCATTTATTTCCAGTACGTTTTCATTTCTAGTTCTTGGCATGTAATAAGACAATTCAGCTTGCTTTCATTAATAAAGGCTTGAAGCCATCTCTTCCATGAATGACTAATGTTTCTGCGTATGATAGCCTTCTGGCAAGCAATTAAAATTATGTTATTCTAGGTGGCGTACGAACGCTCCAAAATGATTCAAAATCTCCAAGTCCCCGGAGCGTGGACTGGAGTACTCCAAGTCCCCGGAGCGCGGACTCGAGTGCAAACGAATAAATATCTCCAAGTCCCCGGAGTGTGGACTGGAGTACTCTAAGTCCCCGGAGCGTGGACTCGAGTATAAAAGATTCAAAATCTCCAAGTCCCCGGAGTGCGGACTGGAGTACTCTAAGTCCCCGGAGCACGGACTCGAGTATAAACGATTCAAAATCTCCAAGTCGCCGGACTGCGGACTGGAGTACTCTAAGTCCCCGGAGCGCGGACTCGATTATAAACGAATAAAAATCCCTAAGTCCCCGGAGTGCGAACTGGAGTACTCGAAGTCCCCGGAGCGTGGACTCGAGTATAAACAATTCAAAATCTTCAAGTCCCCGGAGTGCGGACTGGAGTACTCTAAGTCCCCGGAGTGCGGACTTGAGTATAAGCGAACAAAAATCTCCAAGTCCCCGGAGTGCGGACTGTAGTACTCTAAGTCCCCGGAGCGTGGACTCGAGTATAAACGATTCAAAAATCTCCAAATCCCCGGAGTGCGGAATGGAGTACTCTAAGTCCCCAGAGCGCGGACTCGAGTATAAACGATTCAATAATCTCCAAGTCCCCGGAGGCGGAGTGAGTACTCGAAGTCCCCGGAGTGCGGACTCGAGTATAAACGAATAAAACCTCCAAGTACTCGGAGTGCGGACTGGAGTACTCTAAGTCCCCGGAATGCGGACTCGAGTATAAATGAATAAAAATCTCCAAGCCCCCGGAGTGCGGACTGGAGTACTCGAAGTCCCCGGAGCGCGAACTCGAGTATAAACGGTAAAAATTCTCCAAGTCCCCAGAATGCGGACTAGAATATTCTAAGCTCCCGTTGTACATATTAAAAAATGTCCTAAGTGCTTGAAGCATGGAAGGAAAACGAATAACTCTCAGAGAATCAACGGGCTATGTGAAGACAAACCGAGAAGTCTGTGTTACGCACAACAGCATGGATTCGAATCACAATCACAAAGAAAACTGAATAATAAGATCCTTTTGAAAAGACAGAAAAGGAAACTAAAATTTATTTAGAAAAAAGTTTTCGGCTACAAGCACTCCAAAATTCGGAGTCAACGGTCTGTCTACAAAAATTACAAAAAAACTATTACACGACTCAGATTGACTCTCGTTGAACGAGGACAGTGGTCACTTCTTGTGCTTCTTCAACTTCTTCCCGGATGGCTCTTCCCCAGAGAGTTTACCCTTGGAACCTTTCCTTGATGGAGGAGCAACAACTGAAGAAGTAGAGGGAACATCCAAGGGCTTGGACCTGCCAGGAAGGATGACCTTCAATGGCTTGTTCAAGGGATCGTCCAGGTCCACTTCACGCGGCTCAACCTTGACCTTGACTGTATCTCTCTTCTCTTTCTCGAGTAGCACCTTCATGCTCAATTCAGATGTATGCTCAGAGGGGCCAGTGACTTCTACTTCATAACTCCTAGAGGAGGAATCGGACTTGCCTTCGTCAAGCACCCCGATCACTTGAGCATCTGGCCCAGGAGCTTCACCAGCACGAGCAGCCTCACTAGTCTTTTCCACCTCCTTGGCGACATCGCTCCTCGGAGTGGGATTGGGATCTGAATGACCTGCACAGAATCAGAAAAGATGAGCATTAGAATGCAATAGTACTTCACAAAGAATGACGACATTCAAAACCTCAAAATGAAAGGTTGTCTACCAGGCTCTGGCAAACTTTCTGCCCTCAAAGGGGTTTTGCCCTCCGGGATAGGAGACAAAACATAACCACCCTAGCCAAGGGCTTGTGGATCGTAGCCAATGTTCCATTCAAAAGGATCAAGTATCGGCCGACTGGCCGGCTGGGTAAGCACATGAACAGGAGGCTCGACCCCACATGGACCGACGACAACTTCTTTCCCTTTTCTAGAGGGGGAGCCTTTGCAATAGAGGGCTTTGGCCGTTGATAGGTCCGAAGGCTCATTTCCCTTCAGAAATTCATTTACCAAAGCCCCCTCATCAACCTCCTTGACACCGCGCTCGGCCTTCCTGATATGAATTAAGGTCTCCCACGCCTCGAGGAATGATTCAAGATAGCCATCGCCCAAAAAAGTTAAGTCACGGTGCATGAGCACACGGGCGTTGAATTCGGCAATGAGTGGGTCGAACACGGTTTTGATCTCTTCTCTACCTTCTTCCCTGGCTTCCTCAAGACGGGAATCGATATCCGTCAACGCCAACTTCTTGCCCTCTTCACGGGCCTCACTCTTTAACATCTCAACCCTAGAAAGCTCGCCCTCAAGTTGTTCTTTTAAAAGTCGGGTGGTAACAATCTCGTCACAATATTGCTGTGACTCTTCTTGGGTAGCCGTTTTCTCCTCTTTCTCTCTGTGGAGAAGCTCCTCAAGTTCCTTGACCCGGGCGCTGAACGCATCCCTCTCCTTTTGAACGGAGTCCTTCTCTAAGGCCAAAGCCCCATATCGTTGAACCGCCTCGTCAAGCTCTTTCTTATGAGTTGATTCCAAGCGAGTAATGGCCTCAGCAGTATCCCTGGCACATAGATCGGCGACCTCGAGTTCAGACTTATAAGTGGCGATTTCTTTGTCTTGGGTCTTAATGATGTCTCTATCATGAATAGCCTCAACCTTTAAACGATCTATCTCATGTTGGCGTTCCACAGAGACATCGGAATGTTTCTCAGCTAAGTGAACGAATGTGTCATGTTGAACATAGACGTCATTCGTATAGGAAAGAGCGCTCTGTTTAACATGATCGGGAATAGGATGAATCGCCGGAAGGAATTTCAGGCCATCGAAGCAGATTCTTGGAAATTTGTCTTTAAGCTCAGCCAGCTTCTCTAACACTGTTGGGTCTGTCGCAGGAGCAGTCGGTGACGTCTTTGAATTTTCACCCCTCCTGTGAAAACCTCGGGAGTGTCGAGTAGAAGAGAAGTCAGAGTGTTGGTCCCGGGGAGCGTCGGGTTGCGACCTCTTATGGCCATACTTGTCTTTACTATGCTCCGCGTGATACGAAGTATCCTGGTGGTCCTTTGGCTGATAGTAATTTTCCTCCGGGATGAGGAGTCCCAGGAATGATAGTCTTTGTTGCCATCACCATCTCTATCTCGATGTCTCCCGAGACCCGAGTCCCGTCCGGACAGATGAAAAATAAAAGAACCACGGAGACGGTCTGATCCGTGTGAGTGCCCCATGTAACCTGTACCAAATTCAAATAAAATCGAATTAGCAAAAAGAGGTGTGATGACAAAAATCTAAGTGCGAATTGAAGTGCAAGTGTTCGTATGTGTCCTAGTGTTTCCCCTCGATGGACCAGTAGCCTTGCTAACAGGGGTTTTCTCTCCATGACTTCGGGGGGGAACGCCCACATCGCCTCTCATGGGCGAGTGGAACTTGAATGCATCCTGATCGTCAAATTCATAGTTGAGAAGATCATCGGGGATGGAGAGCTTCGACAGGCCCTTTAAAGAACTCTCCACATGCTACAAAGAAGCCCCCCTCTCCGTCATAATAAGCGTAACTTTCGAAGTTCCGCCAACCTTCTCCTTTTTGATCATATATGTCAACGTCTTTTTCAACTTCGAAGGGGAAGATGACGTCTCAATATCATGCACTTCGACTGGCGGATACCGAGTAACACCCACATTCTCACCTCGTGTTTCAGGAGCCTCGCTCTCTTTAAGCTCCCCCTCTTCCTGTACATCAGGGGTATGGCGTGATGATGATTCAGCTAGTTTTTTCCCTTTACCGGATGCGGGCTTGGGAATCGAGACGCCCTCAGGAAGGCTAATCCGGCGACCTTCTGCTAACAATCCGAACCTCGATAATGACTCATCTGAAATGAGGGTTCGGATGTCCTGTTCCTCGGCGGCAAGAGCTCTAATGGCGTCGATGGCCTCAAAATACCCTCGGGCCTTAGGACGTGGATTGATACCTGAAAAAATCAAATAAGAAGTCAGAAAAGGCATAGCTCCAATCGAGCGCGAATGTCAACTCATGGAAAAGACTTACTGCCTTCAACCCATCTCCTCGCGAAACTAGGAGGGCAACGCACATAGAAACATTCCTGTTTGTACAGGGCAAGTTTGCTACATGCTCTGGTCAAAATTTGGCATTTGTGGTGCGGTTCGAGGAACACGAAGGAGGGGTTATCTCTCCGCTTCTTGAGCATATAAATATATCTAATGTCGCCTAGAGTTGGAGGCCTAGAAAAGACGGTCATGAAAAGGAGGTAGGTCCTATAAATGAACGCGTGACCGTTTGGGTGCAGCTACGAAGGGGCGATGTCTATGTATTGCAACACGTCCCGAAGAAATAAATTGAACGGTGGCACGCTGCCCATCCAGCACATAAACTTATTGCAGGCGGTATATCCAACCGGGGCAAGTGTGGACGATCATGCCTCCACAGAACCAACACATTGGCAAAAGGAATGCCGTGGATAGAGCATATTCGCCGAAGTGCGATTTCGTTAATCTTCGAAGCCTGTGATCGATCGGATTATCTAAGAGGATAGATGACTCCAGGGCATCACGAGCGAAATTATGAGTGGGGGAGGTCGACAGGTTAGAAGTGTCCGTGTCCCCTTGTTTGGAAGATGGCACGGGTCTGTCCGAGATTGTGGTGGAACTGAATTTTTTAGACATCTCCAATAAATAGTGAATTCGGCTAAGCACCTGTGTGAAATATACTTGAAAAATGATCGATGTCAGAATTAACAACATGAATAATCCCCCCACATGGTGTGTGTACTAGTGCAATCAATCGTGTATAAGCATTAAAAATATGGGACTTGCAAGATTACTGATATAACACTAAGCTTAAAATCATCGCCTTCGAAGACCGTCATCGCTGACCGTCTCCAAAAGCCTTCCTTATGGCGATCACAGTTCCAGGGTCAGAAAACGTTAAAGGAAGTTATCCAATTACGTCAAGTAAAGTTCAGATTTATGGCTAATGGAAAAATGAGGTTATTAGTCCAAATTAGTTCAATATGCTAGAATGTTAGAGCCATTGTCCTTGTTTTACGACCGTTCGGCATGTTTGGTTCGCCATTTGTGTGTGGTTCGGCTATGCATTGTTCGGCATGTTTGCTCGGGATTTGTGTGTGGTTCAGCTATGCGTTGTTCGGCACGTTTGCTCAGGATTTGTGTATGGTTCGGCTATGCATTGTTCGGCACATTTGTTCGGGATTTATGTGTTGTTCAGCTATGCATCGTTCGGCACGTTTGGTTCGACATTCATGACCGTTCGGTTTATTGGTTGTTCGGCTTAATTGACAAACGAGGAAGTTATCATTCGGCCAAGATATCAATCGGCCAAAATAATGATCTGCCAAGATATCTTTCGGCTAAAACTCTCTTTGGCAAGATATCGTTCGGCTAAAACGCTGTTCGGCCAGGGTATCGATCGACATCCTGTCCTTTCCCCACTTCCCTTCGATTTTCCCTCTCCAACCTCGTTCGGCATGAGGAGATCACGTCGAACCATTGCAAGGCCGGCCATACCACTAGGTCTCACCACCAATGCCACGCACCTCCAACTAACTCCCACCTTCGAGCGCTTCTACCAACCACTTTTCTTCTCTCCGTTCCACCTGCTTTGGAATCACCTAAGGTCGAATCAAGTCCCAGCCTCGGGGCACGATCAAGACCCATCTCGTCTCCCTCATCCCCGTACCTCTTACATCCTATCATCTGTCTAACTACGGTTCGTGATTTTTAATGAACATATGCGAAAATTCTTACCAAGAGGAATGACAGGAGCTTGGGGAGGGATTGCAGGAAGGACGGGCTGGATTCGAGGAACGGAAAGGATGATTGAAACTTAGAGGAAATAAGTTGCGTGCTCTTTGAAAATCACGGGAAAGAAGTGAAATAGAGAAAAGGAAGTAGAGTACCGAATTTTATAGGAGAAGAGAAGAAGTCGAAACGACTCTGACCGGTAGAACCGGTCAAAGCACGAGATACGCTCGGCATAGAGGAGCGTTCGGCTGAGTAAAGGACATCGTTCAGCATAGAGGAACGTCCGGCATGGGTCATCTTGTTCGGCATTTGAGTGTCGCTAAGCCTCGGCATTACACTAACTCATAGTTCAAAGCACATCATGCTCGACCACACGATGTACTTTGGGGGGCAAAGTGTTACCTGGAAGTTTGACCAAGCAACTAGACAGTCAACACCAAGGACATTCGGCATTTCAGAGGTGTGCTCGGCATCAGAAGAGCGATCGGCATCAGATGAACGTCTGGCATCTAGGAGCACTCGGTATCGAGGAACGTTCGGTATTGAATACCGTTCGGCCAAAGGGAGACGCTCGGCATAAGAACATTCGGAGATTAAAGGTTGCTCGGCCTCCCAGGCACATTCGGCGTGCCTATATCATTCGGCGCCCTAGCTTGGTTTGGCATGGCACGTTCGGCGAGCCTATATCGCTCGGCATCCTAGCTTGGTTCGGCGTAGCACGTTCAACGAGCCTATATTGTTCGGCGTCCTAGCTTGGTTCGGCGTGGCACGTTCGGCGAGCCAATATTGTTGACATCCTAGCTTGGTACGGCGTGGCACGTTCGGCGAGCCTATATCGTTCGAGGAGCCTAGATCATTCGGCATCCCAGCTTGGTTCGGCATAAGAACATTGTTCGGCACAAATGCCATGGCTCAGCATCTTAGTGTTCGGCCTCCTTGGTTCGGCGTGCAGAGCTAGCACTATTTGGACCAAGATATTCAGCTATCAGGCCCACCGGGGAAGTCCAACCCACCTTCGCCTATAAATAGAGGGGAGGGGTTCACCTATAAATAGAGGGGCAGGGGCACAGAAAAAGGGATCAGATTTTAGAGAAGACCGGGGAAGCTCTACTATTTTCAAGACTCATCCCAGACTTATTTCTTTTACTTTGCAATTGTATTCAAGTAACAAAAAACGGATTGTATCTGTAATCAACCATCAAGGAAATCAATGGAAATCAACTTCAAAGTGGATGTAGGCAGTTACGCCAAACCACTATAAATTTGGTGTACTTACTTTCTGCATTTAAGTTAATATTCTCTTCTCTGTTTTAATTTGTTTTCTTCATTATTCCCTCTACACAATCTTTCTAAGGGTGTTAGTGACCAATTTTGATGCTAGCAATATTCAAATCAAAATAGTTTATACTTCGAAACCAAAACCATTTTTATTCCAAAACCATATTCAAATCAATACGATATCATTTCCATTTCAAGCATATATTTACCTTTTAAAAATCATAATACTTTCAGAGTTATAACTCTTTCGAAACCAAAATACTTGAAATCATTACACTTCGAAAATCATAACATTACGAAAATCATACATTTGAAATCATGAAACATTCCTTTAATTCTTTACATTTTACAAATTTATTCAATTAAACCCAAATTTCCAATTTAATTAAATTCAAACCATCAGTTTCAATTCAATTCAGTTTCCCAACACATCACTTCAAATCTTATCAATTTCAAATATAGATTAGATTCACAAAGTAACTATTCAATTTTTTAATATATTTCAAAACTTTAATATCCCACATTTCAAAACTAATTTTATAATTTCATATGTCTCAAATTTAACTTCATTATTACTTAGTTTTGAAATATTCATTTCATAAATCCAAGATTATTTAAATAAACTCATATTACAAGTAACTCAATATTCATTTATCAAAATCAAATATCATTCCAAATTCATATTCTTTATCAAAATAAAGATCAAATCATTTCCAAACCATTTCAAATCATGAAAATAACACATCCTTTCAAAACCTCATTTTCAAATCATTATTTGAGTTTCAAATTCGAATATTCAAATTAAAATATCATTTAAAAATCAAATATGTCACTCATTTATTATTTCAAATATCATTACAAAACCCATTTCAAAAATCCATTCAAAAATTCATTTATCCTATTACATTTCATTCCATTTAACACATAACCAAGTAAAACTTATTTAAATTAAAATTCAATTTAAATTCCTTAAAATTCAAATTTAAATATCAAAATATATTCAAAACTCCTTATATTTCACAAATAATCAATTCCCAAAAGTAAATCATTTAACACTTTAAAATATAACTCAAACGGTGTTAAATCTATAACATTCCAAAACATTGTCAAATTATAACAACGACAACATTTAAAAGTGCTATCGTAGCTTATAGTTTCCAAAATAGTTTAGTTCAAGAATAACGGCATTTATAGAATGCCATAATAGATATTTAGTTATTTCAAACATAGTTAAGCTAAAAAAAAAGCATTTAAAAGTGCTGTCGTAAAACTATATTATTTTTTAGAAATGCTATTAATAAAATTCCAAATTTTATTATAATTTTTCAAAAAACAATAAAACTTCAATTTTACCAAATTTAAACTTATAAATCATATTTCTAGACTTCAAAATTTCACATTTAAATAATTTTAACATATGATTTATCACAACAAAAATTTTATAATTAAATATACAATTTAAAATTCAATTCATTTGTTAAGTCAAAATTTCACTGTTTTCTTAACTCATAAATTAAATAAAACCGAACATTTTACTTCAAATATCATTTCTACACTTTAAATTAAATTTTAATTATTTACTTATATCTTAAAATATAATTTAAAGTCAAAATCACATTTACTTCAAATTCACATATTTAATTCACAAAATCAAAACTTACTATTTAGCTTTCACAAAACCATAAAATATATATTTTTAAATCAAAATTTCATACTTTAAAGATACACATCTTAAGAAAAATCATTTAAAATATACCATGGGGTCTGTATATTATTTTTCTAACCTAGGTATAGTGATACGGATATATATATCATTTCAACCCGCAATTTAAAAGGAAAAACCGGGTTCTATCATTTCAAACCCACAATCCCAAGTAAATGAAAATGAATAAAAATCACTCTGGCCTATCATTTCAGCCCATAATGATTTTTCCCTATTCTAATGTCCGTTCGGGTATGTATCATTTCAACTCATAGTGATTCTATTCTAACAGGGAACTTGCTGTGTGATCATATACAGAAATAATATAAACAATGTCAATATCACAATATACTGTCATATATCAGATCACAGGTGATAATTCACCAAGTTAACATGGTAATAACATGAAATCACATATCATATAATCATCATTTACTTACATAACATTTTAATTACTAAACACTTGTCATCAATTTACCATTTCATAAGTAAATATATCAGAGTGAGAATAACTCACCTTTTCAAGCTGAAGACCACTACGACACACAAAACAATTCCAAACCCATGACAAGCACGATACAGCACGACTAGTGATTCAAATGAGTGAAGAGAGCCAAGATGACCATCTTGTAACAATCCAATAAACACAAACACTAAAAAAAATGAAATATTTAACACAAAACAACATTGAAATAAATGGAAACACAAAGCAACAAAGACAAGAATGATTAGACCTTGCTTTAACCATTCAAGAGCTCGACCAAGGGGCTCTTTTTCTCGGCCATAGCTGATGATATAGGCTTTGGTTTGGATCAGTTATGGCATCAAAAATGCATGTTAACATCGAGATGAAAGAGATGATGATGGGTATGAGTTGCAACATGGGAAAGATAAAGGGACAAGGCAAAGAGGAGTGGAGTTTTGGGCTCAACAAGGCTCAGCCTTGGATCAAGTGAGGCTCGGCCCTACATGCTTCAGGTCTGGTCATTGTTGGAGTGATGTCCGGAGGTCAGGTCAGTAGGTGGTAGTGGAGCTAGGGGGTGGCCAAGGCAACTATGAAGGTGATAGTGGAGTTATGCTCGGCTAGGCAAGGTTTCAAGGGGTTTGGTACAAAGTATTGTGGTGTATGGTCCACTTGAAGGTCATTGCTTGTGGTGGTGGTCAGAGGAGGAGGTGGTGGACAGAGGAGGAGGTGGTGGTTTCTGTGGCTGGTGATCGTGGAGAGGATGGTGGTGATGATGGGTGGTAGGGCCGAGCAAACAAGGTGGAAGTGGAAGGCAAAAACTTAGAAAAATAATAAAAAGAGAAAGGAGATGAAGCCATTTCTTCCAAAAAAAAAATCTTGGCCATGAATTTTGTGATAGAGAAAAGTTTCTCACATGAATTTCAAAGAGAAATTCACGGCTAGGGTGAGAGATGTGTATGGCAACAGAAAGAAAAGGAAAAGGCACAAGAAAATGAAGTGACAAGGAAATAGTCACCATAAAATGGACGTCTTTGTCTCTTTGAATTTCCTTTTTCTTTTAAATTAAAATAAACTATATATATTTCGATAAATAATCTATAAAAAACTGAACAAAAATAAAGTGGAAAAACAAAATAAATAAATATATTTTAGAAAAATATAAAATAATTATGAAAATAGCACAAAAATAGAAACTAAAGTGAAAATTTGTAGATAAAATACAATAAGCTTTAAAGATTAAAATCATACTTTAAAAATACTTTAAAAATAAAATTAATTCATAACATGACATATAACACACATATACACAAGATATGATAAACAAAAATATTATTTATATAATTTAAAATAAACAATTTTGTTAAATAAAACAATTTACACACAATATTGTAAAAAGCATAACTTTCACAATATGATTCGGATTTCAACGAAACGAAAAGCAGTATTCTTGAAATTTAATTTATTTTCATAATAAAAGATAAAATTCAAAAATTCAAAAATTTAAATTTTAAATTCAAAAGTCATAGTTTGACCAGATGGACCAAAATTCACATTTTTGGAAAATATTCAATATATTCATGTTTGGAATTCTAATTTTCATACAAATCAAAATATATATTTAAAATAAATTTTTTTTATCATTTTAATAAAAGATAAAGTTTTTAAATCGAGAGTTCAATAATTAAAATGTACAATTAAAATAATCACAAAATATAGGGTTGTTACACTCTCCCTCACTCAAAACTTTTCGTCCCCGAAAAGGAATGAGGTACGGGAAAACACTGAAAAACATGGAATAAAATAGGATTAAGACAAGATGACAAGAAGATTGAAATCATACCTGATAACTATTGTTATATGTAAGTTTAACAAGATGGAGATGATCTTCTCAAGATCCTCCATAATCAAGAACACAAGCACGAAAAGCCCTTCTAGAATCCGATTCACCCTTTCCGTTTAACCGATGGTCTGTTGATGGCAAGTAATGTTCAGATTCAAAAAATGAGTACCAAAGTTTATAGAAAGATTTCTAAACAGGTTGGTATAAGCAATGGCCTCCCCATTCTGTAGAAAGATAAGGGAAATAAGGACAATGAAAAGATAGTTTGAAAAACAAAAGGAGATAATAAATTTGAAACTATGAAAATTTCAACGTAAATTGAAAACTAATTTTACATAAGTTAAATAAATCTTAATCAACTCTAATTTCATTATCTTATCATCAATTTATCTTAAATAACAATCTCTAAAACCATGGATTTTAAAAATCATTTATTATGCTAAAAATGTACTCAATAAATTAATTCCTCTTTATTCCTAATTAAATTAAATTTATTCCTCTCAATATATTTATCATCACCTATGTTTAATATATTTATACTTATTATAACTACTTTATCTTATTCTTAGTTCTTTTAACATTATTTCATTGTAAGTTATTCAATTACCCTTTCTTATATTTACCTTTGTTAATCATTTTATAACTAAAATTTGAGTGTATAACATTTATTATAACCACTCAAATTTTATTTATAAAATCTTTTTATATTGTATATTATCCAATTACATATTCAACTTCTGAAATTAAGGTAAGTTATATTGGAATGAAATTGTGTATTATACAAATAAAACTTTCCAATTAAATCATTTCAAGCTGAATATTTGTCCAAATCTTGAAATTATATTTGAAAATTATCTTTCAAGATAAAATTTAGGAATCAAACTTCCGATAAATTCCAAACTATTTAGAGATAAGTAAATGCATATATACTATATATATCCATTCAAATTTAAATCATATATCAACATATGTTATAAATCCAGTCTTATTTTAGAAATTCAAATTATATACTATATATATCCATTCAAATTTAAATCATATATCAACATATGTTATAAATCCAGTCTTATTTTAGAAATTCAAATCAATTAAATTCCCAAAACAATATAAATCGGCCATATTTTAGAAATTCAAATCAACTAAATTCCCCAAAACAAAACTGTAGCCAGACTACAGAACGCCCTCTTCACTTCGAAACTCAAAAATGAATGTCAATGATGCTGTAGTCATCACCGAAGTTATTTTCCGGCGACAAAGAGAAGAGCATTAATTTTAAAATTCTTTGTAAACAGCTTTCTATTCAAAAATACTTTAAATAATGTATCCTTTTTAAAACTTTAAGTACAAGGTTTGAAATTCATCGAAAATTAAATTCTCAAATTATTGTTTTAAATTTCAAAATAAATTTTTAACCATATTTTATGGTTCAATTATTTACATATGAAACAAGAGAAAGATATATAAAATCAAATATTATTCCTTAACAACCAATTCAATAAAATCCAGAAAAATTTATAATATAGTTACAAAATTTATTTCATTACTAAATTTGAAAAAAACTATATTGTGTCAGTTTTCTATGTTCAAGTGTTTTGAAAATCCTATAGATAGCGTTGATCAGACGAATCGATCGGAAACCAATATCAACATCATCAACTCAAACAACACAATATATAAAACATTTTAAATCTTAGTTTACAAATACACTTCAAGAATGATTTGAAGATAAGTTGGAAACAAAGATGAGATGATTAAATAACATCATAGGAAGATGGATAAGCTTATATAAATCGCGGGCAACCTTAACGGGTCAACCGTGACGTAAAGAATAAGATCGATGTGGATTTCTTGGGTAAATCAACATTCGATCTCAAGAAATAGAATTTAGGATAATAAGAGATACTAACATCTAAACCGAGGATATAAAATCTCTGGTGAATCGATGCTGTTGTAAAGGAGTTTCACTCCTTTACAAATAAATTTGAGATTGGCGGGACCGCCGACTCATTATAAAGATCATTCGAAGTGGAGTTATGGGATACTCTAGAATCAAAAGAAGATGAATAGTGAGGGACATGAATGAAATTTTGGAACCGCGAGGAACATTCCAAAATTCAAAGGAATCGAGTCAAAAGGAAGAGATTTAAACTCGAATGAAAGTGATTCTGTAAATACATTTACCATATATGCTAAGTTTTACCTAGAGCTACCAAAGCTCTGATACGAACTGTAACGACCCGATATTTTCAACCATTCTCATCCACACATGTCGGACTTGAATTGCACAAAATACCGCGTTGTAAATAAAATTTGGCAAATCTCAGAATATACAGTAAATATATAATCACAGATCACAGACACAGAGTAAATAATAATGCAGCGGAATTAAAAGAGATAGTAGTTCATGAAGCTACTATATAAAAATAACATACATCAGAGTTAAACAAGATACAACAGAAGAGTAACTAGATACATCAGGTTCAAATCAAAATACATCACTAAAATCACTGGATACAGAAAGCAAAATAGATGGCTGGATCTTCAAGGAAAGCTCCAACTCCGAAGGTGAATCTCGAATGCTAACTCGCTCAATCTGACTCGAGCGTAAAGCAAAACACAAAACACTCTAGTCAGGACATAAATACTTATGAACTGTAAATCAATTCAAGTGAACAGTAACAAAAATGCATCAGTAACTTAAAGGATGCTTGGGATCACCCATCCTTTAAGGGTCTGTTAAACTATTTACTATGTAGTAATATTGCGCTATTATAATAATGTCTACAGTAAAATAAACTTACTTTAAAATAGCCTTACGGGCTTACCCATATCACCCTTCACACATAATAGTCCCATTAGTCCATCCAATATCATGATATCTCCAGATAGGGAGACTATTAGGGGATACCACACGGGCTAAGGGAGAAAAACAAACTCGTAGTAAAGGCTCGGTATGGTAGGTGACATGGCACACAAGGCAATTCCAGGGTAGATATACCAATTACGCACACGGGCTGGTGGTAACTTAGCAGCCACTACGCCCACCTCGGAACACACCCCAAATCAAAATCGGAGGATGGCCATCTAATCAACCACAAGTAAGAGTATAATATCGAAGAAGTGTGTCCGACCAAAGGAGCTACCCATTTTGGCCTGAGAACGCTCCTATTTTAGCCACCTTATGCCAACTCACGGGAGTTGGGCCCATGATATATACATTAAGAACGTCGACACCATCCTACTTCATTCTGTAATCTCTATCGTGTACACAGTTGTTAATGTGGTTTTCGAAGTTGGCAGAGAGGATGACAACTTCCGATCCCGGTCTCTTTAACAACCAATTGTTATTATAACGCCGTGGTCATTTCAAAATAGTTTATACTTCAACAAAAGTCAAATCATTTCATTTCAAAACTATATCCCTTTCAAAATAGTTATACATCGAAACTAAAACCATAACTCTTCGAAACCAAAATACTTGAAATCATTACACATTGAAAATCATAACATTTCGAAAAACATACATTTGAAATCATGAAACATTCCTTTAATTCTTTACATTTTACAAATTTATTCAATTAAACCCAAATCGTCAAATTTCCAATTTAATTAAATTCAAACCATCAGTTTCTATTCAATTCAGTTTCCGAACACACCACTTCAAATCTTATCAATTTCAAATATAGATTAGATTCACAAAGTAACTATTCAATTTTTCAAACATATTTCAAAACTTTAATATCCTATATTTCAAAACTAATTTTATAATTTCATATATCTCAAATTTAACTCCATTATCACTTAGTTTTGAAATATTCATTTCATAAATCCAATATTATTTAAATAAACTCATATTACAAGTAAACTCAATATCCTTTCATACTAATATAAACTTCAAATATTTATTTATCAAAATCAAATATCATTCCAAATTCATATTCTGTATCAAAATAAAGATGAAATCATTTCCAAACCATTTTAAATCATGGAACTATCACATCCTTTCAAAACCTCATTTTCAAATCATTATTTGAGTTCAAATTTAAATATCATTTAAAAATCAAATATGTCGCTCATTTATTATTTCAAATATCAATACAAAACCCATTTCAAAATTCCATTCAAAAATTCATTTATCCTATTACATTTCATTCCATTTAACACATAACCAAGTAAACCTTATTTAAGTTCAAAATCAATTAAAATTCCTTAAAATTCAATTTTAAATATCAAAATATATTCAAAACTCCTTATTTCACAAATAATCAATTTCCAAAAGTTAAATCATTTAACACTTTAAAATATAACTCAAATAGTGTTAAAATCTATAACATTCCAAAACATTGTCAAATTATAACAACGACAACATTAAAAAGTGCTATCGTAAATAGTTTAGTTCAAGAATAACGGAATTTATAAAATGCCGTAATAGATATTTAGTTATTTCAAACATAGTTAAGTTCAAAAACAACAGCATTTGAAAGTGCTGTCGTAGAACTACAGCATTTTCTAGAAATGTTATTAATAAAATTGCAGATTTTATTATATTTCTCAAAAACAATAAAACTTCAATTTTAGCAAATTTAAACTTATAAATCATATTTCTAGAATTCAAAATTTCACATTTAAACAATTTTAACATATGATTTATCACAACAAAATTTTTATAATTAAACATACAATTTAAAATTCAATTCATTTGTTAAGTCAAAATTTCACAGTTTTCTTAACTTATAAATTAAATAAAATTTTACATTTAACTTCAAATATCATTTCAACACACTAAATTAAATTTCCATTATGTACTTACATTTTAAACTATAATTTAAAGTCAAAATCACATTTACTTCAAATTCACATACTTAAATTCACAAAATCAAAACTTACTATTTAGCTTTCACAAAACCATAAAATATTTATTTCTAAATCAAATTTCATACTTTAAAAATACATATCTTAAGAAAAATCATTTAAAATATACCACGGGGTCTGTATATAATTTTTCTAACCTAGGTCAAGTGATACGGATATATATCATTTCAACCCGCAATTTAAAAAAAAACGGGTTCTATCATTTCAAACCCGCAATCCGAAGTAAATAAAAATGAATAAAAATCACTCGGGCCTATCATTTTAGCCCATAATGATTTTTCCCAATTCTAAAGTCCATTCGGGCATGTATCATTTCAACCCCTAGTGATTCTATTCTAACAAGGAACTTGCAGTGTGACGATGTACAGAAATAATATAAACAATATCAATATCACAATATACTATCATATATCAGATGTCAGGTGATAATTAACCAAGTTAACATGGTAATAACATGAAATAACATGTCATCTAGTCATTATTTACTTGCATAACATTTTAATTACTAAACACTCGTCATCAATTTACCATTTCATAAGTAAATATATCAGAGTGAGAATAACTCACCTTTTCAAGCTGAAGACCACTACGACACACAAAACGATTACAAAGCCACGACGAGCACGATACAGCACGAATAGTGATTCAAATGAGTGAAGAGATCCAGGATGACCATCTTGTAGCTATCCAATAAACACAAATAATATAACATATGAATTGTTTAACACAAAACAACATTGAAATACAAAGCAACAAAGACAAGAATGATTACACCTTGCTTTAACCATTCAAGTGCTCGGCCAAGGGGCTCTTTTGCTCGGTCATAGCTGATAATATAGGCTCTGGTTTGGATCAGGTATGGCATCATAAATGCATGTTAACATGGAGATGAAAGAGATGATGATGGGTAGGAGTTGCGACATGGGAAAGATAAAGGGACAAGGCAAAGAGGAGTGGAGTTTTGGGCTCAACAAGGCTCGGCCTTGGACCAAGTGGGGCTCGGCTGTGATGCCCCACCTCTATGCCCACGCTAGCCAAGGACACTACAGGGTAATGCCGTCAACTAACATGGAGAATAAGGCTGTTAGGAGCGACCATCTATAGCCTTGCTCTAACTATCTATTGAATACATCGACAATAATCACACCAAACAGATCGACATATCCAATGAATACTTAAAACAAAACCATAGGTGGTTGAAGGATCTATCAAAACATAATATAACAACTCAAATGTAATATACATCACAGAACAGAATATCATCATATACACATATACAAATACATACCAGAGTATACAAACTAATACACGTCAAGTGTTATAGCAAACCACAATATACAAACGAATCAAAAGAATACATATCAGAGTTACAACAAAAAGGACTACACAAAAAGCTTTAACAAAATGGAACAAGCTGAATAGTCCATGCGGAAGAAAAAGAGGCTAAATCCAAAAGCACTTAGCCTGAAACATCTCGATCTGACCCGAGTATAAAATACACGGGTCAGTCTAGCTAAACAAATCAGTTAGATAAACTGAACAACAATAAACCTGCAAGGTTACAAGGTATAACAAATATCTCAAAAGGAGATAACACAATCATATAACTAAAGATGAATCATATGATAACAAAACAAGCCTCATATCATAGGCAACATAGATAAACAATGGATACAAATATCCCAAATCAAGCCAAAAAGGCAAATAACAAATACAAATAGTGGTAACACAAGTTCTACAAGGTAATCGCTACATATCATGCGGCTCAAAAAGACCAACACCGAAGGGCGATACCTAGGGAATATACATATGAATGAAACATCATAAAATTTGCTCGAGCTCAGTACTGTACAAACAAGGATCCATGAGCTCGAAGACTCCAAACCCAATATCACCCATGCGGCTCATAACGACCAACATCGGAAGCGACACTAAAGGGCACCCCAATATCACCCATGCGGCTCATAACGACCATCATCGGAAGCGATACTAAAGGGCAACAAACCCGAAGGCACAAACCCGAAGGCCACATACCCGAAGGCATCATACCCAAAGGCAACAAACCGTAGTGGTGAAGGTCGAAGACCCAGTATTGGACACCACTAACTGGCAGAATGTGTCATAACTCTCCAAAAAGGAATCCGAAAAGTGGTAACGTGGGTCCCATAACCACTCGTTCGCACGGTTTACTATCCGTTAGTTAATTTCACACTCAAAGTAGTGCAAAGTTCACCTCATCTCATTGGTAAATCTGACCAAAAGGTCAAAACAATCAATCGAATAGGTCGAGAATTAATCGGATAGAAAAACGCATGGATTCATGGTCCGTGTTTTACCTAACCATTTAATCTCCCTTCCACTCTGCTCGAAGTGCGAAATTGTGTATGTACGTTTTAAATAGAATTTAAGAATTGGAGAAGGAAACTCTTAATACGATTAGAGGGATTATTTATGAAAACCCATGAATGAAGTCAAAAATAAGTTATCAAAGCCAAAGATGCAATAACAACCACTACAAACCAACTTGAATCGATAAAATTTGGAAAACCAATCAAAATGAGCAAAAATAGGCAAAACAGCAAAATAGGAGCAGGTCGGTCGACCGGACTACAGGGCTCGATCGGCTGGCCAGAAGCAGAAAAATTGCTCGGAGTAGCAGGTCGGTCGATCGGCTTCAGGGCTCGGTCGGCCGAACTGCAAATTTCTGCAGTTCCTGCCCTTTCTCATCGAATTGCAAACACTTCCAAAACACGACCGGTCGAGCAATGTGCCTAAGGAGCTTTAGCCAATAGATACCCCAGCTCCATTAGCTTTCCGATTCGCTACCAAAAACATGCTCAAACATCAAAGTTAGGATCTTTAAAGAATTGAACCCAAACACTAAAAATTTGGATATTAACCAATTCAATCCAAACCAAAAGCAAGTGCATATGAACAAGTGCTAGGCATGCATACCCAACATAAATGAAATCAAGAGAGGTAGATGTGAGTTCAAAACTCACCTTCTTACACCCAAACAATATATATATATATATATATATATATAAGCATAGAGGTGAGATAAAAAATCTCACCTTTTATCCCGAAACAAAGAAGAAGAAGCTCAAACACAAGAAGGAGATTAGCCACTCTTTACTCTAACTCTACAAGCTTCAATCTAAGAATAAAACACATATTTCCCAAAGTTAGGTTTAGGAAACTTTCTGAAATTGAAGAGGAGAAGAGTTGGAGAAGATGAAGAGGACGCTTACCAATAGCTTCACTTTGATTTTGGAGCAAGAATTCAAGTTGCAAGAGGAAACTAGGGCTTGGAATTTCTAATTCCCATTCTCTTCCCCCATTTTCAGTTTTTAGCTTAAGTTTTATAAAATGAATTAAGTGTGGAGAGGAGAGGGACTGAGTTAGGGTTAATTAGATAGTTAGTGGGCTGAACCTAACCCAAACCCAACTAGAAAAAGTTGTGAAATTCAACTTACTCCAAACATATCAAACCTTATACTCAAAAGGTCGCAAACGCCATTTTGGACTCAATGGAAATGGTTTCGAGTCCTAATTCGGCCGTTTGCAGAAAGTAATATTTCGGACCAAAAATCCAACTAACGACTCTATATTTAAATAAAATATTTAAATATAAAATCGTTAAATATGCGGGTTGTTACAGATCTCCCCTCCTTACAAAATTACATCCCCACAATTCCTAGAGACTTGTAACAACTACATACATACAACATTCAAAAGGAAAGGAAATAAGCTTAAGACGAAAAGATATTCTCACCGTTGCCAAGCGTAGATAGAAAACCCCGATAAGGTCGCTCGATATACACTCCGGTTTCCCAAGTACAGTCATTGGGACTAGCGGACAATTGAACTTTAACGAGTGGCATGTCCTTGTTTCGAAGGTGTCGCACCTCCGTGTCAAGTACGCGAATAGGCTGCTATACAATAGATAAGTTCGGTGAGACCTCAAGCTCTTGTAAATCAGGAGAAGCGATAACAGAATCCAACTACCGAAGACACTTCCGAAGTTGAGAGACGTGAAACACGTCATGAATGCCAGATAAATGAGCTCGAAGTCAAACTCTATAAGCCACGGGGCCAATACGTTCAGTAATATAAAATGGTCCTATGTAGCGAGGAGCCAATTTCCCAGTTGTACTGAAACGCATAACCCCTTTCAAAGGAGAAACACGAATAAAAACAAGGTCACCGATCGAGAACTCGAGAGGCTTCCTACGATTGTCCGCGAAGGATTTCTGGCGGCTCTGTGCCTCTTTCATCTCAACCGAATAAGATCAATCTTCTCGGAAGAATCGTGAACAAAATCTGGACCAAGAATAAGCTTCTCCCCAGATTCCAACCAACATGAAGGACATCGACATGGCCTTCCGTATAAGGCTTCGAAAGGAGCCATACCGATACTAGACTGAAAACTATTGTTGTAGGAGAACTCTACCAGAGGTAGGTGATCCTCCCAAATACCACCGAAATCAAAAATACAAATATGGAGAAGATCTTCCAAGATACGATTCACCCGTTCAGTCTGTTCGTCAGACTGCGGATGATAAGCTGTGCTAAAATTAAGCTTTGTTCCCAAAGCTTGCTGAAGACTCTTCCAAAAATGACTCGTGAATAAAGGATCACGATCACTCACAATAGAACTAGGAACACCGTGAAGTCTCACGATTTCCTTGACATATAACTTAGCCAAATGCGAAGCAGTGCTTTTAGACTTAATAGGGAAAAAATGTGCAGATTTGGTGAGGCGATCAACAACCCAAATGCTAGAATGGCCCGATCTCGAACGAGGTAGGCCGTCAATGAAATCCATAGAAATCTGATCCCATTTCCACAATGGAATCTTTAGAGGCTGAAGAAGACCCGAAGTATGCTAGTGTTCGGCCTTAAAACGCTGACAAGTTATGCAATTACTCACATAACTCGCCACATCGCGCTTCATGCCTTCCCAATAATAAAGACGATGCATATCGACATACATCTTACTACTACCAGGATGAATGGTATACTTAGAGCGGTGACAATCATCAAGAATGTCATGCCTAAGTGCAAAATCAGATGGCACAAAAAGATGGTTCTTCTTACGAAGACGCCCATGAGAATCAATGCTGAAATCCCGCAACGCCTCATCACAGGATCCAGACTCACAAAGCTGAATAAGATGCAACAAATCAGGATCACGCCGCTGGGCATCGGCAATACGATCCAACAAAATGGGTCGAGCTCCCAAACTAAATAATAGAATAGGAGAATCTGAAGATGAACCTCGATCATGAATTTCACAAAAAGATAGAGTCTCAAGAATATCCCATTCGGCAAGCATCATAGAAACAACAGCCGAATGTTTGCGACTAAGCGCATCAGCAACACGATTACCCTTTCCAGGGTATACTGGATATCAAAGTCATATGATGCAAGAAACTCGAGCCAACGTTGTTGTCTCATATTGAGTTCCTTCTGAGTGAACAAATACTTCAAGGATTTATGATCGGTATAAAGAATGAAGCGCTCGCCTAATAAATATTGTCGCCAAATCTTCAAGGAAAAGACAATGGCGGCTAACTCAAGATCATGAGTGGCATAGCGAACTTCATTCGGACGCTATTGCCTAGAAGAATAAGCAACTACCCGATCCTTCTGCATAAGAACAGAACCGAGACCACTATCACAAGCATCGGTGTAGACAACAAGATCATGATTCCCCTTGGGAACCACCAAAATAGGAGCATTAGTGAGAAGTTCCTTCAATGTCTGAAAGGAAGCTTCACACTTGTTGGACCAAATAAAACGAATGCCTTTCCGAGTAAGGCTGGTGAGAGGAAGCACAACACGGGAAAAATCCTTAATGAACCGACGGTAATAACCAACCAATCCAAGGAAACTACGAATCTCATGAACATTCTCAGGCATCTTTCAATTCTGGATGGCTTCGATCTTTGAGGGATCGACAGAAATGGCATCGGATGATACAACATGGCCTAAGAACTTAACCTTATTCTCCCAAAAATGGCACTTGGAGAATTTGGCTCTAAGCTGATGATGACGGAGAGTACTCAACACAACTCTCAAGTGATTAGCATGCTCGGCTCCAAACTTAGAATAAACAAGGATATCATCAATGAAGACAAGGACGAACTTATCGAGATATTCCCGGAATACCCAATTCATAAGATCAACAAAGAAAGCATGAGCTTCGTCAAACCGAACGGCATAACGAGCCACTCAAAAGAACCATACCGAGTGCGGAAAGCGGTAAAAGGTATGCGATCCTCCGCGACTCGTAACTGATGAAAACCTGTGGCAAGGTCAAGCTGAGAAAAGAACTTAGCACCACTCAAAAGATCGAACATACCATCGATCCTAGGCAATGGATACCTATTTCTGATGGTTAACTTGTTAAGCTTGCGATAGTCAATGCAAAGTCTAAGATTCCATCAGACTTCTTCATGAACACGACCGTGGATCCCCACGGAGAAAACTGGACTGAATCAACTGCTTGGACTCAAGCTCTAAAAGTTGCTTCTTGAATTCCTCATTTTCCTTTGTAGACATCCTCGTGGGAGGATGACTAACTGGCTGCGCCCCTGGAATGAGATCAATGCGGAACTCAATTGCCTGCTTAGGTGGCAAACCCGAAACAGGTTCAAAAACATCAGAAAATTCACAAGCAATAGGAACACGAGATATATCATCACCATCTCGCGAATCAAGAGAATATAAAGCCATTTCGGAATTATCCACATCCCGAAGAATAAGAGATAGCTGAGTAGGCGAATCCGGATGTCGAAGATACAAAATTCTCTTCGAACAAATAATCCTGGCATCATATCGCACTAGCCAATCCATTCCCAAAATCAAATCAAATCCCAGACAAGAAATAACGTGCAGACTCGCGCGAAAAGAAAAGCCACATAAAACAATCTCAATATCATCACAAAGCATACTAAGGGTCGCGGATCCTCCAATAGGATTCGCAATCCTTAAAGAAGTAACCAAACAAGAAACATCCAAGGATAAATCATCAACGAGCTTCTTCAATACGAAGGAATGTAAAGCACCCGTATCGAAAAGAACTCATATACTATGATCATGAAATAAAATATAACCTTCCAAAATAGATGGAGATATACCTTTGGGCTGAGAAGGACCTTCAGAAGCCTTATCAGCATAAAGCCTGCTAGACTTGGCACTAGCCGGAACAGTAGGGCAAGCTGAAACATGATGACCTTCCTTCTTGCAATAACGGCAGAAGAGAGGCGTAGGACAAGCTCGAATAATATGATTAGGAGAACCACAATTGAAACACTTTCGAATGAAAGGTGTTCCAGAAGACTGAGGCTGAGAACTAGAACTACCAGTCTTCTTCTTCTTAGGAGGAAATGACCTGGACTCCTGAAATGGAAACATCTTCTTGTTGGGGTTCTTGGAAACCTCAACATCAACATCACTATCAAACTCCTTCTCGACGGTCTCGAGGTGAAGCGCAGAATCAACCAACTCCTCAAAAGAAAGCTTAAGCTGGAGCAACAAGGACTTCTTAAGATACTTCTTAAGACCAGAGACAAACTTCAAATTCTTCTTATAAGAAGTGCTAATGAATTCAAGACCATACTTAGATAAAGCCTCGAATGATGCAACATACTCAGAAATAGAAGATTTCCTTTGCTTCAACTCAAGGAAGCGACGGGTCAATAAAACTTTTTCAGATTCAGGAACGAACTTGAGTTCAAATCGCTCCCGAAACTGAGTCCAAGAAAGAGAAGACTCATCAATTTCGGCTACAAGAAGCTCATACCAATCAAGAGCATGCTCTTGTAATAAGCTAGAAGTTACAAGAACTCTATCATGGTCAGAAAGATCCATACGAGAAAAGATACGCTCGCACGTGCGAAACCAAGCTTGGACTTCAAGAACAGACTCGGAGCCCTTAAAAGGCTTTCCTCCAAGATGAGAAAAATCACTACACTGACGTGCAAAGGCAGACTTGCGAGGTGGAGAAACTCGAGAAGGAACTGGAGGCTGAATGCTCCTAAACAACTCCAAAAACTGATCGGCAGACATATAAACGCCATCTGGATGTGAGCCACTAGATTGCCCAGCATCCAAACATCGTCCCCTGCCTCTTCCAGCCATACGCTGAAAGTAAGATAAGAACAAGAATATTCACAAGGTAGATAATTCAATATGGAATACTACGGAATTTAAATGCATTCCTAGACGTATTCCCACATTCTATCTAACCCTTGATGGAAGAAGGAATAGAGAGACACGATGATTCAATGATTGGTATCACTTATATACTTTGATGTACCAGAATATGTGCATATAATCTGTGTTTATCACATTTTGTTCTGAACTCAGCTTTGATACCACGCTGTGACTTCCCACCTCTATACCCACGCTAGCCAAGGACACTATAGGGTAATGCCGTCAACTAACATGGAGAATAAGGCTGGTTAGGAGCGACCATCTATAGCCTTGTTACTAACTATCTATTGAATACATCGACAATAATCACACCAAACAGATCGACATATCCAATGAATACTTAAAACAAAACCATAGGTGGTTGAAGAATCTATCAGAACAAAATATAACAACTCAAATGTAATATACATCACAGAACAGAATATCATCGTATACACATATACAAATACACACTAGAGTATACAAACTAATACACGTCAAGTGGTATAGCAAACCACAATATACAGACGAATCAAAAGAATACATATCAGAGTTACGACAAAAAGGACTACACAAAAAGCTTTAACAAAATGGAACAAGCTGAATAGTCTATGCAGAAGCAAAAGAGGGTAATTCCAAAAGAACCTAACCTGAAACATCTCGGTCTGACCCGAGTATAAAATACACGGGTTAGTCTAGCTAAACAAATCAGTTAGATAAACTGAACAACAATAAACCTGCAAGGTTACAAGGTATAACAAATATCTCAAAAGGAGATAACATAATCATCTAACAAAATATGAATCATATGATAACAAAACAAGCCTCATATCATAGGAAACATAGATAAAAAAGGATACAAATATCCCAAATCAAGCCAAAAAGGCAAATAACAAATACCAATAAAGGTAACACAAGTTCCACAAGGTAATCGCTACATAACATGCGGCTCAAAAAGACCAACACCGAAGGGCGATACCTAGGGAATATACATATGAATGAAACACCATAAAATTTGCTCGAGCTCAGTACTGTACAAACAAGGATCCATGAGCCCGAAGATTCCAAACCCAATATCACCCATGCGGCTCATAACGACCAACATCGGAAGCGATATTAAAGGGCAACAAACCCGAAGGCACAAACCTGAAGGCACAAACCTGAAGGCCACATACCCGAAGGCATCATACCCGAAGGCAACAAACCGTAGTTGTGAAGGTCGAAGACCCAGTACAGGACACCACTAACTGGCGGAATGTGTCATAACTCTCCAAAAAGGAATACGAAAATTGGTAACGTGAGTCCCATAACCACTCGTTCGCACTAAACGGTTTACTATCCGTTAGTTAATTTCACACTCAAAGCAGTACAAAGTTCACCTCATCTCATTGGTAAACCTGACCAAAAGGCCAAAACAATCAATCGAATAGGTCGGGAATTAAACGGATAGACAAACGCATTGATTCATGGTCCGTGTTTTACCTAACCATTTAATCTCCCTTCCACTCCGCTCGAAGTGCGAAATTGTGTATGTGCGTTTTAAATAGAATTTAAGAATTGGAGAAGGAAACTTTTAATACGATTTACAGGGATTATTTATGAAAACCTGTGAATGAAGTCAAAAATATGTTATCAAAGCCATAGATGCAATGAAAACCACTAAAAACCATCTTGAATCGATAAAATTTGGAAAACCAATCAAAATGAGCAAAAATAGGCAAAACAGAAAAATAGGAGCAGGTCGGTCGACCGGACTACAGTGCTCGGTCGGCTGGCCAGAAGTAGAAAAATTGCTCGGAGTAGCAGGTCGGTCGACCGACTACAGGGCTCGGTCCGTCGAACTCCAAATTTCTGCAGTTCCTGCCCTTTCTCATCGAATTGCAAACACTTCCAAAACGCGACTGGTCGAGCGATGGGCCTAAGGTGCTTTAGCCAATAGATACCGCAGCTCCATTAGCTCTCCGATTTGCTACCAAAAACATGCTCAAACATCAATGTTAGGATCTTTAAATAATTGAACCCAAACACTAAAATTTTTGATATTAACCAATTCAATCCAAACCAAAAGCAAGTGCATATGAACAAGTGCTAGGAATTCATACCCAACATCAATGAAATCAAGAGAGGTAGATGTGAGTTCAAAACTCACATTCTTACACCCAAATAAAATATATATATAAAAGCATAGAGGTGAGATAAAAAATCTCACCTTTTATCCCGAAACAAAGAAGAAGAAGCTCAAACACAAGAAGGAGATTAGCCACTCTTCACTCTAACTCTACAAGCTTCAATCTAAGAATAAAACACATATTTCCCAAAGTTAGGTTTAGGAAACTTTCTGAAATTGAAGAGGAGAAGAGTTGGAGAAGATGAAGAGGACGCTTACCAATAGCTTCACTATGATTTTGGAGCAAGAATTCAAGTTGCAAGAGGAAACTAGGGCTTGGAATTTCTAATTCCCATTCTCTTCCCCCATTTTCAGTTTTTAGCTTAAGTTTTATAAAATGAATTAAGTGTGCGAGGAGAGGGACTGAGTTAGGGTTAATTAGATAGTTAGTGGTCTGAACCCAACCCAAACCCAACTAGAAAAGGTTGCAAAATTCAACTTACTCCAAACATATCAAAGCTTATACTCAAAAAGGTCGCAAACGCCATTTTGGACTCAATGGAAATGGTTTCGAGTCCTAATTCAGCCGTTTGCAGAAAGTAACATTTCGGACCAAAAATCTGACTAACGACGCTATATTTAAATAAAATATTTAAATATAAAATCGTTAAATATGCGGGTTGTTACATCGGCCCTACATGCTTCAGGTCTGGTCATTTATGAGTGATGTCCAGAAGTCAGGTTAGTAGATGGTAGTGGAGCTAGGGGGGTGGCCAAGGCAACTATGAAGGTGATAGTGGAGTTATGCTCGGCTAGGCAAGGTTTCAAGGGGTTTGGTACAAAGTATTGTGGTGTTTGGTACACTTGAAGGTCATTGCTTGAGGTGGTGGTTAGAGGAGGAGGTGGTGGTTTCTGTGGCTGGTGATGGTGGAGAGGTTGGTGGTGATGATGGGTGGTAGGGCCGAGCAAACAAGGTGGAAGAGGAAGGCAAAAACTTAGAAAAATAATAAAAAGAGAAAGGAGAAGAAGCCATTTCTTGCAAAAAAAAATTCCTGCCCATGAGTTTTATGATGGAGAAAAGTTTCTCACATGAATTTCAAAGAGAAATTCATGGCTAGGGGGAGAGATGTGTATGGCAACAGAAAGAAAAGGAAAAGGCACAAGAAAATGAAGAGACAAGGAAATAAAGGTCACCAGAAAATGAAGGGTCTTTGTCACTTTGAATTTCCTTTTTCTTTTAAATTAAAATAAACTATATATATTTCAGTAAATATGCTATGAAAAAATGAAAAAAAATAATGTGGAAAAAGAAAATAAATAAATATATTTTAGAAAAATATAAAATAATTATGAAAATAGCACAAAAGTAGAAACTAAAGTGAAAAATTGTAGATAAAGTACAATGAGCTTTAAAAAATTAAAATCACACTGTAAAAGTACTTTAAAAATAAATAAATTCATAACATGACGTATAACACACATATACACAAGATATGATAAACAAAAATATTATTTATATAATTTAAAATAAACAATTTTGTTAAATAAAACAATTTACACACAATATTGTAAAAAGCATAACTTTCACAATATAAATCAGATTTCAACGAAATAAAAAGCAGTATTCATGAAATCTAATTTATTTTCATAATAAAAGATAAAATTCAAAAATTCAAATTTTTAAATTTTAAATTCGAAAGTCAAAATTTGACCAGATTGACCAAAATTCACATTTTTTGAAAATATTCAATATATTCATGTTTGGAATTTTAATTTACATAAAAATTAAAATATATATTTATAATAACAAAATTTATTCATTTTAATAAAAAAATAAAGTTTTTAAATCGGGAGTTCAATAATTAAAATATACAATTCAAATAATCACAAAATATAGGGTTGTTACACTCTCCCCCACTCAAAACTTTTCGTCCCCGAATAGGAATGAGGTACGGGAAAACATAGAAAAATATAGAATGAAATAGGATAAATGTAAGATGACAAGAAGATTGAAATCATACCTGATAACTATTGTTATAGGTAAGTTTAACAAGATGGAGATGATCTTCCCAAGATCCTCCAAAATCAAGAACACAAGCACGAAAAGCTCTTCTTGAATCCGATTCACCCTTTCCATTTGACCGACGGTCTGTGGATGGCAAGTAGTGTTCGGATTCAAAAAATGAGTACCAAAGGTTATAGAAATATTTCTAAATAGATTGGTATAACAATGGCATTCCCATTCTGTAGAAAGATAAGAGAAATAAGGACAACGAAAAGATAGTTTGAAAAACAAAATAGGATAATAAATTTGAAACCATGAAAATTTCAACTTAAATTGAAAATTAATTTTACATAAGTTAAATAAATCTTAATCATCTCTAATTTAATTATCTTATCATCAATTTATCTTAAATAACCGTCTCTAAAATCACAGATTTGAAAAATCATTTATTATACTAAAAATGTACTCAATAAATTAATTCCTCTTTATTCATAATTAAATTAAATTTATTCCTCTCAATATATTTATCATCACCTTTGTTAAATATATTTATACTTATTATAATTGCTTTACCTTATTCTTAATTCTTTTAACATTATTTCATTGTAAGTTATTCAATTACCCTTTCTTATATTTACCTCTGTTAATCATTTTATAACTAAAATTTAAGTGTATAACATTTATTATAACCACTCAAATTTTATTTATAAAATCTTTTTATATTTTATATTATCCAATTACATATTCAACTTCTGAAATTAAGGTAAGTTATATTGGAATGAAATTGTGTATTATACAAATAAAACTTTCTAATTAAATCATTTCACACTTGAATATTTATCCAAATCTTGAAATTATATTTGAAAATTATCTTTCAAGATAAAATTTAGGAATTAAATTTCCTATAAATTCCAAACTATTTAGAGATAAATAAATGCACATATACTATATATGTATGTATCCATTCAAATTTAAATCATATATCAACATATGTTATAAACCCAGTCTTATTTTAGAAATTCAAATCAATTAAATTCCCAAAACAATATAAATCGGTCTTATTTTAGAAATTCAAATCAATTAAATTCCCCAAAACAAAACTGTAGCCAAACTACAGAACAGTCTCTTCACTTCGAAACTCGAAAATGAATGTCGATGATGCTGTAGTCATCACCGAAGTTATTTTCCTGCGACAAAGAGAAGAGCACTAATTTTAAAATTCTTTGTAAACAACTTTCTGTTCGAAAATACTTTAAATAATGTATTTTTAAAAAAACTTTAAATACAAGTTTGAAATTCATCAAAAATTAAATTCTCAAATTCTTGTTTTAAATTCATTTTAAATTTCCAAATAAATTTTTAACCATGTTTTATAGTTCAATATTTATATATGAAACAAGAGAAAGATATACAAATATTACTCCTTAACAACCAATCCAATAAAATCCAGAAAAATTAATAATATAGTTACAAAATTTATTTCATTACTAAATTTTATAAAAAACTATATTGTCAGTTTGCTCTGTTCAAGTATTTTGGAAATCCCATCAACAACATTGATCAGACGAATCAATCGGAAACCCCAATCAACATCAACAACTCAAACAACACAGTATATAAAACATTTTAAATCTTAGTTTACAAATACGATGAAGAATGATTTGAAGATAAGTTGGAAACAAACACGGGATGATTAAATAATGGCATAGGAAGATGGATAAGCTTATATATATCACGGGCAACCTTAACCGGGTCAACCGTGACTTAAAGAATAAGATCATGTGGATTTCTGGGGTAAATCAACATTCGATCTCAAGAAATAGAATTTGGGATAATAAAAGATACTAACATCTAAACCGAGGATATAAAATCTTTGGTGAATCGATGCTGTTGTAAAGGAGTTTCACTGCTTTACAAATAACTTTGATATTGGCGAGACCGCCGACTCATTATTGTCATGAACAGGTTCTTTGACCTCCAAAAATCGACATTAATACGTCCACTGTATCAACTGCCAAGCAATCGAATGTCGGAAAAACCGAACCCTTAGGGTTTAAGAAGAAGAAAAAGATAGAAGAAGAAAGAAAGAAGAAGCAACAGAAACGATATCAGAATCTCACAATCACAGCGTAACAACATACAATAGATAAATGAATATCTTTAAAACAAAAAATATATCTGTTATTACATTACATCACATTACATTACATTATCAGAGTTTACAACAACAAAGAGCGGAAAAGAAATACTATATACTAGTTGATACGTCAAGCCATCTAGCTTGCCTCCAGATCTCTACAGCAACTCCTGAATTCCAGAATATCTTAGTAACCTGACTCTAGACTGCCCGTGTGGAAATTGGTGGGAAGCCAGAATTTAGGAAGGGAACAATAAACTCCAAGTCAGTCATGTGACTGGTGTGAGAACTTAAAAACAGTTATTCTTTAAAAACAAACCAAGAAATATAATTTTTTCAAATAGATTCGCAATGCTTTTTAGAAAATGTAACTACCATAAGGCCTCCCGCACACACACACAATGCAAACGCAAAATCAGAGGAGATTTCTCCATATGATAGTTAAATATGCTTGATACGTAAATTTCCTTGATATTATTACTATAAGTGCAAAGTGTAGGGAAACATTTACGAAAGTATAATATAAATCTTAGCCAGCATAGGCATTCCGCACTTATGCCTACTATAACTACCATCTAAACAGTGGTGACCACCATAAGTAAATGGCAGGTTCTACAACTAAAACCATACATGGTGCATATTGGAGTTTGGATTTCCAACTAGTGGTCAAGCCAAGGAACTACCCATTGCCACATTGGTACGCCTCTGGAAGGACGCCTTGAGAACCTAACCGGATCTCTGCCAACACAAGGTCGGGTTACCCCTAACTGGTTAACTACTGACACGAGTATGCCATCCCCCGATCGTAACCGACCTATATCCTGGGATTCACCAACAACCACGAAGTAATAAAATTGCAGCAACAACATAGGTTAAGTATCTGGGCTCCATAACATGATACCACCTCTATCCAGAAGGAATGACATACACTAAGGGGCCTAATAACCTTGCCGCAACTTTCCTATTTTGACCATTACCCGGGTGTGAGGTCCGACGAAGTCTCGTCCACAAAGCAACGCTTTATACAAAAGTTGTGCTTTGATCAACAAATGATCAGCAGCACTTCGTATGACACATTACCAATTTGGGAATGTATCACTAATAACCATCAACTACATAACCTCTGAGCTCGTACATCTCAGAGAAGGATGCTAAGCTAAGAGAATAAATTTTCCGCCACCAACAAAAATGTATTTGATAGAAACCAGCTTTACATCTCAAATTGTAACGTCAGACACACATCCATACAAGTCCATTCTGGGATGGAACGGAACCGAAGGCACTTTCAAAGAAGCCCTTGAAATCCGGATAGTCACTAATCACGTCCGGACTTCCCATCATAAAGGTTGATAAAATCTCTATATCAGAGATCAGCCAATGGAGAGACATTCAACGGTAATCCTTCCGTTTTTGAAAATATTCGATCTTCAACACCGGTCTTCAAATGTTTTCCATTACGACGTATGAATATTCGGAATGGGATTTATGACCCAAAGGTCCTCTCCCGGCTAAACGGAATAACGAGCGCTTATTTTTAAAATAAGTGTAGCATTAAAATTCAAGCAAATCACAACAAATACCTATTTAAAGGTAAATATTGATAGTCGGTTATTTAACTATCAATAGATATGCACAATATCACCAGATTCCAAATAATTTCCCAAATTATTTATTTTCCAAAAATATTTTTACAAGATATATTTTTCTCCACACTTCAACGATTTGAAAACAAATTTCAAATTACTTTTCAATTTATCTTTAATGATATTATCTCAAAACATTTAACTTCATATTAGAAAAAGATTTGCATACTTATTTAATAATAAGTAATTCACAAATCTATTTATTCTCAATATTTGGAAGATATTCAATATACTTAAATGACAATTAGGTATATATTTTATTCTTTAAGGAAAACATTCTCTTAAACACATTTATTTGAGTTAAAACGAATGTTGCGTAAAACACCGTTACGACAACCCAAAATCGCTAGTACAGGGATTCGAAATTAAGATAGATATACAAATCCCAATACTACATAAAACATTTCCTTTCGAAAATCATTTACTATAACAACAGTGTTATCGTCCACCATTTCCTTTTATTTCACGAAAATGTCTATTTCAACAATGAATGTTGAAATATATGGTTTCAATACTTAATACATTTAAAACATGTTTAAATCATTTTAATTCAATTTAAAATATCACTTCCCCAAAACCTTTCTTTAATATATTATTCACTATCCAAAATCGTGAATATACTTCATTAACCAAATTCAACATTTCTACACATTTTATTTAAAGGATAAATCCACTTTCCAAAATCGTGGATATTATTCCTAACCAAATTCTTTATTATTACAACATTTAATTTAAAGGACAATTCGTTGTCCAAAATCGTGAATATATCTTCTTTAATAAGCTATAATAATTAACTTATCAAAATAAGTCAATTTCGGATTTATAAAACAATGTTTATAAATTCCATTTATATTTTATAACAACTTTAGCTTATAAAATTACTTTATTAATAAATTCTATCCATATCCCACTTACACGAAAAAAATCCAAATTATAAGCAAATTACTTATAATTCTCTATTTACAAATTCATTCATTTTTATAACTTCACATGTGACGCCCCACCTTTATACCCACGCCAGCCAAGAACACTACGGTGTAATGCCGTCAGCTAGCACGGAGAATAAGGCTGTTGAGGAGCGACCATCCGTGTAATGGCTTTGTGCGAGCACCGATATGCCAGATAAAATATAACATGGATTCTTTTCAAGTGGAAATTCGACATACCGACACAAACTCAAAGCTACTACACAGTGGCTATAATATCTTCGGAAACAAATATAGAAATAAACATAAAACAAATCAGTCACAGATAATTCATATCATAGAGGCGGAAATAAATATGAATATTACACATAAAAGTGTATATCAAAGTAGTGGTCAAATAAGATCCACAACATCACAAAGGAATAGATACAAGTGCTAGAAAAAATATGTATACATTAAGGAGTCTATATCTCAAATGTATACAACAAAAACTACTAGACTAAAGTAGTTAAGAAAAAGTCAGAAGATGGTTCCAGATAGGAAGTCAAGTAGAAGCACCTGTAATATCTCAGTCTGACACGAGTATTATTTAATAAGAAAATAATAAATGGATCAGTCTAATTATAATTATCAGATAAAATGACATATAAGAAGAGATATAATAAAAAGACGTATGATAACCAAAAATGTCATACTACGACAAGTATACATAAGAAAATCCACCAAAGTCATACAATATCTCAAGAATCCCATAGCATCAAAAAAAAATGATATATTCTTTATTTCATTCACCAAGCCACAATAAAATGACATACATATGAATGCCAATTGTAAAAGTTGGTGAAACATAAATTCCAGAAATCATCAATTAGAAATCCAGAAATCACAATAAAAGGATGGCCAATCCCAAACGGAACGCTATTTCATAGACCGAACATCGACGCACCTAAATAGAGACGCCCCATGCACAGTGGAACATCGACGCACCTAGAAAGGTACGACCTATGCAAAGACAAACATCAACGCACCTAAATAGATACGCCCCATGTAATGTCTAGCATCGATGCGCCTAGAAAGATACACCCCATGCATAAATAAGCATCGACGCACCTAGAAAGATACACCCCATGAATAAATAAACATCGATGCACCTAGAAAGATACACCCCATGTAATGTCTAACATCGATGCACCTAGAAAGATACACCCAATGCATAGTCGAACATCGACGCACCTAGAAAGATACGCCGCATGCACAGACGAACATCGACGCACCTAGAAAGATACACCCCATGTCCCGACTTATTGAGCTGATTGCTCCACGAAGTAAACAAACGTCGACGCACCTAAATAGATACGACCCATGTGTAAATAAACATCGACGCACCTAAATAGGTACGACCCATGCGAGAAATGAGACGAAGCTCAATAAAATGATGTGATGACCCGCCCTTCTACTACCAGAAAGACATATCATCATTAAGAAAGAAAGGGATGAGAAAATAGAAAAGATAGAGAAGAAAGAACAATAATATCAGAATCTCACAGCGGAACGGAAAAAAATATAATATATCACTTAAATAATACATAGATTGTACATATATCAGAGTTATACAATATCAATACATGTGACAATCATACATACGTCACATACTAGACAGTTATAAGCACCCGTCTAGTTAATACAACTCAAACTATATGACTCAGAGATACTAACACAGCGGAACTATATATATATATATATATATATATATACAACAATGAAGCCTCCTGCTCCATTGCTCCTCCAGAATTCGTCAACTCTAACCTGAATCTCTTGACTACCCGTAAAAATTTGGGTACCTGAGAGTTTATGAAAACAAAAATAAACTCCGGGTCAGACATGGGTCTGGTATGAGTAAACGGTTTAAAGTTGTTTAACTTTGAAAACATTTGAAAATAAAGGTATCACGTAAGACTCCCCACAAATAAATACGGGCAAGTTTTTACCTTACGCTAACCAAAACATTTCATAGGAAATCCAGTGATATTATAATAGTGTCTAGGGTTTTCAAATAAATAGAAAATAGCTGAAATTGTTACATTCATTAAATTCCAGCTACTAGCCACAAAAGTGGGTAATACAAATCAAAACCGTAGGGTCTCGTAGGGAAAATGGATTTCCAACAATGGCAGGGCTACTGGGGTACCGCCCGTCACAGTACGGGGCCTAGATCACCGTACCAAGGATTACTCCCTTCATCCCCTACAACACAAGGCCGGAACCATTCCTTACTGAACAGTCCCGAACAAGATAAACCCCGCGGTTGTAGCTAGCAACCGCCCACTAAGCCGAAATATAAAAAGGGACATCTAGACAGGAGAAATATCTTGTCCTGCTTGGGCATGACCCACCTAACCTTGCTGCACATCCCCTGTTTTAGCCATTCCCGGTTGATGAGGCTTGAGGCTACGATTACCTTTAAAGAACATATCACTTAGAATGCTCATCGTCCGCCTGACGATGTGTTGAAAGCATTTAATCCATACAAGTTCGTTCCGGGTTCGAACGAAACCGAAGGCATTATCTTGTTACGTTCATTTTGGAATCACCCTCAGAGTTAACGATGATAACCCTTGCATTCTGAAAACACCATCTTGATCTCCATTTCAGAATTCACGACCTAACGTTTAAATTGGATTGATGTGGTTTTCGGGGAATCAAATTTGATTATTCCGATCCCGGTCTCATCGAATCCAACCGCCATTTTAAGGGCCAAGTTGTCTATTTAACTTAACAGTTCAATTTAATATCAGAACTAACATAGCATTTATCACAGATAAAACATATACAAGCATCATAGAGATAACGAAACATAGAGCATCACAGAATATCACCACATAAATATCACAATCAGATATTCAACATAACAACCCATAAGCAGTCATCTTAGGTCTTCTTTGTAATTAATTAAATTTAGAATTAATTACCTGAGAGTTAATCATTTATCTCTATTTACTTAACCATAAGTTAACAATCAATTACTTATTTCACTCCGGATTGTTTAATTAATGATTTCTTAATTAATCATTTAGTCATAATTACATACTTATTTTATTCCAAACTATCAATTACCTAATTATTTCTTAACTTGGTTATTTACTTTAATTAACCATTTAATTTAAAATCTTAATTATTAATCAACTTAATTACCATTTATTAACTGCTGATTACTTCCTTAGTCCTTTATTTATTCTTAATTAAACTACTCGATTAATTAACTATTAATCATTCATAAATTAACTTACATTTATTTCTTATAATTCACTACTCATTATCATCACAAAGTAATTACCCTTAATTACATCTGATCCCAATCAATAACTATTAATTATTCACATAACTAACATACGAGTCTTCTTGAATTTTGATATCAGTTATATTACTACTGAGACAATATTTGTTAATTTACTTAATTTGTTACTTAATATTAACAAGATTTTAAAAACATGATTAAGCTTAAACAAAAGTAATTAGTTAATTTAAATAATTAATCACGAGTTAAAACTGATGGTAAGTCTTAACTAAGCTAATTACACTTGAATTAAGTTTAAACTTAAACTTTGAATAGTATTTATTTTCATTGTGATTCCATACTGAAACCTATATTTATCAACAAATTTTATAAAAACTTGTACTCAAACATAAAAGCCCGAGATCTCCTGATACCACACGCGTAATCCTTCGAGCAACTCACCCAATCCACCGAGACCCCACTCAGGTACGCGACTACCACCTTCTTCCCTCATTTAAATTTTACAGCAAGTTCAATTATACTTAAGTAACATCAATGAAAATCGCACCCAAACTCACACGAAACAAAACCCGGAGCATCTAGCCAAAATTCTCGAGTATAACTCGAGACAGCGCCCTCCCCTACAAACGATGATACGCCGCCAATCTGTACACGTGTACAATGCCACTCGTGGCTCCGGCAAGCTTCCATGACTTCGAGCAAATCCCAAATAGCACGAATACGAGGAAAACAAAGTCACAGCACCAATCAAGATTCGCATTCGAAAAACAACAGTTCGAACGTAAGAAAACAATCAACCTCACGGCAAGCAAACGCCTCGCCACCAAAACGCAGACCACCGGAGATGATGCAAACTCGTCTACACCATGTCAACGTCCCTAGCAACCTTCCCACTAAGCCATGAATCACTCGATCATTGGTACGAGTCGAATTTCCAATTTTATTGACATGAACATAGACTTGCAGTTAAACCCTATACTGACCTCATACCCCAAATCTATGAAATGGAAAAATCATTCAATATTTTTCTTAAGATCACAGATCTTTGTACTAACTTCAGATTAAATTTTAGCATTTTATATTGAGTAGATTTCGAGAATTTTGATAAAGTTCAATTCTGGTTCAACATCAAACTTGTAACGACCAAGAATTTTTGATAATTTAAATTTGAATATTTAATTAATTTTAAGTATTAATAAGTAAAATTTAGGGTCGGATAAATTTTATTTTGAATATCTGGATTTAATTTGGTAATTAAATCAATATTTGAATAGTTGAAATTACGTAAATAATTGAAAATTGGGTTAAAAATGATTGAAAATAATTCGGAAAATTCTATTTTATCATATTGAAGCTATAGTAATGTTATAGAACTTTTCAAATTGAATTTAAAGTTAATTTGTAAAAATCGAATATTTTAATATTTAATTATCGACTGGAAAATAGCAAATTTTTGAACAGTCTCAGAATTGAACGAAACTAGTTCCATTGGATCCGTAATAGTTTGTTATTATCGGATTTCAATTTTCGTAGCAATCAGAGTTGTCGTTTGACCGTGGCAGCTCGAAACGCATCGAAATCGGTTTAATTTAAATTGATCGTTTAATTCCATATCTCGCACAGACGATGGAATTAGCTTCTCAAACCTGTTCCATTGTGTCCGGAACGCGGGGTAAACCCCAGAAACGCCAGTCACTGCGCGTAAATCGAATTCCGGAAAACCCGGATGAATAGTGTTCAATAATTTCCAATAAATAGCCATTTATTCTCAAGAGAAAAAAAAAAAAGAAAACCCTAGTTGAAGCCGGCCGCCTCTTATTCCATCAATGGCCGAAATACACTTATCTTCTCCCCTCGAATTCTTCCAATCCAAGCAACGATTCATAAAACTTTCAACTAACAAATTGAAGAGGGCATCAAGATGTACAAGTTCAACGGTAGAGATAAAAAAATAAGCGAGCATATTGATAGGAAAGTGGCCGCGTTTCCCTGATGTTGCGCATGCATTTCAGAGCACAAGGAGGGGCCGAGCTCCACCCCAGGGTAGCCGAGCATAGCTCTTGGTCGTGGCTTCAAGGTGGTACCATCTGATCGAGCTAGAAAGTGATGATGGAGCTGCGTCTTCAAACCCTAGGAAGCTAGATTTGGGTTCCTCTTCCTGATGCCTGCGTACGAAATTGAACGAGAGGGAAGAAAGGGAATCACGGTTAAGATTAGGGAATCCATTTTGCACGGCCCAGATCTGTGCAAGGTTTAATATTGAAAATAAAGTTGTAATTTAATTATATTATAATTGTTCAAACTTTAAAATATGATATCTCTTTCATACGAGATCGAAAAAATGCAAAATCAGTTGCGTTGGAATCGTATGGACGAGCACTACGCGATGGAGCAGGATTGGAGTCAATTGGAGCTCGTTTGAATTTTGGGTAAAATTAAACGTTCGTTTAATTTTATTCGAAACGAACGCCGAACCAGAATTAAAACCAAGGAGAGAACTCCTCACTCAATCGAACAGATCGATTTAAATTTTAAATAGTTAGATTTAAAATTTTTGAATAATGATTGCAATTATTGATTGCTGTTTGATTGTGATAGTAGATATAGTAGGATATACTATATATCGCAATATATATATATTGGCATATGTATATATTGGAATTGATTTCCCACCTTGTATAGCGGATGAGACCCTATTGCGCCGCCTATTAAGCGGATAATGTTTTATAAAATCCCATATACCGCGATATTTCACCTCGAAGTGGAATTGGTATTTTGCTAACATCTGTGGATGCAGGGAAACAGGTTGGAGGGATCCAACTGGATTCCTCACAAATATTTATATGATTATAGATATTGTGAGATTATTGATTATCATATCGATATATGATATTTGTGGCATGATTGACTATTGGATTTGTGGCATCATCGGATCCATTTTTAAAGTTAAAATAACGATTTGAATTTGTAAAGGATTTTAAAATAATTTTTCAAAGTATATGTTTTTATTTAATTTTTGAACTTGATTCATTTTAAATAAATTAAGATTTTGATTTTAAAATTATAGGAATTATGACTTTTTTTTTGAAATATAACCAAAAGGAAAATTTTAAAATAAATAGATTTATAAAATAGATATTTTGGGATTTTTGAATAATTAGTATAAACAGTTTATATAAAAGGTTTTACAAATTGATATTTATAAATTAAAATTATTGGAATTATGAAACAAGTTTATAAAGTGTTAAGAAGATATACAAAATGAATTTCATTAAAAATTATAGACTTACAAACTGTGAAGATTATAAGTGAATAGATGTTGAAAAAATTTATAAGTAATAAACTTATAAAATGGATTTTGGGCATTAAAAAGGGAGTATTTATAGAAATTGTAAATTGAAGAAATTCCTATAAGTTGAAATTGTCATAGGACATAAAGGAATCTTAAAAGGATTAAGATTTAAAATTTGTGAAGTTTTAAAAAGGAACGACTTTGTAAATAAAATGATATTATAAGTAATTAATTTATAATATAGATTTTTAATATAAAATTGAGCTATGTAAATTTAATTGGATTAATAAAAGGAGATTTATAAATCGAAGTTTTATAAATAGGAATAGAATTTATAGACATTGTTTATAAATTCGAAATCAATGGAATTTGATAAAATGAATATAGAAGTTTATTAAAGGAGTTATATTCACGTTTTTGAACAGTGAATATATCGTTAAATAAAATGGATATCTTTTGGGAAAAGAATGTTTTAAATAGAATTTAAAATGATTTAAAGATGTTTTAAAAATGCATCAAGTATCGAAACATAGATTTCAACATTCATTGTTGAAATAGACGTTTTCGAGAAATAGAAGGAAAGGAAGTCGTAGATTTGAACATTTATTGTTGAAATAAACGTTTTCGAGAAATAGAAGGAAAGGAAGTCGTAGATTTCAACATTCATTGTTGAAATAGACGTTTTCAAGAAAATAAAGAAATAATGGGCTATAACACTGTTGTTATAGTAAATGATTTCCGAAAGGAAATATTTTTGTATAGTATTGGGATTTATATATCTATTTAATTTTGAATCCCTATACCAGTGATTTTGGGTCGTCGTAACGATGTTTTACACAACATTCGTTTTGACCCAAGTAAATGTGAATAAAAGAACGTTTTTCCTTAAGGAATGAAAAATATACTTAACTATGGTTTAAGTATACCGAATATTTTCAAATTGTGAAAATAAATAATATGTGTGAATCACTTACTTTTAAATAAGTATGGAATTGTTTTTCCAATATGAAATGGAACGTTTTTTTTGAATTTATCTTTTTAAAGATAAATTGGAATTGAATATTTGAAAACTATTGAAAAGTGTAGATCAGTAGATATTTTGAAATATAAATTCACTATGGAATTTATAAGTGGAAAGGGAAAATTGGTTTTCAAAATAAACGTTGTTTATTTTTGAAGTGTGGAAAATTTTATATCTTGTAAAGATATTTTTGGAAAAAATAAATAATTTGATAAATTATTTGGAATCTGGTGATGTTGCACATCTTTATTGATAGTTAAATAACCGACTATCAATATTTACCTTTAAATAGGTATTTGTTGTGAATTACTTGAATTGGATGCCACACTTATTTTTAAATAAGCGCTCACTATTCGGATTAACCGGGAAAGGACCATGGGGTCGTATAACCCACTCCGAATATGTGATACGTCGTTATGAATTGCAATTGAAGACCGGTGTGGAAGACCGGATATTTGTGAAAACGGATGGATTACCGTCGAGTTACTCTGCATCGGCTGATCTCCGATACAGAGGTTTTATCACCCTTAGTGACGGGTTGTCCGGACGTGATTAGTGAATATCCGGATTGCAAGGGCTTCTTTGGAAGTGCCTTCGGTTCCGTTCGATCCCGGAACGGACTTGTATAGATTGTATGTCTGACGTTACAATTTGAGATGTAAAGCTGGTTTCTATCAAATATATTTCTGTTGGTGGCGGAGAATTTATTATCTTTGCTAAACACCCTTCTCTGAGACGTACGAGCTCATAGGTTATATAGTTGATGGTTACTAGTGATACATTCCCGAATTGGTAATGTGGCATACTGAGTGTTGCTGTGAAATGTGAAAGTGCGGTGAGTATACAATTATATGTGCTAATATAGTATACACGGATCGTATAATATGGATTACAATACAAATGCAGAAATAGATGATAATAGCATTGTAAATAAAAAAATAGAAAAATCACACCAGAGATTTTTATACTGGTTCGGAGCACCGTCCTACGTCCAGTCCCAGACTACTATCTGGATTTTCACTAATTACAACCTCGCTTCACCCGGAGGAACAGGTTTACAATTACCCGAACAGCCGAACGGGATTTCACGCCTCTACAACACTGAGGACTTCAACACTTGCCTCTTACAATACGGAGGACTTCAAAAAACAATTACAATTGTTGTTGACAACTTGTGCTCTTGTAAACACGGATTTGTCACTTGTAGTACACTCTTCCTATAATCTTATCCTCAAATTGTGAATGATGTTTGTGAAGATTATGGAATTTATATTGCTTATTGAATCAAAATATATGAGATAGTGTCAATGATTCAATAAGGAATGAAAGTAGTTTAGAGCTTTTTGAATGCAAGTGAATTCAGAGAATAGATAGAGAGCATATATAATCTTAATAAAACTTGTTTTTTAATCAATGATATTAATGTGTATTTATAGAGAGAAAATAGTTATAACCCTTGGTGAAAAGTTGCAGTCAAAAGTTATGATCATTGATGAAGAAGAAGAGACGCAACCATTGAAGAAAGATGTGTCTTTTGGAAGAAGTTGCTCTCTGTTTAAAAACGGTCGACAGGTCAAAAACTAACCTGTAGACAGGTTTTTAAAAATATAGTCGTTATGTACATGTGTGCACGTTTATTGTGCACATTCAACAGGAACGGTCGACCGTTCATTTTTGGACCGGTCGACCGGTCTCTGTTAAGTTGCACAATAAAGTGCACAACCTATATAAATGTATATATATATATATTATATTTTGTGCATGATTATTTGAGGATAGATTTTGACAATTTTATTACTATTATAACATCAAATAATCAACCTATAATCTAGAATACCATATGTACGTCTTGATTTGTCGATCGCTTTAATATTGTTGTCAGCAATCAAAATCTTCATAGAAGCTGTGACTCAACATTCTCCCCCTTTTTGATTGATGACAATATAAAAACTCAAGTATAGGATCTCCCCCTGAATATGTGATTTCCTGCAGACAATTATTAGCTTCTTTCATCCTGCAAACAATTATTAGCACCTTTCTCCCCCTTTGTCATCGACAAAAAGGAGTAAACAATAGAAAATATAAACCAAAGAGAACAATGCATACATTCAAACACAGGATGTTTTGATGAAGTACAATGCAAGTCATAGTCTACTACGAATAAAAAGATGGACACTATTTAGTACAAGTGCCATATATGTTTTTAAAGAAATGAAAAGAAAAACAAACTAACTTCATTCCGACTGAATCTCTTCCTCATCATCATCATCATCATCGTCGTCATCGTCATCGTCATCATCATCGTCATTGTCCCCACGACCTTGTCCGCTTGTACCACCGGATTCCTCGGATGTCGACCAAGTAAAAGTTGGAGGAGCCGGACGTTTTCCGGGGTCTTGATGTTGGGTCGAGACGGATGTGCTACATGATATAGCATCCCATATAGCGCCGAAGAATGACTTTACCTTATTGAATCGTCTATCAATTTTCGAATCCATTCGTTTTAGTCTTGATTCAAGTAAAAATTGATTCCGAGCGATGGTTTCAAGAGATTCTCTTGTAGATGATTTAGATTTCAATAATCTAACATCTTCAGAACGACGACGAGATGGTGGAGCTTGTTGTTCTTGAGTATCGCGTTGTTGCCATTGTTCGAATGGCATAATATGAACATATGGAGGAGGAAGCTTCATCCGTTTAATAGTAGTGGAGTCAATACACTTTGGTGTAGAATATGCCGAATCCGGGGGTGTGACTCCACATGCAAGCAACATATGCATAATATACTCGTTATAGAAGAAATGTGGACGAGTAGAATTATTTACCTTAAGAATTTCATCGAAAATCATGTGAACCCAATTTATTTCGATATCATCGTAGATAGCATAAAGAGCCTTGAAATTCTCTTTGTAAACGGCATCATAGTTTCCTAATCGAGGAAATAGAGAGTGCATTAGGACATGGTGTAACAACCTTGCAGTCGGTCGTAGCCCAATCGATTTGGTGCCGTTACTATCATCTTCTATAAATTTATGACTCGTACTATTCCGGGTGAAAACTTCACAAAATGTCGATGAAAACTCTTCACCCCTATTCGGTATTCCCAAAATAGAAGCAATTCTATCATAAGTGAGATAGATTCGCTTGCCACATACTACTGACCAAATAACTCCATTTGGATTTTCCGGAGTATGTTCCTCTAAATTCATATTCGCATAAAATAGCTTAATCATCAAATGATTAATTTGTACGCTATTTACAGAAAAATCAATAAGAGGAGAGATACGAGATCTATTTGCTAATCTTTGAATACCGTATGCAGTGAAATCGTCGAATTTGATGAATGAGCCTGGATGGAATTTGTAATTTGTCATTTGATTCCATCTAGTTACTGCAACCGGAGATTCTAACCATTTTCTAGCAGAGAGAGTAAGAGAAGAAGTTTCTGATGTTGCTCTTTTCTTTGATTTTTTCTGAGGAGGAGCCATTGAAGAGAATTTGAGAGTTTGTGAAGCTTGAGAATATGAACTAGGGTTTGGAAATGGGAAAATTTTCAGTGGAGAGTAGAAAGTAAAGAGGGTTGGTGGCAAAAATATATACGTGAAATATAAAAAAAAAAAGTAATAACTGCCGACCGGTCGACCGCCTGCGTATTGCCGGTCGACCGTTTTCAACCAGAGAGCAAAACGGTCGACCGGTCATATTTTAGGCTGTCGACCGGTTTGGCTCTGTGTGCAAAAATGCAGAATTTTGCAAAAATTTTGAAAACGAGTCGACTGAATATATTATATATTATGTTATTATTGCAAAAATATACCGTATTACAAGAATTATATATGAAAGCAAAATAATATACATTATGGAATTCTAATGAGAAGGTGAGTTGTTATTAGAATTCTTGTCGTTTTCAATGCGTTTAGCCTACGGACTCCACTTATATCGAGATCCTTCATTCTCGTTATAGTTTTTATCCCAAGAGTTTGGAGTTGTTGAAGTCGATGGTCTTGACGGCATTGGTTCATGAACATCGTGTTTGTTTGAACCGCAGAAGAATGAAGCCATTCGTTCTAAAGCGGATAAACGAGTTGAAGTACGTTGTTGTTCATGGTATAGTAGGTTTTGACCATAATGTAGTTGTCGTTGAAGATCAATTTGATGCTTTTGGTAGTGATGAATTTCATCGATTTGCGCCTTCGTGCGCGGAGAGCAGAATAGTGCTTTCTTTGCACGCTTGGATGTTGGAGTATGGCCAGGTGTGCGAAAACAATGGTGAGGGCATTCCGGCCTTTGTTTCGGTGTAATCGGAGAATATTGTTCCTCCGACTCCGAGCTAGTGATAGAAATATGAGATTCCTCTGCGCATTTGTCGCAAATGTGTGCCATGGTAGTTTGTTTAAGGTGATTTATAATTTTCAGCAAGAAGGTGAATGAATGAAAGTGTATTTTTCAAACGTTTATATAGAAAAAAGTTTGCCAATGAACTTGAGGATAGGATTTGTTAGAGATAATTAGCCGTAAACAAAAACAATGATAGAAAAAAAAGTTATAAAATTAGGTATAGTTTGTTATAGGCTGAAATTTAAGAATTATTTGAAAAATATATAGCCTAAGTTTGAAGGTTACTTATTCTATTCTACATCTTTCCGAGATACTAAGCCAAGCTCTCTTCGTAGTTTAATAAAACTAGATTCAAGTAATGGTTTAGTGAAAATATCGGCTATTTGATTGTCAGTGTGAACATATTCAAGATGTATATTACCTTTTTCAATATTATCTCTAAGGAAATGATGACGGATATCAATATGTTTGGTTCTAGAATGATTTACTGGATTTTTAGAGAGATTTATTGCACTCGTGTTATCACAGTATATAATAGAATTCAATAAATGTATATCGAAATCTTGAAGTGTTTGTTGCATATATAGTACTTGAGTACAAGCGAGAGCCGCTGATATATATTCAGCTTCACATGTTGATAGTGAAACACAATTCTGTTTCTTACTAAACCAAGAGACAAGTGATTTTCCAATAAAATGGCACGTACCACTTGTACTTTTTCTATCCGTCCGTGAGCCACCAAAATCAGCATCACTATATGATACTAATTCAAATGGACATTCTTTTGGATAGAAAAGACCAAAATCTTTGGTATTATTTAGATAACGAATTATACGTTTCACTGCTCGTAAATGTGATTCCTTTGGATCGGCTTGAAAACGAGCACATAAACAAACACTCATTAATATATCTGGACGACTAGCTGTAAGATAAAGAAGAGAACCAATCATGCTTCGATATAATTTCTGGTCAACATTCTTACCACTTTCATCTTTTTCAAGATGTGTAGTTGTACTCATAGGAGTTGGTTTACCAGATGTATTTTGTAATCCGAAGCGTTTGATAAGATTTTCACAGTATTTTTCTTGATTGATAAAAATACCGTTTGAAAGTTGTTTTATTTGAAGTCCAAGAAAATAAGATAGTTCTCCCATATGAGACATTTCGAATTCTTTGGTCATAATACTTGCAAATTCCTTGCAGAGTTTATCGTTTGTTGAACCAAAGATGATATCGTCTACATATATTTGGATAACCAGAATATCATTTCGAGAATGTTTAATAAACAAAGTTTGATCGACTTTGCCTATTTCAAACCCTGAATTAATAAGATAGCTACGTAAACGTTCATACCAAGCACGAGGTGCTTGTTTTAAACCATACAGAGCTTTCTTAAGTTTGAACACATGGTCAGGATATTTTTCATGTACGAATAAAGGTGGTTGTTCGACATAGACATTCTCTTTGATAAATCCATTGAGAAAAGCACTTTTGACATCCATCTGATAAAGTTTGAAATTATGATAACAAGCAAAAGATAATAGAATTCTAATAGCTTCTAGTCGAGCAACTGGTGCAAAAGTTTCTTCATAATCGATACCTTCTTCCTGATTGTATCCTTGTGCTACTAATCTTGCTTTATTTTTGGTGATATTTCCTTGTTCGTCAGCCTTATTTTTATAGACCCATTTAGTACCAATTACTGACTGATCAGTTGGTCTCGGAACAAGTTCCCAAACGTCATTGCGCTCAAACTGATTTAGTTCTTCCTGCATGGCAATGATCCAGTAATCATCTGTAGCAGCTTCTTTTGAATTCTTGGGTTCGATATTTGAGAGAAAAGCGACATGACCCATTTGATTGAGTTGACTCCTTGTTCTGACATGTGATGTTATTTCACCTATTATATTTTGGGCCGGATGGTCTCTTAATATTCTTGGTGGTGATTGTAATTCACATATTTGAGGAGTATTCTCAATAATTACTTCTGAGTCAGAATCAGTATTTGAGATGATTGGATTATTAATGACTATTGATTCGTCATCATCTGATATTGTGTGAGGATGCTGATAGATTTCATCAAAAGATACATGAAGTGATTCTTCAATAGTTTTGGTTCGTTTATTAAATATTCGATAGGCCTTACTTCGTTCCGAATAACCGACAAATATTCCTTCATCGGCTTTTGGATCGAATTTTCCAAGCTGGTCTTTCGTATTTAAAATAAAGCACTTAGAACCAAAAACTTTGAAGTATGAGATTTTGGGCTTTCTTTTGTTAAACAATTCATAAGGAGTATTTTTGGTAAGAGGTCTCATGGATACACGATTTAAAACATAACAGGCAGTTGCAACAGCTTCTGCCCAGAAGTGTTTTGGTAAGGTGGTTCCATTTAATAATGTTCTTGCACATTCTTGTAAAGTTCGGTTCTTTCGTTCTACTACTCCGTTCTGTTGTGGAGTTCTGGGAAACGAAAAATTATGATATATACCTTTCTTTGTACAAAAATGTTCAAATTCATTATTTTCAAACTCTCCGCCATGATCACTTCTTATATTTTTAACTTTAATCCCTTTTGATTTTTGAATTCTTTTGACGAAAGATTTGAAATGATCGAAAGTATCACTTTTATTTTTTAAGAAAATTGTCCATGTATAACGAGAGAAATCATCAACAATTACAAGCACATATTGACTGTGATTTATTGATTGAACTCTAGTAGGTCCAAATAAATCCATGTGCAGTAACTCAAGCGGTTGTAATGTTGATATGACTTTCTTGGATTTAAATGATGATTTGGTCAATTTTCCTAATTGACATGCATCACAAATGTTGTTAACTTTAAAACTCATTTTGGGTAGTCCTCTAACTAGATTGTTTTTGGCTAGCTTGTCAATAGTTCTGAAGTTTATATGACAGAAACGTTTGTGCCATAGCCATGGATCATTGTCATTAGCCATAAGACACATATCTGAATTATGATTAATATTCATATTTAGAATATATATATTTCTGTCTCTATAACCTTCAAAAACCAAATTATGATCTTTATCTAAAATACTACACTTATTATTTGAAAAGGAAATTATAAAACCCTTGTCACATAACTGACTAATACTAAGTAAATTGTGTTTTAAATTTCTAACTAGCATGACATTAGTAATAAGAGGTAAGTTAGATGTACCACAATTGCTCACATCGCCTTTGCCGATGATATAACCTTTTGAATTGTCTCCAAAAGTGACTGAGCCACCATCTGAGTATTTAATATTTGTTAGTAAGCTCTTGTCTCCCGTCATATGCTTTGAGCAACCACTGTCCAATATCCACTTTCCTCTTTTCTTCAGTGGGACCTGCAAACATAGAATTAAGTTCATGGTACCCACTTTTCATAGGGTCCTAAGAGTTAGGTCTTAGGAGTCCAAACCCATTTGGGTCCGGTATCCCCTTTATATATATAATTATTATTAAGATGCACAGTATTCATGAATTGCTGAATGTATTTGTTCCTAATCAAATTGTTATTTGTTTTAGGAACCCATATTTTGATAGTCTTGACATCTTTCTTTTGAAATTTCACTATTGGATCTGGTTTGAAATATAATAAACTAAGATTTTTCTTAGCTTCAGTTTTTTGTACTTTCTTCTTCCTTTTATTTCTAAGATGTTTCTTAGTTTTATGTTTGTTATATCCCAAACCTTGTTTATCTGAAATAGATTGTGAACTTTCAATGATTTTAGTCAAATTTTCTCGACCTTTGTTAAAGTTAGAAACATTTTGAGTAATGTCATCAAACTTTGTTTGTAAACTAGCTTTTTCTAGGTCTAGAATTTTGACTTTTGCTTTAAGTTCATGATTTTCAGTAGTGAGAGCATTATTTTTCTCTTTTTGAGCTTCTATTTCTTGACTCAAAAGAGATATTTGAGAGTCAACATTAGATGATGATTCTTGAATATTTTCAAGTTCTTCTTCTAATATTTTCTTCTCATCTTTTAACATATCTCGTTCAAACTCTGCTCTACTTAAATCTGCTTTGACTACTTTTAATTGACGTTTTATGTCTTTATATTTGACTATCAATTCAGCATTAATATCAAGTAATTCATCAAATGTAGGAATTTGTACCTCATCTTCTGTTGCCATAAAACAAACATTAGCTTGTTCATTCTCCGAATCACTTTCACTTTCTGATGAAGATGACTCTGAATCATCCCATGTTACTGAGAAGGCTCGTTTCTTTGATTTGTCCTTCTTATATTTGAATTTGTCATTTTCTGACTTTTTCTTTTGTTCTGGACAATCCTTCTGCATGTGTCCCTTTTTATGGCAGTTGAAACATTCTATAGCAGATGAAGATGGTTTATTTGATCCAGGTTTCCTTTTATTGTAGCGACTGGCTTTTCGATATTTTAGGAATTTTTTGAAACCTTTAGCAATGAATGCCAAATCTTCATCTTCAGAATCTGATTCATTTTCATCTTTCTCAACATGAAATGCTACATTTTTCTTTTCTTCTTTCTGTTCTTTTCTAGCCTGCAAATTTGCTTCATAGGACATTAAATTTCCTATCAATTCATCTGGCTTCATGACGGAAAGATCATTAGCTTCTTCAATTGCTAATACTTTTCCTTCCCATTCATTAGTCAGAGAATGTAGGACTGTTGAAACAACATCAAAATCAGAATACTTTTGTCCTAACCCAATAAGTGCATGGTGAATAGTTTGAAACCGTGAATACATTTCATTGATTGTCTCATTTGGTTTCATTTTGAAATTTTGAAATTGACTTTTCAGCATGGCTATTTTGGCTTGTTTAACCTTGTTAGTACCTTCATGAGTGATTTTTAGCGTTTGCCAAATTTGATATGCAGTAGTACAGATACTAACACGATTATATTCATTTTGGTCTAATGCACAGAACAACATATTTATTGCTCTTGCATTTACGGCTGCTGCCGTTTTCTCAGCCACAGTCCATTCTGAATAATCAGTTGTTGGATTCACTATTTCTCTTTGAGTAGCATTCCAAGCATCATAGCTACTTGATTGCATAAAGAATGACATACGTGTTGCCCAATAACTATAGTTAAGACCATTGAAAAATGGAGGTCTTTGTGTCGATTGTCCTTCTGTGTAAGTGGTGTTTTGAGTGCTAGTACTTGCGTTATTTGCCATATTACAAGAATATATCAAATAACTGTGTTACGGTTATATGATGACCTCGCTCTGATACCAAATGAAAGTGCGGTGAGTATACAATTATATGTGCTAATATAGTATACACGGATCGTATAATATGGATTACAATACAAATGCAGAAATAGATGATAATAGCATTGTAAATAAAAAAATAGAAAAATCACACCAGAGATTTTTATACTGGTTCGGAGCACCGTCCTACGTCCAGTCCCAGACTACTATCTGGATTTTCACTAATTACAACCTCGCTTCACCCGGAGGAACAGGTTTACAATTACCCGAACAGCCGAACGGGATTTCACGCCTCTACAACACTGAGGACTTCAACACTTGCCTCTTACAATACGGAGGACTTCAAAAAACAATTACAATTGTTGTTGACAACTTGTGCTCTTGTAAACACGGATTTGTCACTTGTAGTACACTCTTCCTATAATCTTATCCTCAAATTGTGAATGATGTTTGTGAAGATTATGGAATTTATATTGCTTATTGAATCAAAATATATGAGATAGTGTCAATGATTCAATAAGGAATGAAAGTAGTTTAGAGCTTTTTGAATGCAAGTGAATTCAGAGAATAGATAGAGAGCATATATAATCTTAATAAAACTTGTTTTTTAATCAATGATATTAATGTGTATTTATAGAGAGAAAATAGTTATAACCCTTGGTGAAAAGTTGCAGTCAAAAGTTATGATCATTGATGAAGAAGAAGAGACGCAACCATTGAAGAAAGATGTGTCTTTTGGAAGAAGTTGCTCTCTGTTTAAAAACGGTCGACAGGTCAAAAACTAACCTGTAGACAGGTTTTTAAAAATATAGTCGTTATGTACATGTGTGCACGTTTATTGTGCACATTCAACAGGAACGGTCGACCGTTCATTTTTGGACCGGTCGACCGGTCTCTGTTAAGTTGCACAATAAAGTGCACAACCTATATAAATGTATATATATATATATATTATATTTTGTGCATGATTATTTGAGGATAGATTTTGACAATTTTATTACTATTATAACATCAAATAATCAACCTATAATCTAGAATACCATATGTACGTCTTGATTTGTCGATCGCTTTAATATTGTTGTCAGCAATCAAAATCTTCATAGAAGCTGTGACTCAACAAAATGATAGTTGAATGATCATTTGTGATAGGATCATTTGTTTGATCGTTTATCTTGATGATCATTGCTTTGATCATTTGTTGACCCAAAGCACGGCTTTTGTTTAAAAGCGTGGCTTTGTGGACGAGACTTCGTCGAGCCTCACACCCTGGAAATGGTCAAAACAGGAAAGATGCGGCAAGGTTATTAGGGGGTAGCGCCCCTTTAGTGTATGTCATTCCTTCTGGATAGAGATGGTATCATGGTATGGAGCCCAGATACTTAACCTATGTGGTTACTGCAAATTTATTACTTTGTGGTTGTTGGAAATCGGGGATCCTCGGATATAGATCGGTTACGATCGGGGAATGACATATTCGTGTCAATTGTTACCCAGTGTGGGGTAACCCGACCTTGTGTTGGTAGAGATCCGGTTAGGTTCTCGGGACGTCATTCCAGAGGTGTTTCCGTGTGGCAATGGGAAGTTCCTTGGCCTGACCATTTTTTGGAAATCCAAAGAAACAATACGAGCCTTGTACGGTTTTAGTTGTAGAACCTGCCATTTAATATGGTAGCTATAGCGGGCATAATATAATGGTACTTATGCTGGCTAAGATTTATATTCTACTTTGGAAAATGTTTTCTACACTATGCACTAATAATAATATCAAAAATGATTTGATTTTGCATAGTAAGCATCTTTGACTATCATAAGGAGAAACCTCCTCCAAGTCTGCGTTTGCATTGTGTGTGTGGCGGGAGACCTTATTGTAGTTTCATTTTCAAAAAGCATTGCGAATTTTCTTTTAAAATTTCTTCTGTTCTTTGTTTAAAAGATAAATAACTGTTTTAGTTCTCACACCAGTCACATGGCTGACCTGGAGTTTATTGTTCCCTTCCTAAACTCTGGGTGCCCACCAATTTCCACACGGGCAGTCAAGAGTTAAGGTTTATCAGGTTATTCTGGATTTAGGAGTGCTATGGAGCTCAGGAGGTGAGCTGCATATCGAGACGTACCACTTGTTTATGATATTATACTATTTATTATTCCGCCGTGTATTCTGTATGAGGACAAGTCTATATAACTGTCCATTGATGTATTACTCTGTTGTCTATTGTTGTTGTAAACTCTGATAGTGATGTAATGTATAAAATGTATAGTTCTTTGTTTTAATGATATTCATTTATCTATTATATGTTGTTCCGTTGTGATTGTGAGATTCTGATATTGTTCTGTAGTTACTTTCTGTTCTGATATTTTTTTTTCCTTTCTTCTTCTCTCTTTTTCTCTTTTCTTCTACCTCTGTCTTCTTCTTCAACCATAACGGTTCGGTTTTTCAGCAACGAAAAATCGCGATCGTCACATTTGGTATCAGAGCATATGGTTAAGTGACAACCTGCTCTGTTGGGTGTTACTCATTAGAGATAGAGTCAGTAGTACTCTAGAATGAGTTTGAGTGTAATAATAGATATGAGCGCGTATTTGTTAGTGAATATAAAATTTGTTTTATATTGTGATGATTGGTTTATTGAGTGGCATATGAACCTTCGTCGGCACAGTCTGTACAACTGGATCGAAGGGGTTTCAAAACACTTGAATAGAACAATTCGACATGATATTGTTTAAAAATAGGGTAAATGAAATAATTTTACCCAAAACTATTTTTTTATATAAAAGAAATGATTTTCTGTAGATTATTATAGTATATGGATGCATGGTTGCTAGGAAGTACTAATATTAAACTATTACCATTGAAATTGAAATAGAATTGAAATCATTGTTATATGAAAATTGAGATAAAAAAAAATAAGAAAATGAAATCCATATACAAATGAAATTTGAGAATGTAAATTATAAATGTGATTTATAATTATAAATAGAATTCCAGAGAAGTTTTGGAAATGTTTTTCAAAGAATTTGGAAATTTTAGAAATTAAATTCCTTTTTGATTTGAAAATGAATTTCAAGGATTTTGGAAAATTGTTTTGAAGAAATTAAAGCTCTAAACTCTTTTTGGTCGCTGGAAAATAATTCCGATGATGACCATGGTATCGTTGGTGTTCATTTTTGGGTTTCCAAAAGAGGTATTACTGTTAAATTGTTTTAATATGGAATTTGATTGGAAAATTTCGGTTTGGGTTTGAAATTCAAAGGATAATTTGAATTGATTTCAAAAATGGTTTTGAAAGGTTGAAAGGACTCTGGAATCCTATTTTTAAATATTTTGGGAATAATAAATGAGTCGAAATCTTATGCAATTTGAATTTTTGATAAAATAAATTTAACTTAAAGAATGGAGTTAAATTAAAGTAGAATAAATGAATTAATAAAATCCAAGGAGTAATTGTTAAATATAAGTTGTATAACTTATGAAATGCGATATGAATTTGAATAAGTAAATGAATTTGACTTTGGTTAAAGTTAAATGAAAATTTATTTTCAGAATTGGAATTTGAATTGAATTGGTAAGTGGAAACTTAAGTTAAAAATAAAACCAATGAAGTTAAAAGGGAATATAACTTAAGTAAAGCTGAATGAAGTTGATATTGGTATCAAAGTAAATTAATAAAGTAAATTAATGAAATGATGTGATAAATGTGAACTTGAGTTATAAAAATGGAAATTCAACTTTATCTACGAAATGAATTAGAAATTCAATTGAATGGATGAATTGAATACTAATAAATCAAATATTAATGAATTGTTATGAAACAATGAATATAAGTGTAAATTCATTTAAAGCTAGTTGAATAATGGAATGAAAGCCAATTGAATATTAAATCAATTGAAATTAAAAAAAAGTGTTGAACCAAATTTAATGTTGAAAGTAAATTGAATGAATTTGGTTGTTGTATGCTTGTTAGTTGATTATATATAAATTCGTTAAGTGATAATGAAATTGAATTAGTAAAATTTGAAAGCTAATGTAATTGAATTCAAATGAAATTGAATGGAATTGTATCGAAATTGAAACGAATGAATTGAATATGCAACCTCAATAGTAAACCAAAATGTATAAGAAGCATATATTGACGATTTTGTAATGGAATTGGCAAAATGATTTGAATATTGGAATTGGATACTACTACTAGCAGGATATACAGGTTATAAAGGAAGTGAGATTTTGATTTCAAAGATAAAATTGAATTGCACGACAAAAAAGGTACGTATTTGAATTTCAGTATGAGATTTGGTTATTTTCTTCTCCAGCCACTTGGCTTTCTCTTTTCTTTTTGATTCTGAGGGGACGTAGTGCCATTTTGTAGTCGTACCGATCGAGACGCGCAAAGGAGACGCTGGCGAAATTTTTCGAAAATTTCGGGTGTTAGAAAAATTTTGAGAAATTTTGAAATTTAAATTTGAATTTTTAATAAAACAATGTTGTTTGAAACTTATAACTGAAACTAGAAAGCTAATTGAAATAAAAATGGATCTTTAATAAAAAGATTTAGGTTAGTAAGTTGATAAAACTATTTGAATTGTGAAAAATAATAAACGGTTTAGGATCATTCTCCTTAACTTGCAATTTCGGGACGAAATTCTTTTAAGGGGGGAAGATTGTAACGACCCAGAATTTTTGATAATTTAAATTTGAATATTTAATTAATTTTAAGTATTAATAAGTAAAATTTAGGGTCCGATAAATTTTATTTTGAATATCTGGATTTAATTTGGTAACTAAATCAATATTTGAATAGTTGAAATTACGTAACTAATTGAAAATTGGGTTAAAAATGATTGAAAATAATTCGGAAAATTTTATTTTATCATATTGAAGCTATAGTAATGTTATAGAACTTTTAACACAGAATTTAAAGTTAATTTGTAAAAATCGAATATTTTAATATTTAATTATCGACTGGAAAATAGCTAATTTTTGAACAGTCTCAGAATTGAACGAAACTAGTTCCATTGGATCCGTCATAGTTTGTTATTATCGGATTTCAATTTTCGTAGCAATCAGAGTTGTCGCTTGACCGTGGCAGCTCGAAACGCATCGAAATCGATTTAATTTAAATTGATCGTTTAATTCCATATCTCGCACAGATGATGGAATTAGCTTCCGAAACCTATTCCATTGTTTCCGAAACGTGGGGTAAACCCCAGAAACGCCAGTCACTGCGCGTAAATCGGATTCCGGAAAACCCGGATGAAAAGTGTTCAATAATTTCCTATAAATAGCCATTTATTCTCAAGAGAAATAAAAAAAAGAAAACCCTAGTTGAAGCCGACCGCCTCTTATTCCATCAATGGCCGAAATATACTTATCTTCTCCCCTCGAATTCTTCCAATCCAAGCAACGATTCATAAAACTTTCAACTAACAAATTGAAAAGGGCATCAAGATCTACAAGTTCAACGGTAGAGATAAAAAATAAGCGAGTATATTGATAGGAAAGTGGCCGCGTTTCCCTGATGTTGCGCACGCATTTCAAAGCACAAGGAGGGGCCGAGCTCCACCCCAGGGCAGCCGAGAATAGCACTTGGTCGTGGCTTCAAGGTGGTACCATCTGATCGAGCTAGAAAGTGATGATGGAGCAGCGTTTTAAACCCTAGGAAGCTAGATTTGGGTTCCTCTTCCTGATGCCTGCGTACGAAATTGAACGAGAGGGAAGAAAGGGAATCACGGTTCAGATTAGGGAATCCATTTTGCATGGCCCAGATTTGTGCAAGGTTTAATATTGAAAATAAAGTTGTAATTTAATTATATTATAATTGTTCAAACTTTAAAATATGATATCTCTTTCATACGAGATCGAAAAAATGCGAAATCAGTTGCATTGGAATCGTATGGACGGGCACTACGCGATGGAGCTGGATTGGAGTCAATTGGAGCTCGTTTGAATTTCGGGTAAAATTAAACGTTCGTTTAATTTTATTCGAAACGAACGCCGAACTAGAATTAAAACCAAGGTGAGAACTCCTCACTCAATCGGACAGATCGATTTAAATTTTAAATAGTTAGATTTAAAATTTTTGAATAATGATTGCAATTATTGATTGTTGTTTGATTGTGATAGTAAATATAGTAGGATATACTATATATAGCAATATATATATATATATATATATTGGCATATGTATATATTGGAATTGATTTCCCGCCTTGTATAGCGGATGAGACCCTAATGTGCCGCCGATTAAGCGGATAATGTTTTATAAAATCCCATATACCGCGATATTCCACCTCGAAGTGGAATTGGTATTGTGCTAACATCTGTGGATGCAGGGAAACAGGTTGGAGGGATCCAATTGGATTCCTCACAAATATTTATATGATTATAGATATTGTGAGATTATTGATTATCATATCGATATATGATATTTGTGCCATGATTGACTATTGGATGCTGTGGCATCATCGGATCCATTTTTAAAGTTAAAATAGCGATTTGAATTTGTAAAGGATTTTAAAATAATTTTTCAAAGTATATGTTTTTATTTAATTTTTGAACTTGATTCATTTTAAATAAATTAAGATTTTGATTTTAAAATTATAGGAATTATGACTTTTTATTGAAATATAACCAAAAGGAAAATTTTAAAATAAATAGATTTATAAAATAGATATTTTGGGATTTTTGAATAATTAGTATAAACAGTTTATATAAAAGGTTTTACAAATTGATATTTATAAATTAAAATTATTGGAATTATGAAACAAGTTTATAAAGTGTTAAGAAGATATACAAAATGAATTTCATTAAAAATTATAGATTTACAAACTGTGAAGATTATAAGTGAATAGATGTTGAAAAAATTTTATAAGTAATGAACTTATAAAATGGATTTTGGGTATTAAAAAGGGAGTATTTATAGAAATTGTAAATTGAAGAAATTCCTATAAGTTGAAATTGTCATAGGACATAAAGGAATCTTAAAAGGATTAAGATTTAAAATTTGTGAAGTTTTAAAAAGGAACGACTTTGTAAATAAATGATATTATAAGTAATTAATTTATAATATAGATTTTTAATATAAAATTGAGCTATGTAAATTTAATTGGATTAATAAAAGGAGATTTATAAATCGAAGTTTTATAAATAGGAATAGAATTTATAGACATTGTTTATAAATTCGAAATCAATGGAATTTGATAAATTGAATATAGAAGTTTATTAAAGGAGTTATATTCACGTTTTTGAACAGTGAATATATCGTTAAATAAAATGGATATCTTTTGGGAAAAGAATGTTTTAAATAGAATTTAAAATGATTTAAAGATGTTTTAAAAATGCATCAAGTATCGAAACATAGATTTCAACATTCATTGTTGAAATAGACGTTTTCGAGAAATAGAAGGAAAGGAAGTCGTAGATTTCAACATTCATTGTTGAAATAGACGTTTTCGAGAAATAGAAGGAAAGGAAGTCGTAGATTTCAACATTCATCGTTCACTACAACAAAATTGCCCTATTACAACGCCCTTTTTACAACGGGCATTTGCTGCCCGTTGTAATACAAGGCTATTACAACGGTCGATTCAGGACCGTTGTAATAGATGCCCCCTTTTACAACGGGCATTTGCTGCCCATTGTAATAGATAGCTATTACAACGGTCCATTCAGGACCGTTGCAATATATGCCCTATACAAGACTCTTTTTACAACGGTCCATTCAGGACCGTTGTAATAGATGCCCCTTTTTACAACGGGCATTTGCTGCCCGTTGTAATAGATCTCTATTACAACGGTCCATTCAGGACCGTTGTAATATATTTATTAATTACACTTAATATTTAATTATTATAATTAATATTCAATTATTTAGTAATTACATTTAATATTCAGTATTTAATATTCAATATTAGATAATTAAATTAGTAAAATTCTAAACTAAATTCATAAATACATTTGAAATTTTCATAAAATTCAAGAATTAAAGAGTAAAATTTTAAGATAACTTAAAATTTTAGAAAGTTTCCGAAATCTTAGAATATTTAATATTTCAAATAATTTAAAATTTGGAAATTTTGTAAAATAAACTTAAAAACATTTGTAAAATTTATAAACAAAAATTTGAAATTTTCATAAAATTATAAAATAAAGAGATTAAAATTTTATAAAATATTTAAAATTTCAAAATATTAAAATAATTCAGAATTTGAGAAATATAAATTTTACTGTAAAATTTTTAGAAACTAATGCCCCTTTTAGTTTCAAATGCATTAGTAATTACATTTAATATTCAGTATTTTACTGTAATATTTTAAAACCCTAAATAACTAAATAACTAAAACCCCTTGTTAAATAAACAAGGCCGTCCCACTTGAAGTTCACCGTCCCCTTCTTTTGTTTGTGAAAAATGTCGGCCTCTCTTTGTCGAATTAGGGCTTCGGCTTCTTTCTCGAATTAGGGCTTCGTTCTGATGATTGATGCTCTTGCTTCTCTGATGTTCGATTGTTGCCCTTGCTCACTGCTTCGCTTATGATTGTTTGCTCCTCTGTTGATCGATTGTGAAATTAGGGCTTCGGCTTCAATTTGGTATGTAACTTTCCTTTTTGCTTGAATGCTTGAATTTGATTGTTGCTCTGCTTGCCGATGATGAACTTGGGTTTGTGATTGATAGTTTGATTGTGAATTTTAGCTCATATTCGATGATGATACCTTCGGGTTGAATTTATATGAACTCGTTACACTTGAAATCCTTCGTATCAATTTAATATTTTCCTAATTCTTAATTTTTTGTTACCTGTTGCGCACGGCTTCTATTCTGTAGCGTTCGATCATCTTGATTAACGCGGCATTAAAACTTTTCCCTTTTTCATTTCTGACTTTTTCAAAGGCGTATTTGATGCACTGTCATCATTTCGAATTCTCTGGTTCTTCCATGATTTCGACTTCACTGTGAATTATTGTTGCATTCCGTATTTGTTTTCGAATTAATTAATTCGAAGATTTCTTCCTATATTTGTTTTCTCGGCCCTTATTTGTATTAATACTGACCATATGTAGTCAAGAAATTTGATGCAGAGATTTCTTTCCAAATTAATTTTCTTTGACTTAATTAAAAATACGATTTTGATCTTTAACTTCGGCTTGATTTCTGCACTGACTTGTACTTGCCACTGTCTTGTGTTTTCTACTGCACATTCACCTGTTTACAATATATGTGCATACATACATATGTATGTGTGTATGCATATATTCTTGGGTTTGTGCTTGGACTTCAACTGCTTCATGTTCTGTTGATCTTGATTTTGTTTCTCAGTCATGTATTCACCTGCATGTAGTTGTGCACTAATTCTTTCGAATTGCATACTTCATCCATTTGTTCATGTTGCTAGACTTGTTTCACTGGTATCTTCCCTGTGTTGATTTGAGTTGTTGTCGTCTGCACTTGCACTTGATATTGTAACCTCTTATAATCATTCTGGCCTTGCTTATCACGGTTTGATTTTGCTGGTTCGACTTGGCATTGACTGTTTCAATTTGTCTCAACTTGATTTCTGATTTGTGAATTATTCAACCTTGTTCATCACGTTGCTGACATTTGCTTTGACCAGTTGATTTACTTTGGCCATACTATTGAAATAGTGTTCTCTGACCATCTCTTCTATCATTTGGTACTGCCATGCATTTTCATAGTACCATAGCTTCTTTGTTGCACTCGAGTTAGTTCAAACATGAACTTGTTGCTTGGTTCACTGTGTTACTCATTGATTAGTTTGCATTGTCATATTTTATTCCTGTTGCCTTCATTTGCCATTGAGTTTTGTAGCTTGGTGTCATGTTTGCTGGACTTGTTGTTGGCATGTGCATTGTGTTTATTTGTGTCCACACGATGCTTTGAGTCTGCAACTTGTAGCTGGACTTGATTTGTGCCTTGTCCATTCTCATGTGTTCATCCCTGTAGTATATGTTAGTGATACATTTTGGAGTTGGTTCATGTTGCTCTGCACTTTGAGGTTGTAGTCTCTGACTTTGCTGTATTCATGCTTTTATGCTTGTGACATTCCTCTGCCTTGTTGACTGCATCACCATACTCTATTGAGACCTGTAGTCTTATTTCATGTTGTTGTGCAGTAGCTATGCCTTACTTGTCTCTGCTCCATCCTGGTTGCTTCCCTGACCTTGTATCACTTGATTCAGAAAAAAAATTGGAACTGGATTAGTGCAGTTTTCATTCTAGTTTGTAACTGCAGCCATGTTTCATTTTGAGTTGCAGTGTTGGTCTGACTTGCTTGAGTTTCACTGCCATAAGTCGTGCATGTGTGTTGCAGTTGTTTATATGCACTTCATCACTTCAGTATTGTATTGTTTTATGTAGTAGCCTGGACTGGTGCATACTGTTTCTTTACTATGTTGTATTATTCACTGATGCACTCGTATCACTGGTATTTGTGGTAGTCTGCACCTCTGGCATGCAGCTTGAATTGAGTTGAGTCGAGATAGCTTGCATGATTTACTTGCATTGTGGCATTGTGTTCTGGTCATTTGCACTTGCAGTTATACTGCAGTTATCTTCGAGTCTTCTGTATATTTTGTAGCATGTCACTGGACGCATTCCTGTAGTAGCTTTGTTGTTGCTGTGTTCACTGTCACTACGCATTGTTGTGAGTAGTTGGAATCACTGTCATTTGTTTCTTCGCTTGTGCATTGTTGTGTCTGGTTCGTTGAGTTCTTGGTTGTGACAGCTCTATATAGTTTGGAACTGTGTCATGGTGATGCATTCTTGAGTCTTGGATATTGAACAGTATTATGTTGGTTTGGTTGTTTTAATGAAGAGGTTGAACTTGCACACTTCATGTAGCCTTCATGTTTGGTCTGACCTTTGCACATATGACTTTCTTCATGTTGCAGCTGATTTTTTTTTTATTTTGATGTTGCCACTATCTTCTTTGTACTCCAGCATACAGTTGGTAGTTTGCATTCTCTCATGGTTAAATTCATTGCTGAGTTGATCATGTTTCTGGATTTGATCAATGCTCGGTCATGTTGCATTGTGTTGAATCCAGTTTGTTATTTGGGTTTGACACTGTGCTGAATTGTTAGCAGTGCTTTTGTTTGATTTGTGCACACGAGTTGGCGGGGCAGTGCACACGTGTACAAATGTATACGTGTGTACTGCAGCCACTTATGTACAACCTGTCCCTGATAAAATGCTGATATGCACAGATACAATCAATGACGAATAACCCAAATAACTGAGGCAAACAATGTTTTCAAAATCATGTTTCATTTTATATTGCAAAGCGCATATTCAACAAAACTCGGGTTTGACCTTGTGCTCGTGTCGTGATTTTAAATATATTGCATGTGAGTTGAACCCGGCTTTGCATTTGGGTTTGACCTGTGCTCACTTGTCCCTGTAGCATTATCAAGTGTATATCGGTGTGCACGGCCTTGTGGCATATACAGTGATACACTGTGTATGTCACAAGTTGTTCGTGTACGATGAATTCAAAATTCAAATTTAAATGATGACGAACAACCCAAATAACTGAGGCAAATATTCTTTTCAAAAAATTCACATTTTATTTTATATTGCAAAAATATTTCTTTTTCAATTTTACTGCGTTAGTAAATATTTTTGCAGATTGCTCAGATGCTGGATTCTAACTGGAAAGAAGTTGAAGATAACAATACGAGTGTGAGTGATATGTAGTGAGGTTCTGAATGTAAAATAGTGATGTGATGAAATTTGTATCAAAATTGTATAGTGAATAGTGAGAGTTTGAATTTGTACTATTTAAAAATTGTAATAAATATTTGTTTTAATAAAATATTCATTTGAATTCAAAATCTGTGCTGTAATTTTTTTTTAAAATTTGCATTCATTTTGCAACGGTCAGAAACCGTTGCAATATCATGTATTACAACGGGCATTGCCCGTTGTAAAAATATGTATTACAACGGGCTTTGCCCGTTGTAAAAATATGTATTACAACGGGCATTGCCCGTTGTAAAATATGGTCGACCTATTACAACTAGGCCTAATACAACGGGCGCATGCCCGTTGCGAAATGCATATTACAACGGGCATTGCCCGTTGTAAAATGCCTGTTTTGTTGTAGTGGTTGAAATAGACGTTTTCGAGAAAATAAAGAAATAATGGACTATAACACTGTTGTTATAGTAAATGATTTCCGAAAGGAAATATTTTTGTATAGTATTGGGATTTATATATCTATTTAATTTTGAATCCCTATACTAGTGATTTTGGGTCGTCGTAACGATGTTTTACGCAACATTCGTTTTGACCCAAGTAAATGTGAATAAAAGAACGTTTTTCCTTAAGTAATGAAAAATATACTTAACTATGGTTTAAGTATACCGAATATTTTCAAATTGTGAAAATAAATAATATGTGTGAATCACTTACTTTTAAATAAGTATGGAATTGTTTTTCCAATATGAAATGGAACGTTTTTTTTGAATTTATCTTTTTAAAGATAAATTGGAATTGAATATTTGAAAACTATTGAAAAGTGTAGATCAGTAGATATTTTGAAATATAAATTCACTATGGAATTTATAAGTGGAAAGGGAAAATTGGTTTTCAAAATAAACGTTGTTTTTTTTGAAGTGTGGAAAATTTTATATCTTGTAAAGATATTTTTGGAAAAAATAAATAATTTGAGAAATTATTTGGAATCTGGTGATGTTGCGCATCTTTATTGATAGTTAAATAACCGACTATCAATATTTACCTTTAAATAGGTATTTGTTGTGAATTACTTGAATTGGATGCCACACTTATTTTTAAATAAGCTCTCACTATTCGGATTAACCGGGAAAGGACCATGGGGTCGTATAACCCACTCCGAATATGTGTTACGTCCTTATGAATTGCAATTGAAGACCGGTGTGGATGACCGGATATTTGTGAAAATGGATGGATTACCATCGAGTTACTCTGCATCGGCTGATCTACGATACAGAGGTTTTATCACCCTTAGTGACGGGTTGTCCGGACGTGATTAGTGAATATCCGGATTGCAAGGGCTTCTTTGGAAGTGCCTTCGGTTCCGTTCGATCCCGGAACGGACTTGTATAGATTGTATGTCTGACGTTACAATTTGAGATGTAAAGCTGGTTTCTATCAAATATATTTCTGTTGGTGGCGGAGAATTTATTCTCTTAGCTTAACACCCTTCTCTGAGACGTACGAGCTCAGAGGTTATATAGTTGATGGTTACCAGTGATACATTCCCGAATTGGTAATGTGGCATACTGAGTGTTGCTGTGAAATGATCGTTGAATGATCATTTGTGATAGGATCATTTGTTTGATCGTTTATCTTGATGATCATTGCTTTGATCATTTGTTGACCCAAAGCACGGCTTTTGTTTAAAATCGTGGCTTTGTGGACGAGACTTCGTCGAGCCTCACACCCTGGAAATGGTCAAAACAGGAAAGATGCGGCAAGGTTATTAGGGGGTAGCGCCCCTTTAGTGTATGTCATTCCTTCTGGATAGAGGTGGTATCATGGTATGGAGCCCAGATACTTAACCTATGTGGTTACTGCAAATTTATTACTTTGTGGTTGTTGGAAATCGGAGATCCTCGAATATAGATCGGTTACGATCGGGGAATGACATATTCGTGTCAATTGTTACCCAGTTAGGGTTAACCCGGCCTTGTGTTGGCAGAGATCCGGTTAGGTTCTCGGGACGTCATTCCAGAGGCGTTTCCATATGGCAATGGGAAGTTCCTTGGCCTGACCATTTGTTGGAAATCCAAAGAAACAATACGAGCCTTGTACGGTTTTAGTTGTAGAACCTGCCATTTAATATGGTAGCTATAGCGGGCATAATATAATGGTACCTATGCTGGCTAAGATTTATATTCTACTTTGGAAAATGTTTTCTACACTATGCACTAATAATAATATCAAAAATGATTTGATTTTGCATAGTAAGCATCTTTGACTATCATAAGGAGAAACCTCCTCCAAGTCTGCGTTTGCATTGTGTGTGTGGCGGGAGACCTTATGGTAGTTTCATTTTCAAAAAGCATTGCGAATTTTCTTTTAAAATTTCTTCTGTTCTTTGTTTAAAAGATTTATAACTGTTTTAGTTCTCACACCAGTCACATGACTGACCTGGAGTTTATTGTTCCCTTCCTAAACTCTGGGTGCCCACCAATTTCCACTCGGGCAGTCAACAGTTAAGGTTTATCAGGTTATTCTGGATTTAGGAGTGCTATGGAGCTCAGGAGGCGAGCTGCATATCGAGACGTACCACTTGTTTATGATATTATACTATTTATTATTCCGCTGTGTATTCTGTATGAGGACAAGTTTATATAATTGTCCATTGATGTATTACTCTATTGTCTATTGTTGTTGTAAACTCTGATAATGATGTAATGTATAAAATGTATAGTTCTTTGTTTTAATGATATTCATTTATCTATTATATGTTGTTCCGCTGCGATTGTGAGATTCTGATATTGTTCTGTAGTTACTTTCTGTTCTGATATATTTTTTTCCTTTCTTCTTCTCTCTTTTTCTCTTTTCTTCTACCTCTGTCTTCTTCTTCAACCATAACGGTTCGGTTTTTCGGCAACGAAAAATCGCGATCGTCACAAAGCTGCTCTTGATGTATTGATCTAAAAATTCCCATTCAACCTTTAAAAATCATATCTTTTGATAATGATTCATGATATAAACTTGAATTGGTAATTTATGACATTAAAAATTTATCAAAGTACAAGTAAAATATCTGTTAAACTAGTTACAGAGGTATATTTATTATACTTAGTTTAATTAACTAGTTAAGAATCTTTAGTCCTATTGTTAAAGTAAAATACTTACAGATTAACAGTATTTGATGAGCCTAATTTATATTTAGATCAAAAAGCATGTATTGTACAACAGAGTAACATACAGCAGAGCAGAGATGAAATGAATATTTGCAAACACAGAACCATATCATCATGAAACACATACTACCCTATATTCTATGAAATACCATACTGCTTTTTAAAAAAACAAGTTGCAAATTTATATGTTTACTCACCCAAAGGCAAATTTGAACAGTAAGCGAAAACACTGCAGTTGAAAGTTCCCTGAAACTCCTTTCCTGTCTTCTGTTTCCTTTCTCTTTGTTTGATTCTCTGTTTTAAATTAACATATATTTGCAAAGCAACTAGATGTGTTTTCAGGTTTGATTTTAGGCTTAGTTTTAGTGTTTTTAAATGAACTGATGATATGTTGGATATATATATATATATATATATATATATATATATATATATAGAGCTATTATGCAGTAGGCTTTAATTGGACAGTTGTATGTGTTTGTATTTCCATTTTCTTCTTATTGGCTAGGTAAAAATCTGCAGTATGAAATGATATATGGATTTCGGCTGCATGTACTTATTGAGCAATAAGTTATACTAATTAATGCTTTGGTTCTTAATTATGACAACATGTAATAAATGTTTTACTGATACTTATTTTGTTTTGTACAAAGATATTTCTTTTATTTCGGCTAGCATATCCTATAAGACACAGCTTTGATTTTTAGTATATTTGAAGTGAAAACCTGTTTTTCTTATGCCTATAAGCTGTACAACAGCATATATATGTTTAGTACAGAAATGTGTTACAGGTTATCTCTATAGCTTAGGCATTTAACATGTCTACATGATATTCAACAACGTAAAAGGCTTTGGTTAAAAGGTTTATGTTATACAAATGAGTTTTATAGGTTATTATCTTGACTAAATTAATTTTATTCCACTTGTACTTCAGATTTCCCAGGTATTAGATTCATAATATTTCATATGTAAAGTTTATATTCCTAGTTATAACTTATATTCGTATATTTATATTGTTAGTTATATTTTATATTTTAAAATTTTTGGTTTATACTAATGTTTATAATTATGATTCATACTTGTTTTTCCATGTTATGTTTAATATAAATTTCATCATCTTAAAAACTAAATTGTATCCATATAAATTATCAAATAATAAAATGTTAAATCTTTGATTTGATTTTATTGAATAAAACCGATTTTTTTTTAAATGGTTTTGAAGTATTAAATTTTTATATTTCTCAAATCAACTTTCTTTTATAAAACATATAACTGTTATATATCCAAAATCTCATCAAGTTAAACATTGACAAGCTTATATTTAATTTAAATTAGATTAAATATTAATTAAAATATGCTGTCAAAATTCCGGGTCGTTACATTCCTCCCCCCTTAAAAGAATTTCATCCCCGAAATTTAAACAACAGTTAATTCAGAAGTTTTTATATTAATCATCCGAACATACATATCATTTATATATTAACAACAAATAAACAGTCTATTCTAACAAAGAACACTAGCTATCCGAACACAAGTTCGGATAAGTTTCCCTTAAACTATCGAGAGTTTATCTCTCGATGATCAATAATCCAAACTGGATTCCTGACCACAATTAAATTCTACTCAACTTCAAATTTCCTGAATTACTGATTGAACAACCAATGATGAATCATGAACAAATTTCCTGAGATATAGGGATACACAATAAATTCCAGACATCCATTCTAGCAATTCAATTTTAAAAATTACAGTATTAACTCTTTCCAAATTTAATTGACTCTTTACAGAATTTCTATATCTATTCAACAAGCCCGTACGATGTACATATACCATTCGTACGCAATATCAAATCCGATCGCTCGATCACACAATTTCATTTCCGAACTAGTATTGTCCACCCGACTTCCTAGTACGGACTCAGAACTGGTTTCTTGATCGGCAACTGTCATTCTCCTTGCATAGTCACAACTATAATAGAGAATTTTCAGCATCAATCAAAATCCAAATCCATGGTTCGTCGTCGTAAATAGAGTGAAAAATCCTAATTCGGATCGATATAACTATCACGAAATTCTGTGCCCGAATCTGGATCAGTTCGTTATGCGAATAAAATAATATACGTTCATCCTACGTATTTATATCCATTGATTATCAACCATATCAATTTCTTTTATTCACATTATCCTGATTCTATCCACTTGGAATTTTTTTTTCTTCAATATCAAATTTTACTTAAGAGTTTCACCATCCATTTCTTTAAGTTTTGATATAAGCATTATATATTCCCTTATATTATTACTCTACCACTATAGCCTTTATATCCTCTTATATTCACTTATTTTCAATTTGAATTTCTACTTCAGGTGAATTTAAATTTTCTTTTATTCAGAATATTGAACTTTTATTGACTATCTCCATTTATAACTGATTCCTATTATTGTTTTAAATTAGTTTCATTCATTAGTTTACTTTAAATTTTCAATTTGAAATTGTTTTGTTGCTAAATTTTAAAAAAAATTTTTTTTATAGTTTTCAAATTCTGAAAAGCTTTGACATATTCTCCATTACATATTTTCATAAGCACATATGTAAAGTTCCAATCCTTAACACAATTAATTTCAATCAATTCTCAAACCATTCCTTTTTAATTAAAAGGAATTTACAACTTACTTGCTTATATAATCCATTTAAGCAATACAAACTCATATTCAAAATCATCCTATTTTGCTTCCAATAATTCATAGAATTTTATCCAATTCTCATTTACTTCAAACAACCCATTTCCATAAGCAATTCAACAATATCATTGTGAATAAATAATCACTTAGCTTTTTAACAAAACTTAAATTGATTTCAACTCAATTTACATTTGAGTCCATCTCAATTAATTTATTCACAGTCCTTTCGTTGCATTTCCTTTCTTTTCAACAGGTTTGGTTCCAAACCATTTTATTAAATATGACAACCCATATTTTAAATTAATCATCTCACAATTTTTAAGTCATTAACTGTTTCACTTAACAATTTGGGTTTATTCTATTTCACCAATTTCATTCAAATCTTTGATTTGATTTCCTTTAATCAAATCCCAACTAATTTCCTGATTAGTTTTTTTTTTTTTTGTTTTATTTATCCATTTTTAAATCTTAATTTACATTAACAACTCATTATTACGTTTATTTATAATCAATTATCCAATTTATACTTGAATTAAATTTGTTAACAACTCACATCACTTCTATCCAATTCAATACATACTTTGATTTACATTTACTTATTTACTTAAGAATTTTATTTCATTCAATATTATTTAACTTGACTGAATTCATTTAAATTCTATTTTATTCTAACTCAACTTCAGTTAAATTTAGTTACTTACAAATCTTTAAATTTATTTCTCAATATATGAGTTCAAAACTTATTTATTTCCCTTAAAGTTTATATTATTCATTTGGGTCATTCCATCTTATAGCCACAATTTCAGATTATATATATAACACTTAGCATCTTAAGATATAAATTTCCATCTCACATTTACAATCATTTTACCTTCAAATTTTATAGCCAACTAAGTTCATTTTGCATTTCAATTCCATTTAACGTGTCTCATGTTAACCTCTAATATGTTTCTTTATTTTCATTTACTTAAGTTAAATTTTAATCTCCCAGATTAAAATTCCTAATTTCATCTTATAATTATCAACTTTACTTTATAAATTCAATAGTTGATCCATTTAAACCTTCCACGTTATCTAAATAGAATTTTTCTTAAAATTCAATTGCCTGGTTTCCATTTCCAAAACCAATTTGAAATGATAACTACACATACCTACTTGGTATATCAACTCAAATTTTCAACTTTCAAACACTTATTTTCACCAAAACAAATTTTCTCCTTTTGAAAATTTCAAAATAACTTGCATACCCAACAACCCCAAACAATATCATAACCAAAAATAATTTTCCAAAACAAGATTCCATTATTTTTCTTTCCTTCAAATCTTTGAAAAAACATTTCAAACATACCCAAGATTTTAAATTTCCAAATCCTTTCTTTAAATTCATTTAAACACCTTCAAATTCCCGGGACTTAAATTCTGTTTAATCAAATTTTAGTTATATTCCTTTTTTATTTAAAATCATTCTTAAATAATTTTATTTGGTTATAAACCACTCACATTTAAATTTTTATTTGATTGTACTATGAACAATTAAACATCCAAGTATATATAGTTATTTCAGAAAAATATTTCTTTTATATCAAAATATAAATTTGGGTAAAATTATTTCATTTACCCTACTTTGAGAAACAATATTGTGTCGAATTGCTCTATTTAAGTGTTTAGAAACCCCTTCGATATAGTTTTCGAGGCCATGCCGACGGAAGTTCGTATACCACTCAATAAATTAATCAACACCATTTTATATTCACTAACAAATACGCGCTCATATCTATTAATACACTCAATCTCATTTTAGAGTTCTACTGACTCTATTTTATGAGTAATTCATACCAGAGCCAAGGTTATCACCAACCTATGCTCTGATACCAACTGTGATGACCCGCCCTTCTACTACCAGAAAGACGTATCATCATTAAGAAAGAAAGGGATGAGAAAATAGAAAAGATAGAGAAGAAAGAACAACAATATCAGAATCTCACAGCGGAACGGAACAAAATATAATATATCACTTAAATAATACATAGATTGTACATATATCAGAGTTATACAATATCAATACATGTGACAATCATACATACATCACATACTAGACAGTTATAAACACCCGTCTAGTTAATACAACTCAAACTATATGACTCAGAGATACTAACACAGCGGAACTATATATATATATACAACGATGAAGCCTCCTGCTCCATTGCTCCTCCAGAATTCGTCAACTCTAACCTGAATCTCTTGACTACCCGTAAAAATTTGGGTACCCGAGAGTTTATGAAAACAAAAATAAACTCCGGGTCAGACATGGGTCTGGTATGAGTAAACGGTTTAAAGTTGTTTAACTTTGAAAACATTTGAAAATAAAGGTATCACGTAAGACTCCCCACAAATAAATACGGGTAAGTTTTTACCTTACGCTAACCAAAACATTTCATAGGAAATCCAGTGATATTATAATAGTGTCTAGGGTTTTCAAATAAATAGAAAATAGCTGAAATTGTTACATTCATTAAATTTCAGCTACTAGCCACAAAAGTGGGTAATACAAATCAAAACCGTGGGGTCTCGTAGGGAAAATGGATTTCCAACAATGGCAGGGCTACTGGGGTACCGCCCGTCACAGTACGGGGCCTAGATCACCGTACCGAGGATTACTCCCTTCATCCCCTACAACACAAGGCCGGAACCATTCCTTACTGAACAGTCCCGAACAAGATAAACCCCGCGGTTGTAGCTAGCAACCACCCACTAAGCCGAAATATAAAAAGGGACATCTAAATAGGAGAAATATCTTGTCCTGCTTGGGCATGACCCACCTAACCTTGCTGCACATCCCCTGTTTTAGCCATTCCCGGTTGATGAGGCTTGAGGCTACGATTACCTTTAAAGAACATATCACTTAGAATGCTCATCATCCACCTGACGATGTGTTGAAAGCATTCAATCCATACAAGTTCGTTCCGGGTTCGAACGAAACCGAAGGCATTATCTCGTTACACTCATTTTGGAATCACCCTCAGAGTTAACGACGATAACCCTTGCATTCTGAAAACACCATCTTGATCTCCATTTCAGAATTCACGACCTAACGTTTAAATTGGATTGATGTGGTTTTCGGGGAATCAAATTTGATTCTTCCGATCCCGGTCTCATCGAATCCAACCGCCATTTTAAGGGCCAAGTTGTCTATTTAACTTAACAGTTCAATTTAATATCAGAACTAACATAGCATTTATCACAGATAAAACATATACAAGCATCATAGAGATAACGAAACATAGAGCATCACAGAATATCACCACATAAATATCACAATCAGATATTCAACATAACAACCCATAAGCAGTCATCTTAGGTCTTATTTGTAATTAATAAAATTTAGAATTAATTACCTGAGAGTTAATCATTTAACTCTATTTACTTAACCATAAGTTAACAATGAATTACTTATTTCACTCCGGATTGTTTAATTAATGATTTCTTAATTAATCATTTAGTCATAATTACATACTTATTTTATTCCAAACTATCAATTACCTAATTATTTCTTAACTTGGTTATTTACTTTAATTAACCATTTAATTTAAAATCTTAATTATTAATCAACTTAATTACCATTTATTAACTGCTGATTACTTCCTTAGTCCTTTATTTATTCTTAATTAAACTACTCGATTAATTAACTATTAATCATTCATAAATTAACTTACATTTATTTCTTATAATTCACTGCTCATTATCATCACAAAGTAATTACCCTTAATTACATCTGATCCCAATCAATAACTATTGATTATTCACATAACTAACATACGAGTCTTCTTGAATTTTGATATCAGTTATATTACTACTGAGACAATATTTGTTAATTTACTTAATTTGTTACTTAATATTAACAAGATTTTAAAAACATGATTAAGCTTAAACAAAAGTAATTAGTTAATTTAAGTAATTAATCACGAGTTAAAACTGATGGTAAGTCTTAACTAACCTAATTACACTTGAATTAAGTTTAAACTTAAACTTTGAATACTATTTATTTTCATTGTGATTCCATACTGAAACCTATATTTATCAACAAATTTTATAAAAAACTTGTACTCAAACATAAAAGCCCGAGATCTCCTAATACCACACGCGTAATCCTTCGAGCAACTCACCCAATCCATCGAGACCCCACCCAGGAACGCGACTACCACCTTCTTCCCTTATTTAAATTTTACAGCAAGTTCAATTATACTTAAGTAGCATCAGTGAAAATCGCACCCAAACTCACACGAAACAAAACCCGGAGCATCTAGTCAAAATTCTTGAGTATAACTCGAGACAACGCCCTCCCCTGCAAACGATGATACGCCGCCAATCTGTACACGTGTACAACGCCACTCGTGGCTCCGGCAAGCTTCCATGACTTCGAGCAAATCCCAAATAGCACGAATACGAGGAAAACAAAGTCACAGCACCAATCAAGATTTGCATTCGAAAAACGACAGTTCGAACGTAAGAAAACAATCAACCTCACGGCAAGCAAACGCCTCGCCACCAAAACGCAGACCACCGGAGATGATGCAAACTCGTCTACACCATGTCAACCTCCCTAGCAACCTTCCCACTAAGCCATGAATCACTCGATCATAGGTACGAGTCGAATTTCCAATTTTATTGACATGAACATAAACCTGCAGTAAAACCCTATATTGACCTCATACCCCAAATCTATGAAATGGAAAAATCATTCAATATTTTTCTTAAGATCACAGATCTTTGTACTAACTTCAGATTAAATTTTAGCATTTTATATTGAGTAGATTTCGAGAATTTTGATAAAGTTCAATTCTGGTTCAACATCAAACTGCTCTTGATGTATTGATCTAAAAATTCCCATTCAACCTTTAAAAATCATATCTTTTGATAATGATTCATGATATAAACTTGAATTGGTAATTTATGACATTAAAAATTTATCAAAGCACAAGTAAAATATCTGTTAAACTAGTTACAGAGGTATGTTTATTATACTTAGTTTAATTAACTAGGTAAGAATCTTCAATCCTATTGTTAAAGTAAAATACTTACAGATTAACACTATTTGATGAGCCTAATTTATATTTAGATCAAAAAGCATGTACTGTACAACAGAGTAACATACAGCAGAGCAGAGATGAAATGAATATTTGCAAACACAGAACCATATCATCATGAAACACATACTACCCTATATTCTATGAAATACCATACTGCTTTTTAAAAAACAAGTTGCAAATTTATATGTTTACTCACCCAAAGGCAAATTTGAACAGTAAGTGAAGACACTGCACTTGAAAGTTCCCTGAAACTCCTTTCCTGTCTTCTGTTTCCTTTCTCTTTGTTTGATTCTCTGTTTTAAATTAACATATATTTGCAAAGCAACTACATGTGTTTTCAGGTTTGATTTTAGGCTTAGTTTTAGTGTTTTTAAATGAACTGATAATATGTTGGATATATATATATAGAGCTATTATGCAGTAGGCTTTAACTGGACAGTTGTACGTGTTTGTATTTCCATTTTCTTCTTATTGGCTAAGTAAAAATCTGCAGTATGAAATGATATATGGATTTCGGCTGCATGTACTTGTTGAGCAATAAGTTATACTAATTAATGCTTTGGTTCTTAATTATGACAACATGTAATAAATGTTTTACTGATACTTATTTTGTTTTGTACAAAGATATTTCTTTTATTTCGGCTAGCATATCCTATAAGACACGGCTTTGATTTTTATTATATTTGAAGTGAAAACCAGTTTTTCTCATGCCTATAAGTTGTATAACAACATATATATGTTTAGTGCAGAAATGTGTTACAGGTTATCTCTATAGCTTATGCATTTAACATGTCTACATGATATTCAACAATGTAAAAGGCTTTGGTTAAAAGGTTTATGTTATACAAATGAGTTTTATAGGTTATTATCTTGACTAAATTAATTTTATTCCACTTGTACTTTAGATTTCCTAGGTATTAGATTCATAATATTTCATATGTAAAGTTTATATTCCTACTTATAACTTATATTCGTATATTTATATTGTTAGTTATATTTTATATTTTAAAATTTTTGGTTTATACTAATGTTTATAATTATGATTCATACTTGTTTTTCCATGTTATGTTTAATATAAATTTCATCATCTTAAAAACTGACATTGTATCCATATAAATTATCAAATAATAAAATGTTAAATCTTTGATTTGATTTTATTAAATAAAACCGATTTTGTTTTAAATGGTTTTGAAGTATTAAATTTTTAAATTTCTCAAATCAAATTTCTTTTATAAAACATATAACTGTTATATATCTAAAATATCATCAAGTTAAACATTGACAAGCTTATATTTAATTTAAATTAGATTAAATATTTACTAAAATATGCTGTCAAAATTCCGGGTCGTTACAAATGAAGTACAGTCCTCCACGTGGACAAAGAGACATCGCATATTGCTAGTCTAAACCATAAAATGATCATCATCGATCATTAAGAAGTGTCAATTACACTAAGCTAGTAAATATATGAGCTTAGCTTAGGTCCCATAACCACTAGCTTAACTTAAATATTTACGAACAAATTGTAGATTTCCACTAGAAAATTATCACAAGAGATTCAATCGAACAAGTCCAAGAATTAACCGACGAAGTAAACGCAAGCGCTTCATACCACTTGTTTTACTAAACCGTTTAATTAGATTTCTCATACGAGTGAGGTAAAGGTTTGTATATACTAATAGGTTGGAAAATGGTTTTATAAACGAGTTCGATATTGAAAATAGAGTTTAAATAATCTTTGATAAAGAGTTTGAATATTTACTACAAGTATAGAAACCTTTGTATTTTAAAGTGACAAACCATAAAAATGATTGTAGAAACAATCAATCATTAAAATCCACATACGAAGACGTGAATCAAATCCAAAGAAACCGATGAAGAGTCCATCGAAATGGATATTCAAAATCTCTAAAAAAGGAGTCATCAAAGTCATAATAATTGATAACAACAAATAGGATCATCACGAATCGATTAAAATTGAAAATTCAATCCCAAAAGGCAAAGTGGGCTAAAACAACAAATTCAGTTGACTAAATAGAGATTTCAGTGGACTAAACAACAAATTCAGTTAACTAAACAGAGATTTTCAGTTGACTGAATTCTGCCTGGAAACTTTCTGTTTCCAGGTTCAGTCGATTAAACAGAGAATTCAGTCAACTAAACCCTGCCTGGAAACTTTCTGTTTCCAGGTTCAGTCGACTAAACAGAGATTTTCAGTCGACTAAACCCTGCTTGGAAACTTTCTGTTTCCAGGTTCAGTCGACTGAACAGAGATTTTTAGTCGACTAAACCCTGCCTAAACTTTCTGTTTCCAGGTTCAATCGACTGAACAGATATTTTCAGTTGACTAAATCCTGCTTGGAAACTTTCGGGTTCCAGATTCAGTCGACTGAATCATGCCTGGGCTGTTTTTCAACCTATCCAAACAAAGAGCAAACTCTTCCAAAATGCAACCGGACGAACATTGGCTCTAAGGGTTTATGCCAATCGGCAACCCGGCCATATATGCTCCTCGATGCATCATCCAAAGCATGATCAAACATCCATAAAAGGATTTTCACACAAATTTGACTTAAAACACAAAAAATTGGAATATTCACAAAACCAATCCAAATCAAGAGCGAATGCACATGAATAAGTGTTACGAATTCATACCCAACAACCAAATATAATTATAGTCATAGATGTGAGATAAAAATCTCACCTTTAAACCCAAAAACAATGAATGAGAAGCTTGAAGACAAGGGAAGATCAACCACACTTCAATCTCAACACAAGAAGCTTGAATCTAAGCTTAAAAGAAAAAAATTTCCCAAATTAGGTTTAGTAATTTTCTAAAATTAAAGAAAGAAAGAGTTGGAGAAGATGAAGAGGAGGCTCACCAATAGCTTCTACTTGATTTTTGGAGCAAGAACTCAAGTTTGTAAGAAGAAACTAGGGCTTGGAATTTCTAATTCCCTTTCCTTTCCACCATTTTCAGTTTTAGCTTGAGTTTGAGGAGTGGGAATGAGTGAATGGAGAGGAGAGGGCTGAGTTAGGGTATTAAGTTAGCTAGTGGGCTAAACCCAAACCCAATAGAAAAGTAGCAAAAATCAACTTACTCCAAACATATCTAAGCTTATACTCAAAAAGGTTGCTAACGACATTTTGAACTCAATGGAAGGGGCTCGAGTCCCAATTCGACTGTTTGCAAAAAGTAACTTTCGAACTAAAATCCGACTAACGATGAAATATTTAAATAAAATATTTAAATATACAATCGATAAATATGTGGGTTGTTACAGACTCCCCTCCTTAAAGAAATTGCGTCCTCGCAATACTTAAGAAGAAAATAAAGAGTAACAACCGTGAAAGCATATCAACACAAAAGAAATTTGAAATAGGAAGTTCACCATAAAGATCATGAAAGAGTAAGCCCGAACGGGTTCACACGATGAATTCTCTGGATTCCCAAGAGCAATCCTTATGATTTGAGAACCATTGAACTCTCACAAAAAGAACATCTTTGTTTTCCGAAGGCGCTCAACCTCCGAAGCAATGATGCGAATCGAATGTTGCTCATAAGTCAAATCTGGTGAAACTTCAATTTCCTCAATAACACCGGGATCAAGAATAAAAATCGAAATCCCTAAGGCTTTTCCGTAGTAGAAAGACGTGAGAAAACGTCATGAATAACAGAAAATTGAGCCGGTGCAACGACATAGTATAATAACAGTACGCCCGAGAAACTAGAAACTCAAAAGATTTGGAACAACGACGTAGTACAATAACGGTACGCCAGATGAACCAAAGCTTGAATAATTTCGGAACACCGACGTAGTACAAAATTGGTACGTCCAATGAACCGAACACCATAAAAGAACATCGGACGCCAGTCCATAAAGAAATGAGATAAAGCTCAATAAAACGAAGTATATCAAAACGTCCGATGAATTTGATAAAAAGATAATTCCATTCAGACATCATCAGAGAATCAACCACTTGTTGCTTACGACTAAGCGCATTGGCAACACGATTTCCCTTCTGAGAATAAAAGAATATCAAGATCATAAGATGCCCGGAACTCGATTCAACATGAAGTTCCTTATGATAAAATAAATATTCCAAAGATTTATGATCGAGGTGGAGAACAAATTTCTTCCCCAAAAATAATGATGCCAAACTCTAAAAGCGAAAACAATAGCCACGAGCACTAGATCATGAGTGTCATATCTAGTCTCAATAGGCATTAATGATTTAGAAGCACAAGAGATAGCACGTTCTCTTTTGCAAGAGAACGACATCTAAACCAATACGATTAGCATTGGTACAAAAGATAAAGTCTTGGTTCCCTTCCGGAATCATAAGAATAAGAGCATCAAAATGAAAGAATTTGTTTTAAATATTCTTCTTTCCCAAAACGCTAAAACTTTCAAAATTACAATTATCTCGATGTAAAAATCTTTCTAGAAAAATTTACATTTTACAAGTCAATATATATCGTATCTGATTGTCTCATCAAAGCGTTTAGCAAATTCCTATCGATAACGTTGATCAAGCGCATCGACCATAATTCTTAAAGCACTCAACGGGCAATACAATCACAAAATCATCTTCTATATGATGAAAATATCTCTTAAAATTTTTTGAGAATATTCTTTGCTCATTTAAGATCAAAATCCAATTGTACTTATAAATAAATCTTATGAAAAAAATTTGCAAAATTTTAATTTTCTATTTTAATCCAAAATCAAAAAATACAAGAATGGAATTATCGAGATATTCATAGAATGCTCAATTTATAAAATGGATGAAATAAGATGGGCAAACTGAATGACATAATAAGTCATTCATAAGAATCATAACGAGTGCGGATGCGGTAAGTGGAATGCTAACTGCCGCAACTCATAGCAAATAAAAATCGGTGGCAAGGTCGAAATAAAAAGACCCTAACACCTCTCAAAATATTGCTTAGGAGATAATCCTAAGACAAACTCAAAAATACCGGAAAATTCTCAAACTACATGAATGAGAGAAATAACACTTTCCTCATCATGTTGGATTAAAGAATAAAATGATGCCATCAAATAGGAATCGAAATCATAAAGGAAAAAAAATATCTGCTTAACAGATTGAGATGTCGAAGATGAATAGTCCACACGGGACAAAGGATATGGCTTCACAATTATTTAGCCCATCCTTTCCAAAAATCAATTCTGAAGCCTAAGTAAAAATCGGCACGGTAAGAAAAATCACATAAAATAATTTCGACATCAATAAAAAGCAAATTGAGTGTTGCGGATCTACCATCCGGATTCGCGATTCTCAAAGAAGTCATCAAGCCAAAAATATTCAAAGAAAAAGAATCGACAAGTTCTTTTGATATAAAAATAATGAGATGAACCCATATCAAAAAGAACTCTAATAGGAAGATCACGAAATAAAACAATAGCATCAAGGATTGAATGAGAAATACCTTGACCAAGAGAAGTGCCACTAGAGGCTTGCACTGCATTGAGCTTTCCCTCCTTCTTACTTTGAAGTATAGGACATGCAGTAATATGGTGACCCGAATTTTTACAATAGCGACACAAGAGAGGTTTCAGACACCTATTAGCATAATGGTCTGTGGAACCACAATTGTAGCACTATCCTCGACTAGAGGTAGGAGTCTTTGCTGAAAGTGCGGTGTGTATACGATTATATGTGCTAATATAGTACACACGGATCGTGTAATATGGACTATAATATAAATGCGGAAATAGATGATAATAGCATAGTAAATAAAAATAGAAAAATCACACCAGAGATTTTTATACTGGTTCGGAGCACCGTCCTACGTCCAGTCCCAGACTCCTATCTGGATTTTCACTATTAACTACCTCGCTTCACCCGGAGGAACAGGTTTACAATACCCGAACAGCCGAACGGGATTTCACGCCTCTAATACACTGAGGACTTCAACACTTGCCTCTTACAACACGAGGACTTCAACAAAAACAAATACAATTGTTGTTGACAACTTGTGTTCTTGAAAACACGGATTTGTCACTAGTAGTACACCCTTCCTATAATCTTATCCTCAAAGAATATGAATGATGTTTTGTAAAGATTAAAGAAGGTATTTACTTATTGAATCAAAAGATATGAAATAATTTCAATGATTCAATAAGCTAAATTAATTTTTAGAATGCAGGAGTGTTAGAGATTAGATTAGAGAGCATATATGATCGTGTAAAAACTTGTTGTTTTAATCAATGATATTGATGTGTATTTATAGAGAGAAAATAGTTATAACCCTTGGTGAAAAGTTGCAGTCAAAAGTTATGATCATTGATGAAGAAGAAGAGACGCAACCATTGAAGAAAGATGTGTCTTTTGGAAGAAGTTGCTCTCTGTTTAAAAACGGTCGACAGGTCAAAAACTAACCGGTAGACAGGTTTTTAAAAATATAGTCGTTATGTGCATGTGTGCACGTTTATTGTGCACATCCAACAGGAACGGTCGACCGCCTATATTTGGACCGGTCGACCGGTCTCCGTTAAATTGCACAATAAAGTGCACAACCTATATAAATGTGTGTATATATATATTATATTGAAAGATTGAAGTTATATGATTATTTGAGGATAGATTTTAACATAAATTACTAACGTACCAAATAATCAACCTCTAATATATGGAGCTCTTTGTGTTTCTTTAAATGAATAACTTCTTTTTGTCGATCACGGCTTATTCCTTTGTCAGAAATCAAAACTCTATAAAAATCTTGACTCAACATTCTCCCCCTTTTTGATTGATGACAACATATATCTGAAGTTCTGAATCTCCCCCTGAATATGTGATCTCCCCCTGAGATTTTGTCTTATATATATATATTCCTGCAAATAATTGTTAGCACTTTCTCCCCCTTTGTCATCGACAAAAAGGAGTTGTTAAATGGAAGATGTAAAACAGATTATAGGCAACATAAAACCATAGGCAACATAAAACCACTATCACAGATCAAAAGTAACATTCACACAAGTGCCAGATAATGTCTTTAAAGCTCCACCTAAGTATAACATCTCCCCCTAAGTATAATATCCCCCTCTATTTATATGCATATGAATTTCTCCCCCTTTGTCATTATCAAAAAGAATGAGGAAATATATAAAATTATATAAAATATCTTGTATATAACGAGATAAACTCATTATTAATTATGAAGGAAAAATAAATTTTACCATATTTACCGAAGTCCATATTTATTTGTAAGCACGTAATTCTATTAAACATATGGAACATTCTTTGAAATTCCAAAATCTATCCTTTTCCTTTTGTTTCTCTGAGTACCTGTAAAAAATAATAATAATTTTCGGTACCCACTTACTATGTTAGGGTCCGGGGGGTTAGGTCTTTGGAAACCATACCCATTTGGGTGTGGTTGAACCTTTATAAATATAATTTTCATTACAAATTACATTCTTATAATAGTTGCTAATATAAAGTTGTTTATCATGATCAATCATATTAGCTGGAATCCATATCTTAATACTATTAGTCATTAGCTTAGTACTTGAAGAATAATTTCTACCATTTCTAAACAAGGTACTGTTATGACTATAACTGGTTTTAAAACTATCTTGATTACTAGTACTAGCACTAAAGTTAGTATACATGAATGCATATCTAGTACTATTTTTACTTTTAGCTTGTTTATAGCCTACACCACTTCTATCATTGTGAGCTTTTGAATTCTTAACATAACCTAATCCCTTCTTATTTGAAGAGGGTTGAGAATTTTCAATAATCCTGGATAAATTTTCTCTCCCTTTATTAAAATTGGAAATATTTTTAGTAATGTCATCAAGCTTAGTTTTGAGACTAGTGTTATCTAACTCAACAATTTTAATTTTTGTTTTTAACTCATGATTTTCAGAAGCTAGAGCATTATTCTTTTCTTTTTGAGCTTCTATTTCTTGACTTAATAGAGCGAGTTGAGAATTGTCTGAATCTTGAATTTTCTCAAGTTCTTCTTCTAATATTCTCTTCTCGTCTTTAAGCATATCTCTTTCGAATTCTGCTTTCTTCTGATTTTCCAGAGCTTCCTTATATTTTCTTTCGAGACTTTTTAAAGTGTCTAGAAGTTCTGAATTTATTTCTATCATATCATCAAAAGTTAGATCACTAACCTCGTTATCTTTTGCCATGAAGCATTTGTTTGTTTGCTCCTTTGATTGTTCTTTATTGCTCTTCCTCTTCTTATTGCCTTGACTAGATCTCTTTGAAGCCATTTATTCTAGGATGTTGTTACGATCTCTAGAAAACCAGGCTCTGATACCAAATGAAAAAGCTGGGGGCGGTGTACGTGCTAGTATAGTACACACGGATCGTGTAATATGGATTACAATACAATGCTATTATCATCTATTTCTGCATTTGTATTGTAATCCATATTACACGATCCGTGTGTACTATACTAGCACGTACACCGCCCCCAGCTTTTTCATTTGCTACCGGAGATTGTTGTTTCCCTTTCTTGTTGGGAGTGAGGCCTTTGAATTTGATAGGCCTTTTCATGTTGTCACTGAAGTTCTGTTTGGCAACCACAACTTCAACATTACTCTCTCTATCAGCCTCTTCAAGACGAAGAGCGATATCAATAAGCTGATCAAATGAAACCTCTAGTTTCAGGAGTAATGGCTTCTTAAGATTCTTATTCAAGCCATGAACAAATCTCTGATTTTTCTTCAATGGGGTATTAATGTACTCAACCCCTATTTAGAAAGAGATTCGAAAGATGCGACGTAATCCGTCACAGAAGATTCACCTTGAACAAGGTCAATAAAACGTCGGGCCAAAGTTACCTCTTCAGACTCTGGCACAAACTTTGATTCAAATCTTTCTCGGAATTGCTCCCAAGTAAGATCCGCTTCGATAATCTCCGAAGTCAAGAGCTCATACCAATCTAACGCTCTTTCTTGGAGTATGCTAGAAGCCACTTGGACTCAATGTAAATCAATAAGGTTCATGCGAGAAAAGATGCGATCGCATGATTTGAGCCAAGCTTTAATTTCAATAACACTCTCGGATCCCTTGAATGGCCTTCCACCCAAATCGGTATAGTCTCTACACAAGCGTGCAAAACTAGATCTAGGATGAGTAGGCTATGTATTGGGTCCGGCAACTTGAGCATTCTTCACGAGATCTAAAAGCTGCTGAGCGAACATAAAAACTCCGTCTTGTGGAGTAGCACTAGATTGACCAACGCTGGGACGGCCAGGTCTAACCATTTCTCTTCTTTAAGAAAGAAAGAAGAAGAAAAAGGTTACTCACAAAATGGATATCAAGCAATCTTGATAGATAAAACAAGGAATCATAAAGATAATGGGATGAATCGGTACGAAGATTCGAATTAAGTCCTAAGGCACGACACCTAAGAAGGACTTAGGATGATGATCCTTGTTAAATTATTCTACATTGTTCCGAAGTTTGGCTCTGATACCATGCTATGACGCCCCACCTTTATACCCACGCTAGCCAAGGACACTACGGTGTAATGCCGTCAGCTAGCATGGAGAATAAGGCTGTTGAGGAGCGACCATCCGTGTAATGGCTTTGTGCGAGCACCGATATGCCAGATAAAATATAACTTGGATTCTTTTCAAGTGGAAACCCGACATACCGACACAAACTCAAAGCTACTACACAGTGGCTATAATATCTTCGGAAACAAACATAGAAAAAAACATAACGCAAATCAGTCACAGATAATTCATATCACAGAGGCGGAAATAGATATGAATATTACATATAAAAGTGTATATCAGAGTAGTGGTCAAATAAGATCCACAACATCACAAAGGAATAGATACAAGTGCTAGAAAAAAATATGTATACATTAAGGAGTCTATATCTCAAATGTATACAACAAAAATTACTAGACTAAAGTAGTTAAGCAAAAGTCAGAAGATGGTTGCAGATAGGAAGTCAAGTAGAAGCACCTGTAATATCTCAGTCTGACCCGAGTATTATTTAATAAGAAAATAATAAACGGATCGGTCTAGTTATAATTATCAAATAAAATGAGATATAAGAAGAGATATAATAAAAAGACGTATGATAACCAAAAATGTCATACTACGACAAGTATACATAAGAAAATCCACAAAAGTCATACAATATCTCAAGAATCCCATAGCATCAAATGAATGTCATATTCTTTATTTCATTCACCAAGCCACGATAAAATGACATACATATCAATGCAAATTGTAAAAGTTGGTGAAACATAAATTCCAGAAATCATCAATTAGAAATCCAGAAATCACAAGAAAAGGATGGCCAATCCCAAACGGAATGCTATTCCATAGACCGAATATCGACGCACCTAAATAGAGACGCCCCATGCACAGTCAAACATCGACGCACCTAGAAAGGTACGACCCATGCAAAGAAAAACATCGACGCACCTAAATAGATACGCCCCATGTAATGTCTAGCATCGATGCACCAAGAAAGATACACCCCATGCATAAATAAGCATCGACGCACCTAGAAAGATACGCCACATGCATAAATAAACATCGATGCACCTAGAAAGATACAACCCATGTAATGTCTAACATCGACGCACCTAGAAAGATACACCCCATGCAAAGACGAACATCGACGCACCTAGAAAGATACTCCCCATGCATAGACGAACATCGACGCACCTAGAAAGATACACCCCATGTCCCGACTTATTGAGCCGATTGCTCCACGAGTTAAACAAACATCGACGCACCTAAATAAATACGACCCATGTGTAAATAAACATCGACGCACCTAAATAGGTACAACCCTTGCGAGAAATGAGACGAAGCTCAATAAAATGAAGTACAGTCCTCCACGTGGACAAAGAGACATCGCAAATTGCTAGTCTAAACCATAAAATGATCATCATCGATCATTAAGAAGTGTCAATTACACTAAGCTAGTAAATATATGGCTTAGCTTCATGTCCCATAACCACTAGCTTAACTTAAATATTTACGAAAAAATTGCAGATTTCCACTAGAAATTGTCACAAGAGATTCAATCGAACAAGTCTAAGAATTAACCGACGAAGTAAACGCAAGCATTTCATACCACTTGTTTTAGTAAATCGTTTAATTAGATTTCTCATACAAGTGAGGTAAAGGTTTGTATATAGTAATAGGTTGGAAAACGGTTTTATAAACGAGTTCGATATTGAAAATAGAGTTTAAATAATCTTTGATAAAGAGTTTGAATATTTACTACTAGTATAGAAACCTTTGTAATTTTAAGTGACAAACCACAAAAATGATTGTAGAAACAATCAATCATTAAAATCCACATACGAAGACGTGAATCAAATCCAAAGAAACCGATGAAGAATCCATCAAAATGGATATTCAAAAATCCTAAAAAAGGGGTCATCAAAGTCATAATAAATGATAACAACAAATAGGATCATCACGAATCGATTAAAATTGGAAATTCAATCCCAAAAGGCAAAGCGGGCTGAAACAACAAATTCAGTTGACTAAACAACAAATTTAGTTGACTAAACAGAGATTTTCAGATGACTGAATTCTGCCTGGAAACTTTCTGTTTCCAGGTTCAGTCGACTAAACAGAGAATTTCAGTCGACTGAACCCTGCCTGGAAACTTTCTGTTTCCAGGTTCAGTCGACTGAATAGAGATTTTCAGTCGACTAAAACCTGCCTGGAAACTTTTTGTTTCCATGTTCAGTCGACTGAACAGAGATTTTCAGTCGACTAAACCCTGCTTAGAAACTTTCTGTTTCCAGTTTCAGTCGACTGAACAGAGATTTTCAGTCGACTAAACCCTGCCTGGAAACTTTCGAGTTCCATATTCAGTCGACTGAACAGAGATTTCAGTCGACTGAATCATGCCCGGGCTGTTTTTCAGCCTATCCAAATGAAGAGCAAACTCTTCCAAAATGCAACGGGATGAACATTGGCTCTAAGTGTTTATGCCAATCGGCAATCCGGCCCTATATGCTCCTCGATGCATCATCCAAAGCATTATCAAACATCCATAAAAGGATTTTCACACAAATTTGACTTAAAAACACAAAAAATTGGAATATTCACAAAACCAATCCAAACCGAGAGCAAATGCACATGAAGAAGTGTTAGGAATTCATACCCAACAACCAAAAATAATTATAGTCATAGATGTGAGATAAAAATCTCACCTTTAAACCCAAAAACAATGAATGAGAAGCTTGAAGAAAAGGGAAGATCAACCACACTTCAATCTCAACACAAGAAGCTTGAATCTAAGCTTAAAAGAGAAACATTTCCCAAATTAGGTTTAGTAATTTTCTAAAATTAAAGAGAGAAAGAGTTGGAGAAGATGAAGAGGAGGATTACCAATAGCTTCTCCTTGATTTTTGGAGCAAGAACTCAAGTTTGAAAGAAGAAACTAGGGCTTAGAATTTCTAATTCCCTTTCCTTTCCACCATTTTCAGTTTTGGCTTGAGTTTGAGGAGTGGGAATGAGTGAATGGAGAGGAGAGGGCAGAGTTAGGGTATTAAGTTAGCTAGTGGGCTGAACCCAAACCCAAAACCCAGTAGAAAAAGTAGCAAAAATCAACTTACTCCAAACATATCGAAGCTTATACTCAAAAAGGTTGCTAACGACATTCTAAACTCAATGGAAGGGGTCTCGAGTCCCAATTCGACTATTTGCAAAAAGTAACTTTTCGGACTAAAATCCGACTAACGATGAAATATTTAAATAAAATATTTGAATATATAATCGATAAATATGCGGGTTGTTGCATCACAAATCGTAGATTCTATTCTTTTATAAAATCCATTTATAACATCATTTTAAACGTCTTTAAAACTCCTCTAAAATTTCATCACTTTGATTTGTAAAAATCAAATTTTATAAATCTTATATATAAAGCTTTTGTAATAAATTCAAAAATCTCTGTTTAAACTATTTTATAAAATCATTAACTCCATATTTCCAAAAATCAATTTTCAACTATATTTCTCAAAAATCGTAATTTTTACAATATTAAAATAATAACGTTTATTTATTTAAAATGAATCAATTCCAAAAATTTAAATAAATGCATACTTTTAAAAAAATAACTTTAAAAATCCTTTTAAAATTTCAAAATCATCACTTTAACACTTTTAATTTTCCAAAATATGCCCAATGCTGCAACAGCACTAAATATAACAATCACGGCATCCCAAACATCATATATCATATGATAACAAAATATATCACAATATCTGTAAATAAATCAACACGGGTGAGGAATCTAGTTCGATCCCTCGAACCTGTTTCCCTGCATCCATAGATGTTTGCACGATACCAATCCCGTTCCAATAAGGAATATCACGGTATATGGGATTTATAAAATATTATTCGCTATTATGCGGCGCAATAGGGTCTCATCCGCTATGTAATGCTGGAAATCAACTCCAAGCACATATATAATACCACTTCCACTTCAAGGTGAAATATCGCGGTATATGTGTTTAATAAATAACCTCCGCTTAATATACGGCGTATAGGGTCTATTTCAAAACAATAGATAATAATTTATCATCCAAGCATACAATTAACATAATCAAGAAATTTTAAATATAACTATTTAAAATTTGAATCGAAACAATTTTGATTGAGTGAGAAGTTCTCACCTTGTTTCAAATACAGTTGCGGTGTTTTTATTTCGAATAAAATTAAAAGCGCGTTTAATTTTACCCAAAAATTTCAGTAACTCCAATCCAGCTCAATCACGTAGTGTTCGTCTATACGAACCCAACGCAAGTCGTTTTGTCCAGAACGGACCTCGTATGAAAGAGTTATGATAGTTTAAAGTTTACACGATTTAATAAAATTCAATTTACAATTTTCTTTTTATTTTTATAACCTATAATCATCTGGCCGTTGATTTCCTTTGGTCGCATCAAGGACATTGCCCCTTTTTTCTCCTTTCCAGGTTACGCATGCGAAAAGAAACCCATCGGCCGCCCTTTAGGGTTACTTATCGCTCCATCTACGATGAACTAGCATTCGATCCAAGACTACTAAACCGAAGCCCCAAGCGAACACTACCTATGGAATGAACAAAGTGAAGCTCGGCCCTCCCTTTTACTAGAAAACCGTGCTCGAACGTACCATGTTTTCACTCGATTTTCTGTTGATTCGTGGCTCCATTCTTGATCACAACCGTTGAATAGCTAGATCTCACCTAGCTCTACAAGTTTGTAGTTGAAAGTTTTTCTTAATTGTTCATGGATTGGAAGCAATTGAGGGAAGAAGGTGACAAAATTTCGGCCGTTGAAAACAATGGTGGCGGCTGAATTAAGAAACTAGGGTTTGAGTGTAAATTGTGAATGTTGGTGGCCATTTATAGAAAATATTCGCGCACTATTCACCCTAAATTTTTCCAAACTCCAAACGAAGCATGCCGCCTGGCGTTTATAACGTTTTACCCCTATTCTGAACGCAATGGAATATATATCGGGAGCCAATTCAATCATATTTGGAAGATAAGTTTTCGAATCGAATTATTTAAATTTAAAATTCACTCAAACCGATTTCTACGCGTTTTAGCTTGCCCCGGACAAACCTTAAGTCCGATTGACACGAAATTTGAAACCATACAATAATTTAACATTACGGATCCGATGAAACTCATTTCGTCGAAATTCGTGACTGTTTGAAAAATGGCTATTTTAACTCGTCAATTAAATATTAAAATATTCAGTTTTCACAAATTAACTTTTAATTGAATTTTAAAAGTTCTATAACATCATTCTAACTCCAATATGATTTAATACAACTTTACAAATAAATTTTAATCATATTAAACCCGATTATCAATTATTTCCGTAATTTCAAATATTAAATTATCGATTTAATTATCCAATTAAATCTAGATATTTGGAAAAAAAAATATTCGACTTACAAATTTTACTTATTAATATTAAAAATCAATTAAATATACGAATTTCAAATGACAGAAATTTTGGGTTGTTACAAACATCCCCCCTTAAAAGAATTTCGTCCTCGAAATTACCAAGTAAGAAAAAGTTACATAATCCATTAACTTTTCATAACCATTCAAATTAAATTTCAAATTCACTTAAACATTTTTAACTTTTCTAAAATCCATAGTTAAACTTCTTACAATAACTTTACTAAGTTTTCAATTCATACTTAGTTATCTTTTCAAAACCAACTATATCGTTTAACTTTTCACTCCAAAATCAAAGTTATAGTTTTCAAAAAAATTCAATTTTCTCAAAAATATTCTAACGCCTTAAATTTTCAGAAAAATTCGCCATAGTCTTCTTTGCGCGGCTCGATCCGAAAAAAATGGCAATATATATATCACAAATATACATCCCATCAAGTAATGAGGCATCCCGCAGGGAAAAAAGTGTAAAAGTACGAAATGTAATACGAGATATGTACCTTATATATTATTAGCGAGCATATACGGCTAATATAGAGCGAAAGCGAGCTCCAAATGCGAAGCAAGCACAATCCGCACCTACTAAACACTCAACAAACAATGACAAACATGTATATAGAAAATAATATTGATATACAACATATACCAGAAGCAACAACAATATGTGCCAATATAGCAAATGCAATCAAAAGCAATAAATTCAACCATCAACCAGCTATCATCCAACTAACATCCATAGCCAAATCAATACACTTTCACTTCTCATTAATATTCAATGAATTGGTTTTCCAATTTAAATCACATTTGATTCATTAACATTGTATGTTTTTACTAACATTCATTTATTCATATTCAATTAGTATACATTCACTAATTCATATTCAAGTTGGTTCACCTCCAAATCAAATTCAATTCTGTTTAAGATTCACTTAACTTCCAATTTGATTTCAATTTCTTTAGCTTTCAATTTCATTAATTCAGCTTTATATGGATTTTTATACAATCAACTAACAACAAGTTAATAACCAAAGTATATCCAGTATTACCAAATTACTTTACTCTGCTTACATTCATTCAATTTGGTTCATCACATTTAATTAGCTTTAATGAATTAACACTTACATCCATTTTTTCATATCAGTTTATTTACATTCAATTGATTTACATTCAATTCATTCATTAATTCAATTTCTAATTCAGTTAACCATAAAAGTTTAATTTCATTTATATAACTCAAGTTCACATCCATTTAATTCACTTTATTATTTTATTTCGATACCAAAATCAACTTCATTCAACATCATTTAAGTTATATTCCATTTCAAACATCATTAGTTTAACTTAACTTAAATTTCCACTTATAAATCCAATTCAGATTCTCATTCTAAAGTAAATTATATTTTACTTTTACCGAAGTCAAATTTCATCACTTATTCAAATTCATATCTCGTTTTGCTTAATAAATTCGTTTAACCATTTTATCATTTGGCTTCGCTTACATTTTCTCACTTTACAAGTTATACAACTTATATAATATTCTTACATCTTCAACAACCAGACAATCAATTTACATACACTTTAATAATTTTTGAAAAAATTATTTCCTTTATATATAAAAAATATAATCAAGGTAAAATTATTTCATTTACCCAATTCAAAATGATACTATGTTTTTTTATCTTGTTTAAGAGTTTAGAAACCCCTATCGACGACAGTTAGCTAGACTGCATCGACCAGAATCTATAAACAATCAACCGATAAGTCAACACAATACAAACCAATTTCATATTCACTAACAAATACGCGCTCATATCTATTATTACACTCACACTCTTTCTAGAGTACTACTGACTCTATCTCTAATGAGTAATTCCCAACAGAGCCAAGGTTGTCGCTTAACCATATGCTTTGATACCAAATTGTCAAGAACCGTTTCTTCGACTTTCGAAAATCGACATTAATACGTCCACTATATCAACTGCCGAGCAATCGAATGCCGGAAAAACCGAACCCTTAGGGTTCAAGAAGAATAAAAGGATAGAAGAAGAAAGAAAGAAGAAGCAACAGAAACAATATCAGAATCTCACAATCGTAGCGGAACAACATATAACAGATAAATGAATATCTTTAAAACAATAACTATATCTGTTATTACATTACATCACATTACATTACATTACATTATCAGAGTTTACAACAACAAATAGCGGAAAAGAAATACTATATACTAGTTGATACGTCAAGCCATCAAGCTTGCCTCCAGATCTCTACAGCAACTCCTGAATTTCAGAATATTCTGGTAACCTGACTCTAAACTGTCCGTGTGGAAATTGGTGGGCACCCAGAGTTTAGGAAGGGAACAATAAACTCCAAGTTAGTCATTTGACTGGTGTGAGAACTTAAAAACAGTTATTATTTAAAAACAAACCAAGAAATATATTTTTTAAACAGATTCGCAATGCTTTTTAGAAAATATAACTACCATAAGGCCTCCCGCACACACACAATGCAAACGCAGAATCGGAGGAGATTTCTCCTTATGATTGTTAAATATTCTTGATACGCAAATTTCCTTGATATTATTACTATAAGTGCAAAGTGTAGGGAAACATTTTTGAAAGTATAATATAAATCTTAGCCAGCATAGGCATTCCGCACTTATGCCTACTATAGCTACCATCTAAACAGTGGTGACCACCATAAGTAAATGGTAGGTTCTACAACTAAAACCGTACAGGTGCGTTTTGGATTTTGGATTTCCAACTAATGGTCAGGCCAAGGAACTTCCTTTAGCCACATGGGAATGCCTCTGGAAGGACGCCCCGAGAACCTAACCGGATCTCTACCAACACAAGGCCGGGTTACCCTTAGCTGGGTAACTACTGACACGAGTATGCCATCCCCCGATCGTAACCGACCTATATCCCGGGATTCACCAACAACCACAAAGTAATAAAATTGCAGCAACAACATAGGTTAAGTATCTGGGCTCCATATCATGATACCACCTCTATCGAGAAGGAATGACATACACTAAGGGGGTGTTATCCCCTAATAACCTTGCCGCATCTTTCATGTTTTGACCATCACCGGGGTGTGAGGTCCGACGAAGTCACGTCCACAAAGTTATGATTTATACAAAATTTGTGCTTTAATCAACAAATGATCAGCAGCACTTCGTATGACACATTACCAATTTGGGAATGTATCAATAGTAACCATCAACTACATAACCTCTGAGCTCGTACATCTCAGAGAAATGTGTTAAGCTAAGAGAATAAATTCTCCACCACCAGCAGAAACGTATTTGATAGAAACCAGATTTACATCTCAAATTGTAACCTTAGACACACAGCCATACAAGTCTATTCCAGGATCGAACGGAACGGAAGGCACTTCCAAAGAAGCCCTTGAAATCGGGATATTCACTAATCATGTCCGGACTTCCCATCACAAAGGGTGATAAAATCTCTATATCGCAGATCAGCTAATGTAGAGACATTCGACGGTAATCCTTCCGTTTTCGAAAATATCTGGTCTTCAACACTGGTCTTCAAATGTTATCCATTACGACGTATCATTATTCGGAATGCGATTTATGACCCAAAGGTCCTATCTTGGCTAAACCGAATAACGAGCACTTATTTTTAAAATAACTGTAGCATTCAAATTCAAGCAAATCACAACAAATACATATTTAAAGGTAAATATTGATAGTCGGTTATTTAACTAGCAATAGATATGCACAACATCACCAGATTCCAAAGAATTTCACAAATTATTTATTTTCCAAAAGTATCTTTACAAGATATATTTTTCTCCACACTTCAACCATTTGAAAACAAATTTCAAATCACTTTTCAATTTATCTTTAAAGATATAATCTCAAAACATTTCACTTCATATTGGAAAAACATTTCCATACTTATTTAATAATAAGTAATTCGTAAATCTATTTATTTTCAACATTTGGAAAATATTCAATATACTTAAATCAAAATTAAGTATATATTTTATTCTTTAAGGAAAACATTCTCTTAAACACATTTATTTGAGTCAAAACGAATGTTGCGTAAAACATCGTTACGAGAACCCAAAATCACTAGTATAGGGATTCGAAATTAAGATAGATATATAAATCCCAATACTGCATAAAACATTTCCTTTCGAAAATCATTTACTATAACAAAAGTGTTGCAGTCCACCATTCCCTTTTATTTCTCAAAAACGTCTATTTCAACAATGAATGTTGAAATCTATGTTTTCGATACTTAATACATTTTAAAACATCTTTAAATCGTTTTAATTCTATTTAAAATATCACTTCCCCAAAACCTTTCTTTAATATATTATTCACTGTCCAAAATCGTGAATATACTTCGTTAACCAATTTCAACATTTCTACACATTTCATTTAAAGGATAAATCCACTGTCCAAAATCGTGGATATTATTCCTAAGCAAATTCTCTATTATTGCAACATTTAATTTAAAGGATAATTCATTGTCCAAAATCGCGAATATATCTCCTTTAATAAGCTATAATAATTAACTTATCAAAATAAGTCGATTTCAGATTTATAAAATAATGTTTATAAATTCCATTTATAGTTTATAACAACTTTAACTTATAAAATCACTTTAGTAATAAATTCTATCCATATCCCACTTACACGACAAAAATCCAAATTATAAGCAAATTACCTATAATTCTCTATTTACAAATTCATTCATTTTATAACTTCACAAATCGTAGATTCTATTCTTTTAAAAAATCCATTTATAACATCATTTTAAACGTCTTTAAAACTCCTTTATAATTTCATCACTTTGGTTTATAAAAAATCAAATTTTATAAATCTTATATATAAAGTATTTATAATAAATTCAAAAATCTCTGTTTAAACTATTTTATAAAATCATTAACTCCATATTTCCAAAAATCAATTTTCTACTATATTTCTCAAATATCATAGTTTTTACGATATTAAAATTATAACGTTTATTTATTTAAAATGAATCAATTCCAAAAATTTAAATAAATGTATACTTTCAAAAAATCACTTTAAAAATCCTTTTAAAATATGAAAATCATCACTTTAACACTTTTAATTTTTCAAAATATGCCCAATGCTGCAACAACACTAAATATAACAATCACGACATCCAAAACATCATATATCATATGATAACAGAATATATCACAATATCTGTAAATAAATCAATACGGGTGAGGAATCCAGTTGGATCACTCCAACCCGTTTCCCTGCATCCACAGATGTTGGCACGATACCATTCCCGTTCCAATACGGAATATCGCGGTATATGGGATTTATAAAATATTATGCGCTATTATGCGGTGCAATAGGGTCTCATCCGCTATATAATGCGGGAAATCAACTCCAATACATATATAATACCAATTCCACTTCAAGGTGAAATATCGTGTTATATGTGTTTAATAAATAACCTCCGCTTAATATACTGCGCATAGGGTATATTTCAAAACAATAGATAACAATTTATCATCCAAGCATACAATCAATATAATCAAGAAATTTTAAATATAACTATTTAAAATTTGAATCGAAACAATTTCGATTGAGTGAGAAGTTCTCACCTTGTTTCAAATACAGTTGTGTTGTTTTTATTTCAAATAAAATTAAACGTGCGTTTAATTTTACCCAAAAATTTCACTAAGTCCAATCAACTCCAATCCAGCTCCATCGCATAGTGTTCATCCATACGAACCCAACGCAAGTCGTTTTGTCTAAAACGGACCTCGTGTGAAAGAGTTATGATAGTTTAAAATTTACACGATTTAATAAAATTCAATTTACAATTTTATTTTTATTTTTATAACCTATAATCATCTGGCTGTTGATTTCCTTTGGTCGCATCAGGGCCGTTGCCCCTTTCTTCTCATTCCCAGGTTACGCACGTGAAAAGAAACCCATCGGGCGACCTTTAGGGTTACTTGTCGCTCCATCTATGACGAACTAGCACTCGATCAAGACTACTAAACCGTAGCCCCAAGCGAACACTACCTCTGGCATGAACAAAGCGAAGCTCGGCCCTCCCCTTTACTAGAAAACCATGCTTGAACGTACCATGTTTGCACTCGATTTTCTGTTGATTCGCGGCTCCATTCTTGATCACAGCCGTTGAATAGCTAGATCTCACCTAGCTCTACAATTTTGTAGTTGAAAGTTTTTCTTTTTTGTTCACCGATTGGAAGCAATTGAGGGAAGAAGGTGATCGGCCATTGAAAACAATGGTGGCTGCTGAATTAAGAAAGTAGGGTTTGAGTGCAAATTGTGAATGTTGGTGGCCTTTTATAGAAAATATTCGCGCGCTATTCACCCGAAATTTTTCCGAACTCCAAACGAAGCGTGCCGCCTGGCGTTAATAATGTTTTACCCCTATTCCGAACGCAATGGAATATATATCGGGAGCCTATTCGATTATATTTGGAAGATAAGTTTTCGAACCGAATTATTTAAATTTAAAATTCACTCAAACCGATTTCTACGCGTTTTAGCTTGCCCCGGACAAACCGTAAGTCCGATTAACACGAAATTTGAAACCATTCAATAATATAACATTATGGATCCGATGAAACTATTTTCGTTGAAATTAGAGAAAATTTGAAAAATGGCTATTTTAACTCGTCAATTAAATATTAAAATATTCAATTTTCACAAATTAACTTTTAATTCAATTTTAAAAGTTCTATAACATCATTCTAACTCCAACATGATTTAATACAACTTTACAAATAAATTTTAAACACATTAAACCCGATTATCAATTATTTCTGTAATTTCAAATATTAAATTATCGATTAAATTATCCAAATAAATCTAGATATTCGAAAAAAATTATTCGACTTACAAATTTTGCTTATTAATATGAAAAATCAATTAATATACAAATTTCAGATGACAGAAATTCTGGGTCGTTATAATTATAAAGATCATTCGAAGTGGAGTTATGGGATACTCCAAAATCAAAAGAAGATGAATAATATGGGACATGAATGGAATTTTGGAACCGCGAGGAATGTTCCAAAATTCAAAGGAATCGAGTCAAAAGGAAGAGATTTAAACTCGAATGAAAGTGATTCTGTAAATACATTTACCATATATGCTAAGTTTTGCCTAGAGCTACCAAAGCTCTGATACCAACTGTAACGACCCGATATTTTCAACCATTCGCATCCACACGGACTTGAATTGCACAAAATACCGCGTTGTAAATAAAATTTGGCAAATCTTAGAATATATAGTAAATACATAATCAGAGATCACAGACACAGAGTAAATAATAATGCAGCAGAATTAAAAGAGATAGTAATTCATGAAGCTACTATATAGAAATAACATACATCAGAGTTAAACAAGATACAACAGAAGAGTAACAAGATACATCAGGTTCAAACTAGAGTACATCACTGAAATCATTAGATACAGAAAGCGAAATAGATGCTGGATCTTCAAGGAAAGCTCCAACTCCGAAGGTGAATCTTGAATGCTAACTCGGTCAATCTGACTCGAGCGCAAAGCAAAACACCAAACACTCGAGTTAAGATATAAATACTTATGAACTGTAAATCAATTCAAGTGAACAGTAACAAAAATGCATCAGTAACTTAAAGGATGCTTGGGATCGCCCATCCTTTAAGGATCCGTTAAACTATTTACTATGTAGTAATATTGCGCTATTATAATAATGTTTACAGTAAAATAAACTTACTTTAAAATAGCATTCCGGGCTTACCCATATCACCCTTCACACATAATAGTCTCAGTAGTCCATCCAATATCATGATATCTCCAGATCGGGAGACTATCAGGGCATACCACACGGGCTACGGGAGAAAAACAAACTAGTAGTAGAGGCTCGGTATGCTAGGTGACACGGCACACAAGGCAATTGCAACGACCCGGAATTTCGGGCAATATAAATTTAATAATCTGTATAAATAATTTAAATGGTTTGATAATTTTTCTTTATAATTTTATTTTAAACCGATAAATTTATTCTTTTTAAAGGTTAATGAATATTTAATCTGATAATTGTGATAAATATCTTTCTGACAATTTAAAATGTGACGCCCCACCTCTATACCCACGCTAGCCAAGAACATTACAGTGAATGCTGTCGACTAGCATGGAGAATAAGGCTGTTGAGGAGCGACCATCCGTGTAATTGCTTTGTGCGAGTACCGATATACCGGATAAAAATATAACATGCATTCTTTCGAGAGGAAATCCGACATACCGACACAAACTCAAAACTACTACACAGTGGCTATAATATCTTCGGAAACAAATATAGAAATAAACATAATATAAATCAGTCACAGACAATTCATATCACAAAGGCGGAAATAGATATGAATACTACACATAAAAGTGTACATCAGAGTAGTGGTCAAAAGGATCCACAATAATACAAAGGAATAGATACAAGTGCTAGACAAAAGAATAAGTATACATCAAGGAGTCTAAATCTCAAATGTATACAACAAAAACTACTAATCTAAGTAGTTAGCCAAAAGCAAGAGAAATCAATCCCAAGAGAGAAGTCAAGCAGGAGCACCTGTAACATCTCGGTCTGACCCGAGTATTATTTAATAAGAAAATAATAAACGGATCAGTCTAGCTATAAATATCAGATGAAGTGATATATAACAAGAGATATGACGTAAACATTTAATAATCACAATGCCAAGCTGTGATAAATAAGTAATTGAAAATCAACAAAAGATTAATCAATATCACAATCATCTACTCAAGATAAAAAGGAATGTCATACTCCTAATTTCATTCACCAAGCCACAATATATGACATATATATCAATGCCCATCGTAAAAGTGGGTGAAACATAAATTCTAGAATTCAACACACGAAATCCAGAAATCACAAGGAAAGGATCAACAACGTCGTACAGCGGGACATCCGATGAACCAAATCACAAACAAAGGGAACAACGACGTCGTACAGCGGGACGTCCGATGAACCAAATCACAAAGACATAGCACGATGCTAGTCTAAAACCTAAAATGATCGTCATGATCAAAGAGAAGTGTCAATTACAATAAGCTAGTAAATATATGAGCTTAGCCTCATGTCCCATAACCACTAGCTTAACTTAAATATTTACGAACAAATTGTAGATCTCCACTAGAAAATTGTCACAAGAGATTCAATCGAACAAGTCCAAGAATTAACCGACGAAGTAAACGCAAGCGTTTCATACCACTCGTTTTACTAAGTCGTTTAGTTAGATTTCTCATACGAGTGAGGTAAAGGTTTATATATACTAATAGATTGGAAAACGGTTTTATAAACGAATTTGGTATTAATAGTATTGAAATCGTTTGAGGAACGAGTTTTGATACTTACTACTAGTATAGAAAACCTTTATATTTTTAAAGTGACAAAGCACAAGGGGGATTGTAGAAACAATCAATCACAAAGATCACATTCGAAGATGTGAATAAAATCCAATGAAATCGATAAAGGATCCATCGAAGTGGATATTCAAGAATCCCTAAAAAGAGTCATCAAAGTCATAATAGATGATAACAACAAATAGGATTATCACGAATCGATCTAAATTAGAAATTCAATCCAAAAAGGCAAATTGGACTCAAACAGCAGGTTCAGTCGACTGAACAGAGAATTTCAGTCGACTGACCCTGTACATGGAAATTTTCCAGGTTCAGGAAACTTTCTGTTTCCAGTTTCAGTCGACTGTGCAGAGTTTTTCAGTCGAATGAATCATGCCTGGAAACTCTCGGGTTTCAGGTTCAGTCGACTGAACAGAGATTTTCAGTCGACTGAATCATGCCTGGGCTGTTTTTCAACCTTATTCAAATGAAAAGCAAACTCTTCCAAAATGCAACCGGACGGGCATTGGCTCTAAGGGTTTATGACAATCGGCAACCCGGCCCTATATGCTCCTCGGTGCATCACCAAAAGCATGATCAAACATCCATAAAAGGATTTTACACAAATTTGACTTAAAAAACCCAAAAATTGGAATATTCACAAAACCAATCCAAATCAAGAGCAAATGCAAATGAAGAAGTGTTAGGAATTCATACCCAACAACCAAAGATAATTATAGTCATAGATGTGAGATAAAAATCTCACCTTTTCACAAAATCGAACAAGAAGGAGCTTGAAAGCAATTGGAGAATCAACCTCTCTTCAACCCAACCCAAATGAGCTTGAATCTAAGCTCAAAAACAAGAACATTCCCAAGATTAGGTTTAGGAATTTCTGGAATTGGGAAGAGAATAAGTTGGAGAAGAAGAAGAGAAGCTTACCAATGGGTTCTTCTTGAGTTTGGAGCAAGGAATTTGATTTGCAAGAGAAACTAGGGTTTTGGAATTTTAATTTCCAATCTCTCCCACCATTAACACTCTAAAAACTGAAATGAGAAGAGAATGAGGGTGAGTGGGGAAGAGTGGCTCAGATTTGAGCATAAGTTAACATAGGGTTGAGCCCAAAAACCAAACCCAAAGTAAAAAGTAGCAGAAATCAACTTTCTCCAAACATATCGAAGCTTATACTCAAAAAGGTCGCAAACGGCATTTTAAACTCAATGGGAGTGGTCCCGAGCCCTAATTCGACCGTATGCAAAAAGTAGCTTTTCGGACTAAAATCCGACTACCGATAAAATATTTAAATAAAATATTTAAATATAAAATCGACAAATATGCGGGTTGTTACAACCTCCCCTCCTTAAAGAAATTGCGTCCTCGCAATATTACAAGAAGAAGATATATAGTAACAACCATAAAAGCATATTCAACACAAAAGAAGATTTGAAATAGGGAGCTCACCATAAAGTGCATGAAAGAGTTAGCTAGAAACCTGGTGAAACTTCAATTTCCACAATAACACCGGGCTCAAGAATGGAATCCGAAATCCCTAAGGCATTTCCGTAGATAAAAGACGTGGGGAACGTCAAGAATAGCAGAAAATTGAGCCGGTGCAACGGCGTAGTACAAAAACGGTACGCCCGAAAAACTAGAAACTCAAACAATTTGGGACATCAGCGCAGTAGAAAAACGGTACGCCCAATGAACCAAAGCAAAGACATCGATGTAGTACAAACGGTACATCCGATGAATCAAAAGCAAAGACATCGATGTACTACAAACGGTACATCCGATGAATCAAAAGCAAAGACATCGATGTAGTACAAACGGTACATCCGATGAATCAAAAGCAAAGACATCGATGTAGTACAACGGTACATCCGATGAATCAAGAGCAAAGACATCGATGTAGTACAACGGTACATCCGATGAATCAAAAGCAAAGACATCGATGTAGTACAAACGGTACATCCGATGAATCAAAAGCAAAGACATCGATGTAGTACAACGGTACATCCGATGAATCAAAAGGAAAGACATCGATGTAGTACAACGGTACATCCGATGAATCAAATAGCAAAGACATCGATGTAGTACAACGGTACATCCGATGAATCAAAAGCAAAGACATCGATGTAGTACAACGGTACATCCGATGAATCAAATAGCAAAGACATCGATGTAGTACAACGGTACATCCGATGAATCAAAAGAAAAGACATCGATGTAGTACAACGGTACATCCGATGAATCAAAAGCAAAGACATCGATGTAGTACAACGGTACATCCGATGAATCAAAAGCAAAGACATCGATGTAGTACAAAGGTACATCCGATGAATCAAAAGAAAAGACATCGATGTAGTACAAACGGTACATCCGATGAATCAAAAGAAAAGACATCGATGTAGTACAACGGTATATCCGGTGAATCAAAAGAAAAGACATCGATGTAGTACAACGGTACGTCCGATGAATCAAAAGCAAAGACATCGATGTAGTACAAACGGTACATCCGATGAATCAAAAGAAAAGACATCGATGTAGTACAACGGTACATCCGATGAATCAAAAGCAAAGACATCGATGTAGTACAACGGTACATCCGATGAATCAAAAGAAAAGACATCGATGTAGTACAAACGGTACATCCGATGAATCAAAAGCAAAGACATCGATGTAGTACAATGGTACATCCGATGAATCATAAAGCAAAGACATCGATGTAGTACAACGGTACATCCGATGAATCAAATAGAAAAGACATCGATGTAGTACAAATGGTACATCCGATGAATCAAAAGAAAAGACATCGATGTAGTACAACGGTACATCCGATGAATCAAAAGAAAAGACATCGATGTAGTACAAACGGTACATCCGATGAATCAAAAGCAAAGACATCGATGTAGTACAACGGTACATCCGATGAATCAAAAGAAAAGACATCGATGTAGTACAAACGGTACATCCGATGAATCAAAAGCAAAGACATCGATGTAGTACAACGGTACATCCGATGAATCATAAAGCAAAGACATCGATGTCGTACAACGGTACATCCGATGAATCAAATAGAAAAGACATCGATGTAGTACAAACGGTACATCCGATGAATCAAAAGAAAAGACATCGATGTAGTACAACGGTACATCCGATGAATCAAAAGAAAAGACATCGATGTAGTACAAACGGTACATCCGATGAATCAAACGCAAAGACATCGATGTAGTACAACGGTACATCCGATAAATCATAACCCGAATGATTTTCGGAACACCGACGTAGTACAAAAACGGTACATCCAATGAACCGAACACAATAAAAGGACATCGGACGCTAGTCCTTAAAAGGAATGAGATAAAGCTCAATAAACGAAGTATACCAAAACGTCCAATGAACTTGATAGAAAAATAATTCCATTCAGACAACATCAAAGAATCAACTACTTGTTGCCTACGACAAAGCGTATTGGCAACACGATTTCCCTTTCGAGAATAAAAAGGAATATCAAGATCATAAGATGTCAGGAACTCGAGTCTACGAGCAGTTCCTTAAGAGAACATAAATATTCCAAAGATTTATGATCGAGATAGAGAATGAATTTCTCACCCAAATATGATGATGCCAAATTCCAAAAGCAAAAACATTAGCCGAGAGCACAGATCATAAGTGGTATCTAGTCTCGAGAAGCTATAATGATTTAGAAGCACAAGTGACAGAACGTTCTCCTTTGCAAGAGAATGGCATCCCAAACCAATAGGTACAAATAGCAAAGTCTTGGTTCCCCTTCAGGAATCACAAGAAGGAATAAGAGTATCGAAAAGAAAGAACTTCTTTTTAAAATAATTCTCTTCTTCGAAAAGTTAAAACTTTCAAAATTACATTTATCATTATGTAATAATCTTTCTAGAAAAATTTACATTTTTACAAGTCAATATATCGTGTCTGACTGTCTCATCAAAGCGTTTAGGAAATTCCTATCGATAACGTTGATCAAGCGCGTCGACCAAAATTCTTAAAGCACTCAATGGGCAATACAATCACAAAATCATCTTTTATAGGATAAATTAATTTCTTAAAAAGTTTTAAGAATATTCTTTGCTCGTTTCAAGAACAAAATCAAATTGCACTTATAATTAAATCTTATGAAAAAGATTTGCAAAATTTGAAATTTCTATTTTCATCCAAAATCAATAAATACAAGAATGGTCTCATCGAAATATTCATAGAATATTCGATTTATAAAATGATGAAATAAGTTGGACAAATTGAATGACAAAATAAGTCATTCATAAGAATCATAACAAGTGCGGAATGCGATTAACTTCCGCAACTTGTCGCAAATGAAGACGGTGGTAAAGTCGAACTAAAAAGACCTTAATACCACACAAAAGATTACTTAGGTGATAATCCTAAGACAAGTCAAATATACCGGAAAATTTCTCAAACTACATGAATGAGAGAAATAACACTTTCCTTATAAGTGGGCTTAAGGAATAAAATGATGCCATCAAGTTGGAATCAAAATCATAAAAGAAAAATAGAAATCTGCTTAACAGATTGAAAATGTCGAAAATGAATAGTCCACTCGAAAAATAGGATATGGACTTCACAATGATTAAGCCAATCCTTTCAAAAAATCAATTCCGAAGCCAAAGTAAATATCGGCTCAGAAAGAAAAGTCACATAAAACAATCTCGACATTTAAACAAAAGCAAATTGAGTGTTGCGGATCTACCATCCGCATTCACAATTCTCAGTGAAGTCAATAAGCCCAAAATATTTAAAGAAAAAGAATTGAAAATTTCTTTTGATATAAAAATAATGAGATGAAACCCATATCAAAAAGAACTCAAATAGAAAGTTCACGAATTAAAACAATGCCATCGAGGATAGAATGAAAATACCTTGACCAAAAGTTGCAGCTTTCCTTCTCACTTACTTGGAAGCTTAGGACACGAAGATAAAAGATGACCCGAACCTTTGCAATAACGGCAAAAGAGGGGTTTCGGGCACTCCCTTACATGGTGGTCTGTGGAACCACAATTATAGCATTGACCACGACTAGGGGTAGGAGTCTTTGCTACCGGAATTTCTTGCCTCCCTTTCTTGTTGGGAATGGGGCCTTTGAATTTGATAGGCCTCTTCGAGTTATTGTTGAAGTTCTGTTGGGCACGCACAACTTCAACATCACCTTCATTATCGGCATCTTCAAGACGAAGAGCGATATCAATAAGCTGATCAAATGAAACCTCAAGTTTCAGAAGTAATGGCTTCTTAAGATTCTTATTCAAGCCATAGACAAATCTCTGATTTTTCTTCATCGGGGTATTAATATACTCGACCCCGTACTTAGAGAGAGATTCGAAAGATGCGACGTAGTCTGTCACAGAAGATTCACCTTGAACAAGGTCTATGAAACGCCGGGCTAAGGTTACTTTTTCAGCCTCCGGCACAAATTTCAATTCGAATCTTCCCCGGAATTGCTCCCAAGTAAGATCCGCCTCAACGATTTCAGAAATTAAAAGCTCATACCAATCCAATGCTCTTTCTTGGAGCATGCTAGAAGCTACTTGGACTCGATGAAGGTCAATAAGGTTCATGCGAGAAAAGATGCGATCGCATGATTTGAGCCAAGCTTGAATTTCAATAACACTCTCCGATCCCCTGAATGGCCCTCTACCCAAATCGGTGTAGTCTCTGCACAAGCGTGCAAAACCGGATCTAGGATGAGCAGGCTCTGGATTGGGTCCGGCTGCTTGAGCGTTCTTAACAAGATCTAGGAGCTGCTGAGCAGACATGAATACTCCATCCTGAGGAGTAGCACTAGATTGACCGGAGCTGGAACGACCTGGTCTAACCATTTCTCTTCTTTAAGAAAGAAAGAAAGAAGAGGAAAGACTTATTCTCAAAATAAATTTCAATCAAACTTGATTGATATAACAAGGAATCATAAAGAAAATAGGATAGAACGGTACGAAGACCCGAATAAAATCCTAAAGCACAACTCCTAAGATGGACTTAGGACATGATCCTTGCTAAATTATTCTACATTGTTCCGAAGTTTGGCTCTGATACCAAGCTGTGACACCCCACCTCTATACCCACGCTAGCCAAGAACATTACGGTGAATGCTGTCGACTAGCATGGAGAATAAGGCTGTTGAGGAGCGACCATCCGTGTAATTGCTTTGTGCGAGTACCGATATACCGGATAAAAATATAACATGCATTCTTTCGAGAGGAAATCCGACATACCGACACAAACTCAAAACTACTACACAGTGGCTATAATATCTTCGGAAACAAATATAGAAATAAACATAACATAAATCAGTCACAGACAATTCATATCACAAAGGCGGAAATAGATATGAATACTACACATAAAAGTGTACATCAGAGTAGTGGTCAAAAGGATCCACAATAATACAAAGGAATAGATACAAGTGCTAGACAAAAGAATAAGTATACATCAAGGAGTCTAAATCTCAAATGTATACAACAAAAACTACTAATCTAAGTAGTTAGCCAAAAGCAAGAGAAATCAATCCCAAGAGAGAAGTCAAGCAGGAGCACCTGTAACATCTCGGTCTGACCCGAGTATTATTTAATAAGAAAATAATAAAAGGATCAGTCTAGCTATAAATATCAGATGAAGTGATATATAATAAGAGATATGACATAAACATTTAATAATCACAATGCCAAGCTGTGATAAATAAGTAATTGAAAATCAACAAAAGATTAATCAATATCACAATCATCTACTCAAGATAAAAAGGAATGTCATACTCCTAATTTCATTCACCAAGCCACAATATATGACATATATATCAATGCCCATCGTAAAAGTGGGTGAAACATAAATTCCAGAATTCAACACACGAAATCCAGAAATCACAAGGAAAGGATCAACGACGTCGTACAGCGGGACATCCGATGAACCAAATCACAAACAAAGGGAACAACGACGTCGTACAGCGGGACGTCCGATGAACCAAATCACAAAGACATAGCACGATGCTAGTCTAAAACCTAAAATGATCGTCATGATCAAAGAGAAGTGTCAATTACAATAAGCTAGTAAATATATGAGCTTAGCCTCATGTCCCATAACCACTAGCTTAACTTAAATATTTACGAACAAATTGTAGATCTCCACAAGAAAATTGTCACAAGAGATTCAATCGAACAAGTCCAAGAATTAACCGATGAAGTAAACGCAAGTGTTTCATACCACTCGTTTTACTAAGTCGTTTAATTAGATTTCTCATACGAGTGAGGTAAAGGTTTATATATACTAATAGATTGGAAAACGATTTTATAAACGAATTTGGTATTAATAGTATTGAAATCGTTTGAGGAAAGAGTTTTGATATTTACTACTAGTATAGAAAACCTTTATATTTTTAAAGTGACAAAGCACAAGGGGGATTGTAGAAACAATCAATCACAAAGATCACATTCGAAGATGTGAATAAAATCCAATGAAATCGATAAAGGATCCATCGAAGTGGATATTCAAGAATCCCTAAAAAGAGTCATCAAAGTCATAATAGATGATAACAACAAATAGGATTATCACGAATCGAATTAAATTAGAAATTCAATCCAAAAAGGCAAATTGGAATCAAACAGCAGGTTCAGTCGACTGAACAGAGAATTTCAGTCGACTGACCCTGTACATGGAAATTTTCCAGGTTCAGGAAACTTTCTGTTTCCAGTTTCAGTCGACTGTGCAGAGTTTTTCAGTCGACTGAATCATGCCTGGAAACTCTCGGGTTTCAGGTTCAGTCGACTGAACAGAGATTTTCAGTCGACTGAATCATGCCTGGGCTGTTTTTCAACCTTATTCAAATGAAAAGCAAACTCTTCGAAAATGCAACCGGACGGACATTGGCTCTAAGGGTTTATGCCAATCGGCAACCCGACCCTATATGCTCCTCGGTGCATCACCAAATGCATGATCAAACATCCATAAAAGGATTTTACACAAATTTGACTTAAAAAACCCAAAAATTGGAATATTCACAAAACCAATCTAAATCAAGAGCAAATGCACATGAAGAAGTGTTAGGAATTCATACCCAACAACCAAAGATAATTACAGTCATAGATGTGAGATAAAAATCTCACCTTTTCACAAAATCGAACAAGAAGGAGCTTGAAAGCAATTGGAGAATCAACCTCTCTTCAACCCAACCCAAATTGTAACGACCCGTATTTTACGTGTCGATAAATCGTGGAATTTACCGGTCGTTAGTGTTGTTTATGTTGTCTCTAGCCTGAGTCGTATGGAGAGTAACACGTGTGTTGAAGGGTTGAGTCGTGACCGACTCATAGGTTGGAACGAGTTATGGAGTTAACTCGTGACCGAGTCATAGAGTTGCCGACTTAGTGTCTTAGGTCGTGTGGGCGAGTTAGGGAAGCCAGCGACTCAGGAGTAGACGACTTAGAGTGTGACCGAGTCATGGGATAAGTCGTGACCGACTTATAGAAGCAGCGACCTAAAGGTTAGACGACTTAGTGTTGGACCGACCTAAGAAGTGACCGACTCATGGGTTAGCGACTTAAGGGGTTAAGGCTTAGGTCGTGGGGTCTTGAGTTGGTAGGGGCTTGGGTCGGCAGGGTGTTATCTCGTTAGGAGGTTGAGTCGTTAGGGGCTTAGGTCGTTGAGTCGGCTAGGAGTTAGGTCGTATGACCCTGTGTTCTGTTAAGTCGGCAGCGACCTAAATTAGGTCGCTAGGGAAGATAGGTCGGCAGGGTTTTTAGGTCGTGTGAGTTAGGACTGAACATACTAAGTTGGTAGCGACTTAGTGATGAGTCGTAGGTCGTTAATGTTATAAGTCGTTAGGTCGGCCTTGGGCTTAAGTCGTTAGATTGTTAGGTCGTTAGGCTGCACTGTTGTGATGAGTCGTGAGCCGTTGGGTCTTGCATGCGCGTACTAGGTCGCAGGATGGCATGGGTCGGCAGCGACCTATGTTAGGTCGGAGATTTCTTAGGTCGGCGACGACCTAAAACTGAGCCTACGAGTTACGACCTAAGGAGTTTTCAGCCTATAAATAGAGGGGTTTGGCTCACTTTTTGGCACCGGTTTTTGAAGCGACGAAGTGCTGCCATTTTGGGAACTCGACTACAACATTTCTTCATCTTCTTTTCTCCATTCCAATCTAATTCTAACATCCATCCAAGATCGAAGATCGAGATCGAAGATCCAAGTGCCAAAGTTGAAGATCTTCATCCGTTCGAGCTAGAATTCATCGATTGGAGCGAGATATTGCCGGATCAAACCTTGATCTTCGCTGTCCAGATCTGAAGTGTGTAGTTTTTGTAGTGTTTGGGTGATTTGGTGAGTGGTAGTTATCTCTCACGCGGATCCAAAGGAGTATATTGGATTGGTGGCATGTTTGGGTGTTAAAGTTAGAGATTTCATGCATTTTTCTTAGATCGAAGTCTAGATCCATGGTTTTTGAAGATGTTTACTTATGCAAGTTAGTTTAACAAGCATTAGAGACAAAACCCATGTTTTATAATTGATAGATCTATGCTAAAAACCATGATTTCACATATGTTGGACTTTTGCTCGTTTATTTACGAAATTCCCATTATAGTTGATATTGCTTAAATTGCTTAATAGATCTTGTTTGAATGATTGATTATTTGAATGTATGATTGATTTGATTGTTTCCAAGTTAGCTAGTAGTTGATTTGGAACAAGATGATGAAAGAGGATTCAAAAGCTATGGAAGAAGGCTCTTGAATGGTGAAAGCTGCTTAAGGCATATGTAGCGGATGTTGAAGCTCATATGTATAGATTGGATGATGTTGAGATGGGACTTTGCCATGATTTGATGAGGCAAACCATGTTGTTGAGTTGAGACTTTGCTTTGATGCGATGAAGCGAAGTATGATGTGAGTCTTGGCTTAATCCAAGCAGGGATCATTCCAAGCATGTTGATAACTTGAAGAGTAGTTCAAGTTGGTTGATAATGGATTGTTCAAGAGGTAGCTTGAGCTTGTATGAGGATAGTCGTCAAGAAGGATGGCTAGGAGGCTTGGATCTCGTCGTTGTTGAAGGTTCTAGCATGCTCAAAAGCAAGAGTACATGGGGCGCCCATAACGACTACAGGTAGGTAGTCGGGACACCCAAAAGACTACAGGTAGGTAGTTGAGTACTCTGGGCAAAGTAGATAAGTCCTAGGCACAAGGCAGTGTGCGGAGTTATGGTTAGAACCGGGGTTACCATTAGCCCTTGACAGATGGTCATTCAACTAACGGTGAAATCGAGGCAAGGATAACAGTGATAGCCAGAGTCATGGATGTTTGGTTGTATTATCATTCGGCTTCAAGAGCGGTGTTTTCTGGGTGCTTATCTGATCTTGGTTTAGGCCTTGGGGGTTTGTATTTGGAAAACATCGTCCTTGACTCGAGTGGTATTGGCTTTACCTTAATTGTCTATGTTATTATGCTTGCTTCTCCTTAGTGTATGTCTGGGGCTATCACTGTAGAAAGAGGTGGAGTGGGATGGTTTGGTTCCTATTCCTTTTATCCTTTATGCTCTTTTGGTATGTTTGATAGTTAATTTACTGCTCACTAAGACTTTGTCTGACTCAAGGTTTTATGTCTCCTCTTATTACCTTGGGCTGTTCATCCATGTTTGGGATGGGCAGACTAGGTAGCAGGTGACAGGTGCTGTGCTAGGAGTTCTACGATGAAGATGACGAAGACGAGCAGGAGGCTTTGCATATTAGTTTTCTTACTATATGTACTGGGTATCCGCTGCTGTATTTGGTTGAGTGATTTGTAGTGAGGCTTTCATGTATGGATTTGAGTAGATGATTGTATGAAACTACTGTGATGCTTATATGATGATGTTCTGTTCTATGGAGCTTCACTATATTATATTTCTCTATTGTATTTTATCCATGCGCTGTGAGTTATGCGATAGAGATTCTTCTGTTTTGTTTTACCCTGACTATCGTCCATGGCTGCCTGGCACACCTTTTAGCGCATTGTTTCCTTGATTTGGTGCGGGAGTCATGGGCGGTCGTCATTCCAAGCATGTTGATAACTTGAAGAGTAGTTCAAGTTGGTTGATAATGGATTGTTCAAGAGGTAGCTTGAGCTTGTATGAGGATAGTCGTCAAGAAGGATGGCTAGGAGGCTTGGATCTCGTCGTTGTTGAAGGTTCTAGCATGCTCAAAAGCAAGAGTACATGGGGCGCCCATAACGACTACAGGTAGGTAGTCGGGACACCCAAAAGACTACAGGTAGGTAGTTGAGTACTCTGGGCAAAGTAGATAAGTCCTAGGCACAAGGCAGTGTGCGGAGTTATGGTTAGAACCGGGGTTACCATTAGCCCTTGACAGATGGTCATTCAACTAACGGTGAAATCGAGGCAAGGATAACAGTGATAGCCAGAGTCATGGATGTTTGGTTGTATTATCATTCGGCTTCAAGAGCGGTGTTTTCTGGGTGCTTATCTGATCTTGGTTTAGGCCTTGGGGGTTTGTATTTGGAAAACATCGTCCTTGACTCGAGTGGTATTCGCTTTACCTTAATTGTCTATGTTATTATGCTTGCTTCTCCTTAGTGTATGTCTGGGGCTATCACTGTAGAAAGAGGTGGAGTGGGATGGTTTGGTTCCTATTCCTTTTATCCTTTATGCTCTTTTGGTATGTTTGATAGTTAATTTACTGCTCACTAAGACTTTGTCTGACTCAAGGTTTTATGTCTCCTCTTATTACCTTGGGCTGTTCATCCATGTTTGGGATGGGCAGACTAGGTAGCAGGTGACAGGTGCTGTGCTAGGAGTTCTACGATGAAGATGACGAAGACGAGCAGGAGGCTTTGCATATTAGTTTTCTTACTATATGTACTGGGTATCCGCTGCTGTATTTGGTTGAGTGATTTGTAGTGAGGCTTTCATGTATGGATTTGAGTAGATGATTGTATGAAACTACTGTGATGCTTATATGATGATGTTCTGTTCTATGGAGCTTCACTATATTATATTTCTCTATTGTATTTTATCCATGCGCTGTGAGTTATGCGATAGAGATTCTTCTGTTTTGTTTTACCCTGACTATCGTCCATGGCTGCCTGGCACACCTTTTAGCGCATTGTTTCCTTGATTTGGTGCGGGAGTCATGGGCGGTCGTCACATTTGGTATCAGAGCTTTGGTTAATCGATTTTAGCCAACGCTCGCTGATGTAACTACGTAAGAGAGACGTAATTGTAATTTGATGGATGATTACTATATATAATATAGTAGTTTAGAAGGGTTTGAACTCCTTATGCAGTTGTTTCTTAAGGTGTTCTAATCATTCTTATTTACAGATATTAAGGATGAGTCGAAGTGAGAGACAAGCTGCGAGGGGTAGCCGTGATGCTAGGGAAGCTGTTGATTATGCTCCTATGTTTGAGGCCATGATGACTTCAATCATGAGGAGAATACCAGCTTCAGGATCATCTGTAGATGTGGGAGTTCAAGTCCAAGCTCCGAGACCGGTGGATTTTGCCAAGCTTTGCAAGGATTATACTGCTCTTGGAGGGAAAGTTTTCTTGGGGACGGAGTCGACTATTGAGGTGCAGAGATGGATTGATGCTTGCAAAAGAATCTTTGGTGACTTAGGGATTGAGGATGCAACTAAGAGGAAGCTTGCATCGAGACAGCTTCAGGGAAGAGCTGCTGATTGGTGGAATTCTATCACCATAGATACACCAGAAGAAGAGATTACTTGGGAGCAATTCCAAGTTAGATTTGAAGCTAAGTTCATCTCTACTTCCCAGAAATCTGTCTTGTTTAAGAGGTTTGTGGAGCTCAAGCAAGGGGGAAGGCCTGTTCTTGAGTATATTTCTGAGTTTGAAGCTTTGTCTAAGTATGCCAGATCGTACATTGATTCTCCCTACCAGAAGAATGAAAAGTTTGTGACTGGTCTGGATGCTTATCTTGGGAGGCAGTTAGTGGATCATCTGGACGATCCATTTGAGAAGCTTGTGGAAAAAGCTCTTAGGCATGAGAGTTTGTTTCCTAGGGAAAGTTCTGTTGTTGCCGTAACTAGGGAAGGATCTAAACCACAGCAGAGTGGCAATAGGAAGAGGAAGCAGCAGCAACAGAGGGGTAAGGATGGTCAGAAGAAGCCTAAGAGCGAAATGACTTGCTATAACTGCCAGCAGAAGGGCCATCTTTACAAAGATTGTAAGAATCCCAAAGTGCCGGGAAAGTGTTACAACTGTGATAAGCTGGGACATATCAAGAAGGATTGTCCAGAACCGAGGAAAGATAGGCAGGTTGTGCAAGCCTATGCTTTGGGGGCTGTTCCATCGTCTTCGAAAGCTCCTACTGCTGAAGAGAAGGGGAAGAGTGTGGTTGTTCAAGGTACTCTTTCTATTTGTGGTGTTCCAGTTAGAGTGTTGTTTGATACTGGAGCGTCGCATTCTTTTGTTTGTGATGATTTGGTAAGCCGGTTAGGTATGAAACCGGATATTGTTGATAGGCCATTGGTTGTGACTAATCCGGTAGGGGGTTCGTCATGTTTGTGTATGTTATGTCGTGGTCTAGTTGTGTCGAGTCATGATTGCTCGTTTGTTTGTGATTGCTTTGTTCTGAACTTTGCGGGGTTCGGAATTATTTTGGGTATGGACTGGCTTAGGAAGTATGCGGCTAGGATTGATTGTGAGAGGCTTGAGGTGACAGTCGGGAATGTGGAAGGGCGAAAGGTTGTGATACGATGTAAGCATGAAGAAGGCGTCTTCATGAGCTTCATGTATTCGCTAGTTGTTCCACGGGATGGACTGTCATCAGTGCCTATTGTGAATGAGTTTGGTGATGTCTTTGAGGAAGTCAAAGGGTTACCGCCGCATAGGGAGATCGAGTTTCGTATCGATCTAGTTGAGGGAGCCAGACCTGTTGTGATGCCTCTTAGGCGGATGGCACCGAGGGAGCAGCAAGAGCTGAAGGTGCAAGTTGATGACCTTTTGCAGAAAGGATTCATTCGGAGAAGTGTGTCCGAATGGGGTGCGCCAGTTGTGTTCGCAACCAAAACGGATGGATCGTTGAGGTTGTGTGTTGATTATCGTGAGCTGAATAAGGTGACTAAGAAGAACAAGTATCCATTGCCGAGAATAGATGACTTGTTTGATCAGCTTCACGAGGCTAAGGTGTTTTCTCAGATGGATTTGGCAACGGGATTTCACCAGTTGAGAGTGGCAAAGGATAGTGTGCCGAAGACTGCTTTCAGGACACCATCCGGGTTTTATGAGTGGCTGGTAATGCCGTTTGGATTGACTAACGCGCCAGCATATTTTGTGGATCTTATGAATAGGGTATTCAGAGATCAGTTGAATAAGTTCGTGCTTGTGTTCGTGGATGATATTTTGGTTTACTCCAGAACCGAGGAAGAGCACAAGACGCACTTGAGGATTGTTTTGGGAATTTTGTGGAAACATCAGCTGAAGGCTAAGTTTTCGAAGTGTCACTTCTGGAAGAGTGAAGTGAGGTTCTTAGGCCATGTTATCTCTGGAAATGGAATAGCGGTTGACCCCGCTAAGGTGGCAGCGATCCAGGATTGGGTTAGACCTAAGAATGCATCTGATGTGAGAAGTTTTCTTGGATTAGCAGGATATTATCGTCGGTTTATCAAAGACTTTTCCAAGATAGCTGCACCGTTGACAGGATTGACGAAGAAGAACCAAGTGTTCAGATGGGATGATAAGTGTGAGCAAGCTTTCGTAATCCTGAAAGAACGACTGACAAGTGCTCCTGTTTTGACTATTCCGAGTGGGAATGATGAGATGGTGGTTTACACCGATGCATGTGGCACTGGACTAGGAGCGGTGCTAATGCAGAAGGATAAAGTTGTTGCGTATGCTAGTCGACAACTAAAGCCGCATGAAAGGAATTATCCGACTCATGATTTGGAGTTAGCGGCGATTGTGTTTGCTTTGAAGATGTGGAGACACTATCTATTGGGAGTTAGATTCGAGCTGTTTACAGATCATAAGTCGTTGAAGTATCTGTTTTCCCAAAAGGATTTGAATCTTCGACAGCAACGGTGGCTAGAGTTCTTAGCATCGTATGATTTTGGTATAGCCTATACTCCAGGGAAAGGTAACGCAGTGGCTGATGCGTTAAGTCGAAGACATGCAGGTTTGGGAGCCATGTTTTCGGAATGGAAGAGTCTTGAGTATTTGGCTGAGTTTGATTTCAGGCCCAGATGTGAATTGGAACCTGAGATGTTGGCAAACTTATCGATAAGACCTACTCTTGTGGAAAGAATTGGCGAGAGCCAAAAGCGAGACGATAAGCTTGTCAAGATCATCCGAGATTTGGAATCTGGGTTGGACCCAGAGAAGGATAAGGGATTCGAGGTCGATCGAGAGGGTTGGCTTCGAAAGCAAGGACGACTAGTTGTTCCCGATATTGATGGACTGAGAGATGAAGTTCTGAGGGAAAGTCATCACTCGAAGTTGACAATTCATCCAGGCGGAAATAAGATGTATCGGGATATGAAAAGATCCTACTACTGGGAAGGTATGAAGAAGGATGTTGGAGATTTTATTTCCAAGTGTATGAATTGCCAGTTGGTGAAGGCTGAGCAGAAGAAGCCCAGTGGATTGCTTCAGCCATTGGAGGTTCCTACATGGAAGTGGGAGCAAGTGTCGATGGATTTTATTGATGGTCTACCTAGGACAAGAGCAGGGAATGAAGGGATTTGGGTCATTGTAGATCGTTTGACCAAGAGTGCAAGGTTTATTCCTGTTCGATCAACTAGGACTGCATCGAAGTTGGCTGAGTTGTATGTTAAGTGGATAGTTCGATTCCATGGTATTCCGAAGAGTATAGTGAGCGATCGAGACCCATTGTTCACTAGTGGATTTTGGAAGAGCTTCCAGGAAGTTTTGGGAACCGAGTTGTGTTTGAGTACAGCTTATCACCCTCAAACAGATGGTCAGACTGAGAGAGTCAACCGAGTTTTGGAAGATCTCCTTAGAGCATGTGTTTTGGACTTCGGAGGATCATGGGAAGATCATCTTCATTTGGTGGAGTTTGCTTATAATAACAGTTATCAGTCGAGTATTGGTATGGCACCATATGAAGCATTATATGGAAGACCGTGTAACTCTCCGACATGTTGGTTGGAAACGGGAGAAAAGCTGATGCTTGGGCCAGAGATGATTCGTCAAACTACGGATTGTATAGAGATCATTCGGCAACGAATGAGGGCAGCCCAGGATCGTCAGAAGAGTTATGCAGATAATCGTCGAAAGGATTTGGAATTCGATGTGGATGATATGGTTTTTGTGAAGATTTCTCCATTGAAGAATGCTATAAGGTTTGGGAAGAAAGGAAAGTTAATTCCAAGATTTGTTGGACCATTCCCGATTATCGAACGAATTGGAAAACTCGCTTACAGGTTGGAGTTACCGGAAAAGATGGCGGGTGTGCACAATGTCTTTCATGTATCTTATCTACGGAAGTATGTGCATGACCCAACTACTGTGGTTTCTGCTGATAGCTGTGAAGACTTAGAGGTTGATCCAGTGGTTACGAGACCTCGTAAGCCGCTTCGTATTGTTGAAACCGATACGAAACAGCTTAGGAGGAAGACGATTACGTTGCTCAAGATACAATGGAGTGAAGATGTCAACGACTGTACATGGGAGGAGGAAGAGAGGATGAAGGCAGCTCATCCAGAACTCTTCGAGGTATGACCCTAAGGTGTCGTGACATCTCATGAATTTGCATCTTGATTTCTATCTTAGAATTCTGCATGCTAGGCTAGAATTGGATGCATGGTTTGTTGATTGCTATGGATGGTAGGCATGCGGATTATCTTTGATTGCTGTTGTTTGCTTGGAATTTCGGGGGCGAAATTCCTAAGGGGGAGAGAATGTAACGACCCGTATTTTACGTGTCGATAAATCGTGGAATTTACCGGTCGTTAGTGTTGTTTATGTTGTCTCTAGCCTGAGTCGTATGGAGAGTAACACGTGTGTTGAAGGGTTGAGTCGTGACCGACTCATAGGTTGGAACGAGTTATGGAGTTAACTCGTGACCGAGTCATAGAGTTGCCGACTTAGTGTCTTAGGTCGTGTGGGCGAGTTAGGGAAGCCAGCGACTCAGGAGTAGACGACTTAGAGTGTGACCGAGTCATGGGATAAGTCGTGACCGACTTATAGAAGCAGCGACCTAAAGGTTAGACGACTTAGTGTTGGACCGACCTAAGAAGTGACCGACTCATGGGTTAGCGACTTAAGGGGTTAAGGCTTAGGTCGTGGGGTCTTGAGTTGGTAGGGGCTTGGGTCGGCAGGGTGTTATCTCGTTAGGAGGTTGAGTCGTTAGGGGCTTAGGTCGTTGAGTCGGCTAGGAGTTAGGTCGTATGACCCTGTGTTCTGTTAAGTCGGCAGCGACCTAAATTAGGTCGCTAGGGAAGATAGGTCGGCAGGGTTTTTAGGTCGTGTGAGTTAGGACTGAACATACTAAGTTGGTAGCGACTTAGTGATGAGTCGTAGGTCGTTAATGTTATAAGTCGTTAGGTCGGCCTTGGGCTTAAGTCGTTAGATTGTTAGGTCGTTAGGCTGCACTGTTGTGATGAGTCGTGAGCCGTTGGGTCTTGCATGCGCGTACTAGGTCGCAGGATGGCATGGGTCGGCAGCGACCTATGTTAGGTCGGAGATTTCTTAGGTCGGCGACGACCTAAAACTGAGCCTACGAGTTACGACCTAAGGAGTTTTCAGCCTATAAATAGAGGGGTTTGGCTCACTTTTTGGCACCGGTTTTTGAAGCGACGAAGTGCTGCCATTTTGGGAACTCGACTACAACATTTCTTCATCTTCTTTTCTCCATTCCAATCTAATTCTAACATCCATCCAAGATCGAAGATCGAGATCGAAGATCCAAGTGCCAAAGTTGAAGATCTTCATCCGTTCGAGCTAGAATTCATCGATTGGAGCGAGATATTGCCGGATCAAACCTTGATCTTCGCTGTCCAGATCTGAAGTGTGTAGTTTTTGTAGTGTTTGGGTGATTTGGTGAGTGGTAGTTATCTCTCACGCGGATCCAAAGGAGTATATTGGATTGGTGGCATGTTTGGGTGTTAAAGTTAGAGATTTCATGCATTTTTCTTAGATCGAAGTCTAGATCCATGGTTTTTGAAGATGTTTACTTATGCAAGTTAGTTTAACAAGCATTAGAGACAAAACCCATGTTTTATAATTGATAGATCTATGCTAAAAACCATGATTTCACATATGTTGGACTTTTGCTCGTTTATTTACGAAATTCCCATTATAGTTGATATTGCTTAAATTGCTTAATAGATCTTGTTTGAATGATTGATTATTTGAATGTATGATTGATTTGATTGTTTCCAAGTTAGCTAGTAGTTGATTTGGAACAAGATGATGAAAGAGGATTCAAAAGCTATGGAAGAAGGCTCTTGAATGGTGAAAGCTGCTTAAGGCATATGTAGCGGATGTTGAAGCTCATATGTATAGATTGGATGATGTTGAGATGGGACTTTGCCATGATTTGATGAGGCAAACCATGTTGTTGAGTTGAGACTTTGCTTTGATGCGATGAAGCGAAGTATGATGTGAGTCTTGGCTTAATCCAAGCAGGGATCATTCCAAGCATGTTGATAACTTGAAGAGTAGTTCAAGTTGGTTGATAATGGATTGTTCAAGAGGTAGCTTGAGCTTGTATGAGGATAGTCGTCAAGAAGGATGGCTAGGAGGCTTGGATCTCGTCGTTGTTGAAGGTTCTAGCATGCTCAAAAGCAAGAGTACATGGGGCGCCCATAACGACTACAGGTAGGTAGTCGGGACACCCAAAAGACTACAGGTAGGTAGTTGAGTACTCTGGGCAAAGTAGATAAGTCCTAGGCACAAGGCAGTGTGCGGAGTTATGGTTAGAACCGGGGTTACCATTAGCCCTTGACAGATGGTCATTCAACTAACGGTGAAATCGAGGCAAGGATAACAGTGATAGCCAGAGTCATGGATGTTTGGTTGTATTATCATTCGGCTTCAAGAGCGGTGTTTTCTGGGTGCTTATCTGATCTTGGTTTAGGCCTTGGGGGTTTGTATTTGGAAAACATCGTCCTTGACTCGAGTGGTATTCGCTTTACCTTAATTGTCTATGTTATTATGCTTGCTTCTCCTTAGTGTATGTCTGGGGCTATCACTGTAGAAAGAGGTGGAGTGGGATGGTTTGGTTCCTATTCCTTTTATCCTTTATGCTCTTTTGGTATGTTTGATAGTTAATTTACTGCTCACTAAGACTTTGTCTGACTCAAGGTTTTATGTCTCCTCTTATTACCTTGGGCTGTTCATCCATGTTTGGGATGGGCAGACTAGGTAGCAGGTGACAGGTGCTGTGCTAGGAGTTCTACGATGAAGATGACGAAGACGAGCAGGAGGCTTTGCATATTAGTTTTCTTACTATATGTACTGGGTATCCGCTGCTGTATTTGGTTGAGTGATTTGTAGTGAGGCTTTCATGTATGGATTTGAGTAGATGATTGTATGAAACTACTGTGATGCTTATATGATGATGTTCTGTTCTATGGAGCTTCACTATATTATATTTCTCTATTGTATTTTATCCATGCGCTGTGAGTTATGCGATAGAGATTCTTCTGTTTTGTTTTACCCTGACTATCGTCCATGGCTGCCTGGCACACCTTTTAGCGCATTGTTTCCTTGATTTGGTGCGGGAGTCATGGGCGGTCGTCACACAAATGAGCTTGAATCTAAGCTCAAAAACAAGAACATTCCCAAGATTAGGTTTAGGAATTTCTGAAATTGGGAAGAGAATAAGTTGGAGAAGAAGAAGAGAAGCTTACCAATGGGTTCTTCTTGATTTTGGAGGAAGGAATTTGATTTGCAAGAGAAACTAGGGTTTTGGAATTTTAATTTCCAATCTCTCCCACCATTAACACTCTAAAAACTGAAATGAGAAGAGAATGAGGGTGAGTGGGGAAGAGTGGCTCAGATTTGAGCATAAGTTAACATAGGGTTAAGCCCAAAAACCAAACCCAAAGTAAAAAGTAGCAGAAATCAACTTTCTCCAAACATATCGAAGCTTATACTCAAAAAGGTCGCAAACGGCATTTTAAACACAATGGGAGTGGTCCCGAGCCCTAATTCGACCGTATGCAAAAAGTAGCTTTTCGGACTAAAATCCGACTACCGATAAAATATTTAAATAAAATATTTAAATATAAAATCGTCAAATATGCGGGTTGTTACATAAAATGGAAAAGATTTATTTTTCAAATCTAATCAAATTTTATTCTGTTTATAATATATACGTCTGATATATATTGTGAATAGAAGATCTTTTGTTTTAAATTAAAGATGAATTTTCAAATTGTAATATATATGTTTGCATATGTTATAATTTGAGTTGTTTTGAAATTTAATTTAATCTATTAATTTTTATGTGTATGAATTTTTAAACTAAAGCTTTGTTTTAAAACTAAATATTTTTCAGAAGTAAATTTAAGATTTATTCAATTTGTTTCAACTATAAGATTGTTTATTTTATAATATGATAGTTTTAAAAAGTGGTTTAATAAAAGTTTTATTTTGTTTTTCTTTTAAAAAAATGTTTAAATTTTAAATGGTTATAAAAATAAATGTTTTAAATTTTTAAAATTACATATATAAGGATTTATTTGTATTACAACTAGCTTTATAATATTTTCTTTAAAAGATTCAAACTTGTATATTTATCTAAAATTCAAAGTTTATTAACGTAAAAGCATTTCATAAATACAAATATTCATATTACATAGAAATAAGATATAAATATTATTTTTATAAGGTTTTAAAAACAATTTCGCAAAGATCTTTAACACTTGTAATTTTAAAACATGTTAATGACATTTTTCTAAATTAAGGAACATGTGGTAAGTTTCTATTTTTCTCAAATATAAAAAAAGAAACTTAAGTAAACAAAAGGTTGTAAAAGAGAAAAAATTCTGAGTTCATTTTTTTTAAAGATTCTAAAACTTTTCTTTTCTTCTTCATTTCTTTCCAAAATCAAAACCTAATAATGAAAACATGAAATTCAAAATCAAAAGCAAAATCAAGTATAAACTCAAATCAAATTACTGCAATTCAAAATCTGCATTTCAAATGAGGATCAAATCTGCAACTATAAACTACAACCTTCAATCTGCATTTCATTGGGAAGTGCGGATCTTATGCAACACTTTAAAAACAACTAATTTCAGGCATGCAAGGGATTTTCTTCAACAAGCAAAGCAAAAAAAAATTCTTCGGATTTAACATTCAAAGCCTGGAAAGGAAAAAAATAAAACCGCCCTGTTCCCTGCATATTGAAAAAGGTGAGTAAATTATATTTTAAAGACCGTTTTGATTTAATTTTTGATTGAATGTTGCATGAAAATGGATTTGAGTTTGATAATGCATGTTAGTCTACCTGAATGTTTGTTTGTTAAAAAAAATATGGAATGCCTGTATAATAATACTGTTATTTTCAGGTTTGATTTGTTCTTTTAAATCCAATAGCTCGATTTTGATTACAAATTGGACTGTGATTTGTGAATGAAAATTGTTTGTAGTCAAGAGATTTATCATCTAAAAATAGTTGTAGGATTTTAAATGAATTAGTTATTCATATTTTTCAAATTTACAGTAAAAATCAAAACTTGGGCAAAAATTTATGATTTCCAACTTTAGTTTTGAATGTATATCTAGATTGCAATAGGAAAGTTATGATTTTTAGAGTTGGTATCATAATTTTTAAGTGTGTATTTAAGCTGAATTTTTGGTTTGAATATTTTGGGTATTTTTGTGAACTGCGGATTGTATACTTAATAATTTAAGTCGATCCTTGGACTGTAGCTTGATCTTAAGTTATAGATTTTAGGAAAAATACAATTAAATTTTTTAATTGGTAGAATTATTCAAATTAGATTAAAGTAGGGTTTAGTATATTGTTGTTTTGGGTTGTTTGTAGAGGCTACTGTGTTTAGGATTGGTGATCGGAGTTGATCGCTTTTGGGGTGGATGTTGTGCTTGGGTGTGGCGACTCGGTGGTGGGGTTGGCGATGGTCAACGGTTAGGAAGTGATCGGCGTTGAGGGTTTTTGATGGTCGTTCTTCCTATAGTTTTCATTCTCGAGAGTGAAAATTCTATACGTTCTTGTTTTCTTCGATTTCGGTCTATGGGGGTGTTCGCATGTGAGTTTGTGACCATGGAGGGTCGTCGCGATGGGCGTGGGTGGTCGGCGGTGGAGGTGCATGTGCACCGTGTTTTGCGTACACAGTTTTGGGTCTGGGGGAGTAATGGGTTTTGGGGATGACGAATAGGCTCGAGTAAGTTCTCGCGTTGTCTTCGGGAATGACTCGAAGTAGAGGTGTATGGAGTCGTCTTCGGGGTTAGCTCGAGTAGTTCCAGTGATTAGACCGTATATTTGTGTTTGTGGGCTTTCGGGCTAATGCTGTGAAATTTAAGGATATAATTGCTGATTAAAACTTATCGATTTGAAATAAAACAAGTTCAAGTTGTATAAAAGATATAAAATTACAAAGTTAAAAAGGCTTGTTGTTTAAAAGTGATTGTTAATCAAACTTTAAAAGCACAAATTAAAATTATTTTAAAATTTAAATTTGTTTTAAATGATTTCTTTTCAAAGTAGTTTAATGTAACGACCCGAAATTTTCACACCTGAAAATTCCAGATAGTTAAGAAAAGAAGAAAGAGATAGAAGAAGAAGAACGGAAACATTAACATCTCACATTCGCAGCGGATAAAACATAATAATAAATAATAACAATTTACAAAAGAACACTATATCTATCGATTACATTCAATATACATCAGAGTTTCACACATATATATATATATATATATATATATATATATATATACAGTCACTGAATATATACAATTATCATGTCTCAGATTAACAATAATATAAACACAGCGGAAATATTCTATACGCTCTTGCCATCCAGCTCGTCTCGTGAGCTCTAGAACGTACTTACCCAAAAATCTGTAATACACAATCTGACCCGAGCATTACACCAAAGTAACACTCGGGTCAGGCTGGAAACCAGCGTGAGTAAACCCAACAAATATGGAATACCAAAGCAATTAACTTATATAAAACTCGGGTAACTCGATTTAATTTACAAGTTCACCATATGTGATAGACATCATTTATTTCACAGATAAATTTGCTAAATACCAAAGATTTAGATAAAAGTAATCCAATTCCTTTAAATCACTTCACCCCGGCATATAGATTACGCATATCAATCAATAAAATTCCAAGTGGTTTCGGGTATCTCCTAATACCCGACTCCCGATCTTTCCGAATCCAATTTCATCTTAGAGACAAGCCGTTTAAGTTTAAACTATTCTAATATCAAGCCCAGAATTTATCACAAATAGACAATCCATGTTATACAGTTCAATCCAAACATAGCAAATTAAACCACATATCAGCGATATCAAATAATCCAAGACATTCAGTATACTTTAATCATCCATAAGCAAGATTAATTTGTCATACCATTTCTAATTAATTTAATATAAATTAAATTGATTACTTTATCCACATTAACCCTGCTTATTCAGGATTAATTAATTACAACTATTAATTAATCATTCCCTAACTTCCTCCTTAGATTCCTTAAGTAATTTTCCTTAAAATAACACAAATCGATTTATCCTTTCATTTATCACTTATTAATTCTTAATTATCTTCTTAAGTAATTTACCTTAATTATTTTTATCAAGTAATTATCCCATTGCTATTATTATTTAAACTCTATAAATCAATTAGTCTAAATTTAATTAACTTATAACCCTTAACCTATAATTAATTAACTCTTTACCATAACTTGATTAGTTTCTCTTTAATTGCTTAACTACTAAATAAAAAAAAATAACATCTTAATCACCCAAACCCAAATTAATTAAAAGTTAAGTCAATTAATCAATTTCTTAATTATATCACTTTAAAATCTTATTCTATAAATCTGGAATTTAATTATCATTAATCTATAATTTAACTTAAGATCTTTACATCTAATTTATAATAAACATTTTATTTCCTTAATTTCTTCTTAATCACCCTATTAAATAAATTTCAAATCTGACTTACCTGCTTAGTTTAAATAAAACATACAACTTAGATTAATATATATTAAACAACATCATTATTTAAAAGAAGGGTTTAAGAAGTTAATTTAAAACTTGATTCTGTTAAATTTTAAACCTGGAATATATTCTCAAGTTTGACTCGAGATAAATTCAGGAAACTCTCCTCGATTCTAATGAACTCGAGCTCGAACCCGGCATCGCAAACCCTATCTACAAATTAATCTTCCCATCGCGTCTAGGCTTCAACATCAGAGGAGAGCGACTTCGATTCTTCACCATCTGAATGTGTCGCGGCCACGAACTCGTGCCGCAACCCACTGTTGTCACCCAAGCGCTTGCGATACCCTTAATCGCCTATGACTGCGGCCTCGAGCTTCGAACGAGCATCACCCAAATCGAAGTCGCAACTTCCTGAATCGCGAGCCCTAAATCCAATACTCATGTCGAGCTCAATTTCGTGGCTCCTCGAAGTTGCCAAGATTCAAACACGGCTTCGGCCTTCCTCGACTTTGATTTTATTTTTTATTTTTTTATTTTCGAGTTCGATCCCTTGCTTGAGAATAGAGAGAGGGGAACGGCTAATAAAAATAGATTTGGGTAGCTTCTAGCGTATGCATTTATTAAATAATTTAATATTTAAAAATATCTCGTTGCATAACGCGAAATCCCAAAACCCGAATCAAACATACCGACAGACATTCATAAGGTTTTACCCGCGTTCCGATCACAATGGAACGTGTTTCGGAGGCTAATTTGAACGTATGTGCGAATTACGGAATTAAACTATCGGTATTAAATTAAATCGATTAAAATAAATCTGAACGTTTCGAGCTGCCAGGGTCAAACGACAACTCTGATTGCTCCGAAAATTGAAATCCGATAATAACTAACTATTACGGATCCAATGGAACTGGTTTCGTCGAATTCCGAGACTGTGCCTTAGAAGGCTATTTTTAAATATCGATTTAAACGATATATTATTAAAATTGAACAAACCACTTTTAAATTAAATTTCAACCACTCTATTATCGTCGGTATCATCATTATAAACCTTATAAGCCTTCAAAATAATTTTAAACAGGCTTAGAAATTTCTGATTCAACAATTTACCTAATTTCAATTATTAAATTCAATATTTATACTATATAATTTAATGATTTAATTATCCAGTAAGTGTTTATATCTGAAATTCAAGTTAAAATCAACTTTTAAATATTTAAAATCAATTAATTATCCCATCTTGAATTGTTAAAAATTTCGGTTCGTCACATTCCTCCCCCCTTAAAAGAATTTAATCCCCGAAATTACTAGCTAGGAAGAATTGACCAATACCCGTTTACTTTTCCCAAAACTCACAATTCAACATCCTACCAACTATCTTTTATTAAAGATCCACTATCACATCAACCAACTTTCCCAAACCTTCTATAGTTTCAAACAATACCCTTTTGCTTAATCATCTAATTACAATTTAAAACCAAATTTAGATTATCAAAATTTTCTCAAAATTTATTCTAACTCTCTAAATTCCTGAAAATTTTTGCCAGCATCTCCTTTGCGCGGCTAGCTCGGTACTACTACAAAAGGCCTCTACGGGATCCCAAATTCCAAAAGAAAACAAAAGCCAAGTGGCTACATCAAAAACCCAATCCAATTTCGTTCAGAAATTTTAAATACATACCTTTTTGCCGGGCAATTCAAATTTATCTTCTGATATCAAATCAATTTCCTTTTTGCTTATAATCCCTGCATATCTTACTTAACAATAATATCTGATCATAACATTTCCAACCATTTTATACTTTTCCTCACATATGTTTCATACCTACTTCTATTCAAATTAGCTTTCTCATTTCATATGAATTCCATTCATCTTCACTTCTGAGTATTTAATTTTACCTTTCATTTATAACCGATTCATATTAGTTTCATCTTCTAATTTACATTAGTTTTTAATATGAAATCGTTTTGTCGTTAACCAAAATTTTCTCAAAATTTTCAAAACTTTTCTAACTTTTTGGAAAATTTTGGCAGAGTCTCCTTTGTACGTAGGAGCTTTTGCAATTTGACAAAAGATATAAATATATATACATCGACCCACCCGGTCGGAAAAAGAAAAACATTTCATATTTCCTATAAAAATTTTGGAAATAGATTTTATTTATTTATTTAGCATTTTAAGCAAACAACTTATTTATTTTAGCAATTAGTGCATCCAAATCCAGCCAAACGGCCTTCAGGTACCTGTACTTACTCAATTTAAATATGTAAGTGTCATATAAATAAAATCTATTAGCAATTCACTTATATTCAATAACCAAACACATGTATGTCGTAAGCAACAAGCACCAAACGCTTTCCATAAGCGATTTATATATTCTCAAACCTAATTTAATTGCTTTCAACCAATTTATAAACCATTTCATTCAATTTCAATGGTTTGCAACACAATTTCTTACATTCCATTGATTTTTAATCCAAACAAGCTCATATTCACTTCAAATGATTGAGAATCAATTTTATTTAATCTCTATTAACTCATAGCATTTTAATTACTTTTATTTACGCCGAACGACAGCCATTTTTATGCAATTTCGTCAATATTCATTTAATCGAGTATCTATTCCAGTTTATAACTACTTTAAATTAATTTTCAACTCATTTTATATTTAATTCCATTTCATTTCCAATTTATTCACCCACCATTCATTAGCTCGACACATTCATTCTTGTATACTACTAGCCATTCCCAAATTAATTTAATCCAATCTTTTATTTAATGGGCTTTCACCCTTATCCGAACCTAAGCTTCCATAAATTTTAAACTTAAGTTAATTTACTTTAATTTATTCCAACTTCAAACTTAAGTTTACTTCTATTTGATTCTCATTTAATCAACTTCCATTAAATTTAGTTAGCCCGTCCATTTTAAATTTTAATTTTTAAGTCACCTTCTTAATTTATCAAAATAATATCCAAACACATACTTAACTCATTTATACTTCAAATTAATATGCCACCGAACTTAAGTTTAGTCGGATAATCCAATTCCAATCACAGCTTTATTTTAGTTTTTTTTCTTCATCGGACTTCATCCGTTTATTATTTAACTCAATTAACCCAATTTAAAATTTTAATTTATTTACTTACTTCATTTTCGAACTTATTTTATTAATACAAGGCCGTTCTCAATTTATTTCTATTCACTTGGGTTCTGTTTTGAAATTCAAACCATGCTTATTATAATCCATTTTCATTTCATTCAACATCACTTCCATTATAACTAATTTATATTCAAATCACACTTGAATTTTATTTGTAATTCAAACCATCACATTTTCAATCCAACTCTATTTTATTTTTATTTTAAAACATCTCTTCTTACTTAATTCATTATTAGATCTAAGTCGAATTCTATTTATAATTCGAATTCATTTCCAAACCCCATTATTAACTTAGAATTCATTTATTTCAATCAGATTAAATTTTTATTAATATGTTCTATCAAATAATTATTTAGCTAATTAGCTTATTTCCAATTTTTAAATCAATATTCGATTTTATTTTAAAAACCACTTCATTAAATTTTCCTGAGTTCGAATTTTATTTTATAATTCAAGTTTGGATTCCCCTTAATTTTAAAATTTAAAAAAAATGCCTTTAAATTCGGATAATACAATTAAAATAGATTTTTAGAAAAATATATCTTATAGTTCGATGTCTCAACCATTCCATCCTTGTTCTCACAGAAATTCAATCATACGTTGATCAGGCATAGGACTAAAAATCTATAAGTACTTGGTAAACCCGTTTTCAACACCCAGTGAAAATACTTGGAAAATAATTTTATTAAAATTATAGAAAACAGTTTTTGAAAATAGAGGAAATATCTTTGGTGTGAATGCTCTGGAAATCATCACCCCCATCCATGGTCACAGTTACATTACAGGGTTACGTTGCCATCGCAGCAAAAGTCCATGCAACTGCAGGTTCTCCGCGGCCTCTCGATTACGCCATGGATCCCACACAACAGATCACAGTTACATCCAGGGTTACGTTGCCGTCATAGCAAATGTCCATGTAACTGCAGGCTCTCAACGGCCTCTGATTTTCGTTGTCGAAACGAAACCTCTCCACTCCTACATAGGTCGCAGTCTACCGATATAAAATCAAACGCAGACTGTTGGCTCTCAACAGCACACACGACTTTCGATATGTTATACCATAGGTCGCAATTACCTCCTGGGTTACGTTGCCAACGCAGCAAAAGTCCATGTAACTATTGGCTCTCAGAGGCACACACGACTTTCGCTATGGTATACTCAACTCATAATCCTCAGGAACTAGTTTTGTCCGGACTCCTCACAGGATCAACTTTAGAACCCCCCTTGGGCTCAAGGCAGCACCACCCGGTGGCACTTCTGAGAAGTTCATTTCAAAGGGGCGCCTTTTTCCCTAGAGCCATCGTCAAAAAAATTTATACTATTCACATATAGTAACTTCAACTCACACACCTAGTATGATCTCATACAAAGTTCCTCTACACAAAATAGATTATCCCAAAATCGATAATTCTCAAACTTGGCTTTCCAAATTCAATATTGATTTTACTCAAAAATCAAAAGCCTTTACAAATCCAAAGGTTCCCAAAACCTTTTCTAAAATCCTCATAAGATCCTTAATATATATATATATATATATGTATATACTCAAAAATATATATAATTTTTTAAAAAAAACTTTGGATCATTTTAAACTTGTATAAAATTCCTTTCATACTTCAAACACTTCCAAAGTCTCTTTTTCTTCCAGCAATAAATTCAACAAGGGAAGATTTATCTTATATAACAAAGATATATAACTTGTTTATTCAAAATCGAATATTCAAATTTGATTACTTTTCTCAATATCAATTTCATTCAAATCCGTACGATTTACACATATCATCCGTACGCCATACTAACCCGATCGCTCACTCGATTATACAATTTCACTTCTGAACTAGTATCGTCAACCCGACTTCCTAGTGCGGACTCAGATCTGGTTTCTTGATTAGAAACTGTCATTCTCCTTGCATAGCCATAACTATGATAGATAATATCAAGAACCAATCAACAATCCATATTCAGGTTCGCCATCGAAAATCGAGTGAAAAATCCCAACTCGGATCGATATAACTATCTCGAAATTCTATGCTCGAATCTGGATCAAATCACTATGCGAATAGAATAATATACGTACATCCTACGTATTTAACTTCATTGATTATTAGCCAAATCAATTTCCTTCCTATTTACATTTTCTTTAAATTCTATCCACATATTTACAATTGCTTCAATTCCATTGAATTATCACTTCAATTCTTATCTCAATTGGGTATTTAACCAATAACAGTTTGAACTCTGACCAGTTTATATTTAGAAAATAGATTGAATTTTAAAAAAAAAATAGATAAGTAGTCGAAAAATAATTATTAGTTCGCACAATAAATTCAAAATAGTTAACTAATTGTAAAATAGTTGGAAAGCAGTTGAATAGTTTCACAAGTTTTTAAATAATTACAAAATAGTTGTAAAATAGAAATTAGTTTGTGGAATAGTTGAAATATAGTAAATAGTTTAGAAAGCAGTTGAAAAATGGTTAAATAGCTCCAAAAGTAAATATAAAACAAGCATAAAATAATTTGGCTTTAAGAAAGAAAGGTTGTATATATTTAATAGCTTAGAAAAATAAGTTTACATGAAAACAATTATTTAAAATAGTCTAGAGTCAAACCGTTCACTTCCCCAACAATTCAACTTAAATTTCCACTTCCATTTAAATTGATCCAATTCCAATTTGAATAACCCAATTTCCATTGAAATTTATTTAATCCCAATTCAAGTTAAATCAACCCTGGTTTCTTCCCAAATTAAATCAAATTTCATTTGATTTTAATCCTATTCACTTTAATTATAATTCCAAATTATTCCAATCAATTTTGAATTATTATCAATTGAACCCATTTCAAATTCAAATCATTTCAATTTAATCCAATTCAATTTCCCATTAAAAAATTTAAACTTATACATCTTAAATCACCAATCCAGTTAATTCAAACCTAATTCAATTTTGAACTAATTCAATTTCAATCTTGAATTTTAAACTACCTCGAATTATATAAATTCGAGTTAAATTCTCAAAGGTTTGTTTATCTTTTTAAATCAAATTAACTTTTATTCAAAGTTTTTAATCAATTTAGTTTTTAAACCAAATTCCATTTTAAATTATCTTTACTTATGTATTTCAAGGTTCAATACAATTTTATTTGTTTTCAAAATTTAACTTATTATTCAGTTTCATCTTCCAGTTTGAAGCCAGTTCTTAAACAAGTTTATTTTACAATTCAGTTATTCAAATTTATTTTATTTATACAATACCATTCTCAATTTAAAGATTTTTATTAACAATAGGATGATATCATCCAATTTATTTTAAAACGTCCATCATTTTCAATTTTTAAATCTCAAACCCGTTTTGAGATCACACAAATTCCCAATTCAAATCAACCACTTAATTTTCCAAGTTAAATTTCAAGTTACTTAATCTAATCAAACTTACTCAATTTGAATTTCCGCTTCATACTTCAAAATTCTTTCCCTCTTATAAGTTCAAAACTTATATCACTTTGGGTTTTTACATCACACCTCAGGAAAAATCAAAACTCAACCTCTTAGAGTTTATTTCAAACTATCTTTGATATCATGTATATCCATACATATATACTTATTTATTTCTTGGCCCTCCCAGCCATGTTTTACAATTTTAAACCACCATTGGTTTTAAATTCAAATCAAATTTCAAACAACCCATTGTTTCCAACAAGCCCCAGTTATCCAAATAATACTTATTTATTATTTTTCATTACTTTGAAACAAAATTCCGAATTCTGGGACCAGATTTAGAATTTCATTTTCAATCCATTAAATTTTAATTCGGTTGTATTTCTGTTTCTACTTAATTTAATTCCAATTCTAGACTTCAGTTTGGTTGTGTTATATTGCTTCTTAATTTTAATTTCAATAATTAACAACCAATCACTTTGATATTTATTAGAAGGAAATATTGCTTTATATATCAAAATATATATTTTTCATATAAAATCATTTAAAATCCTTATATACGGAAATAACAAGTACGTGCTCATAAATACACACACACACACATATATATATACATATATTCAACTCATTCTAGAGCACTGTAGAATCTATTAAATGAGTAATCCCCACCAGAGCCAAGGTTCTCGCTTAACCTCGCTCTGATACCAAATGTAACGACCCGAAATTTTCACACCCGAAAATTCCAGATAGTTAAGAAAAGAAGAAAGAGATAGAGGAAGAAGAAGAAGAACAGAAACATTAACATCTCACATTCACAACGGATAAAATATAATAATAAATGATAACAGTTTACAAAAGAACACTATATCTATCGATTACATTTAATATACATCAGAGTTTCATATATATATACAGTCACTAAATATACACAATTATCATGTCTCAGATTAACAATAATATAAACACAGCTAAAATAATCTATACGCTTTTGCCATCCAGCTCATCTCCTGAGCTCCAGAACGTACCAACCTGAAAATCTGTAATACTCGATTTGACCCGAGCATTACACCAAAGTAACACCCTTGTCAGGCTGGAAACCAGCGTGAGTAAACCCAACTAATATGGAATACCAAAGCAATTAACTTATATAAAACCAGGGTAACTCGATTTAATTTACAAGTTCACCATATGTGAAAGACATCATTTATTTCACAGATAAATTTTCTAAATACCAAATATTTAGATTCAAATAGTCCAATTCTTTAAATCACTTCAGCCCAGCATATAGATTTCACATATCAATTAATAATTCCAAGTGGTTTCGGGTATTTCCTAATACCCGACTCCCGATCTTTCTGAATCCAATTTCATCTTAGAGACAACCCATTTAAGTTTAAACTATTCTAGTATCGAACCCAGAATTTATCACAAATAGACAATCCATGCTAAACAGTTCAATCCAAACATAGCATATTAAACCACATATCAGTGATATCAAATAATCCAAGACATTCAGTATACTTTAATCATCCATAAGCAAGATTAATTTGTCATACCATTTCTAATTAATTTAATGTAAATTAAATTGACTACTTTATCCATAGTAACCCTGCTTATTCAGGATTAATTAATTACAACTATTAATTAATCATTCCCTGACTTCCTCCTTAGATTCCTTAAGTAATTTGCCTTAAAATAACACAAATCGATTTATCCTTTCATTTATCACTTATTAATTCTTAATTATCTTCTTAAGTAATTTACCTTAATTATTTTTATCAAGTAATTATCCCATTGCTATTATTATTTAAACTTTAATTAGTAATTTTATCCTTTAATAACTAACTAGATCTATTTAAAGCTGAACAAGTTAATCCTTCACTTACTTCCATTAAGTGATTATCTTTTAAGTAACCATTCCTCTAGTTACTTATAATAATTAATCTCTACCTATAAATTAATTAGTCTAAATCTAATTAACTTATAACCCTTAACCTATAATTAATTAACTCTTTACCTTAACTTGATTAGTTTCTCTTTGATTGCTTAACTACTAAATAAAAAAAAATAAAATCTTAATCACCCAAACCCAAATTAATTAAAAGTTAAGTCAATTAATCAATTTCTTTATTATATCACTTTAAAATCTTATTCTATAAATCTGGAATTTAATAATCATTAATCTATAATTTAACTTAAAATCTTTACGTCTAATTTATAATAAACATTTTATTTCCTCAGTTTCTTCTTAATCACCCTATTAAATAAATTTCAAATCTGACTTGCCTGCTTAGTTCAAATAAAACATACAACTTAGATTAATATATATTAAACAACATCATTATTTAAAAGAAGGGTTTAAGAAGTTAATTTAAACCCTATCTGTAACTTCAGCTTCCCATCGCGTCTAGGCTTCAACATCAGAGGAGAGCGACTTCGATTCTTCACCATCTGAATACGTTGCGGCCACGAACTCATGCCGCAACCCACTGTTGTCACCCCAGCGCTTGCAATACCCTTAATCGCCTATGGTTGCGGCCTCGAGCTTCAAACGAGCATCACCCAAATCGAAGTCGCAACTTCCTGAACCGCGAGCCATAAATCCAATACTCATGTCGAACTCGATTTCGTGGCTCCTCGAAGTTGCCAAGATTCAAACACGGCTTCGGCCTTCCTCGACTTCGATTTTATTTTTTATTTTTTTTATTTTCGAGTTCGATCCCTTGCTTGAGAATAGAGAGAGGGGAACGGCTGATAAAAATAGATTTGGGTAGCTTCTAGCATACGCATTTATTAAATAATTTAATATTTAAAAATATCTCGTTGCATAACGCGAACCCCGAAAACCGAATCAATCATACCGACAAGCATTCATAAGGTTTCACCCACGTTCCGATCACAATGGAACGTGTTTCAGAGGCTAATTTGAACGTATGTGCGAATTACAGAATTAAACGATTGGTATTAAATTAAATCGATTAAAATAAATCTAAGCGTTTCGAGCTTCCAGGGTCAAACGACAACTCTGGTTGCTCCGAAAATTAAAATCCGATAATAACTAACTATTACGGATCCAATGGAACTGGTTTTGTCGAATTCCGAGACTGTGCCTCAGAAGGCTATTTTTAAATATCGATTTAAACGATATATTATTAAAATTGAACAAACCACTTTTAAATTAAATTTCAACCATTCTGTTATCGTCAGTATCATCATTATAAACCTTATAAGCCTTCAAATTATTTTAAACAAGCTTAGAAATTTCTGATTCAATAATTTACCCAATTTCAATTATTAAATTCAAAATTTAAACTATATAATTTAATGATTTAATTATCCAGTAAGTGTTTATATCTGAAATTCAAGTTAAAATTAACTTTTAAATATTTAAAATCAATTAATTATCCCATCTTGAATTGTTAAAAATTTCGGGTCGTCACATTTAATTCAATTAAAATTTTAATTTAAAGAAGAGGGTTTTGAATTTGAATATGAAATCAAAGTTTTAAGTTAAATTTTAAAGTAATGTTTTAAAACCTAAAGTTTTCAAATTTTTATCTGAAATAAATAAGATTAAATTTAGATAATTTAAAGTGTTTTAAATTTAAAATTGATTTCTAAATGCCTCATTTTCAAATAAGATTATTATTGTTTTGTAAAACAAATAGAAAATTTGTTTTTAAGTCATTAAAATTTGATTAATTAAAATGATTTAGTTGTGATGGTAGTTATGGTTAAATTATTATGGATATAAACTTAGGAACACTCAATATGATTTGTTAAATAAGTAAAGAGTTTAAGTAAGATTATTGTTTTCATAATTAATTAATGATTTTAAAATATAAGAAGTTAATTAATTAATTATTTAATTATTTGAAATAATTAGTTAATTATTTATTTAATTTTTAATAATCACATAATAATGAATTAATTAAGTGTAATTACTTAATGAAGTAATCAATGGTTAATATTTAAATATAACTAAGAATGAAAGTAATTAATTATGGAAGAAATTAGTAGAGGTTAGTCATGGGAGTAATTTAAGTTGAAGTGATTATTGGATAATCACCAGATGATATTAATTAAGAAATTGATTAATGTGATTGTTGAAGTTAATTAATTATGAAGTAATTAATTAATAAAAGAATTAAGGATTTGTTAATGATGGAAGTAATTACTTGTTAAGTAATTTATTAAGAGAGTAATCAAGATTTATTAGAGATAATTACTTGTTAAGTAATTAAGAGTTAATTACTTAATTATTTTAGTAAATTAATTAATGTGATTAATTAATTAATTAATTAATTTAACTTAAGATTAATTACTAAGTGTAATTAATTAAAATTGTAATTAATTAATAAAGTAATTAATTAAGGATTTATTAATTAATTTAATTGTTTAATAATTACTTAATGAAGTAATTAAGGATTAATTAACGGGATTAATTAATCAAGGATTAATATAATTAAATTAGAAGTTAATTAATCAAGAAGTTAATTAATTAAGATAAGTAATTACAAATTGTTAGTTATTGATTATGATTAATAGAATGATTAATTATAAATTAATTATTTAATTAGTTAAAGTAATTATTAATTAATAAGGATCATTTGTTAATTAATCAAGGTTGTTCAATATCAGTAATTAATTTAAGTGTGATTAATTAATTGTAATTAATTAAGGTTTAATGTAATTAGTTATAATTGATTTATGGAAGTAAATGAATGATCATTAATTATTGTAATTAATGATAGTAATTTAAGGTTAATTACTGTATATGGTTAAGGATAATTACTTGAATGTAATTAAATATAATTAATCAAGGAAGGTTAATTTGGGGAAGATCATTAGAGATGATTAATTTATTTGAAAGAAATAAATAAATAAGGATTTAAGGTTAATCCAATTGATTATGAGTAAATCAATTCTGCTTTGGACGATTGATTAATATTGGTTGATTGATTGATATTGGATGATCAATATTGATTGGTTAATATTGATGATTGATATTGGGCGATTGATTTATATTGAATGATTGATTTATATTGGATGATTTAAGTATCTATGATATGTGATATGCTTTGTGAAGATGAATGTTGTTATGAATTATCTATTGTGACAATGTGATTCATCTATCTGTTTATATATCATCCTGAATATGAATTTAATTTGTTTAAACCCTTAAGTACAACTAGGACATTAAAATGGAATTTGGTTTCGGTGAGACCAGGATCGGGTTTCCATATTTGGATAATCCGAAAACCACATCAATTCAGGTCGTGAATCCAAGTTGTAACGACTGCGATTTTTCGTTGACGAAAACCGACATCAATACGTCCACTGTATCAACTGTCGAGCAATCGAAAGCCGAAAAACCGTACCGTTAGGGTTTTAGAAAAAGAAAAAGTAGAAGAAGATAGAAAAAGATAGAACAGAACAAAAGAAATAACAGAACAACATCAGAATCTCACAATTCGCAGCGGAACAACATATAATAAATAAATGAATAATCTTTAAACAAAGAACTATATCAGTTATTACATTACATTTCATTGCATCATCAGAGTGTACAACAACAAACAACATCAACAGCGGAAAAGAAATACTATATACTAGTAATACGCCATGCCATCCATCTTGCCTCCAGCAACTCCTGAATATCCTGAATAAACCTTAACTCTTGACTGCCCGTGTGGAAATTGGTGGGCACCCAGAGTTTAGGAAGGAAAACAATAAACTCCGAGTCAGTCATGTGACTGGTGTGAGAACTCAAAACAGTTTATTTATCTTTAAAATCAAAATAGAAGAATATTTTTAAAGTCAATTCGAAATTCTTTTAAAAATGAGACTACCATAAGGCCTCCCGCACACACACACAATGCAAACGCAGAATCGGAGGAGATTTCTCCTTATGATAGTCAAAGATGCTTGATACGCATATAAAAGAAACATTTGATATTATTATTAATGCATAGTGTAGAAAACAATTTCGAAAGTAGAATATAAGTCTTAGCCAACATACGACCATTAACGTATGCCTACTATAGCTACCATGTTCAATAGCAGGTTACCGCCACATTCCATGGCAGGTTCTACAACTAAAACCGTACAAGATCGTATTGTTTCTTTGGATTTCCAACAAATGGTCAGGCCAAGGAACTTCCCATTGCCACAAGGAAACGCCTCTGGAAAGACGTCCCGAGAACCAAACCGGATCTCTGCCAACACAAGGCCGGGTTACCCCTAACTGGGTAACTACTGACATGAATATGTCATCCCCCGATCGTAACCGATCTATCCGAGGATCCTCGATTTCCAACAACCATAAAATATGCAGCAACAACATAAGTTAAATATCTGGGCTCCATACCATGATACCACCTCTATCCAGAAGGAATGACATATACTAAAGGGGCGCTACCCCCTAATAACCTTTCCGCATCCTTCCTGTTTTGACCATTTCCAGGGTGTGAGGTCCGACGAAGTCTCGTCCACAAAGCCACGCTTTATACAAAAGCCGTGCTTTAGGTCAACAAATGATCATAGAAATGATCACCAAGATAAATGATCAAATAAATGATCCTATCACAAATGATCAAACAATGATCATTTCACAGCAACACTCAGCATGCCACACTACCAAATTGGGAGTATATCACTAATAACCTTCAACTATATAACCTCTAAGCTCGTACGTCTCAGGGAAGGGTGTTAAGCTAAGAGAATAAATTCTCCTCCACCAACAGAAATATATTTGAAAGAAATCGGCTTTATATCTCAATTTGTAATGTCAGACATACAATCCATACAAGTCTATTCCGGGCTTGAACAGAACCGAAGGCACTTACAAAGAAGTCCTTGCAATCCGAATATTCACTAATCACGACCGGACTTCCCGTCACTAAGGGTGATAAAACCTCTATATCGGAGATCAGCCGATGTAGAGTAACTCGACGGTAATCCTTCCGTTTTCACAAATACCCGGTCTTCAACACCGGTCATCAAATGCAATCCATAATGGCGTATTCACATACTCGGAATGGGTTATACGACCCCAAAGTCCTTTCCCGGCTAACCTGAATAGTGAGCGCTTATTCAAAAATAAGTGTGGCATTCAAATTCAAGCAATTCACAACAAATACCTATTTAAAGGTAAATATTGATAGTCGAATTATTTAACTATCAATAGGCGTGTTCAACATCACCAAATCCAAATAATTTTCCAAATTATTTATTTTCAAAAAAAATATCTTTTCTAGATATATATTTTCCATACTTCAACCATTTGAAAACAATTTTTTTTCAAATCCCCTTTCACTTTTACCACTTTTGACAACAAATTTCAAACATTTTCCTTACGCGAAATACTTTCATTCCAACATGGTTCATTTAAACCAATTAAATAAATCCTTAACGATTTACTTTATATTTACGTTCCAAATCCGTAAATTAATTCCCACACTTCAAAAATAAATCAACATTTATTTTTAAACAAATTCCCCTTTTCATTTATAAATTCCATTGTGAATTTACATTCCAAAATATTTATGAATATACGATTCCAATTATTCATTTTCAATTTATCTTCAAAAAGATAAATTCTCAAAACATTTCGTTTCACATTGGAAAAACATTTCCATACTTATTTATTAATAAGTAATTCACAAATCCATTTATTTTCAATACTAAGAAAATATTCCATATACTTAATATCGAAATTAAGTATATATTTCAATCTTTAAGGAAAACATTCACTTAACACATTTATTTGGGCTAAAACGAATGTTGCGTAAAACATCGTTACTACGACCCAAAATCACTAGTATAGGGATTCGAAATTTAGATAGATATATAAATCCCAATACTATACAAAACATTTCCTTTCGGAAACCATTTACTATAACAACAGTCTTATAGTCCATCATTTCCTTCTATTTCTCGAAAACGTCTATTTCAACAATAAATGTTGAAATCTATGTATTCGATTCATAATACATTTTAAAACATCGTTAAAACGATTAACTTCATTTTATAATATTCATTTTTTTGCCAAACATGACCAATTTATTCAATAATGTATTCACTGTCCAAAATCGTGAATAAATTTCCTTTAATAAACTTCAATATTCGATTTATCAAATTCAATTGATTTCGAATTCATAAACAATGTTTATGAATTCCATTTCTATTTATAAGCTTCGATTTATAAATCTCATTACTAACCAATTCCATTTATATCTCATTTAAATGCCAAAATCCGATTTATAAGATAATTACTTATAAATCTTCGATTTCACCAAATCTATTCATTTTATAACTTCACAATTTATAAATCTATAAATTCTCATTCACTTATGAATCCATTATACTTCATTTTTAACACTTATAAAAAAACTTCATTTCATAATTCCAATATTTTTAATTTATAAATATCCATTTTATAAATCTTTTATAAAAATTGTTTGTAATAGTCTTAAAATTCCAATTTAAACCATTTCATAAATTTATTAACTATTTATTTCAAAAATCACTTTTCACTTTCATTTCATAAGAATCATACTTTTATAACATTAAAATTTTAACGTTTATCTATTTTTAACAATTCAAAATTTAATAAAACGTATATTTTTGAAAATCACTTTAAAATTCCTTTTAAAACCAAAAATCATTATTTTAAAACTTCAAAAATGGATCCGATGATGCAACAACACCAAATAGTCAATCACGACATCCAAATATCATATATCGATATGATAATCAACAAATATCAAAATATCTGTAAATAAATCAACACAGTTGAGGAATCCAGTTGGATCCCTCCAACCTGTTTCCCTGCATCCAAAATCATTAGCACAATACCAATTCCGCTCCAGTACGGAATTATCGCGGTATATGGGATTTATAAAATATTATCCGTTTAATAGACGGCGCAATAGGGTCTCATCCGCTATACAATGCGGGAAATCAACAACTGCAATATATACATATGCCAATATATATATATATATATTGCTATTATATATAATACCAATTTCACATACGGTGAAATATTCGCGGTATATGTTTTTAATAAATAACCTCCGCTTACTAACGGCGCATAATGTCTATTTTAACAATAAATAGATAACAATCATCATTCAAACATGCATTCAATAATTTTAAATCTAACTATTTTAAAATAAAATCGAAACCGATTTGATTGAGTGAGAAGTTCTCACCTTGATTTCAATTTCGTTTTAGCGATTTATTTCGAATAAAATTAAACGGATGTTTAATTTTACCTGAAATTATCACTAACTCCAAACGACTCCAATCCAATTCCATCGCGTAGTGCTCGTCCATACGATTCCAACACAAAAAATTTCATCGAATTCCGACCTAGTAGCAAGAAGTTATACATTTTTAAACATTACACGATTTATAATATATTTAAATTACAATTTTATTTAACCTCTTGTATCCTAGGCCGTTGATTTCACATTGGATGATCCAGGCCGCACCCCCAAGCTTCTCTCCCACGCACGAAAAAAACTCCCCAGGTAATACACGTAACAAGCAACCCATAGTTCACGAACTAGGGCTTAAGGCCGCGACCCACTCGAGCAACGTGAAGCCGATCAGGAGCCACCATTGCGAAGCTCGTCGCAAGCACCATACTCGGCTCAAAAGGCATGAAGCTCGGCCTCCATCTTGGCACACATTTCGAGGCCGATCGTATGGCCTTTGCAAACACTTTTCCGTTGATCGAAAGCTCCAAACACGATCATGACCGTTGAACTACTAGATCTCATTGTCGTCTACAACTTTCATGTTGAAAGTTTGTTGAATCGTTGCATGGATTTGAAGAAAAGAGGAGGAGAAGATGATTGAATTCGGCCATTGAATATGATGGAGGCGGCCTGCAGTTTTATTGAAACCCTAGCCTTATTTTGATGCAAATGAGAAAAGTGAAGGGCTTATATAGAAAATTCGCACGACACTATTCATCCCGGATTTTCCGAACTCCAAACGAAGTGTGCCGACTGGCGTTTCTAAGGTTTATCCCGCGTTCCGAACACAATGGAATGTGTTTCGGGAGCTAATTCGGTCATCTGTGCGGGTTATGGCAATAAACGTTCAATTTAAATTTAAACCGATTAAACGATTTTCTAGGTGTTTTAGCTTGCACCGGACAAACGGTAAATCCGATTGACTTGAAATTTGAAACCATACAATAATATAACATTATGGATCCGATGAAATTGGTTTCGTCGAAATCCGAGACTTTTTGAAAAATGGCTATTTTAACTCACCAAATTAATATTAAAACAGTTTCGATGCGTTTCGAGCTGCCACGGTCAAACGACAACTCCGATTGCTACGAAAATTGAAATCCGATAATAATTAATTATTACGGAACTAATGGAACTAGTTTCGTCCAATTCTGAGACTGTTCAAAAATTGGCTAATTTCACTAGTCGATTAAATATTAAAATATTCAATTTTCACAATTTAACTTTTAATTCGATTTTAAAAGTTCTAAAATATCATTCTAACTCCAACATGATCAAATAAAATTTTACAAATCAATTTTAATCATATTTAACCCTATTTTCAATTATTTCTGTAATTTCAACTATTAAATTATTGGTTTAATTATTCAATTAAATCCAATTATTCGAAATAAAATTTATTCGACTTATAAATTCACTTATTAATATTTAAAATTAATTAAATATTCAAATTTAAATTATCAAAAATTCTGGGTCGTTACAATCTTCCCCCCTTAAAAGAATTTCGTCCTCGAAATTAGCAAGCAAGAGAAATTGCGGAATTCGTTAACTTTTCAAAATCCATAGTTAAACTTCTTACAATACTTTACTAAGTTTTGAAATCATACTTAGTTATCCTTTTCAAAACCAATTACACCGTTTAACTTCCAATTCCAAGTTAAGGTTTTCAAAACTTTCCAATTTTTCTCAAAAATATTCTAACGCCTTAAATTTTCGGAAAAATTCGCCATAGTCTCCTTTGCGCGGCTCGATCCGAAAAAAATGACAGTATATATATCACAAATATACATCTCATCAAGTGATGAGGCATCCCGCAGGGAAAAAAGTGTAAAAGTACGATATGTAATCCGAGATATGTACCTTATTTATTATTAGCGAGCATATACGGCTAATATAGCACGACAGCGAGCTCCAAATGCGAAGCAAACGTGATCCGCACCTACTAAACACTCAACAACAACATGAGAATTATGCACATATGAAAATAGTATCGATATACAACATATAGCAACATAACAACTACATATGCCAACATAGCAAATGCAACAAAACAACAAATGCAGACATCAACCAACTATCATGCATAACCAAATAAATATTCATTCATATTCTCATTAATATTCAATGAATTGGTTTTCAATTTAAATCACACTTGATATATTTACATTGGATTTACTAGCATTCATTCATATTAAATTTTTAATTAGTTTGCATTCACTAATTAAATCCAATATTCAATTCAATTCAAATTTATTTACTTCTAATTTGAATTCAATTTCTTTAGCTTCTAATTTTGCTAATTCAATTTCATTAATACTTAATGAATTATATACAATCAACTAATAATCATATAACAACCAATGTATATTCAACACAACCAAATTATTCACTTTACATTCAATTTGGTTCAACACTTTTAATTCAAATTGGATCATATTAAATTGACTTCCATTCAATTTGTTCAACTTCCAATAACATTAGCTTTTAATGAACTATCACTTATATATTCATTATTTCATATCAATTGTTTACATTTAATTGATTAACATTCAATCCATTTATCAATTCAATTGCTAATTCCTTTAACAATTTAAAGTTGAATTTCATTTATATAACTCAAGTTCACATTCTTAATGACTTCATTTCATTAATTCACTTATTAATTTACTTTGACACCAAAATTCAACTTCATTCAACATCACTTAAGTTATATTTCATTCCAAACACCTTTTTTTAAATTTAACTTAAGTTTTCACTTATAAATCCGATTCAAATTCCAATCCTATTTAACTTTTTACCAAAGCTAAATTTATCAACTCCTATCATAAGTTCAAAACTTATTTCACTTATATTCATCATCTTATAAGTTATACAACTTATATTCAACAATTACTACTTGGATTTTATTGATTTACTTATACTTCCTTTAATTTAACTTCATCCTTTAAGTTAAATTCATTCTATCAAAACTCAAATTGTATAAGTTATCAACTCATTTATCATTCCCAAATTACTATGGTAGCAAATCTATCACATGGAGACTCGAAAATGATACTAATGATGCTGCAGTCACCACCCCTATTATTTCCCAGTAACAATAGTGAATTCAGTGCTTAATATTCTTTCAAAAAATTTCCTTTCATTTATAAATGACATTTATAAATCTTTTTCTTATAGAGTTTCACTTTATATATATAAGTTTATTTCGCAATTGTACATCATATTAATTATAGTTCCATACTTATAATTCAATTGCGTATACAGTTATTCTTTTACAATAAGTTTTATTTAACTTATTCAAACAACTTATTCAACAACCAAACAATCAACTTATATACACTTTAATAATTCCGAAAAATTATTCCTTTATATACAAAATATAATCAAGGCAAAATTATTTCATTTACCTAATTAAAACAATACTGTGTCGAATTGTTCTATTCAAGTATTTAGAGATCCCTATCAACACGTTAATTACTCGTGTTGACCATAATCCAAATACCACTCAACAAACCAATCATCACAATATAAAACAATTTATATTCACTAACAAATACGCGCTCGTATCTATTATTACACTCAAACTCATTCTAGAGTACTAAAGACTCTATCTCTAATGAGTAATACCCAACAGAGCCATGGTTGTCGCTTAACCATAAGCTCTGATACCAAATGTAACGACTGTGATTTTTCGTTGACGAAAACCGACATCAATACGTCCACTGTATCAACTGTCGAGCAATCGAAAGCCGAAAAATCGTACCGTTAGGGTTTTAGAAAAAGAAAACGTAGAAGAAGATAGAAAAAGATAGAACAGAACAGAAGAAATAACAGAACAACATCAGAATCTCACAATTCGCAGCGGAAAAACATATAATAAATAAATGAATAATCTTTAAACAAAGAACTATATCAGTTATTACATTACATTACATTTCATTACATCATCAGAGTGTACAACAACAAACAACATCAACAGCGAAAAAGAAATACTATATACTAGTAATACGCCATGCCATCCATCTTGCCTCCAGCAACTCCTGAATATCCTGAATAAACCTTAACTCTTGACTGCCCGTGTGGAAATTGGTGGGCACCCAGAGTTTGGGAACGAAAACAATAAACTCCGAGTCAGTCATGTGACTGGTGTGAGAACTCAAAACAGTTTATTTATCTTTAAAATCAAAATAGAAGAATATTTTTAAAGTCAATTCGAAATGCTTTTAAAAATGAGACTACCATAAGGCCTCCCGCACACACACACAATGCAAACGCAGAATCGGAGGAGATTTATCTTATGATAGTCAAAGATGCTTGATACGCATTAAAAAGAAACATTTGATATTATTATTAGTGCATAGTGTAGAAAACAATTTCGAAAGTAGAATATAAATCTTAGCCAACGTACGACCATTATCATATGCCTACTATAGCTACCATGTTAAATAGCAGGTTACCGCTACATTCCATGGCAGGTTCTACAACTAAAACCGTACAAGATCGTATTGTTTCTTTGGATTTCCAACAAATGGTCAGGCCAAGGAACTTCCCATTGCCACATGGAAATGCCTCTGGAAAGACGTCCCGAGAACCAAACCGGATCTTTGCCAACACAAGGCCGGGCTACCCCTAACTGGGTAACTACTGACACGAATATGTCATCCCCCGATCGTAACCGATCTATCCGAGGATCCTCGATTTCCAACAACCACAAAATATGCAGCAACAACATAGGTTAAATATCTGGGCTCCATACCATGATACCACCTCTATCCAGAAGGAATGACATACACTAAAGGGGCGCTACCCCCAAATAACCTTGCCGCATCCTTCCTGTTTTGACCATTTCCGGGGTGTGAGGTCCGACGAAGTCTCGTCCACAAAGCCACGCTTTATACAAAAGCCGTGCTTTAGGTCAACAAATGATCATAGAAATGATCACCAAGATAAATGATCAAATAAATGATCCTATCACAAATGATCAAACAATGATCATTTCACAACAACACTCAGCATGCCACACTACCAAATTGGGAGTATATCACTAATAACCTTCAACTATATAACCTCTAAGCTCGTACGTCTCAGAGAAGGGTGTTAAGCTAAGAGAATAAATTTTCCGCCACCAACAGAAATATATTTGAAAGAAATCAGCTTTATATCTCAATTTGTAATGTCAGACATACAATCCATACAAGTCTGTTCCGTGCTCGAACAGAACCGAAGACACTTACAAAGAAGTCCTTGCAATCCGGATATTCACTAATCACGACCGGACTTCCCGTCACTAAGGGTGATAAAACCTCTATATCGGAGATCAACCGATGTAGAGTAACTCGACGGTAATCCTTCCATTTTCACAAATACCCGGTCTTCAACACCGTTCATCAAATGCAATCCATAACGACGTATTCACATACCCGGAATGGGTTATACGACCCCAAGGTCCTTTTCCGGCTAACCCGAATAGTGAGCGCTTATTCAAAAATAAGTGTGGCATTCAAATTCAAGCAATTCACAACAAATACCTATTTAAAGGTTAATATTGATAGTCGGATTATTTATCTATCAATAGGCGTGTTCAACATCACCAAATCCAAATAATTTTCCAAATTATTTATTTTCAAAAAAAATATCTTTACTAGATATATATTTTCCACACTTCAACCATTTGAAAAAAAAAAATTTCAAATCCCTTTTCACGTTTACCACTTTTGACAACAAATTTCAAACATTTTCCTTACGCGAAATACTTTCATTTCAACATGGTTCATTTAAACCAATTAAATAAATCCTTAACGATTTACTTTATATTTACGTTCCAAATCCGTAAGTTAATTCCCACACTTCAAAAATAAATCAACATTTATTTTTAAACAAATTCCCCTTTTCATTTATAAATTCCATAGTGAATTTACATTCCAAAATATTTATGAATATACGATTTCAATTATTCATTTTCAATTTATCTTCAAAAAGATAAATTCTCAAAACATTTCGTTTCACATTGGAAAAACATTTCCATACTTATTTATTAATAAGTAATTCACAAATCCATTTATTTTCAGTACTTAGAAAATTTCCATATACTTAATATCGAAATTAAGTATATATTTCATTCTTTAAGGAAAACATTCACTTAACACATTTATTTGGGCTAAAACGAATGTTGCGTAAAACATCGTTACTACGACCCAAAATCACTAGTATAGGGATTCGAAATTTAGATAGATATATAAATCCCAATACTATACAAAACATTTCCTTTCGGAAACCATTTACTATAACAACAGTGTTATAGTACATCGTTTCCTTCTATTTCTCGAAAACGTCTATTTCAACAATAAATGTTGAAATCTATGTATTCGATTCATAATACACTTTAAAACATCGTTAAAACGATTATCTTCATTTTATAATATTCATTTTTTTGCCAAACATGACCAATTTATTCAATAATGTATTCACTGTCCAAAATCGTGAATAAATTTCCTTTAATAAACTTCAATATTTGATTTATCAAATTCAATTGATTTCGAATTCATAAACAATGTTTATGAATTCCATTTCTATTTATAAGCTTCGACTTATAAATCTCATTACTAACCAATTCCATTTATATCTCATTTACATGCCAAAACCCGATTTATAAGATAATTACTTATAAATCTTCTATTTCACCAAATCTATTCATTTTATAACTTCACAATTTATAAATCTATAAATTCTCATTCACTTATGAATCCATTATACTTCATTTTTAACACTTATAAAAAACTTCGTTTTATAATTCCAATATTTTTAATTTATAAATATACATTTTATAAATCTTTTATAAAAATTGTTTGTAATGGTCCAAAAATTCCAATTTAAACCATTTCATAAATTTATTAACTATTTATTTCAAAAATCACTTTTCACTTTCATTTCACAAGAATCATACTTTTATAACATTAAAATTTTAACGTTTATCTATTTTTAACAATTCAAAATTTAATAAAACGTATATTTTTGAAAATCACTTTAAAATTCCTTTTAAAACCAAAAATCATTATTTTAAAACTTCAAAAATGGATCCGATGATGCAACAGCACCAAATAGTCAATCACGACATCCAAATATCATATAGCGATATGATAATCAACAAATATCAAAATATCTGTAAATAAATCAATACAGTTGAGGAATCCAGTTGGATCCCTCCATCCTGTTTCCCTGCATCCAAAAACATTAGCACAATACCAATTCCGCTCCAGTACGGAATTATCGCGGTATATGGGATTTATAAAATATTATCCGTTTAATAGACGGCGCAATAGGGTCTCATCCGCTATACAATGCGGGAAATCAACAACTGCAATATATACATATGCCAATATATATATATATATATTGCTATTATATATAATACCAATTTCACATACGGTGAAATATTTGCGGTATATGTTTTTAATAAATAACCTCCGCTTACTAACGGCGCATAATGTCTATTTTAACAATAAATAGATAACAATCATCATTCAAACATGCATTCAATAATTTTAAATCTAACTATTTTAAAATAAAATCGAAACCGATTCGATTGAGTGAGAAGTTCTCACCTTGATTTCAATTTCGTTTTAGCGATTTATTTCGAATAAAATTTAACGGACGTTTAATTTTACCCGAAATTCTCACTAACTCCAAACGACTCCAATCCAATTCCATCGCGTAGTTCTCGTCCATACGATTCCAACGCAAAAAATTTCATCGAATTCCGACCTCGTAGCAAGAAGTTATACATTTTTAAACATTGCACGATTTATAATATATTTAAATTACAATTTTATTTAACCTCTTATATCCTAGGCCGTTGATTTCACATTGGATGATCCAGGCCGCACCCCCAAGCTTCTCTCCCACGCACAAAAAAAACTCCCCAGTTAATACACACAACAAGCAACCCATAGTTCACGAACTAGGGCTTAAGGCCGCGACCCACTCGAGCAACCTGAAGCCGATCAGGAGCCACCATTGCGAAGCTCGTCGCAACCACCATACTCGGCTCAAAAAGCATGAAGCTCGGCCTCCATATTGGCACGCATTTCGAGGCCGACCATATGGACTTTGCAGTCACTTTCCCGTTGATCGAAAGCTCCAAACACGATCATGACCGTTGAACTACTAGATCCCATTGTCGTCTACAACTTTCATGTTGAAAGTTTGTTGAATCGTTGTACGGATTTGAAGAAAAGAGGGGGAGAAGATGATTGAATGTCGGCCATTGAATATGATGGAGGCGGCCTGCAGTTTTATGAAACCCTAGCCTTGTTTTGATGCAAATGAGAAAAGTGAAGGGCCTATATAGAAAATTCGCGCGACACTATTCATCCCGGATTTTCCGAACTCCAAACGAAGCGTGCCGGTTGGCGTTTCTAAGGTTTACCCCACGTTTCGAACGCAATGGAATGTGTTTCGGGAGCTAATTCGGTCATCTGTGCGAGTTATGGCAATAAACGTTCAATTTAAATTTAAACCGATTAAACGATTTTCTAGGCGTTTTAGCTTGCACCGGACAAACGGTAAATCCGATTGACTTGAAATTTGAAACCATACAATAATATCACATTACGGATCCGATAAAACTAGTTTCGTTGAAATCCGAGACTTTTTGCAAAATGGCTATTTTAACTCGCCAAATTAATATTAAAACAATTTCGATGCGTTTCGAGCTGCCACTGTCAAACGACAACTCAGATTGCTATGAAAATTGAAATCCGATAATAACTAATTATTATGGATCCAATGGAACTGATTTCGTCCAATTCTGAGACTGTTCAAAAATTGGCTAATTTCACTAGTCGATTAAATATTAAAATATTCAATTTTCACAATTTAACTTTTAATTCGATTTTAAAAGTTCTAAAATTTCATTCTAACTCCAACATGATTAAATAAAATTTTACAAATCAATTTTAATCATATTTAACCCTATTTTCAATAATTTCTGTAATTTCAACTATTAAATTATCGGTTTAATTATTCAATTAAATCCAATTATTCGAAATAAAATTTATTCGACTTATAAATTCACTTATTAATATTTAAAATTAATTAAATATTCAAATTTAAATTATCAAAAATTCTGGGTCGTTACAATCTTCCCCTCTTAAAAGAATTTCGTCCTCGAAATTAGCAAGCAAGAGAAATTACGGAATTCATTAACTTTTCAAAATCCATAGTTAAACTTCTTACAATACTTTACTAAGTTTTCAAATCATACTTAGTTATCCTTTTCAAAGACAATTACATCGTTTGACTTCCAGTTCCAAATCAAAGTTAAAGTTTTCAAAACTTTCCAATTTTTCTCAAAAATATTCTTACGCCTTAAATTTTCGAAAAAATTCGCCATAGTCTCCTTTGCACGGCTCGATCCGAAAAAAATGACAGTATATATATCACAAATATACATCTCATCAAGTGATGAGGCATCCTGCAGGGAAAAAAGTGTAAAAGTACGATATGTAATCCGAGATATTTACCTTATTTATTATTAGCGAGCATATACGGCCAATATAGCACGAAAGCGAGCTTCAAATGCGAAGCAAACGCGATCCGCACCTACTAAACACTCAACAACAACATGAGAATCATGCATATATGAAAATTGTATTAATATACAACATATAGCAACATAACAACTACATATGCCAACATAGCAAATGCAACAAAACAACAAATGCAGACATCAACCAACTATCATCCATAACCAAATAAATATTCATTCATATTCTCATTAATATTCAATGAATTGTTTTTCAATTTAAATCACATTTGATTTATTTACATTGGATTTACTAACATTCATTCATATTCAATTTTAATTAGTTTGCATTCACTAATTAAATCCAATTCATATTCAATTCTATTCAAATTTATTTACCTCTAATTTGAATTCAATTTCTTTAGCTTCTAATTTTGCTAATTCAATTTCATTAATACTTAATGAATTATATACAATCAACTAATAATCATATAACAACCAATGTATATTCAACACAACCAAATTATTCACTTTACATTCAATTTGGTTCAACACTTTTAATTCCAATTGGATCATATTAAATTGACTTTCATTCAATTTATTCAACTTCCAATAACATTAGCTTTTAATGAATTATCACTTATATATTCATTATTTCATATCAATTGTTTACATTTAATTTATTAACATTCAATCCATTTATCAATTCAATTGCTAATTCCTTTAACAATTTAAAGTTGAATTTCATTTATATAACTCAAGTTCACATTCTTAATGACTTCATTTCATTAATTCACTTATTAATTTACTTTGACACCAAAATTCAACTTCATTCAACATCACTTAAGTTATATTTCATTCCAAACACCTTTTGTTTAATTTAAATTAAGTTTTCACTTATAAATCCAATTCAAATTCCAATCCTATTTAACTTTTTACCAAAGCTAAATTTATCAACTCCTATCATAAGTTCAAAACTTATTTCACTTATATTCATCATCTTATTATAAGTTATACAGCTTATATTCAACAATTACTACTTGGATTTTATTGATTTACTTATACTTCCTTTAATTTAACTTCATCCTTTACGTTAAATTCATTCTATCAAAACTCAAATTGTATAAGTTATCAACTCATTTATCATTCCTAAATTATTATGGTAGCAAATCTATCACATGGAGACTCGAAAATGATACTGATGATGCTGCAGTCACCACCCTTATTATTTCCCAGTAACAATAGTGAATTAAGTGCTTAATATTCTTTCAAAAAATTTCCTTTCATTTATAAATGACATTTATAAATCTTTTTCTTATAGAGTTTCACTTTATATTAATTATAGTTCCATACTTATAATTCAATTGCTTATACAATTATTCTTTTACAATAAGTTTTATTTAACTTATTCAAACAACTTATTCAACAACCAAACAATCAACTTATATACACTTTAATAATTCCGAAAAATTATTCCTTTATATACAAAATATAATCAAGGTAAAATTATTTCATTTACCCAATTAAAACAATACTAACTCGTGTTGACCAAAATCCAAATACCACTCAACAAACCAATCATCACAATATAAAACAATTTATATTCACTAACAAATACGCGCTCGTATCTATTATTACACTCAAACTCATTCTAGAGTACTACTGACTCTATCTCTAATGAGTAATACCCAACAGAGCCATGGTTGTCGCTTAACCATAAGCTCTGATACCAAATGTAACGACTTTAATTTTTCGTTGACGAATACCGACATCAATACGTCCACTATATCAACTGTCGAGCAATCGAAAGCCGAAAAACCGTACCGCTAGGGTTTTAGAAAAAGAAAAAGTAGAAGAAGATAGAAAAAGATAGAACAGAACAGAAGAAATAACAGAACAAGATCAGAATCTCACAATTCGCAGCGGAACAACATATATTAAATAAATGAATAATCTTTAAACAAAGAACTATATCAGTTATTACATTACATTGCATTTCATTACATCATCAGAGTGTACAACAACAAACAACATCAACAGCGGAAAAGAAATACTATATACTAGTAAAATGCCATGCCATCCATCTTGCCTCCAGCAACTCCTGAATATCCTGAATAAACCTTAACTCTTGACTGCCCGTGTGGAAATTGGTGGGCACCCAGAGTTTAGGAAGGAAAACAATAAACTCTGAGTCAGTCATGTGATTGGTGTGAGAACTCAAAACAGTTTATTTATCTTTAAAATCAAAATAGAAGAATATTTTTAAAGTCAATTCGAAATGCTTTTAAAAATGAGACTACCATAAGGCCTCCCGCACACACACAATGCAAACGCAGAATCGGAGGAGATTTCTCCTTATGATAGTCAAAGATGCTTGATACGCATTAAAAAGAAACATTTGATATTATTATTAGTGCATAGTGTAGAAAACAATTTCGAAAGTAGAATATAAATCTTAGCCAACATACGACCATTATCGTATGCCTACTATAGCTACCATGTTCAATAGCAGGTTACCACCACATTCCATGGCAGGTTCTACAACTAAAACCGTACAAGATCGTATTGTTTCTTTGGATTTCCAACAAATGGTCAGGCCAAGGAACTTCCCATTGCCACATGGAAACGCCTCTGGAAAGACGTCCCGAGAACCAAACCGGATCTCTGCCAACACAAGGCCGGGTTACCCCTAACTGGGTAACTACTGACACGAATATGTCATCCTCCGATCGTAACCGATCTATCCGAGGATCCTCGATTTCCAACAACCACAAAATATGCAGCAATAACATAGGTTAAATATCTGGGCTACATACCATGATACCACCTCTATCCAGAAGGAATGAAATACACTAAAGGGGCGCTACCCCCTAATAACCTTGCCGCATCCTTCTTGTTTTGACCATTTCCGGGGTGTGAGGTCCGACGAAGTCTCGACCACAAAGCCACGCTTTATACAAAAGCCGTGGTTTAGGTCAACAAATGATCATAGAAATGATCACCAAGATAAATGATCAAATAAATGATCCTATCACAAATGATCAAACAATGATCATTTCACAGCAACACTCAGCATGCCACACTACCAAATTGGGAGTATATCACTAATAACCTTCAACTATATAACCTCTAAGCTCGTACGTCTCAGAGAAGGGTGTTAAGCTAAGAGAATAAATTCTCCGCCACCAACAGAAATATATTTGAAAGAAATCAGCTTTATATCTCAATTTGTAATGTCAGACATACAATCCATACAATTCTGTTCCGGGCTCGAATAGAACCGAAGGCACTTACAAAGAAGTCCTTGCAATCCAGATATTCACTAATCACGACCGGACTTCCCGTCACTAAGGGTGATAAAACCTCTATATCGGAGATCAGCCGATGTAGAGTAACTCGACGGTAATCCTTCCGTTTTCACAAATACCCGATCTTCAACACCGGTCATCAAATGCAATCCATAACGACGTATTCACATACTCGGAATGGGTTATACGACCCCAAGGTCCTTTCCCGGCTATCCCAAATAGTGAGCGCTTATTCAAAAATTAGTGTGGCATTCAAATTCAAGCTATTCACAACAAATACCTATTTAAAGGTAAATATTGATAGTCGGATTATTTAACTATCAATAGGCGTGTTCAACATCACCAAATCCAAATATTTTTCCAAATTATTTATTTTCAAAAAAAATATCTTTACTAGATATATATTTTCCACACTTCAACCATTTGAAAACAATTTTTTTTCAAATCCCTTTTCACCTTTACCACTTTTGACAACAAATTTCAAACATTTTCCTTACGCGAATACTTTCATTTCAACATGGTTCATTTAAACCAATTGAATAAATCCTTAACGATTTACTTTATATTTACATTCCAAATCCGTAAATTAATTCCCACACTTCAAAAATAAATCAACATTTATTTTTAAACAAATTCCCCTTTTCATTTATAAATTCCATAGTGAATTTACATTCCAAAATATTTATGAATATACGATTTCAATTATTCATTTTCAATTTATCTTCAAAAAGATAAATTCTCAAAACATTTCGTTTCACATTGGAAAAACATTTCCATACTTACTTATTAATAAGTAATTCACAAATCCATTTATTTTCAATACTTAGAAAATATTCCATATACTTAATATCGAAATTAAGTATATATTTCATTCTTTAAGGAAAACATTCACTTAACACATTTATTTGGGCATAACGAATGTTGCGTAAAACATCGTTACTACGGCCCAAAATCACTAGTATAGGGATTCGAAATTTAGATAGATATATAAATCCCAATACTATACAAAACATTTCCTTTCGGAAACCATTTACTATAACAACAGTGTTATAGTCCATCATTTCCTTCTATTTCTCGAAAACGTCTATTTCAACAATAAATGTGGAAATCTATGTATTCGATTCATAATACATTTTAAAACATCATTAAAACGATTAACTTCATTTTATAATATTCATTTTTTTTGCCAAACATGACCAATTTATTCAATAATGTATTCACTGTCCAAAATCGTGAATAAATTTCCTTTAATAAACTTCAATATTCGATTTATCAAATTCAATTGATTTCGAATTCATAAACAATGTTTATGAATTCCATTTCTATTTATAAGCTTCGATTTATAAATCTCATTACTAACCAATTCCATTTATATCTCATTTAAATGCCAAAATCCGATTTATAAGATAATTACTTATAAATCTTCTATTTCACCAAATCTATTCATTTTATAACTTCACAATTTATAAATCTATAAATTCTCATTCACTTATGAATCCATTATACTTCATTTTTAACACTTATAAAAAAACTTCGTTTTATAATTCCAATATTTTTAATTTATAAATATCCATTTTATAAATCTTTTATAAAAATTGTTTGTAATAGTCCAAAAATTCCAATTTAAACGATTTCATAAATTTATTTACTATTTATTTCAAAAATCACTTTTCACTTTCATTTCATAAGAATCATACTTTTATAACATTAAATTTTTAACGTTTATCTATTTTTAACATTTCAAAATTTAATAAAACGTATATTTTTGAAAATCACTATAAAATTCCTTTTAAAACCAAAAATCATTATTTTAAAACTTCAAAAATGGATCCGATGATGCAACAACACCAAATAGTCAATCACGACATCCAAATATCATATATCGATATGATAATCAACAAATATCATCTGTAAATAAATCAATACAGTTGAGGAATCCAGTTGGATCCCTCCAACCTGTTTCCCTGCATCCAAAAACATTAGCACAATACCAATTCCGCTCCAGTACGGAATTATCGCGGTATATGGGATTTATAAAATATTACCCGTTTAATAGACGGCGCAATAGGGTCTCATCCGCTATACAATGCGGGAAATCAACAACTGCAATATATACATATGCCAATATATATATATTGCTACTATATATAATACCAATTTCACATACGGTGAAATATTCGCGGTATATGTTTTTAATAAATAACCTCCGCTTACTAACGGCGCATAATGTCTTTTTTAACAATAAATAGATAACAATCATCATTCAAACATGCATTCAATAATTTTAAATCTAACTATTTTAAAATAAAATAGAAACCGATTTGATTGAGTGAGAAGTTCTCACCTTGATTTCAATTTCGTTTTAGCGATTTATTTCGAATAAAATTAAATGGACGTTTAATTTTACCCGAAATTCTCACTAACTCCAAACGACTCTAATCCAATTCCATCGCGTAGTGCTCGTCCATACGATTCCAACGCAAAAAATTTCATCGAATTCCGACCTCGTAGCCAGAAGTTATACATTTTTAAACATTACACGATTTATAATATATTTAAATTACAATTTTATTTAACCTCTTATATCCTAGGCCGTTGATTTCACATTGGATGATCCAGGCCGCAACCCCAAGCTTCTCTCCCATGCACTAAAAAAACACCCCAGGTAATACACGCAACAAGCAACCCATAGTTCACGAACTAGGGCTTAAGGCCGCGACCCACTCGAGCAACGTGAAGCCGATCAAAAGCCACCATTGCGAAGCTCGTCGCAAGCACCATACTCGGCTCAAAAAGCATGAAGCTCGGCCTCCATATTGGCACGCATTTCGAGGCTGATTGTATGGCCTTTGCAGTCACTTTCCCGTTGATCGAAAGCTCCAAACACGATCATGACCGTTGAACTACTAGATCTCATTGTCGTCTACAACTTTCATGTTGAAAGTTTGTTGAATCGTTGCACGGATTTGAAGAAAAGAGGGGGAGAAGATGATTGAATGTTGGCCATTGAATATGATGGAGGCGGCCTGCAGTTTTATTGAAACCCTTGCCTTGTTTTGATGTAAATGAGAAAAGTGCAGGGCTTATATAGAAAATTCGCGCGACACTATTCATCCCGGATTTTCCGAACTCCAAACGAAGCATGCCGGTTGGCGTTTCTAAGGTTTACCCCGCGTTCTGAACGCAATGGAATGTGTTTTGGGAGCTAATTCGGTCATCTGTGCGAGTTATGGCAATAAACGTTCAATTTAAATTTAAACCGATTAAACGATTTTCTAGGCGTTTTAGCTTGCAACGGACAAACAATAAATCCGATTGACTTGAAATTTGAAACCATACAATAATATCACATTACGGATCCGATGAAACTGGTTTCGTCGAAATCCGAGACTTTTTGAAAAATGGCTATTTTAACTCGCCAAATTAATATTAAAACAATTTCGATGCGTTTTGAGCTGCCACGGTCAAACGACAACTCCGATTGCAACGAAAATTGAAATCCGATAATAATTAATTATTACGGATCAGATGGAACTAGTTTCGTCCAATTCTGAGACTGTTCAAAAATTGGCTAATTTCACTAGTCGATTAAATATTAAAATATTCAATTTTCACAATTTAACTTTTAATTCGATTTTAAAAGTTCTAAAATATCATTCTAACTCCAAAATGATTAAATAAAATTTTACAAATCAATTTTAATCATATTTAACCCTATTTTCAATTATTTCTGTAATTTCAACTATTAAATTACCGGTTTAATTATTCAATTAAATCCAATTATTCAAAATAAAATTTATTCGACTTATAAATTCACTTATTAATATTTAAAATTAATTAAATATTCAAATTTAAATTATCAAAAATTCTGGATCGTTACACAAGTGGAGCTAGTGAAGACTTGAGGTGTAAGAACTATACGTCAATATAACTCTGTGGGTGATTCCATAATGAGTTGACGGAATAGTGATCATAGATTCGAGATGGTGATTTAGAGTGCAAGGGCTATGGTCGTTGACTTTGAGGGTGATTCCAAAATGAGTGCAACGAGATAGTGCCTTCGGTTTCGTTCGAACCCGGAACGAACTTGTATGGATTGAATGCTTTCAGAACATCGTCAGGTGGACGATGAGGATTCTAAGATAGATGTGTTCTATAAAGGTAATCGCAGCCTCAAGCCTCATCAACCGGGAATGGCTAAAACAAGGGAGGTGCAGCAAGGCTTCGTGGGTAGCCCCCACTTGCGAGTGAGATTTACCCCTGTCTAGAGGTCCCTTCTATTTCGGCTTATGTGTGGTTGGTCGCGCCAATTACAGGGTGGTCTTGTTCGGGACTGTAACAACCCGAAATTTTCTAACCCAAAAATTCCAGATAGTTAAGAAAAAGAAGAAAGAGATAGAAGAAGAAGAACAGAAACACCAAACATCTCACAATCGCAGCAGATAAAATATAATAATAAATAATAATAGCTTACAAAAGAATACTATAATTGTCAATTACATTTAATATACATGTAACAACCCAGAATTTTGAACAATTTAATCTGAAAATATTTAATTTATTTTAAATATTTGAAAGATGGTTTAGGTTGAATTCCCAATATAACTATGAATATGGCGATTAAATTATAGAGTTTATTCTATTGAGAGTTGAATAATAATTTGAATCTTCAATTTTAAACTGATTAAAAATATTTCAAAGGATTGTAAAATTCATATTGATAATACTGAAGATAATAGAAGCTTCGGAATTGAGTTTGAAACTGATTTGTTCAGTTTTGAAATTTTTATCGTTTGAATCGATATTTAAAATAGCCTTCCGAGGCACAGTCTCGGATTTCGACGAAACCAGTTCCGTTGGGTCCGTAATATTTAATTATTATCGGATTTCAAATTTCGTATTTTTCGGAGTTGTTATGTGAGCACACGGTGAGTAAACGCGTTGAAATTAAATCGAATTCGATTTAAATTTAAACTTTTAAAATTTTTCACATCAGTTACTTTTCATCCATAAAATCATGCCTAGCATTATGCCTAAAATCACGCAGATGATCGTGGAGGCAAAACACGTTCTCTCTGTAAATCGTGCAACCCATATTCTTTCAGTTTTAAATTACCATCTTCCCTCGTTCAAAAAAAAAATCACGAAGTTAAAAATCATGGCCGCTTCTAAAAAAAATCACGAACTTGTTTCTCTATCCCCACATTTATTTTCCGTTCCCCTCCTTCAACAAACCCAAAATCATTTCGTTCGAATTCAAATCATGGCCGAAACAAAACCTTCCTCCTTTCAAATAAATTTAGAATCATTCCGTTATTTTGAAAATTGGGCAAATTCGATTCGAACTCAAGACCTAATCAATCTTGAATCAGCAACAACGTGGACGAGGTGGCGACTTCATGCTGTGATGGAGGCGCCGGCGCACGCGCGCGTGCTTGCGCGTGTGAGAAGGCGGCGATGTCACGATGGATCTGGGTGCCGCGCGATTCGAGGAGGAGGGGAAGCGTTCAGGCGTGCAAAGAAGGGTGCAGGCGACGATGGTTGGGGGGTGCGATCGATTGCAGTGCTCGATTGGGGATGAACATCTGTGGTGTGGGTTCGTTCGCGATGCGTTCCAGGTTGTAAGGTACAACTAGTGCATTTTTAATCAAAGTTAAATTTAACAACCTGTATATTTTCCAGAGAAAAAAAAATAAATGATGAAAAAAAAAGTATACAGTGAGATATGTGATTGAAATTTTCAAATTGATAACACACACACACACACACACACACATATATATAGTAATCTCAAAAGGATTTATAAATTGATTTGATTTTTGAGAAGGAAATTAAATTGTTGTTGAAATAAAAGTATTAGTTAAATTAATTTGTATGGTAAGTAATTATTCAATTAGTTCAAATAGATTTTAAAAGGGGAAATTAGTTAAAATATAATTTTTTGGTAAGAAAAAGAAATTTAATAATTAGTTAGATAAATTTATTAAAGGAGAAAATTGGGTTAAAAGGAACTATCAGTTAATTTAACTATTAAAATGAAATCACCGATGAATCGAAATTATCAAATGAAAATTTATTATTCGATCTGTTCGAATATTAATGAATTGTAAAATATTTATACAAGGTATAAATCAAGAAAATTGAGTCAAGATGGAAAATGGATTGCTAATAAAAGCAAAGGTGAGAACTTCTCACTCAAAAATTTATAAGTTGGATTTGCAGTTATTTATTGATTGCTATTTGGTTGTGATATTAGATATAGTAGGATATATCTATATATATAGCAATATATATATATTGGCATATGTATATATTGCAGTTGATTTATTTCCCGCATTGTATAGCGGATGAGACGCTATTGCGCCGCCTATTAAGCGTATAATATTTGATAAATCTCATATACCGCGATATTCCGTCTTGAAGCGGAATTGGTATTGTGCTAATGTCTGTGGATGCAGGGAAACAGGTTGGAGGGATCCAACTGGATTCCTCACCAATATTTATTTTATTTTAGATATTATGATATTTGATTGATTATCATATTGATATATGATGTTTGGAAGTCGTAATTGACTATTCGGTGTGTTGCATCATCGGATCCATTTTTGAAGTTTAAAAACAATGATTTTGATTTTTAAGGGATTTCTAAAGTGATTTTTGAAAGTATACGTTTATTAAATATTGTTTGGAATTGATTCATCTTAAATAAATAAACGTTATAATTTTTAATGTATAAAAAATTATGATTTTTGAGAAATATAGTTAAAAGTTGATTTTTGAAAATATGGGATTAATGATTTTATAAAATAGTTAAAATTGAGATTTCTGAATTTATTATAAAAATTTTAAAAATAGGATTTATAAAATTTGATTATTTTATAAATCAAAATGATGAAATTATAAAGGAGTTTAAAGACGTTTTTAAAAGAATAATATAAATTGATCCATATAAAAGATTTATAAAATGGATATATATAAATAAGAATATTTTGAATTATAAAACGAGTTTTTATAAGTGTTAAAATGAATTGTGAATGAATTTCATAAATGAATGAAATTTATAGGATTATAACGGTGAAGTTATAAATGGAATTTTATAAACAGTAGGTTTATAAAATTTGTAAATTAATTTAAAAGAATAGATTTTGGATAAATAAATGAATCTTATAAGTTATTAGATTTATAATTTGGGAAGTTAAAAGAACAATTTTGTAAACAAATAAATTATAAGCATTTAACTTATAATATGGACTTTCGGTATATAATTGAGTTATAAATCGAATAGGTTAATAGAGGAAATTATAAAAGGAAGTTGTTATAAAATAAATAGAAATGGACTTTATAAACATTGTTTTATAAATCCGCAAAACGACTTATTTTGATAAGTAAATTGTTGTAACTTGTTAATGGAGTTATATTCACGTTTTAGACAGTGAATAATCCTTTAAAAAAAAATGAATAGAAATGCTGAAATTGGTTAACAAGTATATTCACGTTTTTGAATAGTGAATAATATATTAAAGAAAATGTTTTGGATGTGATGTTTTAAATAGAATTAAAATGATCTAAAGATGTTTTAAAATGTATTAACTATCGAAACCATAGATTTCAACATTCATTGTTGAAGTAGACGTTTTCAAGAAATATAAGGAAATGGTAGACTATAACACTGCTGTTATAGTAAATGATTTCCGAAAGGAAATGTTTTGAATAGTATTGGGATTTATATATATATTTTAATTTTGAATCCCTATACTAGTGATTTTGGGTTGTCGTAACGATGTTTTACGCAACATTCGTTTTGCCCCAAATAAATATGTTTAAGAGAATGATTTTCTTAAAGAATGAAATATATACTTAATTTCGATTTAAGTACATTGAATATTTTCCAAGTATAGAAAATAAAAGGACTTGTGAATTACTTGTAAATAAATAAGTATAGAAAAGTTTTTCCAATATTATGTGAATATTTTGAATTTATCTTTTTGTAGGTAAATTGAAAATGAATACTAGAAATCGAATGGATATCGTATATTCATAAATATTTTGGAATGCAAATTCACTATGGAATTTATAAATGAAAGGGGGAAATTGTTTAAAAATAAATATTGATTTATTTTTAGTATTGAAAATATATATCTTGTAAAGATATTTTTGGAAAATAAATAATTTGGAAAATTATTTGGAAGCTGGTGATGTTGTGCATATCCATTGATAGTTCAATAACCGACTATCAATATTTACCTTTGAATGGGTATTTGTTGTGATTTGCTTGAAATTGAATGCCACACTTATTTATTTTTTTAAATAAGCGCTCACTATTCGGGTTAACCGGGAAAGGACCATGGGGTCGTATAACCCATTCTGATTATGTGATACGTCGTTATGAATTGCATTTGAAGACCGGTGTTGAAGACCGGATATTTTCAAAAACGAAAGGGTTTCTTGTCGATTGTCTCTGCACTGGCTGATCCCCGGTATAGAGATCTCCATATGTGATGGGAAATCCGAACGTGATTAGAGATTATCCGGATTGCAAGGACTTCTTTATAAGTGCCTTCGGTTCTGTTCGATCCCGGAACAGACTTGTATGGATTGCATGTCTGACATTACAAATTGAGATATAAAGCTGATTTCTTTCAAATATATTTCTGTTGGTGGTGGAGAATTTATTCTCTTATCTTAACACCCTTCTCTGAGACATACGAGCTCAGAGGTTATGTAGTTGAAGGTTATCAGCGATATATTCCCAATTTGGTAATATGACATGCTGAGTGTTGCTGTGAAATGATCATTGTTTGATCATTTGTGATATGATCATTTGTTTGATCACTTATCTTTGTGATCATTTCTATGATCATTTGTTGACCCAAAGCACAGCTTTTGTATAAAGCGTGGCTTTGTGGACGAGACTTCGTCGAGCCTCACACCCCGAAATGGTCAAAACAAGAAAGATGCGGCAAGGTTACGAGGGGTAGCTCCCTTTAGGGTATGTGCATTTCCTTCTGGAAAAGGGTGGTATCATGGTATGGAGCCCAGATGCTTACTCACGTCGAAACGCTTGTTATTATGGTGTGATGTTGATTACGAGCGCTCGGTTAAAGGTCCCAAAGGACCGGGGGATGGCATACTCGTCTCAGTAGTTACCCAGTTAGGGGTAACCCGGCCTTGTGTTGGCAGAGATCCGGTTAGGTTCTCGGGGACGTCCTTCCAGAGGCGTTCTCATGTGGCAATGGGAAGTTCCTTGGCCTGACCATTTGTTGGAAATCCAAAGAAACAATACGATCTTGTATGGTTTTAGTTGTAGAACCTAGCATTCACTTATGGTGGCGCCCCACTGTTTGGATGGTAGCTATAGTAGGCATAAGTGCGGAATGTCTATGCTGGCTGAGATTTATATCTTTACTTTCGAAATATTTCCTACACTATTCACTAGTAATAATATCAAATGTTCTTTTTAATACATATCAAGCATCTTTGGCTATCATAAGGAGAAATCTCCTCCGATTCTGCGTTTGCATTGTGTGTGTGTGCGGGAGGCCTTATGGTAGTCTCATTTTTAAAAGCATTTCGAATTGAATTTAAAAATATTCCTCTATTTGATTTTAAAGAAAAATAATCTGTTTGAGTTCTCACACTAGTCACATGACTGACTCGGAGTTTATTGTTTTCCTTCCATAAACTCTGGGTGCCCACCAATTTCCACACGGGCAGTCAAGAGTTAAGGTTTATCAGGATATTCTGGAATTCAGGAGTTGCTGGAGGCAAGATGGATGGCATGGCGTATCACTAGTATATGGTATTTTCTTTTTCCGCTGTTTGTTGTTGTTGTATACTCTGATGATATGATGTAATGAAATGTAATGTAATGTAATAACTGATATAGTTCTTTGTTTAAAGATTATTCATTTATTTATTATATGTTGTTCCGCTGCGATTGTGAGATTCTGATGTTGTTCTGTTGTTTTCAGTTCTGTTCCGTTCTGTTTTCTATCTTTTCTCCCTCCTTCTACCTTCTTCTTTTTCTTTCCTTTTCTTAAAACCCTAATGGTTCGTATTTCTGTTCATCTTGAGTTAATCTATGGAGATTAGTGTATATTCAAGGGGTACGGAAAAGCAGACTATTATATTACATCAGAGTTTCACATTATATACAGACACTGAATATTTACAATTATCATGTCTCAGATTATCGATAATATAAATACAGCTGAAATACTCTATACGATATTGCCATCTAGCTCGCCCCTTGAGCTCCAGAACGTCCTAACCTGGAAATCTGTAATACTCGGTCTGACCCGAGCATTACACCAAAGTAACACCCGGGTCAGGCTGGAAACCAGCGTGAGTAAACCCAACTAACATGAAATACCAACGCAAACAATGTAAATAAAACCCGGGGTAACTTATCTCAATTTATCCAATTCACAATCTGCTATATACAAAACTTACTTCACATATAAATTTCTAAGTACCAAACTTAGATAAAATAATCCGATCCACTTAAATCATTTCATCCCTGCCTATTGATTTCACAAATCAATTTTAAAAAAAAATCGAAGTGGTTTTCGGGTATTTCCCAATTTTCCCGATCCCGGTCTCTTCGAAACTCAAGCTGTCCTACCCAAGTTATTCAAATGAAATACATCACATTTCATATCAGAGATTTCAACTCATTCGAATCATCCAATACCATTCGCTCATCCATAAGCAAAACTTAACCACATACAAACCAATTCAATTGATTCCAATTGAATTTCTAACCACATTCGCTTAGATTCCTTCATATTATATTAATTAATTCCAAATCAAATAATTCAATTATCCCTTCAACATTCATCAGCATTACTCAACCTGGATTAATTATTCTTCATTACGTTCGAGTAATTACCTTTAATTCATTTCACGATATTAATTGTTATTGACCCAAATCCAATAAGAAATCTTAACTGCTTCAGGAATTAATTAAGTATTTTAATCACATCAGTCCATAATTATTTATATTAATTGACTTCTCATAAGTCACTTGTATTGATTTATTTTCTTAACTAATCAATCTCTGTTTACATTATTGATTTCATAGATTAATGATTTCTCATTTACATTTCTAATCAAATTTTAATTATATTAAATAATTAATCATTAATTAAAACACATATATATATATCATTCTTGACCTATCTCAACCGATGATTAATTATCTTATTTTTACTTTATTATATAAATTATCTACTCTTTATTTAATCATTATAATTTATCTCCTGATTAATTCCACAAGGTAATTATATTTTTATTAATTCCATTAAGCAATTATTTATCAATCCACCCAATGATCATTTCAATTAATTTAGACCCAATTAATCAACCCAAATCATAAATTAATTTAATTAAATAATTATCCCTTAAATTATCCTTTTTATTTAATGAATCACTAATCATTAAGCTTTTATTGATTTTAATCTGAACTATATTTCTTATTTACGATTGAAGTTCCTAAACGCTTCGAGTCAAACAATAATCAACTCGAAAATCAATCAAAAACCCAAATCAACAGGTCATCAATTCACAGTGCACATCAAATCAATTCAACCACTCAATCAAATATTAAATTTAACTACTTAAATTTAAATAAAACTCCAACAGAGCGAGATTTACCCACCTTAGATTTGTTTTTTCGCAATCCATTCCCATCCGGCTTGTTTCCTTTTCGATTCTAACCTTGTATAAACAATTATACGATTTTATTAATATTTGAACTAATTGAATGATCAATTTCCATCTAGTAAATTTTAATTAGCAAATTATTTATTTATACTGATATTTTGTAGCTAAAATAAATTAAGTAAGTTGTTGAACAAAAATTTATTTTTACTATAAATTTAATTGACCAAAAATTTAATTTAACTAACAATATTCCTTAAAAATTCTTTAGCAACTAAAATAATTAACATATGTTAATTACACTACTTAATTCCCTCAATGCACTATTTCTAATAAAAATCTTTTCAAGTTTATACTTTAGTTCAAAAGTAGAATTGTTTTATAAAACTTACTGCTCAACATTCATATAAAAAATTTTTTTTCTTCTCTTCTGCAATTTATATAGGTTATTAAATTTAAATTACAAACAAATGGATCGAGAAAAATATCTCTACATAAACGTGACCTGCCATCTACAGAGATACCGCAACCCTAAGTTCGACTTCATCACCCGCATAGGCTTCCACCGCCATCAATGCCGGCGTTGAAGTCGTCGACTTCCAGATCGTGGTTCCATCGATGCTTTGACCACTTACCAAATGAATCGCCCTCCCCTACATCGAGTCGAACGCGACTTCAAGCTCAAAACCCTGGGCGGTGAACCTCACGCTGACCGTCGACCCACTCGCCGCGCGCGGCGATACACTTCGACAAACGAAACCCTAACTCTCCCCTTCAAATAATCGCGACTGCGCCTCCTCCTCCCCAGCTCGAGTTCGAGCTTGATTATCCCGCGTCGCCATGTTTGGTCTTTTTTTCTTGAATGCTTCGGCCATTCAATGTTTTATTTTATTTTTTATATGCGATTTTGTTACCCGCTTCTTCATTAGAGGGAGACGGGGAATAGAAATAAGTGGATGCGAGGCTTCTCGAGCACGAGTCAAAGAAAATATTTTTGACCCCTTTGATATTAAATTTTATTATATTATAAAATTTCAAAACGTCATGTAAAATGCCAATAAGAATTTCGAACTCCTCTTAAGGAATGACATTAGGCAATTATAAGGTTTTATCCGCATTCCGAACACAATGGGACGTGTTTTTGGAGGCTAATTTGAACGTATGTGCGAGTTACGGAATTAAACGATCGATATTAAATTAAATCGATTAAAATAGTTTGAAGCGTTTTGAGCTGCCACGGTCAAACGACAACTCCGATTGCTACGAAAATTGAAATCCCGTAATAACTAACTATTACGGATCCAATGGAACTGGTTTCGTCAAATTCCGAGACTGTACCTCGGAAGGCTATTTTAAATATCGTTTTAAGCGGTATATTATTAAAACTGAACAAATTATCTTTAAATTAGATTCAAACCATTCTTTTATCTACAGTATTATCATTATAAATTTCATAAGCCTTCAAATTATTTAAACAGGCTTAGAAATTTCAGATTCAACAATTTACCCAATTTTCAATTATTAAATTCAATATTTAAACTATACAATTCAATGATTTCATTATCAAGTAAATATTGATATCTTGAATTCAAGTTAAAATTAACTTTTAAATAGTTTAAAATCAATTAATTATTCCAATTTAATTTTTCAAAATTTCCGGGTCGTCACATTCCTTCCCCCATAAAAGAATTTCGTCCCCGAAATTACTAGTTAGGAAGAACGGACCAATACCCGTTTACCCTTTTTCCAAAACCAACAGTTTTATCAATTTCCTACCAAGTATCCATTATTAAAGACCCACTATCACCTTAACCAACTTCCCAAACATTCCATAGTTTCAAACGACATTAATTTACTTCACTTATTCAAGTTTAAGTTTAAAATCAAAATTTTGAATTATCAAAATTTCTCAAAAATTTTCTAACTCCCTAGATTTCCAAAAATTTTTGCCAACGTCTCCTTTGCGCGGCTAGCTCGGTACTACTACAAAAGGCCTCTACGGGCTCCCAAATTCCAAAAGAAAACAAAAGCCAAGTGGCTACATCAAAAACTCAATCCAATTTCATCTGGAAATTTAAATACGTACCTTTTTGTCGGGTAATTCAAATTTATCCTTTGGAATCAAATCTAATTCCTTTTTCCATTAATACATGCATATCTTGTTTAGCAACAATATTCAATCGAAACTTTACAAATCATTTTATACATTCTCTTATGTAGGTTTTCATATTTACTTCTATTCAAATTCGTTTTTTCCCGTTTTAATATGAATTCAACTTATTTCAATTTTAAATATTAAATTTTTATTTCCCATTTATAATTGAGTCTTATTAGTTCGATCTACTAATCTATTTCAGTTTCACATTTAAAATCGTTTAATTGCTTAACAAAAATTTTCTCAAAAATTTCCTAACTCCCAAAATTTTCGGAAAATTTTGGTAGAGTCTCCTTTATACGAAGGAGCTTTTGCAATTTGACAAGAGATATAAATATATATACATCGACCCACACGGTCAGAAAAAGCAAAAACAGTTCATATTTCCTAATTTTATTGCGTAAGCGTACCTTATTTAGCATTTTAAGCAAGTAGCTTATTTATTTTAGCAATTAGTGCAATCCAAATCCAGCCAAACGGCCTTCAGGTACCTGTACTTACTCAATTTAAATATGTAAGTGCCATATAAGAAAATCTATTTGCATCGCACTTATTTTTAATGGCTAAACATAAGCATTTCACTTATATTCAATAGCTAAACACATATATATCATAAGCAACAAGCACCAAAACGCTTTCCTTAAGCGATTTATATAACTTTTAAGCTAATTCAACTGCTTTTAATCAATTCATAAGCCACTTCGTTCCGTTTCAATGGTTTGCAACTCAATTTCTTACATCCAATTGATTTTTTAACCCAAACGAGCTCATATTCACTTCGATTAATTCTAAAACCAATTTATTTAGTCCTTATCAATTCACAGAAATTTAATTACTTTTATTTACGTCATACGACGATTCATTCTATACAAATTTGACAATATTCACTTAATAGAGTATTTATTTAGTTTATAACTATTTTAAATTAATTTCAACCCATTCTACATTTAATTCCATTTCTTTTCTAAATTATTTACGAACCATTCATTGCATTTCATTTTATCTCAGCCTTGGATTTCATCCAAATAACTTATTAGGCTTTGCTCATTCAAATTTATAAATTAATGACCATTTCCAACTTAATTTAATCCAAGCTTTTATTTAATGGGCTTTCACTCTTATTCGAAGCCAAGCTTCCATAAATTTTAAACTTAAGTTAATTTACTTTAGTTTATTCCAACATCAAACCTAAGTTTGCTTTTATTTGATTCTCATTTAATCAACTTCCATTAAATTCAGTAAGCCTATCCATTTAAATTTTAATTTTAATTCATCTTCTCAATTTATCAAAATAATATCCAACCACATACTGAACTCATTTATACTTCAAATTAATATACCACCAAATTTAAGTTCAGTCTGAAAAATCCAATTCCAATCACAGCTTTGATTTAGTTTTTATTCAATCAGACTTTATCCATTTATCATTTAACTCAAAACATTGCTATTATAATCACTTTTCTTATATCCAATTTTCTTGCAAATTTCATTAAACGTTATTCAAATCACCCTTGAATTTTATTTGTAATTCAAACCATCACATTTTCAATCCAACACTATTTTATTTTTATTTTACAACATCTCTTCTTATTTAATTCATTATCAAATCCAAGTCGAATTCTATTTACAATTCGAATTCATTACCAAATTCCATTATTAATTTACAACCATTTGTTTACCCAAGTTAAATTTTATTAACATGCTCAATCAAACAATTATTTAATCAATTAGATTATTTCCAATTTTTGAATCAACTGCAAAAAATCACTTCATTAATTTTTCCCTGAGTTCAAATTTTGTCTTCCATATTTCTAGTTCGGATTTATTTCATCTTTCACAATTCCAACACCTTTATTTAAAAATTTAATATTGCCTTTAAATTTAGATAATACTATTTAAAATAGCTTTTAATAAAAATACTTTTATAACTCGATGCCTCAACCAGTTCATCCTTATACTCATAGAAATTCAATCATACGTTGATCAGGTGTGACGACCGCCCATGACTCCCGCACCAAAACAAGAGAAAAGAGCGCTGAAGGGCGTGCCAGGTAGCCATGGACAGTAGTCAGGGTAAAATAAGCATCGCAGAATCTCTAGCGTACAACTCACAGCGCATGGATAAAATACAATAGAGACATATAATATAGTGAAGCTCTATAGAACATAACATCATCATATAAGCAACATAGCAGTTTTATACAAACATATGAATCATTCATACATCAAAGCCTCACTACAACACTCAATCAGATACAACAGCGGAACACCCAGTACACATAGTAAGAAAACTAATATGCAAAGCCTCCTGCTCGTCTTCGTCATCATCAGCGGAGAACTCTAAGCACAGCACCTGCCACCTGCTACCTAGTCTGCCCATCCCAACATGGATGAACAGCCCAAGGTAATAAGAGGAGACATAAAACCTTGAGTCAGACAAAGTCTTAGTGAGTAGTAAATCAACTATCAAACATACCAAAAGAGCATAAGGAATAAAAGGAATAGGAACCAAACCATCCCACTCCACCTCTTTCTACAGTGATAGCCCCCAGACACACACTAAGGAAAAGCAAGCATAATATAGCAGATAATTAAAGTAAAGCAATAATCACTCGAGTCAAGGGCGATGCTTTCCAAATACAAACCCCCAAGGCCTAAACCAAGATCAGATAAGCACCCAGAAAATACCGCTCTTGAGACCGAATGATAATACAACCAAACATCCATGACTCTGGCTATCACTGTTATCTTTGCCATGATTTCACCGTTAATTGAATGACCACCTGTCAAGGGCTAATGGTAACCCTGGTTCTAGACATAACTCCGCACGTCGTCGCAGCCCGTGCCTAGGAATTTTCGCAACTACCCAGAGTACTAACACGTCGTCGCAGCCCGTGCTTGGAACGTCGTCGCAGCCCGTTCCAACGTACTCTTGCTTTGAGCATGCTAGAACCTTCAACAACGATAAGGTCTCAGCCTCCTAGCCATCCTCCTCGACGACTATTCCCATACTAGCTCAAGCGCCTCTCAAGCTAACCATTATCACCAACCCGGATCGCATCACCGAGTTATCAACATAACTTTGCACGTCGTCGTAGCCCGTGCTTGGAACGTCATCATGACCCGTCCCATCTCAACATCACACTTTGCCTCATCGCATCATAGCAAAGTCCCATCTCAATCTCATGCTTTGCCTTCTCGCATCATGGCAAAGTCCATCATCATCGAATCCATCCATATGAGCTTCCACATCCGCTTCATATGCCATAGGCAGCTTTCAACATTCAAGAGCCTTTCCACTTAGCTTTTGAATCACCTTCAACCCTCTTGTTCCAAATCAACTACTAGCTAACTTGAAACAATCAAATCAATCATTCGTCCAAACAATCAATCATTCAAACAAGATCTAATGAGCAATATTAACTATAATGGCAATTTCGTAAATAAATGAGCATAAGTCCAAAATGCATGATTCATAGGTTTTTAGCATAGATCTATCAAATATAAAACATGGGTTTTGTTTCTATAACTTAATAAATGAACTTGCATAGGTAAACATCTTCACAACAATGGATCTATACTTGGATCTAAGGAAAATGCACAAAATCACTATCTACAACACTCCAACAAACCACCAATCCAATATACTCCTTTGGGTCCGCGTGAGAGATAACTACCACTCACCAAATCACCTAAACACCTCAAAAACTAAACACTTCAGATCTGGACAGCGAAGATCAAGGCTTGATCCGGCGAAATCTCGCTTAAAACGATGAAATCTAGCTTCGTTGGATGAAGATCTTCAACTTTGGTCCTTGAATCTTTGATCTCGATCTTCGATCTTGGATGGATGTTAGAACTAGATTGAAATGAAGAAAAGAAGACGAAGAAATGTTGTAGTCGAGCTCTCAAAATGGCAGCACTTCGTCGCTTCAAAAACCGGTGCCAAAAAGTGAGCCAAACCCCTCTATTTATAGGCTGAAACCACTATGAGTCGTCGCCCCTTAGGTCGTTGCCGACCCACCCCTTGAGTCGTCCCCGACTCATCATCATGCCGACTCAACAAAACACAGGGCCTCACGTCTAACCTATACGCGACTCACCCCAGACACGACTCAATACCCCTAACGACCTAACATCCTTAACCCGTGTACGACCTACCCATAGCCGACTCAACAATCCAACCAATACGGCCTAACGATTTAACCCTTCCTGCCGACTCAACCATTCACTCTTATGGCCGACCTAAGCTCTAACCGACCTATGACCAATGATTTAACACACAGCCGCTAACACTCCCAAGTCCTAAGTCGTATGACGACTCAACTATACACACACGACTCAACTATAATGCCGACTCACGACTCAACAGAGACTCCGACCCAACAACTCACTCTTATGGCCGACCTAACCCCTAGCCGACCTCAGCCTCTACCGACTCAACAGCCACAACCTATCCCTAAGTCGTTCATACGACTCAGCGACTTACCATGAGTCGTTCAACGACCTAACTAGTATGCGACTCATCGCCCCAGCTACCTAACGACTTACGACTCATAGCATACACGACTCAAAACACCTTACGACCTATGACTTCGACCATACGTCTCAACTTACTACCCCTCTATCTCCTAGGTCGGTCAATACTATGAGCCATCCAGGCTCCTTGAGTCGGTCCCCTATGAGTCGGTCACCTATGAGTCGGTCACGACTCAAGACTCCCTAACTCGCTACTACCTATAGGTCAGTCAATCTCCTAACTTGGTCAACACACTTAAGTCGTAACTCGTGCACGACCTATCACTTGACACCACCAAGTTGCTAACCCTTAACTCGGCTAAGCCTATGGGTCGGTCACGAATCAATACTCACACGAGCTAACTTCCACACGACTTAGGCTAGAGACAACATAAACAACACTAACGACCTGTAAATTCTACGATTTATCGACACGTAAAATACGGGTCGTTACATTCTCTCCCCCTTAGGAATTTCGCCCCCGAAATTCCAAGCAAACAACAGCAATCAAAGATTTTCCGCATGCCTACCATCCATAGCAATCAACAAACCATGCATCCAATTCGAGCCTAGCATGCATAATTCTAAGACTTAGAACAAGCTACAAATTCATGAGATGTCACGACACTTTAGGGCCATAACTCGAAGAGTCCGGGATGAGCTGCCTTCATCCTCTCTTCCTCCTCCCACGTACAGTCGTTAACATCATCACTCCATTGTACCTTGAGCAACGTAATCGTCTTCCTCCTAAGCTGTTTCGTGTCGGTCTCAACAACACGAAGCGGCTTACGAGGTCTTCTAACCACTGGATCAACCTCTAAACCTTCACAGCTATCAGCATAAACCACCGTAGTTGGGTCGTGCACATACTTCCGTAGATAAGATACATGAAAAACATTGTGCACACCCGCCATCTTTTCCGGTAACTCTAGTCTATAAGCGAGCTTTCCAATTCGCTCGATAATCGGGAATGGTCCAACAAATCTCGGAGTCAATTTCCCTTTCTTCCCGAATCTAATAACACTCTTCAAAGGAGAAATCTTCACAAAAACCATATCACCTACGTCGAATTCCAAATCCTTTCGACGATTATCGGCATAACTCTTCTGACGATCTTGGGCTGCTTTCATTCGTTGCCGAATGATCTCTATACAATCCGAAGTCTGTCGAATCATCTCTGGCCCAAGTATTAGCTTTTCTCCAGTTTCCAACCAACATGTCGGAGAGTTACACGGTCTTCCATATAATGCCTCATATGGTGCCATTCCAATACTCGACTGATAACTGTTATTATATGCAAATTCCACCAAATGAAGATGATCTTCCCATGATCCTCCGAAGTCCAAGACACATGCTCTCAAGAGATCTTCCAAAACTCGGTTGACTCTCTCAGTCTGACCATCTGTTTGAGGGTGATAAGCTGTACTCAAACATAACTTGGTTCCCAAAACTTCCTGGAAGCTCTTCCAAAATCCACTAGTGAACAAAGGGTCTCGATCGCTCACTATACTCTTCGGAATACCATGGAATCGAACTATCCACTTAACATACAACTCGGCCAACTTCGATGCAGTCCTAGTTGATCGAACAGGAATGAACCTTGCACTCTTGGTCAAACGATCTACTATGACTCAAATCCCTTCATTTCCTGCTCTTGTCCTAGGTAGACCATCGATAAAATCCATCGACACTTGCTCCCACTTCCATGTAGGAACCTCCAATGGCTGAAGTAATCCACTAGGCTTCTTCTGCTCAGCTTTCACCAACTGGCAGTTCATACACTTGGAAATAAAATTTCCAACATCCTTCTTCATACCTTCCCAGAAGTAAGCTCTCTTCATATCCCGATACATCTTATTTCCACCTGGATGAATTGTCAACTTCGAGTGATGACTTTCCCTCAGAACTTCATCTCTCAATCCATCTACATCGGGAACAACCAATCGTCCTTGCTTCCGAAGCCAACCCTCTCGATCGACCTCGAATCCTTTATCCTTCTCTGGTTCCAATCCAGATTCCAAATCACGGATAATCTTGACAAGCTTATCATCTCTCTTTTGGGTCTCGCCAATCCTTTCCATAAGAGTAGGTCTTATCGATAAGTTTGCCAACATCTCAGGTTCCAATTCACATCTAGGCCTGAAGTCAAATCCAGCCAAATACTCGAGACTCTTCCATTCTAAAAACATGGCTCCCAAACCTGCATGTCTTCGACTTAATGCATCAGCCACCGCGTTACCTTTTCCTGGAGTATAGGCTATACCAAAATCATAAGATGCCAGAAACTCTAGCCACCGTTGCTGTCGAAGATTCAAATCCTTTTGGGAGAACAGATACTTTAACGACTTATGATCTGTAAATAACTCAAATCTAACTCCCAACAGATAATGTCTCCACATTTTCAAAGCAAACACAATCGCCGCTAACTCCAAATCATGAGTTGGATAATTCCTTTCATGCGGCTTCAGTTGTCGACTAGCATACGGAACAACCTTATCCTTCTGCATTAGCACTGCTCCAAGTCCAGTGCCACATGCGTCGGTGTAAACCACCATCTCATCATTCCCACTTGGAATAGTTAAAACAGGAGCACTTGTCAGCCGTTCTTTCAGGATTACGAAAGCTTGCTCACACTTATCATCCCATCTGAACACTTGGTTCTTTTTCGTCAATCCTGTTAACGGTGCAGCTATCTTGGAAAAGTCTTTGATAAACCGACGATAATATCCTGCTAATCCAAGAAAACTTCTCACATCAGACGCATTCTTAGGTCTAACCCAATCCTGGATTGCTGCCACCTTAGCGGGATCAACCGCTATTCCATTTCCCGAGATAACATGGCCTAAGAACCTCACTTCACTCTTCCAGAAGTGACACTTCGAAAACTTAGCCTTCAGCTGATGTTTCCGTAAGATCCCCAAAACAATCCTCAAGTGTGTCTTGTGCTCTTCCTCAGTTCTGGAATAAATCAGAATATCATCCACGAACACAAGCACGAACTTATTCAACTGATCTCTGAACACTCTATTCATAAGATCCACAAAATATGCTGGTGCGTTAGTCAATCCAAACGGCATTACCAGCCACTCATAAAAACCGGATGGTGTCCTGAAAGCAGTCTTTGGCACACTATCCTTCGCCACTCTCAACTGGTGAAATCCCGTTGCCAAATCCATCTGAGAAAACACCATAGCCTCGTGAAGCTGATCAAACAAGTCATCTATTCTCGGCAATGGATACTTGTTCTTCCTAGTCAACTTATTCAGCTCACGATAATCCACACACAACCTCAACGATCCATCCGCTTTGGTTGCGAACACAACTGGTGCACCCCATTCGGACACACTTCTCCGAATGAATCCTTTCTGCAAAAGGTCATCAACCTGCACCCTCAACTCTAGCTGCTCCCTAGGCGCCATCCGCCTAAGAGGCATCACAACAGGTCTGGCTCCCTCAACTAGATCGATACGAAACTCGATCTCCCTATGCGGCGGCAACCCTTTGACTTCGTCAAAGACATCCTCGAATCCATTCACAGTAGGCACTGATGACAGTCCATCCCGTGGAACAACCAGCGAATACATGAAGCTCATGAAGACGCCTTCCTCATGCTTACATCGTATCACAATCTTTCGCCCTTCCACATTCCCGACTGTCACCTCCAGCCCCTCACAATCAATCCTAGCCGCATACTTCCTAAGCCAGTCCATACCCAAAATAATTCCGAACCCCGCAAAGTTCAGAACAAAGCAATCACAAACAAACGAGCAATCATGACTCGACACAACTAGACCACGGCATATCATACACAAACATGACGAACCCCCAACTGGATTAGTCACAACCAATGGTCTATCAACAATATCTGGTCTCAAACCTAACCGGTCTACCAAATCATTACAAACAAAAGAATGCGACGCTCCAGTATCAAACAACACTCTAACTGGAACACCACAAATAGAAAGAGTACCTTGAACCACCACACTCTTCCCCTTCTCTTCAGCAGTAGGAGCTTTTGAAGATAACGGCACAGCTCCCAAAGCATAAGCTTGCACAATCTGCCTGTCCTTCCTCGGTTCTGGACAGTCCTTCCTGAAATGCCCTTGTTTATCACAGTTGTGGCATTTCGCCGGCGCCTTTGGATTCCTACAATCCTTGGAGAGATGGCCCTTCTGCTGGCAATTATAACAAGTCACTTCGCCCTTCGGCTTCTTCTGGCCATCCCTACCCCTCTGTTGCTGCTGCTTCCTCTTCTTGTTGCCACTCTGCTGTGGTCTAGATCCTTCCCTGGTTACAGCCACAACAGAACTTTCCTTAGGAAACAGACTCTCATGCCTAAGGGCTTTCTCCACAAGCTTCTCAAAAGGATCGTCCAAATGATCCACTAACTGCCTCCCAAGATAAGCATCCAAACCGGTCACAAACTTCTCGTTCTTCTGGTAGGGAGAATCAATATACGATCTGGCATACTTGGACAAGGCTTCGAACTCGGAAATATACTCAAGAACTGGTCTCCCACCTTGCTTGAGCTCTACAAACCTCTTGAACAAAACAGACTTCTGAGCCGTAGAGATGAACTTAGCTTCAAATCTAACTTGGAATTGCTCCCAAGTAATCTCTTCTTCTGGTGTATCGATGGTGATAGAATTCCACCAATCAGCAGCTCTTCCCTGAAGCTGTCTCGATGCAAGCTTTCTCTTGGTTGCATCCTCAATCCCTAAGTCACCAAAGATCCTTCGACAAGCATCAATCCATCTCTGCATTTCAATAGTCGACTCTGTCCCCAAGAAAGCTTTTCCTCCAAGAGAAGTATAATCCTTGCAAAGCTTAGCAAAATCCACCGGTCTTGGAGCTTGGACTTGAACTCCCACATCCACTGATGATCCTGAAGCTGGTATCCTTCTCATGATCGAAGTCATCATCGCTTCGAACATAGTTCCATAATCAACAGCTCCTTCAGTAGCACGGCTTTCCCTTGCAGCTGGTCTCCCTCTTCGACTCATCCTTAATATCTGTAATAAGAATGATTAGAACACCTTAAGTAACAACTGCATAAGGAGTTCAAATCCTTCTAAACTACTATATTATATATAGTAATCATCCATCAAAATACAATTACGTCTCTCTTACGTAGTTGTGTCAGCGAGCGTTGGCTAAAATCGATTAACCAAAGCTCTGATACCAAATGTGACGACCGCCCATGACTCCCGCACCAAAACAAGAGAAAAGAGCGCTGAAGGGCGTGCCAGGTAGCCATGGACAGTAGTCAGGGTAAAATAAGCATTGCAGAATCTCTAGCGTACAACTCACAGCGCATGGATAAAATACAATAGAGACATATAATATAGTGAAGCTCTATAGAACATAACATCATCATATAAGCAACATAGCAGTTTTATACAAACATATGAATCATTCATACATCAAAGCCGCACTACAACACTCAATCAGATACAACAGCGGAACACCCAGTACAAATAGTAAGAAAACTAATATGCAAAGCCTCCTGCTCGTCTTCGTCATCATCAGCGGAGAACTCTAAGCACAGCACCTGCCACCTGCTACCTAGTCTGCCCATCCCAACATGGATGAACAGCCCAAGGTAATAAGAGGAGACATAAAACCTTGAGTCAGACAAAGTCTTAGTGAGTAGTAAATCAACTATCAAACATACCAAAAGAGCATAAGGAATAAAAGGAATAGGAACCAAACCATCCCACTCCACCTCTTTCTACAGTGATAGCCCCCAGACACACACTAAGGAAAAGCAAGCATAATATAGCAGATAATTAAAGTAAAGCAATAATCACTCGAGTCAAGGGCGATGCTTTCCAAATACAAACCCCCAAGGCCTAAACCAAGATCAGATAAGCACCCAGAAAATACCGCTCTTGAGACCGAATGATAATACAACCAAACATCCATGACTCTGGCTATCACTGTTATCTTTGCCATGATTTCACCGTTAATTGAATGACCACCTGTCAAGGGATAATGGTAACCCTGGTTCTAGACATAACTCCGCACGTCGTCGCAGCCCGTGCCTAGGAATTTTCGCAACTACCCAGAGTACTAACACGTCGTCGCAGCCCATGCTTGGAACGTCGTCGCAGCCCGTTCCAACGTACTCTTGCTTTGAGCATGCTAGAACCTTCAACAACGATAAGGTCTCAGCCTCCTAGCCATCCTCCTCGACGACTATTCCCATACTAGCTCAAGCGCCTCTCAAGCTAACCATTATCACCAACCCGGATCGCATCACCGAGTTATCAACATAACTTTGCACGTCGTCGTAGCCCGTGCTTGGAACGTCATCATGACCCGTCCCATCTCAACATCACACTTTGCCTCATCGCATCATAGCAAAGTCCCATCTCAATCTCATGCTTTGCCTTCTCGCATCATGGCAAAGTCCATCATCATCGAATCCATCCATATGAGCTTCCACATCCGCTTCATATGCCATAGGCAGCTTTCAACATTCAAGAGCCTTTCCACTTAGCTTTTGAATCACCTTCAACCCTCTTGTTCCAAATCAACTACTAGCTAACTTGAAACAATCAAATCAATCATTCGTCCAAACAATCAATCATTCAAACAAGATCTAATGAGCAATATTAACTATAATGGCAATTTCGTAAATAAATGAGCATAAGTCCAAAATGCATGATTCATAGGTTTTTAGCATAGATCTATCAAATATAAAACATGGGTTTTGTTTCTATAACTTAATAAATGAACTTGCATAGGTAAACATCTTCACAACAATGGATCTATACTTGGATCTAAGGAAAATGCACAAAATCACTATCTACAACACTCCAACAAACCACCAATCCAATATACTCCTTTGGGTCCGCGTGAGAGATAACTACCACTCACCAAATCACCTAAACACCTCAAAAACTAAACACTTCAGATCTGGACAGCGAAGATCAAGGCTTGATCCGGCGAAATCTCGCTTAAAACGATGAAATCTAGCTTCGTTGGATGAAGATCTTCAACTTTGGTCCTTGAATCTTTGATCTCGATCTTCGATCTTGGATGGATGTTAGAACTAGATTGAAATGAAGAAAAGAAGACGAAGAAATGTTGTAGTCGAGCTCTCAAAATGGCAGCACTTCGTCGCTTCAAAAACCGGTGCCAAAAAGTGAGCCAAACCCCTCTATTTATAGGCTGAAACCACTATGAGTCGTCGCCCCTTAGGTCGTTGCCGACCCACCCCTTGAGTCGTCCCCGACTCATCATCATGCCGACTCAACAAAACACAGGGCCTCACGTCTAACCTATACGCGACTCACCCCAGACACGACTCAATACCCCTAACGACCTAACATCCTTAACCCGTGTACGACCTACCCATAGCCGACTCAACAATCCAACCAATACGGCCTAACGACTTAACCCTTCCTGCCGACTCAACCATTCACTCTTATGGCCGACCTAAGCTCTAACCGACCTATGACCAATGATTTAACACACAGCCGCTAACACTCCCAAGTCCTAAGTCGTATGACGACTCAACTATACACACACGACTCAACTATAATGCCGACTCACGACTCAACAGAGACTCCGACCCAACAACTCACTCTTATGGCCGACCTAACCCCTAGCCGACCTCAGCCTCTACCGACTCAACAGCCACAACCTATCCCTAATTCGTTCATACGACTCAGCGACTTACCATGAGTCGTTCAACGACCTAACTAGTATGCGACTCATCGCCCCAGCTACCTAACGACTTACGACTCATAGCATACACGACTCAAAACACCTTACGACCTATGACTTCGACCATACGTCTCAACTTACTACCCCTCTATCTCCTAGGTCGGTCAATACTATGAGCCATCCAGGCTCCTTGAGTCGGTCCCCTATGAGTCGGTCACCTATGAGTCGGTCACGACTCAAGACTCCCTAACTCGCTACTACCTATAGGTCAGTCAATCTCCTAACTTGGTCAACACACTTAAGTCGTAACTCGTGCACGACCTATCACTTGACACCACCAAGTTGCTAACCCTTAACTCGGCTAAGCCTATGGGTCGGTCACGAATCAATACTCACACGAGCTAACTTCCACACGACTTAGGCTAGAGACAACATAAACAACACTAACGACCTGTAAATTCTACGATTTATCGACACGTAAAATACGGGTCGTTACATTCTCTCCCCCTTAGGAATTTCGCCCCCGAAATTCCAAGCAAACAACAGCAATCAAAGATTTTCCGCATGCCTACCATCCATAGCAATCAACAAACCATGCATCCAATTCGAGCCTAGCATGCATAATTCTAAGACTTAGAACAAGCTACAAATTCATGAGATGTCACGACACTTTAGGGCCATAACTCGAAGAGTCCGGGATGAGCTGCCTTCATCCTCTCTTCCTCCTCCCACGTACAGTCGTTAACATCATCACTCCATTGTACCTTGAGCAACGTAATCGTCTTCCTCCTAAGCTGTTTCGTGTCGGTCTCAACAACACGAAGCGGCTTACGAGGTCTTCTAACCACTGGATCAACCTCTAAACCTTCACAGCTATCAGCATAAACCACCGTAGTTGGGTCGTGCACATACTTCCGTAGATAAGATACATGAAAAACATTGTGCACACCCGCCATCTTTTCCGGTAACTCTAGTCTATAAGCGAGCTTTCCAATTCGCTCGATAATCGGGAATGGTCCAACAAATCTCGGAGTCAATTTCCCTTTCTTCCCGAATCTAATAACACTCTTCAAAGGAGAAATCTTCACAAAAACCATATCACCTACGTCGAATTCCAAATCCTTTCGACGATTATCGGCATAACTCTTCTGACGATCTTGGGCTGCTTTCATTCGTTGCCGAATGATCTCTATACAATCCGAAGTCTGTCGAATCATCTCTGGCCCAAGTATTAGCTTTTCTCCAGTTTCCAACCAACATGTCGGAGAGTTACACGGTCTTCCATATAATGCCTCATATGGTGCCATTCCAATACTCGACTGATAACTGTTATTATATGCAAATTCCACCAAATGAAGATGATCTTCCCATGATCCTCCGAAGTCCAAGACACATGCTCTCAAGAGATCTTCCAAAACTCGGTTGACTCTCTCAGTCTGACCATCTGTTTGAGGGTGATAAGCTGTACTCAAACATAACTTGGTTCCCAAAACTTCCTGGAAGCTCTTCCAAAATCCACTAGTGAACAAAGGGTCTCGATCGCTCACTATACTCTTCGGAATACCATGGAATCGAACTATCCACTTAACATACAACTCGGCCAACTTCGATGCAGTCCTAGTTGATCGAACAGGAATGAACCTTGCACTCTTGGTCAAACGATCTACTATGACTCAAATCCCTTCATTTCCTGCTCTTGTCCTAGGTAGACCATCGATAAAATCCATCGACACTTGCTCCCACTTCCATGTAGGAACCTCCAATGGCTGAAGTAATCCACTAGGCTTCTTCTGCTCAGCTTTCACCAACTGGCAGTTCATACACTTGGAAATAAAATTTCCAACATCCTTCTTCATACCTTCCCAGAAGTAAGCTCTCTTCATATCCCGATACATCTTATTTCCACCTGGATGAATTGTCAACTTCGAGTGATGACTTTCCCTCAGAACTTCATCTCTCAATCCATCTACATCGGGAACAACCAATCGTCCTTGCTTCCGAAGCCAACCCTCTCGATCGACCTCGAATCCTTTATCCTTCTCTGGTTCCAATCCAGATTCCAAATCACGGATAATCTTGACAAGCTTATCATCTCTCTTTTGGGTCTCGCCAATCCTTTCCATAAGAGTAGGTCTTATCGATAAGTTTGCCAACATCTCAGGTTCCAATTCACATCTAGGCCTGAAGTCAAATCCAGCCAAATACTCGAGACTCTTCCATTCTAAAAACATGGCTCCCAAACCTGCATGTCTTCGACTTAATGCATCAGCCACCGCGTTACCTTTTCCTGGAGTATAGGCTATACCAAAATCATAAGATGCCAGAAACTCTAGCCACCGTTGCTGTCGAAGATTCAAATCCTTTTGGGAGAACAGATACTTTAACGACTTATGATCTGTAAATAACTCAAATCTAACTCCCAACAGATAATGTCTCCACATTTTCAAAGCAAACACAATCGCCGCTAACTCCAAATCATGAGTTGGATAATTCCTTTCATGCGGCTTCAGTTGTCGACTAGCATACGGAACAACCTTATCCTTCTGCATTAGCACTGCTCCAAGTCCAGTGCCACATGCGTCGGTGTAAACCACCATCTCATCATTCCCACTTGGAATAGTTAAAACAGGAGCACTTGTCAGCCGTTCTTTCAGGATTACGAAAGCTTGCTCACACTTATCATCCCATCTGAACACTTGGTTCTTTTTCGTCAATCCTGTTAACGGTGCAGCTATCTTGGAAAAGTCTTTGATAAACCGACGATAATATCCTGCTAATCCAAGAAAACTTCTCACATCAGACGCATTCTTAGGTCTAACCCAATCCTGGATTGCTGCCACCTTAGCGGGATCAACCGCTATTCCATTTCCCGAGATAACATGGCCTAAGAACCTCACTTCACTCTTCCAGAAGTGACACTTCGAAAACTTAGCCTTCAGCTGATGTTTCCGTAAGATCCCCAAAACAATCCTCAAGTGTGTCTTGTGCTCTTCCTCAGTTCTGGAATAAATCAGAATATCATCCACGAACACAAGCACGAACTTATTCAACTGATCTCTGAACACTCTATTCATAAGATCCACAAAATATGCTGGTGCGTTAGTCAATCCAAACGGCATTACCAGCCACTCATAAAAACCGGATGGTGTCCTGAAAGCAGTCTTTGGCACACTATCCTTCGCCACTCTCAACTGGTGAAATCCCGTTGCCAAATCCATCTGAGAAAACACCATAGCCTCGTGAAGCTGATCAAACAAGTCATCTATTCTCGGCAATGGATACTTGTTCTTCCTAGTCAACTTATTCAGCTCACGATAATCCACACACAACCTCAACGATCCATCCGCTTTGGTTGCGAACACAACTGGTGCACCCCATTCGGACACACTTCTCCGAATGAATCCTTTCTGCAAAAGGTCATCAACCTGCACCCTCAACTCTAGCTGCTCCCTAGGCGCCATCCGCCTAAGAGGCATCACAACAGGTCTGGCTCCCTCAACTAGATCGATACGAAACTCGATCTCCCTATGCGGCGGCAACCCTTTGACTTCGTCAAAGACATCCTCGAATCCATTCACAGTAGGCACTGATGACAGTCCATCCCGTGGAACAACCAGCGAATACATGAAGCTCATGAAGACGCCTTCCTCATGCTTACATCGTATCACAATCTTTCGCCCTTCCACATTCCCGACTGTCACCTCCAGCCCCTCACAATCAATCCTAGCCGCATACTTCCTAAGCCAGTCCATACCCAAAATAATTCCGAACCCCGCAAAGTTCAGAACAAAGCAATCACAAACAAACGAGCAATCATGACTCGACACAACTAGACCACGGCATATCATACACAAACATGACGAACCCCCAACTGGATTAGTCACAACCAATGGTCTATCAACAATATCTGGTCTCAAACCTAACCGGTCTACCAAATCATTACAAACAAAAGAATGCGACGCTCCAGTATCAAACAACACTCTAACTGGAACACCACAAATAGAAAGAGTACCTTGAACCACCACACTCTTCCCCTTCTCTTCAGCAGTAGGAGCTTTTGAAGATGACGGCACAGCTCCCAAAGCATAAGCTTGCACAATCTTCCTGTCCTTCCTCGGTTCTGGACAGTCCTTCCTGAAATGCCCTGGTTTATCACAGTTGTGGCATTTCGCCGGCGCCTTTGGATTCCTACAATCCTTGGAGAGATGGCCCTTCTGCTGGCAATTATAACAAGTCACTTCGCCCTTCGGCTTCTTCTGGCCATCCCTACCCCTCTGTTGCTGCTGCTTCCTCTTCTTGTTGCCACTCTACTGTGGTCTAGATCCTTCCCTGGTTACAGCCACAACAGAACTTTCCTTAGGAAACAGACTCTCATGCCTAAGGGCTTTCTCCACAAGCTTCTCAAATGGATCGTCCAAATGATCCACTAACTGCCTCCCAAGATAAGCATCCAAACCGGTCACAAACTTCTCGTTCTTCTGGTAGGGAGAATCAATATACGATCTGGCATACTTGGACAAGGCTTCGAACTCGGAAATATACTCAAGAACTGGTCTCCCACCTTGCTTGAGCTCTACAAACCTCTTGAACAAAACAGACTTCTGAGCCGTAGAGATGAACTTAGCTTCAAATCTAACTTGGAATTGCTCCCAAGTAATCTCTTCTTCTGGTGTATCGATGGTGATAGAATTCCACCAATCAGCAGCTCTTCCCTGAAGCTGTCTCGATGCAAGCTTTCTCTTGGTTGCATCCTCAATCCCTAAGTCACCAAAGATCCTTCGACAAGCATCAATCCATCTCTGCATTTCAATAGTCGACTCTGTCCCCAAGAAAGCTTTTCCTCCAAGAGAAGTATAATCCTTGCAAAGCTTAGCAAAATCCACCGGTCTTGGAGCTTGGACTTGAACTCCCACATCCACTGATGATCCTGAAGCCGGTATCCTTCTCATGATCGAAGTCATCATCGCTTCGAACATAGTTCCATAATCAACAGCTCCTTCAGTAGCACGGCTTTCCCTTGCAGCTGGTCTCCCTCTTCGACTCATCCTTAATATCTGTAATAAGAATGATTAGAACACCTTAAGTAACAACTGCATAAGGAGTTCAAATCCTTCTAAACTACTATATTATATATAGTAATCATCCATCAAAATACAATTACGTCTCTCTTACGTAGTTGTGTCAGCGAGCGTTGGCTAAAATCGATTAACCAAAGCTCTGATACCAAATGTGACGACCGCCCATGACTCCCGCACCAAAACAAGAGAAAAGAGCGCTGAAGGGCGTGCCAGGTAGCCATGGACAGTAGTCAGGGTAAAATAAGCATTGCAGAATCTCTAGCGTACAACTCACACCGCATGGATAAAATACAATAGAGACATATAATATAGTGAAGCTCTATAGAACATAACATCATCATATAAGCAACATAGCAGTTTTATACAAACATATGAATCATTCATACATCAAAGCCTCACTACAACACTCAATCAGATACAACAGCGGAACACCCAGTACACATAGTAAGAAAACTAATATGCAAAGCCTCCTGCTCGTCTTCGTCATCATCAGCGGAGAACTCTAAGCACAGCACCTGCCACCTGCTACCTAGTCTGCCCATCCCAACATGGATGAACAGCCCAAGGTAATAAGAGGAGACATAAAATCTTGAGTCAGACAAAGTCTTAGTGAGTAGTAAATCAACTATCAAACATACCAAAAGAGCATAAGGAATAAAAGGAATAGGAACCAAACCATCCCACTCCACCTCTTTCTACAGTGATAGCCCCCAGACACACACTAAGGAAAAGCAAGCATAATATAGCAGATAATTAAAGTAAAGCAATAATCACTCGAGTCAAGGGCGATGCTTTCCAAATACAAACCCCCAAGGCCTAAACCAAGATCAGATAAGCACCCAGAAAATACCGCTCTTGAGACCGAATGATAATACAACCAAACATCCATGACTCTGGCTATCACTGTTATCTTTGCCATGATTTCACCGTTAATTGAATGACCACCTGTCAAGGGCTAATGGTAACCCTGGTTCTAGACATAACTCCGCACGTCGTCGCAGCCCGTGCCTAGGAATTTTCGCAACTACCCAGAGTACTAACACGTCGTCGCAGCCCGTGCTTGGAACGTCGTCGCAGCCCGTTCCAACGTACTCTTGCTTTGAGCATGCTAGAACCTTCAACAACGATAAGGTCTCAGCCTCCTAGCCATCCTCCTCGACGACTATTCCCATACTAGCTCAAGCGCCTCTCAAGCTAACCATTATCACCAACCCGGATCGCATCACCGAGTTATCAACATAACTTTGCACGTCGTCGTAGCCCGTGCTTGGAACGTCATCATGACCCGTCCCATCTCAACATCACACTTTGCCTCATCGCATCATAGCAAAGTCCCATCTCAATCTCATGCTTTGCCTTCTCGCATCATGGCAAAGTCCATCATCATCGAATCCATCCATATGAGCTTCCACATCCGCTTCATATGCCATAGGCAGCTTTCAACATTCAAGAGCCTTTCCACTTAGCTTTTGAATCACCTTCAACCCTCTTGTTCCAAATCAACTACTAGCTAACTTGAAACAATCAAATCAATCATTCGTCCAAACAATCAATCATTCAAACAAGATCTAATGAGCAATATTAACTATAATGGCAATTTCGTAAATAAATGAGCATAAGTCCAAAATGCATGATTCATAGGTTTTTAGCATAGATCTATCAAATATAAAACATGGGTTTTGTTTCTATAACTTAATAAATGAACTTGCATAGGTAAACATCTTCACAACAATGGATCTATACTTGGATCTAAGGAAAATGCACAAAATCACTATCTACAACACTCCAACAAACCACCAATCCAATATACTCCTTTGGGTCCGCGTGAGAGATAACTACCACTCACCAAATCACCTAAACACCTCAAAAACTAAACACTTCAGATCTGGACAGCGAAGATCAAGGCTTGATCCGGCGAAATCTCGCTTAAAACGATGAAATCTAGCTTCGTTGGATGAAGATCTTCAACTTTGGTCCTTGAATCTTTGATCTCGATCTTCGATCTTGGATGGATGTTAGAACTAGATTGAAATGAAGAAAAGAATACGAAGAAATGTTGTAGTCGAGCTCTCAAAATGGCAGCACTTCGTCGCTTCAAAAACCGGTGCCAAAAAGTGAGCCAAACCCCTCTATTTATAGGCTGAAACCACTATGAGTCGTCGCCCCTTAGGTCGTTGCCGACCCACCCCTTGAGTCGTCCCCGACTCATCATCATGCCGACTCAACAAAACACAGGGCCTCACGTCTAACCTATACGCGACTCACCCCAGACACGACTCAACACCCCTAACGACCTAACATCCTTAACCCGTGTACGACCTACCCATAGCCGACTCAACAATCCAACCAATACGGCCTAACGACTTAACCCTTCCTGCCGACTCAACCATTCACTCTTATGGCCGACCTAAGCTCTAACCGACCTATGACCAATGACTTAACACACAGCCGCTAACACTCCCAAGTCCTAAGTCGTATGACGACTCAACTATACACACACGACTCAGCTATAATGCCGACTCACGACTCAACAGAGACTCCGACCCAACAACTCACTCTTATGGCCGACCTAACCCCTAGCCGACCTAAGCCTCTACCGACTCAACAGCCACAACCTATCCCTAAGTCGTTCATACGACTCAGCGACTTACCATGAGTCGTTCAACGACCTAACTAGTATGCGACTCATCGCCCCAGCTACCTAACGACTTACGACTCATAGCATACACGACTCAAAACACCTTACGACCTATGACTTCAACCATACGTCTCAACTTACTACCCCGCTATCTCCTAGGTCGGTCAATACTATGAGCCATCCAGGCTCCTTGAGTCGGTCCCCTATGAGTCGGTCACCTATGAGTCGGTCACGACTCAAGACTCCCTAACTCGCTACTACCTATAGGTCAGTCAATCTCCTAACTTGGTCAACACACTTAAGTCGTAACTCGTGCACGACCTATCACTTGACACCACCAAGTTGCTAACCCTTAACTCGGCTAAGCCTATGTGTCGGTCACGAATCAATACTCACACGAGCTAACTTCCACACGACTTAGGCTAGAGACAACATAAACAACACTAACGACCTGTAAATTCTACGATTTATCGACACGTAAAATACGGGTCGTTACATCAGGCGTAGGACAGAAAATCTATAAGTACTTGGTGAACCCATTTTCAACACCCAGTGAAAACATTTGGAAAATAATTTTATTGAAAATATCGCAAACAGTTTTTGAAAATAGTGGAAATAACTTGGTGAGAATGCTCTGGAAATCATCACCCCCATCCATGGTTGCAGTTAACCCGATGGTTACGTTGCCATCCCGACAAAATCCATAGATAACTGTAGGCCTCCGCGCCCCTCGATTACACCATGGAACCCACGATAGATCGCAGCTACAACTGGGGTTGCGTAGCTATCACAGCAAAAACCCATATAACCGTAGGCATCAGCGCCATCGAATATCGCTGCCAAAAATGAAACTTCTCCACTGCACTTGTGTAACAACCCGCATATTTATCGATTATATATTTAAATATTTTATTTAAATATTTCACCGTTCATCGGATTTTGGTCCGAAAAGCTACTTTGTGCAAACAGTCGAATTGGGACTCGAGACCACCCCCATTGAGTTCAAAATGACGTTTGCGACCTTTTTGAGTATAAGCTTCGATATGTTTGGAGAAAGTTGATTTTTGCCACTTTTCCACTTAGGGTTTTGGTTTGGGCTGAACCCACTTACTAACTCAGTCCCAACCCCCTCTCCTCTTCACTTTATTCTTATTTTCCTAACACTCAAGCTTTAGCAAAAATGGTGGAAGAGAATGGGAAATAGAAATCCAAAACCCTAGTTCCTCTCGCTAGCTCAAGTTCTTGCTCCAAACTAATAGAAGAACCCATTGGTAAGCTTCTCTTCATCTTCCCCAACTCATTCTCTCTTTGATCTCAGAAATTTCCTAAACCTAACTTGGGGAATGTTCTTCTTTTAAGCTTAGATTCAAGCTTCTAGAGTTGGATTTGAAGAGTGGTTGATTCCCCTTTGCTTTCAAGCTTCATCTTCATAAATATTAGTGCAAAGGTGAGATTTTTAATCTCACATCTATGCTTATAATTCTCTTCTATTGTTAGGTATGAATTCCTAACACTTATTCATGTGCATTTGATTTTGATTTGGATTGCTTTTGTGAATATTCCAATTTTTAGTGTTTTTAGTTCAATTAATTAAAAATCCTAACTTTGATGTTTGAACATGTTTTTGGTGATGCATCGAGGAGCTTATAGGTCCGGGTAGTCGATTGGCATAAACCCTTAGCGCCGTTGCTCGTGCGATTGCAATTTGGTCGAGAGTTGCACCTCTTTTGAAATAGGGTAGGAAGTGCAAGCTTACAGGTTCGGCCGACCGAGCCCCCTGGGCCGGTCGACCGACCTGTAGTCCAGGCAATTCCTGCCTATGTTTGGAAGTGCTGGTTACAGGCTTCAGCCGACCGAGCCCCCTGGGCCGGTCGACCGACCTGGTGCCCCGAGCACTTCCAACCTCTGGTTCGGTCGACCGACTCAGGGAGTCCGGTCGACCGACCTGCTACTATTTGCCAGATTAGCCTATATTGCTAATTCGTCTGAATTTCCAACTTTAATCGATTCGTGTTGTCTCCCTTTTGTTGTTGTCATTTATTATCGACTTTGATGACTTATTTTATTTGGAAATTCTTGGAATATCCATTTCGATGGATTCGGTATCGATTTCATTGGATTTTATTCACGTTTTCGAATGTGAATCTTAGTGATTGATTGTTCCTACAATCTTCTTTGTGATTTGTCACTTTAAAAATATAAAGGTTTTCTATACTAGTAGTAAATATCAAAACTCTTTCTTCAAATGATTTCAACACTATTTTATAACAAAGCTCGTTTTCTCAAACCGATTTCCAATCTATTAGTATATACAAACCTTTACCTCACTCATATGAGAAATCTAATTAAACGACTTAGTAAAACGAGTGGTATGAAACGCTTGCGTTTACTTTGTCGGTTAATTGTTGGACTTGTTCGATAGATGCTCTTGGGACAATTTTCTAGTGGAGATCTACAATTTGTTCGTAAATATTTAAGTTAAGCTAGTGGTTATGGGACATGAAGCTAAGCTCATATATTTACTAGCTTATTGTAATTGACACTTCTCTTTGATCATGACGATAATTGGATGTTTTAGACTAGCATTGTGCAATGTCTTTGTCATTTGGTTCATCGGATGTCCCACTGTACGACGTCGTTGTTCCCTTTGATTGTGATTTGGTTCATCGGATGTCCCGCTGTACGACGTCGTTATTCCCTTTGATTGTGATCCGGTTCATCGGATGTGCCGCTGTACGACGTCGTTGTTCCCTTTGATTGTGATTTGGTTCATCGGATGTCCCGCTGTACGACGTCGTTGTTCCCTTTGATTGTGATTTGGTTCATCGGATGTCCCACTATACGACGTCGTTGTCCCTTTGATTGTGATTTGGTTCATCGGATGTCCCGCTGTACGACGTCGTTGTTCCCTTTGATTGTGATTTCTGGATTTCGTGTGTTGAATTCTGGAACTTATGTTTCACCAACTTTTACGATTGGCATGAATATATATGTCATTTATTGTGGTTTGGTGAATGAAATTAGGAGTATGACATTCCTTTTTATCTTGAGTATATTATTGTGATATTGATTAATCTCTTGTTGATTTTCAATTACTTATTTATCACAGCTTGACATTGTGATTATTATATGTTTATGCCATATCTCTTAATTCTATATCATGTTATCTGATATTTATAGCTAGACTGATCCGTTTATTATTTTCTTATTAAATAATACTCGGGTCAGACTGAGATATTACAGGTGCTTCCTCATGGCTTCCTATCTGGAACCATCTTCTGACTTTTGGATAACTACTCTAGTTTGGTAGTTTATGTTGTATACATTTAAGATACAGACTCCTTGATGTATACATATTTTTGTCTAGCACTTGTATCTATTCCTTTGTATTATTGTGGATCTTTTTGACCACTACTCTAATGTACACTTTCATGTGTAATATTCATATCTATTTCCGCCTTTGTGATATGAATTCTCTGCGAATGATTTACGTTATGTTTATTTCTATATTTGTTTCTGAAGATATTATAGCCACTGTGTAGTAGCTTTGAGTTTGGGTCGGTATGTTGGATTTCCCTCTTGATAAGAAATGCATGTTATACTATCTGACATATCGATGCTCGCGCAAAGCAATTACATGGATGGTCGCTCCTCAACAGCCTTATTCTCCGTGCTAGTTGACAGCATTCACCGTAATGTTCTTGGCTAGCGTGGGTATAGAGGTGGGGCGTCACAGCTTGGTATCAGAGCCAAACTTCGGAACAATGTAGAATATTATAACAAGGATCATCGTCCTAAGTCCATCTTAGGAGTCGTGCTTTATGATTTTATTCGGGTCTTCGTACCGTCCTATCCTATTTTCATTTATGATTCCTTGTATTATCTATCAAGATTGCTTCATACTTATCTTGAGAATAACTTTTTCTTCTTCTTTATTTTTTTCTTAAAGAAGAGAAATGGTTAGACCAGGCCGTCCCAGCGCCGGTCAATCTAGTGCTACTTCCTAAGATGGAGTTTTTATGTCTGCTCAACAACTTTTGGATCTTGTAAAGAATCAAGAGTTTTTCTATGATTTCAGTAAGAACCCCGAAATGGTTCTACCTTTGAAACTTGAAGTTTCTTTCAATCAGCTTATGGATGTTACTCTTCTTCATGGAGAGGTTGGTAAAGGAAGTGTTTGTGATATTGGGACTTCCAAGAAGAGGCATATTAAGTTCAAGAGCCTTAATCCCAATAAGAGAGTGAAGCAAACTACTTTTGTAGCAAAGACTCCAATCCCTAATCGTGGAGGATGCTACAATTGTAATTCTAAGGAACACTATGCGAATATGTGTCCAAAACCCCATTCTTGTCGCTATTGCAAGAAACCGGGTCATCTTTTATCTGCATGTCCCAAACTTTTGAACAAGGACATGAGAAAGCTAAATATTGTGCAAGCCCCTAGCAACTCTTCTCTTGGTCAAGGTACTTTTCACTCAATCCTTGATGGCATTGTTTTATTTCGTGATCTTCTTATTTGAGTTCTTTTTGATATGGGTTCCATCTCACTATTTTATATCAAAAGAACTTGTCGATTCTTTTTCTTTGAATATTTTGGGCTTGATGACTTCTTTGAGGATTGCGAATCCGGATGGTAGATCCACAACACTCAATTTGTTTTTTTATTGATGTCGAAATTATTTTATGAGATTTTTCTTTCTGAGCCGATAATTTTACTTAGACTTCGGAATTGATTTTTGTAAGGATTGGCTTAATCATTGTGAAGCCCATATCCTATTTTCTCGTGTGGACTTTTCCTCTTCGACATTTTCAATCTGTTAAGCAGATTTCTATTTTTGCTTTATGATTTTGATTTCAACTTGATGGCATCATTTTATTCCTTAAGCCCACTTATAAGGAAAGTGTTATTTCTCTTATCTAAATAATTTGTGAAAATTTTCTGGTATTTTTGAGTTTGTCTTAGGATTATCACCTAAGAAATCTTTTGTGTGGTGTTAAGGTCTTTCTAGTTTGACCTTACCACCGGTTTTCATTTGCTACGAGTTGCGGAAGTCCATTTACTGCATTCGGCACTTGTTATGATTCCTATGAATGAATTATTATGTCATTCAGTTTGTCCAGTTTATTTCATCCATTTTATAAATCGAATATTCTATGAATATTTCGATGAGACCATTCTTGTATTTATTGATTTTGGGTGAAAATAGAAATTTAAAATCTTTGCAAATCTTTTTCATAAGATTTATTTATAAGTATAGTTGTATTTTTGTTCTTAAAACGAACAAAGAATATTCTTAAAAGTTTTTAGAAACATGTTTATCATATAGAATACGATTTTGTGATTGTATTGCCCATTTAGTGTTTTAAGAATTTTGGTCGATGCGCTTGATCAACGTTATTGATAGGAATTTCCTAAACGCTTTGATGAGACAATCAAACACAGTATATTAACTTAAAAATAGTAAAATTTTCTAGAATGATTATTACATAATGATAAATGTAATTTTGAAAGTTTTAAATTTTCAGGAAAGAAGATTATTTAAAAGAAATTCTTTCTTTTCGATACTCTTATTCTTGTGATTCCTGGAGGGGAACCAAGACTTTGCTATTTGTACCGATACTAGTCGTATTGGTTTGGATGCCGTTCTCTTGCAAAGGAGAATGTGCTATCTCTTGTGCTTCTAAATCATTATAGCTTATCGAGACTAGATATGCCACTCATGATCTAGTGCTCGCGGCTATTGTTTTTACTTTTGGAATTTGGCATCATTACTTTTGGATGAGAAATTTGTTCTCTACCTCGATCATAAATCTTTGGAATAATTATTTTCTCATATGGAACTCCATGTTGACTCGAGTTCCTGACATCTTATGATCTTGATATTCTTTTTATTCCCGGAAGGGAAATCGTGTTGCCAATGCGCTTTGTCGTAAGCAACAAGTGGTTGATTCTTTGATGTTTTCTGAATGGAATTATCTTTCTATCAAGTTCATCGGACGTTTTGGTATACTTCATTTTATTGAGCTTTAACTCATTCCTTTTATGGACTAGTGTCCGGTGTTCTTTTATGGTATTCGATTCATTGGATGTACCATTTGCACTACATCAATGATACGCTTTTGATACATTGGATGTACCGTTTGTACTACATCAATGTCTTTGCTTTTCGATTCATTGGACGTACCGTTTTTGTACTACGTCGGTGTTCCAAATTATTCGAGTTTCTAGTTTCTCGGGCGTACCGTTTCTGTACTACGCCGTTGCATTGGCTCAATTTTCTGCTATTCTTGACGTTCTCCACGTCTTTTATCTACGGAAATGCTTTTATGTTTCCGGTTTTTATTCTTGAGCCCGGTGTTATTGAGGGGATTGAAGTTTCACCAAATTTGACTTTTGAGCAACATTCTATTCGCATCATTGCTTCGGAGGTTGAGCGCCTTCGATATAAAGATATTCTTTTTGATAGAAGTTCAATGGTTCTCAAATCCTAAGGATTTCTCATGTGAAATCTTGAGAATTCATCGAACGAAAACTTTCCGATTTACTCCTTCGTGCTCTTTATAGTGAACTTCTTGATTCAAATTTTCTTTTGTGTTAATATGCTTCTGTGGTTGTTACTTCTTATATTTCCTTCTTAATTATTGCGAGGACGCAATTTCTTTAAGGAGGGGAGTCTGTAACAACCCGCATATTTATCGATTATATATTTAAATATTATTTAAATATTTCACCGTTCATCGGATTTTGGTCCGAAAAGCTACTTTGTGCAAACAGTCGAATTGGGACTCGAGACCACCCCATTGAGTTCAAAATGACGTTTGCGACCTTTTCGAGTATAAGCTTCGATATGTTTGGAGAAAGTTCATTTTTGCCACTTTTTCACTTAGGGTTTTGGTTTGGGCTGAACCCACTTACTAACTCAATCCCAACCCTCTCTCCTCTTCACTTCATTCTTATTTTCCTAACACTCAATCTTTAGCAAAAGTGGTGGAAGAGAATGGGAAATAGAAATCCAAAACCCTAGTTCCTCTTGCTAGCTCAAGTTCTTGCTCCAAACTAATAGAAGAACCCATTGGTAAGCTGCTCTTCATCTTCCCCAACTCATTCTCTCTTTGATCTCAGAAATTTCCTAAACCTAACTTGGGGAATGTTCTTCTTTTAAGCTTAGATTCAAGCTTCTAGAGTTGGATTTGAAGAGTGGTTGATTCCCCTTTGCTTTCAAGCTTCATCTTCATAAATTTTAGTGCAAAGGTGAGATTTTTAATCTCACATCTATGCTTATAATTCTCTTCTATTGTTACGTATGAATTCCTAGCACTTATTCATGTGCATTTGATTTTGATTTGGATTGCTTTTGTGAATATTCCAATTTTTAGTGTTTTGAGTTCAATTCGTTAAAAATCCTAACTTTGATGTTTGAACATGTTTTTGGTGATGCATCGAGGAGCTTATAGGGCCGGGTAGTCGATTGGCATAAACCCTTAGCGCCGTTGCTCGCGCAATTGCAATTTGGTCGAGAGTTGCACCTCTTTTGAAATAGGGTAGGAAGTGCAAGCTTACACGTTCGGCCGACCGAGCCCCCTGGGCCGGTCGACCGACCTGTAGTCCAGGCAATTCCTACCTCTGTTCGGAAGTGCTGGTTACAGGCTTCGGCCGACCGAGCCCCCTGGGCCGGTCGACCGACCTGGTGCCCCGAGCACTTCCAACCTCTGGTTCGGTCGACCGTCTCAGGAAGTCCGGTCGACCGACCTGCTACTATTTGCCAGATTAGCCTATATTGCTAATTCGTCTGAATTTCCAACTTTAATCGATTTGTGTTGTCTCCCTTTTGTTGTTGTCATTTATTATCGACTTTGATGACTTATTTTCTTTGGGAATTCTTGGAATATCCATTTCGATGGATTCGGTATTGATTTCATTGGATTTTATTCACGTTTTCGAATGTGAATCTTAGTGATTGATTGTTCCTACAATCTTCTTTGTGATTTGTCACTTTAAAAATATAAAGGTTTTCTATACTAGTAGTAAATATCAAAACTGTAATGACCCGCCCTCCTACGCCCAGGAAGACGTTTCGTTATTAAGAAAGAAAGGGATGAGAAAATAGAAAAGATAGAGAAGAAGGAACAACAACAGCAGAATCTCACAGCGGAACGAATAAAATATAATAATCACATAAATATTTACATAGTATACAATATCAATCAGAGTTATACAGACAATACATCACATACTCGACAGTTATAATCACCTGTCTAGTTAGCACACCTCAATACATTACAGCTCAAACAATAAGACTCATAGAAACCAACACAGCGGAACTATATATATATCTACAACGCTGAAGCCACCTGCTCCATTGCTCCTCCAGAATTCGTCAAAGCTAACCTGAATCCCGTGGCTACCCGTAAAAATTTGGGTACCCGAGAGTTTATGAAAAACAAAAATAAACTTCGGGTCAGACATGGGTCTGGTATGAGTAACAGGTTTAAGTTGCTTAACTTTGAAAATCTTTTGAAAACAAAAGGTATCACGTAAGACTCCCCACAAATAAACATGGGAAAGTTTTTGCCTTACGCTAACCAAAACATTTGATAGGAAATTCTATGATATTATAATAGGTCTAGGGTTTTCAAGTAAATAGAAAATAGCCGAAATTGTTACATTCATTAAATTCCAGCTACTAGCCACAAAAGTGGGTAATACAATCAAAACCATGGGCACTTATTGGATTGTGGATTCCATAAAATGGCAGGGCTACTGGGGTACCGTCCGTCACAGTACGTGGCCTAGATCAACGTACCGAGGATTACTCCCTTCATCCCCTGCAACACAAGGCCAGAACCATTCCTTACTGAACAGTCCCGAACAAGATAAACCCAGGCAGTTGTTGCAATCAACCGCCCACACAGCCGAAAAATAAAGGGACATCTAGACAGGGGAATATCCTTGTCCTGCTTGGGCATGACCCACCTAGCCTTGCTGCACCTCCCCTGTTTTAGCCATTCCCGGTTGATGAGGCTTGAGGTTACGATTACCTTTAGAGAACATATTTCTTAGAATGCTCATCGCCCGCCTGACGATGTGTTGAAAGTGTTCAATCCATACAAGTTCGTTCCGGGTTCGAACGAAACCGAAGGCATTATCTCGTTACACTCATTTTGGAATCACCCTCAGAGTTAACGACGATAACCCTTGCATTCTGAATCTTCATCCTCACTTCAGATTCACGACCTATCGTTAATTTGGAATCGATGTGGTTTTCGGATATTCCTAATGCGGAAACCCGATCCCGGTCTCATCGAAATCCAAAACGTGTCTTTTAGGGCCAAGTTGTCTATTTAGTCTTAACAGTTTAATTCAAAATAATTCAATACACACAGAGATAGATAATTCACAATATCATAATAGATAGTCAACATCAATATAAACAGATAACCAATATTATCACTACAAACAGATAATGCATATCATCATAACAGATAATTCATATTTAAACCAAGCATCCATAACACATAGATATTATTCATGCCAGATCACAATCATCAAATGAAATATCAATATCATTCATCCATAAGCAATGATTTATAATCACACCATTTGTAATTAATTTAAAATGAATTAAATTAACTACTTAAATCTCTAATTAATTTAAAATAAATTAAATTAATTACTTCATCTATAAATCCTGCTTATACAACCATTAATTAATTATAAATCAAATTAATTAATTTCTAGATATTCATCTTGATTAATCACCCTTGGTTAATCATTCATTAATTACAATAGGAAATTAGTATTTAATTAGTTTTACAAATTAATTATCCTAAATCATTTATAGTAAATAACATTTATTACCTTATTTATAAATTTAATTAATTACATTTATTGTTGATTAATTACATAAATTAATCAGCACATTATTAAATTTCTTAATTTATAAACTTCTTAATTTCATCATTAATTAAATTAATTAATGACCTTTAATTTAGATTTAAATTAATTTGCTTTGATTAAATTAATTACCTTAAGTAATCGATCTTTAATTAAACATAATTATTAATCACCCTTGATTAATATCATTCCAGTAATTTACTACACTTAATTACTCATATAATTAAATTAAATATCCCATAATTAATTATCTCCATTAATTAATTCCAATATTAATTATGAAAGTAATTATCCAAATTACTTTATTATCACATCATTTTTCATTAATTACATTCAGTAATTAACATTAATTACTTCCCTAAGTAATTCTGCTCCATTAATTACACCAAGTAATTACACTTATCAACCATTAAATTATTTCCTTAAATTAATTAAAATGAATTAATTAACTTAAATTAATCATATCATCAAAATTAATTACAATAAGTAATTAATCTCTTAATTACTTTTATCAAGTAATTACTCTTAACAATCTATAATAGATTTATCTAATTTAATTAATCTAATTAATTATCAAATTTAATCACATTAAATAATTATCCAAATAATTCTTAGTTAATTATCTTTATTAACTAAAAACATTTCTTAATTTACTTCTTAATTTATCCCTAATTCTAAATTATTAATTAAATAAAGAAGTCATTCTAAAATTTAACCTATTCATTAAGTCATTTTAATATCTTAATTATTTCTAAGATAATCCATTTCTTTATAGTGATTTCATTAGCATTAAAGTGTAAAACATTACACTCTTGGATTTAAATTTAAAATACATTTTAAATTTAAATTTCAAAATGATCATTCTTTTAAGCATTAACCCAATTTAAATTCAATTTAAAGTCTTTTAAATTGATGTAGATAACATTTATTACTTACAAATTCAAGTTAAAATAATTTATTTAACTTCTATTCAAAAATCCTCTTTTTAAAAGAACTATGTCGAAATCAATTCAAATATTTATTGTGAAACAAATTACCTAAAAACTATTCGATTTAAACCGGTTTTAAGCTTAAAAACTGATTTAAATTTTCAGATTTGAATTCAAGAAAAGCTTGAATTCATTAGTTTAACTTTGAGTTTAAAACTTTGGTTTAGCTTGCTTTTTTTTTTTAAAAGCTTGATTTTAATTCTTGATTTAAAATCCAAATTCATTTTTAAAAACCTTAGATATAAGAGTTCATTTGAATCTATACTTTGTCTTTCAATTCTAAACTACTATTAGCTGTTTTCAAATCTTACTTTAAATTTAAAACCTAGAAACAGTCAGGCTTTTAAACCTGGAACCCACCTTAATTTTTCTTCCAACTTTTACTTTATTTCAATTTTGAATTCAAAAATAAACCTGAATTCAAACTTCTACTTGGATTTAAGCTTTGTTAAATCTAGTTTACAAATTAAAGTTTCATTTGCATTTGCTAGCAGGTTGTAGAAACTTGAACAAGGTAATTTTATTTGCAATTGATATCAGGTTATAGAAACTGGAACAAGACAGTTCCATCTTCATTTGCTACCAGGCTAAATACACACTGCACTCAAAACAACCCAGAGTCCAACGGCACGGTGCACGTGCACCATCCCTCTGGCCATCTCCGGCCAGCCACCAGCCCTTCCACACTTCAACGTCCATCACCTGATGACAACAGGACCCCCAGAACCAATCACTACAACTCGAAGCTTCAAACCAGGAAACACACGCGCAAGACCATCACCCAAACCTATCAACGGTTCTCTCTCTCCACCGCGACCACCTGAAAGTCGACAGCTCCGGCTACAACTTCGTCACTGACCCAGCTACCCCCTCCCACAAAGCTATCACACTCGATCATCCATGGAGGGAGAAAAGATCGAATCTTCCCAAACTGATATCACTAGGGTTCCCACCCAAAATCCACCACCGCACTCTCCACCAGCCACTGATCAACCACCACGCAATTTTGTCAAACACTCCAGTCACTCCTCCACCTTCATGAAAGACCACGGCCACTCTAATCAAGTACACTGGCCGAGACAACCCAAACTTCCCAAAATGAACAACCCAGAAATGTCAATTCAATACTTAACTATAAAATGTGAATTTACTTTTAAAAATCCTAATTTTAGATAAGTATTCAAGTTTTAACCCTGAATTAATAATTTATGATGTTTGAAATTTTACTAATATCAACATTTGCCAGTTCTTTTTTTTTTTTTTTTTACAGAGCCTCTCCAACTTGCAAACAAAAATACAAATTTTAAAATTTTCTTTATGATCCAACAAACCAAACTTGTTTAGATACTAGGTCCAAACAATCACTAGATCAAGCAGAGTTAAATATTTAAGTAAGGTATGAACTTGATAGTCATAAACAGGATGTCTACAGGGTGTACAATATACAGATACTTTATTTCACCAATGCACAGAGAAATATAAATATGCATACAAATATTTTAAGCATTCAAATACTAACATATAACAAGTTTAAACTTAAGTTATTTTAAGAAAAATATTACTCACCTGATAGATGATGAACAGAGCTTTTGAAAACTTGAAAACAGATTTGAACTTGAAATCTGTAAACTGAAATCCTTTGCTTTAGAACTGAGATGTTGAATTGTTTGGAAATGATCACAGGTTTGGCTTGAAGATGTTAAACTGGAATGCAAACTTTGATTTGAAAACCTTAAACTTGAATTGTTGTAGCTTAAAAACTGATTTTTAAAAAGAACTTCATGTGTGCTGGGTTTGATCTTCCTACTATTCTTCTAGCTTTTGTTGTTGTATGTTGTTTATTTGAATGATGTTTGAGTTTTTAAAAAAAATGAGAATGCTAACTATTATTTTCTGGTTTGTAATGATCGAACTAAAAACAGTATGCATATATAAAGAAGTCTTACAGGGGTAGGTACTAACTGGGATAAGCATATGCTAGAACAATGATACTTTTGTTTGTATCAGGCAATTGCTTTATTTTTGGAGGCTGAAAGATTTTTATACAAATTTCGAAATGACATGTTTGTATGCTAGAGATGAAATCTTTAAATGTTAATGTACTTTTATGTTTACAGCAACCTTGTTTTTATGCTTAGATATTTTTGTTTATACTTTGCTTTGTATTAGCTTGTTCCACAATCTACTTTATATGTTAATTTTATTTACTCTTTAGCTTACATATCTATTTTACACTCATCATTACTTGCCTGCATATCTATATTTTTCTTTTTCTCTTTTACTTTACATCAATCTACAGGTTACATTTTTTTCTTGCTTGCACATTACTTTACAGGTTACATACTTTTACTTGCCTTCATTTCTAAGCTATTGCATTTTCTTTGTCCTTGGCTATTGCATTCTTTTCTTGCCTGCATCTTGCTTATGCCTCTGTGTTAACTAAAATATTGGTAAAGGTTTATCTCATGTTGCATGCACACAATATACCCACTCATATACTTTTGTCTTAGTTATTTGTTATGAATTTTGACTAAGCAAACACTTCCATTTCTAACATGTGTGTTTATTTTATTTTATCTTTTATCTTTAAACTTAAACTATCAATACTAAATTTACTTATTATTAATTCAAACTTATATAATTCTTTGTTATACTACTTATTTGATTTATTTACTTTCTCTTTTAAGTTCATAGATATTTTATTATGTCATTTACTTATGTTAAATATCATACATTTGATTTATTTTTAAGTTTAATATTTATAAAGTTTACTTCATTTTAAATCTACAAGCCATAGCTTCCCAAAATACTTATATATATAAATGAATTTTAAAATAACAATTTATTTTATATTAAAATTTAATTATAAAAATATTGCATTATTGTTATTGTTTAAAAATCACTCATTATTAATTTAAAATGATTCATAAATGAAGTCATTACATAAATAAATTACTTATTTTATAAAGTTGAAGTAAAAAGAACAAAACAATCTTTTATTTAAATTTTAACTTATACTAGGATTTATTTTTAAACAAATTAAATTTATATTGAGCATTTTTAAGATCATATTATTATTTATTCAATATTAGATTTCCAAATTATCAAAATAGTAAAATTAGAAAACACAGCTTCATCTATTAAATTTAAAAACAAAACCGATCTATTTATAATATATACCAATATACATATATACATTATAAATGGAAACAATTTAAATTAGCTTTTAAAAGGAAAATTTATCAGTGAAATATTTATTTAAACAAAGATTATTAATTCAAATTTAAATTATTATCAAATCAATTTAATTTTTAATACAAATTATTAAATTGATATTACCCCAAATTTCTGGGATATCACATTCTTCCCCCCTTAAAAGAATTTCGTCCCCGAAATTTAAAACAAATGTAATTTAATAATCTGTTTAAATATTTAATTTTAAAAACACAAGCATATATTAATCATATGCTAATAACCATTGCAACCAATTCATCCAAACAAACAAATCTTACTATCCAGACAAAATCCCGGATAAAATTTGCTCGAGTTTCCCCAAGTATAAATACCGGGTTACTCGCTTTATAGAATCCAAACAAACAATACTACTAAGCTACATACATCTAGAACTACAAAACATGACAAGATATCAGACTATAAACAAGTCTGACTCAACAATCAAAACTCTCTGAACTGCTGGTTCTACAACCAGAGATAGATCTTACACGTACTCCCTCAGAGATACGTAAAACACAATGAATTTCAGTTATCCAAACTGACAATTCAATCCTGAAGACCCAACACTTATCCAAAATCATATCTCCAACTCTTATCCACAAAACTCTTCGGACGATTCTGGACTGCCTACATCCTCTTGATCAGCTCAACCCTTGCTGGTACCCTTAGAAACAAACTGAACCAAAGACAATCCAACAAAATGATCTTTTCAAGATCACCCAAAACTCAGAACACAACTCTATTTCAAAATCCGAAGACTGATCTCACTTCTCCCATCTGGAAAGGATAAAACAGATGCACTCCCAATCTGGCCTCAGATCCTGAAAAATTTCCTGTCGAACTCTCTAATCCAAACATTGCAACATCCAATTGCTTCCAAACTAAACAGCTACCACCATGCTTCCGCTACGCAACTCTGATTAAACAGATGATAACGCTGAAGTCGAACACAGGCTGGACAACACATCCCAACATTAGAGCTCCATGGATCAAAAGAAAGCTCTGAAGTTCCTCCAAAATCCGAGTTACTTCACCAAACTCAAAAATCATCCTATTACAAAGCTGAATCATCGGTACCATTCCTGGAATCGAGTCGATACCAAACTCAGTCTCCAGATGCTAACCAAATTATGACTTCTAGAAGACATCCAGAAAAAATTCTGACACACAAAAGAACACTCAAACTATCGCAAGTCACTTTTGCGATCAATTCAGCCTAATTCCAAAATACTGCTCTCTCGTTACCAAACATAACAGCCTACACTTATGTGGCCAATCCATCAAAGAAATGGAACTGCTCTGCTGCTTCTGAAGTTACCTTAATAAAAATAGCTAAGCCAGAAGACTTCCTTGACGGTGCACAGAACACTCCGAACTTCACTGCTAACACTAATGCCAAGGAATTCCTAATCCAAAGCTCTTCGAAAAACTCGGACCTCAAACCAACACAAACACCCTGTTGAACGCAGCCACAACACCGAGCAGACACACTTCCTTAACTTGCTCCAAAGAAACATCTTCGGAGACATCCATAGTCACTGTGTCTCATCACACAGCTACTACATCTTGAGGTATCAAGATATCATGACTTGCTTCTGCCCAACCGACAGATCCAAATTCTAGCTCAAACAAACTACACTTCAAAAAGAACTCCGAACCTTAACAGGTTTCCTTCAGAGATCAATGAAATCCTTACACCATCCAAAGTTTACTTGAGACGGTACTAGGTCTACAGTCTCGACAATTACACTTCCAACCACAATCATTCAAATTCCAACCATTGGTAGTTGTGTTACACACACTACTAACCAATCTACCTTTATAGCTTATTGGAAAACCTGAATAGGTAACCCAACAAATAGGTAGAAGCAAATATATAAAAATATATATCTATATACCAAAATTACAAATACGCTCTCTCAAGAAAGAAAACACATAAGAGCCTAGGTATTCACTCAACCTAGCGCTCTGATACCAACTGTAACGACCCTCCCTCCTACGCCCAGGAAGACGTTTCGTTATTAAGAAAGAAAGGGATGAGAAAATAGAAAAGATAGAGAAGAAGGAACAACAACACCAGAATCTCACAACGGAACAAATAAAATATAATAATCACATAAATATTTACATAGTATACAATATCAATCAAAGTTATACAGACAATACATCACATACTAGACAGGTGATTATAACTGTCTAGTATGTGATGTATTGTCTGTATAACTCTGATTGATATTGTATACTATGTAAATATTTATGTGATTATTATATTTTATTCGTTCCGCTGTGAGATTCTGGTGTTGTTGTTCCTTCTTCTCTATCTTTTCTATTTTCTCATCCCTTTCTTTCTTAATAACGAAACGTCTTCCTGGGCGTAGGAGGGCGGGTCGTTACAAAAACTCTTTCTTCAAATGATTTCAACACTATTTTATAACAAAGCTCATTTTCTCAAACCGATTTCCAATCTATTAGTATATACAAACCTTTACCTACTCGTATGAGAAATCTAATTAAACGACTTAGTAAAACGAGTGGTATGAAACGCTTGCGTTTACTTTGTCGGTTAATTCTTGGACTTGTTCGATTGAAGCTCTTGTGACAATTTTCTAGTGGAGATCTACAATTTGTTCGTAAATATTTAAGTTAAGCTAGTGGTTATGGGACATGAAGCTAAGCTCATATATTTACTAGCTTATTGTAATTGACACTTCTCTTTGATCATGACGATCATTTGATGTTTTAGACTAGCATTGTGCAATGTCTTTGTCATTTGGTTCATCGGATGTCCCGCTGTATGACGTCGTTGTTCCCTTTGATTGTGATTTGGTTCATCGGATGTCCCGCTGTACGACGTCGTTGTTCCCTTTGATTGTGATTAGGTTCATCGGATGTCCCGCTGTACGACGCCGTTGTTCCCTTTGATTGTGATTTGGTTCATCGGATGTCCCGCTGTAGGACGTCGTTGTTCCCTTTGATTGTGATTTGGTTCATCGGATGTCGCGCTGTACGACGTCGTTGTTTCCTTTGATTGTGATTTCTGGATTTCGTGTGTTGAATTCTGGAACTTATGTTTCACCAACTTTTACGATTGGCATGAATATATATGTCATTTATTGTGGTTTGGTGAATGAAATTAGGAGTATGACATTCCTTTTTATCTTGACTAGATTATTGTGATATTGATTAATCTCTTGTTGATTTTCAATTACTTATTTATCACAGCTTGGCATATTGATTATTATATGTTTATGCCATATCTCTTAATTCTATATCATGTTATCTGATATTTATAGCTAGACTGATCCGTTTATTATTTTCTTATTAAATAATACTCAGGTCAGACTGAGATATTACAGGTGCTTCCTCATGGCTTCCTATCTGGAACCATCTTCTGACTTTTGGCTAACTACTCTAGTTTGGTAGTTTTTGTTGTATACATTTAAGATACAGACTCCTTGATGTATACATATTTTTGTCTAGCACTTGTATCTATTCCTTTGTATTATTGTGGATCTTTTTGACCACTACTCTGATGTACACTTTCATGTGTAATATTCATATCTATTTCCGCCTTTGTGATATGAATTCTCTGCGACTGATTTATGTTATGTTTATTTCTATATTTGTTTCTGAAGATATTATAGCCACTGTGTAATAGCTTTGAGTTTGTGTCGGTATGTCGGATTTCCCTCTTGATAAGAAATGCATGTTATACTATCTGACATATCGATGCTCGCGCAAAGCAATTACATGGATGGAGCTCCTCAACAGCCTCATTCTCCGTGCTAGTTGACAGCATTCACCGTAATGTTCTTGGCTAGCGTGGGTATAGAGGTGGGGCTTCACAACTCGACCATAGATCGCAGTCTACCGATGTTGCCTTCCCGGCAAAATCAAGTGTAGACTGTTGGCACTCATCCTCCACACGATTTCGCTATGGTCCCCACAGTAGATCGCAGCGACATCGAGTTACACTGTCGTCACAGCATAACCCAAATGCCTCTGTAGGCATCAGCGCCCTCGACTTCCGCTACCCAATAATCCTCAGGAACTAGTTTTGTCCGGACTCCTCATAGGATCAACTTTAGACCCTCCCCCCCCCTTGGGGCTCAAGGCAGCACCACCCGGTGGCACTCCTGAGAAGTTCATTTCAAGGGAGCGCCTTTTTCCCCAGAGCCATCATCAAAACATTTTATACTATACACATATAGTATCTTCAAATCATACAACTAGTATGATATCATACAAAGCTCCTTTACACAAAATCGATTATCCCAAAATCGATAATTCTCAAACTAGGCTTTCCAAATTATCATATTGATTTTATCCAAAAATCAAAAGCCTTTCCAAATCCAAAGGTTCTCAAAACCTTTTCCGAAATCCTCATAAGATCCTTTATATATGTATGCAGATATATATACAGATATATATAATTTTTAAAACTTTGGATCATTTCAACTTATATAAAACCCTTTTATACTTCAAACACTTTCAAAAATCCATCAGAGTGAGATATACTCACTTATTCCAATTTCCTTTAATCCCCATTTGGATTATCATTTTAATTCTTAACTCATTTGGGTATTTAATCAATAACAGTTTGAACCCCGACCAGTTTATTTTTAGAAAAATAGCTTGAAAATTTAAAAGTAGATAAGTAATTGAAAAATAATTAATAGTTTGCAAAATAGCTATGTAACAGTTAACTAATAATAAAATAGTTGGAAAATAGTTAAATAGTTTCAAAAATTTTAGATAATTGCAAAATAGTTGTAAAATAGCAATTTATTTGTAAAATAGCTGAAAAATAGCAATTAGTAAAAAAAACAGTTGAAAAATGATTAAATAGCTTCAAAAATAATTGTAAAACAAGTATAAAACAATTTGGCTTTAAGAAAGAAAGTTTGTATATATTTAATAGCTTAGAAAAATAAGTTTATATCAAACCAATTTATATCAAAACTAGTCAAGAGTCAACTGTTCACTTCCCCAACAATCCAATGTAAATTTACACTTCCATTTAATTAACTCAATTCTAACTTGAATAACTCCAAATTCCATTGGACTTGATTTATTCCCAATTCAAGTTGAATCAATCTTGATTCCTTTCCCAATTTAAATCAATTTCCATTTGATTTTAATCCTGTTCAACTTTAACCCATCCTGAATTATATAAATTCGAGTTGAATTCGCAAAGGTTGGTTTAACTCTTTAAAGCAAATTAACTTTTATTTAAAGTTTTTAAATAATTTAATTTCTAAGTTCAATTCTCAAAACTCCATTTTAAATTATCTTAACTTATGAATTTCAAGGTTCAAATAAGAGTTCAATACAATTTTATTTTAAAATTTTAATTTATTATTAAATTTTATCTCCCAGTTTGAAGCCAGTTCTTAAACAATTTTCATTCACAAACTTAATTATTCTAATTTATTTTATTTATACAATACCATTCTCAATTTAAAGATTTTTATTAACAATAGGATGATATCATCTAATTTATTTTAAAACGTCCATCTATTTTCAAATTTTAAATCTCAAACCCGTTTTGAGATCACACAAATCCCAATTCAAATCAACCATTTAACTTTCCAAGTTAAATTCCAATTTAATCTTGAAATTTCCAATTCAGGTTGCTTTTTTTTTTCTACATTTACTTAACTTTCCCAAAGTTAAACTCCAATTTACATAATCCAATCAACCTCATTCAATCCTTAAACTTCACACTAATAATCTTCCCACTTAAAAACTTATATCACTTTGGGTTTTTACATCACACTTCAGGGAAAAATCAAAACTCAACCTCTTAGAGTTTATTTCTAGTTTATCTTTGATATCATATATACATACCCATACATATATACATATTTGTTTTCTTGGCCCTCCCAGCCATGTTTTAAAATTTTAAACCACCCTTGGTTTTAAATCCAAATCAAATTTCAAACAAACCATTGTTTTCAACAAGTCTCAGTTACCTAAATAATACTTATTCATTATTTTTCATTACTTTGAAACAAAATTTTCAAATTCTGAGACTCGATTTAGGATTTCATTTTAAATTAATTAAATTTTAATTTGATTGTATTTCTATTTCTTCTCAATTTAATTCCAATTCAAGACTTCAATTTGGTTGTATTATATTACTTCTTAATTTTAAATTTCAATAATTTGAGAACCAATCGTCTTAATATTTATTAGAATGAAATATTCCTTTATATACCAAAATATACTTTTATATAAAATTATTGAAAACTTTTATATAAGAAAATAACAAGTACGCTCTCATATATATATATATATATGTATGTATGTATGTATATTCTTAACTCATTCTAGAGTACTACAGACTCTATTAAATGAGTAATCCCCACCAGAGCCAAGGTTCTCGCTTAACCTTTCAGCTCTGATACCAAATGTAACAACCCAAAATTTTCTAACCCGAAAATTCCAGATAGTTATGAAAAAGAAGAAAGAGATAGAAGAAGAAGAAGAACAGAAACACCAAACATCTCACAATCGCAGTGGATAAAATATAATAATAAATAATAATAGCTTACAAAACAATACTATATTTGTCAATTACATTTAATATACATAAGAGTTTCACATTATATACAGAAACTGAATATTTACAATTATCATGTCTCAGATTATCGATAATATAAATACAGCGGAAATACTCTATACGATATTGCCATCCAGCTCGCCCCTTGAGCTCCAGAACGTCCTAATCTGGAAATCTGTAATACTCGGTCTTACCCGAGCATTACACCAAAGTAACACCCGGGTCAGGCTGGAAACCAGCGTGAGTAAACCCAACTAACATGAAATACCAAAGCAAACAATGTTAATAACACCCGGGGTAACTTATCTCAATTTATCCAATTCATAATCTGCTATATACAAAACTTATTTCACACATAAATTTCTAAGTACCAAACTTAGATAAAATAATCCGATGCACTTAAATCATTTCATCCCTGCCTATTGATTTCACAAATCAATTTTAAAAATAATTCGAAGTGGTTTTCGGGTACTTTCCAATTTACCCGATCCCGGTCTCTTCGAAACTCAAGCTATCCTACCCAAGTTATTCAAATGAAATACATCACATTTCATATCAGAGATTTCAACTCATTCAAATCATCCAATACCATTCACTCATCCATAAGCAAAACTTAACCACATACAAACCAATTCAATTGACTCCAATTGAATTTCTAACCACATTCACTTAGATTCCTTCATATTATATTAATTAATTCCAAATCAAATAATTCAATTATCCCTTCAACATTCATCAGCACTAATCAACCTGGATTAATTATTCTTCATTATGTTCAAGTAATTACCTTTAATTCATTTCATGATATTAATTGTTATTGACCCAAATCCAATAAGAAATCTTAATTGCTTCAGGAATTAATTAAGTATTTTAATCACATAGTCCATAATTATTTATACTAATTGACTTCTCATAAGTCACTTGTATTGATTTATTTTCTTAACTAATCAATCTCTATGTACATTATTGATTTCATAGATTAATGATTTCTCATTTACATTTCTAATCAAATTTTAATTATATTAAATAACCAATCATTAATTAAAACACACACACACACACATATATCATTCTTGACCTATCTCAACCGATGATTAATTATCTTATTTTTACTTTATTATATAAATTAACTACTCTTTAATTAATCATTATAATTTATCTCTTGATTAATTCCGCAAGGTAATTATATTTCATTAAGCAATTATTTATCAATCCACCCAATGATCATTTCAATTAATTTAGACCCAATTAATCAACCCAAATCATAAATTAATTTAATTAAATAATTATCGCTTAAATTATCCTTTTTATTTAATGAATCACTAATCATTAAACCTTTATTGATTTTAATCTGAACTATATTTCTTATTTACGATCGAAGTTCCCAAACGCTTCGAGTCAAACAATAATCAACTCGAAAATCAATCAAAAACCAAAATCAATAGGTCATCAATTCACTGTGCACATCAAATCAATTCAACCACTCAATCAAATATCAAATTTAACAACTTATATTTAAATAAAACTCCAACAGAGTGAGATTTACTCACCTTAGATTTGTTTTTTTGGCAATCCATTCCCATTCGGCTTGTTTCCTTTTCGATTCTAACCTTGTATAAACAATTATACGATTTTATTAATATTTGAACTAATTGAATGATCAATTTCCATCTAGTAAATTTTAATTAGCAAATTATTTATTTAAACTGATATTTTGTAGCTAAAATAAATTAAGTTGTTGAACAAAAATTTAATTGACCAAAAATTTAATTTAACTAACAATATTCCCTGAAAATCCTTTAGCAACTAAAATAATTAACATAAGTTAATTACACTACTTAATTCCCTCAATACACTATTTCTAATAAAAAGCTTTTCAAGTTTATACTTTAGTTTAAAAATAGAATTGTTTTATAAAACTTACTGCTCGACATTCATATAATAATTTTTTTCTTCCCTTCTGCAATTTATATAGGTTATTAAATTTAAATTACAAACAAATGGATTGAGAAAAATACCTCTGCATAAACGTGACCTGCCATCTACAGAGATACCGCAACCCTAAGTTCGACTTCATCACCCTCATAGGCTTCCACCCCCATCAATGCCGGCGTCGAAGTCGTCGACTTCCAGATTGTGGTTCCATCGATGCTTTGACCACTTACGAAATGAATCGCCCTCCCCTACATCGAGTCGAACGCGACTTCAACCTCAAAACCCTAGGCGGAGAACCTCACGCTGACCGTCGACCCACTCGCCGCACGCGGCGATACACTTCGACAAACGAAACCCTAACTCTCCCCTTCAAACAATCGCGACTGCGCCTCCTCCTCCCCAGCTTGAGTTCGAGCTTGATTATGCCGCGTCGCCATGTTTGGTTTTTTTTCTTGAATGCTTCGGCCATTCTATGTTTTATTTTATTTTTTTATATGCGATTTTGCTATCCGCTTCTTCATTAGAGGGAGACGGGGAATAGAAATAAGCGGATGCGAGGCTTCTCGAGCACGAGTCAAAGAAAATATTTTTGACCCCTTTGATATTAAATTTTATTATATTATAAAATTTCAAAACGTCCCGTAAAATGCTAATAAGAATTTCAAACTCCTCTTAAGGAATGACGTTAGGCAACTATAAGGTTTTTCCGCGTTTCGAACACAATGGGACGTGTTTTCGGAGGCTAATTTGAACGTATGTGTGAGTTACGGAATTAAACGATCGATATTAAATTAAATCGATCAAAATAGTTCAAAGCGTTTTGAGCTGCCACGGTCAAACGACAACTCCGATTGCTACGAAAATTGAAATCCGATAATAACTAACTATTACGGGTCCAATGGAACTGGTTTCGTCAAATTCCGAGACTGTGCCTCGGAAGGCTATTTTTAAATATCGTTTTAAACGGTATATTATTAAAACTGAACAAATTACCTTTAAATTAGATTCAAACCATTCTATTATCTCCAGTATTATCATTATAAATTTCATAAGCCTTCAAATTATTTAAAGAGGCTTAGAAATTTCAGATTCAACAATTAACCCAATTTTCAATTATTAAATTCAATATTTAAACTATACAATTCAATGATTTCATTATCAAGTAAATATTGATATCTTGAATTCAAGTTAAAATTAACTTTTAAATAGTTTAAAATCAATTAATTATTCCAATTTAATTTGTCAAAATTTCTGGGTCGTCACATGGACTATTCAGTAAGGAATGGTTCCGGCCTTGTGTTGTAGGGGAGTGGGTGTACTCCTCTGTACGGTGATCTAGGCCACGTACTATGACTGGCGGTACCACATTCAATTGATGGAATCCAAAATCCAATAAGTGCATGTACGGTTTTGAGAGTGCCCAACTATGTTGGAACGCGAGATGTAAGCATTCCATCTATTTCTGTATTTTATTTTGAAAACCCTAGACACTATTATAATATCACTGGATTTCCTATCATATATTTTGGTTAGCGTAAGGTAAAAGCTTTTTCATGTTTATACGTGGGAAGTCTTACGTGATACCCTTTCTTTTCAAAGGTTTCTCTAAAGTTAAACAATTTAAACCCGTTTACTCACACCAGACCCCTGTCTAACCCGAGTGTTTATTTTCTGTTTTATTAAACTCTTGGGTACTCATATTATGTATGAGTAGTCAAGTGATTCAGGTTTGCTTGATGAATTCTGGAGGAGTTATGGAGCAGGAGGCTTCCATTGTAGATATATTATGGTTCCGCTGTGTTGTTTGGTATTTGTATCAGTTGTACTTGAATTGTATAGTTAGACAGAAGATTATAACTGTCTAATATGTGTTGTAAATGTTGTGTACTCTTAAGATACTGTGTAATATTTTATTTGATATATTATATTTTATTAGTTTCGCTATGAGTTCTCTATTGTTGTTGTTTTCTTTCTTTCTCTTTCTCTTCTTCTTCTATCCCTTTCTTTCTTCAAGATGATGCGATTTCCTGGAGATAGGAAGTCGGGTCGTCTCAGTTGGTATCAGAGCATTTGGCTGGGTGAATATCTAGGCTCTGTAGTGGTGTCTTTCTTGAGAGAGCATACTTGTAATTTTTATATATAACTATATATATATACACCTAATAAGTTGGGTTATCTGTTCGGATTTTCGAACATAAATTTTAGAGGTAGATGGAGTAGTGGTGTGTGTGTGTGTAACACGACTACACTGATGGAAGAGGTCCATATGTTTGGGGTTGGAAGTTTTTGTCGAGACTGTAGACCTAGTACCATCTCGAGTGAGATTTGTATTGGAGTAGGGATTTCTCTGATGTCCGAAGGAAAACTTTTTAAATATTCGGAGTTTATCTTTAAAGCGTAAGTTTGGATTTCGCTTGGGTGAGCGAATTATTCTTGAGTTTGGATCTGTTGGAAGTGCAGAAGTAAGTGATGGTATCCGGATAACTACGTGATGAGATGCGGTATCCATGGATATTTTCAGAAGATGTTTTCTCTTAAAGCAGTTTTAGTAGTAGTTGAGGAGTAGTTTTTACCTGCCGCAGAGAAGATTCGTCTGTGTATAAGTTGTTTGGATCTTCAGCATGGAGGTTGGTTGTTTTGGGAATATGAGACTAAAGTCTATGTCTGTTTTGCTGCGGCATGGTCTCATTGTTATTTCTTATGAAGAGCGAGATGTTGATGCTTGGTTGGAGGCCGTATTTCTTTTGAGATGTCTGCAATCTCTGAGGTCCGTTGTGTGGTTTGTTGATGGTTTTGGGTTTTGGAGAAGCCTTTGTATTAGAAGTCTTTAGTTAGCTGTGGTAGCAGTTTCAGCTCGAAATGTTCGGTGTGCTGGTGAGAAGATATTTTAGCTTTGCTGTATCATCGAAGTAGAGTTTGAAAGCAGTAGCGTTGGTTGTTTCTCCGATGGTTCAGGAATCTTTGTGGTTCTTCTTTTAGCAGCTCGGGCGAGTGGTGAAGTGTTTTCTGGAATTTTAACCTTGTTTGGAAAAGCTTAGAGTTGTTCTAATTGGTAAAGAGGGGACAGTTTATTTGGAATCCGAACTAGGTAGGATCGCAAAAGTGACCTACGATTAGTTAGGGAATTTATTTGGGCAATCTTTTGTTTGAGACTGAGGATTCTCATGTGGAAGTAGGAGCTACTGAAGTATTCAGAAGTTTGTCTACATATGGAGTTGAGTTCCATATTGTTTTGGTTCCAGAAGCGATTTTGGTAGCTAGCTGGTTGTAGGATGGTTCTTGGAGAAGGTAAATTTGGCATAGCAGCTCGGAATATTTTTGGAATTTGGATTGATTAGATCTTGCTTTTGAATTGGATTTTGTAGTAAGGATGTGTGACTGAGTTAGATGAGTCACTAAGATTATATGGGTTTGATGAAAAAAGTTTTCCGGATATATTTGGTAAGTTTGTATTCGTGTTCATCAACAGTATTCCCATCTATTTCAGAATCAGAGTTGTGCAGCGGAAGCGAGGTAGCAGCTGTGCAAGGAAGGAAGCAAGTTCAGTTTGCTTTTGCTTGAGAGTAGAGCTTGAGTTTTGGATTTCGGCGTATTTTGGAAGATTTTTCTGTTGAATATGATCCAGAAACTATTTTCTTTGTCCAGTTGTTTTTGGAAGTATCAGCATAGGTTGAGCTGATCAGGTAGAAGATTGGCAGCCCAGGATTGTCTGTGGAGTTGTGCTGATATGAGATAAGGAATTTCGAATTCGGAATTGGAAACTTCATTGTTGTTCAAATTCTCTGATTAGGAGAGAGCAGTAATTGGATAAGATTGGTTGGTTAGTGCTGTGGCATTTGAAGATTTCTTATCTGTGTTTTGATAGGATGAGACTGAATTGCCAGTTTGGATAGCTGGAATTCATTGTATTTCACATATCTCTGAGGGAGTACGTGTATGATTCATCGTTGGTAGTTGAATCTGTAGTTCGGTTGGATTTAGAAGTTGAGCTGAACTTGAGTATAATCTGATGTTCTGTTCAGATTGATGGATTTAGAGATGAGAGGAGCTCTGGATTTTGGTAGTGTAGTTAGTTTGTTGACTTTTGTAGAGCGAGTCACCCGGTGATTTATACTTGGGAAACTCGAGATAGTATTAGAAATTTATTCTGATTTGTGTCAGAATAATTAGTTAGGTTTGTTTGTTTGATTGATTGCTTTGGTTGTTAGATACTGGTTGATAGGAATGCTTTGCTGTTTGAAATTAAAATCTTTGCTAGGTTATTAAATTACCTTTGCTTTTAAATTTCGGGGACGAAATTCTTTTAAGGGGGGAGGATTGTAACGACCCGGAATTTTGGACAATATAAATTTAATAATCTGTATAAATAATTTAACCAATTTGATAAATTTTCTTTATTATTTTAATTTAAACTAATAAATTTATTCCTTTTAAAGATTAATAAATATTTAATCTAATAATTGTGATAAATATCTTTCTGACAATTTAAAATGGATAAGATTTATTTTTCAAAGCTAATCAAATTTTATTCTATTTATAATATATACATCAGATATATATTGTGAATAGAAGATCTTTTGTTTTAAATTAAAGATGAATTTTCAAATTGTAATATATATGTTTGCATATGTTATAATTTGAGTTGTTTTGAAATTTAATTTAATCTATTAATTTTTATGTGTATGAATTTTTAAACTAAAGCTTTGTTTTAAAAAAATATTTTTCAAAAGTAAATTTAAGATTTATTTAATTTATATCAACTATAAGATTGTTTATTTTATAATATGATAGTTTTAAAAAGGGGTTTAATAAAAGTTTTATTTTGTTTTTCTTTTAAGAAAATGTTTAAATTTTAAATGGTTATAAAAATAAATGTTTTAAATTTTTAAAATTACATATATGAGGATTTATTTGTATTATAACTAGCTTTATAATATTTTCTTTAAAAGATTCAAACTTGTATATTTATCTAAAATTCAAAGTTTATTAACATAAAAGCATTTCATAAATACAAATATTCATATTAAATAGAAATAAGATATAAATATTATTTTTATAAGGTTTTAAAAACAATTTTGCAAAGATCTTTAACACTTGTAATTTTTAAAACATGTTAATGACATTTGTCTAAATTAAGGAACAAGTGGAAAGTTTCGATTTTTCTCAAATATAAAAAAAGAAACTTAAGTAAACAAAAGGTTGTAAAAGAGAAAAAAATCTAAGTTCATTTTTTTACAGATTCTAAAACTTTTCTTTTCTTCTTCATTTCTTTCCAAAATCAAAACTTAATAATGAAAACATGAAACTCAAAATCAAAAGCAAAATCAATTATAAACTCAAATTAAATTACTGCAATTCAAAACCTGGATTTCAAATGAGGATCAAATCTGCAACTTTCAACTACAACCTTCAATCTGCATTTCATTGGGAGTGTAGATCTTTTGCAACACTTTAAAAACTCTAATTTGAGGCATGCAAGGGATTTTCTTCAGCAAGCAAAGAAAGAACAATTTCTTCAGATTTAACATTCAAAGCCTGGAAAGGAAAAAAATAAAACTGCCCTGTTCCCTGCATATTGAAAAAGGAGAGTAAATTATATTTTAAAGACAGTTTTGATTTAATTTTTGATTGAATGTTGCATGCAAATGGATTTGAGTTTGATAATGCATGTTAGTCTACCAGAATGTTTGTTTGCAAAAAAATATATATGCAATGCCTGTATAATAATACTGTTATTTTTAGGTTTGATTTGTTCTTTTAAATCCAATAACTTGATTTTGATTACAAATTGGACTGTGATTTGTGAATGAAAATTGTTTGTAATCAAGAGATTTATCATCTAAAAATAGTTGTAGGATTTTAAATGAAAATGTTATTCATATTTTTCAAATTTATAGTAAAAATCAAAACTTGGGCAAAAATTTATGATTTCAAACTTTAGTTTTGAATGTATATCTGGATTACAATAGGAAAGTTATGATTTTTAGAGTTGGTGTCATAAATTTTAAGTGTGTATTTAAGTTGAATTTTTTGTTTGAATATTTTGGGAATTTTTATGAACTTCGGATTGTATACTTAATAATTTGAGTCGATTCTTGGATTGTAGCTTGATTTTAAGTTATAGATTTTAGGAAAAATACAATTAAAATTTTTAATTGGTAGAATTATTCGAATTATATTAAAGTAGGATTTAGTATAGTGTTGTTTTCGGGTTGTTTGAAGAGGCTACTGTGTTTGGGATTGGTGATCGGAGTTGATCGCTTTTGGGGTGGATGTTGTGCTTGGGTGTGGTGACTCGGTGGTGGGGTTGGCGATGGTCAATGGTGAGGAAGTGATCGGCGTTGAGGGTTTTTGATGGTCGTTCTTCCTACAGTTTTCGTGCTCGAGAGTGAAAATTCGATACGTTCTTGTTTTCTTCGATCTAGGTCTATGGGGGTGTTCGCAAGTGAGTTTGTGACCGTGGAGGGTCGTCGCGATGGACGTGGGTGGTCGGCGGTGGAGGTGCATGTGCACCGTGTTTTGCGTACACAGTTTTGGGTCAGGGTGAGTAATGGGTTTTGGGGATGACGAATAGGCTCGAGAATGTTCTCGCGTTGTCTTCGGGAATGACTCGAAGTAGAGGGGTATGGGGTCGTCTTTGGGGTTAGCTCGAGTAGTCCAGTGATTAGACCATATATTTGTGTTTGTGGGCTTTCAGGCTAATGCTGTGAAATTTAAGGATATAATTGCTGATTAAAACTTGTCGATTTGAAATAAAACAAGTTCAAGTTGTATAAAAGAAATAAAATTACAAAGTTAAAAAGGCTTGTTGTTTAAAAGTAATTGTTAATCAAACTTTAAAAGCACAAATTGAAATTATTTTAAAATTTAAATTTGTTTTAAATGATTTCTTTTGAAAGTAGTTTAATCTAATTAAATTTTTAATTTAAAGAAGAGTGTTTTGAATTTGAATATGAACTCAAAGTTTTAAGTTAAATTTTAAAGTAATGTTTTAAAAACTAAAGTTTTCAAATTTTTATTTGAAATAAATAAGATTAAATTTAGATAATTTAAAGTGTTTTAAATTTAAAATTGATTTCTAAATGCCTTATTTTCAAATAAGATTATTATTGTTTTGTAAAACAAATAGAAAATTTGTTTTTAAGTCACTAAAATTTGATTAATTCAAATGATTTAATTGCGATGGTAGTTATGGTTAAATTATTATGGATATAAATTTAAGAACACTCAATATGATTTGTTAAATAAGTAAAGAGTTTAAGTAAGATTAATGTTTTCTTAATTAATTAATGATTTTGAAATATAAGAAGTTAATTAATTAATTATTTAATTTATTTTAAATAATTAGTTAATTATTTATTTAATTTTTAATAATCACTTAATTATGAATTAATTAAGCGTAATTACTTAATGAAGTAATCAATTGTTAATATTTGAATATAATTAAGAGTGAAAGTAATTAAATATGGAAGAAATTAGTAGAGGTTACTCATGGGAGTAATTTAAGTTGAAGTGATTATTGGATAATCACCAAATGATATTAATTAAGAAATTGATAAATGTAATTATTGAAGTTAATTAATTGTGAAGTAATTAATTAATAAAAGAATTAAGGATTTGGTTGATGATGGAAGTAATTACTTGTTAAGTAATTAATTAAGAGAGTAATCAAAATTTAATAGAGATAATTACTTTTTAAGTAATTAAGAGTTAATTACTTAATTATTTTAGTAAATTAATTATTGTGATTAATTAATTAATTAATTAATTTAACTTAAGATTAATTACTAAGTGTAATTAATTAAAATTGTAATTAATTAATAAAGTAATTAATTAAGGATTTATTTATTAATTTAATTATTTAATAATTATTTAATGAAGTAATTAAGGATTAATTAATTGGATTAATTAATCAAGGAATAATATAATTAAATTAGAAGTTAATTAATTAAGAAGTTAATTAGTTAAGATAAGTAATTACAAATTGTTAGTTACTGATTATGATTAATAGAATGATTAATTATAAATTAATTATTTAATTAATTAAAGTAATAATTAATTAATAAGGATCATTTGTTAATTAATCAAGGTTGATTAATATCAGTAATTAATTTAAGTGTGATTAATTAACTGTAATTAATTAAGGTTTAATGTAATTAATTATAATTGATTAATGGAAGTAAATGAATGATCATTAATTATTGTAATTAATGATAGTAATTTAAGGTTAATTACTGTATATGGTTAAGGATAATTACTTGAATGTAATTAAATATAATTTATCAAGGAAGGTTAATTTGGGGAAGATCATTAGAGATGATTAATTTATTTGAAATAAATAAATAAAGAAGGATTTAAGGTTAATCCATTTATGAGTAAATCAATTCTGCTTTGGACGATTGATTAATATTGGTTGATTGATTGATATTGGATGATCAATATTGATTGGTTAATATTGATGATTGATATTGGGTGATTGATTTATATTGAATGATTGATTTATATTGGATGATTTAAGTATCTATGATATGTGATATGCTTTGTGAAGATTAATGTTGTTATGAATTATCTATTGGGATAAGGTGATTCATCTATCTGTTTATATATCGTCCTGAATATGAATTTAATTTGTTTAAACCCTTAAGTACAACTTGGACATTAAAATGGCGTTCGGTTTCGGTGAGACCGTGATCGGGTTTCCATATTTGGATAATCCGAAAACCACATCGATTCTAATTAAACGTTAGGTCGTGAATCCAAGTAGAGCTAGTGAAGACTCGAGGTGTAAGAACTATACATCAGTATAACTCTATGGGTGATTCTCTAATGAGTTGACGGAATAGTGCTTATAGATTCGAGATGGTAATTTAGAGTGCAAGGGCTATGGTCGTTGATTCTGAGGGTGATTCCAAAATGAGTGCAACGAGATAGTGCCTTCGGTTTCGTTCGAACCTGGAACGAACTTGTATGGATTGAATGCTTTCAGAACATCGTCAGGTGGACGAGGAGCATTCTAAGATAGATGTGTTCTATAAAGGTAATCGCAGCCTCAAGCCTCATCAACCGGGAATGGCTAAAACATGGGAGGTGCTGCAAGGCTTCGTGGGTAGCCCCCACTTGAGAGTGAGATTTACCCTTGTCTAGAGGTCCCTTCTATTTCGGCTTAGTGTGTGGTTGGTCGCGCCAACTACGGGGTGGTCTTGTTTGGGACTGTTCAGTAAGGAATGGTTCCGGCCTTGTGTTGCAGGGGAGTGGGCGTACTCCTCGATACGGTGATCTAGGCCACGTACTGTGACGGGCGGTACACCAGTAGCCCTGCCATTGATGGAATCCAAAATCCAATAAGTGCCTGTACGGTTTTGATTGTGCCCAACTATGTTGGAACATGAAATGTAAGCATTCCAGCTATTTCTGTATTTTATTTTGAAAGCCTTAGACACTATTATAATATCATTGGATTTCCTATCAAATGTTTTGGTTAGCGTAAGGTAAAAGCTTTTCCATGTTTATGTGTGGGAAGTCTTACGTGATACCCTCTCTTTTCAAAGGTTTTTCTAAAGTTAAGCAATTTAAATCCGTTTACTCACACCAGACCCCTGTCTGACCCGAATGTTTATTTTCTGTTTTATTAAACTCTTGGGTACTCATACTATGTATGAGTAGTCAAGTGATTCAGGTTTGCTAGACGAATTCTGAAGGAGTTATGGAGCAGGAGGCTTCCACGTGTAGATATATTATGGTTCCGCTGTGTTTTTTGGTATTTGTATCTGTTGTACTTGAATTGTATAGTTAGACAGAATATTATAACTGTCTAATCTGTGTTGTAAATGTTGTGTACTCTGATGTAATAAAATATTGTGTAATATTTTATTTGATATATTATATTTATTCGTTCCGCTGTGAGTTCTCTGTTGTTGTTGTTTTCTTTCTTTCTCTTTCTTTTCTTCTTCTATCCCTTTCTTTCTTCAAGATGATGTGATTTCCTAGAGATAGGAAGTCGGGTCGTCTCAGCAATGCCAGGGTAGATGTACCAATTACACACACGGGCTGGTGGTAACGTAGCAGCCACTACACCCACCTCGAAACACACTTCAAATCAAAAACGGACGATAGCCATCTAATCAACCACAAGTAAGAGTATAATATCGAAGAAGTGTGTCCGACCAGAGGAGCTACCCCTTTTGGCCCGAGATCGCTCCTGTTTTAGCTACCTTATGCCAACTCACTGAAGTTGGGTCCACGATATATACCTCAAGAATGTCGACACCATCCTACTTCATTCTATATTCTCCACCGCGTACACAGTTATTAAAGTGGTTTTCGGAGTTGGCTGAGAGTATGACAACTTCCAATCCCGGTCTCTTTAACAACCAATCGTTATTATAACGCCGTGGTCATTTCAAAATATTTTATACTTCAACAAAAATCAAATCACTTCATTTCAAAACTATATCCCTTTCAAAATAGTTATACTTTGAAACCAAAACCATTTTATTTCAAAACTATATTCAAATCAAAATAGTTTATACTTCGAAACCAAAACCATTTTTATTCCCAAACCATATTCAAACCTATACGATATCATTTCCATTTCAAGCATATATTCACCTTTCAAAAATCATAATACTTTCAAAGTTATAACTCTTTCGAAACCTAAATACTTGAAATCATTAAACTTTGAAAATCATAACATTTCGAAAATCATACATTTAAAATCATGAAACATTCCTTTAATTCTTTACATTTTACAAATTTACTCAATTAAACCCAAATATTCAAATTTCCAATTTAATTAAATTCAAACCATCAATTTCAATTCAATTTAGTTTCCCAACACACCACTTCAAATCTTATCAATTTCAAATATAGATTTTATTCACAAAGTAACTATTTAATTTTTTTAATATATTTCAAAACTTTAATATCCCGCATTTCAAAACTCATTTTATAATTTCATATATCTTAAATTTAACTACATTATTACTTAGTTTTGAAATATTCATTTCATAAATCCAATATTATTTAAATAAACTCAGATTACAAGTAAACTCAATATCCTTTCATACTAATATAAACTTCAAATATTCATTTATCAAAATCAAATATCATTCCAAATTCATATTCTTTATCAAGATAAAGATCAAATCATTTCCAAACCATTTCAAATCATGAAATTATCACATCCTTTCAAAACCTCATTTTCAAATCATTATTTGAGTTCAAATTCAAATATTCAAATTTAAATATCATTTAAAAATCAAATATGTTGCCCATTTATTATTTCAAATATCATTACAAAACCCATTTCAAAATTCCATTCAAAAATTCATTTATCCTACTACATTTCATTCCATTTAACACATAACCAAGTAAACCTTATTTAAATTCAAATTCAATTTAAATTCCTTAAAATTCAAATTTAAATATCAAAATATATTCAAAACTCCTTATATTTCACAAATAATCAATTTTCAAAAGTTAAATCATTTAACACTTTAAAATATAACTCAAACAGTGTTAAAATCTATAACATTCCAAAAATTGTCAAATTATAACAACGACAGCATTTAAATAGTTTAGTTCAAGAATAATGGCATTTATAAAATGTCGTAATAGATATTTAGTTATTTCAAACATAGTTAAGTTCAAAAACAACCGCATTTGAAAGTGTTGTCGTAAAACTACTGCATTTTTTAGAAATGCTATTAATAAAATTACAAATTTTATATATTTTTCAGAAACAATAAAACTTCAATTTTAGCAAATTTAAACTTATCAATCATATTTATGGACTTCAAAATTTCACATTTAAATAATTTGAACATATGATTTATCACAACAAAATTTTCATAATTAAACATACAATTTAAAATTCAATTCATTTGTTAAGTCAAAATTTCACTATTTTCTTAACTTATAAATTAAATAAAACTTAACATTTTACTTCAAATATCCTTTCAACGCTATAAATTAAATTTTCATTATGTACTTACATTTTAAAATATAATTTAAAGTTAAAATCACATTTACTTCAAATTCACATACTTAAATTCACAAAATCAAAACTTACTATTTAGCTTTCACAAAATCATAAAATATATATTTTTAAATCAAATTTCATACTTTAAAAATACATATCTTAAGAAAAATCATTTAAAATATACCACGAGGCATGTATATAATATTTCTAACCTAGGTCAAGTGATACGGATATATATCATTTCAAACCGCAATTTAAAAAGAAAAACCGGGTTCTATCATTTCAAACCCGCAATCCCATGTAAATAAAAATGAATAAAAATCACCCAGTCCTATCATTTCAGCCCATAATGATTTTTCCTAATTCTAAAGTCCATTCAGGTATGTATCATTTCAACCCATAGTGATTCTATTCTAACAGGGAACTTGTAGTGTGATCATATACAGAAATAATATAAACAATATCAATATCACAATATACTGTCATATATCAGATGTCAGGTGATAATTAACCAAGTTAACATGGTAATAACATGAAATAACATATCATATAGTCATCATTTACTTGCATAACATTTTAGTTACTAAACACTTGTCATCAATTTATCATTTCATAAGTAAATATATCATAGTGAGAATAACTCACCTTTTCAAGCTGAAGACCACTATGACACACAAAACGATTCCAAAGCCACGACAAGCACGATACAGCACGACTAGTGATTCAAATGAGTGAAGAAAGCCAAGATAACCATCTTGTAACAATCCAATAAACACAAACAATATAATATATGAATTATTTAACAAAAAACAACATTGAAATAAATGGAAATACATAGCAACAAAGATAAGAATGATTAGACCTTACTTTAACCATTCAAGAGCTCGACCAACGGGCTCTTTTGCTCAGCCATGGATGATGATATGGGCTTTGGTTTGGATCAGGTATGGCATCAAAAATGCATGTTAACATGGAGATGAAAGAGATGATGATGGGTAGGAGTTGCAACATAGGAAAGATAAAGGGACAAGGCAAAGAAGAGTGGAGTTTTGGGCTCAACAAGGCTCGGCGTTGGATCAAGTGGGGCTCGACCCTCCATGCTTCAGGTCTGGTCATTGCTGGAGTGATGTCCAAAGGTCAGGTCAGTAGGTGGTAGTGGAGCTAGGGGGATGGCCAAGGCAACTATGAAGGTGATAGTGGAGTTATGCTCGGCTAGGCATGGTTTCAAGGGGTTTAGTACAAAGTATTGTGGTGTTTGGTCCACTTGAAGGTCATTGCTTGAGGTGGTGGTCAGAGGAGGAGGTAGTGGTTGCTGTGGATGGTGATGGTGGAGAGGATGGTGGTGATGACGGGTGGTAGGGCCGAGCAAACAAGGTGGAAGAGGAAGGCAAAAACTTAGAAAATAATAAAAAGAGAAAGGAGATGAAGCCATTTCTTGCAAAAAAAAAAAATCTTGGCCGTAAGTTTTGTGATAGAGAAAAATTTCTCATGTGAATTTCAAAGAGAAATAAACGGCTAGGGTGAGAGATGTGTACGGCAACAGAAAGAAAAGGAAAAGGCACAAGAAAATGAAGAGACAAGGAAATAAAGAGTCACTAGAAAATGAAGGTTCTTTGTTTCTTTGAATTTCCTTTTTCTTTTAAGTTAAAATAAACTATATATATTTCAGTAAATAACCTATAAAAAACTGAAAAAATTAAAGTGGAAAAAGAAAATAAATAAATATATTTTAGAAAAATATAAAATAATTATGAAAATAGCACAAAATAGAAACTAGAGTGAAAAATTGTAGATAAAATACAATAAGGTTTAAAAAAATTAAAATCGCACTTTAAAAATACTTTAAAAATAAAAAAATACATAACATGACATATAACACACATATACACAAGATATGATAAACAAAAATATTATTTATATAATTTAAAATAAATAATTTTGTTAAATAAAACAATTTACACACAATATTGTAAAAAGCATAACTTTCACAATATAAATCGGATTTCAACGAAACGAAAAGCAGTATTCTTGAAATTTAATTTATTTCCATAATAAAAGATAAAATTCAAAAATTCAAAATTTTAAATTTTAATTTCAAAAGTCAAAATTTGACATTTTGAAGATGATGATTATTGAAGACTGTGGATCTTCATAGCATGAAGACTGCTTGTTGAATATGCTCTGGTTGGCCCCCTTTATAGAGTTATTGTAACATCCCGTATTTTTAAGCCATAGAATTTGAACATTTAATTCGTTTTAAAGGTTAATGTGGATTCTTAATTGATTTTGTAAATGGATGAATTCGGGTTCGATCAATGAAATAAGCTATAATTTTTAATTATAGTAATTCCGGTTGAATTTGGATAATGGGAAAATGATAATTTAAATATTTGGAATGGAAATAAAAGTAAATCTGGAGGTAAATAGCGATAAAAATGGTTTTAAAAATTTATTTTGAGTTGTTTGAGTGTAAATAGTATGGTGGGAATTTTAGATAAAATTTTAAGTCGATAAGTTAATATTTGGGATTTTATATTAATTTAAAAATGAATTTAATATTATTAAAATGCAATTAATCATATTTTGATCCGGAGTGAGCCAGGGTGATTTTATTTGTGTTTATAAATTTTATATGATTTATTATTAAGTTATTAAAATTTTAAAAGTAAAATTTTAAGCGTTTTCGTCAATTTTGAGAATCACCCGATTTAATAGGCGAGTTAAAATAGCCTTCCGGGGCACAGTCTCGGAATTCGACGAAACTAGTTCCATTGGATCCGTAATAGTTAGTTATTATCGGATTTCAATTTTCGTAGCAATCGGAGTTGTCGTTTGACCGTGGCAGCACGAAACGCTTAGAAATCGATTTAACCGATTTAATTTTAAATTGATCGTTTAATCCCGTAACTTGCGCATACAATCAAATTAGCTTACGAAACCTGTTCCATTGTGTCCGAAACGCAGAAAAACCCTAGGAACGCCTATTGGTACGTGAGAATTAGAGTTCGTTTGCGTAAGTGGTAAATTGATTGGAACGAGATTAAAATAACAATTAATAATATTATATATATTACAATTTTTTTCTCAAAACCCTAACTAATAACGCAGCCGCCGCTTCTCTTATTCCCATGGCCGAAAATCGATGTCGATTCCCCTCAAAAATATCTCAATCCACGCTTCAATTCGAAATTCTTCCAACATGGAAGTTGTAGAGAGCGAGGGGATCTTCAGATCCAACGGTCGATTTCTTGTGAAGCTGCCGTTTGGAGGTAGTTTTTCATCGAGTTCGTCACATGTTTTTGCACGAGTTTCGGTGCAGAACGACAACCGAGTTCATGCGCACGCATGGGGAAGGTAGAGGTTGAGGCGCTCTTCGAGGTGGTAGGTCCTGATCGACGTGAAGGCGAACGGTGGAGGGACGTTTTCAAGCCCTAGCGCGTGCATTGGGTTCGTGCTCCCCTGTATCTTGCGCGTGGAGAAGATGCAACGTGAGGCCTTGATGTGGTTTCTTGATCTTGCGGTCAGGAATTGGTTTGGGTATAATAAAATTTTAATTAAAAGATATTGTTTTTAAATTGGAAATTGAACTTTGAAAAATTAATATCTCATACATACTGTATCAGAATTTAACGAAACTGGAAACGTTGGAATCGCAGAGACACATACTACACGATGGTGCAGACCCGGATTCATTCCGGGCAAGTAGAAATTTAGGTTAAATCGAACGTCGTTCGGTTTAATTTGAATTTCGAACGCTCGCCGAAAACTCAAGGTGAGTTATTCTCACTCACATCTGGATATTGGTTGATTTAAATAATTAATATTTAAATATCTGTGTGATTTGTTGCATATTTTTGTGGTTATCAGTTTGAATTGATATTTATATACATATGATGTGCTAATATTGGTGGATGCAGGGAAAACAGGTTGGAGGGATCCAACTGGGTTCCTCACACTATAGTAATTATCTTTATAATTGATATTGTAACCTGTTATATATGGTGATTGATAACTGTGAATTTAATTGTACTGTGATATTGCTGGATAAGAATATACACAGGAGTTTAAAACATAAAATAAAATAAATTGGATTTTTAAAGAAATAAAAGTAATTGATAAATAAAGAATTTAAGGGAATTAAATTTGGAATCTGGGTTGAGTGAAGAATGAAAATTTGCAAAGTTGGAAATAAAAATAAGTGGAATATTTATCCGTTGATAAATGTGAAAGTAGGGATTTCTGGTGATAATTTCAATAAGAAATTATAAATTGGAAAAAAATAATAATAATAACAATGGGGTTATTTTGATAATAATTTTCTCTAGAAATTAAATATGATCTCAAAAGAAACCCTTCAAATTAAATTAGCAATAAATTGAATGTTGCAGAATTATTATTTAAAACCATTGAAAATTTAAGTAAGTATTTAGTTAAGCAAATCCTTAGGTATGATTTCATTAAATAAATTTATAATAGTTTATTTAAAAGACCATTAAACTAATACTTTGGAAGTGATTTTCGGAAACGGGGATGTGGTTAAGCTTCGTAAGAAGTTATTTTAAACCTGGGAAGGAAATTTATGTTATTAAACATACATCTAAATTGAAATAAAATCGACAGAATTTCTAAGAAGGATTTTCTGAGATGTTTAAGTGGAAATGAGTTCCCTGGAAAAACCAAGTTCGAGTTTTAAACAGATTTTATTAAATAAAGTCTAAAATTCAAACTTGTTTAACAGAGTGTTTTGGAAATTATTATTTTAAGGTAATTATTAATAAATTAGCGATGGTAAATTTTTATGAATACCTTAGTAATTATTTTTACAAATGGATTTGTATAAAAAGCTGGTTTGACCTAAGTTATGGAATTAGTATTAATCTCTTTTAAACTCTACTTTTTAAATTTTTGTTTAACTAACACCTTATTTTAAATCAACTAATATCTTATAAAATAGTTTTACTTTAAATATTTTGAAATTATGTTTTGAGTAAGTAACTAGTAGTAAATTTACATATTTTAAAGTATATTTCAGTATGGAAGGTTTTAACTGTTTTAAATCTAATTGTTTATGAACTTGGTTATTTCCAATGGGATTTAATGGTAGAGGATTTACCTTGTAAAGGAAGAGATTTTGGGAATTGTTTTCAAACAAGTTTTGAAAATTTGAAAATATATCTTTCAAAGATATTGAGGCAAATAAATAATGTGGGAATTATTTATTGCGTGATGGATGCTTATGGATGTTTGTGAATATAAATTGATAGTTAAATAACCGGCTATCAATATTGGACAAATGCGTTGATCGTTTCGAAGAGACCGGGATCGAGATTTATTTCTCGAAAACCACTTCGATTCGGTTTGTACGTTTCGTGGAAAAACGTGTTCAGAGTCGAAGATGGAGCAGTGAGTGCAAGGGCTAGTCGCTACTAATCCCGAGGATATTTCCAAAACGGATGTAGTAGGAGTGGTTGGTAATATTTTTCCAAAACGGATGTAGTAGGAGTAGTGCCTTCGGTTCCGTTCGAACCCGGGACGAACTTGTATGGACGAATGCTTTCAGAACATCGTCAAGTGGACGATGAGCATTCTAAGTGATGCGTTCTTAAAAAGGTAATGTTTAACCTCAAGCCTCATCAACCGTGAATCGCTAAAACAGGGGAGGTGCAGCAAGGTTAGGTGGGTCATGCCCAAGCAGGACAAGATTTTCTCCTGTCTAGATGTCCCTTTCTATTCGGCTTAGTGGGTGGTTGGTCGCGCCAACCACGGGGTTATCTTGTTCGGGACTGTTCAGTAAGGAATGTTTCCGGTCTTGTGTTGCAGGAGAGCGGGCATACTCCTCGGTACTGTGACGGGCGGTACCCCAGTAGCCCAGCCATTGATGGAAATCCATTCTCCCTACGAGCCTTGTACGAGTTTTGTTTGTATTACCCACTTTGGTGGCTAGTAGCTGGAATTTAATGAATGTAACAATTTCGGCTATTTTATAAGTATTTGTAAATAGATCCTATTATAATATCAAAGAATTTCTATAAAAAGTGTTTTGGCTATCGTAAGGTAAAAACCCGACATGTTTATTTGTTGCGTGGTCTTACGAGATGCTTTTGTTTTCAAAAGAATTTTTGAAACTTTAATAATAAATTTGGATGCATATTTATTATCATCTGGTATTCCAGACTGACTCGGGTGTTATTTCATTATAATGCTCTGGTCAGACCGAGTGTTATATGTACAGGACATGATGCTTTGGAACAGGAGAGGAGCTGAAGCCCGAGACGTATTATCTATACATATATACATATTCCGTTGCTGTGATTGTATGGTATGTCTGATTGGTAATTTGATGTATGAGATACTCTGATGATGCAATGTATATATTAAAAAAACTATAGATTTCATTTTGTGTAAAGTTCTATATTTATTATTATAGTTTATTCCGCTGCGACTGTGAGATTCTGATATTGTTTAGTTTCTTCTTCTTCTATCTCTTCTTCTTTAACCCTAATGGTTTATAATTCTGTGCCACTTGAGTTAATAGAGGTAGAATAGTGTTGATTCAAGGGGTACGGATTTGCGGGTTGTCACACTTGGTATTAGAGCTTAGGTTGACGACAACCTAGGCTTGAGTGGGGAAATACTCATTAAACAGAGTCGACGGTGCTCTATAATGAGTTGAGTGTATTAATAAATATGAGAGTGTACTTGTTAGTGGATATAAAATTGTTTTTATACTGTGTTGACTTATCAGTTGAGTGTTTATGAATTCTGGTCGGTGCGGGAAGTACAACCGTATCCATAGGGGTTTCTAAACTCTTGAACAAGATAAACCGACATAGTATTGTTTTTACAATGGGTAAATGAAATAAATTTTACCCAAAATTATTTTTGATATAAAAGAAAAAAATTCTGAAATTATTATATATTTGGATGATTGGTTGTTAATATCTAAATTAAATAAGAATCTAAAATTTAATCTGGAAGTTGAAATAGTATAAAATTCTACAAATATAAATTATATAAAGGAAGAATAACTAAATTTAACCTAAACCAGAATTTGAATTCCGGGGATTTTGAAAAGGATTTTAAATGCATTAAAAATAAGGGTTTGGGAAATTTAAGATCTTGGAAATGTTTGGTAATATTTTTCCAAGTGTTTGGAAGGTAATAATGGAATATTGTTTTGGGAAGGAGTTTTAAATGGAAACTGTTTTGAAATAAATTTGGGAAAGTAAGAAAGCATTGAACTCACTTCAGTCGCTGGAAAATAATCCTGATGATGCTGGCCACATCATTAGAATTCATTTTCGAGTTTCTAAAGTGATGGATTGCTACCAAAATGGTTGATTATGATATTTGTTTGACTTGTTGGGTATACAAGTGGTTTTATAAATTTCAAAAGGGAAATTTGTTTTAATAAAACCAAGTATTTTGGGAATTGGGAGATTTGATTTGATACCAGGAGTGTATGAGTTATTTATTATTTCAAAATGGTTTTGGAATAAAGCCGGGTAATTGAATTCTGGAAATTCTGTTAAAAGTAAAATTGTAACGTTAAAATGCATCAACTAATGAACTTATTTTGGTAAGAAAGATGATGCCAATAAGAAGGAAATGTAAATTTTAAATTAATGAGTAATTGGAAGTGAATGAAGATATTGAAGTGACTAGAGATTTGAATTTAACTTGGGATAAGTTAAATAAATTGAACTTAGAATCAAATTGGTTTGGACTAAAACGAGCTATATAAGCTTTTAAATAAATAAGTTGGTGAACTTATAAAATAGAAATGGAGTTATGATCACAAATGGAAAATAGTGGAATAGTGTGGTAGGTTCAAACTTAATCTCAAATGAAATGTGAATTAAGATAAGGTAGAGTGAGATATAAAAGAAGTGAATGAACTTAAGTTAGAAAATAAGTTTTGTACTTATTTATAGAGAAATAAATTGAATATAAAAGTGGAATGTAAATTGCTTATAATTGCATAAAGAAATTCACATTCTTAAGTCATTAACTGTTATAATTTGAGCATGTGATTATAAAATGGAAATGGACTTTAAAAAAAAACAACCTAAACTCTTGGATAGAAGTGAAGTTGTAATTCATTAATGGAAAGAGTTGAATGGTGTGGCAAGTTCAATACTTGACCATAAATGAAATGTAAAGGGTAATGAAGTAAGTGAGAATATAAAGGTGAATGTTCTTAAGTTAGCAAATAAGTCTTGAATTTATGTATGGGGGAAAAATGAAATTTGTTTTGATAATGAAATTGAAATTAAGTTTCAGTTGTGTAATAAATAATATTGAAAGAAATTTAGATTCTATTTAAAGGAGTGAAAAGGAAAGGTAGAAATTTAAATTTGCTAAATGAAATAATTGGAAAATTGTCATATTATAAAAATGAATTCAGAGTGAATTGAGGAAGTGAATTAAAACCTAATATGGATTAGGTTATTGACTAAATTGAATTACAAGTTAATGGAATTTGTATTGAAATTAGAATTTTGATAGTTTGGTCAAAATTTGGAAAGTAAATAAAAATCCAATTGTGGCATGGGATTTAAATTTGTGGTAACAAATAATGAAGTGTGAATGAAAAATGGAATTGGATTATAATAGCGATGATTGGAATTGTAAATAAATTGAAGTGAGTGAAATGAGTTGAAGTGACCTTATTATCACTAAAAGATTTAAATTACTGGATATAAACTAGAATTGGATGAATATACTAATCAAGTTTAATGGAATTGGAATTTGATTGAATGAGAATCAAATGAAGAAAAATAAAATAAAATTGATATAAGAAGATAATGGAAATATTGTATGATTTAAACAACATAAGAAAATTGAAAACAATAATGATGGATGAGCTTTATTAAGTCATCTTGAATGCAATCTGATGGATAATTAAAAACTGAATTACTAGTGAAATGGTATCAATTAATTATTGTGATAAATTAAGGGTGTATGGATTGTAAATAATCCAGGATGGAATGAAATTAATATAACCCTGAATTGGTTAATGAAATTAAAATGTAAGGAAAATTTAACTTAACAATTGCATTGGAATAAAATACTTGGCTTGTGAACTAGGAAAAATTGAATAAAATTAATATAAATCAAAGTAAAATGAATTTTAATGGTTATGAGTTTAAATGGGGATTATTTTTGCTTGAATGACATGAGTATTTGCATGTATTCGGAAATTGAGTTGTTTAACAAGCATCTGAAATTTGGTTTTGAATAAATTGAATGGATTGACATTTTGATAAGTGAGGTTTGCATATGAATGAGAAATGGATCATAACAGAAATGTAAATGTTTCCAGTTTAAAATAAAATTTGATTGTAAATCAAATTAGGAATGTAAGTTAAAATAAAAATGTATGAAAGGCACATGTTAATCATATTGAAATAAAAATGAAGTTTGGATTTGAATAAGAAATTAAAAAGTGATTGAAATCTTTGGATTGTTGAAATAAATATGGTTAACATTGTTAAACTATGAAGTTTGGGTTGTAAAGAGGATTTTAAATGATGCCAGAATTGTGAAATTGTGTATAAAGGAGGTTAGCATGCATAATTATGATGTTGCTTGGTTTGGTTATGAAATGGATATGTTTTGGTTTACATTTATTTTGGAAATGTTCTTAAAATGTTCATATTGTTGAAAACTAATGAGTTTGTTGAGTATAGTACAGGTGCGGGAGGCGTTCGAGAGAGTTGGAGCGCATATATGCTAAAATATTAGCCGCTTGCTTTAAAAATTTGCTAAAAGATACGCCTACGCAAATATAATTGAGAAATGATATATACATTGTGATATATTTTGGTTTCCGACCGTGTGGGTCGATGTATATATATTTATCTGTATCGCGATATCGCGAAAGCTCCTCCGTGCATGGGAGACTCTGCCGAAATTTTTTGAAATTTTGGGAGTTGGATAATTTTTGGGATTTTGGGAAAATTTTGTTTGCTTGGAAAGTTATTTTAGAAAGCAATTGTTAAAATACAGGCTTTAGAGTGGATAAAGCAAATGGTTTTGAAATGGAGCTGAAACTTTTTGGGAAAGTAAATATTAGCTTTTAACTAAGCAAATTGGGTAAGTAAATGGGTTGGAGAGTACTTTCTACCCTAGCAAATTTCGGGGACGAAATTTTTATAAGGGGTGAGGAATGTAACATCCCGTATTTTTAAGCCATAGAATTTGAAAATTTAATTCGTTTTAAAGGATTCCTAATTGATTTTGTAAATGGATGAATTCGGGTTCAATCAATGAAATAAGCTATAATTTTCAATTATAGTAATTCTGGTTGAATTTGGATAATGGGAAAATGATAATTTAAATATTCGAAATGGAAATAAAAGTAAATCTGGAGGTAAATAGCGATAAAAATGGTTTTAAAAATTTATTTTAAGTTGTTTGAGTGTAAATAGTATGGTGGGAATTTTAGATAAATTTTTAAGTCGATAAGTTAATATTTAGGATTTTATATTAATTTAAAAATCAATTTAATATTATTAAAATGCAATTAATCAGATTTTGGTCCGGAGTGAGCCAGGGTGATTTTATTTGTGTTTATAAATTTTATATGATTTATTATTAAGTTATTAAAATTTTAAAAGTGAAATTTTAAGCGTTTTCGTCAATTTTGAGAATCCCCCGATTTAATATGCGAGTTAAAATAGCCTTCCGCGGCACAGTCTCGGAATTCGACGAAACCAGTTCCATTGGATCCGTAATAGTTAGTTATTATCGGATTTCAATTTTCGTAGCAATCGAAGTTGTCGTTTGACCGTGGCAGCACGAAACGCTTAGAAATTGATTTAACCGATTTAATTTTAAATTGATCGTTTAATCCCGTAACTCGCGCATACGATCAAGTTAGCTTACGAAACCTGTTCCAATGTGTCCGGAACATGGAAAAACCCTAGGAACGCCTGTTGGTACGTGAGAATTGGAGTTCGTTTGCGTAAGTGGTAAATTGATTGGAACGAGATTAAAATAAGAATTAATAATATTATATATATTACAATTTTTTTCTCAAAACCCTAACTAATAACGCAGCCGCCGCGTCTCTTATTCCCATGGCCGAAAATCGATGTCGATTCCCCTCAAAAATATCTCAATCCACGCTTCAGTTCGAAATTCTTCCAACATGGAAGTTGTAGAGAGCGAGGGGATCTTCAGATCCAACGGTCGATTTCTTGTGAAGCTGTCGTTTGGAGGTAGTTTTTCGCCGAGTTCGTCACACGTTTTTGCACGAGTTTCGGTGCAGAACGACAACTGAGTTCGTGCACACGCATGGGGAAGGTGGTGGTTGAGGCGCTCTTCGAGGTGGTAGGTCCTGATCGACGTGGAGGCGAAGGATGGAGGGACGTTTTCAAGCCCTAGCGCGTACGTTGGGTTCGTGCTCCCTTGTATCTTGCGCGTGGAGAAGAAGCATCCTGAGGCCTTGATGTGGTTTCTAGATCTTGTGGTCAGGAATTGGTTTGGGTATAATAAAATTTTAATTAAAAGACATTGTTTTTAAATTGGAAATTGAGCTTTGAAAATTAATATCTCATACATACTGTATCAGAATTTAACGAAACTGGAAACATTGGAATCGCAAAGACACATACTACGCGATGGTGCATATCCGGATTCATTCCGGGCAAGTAGAAATTTAGGTTAAATCGAACGTCGTTCGATTTAATTTGAATTTCGAACGCTCGCCGAAAACTCAAGGTGAGTTATTCTCACTCACATCTGGATATTGGTTGATTTAAATAATTAATATTTAAATATCTATGTGATTGGTTGAATATTATTGTGGTTATCAGTTTGAATTGATATTTATATACATGTGATGTGCTAATATTGGTGGATGCAGGGAAAACAGGTTGGAGGGATCCAACTGGGTTCCTCACACTATAGTAATTATCTTTATAATTGATGCTGTAACCTGTTATATATGGTGATTGATAACTGTGAATTTAATTGTACTGTGATATTGCTGGATAAGAATATACACAGGAGTTTAAAACATAAAATGAAATAAATTGGATTTTTAAAGAAATAAAAGTAATTGATAAATAAAGAATTTAAGGGAATTAAATTTGGAATCTGGGTTGAGTGAAGAATGAAAATTTGCAAAGTTGGAAATAAAAATAAGTGGAATATTTATCCGTTGATAAATGTGAAAGTATGGATTTCTGGTGATAATTTCAATAAGAAATTATAAATTGGAAAAAATAATAATAATAACAATGGGGTTATTTTGATAATAAGTTCTCTGGAAATTAAATATGATCTCAAAAGAAACCCTTCAAATTAAATTAGCAATAAATTGAATGTTGCAGAAGTATTATTTAAAACCATTGAAAATTTAAGTAGGTATTTAGTTAAGCAATTCCTTAGGTATGATTTCATTAAATAAATTTATAATAGTTTATTTAAAAGACCTTTAAACTAATACTTTGGAAGTGAATTTCCGGAAACGGGGATGTGGTTAAGCTTCGTAAGAAGTTATTTTAAACCTAGGAAGGAAATTTATGTTATTAAACATAATCTAAATTGAAATAAAATCGACAGAATTTCTAAGAAGGATTTTCTGAGATGTTTAAGTGGAAATGAGTTCCCTGGAAAAACCAAGTTCGAGTTTTAAACAGATTTTATTAAATAAAGTCTATAATTCAAACTTGTTTAACAGAGTGTTTTGGAAATTATTGTTTTAAGGTAATTATTAATAAATAAGCGATAGTAAATTTTTATGAATACCTTAGTAATTATTTTTACAAATGGATTTGTATAAATAGCTGGTTTGACCTAAGTTATGGAATTAGTATTAATCTCTTTTAAATTCTACTTTTTAAATTTTTGTTTAACTAACACCTTATTTTAAATCAAGTAATATCTTATAAAATAGTTTTACTTTAAATATTTTGAAATTATGTTTTGAGTAAGTAACTAGTAGTAAATTTACATATTTTAAAGTATATTTCAGTATGGAAGGTTTTAACTGTTTTAAATCTAATTGTTTATGAACTTGGTTATTTCCAATAGGAATTAATGGTAGAGGATTTACCTTGTAAAGGAAGAGATTTTGGGAACTGTTTTCAAGCGAGTTTTGAAAATTTGAAAATATATCTTTTAAAGATATTGAGGCAAATAAATAATGTGGAAATTATTTATTGTGTGATGGATGCTTATGGATGTTTGTGAATATAAATTGATAGTTAAATAACCGGCTATCAATATTGGACAAATGCGTTGATCGTTTCGAAGAGACCGGGATCGAGATTTATTTCTCGAAAACCACTTCGATCGGGTTTGTACATTTCGTGGAAAAACGTGTTCGGAGTCGAAGATGGAGCAGTGAAGTGCAAGGGCTAGTCGCTACTAATCCTGAGGATATTTCCAAAATGGATGTAGTAGGAGTAGTGCCTTCGGTTCCGTTCGAACCCGAGACGGGCTTGTATGGACGAATGCTTTCAGAACATCGTCAGGTGGACGATGAGCATTCTAAGTGATGTGTTCTTAAAAAGGTAACGTTTAACCTCAAGCCTCATCAACCGGGAATGGCTAAAACAAGGGAGGTGCAGCAAGGTTAGGTGGGTCATGCCCAAGCAGGACAAGATTTTCCCCTGTCTAGATGTCCCTTTCTATTTGGCTTAGTGGGTGGTTGGTCGCGCCAACCACGGGGTTATCTTATTCGGGACTGTTCAGTAAGGAATGTTTTCGGCCTTGTGTTACAGGGGAGCGGGCGTACTCCTCGGTACTTTGATCTAGGCCAGGTACTGTGACGGGCGATACCCCAGTAGCCCAGCCATTGATGGAAATCCATTCTCCCTACGAGCCTTGTACGAGTTTTGTTTGTATTACCCACTTTGGTGGCTAGTAGCTGGAATTTAATGAATGTAACAATTTCGGCTATTTTATAAGTATTTGTAAATAGACCCTATTATAATATCAGAGAATTTCTATAAAAAGTGTTTTGGCTATCGTAAGGTAAAAACCCGACATGTTTATTTGTGGCGTGGTCTTACAAGATGCTTTTGTTTTCAAAAGAATTTTTGAAACTTTATAATCAATTTGGATGCATATTTATTGTCAGCTGGTATTCCAGACTGACTCGGGTGTTATTTCATTATAATGCTCGGGTCAGACCGAGTATTATATGTACAGGACATGATGCTTTGGAACAGGAGAGGAGCTGGAGCCCGAGACGTATTATCTATACATATTCCGTTGCTGTGATTGTATGGTATGTCTGATTGGTAATTTGATGTATGAGATACTCTGATGATGCGATGTATATATATAAAAAAACGATAGATTTCATTTTATGTAAAGTTCTATATTTATTATTATAGTTTATTCCGCTGCGACTGTGAGATTCTGATATTGTTTAGTTTCTTCTTCTTCTATCTCTTCTTCTTTAACCCTAATGGTTCATAATTCTGTGCCACTTGAGTTAATAGAGGTAGAATAGTGTTGATTCAAGGGGTACGGATTTGCGGGTTGTCACAGTTATTTATAGCAGTGGTCTCCTTGTGATGGAGATTTTTCGGATTGCAAGGACTACTCACTATTAGTGGTAGTAGGAGAGTGCCTTCGGTTCGTCATGTTCCTAGACAACTTGTATGGACGTTTGTCTGACATTGCATTTCTAAAGATTACGTACATTGGTTTTTACAAACGTACATTAGTGGTGGCGGAGTAGGCAACTTCTCTTAGCTTAACTCCCTCCTTGGAACGTACGAGCTCAAGGGATGTATTTTTGTAGAACAATTAGTAGTTAATGGAAATGGAAAATGTGGCATTCAAAGATGTGATATATGCTATGTGAAAAGGTAATCGCTGCCTCAAGCCTCATCAAACCGGAAATGATTGAAACAGGATTAGATGCGGCAAGGCTTAGTGGGTCATTTCTATGTAGGGTATGATCATCCCCTTCTCGATATATTTCTTCCTGCTATGACGTTCGGTTGTAAATTAATTTGGTGTATGGAAAACGAGCGCTCGGTTAAAGGTTGGTAACGACTGGGGGATGAAATATTCAGTACTATCTAATTATAGAGGTTGGTCGGTCTTGTTTTGGTAGAGGAGCTTTGTGATGGTTCCTCGGGACATCCATCTAGAGGTGTACCCATTTCGGAAGGTAGATCCTTCACCTGGTCATTTGTATGTAAATCCATTCTCCAATAAGAACCTACAGACTTGATTGTAAACCTATTATGATGGAATTTAATCAATGTAACAATTTCGGTTAAGATTAGTAAGTTTATTTTCAAATGTTTTCAAAGAGATGTCATTAGAAATAATATCAAGCGTTTTGATATAAAAGTGTTTTAGTTATCATAAGGTAAAAACCCGTCCGTGTTTATGTGTAGGCGTCGTCTTATGAAATACTCTTTATTTTCAAAGGATTTTATCCAAAGGCTGATATATGACACTGTCATTTATTACTTAGTTTTTCTCACGCTAGTTTATCAAGCCTGTTCCGAGTATTTTCAATACTCGGGTCAGATCCGAGTAGTTTCAGGTTAATCGAAAATGGTTGGAGTTTCCAGAGGAGAGCTAGAGATATTCATCGACGTATGAGCATATTCTATTATTCGTTGTGCTTAGTTATTTTGGTTTGATGTTTATCAGCAATTGTAAGGACAGATGTTTATAACTGTCCAAGCTGAATTTAGGTTAGACTCTGATATATGTATTTAAAAGTTTTTAGCTGTAAAGATATTTATTCAATATTATATGTTATTCCATTCGAATGAGATTCTGTTCTGCCTACTTTTCTTTATTACCCTTCATGTTCCGTATTTTCATGCAATTTGAGTTGGACATGTGTGGTTTATTATCGATTCAAAGGGTATGGAAAAAGGGATCATGACACATGCAAGAACGTACCATATGATGATCAGTTAAGCGTTGTGTGTAACATATAATACTAGTTGGCAGACAAAGTACTTGGTAGAAGGAAATATCACAATGTTAAAACTAAGTACTATCAACAAGAAGTAGTGAACAAAAAGGTTAAAAAATCGCACCTGAATAACAGTTCCTCTTTGCATTATCTTTCTGGGCAGTGGTGGATCAGAAGCACGCACGACTGAATGAATGACACCTTCGTCGTCCTAGTAAACAAATGAATGTCATTTTTGTGATACCTATTGGATAGACGCAGAATTGTGATAATTGCATATCAAACCTGATCAATACGTTTCTTCCCTTTGATGTCTGCTCCCGACTATCACATAAATAGTAACAGCATACGTTATGGAGTATAGTATGTTAGAAATAAACAACAGATCACCGCTTATTGAATGTAACGACCAAATTTTTCGACTTCTGAAAGTCCACATTAATACAACCACTGCATCAAATTCCGCACAATCGAATGCCAAAAAACCGAACCGTTAGGGTTTAAGAAGAAGAAGTTAGAAGAAGAAATAGAAAACAATAACAGAATCTCACATTTCGCAGCGGAACAACATATAATAGATAAATGAATAATATTTAAAACAAAGAATCATATTTGTTATTACAATACAATATCAGAGTTTTACAACGACACCATTCAACACTAGGTTTTACAACAACCAATTCATATTAAAACTGAACTTGCAGCAATCCTAACGCAGCGGATAATACATAGTATAATAAATCTTCTCGCCATCCAGCTTGAACTCCATATCTCCATAGCAGCTTCTTGACTTCACTCCAGAATAATGATAACCTGACTCTAGGCCGCCCGTGTGGAAAATTGTGGGCACCCAGAGTTTAGAAAGGGAACAATAAACTCCAGTTCAGTCAAGGGACTGGTGTGAGATCTTAAAAACAGTTATTTTCATGAAGAAAAGGAAAAGAAATCCGCTATGCTTTTGGAAAATGAAACTACTATAAGGCCTCTCGCCACACACACAATGCAAACGCAGAGTTGGGGGAGATTTCTCCATATGATAGTCAAACATGCTTGATACGCAAAAATCTTTTTAATATTATCATTAGTGCATAGTGTGGAAAACATTTCGAAAGTATAATGTTAATCTTAACTAGCATACAATCATTATTGTATGCCTACTATAGCTGCCATGTTCAATAGCAGTTTACCGCCACATTCCATGGCAGGTTAAACAACTAAAACCGTACAGGTCGCGTAATGTTTCTTTGGATTTCCAAGAAACAGTCAGGCTAAGGAACTTCCTAATACCACATAGGTACACCTCTAAAGGGACGTCCCGAGAACTTAACCAGCTCTCTGCCAACACAAGGCCGGGTTACCTCTGTAACTAGGTAACTACTACACGAGTATGCCATCCACCGGTCGTTTGCGACCTTTATCCGAGGATCCTCAACCACAAAGTATAATAAATTTGTAGCAGCCACATAGGTTAAATATCTGGGCTCCATACCATGATACCACCCTTTTCCAGAAGGAAATGACATACCCTAAAGGGCGCGACCTTCGTAACCTTGTCGCATTCTTCCTGTTTTGACCATTTTCGGGGTATGAGGTCCGACGAAGTCTCGTCCACAAAGCTACACTTTTCACAAAGTCATGTTTCGATCAACAAATGATCAACAGCACTTCGTATGCCACATTACCAGTTTGGGAATATATCACTAGTTACCGTCAACTACATAACCTTCGAGCTCGTACGTCTCAGAGAAGGATGTTAAGCTAAGAGAATAAATTCTCTGCCGCCAACAAAAATGTATTTGATAGAAACCAGCTTTACATCTCAAAGTGTAACATCAGACACACACATCCATACAAGTCTGCTCCGGGATCGAACGGAATCGAAGGCACCTCAAAGAAACCCTTGCAAATACGGATATTCACTAAACACGTCCGGAATCCCCATCACAAAGGTGATAAAATCTCTATACCGGAGCAACCCGGTGCAGAGACATTCGACAGGCAATCCTTTCGCTTTCGAGAATACCCAGTCTTCAACACCATCTTCAAATGCAAACTCATTCCGTCGTATCATTATTCGGAATGGTTTTTATGACACAAAGTCCTCCCCCGGCTAATCCGAATAACGAGCGCTTTTTTTAAAAAATAAGTGTTACATTCAGATTTCAAACAAATCACAACAAATTTCCACTTTGATCTTTTAAACAAAAGATCCATCACAATCACAAAGTTTTGATGTGCTTTTCGAATATGCATTTGGAATCCGACCCTCGGTCACATCGAAATTCAAATGCCATTAAACGGCCAATATTAATAGTCGGTTATTTTACTATCAATCAACATTCACAACAATCACCAAGATTTAAATAATTATTCCTCCAATTATTATTTTCAAAATTTCTTCGCAAGATATAATTTTAACACTTCAACCATTCGAAAACAAATTTCAAATCAATTTCTACATTTCAATCTTTTGAAAATAAATTTCAAATCATTTTCCTTATGCGGAATATATTTCCATATATTTATTCACTTCCACTGAAAATCCGCCGAGTTCAAATACTTAAAAAATAATTTAAATCACTTAACCAAAATATTTTAGAGACATTTAAAAAAAACTACCTTTACTTAAATATTAGTTATGAAAATATTATACTAATTATCACAAATATAAGACTTCAAGTCCAAACTAATTTTAAAATAAAATTAGTAGATAGAGTATAATTATTTAAATGACTATTTTCTAAATCAAATGTCAATTTAATCTTTAAGATAATCCCTTCTATACTTAATTAAATAAATCTTCATTTTAAAGGTTTAAATCAATTCCCAAAAATAATTTCTCCAATAATATTCCTTTTAAAACCAAATCTAGAACTTTTAATTTATTTCAAAATCTATTTTAAAAATATACTCGGCTTTTCAGGAAAAGTACACCTTCCATTCTAAAATGGTTCATTCAATTCAATTAATAAATCTTTCTGGATTTATTTTAAATTTACGATCCAAATCCGTAAATTCCTTTCCACACTTTTAAAAATAAAACAATATTTATTTGTAAAACAAATTTCCTTTCCTTTTTAAATTCTCATTGTGAATTCAAATTCCCAAATAACCACTGATATACGATTTTTAAATCGATTTCAAAAATCATTTACAAACACCAAATCAATTTCCAAATTGATTTCGAATTTTATTTCAAACACCAAATCAAATTACAAATTGATTTCAAATTTTATTTCAAATACCAAATCAAATTCCAAATTGATTTCAAAATTTATTTCAAACACCAAATCAATCTTCATATTGATTCTCAAATTTATTTTAAAACCCCAAATCGATTTCAAATCGATTTCCCAAAGATTTATTATTTTTACCAAATCAATATCAAATTGATTCCTAATTTATTTTCAAAACTCCAAATCAAATTTCCAATTGATTCTCAAATTTATTTCGAACATTAAATTTGTTATTCTTTGAAACAAATTCCTTCTTTTTAATTTATTCAATTTTCTAAAATAAATTTGCTATAAATTTTCCATCTGAATTTCAAAAATCCATTTTATTTGTTTCTGGTATCCTACGATACCAAAAATATATTCGGCTAAACCATAGCCTTCAACGATTTCAATCACAAATATTATCACACATAGATTATAAATAATCAACATACAATATTGAAACAAATTCAAATACTTGCGGAATCCAGTTGGCTCCCTCCAACCTGTTTCCCTGCATCCACAGACGTTAGCACAACAATTAAATACCCATTCCACTTCGAGGTGGAATATCGTGGTATATGGGATTAAATATAATATCATCCGCTATTATGAGGGGCATAGGTTCTCATCCGCTATACAATGCGGGAAATCAATCACTCCAGATATATATATAATACCAATTCCACTTCAAGGTGGAATATCGCGGTATATGGGTTTAATATATATCATCCGTTATTATGTGGCGCATATGGTCCAATTCAATACAACTGATAATAATTTATAGTCCAAGCACACAATCAACAATTTCAAATTTAACTATCACCATTCAGCAATCAATCAATAACTGAAATTTCAATTATTATAATTTGAGTGAGAAGATCTCACCTTTAACAATGCATGCAATCCATTTTCCATTCCGGCTTGTTTTCATTCGGATATTTACCTTCTATAAACAATTATATAATTTTATTAATATTCAAAATATATCGAACAATTTAATTTGCCATTTTATAATTTGAACTAACTAATAATTAGTTTTAAACAAATTTCTTTTAAATAAAATATTTTCTAGTTACTAAAATAATTGCATAAGTTTTATTAAACAATTTAACCGCCTTAAATAAATTATTACTTTAAAATAAACCAGTAAACAAAAGTGTGTGTATGTATGCATATTTATTTATTTATTTATTTATTTTTAATATTTGAAAATACACATATTTATAAAAATAAATTTTATAACCATTTAAGGTTTCTCTTTTCCCAAATATTATTTACATATATATTCTTATCTGGTTTACAGCATATACCCACATATTATTAAATTTTAAAATAAAATAAATGTAAATAAATTGCATATATATACTCTTTGCTTATATATATATATATAATAAATCCAAATTCAAAATCAAAAATAAAAATAAAAACAGATTACAAAATCATACCCACGAAGCGAATCACCCCTGACCTTGCTGCTGCTACCTCGACGCCACGCCCAACCCTATCCACTCAAACGATCGACGTCACCTCCAGCCCATGCTGTTGCGACCTACTTCCCCAAATCTTGCAATCAACGACCATCATGCGCTCGTGCTTCACCTCCTCTCGCGAATCCACACAGCGCTGCACACGAACAGCCCACGGCTTTCGACCCACTATTCCCTCGAGAAACTCCAGCCATCGCCGCTCGAAGGAGAACCCCCACCTACTTGCTTCCGATAGACTCGCGATTCATTCGTGTGCTTTCCCCGATCAAAGCTGATTTATTCAATTTATACGAATTGATTTTGGATCTGTGAATAATTCTTCGGCCGATAACTTTATTCGAATGCTCAAGCCCACTACTTAATTTTCTTCGTCGAACGATCGGAATTCTTGTTCGAATTTGGAAAGGAAAGAGGAACGAAGAAATTTTAATTGCAGTCGAATACTGGGTTGTTCGTTCGCCATTTTTTTCGAACGAAAGAAAATTTGCTTTGATTATCTATTTTTTTTGTTTAAAACGAAGAGGGTTTCGTTCGCATTATTTATTTCTCTTTGAATACGTGTGTTGAAATCAATAGAAAAAACAAGACACATGCTTCAAGTGCTGAAACGTGTTTTATTTTGTAAATTGTATAAGAGTAATATATATATATATATATATATATATATATAAATTTAAATTTAAATTCGAATCGTCATCGTTACGCAACTTAATATTTCGATCTCCAATAGAGGCGTGCCGCCAGATGTTTATAATGTTTTACCCCTATTCCAAACGCAATGAAAAAGGTTCCGAGGCCAAATTTTATCGTATAGAGAAGATAACTTTTTGGAACCAGCTATAATATTAAATTTTCGATATAATTTCAGCACGTTTACTTATCGTACGACCAAACGATCACTCCAAACATTATGAAAATTGAAATCCGATAATAATACAATATTACGGATCCAATGGAACCGGTTTCGTCGAATTTCGAAACTGTGCCTCAGAAGGCTATTTTTAAATATCGATTTAAACAATAGATTTTCAAAACTGAACAAATCACTTTCAAATTCCATTCTGAAGCTTCCATTATTTTCGGTATTATCAATATGAATTTCCTAAGCCTTTGAAATTTTTTAATCAGCTTATAACTGAAGATTCAATTTTTTATCCAATTTCAATAAATTAAATTCAATATTGTAATTGCCAAATTCATTCTGATATTTGAAATTGAAGTTAAAATAACTTTCAAATATTTAAAAATCAACTAAATATTTCATTTTCAAATGTTCAAAATTTTCGGATCGTCACATTGAATGCCACTTCATGCTACAAATTTTAAAAAACTATTACATTACAAAATAATATAAATTGGTTATTAAACCGCTACAGATAATTAATCATTGTATCATAGTTTTTACCTCATATAAACCGAGAGAGTGATGTGCTTTGCTTCGTCTACTTTACATAATAGTAAGCTGATGTAGTAGATTGCGGCTAGACCTGTATATCAAAAGAAAATAGTTATTTACGAATAGTCTAATAAGGATATAATTTAAAATAGAGCCTATAACACAACATTCCTATCTTGTGAATCAATTCAGGACACTTTACTCAATTCTAACATTACATTGACCTTACCCAATGATGTATTACATGAATTACAAAAACTTGATAATAATCAGGATACACCTACAATCTATCTACTTATGTTTCCATATGTAACATGAACTTGTCGATATGCTAGTTGTTAAGTAAGTATTCATTTGAAGAAGTTATAAAAAATGGATAATAATAGTTTCAGGAAAAAATAATAAACAACCAACATAAGCAAATTAATTTATGTTCACTTTATACTGCCCACTAATGTGAATGAATCAAAAGTAACGTGTTACTAAAAATAATAGATGCATAACAGATGCGGTAAAACTTCAAATCAGCTTACAGTTTGTACACTTCTGTTTCCATATGTAAAATGAAAGCCACATGTAGTATTAATTTAAATAGGTTACAGTAAAAGGAATGATAATTTTTTACAAAAAAATAATGAACAACTAATATAGCCAATTTAATGTCTGTTTGTAAACAGATATAACCATTTGATTCTAAGGGAGAGTTTTATGTATACCTATGATATTTAATTTATATATATACATATATATATATATATATATATATAATATGCATTTCCGGTAGTTTTATTTGGAACATGTTTTGCTAAATTAAAATGGTTATATTCTCATTTTCACCAGTTATATACCATTGCAGATGGGCATATTTGGTTTCTTCTTTAACCTCAAACTATTTTCAAGTAATCCTTTAATGGATCTAAACTTTCAACGAACTCCAAAGGCACCGAAGAATAAAAAAAACTTTATATTTTTCAAGTTACAACCGAAGACCATGATAGAAGTCGGAAGGTTTTTTTTTTCTTTTTTCTTTAATTAACAAATTAATAAATTATCTAATTATACAATTACTTATCAATATTGTTAAATTGCTATCACAATTTAAATGCATAGGCATTTTCTCTCAAATGATAAATTAAACCATGTTCCTTTTGTTTTATATTTTTTCCCAATCAACCAAAGAAAACTCTTAGTGCAACTAATATGGAATACATAAACAACATATAAAAGAAAAGTGCCATTTTGTTATTTTAGTGAAGTACTTATGGTATTCAGTAAGATACTAACTAAATTTAGTAACATGATATGGATTACCATTGATTGGCCACCCTAACTTTATATTATATGGTCTTGCGAAGGTCACCAATGCTATTGCAGCATAGACGATGCCAAAACCCTAATCCAGTAATCCGTAATGATTGAATACAATGAAATTACGAACAATGGTCAAAAATAGCGAATCACGGAAATAATGCAGACAAATAGAAATAAAATAAGGTTGAAAGAAATAAATTACCACAAATTGACAATATTTCTTCTGAATTTCCATTCGACGCCATTTATATTGCAGATCTGGTTTGAAATTGACGATGGATACTTGATTTTAAGGATATTGTTGGTAGTAGTCTGTAGTCGATGACGGTGGAGCCAGTCTATAGTCAGGGGGAGGAAGGGGCCAAAGCAAGCCATATTCTAGTGAGCAGTCGTCTTGAAGATTGGCAAATGAAACGTGAAGGTTCGAAAAGGCAGTTGGCTACAGTAATAAATGAGTGGAAAAGGATTCCAACGGCGGTGAGTATTTCATGGGGAGGATAGACGGGGAGGGATGGGAGGAGTCAGTGGTTCAGAATAGGGATGGGTGCGGAGAGGGGTGAAATTTGGCAATACCGTTTTAGTGAGCAAAGAGGGAAATTAAGTGCGAAGACAAGGAAGTTGCTAGTATGGTGTAGAAATTGGAGATAAGGAGAGGGGGAACAAAAAAATCGAAGAAGGGGGAAGTTACTGCTTTAATATAAAGTAATAGATTTGTTTTGTTTTTGTTTTCTAATGAACATTTACTGTTGGATTTATCAGGAAAACAGTAGAGAGAGAAGTAGATCAGAAAAATCTCAGATAAGCTTTATAATCGAATACAAGATGATTGCGGAGAAAATGGGATCGATTCGAGTACCTCTGCATAGCACTTCTATGCTTATACAAGTAATCGCAATTTTGTTGTTTTAGATTGTTATTCTGTTTATTTAGGGATTTTGGACCTAAAACTCGAATGAATTTGTTGTTTCAGTGATATCAACGAACACTTAACTGGTCCTCACAATGATCCACCAATAAAAGAGGATCTGAAATCTATGATGAAGGTATGTTTATGTTTGTGATTTTGGCAGTATTATTTTTGAATGTTTGGTTGTCGTTTGCTGGTTCTTGAAATAGCCTGTTTGGGAACAACTTTTTTTTTCCCTACTTTTTAGTAGTTTTGAGTAGTAAATTTTAAAGTTGTTATATGTTATAGTGATATGGAAAAAAATGCTTGGGTAAATAAGTTGAAATTGTAAAATTTGAAATAAGTGATAAACGAGTACCTGTTGCTTATGACTTATCAACTTATCATCAACTTATTTTGCTTTCTTATAAGTAGTTGGTGAATATACAAATAGTAATAGGTAACTAAGAATTGTTTAGCTACTTATAAGTAGTTGTCAAACATGAATACATGATCTTATTAATAAGTACATAATACATGACTACTAGTATTATTTTTGTGTGTTCCCATTTTCACATTTAATCATCACCTTCGCTTAACAATAAATCTAACTAATTAAAACAATGAAAAGTAAAAAAAAATTGATGGTTGAGCTTCACGGGGCACAATAAAGAAAAAGGAGACTAGAGAGTTTGAAGTGATTTATATGCTTGCGCTAGAATTGTTCCAACTTGTGCAAGACTAATAAAAGCATATTTACTTGGAAGTTACTCGTAATATATTTCCCAATGTAGTTTACTTATTTCATTTTACCTTTATGCATACATTTTTGGTAAACACGACTATATTTACAAATACCTAGAAAATCAAAAACATCGCTAATAAACAATTTCATTTCTGTTAATGTCTTTGTTTGTAATGTTAGATTAACATCATTCTTTTATTGGTGGAAAAATGATATTGGTTGATTGATATTTACTATTACTTCTCTAATCAAAACAAACGTATTAACATCCAAGCAAGGATGACAACAAAATCATATTCCTAATAATCCATATCTCCAATTAAAAACAAAGATCAAATATTAGATGAGGTAAAGTGGTTTACAGGAAAAATTAACTTAGGGTGTCTCTAATCTAAATTGTTAGACCTTTCCCACCATGACAAGGCAGATGAAAGTAGCAATGTTCACGTGACACCTTGAAAATCTATTTATCTACAAATAACTGTCCAATTGGATATTTCATGGCCGAGGGGTTTGCTTCAAACAATATAATGCACTTTTCAACTTTTAAACCTTGTTCTCCACACTTTCAATGTATTCTACAAGTTGCTATGTATATTTTGTCTAAATTACAATTGAGCATTATGTTTCATATTCAATTGATATTTTTTCCACTTGACACTATACGGTGGAAGATATGATTGACCTTGTAGTATATAAACTAACCATATATAATTTTTTCATAAAAATTGTTTCTTCTAATCATAGTATTTTGCATCCAGATTTGCTTCATACAAATAATCCTCTCTTTTAGCAGTTTTGCTTATCAAGCCCCTATGGTTTTGTGACTATATTGAGCTCCGTGTAGCTTATGGAAATGCTGTTGGTTCATGATCAACGAATATACATTGTTTTTGGTTTTCTATTTCTTTATATGATACTTCCAAACTTCTCATTTTATCCAAAATTTTATCTCATTCTGTGTGCACTCAACTTTGATAAAATGTTTAGTTCAAAAAAGCCCCATATATAGTAGTAGAAATTTGAGTTGGGAAAAAAAATTATTGCCACCTCATGCTTCAATTTTTTCCTATTGCACTTATCATTAACTAATAGATTATATGTTGTTTAATTTTCCACCCATTCACATTTAACCATTTCTCGAATACGATATCTCAACTTATAATAATTTTATTTGATTTCATATCGCAAAGGTTGCAAACCTTCAATTGCACGTTGCAACCCATGCTTTTCACCTTTATCGTTGTGTAGTAGAACTCAATGTACTCGTAGCTCATAGCAGTCAAAGTGCAAAATGTTGTAAATGAGATTCATATAACAGATTATTCAAAAGTAATACAGATCTTTTAAATTAAATTACTTGAACATATACAAAAAGTAGTTAATGTGAAATTAACATTTAATCTTGTTAAATATAAAAATAATTTTTAATATTTTTTTAATGTTTTTCATATAAAATGATTGCTTATGTATTTTTTGTAACAACCTGACTTTTCGATCCTAGAGTGTCGAAACTAAATACATTCACGATGTTCGTGTGTGTTGGAAAGACTGAAAGTATGGGTAAAATAAAAAATATAGAATAAAACAAGAAAAAGAGAACACAACATCGAAATCTCACCACAGAACGATAATATGTGTTAACGCTTAAATTTTAACGCTAACACCCCGGTGTGTGAAGTATAGTTGTGAAAGCACCACCCGATAGATCGGGAAAGAATTATAAGCAAGTAATAGCGGAAAAGCAGTAAACAACAGCAATTTTATAGTGGTTCGGCTTATGGGTATAGCCTACGTCCACTTTAAGTACTTTTATTGATGATCACGTTACAAGTTGATACAAATCTTCTCAAGTACAACACACTTTGAATTACAAAAGACTTAGAACAAGTAGCTCAAACTTCGATGTTGACAAAAATCTTCAAATCCATGGTGGATGTAGATGATTTCTTCATGAAGTTCTTTTAGACGTTCCTTGAATCTCAAAAGCTTTAAGTGTTGAAGTAGTCTGGAATTCGGCAGAGTAATGGTGCTCGAAATTGATTGACCAAAAGTCCTTTGAATGTTGGTGATGGTCGTGTATTTATAGGGGCTTTCGGTGTTTGGTCGGAGGTAGTGGCCGAGATAGGTTAAGTCGTAGGTCGGCTCCGGGTCAGGCTGAGTTATATGTCGCCCTCCTTCTCTCAGGCACGGTCTCCGGTCTAAGTGAAAGACGCGCGCTTCTCTAGCTCCAAACCTTAAGTGTTGGGTCGTCGCCGAGTTAGTGTGCCAGGTGCTAAACTATTTCGCCACTTCATCCTTCACACCCTTAGACCGGTTACGACTTACCATAACCCATAAGTCGGCCACGACTCATAGGTGGGTGAGTTTGTGCTTAACGGTTAGGTTGGCATCCATGCTAAGGCATTAGGTCGGCATATTTCTTAACCAGTTAAGTCGGCATCCATGTTAAGGCATTAGGTCGGCATACTTCTTAACCAGTTAAGTCGGCATCCATGTTAAGGCATTAGGTCGGCATACTTCTTAACCAGTTAGGTCGGCATCGAGTTAGATCGGATCCTTCCCCGCATCCTTTAGGTCGGCAACACTCTTTGAGATGCTAGGTCGGCCCGCCTTTATCCATTGGGTCGGCAAGTAATGCGAATGGTTAGGTCGGCCTTCCTTCCAAGCTTTAGACCGGTGAGCCATAACCGAGATAGGGTTAACATTTGCCCCTCGAAGTACATGCCTTAAGATTAAGTCGTGTGCTTCGACACCTCTTAGCTCGGCTCCTCCTAGGTCGGTAGGTCGCGCACGACCTATCAGTTAGCGCCGTTTCGCATCTCTTCACCGTGGGATATAAACTGGCTCTCTTCCTTCTTCTTCTTCACTTAATTTTCTGCTCAATTCCGCCATTAAAGTACTCTTGAGTTCCTTAGGGCGATTTCATCCCACCTGATCACCAGCCACTCCTACTCTTTAGTGCGTAAGTGATTCTACTCCTCTTATGACTGCAAATTACTACCAAATCACGAACTATGTCGCTCAAATTCGAACCGCCTCTTCGCACGGTGCTTCATTACAGATCCTGCCATGCTTAGGTTGCTCTCTTAAATGATCGATGAAGTAATGAAAGTGGCTCGTCGTCTTAGGCTAACCGTTTGAGATTACCATGCGACAAATTTGTGACAACTTTGAACTGATTTAGTGGATGGTCAGGCAGCAGGTGATGGTATGAATGGAATAGGGGTTTTTGCTGGTGGAGGAGCGGTTAGCGGGCTAATGGGTTGAGTGGAGTGAGGTATTGGTTTAGATGCGACCCAGCGATCTTGAATGACTTTTCTTATGGCCGATCTGATTTGGGGGATGTAAGCTTTAGGTCGGGGCCGAGCCAACACATAGGGAAACCTACCGACCTAACTTTTAAGGCTTGAACCGCGACTGAGTTAATACTTGGAGAAACTTTTTCCTTTTGAATCAGGGCCTGCTTCCCCACCTCTCTCTTGCGACCTAGGGAACTGCCGAGTTAAAGGAGTAGGAACCCAACATTAATGTGTGGGAGATTCTTAAGGCATAACCGAGTTAGCACTTAAGCATTTAACCAAGCCTGCCGAATCGAATTGCCATGATTTTGGCCAACTTCAGACTTAGCCTTTCTCTTTTTTTTAGGTTGTAGCCGAGATACGACTTAGGCCTTGGACATGCTGACACTTGAGAGTGTTAACTAACTTTAATCATTTTGACTTAGACTGCCAAATTAAGTGGAATAAACTTTGAACTATGATCAAACTTTGAACAGGGATTAAACTTTGAACTGCCCCAACTTTAAATTTGCTTGAATGTCATTGTGTTACTTCACAGATCATTTTCACTTTTAAGCTGTAAACCTGTTGAGAATAACAGACAAACAAAGAAAACCAAGGCGCACATACTGCCATTGACTGCCCATATCAAATGACAGATTAGTCAAGACAAGATAAGAGACATGAATATATTGCATGAAATGTTGTGAATTAATCGACTAAAGTAGAATATTAATGCAAAGTATCAACAATTTGAACTGATTTGTTTGCATCAACATCTTACTTGCATATTTAGGCTTAAAACAATAACCCCTGAATTTCATAACTAACAAATGTTTGCTAGTTTTTATTCCAGTTATATTTGTTTACCGCTTGATTGATTCTACACAACACTTCACACACTTTAGGAAACGTGCACCTTCATGTTTGAATACCCAGTTGTTTATGTAGAATGACTTCCCACCGAGAAGAAGAAGTGGTAACTCAAGAAGAAGAAACTTTCCCGATAGCAGTTCCGATAGAGAATCCTCCGGAAAGAACTTCGACTATTCTATCTTTGAGAACATTTATTCAGCTGCGCACTCAATTTGGCTTTGCTGAAAATGATGTCCTATTCCCTGGGTCAAATGATACTGCTGATAATCCTCCCTATGGTTTCGTTGCAGTCAACCGCCACATGTGCTTAAGTGGGGCAATTCCTCCTTTTAATGACTTTCTTCGAACTCTTCTTCTCCGGTTGACAATCTCTCCATTTCAACTTCATCCTAATGGTTATGCCATCTTGATGGGGTTGTGTGTTTTGTTTAGAAGAACTCTTGATCGCCTACCGAGTTTTGAAGAAATTCGTTATCTGTGCTCGTTTACAAAGAGTAAAGATCATCCTTCACTCATTATTGTGAGAAGTGCTAGAAACCGCAAGCTCCTTTCCGATCTCACTGAAAGTGTTCATGGATTTTTGAACCAGTTTTTCTTTGCTCGCTGTCCTCTAGGGTTTTATGCCATCTGGAGAATAGGAAGTAAGACTGGTGTTTCCATTTTTTCGTTTTTGAAATTTTTCTTGAGATCCGAACTTTCAGTGGCTAACTTCATTCTTTGCTCTTTTCAGCACTTCCTCTCCCTTCTAGAGATCCGATTCATAAACAAGTTTTTGAGAGGTTGAGTGCCGTGGCTGCGGAAGAAAGGAGCATAAAATTTCTGCTGAAGGATGAATTTTTACACCAATACGGGCTTCTACACGCTTCTCGTTCTACGCATGCTCATGAAGTTCCAACAGAAGTTCCCGATTCTCCGATGAAAACTCCTGACGCCCCGGTTACTGTCGAACAACTCACATCAAAAGAGTCTAATATTGAAACCTCATTGGTGAAGTGTTCCACTCCTACCGACATTATGGGGTCATCCAGTAAGACGGTGCTTGCCCCGATCGAGGAAGAAGAAGAAGAACCTTCAGGCCTCTCGGGGAATTAGCTGATGCAGGAATTGAGAAAACAAGTCCCACCAAGCATGATGGTGACGATGTTTACGAGGGGTTGAGCGACATAATAGTGACTTCGCAGGAGCTTTTTAGAGATGACGTATCTAAAACTATCTCTCCTGTAATTGAGGCGACGTCTCTTCTTCGACAAACACCAACACAAACATCAACTCCTCATACCCAAGCTATCATCACCTCTGCACCAAAGAGTGGTTTGTAGCTTAATGCGTGTAGCTTGCACATCACACAACACTTAGGATTTTCCAGCACATTTATGCACTTATCTTCTTATACTTTAAAGATTTCTAAAGCTTATCTTTTCTTATTTCAGATTCTTCAATGACACGCGGCGGGTCATATTATCAGGATTTCCAACGCTACGGGGGGCGTGGCCAATATGATTATCGGCGTTACTTTCCTTCCTATAGAGAGTCTGACGAAGAGAGGGCTGCTCGAAAGGCTCGTGAAAGGAGGGATGCAGAAGAGCGTTATGACAGAAGGGATAGGGATGAGCACCATGATTCTCTGCAGAGAAGTGATGACTCTCACAAAAGGAAGTCTCACGACGACCGGGGAAAAGGTCATGTAGCTGAAGATTCAGGCAAACGAGCCCGACATGGTGAGAGGCATGCTTCCACTATTCCCGAAAAGCCTACTGCCCCTGCCCCTCTTGACATTACTTCCGACTCTCCTGCTCTTGGGAAGGAGGACATCCAGACAATAATAAGCAGGCCTAAATTTCAAGTGGGACCGGGCCCAGCCACTTTACAAAGTCGTTTTCCGCAGTGGTGTTTAAAGGGTGTGAGGTTCGATCTCGACCTAGTCCCTATTGACAAGCCTGCTATGCTACGAAATCTTGACGCCGTTAAACTTGATATCGAGAGGATGTCAAACTGGCAGAAGCTTGTTGATGAGCTTCAACGAGTTAACCGCGCCAACTTAGAGGCTATGCTCACTATGGAAAATGATAAGGCTGAGTGGCAAAAGGTCCTTGAGCAGCACGACACCGAAATGAGGAGAATTACTTCCTACAACGAGGAGCTCGAAGCAAAGGTTGAGAAGTTGAAAGATGAGCTTGCTGCTTCCTCTACTTCATACTCTCAAAAAGAAGAAGTGCTTCTCAGACAAGTTAGAGATGCTCATGCCAGTCAGAGGGACGCTGAGGACAGGCTTGAAGCACAAAAAAGAATCAGTGACGGCTATGTCTCTGATATTGCTGAGCTTCAAAAGAAAAACAACTCCCAGGAGGCGGAGATACAAATGCTTAAGCTTCAGCTTGCCAAAACTGAAAGGGAGCGCGATGAGGCTGTCGCCGGCAAAATCGCAGCCGAAGAATCTCATGAGGCGACCAAAAACAGCTTCGGCTCAACATTATTCGACTTCTACTTGCATAGCGTCTTGGGTCGTGGAAGCCTCGCCTTTCTTGGTCCCAAGTATGAGATCACTTTAGCTGAAGTGTGGGAGGCCGCTCTTGAGATGCTCGGTGCTGAAGGTGCCGGTTACGACGAATCAGCCCTGGAAAGGCATTATTTTGATGAAGACGCTCGCGCTGCTCTCGCCAGGGGAAAGGAACAACTTGCCAAACTAAGAACCGAAGTGACGGAAGGGGACCAGCTGGGGAAAACCACTTCAACTCCTCTAGTCCAGCCACCTTCTTCGTCTGAAGTCGACATTATTGGTTCCAGTTCCCATCTCGCATCTCCCACCAAAGTTACCGCTGATATTACAAGCACACAAGGCGGAGACGAGGGTGAAGAGAGCGCTGATGCGCAAGCTTATGAAGTCGATATCAGGAAAACAGCTTCTCCAGGTAACTTCACTGTTAATCTCGCTACTGTCAATTCTGCTCAAGCGGGTTACTCGTTTATTTCGCATGAGTTTCACGAGCTCCTTGACTATTTTCTCAACCTTGACGAGCCTTCATCTCCTCTCTTTACTGACTTTAACCTTTTTTCTTCTGTAGAGAAAGTACCAAGCACTGCTCAAACTTCTACTCCTCCGGTCATCCTTCCTTCATCTCTTCAGGCGGTGCCTCCTTCTGCCTCGCAACCTGGATCACAGGAGGAACAAATAGAGGCTCTTCACGGCTTGGACGATCCCATCATTTCGCAAGAGCAGAAAGATGAGAGACCTGAGGGAGGTGACATATCCCCAGAACGGACTCCTTCTGACGACATTGTTCTATCAAAACTTGTCACTCCGGGGAGTGAGTCTTCCTCACAAAGGAGAGAGAAGCGTGGGATATCAAAGAGGAGGGGGAAGAAAATCACCGCCATTGAAGAGGAGCCGGAAGTTGAACCGGTTACACCTACCTCTCCTACTTCCCTTATACCCACAGGCCGACCTGGAAAGCTGGTCATTCGACCGGGTAAAGGGTCTAAAGGAGGGAAGAAGAAGTGAAGATTTTAGCTTTTTGTCTTTTATATGAACTGGCCGAGAGCTGTGCGGGCATCGGCCCCCGCTTTTATCTTGAAAACCTGTATCTGCATTATAGTTGAATAAAATGATTCTTCGTTAGTACAAACTTCTGCTTGAATTTGAGAATGCATTTACTATTTATTTTTGCACAAGTTTGTTTATATAACATTGCAGCGGGCTTATGGTATGTTGCTTGAGTATTACTTTACTGATGCAGCTATACTACTATACCATGTTGCCCCCATACCTTAAGCTTGCTGCAATATTTTATACTTCGAGGGGACTTGCACTCTTATTTGCTAAAGAATAATTATTTTATTCTTTAAAGAAAATTTTTATAGAGTACAACTCCCTTCGTATAAGTTTTTACGCTTTGTCGTTCGAAGAAATCACTTTTTTCTTTTGCTTATGTGCATATTTCACCAAGTGAATTCCTCTATGTGGTAAAGCGGACCTCTGAAGGGTACTTTAACTTCTTTTCTTTTTACGATCATTTCCCATAGTAGGCAAATTACCTTTCCTTTGAAAGTTAAAGTACGCTTTTGATGAGGATTTTTTTTTTTTTTTTTTATATATATAGAAAGTTGTACCTCTGAGGAGGGATTTTTTCACGTTTCAACACTTGGAAGTTTTATTTCAATCTCGGTGAAACGTGTACCTCCAAAGAGTTATGCCTTAGAAATCCTTTTCACGTTTCAACACTTGGAAGTTTTATTTCAATCTCGGTGAAACGTGGGTTTCCGAAGAGGTCTTTCTTCTTAATTGTGTCCCCGGGAGGGGGTTGTACCTCTAAGGAGGGATTCTTTACGTTTCAACACTTGGAAGTTTTATTTCAATCTCGGTGAAACGTGTACCCCCAAAGAGTTGTGCCTTCGAAGAAAGCCTTTTCACGTTTCAACACTTGGAAGTTTTATTTCAATCTCGGTGAAACGTGTGCTTTCAAGAAGGTCTTTGTTTTTGCATTTCAACTTTGGTGAAGTGAAATTCCGAAGAGCGGTTGTTACACTTCAACTCCTGGCGAAATGTGCCTCCGAAGAGGGCTTTTATTTTATTTACATTTCAACTCTGGTGAAGTGAAATTCCGAAGAGCGGTCACAACACTTCAACTCCTGGTGAAATGGGCCTCCGAAGAGGGCTTTTATTTTGTTTGCATTTCAACTCTGGTGAAGTGAAATCCCGAAGAGCGGTTATAACACTTCAACTCCTGGTGAAATGGGCCTCCGAAGAGGGCTTTTATTTTGTTTGCATTTCAACTCTGGTGAAGTGAAATCCCGAAGAGCGGTTATAACACTTCAACTCCTGGTGAAATGTGCCTCAGAGAGGGTTTTCATCGCCTGGAAGTTACTCTCTCATGGTTGGAGGGTCATGACTCCTCCAATCTTTTTTGTTGAGTAGAGAACTTTCTTTTTTGTGGCGTATGACCCATTAGAGGTCTCTTATCCTCCGAAGAGTTGCGCCTCCGAAGAGGACTTGTGCTGCTGATGGTAGCTTTGGTTGTTCCTTTGTTCACTTGCTTATTCCTTTTCAGCGATCCCCCCCCTTTTCTTTTTTTTTTTTTTTTTTTTTTTCTTTTCAAGTTTTCATTCCCCTTTCTCTCACAAGTAGCTTGTTTAATCCAAGGAAGTGTACTTCATTGCCAGGCAAGTTCGTGAGAACGGGCACTAGCTTCCTAATTGGATGTTTGTTTGTTCAAACGATCTCAATTTATCAGCAAGGGCTCGTTTTTATCGAAATCATTAGCCGTTCAATTGAAGTATTTCCTATCTAGGATTTGAATTCGGGGTCTTTGTGACTTGAAATTTGCTTATTGAATGATGGTGAGAATCGCTCGGTCTTATTATGCGCAAGTTTTATCTCCATTGTCTGCAAAAATTTAAATCGATATTTCAGCAATACATTTTATGTATTTTTATATCGAAAACAAAGCAAACATATAATGATAATAAGGAACACAAGATTTATAGTGGTTCGGCCATGAAATTGGGCCTACATCCACTTTATATTCTTTCATTATTTACTTGCATCAGTTTCACAATTGCTTTCAATTACAAGAATCATACATTCATAATTCTTTTTACAATGTTTCAACAAAATTTTCAAGTAAAGTATGGACGCAAGTGGTTGCTGTTCCATGCCCTTGGAATTTGATCTCCATCAACAGTGGTGAGCTTGAATGTGCCGTCGAGAAGCTTCTGACCTATTACATATGGTCCTTCCCAATTTGGCCCAAACACACCTGTCGCGGTCATAATTCTTTTCAGGACTAGATCTCCAATTTCAAAGCTGCGTTGACGAACTTTGGAATTGAAATGTCTGGCTATCCTTTGCTGATGAGCTGCAACTCTGAGGTTAGCTTCATCTCTTTTTTCATCAAGGAGATCCAGCGCTTCAAGTTGCAGCTTTTCATTTTCTGCTTGATTGAAATGGATTCTTCTGTGTGAAGGGACCTCTGATTCAACCGGGATCATTGCTTCCGATCCGTATGCTAATGAAAAAGGAGTATGCCCAGTTGCAGTTTTGTGAGTAGTTCTGTATGCCCATAGTGCAAGTGGTAGTTTATCGACCCAACCACCTTTTGCTCTTTCGAGTTGCTTTTTGATGGTTGATTTGATGATCTTGTTCACTGCTTCCACTTGCCCGTTTGCCTGCGGATGAGCTACTGCCGAAAAGCTTTTCTGGATTTTGAATCGTTTGCAAAAATCCTGGAATTCCTCACTTTCAAACTGAGTACCATTGTCTGTGATTATTTTCTGAGGCACACCGTATCTGCAAATGATATTCTTGGTCACGAAGCTTATCACTTTCTTAGAAGTGATAGTAGCCAATGGTTCAGCTTCAGCCCACTTAGTAAAATAATCAACTGCAACAATAGCATATTTAATCCCTGATTTAGCAGTTGGTAGCGGCCCAATGAGATCCATTCCCCAAATTGCAAATGGCCATGGACTGACCATCTGTGTGAGTTCGGTAGAAGGTGCTCTAGGAATTTTGGCATATCTTTGGCACTTGTCACATTTTCGGGAGTAATCTGCGGCATCCCGATTAATTTCTGGCCAAAAATATCCGTATCGGAGAATTTTCTTTGCTAGTGTTTGACCACCTGAATGATCACCGCACTCTCCTCCATGCACTTCAGCTAGGATTGTTTTGGACTCTTCCCGGGATACACATCGAAGCAATGGCATTGAGAATCCCCGTCTGTACAATTGGCCATCCTGAATTACATAGCGAGAGGCCTTCCTTAGAAGCTTTCGTCTTTCTATCGAGTTTTCTGGCAGAGAACCCCTGAGTAGGTAATCCAGTATTGGAGTCATCCATGACTCTTGCTCTTGAGATACATTCATAATCCAGTCTATATCCATCTCGTCTATACTTGGCGCTGAAAGGACTTCTACAGGGACCAATCCCAATAGTTGAGCTTCACCAGAACTTGAATACTTTGCGAGGGAATATGCCTTCATATTCTCTTCCCGGGGAATGTGGCTTATTGAATAGTGATCGAGTTCACATAGGAGTTCCCAAGCCTTTGACAAGTAGGAAGGCAGGTTTCCACCTTTTGCTTGAAATTCCTTCTTGACTTGGCATACAATAAGCTGGGAATCACTGAAAATTTGTAGTGCTCGAATGTTTAGCTCTTTAGCGATCTTCAGACCTGCAATAAGAGCTTCGTATTCTGCTTCATTGTTTGTTGAAGGAAATTCCAGTCTTAGTGCATAACATAATGATCGACCTTCAGGAGTTTCAAGTACCACTCCGGCTCCAGAACAGTAGTCATTTCTTGCGCCATCAACATACATCTTCCACTGGATTGGAGAATCATTGATCGCTTTTTCCTCACCATTATCTTTCTCTGTGAATTCTGCAATGAAATCAGCTAAAGCTTGTCCGTTGATTGCTTTTCGGGGGTGATAGGTGATGTCATATTGACTAAGTTCAATGTTCCATTTTAGAAGACGACCCGAAGTTTCAGGGCGAAATAGTACTTGCTTTAGAGGTTGATCAGTGAGTACTTTGATAGGATGAGCTTGGAAATATTGCCTCAGTTTCCTCGATGCAACTAGTAGGCAATAGGCGAGTTTTTCCAACTTGGAGTAATTCAGCTCTGCCCCAGTGAGTCTTTTGCTGATATAGTAAACTGGATGTTGAATCCTTTTGTCTTCCCGTATCAGCGCCGCACTTAGAGCATGAGATGATACTGCCAAGTATATAAGAAGATCCTCACCATTGCCTGGCCTAGAAAGTATCGGAGGCGTTTCCATATGACGGATCAACTCTTCAAAGGCCTTTTGGCATTCGGGAGTCCATTCAAAGTTCTTCTTTCCTTTTTTCAGGGCATCGAAGAATGGGATGCATTTATCAGTAGCTTTGGAAATGAACCGACTCAAAGCGGCGACCTTTCCGTTGAGACTTTGCAATTCCTTCTTCGTTCTAGGAGCTTTAACTTCTTTTAAGGCGGTAATTTGAGCTGGACTGGCCTCAATGCCCCTAGCACTGACGATAAAACCTAAGAACTTTCCGGATTCGACCCCAAATGTACATTTCAGAGGGTTAAGTTTCATTCTGTATTTCCGGAGGACTGCGAACATTTCTGCTAAGTGTTCAATGTGATCCACTGCTTTCCTGGACTTCACTAACATGTCGTCGACGTAGACTTCCATAGTTTTGCCCAATTGCGGTTTGAACATAGCATTAACAAGTCTTTGGTAGGTTGCCCCTGCGTTTTTCAATCCGAAGGGCATAACTCTGTAGCAATAAAGTCCAACGTCTGTGATAAAGCTTGTATCCTCCTGATCCGGCTCATGCATCATGATTTGGTTATAACCGGAGTAGGCATCCATGAAGGATAACAATTCATGTCCCGCAGTTCCGTCTACCAGTTGATCGATCCTGGGTAATGGGAAGCAATCTTTGGGGCAAGCCTTGTTTAGATCAGAAAAATCGATGCACACTCTCCATTTTCCATTAGCTTTCTTGACCAACACAGGATTTGAAACCCAATTCGGATATGTAGATTCTTTGATGAAGTTATTTTCCATGAGTCGATCAACTTCTTCTTTTAAAGCTGCTGACCTTTCTGGACCTTGGGTTCTTCTTTTCTGTTTAACTGGCGTAAACTTTGGGTCAATATTCAGAGCGTGTATTGCAACTTCTGGGGATATCCCACACATATCGGCATGAGTCCAAGCAAAGACATCCAGATTTGCTTTCAGGAAAGATATCAAGACATTCTGAATTGACACATTAAGCTGTGAACCCACATTCAACACCTTATTTGGGTCCTTCGGGTCAACAGGTACCGGAATTGTCGTTTCCACCGGTACTACTCTACTCTCCCCTGTACTGGCTTTTCTGGGATCCATTTCTTTCCGTGCCCCGCTGTGCTCGCCAGTGCAGGGTCCGCTCTGTAATTGCTACAAAGCTGGTTCCTTGATGCGGACTGGAGTTGCCGCATCCTTTCCCATTTCTCTTTTTCTTGACTCTCGCAGCTCTGTCCAATAGCATTCTCGCGCAGCATTTTGATCCCCTTTTATAACTCCTACTCCATTGTCAGTAGGAAATTTAATAGTGAGGCACCACGGGGCTAGGATAGCTTTGAATGCTGCGAGTGTTGGATGGCCAAGAAAAGCATTATAAGCAGAATATTCGTCGACGATCACAAAGGTTTGCTTTCGGACCACTTTCCTTTCTCCTTCCCCAAGTTCTACAAACAGATCGATGGTTCCTACTGGTTGCTTTGGCTCCCCAGTGAAGCCAACGATTTTCTGTGATGAGGCTTGCACATCGATCATAGGGATTTTCATCTGGTCAAATGTCTTTTTGAAGAGAATATTACATGATGCTCCGCAGTCAATGAGGACTCTTCTGACAATGGCTGGTCCAATACCAGCCGAGATGACCAAGGGATCTAAAGTAGGAGCTTCAATACCTGTGGAATCTCTGGCTCTGAAAATAATATCATCACTGAAAATTTTCTGTTGTTTAAGGGGCGTAGTGTCTTCTAGAACAAAGACGTCTTCTTCGGCTGGAGCATATTTCAAAGCCCTGGAATATCTCTCCATCTCACCCCAACTTTTGCCAGCTGGGTGAGGTCCTCCTGAAATGACATTGATAACGGGCCTTCCAGATTCATGCCCCGTAGCTTTCTCTCCTGCCCCAGGCTGATGAACAGGAGCCCGCTGCCCCTGACTCGACGATGCAGGATTGTTGCTATTCTTTTTCACGAATTGCTGCAACTTGTTTTCTCTTAGCAACTCTTCAATCAGATTTTTCAGCTGGCGGCATTCATCAGTTTCATGACCTGGTTGATTGTGGAAGCGGCAGAATTTCCCACTTTGTATGGCTTTTCTTCCAGTTCTCAAAGGGATAGGTTTAGGGAAATCGACGGAATCTTTAGTGGCAAGGTAGATGTGCTCCGGCGTATGTGATAATGGAGTATATTCTGATGGCTTGAAGGACCGGGGCTTTTTCAGATTACCCTGTTTCTTTCCATTATTATTCTCCCTTTTCTGCCCCACCGACTCATTCTTGCGTGGAGCGACAGTGTTGTCTTCAGCTTTTTCCAACACTGCCTTTACTGGCAAAGGACGACATTCCAAGCGAATGAATTCGTCTGCTTTTTTGTAGAACTTCTCGAGAGAGGTTGGCTCCTTCATATTTAACCATTTCCCAAATTCGCTTGACTTATCAATAGCCCTCATCAGATAAGTCAATATCATTCGTGGTTCAGCATTGTCCACCTCAGCCAATGCTATATTGAAACGGTTCAAGAAAGATCTGATAGACTCACCAGGATTCTGCTCTAAACTGGACAATGACATGATATCCTTGGCCTTCGAAGCATATAGCCTAAACTGCTCCTTGAATTTTCTGGTCAAGTCTGAAAACTGATCGATAGATCGAACTGGCAACTTGGTGAACCACAGTAAAGCCATGCCTTCCAGGTATACGGGGAAATATCGGCACTTTATTTCGTCGGAGGCCCTGGCACCTGTCATGTGCCAATCATATTTATACAAGAACTCATTCGGATCACTTGTCCCTTTGTAAGCTGGAATAGTTGGAGGGACAAACTTCCTTGGAAATTCCGCCTTCAAGATTTTTTCAGTAAACGGAGTTTTACTTGGAGCGAAACCCCATTCCTTCTCATCTTCGACCCTTTGCATACTTTCTTTCATGATCTGCCGGACCATTCCAGAAAGATATTCTTCATCATGTCGAGTTCTAGATCCACCGGCCTCAGGTACTGCCTGCTCAAAGGGACTAGTAGGCCTTTCAGGAGCATTTCTTTCATTAACATCATGAATGTTGCCAGCATAGTTCCTTTCATTACCAGCCGGTTGATTGTTTGCCCCAAGTAAGTCGTTCAACTTATTCAGAATCAGAGCATTCTGGGCACTTTGAGCCTCTAGTTGTGCATTTTGGGCGTTGATCTGCTGGTTTAGCCCTAGAATCACAGCATCCAATTCCGCTTTCGTAACTCCAACAGATGGAGTGGGTAGATTAGGTACAGGGGAAGCGGAGGTTCCCTCTTGAATGTTCCCAGATCTGATAGATCTACTTTTCCTTCCAGGAGCCATAATCTCAGATATACTTCTGGTTTTTAAGGAAATTCTTTCTTCAAATCTCTGCGAAGCAATGATGACAGCTGTCCTGAGTTCAGTTCTCAGTGAAAGCACCAAAAATGTTAACGCTTAAATTTTAACGCTAACACCCCGGTGTGTGAAGTATAGTTGTGAAAGCACCACCCGATAGATCGGGAAAGAATTATAAGCAAGTAATAGCGGAAAAGCAGTAAACAACAGCAATTTTATAGTGGTTCGGCTTATGGGTATAGCCTACGTCCACTTTAAGTACTTTTATTGATGATCACGTTACAAGTTGATACAAATCTTCTCAAGTACAACACACTTTGAATTACAAAAGACTTAGAACAAGTAGCTCAAACTTCGATGTTGACAAAAATCTTCAAATCCATGGTGGATGTAGATGATTTCTTCATGAAGTTCTTTTAGACGTTCCTTGAATCTCAAAAGCTTTAAGTGTTGAAGTAGTCTGGAATTCGGCAGAGTAATGGTGCTCGAAATTGATTGACCAAAAGTCCTTTGAATGTTGGTGATGGTCGTGTATTTATAGGGGCTTTCGGTGTTTGGTCGGAGGTAGTGGTCGAGATGGGTTAAGTCGTAGGTCGGCTCCGGGTCAGGCTGAGTTATATGTCGCCCTCCTTCTCTCAGGCACGGTCTCCGGTCTAAGTGAAAGACGCGCGCTTCTCTAGCTCCAAACCTTAAGTGTTGGGTCGCCGCCGAGTTAGTGTGCCAGGTGCTAAACTATTTCGCCACTTCATCCTTCACACCCTTAGACCGGTTACGACTTACCATAACCCATAAGTCGGCCACGACTCATAGGTGGGTGAGTTTGTGCTTAACAGTTAGGTTGGCATCCATGCTAAGGCATTAGGTCGGCATATTTCTTAACCAGTTAAGTCGGCATCCATGTTAAGGCATTAGGTCGGCATACTTCTTAACCAGTTAAGTCGGCATCCATGTTAAGGCATTAGGTCGGCATACTTCTTAACCAGTTAGGTCGGCATCGAGTTAGATCGGATCCTTCCCCGCATCCTTTAGGTCGGCAACACTCTTTGAGATGCTAGGTCGGCCCGCCTTTATCCATTGGGTCGGCAAGTAATGCGAATGGTTAGGTCGGCCTTCCTTCCAAGCTTTAGACCGGTGAGCCATAACCGAGATAGGGTTAACAATATGTAATATCAAATGAATAGTAAAATGGGTGACTCTGAATACAGAAATTTCAGATTTACCAAAACCTAAGTATTATTAGTCTAAAAAGTTAAAACTGCCTGCCCTCACAGTGCTGATATATACAATACATTAATGTAATGGAAATGATAATACTATGGCAGGTAATCATCCAGCTTCTCTTCATAAGCTCCAAGGCATCCAAAGCTAAAGTTGAAAATATACACGGTTGAACAGAGCATTATAAGGAAATAACACCCGGGTCAGTCTAATAAACCAGCATGTAAAAATGCAGAAATCTGTAACAATAACAATAACCATCAAGACCATATGGATTACCATAATGGTTTTCCCTCCAAATGAAACAAACCATCCGATGAGTGCGGTATAATAGATAATGTCTAGGGTGTAGAACATAAAACCGAAAATAACTGTTGTGTGCACGCCACAACAATAACATGTATACAATTTATACCGCTAAGGTGCGTTCGTACATAGAATTTTCCAAGGAGATCTCTTCGGTCTGGCCGCATCCGAACTCCATGACAAGGATCAGAAACTACCTTTCGAACATTGTATATCTCTAGATGTGACGACCCGAAATTTTAGATATTTGAAATTGAAATATTTAATTGATTTTAAATATTTTAAAAGTTAGTTTTAACTTGAATTTCAAATATCAATATTTATTTGACAATTAGATTATTGAATTTCAAATATCTAAAGCTGTAATTCTTTCACCATCAAACCTTTTCCTTCCTTAACAGCTTTTGCTTTTCAGAGCATTGTAGACTTCTTTGGCACACTACCTTTTGTTCAACATCACGTCTTGCCTTTTCTTCTTCTATATCATGCGACCTTCTCCCTTTTTGTAGCGATCTTGACTCGACCTTCAAAAATTGGCACCGAATGTGACACTCATATTCCAATGCCATAGATCCAAACGTCGAACATGGTGCGCCGGAGCTTATAACCCAATTAAGTAAACAACACAGAGGAAGAAATGAATAATACATTGATATACAACATTGATACAATATCTGATACAATAGAGTGATACAATGAATATCAATATACATCAAAGATATGATACAATACTATCAGCGGAATAACAATATGATAACACCAGCAGCGGAACAATAACTCTAAGAAAGTCTTCAAAACAGAACTACAAGGCACCAATCCAGAGATAGCTCGAACCAACATCACGATACACGAAGATAAGGAAGTGCAGTTCATATCCAAAGATTGAACTAGCTCTAGATAACCAACTAAACCTGACTATCTGAAAAACCTAACTCCAGACTGCCCGTGTGAAAATTTTGGAGCACCCAGAGTTTAGGAAAGAAATAATAAACTCCAGATCAGTCATGGGACTGGTGTGAGAAACAAAAAGAGTTTATCTTTAAAAAAACAAACCAAGAAATATTTTAAAAATAGATTCGCAATGCTTTTAGAAAATGTAACTACCATAAGACCTCTCGCCACACACACAATGCAAATGCAGACTTGGAGGAGATTTCTTCTTATGATAGTCAAACATGCTTGATATGAGAGAATTTCTTGATATTATTACTATAAGTGCAAGGTGTAGGAAAACATTTCGAAAGTATAACATAAATCTTAGCCAGCATAGGTACCATTATATTATGCCTGCTATAACTACCATTTTAAATGGCAGGTTCTACAACTAAAATCGTACAAGGCTCGTATTGTTTCTTTGGATTTCCAACAAATGATCAGGCCAAGGAACTTCCCATTGCATCATGGGTACGCCTCTGGAAGGACGCCCCGAGAACCTAACCGGATCTCTGCCAACACAAGGCCGGGTTACCCCTTAACTGGGTAACTACTGACATGAGTATGCCATCCCCCGGTCGTAACCAACCTTTATTCGAGCACTCGATACCAACAACTACAAAGTAATGTATTTGAAGCAACCACATAGGTTAAATATCTGGGCTCCATACCATGATATCACCTCTATCCAGAAGGAAATGAACATACCCTCAGAGGGCGCTACCCTCAAATAACCTTGCCGCATCTTTCCTGTTTCGACCATTTTCGGGTTGTGGGGTTCGACGAAGTCTTGTCCATAAAGCTACACTTTTCACAAAAGCCACGCTTTGATCAACAAATGATCAACATCACTCTGCATGCCACATTACCAAATTGGGAGTATATCGCTGATAACCTTCAACTACATAACCTCTGAGCTCGTACGTATCAGAGAAGGGTGTTAAGCTAAGAGAATAAATTCTCCACCACCAACAGAAATGTGTGTGAAAGAAATCTGCTTTATATCTCAAATTGTAATGTTAGACATACAATCCATACAAGTCTGTTCTGGGTTCGAACAGAACTGAAGGCACTTCCAAAGCAGTCCTTGCAATCCGAATAATCCCTAATCGCGTCCGGACTTCCCATCAAATATGGAGTCTCTATACCGGGGACCAGTCGATGCAAAGACATTCGACGAGTTATCCTTTTGTTTTCGAAAATATACGGTCTTCACCACCAGTCTTCAAATGCTATCCATAATGTCGTATCACATATTCGAAATGGGCTATATGACACAAAGGTCCTCTCCCGGCTAAACCGAATAGTGAGTGCAATATTTAAACATATGAATATGGGATTTCAATTAAGTCACAACTTATTACCCAAAACCTATCTTTCAAATGGTTTAAACAAATTACCATTTCCAATCAAAAAGATTCTTTCATAGATTTCTAAACAATTTCCATTTCAATTGGATTAACTCATTAAATATTGTAAATTAAGATTTACTTTATAACTTTAAAACTCGTTTCCAAAGATTCATTCATGGACTTCCAAAACATTTCAATTTTAACTCAAACTTGAAACCTTTCAACACAAACTGGAAGTTCATTACTTATGTGGCAGCTTTTATTATTGGAAAAAAAAATAGTTTTTGTTTGAAAAATCCAATTATATTTGCACGAGTTAAAGCCTTTGAATTATATTCACATTCCCAAATCAATACTTTTAAAATAGTTAACCCATATATAACTGGTATAACATCTTTAATCCCTGATCTCAAATCATAGAATCCAATTTCAAATCTTGAATTTAAGTTTAAATCAAATTATTTAAACTTCATACTTTATCAAGTTATTCAAAATAAATTTCATCTTTGAAATTCCATTCCAAAATCTTTTCACTTTAAATTCAATTTATAATCCTTTAAAATAAATGTAAGGAACATTTATCATTCAAATTATTTAAAACAATTTAATTTTTTTTCTTCAAATTTCTTTTATTTCAAAAACTAAGATTCAGATTCAAATTTGAATCCAGATTTAAAATTAAGTTTAAATCTCTATTTTATTTAAAGCTTTACTTTTTAAATCCCAACTATTTAAACCTTTTAAAGTTCTTATAAATAATTTAATTTAACAACTTTATCTTATATTTAAATGTGAGATTCAAACTTTATTCGAACCCAAACTGAATTTTGATTTAAACTTAGTTCAAATATCTATTTTATATTTTAAAAATCCATATTTAAGTTTTACAAAACTTAGAGGTTTTAAAACCTGTAGCTAATATACCCGAGCCAACAGTTCATCCCCATCCTTCCTTCAACACCTGATGTCCAACGTGCATGGTGCACATGCCCCATCGATTTCGACCACCGTAGGTCATTGCGGTGACTCGCACCGATCACTCCTACCCACGCAAGCCCCTTCGAACACTCAGATCGAACAAAAGTCACGCGAATCAAAATCGAGACATTTTGAGTCAAACTAAAACCCAACTTCATCAACGAATCACCTCGTGCCACTGATCCCTGCCACCAGAACTTCGCCACCTCTGGCCACGTCTTCGACAGCCCCCACACTAGCCACCCCCTGAGTGTCGTTACACTAGATCAACTGTTGAAGCCTCGACGATCAAAAGTTTAGACCCAATTTAAACTAGGGTTACCACCAAAACTGATCGTCGCCGTCACCACAAAGGCTCTGATCATCCTCCAAGCATTTTTCCCAAACTTCTCGATCACCCCTGCTTCTCCAGTTGAGATCCTTACATCTCCAGTGCCCTCGACCATCATAATTACCTCAAAAACCAATTTATGGTTAAACTTAAATTTCACTTCACATTCCCAACTAAAAATCATAATTCAACTTTTAAAATTCCTTAATTTCGAAGAAAAATCAGACCCTATAAGTGAATTCGAAAATCATCATGTTAGAATTTTATCTATTTTCGGGTTTCCACTGTATTTTTTGAACTTACAGTATATTAGTCAATTGTAATTACTGAATTTTATTTTTAAAAACAAGAATATACTACTATTAACAATTTTCCTTTAGTAACCAAAGTCAAATATTGCTCGTTTTAAGAAGATGGTAATTGTTTTGATGATGATGATGTATCAATCACAAATACAGAGCTCCATATAATCACACACACACACACACACACTGGTAATTCAAATGGATTTTCTTACATATATTCAGATAAAATAAGTTGACGCAGCGGATAATAACAAAACGATATAGATCGATGAAAGTAGAAAACGGTGGAGTGAAGATACTGAAATGCCCAAATTTGTCGATCACAAAGATACCGAATTCTAGCTATCTTCGACACGTTGATCGCGCACGATACCGTGAAAGAAGATCTACAATTCTTCAAACGTTGATCAAGCGCACTTGATACCTTGAATTGGCTTCAACAATCGTTGATTGGAGCGCACTAGAAAAACCGAAAGTGGAGATAGGAGATCACACTCAACTACCAATTTAGATGAAAGCACACAGCAATCAAACAAAGTTTTTATTCAACAATCAACTCCTTCAAATATTACAGCACACCCCTATTTATAGCCTTTCGCCCAGCCCCTTAAGTCGTACACGACTTACGACTCATCCTTGGGTCGGCAGCGACTCATCGGTAGTGACTCAATATAGACGACATACGACTCATCGATATTACAACATCACGACTCACGACTTAACATTCAACGACTCAAAGAAAAAACAAACAAACAAATTACAACACAACGTCACGACTTACGACTTACAGAATCACAACTTGTTACATCACTTAGGTCGTAAACGACCTAACTACATGCGACATAAGGAACAAACGGTTAACGACTTAAGAGACATCTTCAGACAGCACCTTCATGCGACTTAAACATGGACGACTTAAGACTTTAACGACTTAACATGAGTCGTAACTCGTCGGCAGCTTCAAGGAACGGTAACTTCCCACGACTCAGCTAAGTCGTAACCCGCTTCCGACTTAAGGCCTTCAACCATTGGAACTTCTTCCTGCTTTTTGTTAAGTTGTGGACGACTTATAGCCATGCCGTTAGATCGTGTGCGACTCATCAAACCCGAACGACTTAAATTTCCATTAAGTCGTAACTCTTTTCCATCTGATCTGTTAGGTCGTAGATCTTTTCCTCGAGCTTTGTTAAGTCGCAGCTCCCCCTTACGTGACCCCTTCGGTCGTGGACGACCTATAGCCTTTTTCTTAAGTCGTGTGCAACTTATATCTTCCTTAAGTTGTGTGCGACTTATCCCTTGGAGAATTATGGGTTGCGTATTTTCATCTCTAGCCTGAGCTACATCATCCTCCCCAGGTTGAGAAAAATTCGTCCTCGAATTTGTAAATTCTTCCACATCGGATTGTTCATTCCCATAATATGGCACGAGATGTTTAACATTGAACACGTCAGAAGTGTACACATCTTCCGGTAGCTTCAACTTATAAGCATTTTCATTAATCCGTTTCACGATTTCTACAGGACCAATTTTTCTGGCTTTCAACTTGTTATAAGTTCCCACTGGAAAACGATCCTTTGTTAACACAACATATACCAAATCTCCTTCATTAAACTCAACAATTCTTCGCTTCATATCTGCGGATCTTTTATACTTCTCATTTTCTTTCTCCAATCGCTCCTGAACGATTTTATGACATTCAGTCAACCCATCAACAAAGTCTAGAGCTCGTTTAACCGTCCCCTTCGGTTGTGGTATTGTCGTTAAATCCAACGGCCCCTTTTACAAGTTTGAATAAACAATCTGAAATGGACTGAAACCTGTACTACGATTCACCGCATGATTATGAGCAAACTCTGCTTGACATAACTTCACATCCCAACTTTTCAGATTATCTTTCACCAAACATCTCAATAAATTCCTCAACGATCTGTTCACAACCTCCGTTTGTCCATCTGTCTGCGGATGGTAAGCGCTACTAAAATTCAGCTTTGTTCCGACCATCTTCCACAAACTTAGCCAAAAGTGACTCAGAAAACGAGTATCTCTATCCGACACAATAGATTCTGAAGTCGATAGATCTTTTTGAAAAATAACTGAGCAACATGAACATCATCCGCCATCTTCTTACAAGCAATAAAATGTACCATCTTCGAGAAACGGTCCACCACAACATATATAGAATCATTCCCCCTTTGAGTTCTAGGAAAACCCAGCACGAAATCCATGCTAATGTCTACCCATGGTTTTATAGGAACAGGTAATGGCATATACAATCCCGCATTTGTAGTTGTCCCTTTCGAAACCTGACAAACATGACATCTACGCACAATACTTTCAACCTCTTTCCTCATTGACGGCCAAAAATAAGATTGAGAAATTAACTGCAAAGTACAATCTCTACCCACATGGCTTTCTTCATGTAGCTCCTTTATAATCATCATTCTCAAACTACAATCCGGTACGCATAAACGATTTCCTTTAAACAGAAAACCATCCACTAATACAAACTCATCAGCATTCCCCTCCTTGACCTTTTCAACAAAGTTCATAAAGTAAGGATCTTCTTCAATCAGTTCTGGCAACAATTCAAACCATGTCACCTCAACCTTCATATAGTCAACAAGTGATTCCTTCTGCTCAATGTATCTGCTACACGATTCGTAATTCCCGATTTATGCTTCACAACAAACGTAAATTGCTGCAGATAAGCAATCCAAGATGCATGCCTTGCTGAAATCTTATCCTTCCCTTGTAAGTGCTTCAACGCTTCATGATCGGTGTAAAGAACAAACTCCTTCTGAAACAGATAATGTCTCTAGTGCTTCACAGCTTGAACAATTGCGTAAAACTCAACATCATAAGTGCTATATCTCAACTTAGCTCCAGACAACTTCTTACTGAAATAAGCAACTGATCTTCCTTTCTGACTCAAAACTCCATCAACCCCAACCTTCAATGCATCATTATGTAATTCAAACAACAACTGAAAATCTGGTAAAACTAGAATTGGCGCCGACGTCAATAGTGTCTTGATCTTCTCAAAAGCAAACCCTGCTTCCTCTGACCACTCAAACTTCTTCCCTTTCATGCAATCGGTTACTGGTGCCATTACACTGCTAAAATGTGGAATGAACCTTCGATAGAAAGATACCAACCCATGAAAACTCCTCACTTCAGTAATTGTCTTGGGTTGTGGCCAACTCCTGACAACTTCCACTTTATTTTCATCCACTTGAATACCTTCCTTTGACAGAACATATCCCAAAAACAAAACATTGTGCGTCATAAACACATACTTCTTTGTTGCAGCATAAAATTTCTCCTGTTGTAGAATCAACAGTACTTCACGCAAATGCTGGACATGCTTTTCCGTACTTCCACTGTAGATCAAAATATCATCAAAGTAAACTACCACAAACTTTCCAATATATGGTCTGAAAATCTGGTTCATCACTCTCATAAAAGTACTTGGTGCATTCGATAAACCAAATGGCTTAACCAACCATTCGTATAAACCTTCCCTGGTTTTGAAAGCAGACTTCCACTCATCACCCGGTCTTATACGAATCTGATGGTATCCACTCTTCAAGTCAATCTTTGAAAACACAACAGCCCCACTCAACTGGTCAATTAAATCATCAAACCGCGGCATAGGAAATCTATATCTCACAGTGATCTTGTTTAGAGCCCGACTATTCGTCCACATCCTCCACGAACCATCCTTCTTGGGCACCAATAAAGCTGGCACTGCACAAGGACTTAAGCTCTCCTGAACACGCCCCTGTTCTAACAATTCCTCCACCTGCCTCCTCAGTTCCTCATGCTCCTTAGGACTCATTTTGTAATGTGGCATGTGTGGTAATACTGCCCCTGGCACAAGGTCTATCTGATGTTGAATATCCCTCAACGGAGGCAACTCCGTTGGTAACTCTTCAGGAAACACGTCACTGAATTCTTCCAGTACTGGCTTTACTTCTTTAGGAACTTCAACGGATTTAGTAGCTTCACGTACAATCAACAAAAACACCTCTGGACTCTACTCTACTTCTTCAATAAATTCCTTCAAAGTCAATAAAGTCTTTAGCTCCTCAATCCCTTCTGACTTTCTTTCTCATTGTTTTTTCTTCTTTGGAACCAAAATGATCTTAACATCCTCGAACATAAAACTGTAGCTATTGGTCCGACCGTCATGTTGTACTGCTCGATCATACTCCCATGGTCCTCCTAAAAGCAAGTGACAAACATCCATCTCAACTACATCACACCAAATCTCGTCTTTATACTTCTTCCCAATAGAAAATGGAACTCGAACTCGCCTGTCCACCTTCACCTCTCCTCCTTTTCTCAACCACGCTAACTTGTAAGGATTTGGATGCTTCTCTGTTTTCAGCTTCAACTTTCTCACTGCTTCGGTAGAAATAATATTGTCACAACTTCCAACGTCAATCACAAATTTACAAACCTTTCCCAGAATAGTGTGTGTTGACTGAAAGATGTTACTCCTCAAACAACTAGCGTCTTCTTCCTGCTTTGGTATTAAACAAGACCTCCTCATCATCAGATTACATCCTTCATCTCCTGACGCAATATCCTGTCATCCTCCTCAACTGGACTAGAATAACCTTCCCCAACATCCTCACCTTCAATTTCAGCAATCATAGTTCGTTTCTTCGGCTTCGGACATTCATTACTCTTGTGACCCACTTCTTGGCAATTGTAACATTTGAAACTGTTGTTGACCTTTGCCTTCGCAGCTTCATTCACAACTGGTTTACTGACAGCTTTCGAAACATTGGAACTCCCACTAGCACCCTTGTTCTGAATATTGGAACTTGTAAACACACCACCACCTCGTCTTCCCTGCTTCTCCCAAGCCAACGCTTTCTGATGTGCTTCTGCTATAGATCTAGGATCAAACATATTCACCATATCTTGAATCTGCATCCTCAACCCTCCAACAAATCTAGCAGTCAGCTGTTCCTCTGTCTCCATAATGTCATTTCGAGCAATCAGTTGATAAATTTCGTCAGCATAATCATTAACAGTCTTCGTCCCTTGCCTCAGACTTTGCAATCTCTGATACATGAGTGATTGATAATTGTAAGGCAAAAATGTAGCTTGCATCAGTTTCTTCATCTTCTCCCATGTGACAATCTTTGACTTCCCCATTCTCTCCCGCGTAAGTTTAGTCTGCTGCCACCATGTTAAAGCTCTACCTCTCAATCTAGTAGCAACCAACTTGACTCGACGATTCTCCGGAACCTCTTTGAAATCAAAGATCTCTTCAACATTAGACAACCAATCCAAGAATTCCTTTACAACCATTCCACCCTTGAATTCTGGAATTTCCATCTTCATAACCGACTCCCAACGTCGATCATCCTCAACATCCCGATACGAGTTTCGAACTCGGTCTCGATCTCGATAATGAATGCTAGCTCTATCACCCTCTTCATTAAAATCAAATGTATGTCGATATCGATCTCGACCATCAACATCCCTTCGATCACGCATGTCTCTTCTACTATGTCTCTCTTCATCTCGATATGGCTCATCTTCAAACTCACGTGGAGTTCTTCTCTCTTCATGTCCATAGTCATGGTGATCTCTTCTCGATGAAATTGATGTTTCTCTTCTCTCTCTAAAAGATTGCGGTGATACCCTTCTCGCTTCCGTAACCGATGGCGAAACTCTGCTTCCTCCATGGTTCGAGACTGGTGATCCCCTCCTTTGATTTTGATTCAAATCATTCATCAACTTCTCTAACTTTCCAATGCCTTCATCAAATTTCTCATTAATGCGTTGTTCCATTTTCTCGGCTTCTTCTCTTCTATACAACGCATCAACATTTTGATGACGACTAGCTCTCCTCGGCGGCATGATTAAATCAATACAACACTTCAAAACATCACAAATCTTCTACAAATCAAACTTCAACTAGCTCGCACAAGTTCAACAAGTTGGGCCCTAGCTTCAACCAATAATACCAAACCGATGCACGACCCAAACTTAACACGAAGTTATGCTCAGCGTTCACTTCAAACTCTCGGCTTAAACAAGTGATGTATGGCTCTACCCAACTCGGCTCAAACTCAAACACCTTTCCAACTTTGATCCAAAATGAAATGGATCGAAAGCTTCTAACTTGTTGTAACTTCAAGACGAACACGATGAACACCAACTTCAAACTCCTTGGCTCCAAGACTCGGCTTAGATATGATTGGCTAAGTCTAGCTCCGATACCAAAACTGACGCAGCGGATAATAACAAAACGATATAGATCGATGAAAGTAGCAAACGGTGGATTGAAGATACTGAAATGCCCAAATTCGTTGATCACAAAGGTACCAATTCTAGCTATCTTCGACATGTTGATCGCGCACGATACCGTGAAAAAAGATCTACAATTCTTCAAACGTTGAACAAGCGCACTTGATACCGTGAATTGGCTTCAATAATCGTTGATTCGAGCGCACTCGAATAACCGAAAGTGGAGATATGAGATCACACTCAACTACCAATTTAGATGAAAGCACACAGCAATAAAACAAAGTTTTTATTCAACAATCAACTCCTTCAAATATTATAACACACCCATATTTATAGCCTTTCGCCCAGCCCCTTAAGTCGTACACGACTTACGACTCATCCTTGGGTCGGCAGCGACTCATCAGTAGTGACTCAATATAGACGACATACGACTCATCGATATCACAACATCATGACTCACGACTTAACATTCAACGACTCAAAGAGGAAAAATAACAAATTACAACACAACGTCACGACTTACGACTTACAGAATCACAACATATTACATCACTTAGGTCGTAGACGACCAAACTACATACGACATAAGGAACAAACGGTTGACGACTTAAAAGACATCTTCAGACAGCACATTCATGCGACTTAAACATGGACGACTTAAGACTTTAACGACTTAACATGAGTCGTAACTCGTCGGCAGCTTGAAGGAACGGTAACTTCCCACGAATCAGCTAAGTCGTATCCCGCTTCCGACTTAAGGCCTTCAACCATTGGAACTTCTTCCTGTTTTTTGTTAAGTCGTGGACGACTTATAGCCATGCCGTTAGATCGTGTGTGAATCATCAAACGTGAACGACTTAAGCTTCCATTAAGTCGTAACTCTTTTCCATCAAATCTGTTAGGTCGTAGCTGTTTTCCCCGAGCTTTGTTAAGTCGCAGCTCCCACTTACGTGACCCCTTCGGTCGTGGACGACCTATAGCCTTTTTCTTAAGTCGTGTGCGACTTATATCTTCCTTAAGTCGTGTGCGACTTATCCCTTGGAGAATTATGGGTTGCGTATTTTCATCTCTGGCCTGAGCTGCATCATAAGTCATGCCATCCATATCCTAACTTAATCACACAAAATCGTCACATACAACATGTAAACTGTTTAAAGAAGAGTTTACTCACCTTTGAGAAGATGACAGGGAACAGAGTTTCCACTTTTTAGCCAGGCTTTGAAATTCTTAGCTGAACTTGCCTCCTTGATCTCTAGTTTGTTTGATTAGTTTTGTTTTAAATTGAATCTTTGTTGAAGTTTTAGAGAATGTTTACTTCAGTTGTGCATAGTTTAGAATGGACGAGACTAAATGAAGGTTGACATATATAGAAAACGAAGTTGCAGGTTAATATTATTTTGTACAGTGATTATATTGCCTTTGTACAAATGCCAGTGATTTTTCCTTTACATTGTTTAACTATGCTGAGATTCCTATAAACAAATGGAGGATGATAATCTTATTTCGGTGGCTAAAGATAGTGGCATTAAATGCCTTGGTACTTTATTCTCATGCTTGCCTACATTTCTTTACCATTGCTTTGCAGATTTTTTTTCTCTTGTTTACATATCTATTTTTTTCTGTTTTATTAACTATGCACATTGAGGCTGAGATGATATGTTAAGGCTTGCATTAATTAGTTTGTACAATATACTTATTATTTTTTCCTTTATTTCGGTTGTACATATACGAGTAAGATATTGGTTGTCTTCTTTTTATACTATGTACACTTGATTTTGTTTTGTGGATAGTTTTGTTTGCTTTGTTTATTTTCTTACGTACCTTTTTTTATTTCCTTACTTATCTGGTAACTTTTATATTTTATGTTGATAGATTTTTATAAGTACATATATATACTCTTGTTTTAGTTATGTTTTGTTTGTACTTATATTTTCATTTCCTTGCTTTGTACATTGCTTTACAATATAAATGAATTTCTATAGTTCATATGTTATTTTTCTTTCTTTTCATTTACTTTGTCTCATTTCTTAATAATACAAATAAATTTCTACATTTAATATGTTGTTATATTTTAACTAACGTATTGATTTTATATTGCATATACATGAGTGTATTTTCTAACTTAAATATTTATATATTTATAAATAATTTGAAATGGCAATTTCTATTTAAAATAAGAATTTATTTGTAAAGACATTTTATTATAAATATTGTTTAAAAATAAGTCCTTATTGAATTAAAATAATTTATAAAAGAATCCATATCTATATTAATAAATTACATATTTAATTTGAATTTGGAAACACTCAAATCAATTTATCTTTTAATTTCATAATTTTAAATCAAAATTTAATTTAATTATCAATTTAAATTTTATTAAAATCTGGGATCGTTACAGATTCCCTTCCTTAAGAAATTTCGTCCTTGAAATTTGCCAAGGGGATAACAAAGATAGATGAAGAATGTTTCATCAAATCAAACTGAATATCTATTCTGCATTTGGCTTGCCAAATCCAAATATCATCAATAGATACAAGAACGAATCTATTTAACACTTCACACGATACTCGGGTTATCCAGATCAACGAAATATGCAGGGGCATTGGTTAGTTCGAAGGGATAACTAACCGTTCGTATAATATATCTGACCCTAGATAGATAGATTCAATTTCTACAATTTCTCAAACACAAGCTATGGATTCCAAATCCAAGTCGGAATACCCAAAGTATATATAATTTGTCCCTCTTCGGACTTTGATATTCACAAGAAATTACAATAGAATTTCAAATTCAGTTTTAAACGAAATCGTTTTTTCGATACAATTCAAATTTAGCTTCATATTTTATTAATCAATTTAACTCAATTCAAAATTTCCAGCTTATAATTATCAATTTCCAATTTATTCATATTTATTAGAGTTTAAATCGAGAAACTGATAAGAAATCGATGAAATACGAAGTTAGAATTTTCTACAACAATTCGTAGAGCATCATCACACTGAAACTTCTTCTGGAGTTGCTACAAAGCAATCAAAAGAATTTGGAAACGAATCAAAGGAGATTGATAGAGAAATTTATTTCCACTGTCGCAGGCTATTGACTATTTATAGTAGTACTCCCCTATCCCCTATCTCGTCCTCTTCTTGCACTCATATCTACTATCAGTGGATAGTAAGAGAATTTACTCTGACATTCAGACGGGTACCTTAGGGATATACTCATTATATGGTATACTTCACCCTATCTCTAATGAGTTACTTAATGTGTTATACTCCTGAGCTAAAGTTCAACCTTAGCTCTGATACCAAAGGTAGCGATCCTGACTCGACCTTCGAAAATCGGCACCGAATATGACACTCATATTCCAATGCCGCAGATCCAAACGTCGAACCTGGTGCGCCAGAGCTTATAACACAATTAAGTAAACAACACAGCGGAAGAAATGAATAATACATTGATATACAGCATTGATACAATATCTGATACAACAGAGTGATACAATGAAAATCAATATACATCAGAGATATGATACAATACTATCAGCGGAATAACAATATGATAACACCAGCAGCGGAACAATTACTCTAAGATAGTCTTCAAAATAGATCTACAAGGCACCAATCCAGAAATGGCTCGAACCAACATCACGATACACGAAGATAAGCAAGTGCAGTCCATATCCAAAGATTGAACTAGCTCTAGATAATCAACTAAACCTGACTATCTGAAAAACCCAACTCTAGACTGCCCGTGTGAAAAAATTTAAGCACCCAGAGTTTAGGAAAGAAACAATAAACTTCGGATTAGTCGTGGGACTAGTGTGAGAAACAAAATAGTTTATCTTTAAAAAAACAAACCAAGAAATTTTTAAAAATAGATTCGCAATGCTTTTAGAAAATGTAACTACCATAAGACCTCCCGCCACGCACACAATGCAAACGCAGACTTGGAGGAGGTTTCTTCTTATAATAGTCAAACATGCTTGATACGAGAGAATTTATTGATATTATTACTATAAGTGCTAGGTGCACGAAAACATTTCGAAAGTATAATATAAATCTTAGCCAGCATAGGTACCATTATATTATGCATGCTATAGCTACCATTTTAAATGGCAGGTTCTACAATTAAAACAGTACAAGGCTCGTATTTTTTCTTTGGATTTCCAACAACTTGTCGGGCCAAGAAACTTCCTATTGCCACATGGATACGCCTCTAGAAGGACGCCCCAAGAACCTAACCGGATCTCTACCAACACAAGGCCGGGTTACCCCTTAACTGGGTAACTACTGACATGAGTATGCCATCCCCCGGTCGTAACCAACCTTTATTCGAGCACTCGATACCAACAACTACAAAGTAATGTATTTGCAGCAACCACATAGGTTAAATATCTGGGCTCCATACCATGATATCACCTTTATCCAGAAGGAAATGAACATACCCTCAGAGGGCGCTACCCTCAAATAACCTTGCCGCATCCTTCCTGTTTCGACCATTTTCGGGTTGTGATGTTCGACGAAGTCTCGTCCTCAAAGCTACGCTTTTCACAAAAGCCACGCTTTGTTCAACAAATTATCAGCATCACTAAGCATGCCACATTACCAAATTGGGAGTATATCGCTGATAACCTTCAACTACATAACCTCTGAGCTCGTACATCTCAGAGAAGGGTGTTAAGCTAAGAGAATAAATTCTCCGCCACCAACAGAAATGTATTTGAAAGAAATCTGCTTTATATCTCAAATCGTAATATCAGACATACAATCCGTACAATTCTGTTATGGGTTCGAACAGAACCGAAGGCACTTCCGAAGAAGTCCTTGCAATTCGGATAATCCCTAATCACGTCCGGACTTCCCATCAAATATGGAGTCTCTATACCGAGGACCAGTCGATGCAAAGACATTCGACGAGTTATCCTTTCATTTTCGAAAATATCCGGTCTTCACCACCGGTCATCAAATGCTATCCATAACGTCGTATCACATATTCAGAATGGGCTATATGATACAAATGTCCTCTCCCGGCTAAACCGAATAGTGAGCGCGATATTTAAAACATATGAATATGGGATTTCAATCAAGTCACAACTTATTACCCAAAACCTATCTTTCAAATGGTTTAAACAAATTACCATTTCCAATCAAAAAGATTCTTTCATAGATTTCTAAACAATTTCCATTTCAATTGGATTAACTCGTTAAATATTTTAAATTAAGATTTACTTTATAACTTTCAAACCCGTTTCCAAAGATTCATTCATAGCCTTTCAAAACATTTCAATTTTAATTCAAACTTGAAATCCGTCAATACAAATTGGAAGTTCATTACTTATGTGGCGGCTTTTATTATTTGAAAACAAAGAGTTTTCGTTTCAGAAAAATCCAATTATATTTGCATGAGTTAAATCCTTTGAATTATATTCACATTCCCAAATCAATACTTTTAAAATAGTTAACCCATGTATAACAGGTATAACATCTTTAATCCCTAATCTCAAATCATAGAATTCAATTTCAAATCTTGAATTTAAGTTTAAATCAAATTGTTTAAACTTCATGCTTTATCAAGTTATTCAAAATAAATTTCATCTTTGAAATTCCATTCCAAAAGCTTTTCGCTTTAAACCCAACCTCATTTTCAAACCATCTGAATTTAAAATTTCAAATTCAAAACTATTTTCAAAAATCCGTGATTAATCAATTTTCTCGTGAAATCCATATTTGTGTGTGTATAAGTGTGGTCCAGGGGTTTTACATAACAGTGCAACATCATTTAATCATCACAGATTAAAACACAGAAATATAGTTGATAAAAGATATAAACTATAATGCTTATCGTCCATTTACAGATTCACGGATAGTATATAAATTTAAATAAATGAATAAATTATACGCAGCTTGTTAACCCTATTCTGAATAGCGACCTAACCAGTTGAAGAGCCTAGCGACCTAACCAGTTGAAAAGCTCCGCGACCTACCGAGCTAAGATGCTCAGCGACCTAAAAAGTTAAGAGGTCTTGCGACCTAATGTGCTGACGACCTAGTAACTCAATGAAGCAATGACCTAACAACCTAAAGGGGGCAGCGACCTAGTGACCTAAAAGATCCAGCGACCTAAAGGCACAGGGGACTCAACGACCTAATGTGCTACAGGGATCAGCGACCTAAATGACCAAGCGGGTTAAGAAGTTTAACGGCCTAATGAGTTGAGGCAAAGAGCGGCTCAATCAGGTTAACGACCTAACGACCTACATGTCCGGCGACCTAACCACTTAACATCTCCTTTTCACGACCTACCTACTTACCGATCTAAAGAACCAAGCGACTCAGTTACTCAACGACCTAAAATTCTTAGCGACTTAACGAGTCACGACCTAGCATCTTCCACTAGCAAGAGCCGAATTCACATGACCTCTCCTACTAGGTCGCTCACGACCTAAGCTGCATACTGCATCTTCTACTAGGTCGCTCAGGACCTAAACAAACCAAGGCAATTTCTTTATGCCGCTACTCCTTATGCCGTAGTTCATTGGGTCGCTACTCCCTCTCCTGCTATTCCTTAGGTCACCCACGACCTATAGCATGGCCGACCTACGACCTGACTCCAGAAATTCCATATTAATATCTTGCCTACTCCACCGAAGAGGGGACTTTTGGCTCATTTCTGGAACGCCTATACTCTGTTGTTTTCTCGACTCATCTGACACTTCAAACACCGAAGACACCTCTACGGACTTCAAGAGAGAGATCTAACACATTCAACATGAATTCGAAGAGCTCTTATACATTGAAGTTACAGTTACTTGTCTTAGTTGTGTTGTAATTGAAGATTATTGTAAAAGTTGTAATCGAATCAGCAATAAAGAGGATTAAAGTGGATGTAGGCTTGACATTAAGCCGAACCACTATAAAAACTGTTGTCTCTTTACTTGATTTTTTTGTTATCTTCTGTTTATCTCTAGTTCTCGTACTAGCGGGTGGTGCTTTCACATTTTTAGTACTTACACCGGGGTGTTAGCATTCAATTTTAGCGTTAACATTTTTGGTGCTTTCATTGAGAGCTCCAACTCAGGGTGCTTCCATCATTGCTTCGCAAAAGTTCGTTGAAAGAATCTCTCTCAAAACCAGAAGTCTATCAGAGATCATGGCTCCTGGAAGAAAGCGTAGATCTACTAGACCCGGTGATGCCCATGAAAATACTGCCACTTCTCCTTCGTCAAGTTCAAGTAGCTCCGAGTGTTGGAATTACACGGGCAGAGTTAGAAGCTGCAGTGTCTGGGTTATATCATCAAATGGAAGCCCAGAACACTTTAATGCTTGATAGGTTGAATGCCTTGCTCGAAGCTAACCGTCAACCAATGAATAATGAAGAAAACTTTGCCGATGATTTTCATAATCCTTAAGAGAGGAATGTTCCTCAAAAGGCAGCTGGCTCCGCCGAAGAGGCGCCTCCCCAAGCTGGAGGATCAAGGACGCAGCCGACTCTCCGCGAACGTTTGTCCAGGAAAACTTCCAAGAAAATGGCTAAAGTCTGTCCCGCAGAGCCTTTAAACGATGGGGTATACCGCTCGGGTTTGGTTCGACAAATTATAAAAGAAAGTATGCAAAGGGAAGAAGATTAAAAAGAATGGGGGTTCGCTCTAAGCAAAACTCCGTTCACCGAAAGGATTCTGAAGGCGGAATTCCCAAGGAAGTTTGTTCCCCCCACCATTTCGGCTTATAAGGGAGCAAGCGGCCCAAACTAATTCCTATATAATATGACTGGCACATGACTGGTGCTAGAGCATCGGATGAGATCAAATGCCGATACTTTCCGGTATACTTGGAAGGAGTGGCTCTACTCTGATTTACAAAGCTACCGATCCGATCTGTAGACCAGTTCTCCGATTTAACTCGGAAGTTTAAAGAACAATTCAGGTTGTATGCTTTAAAGGAAAAGGACATAATGTCATTGTCCAGCCTGGAACAGAATCCCAGAGAATATATTAGATCTTTCTTAAACCACTTCAACATAGCCTTGGCTGAAGTCGACAATGCAGAGCCACAAATGGTTTTGACCTACTCAATGAGGGCTATCGACAAATCAAGTGAGTTTGGGAAATGGTTGAAGATGAATGAACCAAATTCCCTTGAGAAATTCTACAAGAAAGCTGACGAGTTCATGCGCTTGGAAAGCCTTCCTACGCCTGCAAATGGGTATTGACGGAGGTTAAGAATAACACTGCTGCTCCTACTAAAAAGGAATTCGGAAGTCAGAAGAGGGAGAATAACGGTGGGAAGAAACAGAAGGATGTGAAGAAATCTCGCCTCTTAAAACCTTCAGATTTCACTCCTTTAACTGATACTCCGAAGAATATTTTACCAAAGATGCTGTGGAATATCCTAAACCACCTGTGTTGAAGCTTGGGAAAAAGGCTGTTCAAAGTGGGAGATTTTGTCAGTTTCATAATCAACCCGGTCATGATACTAACGAATGTCGCCATTTGAAAAGTTTGATTGAAGAACTGCTAAGAGAGAACAAGCTACAGCAATATGTAAAGAGAAATAGGAACAACCCAACTTCATCTACTGAGGGCCAGCAACTTCCTGCTCATCCATCTGGCTCGGGTGAGAGGACTACCGTGCATGAATCAGAGAGGCCTGTTATTAATGTAATCACGGGAGGTCCTCACCCAGTAGGCAGAAGCTAGGTTGAAATGGAGAGATATGCTCGTGCTTTGAAATATGCCCAGCAGAAGAAAATGTTTTTGTGTTGGAAGACGCTGCACCTTTGAAGCAGCAAAGAACTTTTAATGATGATATTGTGTTCAGGGCCAAGGACTCTATGGGTGTTGGAGCTCCTACCATGGATCCCTTGGTCATCTCTGCAGGTATCGGGCCTACTACTGTAAGAAGGGTGCTTGTTGATTGCAGCGCCTCTTGCAATATCCTCTTTAAAAAGACATTCGATCAAATGAAGATTACTATGGCTGATGTTCAAGCTTCATTGTAGAAGAAGATTGCTGGGTTCACTGGGGAACCAAAGCAGCCAATTGGAACTATTGATTTATTAGTTGAACTTGGAGAGGTGTAGAAAAAGGTGGTTCGAAAGCATACTTTTGTGATTGTTGACGGATTTTCTGCTTACAATGCCTTCCTATGCCGGCCAACTCTTGCAGCATTCAAGGCAATTCTCGCCCTGTGGTGCCTTACTAAGAAATTCCCCATAGATAATGACGTCGGTGTTATTAAAGGGGATCAGAATGCTGGGCAAGAATGTTATCTGATAGAGTTGCGGGAAGCAAGGAAGAGAGAGATAGGAAAGGATGCGGCAGCTTCACTCCGCATCAAAGAACCAACCTTGTAGCAATTACAGGGTGGACCCTTCACAGGCGAGCATAGTGGTGCACGAAAAGAAATGGATCCTAGAAAAACAGGGGAGAATAGAGTGGTGCTAGTGGAAGTAACGGTGCCAGTACCTGTTGACCCGAAAGATCCAAACAAGGTGTTGAATGTGGGTTCTCAACTTAGTGTGACAGTTCAAAATATTTTGATATCATTCTTGAAAGCAAATCTGGATGTATTCGCTTGGAGTCATGCCAATATGTGTGGAATATCTCCAGAAATCGCAGTGCACACTCTGAATATTGATCCGAAGTTTACACCTGTGAAGCAGAAAAGAAGAACCCAGGGTCCAGAAAGGTCAGCAGCATTAAAAGAAGTAGATCGGCCCATGGAGAATGGTTTCATCAGTGAGTCCACTTATCCAAATTGGGTTTCTAATCCGGTGTTGGTTAAAAAAGTAAATGTAAAGTGGAGAGTATGCATCGACTTTTCAGATTTAAACAAAGCCTGCCCTAAAGACTGCTTCCCGTTACCCAGGAATGATCAGTTGGTGGATGGAACAACCGGGCATGAATTATTGTCTTTTATGGATGCTTACTCCGGATATAACCAAATCATGATGCACGAGCCAGATCAGGAGGACACGAGCTTCATCACCGATGTCGGTCTTTACTGCTACAGAGTCATGCCCTTTGGACTGAAGAATGCGGGGGCAACTTACTAAAGACTTGTTAGTGTTATGTTCAAGCCACAGATTGGAAAAACTATGGAAGTTTACGTTGATGATGTGTTGGTGATGTCAAAGAAGGCAGTGGATCATATGGATCACTTGACAGAAATGTTCGCAGTTCTCCGAAAGTACGGAATGAAGCTTAATCCTTTGAAATGCTCATTCGAGGTAGAGTCCGGGAAATTCTTGGGTTTCATTGTGAGTGCTAGGGGCATGAAGCTAATCCTGCTCAAATTACTGCTCTGAGAGAAGTCAAAGCCCCTAGGACAAAGAAGGAATTGCAGAGCCTCAATGGGAAAGTTGCTGCTCTGAGTCGGTTTATTTCCAAGGCCATGGATAAATGCATTCCATTCTTTGACGCACTGAAGAAAGGAAAGAAAAACTTTGAATGGACTCCAGAATGTCAGAAAGCTTTCAATGAACTAATTTGACAAATGGAAGCGCCTCCAATACTTTCTAAGCCTAGCAACGGTGAAGATCTTTTCATATATTTAGCAGTTTCGTCTCATGCTCTCAGTGCAGCATTAGTACGGGAAGATGCAAAATTTCAGCGCCCGGACTACAACATCAGTAGACATTCACTGGGGCAGAGATGAATTATTCAAAGCTAGAAAAACTTGCCTATTGCCTGCTGATAGCTTCCAGAAAGTTGAGGCCATATTTTCAAGCTCATCCTACCAAAGTCCTCACTGACCAGTCTCTAAAGCAAGTTCTATTTCGCCCTGAGACTTCGGGATGTCTTCTAAAGTGGAATATCGAACTCAGCCAATATGATGTCACTTATCATCCTCGAAGAGCTGTCAACGGACAAGCTTTAGCAGATTTCATTGCAGAATACATAGATAAAGGTGACAACGAGGAAAAAGTTACTGATGACATCCCGACTAGATGGAAATTATATGTCGATGGCGCAAGAAACGACTATTGTTCTGGAGCTGGGGTCGTGCTTGAAACCCACGAAGGGCGATCATTGTGCTACGCATTGAGATTGGAATTTCCTTCGACAAATAATGAAGCAGAATATGAAGCTCTTATTGCCGGCTTGAAGATTGCTAAAGAACTGAATATCAGAGTGTTGCAGATCTTCAGTGATTCCCAGCTTATTGTATACCAAGTCAAGAAAGAGTTTCAAACTAAAGGATGAAATCTGCTTGCTTACTTATCAAGGGCCTGGGAACTTCTCGATGATTTCGATCATTATACGATAAGTCATATACCCCGGGAAGAGAACATGAAGGCAGATTTCTCGCAAAGTATTCAAGCACTAGCGAAGCTCAATTACTGGGATTGGTTCCTGTAGAAGTCTTCTCAGCCCCAAGTATTGATGAAATGGAGATTGACTGGATCATGACTGTTACTCAAGAGTAGGAGTCATGGATGACTCCAATCAAGGAATATCTACTTAACGGCTCCCTTCTAGAAAATTCAAAGGAGCGTCAGAAGCTGTTAAGGAAAGCCTCAAGATATGTAATTCAAGACGATCGGTTGTACAGACGGGGATTCTCAATGCCATTACTCCGATGTGTTACCAAGGAAGAGGCTAAGACAATTTTAGTTGAAGTGCACGGAGGAGAGTGTGGGGATCATTCTGGTGGTCAAACTCTAGCAAAGAAAATTCTCCGCTATGGGTATTTTTGGCAGACATTAATCATGATGCTGCTAGCTATGCCCGAAAGTGTGACCGATGCCAGAGATTTGCAAAAATCCGATGAGCACCTTCACTGAGATAATGCAGATGGTTAGTCCATGGCCATTTGCTATTTGGGGAATAGATCTCATCGGGCCTTTGCCAACTGCCAAGTCCGAAATCAGATATGCTATTGTTGCTGTTGATTATTTCACTAAAGGGGCTGAATCCAACCATTAGCTACTATTACCTCTAAAAAGATGATAAACTTTGTGACTAAGAATATCATTTGCATGTATGGTGTGCCTCAAAAGATCCAAAAAAGCTTCTCAGTAGTGGCTCATCCGCAGGAAAATGGGCAAGTGGAAGCAATAAACAAAATTATCAAGTCAACCATCAAAAAGCAGCTGGAAAAAGCAAAAGGTGGTTGGGTCGATAAGCTGCCACTAGCACTATGGGCATAAAGAACTACCCACAAAACTGCGACTGGGTACACTCCATTCTCATTAGCATATGGATCAGAAGAAATGATTCCAGTGGAAATAGAGGTTCCCTCACACAGAAGAATTCATTTCAACCAAGCTGAAAACGAAAAATTGCAACTTGAAGCACTTGACATCCTTGACGAAACAAGGGAAGAGGCACATCTCAGAATTGTAGCACATCAGCAAAGGATTGCCAGGCACTTCAATTTCAAAGTTCACCAACGTAGCTTTGAGATTGGGAATCTAGTCTTGAAAAGGATCATGACAGCAACAGGAGTGTTTGCGCCAAACTGGGAAGGGCCGTATGTCATAGGCAAAAAACTTCTTGATGGCACTTTCAAATTGACAGCTGTCGAAGGAGATCCAATTCCAAGAGCTTGGAACAGGAATCACTTGCGTCCATTATTTACTTAAAAGCTTTGCTTAAATTTGTAAAATGATTACGGATGTATGATTCTTGTATTGCAAGCTATTGTAAAACTAGTCCAAATGAATAATAAGAACTATAAAGTGGTTGTAGGCCCAGTTCTTGGCCGAACCACTATAAATCTTGTGCTCTCTACTATTATGAAATGCCTGTTTTATTTCGATGTGTAAATACCTTAGATGTATTGCTATAATGTCGATTTAATATTGCAGGCCATTAAAACAAAGCTTACCCATCACAAGGCCAAGTGATCCCTGAAATCACTCAATAAACAAATGTCAAGCCGCAAAGATTCCAGATTCAAATCCTATATAAGAAGTGCTTCATGCAAACAAATAGTGATTCCGCCGGAGGGGCACCTCCCTAACGTGAAGGTTCCAGGCCCTTGCTAACTGATTGCGATTGTTTGTGCAAGCGAACATTCGGTTAGATAGTTTGCGTCTGCCCTGTGGGCTCGCTTAACAATGAAGTACACTTCTTTGGATCAAGCAAACTATTTGCAAAAGAAAGGAACATGTGTTAGGAAATGATAACAGGAATCGCTAATGAGCAAATGACGAACAGACAAGGGCGAGCAGACAGAAAACAGCCAAAAAGGAGTCCTGCCTCTCAATAAAAAGGTTGGCGGAACCACCGGAGGGGCACCTTCCCAAAGCGAAGGCACCAGGCCCTTGCTAGCTGATTGCGGTCGTTTGTGCAAACGAACACCCGGTTGGATAGCTTGCGTCTGCCCCGTGGATCCACTTAACCGTGAGACGCAACCTTCATGACAAGCCAACCACCCAAAGACCTATTCGGAGGCACAAGCCCTCTTCGGAGGCACAACTCTTCGGAGGATAAAGACCTCTAACAAGGCATGCCGAAAAAAGAAAGTTTTCTTCACAACCAAAAGATTGGTGGAATCACCGGAGGGGCACCTTCCCAAGTGGAAGGCACTGGGACCTTGTTAACTAGTTGCGATCGTTTGTGCAAACGAACATCCAATTAAGTAAATTGCGTCCACCTTGTGAATCCATTCAACCATGAGAAAGTAACTTCCAAGCAATCAAATAAAGACCTCTTCGGAGGCACAAGCCCTCTTTGGAGGAACAAGCCTTCACCAAAGGCACACCTGCCCTCTTCGGAGGCAGAAGACCTCTCCCGAGGCACAACAAGCCCTCTTCGGAGGCACTAGCCTTCACCAAAGGCACACCTGCCCTCTTTGGAGGCAGAAGACCTCTCCGAAGGCACCACAAGACTTCTTCGAAGGCACAAGACCTCTTCGGAGGCAAGTCCCAAGAAGAAATGCTTTTCTCAACCAACAAGGTTGATGGAACCACCGGAGGGGCACATTCCTAACATAGAAGGCATAGGGCCCTTGTTAACTGGCTGCGATCGTTTGTGCAGACGAACATCCAACTAAGTAACTTGCGTCCGCCCCATGGAACCATTTAACTGTGAGAAAACACTCTCAAGCGAACAAAACAAAAAATCCCTCCAATGAGGCACAAAAAAGAAGAAGAAGAAAGCCCTCTTCGAAGGCACGCTGCAGCTCTCAAGGGAAGATCAATTTCCCCATCTTGAAAATATTCTTCCCTAGAAGTTGTAGTGGCAATTCAAAGCCTTCTTTGGGAAACTCGCTTCACCGCGTAGGAGAATCCACTTGTCAAAAAATAAAAGTGACTATCTCCAAAAGTGAAGAGTAAAAACATTTTCAAACAAAAGAGGGAGAAGACTTCTCCAATACAAGGCACATTCTACTAAAGCAGAATAACATTTCCTTAAAAATGGAAAAATTAGCCTCTAAAGTAAGGGTGCAAGCCTTCTCAAAATGGAAGAGTTGTTCTCCAACTTAAGAGTACAAGTCTTCTCGAAACAGAGGAATTGTTCTCCAAAGTTTAGTCAAATGAAAGAAATTGCAATAAGCCATGGTATGGGGGCAATACAATACAATATAGCTACATTAATAAAAGCAACGCTCAGGCAACATACCACAAACTTATTGCAATATCACACAAAGAAAATGAAGAAACTTGTGCGAAAATAAGGAATAAATGCATTTACAAATAACAGTCAAAAGATTGTACAAGTAAGAAGAATCGTTTTATTCCATACTATAAAATTTTATACATGTACAGGTTACAAAAGAGCGGGGACCGATACCCGCACAATCTCCGGTCAATACAAGCGTTTGTATACAAGCAAAAAGCAAAACAAGAAGGGTAAAGCGAGACTCACTATTTCTTCTTCCCACCACCTTTAGAGCCCTCGCCTGGCTTGATGGTTAACTTTGGGAGCCGGCTTGAACTAGTCGGGGAAGAAGAAGATAGAGGTGCAGCTGGGTCTACTTCCGCCTTCTCTTCGCTAGCAGAAGTGCTTTTCCTTCTCTTCTTTGAAGTTACACGCTTCCCCTTCTTCCTTGAAGAAGACTCGCTGCCCGGAGTGATAAGTGCAGACAGCTTTGTGTCATCCTGTAATTGCTCTGGAGTCTTTTCACCTTCTTCAAGTTCCTCAGCCTTCTGCTCTTGCGAAGCGGCCGGGGCATCCAAGTCTTGAAGAGCTTATATTAATTCTTCTTGCGACCCCGGTTGAGAAGCAGAAGGAGGCGTAATTTGAAGAGATGGAGGTGGAACAGCTGGAAGAGAAGAAGTCTGTGCGGCACTTGGCGTTTTCACTACAGAAGAAGAGAAGTTAAAATTAGTATTCCTCGCAAAGAGAGGAGATAGTGGCGCCTCAAGGCTTAAGTAATAATCAAAAAGTTCGTCAAGTTCATGTGAAGTGAACAAGTAGTCCACTTGAGCTAAATCAACATGAAGTTACCTGAAGAAGTTAGCTTTATCACGTCAACTTCAAAGCCTTGTGCTTCGGCGCTTTCTTGAGCCTCATCTCCAGTATGAGCAGTTACATTTTCAATGTCAGCTTTGGCAGGAGGCAAAGAAAGGGAACTGGAGCCAATGATATCAATGTCGGCCGAAACTGAAGGAAGAGTCAGGTCGGTCAAATGTGCCTTCCCTAAATGTTCTCCTTCCGCCGTTCCGGCTCGCTCTTTAGCAAGTTTCTCCTTCCCTCTGGCAAGGGCGGCACGTGCATCATCGTCCAGATAGTGCGCCTCAAGATCTACCTCAGCATAGCCAGCGCCTCCAAGCATATCAAGTGCGGCCTCCCACACTTCGACCAAGGTAATCTCATACTTCGGGCCTAAAAACGAAAGGCTGCCATGCGCCAAGACACTATGTATGTAAAACTCGAATAAGGTAGAGCTGATGTTGGTTTTTTAGCTTCATGAGATTCTTCGGCTGCTACTTTGCCGGCAATAGCTTCATCACGTTCTTTTTCAACTTCAGAAAGTCGAGCTCTTAACATTTCAATCTCCACGTTCTGAGAGCTGGTTTTTTCTCGCAACTAAGCAACATCAGTTCGGTAACTTTCTACAATTTGCTGCTGTGCCTCAAATCTAGCTTCAGTGTCTCTTTGACTGGCATGAGCGTCTCTCACTTGTTTTTGAAGCACTTCTTCCTTTTGAGTGTAGGAAGTGGAAGAAGTGGCAAGCTCTTCTTTGAGTTTTTCAATTTCCGCTTCAAGCTTCTCATTGTAAGCGGTGATGTTTTTCATCTCTGCATCATGCTGGTCGAGAGTTTTCTTCCCCTCGGACTTATCGCTCTCCAGGGTTAACATAGCCTCAAGATTCAAGGGATTCACCCTTTGAAGCTCGTCAACTAGATTTTTCCATCCAGACATTCTCTCAATGTCAAGTTTAACAGCGTCGAGATTCCTTAGCATGGCTTGCTTGTCGATAGGAATCAAGTCCAAGTCGAAGCGCACTCCTTTTAAACATCAGTGTGGAAACCGACTCTGGAGTGCAGGTGGGGCACTCTCAATTTGGTACGGAGGCCTATTGATAATCATTTGAATATCAGCTCCTTGAAGGGAAGGAGAGCTGCAAGGGATTTCCAAAGAGATGGGAGCAGCGGGCTTTTCAGAAATTGCAAACGCCGGCCTTTCACTAAGCTTGGCCCGCTTGCTCGAATCTTCAGCGATGTGACCTTTCCCTCTGTCATCATGAGACTTTCTTTTGTGGGAATCATCACCTCTCTGGGAAGAATCATGTCGTTCATCCCTTCTCCCATAGCGCTCCTCATAAGCCCGCCTCTCGCGAGCTTTTCTTGCGGCTCTTTCTTCATCAGTTTCCCTTGGGGCAGGAAGATATCGCTTGAGATCATAAGAATCGCGCCTTCCATAGCGCTGAAATCATCATAGTATGAGCCGCTACGTCCCATCGGCGAACCTAAAAATGAAGAAGAGACAAGTTCAGAAATCTTCAAAGTAAAAAAGTTAAGTGCACAAAGTTGCTGAAATCCTAAGTGTGTGGCGTGTGAACTACGCGCGTCAAGCTACAAACCACTCTTCGGCTTAAGAGTTATCTCTTGAGTTGATGGAGTTATTTGTAAAACTGATGTCACTTCAACTGCTGGAGAAGCGAGTTTAGAAGCGGAGGAATCATCCTTGAAGTGTTCATGTGAAGTAACCATCAAGTCGCTCAAGCCCCCAAAAGTGTCGTCACCGTCATGCCTAGCGGGACTCATTCTCTCAGCTCCTACATCGGCAGCCTTCCTGGAATGTTGAGGAGCTTCCTCTTCTTCGATAACCGGGGGAAGTGCAAATTTGTCGGATGACCCCGCAACGTAAACGGAAGCAGAACATTTCACCAATGAAGCCTCAGCAGTAGGTTCCTTTGGTGTAAGTTCTTCGGCGGAAACTGGGGCATCTGGAGTCTCTGCTTGAGAACCAGGAGCATCATGAAGCTGGGTAGATCGGGAAGAATGCAAAAGTCCGAATTGATGCAAAAATTCGTCCTTCAGCAAAAATTTGATGCTTCTCTCATCAACCGCCACAACACTTAGTCTTTCAAAAGTCGGCTTATGGATGGAATCTTTAGAAAAAGGAGGAAGTGCTGTAAAAGTAAAGAATGAAGTTAGCACTTAACAACTCGGATTTTGAAAAGTTCGGAAACGGAAAGAATGGAGATAGGCAAGCTTACTTCCTACTCTCCAAATGCTGTAGAATCCTGGGGGGCAACGGACGAAGAAAAATTGGTTCAAAAACTAGTGGGCGCTTTCGGGTAGATCAGTGATCAATCTACGGTTACTTGTACTTCTCATAAGTATTATAGAAGGATGATCTTTATTCTTCGCAAATGTGCACAAGTAACAAATTTCTTCAAAGCTTGGAAGACGGTCGAGTGTCCTTCTGAACAGTACACACAGTCCCATCAAGATGGCGTAGCCATTGGGGTGCAACTGGAAGGGAAAGATAGTCAATCGGAGAAGAAGCTGTCGAAAAAAATCATTAAAGGGAGGAATAGCTCCACTCAAGCACATCTGACGATTAACTGTGATGAAACCAAGAGGTGGCCTGTCAGTAGTATCGTTTACCCCAGGAAGCAAAGCGTCTGCTTCAGCAATACCGAACTGAATACATAATTGATTGAACACCCGTTGATTCCGAGTAGTTGGAGTTCTTTCTGGGGGATTATACAAGGGATTAGCTATCGGGAAGACCTCTCCAGCTTGCCCATTATCTCTTCTTGTAGAGAAGTCATTCTACACAAGGAACTGGATATTCAAATATGAAGGTGCACGTTTCCTAAATTTGTGAAGTGTTGCGCAAAACTAATAAAATGACAAGCAAATATAACTGGAATTAAACTAATAGGCATTTGTCGATTATAAAGTTTCAGGGCTTGTTATTTTAGGTCCAAGTACAAGTGCAGTGTTGATGCAAACATATCAGCTTTAGCTGATTAATTTTGCCTTGCTTTAATACTCCACTTGAATTTGTTGATTCATAGCACTTCATTCATATAATTTCTTTAAGTTGATTATTCTTTATCGACTAATCTGTCATTCGATGTGGGCAGTCAGTGGCAGTATATTCGCCCTAATTTTCTGCAAATGTTGTATTTAACAGGCTGTTAGCTTCAAAAGTTAATATAATCTATGACAAAGTACAACAAGTTCAAGCAGTTCATTCTGGCTGTTCAAGTTGGAAATTTAATCAAGTTATGTCAAATTTTAAACGTGTTCAAGTCCTGTTCACTTCCTAGGTCGCATGAATGACTTAAGTTGATTCGGGGTTCTTTATGTCATCCAGATCATGCCCAAACGACCTAACGTAGGTCGGGCTTCCTTAAGTCGCTCTGCTTTAAGCCATATGTTATTCCAGCAAGTTAAATCACAAGCAAGATAGGTCGCGAGCAAGTTAAGTCGCAAGTAAGTTAGGTCGTGCGATTCACATTTAAACCGATGAGCCTGAGGTCGTCCGAAGCTCCTAAACCAATCATTCCTTAACTCACTTTAATCCGTTCGCTCCTCTCCACTCAGCAAATCGCCAAACTCACAAACCCGTTAACCCGATAACCCATTATCATCTTTACCGAGAAATCCATCGTCTCACCACACCACCAAATCACCCAAAACCAATTCGAATCACCTCAGATCCATCATGGATCCAATATGATGCTGATTTTTCGAGAATTACAACAACATCGCGTCCAAAGGAAATCAGGGATCGATTTTAATACGGTTCATGGTAAAATGCGGCATATCAAATTGGAGTAGGGACGGCAAATGGGGAATTCGTGATTCGATGGTGATCGTGGATTGGACAATGAGCGAATCCACTTACGTGATGTGATGATGAAGATGATCGGTGACCGGTTAGTTCGAGTTCGCCTTTGGAAGCTCAGAAGGCTCTTCAATGGCAGTTTTGAGAGTCATAGCAAGTAAAAGGAAGAAGGACTGTTATGCGACTTATATACAGGGCAGTGGATTCTGAATTGGTGCGAACGACATAACTCCCTCATTAAGTCGCTCATGACCTAACGATCTAGCAAGGCACGAGCTAAGAAGTATCGAAGCACACGACCTATTACATAGGCATATACATCGAGGGGCAAGTGTTAACCCTATTCTGAATAGCGACCTAACCAGTTGAAGAGCCTAGCGACCTAACCAGTTGAAGAGCTCCGCGACCTAACGAGCTAAGAAGCTCAGTGACCTAAAAAGTTAAGAGGTCTTGCGACCTAATGAGCTAACGACCTAGTAACTCAATGAAGCAACGACCTAACAACCTAAAGGGGCAGCGACCTAGCGACCTAAAAGATCCAGCGACCTAAAGGCATAGGGGACCCAACGACCTAATGTACTACAGGGATCAGCGACCTAAATGACCATGCGGGTTAAGAAGTTTAACGGCCTAATGACTTGAAGCAAAGAGCGGCTCAACCAGGTTAACGACCTAACGACCTACATGTCCGGCGACCTAACCACTTAACTCTCCTTTTCACGACCTACCTACTTACCGATCAAAAGAACCAAGCGACTCGGTTACTCAACGACCTAAAAGTCCTAGCGACTTAACGAGTCACGACCTAGCATCTTCCACTAGCAAGAGCCGAATTCACATGACCTCTTCTACTAGGTCGCTCACGACCTAAGCTGCATACTGCATCTTCTACTAGGTCGCGCACGACCTAAACTGACCAAGGCAATTTTTTTATGCCGCTACTCCTTATGCCGTAGTTCCTTGGGTCGCTACTTCCTCTCCTACTATTCCTTAGGTCACCCACGACCTATAACATGGCCGACCTAACTCCTAGGTCACCCACGACCTACGACCTAACTCTAGAAATTCCTTATAAATACCTTGCCTACTCCACCGAAGAGGGGACTTCTGGCTCATTTCTGGAACACCTATACTCTGTTGTTTTCTCGACTCATCTGACACTTCAAACACCGAAGACACCTCTACGGACTTCAAGAGAGAGATCTAACACATTCAACATGAATTCGAAGAGCACTTATACATTGAAGTTCTAGTTACTTGTCTTAGTTGTGTTGTAATTGAAGATCATTGTAAAAGTTGTAATCGAATCAGCAATAAAGAGGATTAAAGTGGACGTAGGCTTGACATTAAGCCGAATCACTATAAAAACTGTTGTCTCTTTACTTGATTTTCTGTTATCTTCTGTTTATCTCTAGTTCTTGTACTAACGGATGGTGCTTTCACATTTTTACTTCTTACACCGGGGCGTTGGCGTTCAATTTTAGCGTTAACACAGCTCAATCTAAGGAACAAAATATCCCAAATCAGATAGGACAATGAATTTAAGGCATCTCATACAATACAACAATTCATAAGTAAGGTCAAGCATTCAATAATCATTTATAAGAAGGATTGTTTAATCCTAATTAATTCAATTTATTTCCAATTATATTAATTACTCATGAATTAATTACTCAATCCTAATTCATTAATTACAAATCATTTAGTATTAATTAAATCAATTTATAAACTAATCCTTAATTACCCATCTTATTCAATTACCTATAATTAATTAGCCCTTAATTAATCACATTAATTAAATTAACTTTGAGTTAACTACATAATTAATTAACCTTTTGTTAATCAAAATATCCAAAATTAATTACGATGAGTAATTAATCCTTAATTACTCTCATTAAGTAATTACATTTAAACAATTTATAATCGCGTATCTAAATTAATTAATCTAATTAATTATTAAAATTAATCACCTTAATCAATATTTAATAATCCTTAGTTGATTATCTTTATTAACTAATAACATTTCTTAATCACTTTCTTAAGAAATTATTTTAGATTAAACCATTATTAATCATTTCTAATTATAAATTAATTTAATTTATTAATTTATAAATTAAATAAATCATTTTTAATTACCTTATTAATTAAATCACTAAAAACCTTAATTATCCTTAATATAATTCATTTCCTTTACTTATGATTTAATTAACGTTTAAGTGTATATTTAAAACATTACACTTTTAAATTCAAATTTAAATTCCATTTTGAATTTAAGATCCAAAATGATTAACCATTTAAACATTAATCAAATTTAAATTCAATTTATAATCCTTTAAAATAAATGTAAGGAACATTTATCGTTCAAGTTATTTAAAACAATTTAATTTTTTTTCTTCAAATTTCTTTTATTTCAAAAACTAAGATTCAGATTCAAATTTGAATCCAGATTTAAAATTAAGTTTAAATCTCTATTTTATTTAAAGCTTTACTTTTTAAATCCCAACTATTTAAACCTTTTAAAGTTGTTATAAATAATTTAATTTAAAAACTTTATCTTATATTTATAACTGAGATTCAAACTTTATTCGAACCCAAACTGAATTTTGATTTAAACTTAGTTTAAATATCTATTTTATATTTTAAAAATCCAGATTTAAGTTTTATAAAACTTACTGGTTTTAAAACCTGTAGCTAATCTACCCGAGCCAACAGTTCCTCCCCATCCTTCCTTCAACACCTGATGTCCAACGTGCACGTTGCACGTGCCCCATCGATTTCGACCACCGTAGGTCATCGCGGTGACTCTCACCGATCACTCCTACCCATGCAAGCCCCTTCGAACACTCAGATCGAAAAAAAATCACGTGAATCAAAATCGAGGCATTTAGAGTCGAACTAGAACCTAACTTCATCAATGAAATCACCTCGTGCCACTGATCCCCGCCATCGGAACTTCGCCACCTCTGGCCACGTCTTCGACAGCCCCCACACTAGCCTCCCCCTAAGTGTCGTTACACTAGATCAACCATGGAAGCCTCGGCGATCAAAAGTTTAGACCCAAATAAAACTAGGGTTACCACCAAAATTGATCGCCGCCGTCACCACAAAGGCTCAGATCATCCTCCAAGCATTTTTCCCAAACTTATCGATTACCCCTGCATCTCCAATTAAGTTCACGACATCTCCTGTGCCCTCGACCATCATAATTACCTCAAAAACCAATCTCTGGTTAAACTTAAATTTCACATCACATTCCCAACTAAAAATCATAATTCAACTTTTAAAATTCCTTAATTTCGAAGACAAATCAGACACTATAAGTGAATTCGAAAATCATCATGTTTGAATTTGATTTATTTTTGGGTTTCCACTGTATTTTTTTTAACTTACAGTATATTTGTCAATTGTAATTACTGAATTTTATTTTTAAAAATAGTATATACTGTTATTAACAATTTTCCTTTAGTAACCAAAGTCAAATATTGCTCGTTTTGAGAAGATGGTAATTGTTTTGATGATGATGATGAATCAATCACAAATACAGAGCTCCGTATAATCACATACGCACACACACACACACACTGGTAATTCAAATAGATTTTCTTACATATATTCAGATGAAATAAGTCATGCCATCCATATCCTAACTTAATCACACAAAATCATCACATACAACATTTAAACTGTTTAAAGAAGAGTTTACTCACCTTTGAGAAGATGAACCGAGAACAGAGTTTTCACTTTTTAGCACAGGCTCTGAAATTCTTAGCTGAACTTGCCTCCTTCATCTTTGGTTTGTTTGATTTGTTTTGTTTTAAATTGAATCTTTGTTGAAGTTTTAGAGAATGTTTAGTTTAGAATGGACGAGACTAAATGAAGATTGACATATATAGAAAATGAAGTTGTGGGTTAATATTATTTTGTACAGGTTATTATATTACCTTTGTACAAATGCCAGAGATTTTTTCTTTACATTGTTTAACTATGCTGAGATTCCTATAAACAAATGGAGGCTGAAAATCTTATTTCGGTGGCTAAAGATAGTGGCATTAAATGCCTTGGTACTTTATTCTCATGCTTGCCTACATTTCTTTACCTTTGCTTTGCAGATTATTCTTCTTTTGTTTACATATCTATTTTTTTCTGTTTTATTAACTATGCACATTGAGGCTGAGATGATATGTGAAGGCTTGCATTAATTAGTTTGTACAATATACTTATTCTTTTTTCCTTTATTTCGGTTGTACATGTATGAGTAAAATCTTGGTTGTCTTCTTTTTATACTGTGTACACTTGATTTTGTTTTGTGGATAGTTTTGTTTGGTTTGTTTATTTTCTTACTTACCTTGTTTATTTTCTTACTTACCTGGTAACTTTTATATTTTATGTTGATAGATTTTTCTAAGTACATATATGTACTCTTGTTTTAGTTATGTTTTGTTTGTACTTATATTTTCATTTCTTTGCTTTGTACATTGCTTTACAATATAAATGAATTTCTATAGTTCATATGTTATTTTTCTTTCTTTTATTTACTTTGTCTCATTGCTTAATAATATAAATAAATTTCTATATTTAATATGTTGTCATATTTTAACTAACGCATTGATCTTATATTTTATATACATGTGTGTATTTTCTAACTTAAATATTTATATATTTATAACTAATTTGAAATGACAATTTCTCTTTGAAATAAGAATTCATTTGTAAAGACATTTTATTATAAATATTGTTTAAAAATAACTCCTTATTGAATTAAAATAATTTATAAAAGAATCCATTTCTTTATTAATAAATTACATATTTAATTTGAATTTGGAAAAACTCAAATCAATTTATCTTTTAATTTCACGATTTTAAATCAAAAATTAATTTAATTATCAATTTAAATTTTATTAAAATCCAAGATCGTTACACTTTCCTCGGTTCAAACATTTCGAATGAAAAATAAAGTCAAAATCAAAAATGGCCGAACATAAAAAATTTTAAAACTGAAATCGCGGCCCCTCTTTATTCTTCCTCCTTACCAGTTCGAAGCTGAGGCTTCCTTCTCTTTTAATTCAAATCAAAGTCGCGCCCTCTTCATTTTCTAAATCGAATTCGCAAGTAGCCGAAAAAATCGTTGGTCAATGCTAAAACAAAAATTGAGCAGTTCAATTCATTCGACCGAAATCATTTGAACTCGTACATCGATTCACTGAGCTAGGGGACTCGAGGCAGCATGATGATTAGAGAGGGATGTTTGGGTCTGGTCTTCGATTTTAGGGTGGCGGCGAGCTCGACGAGCATGTCGAGGAGGATCCGGTTGTCACGATTTGATTAGGAAGCCTTGAGGAGGCGAGCGTGCGAGAGAAGTAGAGAATTGTGAGCTCGACATGGTTCGAGGGGCTGTCGATTTGGGGCTTGGGGGTTTGGCCGGGGTTAGCTCGAGTTTAATCCCTAGTGGAGTTCGGTTTCTCAGTTGTGTTTGAGTAGTGAGGTATTTTTTTTTTTTTTAAAATTTTTACAAATTAATTTTGATTTAATAAATATATATAAAGATGAAATAAAATTAAATTTTATAAGTTTTAAAATAGGAAATTTTTTCAAAGAAAACATATATACAGAAAGAGGAAGAATTTATTACAATACGGTATAGCTGTAGTTTTATTTTTCTTCTAATTTAAAATATTTATATGAATATATTAAAAAAAGGATATAAGAATAAATATAAATACACATACACATTTTAAATTAAATATATAGGCTGAAAGTAAATATACATATACAAATTTAAAATTTATTAATTTATTTTAAGATGATGTATTAAGTTAGTAAATTTGTTAACTAGTTTATTTAATTACTTTAGTTTCAAAAAAATAATAAATGAGTATAAATATACACAGTAAGCATGCTGCTTAATTTGAAAAAGGTATATTAAGGTTACTAACTCGTTTTGTCAACTTATTTTAGTTACTAAAAAATTGGTTAAAAGGGAAATTATTTTAAATTAAATTAATAAATTGTAATTGATGGTTCGATTGGTTCAATTATTAATAAACCCATACAATGTTTGTACAAGGTCCAAAATCGTGAAGAAAATAGTCGAGATGGAAATGGGTGGCAAAACTAAAATCAAAGATGAGTAAATCTCACTCAAATTGGATTATTGATTAATTTAATCAGTTAAATTAAATTATTGGATTGATTGCTTGAATTTATAATTTATTATCAGTCTGGATGTGATATTAGATATAATAGTGTATATATATATATATATTGGAGTGATTGACATTCCCGCATTATATAGCGGATGAGTCCCTATGCGCCCCGCATAATAGCGGATGACCCTCTGTACCGCGATATCCCCCTCGAAGTGGGATTGGTATTTTTATATTATGTTAACATCTGTGGATGCAGGAAAATAGGTTTGAGGGATCCAACTGGATTTGTCGAAAATATTGACATTTATTTTCATAGCTTGTGATTGTGATTTATTTGATAATCTATGATAGATTATATTGAAAACTGAAGCTATTGTTTGCTATGGATTAGTTGAATATATTTTGGATATTTTGAGATATCAAAAGTAAAAGTATTGGATCTTGGAAAGAAAAAAAATGGAAAGGAAATAAAATAAAATGGTTTCAAAGTAATTGGTTATGGTTATTTAAATTAAGTAATTTAAAAACCTAAAGTTAACTTAAAACTTGGATTAGTAATTACTAGGGTAAATAAAATAGTTTTGACTTAAAATTAATTAAGTTAAGGTAAATATATATACATATTAACTATTTATTAATTACTAAGGTTTATTAAAGTAAATAAATAGTTGTAATTAGTTAATAATCAATGATAAAATAAAATGATCTAAACCTTTAATTCACTAAAGGTCTTAAGTTAATTATACTTGTTAATTATTAGTTAAATCCAGATATTTAATTAGAATAAAATAAAATGGTTTGTATTTAGCTTAATGATAATTAAATATGATTTGAAAATAATTAATTAACTCTGTTTTAAGTAAAATTATGAATTGTGTGACTAGTTAATCTAGTCTATGAATAGTTTAAATTGGAATAACCTGAAATGAACAGTTAAATATAAAATGTGAGTTGTTTTATTTGAATAGATATTGTGATGGGATTTTTATGCGAAGGTTGACATCCTGAAATTGAACTGTTTTGTTAAAAACAACTTGGCTTAAAAGATGGCGTTTGGATTTAAAGAGACCGGGACCGGATATCAGCGATATCCGAAAACACTTCGATTTAATAACTACTTCAATCTTTACGGGTTTGATTTGTAGAATCAAACAGGATGGAATTAAATTAATTAAGTAAAATCCGACTATTTTGAATAAGTAACTACACTTAGGTATTATTTTAAATAATGGATTTAGTAACAAGTGTTGGTTATAATAAGATAAGAACTCGTAATGTTGGACGAGTTACCTTGATTTTCAAAGACATTTTTATAATTTTAGTATTTCCAATTAAAGAGGTTTACTCACGCTGGTTTCCAGCCTGACTAGGGTGTTACTTTATTATAATGCTCAGGTGAGACTGAGTATTACAGATTTTCATGTTAGGACGTTCTGGAGCATAGGAGACGACCTGGATGGCAGAGTCGTATTGATTATTTTTCACGATGTAACATACTATATAGACTGTAGTTGAGGACAAGTTGTTATAACTGTCCAGTTTTTGTTGTACTCTGATATCTTGTATATATGTTGACAGTTACAACTTTCCATCGTATAAAATGCTTTATTTATATATTATTTTTTTCCGCTGCGATTGTAAGATTCTATGTTGTTTTCTATTTCTTCTTCTACCTCTTTTCTTCTTAACCCTAACAGTCTGGGATTTCCGACACTTGATTGCTCGGCAATTTATACATTGAATGTATTATTGTCGATTTTCGAGGTCGAAAATCCGTCGAGCCGTTACATTAGATATGATATACTCCAAGGTAAACATAACTGGATCACCCTTGGTGTGTGATCCGAGTCATATCAACTCCTGCTAGCAACAACCAATAAACATCTTTATATATGGAGTTGATATACGCTTGACTTTGGCTAAACCCCCTTGGCCATGTCCCTTCTCTATTTTCAATCGATTTTCTGACGTTGAGGCTATGTTCAGCATCTTTCATGCACTCGAACAGAAAACAAGTCTCCACATGGATTTCATCATCTCGAACATACTATGAATCACTACATGGATTCGAGCGTCTCGAATCCATGTAGATTTCGGTGTAAGTCCTCCGATGAATGCTAACGTTGTCATCTCTCGTGAAATACTCTTTAAGTAGATAATCCCTCACGATAGTATCGTTTGAAATGTTAATGCTGACATCTCCCTTGGACATAACCTTAGGATAGACAGTTTAACTCTATAACATTTCACTTCACAACTACTTCTAATACAGGGATTGCGTATATGGTTTTGAAGTGGTTACGGGCTCGAGCCATCTTATATAAGTACACTTTTCCTGCTTACCGGATGCTTCAAAACCAAACGATGAATTTTAGTAACTTAATTTCGGTTCTCTCAGAAGTAAGCAAAAGCTAGAGATGATTTGTACCAATACTCCTTCCCTGGGGTTCTTAAGGGTATGAAATCGTGAAGCCTTTCGATAACTTCTTAAGTCAATATTAGGTTAAGTTCGATAGTCAATAGTCTAGTAAAAAATAATTGTTTATAAAAATCAATATTCATATACTTAACCCGTTTTCGATATTCCAGTTCAACTATTCATCATACAATGGCAAAGCCAGGTAAGTTAGAGCACTGGTTGCATCAAAGCCTTGCTTAGACACTTCATTCTTAAATCTCACAAATAAAAAAGTCTACCTCGTCCGCTTTTAGTATTAAGTGTAGCATTAATGATTCCATAAATAAGTAAGAAATCAACACGATTAAAATCATTCTGACATTCCCTACTTAACTATTACTTACCCAAGAGGGAAGCTGGTAGGTTAGAGTTCTGATTGCTCACATCCCCATTCGAACATCAATCTTAACTCTCACAAATAGATTAGCCTACTTCTTCGGCTTTTAGTGTTAAGCACAGTCAATTACTTTTCAAATAAGTAGTTAATGGCCATTAATCAATTCTAACCCCTTTCTAAACCTTTTGTTTATAATTTTAAAATCCTCTTTAAAATGATATATAAGTATAGTAATTTACTTGTAAAACTTGATATTTAAATAAGTCAAAAGATATTTTATTACATAAGATAGAAACTAGTCAACGCATTTTATAAAAACTATATATACTTAAAAGTAAAAAAGGTGGAACGCGGTGCACATAGCTCCCACACGATAATGGGTTTTGTGAAGGTCGATAATGTACGCAGCATTTTCCTTACATTGCAAAGAGATTGTTTCCGGACTCGAACCTGAGCATTCAGATCGCCATATGGGTTATCTAACCCTTACACCAACACTCGAACCTATATATACTTAAAAATGCTTTTAAAATAATTTGTATTATTTATAGTAGGTTTTAAAACATTTACATAAAATATTACTTGAAAATAGCAATTTTATATTTTTCTTAAAAATTTGGAAAAATAATTTTGTTTATAAAATCTTCTTTAAAAATTCACAACTAATTCTTAAAAATTCATAAATATCTCAAACCACTTTGAAATACTCTAATATGAGTTAGGAAACACTCGTAAAAAGTGTGAAACCAAATACTTAAATTTAAATATCTTTTCCAAAATTTAAAGTCCAAAAATTAAGGATAAGCGGGATAGTTTTGCAAAAGTGAAGTTTTGGCAACTTTTTGAGATGTTACTTAGAATTTACAATCCAAACTTTTTATGAAAACAAACATACATGTAAAACATTATAAATATGGAAAGAACCTCTTAAGAATCTCTGTACAAAGTTCCATGGAAATCGCCAAAAACAAGGCAATTCACAAGTGCATCCATATCGACTAGTGCATCCATAACGACTATCGCTATAAGTGAACTTTCAAATCCGAGTACAATCTAAACCAAAGTCCATTTATAACCTATGTGTTTTGTTTCAAGGTCTTGTCACAAGTCATACAAGTCTGTTCAAGTCCATTCCAAGTCCATGCATATGGATCATATATGCTTCTTGTTTTTAAATAAGAATCAAAACTAATATTTCAACATATATCAACATCAATTCAAACAATATATACACAATCAACACAAATATGTATATTCTATATTTCATTCAAAGCGGTGTGTTAGCTCACTTTCAACCCAACAACAACCAAGATCCAAGCAACCCAAGACCCACCTTGCAATCACCTTCTTCTTTTTGTCCTTGCTTTTTTATTTCTCTTTAGCCCAAAAAGGACCTCGTTTGCTCACGCCCTCTTGATCTAATGAGAGGATGACTTCACTTCTTCAAGATCCATCTCGTTGAAAGGTGTTGTAATATTGTCCCAAGGCTTCGCTCCAAATTTAAGTGGATTTGGATAGGATTTGCAAAAAAATTGTTTAGAAAATAAGAAAAGAAAAGGACATGGCAAGCTTGTTTTAGCTTGTGAATTTATGATTTATTGACAAGAGCATTATAAGGAAATAACATCTGGATCAGTCTGATAAACCAGCTTGTGAAACTGCAGAAATATGTAACAATAACAATAACCATCGAAGCCGTAACGATTATTGTAATGGTTTTCCTTCCAAATGAAACCAACCATCAAATGAGTGAATATTTCGGTATAACAGATAATGTCTAGGGTGTAGAACATAAATCCAAAAATAACTTTTGTGTGTACGACACAACAATAATATGTATACTATTAGTACTGCTAAGGTGCATTCGTATATAGAATTTTCCACGGAGATCTCTTCGGTTTGGCCGCATTCGAACTCCATGACCAGGACCAGAAACTACCTTTCGAACATCGTATATCTCTAGATATGACATACTCTAAGGTAAGCACAACTGGATCACCCTCGGTGTGTGATCCGAGTCATATCAACTCCTACGAGCAACAACCGATAAACATCTTTAGACATGGAGTTGATACGGTTGGCGTTAGCTAAACCCCCTTGGCCATGTCTCTTCTCTGTTTCCAATCATTTTTCTGATGTTGAGGCTACTTTCGGCATCTTTCATACGAGTCTTCATCACTCGAACAAAAATCGAGTCTCCACACGGATTCCATCATCTCGAACATGTTACGAATCACTACATGGATTTGAGCGTCTCGAATCTTCACATAAATTTCTGTATAATCCACCGACGAATGCTAACATTGTCATCTCTATTGGAATACTCTTTAAGGTAAATAGTCCCTCACGATAGTATCGTTTGAAATGTTAATACTGACATCTCCCTTGGACTTAACCTTAGGATAGACATTTTAACTCTATAACATTTCACTTCACAACTACTTCCAGTACATGGATTGCGTATATGGTTTTGAAGTGGTTACGGGTTCGAGCCATCTTATATAAGTACACTTTTCCTTCTTACCGGATGCTTCAAAACCAAACGATGAATTTTCGGTTAACTTAATTCTGGTTCTCTTAGAAGTAAGCGAAAGCTAGAGACGTTTTGTACCAATACTTCTTCCTTGGGTTTCTCATTGGTATGAAGTCGCGAAGCCTTTCGATAACTTCTTAAGTCAATATTAGGTTAAGTTCGATAGTCAACGGTTTAGTAGAAAACAATTGCTTATAAAAATAAATTTTTGCATACTTAACCCATTTTTGATATTCCAGTTTAACTATTCATCGTACAAGGTTAAAGCCAGGTAAGTTAGAGCACTGGTTGCATCAAAGCCTTTCTTAGACACTTCATTCTTGAATCTTACAAATAAAAAAGTCTACCTCGTCGGCTTATAGTGTTAAGTATAGTATTAATGATTTTCATAAACAAGTAAAAAATCAACACGATTAAAATCATTCGGACATTCCCTGCTTAACTATGCCTTGGCCAAGAGGGATCTGGTAGGTTAGAGTTCTGATTGCTCATATCCCTTTTCGAACATCAATCTTAACTCTCACAAATAGATAAGCCTACTACTTCGGGTTTTAGTGTTAAGCACAATCAATTACTTTTCAAATAAATAATTAAATTTTAATTAACAATTTGGCCATCAATCAATTATAACCCCTTTCTAAACTTTTTGTTTATAATTTTAAAATCCTCTTTAAAATGATATATAAATATAATAATTTACATGTAAAACTTGATATTTAAATAAGTCAAAAGATATTTTATTACATAGGATAGAAACTAGTCAACGCATTTTATAAAAACTATATATACTTAAAAGAAATAAAGGTGGAACCCAGCGCACATGGCTCTCGCACGATAGCGGGTTCTGCGAAGGTCGATAATGTACGCAGCCTTTTCCTTACATTGCGAAGAGATTGTTTCCGGACTCGAACCTGAGCATTCAGATCACCATGTTGGTGATCTAACCATTGCGCCAAGACTCGAACATATACATACTTTAAAATGCTTTTAAAATACTTTATAAGATTTATAATAGGTTTTAAAACATTTACTCAAAATATTACTTGAAAACAACAATTTTATAATTTTCTTAAAAATTTGGAAAAACAATTTTTATTATAAAATTTTCTTTAAAAATTCACAACTAATTCATAAAAATTAATAAATATCTCAAACCGCATTTGAAATGCTCTAATATGAGATAGGAAACACTTGTAAAAAGTGTAAAACCAAATACTTAAATTTAAATATCTTTCCAAAAATTTAAAGTCCAAAAATCAAGGCTAAACGGGACAGTTTTGCAAAAGTGAAGTTTTAGTAACTTTTCGAGATGTTACTTAGCGTTTTACAATCCAAACTCTTTATGAAAACAAACTTACATATAAAACATTATAAATATGGCGAGAAAATTTTAAGAATCTATCTACAAAGTTCCATAGAAATCGCCAAAAACAAGGCAATTCACAAGTACATCTGTATCGACTAGTGCATCCATAACGAGTATCGTTATAAGTCAACTTTCAAATCGGAGTCCGATCTAAACCAAAGTCCATTTATAACCTATGTTTTTTGTTTCAAGGTCTTGTCACAAGTCATACAAGTCCGTTCAAGTCCATTCCAAGTCCATGCTTATGGATCATATATGCTTCTTGTTTTTAAATAAGAATCAAAACTATTATTTCAACATATATCAACATCAATTCAAACAATATATACACAATCAACACAAATATGTATATTCTGTATTTCATTCTAAGTGGTGTGTTAGCTCACTTTCATCCTAACAACAACCAAGATCCAAGCAACCCAAGTCCAACCCCACCATGCAATCACCTTCTTCCTTTTGTCCTTGCTTTTTTACATCTCTTTAGCCCAAAAAGGACCTCGTTGTCTCACGGCCTCTTGATCTAATGGGTGGATGACTTCACTTCTTCAAGAACTATCTAGTTAAAAGGTGTTGTAATATTTTCCCAAGGCTTCACTCCAAATTTAAGTTGATTTGGATTGGATTTGCAAAAAAATTCTTTAGAAAATAAGAAAAGAAGAAGACATGGAAGCAAGCTTGTTTTAGCTTTATGAATTTATGATTTATTAACAAGAGTATGCTCCTCCTTATATAGGCTCAAGAATGGTGCTCCTTAGCGTTATCCTCGCCCCCCCCCCCCCAACCATGCCATGGAAGACTCGCCTTTCATGATTTCTCTTTTACATCACTTCTCCTTTAGTAAAATACACTTATACCCTTCTCATGTGACATCTCTTATCCATTTGGAAGCTTCTAGAACCTTCCATTGCTTTATGAAGAGGTATGTGTGTTAATTAGTTATTAATGTGTTCATATGATCATTAGATAAGTGTAAAAAAGTTTGAACAACTTATATCGATCAAAAAGCTATTTATCGATAAATTGATTTTGGGTCACATCATCGATTTTTCTTCGAGAAATATATTTTTGTAAATAATTTTTAAAAACAAGTTCTTATCATTATTCATTAATTAAATGATGTTTAGCAAGGTTATAAAATCATATTTATAACACTTAACTATATTTCAAAATGTCTCGATATTCGAAGACGAAGTGTTCGAATTTCAGGGTCCTACATTCTCCCCACTCCCACCTCGAATATTTCATCCTCGAAATTCAAACAACAACGATAATCAAAGGAGATATAAGAACAAGTTATATATATAGCAAATTGCTGAAATTATATAAATAAAACTGCAAACCAAAATGTATACTAAGCGACTCTACCTCAAGAAGTGAGTATACTATAAAAGATGATAATACTAGGATAAGAAGGAACCCCTAGTCTATATGCAACTTTAGGTAGAACTTTAAATTGTCCTCCGTGCTCTTGGTATCAACCTGAGCATTCTCGCTCTAGGGCACATTTTAACCTTAACAAAGGAACAAGCCAAAAATACTCAAATAACATCGAGAATCACTAGCAAACAAAACTATGGTTTGCTTAGGTTCAAAAATCTCTAATCGTCCAAGGACGATAAACAATCTACTAAGCATACCGTATGCTTAACAGTTTCAGGTCACTACTTAGACAATTATTCATACTGCCTTATAACAAATCAGAAGTGTCATTCCCCAAACTCTTAAGAAGCCGACATAACACATTATACAAAGATACTAAAGCCTGTACGATGCAAATGTATCATCCGTGCGCAATATCTGATCTGACCACTTGCTCGATCACATACTTTCACTTCCAAACTAGTATAAATCACTTGGTCTTTCTAGTGCGGACTCTGATTTGGTTACTTGATTAGAAACCTTTGTTTTCCTTGTAAAGCCATATACTGTGATAGAAAACATCAGGATTGTGTCAAGAACCCAAATCTTGTGTTCGCTGTCAATAATGGAGTGAAAAATCATTGTTCGGACCGGTATAAATTATCTCGAAAACATGTGCTCAAATACTAAATTAAGAACAATCACTCGAATAAAAAGATTTACGTACAACTCACGTACTTATCATATTGGTCACTTAACTACACCGGTTTCTTTATATCATATTTCTTTTGTATAAATAGTATGTCATTCCATACTAAAATCATTTATGAACCATTACATAGGACCTAACTTCAAGTTTATAAGCATGTATAGCTTAAGTTAATACTCGTGTAATACTCCACTACATCCTAAGAGTATATGCCAAAACATTAAAAAAAATTCTTAACGATCATGTTTAACTAGTTAACACTTGTTTTAGCTTATTTCTTTTTAAATTCAAGTGTTATATAAACTCAACTTTATATTTTTAAAAACACTTAAGTACAAGTTCTATAATAATTCATAAGTTTTCGTCTGTCTAAAATCGTCGAAAAATTCCATTTCATTTTAACAAATGAAAATATCAACCTACATATCATACATGATGCACAAACCAAACCGTCGTAATGCATATGGTATATGTGTCAATAAAATAACTCAACAAGAAACTTTAAAACTAAAATCTAGTTTTCATTTGAAACGATTTTGGAATAATATTTACATATAACTTTTGTACATCGAATCATACTTTTAGGATTTAAATCAAATTCCGTTTTATCAAAACAACTTTGCAGCATCCCCCATATAAAATCCAAAATGAACGTCGAAATTATTTTCAAGCGACATAAGTTGATTCAGTACATCCAAACATACTTTTGGTACTTAACAAAAATCATTCCAAATGGGTATCAAATATTTGTATAATAATACTAAGTCTCATGACCTAAACCAATTCCCAAACATTTTCTTCCAAATATACTAATATTATTTTCTCCAAAATCTTGAAAACATTTTCAAAGATACCGGGACTTAAATTTTCAAATTCTCTATTTAAATTGTTTTCGTTTATAAACCATATTTTATAAACTATACTTGTATAAAATCACCTTCTTATATAAATCTTTTCAAAAATATTTATTTTTCCTTTAGATTATAGTAAAATTCGTTTACTAAATTTAACTTTTAACCCACATTATCACCAAGCGCCTTATAGTCAAACTGTGAAATCTAATTCAAAAGGAGTTCATTTCAATGTACCTACAATTACTGTCTACCCAACTCAAGATGTAGGAAGGTAAACTGCTTATAAACTGATCGAGAATAAATTGATAAACAATAGTCAATGCTCCTAAACTAGCCGAGCGTGGCTTAAACAATTATTAGAAAAGTGATATTTATTACCACATTTGATAGCGCCTTCACCACTTGCTTTCCCACTCCAGACCTACACTTATTAGGAAAGTGATACTTCTTACCACATTTGTAGTAGATGAAATCAGACTTATTCTTTGGCAACTGAAACTTACATTTATTATTCTCAGTTGGTGCAAAAACAAGAGGTTTGGTGCCAAACTTTCAAACCTCAAACACATATCTGCCGAACTCACAAAAGACCCCATAAGTGATTAGTCATGACTTTTCGAAACTTGGGACACATATCTGCAATAAACATCCCATTCTTCTTCAGCGGTGCATAAACTAACCCTAACCTAAACCGAGACAATGCGATGAACTATTTCTCGTACTCTGCCACGGTCCTGGCCCCCTTCAGATGGAAGAAGCTCCTAAATAACAACGTTTTTCTGGCTTTTGGGACAAACTTAATCTCAAACTAATCTTCAAATTGGGTCCAAGAGAAGTTGTTCTCCCGGACATCAGTTGTAATAGAACTTCACTGATGCATGGTTGCTTCTTTCAGATGTCGCGACGAAAACCTATGCTTCATTGCATCATTTAGCTCCATATCATCAAATATCTAATCATATAATTTGATCCAACTTTGGAATTCTATAATCGTCTCTATTCCATCAAACCTCTTACCTCCCAACCTCTCATAATCATGTCAAAATGAAACAAAATTCATTTGAGGCCTGACCTACACGACCTCTTCTACGATATTCAACGTTGATCCTTCAACTGGAGCAACATTCCTCTATACTCGATCGCCGCCATTCATGACAGTACTACCCTCACCACCTTAGCATTAGCAGCTCTAGTACTAATAGGTTTACTACCTAACCAAAGCAAAACTTCTTTAAGACCCGAAATGATAGAGTTATTTCAAAGATAGGATTGCTAAGAAAGAGATGTTTCTAAGGAATAATTTAAAATTTAGCTTTCAAAACACAAATATGCTCTCATGTGTATAATACACTCAACTCATTCTATTTTGTCACTTACCCTATCTTTAATGAGCCATAACCAACCAAAGCCAAGGTGTGCGCTCAACCTGGCTCTGATACCAAATGCAACGACTCAACCCTCGAGCATCGATACTAAATACATCTATGTTATTCGTTTGTCGAACACCCAAGTGTCGGAAAGATAGAAAGTTTAGGTAAAATAAAAAAATAAAATAAAATAAAAAAAGAGTATACAACATTAGAATCTCATTACAGAACGATAATATATAATATCAAAGTAACAGTATGAAGGGTTACTCTGAATACATAAATTTCAAAGTTATCAAAACCTAAGTACTATCACCCGCCTAGACAGTTATAACTGCATGTCCTCATAATGCTTATATATATAATATAATAATGCAGCGGAAATAATAATTGTACGGTAGGTAATCATCCAACTTCTCTCTATAAGCTCTAAAGCGTTCAAAGCTAAATATTGAAATATAGACGGGGAGACCCGAACATTATAAGAAAATAATACTCAGATCAGTCTGTTAAACCGATGTGAGAAACTCAAGAAATATGTAACAACAGTAACCATTGAGATAGTACGGATTAACGTAACGATTCTCCCCAAAATGAAACCAACCATCCGATAAGTAAATATAGCGATATAATAGATAATGCCTAGGGTGTAGAACATAAATCCGAAAATAGCTATTGTGCATACAACACAACAATAGTAGTTATACAATTAATACCGCTAAGGTGCGTTCATATATGGATTTTCCACGGAGATATCTTCAGTCTGGTCACATCCGAGCTCCAGGACAAGGATCAGAAACTATCTTTCGAGCATCGTATATCTCTAGATATGATATACTCTAAGGTAAACATAGCTGGATCACCCTAGTTGTGTGATCTGAGTCATATCAACTCCCGCTAGCAACAATCGATAAGCATCTCTAGATATTAAGTCGATATACCTTTGAGGTTAGCTAAACCCTGGCCATGTCCTTTCCCTGTTTTGACATTTTCTCGATGTCGAGGCTATATTCGGCATCTTCTATATGAGTCTTCATTACTCGAACAGAACACGAATCCCCAAATAGATTCCAAAATCCCGAACGGATCACGAATCACAACATGTATTCGAGGGCCTCGAATAGATCTCGAATTTTCACATAGATTCACGTATAAGTCCTCCGACCAATGCTAACAGAGAAAGGACTTAACCTTATGATAGACAGTTCAACTTTATAACATTTCACTTCATAACTACTTTCAGAACATGGATTGCGTATATGATTCTGAAGTGGTTACAGGTTCGAGTCGTCTCATATAAGTGCACTTTTCTCGTTTAACGAACGCTCCAAAACCATTTGATTAATTTTCAGTTAACTTAATTCTGGTTCTCTCAAGAGTAAGCGAAAGCTAGAGATGTTTCATACCAATACTCCTACCCGAGCATCTGTCTTAAGTCTCATAAATAGATAAACCAACCTTTTCTCTTTTAATGTTAAGCGTGGTTATTTACTTTTTAAATAAGTAATTAAACAATTAACCTTTTGGCCATCAAGCAATTCCAACCCTTTTCTAAATCTTTTGTTTATACTTTTAAAACCTTTTTAAATGATGATATATAGGCATAGTAAATTATTTATAAAGCCTGGTATTTAAATAAACAAATTAAAAGATATATTGTTACATATAAGATATAAAGTAGTCAACACATTTTCTAAAAACTATATATGTTTATATATGGTTTTAAAAACTTTATAATACTTATAATAGGTTTTAAAATGTTTACTTAAAATATTACTTGAAAATAACAACTTCTTAATTTTCTTACATGCTTGGAAAAAACAAGTTTTTTATTATAAAATCTTCTTTGAAAACTCACAGCTAATTCTTAAAAATTCATAAATATCTCAAATCACTTTTGAAATACTCTAATATGAGTTAGTAAACATTTGTAAAAAAATGAAACCAAACGCTTAAATTTCACCATTTTTTCAAACCTTTAAAGTCCAAAAATCAAGGCTAATCGGGGCAGTTTTGAACAAGTAAAGTTTTGGCTACCTTTGAGATGTTATTTAACCTTTTGCAGTCCAAATTTATATGGAAACAAACGTACATATAAAAAACTATGAATATGGCAAGAAACCCTTATGGATCTCTCTTCAGAGTTCTATAGAAATTGCCAAAAATCAAGGCAATACAAAAGTGCATCCACAACGACTTTCGCTATAATTGCACTTTATGTCTGAGTCTGATCTGAGCCAAAATCCATCTATAACCTATGTGCTTTGTTTCAAGGCTTGTCACAAGTCATACAAGTCCGTCAAGTCCATTCTAAGTCCATACATATGGATCACATATGCCTTTTGTTTTTAGAACAAGAATTGAAACCAATATTTCAATTTATGTCAACATCAATTCAAACAATATATACACAATCAACACAAGTATGTATACTCTATATTTTCATTCATAGTGGTGCTTTAACTCACCTTTAACCCAACAACGGCCAAGGTCCAAGCAGCCCAAGTCCAATCCCACCATGCAACCACCTTCTTCCTTTATTTCTTGCTTTTTACTTCTCTTTAGTCCAAAAGGGACCTCATTTGCTCACGGCCTCTTGATGTAAGGGGAGGGTGGCTTCACTTCTTCAAGATCTATCTAGGTGGAAAGTGTTGTAATTGCCCTAATGATTCACTTAAAATTTGAGGTGATTTGGATAAAATTTATAAACATTTTATTTAGAACATAAGAGAAGAAGACATGAAAGTAATCTTGTTTTAGCTTTGTGAATTTGGGATTTATTAATAAGATTATGCCCCCTCCTTATATAGGCTCAAGAATGATGCTCCTTAGCTTTGCTCTCACTTCCCCTTCCACTATGCCATAGAAGGCTCACTTTCCATTACTTTTTCTTTACATTACTTCTCCTTTAGTTAAATACTCTTATACATTTATCACGATAATATCTCTTATTCATTTGGAAGCTTCTAGAACTTTCCATTGCTTTATGAAGAGGGGTGTGCGTTTATTAGTTGCTAATGTATTCATTTGATCATTAGACAAATGCAACAGAGTTTGAACAATTTATATTGATTAAAAAGTTGTTTACCGATAAACCGATTTATGGTCACATTATCGATTTTTCTTCGAAGCGTATATTTTTGTAATTTTTTTTCAAAAACAAGTTTCTTATAGTTATTCATTAATTAAATGACAACAAACACAAGAAAGATGATCCAACCTTCTAATGCTATCAATCTCTGTCTATATGATGCTGCCATTAAATATGAAAGTATACATGGTGCCTATAATTCAATATCTTATGATGAATTTCTCAAAAGAGAATCGAACAATTTTTACAATCTAATAGCTCTCATGAGATGTTATTGAACAATAACAAAGATAAAAACAAGAAGAAAATACTTGTGAGGAAAATATGTTGTCGAAAAAAGGAAGAAATTATAGATATTTCAACCCCTCATTTTTCATATTTACTCCAAATGATTAACTGGAACAATTTGATGATCTCCAATTCATGTATGTTCAAGGTCAATTGCTATGTATCTTAAAATTTCTAATTAGATGTGAATACATCAATAAACCAAAGTTCCTCCCATCTTATTAAGTAAATTTCCACGATGGGGAATTCTGTTTATATCCACAACTATTAATAAGACAAATTCTATTCATACACCGCAAATCATTGTATATACATTAACAAATTTACCAAAATCATATAGACCATTTGTTACTTAATATACACCATACACAATATAGAACTACTCATATTTTGAAACAAAATAAAATAGAACACTTATCTCATCTCACTAACTTCTTTAATGCGTTAATTAAACTAAGGAACCCCATTTCTTACAACAACAATTAAGCCATTATTCCTAAACAAGTTGGGGTCAGCTAGAGATGGAACCTAAATCTTAATGACAAAGTCAATATAAAAAGTCATAATATTAACAATAACTTAGGTTCCATTCTCATAAGAGATGTTGTGGTTTTACGTTGGCTCGTTAAGCCTATCAAAAGACAGGCTGCAGAGAAAACTACACAGGCGGAGTTAAGGATCCCCAATTCTTAAATTCCCCAAATTCGCTTTTACAAATTTTCAATTACCAATTCAAGTGCTTTAAATGGAATGTAAATTTATGTAATTATTTATGTACAACCATTTGAATTTAATTTTCGAATATTAAAATTTTAAACTACTTAAATTTTGATCTTAAATTTAAACTTGATTTTATTTAAGCAAAAATTAAAGAAGAATTTTGTATTTTGTAATCATATTAATTTTAGTAGAGGATTTTAAATTTTAATTTTTTTATCATAAAGTGAAAAATATTAAAATTGATTACGCATGAATACAGCTTGGAACTGTACGAATAGAACCTGATAGCTGAAAGGAATTATAATTCAGTTCAATTGATGATATGTAGAAATTTTAGTTACTTTATGAAATAAGTTATATTGACTACATACAACGTGGATTAATATGATTTGCATACTAAGAATTTTTCATTCTTTAATTGATATTTCTTTATTTTTTGTTGGACAAAGTAGTTTTTGTCAGAAATTTTATTGAAATTTTATGATCTAGTTAAATTAATTTATGATGTAACAATAGAATTTGCCTATAAATATATTTAGGTAATTAATTTAGGTAATTCGAAATACATTTTGGAAAAAGTAAGCTGAACATATTTTAGGTAAGTTGAAATTGAAAAAACCAAATTGGTCCTCAACATCTCTAAATATAGGTAAAAAAAAGAAAAAACTTTTCCTATTGCATATTCCACTTAAACAGATGTGCTGGTACAAAGACTAACACTTACTTTCAATTACCACATTATGGAAGGGGAATTTTATTTCAATCCACAAATTTGATTATCTAATCCACCTTATTTTCATAGTTTGTTTCCTATTTTAACACACCATATAATTTTTGGAAATTATTACAGCATCTCCTGTGTTAGATATAAAAACATGTAGTGATCCACGGAATTAACTTGTTCGCTTTTTTCATAACCAGCAGCAAACAGAAAATTAGTAATTATTTCTATTTATTTTAACATTAAATTTTTGTATTATATTTAAACCCAACAAGATTTTTCAATATATTCATCTCACATTTTTTTCAGGGCATCCATTTCTTTAAGATTTCAATATTTACTTGAATAATATATTTGCTTCTTGATGATGCACAAACACCATTTTACGTGAAACTGGTATAATAAATTTCATAAAATGCAAAGACTTCCAGCACTAAACTAATATTTATTCCAGAATAAAAACTCCATATATTCCAATAGCCTCGTTTCCTTTACTACAAAAAAAGTTTCATAATATTCTTGTCCGAGGTCACCACAACTAACTTAGGAAGAAACTGGGAGTTGCTACTCAATAATAAATATGCGATCCACATAGCATTGACAAATCAAAGCTTGCTTTTCATATTTAGTCAGACTCCAAATCTGTTTTTAGATTTAATCAGACTCCAACCGGTCGCTGAATCTGTGTATTTTGATATTTCATATAGATGAAAAATACTTAGGATGATTTTAGTATTTGATCCCTTTCAAAAGAGTTGATTGAGAATGTTTTAATTGGTGCTATATTTGGTAACCAAGATTGTAAATCAGAGTCTGCTATGACTCCGACCTCGCCAAGGTATGACAAGTTTACATAGTTATTAAAGGGAAAGCATAATCATATGACAATAATAAAAAGATAGACGGGCTTATTATCAAGGTAGTAAAAGTCCTCAGGTGGACGCTACACATTAAGTATGAACTAAGGATTATTCATTTAGGTAGGTGTTATTCGAAGATTAATTAGAGCTAAGGATTTAATAAAACGTCTGTATTTTACTAGTATTAATGGATTCAAAATGGAAATTTAAGGGTTTGGATGAGATTGGGAACAACAAAGCATTCAAGACCACATGGAAACTAGCATGTAGATGCTTATATGAGACATCAAGCATCAACTAGTACGTACCTATGCAGTGCCTAGATACCTGTTTGGATGCTTAGATGAAGTGGTTAGCCTTGTCGAGGCCAACCAAGATGGATGGCTAGGCGACAAGGCTAGCCTTCTGCCTAGGCAAGACCTAAGTTTAGAAGGATTTATACAACAGAAATTATGATAGTTAACTTTTTCAAATACATAAATCAGTAGATGATATATGAATTATGAATCCGAACAAACTCAAGAATATGCCCCTACTTCTTTTGGAGATGTAACATATTTTAGCTAGATTGGGTATTAACAGGTCGAACACCACATCTTACAATCATTCATTGGTAGTGGTTATGCACACATGTGATAAAAGTGGATAAACAAAATTGTTCTCAAAGATAGACACAAATATGTCAAATGTTCATACATCATGCCACATTGCAACTACCAAATGCTGTGCTGTAATTTTTTTTGGAAATTGAATGGGTCATGGACCGTAGTTTTACATTTTGATCCTCTGTAATCCACTACTAATATCGTGCCGAACTCCCCGTGTTCTTCCCTAAGTTTCTTGTTGTATTCAATTGAACCAGTCAAGGAATAAAGTTAGCAATCAACTTGTTATTTATCAAGTTTTTTTTTTTGCAGCGAGGGCGAGGGTGGGGGTGGGGTGGGGTTGGGTTTAAATTGGAAGGGAAATAGTTGGATGAAGGTGATATTAGTAGATGAGGGAAAGGACTACAAATTCCTTTTTATTAGTTAATCCACCATGGATTAAATTATATAAAAAATAGTGGATATCCTAGTCAAAATCCAAAATGTGGATTAATTTATACTTATGGATATAAAAAAATTCCCCTTGCCTAAAACAAGTTAAGCTTGCTTTTTCCAAAATGCATTTAGAATAACCTCATTTTTCTTTAACACTTAGCACAAAACAATATTATTTGGTTTGTGTTAAAAAAAATTAAGAAGGTCAAGGGAAAACTAAAAAAGTGGAAGAGATATTTTAAAGTCAAGATGTTATGCATAAACAATGTTTTCATTGCCTTGAAAGTCAGTAAGAAATCCCGAGTAGAGAGAATCAGGCTATGGAACCCACATAATCATCCTGTCATTTGGTGAGACCATGAGAGGTTTTTATCTCCCACATGTTATTTCATTAGGTCATAGGGGAGAGCTTCCTTAATAATTATATATGTAAAATAAGCAAAAATATTGATAATTTTCATCTTCACGGAATTATATCAAGAATCATGGAACTATATGCAAGCTAGCATAATAATCAATCATGCTAAAAAGGTGCAACGTATTAATTAATGCTAAATTTTAAGCAATATATGGATGGTTATCCTTTGAAGTTCCAACAATTTAACAAATATGTGTACAAAACACTATTATTAATTATTTATTCATTCTTGATAAAATAAACGTAGATGAAATATCATAAAGTAATACATAAATGGAGCATGTACCTCCAATTCAAGCACTTTCATGGATCTAATCTCAATTCTGATGTTTTATTTGTCAATACGAGTTATTGTTAAGCATGATGCTAATAATAATACTCAAAGGATGTAATAATTCTATTCAACGAGCTTATGGATAATAGAGGGTGAAATGCTTGGGCATCTCCAATAATTACTTTTTGTAATTTTGTTTAAAATAATTGTTTGAGTATTTGTTCTGGTTTTTACCCGTAAAATGATTTCAAATGTGGATACATTCTCAAGTAAGCTATATGTGATAGAGTAGGAAATGATCATATGTGCTTACACCATCTGAGATCAAAATAGTTAAATTTCATAGCTCAATAAAGGATGATACTATTTACATCCAACTAACCACCTTCTTTCACCGATTTATCATCTCATCCATCCATACATTTTCATTTTTTTTATTTTCTCAAAATCATAACTCAGTTTCACCCCACTATATTCAAACAATAGAATCAAAATTTCTCCATTCAATTTCTACACAACCGAACTTATTCCATAATGCTTCATCAACACATATACCCAACCAATTTGTTTGCGATTAAGTTGTTATCGACTTTAGTTATATATAGTTATTCCATCCTTTTGTAAATTGTATAACCATAATTAAGACTAATATAGTAAATATTTTGCATGTCAAATTTGGAGTAATTACACAATATTAAGGTGGTCGATGAGTACTCGAAAATTGGAAATCCGTTCGTATTCGTATCCGAAAATTAAAAAAATATCCAAAAAAGCGGATGCGGATATGGCCACATTCATATCTGATATTTATCCATCCGGCTTTTATCAAGACTATAGTTATTTTTTATGCATTTTAGTATATAAATGATTTCCTTTATTGTTTTATCTAGGCAAAAAAATTTAATATGTATATAAAAATCAATATTTGCTACTTAAAATTATTTTTACTAGCGTATTTGTTATTTTTTATATTTTCAGTACTAAAATGGATTTATAATGAAGCAGAATTTTTTATTATATGTTTAGATTTATTCATTGCAAACTAATCTGATAAATATCTAATATCCATCCGCATCCGCAAATACATATATCCGATATTCGAAAATAATTTCGAATACAGATATTACAGATACATGATATAGTAAAAAGCCTTCAAAATCATTTTCATTAAAAATAGTCAATCATTATTACTTTTGGTATTGTTTCAATAAAAAAAACAAGAACAACGGAACCAATTGTACTACAAAACGGTATGATACAATCAAATAAAATTAATTATTGTTATCTTTTCCCTAGAAAATTAATGGGATTACAAATATATCGATTTACATGCATACTCCAAATATAATCACATATTTTAACTCATCAATTCCTAATCTGAAATTAGTAAAAAAATTACGTTTATGTCGTTTTGGGTTGATAAGATTAAAAATAATTATATTTAAGAATTGGATGTCATTTTATTTCTACATCGCTTGATTACGCATAACCAATTGTGTTTACTTTCAAATCACTGTTTAAGTTTAATGTGAGTTTTTGAAGTTTGTTTTATGACTTAATTTTACTAAATGTTTAAATGACTTTGATAAATGTTAGGTGGATGTAAATAGTACCGCTCAAAAAAGGTGTAAACAGCATACACACGTTAATCAAATGAGACTATTCTTGGAAACTTATTTAATATACATTACAGCTATCATTTAATTAAACTCATATTTACTGCTCAAAAAAGTGTAAACAACATACACACATGAATCAAATGAGATATTCTTGGCAATTAATTTAATAAACATTACAGTTATCATTTACTTAAACTCATACTGTATCAACTGTACTTTATTATGGTTCCCTCAAACATATTTGCACGGTACTTCATTTTTTGTTTCATTATTGGTAGAAGATGCAATAGAACTGTAGTTGATTATGCCTTTATATTTCCCCACCGATTTTTTTCGTTTTAAAAGAATATCAGATCGAACTAATTTTTGTATGCATATTATGCTTATCACGTAGGTCATCAATATAAATTTTTGATTATTTCGAAACATCTAACTCATCAAAATGACATTTCGAATTAGTGGTTTAAATAGTCATTTTCAACCTAAAGGCAGTTAAAAATTTAAATTCATATAGAGTTTCATGAAATTGGTCTATATTTTCCATAAAATTTAGCCAAATCTAAAAAAATTCGGTATGAAAAAAAAATGGTAGTGGTTTCTAGGGAAGTGAATGGTTGATGCATCTAGAGCAAGGTTAAAATTTTTGGTTCATAGTTCAATTTTGGTCATTTAAACTTTTTTAAATTGTGATTTCGTCTTCGAATATTTTCAAATTCCATTCCAGCTTGATTTTGAATTTGCTATATAAATAAAATAATAATTTTTTTCACAAACAAAATGTGTAGCATATTATCTTAATTCACAATTTTGGCATAACTTCGAAACATTTCTGTAATTTCGTTCCATTTTCGGTCATAATCAGGACGAAATCCGATTCAAATTCCGGTTGCGGATCAATTATGAATTTGGCTCTTTAAGTGCTAAAAATGAAGCAAAAAGAAGAAAAATGGGAGAAAACGTGAAAAAATGAAAAGGAATTGAAAAGATAACAATCAAACATGGTATTTGTAGATATAAGTATGTATTATATTTTCGTAAAATAGTTTAATAAAAAATCTTATATTTTCGTCGATTCTGAACCATTTCGATGGAAATTACATGAAAATTCAGTATAATACTAAAAACTAATAGTTGAGTCAAAATTTTCATGTATAATTTATATTAAATTCCTGTAGATATAAGTACATATTATAAATCAATGTATTTGTATAAGAAAAAAACAAAAATCCAGTACGGAATTATAATCGAAACTTTTGGAATTCTAGAACCAAAAATTCTAAATTTCAAATGAAGGAAGTGGAAATGAAACTAAAATTTTGAACCTGGTGTTAACTCCCCACTGCTAGCGACCTAACTAATGAAGCGACCTAGAAGTAGTTGCGACCTAAGGAGGCCACGACCTAAAAAATAGCGGCGACCTAAAGGTTATAACGACCTAAGAAGACTCCACGACCTAAAAATGGCTCGACCTAAAAAGGAGAACGACCTAAAGATGCTTCGCGACCTAAAGGAGGTCGCGACCTATGAAGCTCCGCGACCTAACAGAGAGCTGCGACTTAAGGAAGGCTGCGACTCGGAAGATGTTTCGACCTATCAAGCTTCGCGACCTAACAGAGAGCTGCGACCTAAGAAGTAGGAATACTTCGCGACCTAAGGGAAGTCACGACCTAAAGACTCCAGTTATAACTATAAGAAAAGTACTCACGACCTAGGATAGGTCGCTAACGACCTAAATACCTGAGTAAAGAAGTTACCTATACTGTGCCGCAGGGGGATAGGTCGCTCGCGACCTAGGACTTGTACAAATCAGCATGCGTGTTCTTGTGAAAGAGAAAACAGTGCATCTTAGGCCAGCCACGACCTACGACCTAACTTAGGTCGGTCACGACCTACGACCTAACTCCGAAAAATGCCTATAAATACGACCCTAGTTTCAACTAGCGGAGGACTTTTGGCTCATTCATTTCAAGCGCCGTTACTCTGCTGCATTCTGAACTACTTCAACACCTTCAAGGAACTTCACGAAGAAATCAAACATGTCTAACATATGTTCAAAGATTTGGATCGACATTGAAGTTTAGGCTACTTGTCCTAAGTCACTTGAAACTCAAAGTGTGTTGTAATCAAAGTGTAACTGCATTGACTTGTAATCAAATCGTCAATAAAGATATTCAAAGTGGACGTAGGCTCTCTCTTAAGCCGAACCACTATAAAATTGCTGTTGTTTACTGTTTTTTCACTATTATCTGCTTATAATCTGTTCCCGAGCTATCGGGTGGTGCTTCCACAATCTCACTTCATACACCGGGGTGTTAGCGTTCAAATTTTAGCGTTTACATTTTTGGTGCTTTCACTGAGAATTGAACTCAGGAGAACTATCATCATTGCTTCACAGAGGTTTGTAGAGAGAATTTCCTTGAAAACCAGAAGTCTATCCGAGATTATGGCTCCTGGAAGGTAAAGTAGATCTGTCAGATCTGGGAATATTCAAGAGGGAACCTCCGCTTCCCCTATATCAAATCAAGCCACTCCAGCTGTCGGAGTTACAAAGGCAGAGCTGGATGCTGCAATCTTAGGGCTGAACCAACAGATCAATGCCCAAAATGCACAATTCGAGGCTCAGAATGCCCAGAATGCCCTAATTCTGAATAGGTTGAACGAATTGCTTGTGGCAAACCGTCAACCGGCAGGTAATGAAAGGAATTTTGCTTGCAACATTCATGAGGCTGAAGAAAGGAATGCTCCTGAAAGGGCTGCTAGGCCCTTTGAACAAACACTTCCTGAGGTTGATGGATCTAGAACTCGACATGATGAGGAGTATCTTTCTGGAATGGTCCGACAAATCATGAAAGAGAGTATGCAGAGGGTTGAAGACGAGAAAGAATGGGGTTTCGCCTCGAGTAAAACTCCATTTACTGAGAAAATCTTAAAGGCTGAATTCCCAAGGAAGTTTGTCCCTCCAACCATTCCAGCTTACAAGGGGACAAGTGATCCGAACGAATTCTTATACATGTATGATTTGAACATGACAGGTGCCAGAGCCTCTGATGAAATAAAGTGCCGATATTTTCCTGTGTATCTTGAAGGTGTAGCTCTGCTTTGGTTCACCAAGCTTCCAGTCCGATCTATAGACAAGTTTTCTGACTTAACCCGGAAATTCAAGGAGCAGTTCAGACTATATGCCTCAAAAGCCAAGGATACCATGTCACTGTCGAGTTTGGAACAGAATCCAGGTGAATCTATCAGATCTTTCTTAAACCGCTTTAATATAGCACTAGCTGAGGTGGACAACGCAGAACCGCGAATGATATTGACTTATCTGATGAGGGCTATTGACAAGTCGAGCGAATTTGGGAAATGGCTAAACATGAAGGAACCAAATTCCCTTGAAAAATTCTATAAAAAAGCAGATGAATTCATACGCTTGGAAAGCCGTCCCGTACCGGTAAAGACAGTATTGGAAAAAGCTGAAGATAACACTGTTGCTCCACGCAAGAATGAATCTGTAGGGCAAAAAAGGGAAAATAACAATGGGAAGAAACAGAGTAATCTGAAGAAGCCCCGATCCTTCAAGCCATCAGAGTATACTCCTTTATCAGATACGCCGGAGCGTATCTACCTTGCCACTAAAGATTCTGTTGACTTTCCTAAACCCCCTCCTCTAAGGACCGGGAAAAAGGCTATACAGAGTGGGAAGTTCTGCCGCTTCCATAATCAACCCGGTAACGAGACCGACGAATGCCGCCAGTTGAAAAATCTGATTGAAGAGTTGCTAAGGGAAAACAAACTGCAGCAATTTGTGAAAAAGAATAGCAACAATCCTGCTTCATCTAGTCAGGGGCAACATGCTCCTACTCATCAGCCTAGGACGAGTGAGAAGGCTGCAGGGCATGAATCTGGAAGGCCCATTATCAATGTCATTACAGGAGGACTTCACCCGGCAGGCAGAAGCTGGGGTGAGATGGAAAGGTATACCCGAGCTTTAAAGTATGTACCGACCGAGGAAGATGTATTCGTTTTGGAAGGTGCTACGCCCTTGAAGCAACAAAGAACTTTCGATGATGATATTGTGTTCAAAGCTAGGGATTCCGCAGGTATTGAAGCTCCTACCTTGGATCCCTTAGTCATCTCGGCTGGTATCGGGCCAGCTATTGTCAGAAGAGTTCTCATTGATTGTGGCGCATCCTGCAATATCCTCTTCAAGAAAACATTCGACCAAATGAAGATCCCTATGGCTGATGTGCAAGCCTCATTGCAGAAAATTGCCGGCTTCACTGGGGAGCCAAAGCAGCCGGTAGGAACCATTGATTTGTTTGTGGAACTTGGAGAAGGAGAGAGAAAAATGGTCCACAAGCAAACTTTTGTGATTGACGCTGAATTTTCTGCTTACAATGCTTTCCTTGGTCGTCCAACTCTGGCAGCGTTCAAAGCTGTTCTTGCCCCGTGGTGCCTCACTATTAAATTCCCTACAGACAATGGAGTAGGAGTCATAAAAGGGGATCAAAATGCTGGGCGAGAATGTTATCTAACAGAGCTACGAGAAACCAGAAAAGGAGAAATGGGAAAGAATGCGGCAGCCCCAGTCCGCATTAAAGAACCAGCCTTGTAGCAATTACAGGGCGGACCCTGCACTGGCGAGCACAGCGGAGCAAGGAAAGAGATGGATCCTAGAAAAGTCAGTGCAGGGGAAAATAGAGTGGTACCAGTGGAAACGACAATACCAATACCTGTTGACCCAAAGGACCCAAACAAGGTGTTGAATGTGGGTTCGCAACTTAATGCGTCAATTCAGAATATCTTAATATCTTTTTTAAAGGCAAATTTGGATGTTTTTGCTTGGACTCATGCTGATATGTGCGGAATATCCCCGGAAGTTGCAGTACACGCTCTAAATATTGATCCAAAATTTACACCTGTGAAGCAGAAAAGGAGAACTCAAGGCCCAGAAAGGTCGGCAGCATTAAAAGAAGAAGTTGATCGGCTCATGGAGAATAATTTTATAAAAGAATCTACCTATCCGAATTGGGTTTCAAATCCAGTGCTGCTTAAGAAAGCCAACGGAAAATGGAGAGTATGCATCGATTTTTCAGATCTAAACAAGGCCTGCCCCAAAGACTGCTTCCCATTACCCAGAATCGATCAACTGGTAGACGGAACAGCGGGACACGAATTGTTATCTTTTATGGATGCTTACTCCGGATATAACCAGATCATGATGCATGAGCCAAATCAGGAGGACACGAGCTTTATCACCGACATTGGTCTTTACTGCTACAGAGTTATGCCCTTCGGGCTGAAGAATGCAGGGGCAACATACCAAAGACTTGTTAATGCTATGTTCAAACCGCAATTAGGCAAGACTATGGAAGTCTACGTCGATGACATGTTAGTAAAGTTTAAGAAAGAAGTGGATCACATAGAACACTTAGCGGACATGTTCGCAGTCCTCCGAAAATACAGAATGAAGCTCAATCCTTTGAAATGTTCATTTGGAGTGGAATCCGGCAAGTTTTTAGGTTTCATCGTGAGCGCTAGGGGCATTGAGGCTAGTCCATCTCAAATTACTGCATTAAAAGAAGTCAAAGCTCCTAGAACAAAGAAGGAATTGCAAAGTCTCAATGGAAAGGTCGCCGCCTTGAGTCGGTTCATTTCCAAAGCCACAGATAAATGCATCCCATTCTTTGACGCCCTAAAGAAAGGAAAGAAAAACTTCGATTGGAGTCCCGAATGCCAAAAAGCCTTTGATGAATTGATTCGCCATATGGAAACGCCTCCAATACTTTCTAGGCCTGGCGATGGCGAGGATCTTCTTATATACTTGGCAGTATCATCTCATGCTTTAAGTGCAGCGCTGATACGAGAAGACAAGAGGATTCAACATCCAGTTTACTATATCAGCAAAAGACTCACTGGGGCAGAGATGAATTACTCTAAGTTGGAAAAACTCGCCTATTGCCTACTAATTGCATCTAGGAAGTTGAGGCAATATTTTCAAGCTCATCCTATCAGAGTCCTCACTGATCAACCTTTAAAGCAAGTCCTGTTTCGCCCTGAGCCTTCGGGTCACCTTCTAAAGTGGAATATTGAACTCAGTCAGTATGACATCACTTATCATCCCCGAAAAGCAATCAATGGACAAGCTTTAGCGGATTTCATCGCAGAATTCACAGATAAGGGTAACAGTGAGGAGGAAACGGTCGACGATTCCCCAATCCAATGGAAGTTATATGTTGATGGTGCGAGAAACGACTACTGTTCTGGAGCCGGAGTTGTACTTGAGACCCCTGAAGGCCGATCATTATGCTATGCGCTAAGATTGGAATTTCCTTCAACAAGCAATGAAGCAGAATACGAAGCCCTTATCGCTGGCTTAAGAATTGCTAAAGAATTAAACATCCGAGCGTTACAGATATTCAGTTATTCTCAGCTTATTGTATGCCAAGTCAAAAAGGAATTCCAAGCAAAAGGGGGGAATCTGCCCGCCTACTTGTCAAAGGCTTGGGAACTCCTGGGTGATTTCGATCATTACATGATAAGTCACATTCCTCGAGAAGAAAACATGAAAGCAGATTCTCTCGCAAAGTATTCTAGCACAGGCGGAGCTCAATTTCTGGGGTTAACTCCAGTGGAGGTCCTGCCGACTCCTAGCATTGATGAGATGGACATTGATTGGATCATGAGCATGTCTCAAGAGCAAGAATCATGGATGACTCCGATAACAGAATATCTGCTCAATGGATCCTTACCAGGGAACTCAAAAGAACGACAAAAGCTACTGAGAAAAGCCTCTCGGTATATAATCCAGGATGGCCGATTATACAGACGGGGATTCTCAATGCCATTACTTCGATGTGTATCCAGGGAAGAGTCCAAAGCAATCCTAGCGGAGGTACAAGGAGGAGAATGTGGTGATCATTCAGGTGGCCAAACATTAGCAAAGAAAATTCTCCGATATGGATATTTTTGGCCAGAAATTAATCGAGATGCAGCAGAGTATTCCCGAAAATGTGATAGATGCCAAAGATTCGCCAAAATTCCTAGAGCTCCTTCCACTGAACTCACACAGATGGTCAGTCCATGGCCGTTTGCAATATGGGGGATAGACCTTGTAGGACCGTTACCAACTGCCAAATCTGGAATTAAATATTCCATTGTTGCTGTAGATTATTTTACTAAGTGGGCAGAAGCTGAACCACTGGCTACTATCACCTCAAAGAAGATGATAAGTTTTGTGACTAAAAACATCATTTGCAGATACGGTGTGCCTCAGAAAATAATTACAGATAATGGTACTCAGTTTGAAAGTGAAGAATTCCAAGATTTTTGCAAGCGATTCAAAATCCGAAAAAGCTTCTCAGCGGTGGCTCATCGGCAGGCAAACGGGCAAGTGGAAGCCGTGAATAAAATTATTAAGTCAACCATCAAAAAGCAACTTGAAAGAGCAAAAGGTGGTTGGGTCGATAAGCTACCACTGGCACTATGGGCATACAGAACCACTCACAAAACTGCGACTGGGCACACCCCGTTTTCATTAGCATACAGGTCAGAGGCAATGATTCCGGTAGAAATAGAGGTCCCTTCACATAGAAGAATCCATTTCAATCAAGCAGAAAACGAAAAGCTACAGCTTGAAGCGCTAGATCTCCTTGATGAAAAAAGAGATGAGGCTAATCTCAGAATTGCAGCTCATCAGCAAAGGATAGCCAGACATTTCAATTCCAAAGTTCGCCAACGCAGCTTTGAGATTGGAGACCTAGTCCTGAAGAGAATTATGATAGCGACAGGTGTGTTTGGGCCAAATTGGGAAGGACCATATGTCATAGGTCAGAAGCTTCTTGACGGCACATTCAAACTCACTACTGTTGAAGGAGATCAAATTCCAAGGGCATGGAACAGCAATCATTTGCGTCCATACTTTACTTGAAAATTTTGTTGAAATATTGTAAAAAGAATTATGAATGTATGATTCTTGTAATTGAAGGCAATTGTAAAACTGATGCAAGTAAATAATGAAAAAATATAAAGTGGATGTAGGCCCAATTTCCTGGCCGAACCACTAAAAATCTTGTGTTCCTTATTATTATTACATGTTTGCTTTATTTTCGATATAAAAAGTACATAGAATGTATTGCTGAAATGTCAATTTAAATTTTTGCAGACAATGGAAGTGAAACTTGCACATAATAAGACCAAGTGATTCTCGCCGAATTTCAAGTCACAAAAGCTCCGAATTCAAATCCTAGATAGGAAATACTTCAATTGAACGGCCTATGATTTCGACAGAAACGGGCCTTTGATAATAAATTGAGATCCTTTGAACGAACAAACATCCAATTAAGAAGCTGATGCTCGTTCTCACAAACTTGCCTGACAATGAAGTACACTTCCTTGGATTAAACAAGTTACTTGTAAAAAAAAAAAAAAAAAAAAAAAAAAAAAGAGGATCGCTACAAAGGCATAAGCAAGTGGACAAGGGAACAACCAAAGCCATCATCGGCAGCACAAGTCCTCTTCGGAGGCACAACTCTTCGGAGGAAAAAGACCTCTAATGGGTCATACGCCACAAAAAAGAAAGTTCTCTACTCAACAAAAAAGATTGGAGGAGTCATGACCCTTCAACCATGAGAGAGTAACTTCCAGGCGATGAAAACCCTCTCTGAGGCACATTTCACCAAGAGTTGAAGTGTAACAGCCGCTCTTCGGAATTTCACTTCACCAAAGTTGAAATGCAAACAAAATAAAAGCCCTCTTCGGAGGCCCATTTCACCAGGAGTTGAAGTGTTACGACCGCTCTTCGGAATTTCACTTCACCAGAGTTGAAATGCAAACAAAATAAAGACCTCTTCGGAGGCACATTTCACCAGGAGTTGAAGTGTAACATCCGCTCTTCGGAATTTCACTTCACCAAAGTTGAAATGCAAAACAAAATAAAGACCTTTCTGGAAGTCCACGTTTCACCGAGATTGAAATAAAACTTCCAAGTGTTGAAACGTGAAAAGGCTTTCTTCGAAGGCACAACTCTTTGGAGGTACACGTTTCACCAAGATTGAAATAAAACTTCCAAGTGTTGAAACGTGAAAAATCCCTCCTCAGAGGTACAACCCCCTCCCGGGGACACAATAAAAAAGAAAGACCTCTTCGGAAGCCCACGTTTCACCGAGATTGAAATAAAACTTCCAAGTGTTGAAACGTGAAAAGGCTTTCTTCAAAGGAACAACTCTTTGGAGGTACACGTTTCACCAAGATTGAAATAAAACTTCCAAGTGTTGAAACGTGAAAAATCCCTCCTCAGAAGTACAAATTTCTATTTAAAAAAAAATCCTCATCAAGGGAATACTTTAACTTTCAAAGGAAGAGTGATTTACCTATTCTAGAAAATAACCTTCCTCAAAAAAAAAAAGGAGGAAAGTTAAAGTACCCTTCAGAGGCCCGCTTTACCACATAGAAGAATTCACTTGGCAAAATGCGTACATAAGCAAAAGAAAAAAAAAGTGATTTCTTCGAAGGCAAAGCATAAAAACTTATATGAAGGAAGTTGTACTCTACGAAAAATTTCTTCAAGAATGAAGTAATTATTCTTCAGAAAATGAGAGTGCAAGTCCCCTCAAAGTATAAAATATTGCAGCAAGCTTATGGTATGGGGGCAACATGGTATAGTTACATACAAAATTGTATAGCTACATCGGTAAAATACGCTCAAACAACATACCACAAGTCCACCGCAATATCATATAAATAAACTTGTGCAAAAATGAATAATAAATGCATTCTCAAATTCAAACAAGAGTCTGTACAAATAAAGGATCATTTTATTCAATTGCAGATACAGGTTTCAAAATTAAAAAGCAGGGGCCGATGCCTGCACAACATCCGACCATTACACAAAAAAGGAATCAAAAAGCCCGAAGCCCGACTCTTCACTTCTTCTTACCGCATTTGGACCCTTTGCCCGGCCGAATGATTAGCTTTTCAGGTCTATCTATAGGCATAAGGGAAGAAGGAGAGGGAGGTGCAACCGGTGCAACTTCCGGTTCTTCTTCAGTAGCAATGATTTTCTTCCCCCTCCTCTTCGATGTTCCATGCTTCTTTCTTCTCTTCGAAGAAGACTCACTCCCTGGAGTAACAAGAGCGGACAAAACTACGTCATCAGAAGGAGTCCGCTCCGGAGAGATCTCGCCTCCTTCAAGTCCCTCGTCTTTCTGCTCTTGTGAAGCGATAGGGTCATCCAAGCCATGAAGAGCCTCAATTTGCTCCTCTTGTGACCCGGGCTGTGAAGCAGAAGGAGGAGTCACCTGAAGAGACGGAGGAGGGATAACCGGAGGAGGTGAAGTCTGCACAGCACTTGGTGTTTCAACTGCAGAAGAAGAGAAATTAAAAATATTAGTATCTCCCCAAAAGAAGGGAGATATGGGTTCGTCGAGATTCAAGAAATAATCGAGAAGCTCATCAAACTTTTGAGGAGCAAGCAAGCGATCCACCCGAATCGGACCAATGTCAAAATTACCTGAAGATGTTTGCTTCGTTAGTTCAATCTCATAATTTTGAGCCCCGATATCCTCCAAAGCCTCATCATCGGTAGGGGTAATTACCCCGGTTCTTGTAGGAGGCAGCGAATGAGCACTGGAACCTGTGATGTCAACTTCAGAAGAAACTAAAGGACGTTCAGAAGTGGTAGGTGGTATTTCTTTTTCAGAACGTTTCCCTTCCGCCATTCCGGCCCGCACTCTGGCGAGTTGCTCTTTTCCCTTGGCAAGAGCGGCGCGGGCATCATCATCAAGATAATGCTCTTCAAGAGCTGACTCAGCGTAGACCTTTACCACCGAGCATATCGAGTGCTGCCTCCCAAACTTCAGCTAGTTTAATTTCATACTTAGGGCCTAGAAAGGCAAGGCTGCCACGCCCCAAAATGCTGTGCAGATAAAAATCAAATAATGTGGAGCCAATGTCAGCTTTGGTTGCTTGATGGGCCTCTTCGGCCGCAAGTTTACCAGCAACAGCCTCGTCACGCTCCTTTTCGGCCATAGCAAGTCGAGCTTTTAACATCTCTATCTCCAAGCTTTGAGAGCCGGTCTGTTCTCGCAGTTGTAAAGTTTCAGCGCGATATTCTTCTATGACCTTCTCCTTGTGTGTAAGCTTATCTTCGACTGCCCTTTGACTGGCATGCGCATCTCGTACTTGTTGCTGAAGCATGCTCTCCTTTTGAGAATAGAAAGTAGATGAAGTAGCTAATTCTTCCTTAAGCTTTTCTACTTCCGCTTCCAGCTTTTCATTATAGGAAGCAATACTTCTCATTTCGGCGTCATGCTGTTCGAGAGTCTTCTGCCACTCAGCCTTATCGTTCTCCATTGTGAGCATGGCCTCGAGATTGGCTCGGTTAACCCTCTGAAGCTCGTCGACAAGTTTTTGCCAGTTCGACATTCTTTCAATATCGGTCCTGACAGTATCAAGATTTCGCAGCATAGCCGATTTGTCGAGAGGAACCAAGTCGAGATCAAATCGAACCCCTCTCAGGCACCACTGAGGGAATCGACTTTGAAGAGTGGGAGGACCTTGCCCAACTTGGTATGCGGGCCGGTTGATGATTGTTTGAATGTCGGAACGAACAGGGGCAGGAGATTGAGCAGGAACATTTTGAGAAACTGTCGGCATTGTTTCTTCAGTAAGTTTAGCCCGCTTGCTAGAAGAATCGTCCATGTGACCTTTACCTCTCTCATCGTGAGTCTTTCTTTTTTGGGTATCATCATCTCTGTGGGGAGGGTCATGTCTTTCTTGTTCTCTTCGATGACGTTCTTCATATGCTCGTCTCTCGTCTGCTTTCCTGATGGCCCTCTCTTCATCGGATTCTCTGTAAGAGGGGAGGTGACGCCTATAATCATATTGGCTACGCCTCCCGTAGCGCTGGAAATCATCATAGTATGAGCTGCTGCGCCCCATTGGAGAATCTGGAATAAAAATAATAAGCTTTAGAAATCTTTAAAGTATAAGAAGATGAATGCGTAGAAGTGCTGAAAAATCCTAAGTGTTGTGTAACGTGTAAGCTACATGCATCAAGTTACAGACCACTCTGTGGAGTAGAGGTAGTGACAACTTGAGTAGAAGGGGTTGACATTTGTTGTAGAGAAGATGTCGCCTCAATTATAGAAGAGATAGTTTTGGAAACATCATCCCTAAAAAGTTCTTGAGAAGTGACCATTATGTCACTTAAACTCCCAAAAATATCAACTCCAAGATCAACGTTCTTATCAGTATGAGGAAGGGACTCCTCTTCTTCAGTTATGGGGGCAAGTGCAGGCTTTTCAGACGGCTCCGCATCATCCCTTGGAGTGGAACATTTTACTAGTGAAGTTTCTATAGAGGTTCCCCCCCGCATGTGCTCTTTAATAGAGACCGGGGCATCAGGAGTTTTCATCGGAGAATCGGGAACTTCAGTCGGAACTTCATGAAGTTGAGTAGAACGGGAAGAATGTAAAAGCTCAAACCGATGAAGAAGTTCATCTGTCAATAGAAATTTTGCGCTCCTCTCTTCAGCAGCCACAATGCTTAGCCTTTCAAAGACTGGTTTATGACTGAAATCTCTAGAAGGAGGAGGAAGTGCTGTAAAAATAAGGAATGGAATCATCATCTAGCAATACGAACCATGAAAAACTTAAAATGAAATTGAAGAAAGAAGGGAAAAAGGATCTCACTTCCTATTCTCCAGTCTGCGTAAAATCCTGCGGGGCAACGAATATAGAAGAATTGATTCAAAAAACCATGTGCACTCTCCGGCAAATCCAAAATTAGTTTATGGTTCCTCGCACCTCTTACAAGTACAATCGAAGGGTGGCCTTGTTCTTCGCAAAAGTGCACAGATAACAGATTTCTTCAAAACTCATAAGACGGTCAAGAGTTCTCCTGAACAGAACGCACAATCCCATCAAAATGGCATAGCCATTGGGATGCAGTTGGAAAGGAGAGATCGTCAGTCGAAGAAGGATTTGTTGAAGAAATTCATTAAAGGGAGGAATTACTCCACTTAAGCACATTTGGCGATTAATGGCAACAAAACCGGAAGGTGGTCTATCAGCAAAATCATTTGGTCCAGGGAGTAAAACTTCTGCCTCGGCAATGCCAAATTGAACGCATAATTGATTAAGCACCCGCTGTTTCAGAAGGGTAGGAATTCTTTCCGGAGGGTTCTCTAGTGGAATAGCAATCGGAGGAGCCCCTTCGACGTGTTCTATCATCTCTTCTTGTTGAGACGTCATTCTATACAAGCAACTGGATGTTCAGATGTGAAGGTGCACGTTTCCTAAAAGTGTGTAGTGTTGTGCAAAACTAATAAAAATAACAAGCAAAATAACTGAAATTAAACTAATTGACAACTGATTGATTGTGAGATTTCAGGACTTGTTAATTTAAAACTCGAGTGCAGTGTTAATTCAAACAAAATTTTGGCTTTGCTTTAACACTTCATTTGAGTCGGTTGATTCACAGCATTTCACTCACACAGTTCATTTAAGTTGATTATTCTTTATCGACTAATCTGTCATTCGATGTGGGCGGTCAGTGACAGTATATTCGTCCCATTTTTCTGCAAATGTTATGTTTAAATAGGTTGTTAAATTAAAAGTTAGAGCAATCTGCAAAGGAATGTAATGAATTTCAAATGATTCAAGTCCAAGCAGTTCAATCAAATTCTCTCAAGATTTTACAAGTCATAGGTCATCCAGACTATCCCCTGCGACTGAGCATAGGTCAAGGCTATATTAGGTCGCATCGTGCAAGTTAAAGTGGTTCAAAGCAATGCAGATTTGTTCAAGTCCTAGCTCGGGCACGACCTAAAGCCTATCGCAAAAGAGTTAGGTCGTTAATTTGTTAAGTCGTGCTGCTTGGAATTCATGTGCAAATTTGTCAAGTCCTAGGTCGTCTGGTGACCTAACCTAGGTCGGGGTTAACTTAAGTCGCTCAATGCAAATCTGTTCATGTCCTAACTCGGCCGCGACCTAAAGCTTATGTCGCAAAAGATAGGTCGTTGATGTGTTAAGTCCCTATGCAGTCATTCAAAGGTGATAAGTTGCTAAGCTGTTAGGTCGTTCGGTTCAAAGTTCATGTGCAAACCATCCAAGTACTAGGTCGGCAGCGACCTAACTTCTGTGCCACAGGAATTTAAGTCTAAGGTCGGCCGCGACCTAAAATCAATGCCGCAAGAACTTAGGTCATTACAAAGTTAGATCGCTAAGAAGTTAGGTCACATGGTTAGTATTCAAGCAGACAGCCCTAAGGTCGATCCTCCACTCACACGCTGCCACATCATCTCCTCCATTACCCGTGTAGCTGAGAATCCATTAACCCGTTAACCCATCGGAACCCTCCTCATCTCTTCCAAATTTGCAAGCCAACTAGTTCGAAACACCATAATTCGCCATCTTCCTCCTACATCGTCACGAATTACCCAAGAATCCAACCCAAATCGTCTCAAATCCACCGTACATCTGATGTATTGCCATATTCAGAAGAATCACCACGATAACTCAATCAAAAGGTTAGTCGACTCATGACTTATGGGAAAACGCAGCATACGGAAATGTATTAAGAACGACAAGTGGAATATTCGCGGTTTGATGATGGATGTGGTCGAATGTTGATAAAATTCACTTACGCAATCTGATGATGGAAAAGAATGAAGATTGAGCTGATCGGAATCGCCCTCGAGAAGTTCAAAAGCTTGTTAATGGTAGAATGGACGCTGAAGCAAATGAAGAAGGGAAGGAGCGACCTACGGTATTTATATTCAGGGGTAGTGGTACACGAATCGACAGCATGCGACCTAATCCTCTCTCTAAGTCGTCTATGACCTAACGACCCTCCAGAGCATGAGTTAATGAAATCGAAGCACGCGACCTATAGCTTGGTCACATACTTCGAGGGGCAAATGTTAACTCCCCACTGCTAGCGACCTAACTAATGAAGCGACCTAGAAGTAGTTGCGACCTAAGGAGACCACGACCTAAAAAATAGCGGCGACCTAAAGGTTATAACGACCTAAGAAGACTCCACGACCTAAAAATGGCTCGACCTAAAAAGGAGAACGACCTAAAGATGCTTCGCGACCTAAAGGAGGTCGCGACCTATGAAGCTCCGCGACCTAACAGAGAGCTGCGACTTAAGGAAGGCTGCGACTCAGAAGATGTTTCGACCTATCAAGCTTCGCGACCTAACAGAGAGTTGCGACCTAAGAAGTAGGAATGCTTCGCGACCTAAGGGAAGTCACGACCTAAAGACTCCAGTTATAACTATAAGAAAAGTACTCACGACCTTGGATAGGTCGCTAATGACCTAAATACCTGAGTAAAGAAGTTACCTATACTGTGCCGCAGGGGGATAGGTCGCTCGCGACCTAGGACTTGTACAAATCAGCATGTGTGTTCTTATGAAAGAGAAAACAGTGCATCTTAGGCCAGCCACGACCTACGACCTAACTTAGGTCGGTCACGACCTACGACCTAACTCCAAAAATGCCTATAAATACGACCCTAGTTTCAACTAGCGGAGGACTTTTGGCTCATTCATTTCAAGCGCCGTTACTCTGCTGCATTCTGAACTACTTCAACACCTTCAAGGAACTTCACGAAGAAATCAAACATGTCTAACATGTGTTCAAAGATTTGGATCGACATTGAAGTTTAGGCTACTTGTCCTAAGTCACTTGAAACTCAAAGTGTGTTGTAATCAAAGTGTAACTGCATTGACTTGTAATCAAATCGTCAATAAAGATATTCAAAGTGGACGTAGGCTCTCTCTTAAGCCGAACCACTATAAAATTGCTGTTGTTTACTGTTTTTTCACTATTATCTGCTTATAATCTGTTCCCGAGCTATCGGGTGGTGCTTTCACAATCTCACTTCATACACCGGGGTGTTAGCGTTCAAATTTTAGCGTTAACACCTGGGTTGTAACAACCCGATATTTTTCAGCCATTCGCATCCGCACATGTCGGACTTGAATTGCTCAAAATACCGCGTTGTAAATAAATTTGGAGCAAATGAAATACAATCACAGAATCACAGACATATAACAAACAGAATACCTCGTAGCGGAATATAAAATACATAGTAGTTCATGAAGCTACTACGGCAGAGTCTCAAACCAAATACATAATACAGTCTGAAAACAACATAATAGAAATCCCAAATACAGAGAAGTTCACTAATACATGAGATAAACTAGAATAGCTGAAACAGAAAGTAGGTATAAATGTAGATAAGCAGAAACTCCAGCAAAGACCAGCTCCAGAAAGAGAATCCAAAGCTGTGAATACTCAGGCTGACCCGAGCGTAAAGTAAAACACAAAACACTCGAGTCAGGACAATATATACTTATATAATGTAAACCAACTCAAGTGAACTGTAGTAGAAATGCACAATAACTTAAAGGATGCTTGGGATCACCCATCCTTTAAGAATCAGTTAAACTATAAATTAATTACATCCCGTGGTTAAAATTTCAAAATGGTATTTTATACTTCAAAATCAAATGTAATTTCAAAATTCAATATCATTCAAAATATCATATCTTCCAAACCACATTCATTTTTATTTAATTTAAATACCATTACAAAACACATTTCAAAATAGTTTATATTTCGAAACAAATTACTTCATTTTAAAGCATAAAAATGAAGTTATTATATTTAACAATTAAATTATTAAATTTACAAAATTTTAGTCTTTCAAAATTCGTTTATCCTCTTAATTTATTAAAACAGATGAAAATTCAACTTTCGCAGCATTTAGAAACTGCTACAGAAAGTTACATTCAAAACAGTTCAATTTAACAAAAGATAGCTTTTAAAAATGCTGTAATAGGGTTACATTAGTTTCAAATAAAACTTAGTTAAAGTCAACAATTATAGCATTTACAAAAATGCTATAATAACCTTTAATTAAACTTAGCCATTTGGTTCATTATTACCAACTACAGCATTTACAAATGCTGTATTATCATTTACATTAAAATTAATAGCATTTCAGAAATGCAGTTAATTAACTTCAAGTATTCAATATCATTTCACAAACAATTATATTTTTATTTAAATCATCTTTAGCTTATAAAATCATATAATTTCACTTTTAAAACAGTCATTCAAATACCCTTATATTCATGATTTTATAAAGTTAAATCTCCATTCAAAAATCAAAATTTAATAATAATTCACTTATTAAATTCCAACATTAAATTTTAAATTCATTAAATTAAATTTAACTTAACATTTAAGTTTAAAATTTTCAAACATAACTTAATTTCATTTTTATTTACTTAACTTAAAATTCACTTTTAAGCCAAATTCACAAATTTCCAATTTTAGCTATATTTTCAAATTTCAACCTAAATATTCATTCATTTCATATTTTAGCTTTATTCAAAAATCATTGATATATTATAAAATCATTTTTAAATTCATTTAATTCAAAATATCATAAATTTATCATATTTTCATATTTAATTTAAATTCCATTTATCACCAAATTCTAGTTTCCAAAATAACTTACATTCCAAATTTTCTAACTTTACCATTTATTTATTTCACTTATAAATTTTCAGAAAATCAATAATGCTTTAAAAAAATCATTTTTAATCAAATTTAAATCAAAATATTATAATATTTACATTTCTAAAATAATTAAAAAAATTTAGAAAAACATATTTTAACAACGGGTCTGTATTTCATTTTCTTGCCTAGATGAAGTGATACGGGTAATATATCATTTCAACCCGTAATTTACAAAGAAAACCGGGTTTGATCATTTCAAACCCGCAATCCCAAGTAAAAGAAAATAAATGAAAATCATTCAGTCCTATCATTTCAGCCCATAACGATTTTCTCCTATTCTAAATTCCGTTCGGGTATGTATCATTTCAACCCATAGTGATTCTAGTCTACAGGGAACTTGCAGTGTGATAAATTGATGAAAATAACAGAATAGCATGAAATAACAGTAACATATGGTATAACAAGTGTAAATATAGGTGTGAACTTCATATCAATGTAATATAGCAGTTATAACAGGATGATATGCATTTACAGATTCAGGTGATGTCAGTTTATCACTACATAAGTACATATTAGTCTGGTGAGATTTACTCACTGTTTTGAGCTGATGACACAACGACGAATTGCACAACGGGATCTACACAAGCACAAAAGCACGATACAAATACGAAATGGAGGAGCCAATGATTAATTCCCTTGAATACAAATCAAACAAACAATATAATAATTATAAGGTTTCAGACCAAAAATACGATAAACGATGCTAGAAATTAAGGAACAACAATTAATCAAACACTTGCACTTGCTTCCACCATCACTATGCTCAGCCTATAGGGTGATAAGGTACTGCCATGGGGTGTATTTGGTCAGGTATGGGTCATATATGGTCGGCCTAGCAAGGGTAGTGAAGGTATGGAAGTTGCTATGTATGAAAATACAAGTACAAGGCAAACAAGTGGATTTTTGTGCAATTTCAAGCATCGGGCAAGGTTACAAATGGCATGGCCAGACTTACTGGAGGCTAGGAGATGGTGTGGCAGTGGTTTTGGTTCAGGTATGAGCTGGAGAAGGTGGTGCAAAGGGCGGCTAAGGGTGTGGTGAAGTGGTGGAAGTTACAAGGTGTGAATACAAAGGGTTTAAGGCAAATAAGTGGCTTTTGTGCAACCATGGCTCAACCAAAGGGCCATTGGGCTCGGCCCCTACAAGGTAAAGGTCAGGTGGGGTCTGGAGTGTCGGCCAAAGGTGGTGGAGGGACTGGTGGTGGCGGCCAAGGAGGTGGTTTAGGTGAAAAATGAAGGGTATGTGCATAAATGGTTCGGCTAGGCTGAACAAGTGGAGTGTTTGCATAAACTTTGGTGGATCTAGTCATAGATGACCACGGCATGGCTTGGTCAGTGGGCTGGAGCAGATGGTGACCTGATGTGGTGATGGTGGAGGCGGCTATGGTGGTGGAGGAGCAAGGCCGAACCTATGATGAAGAAGAACAAGTGTAAAAACCATGAATTCAAGCATAAACAAATGGAAAAAAGGAAATAAAGTTTACCAAACTTTCTTCAAAAGCTATGGCCTAAATTTTTTGAGGAAATGAGAGAAAAATGAAGCAAGTGAATGAGAAATGAGGGTGGCAGCTGATAGAATGAAGAGATATGGCCATTTGAGTGAAAAGAAACGTTAAAATGTGAAAAGGTGGGAAAATCAAAAGGCATAGGAAACAAAAGGTCACAAACCCTTTCAATTTACCTTTTATTATTTATATAAATTTATGTAGCTGAAATAATAATAATATCAGATAATATTTCGAAATTTTCAACCAATATACAAATATATATAATATTTATCAATTATGTAAAGTAAAATTAAGGAAAATAGTTAAAACAGTGAACTAGACTAGCAAAATTTGAAGTTAAATGAAATAATTTTTAGAAAATTCATATAAGCTTGTAAAGTATTTTTAAACATAAATAATAACATAAAATACAAATATATTCACAAAATAAATATTTAAAATTTAATTTAAATATAAAATTATAATGCAGAAAATAGCAGAAAATGGGAAAACAGCCCTTAAAAATAGGAAATCAACACAGTAATTTTTAGAAAAATTCTATTATTATTTTAAAAATATTTAGAGATGAATTTTCACAAATAAAACAAATTTAAAATAAAATAAAGAAATTTAAAAATGAAGAAAATGGCAGAAAATTAGAAAACAACCTTTAAAAATAGGAAATAAATACGGTAAATTTTGGAAAAATTATATTATCATTTTAAAAATGTTTAAAAATGATATCACACAAATAAAAAAAATTTAAAATAATTTCAAAATGAAATAAAGTCAAATTTAAATATATAGTCAAAATCTAGGGTTGTTACACTCTCCCCCACTCAAATCTTTTCGTCCTCGAAAAGGAAGGAAGCGGAGAAACAACAAGAAAGAGCAATAGGTTGGAATGCATCCCCGAAAGAAGGTAGGGAAAAAAAGATAGCTAGGAGGTAAAGCGGGTTGAAAGACAAGGATGAACCATTATTTGAACCACTATACATTTCATTTTTTTTTTTGTGATGAATAGTCATTTGATTCAAATCTGATGGTTCAAAGTAAACAATATTTAAAACATTTTAAATTTTTAGAAGGGAAAATAACTGATCAAAATATTCTTTATATAGTACTTTATTAAAATACTTTTATAACTCGATGTCTTAACAAGTTTACTTTCGTTCCTGCAGACTTTGGCTATGCGTTGATCAGGCGCAAAGCTAGAATTCTCCAAGTACTTAGTATACTTGTTTCAACACCCAGTGAAAATAATGAAAACACTTTTAAAAACAGATATGGAAAGTACAATCCAAACAAATCAACCAAACCGAAACAGTTGTCTAACCATGAATCGCAGATACACAATGGTTACGCCTGGATCCCCCAGGAAACAATCCGTATCCGTAAACTTTCTCAGCCCTGCGAGTTACGCCATGATGACGAGTAGAATGCAGGATACACAATGGTTACGCCAGGATCCCCCAGGAAACAATCCGTACCCCTAGGCAAGACTCAGCCAGGCACTTGCGCTACTCTTCGCGACCTACACAGATTGCAGGATACACAATGGTTACGCCTGGATCCCCCAGGAAACAATACGTACCCGTAGGCAAGACTCAGCCAGGCAGTTGCGCTATGTAGTCGCGACATAAGACCACGGGGATCGCCGTGGAAATCGATGGACACTCGAGTATCATATCCGGAAAACCCAAATCAAAGAGAGAGAATAATATCGATAGAATGAATCCACAGTGTGGCCACAAAGCGGATATCAAGCAGAAGGCACTTTCCATATCTTTACTTCGAAAATATGTATCATATAGTACCCTTCAAAATCACTTTCAAATATCATACTTATATAAAGTCCATTTTATATAAGATTTCATTTCAAATCAAATACTTTTCAAAATACTAGTATATCAAATCACACTTATATACATTTCGATTATATAGGATTTCACTTTTCAAAATTTGGGTACCCTTTCAAATCAACAGTTCCAATTCAACAGTTTACTTATACAAATCATTTTTATATAAGTTCGATAGCTCCCAAATCAAGTATTTAATAAAACAAGGTTCTAAATTTCAAACCATTTCGATATCAAATAAAATTTTAAAACTATATATGATGTCACCAAATCATTTCTTTCAAGTTATACATATTCAGTTTCAAAATTTCTTAAAACAATAGGTTTAGAAAATAATCCAAATTTCCAAATCAACAAAATTTAAGTCAAATAAATCCATTTCAATTTCAAACATGTATTCACTTCAAAAGTCATAATACTTTCAAAGTTATGAATCTTTCGAAACTAAAATACTTGAAATCATTACACTTTGAAAATCATAACATTTAGACATCATGCATTTGAAATCATAAAACATACCCTTAATTCTTTTCATTTCAATTTTTTTTCAATTAAACCAAAATCTAAAATTTTCAATTTTAATTCAATTCAAACCATCAGTTTCAATTTAGTTTTCCAACAAAACCATTTCAAATATTATCAATTTCAAATACAGACTTGATTTACAAAATAAACTATTAAATCTTAAATATGTTTCAAGGCTTAAATATACCATATTTCAAAAATAAATTTCATAATTTCATATATCTCAAATTTTACTTCATTATTACTTAGATATGTCATTATTTCACAACATTACATTCGATCGCTCGCTTGATCACACAAGCTCGCTTTCGAACTAGTATTGTCCATTCGACTTCCTTAATGCGGACTTCGATATGGTTTCTTCACTAGAAGCCATCAGTCTCCTTGCATAGCAATATACTATGATAGAGAATTCTAGAATCAAGCCCAAAATCCATATCAAATGTTCGCCATCAAGAATCAAATGAAAAATCCTAACATGAACTGGTGTAATTCACCTCGAACTTGTGTACTCAAACTTGGATCAAATTAATTATGCGAATAAAACAACGTACGTACAACTTATGTAACTATTCCAACTTGTTAAATAAATAGTTTTATAAAGATGTTACTAAGTTAAAACATTTAAAACCAAAATTTTCTCAAACATTTGATGACTAATTTTTATCCAAAACATTTCAAAACTAAATTTCATATTAGTATAATTCAAAATAGTCTTATTTATTTACTTAACAAAACAATTTCAACTTATAAAAAAAAACCATATTATTTCATACTTGAAACATACAAACTAAACTTATATTCTTTATCAAATACCTTATACCTTTCAAAAAAAAATTTAGCTTTGAAAAAATTAACCTTGATTTGGAAGTGCTCGAATCTTAAAATAGTCGAAGAAGTCATATTTTCAATCCAAGAGTTGAAAATCAACACTAAATCAGTAAATCAATTTCAAAAGTTAGGTTTCAAAATCTGAAACTCGAGAACTGAACACCGGCTTACTTTAAATCTTTTCAAATATATATACATATACGGATCTATCTTTCGAATATCAAACCATACTTTGAAATCTGAAATCAAAATTGGTTTCACGAAATCACTCGCACAGCAAAGCTACTAGAGTGGCCTCTCCCTCACTCGGAAACTCGAAAATCAATGTCGATGATGCATGCATTTGTCATCGAAATTATTTTCCAGCGACATAAGTGAGTTCTGGACTTCAATTAACTTTGAAAAACTTCTTTGAAATTCCTTCGAAATCATTGAAATTCATTCGAATACATTTGAAACATTTCTTATTTGAAAAAAAAAAATATCTTTAAATCATATTATTATTATATATTTTCCAAAATCTTAAAACCGATTTCAAAACACCGGAATTCGATTGCTCGAAATTCAAATTCAAAACCCTTCAGTTATAAATCATTTTTGTATAAATCAAGTTCTTATAAAATTTTCAAAATTTCAAATTCTTTCAAAATTTAAAATTGTCATTTTGAAAGGTATATAGTCCTTATCGAAAACATTTCACTTTTATATATAAAAATATGGCCATCCTTAATAATTTCGATGTATGCACAATTTCAAAATACAACCAAATACAAATTTCCAAAGGATGATTCAGGGAAGGATTTCAAACAAACAAAGATTCAAAATTAGAGGGACTCTAATCAAATTGAGTTCTAGTTCGAAGATAAACTCAAACGAAGATGAGATAATTTAATTACCAAATAGAGGATAGATAAGCCTATATAAATCGCGGGCGAACTTAACCGGTCACCCGAGACTTTAGGAATATATTCAATACAGAAATCTAAGGCAAATCGACCTTCGATCGCCAGAGAATAGAATCCGGGTAGAGCAGGAGATAGATAGCATCGACATCAGAGGATAAAAAAATCTTCAGTGAATCAATGCCAATTGTAAAGGAGTTTCACCCCTTTACAAATCATTCAAAGATTTACGGAATCATCGCTCTTTAGAGAGGTCATTCCAAAGTAGAGTTACAAATGCTCCAAAATTAAAAGGAAAAATGGGGAAAACAAGACTGGATTCCAGAACAAGTGGGAGTGTTCCAAAGTTCATGGAATCCTAGTCGATAAGAATCTTAACCAAAAGATTTCTAACAAGGTGGATAACGAAGAGATGAAGTTTAGAAAATCTTGATTTCAAAATAAGAAAATTTTTATACCAAAATAATCTTTGAAAATCCTTTAAAAATCTTTTTTAAAAATCGTTTTATACTTCGAAAATACGTTCTCTCACAAAGAAAGGATCCTGAGATTGATTTCACTCATTCTAGGGTATTTCTACCCTATCTCTAATGAGTTTTTGCTCCGCAGGCTAAGGTTTGCCTAAAAACCTAAGCTCTGATACCAACTGTAACAACCCGATATTTTTCAGCCATTCGCATCCGCACATGTCGGACTTTAATTGCTCAAAATACCGCGTTGTAAATAAATTTGGAGCAAATGAAATACAATCACAGAATCACAGACATAGAACAAACAGAATACCTTGCAGCGGAATATAAAATACATAGTAGTTCATGAAGCTACTACGGCAGAGTCTCAAACCAAATACATAATACAGTCTGAAAACAACATAATAGAAATCCCAAATACATAGAAGTTCACTAATACATGAGATAAACTAGAATAGCTGAAACAGAAAGTAGGTATAAATGTAGATATGCAGAAACTCCAGCAAAGACCAGCTCCAAAAAGAGAATCCAAAGCTGTGAATACTCAGGATGACCCGAGCGTAAAGTAAAACACAAAACACTCGAGTCAGGACAATATATACTTATATAATGTAAACCAACTCAATTGAACTGTAGTAGAAATGCACAATAACTTAAAGGATGCTTGGCATCACCCATCCTTTAAGAATCAGTTAAACTATAAATTAATTACATCCCGTGGTTAAAATTTCAAAATGGTATTTTATACTTCAAAATCAAATGTAATTTCAAAATTCAATATCAATCAAAATATCATATCTTCCAAACCACATTCATTTTTATTTAATTTAAATACCATTACAAAACACATTTCAAAATAGTTTATATTTCGAAACAAATTACTTCATTTTAAAGCATAAAAATGAAGTTATTATATTTAACAATTAAATTATTAAATTTACAAAATTTTAGTCTTTCAAAATTCGTTTATCCTCTTAATTTATTAAAACAGATGAAAATTCAACTTTCGCAGCATTTAGAAATTGCTACAGAAAGTTACATTCAAAACAGTTCAATTTAACAAAAGATAGCTTTTAAAAATGCTGTAATAGGGTTACATTAGTTTCAAATAAAACTTAGTTAAAGTCAACAATTATAGCATTTACAAAAATGCTATAATAACCTTTAATTAAACTTAGCCATTTGGTTCATTATTATCAACTACAGCATTTACAAATGCTGTATTATCATTTACATTAGAATTAATAGCATTTCAGAAATGCAGTTAATTAACTTCAAGTATTTTATATCATTTCACAAACAATTATATTTTTATTTAAATCATCTTTAGCTTATAAAATCATATAATTTCACTTTCAAAACAGTCATTCAAATACCCTTATATTCATGATTTTATAAAGTTAAATCTCCATTCAAAAATCAAAATTTAATAATAATTCACTTATTAAATTCCAACATTAAATTTTAAATTCATTAAATTAAATTTAACTTAACATTTAAGTTTAAAATTTTCAAACATAACTTAATTTCATTTTTATTTACTTAACTTAAAATTCACTTTTAAGCCAAATTCACAAATTTCCAATTTTAGTTATATTTCCAAATTTCAACCTAAATATTCATTCATTTCACATTTTAGCTTTATTCAAAAATCATTGATATATTATAAAATCATTTTTAAATTCATTTATTTCAAAATATCATAAATTTATCATATTTTCATATTTAATTTAAATTCCATTTATCACCAAATTCTAGTTTCCAAAATAACTTACATTCCAGATTTTCTAACTTTACCATTTATTTATTTCACTTATAAATTTTCAGAAAATCAATAATGCTTTACAAAAATCATTTTTAATCAAATTTAAATCAAAATATTATAATATTTACATTTCTAAAATAATTAAAAATTATAGAAAAACATATTTTAACAACGGGTCTGTATTTCATTTTCTAGCCTAGATGAAGTGATACGGGTAATATATCATTTCAACCCGTAATTTACAAAGAAAACCGGGTTTGATCATTTCAAACCCGCAATCCCAAGTAAAAGAAAATAATTGAAAATCATTCAGGCCTATCATTTCAGCCCATAACGATTTTCTCCTATTCTAAATTCCGTTCGGGTATGTATCATTTCAACCCATAGTGATTCTAGTCTACAGGGAACTTGCAGTGTGATAAATTGATGAAAATAACAGAATAGCATGAAATAACAGTAACATATGGTATAACAAGTGTAAATATAGGTGTGAACTTCATATGAATGTAATATAGCAGTTATAACAGGATGATATGCATTTACAGATTCAGGTGATGTCAGTTTATCACTACATAAGTACATATTAGTCTGGTGCGATTTACTCACTGTTTTGAGCTAATGACACAACAACGAATTGCACAACGGGATCTACACAAGCACAAAAGCACGATACAAATACGAAATGGAGGAGCCAAGGATTAATTCCCTTCAATACAAATCAAACAAACAATATAATAATTATAAGGTTTCAGACCAAAAATATGATAAACGATCCTAGAAATTAAGGAACAACAATTAATCAAACACTTGCACTTGCTTCCACCATCACTATGCTCAGCCTATAGGGTGATAAGGTACTGCCATGGGGTGTATTTGGTCAGGTATGGGTCATATATGGTCGGCCTAGCAAGGGTAGTGAAGGTATGGAAGTTGCTATGTATGAAAATACAAGTACAAGGCAAACAAGTGGATTTTTGTGCAATTTCAAGCATCGGGCAAGGTTACAAATGGCATGGCCAGACTCGCTGGAGGCTAGGAGATGGTGTGGCAGTGGTTTTGGTTCAGGTATGAGCGGGAGAAGGTGGTGAAAAGGGCGGCTAAGGGTGTGGTGAAGTGGTGGAAGTTACAAGGTGTGAATACAAAGGGTTTAAGGCAAATAAGTGGCTTTTGTGCAACCATGGCTCAACCAAAGGACCATTGGGCTCGGCCCCTACAAGGTAAAGGTCAGGTGGGGTCTAGAGTGTCGGCCAAAGGTGGTGGAGGGAATGGTGGCGGCGGCCAAGGAGGTGGTTTAGGTGAAAAATGAAGGGTATGTGCATAAATGGTTCGGCTAGGCTGAACAAGTGGAGTGTTTGCATAAACTTTGGTGGATCTAGTCATAGATGACCACGGCATGGCTTGGTCAGTGGGCTGGAGCAGATGGTGACCTGATGTGGTGATGGTGGAGGCGGCTATGGTGGTGGAGGAGCAAGGCCGAACCTATGATGAAGAAGAACAAGTGTAAAAACCATGAATTCAAGCATAAACAAATGGAAAAATGGAAATAAAGTTTACCAAACTTTCTTCAAAAGCTATGGCCTAAATTTTCTGAGGAAGTGAGAGAAAAATGAAGTAAGTGAATGAGAAATGAGGGTGGCAGCTGAAAGAATGAAGAGATATGGCCATTTGAGTGAAAAGAAACGTTAAAATGTGAAAAGGCGGGAAAATCAAAAGGCATAGGAAACAAAAGGTCACAAACCCTTTCAATTTACCTTTTATTATTTATATAAATTTATGTAGCTGAAATAATAATAATATCAGATAATATTTCGAAATTTTCAACCAATATACAAATATATATAATATTTATCAATTATGTAAAGTAAAATTAAGGAAAATAGTTAAAACAGTGAACTAGACTAGCAAAATTTGAAGTTAAATGAAATAATTTTTAGAAAATTCATATAAGCTTGTAAAGTATTTTTAAACATAAATAATAACATAAAATACAAATATATTCACAAAATAAATATTTAAAATTTAATTTAAATATAAAATTATAGTGCAGAAAATAGTAGAAAATGGGAAAACAGCCCTTAAAAATAGGAAATCAACACAGTAATTTTTAGAAAAATTCTGTTATTATTTTAAAAATATTTAGAGATGAATTTTCACAAATAAAACAAATTTAAAATAAAATAAAGAAATTTAAAAATGAAGAAAATGGCAGAAAATTAGAAAATAGCCTTTAAAAATAGGAAATAAATACGGTAAATTTTGGAAAAATTATATTATCATTTTAAAAATGTTTAGAAATGATATCACACAAATTAAAAAAAAATTAAAATAATTTCAAAATGAAATAAAGTCAAATTTAAATATATAGTCAAAATCTAGGGTTGTTACACTATTTTTATAAATCATAATGAAATAATTATATAAAAATTTGAGATCTTTAATTTCAAGGTTTTTTTTAATGAATGCTTTCTGAGATATGTTTTCTTTAGGTATCTTTTGAGATATATTTTTTAATGAATTAAATGTAGGTAAAAAAATAGTAAAATTTATGATATGTTCATTGATTATTTTGCTTTTATTTTTTTTGTGAAATTTCCTTTTTTATAAATGTTGAAAGTCAACCATTTGAGCACGTACTTTTGAGTAATGTTATAGTTGAGTAGATTGTATTAAATAAAAAGTTTAGCTTGATGTCTATAGTTTAATGATAAAATCATTGAGTAAGATCTGAACTTACTAATAATTTTGTTATTTTCTTAACAAAAAGATGGTTTTTATCTTTTTTTCAATTGTTGGCAGCTAAATCAGAGTTTCATTTAAATTTCATCCTTGTATCACCCCGCCATTGGATTAATTATATTTAAATTGTTACAATATATATGTGAATTATTAGGGTGAATATGACGAATATGCTAGATGTCACATGGGCATTATTGTAATCTTTCTACCATAAGCCTATAAATAGAGCTTCGTTGTATTGTATGTTTATACCTATAATGAATAAAATATCCCATCTCTCTTTCTCTAATGGCTTCTTATCTTTTTTTATATCTTACGACATGTTATCAGCAGGATCTCTAAACCAAAATTATAGATAAAGTTATGATAATTTAGAAGATCAGATCCATCCTTTTTCATGTAAAACTATCTCTTTCTCTTGTTCAATTAATGAAATCGGTATTACTTTGGAGATTACTTATTTTACATTTCTTCTAATTGAAATCAATATTGTTTATTCTTTTAAAATTTGTATTTGATCAATAATTCATTTTGAATTGATTAAAAATTTCTAACAAGTGGTATTAGAGCCACTCATCATTGATTTCATTTATAATCTTTAATTTTTATGTTTGAGTAAGTTTTGATTGGATCTTGTTTATAAGTCATTGAATTATATAATACCTTACTCAAATTATAGATTTGCATGATCTGTGTATGGAAGATTTTTTTTGTGATATTTTTGGATTTGTCTTGTTCCAAAGTTGTTTTTTCCTAAATTAAAAGATTGAAAAACTATTTTGATGTCGAAAGAAAGATCGAAATGATATATGGTTTATGTAATAAATAAAATTTTGAAATGTTATTATATTTTGGGAAATAATCTTAATTCCCTAAATTTCGAAAATAACTTGCGTTAATTTAAAGATCTACATGTTTATTTTGATATATATGGTAAAAAAATGATGGAGTTATATTTTGGATCTGAGAGGTATAATTATTTTATTTATGTTTATGAATGATATGGACAGAGCTACATAATTTAGAACTACTTATGTAAGAGAATATAAAATTTTGGTTTACGATTATATTATTTTAATCAAATTTTGATTAAGCATTATATATAAATGGTATTTTGGTTATTTTAGAAAAAAATTATATTATCGAGTAAAATTGTAGCTAGATCTGAGATGAAGTTTTGTTACTTCACGTAATGTTTGTTCAATTGATTCATATATTTGTAAAGAAATCATTTTTTGTGACAATAGTTTATATTTTAGACCAAGTAATGGTTAGTTACATTCTTTTTTATCATAAACACATTAAGAGTGGTCATTATGGTAATAAATTAAATTACCATATTATCATAAATGCATTAAATGCATTAGTTATATAAATTAAATGATGTTGTATGTTTATGTTTGGAATAAGAATAAACATATGATTTATTATTTGATGTATTTATTTGGAAAGCAATGTATGATAGTGGAAGAAATATGTTTGAAAAACAACTTGAAGTTGTGAGACTCGAAGTCTTGAATTATGCAAAAATTTATTGATAAAGTTTATAAAATTGAGGTCTTATCAATATTTATTTTTAATCAGCAAAATATATAAGCATTCAAACTAGAAGCTTGCAAAAACTGTGAGACATTGAAGTTTATTGTCAATTAATGAACTTCAAATGGTTCGTTAGTTAGAAACCTGAAGTTTTCTTAAAACCGTGTGAAATGATAATATTGTACTTCTTGAAGAAGTTAAAATGTATAAACATATCTTTATATAAGATTATGATAGTACATTCAATAGATTTCATAAATCACCAAATGAGTTAGGTCTTACATATTATATTGATAAAATATTCAGAAGATATTCTACCACATGACATTTCAAACATCCCCCGGTCGAAAATTAGTTATTAATTGAGCCTCGAAAAGGGACTTTCATTATTATAAGGTATGAATTCAAATCAGGTTTTAATTCATATCTCTCCTATTTCATTTCAGTTTATATGTTTTAGTTAGTTGAAGCAGTTTTCCCTATTGTTTACTTCCAATTATGGAAAATCATACATGGCAATTTAAAATATATTTTTAACAATACAAAGTCTAATTTCATGTCAATATGTGTAGCTTCGATTTAGTTAGTCGCTTTGCTACTTTCTTATTGATATATTGTAACATTCCCAGATATAGCCAAGTTGATTTGGAAATTAATTTAATTTTTTTAATTAAATTGAGAATTTTTGGTAATTTGATAAAAAAATTCAAGATAAATAAAATTTTTAGATTATGAATATAATTTAGGTTTGAAGTTTAAGAATAAATATTTTAGAAATAAAATTGGATTAAATTGAAATAAAAATATATATGTATGATTATTTATTGTTTTCAATTCATTTTCTTTATAAATTGTACAAGTATAAGCAATTGAAAAAAATAAATGTATATATATATATATATATATATATGTTAAGATTCGATGTGCAAAACAATTGAGATAAAAATTCATTTGTGCAAATGAAAATATATATATATATAAAGATAAAAACATAATCATATGATAAGTTATAAAAAATAAGACACAAAAACGTAAATTTATTAATTTAAGGGTTCGTAAACATAATTTAAAAATGTATTAAAGAGGGATATAAACACAATTTAGTTTACATGTGAACATTTGTAAGATAATTAACATACGAATATTACAAGTGTAATGAAAGTGGACAAGTGGCAAAAGAAAACTATTTTGTTTTGAATCAAAAAAATTTGTAAACATGCATAGGAAAGAAAAAATTAGAAGCCAGGCCGTTCTATTCTTCTCAAAAATTCTCATGCCTGAGAAAACAGAATTTCAAAATCCTCTTCAAAAAAATCTAAATTTGAAATCAAATCTTCTTTAGTCTTTAACCTGCAAACTAAATTCTAAGAGAAAAAACAGAAATCAAAGTCAGGATGTTTAAAATCAAAGCAAAAGTAAATCATTTAAAACCTGAGAAACAGATTTGGCAAATAAAAGGAGAAATTGGAAAGTTAGAAACACAAATTCAAAACCTGGAAGTTTCAAATCTGGGGCAAAATAAAAGGAATTCATCAATCAAAATCACAAGCTCCAGTGGTTCAAAGATCAACAAATTCTCAGTATATAAGTCTATTTCAAAACATGTTCCTCTATATTCAAACTTCATTCAGGTGAGTAAACTTATTGTTTTACCTGAGATATGCTTGAATTGCATGTGTTTATCTTGAAAGTTATATTGTGATATGGCTATATGTTATGCCTGTGTGTATATATAATTTGTGTACATGTCTGTGGTAACAGGAAATAAGGCCTCTATTATAAAAGTACATGTAACAACCGTGATTTTATTATCGTCGTAATAAATATTTCAAAATAGCAGTAACGACCGTGATTTTTGGATTACTGTCGGAGTAAATATTTTAAATGGAAAATTAAAATTAAAATTTAAAATATTAAATAAATTTGCGATGCAAAAGTTCTACAAAGTCAGTAAATGCTTCTAGTAGTGAACGTTGAAAGTGTAGTTCAATTCCCTCTTCACGTGTAAATAGAACAAGTCCATTTCAAAAACAATTATGAGCCATTTGAAAGTAAATATTGAAATTGCCGTCATCATTAATGTGTGAGAACTTCTTTTCCTTTATCCACATCTCCTCTTCAATGCAATTGTACACCCATACCACTCCCAGCTTCACTTCTTGGACTTGTGAAAAATAAAAAGAGAATAGTAGCTACATCTCACTTCCAAATAGCACTGCAATGTTCATCTACATTCATTCTTTTTCAAGTTACTCGGCAAGAATTTTAATGGCGGTTCAACTCCTTTGATCTGGGTTACTAGCTGTTTCTAAGCGAATTTAAGGTGAGTTCAATACTCAAATCTCTAGTTTATACTCTGTACCATCTAAGTGTAAAAACCTTGTTACTCTGATTGTTTTCATTTCCTCCTTTGCATGCGTGCTAGTATGCCTGAGTAAACCATAGTCAGATTTCTTTTCTGGTTTAAACTCTGTTTTATGCATCCAGTTAGCTAACAAATTACAGTTACTACATATGCATGAAAACTTTATACACTTGCCGACCAAAAATGCTTCACGTTATGGGTTGCTTGTGTACTTGGATTTTCTGAATATAGGAGAAAACTTTACTCATATTTAAAATTTTGCGTATACTAGAATCAGGTTCTAGGACTTTGGATTTTATTTCGAAGTGTGCATATTTATATATAGGTTACTGTCACTTAATATTGAAGTCTTTCTACACGCGTGGCCTTCTGTAGATGTTATAGTGCTTTGAGTCATATACTTGATACTTGCTTTGCCTCTGCACTTGAATTATGATTAGTATGTTGCGTGCATCAACTCGTTCCTTCGCACGTCATTAAATTTTACCTGTCACGTAGGGGTCTAGGCTCGCATGTATCGGTGTAAATCTAGTTCCAGTGATTTTATACTTCCTTTAGCATGCGTGCAGATTGTTTTGTCTGCACATGTATTATGCGTATACGAGAGTCCCAGGTCAATTTATTTATCTAAGAATAGGTGAGTGCTACAAGAAGTTTATATATATAACATTGCTCCGGTACATAATTATAATCTTCCTATTTTGTACGTGTGTACCTGCATTATATAAATTATTGAGTATGTGTTCTATCCTTAGGCTATGCACGAAAAAATAAGGAAAAAAAGAAAAAAGAAAAGTTAGTCTTGTTTTCTTGCTTGTGGCAGTGCGTGTTCATGCATGCAAAGAGATTATATTTTGCAAGATTTTGAACATGCACTTGTAGTTTACTTGATTTTTCTCTGTTGCACTTCACGTGAGTTAGGCATTCATTTTGTGATTTTGAAAAGTGATAAATATGTAGCCTGGTTAGTTTTAAAGTTTTGTTCAATGGTTTATAATTTCATCCAACATAATGTGTTCAAGCCACCTAAAGTTACATTGATTTCGTGCAGATACATAGTGATGGCATCATTTTGGATGTTATTGCCAAGCTATCTGATATTTTAATCAATTTATAGCAATAGTGCAATCTGATGAAAACTTTTCTTTGAACCGGTGTACGTTTTTAAAACATATTTTTGCTCCGTTATTTTTATAACGAAATTATTACACCGGTGCTATATTTTTGAAGCGCGGTGTTTTGGTAACATTTTCGATGAACGAAAATTCACGGTTATTTTAACGTCGGTAACTGTTAATTTAAAGTGACTTTTCAAGCGGTTATCCCACAACACTGATTTGGTATCCGTTTTTAACGGTGTTTTGTGAAGCGCAATTTCCTCTTAGAAATTGCTACAGATGTTACTGTTTTAATCACGTGTTTTAAAAATCGTTTTAAATTAAAATTGTTTTCAAAATTTTTATAGTTTACGCTTTCAAAAGAATGAGGAAGTGATTTAAACGCTTCAGCAAAATTGAGGACTATGAACCCTTACTTTTACTGATTCGCTTAATTCCAGACTTGTCCGTTTGAAAACGTAAAATGTTATATTTACAAAATACACAATTTTGCACTTTCAAGGAAACGATAAAGAGATTTAAACGATTTAGCAAAAGTGCGGAGTATGGAACCACACTTTTACTATTTCGGTTAATTCCGGAACCGTTAATTGAAACATCTATTGTTTGATGATTTTGATGATTTTGTTGGGCTTTTGAGTCACTCTGCTGGACCTTCGGGTCATTTGTTGGACCTTCGAGTCATCTGATGGACCTTTGGGTCAATTACCAGTACTAGACCTTCGGGTCACTCTACGGACCTTCAGGTCATCTGATGGGCACCAAAATTTATAGTACTTGGTAGGCTTCGGCCATCTGAGATGCACGTGCGGCGTAGCTAAAACTCGCCATCTGTTGGGATCGATCCATCTTTTATGTTGATTTTCTAGTTATCTTACTTTTATTTCTAGATTTTGTGACTGTTGATTTGTCTAGTTATCTTAATTGATTTCTAGATTTTTGTGTGCAGCTGCTTTGAATTCAATTGTGAATTTGGAAGTGGATTTTAATGATGTTTAATGGGATTTCTGCCTTTAAACTATGTTGATTACTCTGTTGTATAGTCTCTTCCGAGACTATAATTTTGTGTATAGTCTCTTCCGAGATTATAATTTTGTGTACAGTCTCTTTTGAGATTATAATTTTGTGTACAGTCTCATCCGAGATTATAATTTTGTGTACAGTCTCATCCGAGATTATAAATTTGCGTATCGCTGTTTTGAATTCAATTGGGAATTTAAAAGCTGATTTTAATGGAGTTTAAATTGAGATTTCTTCATTTAAACTATGGTGATTATTTGTGCTGAATAGTCTCATTCGAGGTTATTAATTTTGATGGAGTTTGATGTGATTTCTTCATTTAATCTTTGTCGATTTCTTAGGTTGAATAGTCTCATTCGAAACTACTATTATTTTTCTTGATGTTGTTTATGATGCATTCACATCTAAGTTTAAATTAGACTGATCCGTTTATTATTTTCTTTTACATAACACTCGGGTCAGACCGAGTTATTTCAGGATATTCGCTATCTCTGATTCTGTTGTAGCTTCATCTTTTGGGATTTCACTTCATCTTTTGTCTAGGCTTCGTGGTGTTACTTTGGTTGTTTTGAATCTAGTCTCGCATATGTTGATATCTATGTATTTGTACATTTGGTTCTTATGAACTATCGATTGTTGTAGCATGTACTCCAGACTTCCCTTCCGCTATATATCTGATATTTCTGTTCTGATGTGATTATACTATCAGTGTTGTTGTTGTTATGAGTTGTTCTGGATTTTTCTTTAGCCGCTGCAGTTAAATTTTATATTTGGATTGAATTTATATCTTTGGGAATAATATTCACAACTCCTATCGATGTAATCAATACTCGTCTAAGGCATAACTTACAGATGGTCGCTTCTAACAAGCCTTATTCTTCGCAATAGCAGATGTTATTCCTTATAATAAACTTTATTATTGTGAACATAGAGGTGGGGCGTCACAGCTTCGTACCAGAGCGAGGTTCAGAACAAATTATAATAAACACAGAATAGAAGTAGGATGGAATATGTGTTGCAACTATTCAAGGGTTTTGTTCGTGCCTTTCTAATCGATTCCTTCGTGTTCTTAAACTTTCATCCTCTCTAACAAGTTGGAATATGCCTAGGAATATATTTCATATCCCCGTAGTATTCCATTTGTTAAATTCCTTTTCAATCTTAGGATTGTAGAAGGTCGTTAGGTTTCTGATTGTCTTACGGCTCCTATGGGTTTCAAATCCGAGAAGCTTAATGTTGCCAAAGCTTATGGTGATTCTTCTCATCCAAAGATTTTATTCCTTTTGATTTGGAAGGTTTTATTTTATTTTATTTCGTGGCCGTTCTATTAGAGTTCTTTTAGATACAGGTGCATCGCCTTCATTCGTGTCGAAGGAGCTTATTGATGTTTTTCCTTTGGTTGTTGTTAGTTTTGCGACCCTTTGAGGATGGTGAATCCTATTTGTGGATTTGCTACTCTTGATTTGTTTTGTATTGATGTTGAGATTATTCTTTGTGGTTTCTCCTTTCATGCGAATCTGCGTGTTATGGATCATCTTTGTTTTGATATGATTTTGGGAATGGATTGGCTCGTCCGTTATGAAGTTCAATCCTATGTCTCGAAAGAACTTTATACCTCAAGCATCCCGAAGCCATCGAGCAGTTATCTATCATATTTCGAATGCTATCATTTCTTCCTTCGAGTCGGAGGCTGTTATAGCTAGATATTCCAGTTGTTTGTGATTTTTCTGATGTCTTCGAGCCTATTTCGAGTTTGCCGTCGAAGAGGGAAATTGAATTCCGTATGGGTCTTATCTCTGGTGCTCATCCTATCAGTCGTCCTTCGACAAGGATGTCTGTTAAGGAAAATGAGGAACTCAAGCATCAATTATCTGAGTTGGAAGCCAAATTTTTATTCGCTCTAGCTCATTTCCTTGGGGCGCCGCCATTGTCTTTGTTAAGAAGCCAGATGGTACTCTTAGGCTTGCATTAATGATCGTAAGCTTAATGAGCTCACTATCAAAAATAGGTATCCATTACCTAGGATCGACGACATGTTCGATCAGTTCAGTGGCGCTAAGCTCTTCTCCCAACTCGACCTTACCACCGGATTTCATTTGGCTACGAGTTGCAAAGTTAGCATTCCTTTCATCGCATTCCGCACTCATTATGATTATTATGAATGACTTATTGTGTCATTCAGTTTGCCTAGCTTATTTCATCCATTTTATGAATCGAGTATTGTACGAATATCTCGATGACTCCATTTGTGTATTTTTTATTTTAGGCGAAAACAGCAATTTAAAAGTTTGCAAATCTTTTTCTTATTATTTAATTTACAAGTATAATTGGATTTATGTTTATCATATGGAAGATGATTTTGTGATTGTATTGCTCATTGAGTGCTTTAAGAATTCTGGTCGATGCGCTTGATCAACGTTATCGATAGGAATCTCCTAAACGCTTTGATGAGACAATTTGACACAATAAATTGACCTATAAAATGCAAATTTTTCTAGAAAATGATTTCATAAAGATAATTGAAACTTTGAAAGTTTTATCTTTTCAGGAAAGTAGATTATTTAAAAGAACTCTTTTCCGATACCCTTATCTTTGTGGTTCCTGAAGGGAACCAAGATTTCATTATTTGTACCAATACTAGCCGTATTGGTTTCGGTGTTGTTCTCGTGAAAAAAGGATAGAGTAGTTGCCTATGCTTTTAGACAACTAAAGCCTTACGAGATTCGTTATGCTACCCATGATTTGGAGTTAGCCACCATAGTCTTTGCTCTAAAGATTTGTCAACATTAATTATTGGGCGAGCGTATTGTTCTCTTCACTGATCAGAAATCTCTGAAGTATCTATTTACTCAGAAAGAACTTATTATGAGGCAACAGCGTTGGCTCAAATTTCTTTCTTCATATGATTTCGATATTCAGTATACCCTTGGTAAGGGTAATTGAGTTGCTGATGCGCTTAGTCGCAAGCAGCAAGTAGTTGTTTCCATGATGCTAGAGAGTGGAATATGTTGGAAGCTTTATCTCTTTGTGATATTACAGACGATCCTTCAGTTTCTAATTTTCCCATGCTTTTATTTAGCATGGAAGCTCATCCTAGTTTATTGGATCGTGTTGCCGATGCTCAGAAACAAGATCCAAATATCTCTTGTGTTATCCAAAGTTGTGAATCGGAATCCTGAAGTGATGATCTAAGGGATTTCGATATTGATGTTCATGGTTGTATTTGAAAGAAGGGTGGATTGATCGTGCCTAGTGTTTCTAATTTTAGAAACGACATTCTTGAGGACTGTCATCGTTCTAAGTATACTATCCATTCGGGTAGTAGTATGATGTATGCTGTTATGAAACGCTTATACTTTTGAGAAGGTATGAAGTGTGATGTTGCAAGTTATGTGAGTCGTCGCATGACTTGTCAACTTATTAAAGCTGAACACCATCGTCCTAGTGGTCTTTTGCATTCTCTTCAGATTCCATTTTGGAAATGGGATCAAATTTCTATGGACTTTATTGATGGTCTACCTCGTTCGAGGTCGGGCCATACTAGTATTTGGGTGATTGTTGACCGATTGACCAAATCATCCCATTTTATTTCTATCAAGTCCAATCGGACTGCTTCTTGTCATTGGTGGTAGTTGAGAAGACCACATATCTCTTGTTGAATTTTCTTATAATAACAGTTTTCAATCCAGTATCGGTACGGCTCCTCTCTGAGCTCTTTAAGAAAGACCGTGCCGATCACCATTTTGTTGGTTGGAATCCAGGGAAAAAGTTAGTTCTCGACCGCGATTATATTCGTGTATCTTTTGAGAAGATTGATATTATCAGACAGAGAATCAAAGAGGCTTAGATAGGCAGAAATCTTATGTTGATCATCATAGGAAGCCTTTGAAATTTTCTGTTGGCGATCATGTATTCATTCGTGTTTCTCCGATGAAGGGTGTGGTGCGTTTTAGTAGCTCCGGGAAATTCTCTCCTCGTTATATTGGACCGTTTCCTATTATGGAACGCATTGGCCCAGCTGCTTATCGTGTATCGCTACCTATTCAGTTTTCGGGAATCCATGACATATTTCATGTATCCCAGCTCGTTAATACCTTCGAGATTCAGATTCTGTTATTAATCCTTATATGTTGCAAGATCTTGAGATCTCACCCGACTTGTCTATGGTGCAAATTCCTATTCGTGTGCTAGCTTCAGAGGTTAAATGCCTTCGGAATAAAGAAGTCCCGCTTGTGAAAATTCAATGGTCCGCAAATCCTAAAGGTTGCACTTGGGAAACCAGAGAATTGATCGAGCGTTCTTATACCGGTTTTTTCTCCTCTTCGGGTGGGGGTGAGCATTCATATCCATCTTTTCTATTTTGAACCTTTATCGTAATGAATTACTTGGGTTATCGACTACTTCTAGTATGAAAATTGCGGGAACGCAATTTTTATAGGGGGAGTCTGTAACAACCGTGATTTTATTACTGTCGTAATAAATATTTCAAAATAGCAGTAACGACCGTGATTTTTGAATTACTTTCGGAGTAAATATTTTAAATGAAAATTTTAAATTGAAATTTTAAATATTTAATAAATTTGCGATGCAAAAATTCTGCAAAGTCAGTAAATGCTCCTAGTAGTGAACGTTGAAAGTGTAGTTCAATTCCTTATTCACGTGTAGATGGAACAAGTCCATTTCAAAAACAATTATGAGCCATTTGAAAGCAAATATTGAAATTGCTGTCATCATTAATGCGTGCGTACTTCTTTTCCTTTGTGCACATCTCCTCTTCAATGCAATTGTACCCCTAAACCACTTCCAGCATCATTTCTTTGACTTGTGAAAAATAGAAAGAGAGTAGTAGCTACATCTCACTTCTAAGTAGCACTGCAATGTTCATCTACATTCATTCTTTTTCAAGTTACTCGGCAAGAATTTTAATGGCGGTTCAACTCCTTTGATCTGGGTTACTAGCTGTTTCTAAGCGAATTTAAGGTGAGTTCAATACTCAAATCTCTAGTTTATACTCTGTACCATCTAAGTGTAAAAACCTTGTTACTCTGATTGTTTTCATTTCCTCCTTTGCATGCGTGCTAGTATGCCTGAGTAAACCACAGTCAGATTTCTTTTCTGGTTTAAACTCTGTTTTATGCATCCAGTTAGCTAACAAATTACAGTTACTACATATGCATGAAAACTTTATACACTTGCCGACCAAAAATGCTTCACGTTATGGGTTGCTTGTGTACTTGGATTTTCTGAATATAGGAGAAAACTTTACTCATATTTAAAATTTTGCTTATAATAGAATCAGGTTCTAGGCCTTTGGATTTTATTTCAATGTGTCCATATTTATATATAAGTTGTTATCACTTAATATTGAAGTGTGTCTACAGGCGTGGCCTTCTGTAGATGTTATAGTGCTTTGAGTCATATAGTTGACACTTGCTTTGCCTCTGCACTTGAATTATTGATTAGTATGTTGCATGCATCAACTCGTTCCTTCGTACGTCATTAAATTTTACCTGTCACGTAGGGGTCTAGGCTCGCATGAATCGGTGTAAATCTAGTTCCAGTGATTTTATACTTCCTTTAGCGTGCGTGCAGATTGTTTTGTATGCACATGTATTATGTGGATACGAGAGTCCCAGGTCAATTTAGTTGTCTAAGAATAGGTGAGTGCTACTAGAAGTTTATATATATAACATTGCTCTGGTACATAATTATACTCTTCCTATTTTGTACGTGTGTACCTGCATTATATAAATTATTGAGTATGTGTTCTATCCTTAGGCTATGCATGAAAAAAAAAGGAGAAAAAAGAAAAAAGAAAATTTAGGCTGGTTTTTTTGCTTGTGGCAGTGCGTGTTCATGCATGTAAAGAGATTATATTTTGCAAGCTTTTGAACATGCACGTGTAGTTTACTTGATTTTTATCTGTTGCACTTCACGTGAGGTAGGCATTCATTTTGTGATTTTGAAAAGGGATAAATATTTAGCCAGGTTAGTTTTAAAGTTTTGTTCAATGGTTTATAATTTCATCCAACATAATGTGTTCAAGCCACCTAAAGTTACAATGATTTCGTGCAGATATATAGTGATGGCATCATTTTGGATGTTATTGCCATGCTATCTAATATTTTAATCAATTTATAGCAATAGTGCAATCTGATGAAAACTTTTGTAACGACCCAGAATTTTAATTTAATTAAATTTGAATATTTAATTAAATTTTAAATATTAATAAGTGAATTTATAAGTCAAATAAATTTTTATTTGAATTATTGGATTTTATTGAATAATTAAATCAATGATTTAATATGTTAAATTATGGAAATAATTGAAAATTGGGTTAAATATGATTGAAAATGATTTTTAAAATTTTATTTTATCATGTTGGAGTTAGAACGATATTTTAGAACTGTTAAAATAGAATTAAAAGTTAATTTGTGAAAATTGAATATTTTAATATTTAAATCGACTAGTGAAAATAGTCAATTTTTGAACAGTCTCAGAATTGAACGAAACTAGTTCCATTGGATCCGTAATAGTTAGTTATTACCGGATTTCAAATTTCGTGTCAATCGGAGTTATCATTTGATCGTGGCAGCTCAAAACGCATCGATTTATTTTTAATTTAAATTTGGCGAGTGAAAATAGCCATTTTTCAAAAAGTCTCGGATTTCGACGAAACCAGTTTCATCGGATCCGTAATGTGATATTATTGTAAGGTTTCAAATTTCAAGTCAATTGGATTTACCGTTTGTCCGGTACAAATTAAAACGCCTAGAAAATCGCTTAAATCGGTTTAATTCAAATTGAGCGTTTACAGCCATAACTCGCACAGATGTCCGAATTAGCTTCCGAAACCTATTCCATTGTGTCCGGAACGCGGGGTAAACCCTAGAAACGCTGGTTACGGCGCCTAAATCGGAGTTCGGAATTTCCGGGATGAATAGTGTCGCTCGTTCCTTATAAATAGCCCTACCCCTTCACAAAAAAAAAAAAAAAAACAAACCCTAGCCGCCGCCGCCCCCCCTGAACGGCCAGCATTTCTTCTTCTTCCCCCTCTCAGATCTCGAAATCCATTCACTTTTATCACAAACTCCAAACTAAGAAATCGTAGAGCACATCAAGATCTACAAGATCAACGGTTGTGATTGGAAACGGAGCTATGGATTGGCTACAATCGGGGTTTGAAGTGGCACGCTTGTGCACGGTTTTTGAGGCAAATGGAGGGGCCGAGTTCAACGTGCTCCTAGGCGTGGGTAGCTTAGGTTAGGGGCTTCGATATGGTGGGGTTGTGATCGAGTTTCATCGAGTAGTTAAATTGCAAAATCTAAACCTAATATGCATGATGGGTTGCGTGTATATCCTGTAGAGGAAGAAACGTGAGGGAGAGGGAGAGTGGACGCACGGCCTGATGGAGAGGTGTTGGATCGTGTGGCTCTGATTAATGTAGGGTTTTAATTATTAAAGTTATGTTGAAATTAGTTTATAAATTAATACGTGTAACTTCAAAAATTCATAACTTTTTCATACGAGGTCGAAAACGCGCGAAACCAGTTGCGTTGGAATCGTATGGACGAGCACTACGCGATGGAGTTTGTTTGGAGTCGTTTGGAGTTAGTAAGAATTTTGGGTAAAATTAAACGTCCGTTTAATTTTATTCGAAATAAATCGCTAAAACGGAATTTAAAATCAAGGTGAGAATTTCTCACTCAATCGAATCAGTTTCGATTTTATTTTAAATAGTTAGATTTAAAATATTTGAATGCATGTTTGAATGTAGATTGATATCTATTGATTGTTAAAATAGACATTATACGCCGTTAGTAAGCGGATGTTATTTAATAAAAACATATACCGCGAATATTTCATAAACAGTGAAATTGGTATTATATATAATATCAATATATATATATTGGCATATGTATATATTGCAGTTGATTGATTTCCCGTATTTTTTAGCGGATGAGACCCTATTACGCCGTTATTAAGCGGATAATATTTAATAAGAACATATACCGCGATAATTTCGTACTGGAGCGAAATTGGTATTGTGCTAATGTTTTTGGATGCAGGAAAACAGGTTGGAGGGATCCAACTGGATTCCTCAACAGTTTTTATTTGATTTCAGATATTTTGATATTTGATGGATTATCATATCGATATATGATATCGTTGTAGTCGTGATTGACTATTTGGTGTGTAGCATCATTGGACCAAATTTGGAATTTTAAAATGATTTCAAAGTGATTTTAGAAAGTATACGTTTGATAAAATAATTTTGGAATTGATCCATTTTTAAATAAATAAACGTTATAATTTTTAAAGTTATAAAAATTATGATTTTTAAGAAATATAGTTAAAAGCTGATTTTTGAAAATAAGGAATTAATGACTTTATAAAATAGTTAAATTGGGATTTCTGAAATAATTGTGAAAAGTTAAATATAGGATTTATAAAATTTAATTATTTTATAAATCAAGAGAATGGTGAAATAATAAAGGAGATTAAAGAAGTTTTAAAAGAATAATATAAATTGATTTATATTAAGAGATTTATAAATGGATATTTATAAATTGAAATATGGACATTATAAAACGAGTTTTTATAAGTGTTTGAATGAAGTGAAAATGAATTTCATAATTGAATGGAATTTATAGAATTTTATACGGTGAAGTTATAAATGGAATTTTATAAGCGGTAGGTTTATAAAATTTATTAAGTTATTAAAATAATGATTTTGGATAAATGAATGGATCTTATAAGTTATAAGATTTATAATTTGGGCAGTTAAAAAGAACGATTTTGTAAAATAATCGTTTTATAAGTATTTAACTTATAATATGAACTTTTAGTTTATAATTGAGTTATAAACTGAAGTAGGTTAATAAAAGAATTTATAAAAAGGAAGTTTTATAAATAAATAGAAATGGAATTTATAAACGTTGTTTTATAAATTCGCAAAGGACTTATTTTAAGAAGTAAATTGTTGTAACCTATTAATGGAGTTATATTCACGATTTTGACTGTGAATAATCCCTTGAAATAAAATGTATAAAAGAATGAAATTTATTGACGTAGTATATTCACATTTTTGGATAGTGAATAATCCTTTGAATTAAAATGAATAAAAGGATGAAATTGTTAATGAAGTATATTCACGTTTTTGAACTGTGAATAATACGTTAAAGAAATTGTTTTGGATTTGGATGTTTTAAATAGAATTAAAACGATCGAACAATGTTTTAAAATGTGTTGAGATTCGAAACCATAGATTTCAACATTAATTGTTGAAATAAACGTTTTCGAGAAATAAAAGGAAATGGTGGACTATAGCACTGTTGTTATAGTAAATGATTTCCGAAAGGAAATGTTTTGTATAGTATTGGGATTTATATATCTATTTTAATTTCGAATCCCTATACTAGTGAATTTGGGTTGTCGTGACGATGTTTTACGTAACATTCGTTTTGGCCCAAATAAATATGTTTAAGAGAATGATTTCCTTAAAGAATGAAATATATACTTAATTTCGATTGAAGTATATTGAATATTTTCCAAGTGTTGAAAATAAATAAAAATTGTGAATTACTTATGAATAAATAAGTAAGGAATTGTTTTCCAATATAAAGTGAATATTTTAAGAACTTATCTTTTTGAAGATAAATTGAAAAGAAAATTGAAATGAATAATTAAAATCGAATATTCATTGATATCTTGGAATTATGAATTCGCTAAGGAATTTATAAAAGAAAGTGAAATTGGTTTAAAAATAAATGTTGATTTATTTTTGAAGTATTGAAATTATATATCTAGTGAAGATATTTTGGAAAATAAATAATTTGGAAAATTATTTGGAAACTGGTGATGTGTGCATATCCATTGATAGTTCAATAACCGACTATCAATATTTCCCTTTGAATGGGTAATTGATGTGAATTGTTTGAATGTGAATGCTACACTTATTTTTAAATAAGCGCTCACTATTCGGGTTAACCGGGAAAGGACCATGGGGTCGTATAACCCATTCTGAATATGTGATACGTCGTTATGATAGCATTGAAGATCGGTGTTGAAGACCCGGTATTTGCGAGAGCGATAGGATGACCTGTCGATTTACTGTGCACCGAGTTGCTCCGGTATAGAGTTCTCCATATGTGATGGTGAATCCGATCAGGATTGTGAATATCCGGATTGCAAGGACTTCTTTGTAAGTGCCTTCGGTTTTGTTCGAGCCCGGAACAGACTTGTATGGATTGTGTGTCTGACATTACAAGTTGAGATATAAAGCCGATTTCTTTCAAATATATTTCTGTTGGTGGCGAAGAATTTATTCTTTTAGCTTAACACCCTTCTCTGAGACGTACGAGCTCAGAGGTTATATAGTTGAAGTTATCAGCGATATATTCCCAATTTGGTAATGTGATATGCTGAGTGATGCTGAAATGATCATTGTGTGTATTATTGTGATAGGATCGTTATTTGATCGTCTATCTTAGTGATCATTGTGTTGATCATTTGTTGACCCAAAGCATGGCTTTTGTATAAAGTATGTTTTTGTGGACGTGACTTCGTCGAACCTCACACCCCGGAAATGGTCAAAACAGGAAAGATGCAGCAAGGTTATGAGGGGTAGCACCCTTTAGGGTATGTACATTTCCTTCTGGATAGAGGTTGTATCATGGTATGGAGCCCAGATATTTAACCTATGTGGTTACTACGAATTTATTACTTTGTGGTTGTTGGTTTTCGGGATCCCGTGAGAAAGGTCGTTTACGATCGGGGAATGGCGTGCTCGTGTCAGTAGTTACCCAGTTAGGGCTAACCCGGCCTTGTGTTGGCAGAGTTCCGGTTTGGTTCTCGAGGATGTCTTTCCAAAGGCATTCTCATGTGGCAATGGGAAGTTCCTTGGCCTGACCATTTGTTGGAAATCCAATTCACAATATGAAACTTGTACGGTATTAGTTGTAGAACCTATCATTCACTTATGGTGGTCACCACTGTTTGGATGGTAGCTATAGTAGGCATAGTTCGAAATGTCTATGTTGGCTAAGATTTATATTCTACTTTCAAAATGAATTTCTTCTACACTATGCACTAGTAATAATATCAAATGTTATTTTAAATGCGTATCAAGCATCTTTGACTATCATAAGGAGAAATCTCCTCCGATTCTGCGTTTGCATTGTGTGTGTGTGCGGGAGGCCTTATGGTAGTCTCATTTTTAAAAGCATTGCGAATTGAAATAAAAATATTCCTCTATTTTGATTTTAAAGATAAATAAACTGTTTTGAGTTCTCACACCAGTCACATGACTGACTTGGAGTTTATTGTTTTCCTTCCTAAACTCTGGGTGCCCACCAATTTCCACACGGGCAGTCAAGAGTTAAGGTTTATCAGGATATTCTGGATATTCTGGAGTTGCTGGAGGCAAGCTGGATGGCATGGCGTATTACTAGTTTATATAGTATTTCTTTTTCCGCTGCATTGTTTGTTGTTGTTGATGTTGTACACTCTGATGATATGATGTAATGTAATGTATAAAATGTAATAACTGATAGTTCTTTGTTTAAAGATTATTCATTTATTATTATATGTTGTTCCGCTGCGAATTGTGAGATTCTGATGTTGTTCTGTTGTTTTCTGTTCCGTCCTATTTTCTTCTATTTTAAAACTTTCTGTTTTCTATTCGTTCTATCTTCTTCTCTTCTTTCTTTTTCTCTCTTCTTCTTTTCTTAAAATCTTTTTTAAAAAAAACCCTCAGTGTTCGGTTTTCCGTCGTTCGATTCCTCGGCAGTCGATAAAGTGAGTATCGATGTTGAATTTTCGGAAGACGAAGAATCGGGTCCTGACAATGTGGTATCAGAGCTTATGGTTAAGCGACAACCATGGTTCTGTTGGGTATTATTCATTAGAGATAGAGTCAGCAGTACTCTAGAATGAATTTGAGTGTAATAATAGCTATGAGAGCGTATTTGTTAGTGAATATAAATTGTTTTGTATTGTGATGGTTGGTTTGTTGAGTGGCATATGAACCTTCGTCAGCGTGGTCTCGACAACTATGCCGAAGGGGTTTCTAAACACTTGAATAGAACAATTCGGCACAATATTTGTTTTTAAATTGGGTAAATAAAATAATTTTACCTTGAGTATATTTTATATATAAAGGAATAATTTTTCAGAATTATTAAAGTGTATATAAGCTGATTGTTTGGTTGTTTGAATAATCTAAATTGAAGAATAATTGTATTAGTAAAGAATTATAAGAATTGAATTATAATTAAAGTGATTTACAATTGTGAATAAACTTATATATATAAGAAGTGAAACTATATGGATATATTTAGGAATTTAAGTTATGTAAAAACAAGTGATGTTTATAAATGGAATATAACTTAAGTGATATTGAATGAAGTTGATATTAGTATCAAAGTAAATTAGTAAAGTGAAGTGATAAATATGAACTTAAGTTATGTAAATAAAATTCAACTTTTGTAATTGAATTGCATTAATGGATTGAATATTAATCAATTAAATGTGAATAATTGATATGAAATAATGAATATAAGTGTTAATTCATTAAAATCTAATGTTATTAGAAGTTGAAAGTTTGAATGAAAATCAATTAAATTAAACCAATTGTAAGCAAAGGAATTTGGTTGTAATAAATATACATTGATTGTTATATGATTGTTAGTTGATTGTATATAATTCATTAAGTGTTAATGAAATTGATTTAATAAAATTGAAAGCTAAAGTAATTGAAATTCAATTGTAAGTTAAGTGAATCTTAAATAGAATTGAATTTAATTTGGAAGTGAACCAACTTGAATATGAATTAGTGAATATAAGCAAATAGAAAATGAATGTTAGTAAACCCAATATAAATGAATCAAATGTGATTAAATTGATAACCCAATTCATTGAATATTAATAAGAATATGAATGAATATTTATTGGTTATGGATGTTAGTTGGTTGATGGTTGAATATATATTGCATTTGTTGTTTAGTTGCATTTGCTATGTTGACATATATAGTTATTATGTTGCTATATGTTGTATATTGATACTATTGTCTATATACATGATTCTCATGTTGTTTGTTGAGTGATTAGTAGGTGCGGATCGCGTTTGCTTCGCATTTGGAGCTCGCTTTTGCGCTATATTAGCCGTATATGCTCGCTAATAAAATATAAGGTACATATCTCGGATTACATACCGTACTTTTATACTTTTTCCCTGCGGGATGCCTCATTACTTGATGAGATGTATATTTGTGATATATATACTGTCATTTTTTTTTCGGATCGAGCCGCGCAAAGGAGACTATGGCGAATTTTTCCGAAAATTCAAGGCGTTAGAAAATTTTTGAGAAAATTGGAAATTTTTGAAAACTATAACTTTGATTTTGGAATTGAAAGTTAAAAGATAGTAATTGTTTTTGAAAAGATAACTAAGTATGATTTGAAAACTTAGTAAATTATTGTAAAGAAGTTTAAATTTGTTTTGGGAAAATTAATAGATTATATAATTTTTCTTACTTGTAATTTCGAGGACGAAATTCTTTTAAGTGAGGAAGATTGTAACGACCCAGAATTTTAATTTAATTAAATTTGAATATTTAATTAAATTTTAAATATTAATAAGTGAATTTATAAGTCAAATAAATTTTTATTTGAATTATTGGATTTTATTGAATAATTAAATCAATGATTTAATATGTTAAATTATGGAAATAATTGAAAATTGGGTTAAATATGATTGAAAATGATTTTTAAAATTTTATTTTATCATGTTGGAGTTAGAACGATATTTTAGAACTGTTAAAATCGAATTAAAAGTTAATTTGTGAAAATTGAATATTTTAATATTTAAATCGACTAGTGAAAATAGTCAATTTTTGAACAGTCTCAGAATTGAACGAAACCAGTTCCATTGGATCCATAATAGTTAGTTATTACCGGATTTCAAATTTCGTGTCAATCGGAGTTATCATTTGATCGTGGCAGCTCAAAACGCATCGATTTATTTTTAATTTAAATTTGGCGAGTGAAAATAGCCATTTTTCAAAAAGTCTCGGATTTCAACGAAACCAGTTTCATCGGATCCGTAATGTGATATTATTGTAAGGTTTCAAATTTCAAGTCAATTGGATTTACCGTTTGTCCGGTACAAATTAAAACGCCTAGAAAATCGCTTAAATCGGTTTAATTCAAATTGAGCGTTTACAGCCATAACTCGCACAGATGTCCGAATTAGCTTCCGAAACCTATTCCATTGTGTCCGGAACGCGGGGTAAACCCTAGAAACGCTGGTTACGGCGCCTAAATCGGAGTTCGGAATTTCCGGGATGAATAGTGTCGCTAGTTCCTTATAAATAGCCCTACCCCTTCACAAAAAAAAAAAAAAAAAAACAAACCCTAGCCGCCGCCGCCCCCCTGAACGGCCAGCATTTCTTCTTCTTCCCCCTCTCAGATCTCGAAATCCATTCACTTTTATCACAAACTCCAAACTAAGAAATCGTAGAGCACATCAAGATCTACAAGATCAACGGTTGTGATTGGAAACGGAGCTATGGATTGGCTGCAATCGGGGTTTGAAGTGGCACGTTTGTGCACGGTTTTTGAGGCAAATGGAGGGGCCGAGTTCAACGTGCTCCTAGGCGTGGGTAGCTTAGGTTAGGGGCTTCGACATGGTGGGGTTGTGATCGAGTTTCATCGAGTAGTTAAATTGCAAAATCTAAACCTAATATGCATGATGGGTTGCGTGTATATCCTGTAGAGGAAGAAACGTGAGGGAGAGGGAGAGTGGACGCACGGCCTGATGGAGAGGTGTTGGATCGTGTGGCTCTGATTAATGTAGGGTTTTAATTATTAAAGTTATGTTGAAATTAGTTTATAAATTAATACGTGTAACTTCAAAAATTCATAACTTTTTCATACGAGGTCGAAAACGCGCGAAACCAGTTGTGTTGGAATCGTATGGACGAGCACTACGCGATGGAGTTGGTTTGGAGTCGTTTGGAGTTAGTGAGAATTTTGGGTAAAATTAAACGTCCGTTTAATTTTATTCGAAATAAATCGCTAAAACGGAATTTAAAATCAAGGTGAGAATTTCTCACTCAATCGAATCAGTTTCGATTTTATTTTAAATAGTTAGATTTAAAATATTTGAATGCATGTTTGAATGTAGATTGATATCTATTGATTGTTAAAATAGACATTATACGCCGTTAGTAAGCGGATGTTATTTAATAAAAACATATACCGCGAATATTTCATAAACAGTGAAATTGGTATTATATATAATATCAATATATATATATTGGCATATGTATATATTGCAGTTGATTGATTTCCCGTATTTTTTAGCGGATGAGACCCTATTACGCCGTTATTAAGCGGATAATATTTAATAAGAACATATACCGCGATAATTTCGTACTGGAGCGAAATTGGTATTATGCTAATGTTTTTGGATGCAGGAAAACAGGTTGGAGGGATCCAACTGGATTCCTCAACAGTTTTTATTTGATTTCAGATATTTTGATATTTGATGGATTATCATATCGATATATGATATCGTTGTAGTCGTGATTGACTATTTGGTGTGTAGCATCATTGGACCAAATTTGGAATTTTAAAATGATTTCAAAGTGATTTTAGAAAGTATACGTTTTATAAAATAATTTTGGAATTGATCCATTTTTAAATAAATAAACGTTATAATTTTTAAAGTTATAAAAATTATGATTTTTAAGAAATATAGTTAAAAGCTGATTTTTGAAAATAAGGAATTAATGACTTTATAAAATAGTTAAATTGGGATTTCTGAAATAATTGTGAAAAGTTAAATATAGGATTTATAAAATTTAATTACTTTATAAATCAAGAGAATGGTGAAATAATAAAGGAGATTAAAGAAGTTTTAAAAGAATAATATAAATTGATTTATATTAAGAGATTTATAAATGGATATTTATAAATTGAAATATGGACATTATAAAACGAGTTTTTATAAGTGTTTGAATGAAGTGAAAATGAATTTCATAATTGAATGGAATTTATAGAATTTTATACGGTGAAGTTATAAATGGAATTTTATAAGCGGTAGGTTTATAAAATTTATTAAGTTATTAAAATAATGATTTTGGATAAATGAATGGATCTTATAAGTTATAAGATTTATAATCTGGGCAGTTAAAAAGAACGATTTTGTAAAATAATCGTTTTATAAGTATTTAACTTATAATATGAACTTTTAGTTTATAATTGAGTTATAAACTGAAGTAGGTTAATAAAAGAATTTATAAAAAGGAAGTTTTATAAATAAATAGAAATGGAATTTATAAACGTTGTTTTATAAATTCGCAAAGGACTTATTTTAAGAAGTAAATTGTTGTAACCTATTAATGGAGTTATATTCACGATTTTGACTGTGAATAATCCCTTGAAATAAAATGTATAAAAGAATGAAATTTATTAACGTAGTATATTCACATTTTTGAATAGTGAATAATCCTTTGAATTAAAATGAATAAAAGGATGAAATTGTTAATGAAGTATATTCACGTTTTTGAACTGTGAATAATACGTTAAAGAAATTGTTTTGGATTTGGATGTTTTAAATAGAATTAAAACGATCGAACAATGTTTTAAAATGTGTTGAGATTCGAAACCATAGATTTCAACATTAATTGTTGAAATAAACGTTTTCGAGAAATAAAAGGAAATGGTGGATTATAACACTGTTGTTATAGTAAATGATTTCCGAAAGGAAATGTTTTGTATAGTATTGGGATTTATATATCTATTTTAATTTCGAATCCCTATACTAGTGAATTTGGGTTGTCGTGACGATGTTTTACGTAACATTCTTTTTGGCCCAAATAAATATGTTTAAGAGAATGATTTCCTTAAAGAATGAAATATATACTTAATTTCGATTGAAGTATATTGAATATTTTCCAAGTGTTGAAAATAAATAAAAATTGTGAATTACTTATGAATAAATAAGTAAGGAATTGTTTTCCAATATAAAGTGAATATTTTAAGAACTTATCTTTTTGAAGATAAATTGAAAAGAAAATTGAAATGAATAATTAAAATCGAATATTCATTGATATCTTGGAATTATGAATTCGCTAAGGAATTTATAAAAGAAAGTGAAATTGGTTTAAAAATAAATGTTGATTTATTTTTGAAGTATTGAAATTATATATCTAGTGAAGATATTTTGGAAAATAAATAATTTGGAAAATTATTTGGAAACTGGTGATGTGTGCATATCCATTGATAGTTCAATAACCGACTATCAATATTTCCCTTTGAATGGGTAATTGATGTGAATTGTTTGAATGTGAATTCTACACTTATTTTTAAATAAGCGCTCACTATTCGGGTTAACCGGGAAAGGACCATGGGGTCGTATAACCCATTCCGAATATGTGATACGTCGTTATGATAGCATTGAAGATCGGTGTTGAAGACCCGGTATTTGCGAGAGCGATAGGATGACCTGTCGATTTACTCTGCACCGAGTTGCTCCGGTATAGAGTTCTCCGTATGTGATGGTGAATTCGATCAGGATTGTGAATATCCGGATTGCAAGGACTTCTTTGTAAGTGCCTTCGGTTTTGTTCGAGCCCGGAACAGACTTGTATGGATTGTGTGTCTGACATTACAAGTTGAGATATAAAGCCGATTTCTTTCAAATATATTTCTGTTGGTGGCGAAGAATTTATTCTTTTAGCTTAACACCCTTCTCTGAGACGTACGAGCTCAGAGGTAATATAGTTGAAGTTATCAGCGATATATTCCCAATTTGGTAATGTGATATGCTGAGTGATGCTGAAATGATCATTGTGTTGATTATTGTGATAGGATCGTTATTTGATCGTCTATCTTAGTGATCATTGTGTTGATCATTTGTTGACCCAAAGCATGGCTTTTGTATAAAGTATGTTTTTGTGGACGTGACTTCGTCGAACCTCACACCCCGGAAATGGTCAAAACAGGAAAGATGCAGCAAGGTTATGAGGGTAGCACCCTTTAGGGTATGTACATTTCCTTCTGGATAGAGGTTGTATCATGGTATGGAGCCCAGATATTTAACCTATGTGGTTACTACGAATTTATTACTTTGTGGTTGTTGGTTTTCGGGATCCCGTGAGAAAGGTCGTTTACGATCGGGGAATGGCGTGCTCATGTCAGTAGTTACCCAGTTAGGGGTAACCCGGCCTTGTGTTGGCAGAGTTCCGGTTTGGTTCTCGGGGATGTCTTTCCAGAGGCATTCTCATGTGGCAATGGGAAGTTCCTTGGCCTGACCATTTGTTGGAAATCCAATTCCCAATACGAAACTTGTACGGTATTAGTTGTAGAACCTATCATTCACTTATGGTGGTCACCACTGTTTGGATGGTAGCTATAGTAGGCATAGTTCGAAATGTCTATGTTGGCTAAGATTTATATTCTACTTTCGAAATGAATTTCTTCTACACTATGCACTAGTAATAATATCAAATGTTATTTTAAATGCGTATCAAGCATCTTTGACTATCATAAGGAGAAATCTCCTCCGATTCTGCGTTTGCATTGTGTGTGTGTGCGGGAGGCCTTATGGTAGTCTCATTTTTAAAAGCATTGCGAATTGAAATAAAAATATTCCTCTATTTTGATTTTAAAGATAAATAAACTGTTTTGAGTTCTCACACCAGTCACATGACTGACTTGGAGTTTATTGTTTTCCTTCCTAAACTCTGGGTGCCCACCAATTTCCACACGGGCAGTCAAGAGTTAAGGTTTATCAGGATATTCTGGATATTCTGGAGTTGTTGGAGGCAAGCTGGATGGCATGGCGTATTACTAGTTTATATAGTATTTCTTTTTCCGCTGCATTGTTTGTTGTTGTTGATGTTGTACACTCTGATGATATGATGTAATGTAATGTATAAAATGTAATAACTGATAGTTCTTTGTTTAAAGATTATTCATTTATTATTATATGTTGTTCCGCTGCGAATTGTGAGATTCTGATGTTGTTCTGTTGTTTTCTGTTCCGTCCTATTTTCTTCTATTTTAAAACTTTCTGTTTTCTATTCGTTCTATCTTCTTCTCTTCTTTCTTTTTCTCTCTTCTTCTTTTCTTAAAATCTTTTTAAAAAAAAAACCCTCGGTGTTCGGTTTTCCGTCGTTCGATTCCTCGGCAGTCGATAAAGTGAGTATCGATGTTGAATTTTCGGAAGACGAAGAATCGGGTCCTGACAACTTTGCTTTGAACCGGTGTATGTTTTTATAACGTATTTTTGCTCCGTTACTTTTATAACGAAATTTTTACATCGGTGCTATATTTTTGAAGCGCGGTGTTTTGGTTACATTTTCGATGAACGAAAATTCACAGTTATTTTAACGTCAGTAACTGTTAATTTAAAGTGACTTTTCAAGCGGTTATCCCACAACACGGATTTGGTATCCGTTTTAACGGTGTTTTGTGAAGCGCAATTTCCTCTTCGAAATTACTATAGATGTTTCTATTTTAATCACGTGTTTTAAAAATCGTTTTGAAATAAAATTATTTTCAAAAAATTTACAATTTACGCTTTCAAAAGAATGAGGAAGCGATTTAAACGCTTCAGCAAAATTGAGAACTATGAACCCTTACTTTTACTGATTCGCTTAATTCCGGACTTGTCCGTTTGAAAACGTAAAATGTTATATTTACAAAATACACAATTTTGCACTTTCAAGGATCGATGAAGTTATTTAAATGATTTAGGAAAAGTGCAGAGTTTGGAACCACACTTTTACTATTTTGGTTAATTCCGGACTCGTTAATTGAAACATCCGTCGTTTGATGATTTTAATGATTTTGTTGGGCTTTCGAGCCACTCTACTGGACCTTCGGGTCATTTGTTGGACCTTCGGGTCATCTGATGGACCTTCGGGTCAATTACCAGTACTAGACCTTAGCGTCACTATACGGACCTTCGGGTCATCTGATGGGCGCCAAAATTTATAGTACTTGGTAGGCTTCGGCCATCTGAGATGCACGTGCGGCATAGCTAAAGCTCGCCATCTGCTGGGATCGATCCATCTTTTATGTTGATTTTCTAGTTATCTTACTTTGATTTCTAGATTTTGTGACTGCTGATTTGTCCAGTTATCTTAATTGATTTCTAGATTTTTTTTTATTGCTGCTTTGAATTCAATTGTGAATTTGGAAGTGGATTTTAATGATGTTTAATGGGATTTCTTCCTTTAAACTATGTTGATTACTCTGTTGTATAGTCTCTTCCGAGACTATAATTTTGTGCATAGTCTCTTCTGAGATTATAATTTTGTGTATAGTCTCTTCGGAGATTATAATTTTGTGTATAGTCTCATCCGAGATTATAAATTTGCGTATTGCTATTTTGAATTCAATTCGGAATTTAAAAGCTGATTTAGATGGAGTTTAAATTGAGATTTCTTCATTTAAACGATGGTGATTATTTGTACTGAATAGTCTTATTCGAGATTATTGATTTTGATGGAGTTTGATGTGATTTCTTCATTTAATCCATGTTGATTTCTTATGTTGTCTCATTCGCGACTATTTATTATTTTGCTTGATGTTGTTTATGATGCATTCACATCTAAGTCTAAATTAGACTGATTCGCGTATTATTTTCTTTTAAATAATACTCGGGTTAGACCGAGCTATTTCAGGATATTCGCTATCTCTGATTCTATTGCAGCTTCAGCTTTTGGGATTTCACTTCATCATTTGTCTAGGCTTCGTGGTGTTACTGTGGTAATTTTGACTCTAGTCTCGCATATGTTGATATCTATGTATTTGTACATTTGGTTCTTGTGAACTATCGATTGTTGTAGCATGTACTCCAGACTTGTCTTCCGCTATATATCTGATATTTCTGCTCTGATGTGATTATACTATCAGTGTTGTTGTTATTATGAGTTGTTTTGGATTTTTCTTTAACCACTGTAGTTTCTTTTTAGATTTGGATTGAATTTATATCTTTGGGAGTAATTTTCACAACTCTTATCGATGTAACCAATACTCGTCTATGGCATAACTTATAGATGTTCGCTTCTAACAAGCCTTATTCTTCGCAATAGCAGACGTTATTCCTTATAATAACCTTTGTTATTGTGAGCATAGAGGTGGGGCGTCATAGTACAGGTTATAACTTAGTTCAAAATTCAACTTCATTTGCTCTGATCATTTTTGGCTAATGATGTCAAAACAAAATATGTTTGAAATTACCATAACTAGATTTTAAAAATGCATTTCAAATTTAATATGGAGGAGTTGCTGTCTGAAAGAAGAAAGAACAGTGCAAATCCAGATTTATCAAATTTTCAACTTCATGTATTCCAGATTGAATTACATCATTCAAATTCTTTTTGAAAATGATGATTTTTAAGAAAAAAATCCGAATTTTTAGTGGCGATTTGGTGTTGTATGGGTTTGATGAACGGAAAGTGGATATTTGCAAATTTCTGGTGATTGATCAATTGTTGAACCTCGGGATCACGTCAATAAGTGCTAGAATGATCAAGGATTTTAGGAAAAATGCAAGAAAATTTTCAAACTCATTATGGTTGGAGATATGAATCGATTTAGGGTTTAAGTGTTATATTTTGTCGACGACAGTCGTGAGGCAATTTCGCCGTTGAAACAGTGATTCAGGCGATCGCACCAAAGGGGGTTGAGTTCGTGGTGGGTCGAATCAACTTCGACCATAATAGTGTGGTTTCTGGTGGCATGTGGTGGCGAGGAGGAGGATTTTTACAAACGAACATTGGGTTCTAGGTAGTTCGAAAATTTGCTCGATTTCGAGATTGAATTTATTAAGGCGATTTAGGTGGCCGGAGTGGCTGCTGGGCTCGTAGGCGACTTGTTGGGGAACTCGGCGACGACCGGTGATGGTTGGAGTGATAGTGCACGTACATGTGCATGCGATTTGTGTCTGGATGGTTTTAGGATCGGGGAAGAAGAAAGGGTTTCCCAGGTTCTTGCTCGAGCTTGATGGTGGTTGGACTCGAAGTCGAGTCGATGCGAAGGATTGCACGAGGCTTGGCTCGTGTGAATAATCGGGACATTCCTGATAATAATGGAGTTATAAGGATGAAGGCGGAGTACGTGTTTCGGACATTCCTGATTTGAATCGTGAAGTGTTAGATGAATGTCATAAATCTAAATTCAGCATCCATCTAGGAGTTAACAAAATGTATCGTGATATCAAAAGAACATTCTGGTGGAAGACGATGAAAAGGGACATATCTATTTATGTGAATCGCTGTGCTACTCGCCAACAAATCCAAAAGAAAATGGCAGGTCTGCTTCAGCCTTTAGAAGTACCAAAGTGGAAATGGGATCGGGTATTGATCGATTTCATCGAAGGATTGCCACGAACCAAGAAAGGAAATGTTGCAATTTGGGTTATAGTGGACCGTCTAACCAAAACTGCTCACTTTATTCCGGTGAAATCCACTCGGACTGCAGCAAGCTTAGCAGGGCCATATATGAAGGAAATTGTTCATCTCCATGGTATTCGTAGCAGCATAGTGAGTGATCGTGACACGATCTTCACTAGCAGATTTTGGGAGGCATTCCAAGCTGCTTTAGGAACAAAATTGAATTTTAGCACTGCTTATCACCCACAATCTGATGGGCAGACTGAGAGGATTAAGCGAATTCTAGAAGACCTTTTGCGTGCTTGCATTCTCGACTTGGGTGGTTCTTGGGAGGACCATTTGCATGTGGTCGAGTTCTCGTACAACAACAGATATCAGCCCAGTATAGAAATGGCTCCTTTCGAAGCTTTATATGGTCGTCCATGTCCATTACCTGCATGCTAGATCGAATCAGGTGATAGACTCGTCCTTGGACCTGAAATGATTAAAGAAGCCACATAGAAGGTAGATTTTATTCGAAAGAAATTAATTACTGCCCAAAGTCGTCAGAAGTGTTATTATGACTGTCGAAGAAGATATTTGGAATTTCAAGTTGGAGATTATGTATTTCTTAAAGTATCTCCGATGCGGGGTGTATTAAGGTTCAGGAAAACAGGAAAGCTAGCACCGCGTTATATTGGTCCTTTTCCTATTATGGAAAGGATTGGTCCTCTAGCATATCGAATACAACTACCCAACCGGTTGTCTGGCATGCATGATGTGTTTCATGTTTCTAATCTTCGGAAGTATATGCACAATCCAGATAGTATTATTGAAGAAGCTGCTCAGCAGGATCTCCAAATCACTCCTAACTTGGCAGTTAAAAGAGAGCCGATAAAGATTGTAGATCGTGATGAGAAGCGATTGAGAAACAAAGTTGTGAAATTGGTTAAGTTCAGTGGAGTGGCGATCCAATGGACCGCACTTGGGAGACTGAAGATAATATGAAGAAATCATATCCCAATTGTTAAGTGGATATCTCGGCTTAAACTGCTAAGCCATTTCCTTATTGTTTCTGAATTCGTATATTCTTTGTTGCTTTTCTCTCTTTTTCAAACTTCGAGGACGAAATTTTCTTAAGGAGGGGATATTGTAACATCCCAAAATTTTTAATTTTAAATTCGGTAAATTATTTGAACTTTTAAATTAAATTTGAGAAATTTCAAGAGAAATAAAATATTGTTAATATTAATATTATAAAGTTATATGGATATAAATAAATATTTGATAGTTTGAGTTTTTAAATAAATAATAATAATAATAATAAAATAAATAAAAACATATAACAAAACAAGAATTTGTATTAAACAATAAAATAAAATATGTATAAATTAAATGTTGTTAGTTAAAACTTTGAATAGAAATAAAATTTGGAATGTATATTGTAAAAAAAACATATAGTTATGAATAGACATAGGAATACATATAAGGTTGTAAACAAAAAAAATATAAACAAGAAAACAATGAAGTAAAGAGTGTATTCAGCAACAAAACAAAGTCTTGTGCAAAAAAAACTGCCAAACAAGTCATTGTACCTACAAGGAAATTAAATAAGATTGTTGTAAACATACAAGGAAGCATGAACATTAAATGCTTTCATTAAATGCTTTCTTCTCAGCCACCCTTGAAAGAATGAAGAAAGTCTTTGGTTGTACAAAGCAGTACAAAGAATTATACAATATAATGATACACAGTACTCTACTAAAACCTGCACACTTCTTGTATACCCCTCTCCTTTATGTATATATATCCATATTTATATAGTTCGTTTATCAACTTTGCAAGCCTGGAAAAAGAAAAAAAAAACTAAATACACTAACATTATCAGCAAGCAGGAAGGTCAAGTGATTATCATCAACATCCAAGAAACTCAAAACTGTTTTTTTTTCAAAACAGAAGCTCTCTGTTCATCCATATTTCAAAGGAGTAAACAATTAAAAAAAGATATTTTAAGTATATTTATTTGTTGTTTGTTAATATGAAGATTTGAAATTGCTTTATTATGTACATGTATACATAAATCTTCCCTGTGTATGAATATTAGTAAGTGTGGATGTCTTAACACTTGATCATTGTTAGGCCTTGACTTCAAAAGTAAATATGTGCATTTAAGTATAAAATATAATTTAAAAATAGTTTTCAAGTAGGTTAAGTTTATACAGTAAAAATAATTGTGTGTTTACATAGTAAGATTCAAATCTGAATAAATTCGAATGAGAATATTTGTTACAAAAATCATATAGCCTGAATCCTTATAAAAAATAGGAATTTTAAGCTTTGTTTGATGATTTTTACTTGAGTGGTTTAAGAGAAGTCTGAATTTAAAGAAAAATTGCATTATTCTTAATTTTTGGTGAACGATTCAATTATAAACGCTAAAATTTAGATGGAAGCTTGTTTGAGCTTCGGTGATGATGAGAAAATTGTCAAAAAAAATTCGAATGCATGAATTTGTCGTACGAATCCAAAGTAGGGTTTAAGTCCATAGTTTGCAGTGGGTTGGATGCGTGATGATTTCATCACCTAGGAGCGATCGAGCTGCACAAGCTTTTAGGAAATGATAGTACGAAGTGTTGACGTGATATGGCCGAAATCGTGGATTTTCTGGTGAACTATGCGAGGAGGACGAGGCAAGTTGGTTTGGGTACGTCGAGCTTTAGTTTCAACGAAGAGGCCAAATTCGATTTCGAGTTTCTTTTCGTCAAATCGAAGTTCGATTTCGAATGAAGAGATAAATTTCGACTTGCCGAAGTTATTGACGACCCCCAGAACGAAGCGCAACGTCGTGCACGTGCACGACGTCGATTTCGTGTCAGCAAGTTTGGGCTGGGAAGAAATTTAAAGGAATGCTTGAACAGGAGATATTTTGGCTCGGGTTCTCTTGCGTTTAAGTGGAGATATTCAACAGTTAATTAAGTTTATAACTTAAGCAAAAAAAAGAGCTCGAACAAAAACCGGGAAGGCTCGGGTTGTTTTAAAATGGGTTAAGCCCAAACAAATTTAAGTTAAAATGTTAAACAAGTTAATTAGTACTTTAATGTAAGTTAAGGGTTAAAGTTAATTAACAATAAAACTTTTTATAACTGTAATAAATTGATTTCAAAGTTTAAAGATTTTTTTTTAAATGTTAATTAAAGTAAATAATCACTATTAAATACATTGTTTTGAAAAATAGTTAAGAATGATTTATAATTTGTAATTAAAAATTGATTAATAAACAATTAAGTGTCTACATTATTGTTAATTATAAGTTGAGTAACTTATAATTAATAGTTAATTAAGTTACTTGACTGAGGAATAATTTATTAACAAAGTTGATTTTTAATCAATTTGTTTATCGTTAAAAAATAATTGATCGTTGATTAAAAATAATTATGTGGTTAAATTATTAAATCACTCACATTGGAAAATAATTAGCTATTGCTATGCACCAGATTGATATTTTTGTTCTGGTTGCGATACTATTTGATAAAGATTGCTATGTACTGCACTGTGTTTGTGTTTTGTTCTGTATTGGTGTGAAAACCCTGTTAGCCGTAAAACGGCATTTAAACTTCGATGCGACAGGGAGTCGGATTTCAGTTAGTTATCCGAAACCCACATCGAACCTGTGAATTTTTGTGAATGGCATATCCACATGTTTTAAAAATTGACGCTCACTATTTGGTTTAGCCGGGAGAGAACCTTTGTGTCATATAACCCATTCCGAGTAAGTGATACAACGAAATGGATGAGCATTTGAAGACGTTGGTGAAGACCGGACATCTTCAAGAAAGATAAAATAACCTATGGAATGACTCTACACTGAGTTGCTCCAGTATAGAGTTCTCCATATGTGATGGCGAGTTCGATCGAGATTATGGACGCCCAGATTGCAAGGACTTCTTTGGAAGTGCCTTCGGTTCTGTTCGAACCCAGAATAGACTTGTATGGATGGTATGTATGACATTACATTTGAGATATAAAGTAGATTTCTTTCAAATACATTTTTGTTGGTGGCGGAGAATTTATTCTCTTAGCTTAACACCCTTCTCTGAGACGTACGAGCTCAGAGGTTATGTAGTTGAAGGTTATCAGTAATATATTCCCAACTTGGTAATGTGGCATGTTGAGTGCTGCTGATCATTTGTTGATCAAAGCATGGCTTTGTGAAAAGCATAGCTTTGTGGACGAGACTTCGTCGAACCTCACAACCCGGTAATGGTCGAAACAGGAAAGATGCAGCAAGGTTATTGGGGGTAGCGCCCCTTAAGGTATGTGCATTTCCTTCTGGATAGAAGTGGTATCACGTTATGGAGCCCAGATACTTAACTTATGTGGATATCGCAAATATATATATATATATATATATATATATATATATATATGTTACTTTGTGATTGTTGTTGGTGCCCCGGATAAAGGTTGGTTACAACCGGGGGATGGCATACTCGTGTCAGTAGTTACCTAGTACAGAGGTAACCCGGCTGTAACGACCCAGAATTTCTGTCATTTGAAATTCGTATATTTAATTAATTTTAAATATTAACAAGTAAAATTTGTAAGTCTAACAAATTTTATTTCGAATATCTAGATTTAATTGGATAATTAAATCGATAATTTAATATTTGTAATTACAGAAATAATTGGAAATTGGGTTTAATGCGATTAAAATTAATTTGTAAAATTGAATTAAATCATATTGGAGTTAGAATGATGTTATAGAACTTTTAAAATTGAACTAAAAGTTAATTTGTGGAAATTGAGTATTTTAATATTTAATTGACGAGTAAAAATAGTCATTTTTCAAATAGTCTCGGATTTCGGCGAAACCTGTTTCATTGGATCTGTAATGTTATATTACTATAAGATTTCAAATTTCGTGTTAATCGGATTTACGGTTTATCCGGGGTAAGCTAAAACGCGTAGAAATTGGTTTAAGTGAATTTTGAATTTAAATAGTCGATTTGAAAACTCATCTTCCAAATACGATCGAATTGGCTCCCGATACATATTCCATTGCGTTCGGAATATGGGTAAAACATTTCAAATGCCAGGCGGCACGCTTCGTTTCGAGTTCGGAAAAATTTAGGGTGAATAGTGCGCGAATATTTTCTATAAAAGGACCTGAACATTCATTCTTTTCACTAAAACCCTAACCTGGCTAGGTCAGCGGCCACCCTATAAATTAATGGCCGAAAAAATCCTGAATTCTTCCTCGATTATCTTCAAATCCATGCGCTATCATGAGAAACTTCCTAAACAAAAATTGTAGAGCTCTTCGAGCTCGACAAATCCAACGGTCATGATCAATGATGGTGGCTTGGAGTTGGAATTAGCACGTGAAGGTGCTGCATTCGAATGGGTTTCACAAAGCAACAATGGCACTGCAGGGGACGACACGTGGCACGACAGTCGAGGCAGGGTAGGGTTTCGTTGCAGTATCTCTTGATCGTCGTCGAAATGTGAGTATAGGTCGCGTTAAATCGAATGCTTGCGGCGGCTTATATGGGTTTGCTTGCGTTCTTTTGCCTGAGGGAAGAAGATGGAAATCGTGGCCGTGATTCGCTTGGATAAAACGAACGGCTCAGATGTAGGGGGGTTTGAAAATTAATAAAAAAATTGTGAAATTTATTTTATATTAATTCGTACAATGTTTAAAATACCATAACTTTTTCATACGAGGTCCATTTCGCACGAAATGAGTTGCGTGGGGTTCGTATTGACGAGCACTACGTAATGGAGCTGGATTAGGATTTATTTGAGCTAGTGGAATTTTGGGTAAAATTAAATGCGTATTTAATTTATTCAGAACGAAACACTACAACTGTTATTGGAAGCAAGGTGAGAACTTCTCAATCAATCGAATTTGTTTCGATTTAAATTTTTAATAGTTAGATTTAAAATTGCTCGACTGTGTTGATTGTATGCTTGGATGATAAATTGCTATTTGTTGTATTGAAATAGACCCTATACGCCGCATATTAAGTGGAGATTATTATATTAAACACATATACCGCGATATTCCACCGTGAAGTGGAATTGGTATTATATATGTACTTGGAGTTGATTTCCCGCATTATATAGTGAATGAGACCCTATTGTGCCGCACAACAGCGGATGATATTTTATATAAACCCATGTACCACGATATCCCGTCTTGAAACGGGATTGGTATTGTGCTAACATCTGTGGATGCAGGGAAACAGGTTGGAGAGATCCAACTGGAATCCTCAAATAATTTAATTTGTTTCAATGTTGTGCGTTGATTTATTTATAATCTGTGCGTGATTATCTTTGTGATTGAAATTGCTAAAGGCTAAAATTTAGCCGAATATATTTTGGTATCGTTGGATACCGAAAATAAATAAAATTGGATTTTTGAAAATTTAAGTTGATAGATTATTGAAAAAAATATTTTTGAGAATTGGATTAATTTAAATGAAGGAATTTTAAAAGGGATAAAGTTTTATCTTTGAATCATATCGAATTATTTCCAAAATATGGGAAAAGGTTTTAATAAAGGGATTTTAAATAATACTGTTTAAAAGTTGAAGAATTTGTTTAAAATTAGAGTTTAATAGTTGAAAGAAATAAAGGAATTTATTTTTAAAAGGAAATAAAATTTGAAACCCATTTGGAAATTATTTTTGGTGATTGAATTTAGATCTTTTGAAAATCCATTTGGAAATTTATTAGGTGTTTTGAAAAGAATTTGGAATCAATATTAAAATTGATTTGGGGTTTAGTAGAAACTGATTTCAATTTGAGATTTGAACGAAATTCACTTGGTGTTTAATTTCTTGGAAAAAATCAATATGGAATTTGATTTGGTTGTTTTTGAAATCAATTGAAAAATTGAATTGTTGTTGAAAGTGAATATTTGAAATCAATTTGAAAATCGTATATTAGTGGATATTTGGAAATTTAAATTCCCCATCGAATTTATAAAGGAAAGGGAAATTTGTTTAAAAATAAACATTGATTTATTTTTGAAGTGTCGAAATAAATCTACCGATTTGGAACGTAAATTTAAAGTAAATCGGTAAGGATTTATTTAATTGGTTTAAATGAACCATTTTGAAATGAAAGTGTATTCTCCCTGTAAAGCCGAATAAAATTTCTGAATTGCTTTGAAATATATATATATATATAATTCTAGAATTGGTTTTATAAAGGATACTTTAGAGAAATTAACTTTTAAATTGTTTTAAATCTTTTAAGTAAAGATTTATTAAGTTGATATGGAAATGATTATTTCTAAGATTTAATCTGTAATTGTTTTAGAAAATAGTTATTTAAATAGTTATACTCTATGTACTAATTTTATTTTGAAAATTAGTTTGGACTTAAGTTATATGTAATATTGGTATAATATTTTTATAACTAATATTTTAAGTAAAGTGTTTAAAGAAAAAATTGTTTTATTTCAAAGTATTTTCCTGATATATTTTGGATAAGTGTTATAAATTATTTTAAAGTATTTGAACTCGGCAGATTTCCATTGAAAATGAATAAATATTTGGAAGTGTTTCCTCGTAAGGAAAATGATTTGAAATTTGTTTTCGAAAGTTGTAGAGGTGAAAAGGTATTTGAAATTTGTTGTCGAATGGTTGAAGTGTGGAAAAATATATCTTGTAAAGATATTTTTGGAAGATAAATAATTTGGGAAATTATTTGGAATCTGGTGATGTTGTGCATATCTATTGATAGTTAAATAACCGACTAACAATATATACCTTTAAATGGGTATTTATAGTGATTTGCTTGAATTTGAATGCTACACTTATTTTAAAATAAGCGCACGTTATTCGGTTTAGCCGGGAGAGGACCATTGGGTCATGAATCCCATTCCGAATAGTGATACGTAGTAATGGATAGCATTTGAAGACCGGGGTTGAAGACCGGATATTTTCGTAAATGGAAGGATTGTCGTCGAATGTCTCTGCATCGACTGATCTCCGATATAGAGATTTTATCACCCTTTGTGATGGGAATCCGGACGTGATTAGTGAATATCTGGATTTTCAAGGACTTCTTTGGAAGTGCCTTCGGTTCCATTCGATCTCGGAACGGACTTGTATGGATGTGTGTCTGACGTTGCAATTTGAGATGTACAGCTGGTTTCTATCAAATACATTTCTGTTGGTGGTGGAGAATTTATTCTCTTAGCTTAACACCCTTCTCTGAGACGTACGAGATCAGAGGTTATGTAGTTGATGGTTACTAGTGATACATTCCCAATTTGGTAGTGGCATACGAAGTGTTGCTGATCATTTGTTGATCGAAGCATGACTTTTGTGAAAAGCATAGCTTGGTGGACGAGACTTTGTCGGACCTCACACCCCGGAATGGTCGAAACAGGAAGAATGCAGCAAGGTTTTAGAGGGTAGCGCCCCTTAGGGTATGTTCATTTCCTTCTGGATTGAGGTGGTATCATGGTATGGAGCCCAGATACTTAACTTATGTAGTTGCTGCAAATTTATTACTTTTTGGTTGTTGGTATTGAGGATCCTCAGATAAAGGTTGTTTACAACCGAGGGATGGCATACTCGTGTCAGTAGTTACCAACTTTTGCAGAGGTAACCCGGCCTTGTGTTGGCAGAGATCTGGTTAGGTTCTCGGGGCGTCTCTCCAGAGGCGTACCTATGTGGCAATGGGAAGTTCCTTGGCCTGATCATTTGTTGGAAAATCCAAAGAAACAGTACGATCCCTATACAGTTTTAATTGTATAACCTGCCATTTACTTATGGTGGCGCCCCACTGTTTAGATGGTAGCTATAGTAGGCATACGATAATGGTCGTATGCTGGCTAAGATTAATATTATACTTTCGAAATGTTTTCTTCACTTTGCACTTATAATAATATCAAAGAAATTTGCGTATCAAGTGTAACGCCCCGAAAATTTTCGACTTTCGAAAAACCAACATCGATACTCACTTTATCGACTGCCGAGAAATCAAAGGCCGAAAACCGAGATGTTATGGGTTTTAAAAAGAAAAGAAAGAAAAGAGGAGAGAAGAGATAGGAAAATAGAGGGAAAAGAAGATAGACAATTTTTTTTGAAAACAGAGAATTTGAAAATAGAAGATGGAAGAATTTTAAAAATAGAAAAAAGAGAATTTGAAAATAGAACGGACAGAAAGGAAACAACATAACAACAGTAGAATCTCACAATTCGCAGCGGAACAACATATAATAATAAATGAATAATCTTTAAACAAGAACTATATCAGTTATTACATCACATTATATTTCATTACATCATATCATATCATCAGAGTGTACAACAACATACAACAATAAACAATGCAGCGGAAAAGAAATACTATATAAATTAGTAATACGCCATGCCATCCAGCTTGCCTCCAGCAACTCCAGAATATCCAGAATATCCTGATAAACCTTAACTCTTGACTGCCCGTGTGGAAATTGGTGGGCACCCAGAGTTTAGGAAGGAAAACAATAAACTCCAAGTCAGTCATGTGACTGGTGTGAGAACTCAAAACAGTTTATTTAACTTTAAAATCAAAATAGAGGAATATTTTTAATCAATTCGCAATGCTTTTAAAAATGAGACTACCATAAGGCCTCCCGCACACACACACAATGCAAACGCAGAATCGGAGGAGATTTCTCCTTATGATAGTCAAAGATGCTTGATACGCATTTAAAATAACATTTTATATTATTACTAGTGCATAGTGTAGGAAATCATTTCAAAATTAGAATATAAATCTTAGCCAACATAGACATTTCGAACTATGCCTACTATAGCTACCATCCAAACAGTGGTGACCACCATAAGTGAATAGCAGGTTCTACAACTAATACCGTACAAGTTTCGTATTGGGAATTGGATTTCCAACGAATGATCAGGCCAAGGAACTTCCCATTGCCACTGAGAATGCCTCTGGATGGACATCCCCGAGAACCAAACCGGATCTCAACCAACACAAGGCCGGGTTACTCCTAACTGAGCAACAACTGACCGAATATGCCATCCCCCGGTCCTTTGGGACCTTTTTCCGAGAGCGCTCTCTAATCAATTCACACAATCATAACAAAGTGTTTTCAACATGAGTAAGTATCTGGGCTCCATACCATGATACCACCCTTTTCCAGAAGGAAATGGACACATCCTAAAGGGTGCTACCCCTCATAACCTTGCTGCTTCTTTCCTGTTTTGACCATTTCCGGGATGTGAGGCTCGACGAATTCACGTCCACAAAAACATACTTTATACAAAAGCCATGCTTTGGGTCAACAAATGATCAACACAATGATCACTAAGATAGACGATCAAATAAATGATCCTATCTCAAAAATCAACACAATGATCATTTCAGCATCACTCAGCATGTCACATTACCAAACTGGGAATATATCGCTGATAACTTCAACTATATAACCTTTGAGCTCGTACGTCTCAAAGAAGGGTGTTAAGCAAAGAATAAATTCTCAGCCACCAACAGAAATATATTTGAAAGAAATCGGCTTTATATCTCAACTTGTAATGTCAGGCATACAATCCATACAAGTCTGTTCCGGGCTCGAACAGAACCGAAGGCACTTACAAAGAAGTCCTTGCAATCCGGATATTCACAATCCTGATCGGATTTCCCATCACTTAGGGAGTTTCTATACCGGCGCGACTCGGTGCAGAAACAATCGATAGGTCATCCTATCACTCTCGCAAATACCGGTCTTCAACACCGATCTTCAAATGCAATTCACAACGACGTATCACATATTCGGAATGGGTTATACGACCCCATGGTCCTTTCCCGGTTAACCCGAATAGTGAGCGCTTATTCAAAAATGAGTGTGCATTCAAATTCAATCAAATCACATCAAATACCCATTCAAAGGGAAATACTGATAGTCGGTTATTGAACTATCACTGGATATGCATACATCACCAGATTCCAAATAATTTTCCAAATTTTTTATTTTCCAAAATATCTTTACAAGATATATAATTTCAACACTTCAAAAATAAATCAATATTTATTTTCAAACTAATTTCACTTTTCACATATAAATTCCATAATGAATTTATATTTCAAAATATCCATGAATATTCGATTTCAATAATTCATTTCAATTTATCTTCAAAAAGATAAATTCTAATTATTCACTTCATATTGGAAAACATTTCCATACTTATCAAAAATAAGTAATCGACAAATCTCTTTATTTTCAACCTTTGAAAATATTCAATATACTTAAATCGAATTAAGTATATTATTCATTCTTTAAGGGAAATCATTCTCTTAAACATTTTTATTTGGGCCAAAACGAATGTTGCGTAAAACATCGTTACAACGTCCCAAAATCACTAGTATAGGGATTCGAAATTAAAATAGATATATAAATTCCAATACTATACAAAAACATTTCCTTTCGGAAATCATTTACTATAACAACAGTGTTATAGTCCATCATCTCCTTTCATTTCTCGAAACATCTATTTCAACAATAAATGTTGAAATCTATGGTTTCGAATCTCAACATGTTTAAAAAACATCGTTAGATCGTTTTAATTCTATTTAAAACATCACATTCAAAAACATTTTATTTAACGTGTTATTCACTATTCAAAAACGTGAATAAACTTCGTTAACAAATCTCATCCTTTTATTCATTTTAATTCCAAAGGATTATTCACAGTCTAAAACGTGAATATAACTCTATTTCTAAGTTATAACAATTAACTTATCAAAAATAAGTCATTTGCGAATTTATAAAACAACGTTTATAAATTCCTTTTCTATTTATTTATAAAAACTTCCTTTTTTATAAATTCCTTTATTAACATATTTGATTTCATATCTCAATTATAAACTAAAAGTTCATATTATAAGTCAACTGCTTATAAAACGATTATTTTACAAAATCGTTCATTTAACTTCCCAATTTATTAATCTTAACTTATAAGATTGTTTATTTATCCAAAATTCATTCTTTCGATAACTTTATAAATTTTATAAACCTATTGCTTATAAAATCTCATTTATAACTTCACAGTTTATAATTTCATAAATTTCATTCATTTATGAAATTCATTTTCACTACATTCAAACACTTATAAAAACTTGTTTTATAATGTCAATTTTTCAATTTATAAATATCCATTTATAAATCTCTTAATATAAATCAGTTTATATTATTATTCTAAAACGTCTTTAAATTCCTTTATAATTTCATCATTTCGATTTATAAAATAATCAAATTTTATAAATCCTATATTTAAACTTTTATCATATATTCAAAAATCCAATCTAAATTATTTTATAAAATCATTAGTTCATATTTCTTAAAAATCGACTTTTAATCGTATTTCTAAAAATCAGCCCTTTTTAACTATATTTCACAAAAAAAACCATAATTTTTAGAACTTAAAAAATTATGACGTTTATTTATTTATAATGGATCAATTCCAAAAATATAGTATATTTTCAAAAATCACTTTAAAAATCATTTTAAAATCCCAAAATCTGGGTCCAATGATGCTACACATCAAATAGTCAATCACGACTACAACGATATCATATATCGATATGATAATCAATCAAATATCAAAATATCTGAAATTAAATAAATACTGTTGAGGAATCCAGTTGGATCCCTCCAACCTGTTTCCTGCATCCAAAAACATTAGCACAATACCAATTTCGCTCCAGTACGAAATTATCGCGGTACATGTTCTTATTAAATATTATCCGCTTAATAACGGCGTAATAGGGTCTCATCCGCTAAACAAAAAATGCGGGAAATCAATCAACTGCAATATATACATATGCCAATATATATATATTGATATTATATATAATACCAATTTCACTGTTTATGAAATATTCGCGGTATATGTTTTTACTAAATAACATCCGCTTACTAACGGCGCATAATGTCTATTTTAACAATCAATAATTTACAGTCATCATTCAAACATGCATTCAAATATTTTAAATCTAACTATTTAAAATAAAATCGAAATCTATTCGATTGAGTGAGAAGTTCTCACCTTGGTTTTAATTTCCGTTTAAGCTTTTATTTCGAATAAAATTAAACGCGCGTTTAATTTTACCCGAAATTCTCACTAACTCCAAACGACTCCAAACCAACTCCATCGCGTAGTGCTCGTCCATACGATTCCAACGCAACTGAGTTTGCATTTTTTCGACCTCGTATGAAAAAGTTATGAATTTTTGAAGTTTAAACACGATTTCTATAAACAAATTACAACTAAACTTTTAATATTCAAACCTAAACTAATCACAGCCTTTGATCCCCCAACCTGCAAATCTAAGCCGTGCATCACCTCTCTTCTTCTCCACGCACTAATCTACAGGCCGTTTACAAAAAATCGAACCCAACACTTAGATTTAGGGTTAAATATCACCACCACCACACACATCAATACCCGATCACTTCAACACCAACTCGAAGCTCTCGACAAGAGCTATGTTCGGCCATAATCTGGTGGAGCTCGGCCTCACCCTCCTCCTAGGGATGCGTGCGCAACTTGCTGCCTTCCCACTCGATTTCCCATCAATCCGTGAAGCCATTCGCGATCATAACCGTTGAATCTGAAGATCTCAACATGCTCTTCAATGTTGTAGTTGAACGTTTTTGCAATCGATGCATGGATTTAGAGTTATTGAGGGAGGAAGGCCGTGTGTTTCTGGCCGTGGGTTGGGTGCCTGGCGGCTAGGGTTTGGATGTTTTAATTTTTTTTTTTTTTTTAATGAAGGGTGTGTGTCTATTTATAAGAAACAGCTAGCGTAAACACTATTCATCCCGGGAATTCCAAACTCCGATTTAGACGCCGTAACCAGCGTACCTAGGGTTTATCCCGCGTTCCGGACACAATGGAACAGGTTTCGGAAGCTAATTCGGAAGTATGTGCGAGTTATGGCTGAAAACGTTCAATTTGAATTAAACCGATTTAAGTCGATTTCTAGGCGTTTTAATTTGTACAGGACAAACCGTAAATCCAATTGACTTGAAATTTGAAACCTTACAATAATATCACATTACGGATCCGATGAAACTGGTTTCGTCGAATTCCGAGACTTTTTGAAAAATGGCTATTTTGACTCGCCAAATTTAAATTAAAAACGATTCGATGCGTTTCGAGCTGCCACGATCAAACGATAGCTCCGATTGACACGAAAATTGAAATCCGGTAATAACTAACTATTACGGATCCAATGAAACTGGTTTCGTTCAATTCTGAGACTGTTCAAAAATTGACTATTTTACAGTCGATTATTTAATATTAAAATATTCAATTTTCACAAATTAACTTTTAATTCGATTTTAAAAGTTCTAAAATATCATTCTAACTTCCATATGATAAAATAAAATTTTCCAAATTATTTCTAATCATATTTAACTCGATTTTTAATTATTTCCATAATTTAACATATTAAATTATCGATTTAATTATCTAATTAAATCCAATAATTCAAATAAAAATTTATTTGACTTATAAATTCACTTTTTAATATTTAAAATTAATTAAATATTCAAATTTTAATTAAATAAAATTCTGGGTCGTTACATCAAGCATGTTTGACTATCATAAGGAGAAATCTCCTCCAAGTCTGCGTTTGCATTGTGTGTGTGGCGGGAGGCCTTATGGTAGTTTCTTTTTCTAAAAAGCATAGCGGATGTCTTTTAAATTCCTTTGTTTTCTTATGGTTAAAAATAACTGTTTTTATGTTCTCACACCAGTCCCATGACTGACCTGGAGTTTATTGTTTCCTTTCTAAACTCTGGGTGCCCACCAATTTCCATACAGGCAGTCTAGAGTCAGGTTATCAGGTCATTCTGGAATTCAGGAGTTGCTGTAGAGATCTGGAGGCAAGCTAGATGGCATGGCGTATCAACTAGCATACAGTATTTCTTTTCCGCTATTCGTTGTTGTAAACTCTGATAATGGAATGTAATGTGATGTAATGTAATAACTGATATAGTTCTTTGTTTTAAAGATATTCATTTATCTATTATATATTGTTCTGCTGCGATTGTGAGATTCTGATATCGTTCTCTTGCTTCTTCGTTCTTTCTTCTTCTACCTCTTCTTATTTAACCCTAACAATTCATTTTTCCGGCCTTCGATTACTCGGCAGTTGAAACAGTGGACGTATTAGTGGTCGATTTTCGAAAGTCGAAGAATCGGGTCCTTACAATTTGGTATCAGAGCATTTGGTTAAGCGACAACCTTGGCTCCTTTGGGAATTACTCATTAGAGATTGAGTCAGTAGTACTCTAGAATGAGTGTGAGTTTAATCATAGATACGAGCGCGTATTTGTTAGTGAATATGAAATTGTTTTGCATTGTGTTGACTTATCGGTTGATTGTTTATAAATTCTGGTCGATGCAGTCTAGCTAACTGTATCGATAGGGGTTTCTAAACTCTTAAACGAGATAAACCGACATAGTATCATTTTAAATTGGGTAAATGAAATAATTTTACCTTGATTATATTTTATATATAAAGGAATAATTTTTCATAATTATTAAAGTGTATATAAATTGATGTTTGGTTGTTGAAAATGTAAGAATATATATAAGTTAATTAAAAGATGTTTGAATAATCTAAATAAAAACAACAATTATAAAAGAATAAATTGTATAAGCAAATGAATATAAAGTAAGGAATGATAATTAATGTGATTTACAATTGTGAAATAATCTTATATATAAGAAGTGAAACTATATGAATATATTTATTAATATGAGTTGTAAATAAAAAAATGAATTTGGACTATGAATTTGAAAGTTTTGAATCCCGTTTATTTTGAAAGTTGTTTTTCAAAGTTAAAGATGTTATATTATTAAGTAAGATAAATCAATTTGGAACAATCTTATATAAGTGAAGTGGAATAGTGAAATACTATAAGAAAAAGGAAAAAAAATTTGAAAGAATTTAAAGCACTGGATTCGCTACTGTTGCTGGGAAATAATAAGGGTGATGACTGCAGCATCATCAGTATCATTTTTGAGTTTCTGTGCAATGGATTTGCTACCATAGTAAATTGGAAATTGAAGTTTTGTTGTGATAAACAAATTTGAAAATTAAAAATCCAAGTTGTAATTGTTGAATATAAGTAATCAAGCTTTGAACTTATAATATGAAATAATAAAGATTTTAGCTTTGGCAAAGTTAAAGAATTTGAGTTAGCATAGTAAATATATGATGTGAAATTTAACTAAAGGAAAGTAAAATAGATTGAATTGGATTAGATAGGTGATTATTTAATATGATTTGGAAGTTTAAATATATAAGTTGTATGACTTATTAAATGTGAAAATGTAAGTGAAACCAAATGATAAAATGTTAAACAATTCTGTTAAGAAAAACGAGATGTGAATTTGAAAAAGTGACGATATTTGACTTTGGTAAAAGTTAAATAGAAGTTACTTTAGAATTGGAATTTTAATTGGATTTATAAGTGGAAATTTAAGTTAAGTTAAACAAATGATGTTTGAAATAGAATATAACTTAAGTGATGTTGAATGAAGTTGATTTTGGTATCGAAGTAAAATAATAAAGTGAATTAAATGGATGTGGACTTTTATATAAATGAAATTCAACCTTATTTGTTAAATGAATTAGCAATTGAATTAATAAATGGATTGAATTTTAATCAACCTAATGTAAATAAATTGATATAGAATAATGAATGTAAGTGTTAATTCATTAGAAGCTAATGAAGTTGAAAAAAAAGTTGAATAATTGAAAGAAAAGTCAATTAGATATTAAACCAATTGGAAATTAAAAGTGTTAAACCAAATTGAATGTAAATTTAATAATTTGGTTATGTTGGTTATGATTGTTAGTTGATTGTATATAATTCATCAAGTGTTAATGAAATTGAATTGATAAATGGAAAGCTATGTAATTGAATTTGAATTGAAAGTGAACTAATGTGAATTGGTTGTAAGTAATTAAAATTTGTATCAAAACCTTATAAATTGCTTATGGGAATTATTTTGATTACATTGCTTATGAAAACTATGTGTTTTCTATTGAAAATTAGTGAAATGTAAATGAATTTCCTATATATGTCACTTACATGTTTAAATTGAGTAAGTATAGGTACCGGGGTTGTAGTTGGCTGGATTTGGTCACGCTAAAATGCTAATAAATAACTACATTGCTTAAAAATGCTAAAAAGGTAAGCTTACGCAATAAAAATATGAAATATGAACTGTTTTTCTGTTTTTCGACCGTGTGGGTCGATGTATATATATTTATATCTATTGTGATATTGCAAAATCTCATCCGTACAAGGGAGACTCTGCCAAAATTTTCCGTAAATTTTAGGAGTTAGAAAAATTTTGAAAATTTTTGGAAAATTTTTGTTAACGAAAAGTCAATTTCTAAATGAAAATGAAAATGAAAATGTAGGAATTGAACTAGGAAAGTGTAACCATCGGATTTTGGGAAAGTTAAGAAATCAAAATGAATCTGAAATCAAGTTGGAACGGTTTTTTTTGAAAAAAAAAAAGTTAATGGATTTCAAGACTTTTTCTTACTTGGCAATTTCGGGGACGAAATTCTTTTAAGTGGGGAAGTTTGTAACAACCCAGAATTTCTGCCATTTGAAATTCGTATATTTAATTGATTTTAAATATTAACAAGTAAAATTTGTAAGTCGAATAAATTTTATTTCGAATATCTAGATTTAATTGGATAATTAAATCGATAATTTAATATTTGAAATTACAGAAATAATTGAAAATTGGGTTTATTGTGATTAAAATTGATTTGTAAAGTTGAACTAAATCATATTGGAGTTAGAATGATGTTGTAGAACTTTTAAATTGAATTAAAAGTTAATTTGTGGAAATTGAGTATTTTAATATTTAATTGACGAGTAAAAATAGTCATTTTTCAAACAGTCTTGAATTTCGATGAAACTAGTTTCATTGGATCCGTAATGTTATATTATTGTAAGATTTTAAATTTCGTGTTAATCGGTTTTACGGTTTGTCCGGGGCAAGCTAAAACGCGTAGAAATCGGTTTAAGTAAATTTTGAATTTAAATAGTCGATTTGAAAACCCATCTTCCAAATACGATCGAATTGGTTCCCGATACATATTCCGTTGCGTTCGGAATGGGGGTAAAACATTTTAAACGGCAGGCGGCACGCTTCGTTCCGAGTTCGGAAAAAATTCGGGTAAATAGTGCGCGAATATTTTCTATAAAAGGACCTCAACATTCATTCTTTTCGCTAAACCCTAACCAGGCAAGGTCAGCCGCCACCCTATAAATTAATCGCCAAAAAACTCCTGAATTCCTCCTCAATTATCTTCAAATCCATGCGCTATCACGAGAAACTTCCTGAACACAAATTGTGGAGCGCCTCGAGCTCGACAAATCCAACGGTCATGATCGATGATGGTGGCTTGGATTCGCTGGAATTAGCACGTGAAGGTGCTGCATTCGAATGGGTTTCGTGAAGCAACGACGGCATTGTAGGGGACCGCACGTGGCACGGAAGTCGAGGCAGGGTAGGGTTTCGTTGCAGCATCTCTTGATCGTCGTCAAAACGTGAGTGTAAGTCGCGTTAAATCGAATGCTTGCGGCGGCTTGTATGGGTTTGCTTGCGTTCTTTTTCCTGGGGGAAGAAGATGGAAATCGCGGTCGTGATTTTCTTGGATAAAACGAACGGCTCAGATGTAGGGGGGTTTGAAAATTAACAAAAAAATTGTGAAATTTATTTTATATTAATTCATACAATGTTTAAAATACCATAACTTTTTCATACGAGGTCCATTTCGCACGAAACGAGTTGTGTCGGGTTCGTATTGACGAGCACTACGCAATGGAACTGGATTGTGATTTATTTGAGCTAGTGGAATTTTGGGTAAAATTAAACGCATGTTTAATTTTATTCGGAACGAAACACTACAACTTTTATTGGAAGCAAGGTGAGAACTTCTCACTCAATCGAATTTGTTTCGATTTAAATTTTAAATAGTTAGATTTAAAATTGCTTGATTGTGTTGATTGTATGCTTGGATGATAAATTGCTATCTGTTGTATTGAAATAGACCCTATACGCCGCATATTAAGCGGAGGTTATTATACTAAACACATATACCGCGATATTCCACCGTGAAGTGGAATTGGTATTATATATGTACTTGGAGTCGATTTCCTGCATTATATAGCGGATGAGACCCTATTGCGCCATATAATAGTGGATGTTATTTTATAAAAACCCATGTACCGCGATGTCCCGTCTTGAAACGGGATTGGTATTGTGTTAACATCTATGGATGCAGGGAAACAGGTTGGCGGGATCCAACTGGATTCCTCAAATAATTGGATTTGTTTCAATGTTGTGTGTTGATTTATTTATAATCTGTGCGTGATTATCTTTGTGATTGAAATTGTTAAAGGCTAAAATTTAGCCGAATATATTTTGGTATCGTTGGATACCGGAAATAAATAAAATTGGATTTTTGAAAATTTAAGTTGAAATATTTATAGAAAAAAAATTATTTTTGAGAATTGGATTAATTTAAATGAAGGAATTTTAAAAAGGATAAAGTTTTATCTTTGAATTAATTCGAATTAATTCCAAAATATGGGAAAAGATTTTAACAAAGGGATTTTGAATAATATTGTTTAAAAGTTGAAGAATTTATATAAAATTGGATTTTAACAGGTGAAGGAAATAAAGGAATTTATTTTTGAAAGGAAATAAAATTTGAAACCCATTTGGAAATTGATTTTTGGTGATTGAATTTAAATCTTTTGGAAATCCATTTGGAAATTTATTAGGTGTTTTGAAAAGACTTTGGAATCAATTTGAAAATTGATTTGGGGTTTAGGAGAAATTAATTTCAATTTGAGATTTGAATGAAATTCACTTAGTGTTTAACTTCTTGGAAAAAATCAATATGGAATTTGATTTGGTTATTTTTGAAATCAATTGAAAAATTGAATTGTTGTTGAAAGTGAATATTTGAAATCAATTTGAAAATCGTATATCAGTGGATATCTGGAAATTTAAATTAACCATGGAATTTATGAAGGAAAGAGAAATTTGTTTAAAAATAAACGTTGATTTATTTTTGAAGTGTGGAAATAAATCAACGGATTTGGATCGTAAATTTAAAGTAAATCGGTAAGGATTTATTTAATTGGTTTAAATGAACCATTTTGAAATGAAAGTGTATTCTCCTTGGAAAGCCGAATAAAATTTCTGAATAGCTTTGAAAAATATATACATACATACGTACCTATACACACACACACACACACACATATATAATTCAAGAATTGGTTTTGAAAAGGTTATTTTGGAGAAATTAACTTCTTAAATTGCTTTAAATCCTTTAAGTAAAGATTTATTAAGTTGATATGGAAATGATTATTTCTAAGATTTAATCAATAATTGTTTTAGAAAATAGTTATTTAAATAGTTATACTCTATCTACTAATTTTATTTTGAAAATTAGTTTGGACTTAAGTTATATGTAATATTGGTATAATATTTTTATAACTAATATTTTAAGTAAAGTGTTTAAAGAAAAAATAGTTTTATTTCAAAGTATTTTCCAGATATATTTTGGATAAGTGTTATAAATTATTTTAAAGTATTTGAACTCGGCAGATTCCCAGTGAAAATAAATAAATATTTGGAAGTGTTTCCGCGTAAGAAAAATGATTTGAAATTAGTTTTCAAAAGTTGTAAAGGTGAAAAGTGATTTGAAATTTGTTTTCAAATGGTTGTAGTGTGGAAAAATATATCTTGTAAATATATTTTTGGAAAATAAATAATTTGGGAAATTATTTGGAATCTGGTGATGCTGTGCATACCTAATTATAGTTAAATAACCGACTATCAATATTTACCTTTAAAAGGGTATTTGTAGCGATTTGCTTGAATCTGAATGCTACACTATAGCGCTCGTTATTCGGTTTAGCCGGGAAAGGACCTTTGGGTCATGAATCCCATTTCGAATAGTGATACGTCGTAATGGATAGCATTTGAAGACCGGTGTTGAAGACGGATATTTTCGAAAACAGAAGGAGTACCGTCGAATGTCTCTACATCGGCTGATCTCCGATATAGAGATTTTATCACTCTTTGTGATGGGAATCCGGACGTGGTTAGTGAATATCGAATTTGCAAGGACTTCTTTGGAAGTGCCTTCGATTCCGTTCGATCCCGGAACGGACTTGTATGGATGTGTGTCTAACGTTACAATTTGAGATGTAAAGCTGGTTTCTATCCAATAAATTCCTGTTGGTGGAGGAGAATTTATTCTCTTAGCTTAACACCCTTCTCTGAGACGTACGAGCTCAGAGGTTATGTAGTTGATGGTTACTAGTATACATTCCCAATTTGGTAATGTGGCATACGAAGTGCTGCTGATCATTTGTTGATCGAAGCATGACTTTTGTGAAAAGCATAGCTTTGTGGACGAGACTTCGTCGGACCTCACACCCCGGAATGGTCGAAAAAGGAAGAATGCAGCAAGGTTTTAGGAGGTAGCGCCCCTTAAGGTATGTTCATTTCCTTCTGGATAGAGGTGGTATCATGGTATGGAGCCCATATACTTAACCTATGTAGTTGCTGCAAATTTATTACATTATGGTTGTTGGTATTGAGGATCCTCAGATAAAGGTTGTTTACAATCGGGGGATGGCATACTCGTGTCAGTAGTTACCTATTTTTGCAGTGGTAACCTGGCCTTGTGTTGGCAGAGATCCGGTTAGGTTCTCGGGGCGTCCCTCCACAGGCGTACCCATGTGGCAATGGAAAGATCCATGGCCTGATCATTTGTTGGAAAATCCAAAGAAACAATACGAGCCCTGTACAATTTTACTTGTATAACCTGCCATTTACTTATGGTGGCGCCCCACTGTTTAGATGGTAGCTATAGTAGGCATATGATAATGGTCGTATGTTGGCTAAGATTAATATTATACTTTCGAAATGTTTTTTACACTTTGCACTTATAATAATAATATCAAAGAAATTTGCGTATCAAGCATGTTTGACTACCATAAGGAGAAATCTCCTCCAAGTCTGCGTTTGCATTGTGTATGTGGCGGGAGGCCTTATGGTAGTTTCTTTTTCTAAAAAGCATTACGGATGTCATTTAAATTCCTTTGTTTTCTTATGGTTAAAAATAATTGTTTTTAAGTTCTCACACCAGTCCCATGACAGACCTGGAGTTTATTGTTCCCTTTCTAAACTCTAGGTGCCCACCAATTTCCACGTGGGCAGTCTAGAGTCAGGTTATCAGGTCATTTTGGAATTTAGGAGTTGCTGTAGAGATCTGGAGGCAAGCTGGATGGCATGGCGTATCAACTAGTATATAGTATTTCTTTTCCTCTGTTGGTTGTTGTAAACTCTGATAATGGAATGTAATGTGATGTGATGTAATAACTGAAATAGTTCTTTGTTTTAAAGATATTCATTTATCTATTATATATTGTTTCGCTGCTATTGTGAGATTCTGATATTGTTCTGTTTCTTCTTCTTTCTTTCTTTTTTCTTCTACCTCTTCTTCTTTAATCATAACAATTCGGTTTTTCGGCCTTCGATTGCTCGGTAGTTGATACAGTGGACGTATTAATGTCAATTTTCGAAAGTCAAAGAATGGGGTCCTTACACCGGCCTTGTGTTTGCAGAGATCCGGTTAGGTTTTCGGGACGTCCCTCCGGAGGCGTACCCATGTGGTCCAGGAAGTTCCTTGGCCTGACCATTTGTTGGAAATCCAAAGAAACAATACGAGCCCTGTACGGTTTTAGTTGTATAACCCGCCATGCACCATGGCGGTAACCTGTCACAAAACATGGTAGCTATAGTAGGCATACAATAATGGTTGTTGCTGGCTAAGATTAATATTATACTTTCGAAATGTTTTTCTACACTATGCACTAGTAATAATATCAAAGAAATTTCCCTGTACCAAGCATATTTGATCATAAGAAGAAATCTCCTCCAGTTCTGCGATTGCATTATGTGTGTGACGGGAGGTCTTATGGTAGTTTCATTTTTCAAAAGCATACCAAAATTCTTTTATAAATCTAGTTTCTTTAAAAGAAACTGTTTTTGTTTACTCATATCAGTCCCATGACTAACCTGGAGTTTATTGTTTCTTTCCTAAACTCTGGGTGCCCATAATTTCCACACGGGCAGCCTAGTAGCAGGTTTCCGTGTTATGGTGTAGCAGTATTTTGGAGCTCTTATCTTGGAGATATTTTAGAAGCTTTTGGGGATCTCAAATGTTTAGTGTTTGGGAGTTCGCTATCGCTTCCTTGCTTTGAAGACTTTTTGGATAAATGATCACCGTTGTATTATTATGATGTTTATTTGGAGTTGTGGTGTATTTATTAAATACTTTGATGTAGTAATGGATATTATGATGTTGTATCTGTGATGTATGCATGATATTCTTTCTGTTCCGATGTTTTATATTCATATAATGTTGTTATAAGCTCCATCCGAACTGAAATTTGACGTTCGGATCTCCGACAGTCGAATACAAGTGAGGTATTTGATGTCAACTTTTGAACGCTGAATTTCGGGTTGTGACAAATTGGTATAGAGCTGAAGGTTGAGTAAGAACTTTAGCTACAGAGTATAACACATTAGATGGCTCATTAGAGATAGGGTGAAGTATACCCTAGAATAAGAATAATCAAGACCGAAACTCCAAATTTTCTTAGTTATTTCTTTTTACTGCTGATATTCCTTAAGATATTTCGTCCGTATATCTAAATCAATTTTCTTACTAATTACAGATAGTAAGAATGAGCGGACGAAGAGGAAGAGCTAGGGGTCAAGGGAATGCCACAGCACCTAACCACGATCCCCCAACAGCAGCAGCAGTAATAGCTATGCAGCAGCAGCCGAATCTAGCTGATTTATATAAAAATTTCTCAAAGCTTGGTGGTAAACCATTCACCGACAAGGAGTCAATTGTTGAGGCTCAAGCACGGATCAGATCATGTGAGAAAATCTTTAAAGGGCTTAAGCTACAAGATGATAAAATACGACTAATTGCTTATTGGCAACTTCAAGAAGAAGCTTCAGCCTGGTGGGAAACAGCCACTGTAAATGAACCGGAAGAAGAGTTTACTTGGACTCGATTTAAGGATGTGTTTGAAAAGCGCTATAGGCCGTCGGCAGGAATTTCCCGAATGTATCAAGAATTTATGGATTTAAAGCAAGAAAGCTTGTCATTTGAGGAGTACTTAAACAAGTTCAACAAACTATCTCGTTTTGGTCCAGAGTTGTTAAACACGCCTCTTAAGAAAAATGAAAGGTTCATCCGTGGAATGAACAAGAAGTATCACGAAAGGATGACAACACACGTCAAAGGATATTTTTCTGATCTATTGATATGGGATATATGTATGTCACACTGAATATACAGGAGATTCCAAGGGAAAGAGAAAATTCAAGTAATCAGAATTGGAAAAAAGGAAGTTTGGGGGCAAGAGGCCACAACAAGACAAGAATAAGAAGAGAAGTCAAGGATATTCGGTTAGAAACGTAACTTGTTACAATTGCCAAGAGAAGGGCCATTATTCAAACAGCTGCAAAAACCCGAAGAAACAAGTTAAGAAGGAACAACCTGTAAAGAACGATCAAGGAGTTAAAGAGTGCTATAATTGTCACAAGCCTGGACATGTTGTTAAAAATTGCCCGGTAATGAAGCAAGCACATGTGGAAAATGTTTATGCGATAAAGGAAGACCCATCAACTTCGAAAGCAGATAAAGGAAAAGGTGTTCTGGAAGGTAACCTTACTATTTATGATAAAGCTGATAGAGTTTTATTTGACACGGGAGCTTCACGTAGCTTTATCTCCCAACAAACCGTAAGTGAATTAGAACTTAAACCTGAATTTGTTGACGACCCTATTTATGTGAACAATCCGGTTGGAGGTCCCATAAATCTTTGTTCGTATTGTAAGAAAGTTCCTATTTCATATGCTTGCTATCAATTTCCTATCAACCTTTATATCCTCGAATTTAATGAATTTGAAATCTTACTCAGAATGAACTGGTTATCAAGATACGAAGCTAAATTGGATTGTAATAATCGGACAGTTTTAGTCAAAACAAACCTTGGAAATTTTATTGAAATCTCTTGTGAGGATCCGAGTCCAAAAAGAGATAGATTGATGTATACTTGGGGATATCCTAAACCCAGTTTGCAGTCTATACCTGTTGTTCGGGAATTTTCCAACGTATTTGAAGAAGTAAAATCCTTACCTCCACACAGAGAAATAAAACTCCAAATTGACTTAGTACCTAATGCCCGTCATGTCGTTCATGCAAGTCGCAGGATGGCACCTAGGGAAAGAATTGAATTAGTCGAGCAAACCAGGGATCTACAAGCAAAAGGATTGATTCACCCTAGTGTTTCCGAATGGGGTTCAGCTGTTGTATTTGTGGCTAAATCGGTCGAATCTTTGAGATTTTGAGTAGATTACCGCGATCTCAATAAACAAACTCTCAAGAACAAATTCCCTTTACCTAGAATTGACGATCTGTTCGATCAACTTCATGGCGCTCGATTCTTTTCTAAGATGGATTTAGCTCAGGAATTCTATCAGCTGCGTATAGCCGAGGATTGTGTTCATTTGACTGCCTTTAGGGGTCCTAACATGTTCTACGAATGGTTAGTCATGCCCTTCGGATTAACCAACGCTCCCGCGTACTTCGTAGATTTAATGCCCCAAGTATTTTGAGAAGTATTGAACAAATTTGTCCTTGTATTTATTGATGATATCTTGATTTGCTCCAAAACCGAAGAAGAGCATGTTGAACATCTCAAAATTGTTTTGGAGATATTGAGGAGGAATATCCTATTCGCTAAATTTTCTAAGTGTCACTTTTGGGTCAAAGAAGTCAGATTTCTCGGTCACATTGTTAATGAAGAAGGGATTTCTATTGATCCAAGCAAGATTTCTGCAATTTTGGACTGGAAGCGACCCACTACTCCTAAAGAAGTTCGAAGTTTTCTGGGTTTAGCGGGATATTATAGAAAGTTTGTATAAGATTTTTCTAAGTTGGCCAGTCCATTAACCAAGCTAACAATGAAGAATGCCAAGTTCAATTGGACCCCAAAATGTGATGAAGCTTTCCAGGAAGTGAAAAGGAGATTGACTACAGCTCATGTTCTCGCTATCATTAATGGGAACCAGGGCTTACCTGTCTATACTAATGCGTGTGGGGATGGGGTAGGTGCAGTATTAATGCAGAATGGGAAGGTAATTTCCTACACGAGTATACAATTACATCCGCATGAGAGAAACTACCCAACACATGATTTGGAGCTTTTGGCTGTTGTTTTCGCTTTGAAAATCTGGCGACATTATCTTCTGGGTAAGAATTTTTTCAGCTTTCTTAACAATTTACAAAATTAACTTAACTTAAACAATATACTTAATGAACTCTCTTTGTTTTAGGTGAAAAATTTGAATTATTCACCGACCATAAATCCTTGAAATATCTCTTTACCCATAAAGAACTGATCTACGACAACAACGTTGGTTGTAATTTCTGGCATCTTATGACCTAGATATTCTGTATACGTGGTGAAAGGCCAATGTAGTTGCAGATGCCTTGAGTAGAAAGCACGTTGTTTTGGCATATCTTGTTGTTACTCCTACGCTCCTTGAGAAGATCGCCAGCAAGCAAATTGAAGACAAATTTCTTCGGTAAATGCGTAGAAGAATATGTCGAGGTGAAGATTCTCGTTTTGAAATTGATAATAACAGAGTTATAAGGATGAAAGGCAGAGTATGTGTTCCGAACATTCCTGATTTGAAGCGCGAAGTGTTAGATGAATGTCATAAACCTAATTTCAGCATCCATCCAGGAGTTAACAAAATGTATCGTGATATCAAAAGAACTTTCTAGTGGAAGACGATGAAAAGGGACATATCTATTTATGTGAGTCGCCGTGCTACTTGCCAACAAATCAAAAGCGACCAAAAGAAAATGGCGAGTCTACTTCAGCCTTTAGAAGTACCAAAGTGGAAATGGGATCAGGTATCGATGGATTTCATCGACGGATTGCGACGAACCAACAAGGGAAATGAAGCAATTTGGGTTATAGTGGACCGTCTAACCAAAAATGCTCACTTTATTCTAGTGAAATCCACTCGGACTGCAGCAAGCTTAGCAAGGCTATATATAAAGGAAATTGTTCGTCTCCATGGTATTCCTAGCAGCATAGTGAGTGATCGTGACCCGATCTTCACTAGCAGATTTTGGGAGGCATTCCAAGCCGATTTGGGAACAAAATTAAATTTTAGCACTGCTTATCGCCCACAATCTGATGGGCAGACCGACAGGATTAACTGAATTCTAGAAGACCTTTTGCGTGCTTGCATTCTCGACTTTGGTGGTTCTGGGGAGGACCATTTGCATGTGGTCGAGTTCTCATGCAACAACAGTTATCATGCCAGTATAGAAATGGCTCCTTTCGAAGCTTTATATGGTCATCCATGTCGATCACCTGCATGCTGGATTGAATCAGGTGATAGACTCGTCCTTAGACCTGATATGATTAAAGAAGCCATGGAGAAGGTAGATTTAATTCGGAAGAAATTAATAACTGCCAAAAGTCGTCAGAAGAGTTATTATGGCCATCGAAGAAGATATTTGGAATTTCAAGTTGGAGATTCTGTATTCCTTAAAGTATCTCCGATGTGGGGTGTATTGAGGTTCGGGAAAACTAGAAAGCTAGCACCGTGTTATATTGGTTCCTTTTCCTATCCTGAAAAGGATTGGTCCTCTAGCATATCGAGTACAACTACCCAACTAGTTGTCTGGCATGCATGATTTGTTTCACGTTTCTAATCTTCGAAAGTATGTGCATGATCCAGATAGTATTATTGAAGAAGCAGCTCAGCAGGATCTCGAAATCACTCCTAACTTGGCAGTTAAAAGAGAGCCGATAAAGATTGTAGATCGTGATGAGAAGCGATTGTGAAACAAAGTTGTGAAATTGGTTAAAGTTCAATGGAGTGGCGATCCAATGGACTGCACTTGGGAGACTGAAGATAATATTAAGAAATCATATCCCAATTGTAGAGTGGATACGGCTTAAACTGGTAAGCCATTTCCTTATTTTTTCTGAATTCATATATTCTTTGTTGCTTTTCTCTCTTTTTCAAATCTCAAGGATGAAATTTTCTTAAGGAGGGGATATTGTAACATCCCAAAATTTTGAATTTTAAATTCGGTAAATTATTTGAACTTTTAAATTAAATTTGAGAAATTTCAAGAGAAATAAAATATTGTTAATATTAATATTATAAAGTTATATGGACATAAATAAATATTTGATAGTTTAAGTTTTTAAATAAATAATAATAATAATAAATAAAAAAAAACATATAACAAAACAAGAATTTGTATTAAATAATAAAATAAAATATGTACAAATTAAATGTTGTTAGTTAAAACTTTGAATAGAAATAAAATTTGGAATGTATGTTGTAACAAAATCATATAGTTATGAAAAGACATAGGAATACATATAAGGTTGTAAACAATATAATATAAACAAGAAAACAATGAAGTAAAGGGTGTATTCAGCAATAAAACAAAGTCTTACGCAAAAACTGCCAAACAAGACATTGTACCTACAAGGAAATTAAATAAGATTGCTGTAAACATACAAGGAAGCCTGAACATTAAATGCTTTCATTAAATGCTTTCTTCCCATCCACCCTTGAAAGAAGGAAGAAAGTCTTTGGTTGTACAAAGTGGTACAATGAATTATACAATATAATGATACTCACTACTCTACTAAATCTGCACACCTTCTTGTATACCCCTCTCCTTTATATATATATCCATATTTATATAGTTCGTTTATCAACTTGGCAAGCCTGGAAAAAAAAAAATACACTAACATTATCAGCAAGCAGGAAGGTCAATTGATTATCATCAACACCGAGGAAACTCAAAATTGTTTATTTTCAAAACAGAAGCTCTCGGTTCATCCATATTTCAAAGTGAGTAAACAACTAAAAAAAAGAGATTTTAAGTATATTTATTTGTTGTTTGTTAATCTGAAGATTTGAAATTACTTTATTATGTATATGTATACATAAATCTTCCCTGTGTATGAATATTAGTAGGTGTGGATGTCTGAAACCATCTCTGTCTTTTTGTTTCAGAGCATCAACCTTATTCAAAACCCAATACCTTAACACTCGATCGTTGTTAGGCCTTGACTTCAAAAGTAAATATGTGTATTTAAGTATAAACTATAATTTAAAAATAGTTTTCAAGAAGGTTAAGTTTATACAGTAAAAATAATTGTGTGTTTACAGAGTAAGATTCAAATCTGAATAAATTCGAATGAGATGATTTGTTACTAAAATCATATTGCCTGAATCCTTATAAAAAAAATAGGTTTTAAGCTTTGTTTGATGATTTTTACTTGAGTGGTTTAAGAGAAGTTTGAATTTAAACCAAAATTGCATTTTCCTAAATTTATGGTGAACGATTCAATTATAAACGCTGAAATTTGGATGTAAGCTTGTTTTAGCTTCGGTGATGATTAGAAAATTGTCAAAAAAAATTTCGAATGCATGAATTGGTCGTACGAATCCAAAGTAGGGTTTAAGTCCACAGTTTGCAGTGGGTTGGATGCGTGATGATTTCATCACCTAGGAGCGATCGAGCTGCACATGCTTTTGGGAAATGATAGTACGAAGTGTTGACGTGATATGGCCGAAATCGTTGATTTTATGGTGAACTATGCGAGGAGGACGAGGCAAGTTGGTTTGGGTACGTCGAGTTTCAGTTTCAACGAAGAGGCCAAATTCGATTTCGAGTTTCTTTTCGTCAAACCGAAGTTCGATTTCGAATGAAGAGATAAATTTAGACTTGCCAAAGTTATTGACGACCCCAGAACGGAGGCGCGACGTCGTGCACGTGCACGACGTCGATTTCGTGTCAGCGAGTTTGAGCTGGGAAGAAATTTAAAGGAATGCTTGAATAGAAGATATTTTGGCTCGGGTTCTCTCTCGTTTAAGTGCAGATGTTCAGCGGTTAATTAAGTTTATAACATAAGAAAAATAAAAAAAGAGCTCGAACAAAATCTGGGAAGGTTTGTGTTGTTTTAAAATTGGTTAAGCCCAAACAAATTTAAGTTAAAATGTTAAACAAGTTAATTATACTTTAATGTAAGTTAAGGGTTAAAGTTAATTAACAGTAAAACTTTTTATAACTGTAATAAATTGATTTCAAAGTTTAAAGAAAAAAAATTAAATGTTAATTAAAGTAAATAATCACTATTAAATACATTGTTTTGAAAAATAGTTAAGAATGATTTATAATTTGTAATTAAAAATTGATTAATAAACAATTAAGTGTCTAAATTATTGTTAATTAGATAATTTAAGTTGAGTAACTTATAATTAATAGTTAATTAAGTTATTTGATTGAGGAATAATTTATTAACAAAGTTGATTTTTAATTATTTTGTTTATCGTTAAAAAATAATTGATCATTGATTAAAAATAATTATGTGGTTAAATTATTAAATCACTCACATTGGAAAATAATTAGCTTTTGCTATGCACTATATTGATATTTTTGTTCTGGTTGCGATGCTATGTGATAAAGATTGCTATGTACTGCACTGTGTTTGTGTTTTGTTCTGTATTGATGTGAAAACCCTGTTAGCCGTAAAATGGCATTTAAACTTCGATGCGACAGGGAGTCGGATTTCAGTTAGTTATCCGAAACCCACATTGAACCTGTGAATTTTTGTGAATGACATATCCACATGTTTTAAAAATTGACGCTCACTATTCGGTTTAGCCGGGAGAGGACCTTTGTGTCATATAACCCATTCCGAATAAGTGATACGACGAAATGGATGAGCATTTAAAGACGGTGGTTGTACCGATCCCGGATTTTTATTAATTTTAAATTGATAATTAAATTAAAATTTTGTTTTAAAATGGTGAAATTTATTGATAAATTGATTTGAAAATTAAAAATGAAGTCTTTAAATAAAAATATAAATATCTTAAATAATCTATTGTAATATAAAATAGAAATTTATTTATATTTAACAAATTAATACAATACAAGAAACAAAAGAAATAAAACATAGAATAAAACACATTTAGCAAATTAGTTAAGAAACAAACATAACTAAAACAACTTTTATAATATGTACATAAAGTAAAATAAATATCTATCAAACATAAACAAAGCAAACAAATAAAAGAAGTACAAGCTTATAAAATAAAACAAGACACGTGCATTTAATACCCATCTTCTCTTTGCACAAACAAATCATCTCAGCCCATACTGAAGTGAAACTATCAACCAAAACTATAACTAAAAGATACTATCACTTGTACCAGCAAAGAAATGCAAGCCTTCCCACTGTCTTTTATATGTATCATTTCCTTTATATCAGCCTAAGCCTTCTCCTCTCATTTTAGTTCGAGCATCATCAACCTGAGAAGGGAAAAAAAAGAAAAATGGAAAACTGGAAATATAAAATCAAACCAGAAAACTAAAATTCAAAAACAGAAGCAAGTTGAATTAAAACAGAGATCAAACTCAAAAGCAAATCCCTTGTGAATTTTAAAGCCTAGAAGCTTTTCTAAAATCATCAAACTTCAAGTAATTTAAAGTTCAAAGTACAAAACTAGTTTCCAGTTTCAAATATTAAAATCTGCTCCTCTGCCTTCATACTTCCAAGTGAGTAACTTCACTTTTAAAAGTTTAAGTAGGTAATTTTGGTTGCATGCTAGTCAATTTGAAAAGAATATATATCTTATGATGTCTGCTGTGAATATATGTATGTCTGGCATGTATCTTGCTTTCATCAGAGTGTTCTCTGTTTTTATCTTCCAGTATACAAGTTTTGGTTTAAAAAATTAAATCTTATGATCTTGTCTCTGTTTAAATTTAAGTTTCAAATGAAACTTGTTTGCATAACTATAAGCTTTAGTTTTAATTTATATTTAAGTCAGAATAATATTTATTTTGACTCTGGGAATCAAATCTACTGAGCAAGTTTAAAATAAGTCAAAATTTAAGTATCACAATCTATCGTTTCAGGATTGAATTTGAATCATTATACAAAATTATGATTTTTAAAACAAATATTTTGATTTTTCCTCAAGTATGTCGAGAGCAGATCCTTGTTGAACTAGAATTGCTTATAAATCAATTCCTAGAGATCGCACGAATTTTAGATGTTGAAATTTTGTACGAAGCAAGTTTAGAGATCGATGATATTGGGAAAAATGTTAAATAAATTTTATATTGCAAGATTTGAGGGGTAGAGGGGGATGTAGGGTTTAGTACGTGGTTTTGACGAGGTCTGGAAACGAGGTAAGTTCATCACCGATGATCGACCGAGTCGCGTGGGCTTTGGGAAAATGGTGGTTGGAAGTGTGACGCGTTCGTAGCCGAAGTTGGAGCATCTCCGGTGGTCAGAGAAGTGGGGACGTGGCGTTGCCAGGTTTGGTGATGGGAAGGGGTTCATGTTCTAGGTTTGAGTTTATACTAGTTTTCGATTTCGAGAAGTTGATGGAGATTCTGGAGGTTGGAGATGGATGCGAGGATGAACGTCGACTTGCACGATGACGTGGGGGTGGCTGGAAGCGATCAACGGGGTTGTACGTGTGCACGCTGTCTCGTTCTTATCAGTGAGTTTGGAAAGTCTGGGGTAATTGGGATGTAGCAGGGAAAAGACTCGAGATTTGTCTCGAGCAACCCGGGTATTCACTCGAAGTAGTTGAGGTTGGACTCGAAGCAAGTATTGTGGGGCTCGGGTTAGTGTTGTCCAGACTTTATAAACAGAACCTGTTCTGTTTTCTAAGTTTTAAAATTAAATTTTGAAACAAAGCTTAAACCAGTTTAAAAACAGAAGTTTAAATATAAACTTAAGTTAGTTTACAATATAGTTTGGGCATAACTAAGTTTTTAAATTTAAATTTTTTTAATAAAAATTAAGTATATTAAAAAAAAAAGAATTGAATGTAAGATTTGAAATTGAGTTGTAAAGGAAAGTTTAAGCAAAGTTGAAACAAATCTGGAAACCTGGACATGAATCTAAATATGGAAATCCAGATTTTGAAATAAAATAAGTTTCTAAATTTAAATGTTTAAATGAGATTAAATTGTTAAAGTATATTTTAATAGGTAAACTTAAAGAAAATTTGACTCTAATTCTTTAAAGGTCCTTTTTATAACAAACTATTACTTTAACAAGTAAATTTAAAGGTTTTGAAATCAGTTTAAACTATAGTAAAAGTAAATTGGGATTCATTTTGAATCTTGGTATTTAAATTGAAATTTAAAAGTAAATTCGAAGACCAATGCTTCCAAATGTATTTGTGAATGATGATTTGTAATTCATTAATGATTAAGTTAATAATAATGGATAATTAAATTATTTACTTAATAAGGATTTGGATTTATTAAATAAGTAATTGCAGGTTTGAATTTCTTAATTACGGTTTAAAGATTAATTAGGTAAGGAATAATTAATAAATGGGTAATTAAGTTTGATTAATAATTAAGATTTTTTAATTAATGATTAAGGATAATCAATTAAGTAATTAAGACTTCATAATTGATTAAGAATTTGTTTGTTAATTAACTAATTTGAAAAGAAATTAACTTATGATTAAGTAACCATGACTAATGACAAGTAATACATCTGATCTAGATTAATCAGTGGATTCATAAGTTTTAGCTATGAATGTTTAGATCTTATTGAATGGTTGAATTGTTGATATCCTCGTTGTCTGATGTTTGTGATATATCCTGATTTGTGTGGTGATCTAAAAAAAATGATTAATTATCTGCGATGAAATTTATTATTTGTGATATATATCTGTGATCTGTATAATAAGCATTATAGTTTATACTACATGTCAACTATATTTCTGTGTTTTAATCTATGATGATTGAATGATGTTGCAGTATTGTGTAAAACCCCAGGACCACATCATACACACACCAATATGGATTTTACGAGGAAATCGGTTAAGTCACAGATTTTTTTAAAATAGTTTTAAATTTGAATTTTTAAATTCAAATGTTTTGGAAATGGATTTGGGTTTAAGGTGAAAAGCTTTGAAATGGAATTTCAAATTTGAAAATATATTTTGAATAACTTGATTGAGTTTTTGAAATTTAAATATTTTGATTTAAATTTGAATTCAATATTTGAAATTGAATTCTATGATTTGGAAACTATGGTTCAAAAAGGCTATTCAACTTATAAATGAGTTTATATGGGTTAAACCATTTTTTAAAAGTATTAATTTGGGAATTTGAATATATATTCAAAGGCTTTAACTCGTGCAAATATAATCGGATTTTTCTGAAACGAAAACTACTTGATTTCAAATAATAATAGCTTTCATTTAAAGAAAGGATTTCCAAATTGTGTTAAAAGATTTCAAGTTTGAAATAGAATAGAATTGTTTTGAAAGCTATAAATTGAGTCTTTGATTCAAAGACCGAATAATCCAACTTAAAATGGTATTGTTTTAAAAGGCTATGAATGAATCTTTGTAAACGAGTTTTGAAAGTTATAAGTTAAATCTTGATTTAGAGATTTAACGAGTTAATACAATTGAAATAAAAGTTTGTTTTGAAATCCATAAATGGATCTTTGTGAACGGGGTGAACTTTATAAATTGAATCTTTTTGTTTAAAAGATTAAAAGTGTGGAAATTGGTTAAACCACTGAAGGTTTTTGAAATGAATCTTTTTGTTTAAAAGATTAGAAATGGTAATTTGTTTTAACCATTTGAATGAAAGATTTTTGGCTTTAAGCTGTGATTTAACTGAGACCCTAGTATCCTTATGATTTTTAATATTGCGCTCATTATTCGGTTTAGTCGAAAAAGGAACTTTGGGTCATAAAAACCATTCCGAATAGTGATACGACGTATATGGATAGCATTTGAAGACCGGTGGTGAAGACCGGGAATTTGCGAGAACAAAAGGATGACCTATCGATTGTCTCCGCACCGAGTCGCGCCGGTATAGAGATTCCCTAAGTGACGGGAAATCCGATCGGAATTGTGAATACCCAGATTGCAAGGACTTCTTTGGAAGTGCCTTCGGTTCTGTTCTAAATCCATAACAGGCTTGTATTGAATGTATGTCTGACATTACATTTTGAGATATAAAGCAGATTTCTTTCAAATACATTTTCATTGGTGGCGAAGAATTTATACTCTTAGCTTAACACCCTTAGAGGTTTTGTAGTTGAAGGTTACCAGCGATATATTCCCAATTTGATAATGTGGCATGCTAAGTGCTGCTGATCATTTGTTGATCAAAGCGTGGATTTTTGTAAAAAGCGTAGCTTTGTGGACGAGACTTCGTCGAGCCTCACAAACCGGTAATGGTCGAAACAGGAATTGTACGGCAAGGTTTCAGGGGTAGCTTCCCTAGGGTATGAACATTCCTTCTGGAAAAGGGTAGTATCATGGTATGGAGCCCGGATACTTACTCATGTGGACACACTATATTATTTACTATGTGATGTTGTTGGTTAGAGAGCTCTCATTTAAAGGTCCCAAAGGACCGGGAGTGGCATATCTGAGGTTTTGTATATTCCCCGGGAGGGGGGTAGCCGGCCTTGTTTGGCAGAGATCCGGTTTGGTTCTTGGGGCGTCCTTCCAGAGGCGTTTCCATGTAGCAATGGGAAGTTCCTTAGCCTGACCATTTGTTGGAAAATCCATTCATCCAATACGAGCCTTTTACGATTTTAGTTGTATAACCTGCCATGGAATGTGGCGGTAACCTGCTATTGAACATGGCAGCTACAGTAGGCATAAGTGCGAAATGCCTATGCTGGCTAAGATTTATATCTTTATTTTCGAAATGTTTTCTGCACTATGCACTAGTAATAATACCAAATGTTTCTTTTTAATGCGTATCAATCATCTATCATAAGGAGAAATCTCCTCTGATTCTGTGTTTGCATTGTGTGTGTGTGTGTGCGGGAGGCTTTATCGTAGTCTCATTTTCAAAAAAAAAACATTGCGAATCTAATTTAATATTTCTTTGTTTGTTTTTAAAGATAAACTGTTTTTTTTTGCTCACACCAGTCCCATGACTAATCCAGAGTTTATTGTTTCTTTCCTAAACTCTGGGTCCTCAAAATTTTCTACCGGACAGTTTAGAGTTGGGTTTTTCAGATAGTCAGATTAGTAGGTTATCTGGAGCTAGTTCAGTCTTTGGATGTGGACGAGACTTGCTTGTCTTGGTGAATCGTGATGTTGGTTCGAGCTGCTGCTGGAGTTCTCTTTTGAAGACTATCTGGAGTTATTTGTTCCGTTGCTAATGTTATCTATTTTCTTTTCCGTTGCTATTTTATATTATCTCTGATGTATATTGATATCTATTGTATCATCTGTTGTATCAGATATTGTATCAATGCTGTATATCAATGTATTATTCTTTTTCTTCCGCTATGTTGTTTACTTAACTGTATTATAAGCTCCGGCGACTCGGATTTGAACGGTCGAATCTACGGCATTCAAGTACGAGTAAGGTAAGGATGTCGATTTTCGAGCGCGAAAAATCCTTGACGTTACATTTGGTATCAGAGCTAAGGTAAAACTTTAGCTCAGGAGTATAACACGTTCAGTAGCTCATTAGAGATAGGGTGAAGTATCCCTAGAATGAGTGTATCCCTAAGGTATCCAGTTCGAACGCCTCAGTAAATTCTCTCACTGTTCACTGATAGTGAGTATGAGTGCAAGAAGAGGACGAGATAGATGACAAGGGAGTACAACTATAAATGGTCAATACCCTGTGACAGTGGAAACAATCTTTCTCTATCAATCTTCTTTGATTCGTCTTTTCAAATTCTTTTGATTTCTTCGTACCAGCTAAAGAAGAAGTTTCGGTGTGATGCCGTACGTATCGATGTAGAAAATTCTTACTTCGTATTTCACTGGTTTCTTATCAGTTCTTGATTTAAACCTTAATGAATATGAACTGGAAATTTGAAATTGAAAATTTAAATAAATAGGAAATTATAAATTGAGTTAAATTGGTTAATAGAATATGAGGATAAATTTGAATTGTATCAATAAAATGATTTCGTTTAAAATCAAATTCGAATTCTGTGAAATTTCTTGGGTATATCAAAGTCCGAAGAGGGACAAATTGGTATATATTTTGAGGTATTCCGACTTGAATTTGGAATCCATATCTTGTGTTTGAGGAATTATAGGAGATCAAATCTATCTATCTCTGTGTTATTTTTGTGCCTGTAAATTTCGAGGATGAAATTTCTTAAGGATGGGTCTCTGTAACGATCTCAGATTTTTATAAATTTTAAATTGATAATTAAATTAAAATTTTGTTTTAAAATGGTGAAATTTATTGATAAATTGATTTGAAAATAAAAAATGAAGTCTTTAAATAAAAATATAAATATCTCAAATAATCTATTGTAATATAAAATAGAAATTTATTTATATTTAACAAATTTAACAAATTAATACAATACAAGAAACAAAAGAAATAAAACATAGAATAAAACACATTTAACAAATTAGTTAAGAAACAAACTTAATTAAAACAACTTTTATAATATGTACACAAAGTAAAATAAATATCTATCAAACATAAACAAAGCAAACAAATAAAAGAAGTACAAGCTTATAAAATAAAACAAGACACATGCATTTAATACCCATCTTCTCTTTGCACAAACAAATCATCTCGGCCCATACAGAAGTGAAACTATCAACCATACCTATAACTAAAAAATACTATCACTTGTACTAGCAAAGAAATGCAAGCCTGCCCACTGTCTTTTATATTCCTTTATATCAGCCTAAGCCTTCTCCTCTCATTTTTGTTCGAGCATCATCAACCTGAGAAGAGAAAAAAAAATGGAAAACTGGAAATATAAAATCAAACCAGAAAACTAAAATTCAAAAACAGAAGCAAGTTGAATTAAAACAGAGATCAAACTCAAAAGCAAATCCCTTGTGAATTTTAAAGCCTGGAAGCTTTTCTGAAATCATCAAACTTCAAGTAACTTAAAGTTCAAAGTATAAAACTAGTTTCCAGTTTCAAATATCAAAATCTGCTCCTATGCCTTCATACTTCCAAGTGGGTAACTTCACTTTTAAAAGTTTAAGTTGGTAATTTTGGTTACATGCTAGTCAATTTGAAAAGAATATATATATTATGATGTCGGCTGTGAATATATGTATGTCTGGCATGTATCTTGCTTTCATCAGAGTGTTCTCTGTTTTTATCTTCCAGTATACAAGTTTTGGTTTAAAAATTTAAATCTTGTGATCTTGTCTCTGTTTAAATTTAAGTTTCAAAAGAAACTTGTTTTCTTAACTATAAGCTTTAGTTTTTATTTATATTTAAGTCAGAATAATATTTATTTTGACTCTGGGAATCAAATCTACCGAGCAAGTTTAAAATAAGTCAAAATTTAAGTATCACAATCTATCGTTTCTGGATTTGAATTTGAATCATTATATAAAATTATGATTTTTAAAACAAATATTTTGATTTTTCTTCAAGTACGTTGAGAGCAGATCCTTACTGAACTAGAATTGCTTTTAAATCAATTCCCTGAGATCGCACGAATTTTAGATGTTGAAATTTTGTACGAAGCAAGTTTAAAGATCGATGATATTTGGAAAAATGTTAAATAAATTTTCTATTGCAAGATTTGAGGGGACGAGGGGGATGTAGGGTTTAGTACATGGTTTTGACGAGGTCTGGAAACGAGGTGAGTTCATCACCGATGATCGACCGAGTCGCGTGGGCTTTGGGAAAATGGTGGATGGAAGTGTGACGCATTCGTAGCCGGAGTTGGAGCATCTCCGATGGTCAGAGAAGTGGGGATGTGGCATTGCCAGGTTTGGTGATGGGAAGGGGTTCATGTTCCAGGTTTGAGTTTATACTAGTTTTCGATTTCGAGAGGTTGATGGAGATTCTGGAGGTTGGAGATGGATGCAAAGATGAACGTCGACTTGCTCGACCACGTGGGGGTGGTTGGAAGCGATCAACGGGGTTGTACATGTGCACGCTATCGCGTTCGTATCAGTGAGTTTGGAAAGTCTGGGGTAATTGGGATGAAGCAGGGAAAAGGCTCGAGATTTGTCTCGAGCAACCCAGGTATTCGCTCGAAGTAGTTGAGGGTTGGACTCGAAGCAAGTATTGTGGGGCTCGGGTCAGTGTTGTCCAGACTTTATAAACAGAACCTGTTTTGTTTTCTAAGTTTTAAAATTAAATTTTGAAACAAAGCTTGAACAAATTTAAAAACAGAAGTTTAAATATAAACTTAAGTTAGTTTACAATATAGTTTGGGCATAACTAAGTTTTTAAATTTAAATTGTTTTAATAACAATTAAGTATATTATAAAAAAAGAATTGAATGTAAGATTTGAAATTGAGTTGTAAAGGAAAGTTTAAGCAAAGTTGAAACAAATCTGGAAACCTGGACATGAATCTAAATATGGAAATCAAGATTTTGAAATAAAATAAGTTTCTAAATTTATATGTTTAAACGAGATTAAATTGTTAAAGTATACTTTAATAGGTAAACTTAAAGAAAATTTGACTTTAATTCTTTAAAGGTCCTTTTTATAACAAACTATTACTTTAACAAGTAAATTTAAAGGTTTTGAAATCAGTTTAAACTTTAGTAAAAGTAAATTGGGATTCATTTTGAATCTTGGTATTTAAATTGAAATTTAAAAGAAAATTCGAAGACCAATGTTTCCAAACGCATTTGTGAATGATGATTTGTAATTCATTAATTACTAAGTTAATAATAATGGATAAATAAATTATTTAATCAATTAAGGATTTGGATTTATTATATAAGTAATTGCAGGTTTGAATTTCTTAATTAAGATTCAAAGATTAAATAGGTAAGGAATAATTAATAAATGGGTAATTAAGTTTGATTAATAATTAAGATTTTTTAATTAATGATTAAGGATAATCAATTAAGTAATTAAGACTTAGTAATTGATTAAGAATTTGTTTGTTAATTAACTAATTTGAAAAGAAGTTAACTTATGATTAAGTAACCAGGACTAATGACAAGTAATACATCTGATCTAGATTAATTAGTGGGTTCATAAGTTTTAGCTATGAATGTTTAGATCTTATTGAATGGTTGAATTGTTGATATTCCTGATGTCTGATGTTTGTGATATATCCTGATTTGTGTAGCGATCTAAAAAAAAATGATTAATTATCTGCGATGAAATTTATTATCTGTGATATATATCTGTGATCTATAAGATAAGCATTATGGTTTATACTGCATGTCAACTATATTTCTATGTTTTAATCTATGATGATTGAATGATGTTGCACTATTGCGTAAAACCCTAGGACCACATCGTACACACACCAATATGGATTTTACAAGGAAATCGGTTAAGTCACAGATTTTTTTGAAATAGTTTTAAATTTGAATTTTTAAATTCAAATGTTTTGGATTGGAATTTCAAATTTGAAAATATATTTTGAATAACTTGATTGAGTTTTTGAAATTTAAATATTTTGATTTAAATTTGAATTCAATATTTGAAATTGAATTCTATGATTTGGAAACTAGGGTTCAAAAAGGCTATTCGACTTATAAATGAGTTTATATGGGTTAAACCATTTTTTAAAAGTATTGATTTAGGAATTTGAATATATATTCAAAGGCTTTAACTCGTGCAAATATAATCGGATTTTTATGAAACGAAAACTACTTGATTTCAAATAATAATAGCTTTCATTTAAAGAAAGGATTTCCAAGTTGTGTTAAAAGATTTCAAGTTTGAAATAGAATTGAATTGTTTGAAAGCTATAAATTGAGTCTTTGATTCAAAGACCGAATAATCCAACTTAAAATGGTATTGTTTTGAAAGGCTATGAATGAATCTTTGTAAACGAGTTTTGAAAGTTATAAGTTAAATCTTGATTTAGAGATTTAACGAGTTAATACAGTTGAAATAAAAGTTTGTTTTGAAATCCATAAATGGATCTTTGTGAACGGGGTGAACTTTATAAGTTGAATCTTTTTGTTTAAAAGATTAAAAGTGTGGAAATTGTTTAAACCATTGAAGGTTTTTGAAATGAATCTTTTTGTTTAAAAGATTAGAAATGGTAATTTGTTTTAACCATTTGAATGAAAGATTTTAGGCTTTAAGCTGTGATTTAACTGAGTCCCCAGTATCCGTATGATTTTTAATATTGCGCTCGTTATTCGGTTTAGCCGGAAAAGGACCTTTGGGTCATATAAACCATTTGGAATAGTGATACGACGTATATGGATAACATTTGAAGACCGGTGGTGAAGACCGGGTATTTTCAAAAACGATAGGATGACCTATCGATTGTCTCTACACTATGTCGCGCCGGTATAGAGATTCCCTAAGTGATGGGAAATCCAATCGGAATTGTGAATACCCGGATTGCAAGGACTTCTTTGGAAGTGCCTTCGGTTCTGTTCTAAATCCAGAACAGACTTGTATAGAATGTATGTCTGACATTACACTTTGAGATATAAAGCAGATTTCTTTCAAATACATTTCTATTGGTGGTGGAGAATTTATACTCTTAGCTTAACACCCTTAGAGGTTATGTAGTTGAAGGTTATCAGCGATATATTCCCAATTTGGTAATGTGGCAGGCTAAGTGCTGCTAATCATTTGTTGATCAAAGCGTGGCTTTTGTAAAAAGCGTAGCTTTGTGGACGATACTTCGTCGAGCCTCACAAACCGGTAATGGTCGAAACAGGAATTGTGCGGCAAGGTTTCAGGTGTAGCTTCCCTAGGGTATGACCATTCCTTCTGGAAAAGGGTAGTATCATGGTATGGAGCCCAGATACTTACTCATGTGGACACACTATATTATTTACTGTGTGATGTTGTTAGTTACAGAGCTCTCATTTAAAGGTCCCAAAGGACCGAGAGTGGCATATCTGAGGTTTTGTATATTCCCCGGGAAGGGGGGTAGCCGGCCTTGTTTGGCAGAGATCCGGTTTGGTTCTCGGGGCGTCCTTCCAGAGGCGTTTCCATGTGGCAATGGAAAGTTCCTTAGCCTGACCATTTGTTGGAAAATCCATTCATCCAATACGAGCCTTGTACGGTTTTGGTTGTATAACCTGCCATGGAATGTGGCGGTAACCTGCTATTGAGCATGGTAGCTATAGTAGGCATAAGTGTGAAATGCCTATGCTGGCTAAGATTTATATCTTTATTTTCGAAATGTTTTCTGCACTATGCACTAGTAATAATTCCAAATGTTTCTATTTAATGTGTATCAAGCATCTTTGACTATCATAAGGAGAAATCTCCTCTTATTTTGTGTTTGCATTATATGTGTGTGTGCGGGAGGCCTTATGGTAGTCTCATTTTCAAAATAAAACATTGCGAATCTAATTAAAATATTTCTTTGTTTTTTCTAAAGATAAACTATTTTTGTTGCTCATGTTGAATATGCGCTTTGCGCTATATGATTTTTGTTTGATGATAATAAACATATATACATTCATTTAAATGATTGTTGAATATGCGCTTTGCGCTATATGATTTTTGTTTGATGATAATAAACATATATACATTCATTTAAATGTATTTGTTAATGTACTATTTTTCATAGAATAAATAAATATTTGTTGAATAAAATAAATTACACAGAATTTGAATTTGAATTCAAACAAAACAAGTTAAACAGATTTTGAATTCAAACAGAAATTTTATTCAAACAAATATTTATTACAATTTTGAATAGTATGTATTTGGTAATGTACTATTTTATTTTTTTATAGAATAAATAAATATTTGTTGAATAACATTAAATTACACAGAATTCGAATTTGAATTCAAACAGAACAAGTTAAACAGATTTTGAATTCAAACAGAAATTTTATTCAAACAAATATTTATTACAATCTTGAATAGTACAAATTCATGCTCTCACTATACATATACATTTCTGATTACATCACGATTACATCACAAATATTTTTACATTGATAAACTCACTACATATCACTCACACTCGTGTTTTTTTTTTGTCTTCAACTGCATTCCGGTTTGAATCCAGCATCTGAGTGATCTGCAAAAATATTCTCAAACGCAGTAAAATTGAAAGAGAAATATTTTTGAAATTTGAAAGAAACGATGATTTGTAAACATTGTTTGCCTCAGTTATTTGGGTTGTTCGTCATCATTTTTGACTGTGCAATATCTATGCATATCAGTATTTTTATCAGGAACAGGCAATTATAAGTGGCTGCAGTACACACGTGTACATTTGTATACGTGTGCACTGCCTCGCCAACTCATATACGCAGCCAAAAATAGCAAGTGTGCAAGCACAACTTCACAACAAACAAGGCAATGCACTATGCAGTGTACAACAAATCCAGCCAGTTCAACAAAGATCAAGTCATGGAGTCGCAGTCACAATAAAACTGCAGTGGAACAGTGGCAACATAAATGAAAAGCCAGACCAACACTGCAACTCAAAATGAAACATGTATGCAGCATCAAGTCAGGGGTAAAATAAACAACAATGTCGAGCTCACTGCAACTCAAATGTACAGGCCAGTGAACATAAAAGAGAATGACTCGAAGCAGTTGTGAACAAATGTGCAAATGCTCAAGACCATCAGTACACAGTGATGACAATACAAGGAAATGAAGATTACAGCAATATACAGATGAAAAAATTGACCAACTGCAACAATGCAAACAATAAACAGTGAAGAACATGGACTGCAACATTCAAGTGTATACTGAAAACAAGCTGCATGAATACAACATGAAGTACAATCACTTACAACATGTATGCAGCCCAATGAACCAGTGTCAAGTTCATGCAGTGCACATATGAATCAAGTGACCAACCTGAAGTACAAAGCATGCACATGAACATAACATGAACAACACAAATTGAATCAAGTAACCAACTGCAAGTGCAAATGACCAAGACTCAAGCAACATCAACAAGCAGTGCAGACTCAAAGCACCACTGACCAGAATACAATGCAACAACACAGTCAACAAGTCATCAATGCAATGCAACACAAATGGGTTCACATATACCAAGCCACAACCAACAGTGAATCACTGAACATATGAATCAAAACCAGAAGTACAAGGTCAGTTTGAATGACTGGACAAATGCACAACTAAACCAAAGTGAAATAGAATGAGAAGTCCAGCTACTCGATGCAACTCAATGGAAAATGAAGGCAACAGGAATAAAATATGATAATGCAAACTGCCTCAAAAATGAATACAACATGAAGCACTGCTACTCAAGGCAACTAGGAATGAGCAGAATGATCAAGTGCAGACAAATGAAACAACAGGAAAATGCATATACAAACTATGGTGAATGCAGATACAAGGCAACAAGTACTACAAGGCCAACACAGTGATCATTGTCACTGACTCCATTAATAAAGACAACAGTCAGAGAAATGTACAGAGACCAAGTACACTTGAACAACAGCTCATATGAACAAGTGTACAAAGGCAACATGAACAAGTGTAGCATCTGTATCAAAGCAAACCGAGTACAACACAGCAAACAACTCTGTGCTCATGTGAAGCCAGAAGAATTGCACAACTACAAGTACAGGGATGAATACAACATAATGAAACCCAAGAATATATGCATACACACATACATATGTATGTATGCACATATATAGTAATCAGGTGAATATGCAGTAGAAAACGAAAGACAGTGGCAAGTACAAGTCAGTGCAGAAATCAAGCCGAAGCTAAATTAGTGCAAGAAATTAAATTTTGGAAAGAAATCTCTGCATTTAACTTCTCAAGTAAATATGGTCAGTATTAATTCAAATAGGGGCCGAGAAGACAAATAGAGGAAAATATATTCGAATTAAATAATTCGAAGTCAAAAATGATCGGCTATTATTTGAAATTGAATCAAGAAAGGAATTCTCCAAATCCAGAACAATTTCAGGAAAATAATCAAAGACGTGTAGAAATCAAATCTGACAGTGATTATTAGGGTTTCAACCCTATAAATAAACCCCAAGAAAACATCACAGGCATCGAGTTATCAAATTAAAAAAGAGCAAGCAATCAGACAAGCAACAAAAGAAACAACATACCAAAGAGTCGATTGCTGAAGTAAGACAGAGAAGAACCAAATAGTCATCAACGAATAAAAGAAGCCGAAGCCCTAGCCAAGCAGAAAAATTCCTCAACCCCAAGTCAGCAAGCAGAGCGTCTGAGAATATCAAATAAGGAAATCGAGCTTCAGATCTCTCAATCCTTAATTTGACAGAGAAATTGAAGAACAAAATATCGCCGCCATTTTTATTCTCAAGAGAGAATTGAAGATCGGGTGAAACAAGGATAAGGGGCCGGCCTTATTATTTTAAAAGGGGGATTTAATTTTAATTTTATAATAGGGTTTTTAGTTTTTAATTTGAGCAAAAATTAGAGATTCTAGTTTATAATTTAATTTTTGCTCCTGCGTGTATTTTTGAAGTTTGTTTTTCTTTTCGAGTCGAAGAATTTGTAAATCACCACCTAGGGATTAGGTAGTGTCAGATTGTCTATTTAGAATTAGTTCAGTGAGCAGGGAGTGCGAGTTTGCAAAGCTCTATAGGCGGGAGCAGTGTTTGCGAGTAAGCGAAACTCTATAGGCGGGAGCAGGGTGTGCGAGTCTAGTAGAGTGTTTGTGAGCGGGAGCAAAAGGGTCTGCGAGTCTAGTAGAGTGTTTGTAAGCGTGATACTATTTAATTCTAATAGAAATCTGGGAATGCAGCAGTAGGCAGGGGTTGCCGAAGCTGGGTAAATTTTGTGTGTGATTTACTTTTCAGCATATTTATTTCTGCAGTTTATTTCTGTGTTTAAATCGAGAAAATTTGCTATAACCCTATTCACCCCCCCCTCTAGGGTTAATCTAGATCCTACAAGTGGTATCAGAGCCCGGTAAATTTTTATTATTTAACTCTAGAGTCATGAGTCTACAAAATAATGCTTTTTCTGAGGGGCAATCTATTGCTAGGCCACCCATGTTTAACGGGAACGATTATGCTTATTGGAAAGTTAGGATGAGTATTTATCTTAGTTCCGTTGATTATGATGTTTGGGATATTATTGAAACTGGCTATAAACCTCCCACTATAATCGTTGGTGGTACTGAGATTCCTAAACCTAAGGATAGGTGGGATGCCAACGATAAGAGATTGAAAACAACAAATGCTAAAGCCATGAATGCTTTGATATGTGCTCTTGATAAAAATGAATTTAATAGAATTTCTCATTGTACAACAGCACAGGAAATCTGGCATACTTTGGAGGTGACACACGAAGGAACTTCTCAAGTCAAGGAGTCTCGTCTAGCCCTATTCAGCAACGAATACGAAAACTTTGTGACGGACAAAGGCGAGAGCATAAAAGACATGTTTGGACGTTTTTCAACCTTGGTATACAACGCTAGAGCGCTTGGGAAGGTCTTCACTGAGGTAGAGCTTGTGAGGAAGATACTACGAGTCTTACCGATGAACTTTGAGGCAAAAGTCACGGCAATCCAAGAATCAAAAGATTTGAGCAAACTAAGCATGGAGGAGTTGATTGGCAACTTGATGACATATGAGCTTGAATTAAAAGCAAAGGAAGAACGCAACAACTCCGAACCAAAGAAGAAGACGATTGCCTTAAAAAGTAAAGAAGAAAGCGATGAAGAAGATCCAATTGAAGAGCTTGCAATGGCTGTCAATAATCTTAGAAGATGGTCTAGATTCAAGCCACGCAAGAAGAAAACAAAGGGCAATAGGTCAAAAGATTCTGAAAATTCCGATAATGAACTGACATGTTATAACTGCAACAAGCCTGGCCACATCAAACCAAAATGCCCACTTCTCAAAAACAACAAAGAAAAGAAAAAGGCGAAGAAGGTATTTGCAGCGACTTGGGATGATGAAGAAGGAGAGGAAGCTTCGGATAGCAGCCCAGAGGAGGCTAACTTGTGTTGCATGGCAAAGTCAGAATCAGAAGCAACCTCCGACGAATCTAGTGAGGCAGGTGAGTTTTCTTATAAAGAACTTGTTTTTATGTGTTCTGATCTTACTAAGGTAGTGGATACTCTTGAATCTAAAATTGAAAAACTGAAATCTGATAAGAGAGAATTTGCTCGTGAAAATTTTAGGTTAAAAACTGAACTTGAAAATATTCAAAACCTAGAATGTAAAAAATGTAAGATTTTAGATTCAGAATTATCAAAAATCAAGAATAACTTTGAGAGTCTTGAAAAAGAAAACTTGAATCTTAAGGAAATCATTGACACTAGGAAAAAGGATTTCATAAATCGATGCACCTCACTTGTCACTGAAAACACAACACTAAAAACCAAAGTCCAAAATCTTGAGAAATCTTTGAATAACTTTTCAAGAGGCGAAAAATCTTTCAACATGCTATTGGGAAATCAAATTTTTGCTAACAACAGAAAAGGACTAGGTTTTGAGAAAACACAAGTTGAGGATAATGCAAAAGGGAAGAGTGTCTTTGATAAATGTGAAATAATTGGACATCGTGTTGAAAATTGTAATCATAGGAACAAGAACACAAAATTTATACAAGTTTGGGTTCCTAAGAATTCTACAAACAAAGTTCATGTTTATTGGAACAAGAATAAAAGGACTAAACAAGTTTGGGTTCCAAAGGGTTTGTTTATTCATAATGCTTCTGCCACTAACAATCATGGACCTAGAAATAGGTCACAAAACTCTTTCATCGTGTAGGTGTGGTGGCAGGCTAAGGAACAACAACGGTGTTCTCTGGATTTTGGCTGTTCCAGAAACACAACGGGCAACATAGCAAAGTTCCTTAGCCTAGTATAAAGGTGACAGAATCACAATGGGCAATCACGAGAAATTATCGTAAAGGTAAAAACAGGTAATTTTGTTTTGAACGATATATTAAATGTGATAATCTGCACCGTATTCTGAATAAAATCAGCCAAAGATTGTGATGTTGAAAAGAGATGATTCTGACTTATTCTTAATTGAAATAATTTCTTTTGACTTGTTCTTACTTTGATTTGTGTTTAAAAGTAGACCAACCATCCTTTCATCATTGAACTTAATCTGTTTGGTCAATTTATGATGTTGATTGATTACTGTCTACTTATGCTACACGTAAATATATTTTGACATCTTGATCACTGCTTGTAAATTTGCACGATTTCAAACTCATGTGAAAAAGGATTTTAAGAAATTGTTGAAACTTCAAGAAATTGGTTTTGAAATAATTATGATGTTGATTACTCATGAATATAATTGTTTATCCTATGGTTTTCTGAAATTAACACCATGATAGTTGTTTGAGTGTGAACATGGCTTCAATTCAAAATCCAAAGAATGTCATTTAAATTGTTGCTAAAAATTGGGTTTGAAATTTTTATGCACACTTCATGTCTGGTTTACCAAATCCAGTTAGTGATATTTTGGATTGAAAAAGAAAGAGAAATTCAGATGCAATTCATACTAGTAATCTAGTTGATAGAAAACTTACGAGTTGAACGTGATTTATTGTGAAATATTCATTTGCTGCATCATTTTTTCAGAGAAAATTTCTGCATATTTTTCACTTGAAATAATTTTTCCATTTAGCAGAATTTTTTTCTCATATAAAACTCCCCTCAAGAAAATCATGTTTGACCATATTTACAGCTTAATCATTTTTTGAAAAATTGATTTTATATGACAAATTTGACTAATCTGACTCCCTTTGATTATCGAAAAGATAAATAGTGATTGAAAAAGAGATGAGTGTTGATATTTATCATATATTATAACTCGAGAAAGTATAATTAGAAAATTTCTTTAGAATTTCATAACAAGAGTTATAAAAACTTTTTGTTGGGTAATGACTCCATGACCATTTCTATTTCTATCATTTTTCTATCGAACATCACTCATCAAGATCATATTTAGTATGTAAACTTGTGGTAGTTTACAAAGGAAATCATTTGTTCTTCAATATCTTAAATCTGCGAAGGAAATTATTTGTGCTTCAACTTATTATATTTAGCAATAAAAATAAATATCCAAAGTATTCACTCTCATTTAAAAGTCCTCACGGTTATGCATGGGTAAATTACTTGGATTTTTGATTATGTGCTTCCATGCTCATTTAAAAGTCCTCACGGTTATGCATGTATGGAACGCATATTAAAAATAATTGATTTAATAGACAAGTTGATTCTAATCCCATTTAAAAGTCCTCACGGTCATGCGTGGTTAGAAGATACTTGATTTCATTTTTTTTAAAATTAAATTGGAATACTACTAATCTCATTTAAAAGTCCTAACGGTTATGCATGGTTAGTAGATATTCAAATTTCCAAAAATAAAAATACCACAAATAGATATATCTATATGAATTTTTGATGATTCTATCTCCATCACTTCTGAAAGTGGAATATGCGCTTGACAAGGGTAATTATGATTTTTGTTTGAGTTTTATTGAAATTTGATATTTATATTTAATTGAGTTAAATGTTTGATTCATGTCTATCACTTCATCCCTATTTTTATAACACTGTTATTCTTTTGCTGATAACAAAAGGGGGAGAGAAAAGTTAAGATTTTGTCAAATAGAATCAAGCAAATGTCAAATAATTTTCACTTTGCATATAGACTCATTTACATATTTTTATTTGTATGCATATATGTAGGGGGAGCCATATATGTAGGGGGAGCCATATATGTAGGGGGAGTATCACATGAAAAGGAAGCACTCAAATAGGGGGAGCAACTGAAATTATCAAATACATTTAATATATACAAAATCTTAAATATATGTTTGTTATCATCAAAAGGGGGAGATTGTTGAATATGCGCTTTGCGCTATATGATTTTTGTTTGATGATAATAAACATATATACATTCATTTAAATGATTGTTGAATATGCGCTTTGCGCTATATGATTTTTGTTTGATGATAATAAACATATATACATTCATTTAAATGTATTTGTTAATGTACTATTTTTCATAGAATAAATAAATATTTGTTGAATAAAATAAATTACACAGAATTTGAATTTGAATTCAAACAAAACAAGTTAAACAGATTTTGAATTCAAACAGAAATTTTATTCAAACATATATTTATTACAATTTTGAATAGTATGTATTTGGTAATGTACTATTTTATTTTTTTTATAGAATAAATAAATATTTGTTGAATAACATTAAATTACACAGAATTCGAATTTGAATTCAAACAGAACAAGTTAAACAGATTTTGAATTCAAACAGAAATTTTATTCAAACAAATATTTATTACAATCTTGAATAGTACAAATTCATGCTCTCACTATACATATACATTTCTGATTACATCACGATTACATCACAAATATTTTTACATTGATAAACTCACTACATATCACTCACACTCGTGTTTTTTTTTTGTCTTCAACTGCATTCCGGTTTGAATCCAGCATCTGAGTGATCTGCAAAAATATTCTCAAACGCAGTAAAATTGAAAGAGAAATATTTTTGAAATTTGAAAGAAACGATGATTTTGTAAACATTGTTTGCCTCAGTTATTTGGGTTGTTCGTCATCATTTTTGACTGTGCAATATCTGTGCATATCAGTATTTTTATCAGGAACAGGCAATTATAAGTGGATGCAGTACACACGTGTACATTCGTATATGTGTGCACTGCCTCGCCAACTCATATACGCAGCCAAAAATAGCAAGTGTGCAAGCACAACTTCACAACAAACAAGGCAATGCACTATGCAGTGTACAACAAATCCAGCCAGTTCAACAAAGATCAAGTCATGGAGTCGCAGTCACAATAAAACTGCAGTGGAACAGTGGCAACATAAATGAAAAGCCAGACCAACACTGCAACTCAAAATGAAACATGTATGCAGCATCAAGTCAGGGGTAAAATAAACAACAATGTCGAGCTCACTGCAACTCAAATGTACAGGCCAGTGAACATAAAAGAGAATGACTCGAAGCAGTTGTGAACAAATGTGCAAATGCTCAAGACCATCAGTACACAGTGATGACAATACAAGGAAATGAAAATTACAGCAATATACAGATGAAAAAATTGACCAACTGCAACAATGCAAACAATAAACAGTGAAGAACATGGACTGCAACATTCAAGTGTATATTGAAAACAAGCTGCATGAATACAACATGAAGTACAATCACTTACAACATGTATGCAGCCCAATGAACCAGTGTCAAGTTCATGCAGTGCACATATGAATCAAGTGACCAACCTGAAGTACAAAGCATGCACATGAACATAACATGAACAACACAAATTGAATCAAGTAACCAACTGCAAGTGCAAATGACCAAGACTCAAGCAACATCAACAAGCAGTGCAGACTCAAAGCACCACTGACCAGAATACAATGCAACAACACAGTCAACAAGTCATCAATGCAATGCAACACAAATGGGTTCACATATACCAAGCCACAACCAACAGTGAATCACTGAACATATGAATCAAAACCAGAAGTACAAGGTCAGTTTGAATGACTGGACAAATGCACAACTAAACCAAAGTGAAATAGAATGAGAAGTCCAGCTACTCGATGCAACTCAATGGAAAATGAAGGCAACAGGAATAAAATATGATAATGCAAACTGCCTCAAAAATGAATACAACATGAAGCACTGCTACTCAAGGCAACTAGGAATGAGCAGAATGATCAAGTGCAGACAAATGAAACAACAGGAAAATGCATATACAAACTATGGTGAATGCAGATACAAGGCAACAAGTACTACAAGGCCAACACAGTGATCATTGTCACTGACTCCATTAATAAAGACAACAGTCAGAGAAATGTACAGAGACCAAGTACACTTGAACAACAGCTCATATGAACAAGTGTACAAAGGCAACATGAACAAGTGTAGCATCTGTATCAAAGCAAACCGAGTACAACACAGCAAACAACTCTGTGCTCATGTGAAGCCAGAAGAATTGCACAACTACAAGTACAGGGATGAATACAACATAATGAAACCCAAGAATATATGCATACACACATACATATGTATGTATGCACATATATAGTAATCAGGTGAATATGCAGTAGAAAACGAAAGACAGTGGCAAGTACAAGTCAGTGCAGAAATCAAGCCGAAGCTAAATTAGTGCAAGAAATTAAATTTTGGAAAGAAATCTCTGCATTTAACTTCTCAAGTAAATATGGTCAGTATTAATTCAAATAGGGGCCGAGAAGACAAATAGAGGAAAATATATTCGAATTAAATAATTCGAAGTCAAAAATGATCGGCTATTATTTGAAATTGAATCAAGAAAGGAATTCTCCAAATCCAGAACAATTTCAGGAAAATAATCAAAGACGTGTAGAAATCAAATCTGACAGTGATTATTAAGGTTTCAACCCTATAAATAAACCCCAAGAAAACATCACAGGCATCGAGTTATCAAATTAAAAAAGAGCAAGCAATCAGACAAGCAACAAAAGAAACAACATACCAAAGAGTCGATTGCTGAAGTAAGACAGAGAAGAACCAAATAGTCATCAACGAATAAAAGAAGCCGAAGCCCTAGCCAAGCAGAAAAATTCCTCAACCCCAAGTCAGCAAGCAGAGCGTCTGAGAATATCAAATAAGGAAATCGAGCTTCAGATCTCTCAATCCTTAATTTGACAGAGAAATTGAAGAACAAAATATCGCCGCCATTTTTATTCTCAAGAGAGAATTGAAGATCGGGTGAAACAAGGATAAGGGGCCGGCCTTATTATTTTAAAAGGGGGATTTAATTTTAATTTTATAATAGGGTTTTTAGTTTTTAATTTGAGCAAAAATTAGAGATTCTAGTTTATAATTTAATTTTTGCTCCTGCGTGTATTTTTGAAGTTTGTTTTTCTTTTCGAGTCGAAGAATTTGTAAATCACCACCTAGGGATTAGGTAGTGTCAGATTGTCTATTTAGAATTAGTTCAGTGAGCAGGGAGTGCGAGTTTGCAAAGCTCTATAGGCGGGAGCAGTGTTTGCGAGTAAGCGAAACTCTATAGGCGGGAGCAGGGTGTGCGAGTCTAGTAGAGTGTTTGTGAGCGGGAGCAAAAGGGTCTGCGAGTCTAGTAGAGTGTTTGTAAGCGTGATACTATTTAATTCTAATAGAAATCTGGGAATGCAGCAGTAGGCAGGGGTTGCCGAAGCTGGGTAAATTTTGTGTGTGATTTACTTTTCAGCATATTTATTTCTGCAGTTTATTTCTGTGTTTAAATCGAGAAAATTTGCTATAACCCTATTCACCCCCCCCCCCTCTAGGGTTAATCTAGATCCTACAGCTCACACCAGTCCCCTGACTGATCCAGAGTTTATTGTTTCTTTCCTATACTCTGGGTGCTCAAAATTTTCTACACAGGCAGTCCAGAGTTGGGTTTTCAGATAGTCAGGTTAGTAGGTTATCTGGAGCAAGTTCTGTCTTTGGATGTGGACGAGGCTTGCTTGTCTTGGTGAATCGTGATGTTGGTTCGAGCCACTGCTGGAGTTCTCTTTTGAGACTATCAGGAGTTATTTGTTCCATTGCTAATGTTATCTATTTTCTTTTCCGCTGCTATTCTATTGTATCTCTGATGTATATTGATATCTACTGTATCATCTGTTGTATCGGATATTGTATCAATGCTGTATATCAATGTATTATTCTTTTTCTTCCGCTATGTTGTTTACTTAACTGTGTTATAAGCTCCGACGACTCGGATTTGAAAGGTCGAATCTACGGCATTCAAGTACGATGTAAGGTAAGGATTTCGATTTTCGAGCGTGAAAAATCCTTGACATTACATTTGGTATCAGAGCTAAGGTTAAACTTTAGCTCAGGAGTATAACACGTTAAGTAGCTCATTAGAGATAGGGTGAAGTATCCCTAGAATGAGTGTATCCCTAAGGTATCCATTCGAACGCCTAAGTAAATTCTCTCACTGTTCACTGATAGTGAGTAGGAGTGCAAGAAGAGGACGAGATAGGGGACAGGGGAGTACAACTATAAATGGTCAATACCTGTGACAGTGGAAACAATCTTTCTCTATCAATCTTTTTTGATTCGTCTTTTCAAATTCTTTTGATTTCTTCGTACCAGCTACAGAAGAAGTTTCGGTGTGATGCCCTACGTATCGATGTAGAAAATTCTTACTTCGTATTTCACTGGTTTCTTATCAGTTCTTGATTTAAACCTTAATGAATATGAAAATTTGAAACTGAAAACTTAAATAAATAGGAAATTTTAAATTGAGTTAAATTGGTTAATAGAATATGAGGATAAATTTGAATTGTATCAACAAAACGATTTCGTTTAAAATCAAATTCGAATTCTATGAAATTTCTTGGGTATAACGAAGTCCGAAGAGGGACAAATTGGTATATATTTTGAGGTATTCCGACTTGAATTTGGAATCCATATCTTGTGTTTGAGGAATTATAGGAGATCGAATCTATCTATCTCTGTGTTATTTTCGTGCTTGCAAATTTCAAGGATGAAATTTCTTAAGGAGGGGAATCTGTAACGATCCTTGATTTTTATAAATTTTAAATTGATAATTAAACTAAAATTTTGTTTTAAAAGGTGAAATTTATTGATAAATTGATTTGAAAATTAAAAATGAAGTCTTTAAATAAAAATATAAATATCTCAAATAATCTATTGTAATATAAAATAGAAATTTATTTATATATAACAAATTTAACAAATTAATACGATACAAGAAACAAAAGAAATAAAACATAGAATAAAACACATTTAACAAATTAGTCAAGAAACAAACATAACTAAAACAACTTTTATAATATGTACATAAAGTGAAATAAATATCTATCAACCATAAACAAAGCAAACAAATAAAAGGAGTACAAGCTTATAAAATAAAACAAGACACATGCATTTAATACCCATCTTCTCTTTGCACAAACAAATCATCTCAGCCCAAACTGAAGTGAAACTATCAACCATACCCATAACTAAAAAATACTATCACTTGTACCAGCAAAGAAATGCAAGCCTTCCCACTGTCTTTTATATGTATCATTTCCTTTATATCAGCCTAAGCCTTCTCCTCTCATTTTAGTTCGAGCATCATCAACCTGAGAAGAGAAAAAAAATGAAAAATGGAAAACTGGAAATATGAAATCAAACCAGAAAACTAAAATTCAAAAACAGAAGCAAGTTGAATTAAAACAGAGATCAAACTTAAAAGCAAATCCCTTGTGAATTTTAAAGCCTGGAAGCTTTTCTGAAATCATCAAACTTCAAGTAATTTAAAGTTCAAAGTATAAAACTAGTTTCCAGTTTCAAATATCAAAATCTGCTCCTCTGCCTTCATACTTCCAAGTGAGTAACTTCACTTTTAAAAGTTTAAGTAGGTAATTTTGGTTACATGCTAGTCAATTTGAAAAGAATATGTATATTATGATGCCTGCTGTGAATATATGTATGTCTGGCATGTATCTTGCTTTCATCAGAGTGTTCTCTGTTTTTATCTTCCAGTATACAAGTTTTGGTTTAAAAATTTAAATCTTGTGATCTTGTCTCTGTTTAAATTTAAGTTTCAAATGAAACTTGTTTGCTTAACTATAAGCTTTAGTTTTAATTTATATTTAGGCCAGAATAATATTTATTTTGACTCTGGGAATCAAATCTACTGAGCAAGTTTAAAATAAGTCAAAATTTAAGTATCACAATCTATCGTTTCAGGATTTGAATTTGAATCATTATACAAAATTATGATTTTTAAAACAAATATTTTGATTTTTCCTCAAGTATGTCGAGAGCAGATCCTTGTTGAACTAGAATTGCATTTAAATCAATTCCCAGAGATCGCATGAATTTTAGATGTTGAAATTTTGTATGAAGCAAGTTTAGAGATCGATGATATTGGGAAAAATGTTAAATAAATTTTCTATTGCAAGATTTGAGGGGACGAGGGGAATGTAGCGTTTAGTACGTGGTTTTGACGAGGTCTAGAAACGAGGTGAGTTCATCACCGATGATCGACCGAGTCGCGTGGGCTTTGGTAAAATGGTGGCTGGAAGTGTAACGCGTTCGTAGCCGGAGTTGGAGCATCTTCGGTGGTCAGAGAAGTGGGGACGTTGCATTGCCAGGTTTGGTGATGGGAAGGGGTTCATGTTCCAGGTTTGAGTTTATACTAGGTTTCGATTTCGAGAAGTTGATGGAGATTCTGGAGGTTGGAGATGGATGCGAGGATGAACGTTGACTTGCTCGACGACGTGGGGGTGGCTGGAAGCGATCAACGGGGTTGTACATGTGCACACTGTCGCGTTCATATCAGTGAGTTTGGAAAGTCTGGGGTAATTGGGATGAAGCTGGGAAAAGACTCGAGATTTGTCTCGAGCAACCTGGGTATTCACTCGAAGTAGTTGAGGGTTGACTCGAAGCAAGTATTGTAGGGCTCGGGTCAGTGCTGTCCAGACTTTATAAACAGAACCTGTTATGTTTTCTAAGTTTTAAATTTAAATTTTGAAACAAAGCTTAAACCAGTTTAAAAACAGAAGTTTAAATATAAACTTAAGTTAGTTTACAATATAGTTTGGGCATAACTAAGTTTTTAAATTTAAATTGTTTTAATAACAATTAAGTATATTAAAAAAAAGAATTGAATGTAAGATTTGAAATTGAGTTGTAAAGGAAAGTTTAAGCAAAGTTGAAACAAATCTGGAAACCTGGACATGAATCTAAATATGGAAATCAAGATTTTGAAATAAAATAAGTTTCTAAATTTAAATGTTGAAATGAGATTAAATTGTTAAAGTATACTTTAATAGGTAAACTTAAAGAAAATTTGACTCTAATTCTTTAAAGGTCCTTTTTATAACAGACTATTACTTTAACAAGTAAATTTAAAGGCTTTGAAATCAGTTTAAACTTTAGTAAAAGTAAATTGGGATTCATTTTGAATCTTGGTATTTAAATTGAAATTTAAAAGTAAATTCAAAGACCAATGTTTCCAAACGTATTTGTGAATGATGATTTGTAACTCATTAATTATTAAGTTAATAATAATGGATAATTAAATTATTTAATTAATTAAGGATTTGGATTTATTAAATAAGTAATTGCAGGTTTGAATTTCTTAATTAAGGTTTAAGGATTAATTAGGTAAGGAATAATTAATAAATGGGTAATTAAGTTTGATTAATAATTAAGATTTTTTAATTAATGATTAAGGATAATCAATTAAGTAATTAAGACTTAATAATTGATTAAGTATTTGTTTGTTAATTAACTAATTTGAAAAGAAATTAACTTATGATTAAGTAACCATGACTAATGACAAGTATTACATCTGATCTAGATTAATCAGTGGGTTCATAAGTTTTAGCTATGAACGTTTAGATCTTATTGAATGGTTGAATTGTTGATATCCCCGATGTCTGATGTTTGTGATATATCCGGATTTGTGTGGTGATCTAAAAAAATTAGTATCTGCGATGAAATTTATAATATGTGATATATATCTGTGATCTGTAAGATAAGCATTATAGTTTATACTGCTTGTCAACTATATTTCTGTGTTTTAATATATGATGATTGAATGATGTTGCACTATTGTGTAAAACCACAGGACCACATCATACACACACCAATATGGATTTTACGAGGAAATCGGTTAAGTCACGGATTTTTTTAAAAATAGTTTTAAATTTGAATTTTTAAATTCAAATATTTTGGAAATGGATTTGGGTTTAAGGTGAAAAGCTTTGAAATAGAATTTCAAATTTGAAAATATATTTTGAATAACTTGATTGAGTTTTTGAAATTTAAATATTTTGATTTAAATTCGAATTCAATATTTGAAATTGAATTCTATGATTTGGAAACTAGGGTTCAAAAAGGCTATTCAACTTATAAATGAGTTTATATGGGTTAAACCATTTTTTAAAAGTATTGATTTAGGAATTTGAATTTATATTCAAAGGCTTTAACTCGTGCAAATATAATCGGATTTTTCTGAAATGAAAACTACTTGATTTCAAATAATGATAGCTTTCATTTAAAGAAAGGATTTCCAAATTGTGTTAAAAGATTTCAAGTTTGAAATAGAATTGAATTGTTTTTAAAGCTATAAATTGAGTCTTTGATTCAAAGGCCGAATAATCCAACTTAAAATGGTACTGTTTTGAAAGGCTATGAATGAATTTTGTAAACGAGTTTTGAAAGTTATAAGTTAAATCTTGATTTAGAGATTTAACGAGTTAATACAATTGAAATAAAAGTTTGTTTTGAAACCCATAAATGGATCTTTGTGAACGGGGTGAACTTTATAAATTGAATCTTTTTGTTTAAAAGATTAGAAATGGTAATTTGTTTTAACCATTCGAATGAAAGATTTTGGGCTTTAAGCTGTGATTTAACTGAGACCCCAGTATCCGTATGATTTTTAATATTGCGCTCGTTATTCGGTTTAGCCGGAAAAGGACCTTTAGGTCATATAAACCATTCTGAATAGTGATACGACGTATATGGATAGCATTTGAAGACCGGTGGTGAAGACCGGGTACTTGCGAGAACGATAGGATGACCTATCGATTGTCTCTACACTGAGTCGCGCCGATATAGAGATTACCTAAGTGATGGGAAATCCGATCGGAATTGTGAATACCCGGATTGCAAGGACTTCTTTGGAGGTGCCTTCGGTTCTGTTCTAAATCCCGAATGGACTTGTATAGAATGTATGTCTGACATTACATTTTGAGATATAAAGAAGATTTCTTTCAAATACATTTCCGTTGGTGGCGGAGAATTTATACTCTTAGCTTAACACCCTTAGAGGTTATGTAGTTGAAGGTTATCAACGATATATTCCCAATTTGGTAATGTGGCATGCTAAGTGCTGATGATCATTTGTCGATCAAAGCGTGGATTTTGTAAAAAGCGTAGCTTTGTGGACGAGACTTCGTCAAGCCTCACAAACTGGTAATGGTCGAAACAGGAATTGTGCGGCAAGGTTTCAGGGGTAGCTTCCCTAGGGTATGACCATTCCTTCTGGAAAAGGGTAGTATCATGGTATGGAGCCCAGATACTTACTCATGTGGACACACTATATTACTTACTATGTGATGTTGCTAGTTAGAGAGCACTCGTTTAAAGGTCCCAAAGGACCAGGAGTGGCATATTTGAGGTTTTGTATATTCCCCGGGAAGGGGGGTAGCCGGCCTTGTTTGGCAGAGATCTGGTTTGGTTCTCGCGGCGTCCTTCCAGAGGCGTTTCCATGTGTCAATGGGAAGTTCCTTGGCCTGACCATTTGTTGGAAAATCCATTCATCCAATACGAGCCTTGTACGGTTTTAGTTGTATAACCTGCCATGGAATGTGGTCGTAACCTACTATTGAACATGGTAGCTATAGTAGGCATAAGTGCGAAATGCCTATGCTGGCTAAGATTTATATCTTTATTTTCGAAATGTTTTCTGCACTATGCACTAGTAATAATACCAAATGTTTCTTTCTAATGTGTATCAAGCATCTTTGACTATCATAAGGAGAAATCTCCTCCGATTCTGCATTTGCATTGTTTGTGTGCGGGAGGCCTTATGGTAGTCTCATTTTCAAAAAAAAACATTGTGAATCTAATTTAAAATATTCCTTTGTTTGTTTTTAAAGATAAACTATTTTTGTTTCTCACACCAGTCCCATTACTGATCCAGAGTTTGTTGTTTCTTTCCTAAACTCTAGGTGCTCAAAATTTTCTACACGGGCAGTCTAGAGTTGGGTTTTTCAGATAGTCAGATTAGTAGGTTATCTGGAGCTAGTTCAGTCTTTGGATGTGGACGAGACTTGCTTGTCTTGGTGAATCGTGATGTTGGTTCGAGCCGCTGTTGGAGTTCTCTTTTGAAGACTATCTGGAGTTATTTGTTCCATTGTTAATGTTATCTATTTTCTTTTTCGCTGCTATTCTATTGTATCTCTGATGTATATTGATATCAATTGTATAATTTGTTGTATCAGATATTGTATCAATGCTGTATATCAATGTATTATTCTTTTTCTTCCGCTATGTTGCTTACTTAACTGTGTTATAAGCTCCGGCGACTCGGATTTGAACGGTCGAATCTACGGCATTCAAGTACAATGTAAGCTATGGATGTCGATTTTCGAGCGCGAAAAATCCTTGACATTACAGTGGTGAAGACCGAACGTCTTCGAGAACGATAGGATAACCTATCAAATGACTCTGCATTGAGTTGCTTCGGTATAGAGTTCTCCATATGTGTGGGGAGTCCGATCGAGATTGTGGACGCTCGGATTGCAAGGACTTCTTCGAAAGTGCCTTCTATTCTATTCGAACCCAGAACAGACTTGTATGGATGGTATGTCTGACATTACATTTGAGATATAAAGCAGATTTCTCTCAAATACATTTCTGTTGGTGGCAGAGAATTTATTCTCTAAGCTCAACACCCTTCTCTGAGACGTACGAGTTCAGAGGCTATGTAGTTGAAGGTTATCAGTAATATATTCCCAACTTGGTACTGTGGCATGCTGAGTGCTACTGATCATTTGTTGATCAAAGCATGGCTTTGTGAAAAGCGTAGCTTTTTGGATGAGACTTCGTCGAACCTCACAACCCGGTAATGGTCGAAACAGGAAAGACGCAGCAAGGTTATTGGGGGTAGCGCCCCTTAGGGTATGTACATTTCCTTTTGGATAGAAGTGGTATCATGGTATGGAGCCCAGATACTTAATTTATATGGATATCGCAAATATATATATATATATATATATATATATATATATATATATATATATATATATATCTGTGTGTGTGTGTGTGTTACTTTGAGATTGTTGTTGGGGCCCCGGATAAAGGTTGGTTACAACCGAGGGATGGCATACTCGTGTCAGTAGTTACCTAGTACAGAGGTAACCCGGCCTTGTGTTGGCAGAGATCTGGCTAGGTTCTCGGGATATCCCTCCAGAGGCATACCCATGTGGCCCAGGAAGTTTCTTAGCCTGACCATTTGATGCATTGTACCAGGCTTTAGGTCGTAGGTCGTGTGCTTTAACTCGCTAGCGAGTTACGGCCTAGTGAGATACAACGGGAGGATAAAGCGAGTTATGCAGGGATAAGTGATCCAGCGACCTATGATAAGTCGCTGAGCGACCTAACGAGCTATGCATTACATGATAAGCGCAATCAACTTGAGACGCATTAATTCCTTAGGTCGCGCATTCACTTAAGTCGCTCCGTGCTTAAGTCGTTCCTGTTTTAGAAGTTATGTCTTAATTCCTTAGGTCGCACACTTGTGCTGCTTCCTTAAGACGTTCATGCATCCAAGGCCATATCTTTTACGTCGCAATACTTATGCCGCAAGTTCCTTAAGTCGCTACTGAAGATAAGTCGCTCCTGGAGGTTCTGTTAGGTCACATAAGGGTTGTATTTTACTTATGTCATTATGCAGTTGAGTCGCTTATGTACATGATAGGTCGTATGTCGAGTTGTGTTTCCTTTATGTTGTATTTGTTAACTCGTTGTGGTTAAGTCGTACGTCGCGTCTGTTGAGTCGCTTGTGAGTTAGGTCGGTCGTGTGTTAGATCGGCTGAGTTGTGTGTGTTATAAAGCTCTATAAATAGGGGTGATGGGTCATTTGTAAAACTTGGTTGATTTTGAATAAACTTTTGTTTGAATGCTTTGTGCCTCTTTAAAATTGGAAGTTGAGCATTGTTTCCTTTCTCCATTTTCGGTTATTCGAGTGCGCTCGAATCAACGGATTTGAAGCCGATTCACGGAATCTCATGTGCGAGATCAACGTAGAAGAATCGTAGATCTTTTAACACGGTATCGTGCACGATCAACGTGTTGGAGATAGCTAGAATCCGGTATCTCTTGAGATCAACGGATTTGGGCACTTATCCTTCGTATCTTTAATCCATCAATCCATATTTGTATCATTCCATCGTTATTTTGTTCGTTGTGCATCATTTTATCACAACTTGTAATTATCTGTTGCGTCGATTTGGTATCAAAGCTAGACGTGGCCAATCATAGCTAAGCCAAGCCTATTGGGAGCCGAGTTAGAAGTGTTGGAGTTTGAGCCTAGTTGAAGTTTGAAATCAAGGCCGAGAGTTGGAGCTAAGTGCAGGCCGAGAGTAAGCGCAGGCCGAGAATTACAGAAGTTTTGCTAGTTGAAGTGTGTGTTTGGAGATTGTTGTTTGATAATCATGCCGCCGAGACGTGCTAACCGTTTTCAAAATGTTGAAGATGTGTATCGAAGACAAGAAGCTAAGCAAATGGAACAACGTATCAATGAAAAGTTTGATGAAGGTATTAGGAAGTTAGAGAAATTGATGAATAATATGAATCAAAGTCAAAGGAGAAGGTCACCAATCTCGAACCATGGAGGAAACAGAGTTTCGCCATCGGTTGCGGAAGCGAGGAGGGTGTCACCATATCTTGTCGAGATAGAAGAGAATCATCAGTTTCACTGAGAAGAGAATACCATGAGTACAGAAATGAAGAGAGAAGAACTCCATGTGAGTTTGGAGATGAACCATATCATAATGCTGAAAGACATAGTAGAGGAGATATGCGTGATCGTGGAAATGTTGATGGTCGAGATCGATATCGAAGTACATTTGATTATGATGAATATGGTGATAGATGTAGTGTTCATTATCGAGATCGAGACCAAGTACGAAATAACTATCGGGAGGTAGAAGATGATCGTTAATGGGAGTCGGGGATGAAAATAGAGATTCCAGAATTCAAAGGAGGAATGATTGCGGAAGAGTTTCTGGATTGGTTATCAAATGTTGAAGAAATTTTTGACTTCAAGGAAGTACCCGAGCACCGTATAGTTAAGTTGGTTGCTACTCGATTGAGGGGAAGAGCTATGGCATGGTGGCAACAAACTAAACTTACACGGGAAAGAATGGGAAAGTCGAAGATTGTTTCATGGGAGAAGATGAAGAAGTTGATGAAGGCTACTTTCTTGCCTTATAATTATCAGTCTCTTATGTATCAGCGCTTACAGAATTGGAGACAAGGGACAAAGTCGGTAAATGAATATGCAGATGAGTTTTATCAACTGATTGCCAAAAACGATATCATGGAGACGGAGGAACAGTTGACAGCTAGATTTGTTGGAGGATTGAGAATGCAAATTCAGGATATGGTGAATATGTTTGCTCCAAGATCCGTTGCTGAAGCACACCAGAAGGCTCTAGCTTGGGAGAGGCAAGGTAGAAGAGGAGGTGGTGTGTTTACAAATTTCAACAATCAAGTGAAAGGGGATAGTAGCAATAAAAATGTTTTCAAGGCTGTTGGAAAACCGGTTGTCAACGAAGTTGCTAAGACCAAGGTCAACAACAATTTCAAGTGCTATAATTGTCAAGAGTTTGGTCACAAGAGCAATGAATGTCCGAAGCCGAAAAAGCGAGTGATGGTTGTTGTGGTTGAGGATGAGGATGCAGAAGTAGAATGCCCAAATTCACCACAAGTTGAGGAGGAGGAAGAATTATTGGCGGGAGACGAGGGATATTCTTTAATGATGAGGAGATCTTGCTTGACACCAAAGCAGGAAGAGGAGACTAGTTGGTTGAGGAGTAACATTTTTCAGTCAACATGCACTATTTTGGGAAGAGTTTGTAAGTTTGTTATCGATGTAGGAAGTTGTGATAACATTATCTCTACAGAAGCTGTAAAGAAGTTGGTGTTAAAGACTGAGAAGCATCCCAAACCCTACAAATTAGCTTGGTTGAGGAAAGGTGGGGAAGTGAAGGTTAATCGAAGAGCTTGTGTAACTTTTTCCATCGGAAAGAAGTATAAAGATGAAATTTGGTGTGACGTGGTAGATATGGACGTATGTCATTTGTTATTGGGGAGACCGTGGCAATACGATAGAGCTGTGCAACATGATGGGAGGACTAACTGCTATAGTTTTATGTTCGAGGGCACCAAAATCACTTTAGTTCCTAAACAGCGACAACAAAGTGAAAGCAAGTTGGAGGAGATTGAAGAACTAAAGACTCCGTTATATTTGAAGGAATTTGTCAAGGAAGTGGACGATGAGCCTGAAGTATTTCTGTTAATTGGACGTGAAAGTAGTGAAGCGGTTGAAATTCCGGAGGAAGTCAAGCCAGTGTTGAAGGAGTTTGAAGATGTATTTCCTGAAGAATTGCCAACAGAGTTACCACAGTTGAGAGACATACAACACCAGATAGATCTTATTTCGAGAGCTGTGTTACCGCATAGACCACATTATAGAATGAGTCCAAAGGAGCACGAAGAGTTGAGATGGCAAGTGGAGGAGTTACTTGAACAAGGGTGCGTACAAGAAAGTTTAAGCCCTTGTGTAGTACCAGCATTGTTAGTGTCGAAGAAGGATGGAACTTGGAGAATGTGTACAGATAGTCGAGTAGTAAACAAGATTACAGTGAGGTACAGATTTCCAATGCCTAGATTGGATGATTTGTTAGATTAGTTGAATGGAGATGCTATCTTTTCAAAGATCGATCTAAAGAGTGGGTATCATCAGATTCGAATTCAACCAGGTGATGAATGGAAGACAGCATTCAAGACACGGGAAGGACTGTATGAGTGGCCGGTCATGCCGTTTGGTCTTTCGAACGCACCTAGTACTTTTATGCGAGTGATGAACCAGATCTTTCGACCGTTTATTGGAAAGTTTGTAGTGGTATACTTTGGTGATATATTGATATACAGTGGGAGCACCGAAGAACATCTACTACATTTGCGGGAAGTGTTGATGATACTTCGTCAGGAGCAATTTTATGCGGCAAAAAAGGAATGCGTATTCATGACGCATAGTTGTTTTTGGGGTATGTATTGTCCAAGGAAGGTATCCAGGTGGATCAAAGTAAAGTTGAAGTAATCAGAGATTGGCCACAGCCCAGGACTATACTGAAGTTAGAAGTTTTCATGGTTTAGCATCATTCTACCGAAGGTTTATTCCACATTTCAGCAGCGTGATGGCACCTGTAACTGATTGTATGAAGGGCAAGCAGTTTTCATGGTCGAAGGAAGCAGGATTTGCTTTTGAGCGAATCAAGAAACTTTTGGCGACAACACCAATTCTAGTATTGTCGGATTTTCAGTTACTATTTGAGTTACATACAGATGCATCTAAAGTTGGAATTGGAGGAGTGTTGAGTCAGAGGGGACATCCAATTGCTTATTTCAGTGAGAAGCTTTCGGGAGCAAAGATGAAATATAATACTTATGACATGGAATTCTTTGTTATCGTCCAAGCCATAAAACATTGGAGACACTATTTGTTTCATAAAGATTTTGTGTTGTATACTGATCATGAAGCCTTGAAACATTTGCAGGGGCAGGATAAGGTTACAGCCAGGCATGCTTCATGGATCGCATACTTGCAACAGTTTACATTTATGGTAAAGCATAAGTCGGGAGTTACAAACCGTGTGGAAGATGCATTGAGTAGAAGGAATCATTTGTTGACTACGATGAGAGTTGAAGTGACGGGGTTTGATGTATTTCCAAAATTGTTTGTTGAAGATCCTTACTTTGCGAAGATTATCGGTGAAGTCAAGAAAGGGAAGACGGATGAGTATGTGTTGGTGGATGGTTTTCTATTTAATGGAAATCAGTTGTGTATACCAGAGTGCAGTTGGCGAATGAAGAAGGTCATGTGGGAAGAGATCGTACTTTGCAGTTGATTTCTCAATCATATTTTTGGCCTTCCATGAGAAAAGAAGTTGAAAGATTTGTGCGGAGATGTCACATATGTCAAGTTTCCAAAGGAACAGCTACGAATGCAGGATTGTATATGCCATTGCCCGTGCCTACTAAACCATGGGTTGATGTTAGCATGGATTTTGTTTTGGGTTAGCCGGGAACTTAACGAGGGAATGGTTTTATATATGTTGTGGTGGATAGATTTTCGAAGATGGCACATTTCATAGCTCGTAAGAAGACTGCTGATGCAGTTCGTGTTGCTCAATTATTCTTTAAAGAGGTTTATCGACTACATGGGCTACCTGAGACCATTGTTTCCGACCGGGATACTCGTTTTCCAAGTCATTTTTGGTTGAGTCTATGGAAGATGGTTGGAACTAAACTGAATTTTGGTAGCGCCTATCATCAACAAACGGATGGGCAAACGGAAGTGGTGAACAGATCGTTGGGAAATTTGTTGAGATGTCTTGTGAAAGGTAATTTGAAGAGCTGGGTTGTGAAATTGTGTCAGGCGGAATTAGCACATAATCATGCAGTGAATCGAAGTACTGGATTTAGTCCATTTCAAGTAGTATATTCAGCAATTCCAAAGGGACCGTTGGATTTGTCGACAGTGCCACTTCAGAAGAGAGTTGTAAAACGAGCTTGTGATTTCATGAATGAGTTGCAGGAGTGCCATAGGATTGTTAATGAACGAGAGAAATATAAGCAATTGGCAGATAAGAAGCGAAGGAGTATGGACTTCAAAGAGGGTGATTTTGTTTACGCAGTATTGATGAAAGATCGTTTTCCAGTTGGAACTTACAACAAATTGAATGCTCGAAAGATTTGTCCAGTAGAAATCTTGAAGAAGATCAATGATAATGCTTATCAGTTGAGATTGTCGGATCATATCCATACGGCCGACGTTTTTAACGTCAAACACTTGCTTCCATATCACGGTAATAGTGTGTCGAAGAATAGGAAAGTGTGAATTCTTGGTCAAATTCATGTCCACCGGGGGAGGATGATGCAGCGTACCAGGCTTTAGGTCGTTGGTCGTGTGCTTTAAGTTGCCAGCGACCTAGCGGGTTACGGCCAAGTGAGATACAAGGGGAGGATGAAGCGAGTTATGCAGGGATAAGTGATCCAGCGACCTATGATAAGTCGCTGAGCGACCTAACGAGCTATGCATTACATGATAAGCGCAATCAACTTGAGCCGCATTAATTCCTTAGGCCGCGCATTCATTTAAGTCGCTCCGTGCTTAAGTCGTTCCTATTTTAGAAGTTATGTCGTTAATTCCTTAGGTCGCACACTTATGTTGCTTCCTTAAGACGTTCATGCATCCAAGGTCACATCTTTTAGGTCGCAATATCTTATGCCGCAAGTTCCTTAAGTCGCTACTGAAGATAAGTCGCTAAGTCGCTCCTGGAGGTTCTGTTAGGTCGCATAAGTTTGTATTTTACTTATGTCGTTATGTAGTTGAGTCGCTTATGTACATGATAGGTCGTATGTCGAGTTGTATTTCCTTTATGTTGTATTTGTTAACTCGTTATGGTTAAGTCATAGGTTGAGTCTGTTGAGTCGCTTGTGAGTTAGGTCAGTCGGGTGTTAGATCGGCTGAGTTGTGTGTGTTGTAAAACTCTATAAATAGGGGTGATGGGTCATTTGTAAAACTTGGTTGATTTTGAATAAACTTTTGTTTGAGTGCTTTGTGCCTCTTTAAAATTGGAAGTTGAGCGTTTTCTCCTTTGTCCATTTTCGGTTATTCGAATACGCTCGAATCAACGGATTTGAAGCCGATTCACGGAATCTCATGCGTGAGATCAACGTAGAAGAATCGTAGATCTTTTAACACGGTATCGTGTGCGATCAACGTGTTGGAGATTGCTAGAATCCGGTATCTCTTGAGATCAACGAATTTGGGCACTTATCCTTGGTATCTTTAATCCATCAATCCATATTTGTATCATTCCATCGTTATTTTGTTTGTTGTGCATCATTTGATCACAACTTGAAGTTATCCGCTGCGTCACCATTTGTTGGAAATCAAAAGAAACAATACAAGCCCTGTACGGTTTTAGTTGTATAACCTGCCATGCAGCATGGCGGTAACCTGCCACAAAACATGGTAGCTATAGTAGGCATACAATGATGGTTGTATGTTGGCTAAGATTAATATTATACTTTCGAATGTTTTTCTACAATATGCACTAGTGATAATATCAAAGAAATTTCCCCGTACCAAGCATATTTGACTATCATAAGAAGAAATCTCCTCCAATTCTGCGATTGCATTGTGTGTGTGGCGGGAGGTCTTATGTTAGTTTCATTTTTCAAAAGCATACCGAAATGCTTTTATAAATCTCGTTTCTTCAAAAGAAACTGTTTTTGGTTACTCATACCAGTCTCATGACTGACCTGGAGTTTATTGTTTCTTTCCTAAACTCTGGGTGCCCATAATTTCCACACGGGCAGCCTAGTAGCAAGTTTCCGTGTTATGGTGTAGCAGTATTTTAGAGCTCTTATCTGTAGATATTCCAGAAGCTTTTGGGGACTCAGGTGTTTAGTCTTTGGGAGTTCACTATCGCTTCCTTCCTTTGAAGACATTTTGGATATATGATCACTGTTGTATTATTATGATGTTTATTTGGAGTTGTGGTGTATGTATTAAATACTCTGATGTAGTAATGGATATTACGATGTTATATCTGTGATGTGTGCAAGATATTCTTTCTGTTCCGCTGTTTTATATTCATCTAATGTTGTTATAAGCTCCATCCGAGCTGAAATTTGACGTTCGAATATCCGGCAGTCGAATACAAGTGAGGTATTTGATGTCGATTTTTGAACGCTGAATTTTGGGTCGTGACAGAAGTATACCCTAAAATGAGTATATCCTTAAGATATCCGTCTGCACGCCGTAGTAAATTGTCTTACTATCCACTGATAGTGAGTATGAGTGCAAGAAGAGGACGAGATAGGGGACAGGGAAGTATCAGCACAAATGGTCAATACACTGCAATAACAATGGAAATATCTTTCTCTATCAATCTCCTTTGTTGATCATCCAATTTCAAATTCTTTAATTTCTTTATGGCAGCTCAAGGGAGAAGTTTCGGTGTGAAGATGGCCCTACGAATCGTTATAGATAAATTTCTATCTCGTATTCGCTTCATCAAACTTCTATTAGCTTTTCATTTTAACTTTAACGAAATTGAAATTTTATTGGAATATATTAGTAAATTAAATATGAACAAAATTTGAAGATAAATTAATTTGTGTCGATAAAACGATTTTTGAAATACTTTTGTGATTTCTTGTGAAGATCAAAGTCCGAAGAGGGACAAGCTGGTGTAAAATTTGGGGTATTCCAACCTGAGTTTGGAATTCATACCCACTGTTTGAAAATTATGGAAGATTGAATCTATCTATCTATTCTCTGAGGTCCGATATATTCTATGAATGGTTAGTTATCCCTTCAGGCTAACCAGTATGTGATATCCTGGAATTTCGAGAAATTTAAAATGTGAAAATCTCTTAATTAAATTGTTTAAAATTGATAAAATTGTTAAATTCAAATATAAATAACCAATTAATTAATAATGTGGTGTTTAAATTATGATTATAGATTTATCTGAATTTGAATTTAAAAATGGAATTTAAAATCTTGAAATAAAAATAATAATATAGTTTGGATTTAAAATTATGAATGAGTTTTTATTTAAAAATAAGATTTATTTTACATTATTCTCTTTAAAGGGGAATTTAATTATAGAAATTTGAAAAATTATTTATTTAATAGGAATAAATATAAAAGCTTTTTGATTTAGCATTTAAGAATGAGTTGAGAATATTATATATGACTTTATTTAAAAGATAATTGGTTTTTATTTTATTTCTTCTTAAAAGTTTTATTTATTTAAATCTAGTAAAGCATTTATAAATTAAGAAACATATTAGTTAATTAGGAAATCATATTTAAAAAGCTTTTTAAATTCTTTTAAAGATAAATATAAATGAGAAAGACAAATGTAATTCAATTAAGAAGTTAATTAGCAAGTGTTAACAAAATAGATAAGGATATTGACAAGTGTCCTTAATCTCTTATTTCAAAAAAATTAATAAATGAGAAAACTGAGTAATATAAACATCTTTCTACACCTCTTTCATTTTCTTTATTCAGTTCATTCTCTAAAATTAAAACTAGAAGTAAAATCTGTAAACCAAAGAACAAAACAGAAGGAAAAAAGAGGCCGCAACCTGATCAAAGAAAGGCAAGTACCAAGTTCAGTTTTTAGAATCATCATTGAATCAAGAAATCAGAAGCATGGAGATTTATCAACATGCAATTCAGATTCTATAGCAACAGAAAATTTATCAACAAGATTTTATTCAACGTGCAAAGAAGAATTCAGAGAATAATTATAGAACCTGGAAAACAAATTCAGCTTTTGTTCTCTGCTTAAAATAAATGCAGGTGAGTAAATCAAACTATCATCTATTAGAACTTGATGCATGCGATTATCTGTAAATGTTATGTGATGAAATATGCTTGCATGGTTGAGAAAATGTGATTTAATGTATATAGGCATATAATATATGTATGCATGCCTGTGTTGTTCTGCTTTTAGTTCACAGGGTTTAAAGTCAAACTATAAATTCAAGATCTCTACCCTAAATCTCTTATTTCTGGAGATGTTTAAAACAAAAAGATTCTAGATTAACAAGATTTAAGATCAAAAGCATAAGCCATGTTCTCTGTTTTCAAAGGTGAGTAAAACATTCCTTTAATAACTTAAACTTGTTTGGATCATGATGTATGTGGTAGATTGTAGATGTAATATTGTGAAACAGTTTTGCATGGACGATTTAAGATGTTTTTGTGTATGTAAATATGAAGAAACAGTGAGTAACTTTTAAACTTAAATAAATTTGGTTGCATAAGTATTGCATGTGTGTATAAATGAATCTGATATGATAATTTGTGGTGTGCATTTGTGATGGTGTGCTCTGTTCTTATATGGTTCCCAGGCTCAAGATTTCATTTTTAATTCCTCATCACCTGATCTAGTTTTGTTAGGACTTAAATTACAAAATAATGTTGTTTGATTATCATAAACTAAGATTTAAAAATTTAATCAAGTTAAATGAAAGCCTGTGTATCTCTGTAAAACCAAAGCATCAGTGCATGCTCAATAAAAAAAAAAAATAAACTGTGAAAATTTATAGATTTTGTATTATGAAATGAATACATAATCCAAATCACGATTTATAACACTAAAATCCCAATTTTTAAATTAGGGTTGAAGGTACAGTTCTGGTTTGCACTGTTTTTGGGTTTTTGGGAATTTCTGTTGATCTATGAGTTTGGAGGGGTCGGGATCTTGGGTGTTGACAGAGGAGTGATCGGTGATGTTGGGGAAAATGTTTGATTGTGATGTATTTCAGTGAGAAGGTTGCAGTGGAGGGGTATTTTCTGTAACCCTAGTTTTCAACTAGATTAATTGTTTGGTCGGCATGGCTTGTTAGAAGTGATCGAGTTGAATGAGTTTTTGGGGGACGATAGCATGGTAGTTGATGAACATGTGGCCGGAGTCGCTGCTATTCCGGTGGTCAGAAGGTTGAGGTCGAAGCATGTTCCAGGTTTGATGGTGATACTTGTTTTTCTGTTCCAGGAATCAGATAAAGGCTCGAATTCGATTTCGAGCTATGAATAGATGATCTGATGGTTGTGGTTGACCGTGGGGTTGGTCATCGATGTGGTGAGACCACTAGAGGTGGCTGGTGATAATCGAAGGTACGGTGCATGTGCACCGTGCATTTTGATACCTAATGGTAGTTGGGTAGAAGCAGAGGAGGGTTACTTGAGTTACTCGAAGAATGTGTAAGGTTAGCTCGAAGTTTATGGAGGGAGGACTCAAAGCAGAATTCGAGTTGGCTCGGGTAAATGCAGTTGTTACAGTTTTTTAAGAAATCTGTCTGTTGATTTAAAACAGATTTTGAAACAGTTTTTTCTTAAAATAAGGTTTAAACCAGATTTTGGGTATGGATCCAAATAATTTTTGTATCCTAGTTTGGAATTTAAGGAAGTTTTATAAATTTAAATTATCTAAAACAACCTTATTAAGTTAAAAGTAAATTTTAAAATGTTTTGTTTAAAAAAATTCCAAAGTGAAGTTTAAGTTGAAGGCAAAGGTTTAAACTAAATTTTTAATCCAAGTTTAAAGTCTGGAATTCAAATTTAAGTCAAATCACGGTTTTAAAAAATAAATTAAGACTTTAAATTTGAATGGTTAAATACTTTAAAAATGATTAAGTAGTTGAATTTTAAATAAAGATTTAAAATATAAGTAGAGGTTTAAAATCTGAAGATTTATTTGAATTCAAATTTAAATATTTATTTTCATTTTTAAATATAGGAAAGTTTTAAAATTTAAAATAATTTAAACTATTTTGAATGTTTAAAAGGTAATTTAAATTGATTTGAATTTAAATATGGATTTAGTTTTAAATCCTTCTAAACTTCTTTATTAAATGAGAAATTCTTAAACTTGTTAAATGAAAGTCTTAAAAATGTGTTTTAAAACTTTTTAAAGGTAATTTGAATTCATTTTTAAATCTTAAAGTTAAAATAAGATTTGAAATTAAATTTAAATTAAATTGTTTTAGTACTTTGTAAATGGTAACTTGATTAGTAACAAAGTTTGATCTTTAAGTAAATTAGAATTTAAAGATTTGTATTCATTAAATTTGTAAGGAAATTTAATGGATAATTAATTTATTTGATCAATTAATCATTTGGATTAATTAAATAAGTAATTAAAGGTTTAAACTAATTAATTGATGGTTAATATTAATTAATTAGGAATAATTAATTTGAAGTTAAGGATTTTTTTAATTTGATTTTAATTAATAATTAAGAATTAATTATTCAAGTAATTTAGAATTAATTGAGTTACAATTAACACTTAATTAATTAAATAATTAAAGGTTAATTAATTGGATATTAAAGATTAATTAATTTGAAATTAATATTGATTAATGAAAGTTAATTACTTAAGAAAAATAAGTAGAGAATAAGTTAATGGTTAATGATGGTCATTAACTTAAGAATTTTTTATAATTAATTAATGTGATTAATTTTAAATAATTAATTAGATTAATTATTTTAACGATAATCAATTGTGAAATTTATTTAAGTTACTTACTTAATGGAAGTAATTAATTAAAATAAAAACAAATTAAAAATATTTATACTTTAATGATAAATTCAGAGATAATAAATGAGAATGGTCAGGTTAATTAATCTTTGTGATAATTAAAGATTAATTACTTAAATTAAAGATTAATTAGTCAAGGATGATTAATTGAGATTGATGAATTAAGGAATGATTAATCAATTGGGATTATGATTAAGTAATGCTAAATAGGCAGGATTAAAGATGATTGGTGTAATTAATTTAATTTGTTTAAATTAATTAGAATGGTATAACTGATTTATCTTGCTTATGAATGATTGGATAATATTGTATGTCGGAGATTAGTGAATATCTCTGATATGTGATTTGTATTGTTATGTGATATGAGATGATTGGTTTAAAAAGTGATAATGTGGTTACTTATTGATGATGAATTGCAGTATAAGAAGTGACATCCTATTTGAAGTTAAATTATATTTCACTTGTATAACTTGGGTTAATATTATTTTGAATTCGAAGAAACCTGAGTCGGGTATTAGTAAATACCCGAAAACCACTTCGATTCTTTATAAATTGATGTGTGAAGTAGTGATGTCTGTAACAGCTTGTTAAGTTGTAAATTGATAAGTTACCCAGGTTTATATAAGTTGTATGCTTTTGTATTCCATGTTAGATGGGTTTACTCACGCTGGTTTCCAGCCTGATCCGGGTGTTACTTTGATGTAATGTAACAACCTGCATATTTATCGATTCTATATTTAAATATTTTGTTTAAATATTTCATTGTTCGTCGGATTTTGGTCCGAAAACCTACGTTTAGCAAACAGTCGAATTGGGACTCGAGAGCACTTCCATTGAGTTCAAAATGTCGTTTGCAACCTTTTTGAGTATAAGCTTCGATATGTTTGGAGTAAGTTGATTTTTGCTACTTTTTCACGTAGGGCTTTGGTTTGGGCTGAACCCTTTAATCAATTACTAACTCAGTCCCAACCCCCTCTCCTCTTCATTACTTCATTCCTCATTTCCTAACACTTCAAGCTAAAGCAAAAATGGGGGAGGGAAGAGGAAATTAAAACTCCAAGCCCTAGTCTTCATTAGCAAATCCAACTTCTAGCTCCAAATTCAAGAGAACCCATTGGTAAGCCTTCTCTTCATCTTCTCCAACTCCTTTTCTTATCAATTTCAGAAATTCCTAAACCAACTTTGGGAATGTTCTTCTTTTAAAGCTTAGAATCAAGCTTATTGTGTTGGATTTGAAGAGTGGTTGATTCTCCTTTGCTTTCAAGCTTCTTCTTCAATTGTTTGGGTTCAAAGGTGAGATTTTTATCTCACATCTTCGTCTATAATTATCAAGGATTGTTAGGTATGAATTCCTAACACTTATTCATGTGCATTTGATTTTGGTTTGGATTGATTTGGTGTAAATTCAAATTTTTGGTGTTTTGGTCTAATTTTATGAAAACCCTATTATGGATATTTGGACATTGATATTCGTGGCGTATCAAAGAGCCATTAAGGCTGGGTTGTCGCTTGGCATAAATCCTTAGTCGTCTTTGCTTGTCCGACCGCTCTCGATAATCGTTTAGCCATCTTTGGCCTAGGTTCAGGGAATGCCTGAAATTCAGTTTTCAGACATCTGAATATGTATTTTCAGACGTCTTAATATCATACTGTGAATTTTTAATCCCCAGTATTCAGACGTCTGAATCCAAACATCCATATGTCTGAACTGGTTCGAATTGAACCAGAAAGGAAATAGGCTAAAATTTATCATTTCCAGACGTCTGAATTTATTGATTCAGACGTCTGAATTCTGTCCTGGAAAGTATTTTATTTTCCAGATTCAGACGTCTGAATCATACCTTTCAGACGTCTGAATATGCCAATTTTTGCCTGTTTGCCCATTTAGCTTGAGAATTCCAACTTTAATCGATTCGTGTTGATTTCCTTTTTGTTGTTATCATCTACTATTGACTTTGATGACATGTTCTTCGTGATTTTTGTGAATATCCATTTCAATGGATTCGGTATTGATTTCTTTGGATTTTATTCACGTCTTCGAATGTGAATTTTGATGATTGATTGTTCTATAATCATTTCTATGATTTGTCACTTTAAAAATATAAAGGTTTCAATACTAGTAGTAAATATCAAAACCCTTTCATTAAAACGATTTCAACACTATTTTATTACAAAGCTCGTTTCTTAAACCGTTTTCCAATCTATTAGTATATACAAACCTTTACCTCACTCGTATGAGAAATCTAATTAAACGGCTTAGTAAAACAAGTGGTATGAAACGCTTGCGTTTACTTCGTCGGTTAATTCTTGGACTTGTTCGATTGAAACTCTTGTGACAATTTTCTAGTGGAGATCTACAATTTGTTCGTAAATATATAAGTTAAGCTAGTGGTTATGGGACATGAAGCTAAGCTCATATATTTACTAGCTTGCTGTAATTGACACTTCTCTTTGATCATGACGATCATTTTATGATTTAGACTAGCAATTGTGCGATGTCTCTTTGACTGCAAGATTAGACTAGGCCTCATCTGTGTGATTTTGACTCACACCTATTTATCTGCGAGGTTAGTCTAGACACCATTTGTGTGATTTCGACTCACACATATCTTTTCTGTCTGCGAGGTTGGACTAGACACCATTTGTGTGATTTCGACTCACACATACCTTTTTGCTTTTTTGGTTAGTCTAGACCTCATCTGTGTGATTTCGACTCACACATATGGGGTAGCTCCCTATGGTCTTTGGACCGTTCGTGTGATAGGCCTCCCCCTTTTTATGATTTCTGGATTTCATGTGTTGATTTCTGGAATTTATGCTTCACCTATTTTCATGACTTTCATTGTTATGATTTTACTGCTTTTATGCTTTGGTGAATCCGTGTGTCATTGACTTGTTGTGAATACAAGTTTTGGGTATGATACCCCTTTTGGATCTTTGTGAAGATTTTTGTGATATTGATTAATCTCATGTTGAGTTTCAATTACATACTTATTGTAGTATGCCCATATAGTTATCATATGTTATGTCATATCTCTTATTCTATATCATGTCATCTGATATTTGTAGCTAGACTGGTCCGTTTATTATTTTCTTATAAATAATACTCGGGTCAGACCGAGATGTTACAGGTGCTTCTGTTTGACTCCTCTTCTGGGATTTGCTACTCTGACTTTTGGCTAACCACATAGATTAGCAGTTTTTGTTCTTTACACTTGAGATATAGACTCATAGTTGTATTCTTTTGTGCAGCACGTGTTGCTATTCTCTTGTATTATTGTGGATCTTTATGACCACTATTCTGATGTACACTTTCATGTGTTAGTTATATATTCATATCTTCTTCCACCCTTGTGATATGAATTATCTATGACTGATTAATGTTATGTTTATTTCTATATTTGTTTCCAAAGATTATTATAGCCACCGTGTAGTAGCTTTGAGTTTGTATCGGTATGTTGGATTTCCTCTCGAAATGAATTGCATGTTATTCTATGTGACATATCGGTGCTCGCGCAAAGCAATTACACGGATGGTCACTCCTCAACAGCCTTATTCTCCGTGCTAGTTAACAGCATTACACCGTAGTGTTCTTGTCTAGTGTGGGTATAGAGGTGGGGCGTCACAGCTTGGTATCAGAGCCAAACTTCGAAACAATGTAGAATAATTTAACAAGGATCATCGTCCTAAGTCCATCTTAGGAGTCGTGCTTTAGGATTTTATTCGGGTCTTCGTACCGTCCTATCCTAATTTCTTTTATGATTCCTTGTTTTATCTATCAAGGTTTCTTGATATTTATTTTGAGAATAACTTTTCCCTTTCTTTCTTTTCTAAAGGAAGAGAAATGGTTAGTTTTAGCTGTCCTAGCGCTGGTCAATCCAGTAGCCCTTCTCTGGATGGCGCATTCATGTCTGCCCAACAACATTTGGATCTTGTAAAAAATGAAGAGTTTATCTGTGCTTTGAGTAAGAACCCCGAAATGGTTCTACCTTTGAAACTTGAAGTTTCTTTCAATCAGCTTGTGGATGTTACTCTTCTTCATGGAGAGCTTGGTAAAGGAAGTGTTTATGATATTGGGACTTCCAAGAAGAGGCATATTAAGTTCAAGAGCCTTAATCCCAATAAGAGAGTGAAGCAAACTACTTTTGTAGCAAAGACTCAAATCCCTAATCGTGGAGAATGCTACAATTGTGGCTCTAAGGACCACTATATAAATAAGTGTTCTAGACCTATCTCTTGCCGCTATTGCAAAGGTGCGGACCATTATATGTCTTCATGTCCCAGACTTCGAAGCAAGAAGAAGGTGGAACAAGAAACTTCGGTAGCCAAGACTCCTACCCCAAGTCGTAAACGATGCTACAATTGTGGTTCCACGGACCATTATGTAATTAAGTGCCTGAAACCCCTCTATTGCCGCTATTGCAAAGGCTCGGGTCATTACTTATCTACATGTCCCAAACTCCCTAGCAAGAGGGAGGGAAAGTTGAAAGTCATGCAAGCCCCTTGTGACACTTCTCTTGGTCAAGGTATTTTACATTAAATCCTTGATGCTATTGTTTTATTTCGTGATCTTTCTGTTTGAGTTCTTTTTGATATGGGTTCATCTCATTATTTTTATATCACAAGAACTTGTTGATTCTTTTCCTTAAACATTTCTGGGCTTGTTGACTTCTTTGAGGATTGCGAATCCGGATGGTAGATCTGCAACCCTTAAATTGTTTCTTTTTATTGATGTCGAAATTATTTTATATGATTTTTCTTTCCGAGCCGATATTTTTTACTTAGGCTTCGGAATTGATTTGTGTTAAAGGATTGGCTTATTCATTATGAAGCCATATCCTTTGTCCCTAGTGGACTACTTATCTTCGACATTCTTAATCTGTTGAGCAGATTTCCATTTCTCCATTGTGGTTTCGATTCCAACTTGATGACATCATTTTATTCTTTAAGCCCGCATGTTGAAGAAAGTGTTGTCTCTCTCATTCATGTAGTTTGAGAATTTTTCGGTAATTTTTAGTTTGTCTTATGATCATCATCTAAGCAATATCTTGTGTGGTGTTAAGGTCTTTTCAGCTCGACCTTGCCACCAATTTCATTTTCTACGAGTCGCGGGAGTTAGCATTCCATTTACCACATTCCGCACTCGTTATGATACTTATGAATGACTTATTATGTCATTCAGTTTGTCCAGCTTATTTCATCCATCTAATGAATCGAGTATTCTACGATCTCGATGACTCCATTCTTGTATATATTGATTTTGGATGAAAATAGCAATTTAAAAATTTTACAAATCTTTTTCATAAGATTTATTTAGAAGTATAGATGGATTTTGTTCTTAAATGAGCAAATAATATTCTTAAAACTTTTTAAGAGACATTTTGGTCATATAGAAGATGATTTTGTGATTGTATTGCCCATTGTTAACGCTGCTTTGAAGATAACCTCACGACGTAAAAAGTTGAACGACTTAACATCTTAAGAGATAGCGCGACCTAACACATGAAGCGGGCTAAGCGACCTAACTTCTGAAGTGGAGTAGCGACTTAAGAAGGTTAGTGAATTTACACCCATGCGACTTAACAGGCAAGCGGCTTAACAGGTAACGACTTAAGGAGAGCAGCGACTTAAAGGATTAGATGGTCCAGCGACCTAGCGACCTATTGAGTTACCGACCTAAATGCTTAAAGGTGGACGACCTAACGACTTAAGTACTCTGCGACCTAAAGAGTGAAGCAACTTAGCGGCTTAACAGTTCTATGACCTAAGAAGGTCAGCGACCTAAGATCTAATGGATCAACAGCGGGTTAACGACCCATGGAAGGATGCGCCTTAGCGACCTAATACTCAAGCAACCTAGCATCTTCTACAAGCTAAAAACTAGATCCCATACCCACTAAGTCGCTCGCGACCTAAGTAGGTCGAAGCAATTCCTTTAGGCCGTATTTGGTAGGTCGCATCTCTTTTTCATGCCATCCCTTAGGTCGCCCACGACCTAAGTTATAGCCAACCTAATCCTAAGTCGCCCCTCGACCTACGACCTGACTTAGGTCGCTCACGACCCAATACTTCATGAAAAAACTATGTCGCTTTCCCATAGGTCATTAAGACCTACCCGCTAGTTCATGTGGCTGAGTACAGACCAGTTAAGTCGTAGCTCGTATCTCCCTAATTCACCGATGACCTACGACCTATTTTAGGTCGCTCACGACCTAGGCCTCACCCAGGAAATCCCCTATAAATACAGCATGAGCTACAACATTAGAGGGATCTTTTTTTGGGCTCATTCTCGAAGCGCCAATACTCTGCCATTTTCCCAACTCGAACGGCACTTCAAGCACTCCAAACACCAAGGGCATTACGACAAACTTCAAGAGAAAATCTACATCATTCGACATGGATTCGAAAGATTATTCTACATAGAAGTTTGAGCTACTAATCTAAAGCGTGTTGTAATTGAAGAAAGTTGTATAAGTTGTATTTGAATCATCAATAAAAGAGTTTAAAGTGGACGTAGGCTTGACTATAAGCCGAACCACTATAAAAACTGTGTCTTCTACTGTCTTTCTGATATTTTTCTGCTTATTTCTGATTCCCGTATCATCGGGTGGTGCTTTCACACTTGCTTTACTTGCATCGGGGTGTTAGCGTCAGATTTTTACGTTAACATTTTTTGTGCTTTCATTGAGAACCCAACTCAGGATACTGTCATCATAGCTTCACAGAAATTTGTAGAAAGGATCTCTCTAAAAAATAGGAGTTTATCAGAAATAATGGCCCCCGGAAGAAAACGCAAGTCTGTTAGATCCGACGATGTTCGCGAGACTACTGCCACTTCTCCTCCTTTAAGTCAAACAACTCCTACGTTCGGAGTTACACGGGAAGAGCTGAATGTCGTGGTATCTGGGCTACATCGAAAAATGGAAGCTCAAAATAACCTAATGATGGAAAGGTTGAATGCTTTATTTGAGGCAAACCGCCAGCCGGCAACTAAGGAGGGAAATCTTGCCGATGAAGTGCAGAATGTGGAAGGAAGAAATGTCCCTCAAAGGCCAGCTGACCCAGTGGAAAGGACACCTCCTCAAGCCGGAGGATCAGGGCCGCAACCAACCCTCCGTGAATGGTTGTCAAGACAAAATTCAGAGAGAATGGCTGATGTTTGTCCCGCTGAGCCTCAAAATGATGAAGAGTATTTCTCAACCATGGTTCGTCAGATTATGAAGGAAAGTATGCAAAGAAATGAAGATGAGAAAGAATGGGGTTCGCTCCGAGCAAAACTCCATTCACTGAAAAGATCTTGAAAGCAGAATTCCCAAGGAAGTTTGTCCCTCCAACTATTCCAACTTACAAGGGAACGAGCGATCCTAATGAGTTTCTGTTTAAGTATGATTGGCACATGACGGGTGCCAGAGCCTCTGATGAGATCAAATGGCGGTATTTTCTAGTATACCTGGAAGGAGTTGCTTTACTTTGGTTCACAAAGCTGCCGGTCCGATCGATAGACCAATTTTCTGATTTGACTCGGAAATTCAAGGAACAGTTTCGATTGTATGCGTCAAAGGCAAAGGGTATAATGTCATTATCCAGCTTGGAGAAGAATCCTGGAGAATCCATTAGAGTTTTCTTGAATCGCTTCAATATAGCTCTGGTTGAAGTAGACAACGCAGAGCCGAGAATGATTTTGACATACCTGATGAAGGCTATTGATAAGACAAGTGAGTTTGGGAGATGGTTGAAAATGAAAGAACCGAATTCACTTGACAAGTTTTATAAGAAAGCCGATGAATTCATGCGCCTGGAAAGCCTCCAAGCACCGGCTAAGGTGGTATTGACAGGGGCTGGAAATAGTAATGCTGTCCCGAATAAGAAGGAATCTAGCAATCAGAAGAGGGGGAACGATGGTCAGAAGAGGCAAGGAGATACAAAGAAAGGTCGTCCCTTCAACTTCACCCCTCTGACTGATACCCCGGAGAACATCTAATTTGCAAACAAAGACACGGTCGAATTCCCCGCACCAGCTAAGCAAAGAGTTAATAGGAAAGATGAGAAGAATGGAAGGTTTTGCCGGTTCCATAACCAACCCGGGCATGATACTAACGAGTGCCGTGACTTGAAGGAGGTAATTGAGGAACTATTGAAGGAAAACAAGCTCCAGCAATATGTAAAAAGGAACAAGAATGGCCCAACTTCGTCAACTCAAGGACAACAGGTTCCTGTTCATCGTCCTAGCTCAAGTGAAAATGCGGCAGCCCATGAATCAGAGAGGCCTGTTATAAATGTGGTTACAGGGGGCCCTCACCCAGCTGGTAGGAGTTGGGGTGAGATGGAAAGATACGCCCGTGCTTTGAAGTATGCACCGGCACATGAAAGTGTTTTTGTGTTAGAAGATGCTGCACCCCTGAAGCAGCCGAAAACTTTTAATGATGACATTATATTTAGTACTAGGGATTCGATGGGTGTTGAAGCTCCTACCATTGATCATTTGGTCATCTCCGCTGGCATTGGGCCAGCTACTGTGAAAAGAGTTCTGGTTGACTGTGGAGCTTCGTGCAACATTCTCTTCAAGAGGACTTTTGATCAGATGAAGATTCCAATGGCTGACGTTCAAGCTTCATCACTAAAGATTGTTGGTTTTACTGGGGAGCTGAAACAGCCGATTGGGACTATCGATTTGTTCGTAGAGCTTGGAGAGGGGCAGAGAAAAGTGGCTTGAAAACAGACCTTTGTTATTGTTGAAGAATTTTATGCCTACAATGCCTTCTTAGGCCGACCAACTTTGGCAGCATTTAAAGCTATTCTTTCCCCCATGGTGTCTGACCATAAAATTCCCTACAGATAATGGAGTCGGTGTGGTGAAAAGGGATCAGAATGCTGGACGAGAATGTTATTTTACAGAGCTGCGTGAAACGAGGAAGAGACAAATGGGAAAAGATGCGGCGGCCCCATTCCGCATCAAAGAATCAACCTTGTAGCAATTATAGGGTGGACCCTGCACAGGCGAACATAGCGGTGCACGAAGAGAGATGGATCCCAGAATAGCCATTGCAGGGGAGAATAGAGTGCTACCAGTTGAAGTGACAGTACCAGTACCTGTTGACCCGAAAGACCCGAACAAATGTTGAATGTGGGTTCGCAGCTTAATGCAACGGTTTAAAATGTTTTGATATCATTTTTGAAAGAAAATCTGGATGTATTCGCTTGGACTCACGCCGATATGTATGGAATATCTCCAGAAATTGCAGTGCATACCTTGAATATTGATCCAAAGTTTACACCGGTAAAGCAGGAAAGAAGAACTCAAGGTCCTGAAAGGTCAGCAGCATTAAAAGAAGAGGTTGATCGGCTCATGGAGAATGGTTTTATCAAGGAACCTACTTTTCCGAATTAGGTCTCAAATCTTGTACTGGTTGAAAAAGCTAATGGGAAATGGAGAGTGTGCATTGACTTTTCAGATCTAAACAAAGCCTGTCCCAAAGACTGCTTCCCGTTACCCAGGATTGACCAGTTGGTGGATGGAACGGCGGGGCATGAATTGCTATCTTTTATGGATGCCTACTCTGGATATAACCAGATCATGATGCATGAGCCAGATTAGGAGGACACAAGCTTTATCACCGATGTTGGTCTTTACTGCTATAGAGTCATGCCTTTCAGACTTAAGAATGCAGGGGAAACTTACCAAAGACTTGTTAATGCCATGTTTAAACCGAAGATTGGCAAGACTATGGAAGTTTATGTCGATGATATGCTGGTAAAATCAAAGAAAGCAGTGGACCATATGGATCACTTGGCAGAGATGTTCTCAATCCTCCGAAAGTATGGTATGAAGCTTAATCCTTTGAAGTGTTCATTTGGGGTAGAATCTAGAAAGTTTTTGGGTTTCATTGTGAGTGCAAGGGGCATTGAAGCTAATCACGCTCAGGTAACTGCCTTAAGAGAAGCCAAAGCTCCTAGAACGAAGAAAGAATTGCAAAGTCTCAATGGAAAAGTTGCTGCCTTGAGTCGGTTCATTTCCAAAGCTACTGATAAATGCATTCCATTCTTTGATGCTTTAAAGAAAGGAAGAAAAAACTTTGACTGGACTCCTGAATGCCAGAAAGCTTTCGATGAGCTGATTCGTCATATGGAAACGCCTCCTATACTTTCTGTTTAACCCTTATTTCTGAAGCGACCTAAAACTTACGCGACTCAACGACCTAAGACTTGCGCGACTCAATGACCTAAAAGGTTCTAGCAACCTAACTGCCTGCCGACCTAAATGGAAAAATGACCTAACGACTTAAGGAGTTAGCGACCAAACGACTTAAGGAGTCAGCGATCTAACGACCTCAAGCATATGCGACCTAAGCAATGCGACAGCCTACCGACCTAAGAGCGAAGTGGTCTCAGCGACCTAAATCTCGAACGACTCACGACCTATAATAGGTCGCACGCGACCTATTAATTTTCTCAGAAGAGAACCAAATGCAATCAAGATAAATCGAATCCCATCTCTTAGGCCGCTGCCGACCTAGTGACTTATTCAGGGCAAGTTCTAATGTAGCTAATACAAGTGATTCCTTATGTCATGGCCGACCTATGACCTATGACCTACCTTAGGTCGTGCGCGACCTAAGACTTGGAGATTGAACTTCGCCCAGAACCACTCCTATAAATACAGCCCTAACTCCAACTAGCGGGGGGGACTTTTGGACGATCACTTCAAACGCTGATATTCTGCTGAATTCTCGACTCACTCAACACTTCAAGTACTCCAAACACCAAGGACACTACTACGATCTCCAAGAGAAAATCTACATCATTCAACATGAATTCGGAAGATTATTCTCCATCAAAGTTTGATCTACTAGTCTAAAGTGTGTTGTAATTGAAGATTGTTGTAAAGTTGTAACCAAATTCAGTAATAAAGAGAGTTAAAGTGGACGTAGGCTTACCCTAAGCCGAACCACTATAAAAACTGTTGTCTTTTCTTCTTTTTTCTATGATTTCTCTACTTGTTTGTAGTTCCCGTGTACACGGGTGGTGCTTTCACTCAACTTCAATTTACACCGGGGTGTTAGCGTCTGATTTTCACGTTAACATTTTTGGTGCTTTCATTGAGAGCCCAACTCAGGAAACTTTCACTATTGCTCCGCGAAGGATTTTTCAAAGGATTTCTTTTAAAACCAGAAGTTTATTGGAAATAATGGCTCCTGGGAAAAAACGAAGTTCTGTAAGATCCGACAATGTTCAAGAGAATACTGCTACCTCTCCTCCTTCAAGTCAAGCAGCTCCAACTGTTGGAGTTACTCGAGCTGAGTTGGACGCCGTAATCTTGGAATTGAATCAACAATTGAATGCTCAGAATGCGCAGTTGGAAGCGCAGAATGCCCAGAATGCCTTGATTATGGATAGGTTAAGCGCACTGCTTAAGGCAAATCACCAACGACAGGATAATGAAATAATCTATGCTGAAGATGCCCGTGACCCCCAAGAGAAAGGTATTCCTCACAGAGCAGGAAACACCGCTGCAAGGGCACCTCCCCAAGTTGAAGGAACAAGGCCACATCCAACTTTTCAAGCTTCCGAAAGGGCAACTAACTTTTTCCAGGTAAAGCCTCAAAGCGATGAGGAGTATCTATCAGGAATGGTCCGCTCAATCATGAAAGAAAGCATGCGGAGGCAAGAGGATGAAAACGATTGGGGGTTCGCTCCGAGCAAGACCCCGTTCACCGAAAAGATTTTAGAGGCGGAATTCCCCAGGAAATTTGTACCTCCTACCATCCCAGCCTATCGCGGGACAAGTGAACCTAACCAATTCCTATACAGATACGATTGGCATACGACTGGGGCACGAGCATCGGATGAGATTAAATGCCGGTATTTTCCAGTATATTTAGAAGGGGTGGCTTTGCTTTGGTTCACTAAGCTACCGGTTCGATCCATAGATCAATTCTCCGATTTAACCCGAAAATTTAAAGAACAATTCAGATTGTATGCGTCAAAGGCAAAAGATATAATGTCACTGTCTAGTCTAGAACAAGCACCGGGAGAACCCATCAAGTCTTTTTTGAACCGCTTTAATATAGCTTTAGCCGAGGTAGACAACGCGGATCCCCGAATGATCCTAACATATTTAATGCGGGCCAATGACAAGTCGAGTGAATTCGGGATGTGGCTCAAAATGAAGGAACCAAACTCACTCGAGAAGTTTTATAAAAAGGCCGACGAATTCATACGCCTAGAAAACCTCTCGATGTCAGTAAAAGCAGTGGTGGCCGAAATCAAGAATAACGATGTCATCTCTAACAAGAGAGGATCTGGAAACCAGAAAAGGGAAAGTGATGAAGGAAAGAGGCAGGGAAATAAGAAAAAACCTCGACGTTTTAACCCTTCAGATTTCACCCCCTTAACTGATACACCGGAAAAGATCTTCTTGCCAACAAAGGATGTTGTCAAGTACCCTAAACCACCTGAGATGGGGAGAGGTGCAGTGCAAAATGGGAAATTCTGTCGATTTCACAACCAACCCGGTCACGATACTGATCAATGTCGCCAGTTAAAGAGTGTGATTGAAGAATTGCTGAAACAGAATAAACTTCAACAATATGTGAAGAAAGACGGAATTGACCCAACCTCGTCCACTCAGGGGCAACCATGTCCTGCTTATCGGTCCAGCTCAGGCAACAGAACTACAGAGCAGGAATCCGAGAAACTGGTCATTGACTGACATATGAATCACAAGATCATGGAATGGCATTCACTTACACCCATATTTTACTTAATAGCATTGCTTAAGCCTGTAAAATGATTATGGATGTATAAATCTCGTGCTGTTAACCACTGTAAAATTGATGTGACTCGGTAATGAGCAACTATAAATCTTGTGTTCCTTAATGCTGTAAAAATGCCTGTATCATTTCGATATGCAAATATTACTAAAATGTCGATTTAGTATTGCAGATTATCGAAGTAAAGCTTGCTCATTCAACACATCATAAAGCGAAGCGATCCCTACAAATCACGGAGTAAACAAATGACAAGTCACAAATGTTCCGAATTCAAATATTTCGAAAGAAGTGCAATTTGCAAACGATTGAGGATTCTATCAAAGAGGGCACCTTTCTAATAAGAAGATTTCAAACCTTTGCTAATCAACCACGATCGTTTCTGTAAACGAACATCTGGTGAAGCAGCTTGCATCTGCCCCGTGAATTCGCTCAGCAATAAAGCAGATTTTTCTAGCAAGAAACAAATGAAAGGACGGGACATGTACTTGAAGTGATTGTGAGGAATTGCTAAGAAGCGCAGGATATAAAGACACAAGCGCCAACGCAACTCTTTAGAGTCCAAAGTACTCTTTAGAGTCCAAATGCTTCTCTTCGGAGACCCAACGCAACTCTTTAGAGTCCAAAGTACTCTTTAGAGTCCAAATGCTACTCTTCAGAGCCCAATGCTACTCTTTGGAGTCCAACGCTACTCTTCAGAGTCCAAAGCTACTCTTTAGAGTCCAAATAAAAGACCTCGAGCGGGCCTAACCAGAAAAAGAGAGATCTTTCTCGATACAAAGTTGCGGAATGATCGGTCGATATACTCCCGTGAATCCGTCCAACCGAGAGAAAGAAACTCCAAACTTCCAGGCAAAAGCCGTACTCAGAGGCACACGTTTCACCGAGATTGAAATAAAACTTCCAAGTGTTGAAACGTGAAAAGCCCTCTTCGGAGGCCCATTTCACCACAGTTGAAATGTTAAAAGACCTCGAGCGGGCCAAACCAGAAAAAGAGAGATCTTTCTCGATACAAAGTTGCGGAATGATCGGTCGATACACTCCCGTGAATCCGTCCAACCGAGAGAAAGAAACTCCTAACTTCCAGGCAGTAACCATACTCAGAGGCACACAATTCACCATGATCGGTGATACACTCCCGTTAGATGAAATGTGAAAAGCCCTCTTCGGAGGCCCGCTTCCCAGCGAACAGGGAAAAATAAAAGCCTCTCGCAAGGGGTAGAAACAAAAAGACCTCTTCCCAGAGGCACAATCAAACAAAAAAAACCTCTTCCCAGAGGCAGAGACAAAAAGACCTCCTCCCAGAGGGACAATCGAATAGAAAGACCTCTTCGGAGGCACACGTTTTACCGAGATTGAAATGAAACTTCCAGGTGTTGAAACGTGAAAAAGCCCTCCTCGGAGGCACAACTCTTCGGAGGCACACGTTTCACCGAGATTGAAATAAAACTTCCAAGTGTTAAACGTGAAAAAGCCCTCCTCAGAGGTGCAACTTTTCAAAGAAGAATTTCGTCAGAAACGCAAAGCAAAAATCAGAAAGCCCTTTACTGAGGCATAATAAAAAAAAGCCCTCTTCAAAGGCACACTTTAACTCTTAAAGGAAGAATGATTCACCTATTCTGGAAAATACTCTTCCTCAAAAAGAAGTTAAAGTACCCTTCAGAGGCCCTCTTTACCACATAGAAGAATTCACTTGGTAAAATGTGCGTATGCATAAAAGAAAAAGTGATATCTTCAAAGGATAAAGCATAAAAAAACTCATATGGAGGAAGTTGTACTCTATTTCTGACAAGATAATATTCCTCCAAGTATGGAATAATTATTCTCCTGGAAATAAGAGTACAAGTCCCCTCAAAGTATAAAGTATTGCAACGAGCTTATGGTATAGGGGCAACATGGTATAGCTACATACAACATGTTATAGCTATATTGGTAAAATTACGCTCGAACAACATACCACAAGCTCGCTGCAATATCATGTAAAGAAACTTGTACGAAAATGAATAATAAATGCATTCTCAGATACAGACAGAAGTTTGTACAAAGAAAAAGAATCATTCTATTCAACACTGTTAAAATTTTGTACAGGTATAGTTTTTAAAATAAAAAGAAAAAGAAAAGCGGAGGCCGGTACCCGCACAATCTCCGGCCAGTACATGCAAAAAGAAAAAAAGCGATATAAAAAGCACAAGACCAAAGCCATCATTTCTTCTTCCTTCCGCCTTTTGAGCCTGCGCCTGGTCGAATGGTTAACTTCTTAGGCCGGCTTGTAAGAGTAGGAGAGGAAGGGGAAAGGGATACAATAGGTTCTTCTCCCGATTGCGTCTTGCTAGCAGAAGCCTCCTTCTTCTTTTTAGAAACTCCATGCTTCCCTCTCTTATGGAAGAAGACCCACTACCTGGAGAGAAAAGTGTAATTAATGGTTCATCATCGAAACCAGTTGGTTCTGGAGTCTTCTCACTCCCTTCAGTTTCTTCTCCCCTATGTTCTTGTGAAGAGATGGGATCGTCCAAGTCTTGGAGAGCTTCTATTTGCTCCTCTTGTGATCATGGTTGCGAGGCAGAAGGAGGAGTGACCTGAAGAGACGGAGGAGGAATAATTGGAGGAGGGGATGTTTGAACAATGCTCGATGCTTTCTCTATAGAAGAAAAGAAGTTAAAGTCAGTAAAGAGAGGAGATAAAGGCTCATTGAGGTTCAGAAAATAGTCGAGAAGCTCATCGAACTCATAAGAAGCAAATGAGCAGTCTACTTAAGCAAGATTAACAGTAGAGTTACCTGGAGAAGTCGTCTTCCTGATGTCAACCTCATAAGCCTGTGCTTCGGCACTCTCTTCACCTTCATCTCCACCCTGTATACTTGTGTTCTCAGTTGTAACTTTGGCCAGGGATGGAGAATGAGAGCTGGAGCCAATAATGTCGATTTCGGCCGAAGGAGAAGGCTGGACTGGAATAGTTGAAGTAGTTTTTCCTAACTGTTACCCTTCTGCCGTTTCAGCTCTTAATTTTGCAAGTTGTTCCTTTCCTTTGGAAAGAGCAGCGCGAGCATCATCATCCAAGTAATGCTCCTCAAGAGCTGATTCGGCATAGCCAGCACCTTTACCGCCAAGCATGTCAAGTGCAGCCTCCCACATTTCAGCCAGTGTAACTTCATATTTAGGGCCTAGGAAGGCGAGACTACCGTGCCCCAAGATGTTGTGCAGGGAAAAGTCAAACAGTGTCGAGCTGATGTTGGTCTTCGTTGCCTTATGAGATTCTTCAGCTGCAATTTTACCGGCAACAGCCTCATCGCGCTCTCTTTCAGTCTTGGAAAGTTGAAGCTTTAGCATTTGAATTTCCGCCTCCTGAGAGTTGACTTTCTCCTGTAACTCTGTAATCTCAGCACGATACCTTCCCACTGTTTTCTGCTCAGCTTCAAGTTGTTCCTCGGCATGTCGCAGAGCTGCGTGAGCATAGCGAACTTGCTTCTGAAGTACTTCTTCTTTTTGAGTATATGTAGTAGAAGAAGTAGCAAGCTCTTGTTTAATTTCCTCAACTTTCGCCTCAAGCTCCTCATTGTAAGTAGTGATGCTCCTCATTTCGGTATCGTGCTGCTCGAGAACCTTCTGCCATTCGGCCTTATCATTCTCCATAGTAAGCATGGCCTCTATATTCGCACGGTTGACCCTTTGAAGCTCGTCAACAAGCTTTTGCCAGTTCGAAATTCTTCCAATATCAAGCCTGACGGCATCGAGATTTCGCAACATGGCAGGCTTGTCGATAGGGATCAGGTCAAGATCGAACCGCACTCCCTTTAGGCACCAGTGCGGGAACCGGCTTTGCAGAGTAGCCGGGCTTGATCCAACTTGGAATTTAGGCCTGCTGATTATTGTTCGAATGTCTGTTTTCCTGAGAGCGGGAGAGCCAGAAGGAATGTCAAGTGAGACGGGGGCAGTGACCTTTTCAGGAGTTGTAGAAGTATGCTTCTCACCGTGTCGAGCACGCTTACTTGGGTCCTCAACCATATGACTTTTTCCCTGGTCATCATGGGATTTTCTCTTGTGGGAATCGTCACCTTTATGGGAAGAATCATGGTGCTCCTCCCTTTCTTTTCTCTCATAACGCTCTTCTTGAGCCCTTCTCTCCTGAGCCTTTCGAGCGGCTCTCTCTTCATCAATTTCTCTGTGAGCGGGTAGGTAGCGCCTATAATCATATTGACTACGTCTCCCGTAGCGCTGAAAGTCATCATAGTAGGAGCTGCTGCATCCCATCGGAGAATCTGAATTAAAGAAGAAGAGACAAGTCTTAAAAGTTTTCAGAGAAAAGAAAGTGTAACTTTAGAATCTTCAAAGTACAGAGAGTTAGGAGTATAAAAGTGCCAAAAGATTCTAAGTGTGTGTGATGTGTAAACTATGCGCATCAAGCTACGAACCGCTCTTTGATTGCGGAGTAGTCACGGGGGTAGTAGTTAACGTCAACTCTTGAGTCGACGGAGTCTGTTGCAGAGTAGAAGTCGCCTCAACTACTGAAGAAGAAACCCTGGTGGTGACAGGGTCATCTTTAAAGAGCTCCTATGAAGTGACAAACAGGTCGCTCAACCCTTCGAAAGTGTCGTCTCCACTCTGTTTGACAGGGCTTGTTTTCCCAGCTTCTTCGTCACCAGACTTCTTTGAATGTGGAGGAGATTCCTGAGGCACTTCTTCTTCAGTGACCGGGGCAAGTTTGCCAGATGACCCCGCGACATCAACAGAAGTGGAGCACTTCACTAGAGAAGCCTCAGAGGCAGGTTCTTTCGGTATGGGTGCATCGGTAGAAACTGGGGCATCCAGTGCTTGGGCTAGGGAGTCAGGGACTTCATGAGGGTGTGTAGAGCGAGAGGTATGCAAAAGTCCGTACTGATGCAAAAATTCGTCTTTCAACAGAAATTGAATGCTTCTCTCCTCAACTGGCACGGCCATAAGCCTATCAAAAGTTGGTTTATGACTGGAATCCCTAGAAGGAGGAGGAAGCGCTGAAAAGTAAAAGGCGAAGTTAACATTTGACAACTCAGGCTATGAAAAGCTCAGAGAAAAACATCAGGAACAAAGATAAATGCTCTTACTTCCTACTCTCCAGGTAGCATAGAATCCCGGAGGACGGCGAACGAAGAAAAATTGACTTAGAAAACCATGAGCACTTTCGGGAAGTCCGATTTTTAGTTTACGGTTCCTAGCGCTTCTCACAAGAATGATGGAGGGATGGTCTTTATTTTTGGCAAACGTGCACAAATAGCAAACTTCATCAAAACTCGGAAGGCGATCCAGCGTCCTTCCGAATAGCACACATAACCCCATCAGAATAGCATAGCCATTGGGGTGCAGCTGGAAGGGGGAGATAGCTAGTCGGAGAAGAAACCATTGAAGAAAGTCGTTAAAAGGAGGGATAGCTCCACTCGTGCACATTTGACGATTAACTACTACAAAACCATGAGGTGGTATATCGGCAGTATCGCTTCTCTCAGGAAGAATGGCATCTGCTTCAGCAATGCCAAACAGAGCGCACAGTTGGCGGAAAACTTTATATGTTAGTGTGGTTGAAATTCTCTCTGGAGGATTAACCAATGGAGTAGCAATTGGGAAAGTCTCTTCAGCCGATTATGTTTCTCCTTGTTGAGAAGTCATTCTATACAAGGAACTAAACATTCAAAAAAGAAGGTGCACGTTTCCTAAAAAGTGTGAAGTGTTGTGCAGAACTAACAAAAATAGAAAGCAAACATAACTGAAATTAAACTAGTTGACAATTGGTCGACTATGAGATTTCAGGACTTGTTAATATAAAACTCAAGTGTAGTGTAATGCAAACGAATCGGCTTTAATTGGATATTTTAGTTTTGCTTTAATACTTCACTTGAATTCATTAGTTCGCAGCATTTCGTTCACACAGTTCATTTAAGTTGATTATTCTTTGTCGACTAATCTGTCATTCGATGTGGGCGGTCAATGACAGTATATTTGTCCCAGTTTTCTGCAAGTATTATGTTTAACAGGTTATTAGCATTAGAGATAATCTATAAAGCAGTTCAAGTTAAGCAGTTCAAGTCGAGCATTCCAATTGAAATTATGCTTCAAGACAGGTCGTAGAGCATATGAAAGAAAAGGCCTCAAGACAAAGCGATGAAAATCATTTAAGTCTTAACTCGATCGCGACCTAAACCCTATGCCGCAAGAGATTAAGCCGTTAATTCAATAGGTCGCAACCTAATCCAGCAGTTCAAAGCAATAGGCATTCGTCAAAGTCCTAGGTCGTCTGGCGACCTAACATAGGTCGAGGGATCTTAAGTCGCACTATGCAAAATAAAAAGGTTCAAGGCAATTAAACTTCGTCCGAAGTCTCAACTCATCCACGACCTAATGCCCATGCCACAGAAAAAGGAAATTAAGCCGTGAATTCCTTAGGTCGTTGTGCTGTTGTTTAAACAAGTCAAGTCCAAAATCTTAGGTCGCGAGAATCGCAGCACGACCTAAGTTTTAGGTCGCCCAGATCTGTTGAGTCGCTAACTTCCTCCTCACGCAATCCATCTCGTCAAACTGCAACCCGATAGCCCATTACCAACTGCACAAAGAAATTCATCGTCCTCCTCATGAAATTCACCATCCCTTCATACCACCTGATCACTTCAAAAACAATGCAAAACATCCCCGATCCATCATAGATTCAACACATCTCCGTGCCTTCCTAAATCAGTCAAACGGCGATCAAAAGTCGACTATAACAGTCACTCAAAATGAAGCACGACACATGGAATTGAACTACGATCGGAAAATGGGGATTCATAATTCAATGGTGATTATGGTGGGATGGAGATCAGATTCACTTACGAGATATAATGGTAAAGATGAATCGGTGACTGAACGAGTTGAATTTGCATTTGGAAGCTTGAAAATTCGTCAATGGCAGTGGGAGATTGGAGCAGTAGAGTGAGGAGGAGTTCACGACCTAGCAAATTTATATGGGGCAAAAAGGGGAAGACGAATGGGCACGCGACTTAATATAAGTTTTAGGTCGCTCACGACCTAGCTAAGTCAGATCGAAGCACACGACCTATGGCATAGGCCTGTACTTCGAGGGGCAAGTGTTTAACCCCTATTTCTGAAGCGACCTAAAACTTACGCGACTCAACGACCTAAGACTTACGCGACTCAATGACCTAAAAGGTTCTAGCGACCTAACTGCCTGTCGACCTAAGTGGAAAAATGACCTAACGACTTAAGGAGTTAGCGACCTAACGACTTAAGGAGTCAGCGATCTAACGACCTCAAGCATATGCGACCTAAGCAATGCCACAGCCTACCGACCTAAGAGCGAAGTGGTCTCAGCGACCTAAATCCCGAACGACCCACGACCTATAATAGGTCGCACACGACCTATTAATTTTCTCAGAAGAGAACTAAATGCAATCAAGATAAATCGAATCCCATCTCTTAGGTCGCTGCCAACCTAGTGACTTATTCAGGGCAAGTTCTAATGTAGCTAATACAAGTGATTCCTTATGTCGTGGCCGACCTATGACCTATGACCTACCTTAGGTCGTGCGCGACCTAAGACTTGGAGATTGAACTTCGCCCAGAACCACTCCTATAAATATAGCCCTAACTCCAACTAGCGGGGGGGACTTTTGGCCGATCACTTCAAGCGCCGATACTCTGCTGAATTCTCGACTCACTCAACACTTCAAGTACTCCAAACGCCAAGGACACTACTACGATCTCCAAGAGAAAATCTACATCATTCAACATGAATTCGGAAGATTATTCTCCATCAAAGTTTGATCTACTAGTCTAAAGTGTGTTGTAATTGAAGATTGTTGTAAAGTTGTAACCAAATTCAGTAATAAAGAGAGTTACAGTGGACGTAGGCTTACCCTAAGCCGAACCACTATAAAAACTGTTGTCTTTTCTGCTTTTTTTCTGTGATTTCTCTACTTGTTTGTAGTTCCCGTGTACACGGGTGGTGCTTTCACTCAACTTCAATTTACACCGGGGTGTTAGCGTCTTATTTTCACGTTAACACTTTCTAAGCCAGACAATGGTGAAGATATTTTTGTATATTTGGCAATCTCGTCTCATGCCCTCAGTGCAGCTTTGGTACGGGAGGTTGCGAAGATTCAGCGCCCGGTCTACTACATCAGCAAGAGATTCACTGCGGCAGAATTGAACTATTCAAAGTTGGAAAAACTCGCTTATTGTCTACTGATTGCATCAAGAAAATTGAGGCCATATTTCCAAGCTCATCCCATCAAGGTCCTCACCGATCAGCCTTTGAAGAAAGTCCTGTTTCGTCCTGAGACTTCGGGTCGTCTTTTGAAGTGGAATATTGAGCTCAGTCAATATGACATCACTTATCATTCCCGGAAAGCAATAAATGGACAAGCTTTGGCAGACTTCATCGTAGAATGTACAGACAAAGGTGGTAGTGAGGAGGTAGTAACCGATAATTCCCCAATTCTATGGAAATTGTATGTCGATGGCGCAAGAAACAATTACTGTTCCAGGGCTGGGGTTGTGCTTGAAACCCCTGAAGGACGGTCACTGTTTTATGCATTAAGATTAGAATTTCCTTCGACCAATAATGAGGCGGAATATGAAGCTCTCATTGCTGACCTGAAGATTGCTAAAGAACTGAACATCAAGGCATTGCAGATCTTCAGTGATTCACAGCTTATTGTGTGTCATGTCGAGAAAGAGTTTCAGACTAAAGGGGGAAACCTGCCTGCATATTTGTCAAGAGCCTGGGAGCTTCTCGGGGACCTGGACCATTATACGATAAGCCATATACCTCGGGAAGAAAACATGAAGGCAGATTCCCTCGCAAAGTATGCAAGCACTGGTGAAGCTCAATTATTGGGATTAGTTCCTGTGGAAGTCCTGTCAACTCCAAGCATTAATGAAATGGATATTGACTGGATCATGACTATATCACAGGAGAGAGAATCATGGATGACTCCGATATTGGAATATCTACACGACGGTTCTCTACCAGAAAACTCAAAAGAACGGCAGAAGTTATTAAGAAAAGCATCCAGATTTGTAATTCAAGATGGCTGATTGTATAGGCGGGGATTCTCAATGCCATTACTCCGATGTGTGACCAAGGAAGAAGCTGAGACAATTCTAACTGAGGTACACGGAGGAGAGTGTGGAGATCATTCAGGTGGTCAAACTTTAGCAAAGAAAATTCTCCGTTATGGATATTTTTGGCCAGATATTAATCGTGATGCCGCGAGTTACGCCCGAAATTGTGACCGATGCCAGAGATTTGCAAAAATCCCAAGAGCACCTTCCACTGAGATAACACAGATGGTCAGTCCATGGCCATTTACTATTTGGGGAATAGATATCATCGGGCCTCTGCCAACTGCAAAATCTGGAATCAGGTATGCTATTGTAGCTGTTGATTATTTTACTAAATGGGCTGAATCTGAACCCTTAGCTACTATTACCTCTAAGAAAATGATAAACTTTGTAACTAAGAATATCATTTGCAGGTATGGTGTGCCTCAAAAGATAATCACAGACAATGGAACCCAATTCGAAAGTAAAGAGTTCCAAGATTTTTGCAAAAAATTCAAGATCCAGAAAAGCTTCTCAGCAGTGGCTCATCCGCAGGCAAACGGGCAAGTGGAAGCAGTGAATAAAATTATCAAGTCAACCATCAAAAAGCAGCTAGAAAAAGCAAAAGGTGGTTGGGTTAATAAGCTGCCACTAGCACTATGGGCATACAGAAATACCCATAAAACTGCGACCGGGCACACTCCATTTTCATTGGCATATGGATCAGAGGCAATGATTCCGGTAGAAATAAAGGTCCCTTCACATAGAAGAATCCATTTCAATCAAGCCGAAAATGAAAAGCTGCAACTTGAAGCCCTTGACTTCCTTGATGAAAAAAGGGAAGAAGCTGAGCTTAGAATTGCGGCTCATCAGCAAAGAATAGCCATGCATTTTAATTCCAAAGTTCGTCGACGCAGCTTTGAAGTTGGGGATCTAATCTTAAAAAGAATTATGACACCTACAGGTGTGCTTGGACCAAACTGGGAAGGGTCGTATGTTATAGGCCAGAAAATTCTTGATGGCACATTCAAACTTGTAACTGTCGAAGGAGACCCAATTCCAAGAGCTTGGAACAGCAATCATTTGCGCCCATATTTTACTTAAAGGCTTTAATGAAATATTGTAAAAGAATGATGAATGTATGATTCTTGTATTGAAATCTGTTGTAAAGCCAGTGCAAGTGAATAATAAGAACTATAAAGTGGATGTAGGCCCAGTTCTTGGCCGAACCACTATAAATCTTGTGTTCTTTACTATTTTAAATTGCTTTGTTTTATTTCGACATATAAAATACGTCAATTGTTTTACTAAAATGTCGATTTAATAATGCAGGCCATAGAAACAAAGCTTACCCCTCGCAAGACCAGGCAATCCCCGACATCACCCAACAAGAAAATGTTAAGCCGTTCAAAATTTCCGTACTCAAATCCTACGGAAGAAGTGCGTCAAACAAAATTTAGTGATTTTGCTGGAAATGGGCCCTTGCTAACCAACTATGGATGTTTGTACAAACGAGCATCCAGTTAAATAGCCAGTGTCTGCCACCACCAACTCGCTTAACTATGAAGTATATTTCTTTGGATAAAGGAAATTGTTGGCAACTAAAAGGGAAGTGTATTTAGAAAAGATAACGGGGATCGCCGATATGAATAGATGGCAAAGAGACATGGGCGAGTAAGCATCGGACAACAAAAGACTCTTCGGAGGCACAAGCCCTCTTCGGAGGCACAACTCTTCGGAGGATAAAGACCTCAAACGGGGCATGCTAGAAGACTTTCTCAACAAAAAAGATTGGTACGGAATGACCGGGAGCACTTTCCCAACTGGAAGGCAAGGCGCTTGTTCACTATCTGAGACAGTTTGTGCAGACAAGCGTCCAAGTAACTTGCGTCCGCCCCGTGAATCCATACGATGATCGGAGGCACCTTCCCAAGTGGAAGGCAAGGCGCTCGTTCACTAGCTGAGACAATCTGCGCAAATAAACGTCCAAGCAACTTGCGTCCACCCCGTGAATCCAGCCAACCATGAGAAAGTAACTTCCAAGCATACTCGGAGGCACATTTCACCGGGAGTTGAAGTGTAAGAGTCGCTCTTCGGAGGTCCACTTCACCAGGAGCTGAAATGATAAAAAGACCTCTTTGGAGGCACATTTCACCAGGAGTTGAAGTGTAGGAGTCGCTCTTCGGAGGTCCACTTCACCAGGAGCCGAAATGATAAAAAGCCCTCTTTGGAGGCACATTTCACCAGGAGTTGAGGTGTAAGAGTCGCTCTTCGAAGGTCCACTTCACCAGGAGCTGAAATGATAAAAAAGCCCTCTTCGGAGGCCCGCTTCCCAGTAAACAGGGAAAAGATGAAAGCCTCTACCAAGAGGCAGAAACAAGTAAAAAGACCTCTTCCCAGAGGCATAATCAAACACAAATAAAAAGACCTCTTCCCAGAGGCGCAATCAAACAAGAATAAAAAGACCTCTTCCCAGAGGCGCAATCAAACAAGAATAAAAAGACCTCTTCCCAGAGGCGCAATCAAACAAGAATAAAAAGACCTCTTCCCAGAGGCGCAACCAAACAAAAAAGACCTCTTCCTAGAGGCATAATCAAACAAAAAACTCTCTTTGGAGGCTTAAGCAGGTTGAAGCCCTTTTTCGGTAGGCCCACTGTACTATGAAGTAAAATTCACTTGCCAAAGCAAAAGTGACTTTTTCCAAAAGTGAAGTGTAAAAACTTCGCAACAAAAAAAAAGAGAAAATCCTCCAATATGAAGTGCATTCTACTAAATTAGAAAAAAAAATATTTTCTTGGAACGGAAATATTATCTTATAAAAGTACAAATGCAAACTTCCTTCAAATGGAAGAGTTGTTCTCTAAAGAAAGAGCACAAGTCTTCTAGAAACAGAAGAGTTGTTCTCCGAAACTTTGCCAATGTGAAAGAGATTGCAATAAACCATGGTATGGGGGCAATACAATATAGTCATCACAAAAATAAAGACAATGCTCAATAAACATACCATAGGTTTACTGCAACCTCACATAAAGAGGATAAAGAAACTTGCATGGAAACAGAAAGTAAAAGCGTTCTCAAATACAGACAGAAATTTGTATAAGTAAAAGAACCATTTTATTCCATACTATGAGAATTTTATACATATGCAGGTTTCAAAGTAAAAGAAAGCGGGGACAGGTACCCGCACAATCTCTAGTCAACACAAGCTTATATACATGCAAAAAGCAAAAAGTAAAGCAAAGAAGGGAAAGCGGGACTCATCACTTCTTTCTCCCACCACCTTTAGAGCCTTCACCTGGCTTAATAGGCAATTTTTCAGGCCGGCTTGGGAGAGTTGGGAAAGAAGGAGAGAGAGCTAGTGTTGGATCAACTTCCGTTTCCTTTTCAGTAACAGAAATGCTTCTCCCTTTCTTCTTTGAAGTTGCACGCTTCAACCTCCTCTTTGACTCCCCGGAGTGACAAGAGCAGACAATTTTATGTCATCAGAAAGGGTTCGCTCGGGAGATACTTCGCCTCCTTCAAGTCCTTCGGCCTTCTGCTCCTGCGAAGCGATTGGATCATCCAAGTCTTGAAGGGCTCCTATTAATTCTTCCTGCGATCCCGGCTGAGAAGTAGGAGTGATTTGAAAGGATGGAGGAGGAGAAGTTTCTATGACACTAGTCGTTTTCGCTACAGAAGAAAAGCTAAAAATATTAGTATCTCCCGCGAAGAGAGGAGATAACGGCTCATTGAGTCTTAAGTAATAAACAAGAAATTTATCAAGATTGGCCGAAGAAAATGAGTAATCCGCTTGACCTGGTTCGACGTTAATATTACCTGGAGAAGTAGGCTTCCTAATGTCAACTTCATAAGCTTGTGCTTCAGTGCTTTCTTCGCCTTCATCTCCACCCTGTGCGCTTGTAATCTCAGTTATGACTTTAACAGGGGCGGAGAATGGGAACCGGAGCCTGTGATATCAACGTCGGTCGAAATTGGAGGAGGGACAGGGGCAATTAATGGTGCTTCTTTCTCTGGATGCTCCTCTCTCATCGTCCCAGCACGCTCTCTAGCGAGTTGCTCTTTTCCTCTGGCAAGGGCTGCACGAGCTCCGTCATCCAGATAATGTGCCTTGAGTTCTTCTTCAGCATACCCAGCACCTTTAAGCATATCAAGCGCAGCTTCCCATACTTCAGCCAAAGTGATTTCATATTTGGGGCCCAAAAATGCGAGACTGCCACGCCCTAGGACACTTTGCAAGTAGAAGTCAAATAATGTCGAACTGACATCGGCTTTAGTGGCTTGATGAGCTTCTTCAGCTGCAATTTTACCGGCAACAGCCACATCGCGCTCTTTCTCAACTATAGCAAGTCGAGTTTTTAATGTCTCGATTTCGAGGTTCTGGGAGCTGGTTTGTTGTCGTAACTGTGCAACTTCAACGCGATAATCTTCTACAACCTTTTCCTGCCACTTGAGTTTACCTTCGGCCTCTCTTTGGCTAGCATAAGCATCCCGCACTTGTTGCTGAAGCACACTTTCCCTTTGAGAGTAGGAAGTGGAGGAAGTAGCAAGCTCCTCTTTAATTTTTCCAACTTCCACTTGAAGCTTTTCATTATAAGCGGCGATGCTCCTCATCTCTGCATCGTGTTGATCGAGAGTTCTTTGCAATTGGATTTATCGTTCTCCATGGTCAACATAGCCTCAAGGTTCGCGCGATTCACTCTCTGGAGTTCGTCAACAAGTTTCAGCCAACTCGACATTCTCTCAATATCAAGTTTGACAGCATCAAGATTTCGCAACATGGCTGGTTTGTCGATTGGAACCAAATCAAGATCAAAGCGAACTCCTTTCAAGCACCAGTTTGGAAATCGGCTTTGAAGAGTAGCTGGGCCTGGTCCAACCTAATATGAGGGCATGCCAATGATTGTCTGAATGTCGGTACTAGCGAGAGCGGGAGATTGAGAAGGCACCGAAGCAATGGGCCCTTTAAGAATGTCAGATGATGACTTTTCACCATGCTTGGTCCGTTTGCTCGAACCTTCGGCAGCATGGCTCTTTCCTTTGTCATCATGGGATTTTCGTTTGAGGGAATCATCCTCTCTATGGGAAGAGTCATGACGTTCATCCCCTCTCCCGTACCGTTCTTCGTATGTTCTTCTCTCCTGAGCTTTTCGAGCAGCCCTCTCTTCATCAGTTTCCCTATAAGGGGGAAGATAGCGCCTGTAATCATATTGGCTGCGCCTTCCATACTGCTTAAAGTCGTCATAATACGAGCCACTTCGCCCCATTAGAGAACCTGAAATTGAAAAAGAGGCAAAACTTGAAAATTCTGGAAGTAAAAGCGCATATAGGTACATATAATTGATGAAAAATCCTAAGTGTGTGTAACGTGCAGACTACGCGCGTTAAACTACGAACCACTCCTCGGTTGCGAAGAAATGACGGGTGTAGTAGCTAACGTCAACTCTTGAGTCGACGGAATCTGTTGTAAAATAGAAGTTTCTTCAACTACTGAAGAAGAAACCCTAGTGGTAACAGGATCGTCTTTAAAGAGCTCTTGTGAGGTAATAAACAGGTCGCTCAACCCTTCGAAAGTGTCATCCCTGCTCTGCTTGGCAGGACTTGTTTTCCCGGCTTCTCCATCACCGGACTTCCCTGAGTGTTGGGGAGATTCTCGAGGATCTTCTTCTTTAATGACCGGGGCAAGTGCAAATTTTCCAGATGACCCCGCGACATCAATAGAAGTAGAGCACTTCACCAGAGAAGCCTCAGGAGCAGGATCTTTCAGTGTAGGCTCCTCAACAGAAACTAGGGCATCCGGTGCCTTGGCCGGAGAATCAGGAACTTCGTAAGGCTGAGTAGAGCGGGAAGGGTGTAAGAGTCTGAACTGATGAAGGAACTCGTCTCTTAGCAAAAACTTGATACTTCTCTCCTCAGCCGCCACAGCGTTAAGCCTCTCAAAAGTCTACCTGTGGCTTGGATCTCTACAAGGAGGAGGAAGAACTGCAAAAGTAGAGAACGAGGTTAACATTTAGCGATTTGGATCTCGCAAAGCTCGGAAAAGGAAAGAATGGGGATAAGTAAGCTTACCCCCTACTCTCCAGATAGCGTAAAATCCCTGGAGGCAACGGACAAAGAAGAACTGGTTTGGGAAACCATGAGCGCTATCAGAGAGATCAGTGCTAAGCTTGCGTTTTCTGGCGCTCCTCACATATATAATGGAAGGATGGTCTTTTTTCTCGCAAATGTGCATAAATAGCAGATTTCTTCAAAGCTTGGGAGGCGGTCAAGCGTCCTTCTGAAGAGAACGCATAATCCCATCAAAATGGCATAGCCGTTGGGGTGCAATTGAAAAGGAGAAATAGCCAATCAGTGAAGGATTCGTTGGAGAAAATTGTTGAAAGGAGGAATGGCTCCACAAAGGCACATTTGGCGGTTAATGGCAACAAACCCGAAGGGTGGACTGCCAGCAAAATCATTTGGCCCAGGGAGAATAGCATCTGCTTCTACAATCCCAAATTGGGCGCGTAACTGGTTGAACACCCGGTAACTCAGGGTAGTTGGAGTTCTTTCGGGCGGGTTGACCAGTGGACCCGCCATCGGGAGGGCCTCTCCAGTTGGTACTGCTCCTTCTTCTTGATGAGAAGCCATTCTACATAAGCAGCCGGATATTCAAATGTGAAGGTGCACGTTTCCTTAATGTGTGAAGTGTTGTGCAAAACTAGTAGAGTGACAAGCAAACATGACTGAAATTAAATTAATAAACATGAAATATTTCAGGGCTTGTCTGAATTCAAGTGCAGTATCGATGCAAAAAAAAAATCAGCTCTAGTTGAGTAATATCGCTTTACTACTTCACTTGAATTCGTTGATTCGCAGCATTTCATATGATTTCTTTAAGTTGATTAGATTTTATCGACTAATCTATCATTTGATGTGGGCAATCAGTGGCAGTACATTCGCCCTAGTTTTCTGCAAATGTTATATTTAACAGGTTATTAGCATTAAAGTTTGGTATAATCTGATTAAGTAAGTATAGCAAAGTCATGCTAGTTATCTCGGCCGTTCAAAGTTCAAAAATTAAAAGCGCAATGAAGTTCAAGCAAAATTTTGAAGCCTTCAAGTTGCTCAGGTCCTAGGTTGTATGGTTACAGAATGCAAGGAATATGCAATCAAGTCTTAGGTCGTCCACGACCTAACCAGAAGGTCAAAGAGGGTCTAGGTCGCAAGAAATGGTTTGATAGTGAAAAGTTGTCCAAGTCCTAAGTCGTTACACGACATAAAGCTTAGGTCGTCATACGACCTAAAAGTTGAGTCGTCAAGCTTCAAATCAAGACCATTTTGAATCTGGCTAAGCCCTAAGTCGTCAGGAAGCTTATACGACCTAAATGGATAAGCCGTGTGCAATTAAAGCCGCAAGAGTTTTTAGATTGATCGAATCGAAAACCGTGCAAATCAGCTAGGTCATGAGAATTTCACGTTATCTCTTCTCAACCCACTGATCCTTCTCCAACCCAATACCCGTTATCACCTCAATAACATCGATCCGTCATCCTCTCCGCTAAGTCCATACCACCACCTTACCCAACTTTGATGCGAATCAACTCAAATCCATCTCACTACATTGCTTCATAGCTCATTGCGATCGAAAGTGAAGCGAGGCACATAAAATTGAATTGGATCAGACGATGGGGTTTCGAGGTTCAAAGATAATTGTAATCGGATAGACGTTGAATTCACTTACATGATGTAAAAGTAGGAACGAATTGGCGGCTTGAATGGAGCAGATTTGCCTGTGGAAGCTCAAGAAATCGCTAATGGCAGAAAGGGTTATGGGAGCAGTTAAGGGGAAGAAACGAGTTAACAGTTATATAAGATGAAGACTAATGGGTATGTGGGTCAAGCTATCTCTTAGGTCGTTATCTTTTAGGTCGGTAACATCTTAGCAGAGTTAAGTCGAAGCACACGACCTACGACCTAGGCATGTACTTCGAGGGGCAAGTGTTAACACTGCTTTGAAGATAACCTCACGACCTAAAAAGTTGAACGACTTAACATCTTAAGAGATAGCGCGACCTAACACATGTAGCGGGCTAAGTGACCTAACTTCTGAAGTGGAGAAGCGACTTAAGAAGGTTAGTGAATTAACACCCAAGCGACTTAACAGGCAAGCAGCTTAACAGGTAATGACTTAAGGAGAGCAGCGGCTTAAAGGACTAGATGGTCCAGCGACCTAGCGACCTATTGAGTTACCGACCTAAATGCTTGAAGGTGGACAACCTAACGACTTAAGTACTCTGCGACCTAAAGAGTGAAGCAACTTAGCGGCTTAACTGTTCTATGACCTAAGAAGGTCAGCGACCTAAGATCTAATGGAACAATAGTGGGTTAACGACCTATGGAAGGATGCGCCTTAGCGACTTAATACTCAAGCAACCTAGCATCTTCTACAAGCTAAAAACAAGATCCCATACCCACTAAGTCGCTCGCGACCTAAGTAGGTCGGAGCAATTCCTTTAGGCCGTATTTGGTAGGTCGCATCTCTTTTTCATGCCATCCCTTAGGTCGCCCATGACCTAAGTTGTAGCCAACCTAACCCTAAGTCGCCCCTCGACCTACGACCTGACTTAGGTAGCTCACGACCCAATACTTGGTGAAAAAACTATGCCGCTTTCCCATAGGTCATTAAGACCTACCGGCTAGTTCATGTGGCCGAGTACAGACCAGTTAAGTCGTAGCTCGTATCTCCCTAGCTCACCGACGACCTACGACCTATTTTAGGTCGCTCACGACCTAAGCCTCACCCAGGAAATCCCCTATAAATACAGCATGAGCTACAACATTTGGGGGATCTTTTTTTGGGCTCATTCTCGAAGCGCCAATACTCTGCCATTTTATCAACTCGAATAGCACTTCAAGCACTCCAAACACCAAGGGCATTACGACAAATTTCAAGAGAAAATCTACATCACTCGACATGGATTCGAAAGATTATTCTACATAGAAGTTAGAGCTACTAGTCTAAAGCGTGTTGTAATTGAAGAAAGTTGTATAAGTTGTATTTGAATCATCAATAAAAGAGTTTAAAGTGGACGTAGGCTTGACTATAAGCCGAACAACTATAAAAACTGTGTCTTCTACTGTCTTTCTGATATTTTTTTGCTTATTTCTGATTCCCGTATCATCGGGTGGTGCTTTCACACTTGCTTTACTTGCATCGGGGTGTTAGCGTCGGATTTTTACGTTAACACCCATTTAGTGTTTTAAGAATTCTGGTCGATTCGCTTGATCAACGTTATCGATAGGAATTTCCTAAACGCTTAGATGAGACAATCGGACACGATATATTGACTTGTAAAATGTAAATTTTTCTAGAAAGAATTTTGCATGGAGATAATTGTAATTTTGAAAGGTTTAGCTTTTTGGGAAAGAAGATTATTTAAAAGAAATTCTTTCTTTTCGATACTCTTATTCTTGTGATTCTCGTTGGGAACCAAGACTTTATCTTTTGTACCAATGCTAATCGTATTGGTTTGGATGTCGTTCTCTTGCAAAAGATGACGTGCTATCACTTGTGCTTCTAAATCATTAAAAGCCGATTTAGACTAGGTATGCCACTCATGATCTAGTGCTCGCGGCTATTGTTTTCGCTTTTAGAGTTTGGCATCATCATTTTGGGGGAGAAATTTGTTCTCCACCCCGATCATAAATCTTTGGAATATCTATTTCTCATAGGGAACTTAATTTGCGTCAACCTCGTTGGCTCGAGATTCCTTGTATCTTATGATCTTTTCACCAAGTTCATCGGACGTTTCGATGCACTTTGTTTTGTTGAGCTTCGCCTCATTTCTTTTATGGACTTGCGTCCGTGTTCTTTTATGGTGTTCGGTTCATCGGATGTGCTGTTATTATACTACATCAATGTTCCATCTTATCTGGATCAATGGATGTACCATTATTATACTACATCGTTGTTCCGGTTTATCGGTTCATTGGACGTACCGTTTTTGTACTACGTCGGTGTTCCGAGATTATTCGAGCGTACCATTATTATCAAGTTATGTCAAATTTTAAACGTGTTCAAGTCCTGTTCACTTCCTAGGTCGCATGAATGACTTAAGTTGATTCGGGGTTCTTTAGGTCATCCAGATCATGCCCAAACGACCTAACGTAGGTCGGGCTTCCTTAAGTCGCTCTGCTTTAAGCCATATGTTATTCCAGCAAGTTAAATCACAAGCAAGATAGGTTGCGAGCAAGTTAAGTCGCAAGTAAGTTAGGTCGTGCGATTCACATTTAAACCGATGAGCCTGAGGTCGTCCGAAGCTCCTAAACCAATCATTCCTTAACTCACTTTAATCCGTTCGCTCCTCTTCACTCAGCAAATCGCCAAATTCACAAACCCGTTAACCCGATAACCCATTATCATCTTTACCGAGAAATCCATCGTCTCACCACACCACCAAATCACCCAAAACCAATTCGAATCACCCCAGATCCATCATGGATCCAATATGATGCTGAGTTTTCGAGAATTACAACAACATCGCGTCCAAAGGAAATCAGGGATCGATTGTAACACGGTTCATGGTAAAATGCGGCATATCAAATTGGAGTAGGGACGGCAAATGGGGAATTCGTGATTCGATGGTGATCGTGGATTGGACAATGAGCGAATCCACTTACATGATGTGATGATGAAGATGATCGGTGACCGGTTAGTTCGAGTTCGCCTTTGGAAGCTCAGAAGGCTCTTCAATGGCAGTTTTGAGAGTCATAGCAAGTAAAAGGAAGAAGGACTGTTATGCGACTTATATACAGGGCAGTGGATTCTGAATTGGTGCGAACGACATAACTCCCTCATTAAGTCGCTCATGACCTGACGATCTAGCAAGGCACGAGCTAAGAAGTATCGAAGCACACGACCTATTACATAGGCATATACATCGAGGGGCAAGTGTTAACCCTATTCTGAATAGCGACCTAACCAGTTGAAGAGCCTAGCGACCTAACCAGTTGAAGAGCTCCGTGACCTAACGAGCTAAGAAGCTCAGTGACCTAAAAAGTTAAGAGGTCTTGCGACCTAATGAGCTAACGACCTAGTAACTCAATGAAGCAACGACCTAACAACCTAAAGGGGCAGCGACCTAGCGACCTAAAAGATCCAGCGACCTAAAGGCATAGGGGACCCAACGACCAAATGTACTACAGGGATCAGCGACCTAAATGACCATGCGGGTTAAGAAGTTTAACGGCCTAATGACTTGAAGCAAAGAGCGGCTCAACCAGGTTAACGACCTAACGACCTACATGTCCGGCGACCTAACCACTTAACTCTCCTTTTCACGACCTACCTACTTACCGATCAAAAGAACCAAGCGACTCGGTTACTCAACGACCTAAAAGTCCTAGCGACTTAACGAGTCACGACCTAGCATCTTCCACTAGCAAGAGCCGAATTCACATGACCTCTTCTACTAGGTCGCTCACGACCTAAGCTGCATACTGCATCTTCTACTAGGTCGCTCACGACCTAAACTGATCAAGGCAATTTTTTTATGCCGCTACTCCTTATGCCGTAGTTCCTTGGGTCGCTACTTCCTCTCCTACTATTCCTTAGGTCACCCACGACCTATAACATGGCCGACCTAACTCCTAGGTCACCCACGACCTACGACCTAACTCTAGAAATTCCCTATAAATACCTTGCCTACTCCACCGAAGAGGGGACTTCTGGCTCATTTCTGGAACACCTATACTCTGTTGTTTTCTCGACTCATCTGACACTTCAAACACCGAAGACACCTCTACGGACTTCAAGAGAGAGATCTAACACATTCAACATGAATTCGAAGAGCACTTACACATTGAAGTTTTAGTTACTTGTCTTAGTTGTGTTGTAATTGAAGATCATTGTAAAAGTTGTAATCGAATCAGCAATAAAGAGGATTAAAGTGGACGTAGGCTTGACATTAAGCCGAATCACTATAAAAACTGTTGTCTCTTTACTTGATTTTCTGTTATCTTCTGTTTATCTCTAGTTCCTGTACTAACGGGTGGTGCTTTCACATTTTTACTTCTTACACCGGGGCGTTGGCGTTCAATTTTAGCGTTAACACAGCTCAATCTAAGGAACAAAATATCCCAAATCAGATAGGACAATGAATTTAAGGCATCTCATACAATACAACAATTCATAAGTAAGGTCAAGCATTCAATAATCATTTATAAGAAGGATTGTTTAATCCTAATTAATTCAATTTATTTCCAATTATATTAATTACTCATGAATTAATTACTCAATCCTAATTCATTAATTACAAATCATTTAGTATTAATTAAATCAATTTATAAACTAATCCTTAATTACCCATCTTATTCAATTACCTATAATTAATTAGCCCTTAATTAATCACATTAATTAAATTAACTTTGAGTTAACTACATAATTAATTAACCTTTTGTTAATCAAAATATCCAAAATTAATTACGATGAGTAATTAATCCTTAATTACTCTCATTAAGTAATTACATTTAAACAATTTATAATCGCGTATCTAAATTAATTAATCTAATTAATTATTAAAATTAATCACCTTAATCAATATTTAATAATCCTTAGTTGATTATCTTTATTAACTAATAACATTTCTTAATCACTTTCTTAAGAAATTATTTTAGATTAAACCATTATTAATCATTTCTAATTATAAATTAATTTAATTTATTAATTTATAAATTAAATAAATCATTTTTAATTACCTTATTAATTAAATCACTAAAAACCTTAATTATCCTTAATATAATTCATTTCCTTTACTTATGATTTAATTAACGTTTAAGTGTATATTTAAAACATTACACTTTTAAATTCAAATATAAATTCCATTTTGAATTTAAGATCCAAAATGATTAACCATTTAAACATTAATCAAATTTAAATTCAATTTATAATCCTTTAAAATAAATGTAAGGAACATTTATCGTTCAAGTTATTTAAAACAATTTAATTTTTTTTCTTCAAATTTCTTTTATTTCAAAAACTAAGATTCAGATTCAAATTTGAATCCAGATTTAAAATTAAGTTTAAATCTCTATTTTATTTAAAGCTTTACTTTTTAAATACCAACTATTTAAACCTTTTAAAGTTGTTATAAATAATTTAATTTAAAAACTTTATCTTATATTTATAACTAAGATTCAAACTTTATTCGAACCCAAACTGAATTTTGATTTAAACTTAGTTTAAATATCTATTTTATATTTTAAAAATCCAGATTTAAGTTTTATAAAACTTACTGGTTTTAAAACCTGTAGCTAATCTACCCGAGCCAACAGTTCCTCCCCATCCTTCCTTCAACACCTAATGTCCAACGTGCACGTTGCACGTGCCCCATCGATTTCGACCACCGTAGGTCATCGCGGTGACTCTCACCGATCACTCCTACCCATGCAAGCCCCTTCGAACACTCAGATCGAAAAAAAATCACGTGAATCAAAATCGAGGCATTTAGAGTCGAACTAGAACCTAACTTCATCAATGAAATCACCTCGTGCCACTGATCCCCGCCATCGGAACTTCGCCACCTCTGGCCACGTCTTCGACAGCCCCCACACTAGCCTCCCCCTAAGTGTCGTTACACTAGATCAACCATGGAAGCCTCGGCGATCAAAAGTTTAGACCCAAATAAAACTAGGGTTACCACCAAAATTGATCGCCGCCGTCACCACAAAGGCTCAGATCATCCTCCAAGCATTTTTCCTAAACTTCTCGATTACCCCTGCATCTCCAATTGAGTTCACGACATCTCCTGTGCCCTCGACCATCATAATTACCTCAAAAACCAATCTCTGGTTAAACTTAAATTTCACATCACATTCCCAACTAAAAATCATAATTCAACTTTTAAAATTCCTTAATTTCGAAGACAAATCAGACACTATAAGTGAATTCGAAAATCATCATGTTTGAATTTGATTTATTTTTGGGTTTCCACTGTATTTTTTTAACTTACAGTATATTTGTCAATTGTAGTTACTGAATTTTATTTTTAAAAATAGTATATACTGTTATTAACAATTTTCCTTTAGTAACCAAAGTCAAATATTGCTTGTTTTGAGAAGATGGTAATTGTTTTGATGATGATGATGAATCAATCACAAATACAGAGCTCCGTATAATCACATACACACACACACACACACTGGTAATTCAAATAGATTTTCTTACATATATTCAGATGAAATAAGTCATGCCATCCATATCCTAACTTAATCACACAAAATCATCACATACAACATTTAAACTGTTTAAAGAAGAGTTTACTCACCTTTGAGAAGATGAACCGAGAACAGAGTTTTCACTTTTTAGCACAGGCTCTGAAATTCTTAGCTGAACTTGCCTCCTTCATCTTTGGTTTGTTTGATTTGTTTTGTTTTAAATTGAATCTTTGTTGAAGTTTTAGAGAATGTTTAGTTTAGAATGGACGAGACTAAATGAAGATTGACATATATAGAAAATGAAGTTGTGGGTTAATATTATTTTGTACAGGTTATTATATTACCTTTGTACAAATGCCAGAGATTTTTTCTTTACATTGTTTAACTATGCTGAGATTCCTATAAACAAATGGAGGCTGAAAATCTTATTTCGGTGGCTAAAGATAGTGGCATTAAATGCCTTGGTACTTTATTCTCATGCTTGCCTACATTTCTTTACCTTTGCTTTGCAGATTATTCTTCTTTTGTTTACATATCTATTTTTTTCTGTTTTATTAACTATGCACATTGAGGCTGAGATGATATGTGAAGGCTTGCATTAATTAGTTTGTACAATATACTTATTCTTTTTTCCTTTATTTCGGTTGTACATGTATGAGTAAAATCTTGGTTGTCTTCTTTTTATACTGTGTACACTTGATTTTGTTTTGTGGATAGTTTTGTTTGGTTTGTTTATTTTCTTACTTACCTTGTTTATTTTCTTACTTACCTGGTAACTTTTATATTTTATGTTGATAGATTTTTCTAAGTACATATATGTACTCTTGTTTTAGTTATGTTTTGTTTGTACTTATATTTTCATTTCTTTGCTTTGTACATTGCTTTACAATATAAATGAATTTCTATAGTTCATATGTTATTTTTCTTTCTTTTATTTACTTTGTCTCATTGCTTAATAATATAAATAAATTTCTATATTTAATATGTTGTCATATTTTAACTAACGCATTGATCTTATATTTTATATACATGTGTGTATTTTCTAACTTAAATATTTATATATTTATAACTAATTTGAAATGACAATTTCTCTTTGAAATAAGAATTCATTTGTAAAGACATTTTATTACAAATATTGTTTAAAAATAACTCCTTATTGAATTAAAATAATTTATAAAAGAATCCATTTCTTTATTAATAAATTACATATTTAATTTGAATTTGGAAAAACTCAAATCAATTTATCTTTTAATTTCACGATTTTAAATCAAAAATTAATTTAATTATCAATTTAAATTTTATTAAAATCCAAGATCGTTACACTTTCCTCGGTTCAAACATTTCGAATGAAAAATAAAGTCAAAATCAAAAATGGCCGAACATAAACATTTTTAAAACTGAAATCGCGGCCCCTCTTTATTCTTCCTCCTTACCAGTTCGAAGCTGAGGCTTCCTTCTCTTTTAATTCAAATCAAAGCCGCGCCCTCTTCATTTTCTAAATCGAATTCGCAAGTAGCCGAAAAAATCGTTGGTCAATGCTAAAACAAAAATTGAGCAGTTCAATTCATTCGACCGAAATCATTTGAACTCGTACATCGATTCACTGAGCTAGGGGACTCGAGGCGGCATGGTGATTAGAGAGGGATGTTTGGGTCTGGTCTTCGATTTTAGGGTGGCGGCGAGCTCGACGAGCAAGTCGAGGAGGATCCGGTTGTCACGATTTGATTAGGAAGCCTTGAGGAGGCGAGCGTGCGAGAGAAGTAGAGAATCGTGAGCTCGACATGGTTCGAGGGGCTGTCGATTTGGGGCTTGGGGGTTTGGCCGGGGTTAGCTCGAGTTTAATCCCTAGTGGAGTTCGGTTTCTCAGTTGTGTTTGAGTAGTGAGGTATTTTTTTTCTTTTTAAAATTTTTACAAATTAATTTTGATTTAATAAATATATATAAAGATGAAATAAAATTAAATTTTATAAGTTTTAAAATAGGAAATTTTTTCAAAGAAAACATATATACAGAAAGAGGAAGAATTTATTACAATATGGTATAGCTGCAGTTTTATTTTTCTTCTAATTTAAAATATTTATATGAATATATTAAAAAAAGGATATAAGAATAAATATAAATACACATACACATTTTAAATTAAATATATAGGCTGAAAGTAAATATACATATACAAATTTAAAATTTATTAATTTATTTTAAGATGATGTATTAAGTTAGTAAATTTGTTAACTAGTTTATTTAATTACTTTAGTTTCAAAAAAATAATAAATGAGTATAAATATACACAGTAAGCATGCTGCTTAATTTGAAAAAGGTATATTAAGGTTACTAACTCGTTTTGTCAACTTATTTTAGTTACTAAAAAATTGGTTAAAAGGGAAATTATTTTAAATTAAATTAATAAATTGTAATTGATGGTTCGATTGGTTCAATTATTAATAAACCCATACAATGTTTGTACAAGGTCCAAAATCGTGAAGAAAATAGTCGAGATGGAAATGGGTGGCAAAACTAAAATCAAAGATGAGTAAATCTCACTCAAATTGGATTATTGATTAATTTAATCAGTTAAATTAAATTATTGGATTGATTGCTTGAATTTATAATTTATTATCAGTCTGGATGTGATATTAGATTTAATAGTGTGTGTGTATATATATATATATATATATATATATATATTGGAGTGATTGACATTCCCGCATTATATAGCGGATGAGTCCCTATGCGCCCCGCATAATAGCGGATGACCCTCTGTACCGCGATATCCCCCTCGAAGTGGGATTGGTATTTTTATATTATGTTAACATCTGTGGATGCAGGAAAATAGGTTTGAGGGATCCAACTGGATTTGTCGAAAATATTGACATTTATTTTCATAGTTTGTGATTGTGATTTATTTGATAATCTATGATAGATTATATTGAAAACTGAAGCTATTGTTTGCTATGGATTAGTTGAATATATTTTGGATATTTTGAGATATCAAAAGTAAAAGTATTGGATCTTGGAAAGAAAAAAAATGGAAAGGAAATAAAATAAAATGGTTTCAAAGTAATTGGTTATGGTTATTTAAATTAAGTAATTTAAAAACCTAAAGTTAACTTAAAACTTGGATTAGTAATTACTAGGGTAAATAAAATAGTTTTGACTTAAAATTAATTAAGTTAAGGTAAATATATATACATATTAACTATTTATTAATTACTAAGGTTTATTAAAGTAAATAAATAGTTGTAATTAGTTAATAATCAATGATAAAATAAAATGATCTAAACCTTTAATTCACTAAAGGTCTTAAGTTAATTATACTTGTTAATTATTAGTTAAATCCAGATATTTAATTAGAATAAAATAAAATGGTTTGTATTTAGCTTAATGATAATTAAATATGATTTGAAAATAATTAATTAACTCTGTTTTAAGTAAAATTATGAATTGTGTGACTAGTTAATCTAGTCTATGAATAGTTTAAATTGGAATAACCTGAAATGAACAGTTAAATATAAAATGTGAGTTGTTTTATTTGAATAGATATTGTGATGGGATTTTTATGCGAAGGTTGACATCCTGAAATTGAACTGTTTTGTTAAAAACAACTTGGCTTAAAAGATGGCGTTTGGATTTAAAGAGACCGGGACCGAATATCAGCGATATCCGAAAACACTTCGATTTAATAACTACTTCAATCTTTACGGGTTTGATTTGTAGAATCAAACAGGATGGAATTAAATTAATTAAGTAAAATCCGACTATTTTGAATAAGTAACTACACTTAGGTATTATTTTAAATAATGGATTTAGTAACAAGTGTTGGTTATAACAAGATAAGAACTCGTAATGTTGGACGAGTTACCTTGATTTTCAAAGACATTTTTATAATTTTAGTATTTCCAATTAAAGAGGTTTACTCACGCTGGTTTCCAGCCTGACTCGGGTGTTACTTTATTATAATGCTCAGGTGAGACTGAGTATTACAGATTTTCATGTTAGGACGTTCTGGAGCATAGGAGACGACCTGGATGGCAGAGTCGTATTGATTATTTTTCACGATGTAACATACTATATAGACTGTAGTTGAGGACAAGTTGTTATAACTGTCCAGTTTTTGTTGTACTCTGATATCTTGTATATATGTTGACAGTTACAACTTTCCATCGTATAAAATGCTTTATTTATATATTATTTTTTTCCGCTGCGATTGTAAGATTCTATGTTGTTTTCTATTTCTTCTTCTACCTCTTTTCTTCTTAACCCTAACAGTCTGGGATTTCCGACACTTGATTGCTCGGCACTTTATACATTGAATGTATTATTGTCGATTTTCGAGGTCGAAAATCCGTCGAGCCGTTACATTAGATATGATATACTCCAAGGTAAACATAATTGGATCACCCTTGGTGTGTGATCCGAGTCATATCAACTCCTGCTAGCAACAACCAATAAACATCTTTAGATATGGAGTTGATATACGCTTGACTTTGGCTAAACCCCCTTGGCCATGTCCCTTCTCTATTTTCAATCGATTTTCTGACGTTGAGGCTATGTTCAGCATCTTTCATGCACTCGAACAGAAAACAAGTCTCCACATGGATTTCATCATCTCGAACATACTATGAATCACTACATGGATTCGAGCGTCTTGAATCCATGTAGATTTCGGTGTAAGTCCTCCGATGAATGCTAACGTTGTCATCTCTCGTGAAATACTCTTTAAGTAGATAATCCCTCACGATAGTATCGTTTGAAATGTTAATGCTGACATCTCCCTTGGACATAACCTTAGGATAGACAGTTTAACTCTATAACATTTCACTTTACAACTACTTCTAATACAGGGATTGCGTATATGGTTTTGAAGTGGTTACGGGCTCGAGCCATCTTATATAAGTACACTTTTCCTGCTTACCGGATGCTTCAAAACCAAACGATGAATTTTAGTAACTTAATTTCGGTTCTCTCAGAAGTAAGCAAAAGCTAGAGATGATTTGTACCAATACTCCTTCCCTGGGGTTCTTAAGGGTATGAAATCGTGAAGCCTTTCGATAACTTCTTAAGTCAATATTAGGTTAAGTTCGATAGTCAATAGTCTAGTAAAAAATAATTGTTTATAAAAATCAATATTCGTATACTTAACCCGTTTTTGATATTCCAGTTCAACTATTCATCGTACAATGGCAAAGCCAGGTAAGTTAGAGCACTGGTTGCATCAAAGCCTTGCTTAGACACTTCATTCTTAAATCTCACAAATAAAAAAGTCTACCTCGTCCGCTTTTAGTATTAAGTATAGCATTAATGATTCCATAAATAAGTAAGAAATCAACACGATTAAAATCATTCTGACATTCCCTACTTAACTATTACTTACCCAAGAGGGAAGCTGGTAGGTTAGAGTTCTGATTGCTCACATCCCCATTCGAACATCAATCTTAACTCTCACAAATAGATTAGCCTACTTCTTCGGCTTTTAGTGTTAAGCACAGTCAATTACTTTTCAAATAAGTAGTTAATGGCCATTAATCAATTCTAACCGCTTTCTAAACCTTTTGTTTATAATTTTAAAATCCTCTTTAAAATGATATATAAGTATAGTAATTTACTTGTAAAACTTGATATTTAAATAAGTCAAAAGATATTTTATTACATAAGATAGAAACTAGTCAACGCATTTTATAAAAACTATATATACTTAAAAGTAAAAAAGGTGGAACGCGGTGCACATAGCTCCCACACGATAACGGGTTTTGTGAAGGTCGATAATGTACGCAGCATTTTCCTTACATTGCAAAGAGATTGTTTCCGGACTCGAACCTGAGCATTCAGATCGCCATATGGGTTATCTAACCGTTACACCAACACTCGAACCTATATATACTTAAAAATGCTTTTAAAATAATTTGTATTATTTATAGTAGGTTTTAAAACATTTACATAAAATATTACTTGAAAATAGCAATTTTATATTTTTCTTAAAAATTTGGAAAAATAATTTTGTTTATAAAATCTTCTTTAAAAATTCACAACTAATTCTTAAAAATTCATAAATATCTCAAACCACTTTGAAATACTCTAATATGAGTTAGGAAACACTCGTAAAAAGTGTGAAACCAAATACTTAAATTTAAATATCTTTTCAAAAATTTAAAGTCCAAAAATTAAGGATAAGCGGGATAGTTTTGCAAAAGTGACGTTTTGGAAACTTTTTGAGATGTTACTTAGAATTTACAATCCAAACTTTTTATGAAAACAAACATACATGTAAAACATTATAAATATGGAAAGAACCTCTTAAGAATCTCTGTACAAAGTTCCATGGAAATCGCCAAAAACAAGGCAATTCACAAGTGCATCCATATCGACTAGTGCATCCATAACGACTATCGCTATAAGTGAACTTTCAAATCCGAGTCCAATCTAAACAAAAGTCCATTTATAACCTATGTGTTTTGTTTCAAGGTCTTGTCACAAGTCATACAAGTCTGTTCAAGTCCATTCCAAGTCCATGCATATGGATCATATATGCTTCTTGTTTTTAAATAAGAATCAAAACTAATATTTCAACATATATCAACATCAATTCAAACAATATATACACAATCAACACAAATATGTATATTCTATATTTCATTCAAAGCGGTGTGTTAGCTCACTTTCAACCCAACAACAACCAAGATCCAAGCAACCCAAGACCCACCTTGCAATCACCTTCTTCTTTTTGTCCTTGCTTTTTTATTTCTCTTTAGCCCAAAAAGGACCTCGTTTGCTCACGCCCTCTTGATCTAATGAGAGGATGACTTCACTTCTTCAAGATCCATCTCGTTGAAAGGTGTTGTAATATTGTCCCAAGGCTTCGCTCCAAATTTAAGTGGATTTGGATAGGATTTGCAAAAAAATTGTTTAGAAAATAAGAAAAGAAAAGGACATGGCAAGCTTGTTTTAGCTTGTGAATTTATGATTTATTGACAAGAGCATTATAAGGAAATAACATCTGGATCAGTCTGATAAACCAGCTTGTGAAACTGCAGAAATATGTAACAATAACAATAACCATCGAAGCCGTAACGATTATTGTAATGGTTTTCCTTCCAAATGAAACCAACCATCAAATGAGTGAATATTTCGGTATAACAGATAATGTCTAGGGTGTAGAACATAAATCCAAAAATAACTTTTGTGTGTACGACACAATAATAATATGTATACTATTAGTACTGCTAAGGTGCATTCGTATATAGAATTTTCCACGGAGATCTCTTCGGTTTGGCCGCATTCGAACTCCATGACCAGGATCAGAAACTACCTTTCGAACATCGTATATCTCTAGATATGATATACTCTAAGGTAAGCACAACTGGATCACCCTCGGTGTGTGATCCGAGTCATATCAACTCCTACGAGCAACAACCGATAAACATCTTTAGACATGGAGTTGATACGGTTGGCGTTAGCTAAACCCCCTTGGCCGTGTCTCTTCTCTGTTTCCAATCATTTTTCTGATGTTGAGGCTACTTTCGGCATCTTTCATACGAGTCTTCATCACTCGAACAAAAAACGAGTCTCCACACGGATTCCATCATCTCGAACATGTTACGAATCACTACATGGATTTGAGCGTCTCGAATCTTCACATAAATTTCTGTATAATCCACCGACGAATGCTAACATTGTCATCTCTATTGGAATACTCTTTAAGGTAAATAGTCCCTCACGATAGTATCGTTTGAAATGTTAATACTGACATCTCCCTTGGACTTAACCATAGGATAGACATTTTAACTCTATAACATTTCACTTCACAACTACTTCCAGTACATGGATTGCGTATATGGTTTTGAAGTGGTTACGGGTTCGAGCCATCTTATATAAGTACACTTTTCCTTCTTACCGGATGCTTCAAAACCAAACGATGAATTTTCGGTTAACTTAATTCTGGTTCTCTTAGAAGTAAGCGAAAGCTAGAGACGTTTTGTACCAATACTTCTTCCTTGGGTTTCTCATTGGTATGAAGTCGCGAAGCCTTTCGATAACTTCTTAAGTCAATATTAGGTTAAGTTCGATAGTCAACGGTTTAGTAGAAAACAATTGCTTATAAAAATAAATTTTTGCATACTTAACCCATTTTTGATATTCCAGTTTAACTATTCATCGTACAAGGTTAAAGCCAGGTAAGTTAGAGCACTGGTTGCATCAAAGCCTTTCTTAGACACTTCATTCTTGAATCTTACAAATAAAAAAGTCTACCTCGTCGGCTTATAGTGTTAAGTATAGTATTAATGATTTTCATAAACAAGTAAAAAATCAACACGATTAAAATCATTCGGACATTCCCTGCTTAACTATGCCTTGGCCAAGAGGGATCTGGTAGGTTAGAGTTCTGATTGCTCATATCCCTTTTCGAACATCAATCTTAACTCTCACAAATAGATAAGCCTACTACTTCGGGTTTTAGTGTTAAGCACAATCAATTATTTTCAAATAAATAATTAAATTTTAATTAACAATTTGGCCATCAATCAATTATAACCCCTTTCTAAACTTTTTGTTTATAATTTTAAAATCCTCTTTAAAATGATATATAAATATAATAATTTACATGTAAAACTTGATATTTAAATAAGTCAAAAGATATTTTATTACATAGGATAGAAACTAGTCAACGCATTTTATAAAAACTATATATACTTAAAAGAAATAAAGGTGGAACCCAGCGCACATGGCTCTCGCACGATAGCGGGTTCTGCGAAGGTCGATAATGTACGTAGCCTTTTCCTTACATTGCGAAGAGATTGTTTCCGGACTCGAACCTGAGCATTCAGATCACCATGTTGGTGATCTAACCATTGCGCCAAGACTCGAACATATACATACTTTAAAATGCTTTTAAAATACTTTATAAGATTTATAATAGGTTTTAAAACATTTACTCAAAATATTACTTGAAAACAACAATTTTATAATTTTCTTAAAAATTTGGAAAAACAATTTTTATTATAAAATTTTCTTTAAAAATTCACAACTAATTCATAAAAATTAATAAATATCTCAAACCGCATTTGAAATGCTCTAATATGAGATAGGAAACACTTGTAAAAAGTGTAAAACCAAATACTTAAATTTAAATATCTTTCCAAAAATTTAAAGTCCAAAAATCAAGGCTAAACGGGACAGTTTTGCAAAAGTGAAGTTTTAGTAACTTTTCGAGATGTTACTTAGCGTTTTACAATCCAAACTCTTTATGAAAACAAACTTACATATAAAACATTATAAATATGGCGAGAAAATTTTAAGAATCTATCTACAAAGTTCCATAGAAATCGCCAAAAACAAGGCAATTCACAAGTACATCTGTATCGACTAGTGCATCCATAACGAGTATCGTTATAAGTCAACTTTCAAATCGAAGTCCGATCTAAACCAAAGTCCATTTATAACCTATGTTTTTTGTTTCAAGGTCTTGTCACAAGTCATACAAGTCCGTTCAAGTCCATTCCAAGTCCATGCTTATGGATCATATATGCTTCTTGTTTTTAAATAAGAATCAAAACTATTATTTCAACATATATCAACATCAATTCAAACAATATATACACAATCAACACAAATATGTATATTCTGTATTTCATTCTAAGTGGTGTGTTAGCTCACTTTCATCCTAACAACAACCAAGATCCAAGCAACCCAAGTCCAACCCCACCATGCAATCACCTTCTTCCTTTTGTCCTTGCTTTTTTACATCTTTTATCCCAAAAAGGACCTCGTTGTCTCACGGCCTCTTGATCTAATGGGTGGATGACTTCACTTCTTCAAGAACTATCTAGTTAAAAGGTGTTGTAATATTTTCCCAAGGCTTCACTCCAAATTTAAGTTGATTTGGATTGGATTTGCAAAAAAATTCTTTAGAAAATAAGAAAAGAAGAAGACATGGAAGCAAGCTTGTTTTAGCTTTATGAATTTATGATTTATTAACAAGAGTATGCTCCTCCTTATATAGGCTCAAGAATGGTGCTCCTTAGCGTTATCCTCGCCCCCCCCCCCCCCCCCCCAACCATGCCATGGAAGACTCGCCTTTCATGATTTCTCTTTTACATCACTTCTCCTTTAGTAAAATACACTTATACCCTTCTCATGTGACATCTCTTATCCATTTGGAAGCTTCTAGAACCTTCCATTGCTTTATGAAGAGGTATGTGTGTTAATTAGTTATTAATGTGTTCATATGATCATTAGATAAGTGTAAAAAAGTTTGAACAACTTATATCGATCAAAAAGCTATTTATCGATAAATTGATTTTGGGTCACATCATCGATTTTTCTTCGAGAAATATATTTTTGTAAATAATTTTTAAAAACAAGTTCTTATCATTATTCATTAATTAAATGATGTTTAGCAAGGTTATAAAATCATATTTATAACACTTAACTATATTTCAAAACGTCTCGATATTCGAAGACGAAGTGTTCGAATTTCAGGGTCCTACATTCTCCCCACTCCCACCTCGAATATTTCATCCTCGAAATTCAAACAACAACGATAATCAAAGGAGATATAAGAACAAGTTATATATATAGCAAATTGCTGAAATTATATAAATAAAACTGCAAACCAAAATGTATACTAAGCGACTCTACCTCAAGAAGTGAGTATACTATAAAAGATGATAATACTAGGATAAGAAGGAACCCCTAGTCTATATGCAACTTTAGGTAGAACTTGAAATTGTCCTCCGTGCTCTTGGTATCAACCTGAGCATTCTCGCTCTAGGGCACATTTTAACCTTAACAAAGGAATAAGCCAAAAATACTCAAATAACATCCAGAATCACTAGCAAACAAAACTATGGTTTGCTTAGGTTCAAAAATCTCTAATCGTCCAAGGACGATAAACAATCTACTAAGCATACCGTATGCTTAACAGTTTCAGGTCACTACTTAGACAATTATTCATACTGCCTTATAACAAATCAGAAGTGTCATTCCCCAAACTCTTAAGAAGCCGACATAACACATTATACAAAGATACTAAAGCCTGTACGATGCAAATGTATCATCCGTGCGCAATATCTGATCTGACCACTTGCTCGATCACATACTTTCACTTCCAAACTAGTATAAATCACTTGGTCTTTCTAGTGCGGACTCTGATTTGGTTATTGATTAGAAACCTTTGTTTTCCTTGTAAAGCCATATACTGTGATAGAAAACATCAGGATTGTGTCAAGAACCCAAATCTTGTGTTCGCTGTCAATAATCGAGTGAAAAATCATTGTTCGGACCGGTATAAATTATCTCGAAAACATGTGCTCAAATACTAAATTAAGAACAATCACTCGAATAAAAAGATTTACGTACAACTCACGTACTTATCACATTGGTCACTTAACTACACCGGTTTCTTTATATCATATTTCTTTTGTATAAATAGTATGTCATTCCATACTAAAATCATTTATGAACCATTACATAGGACCTAACTTCAAGTTTATAAGCATGTATAGCTTAAGTTAATACTCGTGTAATACTCCACTACATCCTAAGAGTATATGCCAAAACATTAAAAAAAATTCTTAACGATCATGTTTAACTAGTTAACACTTGTTTTAGCTTACTTCTTTTTAAATTCAAGTGTTATATAAACTCAACTTTATATTTTTAAAAACACTTAAGTACAAGTTCTATAATAATTCATAAGTTTTCGTCTGTCTAAAATCGTCGAAAAATTCCATTTCATTTTAACAAATGAAAATATCAACCTACATATCATACATGATGCACAAACCAAACCGTCGTAATGCATATGGTATATGTGTCAATAAAATAACTCAACAAGAAACTTTAAAACTAAAATCTAGTTTTCATTTGAAACAATTTTGGAACAATATTTACATATAACTTTTGTACATCGAATCATACTTTTAGGATTTAAATCAAATTCCGTTTTATCAAAACAACTTTGCAGCATCCCCCATATAAAATCCAAAATGAACGTCGAAATTATTTTCAAGCGACATAAGTTGATTCAGTACATCCAAACATACTTTTGGTACTTAACAAAAATCATTCCAAATGGGTATCAAATATTTGTATAATAATACTAAGTCTCATGACCTAAACCAATTCCCAAACATTTTCTTCCAAATATACTAATATTATTTTCTCCAAAATCTTGAAAACATTTTCAAAGATACCGGGACTTAAATTTTCAAATTCTTTATTTAAATTGTTTTCGTTTATAAACCATATTTTATAAACTATACTTGTATAAAATCACCTTCTTATATAAATCTTTTCAAAAATATTTATTTTTCCTTTAGATTATAGTAAAATTCGTTTACTAAATTTAACTTTTAACCCACATTATCACCAAGCGCCTTATAGTCAAACTGTGAAATCTAATTCAAAAGGAGTTCATTTCAATGTACCTACAATTACTGTCTACCCAACTCAAGATGTAGGAAGGTAAACTGCTTATAAACTGATCGAGAATAAATTGATAAACAATAGTCAATGCTCCTAAACTAGCTGAGCGTGGCTTAAACAATTATTAGAAAAGTGATATTTATTACCACATTTGATAGCGCCTTCGCCACTTGCTTTCCCACTCCAGACCTACACTTATTAGGAAAGTGATACTTCTTACCACATTTGTAGTAGATGAAATCAGACTTATTCTTTGGCAACTGAAACTTACATTTATTATTCTCAGTTGGTGCAAAAACAAGAGGTTTGGTGCCAAACTTTCAAACCTCAAACACATATCTGCCGAACTCACAAAAGACCCCATAAGTGATTAGTCATGACTTTTCGAAACTTGGGACACATATCTGCAATAAACATCCCATTCTTCTTCAGCGGTGCATAAACTAACCCTAACCTAAACCGAGACAATGCGATGAACTATTTCTCGTACTCTGCCACGGTCCTGGCCCCCTTCAGATGGAAGAAGCTCCTAAATAACAACGTTTTTCTGGCTTTTGGGACAAACTTAATCTCAAACTAATCTTCAAATTGGGTCCAAGAGAAGTTGTTCTCCCGGACATCAGTTGTAATAGAACTTCACTGATGCATGGTTGCTTCTTTCAGATGTCGCGACGAAAACCTATGCTTCATTGCATCATTTAGCTCCATATCATCAAATATCTAATCATATAATTTGATCCAACTTTGGAATTCTATAATCGTCTCTATTCCATCAAACCTCTTACCTCCCAACCTCTCACAATCATGTCAAAATGAAACAAAATTCATTTGAGGCCTGACCTGCACGACCTCTTCTACGATATTCAACGTTGATCCTTCAACTGGAGCAACATTCCTCTATACTCGATCGCCGCCATTCATGACAGTACTACCCTCACCACCTTAGCATTAGCAGCTCTAGTACTAATAGGTTTACTACCTAACCAAAGCAAAACTTCTTTAAGACCCGAAATGATAGAGTTATTTCAAAGATAGGATTGCTAAGAAAGAGATGTTTCTAAGGAATAATTTAAAATTTAGCTTTCAAAACACAAATATGCTCTCATGTGTATAATACACTCAACTCATTCTATTTTGTCACTTACCCTATCTTTAATGAGCCATAACCAACCAAAGCCAAGGTGTGCGCTCAACCTGGCTCTGATACCAAATGCAACGACTCAACCCTCGAGCATCGATACTAAATACATCTATGTTATTCGTTTGTCGAACACCCAAGTGTCGGAAAGATAGAAAGTTTAGGTAAAATAAAAAAATAAAATAAAATAAAAAAAGAGTATACAACATTAGAATCTCATTACAGAACGATAATATATAATATCAAAGTAACAGTACGAAGGGTTACTCTGAATACATAAATTTCAAAGTTATCAAAACCTAAGTACTATCACCCGCCTAGACAGTTATAACTGCATGTCCTCATAATGCTTATATATATAATATAATAATGCAACGGAAATAATAATTGTACGGTAGGTAATCATCCAACTTCTCCATATAAGCTCTAAAGCGTTCAAAGCTAAATATCGAAATATAGACGGGGAGACCCGAACATTATAAGAAAATAATACTCAGATCAGTCTGTTAAACCGATGTGAGAAACTCAAGAAATATGTAACAACAGTAACCATTGAGATAGTACGGATTAACGTAACGATTCTCCCCAAAATGAAACCAACCATCCGATAAGTAAATATAGCGATATAATAGATAATGCCTAGGGTGTAGAACATAAATCCGAAAATAGCTATTGTGCATACAACACAACAATAGTAGTTATACAATTAATACCGCTAAGGTGCGTTCATATATGGATTTTCCACGGAGATATCTTCAGTTTGGTCACATCCGAGCTCCAGGACAAGGATCAGAAACTATCTTTCGAGCATCGTATATCTCTAGATATGATATACTCTAAGGTAAACATAGCTGGATCACCCTAGTTGTGTGATCTGAGTCATATCAACTCCCGCTAGCAACAATCGATAAGCATCTCTAGATATTAAGTCGATATACCTTTGAGGTTAGCTAAACCCTGGCCATGTCCTTTCCCTGTTTTGACATTTTCTCGATGTCGAGGCTATATTCGGCATCTTCTATATGAGTCTTCATTACTCGAACAGAACACAAATCCCCAAATAGATTCCAAAATCCCGAACGGATCACGAATCACAACATGTATTCGAGGGCCTCGAATAGATCTCGAATTTTCACATAGATTCACGTATAAGTCCTCCGACCAATGCTAACAGAGAAAGGACTTAACCTTATGATAGACAGTTCAACTTTATAAAATTTCACTTCATAACTACTTTCAGAACATGGATTGCGTATATGATTCTGAAGTGGTTACAGGTTCGAGTCGTCTCATATAAGTGCACTTTTCTCGTTTAACGAACGCTCCAAAACCATTTGATTAATTTTCAGTTAACTTAATTCTGGTTCTCTCAAGAGTAAGCGAAAGCTAGAGATGTTTCATACCAATACTCCTACCCGAGCATCTGTCTTAAGTCTCATAAATAGATAAACCAACCTTTTCTCTTTTAATGTTAAGCGTGGTTATTTACTTTTTAAATAAGTAATTAAACAATTAACCTTTTGGCCATCAAGCAATTCCAACCCTTTTCTAAATCTTTTGTTTATACTTTTAAAACCTTTTTAAATGATGATATATAGGCATAGTAAATTATTTATAAAGCCTGGTATTTAAATAAACAAATTAAAAGATATATTGTTACATATAAGATATAAAGTAGTCAACACATTTTCTAAAAACTATATATGTTTAAAAATGGTTTTAAAAACTTTATAATACTTATAATAGGTTTTAAAATGTTTACTTAAAATATTACTTGAAAATAACAACTTCTTAATTTTCTTACATGCTTGGAAAAAACAAGTTTTTTATTATAAAATCTTCTTTGAAAACTCACAGCTAATTCTTAAAAATTCATAAATATCTCAAATCACTTTTGAAATACTCTAATATGAGTTAGTAAACATTTGTAAAAAAATGAAACCAAACGCTTAAATTTCACCATTTTTTCAAACCTTTAAAGTCCAAAAATCAAGGCTAATCGGGGCAGTTTTGAACAAGTAAAGTTTTGGCTACCTTTGAGATGTTATTTAACCTTTTGCAGTCCAAATTTATATGGAAACAAACGTACATATAAAAAACTATGAATATGGCAAGAAACCCTTATGGATCTCTCTTCAGAGTTCTATAGAAATTGCCAAAAATCAAGGCAATACAAAAGTGCATCCACAACGACTTTCGCTATAATTGCACTTTATGTCTGAGTCTGATCTGAGCCAAAATCCATCTATAACCTATGTGCTTTGTTTCAAGGCTTGTCACAAGTCATACAAGTCCGTCAAGTCCATTCTAAGTCCATACATATGGATCACATATGCCTTTTGTTTTTAGAACAAGAATTGAAACCAATATTTCAATTTATGTCAACATCAATTCAAACAATATATACACAATCAACACAAGTATGTATACTCTATATTTTCATTCATAGTGGTGCTTTAACTCACCTTTAACCCAACAACGGCCAAGGTCCAAGCAGCCCAAGTCCAATCCCACCATGCAACCACCTTCTTCCTTTATTTCTTGCTTTTTACTTCTCTTTAGTCCAAAAGGGACCTCATTTGCTCACGGCCTCTTGATGTAAGGGGAGGGTGGCTTCACTTCTTCAAGATCTATCTAGGTGGAAAGTGTTGTAATTGCCCTAATGATTCACTTAAAATTTGAGGTGATTTGGATAAAATTTATAAACATTTTATTTAGAACATAAGAGAAGAAGACATGAAAGTAATCTTGTTTTAGCTTTGTGAATTTGGGATTTATTAATAAGATTATGCCCCCTCCTTATATAGGCTCAAGAATGATGCTCCTTAGCTTTGCCCTCACTTCCCCTTCCACTATGCCATAGAAGGCTCACTTTCCATTACTTTTTCTTTACATTACTTCTCCTTTAGTTAAATACTCTTATACATTTATCACGATAATATCTCTTATTCATTCGGAAGCTTCTAGAACTTTCCATTGCTTTATGAAGAGGGGTGTGCGTTTATTAGTTGCTAATGTATTCATTTGATCATTAGACAAATGCAACAGAGTTTGAACAATTTATATTGATTAAAAAGTTGTTTACCGATAAACCGATTTATGGTCACATTATCGATTTTTCTTCGAAGCGTATATTTTTGTAATTTTTTTTCAAAAACAAGTTTCTTATAGTTATTCATTAATTAAATGACAACAAACACAAGAAAGATGATCCAACCTTCTAATGCTATCAATCTCTGTCTATATGATGCTGCCATTAAATATGAAAGTATACATGGTGCCTATAATTCAATATCTTATGATGAATTTCTCAAAAGAGAATCGAACAATTTTTACAATCTAATAGCTCTCATGAGATGTTATTGAACAATAACAAAGATAAAAACAAGAAGAAAATACTTGTGAGGAAAATATGTTGTCGAAAAAAGGAAGAAATTATAGATATTTCAACCCCTCATTTTTCATATTTACTCCAAATGATTAACTGGAACAATTTGATGATCTCCAATTCATGTATGTTCAAGGTCAATTGCTATGTATCTTAAAATTTCTAATTAGATGTGAATACATCAATAAACCAAAGTTCCTCCCATCTTATTAAGTAAATTTCCACGATGGGGAATTCTGTTTATATCCACAACTATTATTAAGACAAATTCTATTCATACACCGCAAATCATTGTATATACATTAACAAATTTACCAAAATCATATAGACCATTTGTTACTTAATATACACCATACACAATATAGAACTACTCATATTTTGAAACAAAATAAAATAGAACACTTATCTCATCTCACTAACTTCTTTAATGCGTTAATTAAACTAAGGAACCCCATTTCTTACAACAACAATTAAGCCATTATTCCTAAACAATTTGGGGTCAGCTAGAGATGGAACCTAAATCTTAATGACAAAGTCAATATAAAAAGTCATAATATTAACAATAACTTAGGTTCCATTCTCATAAGAGATGTTGTGGTTTTACGTTGGCTCGTTAAGCCTATCAAAAGACAGGCTGCAGAGAAAACTACACAGGCGGAGTTAAGGATCCCCAATTCTTAAATTCCCCAAATTCGCTTTTACAAATTTTCAATTACCAATTCAAGTGCTTTAAATGGAATGTAAATTTATGTAATTATTTATGTACAACCATTTGAATTTAATTTTCGAATATTAAAATTTTAAACTACTTAAATTTTGATCTTAAATTTAAACTTGATTTTATTTAAGCAAAAATTAAAGAAGAATTTTGTATTTTGTAATCATATTAATTTTAGTAGAGGATTTTAAATTTTAATTTTTTTATCATAAAGTGAAAAATATTAAAATTGATTACGCATGAATACAGCTTGGAACTGTACGAATAGAACCTGATAGCTGAAAGGAATTATAATTCAGTTCAATTGATGATATGTAGAAATTTTAGTTACTTTATGAAATAAGTTATATTGACTACATACAACGTGGATTAATATGATTTGCATACTAAGAATTTTTCATTCTTTAATTGATATTTCTTTATTTTTTGTTGGACAAAGTAGTTTTTGTCAGAAATTTTATTGAAATTTTATGATCTAGTTAAATTAATTTATGATGTAACAATAGAATTTGTCTATAAATATATTTAGGTAATTAATTTAGGTAATTCGAAATACATTTTGGAAAAAGTAAGCTGAACATATTTTAGGTAAGTTGAAATTGAAAAAACCAAATTGGTCCTCAACATCTCTAAATATAGGTAAAAAAAAGAAAAAACTTTTCCTATTGCATATTCCACTTAAACAGATGTGCTGGTACAAAGACTAACACTTACTTTCAATTACCACATTATGGAAGGGGAATTTTATTTCAATCCACAAATTTGATTATCTAATCCACCTTATTTTCATAGTTTATTTCCTATTTTAACACACCATATAATTTTTGGAAATTATTACAGCATCTCCTGTGTTAGATATAAAAACATGTAGTGATCCACGGAATTAACTTGTTCGCTTTTTTCATAACCAGCAGCAAACAGAAAATTAGTAATTATTTCTATTTATTTTAACATTAAATTTTTGTATTATATTTAAACCCAACAAGATTTGTAACGATCGCGATTTTTCGTTGCCGAAAAACCGAACCGTTAGGGTTTTAGAAGAAGAAAGAGCTAGAAGAAGAAAGAAAAGAAAGAGAAGAGAAAACAGGAAAACAAGTAACAGAACGAGAAACAATAACAGAATCTCACAGTCGCAGCGGAACAACATATAATAGATAAATGAATATTCATTAAAACAAAAGAACTATACATTTTATACATTACATCACATTACATTACATCAATCAGAGTGTACGACAACAACAGCGGAAAAAGAAAAGATATATATACAATAGATAATCGACTACGCTATCCAAGCTCGCCTCCAACATCTGCACAGCAACTCCCGAATCCAGAATAACCTGATAACCTAACTCTAGACTGCCCGTGTGGAAAATAGTGGGCACCCAGAGTTTAGGAAAGGAACAATAAACTCCAGGTCAGTCATGGGACTGGTGTGAGAACTCAAAACAGTTTATCTTTAAACACGCAACAAGAAAGTTTAAATTTTGAAATCCGCAATGCTTTTTGGAAAATGAAACTACCATAAGGCCTCCCGGCACACACACAATGCAAACGCACACATGGGGGAGATTTCTCCTTATGATAGTCAAACATGCTTACTACGAGAAAAATTCTTTGATATTATTACTAGTGCATAGTGGAAAATATTTCGAAAGTATAATATCAATCCTAGCCAGCATAGGTACCATGATACTATGCCTACTATAGCTGCCATGTTAAATGGCAGGTTCTACAACTAAAACCGTACAAGGCACGTATTGGATGAATGGATTTCCAACAAATGGTCAGGCTAAGGAACTTCCTACTGCCACATGGGATCGCCTCTGGCGGGACGTCCCGAGAAACTAACGTTACGGTTAGATCTCTGCCAACACAAGGCCGGGTTACCTCTGTAACTAGGTAACTACTACACGAATATGTCATCCCCCGGTCCTTTGGGACCTTTATCCGAGCGCTCGATACCAACAACACCACACAGAAATAGATATAGTGTTTCCACATGAGTAAATATCTGGGCTCCATACCATGATACCACCCTTTTCCAGAAGGAAATGACATACCCTAAAGGGCGCGACCCTCATAACCTTGCCGCATATTCCTGTTTCGACCATTTCCGGGGAGTGAGGTCCTGACGAAGTCTCGTCCACAAAGCTACGCTTTGTGTAACAAAGCCATGCTTCGGGTCCACAGATGACCAAAGCAATAATCACAAAGATAAATGATCAAACAAATGATCATATCACAAATGACCAACCAATGATCATCACACAGCAGCACTCAGCATGCCACATTACCAGATTGGGAAATATCGCTGATAACCTTCAACTACATAACCTCTGAGCTCGTACGTCTCAGAGAAGGGTGTTAAGCTAAGAGAATAAATTCTCCGCCACCAACAGAAATGTATTTGAAAGAAATCTGCTCTATCTCTCAAAATGTAATGTCAGACACGTAACCATACAAGTCTGTTCCGGGTTCGAACAGAACCGAAGGCACTTCCAAGGAAGCCCTTGCAATCTGGGTATTCACAATCCCGATAAAATTTCCCATCACAAAGGAAATCTCCATATCGTAGCTAACGATGCGGAGACAATCGATAGGTCATCCTATCGTTTTCACAAATACCCGGTCTTCAACACCGGTCTTCAAATGCAATCCAAACGACGTATCGCATATTCGGAATGGGATATATGACACAAAGGTCCTCTCCCGGCTAAACCGAATAGCGAGCGCTTATTTTAAAAATAAGTGTGCATTCAATTCCAAACAAACACAATCAATACCATCCAAGGGTAAATATTGATAGTCGGTTATTTAACTATCAATAAAGATGCGCCACATCATCAGATTCCAAATAATTTTTCCAAAATTATTAAGTCCCAAAATATCTTTACAAGATATATATATATATACATACACCATTTCCAAATAATTGCCCCAGTTATTTGTTTTACCAAAACCACTTCACGATAAAATTTTCCACACTTAACCAATTGAAAAACCAATTTTCAATTTACCTTTACCATTTGAAAACCAATTTTCAAATTACATTAACCATTTGCAAACCAATTTCAAATCACCTTAACCATTTGAAAACTAATTTCAAATCACCTTAACCATTTGAAAACTAATTTCAAATCACCTTAACCATATATACCTTTTGAAACAAATTTCAAACCACCAAATAAATCTTTACCGATTTATTTTAACTTACGTTCCAAATTCGTAAATTATATTTTCATATTTAAAAATAAATCAACATTTATTTTTAAACGAATTTCCCTTCCTATTATAAATTCCAACGTGAATTAAATTCCAAATACCCATTCATATTCGATTTCAAAATATTCGCTTACAATTTACCTTTAAAAGGTGAATTCACAAAAACGTTCCATTCCATATTGAAAAATCATTTCTAAACTTATTTAAAAATAAGTAATTCACAATTCAATTTATTTTCAACAATTTTGAAAATATTCAACATACTTAAGTTACCGTTAAGTATTTTATTCCATTCTCTTTAAGAAAACATTCTTTTATTCACATTTATTTGGGTTAAAAACGAATGTTGCGTAAAACATTGTTACGACAACCCAAAAACACTAGTATATGGATTTGAAATTAAAAATAGATATATAAATCCAATACTATACAAATTATCCCTTTCTGTTTCTCGAAAACGTCTATTTCAACAATCAATGTTGAAATCTATGTTTCCAATACTCAATACATTTTAAAACACCTTTAATTCGTTTTAAATTCCATTTAAAACATTCCTTTCCCAAAAACAAACCCATTTTATTTAATAATCTATTCAATATTCAAAATAGTGAATATGGCCCACTTAACAAATTCCCATATTTCAATTTATCAAATTCGATGGATTTCAAATTTATAAACATAGTTTATAAATTCCATTTCTATTATAAACCCCAATTTTATAAATCCCTTTATTAATCCGATGCAATTTACATAACCCAATTTCATACCCAAAAGCCATATTGTAAGTTAAATACTTATAATATTATTTATTTACCAAATCGTTCCTTTGAACTTCACCAATTTAAAATCTTATCACTTACAAGATTTCTTTATGGTTTATAATAATTTCAACTAATGAAATCTTCATTTATTAACAATTTCTATAAAATTCCCCTTTTTAATGCCCAAATCCATTTTTATAAGTTAATAACTTATAAGCTTAAAATTTTCCAATAACCATTCGTTTTATAAATTTCACATTTATTAATCTATAAATCCTAGTGAAATTCATGTTATACATCAACTTAACACTTTATAAATTTATTCTATAACTTCAATAATTTTTATTTAAAAACATCCATTTATAAAATCCTTTATATCAACCATTAATAATAATAACTTCCCAAAAACCAAATTTAACTATTTTATAAAAACCTATTATTGTTAAAAATTTCTTTTAAGTTATATTTTATAAAGATATAAATTTTTAAAACATAAAATTTTATCCATCTATTTATTTTAAAATTTAATCAATTCAAAATTTTTAATAAACCATATTCTTTGAAAAATCGATTTAAAACCCCTTTTAAATTCAAAACCGTTATTTTAATTTTTAAAAATTTGAATCCGATGATGCAACAACATCAGATGGTCAATCACGGGAATAACATCATATATCAATGTGATTATCAACAATCAACATAATATTCATAAACAAATAAATATGTGAGGAATCCAGTTGGATCCCTCCAACCTGTTACCCTGCATCCACAGACGTTAGCACAATACCCATTCCACTTCAAGGTGGAATATCGCGGTATATGGGATTTTATAAATATTCCGCTTAATAACGGCGCAATAGGGTCTCATCCGCTATACGAGGCGGGGAATCAAATCCGATATATACATATGCCAATATATATATATCGCTATATATAGTATATATCCTATTGTATCTACTAGCACAATCAAACAGCAATCATCAATCAACACCAACTATTTAAAATTTTAAACAAAACCTTTCGATTGAGTGAGGAGTTCTCACCTTGATTTTATTTCCGGTTTCGTCGTTCGTTTCGAATAAAATTAAACGAACGTTTAATTTTACCCGAAATTCAAACGAGCTCCAATCGACTCCAAACTGGTTGCATCGCGAAGTGCTCGATCATACGATTCCAACGCAACTGATTTCGTGCAATTCCGACCTCGCATGAACAAGATATTGCATTTTAAACGTTGTACAATCGTCAATATAATTAATAATTTACCAATTTCTTTTACAAGACCCTAACCAGATCGTGGCCGCACATCTTCCTTCTCCCCCCCTTCCTCACGCACGAATGTTTCTTCCCAGGTAGTGAACGCACAAAGAACCCACCAAGCTTGAACTAGGGCTTGATTTACCGACCACCATGAAGCACGAACTTCCATCATACCACCGCCAAACGAAGCGCCTCGACGAGAGCCACCAGCGCCCAGATTCTCTTGGAGCTCGGCCCCCCCTGTAGCATGAAAAACGCGCGCGACCTACAGCCCTTCACGGCCCCACCGCCATCAATCCATAACTCCATTTTACATCTCGACCGTTGAAGTTGTAGTTCACAGCGTGCTCTTCGATTTCCGTTTAGAAAGTTCGTGGAAAATGTCGACGGATTGGTGTGGATTTGAGGTGGAAGGGCGACATTTTCTGGCCATCGAATTTATTAGGGCCGGCTCCTTTTTCTTGGCTAGGGTTTAGAGATAATTGCATTTATAAACAACTATTATTATTATTTTAATAATAAAATCTCCAATTTAACACTTTTGCAAACGAACTCCAAACGACGCGTTCCGACAGGCGATTCTAAGGTTTTTCCACATTCCGGACACAATGGAACAAGTTTCGGAAGCTAATTCCATCATATGTGTGAGATACGGTAATAAACGCTCGATTTAAACTTAAACCGATTTAAACGATTTCTAGGCGTTTTGGCTTGTACCGGACAAACGGCAAATCCAAACGACTTGAAATTTGAAATCTTGCAATAATATCACATTACGGATCCGATGAAACTGGTTTCGTCGAAATCCGAGACCGTTTGAAAAATGGCTATTTTAACTCGCCGAATTAAAATTAAAACGATTTGGATGCGTTTCGAGCTGCCACGGTCAAACGACAACTCCGTTTGCTACGAAAATTGAAATCCGATAATAACTAACTATTACGGATCCAATGGAACTCGTTTCGTTCAATTCTGAGACTGTTCAAAAATTGGCTATTTTACAGTCGATAATTAAATATTAAAATATTCAATTTTTACAGATTAACTCCAAATTCAGTTTTACAAGTTCTAAAATATTTCTATAACTTTAATATGATATAACAAAATTTTCCAAACCATTTTCAATCATATTTAACCCAATATTCAATTATCTACGGAATTTCACTATTAATTAATCGATTTAAATGACCAATTAAATCCAATATTCAAGAAATAAATTATTTAACTTAAAATTTTCACTTATAAATATTTAAAATTAATTAAATACTCAAATTTAAATTACTAAAAATTCTGGGTCGTTACAATCTTCCCCCCTTAAAAGAATTTCGTCCTCGAAATTGCAAGTTAAGAAAACGATTCCTTAATCCGTTTATTACTCTTCCAAAACTAATTAGTTTTATTAACTTTTCAAAACAATCCTTTTTATTAAAGATCCACTATCATTTCAATTAGCTTTCCAACTTCAATTATAGGTTTCAAACAACATTGTTTACTCAACAATTCAAATTTAAATTTAAATTCAAATTTCAAACTTTCAAAATTTCTCAAAATTTTCTAACACCCGAAATTTTCGAAAAATTTCGCCAGAGTCTCCTTTGCGCGGCTAGATCGGTACGACTACAAAATGGCACTACGGCCCCTCAGAATCAAAAAGAAAAGAGAAAGCCAAGTGGCTGGAGAAGGAAATCATCAATTCTCATACTAAAAGTGAAATACGTACCTTTTTGTCGAGTCATTCAATTTTTAACTTCAAAATCAAAATTCCAATCCATTATATACCTGTATATCCTGCTAGTAGTAGTATCCAATTCCAACATTCAAACTATTTTGCCAATTCAAGTTCAAAATTTCCAATACATGCTTCTTACACATTTTTTTTAGTTTATTATTGAAGTTGCATATTCAATTCATTCGTTTCAATTAGTTACATTCACTAATTAAATTCACATTGGTTCATATTCAGCCCAAATCAAATTCAATTCTATTCAAATTCATTTACTTTACATTCAATTTGAGTTCAATTACATAGCTTTCAATTGCGCTAGTTTATTTCCATTAACACCTAATGAATTTACATACAACCAACCATCAAGCAATAACGACCAATGTACATCCAATACAACCAAATTTATTTATTTTACTTACATTCAATTTGGTTCAACTGTTTTAATTCCAATTGGTTTAGCATTCAATTGATTTTCATCCAATTATTCAACTAACTTCAATGAATTTACACTTGCATGCATCATTTCATATCAACTTATTCATATTCTATTGATTAACATTCAATCCATGCTTTAATTCAATTGCTAGTTCTTTTTACAAATAAAATTGAATTTCATTTATATAACTTAAGTTCACATCTTTAACAATTTCATTTACTCACTTTATTCATTTATTTTGATATTAACATCAATTCTTTCAACATTACTTAACTTGCATTCCATTTCAACTTTATTTACATCATTTAATTCACTTGATTATTTAACTTTGATGCAAAGATCGATTTTTTATTCAACTTCACTTAAGTTATTCCATTTAAACATCATTTGTTAATTAAACTTAAGTTTTACTTATCAATTCAATTCGGATTTTAAATTCCAAAGTAAATCCTATTTAACTTTTACTTAAGTCAAATTCATATCAATATTCAAATTCATATTCCATTTTACTTAACTTAATTGTTTAACCACTTCAACAACTGGTTTCACTTACATTTTCCCATTCTATAAGTTATAAAACTTATTATTCAACTTCTAACTTATATTATAAGTTCAAAACCTTTTTTCGCTTATACTTATCAACTTCAAGTTGAATTTTAATTTCAAATTGATTTATTACAACAAAACTCCAATTTTAAATTCATTTTTGTAGCAAATCCATCACATAGAAACTTGAAAATGATACTGATGATGCTGCAGTCATCACCCTTATTATTTCCCAGTGACAATAGTGAAATCAATGCTAATTATTCTTTCAAAAATTTCCTTTCTATTCATAAATCACTTTTATAAACCTTTTTACTTATATAATTTTTACTTCTTATATACATACATGATTATCTTACAATTGTAAATCATCATTAATTATTATTTCATCTTATGATTCATTGGTTTATACCATTATTCTTTTACAATAGTTGCTTTTATTAGCTTATTCAAACAACTTTTAATTATTTTATATATATATCCTATTTAACAACAACCAAGCAATCAATTATATACACACTTCAATAATTCCTGAAAAATTATTTTCTTTTTATATATAAAATATAATCGAGGTAAAATTATTTCATTTACCCAATTTAAAACAATATTGTGTCGAATTGTTCTATTCAAGTGTTTAGGAACCCCTTCGATTCAGTTTTCGAGGCTGCGCCGACGAAGGTTCATATACCACTCAATAAACCAATCATCACAATATAAAACAATTTTATATTCACTAACAAATACGCACTCATATCTATTATTACACTCACACTCATTCTAGAGTACTGCTGACTCTATCTCTAATGAGTAATACCCAACAGAGCAGGTTGTCGCTTAACCATAAGCTCTGATACCAAATGTAACGATCGCGATTTTTCGTTGCCGAAAAACCGAACCGTTAGGGTTTTAGAAGAAGAAAGAGGTAGAAGAAGAAAGAAAAGAAAGAGAAGAGAAAACAGGAAAACAAGTAACAGAACGAGAAACAATAACAGAATCTCACAGTCGCAGCGGAACAACATATAATAGATAAATGAATATTCATTAAAACAAAAGAACTATACATTTTATACATTACATCACATTACATTACATCAATCAGAGTGTACGACAACAACAGCGGAAAAAGAAAAGATATATATACAATAGATAATCGACTACGCTATCCAAGCTCGCCTCCAACATCTGCACAGCAACTCCCGAATCCAGAATAACCTGATAACCTAACTCTAGACTGCCCGTGTGGAAAATAGTGGGCACCCAGAGTTTAGGAAAGGAACAATAAACTCCAGGTCAGTCATGGGACTGGTGTGAGAACTCAAAACAGTTTATCTTTAAACACGCAACAAGAAAGTTTAAATTTTGAAATCCGCAATGCTTTTTGGAAAATGAAACTACCATAAGGCCTCCCGGCACACACACAATGCAAACGCACACATGGGGGAGATTTCTCCTTATGATAGTCAAACATGCTTACTACGAGAAAAATTCTTTGATATTATTACTAGTGCATAGTGGAAAATATTTCGAAAGTATAATATCAATCCTAGCCAGCATAGGTACCATGATACTATGCCTACTATAGCTGCCATGTTAAATGGCAGGTTCTACAACTAAAACCGTACAAGGCACGTATTGGATGAATGGATTTCCAACAAATGGTCAGGCTAAGGAACTTCCTACTGCCACATGGGATCGCCTCTGGCGGGACGTCCCGAGAAACTAACGTTACGGTTAGATCTCTGCCAACACAAGGCCGGGTTACCTCTGTAACTAGGTAACTACTACACGAATATGTCATCCCCCGGTCCTTTGGGACCTTTATCCGAGCGCTCGATACCAACAACACCACACAGAAATAGATATAGTGTTTCCACATGAGTAAATATCTGGGCTCCATACCATGATACCACCCTTTTCCAGAAGGAAATGACATACCCTAAAGGGCGCGACCCTCATAACCTTGCCGCATATTCCTGTTTCGACCATTTCCGGGGAGTGAGGTCCTGACGAAGTCTCGTCCACAAAGCTACGCTTTGTGTAACAAAGCCATGCTTCGGGTCCACAGATGACCAAAGCAATAATCACAAAGATAAATGATCAAACAAATGATCATATCACAAATGACCAACCAATGATCATCACACAGCAGCACTCAGCATGCCACATTACCAGATTGGGAAATATCGCTGATAACCTTCAACTACATAACCTCTGAGCTCGTACGTCTCAGAGAAGGGTGTTAAGCTAAGAGAATAAATTCTCCGCCACCAACAGAAATGTATTTGAAAGAAATCTGCTCTATCTCTCAAAATGTAATGTCAGACACGTAACCATACAAGTCTGTTCCGGGTTCGAACAGAACCGAAGGCACTTCCAAGGAAGCCCTTGCAATCTGGGTATTCACAATCCCGATAAAATTTCCCATCACAAAGGAAATCTCCATATCGTAGCTAACGATGCGGAGACAATCGATAGGTCATCCTATCGTTTTCACAAATACCCGGTCTTCAACACCGGTCTTCAAATGCAATCCAAACGACGTATCGCATATTCGGAATGGGATATATGACACAAAGGTCCTCTCCCGGCTAAACCGAATAGCGAGCGCTTATTTTAAAAATAAGTGTGCATTCAATTCCAAACAAACACAATCAATACCATCCAAGGGTAAATATTGATAGTCGGTTATTTAACTATCAATAAAGATGCGCCACATCATCAGATTCCAAATAATTTTTCCAAAATTATTAAGTCCCAAAATATCTTTACAAGATATATATATATATACATACACCATTTCCAAATAATTGCCCCAGTTATTTGTTTTACCAAAACCACTTCACGATAAAATTTTCCACACTTAACCAATTGAAAAACCAATTTTCAATTTACCTTTACCATTTGAAAACCAATTTTCAAATTACATTAACCATTTGCAAACCAATTTCAAATCACCTTAACCATTTGAAAACTAATTTCAAATCACCTTAACCATTTGAAAACTAATTTCAAATCACCTTAACCATATATACCTTTTGAAACAAATTTCAAACCACCAAATAAATCTTTACCGATTTATTTTAACTTACGTTCCAAATTCGTAAATTATATTTTCATATTTAAAAATAAATCAACATTTATTTTTAAACGAATTTCCCTTCCTATTATAAATTCCAACGTGAATTAAATTCCAAATACCCATTCATATTCGATTTCAAAATATTCGCTTACAATTTACCTTTAAAAGGTGAATTCACAAAAACGTTCCATTCCATATTGAAAAATCATTTCTAAACTTATTTAAAAATAAGTAATTCACAATTCAATTTATTTTCAACAATTTTGAAAATATTCAACATACTTAAGTTACCGTTAAGTATTTTATTCCATTCTCTTTAAGAAAACATTCTTTTATTCACATTTATTTGGGTTAAAAACGAATGTTGCGTAAAACATTGTTACGACAACCCAAAAACACTAGTATATGGATTTGAAATTAAAAATAGATATATAAATCCAATACTATACAAATTATCCCTTTCTGTTTCTCGAAAACGTCTATTTCAACAATCAATGTTGAAATCTATGTTTCCAATACTCAATACATTTTAAAACACCTTTAATTCGTTTTAAATTCCATTTAAAACATTCCTTTCCCAAAAACAAACCCATTTTATTTAATAATCTATTCAATATTCAAAATAGTGAATATGGCCCACTTAACAAATTCCCATATTTCAATTTATCAAATTCGATGGATTTCAAATTTATAAACATAGTTTATAAATTCCATTTCTATTATAAACCCCAATTTTATAAATCCCTTTATTAATCCGATGCAATTTACATAACCCAATTTCATACCCAAAAGCCATATTGTAAGTTAAATACTTATAATATTATTTATTTACCAAATCGTTCCTTTGAACTTCACCAATTTAAAATCTTATCACTTACAAGATTTCTTTATGGTTTATAATAATTTCAACTAATGAAATCTTCATTTATTAACAATTTCTATAAAATTCCCCTTTTTAATGCCCAAATCCATTTTTATAAGTTAATAACTTATAAGCTTAAAATTTTCCAATAACCATTCGTTTTATAAATTTCACATTTATTAATCTATAAATCCTAGTGAAATTCATGTTATACATCAACTTAACACTTTATAAATTTATTCTATAACTTCAATAATTTTTATTTAAAAACATCCATTTATAAAATCCTTTATATCAACCATTAATAATAATAACTTCCCAAAAACCAAATTTAACTATTTTATAAAAACCTATTATTGTTAAAAATTTCTTTTAAGTTATATTTTATAAAGATATAAATTTTTAAAACATAAAATTTTATCCATCTATTTATTTTAAAATTTAATCAATTCAAAATTTTTAATAAACCATATTCTTTGAAAAATCGATTTAAAACCCCTTTTAAATTCAAAACCGTTATTTTAATTTTTAAAAATTTGAATCCGATGATGCAACAACATCAGATGGTCAATCACGGGAATAACATCATATATCAATGTGATTATCAACAATCAACATAATATTCATAAACAAATAAATATGTGAGGAATCCAGTTGGATCCCTCCAACCTGTTACCCTGCATCCACAGACGTTAGCACAATACCCATTCCACTTCAAGGTGGAATATCGCGGTATATGGGATTTTATAAATATTCCGCTTAATAACGGCGCAATAGGGTCTCATCCGCTATACGAGGCGGGGAATCAAATCCGATATATACATATGCCAATATATATATATCGCTATATATAGTATATATCCTACTGTATCTACTAGCACAATCAAACAGCAATCATCAATCAACACCAACTATTTAAAATTTTAAACAAAACCTTTCGATTGAGTGAGGAGTTCTCACCTTGATTTTATTTCCGGTTTCGTCGTTCGTTTCGAATAAAATTAAACGAACGTTTAATTTTACCCGAAATTCAAACGAGCTCCAATCGACTCCAAACTGGTTGCATCGCGAAGTGCTCGATCATACGATTCCAACGCAACTGATTTCGTGCAATTCCGACCTCGCATGAACAAGATATTGCATTTTAAACGTTGTACAATCGTCAATATAATTAATAATTTACCAATTTCTTTTACAAGACCCTAACCAGATCGTGGCCGCACATCTTCCTTCTCCCCCCCTTCCTCACGCACGAATGTTTCTTCCCAGGTAGTGAACGCACAAAGAACCCACCAAGCTTGAACTAGGGCTTGATTTACCGACCACCATGAAGCACGAACTTCCATCATACCACCGCCAAACGAAGCGCCTCGACGAGAGCCACCAGCGCCCAGATTCTCTTGGAGCTCGGCCCCCCCTGTAGCATGAAAAACGCGCGCGACCTACAGCCCTTCACGGCCCCACCGCCATCAATCCATAACTCCATTTTACATCTCGACCGTTGAAGTTGTAGTTCACAGCGTGCTCTTCGATTTCCGTTTAGAAAGTTCGTGGAAAATGTCGACGGATTGGTGTGGATTTGAGGTGGAAGGGCGACATTTTCTGGCCATCGAATTTATTAGGGCCGGCTCCTTTTTCTTGGCTAGGGTTTAGAGATAATTGCATTTATAAACAACTATTATTATTATTTTAATAATAAAATCTCCAATTTAACACTTTTGCAAACGAACTCCAAACGACGCGTTCCGACAGGCGATTCTAAGGTTTTTCCACATTCCGGACACAATGGAACAAGTTTCGGAAGCTAATTCCATCATATGTGTGAGATACGGTAATAAACGCTCGATTTAAACTTAAACCGATTTAAACGATTTCTAGGCGTTTTGGCTTGTACCGGACAAACGGCAAATCCAAACGACTTGAAATTTGAAATCTTGCAATAATATCACATTACGGATCCGATGAAACTGGTTTCGTCGAAATCCGAGACCGTTTGAAAAATGGCTATTTTAACTCGCCGAATTAAAATTAAAACGATTTGGATGCGTTTCGAGCTGCCACGGTCAAACGACAACTCCGTTTGCTACGAAAATTGAAATCCGATAATAACTAACTATTACGGATCCAATGGAACTCGTTTCGTTCAATTCTGAGACTGTTCAAAAATTGGCTATTTTACAGTCGATAATTAAATATTAAAATATTCAATTTTTACAGATTAACTCCAAATTCAGTTTTACAAGTTCTAAAATATTTCTATAACTTTAATATGATATAACAAAATTTTCCAAACCATTTTCAATCATATTTAACCCAATATTCAATTATCTACGGAATTTCACTATTAATTAATCGATTTAAATGACCAATTAAATCCAATATTCAAGAAATAAATTATTTAACTTAAAATTTTCACTTATAAATATTTAAAATTAATTAAATACTCAAATTTAAATTACTAAAAATTCTGGGTCGTTACAAGATTTTTCAATATATTCATCTCACATTTTTTTCAGGGCTTCCATTTCTTTAAGATTTGAATATTTACTTGAATAATATATTTGCTTCTTGATGATGCACAAACACCATTTTACGTGAAACTGGTATAATAAATTTCATAAAATGCAAAGACTTCCAGCACTAAACTAATATTTATTCCAGAATAAAAACTCCATATATTCCAATAGCCTCGTTTCCTTTACTACAAAAAAAGTTTCATAATATTCTTGTCCGAGGTCACCACAACTAACTTAGGAAGAAACTGGGAGTTGCTACTCAATAATAAATATGCGATCCACATAGCATTGACAAATCAAAGCTTGCTTTTCATATTTAGTCAGACTCCAAATCTGTTTTTAGATTTAATCAGACTCCAACCGGTCGCTGAATCTGTGTATTTTGATATTTCATATAGATGAAAAATACTTAGGATGATTTTAGTATTTGATCCCTTTCAAAAGAGTTGATTGAGAATGTTTTAATTGGTGCTATATTTGGTAACCAAGATTGTAAATCAGAGTCTGCTATGACTCCGACCTCGCCAAGGTATGACAAGTTTACATAGTTATTAAAGGGAAAGCATAATCATATGACAATAATAAAAAGATAGACGGACTTATTATCAAGGTAGTAAAAGTCCTCAGGTGGACGCTACACATTAAGTATGAACTAAGGATTATTCATTTAGGTAGGTGTTATTCGAAGATTAATTAGAGCTAAGGATTTAATAAAACGTCTGTATTTTACTAGTATTAATGGATTCAAAATGGAAATTTAAGGGTTTGGATGAGATTGGGAACAACAAAGCATTCAAGACCACATGGAAACTAGCATGTAGATGCTTATATGAGACATCAAGCATCAACTAGTACGTACCTATGCAGTGCCTAGATACCTGTTTGGATGCTTAGATGAAGTGGTTAGCCTTGTCGAGGCCAACCAAGATGGATGGCTAGGCGACAAGGCTAGCCTTCTGCCTAGGCAAGACCTAAGTTTAGAAGGATTTATACAACAGAAATTATGATAGTTAACTTTTTCAAATACATAAATCAGTAGATGATATATGAATTATGAATCCGAACAAACTCAAGAATATGCCCCTACTTCTTTTGGAGATGTAACATATTTTAGCTAGATTGGGTATTAACAGGTCGAACACCACATCTTACAATCATTCATTGGTAGTGGTTATGCACACATGTGATAAAAGTGGATAAACAAAATTGTTCTCAAAGATAGACACAAATATGTCAAATGTTCATACATCATGCCACATTGCAACTACCAAATGCTGTGCTGTAATTTTTTTTGGAAATTGAATGGGTCATGGACCGTAGTTTTACATTTTGATCCTCTGTAATCCACTACTAATATCGTGCCGAACTCCCCGTGTTCTTCCCTAAGTTTCTTGTTGTATTCAATTGAACCAGTCAAGGAATAAAGTTAGCAATCAACTTGTTATTTATCAAGTTTTTTTTTTGCAGCGAGGGCGAGGGTGGGGGTGGGGTGGGGTTGGGTTTAAATTGGAAGGGAAATAGTTGGATGAAGGTGATATTAGTAGATGAGGGAAAGGACTACAAATTCCTTTTTATGAGTTAATCCACCATGGATTAAATTATATAAAAAATAGTGGATATCCTAGTCAAAATCCAAAATGTGGATTAACTTATACTTATGGATATAAAAAAAATTCCCCTTGCCTAAAACAAGTTAAGCTTGCTTTTTCCAAAATGCATTTAGAATAACCTCATTTTTCTTTAACACTTAGCACAAAACAATATTATTTGGTTTGTGTTAAAAAAAATTAAGAAGGTCAAGGGAAAACTAAAAAAGTGGAAGAGATATTTTAAAGTCAAGATGTTATGCATAAACAATGTTTTCATTGCCTTGAAAGTCAGTAAGAAATCCCGAGTAGAGAGAATCAGGCTATGGAACCCACATAATCATCCTGTCATTTGGTGAGACCATGAGAGGTTTTTATCACCCACATGTTATTTCATTAGGTCATAGGGGAGAGCTTCCTTAATAATTATATATGTAAAATAAGCAAAAATATTGATAATTTTCATCTTCACGGAATTATATCAAGAATCATGGAACTATATGCAAGCTAGCATAATAATCAATCATGCTAAAAAGGTGCAACGTATTAATTAATGCTAGATTTTAAGCAATATATGGATGGTTATCCTTTGAAGTTCCAACAATTTAACAAATATGTGTACAAAATACTATTATTAATTATTTATTCATTCTTGATAAAATAAACGTAGATGAAATATCATAAAGTAATACATAAATGGAGCATGTACCTCCAATTCAAGCACTTTCATGGATCTAATCTCAATTCTGATGTTTTATTTGTCAATACGAGTTATTGTTAAGCATGATGCTAATAATAATACTCAAAGGATGTAATAATTCTATTCAACGAGCTTATGGATAATAGAGGGTGAAATGCTTGGGCATCTCCAATAATTACTTTTTGTAATTTTGTTTAAAATAATTGTTTGAGTATTTGTTCTGGTTTTTACCCGTAAAATGATTTCAAATGTGGATACATTCTCAAGTAAGCTATATGTGATAGAGTAGGAAATGATCATATGTGCTTACACCATCTGAGATCAAAATAGTTAAATTTCATAGCTCAATAAAGGATGATACTATTTACATCCAACTAACCACCTTCTTTCACCGATTTATCATCTCATCCATCCATACATTTTCATTTTTTTTATTTTCTCAAAATCATAACTCAGTTTCACCCCACTATATTCAAACAATAGAATCAAAATTTCTCCATTCAATTTCTACACAACCGAACTTATTCCATAATGCTTCATCAACACATACACCCAACCAATTTGTTTGCGATTAAGTTGTTATCGACTTTAGTTATATATAGTTATTCCATCCTTTTGTAAATTGTATAACCATAATTAAGACTAATATAGTAAATATTTTGCATGTCAAATTTGGAGTAATTACACAATATTAAGGCGGTCGATGAGTACTTGAAAATTGGAAATCCGTTCGTATTCGTATCCGAAAATTAAAAAAATATCCAAAAAAGCGGATGCGGATATGGCCACATTCATATCTGATATTTATCCATCCGGCTTTTATCAAGACTATAGTTATTTTTTATGCATTTTAGTATATAAATGATTTCCTTTATTGTTTTATCTAGGCAAAAAAATTTAATATGTATATAAAAATCAATATTTGCTACTTAAAATTATTTTTACTAGCGTATTTGTTATTTTTTATATTTTCAGTACTAAAATGGATTTATAATGAAGCAGAATTTTTTATTATATGTTTAGATTTATTCATTGCAAACTAATCTGATAAATATCTAATATCCATCCGCATCCGCAAATACATATATCCGATATTCGAAAATAATTTCGAATACAGATATTACAGATACATGATATAATAAAAAGCCTTCAAAATCATTTTCATTAAAAATAGTCAATCATTATTACTTTTGGTATTGTTTCAATAAAAAAAACAAGAACAACGGAACCAATTGTACTACAAAACGGTATGATACAATCAAATAAAATTAATTATTGTTATCTTTTCCCTAGAAAATTAATGGGATTACAAATATATCGATTTACATGCATACTCCAAATATAATCACATATTTTAACTCATCAATTCCTAATCTGAAATTAGTAAAAAAATTACGTTTATGTCGTTTTGGGTTGATAAGATTAAAAATAATTATATTTAAGAATTGGATGTCATTTTATTTCTACATCGCTTGATTACGCATAACCAATTGTGTTTACTTTCAAATCACTGTTTAAGTTTAATGTGAGTTTTTGAAGTTTTTTTTATGACTTAATTTTACTAAATGTTTAAATGACTTTGATAAATGTTAGGTGGATGTAAATAGTACCGCTCAAAAAAGGTGTAAACAGCATACACACGTTAATCAAATGAGACTATTCTTGGAAACTTATTTAATATACATTACAGCTATCATTTAATTAAACTCATATTTACTGCTCAAAAAAGTGTAAACAACATACACACATGAATCAAATGAGATATTCTTGGCAATTAATTTAATAAACATTACAGTTATCATTTACTTAAACTCATACTGTATCAACTGTACTTTATTATGGTTCCCTCAAACATATTTGCACGGTACTTCATTTTTTGTTTCATTATTGGTAGAAGATGCAATAGAACTGTAGTTGATTATGCCTTTATATTTCCCCACCGATTTTTTTCGTTTTAAAAGAATATCAGATCGAACTAATTTTTGTATGCATATTATGCTTATCACGTAGGTCATCAATATAAATTTTTGATTATTTCGAAACATCTAACTCATCAAAATGACATTTCGAATTAGTGGTTTAAATAGTCATTTTCAACCTAAAGGCAGTTAAAAATTTAAATTCATATAGAGTTTCATGAAATTGGTCTATATTTTCCATAAAATTTAGCCAAATCTAAAAAAATTCGGTATGAAAAAAAAATGGTAGTGGTTTCTAGGGAAGTGAATGGTTGATGCATCTAGAGCAAGGTTAAAAATTTTGGTTCATAGTTCAATTTTGGTCATTTAAACTTTTTTAAATTGTGATTTCGTCTTCGAATATTTTCAAATTCCATTCCAGCTTGATTTTGAATTTGCTATATAAATAAAATAATAATTTTTTTCACAAACAAAATGTGTAGCATATTATCTTAATTCACAATTTTGGCATAACTTCGAAACATTTCTGTAATTTCGTTCCATTTTCGGTCATAATCAGGACGAAATCCGATTCAAATTCCGGTTGCGGATCAATTATGAATTTGGCTCTTTAAGTGCTAAAAATGAAGCAAAAAGAAGAAAAATGGGAGAAAACGTGAAAAAATGAAAAGGAATTGAAAAGATAACAATCAAACATGGTATTTGTAGATATAAGTATGTATTATATTTTCGTAAAATAGTTTAATAAAAAATCTTATATTTTCGTCGATTCCGAACCATTTCGATGGAAATTACATGAAAATTCAGTATAATACTAAAAACTAATAGTTGAGTCAAAATTTTCATGTATAATTTATATTAAATTACTGTAGATATAAGTACATATTATAAATCAATGTATTTGTATAAGAAAAAAACAAAAATCCAGTACGGAATTATAATCGAAACTTTTGGAATTCTAGAACCAAAAATTCTAAATTTCAAATGAAGGAAGTGGAAATGAAACTAAAATTTTGAACCTGGTGTTAACTCCCCACTGCTAGCGACCTAACTAATGAAGCGACCTAGAAGTAGTTGCGACCTAAGGAGGCCACGACCTAAAAAATAGCGGCGACCTAAAGGTTATAACGACCTAAGAAGACTCCACGACCTAAAAATGGCTCGACCTAAAAAGGAGAACGACCTAAAGATGCTTCGCGACCTAAAGGAGGTCGCGACCTATGAAGCTCCGCGACCTAACAGAGAGCTGCGACTTAAGGAAGGCTGCGACTCGGAAGATGTTTCGACCTATCAAGCTTCGCGACCTAACAGAGAGCTGCGACCTAAGAAGTAGGAATACTTCGCGACCTAAGGGAAGTCACGACCTAAAGACTCCAGTTATAACTATAAGAAAAGTACTCACGACCTAGGATAGGTCGCTAACGACCTAAATACCTGAGTAAAGAAGTTACCTATACTGTGCCGCAGGGGGATAGGTCGCCCGCGACCTAGGACGTGTACAAATCAGCATGCGTGTTCTTGTGAAAGAGAAAACAGTGCATCTTAGGCCAGCCACGACCTACGACCTAACTTAGGTCGGTCACGACCTACGACCTAACTCCGAAAAATGCCTATAAATACGACCCTAGTTTCAACTAGCGGAGGACTTTTGGCTCATTCATTTCAAGCGCCGTTACTCTGCTGCATTCTGAACTACTTCAACACCTTCAAGGAACTTCACGAAGAAATCAAACATGTCTAACATGTGTTCAAAGATTTGGATCGACATTGAAGTTTAGGCTACTTGTCCTAAGTCACTTGAAACTCAAAGTGTGTTGTAATCAAAGTGTAACTGCATTGACTTGTAATCAAATCGTCAATAAAGATATTCAAAGTGGACGTAGGCTCTCTCTTAAGCCGAACCACTATAAAATTGCTGTTGTTTACTGTTTTTTCACTATTATCTGCATATAATCTGTTCCCGAGCTATCGGGTGGTGCTTCCACAATCTCACTTCATACACCGGGGTGTTAGCGTTCAAATTTTAGCGTTAACATTTTTGGTGCTTTCACTGAGAATTGAACTCAGGAGAACTATCATCATTGCTTCACAGAGGTTTGTAGAGAGAATTTCCTTGAAAACCAGAAGTCTATCCGAGATTATGGCTCCTGGAAGGTAAAGTAGATCTGTCAGATCTGGGAATATTCAAGAGGGAACCTCCGCTTCCCCTATATCAAATCAAGCCACTCCAGCTGTCGGAGTTACAAAGGCAGAGCTGGATGCTGCAATCTTAGGGCTGAACCAACAGATCAATGCCCAAAATGCACAATTCGAGGCTCAGAATGCCCAGAATGCCCTAATTCTGAATAGGTTGAACGATTTGCTTGTGGCAAACTGTCAACCGGCAGGTAATGAAAGGAATTTTGCTTGCAACATTCATGAGGCTGAAGAAAGGAATGCTCCTGAAAGGGCTGCTAGCCCCTTTGAACAAATACTTCCTGAGGTTGGTGGATCTAGAACTCGACATGATGAGGAGTATCTTTCTGGAATGGTCCGACAAATCATGAAAGAGAGTATGCAGAGGGTTGAAGACGAGAAAGAATGGGGTTTCGCCTCGAGTAAAACTCCATTTACTGAGAAAATCTTAAAGGCTGAATTCCCAAGGAAGTTTGTCCCTCCAACCATTCCAGCTTACAAGGGGACAAGTGATCCGAACGAATTCTTATACATGTATGATTTGCACATGACAGGTGCCAGAGCCTCTTATGAAATAAAGTGCCGATATTTTCCTGTGTATCTTTAAGGTGTAGCTCTGCTTTGGTTCACCAAGCTTCCAGTCCGATCTATAGACAAGTTTTCTGACTTAACCCGGAAATTCAAGGAGCAGTTCAGACTATATGCCTCAAAAGCCAAGGATATCATGTCACTGTCGAGTTTGGAACAGAATCCAGGTGAATCTATCAGATCTTTCTTAAACCGCTTTAATATAGCACTAGCTGAGGTGGACAACGCAGAACCGCGAATGATATTGACTTATCTGATGAGGGCTATTGACAAGTCGAGCGAATTTGGGAAATGGCTAAACATGAAGGAACCAAATTCCCTTGAAAAATTCTATAAAAAAGCAGATGAATTCATACGCTTGGAAAGCCGTCCCGTACCGGTAAAGACAGTATTGGAAAAAGCTGAAGATAACACTGTTGCTCCACGCAAGAATGAATCTGTAGGGCAAAAAAGGGAAAATAACAATGGGAAGAAACAGAGTAATCTGAAGAAGCCCCGATCCTTCAAGCCATCAGAGTATACTCCTTTATCAGATACGCCGGAGCGTATCTACCTTGCCACTAAAGATTCTGTTGACTTTCCTAAACCCCCTCCTCTAAGGACCGGGAAAAAGGCTATACAGAGTGGGAAGTTCTGCTGCTTCCATAATCAACCCGGTCACGAGACCGACGAATGCCGCCAGTTGAAAAATCTGATTGAAGAGTTGCTAAGGGAAAACAAACTGCAGCAATTTGTGAAAAATAATAGCAACAATCCTGCTTCATCTAGTCAGGGGCAACAGGCTCCTACTCATCAGCCTAGGACGAGTGAGAAGGCTGCAGGGCATGAATCTGGAAGGCCCATTATCAATGTCATTACAGGAGGACTTCACCCGGCAGGCAGAAGCTGGGGTGAGATGGAAAGGTATACCCGAGCTTTAAAGTATGTACCGACCGAGGAAGATGTATTCGTTTTGGAAGGTGCTACGCCCTTGAAGCAACAAAGAACTTTTGATGATGATATTGTGTTCAAAGCTAGGGATTCCGCAGGTATTGAAGCTCCTACCTTGGATCCCTTAGTCATCTCGGCTGGTATCGGGCCAGCTATTGTCAGTAGAGTTCTCATTGATTGTGGCGCATCCTGCAATATCCTCTTCAAGAAAACATTCGACCAAATGAAGATCCCTATGGCTGATGTGCAAGCCTCATTGCAGAAAATTGCCGGCTTCACTGGGGAGCCAAAGCAGCCGGTAGGAACCATTGATTTGTTTGTGGAACTTGGAGAAGGAGAGAGAAAAATGGTCCACAAGCAAACTTTTGTGATTGTCGATGAATTTTCTGCTTACAATGCTTTCCTTGGTCGTCCAACTCTGGCAGCGTTCAAAGCTGTTCTTGCCCCGTGGTGCCTCACTATTAAATTCCCTACAGACAATGGAGTAGGAGTCATAAAAGGGGATCAAAATGCTGGGCGAGAATGTTATCTAACAGAGCTACGAGAAACCAGAAAAGGAGAAATGGGAAAGAATGCGGCAGCCCCAGTCCGCATTAAAGAACCAGCCTTGTAGCAATTACAAGGCGGACCCTGCACTGGCGAGCACAGCGGAGCAAGGAAAGAGATGGATCCTAGAAAAGTCAGTGCAGGGGAAAATAGAGTGGTACCAGTGGAAACGACAATACCAATACCTGTTGACCCAAAGGACCCAAACAAGGTGTTGAATGTGGGTTCGCAACTTAATGCGTCAATTCAGAATATCTTAATATCTTTTTTAAAGGCAAATTTGGATGTTTTTGCTTGGACTCATGCTGATATGTGCGGAATATCCCCGGAAGTTGCAGTACACGCTCTAAATATTGATCCAAAATTTACACCTGTGAAGCAGAAAAGGAGAACTCAAGGCCCAGAAAGGTCGGCAGCATTAAAAGAAGAAGTTGATCGGCTCATGGAGAATAATTTTATAAAAGAATCTACCTATCCGAATTGGGTTTCAAATCCAGTGCTGCTTAAGAAAGCCAACGAAAAATGGAGAGTATGCATCGATTTTTCAGATCTAAACAAGGCCTGCCCCAAAGACTGCTTCCCATTACCCAGAATCGATCAACTGGTAGACGGAACAGCGGGACACGAATTGTTATCTTTTATGGATGCTTACTCCGGATATAACCAGATCATGATGCATGAGCCAAATCAGGAGGACACGAGCTTTATCACCGACATTGGTCTTTACTGCTACAGAGTTATGCCCTTCGGGCTGAAGAATGCAGGGGCAACATACCAAAGACTTGTTAATGCTATGTTCAAACCGCAATTAGGCAAGACTATGGAAGTCTACGTCGATGACATGTTAGTAAAGTCTAAGAAAGAAGTGGATCACATAGAACACTTAGCGGACATGTTCGCAGTCCTCCGAAAATACAGAATGAAGCTCAATCCTTTGAAATGTTCATTTGGAGTGGAATCCGGTAAGTTTTTAGGTTTTATCGTGAGCGCTAGGGGCATTGAGGCTAGTCCAGCTCAAATTACTGCATTAAAAGAAGTCAAAGCTCCTAGAACAAAGAAGGAATTGCAAAGTCTCAATGGAAAGGTCGCCGCCTTGAGTCGGTTCATTTCCAAAGCCACAGATAAATGCATCCCATTCTTTGACGCCCTAAAGAAAGGAAAGAAAAACTTCGATTGGAGTCCCGAATGCCAAAAAGCCTTTGATGAATTGATTCGCCATATGGAAACGCCTCCAATACTTTCTAGGCCTGGCGATGGCGAGGATCTTCTTATATACTTGGCAGTATCATCTCATGCTTTAAGTGCAGCGCTGATACGAGAAGACAAGAGGATTCAACATCCAGTTTACTATATCAGCAAAAGACTCACTGGGGCAGAGATGAATTACTCTAAGTTGGAAAAACTCGCCTATTGCCTACTAATTGCATCTAGGAAGTTGAGGCAATATTTTCAAGCTCATCCTATCAGAGTCCTCACTGATCAACCTTTAAAGCAAGTCCTGTTTCGCCCTGAGCCTTCGGGTCACCTTCTAAAGTGGAATATTGAACTCAGTCAGTATGACATCACTTATCATCCCCGAAAAGCAATCAATGGACAAGCTTTAGCGGATTTCATCGCAGAATTCACAAATAAGGGTAACAGTGAGGAGGAAACGGTCGACGATTCCCCAATCCAATGGAAGTTATATGTTGATGGTGCGAGAAACGACTACTGTTCTGGAGCCGGAGTTGTACTTGAGACCCCTGAAGGCCGATCATTATGCTATGCGCTAAGATTGGAATTTCCTTCAACAAACAATGAAGCAGAATACGAAGCCCTTATCGCTGGCTTAAGAATTGCTAAAGAATTAAACATCCGAGCGTTACAGATATTCAGTTATTCTCAGCTTATTGTATGCCAAGTCAAAAAGGAATTCCAAGCAAAAGGGGGGAATCTGCCCGCCTACTTGTCAAAGGCTTGGGAACTCCTGGGTGATTTCGATCATTACATGATAAGTCACATTCCTCGAGAAGAAACCATGAAAGCAGATTCTCTCGCAAAGTATTCTAGCACAGGCGAAGCTCAATTTCTGGGGTTAACTCCAGTGGAGGTCCTGCCGACTCCTAGCATTGATGAGATGGACATTGATTGGATCATGAGCATGTCTCAAGAGCAAGAATCATGGATGACTCCGATAACAGAATATCTGCTCAATGGATCCTTACCAGGTAACTCAAAAGAACGACAAAAGCTACTGAGAAAAGCCTCTCGGTATATAATCCAGGATGGCCGATTATACAGACGGGGATTCTCAATGCCATTACTTCGATGTGTATCCAGGAAAGAGTCCAAAGCAATCCTAGCGGAGGTACAAGGAGGAGAATGTGGTGATCATTCAGGTGGCCAAACATTAGCGAAGAAAATTCTCCGATATGGATATTTTTGGCCAGAAATTAATCGAGATGCAGCAGAGTATTCCCGAAAATGTGATAGATGCCAAAGATTCGCCAAAATTCCTAGAGCTCCTTCCACTGAACTCACACAGATGGTCAGTCCATGGCCGTTTGCAATATGGGGGATAGACCTTGTAGGACCGTTACCAACTGCCAAATCTAGAATTAAATATTCCATTGTTGCTGTAGATTATTTTACTAAGTGGGCAGAAGCTGAACCACTGGCTACTATCACCTCAAAGAAGATGATAAGTTTTGTGACTAAAAACATCATTTGCAGATACGGTGTGCCTCAAAAAATAATTACAGATAATGGTACTCAGTTTGAAAGTGAAGAATTCCAAGATTTTTGCAAGCGATTCAAAATCCGAAAAAGCTTCTCAGCGGTGGCTCATCGGCAGGCAAACGGGCAAGTGGAAGCCGTGAATAAAATTATTAAGTCAACCATCAAAAAGCAACTTGAAAGAGCAAAAGGTGGTTGGGTCGATAAGCTACCACTGGCACTATGGGCATACAGAACCACTCACAAAACTGCGACTGGGCACACCCCGTTTTCATTAGCATACGGGTCAGAGGCAATGATTCCGGTAGAAATAGAGGTCCCTTCACATAGAAGAATCCATTTCAATCAAGCAGAAAACGAAAAGCTACAGCTTGAAGCGCTAGATTTCCTTGATGAAAAAAGAGATGAGGCTAATCTCAGAATTGCAGCTCATCAGCAAAGGATAGCCAGACATTTCAATTCCAAAGTTCGCCAACGCAGCTTTGAGATTGGAGACCTAGTCCTGAAGAGAATTATGACAGCGACAGATGTGTTTGGGCCAAATTGGGAAGGACCATATGTCATAGGTCAGAAGCTTCTTGACGGCACATTCAAACTCACTACTGTTGAAGGAGATCAAATTCCAAGGGCATGGAACAGCAATCATTTGCGTCCATACTTTACTTGAAAATTTTGTTGAAATATTGTAAAAAGAATTATGAATGTATGATTCTTGTAATTGAAGGCAATTGTAAAACTGATGCAAGTAAATAATGAAAAAATATAAAGTGAATGTAGGCCCAATTTCCTGGCCGAACCACTATAAATCTTGTGTTCCTTATTATTATTACATGTTTGCTTTATTTTCGATATAAAAAGTACATAGAATGTATTGCTGAAATGTCAATTTAAATTTTTGCAGACAATGGAAGTGAAACTTGCACATAATAAGACCAAGTGATTCTCGCCAAATTTCAAGTCACAAAAGCTCCGAATTCAAATCCTAGATAGGAAATACTTCAATTGAACGGCCTATGATTTCGACAGAAACGGGCCTTTGATAATAAATTGAGATCCTTTGAACAAACAAACATCCAATTAAGAAGCTGATGCTCGTTCTCATGAACTTGCCTGACAATGAAGTACACTTCCTTGGATTAAACAAGTTACTTGTAAAAAAAAAAAAAAAAAAAAAAAAAAATAAGAGGATCGCTGAAAAGGCATAAGCAAGTGGACAAGGGAACAACCAAAGCCATCATCGGCAGCACAAGTCCTCTTCGGAGGCACAACTCTTCGGAGGATAAAGACCTCTAATGGGTCATACGCCACAAAAAAGAAAGTTCTCTACTCAACAAAAAAGATTGGAGGAGTCATGACCCTTCAACCATGAGAGAGTAACTTCCAGGCGATGAAAACCCTCTCTGAGGCACATTTCACCAAGAGTTGAAGTGTAACAGCCGCTCTTCGGAATTTCACTTCACCAAAGTTGAAATGCAAACAAAATAAAAGCCCTCTTCGGAGGCCCATTTCACCAGGAGTTGAAGTGTTACGACCGCTCTTCGGAATTTCACTTCACCAGAGTTGAAATGCAAACAAAATAAAGACCTCTTCGGAGGCACATTTCACCAGGAGTTGAAGTGTAACATCCGCTCTTCGGAATTTCACTTCACCAAAGTTGAAATGCAAAACAAAATAAAGACCTTTCTGGAAGTCCACGTTTCACCGAGATTGAAATAAAACTTCCAAGTGTTGAAACGTGAAAAGGCTTTCTTCGAAGGCACAACTCTTTGGAGGTACACGTTTCACCAAGATTGAAATAAAACTTCCAAGTGTTGAAACGTGAAAAATCCCTCCTCAGAGGTACAACCCCCTCCCGGGGACACAATAAAAAAGAAAGACCTCTTCGGAAGCCTACGTTTCACCGAGATTGAAATAAAACTTCCAAGTGTTGAAACGTGAAAAGGCTTTCTTCAAAGGCACAACTCTTTGGAGGTACACGTTTCACCAAGATTGAAATAAAACTTCCAAGTGTTGAAACGTGAAAAATCCCTCCTCAGAAGTACAAATTTCTATTTAAAAAAAAAAAATCCTCATCAAGGGAATACTTTAACTTTCAAAGGAAGAGTGATTTACCTATTCTAGAAAATAACCTTCCTCAAAAAAAAAGGAGGAAAGTTAAAGTACCCTTCAGAGGCCCGCTTTACCACATAGAAGAATTCACTTGGCAAAATGCGTACATAAGCAAAAGAAAAAAAAAGTGATTTCTTCGAAGGCAAAGCGTAAAAACTTATATGAAGGAAGTTGTACTCTACGAAAAATTTCTTCAAGAATGAAGTAATTATTCTTCAGAAAATGAGAGTGCAAGTCCCCTCAAAGTATAAAATATTGCAGCAAGCTTATGGTATGGGGGCAACATGGTATAGTTACATACAAAATTGTATAGCTACATCGGTAAAATACGCTCAAACAACATACCACAAGTCCACCGCAATATCATATAAATAAACTTGTGCAAAAATGAATAATAAATGCATTCTCAAATTCAAACAAGAGTCTGTACAAATAAAGGATCATTTTATTCAATTGCAGATACAGGTTTCAAAATTAAAAAGCAGGGGCCGATGCCTGCACAACATCCGACCATTACACAAAAAAGGAATCAAAAAGCCCGAAGCCCGACTCTTCACTTCTTCTTACCGCATTTGGACCCTTTGCCCGGCCGAATGATTAGCTTTTCAGGTCTATCTATAGGCATAAGGGAAGAAGGAGAGGGAGGTGCAACCGGTGCAACTTCCGGTTCTTCTTCAGTAGCAATGATTTTCTTCCCCCTCCTCTTCGATGTTCCGTGCTTCTTTCTTCTCTTCGAAGAAGACTCACTCCCTGGAGTAACAAGAGCGGACAAAACTACGTCATCAGAAGGAGTCCGCTCCGGAGAGATCTCGCCTCCTTCAAGTCCCTCGTCTTTCTGCTCTTGTGAAGCGATAGGGTCATCCAAGCCATGAAGAGCCTCAATTTGCTCCTCTTGTGACCCGGGCTGTGAAGCAGAAGGAGGAGTCACCTGAAGATACGGAGGAGGGATAACCGGAGGAGGTGAAGTCTGCACAGCACTTGGTGTTTCAACTGCAGAAGAAGAGAAATTAAAAATATTAGTATCTCCCCAAAAGAAGGGAGATATGGGTTCGTCGAGATTCAAGAAATAATCGAGAAGCTCATCAAACTTTTGAGGAGCAAGCAAGCGATCCACCCGAATCGGACCAATGTCAAAATTACCTGAAGATGTTTGCTTCGTTATTTCAATCTCATAATTTTGAGCCCCGATATCCTCCAAAGCCTCATCATCGGTAGGGGTAATTACCCCGGTTCTTGTAGGAGGCAGCGAATGAGCACTGGAACCTGTGATGTCAACTTCAGAAGAAACTAAAGGACGTTCAGAAGTGGTAGGTGGTATTTCTTTTTCAGAACGTTCCCCTTCCGCCATTCCGGCCCGCACTCTGGCGAGTTGCTCTTTTCCCTTGGCAAGAGCGGCGCGGGCATCATCATCAAGATAATGCTCTTCAAGAGCTGACTCAGCGTAGACCTTTACCACCGAGCATATCGAGTGCTGCCTCCCAAACTTCAGCTAGTGTAATTTCATACTTAGGGCCTAGAAAGGCAAGGCTGCCACGCCCCAAAATGCTGTGCAGATAAAAATCAAATAATGTGGAGCCAATGTCAGCTTTGGTTGCTTGATGGGCCTCTTCGGCCGCAAGTTTACCAGCAACAGCCTCGTCACGCTCCTTTTCGGCCATAGCAAGTCGAGCTTTTAACATCTCTATCTCCAAGCTTTGAGAGCCGGTCTGTTCTCGCAGTTGTAAAGTTTCAGCGCGATATTCTTCTATGACCTTCTCCTTGTGTGTAAGCTTATCTTCGACTGCCATTTGACTGGCATGCGCATCTCGTACTTGTTGCTGAAGCATGCTCTCCTTTTGAGAATAGAAAGTAGATGAAGTAGCTAATTCTTCCTTAAGCTTTTCTACTTCCGCTTCCAGCTTTTCATTATAGGAAGCAATACTTCTCATTTCGGCGTCATGCTGTTCGAGAGTCTTCTGCCACTCAGCCTTATCGTTCTCCATTGTGAGCATGGCCTCGAGATTGGCTCGGTTAACCCTCTGAAGCTCGTCGACAAGTTTTTGCCAGTTCGACATTCTTTCAATATCGGTCCTGACAGTATCAAGATTTCGCAGCATAGCCGATTTGTCGAGAGGAACCAAGTCGAGATCAAATCGAACCCCTCTCAGGCACCACTGAGGGAATCGACTTTGAAGAGTGGGAGGACCTTGCCCAACTTGGTATGCGGGCCGGTTGATGATTGTTTGAATGTCGGAACGAACGGGGGCAGGAGATTGAGCAGGAACATTTTGAGAAACTGTCGGCATTGTTTCTTCAGTAAGTTTAGCCCGCTTGCTAGAAGAATCGTCTATGTGACCTTTACCTCTCTCATCGTGAGTCTTTCTTTTTTGGGTATCATCATCTCTGTGGGGAGGGTCATGTCTTTCTTGTTCTCTTCGATGACGTTCTTCATATGCTCGTCTCTCGTCTGCTTTCCTGATGGCCCTCTCTTCATCGGATTCTCTGTAAGAGGGGAGGTGACGCCTATAATCATATTGGCTACGCCTCCCGTAGCGCTGGAAATCATCATAGTATGAGCTGCGGCGCCCCATTGGAGAATCTGGAATAAAAATAATAAGCTTTAGAAATCTTTAAAGTATAAGAAGATGAATGCGTAGAAGTGCTGAAAAATCCTAAGTGTTGTGTAACGTGTAAGCTACATGCATCAAGTTACAGACCACTCTGTGGAGTAGAGGTAGTGACAACTTGAGTAGAAGGGGTTGACATTTGTTGTAGAGAAGATGTCGCCTCAATTATAGAAGAGATAGTTTTGGAAACATCATCCCTAAAAAGTTCTTGAGAAGTGACCATTATGTCACTTAAACTCCCAAAAATATCAACTCCAAGATCAACGTTCTTATCAGTATGAGGAAGGGACTCCTCTTCTTCAGTTATGGGGGCAAGTGCAGGCTTTTCAGACGGCTCCGCATCATCCCTTGGAGTGGAACATTTTACTAGTGAAGTTTCTATAGAGGTTCCCCCCCGCATGTGCTCTTTAATAGAGACCGGGGCATCAGGAGTTTTCATCGGAGAATCGGGAACTTCAGTCGGAACTTCATGAAGTTGAGTAGAACGGGAAGAATGTAAAAGCTCAAACCGATGAAGAAGTTCATCTGTCAATAGAAATTTTGCGCTCCTCTCTTCAGCAGCCACAATGCTTAGCCTTTCAAAGACTGGTTTATGACTGGAATCTCTAGAAGGAGGAGGAAGTGCTGTAAAAATAAGGAATGGAATCAGCATCTAGCAATACGAACCATGAAAAACTTAAAATGAAATTGAAGAGAGAAGGGAAAAAAGATCTCACTTCCTATTCTCCAGTCTGCGTAAAATCCTGCGGGGCAACGAATATAGAAGAATTGATTCAAAAAACCATGTGCACTCTCCGGCAAATCCAAAATTAGTTTATGGTTCCTCGCACCTCTTACAAGTACAATCGAAGGGTGGCCTTGTTCTTCGCAAAAGTGCACAGGTAACAGATTTCTTCAAAACTCATAAGACGGTCAAGAGTTCTCCTGAACAGAACGCACAATCCCATCAAAATGGCATAGCCATTGGGATGCAGTTGGAAAGGAGAGATCGTCAGTCGAAGAAGGATTTGTTGAAGAAATTCATTAAAGGGAGGAATTACTCCACTTAAGCACATTTAGCGATTAATGGCAACAAAACCGGAAGGTGGTCTATCAGCAAAATCATTTGGTCCAAGGAGTAAAACTTCTGCCTCGGCAATGCCAAATTGAACGCATAATTGATTAAGCACCCGCTGTTTCAGAAGGGTAGGAATTCTTTCCGGAGGGTTCTCTAGTGGAATAGCAATCGGAGGAGCCCCTTCGACGTGTTCTATCATCTCTTCTTGTTGAGACGTCATTCTATACAAGCAACTGGATGTTCAGATGTGAAGGTGCACGTTTCCTAAAAGTGTGTAGTGTTGTGCAAAACTAATAAAAATAACAAGCAAAATAACTGAAATTAAACTAATTGACAACTGATTGATTGTGAGATTTCAGGACTTGTTAATTTAAAACTCGAGTGCAGTGTTAATTCAAACAAAATTTTAGCTTTGCTTTAAAACTTCATTTGAGTCGGTTGATTCACAGCATTTCACTCACACAGTTCATTTAAGTTGATTATTCTTTATCGACTAATCTGTCATTCGATGTGGGCGGTCAGTGACAGTATATTCGTCCCATTTTTCTGCAAATGTTATGTTTAAACAGGTTGTTAAATTAAAAGTTAGAGCAATCTGCAAAGGAATGTAATGAATTTCAAATGATTCAAGTCCAAGCAGTTCAATCAAATTCTCTCAAGATTTTACAAGTCATAGGTCATCCAGACTATCCCCTGCGACTGAGCATAGGTCAAGGCTATATTAGGTCGCATCGTGCAAGTTAAAGTGGTTCAAAGCAATGCAGATTTGTTCAAGTCCTAGCTCGGCCACGACCTAAAGCCTATCGCAAAAGAGTTAGGTCGTTAATTTGTTAAGTCGTGCTGCTTGGAATTCATGTGCAAATTTGTCAAGTCCTAGGTCGTCTGGTGACCTAACCTAGGTCGGGGTTAACTTAAGTCGCTCAATGCAAATCTGTTCATGTCCTAACTCGGCCGCGACCTAAAGCTTATGTCGCAAAAGATAGGTCGTTGATGTGTTAAGTCCCTATGCAGTCATTCAAAGGTGATAAGTTGCTAAGCTGTTAGGTCGTTCGGTTCAAAGTTCATGTGCAAACCATCCAAGTACTAGGTCGGCAGCGACCTAACTTCTGTGCCACAGGAATTTAAGTCTAAGGTCGGCCGCGACCTAAAATCAATGCCGCAAGAACTTAGGTCATTACAAAGTTAGATCGCTAAGAAGTTAGGTCACATGGTTAGTATTCAAGCAGACAGCCCTAAGGTCGATCCTCCACTCACACGCTGCCACATCATCTCCTCCATTACCCGTGTAGCTGAGAATCCATTAACCCGTTAACCCATCGGAACCCTCCTCATCTCTTCCAAATTTGCAAGCCAACTAGTTCGAAACACCATAATTCGCCATCTTCCTCCTACATCGTCACGAATTACCCAAGAATCCAACCCAAATCGTCTCAAATCCACCGTACATCTGATGTATTGCCATATTCACAAGAATCACCACGATAACTCAATCAAAAGGTTAGTCGACTCATGACTTATGGGAAAACGCAGCATACAGAAATGTATTAAGAACGACAAGTGGAATATTCGCGGTTTGATGATGGATGTGGTCGAATGTTGATAGAATTCACTTACGCAATCTGATGATGGAAAAGAATGAAGATTGAGCTGATCGGAATCGCCCTCGAGAAGTTCAAAAGCTTGTTAATGGTAGAATGGACGCTGAAGCAAATGAAGAAGGGAAGGAGCGACCTACGGTATTTATATTCAGGGGTAGTGGTACACGAATCGACAGCATGCGACCTAATCCTCTCTCTAAGTCGTCTATGACCTAACGACCCTCCAGAGCATGAGTTAATGAAATCGAAGCACGCGACCTATAGCTTGGTCACATACTTTGAGGGGTAAATGTTAACTCCCCACTGCTAGCGACCTAACTAATGAAGCGACCTAGAAGTAGTTGCGACCTAAGGAGACCACGACCTAAAAAATAGCGGCGACCTAAAGGTTATAACGACCTAAGAAGACTCCACGACCTAAAAATGGCTCGACCTAAAAAGGAGAACGACCTAAAGATGCTTCGCGACCTAAAGGAGGTCGCGACCTATGAAGCTCCGCGACCTAACAGAGAGCTGCGACTTAAGGAAGGCTGCGACTCAGAAGATGTTTCGACCTATCAAGCTTCACGACCTAACAGAGAGTTGCGACCTAAGAAGTAGGAATACTTCGCGACCTAAGGGAAGTCACGACCTAAAGACTCCAGTTATAACTATAAGAAAAGTACTCACGACCTTGGATAGGTCGCTAATGACCTAAATACCAGAGTAAAGAAGTTACCTATACTGTGCCGCAGGGGGATAGGTCGCTCGCGACCTAGGACTTGTACAAATCAGCATGTGTGTTCTTATGAAAGAGAAAGCAGTGCATCTTAGGCCAGCCACGACCTACGACCTAACTTAGGTCGGTCAAGACCTACGACCTAACTCCAAAAATGCCTATAAATACGACCCTAGTTTCAACTAGCGGAGGACTTTTGGCTCATTCATTTCAAGCGCCGTTACTCTGCTGCATTCTGAACTACTTCAACACCTTCAAGGAACTTCACGAAGAAATCAAACATGTCTAACATGTGTTCAAAGATTTGGATCGACATTGAAGTTTAGGCTACTTGTCCTAAGTCACTTGAAACTCAAAGTGTGTTGTAATCAAAGTGTAACTGCATTGACTTGTAATCAAATCGTCAATAAAGATATTCAAAGTGGACGTAGGCTCTCTCTTAAGCCGAACCACTATAAAATTGCTGTTGTTTACTGTTTTTTCACTATTATCTGCTTATAATCTGTTCCCGAGCTATCGGGTGGTGCTTTCACAATCTCACTTCATACACCGGGGTGTTAGCGTTCAAATTTTAGCGTTAACACCTGGGTTGTAACAACCCGATATTTTTCAGCCATTCGCATCCGCACATGTCGGACTTGAATTGCTCAAAATACCGCGTTGTAAATAAATTTGGAGCAAATGAAATACAATCACAGAATCACAGACATATAACAAACAGAATACCTCGTAGCGGAATATAAAATACATAGTAGTTCATGAAGCTACTACGGCAGAGTCTCAAACCAAATACATAATACAGTCTGAAAACAACATAATAGAAATCCCAAATACAGAGAAGTTCACTAATACATGAGATAAACTAGAATAGCTGAAACAGAAAGTAGGTATAAATGTAGATAAGCAGAAACTCCAGCAAAGACCAGCTCCAGAAAGAGAATCCAAAGCTGTGAATACTCAAGCTGACCCGAGCGTAAAGTAAAACACAAAACACTCGAGTCAGGACAATATATACTTATATAATGTAAACCAACTCAAGTGAACTGTAGTAGAAATGCACAATAACTTAAAGGATGCTTGGGATCACCCATCCTTTAAGAATCAGTTAAACTATAAATTAATTACATCCCGTGGTTAAAATTTCAAAATGGTATTTTATACTTCAAAATCAAATGTAATTTCAAAATTCAATATCATTCAAAATATCATATCTTCCAAACCACATTCATTTTTATTTAATTTAAATACCATTACAAAACACATTTCAAAATAGTTTATATTTCGAAACAAATTACTTCATTTTAAAGCATAAAAATGAAGTTATTATATTTAACAATTAAATTATTAAATTTACAAAATTTTAGTCTTTCAAAATTCGTTTATCCTCTTAATTTATTAAAACAGATGAAAATTCAACTTTCGCAGCATTTAGAAACTGCTATAGAAAGTTACATTCAAAACAGTTCAATTTAACAAAAGATAGCTTTTAAAAATGCTGTAATAGGGTTACATTAGTTTCAAATAAAACTTAGTTAAAGTCAACAATTATAGCATTTACAAAAATGCTATAATAACCTTTAATTAAACTTAGCCATTTGGTTCATTATTACCAACTACAGCATTTACAAATGCTGTATTATCATTTACATTAAAATTAATAGCATTTCAGAAATGCAGTTAATTAACTTCAAGTATTCAATATCATTTCACAAACAATTATATTTTTATTTAAATCATCTTTAGCTTATAAAATCATATAATTTCACTTTTAAAACAGTCATTCAAATACCCTTATATTCATGATTTTATAAAGTTAAATCTCCATTCAAAAATCAAAATTTAATAATAATTCACTTATTAAATTCCAACATTAAATTTTAAATTCATTAAATTAAATTTAACTTAACATTTAAGTTTAAAATTTTCAAACATAACTTAATTTCATTTTTATTTACTTAACTTAAAATTCACTTTTAAGCCAAATTCACAAATTTCCAATTTTAGTTATATTTTCAAATTTCAACCTAAATATTCATTCATTTCATATTTTAGCTTTATTCAAAAATCATTGATATATTATAAAATCATTTTTAAATTCATTTAATTCAAAATATCATAAATTTATCATATTTTCATATTTAATTTAAATTCCATTTATCACCAAATTCTAGTTTCCAAAATAACTTACATTCCAAATTTTCTAACTTTACCATTTATTTATTTCACTTATAAATTTTCAGAAAATCAATAATGCTTTACAAAAATCATTTTTAATAAAATTTAAATCAAAATATTATAATATTTACATTTCTAAAATAATTAAAAAATTTAGAAAAACATATTTTAACAACGGGTCTGTATTTCATTTTCTTGCCTAGATGAAGTGATACGGGTAATATATCATTTCAACCCGTAATTTACAAAGAAAACCGGGTTTGATCATTTCAAACCCGCAATCCCAAGTAAAAGAAAATAAATGAAAATCATTCAGGCCTATCATTTCAGCCCATAACGATTTTCTCCTATTCTAAATTCCGTTCGGGTATGTATCATTTCAACCCATAGTGATTCTAGTCTACAGGGAACTTGCAGTGTGATAAATTGATGAAAATAACAGAATAGCATGAAATAACAGTAACATATGGTATAACAAGTGTAAATATAGGTGTGAACTTCATATCAATGTAATATAGCAGTTATAACAGGATGATATGCATTTACAGATTCAGGTGATGTCAGTTTATCACTACATAAGTACATATTAGTCTGGTGAGATTTACTCACTGTTTTGAGCTGATGACACAACGACGAATTGCACAACGGGATCTACACAAGCACAATAGCACGATACAAATACGAAATGGAGGAGCCAATGATTAATTCCCTTGAATACAAATCAAACAAACAATATAATAATTATAAGGTTTCAGACCAAAAATACGATAAACGATGCTAGAAATTAAGGAACAACAATTAATCAAACACTTGCACTTGCTTCCACCATCACTATGCTCAGCCTATAGGGTGATAAGGTACTGCCATGGGGTGTATTTGGTCAGGTATGGGTCATATATGGTCGGCCTAGCAAGGGTAGTGAAGGTATGGAAGTTGCTATGTATGAAAATACAAGTACAAGGCAAACAAGTGGATTTTTGTGCAATTTCAAGCATCGGGCAAGGTTACAAATGGCATGGCCAGACTTACTGGAGGCTAGGAGATGGTGTGGCAGTGGTTTTGGTTCAGGTATGAGCTGGAGAAGGTGGTGCAAAGGGCGGCTAAGGGTGTGGTGAAGTGGTGGAAGTTACAAGGTGTGAATACAAAGGGTTTAAGGCAAATAAGTGGCTTTTGTGCAACCATGGCTCAACCAAAGGGCCATTGGGCTCGGCCCCTACAAGGTAAAGGTCAGGTGGGGTCTGGAGTGTCGGCCAAAGGTGGTGGAGGGACTGGTGGTGGCGGCCAAGGAGGTGGTTTAGGTGAAAAATGAAGGGTATGTGCATAAATGGTTCGACTAGGCTGAACAAGTGGAGTGTTTGCATAAACTTTGGTGGATCTAGTCATAGATGACCACGGCATGGCTTGGTCAGTGGGCTGGAGAAGATGGTGACCTGATGTGGTGATGGTGGAGGCGGCTATGGTGGTGGAGGAGCAAGGCCGAACCTATGATGAAGAAGAACAAGTGTAAAAACCATGAATTCAAGCATAAACAAATGGAAAAAAGGAAATAAAGTTTACCAAACTTTCTTCAAAAGCTATGGCCTAAATTTTTTGAGGAAATGAGAGAAAAATGAAGCAAGTGAATGAGAAATGAGGGTGGCAGCTGAAAGAATGAAGAGATATGGCCATTTGAGTGAAAAGAAACGTTAAAATGTGAAAAGGTGGGAAAATCAAAAGGCATAGGAAACAAAAGGTCACAAACCCTTTCAATTTACCTTTTATTACTTATATAAATTTATGTAGCTGAAATAATAATAATATCAGATAATATTTCGAAATTTTCAACCAATATACAAATATATATAATATTTATCAATTATGTAAAGTAAAATTAAGGAAAATAGTTAAAACAGTGAACTAGACTAGCAAAATTTGAAGTTAAATGAAATAATTTTTAGAAAATTCATATAAGCTTGTAAAGTATTTTTAAACATAAATAATAACATAAAATACAAATATATTCACAAAATAAATATTTAAAATTTAATTTAAATATAAAATTATAATGCAGAAAATAGCAGAAAATGGGAAAACAGCCCTTAAAAATAGGAAATCAACACAGTAATTTTTAGAAAAATTCTATTATTATTTTAAAAATATTTAGAGATGAATTTTCACAAATAAAACAAATTTAAAATAAAATAAAGAATTTAAAAATGAAGAAAATGGCAGAAAATTAGAAAACAACCTTTAAAAATAGGAAATAAATACGGTAAATTTTGGAAAAATTATATTATCATTTTAAAAATGTTTAAAAATGATATCACACAAATAAAAAAAATTTAAAATAATTTCAAAATGAAATAAAGTCAAATTTAAATATATAGTCAAAATCTAGGGTTGTTACACTCTCCCCCACTCAAATCTTTTCGTCCTCGAAAAGGAAGGAAGCGGAGAAACAACAAGAAAGAGCAATAGGTTGGAATGCATCCCCGAAAGAAGGTAGGGAAAAAAAGATAGCTAGGAGGTAAAGCGGGTTGAAAGACAAGGATGAACCATTATTTGAACCACTATACATTTCATTTTTTTTTTTTATGATGAATAGTCATTTGATTCAAATCTGATGGTTCAAAGTAAACAATATTTAAAACATTTTAAATTTTTAGAAGGGAAAATAACTGATCAAAATATTCTTTATATAGTACTTTATCAAAATACTTTTATAACTCGATGTCTTAACAAGTTTACTTTCGTTCCTGCAGACTCTGGCTATGCGTTGATCAGGCGCAAAGCTAGAATTCTCCAAGTACTTAGTATACTTGTTTCAACACCCAGTGAAAATAATGAAAACACTTTTAAAAACAGATATGGAAAGTACAATCCAAACAAATCAACCAAACCGAAACAGTTGTTTAACCATGAATCGCAGATACACAATGGTTACGCCTGGATCCCCCAGGAAACAATCCGTATCCGTAAACTTTCTCAGCCCTGCGAGTTACGCCATGATGACGAGTAGAATGCAGGATACACAATGGTTACGCCAGGATCCCCCAGGAAACAATCCGTACCCCTAGGCAAGACTCAGCCAGGCACTTGCGCTACTCTTCGCGACCTACACAGATTGCAGGATACACAATGGTTACGCCTGGATCCCCCAGGAAACAATACGTACCCGTAGGCAAGACTCAGCCAGGCAGTTGCGCTATGTAGTCGCGACATAAGACCACGGGGATCGCCGTGGAAATCGATGGACACTCGAGTATCATATCCGGAAAACCCAAATCAAAGAGAGAGAATAATATCGATATAATGAATCCACAGTGTGGCCACAAAGCGGATATCAAGCAGAAGGAACTTTCCATATCTTTACTTCGAAAATATGTATCATATAGTACCCTTCAAAATCACTTTCAAATATCATACTTATATAAAGTCCATTTTATATAAGATTTCATTTCAAATCAAATACTTTTCAAAATACTAGTATATCAAATCACACTTATATACATTTCGATTATATAGGATTTCACTTTTCAAAATTTGGGTACCCTTTCAAATCAACAGTTCCAATTCAACAGTTTACTTATACAAATCATTTTTATATAAGTTCGATAGCTCCCAAATCAAGTATTTAATAAAACAAGGTTCTAAATTTCAAACCATTTCGATATCAAATAAATTTTTAAAACTATATATGATGTCACCAAATCATTTCTTTCAAGTTATACATATTCAGTTTCAAAATTTCTTAAAACAATAGGTTTAGAAAATAATCCAAATTTCCAAATCAACAAAATTTAAGTCAAATAAATCCATTTCCATTTCAAACATGTATTCACTTCAAAAGTCATAATACTTTCAAAGTTATGAATCTTTCGAAACTAAAATACTTGAAATCATTACACTTTGAAAATCATAACATTTAGACATCATGCATTTGAAATCATAAAACATACCCTTAATTCTTTTCATTTCAATTTTTTTTCAATTAAACCAAAATCTAAAATTTTCAATTTTAATTCAATTCAAACCATCAGTTTCAATTTAGTTTTCCAACAAAACCATTTCAAATATTATCAATTTCAAATACACATTTGATTTACAAAATAAACTATTAAATCTTAAATATGTTTCAAGGCTTAAATATACCATATTTCAAAAATAAATTTCATAATTTCATATATCTCAAATTTTACTTCATTATTACTTAGATATGTCATTATTTCGCAACATTACATTCGATCACTCGCTTGATCACACAAGCTCGCTTTCGAACTAGTATTGTCCATTCGACTTCCCTAATGCGGACTTCGATATGGTTTCTTCACTAGAAGCCATCAGTCTCCTTGCATAGCAATATACTATGATAGAGAATTCTAGAATCAAGCCCAAAATCCATATCAAATGTTCGCCATCAAGAATCAAATGAAAAATCCTAACATGAACTGGTGTAATTCACCTCGAACTTGTGTACTCAAACTTGGATCAAATTAATTATGCGAATAAAACAACGTACGTACAACTTATGTAACTATTCCAACTTGTTAAATAAATAGTTTTATAAAGATGTTACTAAGTTAAAACATTTAAAACCAAAATTTTCTCAAACATTTGATGACTAATTTTTATCCAAAACATTTCAAAACTAAATTTCATATTAGTATAATTCAAAATAGTCTTATTTATTTACTTAACAAAACAATTTCAACTTATAAAAAAAAACCATATTATTTCATACTTGAAACATACAAACTAAACTTATATTCTTTATCAAATACCTTATACCTTTCAAAAAAAAATTTAGCTTTGAAAAAATTAACCTTGATTTGGAAGTGCTCGAATCTTAAAATAGTCGAAGAAGTCATATTTTCAATCCAAGAGTTGAAAATCAACACTAAATCAGCAAATCAATTTCAAAAGTTAGGTTTCAAAATCTGAAACTCGAGAACTGAACACCGGCTTACTTTAAATCTTTTCAAATATATATACATATACGGATCTATCTTTCGAATATCAAACCATACTTTGAAATCTGAAATCAAAATTGGTTTCACGAAATCACTCGCACAGCAAAGCTACTAGAGTGGCCTCTCCCTCACTCGGAAACTCGAAAATCAATGTCGATGATGCATGCATTCGTCATCGAAATTATTTTCCAGCGACATAAGTGAGTTCTGGACTTCAATTAACTTTGAAAAACTTCTTTGAAATTCCTTCGAAATCATTGAAATTCATTCGAATACATTTGAAACATTTCTTATTTGAAAAAAAAAATATCTTTAAATCATATTATTATTATATATTTTCCAAAATCTTAAAACCGATTTCAAAACACCGGAATTCGATTGCTCGAAATTCAAATTCAAAACCCTTCAGTTATAAATCATTTTTGTATAAATCAAGTTCTTATAAAATTTTCAAAATTTCAAATTCTTTCAAAATTTAAAATTGTCATTTTGAAAGGTATATAGTCCTTATCGAAAACATTTCACTTTTATATATAAAAATATGGCCATCCTTAATAATTTCGATGTATGCACAATTTCAAAATACAACCAAATACAAATTTCCAAAGGATGATTCAGGGAAGGATTTCAAACAAACAAAGATTCAAAATTAGAGGGACTCTAATCAAATAGAGTTCTAGTTCGAAGATAAACTCAAACGAAGATGAGATAATTTAATTACCAAATAGAGGATAGATAAGCCTATATAAATCGCGGGCGAACTTAACCGGTCACCCGAGACTTTAGGAATATATTCAATACAGAAATCTAAGGCAAATCGACCTTCGATCGCCAGAGAATAGAATCCGGGTAGAGCAGGAGATAGATAGCATCGACATCAGAGGATAAAAAAATCTTCAGTGAATCAATGCCAATTGTAAAGGAGTTTCACCCCTTTACAAATCATTCAAAGATTTACGGAATCATCGCTCTTTAGAGAGGTCATTCCAAAGTAGAGTTACAAATGCTCCAAAATTAAAAGGAAAAATGGGGAAAACAAGACTGGATTCCAGAACAAGTGGGAGTGTTCCAAAGTTCAAGGAATCCTAGTCGATAAGAATCTTAACCAAAAGATTTCTAACAAGGTGGATAACGAAGAGATGAAGTTTAGAAAATCTTGATTTCAAAATAAGAAAATTTTTATACCAAAATAATCTTTGAAAATCCTTTAAAAATCTTTTTTAAAAATCGTTTTATACTTCGAAAATACGTTCTCTCACAAAGAAAGGATCCTGAGATTGATTTCACTCATTCTAGGGTATTTCTACCCTATCTCTAATGAGTTTTTGCTCCGCAGGCTAAGGTTTGCCTAAAAACCTAAGCTCTAATACCAACTGTAACAACCCGATATTTTTCAGCCATTCGCATCCGCACATGTCGGACTTTAATTGCTCAAAATACCGCGTTGTAAATAAATTTGGAGCAAATGAAATACAATCACAGAATCACAGACATAGAACAAACAGAATACCTTGCAGCGGAATATAAAATACATAGTAGTTCATGAAGCTACTACGGCAGAGTCTCAAACCAAATACATAATACAGTCTGAAAACAACATAATAGAAATCCCAAATACATAGAAGTTCACTAATACATGAGATAAACTAGAATAGCTGAAACAGAAAGTAGGTATAAATGTAGATATGCAGAAACTCCAGCAAAGACCAGCTCCAAAAAGAGAATCCAAAGCTGTGAATACTCAGGATGACCCGAGCGTAAAGTAAAACACAAAACACTCGAGTCAGGACAATATATACTTATATAATGTAAACCAACTCAAGTGAACTGTAGTAGAAATGCACAATAACTTAAAGGATGCTTGGCATCACCCATCCTTTAAGAATCAGTTAAACTATAAATTAATTACATCCCGTGGTTAAAATTTCAAAATGGTATTTTATACTTCAAAATCAAATGTAATTTCAAAATTCAATATCAATCAAAATATCATATCTTCCAAACCACATTCATTTTTATTTAATTTAAATACCATTACAAAACACATTTCAAAATAGTTTATATTTCGAAACAAATTACTTCATTTTAAAGCATAAAAATGAAGTTATTATATTTAACAATTAAATTATTAAATTTACAAAATTTTAGTCTTTCAAAATTCGTTTATCCTCTTAATTTATTAAAACAGATGAAAATTCAACTTTCGCAGCATTTAGAAATTGCTACAGAAAGTTACATTCAAAACAGTTCAATTTAACAAAAGATAGCTTTTAAAAATGCTGTAATAGGGTTACATTAGTTTCAAATAAAACTTAGTTAAAGTCAACAATTATAGCATTTACAAAAATGCTATAATAACCTTTAATTAAACTTAGCCATTTGGTTCATTATTATCAACTACAGATTTTACAAATGCTGTATTATCATTTACATTAGAATTAATAGCATTTCAGAAATGCAGTTAATTAACTTCAAGTATTTAATATCATTTCACAAAAAATTATATTTTTATTTAAATCATCTTTAGCTTATAAAATCATATAATTTCACTTTCAAAACAGTCATTCAAATACCCTTATATTCATGATTTTATAAAGTTAAATCTCCATTCAAAAATCAAAATTTAATAATAATTCACTTATTAAATTCCAACATTAAATTTTAAATTCATTAAATTAAATTTAACTTAACATTTAAGTTTAAAATTTTCAAACATAACTTAATTTCATTTTTATTTACCTAACTTAAAATTCACTTTTAAGCCAAATTCACAAATTTCCAATTTTAGTTATATTTCCAAATTTCAACCTAAATATTCATTCATTTCACATCTTAGCTTTATTCAAAAATCATTGATATATTATAAAATCATTTTTAAATTCATTTAATTCAAAATATCATAAATTTATCATATTTTCATATTTAATTTAAATTCCATTTATCACCAAATTCTAGTTTCCAAAATAACTTACATTCCAAATTTTCTAACTTTACCATTTATTTATTTCACTTATAAATTTTCAGAAAATCAATAATGCTTTACAAAAATCATTTTTAATCAAATTTAAATCAAAATATTATAATATTTACATTTCTAAAATAATTAAAAATTATAGAAAAACATATTTTAACAACGGGTCTGTATTTCATTTTCTAGCCTAGATGAAGTGATACGGGTAATATATCATTTCAACCCGTAATTTACAAAGAAAACCGGGTTTGATCATTTCAAACCCGCAATCCCAAGTAAAAGAAAATAAATGAAAATCATTCAGGCCTATCGTTTCAGCCCATAACGATTTTCTCCTATTCTAAATTCCGTTCGGGTATGTATCATTTCAACCCATAGTGATTCTAGTCTACAGGGAACTTGCAGTGTGATAAATTGATGAAAATAACAGAATAGCATGAAATAACAGTAACATATGGTATAACAAGTGTAAATATAGGTGTGAACTTCATATGAATGTAATATAGCAGTTATAACAGGATGATATGCATTTACAGATTCAGGTGATGTCAGTTTATCACTACATAAGTACATATTAGTCTGGTGAGATTTACTCACTGTTTTGAGCTGATGACACAACAACGAATTGCACAACGGGATCTACACAAGCACAAAAGCACGATACAAATACGAAATGGAGGAGCCAAGGATTAATTCCCTTCAATACAAATCAAACAAACAATATAATAATTAGACCAAAAATACGATAAACGATCCTAGAAATTAAGGAACAACAATTAATCAAACACTTGCACTTGCTTCCACCATCACTATGCTCAGCCTATAGGGTGATAAGGTACTGCCATGGGGTGTATTTGGTCAGGTATGGGTCATATATGGTCGGCCTAGCAAGGGTAGTGAAGGTATGGAAGTTGCTATGTATGAAAATACAAGTACAATGCAAACAAGTGGATTTTTGTGCAATTTCAAGCATCGGGCAAGGTTACAAATGGCATGGCCAGACTCGCTGGAGGCTAGGAGATGGTGTGGCAGTGGTTTTGGTTTAGGTATGAGCTGGAGAAGGTGGTGAAAAGGGCGGCTAAGGGTGTGGTGAAGTGGTGGAAGTTACAAGGTGTGAATACAAAGGGTTTAAGGCAAATAAGTGGCTTTTGTGCAACCATGGCTCAACCAAAGGACCATTGGGCTCGGCCCCTACAAGGCAAAGGTCAGGTGGGGTCTGGAGTGTCGGCCAAAGGTGGTGGAGGGAATGGTGGCGGGGGCCAAGGAGGTGGTTTAGGTGAAAAATGAAGGGTATGTGCATAAATGGTTCGGCTAGGCTGAACAAGTGGAGTGTTTGCATAAACTTTGGTGGATCTAGTCATAGATGACCACGGCATGGCTTGGTCAGTGGGCTGGAGCAGATGGTGACCTGATGTGGTGATGGTGGAGGCGGCTATGGTGGTGGAGGAGCAAGGCCGAACCTATGATGAAGAAGAACAAGTGTAAAAACCATGAATTCAAGCATAAACAAATGGAAAAAAGGAAATAAAGTTTACCAAAATTTCTTCAAAAGCTATGGCCTAAATTTTCTGAGGAAGTGAGAGAAAAATGAAGTAAGTGAATGAGAAATGAGGGTGGCAGCTGAAAGAATGAAGAGATATGGCCATTTGAGTGAAAAGAAACGTTAAAATGTGAAAAGGTGGGAAAATCAAAAGGCATAGGAAACAAAAGGTCACAAACCCTTTCAATTTACCTTTTATTATTTATATAAATTTATGTAGCTAAAATAATAATAATATCAGATAATATTTCGAAATTTTCAACCAATATACAAATATATATAATATTTATCAATTATGTAAAGTAAAATTAAGGAAAATAGTTAAAACAGTGAACTAGACTAGCAAAATTTGAAGTTAAATGAAATAATTTTTAGAAAATTCATATAAGCTTGTAAAGTATTTTTAAACATAAATAATAACATAAAATACAAATATATTCACAAAATAAATATTTAAAATTTAATTTAAATATAAAATTATAGTGCAGAAAATAGTAGAAAATGGGAAAACAGCCCTTAAAAATAGGAAATCAACACAGTAATTTTTAGAAAAATTCTGTTGTTATTTTAAAAATATTTAGAGATGAATTTTCACAAATAAAACAAATTTAAAATAAAATAAAGAAATTTAAAAATGAAGAAAATGGCAGAAAATTAGAAAATAGCCTTTAAAAATAGGAAATAAATACGGTAAATTTTGGAAAAATTATATTATCATTTTAAAAATGTTTAGAAATGATATCACACAAATTAAAAAAAATTAAAATAATTTCAAAATGAAATAAAGTCAAATTTAAATATATAGTCAAAATCTAGGGTTGTTACACTATTTTTATAAATCATAATGAAATAATTATATAAAAATTTGAGATCTTTAATTTCAAGGTTTTTTTTAATGAATGCTTTCTGAGATATGTTTTCTTTAGGTATCTTTTGAGATATATTTTTTAATGAATTAAATGTAGGTAAAAAAATAGTTAAATTTATGATATGTTCATTGATTATTTTGCTTTTATTTTTTTTGTGAAATTTCCTTTTTTATAAATGTTGAAAGTCAACCATTTGAGCACGTACTTTTGAGTAATGTTATAGTTGAGTAGACTGTATTAAATAAAAAGTTTAGCTTGATGTCTATAGTTTAATGATAAAATCATTGAGTAAGATCTGAACTTACTAATAATTTTGTTATTTTCTTAACAAAAAGATGGTTTTTATCTTTTTTTCAATTGATGGCAGCTAAATCAGAGTTTCATTTAAATTTCATCCTTGTATCATCCCGCCATTGGATTAATTATATTTAAATTGTTACAATATATATGTGAATTATTAGGGTGAATATGACGAATATGCTAGATGTCACATGGGCATTATTGTAATCTTTCTACCATAAGCCTATAAATAGAGCTTCGTTGTATTGTATGTTTATACCTATAATGAATAAAATATCCCATCTCTCTTTCTCTAATGGCTTCTTATCTTTTTTTATATCTTACGACATGTTATCAGCAGGATCTCTAAACCAAAATTATAGATAAAGTTATGATAATTTAGAAGATCAGATCCATCCTTTTTCATGTAAAACTATCTCTTTCTCTTATTCAATTAATGAAATCGGTATTACTTTGGAGATTACTTATTTTACATTTCTTCTAATTGAAATCAATATTGTTTATTCTTTTAAAATTTGTATTTGATCAATAATTCATTTTGAATTGATTAAAAATTTCTAACAAGTGGTATTAGAGCCACTCATCATTGATTTCATTTATAATCTTTAATTTTTATGTTTGAGTAAGTTTTGATTGGATCTTGTTTATAAGTCATTGAATTATATAATACCTTACTCAAATTATAGATTTGCATGATCTGTGTATGGAAGATTTTTTTTGTGATATTTTTGGATTTGTCTTGTTCCAAAGTTGTTTTTTCCTAAATTAAAAGATTGAAAAACTATTTTGATGTCGAAAGAAAGATCGAAATGATATATGGTTTATGTAATAAATAAAATTTTGAAATGTTATTATATTTTGGGAAATAATCTTAATTCCCTAAATTTCGAAAATAACTTGCGTTAATTTAAAGATCTACATGTTTATTTTGATATATATGGTAAAAAAATCATGGAGTTATATTTTGGATCTGAGAGGTATAATTATTTTATTTATGTTTATGAATGATATGGACAGAGCTACATAATTTAGAACTACTTATGTAAGAGAATATAAAATTTTGGTTTACGATTATATTATTTTAATCAAATTTTGATTAAGCATTATATATAAATGGTATTTTGGTTATTTTAGAAAAAAATTATATTATCGAGTAAAATTGTAGCTAGATCTGAGATGAAGTTTTGTTACTTCACGTAATGTTTGTTCAATTGATTCATATATTTGTAAAGAAATCATTTTTTGTGACAATAGTTTATATTTTAGACCAAGTAATGGTTAGTTACATTCTTTTTTATCATAAACACATTAAGAGTGGTCATTATGGTAATAAATTAAATTACCATATTATCATAAATGCATTAAATGCATTAGTTATATAAATTAAATGATGTTGTATGTTTATGTTTGGAATAAGAATAAACATATGATTTATTATTTGATGTATTTATTTGGAAAGCAATGTATGATAGTGGAAGAAATATGTTTGAAAAACAACTTGAAGTTGTGAGACTCGAAGTCTTGAATTATGCAAAAATTTATTGATAAAGTTTATAAAATTGATGTCTTATCAATATTTATTTTTAATCAGCAAAATATATAAGCATTCAAACTAGAAGCTTGCAAAAACTGTGAGACATTGAAGTTTATTGTCAATTAATGAACTTCAAATGGTTCGTTAATTAGAAACCTGAAGTTTTCTTAAAACCGTGTGAAATGATAATATTGTACTTCTTGAAGAAGTTAAAATGTATAAACATATCTTTATATAAGATTATGATAGTACATTCAATAGATTTCATAAATCACCAAATGAGTTAGATCTTACATATTATATTGATAAAATATTCAGAAGATATTCTACCACATGACATTTCAAACATCCCCCGGTCGAAAATTAGTTATTAATTGAGCCTCGAAAAGGGACTTTCATTATTATAAGGTATGAATTCAAATCAGGTTTTAATTCATATCTCTCCTATTTCATTTCAGTTTATATGTTTTAGTTAGTTGAAGCAGTTTTCCCTATTGTTTACTTCCAATTATGGAAAATCATACATGGCAATTTAAAATATATTTTTAACAATGCAAAGTCTAATTTCATGTCAATATGTGTAGCTTCGATTTAGTTAGTCGCTTTGCTACTTTCTTATTGATATATTGTAACATTCCCAGATATAGCCAAGTTGATTTGGAAATTAATTTAATTTTTTTAATTAAATTGAGAATTTTTGGTAAATTGATAAAAAAATTCAAGATAAATAAAATTTTTAGATTATGAATATAATTTAGGTTTGAAGTTTAAGAATAAATATTTTAGAAATAAAATTGGATTAAATTGAAATAAAAATATATATGTATGATTATTTATTGTTTTCAATTCATTTTCTTTATAAATTGTACAAGTATAAGCAATTGAAAAAAATAAATGTGTATATATATATATATATATGTTAAGATTCGATGTGCAAAACAATTGAGATAAAAATTCATTTGTGCAAATGAAAATATATATATATATATATATAAAGATAAAAACATAATCATATGATAAGTTATAAAAAATAAGACACAAAAACGTAAATTTATTAATTTAAGGGTTCGTAAACATAATTTAAAAATGTATTAAAGAGGGATATAAACACAATTTAGTTTACATGTGAACATTTGTAAGATAATTAACATACGAATATTACAAGTGTAATGAAAGTGGACAAGTGGCAAAAGAAAACTATTTTGTTTTGAATCAAAAAAATTTGTAAACATGCATAGGAAAGAAAAAATTAGAAGCCAGGCCGTTCTATTCTTCTCAAAAATTCTCATGCCTGAGAAAACAGAATTTCAAAATCCTCTTCAAAAAAATCTAAATTTGAAATCAAATCTTCTTTAGTCTTTAACCTGCAAACTAAATTCTAAGAGAAAAAACAGAAATCAAAGTCAGGATGTTTAAAATCAAAGCAAAAGTAAATCATTTAAAACCTGAGAAACAGATTTGGCAAATAAAAGGAGAAATTGGAAAGTTAGAAACACAAATTCAAAACCTGGAAGTTTCAAATCTAGGGCAAAATAAAAGGAATTCATCAATCAAAATCACAAGCTCCAGTGGTTCAAAGATCAACAAATTCTCAGTATATAAGTCTATTTCAAAACATGTTCCTCTATATTCAAACTTCATTCAGGTGAGTAAACTTATTGTTTTACCTGAGATCTGCTTGAACAATCTAGTTTGCATGTGTTTATCTTGAAAGTTATATTGTGATATGGCTATATGTTATGCCTGTGTGTATATATAATTTGTGTACATGTCTGTGGTAACAGGAAATAAGGCCTCTATTATAAAAATACATGTAACAACCGTGATTTTATTATCGTCGTAATAAATATTTCAAAATAGCAGTAAAGACCGTGATTTTTGGATTACTGTCGGAGTAAATATTTTAAATGGAAATTTAAAATTAAAATTTAAAATATTAAATAAATTTGCGATGCAAAAGTTCTACAAAGTCAGTAAATGCTTCTAGTAGTGAACGTTGAAAGTGTAGTTCAATTCCCTCTTCACGTGTAAATAGAACAAGTCCATTTCAAAAACAATTATGAGCCATTTGAAAGTAAATATTGAAATTGCTGTCATCATTAATGTGTGAGAACTTCTTTTCCTTTATCCACATATCCTCTTCAATGCAATTGTACACCCATACCACTCCCAGCTTCACTTCTTGGACTTGTGAAAAATAAAAAGAGAATAGTAGCTACATCTCACTTCCAAATAGCACTGCAATGTTCATCTACATTCATTCTTTTTCAAGTTACTCGGCAAGAATTTTAATGGCGGTTCAACTCCTTTGATCTGGGTTACTAGCTGTTTCTAAGCGAATTTAAGGTGAGTTCAATACTCAAATCTCTAGTTTATACTCTGTACCATCTAAGTGTAAAAACCTTGTTACTCTGATTGTTTTCATTTCCTCCTTTGCATGCGTGCTAGTATGCCTGAGTAAACCATAGTCAGATTTCTTTTCTGGTTTAAACTCTGTTTTATGCATCCAGTTAGCTAACAAATTACAGTTACTACATATGCATGAAAACTTTATACACTTGCCGACCAAAAATGCTTCACGTTATGGGTTGCTTGTGTACTTGGATTTTCTGAATATAGGAGAAAACTTTACTCATATTTAAAATTTTGCGTATACTAGAATCAGGTTCTAGGACTTTGGATTTTATTTCGAAGTGTGCATATTTATATATAGGTTACTGTCACTTAATATTGAAGTCTTTCTACACGCGTGGCCTTCTGTAGATGTTATAGTGCTTTGAGTCATATACTTGATACTTGCTTTGCCTCTGCACTTGAATTATGATTAGTATGTTGCGTGCATCAACTCGTTCCTTCGCACGTCATTAAATTTTACCTGTCACGTAGGGGTCTAGGCTCGCATGTATCGGTGTAAATCTAGTTCCAGTGATTTTATACTTCCTTTAGCATGCGTGCAGATTGTTTTGTCTGCACATGTATTATGCGTATACGAGAGTCCCAGGTCAATTTAGTTATCTAAGAATAGGTGAGTGCTACAAGAAGTTTATATATATAACATTGCTCCGGTACATAATTATAATCTTCCTATTTTGTACGTGTGTACCTGCATTATATAAATTATTGAGTATGTGTTCTATCCTTAGGCTATGCACGAAAAAATAAGGAAAAAAAGAAAAAAGAAAAGTTAGTCTTGTTTTCTTGCTTGTGGCAGTGCGTGTTCATGCATGCAAAGAGATTATATTTTGCAAGATTTTGAACATGCACTTGTAGTTTACTTGATTTTTCTCTGTTGCACTTCACGTGAGTTAGGCATTCATTTTGTGATTTTGAAAAGTGATAAATATGTAGCCTGGTTAGTTTTAAAGTTTTGTTCAATGGTTTATAATTTCATCCAACATAATGTGTTCAAGCCACCTAAAGTTACATTGATTTCGTGCAGATACATAGTGATGGCATCATTTTGGATGTTATTGCCAAACTATCTGATATTTTAATCAATTTATAGCAATAAGGCAATCTGATGAAAACTTTTCTTTGAACCGGTGTACGTTTTTAAAACATATTTTTGCTCCGTTATTTTTATAACGAAATTATTACACCGGTGCTATATTTTTGAAGCGCGGTGTTTTGGTAACATTTTCGATGAACGAAAATTCACGGTTATTTTAACGTCGGTAACTGTTAATTTAAAGTGACTTTTCAAGCGGTTATCCCACAACACTGATTTGGTATCCGTTTTTAACGGTGTTTTGTGAAGCGCAATTTCCTCTTAGAAATTGCTACAGATGTTACTGTTTTAATCACGTGTTTTAAAAATCGTTTTAAATTAAAATTGTTTTCAAAATTTTTATAGTTTACGCTTTCAAAAGAATGAGGAAGTGATTTAAACGCTTCAGCAAAATTGAGGACTATGAACCCTTACTTTTACTGATTCGCTTAATTCCAGACTTGTCCGTTTGAAAACGTAAAATGTTATATTTACAAAATACACAATTTTGCACTTTCAAGGAAACGATAAAGAGATTTAAACGATTTAGCAAAAGTGCGGAGTATGGAACCACACTTTTACTATTTCGGTTAATTCCGGAACCGTTAATTGAAACATCTATTGTTTGATGATTTTGATGATTTTGTTGGGCTTTTGAGTCACTCTGCTGGACCTTCGGGTCATTTGTTGGACCTTCGAGTCATCTGATGGACCTTTGGGTCAATTACCAGTACTAGACCTTCGGGTCACTCTGCGGACCTTCAGGTCATCTGATGGGCACCAAAATTTATAGTACTTGGTAGGCTTCGGCCATCTAAGATGCACGTGCGGCGTAGCTAAAACTCGCCATCTGTTGGGATCGATCCATCTTTTATGTTGATTTTCTAGTTATCTTACTTTTATTTCTAGATTTTGTGACTGTTGATTTGTCTAGTTATCTTAATTGATTTCTAGATTTTTGTGTGCAGCTGCTTTGAATTCAATTGTGAATTTGGAAGTGGATTTTAATGATGTTTAATGGGATTTCTGCCTTTAAACTATGTTGATTACTCTGTTGTATAGTCTCTTCCGAGACTATAATTTTGTGTATAGTCTCTTCCGAGATTATAATTTTGTGTACAGTCTCTTCTGAGATTTTAATTTTGTGTACAGTCTCATCCGAGATTATAATTTTGTGTACAGTCTCATCCGAGATTATAAATTTGCATATCGCTGTTTTGAATTCAATTGGGAATTTAAAAGCTGATTTTAATGGAGTTTAAATTGAGATTTCTTCATTTAAACTATGGTGATTATTTGTGCTGAATAGTCTCATTCGAGGTTATTGATTTTGATGGAGTTTGATGTGATTTCTTAATTTAATCTTTGTCGATTTCTTAGGTTGAATAGTCTCATTCGAAACTACTATTATTTTTCTTGATGTTGTTTATGATGCATTCACATCTAAGTTTAAATTAGACTGATCCGTTTATTATTTTCTTTTACATAACACTCGGGTCAGACCGAGTTATTTCAGGATATTCGCTATCTCTGATTCTGTTGTAGCTTCATCTTTTGGGATTTCACTTCATCTTTTGTCTAGGCTTCGTGGTGTTACTTTGGTTGTTTTGAATCTAGTCTCGCATATGTTGATATCTATGTATTTGTACATTTGGTTCTTATGAACTATCGATTGTTGTAGCATGTACTCCAGACTTCCCTTCCGCTATATATCTGATATTTCTGTTCTGATGTGATTATACTATCAGTGTTGTTGTTGTTATGAGTTGTTCTGGATTTTTCTTTAGCCACTGCAGTTTCATTTTAGATTTGGATTGAATTTATATCTTTGGGAATAATATTCACAACTCCTATCGATGTAATCAATACTCGTCTAAGGCATAACTTACAGATGGTCGCTTCTAACAAGCCTTATTCTTCGCAATAGCAGATGTTATTCCTTATAATAAACTTTATTATTGTGAACATAGAGGTGGGGCGTCACAGCTTCGTACCAGAGCGAGGTTCAGAACAAATTATAATAAACACAGAATAGAAGTAGGATGGAATATGTGTTGCAACTATTCAAGGGTTTTGTTCGTGCCTTTGTAATCGATTCCTTCGTGTTCTTAAACTTTCATCCTCTCTAACAAGTTGGAATATGCCTAGGAATATATTTCATATCCCCGTAGTATTCCATTTGTTAAATTCCTTTTCAATCTTAGGATTGTAGAAGGTCGTTAGGTTTCTGATTGTCTTACGGCTCCTATGGGTTTCAAATCCGAGAAGCTTAATGTTGCCAAAGCTTATGGTGATTCTTCTCATCCAAAGATTTTATTCCTTTTGTTTTGGAAGGTTTTATTTTATTTTATTTTGTGGCCGTTCTATTAGAGTTCTTTTAGATACAGATGCATCGCCTTCATTCGTGTCGAAGGAGCTTATTGATGTTTTTCCTTTGGTTGTTGTTAGTTTTGCGACCCTTTGAGGATGGTGAATCCTATTTGTGGATTTTCTACTCTTGATTTGTTGTGTATTGATGTTGAGATTATTCTTTGTGGTTTCTCCTTTCATGCGAATCTGCGTGTTATGGATCATCTTTGTTTTGATATGATTTTGGGAATGGATTGGCTCGTCCGTTATGAAGTTCAATCCTATGTCTCGAAAGAACTTTATACCTCAAGCATCCCGAAGCTATCGAGCAGTTATCTATCATATTTCGAATGCTATCATTTCTTCCTTCGAGTCGGAGGCTGTTATAGCTAGATATTCCAGTTGTTTGTGATTTTTCTGATGTCTTCGAGCCTATTTCGAGTTTGCCGTCGAAGAGGGAAATTGAATTCCGTATGGGTCTTATCTCTGGTGCTCATCCTATCAGTCGTCCTTCGACAAGGATGTCTGTTAAGGAAAATGAGGAACTCAAGCATCAATTATCTGAGTTGGAAGCCAAATTTTTATTCGCTCTAGCTCATTTCCTTGGGGCGCCGCCATTGTCTTTGTTAAGAAGCCAGATGGTACTCTTAGGCTTGCATTAATGATCGTAAGCTTAATGAGCTCACTATCAAAAATAGGTATCCATTACCTAGGATCGACGACATGTTCGATCAGTTCAGTGGCGCTAAGCTCTTCTCCCAACTCGACCTTACCACCGGATTTCATTTGGCTACGAGTTGCAAAGTTAGCATTCCTTTCATCGCATTCCGCACTCATTATGATTATTATGAATGACTTATTGTGTCATTCAGTTTGCCTAGCTTATTTCATCCATTTTATGAATCGAGTATTGTACGAATATCTCGATGACTCCATTTGTGTATTTCTTATTTTAGGCGAAAACAGCAATTTAAAAGTTTGCAAATCTTTTTCTTATTATTTAATTTACAAGTATAATTGGATTTATGTTTATCATATGGAAGATGATTTTGTGATTGTATTGCTCATTGAGTGCTTTAAGAATTCTGGTCGATGCGCTTGATCAACGTTATCGATAGGAATCTCCTAAACGCTTTGATGAGACAATTTGACACAATAAATTGACCTATAAAATGCAAATTTTTCTAGAAAATGATTTCATAAAGATAATTGAAATTTTGAAAGTTTTATCTTTTCAGGAAAGTAGATTATTTAAAAGAACTCTTTTCCGATACCCTTATCTTTGTGGTTCCTGAAGGGAACCAAGATTTCATTATTTGTACCAATACTAGCCGTATTGGTTTCGGTGTTGTTCTCGTGCAAAAAGGATAGAGTAGTTGCCTATGCTTTTAGACAACTAAAGCCTTACGAGATTCGTTATGCTACCCATGATTTGGAGTTAGCCACCATAGTCTTTGCTCTAAAGATTTGTCAACATTAATTATTGGGCGAGCGTATTGTTCTCTTCACTGATCAGAAATCTCTGAAGTATCTATTTACTCAGAAAGAACTTATTATGAGGCAACAGCGTTGGCTCAAATTTCTTTCTTCATATGATTTCGATATTCAGTATACCCTTGGTAAGGGTAATTGAGTTGCTGATGCGCTTAGTCGCAAGCAGCAAGTAGTTGTTTCCATGATGCTAGAGAGTGGAATATGTTGGAAGCTTTATCTCTTTGTGATATTAGAGACGATCCTTCAGTTTCTAATTTTCCCATGCTTTTATTTAGCATGGAAGCTCATCCTAGTTTATTGGATCGTGTTGCCGATGCTCAGAAACAAGATCCAAATATCTCTTGTGTTATCCAAAGTTGTGAATCGGAATCCCGAAGTGATGATCTAAGGGATTTCGATATTGATGTTCATGGTTGTATTTGAAAGAAGGGTGGGTTGATCGTGCCTAGTGTTTCTAATTTTAGAAACGACATTCTTGAGGACTGTCATCGTTCTAAGTATACTATCCATTCGGGTAGTAGTATGATGTATGCTGTTATGAAACGCTTATACTTTTGAGAAGGTATGAAGTGTGATGTTGCAAGTTATGTGAGTCGTCGCATGACTTGTCAACTTATTAAAGCTGAACACCATCGTCCTAGTGGTCTTTTGCATTCTCTTCAGATTCCATTTTGGAAATGGGATCAAATTTCTATGGACTTTATTGATGGTCTACCTCGTTCGAGGTCGGGCCATACTAGTATTTGGGTGATTGTTGACCGATTGACCAAATCATCCCATTTTATTTCTATCAAGTCCAATCGGACTGCTTCTTGTCATTGGTGGTAGTTGAGAAGACCACATATCTCTTGTTGAATTTTCTTATAATAACAGTTTTCAATCCAGTATCGGTACGGCTCCTCTCTGAGCTCTTTAAGAAAGACCGTGCCGATCACCATTTTGTTGGTTGGAATCCAGGGAAAAAGTTAGTTCTCGACCGCGATTATATTCGTGTATCTTCTGAGAAGATTGATATTATCAGACAGAGAATCAAAGAGGCTTAGATAGGCAGAAATCTTATGTTGATCATCATAGGAAGCCTTTGAAATTTTCTGTTGGCGATCATGTATTCATTCGTGTTTCTCCGATGAAGGGTGTGGTGCGTTTTAGTAGCTCCGGGAAATTCTCTCCTCGTTATATTGGACCGTTTCCTATTACGGAACGCATTGGCCCAGCTGCTTATCGTGTATCGCTACCTATTCAGTTTTCGGGAATCCATGACATATTTCATGTATCCCAGCTCGTTAATACCTTCGAGATTCAGATTCTGTTATTAATCCTTATATGTTGCAAGATCTTGAGATCTCACCCGACTTGTCTATGGTGCAAATTCCTATTCGTGTGCTAGCTTCGGAGGTTAAATGCCTTCGGAATAAAGAAGTCCCGCTTGTGAAAATTCAATGGTCCGCAAATCCTAAAGGTTGCACTTGGGAAACCAGAGAATTGATCGAGCGTTCTTATACCGGTTTTTTCTCCTCTTCGGGTGGGGGTGAGCATTCATATCCATCTTTTCTATTTTGAACCTTTATCGTAATGAATTACTTGGGTTATCGACTACTTCTAGTATGAAAATTGCGGGGATGCAATTTTTATAGGGGGAGTCTGTAACAACCGTGATTTCATTACTGTCGTAATAAATATTTCAAAATAGCAGTAACGACCGTGATTTTTGAATTACTTTCGGAGTAAATATTTTTAAATGAAAATTTTAAATTGAAATTTTAAATATTTAATAAATTTGCGATGCAAAAATTCTGCAAAGTCAGTAAATGCTCCTAGTAGTGAACGTTGAAAGTGTAGTTCAATTCCTTATTCACGTGTAGATGGAACAAGTCCATTTCAAAAACAATTATGAGCCATTTGAAAGCAAATATTGAAATTGCTGTCATCATTAATGCGTGCGTACTTCTTTTCCTTTGTGCACATCTCCTCTTCAATGCAATTGTACCCCTAAACCACTTCCAGCATCATTTCTTTGACTTGTGAAAAATAGAAAGAGAGTAGTAGCTACATCTCACTTCTAAGTACCACTGCAATGTTCATCTACATTCATTCTTTTTCAAGTTACTCGGCAAGAATTTTAATGGCGGTTCAACTCCTTTGATCTGGGTTACTAGCTGTTTCTAAGTGAATTTAAGGTGAGTTCAATACTCAAATCTCTAGTTTATACTCTGTACCATCTAAGTGTAAAAACCTTGTTACTCTGATTGTTTTCATTTCCTCCTTTGCATGCGTGCTAGTATGCCTGAGTAAACCATAGTCAGATTTCTTTTCTGGTTTAAACTCTGTTTTATGCATCCAGTTAGCTAACAAATTACAGTTACTACATATGCATGAAAACTTTATACACTTGCCGACCAAAAATGCTTCACGTTATGGGTTGCTTGTGTACTTGGATTTTTTGAATATAGGAGAAAACTTTACTCATATTTAAAATTTTGCTTATAATAGAATCAGGTTCTAGGCCTTTGGATTTTATTTCAATGTGTCCATATTTATATATAAGTTGTTATCACTTAATATTGAAGTGTGTCTACAGGCGTGGCCTTCTGTAGATGTTATAGTGCTTTGAGTCATATAGTTGACACTTGCTTTGCCTCTGCACTTGAATTATTGATTAGTATGTTGCGTGCATCAACTCGTTCCTTCGCACGTCATTAAATTTTACCTGTCACGTAGGGGTCTAGGCTCGCATGAATCGGTGTAAATCTAGTTCCAATGATTTTATACTTCCTTTAGCGTGCGTGCAGATTGTTTTGTATGCACATGTATTATGTGGATACGAGAGTCCCAGGTCAATTTAGTTGTCTAAGAATAGGTGAGTGCTACTAGAAGTTTATATATATAACATTGCTCTGGTACATAATTATACTCTTCCTATTTTGTACGTGTGTACCTGCATTATATAAATTATTGAGTATGTGTTCTATCCTTAGGCTATGCATGAAAAAAAAAGGAGAAAAAAGAAAAAAGAAAATTTAGGCTGGTTTTTTTTCTTGTGGCAGTGCGTGTTCATGCATGTAAAGAGATTATATTTTGCAAGCTTTTGAACATGCACGTGTAGTTTACTTGATTTTTATCTGTTGCACTTCACGTGAGGTAGGCATTCATTTTGTGATTTTGAAAAGGGATAAATATTTAGCCAGGTTAGTTTTAAAGTTTTGTTCAATGGTTTATAATTTCATCCAACATAATGTGTTCAAGCCACCTAAAGTTACAATGATTTCGTGCAGATATATAGTGATGGCATCATTTTGGATGTTATTGCCATGCTATCTAATATTTTAATCAATTTATAGCAATAGTGCAATCTGATGAAAACTTTTGTAACGACCCAGAATTTTAATTTAATTAAATTTGAATATTTAATTAAATTTTAAATATTAATAAGTGAATTTATAAGTCAAATAAATTTTTATTTGAATTATTGGATTTTATTGAATAATTAAATCAATGATTTAATATGTTAAATTATGGAAATAATTGAAAATTGGGTTAAATATGATTGAAAATGATTTTTAAAATTTTATTTTATCATGTTGGAGTTAGAACGATATTTTAGAACTGTTAAAATCGAATTAAAAGTTAATTTGTGAAAATTGAATATTTTAATATTTAAATCGACTAGTGAAAATAGTCAATTTTTGAACAGTCTCAGAATTGAACGAAACCAGTTCCATTGGATCCGTAATAGTTAGTTATTACCGGATTTCAAATTTTGTGTCAATCGGAGTTATCATTTGATCGTGGCAGCTCAAAACGCATCGATTTATTTTTAATTTAAATTTGGCGAGTGAAAATAGCCATTTTTCAAAAAGTCTCGGATTTCGACGAAACCAGTTTCATCGGATCCGTAATGTGATATTATTGTAAGGTTTCAAATTTCAAGTCAATTGGATTTACCGTTTGTCCGGTACAAATTAAAACGCCTAGAAAATCGCTTAAATCGGTTTAATTCAAATTGAGTGTTTACAGCCATAACTCGCACAGATGTCCGAATTAGCTTCCGAAACCTGTTCCATTGTGTCCGAAACGCGGGGTAAACCCTAGAAATGCTGGTTACGGCGCCTAAATCGGAGTTCGGAATTTCCGGGATGAATAGTGTCGCTCGTTCCTTATAAATAGCCCTACCCCTTCACAAAAAAAAAAAAAAAAAACAAACCCTAGCCGCCGCCGCCCCCCCTGAACGGCCAGCATTTCTTCTTCTTCCCCCTCTCAGATCTCGAAATTCATTCACTTTTATCACAAACTCCAAACTAAGAAATCGTAGAGCACATCAAGATCTACAAGTTCAACGGTTGTGATTGGAAACGGAGCTATGGATTGGCTACAATCGGGGTTTGAAGTGGCACGCTTGTGCACGGTTTTTTGGGCAAATGGAGGGGCCGATTTCAACGTGCTCCTAGGCGTGGGTAGCTTAGGTTAGGGGCTTCGACATGGTGGGGTTGTGATCGAGTTTCATCGAGTAGTTAAATTGCAAAATCTAAACCTAATATGCATGATGGGTTGCGTGTATATCCTGTAGAGGAAGAAACGTGAGGGAGAGGGAGAGTGGACGCACGGCCTGATGGAGAGGTGTTGGATCGTGTGGCTCTGATTAATGTAGGGTTTTAATTATTAAAGTTATGTTGAAATTAGTTTATAAATTAATACGTGTAACTTCAAAAATTCATAACCTTTTCATACGAGGTCGAAAACGCGCGAAACCAGTTGCGTTGGAATCGTATGGACGAGCACTACGCGATGGAGTTGGTTTGGAGTCGTTTGGAGTTAGTGATAATTTTGGGTAAAATTAAACGTCCGTTTAATTTTATTCGAAATAAATCGCTAAAACGGAATTTAAAATCAAGGTGAGAATTTCTCACTCAATCGAATCAGTTTCGATTTTATTTTAAATAGTTAGATTTAAAATATTTGAATGCATGTTTGAATGTAGATTGATATCTATTGATTGTTAAAATAGACATTATACGCCGTTAGTAAGCGGATGTTATTTAATAAAAACATATACCGCGAATATTTCATAAACAGTGAAATTGGTATTATATATAATATCAATATATATATTGGCATATGTATATATTGCAGTTGATTGATTTCCCGTATTTTTTAGCGGATGAGACCCTATTACGCCGTTATTAAGCGGATAATATTTAATAAGAACATATACCGCGATAATTTCGTACTGGAGCGAAATTGGTATTGTGCTAATGTTTTTGGATGCAGGAAAACAGGTTGGAGGGATCCAACTGGATTCCTCAATAGTTTTTATTTGATTTCAGATATTTTGATATTTGATGGATTATCATATCGATATATGATATCGTTGTAGTCGTGATTGACTATTTGGTGTGTAGCATCATTGGACCAAATTTGGAATTTTAAAATGATTTCAAAGTGATTTTAGAAAGTATACGTTTGATAAAATAATTTTGGAATTGATCCATTTTTAAATAAATAAACGTTATAATTTTTAAAGTTATAAAAATTATGATTTTTAAGAAATATAGTTAAAAGCTGATTTTTGAAAATAAGGAATTAATGGCTTTATAAAATAGTTAAATTGGGATTTCTGAAATAATTGTGAAAAGTTAAATATAGGATTTATAAAATTTAATTATTTTATAAATCAAGAGAATGGTGAAATAATAAAGGAGATTAAAGAAGTTTTAAAAGAATAATATAAATTGATTTATATTAAGAGATTTATAAATGGATATTTATAAATTGAAATATGGACATTATAAAACGAGTTTTTATAAGTGTTTGAATGAAGTGAAAATGAATTTCATAATTGAATGGAATTTATAGAATTTTATACGGTGAAGTTATAAATGGAATTTTATAAGCGGTAGGTTTATAAAATTTATTAAGTTATTAAAATAATGATTTTGGATAAATGAATGGATCTTATAAGTTATAAGATTTATAATTTGGGCAGTTAAAAAGAACGATTTTGTAAAATAATCGTTTTATAAGTATTTAACTTATAATATGAACTTTTAGTTTATAATTGAGTTATAAACTGAAGTAGGTTAATAAAAGAATTTATAAAAAGGAAGTTTTATAAATAAATAGAAATGGAATTTATAAACGTTGTTTTATAAATTCGCAAAGGACTTATTTTAAGAAGTAAATTGTTGTAACCTATTAATGGAGTTATATTCACGATTTTGACTGTGAATAATCCCTTGAAATAAAATGTATAAAAGAATGAAATTTATTAACGTAGTATATTCACATTTTTGAATAGTGAATAATCCTTTGAATTAAAATGAATAAAAGGATGAAATTGTTAATGAAGTATATTCACGTTTTTGAACTGTGAATAATACGTTAAAGAAATTGTTTTGGATTTGGATGTTTTAAATAGAATTAAAACGATCGAACAATGTTTTAAAATGTGTTGAGATTCGAAACCATAGATTTCAACATTAATTGTTGAAATAAACGTTTTCGAGAAATAAAAGGAAATGGTGGACTATAACACTGTTGTTATAGTAAATGATTTCCGAAAGGAAATGTTTTGTATAGTATTGGGATTTATATATCTATTTTAATTTCGAATCCCTATACTAGTGAATTTGGGTTGTCGTGACGATGTTTTACGTAACATTCGTTTTGGCCCAAATAAATATGTTTAAGAGAATGATTTCCTTAAAGAATGAAATATGTACTTAATTTCGATTGAAGTATATTGAATATTTTCCAAGTGTTGAAAATAAATAAAAATTGTGAATTACTTATGAATAAATAAGTAAGGAATTGTTTTCCAATATAAAGTGAATATTTTAAGAACTTATCTTTTTGAAGATAAATTGAAAAGAAAATTGAAATGAATAATTAAAATCGAATATTCATTGATATCTTGGAATTATGAATTCGCTAAGGAATTTATAAAAGAAAGTGAAATTGGTTTAAAAATAAATGTTGATTTATTTTTGAAGTATTGAAATTATATATCTAGTGAAGATATTTTGGAAAATAAATAATTTGGAAAATTATTTGGAAACTGGTGATGTGTGCATATCCATTGATAGTTCAATAACCGACTATCAATATTTCCCTTTGAATGGGTAATTGATGTGAATTGTTTGAATGTGAATGCTACACTTATTTTTAAATAAGCGCTCACTATTCGGGTTAACCGGGAAAGGACCATGGGGTCGTATAACCCATTTCGAATATGTGATACGTCGTTATGATAGCATTGAAGATCGGTGTTGAAGACCCGGTATTTGCGAGAGCGATAGGATGACCTGTCGATTTACTCTGCACCGAGTTGCTCCGGTATAGAGTTCTCCATATGTGATGGTGAATCCGATCAGGATTGTGAATATCCGGATTGCAAGGACTTCTTTGTAAGTGCCTTCGGTTTTGTTCGAGCCCGGAACAGACTTGTATGGATTGTGTGTCTGACATTACAAGTTGAGATATAAAGCCGATTTCTTTCAAATATATTTCTGTTGGTGGCGAAGAATTTATTCTTTTAGCTTAACACCCTTCTCTGAGACGTACGAGCTCAGAGGTTATATAGTTGAAGTTATCAGCGATATATTCCCAATTTGGTAATGTGATATGCTGAGTGATGCTGAAATGATCATTGTGTTGATTATTGTGATAGGATCGTTATTTGATCGTCTATCTTAGTGATCATTGTGTTGATCATTTGTTGACCCAAAGCATGGCTTTTGTATAAAGTATGTTTTTGTGGACGTGACTTCGTCGAACCTCACACCCCGGAAATGGTCAAAACAGGAAAGATGCAGCAAGGTTATGAGGGGTAGCACCCTTTAGGGTATGTACATTTCCTTCTGGATAGAGGTTGTATCATGGTATGGAGCCCAGATATTTAACCTATGTGGTTACTACGAATTTATTACTTTGTGGTTGTTGGTTTTCGGGATCCCGTGAGAAAGGTCGTTTACGATCGGGGAATGGCGTGCTCGTGTCAGTAGTTACCCAGTTAGGGGTAACCCGGCCTTGTGTTGGCAGAGTTCCGGTTTGGTTCTCGGGGATGTCTTTCCAGAGGCATTCTCATGTGGCAATGGGAAGTTCCTTGGCCTGACCATTTGTTGGAAATCCAATTCCCAATACGAAACTTGTACGGTATTAGTTGTAGAACCTATCATTCACTTATGGTGGTCACCACTGTTTGGATGGTAGCTATAGTAGGCATAGTTCGAAATGTCTATGTTGGCTAAGATTTATATTCTACTTTCGAAATGAATTTCTTCTACACTATGCACTAGTAATAATATCAAATGTTATTTTAAATGCGTATCAAGCATCTTTGACTATCATAAGGAGAAATCTCCTCCGATTCTGCGTTTGCATTGTGTGTGTGTGCGGGAGGCCTTATGGTAGTCTCATTTTTAAAAGCATTGCGAATTGAAATAAAAATATTCCTCTATTTTGATTTTAAAGATAAATAAACTGTTTTGAGTTCTCACACCAGTCACATGACTGACTTGGAGTTTATTGTTTTCCTTCCTAAACTCTGGGTGCCCACTAATTTCCACACGGGCAGTCAAGAGTTAAGGTTTATCAGGATATTCTGGATATTCTGGAGTTGCTGGAGGCAAGCTGGATGGCATGGCGTGTTACTAGTTTATATAGTATTTCTTTTTCCGCTGCATTGTTTGTTGTTGTTGATGTTGTACACTCTGATGATATGATGTAATGTAATGTATAAAATGTAATAACTGATAGTTCTTTGTTTAAAGATTATTCATTTATTATTATATGTTGTTCCGCTGCGAATTGTGAGATTCTGATGTTGTTCTGTTGTTTTCTGTTCCGTCCTATTTTCTTCTATTTTAAAACTTTCTGTTTTCTATTCGTTCTATCTTCTTCTCTTCTTTCTTTTTCTCTCTTCTTCTTTTCTTAAAATCTTTTTAAAAAAAACCCTCGGTGTTCGGTTTTCCGTCGTTCGATTCCTCGGCAGTCGATAAAGTGAGTATCGATGTTGAATTTTCGGAAGACGAAGAATCGGGTCCTGACAATGTAGTATCAGAGCTTATGGTTAAGCGACAACCATGGTTCTGTTGGGTATTATTCATTAGAGATAGAGTCAGCAGTACTCTAGAATGAATTTGAGTGTAATAATAGCTATGAGAGCGTATTTGTTAGTGAATATAAATTGTTTTGTATTGTGATGGTTGGTTTGTTGAGTGGCATATGAACCTTCGTCAGCGTGGTCTCGACAACTATGCCGAAGGGGTTTTTAAACACTTGAATAGAACAATTCGGCACAATATTTGTTTTTAAATTGGGTAAATAAAATAATTTTACCTTGAGTATATTTTATATATAAAGGAATAATTTTTCAGAATTATTAAAGTGTATATAAGCTGATTGTTTGGTTGTTTGAATAATCTAAATTGAAGAATAATTGTATAAGTAAAGAATTATAAGAATTGAATTATAATTAAAGTGATTTACAATTGTGAATAAACTTATATATATAAGAAGTGAAACTATATGGATATATTTAGGAATTTAAGTTATGTAAAAACAAGTGATGTTTATAAATGGAATATAACTTAAGTGATATTGAATGAAGTTGATATTAGTATCAAAGTAAATTAGTAAAGTGAAGTGATAAATATGAACTTAAGTTATGTAAATGAAATTCAACTTTTGTAATTGAATTGAATTAATGGATTGAATATTAATCAATTAAATGTGAATAATTGATATGAAATAATGAATATAAGTGTTAATTCATTAAAATCTAATGTTATTAGAAGTTGAAAGTTTGAATGAAAATCAATTAAATTAAACCAATTGTAAGCAAAGGAATTTGGTTGTAATAAATATACATTGATTGTTATATGATTGTTAGTTGATTGTATATAATTCATTAAGTGTTAATGAAATTGATTTAATAAAATTGAAAGCTAAAGTAATTGAAATTCAATTGGAAGTTAAGTGAATCTTAAATAGAATTGAATTTAATTTGGAAGTGAACCAACTTGAATATGAATTAGTGAATATAAGCAAATAGAAAATGAATGTTAGTAAACCCAATATAAATGAATCAAATGTGATTAAATTGATAACCCAATTCATTGAATATTAATAAGAATATGAATGAATATTTATTGGTTATGGATGTTAGTTGGTTGATGGTTGAATATATATAGCATTTGTTGTTTAGTTGCATTTGCTATGTTGACATATATAGTTATTATGTTGCTATATGTTGTATATTGATACTATTGTCTATATACATGATTCTCATGTTGTTTGTTGAGTGATTAGTAGGTGCGGATCGCGTTTGCTTCGCATTTGGAGCTCGCTTTTGCGCTATATTAGCCGTATATGCTCGCTAATAAAATATAAGGTACATATCTCGGATTACATACCGTACTTTTATACTTTTTCCCTGCGGGATGCCTCATTACTTGATGAGATGTATATTTGTGATATATATACTGTCATTTTTTTTCGGATCGAGCCGTGCAAAGGAGACTATGGCGAATTTTTCCGAAAATTCAAGGCGTTAGAAAATTTTTGAGAAAATTGGAAATTTTTGAAAACTATAACTTTGATTTTGGAATTGAAAGTTAAAAGATAGTAATTGTTTTTGAAAAGATAACTAAGTATGATTTGAAAACTTAGTAAAGTATTGTAAAGAAGTTTAAATTTGTTTTGGGAAAATTAATAGATTATATAATTTTTCTTACTTGTAATTTCGAGGACGAAATTCTTTTAAGTGAGGAAGATTGTAACGACCCAGAATTTTAATTTAATTAAATTTGAATATTTAATTAAATTTTAAATATTAATAAGTGAATTTATAAGTCAAATAAATTTTTATTTGAATTATTGGATTTTATTGAATAATTAAATCAATGATTTAATATGTTAAATTATGGAAATAATTGAAAATTGGGTTAAATATGATTGAAAATGATTTTTAAAATTTTATTTTATCATGTTGGAGTTAGAACGATATTTTAGAACTGTTAAAATCGAATTAAAAGTTAATTTGTCAAAATTGAATATTTTAATATTTAAATCGACTAGTGAAAATAGTCAATTTTTGAACAGTCTCAGAATTGAACGAAACCAGTTCCATTGGATCCGTAATAGTTAGTTATTACCGGATTTCAAATTTCGTGTCAATCGGAGTTATCATTTGATCGTGGCAGCTCAAAACGCATCGATTTATTTTTAATTTAAATTTGGCGAGTGAAAATAGCCATTTTTCAAAAAGTCTCGGATTTCGACGAAACCAGTTTCATCGGATCCGTAATGTGATATTATTGTAAGGTTTCAAATTTCAAGTCAATTGGATTTACCGTTTGTCCGGTACAAATTAAAACGCCTAGAAAATCGCTTAAATCGGTTTAATTCAAATTGAGCGTTTACAGCCATAACTCGCATAGATGTCCGAATTAGCTTCCGAAACCTATTCCATTGTGTCCGGAACGCGGGGTAAACCCTAGAAACGCTGGTTACGGCGCCTAAATCGGAGTTCGGAATTTCCGGGATGAATAGTGTCGCTCGTTCCTTATAAATAGCCCTACCCCTTCACAAAAAAAAAAAAAAACAAACAAACCCTAGCCGCCGCCGCCCCCCTGAACGGCCAGCATTTTTTCTTCTTCCCCCTCTCAGATCTCGAAATCCATTCACTTTTATCACAAACTCCAAACTAAGAAATTGTAGAGCACATCAAGATCTACAAGATCAACGGTTGTGATTGGAAACGGAGCTATGGATTGGCTGCAATCGGGGTTTGAAGTGGCACGCTTGTGCACGGTTTTTGAGGCAAATGGAGGGGCCGAGTTCAACGTGCTCCTAGGCGTGGGTAGCTTAGGTTAGGGGCTTCGACATGGTGGGGTTGTGATCGAGTTTCATCGAGTAGTTAAATTGCAAAATCTAAACCTAATATGCATGATGGGTTGCGTGTATATCCTGTAGAGGAAGAAACGTGAGGGAGAGGGAGAGTGGACGCACGGCCTGATGGAGAGGTGTTGGATCGTGTGGCTCTGATTAATGTAGGGTTTTAATTATTAAAGTTATGTTGAAATTAGTTTATAAATTAATACGTGTAACTTCAAAAATTCATAACTTTTTCATACGAGGTCGAAAACGCGCGAAACCAGTTGCGTTGGAATCGTATGGACGAGCACTACGCGATGGAGTTGGTTTGGAGTCGTTTGGAGTTAGTGAGAATTTTGGGTAAAATTAAACGTCCGTTTAATTTTATTCGAAATAAATCGCTAAAACGGAATTTAAAATCAAGGTGAGAATTTCTCACTCAATCGAATCAGTTTCGATTTTATTTTAAATAGTTAGATTTAAAATATTTGAATGCATGTTTGAATGTAGATTGATATCTATTGATTGTTAAAATAGACATTATACGCCGTTAGTAAGCGGATGTTATTTAATAAAAACATATACCGCGAATATTTCATAAACAGTGAAATTGATATTATATATAATATCAATATATATATATTGGCATATGTATATATTGCAGTTGATTGATTTCCCGTATTTTTTAGCGGATGAGACCCTATTACGCCGTTATTAAGCGGATAATATTTAATAAGAACATATACCGCGATAATTTCGTACTGGAGCGAAATTGGTATTGTGCTAATGTTTTTGGATGCAGGAAAACAGGTTGGAGGGATCCAACTGGATTCCTCAACAGTTTTTATTTGATTTCAGATATTTTGATATTTGATGGATTATCATATCGATATATGATATCGTTGTAGTCGTGATTGACTATTTGGTGTGTAGCATCATTGGACCAAATTTGGAATTTTAAAATGATTTCAAAGTGATTTTAGAAAGTATACGTTTTATAAAATAATTTTGGAATTGATCCATTTTTAAATAAATAAACGTTATAATTTTTAAAGTTATAAAAATTATGATTTTTAAGAAATATAGTTAAAAGCTGATTTTTGAAAATAAGGAATTAATGACTTTATAAAATAGTTAAATTGGGATTTCTGAAATAATTGTGAAAAGTTAAATATAGGATTTATAAAATTTAATTATTTTATAAATCAAGAGAATGGTGAAATAATAAAGGAGATTAAAGAAGTTTTAAAAGAATAATATAAATTGATTTATATTAAGAGATTTATAAATGGATATTTATAAATTGAAATATGGACATTATAAAACGAGTTTTTATAAGTGTTTGAATGAAGTGAAAATGAATTTCATAATTGAATGGAATTTATAGAATTTTATACGGTGAAGTTATAAATGGAATTTTATAAGCGGTAGGTTTATAAAATTTATTAAGTTATTAAAATAATGATTTTGGATAAATGAATGGATCTTATAAGTTATAAGATTTATAATCTGGGCAGTTAAAAAGAACGATTTTGTAAAATAATCGTTTTATAAGTATTTAACTTATAATATGAACTTTTAGTTTATAATTGAGTTATAAACTGAAGTAGGTTAATAAAAGAATTTATAAAAAGAAAGTTTTATAAATAAATAGAAATGGAATTTATAAACGTTGTTTTATAAATTCGCAAAGGACTTATTTTAAGAAGTAAATTGTTGTAACCTATTAATGGAGTTATATTCACGATTTTGACTGTGAATAATCCCTTGAAATAAAATGTATAAAAGAATGAAATTTATTAACGTAGTATATTCACATTTTTGAATAGTGAATAATCCTTTGAATTAAAATGAATAAAAGGATGAAATTGTTAATGAAGTATATTCACGTTTTTGAACTGTGAATAATACGTTAAAGAAATTGTTTTGGATTTGGATGTTTTAAATAGAATTAAAACGATCGAACAATGTTTTAAAATGTGTTGAGATTCGAAACCATAGATTTCAACATTAATTGTTGAAATAAACGTTTTCGAGAAATAAAAGGAAATGGTGGACTATAACACTGTTGTTATAGTAAATGATTTCCGAAAGGAAATGTTTTGTATAGTATTGGGATTTATATATCTATTTTAATTTCGAATCCCTATACTAGTGAATTTGGGTTGTCGTGACGATGTTTTACGTAACATTCTTTTTGGCCCAAATAAATATGTTTAAGAGAATGATTTCCTTAAAGAATGAAATATATACTTAATTTCGATTGAAGTATATTGAATATTTTCCAAGTGTTGAAAATAAATAAAAATTGTGAATTACTTATGAATAAATAAGTAAGGAATTGTTTTCCAATATAAAGTGAATATTTTAAGAACTTATCTTTTTGAAGATAAATTGAAAAGAAAATTGAAATGAATAATTAAAATCGAATATTCATTGATATCTTGGAATTATGAATTCGCTAAGGAATTTATAAAAGAAAGTGAAATTGGTTTAAAAATAAAGGTTGATTTATTTTTGAAGTATTGAAATTATATATCTAGCGAAGATATTTTGGAAAATAAATAATTTGGAAAATTATTTGGAAACTGGTGATGTGTGCATATCCATTGATAGTTCAATAACCGACTATCAATATTTCCCTTTGAATGGGTAATTGATGTGAATTGTTTGAATGTGAATGCTACACTTATTTTTAAATAAGCGCTCACTATTCGGGTTAACCGGGAAAGGACCATGGGGTCGTATAACCCATTCCGAATATGTGATACGTCGTTATGATAGCATTGAAGATCGGTGTTGAAGACCCGGTATTTGCGAGAGCGATAGGATGACCTGTCGATTTACTCTGCACCGAGTTGCTCCGGTATAGAGTTCTCCATATGTGATGGTGAATCCGATCAGGATTGTGAATATCCGGATTGCAAGGACTTCTTTGTAAGTGCCTTCGGTTTTGTTCGAGCCCGGAACAGACTTGTATGGATTGTGTGTCTGACATTACAAGTTGAGATATAAAGCCGATTTCTTTCAAATATATTTCTGTTGGTGGCGAAGAATTTATTCTTTTAGCTTAACACCCTTCTCTGAGACGTACGAGCTCAGAGGTTATATAGTTGAAGTTATCAGCGATATATTCCCAATTTGGTAATGTGATATGCTGAGTGATGCTGAAATGATCATTGTGTTGATTATTGTGATAGGATCGTTATTTGATCGTCTATCTTAGTGATCATTGTGTTGATCATTTGTTGACCCAAAGCATGGCTTTTGTATAAAGTATGTTTTTGTGGACGTGACTTCGTCGAACCTCACACCCCGGAAATGGTCAAAACAGGAAAGATGCAGCAAGGTTATGAGGGGTAGCACCCTTTAGGGTATGTACATTTCCTTCTGGATAGAGGTTGTATCATGGTATGGAGCCCAGATATTTAACCTATGTGGTTACTACGAATTTATTACTTTGTGGTTGTTGGTTTTCGGGATCCCGTGAGAAAGGTCGTTTACGATCGGGGAATGGCGTGCTCGTGTCAGTAGTTACCCAGTTAGGGGTAACCCGGCCTTGTGTTGGCAGAGTTCCGGTTTGGTTCTCGGGGATGTCTTTCCAGAGGCATTCTCATGTGGCAATGGGAAGTTCCTTGGCCTGACCATTTGTTGGAAATCCAATTCCCAATACGAAACTTGTACGGTATTAGTTGTAGAACCTATCATTCACTTATGGTGGTCACCACTGTTTGGATGGTAGCTATAGTAGGCATAGTTCGAAATGTCTATGTTGGCTAAGATTTATATTCTACTTTCGAAATGAATTTCTTCTACACTATGCACTAGTAATAATATCAAATGTTATTTTAAATGCGTATCAAGCATCTTTGACTATCATAAGGAGAAATCTCCTCCGATTCTGCGTTTGCATTGTGTGTGTGTGCGGGAGGCCTTATGGTAGTCTCATTTTTAAAAGCATTGCGAATTGAAATAAAAATATTCCTCTATTTTGATTTTAAAGATAAATAAACTGTTTTGAGTTCTCACACCAGTCACATGACTGACTTGGAGTTTATTGTTTTCCTTCCTAAACTCTGGGTGCCCACCAATTTCCACACGGGCAGTCAAGAGTTAAGGTTTATCAAGATATTCTGGATATTCTGGAGTTGCTGGAGGCAAGCTGGATGGCATGGCGTATTACTAGTTTATATAGTATTTCTTTTTCCGCTGCATTGTTTGTTGTTGTTGATGTTGTACACTCTGATGATATGATGTAATGTAATGTATAAAATGTAATAACTGATAGTTCTTTGTTTAAAGATTATTCATTTATTATTATATGTTGTTCCGCTGCGAATTGTGAGATTCTGATGTTGTTCTGTTGTTTTCTGTTCCGTCCTATTTTCTTCTATTTTAAAACTTTCTGTTTTCTATTCGTTCTATCTTCTTCTCTTCTTTCTTTTTCTCTCTTCTTCTTTTCCTAAAATCTTTTTAAAAAAAACCCTCAGTGTTCGGTTTTCCGTCGTTCGATTCCTCGGCAGTCGATAAAGTGAGTATCGATGTTGAATTTTCGGAAGACGAAGAATCGGGTCCTGACAACTTTGCTTTGAACCGGTGTATGTTTTTATAACGTATTTTTGCTCCGTTACTTTTATAACGAAATTTTTACATCGGTGCTATATTTTTGAAGCGCGGTGTTTTGGTTACATTTTCGATGAACGAAAATTCACAGTTATTTTAACGTCAGTAACTGTTAATTTAAAGTGACTTTTCAAGCGGTTGTCCCACAACACGGATTTGGTATCCGTTTTAACGGTGTTTTGTGAAGCGCAATTTCCTCTTCGAAATTACTATAGATGTTTCTATTTTAATCACGTGTTTTAAAAATCGTTTTAAAATAAAATTATTTTCAAAAAATTTACAATTTACGCTTTCAAAAGAATGAGGAAGCGATTTAAACGCTTCAGCAAAATTGAGAACTATGAACCCTTACTTTTACTGATTCGCTTAATTCCGGACTTGTCCGTTTGAAAACGTAAAATGTTATATTTACAAAATACACAATTTTGCACTTTCAAGGAACGATGAAGTTATTTAAATGATTTAGGAAAAGTGCAGAGTTTGGAACCACACTTTTACTATTTTGGTTAATTCCGGACTCGTTAATTGAAACATCCGTCGTTTGATGATTTTAATGATTTTGTTGGGCTTTCGAGCCACTCTGCTAGACCTTCGGGTCATTTGTTGGACCTTCGGGTCATCTGATGGACCTTCGGGTCAATTACCAGTACTAGACCTTAGCGTCACTATACGGACCTTCGGGTCATCTGATGGGCGCCAAAATTTATAGTACTTGGTAGGCTTCGGCCATCTGAGATGCACGTGCGGCATAGCTAAAGCTCGCCATCTGCTGGGATCGATCCATCTTTTATGTTGATTTTCTAGTTATCTTACTTTGATTTCTAGATTTTGTGACTGCTGATTTGTCCATTTATCTTAATTGATTTCTAGATTTTTGTTTATTGCTGCTTTGAATTCAATTGTGAATTTGGAAGTGGATTTTAATGATGTTTAATGGGATTTCTTCCTTTAAACTATGTTGATTACTCTGTTGTATAGTCTCTTCCGAGACTATAATTTTGTGCATAGTCTCTTCTGAGATTATAATTTTGTGTATAGTCTCTTCGGAGATTATAATTTTGTGTATAGTCTCATCCGAGATTATAAATTTGCGTATTGCTATTTTGAATTCAATTCGGAATTTAAAAGCTGATTTAGATGGAGTTTAAATTGAGATTTCTTCATTTAAACGATGGTGATTATTTGTACTGAATAGTCTTATTCGAGATTATTGATTTTGATGGAGTTTGATGTGATTTCTTCATTTAATCCATGTTGATTTCTTATGTTGTCTCATTCGCGACTATTATTATTTTGCTTGATGTTGTTTATGATGCATTCACATCTAAGTCTAAATTAGACTGATTCGCGTATTATTTTCTTTTAAATAATACTCGGGTTAGACCGAGCTATTTCAGGATATTCGCTATCTCTGATTCTATTGCAGCTTCAGCTTTTGGGATTTCACTTCATCATTTGTCTAGGCTTCGTGGTGTTACTGTGGTAATTTTGACTCTAGTCTCGCATATGTTGATATCTATGTATTTGTACATTTGGTTCTTGTGAACTATCGCTTGTTGTAGCATGTACTCCAGACTTGTCTTCCGCTATATATCTGATATTTCTGCTCTGATGTGATTATACTATCAGTGTTGTTGTTATTATGAGTTGTTTTGGATTTTTCTTTAACCACTGTAGTTTCTTTTTAGATTTGGATTGAATTTATATCTTTGGGAGTAATTTTCACAACTCTTATCGATGTAACCAATACTCGTCTATGGCATATCTTATAGATGTTCGCTTCTAACAAGCCTTATTCTTCGCAATAGCAGACGTTATTCCTTATAATAACCTTTGTTATTGTGAGCATAGAGGTGGGGCGTCATAGTACAGGTTATAACTTAGTTCAAAATTCAACTTCACTTGCTCTGATCATTTTTGGCTAATGATGTCAAAACAAAATATGTTTGGAATTACCATAACTAGATTTTAAAAATGCATTTCAAATTTAATATGGAGGAGTTGCTGTCTGAAAGAAGAAAGAACAGTGTAAATCCAGATTTATCAAATTTTCAACTTCATGTATTCCAGATTGAATTACATCATTCAAATTCTTTTTGAAAATGATGATTTTTAAGACAAAAATCCGAATTTTTAGTGGCGATTTGGTGTTGTATGGGTTTGATGAACGGAAAGTGGATATTTGCAAATTTCTGGTGATTGATCAATTGTTGAACCTCGGGATCACGTCAATAAGTGCTAGAATGATCAAGGATTTTAGGAAAAATGCAAGAAAATTTTCAAACTCATTATGGTTGGAGATATGAATCGATTTAGGGTTTAAGTGTTATATTTTGTCGACGACAGTCGTGAGGCAATTTCGCCGTTGAAACAGTGATTCAGGCGATCGCACCAAAGGGGGTTGAGTTCGTGGTGGGTCGAATCAACTTCGACCATAATAGTGTGGTTTCTGGTGGCATGTGGTGGCGAGGAGGAGGATTTTTACAAACGAACATTGGGTTCCAGGTAGTTCGAAAATTTGCTCGATTTCGAGTTTGAATTTATTAAGGCGATTTAGGTGGCCGGAGTGGCTGCTGGGCTCGTAGGCGACTTGTTGGGGAACTCGGCGACGACCGGTGATGGTTGGAGTGATAGTGCACGTACATGTGCATGCGATTTGTGTCTGGATGGTTTTAGGATCGGGGAAGAAGAAAGGGTTTCCCAGGTTCTTGCTCGAGCTTGATGGTGGTTGGACTCGAAGTCGAGTCGATGCGAAGGATTGCACGAGGCTTGGCTCGTGTGAATAATCGGGACATTCCTGATAATAATGGAGTTATAAGGATGAAGGCGGAGTACGTGTTTCGGACATTCCTGATTTGAATCGTGAAGTGTTAGATGAATGTCATAAATCTAAATTCAGCATCCATCTAGGAGTTAACAAAATGTATCGTGATATCAAAAGAACATTCTGGTGGAAGACGATGAAAAGGGACATATCTATTTATGTGAATCGCTGTGCTACTCGCCAACAAATCCAAAAGAAAATGGCAGGTCTGCTTCAGCCTTTAGAAGTACCAAAGTGGAAATGGGATCGGGTATTGATCGATTTCATCGAAGGATTGCCACGAACCAAGAAAGGAAATGTTGCAATTTGGGTTATAGTGGACCGTCTAACCAAAACTGCTCACTTTATTCCGGTGAAATCCACTCGGACTGCAGCAAGCTTAGCAGGGCCATATATGAAGGAAATTGTTCATCTCCATGGTATTCGTAGCAGCATAGTGAGTGATCGTGACACGATCTTCACTAGCAGATTTTGGGAGGCATTCCAAGCTGCTTTAGGAACAAAATTGAATTTTAGCACTGCTTATCACCCACAATCTGATGGGCAGACTGAGAGGATTAAGCGAATTCTAGAAGACCTTTTGCGTGCTTGCATTCTCGACTTGGGTGGTTCTTGGGAGGACCATTTGCATGTGGTCGAGTTCTCGTACAACAACAGATATCAGCCCAGTATAGAAATGGCTCCTTTCGAAGCTTTATATGGTCGTCCATGTCCATTACCTGCATGCTAGATCGAATCAGGTGATAGACTCGTCCTTGGACCTGAAATGATTAAAGAAGCCACATAGAAGGTAGATTTTATTCGAAAGAAATTAATTACTGCCCAAAGTCGTCAGAAGTGTTATTATGACTGTCGAAGAAGATATTTGGAATTTCAAGTTGGAGATTATGTATTTCTTAAAGTATCTCCGATGCGGGGTGTATTAAGGTTCGGGAAAACAGGAAAGCTAGCACCACGTTATATTGGTCCTTTTCCTATTATGGAAAGGATTGGTCCTCTAGCATATCGAATACAACTACCCAACCGGTTGTCTGGCATGCATGATGTGTTTCATGTTTCTAATCTTCGGAAGTATATGCACAATCCAGATAGTATTATTGAAGAAGCTGCTCAGCAGGATCTCCAAATCACTCCTAACTTGGCAGTTAAAAGAGAGCCGATAAAGATTGTAGATCGTGATGAGAAGCGATTGAGAAACAAAGTTGTGAAATTGGTTAAGTTCAGTGGAGTGGCGATCCAATGGACCGCACTTGGGAGACTGAAGATAATATGAAGAAATCATATCCCAATTGTTAAGTGGATATCTCGGCTTAAACTGCTAAGCCATTTCCTTATTGTTTCTGAATTCGTATATTCTTTGTTGCTTTTCTCTCTTTTTCAAACTTCGAGGACGAAATTTTCTTAAGGAGGGGATATTGTAACATCCCAAAATTTTGAATTTTAAATTCGGTAAATTATTTGAACTTTTAAATTAAATTTGAGAAATTTCAAGAGAAATAAAATATTGTTAATATTAATATTATAAAGTTATATAGATATAAATAAATATTTGATAGTTTGAGTTTTTAAATAAATAATAATAATAATAATAAAATAAATAAACACATATAACAAAACAAGAATTTGTATTAAACAATAAAATAAAATATGTATAAATTAAATGTTGTTAGTTAAAACTTTGAATAGAAATAAAATTTGGAATGTATATTGTAAAAAAAACATATAGTTATGAATAGACATAGGAATACATATAAGGTTGTAAACAAAAAAAATATAAACAAGAAAACAATGAAGTAAAGAGTGTATTCAGCAACAAAACAAAGTCTTGTGCAAAAAAAACTGCCAAACAAGTCATTGTACCTACAAGGAAATTAAATAAGATTGTTGTAAACATACAAGGAAGCATGAACATTAAATGCTTTCATTAAATGCTTTCTTCTCAGCCACCCTTGAAAGAATGAAGAAAGTCTTTGGTTGTACAAAGCAGTACAAAGAATTATACAATATAATGATACACAGTACTCTACTAAAACCTGCACACTTCTTGTATACCCCTCTCCTTTATGTATATATATCCATATTTATATAGTTCGTTTATCAACTTTGCAAGCCTGGAAAAAGAAAAAAAAACTAAATACACTAACATTATCAGCAAGCAGGAAGGTCAAGTGATTATCATCAACATCCAAGAAACTCAAAACTGTTTTTTTTTCAAAACAGAAGCTCTCTGTTCATCCATATTTCAAAGGAGTAAACAATTAAAAAAAGATATTTTAAGTATATTTATTTGTTGTTTGTTAATATGAAGATTTGAAATTGCTTTATTATGTACATGTATACATAAATCTTCCCTGTGTATGAATATTAGTAAGTGTGGATGTCTTAACACTTGATCATTGTTAGGCCTTGACTTCAAAAGTAAATATGTGCATTTAAGTATAAAATATAATTTAAAAATAGTTTTCAAGTAGGTTAAGTTTATACAGTAAAAATAATTGTGTGTTTACATAGTAAGATTCAAATCTGAATAAATTCGAATGAGATGATTTGTTACAAAAATCATATAGCCTGAATCCTTATAAAAAATAGGAATTTTAAGCTTTGTTTGATGATTTTTACTTGAGTGGTTTAAGAGAAGTCTGAATTTAAAGAAAAATTGCATTATTCTTAATTTTTGGTGAACGATTCAATTATAAACGCTAAAATTTAGATGGAAGCTTGTTTGAGCTTCGGTGATGATGAGAAAATTGTCAAAAAAAATTCGAATGCATGAATTTGTCGTACGAATCCAAAGTAGGGTTTAAGTCCACAGTTTGCAGTGGGTTGGATGCGTGATGATTTCATCACCTAGGAGCGATCGAGCTGCACAAGCTTTTAGGAAATGATAGTACGAAGTGTTGACGTGATATGGCCGAAATCGTGGATTTTCTGGTGAACTATGCGAGGAGGACGAGGCAAGTTGGTTTGGGTACGTCGAGCTTTAGTTTCAACGAAGAGGCCAAATTCGATTTCGAGTTTCTTTTCGTCAAATCGAAGTTCGATTTCGAATGAAGAGATAAATTTCGACTTGCCGAAGTTATTGACGACCCCCAGAACGAAGCGCAACGTCGTGCACGTGCACGACGTCGATTTCGTGTCAGCAAGTTTGGGCTGGGAAGAAATTTAAAGGAATGCTTGAACAGGAGATATTTTGGCTCGGGTTCTCTTGCGTTTAAGTGGAGATATTCAACAGTTAATTAAGTTTATAACTTAAGCAAAAAAAAGAGCTCGAACAAAAACCGGGAAGGCTCGGGTTGTTTTAAAATGGGTTAAGCCCAAACAAATTTAAGTTAAAATGTTAAACAAGTTAATTAGTACTTTAATGTAAGTTAAGGGTTAAAGTTAATTAACAATAAAACTTTTTATAACTGTAATAAATTGATTTCAAAGTTTAAAGATTTTTTTTTAAATGTTAATTAAAGTAAATAATCACTATTAAATACATTGTTTTGAAAAATAGTTAAGAATGATTTATAATTTGTAATTAAAAATTGATTAATAAACAATTAAGTGTCTACATTATTGTTAATTATAAGTTGAGTAACTTATAATTAATAGTTAATTAAGTTACTTGATTGAGGAATAATTTATTAACAAAGTTGATTTTTAATCAATTTGTTTATCGTTAAAAAATAATTGATCGTTGATTAAAAATAATTATGTAGTTAAATTATTAAATCACTCACATTGGAAAATAATTAGCTATTGCTATGCACCAGATTGATATTTTTGTTCTGGTTGCGATACTATTTGATAAAGATTGCTATGTACTGCACTGTGTTTGTGTTTTGTTCTGTATTGGTGTGAAAACCCTGTTAGCCGTAAAACGGCATTTAAACTTCGATGCGACAGGGAGTCGGATTTCAGTTAGTTATCCGAAACCCACATCGAACCTGTGAATTTTTGTGAATGGCATATCCACATGTTTTAAAAATTGACGCTCACTATTTGGTTTAGCCGGGAGAGAACCTTTGTGTCATATAACCCATTCCGAGTAAGTGATACAACGAAATGGATGAGCATTTGAAGACGTTGGTGAAGACCGGACGTCTTCAAGAAAGATAAAATAACCTATGGAATGACTCTACACTGAGTTGCTCCAGTATAGAGTTCTCCATATGTGATGGCGAGTTCGATCGGGATTATGGACGCCCAGATTGCAAGGACTTCTTTGGAAGTGCCTTCGGTTCTGTTCGAACCCAGAATAGACTTGTATGGATGGTATGTATGACATTACATTTGAGATATAAAGTAGATTTCTTTCAAATACATTTTTGTTGGTGGCGGAGAATTTATTCTCTTAGCTTAACACCCTTCTCTGAGACGTACGAGCTCAGAGGTTATGTAGTTGAAGGTTATCAGTAATATATTCCCAACTTGGTAATGTGGCATGTTGAGTGCTGCTGATCATTTGTTGATCAAAGCATGGCTTTGTGAAAAGCATAGCTTTGTGGACGAGACTTCGTCGAACCTCACAACCCGGTAATGGTCGAAACAGGAAAGATGCAGCAAGGTTATTGGGGGTAGCGCCCCTTAAGGTATGTGCATTTCCTTCTGGATAGAAGTGGTATCACGTTATGGAGCCCAGATACTTAACTTATGTGGATATCGCAAATATATATATATATATATATATATATATATATATATATGTTACTTTGTGATTGTTGTTGGTGCCCCGGATAAAGGTTGGTTACAACCGGGGGATGGCATACTCGTGTCAGTAGTTACCTAGTACAGAGGTAACCCGGCTGTAACGACCCAGAATTTATGTCATTTGAAATTCGTATATTTAATTAATTTTAAATATTAACAAGTAAAATTTGTAAGTCTAACAAATTTTATTTCGAATATCTAGATTTAATTGGATAATTAAATCGATAATTTAATATTTGTAATTACAGAAATAATTGGAAATTGGGTTTAATGCGATTAAAATTAATTTGTAAAATTGAATTAAATCATATTGGAGTTAGAATGATGTTATAGAACTTTTAAAATTGAACTAAAAGTTAATTTGTGGAAATTGAGTATTTTAATATTTAATTGACGAGTAAAAATAGTCATTTTTCAAATAGTCTCGGATTTCGGCGAAACCTGTTTCATTGGATCTGTAATGTTATATTACTATAAGATTTCAAATTTCGTGTTAATCGGATTTACGGTTTATCCGGGGTAAGCTAAAACGCGTAGAAATTGGTTTAAGTGAATTTTGAATTTAAATAGTCGATTTGAAAACTCATCTTCCAAATACGATCGAATTGGCTCCCGATACATATTCCATTGCGTTCGGAATATGGGTAAAACATTTTAAATGCCAGGCGGCACGCTTCGTTTCGAGTTCGGAAAAATTTAGGGTGAATAGTGCGCGAATATTTTCTATAAAAGGACCTGAACATTCATTCTTTTCACTAAAACCCTAACCTGGCTAGGTCAGCGGCCACCCTATAAATTAATGGCCGAAAAAATCCTGAATTCTTCCTCGATTATCTTCAAATCCATGCGCTATCATGAGAAACTTCCTAAACAAAAATTGTAGAGCTCTTTGAGCTCGACAAATCCAACGGTCATGATCAATGATGGTGGCTTGGAGTTGGAATTAGCACGTGAAGGTGCTGCATTCGAATGGGTTTCACAAAGCAACAATGGCACTGCAGGGGACGACACGTGGCACGACAGTCGAGGCAGGGTAGGGTTTCGTTGCAGTATCTCTTGATCGTCGTCGAAATGTGAGTATAGGTCGCGTTAAATCGAATGCTTGCGGCGACTTATATGGGTTTGCTTGCGTTCTTTTGCCTGAGGGAAGAAGATGGAAATCGTGGCCGTGATTCGCTTGGATAAAACGAACGGCTCAGATGTAGGGGGGTTTGAAAATTAATAAAAAAATTGTGAAATTTATTTTATATTAATTCGTACAATGTTTAAAATACCATAACTTTTTCATACGAGGTCCGTTTCGCACGAAATGAGTTGCGTGGGGTTCGTATTGACGAGCACTACGTAATGGAGCTGGATTAGGATTTATTTGAGCTAGTGGAATTTTGGGTAAAATTAAATGCGTATTTAATTTATTCAGAACGAAACACTACAACTGTTATTGGAAGCAAGGTGAGAACTTCTCAATCAATCGAATTTGTTTCGATTTAAATTTTTAATAGTTAGATTTAAAATTGCTCGACTGTGTTGATTGTATGCTTGGATGATAAATTGCTATTTGTTGTATTGAAATAGACCCTATATGCCGCATATTAAGTGGAGATTATTATATTAAACACATATACCGCGATATTCCACCGTGAAGTGGAATTGGTATTATATATGTACTTGGAGTTGATTTCCCGCATTATATAGTGAATGAGACCCTATTGCGCCGCACAATAGCGGATGATATTTTATATAAACCCATGTACCACGATATCCCGTCTTGAAACGGGATTGGTATTGTGCTAACATCTGTGGATGCAGGGAAACAGGTTGGAGAGATCCAACTGGATTCCTCAAATAATTTAATTTGTTTCAATGTTGTGCGTTGATTTATTTATAATCTGTGCGTGATTATCTTTGTGATTGAAATTGCTAAAGGCTAAAATTTAGCCGAATATATTTTGGTATCGTTGGATACCGAAAATAAATAAAATTGGATTTTTGAAAATTTAAGTTGATAGATTATTGAAAAAAATATTTTTGAGAATTGGATTAATTTAAATGAAGGAATTTTAAAAGGGATAAAGTTTTATCTTTGAATCATATCGAATTATTTCCAAAATATGGGAAAAGGTTTTAATAAAGGGATTTTAAATAATACTGTTTAAAAGTTGAAGAATTTGTTTAAAATTAGAGTTTAATAGTTGAAAGAAATAAAGGAATTTATTTTTAAAAGGAAATAAAATTTGAAACCCATTTGGAAATTATTTTTGGTGATTGAATTTAGATCTTTTGAAAATCCATTTGGAAATTTATTAGGTGTTTTGAAAAGAATTTGGAATCAATATTAAAATTGATTTGGGGTTTAGTAGAAACTGATTTCAATTTGAGATTTGAACGAAATTCACTTGGTGTTTAATTTCTTGGAAAAAATCAATATGAAATTTGATTTGGTTGTTTTTGAAATCAATTGAAAAATTGAATTGTTGTTGAAAGTGAATATTTGAAATCAATTTGAAAATCGTATATTAGTGGATATTTGGAAATTTAAATTCCCCATCGAATTTATAAAGGAAAGGGAAATTTGTTTAAAAATAAACATTGATTTATTTTTGAAGTGTCGAAATAAATCTACCGATTTGGAACGTAAATTTAAAGTAAATCGGTAAGGATTTATTTAATTGGTTTAAATGAACCATTTTGAAATGAAAGTGTATTCTCCCTGTAAAGCCGAATAAAATTTCTGAATTGCTTTGAAATATATATATATGTAATTCTAGAATTGGTTTTATAAAGGATACTTTAGAGAAATTAACTTTTAAATTGTTTTAAATCTTTTAAGTAAAGATTTATTAAGTTGATATGGAAATGATTATTTCTAAGATTTAATCTGCAATTGTTTTAGAAAATAGTTATTTAAATAGTTATACTCTATGTACTAATTTTATTTTGAAAATTAGTTTGGACTTAAGTTATATGTAAAATTGGTATAATATTTTTATAACTAATATTTTAAGTAAAGTGTTTAAAGAAAAAATTGTTTTATTTCAAAGTATTTTCCTGATATATTTTGGATGTGTTATAAATTATTTTAAAGTATTTGAACTCGGCAGATTTCCATTGAAAATGAATAAATATTTGGAAGTGTTTCCTCGTAAGGAAAATGATTTGAAATTTGTTTTCGAAAGTTGTAGAGGTGAAAAGGTATTTGAAATTTGTTGTCAAATGGTTGAAGTGTGGAAAAATATATCTTGTAAAGATATTTTTGGAAAATAAATAATTTGGGAAATTATTTGGAATCTGGTGATGTTGTGCATATCTATTGATAGTTAAATAACCGACTAACAATATATACCTTTAAATGGGTATTTATAGTGATTTGCTTGAATTTGAATGCTACACTTATTTTAAAATAAGCGCACGTTATTCGGTTTAGCCGGGAGAGGACCTTTGGGTCATGAATCCCATTCCGAATAGTGATACGTAGTAATGGATAGCATTTGAAGACCGGGGTTGAAGACCGGATATTTTCGTAAATGGAAGGATTGTCGTCGAATGTCTCTGCATCGACTGATCTCCGATATAGAGATTTTATCACCCTTTGTGATGGGAATCCGGACGTGATTAGTGAATATCTGGATTTTCAAGGACTTCTTTGGAAGTGCCTTCGGTTCCATTCGATCTCGGAACGGACTTGTATGGATGTGTGTCTGACGTTGCAATTTGAGATGTACAGCTGGTTTCTATCAAATACATTTCTGTTGGTGGTGGAGAATTTATTCTCTTAGCTTAACACCCTTCTCTGAGACGTACGAGATCAGAGGTTATGTAGTTGATGGTTACTAGTGATACATTCCCAATTTGGTAGTGGCATACGAAGTGTTGCTGATCATTTGTTGATCGAAGCATGACTTTTGTGAAAAGCATAGCTTGGTGGACGAGACTTTGTCGGACCTCACACCCCGGAATGGTCGAAACAGGAAGAATGCAGCAAGGTTTTAGAGGGTAGCGCCCCTTAGGGTATGTTCATTTCCTTCTGGATTGAGGTGGTATCATGGTATGGAGCCCAGATACTTAACTTATGTAGTTGCTGCAAATTTATTACTTTTTGGTTGTTGGTATTGAGGATCCTCAGATAAAGGTTGTTTACAACCGAGGGATGGCATACTCGTGTCAGTAGTAACCAACTTTTGCAGAGGTAACCCGGCCTTGTGTTGGCAGAGATCTGGTTAGGTTCTCGGGGCGTCTCTCCAGAGGCGTACCTATGTGGCAATGGGAAGTTCCTTGGCCTGATCATTTGTTGGAAAATCCAAAGAAACAGTACGATCCCTATACAGTTTTAATTGTATAACCTGCCATTTACTTATGGTGGCGCCCCACTGTTTAGATGGTAGCTATAGTAGGCATACGATAATGGTCGTATGCTGGCTAAGATTAATATTATACTTTCGAAATGTTTTCTTCACTTTGCACTTATAATAATATCAAAGAAATTTGTGTATCAAGCATGTTTGACTATCATAAGGAGAAATCTCCTCCAAGTCTGCGTTTGCATTGTGTGTGTGGCGGGAGGCCTTATGGTAGTTTCTTTTTCTAAAAAGCATAGCGGATGTCTTTTAAATTCCTTTGTTTTCTTATGGTTAAAAATAACTGTTTTTATGTTCTCACACCAGTCCCATGACTGACCTGGAGTTTATTGTTTCCTTTCTAAACTCTGGGTGCCCACCAATTTCCATACAGGCAGTCTAGAGTCAGGTTATCAGGTCATTCTGGAATTCAGGAGTTGTTGTAGAGATCTGGAGGCAAGCTAGATGGCATGGCGTATCAACTAGCATACAATATTTCTTTTCCGCTATTCGTTGTTGTAAACTCTGATAATGGAATGTAATGTGATGTAATGTAATAACTGATATAGTTCTTTGTTTTAAAGATATTCATTTATCTATTATATATTGTTCTGCTGCGATTGTGAGATTCTGATATCGTTCTCTTGCTTCTTCGTTCTTTCTTCTTCTACCTCTTCTTCTTTAACCCTAACAATTCATTTTTCCGGCCTTCGATTACTCGGCAGTTGAAACAGTGGACGTATTAGTGGTCGATTTTCGAAAGTCGAAGAATCGGGTCCTTACAATTTGGTATCAGAGCATTTGGTTAAGCGACAACCTTGGCTCCTTTGGGAATTACTCATTAGAGATTGAGTCAGTAGTACTCTAGAATGAGTGTGAGTTTAATCATAGATACGAGCGCGTATTTGTTAGTGAATATGAAATTGTTTTGCATTGTGTTGACTTATCGGTTGATTGTTTATAAATTCTGGTCGATGCAGTCTAGCTAACTGTATCGATAGGGGTTTCTAAACTCTTAAACGAGATAAACCGACATAGTATCATTTTAAATTGGGTAAATGAAATAATTTTACCTTGATTATATTTTATATATAAAGGAATAATTTTTCATAATTATTAAAGTGTATATAAATTGATGTTTGGTTGTTGAAAATGTAAGAATATATATAAGTTAATTAAAAGATGTTTGAATAATCTAAATAAAAACAACAATTGTAAAAGAATAAATTGTATAAGCAAATGAATATAAAGTAAGGAATGATAATTAATGTGATTTACAATTGTGAAATAATCTTATATATAAGAAGTGAAACTATATGAATATATTTATTAATATGAGTTGTAAATAAAAAAATGAATTTGGACTATGAATTTGAAAGTTTTGAATCCCGTTTATTTTGAAAGTTGTTTTTCAAAGTTAAAGATGTTATATTATTAAGTAAGATAAATCAATTTGGAACAATCTTATATAAGTGAAGTGGAATAGTGAAATACTATAAGAAAAAGGAAAAAAAAAATTGAAAGAATTTAAAGCACTGGATTCGCTACTGTTGCTGGGAAATAATAAGGGTGATGACTGCAGCATCATCAGTATCATTTTTGAATTTCTGTACAATGGATTTGCTACCATAGTAAATTGGAAATTGAAGTTTTGTTGTGATAAACAAATTTGAAAATTAAAAATCCAAGTTGTAATTGTTGAATATAAGTAATCAAGCTTTGGACTTATAATATGAAATAATAAAGATTTTAGCTTTGGCAAAGTTAAAGAATTTGAGTTAGCATAGTAAATATATGATGTGAAATTTAACTAAAGGAAAGTAAAATAAATTGAATTGGATTAGATAGGTGATTATTTAATATGATTTGGAAGTTTAAATATATAAGTTGTATGACTTATTAAATGTGAAAATGTAAGTGAAACCAAATGATAAAATGTTAAACAATTCTGTTAAGAAAAACGAGATATGAATTTGAAAAAGTGACGATATTTGACTTTGGTAAAGGTTAAATAGAAGTTACTTTAGAATTGGAATTTTAATTGGATTTATAAGTGGAAATTTAAGTTAAGTTAAACAAATGATGTTTGAAATGGAATATAACTTAAGTGATGTTGAATGAAGTTGATTTTGGTATCGAAGTAAAATAATAAAGTGAATTAAATGGATGTGGACTTTTATATAAATGAAATTCAACCTTATTTGTTAAATGAATTAGCAATTGAATTAATAAATGGATTGAATGTTAATCAACCTAATGTAAATAAATTGATATAGAATAATGAATGTAAGTGTTAATTCATTAGAAGCTAATGAAGTTGAAAAAAAAGTTGAATAATTGAAAGAAAAGTCAATTAGATATTAAACCAATTGGAAATTAAAAGTGTTAAACCAAATTGAATGTAAATTTAATAATTTGGTTATGTTGGTTATGATTGTTAGTTGATTGTATATAATTCATCAAGTGTTAATGAAATTGAATTGATAAATGGAAAGCTATGTAATTGAATTTGAATTGAAAGTGAACTAATGTGAATTGGTTGTAAGTAATTAAAATTTGTATCAAAACCTTATAAATTGCTTATGGGAATTATTTTGATTACATTGCTTATGAAAACTATGTGTTTTCTATTGAAAATTAGTGAAATGTAAATGAATTTCCTATATATGTCACTTACATGTTTAAATTGAGTAAGTATAGGTACCGGGGTTGTAGTTGGCTGGATTTGGTCACGCTAAAATGCTAATAAATAACTACTTTGCTTAAAAATGCTAAAAAGGTAAGCCTACGCAATAAAAATATGAAATATGAACTGTTTTTCTGTTTTTCGACCGTGTGGGTCGATGTATATATATTTATATCTATTGTGATATTGCAAAATCTCATCCGTACAAGGGAGACTCTGCCAAAATTTTCCGTAAATTTTAGGAGTTAGAAAAATTTTGAAAATTTTTGGAAAATTTTTGTTAACGAAAAGTCAATTTCTAAATGAAAATGAAAATGAAAATGTAGGAATTGAACTAGGAAAGTGTAACCATCGGATTTTGGGAAAGTTAAGAAATCAAAATGAATCTGAAATCAAGTTGGAACGGTTTTTTTTGAAAAAAAAGTTAATGGATTTCAAGACTTTTTCTTACTTGGCAATTTCGGGGACGAAATTCTTTTAAGTGGGGAAGTTTGTAACAACCCAGAATTTCTGCCATTTGAAATTCGTATATTTAATTGATTTTAAATATTAACAAGTAAAATTTGTAAGTCGAATAAATTTTATTTCGAATATCTAGATTTAATTGGATAATTAAATCGATAATTTAATATTTGAAATTACAGAAATAATTGAAAATTGGGTTTATTGTGATTAAAATTGATTTGTAAAGTTGAACTAAATCATATTGGAGTTAGAATGATGTTGTAGAACTTTTAAATTGAATTAAAAGTTAATTTGTGGAAATTGAGTATTTTAATATTTAATTGACGAGTAAAAATAGTCATTTTTCAAACAGTCTTGAATTTCGATGAAACTAGTTTCATTGGATCCGTAATGTTATATTATTGTAAGATTTTAAATTTCGTGTTAATCGGATTTACGGTTTGTCCGGGGCAAGCTAAAACGCGTAGAAATCGGTTTAAGTAAATTTTGAATTTAAATAGTCGATTTGAAAACCCATCTTCCAAATACGATCGAATTGGTTCCCGATACATATTCCGTTGCGTTCGGAATGGGGGTAAAACATTTTAAACGGCAGGCGGCACGCTTCGTTCCGAGTTCGGAAAAAATTCGGGTAAATAGTGCGCGAATATTTTCTATAAAAGGACCTTAACATTCATTCTTTTCGCTAAACCCTAACCAGGCAAGGTCAGCCGCCACCCTATAAATTAATCGCCAAAAAACTCCTGAATTCCTCCTCAATTATCTTCAAATCCATGCGCTATCACGAGAAACTTCCTAAACACAAATTGTGGAGCGCCTCGAGCTCGACAAATCCAACGGTCATGATCGATGATGGTGGCTTGGATTCGCTGGAATTAGCACGTGAAGGTGCTGCATTCGAATGGGTTTCGTGAAGCAACGACGGCATTGTAGGGGACCGCACGTGGCACGGAAGTCGAGGCAGGGTAGGGTTTCGTTGCAGCATCTCTTGATCGTCGTCAAAACGTGAGTGTAAGTCGCGTTAAATCGAATGCTTGCGGCGGCTTGTATGGGTTTGCTTGCGTTCTTTTTCCTGGGGGAAGAAGACGGAAATCGCGGTCGTGATTTTCTTGGATAAAACGAACGGCTCAGATGTAGGGGGGTTTGAAAATTAACAAAAAAATTGTGAAATTTATTTTATATTAATTCATACAATGTTTAAAATACCATAACTTTTTCATACGAGGTCCATTTCGCACGAAACGAGTTGTGTCGGGTTCGTATTGACGAGCACTACGCAATGGAACTGGATTGTGATTTATTTGAGCTAGTGGAATTTTGGGTAAAATTAAACGCATGTTTAATTTTATTCGGAACGAAACACTACAACTGTTATTGGAAGCAAGGTGAGAAATTCTCACTCAATCGAATTTGTTTCGATTTAAATTTTAAATAATTAGATTTAAAATTGCTTGATTGTGTTGATTGTATGCTTGGATGATAAATTGCTATCTGTTGTATTGAAATAGACCCTATACGCCGCATATTAAGCGGAGGTTATTATATTAAACACATATACCGCGATATTCCACCGTGAAGTGGAATTGGTATTATATATGTACTTGGAGTCGATTTCCTGCATTATATAGCGGATGAGACCCTATTGCGCCATATAATAGTGGATGTTATTTTATAAAAACCCATGTACCGCGATGTCCCGTCTTGAAACGGGATTGGTATTGTGCTAACATCTATGGATGCAGGGAAACAGGTTGGCGGGATCCAACTGGATTCCTCAAATAATTGGATTTGTTTCAATGTTGTGTGTTGATTTATTTATAATCTGTGCGTGATTATCTTTGTGATCGAAATTGTTAAAGGCTAAAATTTAGCCGAATATATTTTGGTATCGTTGGATACCGGAAATAAATAAAATTGGATTTTTGAAAATTTAAGTTGAAATATTTATAGAAAAAAAATTATTTTTGAGAATTGGATTAATTTAAATGAAGGAATTTTAAAAAGGATAAAGTTTTATCTTTGAATTAATTCGAATTAATTCCAAAATATGGGAAAAGATTTTAACAAAGGGATTTTGAATAATATTGTTTAAAAGTTGAAGAATTTATATAAAATTGGATTTTAACAGGTGAAGGAAATAAAGGAATTTATTTTTGAAAGGAAATAAAATTTGAAACCCATTTGGAAATTGATTTTTGGTGATTGAATTTAAATCTTTTGGAAATCCATTTGGAAATTTATTAGGTGTTTTGAAAAGACTTTGGAATCAATTTGAAAATTGATTTGGGGTTTAGGAGAAATTAATTTCAATTTGAGATTTGAATGAAATTCACTTGGTGTTTAACTTCTTGGAAAAAATCAATATGGAATTTGATTTGGTTATTTTTGAAATCAATTGAAAAATTGAATTGTTGTTGAAAGTGAATATTTGAAATCAATTTGAAAATCGTATATCAGTGTCAGTGGATATCTGGAAATTTAAATTAACCATGGAATTTATGAAGGAAAGAGAAATTTGTTTAAAAATAAACGTTGATTTATTTTTGAAGTGTGGAAATAAATCAACGGATTTGGATCGTAAATTTAAAGTAAATCGGTAAGGATTTATTTAATTGGTTTAAATGAACCATTTTGAAATGAAAGTGTATTCTCCTTGGAAAGCCGAATAAAATTTCTGAATAGCTTTGAAAAATATATACATACATACGTACCTATACACACACACACACACACACACATATATAATTCAAGAATTGGTTTTGAAAAGGTTATTTTGGAGAAATTAACTTCTTAAATTGCTTTAAATCCTTTAAGTAAAGATTTATTAAGTTGATATGGAAATGATTATTTCTAAGATTTAATCAATAATTGTTTTAGAAAATAGTTATTTAAATAGTTATACTCATCTACTAATTTTATTTTGAAAATTAGTTTGGACTTAAGTTATATGTAATATTGGTATAATATTTTTATAACTAATATTTTAAGTAAAGTGTTTAAAGAAAAAATAGTTTTATTTCAAAGTATTTTCCAGATATATTTTGGATAAGTGTTATAAATTATTTTAAAGTATTTGAACTCGGCAGATTCCCAGTGAAAATAAATAAATATTTGGAAGTGTTTCCGCGTAAGAAAAATGATTTGAAATTAGTTTTCAAAAGTTGTAAAGGTGAAAAGTGATTTGAAATTTGTTTTCAGATGGTTGTAGTGTGGAAAAATATATCTTGTAAAGATATTTTTGGAAAATAAATAATTTGGGAAATTATTTGGAATCTGGTGATGTTGTGCATACCTAATTATAGTTAAATAACCGACTATCAATATTTACCTTTAAAAGGGTATTTGTAGCGATTTGCTTGAATCTGAATGCTACACTATAGCGCTCGTTATTCGGTTTAGCCGGGAAAGGACCTTTGGGTCATGAATCCCATTTCGAATAGTGATACGTCGTAATGGATAGCATTTGAAGACCGGTGTTGAAGACCGGATATTTTCGAAAACAGAAGGAGTACCGTCGAATGTCTCTACATCGGCTGATCTCCGATATAGAGATTTTATCACTCTTTGTGATGGGAATCCGGACGTGGTTAGTGAATATCGAATTTGCAAGGACTTCTTTGGAAGTGCCTTCGATTCCGTTCGATCCCGGAACGGACTTGTATGGATGTGTGTCTGACGTTACAATTTGAGATGTAAAGCTGGTTTCTATCCAATACATTCATGTTGGTGGAGGAGAATTTATTCTCTTAGCTTAACACCCTTCTCTGAGACGTACGAGCTCAGAGGTTATGTAGTTGATGGTTACTAGTATACATTCCCAATTTGGTAATGTGGCATACGAAGTGCTGCTGATCATTTGTTGATCGAAGCATGACTTTTGTGAAAAGCATAGCTTTGTGGACGAGACTTCGTCGGACCTCACACCTCGGAATGGTCGAAAAAGGAAGAATGCAGCAAGGTTTTAGGAGGTAGCGCCCCTTAAGGTTTGTTCATTTCCTTCTGGATAGAGGTGGTATCATGGTATGGAGCCCATATACTTAACCTATGTAGTTGCTGCAAATTTATTACATTATGGTTGTTGGTATTGAGGATCCTCAGATAAAGGTTGTTTACAATCGGGGGATGGCATACTCGTGTCAGTAGTTACCTATTTTTGCAGTGGTAACCTGGCCTTGTGTTGGCAGAGATCCGGTTAGGTTCTCGGGGCGTCCCTCCACAGGCGTACCCATGTGGTAATGGAAAGATCCATGGCCTGATCATTTGTTGGAAAATCCAAAGAAACAATACGAGCCCTGTACAATTTTACTTGTATAACCTGCCATTTACTTATGGTGGCGCCCCACTGTTTAGATGGTAGCTATAGTAGGCATATGATAATGGTCGTATGTTGGCTAAGATTAATATTATACTTTCGAAATGTTTTTTACACTTTGCACTTATAATAATAATATCAAAGAAATTTGCGTATCAAGCATGTTTGACTACCATAAGGAGAAATCTCCTCCAAGTCTGCGTTTGCATTGTGTATGTGGCGGGAGGCCTTATGGTAGTTTCTTTTTCTAAAAAGCATTACGGATGTCATTTAAATTCCTTTGTTTTCTTATGGTTAAAAATAATTGTTTTTAAGTTCTCACAACAGTCCCATGACAGACCTGGAGTTTATTGTTCCCTTTCTAAACTCTAGGTGCCCACCAATTTCCACGTGGGCAGTCTAGAGTCAGGTTATCAGGTCATTTTGGAATTTAGGAGTTGCTGCAGAGATCTGGAGGCAAGCTGGATGGCATGGCGTATCAACTAGTATATAGTATTTCTTTTCCTCTGTTAGTTGTTGTAAACTCTGATAATGGAATGTAATGTGATGTGATGTAATAACTGAAATAGTTCTTTGTTTTAAAGATATTCATTTATCTATTATATATTGTTTCGCTGCTATTGTGATATTATGATATTGTTCTGTTTCTTCTTCTTTCTTTCTTTTTTCTTCTACCTCTTCTTCTTTAATCATAACAATTCGGTTTTTCGGCCTTCGATTGCTCGGTAGTTGATACAGTGGACGTATTAATGTCAATTTTCGAAAGTCAAAGAATGGGGTCCTTACACCGGCCTTGTGTTTGCAGAGATCCGGTTAGGTTTTCGGGACGTCCCTCCAGAGGCGTACCCATGTGGTCCAGGAAGTTCCTTGGCCTGACCATTTGTTTGAAATCCAAAGAAACAATACGAGCCCTGTACGGTTTTAGTTGTATAACCCGCCATGCACCATGGCGGTAACCTGTCACAAAACATGGTAGCTATAGTAGGCATACAATAATGGTTGTTGCTGGCTAAGATTAATATTATACTTTCGAAATGTTTTTCTACACTATGCACTAGTAATAATATCAAAGAAATTTCCCTGTACCAAGCATATTTGATCATAAGAAGAAATCTCCTCCAGTTCTGCGATTGCATTATGTGTGTGACGGGAGGTCTTATGGTAGTTTCATTTTTCAAAAGCATACCAAAATTCTTTTATAAATCTAGTTTCTTTAAAAGAAACTGTTTTTGTTTACTCATATCAGTCCCATGACTAACCTGGAGTTTATTGTTTCTTTCCTAAACTCTGGGTGCCCATAATTTCCACACGGGCAGCCTAGTAGCAGGTTTCCGTGTTATGGTGTAGCAGTATTTTGGAGCTCTTATCTTGGAGATATTTTAGAAGCTTTTGGGGATCTCAAATGTTTAGTGTTTGGGAGTTCGCTATCGCTTCCTTGCTTTGAAGACTTTTTGGATAAATGATCACCGTTGTATTATTATGATGTTTATTTGGAGTTGTGGTGTATTTATTAAATATTTTGATGTAGTAATGGATATTATGATGTTGTATCTGTGATGTATGCATGATATTCTTTCTGTTCCGATGTTTTATATTCATATAATGTTGTTATAAGCTCCATCCGAACTGAAATTTGACGTTTGGATCTCCGACAGTCGAATACAAGTGAGGTATTTGATGTCAACTTTTGAACGCCGAATTTCGGGTTGTGACAAATTGGTATAGAGCTGAAGGTTGAGTAAGAACTTTAGCTACGGAGTATAACACATTAGATGGCTCATTAGAGATAGGGTGAAGTATACCCTAGAATAAGAATAATCAAGACCGAAACTCCAAATTTTCTTAGTTATTTCTTTTTACTGCTGATATTCCTTAAGATATTTCGTCCGTATATCTAAATCAATTTTCTTACTAATTACAGATAGTAAGAATGAGCGGACGAAGAGGAAGAGCTAGGGGTCAAGGGAATGCCACAGCACCTAACCACGATCCCCCAACAGCAGCAGCAGTAATAGCTATGCAGCAGCAGCCGAATCTAGCTGATTTATATAAAAATTTCTCAAAGCTTGGTGGAAAACCATTCACTGACAAGGAGTCAATTGATCTACGACAACAACGTTGGTTGTAATTTCTGGCATCTTATGACCTAGATATTCTGTATACGTGGTGAAAGGCCAATGTAGTTGCAGATGCCTTGAGTAGAAAGCACGTTGTTTTGGCATATCTTGTTGTTACTCCTACGCTCCTTGAGAAGATCGCCAGCAAGCAAATTGAAGACAAATTTCTTCGGTAAATGCGTAGAAGAATATGTCGAGGTGAAGATTCTAGTTTTGAAATTGATAATAACAGAGTTATAAGGATGAAAGGTAGAGTATGTGTTCCGAACATTCCTGATTTGAAGCGTGAAGTGTTAGATGAATGTCATAAACCTAATTTCAGCATCCATCCAGGAGTTAACAAAATGTATCGTGATATCAAAAGAACTTTCTAGTGGAAGACGATGAAAAGGGACATATCTATTTATGTGAGTCGCCGTGCTACTTGCCAACAAACCAAAAGCGACCAAAAGAAAATGGCGAGTCTACTTCAGCCTTTAGAAGTACCAAAGTGGAAATGGGATCAGGTATCGATGGATTTCATCGACGGATTGCGACGAACCAACAAGGGAAATGAAGCAATTTGGGTTATAGTGGACCGTCTAACCAAAACTGCTCACTTTATTCTAGTGAAATCCACTCGGACTGCAGCAAGCTTAGCAAGGCTATATATAAAGGAAATTGTTCGTCTCCATGGTATTCCTAGCAGCATAGTGAGTGATCATGACCCGATCTTCACTAGCAGATTTTGGGAGGCATTCCAAGCCGATTTGGGAACAAAATTAAATTTTAGCACTGCTTATCGCCCACAATCTGATGGGCAGACTGACAGGATTAACTGAATTCTAGAAGACCTTTTGCGTGCTTGCATTCTCGACTTTGGTGGTTCTGGGGAGGACCATTTGCATGTGGTCGAGTTCTCATGCAACAACAGTTATCATGCCAGTATAGAAATGGCTCCTTTCGAAGCTTTATATGGTCATCCATGTCGATCACCTGCATGCTGGATTGAATCAGGTGATAGACTCGTCCTTAGACCTGATATGATTAAAGAAGCCATGGAGAAGGTAGATTTAATTCGGAAGAAATTAATAACTGCCAAAAGTCGTCAGAAGAGTTATTATGGCCATCGAAGAAGATATTTGGAATTTCAAGTTGGAGATTCTGTATTCCTTAAAGTATCTCCGATGTGGGGTGTATTGAGGTTCGGGAAAACTAGAAAGCTAGCACCGTGTTATATTGGTTCCTTTTCCTATCCTGAAAAGGATTGGTCCTCTAGCATATCGAGTACAACTACCCAACTAGTTGTCTGGCATGCATGATTTGTTTCACGTTTCTAATCTTCGAAAGTATGTGCATGATCCAGATAGTATTATTGAAGAAGCAGCTCAGCAGGATCTCGAAATCACTCCTAACTTGGCAGTTAAAAGAGAGCCGATAAAGATTGTAGATCGTGATGAGAAGCGATTGTGAAACAAAGTTGTGAAATTGGTTAAAGTTCAATGGAGTGGCGATCCAATGGACTGCACTTGGGAGACTGAAGATAATATTAAGAAATCATATCCCAATTGTAGAGTGGATACGGCTTAAACTGGTAAGCCATTTCCTTATTTTTTCTGAATTCATATATTCTTTGTTGCTTTTCTCTCTTTTTCAAATCTCAAGGATGAAATTTTCTTAAGGAGGGGATATTGTAACATCCCAAAATTTTGAATTTTAAATTCGGTAAATTATTTGAACTTTTAAATTAAATTTGAGAAATTTCAAGAGAAATAAAATATTGTTAATATTAATATTATAAAGTTATATGGACATAAATAAATATTTGATAGTTTAAGTTTTTAAATAAATAATAATAATAATAAATAAATAAAAACATATAACAAAACAAGAATTTGTATTAAATAATAAAATAAAATATGTACAAATTAAATGTTGTTAGTTAAAACTTTGAATAGAAATAAAATTTGGAATGTATGTTGTAACAAAATCATATAGTTATGAAAAGACATAGGAATACATATAAGGTTGTAAACAATATAATATAAACAAGAAAACAATGAAGTAAAGGGTGTATTCAGCAATAAAACAAAGTCTTACGCAAAAACTGCCAAACAAGACATTGTACCTATAAGGAAATTAAATAAGATTGCTGTAAACATACAAGGAAGCCTGAACATTAAATGCTTTCATTAAATGCTTTCTTCCCATCCACCCTTGAAAGAAGGAAGAAAGTCTTTGGTTGTACAAAGTAGTACAATGAATTATACAATATAATGATACTCACTACTCTACTAAATCTGCACACCTTCTTGTATACCCCTCTCCTTTATATATATATATCCATATTTATATAGTTCGTTTATCAACTTGGCAAGCCTGGAAAAAAAAAATACACTAACATTATCAGCAAGCAGGAAGGTCAATTGATTATCATCAACACCGAGGAAACTCAAAATTGTTTATTTTCAAAACAGAAGCTCTCGGTTCATCCATATTTCAAAGTGAGTAAACAACTAAAAAAAAAGAGATTTTAAGTATATTTGTTTGTTGTTTGTTAATCTGAAGATTTGAAATTACTTTATTATGTATATGTATACATAAATCTTCCCTGTGTATGAATATTAGTAGGTGTGGATGTCTGAAACCATCTCTGTCTTTTTGTTTCAGAGCATCAACCTTATTCAAAACCCAATACCTTAACACTCGATCGTTGTTAGGCCTTGACTTCAAAAGTAAATATGTGTATTTAAGTATAAACTATAATTTAAAAATAGTTTTCAAGAAGGTTAAGTTTATACAGTAAAACTAATTGTGTGTTTACAGAGTAAGATTCAAATCTGAATAAATTCGAATGAGATGATTTGTTACTAAAATCATATTGCCTGAATCCTTATAAAAAAAATAGGAATTTTTAGCTTTGTTTGATGATTTTTACTTGAGTGGTTTAAGAGCAGTTTGAATTTAAACCAAAATTGCATTTTTCTAAATTTATGGTGAACGATTCAATTATAAACGCTGAAATTTGGATGTAAGCTTGTTTTAGCTTCGGTGATGATTAGAAAATTGTCAAAAAAAATTTCGAATGCATGAATTGGTCGTACGAATCCAAAGTAGGGTTTAAGTCCACAGTTTGCAGTGGGTTGGATGCGTGATGATTTCATCACCTAGGAGCGATCGAGCTGCACATGCTTTTGGGAAATGATAGTACGAAGTGTTGACGTGATATGGCCGAAATCGTGGATTTTATGGTGAACTATGCGAGGAGGACGAGGCAAGTTGGTTTGGGTACGTCGAGTTTCAGTTTCAACGAAGAGGCCAAATTCGATTTCGAGTTTCTTTTCGTCAAACCGAAGTTCGATTTCGAATGAAGAGATAAATTTAGACTTGCCAAAGTTATTGACGACCCCAGAACGGAGGCGCGACGTCGTGCACGTGCACGACGTCGATTTCGTGTCAGCGAGTTTGAGCTGGGAAGAAATTTAAAGGAATGCTTGAATAGAAGATATTTTGGCTCGGGTTCTCTCTCGTTTAAGTGCAGATGTTCAGCGGTTAATTAAGTTTATAACATAAGAAAAATAAAAAAAGAGCTCGAACAAAATCTGGGAAGGTTTGTGTTGTTTTAAAATTGGTTAAGCCCAAACAAATTTAAGTTAAAATGTTAAACAAGTTAATTATACTTTAATGTAAGTTAAGGGTTAAAGTTAATTAACAGTAAAACTTTTTATAACTGTAATAAATTGATTTCAAAGTTTAAAGAAAAAAAATTAAATGTTAATTAAAGTAAATAATCACTATTAAATACATTGTTTTGAAAAATAGTTAAGAATGATTTATAATTTGTAATTAAAAATTGATTAATAAACAATTAAGTGTCTAAATTATTGTTAATTAGATAATTTAAGTTGAGTAACTTATAATTAATAGTTAATTAAGTTATTTGATTGAGGAATAATTTATTAACAAAGTTGATTTTTAATTATTTTGTTTATCGTTAAAAAATAATTGATCATTGATTAAAAATAATTATGTGGTTAAATTATTAAATCACTCACATTGGAAAATAATTAGCTTTTGCTATGCACTATATTGATATTTTTGTTCTGGTTGCGATGCTATGTGATAAAGATTGCTATGTACTGCACTGTGTTTGTGTTTTGTTCTGTATTGATGTGAAAACCCTGTTAGCCGTAAAATGGCATTTAAACTTCGATGCGACAGGGAGTCGGATTTCAGTTAGTTATCCGAAACCCACATTGAACCTGTGAATTTTTGTAAATGACATATCCACGTGTTTTAAAAATTGACGCTCACTATTCGGTTTAGCCGGGAGAGGACCTTTGTGTCATATAACCCATTCCGAATAAGTGATACGACGAAATGGATGAGCATTTAAAGACGGTGGTTGTACCGATCCCGGATTTTTATTAATTTTAAATTGATAATTAAATTAAAATTTTGTTTTAAAATGGTGAAATTTATTGATAAATTGATTTGAAAATTAAAAATGAAGTCTTTAAATAAAAATATAAATATCTTAAATAATCTATTGTAATATAAAATAGAAATTTATTTATATTTAACAAATTAATACAATACAAGAAACAAAAGAAATAAAACATAGAATAAAACACATTTAGCAAATTAGTTAAGAAACAAACATAACTAAAACAACTTTTATAATATGTACATAAAGTAAAATAAATATCTATCAAACATAAACAAAGCAAACAAATAAAAGAAGTACAAGCTTATAAAATAAAACAAGACACGTGCATTTAATACCCATCTTCTCTTTGCACAAACAAATCATCTCAGCCCATACTGAAGTGAAACTATCAACCATAACTATAACTAAAAGATACTATCACTTGTACCAGCAAAGAAATGCAAGCCTTCCCACTGTCTTTTATATGTATCATTTCCTTTATATCAGCCTAAGCCTTCTCCTCTCATTTTAGTTCGAGCATCATCAACTTGAGAAGGGAAAAAAAAAGAAAAATGGAAAACTGGAAATATAAAATCAAACCAGAAAACTAAAATTCAAAAACAGAAGCAAGTTGAATTAAAACAGAGATCAAACTCAAAAGCAAATCCCTTGTGAATTTTAAAGCCTAGAAGCTTTTCTAAAATCATCAAACTTCAAGTAATTTAAAGTTCAAAGTACAAAACTAGTTTCCAGTTTCAAATATTAAAATCTGCTCCTCTGCCTTCATACTTCCAAGTGAGTAACTTCACTTTTAAAAGTTTAAGTAGGTAATTTTGGTTGCATGCTAGTCAATTTGAAAAGAATATATATCTTATGATGTCTGCTGTGAATATATGTATGTCTGGCATGTATCTTGCTTTCATCAGAGTGTTCTCTGTTTTTATCTTCCAGTATACAAGTTTTGGTTTAAAAAATTAAATCTTATGATCTTGTCTCTGTTTAAATTTAAGTTTCAAATGAAACTTGTTTGCATAACTATAAGCTTTAGTTTTAATTTATATTTAAGTCAGAATAATATTTATTTTGACTCTGGGAATCAAATCTACTGAGCAAGTTTAAAATAAGTCAAAATTTAAGTATCACAATCTATCGTTTCAGGATTGAATTTGAATCATTATACAAAATTATGATTTTTAAAACAAATATTTTGATTTTTCCTCAAGTATGTCGAGAGCAGATCCTTGTTGAACTAGAATTGCTTATAAATCAATTCCTAGAGATCGCACGAATTTTAGATGTTGAAATTTTGTACGAAGCAAGTTTAGAGATCGATGATATTGGGAAAAATGTTAAATAAATTTTATATTGCAAGATTTGAGGGGTAGAGGGGGATGTAGGGTTTAGTACGTGGTTTTGACGAGGTCTGGAAACGAGGTAAGTTCATCACCGATGATCGACCGAGTCGCGTGGGCTTTGGGAAAATGGTGGTTGCAAGTGTGACGCGTTCGTAGCCGGAGTTGGAGCATCTCCGGTGGTCAGAGAAGTGGGGACGTGGCGTTGCCAGGTTTGGTGATGGGAAGGGGTTCATGTTCTAGGTTTGAGTTTATACTAGTTTTCGATTTCGAGAAGTTGATGGAGATTCTGGAGGTTGGAGATGGATGCGAGGATGAACGTCGACTTGCACGATGACGTGGGGGTGGCTGGAAGCGATCAACGGGGTTGTACGTGTGCACGCTGTCTCGTTCTTATCAGTGAGTTTGGAAAGTCTGGGGTAATTGGGATGTAGCAGGGAAAAGACTCGAGATTTGTCTTGAGCAACCCGGGTATTCACTCGAAGTAGTTGAGGTTGGACTCGAAGCAAGTATTGTGGGGCTCGGGTTAGTGTTGTCCAGACTTTATAAAAAGAACCTGTTCTGTTTTCTAAGTTTTAAAATTAAATTTTGAAACAAAGCTTAAACCTGTTTAAAAAATAGAAGTTTAAATATAAACTTAAGTTAGTTTACAATATAGTTTGGGCATAACTAAGTTTTTAAATTTAAATTTTTTTAATAAAAATTAAGTATATTAAAAAAAAAAGAATTGAATGTAAGATTTGAAATTGAGTTGTAAAGGAAAGTTTAAGCAAAGTTGAAACAAATCTGGAAACCTGGACATGAATCTAAATATGGAAATCCAGATTTTGAAATAAAATAAGTTTCTAAATTTAAATGTTTAAATGAGATTAAATTGTTAAAGTATATTTTAATAGGTAAACTTAAAGAAAATTTGACTCTAATTCTTTAAAGGTCCTTTTTATAACAAACTATTACTTTAACAAGTAAATTTAATGGTTTTGAAATCAGTTTAAACTATAGTAAAAGTAAATTGGGATTCATTTTGAATCTTGGTATTTAAATTGAAATTTAAAAGTAAATTCGAAGGCCAATGCTTCCAAATGTATTTGTGAATGATGTTCATTAATGATTAAGTTAATAATAATGGATAATTAAATTATTTACTTAATAAGGATTTGGATTTATTAAATAAGTAATTGCAGGTTTGAATTTCTTAATTACGGTTTAAAGATTAATTAGGTAAGGAATAATTGATAAATGGGTAATTAAGTTTGATTAATAATTAAGATTTTTTAATTAATGATTAAGGATAATCAATTAAGTAATTAAGACTTCATAATTGATTAAGAATTTGTTTGTTAATTAACTAATTTGAAAAGAAATTAACTTATGATTAAGTAACCATGACTAATGACAAGTAATACATCTGATCTAGATTAATCAGTGGATTCATAAGTTTTAGCTATGAATGTTTAGATCTTATTGAATGGTTGAATTGTTGATATCCTCGTTGTCTGATGTTTGTGATATATCCTGATTTGTGTGGTGATCTAAAAAAATGATTAATTATCTGCGATGAAATTTATTATTTGTGATATATATCTGTGATCTGTATAATAAGCATTATAGTTTATACTACATGTCAACTATATTTCTGTGTTTTAATCTATGATGATTGAATGATGTTGCAGTATTGTGTAAAACCCCAGGACCACATCATACACACACCAATATGGATTTTACGAGGAAATCGGTTAAGTCACAGATTTTTTTAAAATAGTTTTAAATTTGAATTTTTAAATTCAAATGTTTTGGAAATGGATTTGGGTTTAAGGTGAAAAGCTTTGAAATGGAATTTCAAATTTGAAAATATATTTTGAATAACTTGATTGAGTTTTTGAAATTTAAATATTTTGATTTAAATTTGAATTCAATATTTGAAATTGAATTCTATGATTTGGAAACTATGGTACAAAAAGGCTATTCAACTTATAAATGAGTTTATATGGGTTAAACCATTTTTTAAAAGTTTAATTTGGGAATTTGAATATATATTCAAAGGCTTTAACTCGTGCAAATATAATCGGATTTTTCTGAAACGAAAACTACTTGATTTCAAATAATAATAGCTTTCATTTAATGAAAGGATTTCCAAATTGTGTTAAAAGATTTCAAGTTTGAAATAGAATAGAATTGTTTTGAAAGCTATAAATTGAGTCTTTGATTCAAAGACCGAATAATCCAACTTAAAATGGTATTGTTTTAAAAGGCTATGAATGAATCTTTGTAAACGAGTTTTGAAAGTTATAAGTTAAATCTTGATTTAGAGATTTAACGAGTTAATACAATTGAAATAAAAGTTTGTTTTGAAATCCATAAATGGATCTTTGTGAAAGGGGTGAACTTTATAAATTGAATCTTTTTGTTTAAAAGATTAAAAGTGTGGAAATTGGTTAAACCACTGAAGGTTTTTGAAATGAATCTTTTTGTTTAAAAGATTAGAAATGGTAATTTGTTTTAACCATTTGAATGAAAGATTTTTGGCTTTAAGCTGTGATTTAACTGAGACCCTAGTATCCCTATGATTTTTAATATTGCGCTCATTATTCGGTTTAGTCGAAAAAGGAACTTTGGGTCATAAAAACCATTCCGAATAGTGATACGACGTATATGGATAGCATTTGAAGACCGGTGGTGAAGACCGGGAATTTGCGAGAACAAAAGGATGACCTATCGATTGTCTCCGCACCGAGTCGCGCCGGTATAGAGATTCCCTAAGTGACGGGAAATCCGATCGGAATTGTGAATACCCAGATTGCAAGGACTTCTTTGGAAGTGCCTTCGGTTCTGTTCTAAATCCATAACAGGCTTGTATTGAATGTATGTCTGACATTACATTTTGAGATATAAAGCAGATTTCTTTCAAATACATTTTCGTTGGTGGCGAAGAATTTATACTCTTAGCTTAACACCCTTAGAGGTTTTGTAGTTGAAGGTTACCAGCGATATATTCCCAATTTGGTAATGTGGCATGCTAAGTGCTGCTGATCATTTGTTGATCAAAGCGTGGATTTTTGTAAAAAGCGTAGCTTTGTGGACGAGACTTCGTCGAGCCTCACAAACCGGTAATGGTCGAAACAGGAATTGTACGGCAAGGTTTCAGGGGTAGCTTCCCTAGGGTATGAACATTCCTTCTGGAAAAGGGTAGTATCATGGTATGGAGCCCGGATACTTACTCATGTGGACACACTATATTATTTACTGTGTGATGTTGTTGGTTAGAGAGCTCTCGTTTAAAGGTCCCAAAGGACCGGGAGTGGCATATCTGAGGTTTTGTATATTCCCCGGGAGGGCGGTAGCCGGCCTTGTTTGGCAGAGATCCGGTTTGGTTCTTGGGGCGTCCTTCCAGAGGCGTTTCCATGTAGCAATGGGAAGTTCCTTAGCCTGACCATTTGTTGGAAAATCCATTCATCCAATACGAGCCTTTTACGATTTTAGTTGTATAACCTGCCATGGAATGTGGCGGTAACCTGCTATTGAACATGGCAGCTACAGTAGGCATAAGTGCGAAATGCCTATGCTGGCTAAGATTTATATCTTTATTTTCGAAATGTTTTCTGCACTATGCACTAGTAATAATACCAAATGTTTCTTTTTAATGCGTATCAATCATCTATCATAAGGAGAAATCTCCTCTGATTCTGTGTTTGCATTGTGTGTGTGTGTGTGCGGGAGGCTTTATCGTAGTCTCATTTTCAAAAAAAAAACATTGCGAATCTAATTTAATATTTCTTTGTTTGTTTTTAAAGATAAACTGTTTTTTTTTTCTCACACCAGTCCCATGACTAATCCAGAGTTTATTGTTTCTTTCCTAAACTCTGTGTCCTCAAAATTTTCTACCGGACAGTTTAGAGTTGGGTTTTTCAGATAGTCAGATTAGTAGGTTATCTGGAGCTAGTTCAGTCTTTGGATGTGGACGAGACTTGCTTGTCTTGGTGAATCGTGATGTTGGTTCGAGCCGCTGCTGGAGTTCTCTTTTGAAGACTATCTGGAGTTATTTGTTCCGTTGCTAATGTTATCTATTTTCTTTTCCGTTGCTATTTTATATTATCTCTGATGTATATTGATATCTATTGTATCATCTGTTGTATCAGATATTGTATCAATGCTGTATATCAATGTATTATTCTTTTTCTTCCGCTATGTTGTTTACTTAACTGTATTATAAGCTCCGGCGACTCGGATTTGAACGGTCGAATCTACGGCATTCAAGTACGAGTAAGGTAAGGATGTCGATTTTCGAGCGCGAAAAATCCTTGACGTTACATTTGGTATCAGAGCTAAGGTAAAACTTTAGCTCAGGAGTATAACACGTTCAGTAGCTCATTAGAGATAGGGTGAAGTATCCCTAGAATGAGTGTATCCCTAAGGTATCCAGTTCGAACGCCTCAGTAAATTCTCTCACTGTTCACTGATAGTGAGTATGAGTGCAAGAAGAGGACGAGATAGATGACAAGGGAGTACAACTATAAATGGTCAATACCCTGTGACAGTGGAAACAATCTTTCTCTATCAATCTTCTTTGATTCGTCTTTTCAAATTCTTTTGATTTCTTCGTACCAGCTAAAGAAGAAGTTTCGGTGTGATGCCGTACGTATCGATGTAGAAAATTCTTACTTCGTATTTCACTGGTTTCTTATCAGTTCTTGATTTAAACCTTAATGAATATGAACTGGAAATTTGAAATTGAAAATTTAAATAAATAGGAAATTATAAATTGAGTTAAATTGGTTAATAGAATATGAGGATAAATTTGAATTGTATCAATAAAATGATTTCGTTTAAAATCAAATTCGAATTCTGTGAAATTTCTTGGGTATATCAAAGTCCGAAGAGGGACAAATTGGTATATATTTTGAGGTATTCCGACTTGAATTTGGAATCCATATCTTGTGTTTGAGGAATTATAGGAGATCAAATCTATCTATCTCTGTGTTATTTTTGTGCCTGTAAATTTCGAGGATGAAATTTCTTAAGGATGGGTCTCTGTAACGATCTCAGATTTTTATAAATTTTAAATTGATAATTAAATTAAAATTTTGTTTTAAAATGGTGAAATTTATTGATAAATTGATTTGAAAATCAAAAATGAAGTCTTTAAATAAAAATATAAATATCTCAAATAATCTATTGTAATATAAAATAGAAATTTATTTATATTTAACAAATTTAACAAATTAATACAATACAAGAAACAAAAGAAATAAAACATAGAATAAAACACATTTAACAAATTAGTTAAGAAACAGACTTAATTAAAACAACTTTTATAATATGTACACAAAGTAAAATAAATATCTATCAAACATAAACAAAGCAAACAAATAAAAGAAGTACAAGCTTATAAAATAAAACAAGACACATGCATTTAATACCCATCTTCTCTTTGCACAAACAAATCATCTCGGCCCATACAGAAGTGAAACTATCAACCATACCTATAACTAAAAAATACTATCACTTGTACTAGCAAAGAAATGCAAGCCTGCCCACTGTCTTTTATATTCCTTTATATCAGCCTAAGCCTTCTCCTCTCATTTTTGTTCGAGCATCATCAACCTGAGAAGAGAAAAAAAAATGGAAAACTGGAAATATAAAATCAAACCAGAAAACTAAAATTCAAAAACAGAAGCAAGTTGAATTAAAACAGAGATCAAACTCAAAAGCAAATCCCTTGTGAATTTTAAAGCCTGGAAGCTTTTCTGAAATCATCAAACTTCAAGTAACTTAAAGTTCAAAGTATAAAACTAGTTTCCAGTTTCAAATATCAAAATCTGCTCCTATGCCTTCATACTTCCAAGTGGGTAACTTCACTTTTAAAAGTTTAAGTTGGTAAGTTTGGTTACATGCTAGTCAATTTGAAAAGAATATATATATTATGATGTCGGCTGTGAATATATGTATGTCTGGCATGTATCTTGCTTTCATCAGAGTGTTCTCTGTTTTTATCTTCCAGTATACAAGTTTTGGTTTAAAAATTTAAATCTTGTGATCTTGTCTCTGTTTAAATTTAAGTTTCAAAAGAAACTTGTTTTCTTAACTATAAGCTTTAGTTTTTATTTATATTTAAGTCAGAATAATATTTATTTTGACTCTGGGAATCAAATCTACCGAGCAAGTTTAAAATAAGTCAAAATTTAAGTATCACAATCTATCGTTTCAGGATTTGAATTTGAATCATTATATAAAATTATGATTTTTAAAACAAATATTTTGATTTTTCTTCAAGTACGTTGAGAGCAGATCCTTACTGAACTAGAATTGCTTTTAAATCAATTCCCTGAGATCGCACGAATTTTAGATGTTGAAATTTTGTACGAAGCAAGTTTAAAGATCGATGATATTTGGAAAAATGTTAAATAAATTTTCTATTGCAAGATTTGAGGGGACGAGGGGGATGTAGGGTTTAGTACATGGTTTTGACGAGGTCTGGAAACGAGGTGAGTTCATCACCGATGATCGACCGAGTCGCGTGGGCTTTGGGAAAATGGTGGCTGGAAGTGTGACGCATTCGTAGCCGGAGTTGGAGCATCTCCGATGGTCAGAGAAGTGGGGACGTGGCATTGCCAGGTTTGGTGATGGGAAGGGGTTCATGTTCCAGGTTTGAGTTTATACTAGTTTTCGATTTCGAGAGGTTGATGGAGATTCTGGAGGTTGGAGATGGATGCAAAGATGAACGTCGACTTGCTCGACCACGTGGGGGTGGTTGGAAGCGATCAACGGGGTTGTACATGTGCACGCTGTCGCGTTCGTATCAGTGAGTTTGGAAAGTCTGGGGTAATTGGGATGAAGCAGGGAAAAGGCTCGAGATTTGTCTCGAGCAACCCAGGTATTCACTCGAAGTAGTTGAGGGTTGGACTCGAAGCAAGTATTGTGGGGCTCGGGTCAGTGTTGTCCAGACTTTATAAACAGAACCTGTTTTGTTTTCTAAGTTTTAAAATTAAATTTTGAAACAAAGCTTGAACAAATTTAAAAACAGAAGTTTAAATATAAACTTAAGTTAGTTTACAATATAGTTTGGGCATAACTAAGTTTTTAAATTTAAATTGTTTTAATAACAATTAAGTATATTATAAAAAAAGAATTGAATGTAAGATTTGAAATTGAGCTGTAAAGGAAAGTTTAAGCAAAGTTGAAACAAATCTGGAAACCTGGACATGAATCTAAATATGGAAATCAAGATTTTGAAATAAAATAAGTTTCTAAATTTATATGTTTAAACGAGATTAAATTGTTAAAGTATACTTTAATAGGTAAACTTAAAGAAAATTTGACTTTAATTCTTTAAAGGTCCTTTTTATAACAAACTATTACTTTAACAAGTAAATTTAAAGGTTTTGAAATCAGTTTAAACTTTAGTAAAAGTAAATTGGGATTCATTTTGAATCTTGGTATTTAAATTGAAATTTAAAAGAAAATTCGAAGACCAATGTTTCCAAACGTATTTGTGAATGATGATTTGTAATTCATTAATTACTAAGTTAATAATAATGGATAAATAAATTATTTAATCAATTAAGGATTTGGATTTATTATATAAGTAATTGCAGGTTTGAATTTCTTAATTAAGATTCAAAGATTAAATAGGTAAGGAATAATTAATAAATGGGTAATTAAGTTTGATTAATAATTAAGATTTTTTAATTAATGATTAAGGATAATCAATTAAGTAATTAAGACTTAGTAATTGATTAAGAATTTGTTTGTTAATTAACTAATTTGAAAAGAAGTAAACTTATGATTAAGTAACCAGGACTAATGACAAGTAATACATCTGATCTAGATTAATTAGTGGGTTCATAAGTTTTAGCTATGAATGTTTAGATCTTATTGAATGGTTGAATTGTTGATATTCCTGATGCCTGATGTTTGTGATATATCCTGATTTGTGTAGCGATCTAAAAAAAATGATTAATTATCTGCGATGAAATTTATTATCTGTGATATATATCGGTGATCTATAAGATAAGCATTATGGTTTATACTGCATGTCAACTATATTTCTATGTTTTAATCTATGATGATTGAATGATGTTGCACTATTGCGTAAAACCCTAGGACCACGTCGTACACACACCAATATGGATTTTACAAGGAAATCGGTTAAGTCACAGATTTTTTTAAAATAGTTTTAAATTTGAATTTTTAAATTCAAATGTTTTGGAATGGAATTTCAAATTTGAAAATATATTTTGAATAACTTGATTGAGTTTTTGAAATTTAAATATTTTGATTTAAATTTGAATTCAATATTTGAAATTGAATTCTATGATTTGGAAACTAGGGTTCAAAAAGGCTATTCGACTTATAAATGAGTTTATATGGGTTAAACCATTTTTTAAAAGTATTGATTTAGGAATTTGAATATATATTCAAAGGCTTTAACTCGTGCAAATATAATCGGATTTTTATGAAACGAAAACTACTTGATTTCAAATAATAATAGCTTTCATTTAAAGAAAGGATTTCCAAATTGTGTTAAAAGATTTCAAGTTTGAAATAGAATTGAATTGTTTGAAAGCTATAAATTGAGTCTTTGATTCAAAGACCGAATAATCCAACTTAAAATGGTATTGTTTTGAAAGGCTATGAATGAATCTTTGTAAACGAGTTTTGAAAGTTATAAGTTAAATCTTGATTTAGAGATTTAACGAGTTAATACAGTTGAAATAAAAGTTTGTTTTGAAATCCATAAATGGATCTTTGTGAACGGGGTGAACTTTATAAGTTGAATCTTTTTGTTTAAAAGATTAAAAGTGTGGAAATTGTTTAAACCATTGAAGGTTTTTGAAATGAATCTTTTTGTTTAAAAGATTAGAAATGGTAATTTGTTTTAACCATTTGAATGAAAGATTTTAGGCTTTAAGCTGTGATTTAACTGAGTCCCCAGTATCCGTATGATTTTTAATATTGCGCTCGTTATTCGGTTTAGCCGGAAAAGGACCTTTGGGTCATATAAACCATTTGGAATAGTGATACGACGTATATGGATAACATTTGAAGACCGGTGGTGAAGACCGGGTATTTTCAAAAACGATAGGATGACCTATCGATTGTCTCTACACTATGTCGCGCCGGTATAGAGATTCCCTAAGTGATGGGAAATCCAATCGGAATTGTGAATACCCGGATTGCAAGGACTTCTTTGGAAGTGCCTTCGGTTCTGTTCTAAATCCAGAACAGACTTGTATAGAATGTATGTCTGACATTACACTTTGAGATATAAAGCAGATTTCTTTCAAATACATTTCTATTGGTGGTGGAGAATTTATACTCTTAGCTTAACACCCTTAGAGGCTATGTAGTTGAAGGTTATCAGCGATATATTCCCAATTTGGTAATGTGGCAGGCTAAGTGCTGCTAATCATTTGTTGATCAAAGCGTGGCTTTTGTAAAAAGCGTAGCTTTGTGGACGATACTTCGTCGAGCCTCACAAACCGGTAATGGTCGAAACAGGAATTGTGCGGCAAGGTTTCAGGTGTAGCTTCCCTAGGGTATGACCATTCCTTCTGGAAAAGGGTAGTATCATGGTATGGAGCCCAGATACTTACTCATGTGGACACACTATATTATTTACTGTGTGATGTTGTTAGTTAGAGAGCTCTCATTTAAAGGTCCCAAAGGACCGAGAGTGGCATATCTGAGGTTTTGTATATTCCCCGGGAAGGGGGGTAGCCGGCCTTGTTTGGCAGAGATCCGGTTTGGTTCTCGGGGCGTCCTTCCAGAGGCGTTTCCATGTGGCAATGGAAAGTTCCTTAGCCTGACCATTTGTTGGAAAATCCATTCAACCAATACGAGCCTTGTACGGTTTTGGTTGTATAACCTGCCATGGAATGTGGCGGTAACCTGCTATTGAGCATGGTAGCTATAGTAGGCATAAGTGTGAAATGGCTATGCTGGCTAAGATTTATATCTTTATTTTCGAAATGTTTTCTGCACTATGCACTAGTAATAATTCCAAATGTTTCTATTTAATGCGTATCAAGCATCTTTGACTATCATAAGGAGAAATCTCCTCTTATTTTGTGTTTGCATTATATGTGTGTGTGCGGGAGGCCTTATGGTAGTCTCATTTTCAAAATAAAACATTGCGAATCTAATTAAAATATTTCTTTGTTTTTTCTAAAGATAAACTATTTTTGTTGCTCATGTTGAATATGCGCTTTGCGCTATATGATTTTTGTTTGATGATAATAAACATATATACATTCATTTAAATGATTGTTGAATATGCGCTTTGCGCTATATGATTTTTGTTTGATGATAATAAACATATATACATTCATTTAAATGTATTTGTTAATGTACTATTTTTCATAGAATAAATAAATATTTGTTGAATAAAATAAATTACACAGAATTTGAATTTGAATTCAAACAAAACAAGTTAAACAGATTTTGAATTCAAACAGAAATTTTATTCAAACAAATATTTATTACAATTTTGAATAGTATGTATTTGGTAATGTACTATTTTATTTTTTTTATAGAATAAATAAATATTTGTTGAATAACATTAAATTACACAGAATTCGAATTTGAATTCAAACAGAACAAGTTAAACAGATTTTGAATTCAAACAGAAATTTTATTTAAACAAATATTTATTACAATCTTGAATAGTACAAATTCATGCTCTCACTATACATATACATTTCTGATTACATCACGATTACATCACAAATATTTTTACATTGATAAACTCACTACATATCACTCACACTCGTGTTTTTTTTTTTGTCTTCAACTGCATTCCGGTTTGAATCCAGCATCTGAGTGATCTGCAAAAATATTCTCAAACGCAGTAAAATTGAAAGAGAAATATTTTTGAAATTTGAAAGAAACGATGATTTTGTAAACATTGTTTGCCTCAGTTATTTGGGTTGTTCGTCATCATTTTTGACTGTGCAATATCTGTGCATATCAGTATTTTTATCAGGAACAGGCAATTATAAGTGGCTGCAGTACACACGTGTACATTCGTATACGTGTGCACTGCCTCGCCAACTCATATACGCAGCCAAAAATAGCAAGTGTGCAAGCACAACTTCACAACAAACAAGGCAATGCACTATGCAGTGTACAACAAATCCAGCCAGTTCAACAAAGATCAAGTCATGGAGTCGCAGTCACAATAAAACTGCAGTGGAACAGTGGCAACATAAATGAAAAGCCAGACCAACACTGCAACTCAAAATGAAACATGTATGCAGCATCAAGTCAGGGGTAAAATAAACAACAATGTCGAGCTCACTGCAACTCAAATGTACAGGCCAGTGAACATAAAAGAGAATGACTCGAAGCAGTTGTGAACAAATGTGCAAATGCTCAAGACCATCAGTACACAGTGATGACAATACAAGGAAATGAAGATTACAGCAATATACAGATGAAAAAATTGACCAACTGCAACAATGCAAACAATAAACAGTGAAGAACATGGACTGCAACATTCAAGTGTATATTGAAAACAAGCTGCATGAATACAACATGAAGTACAATCACTTACAACATGTATGCAGCCCAATGAACCAGTGTCAAGTTCATGCAGTGCACATATGAATCAAGTGACCAACCTGAAGTACAAAGCATGCACATGAACATAACATGAACAACACAAATTGAATCAAGTAACCAACTGCAAGTGCAAATGACCAAGACTCAAGCAACATCAACAAGCAGTGCAGACTCAAAGCACCACTGACCAGAATACAATGCAACAACACAGTCAACAAGTCATCAATGCAATGCAACACAAATGGGTTCACATATACCAAGCCACAACCAACAGTGAATCACTGAACATATGAATCAAAACCAGAAGTACAAGGTCAGTTTGAATGACTGGACAAATGCACAACTAAACCAAAGTGAAATAGAATGAGAAGTCCAGCTACTCGATGCAACTCAATGGAAAATGAAGGCAACAGGAATAAAATATGATAATGCAAACTGCCTCAAAAATGAATACAACATGAAGCACTGCTACTCAAGGCAACTAGGAATGAGCAGAATGATCAAGTGCAGACAAATGAAACAACAGGAAAATGCATATACAAACTATGGTGAATGCAGATACAAGGCAACAAGTACTACAAGGCCAACACAGTGATCATTGTCACTGACTCCATTAATAAAGACAACAGTCAGAGAAATGTACAGAGACCAAGTACACTTGAACAACAGCTCATATGAACAAGTGTACAAAGGCAACATGAACAAGTGTAGCATCTGTATCAAAGCAAACCGAGTACAACACAGCAAACAACTCTGTGCTCATGTGAAGCCAGAAGAATTGCACAACTACAAGTACAGGGATGAATACAACATAATGAAACCCAAGAATATATGCATACACACATACATATGTATGTATGCACATATATAGTAATCAGGTGAATATGCAGTAGAAAACGAAAGACAGTGGCAAGTACAAGTCAGTGCAGAAATCAAGCCGAAGCTAAATTAGTGCAAGAAATTAAATTTTGGAAAGAAATCTCTGCATTTAACTTCTCAAGTAAATATGGTCAGTATTAATTCAAATAGGGGCCGAGAAGACAAATAGAGGAAAATATATTCGAATTAAATAATTCGAAGTCAAAAATGATCGGCTATTATTTGAAATTGAATCAAGAAAGGAATTCTCCAAATCCAGAACAATTTCAGGAAAATAATCAAAGACGTGTAGAAATCAAATCTGACAGTGATTATTAGGGTTTCAACCCTATAAATAAACCCCAAGAAAACATCACAGGCATCGAGTTATCAAATTAAAAAAGAGCAAGCAATCAGACAAGCAACAAAAGAAACAACATACCAAAGAGTCGATTGCTGAAGTAAGACAGAGAAGAACCAAATAGTCATCAACGAATAAAAGAAGCCGAAGCCCTAGCCAAGCAGAAAAATTCCTCAACCCCAAGTCAGCAAGCAGAGCGTCTGAGAATATCAAATAAGGAAATCGAGCTTCAGATCTCTCAATCCTTAATTTGACAGAGAAATTGAAGAACAAAATATCGCCGCAATTTTTATTCTCAAGAGAGAATTGAAGATCGGGTGAAACAAGGATAAGGGGCCGGCCTTATTATTTTAAAAGGGGGATTTAATTTTAATTTTATAATAGGGTTTTTAGTTTTTAATTTGAGCAAAAATTAGAGATTCTAGTTTATAATTTAATTTTTGCTCCTGCGTGTATTTTTGAAGTTTGTTTTTCTTTTCGAGTCGAAGAATTTGTAAATCACCACCTAGGGATTAGGTAGTGTCAGATTGTCTATTTAGAATTAGTTCAGTGAGCAGGGAGTGCGAGTTTGCAAAGCTCTATAGGCGGGAGCAGTGTTTGCGAGTAAGCGAAACTCTATAGGCGGGAGCAGGGTGTGCGAGTCTAGTAGAGTGTTTGTGAGAGGGAGCAAAAGGGTCTGCGAGTCTAGTAGAGTGTTTGTAAGCGTGATACTATTTAATTCTAATAGAAATCTGGGAATGCAGCAGTAGGCAGGGGTTGCCGAAGCTGGGTAAATTTTGTGTGTGATTTACTTTTCGGCATATTTATTTCTGCAGTTTATTTCTGTGTTTAAATCGAGAAAATTTGCTATAACCCTATTCACCCCCCCCCTCTAGGGTTAATCTAGATCCTACAAGTGGTATCAGAGCCCGGTAAATTTTTATTATTTAACTCTAGAGTCATGAGTCTACAAAATAATGCTTTTTCTGAGGGGCAATCTATTGCTAGGCCACCCATGTTTAACGGGAACGATTATGCTTATTGGAAAGTTAGGATGAGTATTTATCTTAGTTCCGTTGATTATGATGTTTGGGATATTATTGAAACTGGCTATAAACCTCCCACTATAATCGTTGGTGGTACTGAGATTCCTAAACCTAAGGATAGGTGGGATGCCAACGATAAGAGATTGAAAACAACAAATGCTAAAGCCATGAATGCTTTGATATGTGCTCTTGATAAAAATGAATTTAATAGAATTTCTCATTGTACAACAGCACAGGAAATCTGGCATACTTTGGAGGTGACACACGAAGGAACTTCTCAAGTCAAGGAGTCTCGTCTAGCCCTATTCAGCAAAGAATACGAAAACTTTGTGACGGACAAAGGCGAGAGCATAAAAGACATGTTTGGACGTTTTTCAACCTTGGTATACAACGCTAGAGCGCTAGGGAAGGTCTTCACTGAGGTAGAGCTTGTGAGGAAGATACTACGAGTCTTACTGATGAAATTTGAGGCAAAAGTCACGGCAATCCAAGAATCAAAAGATTTGAGCAAACTAAGCATGGAGGAGTTGATTGGCAACTTGATGACATATGAGCTTGAATTAAAAGCAAAGGAAGAACGCAACAACTCCGAACCAAAGAAGAAGACGATTGCCTTAAAAAGTAAATAAGAAAGCGATGAAGAAGATCCAATTGAAGAGCTTGCAATGGCTGTCAATAATCTTAGAAGATGGTCTAGATTCAAGCCACGCAAGAAGAAAACAAAGGGCAATAGGTCAAAAGATTCTGAAAATTCCGATAATGAACTGACATGTTATAACTGCAACAAGCCTGGCCACATCAAACCAAAATGCCCACTTCTCAAAAACAACAAAGAAAAGAAAAAGGCGAAGAAGGTATTTGCAGCGACTTGGGATGATGAAGAAGGAGAGGAAGCTTCGGATAGCAGCCCAGAGGAGGCTAACTTGTGTTGCATGGCAAAGTCAGAATCAGAAGCAACCTCCGACGAATCTAGTGAGGCAGGTGAGTTTTCTTATAAAGAACTTGTTTTTATGTGTTCTGATCTTACTAAGGTAGTGGATACTCTTGAATCTAAAATTGAAAAACTGAAATCTGATAAGAGAGAATTTGCTCGTGAAAATTTTAGGTTAAAAACTGAACTTGAAAATATTCAAAACCTAGAATGTAAAAATTGTAAGATTTTAGATTCAGAATTATCAAAAATCAAGAATAACTTTGAGAGTCTTGAAAAAGAAAACTTGAATCTTAAGGAAATCATTGACACTAGGAAAAAGGATTTCATAAATCGATGCACCTCACTTGTCGCTGAAAACACAACACTAAAAACCAAAGTCCAAAATCTTGAGAAATCTTTGAATAACTTTTCAAAAGGCGAAAAATCTTTCAACATGCTATTGGGAAATCAAATTTTTGCTAACAACAGAAAAGGACTAGGTTTTGGGAAAACACAAGTTGAGGATAATGCAAAAGGGAAGAGTGTCTTTGATAAATGTGAAATAATTGGACATCGTGTTGAAAATTGTAATCATAGGAACAAGAACACAAAATTTATACAAGTTTGGGTTCCTAAGAATTCTACAAACAAAGTTCATGTTTATTGGAACAAGAATAAAAGGACTAAACAAGTTTGGGTTCCAAAGGGTTTGTTTATTCATAATGCTTCTGCCACTAACAATCATGGACCTAGAAATAGGTCACAAAACTCTTTCATCGTGTAGGTGTGGTGGCAGGCTAAGGAACAACAACGATGTTCTCTGGATTTTGGCTGTTCCAGAAACACAACGGGCAACATAGCAAAGTTCCTTAGCCTAGTATAAAGGTGACAGAATCACAATGGGCAATCACGAGAAATTATCGTAAAGGTAAAACAGGTAATTTTGTTTTGAACGATATATTAAATGTGATAATCTGCACCGTATTCTGAATAAAATCAGCCAAAGATTGTGATGTTGAAAAGAGATGATTCTGACTTATTCTTAATTGAAATAATTTCTTTTGACTTGTTCTTACTTTGATTTGTGTTTAAAAGTAGACCAACCATCCTTTCATCATTGAACTTAATCTGTTTGGTCAATTTATGATGTTGATTGATTACTGTCTACTTATGCTACACGTAAATATATTTTGACATCTTGATCACTGCTTGTAAATTTGCACGATTTCAAACTCATGTGAAAAAGGATTTTAAGAAATTGTTGAAACTTCAAGAAATTGGTTTTGAAATAATTATGATGTTGATTGACTGTTGATTACTCATGAATATAATTGTTTATCCTATGGTTTTCTGAAATTAACACCATGATAGTTGTTTGAGTGTGAACATGGCTTCAATTCAAAATCCAAAGAATGTCATTTAAATTGTTGCTAAAAATTGGGTTTGGAATTTTTATGCACACTTCATGTCTGGTTTACCAAATCCAGTTAGTGATATTTTGGATTGAAAAAGAAAGAGAAATTCAGATGCAATTCATACTAGTAATCTAGTTGATAGAAAACTTACGAGTTGAACGTGATTTATTGTGAAATATTCATTTGCTGCATCATTTTTTCAGAGAAAATTTCTGCATATTTTTCACTTGAAATAATTTTTCCATTTAGCAGAATTTTTTTCTCATATAAAACTCCCCTCAAGAAAATCATGTTTGACCATATTTACAGCTTAATCATTTTTTGAAAAATTGATTTTATATGACAAATTTGACTAATCTGACTCCCTTTGATTATCGAAAAGATAAATAGTGATTGAAAAAGAGATGAGTGTTGATATTTATCATATATTATAACTCGAGAAAGTATAATTAGAAAATTTCTTTAGAATTTCATAACAAGAGTTATAAAAACTTTTTGTTGGGTAATGACTCCATGACCATTTCTATTTCTATCATTTTTCTATCGAACATCACTCATCAAGATCATATTTAGTATGTAAACTTGTGGTAGTTTACAAAGGAAATCATTTGTTCTTCAATATCTTAAATCTGTGAAGGAAATTATTTGTGCTTCAACTTATTATATTTAGCAATAAAAATAAATATCCAAAGTATTCACTCTCATTTAAAAGTCCTCACGGTTATGCATGGGTAAATTACTTGGATTTTTGATTATGTGCTTCCATGCTCATTTAAAAGTCCTCACGGTTATGCATGTATGGAACGCATATTAAAAATAATTGATTTAATAGACAAGTTGATTCTAATCCCATTTAAAAGTCCTCACGGTCATGCGTGGTTAGAAGATACTTGATTTCATTTTTTTTAAAATTAAATTGGAATACTACTAATCTCATTTAAAAGTCCTAACGGTTATGCATGGTTAGTAGATATTCAAATTTCCAAAAATAAAAATACCACAAATAGATATATCTATATGAATTTTTGATGATTCTATCTCCATCACTTCTGAAAGTGGAATATGCGCTTGACAAGGGTAATTATGATTTTTGTTTGAGTTTTATTGAAATTTGATATTTATATTTAATTGAGTTAAATGTTTGATTCATGTCTATCACTTCATCCCTATTTTTATAACACTGTTATTCTTTTGCTGATAACAAAAGGGGGAGAGAAAAGTTAAGATTTTGTCAAATAGAATCAAGCAAAGGTCAAATAATTTTCACTTTGCATATAGACTCATTTACATATTTTTATTTGTATGCATATATGTAGGGGGAGCCATATATGTAGGGGGAGCCATATATGTAGGGGGGGTATCACATGAAAAGGAAGCACACAAATAGGGGGAGCAAATGAAATTATCAAATACATTTAATATATTCAAAATCTTAAATATATGTTTGTTATCATCAAAAGGGGGAGATTGTTGAATATGCGCTTTGCGCTATATGATTTTTGTTTGATGATAATAAACATATATACATTCATTTAAATGATTGTTGAATATGCGCTTTGCGCTATATGATTTTTGTTTGATGATAATAAACATATATACATTCATTTAAATGTATTTGTTAATGTACTATTTTTCATAGAATAAATAAATATTTGTTGAATAAAATAAATTACACAGAATTTGAATTTGAATTCAAACAAAACAAGTTAAACAGATTTTGAATTCAAACAGAAATTTTATTCAAACATATATTTATTACAATTTTGAATAGTATGTATTTGGTAATGTACTATTTTATTTTTTTTATAGAATAAATAAATATTTGTTGAATAACATTAAATTACACAGAATTCGAATTTGAATTCAAACAGAACAAGTTAAACAGATTTTGAATTCAAACAGAAATTTTATTCAAACAAATATTTATTACAATCTTGAATAGTACAAATTCATGCTCTCACTATACATATACATTTCTGATTACATCACGATTACATCACAAATATTTTTACATTGATAAACTCACTACATATCACTCACACTCGTGTTTTTTTTTTGTCTTCAACTGCATTCCGGTTTGAATCCAGCATCTGAGTGATCTGCAAAAATATTCTCAAACGCAGTAAAATTGAAAGAGAAATATTTTTGAAATTTGAAAGAAACGATGATTTTGTAAACATTGTTTGCCTCAGTTATTTGGGTTGTTCGTCATCATTTTTGACTGTGCAATATCTGTGCATATCAGTATTTTTATCAGGAACAGGCAATTATAAGTGGCTGCAGTACACACGTGTACATTCGTATACGTGTGCACTGCCTCGCCAACTCATATACGCAGCCAAAAATAGCAAGTGTGCAAGCACAACTTCACAACAAACAAGGCAATGCACTATGCAGTGTACAACAAATCCAGCCAGTTCAACAAAGATCAAGTCATGGAGTCGCAGTCACAATAAAACTGCAGTGGAACAGTGGCAACATAAATGAAAAGCCAGACCAACACTGCAACTCAAAATGAAACATGTATGCAGCATCAAGTCAGGGGTAAAATAAACAACAATGTTGAGCTCACTGCAACTCAAATGTACAGGCCAGTGAACATAAAAGAGAATGACTCGAAGCAGTTGTGAACAAATGTGCAAATGCTCAAGACCATCAGTACACAGTGATGACAATACAAGGAAATGAAGATTACAGCAATATACAGATGAAAAAATTGACCAACTGCAACAATGCAAACAATAAACAGTGAAGAACATGGACTGCAACATTCAAGTGTATATTGAAAACAAGCTGCATGAATACAACATGAAGTACAATCACTTACAACATGTATGCAGCCCAATGAACCAGTGTCAAGTTCATGCAGTGCACATATGAATCAAGTGACCAACCTGAAGTACAAAGCATGCACATGAACATAACATGAACAACACAAATTGAATCAAGTAACCAACTGCAAGTGCAAATGACCAAGACTCAAGCAACATCAACAAGCAGTGCAGACTCAAAGCACCACTGACCAGAATACAATGCAACAACACAGTCAACAAGTCATCAATGCAATGCAACACAAATGGGTTCACATATACCAAGCCACAACCAACAGTGAATCACTGAACATATGAATCAAAACCAGAAGTACAAGGTCAGTTTGAATGACTGGACAAATGCACAACTAAACCAAAGTGAAATAGAATGAGAAGTCCAGCTACTCGATGCAACTCAATGGAAAATGAAGGCAACAGGAATAAAATATGATAATGCAAACTGCCTCAAAAATGAATACAACATGAAGCACTGCTACTCAAGGCAACTAGGAATGAGCAGAATGATCAAGTGCAGACAAATGAAACAACAGGAAAATGCATATACAAACTATGGTGAATGCAGATACAAGGCAACAAGTACTACAAGGCCAACACAGTGATCATTGTCACTGACTCCATTAATAAAGACAACAGTCAGAGAAATGTACAGAGACCAAGTACACTTGAACAACAGCTCATATGAACAAGTGTACAAAGGCAACATGAACAAGTGTAGCATCTGTATCAAAGCAAACCGAGTACAACACAGCAAACAACTCTGTGCTCATGTGAAGCCAGAAGAATTGCACAACTACAAGTACAGGGATGAATACAACATAATGAAACCCAAGAATATATGCATACACACATACATATGTATGTATGCACATATATAGTAATCAGGTGAATATGCAGTAGAAAACGAAAGACAGTGGCAAGTACAAGTCAGTGCAGAAATCAAGCCGAAGCTAAATTAGTGCAAGAAATTAAATTTTGGAAAGAAATCTCTGCATTTAACTTCTCAAGTAAATATGGTCAGTATTAATTCAAATAGGGGCCGAGAAGACAAATAGAGGAAAATATATTCGAATTAAATAATTCGAAGTCAAAAATGATCGGCTATTATTTGAAATTGAATCAAGAAAGGAATTCTCCAAATCCAGAACAATTTCAGGAAAATAATCAAAGACGTGTAGAAATCAAATCTGACAGTGATTATTAGGGTTTCAACCCTATAAATAAACCCCAAGAAAACATCACAGGCATCGAGTTATCAAATTAAAAAAGAGCAAGCAATCAGACAAGCAACAAAAGAAACAACATACCAAAGAGTCGATTGCTGAAGTAAGACAGAGAAGAACCAAATAGTCATCAACGAATAAAAGAAGCCGAAGCCCTAGCCAAGCAGAAAAATTCCTCAACCCCAAGTCAGCAAGCAGAGCGTCTGAGAATATCAAATAAGGAAATCGAGCTTCAGATCTCTCAATCCTTAATTTGACAGAGAAATTGAAGAACAAAATATCGCCGCCATTTTTATTCTCAAGAGAGAATTGAAGATCGGGTGAAACAAGGATAAGGGGCCGGCCTTATTATTTTAAAAGGGGGATTTAATTTTAATTTTATAATAGGGTTTTTAGTTTTTAATTTGAGCAAAAATTAGAGATTCTAGTTTATAATTTAATTTTTGCTCCTGCGTGTATTTTTGAAGTTTGTTTTTCTTTTCGAGTCGAAGAATTTGTAAATCACCACCTAGGGATTAGGTAGTGTCAGATTGTCTATTTAGAATTAGTTCAGTGAGCAGGGAGTGCGAGTTTGCAAAGCTCTATAGGCGGGAGCAGTGTTTGCGAGTAAGCGAAACTCTATAGGCGGGAGCAGGGTGTGCGAGTCTAGTAGAGTGTTTGTGAGCGGGAGCAAAAGGGTCTGCGAGTCTAGTAGAGTGTTTGTAAGCGTGATACTATTTAATTCTAATAGAAATCTGGGAATGCAGCAGTAGGCAGGGGTTGCCGAAGCTGGGTAAATTTTGTGTGTGATTTACTTTTCGGCATATTTATTTCTGCAGTTTATTTCTGTGTTTAAATCGAGAAAATTTGCTATAACCCTATTCACCCCCCCCCCTCTTGGGTTAATCTAGATCCTACAAGTGGTATCAGAGCCCGGTAAATTTTTATTATTTAACTCTAGAGTCATGAGTCTACAAAATAATGCTTTTTCTGAGGGGCAATCTATTGCTAGGCCACCCATGTTTAACGGGAACGATTATGCTTATTGGAAAGTTAGGATGAGTATTTATCTTAGTTCCGTTGATTATGATGTTTGGGATATTATTGAAACTGGCTATAAACCTCCCACTATAATCGTTGGTGGTACTGAGATTCCTAAACCTAAGGATAGGTGGGATGCCAACGATAAGAGATTGAAAACAACAAATGCTAAAGCCATGAATGCTTTGATATGTGCTCTTGATAAAAATGAATTTAATAGAATTTCTCATTGTACAACAGCACAGGAAATCTGGCATACTTTGGAGGTGACACACGAAGGAACTTCTCAAGTCAAGGAGTCTCGTCTAGCCCTATTCAGCAAAGAATACGAAAACTTTGTGACGGACAAAGGCGAGAGCATAAAAGACATGTTTGGACGTTTTTCAACCTTGGTATACAACGCTAGAGCGCTAGGGAAGGTCTTCACTGAGGTAGAGCTTGTGAGGAAGATACTACGAGTCTTACCGATGAACTTTGAGGCAAAAGTCACGGCAATCCAAGAATCAAAAGATTTGAGCAAACTAAGCATGGAGGAGTTGATTGGCAACTTGATGACATATGAGCTTGAATTAAAAGCAAAGGAAGAACGCAACAACTCCGAACCAAAGAAGAAGACGATTGCCTTAAAAAGTAAAGAAGAAAGCGATGAAGAAGATCCAATTGAAGAGCTTGCAATGGCTGTCAATAATCTTAGAAGATGGTCTAGATTCAAGCCACGCAAGAAGAAAACAAAGGGCAATAGGTCAAAAGATTCTGAAAATTCCGATAATGAACTGACATGTTATAACTGCAACAAGCCTGGCCACATCAAACCAAAATGCCCACTTCTCAAAAACAACAAAGAAAAGAAAAAGGCGAAGAAGGTATTTGCAGCGACTTGGGATGATGAAGAAGGAGAGGAAGCTTCGGATAGCAGCCCAGAGGAGGCTAACTTGTGTTGCATGGCAAAGTCAGAATCAGAAGCAACCTCCGACGAATCTAGTGAGGCAGGTGAGTTTTCTTATAAAGAACTTGTTTTTATGTGTTCTGATCTTACTAAGGTAGTGGATACTCTTGAATCTAAAATTGAAAAACTGAAATCTGATAAGAGAGAATTTGCTCGTGAAAATTTTAGGTTAAAAACTGAACTTGAAAATATTCAAAACCTAGAATGTAAAAATTGTAAGATTTTAGATTCAGAATTATCAAAAATCAAGAATAACTTTGAGAGTCTTGAAAAAGAAAACTTGAATCTTAAGGAAATCATTGACACTAGGAAAAAGGATTTCATAAATCGATGCACCTCACTTGTCGCTGAAAACACAACACTAAAAACCAAAGTCCAAAATCTTGAGAAATCTTTGAATAACTTTTCAAAAGGCGAAAAATCTTTCAACATGCTATTGGGAAATCAAATTTTTGCTAACAACAGAAAAGGACTAGGTTTTGGGAAAACACAAGTTGAGGATAATGCAAAAGGGAAGAGTGTCTTTGATAAATGTGAAATAATTGGACATCGTGTTGAAAATTGTAATCATAGGAACAAGAACACAAAATTTATACAAGTTTGGGTTCCTAAGAATTCTACAAACAAAGTTCATGTTTATTGGAATAAGAATAAAAGGACTAAACAAGTTTGGGTTCCAAAGGGTTTGTTTATTCATAATGCTTCTGCCACTAACAATCATGGACCTAGAAATAGGTCACAAAACTCTTTCATCGTGTAGGTGTGGTGGCAGGCTAAGGAACAACAACGGTGTTCTCTGGATTTTGGCTGTTCCAGAAACACAACGGGCAACATAGCAAAGTTCCTTAGCCTAGTATAAAGGTGACAGAATCACAATGGGCAATCACGAGAAATTATCGTAAAGGTAAAACAGGTAATTTTGTTTTGAACGATATATTAAATGTGATAATCTGCACCGTATTCTGAATAAAATCAGCCAAAGATTGTGATGTTGAAAAGAGATGATTCTGACTTATTCTTAATTGAAATAATTTCTTTTGACTTGTTCTTACTTTGATTTGTGTTTAAAAGTAGACCAACCATCCTTTCATCATTGAACTTAATCTGTTTGGTCAATTTATGATGTTGATTGATTACTGTCTACTTATGCTACACGTAAATATATTTTGACATCTTGATCACTGCTTGTAAATTTGCACGATTTCAAACTCATGTGAAAAAGGATTTTAAGAAATTGTTGAAACTTCAAGAAATTGGTTTTGAAATAATTATGATGTTGATTGACTGTTGATTACTCATGAATATAATTGTTTATCCTATGGTTTTCTGAAATTAACACCATGATAGTTGTTTGAGTGTGAACATGGCTTCAATTCAAAATCCAAAGAATGTCATTTAAATTGTTGCTAAAAATTGGGTTTGGAATTTTTATGCACACTTCATGTCTGGTTTACCAAATCCAGTTAGTGATATTTTGGATTGAAAAAGAAAGAGAAATTCAGATGCAATTCATACTAGTAATCTAGTTGATAGAAAACTTACGAGTTGAACGTGATTTATTGTGAAATATTCATTTGCTGCATCATTTTTTCAGAGAAAATTTCTGCATATTTTTCACTTGAAATAATTTTTCCATTTAGCAGAATTTTTTTCTCATATAAAACTCCCCTCAAGAAAATCATGTTTGACCATATTTACAGCTTAATCATTTTTTGAAAAATTGATTTTATATGACAAATTTGACTAATCTGACTCCCTTTGATTATCGAAAAGATAAATAGTGATTGAAAAAGAGATGAGTGTTGATATTTATCATATATTATAACTCGAGAAAGTATAATTAGAAAATTTCTTTAGAATTTCATAACAAGAGTTATAAAAACTTTTTGTTGGGTAATGACTCCATGACCATTTCTATTTCTATCATTTTTCTATCGAACATCACTCATCAAGATCATATTTAGTATGTAAACTTGTGGTAGTTTACAAAGGAAATCATTTGTTCTTCAATATCTTAAATCTGTGAAGGAAATTATTTGTGCTTCAACTTATTATATTTAGCAATAAAAATAAATATCCAAAGTATTCACTCTCATTTAAAAGTCCTCACGGTTATGCATGGGTAAATTACTTGGATTTTTGATTATGTGCTTCCATGCTCATTTAAAAGTCCTCACGGTTATGCATGTATGGAACGCATATTAAAAATAATTGATTTAATAGACAAGTTGATTCTAATCCCATTTAAAAGTCCTCACGGTCATGCGTGGTTAGAAGATACTTGATTTCATTTTTTTTAAAATTAAATTGGAATACTACTAATCTCATTTAAAAGTCCTAACGGTTATGCATGGTTAGTAGATATTCAAATTTCCAAAAATAAAAATACCACAAATAGATATATCTATATGAATTTTTGATGATTCTATCTCCATCACTTCTGAAAGTGGAATATGCGCTTGACAAGGGTAATTATGATTTTTGTTTGAGTTTTATTGAAATTTGATATTTATATTTAATTGAGTTAAATGTTTGATTCATGTCTATCACTTCATCCCTATTTTTATAACACTGTTATTCTTTTGCTGATAACAAAAGGGGGAGAGAAAAGTTAAGATTTTGTCAAATAGAATCAAGCAAAGGTCAAATAATTTTCACTTTGCATATAGACTCATTTACATATTTTTATTTGTATGCATATATGTAGGGGGAGCCATATATGTAGGGGGAGCCATATATGTAGGGGGGGTATCACATGAAAAGGAAGCACACAAATAGGGGGAGCAAATGAAATTATCAAATACATTTAATATATTCAAAATCTTAAATATATGTTTGTTATCATCAAAAGGGGGAGATTGTTGAATATGCGCTTTGCGCTATATGATTTTTGTTTGATGATAATAAACATATATACATTCATTTAAATGATTGTTGAATATGCGCTTTGCGCTATATGATTTTTGTTTGATGATAATAAACATATATACATTCATTTAAATGTATTTGTTAATGTACTATTTTTCATAGAATAAATAAATATTTGTTGAATAAAATAAATTACACAGAATTTGAATTTGAATTCAAACAAAACAAGTTAAACAGATTTTGAATTCAAACAGAAATTTTATTCAAACATATATTTATTACAATTTTGAATAGTATGTATTTGGTAATGTACTATTTTATTTTTTTTATAGAATAAATAAATATTTGTTGAATAACATTAAATTACACAGAATTCGAATTTGAATTCAAACAGAACAAGTTAAACAGATTTTGAATTCAAACAGAAATTTTATTCAAACAAATATTTATTACAATCTTGAATAGTACAAATTCATGCTCTCACTATACATATACATTTCTGATTACATCACGATTACATCACAAATATTTTTACATTGATAAACTCACTACATATCACTCACACTCGTGTTTTTTTTTTTGTCTTCAACTGCATTCCGGTTTGAATCCAGCATCTGAGTGATCTGCAAAAATATTCTCAAACGCAGTAAAATTGAAAGAGAAATATTTTTGAAATTTGAAAGAAACGATGATTTTGTAAACATTGTTTGCCTCAGTTATTTGGGTTGTTCGTCATCATTTTTGACTGTGCAATATCTGTGCATATCAGTATTTTTATCAGGAACAGGCAATTATAAGTGGCTGCAGTACACACGTGTACATTCGTATACGTGTGCACTGCCTCGCCAACTCATATACGCAGCCAAAAATAGCAAGTGTGCAAGCACAACTTCACAACAAACAAGGCAATGCACTATGCAGTGTACAACAAATCCAGCCAGTTCAACAAAGATCAAGTCATGGAGTCGCAGTCACAATAAAACTGCAGTGGAACAGTGGCAACATAAATGAAAAGCCAGACCAACACTGCAACTCAAAATGAAACATGTATGCAGCATCAAGTCAGGGGTAAAATAAACAACAATGTCGAGCTCACTGCAACTCAAATGTACAGGCCAGTGAACATAAAAGAGAATGACTCGAAGCAGTTGTGAACAAATGTGCAAATGCTCAAGACCATCAGTACACAGTGATGACAATACAAGGAAATGAAGATTACAGCAATATACAGATGAAAAAATTGACCAACTGCAACAATGCAAACAATAAACAGTGAAGAACATGGACTGCAACATTCAAGTGTATATTGAAAACAAGCTGCATGAATACAACATGAAGTACAATCACTTACAACATGTATGCAGCCCAATGAACCAGTGTCAAGTTCATGCAGTGCACATATGAATCAAGTGACCAACCTGAAGTACAAAGCATGCACATGAACATAACATGAACAACACAAATTGAATCAAGTAACCAACTGCAAGTGCAAATGACCAAGACTCAAGCAACATCAACAAGCAGTGCAGACTCAAAGCACCACTGACCAGAATACAATGCAACAACACAGTCAACAAGTCATCAATGCAATGCAACACAAATGGGTTCACATATACCAAGCCACAACCAACAGTGAATCACTGAACATATGAATCAAAACCAGAAGTACAAGGTCAGTTTGAATGACTGGACAAATGCACAACTAAACCAAAGTGAAATAGAATGAGAAGTCCAGCTACTCGATGCAACTCAATGGAAAATGAAGGCAACAGGAATAAAATATGATAATGCAAACTGCCTCAAAAATGAATACAACATGAAGCACTGCTACTCAAGGCAACTAGGAATGAGCAGAATGATCAAGTGCAGACAAATGAAACAACAGGAAAATGCATATACAAACTATGGTGAATGCAGATACAAGGCAACAAGTACTACAAGGCCAACACAGTGATCATTGTCACTGACTCCATTAATAAAGACAACAGTCAGAGAAATGTACAGAGACCAAGTACACTTGAACAACAGCTCATATGAACAAGTGTACAAAGGCAACATGAACAAGTGTAGCATCTGTATCAAAGCAAACCGAGTACAACACAGCAAACAACTCTGTGCTCATGTGAAGCCAGAAGAATTGCACAACTACAAGTACAGGGATGAATACAACATAATGAAACCCAAGAATATATGCATACACACATACATATGTATGTATGCACATATATAGTAATCAGGTGAATATGCAGTAGAAAACGAAAGACAGTGGCAAGTACAAGTCAGTGCAGAAATCAAGCCGAAGCTAAATTAGTGCAAGAAATTAAATTTTGGAAAGAAATCTCTGCATTTAACTTCTCAAGTAAATATGGTCAGTATTAATTCAAATAGGGGCCGAGAAGACAAATAGAGGAAAATATATTCGAATTAAATAATTCGAAGTCAAAAATGATCGGCTATTATTTGAAATTGAATCAAGAAAGGAATTCTCCAAATCCAGAACAATTTCAGGAAAATAATCAAAGACGTGTAGAAATCAAATCTGACAGTGATTATTAGGGTTTCAACCCTATAAATAAACCCCAAGAAAACATCACAGGCATCGAGTTATCAAATTAAAAAAGAGCAAGCAATCAGACAAGCAACAAAAGAAACAACATACCAAAGAGTCGATTGCTGAAGTAAGACAGAGAAGAACCAAATAGTCATCAACGAATAAAAGAAGCCGAAGCCCTAGCCAAGCAGAAAAATTCCTCAACCCCAAGTCAGCAAGCAGAGCGTCTGAGAATATCAAATAAGGAAATCGAGCTTCAGATCTCTCAATCCTTAATTTGACAGAGAAATTGAAGAACAAAATATCGCCGCCATTTTTATTCTCAAGAGAGAATTGAAGATCGGGTGAAACAAGGATAAGGGGCCGGCCTTATTATTTTAAAAGGGGGATTTAATTTTAATTTTATAATAGGGTTTTTAGTTTTTAATTTGAGCAAAAATTAGAGATTCTAGTTTATAATTTAATTTTTGCTCCTGCGTGTATTTTTGAAGTTTGTTTTTCTTTTCGAGTCGAAGAATTTGTAAATCACCACCTAGGGATTAGGTAGTGTCAGATTGTCTATTTAGAATTAGTTCAGTGAGCAGGGAGTGCGAGTTTGCAAAGCTCTATAGGCGGGAGCAGTGTTTGCGAGTAAGCGAAACTCTATAGGCGGGAGCAGGGTGTGCGAGTCTAGTAGAGTGTTTGTGAGCGGGAGCAAAAGGGTCTGCGAGTCTAGTAGAGTGTTTGTAAGCGTGATACTATTTAATTCTAATAGAAATCTGGGAATGCAGCAGTAGGCAGGGGTTGCCGAAGCTGGGTAAATTTTGTGTGTGATTTACTTTTCAGCATATTTATTTCTGCAGTTTATTTCTGTGTTTAAATCGAGAAAATTTGCTATAACCCTATTCACCCCCCCCCCCCTCTAGGGTTAATCTAGATCCTACAGCTCACACCAGTCCCATGACTGATCCAGAGTTTATTGTTTCTTTCCTATACTCTGGGTGCTCAAAATTTTCTACACAGGCAGTCTAGAGTTGGGTTTTCAGAAAGTCAGGTTAGTAGGTTATCTGGAGCAAGTTCTGTCTTTGGATGTGGACGAGGCTTGCTTGTCTTGGTGAATCGTGATGTTGGTTCGAGCCACTGCTGGAGTTCTCTTTTGAGACTATCAGGAGTTATTTGTTCCATTGCTAATGTTATCTATTTTCTTTTCCGCTGCTATTCTATTGTATCTCTGATGTATATTGATATCTACTGTATCATCTGTTGTATCGGATATTGTATCAATGCTGTATATCAATGTATTATTCTTTTTCTTCCGCTATGTTGTTTACTTAACTGTGTTATAAGCTCCGACGACTCGGATTTGAAAGGTCGAATCTACGGCATTCAAGTACGATGTAAGGTAAGGATTTCGATTTTCGAGCGTGAAAAATCCTTGACATTACATTTGGTATCAGAGCTAAGGTTAAACTTTAGCTCAGGAGTATAACACGTTAAGTAGCTCATTAGAGATAGGGTGAAGTATCCCTAGAATGAGTGTATCCCTAAGGTATCCATTCGAACGCCTAAGTAAATTCTCTCACTGTTCACTGATAGTGAGTAGGAGTGCAAGAAGAGGACGAGATAGGGGACAGGGGAGTACAACTATAAATGGTCAATACCTGTGACAGTGGAAACAATCTTTCTCTATCAATCTTTTTTGATTCGTCTTTTCAAATTCTTTTGATTTCTTCGTACCAGCTACAGAAGAAGTTTCGGTGTGATGCCCTACGTATCGATGTAGAAAATTCTTACTTCGTATTTCACTGGTTTCTTATCAGTTCTTGATTTAAACCTTAATGAATATGAAAATTTGAAACTGAAAACTTAAATAAATAGGAAATTTTAAATTGAGTTAAATTGGTTAATAGAATATGAGGATAAATTTGAATTGTATCAACAAAACGATTTCGTTTAAAATCAAATTCGAATTCTATGAAATTTCTTGGGTATAACGAAGTCCGAAGAGGGACGAATTGGTATATATTTTGAGGTATTCCGACTTGAATTTGGAATCCATATCTTGTGTTTGAGGAATTATAGGAGATCGAATCTATCTATCTCTGTGTTATTTTCGTGCTTGCAAATTTCGAGGATGAAATTTCTTAAGGAGGGGAATCTGTAACGATCCTGGATTTTTATAAATTTTAAATTGATAATTAAACTAAAATTTTGTTTTAAAAGGTGAAATTTATTGATAAATTGATTTGAAAATTAAAAATGAAGTCTTTAAATAAAAATATAAATATCTCAAATAATCTATTGTAATATAAAATAGAAATTTATTTATACATAACAAATTTAACAAATTAATACGATACAAGAAACAAAAGAAATAAAACATAGAATAAAACACATTTAACAAATTAGTCAAGAAACAAACATAACTAAAACAACTTTTATAATATGTACATAAAGTGAAATAAATATCTATCAACCATAAACAAAGCAAACAAATAAAAGGAGTACAAGCTTATAAAATAAAACAAGACACATGCATTTAATACCCATCTTCTCTTTGCACAAACAAATCATCTCAGCCCAAACTGAAGTGAAACTATCAACCATACCCATAACTAAAAAATACTATCACTTGTACCAGCAAAGAAATGCAAGCCTTCCCACTGTCTTTTATATGTATCATTTCCTTTATATCAGCCTAAGCCTTCTCCTCTCATTTTAGTTCGAGCATCATCAACCTGAGAAGAGAAAAAAAAAGAAAAATGGAAAACTGGAAATATGAAATCAAACCAGAAAACTAAAATTCAAAAACAGAAGCAAGTTGAATTAAAACAGAGATCAAACTTAAAAGCAAATCCCTTGTGAATTTTAAAGCCTGGAAGCTTTTCTGAAATCATCAAACTTCAAGTAATTTAAAGTTCAAAGTATAAAACTAGTTTCCAGTTTCAAATATCAAAATCTGCTCCTCTGCCTTCATACTTCCAAGTGAGTAACTTCACTTTTAAAAGTTTAAGTAGGTAATTTTGGTTACATGCTAGTCAATTTGAAAAGAATATGTTTATTATGATGCCTGCTGTGAATATATGTATGTCTGGCATGTATCTTGCTTTCATCAGAGTGTTCTCTGTTTTTATCTTCCAGTATACAAGTTTTGGTTTAAAAATTTAAATCTTGTGATCTTGTCTCTGTTTAAATTTAAGTTTCAAATGAAACTTGTTTGCTTAACTATAAGCTTTAGTTTTAATTTATATTTAGGCCAGAATAATATTTATTTTGACTCTGGGAATCAAATCTACTGAGCAAGTTTAAAATAAGTCAAAATTTAAGTATCACAATCTATCGTTTCAGGATTTGAATTTGAATCATTATACAAAATTATGATTTTTAAAACAAATATTTTGATTTTTCCTCAAGTATGTCGAGAGCAGATCCTTGTTGAACTAGAATTGCATTTAAATCAATTCCCAGAGATCGCACGAATTTTAGATGTTGAAATTTTGTATGAAGCAAGTTTAGAGATCGATGATATTGGGAAAAATGTTAAATAAATTTTCTATTGCAAGATTTGAGGGGGCGAGGGGAATGTAGCGTTTAGTACGTGGTTTTGACGAGGTCTAGAAACGAGGTGAGTTCATCACCGATGATCGACCGAGTCGCGTGGGCTTTGGGAAAATGGTGGCTGGAAGTGTAACGCGTTCGTAGCCGGAGTTGGAGCATCACCGGTGGTCAGAGAAGTGGGGACGTTGCATTGCCAGGTTTGGTGATGGGAAGGGGTTCATGTTCCAGGTTTGAGTTTATACTAGGTTTCGATTTCGAGAAGTTGATGGAGATTCTGGAGGTTGGAGATGGATGCGAGGATGAACGTTGACTTGCTCGACGACGTGGGGGTGGCTGGAAACGATCAACGGGGTTGTACATGTGCACGCTGTTGCGTTCATATCAGTGAGTTTGGAAAGTCTGGGGTAATTGGGATGAAGCTGGGAAAAGACTCGAGATTTGTCTCGAGCAACCTGGGTATTCACTCGAAGTAGTTGAGGGTTGACTCGAAGCAAGTATTGTAGGGCTCGGGTCAGTGTTGTCCAGACTTTATAAACAGAACCTGTTATGTTTTCTAAGTTTTAAATTTAAATTTTGAAACAAAGCTTAAACCAGTTTAAAAACAGAAGTTTAAATATAAACTTAAGTTAGTTTACAATATAGTTTGGGCATAACTAAGTTTTTAAATTTAAATTGTTTTAATAACAATTAAGTATATTAAAAAAAAGAATTGAATGTAAGATTTGAAATTGAGTTGTAAAGGAAAGTTTAAGCAAAGTTGAAACAAATCTGGAAACCTGGACATGAATCTAAATATGGAAATCAAGATTTTGAAATAAAATAAGTTTCTAAATTTAAATGTTGAAATGAGATTAAATTGTTAAAGTATACTTTAATAGGTAAACTTAAAGAAAATTTGACTCTAATTCTTTAAAGGTCCTTTTTATAACAGACTATTACTTTAACAAGTAAATTTAAAGGCTTTGAAATCAGTTTAAACTTTAGTAAAAGTAAATTGGGATTCATTTTGAATCTTGGTATTTAAATTGAAATTTAAAAGTAAATTCAAAGACCAATGTTTCCAAACGTATTTGTGAATGATGATTTGTAACTCATTAATTATTAAGTTAATAATAATGGATAATTAAATTATTTAATTAATTAAGGATTTGGATTTATTAAATAAGTAATTGCAGGTTTGAATTTCTTAATTAAGGTTTAAGGATTAATTAGGTAAGGAATAATTAATAAATGGGTAATTAAATTTGATTAATAATTAAGATTTTTTAATTAATGATTAAGGATAATCAATTAAGTAATTAAGACTTAATAATTGATTAAGTATTTGTTTGTTAATTAACTAATTTGAAAAGAAATTAACTTATGATTAAGTAACCACGACTAATGACAAGTATTACATCTGATCTAGATTAATCAGTGGGTTCATAAGTTTTAGCTATGAACGTTTAGATCTTATTGAATGGTTGAATTGTTGATATCCCCGATGTCTGATGTTTGTGATATATCCTGATTTGTGTGGTGATCTAAAAAAATTAGTATCTGCGATGAAATTTATAATATGTGATATATATCTGTGATCTGTAAGATAAGCATTATAGTTTATACTGCTTGTCAACTATATTTCTGTGTTTTAATATATGATGATTGAATGATGTTGCACTATTGTGTAAAACCACAGGACCACATCATACACACACCAATATGGATTTTACGAGGAAATCGGTTAAGTCACGGATTTTTTTAAAAATAGTTTTAAATTTGAATTTTTAAATTCAAATATTTTGGAAATGGATTTGGGTTTAAGGTGAAAAGCTTTGAAATAGAATTTCAAATTTGAAAATATATTTTGAATAACTTGATTGAGTTTTTGAAATTTAAATATTTTGATTTAAATTCGAATTCAATATTTGAAATTGAATTCTATGATTTGGAAACTAGGGTTCAAAAAGGCTATTCAACTTATAAATGAGTTTATATGGGTTAAACCATTTTTTAAAAGTATTGATTTAGGAATTTGAATTTATATTCAAAGGCTTTAACTCGTGCAAATATAATCGGATTTTTCTGAAATGAAAACTACTTGATTTCAAATAATGATAGCTTTCATTTAAAGAAAGGATTTCCAAATTGTGTTAAAAGATTTCGAGTTTGAAATAGAATTGAATTGTTTTTAAAGCTATAAATTGAGTCTTTGATTCAAAGGTCGAATAATCCAACTTAAAATGGTACTGTTTTGAAAGGCTATGAATGAATTTTGTAAACGAGTTTTGAAAGTTATAAGTTAAATCTTGATTTAGAGATTTAACGAGTTAATACAATTGAAATAAAAGTTTGTTTTGAAATCCATAAATGGATCTTTGTGAACGGGGTGAACTTTATAAATTGAATCTTTTTGTTTAAAAGATTAGAAATGGTAATTTGTTTTAACCATTCGAATGAAAGATTTTGGGCTTTAAGCTGTGATTTAACTGAGACCCCAGTATCCGTATGATTTTTAATATTGCGCTCGTTATTCGGTTTAGCCGGAAAAGGACCTTTAGGTCATATAAACCATTCTGAATAGTGATACGACGTATATGGATAGCATTTGAAGACCGGTGGTGAAGACCGGGTACTTGCGAGAACGATAGGATGACCTATCGATTGTCTCTACACTGAGTCGCGCCGATATAGAGATTACCTAAGTGATGGGAAATCCGATCGGAATTGTGAATACCCGGATTGCAAGGACTTCTTTGGAGGTGCCTTCGGTTCTGTTCTAAATCCCGAACGGACTTGTATAGAATGTATGTCTGACATTACATTTTGAGATATAAAGAAGATTTCTTTCAAATACATTTCCGTTGGTGGCGGAGAATTTATACTCTTAGCTTAACACCCTTAGAGGTTATGTAGTTGAAGGTTATCAACGATATATTCCCAATTTGGTAATGTGGCATGCTAAGTGCTGATGATCATTTGTCGATCAAAGCGTGGCTTTTGTAAAAAGCGTAGCTTTGTGGACGAGACTTCGTCGAGCCTCACAAACTGGTAATGGTCGAAACAGGAATTGTGCGGCAAGGTTTCAGGGGTAGCTTCCCTAGGGTATGACCATTCCTTCTGGAAAAGGGTAGTATCATGGTATGGAGCCCAGATACTTACTCATGTGGACACACTATATTACTTACTATGTGATGTTGCTAGTTAGAGAGCACTCGTTTAAAGGTCCCAAAGGACCAGGAGTGGCATATTTGAGGTTTTGTATATTCCCCGGGAAGGGGGGTAGCCGGCCTTGTTTGGCAGAGATCTGGTTTGGTTCTCGCGGCGTCCTTCCAGAGGCGTTTCCATGTGTCAATGGGAAGTTCCTTGGCCTGACCATTTGTTGGAAAATCCATTCATCCAATACGAGCCTTGTACGGTGTTAGTTGTATAACCTGCCATGGAATGTGGTCGTAACCTACTATTGAACATGGTAGCTATAGTAGGCATAAGTGCGAAATGCCTATGCTGGCTAAGATTTATATCTTTATTTTCGAAATGTTTTCTGCACTATGCACTAGTAATAATACCAAATGTTTCTTTCTAATGCGTATCAAGCATCTTTGACTATCATAAGGAGAAATCTCCTCCGATTCTGCATTTGCATTGTTTGTGTGCGGGAGGCCTTATGGTAGTCTCATTTTCAAAAAAAAACATTGTGAATCTAATTTAAAATATTCCTTTGTTTGTTTTTAAAGATAAACTATTTTTGTTTCTCACACCAGTCCCATTACTGATCCAGAGTTTGTTGTTTCTTTCCTAAACTCTAGGTGCTCAAAATTTTCTACACGGGCAGTCTAGAGTTGGGTTTTTCAGATAGTCAGATTAGTAGGTTATCTGGAGCTAGTTCAGTCTTTGGATGTGGACGAGACTTGCTTGTCTTGGTGAATCGTGATGTTGGTTCGAGCCGCTGCTGGAGTTCTCTTTTGAAGACTATATGGAGTTATTTGTTCCATTGTTAATGTTATCTATTTTCTTTTTCGCTGCTATTCTATTGTATCTCTGATGTATATTGATATCAATTGTATAATTTGTTGTATCAGATATTGTATCAATGCTGCATATCAATGTATTATTCTTTTTCTTCCGCTATGTTGCTTACTTAACTGTGTTATAAGCTCCGGCGACTCGGATTTGAACGGTCGAATCTACGGCATTCAAGTACAATGTAAGCTATGGATGTCGATTTTCGAGCGCGAAAAATCCTTGACATTACAGTGGTGAAGACCGAACGTCTTCGAGAACGATAGGATAACCTATCAAATGACTCTGCATTGAGTTGCTTCGGTATAGAGTTCTCCATATGTGTGGGGAGTCCGATCGAGATTGTGGACGCTCGGATTGCAAGGACTTCTTCGAAAGTGCCTTCTATTCTATTCGAACCCAGAACAGACTTGTATGGATGGTATGTCTGACATTACATTTGAGATATAAAGCAGATTTCTCTCAAATACATTTCTGTTGGTGGCAGAGAATTTATTCTCTAAGCTCAACACCCTTCTCTGAGACGTACGAGTTCAGAGGCTATGTAGTTGAAGGTTATCAGTAATATATTCCCAACTTGGTACTGTGGCATGCTGAGTGCTACTGATCATTTGTTGATCAAAGCATGGCTTTGTGAAAAGCGTAGCTTTTTGGATGAGACTTCGTCGAACCTCACAACCCGGTAATGGTCGAAACAGGAAAGACGCAGCAAGGTTATTGGGGGTAGCGCCCCTTAGGGTATGTACATTTCCTTTTGGATAGAAGTGGTATCATGGTATGGAGCCCAGATACTTAATTTATATGGATATCGCAAATATATATATATATATATATATATATATATGTGTGTGTGTGTGTGTGTGTGTGTGTGTGTGTGTTACTTTGAGATTGTTGTTGGGGCCCCGGATAAAGGTTGGTTACAACCGAGGGATGGCATACTCGTGTCAGTAGTTACCTAGTACAGAGGTAACCCGGCCTTGTGTTGGCAGAGATCTGGTTAGGTTCTCGGGACATCCCTCCAGAGGCATACCCATGTGGCCCAGGAAGTTTCTTAGCCTGACCATTTGATGCATTGTACCAGGCTTTAGGTCGTAGGTCGTGTGCTTTAAGTCGCTAGCGAGTTACGGCCTAGTGAGATACAACGGGAGGATAAAGCGAGTTATGCAGGGATAAGTGATCCAGCGACCTATGATAAGTCGCTGAGCGACCTAACGAGCTATGCATTACATGATAAGCGCAATCAACTTGAGACGCATTAATTCCTTAGGTCGCGCATTCACTTAAGTCGCTCCGTGCTTAAGTCGTTCCTGTTTTAGAAGTTATGTCTTAATTCCTTAGGTCGCACACTTGTGCTGCTTCCTTAAGACGTTCATGCATCCAAGGCCATATCTTTTACGTCGCAATACTTATGCCGCAAGTTCCTTAAGTCGCTACTGAAGATAAGTCGCTCCTGGAGGTTCTGTTAGGTCACATAAGGGTTGTATTTTACTTATGTCATTATGCAGTTGAGTCGCTTATGTACATGATAGGTCGTATGTCGAGTTGTGTTTCCTTTATGTTGTATTTGTTAACTCGTTGTGGTTAAGTCGTACGTCGCGTCTGTTGAGTCGCTTGTGAGTTAGGTCGGTCGTGTGTTAGATCGGCTGAGTTGTGTGTGTTATAAAGCTCTATAAATAGGGGTGATGGGTCATTTGTAAAACTTGGTTGATTTTGAATAAACTTTTGTTTGAATGCTTTGTGCCTCTTTAAAATTGGAAGTTGAGCATTGTCTCCTTTCTCCATTTTCGGTTATTCGAGTGCGCTCGAATCAACGGATTTGAAGCCGATTCACGGAATCTCATGTGCGAGATCAACGTAGAAGAATCGTAGATCTTTTAACACGGTATCGTGCACGATCAACGTGTTGGAGATAGCTAGAATCCGGTATCTCTTGAGATCAACGGATTTGGGCACTTATCCTTCGTATCTTTAATCCATCAATCCATATTTGTATCATTCCATCGTTATTTTGTTCGTTGTGCATCATTTTATCACAACTTGTAGTTATCTGTTGCGTCGATTTGGTATCAAAGCTAGACGTGGCCAATCATAGCTAAGCCAAGCCTATTGGGAGCCGAGTTAGAAGTGTTGGAGTTTGAGCCTAGTTGAAGTTTGAAATCAAGGCCGAGAGTTGGAGCTAAGTGCAGGCCGAGAGTAAGCGCAGGCCGAGAATTACAGAAGTTTTGCTAGTTGAAGTGTGTGTTTGGAGATTGTTGTTTGATAATCATGCCGCCGAGACGTGCTAACCGTTTTCAAAATGTTGAAGATGTGTATCGAAGACAAGAAGCTAAGCAAATGGAACAACGTATCAATGAAAAGTTTGATGAAGGTATTAGGAAGTTAGAGAAATTGATGAATAATATGAATCAAAGTCAAAGGAGAAGGTCACCAATCTCGAACCATGGAGGAAACAGAGTTTCGCCATCGGTTGCGAAAGCGAGGAGGGTGTCACCATATCTTGTCGAGATAGAAGAGAATCATCAGTTTCACTGAGAAGAGAATACCATGAGTACAGAAATGAAGAGAGAAGAACTCCATGTGAGTTTGGAGATGAACCATATCATAATGCTGAAAGACATAGTAGAGGAGATACGCGTGATCGTGGAAATGTTGATGGTCGAGATCGATATCGAAGTACATTTGATTATGATGAATATGGTGATAGATGTAGTGTTCATTATCGAGATCGAGACCAAGTACGAAATAACTATCGGGAGGTAGAAGATGATCGTAAATGGGAGTCGGGGATGAAAATAGAGATTCCAGAATTCAAAGGAGGAATGATTGCGGAAGAGTTTCTGGATTGGTTATCAAATGTTGAAGAAATTTTTGACTTCAAGGAAGTACCCGAGCATCGTATAGTTAAGTTGGTTGCTACTCGATTGAGGGGAAGAGCTATGGCATGGTGGCAACAAACTAAACTTACACGGGAAAGAATGGGAAAGTCGAAGATTGTTTCATGGGAGAAGATGAAGAAGTTGATGAAGGCTACTTTCTTGCCTTATAATTATCAGTCTCTTATGTATCAGCGCTTACAGAATTGGAGACAAGGGACAAAGTCGGTAAATGAATATGCAGATGAGTTTTATCAACTGATTGCCAAAAACGATATCATGGAGACGGAGGAACAGTTGACAGCTAGATTTGTTGGAGGATTGAGAATGCAAATTCAGGATATGGTGAATATGTTTGCTCCAAGATCCGTTGCTGAAGCACACCAGAAGGCTCTAGCTTGGGAGAGGCAAGGTAGAAGAGGAGGTGGTGTGTTTACAAATTTCAACAATCAAGTGAAAGGGGATAGTAGCAATAAAAATGTTTTCAAGGCTGTTGGAAAACCGGTTGTCAACGAAGTTGCTAAGACCAAGGTCAACAACAATTTCAAGTGTTATAATTGTCAAGAGTTTGGTCACAAGAGCAATGAATGTCCGAAGCCGAAAAAGCGAGTGATGGTTGTTGTGGTTAAGGATGAGGATGCAGAAGTAGAATGCCCAAATTCACCACAAGTTGAGGAGGAGGAAGAATTATTGGCGGGAGACGAGGGATATTCTTTAATGATGAGGAGATCTTGCTTGACACCAAAGCAGGAAGAGGAGACTAGTTGGTTGAGGAGTAACATTTTTCAGTCAACGTGCACTATTTTGGGAAGAGTTTGTAAGTTTGTTATCGATGTAGGAAGTTGTGATAACATCATCTCTACAGAAGCTGTAAAGAAGTTGGCGTTAAAGACTGAGAAGCATCCCAAACCCTACAAATTAGCTTGGTTGAGGAAAGGTGGGGAAGTGAAGGTTAATCGAAGAGCTTGTGTAACTTTTTCCATCGGAAAGAAGTATAAAGATGAAATTTGGTGTGACGTGGTAGATATGGACGTATGTCATTTGTTATTGGGGAGACCGTGGCAATACGATAGAGCTGTGCAACATGATGGGAGGACTAACTGCTATAGTTTTATGTTCGAGGGCACCAAAATCACTTTAGTTCCTAAACAGCGACAACAAAGTGAAAGCAAGTTGGAGGAGATTGAAGAACTAAAGACTCCGTTATATTTGAAGGAATTTGTCAAGGAAGTGGACGATGAGCCTGAAGTATTTCTGTTAATTGGACGTGAAAGTAGTGAAGCGGTTGAAATTCCGGAGGAAGTCAAGCCAGTGTTGAAGGAGTTTGAAGATGCATTTCCTGAAGAATTGCCAACAGAGTTACCACAGTTGAGAGACATACAACACCAGATAGATCTTATTTCGAGAGCTGTGTTACCGCATGGACCACATTATAGAATGAGTCCAAAGGAGCACGAAGAGTTGAGAAGGCAAGTGGAGGAGTTACTTGAACAAGGGTGCGTACAAGAAAGTTTAAGCCCTTGTGTAGTACCAGCATTGTTAGTGTCGAAGAAGGATGGAACTTGGAGAATGTGTACAGATAGTCGAGTACTAAACAAGATTACAGTGAGGTACAGATTTCCAATGCCTAGATTGGATGATTTGTTAGATTAGTTGAATGGAGATGCTATCTTTTCAAAGATCGATCTAAAGAGTGGGTATCATCAGATTCGAATTCAACCAGGTGATGAATGGAAGACAGCATTCAAGACACGGGAAGGACTGTATGAGTGGCCGGTCATGCCGTTTGGTCTTTCGAACGCACCTAGTACTTTTATGCGAGTGATGAACCAGATCTTTCGACCGTTTATTGGAAAGTTTGTAGTGGTATACTTTGGTGATATATTGATATACAGTGGGAGCACCGAAGAACATCTACTACATTTGCGGGAAGTGTTGATGATACTTCGTCAGGAGCAATTTTATGCGGCAAAAAAGGAATGCGTATTCATGACGCATAGTTGTTTTTGGGGTATGTATTGTCCAAGGAAGGTATCCAGGTGGATCAAAGTAAAGTTGAAGTAATCAGAGATTGGCCACAGCCCAGGACTATACTGAAGTTAGAAGTTTTCATGGTTTAGCATCATTCTACCGAAGGTTTATTCCACATTTCAGCAGCGTGATGGCACCTGTAACTGATTGTATGAAGGGCAAGCAGTTTTCATGGTCGAAGGAAGCAGGATTTGCTTTTGAGCGAATCAAGAAACTTTTGGCGACAACACCAATTCTAGTATTGTCGGATTTTCAGTTACTATTTGAGTTACATACAGATGCATCTAAAGTTGGAATTGGAGGAGTGTTGAGTCAGATGGGACGTCCAATTGCTTATTTCAGTGAGAAGCTTTCGGGAGAAAAGATGAAATATAATACTTATGACATGGAATTCTTTGTTATCGTCCAAGCCATAAAACATTGGAGACACTATTTGTTTCATAAAGATTTTGTGTTGTATACTGATCATGAAGCCTTGAAACATTTGCAGGGGCAGGATAAGGTTACAGCCAGGCATGCTTCATGGATCGCATACTTGCAACAGTTTACATTTATGGTAAAGCATAAGTCGGGAGTTACAAACCGTGTGGAAGATGCATTGAGTAGAAGGAATCATTTGTTGACTACGATGAGAGTTGAAGTGACGGGGTTTGATGTATTTCCAAAATTGTTTGTTGAAGATCCTTACTTTGCGAAGATTATCGGTGAAGTCAAGAAAGGGAAGACGGATGAGTATGTGTTGGTGGATGGTTTTCTATTTAATGGAAATCAGTTGTGTATACCAGAGTGCAGTTGGCGAATGAAGAAGGTCATGTGGGAAGAGATCGTACTTTGCAGTTGATTTCTCAATCATATTTTTGGCCTTCCATGAGAAAAGAAGTTGAAAGATTTGTGCGGAGATGTCACATATGTCAAGTTTCCAAAGGAACAGCTACGAATGCAGGATTGTATATGCCATTGCCCGTGCCTACTAAACCATGGGTTGATGTTAGCATGGATTTTGTTTTGGGTTTGCCGGGAACTTAACGAGGGAATGGTTTTATATATGTTGTGGTGGATAGATTTTCGAAGATGGCACATTTCATAGCTCGTAAGAAGACTGCTGATGCAGTTCGTGTTGCTCAATTATTCTTTAAAGAGGTTTATCGACTACATGGGCTACCTGAGACCATTGTTTCTGACCGGGATACTCGTTTTCCAAGTCATTTTTGGTTGAGTCTATGGAAGATGGTTGGAACTAAACTGAATTTTGGTAGCGCCTATCATCAACAAACGGATGGGCAAACGGAAGTGGTGAACAGATCGTTGGGAAATTTGTTGAGATGTCTTGTGAAAGGTAATTTGAAGAGCTGGGTTGTGAAATTGTGTCAGGCGGAATTAGCACATAATCATGCAGTGAATCGAAGTACTGGATTTAGTCCATTTCAAGTAGTATATTCAGCAATTCCAAAGGGACCGTTGGATTTGTCGACAGTGCCACTTCAGAAGAGAGTTGTTAAACGAGCTTGTGATTTCATGAATGAGTTGCAGGAGTGCCATAGGATTGTTAATGAACGAGAGAAATATAAGCAATTGGCAGATAAGAAGCGAAGGAGTATGGACTTCAAAGAGGGTGATTTTGTTTACGCAGTATTGATGAAAGATCGTTTTCCAGTTGGAACTTACAACAAATTGAATGCTCGAAAGATTTGTCCAGTAGAAATCTTGAAGAAGATCAATGATAATGCTTATCAATTGAGATTGTCGGATCATATCCATACGGCCGACGTTTTTAACGTCAAACACTTGCTTCCATATCACGGTAATAAGTGTGTCGAAGAATAGGAAAGTGTGAATTCTTGGTCAAATTCATGTCCACCGGGGGAGGATGATGCAGCGTACCAGGCTTTAGGTCGTTGGTCGTGTGCTTTAAGTTGCCAGCGACCTAGCGGGTTACGGCCAAGTGAGATACAAGGGGAGGATGAAGCGAGTTATGCAGGGATAAGTGATCCAGCGACCTATGATAAGTCGCTGAGCGACCTAACGAGCTATGCATTACATGATAAGCGCAATCAACTTGAGCCGCATTAATTCCTTAGGCCGCGCATTCATTTAAGTCGCTCCGTGCTTAAGTCGTTCCTATTTTAGAAGTTATGTCGTTAATTCCTTAGGTCGCACACTTATGCTGCTTCCTTAAGACGTTCATGCATCCAAGGTCACATCTTTTAGGTCGCAATATCTTATGCCGCAAGTTCCTTAAGTCGCTACTGAAGATAAGTCGCTAAGTCGCTCCTGGAGGTTCTGTTAGGTCGCATAAGTTTGTATTTTACTTATGTCGTTATGTAGTTGAGTCGCTTATGTACATGATAGGTCGTATGTCGAGTTGTATTTCCTTTATGTTGTATTTGTTAACTCGTTATGGTTAAGTCATAGGTTGAGTCTGTTGAGTCGCTTGTGAGTTAGGTCAGTCGGGTGTTAGATCGGCTGAGTTGTGTGTGTTGTAAAACTCTATAAATAGGGGTGATGGGTCATTTGTAAAACTTGGTTGATTTTGAATAAACTTTTGTTTGAGTGCTTTGTGCCTCTTTAAAATTGGAAGTTGAGCGTTGTCTCCTTTGTCCATTTTCGGTTATTCGAATACGCTCGAATCAACGGATTTGAAGCCGATTCACGGAATCTCGTGCGTGAGATCAACGTAGAAGAATCGTAGATCTTTTAACACGGTATCGTGTGCGATCAACGTGTTGGAGATAGCTAGAATCCGGTATCTCTTGAGATCAACGAATTTGGGCACTTATCCTTGGTATCTTTAATCCATCAATCCATATTTGTATCATTCCATCGTTATTTTGTTTGTTGTGCATCATTTGATCACAACTTGAAGTTATCCGCTGCGTCACCATTTGTTGGAAATCAAAAGAAACAATACAAGCCCTGTACGGTTTTAGTTGTATAACCTGCCATGCAGCATGGCGGTAACCTGCCACAAAACATGGTAGCTATAGTAGGCATACAATGATGGTTGTATGTTGGCTAAGATTAATATTATACTTTCGAAATTTTTTTCTACAATATGCACTAGTGATAATATCAAAGAAATTTCCCCGTACCAAGCATATTTGACTATCATAAGAAGAAATCTCCTCCAATTCTGCGATTGCATTGTGTGTGTGGCGGGAGGTCTTATGTTAGTTTCATTTTTCAAAGGCATACCGAAATGCTTTTATAAATCTCGTTTCTTCAAAAGAAACTGTTTTTGGTTACTCATACCAGTCTCATGACTGACCTGGAGTTTATTGTTTCTTTCCTAAACTCTGGGTGCCCATAATTTCCACACGGGCAACCTAGTAGCAAGTTTCCGTGTTATGGTGTAGCAGTATTTTAGAGCTCTTATCTGTAGATATTCCAGAAGCTTTTGGGGACTCAGGTGTTTAGTCTTTGGGAGTTCACTATCGCTTCCTTCCTTTGAAGACATTTTGGATATATGATCACTGTTGTATTATTATGATGTTTATTTGGAGTTGTGGTGTATGTATTAAATACTCTGATGTAGTAATGGATATTACGATGTTATATCTGTGATGTGTGCAAGATATTCTTTCTGTTCCGCTGTTTTATATTCATCTAATGTTGTTATAAGCTCCATCCGAGCTGAAATTTGACGTTCGAATATCCGGCAGTCGAATACAAGTGAGGTATTTGATGTCGATTTTTGAACGCTGAATTTTGGGTCGTGACAGAAGTATACCCTAAAATGAGTATATCCCTAAGATATCCGTCTGCACGCCGTAGTAAATTGTCTTACTATCCACTGATAGTAAGTATGAGTGCAAGAAGAGGACGAGATAGGGGACAGGGAAGTACCAGCACAAATGGTCAATACACTGCAATAACAATGGAAATATCTTTCTCTATCAATCTCCTTTGTTGATCATCCAATTTCAAATTCTTTAATTTCTTTATGGCAGCTCAAGGGAGAAGTTTCGGTGTGAAGATGGCCCTACGAATCGTTATAGATAAATTTCTATCTCGTATTCGCTTCATCAAACTTCTATTAGCTTTTCATTTTAACTTTAACGAAATTGAAATTTTATTGGAATATATTAGTAAATTAAATATGAACAAAATTTGAAGATAAATTAATTTATGTCGATAAAACGATTTTTGAAATACTTTTGTGATTTCTTGTGAAGATCAAAGTCCGAAGAGGGACAAGCTGGTGTAAAATTTGGGGTATTCCAACCTGAGTTTGGAATTCATACCCACTGTTTGAAAATTATGGAAGATTGAATCTATCTATCTATTCTCTGAGGTCCGATATATTCTACGAATGGTTAGTTATCCCTTCGGGCTAACCAGTATGTGATATCCTGGAATTTCGAGAAATTTAAAATGTGAAAATCTCTTAATTAAATTGTTTAAAATTGATAAAATTGTTAAATTCAAATATAAATAACCAATTAATTAATAATGTGATGTTTAAATTATGATTATAGATTTATCTGAATTTGAATTTAAAAATGGAATTTAAAATCTTGAAATAAAAATAATAATATAGTTTGGATTTAAAATTATGAATGAGTTTTTATTTAAAAATAAGATTTATTTTACATTATTCTCTTTAAAGGGGAATTTAATTATAGAAATTTGAAAAATTATTTATTTAATAGGAATAAATATAAAAGCTTTTTGATTTAGCATTTAAGAATGAGTTGAGAATATTATATATGACTTTATTTAAAAGATAATTGGTTTTTATTTTATTTCTTCTTAAAAGTTTTATTTATTTAAATCTAGTAAAGCATTTATAAATTAAGAAACATATTAGTTAATTAGGAAATCATATTTAAAAAGCTTTTTAAATTCTTTTAAAGATAAATATAAATGAGAAAGACAAATGTAATTCAATTAAGAAGTTAATTAGCAAGTGTTAACAAAATAGATAAGGATATTGACAAGTGTCCTTAATCTCTTATTTCAAAAAAATTAATAAATGAGAAAACTGAGTAATATAAACATCTTTCTACGCCTCTTTCATTTTCTTTATTCAGTTCATTCTCTAAAATAAAAACTAGAAGCAAAATCTGTAAAGCAAAGAACAAAACAGAAGGAAAAAAGAGGCCGCAACCTGATCAAAGAAAGGCAAGTACCAAGTTCAGTTTTTAGAATCATCATTGAATCAAGAAATCAGAAGCATGGAGATTTATCAACATGCAATTCAGATTCTATAGCAACAGAAAATTTATCAACAAGATTTTATTCAACGTGCAAAGAAGAATTCAGAGAATAATTATAGAACCTGGAAAACAAATTCAGCTTTTGTTCTCTGCTTAAAATAAATGCAGGTGAGTAAATCAAACTATCATCTATTAGAACTTGATGCATGCGATTATCTGTAAATGTTATGTGATGAAATATGCTTGCATGGTTGAGAAAATGTGATTTAATGTATATAGGCATATAATATATGTATGCATGCCTGTGTTGTTCTGCTTTTAGTTCACAGGGTTTAAAGTCAAACTATAAATTCAAGATCTCTACCCTAAATCTCTTATTTCTGGAGATGTTTAAAACAAAAAGATTCTAGATTAACAAGATTTAAGATCAAAAGCATAAGCCATGTTCTCTGTTTTCAAAGGTGAGTAAAACATTCCTTTAATAACTTAAACTTGTTTGGATCATGATGTATGTGGTAGATTGTAGATGTAATATTGTGAAACAGTTTTGCATGGACGATTTAAGATGTTTTTGTGTATTTAAATATGAAGAAACAGTGAGTAACTTTTAAACTTAAATAAATTTGGTTGCATAAGTATTGCATGTGTGTATAAATGAATCTGATATGATAATTTGTGGTGTGCATTTGTGATGGTGTGCTCTGTTCTTATATGGTTCCCAGGCTCAAGATTTCATTTTTAATTCCTCATCACCTGATCTAGTTTTGTTAGGACTTAAATTACAAAATAATGTTGTTTGATTATCATAAACTAAGATTTAAAAATTTAATCAAGTTAAATGAAAGCCTGTGTATCTCTGTAAAACCAAAGCATCAGTGCATGCTCAATATAAAAAAATAATAAACTGTGAAAATTTATAGATTTTGTATTATGAAATGAATACATAATCCAAATCACGATTTATAACACTAAAATCCCAATTTTTAAATTAGGGTTGAAGGTACAGTTCTGGTTTGCACTGTTTTGGGTTTTTGGGAATTTCTGTTGATCTATGAGTTTGGAGGGGTCGGGATCTTGGGTGTTGACAGAGGAGTGATCGGTGATGTTGGGGAAAATGTTTGATTGTGATGTATTTCAGTGAGAAGGTTGCAGTGGAGGGGTATTTTCTGTAACCCTAGTTTTCAACTAGATTAATTGTTTGGTCGGCATGGCTTGTTAGAAGTGATCGAGTTGAATGAGTTTTTGGGGGACGATAGCATGGTAGTTGATGAACATGTGGCCGGAGTCGCTGCTATTCCGGTGGTCAGAAGGTTGAGGTCGAAGCATGTTCCAGGTTTGATGGTGATACTTGTTTTTCTGTTCCAGGAATCAGATAAGGGCTCGAATTCGATTTCGAGCTATGAATAGATGATCTGATGGTTGTGGTTGACCGTGGGGTTGGTCATCGATGTGGTGAGACCACTGGAGGTGGCTGGTGATAATCGAAGGTACGGTGCATGTGCACCGTGCATTTTGATACCTAATGGTAGTTGGGTAGAAGCAGAGGAGGGTTACTTGAGTTACTCGAAGAATGTGTAAGGTTAGCTCGAAGTTTATGGAGGGAGGACTCAAAGCAGAATTCGAGTTGGCTCGGGTAAATGCAGTTGTTACAGTTTTTTTAAGAAATCTGTCTGTTGATTTAAAACAGATTTTGAAACAGTTTTTTCTTAAAATAAGGTTTAAACCAGATTTTGGGTATGGATCCAAATAATTTTTGTATCCTAGTTTGGAATTTAAGGAAGTTTTATAAATTTAAATTATCTAAAACAACCTTATTAAGTTAAAAGTAAATTTTAAAATGTTTTGTTTAAAAAAATTCCAAAGTGAAGTTTAAGTTGAAGGCAAAGGTTTAAACTAAATTTTTAATCCAAGTTTAAAGTCTGGAATTCAAATTTAAGTCAAATCACGGTTTTAAAAAACAAATTAAGACTTTAAATTTGAATGGTTAAATACTTTAAAAATGATTAAGTAGTTGAATTTTAAATAAAGATTTAAAATATAAGTAGAGGTTTAAAATCTGAAGATTTATTTAAATTCAAATTTAAATATTTATTTTCATTTTTAAATATAGGAAAGTTTTAAAATTTAAAATAATTTAAACTATTTTGAATGTTTAAAAGGTAATTTAAATTGATTTGAATTTAAATATGGATTTAGTTTTAAATCCTTCTAAACTTCTTTATTAAATGAGAAATTCTTAAACTTGTTAAATGAAAGTCTTAAAAATGTGTTTTAAAACTTTTTTAAAGGTAATTTGAATTCATTTTTAAATCTTAAAGTTAAAATAAGATTTGAAATTAAATTTAAATTAAATTGTTTTAGTACTTTGTAAATGGTAACTTGATTAGTAACAAAGTTTGATCTTTAAGTAAATTAGAATTTAAAGATTTGTATTCATTAAATTTGTAAGGAAATTTAATGGATAATTAATTTATTTGATCAATTAATCATTTGGATTAATTAAATAAGTAATTAAAGGTTTAAACTAATTAATTGATGGTTAATATTAATTAATTAGGAATAATTAATTTGAAGTCAAGGATTTTTTTAATTTGATTTTAATTAATAATTAAGAATTAATTATTCAAGTAATTTAGAATTAATTGAGTTACAATTAACACTTAATTAATTAAATAATTAAAGGTTAATTAATTGGATATTAAAGATTAATTAATTTGAAATTAATATTTATTAATGAAAGTTAATTACTTAAGAAAAATAAGTAGAGAATAAGTTAATGGTTAATGATGGTCATTAACTTAAGAATTTTTTATAATTAATTAATGTGATTAATTTTAAATAATTAATTAGATTATTTATTTTAACGATAATCAATTGTGAAATTTATTTAAGTTACTTACTTAATGGAAGTAATTAATTAAAATAAAAACAAATTAAAAATATTTATACTTTAATGATAAATTCAGAGATAATAAATGAGAATGGTCAGGTTAATTAATCTTTGTGATAATTAAAGATTAATTACTTAAATTAAAGATTAATTAGTCAAGGATGATTAATTGAGATTGATGAATTAAGGAATGATTAATCAATTGGGATTATGATTAAGTAATGCTAAATAGGCAGGATTAAAGATGATTGGTGTAATTAATTTAATTTGTTTAAATTAATTAGAATGGTATAACTGATTTATCTTGCTTATGAATGATTGGATAATATTGTATGTCGGAGATTAGTGAATATCTCTGATATGTGATTTGTATTGTTATGTGATATGAGATGATTGGTTTAAAAAGTGATAATGTGGTTACTTATTGATGATGAATTGCAGTATAAGAAGTGACATCCTATTTGAAGTTAAATTATATTTCACTTGTATAACTTGGGTTAATATGATTTTGAATTCGAAGAAACCTGAGTCGGGTATTAGTAAATACCCGAAAACCACTTCGATTCTTTATAAATTGATGTGTGAAGTAGTGATGTCTGTAACAGCTTGTTAAGTTGTAAATTGATAAGTTACCCAGGTTTATATAAGTTGTATGCTTTTGTATTCCATGTTAGATGGGTTTACTCACGCTGGTTTCCAACCTGATCCGGGTGTTACTTTGATGTAATGTAACAACCCGCATATTTATCGATTCTATATTTAAATATTTTGTTTAAATATTTCATTGTTCGTCGGATTTTGGTCCGAAAACCTACGTTTAGCAAACAGTCGAATTGGGACTCGAGAGCACTTCCATTGAGTTCAAAATGTCGTTTGCAACCTTTTTGAGTATAAGCTTCGATATGTTTGGAGTAAGTTGATTTTTGCTACTTTTTCACGTAGGGCTTTGGTTTGGGCTGAACCCTTTAATCAATTACTAACTCAGTCCCAACCCCCTCTCCTCTTCATTACTTCATTCCTCATTTCCTAACACTTCAAGCTAAAGCAAAAATGGGGGAGGGAAGAGGAAATTAAAACTCCAAGCCCTAGTCTTCATTAGCAAATCCAACTTCTAGCTCCAAATTCAAGAGAACCCATTGGTAAGCCTTCTCTTCATCTTCTCCAACTCCTTTTCTTATCAATTTCAGAAATTCCTAAACCAACTTTGGGAATGTTCTTCTTTTAAAGCTTAGAATCAAGCTTATTGTGTTGGATTTGAAGAGTGGTTGATTCTCCTTTGCTTTCAAGCTTCTTCTTCAATTGTTTGGGTTCAAAGGTGAGATTTTTATCTCACATCTTCGTCTATAATTATCAAGGATTGTTAGGTATGAATTCCTAACACTTATTCATGTGCATTTGATTTTGGTTTGGATTGATTTGGTGTAAATTCCAATTTTTGGTGTTTTGGTCTAATTTTATGAAAACCCTATTATGGATATTTGGACATTGATATTCGTGGCGTATCAAAGAGCCATTAAGGCTGGGTTGTCGCTTGGCATAAATCCTTAGTCGTCTTTGCTTGTCCGACCGCTCTCGATAATCGTTTAGCCATCTTTGGCCTAGGTTCAGGGAATGCCTGAAATTCAGTTTTCAGACATCTGAATATGTATTTTCAGACGTCTTAATATCATACTGTGAATTTTTAATCCCCAGTATTCAGACGTCTGAATCCAAACATCCATATGTCTGAACTGGTTCGAATTGAACCAGAAAGGAAATAGGCTAAAATTTATCATTTCCAGACGTCTGAATTTATTGATTCAGACGTCTGAATTCTGTCCTGGAAAGTATTTTATTTTCCAGATTCAGACGTCTGAATCATACCTTTCAGACGTCTGAATATGCCAATTTTTGCCTATTTGCCCATTTAGCTTGAGAATTCCAACTTTAATCGATTCGTGTTGATTTCCTTTTTGTTGTTATCATCTACTATTGACTTTGATGACATGTTCTTCGTGATTTTTGTGAATATCCATTTCAATGGATTCGGTATTGGTTTCTTTGGATTTTATTCACGTCTTCGAATGTGAATTTTGATGATTGATTGTTCTATAATCATTTCTATGATTTGTCACTTTAAAAATATAAAGGTTTCAATACTAGTAGTAAATATCAAAACCCTTTCATTAAAACGATTTCAACACTATTTTATTACAAAGCTCGTTTCTTAAACCGTTTTCGAATCTATTAGTATATACAAACCTTTACCTCACTCGTATGAGAAATCTAATTAAACGGCTTAGTAAAACAAGTGGTATGAAACGCTTGCGTTTACTTCGTCGGTTAATTCTTGGACTTGTTCGATTGAAACTCTTGTGACAATTTTCTAGTGGAGATCTACAATTTGTTCGTAAATATATAAGTTAAGCTAGTGGTTATGGGACATGAAGCTAAGCTCATATATTTACTAGCTTGCTGTAATTGACACTTCTCTTTGATCATGACGATCATTTTATGATTTAGACTAGCAATTGTGCGATGTCTCTTTGACTGCAAGATTAGACTAGGCCTCATCTGTGTGATTTTGACTCACACCTATTTATCTGCGAGGTTAGTCTAGACACCATTTGTGTGATTTCGACTCACACATATCTTTTCTGTCTGCGAGGTTGGACTAGACACCATTTGTGTGATTTCGACTCACACATACCTTTTTGCTTTTTTGGTTAGTCTAGACCTCATCTGTGTGATTTCGACTCACACATATGGGGTAGCTCCCTATGGTCTTTGGACCGTTCGTGTGATAGGCCTCCCCCTTTTTATGATTTCTGGATTTCATGTGTTGATTTCTGGAATTTATGCTTCACCTATTTTCATGACTTTCATTGTTATGATTTTACTGCTTTTATGCTTTGGTGAATCCGTGTGTCATTGACTTGTTGTGAATACAAGTTTTGGGTATGATACCCCTTTTGGATCTTTGTGAAGATTTTTGTGATATTGATTAATCTCATGTTGAGTTTCAATTACATAATTATTGTAGTATGCCCATATAGTTATCATATGTTATGCCATATCTCTTATTCTATATCATGTCATCTGATATTTGTAGCTAGACTGGTCCGTTTATTATTTTCTTATAAATAATACTCGGGTCAGACCGAGATGTTACAGGTGCTTCTGTTTGACTCCTCTTCTGGGATTTGCTACTCTGACTTTTGGCTAACCACATAGATTAGCAGTTTTTGTTCTTTACACTTGAGATATAGACTCATAGTTGTATTCTTTTGTGCAGCACGTGTTGCTATTCTCTTGTATTATTGTGGATCTTTATGACCACTATTCTGATGTACACTTTCATGTGTTAGTTATATATTCATATCTTCTTCCACCCTTGTGATATGAATTATCTATGACTGATTAATGTTATGTTTATTTCTATATTTGTTTCCAAAGATTATTATAGCCACCGTGTAGTAGCTTTGAGTTTGTATCGGTATGTTGGATTTCCTCTCGAAATGAATTGCATGTTATTCTATGTGACATATCGGTGCTCGCGCAAAGCAATTACACGGATGGTCACTCCTCAATAGCCTTATTCTCCGCGCTAGTTAACAGCATTACACCGTAGTGTTCTTGTCTAGTGTGGGTATAGAGGTGGGGCGTCACAGCTTGGTATCAGAGCCAAACTTCGAAACAATGTAGAATAATTTAACAAGGATCATCGTCCTAAGTCCATCTTAGGAGTCGTGCTTTAGGATTTTATTCGGGTCTTCGTACCGTCCTATCCTAATTTCTTTTATGATTCCTTGTTTTATCTATCAAGGTTTCTTGATATTTATTTTGAGAATAACTTTTCCCTTTCTTTCTTTTCTAAAGGAAGAGAAATGGTTAGTTTTAGCAGTCCTAGCGCTGGTCAATCCAGCAGCCCTTCTCTGGATGGCGCATTCATGTCTGCCCAACAACATTTGGATCTTGTAAAAAATCAAGAGTTTATCTGTGCTTTGAGTAAGAACCCCGAAATGGTTCTACCTTTGAAACTTGAAGTTTCTTTCAATCAGCTTGTGGATGTTACTCTTCTTCATGGAGAGCTTGGTAAAGGAAGTGTTTATGATATTGGGACTTCCAAGAAGAGGCATATTAAGTTCAAGAGCCTTAATCCCAATAAGAGAGTGAAGCAAACTACTTTTGTAGCAAAGACTCAAATCCCTAATCGTGGAGAATGCTACAATTGTGGCTCTAAGGACCACTATATAAATAAGTGTTCTAGACCTATCTCTTGCCGCTATTGCAAAGGTGCGGACCATTATATGTCTTCATGTCCCAGACTTCGAAGCAAGAAGAAGGTGGAACAAGAAACTTCGGTAGCCAAGACTCCTACCCCAAGTCGTAAACGATGCTACAATTGTGGTTCCACGGACCATTATGTAATTAAGTGCCTGAAACCCCTCTATTGCCGCTATTGCAAAGGCTCGGGTCATTACTTATCTACATGTCCCAAACTCCCTAGCAAGAGGGAGGAAAAGTTGAAAGTCATGCAAGCCCCTTGTGACACTTCTCTTGGTCAAGGTATTTTACATTAAATCCTTGATGCTATTGTTTTATTTCGTGATCTTTCTGTTTGAGTTCTTTTTGATATGGGTTCATCTCATTATTTTTATATCACAAGAACTTGTTGATTCTTTTCCTTTAAACATTTCTGGGCTTGTTGACTTCTTTGAGGATTGCGAATCCGGATGGTAGATCTGCAACCCTTAAATTGTTTCTTTTTATTGATGTCGAAATTATTTTATATGATTTTTCTTTCCGAGCCGATATTTTTTACTTAGGCTTCGGAATTGATTTGTGTTAAAGGATTGGCTTATTCATTATGAAGCCATATCCTTTGTCCCTAGTGGACTACTTATCTTCGACATTCTTAATCTGTTGAGTAGATTTCCATTTCTCCATTGTGGTTTCGATTCCAACTTGATGACATCATTTTATTCTTTAAGCCCGCATGTTGAAGAAAGTGTTGTCTCTCTCATTCATGTAGTTTGAGAATTTTTCGGTAATTTTTAGTTTGTCTTATGATCATCATCTAAGCAATATCTTGTGTGGTGTTAAGGTCTTTTCAGCTCGACCTTGCCACCAATTTCATTTTCTACGAGTCGCGGGAGTTAGCATTCCATTTACCACATTCCACACTCGTTATGATACTTATGAATGACTTATTATGTCATTCAGTTTGTCCAGCTTATTTCATCCATCTAATGAATCGAGTATTCTACGATCTCGATGACTCCATTCTTGTATATATTGATTTTGGATGAAAATAGCAATTTAAAAATTTTACAAATCTTTTTCATAAGATTTATTTAGAAGTATAGATGGATTTTGTTCTTAAATGAGCAAATAATATTCTTAAAACTTTTTAAGAGACATTTTGGTCATATAGAAGATGATTTTGTGATTGTATTGCCCATTGTTAACGCTGCTTTGAAGATAACCTCACGACGTAAAAAGTTGAACGACTTAACATCTTAAGAGATAGCGCGACCTAACACATGAAGCGGGCTAAGCGACCTAACTTCTGAAGTGGAGTAGCGACTTAAGAAGGTTAGTGAATTTACACCCATGCGACTTAACAGGCAAGCGGCTTAACAGGTAACGACTTAAGGAGAGCAGCGACTTAAAGGATTAGATGGTCCAGCGACCTAGCGACCTATTGAGTTACCGACCTAAATGCTTAAAGGTGGACGACCTAACGACTTAAGTACTCTGCGACCTAAAGAGTGAAGCAACTTAGCGGCTTAACAGTTCTATGACCTAAGAAGGTCAGCGACCTAAGATCTAATGGATCAACAGCGGGTTAACGACCCATGGAAGGATGCGCCTTAGCGACCTAATACTCAAGCAACCTAGCATCTTCTACAAGCTAAAAACTAGATCCCATACCCACTAAGTCGCTCGCGACCTAAGTAGGTCGAAGCAATTCCTTTAGGCCGTATTTGGTAGGTCGCATCTCTTTTTCATGCCATCCCTTAGGTCGCCCACGACCTAAGTTATAGCCAACCTAATCCTAAGTCGCCCCTCGACCTACGACCTGACTTAGGTCGCTCACGACCCAATACTTCATGAAAAAACTATGTCGCTTTCCCATAGGTCAATAAGACCTACCCGCTAGTTCATGTGGCTGAGTACAGACCAGTTAAGTCGTAGCTCGTATCTCCCTAATTCACCGATGACCTACGACCTATTTTAGGTCGCTCACGACCTAGGCCTCACCCAGGAAATCCCCTATAAATACAGCATGAGCTACAACATTAGAGGGATCTTTTTTTGGGCTCATTCTCGAAGCGCCAATACTCTGCCATTTTCCCAACTCGAACGGCACTTCAAGCACTCCAAACACCAAGGGCATTACGACAAACTTCAAGAGAAAATCTACATCATTCGACATGGATTCGAAAGATTATTCTACATAGAAGTTTGAGCTACTAATCTAAAGCATGTTGTAATTGAAGAAAGTTGTATAAGTTGTATTTGAATCATCAATAAAAGAGTTTAAAGTGGACGTAGGCTTGACTATAAGCCGAACCACTATAAAAACTGTGTCTTCTACTGTCTTTCTGATATTTTTCTGCTTATTTCTGATTCCCGTATCATCGGGTGGTGCTTTCACACTTGCTTTACTTGCATCGGGGTGTTAGCGTCGGATTTTTACGTTAACATTTTTTGTGCTTTCATTGAGAACCCAACTCAGGATACTGTCATCATAGCTTCACAGAACTTTGTAGAAAGGATCTCTCTAAAAAATAGGAGTTTATCAGAAATAATGGCCCCCGGAAGAAAACGCAAGTCTGTTAGATCCGACGATGTTCGCGAGACTACTGCCACTTCTCCTCCTTTAAGTCAAACAACTCCTACGTTCGGAGTTACACGGGAAGAGCTGAATGTCGTGGTATCTGGGCTACATCGAAAAATGGAAGCTCAAAATAACCTAATGATGGAAAGGTTGAATGCTTTATTTGAGGCAAACCGCCAGCCGGCAACTAAGGAGGGAAATCTTGCCGATGAAGTGCAGAATGTGGAAGGAAGAAATGTCCCTCAAAGGCCAGCTGACCCAGTGGAAAGGACACCTCCTCAAGCCGGAGGATCAGGGCCGCAACCAACCCTCCGTGAATGGTTGTCAAGACAAAATTCAGAGAGAATGGCTGATGTTTGTCCCGCTGAGCCTCAAAATGATGAAGAGTATTTCTCAACCATGGTTCGTCAGATTATGAAGGAAAGTATGCAAAGAAATGAAGATGAGAAAGAATGGGGTTCGCTCCGAGCAAAACTCCATTCACTGAAAAAGATCTTGAAAGCAGAATTCCCAAGGAAGTTTGTCCCTCCAACTATTCCAACTTACAAGGGAACGAGCGATCCTAATGAGTTTCTGTTTAAGTATGATTGGCACATGACGGGTGCCAGAGCCTCTGATGAGATCAAATGGCGGTATTTTCTAGTATACCTGGAAGGAGTTGCTTTACTTTGGTTCACAAAGCTGCCGGTCCGATCGATAGACCAATTTTCTGATTTGACTCGGAAATTCAAGGAACAGTTTCGATTGTATGCGTCAAAGGCAAAGGGTATAATGTCATCCAGCTTGGAGAAGAATCCTGGAGAATCCATTAGAGCTTTCTTGAATCGCTTCAATATAGCTCTGGTTGAAGTAGACAACGCAGAGCCGAGAATGATTTTGACATACCTGATGAAGGCTATTGATAAGACAAGTGAGTTTGGGAGATGGTTGAAAATGAAAGAACCGAATTCACTTGACAAGTTTTATAAGAAAGCCGATGAATTCATGCGCCTGGAAAGCCTCCAAGCACCGGCTAAGGTGGTATTGACAGGGGCTGGAAATAGTAATGCTGTCCCGAATAAGAAGGAATCTAGCAATCAGAAGAGGGGGAACGATGGTCAGAAGAGGCAAGGAGATACAAAGAAAGGTCGTCCCTTCAACTTCACCCCTCTGACTGATACCCCGGAGAACATCTAATTTGCAAACAAAGACACGGTCGAATTCCCCGCACCAGCTAAGCAAAGAGTTAATAGGAAAGATGAGAAGAATGGAAGGTTTTGCCGGTTCCATAACCAACCCGGGCATGATACTAACGAGTGTCGTCACTTGAAGGAGGTAATTGAGGAACTATTGAAGGAAAACAAGCTCCAGCAATATGTAAAAAGGAACAAGAATGGCCCAACTTCGTCAACTCAAGGACAACAGGTTCCTGTTCATCGTCCTAGCTCAAGTGAAAATGCGGCAGTCCATGAATCAGAGAGGCCTGTTATAAATGTGGTTACAGGGGGCCCTCACCCAGCTGGTAGGATTTGGGGTGAGATGGAAAGATACGCCCGTGCTTTGAAGTATGCACCGGCAGATGAAAGTGTTTTTGTGTTAGAAGATGCTGCACCCCTGAAGCAGCCGAAAACTTTTAATGATGACATTATATTTAGTACTAGGGATTCGATGGGTGTTGAAGCTCCTACCATTGATCATTTGGTCATCTCCGCTGGCATTGGGCCAGCTACTGTGAAAAGAGTTCTGGTTGACTGTGGAGCTTCGTGCAACATTCTCTTCAAGAGGACTTTTGATCAGATGAAGATTCCAATGGCTGACGTTCAAGCTTCATCACTAAAGATTGCTGGTTTTACTGGGGAGCTGAAACAGCCGATTGGGACTATCGATTTGTTCGTAGAGCTTGGAGAGGGGCAGAGAAAAGTGGCTTGAAAACAGACCTTTGTTATTGTTGAAGAATTTTATGCCTACAATGCCTTCTTAGGCCGACCAACTTTGGCAGCATTTAAAGCTATTCTTTCCCCCATGGTGTCTGACCATAAAATTCCCTACAGATAATGGAGTCGGTGTGGTGAAAAGGGATCAGAATGCTGGACGAGAATGTTATTTTACAGAGCTGCGTGAAACGACGAAGAGACAAATGGGAAAAGATGCGGCGGCCCCATTCCGCATCAAAGAATCAACCTTGTAGCAATTATAGGGTGGACCTTGCACAGGCGAACATAGCGGTGCACGAAGAGAGATGGATCCCAGAATAGCCATTGCAGGGGAGAATAGAGTGCTACCAGTTGAAGTGACAGTACCGGTACCTGTTGACCCGAAAGACCCGAACAAATGTTGAATGTGGGTTCGCAGCTTAATGCAACGGTTTAAAATGTTTTGATATCATTTTTGAAAGAAAATCTGGATGTATTCGCTTGGACTCACGCCGATATGTGTGGAATATCTCCAGAAATTGCAGTGCATACCTTGAATATTGATCCAAAGTTTACACCGGTAAAGCAGAAAAGAAGAACTCAAGGTCCTGAAAGGTCAGCAGCATTAAAAGAAGAGGTTGATCGGCTCATGGAGAATGGTTTTATCAAGGAACCTACTTTTCCGAATTAGGTCTCAAATCTTGTACTGGTTGAAAAAGCTAATGGGAAATGGAGAGTGTGCATTGACTTTTCAGATCTAAACAAAGCCTATCCCAAAGACTGCTTCCCGTTACCCAGGATTGACCAGTTGGTGGATGGAACGGCGGGGCATGAATTGCTATCTTTTATGGATGCCTACTCTGGATATAACCAGATCATGATGCATGAGCCAGATTAGGAGGACACAAGCTTTATCACCGATGTTGGTCTTTACTGCTATAGAGTCATGCCTTTCAGACTTAAGAATGCAGGGGAAACTTACCAAAGACTTGTTAATGCCATGTTTAAACCGAAGATTGGCAAGACTATGGAAGTTTATGTCGATGATATGCTGGTAAAATCAAAGAAAGCAGTGGACCATATGGATCACTTGGCAGAGATGTTCTCAATCCTCCGAAAGTATGGTATGAAGCTTAATCCTTTGAAGTGTTCATTTGGGGTAGAATCTAGAAAGTTTTTGGGTTTCATTGTGAGTGCAAGGGGCATTGAAGCTAATCCCGCTCAGGTAACTGCCTTAAGAGAAGCCAAAGCTCCTAGAACGAAGAAAGAATTGCAAAGTCTCAATGGAAAAGTTGCTGCCTTGAGTCGGTTCATTTCCAAAGCTACTGATAAATGCATTCCATTCTTTGATGCTTTAAAGAAAGGAAGAAAAAACTTTGACTGGACTCCTGAATGCCAGAAAGCTTTCGATGAGCTGATTCGTCATATGGAAACGCCTCCTATACTTTCTGTTTAACCCTTATTTCTGAAGCGACCTAAAACTTGCGCGACTCAACGACTTAAGACTTGCGCGACTCAATGACCTAAAAGGTTCTAGCAACCTAACTGCCTGCCGACCTAAATGGAAAAATGACCTAACGACTTAAGGAGTTAGCGACCAAACGACTTAAGGAGTCAGCGATCTAACGACCTCAAGCATATGCGACCTAAGCAATGCGACAGCCTACCGACCTAAGAGCGAAGTGGTCTCAGCGACCTAAATCTCGAACGACTCACGACCTATAATAGGTCGCACGCGACCTATTAATTTTCTCAGAAGAGAACCAAATGCAATCAAGATAAATCGAATCCCATCTCTTAGGCCGCTGCCGACCTAGTGACTTATTCAGGGCAAGTTCTAATATAGCTAATACAAGTGATTCCTTATGTCATGGCCGACCTATGACCTACGACCTACCTTAGGTCGTGCGCGACCTAAGACTGGGAGATTGAACTTCGCCCAGAACCACTCCTATAAATACAGCCCTAACTCCAACTAGCGGGGGGGACTTTTGGCCGATCACTTCAAACGCTAATATTCTGCTGAATTCTCGACTCACTCAACACTTCAAGTACTCCAAACACCAAGGACACTACTACGATCTCCAAGAGAAAATCTACATCATTCAACATGAATTCGGAAGATTATTCTCCATCAAAGTTTGATCTACTAGTCTAAAGTGTGTTGTAATTGAAGATTGTTGTAAAGTTGTAACCAAATTCAGTAATAAAGAGAGTTAAAGTGGACGTAGGCTTACCCTAAGCCGAACCACTATAAAAACTGTTGTCTTTTCTGCTTTTTTCTATGATTTCTCTACTTGTTTGTAGTTCCCGTGTACACGGGTGGTGCTTTCACTCAACTTCAATTTACACCGGGGTGTTAGCGTCTGATTTTCACGTTAACATTTTTGGTGCTTTCATTGAGAGCCCAACTCAGGAAACTTTCACTATTGCTCCGCGAAGGATTTTTCAAAGGATTTCTTTTAAAACCAGAAGTTTATTGGAAATAATGGCTCTTGGGAAAAAACGAAGTTCTGTAAGATCCGACAATGTTCAAGAGAATACTGCTACCTCTCCTCCTTCAAGTCAAGCAGCTCCAACTGTTGGAGTTACTCGAGCTGAGTTGGACGCCGTAATCTTGGAATTGAATCAACAATTGAATGCTCAGAATGCGCAGTTGGAAGCGCAGAATGCCCAGAATGCCTTGATTATGGATAGGTTAAGCGCACTGCTTAAGGCAAATCACCAACGACAGGATAATGAAATAATCTATGCTGAAGATGCCCGTGACCCCCAAGAGAAAGGTATTCCTCACAGAGCAGGAAACACCGCTGCAAGGGCACCTCCCCAAGTTGAAGGAACAAGGCCACATCCAACTTTTCAAGCTTCCGAAAGGGCAACTAACTTTTGCCAGGTAAAGCCTCAAAGCGATGAGGAGTATCTATCAGGAATGGTCCGCTCAATCATGAAAGAAAGCATGTGGAGGCAAGAGGATGAAAACGATTGGGGGTTCGCTCCGAGCAAGACCCCGTTCACCGAAAAGATTTTAGAGGCGGAATTCCCCAGGAAATTTGTACCTCCTACCATCCCAGCCTATCGCGGGACAAGTGAACCTAACCAATTCCTATACAGATACGATTGGCATACGACTGGGGCACGAGCATCGGATGAGATTAAATGCCGGTATTTTCCGGTATATTTAGAAGGGGTGGCTTTGCTTTGGTTCACTAAGCTACCGGTTCGATCCATAGATCAATTCTCCGATTTAACCCGAAAATTTAAAGAACAATTCAGATTGTATGCGTCAAAGGCAAAAGATATAATGTCACTGTCTAGTCTAGAACAAGCACCGGGAGAACCCATCAAGTCTTTTTTGAACCGCTTTAATATAGCTTTAGCCGAGGTAGACAACGCGGATCCCCGAATGATCCTAACATATTTAATGCGGGCCAACGACAAGTCGAGTGAATTCGGGATGTGGCTCAAAATGAAGGAACCAAACTCACTCGAGAAGTTTTATAAAAAGGCCGACGAATTCATACGCCTAGAAAACCTCTCGATGTCAGTAAAAGCAGTGGTGGCCGAAATCAAGAATAACGATGTCATCTCTAACAAGAGAGGATCTGGAAACCAGAAAAGGGAAAGTGATGAAGGAAAGAGGTAGGGAAATAAGAAAAAACCTCGACGTTTTAACCCTTCAGATTTCACCCCCTTAACTGATACACCGGAAAAGATCTTCTTGCCAACAAAGGATGTTGTCAAGTACCCTAAACCACCTGAGATGGGGAGAGGTGCAGTGCAAAATGGGAAATTCTGTCGATTTCACAACCAACCCGGTCACGATACTGATCAATGTCGCCAGTTAAAGAGTGTGATTGAAGAATTGCTGAAACAGAATAAACTTCAACAATATGTGAAGAAAGACGGAATTGACCCAACCTCGTCCACTCAGGGGCAACCATGTCCTGCTTATCGGTCCAGCTCAGGCAACAGAACTACAGAGCAGGAATCCGAGAAACTGGTCATTGACTGACATATGAATCACAAGATCATGGAATGGCATTCACTTACACCCATATTTTACTTAATAGCATTGCTTAAGCCTGTAAAATGATTATGGATGTATAAATCTCGTGCTGTTAACCACTGTAAAATTGATGTGACTCGGTAATGAGCAACAATAAATCTTGTGTTCCTTAATGCTGTAAAAATGCCTGTATCATTTCGATATGCAAATATTACTAAAATGTCGATTTAGTATTGCAGATTATCGAAGTAAAGCTTGCTCATTCAACACATCATAAAGTGAAGCGATCCCTACAAATCACGGAGTAAACAAATGACAAGTCACAAATGTTCCGAATTCAAATATTTCGAAAGAAGTGCAATTTGCAAACGATTGAGGATTCCATCAAAGAGGGCACCTTTCTAATAAGAAGATTTCAAACCTTTGCTAATCAACCACGATCGTTTGTGTAAACGAACATCTGGTGAAGCAGCTTGCATCTACCCCGTGAATTCGCTCAGCAATAAAGCATATTTTTCTAGCAAGAAACAAATGAAAGGACGGGACATGTACTTGAAGTGATTGTGAGGAATTGCTAAGAAGCGCAGGATATAAAGAAACAAGCGCCAACGCAACTCTTTAGAGTCCAAAGTACTCTTTAGAGTCCAAATGCTTCTCTTCGGAGACCCAACGCAACTCTTTAGAGTCCAAAGTACTCTTTAGAGTCCAAATGCTACTCTTCAGAGTCCAATGCTACTCTTTGGAGTCCAACGCTACTCTTCAGAGTCCAAAGCTACTCTTTAGAGTCCAAATAAAAGACCTCGAGCGGGCCTAACCAGAAAAAGAGAGATCTTTCTCGATACAAAGTTGCGGAATGATCGGTCGATATACTCCCGTGAATCCGTCCAACCGAGAGAAAGAAACTCCAAACTTCCAGGCAAAAGCCGTACTCAGAGGCACACGTTTCACCGAGATTGAAATAAAACTTCCAAGTGTTGAAACGTGAAAAGCCCTCTTCGGAGGCCCATTTCACCACAGTTGAAATGCTAAAAGACCTCGAGCGGGCCAAACCAGAAAAAGAGAGATCTTTCTCGATACAAAGTTGCGGAATGATCGGTCGATACACTCCCGTGAATCCGTCCAACCGAGAGAAAGAAACTCCTAACTTCCAGGCAGTAACCATACTCAGAGGCACACAATTCACCATGATCGGTGATACACTCCCGTTAGATGAAATGTGAAAAGCCCTCTTCGGAGGCCCGCTTCCCAGCGAACAGGGAAAAATAAAAGCCTCTCGCAAGGGGTAGAAACAAAAAGACCTCTTCCCAGAGGCACAATCAAACAAAAAAAACCTCTTCCCAGAAGCAGAGACAAAAAGACCTCCTCCCAGAGGGACAATCGAACAGAAAGACCTCTTCGGAGGCACACGTTTTACCGAGATTGAAATGAAACTTCCAGGTGTTGAAACGTGAAAAAGCCCTCCTCGGAGGCACAACTCTTCGGAGGCACACGTTTCACCGAGATTGAAATAAAACTTCCAAGTGTTAAACGTGAAAAAGCCCTCCTCAGAGGTGCAACTTTTCAAAGAAGAATTTCGTCAGAAACGCAAAGCAAAAATCAGAAAGCCCTTTACTGAGGCATAATAAAAAAAAGCCCTCTTCAAAGGCACACTTTAACTCTTAAAGGAAGAATGATTCACCTATTCTGGAAAATACTCTTCCTCAAAAAGAAGTTAAAGTACCCTTCAGAGGCCCGCTTTACCACATAGAAGAATTCACTTGGTAAAATGTGCGTATGCATAAAAGAAAAAGTGATATCTTCAAAGGATAAAGCATAAAAAAACTCATATGGAGGAAGTTGTACTCTATTTCTGACAAGATAATATTCCTCCAAGTATGGAATAATTATTCTCCTGGAAATAAGAGTACAAGTCCCCTCAAAGTATAAAGTATTGCAACGAGCTTATGGTATAGGGGCAACATGGTATAGCTACATACAACATGGTATAGCTATATTGGTAAAATTACGCTCGAACAACATACCACAAGCTCGCTGCAATATCATGTAAAGAAACTTGTACGAAAATGAATAATAAATGCATTCTCAGATACAGACAGAAGTTTGTACAAAGAAAAAGAATCATTCTATTCAACACTGTTAAAATTTTGTACAGGTATAGTTTTTAAAATAAAAAGAAAAAGAAAAGCGGAGGCCGGTACCCGCACAATCTCCGGCCAGTACATGCAAAAAGAAAAAAAGCGATATAAAAAGCACAAGACCAAAGCCATCATTTCTTCTTCCTTCCGCCTTTTGAGCCTGCGCCTGGTCGAATGGTTAACTTCTTAGGCCGGCTTGTAAGAGTAGGAGAGGAAGGGGAAAGGGATACAATAGGTTCTTCTCCCGATTGCGTCTTGCTAGCAGAAGCCTCCTTCTTCTTCTTAGAAACTCCATGCTTCCCTCTCTTATGGAAGAAGACCCACTACCTGGAGAGAAAAGTGTAATTAATGGTTCATCATCGAAACCAGTTGGTTCTGGAGTCTTCTCACTCCCTTCAGTTTCTTCTCCCCTATGTTCTAGTGAAGAGATGGGATCGTCCAAGTCTTGGAGAGCTTCTATTTGCCCCTCTTGTGATCCTGGTTGCGAGGCAGAAGGAGGAGTGACCTGAAGAGACGGAGGAGGAATAATTGGAGGAGGGGATGTTTGAACAATGCTCGATGCTTTCTCTATAGAAGAAAAGAAGTTAAAGTCAGTAAAGAGAGGAGATAAAGGCTCATTGAGGTTCAGAAAATAGTCGAGAAGCTCATCGAACTCATAAGAAGCAAATGAGCAGTCTACTTAAGCAAGATTAACAGTAGAGTTACCTGGAGAAGTCGTCTTCCTGATGTCAACCTCATAAGCCTGTGCTTCGGCACTCTCTTCACCTTCATCTCCACCCTGTATACTTGTGTTCTCAGTTGTAACTTTGGCCAGGGATGGAGAATGAGAGCTGGAGCCAATAATGTCGATTTCGGCCGAAGGAGAAGGCTGGACTGGAATAGTTGAAGTAGTTTTTCCTAACTGTTACCCTTCTGCCGTTTCAGCTCTTAATTTTGCAAGTTGTTCCTCTCCTTTGGAAAGAGCAGCGCGAGCATCATCATCCAAGTAATGCTCCTCAAGAGCTGATTCGGCATAGCCAGCACCTTTACCGCCAAGCTTGTCAAGTGCAGCCTCCCACATTTCAGCCAGTGTAACTTCATATTTAGGGCCTAGGAAGGCGAGACTACCGTGCCCCAAGATGTTGTGCAGGGAAAAGTCAAACAGTGTCGAGCTGATGTTGGTCTTCGTTGCCTCATGAGATTCTTCAGCTGCAATTTTACCGGCAACGGCCTCATCGCGCTCTCTTTTAGTCTTGGAAAGTTGAAGCTTTAGCATTTGAATTTCCGCCTCCTGAGAGTTGACTTTCTCCTGTAACTCTGTAACCTCAGCACGATACCTTCCCACTGTTTTCTGCTCAGCTTCAAGTTGTTCCTCGGCATGTCGCAGAGCTGCGTGAGCATCGCGAACTTGCTTCTGAAGTACTTCTTCTTTTTGAGTATATGTAGTAGAAGAAGTAGCAAGCTCTTGTTTAATTTCCTCAACTTTCGCCTCAAGCTCCTCATTGTAAGTAGTGATGCTCCTCATTTCGGTATCGTGCTGCTCGAGAACCTTCTGCCATTCGGCCTTATCATTCTCCATAGTAAGCATGGCCTCTATATTCGCACGGTTGACCCTTTGAAGCTCGTCAACAAGCTTTTGCCAGTTCGAAATTCTTTCAATATCAAGCCTGACGGCATCGAGATTTCGCAACATGGCAGGCTTGTCGATAGGGATCAGGTCAAGATCGAACCGCACTCCCTTTAGGCACCAGTGCGGGAACCGGCTTTGCAGAGTAGCCGGGCTTGATCCAACTTGGAATTTAGGCATGCTGATTATTGTTCGAATGTCTGTTTTCCTGAGAGCGGGAGAGCCAGAAGGAATGTCAAGTGAGACGGGGGCAGTGACCTTTTCAGGAGTTGTAGAAGTATGCTTCTCACCGTGTCGAGCACGCTTACTTGGGTCCTCAACCATATGACTTTTTCCCTGGTCATCATGGGATTTTCTCTTGTGGGAATCGTCACCTTTATGGGAAGAATCATGGTGCTCCTCCCTTTCTTTTCTCTCATAACGCTCTTCTTGAGCCCTTCTCTCCTGAGCCTTTCGAGCGGCTCTCTCTTCATCAATTTCTCTGTGAGCGGGTAAGTAGCGCCTATAATCATATTGACTACGTCTCCCGTAGCGCTGAAAGTCATCATAGTAGGAGCTGCTGCGTCCCATCGGAGAATCTGAATTAAAAAAGAAGAGACAAGTCTTAAAAGTTTTCAGAGAAAAGAAAGTGTAACTTTAGAATCTTCAAAGTACAGAGAGTTAGGAGTATAAAAGTGCCAAAAGATTCTAAGTGTGTGTGATGTGTAAACTATGCGCATCAAGCTACGAACCGCTCTTTGATTGCGGAGTAGTCACGGGGGTAGTAGTTAACGTCAACTCTTGAGTCGACGGAGTCTGTTGCAGAGTAGAAGTCGCCTCAACTACTGAAGAAGAAACCCTGGTGGTGACAGGGTCATCTTTAAAGAGCTCCTATGAAGTGACAAACAGGTCGCTCAACCCTTCGAAAGTGTCGTCTCCACTCTGTTTGACAGGGCTTGTTTTCCCAGCTTCTTCGTCACCAGACTTCTTTGAATGTGGAGGAGATTCCTGAGGCACTTCTTCTTCAGTGACCGGGGCAAGTTTGCCAGATGACCCCGCGACATCAACAGAAGTGGAGCACTTCACTAGAGAAGCCTCAGAGGTAGGTTCTTTCGGTATGGGTGCATCGGTAGAAACTGGGGCATCCAGTGCTTGGGCTAGGGAGTCAGGGACTTCATGAGGGTGTGTAGAGCGAGAGGTATGCAAAAGTCCGTACTGATGCAAAAATTCGTCTTTCAACAGAAATTGAATGCTTCTCTCCTCAACTGGCACGGCCATAAGCCTATCAAAAGTTGGTTTATGACTGGAATCCCTAGAAGGAGGAGGAAGCGCTGAAAAGTAAAAGGCGAAGTTAACATTTGACAACTCAGGCTATGAAAAGCTCAGAGAAAAACATCAGGAACAAAGATAAATGCTCTTACTTCCTACTCTCCAGGTAGCATAGAATCCCGGAGGACGGCGAACGAAGAAAAATTGACTTAGAAAACCATGAGCACTTTCGAGAAGTCCGATTTTTAGTTTACGGTTCCTAGCGCTTCTCACAAGAATGATGGAGGGATGGTCTTTATTTTTGGCAAACGTGCACAAATAGCAAACTTCATCAAAACTCGGAAGGCGATCCAGCGTCCTTCCGAATAGCACACATAACCCCATCAGAATAGCATAGCCATTGGGGTGCAGCTGGAAGGGGGAGATAGCTAGTCGGAGAAGAAGCCATTGAAGAAAGTCGTTAAAAGGAGGGATAGCTCCACTCGTGCACATTTGACGATTAACTACTACAAAACCATGAGGTGGTATATCGGCAGTATCGCTTCTCTCAGGAAGAATGGCATCTGCTTCAGCAATGCCAAACAGAGCGCACAGTTGGCGGAAAACTTTGTATGTTTGTGTGGTTGAAATTCTCTCTGGAGGATTAACCAATGGAGTAGCAATTGGGAAAGTCTCTTCAGCCGATTATGTTTCTCCTTGTTGAGAAGTCATTCTATACAAGGAACTAAACATTCAAAAAAGAAGGTGCACGTTTCCTAAAAAGTGTGAAGTGTTGTGCAGAACTAACAAAAACAGAAAGCAAACATAACTGAAATTAAACTAGTTGACAATTGGTCGACTATGAGATTTCAGGACTTGTTAATATAAAACTCAAGTGTAGTGTAATGCAAACGAATCGGCTTTAATTGGATATTTTAGTTTTGCTTTAATACTTCACTTGAATTCATTAGTTCGCAGCATTTCGTTCACACAGTTCATTTAAGTTGATTATTCTTTGTCGACTAATCTGTCATTCGATGTGGGCGGTCAATGACAGTATATTTGTCCCAGTTTTCTGCAAGTATTATGTTTAACAGGTTATTAGCATTAGAGATAATCTATAAAGCAGTTCAAGTTAAGCAGTTCAAGTCGAGCATTCCAATTGAAATTATGCTTCAAGACAGGTCGTAGAGCATATGAAAGAAAAGGCCTCAAGACAAAGCGATGAAAATCATTTAAGTCTTAACTCGGTCGCGACCTAAACCTTATGCCGCAAGAGATTAAGCCGTTAATTCAATAGGTCGCAACCTAATCCAGCAGTTCAAAGCAATAGGCATTCGTCAAAGTCCTAGGTCGTCTGGCGACCTAGCATAGGTCGAGGGATCTTAAGTCGCACTATGCAAAATAAAAAGGTTCAAGGCAATTAAACTTCGTCCGAAGTCTCAACTCGTCCACGACCTAATGCCCATGCCACAGAAAAAGGAAATTAAGCCGTGAATTCCTTAGGTCATTGTGCTGTTGTTTAAACAAGTCAAGTCCAAAATCTTAGGTCGTGAGAATCGCAGCACGACCTAAGTTTTAGGTCGCCCAGATCTGTTGAGTCGCTAACTTCCTCCTCACGCAATCCATCTCGTCAAACTGCAACCCGATAGCCCATTACCAACTGCACAAAGAAATTCATCGTCCTCCTCATGAAATTCACCATCCCTTCATACCACCTGATCACTTCAAAAACAATGCAAAACATCCCCGATCCATCATAGATTCAACACATCTCCGTGCCTTCCTAAATCAGTCAAACGGCGATCAAAAGTCGACTATAACAGTCACTCAAAATGAAGCACGACACATGGAATTGAACTACGATCGGAAAATGGGGATTCATAATTCAATGGTGATTATGGTGGGATGGAGATCAGATTCACTTACGAGATATAATGGTAAAGATGAATCGGTGACTGAACGAGTTGAATTTGCATTTGGAAGCTTGAAAATTCATCAATGGCAGTGGGAGATTGGAGCAGTAGAGTGAGGAGGAGTTCACGACCTAGCAAATTTATATGGGGCAAAAAGGGGAAGACGAATGGGCACGCGACTTAATATAAGTTTTAGGTCGCTCACGACCTAGCTAAGTCAGATCGAAGCACACGACCTATGGCATAGGCCTGTACTTCGAGGGGCAAGTGTTTAACCCCTATTTCTGAAGCGACCTAAAACTTACGCGACTCAACGACCTAAGACTTACGCGACTCAATGACCTAAAAGGTTCTAGCGACCTAACTGCCTGTCGACCTAAGTGGAAAAATGACCTAACGACTTAAGGAGTTAGCGACCTAACGACTTAAGGAGTCAGCGATCTAACGACCTCAAGCATATGCGACCTAAGCAATGCCACAGCCTACCGACCTAAGAGCGAAGTGGTCTCAGCGACCTAAATCCCGAACGACCCACGACCTATAATAGGTCGCACACGACCTATTAATTTTCTCAGAAGAGAACTAAATGCAATCAAGATAAATCGAATCCCATCTCTTAGGTCGCTGCCAACCTAGTGACTTATTCAGGGCAAGTTCTAATGTAGCTAATACAAGTGATTCCTTATGTCGTGGCCGACCTATGACCTACGACCTACCTTAGGTCGTGCGCGACCTAAGACTTGGAGATTGAACTTCGCCCAGAACCACTCCTATAAATATAGCCCTAACTCCAACTAGCGGGGGGGACTTTTGGCCGATCACTTCAAGCGCCGATACTCTGCTGAATTCTCGACTCACTCAACACTTCAAGTACTCCAAACGCCAAGGACACTACTACGATCTCCAAGAGAAAATCTACATCATTCAACATGAATTCGGAAGATTATTCTCCATCAAAGTTTGATCTACTAGTCTAAAGTGTGTTGTAATTGAAGATTGTTGTAAAGTTGTAACCAAATTCAGTAATAAAGAGAGTTAAAGTGGACGTAGGCTTACCCTAAGCCGAACCACTATAAAAACTGTTGTCTTTTCTGCTTTTTTTCTGTGATTTCTCTACTTGTTTGTAGTTCCCGTTTACACGGGTGGTGCTTTCACTCAACTTCAATTTACACCGGGGTGTTAGCGTCTTATTTTCACGTTAACACTTTCTAAGCCAGACAATGGTGAAGATATTTTTGTATATTTGGCAATCTCGTCTCATGCCCTCAGTGCAGCTTTGGTACGGGAGGTTGCGAAGATTCAGCGCCCGGTCTACTACATCAGCAAGAGATTCACTGCGGCAGAATTGAACTATTCAAAGTTGGAAAAACTCGCTTATTGTCTACTGATTGCATCAAGAAAATTGAGGCCATATTTCCAAGCTCATCCCATCAAGGTCCTCACCGATCAGCCTTTGAAGCAAGTCCCGTTTCGTCCTGAGACTTCGGGTCGTCTTTTGAAGTGGAATATTGAGCTCAGTCAATATGACATCACTTATCATTCCCGGAAAGCAATAAATGGACAAGCTTTGGCAGACTTCATCGTAGAATGTACAGACAAAGGTGGTAGTGAGGAGGTAGTAACCGATAATTCCCCAATTCTATGGAAATTGTATGTCGATGGCGCAAGAAACAATTACTGTTCCAGGGCTGGGGTTGTGCTTGAAACCCCTGAAGGACGGTCACTGTTTTATGCATTAAGATTAGAATTTCCTTCGACCAATAATGAGGCGGAATATGAAGCTCTCATTGCTGACCTGAAGATTGCTAAAGAACTGAACATCAAGGCATCGCAGATCTTCAGTGATTCACAGCTTATTGTGTGTCATGTCGAGAAAGAGTTTCAGACTAAAGGGGGAAACCTGCCTGCATATTTGTCAAGAGCCTGGGAGCTTCTCGGGGACCTGGACCATTATACGATAAGCCATATACCTCGGGAAGAAAACATGAAGGCAGATTCCCTCGCAAAGTATGCAAGCACTGGTGAAGCTCAATTATTGGGATTAGTTCCTGTGGAAGTCCTGTCAACTCCAAGCATTAATGAAATGGATATTGACTGGATCATGACTATATCACAGGAGAGAGAATCATGGATGACTCCGATATTGGAATATCTGCACGACGGTTCTCTACCAGAAAACTCAAAAGAACGGCAGAAGTTATTAAGAAAAGCATCCAGATTTGTAATTCAAGATGGCTGATTGTATAGGCGGGGATTCTCAATGCCATTACTCCGATGTGTGACCAAGGAAGAAGATGAGACAATTCTAACTGAGGTACACGGAGGAGAGTGTGGAGATCATTCAGGTGGTCAAACTTTAGCAAAGAAAATTCTCCGTTATGGATATTTTTGGCCAGATATTAATCGTGATGGCGCGAGTTACACCCGAAATTGTGACCGATGCCAGAGATTTGCAAAAATCCCAAGAGCACCTTCCACTGAGATAACACAGATGGTCAGTCCATGGCCATTTGCTATTTGGGGAATAGATATCATCGGGCCTCTGCCAACTGCAAAATCTGGAATCAGGTATGCTATTGTAGCTGTTGATTATTTTACTAAATGGGCTGAATCTGAACCCTTAGCTACTATTACCTCTAAGAAAATGATAAACTTTGTAACTAAGAATATCATTTGCAGGTATAGTGTGCCTCAAAAGATAATCACAGCAATGGAACCCAATTCGAAAGTAAAGAGTTCCAAGATTTTTGCAAAAAATTCAAGATCCAGAAAAGCTTCTCAGCAGTGGCTCATCCGCAGGCAAACGGGCAAGTGGAAGCAGTGAATAAAATTATCAAGTCAACCATCAAAAAGCAGCTAGAAAAAGCAAAAGGTGGTTGGGTTAATAAGCTGCCACTAGCACTATGGGCATACAGAAATACCCATAAAACTGCGACCGGGCACACTCCATTTTCATTGGCATATGGATCAGAGGCAATGATTCCGGTAGAAATAAAGGTCCCTTCACATAGAAGAATCCATTTCAATCAAGCCGAAAATGAAAAGCTGCAACTTGAAGCCCTTGACTTCCTTGATGAAAAAAGGGAAGAAGCTGAGCTTAGAATTGCGGCTCATCAGCAAAGAATAGCCATGCATTTTAATTCCAAAGTTCGTCGACGCAGCTTTGAAGTTGGGGATCTAATCTTAAAAAGAATTATGACACCTACAGGTGTGCTTGGACCAAACTGGGAAGGGCCGTATGTTATAGGCCAGAAAATTCTTGATGGCACATTCAAACTTGTAACTGTCGAAGGAGACCCAATTCCAAGAGCTTGGAACAGCAATCATTTGCGCCCATATTTTACTTAAAGGCTTTAATGAAATATTGTAAAAGAATGATGAATGTATGATTCTTGTATTGAAATCTGTTGTAAAGCCAGTGCAAGTGAATAATAAGAACTATAAAGTGGATGTAGGCCCAGTTCTTGGCCGAACCACTATAAATCTTGTGTTCTTTACTATTTTAAATTGCTTTGTTTTATTTCGACATATAAAATACGTCAATTGTTTTACTAAAATGTCGATTTAATAATGCAGGCCATAGAAACAAAGCTTACCCCTCGCAAGACCAGGCAATCCCCGACATCACCCAACAAGAAAATGCTAAGCCGTTCAAAATTTCCGTACTCAAATCCTACGGAAGAAGTGCGTCAAACAAAATTTAGTGATTTTGCTGGAAATGGGCCCTTGCTAACCAACTGTGGATGTTTGTACAAACGAGCATCCAGTTAAATAGCCAGTGTCTGCCACCACCAACTCGCTTAACTATGAAGTATATTTCTTTGGATAAAGGAAATTGTTGGCAACTAAAAGGGAAGTGTATTTAGAAAAGATAACGGGGATCGCCGATATGAATAGATGGCAAAGAGACATGGGCGAGTAAGCATCGGACAACAAAAGACTCTTCGGAGGCACAAGCCCTCTTCGGAGGCACAACTCTTCGGAGGATAAAGACCTCAAACGGGGCATGCTAGAAGACTTTCTCAACAAAAAAGATTGGTACGGAATGACCGGGAGCACTTTCCCAACTGGAAGGCAAGGCGCTTGTTCACTATCTGAGACAGTTTGTGCAGACAAGCATCCAAGTAACTTGCGTCCGCCCCGTGAATCCATACGATGATCGGAGGCACCTTCCCAAGTGGAAGGCAAGGCGCTCGTTCACTAGCTGAGACAATCTGCGCAAATAAACGTCCAAGCAACTTGCGTCCGCCCCGTGAATCCAGCCAACCATGAGAAAGTAACTTCCAAGCATACTCGGAGGCACATTTCACCGGGAGTTGAAGTGTAAGAGTCGCTCTTCGGAGGTCCACTTCACCAGGAGCTGAAATGATAAAAAGACCTCTTTGGAGGCACATTTCACCAGGAGTTGAAGTGTAGGAGTCGCTCTTCGGAGGTCCACTTCACCAGGAGCCGAAATGATAAAAAGCCCTCTTTGGAGGCACATTTCACCAGGAGTTGAGGTGTAAGAGTCGCTCTTCGAAGGTCCACTTCACCAGGAGCTGAAATGATAAAAAAGCCCTCTTCGGGGGCCCGCTTCCCAGTAAACAGGGAAAAGATGAAAGCCTCTCCCAAGAGGCAGAAACAAATAAAAAGACCTCTTCCCAGAGGCATAATCAAACACAAATAAAAAGACCTCTTCCCAGAGGCGCAATCAAACAAGAATAAAAAGACCTCTTCCCAGAGGCGCAATCAAACAAGAATAAAAAGACCTCTTCCCAGAGGCGCAACCAAACAAAAAAGACCTCTTCCTAGAGGCATAATCAAACAAAAAACTCTCTTTGGAGGCTTAAGCAGGTTGAAGCCCTTTTTCGGTAGGCCCACTGTACTATGAAGTAAAATTCACTTGCCAAAGCAAAAGTGACTTTTTCCAAAAGTGAAGTGTAAAAACTTCGCAACAAAAAAAAAGAGAAAATCCTCCAATATGAAGTGCATTCTACTAAATTAGAAAAAAAAAAAAATTCTTGGAACGGAAATATTATATTATAAAAGTACAAATGCAAACTTCCTTCAAATGGAAGAGTTGTTCTCTAAAGAAAGAGCACAAGTCTTCTAGAAACAGAAGAGTTGTTCTCCGAAACTTTGCCAATGTGAAAGAGATTGCAATAAACCATGGTATGGGGGCAATACAATATAGTCATCACAAAAATAAAGACAATGCTCAATAAACATACCATAGGTTTACTGCAACCTCACATAAAGAGGATAAAGAAACTTGCATGAAAACAGAAAGTAAAAGCGTTCTCAAATACAGACAGAAATTTGTATAAGTAAAAGAACCATTTTATTCCATACTATGAGAATTTTATACATATGCAGGTTTCAAAGTAAAAGAAAGCGGGGACAGGTACCCGCACAATCTCTAGTCAACACAAGCTTATATACATGCAAAAAGCAAAAAGTAAAGCAAAGAAGGGAAAGCGGGACTCATCACTTCTTTCTCCCACCACCTTTAGAGCCTTCACCTGGCTTAATAGGCAATTTTTCAGGCCGGCTTGGGAGAGTTGGGAAAGAAGGAGAGAGAGCTAGTGCTGGATCAACTTCCGTTTCCTTTTCAGTAACAGAAATGCTTCTCCCTTTCTTCTTTGAAGTTGCACGCTTCAACCTCCTCTTTGACTCCCCGGAGTGACAAGAGCAGACAATTTTATGTCATCAGAAAGGGTTCGCTCGGGAGATACTTCGCCTCCTTCAAGTCCTTCGGCCTTCTGCTCCTGCGAAGCGATTGGATCGTCCAAGTCTTGAAGGGCTCCTATTAATTCTTCCTACGATCCCGGCTGAGAAGTAGGAGTGATTTGAAAGGATGGAGGAGGAGAAGTTTCTATGACACTAGTCGTTTTCGCTACAGAAGAAAAGCTAAAAATATTAGTATCTCCCGCGAAGAGAGGAGATAACGGCTCATTGAGTCTTAAGTAATAAACAAGAAATTTATCAAGATTGACCGAAGAAAATGAGTAATCCGCTTGACCTGGTTCGACGTTAATATTACCTGGAGAAGTAGGCTTCCTAATGTCAACTTCATAAGCTTGTGCTTCAGTGCTTTCTTCGCCTTCATCTCCACCCTGTGCGCTTGTAATCTCAGTTATGACTTTAACAAGGGCGGAGAATGGGAACCGGAGCCTGTGATATCAACGTCGGTCGAAATTGGAGGAGGGACAGGGGCAACTAATGGTGCTTCTTTCTCTGGATGCTCCTCTCTCATCGTCCCAGCACGCTCTCTAGCGAGTTGCTCTTTTCCTCTGGCAAGGGCTGCACGAGCTCCGTCATCCAGATAATGTGCCTCGAGTTCTTCTTCAGCATACCCAGCACCTTTAAGCATATCAAGCGCAGCTTCCCATACTTCAGCCAAAGTGATTTCATATTTGGGGCCCAAAAATGCGAGACTGCCACGCCCTAGGACACTTTGCAAGTAGAAGTCAAATAATGTCGAACTGACATCGGCTTTAGTGGCTTGATGAGCTTCTTCAGCTGCAATTTTACCGGCAACAGCCACATCGCGCTCTTTCTCAACTATAGCAAGTCGAGTTTTTAATGTCTCGATTTCGAGGTTCTGGGAGCTGGTTTGTTGTCGTAACTGTGCAACTTCAACGCGATAATCTTCTACAACCTTTTCCTGCCACTTGAGTTTACCTTCGGCCTCTCTTTGGCTAGCATAAGCATCCCGCACTTGTTGCTGAAGCACACTTTCCCTTTGAGAGTAGGAAGTGGAGGAAGTAGCAAGCTCCTCTTTAAGTTTTCCATCTTCCACTTGAAGCTTTTCATTATAAGCGGCGATGCTCCTCATCTCTGCATCGTGTTGATCGAGAGTTCTTTGCAATTGGATTTATCGTTCTCCATGGTCAACATAGCCTCAAGGTTCGCGCGATTCACTCTCTGGAGTTCGTCAACAAGTTTCAGCCAACTCGACATTCTCTCAATATCAAGTTTGACAGCATCAAGATTTCGCAACATGGCTGGTTTGTCGATTGGAACCAAATCAAGATCAAAGCGAACTCCTTTCAAGCACCAGTTTGGAAATCGGCTTTGAAGAGTAGCTGGGCCTGGTCCAACCTAATATGAGGGCATGCCAATGATCGTCTGAATGTCGGTACGAGCGAGAGCGGGAGATTGAGAAGGCACCGAAGCAATGGGCCCTTTAAGAATGTCAGATGATGACTTTTCACCATGCTTGGTCCGTTTGCTCGAACCTTCGGCAGCACGGCTCTTTCCTTTGTCATCATGGGATTTTCGTTTGAGGGAATCATCCTCTCTATGGGAAGAGTCATGACGTTCATCCCCTCTCCCGTACCGTTCTTCGTATGTTCTTCTCTCCTGAGCTTTTCGAGCAGCCCTCTCTTCATCAGTTTCGCTATAAGGGGGAAGATAGCGCCTGTAATCATATTGACTGCGCCTTCCATACTGCTTAAAGTCGTCATAATACGAGCCACTTCGCCCCATTAGAGAACCTGAAATTGAAAAAGAGGCAAAACTTGAAAATTCTGGAAGTAAAAGCGCATATAGGTACATATAATTGATGAAAAATCCTAAGTGTGTGTAACGTGCAGACTACGCGCGTTAAACTACGAACCACTCCTCAGTTGCGAAGAAATGACGGGTGTAGTAGCTAACGTCAACTCTTGAGTCGACGGAATCTGTTGTAAAATAGAAGTTTCTTCAACTACTGAAGAAGAAACCCTAGTGGTAACAGGATCGTCTTTAAAGAGCTCTTGTGAGGTAATAAACAGGTCGCTCAACCCTTCGAAAGTGTCATCCCTGCTCTGCTTGGCAGGACTTGTTTTCCCGGCTTCTCCATCACCGGACTTCCCTGAGTGTTGGGGAGATTCTCGAGGATCTTCTTCTTCAATGACCGGGGCAAGTGCAAATTTTCCAGATGACCCCGCGACATCAATAGAAGTAGAGCACTTCACCAGAGAAGCCTCAGGAGCAGGATCTTTCAGTGTAGGCTCCTCAACAGAAATTAGGGCATCCGGTGCCTTGGCCGGAGAATCAGGAACTTCGTAAGGCTGAGTAGAGCGGGAAGGGTGTAAGAGTCTGAACTGATGAAGGAACTCGTCTCTTAGCAAAAACTTGATACTTCTCTCCTCAGCCGCCACAGCGTTAAGCCTCTCAAAAGTCTACCTGTGGCTTGGATCTCTACAAGGAGGAGGAAGAACTGCAAAAGTAGAGAACGAGGTTAACATTTAGCGATTTGGATCTCGCAAAGCTCGGAAAAGGAAAGAATGGGGATAAGTAAGCTTACCCCCTACTCTCCAGATAGCGTAAAATCCCTGGAGGCAACGGACAAAGAAGAACTGGTTTGGGAAACCATGAGCGCTATCAGAGAGATCAGTGCTAAGCTTGCGTTTTCTGGCGCTCCTCACATATATAATGGAAGGATGGTCTTTTTTCTCGCAAATGTGCATAAATAGCAGATTTCTTCAAAGCTTGGGAGGCGGTCAAGCGTCCTTCTGAAGAGAACGCATAATCCCATCAAAATGGCATAGCCGTTGGGGTGCAATTGAAAAGGAGAAATAGCCAATCAGCGAAGGATTCGTTGGAGAAAATTGTTGAAAGGAGGAATGGCTCCACAAAGGCACATTTGGCGGTTAATGGCAACAAACCCGAAGGGTGGACTGCCAGCAAAATCATTTGGCCCAGGGAGAATAGCATCTGCTTCTACAATCCCAAATTGGGCGCGTAACTGGTTGAACACCCGGTAACTCAGGGTAGTTGGAGTTCTTTCGGGCGGGTTGACCAGTGGACCCGCCATCGGGAGGGCCTCTCCAGTTGGTACTGCTCCTTCTTCTTGATGAGAAGCCATTCTACATAAGCAGCCGGATATTCAAATGTGAAGGTGCACGTTTCCTTAATGTGTGAAGTGTTGTGCAAAACTAGTAGAGTGACAAGCAAACATGACTGAAATTAAATTAATAAACATGAAATATTTCAGGGCTTGTCTGAATTCAAGTGCAGTATCGATGCAAAAAAAAAATCAGCTCTAGTTGAGTAATATCGCTTTACTACTTCACTTGAATTCGTTGATTCGCAGCATTTCATATGATTTCTTTAAGTTGATTAGATTTTATCGACTAATCTATCATTTGATGTGGGCAATCAGTGGCAGTACATTCGCCCTAGTTTTCTGCAAATGTTATATTTAACAGGTTATTAGCATTAAAGTTTGGTATAATCTGATTAAGTAAGTATAGCAAAGTCATGCTAGTTATCTCGGCCGTTCAAAGTTCAAAAATTAAAAGCGCAATCAAGTTCAAGCAAAATTTTGAAGCCTTCAAGTTGCTCAGGTCCTAGGTTGTATGGTTACAGAATGCAAGGAATATGCAATCAAGTCTTAGGTCGTCCACGACCTAACCAGAAGGTCAAAGAGGGTCTAGGTCGCAAGAAATGGTTTGATGGTGAAAAGTTGTCCAAGTCCTAAGTCGTTACACGACATAAAGCTTAGGTCGTCATACGACCTAAAAGTTGAGTCGTCAAGCTTCAAATCAAGACCATTTTGAATCTGGCTAAGCCCTAAGTCGTCAGGAAGCTTATACGACCTAAAGGGATAAGCCGTGTGCAATTAAAGCCGCAAGAGTTTTTAGATTGATCGAATCGAAAACCGTGCAAATCAGCTAGGTCATGAGAATTTCACGTTATCTCTTCTCAACCCACTGATCCTTCTCCAACCCAATACCCGTTATCACCTCAATAACATCGATCCGTCATCCTCTCCGCTAAGTCCATACCACCACCTCACCCAACTTTGATGCGAATCAACTCAAATCCATCTCACTGCATTGCTTCATAGCTCATTGCGATCGAAAGTGAAGCGAGGCACATAAAATTGAATTGGATCAGACGATGGGGTTTCGAGGTTCAAAGATAATTGTAATCGGATAGACGTTGAATTCACTTACATGATGTAAAAGTAGGAACGAATTGGCGGCTTGAATGGAGCAGATTTGCCTGTGGAAGCTCAAGAAATCGCTAATGGCAGAAAGGGTTATGGGAGCAGTTAAGGGGGAAGAAACGAGTTAACAGTTATATAAGATGAAGACTAATGGGTATGTGGGTCAAGCTATCTCTTAGGTCGTTATCTTTTAGGTCGGTAACATCTTAGCAGAGTTAAGTCGAAGCACACGACCTACGACCTAGGCATGTACTTCGAGGGGCAAGTGTTAACACTGCTTTGAAGATAACCTCACGACCTAAAAAGTTGAACGACTTAACATCTTAAGAGATAGCGCGACCTAACACATGTAGCGGGCTAAGTGACCTAACTTCTGAAGTGGAGAAGCGACTTAAGAAGGTTAGTGAATTAACACCCAAGCGACTTAACAGGCAAGCAGCTTAACAGGTAATGACTTAAGGAGAGCAGCGGCTTAAAGGACTAGATGGTCCAGCGACCTAGCGACCTATTGAGTTACCGACCTAAATGCTTGAAGGTGGACGACCTAACGACTTAAGTACTCTGCGACCTAAAGAGTGAAGCAACTTAGCGGCTTAACTGTTCTATGACCTAAGAAGGTCAGCGACCTAAGATCTAATGGAACAATAGTGGGTTAACGACCTATGGAAGGATGCGCCTTAGCGACTTAATACTCAAGCAACCTAGCATCTTCTACAAGCTAAAAACAAGATCCCATACCCACTAAGTCGCTCGCGACCTAAGTAGGTCGGAGCAATTCCTTTAGGCCGTATTTGGTAGGTCGCATCTCTTTTTCATGCCATCCCTTAGGTCGCCCATGACCTAAGTTGTAGCCAACCTAACCCTAAGTCGCCCCTCGACCTACGACCTGACTTAGGTAGCTCACGACCCAATACTTGGTGAAAAAACTATGCCGCTTTCCCATAGGTCATTAAGACCTACCGGCTAGTTCATGTGGCCGAGTACAGACCAGTTAAGTCGTAGCTCGTATCTCCCTAGCTCACCGACGACCTACGACCTATTTTAGGTCGCTCACGACCTAAGCCTCACCCAGGAAATCCCCTATAAATACAGCATGAGCTACAACATTTGGGGGATCTTTTTTTGGGCTCATTCTCGAAGCGCCAATACTCTGCCATTTTATCAACTCGAACAGCACTTCAAGCACTCCAAACACCAAGGGCATTACGACAAATTTCAAGAGAAAATCTACATCACTCGACATGGATTCGAAAGATTATTCTACATAGAAGTTTGAGCTACTAGTCTAAAGCGTGTTGTAATTGAAGAAAGTTGTATAAGTTGTATTTGAATCATCAATAAAAGAGTTTAAAGTGGACGTAGGCTTGACTATAAGCCGAACCACTATAAAAACTGTGTCTTCTACTGTCTTTCTGATATTTTTTTGCTTATTTCTGATTCCCGTATCATCGGGTGGTGCTTTCACACTTGCTTTACTTGCATCGGGGTGTTAGCGTCGGATTTTTACGTTAACACCCATTTAGTGTTTTAAGAATTCTGGTCGATTCGCTTGATCAACGTTATCGATAGGAATTTCCTAAACGCTTAGATGAGACAATCGGACACGATATATTGACTTGTAAAATGTAAATTTTTCTAGAAAGAATTTTGCATGGAGATAATTGTAATTTTGAAAGGTTTAGCTTTTTGGGAAAGAAGATTATTTAAAAGAAATTCTTTCTTTTCGATACTCTTATTCTTGTGATTCCCGTTGGGAACCAAGACTTTATCTTTTGTACCAATGCTAATCGTATTGGTTTGGATGTCGTTCTCTTGCAAAAGATGACGTGCTATCACTTGTGCTTCTAAATCATTAAAAGCCGATTTAGACTAGGTATGCCACTCATGATCTAGTGCTCGCGGCTATTGTTTTCGCTTTTAGAGCTTGGCATCATCATTTTGGGGGAGAAATTTGTTCTCCACCCCGATCATAAATCTTTGGAATATCTATTTCTCATAGGGAACTTAATTTGCGTCAACCTCGTTGGCTCGAGATTCCTTGTATCTTATGATCTTTTCACCAAGTTCATCGGACGTTTCGATGCACTTTGTTTTGTTGAGCTTCGCCTCATTTCTTTTATGGACTTGCGTCCGTGTTCTTTTATGGTGTTCGGTTCATCGGATGTGCTGTTATTATACTACATCGATGTTCCATCTTATCTGGATCAATGGATGTACCATTATTATACTACATCGTTGTTCCGGTTTATCGGTTCATTGGACGTACCGTTTTTGTACTACGTCGGTGTTCCGAGATTATTCGAGCGTACCGTTTTTGTACTACGCCGTTGCGCCGGCTAAATTTTCAGCTATTCTTGACGTGTTCCACGTCTTTTAACTATGGAAATGCTTTTATGTTTTCGATTTTTATTCTTGAACGCGGTGTTATTGAGGGGATTGAAGTTTCACCAAAATTGACTTTTGAGCAACATTCTATTCGCATCATTGCTTCGGAGGTTGAGTGCCTTCGAAATAAAGATGTTCTTTTTGTGAGAGTTCAATGGTTCTCAAATCCTAAGGATTGCTCTTGGGAATCTAGAGAATTCACCGTGCGATCCCGTTCAGGCTTACTCTTTCATGCTCTTTATGGTGAACTTTCTACTTCAAATTTCTTTTATGTTGATATGCTTCTATGGTTATTACTTCTTATTTACTTCTTATGCATTGCGAGGACGCAATTTCTTTAAGCAGGGGAGTCTGTAACAACCCGCATATTTATCGATTCTATATTTAAATATTTTATTTAAATATTTCATCGTTCATCGGATTTTGGTCCGAAAACCTACTTTTAGCAAACAGTCGAATTGGGACTCGAGACCACTTCCATTGAGTTCAAAATGCCGTTTGCAACCTTTTTGAGTATAAGCTTCGATATGTTTGGAGTAAGTTGATTTTTGCTACTTTTTCACGTAGGGCTTTGGTTTGGGCGGAACCCTTTAATCAATTACTAACTCAGTCCCAACCCCCTCTCCTCTTCATTACTTCATTCCTCATTTCCTAACACTTCAAGCTAAAGCAAAAATGGGGGAGGGAAGAGGAAATTAAAACTCCAAGCCCTAGTCTTCATTAGCAAATCCAACTTCTAGCTCCAAATTCAAGAGAACCCATTGGTAAGCCTTCTCTTCATCTTCTCCAACTCCTTCTCTTATCAATTCTTGAAATTCCTAAACCTAACTTCGGGAATGTTCTTCTTTTAAAGCTTAGAATCAAGCTTCTTGTGTTGGATTTGAAGAGTGGTTGATTCTCCTTTGCTTTCAAGCTTCTTCTTCAATTGTTTGGGTTCAAAGGTGAGATTTTTATCTCACATCTTCGTCTATAATTATCAAGGATTGCTAGGTATGAATTCCTAACACTTATTCATGTGCATTTGATTTTGGTTTGGATTGATTTGGTATAAATTCCAATTTTTGGTGTTTTGGTCTAATTTTATGAAAATCCTATTATGGATATTTGGACATTGATATTCGTGGCGTATCAAAGAGCCATTAAGGCTGGGTTGTCGCTTGGCATAAATCCTTAGTCGTCTTTGCTTGTCCGATAACACCCGATAATCGTTTGGCCATCTTTGGCCTAGGTTCAGGGAATGCCTGAAATTCAGTTTTCAGACGTCTGAATATGTATTTTCAGACGTCTGAATATCATACTGGGAATTTTTAATCCTCAGTATTCAGACGTTTGAATCCAAACTTCCAGACGTCTGAATTGGTTCGAATTGAACCAGAAAGGAAATAGGCTGAAATTTAGCATTTCCAGACTTCTGAATTTATTGATTCAGACGTCTGAATTCTGTCCTGGAAAGGATTTTATTTTCCAGTTCAGACGTCTGAATCATACCTTTCAGACGTCTGAATATGCCAATTTTTGCCTATTTTCCCATTTAGCTTGAGAATTCCAACTTTAATCGATTCGTGTTGATTTCCTTTTTGTTGTTATCATTTACTATTGACTTTGATGACATGTTCCTCGTGATTTTGGAGAATATCCATTTCGATGGATTCGGTATCGATTTCTTTGGATTTTATTCACGTCTTCGAATGTGAATTTTGATGATTGATTGTTCTACAATCATTTCTATGATTTGTCACTTTAAAAATATAAATGTTTCAATACTAGTACTAAATATCAAAACCCTTTCATTAAAACGATTTCAACACTATTTTATTACAAAGCTCGTTTCTTAAACCGTTTTCCAATCTATAGTATATACAAACTTTTACCTCAGTCGTATGAGAAATCTAATTAAACGGCTTAGTAAAACAAGTGGTATGAAACGCTTGCGTTTACTTCGTCGGTTAATTCTTTCACTTGTTCGATTGAAACTCTTGTGACAATTTTCTAGTGGAGATCTACAATTTGTTCGTAAATATTTAAGTTAAGCTAGTGGTTATGGGACATGAAGCTAAGCTCATATATTTACTAGCTTGCCGTAATTAACACTTCTCTTTGATCATGACGATCATTTTATGATTTAGACTAGCAATTGTGCGATGTCTCTTTGACTGCAAGGTTAGACTAGGCCTCATCTGTGTGATTTCGACTCACATCTATTTATCTACGAGGTTAGTCTAGACACCATTTGTGTGATTTCGACTCACACGTATCTTTTCTGTCTGCGAGGTTAGACTAGACACCATTTGTGTGATTTCGACTCACACATACCTTTTTGCTTTTTTGGTTAGTCTAGACCTCATCTGTATGATTTCGACTCACACATATGGGGTAGCTCCCATGGTCTACGGACCGTTCGTGTGATAGGCATCCCCCTTTTTATGATTTCTGGATTTCGTGTGTTGATTTCTGGAATTTATGCTTCACCAATTTTCATGACTTTCATTGTTATGATTTTCCTGCTTTTATGCTTTGGTGATTCCGTGTGTCATTGACTTGTTGTGAATACAAGTTTTGGGTATGGTACCCTTTTTGGATCTTTGTGAAGATTTTTGTGATATTGATTAATCTCATGTTGAGTTTCAATTACATACTTATTGTAGTATACCCGTATAGTTATCATATGTTTATGCCATATCTCTTTTTCTATACCATGTCATCTGATATTTATAGCTAGACTGATCCGTTTATTATTTTCTTATAAATAATACTCGGGTCAAACCAAGATGTTACAGGTGCTTCTGTTTGACTCCTCTTCTGGGATTTGCTACTCTGACTTTTGGCTAACCACATAGATTAGCAGTTTTTGTTGTTTACACTTGAGATATAAACTCATAGTTGTATTCTTTTGTGTAGACATGTTGCTATTCTCTTGTATTATTATGGATCTTTTTGACCACTACTCTGATGTACACTTTCATGTGTTAGTTATATATTCATATCTTCTTCCGCCCTTGTGATATGAATTATCTATGACTGATTTATGTTATGTTTATTTCTATATTTGTTTTCGAAGATTATTATAGCCACCGTGTAGTAGCTTTGAGTTTGTATCGGTATGTTGGATTTCCTCTCGAAATGAATCGCATGTTATTCTATCTGACATATCGGTGCTCGCGCAAAGCAATTACACGGATGGTCGCTCCTCAACAGCCTTATTCTCCGCGCTAGTTAACAGCATTACACCGTAGTGTTCTTGTCTAGTGTGGGTACAGAGGTGGGGCGTCACATGTAATGCTCGGATCAGACCGAGTACTACAGATTTTCAGGTAAGGACGTTCTGGAGCTCAAGAGGTGAGCTGGATGGCTGGAACGTATGGAGCGTACCCGCTGTGATATATAGTTGTATATCTATGACATGTTGTTTTAGAACTGTCCTGTGTTGTGTAAATGTTGTAACTCTGATATATAAAAATGTAAATGTACTGATATAGTTCTTTTTGTAAACTGTTACTATGTGATATTATATTTTTATCCGCTACGAATGTGAGTTTGTGTGTTTCTTTTCTGTTCTTCTTCTTCGACCTCTTTTCTTCTTTTCTCTAACTATCTGGAATTTTCGGGATCGAAATTTCTGGGTCGTTACATTTGGTATCAGAGCCAGGTTAAGCGAGAACCTTGGCTCTGGTGGGGTTACTCATTGTGGAAAGGGTCAATAGTACCCTAGAATGAGTTGAGTTAGTATATGAGAGAGCGTATTTTTTATTTTCTTATATAAAGATTTTAAATGATTTCATATAAAATATATTTTGATTTATAAAGCAACATTTCCTTCTAATCAATATCAAGGAGATTGGTTGTTAAATTATTAGAATTAAATCACGAAGTAATGTAATACAACCAAACTGAAATTAAATAAAGATAAAGTTTGAAATAGATTCAAACTAAAATTTAATCTTCAAGAAGAGTTTAAAAATAAGATGAATTAGAATTGGTTTCAAACTAGAAAATAGAATGGTTATTGCGCTTAATAATGGGATGATTGTTTTTCAATAAATAATAAAATGTTTTAAGGAAATAAACCATTTAGATAAGTATGTGATATAAATTGAAATTGAAGTTGATCTAAATTCTGAAGTTTGAATCTTAAGATTTAAAAACATTTAAAATTTGTTTTCAAATTATTAAAAGGAATAATAAATAACATTATTTGAATGAGAAGAGTATGATGCAAGCAAGAGTTGTTTAAAGATTTAAAGGAATTTGTTTTGGATTAAAAACCAAGGGTGGTTTAAATTTTAAAATTTTGCTGGGTGGGCCCAAGAGTAAAAATGTACATATATATATATATATATATATATATATATATATATATATATATGGATATACATGATATCAAGGATAATTTGAAATAAAGTCTAAATATTGAGTTTAAATCTGGAATGAGATATGATACCCAAAGTGATGAGTTTTAGAACTTAATAAGTGGGAAGATTATTTATGAGAAGTTTAGAATTTGAAATGGAGAATTCAAATTTGATTAAGGTTAACGGGATTGATTGAATTTAACTCGGTGGAAGTTAAATAAATTTGAATGAACAATCTGATTTGGAAATTTTAAGATGAAATTAAGAATTAACTTGGGAAGTTAAATGGTTGATGGTAATTGAGAGTTTGAGTGATCTCAAATTTGGTTTGAGATCTAGAAATTGAAAATGAATGGATGTTTTAAAATAAATTAGATGATATCATCCTATTGTTATTAATAATCTTTAAATTGTGAATTGGATTTGTTTAAATGAATGAGAAGTGAAGTGTGGTAATATATCCATTATAGAGATAAATAAAATTTAACTTAAATTTAATTTAAGTTATGTAATTCCTTTGAACTTAAGGTTTGAAAGTTAAGAAATAAAATTGTAAATTAAAATTGTTGAAACTTTTACTTGAACCTTGTAACGAGTTAAGTTTAGATAATTTAGAATGGAATTTTGAGAATTTGACTCAAAATTAAATTGTTTAAAGGTTAATTTAATTTGTGGTATAATATGATAGGTCTGAACTGTGAATTGAATTATTTAAAAACCTTAAAGGTAAATTGATCTAAAGTAATTAAATCAACATTTGAAGTATTAACTCGAATTTATATAATTCAAGATGGTTTAAATTTGGAATTTGAATTGAAATTAGTTCAAATTGAATTTGATTTGAATTAATTGAAATTGTGATTGAAGATGTATTATTAAAGTTCAAATGGAAAATTTGAATTGGATTAATTTTAAACAATTTGGAATTGAAGTGGGTTCAATTTGAAACTAGTCCGAATTGATTTGAATAATTTGGAATTGTAATTAAAGTTGAATAATTTTAAATTAAAATGGAATTTGAATTTGATTTGCGAAGAAATCAAGAATAATTCAATTTGATTTGGAAATGGAGTTTGAAATTGGGATTAATTCAAACTGGAGTTGAAATAAATTGAAATTGGAACTAGTTCAATTGAAATTTATTTGAATTAGTAGAATCTGAGATCAAGGTTGAATAAGGTTAAATTTGGAAAGAAACTGAGGTTAATTCAACTTGGATTGGGGTTGAATCAATTTCAATGGAAATTGAAGTTATTTAAATTGGAATTGGTTCAATTTAAATGAAAGTGGAAATTTAAATTGAATTGATGAGAATGGAGATTGGGAAGTGAGCAGTTTTGACTCTGGACTATTTTTAATATAAATTGTTTTAATATAAACTTATTTTTGCAAGCTATTCATTATATATACAACCTTTCTTTTAAAAAAAGCCAAACTATCTTATACTTGTTTTATAAATTTTTTGAAAATGTCTAACAATTTTCCAATTGTTTTATAAATTAATAACTATATTTCAACTATTTTACAAAACTAATTACTATCATACAATTATTTTGCAATTATCTAAAATTTCTACATTTATTTTAACTATTCTAACTATTTTACAACTATTTTACAAATTTGTAATTATTTTCCAACTACTTATCTATTTTTAAATTTTTCAAGCTATTTTCTAAATAAAACTGGTTGGGGTTCAAACTTTTATTGGATAAATACCCGATCGAGATAAGAATAGAGGTGATAATCCAAATGGATTGAAGCAATTATGAGTAAGTAAATGAAAATCAAAGTGAATGTGAATAGAAATGGAATTGATTTGGCTAATAACCAATAAGGATAAATATGTAAGGTGTACGTATGTTATTCTATTCGCATAATGATTTGATCCAGATTCGAGCACGGAATTTCGATATAGTATGTCAATCCGAGTTGGGATTTTTTCACTCGATTTTCGACGGCGAACCTGAATATGGATTGTTGATTGGTTCTGGATATTCTCTATCATAGTTATGACTATGCAAGGAGAATGACAGTTTCCGATCAAGAAACCAGATCTGTGTCCGCACTAGGAAGTCGGGTGGACGACACTAGTTCGGAAGTGAAATTGTGTGATCGAGGGAGCAATTAGATTGGTATAGCATACAGATGATATGTGTACATCGTACGGATTTGAATGAAATGATATTGGAAAGAGTAATCAAATTTGAATATTTGATTTTGAGTAAACAAAGTTAAATATCTTTGTTTTATAAAATAAAACTCCCCTTGTTGAATTTTTTGCCAGAAGAAAAGGAGTTTTATACAAGTTTGAAATGATCCAAAATTTTAAAAAAAGTTATATATATCTATATATATGTGTATATATATATATGTAAGGGATCTTATGAGGATTTTGGAAAAGGTTTTGGGAACCTTTGATTTGGAAAGGCTTTTGATTTTGGGTAAAATCGATATGAGAATTTGGAAAGCCTAGTTTGAGAATTATCGATTTTGGAATAATCGACTTTGTGTAAAGGAACTTTGTATGGGATCATACTAGGTATATGATTTGAAGATACTATATATGTATAGCATAAAATGTTTTGATGATGGCTCTGGGGAAAAAGGCGCTCCTTTGAAATGAACTTCTCAGGAGTACCACCGGGTGGTGCTGCCTTGAGCCCCAAGGGGGAGTTCTAAAGTTGATCCTATGAGGAGTCCCGACAAAACTAGTTCCTGGGGATTATGAGTAGAGTATACCATAGCGAAAGTCATGTGTGTCGCTGAGAGCCAACAGTCTACGTTTGGTTTTATATCGGTAGACTGCGACCTATGATATAACATAGCGAAAGTCGTGTGTGCCGCTGAGAGCCAACAGTCTGCTTTTGATTTTATATCGGTAGATTGCGACCTATGTAGGAGTGGAGAAGTTTCATTTTGAAAACAAAAATCAGAGGCCGTTGAGAGCCTGCAGTTACATGGACTTTTGCTGCGATGGCAACGTAACCCTGGAATGTAACTGTGACCATGGATGGAGGTGATGATTTCCAGAGCATTCTCACCAAAGATATATCCTCCATTTTCAAAACAAAAAACTATTTTCTATATTTACAATAAAATTATTTTCAAAGTATTTTCACTGGATGTTGAAAATGGGTCTGCCAAGCACTTGTAGATTTTCAGTCTTACGCCCGATCAACGTATGACCGAATTTCTATAAGAACGAAGATGGACTTGTGGAAACATCGAGTTATAAAATGATATTTTTATAAAACTATTTTGGTAATATAAAATAGATTTTAAAGGTGTTTTAAAAATAATTAAAGGAAATCTATATGATTTTAAGCATTTTAATACATCGTGGCTTCGTTTCTTTTCGGGGACGAAAAGATTCTAATGGGGGAGGAATGTGATATCCTGGAATTTCGAGAAATTTAAAATGTGAAAATCTCTTAATTAAATTGTTTAAAAAAGATAAAAAAAAATATTTGCAAATATAAATAACTAATTAATTAATAATGTGATGTTTAAATTATGAGTATAGATTTATTTGAATTTGAATTTAAAAATGGAATTTAAAGGAATATATATCTTAAAATAAAAATAATAATATAGTTTGGATTAAAAATTATGAATGAGTTTTTATTTAAAAATAAGATTTGTTTTACGTTATTCTCTTTAAAGGGAAATTTAATTATAGAAATTTGAAAAAGTATTTATTTAATAGGAATAAATACAAAAGCTTTTTGATTTAGCATTTAAGAATGAGTTGCGAATAGTATATATGACTTTATTTAAAAGATAATTGGTTTTTATTTTATTTTCTCTTAAAAGTTTTATTCATTTAAAATTAGTAAAGCATTTATAAATTAAGAAACATATTGGTTAATTAGGAAATCGCATTTAAAAAAGATTTTTAAATGCTTTTAAAGATAAACATAAATGAGAAAGACAAATGTAATTCATCTAAGAAGTTAATTAGCAAGTGTTAACAAAATAGATAAAGATATTGACAAGTGTCCTTAATCTCTTATTTCAAAGAAATTAATAAATGAGAACACTGAGTAATATAAAAATATTTCTACTCCTGTTTCATTTTCTTTATTTAGTTCATTCTCTAAAATAAAAACTAGAAGCAAAACCTGTAAAGCAAAGAACAAAACAGATAGAAAAAAAAGGCCGCAACCTGATCAATGAAAGGCAAGTACCAACTTCAGTTTTTAGAATCATCATTGAATCAAGAAATCAGAAGCATGGAGATTTATCAACATGCAATTCAGATTCTATAGCAATAGAAAATTTATCAACAAGATTTTATTCAACATGCAAAGAAGAATTCAGAGAAAAATTATAGAACCTGGAAAACAAATTCAGTTTTTGTTCTTTGCTTAAAATAAATGCAGATGAGTAAATCAAACTATCATCTATTAGAACTTGATGCATGCGATTATCTGTAAATGTTATGTGATGGAATATGCCTGCATGGTTGATAAAATGTGATTTAATGTATATAGGCATATAATATATGTATGCATGCCTATGTTGTTCTGCTTTTAGTTCACAGGGTTTAAAGTCAAACTATAAATTCAAGATCTCTACCCTAAATCTCTTATTTCTGGAGATGTTTAAAACAAAAAGTTCTAGATTAACAAGATTTAAGATCAAAAGCATAAACCATGTTCTCTGTTTTCAAAGGTGAGTAAAACATTCCTTTAATAACTTAAACTTGTTTGGATCATGATGTATGTGATAGATTGTAGATGTAATATTGTGAAACAGTTTTGCGTGGATGATTTAAGATGTTTATATGTATATAAATATGAAGAAACAGTGAGTAACTTTTAAACTTAAAATAAATTTGGTTGCATAAGTATTGCATGTGTGTATAAATGAATCTGATATGATTATTTGTGGTGTGCATTTGTGATGGTGTGCTCTGTTCTTATATGGTTCCCAGGCTTAAGATTTCATTTTTAATTCCTCATCACCTGATCTAGTTTTGTTAGGACTTAACTTACAAACCAATGTTGTTTGATTATCATAAACTTAGATTTAAAAATTTAACCAAGTTAAATGAAAGCCTGTGTATCTCTGTAAAACCAAAGCATCGATGCATGCTCAATAAAAAAATATTTAAACTGTGAAAATTTATAGATTCTGTAGTATGAAATGAATACATAATCCAAACCATGATTTATAACACTAAAATCCCAATTTTTAAATTAGGATTGAAGGTGCAGTTCTGATTTGCACTCTTTTTGGGTTTTTGGGAATTTCTGTTGATCTATGAGTTTGAAGGGGTCGGGATCTTGGGTGTTGACAGAGGAGTGATTGGTGATGTTGGGGAAAATGGTTGATTGTTATGTATTTCAGTAAGGAGGTTGTAGTGGAGGGGTATTTTCTGTAACCCTAGTTTTCAACTAGATTAATTGTTTGGTCGGCATCGCTTGTTAGAAGTGATCGAGTTGAATGATTTTTTAGGGGACGATAGCATGGTAGTTGATGAACATGTGGCCGGAGTCGCTGCTATTCCGATGGTCAGAAGGTTGAGGACAAAGCATGTTCCAGGTTTGATGGTGATACCTGTTTTTCTGTTCCAGGATTCAGACAAGGGCTCGAATTCGATTTCGAGCTGTGAATAGATGAGCTGATAGTTGTGGTTGACCGTGGGGTTGGTCATCGATGTGGTGAGATCAGCGGAGGTGGCTGGTGATGATCGAAGGCACGGTGCATGTCCACCGTGCATTTTGATACCTGATGGTAGTTGGGTAGAAGCAGAGGAGGGTTACTTGAGTTACTCGAAGAATGTGTAAGGGTAGCTCGAAGTTTATGGAGGGAGGACTTGAAGCAGAATTCGAGTTGGCTCGGGTAAATGCAGTTGTTACAGGTTTTTTTTAGAAATCTGTCTGTTGATTTAAAACAGATTTTGAAACAATTTTTTTTTTTTGAAATAAGGTTTAAACCAGATTTTGGGTATGGATCCAAGTAATTTTTGTATACTAGTTTGGAATTTAAAGAAGTTTTATAAATTTAAATTATTTAAAACAACCTTATTAAGTTAAAAGTAAAATTTAAAATGTTTTGTTTAAAAAAATTCCAAACTGAAGTTTAAGTTGAAGGCAAAGGTTTAAACTAAATTTTTAATCCAAGTTTAAAGTCTGGAATTCAAATTTAAGTTTAAATCTCAGTTTTAAAACAAATTAAGACTTTAAATTTGAATGGTTAAATACTTTAAAAATGATTAAGTAGTTGAATTTTAAAATAAAGATTTAAAATATAAGTAGAGGTTTAAAATCAGAAGATTTATCTGAATTCAAATTTAAATATGTATTTTCATTTTGAAATATAGGAAAGTTTTAAAATTTAAAATAATTTAAACTATTTTGAATGTTTAAAAGGTAATTTAAATTGATTTGAATTTAAATATGAATTTAGCTTTAAATCCTTCTAAACTTCTTTATTAAATTAGAAATTCTTAAACTTGTTAAATGAAAGGCTTAAGAATGTGTTTCAAAACTTTGTTAAAGGTAATTTGAATTCATTTTTAAATCTTAAAGTTAAAATGAGATTTGAAAATAAATTTAAATTAAATTGTTTTAGTACTTTGTAAATGGTAACTTGATTAGAAACAAAGTTTGATCTTTAAGTAAATTAGAATTTAAAGATTTGTATTCATTAAATTTATAAGGAAATTTAATGGATAATTAATTTATTTGACCAATTAATCATTTGGATTAATTAAATAAGTAATTAAAGGTTTAAACTAATTAATTGATGGTTAAGATTAATTAATTAGGAATAATTAATTTGAAGTTAAGGATTTTTTTAATTTGATTTTAATTAATAATTAAGAATTTATTAATCAAGTAATTTAGAATTAATTGAGTTACAGTTAACACTTAATTAATTAAATAATTAAAGGTTAATTAATTGGATATTAAAGATTAATTAATTTGAAATTAATATTGATTAATGAAAGTTAATTACTTAAGAAAAATAAGTAGAGAATAAGTTAATGGTTAATGATGGTCATTAACTTCAGATTTTTTTACAATTAATTAATGTGATTAATTTTAAATAATTAATTAGATTAATTAATTAAATGATAATCAATTGTGAAATTTATTTAAGTTAATTACTTAATGGAAGTAATTAATTAAAATCAAAACAAATTAAAAATATTTATACTTTAAAGATAAATTCAAAGACAATAAATGAGAATGGTCAGGTTAATTAATCTGTGTGATAATTAAAGATTAATTACTTAAATTAAAGATTAATTAGTCAAGGATGATTAATTGAGATTGATGAATTAAGGAATGATTAATCAATTGGGATTGTGATTAAGTAATGCTAAATAGGCAGGATTAAGGATGATTGGTGTAATTAATTTAATTTGTTTAAATTAATTAGAATGGTATAACTGATTTATCTTGCTTATGAATGATTGGATAATATTGTATGCTGGAGATTAGTGAATATCTCTGATATGTGATTTGTAGTCTTATGTGATATGAGATGATTGGTTTAAAAAGAGATAATGTGGTTACCTATTGATGATGAATTGCAGTATAAGAAGTGACATCCTATTTGAAGTTAAATTATATTTCACTTATATAACTTGGGTTAATATGATTTTTAATTCGAAGAAACCGGAGTCGGGTATTAGTAAATCCCGAAAACCACTTTGATTCTTTATAAATTGATGTGTGAAGTAGTGATGTCTGTAACAGCTTGTTAAGTTGTAAATTGATAAGTTACCCGGGTTTACATAAGTTGTATGCTTTTGTATTCCATGTTAGATGGGTTTACTCACGCTGGCTTCCAGCCTGACCCGGGTGTTACTTTGATGTAATGCTCGGGTCAGACCGAGTATTACAGATTTTCAGGTAAGGATGTTCTGGAGCTCAGGAGGCGAGTTGGATGGCTGGAACGTATGGAGCATACCCGTTGTGATATATAGTTGTATATCTAGGACATGTTGTTTTAGTACTGTCCTGTGTTGTGTAAATGTTGTAACTCTGATATATAAAAATGTAAATGTACTGATACAGTTCTTTTTCTAAACTGTTATTACGTGATATTATATTTTTATCCACTGCGAATGTGAGTTTGTATGTTTCTTTTCTGTTCTTCTTCTATCTCTTTTCTTCTTTTCTCTAACTATCTGGAATTTTCGAGATCGAAATTTCCGGGTCGTTACACAGTACCCTACTTATTTCCTAGATTTGGTACCCGGGTATCTTGTGTAGTATTGAATGAGTTTGTTCTCATGTTGTTGATATTCTGATTTGGTAAGCCAAGTGCAGAATAGATATCCAGTTTGACCTGGAAAATTGTTTCTCTATCTTTGTGTATCTATCGTTTGTTTGTCTCCCTATCTTGCAAATTTCGAGGACGAAATTTCTTAAGGGGGGAAATCTATAAAATTCCCGGATTTTAGCCAAGTTGATTTGGAAATTAATTTAATTTTTGTAATTAAATTGTGAATTTTTGGTAAACTGATAAGAAATTTCCAGGATAAATAAAAATTTTAGATTATGAATATAATTTTGGTTTGAAGTTTAGGAATAAATATTTTAGAAATAAAATTGGATTAAATTGAAATTAAAATATATATGTATGATTATTTATTGTTTTCAATTCATTTTCTTTATAAATTGTATAAGTATAAGTAATTGAAAAAAAAATGTAAAAAAATATATATGTTAAGATTGAATGTGAAACATAATTGAGATAAAATTTTATTTGTGCAAATGAAAATATATATATATATAGATAAAAACATAAGCACATGATAACTTATAAAAGATAAGATACAAAAATGTAAATTTATTAACTCAAAGGTTCATAAACATAATTTAAAAATGTATTAAAGAGGGATATAAGCACAAATTAGTTTACATGTGAACACTAAGATAATTAACATATGAATATTACAAGTGTAATGAAAGTGGACAAGTGGAAAAAGAAAATTATTTTGTTTTGAATCAAAAAAATTTGTAAACATGCATAGGAAAGAAAAAAATTAAAAGCCAGGCCGTTTTGTTCTTCTCAAAAATTTCTCATGCTTGAGAAAAAAGAATTTCAAAATCCTCTTCAAAAATATCTAAATTCGAAATCAAATCTTCTTCAGTCTTAAACCTGCAAAATAAATTCTAAGAGAAAAAACAGAAATCAAAGTCTGGAAGTTTAAAATCAGAGCAAAAGCAAATCATTTAAAACCTGAGAAATAGATTTGGCAAATAAAAGAAGAAATTGGAAAGCTAGAAACACAAATTCAAAACCTGGAAGTTTCAAATCTGGAGCAAAATAAAAGGAATTCATCAATCAAAATCACAAGTTTCAATGGTTCAAAGATCAACAAATTCTCAGTATAAAAGTCTATTTCAAAACTTGTTCCCCTCTGTTCAAACTTCATTCAGGTGAGTAAACTTATTTATTTACCTGAGATCTACTTGAACAATCTGGTTTGCATTTGTTTATCTCGAAAGTTATATGCTGATATGGTTATGTGTTATGCCTGTGTGTATATATAATTTGTGTGCATATCTCTGGTAACAGGAAATAGGGCCTCTGTTATAAATGTACAGGTTATAACTTAGTTCAAAACTCAACTTCACTTGCTCTGACCATTTTTAGCTAATGATGTCAAAACAAAATATGTTTGGAATTACCATAACTAGATTTTCAAAATGCATTTCAAATTTAATATGAAGGAGTTGTTGTCTGAAAGAAGAAAGAATAGTGTAAATCTACACTTATCAAATTTTCAACTTGCATGAATTCCAAATTGAATTACATCATTCAAATTCATTTTCAAAATAATGATTTTTAAAAGGAAAATCAGAATTTTTAGTGGCCATTCGGGGTCGTATGGGTTGGATGGACGGAAATTGGATTTTTGCGAATTTCTGGTGATTGATCAATTGTTGAACCTCGGGATCACGACAGTAAGTTCTGGAATGATCAAGGATTATAGGAAAAATGCAAGAAAATTTTCAAAATCATTACGGTTGGAGATATGAATCGATTTAGGGTTTAAGTGTTATATTTTGTCGACGACAGTCGTGAGGCAATTTCGCCGTTGACATAGTGATTCAGGCGATCGCACCGGGGGGGTTGAGTTCATGGTGGGTCGAAGCAACTTCAGCCAGAATGATGTGGTTTCTGGTGGCGTGTGGCGGCGAGGAGGAGGGATTTTCCAAACGAGCATTGGGTTCCAGGTTGTTCGAAAATTTGCTCAATTTCGAGTTCGACTTTGTTAAGGCGATTTGGGTGGTCGGAGTAGCTGCTGGGGTCGTAGGCGGCTTGTTGGGGAACTCGGAGACGACCAGTGATGGTCAGAGTGATGGTGCACGTACATGTGCATGCGATTTGTGTCTGGGTGGTTTAAGGATCGGGGAAAAGAACTCAGGTTCTTGCTCGAGCTTGATGGTGGTTGGACTCGAAGTCGAGTCGAGGCGAAGGATTGCACGAGGCTTGGCTCGTGTGAATTATCGGGAGAATTTGTTTGAGCTGGGGTAGAATAGGCATTTGCTCGGGTAATCTGATGTAATACAAAACGCAGTTTAAAATTTTATAGAAAATCAAAATCGTTGAAAACAAATTTTTGTTAAAAAAGCAATTCTCTTTTCATTTAGATGTTATCTAAGTTTTAAAAATTTGTTAAAGAGGTTTTTGAATGAAATTGTTTTAATTAACCAGGTTTAAAAATGGTTTAAAATAAGTATAACTTTTATTTTAAAAGTTTATTTTAAATGAACTTAATAATGTTAAAGGTTAGTTAATTAATATAAAGAATGTTTTGATGGTTAATTAACTTTAAAAGTCTAAATTTTTTTGTTAAAGGAAATTAATTACTTGAAGTTATTTACTTAGTAAAAGTAATTAAGGTAAATTTGTTTGATTAATTAATAAATTAAAGAATAATTAATTAGAGGATAATTAGGGATTAATTACTTGATGATTAATAATTAGAGGATGATTTATTTTATAATTAATTAAGTAACTATTAATTTAAGGTTAATTAATTTAAAGGATAATCAATTAATGAGATTAATTAATTAAGGTAATTAATTTGGGAATAATTAATAAATTATAGTATTATTTAATTAATAAAAGTGATTAAGGGATGATTATTAATTAAGGCTTAATTAATTAATTATTGTAATTAATTAAGGGTAATTAAACAAAGGATTAATTATTAATTAAAGGTTAATTAATAAATAATTAAGGGATAATTAATCGTAATGGTTTGTAATTAATTAATTATTAATTAACCATGATTAGAAATGTATTCATAAGTGACCAATCTGATTTAAACTAATCAGATGACGTAATGATCGTACTTATGATTGTTTGGATGGTATGGAGTGTTTGAATTGTGTGATATTCCTGATATGTGATGTTCTGTAATGGTTGTACGCTGGCTATGATTTATATTATACTTTCAAAAGGTTTTCTGCATTATGCACTAATAATAATATAAAAAGGATTTTTCTTATCAAGCATGTTTGACTATCATAAGGAGAATCTCCTCCAATTCTGTGTTTGCATTGTGTGTGCGGTGGGAGGCCTTATGGTAGTTTCATTTTCCAAAAAGCATTGCAAATTTTGATTCTAAATTCTTTTGCTGATTGTTTTAAAAGATAAAACTCTTTTTGTTTGCTCGTACTAGTCCCATGACTGACCTGGAGTTTATTATTCCCTACCTAATCTTTGGGTGCCCACAATTTTCCACACGTGCAGTCTAGAGTTGGGTTTCAGATAGTCAGATAGTAGATGTAGATTCGATATCTTTGAAGCCTTTGGATCTTGGCGATCACATTTGCTTCATTCTCGAGTTATCTAGTTTGCTTATTGCATCGTGATGATGGTTCGAGCTATCTTTAGTTTGGAGATGGAGTTGTAATTGCATTATGGAGTTGGAGTTCCCACCTTGGAGTTCAAGTTATGTTATCTTTCCGCTATCGATGGTTGCAAAGTCTAGACCATCTAACTATGTTTTATTTCCGCTGTTATTCTTGTATCTCTGATATTTCATTTGTATCATTGGTATATCAAACTGTTGTATATCAATGATGTTATTCATTTTCCTCTGTTGTGTGTCATACTTAATGTGTTATAAGCTTCGGCACGAGTCGAATTTCAACGGTTGAATCTGCGGCATTCGAGTACAAGTGAAGTACGGGGGTCGAATTTCAAACACAGAAATTTGGGTCATGACATATATCTAATATAACTTGAAGTTTAGTGACTACTAAAAAAAAGTAGATTTGATTTTTACTAATCGCACTATGTTGTAAAACCTGAAGTTTTGATAAATTATTTTTGTATGCATTTGCCTAGTGATTTAGTTGAAGAAATACATTTTAATATTCTCCGGAAGAGATAACCCTTATGCCATACTATTTATGTTTATGGATGTGTGATATATTGATCTCTTGAAAATATGTTTTAAACTTTTATTTATATTTATATTGCAAAATCAAACATCCAAGAAGTGATATTATAGAAATTTTACTTTTATTTTTGTTAAGTTGCAATTCCTTAAAAAGTGACACTATATCCCTTGAAGGAATATCATATAAAACTTCAAAAATGGTGATAATAATTTATCTCTAAAGGAGATATTATATACACTCTAAAAGTAGTGGTTTTATCTCTTACATCAAACTTTTATTTAGCGCATCTATTTTTTTTACTATATTTAAAATTGATATGACATTTCAGAAGTAGTTACAACAAAAATCTCCAACAGGGATATTTTATGCTACTTGAAAGTAGCGATTACAATATATGTAGAAAAAAATATTGTATTGGTATAATATTCTAAAAGTAGTGCATATAAAATATCTCTAGAAGAGATTTATAAAGTATCCGTAAAGAGAAATTGTGTACTATTATAATACTCCCACAAGTAGAATATTGACATAATAATTTTACAGTCGCACTCCTAAAGTGTTTATAAAATATCTTCAGAAGAGATATTATATCCTTGTATAGCGCTATAAAAGCATTGATTATGAAATATTTTCAAGTATGATATAGAGCACTTCAAAAGCTGATATGGTAATAAATAACCCAAAGAATTTGTAAATAAAAATAGAGCTAGTAGCAATGAGTACAAAATACATTTACAATATTCAGTCTACCATTGTCACGGACCCGTAGCACCACTAGAAAATTTTAAGAGTAAATAGTAATCTATGATCTATTACTTTCCGAAAACTTACTATGAATTGAATATCATATGCATAACTATTCTTAAAGAAATATCTTTAGATATTCTCCTGAAGAGATAATCCATATGTCATTCCATAATCTCCTTGAAAAGCTATAACTACGATCTTGAAGAGATCTGTATGTGTTACTAATATTATTTCATAGTTCTATAACTTTTTAAGTGTACGTAAGATACTCTTATTTTTGTTGTAAATACAAATCTTCTATTGAACTCTTAAGAGGAGATGTCTATATATGATTAAAACTACGTATTATTCTCTGTACAATAATTATAAATAATGTTGAAAAGAGATATTTGAAATATAATTAAAGAGTAAACCTTGACAACCTGTAGTTGTGTATAAAATTTATTTAAATTAGAAGTTCAACATAGTTTGGACTGAAAAATTTAAGGTGGAATAGTTTGAAGGGCGTTGTTTGTAAGCATATTTGAACAAAATATTCATAAAATTTCAATTATATTACATATCCGCATAAATTCATATATTTGAGTGATAAAAATCGAACATGATGTTCAACATATCTAAAATCATACCCAAGTTCAATACTGAAAATAGATAAGAAGTTTATAATTTAAAGTTCCTAAATTATCAAATAAGGATTTTGATTAATTAAAACGTGGAATTTGAAATTATTTGAAAACTTCAAATTGTATTACCAAATTTGATGTTTGATATATATTATGTAGAAAAGTTTAACTTCAATATTAAACTATGATGTTTTGACAAAATATACGACTTAGATCTCGTAGATCTTTATTATTGATAGGTCCACCGTAACTAGAAGTTACAACATACCCGAAAACTAGAAGTTTTAATATATCAAATAACTTGAAGTTATTATTGATAAGTCAACTTGACACATATTTTATCAAAGCAAATGTTTTGAGCGTTATCATGCGGTATTTAAGGATTCACATTGACATCGACTGATAAACAAAAATCAATAGGATCATTGTAATAGTTTGTTCTTAAATCGCTAAATCAAATGGAAATGAATATGCATATCTATATGAATATATAATACATGGACACATGTATATATCCATATATGTAGATATTTAACTAACAACCCGAAGCTTGTTTGACTAAATAGATATAAGCTCATCTTATATATTATGCACAGAACTTATTCGGTGATTTAAAATTCGATCAAAATAAACGTTGTGTTAGCGCAAAAAATGTACGCTAACACCCCGGTGTAAGTTGTGGTATAGTGAAAGCACCACCCATTGGTACGGGAACTGAAAGTAAGCAGAAAATAGCAGAGAAATAGTAAGGAGACAACAGTTTTTATAGTGGTTCGGCTTAAAGTCAAGCCTACGTCCACTTAATCTCTTCTATTGCTGATTTGATTACAACTTTTTCAATGATTCTTCGATTACAACACGATTTAGACGAGTAGCTAGAACTTCGATATGGAAAAGCTCTTTGAATTCATGTTGAATGAGTTACATCTTTCCCCAAGTTCGTTGAAGTGTCTTCGGTGTTTGAAATGTTGAAGGAGTCGAGAAAACAGCAAAGTATTGGCATTCCAGAAATGATCCAAAAGTCCTCCTCCAAGTGGAGCACGCAGGGTATTTATAGTGAAAATCTGGAAGTAGGTCGTAGGTCGTGGGCGAAATAAGGTTAGGTCGTAGGTCGTGAGCGACCTAAGCGACAGGCTATGGCTTAAAATGGTTGTGCTCGATCAGCTGCTTCTGCTGGTAGGTTGTAGCGATCTCATGTTGGTTTGACCTATAACCAAGCGACATAAGGATATGAAGCTCGTGACTCGCTAGGTCACTAGGTCGTTAACTTGCTAGGTCGCTAGGTCGTTATCTTTGCTAGGTCGCTAGGTCATTAACTCGCTAGGTCGCTAGGTCGCTGCAGTGTTCATTCCACTGTTATGTGTCGTTAGGTCGCTCGCTTCTTAACTCGTTAGGTCGCTTGCTTCTTAACTCATTAGGTCGCTTGCTTCCCTTGAGTAGTTGAGTCGCCATTCAGAAAGGGATTAACACTTTCCCCTTGAAGTACATGCCTAGGTTATAGGTCGTGTGCTTCGATCTAATTCTGCTAGGTCGTGAACGGCTCAAGTAGCTCGTTAACTCGTGCGCCTATTCGTCTTCTCCTCTTTCTCCTATGTAAGCTGTTAAATCGCTTCGTCCTCTTCACTTTATTGCTTACACTTTGCCGCCATTGCCATACTTAAGCTCAAGAACTTCAAAGCGAAATTCCCTTCCTCGTTGCTTTCGATCATCATTCCAAACAGCAAACTTAGGTAAATCGATCATTTGTCCATCCTATCTTCCATCGATTCTCCCAAGATTGGTTTTACACAATTTCTGTAATCTTATTGTAAGATTACACTCCGATTTGCCCTCTGTTTACAGTCGAAGCGGTGGTAATTGCCTTAACAAGGAATCAGCTTAGGATCTCATGGAGTTATTTGGCGAGTGTTTTGAATTTGTGGAGTTTAACGATGTTTTCTGGAAATTTGGGAGAGACGATGGGATATTTGGTTAACGGGTTAGTGGATCTTAGGTTAAGCCGTGGTGCTACTGGTGATGCAAGGGCGGTGGACGCGTGGCAACATGTGAGTGGAGAGCAGGCCTTAGGGTTTTTTGATGGGCGAAAGTTTGGTATTTCCGAGCTACTTCAAGAGTGACCTAATGAATCAAACGACCTAAGAGCCTTGCGACTTAAGGGAAGCTGAAAGACTTTCTAACTTGCAACTTAACTTGCATAGCATACTTCTTCGGACAGGATAACCCTCTTAACGACCTATCATTGGGTCGCACTGCGATCTGGGCGACTTAACTTCTTGCGTCATAACCTTTAGGTCGTTGGTGTATTCGAACGAGTTAACACTTACACAAATTTTCTTTGTCTTGACTTAAAGCCTTATGCCATAACCCGCAGCATAACTTTAACTCGCAGGAGCATGAATAATACTCCATAACTCGCACGGAGCGACTTAAGGAAGCTTCGACCTATGCTAAGTCGTTTGAACTTGATCACTTGTAAAATTTGATAGCACTGAATTGAATCTTCAACTTGAACTGCCAGGATAAACTGCTTGAACATGTTGCATTTTTCCACAGATTGAATTAACTTTTAAGCTAACAACCTGTCAAACACAACATTTGTAGAAAAATAGGGCGAATATACTGCCACTGACTACCCACATCGAATGACAGATTAGTCGATAAAGAATAATCAGCTTAATGGAATTACACGAATGAAGTGCTGTGAATTAACAAGTTCAAGTGAAGTATTAAAGCAAAGCTAAATTAATCAACTAAAGCTGATCTGCTTGCATCAATACTGTACTTGGACTTAAAATTACAAGCCCTGAAAATTTATAATCGACAAATGCCGATTAGTTTAATTCCAGTCATATTTGCCTGTCTTTTTATTAGTTTTGCACAACACTTCACACTTTTAGGAAACGTGCATCTTCGTATTTGAATATCTTGTTCCTTGTGTAGAATGACTTCTCAACAAATGCAAGAAGAGATGGTAGAGCGAACCGAAGGGGTCTTTCCGATAGCTGATCCTTAAGAGAACCCTCCGGAAAGAATTACAACTTCATTGAGCCAACGGGGTTTCAACCAGTTATGTACTCAATTCGGCATTGCTGAAGCGGATGCTCTGCTTCCAGGGGTGAATGACACTGCCGATAGGCCTCCTCCTAGTTTTGTTGCAATCAATCGACAAATGTGCCTGAATGGAGCTATTCCTCCTTTCAACGATTTTCTTAGAATACTCCTCCTTCGATTGACTATCTCTCCATTCCAGCTACACCCTAACGGCTACGTCATTTTGATGGGGTTGTGCGTACTGTTCACGAGGACACTTAACCGTCTTTCGAGCTTTGAGGAGATCTGTTACTTTTGTTCGTTCGGGAGGAACAAAAATCACCCTTCCAATTCAAACTTTTGCACTCTTCTCGATTTATTCAGCCTCGTGATGCCCATAGTTCCCAGGCAGAAGTGTCAGATGCCCCAACCTCCGTGAAGGAATCCGCATCAAAGGAATCTATTGTGGAGGCTTCGTTAGTGAAATGCTCAAGTTAAATTGACGATACGGGATTATCTGGAAAATCTGAACCTCTCCAAGTTATTGAAGAAGAGGAACTCCCTCAACGTTCTAGGGAATCCACTGGAGAAGTTGGTGAGGGAGCTAAGAAAGAAAGTCTCATTATAAAGAGTGCAAAGTGTGCCGAAGAGGGCATGACCCATTCCATCGGGCATGATGGTGATGATGTCTTCGGGGGACTGAGTGACCTTATGGTGACTTCCCAAGAGCTTTTTAAAGATGACACCATCACCTCTAAGCTCGCTTCTCCATTAATTGAAGCGATGTCTGTTTTGCGGTCAATTCTATCAATCCAAGAATTGACCCCCAAGCCAAAGAGTGGTTTGTAGCTTGACACGCGTAGTTAACACGCCACAAACACATAGGATTTTTGGCAATTATGTCCACTTAGCTTCTCTATTTCGAAGATTTCTAAACTATGTCTCTTTTTCACATTCAGGTTTTCCTATGGGGCGCAGCGGTTCGTATTACGACGACTTTCAACACTATGGGAGACGCGATTCTTAAGATCCCAGGCGCTATCTTCCTGCCCCTAGTGAAACCGATGAAGAAAGAGCTGCCAGGAAAGCTTGCGAGAGGCAGGCTTATGAGGAGCGGTATGGAAGAAGGGATGACCGCCATGACTCTCACCTAAGGGATGATGACTCCCATAAAAGAAAGTCTCACGACGACAAAGGGAAGAGTTTTGATGCTGAAGCGTCCAGCAAGCAGGACAAGACTAGCGAAAAACTTCAGCTGAAATCTCTAAAGTGCCCGCTACTTCTGTTTCTTTAGATATCCCTTCTAGCTCCCCGGCCCTTAAAAGAGCTGAGATTCAGACAATTATTAATAGGCCTCTGTATCAAGTTCAGAATGCTCCACCTGCACTCCAGAACCGGTTTCCAAACTAGTGTTTAAAAGGAGTACGCTTTGATTAGGACATGGTTCCTATTGACAAACAGGCTATGCTTAGAAATCTTGATGCTGTTAAGCTTGACATTGAAAGGATGTCTGGGTGGCAAAAGCTAGTCGATGAGCTTCAAAGAGTAAACCGTTTAAACCTCGAAGCTATGCTAACCATGGAGAATGATAAATCTGAATGGCAAAAAGTTCTTGACCGGCACGACACGGAGATGAAAAATATCACCGCATATAATGAGAAACTCGAGGCTGAAGTCAAGCAACTTAAAGATCACCTTGCTACCTCTTCCACTTCTTATACCCAAAAGGAAGAGGTGCTTCAAAAGCAAGTAAGCGATGCCCATGCTAGTCAACGAGATGCTGAGGCTAGACTTGAGGCACAGCAGAAAATTGTGGAAAGCTACCGCACTGATGTTGCTCAGTTGCGGGAAAAGACTAGCTCCCAAGACTTGGAGATTGAAATGTTAAAAGCTCAGCTTTCTAGAGTTGAAAAGGAGCGCGATGAGGCCATTGCTGGAAAAACGGCAGCTGAACAATCTCACGAGAAGACTAAGGCCGATGTCAGCTCCACTTTATTTGAATTTTACATTCACAGCGTCTTGGGGCGTGGCAGTCTTTCATTTCTGGGTCCAAAGTATGAAATTACCCTGGCCGAAGTGTGGGATGCAGCAGTTGAAATGCTTAAAGGCGCCGGCTATGCTGAGGAGGGTCTCGAGGCTAATTTTTTGGATGATGAGGGTCAAGCCGCCCTTGCCAGAGGGAAAGAACAACTCGCCAAAGCACGAGCCGAAGCGGCGGAAGGAGAGCATTCAGGGAAGGCACTTTTGACCGACCCGACTCGTCCTTCGGCTTCGGTTGATGTCGATATTACTGGCTCTAGTTCTCACTCTCCGCCTCCAGCCAAAGCCAAGACCGAAATTACAACTGCCCACACCGAGTCCCAAGAAGACATTGAAGCCCACGATTTCGAATTCGACGTGATAAAGCCAACTTCTCCATGTAACTTCAACATTGATCTAGCTCAAGTGGACTACTTGTTTGCTTCGCATGAGCTTGATGAACTTCTTGATTATTACTTAAACCTCGATGTGCCACTATCTCCCCTCTTTGCGAGAAATACTGATGTTTAATTCTTCTTCTGTAGTGCAAACAAGAAGTGTTGTACAGGCTTCGCCTCTTCCCCTTGTTGCTCCTCCATCTCTCCAAGTTACTCCTTCTGCTTCTCAACCGGGGTCACAAGAAGAACAAATAGAAGCTCTTTAAGGCTTAGATGACCCGGCTGCTTCATAAGAGCAGAAAAACGAAGAACTTGAGGAGGGTGAGAGGACCCCAGAGGAATTCACCGCCGATGATACAAAGTTGATTGATCTTATGGCTCTGGGCAGCGAATCTTCTTCAAAGAAGAGGGAAAAGCATGGAGATTCAAAGAAAAAGAAGGAGACTTCTGCTGGTGATGAGAAAGCAGTAGAGGACCCAATTACACCTCTTTTTCCTCTTTCCCCGACTCGTTCAAGCCGAAAGAAGTTAACCATTAGGCCGGGTGAGGGCTCCAAAGGCGGGGGGAAGAGGAAATAATGGGTCCGGCTTTATCCTTCTTGTTTTGCTTCTTTGCTTTTTGCTTGTATATAGAGACTTATATCGACCGAAGATTGTGTAGGTACCGGCCCCCGCTTTTTGAAATCTGCACATGTGTACAAATCTTTTATAGTATGGAATAAAATGATTCTTTTTACTTGTAAAATCTTTTGACTGTATTTGTGAATGCATTTATTCCTTATTTTCACACAAGTTTCTTCATTTTCTTTGTGTGATATTGTAGTAAGCTTGTGGTATGTTTCTTGAGTGTTGCTTTTATTAATGTAGCCATATTGTATTGCCCCCATACCACGGCTTATTGCAATCTCTTTCATTTTGGTAAGACTTTGGAGAACAATTCTTCTATTTTGAGAAGATTTGTACTCTTAATTTGGAGAATAACTCTTCCATTTTGAGAAGGCTTGCACTCTTACTTTAGAGAATAATTTTTCCATTTTGAGGAAATGTTAGTCTGCTTTAGTAGAGTATGCCTTGTATTGGAGAAGTCTTCTCTCTTTTTTAGAAAAAGTTTCTACACTTCAACTTTCGGAGATGGTCACTTTTTTGAGTAGTGGATTCTCCTACGTGGTGAAGTGGGCTTCCAAAGAAGGTTTTGATTTGGCACTTCAACTTCTTCTTCTTTTTTTGGGGAAGAATGTTCTCATTATGGAGAAATTATTCTTCCCTTGAGAGTTGAAGTATGCCTCCGAAGAGGGCTTTCTTTTTTACTTTTTTTTATTTTCTTTTATGTGCCTCTGAGGAGGGCTTTTTTGGCACTTCAACTTGGTGAAATGGGCCTCCGAAGAGGGCTTTGTTTTTTCCGTTTACGTGGAGTAGCGGGCCTCCGAAGAGGGCTTTGGCACTTCAACATGGTGAATTGGCATCCGAAGAGGGCTTTGTTTTTTCCCTTTACGCGGGGTAGCGGGCCTCCGAAGAGGGCTTTGGCACATCAACTTGGTGAAGTGGGCCTCCGAAGAGGGCTTTGTTTTTTTCCCTTTACGCGGGGTAGCGGGCCTCCGAAGAGGGCTTTGGCACTTCAACTTTGGTGAAGTGGGCCTCCGAAGAGGGCTTTGGCATTTCAACTTTGTGAAGTGGGCCTCCGAAGAGGGCTTTGTTTTTTCCCTTTAAGCGGGGTAGCGGGCCTCCGAAGAGGGCTTTGGCACTTCAACCTTGGTGAAGTGGGCCTCCGAAGAGGGCTTTGTCACTTCAACTTGGTGATGTGGGCCTCCGAAGAGGGCTTTGGCACTCCAACTTGGTGAAGTGGGCCTCCGAAGAGGGCTTTGGCACTCCAACTGGGTGAAATGGGCCTCCGAAGAGGGTTTTGTTCGTCGGGAAGGTTGAATCTCACAGTTAAGTGGGTCCACGGTGTAGACGCAAGCTAAATAATTGGATGTTCATTGGTACGGACAATCGCAATTTGTTAGCAAGGGCCTGGTGCTTTCACTTTAGGAATGTGCCCCTTCGGTGGTTCCACTAACCTTTTTGGTTGAGACGCAAGATTCCATTTTGGTTGTTTCTTTATCTGCTTGCCCATGCCTTTCTACCATCTACCTCTCAGCGATTCCTCGTTATCGTTTCCAAGCACATGTTCCCTACCTTTGCCAGTTGTTTGCTTTTTTCAGAGAAGTGCATTTCACTTTTAGGTGAATCCACGGGGCAGACGCAAGCTACTTGATCGGATGTCCGTTTACACAGACGATCGCAATCAGTTAGCAAGGGCCTGGAACCTTCACGTTGGGAAGGTGCCCCTCCGGTGGAATCACCAACTATTTGTGAGAAGTACTTTTGATGTAGGAATTTTATGTGGAATTTTTATGGCTTGACATTTGTTTGTTGAGTGATTTGTTGGAATCGCTGAGCCTTGTGATGTGTTGAATAGGTAAGCTTTGCTTTGATAGCCTGCAATATTAAATCGACGTTTTAGTAATACATTTAAGATATTTGCATATCGAAATGAAATAGGCATTTCATAGTAGTAGAGAACACAAGATTTATAGTGGTTCGGCCAAGAACTGGGCCTACATCCACTTTATAGTTCTTATTATTCATTTGAACTGATTTTACAATGGCTTACAATACAAGAATCATACATCCATAATCATTTTACACATTTAAGCAAAGCTTCTAAGTAAAATATGGACGCAAGTGATTGCTGTTCCAGGCTCTTGGAATTGGATCTCCTTCGACAGTTGTGAGTTTGAAAATGCCATCAAGAAGTTTTTTACCTATGACGTACGGCCCTTCCCAGTTTGGCCCAAACACTCCTGTTGCTGTCATGATCCTTTTCAAGACTAGATCCCCAATTTCAAAGCTGCGTTGGCGGACTTTGGAGTTCAAGCGCCTGGCTATCCTTTGTTGATGTGCTACAATTCTGAGCTTAGCTTCTTCCTTTCTTTCATCAAGGAAGTCAAGTGCTTCAAGTTGCGGCTTTTCATTTTCAGCTTAGTTGAAATGGATTCTTCTGTATGAGGGGACCTCTATTTCCACCGGAATCATTGCTTCTGGTCCGTATACTAATGAGAATGAAGTGTGCCCAGTCGTAGTTTTGTGGGTAGTTCTGTATGCCCATAGTGCTAGTGGCAGCTTATCAACCGAACCACCTTTTGCTTTTTCTAGCTGTTTTTTGATGGTTGACTTGATAATTTTATTCACTGCTTCCACTTGCCCGTTTGCCTGCGGATGAACCGCTGCTGAGAAGTTTTTTTGGATCATGAATCGCTTGCAAAAATCCTAGAATTCTTCGCTTTCGAATAGGGTACCATTGTCTGTGATTATCTTCTGAGGCACACCATACCTGCAAACGATATTTTTAATCACAAAATTTATCATATTTTAAGAGGTAATAGTAGCCAATGGTTCAGCTTCATCCCATTTAGTGAAATAATCAACAACAACAATGGCATATTTGATTCCGGACTTGGCAGTTGGCAAAGGCCCAATGAGATCTATCCCCCAAATGGCAAATAGCCATGGACTGATCACCTGTGTTAGCTCGATGGAAGGTGCTCTTGGGATTTTTGCAAATCTCTGGCATCTGTCACACTTTAGGGAATAGCTAGCAGCGTCTCGATTAATATCCGGCCAAAAATATCCATAGTGGAGAATTTTCTTTGCTAAAATTTGGTCACCTGAATGATCCCCACATTCTCCTCTGTGCACCTCAGCTAAAATTGTCTTAGCCTCTTCCTTGGTTACCATCGGAGTAATGACATCGAGTATCCCCGTCTGTACAACCGGCCGTCCTGAATCACATATCTCGGGGCTTTTCTTAACAGCTTCTGGCGCTCTTTTGAATTTTCTGGCAGGGAGCCGTTGAGTAGATATTCCTTGATTGGAGTCATCCACGATTCCTGCTCTTGAGATATAGCCATGATCCAGTCAGTATCCATCTCATCAGTACTTGGAGCTGACCAGACTTCCACAGGGACCAATCCCAATAGTTTACCTGAATGAGTTTGTTCTCATGTTGTTGATATTCTGATTTGGTAAGCCAAATGCAGAATAGATATCCGGTTTGACCTGGAAAATTGTTTCTCTATATTTGTGTATCTATCCTTTGTTTGTCTCCCTATCTTGCAAATTTCGAGGACGAAATTTCTTAAGGGGGGTAATCTATAACATTCTCGGATTTTAGCCAAGTTGATTTGGAAATTAATTTAATTTTTGTAATTAAATTGTGAATTTTCGGTAAACTGATATGAAATTTCCATGATAAATAAAAATTTTCGATTATGAATATAATTTTGGTTTGAAGTTGAAGAATAAATATTTTAGAAATAAAATTGGATTAAATATAAATTAAAATATATATGTATGATTATTTATTGTTTTCAATTCATTTTCTTTATAAATTGTATAAGTATAAGTAATTGAAAAAAAATATGTAAAAAAATATATATGTTAAGATTGAATGTGAAAAATAATTGAGATGAAATTTTATTTGTGCAAATGAAAATATATATATATATATAAAGATAAAAACATAAGCATATGATAAGTTATAAAAGATAAGATACAAAAATGTAAATTTATTAACTCAAAGGTTCATAAACATAATTTAAAAATGTATTAAAGAGGGATATAAGAACAATTTAGTTTACATGTGAACATTTGTAAGATAACTAACATATGAATATTACAAGTGTAATGAAAGTGGACAAGTGGAAAAAGAAAATTATTTTGTTTTGAATCAAAAAAATTTGTAAACATGCATAGGAAAGAAAAAAAGTAAAAGCCAGGCCGTTTTGTTCCTCTCAAAAATTTCTCATGCTTGAGAAAACAGAATTTCAAAATCCTCTTCCAAAAAATCAAAGTTCGAAATCAAATCTTCTTCAGTCTTAAACCTGCAAAATAAATTCTAAGAGAAAAAACAGAAATCAAAGTCTGGAAGTTTAAAATCAAAGCAAAAGAAAATCATTTAAAACCTGAGAAATAGATTTGGCAAATAAAAGAAGAAATTGGAAAGCTAGAAACACAAATTCAAAACCTGGAAGTTTCAAATCTGGAGCAAAATAAAAGGAATTCATCAATCAAAATCATAAGTTCCAATGGTTCAAAGATCAACAAATTCTCAGTATAAAAGTCTATTTCAAAACTTGTTCCCCTCTGTTCAAACTTCATTCAGGTGAGTAAACTTATTTATTTACCTGATATCTGCTTGAACAATTTGGTTTGCATTTGTTTATCTTGAAAGTTATATGCTGATATGGTTATGTGTTATGCCTGTGTGTATATATAATTTGTGTGCATATCTCTGGTAACAGGAAATAAGGCCTCTGTTATAAAAGTACAGGTTATAACTTAGTTCAAAATTCAACTTCACTTGCTCTGACCACTTTTAGCTAATGTGTCAAAACAAAATATGTTTGGAATTACCCTAACTAGATTTTAAAAATGCATTTCAAATTTAATATGAAGGAGTTGTTGTCTGAAAGAAGAATGAATAGTGTAAATCTACATTTATCAAATTTTCCACTTGCATGAATTCCATATTGAATTACATCATTCAACTTCATTTTGAAAATGATGATTTTTAAAAGGAAAATCAGAACTTTTAGTGGCGATTTGGGGTCGTATGGGTTGGATGAACGGAAATTGGATTTTTGCGAATTTCTGGTGATTGATCAATTGTTGAACCTCGGGATCACGACAATAAGTGCTGGAATGATCAAGGATTATAGGAAAAATGCAAGAAAATTTTCAAATTCATTATGGTTGGAGATATGAATCGATTTAGGGTTTAAGTGTTATATTTTGTCGACAACAGTCGTGAGACAATTTCGCCGTTGACATAGTGATTCAGGCGATCGCACCGGGGGGGTTGAGTTCATGGTGGGTCGAAGCAACTTCAGCCGGAAGGGTGTGGTTTCTGTTGGCGTGTGGCGGCGAGGAGGAGGGATTTTCCAAACGAGCATTGGGTTCCAGGTTGTTCGAAAATTTGCTCAATTTCGAGTTCGACTTTGTTAAGGCGATTTGGGTGGTCGGAGTAGCTGCTGGGGTCGTAGGCGGCTTGTTGGGGAACTCGGAGATGACCAGTGATGGTGCACGTACATGTGCGTGCGATTTGTGTCTGGGTGGTTTTAGGATCGGGGAAGAAGAACTCGGGTTCTTGCTCGAGCTTGATGGTGGTTGGACTCGAAGTCGAGTCGAGGCGAAGGATTGCACGAGGCTTGGCTCGTGTGAATTATCGGGAGAATTTGTTTGAGCTGGGGTAGAATAGGCATTTGCTCGGGTTATCTGATGTAATACAAAACGCAGTTTAAAATTTTAAAGAAAATCAAAATTGTTGAAAACAAATTTTTGTTAAAAATCCAATTCTCTTTTCATATAGATGTTATCTAAGTTTTAAAAATTTGTTAAAGAGGTTTTTGAATGAAATTGTTTTAATTAACCAAGTTTAAAAATGGTTTAAATAAATATAAATTTTATTTTAAAAGTTTATTTTAAATAAACTTAATAATGTTAAAAGTTAGTTAATTAATATAAAGAATGTTTTGATGGTTAATTAACTTTAAAAGTCTAAATTTATTTGCTAAAGGAAATTAATTACTTGAAGTTATTTACTTAGTAAAAGTAATTAAGGTAAATTTGTTTGATTAATCAATAAATTAAAGAATAATTAATTAGAGGATAATTAGGGATTAATTACTTGATGATTAATAATTAGAGGATGATTTATTTTATAATTAATTAAGTAACTATTAATTTAAGTTTAATTAATTTAAAGGATAATCAATTAATGAGATTAATTAATTAAGGTAATTAATTTGGGAATAATTAATAAATTAAAGTATTATTAATTAATAAAAGTGATTAAGAGATGATTATTAATTAAGGCTTAATTAATTAATTATTGTAATTAATTAAGGGTAATTAAACAAAGGATTAATTATTAATTAAAGGTTAATTAATAAATAATTAAGGGATAATTAATCGTAATGGTTTGTAATTAATTAATTATTAATTAACAATGATTAGAAATTTATTCATAAGTGACCAATCTAATTTAAACTAATCAGATGACGTAATGATCGTACTTATGGTTGTTTGGATGGTATGGAGTGTTTGAATTGTGTGATATTCCTGATATGTGATGTTCTGTAATGTGATTGAGCTGTGGAATGTAATTTATTTATCTGTAATGCATTTTATGTTATCTATCTGTGATTTTGTGTATATAGATAAGCGCTATAGGATTATACCGCTTATCGATATTACTGTATTTAAATCTGTAATGATTAATGATGTTGCACTATTATGTAAAACGCCTGGACTACACCATACACACACAAATATGGATTGCACGAGGAAATTAGTTAAGTCACAGATTTTTGAAATGGTTTTAAAATTGAACTTTGAATCCAAATGGTTTTGAAATTGGATTTGGGATAAATGTAAAAGCTTTTGAAAAGAAGTTTTGGAGATGAAAGTTATTTTGAATAACTTGCTTAAGTTTTGAAATATAAATAATTTGATTTAAATTTGAATTCAAAATTTGAAATTGAATTCTATGTTTGGAAACTATGGTTTAAAAATGTTATACAAGTTATAAATGTGTTTATATGGGTTTTAAACCAATTTAAAAGTATTGATTTGGGAATTTGAATTTAACCCAAGGACTTAAACTTGTATAAATGTAATCGGAGTTTTCCGAAAACGAAAACTATTTTTTTAAATAATAATAACTTTCATAAAAAGAAAGGATTTCTAATTTGTGTTGAAAGATTTCAAGTTTGAAATTGAATTAAAATAGTTTTTGAAAGCTATGAATCGTTGGAAATGGTTTTGAAAGCTATTAATTAAGTCTTTGAATTAAACATTGGAGGGGTTAACCCAATTTGAAAGGGAAAGTGTTTTGAAAGGCTATGAATGAATCTTTGTGAAAGATTGGTGAACTTTGTGAAATAAATCTTTTTGTTTAAAGATTTGAAAATGGTAATTTGTTTAAACCATTTGAACGAAAAGTTTTGGGCTTTAAGTTGTGACTTAACTGAGATCTCAATATCCATATGTTTTTAATATTGCGCTCATTATTCGGCTTAGCTGAGAGAGGACCTTGTGTCATATAACCCATTTAGAATAATGATACGACGTTATGGATAGCATTTGAAGAGCGGTGGTGAAGACTGGATATTTTCGAAGTCGAAAGGATAACTCGTCGAATGTCCCTACACCGGCTGATCCCCGGTATAGAGATCTCCATATGTGATGGGAAGTCCGGACGTGATTAGGGATTATTCGGATTTGCATGGGCTTCTTTGGAAGTGCCTTCAGTTCTTTTCGAACCCGGAACAGACTTGTTGGATGTGTATCTGACATTACACTTTCAGATGTAAAACTGGTCTCTATCGAATACATTTTTGTTTGGTGGCGGAGAATTTATTCTCTTAGCTTAACACCCTTCTCTGAGATGTATGAGCTCAGAGGTTATGTAGTTGATGGTTACTAGTGATACATTCCCAATTTCATAATATGGCATACGAAGTGTTGCTGATCATTTATTGACCAAAGCATGACTTTGTGAAAAAGTTTTGCTTTGTGGACGTGACTTCGTCGAGCCTCACAACCCGGTAATGGTCGAAACAGGAATCGTGGCAGCAAGGTTATTTGGGGGTAGCTCCCCCTGAAGGTATGACCATTTCCTTCTGGATAAAAAGTAGTACATGGTATGGAGCCTTGATATTTAATTATGTTGATTTTCAAAGTAGTATCATGGTATAGAGCCCGGATACTTTACTGTCGTTGGTGTCGAGGCCTCGGATAAAGGTCGGTAACGACCGGAGGATGGCATACTCGTGTCAGTAGTAAATTCCGAGCAGGGGTAACCCGGCCTTGTGTAGCAGAGATCCGGTCAGGTTCTCGGGGACGTCCCTCCAGAGGAGTTCCATTTATATGCGGCGATAACCTGCTATTGAACATGGTAGCTATAGTAGGCATAAAATAATGGTTGTACGCTGGCTATGATTTATAGTATACTTTCAAAAGGTTTTCTGCATTATGCACTAATAATAATATCAAAATGATTTTTCTTATCAAGCATGTTTGACTATCATAAGGAGAATCTCCTCCAATTCTGTGTTTGCATTGTGTGTGCGGTGGTAGGCCTTATGGTAGTTTCATTTTCCAAAAAGCATTGCAGATTTCGATTTTAAATTCTTTTGCTGATTGTTTTAAAAGACAAACTGTTTTTGATTGCTCATACTAGTCCCATGACTGACCTGGAGTTTATTATTCCCTTCCTAATCTTTGGGTGCCCACAATTTTCCACACGTGCAGTTTAGAGTTGGGTTTCAGATAGTCAGATAGTAGATGTAGATTCGATATCTTTGAAGCCTTTGGATCTTGGCGATCACATTTTCTTCATTCTCGAGTTATCTAGTTTGCTTATTGCATCGTGATGATGGTTCGAGCTATCTTTAGTTTGGAGATGGAGTTGTAATTGCATTATGGAGTTGGAGTTCCCACCTTGGAGTTCAAGTTATGTTATCTTTCCGCTATCGATGGTTGCAAAGTCTAGACCATCTAACTGTGTTTTATTTCCGCTGTTATTCTTGTATCTCTGATATTTCATTTGTATCATTGGTGTATCAAACTGTTGTATATCAATGATGTTATTCATTTTCCTCTGTTGTGTGTCATACTTAATGTGTTATAAGCTTCGGCATGAGTCGAATTTCAACGGTTGAATCTGTGGCATTCGAGTACAAGTGAAGTACGGGGGTCGATTTTCAAACACAGAAATTTGGGTCATGACATATATCTAATATGACTTAAAGTTTAGTGACTACTAAAAAAAAAGTAGATTTGATTTTTACTAATCGCACTATGTTGTAAAACCTGAAGTTTTGATAAATTATTTTTGTATGCATTTGCCTAGCGATTTAGTTGAAGAAATACATTTTAATATTCTCCGGAAGAGATAACCCTTATGCCATACTATTTATGTTTATAGATGTGTGATATATTAATCTCTTGAAAATATGTTTTAAACTTTTATTTATATTTATATTGCAAAATCAAACATCCAAGAAGAGATATTATAGAAATTTTACTTTTATTTTTGTTAAGTTGCAATTCCTTAAAAAGTGACACTATATCCCTTGAAGGAATATCATATAAAACTTCAAAAATGGTGATAATAATTTATCTCTAAAGGAGATATTATATCCACTCTAAAAGTAGTGGTTTTATCTCTTACATCAAACTTTTATTTAGCGCATCTATTTTTTTTACTATATTTAAAATTGATATGACATTTCAGAAGTAGTTACAACAAAAATCTCCAACAGGGATATTTTATGCTACTTGAAAGTAGCGATTACAATATATGTAGAAAAAATTATTGTATTGGTATAATATTCTAAAAGTAGTGCATATAAAATATCTCTAGAAGAGATTTATAAAGTATCCCTAAAGAGAAATTGTGTACTATTATAATACTCCACAAGTAGACTATTGACATAATAATTTTACAGTCGCACTCCTAAAGTGTTTATAAAATATCTTCAGAAGAGATATTATATCCTTGTATAGCGCTATAAAAGCATTGATTATGAAATATTTTCAAGTATGATATAGAGCACTTCAAAAGTTGATATGGTAATAAATAACCCAAAGAATTTGTAAATAAAAATAGAACTAGTAGCAAAGAGTACAAAATACATTTACAATATTCAGTCTACCATTGTCACGGATCCGTAGCCCCACTAGAAAATTTTAAGAGTAAATAGTAATCTATGATCTATTACTTTTCGAAAACTTACTATGAATTGAATATCATATGCATAACTATTCTTAAAGATATATCTTTAGATATTCTCCTGAAGAGATAATCCATATGTCATTCCATAATCGCCATGAAAAGCTATAACTACGATCTTGAAGAGATCTGTATGTGTTACTAATGTTATTTCATAGTCCTATAACTTTTTAAGTGTACGTAAGATACTCTTATTTTTGTTGTAAATACAAATCTTCTATTGAACTCTTAAGAGGAGATGTCTATATATGATTAAAACTATGTATTATTCTCTGTATAATAATTATAAATAATGTTGAAAAGAGATATTTGAAATATAATTAAAGAGTAAACCTTGACAACCTGTAGTTGTGTATAAAATTTATTTAAATTAGAAGTTCAACATAGTTTGGACTAAAAAATTTAAGGTGGAATAGTTTGAAGGGCGTTGTTTGTAAGCATATTTAAACAAAATATTCATAAAATTTCAATTATATTACATATCCGCATAAATTCATATATTTGAGTGATAAAAATCAAACATGATGTTCAACATATCTAAAATCATACCCAAGTTCAATACTGAAAATAGATAAGAAGTTTATAATTTAAATTTCCTAAATTATCAAATAAGGATTTTGATTAATTAAAACGTGGAATTTGAAATTATTTGAAAACTTCAAATTGTATTACCAAATTTGAAGTTTGATATATATTATGTAGAAAAGTTTAACTTCAATATTAAACTAAGATGTTTTGACAAAATATACGACTTAGATCTCGTAGATCTTTATTATTGATAGGTCAACCGTAACTAGAAGTTACAACATATCCGAAAACTAGAAGTTATAATATATCAAATAACTTGAAGTTATTATTGATAAGTCAACTTGACACATATTTTATCAAAGCAGTTGTTTTGAGCGTTATCATGCGGTATTTAAGGATTCACATTGACATCGACTGATAAACAAAAATCAATAGGATCATTGTAATAGTTTGTTCTTAAATCGCTAAATCAAATGGAAATGAATATGCAGATCTATATGCATATATAATACATGGACACATGTATATATCCATATATGTAGATATTTAACTAACAACCCGAAGCTTGTTTGACTGAATAGATATAAGCTCATCTTATATATTATGCACAGAACTTATTCGGTGATTTAAAATTTGATCAAAATAAATGTTGTGTTAACGCAAAAAATGTACGCTAACACCCCAGTGTAAGTTGTGGTATAGTGAAAGCACCACCCATTGGTACGGGAACTGAAAATAAGCAGAAAATAGCAGAGAAATAGTAAGGAGACAACAGTTTTTATAGTGGTTCGGCTTAAAGTCAAGCCTACGTCCACTTAATCTCTTTTATTGCTGATTTGATTACAACTTTTTCAATGATTCTTCGATTACAACACGATTTAGACGAGTAGCTAGAACTTCGATATGGAAAAGCTCTTTGAATTCATGTTGAATGAGTAGCGATCTCATGTTGGTTTGACCTATAACCAAGCGACATAAGGATATGAAGGTCGTGACTCGCTAGGTCACTAGGTCGTTAACTTGCTAGGTCGATAGGTCGTTATCTTTGCTAGGTCGCTAGGTCGTTAACTCGCTAGGTCGCTAGGTCCCTACAGTGTTCATTCCACTGTTATGTTATGTCGTTGATCTGCTTAGATCGTTAGGTCGCTCGCTTCTTAACTCGTTAGGTCGCTTGCTTCTTAACTCATTAGGTCACTTGCTTCCCTTGAGTAGTTGAGTCGCCATTAAGAAAGGGATTAACACTTGCCCCTTGAAGTACATGCCTAGGTTATAGGTCGTGTGCTTCGATCTAGTTCTGCTAGGTCATGAATGACTCAAGTAGCTCGTTAACTCGCGCGCCTATTCGTCTTCTCCTCTTTCTCCTATGTAAGTTGTTAAATCGCTTCGTCCTCTTCACTTTATTGCTTACACTTTTCCGCCATTGCCATACTTAAGCTCAAGAACTTCAAAGCGAAATTCCCTTCCTCGTTGCTTTCGATCATCATTCCCAACAGCAAACTTAGGTAAATCGATCATTTGTCCATCCTATCTTCCATCGATTCTCCCATGATACACAATTTATGTTATCTTATTGTAAGATTATACTCCGATTTGCCCTCTGTTTACAGTCGAACCGGTGGTAATTGCCTTAATAATGAATCAGCTTAGGATCTCATGGAGTTATTTGGCGAGTGTTTTGAATTTGTGGAGTTTAACGATGTTTTCTGGAAATTTGGAAGAGATGATGGGATATTTGGTTAACGGGTTAGTGGATCTTAGGTTAAGCCGTGGTGCTATTGGTGATGCAAGGGCGGTGGACGCGTGGCAACATGTGAGTGGAGAGCAGGCCTTAGGGTTTTTTGATGGGCGAAAGTTTGGTATTTCCGAGCTACTTCAAGAGCGACCTAATGAATCGAACGACCTAAGAGCCTTGCGACTTAAGGGAAGCTGAACGACTTTCGAACTAGCGACTTAACTTGCATAGCATACTTCTTCGGACAGGATAACCCTCTTAACGACCTATCATTGGGTCGCACTGCGATCTGGGCGACTTAACTTCCTGCGTCATAACCTTTAGGTCATTGGTGTATTCGAACGAGTTAACACTTACACAAATTTTCTTTGTCTTGACTTAAAGCCTTATGCCATAACCCACAGCATAACTTTAACTCGCAGGAGCATGAATAATACTCCTTAACTCGCACGGAGCGACTTAAGGAAGCTTCGACCTATGCTAAGTCGTTTGAACTTGATCACTTGTAAAATTTAACAGCACTTAATTGAATCTTCAACTTGAACTGCCAGGATAAACTCCTTGAACATGTTGCATTTTTCCATAGATTGAATTAACTTTTAAGCTAACAACCTGTCAAACACAACATTTGTAGAAAAATAGGGCGAATATACTGCCACTGACTACCCACATCGAATGACAGATTAGTCGATAAAGAATAATCAACTTAATGGAATTACACGAATGAAGTGCTGTGAATTAAGAAGTTCAAGTGAAGGATTAAAGCAAAGATAAATTAATCAACTAAAGTTGATCTTCTTGCATCAATACTATACTTGGACTTAAAATTACAATCCCTGAAACTTTATAATCGACAAATGCCAATTAGTTTAATTCCAGTCATATTTGCTTGTCTTTTTATTTGTTTTGCACAACACTTCACACTTTTAGGAAACGTGCATCTTCATATTTGAATATCCTGTTCCTTGTGTAGAATGACTTCTCAACAAATGCAAGAAGAGATGGTAGAGCGAACTGAATGGGTCTTTCCGATAGTTGATCCTTAAGAGAACCCTCCGGAAAGAATTACAACTTCATTGAGCCAACGGGCTTTCAACCAGTTATGTACTCAATTCGCATTGCTGAAGCGGATGCTCTGCTTCCAGGGGTGAATGGCACTGCCGATAGGCCTCCTCCTGGTTTTGTTGCAATCAATCGACAAATGTGCCTAAATGGAGCTATTCCTCCTTTCAACGGTTTTCTTAGAATACTCCTTCGATTGACTATCTCTCCATTCCAGCTACACCCTAACGGCTACGCCATTTTGATGGGGTTGTGCGTACTGTTCACGAGGACACTTAACCGTCTTTCGAGCTTTGAGGAGATCTGTTACTTGTGTTCGTTCGGGAGGAACAAAAATCACCCTTCCATCACTCTTGTAAGAAGTGCAAGAAACTGTAAACTGATTACAGATCTTCCTGAGAGTGCTCACGGGAAGACTAAAAATGGCTGAATCAACTGCTCCTCCAGAATGGCTGGTTTTTAAATCAATTCTTCTTCGTTCGCTGCCCCCGGGATTCTATGGCATCTGGAGAGTAGGAAGTAAGACTACTTATCTCCGTTTACTTGATTTGTGAGCCTTTCAAAACTCGAGTCATCAAGTGTTAACTTCATTCTTTACTTTTGCAGCAATTCCTCCTCCCTCAAAAGATTCTAGCCATAAACCGACTTTCGAGAGATTGAATGCCGTAACTGCTGACGAAAGAAGTAACAAGCTTCTGTCGAAGGATGAGTTTTTGCACCAATTCAAACTTTTGCACTCTTCTCGATTTATTCAGCCTCGTGATGCCCATAGTTCCCAGGCAGAAGTGTTAGATGCCCCAACCTCCGTGAAGGAATCCGCATCAAAGGAATCTATTGTGGAGGCTTCGTTAGTGAAATGCTCAAGTTAAATTGACGATACGGGATTATCTGGAAAATCTGAACCTCTCCAAGTTATTGAAGAAGAGGAACTCCCTCAACGTTCTAGGGAATCCACTGGAGAAGCTGGTGAGGGAGCTAAGAAAGAAAGTCTCGTTATAAAGAGTGCAAAGTGTGCCGAAGAGGGCATGACCCATTCCATTGGGCATGATGGTGACGATGTCTTTGGGGGACAGAGTGACCTTATGGTGACTTCCCAAGAGCTTTTTAAAGATGACACTATCACCTCTAAGCTCGCTTCTCCATCAATTGAAGCGACTTCTGTTTTGCGGTCAACTCTATCAATCCAAGAATTGACTCCCAAGCCAAAGAGTGGTTTGTAGCTTGACGCGCGTAGTTCACACGCCACACACACTAAGGATTTTTGGCAATTATGTCCACTTAGCTTCTCTATTTCGAAGATTTCTAAACTATGTCTCTTTTTCACTTTCAGGTTCTCCTATGGGACGCAGCGATTCGTATTACAACGACTTTCAACGCTATGGGAGACGCGATTCTTACGATCCCAGGCGCTATTTTCCTATCCCTAGTGAAACCGATGAAGAAAGAGCTGCCAGGAAAGCTCGCGAGAGGCAGGCTTATGAGGAGCGGTACGGAAGAAGGGATGACCGCCATGACTCTCACCCAAGGGATGATGACTCCCATAAAAGAAAGTCTCACGATGACAAAGGGAAGAGTTATAATGCTGAAGCGTCCAGCAAGCGGGCCAAGACTAGCGAAAAACTTCAGCTGAAATCTCTAAAGTGACCGCTACTTCTGTTTCTTTAGATATACCTTCTAGCTCCTCGGCCCTTAAAAGAGCTGAGATTCAGACAATTATTAATAGGCCTCCGTATCAAGTTGAGAATTCTCCGCCTGAACTCCAGAACCGGTTTCCAAACTGGTGTTTAAAAGGAGTACGCTTTGATTAGGACTTGGTTCCTATTGACAAACAGGCTATGCTTAGAAATCTTGATGCTGTTAAGCTTGACATTAAAAGGATGTCTGGGTGGCAAAATCTAGTCGATGAGCTTCAAAGAGTAAACCGTTTAAACCTCGAAGCTATGCTAACCATGGAGAGTGATAAATCTGAATGGCAAAAAGTTCTTGACCAGCATGACACGGAGATGAAAAGTATCACCGCATATAATGAGAAACTCGAGGCTGAAGTCAAGCAACTTAAAGATGACCTTGCTACCTCTTCCACTTATTATACCCAAAAGGAAGAGGTGCTTCAAAAGCAAGTAAGCGATGCCCATGCTAGTCAACGAGATGCTGAGGCTAGACTTGAGGCACAACAGAAAATTGTGGAAAGCTACCGCACTGATGTTGCTCAGTTGCGGGAAAAGACTAGCTCCCAAGACTTGGAGATTGAAATGTTAAAAGCTCAGCTTTCTAGAGTTGAAAAGGAGCGCGATGAGGCCATTGCTGGAAAAACGGCAGCTGAACAATCTCACGAGGAGACTAAGGCCGATGTCAGCTCCACTTTATTTGAATTTTACATTCACAGCGTCTTGGGGCGTGGCAGTCTTTCATTTCTGGGTCCAAAGTATGAAATTACCCTGGCCGAAGTGTGGGATGCAGCAGTTGAAATGCGTAAAGGCGCCGGCTATGCTGAGGAGGGTCTCGAGGCTAATTTTTTGGATGATGAGGGTCAAGCCGCCCTTGCCAGAGGGAAAGAACAACTCGCCAAAGCACGAGCCGAAGCGGCGGAAGGAGAGCATTCAGGGAAGGCACTTTTGACCGACCCGACTCGTCCTTCGGCTTCGGTTGACGTCGATATTACTGGCTCTAGTTCTCACTCTCCGCCTCCAGCCAAAGCCGAGACCGAAATTACAACTGCCCACACCGAGTCCTAGGAAGACATTGAAGCCCACGATTTCGAATTCGACATGATAAAGCCAACTTCTCCATGTAACTTCAACATTGATCTAGCTCAAGTGGACTACTTGTTTGCTTCGCATGAGCTTGATAAACTTCTTGATTATTACTTAAACCTCGATGTGCCACTATCTCCCCTCTTTGCGAGAAATGCTGATGTTTAATTCTTCTTCTGTAGTGCAAACAAGAAGTGTTGTACAGGCTTCGCCTCTTCCCGTTGTTGCTCCTCCATCTCTCCAAGTTACTCCTTCTGCTTCTCAACCGGGGTCACAAGAAGAACAAATAGAAGCTCTTTATGGCTTAGATGACCCGTCCGCTTCATAAGAGCAGAAAGCCGAAGAACTTGAGGAGGGTGAGAGGACCCCGGAGGAATTCACCGCCGATGATACAAAGTTGATTGATCTTATGGCTCTGGGCAGCGAATCTTCTTCGAAGAAGAGGGGAAAGCATGGAGTTTCAAAGAAAAAGAAGGAGACTTCTGCTGGTGATGAGAAAGCAGTAGAGGACCCAATTACACCTCTTTTTCCTCTTTCCCTGACTCGTTCAAGCCGAAAGAAGTTAACCATTAGGCCGGGTGAGGGCTCCAAAGGCGGGGGGAAGAAGAAATAATGGGTTCGGCTTTATCCTTCTTGTTTTGCTTCTTTGCTTTTTGCTTGTATTTAGAGACTTGTGTCGACCGAAGATTGTGCAACTACCGGCCCCCGCTTTTTGAAATCTGCACATGTGTACAAATTTTTATAGTATGGAATAAAATGATTCTTTTTACTTGTACAATCTTTTGACTGTATTTGCGAATGCATTTATTCCTTATTTTCACACAAGTTTCTTCATTTTCTTTGTGTGATATTGCAGTAAGCTTGTGGTATGTTTCTTGAGTGTTGCTTTTATTAATGTAGCTATATTGTATTGCCCCCATACCACGGCTTATTGCAATCTCTTTCATTTTGGTAAGACTTTGGAGAACAATTCTTCTATTTTGAGAAGATTTGTGCTCTTAATTTGTAGAATAACTCTTCCATTTTGAGAAGGCTTGCACTCTTACTTTAGAGAAAAATTTTTCCATTTTGAGGAAATATTACTCTGCTTTAGTAGAGTGTGCCTTGTATTGGAGAAGTCTTCTCACTTTTTTAGAAAAAGTTTCTACACTTCAACTTTCGGAGATGGTCACTTTTTTGAGTAGTGGATTCTCCTACGCGGTGAAGTGGGCTTCCAAAGAAGGTTTTGATTTGGCACTTCAACTTCTTCTTTTTTTTGGGGAAGAATGTTCTCATTATGGAGAAATTATTCTTCCCTTGAGAGTCGAAGTATGCCTCAGAAGAGGGCTTTCTTTTTTACTTTTTTTTATTTTCTTTTATGTGCCTCTGAGGAGTGCTTTTTTGGCACTTCAACTTGGTGAAATGGGCCTCCGAAGAGGGCTTTGTTTTTTCTGTTTACGCGGGGTAGCGGGCCTCCGAAGACGGCTTTGGCACTTCAACATGGTGAATTAGCCTCCGAAGAGGGCTTTATTTTTTCCCTTTACGTGGGGTAGCGGGCCTCCGAAGAGGGCTTTGGCGCTTCGACTTGGTGAAGTGGGCCTCCGAAGAGGGCTTTGTTTTTTCCCTTTACGCGGGGTAACGGGCCTCCGAAGAGGGCTTTGGCACTTCAACTTTGGTGAAGTGGGCCTCCGAAGAGGGATTTGGCATTTCAACTAGGTGAAGTGGGCCTCCGAAGAGGGCTTTGTTTTTTCCCTTTAAGCGGGGTAGCGGGCCTCCGAAGAGGGCTTTGGCACTTCAACTTTGGTGAAATGGGCCTCCGAAGAGGGCTTTGTCACTTCAACTTGGTGAAGTGGGCCTCCGAAGAGGGCTTTGGCACTCCAACTGGGTGAAGTGGGCCTCCGAAGAGGGTTTTGTTCGTCGAGAGGGTTGAATCTCACAGTTAAGTGGGTCCACGGTGCAGACGCAAGCTAAATAATTGGATGTTCATTGGTACAGACAAGCGCAATTTGTTAGCAAGGGCCTGGTGCCTTCACTTTAGGAAGGTGCCCCTTCGGTGGTTCCACCAACCTTTTTGGTTGAGACGCAAGATTCCATTTTGGCTGTTTCTTTATCTTCTTGCCCATGCCTTTCTACCATCTGCCTCTCAGCGATTCCTCGTTATCGTTTCCAAGCACATGTTCCCTTCCTTTGCCAGTTGTTTTCTTTTTTCAAAGAAGTGCATTTCATTTTTATGTGAATCCACGGGGCAGACGCAAGCTACTGGACCGGATGTCCGTTTACACAGACGATTGCAATCAGTTAGCAAGGGCCTGGAAACTTTACGTTGGGAAGGTGCCCCTCCGGTGGAATCACCAACTATTTGTGAGAAATACTTTTGATGTAGGAATTGTATGTGGAATTTTTATGGCTTGACATTTGTTTGTTGAGTGATTTGTAGGAATCGCTGAGCCTTGTGATGTGTTGAATAGGTAGCTTTGCTTTGATAGCCTGCAATATTAAATCGACGTTTTAGCAATACATTTAAGATATTTGCATATCGAAATGAAACAGGCATTTTATAGTAGTAGAGAACACAACATTTATAGTGGTTCGGCCAAGAACTGGGCCTGCATCCACTTTATAGTTCTTATTATTCATTTGCACTGATTTTACAATGGCTTAAAATAAAAGAATCATACATCCATAATCATTTTACACATTTAAGCAAAGCTTCTAAGTAAAATATGGACGCAAGTGATTGCTGTTCCAGGCTCTTGGAATTGGATCTCCTTCGACAGTTGTGAGTTTGAAAGAGCCATCAAGAAGTTTTTTACCTATAACGTGCGGCCCTTCCCAGTTTGGCCCAAACACTCATGTTGCTGTCATGATCCTTTTCAAGACTAGATCCCCAATTTCAAAGCTGCGTTCGCGAACTTTGGAGTTGAAGTGCCTGGCTATTCTTTGCTGATGTGCTGCAATTCTGAGCTTAGCTTCTTCCCTTCTTTCATCAAGGAAGTCAAGTGCTTCAAGTTGCAGCTTTTCATTTTCATCTTGGTTGAAATGGATTCTTCTGTATGAGGGGACCTCTATTTCCACCGGAATCACTGCTTCTGATCCGTATACTAATGAGAATGAAGTGTGCCCAGTCGTAGTTTTGTGGGTAGTTCTGTATGCCCTTAGTGCTAGTGGCAGTTTATCAACCCAACCACCTTTTTCTTTTTCCAGCTGTTTTTTGATGGTTGACTTGATAATTCTATTCACTGCTTCCACTTTCCCGTTTAACTGCGGATGAACCACTGCTGAGAAGTTTTTTTGGATCTTGAATCGCTTGCGAAAATCCTGGAATTCTTCGCTTTCGAATAGGGTACCATTTCTGTGGTTATCTTCTGAGGCACACCATACCTGCAAACGATATTTTTAATCACAAAATTTATCATATTTTAAGAGGTAATAGTAGCCAATGGTTCAGTTTCATCCCATTTAGTGAGATAATCAACAGCAACAATGGCATATTTGATTCCGGACTTGGCAGTTGGCGAAGGCCCAATGAGATCTATCCCCCAAATGGCAAATGGCCATGGACTGACCATCTGTATTAGCTCGATGGAAGGTGCTCTTGGGATTTTTGCAAATCTATGGCATCTGTCACACTTTAGGGAATAGCTAGCAGCGTCTCGATTAATATCCGGCCAAAAGTATCCATAGTGGAGAATTTTCTTTGCTAAAGTTTGGCCACCTGAATGATCCCCACACTCTCCTCTGTGCACCTCAGCTAAAATTGTCTTAGCCTCTTCCTTGGTTACCATCGGAGTAATGACATCGAGTATCCCCGTCTATACAACCGGCCGTCCTGAATCACATATCTCGGGGCTTTTCTTAACAGCTTCTGGCGCTCTTTTGAATTTTCTGGCAGGGAGCCGTTGAGTAGATATTCCTTGATTGGAGTCATCCACGATTCCTGCCCTTGAGATATAGCCATGATCCAGTCAGTATCCATCTCATTAGTACTTGGAGCTGACCAGACTTCCACAGGCACCAATCCCAATAGTTGAGCTTCACCAGAGCTTGAATACTTTGCGAGTGAATCTGCCTTCATGTTCTCTTCCCGGGGTATATGGCTTATTGTATAATGATCAAAATCATCGAGCACAAGTAAGCAGGCAGATTTCCTCCTTTAGTTTGAAACTCTTTCTTGACTTGGCATACAATAAGCTGAGAATCACTGAAGATTTGCAATGCTCTGACGTTCAGTTCTTTAGCAATCTTCAAGCCGGCAATAAGTGCTTCATATTCTGCTTCACTGTTTGTGGAAGGAAATTCTAATCTCAATGCGTAGCACAATGACCGCCCTTCGGGGGTTTCAAGCACAACCCCAACTCCGGAACACTGGTCATTTCTTGCACCATCGACATATAATTTCCATTAGATTATGGTGTCATCGGTAGCACTGTCACCTTTATCTGTGTATTCTGCAATGAAATCTGCTAAATCTTGTCCATTGATTGCTCTTCGGGGATGATAGGTGATATCGATTGGCTGAGTTCGATATTCCACTTCAGAAGACGACCTGATGTTTCAGGGCGAAATAGGACTTGCTTTAGAGGTTGATCAGTGAGGACTTTGATAGGATGATCTTGGAAATAGGGCTTCAACTTTCTGGGTGCAATCAACAGACAATAGGCAAGCTTTTCCAGTTTTGAATAATTCATCTCTGCCCCGGTGAATCTTTTGCTGATGTAATAAACCGGGCGTTGAACTTTTTGTCAATAGCCCAAGAAATAAACCGACTCAAAGCAGCGACTTTCCCGTTGAGGCTTTGCAATTCCTTCTTCATTTAGGGGCTTTGACTTCTCTTAAGGCAGTAATCTGAGCAGGATTAGCTTCGATGGCTCTAGCACTCATAATGAAACCCAAGAATTTTCCGGATTCTACCCCGAATGAACATTTCAGAGGATTTAGCTTAATTCCATACTTGCGGAGGATCACGAACATTTTTGCCAAATGATCCATATGGTCTACTGCCTTCTTCGATTTCACCAACATATCATCAACATATACTTCCATAGTCTTGCCAATCTGGGGCTTGAACATGGCATTAACAAGTCTTTGATAAGTTGCCCCCGCGTTCTTTAGTCCGAAGGGCATGACTTTATAGCAGTACAGACCAACATCAGTGATGTAGCTCGTGTCCTCCTGATCTGGCTCATGCATCATGATTTGATTATATCCTAAGTAAGCATCCATAAAAGACAATAATTCATGTCCGGCTGTTCCATCCACCAACTGATCGATTCTGCGTAACGGGAAACGGTCCTTAGGGCATGCTTTGTTCAAGTCTAAAAAGTCGATGCATACTCTCCACTTTCCATTTGCTTTTTTAACCAACACCGGATTAGAAACCCAATTTGGATAAGTGGATTCTTTGATGAATCCATTTTCCACGAGCTGATCTACTTCTTCTTTCAATGCTGTCGACCTTTCAGGACCCTGGGTTCTTCTTTTCTGCTTTACGGGTTTGAATTTTGGATCAATATTCAAAGCATGCACTGCGATTTCTGGAGATATTCCACACATGTCGGCATGGCTCCAAACGAATACATCCAATTTTGCTTTTAAGAATGATATCAACATATTCTAAACCGTCACACCGAGTTGTGAACCCACATTTAGCACCTTGTTTGGATCTTTCGGGTCAACAGGTATCGGCACCATCACTTCCACTGGCACCACTCTACTCTCCCCTGCACTGGTTATTCTAGGATCAATTTCTTTTCATGCACCACTATGCTCACCAATGCAGGGTCCACCCTTACCCATTTCTCTCTTTTTAGCCTCCCGTAACTCTATGAGGTAGCATTCTCGCCCAGCATTTTGGTCCCCCTTCACAACACTGACGCCATTATCAGTGGGGAACTTCATAGTCAGGCACCATGGGGCGAGAATGGCCTTGAAGCAGCAAGAGTTGGTCGACCCAAGAAGGCATTGTAAGTAGAGAACTCGTTAACAATCATAAAAGTTTGCTTTCGAACCACCTTCTTTTCCCCTTCTTCAAGTTCTACAAATAGGTCAATAGTCCCAACAGGCTGTTTTGGTTCTCCAGTGAACCCAACAATTTTCTGAGAGGAAGCTTGGACATCGGCCATGGGAATTTTCATTTGATCAAATGTCCTTTTGAAGAGGACATTACAAGAGGTGCCGTAGTCAACAAGCACCCTTCTTACAATGGCTGGTCTGATGCCAGCATATATCACCAAAGGATCGATGGTGGGAGCCTCCACACCAACAGAGTCTCTAGCCCGAAATATAATGTCATCGTTGAAAGTTCTTTGCTATTTTAGAAGTGCAGCATCTTCCAAGACAAAAATACTTTCTTCAGCCGGGGTATATTTCAAAGCACGAGCATATCTTTCCATCTCACCCCAACTTATGCCTGCTGGGTGAGGACCCCCTGTAATCACATTAATGTCAGGCCTTTCAGATTAATGGGTTGCGGTTCTCTCACCTGAGCTGGGTTGGTGAGCAGGAACTTGTTTCCCCTGAGTAGATGAAGCTGGGTCATTCCTGTTTCTCTTCACATATTGCTGAAGTTTATTCTCTCTCAACAGCTCCTCAATCAAACTCTTCGAATGGTGACATTCATTAGTGTCATGGCTAGGTTGATTGTGGAACCGACAGAATCTTCCATTATGCGCAACATTTTTCCCAAGCCTCAACTTAGGTGGTTTGGGGTGTTCAGCGGTATCCTTGGTTGTAAAGAAGATATTTTCTGGAGTATCAGTTAAGGGAGTGAAATCTGAGAGTCAGAAGTGACGAGTTTTCTTCGCATTTCCCTGCTTCTTTCCACTGTCATTCTCCCTCTTTTGAGCACCAGATTCATTTTTGTTTGAAGCAGCATTATTATTCCCAACCTCAGTCACGACTGCTTTTGCCGGTACAGGAAGGCTTTCTAGGCGCATAAATTCATCGGCCTTCTTGTAGAATTTCTCAAGTGAATTTGGCTCTTTCATCTTTAGCCATTCTCCAAATTCACTAGATTTGTCAACAACTCGCATCAAGTAGGTCAGAATCATTCGAGGCTCTGCATTGTCAACCTCGGCTAAGGCTATGTTGAAGCGATTTAAGAAAGATCTGATAGGCTCTCCGGGGTTTTGTTCAAGGCTGGACAGTGACATTATATCCTTGGCCTTTTAAGCATATAACCTGAACTGATCTTTGAATTTCCGAGTGAGGTCGGAGAACTGGTCCACAGATCGAACTGGCAGATTCTTGAACCAAAGCAGAGCCACTCCTTCCAAACACACAGGAAAGCATCTACACTTGATCTCATCCGATGCTCTGGCACCAGTCATATGCCAGTCATACTTGTACAAGAACTGGTTAGGGTCGCTTGTTCCCCGATAAGCTGGAATAGTAGTAGGAACAAACTTCTTCGGAAATTCAGCTTTCAGGATTCTTTCAGTAAAAGGAGTCTTGCTTGGAGCAAACCCCCATTCATTCTCATCCTCTTCCCTTTGCATGCTTTCTTTCATAATTTGTCGAATCCCCGAGAGGTATTATTCATCGTTTAGAGGCCCCGTAGGACAGACGTCGGCTACTTTTTTGGAAGTTTGCCTGGACAAACGTTCGCGAAGAGTTCGCTGCAGCCATGAACCTCCGGTTTGGGGAGGTGCCCCTTCGGCGGTGCCAGCTGCCCTTTGAGGAATACTCTTTCCTTGAGAATCATGAACATCTTCGGCAAAGGTTTCTTCATTGTTTCCTGGTTGACGGTTAACTACAAGCAAAGCATTTAACCTGTCCAACATCAAGGTGTTCTGGGCTTCCATTTGTTGATACAGCCCAGACACTACATCGTCCAACTCCGCCATTGTGACTCCAACACTAGGAGCCGCTTCATTTGACGTGGGAGAAGTGACGGTGTTATCACAAGTTTCTCCAGATCTAGCAGATCTACGCTTTCTTCCAGGAGCCATAATTTCAGATAGACTTCCGGTTCGTAAAGAGAATCTTTCAACAAATCTTTGCGAAGCAATGGTGAGAGCACTCCTGAGTTCAATTCTCAGTGAAAGCACCAAAAATGTTAACGCAAAAAATGTACGCTAACACCCCGGTGTAAGTTGTGGTATAGTGAAAGCACCACCCGTTGGCACGGGAACTGAAAATAAGCAGAAAATAGCATAGAAATAGTAAGGAGACAACAGTTTTTATAGTGGTTCAGCTTAAATTCAAGCCTACGTCCACTTAATCTCTTTTATTGCTGATTTGATTACAACTTTTTCAATGAGTCTTCGATTACAACACGATTAAGACGAGCAGCTAGAACTTCGATATGGAAAAGCTCTTTGAATTCATGTTGAATGAGTTAGATCTTTCCCCAAGTTCGTTGAAGCGTCTTCAATGTTTGAAGTGTTGAAGGAGTCGAGAAAACAGCAAAGTATTGGCGTTCCAGAAATGATTCAAAAGTCCTCCTCCAGGTGGAGCAGGCAGGGTATTTATAGTGAAAATCTGGAAGTAGGTCGTAGGTCGTAGGTCGTGGGCGACATAAGGTTAGGTCGTAGGTTGTGAGCGACCTAAGGGACAGGTTATGGCTTAAAACGGTTGTGCTCGATCAACTGCTTCTGCTGGTAGGTTGTAGCGATCTCATGTTGGTTCGACCTATTACCAAGCGACATAAGGATATGAAACTCGTGACTCGCTATGTCGTTAACCTGCTAGGTCGCTAGGTCGTTAACTTTGCTAGGTCGCTAGGTCATTAACTCGCTAGGTCGCTGCAGTGTTCATTCCACTGTTATGTTATGCCGTTGATCTGCTTAGATCGTTAGGTCGCTTGCTTCTTAACTCGTTAGGTCGCTTGCTTCTTAACTCGTTAGGTCGCTTGCTTCCCTTGAGTAGTTGGGTCGCCATTCAGAAAGGGATTAACATGTTGAATGACTGAAGTCATGTTGTATTCAAATGATCTATGTAATAATTAAATTACTCCAATTGGTTTGATCAATGAATGAGAACAAAGTCTAAAAGTAAGCAATATTGAATGCATTTTATCAACAGATAAAGAATTATCCTCCTATAATTAACAGGTATGGTGTATTTGCTAGTAGCATTGTCATAATGGATCAAAAAGAGAATCCAAAGGTGATTGTCATTCAATGCGATAATGGTCGTCAACATTGAGGGGGAAGATAAAAGGGATATAAGTTCACTTTGATTATCGAGTTCAAATATTTGTTAACATGTACAACGATTTAAAATATTAAGTAACTTGAATAATTTTTTAATAATATCCATAGTAAACCTGCTCTAGTATAGATTTACATCCTTGAAGGATCGATAAGGTATAGACCACGTTTCGAGTGTGTTAAAGAAGTCAGTTTGATATGTGTGTAAGTAATAAAGATGTCAAATAGAGGAGGTGAGCGTTCGTGAAGAAACATCGAAGAGTACTCTCAAAGAGACCTATGACAAGAAATTATTATCGATGATAAATTTGTAAATAATATAGAGCATATATTTATGAATAAATTAAAGATCTTGAATTAAAGAAAAACAGGATTGGCTATCATGAAATCTATCCTAAATGAGAAATGCGGGTCGTTAGTCCACAGTATAATTAGAAACATATATATAAAGTGGAAAAAACATACTGAAATTACTGAAGCACATAGCGTCAACATGTTAAGTGCTCTAAGCATGATGTTTGTAGAATAATTGAATTATTTTAAGCAACGAAAGTGATTGAAACACTACTCGATGGTATAAATATTGGTTGAATCATACTAAATTATGAAAATATACAAGTTCTTGAAGAATATATATAGCTTTGCTGGTTTTAAAGAATCCAAAGCACAAGGAGCGTAGATTACCACATTCTTTTAAGTATTATTGTAATGAAAATTCTGACATACTTCGCGATGAGTAGATTACTTCCTGCTTTTAAGTATTATTGTAATGAAACTCGTAATATCTGTTGAAGGTGTAGCTGCAATACACAAAACTGATTTGAAGCACCAGAATGAAAGCACATGAAGTGTTTTTCATAAATATGGCATACGTAGTGCATAAAATGCAAATCATAAAAGTAGCTATCTTATATATATATATATATATATATATATATATATGATCAGAAGTATTTGTTGCTGATATAAATTACCAAGACATGTTTTCAAAACATAAAAGGAAAAAATATAATATTAGAGGGAGCATACATAAGTATATCATAATGTACTTATTTTCCTTCACTAAGATTTTTCTTAGCAAGGTTTTAACGAGACATTATCATGATCGAGAAGTACTCTTTTTTCCTTGACTAAGATTTTTCCTACTGGGTTTTTCTTAGTAAGGTTTTAACAAGGCATTATCTAGATCTAGAAGTATCAAACTTCTTTTGATGCAATAAGATATTAAAATGTCATACTATGCTTTACTTTATTTAAGATTTTTCCTACTTGATTTTCCTAAGTAATGTTTTAATGATGCAATATTTTGATCCAGAAATATCAAACTTCTTAAAAGGAAATATCATCTTCAATATGATATCTATAACTTTACAAAGGTGCACTGTTTTCTATATTCAAGGTTGTTTCCATTGAATTTTCATAACAGAGGTTTTTAATGAGGCAATAGACTATACCTATATCGACTAAACAGATATCTATAAGTAAGATAACAATGAGGGGAATCAATAATCATATATGTTTGAAAAGGGATGACTTTAAGTTACCATATGAGCATCTAATATTTTGAAGACGCATATTCAAGAAGAAATGTTATAATATATATGTAAATTATTAGTGTGAATATGTTAAATGTTACATGGGCATTATCGTAATCTTCATTTTCTATCACAAACCTATAAATAGAGCTTCATTGTATTGTACGTTTATACCTGCAGCGAATAAAATATCGCCAGTATCTTTCTCCAGTGGCTTCTTATCTTCTTTTAGTTTACATCATAAATATATTTTTGGAATTTTAAAATTTGGAATTTTAACGAATAAACAAATTATTGAAATATCAATTGAAGAAATTTGAATTATGGAAATCGATAAAATAATTTGTAAAAAAAATTAAAAAAAATTGGAAATTTTATTGAATTTAATTCAATAAATATATTTGGGATTTTACCGAGGAATAATGATTTAAAATTCAAATTTGAAACCTGAATAATATTTCTAAAGTTTAAAAATTGTTCAGAATTTATTTTGGTAAAATAATATTTATGAAATTATTTTAGAGATAAAAAATTTATTTTCAAATTATTGAAATCGAAAAATGATATTTTAGTAAAAGAAAAATCGTTATAATTTCACTAAAAAATCGTTATAAGAATAATATAAAACACCTTGATTAGATTTTTAAATTAGTTCAAAATGTTGATTTAGAGGCGGTTCGAGTTACAAAGCGGTTAAGGATATGGATTTATATAAAGAAATAAAAATAAAAATGATAATACTTTATTGGACCACACTTTTATACTTATCTTAATAATCATTTCCTTTTAAGTTATATAAAATCCTTAACCACTAAGCCACCTTCTATCAAACCCTACAATTACCATAATTTCTCATTGCCTTCTTCCTTTAGAGTAAATTAAACATCAATGTAGTTATTTTCTTCTTTCTTCTCCGTCATCATAATGCGAAGATTCTAAGATGTTTAACGAAGATAAAAAAGGAAATGATAAAAAAGGAAGACAAAAAATGATCAAAGAACCAATCCTTTAAGGCTGGTGCTTTGCTCGGAAAGCCGAAGAAGGGGGTGTCTTGATTCCTTAAGGATAATAATAGTTTCCCAGGTTGGTTTTTGCTTGAAAATTTGTAGCTGTTTGTGGCAAGTTGCTTTGGCGCTAAGTGGTGCGCATTCAGGAACCTTACGAAATATCGGTGGAGACGAAACGTCACCCTCATCTTTATGTAAGCAAGTGACTAGGAGAAGCAGACCACTGGGGGCTGGTTGACCAGATTAGCAATCAAAGGATAGAGAGGGACATGCATCAACCGTATATGCCTATCAATGGCCTAAAATAATTTCTGGACTTTAACAACGCACTCTTAGCCATCCAAACACCATTTCCAGCAGCTATAAATTGAGTAAGACATACATTCTTATAGAGGTTGAAGAACACAAGCCCAAGTATTTAATTTCTTGTTATTATCTCTTGTAATTAAAAGGTACTGTAAGAGAAGCAAAGTAATAAGAAATTCCCTATAGTGGATGTAGATCAGCTTAGATTGAACCGCTTTAATCTTGTCTTTTTACTTTACACGTATCTTATTTCCTCATTTTACATTTTAAATCAAAAATATTAGTAACCTTTGCTAATATCACCTCTAAACCATAATTCCGAGGTTTAGCTAGTTTTTTAGTCAACACATACCATATTTCAAGTTGTTGTATGGTTACCACAATAATTACTCAAACCAAAGAAAATTCAATACTTTGTCATAGTTATGCCATCAACATACGATTCAGTTCTCAAAACTTAATTTTACACGATCACTATAGAATATAATTGCATCTTATAATTCTGCTGTCTCCATGTTCAAGGATAAAAATTTGGAATGTCAAGTTTATTACAAAAGAATCTTGGTTGCACCTGTTTTACTACTCCAATACTTTCACTTGTTATCAATATTATTATTTATTTGGTTTTGCTATCTGCACTAGCACCATTAGAATACTTGCATATTAGAAATAAAAATAGAATAGTAACTACTAAAACGTAAGATTGAAAGCATAAATATAGAGATCTTTCTACTTACTAACATTAGTTCTATTCTTTTTATATCAAAGTACCGCCAACATAACAAATCTTTACTAGAAAAGAAATTTGTACGATTTGGAAGCATCAACAAAATTTATACATGCATGTAAGATCCTAAAGGACGAGATAAATATTAAAATTACAAAGTATACCATCTGTATGGAAAAGTTAGGAGGTAATAGTTGGAATGATACAACATATTTAAGAAAGCGTATATTAAATATTCAACTATTTTTAGTAGTTCATAAATAATTGTGGATAATGATTTCGAAACTGTCCATATTATTCATTTCAGACTTAGTGTTGTTGCAGCACGAGCCGAAGTGGTAGCATGTATACAAATTGTCCAACAATTCTTAGGATTTGCAGAAAATCCTTACTTTGTTGACTATGGTAAGAACCGCTTTTCAATCTAGTTATTAGGGTATATCAAGAAGCACTTGTGGAACATTATCAAATCTTATATTAAAGGCTGGAAGATTTGATCAATTTTTCCAATTGTGATTATGATAAGAAGCGCTTTCCAACCTAGGTACGAGGGTTTCTCAAGAAACACATGCAGAAGTGATATTATCAGATCTTAGCAACTACGGATTTATCTTCTAACTCTTCGGTTGATTACTTCTCTTTGGTTCTTTCTTGGGAATTTAACCGATTTTCATTACACATAGAGGCTTCAATGATGTCAAGATTAAGGCAAGATCGATAACTTGAATGCAAGTGCCCGCTTGTGCTAAAAGCTGTGACACCCCACCTCTATGCTCACAATGACAAAGGTTATTATAAGGAATAACGTCTGCTATTGCGAAGAATAAGGCTTGTTAGAAGCGACCTTCCGTATATTATGCCTTAGATGAGTATTGAGTACATTGATAGAAGTTGTGTAAATTACTCCCAATGATATAATTTCAATCCAAATCTAAAACGAAATCACGGTGGCTTAAGAAAAATACAGAACAACTCATAATAACATCAACACAGATAAGTATAATCACATCAGAACAGAAATATCAGATATATAGCGGAAGACAAGTCTGGAATACATGCTACAATAATCGATCGTTCACCGGATCCAAATGTACATATACAAAGACATCAACATACAAGTGACGATAGTCAATACACCAAAAGTAACACCTCGAAGCCTAAACGAAAAATGAGGTGAAACCCCAAAAGCTGAAGCGGTTACAGAATCAGAGATAGCGATTATCCTAAAATAACTCTGTCTGACCCGAGTATTATTTAAAAGAAAATAATAAATGGATCATTCTAATTTAAACTTCAAAAATAAGTGTATGATAAACAACACTTAAGCAAATAATCATAATCTCGAATGAGATTATACAACATAGATAATCAACATAGATCAACTAAAGAAATCTCAATTTAAGCTCCATCAAAATCAATAATCTCGAATGAGACTATTCAACAGAAATAATCACCATAGTTTAAATGAAGAAATCTTAATTTAAACTCCATCAAAATCAACTTTTAAATTCCCAATTGAATTCAAAACAGCAATACGCAAATTTATAATCTCGGATGAGACTATACGTAAAATTATAGTCTCGGGTGAGACTATACACAAAGTTATAATCTCGGATGAGACTATACACAAAATTATAGTCTCGGGTGAGACTATACAACGTAGTAATCAACATAGTTTAAAGGAAGAAATCCAATTAAACATCATCAAAATAAACTTCGAAATTCACAATTGAATTCAAAACAACAATACGCAGAATCTAGAAATCAAAATAAGATAACTAGAAAATCAACATAAAAGATGGATCGATCCCAGCAGATGGAGAGTTTTAGCTACGCCGCACGTGCATCTCATACGGCCGAAGCCTACCAAGTAGTATAATTTTTGGCGCCCATCAGATCACCCGAAGGTCCGCAGAGCGACCCAAAGGTCTAGTAGTAGTAAATGACCCGAAGGTCCGTCAGATGACCTGAAGGTCCAGTAGAGTGGCTTGAAAGCCCAACAAATCATTAAACAGCAAATCCTCAACAAATATTTCAATTAACAAGTCCGGAATCAACCGAAATAGTAAAAGTATGGTTCTATACTCCGCACTTTTGCTAAATCATTTAAATCTCTTCATCGTTTCCTTGAAAGTGCAAAAATTGTGTATTTTACAAAATAACATTTTACGTTCTCAAACAGACAAGTCCGGAATTAACTGAATCGGTAAAAGTAAGGGTTCATGGTCCTTAATTTTGCTGAAACGTTTAAATCGATTTCTCATTCTTTTGAAAGCGTAAACTGTAAAAAATTTGGAAACAATTTTATTTTAAAATGATTATTAAAACACGTGATTAAAACAGCAACATCTGTAGCAATTTCGCCGAGGAAATTGCGCTTCACAAAACACCGTAAAAACGGATATCAAATCAGCGTTGCGGGATAGCCGCTTGAAAATTCACTTTAAATTTGACGGTTACTGAAGTCAAAGCAACAGAAATTTTTGTTCGTCAAAATTCTCATCAAAACAACACAGTTCAATTATAAAGGCCGGGGTAAAAATCCGTTACAAAAATAACGGCAACAAAATACATTGTAAAACCAAACACCGGTTCCAAGCAAATTAACATTGAACTGCATTACTATATATTCAACGAGTATATTGCACTGCCCACTTACATAAAAAACATTTGGTCTGGACAAATTTGCGTACACAAGTAAAACTAGATTCAATATGCACGCAAATAATAAATGTTAATGCATACAAGTAACAACAAATAAAAAGATAGCCTGGATGCCCTCTATATGCAAAGGTGAAGTTGAGCAAATTTAAAACTACAGGCTATACAATTTTCACATAACATGCAACACACGAGTCACAACATTTAAAACATTTTCGTGCGTTATAACTTGCGCACATTTCACGCGCGCACGCTATCATGTGTGTTAACGCTAAAATTTGAACGTTAACACCCCGGTGTATAAAGTGTAGTTGTGAAAGCACCACCCGATGATTCGGGAACAGAGTATAAGCAGAAAATCACAGAAAAAGCAGTGAATAACAACGATTTTATAGTGGTTCGGCTCAAGGCAAGCCTACGTCCACTTTAATTCTCTTTATTGCTAAACCGATTACAACTTTACAACAATCTTCAATTACAATTATGACGAGACAAACAACTAGAACTTTGGTAGAGAAGAATTCTTCGAATCCATGTAGATTGCGTTAGATTTTCCCTTGAAGTTAGTTGAGATGCCTTTCGAACTTGAAGTGTCGGGTGAGTTGAGAATTCAGCTGAGTATTGGCGCTTGAAATGATTGGCCAAAAGTCCCAGTCCTTTTCATGCTTGAGGTGGGTTGGTATTTATAGGGAAAATCCCACCCCTTAGGTCGTAAGCCGTGAACTGTCCAAGGTTAGTTGTGGCCGGTCTAAGGCAAATCGCGGCCGACTCATCTGACCCCTCCATGGTTTCACCTAGGCTCATTTGTACAAGTCCCAGGTCGCCCCGAGTCAACACAGCCTTATCTCAGTAACACGGCATCGGGCTTGCATTTAGTAGCTTTAGGTCATTGACGACTCAAGTTAGGTCATGAGCCGTGAACGAGTTAACTGGCAACTGGATCGTGCACGAGTTAAGAGGCTGCTGTGCCGAGTAGCTGCATTGAACTTGTCTTCCTTTACTTGAGTCGTGAACGAGTTAACATTGGTCCTAGGTTGGCTGTGACTTAAGTCGGCAACTATTTTAGGTCGGTAGCTTGGCAAAGCATTAGATCGGTAACTTGGTTAAGTCATTAAGTCGGCATCTCTTTTAGGCCTTAGGTCGGCCTTCCTGTTAAATCGGCATCCTCTGAGACATAGGCTAGTACCCACGTTAGGTCGGTAGCAACCTTATTTTAGACAGTTGGGTCGGCAACCTTGCTAAAGCGTTAGGTCGGCAGCTGTTTACCCTTAAGTCAGTATCCCTCTTAGGCCTTAGGTCGCCTTCCATATATGATCGGTAACCCCCCTTAGCCTTAAGTCGGTATCCTTTTGGGTCTTAGGTCGGCACTCTTTTAAGGCGGTTAGGTCGGTATGCCTCTCAAACCTGTTAGGTCGGTAACTCTTTTAAGCCGTAGGTCGGCATCCCTTTGAGTTGCTAAGTCGAAACCGAGAAGGAGTTAACAATTGCCCCTCGAAGTATACGCCTACTGGTTAGGTCGTGTGCTTTGATATCCTCTAACTCGTCCACTCTTTAAGTCGGTAGGTCATACGCGACCTAACAGTTGAGTCATACATACCGCTTCATATCCCTTCACTGCAGGGTATAAGTCACATCTCCTTCTTCCTTCTCATTACCTACTCCTTTAATTCTGCCATTAAAATTTTCCCGAGCTCCAAAAGGCGATTTAACTCCAATCAACTACTAACAACCTCCGCTATTCATTGCGTAAGTAAACCCTCTTCTTCGATCACTGTTGGTTCATGAATTTCGTCACTTAAACCGCTTCCTTGCATGATCCTTCATCACGAATCCTATTACACTCATGGCTGATGGAGCTTAGATTGCTCGGTTTGGCTTTAACTGACCGATGAGACGATAAAGATGATTTACTGATTCAGGCTAGTTGATTTTGATTCGCGCTAGGATTGCAAGGCGTTAAATTTGCAGTGGTTTCGAAATGGTGTATTGGATGATCCGATAGCATGAAATAGCATAAATGAAATGAGGGTTTTTTGGTTGAGGGAGTGGCTAACGGGTTAACGGGTTGAGCGGGGCGAAGTATTGATTTAGATGCGACCCGGTGATTTTAAGTGACTTAGCTTTTGGCCGACCCAATCCTTAAATCGTGGCCGTGTTAGCACTTGGGGGAAATCTGCCGACCTATTCTTCTGCCGATCTAAGCCTTATACCGTGGCCGAGTTAATCCTTAAGCAGTGGCCGAGTAAACCTTCAAACCGTGGCCGAGTTAACCCTTAGGGAATTTCACACCACTTTTTGAACCAGAGCTTTCCTTCTTACTACTCTTCATGACTCGATTTACTGGACTGAACTGCTTAAATCTTGGATTGTTTCAACTTTTTTGTCTTATTTTGCATACCACATTAACTCATAGGCTAACAACCTGCTGAAAACAGCAATCACAAAAAAAACCAAGGCGAATATACTGCCATTAACTGCCCACATCAAATGACAGATTAGTCGATATAAAGTAATCAACTTAAACACATTGTATGAAATGTTGTGAACCAATCAACTAAAGTGAAGCATTAATGCAAAGCATCGTTAACTTGAACTGATTTATTTGCATTAACATTACACTTGAATATTAAAACAACGTACCTTGGACTTTACAACTGATAAATATTTGCTATTTATTATATTTTTTATTCCAGTTGCATTTGCTTGTTGCTTGATTGATTTTACACAACACTTCACACACTTTAGGAAACGTGCACCTTCATGTTTGAATATCCAGTTATTTATGTAGAATGACTTCCCATCAAGAAGAAATGGAAACTCAAGAGGAAGAAACTTTTCCGCTAGCTCTACCTATAGAGAACCCTCCAGAGAGAACTCCAACCATTCTAACCCCGAGAGCATTTACTCAGCTGCGCACTCAATTTGGTTTTACTGAAAGTGATGTCCTGCTCCCTGGGCCAAGTGATACTGCCGACAGTCCTCCCCGTGGCTTTATTGCAATCAATCGTCAAATGTGTTTAAGCGGAGCAATCCCTCCTTTTAATGACTTTCTCTGAATTCTTCTCCTTCGGTTGTCAATCTCTCCGTCCCAACTTCATCCTAATGGTTATGCCATCTTGATGGGGTTGTGCGTTTTGTTCAGAAGAACTTTTGATCGCTTATCAAGTTTTGAAGAAATTCGTTACTTATGCTCGTTTGCAAAGAGTAGAGATCATCCTTCCCTTATAATTGTGAGGAGTGCTAGAAACCGCAAACTTATTTCTGACCTTACCGAAAGCGTTCATGGATTTCTGAACCAATTTTTCTTTGCTCGCTGCCCCCCAGGGTTTTATGCCGATTGGAGAGTAGGAAGTAAGATTACTTGTCTCCATTTTTAAACTTTCTCGAGATCCGAATTACCAATTGCTAATTTCATTCTTTGCTCTTTTCAGCACTTCCTCTTCCCTCTAGAGATCTGGTCCATAAGCAGACTTTTGATAGATTGAGTGCCGTGGCCGTAGTAGAGAGAAGCATCAAGTTTTTGTTGGGGGATGAATTTTTGCACCAATACGGGCTTTTACATACTTCTCGTTCTACACATCCTCATGAAATTCCAGACTCCCCGGCTAGAGCATTGGATGCCCCAGTTTCTGCAGATACATCCAAACCGAAAGGACCTGCTCCCGAGGCTTTGCTAGTGAAATGTTCCACTTCTGTTGATGTTGCGGGGCCATCTGACGAACCTGCCCCGGTTATTGAGGAAGAAAAGCCTCAGGGATCTCCCCGACTGTCACAGAAATCTGGCGAAGAAGCCGAAAAAACTAGCCTTGCCAAGCAAAGCAGGGATGATACTTTCGAAGGGTTGAGCGACCTCTTCGCCACCTCGCAAGAGATCTTTAAAGATGATCCTATCACTACTGGGGTTTCTTCTTCAGTAGTTGAAGCAACTTCTGTCCTGCAGCAGACTCCGTCGACTCAGGAGTTGACGCTGACTATTACACCCACAACCACTCCTCAATTAAAGAGTGGTTCGTAGTTTAATGCGCGTAGTTTGCACGCCACACACACTTAGAATTTCTTTTCGGCACTTTTATGTTTCTCACTTTTTGTACTTTGAAGACCTCTAAAACTTATCTCTTTTTATTTCAGATTTTCCGATGGGATGCAGCAGCTCATACTACGATGATTTCCAGCGCTACGGGAGGCGTAGCCAATATGATTATAGGCGTTACCTCCCCTCTTACAGAGAATCCGATGAAGAAAGAGCCGCTCGAAAGGCTCAAGAGAAGAGGGCTCAAGAGGAGCGCTACGAAAGAAGAGAGAGGGAAGAGCGCCATGATTCTTCATAGAGGGGTGACGATTCCCATAAAAGAAAAACCCATGATGACAGAGGAAAAAGTCATGTGGTTGAAGATTCGAGCAAGCGAGCCCGACATGGTGAGAAGCACACCACTACAACTCCTGAAAAGGTTACTGCCCCTGCCTCGCTTGATATTCCTTCCGGCTCTCCCGCTCTCGGGAAGTCAGACATCCAAACTATAATTAGCAGACCCAAATTCCAAGTTGGACCGGGTCCTGCCACTTTGCAAAGTCGGTTTCCTCAGTGGTGTCTGAAGGGAGTAAGGTTTGACCTTGACTTGGTCCTCATTGACAAGTCTGCCATGTTACGAAACCTTGACGCTGTCAAGCTTGATATTGAGAGGATGTCGAACTGGCAGAAACTTGTTGACGAGCTTCAGAGGGTTAATCGTGCAAACATAGAGGCCATGCTCACCATGGAAAATGATAAAGCCGAATGGCAAAAGGTGCTTGAGCAACATGACACCGAGATGAGAAGCATTGCTTCTTACAATGAGGAGCTTGAAGCAAAAGTTGAAGAACTGAAACAAGAGCTTGCTGCTTCCTCTACTTCTTATTCTCAAAAAGAAGAAGTGCTCCTAAAAAAAGTGAGAGATGCTCATGCTAGCCAAAGGGATGCCGAAGACAGGCTCGAAGTGCAGAAAAGAATTAGCGAGGGCTATGTCGCTGACATTGAAGAGCTTCGGGAGAAGAATAACTCCCAAGAGGCGGAGATCCAAATGCTTAAGCTTCAACTTTCTAAAGCTGAAATGGAGCGTGATGAGGCCGTTGCCGGCAAAATTGCAGCTGAAGATTCTCACGAGGCAACGAGGGCCAACATCAGCTCAACATTATTTGATTTCTATCTGCACAACATTTTGGGGCGTGGTAGCCTCGCTTTTCTAGGCCCCAAGTATGAAATTACTCTGGCTGAAGTTTGGGAGGCTGCGCTCGATATGCTTGGTGGTAAAGGCGCTGGCTACGTTGAGTCAGCTCTTGAAGAGCATTATCTTGATGATGATGCTCGCGCTGCTCTTGCCAAGGGGAGAGAACAGCTTGCAAAATTAAGGGCCGAAACAGCGGCAGGAGAATATTCAGGAAAAATCACCTCAACTGCTCCAATTCAACCTTCTCCTTCAGCCGAAATTGACATTATCGGTTCTAGTTCTCATTCCCCATCTCCTACTAAATTCACCATTGATATTACAAGCATACAAGGTGGAGATGAGGGCGGAGAGAGTGCCGAGGCACAGGCTTACGAAGTTGACATCAGGGAACCGACTTCTGCAGGTAACCCTACTGACAATCTTGCCCAAGTAGACTGCTCATCTGTTTCTTATGAACTTGATGGGCTTTTTGACTACTTCTTGAATCTCAGCGAACCTTTATCTCCGCTTTTTGCGGACTTAAACTTTTTTCCTTCTGCAGAGAAAACGTCGGGCATTGTTCAGGCTTCTCCTCCTCCAATTATTCCTTCTCCGCCTCCTAAGGTCACTCCTCCTTCTGCCTCGCAACCCGGGTCACAGGAAGAGCAAATAGAAGCCCTTCACGGCTTAGATGATCCCGTTGCTTCTCAAGATCCAAAAGGAGAAGAAACTATAGGAAGCGAGAGGACGCCAGAACCCACTGGCTCCGACGCTGAACCGTTATCCAAACTTCTTTCTCCAGGGAGTGGGCCTTCCTCCAAGAAGAGAGGGAAGCAGGGAGTTTCCAAGAAGAAGAATAAGAAGGAATCTTTAATTGGCGGAGAAGAGACGGAAGAAAGTCCGATCGAGCCCCTTTCTCCTTCATCCCCTACCCTTACAAGCCGACCTAAAAAGTTGGTCATTCGGCCACGTGCGGGCTCAAAAGGTGGGCGAAAGAAGAAATGATGGCTCTGGTTCTATGGCTTTCATATCGCTTTTTTGCCTTTTTTGCATGCAATGACCGGAAATTGTGCGGGTACCGGCCCCCCGCTTTTCTTTTGTTAGAACCTGTACCTGTATATAAAATAGTGTTGAATAAAATGATTCTTTTTCTTTGTATAAACTTCTGTCTATATCTGAGAATGCATTTACTATTCATTTTTGTACAAGTTTCTTTGTACGATATTGCAGTGAGCTTGTGGTATATATTGTTCGAGCGCAATTTTACCGATGTAGTTACGCCATGCTGCCCCTATACCATAAGCCCATTGTAATATTTTATTTTATAAGGAACTTGTGCTTTTATTTTTTAGAGAATAATTATTCCACATTTGGAGGAATATGATTTCATTAAAAAATAGAGCACAAATAAGTTTCTACGCTTCAACTTTCGAAGATATCACTCTTTATTTTGTGCATATACACATTTTATTGAATGAAATCTTCTATGTGGCAAAGCGGGTATTTGTAAAGTACTTCAACTTCTTTTTGAGGAAGAGAATTTTCTAGAACAAGTAATTCACTCTTCCTTTGAAAGTTAAAGTGTGCTCTTAATGAGGATTTTTTTTTTTTTACTTGCCACAGTAAAGGGCTTCTTGATTTTTGTTTCTTTGAAAAGTTGCACCTCTGAGGAAGACTTTTTCACGTTTCAACACTTGGAAGTTTTACTTCAATCTTGGTGAAACGTGTGCCTCCGAAGAGGTCTTTTCTGCTTGATTGTGCCACCGGGAGGAGGTCTTTTCATTTCTGCCTCTGGGAAGAGGTCTTTCTGTCTTTTTGTGCCTTTGGGAAGAGGTCTTTCTGTCTTATTGTGCCTCTGGGAAGAGGTCTTTCTGTTTCTTCCCCTTAGGAGAGGCTCTCTTTTTTATTAGCATTCCATCTCCGGCGAAGTGAAACTCCGAAGAGCGGTTGTTACACTTCAACTCCTGGCGAAATGGGCCTCCGAAGAGGGCTTTTATTTTGTTTTACATTTCAACTCTGGTGAAGTGAGATTCCGAAGAGCGGTTGTAACACTTCAACTCCTGGTGAAATGGGCCTCCGAAGAGGGCTTTTATTTTGTTTTACATTTCAACTCTGGTGAAGTGAAATTCCGAAAAGCGGTTGTAACACTTCAACTCCTGGTGAAATGGGCCTCCGAAGAGGGCTTTTATTTTGTTTTACATTTCAACTCTGGTGAAGTGAAATTCCGCAGAGCGGTTGTCACACTTCAACTCCTGGTGAAATGGGCCTCCGAAGAGGGCTTTTATTTTGTTTTATATTTCAACTCTGGTGAAGTGAAATTTCGAAGAGCGGTTGTCACACTTCAACTCCTGGTGAAATGGGCCTCCGAAGATTGCCTGGAAGTTACTCTCTCATGGTTGGAGGGTCATGACTCCTCCAATCTTTTTTGGTTGAGTAGAGAACTTTCTTTTTTGCGGCATATGCTTTGTTAGAGGTCTTTATCCTCCGAAGAGTTGTGCCTCCGAAGAGGACTTGTGCCTTCTAAGAGGGCTTTAGTTGTTCCTTGTCCACTTGCTTATGCCTTTTCAGTGACCCACTATTTTTTTTTTTTCAAGCTTGCACTCCCTTCTCTTACAAGTAATTTGTTTAATCCAAAGAAGTGTACTTCATTGCTAGGCCAGTTCATGAGAACGGACATAAGCTTCTTAATCGGATGTTTGTTTGTTCAAACTTCTCAATTTATTAGCTAAAGCCCGTTTTCGGCGAAATCATTGACCGTTCAATTGAAGCTCTTCTTATCTAGGATTTAAGCTCGGGAATTTTGTGACTTGGAATTTGTTTGTTGAATGATAACAAGAATCACTTGGTCTTGTAATGTGCAAGTTTTGTTTTCGTTGCCTGCAAAAATTTAAATCGACATTTCAGTAATACATTTAATGTACTTTTCATATCGAAAATAAAGCAAACATGTAATAATAATAAGGAACACAAGATTTATAGTGGTTCGGCCAAGAATTTGGGCCTACATCCACTTTATAGTCTTTCATTATTCACTTGCATTGTTTTACAATCGCTTTCAATTACAGGAATCATACATTCATAATTCTTTTTACAATATTTCAACAAAGCTATCAAGTAAAGTATGGACGCAAGTGATTGCTGTTCCAAGCTCTTGGAATTTGATCTCCTTCGACAGTAGTGAGTTTGAATGTGCCGTCAAGAAGCTTCTGACCTATGACATATGGTCCTTCCCAATTTGGCCCAAACACACCTGTCGCTGTCATAATTCTCTTTAGGACTAGATCTCCAATTTCAAAGCTGCGTTGGCGAACTTTGGAATTGAAATGTCTGGCTATCCTTTGCTGATGAGATGCGATTCTGAGCTCAGCCTCTTCTCTTTTTTCATCAAGGAGATCTAGTGCCTCAAGCTGTAGTTTTTCATTCTCCGCTTGATTGAAATGGATTCTTCTATGTGAAGGGACCTCTGTTTCTACCGGAATCATTGCCTCTGATCCGTATGCCAATGAAAATGGAGTATGCCCAATCGCAGTTTTGTGGGTAGTTCTGTATGCCCATAGTGCTAGTGGTAGCTTATCGACCCAACCACCTTTCGCTCTTTCAAGCTGCTTCTTGATGGTTGACTTGATAATTTTATTTACTGCTTCCACCTGCCCGTTTGCCTGCGGATGAGCTACTGCTGAGAAGCTTTTTCGGATTTTGAATCGTTTGCAAAAATCTTGGAATTCTTCACTTTCGAACTGAGTACCATTGTCTGTAATTATTTTTTGAGGCACACCATATCTGCAAATGATACTTTTAGTCACAAAACTTATCATCTTTTTTGAGGTGATAGTAGCCAGTGGTTCAGCTTCTGCCCACTTAGTAAAATAATCTACAGCAACAATGGCATATTTAATTCCAGATTTGGCAGTTGGTAACGGTCTTACAAGGTCTATCCCCCATATTGCAAACGGCCATGGACTGACCATGTGTGTGAGTTCAGTGGAAGGAGCCCTAGGAATTTTGGCGAATCTTTGGCATCTGTCACATTTTCGGGAATAGTCTGCTGCATCTCGATTAATTTCTAGCCAAAAATATCCGTATCGGAGAATCTTTTTCGCTAAAGTTTGACCACCTAAATGATCACCACATTCTCCCCCATGCACCTCAGCTAGGATTGTTTTGGACTCTTCCCTGGATACACATCGAAGTAACGGCATTGAGAATCCCCGTTTGTATAACTGGCCATCCTGGACTATATAGCGAGAGGCTTTCCTCGGTAGCTTCTTTCGTTCTTTTGAATTTTCTGGTAAAGAGCCATTGAGCAGATATTCTGTTATTGGAGTCATCCATGATTCTTGCTCTTGAGACACGCTCATGATCCAATCAATATCCATCTCATCAATGCTCGGAGTCGACAGGACCTCCACTGGAGTTAACCCCAGAAATTGAGCTTCGCCTGTGCCAGAATACTTTGCGAGAGAATCTGCTTTCATGTTTTCTTCTCGAGGAATATGACTTATTATGTAATGATCGAAATCACCCAGGAGTTCCCAAGCCTTTGACAAGTAGGCGGGCAGATTTCCCCCTTTCGCTTGGAATTCCTTCTTGACTTGGCATACAATAAGCTGAGAATCACTGAAGATCTGTAGTGCTTGGATGTTTAGTTCTTTAGCAATCCTTAAGCCAGCGATAAGGGCTTCGTATTCTGCTTCATTGTTTGTTGAAGGAAATTCCAATCTTAGTGCATAGCGTAATGATCGACCTTCAGGGGTCTCAAGTACAACTCCGGCTCCAGAACAATAGTCGTTTCTTGCGCCATCGACATATAACTTCCATTGGATTGGGGAATCGTCGATCGTTTCCTCCTCACTGTTACCCTTATCTGTGAATTATGCAATGAAATCCGCTAAAGCTTGTCCGTTGATTGCTTTTCGGGGATGATAAGTGATGTCATATTGACTGAGTTCAATATTCCATTTTAGAAGACGACCCGAAGTCTCAGGGCGAAACAGGACTTGCTTTAAAGGTTGATCAGTGAGGACTCTGATAGGATGAGCTTGGAAATATTGCCTCAACTTCCTGGATGCAATCAGTAGGCAATAGGCGAGTTTTTCCAACTTAGAGTAATTCATCTCTGCCCCAGTGAGTCTTTTGCTGATATAGTAAACTAGATGTTGAATCCTCTTGTCTTCTCGTATCAGCGCTGCACTTAAAGCATGAGATGATACTGCCAAGTATATAAGAAGATCCTCGCCATCGCCAGGCCTAGAAAGTATTGGAGGCGTTTCCATATGGCGAATCAATTCATCAAAGGCTTTTTGGCATTCGGGAGTCCAATCGAAGTTTTTCTTTCCTTTCTTTAGGGCGTCAAAGAATGGGATGCATTTATCTGTGGCTTTGGAAATGAACCGACTCAAGGCGGCGACTTTTCCATTGAGACTTTGCAATTCCCTCTTCGTTCTAGGAGCTTTGACTTCCTTTAAGGTGGTAATTTGAGCTGGACTAGCCTCAATGCCCCTAGCGCTCACGATGAAACCTAAAAACTTTCTGGATTCCACTCCAAATGAACATTTTAAAGGGTTGAGCTTCATTCCGTATTTTCGGAGGACTATGAACATGTCTGCTAAGTGTTCTATGTGATCTACTGCTTTCTTAGACTTTACTAACATGTCATCGACGTAGACTTCCATAGTCTTGCCCAATTGCGGTTTGAACATAGCATTAACAAGTCTTTGGTATGTTGCCCCTGCATTCTTCAGCCCGAAGGGCATAACTCTGTAGCAATAAAGACCAACGTCGGTGATAAAGCTCGTGTCCTCCTGATCTGGCTCATGCATCATGATCTGGTTATATCCAGAGTAGGCATCCATAAAAGATAACAATTTGTGTCCCGTTGTTCCGTCTACCAGTTGATCGATCCTGGGTAATGGGAAGCAGTCTTTGGGGCAGGCCTTGTTTAGATCTGAAAAATCGATGCACACTCTCCATTTTCCATTGGCTTTCTTAACCAGCACTGGATTTGAAACCCAATTCGGATAGGTAGATTCTTTGATAGAGTTATTCTCCATGAGCCGATCAACTTCTTCTTTTAACGCTGCTGACCTTTCTGGACCTTGAGTTCTCCTTTTCTGCTTCACAGGTGTAAATTTTGGATCAATATTCAGAGCGTGTACTGCAACTTCTGGGGATATTCCCCACATATCGGCATGAGTCCAAGCAAAAACATCCAAATTTGCCTTTAAAAAAGATATTAGGATATTCTGAATTGACACATTAAGTTGTGAACCCACATTCAACACCTTGTTTGGGTCCTTTGGGTCAACAGGTACTGGTATTGTCGTTTCCACTGGTACCACTCTATTCTCCCCTGCACTGGCTTTTCTAGGATCCATCTCTTTCCGTGCTCCGCTGTGCTCGCCAGTGCAGGGTCCGCCCTGTAATTGCTACAAGGCTGGTTCTTTGATGCGGACTGGGGTTGCCGCATCCTTTCCCATTTCTCTTTTCCTTGTTTCTCGTAGCTCTGTCAGATAACACTCCCGCCCAACATTCTGATCCCCTTTTATAACTCCCACTCCATTATCTGTGGGAAATTTAATGGTGAGGCACCATGGGGACAGAACGGCTTTGAATGCTGCGAGAGTTGGACGGCCAAGGAAAGCATTATAAGCAGAAAATTCGTCGACAATCACAAAAGTTTGCTTGCGGACCACTTTTCTTTCTCCCTCTCCAAGTTCTACAAGCAAATCAACGGTTCCTATCGGCTGTTTTGGCTCCCCAGTGAAGCCAGCAATTTTCTGCGATGAGGCTTGCACATCAGCCATAGGGATCTTCATTTGGTCGAATGTTTCCTTGAAGAGGATATTGCAGGATGCGCCACAATCAATGAGGACTCTTCTGACAATAGCTGCCCCGATACCAGCCGAGATGACTAAGGGATCCAAGGTAGGAGCTTCAATACCTATGGAATCCTGGCTCTGAACACAATATCATCATTGAAAGTTCTTTGTTGCTTCAGGGGCATAGCACCTTCCAAAACAAATACATCTTCCTCGGTCGGTACATACTTCAAAGCTCGGGTATACCTTTCCATCTCACCCCAGCTTCTGCCTGCTGGGTGAGGTCCTCCCGTAATGACATTGATAACAGGCCTTCCGGATTCATGCCCTGCAGTCTTCTCACTTGTCCTGGGTTGATGAGTAGGAGCTCGTTGCCCCTGACTAGTCGAAGCGGGATTGCTGCTATTCTTTTCCACAAATTGCTGCAGCTTGTTTTCCCTTATCAATTCTTCAATCAAATTTTTCAATTGGCGTCATTCATCGGTATCATGACCGGGTTGATTATGGAAGCGGCAAAACTTTCCGCTTTGTACAGCTTTTTTCCCGGTTCTCAGAACGGGAGGTTTAGGATAATCAACAGAATCTTTAGTGGCAAGGTAAATACGCTCCGGCGTACCCGATAAAGGAGTATATCCCGATGGCTTGAAGGAACGAGGCTTCTTCAGATTTTTCTGTTTCTTCCCATCGTTATTTTCCCTTTTCTGTCCTACAGATTCACTCTTGCGTGGAGCAACAATGTTATCTTCATCTTTTTCCAATGCTGCCTTTACCGGTACAGGACGGCTTTCCAGGCGTATGAACTCATCTGCTTTCTTGTGGAATTTTTCAAGGGAATTTGGTTCCTTCATGTTTAGCCATTTTCCAAATTCACTCGACTTGTCAATGGCCCTCATCAGATAAGTCAAGATCATCCGTGGTTCTGCATTGTCTACCTCGGCCAGCGCTATATTAAAGCGATTCAAGAAAGATCTGATAGTTTCCCCTGGATTCTGTTCTAAACTCGATAACGACATGATATCTTTGGCCTTTGAAGCATATAGCCTGAACTGCTCCTTGAATTTCCGGGTTAAGTCAGAAAACTGATCTATAGACCGGATTGGTAACTGGGTGAACCAAAGCAGAGCTACACCTTCCGGATATACAGGAAAATATCGACACTTTATTTCATCAGAAGCTCTGGCACCTGTCATGTGCCAATCATACTTATACAAGAATTCGTTCGGATCACTTGTTCCTTTGTAAGCTGGGATAGTCGGAGGGACGAACTTCCTTGGGAACTCAGCCTTTAAGATTCTTTCGGTAAATGGGGTTTTACTTGGAGCAAAACCCCATTCCTTCTCATCTTCATTCCTTTGCATGCTTTCTTTCATGATTTTTCGAACCATTTCAGAAAGATACCCCTCATCATTTCGAGCTCTAGATCCACCAACTTCAGGAAATGTCCGCTCAAAGGGGCTGGCAGCCCTCTCAGGAATGTTTCTTTCTTCATCCTCATGAATGTTGCCAGCAAAGTTCCTTTCTTTACCCGTTGGTTGACGGTTTACTCCAAGCAAGTCATTCAACTTATTCAAAATTAGGGCATTTTGGGCATTCTGAGCCTCCAATTGTGCACTTTGGGCATTTATCTGCTGGTTCAGCCCTAAGATTACAGCATCCAACTCCGCTTTTGTAACCCCAACAGGTGGAGTGGCTTGATTAGGTACTGGGGAAGCGGAGGTTCCCTCTTGAACATTTCCAGATCTAACAGATCTATTCTTTCTCCCCGGAGCCATGATTTCAGATAAACTTCTAGTCTTCAGAGAGGTTACTTCAACAAACTTTCGTGGAGCAAATGATAATTCGCCTGAGTTCAACTCTCAGTGAAAGCACCAAAAATGTTAACGCTAAAATTTGAACGCTAACACCCCGGTGTATAAAGTGTAGTTGTGAAAGCACCACCCGATGATTCGGGAACAGAGTATAAGCAGAAAATCACAGAAAAAAGCAGTGAATAACAACGATTTTATAGTGGTTCGGCTCAAGGCAAGCCTACGTCCACTTTAATTCTCTTTATTGCTAAACCGATTACAACTTTACAACAATCTTCAATTACAATTATGACGAGACAAACAACTAGAACTTTGGTAGAGAAGAATTCTTCGAATCCATGTAGATTGCGTTAGATTTTCCCTTGAAGTTAGTTGAGATGCCTTTCGAACTTGAAGTGTCGGGTGAGTTGAGAATTCAGCTGAGTATTGGCGCTTGAAATGATTAGCCAAAAGTCCCAGTCCTTTTCATGCTTGAGGTGGGTTGGTATTTATAGGGAAAATCCCACCCCTTAGGTCGTAAGCCGTGAACTGTCCAAGGTTAGTTGTGGCCGGTCTAAGGCAAATCGCGGCCGACTCATCTGACCCCTCCATGGTTTCACCTAGGCTCATTTGTACAAGTCCCAGGTCGCCCCCGAGTCAACACAGCCTTATCTCAGTAACACGGCATCGGGCTTGCATTTAGTAGCTTTAGGTCGTTGACGACTCAAGTTAGGTCGTGAGCCGTGAACGAGTTAACTGGCAACTGGATCGTGCACGAGTTAAGAGGCTGCTGTGCCGAGTAGCTGCATTGAACTTGTCTTCCTTTACTTGAGTCGTGAACGAGTTAACATTGGTCCTAGGTTGGCTGTGACTTAAGTCGGCAACTATTTTAGGTCGGTAGCTTGGCAAAGCATTAGATCGGTAACTTGGTTAAGTCATTAAGTCGGCATCTCTTTTAGGCCTTAGGTTGGCCTTCCTGTTAAGTCGGCATCCTCTGAGACTTAGGCCAGTACCCACGTTAGGTCGGTAGCTACTTTATTTTAGACAGTTGGGTCGGCAACCTTGCTAAAGCGTTAGGTCGGCAGCTGTTTACCCTTAAGTCAGTATCCCTCTTAGGCCTTAGGTCGCCTTCCATATATGATCGGTAACCCACCTTAGCCTTAAGTCAGTATCCTTTTGGGTCTTAGGTCGGCACTCTTTTAAGGCGGTTAGGTCGGTATGCCTCTCAAACCTGTTAGGTCGGTAACTCTTTTAAGCCGTAGGTCGGCATCCCTTTGAGTTGCTAAGTCGAAACCGAGAAGGAGTTAACAATGCGCACAAACAAAATGTGAAGCATGAGTACTGCTATAACGTTTTACTTATTGCTTGTGACAAGGACTAAAAATAACCAGGGCAATCTACATGCTGACACCTAATTCATGCATACACTATTGGCACGCAATATTATAAGATGACGGTCTTACCTTCCATGTTTTATCTCTATATACGTGTATGAATTACAAAATAGCTTACTGCCTTGACACCCCTACATGAACTACAACTTGCGCCCACATGAATGGATTACAGGACTTGAACCAAAATTTTAAAGAGATGGCTTGTGTAATTTTTTTTTTCAGGGACATAGCAGAGTCTTTGATCTCAAATTCATTTACTGTTGTCGTGCATTTCAAAACTACACATAGTTATCACTGTGCATTTTTGTTACCATTTGTTACAAGCATTTCCTTTTGTTTACTAAAATATGGACAAACACATCCCCTATTAGAAAGTTAATAATCATGCACATTTGTATGCATGCGATTTATGCTAGGGGAAAATATATGTCAGTGCACACGCAAAAAAAAAATGACTTGGCCTTGCAAAATGACACCGTGTTCACTACTATGCTCGCCTGTATCCTTTTCACCATACTAGTAAAACCAATTTTGAAAATATTTCTCAATCATCACTTGCAAAAAGAGGATTTTCAATAGAGCCTGAGTACACAGAGGTCAGGACTTGCATGCATGCTAGCTTGGACAAATATTTTTCGCTCACCAGAATATTTGCTTCAAAGTTTTGTAAGAAACCCGGATCCAAGAGGCTAAAAACTTGACGACCATTAACTTCATTTGTAGAGCTACTGAAGAAATTTTTTTTTTTATGAAACAAACGAAGTTTGAAGGAGTGTTTACTGGTAGTGATGGAACAAAAGAAAGTTGTGGCTACATTTCCTCTTTTTCATTTTGCACAAGTCAAAGAAAAATGAGTGTGCTGGCTTGCATTATACAATTTCATTAAATTGGAGACGTGCAAAAGAAAAGAAGGTACACACTGCATTAAAAAAAAGGATGGTGACAGCAAGAAAAATGATGATAGAAAATAATGTAATGTCTTCAAACTTTCTTTTGTAAAAATTGTGACAGCAAAGCAAAGATGTAGGAAGAAATAATGTAAAGTGTTCGCTTGCCAAAAATGTGACAACACACAAAGTAATATTCCAACTTTTGTTTTATAAAATGGACCATTCATTCTCACGCGTAAAGGAAAAATGTAAGTCCTTTACAATGTACACTATGCAAATGACTTTGCAACTTTATTTTATTTTCTAAAATCTCAAATTAAAATTTCCATTTTAAAATTTTATTATGACGGTAATAAAATCACGGTGGTTACAAAAGCTCTGTCAGAAGTCGTTATTGATGATTGGACACTATGGTAGTCACGGGCCATGTTTTGCTAAGTATTTTGAGACATTCGATTGTCTCTTCCATAATAAAAGTATATGGGTGTTATCATCGCCTCTTTCCTCTACTCTTTGTAAATTAGGCGCTCTTTCTCAGAGTTTTCATCACGATCCTCTATTTTTTCTCATGAAATATTCCCTAACCAAGTCTTCATTTTGTGATATTTTCCTTTGAACAACCTCACTCATCTTGTGATATATCCTTTAAACATCCTCACTTGAAGTATTTTTTTTACATTTTGTGACACGTGACATTTCCAGTTTTTACTTATCTTGTAGAGTTTTCATTATATGTTAGATTGTCTTAATTTTGAGGATAGAACGAGAAATTACTTCTGGGTCTTCTTTAACAGTAAAATTCAAAATATGAGAACAACAATGAACATGATGCAACTTAGACATAATTGAACCATTCAAAATATATAAATTAGTCATTGCATAATCAATAGCATCAGTATAATAACTAGTGTTATCTGAAGAAATAGAATAAAATTTCATCCAAATGAAATTCTTTCGAAACTCATAGAAACTCGATAGCAACAAGACCATTATGAGGTATTTTGGCTAATCTGAATGCAATAAACCTCTGTCGGAGGATCCAATCAGAATCAATATAGAGTGCAGTCAAACAAATATGATCTACCTTTCATTTTTAACTTTAAAAATCGAAAGTCAGTGGAACTTCCCTACTAAAACTATTGAAAAGATGAAAACTTTCTCGTGGTTACGATAATATTTGATAGTGTCACTTCTACATGTGTTTATTGTTGACAATTAACAAGAGAAAGACAAGAAAACTATTTTGCTGAAATTGCATACTTTCATTAATGCAGAACAAGGCTTTTAAAAGCCAATGCAGAAACTGGAAATCAGCACACGTTTGCACTATCAAATGATGCCTAATAACGGGGCTTAATGAGCTAAACTAATTTGACCACAAATTCAGGTAAACGTGCTAACAACCTAGACCAATTCGGCTTCCTAAAATGCAGCTAACAGAAATTGATTAATTTTGACAATAATTCGGAAAACATAAAACAAACTAAAATAACTTAAACTCCAACGGCTAGTGCATGCTTGATCACTTAATTCAACACCTCCCATTGATCCAATCTTGCACATGCCTATCTTCTCCATGAAGTGTTGATGCTTGACTTGACTCAGAGCATTGGTAAACAAGTCAGTATTCTGAAAATTAGTTCCACAAAATTGCAAAGCAATCTGTCCTTCAAGTACCAATTTCCTGATGAAATGGTATTGCACATCAATGTGCTTAGTTCTAGCGTGAAATGCAGGATTCTTTGCCATAGCTATAGTAGACTTGTTGTCACACCAGATTTCTAATGCACCATGTTGCTCACAGCATAAATCCTTTAACAGCTTGTTCAACCACAGCAATTGCTTTGCTGCAGCACCCATAGCTATGTACACAGCTTCTAAAGATGATAGCGCCACTGTATCTTGCTTCTTTGAGCGCCAAGTAATAGCTCCTAATCCTAAGTCAAACACAGATCCTGATGTACTCTTTCTGTCATCAACACAACCAGGCCAATCACTGTCTATGTAGCCTCTCACCTAGATGTCTTTTATACTTTCGTACCAAATACCATAATCCAGAGATAATGCCACATACTTTAGGATCCTTTTGGCTGCTCCAAGATGCTGCTTTGTAGGACAATGCATATATCTCGACACAACACTGACTGAATAGGCAATGTCAGGTTTAGTGTGTGTGAGATAATTTAGACCTCTCACCATGCTTCTAAAAATTCTCTCATCTACGTTTTCTGTGCCATCAAACTTTTATAGTTTCTCATTAGCATTCATAGGCGTTTTTGCTTTCTCACAATTCTCCATGTGAAATCTCTTAAGCAGATCATTTGCATACTTTCTCTGGCACAAGAAAGTTCCATTCTTTTCTTGCTTTACTTCCAGACCAAGAAAGTATTGCAAGACTCCTAAATCAGACATTTCAAACTCATTCATCATTGAGTCTTTAAATTTTGATAACATGCTATGTGAAGAGCTAAAATATATGATATCATCAACATAAAGGCAAATGATGATGAAATCATTCATACCTCTTTTCTTCACATACAATGTAGGCTCATTTTCACTTCTGCTAAAGCCTATTTTGATGAAGAAATCATCAATTCTGCTGTACCACGCCCTTGGAGCCTGTTTCAGTCCATATAAAGCTTTTCTCAGTCTGTACACCATTTCTTCTTCACTTTTTCTGATGAATCTCTGAGGTTGCTCAACGAATACCTCCTACTGCAATTCTCCATTGAGAAATGTAGACTTTACATCAAGTTGGAAGACCTGCAATTCCCACTAAGTAGCTAGAGCAAGAACAATCCTGACTGTCTCAAATTTGGCAACAGGAGAAAAGGACTCCTCATAATCTATCCCTTCCTGTTGAGCATATCCCTTTGCCACAAGTCACGCCTTATGCTTTGAGATGCTTCCACCAGAGTTGTACTTAGTTCTATACACCCATTTTAGACCTATCAAATTCTTATCTTTGGGCAAACTCACTAGCTCCCATGTGTCATTCCTCTGAATACACTTAATTTCCTCCTCCATTGCTTCTTGCCATTCAAGTTGAGTAATGGCCTTATCAAATCCTGCAGACTCAGTGACTAATAAGCAAAGTCACAATTCTCATAGATATCAACTAGAGATCTTACATGTAGTGGAGGAGATTCATCTGATGATGAAGAGTGAGATGATGGTAAACTCTGATTGCTTGAGGATGTTGATGACACATAAGGTGTTGTTGGAGGAGTTTGCTGTGTTGGCACCACATCAGGTTCATCAAGTTCTCCAAGTGTAACAGATTTCTGCATCTCTTCTCTTTTCTGACTTGATTCACACTATCTCCAACTTGCATCTTCATCAAAGATCACATTTCTGCTTACGATGATCTTCTTTGTAACTAGATTGTAGAGCCTGTATTCTTTGGACTCCATTGAGTAGCCAACGAATATGCACTTCTCTGCCTTGTCATCTAGCTTAGTTCTTAAATTTGCCAAAGTATAAGCTATGCAGCCGAAAATTCTTAGGTGACTTACAGAGGGCTTTTCCAATCTCCATGTTGTAAATGGAGTTGAGTTGATGACAGCTTTTGTAGGAGACAAGTTGAGTATATATACTACTGTTGCCATTGCCTCACTCTAGAAATCATTTGGCAAAGATTTGGCCTTTAGCAAGCATCTTGCCATCTCCAACACAGTCCTGTTCTTTCTCTCTGCTACTCCAGTCTGCTCTTGTGTATAAGGTGCAGTAAGCTCTCTTGTAATGCCATGTTCATCGCAGAAATGCATGAATTCCTGTGACACAAACTCACCACCTCTGTCTGTTCTCAAAGCCTTGACTTGCTTGCCACTTTGTTTCTCCACCAGAGCTTTGAATTTCTTGAAGTTTTCAAAGGACGCTGATTTTGCTTTCTGAAAATACACTCATGACATTCTACTGTAATCATCTGTGATCAATAGAAAATACTTACTTCCTCCTAAAGATTCTGTTTGCATAGGCCCACACGGATCAGCGTGCACCAGTTCCAGCCATTCACTAGCTCTCTATGACTTCCCACTTGGAAAAGATCCTCTTGCCTGTTTTCCATACACACAGCATTCACAAATGTCTAGATCACCAATTCTAGGCAATCCATTCACAAACGCTTTAGTACTTAGAGCTTTAAACCATGAACATTTAGATGTCCATACCTGAGATGAAATAGCTTGGCACTATCATCACCTTTCACCACAAGTGCTTGGATTGCACTTCTTGTCAGATCCAATGGAAAGACATTATTCTTTCCCATTGCAATTTTAATCAATGCCTCATTGCTTTTCTTTTCCTTGATCACACACATGTTATCTTCAAATACAACTTTGTAGCCGCCACAAACTAGTTGCCAACACTCAAAAGATTGTGTGCCAGTTTTGGCACATACTGAACATTATGCAGGAGCTTTGATTGGCCTTGCTCAATTGAAAAAGCAATTGCCAAGCCCTTCAACCGTCAATTGCTTTCCATCTCCAAGCCTGACAACACTTTTCTTGCTGTCATCAAGATTCGGAAACATAGCTCTTGAACTGGTCATGTGGTTGGAACACCCACTGTCCACATACCAGATAGAATTTTCTGCACTATCACAATTATGTTGAGCCAAGAACAAATTCTCTTGCTCAGCATAATTTGACTTTTGCTCCTGCTTTCCTTTCTCCTTGTCTTCATCTTTCTTCCAATAAGAGGCCTCTTTATGCCCTGATTTGTTGCAGTAGTAGCATCTTATAGGCCCCTTGTAATTACTTTTGGAAGACTCCTCTCTTCCATCATTGGATTGGCCTCTTCCTCGGCCTCTCCCTCTGTAGCCTCCTCTTCCTCTTCCTGAGTTCTGATATGATTTATCCTTGTTTGAAGACTCTCCTTTGACATGGAAGGCTTTCTCCTCTTTCTTGTTATCACCTTTGGAATGTCTCTCTTCATGAGCTTGAAGAGACCTCATCAATTCATCAAAGGTATAAGTTTCCATGTCTTTGGTTCTTCAATTGTTGTCACCACATGATCAAACTTGTTTGTGAGGCTTCTTAGTACCTTGCTCACAACTTGTTGAGATTTGATCTCTTCTCCATAAGACCTCATTTGCTGGACAGTGCTTGACACATGTGAGAGAGACTCCTGGACAGTCTCCTTTTCTTTCATCTGAGACGTCTTAAACTCTCTTCTAAGAGACTGCAATCTCACTGCAATCACGTTCCTTTCTACCAAGTATTCTTGCTGAGAGTGCTCCAAGCTTCTTTTGCTGTAGAAGCTGCTGCAATTCTTGGGAACACTTCATCATCTAGAGATTGCTGAATGATGTAAAATGTCGTTGCATACTTCTTTCTCTTGTCTTTCAATGCTTGATCTGGCTCTACTGGTGCATTATCAGTAAAGTCGTCTTCCACAATGCTCCATAACTCCTGTGATCTAAAGAGAGTTTTCATCTTTAGACTCCAAAAATGGTAGTTCACTCCTTTGAACATAGGCAACTGGGTAATCGAGTTCACATTGCCCCCAACACCATTATTGTTGTTTTGCATTGTTTCTCTCTATGTTTCCCTTGTGTTTAATCCTCACACGAAACACTTAATCAAGCCCCTAGATTACCCTAAAACTCTGATACCGATTGTTGACAATTAACAAGAGAAAGACAAGAAAACTATTTTGCTGAAATTGCATACTTACATTAATGCAGAACAAGGCTTTTAAAAGCCAATACAAAAACTGGAAATCAGCACACGTTTACACTATCAAATGATGCCTAAAAACATGGCTTAATGAGCTAAAATAATTTGACCACAAATTCAGATAAACTTGCTAACAACCTGGACCAATTCAGCTTCCTAAAATGCAGCTAATAGAAAGTGATTAATTCTGACAATAATTCAGAAAACATAAAACAAACTGAAATAACTTAAACTCCAACGACTAGTGCATGCTTGATCACTTCATTCAACATTTATTAAGATACCCTCATAACTAGGTTGGAAAAAAATGGTCTTCTTATGACTTGGTTTTCCACAAATTTTAAGAGTTGTCCAACCTTTTGAAATATGCTATCATCTCGGCTATTGCTGTAACAACATTAAATTTTAGAGTATTGATTTGTTTTTTTGATTGAACAATTTTTGTGGTAACAGTATTGACTCTTGAGAGATGGTACAAGATAATTCGGATATGTCACAGTTTATAGCTATTATGCGTATAGGTGATGATGATATTGCATGCATGACATACATTTGATTAATTGCTTTGTGTCAACCCATAGTCATTATTTTCTGTAATATTATAAAATGAAACAGTGACTAAATGACTGCTACTTTTTATTGTATCCTGATTGATATGTTACAATGCTGCTATGATTGTTATTGAAACAAATGTAGAATGATTCAGTCAACGCTTTGTTTACATTTATGATAGGTGATTCGATTTACAGGATGCAGATTTCATTCATCAAACCGACCGTTAGGGAGGTTTGCTTACTGTCACTGACAAAAATCAATTTTTCTGAAGCCAAAAAAACGTGGATCTTGTCTCATCGCGGTTTCTCTAAAAACGTGGATCTTGTCTCATCGCGGTTTCTCTAAAACCGTGGATCTTGTCTCATCGCGGTTCTCCTAAACTTTCTCCTTTTATTTCACACATCAAAGATTTCAAATTCAAATCTATTATGATTTTCAAATTCTAAAATTTCAATTTCAAATCGACAATTTTGAATGCTTTGATTAATATTTAAATTTAAAATTCATATTTTCAGATTCAAATCTCAATTTATTCTTTTCCAACATATTATCACTTAATGTTTAAGTAATATTAACAAAAATTTTAAATGTATATTTCTTATCAAAGTTATACAATCGAACGGTCGGTTTCTCCACCGTTGTGCGGTTATACTAGTACTAGGTATATTTCTAGTACTAAAAAATTGTAAATCGAGTGTTGTTTTGTATTAGTTGCATGGGGTATATTTCTAGTACTAAAAAATTGTAGATCGAGTGTTGTTGTGTATTAGATGCATGGCTCTGTAGTTGCGGGTGAGTTGGTGCCAGACGGGCAAGTCAATTTTTTTTAATGCTTATTGGGTCCGATCCTTGATCCTGTTGTTCTGGGTCTCTATGGGTTAGTATTTTCCTCAACTGTTTGGATCAGTTTTTTGGATTTTGGGCAAAATCACCTGCCCTACTTGAACACTTTTGTGGAAAAAATTAAGAATTTGAGACAACTATTTGTGTGTTATATGTAGCCACAATACTGCTGAAACTGCGCATCTTTGTGGATTAGTTTAACTTTTTGTTGACTGACATGAGTCATGGAAAGGGAAAAAACTGAAAGCATGCTTTATTTTTAGTATTAAAACATGTGTTTTATATGTTATCATGAGAAATACTACCACCACTGCCCCTTGGGGATAGTGCTATAGTATTTGCCCTTCCATTGGTGGTTACCGGTATGTCCAACAAAGAAAATTTGTAAAAATTAGTTACTGTACCATGGAACCCACCGATTTCAGTCAATGGAAGGCAAGTACAACAATACTCTCTTAAAAGGAGAGTGGTGATGTTATTTGTCATGTTATCATATATTTTGTTTGACGGGAGTAATCACAGTAAAAGTTAGTTCTGATTTTAGTATTGCCATTTTTATGACATTTCAACCATGGATATCAGCCAGAAGCACATAGTTGAAACAAAAGGCACTTGTAACATACTGATAATAAGTAATAGCAAGTGAACTAACAATCCGATTTCTGAATTCCTAGTGGCAATGTAATCCAAGTATTTGTCGATAATATATAAGCTTCTGTAATGAACTATTTATTAGCTTTTCATACAGAAAAATTACATGATCATTATATTCACTATATATGCTGCTGCATATTTATCCAGATCAAGAGTATGATCTGAACCTGGATGGTCTACTGTATTGGAAATACAGAACTAACGCAATGTTACTTCTCTGATGTAGTTATGTTTCAATACAAAGCAAGGCGATTATGTACTTGTTACTGGGCCTTTTCATATAAGCCCAGTTCTACACAATTGTATTTATATAGCCTTGTAATACTCTGCAATGTATTATTCAGTTGAGAAAAGAAAATCAATACAAAATTTTCTGTTCAATATCTTCTCACTACAAATTACAAATATCGATCATCATTCTTGATCAAATTACACTCAGTGAAGGATTTCAACATGGTATCAGAGCATTTCTAAGCCTAACGGCAATCTTGAAACATTAACACCATCAGAAATCATCATTTGGTGAAAACAATTTTCAAGTATCTCATCAGAATATCCATTCATCATCTGAGATCATAGGAAACTCAAGGCTACAACTCAAGAAAAACAAAAGAGATGCCATGCCTAGCAAAGAAACTGGCTGCACCACTTTATAAAAACCAAGAAAAGCCTTGAATTCATCACAAGAAAAGGAATCATCACAAAATTCATCAAATATCAAGAGACAGCACCATACCAGAAAAACCCATCATCAGATTCAATCATTTGGGTTAGTGGTTGAACTTACCTGATATTTTAGTGAATTTTCAGATCAATTCTTGTGTGGCTTCTCCTTCTCTCTCTCTGTTAAACCCACAAACAGCAGTTCTTGAATCAAGACTGCACTAATCCTTCCTTCATTTCAACTTTCTGTTTCTTGCTTCATGGCCAATAGCTCAGCAACATCATCATCTTCTGATTTTGATCAAACTGCCACAGAAAATCTGATCAAAACCATAGTTAGCCCACAGAGCCAACTTGTCACAGTTCATCTGGAAGAAGATAACTATCTTCTGTGGAAAGCACAGGTTGAAACTGCGGTCAGGGGATATGGACTTGAAGATTTTCTCAATGGGACTGTCAGAATTCCACCAAGATTCATCACTAGTTCAGAAAACACAACAGTTAATAACCCAGAATTCACAAAATATCAAAGACAAGATAGTTTAATCTGTTCTTGGCTACTCTCATCCATAAGTATAAAACTACTACCACAAGTGATTGGCAGTAAAACTGCAAATGGTGTATGGACAACAGCTGAGAGAATCTTCAACTCTCAGTCAGCAGCCAAGGTGATGCATCACAAAAGACAACTTCATAGTATCAGAAAAGAAAACATCACAATGGGTGAATATCTTGCTAAAATCAAAACAACATGTGATCTTCTTGAGGCAGCAGGTCAAAAAGTGCCATCAACTGAACAAGTACTAATCATGTTAAGTGGTTTAAGTGAAGAATATGAAGCAGTTGTTGCAGTTATATCATCTCAAAGAACAACACCAACTCTAGAGGATGTACATGCTATACTACTTGCTCACGAAGGTAGACTTGAATTCAAGAAACCTACAGATCCTGACATAACAGTCAACTATGCAGTGGGGCACAGAGGCAGGAATCAATATAACTACAATAACAATAAAGGCAATCCACCTACCAGAGGTAGAGGCAGAGGCTGATACAATAACAACAATAGGCCAAAGTGTCAAATATGTGAGAAAATTGGTCACATTGCCCCAAAATGCTACTTCAGACTCAATATGAACTATACACCAGGTCAAAGTTCAAGCAATTAGAGAAATGGGAGTGCAAACATTGCCCAAATACAACAGGACATAAACAGTCAATCAAGTAGTAACAGGGCAAATAATCAGAATGACATTAACAAATCAGATCACACAATAGATGAAACCTGGTACCCTGACTCTGGTGCAATCAACCACATTACTAACAACCTGGAGAATCTAAATCTAGGAAACAAGGAGTACAAAGGTAATAAAACCATACACATGGGTAATGGTGAGGCAGTAAAGATCACACACACTGGTATTGCTTGCATCAAAGGTGAAAGAAAACTATATCTCAACAATCTTTTAATGGTTCCACAGATAAAGAAAAATTTATTAAGTGTATCACAATTTGCAAGTGATAACAATGTATATTTTGAATTCTACCCTAAATACTGCCTTGTTAGAGACATACTAACAAAGAAAATTTTATTGCAGGGTGAAGCAGTGAAGGGTCTGTATAGGTTTAATCTTGTTGATTCAAGGAAAACAAACTCTGACAAATATGTTGAGATGTGTAATTTTTCTGAATTTGCTCAAAGTGAAAAGAAACTGAGCAACTTTGATATATGGCATTATAAGCTAGGTCACCCAAGTGCAAATACTGTAAGAAAAGTATTATCAGAAAATAAAATCTCTTTTGATGTTACTCTTCCCTACATCTGTACATTTTGTCAAATGGGTAAGAGTCACAAATTATCATTTTCAGATTCCATGACACAATATGACAAACCACTAATGTTAGTTGCTACTGATCTATGGGGTCCATCTCCAATTTACTCTGACTATGGATACAAATACTATATATCATTTGTTGATGCATGCACAAGATATACTTGGGTGTATTTTCTGAAAACCAAAAATGAAGCACCCCAAATCATCATACACTTTATCACACAAGTTGAAAAACAAACCAACCATCAGATTAAAGTTTTACAAACTGATGGTGGTGGAGAATTCAAAACTCTCAATGACTACTTTAGTAAAAAGGGCATTGTTCATAGAATAACATGCCCCTACACTTCTGAAAAAAATGGTCTCGTGGAGAGAAAACACAGGCACATTGTGGAGTCAGGGTTAACATTACTTGCTCAGGCAAAATTACCTATGAAATTTTGGCCTGAATCATTTAGTACTGCAGTGTACCTGATAAACAGGCTACCAACCAAAGTACTAAATGATAAAAGCCCAATGGAAAAGTTATTCAACATAAAACCTGACTACCACCTTCTGAAAACCTTTGGATGCTTGTGTTTTCCCTACACCAGACCATACAACACACACAAGTTGAACTTTAGATCAACTCCATGTACATTTCTTGGTTATGCATCAAATCAAAAGGGATACAAGTGTATTGATGGAAATGGCAAAATATTCATAAGTAGACATGTAGTCTTTAATGAGCATGTTTATCCCTACGCTGATATTAGTATCAAGACAACAGGCAAAGTGTATAATCCAAATTCATCAATACCATCCATACCTGTACACCCATCAGAATGGACTCAGGCAACAACTGAAGATAACTCAGTAAGCTCTGCACCACAACACACAATGTCTACTCAACCAGGTCAGGCAGAGCCAACTGACTTACCTGAAGAAGAGCCAAATTCAACACAAAATATGAGTCAATGTGAATCAAGCACTCAGAATGATGAATCAGGAAACAACTCAAGTCAAGACAATGAAGTATCACACAATGAAGGCAGAATCACAACTGGACATCATATGATTACCAGATCTAAGAGTGGAATTTTTAAACCCAAAGTATACTCAACCATCATATCAGAGGAACCAGAAACATTTGATCAAGCAGTCAAAAATAAGCAATGGAGAACAGCAATGGATGATGAATACAATGCCCTCATCAAAAATAAAACATGGAATCTAGTTCCTCTACCAAAAGACAAAAATGTCATAGGATGCAAGTGGACATACAAGTTAAAAAGGAAACCAGATGGCACTATTGACAGACATAAAGCAAGACTGGTGGCTAAAGGATACACACAGGAGCATGGATTTGACTTTAATGAAACCTTTTCACCAGTAATAAAGCCAACAACTATAAGAATCATTCTCACAATAGCTATCCACAATGACTGGCAAATCAGACAATTGGATGTAAACAATGCCTTCCTCAATGGAGAACTAAAGGAGGAAGTATATATGCATCAACCACTAGGGTATCAACATAATAGAAATCTTGTGTGCAGGTTAAACAAGGCCATATATGGTCTCAAGCAAGCACCAAGAGTGTGGTTTGATAAGTTAAAAGCCACCTTATATAACACGGGGTTTCAATCCACAAAGTCAGACAATTCATTATTTACAAAAATTGATGATACAGTCATAATTTATATACTCATTTATGTTGATGATCTAATTGTTACAGGTAACAATGATGCAGAAATCAACAAAATCACACTGCATCTTGACAGAGAATTCTCAATTAAGAATCTAGGAAACATAAATTACTTCCTGGGTATAGAGGTTAAGCAAACATCACATTCAGAAGTCATGTTGTGCCAAACTAAATATATCAAGGAATTACTACACAAAGCAAAAATGACAAATGCAAATCCTCAACCAACTCCAATGATAGGGAGTCAACACTTGTCTAAAAACAGGGGAGAAGTCATATTTAATGATAAACAGTATAGGAGTCTAGTTGGGGCATTACAATATGTCACCATAACTAGACCAGATGTGTCATACAGTGTTAACAAAGTTTGTCAATTCATGCAGAGACCATTGGACCAACACTGGAAAGCAGTCAAGAGAATATTACGATACTTAAAAGGAACACTGGACTATGGAATTTCACTGAACAAAGGAAAACACCTTAATATAATTGGTTATGCAGATGCCGATTAGGCGACAGATCTTGATGACAGAAGATCGACCACAGGCTACTGCATCTACTTAGGTGGAAATCCAGTTTCCTGGTGCTCAAAGAAACAAAATACAATATCTAAATCTAGCACTGAAGCAAAATATCGAAGTGTGGCAAGTGCAACAGCGGAAGTCATGTGGATACAGTCACTTATGCATGAGCTACAGATTAATACAAATGGCAAACCAACAGTATGGTGTGATAACTTAAGCACGGTATACCTCTCAGAAAATCCAGTGCTTCACTCAAGAACAAAGCATATAGAAATAGATCTATACTTCGTAAGAGAACAAATTCAAAAGGGAAAGCTACAAGTTAGTCACATACCAGCCGCTTACCAAATCGCAGATATCTTAACCAAGCCGCTTACCGCAAGGAATTTTACTCGATTTCGAGAAGAACTGAAGGTAAGAAGGAACATCACTACATCTGATGAGAAACAGGACAACAACCTCAACAATAAGTCGAGATGATGCTCTGAAGCTGAAGCCAAAAGCCTAATCTATAATCTTTCTCTTTGCTTTGAATGTTTTCATCATGCGGGGGCAAAGAGATTTGGAGCCCTAACCCTAATCGCTTTGAGGGGGGATATTGGAAATACAGAACTAACGCAATGTTACTTCTCTGATGTAGTTATGTTTCAATACAAAGCAAAGCGATTATGTACTTGTTACTGGGCCTTTTCATATAAGCCCAGTTCTACACAATTGTATTTATATAGCCTTGTAATACTCTGCAATGTATTATTCAGTTGAGAAAAGAAAATCAATACAAAATTTTCTGTTCAATATCTTCTCATTACAAATTACAAATATCGATCATCATTCTTGATCAAATTACACTCAGTGAAGGATTTCAACATACTGAACAGAGAGGAATTTTCAGAGTTCGTAAGGAAACTAACAGCTGATGTGCTAACTCAAATTAGCAGCAATTTGATAATTGCATTGATTGTAGCTCCCACAGTGGCATTGGTCACAAAAAGTGCAACTGAGGGAGTACCTGGTGTGGGTAAAGTGGTCCATAAAATTCCAAACTCTATCTATGCATCCATTGTGACTCTTGGAGTAGTGATGATTCAAAAGTCTAGTGAGGGGTGTTAATGAGCAAGCTTGTGTCCACAATAGTACAACTAGTGGATATATATATACACACACACACACATACATACATATATACATATATGATGTGCAGTCATAATTTAGTAATGGTATGCATTTGTGAACAAATTAACTATTTTATCAATAGTTGTAACTATTATATCATTTGTGACCATTTCCAAATAGTTTAAGGCTTGTCCGTTTTATAGGAAAATCTCACGCAACTTTCTCGGGACATCTTACCCATTTGAAATATTTCAAAATTATGTGCAAAAACAAACTACTTTGTCCTTGTGATGTTGCAGACATTTTTCAGCGTTATCTTTTTTAATAATATTTGAATATGTCAATGAATATAGGTGTGATCGTTGTTGATTATTATGCCATTATTACTTGACTGGCACCGCGGTCATGTTATTGATGCACAAAATTTTCCACTTTATCGTGAACATTTATGATGGTTAAGCATGCTTCTAATTCTCAATCTTTTTACACGTGTTGCCCACTATATGCATTAGATAAATATGGGTATGACTTTTTATTACGAACTAATTTTTTTGTTTAAACATGAAGATCGTATATTGTTAGTGTACACATTATTTCTTTAATTTAAATCACATAAACTGCATATTGTATTGTTAGATGTTGTATAGGAGAAATCATGCACAATTGGTATGATTCACATGGTTATCAAAATCTGTAACTGTTATCATAACCGTTCTACTAATATGTAATAATTGTATGAACAATTATGTATGATTCAATCGTTAATGATTCAACCATAGTAACCATAGTTAAATCAATTGGATATAAAATCATATATTAAGGGTTGTGATAAGGAGTGCTCATTGGATACAGGTTAACGACCACTATTTAAAAAAAATATTGATCAATTAAAAGATAAAATATTAATAATCACAAGTCCAAAGTAACCCTTATTAATCATGCAACTGATTATGTAAGAATATAGAAATTAGAAGAGCTATCAAGTAATTATGCAACCTTAGGGGCCTCAAGTCAATAATTCTCTTATAATAAAAAAACTGATGTTATCTTCAAATCAAAATCTTTTGGTTCTTAATAAATAGGAGTATTAGAGAAGTGTGTTAAGTCTAAACCTTGTTTAATAACCAATTGAGAGAAGATAGTCGCTCTCTTGGGAAACTACTGAACTTAATCACTTGCTAAGCACTCAACAGATTTTTATTGTGTCCTATAGAGGTACTCAAGTAGGATCAGCAATTGATTCTATGTTGCATCACAATTGGTTCAATTACGTTAATTAGTAGTACAAATAAGGGCTATCAATAGATATCCCAAAAAAATCCGAAATCCACTGTATCAGAAAATTGAAAAGAATATCTGAAATTTGAAAGACTGATATAGATACGATAAAGACACAATAGTATGTATATCCAAAAGTTATCCATTTGAATTTCATCAAAATACTTATTAAGATTATGTATATTTTAGTGCATTAAATAATTGACATTTATCGTTTTGTTAGGGTAATAATTCATATTGTGTGTGTATAAATAAATATCAGATGTTTAAAATTGACTTTTATCATCATATTTTTTATTACTTATATTATATCTGCATTATTATTGAAAAGGATTTATGAAAGGCATAAAAGTTTATGCTAATTTTTTGAGTTTAGCAATTATGAGCGGTAAAAAAAATTCGATATTCGTCCGTATCTACGGATATGGATGTGTGATATCGAAAAAATATTTTGGATATGGACGTAGATATAACACTATTTTGTTGAGGCTTAGAAGCCCTTGAATGTTAAAATTTACTGTTGTCGCTTGTTAGGACAACTAAGTTATCTTCGAGTGTAAGCATCGCCCTAAGGCGCTCAATCATCTCAGTGGTTGCACTAAGAAAATGAGATGTTACTAAGATGATAATGGTAAAATGAATCGATACTGTATAATTGGTAGATATGAAAGCATAAATATATTGCTAAAAAAACAAGTCATAGTATTAAAAAAGCATCGTCTTATTCAGAGCATCCAAAACTTGTATTATCTCCATCTTGAAGGTCGAAGTTAAAACTAAATTTGTTTGGGTATTCGAATTGAAATAAAGTCACTGAGATTTGCAATTCTTCCAGTTTAAGGGATTCAAGGCATTCCTGGTTACCATAAGAAGCAAGGTTGATTCTATTTGAACCCCTTGCTTTGTTGAGTAAACCCCACAATTCAAAAAAAGCTTAAACCTGTATTTTTATTGAGCAAACCTAAATTATTCTCAGCCTTTTACCTTTATAGCCTCAAGTAGCGAGGGGTGTGCGTAGATGTGTAATCTATCTCAAAATTGCAGTGCGAGATAACAAAGCTGGTCTTGCATGTGCCGTGCATGGTTGGTGTACACGCTACAATATTGCTGCAAGATTATACTATTAATCTCTCACCTAATACTCTATCTCGTTGAGGATCGGAAACCCTTTAAATTTAAAATTTACCACTGTATCTTGTTAGAACATAACTAGTTTATCTTTGGGTGTAAGCATCGCCCTAAGGCGCTCAGTCTTCTCAGTTGCTACACTAAGAAAATGGGATGTTACTAAGATGATAATGGTAAAATGATGCCGTATAATTGGTAAATATGAAAGCATAAATATATTGCCCAAAAAAATAGCATCTTATTCAGAGCATCCATAAACATTTATTCTCAAGCATGTGATTTAGACGTCTATAGTAGTTCTTGAGAAATAAAAAAGATCATTTAGATCATCAGATAAACCTAAATTACTTCCAGAACTTTTATTATCTCCATCTTGAAGGTCGAAGTTAAAACTGAGTTTATTTATGGTTTTAGGTATTGGAATTGAATTAAAGCCGAGGTTTGCGATCCAGGCATTCCTGTTTAATGCCAACATCTCCTTAAGAAGACATGCTAATTCTATTTGAACCACTTGATTTTAACCCACACAATTAAGAAAATACCTAAATTACTTCCAACACTTTTTTATTTCCATCTTGAAGGTCGAAGTTAAAACTGAGTTTATCTACGCTTTCAGGTATTGGAATTGAATTAAAGCCGAGATTTGCGATCCTTCCACTTTAAGGGATTCAAGGCATTCCTATTTAATGCCAACATCTCCTTAAGAAGCCAGGCTAATTCAATTTAAACCACTTGATTTGTTAAGTAACCCACACAATTCAGAAAATACCCTTAAACCTATTTTTTTATCGAGTAAGACCAAATTATTCTCAGCTTTTCCCTTTACAACCTCAAGTAGTCGGGGGTGTGCGTGGATGTGTGATCTACCTCGTAGTTGTGATGCAAGATAACCAAGCTAGTCTCGCATGTGCCCTGCGTGGTTGGTGTACAAACTACACACTATTACTATGAGATTATACTATAAGTTTCTCACTTGATCCTTCAGGACTTGAGCAATTTCAAACTTAAAAAAAAGTTCAGAACAATGCTAATTCTCTCACCCGATCCTATTCCGATTCATATAAATTCACATTACATCATCAACATCTATCAAATCAATCTAAATATCTGAGATTTTAGCTTAAACTGGAGTGGACGACTTAATGGTTGGGAGATTTTGGCTATAATATGAGAAGGAATGGAGAAAGAAGATAAATGAGTATGTAAATCTAAAAGGGCAGTTTTGTCATAGAAATTTTTACAAATTAAGGGGGCCTACTTGGAAAGTCCTTGCGTGTGAAATTTTTTTTCCAAGAAGCAATCCCAGAGGCATTTGTACAAGTTAATAAAAGATTGGGTGTTACGACTGACATTTTCGATTCTCAAAAGTCGACGCCACTACATCTTCAAGTGCCAGAAAGACAGATTGTTGAGATGTAGAAAAAGAAAAGACAGAATATAATCTCACATTGTGACGAGCAATATATAATATACAATAGATCTTTGGAAAATGAAAGTTATTATACATACATCAACCAAAGTAAATTAATCTATCATCGGTCTGGACAGTTACAGTGACCTGTCCCCAAAAATGTTGATAAATACGTAATAACCAATGTAACGGAAATAAAAGATACGTGAATACATCTTGGCGGCATCCAACTCGTCCCTTGAAGCTCTGAAGCATCCATAACTAAATCTGAAATATACTCGGGCTGACCTGAACATTATAAAAAAATAATGTCCGGATCAGTCTGGTAAACCAGCATGAGAACCACAAATCATATGGATGCTTTTATCAAATTTGGCTGATTTATATCGAAGTTTTTCTAGACTTGGCGGAAAGCCGTTCCCATTCAATCTCAATCAAATTTGGCTGATTTACATCGAAGTTTTTGTAGACTTGGCGGAAAGCCGTTCACTGGCAAGGAAACCGTTATCGAAGCGCAAGCCTGGATTCGATCATGCGAAAAGATTTTCAAGGGACTAAAATTAAAAGATGATCAGATGCGATTGATAGCTTCTTGGCAACTCCAGGAAGACGCTTTAGTTTGGTGGGAAGCGGTTACATTGGATGAGTCGGGGGATGAATTTACTTGGAGTCATTTCAAGGAAGTATTCGAGCAGCGATATATGCCGTCTGCAGGTATCTCTAGAGTGTACCAAGAGTTCATGGATGTGAAGCAAGGAAGCTTATCATTTGAAGATTACTTAAATAAATTCAACGAATTATCCCGATTTGGTCCAGAATTGGTTAATACACCGTTAAAGAAGAATGAAAAGTTTATTTGGGGAATAAACCAGGAGTTTCAGGAAAGGATGACTACTCACGTTAAGGAATCTTTTTCTGAATTAGTTTATATGGGCTATAGATATGATACTCTGGATAAGCAAGTAGATCCGGAGGAAAATGGAGATACAAATAATCGAAATTAGAGGAAAAAGAAGTTTGGTGGAAAGAAACCGAGGAAAGATAAAGGATAGAAGGATATACAAAATCAAAAGGTGAAAGACGTTACTTGTTTCAACTGCTTGGAGAAAGGTCATTACTTGAACAAATATAAGAATCCCAGGAAATAAGGACTGAGACAACCATTTATGAAGCCAGAACAGGAATGTAGGAAATGTTGTTACTGCCACAAGCCGGGACATAGGATCATGAATTGCCCAGCATTGAATCAAGTTCAAGCAGCGTGGGCCTGTGAAATCAAAGGTGATTTTTCAACCTTGAAAGTTAGTTAAGGAAAAGAAAATTTATAAGGTAACTATCTCGTTTACGATTAAATTGTTCGAATTTTGCTCGGCACGAGAACTACCCTTAGTTTTATTTCTTAACAAATCATAAATGAGTTAAATTTTGAATTTGAAATCGAAATCAAATCTATTTTTGTCTATTTCATTGGGTTTCGATAGGATCTACGAACGGTTAGTTATCCCTTCGAACTAACCAATACCCCTGTATACTTCATGGATCAGATAACCCAATTGGTTTGTAATTGATTGAGTTGTCATCACATCTATTGTTGATATTCTGATTTGGTAAGCCAAATGCATAATTGATATTCGGTTTGATTTGGAAAGATATTTCTCTATCTTTCATCTATCTTAGTTGTCTCCTTGGCAAATTTCGAGGACAAAATTTCTTAAGAGGGGGAATCTGTAATGATCTCGATTTAAAAACGAATTTAATTTTGAAATTAAATTTAATATTTGGGTTAAATTATTTATTTATTTGAATTTTTCAAATTAATAAGAGATATATATTTATTAGCTTTAAAATTTTATTTAAAACTCAAAATAAATGTTTCCAATTGAATTAGACTGTAAACAAAATTTTGTTTTGGAAATTCAAAATGAATTTTCTTTGAAAGGTTATACTTGGAAAAATAAAATATGTATGATTATTTATTTAATGTATAAATTGTGTCTTAATTCATTTTCTTTAAAAATTTATTATCCTAACAATATTGAAAATAAGTAAAGTATAGAATAAAATGTATACTTGATAGTTAAACCATAAATAGAAATAAAATTCGAGAATTTATGTTAATAATAAAATTTTATGGTTATAAGGCAACATAAACTCAAACTATAAGATAATAACAAATTGTACATACAAAATAAAAATATGTATGTGTAGATATACAAGACAATTAGTTTGTGAGTTAAATGAATGTTAAATTTAACAAATAAATAAAGTGAGGACAAGTAAGATAAGCATATACACATAGAAATAAAAGACAAAGAAAAGATAAAAATATATATAAAAGCTTGTCAAAGAAGACACTAGTATAAACTAAGAAAGTAATAAACAATGCAAACCTGTAAGTACATACATAATTACACAGCATAGGTTGTAAACAAGAAAGGACTCTTGCATTTAATACCCAAGCACAAAACAATCTTCTCAGCCGAGATTTAGTTTATAAAATATCTTTAGTCAATAATAAAAAATAAAAAAATCCCTGACCTTGTTGTACAAAATACTATCACCTGTAAACTTTCTTTTATATATCAGCCTTCCACGTCTTATTTCGTTCATCAACACTGAAGCAAGCATTCCAGAATATAAACATCATTATATTTATAAACTTAAACAACAGTTTTTCAAAACCAAAAAAAAAAAAAGAAACAGAAAAGAAAAGAAAAAAGGGGATCAAGAACCTGAATGAAGCATGAAGTAATCAGAACTAAATCAAAGAGCAACTTGACTCCAACAAATATCAAGTTCAGATAAATATATCAAAGTAATAGATCAACCCAGCTATCAGATTCAAAAGAACAACTTCTTGATCATTTTCAAGATTCAAACAAATAAATTCCAGGTTTTTGCTTTTACATGCCAGGTGAGCAAATATTTCTACCCTGAAATTTCTTTTTGTGTTAATGCATGTGAGTAAACTTTTTAATTAAAGTTTTAAGTAGATAAATAATGGATTGCTTGTGAAATTTATCTGTGGTAATTATTTTGTATATATGTTTAGAAATAAGTTTCCGTTCATCTAGAAGAGTGTATATGCCTATGTATGTTGTTTCCTCTGTTCCTGTTACAGAACTTTCAAGTTTTAAACCCAAAAGATTCATCTTCTTCTTCACTGATTTCCTATAGGTTCTGTTTCCAATCATAATAGGTTCGTTTAAACTTAAATTAAGGCCTAGAGTTTGTCTTAGGCTTGATATTAAAATATTGACTCTGTAAATTTGATTATACAGTAAAAAGTTAATTTTAGGATAAATTCGAATATTGTTAAATATTGATTCGATTATATTGTTTGAATCAACAATCAAAAACAAGATTTTTAAAATAAAAATGGCGATTTTTCGTGAAATATTTTGAGTGCAGTTCCAAGTTGAACCGGAAATGCATTTCCAGCCATTGCCATCAATCAAGTAATCGTTGAGTGTTAGGATTTTGCTTGAGCTTGCTGGACCATTGTTGAAGTTGGGAAAAATGTTTGATAATTTTTCTACTGAAGGAGATGATGGGACGAAGCGTTTTTAGGGTTTGAGCGTTCAATTTTGTTGGCGACGTTCGCGAGGCAATTGGGGAGGCTAGGGGAAATCGGAGGCCATCGCACCGGTGGTGATAGATGCGTGGTGGATTGAAGTACCCTTGGCTAGAGGGGCACGGGTTCCGGTGGCCGGTAGTGGCGGGGCGGAGGAGTTTTTCAAAGGAGTATGTGGTTCCAGGAAATGGTAACTTGTTCGAAGAAGCTCGATTTTGATTTCAACTGATTTCGTGTTTGTGGGTGATTGATTCGTCTCTAATGATCATGGGTGAGCTTCTGGTGGCCTCGGCGATGGTCGTAGGAGATCGACGTGGCTATGTACGTATACGTGCACTCGTGTATTTATCTGGAAATGTGGAGTTTGGGGAAGATGAAGGCATCGTCTCAGGGTTTGACTCGACGCAGTTGTAAGGAATTCTCGAAGTATTTGGGTTTTCCAATTTTTTTCGAAGCTGATCTCGTGCGAATCTGTGTGGGGCTCGTGAAATTTTGATTCTTGCTCGAAGAAAGCATCGAGTCGCTCTGAGCACAACAGGTTTGGAAAAAGTATATGTACCATTTTTAAGTGTCCAGATTTTAAAAGCAAAGAAATCCAAGTTTTAAAAGTAAAAGAAAAATCTTAGCAACCTTTCAAACTCAAATTTATAAACAAGTTTTCTTTGGAAAATAATAAGTATTTCAGGGTTTGATTTTTAAGTCAAAAATTGTTTTGGGTTTTAAGCAATTATATTGGTAATTAAATCTTTAAGTATTTTCACAAGGATAATAGAGTAATGTAATTGAGCAAGTGATAAAGTAAGGTAAATGGTTTACATTTAATTTAAGTTATTTTTATTAAATTGCTTAATTAAGAAGTTAATTAAAAGATAAGAATGTTTTGATTATGGATCAACTTAAAGGTTGAATTATTTGTTAATAATAATTTTATTTAAAAGTTATAATTAAGTAATCAGTTAAGATAAGAATTTATCTTGACTAATTTAAGATTAATTAATCAATTGAGGATAATAAATTATAATTAAGATTTAATTAATTACAATTAAAGGTTAATTAATTTGGATAATTAATTAAGAAACGATTTAATTAATGAAGGTGATTAAGACTAAATCAATTGTAATTAATAAATTTAATCATTGATTTAAGACTACTAATGAAAGTTATTATGTGGGTAATAAATTTAAAACCACACAATTTATTCATCTTGGCTGTAGATGTTTGATCGCTATTGAATGCTATGTGACGGATTGATATATTTGATACGTGACGTAACGCTTTGTGATTCTTTGTGCTGAGCTGATTTATCTATGGTTAATATACTATTGTATGAATATGAAAAACACTTTGACCCGTAAAGCGGCATTTGAATTTCGATGCGACAGGGAGTCGGATTTCATTTGGTTATCCGAAACCCCACATCGAATTGTAATGATGAATCTTTGTGATTGATAAGTTTATTTTATCTGTGAAACTATGAATGAAGATAAGCGTTATTGATTATATCGCTTATCGATATTGATATCTCTGTAATGATTGATGTTGTGCACTATTGTGTAAAACCCCTGGACCACACTCATACACACACAAATATAGATTTCACGTGGAAACCGGCTAAGTCACAGATCTTTAAATAAGTTTTGAATTTGAATTTTTAAATTCAAATAGTTTTGGAAATAAATTAAGTTTAATGTGAAAAGCTTTTGAAAAGGTATTTTAAGGATGAAAGTTATTTTGAATAACTAATAGAGATTTGGAATTTGAATAATTCGATTTAAATTGGAATTCAAAAATCTGAAATTGAATTATATATTTGGTATTTATAATATTAAAAAGGATTATACAAGCTTATATGGGTCTTTAACCATTTTTAAAATATTGTTGTGAGAATTTGAATTAACCCAAAGATTTTAACTTGCATAAATGTGATCGAATTTTTCCAAAACAAAAACTGTTTGTTTTCAAATAACAAAAGCTTTCATATGAGTAATGAACTTCCAATTTATATTAAAAGGATTTCAAGTTTGAATTGAAAATAATTTTCCAAATTATGAATGAATCTTTGGAAACGAGTTTTGAAAGCTATGAGATAAATCTTTGATTTAAAGATTTAAATAAATTAATCCAATTGAAATGGTAATTGATTTAAACCATTGGAAAGAAAGTTTTGAATTATTAAGTTGTGACTTAATTGAAATTCCATATCCATATGTTTTTAAATATTACGCTCATTATTTGGTTTAGCCGGGGAGGACCTTTGTGTCATATAACCCATTCCGAATAGTGATACGTCGTTATGGATAGCATTTGAAGACCGGTGGTGAAGACCGGGTATTTGCGAGAGCGGTAGGATGACCTATCGATTGTCTCTGCACTAAGTAGCTACGGTATAGAGATTCCCTAGGTGATGGGAAGTCCGATCAGGATTGTGAATACCCGGATTGCAAGGACTTCTTTGGAAGTGCCTTCGGTTCTGTTCGAACCCAGAACAGACTTGTATGGATGGTATGTCTGACATTACATTTTGAGATATAAAGAAGATTTCTTTCAAATACATATCTGTTGGTGACGGAGAATTTATTCTCTTAGTTTAACACCCTTCTCTAAGACGTACAAGCTCAGAGGTTATGTAGTTGAAGGTTATCAATAATATATTCCCAACTTGGTAATGTGGCATGCTGAGTGCTGCTGATCATTTGTTGATCGAAGCAAGGCTTTGTGAAAAGCGTAGCTTTGTGGATGAGACTGCATCAGGACCTCACACCTCGAAATGGTCGAAAAGGAAAGATGCAGCAAGGTTTCAGGGATCGTGTCTCTAGGGTATGTCCATTTCTTCTGGATAGAGGTGGTATCATGGTATGGAGCCTAGATATTTAACCTATGTGGTTACTGCAAATACATTACTTTGTGGTTTTTGGTATCGAGCGCTCGGATAAAGGTTTGTTACGACCGGGGATGGAATATCTGAGGTGATACTCTCGGGCAGGTGGTACACCAGCCTTGTGTTGGTAGAGAACTGAGGGATGGTTGTCGGGGACGTCCTTCCAGAGGCGTTCCATTTCGGTATGGGAAGTTCCTTAGCCTGACCATTTGTTGGAAAAATCCAAAGAAACAATATGAGCCTTGTACGGTTTTAGTTGTATTACCTGCCATTCACTTATGGTGGCGCCCCACTATTTGAATGGTAGCTATAGTCGGCATAGTTCGGAAAGTCTATGCTGGCTAAGATTTGTATTCTACTTTCGAAATGCTTTTCTGCACTTTGCACTTATAGTAATAATATCAAAGAAATTCGCGTATCAAGCATATTTGACTATCATAAGGAGAAATCTTCTCTAATTCTGCGTTTGCATTGTGTGTGTGGCGGGAGGCCTTATGGTAGTTCCATTTTTGAAAAGCATTGCGGTTATCAAATTTAAATCTTTTGATTGTTTTTAAAGACAAACTGTTTTTGTTTGCTCATACCAGTCCCACGACTGACCTGGAGTTTATTGTTCCCTTCCTAAACTCTAGGTGTCCACTATTTTCCACACGGGCAGTCTAGAGTTGGGTTTTTCAGATAGTTGGGTTTAGTAGATTATCTGGAGCTAGTCCAGACTTTTGACCACAACTGTACTTGCTTATCTCTGTGCAACCTTGATGGTGGATCGAGCTAGGAGTTTTGGAGCTTTTGGATCAGAGTTGCAGTATTGGATTTTGTGAAGACTTATCTCATATTGTATCGTGTTCCGCTGTATTCTGTATTGTATATTCTCTGATGTTGATGATTATCATTGTATCAAATTGATGTATCGGATATTGTATTCATGTTGTATCAGAGATATCATCTTGTTGTTCCGCTGTGTTATTTATCATATAATGGTGTTGCAAGCTCCCACGATACGAATTTGATGTTGTTTGTCGAACATCGAGTTCGGGTCGTGACACTCCTGCTGCATCTCCTCTGTTTTAATCATTTCCGAGTGTGAGGCTTAAGGCGCTGTTTTACCTTGTAAGCAAATCCCACTTGGAATGCTAATACTCCCTCCAAGCAACAATGCATTTCCAGCATTAATCCATACAAGTTTTTTAGGATATGAACAAAATGAAGACATGCTTCTATTACATCCTCAGGATTAGCAGCAAATAGTCATTGCACTTCAAAGAACTTCGTCTTCGATTTCCATCATCTTCAAGATGTCTTCAATTCGAACGCTTATGCTTATTCAAAGTGGTTTTTAGACAACTCATACTTATTTGATTCCGGTCTCTCCGAACTAATAACCGATAGTTTCAAAATTGGCTAAGATTTGATAGTCTGTTATTTAACTATCAAACAAATAATCAAATCATCAATTTAATTTCATAAGGAAACTAAGACCGATTAAGCACATAAGCAACCATTAAGCCTTTTTAATTAATCTTTTCATTGATTAAAACCACTTTGTAAATACTTGTATTAAAATACCTTTACAAAGATATATTTATAAATCTTCTCTACACTTTGAATACTTGAAAAATATTTATATACTTACCTCTATGGTATAAGTATATTCACAAACACTTCATTTTCAATACTTAGAAATATCTCCATATACTTATGTCCACGGTATAAGTATATTCACAAATCTTCTCTACTCTTTTCAATACTTGTACTATCCCTCGATTAACAAGTAGTCGGACAAGTTAGCGTGTTATCCTTGCCTCGACATACGTTCTTAATTGTAACAACCCACTTTTTTGTACATTCTAAGCTGATAAATAACCGCACATGTCAACTCAAATTAAACAAAAAGGCAGATTGTTAGGGTGAAGAAGAAGGAAGAGAGAAGATAAGAAGGAACTAAATAATAATACAGAATCTCACAATCGTAGCAGAACAATATACAATATATAATAACATATCTTTATACAGAAAGAACTATAACTGTTATTATACATACCATCATCGGAGTACAAAAATCATATATATATATATATATATATATATATATATGTTCACACATGTATATATTCATGTTGTAATTTTACTCATGTCTTAGTGATGCATTGCATTTGTTTGCATATTGGTCAAATCGTTGTTGATCCTGCTTTGTTGTTCTGATACATGTCCTTATACATATGTATATTGGACCACTGTATCCTGCGTACATGTATATATGTATGTTTTCATATAATCTGGTTTTATGTGGAGCTTGATTGAGGCTTCACTTGCATGCTCTAAACCATGTATTATGATTTGTCATTCGCGGTTGCATATGTATATATGTCTGTAGCATTTCTGAACTATATACATGTATAGTGTAGCTGTTGTGACAGTTTTGCATTCCACTCTATTTTCATGTGTATTGACCTAGTGTGTTGCTTTTGTGTCGTCACTGTTGCACTGTGTCTAGTTCAAGTGTATGCTCCATTGTTTCTTGTGCATTTATGGTGCATTCATCTGCTTCGAGTCACTTGTACATTTTTAAACTGCTGTGTTGATGTTCATGCAATTTGTTGTTGCACATTTGAGTTTAAGCTTGGTTGTTGTAGTCTGCATTGCACTATCTACATCCTCTGGTCATTGCATTTTTCTACGATGATTAACTTGAGTCATATGTTTATATTTGTGTGCTCATCGATGCTACTTCTACACTGATTCTTGTAGATATGTTATTCATGTATTCTACTTGGATATTGAACTGCTTCCATCCCTTCACTTGTTCCACATGAGTCATAAGCTTGTGCCATATTTGGTTCACTTGAGTCTAGTTGGACTGTCTAGTCTCCTCAGTTTTGTATTATTCGAACCAGTGCATTTGCGTCTGCCGCACCATGTAGTAGCCTTGCTTGCATATCAGGTTGCTCAATTTTAATTTGGTCTTTTTGTAGCTTGCTTGTGCACATATGGTTCTTCAAGTGTTTACTGGTCTGGTGCAGTTTGACTGGTCGAGTACTTTAAAAGTGTACACATTGAATTTTGGTCGAGGCTTGTTTGAGTCATTAAAAACTTGACCCATTGATTTTTATTGCATGCACCTGAGTTGAACCTCGCTTTGGCTCTGGTTTGACCTTGTGCTCGTATTGTGACTTTATTTGTATCGCATTTGAGTTGCATCCAGCCTCGACTCGGGTCTAACCTTGTGTTCACCTGTCCATACAGTTTTATCAAGTGTATATCGGTGCGCATGGCTTTGTGGAATGTACAGTAATACACTATGCATGTCATAGGTTGTTCGTGTATGATGAATTCAAAATAAATGACGACGAACAAACCAAATAACTAAGGCAAATAATATTTTCAAAAATATACATTTAATTTTTGTTTACACTGCAAAAATTATTTCTTTTTCAATTTTACTGCTTCAGTGTTTATTTTGCAGATTGCTTAAATGTTGGATTCAATTTGAAATAGAGCTGAAGATTAAATACAAGTGAATGAGTTATATGTAGTGAGATGCTGAAGTAAATGATAATTGTATAGTGAAAAGTTTTATTTTAATGTGAAATGTTGTATATATAGTGAAAGCTCAAATTTTGTACTATTCAAAAATTGTAATAAAATATTTGTTTGAATAAACTATCTATTTGAATTTAAATTCTGTGTTACTTATTTTATTCAGCAAATATTTATTTAATTCTGTGAAAATAAAATATTACATTAACAAATATATTTAAATGAATATATATATATATATATGTTTATTATCATCAAACATAAATCATATACTTGCATATTCAGCAGTGATATCTAAAAAACTGGATGTCGCCATATATCCGGTATCTAACCAAATACATTCTACCCTCGGATGCCACTAAGGAAAGAGGAATCAAATATAATGCTTCAAGAATCAGTATTGTAGGTGGAATACTCTACAGAAGGGGATTCTCAACTCCATACCCTTGGTGTGTATGGCTCCTAAAGGGCATCAATTATTAAAAGAAGCTCACGATAGAATTTATGGAGACCATTATGGTGGGCAAAAAAGTTAGCAAAGAAAATACTCAGACAGGGCTTCTGCTGGCCAACACTAAATAAAGATGTGTTAGACTATGCAAGAACATATGACAACTGCTAGTTTTATGGAAAGGTGCCAAGAGCCCCCTAGCGTGTTCACTCCAATGACGAGTCCTTGGCCATTCGATATTTGGGGCATTAATCTTATTGCAACCCTTTCTATTACAAAAGGAGGGGCAAAATATGCCATAGTAGTAATTGACTACTTTACAAAGTGGGTCGAAGTCGAACCCTTAGTTACCATAACCTCCCATTAGGTAATTAAGTTTGTGATGAAGAACACTGTATCCAGATTCAATCTCTCGTGTAAGATCGTCACGGATAATGACACTCAATTCAAGAGCCGATAGTTTGTAGAATATTGCCAAGATCATGGTATCATCAAGAGTTTTTCCTTGGTGGTCCACCTACAAGCTAATGGGGCCGTAGAAGAAGCCACCAAGACCATTAAAGCTTGTTTAATGAAGAGATTAAACAAAGCAAATGGCAATTGGATAGATGAATTGCCATTCGCTCTATGGGATTATAGGATGAGTCCAAGATTTCAACGGGACATACTCCTTTCTCCTTACCTTATGAATTCGAAGCTATGCTCTGGGTTGAATTAGAGATTGACTCCCACCGAAGGCATTATTATAATACACAGCAAAACATAGAGCTTCAAGAGGAGTCATTGGATCTGTTACCCGAGCTTCAAGACTAAGCCGCTTTAAGAATGGTAGAATACATCTGAAACATAACCCGATAATAACCAAAGAGTTTGAACTATGATGTTTGAGAAGAGAGACCTCGTCCTTTGAAAGATAATGTCCAACACAAAGGATCCGGCAGACAGACCTCTCGACCCAATTTGGGAAGGACCCTTGATAATTCATGACATCGTCCCTCAGGAACATATAGATTAAAAAACCAAACGACAACATAATACCTTGAACTTAGAATTTCAAGCATTTGAGGAATTGCCACAGTAAGGAACTATAATATGAATAAAAGTTTTATCCACGAGTTTGAGACAATAACCAATATCTTAGGCATGCCTTAGGTATGTCACATGGACTTCAATTTTCTTAAGTCTTAAGCATTTCAAATGTTGCATCAAAAAACATTTTAGTCATGATGATTGCCATGATCAAGTAATATCACACAACTTTCAAATATTGCATCAAATTTTTTTAGTCGTGATGATTGCCATTATCAAGTAATATCCGCAACTTTCAAATATTGCATCAAAAATATTTGAGTCGCGATTATTGCCGTGATCAAGCAATATCATGCAACTTTCAGAAGTACATCAAAAGGTTTTACTCATGGTATATCTTTGATCAATATTATCATATGAATTTCAAAGCCATGCTTTCGCCTTAAAGTAAATGATTTTGCCTCGTGGCAATTACTGAGTTCCACCAGGTAAATGATTTCACCTCATAGCAATTACAAAGTTCCACCAAGTGAATGATTTCTCCTTACAGCAGATATTTAATTTCATCACTGGGCAAAGTAAAGAATATTGTAAGCATGGGTAGATTCCCAAAAGATTAGAAAATTAGGTAGATTCCCAATAGAGTGAGCTATGCTCAAGTAGTACCATGCGTCAGATAAACTCCCAAGAAAGTAAGAATAGCAGGTAGATTACCAATAATAGTAAATCATGGTTATGCAGAGCCATGCATTGGGTGATTCCTAATGATAGTGAGCCATGGCAAACAGTGTCATGTAAAGAGTGAGCAATGGCCCAAAAGTGTCATGCAACTAGTGAGCCACGACCGATGGTGTCACGGAAAGAATGAGTCATGGGAAGTCGAACGTGCCGAAAGCACCAAGTGAGTCACAACCATGACATTTGTGCAAAGAGTCAGCCATGGCCGAATCGTGTCATGCAAAGAGTGAGACATGGTCAGAATGCACGGTGCTATGAATTGAGCCATGTTCATATAACATGCATAATATAGGCATTAAACTGCCATTAGTAGTTTTCAAAATCGATACCTATGTGAGACCAAGTCTAGATGACTGGATATGGTACCAGAGTATTTTTGCTGCTAGGTATACATTTCAAATTATTTTCGAAACCCTCTGGATGATGTTAGATTTCAAGTTATTTTCGAAACCCTCTAGATGAGGTTAGATTTCAAGTTATTTTCAAAACCCTCTAGAAGATGTTATATTTTAAATTATCGTTGAAATAAGGTCAGATCATCATAAAGTCGTCACGATAAAGCATTGGTTCGGAGAGTTCTTAGAATGCTACTCTGTCCAAAAGTTCAGGATCGACTTTATAATGGGAATGGGATAAACAAGCCAAGTACTAAACATGACATAACTTTATTCTTTCCAAAGTCCACCTCATATCAACCATATAAGGTGAACTTTTGGGGGGCATGTGTTACACCATAATTTCCATGAAGTACAAATTACGAATGGAAAGTCCATTAGCTTGTAGTTCCATGACCCGTCATTTAGCTTCCATCGAGAGCTTAGGCACCAGACTTAGTACCCAAGAGCATATAGGCTGAGAACATGAATTAAGGCAACAACGAAGACCAAGATTATTGTCCAACTAGAGCAAGGTCTTATCCGAGAGTAGCGGCATTCCAGCAAATGTTAACAATCAATGGCTTAGATAGCCCAAACGAAGATTAGTGGTCGAGATTGACGAAAGGAACTAAATTCCCTATATATAAAACTGTCACATCCACCATCCAAGTTATAACACTTTCAACCAGATGATGACAAGCGTCTGAATCAGAGCCACATATAGCAAGCCAGGTCACCAATCTAAGTTAAAGCCCAAACACTAATGGAAGAACCTTAAATTTTCTATAAAGAGGACCACATGCTACTTAAAAGGGGATGTTGGATAGATCCTCTGACATTTTTACAATTATTCGATAAAACCTACCCTTTTAAGAAAACTTTGGTAAAAGGTCGTTAATGGTGGATATGATTAGAAAGATACTTTTACAACAAATTGAGGAATAAAGATAGAAGTAGAATCTTCAAAGTGGATGTAGGGATCTCGGTCCCAAACCACTATAAATATTGTGTCTATTTACCTTTCGGCACTTACTTTCTACATAGTTTTGGTGTTTTCTCTATTTTCTTACATCCTTTCGGAACAAGCTTCTGAGTACTTCTGGGTGTTAGACGAAAAATCTATCTAACAATATGTATTGTAATTTATTTACTAAAACTTCATATGTAAATAAACAAGTCAAAAGACATTTTTTACATAAGATATAAAATAATCAGCATATTTTCTAAAATCTATATATACTTTAAAATGCGTTAAAAATACTTTATAATACTTACAATAAGTTTTAAAACATTTTCTCGAATTATTACTTTAAAATAAAAAAATTACAATTTTTTTTAAAAACCTGGAAAAACTAGTTTTTATTATAAAATCCTCTTCTTTAAAAATTCACAACTAATTCTTAAAAATTCATAAATATCTCAAACTGCTTTTTAAATACTCTAATATGAGTTAGTAAATAATTTTAAAAAGAATCAAATAAAATACTTAAATTTAAATATCTTTTCCAACATTCAAAGTCCAAAAATCAAGGCTAAATGGGGCATTTTTGCACAAGTGGATTTTTGGCAACTTTTTGAGATGTTACTTAACATTTTACTATCCAAACTTTTTATGGCAATAGACATACATATAAAAAATTATAAATACGGCGAGAAACCCCAAAGGATCCTTCTATAAAGTTCCATAGAAATCGTCGAATGCCAGACAATCCCTAAGTGCATCCATAGCGACTATCGCTATAAGTGCATTTCTAAATCTGAGTCCGGTCTAAACCAAAGTCCATCTATAACCTATGTGCTTTGTTCCTTTGGTCTTGTCATAGGTCATACTAGTCCGTTCAAGTCCGTCCAATTGCATAGACATGGATCACATATGTTTCTTGTTTACAAAACAAGAATAAAACTAATATTTTTAACAACGTCAATAACAATTCAACAACTTAAACACAATCAAAACACTACATATATATGTTATATTTTCCATTTAAAATGGTGTGTTAACTCACCTTTAACCCAACAACAACCAAGATCCAAGGTAACAAAGTCCAAACCCATCCTTGCAACACATTCTTCCTTCCTTTCTCTTCTTGTTTTCACCATCCTTTGCCAGAAAAATTGTTTACCGACAAACATATTTTCGGTCACATTATCGATTTTTGTTCAAAGAATATATTTTTGTAAACAATTTTCAAAAATAAGTTTTTTATCATTATTTATTAAATAAATATGTCTAACAAGGTCATAAAATCATATATATAACACTTAATTATATGTCAAAATGTTACGATATTCGAAGACAAAGTGTTCGAATTTCAAGGTCGCTAGATTTGTACATAAACACAAAAACGCATTATCTTTCCCAAACCATTATTCTTTTGTGTCCGTTTTAAATGCCCCTTTCATGTGTCCCTTTAAAATAAATCCAGGTGTGCTTTTTAAATTTGCAATACTTGTTTATCAAAAACAAAAATAAATCCAGCATACAATCCTATTCAAAAAGAATTAAGATTTAAAGTTACCCACCTTAATGCAGAGCTCAGTTGTCCCTTTTGAAATTTGCAGAAAAGAATGCAGACTTTATAAAAATGCAGGTGTGCTTTCTCTGATTTTTAAATCTGAGTTGAACTTTGATGAAATGCTCATGATCCATACTCTAATCACTTGCATGCAGATGCTAGTTTCCCATATGCATGCAGATGTAGAAGATGCAGTTGCTAATTTCCCCCAAATACATGCAGATGCTTTCGTGTTTTCAAATCCATTCCAGGACTTAAAAACAGAATGCAGAAAACAGTGCAGAAAAATGCAGGCTTGAAGGAGTTTTCAAACAGAGATGCAAAGGTCTCCAATTTCATACAGGTTTGGAAATACAGAAATGGATTGCAATTTGCTTCAGGTTATTGCTTCTGATTTATTTTGGATTAGAGGGGAACTGGTTTTAGATTATGCAGATTTTTGGATTTGAGGAAATGCAGATTAGAACATGGTTTTCGAATATGCAGATTTGTGTATGCAGATGCAAAATTTGAATATGCAGGCCTTTATGATAAATATGAAGATGAGTTTGATCTTTTCTCTTTTGATTTAGGAGAATGAAAAATGCAATATGAATGGAGATGCAACTAAACCAATGTATTTTCAGATTTTAATGAAAGCAAAGAAAAATAAAAACTAAAATTAACACTTGTTAATTTTTACAACACTTGTCAAATTGTATATTAGTTTTTGAACACATGTAAAAAAATGTTAAAGAATGAAACACTTGTTTTCTTTTAAAGGTAATTAACATTTAAATTTACAAAGAAAAGTGTGTGTTAGCTTAAATTAAGTTGTTAGTTTATATTTGAATATGTGTATGAATTATCAAAAGAAATAAGAACAAATCATGTTTATAAATAAACTTATACATATTAAAAATTAAAACAATTAAACAATTTAAAATTTATACTTTTGAACTTAGATTCAAACTAAATTCAAGAATCAATTATTTTCAAATCAAGTTATAAATATAAATTCAATTTGAAATAACCAATTGCAATTTCTATTCAAAACTTATTTATAAAGACAATACAATATCAATATTGTTTTATAAAAGTCATTTTACAAGAAATTATATTTTTATCAATAAAATATCTATTTTATTAAGCCATGAAACCATTATGTTGAATTTATTGTAAATTTAAAACTCAATCTAATTTAATTTAAACATTTAATATTTTTCTTATCAATTTAAAATCATATATTTTTATGAAATAGTTTTTGAAAACTCAATAGTAATGTAAAACAAAATTTTCCAAATCAAAATGTCTATATTAGAATTTTAAAACATGATTCAATTATTAAATTTAAACCAAAATCATTTATTTAACAACTTTGAAAAACTTAAATATTTAATAAAACAAAATTTTCCAATTTACTACAAATATTAAAACTAGAAAATATGCTTTATTTATTAAAATTAAAACAAAACCAATCTATTTAAAATATAAACCAAATATTTGTATTGTAAATAGAAATCAATTTATTATTTAAAAGATAAAATAACAAATTTAAATATTTATTAAAGAAGATTATTAAATTTATTTGAATAATCATTATCAGATTATCAATATCAATTTAATTTTAACTACAGATTATTAAATTGATATTGTTAAAAATTCTGGGATATTACAAGATAGCAATTTGTCATCTAAGCATACAATCAACACAATCAAACAATTTTAAATCTAACTATTTGAAATTTAAATCGAAACACAATTCGATTGAGTGAGAAGTTCTCACCTTGCTTCCTATAACAATTGTAGTGTTTTATTTCGAATAAAATTAAACGCGCGTTTAATTTTACCAAAAATTTTCACTAGCTCCAATTAATTCCAATCTATCTCCATCACGTAGTGTTCGTCTATACGAACCTAACGCAATTCGTTTCGTGAGTTTTCGACCTCGTATGACAAAGTTACACTATTACAAAGGTTATACAAATTATTATATAATTATTTCACAATTAAATTAAATTCTCAAACCCTAACTTCATGTGGCCATTCATTTCCCAAAACAAGATCTCGGCCGTTGCTATTTGCTTCTCCTTCATCAGGTTACCATCGTTCGAACAAACCCAATGAGTCGTCATTTTTCATCAATTTTTCACACCTCCTACGATGCTCGAAACATCATCACTCCACCACCATTTGAAAGCTCGTGACGCGCCATGAGCATCATCAAGCTCGGTCCCCTATGCTTCTCGAGAAATACGAATGAACGGTGGAAATTTGAACTCGATTTGCTGTTGATCGGCTTCGTTTTAATTGATCATGACCGTTGAATATCTAGCTCTCGTCGTGCTCTACGTTATTGTAGTTGAAAGTTTCTCGAATTAATGTGTAGATTTGAAGAAAAATGAGGAGGAAGAAGATGCATTTTCGGCCATTGAATTGGAGGGGCGGCTAGGGCCTGAAACCCCAATTTCTTTGCAAAAGTGAAAATGTAATGTCCTTATATAGAAAATTACGCGACACTATTCGCCCGAAATTTTTCCAAACTCCAAACGAAGCGTGGCATGGCGTTTATAATGTTTTACGCCTATTCCAAACGCAATGGAATTATATATCGGGAGCCAATTCGATCGTATTTGAAAGATAAGTTTTCGGATCGAATTATTTAAATTTAAAATTCACTCAAATCGATTTCTACGCGTTTTAGCTTGCCCCGGACAAACCTTAAATCCGATTGACACGAAATTTGAAATCTTACAATAATTTAACATTACGGATCCAATGAAACTAGTTAAGCCGAAATCCGAGACTATTTGAAAAATAACTATTTTTACTCGTCAATTAAATATTAAAATATTCAATTTCCACAAATTAACTTTTAATTCAATTTTAAAAGTTCAATAACATCATTCTAACTCCAATATGATTTAATACAATTTTACAAATCAATTTTAATCACCTTAAACCCAATTTCCAATTATTTCTGTAATTTCAAATATTAAATTATCGATTTAATTATCCAATTAAATCTAGATATTCGAAATAAAATTTATTCGACTTATAAATTTTACTTGTTAATACTTAAAATCAATTAAATATACGAATTTCAAATGACAGAAATCCTGGGTCGTTACATAAATGACCTTTTTACCCTAATAGTAATTAACTGAAACTGGTTATGATATTGGTTATGTTACGTGTTATAATATTGGTTATGATATTAGTTATATTATTGGTTATGATATTTAATTTTGAATTTAATTGTCTGTGAAATTCAATTGCTTTAGAAATACACAATAGAAATAAACATGAAGGATGTAGTTTCCATATAAACCTCATTAAGAACCAAAGTGGTTTCCCTAGAAACTTCGCAAACAATTAATGTGGTCGATAATAATTTCAGCGCTTGAATTCAATGAGCTTGAATGCAACAAGGTTACAATCAGATCCACGTTGTTTACAAGGTTGAGCAATCGTAAGAGTTTTCCTACGACGACCCATCTTTTCGACCCTCGAGAATCGATATAAATGCCCTCATTTATGACATGCCGAACATATCGAGTGCTGGAAAGACAGATTGTTGAGGGGAAAGAAAGTTGGTAGAAGAAAGAAGAAACTAAACAAGCAGAATCTCACAATGGACCGAATAACATATAATATAAATAGTTCTTTACATAAATCAAAACTATAATATGCCTATCTCACATCAGAGTACACAAATCAATTATTACCAGCTTGGACAGTTATAACAACCTACCCTCACAATTGCTAATAATTTCAAACGAAACACTACAACAGAATAAAATCAAATAAGAGAATACGTCTTGGTCTCTAGCTCATCTCCTGAGCTCTATAGCATCCTAACCTGAACCTGTATTACTCGGTCTGACCTGAGCATTATAATAAACTAACACCCGAGTCAGTCTAGAAAACCAACGTAAGAAAACACACTCAAATTGAATTATTAAAGTTTTCAAAATCCTTTGAGAATCAAAGGTATCTCGAAAGACAACGCCACATATAAACACGATGGATTTTTACCTTACGATAACCAAAACATTTCATATCGAATCCTCCGATATTATAATAGTGTCTAAGTACAAATACTTATTCAAATAGCTGAAATTTTTACATTAATTAAATTCCAGCATACTAAGCTCAACAACCAAAAACATAAAAACATGTATTGGAGAATGAACTCCATACGAATGACTAGGTACTGGGGTATCACTTTTCACAGGCAGGATCCCTACTACACAAGATCGGACTATCCCAAACCTGGACAGACTGAATATGCTATCATTCCAGGTGTTCCCACCCTTTTTCGAGCTCCTTCTATGCATCGTAGTAATAATATCCGAGGGTGTCTAGAAAGGTGATAAACATCCCCTTATTGGGTAGCACTTAGCCTTGCTGCATCTCCCCTACTTTTAAGTCATTTCTGGTTGATGAGGCTAGAGGATACGATCATCTTTTCAAGGAAATTTTCATTTAGAATGCTCATTGTCCATCAATGAAAATGTACTGATAGCATTCGTTCATACAAGTCTGTTCCAGGTCCGAACGGAACCGAAGGCACTATTCCTACTACAACCATTTTGGAATCACCATCAGGATTAGTAGTGATTAGCCCTTGCACTTCACTGCTCCATCTTTGACTCTATGCCCTTGTTTTCACATCGAAAATGTACTCGTTGGATCTAAGTGGTTTTCGGATAACTTGTCCGATCCCGGTCTCTTCGAAACAACGTTCGATATTTCTGGTAAACTAACCCTGGCTCTTTAGGAGAAAACAGATGAAAATAAGATCGGAGATCACCTCCTAACCGTTAGTGGATGGATTTTCTTGTCATCGTCCTAGAAGAACGAAATGAGTTTACATGTACAGTATAGCACCTCGAACGATAACTGCACCATATAATTCCCCTGCTTCTTCTAAATATTTCCAAAGTTATATTTAGACCTAGATTTGATAGTCGGTTATTTAACTATCAAATAAACAATTATTTAACCAATATTCCTTTTTCCACTGAAAAACTCTAGATCTCTTTTAATTTAATTTTAATAAATTAAATCTCTTTATCCAAAATATACATTCTTATCTTTTAAATAACAATGTTGACTAATTCTTAAATGATAATAATAAATCTTTAACAATCATTATAAGGTTACTAATTAATAATTAAATATGCTTTAAACAATTTAAAATAATTAAATAACTAGTTTCTAGAATATTTTTAACACTTTTAAAATTACCAAGTTAAAAATTAAAAATCCTCTTTTTTAAACAAGCCCAATTCCTCGATTCTAAATTCATTCCGTAAATTTAGAAATCTGTAACAGTCCGCAAATTCATACCCTTTGAGTCAACACTATTCTACAACAATCAACTCAAGTTGTACAGAAATACAAACCATTTGGGTTAAAGAAGATGAGGTAGAAGAAAAGAAAACAGAAAACAACAACAGAATCTTACCATCGCAGCGGAATAAAATATAATAGATAATAAATGATCTTTACTCAAATCAAATATCTCTGTTTATATATTACATCATCAGAGTACACCAATCACAGCTCAACATCAATATCATACAAATGGATACACAACAACTTAACACAGCGGAATATATATATAAACAAGTACGGGAGTACGTACCGTCATCCTGCTCGTCTCCTGAGCTCCACAGCATCATATCATGTATCCTATAATACTCGGTCTGACCCGAGCATTACAATTAAATAACACCCGAGTCAGTTTGGAATACCAGCGTGAGAAAATCACACCCAATTATTTATTAAAGTTTCAAAAATCCTTTGAAAACAAAAGCATCTCGTAAGACCACGCCACAAATAAACATGTCGGGTTTTTACCTTACGATAGCTAAAACACTTTTTATAGAAATCCTCTGATATTATAACAGGGTCTATATACAAATACTTATAAAATAGCCGAAATTGTTACATGTTTAAATTCCAGCTACTAGCCACAGAGTGGGTAATACAAACAAAACTCGTAAAAGGCTCGTAGTGAGAATGATTTCCATCTAATGACTAGGCACTGAGGTACCACCTGTCACAGTACGGGGCCTAGATCACCGTACCGAGGAGTACGCCCGCTCCCCGGCAACACAAGACCAGGACTACCCCTTACTGGATAATCCCGAGTGAGATTACCCCGCGGTTGGAATCATCAACCGCCCACTAAGCCGAAATAAAAAGGGACATCTAGACAGGGATGACCTCACCCTGCTTGGGTGCTACCCATATAGCCTTGCTGCATAACCCCTGATTTTCAGTCATTCCCATTTGATGAGGCTTGAGGCTAAGCGTTACCTTTTTAGAACGTATCTCTTAGAAGGCCCATCGTCCACCTGACGATGTTCCGAAAGCATTCATCCATACAAGTCCATCCCGGGTTCGAACGGAACCGAAGGCACTATTCCTACTACATCCATTTTGGAAATATCCTCAGGATTAGTAGCGACTAGCCCTTGCACTTCACTGCTCCATCTTCGAATCCAAAATCGTTTTCACGAAACGTACAAACCGGATCGAAGTGGTTTTCGAGAAATTAATCTCGATCCTGGTCTCTTCGAAACGATCAGCGTATTTGTGTCCAATATTGATAGTCGGTTATTTAACTATCAATTTCTATTCACAAACATCCATCAAACAATAAATAATTTCCCAAATTATTTATTTATCTCAAAAATATCTTCACAAGATATATTTTTACTTTTCAAATTCCTTTGAAAACAGTTTTCACAACTACCTGCCTTTCTCAGAATAAATTCCAAGTATTTCTATTTCCACTGGAATCACCAAGCACAAAACTTTAGATTTTTAAAATAATTTAAAACACTTCACTTTTAAAAATATACTTTAAAACATTCAAGTTAAAATTATTTTAATAATTTGTTAAAAATACATACTATATGAATATTTGAAAATAAGGTTACTAAATAAAATATAAAACTAGATTTCTATTTTTAAAAACGAAATACTAAGTTACTTCTTAATAATTACTGCTAGAATAGATTAAAAGAAGATACTTATTTTAAACTTTAAATATTAGAAATAATAGATTTGACAAAACTTGCTTTCTTTTAAAACAACTTTAAAACATTTAATTTATATTTAAAAATTTACTTTAAAAACGTACTTGGTTATCCAGAGAAAATTTCCAATCTCAATTACTTAAATCAATTTCCCCAAATTGATTTCCAATTTATTTTATTTGAAATAAATTCTTTTACTTATCAGATCATTTCCCAATTCAGTAGTTATGGACTTATTATTATTTGTTTTTTTCAATTTCTTCTTTACTCTTTCAAAAATTCAAATCTTAAATTCTAAATAAATGTTTGTTCTTTTTAATTAATAATACTGCATTTTTAAATTCATTAACTTTCTGTTTATTCAAATTTTCCTTTCCATTTACAGAATTTACTTATTAGCATTTAAACTACTATTACTCTTATCCAATTTATTCCTAATTTATTTAAAAAAAATTTATAATTATTTCCCTTACAAATTCTCTTCATTTTATTTCCAAAATCCAATTCTATATATCTTGATAGCTTAGCGCACCGGAATATTCTCAGGTAAACCATAACATCCACTATTCTAATTATCAATATATTCATCACAGAATATAAAATAATCACAACAGAGGGTATTAAATATTTTAAATAAATGTTGAGGGATCCAGTTGGATCCCTCCGACCTGTTTTCCCTGCATCCACAAATGTCAGCACAATATAATATGCCAATTTCAAAATATTCCATACTATAGCTCATCAATCAATTCAACCATTCAAACAATTATTTTAATTTTATCATTTAAATTTAAATTTAACTGAGTGAGATTAACTCACCTTTGATTTTTGTTTGCAACCCACTTCAATATTGGCTTGATTTCTCGATTTTTTGGACCTTGTACAACATTAGATGGTTTTATTAATATTAGAAAAATCAGGCAATTAATTATTATTTATTTAATTTAAACCAATAACTTGATTTTAAACTAATTTTCCCTTTAAATAAATTATGTTTAGTAACTAAATTAAATTATATAAGTTAATTGGACTAATTAATCACTAAATCCTTTCTTCTAAAAATAATCTAGTAAGTTTAGAATGTGTGCATGTATATCCTTTTATTTCTTAATTTTATTTCCGAAACTTCATATATACTTAGAAAATAATCCATATTGATTTAAAAATCTAGTTCTCTATAAACCTTATAACATTTTAAAAAAATCCCTCTTTTTTTTCCAAAAACTTTTCTATAATTGTATTTTTCCTTTCATCTATATATATTTAAATCTAAACAGGTTGGTATATATATAAAAAATAAAAATTATATATACATACAGATGTAAGTTGTAATTAAAAACAGTATATACCTTACTGTGATATGTATATAAATAAACTTAATGAAAAAAAAATAAAAAAAAATATACTCACTATCTCTTATTTATTATTATTTTTTCTACCTACGCATACATATGCTTATAAATCAAGTATAAATTTGAAAATAAAATAAAAGATACCTCACTACCGAGTCGACATAGAAACAGAACCCTAAATTCCCCTTGCTCGTACCACCGAAACCATGCTGCTCCAATTACTGCCCTCACAAGACCAATGAACTGAAACCTTAATCAAAATCGCCTCTGGACAGCGTCGCCACCACCTCCCAAACTCGTGAACTACAACCTACTACCGCTTCGCCTCCGCGAGGCAACACCAGCTCGAGCTCAAAAATACCAAGCGCAGACAATCGCGAGTACACACGCGACCCTAACCCTTTGATTTCGAACGCAGATTCAACGCCGACCCCCTCCCCATCACGCCTCTCGATTGCTCAAATGCCCTACCACCGAACAGCTAGAAACCGATCGCGATTCAAAACCCTAACTGCGATTAGTTTAGAACGAGACGAGCAAATTCAAATTATGAGAGCATGGCCGATTTTTGAATTTGGGTATCTCGACCGAATTGAAATTGAAGGAAGGGTTTTTTTTTATGAACCGACTCTCGGTCAATATGTAAACAAGGAAGGGATGAATGATTTATTTATATCGGTCGGCTGAAAGCTTCCTCTTGAAGTTTCTTTTTTCTCTTTTTATTATTTTTCTTTTTTTCCCTTTTTTTTTACTGTCGGCTATAGATATAAAAGAGGAAGAGAGACACGATGATGAAGGCATGTACAAGAGAGGAGACAGCGATTGAAGGAAAGGTAGTTGATGATGATTAGCACGTGAATATGTAAATATAATTTTAAATAGAATCTTCGATGTAAATATCAACGCGTTTGTGTATCGTACACTCACATAACAACTCCAATCAATACGAAATTTGAAATCCGGTAATAATACAATATTACGGATCCAATGGAACTGGTTTCTTCGAACTCCGAGACATTGCCTCGAAAATGCTATTTTTAAATTCAATTTAAACGATATAAATTTCAGAACTGCACAGATCACTTTTAATTTCAATTTTAACTCTTCGATTGTCTTCAGAATTATCAATATAAGTTTCATAAGCCTTCATATTATATTTTTAACAGGCTTCAAACTCCAGATTCAACATTTAGCTCAACTTCGAATTATTTAATTCAATAATTTAATTATCAAAAAAATAGTGATATTTGAATTCAAGTTAAAAATTTCTCTATTGAATATTTAAAATCAATTAAATATCCCGATTTTAAATGCTCGAAAATTTCGTGTCATCACAAAATCTTACTTAAGTTCCAGCATAACCAATTTTATATTTATTTCCAAATTTCACTTCTATCCTTCTAGTTTGTTAAAAATCTTAATTTTAAAACCTTTACATTTAGACAAGTACAACTTAAGGATTTATTATTTAAAAATCCTTTTTTTATATTTTATTCCAAAATACTTGTTCAAAATATTCCGGAATAGTTAAATACAATTTCAAAACCATTTATTTTATCCAATTAGTTTATCCAAAACTCTATATAAATATTTTACTTCAAAATCCTTATTTACATTTCTTTACCAATTTAAAACCATATTTTATTGGTATTTAAAAATACCAAAATCTAGGCCAAAACTGTTATAACATCCAATCAATTCAAAACACATAATAACCTATCACAGATTATTCCAACCACAAATATATCACTATATATGAAAATAAATTCAACATTTTTGTGGAATCCATTTGGATCCCTCCAACCTATTTTCCTGAATCCGCAAATATCAATACAACATAAAACTATCAATGCCGCTTCGAGGCAGAATATCGCGGTATATAAGGTCGTCTACTATTATACGGGGCACATAGGGTCTCATCCTCTATATATACGAGGGAATATCAATCACTCCAATATATATACTACTATATATAATATCACATTCAACTGACAATAATTTATCAAATCAACCAATCAATCAATCATTAATTAATTTTAACTACTTAAAATTAATACCATAGTCCAAAATTGAGTGAGATTAGCTCATGTTGAGTTGTTAATTCGCCAAACGTTCAAATTTTAAATTAAATCGAACATGTTCGATTTAACCCAATATTTTAACTCGCTCCAAACATCTCCAGATCTATTCCACAGCGTAGTGCTCATCACCATGATTCCGTCGCCGCTTGTTTCGTTCGATTTCGGCCTCGTATGATAAAGATACATGTTTATTAAAGATTCGAATATAAATTATATAAATGATTTCTTTTTTTATATAATAATACTGAAACGAAATCTGGCCGTACTATCTTGGTCAAACAAATCACAGCCGTTCCCTTTCCTTTCCCTCTTCTTCTTCACGTTCCCTCCCAGGATCGAGCAAAACCCATCGCCCGCCTTCATAAATCCACCGCCGTGACCACCACGTTGCCCTGTATGGTGATGACGACCACCGTTATGAAGCCCAAGGCGAGCTCCACCTTCGGCCAGAGGCCGACCAAGCTCGGTCGTCTCCACCACGAAAAAAATGCACATGAATGCCCAGCAAACGCGACTTTGGCTCCAAACGATGACGATAGCTCAGATCCACTGTTGGATCTGTAGTACTCAACACGCTCTATGACTTTCCAGTTGGGAATATTTGCTAAAACTTGATGGATTGAAAGAGATTTGAGGTGGAAGACGATAAACTTTCAGCCATTGGAATAACTAACGGCGGTTGCGTATGAATTGCTAGGGTTTACTGTTGAAATATTATATATATGCGTAAATATTTATTATTTTATTATTATTTTTAAAATTTGCATGCTTTTTCGAATGAACTCCAATCAAGGTGTGTCGCTAGGCATTTATAATATTCTACCCTTATTCCGAACACAATGGAACATGTTTTGTAACGACCCGAATTTCTGTTAATTAAAATTCGTATATTTAATTGATTTTTAAATATTAATAAGTGAAATTAAACAGTCGAATAAATTTTATTTCGAATAATTGGATTTAATTGGATAATTAAATCGATAATTTAATATGTGAAAATACAGAAATAATTGAAAATTGTGTTAAATATGATAAAAATTGATTTGTAAAATTTATTTTATTATGATTGGAGTTAGAATGATGTTATAGAACTTTTAAAATTGAATTTTAGGTTAATCTATGAAAATTGAATATTTTAATATTTTATCGACTAGCGAAATTAGCCATTTTTCGAACAGTCTCAGAATTGGACGAAACTAGTTCCATTAGATCCGTAATAGTTTGTTATTACCGGATTTCAATTTTCGTAGCAATTGGAGTTTTCGTTTGACCGTGGCAGCTCGAAACGCATCGAAATTGTTTTAATATTTAATTGACGAGTTAAAATAGCCATTTTTCAAACAGTCTCGGATTTTGACGAAACCAGTTTCATCGGATCCATAATGTGATATTATTGTAAGGTTTCAAATTTCGAATTTACGGTTTGTCCGAGGCAAGCTAAAACGCATAGAAAATTCATTTAAATCGGTTTAATTTAAAATCGTTCGTTTATTGCCGTAACTCGCACAGATGATCGAATTAGCCTTCGAAACACGTTCCATTGTGCTCGGTACGCAGGGTAAACCTTAGAAACAACAACCAGCACGCTTCGTTTGGAGTTCGAAAAATCCGGGATGAATAGTGGTCGTCGTTTTTTCTATAAAAGCCCCCAAATATTCATTTTTGCAAAGTAAAACAAACCCTAGGGTTTGAGCTCCAGCCGCCGTTCTAATATATATCAATGGCCGAAATCTTATATTCTTTTCTCCTCAATAACTTTCGATCCATTCACAATCAAGAGAAATGTTCAACAGCAAACATGTAGAGCTTGAGGATATCTTCAAATCTATACGGTTGTGATCGCGATCGGGTCGATGGATCGTTGGGGATTTTGGCTCAAAGGCTCAATGTTGCGCACGTTTTTTTGGGTGGAGGATGTGGCCGAGCTCCACCAGGTCATGGCCGAAGGTAGCTTGTGTGACGAACTTTGGAATGGCATCAGCTGATTAACTTCTCGAAGCTCGTGTGGGTTGCGTGATTTAAGGTTTGTAGGCTAAAATGGGTCGCGTGCGTGTTCTTCGGCCTGGGAAGAAGAATTTGGGGTCGGCCCTGATTTCATCAAGCAAGACTCACGGCCCAGATTGATTTGGGTATTAAAAATAAAATAAAAAGTTAATTGTTTTGTAATTATAATTTGTGTAAACTTTAAAATATTGTAACTTGTTCATACGAGGTCCGTTTTGGACGAAACGAATTGCATTGGCTTCCTTTTGTCGAGCACTACGCTATAGAGTTGGATTGGAGTTGATTGGAGCTAGTGAAAATAACGAGTAAAATTAAACGCGCTTTTAATTTTATTCGAAATAAAACGCGAAAACTGAATCGAAATCAAGGTGAGAACTTCTCACTCAATCAAATCTGTTTCGATTTATATTTTAAATAGTTAGATTTAAAATTGTTGATTATATGCCTGAATGATAGATTATTATCTATTGATTGTTAAAATAGACATTATACGCCGTTAGTAAGCGGAGGTTATTTATTAAAAACATATACCACGAATATTTCACCGCAAAGTTAAATTGGTATTATATATGTACTTGGAGTTGATCTTCCCGCATTATATAGCGGATGAGACCCTATTGCGCCACATAATAGCGGATAATATTTTATAAATCCCATATACCGTGATATTCCGTCTTGAAGCGGAATTGGTATTGTGCTAACATCTGTGGATGCAGGGAAACAGGTTGGAGGGATCCAACTGGATTCCTTAAATGATTGAATTGGTTTCAATGTTGTGTGTTGATCTATTTATAATCTTTGTGATTATCTTTGTGATTGAGATCGTTAAAGGCTAAAATTTAGCCGAATATATTTTTGGTATCGTTAGATGCCGAAAATAATTAAAATTGGATTTCTGAAATTTAAGTTGAGATTTCATAATAAAATGAAATTTTGGAATTGATTCATTTCAAATAAATAAACGTTATAATTTTAATGTTATAAAAATTATGATTTTTGTGAAATATAACCGAAATGTGATTTTTGAAATAAATAGTTGATAAATTTGTAAAATGGTTTAAATTGGGATTTTTGAATTATTATAAACGGTTTATATAAAAGGTTTATGAAATTGATATTTATAAATTAAACATATTGGAATTATAAAACAAGTTTTTATAAGTGTTAAAGTAAAGTATAAACGGATTTCATAAGTGAATGAAATTTATAGATTTATAAATTGTGAACTTATAAAATGAATAGATTTTGTAAAATAAAGGATTTATAAGTAATTCACTTATTAATTGGATTTTGGCATTTAATTGAGATATAAATAGAATTTGTCCATTAAGGGATTTTATAAGTGGAAGTTTTTATAAAATGAATATAAGTGGAATATATAAACGTTGTTTTATAAATCCGAAATCAACTTATTTTGATAAGTTAATTATTATAGCTTATTAAAGAAGTATATCCACGATTTTGGATAGTGGATAATCCTTTAGATAAAATGTTTAGAAAATGTTGAATTTGGTTAATGAAGTATATTCACGATTTTGGATAGTGAATATATATTAAGGAAATGTTTTGGGGAAGTGACGTTTTAAATAGAATTTAAAACGACTTAAAGATGTTTTAAAATGCATTAAATATCGAACACATAGATTTCAACATTCATTGTTGAAATAGACGTTTTCGAGAAATAAGGAAATGGTGGACTATAACACTGTTGTTATAGTAAATGTTTCCGAAAGGAAATATGTTATATAATATTGGGATTTATATATCTATCTTAATTTTGAATCCCTATACTAGTGATTTTGGGTTGTCGTAACGATGTTTTACGCAACATTCGTTTTGACCCAAATAAAAGTGCTTAAGGGAAGTTTTCCTTAAAGAATAAAATATATACTTAATTTGAATTTAAGTATATTGAAATTTTCAAAATGTTGAAAATAAAAAGTTTTGTGAATTACTTATTATTTAATAAGTATGGAAATGTATTTCCAATATGAAGTGAATGTTTTGAGATTTTATCTCTTAAAGATAAATTGAAAATGAATATTAGAAATCGATTTGGAAATCGTACATTCATAGATATTTTGGAAAGGTAAATTCACTATGGAATTTATAAAAGAAAGAGAAATTTGTTTAAAAATAAACATTGATTTATCTTTAAAGTGTGGAAAAGAATTTACGAATTTGGGATGTAAATTTAATAAATCGGTAAGGATTTATTTAATTGGTTTAAATGAATCATTTTGAAATGAAAGTTGTAAAGTTGAAAATTGATTTGAAGTTGGTTTTCAAATGGTTAAAGTGTGGAATATATATCTTGTAAAGATAATTTGAAAAATAAATAATTTGGGAAGATTATTTATAATCAGGTGATGTTGTGAATATTGATTGATAGTTAAATAACCGACTATCAATATTGACCTCTAAATAGGTATTTGTTGTAAATTGGTTGAAATTGAATGCTACACTTATTTTTAAATTATTGCGCTCGTTATTCGGATTACCCATTCCGAATAGTGATACGACGTAATGGATAGCATTGAAAACCGGTGTTGAAGGCCGGATATTTTTGAAAACGGAAGGATCCGTCGAATGTCTCTACATCGGCTGATCTTCGATATAGAGATTTATTACCCTTTGTGATGGGAAGTCCGATCGTGATTAGTGAATATCCGGATTGCAAGGACTTCTTTGTAAGTGCCTTCGGTTTCGTTCGATCCTGGAACGGACTTGTATGGATGTGTGTCTGACGTTACAATTTGAGATGTAAAGCTGGTTCCTATCAAACATGTTCCCGTTGGTGGCGGAGAATTTATTCTCTTAGCTTAACACCCTTAGAGGTTATGTAGTTGATGGTTACTAGTGATACATTCTCAAATTGGTAATGTGGCATACGAAGTGTTGTTGAGCATTTGATGATCAAAGCACAGCTTTTGTGAAAAAGCGTAGCTTTGTGGACGAGACTTCGTCGAGCCTCACAACCCGGAAATGGTCGAAACAGGAATGTTGCGGAAAGGTTTTTTAGAGGTCGCGCCCCTAAGGTATGTCCATTTTCTTCTGGATAGAGGTTGTATCATGGTATGGAGCATAGATATTTAACCTATGTGGTTGCTGCAAAATTATACTTTGTGGTTGTTGGTATTGAGGATCCTCGGATAAAGGTCGGTAACGACCGGGGGATGGCATATTTTTTTTGTGGGAGTTATGAAGTTACAGCTTCATTGCACCCAGAAGCGTGTGATAACTCGGCCTTGTGTCAGCAGAGCTCCGGTTAGGTTCTCGGGGCGTCTTTCCAGAGGCGTACCCATTTTGGTGTAGGAAGTTCCTTTCCCTGACCATTTGTTGGAAATCCAAAGAAATAATACGAACCCTGTACGGTTTTAGTTGTATAATCTGCCATGGAATGTGGCAGTAACCTGCTATGGAACATGGTAGCTATAGTAGGCATACGATAATGGTCGTATGTTGGCTAAGATTTATATTATACTTTCGAAATGTTTTCTACACTATGCACTAATAATAATAAAAATCAAATGATTCTGCGTAGTAAGCGTATTTGACTATCATAAGGAGAAATCTCCTCCAATTCTGCGTCTGCATTGTGTGTGTGGCGGGAGGCCTTATGGTAGTTTCAATTTCCAAAAAGCATAGCAAAATTCTTTTTATTTTCTTTGTGAAAATAACTGTTTTAAGTTCTCACACCAGTCCCATGACTGACCTGGAGTTTATTGTTCCCTTCCTAAACTCTGGGTGCCCACCAGTTTCCACACGGGCAGTCTAGAGTTAGGTTATCAGGTTATTCTGGATTCGGGAGTTGCTATAGAGATTTGGAAGCAAGCTGGATGGCATGGCGTATTCACTAGTATATAGTATTTCTTTTCCGCTGTTTGTTTGTTGTTTGTTGTTGTACACTCTAATGATGTAATGTAATGTAATATGATGTATTGTAATAACTGATATAGTTCTTTGTTTAAAAATTATTCATTTATTTATTATATGTTGTTCCGCTGCAATTGTGAGATTCTGATATTGTTCTGTAGTTTCTTTCTGTTCTGTTCTATCTTTTTTTTTTCTTCTATCTTTTTTTTCTTCTTAAACCATAAGAATTCGGTTTTTCGGCATTCGATTACTCGGCAGTTGATACAGTAGACGTATTGATGTCGGTTTTCAGAAGTCGAAGAATCAGGTCCTTACATGTTTCAGGGCCTAATTCGATCGTATGTGGAAGATAGTTTTTTGAATTGAATTAAAATATTAAATTTTCGATTTTTATTTCAATGCGTTTCTATCCCCTACGACCAAACGGTAATCCAAACCTTACGAAATCTGAAATCCAATAATAATAAACTATTATGGATCCGATGGAACTGGTTTCGTCGAATTACGAGACTATGCCCCGAAGGCTATTTTAACTCGTCGATTAAATCGAGCAATTTTCAAAATCAACGAAATTGCTTGAAATTTCAGTTTTAAAAACTTACTCACTCCTTTATAATTCAAGTAGAATTTATATCCATATTAGAAATCATTTTGATTCATATTAACTCAAAATTCCATTATTTACACTATTACTATATATATATATTTACTAATTTCCACTATTAAATTAGTATATAAATTTCAAACTTTAAATTTATCGACTTTTGATTCTATTCAAAGTCTATTATCATCACTCTAATTCAAACAGGGTTTAAAACAACTTAGAAATCATTCCTATTCACATCTAACTCCAGATTTCCATATTTACCCAAATTCAAATATTAAATTACTATTTACAGAATCCGTTAATCGCTATATTTGAAATTCTAAACCATTTTACTAATTCAACCAAAACCTCCATATTCAAAATCAAATAATATTTCAAATTCAACGTTTAAAAATGAATTAACGTTCAAAATCAAACGATCAAAATTCCGGGTCGTTACATTTCCAAAGCCGTACATGGAGGATGAACAAGTTTAAGATGAATACCACGTTAATCCTAGACGTTGTTAACATAAAACCCACGTTTCTTTCTAGCTTTCTTGTGGGAAAAACAACGTTTCTTTCTGAAGTTGTTTACATTACTCCTACATGAATGTTAATTCCTCTTTGTCATTCAAAAAACCTTACATGAACAACTTGCTATAATTCAAATATAATAATCACTCAAACATAGTAATCACTTACTATTATTCAAAAGAGACATTCAACTTCCTTGTTAAGTCCTCTTCAAGTTTCTTGTTAAGTCCTCTTCAAGTTCCTTGTTAAGTCCTCACGTTAATCATTCAATAATAGTAATTCAAATAAAATGTTAATTTAACAATCAACTTGCAATGTAAGCTGTTCAAACACAGCAAATGGAAGTTGTTCAAACACAACAATGTTCAAAGTGGACGCAACAAATCACAAAGTAGAATTGAATTTAACAAATCAACTTTCTCGCCCGGTGAATAGAAAATAGTTTTTTTTCTTTTTCCTTTTTGTTAAGATCTTTACAAATCTCATCGATGATAAAATTAAACTTAATAAAACAAAATTAACAAAAAAAATTTTACTGTAACGATATTTTGATCGACGTTCTGTCTCCATTAGAGTTTGATTTAGTTTTTCGTTGAAGCAAAGAATAGAGAAACATGAAGAAATGAAGTGTCCAATTAAAAGGATAATTTGCAGACATGGGCTTTTTATGCAAAGAATAACAGAAATAGCCATCTTTTGAAAATAATTACAAACGTAGACCTATTCTTGCCAGGTAGACGAAGGCGAATTTTCAAAATTCGTCTTCACTAAAACCCTGCATAAAACAAGACCAGACAGCAGCCCCTTCTCATTTCCACTCTCTTCCAACTCTCCCAACCGAACCCAAAAGCCCCAAATTCCTCAAAACCTTCTTCCACTTCCATTTCTTCAATTTTTATTCAAATTCTTTCACAAATTAGTCAATGGCAAGCACGTCTGGTATAGAACAAGAAATAGTATGAATCTATACCCATAATTTTTTGTTTCTAATCTAAGGCATGAATTTTTTGCAATCTTACTTCATGAAAAAAAATTATGCTTGTAAAGTAAAGCATTTGAATATCACCGTTGATAAAGCATTTACAACACTATCATTACAAGTATTTGTACACATTGTAGTCTTAGATTTAAAACTACTTTGAACTAAGGTAGAAGTAGTTTATAAAAGCCATATTAAAAATCTATATGAACGACAAGGAGTTTACGTGCATTAAGACTACTTTGTGGGTTAGGAGGTTGTCAATTTTTGGTTAGTGTATAATTTTTATCGAAATGAATTGATTTAATATTTATATTTTGTAAAGTATGTTGAGATGGAGCCCAGACCCGTTGGTGGAAGGGTATTATTTCTTCAAGCACAGCATCGTACTCCTAACGATATATGGATGCAGGTGGTTTTAAAAAAAATACAATTTTGTGTCAGTTGGTATAATTCCTGCTTTTTAATTATATATTTATCATCTGTTTAGCGTGACGATCCAGATACAACTATTGATCACTCCACTTCGGTGAAGAAAGTGACTTCAAGTCATCTAAGAGTATTGGCTGAGATTGAGAGGGCTAGTTTTTTACACATAATGAAGTTAGGATACATCCAGTTTGACCACTATCTTATCACTGCTTTGGTAGACAGATGGCAACCGGAGACCTCCACTTTTCATTTCCCTGTTGGTGAGGTGACGATTACATTAGCAGATGTTGCCGTGTTGTTAGGTTTGCCTATTGAAGGCAATGCAGTGGCTTATGGAGGGGTGGCATATGACTATATGCAATTATGTCATGATTTACTTGGTCTTGACCCACCCCCTGAACAAACAAGGGGCAATGAGTTCGTGGAAATCATGTGGTATAGACGTCAATTGTCGCACGATATTCCTGCTGATGCTATAGAGGCTCAGATTCAGCAACGAGCACGTGCTATTATTTTGCACATCACTGTTTCCCGATTGATGTGCGACCATACAAAGACTCGGGTAGATCTGAAATGGCTACCGTATATTGCTGATTTAGGGGAGTGTGGTAAGTTTTCCTAGGGCAGTGTCGTGTTATCTTATACATATATGGAGTTGTCCAGGCTCTTTCTTTTGGAGAATAAATCTATTGGTGGTTGTCTGACACTAGTACAGGTTTGAAACAAACTCCAATAGTTTACTGTTTTACATGATTTGTCTCATTTTTGGTTGTAATTTTTTCTTATAAATGCAACTTTGGTCGTGGACTTATCTTCCGATCGGAAGATTGTTAGTAACAAACGTTGTTGTCGATCAATCGATGCCGCTTGGGTCTCGGTATACTTTTTATCCTTTTAAATTAATTAAACAGTGCAATTCTCATGTGTAATATTCAATTGTTAACATCTTCTAACAGGTGGGTAGGACCAAAAAAACGCGCCAAACTCCAAGACGGAGTGTGAAGTTCTATCGCAACGAGTTAGATGTGTTGGAGGATGACAAGGTGACATGGACACCGTACACACATGATGTGCTAGCACAGCTTCCAGCCATGTGTATAGCTGCTAGATACTTGTGGACTGCGAGAGTACCACTCCTATCTTACACCCAGGCTGCATTTCACTTACCTGACAGGGTTATGAGACAGTTCGGCATGATGCAACATATACCAGATGATGCGCCACCCTGCACGTCTACGTACAATGCAGAGGAGTATGGAACCTACATTCAGTTGTGGAATGAGTGGCATACAACTACCTAGATTGAGAGGGAGCCCATCATCACGCTAGAGCAGTACAAAAGGTGGTACTGGAACATAACACGACGATATGTTCTTACGGCGCCAGTGGAGGCAGTGTATAGAAGTCCGTACGTTCCCAGAGCACCACTTGAGAGGAACGTGGTAAGTTGATGTTGTAAGTAGTATATCAATTAGTTATGATAGTTGTCTTTGTTGCTAATTTTCATTCAACTTTACATGCAGCTGGTATAAGCAGGGCTTGGGAAGAAGCTAAAAATCTTCGCAAACGACAAACCGACGAGGAGGGTAGGAGGATGTGCACTAACATCCAAAGGATTCTAGATGTTGTGTTGTGCAAGAATAAACTTGATAGGCCGAGACCTCCATCTCCACCTCCTGCGCTTGTGTACACACGACGTCGTCCTAGAGAGGTGCGGGTTCATCGTCACAGGGCACTTCGTCACAACCTGCACCGGTACACGAAGAATTTGTTCCTGGCCCATCTCAACCAGCACCTGCATTACCTTCGTCTTCCACTGCGCGCATGAGTAAATCCATATTGTTGTTTGATGCGAATAGTTAGAGGTGATGTGGTAAGTGATATGTACCATACAAACTAATGTTGTTTGGATTTGTAAAATGTTGTTTGGATTTGTAAAAGGTTGTTTGGATTTGTAAAATGTTGTTTGGATTTGTGTAGTTGTGTTTTGTTAAATTTGTGTAGTTATGTTTTGTTCGGGATATTTCCACTGAGCCATCACAAGGAGGTTACCACCGAATCAAACACGCTACCCAAGCTACTACCGGTCTAACCTAAACCGAAGCATCACCGATCCAACCCACTTCCAACTACCACCGAATCAAACACACTACTACCGGTCCAACCCAAACCGAAGCATCACAGATCCACTACCACACCAACTCACAACCGGACCAACACCCACCGGACCAACACACACCAAACCAAGCCCACACCGAACCAACACCATTACCGAACCAACCATCATCGGACCAAATTACAACTCCAACCATCTCCGAACCAAGAGGATGCCGAACCAACATCGCCAGGCCAGATTGCTTCGGCCCAAGCCCACCAGCAGCTATATACATCCAAGACCCCTGCCCCCAGCCTCACTCTATAAATAGAGGGGCATGGGTACAACAATGGCAGATAAGTTTGAGAGCTCAAGCACGGAAGGAACTTTCAAACAACTTTCATATACTTGTATACAAAGCTTTGTACTTGTACTTGTAATCTGAAAGAAAAAGGAGAATAACATATAAAGTGGACGTAGGCTCGTTCTGGCCGAACCACTATAAATCTGTGTGTCTTTTACAGTTTAGTCCATCTATTTTATATATTTGCGTAAATCACCCAAATCACTAGAAACAACATAAAATCAACTAATTCATACGACTTGGAGGTGTTTGTTCATTTTTTGTGCAAACATTTTTGGTGCTTTCACTGAGAAGAGAAGGAGATCGAAGCTTTAACTTCTCCCACTCAACTCTTTTCCTATCAACACCGTTCATTGCTTGGAAAATATGGCTCCCGGACGAAAGAAAGATACTAACAAAGGAAAGAACGTTGCAACTAGCAGTATCCCAGATCCAGTGATCAGGGACCAAGACAATCGTCAGGTTCCAACGGCAAATTTAAATCAGGCAAATCCCACAGCCCCCGCTATGGAACAACCAATTACAAGGGCGGATCTAGACAGGATTGTGGCTAAAGTAACTAACCGCTTCGCATCTCAACAAGAAGCCTTGGTGGACCAACTCATGTCACGCTTAAGGGATGCTGAAGAATCCAACCGTAACACTGAATCGTGGGGTGAGTCCCAGTCTGGAGGATCTAAGAGACGACAAGGGTCTTTCTTCTTCGAAGAGGCCAACAACAGAAACAGCCATGGTAGGAGCCGAGCCCGGACTCAGCCCGAATTTCGACCCGAGGAAACACTTGGAACCGAACCCAACGAGGGAAGTGCCAGGCAGGGGTTGGATGTAGCTGAGCTTGTCGTGCTACCTAACCATGAAAACACCAGTAGACGGGGCCGAGCTGGAGTCCGGCCCGAAGTTGGACCCAAGGAAGTGCTGAGAACAGAACCCAGCAGGGGAAGATCAAGGCAAGGGCCAACTGTGGCTGACCCCAGCATGCCCCCAGAAGACCCGATGCAGCCATTGGAGAATGTTAGGAGTGACAGACGATACCATCCCTACAAGTCATCTGGATGGAATCAATCCCGCAGGGAGGAACCAAACTCATTTCTATCCGCTCCAAGTTTTGACGAGAGGATGGCACGATTGTTCAGAGAGTGTGTCCAACGGGAGCAAAGGGATCGGGGGATAGGTGCTAGGGTAAACAGCTCCTTCACCCACAATATCAAAACTGCCATCACCCCTCGGGAATGGAAAATGCCAACAATGGAACCTTACAAGGGAACCACTGACCCCATCGTACACTTACAAAGATACACTCAGCATATGCTCATGAGCGGAGCAACAGAAGGAGTGTTGTGTAAATGCTTCCCATTATTCTTGACAGATCTAGCTACCTCCTGGTTCTGCCACCTACCCCAAGGGTCCATCAGCTCATGGGAAATGTTGAAAGAAAAGTTCATCAGTCAGTTCCGCATTCATGTGGAACAACCCAAGGACGCTTATTCGTTATCTAATATCAAGCAGAAACCCGGAGAGACAGTGCAACAATATCTCACCCGATTCAACGCTGCGGCAGCCGCAGTCCAAGATGCCGACGAGAAACTTATCCTAATGGCTCTCTGCAGTGGTGTACATCCGGATACTAAATTTGCTAGAAGACTAACCAAGGAAAAGCCAGCTACTTTACCTGATTTCTTCTATGAAGCTGGAAAGTATATGAGACTTGAAGACGCTGCCACTGAGAGACAGTCGGGGCAACAGGCTAAGACAGCTACAGACAGGGTTCCGGTTGCAACAAAGGATGTTCGGAGAAGTGACTCCAGGGACAATGCTGGGGGCAAGAAGGGAGAAAAGCGCTTATATCGACCAGGATCAAGATTTGACTCCTACACTCCTTTGAATGAAACAATTGAAAACATCTTCCTAGCCGCTCAAGACAAAGTTAGATACAAACGGCCCCCGCACAAGAAGGAATCAGATAACGCGCTCAAGTCTGGAAAGTTCTGCCGCTTCCACGAATCCCATGGAAATGGCACCAATGAATGCCACCATCTTCGGGACTTGATTGAAGAACACATCAGAAGGAAGAGACTGGAACGCTATGTAAAAAGCCAGAACAAGGCTTCGACTCCTGCAAATGAGAATCCTGGGCTACCCCTCCCAGAAGTAAGCGGAGGAAATCGCAACACCAGCGGCTCTAGTCAAGAGAAGATAGTGGTCCATACCGTATCACGAGGACCACACATCGCCGGCAGAAGCTGGGCGGAGATGGAAAGATACGGTAAGTCACTTAGAAACGATGAAGGCTACGTTAACTCTGTTATGGAAGAACGCCACCCGAAACGGAAAGAGAATGACGACATCACATTCAGTAGGCGTGATCTAGAGGGAAGGCAGTACCCACACATGGATCCTATGGTCATCTCTGCCTGGTTCGGTCCGGCCAAAGTTTTCCGAATTTTAGTAGACACTGGAAGCTCGGTAAATATCCTATTCAAGCATGCTTTCGACAAAATGAAGCTGTCAATGAAGGATGTGTCTCCCTGCAAAAAACCACTGCATGGTTTCACTGGAGATGCGAAGATGGCCCTCGGGCAACTGGACCTTTTTGTTGAAATAGGAAGTCCCCGCTCCGTTGTGCGAAAACAAACATTTGTGCTAATAGAAAGCCACTCGGCCTACAACGCCTTTTTAGGAAGACCAGCCTTGTCTGACTTCCAAATTGTCCTAGCCCCATGGTGCCTGAAAATGAAATTCCCAACAGATAACGGAGTAGGAGAAATAGAGGGAGATCAAGACGCCACTGGAGATTGCTATGTAACTGAGATTCGCAATAACCGCAGGAAGGATAAAGGAAAGGATGTAGAGACTTCTCTCTGCAAGAAAAGCCTGGAAGCATAGCAATTAAAGAAATCCCCTCCTCTTCGATATACAAGCGATCCTTTCAACGAATTAGACCCCATGGACAAAGAGGAGGAGGCCACCACCGAGCCTGCAGAGGCTATGGAATTTGTATCTGTAGACAAACATGACCCAAGTAGACTACTGAGAGTCGGGTCTCAGTTAAGAGCGGAGTTGAAAGATCAACTCGTCGATTTTCTTCGCCACAACATGGATGTATTTGCGTGGACGCACGCCGACATGACAGGAATCTCTCCAGAAGTAGCATGCCACATACTGAACATCGATCCCACCAAGGTGCCAGTGAAGCAGAAAAAGAGGAGCATGGGGGCAGAACGATCAGCAGCCCTCGAGGAAGAAGTAAAGAACTTACTTGCCAATGACTTCATACGAGAAGCCATCTACCCAGAATGGATCGCCAACCCGGTACTGTAAAGAAAGCTAATGGGAAGTGGCGAACATGCATCGATTTCTCCAACTTAAATGACGCTTGCCCGAAAGACTGCTTCCCACTCCCCCGAATTGACCAACTCGTGGACATCACAGCCGGACACGAACTCTAATCCTTTATGGACGCATACTCAGGATATAACCAGATCCCTATGCACGCCCCCGATCAAGACCACACTAGTTTCATCATTGACCGGGGATTGTACTGCTACAAAGTAATGCCTTTTGGACTTAAAAACGCCGGAGCTACTTATCAGCGCCTCGTCAACAAGATGTTTGCGAAATTAATAGGGCGAACTATGGAAGTTTATGTGGATGACATGATGGTAAAATCAAGGAAAGCCAACGATCATATAAACCACCTGAACGAGATGTTTCAAGTACTTCGCCAATATGGAATGAAATTGAATCCTCTAAAGTGCTCCTTCGGAGTATCGTCGGGAAAGTTCTTGGGATTCATCGTCCATGCCAGGGGGATTGAAGCGAACCCCGAACAAGTTCGGGCCTTGCAAGATATCAAGATACCATCCACTCGAAGAGAGATGCAAAGCCTAAACGGGAAGGTGGCTGCCTTAAGCAGGTTCATCTCTAAAGCAACCGACATATGCATCCATTTCTTCGAAGCTCTTAAGAAAGACAAAGGAAAGTTCGAATGGACCGACGAATTCTCGACAGCCTTCCTTAACTTAATCGAGCACCTCCAAAGACCACCAGTACTCTCAACTCCAAATGAAGGCGAGGAACTGTACCTATACCTTGCTGTATCATCCCATGCTTTAAGCGCCGCTTTGGTGAGGGAGGACAACCACGCACAGGGACCCGTATACTTTGTAAGCAAGAGATTCACAGGGGCAGAAGCCAGATACCCTAAACTTGAAAAGCTAGCATACTGTTTGCTAATCACGTCACGGAAACTGCGACACTACTTTAAATCTCATTCCATCAGAGTTTTAACCGATCAACCGCTAAGGCAAGTACTCCATTGCCCCGACACTTCCGGGCGACTACTTAAGTGGTGCATTGAACTAAGTCAATATGATATTACCTACCATCCTCGCACGGCTATCAAGGGACAAGCCATAGCTAATTTCATTGCCGAATTCACTACTAACGAAGGTAAAGAGCAATCTGAAGTAGCAGAAAATATCAAGTGGAACCTCTTCGTTGATGGAGCATCAAATGAACAAGGCTCGAGGGCAGGTGTTGTGATAATCACCCCCAGGGGAAGGAAGCTGCACTACACCCTAAGGTTGGAGTTCGCTGCCACTAACAATGACGCAGAATACGAAGCAGTGATAGCCGGATTAGAACTTGCCCTGGAGATTGGAGTCGGTTCTTTATGTCTCCATAGTGATTCTCAACTTATTGTAAATCAAATACTGGGAGAATTCCAGACTCGAGGAGAACGACTCACAACATATCTAAAGAAGACCAAGCTGTTGTTCAATCAGTTGGATCACTATTTAATCAAACACATTCCTCGAGAAGAGAATCAGGAGGCCGACGAACTGGCAAAGCAAGCTAGCATGAAGGACGGCGCCGCTTCCCGAACAATAACCATCTCACAACAACTAGCCCCGAGTTACGAGACAATGAACATGATAGCTGCAATCGAAGAGGAAACTTGGATGACTCCTGTCTGGAAATATTTACAATATGGCACACTGCCCGACGGGCGTAACGAAGTCAAGAAAATCTTGAGGAAAGCTTCCCGCTACACGATACAAGAAGGTATCCTCTATCGATGCAGCTTCTCTAATCCCTTATTAATGTGTGTCGCTAGAAGGGAAGCCAAGGAGATCTTATCCAACATACATCGAGGAAGTTGCGGAGATCACACTGGTGGATAGACTCTGGCAAAGAAGATACTCCGATATGGATATTACTGGCCCACCTTAAACAAAGACGCCCTAGACTTCATCAAAAGATATGACAGATGTCAGAAATTTGCTAAAATTCCTCGACTACCAATAAACGAGATTACTCAAATGACCAGCCCTTGGCCCTTTGCAATATGGGGAATTGACTTGATTGGCGAACTGCCAGTGGGCCGAGGCGGAGCCAAATATGCCATAGTAGCAGTTGACTATTTCACCAAATGGGTGGAAGAGGAGCCTCTAATTAAAATATCTTCAGCAAAAGTTATTAACTTCTTGATCAAAAATGTTTTATGCAGGTACGGGGTTCCACTCAAAATCATATCGGACAATGGACTTCAATTTGACAGCGAGGAATTCGCCGACTGGTGCCAAGAGCACGGAATTCACAAAAGCTTCTCATCTGTGGCTTACCCCCAGGCAAACAGACAAGTCGAAGCTATCAACAAAATCCTCAAAACCCTAATAGAGAAGAAACTTGAAAAGTCAAAAGGCGCTTGGGTGGATGAACTTCCTACGGCACTTTAGGCCTACCGCACATCTTACAGAACATCAACATGGCATACTCCTTTCTCTTTGGCGTACGGATCGGAGGCCATGCCCCCAGTTGAAACTGTAATGCCTTCCCACCGTAGGATCAACTACAACCCAGAAGAGAACGAAGAACTCCTCCACATGTCTTTGGATCTAATTGAGGAGAGAAGAAATGATGCAGCACTCAAAGCAGCAGCTCACAAGTGAAAAGTGGCAGCACAATACAACTCCAAAGTCAAGCACCGCAGCTTACAAGAAGGAGATCTTGTCCTCAAGCGGATCTTCCCGCGCCCCGGAGCGCTAGATCCAATCCGGGACGGACCCTATGTAATTCATAAAGATCTCCGCAACAGTGCCTATATTTTGTCAACAGTGGACGGAGAGGTGTTTCAGAGGGCATGGAACATCCAACACCTCCGTCGATACTATTCTTAACTTGTACTGCCCATATGAAGTGAATTAACAAAGAGAATCAGTGGACATAGGCATTTTCGTGCCGAACCACTTTAAAAATCTTGTCTCTTTTTAACTTATTCCTTTATATCTTGGCTGCTTTTTAAGCTTTATCCTCTTCTTTCAAACAAAATCATGTATGACGACATTCCCATTCTGGACACTTCACGGCGCAACCTCACCTGGACAAGACCCAACAGGTACTATGCGAATCTATGCACTCGCCAATGAGACACTTTTGCTCTAGCATCCCTCTGCTGCGGGTTAACTCATTGCTCGCGACTGCCCTCAAAGAAAACTGTAATGAGCCGATTATAAGCCATCAAGAAGGCCGACTAGAGCCGATGACAGCTCATTACGGCGTTCGGCTCGCCGGCAACTGTGAATCTACTTTAAGCCCTAACATAAGGTGTGGCCAGCCAGGGGTAGTTCACGGTTGACGATCGGCACCCACGCTAGCCGACCACAGTAAATCGAATAATACCAACGATTACGGGCCATAATGGCTCGGGTAGTTACTGTGTGCGATCTCGGCTCTGATATGTCTTAAGTGCGGCTGTGGTAAAAAAGATAAACTCCCCGTAGAGGCGTAAGATGAGTGACCAATGTCTCCAAAACCCACAGCTAGGGAAAGTGACTACAAAACCCGTTTGCCACGAACTTAAGCATATCAACGGCCTTCCGTGATCGGAAGTTTTACTGTTTCTCATATTTCCATTCATTCAAAACCTTCTCTCCTATCCTATATAACAATCCCTAATGTACAGGTCAAAAAATAGGGGAACTCTCGCTTGTGGAAATATGAGCTCACATCCGGATGACGGAACACTCAGCTACATTCCATACTCAGTCATGCAAGACATTTAAAGCAACCCTCTACAACTAAAACACGAAGGGCGGTACTATCTTCTCTTTTATACAAATATGTAGCTTTAATTTATTCACACATCGTATTGGCATTACAAGACATGAGATAATATTTTAAGCAGAAACTTAGAATTAAATACGATTGAGTCACATGCATAAACACGCAGTTGTATTTCTTATGCAACATATCAAAATGACAACAGCATTCAAACATGACAGAATCAGCTTATGTTATAAAATTACATAAAGTCATTCTTTACAAATAATATAATTACAAGTTACATTAATGTTTCGGACTAACATAGACAGCAATCAAAATATGTACAAGTCAAGTCAAAGAATCGGGGCTTCGCCTCCATCCCGCTAGCCCTCTAGATCTACTTAACTGCAGGGTCAGAACTCCCCGCATGTACTCCAGAGATCCCGCCTGCCCAATTCAGAAGAGAATCCATCAGTATTCACGAAAGATAAGCGATCAAATCATGAAAGGACTAAAAAGGAAGACTTACCAGCGTCTGCTCCCTGATCATCATCATCTAGCTGCACGCCTACCTCATCCTCGGCAAGCAGCCGCATGCCCTCCTTAACCGCCACCTTCTCTTCCTTAGTGAATTGGGCCGTAACCACATCCATCCTGAAAGCCGCACCACCTTCCTTTTCCGCATTGGCTTTAGCCTCCTCCAAAGCCCGAAGATATATTCTAGCCATGACCCGGGGATAGTCGTTAATCCAGGACAGGTTGCCCTGCCTCCAAGTTCGGAAATACATGTCCTGGAGCATCTCATCCATCATCCCCTCATTCTCCTCAAACTCTTTCATCCGGGCCTCATAAGCCGACAGCCGTGCGACGGCATCATCTCTCTCCAATCGGTATCTCGAGCAGTCAGCCTGAAGGGATTTCCGTATCACTTCCATCTCTTCCTTCAGCTTGGCCTAGGCAAGCTCTGCGGCCTCGAGCCTTCCAGATAACTCCTCTACCTGCTCAAGATCCGCGCTCCGAACCTCATCCACCGTTGCGATGGCCATGTCAATTCGACCTTTGCAAGCAGCCTCCATCTTTCGCAACTCAGCCTTGCTAGCCTCTTCCATGGTTTTCTTTAGTCGTCTGGAGGCCGCCTCATGCTGTGATATCTGGATAGCCTGATCGGCAAGCTGTTTGGCCTGATCAGCAACCTTTAGCCGCACCCGAATGTTAGCACTTCCGATTTCCTCCCCAGCCTTGGCCAGTCGAGCGTGATGCTCCATTAGCCTCTTGGTCTCTTCAGCCACCCGATCGATGTTTGCATTGGCCTCATTCCCCATGGTCACAATCCGAGTAGTAAGCAAATCGAGGTCTAAGGACTTAGCCTCATCAAGCACCCGTACCATGGGATTGCGGGGAAGAAGATGCTCGCCCGTGGCCTCGTCAAAAGAGATGTCCTGAAAACTCGGGTCCAGATCCGGATGGCCGGCAAATGGGTTGCGAACCAAACCAGGATGGTCTATCGGGGTGACGGTTGGATTTTCGGATGGATGTGGGGAAGGCATAAACTCGGTATCCTCCTCAGTAATATCATGGATAGGCTGGACTGGAGGCTGAGGGCCAGGTGAAGGTTCAAACGAAGATCGACCCCTCTTTCTCTTTTGCATATCTTCTTCAATAACACTGAGAAGAGGGCTATATCTAACCACATCTCTAGGACGGCTAGTTGACGGCTTTGGTTTGGCAGAAGCTTTGAGTAACTTATACTGTTCAAGGCGGTGCCGAATATCTGATGTCTTGGCCACCTTACCCATTCCTGGAATAAAAGCCAAGTGTTACGAGCATGCATGAAACTATAATTCAAGAAATGTGTCAAGTTAAAAGGAGTAGGAAGACGCGTTTATTTTACAAACCCTGAGGGGGAGTGGGATATTGCAATAAGTCCTGAATCTCATTCCAGGACGGGAGATGGCCATAAAATATTACTAAGTCGTTATCATAAAGGGAGTCTGCAGAAGTTGAAAATTCACCTTGAGTTACCCTAGCTGAAAGATCCTTAAAAGATGGATCGGCACCTATCAGCCTTCTTCGCCTTCTCCACCGAGGCTGATCCTTCCTCTAACCCCTCAAAAGCCTAGCGGAAGGCATCATCCGTCCACTCCTGGATCTCCCCTGCCTGCTCGAAAGACAAAGCCCCTGCACCACTACCACCCTGTCCTTCACCTTCTCCATCTCCTCCGCTCTCCTCCTCGCCTCTTTCCTCCTCTCCACCTTCCTCCTCCGAAATATTTGGACATGTGCTAGGGGAGGGTCCATCAGACTTCTTAAGCTTTTTCCCCCCGACAACTGGAGGTATCGAGAAAGGTCTCCTCTTGCTACTCTTCGCAGTGGCCCCGTCTTTAGCTTTGGCAGCCCTCTCCTCGGCTGTATCTCTCTGCTTAACCACGGATTGACGTGGCAGAATCAGGTTGTGCTCCAGGAGAGTGGCATTCCTGATCAGGTAAGAAGCCGACCTGTCCTTTCCAGAGATAGCCTCTATCTCCGCGGCCATCTGTACCAGGCGATCATTCTCCATGACCGCAAAGCCACCTGTCGCTAGCAAGAAATAAAAGCATATAAGAGGAAGCATTGCAGTCGGGACAAAGAAATTACAAATGGAATTCAACTTACAGCCAGAAGTGAAAAGGCGAAAAGAAACGGAGTCGTCCTTAACGAAGAACCATTCCTTCTTAAACATGGTGAATTTCGAGTATAAGTCCAAGACCGGCTTGAAGGACACGGCCGACTCTAAACTAATGTACGGAGACCCCTTCTTGTAGCCCCTCAGATTATACAAATATCGGATTTCCCGATTAGAAGGGGGCGCCCATACCTCCTCTGGAAGATAAAAAATAGACACACTAAGATGGCGTAAGAGTTGGACTGAAGCTGGAAAGGAGCCACCTTCAAGTAGGTAATGAAGCTGACTATCCATGCATTGATCGGAGGAATGGCCCCGCACATGCAATGGTATCGGCTATACGCGAAATATCCTTCAGGGGGATTGTACGGCATCACCCCATCCTCCAGCAACAGCATACTCGCTCTGTCAATCCCAAAGGAGCGAGAGATAACGTCAAGCTGCTCCTCTCTGAGAGAGCTCGGAAAGCAATCGGGAGGAGAATTCAGAAGCTCTTGAGGGCCATATCCATCCACTAATGACCTCGGGATAGGTCCATGTCGCGCTGGTTTCGGCTGGACTGGGGGCACGTCAGAAGACTCTCTTCTGTCCATAGATTTCCTCTTATCTGATCGGGTTTTCACTCTTTGAGACATTTATCTGCAACACAAGAAAAGAATATCGTTAAAACATACAAACAATGTTGTTGGGGATATTGCCACCAAGCTATTACAGGGAGGGTCCCACCGAATCAAAAACGCACTTCTCAAACCTTCCTCTAGCCACTGCCGAACCAACCCCTGCCGAACGAAGCAAGGCCGAACCAACCTTCCCTCTAGCCACTGCCGAACCAACCCCTGCCGAACGAAGCAAGGCCGAACCAACCTTCCCTCTAGCCACTGCCAAACCAACCCCTGCCGAACCAACCTTCTCCAAGCATGGCCGAACCAAGGCATGCCGAACCGGATGTGCCAGACCAGATTGCTTCAGCCCAGGACCACCAGAAGCTATATACATCCAAGACCCCTGCCCCCAACCTTACTCTATAAATAGAGGGACAGGGGTACAACAATGGCAGACAAGTTTGAGAGCTCAAGCACGGAAGGAACTTTCAAACAACTTTCATATACTTGTATACAAAGCTTTGTACTTGTAATCTGAAAGAAAAAGGAGAATAACATATAAAGTGGACGTAGGCACGTTCTGGCCGAACCACTATAAATCTGTGTGTCTTTTACAATTTAGTCCCTGCTTTTTATATATTTGCATAAATCACCCAAACCACTAGAAACAACCTAAAATCGACTAATTCACACGACTTGGAGGTGTTTGTCCATTTTTTGTGCAAATATTTTTGGTGCTTTCACTGAGAACCAAGCTAGAAGCTACGGCTTCTACTACTCAACCTTCTTCCTCACAGCATCGTTCCTTGCTCCGACAACATGACTTCCAGGCAGAGGAGAGATGTTAACAAAGGAAAGAACGTCGCAACTAGCAGTATCCCAGATCCAGTTGCCCCAAATCAAGAGAATCATCCCGTTTTAACAGCAATACCAGATGAAAATAAGGCAAATCCAACAGCCCCCGCCGCGGAACAACCAATTACTAGGGCAGATCTAGACAGGGTTGTGGCTGAAGTAACTAACCGCTTCGCATCTCAACAAGAAGCCTTGGTGGACCAACTCATGTCACGCCTGAGGGATGCTGAAGAATCCAACCGCAACACCGAATCATGGGGCGAGTCCCAATCTGGAGGATCTGGAAGGCGACAAAGACCTTTTTTCTTCGAAGAGGTTAACAACAGAAACAGCCATGGTAGGAGCCGAGCCCGGTCTCAGCCCGAAGTCCGACCCGAGGAAACACTTGGAACCGAACCCAACGGGGGAGGTGCCAGGCAAGGGTCGGATGTAGCTGAGCCTGTCATGCTACCTAACCATGAAAACACCAGTAGACGGGGCCGAGCTGGAGTCCAGCCCGAAGTTGGACCTGAGGAAGCGCTGAGAACAGAACCCAGCAGGGAAAGATCAAAGCAAGGGCCAACTATGGCTGACCCCAGCATGCCCCCAGAAGAGCAGAGACAACCTTTGGAGAATGTTAGGAGTGACAGACGATACCACCCCTACAAGTCATCTGGACGGAATCAATCCCGCAGGGAAGAACCAAGCTCATTTTTGTCTGCTCCAAGTTCTGATGAAAGGATGGCGCGATTGTTCAGAGAGTGCGTCCAACGGGAGCAAAGGGATCGGGGGATAGGTGCTAGGGTAACCAGCCCCTTCACCCGCAATATTGAAACTGCCATCACCCCCCGAGAATGGAAAATGCCAACGATGGAACCTTACAAGGGAACCTCTGACCCCATCGTACACTTACAGAGGTACACCCAGCATATGCTCATGAGCGGAGCAACAGAGGGAGTGTTGTGTAAATGCTTCCCACTATTCTTGGCAGATCTAGCTACCTCCTGGTTCTGCCACCTACCCCAAGGATCGGTCAGCTCATGGGAAATGTTGAAAGAAAAGTTCATCAGTCAGTTCCGCATTCATGTGGAGCAACCCAAGGATGATTATTCCTTATTTAATATCAAACAAAAACCCGGAGAGACATTGCAACAATATCTAACCCGATTCAATGCCGCGGCAACCGCAGTCCAAGATGCCGACGAGAAACTTATCCTAATGGCCCTTTGCAGTAGTGTACATCCAGATACTAAATTTGCTAGAAGACTAACCAAAGAAAAACCAGCTACTTTACCTGATTTCTTCCATGAAGTAGGAAAGTATATGAGACTTGAGGACGCTGCCACTGAGAGGCAATCAGGGCAACAGGCTAAGACGGCTACAGACAGGTTCCCCGCTGCAGCAAAGAATGTTCGAAGAAATGACTCTAGAGACAATGCTGGGGGCAAAAAGGGAGAAAAGCGCTCATATCGACCAGGACCAAGATTTGACTCTTACACTCCTTTGAATGAAACGATCGAAAACACCTTCCTAGCCACTCAAGACGAAGTTAGGTACAAGCGCCCCCCGCACAAGAAGGAGTCAGATAGCGCACTCAAATCTGGAAAGTTCTACCGCTTCCACGAATCCCACGGACATGATACCAATGAATGCCACCATCTCCGAGACTTGATTGAAGAACACATCAGAAGGAGGAGAATGGAGCGCTATGTAAAAGGCCAGGACATGACTTCAACTCCGACCAATGAGAATCCTGGACTACCCCCCCCCCCCAGAAGCAGGTGGGGGAAATCGCAATACCAGCGGCTCTAGTCAAGAGAAGATAGTGGTCCACACCATATCAGGAGGACCGCACATCGCCGACAGAAGCTGGGCGGAGATGGAAAGATACGGTAAGTCACTGAGGAACGCTGAAGGCTGTGTTAATTCTGTTATGGAAGAACGCCACCCGAAACGGAAAGAGAATTACGACATCACATTCAGTAGGCGTGATCTAGAGGGAAGACAATACCCGCACATGGATCCTATGGTCATCTCTGCATGGTTCAGACCCGCCAAAGTTTTCCGAATTTTAATAGACACTGGAAGCTCGGTGAATATCCTATTCAAGCATGCTTTCGACAAAATGAAACTATCGATGAAGGATGTGTCTCCCTGCAACAAGCCACTACATGGTTTCACTGGAGATGCAAAGATACCCCTCGGGCAACTGGACCTTTTTGTTGAAATAGGAAGTCATCCCCACTCCGCTGTGCGAAAACAAACATTTGTGCTAATAGAGAACCACTCGGCCTACAACGCCTTTTTGGAAAGACCAGCCTTGTCTGACTTCCAAATTGTCCTAGCCCCGTGGTGCTTGAAGATGAAATTTCCGACCGATAACGGAATAGGAGAAACGGAGGGAGATCAAGACGCTGCTCGAGACTGCTATGTAACTGAACTTCACAATAACCGCAGAAAAGATAAAGGGAAAAATGCAGAGACTACTCTCTGCATGAAGAGCTTGAAAGCATAGCAACTAAAGAAAGTCCCTCCTATTCGATATACCAGTGATCCTTTCAATGAATTAGACCCCAGGGACAAAGAGGAGAAGGCTACTGCCGAGCCTGCAGAGGCTATGGAATTCGTATCTATAGACAAACACGACCCAAGTAGACTGCTGAGAGTCGGGTCTCAGTTAAAAGAAGAATTAAAAAATCAACTCATTGATTTTCTTCGCCACAACATGGATGTATTTGCATGGACACACGCTGACATGACAGGAATCTCCCCAGACGTAGCATGCCACATGCTGAACATCGATCCCACCAAGGTGCCAGTGAAGCAGAAAAAGAGGAGCATGGGGGCAGAACGATCAGCAGCCCTCGAGGAAGAAGTAAAGAACTTACTTGTTAATGACTTCATACGGGAAGCCGTCTACCCAGAATGGATCGCTAACCCGGTACTGGTAAAGAAAGGTAATGGGAAGTGGCGAACATGCATCGATTTCTCCAACTTAAATGACGCCTGCCCAAAGGACTGCTTCCCACTCCCCCGAATCGACCAACTCGTGGACAGCACTGCCGGACACGAACTCTTATCCTTCATGGACGCATACTCAGGATATAACCAGATCCCTATGCATGCCCCCGATCAAGACCACACTAGCTTCATCACTGACCGGAGATTGTACTGCTACAAAGTAATGCCTTTTGGACTTAAAAACGCCGGGGTCAGCGCCTTGTCAACAAGATGTTTGCGGAACTAATAGGACGAACTATGGAAGTTTATGTGGATGACATGCTGGTAAAATCAAGGAAAGCCAACAATCATATAAACCACCTGGATGAGATGTTTCAAGTACTTCGCCAATATGGAATGAAGCTGAACCCTCTAAAGTGCTCCTTCGGGGTGTCGTCGGGAAAGTTCTTGGGATTCGTCGTTCATGCCAGAGGGATTGAAGCAAACCCCAAACAAGTTCGAGCTTTACAAGATATCAAGATACCATCCACTCGAAGGAAGATGCAAAGCCTGAACGGGAAAGTGACCGCCCTAAGTAGGTTCATCTCTAAAGCAACCGACAAATGCATCCCTTTCTTCGAGGCTTTAAAGAAGGACAAAGGAAAGTTCGAATGGACTGAGGAATGCTCGACAGCCTTCCTTAACTTAATCGGACACCTCCAGAAACCACCGGTGCTCTTAACTCCAAATAAAGGTGAGGAACTGTACTTATACCTTGTTGTATCGTCTCATGCTTTAAGCGTCGCTTTGGTGAGAGAAGACAACCGCGTACAGCGGCCCGTGTACTTTGTAAGCAAGAGATTTACATGGGCAGAAGCCAGGTACCCTAGACTTGAGAAGCTAGCATACTGTCTGCTAATCACGTCACGGAAACTACGACACTATTTCCAGTCTCATTCCATCAGAGTTTTAACCGATCAACCGCTAAGGCAAGTGCTCCATCGCCCCGACACTTCTGGGCGATTACTTAAATGGTGCATTGAACTAAGTCAATATGATATCACTTACCATTCTCGCACCTCTATCAAGGGGCAAGCCATAGCTGATTTCATTGCCGAATTCACTACTAGCGAAGGTAAGGACCAATCTGAAATAGCAGAAGATATCAAGTGGAATCTCTTCGTAGATGGAGCGTGGAACGAACAAGGCTCGGGGGCGGGTGTTGTGATAATCACCCTTAGGGGAAAGAAGCTGCACTACGCCCTAAGGTTGGAATTCGCTGCCACCAACAATGACGCAGAATACGAAGCGGTGATAGCTGGATTAGAACTGGCCTTGGAGATTGGGGTCGGCTCTTTATGTCTCCATAGTGATTCTCGACTCATTGTAAATCAAATACTGGGAGACTTCCAGACTCGAGGAGAACGACTCACAGCATATCTAAAAAAGACCAAGCTGTTGCTCAGTCAATTGGATCACTATCTAATCAAACACATTCCTCGAGAAGAGAACCAAGAGGCCGACGAACTAGCAAAGCAAGCTAGTATGAAGAACATCACTATCTTTGGAGCATTAACCATCTCAAAACAGCCGGCACCAAGTTTCGAGCAAGTGAATCTGATAGCTGCAATCGACGAAGAAACTTGGATGACTCCTATCCGGAAATATTTACAAGATGACACACTGCCCGACAGGCATAACGAAATCAAGAAAATCTTGAGGAAAGCTTCTCGCTATACATTACAAGAAGGCATCCTCTATCGACGCGGCTTCTCTAATCCCTTATTAAGGTGTATCGCTGGAAGGGAAGCCAGGGAAGTCTTATCAAATATCCATCAAGGAAGTTGCGGAGATCACACTGGAGGACAGACTCTGGCAAAGAAGATACTCCGATATGGATATTATTGGCCCACTCTAAACAAAGATGCCTTGGACTTCGTCAAGAGATGCGACAGATGTCAGAAATTTGCCAAGATTCCTCGACTACCCACAAATGAGATTACTCAAATGACCAGCCCTTGGCCCTTTGCAGTATGGGGAATTGACTTAATTGGCGAACTGCCAACGGGTTGAGGCGGAGCCAAATATGCTATAGTGGCAGTTGACTATTTCACCAAATGGATGGAGGCGGAACCTCTAAATAAAATATCTTTGGCAAAAGTTATCAAATTCTTGATAAAAAATATTCTGTGCAGGTACGGGGTCCCACTCAAGATCATATCAGACAACGGACTTCAGTTTGACAGCGAAGAATTCGCCGATTGGTGCCAAGAGCACGGAATTCACAAAAGCTTCTCATCTGTAGCTTATCCTCAAGCAAACGGACAAGTCGAAGCTGTCAACAAGATTCTCAAAACCTTAATCAAGAAGAAACTTGAAAAGTCGAAAGGCGCTTGGGTGGACGAACTTCCTACGGCACTTTGGGCCTATCGCACATCTTACAGAACTTCAACAGGGCATACTCCTTTCTCTTTGGCATACGGATCGGAGGCCATGCTCCCAGTTGAAACTATAGTGCCCTCTCACCGCAGGATCCACTACAACCCGGAAGAGAACGAAGAACTCCTCCTCATGTCTTTGGATCTAATTGAGGAGAGAAGAGACGATGCAGCACTCAAAGCAGCAGCTCACAAGCAAAAAAGTAGCAGCACAATACAACTCTAAAGTCAAGCACCGCATCTTACAGGAAGGAGATCTTGTCCTCAAGCGGATCTTCCCGCGCCCCGGAGCGCTAGATCCAATCTGGGACGGACCCTATGTAATTCATAAAGATCTCCACAACGGAGCTTATATTTTGTCAACAGTGGACGGAGAGGTGTTCCAGAGGGCATGGAACATCCAACACCTCCGTCGATACTTTTCTTAACTTGTACTGCCCATATGAAGTGAATTAACAAAGAGAATCAGTGGATGTAGGCGTTTTCATGCCGAACCACTTTAAAAATCTTGTCTCTTTTTAACTTGTTCCTTTATATCTTGGCTGCTTGTTAAGCTTTATCCTTTTCTGTTGAACAACTTCGTGTACAACGACATTTCCATACTGGAACTTCATGGTGCAACTTCACCTGGACAAGACTCAACAGGTACTATGCGATTCTATGCACTCGCCAATGAGACACTTTTGCTCCAGCATCCCTCTGATGCGGGTTAACTCATTGCTCGCGACTGCCCTCAAAGACAACTGTAATGAGCCGATTATAAGCCATCATGAAGGCCGACTATAGCCGATGGCAGCTCATTACGGCGTTCGGCTCGCCGGCAACTGTGAACCTACTTTAAGCCCCAACATAAGGTGTGGCCAGCCAGGGGTAGTTCACGGTTGACGATCGGCACCCATGCTAGCCGGCCACAGTAAATCGAATAATAGCCACGATTACGGGCCATAATGGCTCGGGTAGTTACTGTGCGCGATCTCGGCTCCGATATGTCTTAAGTGCGGCTGTGGTAAAAAAGAAAACTCCCCGCGGAGGCGTAAGATGGGTGACAAATGTATCCAAGACCCACAGCGAGGGAAAGTGACTACAAAACCCGTTTGCCACGAACTTAAGCATATCGATGGCCTTCCGTGACTGGAAGTTTTACTTTTCCTATATTTCCACTCCATTTAAATACTTTTCTCCTATCCTGTGCAACGATCCCTAAAGTACAGGACACCGACTAGGAGACATTCGCTCATAAGGATCTGAGCCCGCAAACTGGATAACATGACACTCAGCTGTATCCATGACCAGTTACACAAGACGCTCAAAGCTACCCCCTGCAACTAAGACATGAAGGGCGGTACTCTCTTCTCTTGTACATAAACATGTAACTATAACTTATTCATACATCACACTAACATTGCAAAACATGAGATTATATTTCAAGCAAGAGCTTAGCATCAAACACAACTAAATCACAGGCATATGCATAGTTATACTTCTTATGCAGCACATCAAAATAATGACAGCATTCAAAATATAACAGAATCAGCTTGTGTTATAAACTTACATAAAGTCGTTCAATGACATAATTACAGCTCGAAAGTACATTAATGTTTTTGAACTAGCATATACAGGAATGTCAGGCAGACCAAATAAAATAACCAGCCGCATTAGTGCTAACCACTACACCTCAGAACCAGCTCTCCGAATCTACTTGGTTGCTGGATCGGAACTCCCTGCTTGTTGACCAAAGGTCCCACCTGTCCAATTCAGGAAAAGAATCCATCAGATAAACCGCAAACGATCAAGTTATGAAAAGCTAAAAAGGAAAAACTCACCAACACCCGCTTCTTGGTCCTCATCCCCCAACTGCACACCGGCTTCCTCCGCAGCAAGTAGCCGCATCCCCTCCTTCACCGCTACATTCTCCTCCTTTGAGAACTGGACGGTAACCATATCCATCCTGAATGCCGCTCCACCTTCCTTATCCGCATCGGCCTTGGCCTCCTCCAAAACTCGGAGATATATCCTAGCCATGATCCGGGGATAGTCATCCATCCAGGATAGATTACCCTGCTTCTAGGTACGGAAGTAAATATCCTGCAACATCTCATCCATCATCCCCTCATTCTCCTCAAACTCCCTCACCCGGGACTCGGAGGACAGCAACTTAGCGATGGCAACATCCCTCTCCGATCGATATCTCAAGCGGTCAGCTTGGAGAGACCTCCTCATTTCCTCCATCTCTTCCTTTAGCCTGGCCTGAGCAAGCTCTGCGGCCTCAAGCCTCCCAAATAACTCCTCTACTTGCTGAGATCCGCCCTTCGAACCTCGTCCACCGTAGCAATGGCTATGTCAATCCGCTCCTTGCAGGCGGCCTCCATCTTTCGCAACTCAGCTTTGCTAGCCTCCTCCATGGTTTTCTTTAGTCGTCGGGAGGCCGCCTCATGTTGGGATATCTGGATAGCCTGACCGGCAAGCTGTTTGGCCTGATCAGAAACCTGTAGCCGCAACCGGTGTTAGCACTTCCGATTTCCTCCCCAGCCCTGGCCAGTCGAGCGTGATGCTCCATTAGCCTCTTGGTTTCCTCAGCCACCCGATCGATGCTTGCCTTGGCCTCATTCCCCATGGTCACAATCCGAGTAGTAAGCAAATCGAGGTCTAACGACTTAGCCTCATCAAGCACCCGTACCATGGGATTGTGGGGAAGAAGATGCTCACCCGTGACCTCGTCAAAAGAGATATCCTGAAAACTCGGGTCCAGATCCGGGTGGCCGGCAAATGGGTTGCGATCCAAACCAGGACGGTCTATCGGAGTGACGGTTGGATTTTCGGACGGATGAGGGGAAGGCATAAACTCAGTATCCTCCTCAGTCATATCATGGATGGGCTGGACTGGAGGCTGAGGGCTAGGAGAAGGTTCAAACGAAGATCGTCCCCTCTTCCTCTTTTACATATCTTCCTCAATGACTCCAAGAAAGGGGCGATATCAAACTACATCCCCAAGATGGCTAGTCGGCGGCTTTGGTTTGGCAGAAGCTTTGAGTAGCTTATACTATTCGAGGCGGTGCCGGATATCTGATGACTTGGCCGCCTTACCTGCTCCTGGAATAAAAACCAAGCGTTACGAACATACAATGATCCATAATTCAAGAAATATGTTAAGTTAAAAAGATTGAGAAGGCACGTCTGTTATACAAACCCTGTGAAGGAGTGGGATACTGCAATAAGTCCTGAATCTCATTGCAGGACGGAAGCGAACCATAAAATATTCCTAAGTCCCTATCATAAATGGAGTCTGCAGAAGTCAAAAGTTCACCTTGAATCGCTGGAGTCGCCTTAGCTGAAGAACTCTCAAAGAATGGATCGGCGCCAGCCCTAGTCTTGTCAACCCCCTTAGCCTTCTCAACCAAAGCTGATCCTTCCTCCGACTCCCCAAAAGCTTGACGGAAAGCATCATCCGTCCACTCATGAATCTCTCCCGTTTGCCCGGAGGTTAAGGCACCAACGCCACTACCGCTCTGTCCATCTCCTCCTTCACCTTCACCTCTATCTTCCTCCACATCTTCCTCTCCCGGAGCAAGTGGGCAAGTACTAGGAGAGGGACCGTCGGACTTCTTGAGCTTCTTGCCCCCGACAACTGGAGGCTTTGTGAAAGGTTCCCTCTTGCCGCTTTTCACCATGACCCCTTCCTTGGCTTTGGCGGCCTTCTCCTCAGCCGTATCCCTCTGCTTAACCACGGACTGGCATGGGAGGATCAAGTTGTGCTCCAGGAGAGTAGCATTCCTGATCAGGTAAGAAGCTGACCGATCCCGTCCCGGAATGGCTCTTATTTCCGCAGCCATCTAAACCAAGGAATCATTCTCCACGACCGCAAAGCCACCTGTCGCTAGCAAGAAATAAAAGCATATAAGAAGAAGCGTTGCAGCCGAAACAAGGAAACTATAAATGAAGTTCAACTTACAGCCAGAGGTGAAAAGGCGGAAGGAAACGGAGTCATCCCTGTTGAAAAACCATTCTTTCTTAAACATACTAAGCTTCGAATATAGGTCCAGGACCGGTTTGAAGGGAACAGCCGCTTCCAAGCTAACGTACGGAGATCCCTTCTTGTAACCCCTCAAGTTATATAGATACCGAATCTCCCGGTTGGAAGGGGGTGCTCGTACCTTCTCTGGAAAATAATGTATAAGCACACCAAGATGGCGTAGGAATTGGGCTGAAGCTGGAAGGGAGCCACCTTCAGATAAGTGATGAAGCTGACTATCCAGGTATTAATGGGAGGAATGGCCCCACACATGCAGTGCTACCTACTATACGCAAAATATCCTTCAGTGGGATTGTACGGCATCATTCCGTCCCCCGGCAACCGCATAAGCGCTCTATCAATCCCAAAGGAGCGGGATATAACATCAAGCTGCTCCTCTCTGAGAGAGCTAGGAAAGTAGTCCAAGGGAGAGTTTAAGAGCTCCTGAGGACCGTATCCGTCCACTAAAGACCTCGGGGCAGGTCCCTGTCGTGCTGGTCCTGACTGGGCAGGAGGCACAACGGGAGGATCACTTCGGTCCGTAGATTTTCTCTTTTCTGATCGAGTTTCTACTTTCCGAGACATTTATCTCCATACGCAAAAGCGAGAGACATAGTGTTAGAACAAAAAGTATGGAAATATAAGCAAGCAGGTGTATGAAGCGAGCAAGCATTTATGAGTCTAGGATTTCACTTAGGATTCAAATATAAAAGTTCATTCGGTAAAGCAATGCGAGAGTCCATTCGGCACTCCAACCCCCAAGCTCATTCGGCAAGGTAAGGCGAAATCTCATTCGGCATTCCCAATGCCGAGATTCATTCGGCATTCCCAATGCCGGACATTCGGCATTCAAAAAAAAAAAAGAGAAGGAGGGACATTCGGCAGTCACCTGATTCGGCAACCAAGAATTGATTCGGTGAAATGTTGATTCGGTAGAGAAATTCTTATCCGGCTATCTCATTCGGTGGGGAAAGACGGAGGCCTTAGGCCCCTATTTATAAGCAAATGACAACGACCGGACCAGTTGGTTCGGCGCTAGAAACTGGATGGAAACTCCCAAGCGCAAAACAAAGCACGCCATGTACATGCACATACCCTACATTGGGGGGCAAGTGTTGGGGATATTGCCACCAAGCTATTACAGGGAGGGTCCCACCGAATAAAACGCACTTCTCAAACCTTCCCTCTAGCCACTGCCGAACCAACCCCTGCCGAACGAAGCAAGGCCGAACCAACCTTCCCTCTAGCCACCGTCGAACCAACCCCTGCCGAACGAAGCAAGGCCGAACCAACCTTCCCTCTAGCCACTGCCGAACCAACCCCTGCCAAACCAACCTTCTCCAAGCACGGCCGAACCGGATGTGCCAGACCAGATTGCTTCAGCCCAGGACCACCAGCAGCTATATAAATCAAAGACCCCTGCCCCCAACCTCACTCTATAAATAGAGGGACAGGGGTACAACAATGGCAGACAAGTTTGAGAGCTCAAGCACGGAAGGAACTTTCAAACAACTTTCATATACTTGTATGCAAAGCTTTGTACTTGTGATCTGAAAGAAAAAGGAGAATAACATATAAAGTGGACGTAGGCACGTTCTGGCCGAACCACTATAAATCTGTGTGTCTTTTACGGTTTAGTCCCTGCTTTTTATATATTTGCATAAATCACCCAAACCACTAGAAACAACCTAAAATCGACTAATTCACACGACTTGGAGGTGTTTGTCCATTTTTTGTGCAAACAAATGTAGTCTGGAATTTCACCCATAAGTCAAAACGCTCAAGCTCCCAGTGTCATTCGGTAAAGAAAATGTAAAATTTCATTCGGTATTCAAAGTCTCAGGGTTCATCCGGTGGTTCAAATACAAGTACATTCGGCATTTCCCCTTCTCATTCGGTGGTTCGAACACGAGCTCATTCGGTAAACCACAACTTTCAGGTACATTCGGTACACGAGGCCCCCAAACCATTCGGTAATTGAGAATAAAAAGTTCACTCGGCAGAATAGATCATCACCTGGTTCGGCAAGAATCTGATTCGGCTAACGCTTTGATTCGGCAAGAATCTGATTCGGCTAACGCTTTGATTCGACAAAAATTATAGTTTGATTCGGTTGATGAGGAAAAATGGAGGCGTTAGGCCCCTATTTATAAGCAAGCATCAATAACCGGACCAGGTGGCTCGACGTTAGAGACCGGATGGAAACACATGAGCTCAAAATAAAGCACGCCATGTGCATGCACATACCCTACTTTGGGGGGCAAGTGTTGGGGATATTTCCACCGAGCCATCACAAGGAGGTTACCACCGAATCAAACACGCTACCCAAGCTACTACCGGTCCAACCCAAACCGAAGCATCACCGATCCAACCCACTTCCAACTACCACCGAATCAAACACACTACTACCTGTCCAACCCAAACCGAAGCATCACCGATCTACTACAACACCAACTCACAACCGGACCAACACCCACCGGACCAACACACGCCGAACCAAGCCCACACCGAACCAACACCATTACCGAACCAACCATCGTCGGACCAAATTACAACTCCAACCATCTCCGAACCAAGAGGATGCCGAACCAACATCACCAGGCCAGATTGCTTCGGCCCAAGCCCACCAGCAGCTATATGCATCCAAGACCCCTGCCCCCAGCCTCACTCTATAAATAGAGGGGCAGGGGCACAACAATGACAGACAAGTTTGAGAGCTTAAGCACGGAAGGAACTTTCAAACAACTTTCATATGCTTGTATACAAAGCTTTGTACTTGTAGTTGTAATCTAAAAGAAAAAAGAGAATAACATATAAAGTGGACGTAGGCACGTTCTGGCCGAACCACTATAAATCTGTTTGTCTTTTACAGTTTAGTCCATCTATTTTATATATTTGCGTAAATCACCCAATCACTAGAAACAATATAAAATCAACTAATTTATACGACTTGGAGGTGTTTGTCCATTTTTTGTGCAAACATGTTTCATGAGCTTCATGTTAAATTTGTCCATATTGTTCTGTTTTGTTAAATTTGTATTTGCTGCTCTGTTTGCAGCAGCAGGTTTCAGTGGGCGACTTTCGAGAATTCGCCAGTAGGCGAATTCTTAAAATGCGCCAATAGGCGAATTTCTAAAATTCGCCCGAAGGCGAATATTGAAAATTCGCCAATAGAAACCTGCACTGTTAAAACCAGTTGGCCCCTTCTTCCTTTTTCATTTCCTTTTGCTTTAAGGTCGAACCAAAAACCTAAATTTGTGCAAAAGCAATCGCAGAAGTCACTAAGGTTGGTATTTTGTCAAATTTTTTCCTCTCACAGTTGCATATGTATAGTACGCCAGTCTTCAATTTTGTTCAAATCGAAAAGGATTTCGACCCAAACCATGGTTGCAAATTTGACTAATTTTGGTATTTTATTCAACTTTTATTTAGGCGAAAATTGATGCTTGGGAGATCGATGATCAAACAATGATGAAAATATACGATGAGTACGAATGGAACAAGGGTGCAGACAATGGGGTAGAATTTGTTCAGGAGACCCAAATAGAAGATCTACCAAGAGTGGATGCTACAGAGACAAATGAAGAAGTAGAGAATGAACTTTTTTGTGCTACGTGGGAAAATGTCGTACTCGAGGATCCCCAACCGGTTCAACAATCAATGCATACGAGCTAATGACTGTACTTGCTCATCAAAACCCTAATACATCAAGTTCTAGCATCATTGGACATTCGGTACTTTGCTATTGCGGAGCTGAATGTAACGTTGTTGTTTCCAAAAGTCAGAGGAATGCGGGACGTCGCTTTTACGGCTGTAAAGCGTATATCGATGCACAGACGCGTCAGGGGGTGAATAGTTGTAAATTTTTTGAATGGTTCGATCCTCCAATGACAGAAAGGGGGTCCAATACGCGCTTGAGATGCAAGCTACGGTTAGTCGCTTGAAGAGGATGAATATTGCAATTCGCAATGAAATGCTTGCGGGGTGCTACCGGTTACCACGTGAATGACCGTATGTTTTGATGTATTGGTAGTAAAGTAGTATCATGTGGTTGTTGTTTGTGTATGCTTGTTTTTATCATCTGTTTGTCCTGTATTTTCTATTGAGAGGTATCCTGTAGTTCAACAGCCTAATAATCTGTTGAGTTTAGTGTTTTAGGGTGTTTTTTAACTGGCGTCTTTTGAAAAGCCGCCTTTAGGCGAATTCCCAAAATTCGCCTTCAGGCGACTTTTGGAAATTCGCACAAAGGCGACTTTCGAAAAGTCGCCTATTCAAAAACTGCTTTATATCTAGTCAGCTTTTGCACTGGCCTCTTCATAACATACCCCAAGTTTTTTCAGATCCGAAGAACCCATTTTCTTTCAGCTTACATTCCTAAACACCAAAACTCTATTTCTTTCGATAATCTGTTGGTTATTGTAATAGAGTCATTGTTGGTCTACGCAAACGTCTTCACTATATCTCTGTACAGGAATTGGTAAGAAAATTACAAACCCTAGCTTTGTTACATCCATTAAAATATTTCCACATGAATGTACAGAAATTGGTTGGTCAAATAGAAACTATTTGTTTGTTGAATGGCTAGAAATCTCATTCCCACACTTTGCTACTATGATGGTGAACTAATTGTCGACGAACAAAAAAAGGAAAGTATCTCAGCGGTTTTTGTAAACCAGGGAGAGTACGCAAAGGTTGCACACTATTTGAGTTGAAAGAATCCGTGTACAAAGCACAAAAATAAGCGTGACCGAATTTAATATTGAGTTGGTCATTAACTGGCCTACGGATTCGGGTTCAAAAGCAATAACACTTTCAGACGATGATGATGTTGAAGTTATGTTTTCTGCGGTTACAAAATCCGTTGAGTTGTACGTTGGGAAAGTTACAAAAAAAGATCTACAAGAACACGTACAATCTCCTATCGTTAGCACAGGATTAGGGCATTTTACAGAAATGTTGGAAACTGATAATCCTTCAGCAAGCTTAGGTTCTCCTACTTACACTAATCCATATGTACATGACGGTAGTCATGGTCATCCTCTCATAAACTATGGTTTCATGCATTACATGATGTCGCAACCAACTCCAGAACAGTACTTTCCATACTACACACCACCTACGATGCATCTAAGGTATTACACTTAACATTGGAATTTCTTTTTAAATTACAATTGCCTAATACTTTCTTCTAACACATTCAGCTTCCAACAACAAATGCATCTACAAAATGTTTGTGCTGAACAACAAAATATTCATTTGTTGCAACCGTTATATCCTACTCCATCAAAAATGTATGATATAAGTCAAAGGTTTGTTTAGCAATTTATTTGGGAAATGTTTCCAATCTACTCTAGCTTCGTACTAAAATACTATTGTAAACAGATGTACAACTCTTGAAGATACTGCTGCAGAATGTGGTGCTGGACCGTCACAACACTCGCATGGTTCCAATATTGACACTGATATGCATGTTAATATAGATAGAGACACCGGTCATGTTCCTCCAATTGATAGTATGGCTGTTGCGACGAGGACTAATAATGATGCGTGTTGGGTAGAACGAATGTAGGCGAACAATGAATCGTTAAACTACGACTTTCCGAACGTAGATGATGTTGAAGGTGATGGTGAAGAAGCTCAAATGAAAGTGCGTTTGATGATGATCTATGTACTGCACAAATGATGGCAAGATCGGTCGTTGCCAATCAACAATTTTCTGGGGAAAAAATTTTCAACCGCGTGCATACAAAATGGATTTGCTGTTGGATGGTATTTAAAAGTAAGTAAAAAATGCTACACCAATTAACCGAATGGTCAGTTCTACATGGAGTTTTATACAAGCCGATCAAGTCGAATGAAACTATATACACCGCTATCTGTAAGTTGACACTAACTATCCATGGAGAATACATGCAATAGCCTCAAAGAAATCGCAGTCTGGCTGGTGAGAAATCAGAAAGTTGCCTAGCGAACATACCTATGTCAATCCTACAGTTAATTCCAACCACAAGCAAGCCACTTCTAATTTTCTTGTATCAAAAATCATGTCATTTGTCAAGGTCGATTTGGATATCTCAGCAGGTACAGTCCAAGTACTTGTCGACGATCAACGGTTCATCAAAATTAGTTACATAAAAGCTTGGCGAGCATTAAACAAAACAATAGAAAGAATTTATGGTGACTGGGCCGAATCGTACGCAACTTAGCCCCAATATTTCGAGGAAATAAAGAGAAGTAATTCGGGGACTGTTGGCCATGTGACCCACGATGAAGTTGGCGTATTTGATCGTGCATTTTGGGCATTTGGCCATTGCATTACAGGTTTTCTATACTACCGGCCATTGCTATGTATTGACGGGACACACTTGTATGGTAAATGCAAATGGACGTTGCTTGTTGCTACTGCTGTAGATGCGGATGACTGTCTGTTTCCACTAGCTTATGCAGTTGTCGAATCCGAGTCATATGATAGCTGGGGTTGATTTTTTTCTTGCATGCGTGAATTCATTCACAGTGTTGCAATCGTCGTATTACTTTTATATCGGATCGGATGAAAGGAATTCCGAAGGCTTACAGGAGAAGTGGCGAGAACCACACAAACATAGGTTCTGTGCACAACATCTTAAAGCTAATATTCAAACAGCGGGTTTTAGGGATAAACGACTTACATCTTTATTTTGTTCAGTTGCATGTGCTTTAGAAGTGGTTGAGTACAACAAAATCAGAGAAGAAATTAAAGCTACAAATTCATGGGCTCATGAATGGATTGAAAGAAGTTTAGGGAATTTTGAAGAAAATTGGGCCCTATGCAAAGACGATGAAGGACGCTTTCATGTTATGATCACCAATGCATCCGAAAGTTTTAATGGTGTACTGAAAGATGCTCGATCATTACCTATAAAGGCGCTGGTTGCACGAACCTTCTTTCGATCGGTTGAATATTTCTGTAAGAGGCGAGAGACGGTGGACGCTACCACAACACGTTTGACTCTAAAATGGGAAGCTAAAATAGCAGATCGAGCTATTGAAGCACGTCGTTGTAAACTAGTTCGCTTTAGTCGAACAGAATGGCAAGTGATTCATTGCTACGACGATGAATTTAAAGTGTTAATTGATGGTCCTAACTGCTCATGTACATGTAACATCTCCTTACTGCAAAAATTACTATGTGCCCATGTATTGGCGGCTTGTTCAGCTCAGGATTACGGTGCTAACAGAGCACATCATGAGTTCACATCAGAGTGGTACTCTGTTCGGAGTTACAAAGCTTCATATCAGACAGAGTTTTATCCGGCGCGTGATAAGAGATACTGGAGACCATACACGGGTCCACATATATTGCCTCCATCTACAAGAAGACAACCTGGACGACCTAAATCTACAAGGATAAAAAATGTTATGGACGAGCTTCAAACGCCTAAAACAAACAGGTGCAGCAAATGTGGATCGCAGAGCCATAACAGAAAACGATATACTGCAGCGACCTAAACTTCCTTTATTAAATGTATGACTTTGTAACGAATTAAGATTTCGGTATATTCAACTTTAAAGACATGTAATTTCTATGTATCAAACTAACTAGTCATGTATCAAACTTAAATGAACTTTGCAATTGTAAGATTTGCAAGCTGATATGTACAAAAGTTGTTAGATTTGAAATTATATATCTATATGATTGTTAGATTTGATAAACTTTCTGTCTGCTGTCTTGTTTTGTGCAGGGTTTTAGACGAAGGCGAATGAAAATTCGCCTTCGCCTACCTGGCAAAAACAGGTCTACGTTTGTAATTATTTCCAAAAGATGGCTATTTCCGTTATTCTTTGTATAAACAAGCCCGTGTCTGTAAATTTTCCTTAAAATAAGCAGGATAATTTTGAAATGTAAATGGGTAGGAATATTGAAAAATGGGGTATGATATTTTTTTTCTGAAACAATGGGGTGGAAAACGACTATAGACGGAGCCCAAATAGAATTAGTCTTCAAATAAACTTTCATATACTTCAACGTCGCACCTAATTATATGCTCTGATTTCTTCCGTGCTGAACCGGGTTAATAGGTCTCCGTTGAAACAGCATTAGGCAAACGAGGCCATTATGATTACGGTGTGAGAATAAGTTTCGTCAAGTATTCCTTTCCAGTTTTATGCAATATGGGTCAGGTTTTAGCCATAATCGAAGAGAAATTTCATGGTATTTTCCTGCCGTAGTTTTTTTTTTGTTTGTTTTGTTTTTGTTTTCTAATGAATATTTACTGCTGGATTTATCAGGAAAACAGTGGAGAGAGAAGCAGATCAGAAAAATCGCAGATAAGGTTTACGATCGAATACAAGCTGATTGTGGAGAAAATGGGATCAATTTTGAGTATCTCTACATAGCAGTTCTATGCGTATACAAGTAATCGCTATTTTGTTGTTTTAGATTGTTATTCTGTTTATTTAGGGATTTCGGACCTAAAACTCGAATGAATTTGTTGTTTCAGTGATATCAACAAACACTTACCTGGTCCTCACAATGATCCACCAACAAAAGAGGATCTGAAATCAATGATGATGGTATGTTTATGTCTGTGATTTTGGCAGTATTATTTTTGTATGTTTGGTTGTCGTTTGCTGGTTCTTGAAATAGCCTATTTGGGAACAACTTATTTTTTTTCCCTACTTTTTAGTAGTTTTGAGTAGTAAATTTTAAAGTAGTCTTATGTGATAGTGATATGGAGAAAAATGCTTGGGTAAATAAGTTGAAATTGTAAAATTTGAAATAAGTGATAAACAAGTGCCTGTTGCTTATGACTTATCAACTTATCATCAACTTATTTTGCTTTCTTATAAGTAGTTGGTGAATACAGAAATAGTAACAGGTGACTAATAATTGTTTAGCTACTTATAAGTAGTTGTCAAACATGAATACACGATCTTATTAATAAGTACATAATACATGACCGCTAGTATTATTTTTGTGTGTTCCCATTTTCACATTTAATCATCACCTTCGCTTAACAATAAATCTAACTAATTAAAACAATGAAAAGTAAAAAAAAATGATGGCTGAGCTTCACGGGGCACAATAAAGAAAAAGGCGACTAGGGAGTTTGAAGTGATTTATATGCTTGCGTTAGGATTGTTTCCAACTTGTGTAAGACTAATTAAAGCATATTTACTTGGAAGTTACTCGCAATATGTTTTCCAGTGTAGTTTACTTATTTGATTTTACCTTTATGCATACATTTTTGGTAAACACGACTATATTTACAAATACCCAGGAAGTCAAAACAATCACCAATAAACAATTTCAATTCTTTTGATGTCTTTGTTTGTAATGTTAAATTAACATCATCCTTTTATTGGTGGAAAAATGATATCGGTTGATTGATATTTATTATTACTTCTCTAATCAAAACAAACGTGTTAACATCCAAGCAAGGATGACAACGAATCATATTCCTAATAAACCACATTTCCAATTAAAAACAAAGCTCAAATATTAGATGAGGAAAAGTGGTTTGCAAGAAAAGTTAACTTAGGGAGTCTCTAATCTAAATTGTTAGACCTTTCCCACCACGACAAGGCATATGAAAGTAGCAATGTTCACGTGACACCTTGAAAATCTATTTGTCAGCAAATAACCATCCAATTGGATATTTCATGGCCGAGGGTTTGCTTCAAACAATACAATGCACTTTTTAACTTTTAAACCTTTTTCTCCACACTTTCAATGTATTCTACAAGTTGCTATATATATTTTGTCTAAATTACAATTGAGCATTATGTTTCATATTCATTTGATATTTTTTTCACTTGACACTATGCGGTGGAAGAGATGATCGACCTTGTAGTATCTAAGCTAACCATATATAATTTTTTTCATAAAAAATCGTTTCATCTAATCATAATCTTTTGCATCCTGTTTTGCTTCGTACAAACCAATCCTCCCTTTTACCAGTTTTGCTTATCTATCAAGCTCCCATAGTTTTGTGACTATATTGAGCTCAGTGTAGCTTCTTGAAATGCTTTTGGTTCATGATCAACGAATAAAAAGTTACATTGTTTTTGATTTTCTATTTCTTTACATAAGACTTCCAAACTTCTCATTTTATCCAAAATTTTAACTCATTCTGTGTGCACTCAACTTTGATAAAATGTTTAGTTCAAAAAAGCTCCATATATATAGTAGTAGGAAGTTGAGCTAGGGAAAAAATGTATTGCCACCTCATGCGTCAATTTTTCCTATTGCATTTATCATTAATTAATAGATTATATGTTGTTTAATTTTCCATCCATTTACATTTAACCATTTCTCGAATATGATATCTCAACTTATAATAATTTTATTTGATTTCATATCGCAAAGTTTGCAAGCCTTCGATTGCACGTTGCAACCCATGCTTTTCGCCTTTATCGTTGTGCAGTTAAAGAACTCATTGTATTCGTAGCTCATAGCAGTCAAAGTGCAAAATGTTATAAAGGAGATTCATATAACAGATGATTCAAAAGCAATACAGATCTTTTAAATTAAATTACTTGAACGTATACAAATAGTAGTTAATGTAAAATTAACATTTAATCTAGTTAAATATAAAAATATTTTTTAATGTTTTTTTAATGTTTTTCATATAAAATGATTGTTTATGTATTTTTTGTAACAACCCAACTTTTTGATCCTAGAGTGTCGACACTAAATACATTCATGGTGTTCGTGTGTGCCGAAAAGACTGAAAGTTAGGGTAAAATAAAAAATATAGACTAAAACAAAAAAAAGGAGAACACAACATCGGAATCTCACCACAGAACGATAATATGTAATATCAAATGAATAGTACAATGGGTGACTCAATACAGAAATTTCAGAGTTACCAAAACCTAAGTACTATTAGTCTGAACAGTTATAAATGCCTGTCCTCACAGTGCTGATATATACAATACACTAATGCAACGGAAATAATAATATTGTGGTAGGTAATCATCCAGCTTCTCTTCATAAGCTCCAAAGCATCTAAAGCTAAATTTGAAAATACATACGGGTGACACGAGCATTATAAGGAAATAACACCCGGATCAGTCTGATAAACCAGCTTGTGAAACTGCAGAAATATGTAACAATAACAATAACCATCGAAGCCGTATGGATTACCGTAATGGTTTTCCTTCCAAATGAAACCAACCATCCAATGAGTGAATATATCAGTATAATAAATAATGTCTAGGGTGTAGAACATAAATCCCAAAATAACTGTTGTGTGTACGACACAACAATAATATGTATACAATTAGTACTGCTAAGGTGCTTTCGTATATAGAATTTTCCACGAAGATCTTTTCGGTCTGGCCGCATCCGAACTCCATGACAAGGATCAGAAACTACCTTTCGAACATCGTATATCTCTAGATATGATATACTCCAAGGTAAGCATAACTGGATCACCCTCGGTGTATGATCCGAGTCATATCAACTCCTGCGAGCAACAACCGATAAACATCTTTAGATATGGAGTTGATATACGCTTGACGTTAGCAAACCCCCTTGGCCATGTCTCTTCTCTGTTTCCTATCATTTTTCTGATGTTGAGGCTACGTTCGACATCTTTCATACGAGTCTTCATCACTCGAACAAAAAACGAGTCTCCACATGGATTCCATCATCTCGAACATATTATAAATCACTACATGGATTCGAGTGTCTCGAATCTTCACATAAATTTCTGTATAATCCTCCGACGAATGCGAACGTTGTCATCTCTATTGGAATACTCTTTAAGGTAGATAGTCCTTCACGATAGTATCGTTTGAAATGTTAATACTGACATCTCCCTTGGACTTAACCTTAGGATAGACAGTTTAACTTTATAATATTTCACTTCACAACTGCTTCCAGTACATGGATTGCGGATATGGTTTTGAAGTGGTTACGGATTCGAGCCAACTTATATAAGTACACTTTTCCTGCTTACCGGATGCTTCAAAACCAAACGATGAATTTTCGGTTAACTTAATTTCGGTTCTCTCAGAAGTAAGCGAAAACTAGAGACGTTTTGTACCAATACTTCTTCCCTGGGGTTCTCATTGGTATGAAATCGCGAAGCCTTTCGATAACTTCTTAAGTCAATATTAGGTTAAGTTCGATAGTCAACGGTTTAGTAAAATACAATTGCTTATAAAAATCAATATTCGTATACTTAACCCGTTTTCGATATTCCAGTTCAACTATTCATCGTACAAGGGTAAAGCTAGGTAAGTTAGAGCACTGGTTGCATCAAAGCCTTGCTTAGACACTTCATTCTTGAATCTTACAAATAAAAAAGTCTACCTCGTCGGCTTATAGTGTTAAGTATAGTATTAATGATTTTCATAAACAAGTAAGAAATCAACACGATTAAAATCATTCCGACATTCCCTGCTTAACTATGCCTTGGCCAAGAGGGATGCTGGTAGGTTAGAGTTCTGATTGCTCATATCCCTATTCGAACATCAATCTTAACTCTCACAAAAGATAAGCACAGTCAATTACTTTTCAAATAAATAATTAAACAATTAACAATTTGGCCATTAATCAATTCTAACCCCTTTCTAAACCTTTTGTTTATAATTTTAAAATCCTCTTTAAAATGATATATAAGTATAGTAATTTACTTGTAAAACTTGATATTTAAATAAGTCAAAAGATATTTTATTACATAGGATTGAAACTAGTCAACGCATTTTATAAAAACTATATATACTTAAAAGAAAAAAAGGTGGAACCCAGCGCACATAGCTCTCGCATGATAGCGGGTTCTGCGAAGGTCGATAATGTACGCAGCCTTTTTCTTACATTGTGAAGAGATTGTTTTCGGACTCGAACCTGAGCATTCAGATCACCATGTTGATGATCTAACCATTGCGCCAAGACTTGAACTTTATATTTTTAAAAATGCTTTTAAAATGCTTTATAAGATTTATAATATGTTTTAAAACATTTACTCAAAATATTACTTGAAAACAACAATTTTATAATTTTCTTAAAAATTTGGAAAAACAAATTTTATTATAAAATCTTCTTTAAAAATTCACAACTAATTCTTAAAAATTCATAAATATCTCAAACCACATTTGAAATGCTCTAATATGAGTTAGGAAACACTCGTAAAAAGTGTGAAACCAAATACTTAAATTTAAATATCTTTTCAAAAATTTAAAGTCCAAAAATCAAGGTTAAGCGGGACAGTTTTGCAAAAGTGAAGTTTTGGCAACTTTTTGAGATATTACTTAGCGTTTTACAATCCAAACTCTTTATGACAACAAACATACATATAAAACATTATAAATACGGCGAGAAACTCCTAAGAATCTATCTACAAAGTTCCATAGAAATCGCAAAAAACAAGGCAATTCACAAGTGTATCCATATCGACTAGTGCATCCATAGCGAGTATCGCTATAAGTCAACTTTCAAATCCGAGTCCAATCTAAACCAAAGTCCATTTATAACCTATGTGTTTTGTTTCAAGGTCTTGTCACAAGTCATGCAAGTCCGTTTAAGTCCATTCCAAGTCCATGCTTATGGATCATATATGCTTCTTGTTTTTAAATAAGAATCAAAACTAATATTTCAACATATATCAACATCAATTTAAACAATATATACACAATCAACACAAATATGTATATTCTATATTTCATTCAAAGTGGTGTGTTAGCTCACTTTCAACCCAACAACAACCAAGATCCAAGCAACCCAAGTCCAACCCCACCTTGTAATCACCTTCTTCCTTTTTTCCTTGCTTTTTTACTTCTCTTTAGCCCAAAAGGACCTCGTTTGCTCACGGCCTCTTGATCTAATGGGAGGATGACTTCACTTCTTCAAGATCTATCTAGTTGAAAGGTGTTGTAATATTGTCCCAAGGCTTCACTCCAAATTTAAGTTGATTTGGATAGGATTTGCAAAAAATTTGTTTAGAAAATAAGAAAAGAAAAAGACATGGAAGCAAGCTTGTTTTAGCTTTGTGGATTTATGATTTATTGACAAGAGTATGCTCCTCCTTGTATAGGCTCAGGAATGGGGTTCTTTTGCCTTGTCCTCACCTCCACCGTGCCATGGAAGACTCGTCTTTCATCATTTCTCTTTTACATCACTTCTCCTGTAGTAAAATACTCTTATACCCTTCTCATGTGACATCTCTTATCCATTTGGAAGCTTCTAGAACCTTCCATTGCTTTATGAAGAGGGATGTGTGTTAATCAGTTGTTAATGTGTTCATATGATCATTAGATAAGTGTAAAAAAGTTTGAACAACTTATATCGATCAAAAGCTGTTTATCGATAAATCGATTTTGGGTCACATCATCGATTTTTCTTCGAGAAATATATTTTTGTAGATAATTTTTTAAAAACAAGTTTCTTATCATTATTCATTAATTAAATGATGTTTAACAAGGTTATAAAATCATATTTATAACACTTAACTGTATTTCAAAACATTTCGATATTCGAAGACGAAGTGTTCGAATTTCAAGGTCGCTACATTCTCCCCCCTCCCACCTAGAATATTTCATCCTCGAAATTCAAACAACAACGATAATCAAAGGAGATAGAAGAATAAGTAATATATAACATACCGCTGAAATTATATAAATTAAACTGCAAACCAAAATGTATACTAAGCGACTTCACCTCTAGCGGTGAGTATACTATAAAAGATGATGATACTAAGATAAGAAGGAACCCCTAGTCTATATGCAATTTTGGGTAGAACTTCAAATTGTCCTCCGTCTTCTTTGTATCAACTCGACCATTCTCGCTCTATGGCACTTTTTAACCTTAACAAAGGAACAAGCCACAAATACTCAAATAGCATTCAGAATCACTAGCAAACAAAACTCATGGTTTGCTTAGGTTCAAAACTCTCAAATCGTCCAAGGACGATAAACAATCTACTAAGCATACCTTATGCTCAACAATTCCAGTTCATTACTTAGACAATTATTCATACTGCTTTACAACAAATCAGAAGTGTCAGAACCCGATTCTTTGATTTCCGAAAATCGACATCAATACATCCACTGTATCAACTGCCGAGCAATCGAATGCCGGAAAACCGAATTCTTAGGGTTAAAAGAAGAGGTAGAAGAAAAAGATAGAAGAAATAAGAAAACAGAACAGAAACAATATCAGAATCTCACATAACGCAACGGAACAACATATAATAGATAAATGAATAATCTTTAAAACAAAGAACTATATCACTTATTACATTACATTTTCATCAGAGTGTACAACGACAATATATAACACAACTGGACAATGGACAATTATACAAACATGTCCCTACAAGTGAAATTACAGCGGAAAGATAATATCATATACAAGTAATACGTCTCGCCATCCAGCTCGCCACTTGAGCTCCAAAGCACTTCTGAATCCAGAATAACCTGATAACCTGACTCTAGACTGCCCGTGTCGAAAATTATGGGCACCCAGAGTTTAGGAAGAGAACAATAAACTCCAGATCAGTCATGAGACTGATGTGAGAACTTAAAACAGTTATTTATCTTTTAAAACAACAACAACAAGGGAAGTGGAAAACATCCGCAATGCTTTTGGAAAATGAAACTACCATAAGGCCTCCCCGCACACACACAATGCAAACGCAGAATTGGAGGAGATTTCTCCTTATGATAGTCAAAGATGCTTACTACGCAAAACAAATCATTTTTGATATTATTATTAGTGCATAGTGATGAAAGCATTTCGAAAATAGAATATAAATGTTAGCCACATATGACCATTATCGTATGTCTACTACAGCAACCATGTTCAATAGCAGGTTACCGCCACATTCCATGGCAGTTTATACAACGAAAACCATACAAGGCTTGTATTGTTTCTTTGGATTTTCCAACAAATGGTCAGGCTAAGGAACTTCCTACTGCCATATGGGATCGCCTCTTGCGGGACGTCCCAAGAACCTAACCGGATCTCTGCCAGCACAATGCCGGGTTACCTCTGTAACTAGGTAACTACTACTCGAGTATGCCACTCTCCGGTCCTTTGGGACCTTTATCCGAGGGCCCTCTATCACCAAGCAACAACCATACAGAAAAATGAGATTGGAGCAACCACATAGGTTAAGCATCAGGGCTCCATACCTGACACCACCCTTTTCTAGAAGGAAATGACATACCCTAAAGGGAGCGACCCTCATAACCTTGCCGCATATTCCCTTTTCGACCATTTCCGGGGTGTGAGGTCCGACGAAGTCTTGTCCACAAAGCTGCAATTTTTCACAATGCCACGCTTTGATTAACAAATGATCAATAAATAATCATCACACAACAACACTCAGCATGCCACATTACCAAATTGGGAATATATCGCTGATAATCTTCAACTACAAAACCTCTGAACTCGTACGTTTCAGAGAAGGGTGTTAAGCGAAGAGAATAAATTCTCCGCCACTAATAGAGATGTATTTGAAAGAAATCTGCTTTATATCTCAAAATGTAACATGTAACCATACAAGTCTGTTCCGAGTTCGAACAAAACCGAATACACTTCAAAAGAAGCCCTTGCAATCCGGGTATTCACAATCCCGATCGAATTTCCCATCACAAAGGAAATCTCCATACCGTAGCTAACGGTGCAGAGACAATCGATAGGTCATCCTATCGTTTTCACAAATACCCGGTCTTCACCACCGGTCTTTAATGCTATCCATTACGTCGTATCACTATTCGGAATGGGTAATCCGAATAACGAGCGCAATAATTTAAAAATAAGTGTAGCATTCAATTTCAATCAGTTCACAACAAATCGCCATTCAAGGGTCAATATTGATAGTCGGTTATTTAACTATCAATCAATATTCACATCATCCGATTTCAAATAATTTCCCAAATTATTTATTTTCAAAAATATCTTTACAAGATATAATTTTCACACTTCAACCATTCGAAAACAAATTTCAAATCATTTTCCACCTTTCAATCCTTGAAAACAAATTTCAAATCAATTTCCTTAAACGGAAACACTTTCAAATATTTATCCATTTTCAATTTAAAATGGTTCATTTAAGTCAATCAAATAAAAAATAAATCCTTACCGATTTATTTTAAACTTACGTTCCAAATCCGTAAATTTACTTCCACACTTCAAAATAAATCAATGTTTATTTTAAAAATTTCTCTTTCCTTTATAAATTCCATAGTGAATTTACCTTTCCAAAATATCTATGAATGTACGATTTCCAAATCGATTTCTAGTATTCATTTTCAATTTATCTTTAAAAGATAAAATCTCAAAACATTCACTTCGTATTGGAAAAACATTTCCATACTTATTTAGTAGTAAGTAATTCACAAATCTGTTTATTTTCAACACTTGGAAAATATTCAGTATACTCAAATCACAATTAAGTATATATTTTATTCTTCAAGGAAAACATTCTCTTAAACACATTTATTTGGGTCAAAACGAATGTTACGTAAAACATCGTTACGACAACCCAAAATTACTAGTATAGGGATCCGAAATTAAGATAGATATATAAACCCCAATACTATACAAAACTTTTCCTTTCAGAAATCATTTACTATAACAGCAGTGTTATAGTCCACCATTCCCTTTTATTTCTCGAAACGTCTATTTCAACAATGAATGTTGAAATCTATGGTTTCGATACTTAACACATTTTAAAACATTTTTGAATCGTTTTAATTCTATTTAAAATATCACTTTCCCAAAATATTCCTTTAATATATTATTCACCGTCCAAAATCGTGAATATACTTCGTTAACCAAATTCAATTTCTACATATTTTATTTAAAGGATTATCCACTGTCCCAAAATCGTGGATATATCTCCTTTAATAAGCTATAATAGTTAAACTTATTAAAATAAGTCGATTTCGGATTTATAAAACAACGTTTATAAATTCCATTTATACTTTATAACAACTTCAACTTATAAAATCACTTTATTAACAAATTCTATTCATATCCCATTTACATGCCAAAATCCAATTTATAAGTTAATTACTTGTAAATCTTTTATTTTACAAAAATCTACTCATTTTATAACTTCGCAATTTATAAATCTATAGATTTCATCCACTTATGAAATCCATTTATACTTCATTTTAACACTTATAAAACTCGTTTTATAATTCCAATATTTTAACTTATAAATATCAATTTTATAAATCTTTTATATAAATTATTTATAATAATTCAAAAATCCCAATTCAAACCATTTTATAAATTAATCAACTACTTATTTCAAAAATAACATTTCGGTTATATTTCACAAAAATCATAATTTTTATAACATAAAAATTTCAACGTTTATTTATTTAAAATGAATCAATTCCAAAATTAAATTTTATTATGAATTCTCAACTTAATTTTTCAAAAATCAAATTTTATTTATTTTCGGCATCTAACGATACCAAAAATATATTCGGCTAAAATTTAGCCTTTAACGATTTCAATCACAAAGATAATCACGCAAATTATAAATAGATCAACACACAACATTGAAACCAATTCAAATGTTTGAGGAATCCAGTTGGATTCCTCCAATCTGTTTCTCTGCATCCAAAGATGTTAGCACAATACCAATTCCGCTTCGAGACGTAATATCACGGTATATGGGATTTATAAAATACTGTTCGCTATTATGCAGCGCAATAGGGTCTCATCCGCTATATAATGCGGGAAATCAACTCCAAGTACATATATAATACCAATTCCATACAAGTTGGAATTATCGCGGTATATGTTTTTAATAAATAACATCCGTTTAATATACGGCGTATAGGCTCTATTTCAATACAACAGATAATAACTATCATCCGATCACACAATCAAGCAATTTTAAATCTAACTATTTAAAATTTTAATCGAAACAATTCGATTGAGTGAGAAGTTCTCACCTTGAGTTTCCGATAACAGGTGTAACGTTTTATTTCGAATAAAATTAAACGTGCGTTTAATTTTACTCGAAATTATCACTAGCTTCAAACGACTCCAAACCAGCTCCATTGCGTAGTGCTCGTCCATATGATTCCAACGCAAGTCGTTTCGTTCAATTTTGACATCGTATGAACAAGTTATCAAAATTTAAAGATCACACGATTTTAAATATAAATAAATTTACACTTTTATTTTAATTTTAAACCTAACTGCATCAAGACCGTTCGATCACCCTTCCTGCAATCTCGGCCGCACCCTATTTTCTTCCTCCTTCCGTTCAAAGCCGCGTTCGAACGTGATAACAAACCAAAGCCGTTCCTAAACCCTAATGCACGCGCCTCACTACGACGATCCAGACGACGATAATGACCATCAAATCGAAGCTCAAGTCGAATGCTACCCACGGCTAGAGTTTGGTGGAGCTCGACCTCCCCTACGCCTCGAGAAACGCGATAGAACGCGCCACCTTCACAAACCAATTGCCGTCGATCTATAGCACTAGAAACGATCATAGCCGTTGGATACGTAGCTCTCGACGAGCTTAACAATACTGTAGTTGAGGGTTTGTGAAAATTATCGATGGATTTGAAGAAATTAGTGGAAGAACGAAATCAAATTATGGCCATGGAATTGAAAATGTCGGCCGTGCTCAGAAACTAGGGTTAGCTTTAGGGTTTTGCAAATGTGAGTAAGTTGAGTCCTTTTATAGAAAATTCTCAAATTACTATTCACTCGAAATTTTCCGAACTTCAAATCTCTCGCGGTGACCGGCGTTTCTAGGGTTTAACCCGCGTTCCGGACACAATGGAACGTGTTTCGGAGGCTAATTCGATCATCTGTGCGAGTTACAGTAATAAACGATCAATTTTAAATTAATTCGATTTAAACTAATTTCTATGCGTTTTGCCTTGTCCCGGACAAACCGTAAATCCGATTGACACGAAATTTGAAATCTTGCAATAATTTGACATTACGGATCCGATGAAACTGGTTTCGTCGAAATCCGAGACTGTTTGAAAAATGGCTATTTTCACTAGTCGATTAAATATTAAAATATTCAATTTTCACAATTTGACTTTTAATTCAATTTTAAAAGTTCACAAACATTGTTCTAACTCTAATATGATTTAATATAACTTTATAAATCATTTTTAATCACATAAACCCAATTTTCAATTATTTACGCAATTTCAAATATTAAATTGTCGATTTAATTATCCAATTAAATCTAAATATTCGGAAAATAAATTATTCAACTTACAAATTTTACTTGTTGATATTTAAAATCAATTAAACATCTGATTTTCAAATGACAGAAATTCTGGGTCGTTACAAGAAGTGTCAATCCCCAAACTCTTAAGAAGCCAACATAAGACATTATACAGATGTACTAAAGCCAGTACGATGCACGTGGATCATCTGTACACAACATCTGATCTGATCACTTGCTCAATCACATACTTTCGCTTCCAAACCAGTATAAATCACTTAGTCTTTCTAGTGCGGACTCCGATTTGGTTACTTGATTAGAAACCTTCTTTTTCCTTCTAAAGCCATATATTGTGATAGAAAACATCAGGATTGTGTCACGAATCCGAATCAAGTGTTCGCTGTCAATAATTGAGTGAAAAATCCTTGTTCGGACCGGTATAAATTATCTCGAAAACATGTACTCGAATACTAAATCAAGAACAATCATGCGAATAAAACGATTTACGTATAACTCACGTACTTATCATATTGGTTTCTTAACTACACCAATTTCTTTATATCACATTTCTTTTATACAAATAGTATGTCATTCCATACTAAAATCATTTATGAACCATTATATAAGACATAACTTCAAGTTTATAAACATTTATAGCTTAAGTTCATACTCGTGTAATACTCCACTACATCCTAAGAGTGTGTACCAAAACATTAATTTTTTTTCTTAACAAGTATGTTTAACCAGTTAACACTTGTTTTAGCTTACTACTTTTTAAATTCAAGTGTTATATAAACTCAACTTTATATTTTTAAAACACTTAAGTACAAGTTCTATAACAATTCAGAAGTTTTCGTCTGTCCAAAATCGTCGAAAAATTCCATTTCATTTTAACAAATGAGAACTGTCAACCTACATATCATACATGATGCACAAACCAAACTGTCGTAATGCATATGATATATGTGTCCGTAAAATAACTTAACAAGAAACTTTAAAACTAAAAATTGGTTTTCATTTGAAATAATTTTGAAATAATATTTACATATAATTTTTGTACATAAAATCATACTTTCAGGATTTAAATCAAAATCCGTTTTACCAAAACTTTGCATCGTCTCCCATATAAAATCCGAAATGAACGCCGAAATTATTATCAAGCAACATAAGTGAATTCAGTACATCCAAACCATACTTTTGTTACTTAACAAAAATTATTCCAAATGGGGTATCAAATACTTCGTATAATAATACTAAGTATCAGGACCTAAACTAATTTCCAAACATTTTCTTCCAAATGTACTAATATTATTTTCTCCAAAATCTTGAAACACATTTTCAAAGATACCGCGACTTAAGTTTTCAAATTCTCCATTTAAATCGTTTTCGTTTATAAACCATATTTTATAAACTATACTTGCATAAATCACCTTATTATATAAATCTTTTCACAAATATTTATTTTTCCTTTTGATTATAGTAAACGTCTTTTACTAAATTTAACTTTTAACCCACATTATCACCGAGTGCCTTATAGTCAAACCGTGAAATCCAATTCACAAGGAGTTCATTTCAATGTACCCACAATTACTGCCTACCCAACTCATGATGTAGGAAGGTAAACTGCTCATAAACTGATCGAGAATAAATTAATAAACAGTAGTCAATGCTCCTAAACTGGCCGAGCACGACTTAAACAATCATTAAGTTTATGGGATATGAAACTACGAGAAGCACTATAGTCAAACAAACACGAATAGAAAAGCCGTAACATATAGCATACCCTCAAGAACCTGCTTTCCCTTCTTGGCTGTAGAAATAGCAAAGACCCTAGGCTGCTCCCCTTTGCTGAGCATAGGACAATCTCTGGCAATATGACCATACTATTGTAACAACCCTCTGGTGCAAGCTGTGTGCCAAGCTTCGGTGCTTTAGCAATCGATGCCTCCATTGATAGCGCCTTCGCCACATGCTTGACCCCTCCAGACCTCCACTTATTAGAAAAGTGATACTTCTTACGACATTTGTAGTAGACGAATTAGACCCATTCTTTGGCAACTGAAACTTACGTTTATTAATCTCTGTTGGTGCATAAACAAGAGGTTTGGTGCCAAACTTTCAAATCTCAAACACATATCCACCAAACTCACAAAAGACCCCATAAGTGATTAGTCATGACCCTCCGAAACTCGGGACGCATACCTGCAATGAACATCTCATTCTTCTTCAGCGGTGTATAAACTAACCCTAACCTAAACCGAGACAATGCGATGAGCTGGTTCTCATACTCCGCTACAGTCCTACCCCCCTCTTCAGATGGAAGAAGCTCTTACATAACAAAGTATTTCCGGCTTTTGGGACAAACTTAATCTCAAACTCATCTTTAAATTGGGTCCAAGATAAGTCGTTCTTCCGAACATCAGTTGTAATAGAACTTCATCGATCCGTGGTTGCATCTTTCAGATGTCGCGACGCAAATCTACGCTTCATTGTATCATTTAGCTCCATATCTTCAAATATCTAATCATATAATTTGATCCAACTTTGGAATTCTATAATCATCTCCATACCATCAAACCTTTTACCTTCCATCCTCTCATAATCACGTCAAACGAAACAAAACTCATTTAAGGCCTGACCTGCACGACCTCTTCTACGATATTCAACCTTGATCCTTCAACCGGAGCAACATTTCTCGATACTCGATCCCCGCCATTCATGACAGTACTACCCCCACCACTTTAGCATTTGCAGCTCTGGTACTCATAGTTTTTACTACCTAACCAAAGTAAAACTTCTTTAAGACCCGAAATGATAGAGTTATTTCAAAAAGAGGATTGCTAGGAAAGGGATATTCCTAAGGAATAATTTAAAGTCTAGTTTTCAAAATACAAATATGCTCTCATATGTATAATACACTCAACTCATTCTATGGTATAGCTTACCCTATATCTAATGAGCCATAACCAACCAAAGCCAAGATGTTCGCTCAACCTGGCTCTGATACCAAATGCAACGACTCGACCCTCGAGTGTTGATACTAAATACATCTACGTTATACGTTTGTCGAACACCCAAGTGCCGAAAGACAGAAAGTTTGGGTAAAATAAAAAATAGAATAAAATAAAAAAGAGAGAACACAACATCAGAATCTCATTACAGAACGATAATATATAATATCAAAGTAACAGTACAAAGGGTTACTCTGAATACATAAATTTCAGAGTTATCAAAACCTAAGTACTATCATCCGTCTAGACAGTTATAACTGCATGTCCTCACAATGCTGATATATATAATACAATAATGCAGCGGAAATAATAATACTATGGTAGGTAATCATCCAACTTCTCTCTATAAGCTCCAAAGCGTTCAAAGCTAAATTTGGAGATATAGACGGGGTGACCCGAACATTATAAGAAAATAATACTCAGATCAGTCTGATAAACCAATGTGAGAAACTCAAGAAATATGTAATAACAGTAACCATTGAGATCGTACAGATTAACATAATGATTCCCCCCAAAATGAAACAAACCAAAGAGAACATATCGGTATAATAGATAATGTATAAGGTATAGAACATAAATTCGAAAATAGCTATTGTGCGTACAACACAACAATAATAGTTATAAAATTAATACAGCCAAGGTGCTTCGTATATGGATTTTCCACGGAGATATCTTCAATCTGGGCACATCCGAGCTCCATGACAAGGATCAGAAACTATTTTTCAAGTATTATATATCTCTAGATATGATATACTCTAAGGTAAACATAGCTGGATCAACCTCGTTGTGTGATTCGAGTCATATCAACTCCCGCTAGCAACAATCGATTAGCATATCTAGATACGAAGTCGATATACCTTTGAGGTTAGCTAAACCCCTGGCCATGTCCTTTCTCTGTTTTGTCATTTTTCCGATGTCGAGGCTATATTCGGCATCTTCCATACGAGCCTTCATCACTCGAATAGAACATGAATCCCTAAATAGATTTTGCAATCCCGAACAGATCACGAATCACTACATGTATTCGAGGATATCTAACGGATCACGAATTTTCACATAGATTCCACATAAGTTCTCCGACAAATGCTAACAGAGAAAGGACTTAACCTTACGATAGACAGTTCAACTTTGTAACATTTCTCTTCACAACTGTTTTCAGAACATGGATTGCGTATATGATTTTGAAGTGGTTACAGGTTCGAGTCATCTCATATAAGTGCACTTTTCTCGTTTAACGAATGCTCCAAAACCAATCAATGAATTTTAACTTAGAGGTAAGCGAAAGCTAGAGACGTTTCGTACCAATACTTCTACCCTGGGATTCTCATTGGTATGAAATTGCGAAGCCTTTCGATAACTTCTTAAGTCAATATTAGGTCAAATTCAATAGTCGACTAATCGACTATTTTGTAAAAAACAATTGCTTATATAAATCAATATTCGTATACTTAACTCGTTTTCAACATTCCAACTCAACTATTTCTCGTTCAAGAGTGAAGCCAGGTAAGTTAGAACACTGGTTGCGTCAAAGTCTTATCTAGACGCTTTATTCTTGAATTTCACTGATAGAAAAGTCTACCTCGTCTGCCTTTGGTGTTAAATATAGTATTAATGATTTCCAGAAACAGGTATGAAATCAACACAATTAACACGTTTCCGATATTCCTGACTTAATTATTCCTTGACCAAGAGGATAGCCGGTAGATTAAAGCTCTATGCTCATATTCCTACTCGAACATCTGTCTTAACTCTCACAAATAGGTAAACCTACGTTTTCTCTTTTAGTGTTAAACATAATTAATTACTTTTTAAATAAGTAATTAAACAATTAATCTTTTGGCCATTAAGCAATTCTAACCCTTTTCTAAATCTTTTGTTTATACCTTTAAAATCTTTTTAAAATGATGATATATAGGTATAGTAATTTATTTGTAAAACCTGATATTTAAATAAACAAGTTAAAAGATATTTTATTACATAAGATATAAAGTAGTCAACACATTTTCTAAAAACTATATATGTTTAAAAATGCTTTTAAACTACTTTATAATACTTACAATAGGCTTTAAAACATTTACTTGAAATATTACTTGAAAATAACAACTTTATAATTTTCTTAAAAACGAGGAAAAAACAAGTTTTTATTATAAAATCTTCTTTAAAAACTCACAGCTTGTTCTTAAAAATTCATAAATATCTCAAATCACTTTTGAAATACTCCAATATGAGTTAGCAAACATTTGTAACAAGAATGAAACAAAACGCTTAAATTTCACTATCTTTTCAAACCTTTAAAGTCCAAAAATCAAGGCTAAGCGGGGCAGTTTTGAACAAGTAAAGTTTTGGCTACTTTTTGAGATGTTATTTAGCTTTTTACAATCCAAACTTTATATGGCAACAAACGTACATATAAAACACTATGAGTATGGCGAGAAACCCTTATGGATCTCTCTACAAAGTTCCATAGAAATTGCCAAAAATCAAGGCAATTCAAAAGTGCATCCACAACGACTATCATATAAGTGCACTTTAAATCTGAGTCCGATTTAAGCCAAAATCCATTTATGACCTATGTGCTTTGTTTCAAGGCTTGTCACAAGTCATACAAGTCCGTTCAAGTCCATTCCAAGTTCATACATATGGATCACATATGCCTTTTGTTTTTAGAGAGAATCGAAACCAATATTTCAATATATGTCAACATCAATTCAAACAATATATACACAATCAACACAAGTATGTATACTCTATATTTTCATTCACAGTGGTGCGTCGACTCACCTTTAACCCAACAACGGCTAAGATCCAAGCAACCCAAGTCCAATCCCACCATGCAATCACCTTTTTCATTTATTTCTTGCTTTTTACTATTCTTTAGTCCAAAAAGGACCTCATTTGCTCATGGCCTCTTGATGTAAGGGGAGGATGGCTTCACTTCTTCAAGATCTATCTAGGTGGAAGGTGCTATAATATTGCCCCAATGATTCACTTCAAATTTGAGTTGATTTGGATAAAATTTATAAACATTTTATTTAGAACATAAGAGAAGAAGACATGAAAGTAAGCTTGTTTTAGCTTTGTGAATTTGTGATTTATTAACAAGAGTATGCCCCTCCTTTTATAGGCTCAAGAATGGCGCTCCTTAGCTTTTCTCTCACCTCCCCGTCCACCATGCCATAGAAGGCTCACCTTCCATTACTATTTCTTTACATTACTTCTCCTTTAGTTAAATATTCTTATACCTTTATCATGACAATATCTCTTATTCATTTGGAAGCTTCTAGAACTTTCCATTGCTTCATGAAGAGGGGTGTTCGTTTATTAGTTGCTAATGTATTCATTTGATCATTAGACAAATGCAAAAGAGTTCGAACAATTTATATTAATTAAAAAGCTGATTATCGATAAACCGATTTAGGGTCACATTATCGATTTTTCTTCGAAGAGTATATTTTTGTAAATTTTTTTCAAAAACAAGTTTCTTATCATTATTCAGTAATTAAACGACAACAAACACAAGAGAGATGATCCAACCATCTAATGCTATCATTCTCTGTCCATGTGATGCTGCCGTTAAAGATGAAAGTATACATGGTGCCTATAATTCAATATCTTATGATGAATTTCTCAGAAGAGAATCCAACAATTTCTACAATCTAATAGCTCTCATGATATGTTATTGAACAATAACAAAGATAAAAACAAGAAAAAAAAACTTAGGAGGAAAATATGTTGTCGAATAAGGAAGAAATTATAGATATTTCAATCCTTCCTTTTTCATATTTACTCCAAATGATTAACCGAAACAATTTGATGATCTCCAATTCATGTATGTTCAAGGTCAATTGCTATGTATCTTAAAATTTCTAATTAGATGTGAATACATAAATAACCAAAGGGTCCTCCCATCTTATTAAATAAATTTCCACAATGGGGAATTTTGTTTATATCCACAACTATTAATAAGATAAATTCTATTCATACACCGCAAATCATTGTATATACATTGACAAATTTACCAAAATCATATAGAACATTTGTTACTTAATATACACCATACACAATATAGAACTACCCATATTTCGAAAGAAAATAAAACAGAACACTTATCTCATCTCACTAACTCTCTTTTATGCATTAATTAAACTATGGAACCCCAATTCTTACAACAACAACTAAACCATTATTACCAAACAAGTTAGGGTCGGCTAGAGATGGAACCCAAAACTAAATAACAAAGTCAATTTAATAGTCATAATATTAACAATAACTTAGGTTCCATTCTCATAAGAGAGACTGTGGTTTTTACGTTGGCTCATCAAGCCTATCACAACCCTTTTTTATTATCCTGATTTGGGACATGCTGCATAGAAAACTACACAGGCGGAGTTAAGGATCCTCAATTCTTAAATTTCCCAAATTCGCTTTTACAAATTTTCAATTACCAATTCAAGTACTTTAAATGGAATTTAAATTTATGTAATTATTTATGTACAACCATTTGAATTTAATTTCCGAATATTAAAATTTTAAACTACTTAAATTTTGATCTTAAATTTAAACTTGATTTTATTTAAGTAAAAATTAAAGAAGAATTTAATACTTTGTAATCATATTAATTTTAGTACTGGATTTTAAAATTTAAAATTTATTTATCTTAAAGTGAAAAATATTAAAATTGATTGCGCATGAATACAGCTTGGAACTGTACGAATAGAACCTGATAGTTGAAAGGAATTATAATTCAATTCAATTGATGATATGTAGAAATTTTAGTTACTTTGTGAAATAAGTTATATTGACTACATACGATGCGGATAAAAATGATTTGTATACTACGAATTTTTCATTCTTTAATTGATCTTTATTTATTTTTTGTTGGACAAAGTAGTTTTTGTCCGAAATTTTATTGAAATTTTATGGTCTAGTTAAATTAATTTATGACGTATTAATAGAATTTGCCTATAAATATATTTAGGTAATTTTAGGTAATTTGAAATACATTTTGGAAAAAGTAAGCTGAACATATTTTAGGTAATTTGAAATTGAAAAAACCAAATTGGTCCTCAACTTCTCCAAATATAGGTTAAAAAAAAGAAAAAACTTTTCTTATTGCATAGTCCACTTAAACAGATGTGCTGGTACAAACACTAACACTTACACTTTCAATTACCAACATTATGGAAGGGGAATTTTATTTCAATCCACAAATTTGATTATCTAATCCACCTTATTTTCATAGTTTATTTCCTATTTTAACACACCATATAATTTTTGGAAATTATTAAAGCATCTCCTGTGTTAGATACAAAAACTTGCAGTGATCCACCGAATTAACTTGTTCGCTTTTTTCATAACCAGCAGCAAACAGAAAATTAGTAATTATTTCTATTTATTTTAACATTAAGTTTTTGTATTATTTTTAAACCCAACAAGATTTCTCCATATATTCATCTCACAATTTTTTTTTCAGTGCTTCCATTTCTTTAAGATTTGAATATTTACTTGAATAATATATTTTCTTCTTGATGATGCACAAACACCGTTTTACGTGAAACTGGTATAATAATTTTCACAAAATGCAAAGACTGCCAGCACTAAATTAGTATTTATTCCAGAATAAAAACTCCATATATTCCAATAGCCTTATTTCCTTTACTACAAAAAAATTTCATAATATTCTTGTCCGAGGTCACTACAACTGACTTAGGAAGAAGCTGGGAGTTGCTACTCAATAATAGATATGTGATCCACATAGCACTGACAAATCAAAACTTGCTTTTCATATCCAGTCAGACTCCAAATCGGTTTTTAGATTTAATCAGACTCCAACCGGTCGCTGAATCTGTGTATTTAGATATTTCATATAGATGAAAAATATTTAGGATGATTTTAATATTTGATCCCTTTCAAAAGAGTTGACTGAGAATGTTTTAATTGGTGCTATATTTGGTAACCAAGATTATAAATCAGAGTCTGCTATGACTCCGACCTCGCCAAGGTATGACAAGTTTACATAGTTATTAAAGGGAAAGCATAATCATATGACAGTAATAAAAAGATAGACGGACTTATTATCAAGGTAGTAAAAGTCCTCAGGTGGACGCTACATGTTAAGTATGAACTAAGGATTAATCATTTAGGTAAGTGTTAGTCGAAGATTAATTAGAGCTAAGGATTTAATAAAATGTCTGTATTTTACTAGTATTAATGGATTCAAAATGGAAATTTAAGGGTTTGGATGAGATTGGGAACAACAAAGGATTCAAGACCACATGGAAACTAGCATGTAGATGCTTATATGAGACATCAAGCATCAACTAGTACGTACCTAAGCAGTGTCTAGATACCTGATTGGATGCTTAGATGATGTGGTTAGCCTCGTCTAGGCCGACCAAGACGGATGGCTAGGCGGCAAGGCTAGCCTAGTGCCTAGGCAAGACCTAAGTGTAGAAGGATTTATACAACAGATATTATGATAGTTAACTTTTTCAAATACATAAATCAGTAGATGATAAATGAATTATGAATTCGAACAAACTCAATAATACGCCCCTACTTCTTTGGGAGATGTAACATATTTTTAGCTAGATTGGTTACTAACAGGTCGAAGATCACATCTTGCAATCATTCATTGGTAGAGGTTATGGACACATGTGATAAAAGTGGATAAACAAAATTGTACTCAAAGCTAGACACAAATATGTCAAATGTTAATACATCATGCCACATTGCAACTACCAAATGCTGTGCTATAATTTTTTTTGGAAACTGAATGGGTCATAGACCGTAGTTTTACATTTTGATCCTCTGTAATCCACTACTAATACCTTGCCGAACTCCCCTTGTTCTTCCCTCAGTTGTCTGTTGTATTCAATTGAACCAGTCAAGGGATAAAGTTAGCAATCAACTTGTTATTTATTAAAGTTTTTTTTGGAGGGGGGGGGGGGGTTGTGTTTAAATAGGAAGGGAAATAGTTGGGTGAAGGTGATGTTAGCAGATGAGGGAAAAGACTACAAATTCCTTTTTATTAGTTAATCCACCATGGATTAAATTACAAAAACAAAGAGTGGATAACCTAATCAAAATCCAAAATGTGGATTAACTTATGCTTATGGATGTAAAAAAAATTCCCTTTGCCTAAAACAAGTTAAGCTTACTTTTTCCAAAATGTATTTCGGAATAACCACATTTTTCTTTAACACTTGAAGCACAAAACAATTTTATTTTGTTTGTGTAAAAAACAAATTAAGAAGGTGGAGGACAAACTTAAAAAAATGGAAGAGATATTTTGAAGTCAAGATGTTATACATAAACAATATTTTCATTGCCTTCAAAGTCAGTAAGAAATCACGAGTAGAGAGAATCAGGCTGTGGAACCCACATAATCATCGAGTCATTTGGTGAGACCATGAGAGGTTTTTATCTCCCACATGTTATTCCATTGGGTCATAGGGGAGAGCTTCCTTAATAATTACATATGTAAAATAAACAAAAATATTGATAATTTTCATCTTGACGAAATTATATCAAGAATCATGGAACTATATGCAGGCTAGCATAATCATCAATGATGCTAAAAAGGTGCAACGTATTAATTGGTGCTAAATTTTAAGCAATGTGTAGTTCCTCATATATCATATATGGATGGTTAGCATTTGAAATTCCAACAATTTAACAAATATGTGTACAAAACACTATTATTAATTATTTATTCATTCTTGATAAAATAAACGTAGATGAAATATCATAAGGTAATACATAAGTGGAGCATGTACCTCCAATCCAAGCACTTTCATGGACCTAATCTCAATTTCAATGTTTTATTTGTCGATATGAGTTATTGTTAAGCATGATGCTAATAATAATACTCAAAGGATGTAATAAAGCTATTTAACCAGCTTACGGATAACAGATGGTGAAATGCTTGGGCATCCTCAATAATTACTTTTTGTAATTTTGTTTAAAATAATTGTTTGAGTATTTGTTTTGGTTTTTACCCGTAAAATGATTTCAAATGTGGATACATTCTCAAGTAAGCTATATGTGATGGAGTAGGAAAGGATCATATGTGCTTACACCATCTGAAAATCAAAATAGTTAAATATCATGGCTCAAAAAAGGATGATACTATTTATATCCACCTAACCACCTTCTTTCACCGGTTAATCATCTCATCCATCCATATATTTTCATTTTTTTTATTTTCTCAAAATCATAACTCAGTTTCACCCCTCTATATTCAAACAATAGAATCAAAATTTCTCCATTCAATTTTTACACAACCGAACTTTTTTCCATAATGCTTCATCAACACATGTATCCAACCAATTTGGTTGCGATTACGTTGTTATCGACTTTAATTATATATAGTTATTCCATCCTTTTGTAAATTGTGTAACCATAATTAAGACTGATAAAGTAAAGAATAATTTGCATGTCAAATTTGGAGCAATTATATAATATATTAAGGCCGTCAATGAGTATTCGAAAAATTCGAAATCCGTTCGTATCCGTATCTGAAAATTAAAAATATATCCGAAAAACGGATACGGATGCAGATATGGCCATATCCATATCCGATAGTTATCTGTCCGGCTTTTATCAAGATTATAGTTATTTTTTATGTATTTTAGTACATAAATGATTGCCTTTATTATTTTATCTAGGCAAAAAAACTTAATATGTATATAAAATTCAATATTTTCCACTAAAAGTTATTTTTATTAGCATATTTGTTATTTTTTTTATATTTTTAGTACTGAAATGGATTTATAATAAAGCAGAATTTTGTATTTATTTGTTTAGATTTATTGATTGTAAACTGGTCGAAGAATATCTGATAAATATCTAATATCCGTCTGTATCCGTAAATACGGATATCCGATATTCGAAAATAATTTCGGATACAGATATGACACTATCTGAATCCGTATTCGACTATTTACAGGCCTATATAATATAGTAAAATGCCTTCAAAACCATTTTGATTAAAAATAGTCAATCATTATTAATTTTGGTGCTGTTTCAATAAGAAAACAAAAACAGAACAATAGAACCAATTGTACTAGAAAACAGTATGATACAATCAAATAAAATTAAATATCGTTATCTTTTCCCTAGAAAATTAATGGGATTACAAATATATCGATTTACATGCATACTCCAAATATAATCACATATTTTAACTCATTAATTCCCAATCTGAAATTGGTAAAAAAAAATTCGTTCATGCCGTTTTCGGTTGATAAGATTAAAAATAATTATATTTAAGAATTGGATGTCATTTTATTTCTACATCGCTTGATTACGCATAACCAATTGTGTTTACTTTCGGATCACCTTTTAAGTTTAATGTGAGTTTTCGAAGTTTGTTTTATGATTTAATTTTACTAAATGTTTAAATGACTTTGATAAATGTTTAGGTGGATGTAAATAGTACTGCTCAAAAAAGGTGTAAACAGCATACACACGTTAATCAAATGAGACTATTCTTGGCAACTTATTTAATATACATTACAACTACATTTACTTAAACTCATACTGTATTGCTCAAAAAAAGTGTAAACAACATACACACATGAATCAAATGAGACTATTCTTGGCAATTTATTTAATATACATTACAGTTATCATTTACTTAAACTCATACTGTATCAACTATATTTTATTATGGTTCCCTCAAACATATTTACACGGTACTTCATTTTTTAGTTCATTATTGGTAGAAGATGCAATAGGATTGAAGTTGATTATGCCTTCGTATTTCCCCACCGATTTTTTTCGTTTCAAAAGAATATCGGATTGAATTAATTTTTTTACACATATTATGCTTATCACGTAGGTCATCAATATAAATTTTGGATTATTTCGAAACATCTAACTCATCAAAATGACATTTCGAATCAGTGATTTAAATAGTCATTTTCAACCTAAAGGCAGTTAAAAATTTAAATTCATATAAAGTTTCATGAAATTGATCTATATTATCCATAAAATTTAGCCAAATCAAAAACTTTTCGGTATGAAAAAAAATGAGTGGCTTCTGGGGAAGTGAATGGTTGATGCATCAAGAGCAAGGTTAAATTTTTGGTTCATAGTAAATTTTTGGTCATTTATACTTTTTGAAATTCTGTTTGCATCTCAATTTTTTTTTTAAAAATTCCATTCGAAATTGATTTTGAATTTGCTATATAAATACAACAATAATTTTTTTCACAAACAAAATGTGTAGCATATTATCTTAATTCACAATTTTGGCATAACTCCGAAACATTCCTGTAATTTCATTCCGTTTTCGGTCATAATCAGGACGAAGTCCGATTCAAATTCCGGTTGTGGATCAATTACGAATTTGACTCTTTAAGTGCTAAAAATGAAGCAAAAAGTAGTAAAATGGGGGAAAATGCGAAAAAATGAAAAAGAATTGAAAAGATAACATTCAAACATGGTATTTGTAGATATAAGTGTGTATTATATTTTCGTAATATAGTTTCGTAAAAAATCTTATATTTTTGTTGATTTCGACCCATTTCGATGGAAATAACATGAAAATTCAGTGAAATACTAAAAAACTAATAGTCGAGTCAAAATTTTCATGTATAATTTATATTAAATTTTTGTAGATATATATATATTATAAATTAATGTATTTGTATAAAAAAAAGCCAAAATCCAATACGGAATTATAATCGAAACTTTTGGAATTTTAGAACCAAAAATTCTAAATTTCAAATGAAGGAAGTGGAAATGAAACTAAAATTTTGAGCCTGGGTATTTTTATAAATCATAAATTAAATAATTATATAATAATTTGAGATCTTTAATTTCAAGGTATTTTTTAATGATTGCTTTCCGAGATATGGTTTTCTTTAGGTATCTTTGGAGGTATATTTTTTAATGAATTAAATGTAGGTACAAAAATAGTATAATTTATGATATGTTCATTTATTATTTTGCTTTTATTATGTCTGTGAAATTTCCTTTTTTTATAAATGTTGAAAGTCAACCGTTTGAGGACGTACTTTTGAGTAAAGTTATAGTTGAGTAGATTGTGTTAAATAAAAAGTTTTGCTTGATGTCTATAGTTGAATGATAAAATCATTGAGTAAGATTTGAACTTACTAATAATTTTGTTATTTTTTTAACAAAAAGATGGTTTTTATCTTTTTTTCAATTGTTGGTAACAAAATCAGAGTTCCATTTGAATTTCATCCTTGTATCATCCCGCCATTTGATTAATTATATTTAAATTGTTACAAGATATATGTATATTATTAGGGCGAATATGATGAATATGCTAAATGTTACATGGGCATTATTGTAATCTTTCTATCACAAGCCTATAAATACAGCTCCGTTGTATTGTATGTTTATACTTGCAATGAATAAAATATCCCATCTCTTTTTCTCTAATGGCTTATTTTTTTTTTTTTTTAGTTTACGACACGTTATCAGCACGATCTCTAAACTAAAACTATAGATAAAGTTATGATAATTTAGAAGACTAGATCCATTCTTTTTCATGTAGATCTATCTCCTTCTCTTATTCAATTAATAAAACCGGGTGTTACTTTGGAGATTAGTTATTTTACATTTCTTCTAATTGAAATCAATATTCTTTATTCTTTTAAAATTTGTATTTGATCAATAATTCATTTTGAATTGATTAAAAATTTCTAACAAGTGGTATTAGAGCCACTTATCATTGATTTCATTTACAATGTTTAATTTTTATATTTGAGTAAGTTTTGAATGGATTTTGTTTGTAAGTCATTGAATTTATATAATATCTTATTCAAATTACAGATCTACATGATCTGTGTATGAAAGATTTTTTTGTGATATTTTTGGATTTGTCTAGTACCAAAGTTGTTTTTCCTAAATTAAAAGATTGAAAAACTATTTTGATGTTGAAAGAAAGATCGAAATGATGTATGGTTATGTAATAAAATAAAATTTTGAAATGTTCTTATATTTTGGGAAATAATCTTAATTCCCTAAATTTCGAAAATAACTAATAACTTGCGTTAATTTAAAGATCTACATGTTTGTTTTGATGTATTTGGTAAAGAATCATGGAATTATATTTTGGATCTGAGATGTAAAATTATTTTATTTATGTTTATGAATGATATGGACAGATCTACATAATTTAGAACCATCTATATAAGAGAAAATAAAATTTTGGTTCTACGGTTATTTTATTTTAATCAAATTTTGATTGAGCATTATATATAAGCGGTATTTTGGTTATTTTAGAATTTTTTTTATTTTTATTGAGTAATATTGTAGATGGATTTGAGATGAAGTTTTGTTACTTCACGTAACGTTTGTTCAATTGATTCATATATTTGTAAAGAAATCATTTTTTGTGACACTAGTTTATATTTTAGACCACGTAATGGTTAATTGCATTTATTTTTATCATAAATACATTAAGAGTGGTCATTATGGTAATAAATTAAATTACCATATTATCATAAATGCACTAAATGCATCAGTTATATAAATTAAATGATGTTGTATGTTTATGTTTGGAATAAGAATAGACATATGCTTTATTGTTTGATGTATTTATTTGGCAAGCAATGTATGATAGTGGAAGAAATATGTTTGAAAAACAACTTGAAGTTGTGAGACCTGAAGTCTTGAATTATGCAAAAATTTATTGATAAATTTTATAAAATTGAAGCTTATCAATATTTATTTTTAATCAGCAAAATATATAAGCATTCAAACTAGAAGCTTGCAAAAACTGTGAGATCCCGAAGTTTATTGTCAATTAATGAACTTGAAATGATTCATCAATTAGAAACCCGAAGTTTTCTTGAAACTGTATGAAATGATAAGATTGTACTTGTTGAAGAAGTTAAAATGGATAAACACATCTTCATATAAGATTATGGTAGTGCATTCAATAGATTTCAGAAATCTCTAAATGAGATAGATCTTACATAGTTTATTGATCAAATATCCAGAAGATATTCTACCATATGACATTTCAAACATCCCCCGATCGAAAATTAATTATTAATTGGGCCTCAGAAAGGGACTTTCATTGTTATAAGGTATGAATTCAAATCACGTTTTAATTCATATCTCTCCTATTTCATTTCAGTTATATGTTTTAGTTAGTTGAAACAGTTTCCCTCATTGTTTACTTCCAATTATGGAAAAGCATACATGACAATTTAAAATATTTTTTTAACAATGCAAAGTTTAATTTCTTGTCAATATGTGTAGCTTCGATTTAGTTAGTCCCTTTGCTACTTTCTTATTGATATATCTAATATAACTTGAAGTTTACTTCTTGCTTTTAAGTATTGTTGTAACGAAACTCTTAATATCCATTGAAGGTGTAACTGCAATACGTAAAATTGATTTGAAGCACCATAATGAGAGCACATGAAGTGTTTTTCATAAAAGTAGCATACGTAGTGCATAAAATGCAAATCATAAAAGTAGTTATGTTATAGATATATGGATCAGAAGTATTTGTTGCTGATATAAATTATCAAGACATGTATTGAAAACTTAAAAGGAAAAAAAATAAAATCAGAGGGAGCATACATAAGTATATCATAATGTACTCATTTTCCTTCACTAAGATTTTTCTTAGCAAGGTTTTAAGGAGACATTATCCTGATCGAGAAGTATCAAACTCCTTTTAATGTGATAAACTATTAAAATATGTTATAATACATTGTACTCTTTTTTCCTTGACTAAGATTTTTCCTACTGGGGTTTTCTTAGTAAGGTTTTAACGAGTCATTATCCAGATCTAGAAGTATCAAACTTCTTTTGATGCAATAAGATATTAAAACGTCATACTATGCTTTACTTTATTTCTTCAGATTTTTCCCACTGGATGTTCGTGATGTTTTAATGATGCACTATTTTGATCTAGAAGTATCAAACTTCTTAAAAGGAAATATCATCTTTAATATGATATCTATAACTTTACAAAGGTGCACTTTTTTCCATGTTCAAGGTTTTTTCCATTGGATTTTCATAATAGAGGTTTTAATGAGACAATAGACAATATCTATATCGATTAAATAGATATCTGTAAGTAAGATAGCAATGAGGAGAATCAATAATCGTATATGTTTGAAAAGGGATAAGTTTAAGTTACCATATGAGTATCCAATATGTTGAAGATGCATATTCAAGAAGAAGTATTGTAATATATATGTAAATTATTAGTGTGAATATGTTAAATGTTACATGGGCATTATCGTAATCTTCATTTTCTATCACAAACCTCTAAATAGAGCTTCATTTTATTGTACGTTTATACGTGCAGTGAACAAAATATCTCCACTATCTTTTTCTAATGGCTTCTTATATTTTTTTAGTTTACATCATAAATATATTTTTGGAATTTTAATTTTGGAATTTTGTCGAATAAACAAATTGTTGAAATATCAATTGAAGAAATTTGAATTATGGAAAATTATTTTTACTTGATAAAATAATTTATAAATATGATTAGAAAATAATTTTGGTAATTTTATTGAATTTAATTCAATAAATGTATATTTGGGATTTTACCGAGGAATAATGATTTAAAATTCAAATTTGAAACTTGAATAATATTTTTAAAGTCTAAAAATTGTTTGAAATTTATTTTGGTAAAATAATATTTATGTAATTATTTTGGAGATAAAACAATTATTTTGTAATTATTGAAATCGAAAAATGATATTTTAGTAAAAGAAAAATCTTTATAATTTCATTAAAAAACGTTATAAGAATAATATAAAACACCTTGATTAGATTTTTAACCTAGTACAAAATATTGATTTAGAGGCGGTTTAAGTTATAAAGTGGTTATGGGTATGGATTTATATAAAGATATAAAAATGAAAATGATAATATTTATTGGACCACACTTTTATACTTAGCTTAATAATCATTTCCTTTTAAGTTATATAAAATCCTCGACCACTAAACCACCTTCTATCAAACCCTATAATTACCATAATTTCTCATTGCCGCCTTCCTTTAGAGTAAATTAAACATCAATGTAGTTATTTTCTTCTTTCTTCTCCATCATCATAAGGCGAAGATTCTAAGATGTTTAACGAAGATAAAAAAGGAAATGGTAAAAATGGAAGATTAAAAAAACGATCAAAAAACCAATCCTGTAATGCTGGTACTTTGCTCGGAAAGCCAAAGAAGGGGGGTGTCTCGATTCCTTAAAGATAATAATTGTTGCCCAGGTTGGTTTTAGCCTACCGACAAAGCTTGAAAATCAGCTTAATTATGACCGGGTCGAGCTCCGGAACGTTTAGATCATAGCGAACGATAAAGGGCGCCGTCAAGAGTTTGTAGCTGTTTGTGGCAAGTTGCCCTGGCGCTAAGTGGTGCGCATTCAAGAACCTAACGAAGTAGGGGTGGAGAGGAAGTGTCACCCCATCTTCATTTAAGCAAGTGACTAGGAGAAGTAGACCACTGGGGGCTGGTTGACCAGATTAGCAATCAAAGGATAGAGAGGGACGATGTTCTCATAGCCGAAGTCGGCCAAAGAGCGGGTAATGTCAACCTGGTCTTCTTGGATCTTAGAAGCATCCATCGGCGGTGGCCGTCGTCCGCTGGTAGAAGCAGCCTTGATCATCTCTAATCAATAGCGAACAACCTAGATTACCAAACCATCCCAATCTATTAAGGGTGTGTTTGCGGAGACAAACTGGTCTGTTCACGTTCGTGTTGCATCTGACACGTCAAGAATGGAGCCCATCATTTTGCCTCGTTTAAATGAACGAACTAAAATGGTGAGGTGACGTCAGGCGCGTCTGACGTATCACGTTAATTAATCACAATTACCAAATGAGTTTTCGTATATATTTAATATTTTAATTCACCTTAAAGTATAAATTCAAAAACGAATGCGGTATACCATTTTTCAGGCGGGCCGCTGCATCCTGAACCCCTGCTACATGGCCCGCCAGCTAGAGGGTTGGCACCCCCTAGACCCCTTCGTTGTGATAATCAATTGTTATATAGAAACATACAAATTAATACTTTAAAACATAATTAAGTATAACAAAACAATTAAAATACCCTCTTTCAGAGTGCTTCTTTTATAACACAATAATAACACATTCTCTTTTCATGAACCGTTCTCATTTCGTGAACCGTTCTCCTTTCGTGCTCCTTTCTTATGCCTCTTTCGTGTGCTTCTTTGGTGTCGTAAATAAACGCACCTTAAGAAGCTAATTAGGCTCGGGGGCAAACTACTACCCCGCCACCAATATAAGCGACCCATGTCTTTGGGCAGACCTGCCCATGCTCTAGCCTAAGACAGACCGTGTGGCCTGCATCCCTACCAATCCGCTACCTAATCCTATCCACGAGTTCAGACTCGGTAAGTAATCTACCTATTTTAAACATGAAGGGGGTGGTTTAGTAGTATTGGCAACATCAAGTCATAGCATGATCTATTCGGTGTTCGTCGCCAGACGATCGCCGTTGATGGTACAACAACGATTGTTAGACGTCACATACCGTTTGAGTTTGTCAGAAAAGTTCACAGTGCAACAACGACCTGCAAGTTATTTCGTCAGTAATGACAAACTAAGCGCAAAAGAACAATGTGAAAATGAAAGAACAACAACACTTTAAAAATCATTTTGAAAACAAGCATGATTCTATTTAAGCAATAAAATGAAAGATGCAATAAATCAAAGATAAAAGCACTTATCGACGATGATTCAAGTTTGCGGTTGAAAATCCAAGTCAATAGTTAGGAAGGAAGGCTCTCTAAAGCATTTAAATAGTGGAAAAGTTCAAAAATTCAGTAAAGAATGGAAAAGAAGAAGTGGTGTGGTATTTATAGGCATTTGGAGGCAATGTGAACTGTTGGATCTGCCACACAAGAAGCGATCTGAACATTCTAGTATCATCAACGCATCTGTCAAATCACTATGTTGAAAGCACTTTATCTATGTGGCACCCGAGAAAACAGACCGCCTCCACCAATAATCCAACAACACGTGTAAGAGCATTAAATCGACATTTAATGCCCGATTGACAAGCCCGTCCCCGCATGCGGGCATGTGCTTGGGGTGCAAAATGTTACTCGAATTTTTAAGCATAAAGTGGTCCAGTCCGCATCAATAGAATAACCCACGTGACTACAATGGCGCGCATCATGACCCATTTTTCGGTCGTCGTATTCCCATGATCTGGCACGTTGAGCAGCCCCGGCTCAGACAATAATGGCCTGTCCATGCACGATGAGCGCCCGCTACCTGGCTTGCCCGCTTAGCATTGCCCTTAGATCGGCCCAAGCATAAAGTGGTCCAGTCCGCTACCTGGCTCGCCCGCTGGTCGTCGTATCCCCATGATCTGGCATATTGACCAGCCCCGGCTCAGACGATAATGGCCCGTCCATGCACGATGAGCGCCTGCTACCTGGCTTGCCCGCTTAGCATTGCCCTTAGATCGGCCCAAGCAAACATGACTCTCTTAAAGAATATTCCACAGGCATCGAACAAACATCGCTCTCGTAGACACCAGCGGGTGAGCGACAACGATGCGCAAACGGCTTAACCTATGAAGCGCTCCTAATAGTCGACTGGCCAGTTCATTCAATCAACTGTCAGACATGCCCCTCGCCTGTCTGTAACATCATTTGCCTACGCACATCAGCTCCTTTGGCAACACAACCATGACTACAATCGGACCACCACTGTTTAGAGAAGCTTCGCGTGCACTATTGCTTTGAAAAGGCTGACACAAAAGATATTGTTCATCTAACGAAAGCGTCACTGTGTATATCCTTTGCTACCATCAAAGCACCTCCACGACAACCATTCCCTTATCCCACGCTGTCTACACTTACTCCAAGCATTCTCATGGTAAGGTCCGCCAGCTGCCATCATCTGCACACACATACCGTCTGACGTCATAGATGGCACATGCATCAACCGTATATGCCTATCAATGGCCTAAAGTAATTTGTGGACTTTAACAACGCAGTCTTAGCCATCCAAACACCCTTTCCAGCAGCTATAAATAGAGTAAGACATACATTCTTATAGAGGTTGAAGAACACAAGCCCAAGTATTTAATTTTTTTGTTATTATCTCTTGTAATTTAAGGGTACTGTAAGAGAAGCAAAGTAATAAGAAATTTTCCACAGTGGACGTAGATCAGCTTAGATTGAACCGCTCTTAATCTTGTCTTTTTGCTATACACGTAACTTATCTCCTCATTTTACATTTTAAATCAAAAATATTAATAACCTTTGCTAATATCACTTCTAAACCATAATTCCGAGGTTTAGCTAATTTTTTAGTCAACACATACCATATTTCAAGTCGCGATATGGTTACCACAATAATTACTCAAACCAAAGAAAATTCAATACTTTGTCATAGTTATGCTATCATCATATGATTCAGTTCTTAAAACTTAATTTTACACTATCACTATAGAATATAATTGCATCTTATAATTCTGCTGTCTCTCTGTTCAAGGATAACAATTTGGAATGTCAAGTTTATTACTAAAGAATCTTGGTTGCATCAGTTTTACTACTCCAATACTTTAACTTGTTATCATCATTATTATTTATTTGGTTTTGCTATCTGCACTAGCACCATTTGAATACTTGCATATTAGAAATAAAAACAGAATAGTAACTACTAAAAACGTAAGATTGAAAGCATAAATATAGAGATCTTACTACTTACTAACATTAGTTCTATTCTTATATTAAAGTACCGCCAACATAACAAATCTTTACTAGAAAAGAAATTTGTACGGTTTGGAAGTGTTAACGCTAAAATTTGAACGCTAACACCCCGGTGTAAGAGTTGTAGTTGTGAAAGCACCACCCGATAGCTCGGGAACAGATTACAAGCAGATACTAGCAGAAAAGCGGTAAACAACAACAATTTTATAGTGGTTCGGCTTAAGGGTATAGCCTACGTCCACTTTAAGTACTTTTATTAATAATCTCGTTACAAGCTGATACAATTCTTCCCAAGTACAATACACTTTGAATTACAAGAGACTTAGAACAAGTAGACTAAACTTCGATGAAGATGAGAGTTTTCGAATCCATGTTGGATGTATGTGATCTCTTCTTGAAGTTGTTTTTAGCGTTCTTAGTGTCTTGAGAGCTTCAAGTGTTAAATTGGTTCGGAATGCAGCAGAGTATCGGCGCTTGAAGAGAGTCAGCCAAAAGTCCCCAAAATGTTGGAAGTGGTCATGTATTTATAGGAGTCTTCGGCCTTGAGTCGTGAGTCGTACCCGACTCATCGTTAACTCGTAGCCGAGTCAGGTTGGGTCGTGGACGACTCAACAGGTTGAACCTCAGCTTCGTACCAGAGCGCCTTCGATCCTCTGAATATAGAACAAGTCTTAAGTCGTATACGAGTTATTCCTCTTTGATATAAGTGTCATGATAGCGGGCTACGACTTAGTAACTTTAGGTCGTGGACGAGTCATGGTGAGTCGTCTCATGTTAACACGTGGACGACCTACTGGGTTAGCTCACGGCTTGGTCCAAAGTGATAAGTCGTTCACGAGTTATCCAAACGCAACTTTCTTGATGCTAGCATGAGTCGTACACGACTCATCATTGGTCGTAACTCGTCAACGAGTTATCTCATTTCAGCATGGTATTGAACTTGTCCCTGAAGTCTTAGGTCGTTCAACCGTAGCTGTAATTAGGTCGTATCATATTTAAAGTCGCACAACCTTTAAGTCGTAGGCTGTTCATTTTCTTAAGTCATATAGGCCTTAACCCGCTAGGTTTCTTAACTCGTAACATTCCTTCAGTTGCAGATCTTAGGTCGTAGGCTTCTTGAGTCGTAGAGGCTTTAAGTCGTACATATCCTTAACTCGTTAAGTCTTAACTCGTATCAGCTCCTTGAGTCGTACGTTTCTTAGGTCGTAGAGAATTAAGGGTTAACATTTGCCCCTCGAAGTACAGGCCTATGTCATAGGTCGTGTGCTTCGACTCATCCTAACTCGTACGTACCGACTCAAGTTCTGCTGTCTCGAACTATAAAATGCTTGAGTCGTTTCTCTTTCTCATCACTTTATCCTTAAGCCATTTCTGCCACATTCTCTAAACCTTTAAAGACGATCTCGACCCAATTCACACCCAATCCTCTCCAGCAACACACAATCGTAAGCGATTTCTTCTTTCTCTTCGATCGTTGATCATTATCACCTCACGCGCTTAATTCTCCGCCTCTGGTTCGCCCCTTCGAGCCCTATGAGTTTCGTTGGATTGATTGCTGATGAACTTAGGTTTGTCTGATTTGACTTATGGCGATTCGCCATTCGAGACGATCCTGTAGTGTGATAGGGTTAAGGTTGTTGCTGTTGGAGAGGCCATTGGATTAATGGGTTAAGAGTTAGAGGGCGAAGCGGGTTGGCCGAATAGAGTAGGAGATTGCCCCATGTACGACTTAGCAACTTCCATGCGACCCAGTGGCCTTTTGCAATTAACTTTAATCCGACCTAGCAAGTTTTGCGACTTAAGTCATGAGTCGTGACCGAGTTAGAACTTAGAAGATTTCTTGTTGTTTTTGAACCGCAGCCCTTCTTCTGTTCCTTGACTTACGACCTAGAGCATAGCCGACCTAATGCATTGACGACTTAAGATTGAAACGACTTAACTTTATTCGCCTCATAATTCCAAGGTTGTAGGCGAGTTAGTGCTTAAGTCGTCTACGACTTAGCAATTGGCACTGTTGTATGGATTTTGAACTGTTGAACTTTGCTGCGTTCTTTTATAGATTCCTTTAACTTGTAGGTTAACAATCTGTTTAATATGATATTTACAGAAAATCGGGACGAATATACTGCCATCGACCGCCCACATCAAATGACAGATTAGTTAATAACAGATAATTAACTTGAATAAATTGTGTGAACGAAGTGCTATCGATTTCAAGTAGAATATTAAAGCAACACTGAAATAGTCAATTGAAACTGACCAGCCTGCACTAATATTATGCTTGAACTTTAAATTAACAAGTTCTGAAATTACCGTAGTCGATCAATCGTCGACCAGTTTAATTCCAGTTATATTTACTTGTTATTTTTATCAGTTTTGCACGACACTTCACACTTTTAGGAAACGTGCACCTTCATATTTGAATATCCAGTTGCTTGTGTAGAATGACTTCTCAGGAAGAAGATGCAACAGTTCAGACTGGAGAGGCAACTGTTCTTCCGGCTCCACTAGTTAATCCTCTCGAAAGAGCCCCTACCACACTATCATACAAAGTTTTTCGCCAGTTGTGTACTCAGTTTGGCATTGCTGAATCAGATGCCATTCTTCCTGAGAGAAATAACACTGCTGACATAGCACCTTCTGCCTTTGTGACAGTTAACCGACAAATGTGCCTAAGTGGGGGCGTTCCTCCTTTCAATGACTTTTTCCAACAACTTCTTCATCAATTGGCCATTGCCCCATCCCAGCTACACCCCAACGGCTACGCCATTCTAATGGGGTTGTGTGTGCTATTTAGGAGAACACTTGATCGACTTCCGAGCTTTGATGAAATTTGTTACTTATGCTCCTTTACCCGGACCAAAGATCATCCTTCTATTACTGTTGTGAGAAGCGTCCGAAACCGCAAATTAATTGTTGGCCTTCCTGACACTGCTCATGGGTTTCTAACCCAGTTCTTCTTCGTTCGTTGGCCCCCGGGGTTTTATGCTGTGTGGAGGGAAGGAAGTAAGATCATCCATCCTTACTTCGTTTGTTATCTGGCCTTTGTGAGACTGTCCTGCTAAGTGTTAACTCTGCTACTTTTTATTTTCAGCGCTGCCTCCTCCCTATAGGAATCCCAGTCACAAGTCGACTTTTGAGAGGCTTAAGACCGTGCCGGTTGAGGAGAGAGATATTCAATTTCTGTTGAAAGATGAATTTTTGCATCAGTTCGGACTTTTGCATACTTCTCGTTCTACACGTCCTCATGAAATCCCAGACTCCCCAGCTAGAGCGTTGGATGCCTCAGTTTCTACTAGCACATCCATATCAAAAGGACCTGCTCCTGAGGCTTCGCTAGTGAAGTGTTCCACTTCTGTTGATGCTGCGGGGCCATCTGACAAACTTGCCCCGGTTATCGAGGAAGAAGAGCCTCAGGGATCTTCCCATCATTCACAAGAATCTGGTGAAAAAGCTGAGAAATTCAGTCCTGTTAAGCAGAGCAGGGATGATACTTTCGAAGGACTGAGCGACCTCTTTGCTACTTCACAAGAGATTTTTAAAGACGATCCTATCACTGCCGGGATTTCTTCTTCAGTAGTTGAAGCTACTTCTATTTTGCAACAGTCGCCGTCGACTCAAGAGTTGACGCTAACTATTACACCCACAACTACTCCCCAATTAAAGAGTGGTTCGTAGATTGATGCGCGTAGTTTGCACATCACACACACTTAGAATTCCTGGCACTTTTATGCTCTTTTTTTTTTTTGATATTTGAAAAATTCTCAAGTTTTATTTCCTCTTTTTTATTTTATTTTAGGTTCTTCAATGAGGCGAGCCAGCTCGTACTATGATGACTTTCAGCGATATGGGAAACGCAGCCAGTATGGCTATCAATCCTATCCTCCTGTTCATAGAGAGACTGATGAAGAAAGGGCTGCCCGGAAGGCTCGGGAAAGACGTGATTATGAAGAACGCTTTGGAAGACCAGATAATCGACATGATTCCTCCCACAGAGAGAGTGGCTCCCTTAAACGCAAATCTCATGATGATAGAGGGAAGAGTCACACAACTGATGACTCGAGCAAACGGGCCAAAGTTATTGAGGAGCCAATGCCTGCGCCTTCAGAGAAGATTACTGCTCCTACTTCTCAATCTCCTGCCCCTTCCCCTACTGATATCCAAGCAATCATCAATAGGCCATCTTACCAAGTTGGACCAGGTCCAGCCACTCTTCAACGCTGATTTCCTAATTGGTGTTTAAAAGGAGTTCGCTTTGACCTCGATCTGGTTCCCATAGATAAAAGTGCTATGTTACGGAACCTTGATGCAGTCAGAACCGATATTGAGAGGATGTCATCTTGGCAGAAACTCGTTGATGGGCTCCAAAGGGTGAATAGGGCCAATCTCGAAGCTATGCTTACCATGGAGAACGACAAAACTGAATGGCAAAAGATCCTTAAACAGCATGATGCAGAAATGAGGAGTATTGCCGATTATAATGAGAAACTTGAGGCAGAAGTTGGGAAACTTAAAGAGGAGCTTGCTACTTCTTCCACTTCTTATTCTCAAAGGGAGAGTGTGCTTCTTCAACAGGTGCGGGATGCTCATGCCGCGCAAAGGGATGCTGAGGCCAAGGCTGATGGGTTGGAGCAGATTATAGAGGGCAACCGTACTGATATTACTCAGTTACGAGGACAAACTAGCCTTCAGGCTGCAGAGATTGAAAAATTGAAAGCCCAGTTATCCAAAGTCGAGAGAGAGCGGGATGAGGATGTTGCGGGTAGAATTGCAGCTGAAGAGGCCCATGAAGCTACCAAAGCTGATATTGGCTCGACACTATTTGATTTCTACTTGCAGTGTATATTAGGGCGTGGCAGTCTTGCATTCTTGGGCCCCAAGATGAGATTACCCTGGCCGAAGTGTGGGAGGCCGCACTAGATATGTTTAAAGGGGCCGGATACACTGAAGAGGAGTTGGAGGTGCACTACTTAGACTTTGAGGCTCGCGCAGCCCTTGCCAGAGGGAAGGAGCAACTTGCCAGATCGCGAGTTGAAATAGTGGGGGAAGAGCATCAAGAAGAAGAAACAAATTTGAATGCTCCTGTCCCTCCTTCAACTTCGGCCGATGCGGGCATTATTGGCTCTAGCTCTTATGTACCGATCCCTGCTCAAACTGATACCGGGGCCAAAATTACTCAAGCCACAGATGAATCGCAAGAGAGTGCTGAAGCTCCGGACTATGAAATTGACGTAATAAAGACAACTTCTGCAGGTAATTCCACTGTAAATTTCGCTCAAGTGGATTGCTCATTTATTTCACATGGGTTTAATGAGCTCCTTGACTATTTTCTCAACCTTGATGAACCTTCATCTCCTCTCTTTACTGACTTTAACATCTTTTCTTCTGTAGAGAAAGTATCAAGCACCGCTCAGATTTCTCCTCCTCCGGTTATCCCTCCTCCGTCTCCCCAGGTGGCTCCTCCTCCTGCTTCACAGCCCGGGTCGCAAGAGGAACAAATAGAGGCCCTTCATGGTTTAGACGATCCCATCGCTTCGCAAGAGCATAGAGACGAGGGACTTGAGGGAGGTGAGATATCTCCGAAGCGGACTCCTTCCGATGACATAACTTTGTCTAAACTTGTCACTCCAGGAAGTGAGTCTTCCTCAAAGAGGAGGAAAAAGCACGGAACGTCAAAGAGGAGGGGGAAGATAATCGCTGTTACTGAAGTGGAGCCAGAAGTTGGACCAGCTGCGCCTACCCCTCCTCCTTCTTCCCTTGTGCCAACTGACCGACCTGAAAAGCTAATCATTCGGCCGGGAAAAGGGTCCAAAGGTAGTAAAAAGAAGTGAAGATTTTAGCTTTTTGCCTTTTGTATGTACTGGTCGAGAATTGTGCGGGTACCGGCCCCCGCTTTTCTTTATTTTGAAACCTGTACCTGCATTTCAGTTGAATAAAATGATCCTTTGTTTGTACATACTTCTGTTTGAATTTGAGAATGCATTTATTATTCATTTTTGCACAAGTTTATTTATATGATATTGCAGCGGGCTTATGGTATGTTGTTTGAGTATTACTTTACTGATGCAGTTATACTATTATACCATGTTGCCCCCATACCTTAGGCTTGCTGCAATATTTTATACTTCGAGGGGACTTGCACTCTTATTTGCTAAAGAATAATTATTTTATTCTTTAAAGAAAATTTTTGTAGAGTACAACTCCCTTCGTATAAGTTTCTACGCTTTGTCGTTCGAAGAAATCACTTTCTTTTTTTTTTCTTTTTTTTTTTTTGCTTATGTGCATATTTTACCAAGTGAATTCTTCTATGTGGTAAAGCGGACCTCTGAAGGGTACTTTAACTTCTTTTTTTTTTTTTTTTTTTTTTTAAAGATCATTTTCCAGAGTAGGTAATGTAACATCCCGCCTTTTTGCACACTTTAAACCGACACACGTGCCAATTCAAAGCATACGCAAGGGCGGATTGTTATGGGGTAAATAAGAAAAACAGAGAAGAAATAAAACAAAAACAGAATCTCACAGCGGAAGGATAAAATATAATAACAAATATACAGTTCATAAACAGTTTACAAAAGCTTGATTCTTCTTTTACAATAAATATCAGAGTTACACATACCAATACAAGCAATGCAGCGGAATAGAAAGAGTGTGGTGTAATACTATATATGACATAATACTTATTCTTCGTCTTCGTCCTCCAAAGCTAAAATCTGCTATCCTGAAATGCTCGGACTGACCCGAGCGAATTTGAATAGACAAAAACACCCGAGTCAGACTAGAATATCTTATGTGAGTTAAATAAACAGAATATAAATATGAGTACAGTAACTCAAGAGATGTTCGGGATTTACATCTCCTAAGGATCCGTTAAACTATTTACTATGTAGTATATTGCGCTATTATAATAGTGTCTATTTATAAAATAAACTTACTTTTAAATAGCGTTAAGGCTTTACATTTTCCACCTTAACACGTAATAGTCCCAGTAGTCCGTCCAATATCATAGCCCCTCCTGATCGGGAAGCCACTAGAGGATACCACACGGGCTACGGGAGAAAACCAAACTCGTACAAGGCGCGATATGGTAGGTGACACGGCACAACTAGGCAATGCCAGGGTAGATATACCAATTGCTATCCAGGCTGGTGGAAACGCGTAGCCGCAGTTACCGCCCACCTCGGACTAACTCCCCAAAATCAAAATATAGAAGTGGCCACTGAATCAAATCCAAGTCAAATTATAATATCGAAGAGGAGCGTCCGATCAGAGGAATGACCTCATTGGCCTGAGAATCGCTCCTGTTTTAGCCACCTTATGCCAACTCACGGGAGTTGGGTCCACGTATTTACCTTACAGGAAACGTCGCCACCACCTACTTCATTCTGGAATCTCCACCGCGTACACGGTTAGTCAAAGTGGTTTTCGGTATCGACAGAGAGTATGTCCATATCCGATCCCGGTCTCTTTGCCAACCAATCGTTATTATAACACCGCTGTCATTTAAAAATAGTTTATACTTTTAAAACCAGAATATAATCCATTTCAAACCGTAATATTACGATATCATTTCTTCTTTTAAAACCCAAAACAATATGATATCGTTTATCCCAAATAAAATTATTCCTTTCCAAAAAATTATGTCACTTTTTATTATTTAATATCCCATGTAACCAATATTCTGTTTGTAACTTTCAACATAATTCTTCGTAAATCCATAGCATTTTAAAACCATTATTTTCAAAACTAAATGGTTTGGATATTCAACGGTATGCGAATAAAAAAAAAGTTTAACTTTACTGTTGCTTTATAAAGAAATAAATTACATGGCTTTCCAAATATTTCTTCTTTTAAAGTTAAACCAAAATCCAAAATATTACTTCAAGTCGCAAAACCATTTCAATTTTATATATATTTATATCCATTTTGGAGCATTAATATTTCAACTAAAGTTGGATTTTTATCCTTTCAAAAATCAATATTCTATTAATTAATCTTGACCATTCACATAAAATCCATAATTAATAAGACTTCAATTTCTAGTAATATATATATATATATATATATTTCCAAATTCAATTTTTACTAGAATATTCATTTCAAAATATTTTGGGAAAAAAATCCAATTATAAATATCATATCTTTAAAATTTCCAACTTAATATTTAAACATAGGATATAATCATCAAACTCCATTTTCTTAATTTTCTTCCATTTTTAATAAAGAAATTTATTCACCTTTTAATTTCAAAATTTCAACTTCATATGCATATAACTATGGAAGAAAACATTTATTCAGTATAAAATTTAAGATTTTTATAAACCGTATTCCATCCAAACCATAGAAATCACATTAAAAATAGTTATATATAGACCACGGTGTCTGTATATAGTTTTCTATCCTATGGTCAAGTGATACGGATATTTATCATTTCAATCCGCAATTTAAAAAATAAAACTGCGGTTGTATATCATTTCAAACCGCAATCCCGAATGAAATGAAAAATGCATACTAACTTGCAGTTTAATGATATCAAATAAAACATCCCTTCAATAACACATCCATCATCCAATCACAAACATCAAGCAATATCAATCAATAACAATTATATATATGATCATATATAACAGGTGATAACTGGCAGTTTATTCAAATTAAAATTTTCAACTATTAATCTAACAATTTATATTCAGTGATAATTGACATAACTGTTAACTAGCAGTTCATATGCAACCAAAAATTTCTAACAGCCAATTAACACGCAATAAATCAATTAAATTAACAGTTACATTCAATAAAATGCAATTCAACAGATATGAATGAAATAACATGCCAAAAGCTCATAAATAAATTTCTATTCATTTCTAAAATTTATTTAACAAACATAAAAGCTTCTAGTAGTTGTGAGTGGGTTAAAACACTCACCTTTTGAATTTAAATTGAATTCAAATCCAATTTAAACCCAAAAATTGGACAGTCTCCAAATTCATCCAAACCAGTGCCAAAACGTCAGAAATTCCGATACGATCCCAGCAAAACAAACCGCGCGTGAATCCGAGCTCGTATGCAAAAGTTATGAAAATTTGAAAAATGAAAAATTCTGGTCCTGGGTCAACTTCGGGTTCGACTTCGGGGCGCCGCCTCATTTCCCCGATGCTTGCTTGGAGTTTTCGCCAAAACGACCCGGAGCGACCCGAGTCATTTTCTTCCTGACCCGAAGTTGCTCTAGGGTTTTCTCCTCTGAAACCCGAAGCGCGACCAGAAGCTGCTGCAGATCCACAAATTTTTTTTTTTTTTTTTTTTTGAAATAAAATTTTGGAATTTGGGAATTAGGTTTTCTGCCATTGGAATGAGGAGTTGAGAAGGAGATGTACGTATAGAAAAATGAAAATAAGGAGTGGCTAGGGTTTATAATCGCAAATATATAGACAGATAAAAGAAGGCTAGGTGGGTACGGATAACGAACGTGCTAAACGATAGTTGGCCCAAAAAGCCCGTTCTGCCTCCGGAGTTGAATTTGTTAAAACTATATATCCAAATAGGTGTTTCAAAATATTCTGAACGCGATGGAAAAAGTTTCGCGACCAAATTCGATCGTATGAAGAAGTTATGCTAAAAAAATAAAAATTTCAAATTGATTTCAAAATGCGTAAATTTCAAGGCGTTTCGAGTCCGTACGATCAAACGGCAAGTCCGATCGCAACGAAACTTGAAACATTATTATAATTCACCGTTACGGATCCGATGAAACTAGTTTCGTCGAAATCCGAGTCCGTGACAAAAATGGCTATTTTTAATATTTATTAAATAAATTAAAATAAATCATAAAATCCAAATTTTCTTTCAACTTTAAATATTGGCCAAATTTCATTACTTATATAATCCAATCAATTCCAAATAATTTAGCAAGCTTGGATGTGAATTAAAATTTATAAGTATATAAATTTCGCAGTGTTAACCTCTGCGTTTTCTTATTATTTGGGAATTATAAATTTTATTCGCAAAACCCAATTATTTAATCATATACTTATACTCTCATCTTAAATCTAATTATATAAATAACTTGATTTCTATTATCCAACTCAAAATATATCAATTATTCTCCAACTACATAGTTAACGTTTCTTTTATATATCACTGTGGTAATATTTCAAAATGTTCATCTTTTGTTTGCATAAATTACTGTATTTAGATAAAATTATAATTTTGGTAACTTATCACATAAATAACTTAAAACCTCAACTAATACATTCCACCTTTGTTTCATCTTATTCATTCACTCATCAATATTCCGTACTAACTACAAAATTTAGTGTATTCCTTTAAATTGATCAAAATAAGACTTATCAACTAATAGAAAGATTTGCGTACAAAATTTATTGTCATACATCTAATTTACAAGCCTATACTTAATTATTATCCTACAATACGTTTTACGTTACTATAATGTTCATTCTTCCGTTCCTACGTTTCTATAAATTTATTCCTTTATAATTTATTTAACGCAACACTTAATCTACACCTATTGCGATGTTTCAAATTTACTTGAATGAACAATTTCTTTACTTAAAATAGTTGTTGTAAACTCTTAATTCCACATTTATAAGTGTATTATTATTTTCACTCAAATATTATACATATATATAGAGTATTGGGTTTTTATTTAATCATCATTTATCATATATATTAATTAATTAAATTCAATACTTAAGTCTGACTAAATTTATTCCCCAAATACACATTTACATTTCTCAACCAATAAATATAACCAATCAAATTCTCATTTTATTGAACCTTGGTCAATTCCACACGTTAATTTTACTTAAAGTCTCAATTAATTAATTTACCTCGGTTTCATTACCTTATTACCTTATATGCATAATTGACATGGTTATATCTTCCATTACATCAATAATTTATCATTTCATTTCTATGCAATATATACTCATCTTATTCCATTTATTTGGTTACTGCATTGAAATCTATTTATTAACCAATACTAACGTTATTATCATAAAAAAAAAAATTTGATTCCCAATTTTATTCAATACTTAGAACAAAAATTTTCACATTAAATCAAATCCTTCTATTCAAACCAAGTATCATGCTATGATAATATTTTACGTTGGTTACACTGAAAAAAATCAACTTTTTATCGTTATCAATTAAACATACATTAATTGCACAAATTAAAGGAATTAATTGCCATTTATCAAATTAAATTTTTCATACATCAATCTATTTCATCTAAATCCTTACCTATGAATATTGCAACCTTTAATTCCATTAAATACCAATTAACCCAAATTATTTCATTTATTCTAAGTCATATCACTAAAATAATTCATCATAATAAACTTAAAATCTATACGTTTATTGATTTATTTCTATTTGTCTTATGTTAAATTCTAAATTTAGTAAGACAACCTAAAGTACTCCACTCAATCGACAGTCCCTTTCAATTGTTAATACGTACTTAAATTTCTACAGTTGCCTTCCATCTGCACTTCCGTTACTATGATAAAAATTAGTAACGTTTATGCCATCAATCCATCATAATTACTTACCCTTAATTGAGTTTGATTTCCAAATAAATTTGCTGACCCTTAATTAGACAATTTATAAAAGTTTGTCATCATACCTATAGTTCTACGCTTATGCTATGTCTTAAATTTCAATAAATTTATAAATTTTGAGATGTTCATTAGGGTTTACAAATTTATTGACTTGCAATAACAGGGTTTCTTAATCTATTCAATTTATCGTTCACAATCTTTTATTGCATTAAATTGGTTTAATATTCCCATATTAAATTTTATGTACAGGTAAGAATTTTTCTTTCTTTCTCTACTTAATTCATTTGAATTTTATTCAAATGTCTTTAAATAGGTTTCTAAGTCACTTCTATATAATTTATTCTAGCCTTCATTTTAATACTTATCTACCACCTTTATTCTTTCAACTAAAATAAATTACAAAATCCTATTAAACAAACAATTTTAAATGGTCGAACTTAACGGGTCGTTACAGGTAAATTACTCTTCCTTTGAAAGTTAAAGTACGCTTTTGATGAGGATTTTTTTTATATACAAAGTTGTACCTCTGAGGAGGGATTTTTCACGTTTCAACACTTGGAAGTTTTATTTCAATCTCGGTGAAACGTGTACCTCCAAAGAGTTGTGCCTTTGAAGAAAGCCTTTTCACGTTTCAACACTTGGAAGTTTTATTTCAATCTTGGTGAAACGTGGGCTTCCGAAGAGGTCTTTCTTCTTGATTGTGCCTTCGAAGAGGTCTTTCCTTTGAATTGTGTCCCCGGGAGGGGGTTGTACCTCTAAGGAGGGATTTTTCACGTTTCAACACTTGGAGGTTTTATTTCAATCTTGGTGAAACGTGTATCTCCAAAGAGTTGTGCCTTCGAAGAAAGCCTTTTCACGTTTCAACACTTGGAAGTTTTATTTCAATCTCGGTGAAACGTGGGCTTTCAGGAAGGTCTTTATTTTGTTTTTGCATTTCAACTTTGGTGAAGTGAAATTCCGAAGAGCGGTTGTTACACTTCAACTCCTGGCGAAATGTGCCTCCGAAGAGGGCTTTTATTTTGTTTACATTTCAACTCTGGTGAAGTGAAATTCCGAAGAGCGGTCATAACGCTTCAACTCCTGGTGAAATGGGCCTCCGAAGAGGGCTTTTATTTTGTTTGCATTTCAACTCTGGTGAAGTGAAATTCCGAAGAGCGGTCATAACACTTCAACTCCTGGTGAAATGTGCCTCAGAGAGGGTTTTCATCGCCTGGAAGTTACTCTCTCATGGTTGGAGGGTCATGACTCCTCCAATTTTTTTTGTTGAGTAGAGAACTTTTTTTTTTGTGGCGTATGACCCATTAGAGGTCTTTATCCTCCGAAGAGTTGTGTCTCCGAAGAGGACTTGTGCTGCCGATGATGGCTTTGGTTGTTCCTCTGTTCACTTGCTTATGCCTTTTCAATGATCCTCTGCCCTCCTCCCCCCCCCTTTTTTTTTTACAAGTAACTTGTTTAATCCAAGGAAGTGCGCTTCATTGTCAGGCAATTTCGTGAGAACGAGCACTAGCTTCTTAATTGGACGTTTGTTTGTTCAAACGATCTCAATTTATTAGCAAGGACCCGTTTCTGTCGAAATCATAGGCCGTTCAATTGAAGTACTTCCTATCTAGGATTTGAATTCAGGGCTTTTGTGACTTGAAATTTGGCGAGAATCACTTGGTCTTTTTATGTGCAAGTTTCACTTCCATTGTCTGCAAAAATTTAAATCGACATTTCAGCAATACATTCTATGTACTCTTTATATCGAAAATAAAGCAAACATGTGATAATAATAAGGAACACAAGATTTATAGTGGTTCGGCCAGGAAATTGGGCCTACATCCACTTTATATTCTTTCATTATTTACTTGCATCAGTTTTACAATTGCTTTCAATTACAAGAATCATACATTCATAATTCTTTTTACAATATTTCAACAAAATTTTCAAGTAAAGTATGGACGCAAATGGTTGCTGTTCCATGCCCTTGGAATTTGATCTCCTTCAACAGTGGTGAGTTTGAATGTGCCGTCAAGAAGCTTCTGACTTATTACATATGGTCCTTCCCAATTTGGCCCAAACACACCTGTCGCTGTCATAATTCTTTTTAGGATTAGGTCTCCAATCTCAAAGCTGCGTTGGCGAACTTTGGAATTGAAATGCCTGGCTATTCTTTGCTGATGAGCTGCAATTCTGAGATTAGCCTCATCTCTTTTTTCATCAAGGAGATCTAGCGCTTCAAGCTGTAGCTTTTCGTTTTCTGCTTGATTGAAATGGATTCTTCTGTGTGAAGGGACTTCTATTTCTACCGGAATCATTGCCTCTGACCCGTATGCCAATAAAAACGGGGTGTGCCCAGTCGCAGTTTTGTGAGTGGTTCTGTATGCCCATAGTGCCAGTGGTAGCTTATCGACCCAACCACCTTTTGCTCTTTCGAGTTGCTTCTTGATGGTTGACTTAATAATTTTGTTCACGGCTTCCACCTGCCCGTTTGCCTGCGGATGAGCTACTGCTGAGAAGCTTTTCCGGATTTTGAATCGCTTGCAAAAATCTTGGAATTCTTCACTTTCAAAATAAGTTCCATTGTCTGTAATTATTTTTTGAGGCACACCGTATCTGCAAATGATGTTTTTAGTCACAAAACTTATCATCTTCTTTGAGGTGATAGTGGCCAGTGGTTCAGCCTCTGCCCACTTAGTAAAATAATCTACAGCAACAATGACATATTTAATTCCAGATTTGGCAGTTGGTAACGGTCCTACAAGGTCGATTCCCCATATCGCAAACGGCCATAGACTGACCATCTGTGTGAGTTCAGTGGAAGGAGCTCTAGGAATTTTGGTGAATCTTTGACATCTGTCACATTTTCGGGAATACTCCGCTGCATCTCGATTAATTTCTGGCCAAAAATATCCGTACCGGAGAATTTTCTTTGCTAATGTTTGGCCACCTGAATGATCGCCACATTCTCCTCCGTGCACCTCTGCTAAGATTGCTTTAGACTCTTCCCTGGATACACATCGAAGTAATGGCATTGAAAATCCCCGTCTGTATAACCGGCCATCCTGGATTACGTATCGAGAGGCTTTTCTCAGTAGCTTTTGTCGTTTTTTTGAGTTCCCTGGTAAGGATCCATTGAGCAGATATTCTATTATCGGAGTCATCCATGATTCTTGCTCTTGAGACATGCTCATGATCCAATCAATGTCCATCTCATCAATGCTAGGAGTCGACAGGACCTCCACTGGAGTTAGCCCCAGAAATTGAGCTTCGTCTGTGCTCGAATACTTCGCGAGAGAATCTGCTTTCATGTTTTCTTCTCGAGGAATGTGGCTTATCATGTAATGATCGAAATCACCCAGGAGTTCCCAAGCCTTTGACAAGTAGGCGGGCATATTCCCCCCTTTTGCTTGGAATTCCTTTTTGATTTGGCATACAATAAGCCGAGAATCACTGAATATCTGTAGCGCTCGGATGTTTAATTCTTTAGCAATCCTTAAGCCAGCGATAAGGGCTTCGTATTCTGCTTCATTGTTTGTTGAAGGAAATTCCAATCTTAGTGCATAGCATAATGATCGACCTTCAGGAGTCTCAAGTACAACTCCGGCTCCAGAACAGTAGTCGTTTCTCGCACCATCGACATATAACTTCCACTGGATAGGGGAATTGTCGACCGTTTCTTCCTCACTGTTACCCTTATCTGTAAATTCTGCAATGAAATCCGCTAAAGCTTGTCCATTGATTGCTTTCCGGGGATGATAAGTGATGTCATACTGACTGAGTTCAATATTACACTTTAGAAGACGACCCGAAGTTTCAGGGCGAAACAGGACTTGCTTTAAAGGTTGATCAGTGAGGACTCTGATAGGATGAGCTTGAAAATATTGCCTCAATTTCCTAGACGCAATTAGTAAGCAATAGGCGAGTTTTTCCAACTTAGAGTAATTCATCTCTGCCCCAGTGAGTCTTTTGCTGATATAGTAAACTGGATGTTGAATCCTTTTGTCTTCCCGTATCAGCGCTGCACTTAAAGCGTGAGATGATACTGCCAAGTATATAAGAAGATCCTCGCCATCGCCAGGCCTAGAAAGTATTGGAGGCGTCTCCATATGGCGAATCAATTCATCAAAGGCTTTTTGGCATTCGGGAGTCCAATCGAAGTTTTTCTTTCCTTTCTTTAGGGCGTCAAAGAATGGGATGCATTTATCTGTGGCTTTGGAAATGAACCGACTCAAGGCGGCAACTTTTCCATTGAGACTCTGCAATTCCTTCTTTGTTCTAGGAGCTTTGACTTCTTTCAAGGCAGTAATTTGAGCTGGACTAGCCTCAATGCCCCTAGCGCTGACGATAAACCCTAAGAACTTTCCGGACTCGACCCCAAACGTGCATTTCAGAGGGTTAAGCTTCATTCTGTATTTCCGGAGGACTGCGAACATTTCTGCCAAGTGTTCAACGTGATCCGCTGCTTTCTTAGACTTTACTAACATGTCGTCAACGTAGACTTCCATAGTTTTGCCCAATTGCGGTTTGAACATAGCATTAACAAGTCTTTGGTAGGTTGCCCCTGCATTCTTCAATCCGAAGGGCATAACTCTGTAGCAGTAAAGACCAACATCGGTGATAAAGCTCGTGTCCTCCTGATCCGGTTCATGCATCATGATCTGGTTATATCCGGAGTAGGCATCCATGAAAGATAGCAATTCATGCCCCGCTGTTCCATCTACCAGTTGATCGATCCTGGGTAAAGGAAAGCAATCTTTGGGGCATGCCTTGTTCAGATCTGAAAAATCGATGCACACTCTCCATTTTCCATTAGCTTTCTTAACTAGCACAGGATTTGAAACCCAATTCGGATATGTAGATTCTTTGATGAAGTTATTTTCCATGAGTCGATCAATTTCCTCTTTTAATGCTGCTGACCTTTCTGGACCTTGGGTTCTTCTTTTCTGTTTTACTGGTGTAAACTTTGGGTCAATATTCAGAGCGTGTACTGCAACTTCTGGAGATATTCCACACATATCAGCATGAGTCCAAGCGAAGACATCCAGATTTGCTTTCAGGAAAGATATCAAGATATTCTGAATTGACACATTAAGCTGTGAACCCACATTCAACACCTTATTCGGGTCCTTCGGGTCAACCGGTACTGTTGTTTCAACCGGCACTACTCTATTCTCCCCTGCACTGGCTTTTCTGGGATCCATCTCTTTCCGTGCCCCGCTATGCTCGCCAGTGCAGGGTCCGCCCCGTAATTGCTACAAGGCTGGCTCTTTGATGCGGACCGAGGCGGCCGCATCCTTTCCCATTTCCCTTTTTCTTGACTCTCGCAACTCTGTCAAATAGCACTCTCGCGCAGCATTTTGATCCCCTTTTATAACTCCTACTCCATTGTCTGTAGGGAATTTAATAGTGAGGCACCATGGGGCTAGGATAGCTTTGAACGCTGCGAGCGTTGGACGGCCAAGGAAAGCATTATAAGCAGAAAATTCATCGACAATCACAAATGTTTGCTTGCGGACTACTTTCCTTTCTCCTTCCCCAAGTTCTACAAGCAGATCGATGGTTCCTATTGGTTGCTTTGGCTCCCCAGTGAAGCCAGCGATCTTCTGCGATGAGGCTTGTACATCGACCATCGGGATTTTCATTTGGTCGAATGTCTTCTTGAAGAGGATATTACATGATGCTCCGCAGTCAATGAGAACTCTTCTGACAATGGCCGGTCCGATACCAGCTGAGATGACCAAGGGATCTAGGGTAGGAGCTTCGACACCTGTGGAATCTCTGGCTCTGAAAATAATATCATCACTGAAAGTTTTCTGTTGTTTCAGGGGCGTAGTGTCTTCTAAAACAAAGACGTCTTCTTCGGCTGGAACATATTTCAAAGCCTTGGTATATCTCTCCATCTCACCCCAGCTCTTGCCAGCTGGGTGAGGTCCTCCTGTAATGACATTGATAATGGGCTTTCCAGATTCATGCCCCGTAGCTTTCTCACCTATCCTAGGCTGATGAACAGGAGTCTGTTGCCCCTGACTTGACGATGCAGGATTGCTGCTATTCTTTTTCACAAATTGCTGCAGCTTGTTTTCTCTTAGCAATTCTTCAACCAGATTTTTCAACTGGCGGCATTCATCGGTCTCATGACCGGGTTGATTATGGAAGCGGCAGAACTTCCCACTTTGTATAGCCTTTTTCCCGGTCCTCAAAGGGATAGGTTTAGGGAGGTCAACCGAATCTTTAATGGCAAGGTAGATACGCTCCGGCGTATCTGATAAAGGAGTATACTCTGATGGCTTGAAGGATCGGGGCTTCTTCAGATTACTCTGTTTCTTCCCATTGTTATTTTCCCTTTTTTGTCCTACAGATTCATTCTTGCGTGGAGCAATAGTGTTATCTTCAGCTTTTTCCGACACTGCCTTTACCGGTACAGGACGGCTTTCCAGGCGTATGAATTCATCTGCCTTTTTGTAGAACTTTTCGAGGGAGGTTGGCTCTTTCATGTTTAGTCATTTCCCAAATTCGCTCGACTTATCAATAGCCCTCATCAGATAAGTCAATATCATTCGCGGTTCAGCATTGTCCACCTCTGCCAGCGCTATATTAAAGCGGTTCAAGAAAGATCTGATAGATTCACCAGGGTTCTGTTCTATACTTGACAATGACATGATGTCCTTGGCCTTTGAAGCATATAGTCTGAACTGTTCCTTGAACTTTCGGGTCAAGTCTGAAAACTGATCAATAGATCGGACTGGCAACTTGGTGAAGCACAGTAGAGCCACACCTTCAAGGTATACAGGGAAATATCGGCACTTTATCTCGTCAGAGGCTCTGGCACCTGTCATGTGCCAATCATATTTATACAAGAATTCATTCGGATCACTTGTCCCTTTGTAAGCTGGGATAGTTGGAGGGACAAACTTCCTTGGAAATTCCGCCTTTAAGATTTTCTCAGTAAATGGAGTTTTACTTGGGGCGAAATCCCATTCTTTCTCATCTTCAACCCTTTGCATACTTTCTTTCATGATTTGCCGGACCATTCCAGAAAGATACTCCTCATCATGTCGAGTTCCAGATCCACCAACCTCAGGAAGCGTTTGCTCAAAGGGACTGGCAGCCCTTTCTGGAGCATTCCTTTCATTAGCATCATGAATGTTGCCAGCATAATTCCTTCCATTACCAGCCGGTTGATTGTTTGCCCCGAGCAAATCATTCAACTTATTCAGAATTAGAGCATTTTGGGCACTCTGAGCCTCTAATTGTGCATTCTGGGCGTTTATCTGCTGGTTCAGCCCTAATATTACAGCATCCAACTCCGCTTTCGTAACCCCAGCAGACGTAGTGGGTTGATTAGGTACAGGGGAAGCGGATGTTCCCTCTTGAATGTTCCCAGATCTGACAGATCTACTCTTCCTTCCAGGAGCCATAATCTCAGACAGACTTCTGGTTTTCAAGGAAATTCTCTCTACAAATCTCTGTGAAGCAATGATAATAATTTTTCCTGAGTTCAATTCTCAGTGAAAGCACCAAAAATGTTAACGCTAAAATTTGAACGTTAACACCCCGGTGTAAGAGTTGTAGTTGTGAAAGCACCACCCGATAGCTCGGGAACAGATTACAAGCAGATAATAGCAGAAAAGCGGTAAACAACAACAATTTTATAGTGGTTCGGCTTAAGGGTATAGCCTACGTCCACTTTAAGTACTTTTATTAATAATCTCGTTACAAGCTGATACAATTCTTCCCAAGTACAATACACTTTGAATTACAAGAGACTTAGAACAAGTAGACTAAACTTCGATGAAGATGAGAGTTTTCGAATTCATGTTGGATGTATGTGATCTCTTCTTGAAGTTGTTTTTAGCGTTTTTAGTGTCTTGAGAGCTTCAAGTGTTAAATTGGTTCGGAATACAGCAGAGTATCGGCGCTTGAAGAGAGTCAGCCAAAAGTCTCCAAAATGTTGGAAGTGGTCATGTATTTATAGGAGTCTTCGGCCTTGAGTCGTGAGTCGTACCCGACTCATCGTTAACTCGTAGCCGAGTCAGGTTGGGTCGTGGACGACTCAACAGGTTGAACCCCAGCTTCGTACCAGAGCGCCTTCGATCCTCTGAATATAGAACAAGTCTTAAGTCGTATACGAGTTATTCCTCTTTGATATAAGTGTCATGATAGCGGGCTACGACTTAGTAACTTTAGGTCGTGGACGAGTCATGGTGAGTCGTCTCATGTTAACACGTGGACGACCTACTGGGTTAGCTCACGGCTTGGTCCAAAGTGATAAGTCGTTCACGAGTTATCCAAACGCAACTTTCTTGATGCTAGCATGAGTCGTACACGACTCATCATTGGTCGTAACTCGTCAACGAGTTATCTCATTTCAGCATGGTATTGAACTTGTCCCTGAAGTCTTAGGTCGTTCAACCGTAGCTGTAATTAGGTCGTATCATATTTAAAGTCGCACAACCTTTAAGTCGTAGGCTGTTCATTTTCTTAAGTCATATAGGCCTTAACCCGCTAGGTTTCTTAACTCGTAACATTCCTTCAGTTGCAGATCTTAGGTCGTAGGCTTCTTGAGTCGTAGAGGCTTTAAGTCGTACATATCCTTAACTCGTTAAGTCTTAACTCGTATCAGCTCCTTGAGTCGTACGTTTCTTAGGTCGTAGAGAATTAAGGGTTAACAGGAAGCATCAACAAAATTTATAAGATCCTAAAGGACAAGATAAATATTAAAATTACAAAGTATACCATCTGTATGGAAAAGTTAGGAGGTAATAGTTGGAATGATACAACATATTTAAGAAAGCGTAAATTGAATAATCAACTATTTTAAGTAATTCATAAATAATTTTGGACAATGATTTCGAAATTATCCATATTATTCATTTCAGACTTAGTGCTGTTGCAACACGAGCCGAAGTGGTAGCATATATACAAATTGTCCAACAATTCTTAGGATTTGCAGAAAATCCTTACTTTGTTGACTATGATAAGAACTGCTTTTCAACCTAGTTATTAGGGTATATCAAGAAACACTTGTGGAACATTATCCAATCTTATGGTAAAGGCTGGAAGATTTGATCAATTTTTCCAATTGTGATTATGATAAGAAGTGCTTTCCAACCTAGGTATGAGGGTTTCTCAAGAAACACATGCAGGAGTGATATTATATGATCTTAGCAACTATGGATTTATCTTCTAACTCTTCGGTTGATTACTTCTCTTTGGTCCTTTCTTGGGAATTTAACCAATTTTCATTGCACATAGAGGCTTCAATGATGTCAAGATTAAGGCAAGATCGATAATCCGAAAGCAAGTGCCCGCTCGTGTTGAAAGCTCTCTCAGAAGCCGTTATTGATGATTGGACACTATGGTAGTCACGGGCCATGTTTTGCTAAGTATTTTGAGACATTCGATTATCTCTTCCACTATAAAAGTATATTGGCATTATCATCGCCTCTTTCCTCTACTCTTTGTAAATTAGGCGCTCTTACTCAGAGTTTTCATCACGATCCTCTATTTTTTTCTCATGAAATATTCCCAAACCAAGACTTCATTTTGTGATATTTTCCTTTGAACAACCTCACTCATCTTGTGATATATCCTTTGAACATCCTCACCTGAAGTTTTTTTTTTTTTTTTTTTTTTTTTTTTTTTTTTTTTTTTTTTTTTTTTGTGACACATGACATTTCCAGTTTTTACTCATCTTGTAGAGTTTTTAATATATGTTAGATTGTCTTAATTTTGAGGATAGAACGAGAAATTACTTCTGGATCTTCTTTAACAGTAAAATTCAAAATATGAGAACAATGAACATGAAGCAACTTAGACATAATTGAACCATTCAGAATATATAAATTAGTCATTGCATAATCAATAGCATCAGTATAATAACTAGTGTTATCTGAAGAAATAGAATATAATATTTCGTCCAAATGAAATTCTTTTGAAACTCATAGAAACTCGATAGCAACAAGACCATTATGAGGTATTTTGGCTAATCTGAATGCAATAAATCTCTGTTGGAGGATCCAATCAGAATCAATATAGAGTGCAGTCAAACAAATATGATCTAACTTTCATTTTTAACTTTAAAAATCGATAGTCAATGGAACTTCCCTACTAAAACTATTGAAAAGATGATAACTTTCTCGTTGTTACGATAATATTTGATAATCACTTCTACATGTGTTTATTAAGATACGCTCATAACTAGGTTGGAAAAAACGTTCTTCTTATCACATGGTTTTCCACAAATTTTAAGAGTTGTCGAACCTTTTGAAATATGCTATCATCACGGCTGTTGCTGTAACAACATTAAATTTTAGAGTATTGATTTGTTTTTTTGATTGAACAATTTTTGTGGTAACAGTGTTGACTCTTGAGAGATGGTACAAGATAATTAGGATATATCACAGTTTATAGCTGTTATGCGTATAGGTGATGATGATATTGCATGCATGACATATATTTGATTAATTGCTTTGTGTCAACCCTCAGTCATTACATTATTTTCTGTAATATTATAAAATGAAACAGTGACTAAATGACTGCTACTTTTTATTGTGTCCTGATTGATATGTTACAATGCTGCTGTGACTGTTATTAAAAACTGAAATGTAGAATGATTCAGTCAACGCTTTGTTTACATTTATGATAGGTGATTCGATTTACAGGATGCAGATTTCATTCATACTAGGTATATTTTCTAGTACTAAAAAATTGTGGATCGAGTGTTGTTTTGTATTAGTTGTATGGCTCTGTAGTTGCGTGTGAGTTGGTGCCAGACTAGCAAGTCAATTTTTTTTAATGCTTATTGGGTCCGATCCTTGATCCTGTTGTTCCGGGTCCTTTGGGTTAGTATTTTCCTCATCTGTTTGGATCGGTTTTTTGGATTTAGGGTAAAATCACCTGCCCTACTTAAACACTTTTGTGGAAAAAATTAAGAATTTGAGACAATTATTTGTGTGTTATATGCAGCCACAATACTGCTGAAACTGCGCATCTTTGTGGATTAGTGTATGTTTTTGTTGACTGACACATGAGTCTTGGAAAGGGAAAAAACTGAAAGCATGCTTTTTCTTTAGTATTAAAACATGTGTTTTATATGTTATCATGAGAAATACTGTTAAGTATTTGCCCCTTGGGGACAGTGCTATAGTATTTGCCCTCAGTAAGTCCAACAAAACAATTTTGTAAAAATTAGTTATTGTACCATGGAACCCACCGATTTCAACCAATGGAAGGGCAAGTACAACAATACTCTCTTAAAAGAAGAGTGGTGGTGTCATTTCTCATGTTATCATATGTTTTGTTTGATGGGAGTAATCACATTAAAAGTTAGTTCTGATTTTAGTATTCTACACATTTTTATGACATTTTACTTATGGATATCAGTCAGAAGCACATAGTTGAAACATAAGGCACTTGTAGCATACTGATAATAAGTAATAGCAAGTGGACCAACAATCCGATTTCTGAATTCCTAGTGGCAATATAGTCCAAGTATTTGTTGATAATATATAAGCTTTCATAATGAACTTTTTATTAGCTTTCATACAGAAAAATTACTTGATCATTATATTGACTATATAAGCTGCTGCTTATTTATCCTGATTAGGAATATGATCTGAACCTGGACGGTCTACTGAACAGAGAGGAGTTTTCAGAGTTCATAAGGGAACTAACAGCTGATGTGCTAACTCAAATTAGCAGCAATTTGATAATCGCACTGATTGTAGCACCCACAGTGGCCTTGGTAACAAAAAGAGCGACTGAGGGAGTACCTGGTGTGGGTAAAGTGGTCCATAAAATTCCAAACTCTATCTACGCATCCATTGTGACTCTTGGAGTAGTGATGATTCAAAAGTCCGGTGAGGGGTGTTAATGAGCAAGCTTGTGTCCACAATAGTACAACTAGTGGAACTTGGAAATATATACATACGTACATATTCGTATGTGTGTGTGTGTGTGTGTGTGTGTGTGTGTGTGTGTGTGTATATGTATGTGTGTGTGTATATCTGTGATGTGCAGTCATAATTTAGTAATGGTATGCATTTGTGAACAAATTAACTATTTTATCAATAGTGGTAACTATTATATCATTTGTGACCATTTCCAAATAGTTTAAGACCTGTCCGTGTTATAGGAAAATCTCATGGAACTTATCTCGAGACATCTTACCCATTTGAAATATTTCAAAATTATTTGCAAAAACAAACTACTTTGTCCTTGTGATGTTGCAGATGTTTTTCAACATTATCTTTTTTAATAATATTTTAATATTGTCAATGAATATAGGTGTGATCGTTGTTGATGGTTACGCCATTATTACTTGGCTGCGACCGCGGTTGTTATTGATGGTCACAAAATTTTCTACTTTATCGTGAACATTTATGATGGCTAAGCATGCTTCTAATTCTCTATCTTTTTACACGTGTTGTCCACTATATGCATTAGATAAATATGGGTATGACTTTTTATTACGAACTAATTTGTTTGTTTATACATGAAGATCGTATATTATTAGTGTACATGTTATTTCTTTAGTTTAAATCACATAAATTGCATATTGTATTGTTAGATGTTATATAGGAGAAATCATGCACAATTGGTATGATAAACCATGGTTATCAAAATCTGTAACTGTTATCATAACCGTTCTAGTATTATGTAATAATTGTATGAACAATTGTGTATGATTCAGCTGTTAATGATTCAACCGTAGCAACCATAGTTAAATCAATTGGATATAAAATCATATATTAAGGGTTGTGATAAAGAGTGCTAATTGGATACAGGTTAACGACCACTATTTAAAAAATATATTAATCAATTAAAAGATAAAATATTAATAATCACAAGTCCAAAGTAACCCTTATTAATCATGCAATTATTTTTGTAGAATATAGAAATTAGAAGAGCTATCATGTAATTATGCAACCTTAGGAGCCTCAAGTCAATAATTCTCTTATAATAAAACAACCGATGTTATCTTCAAATCAAAATCTTTTGGTTCTTAATAAATAGGAGTTTTATAGAAGTGTGTTAAGTCGAAACCTCGTTTAATAACCAATTGGGAGAAGATAGTCGTTATCTTGAAAAACTACTGAACTTAATCACTTGCTAAGTACTCAATAGATTTTTATCGTGTCCTATAGAGGTACTCAAGTAGGATCAACAATTGATTCTATGTTACATCACAATTGGTTCAATTACGTTAGTTAGTAGTACAAATTAGGGCTATGAACAGATATCCGAAAAAAATCCAAAATCCATCGTATCAGAAAATTGAAAATAATATTTGAAATTTGAAAAATTTATATAGATACGATAAAGATACAATAACATGTATATCCAAAAGTTATCAGTTTGAATTCTATCAAAATAGGTATTAAGATTATGTATATTTCGGTGCATTAAATAATCGACATTTATCGTTTTGTTAGGGTAATAATTCATATTGTGCGTGTATAAATAAATCAGCTGTTTAAAATTAATTTTTATCATCATATTTTTTATTACTTATATTATATCAGCACTTTTATTGAAAAGGATTTATGAAAGGCCGAAAAGTTTATGCTAATTTTTTGCGTTTAGCAATTATGAGCGGTAGAAAATATATTCGATATTTGTCCGTATCTACGGATATGGATGTGTGATATCGAAAAACTATTTTGGATATGGACGTAAATATAACACTATTTTGTTGAGGCTTAGAAGCCCTGAATGTTAAAATTTACTGTTGTAGCTTGTTAGGACAGCTAAGTTATCTTCGAGTGTAAGCATCGCCCTAAGGCGCTCAATCATCTCAGTGGTTGCACTAAGAAAATGGGATGTTACTAAGATGATAATGGTAAAATGTATCGATACCGTATAATTGGTAAATATGAAAGCATAAATATATTGCTAAAAAAAGAAGTCATAGTATTAAAAAACATCGTCTTATTCAGAGCATCCAAAACTTGTATTATCTCCATCTTGAAGGTTGAAGTTAAAACTAAATTTGTCTACGCTTTTAGGTATTGGAATTGAAATAAAGTCACTGAGATTTGCAATTCTTCCACTTTAAGGGATTCAAGGTATTCATGGTTACCATAAGAAGCAAGGTTCGTTCTATTTGAACCGCTTGCTTTGTTGAGTAACCCCCACAATTCAAAAAAACCCTTAAACCTGTATTTTTGAGCAAACCTAAATTATTCTCAGCCTTTTCCCTTTATAGCCTCAAGTAGCGAGGGGTATACGTAGATATGTAATCTATCTCATAGTTGCAGTGCGAGATAACAAAGCTGGTCTTGCATGTGCCGTGCGTGGTTGGTGTACATGCTACACACTATTGATGCAAGATTATACTATCAATCTCTCGCCCGATACTCTATCTTGTTGAGGATCAGAAACCCCTTGAATTTTAAAATTTACCATTGTAGCTTGTTCATTGACAAGGACTTAAAAAAATCTTAATCATTACATTAATTAATTAATATCACTTTATAACACCGCGGTAATTATAACACCGCGGTGGAGATTTCAGAATGAAGTAGAATCGTGCCAAGACAATTACCCAGGAATATTACAAATAATATTGTTGAGTAAAAAAGTATAAGGCTAGATAGAAGCAACCCTCCATGTCTATTCTTTAGGCTAACACTATCATGTCATTCTTTACCTCGTATCATTATATATAGATTTGAATAGTCTTGGCACAAAGTAGTAGGCACGTTGGCTAAATTAGAACGGAACAATGTACAACATAATATACAACACAGAATCACAGATTGCAGCAAAAAATATAATACAAGACATATCATATATGTAACATAAAGTGAGTCAACAAAAAGTGTACTAGACTCACACACATACAAACATAGACTAAGGTAAGTCTCAAAAATACAAAATGAGTCTATATCTCGAATAAGATACATCCATATCTAAAGCCATAAAGTCCCTGCACCTATCATGTCTCGGTTTAACCTGTGTATTATAAAAATAATAATTGGATTATTAGACTATCTCTAGTTATCAAAAAAGGTGAATTCATAATAATTAGCTTGCATAAACAACAAGTGTAACGACCTAGAATTTTCGACCCTGAAAATTCGATACTAATACGTCTACTATAGCAGTGCCGAGCTTCCGAATGTCGGAAATTCCAAATTGTTAGGGTTAAGAAGAAAAGAGGTAGAAGAAGAAACAGAAAACAAGTCACAGAATCTCACATTCACCGTGGATCAAAATATAATATCAAATACTAACAGCTATATAAAAGAAAACCGTATCTATCAATTTACATTTATTTACATCAGAGTTACAACCTTTACACAAAAACTGGACAGTTAAATTAAATTGTGCCAGATAAACTGTAACGACCCGTAAAATTCGATGATTAAAATGAGTTAAATTAAAAAGATTTTTAATCAAATTTAGAAAGAAATAAAAATCTTATAATTTATATTGGAACGAATGTTAGAAATTAGAGGTAGCAATTGAAATTAAAATGAACAATTTAAAATTTATACTGCAATTAATTGAAATAATATAAATTGTCATACTGGGTTATAAGTTTAATATAAGAAACAAATGGGAATGTTGAATTTGTGAATTATTAATAAAAATTATTAACTAGAATGGAATTCAAATTAATATAATAATGGAAAATGTAGTTGTTGCACTTGAGTAAGATTTTAAAAATAAAAAGTGATTAAAGGTTACTTAAATGATAATTAATTTAATAACGGAAAGGTGAATGTAAATGGAATAGAAACGGAAGTTTATTTATAAGGCAGTAATTGGTGAATAGAAGGTTGAAACCAAGTAAACAATTTATTGAGAACATTTAATAATAATTAATGTATACGTTTGGCAATTGACAATTTATGAATTTGCTAAGATTGTAAAATTTTAATCTAATATTACGTTAATGTTAACTAAGGTAACTTAACTAAGGTAACTATTAAAAAATTTAACGAATGGCAAATCAATGGAATTAATGTAGACGTATCCTTAGCTACAAATTGAATATATGAAAACTAAATGTATGCATTCAATTAATTAATGAATTTGAATTTCAATAAATGGTAGCTGAATAAAAAGTCAATGTTATATAAGTAATCATATTATTTGCTTGATAATAAACTTAAAGTTAATTAAATTTTAATGGTTACAAATTGTATAAGTGACCTATTGGTTTAGTTCATAAAAATTTAATTTGAAAGCAAATTGCAGTAATTGACTTAATTTGTGGTGATTGAATGAATTCAAAGTATATTAACCAATGAAGTAATACGTAATAAATTAAAAATTTATACAATCAATGTAGATAAGTAAATTTTAATGTTTGTTGTGATAATAGACGTTACTTTAATGGTAATGAATAAGACAAAGGAAGTGTGAATGGATAAATTACGTAGAAACTAAGTTATGTATAAGTTTGTCAAATAAAAATTTAGTTTAATAATAGAGTTTGATTTTTTTATTTAAAATAAGTGTGAGTAAGTATTTAAATTTTATTTTTAATATAGAGTGTATAATGATTTAAATAAATTAAGGTTAGGAGATAAATTGGAGTGGAAATAGTAAACTTATAAATGTGTGATTAAGAGTTTTGACAACAATTATTATGAGTTATATATATATATTTAGTTCATTCAATTGAATCAGAAATCATTGCAATAAAGCTAAATTAAATGTTACGTTAAAACAAATTAAGGTAATAATGGGGAATAACGTAAATTTTCTTCATAATATGATAATTAGTAGAATACAACATAAACTTAAGTGTAACATTTGGCTTGAAAACAATTTTTATAAGTTACTTGTTAATTAGTTGATGGAATTGGAAATAAATTTTAATAAAATAAATTTTACATTTATGGGAAAGGTAATAAAATGTTTAGGAGTTGTTATATTAGAGAATAGTAAAGAAATAAATCATGAACCAATGCTAGTGGCATCTTATTTTTGTAAAAGATGTGAATAAGAAGGTTTATTTTTTTTAAATAAATGGGTTTTTGAGAATTTAAATTTATAATTTCTAAATATAATGAAATAGAAAAATTAACACTGCAATTGATAAATTTATCAACTTTTAATTTACATCCGAATTTGTTTAAATTTTTTTAAATGATTAAGAAATATAAAAGTGATAAAATTTTCAATTATAGAATTGAAATTTAAAATTTAAAATTTGATTTAGTTAATTAATTATTAATTTATCTAATTAACTAGAAAATAGCCATTTTGGCCACGGACTCGGATTTCGACAAAGTTCCATCGGTCCGTAACAGTGTATTATTGTAGGATTTCAAGTTTCATAGCGATCGGGCATGACGTTTGATCGTATGGGCTTGAAACGCCTTGAAATAAATTAAATTGAAATCAATTGAAATCAATTTGGAATAATTTGATTTTAGCATAACTTCTTCATACGATGGAATTTGGATGTGAAACCTTTTCCATTGCATTTAAAATATTTTTAAACGTCTATTTTGATATATGAGTTGACCCAATTTCGTTCCGGAGGCGAAACGGGCATTTCGGGCCATGGATCGTTCAACACGTTTATTAAGCGGGTCGATCTATTCTATTTCAACCCTGCCTATAAATACCCTGTTATAAACACTAGCAGCCTCTATTCCTCATTTTTACATGTACATAAACTTCTGTGCTCCTCTTCTTCAATGGTTGTAAACCCTAATTTATCCAATTCAAAAATCAACTTCAAAAATTCAAACTCCTTAGAAAAATTTGGAAAAATTATATATCGAAGATCTCGATGTACACATCACAGATCCGTAATTCGTTTTTCTGTTCAAATCATCGGTTGTCCAGAAATTGATCGTTTATCCGTGGCTGTTCATCGCTCGACGATGAACTTCGCCTGGTCGGAAATTCCTTTCTGGGTTTTGTAGAGAAGGCCGAGGAGATCGCATCCATATGAGTTTCGTGGTGAGTTAAATGGCTGGATCATCGTCAATTTTGGATTAGGGTTTCGAGATTTGGTTCATACTAGGCGGAGGCGGCTGCGTTTTTGGGTGCCGTGAGCTCTGGGCGTCGCAAGAGGGAGGCAGGCCGAACTCGGAGGCGGAGGTGCCGTGGTTTACGGTGGCGCGAGGTGGGGAGAAAGCATGGTCAAAACGCTCGGTCAAAGGGTTTTGCATGCTTCTCTGGTGCGTTCATATGCGTAGTGTAGGAAGATGGTATCGTGAGTGAACTGTCCAGTGATGTGGACGGTGAGCTATTTGTTTGTTTATTTTATTTTTAATTTTTATTCAATTTCAATCGCTCTAAATTAAATAACTTTTACATACCATATCCGATTTACGCACGGTTTGCTTCGCTAGGTTCGTATTGGGATTCCAGACTTTTTGACGTGGGTTTGAACGAATTTGGGGACTGTCAAAATTTTGGGTTTAAATTGAATTTAAATTCAAAAGGTGAATGTTTTAACCCACTCACAACTTCTAAAATTTCTTACGTTTGTTAAATTAATTTATGGTGTGATTAGAAATTTATTTATGACTGTTTGGCATATTTTTAAATCATCATCTCAGTTAAATTGCATTTATTTAATTAAATTGTTATTTAATTATTCATTGCATATAAACTGCCTGTTAAATTGTTATTGGTTTATTTTTGTATATAAATTTCCAGTTAGATAGTTATATAATTTATTATTAAATATAAACTACTAGTTAATACCTGTTATTTGTTATCCGTTCTATATTAATGATATTGTCTGAATTGGATGATGATTGTAATAAATGGTTGATGATTGATATTGGGTGAATGGATGCTGTATTTTATATTTGTTATAAACTGCAAGTTATTATGCATTTTCGTTTCATTCAGGATTGCGGTTTGAAATGATATATAACCATAATTTTTATTTTAAATTACGGATTGAGATGATAAATATCCGTATCACTTGACCATAGGGTAGAAAATTATATACAGACACCGTGGTCTATATATAAAATATTTTGAAATGATTTTCTATGGTTTTGGAAAGGAAATACGGTTTAATAAATATTAATTTTTGATGCTTTTTAAATACTATTATATATATAGTTGAATTCTTGAATTTAAGCTGTGTATAAAATTGATTAATAAAAATGAGTTTAAAAATGAAGTTTGATTGTTTTATATTATATGGTTAAATACATATTTAAGATATTGTATATATAGAGTTTTAAATGACTTAAATGAAATTAAGTTGAAAGATAAATATGGAATTGGTTTAAATTGATTTATTTAAGAATTGTACTTGAATAAATTTGTTTTGAAGTTTAAATAAAAATGGAGATTGTAAAAGGGTATGATTCTTATAACTTGATTTGGTTTAAAGTAATTTAAATGAATGTAAAGTTGAGATAAATGAATTTATCAAGTTGAATAAATTGAAAGAATATCTAGTTGTTTGAAGTTAAAAGTTTTACTTAAATTATATTGGATTTATTAAGTAAACGTTTCAAATCTAAATAATATCAATTGAATTTGAGATATATGAAATTATCAAAGAATAAGTTTTGAAATGGTGGGATAATTAAAGCTTTGAAATATATGAAAATTATATTGGTTTATTTGGGAACTTAAATCTATATTTGAAATTGATGTGTGAAGGTAAAGAAGCTATTTTATTATATAATAAAGTGATTTAATATTTAAACCATTTAAGTGGTGTAGTATGTTTCAAAGTTATGAATTCGAAGTTTTTTCTTTTGAAAGGCTATATTTTAAGTTTGGTTTCGAAATAACTTTGAAATGTTATGGTTTAGAAAAGGATATATTTGAAAATGGTATCAAATTTGATTTGGTTTTTAAAAGAGAAAGTGATATCGTAATTATATGGTTTTGAAGTGGATATTTTATTCTGGTTTTTAAAGTATAAACTATTTTGAAAAGACCGCGGTGTTATAATAACGTTTGGTTGTTAAAGAGACTGGGATCGGAAGTTGTCATACTCTCTGCCAACTCTGAAAACCACTTTAACAACCATGTAAGCGGTGGAGATTCCAGAATGAAGTAGAATGGTGGCGGCATTTCCTTTGAGGTAAATACATGGACCCAACTCCCGTGAGTTGGCATAAGGTGGCTAAAACAGGAGCGATCGACGGGTTAATGAGGTAGCACCTTTGATCGGACACATCCCTTCGATATTTTACTTTGACTTTTGGATTGTTTCGGTGGCCACTTTGATTTCTTTAATTTGGGGGTGTTGTTCGTGGCGGTAGCTGCGCGCTACGCGTTACCACCGACTCGGAAGCGTAATTGGTATATCTATCCTAGCATTGCCTAGTTGTGCCGTGTCACCTACCATACCGAGCCTTTACTACGAATTTCTATTTGTGTCGTACCTATGGAGTGTCTTCTAGTAGTCTCCCGATCGGGAGATATGCAGACATTGTATAGACTATTGGCACTATTACGTGTTAAGGTGGAAAATGTAAAGCCTTAACGCTATTTAAAAGTAAGTTTATTTTACTAATAGACATTATTATAATAGCGAAATATTACTGCATAGTAAATAGTTTAATGGATCCTTAGGAGATGTAAATCCCGAGCATCTCTTGAGTTACCGTACTAATATTTGTTTCTGTTAATTTAACTCACATAAGATATTTTAGTTCTGACTCGAGTGTTTTTTCTTTTCAATTCGTTCGGGTCAGTCCGAGCATTTTAGGATTCGAAGATTTTATTCTGGAGGACGAAGACGAAGATTGTATTATTATTACCTATTATATTATTCCACCACATTCATACTGTTTTAGCTGCATAAATTATTATTCTATGGTATGTGTAACTCTGATATATGTTGTATAAGTATAATCGAATATTTTGTAAAACAGCTTTATAAACTGTATATTTGATTATTATATTTTATCGTTCCGTTGCAATATTCTATTTTGTTTATTTTCTTCCTCTGCTTTTTCTTATTTACCTCTAATTCAATCCGCCCTTCCGTATGCTTTAAGTCCGACGTGTGTGGGTTATCGTCGATTTAAAACGTACAAAAAGGCGGGATGTTATATTTGGTATCAGAGCTTTGGTTTATCGATAAACCTTAGCTTTGTGGGGTCTGACTCTTTACCAATAGGGTAGTTGTGATATCCCGGAAATTGGGCAATATAAATTTAATAATCTGTGTTTAAAAAATTAATTTGATTTGATAATTTTTGGTAATAAAATTTTGAATTGATATAATAATCATCTTATAATAAATATTTAAATTGGTAGATTCTATCTTTTCAAGCTAATAAACTGTTTTCTGTTTATAATATATATATAATTGTATATATTGTAATTGATAAACCTTGATTTTGAACTTAGTAAATAATTTAATTTTCTAATTTTAATTTATATTTGGTAAATTGGAAATTTGATTTAAATTTAACATATAATTTTTCAAAGCAATTCAAACATATAATTATATGGTTAGTAAATATTAAAGATTAATCTTATTTGTTTAAATTTATATTTAATTAAATTGGATATGAATTTAAATTAGATTAACATTAAAAACTTAGTTGTATTTTCTTTTTAAATTATTGCTTGAATATATATATATATATATAAGAATTTAAAATAAAATTTACATATGATCTTAATTTATTAAGTAATAGAAGTAATTTATGATATCTTTTATAAATCATTTTAAATATTGTTTAATTTGTTATTTTTAAATGATATTGAGAATACTTAGTTTTTATAAACATAAATAAATTTTGTTAGAAATAGGATTTGTTATTTTAAAATTTAATAAGAGTTATATATATGCACACATATATAACTTGATTTTTATTTTGAAGTTTATAATTTAATTTGAATTTGACTTTGATGTTTTGAAATTTAAAAGGATAAGTATTTAAAAATATTTGTATATGCTTGTATTTATATTTGTTTTGTTTCATTTCTTTAATAAATTTAAAGTGGGAAAAAATTCATTTATATACATAAGAATTTAGGGTTTAAAATTATTTATAAACAATTTAAATTAAAACTAAAATACCTAAAATACATGTGTAAGTTTATTAAGATTTTAAAAAAATAAAAGAGACATGTGTTAAGGCCTAAACTAATTAAAGTGACAAATGTTTAGAAATTAAACAAGTGTCTTAATTTTCTTGTTCTTGTATTTTCAATAAAATCAAAACATACTTATATAAATTCATCTCCTCTAAAGTTCATTTTTTTCTTTTCTATTTCTTCAAAAACATAAGATCTTCAGCCATGAAAATCTGAAACTTAATCTTCAAAAACAGAGAACAAAACTTGTAAAAATCTCCTCAAAAACTAAAATCAAAATCTGCAAAAATCTGTTGTCCTCAAATTATTTCTGAAACAATATGATCCTCAAACCCAAAAGCTATCTGAAATCATTCCAAACCTGAAATGAAATCTCCTCAAACCAGTAGCTCCCCAAATACATTAACCTGAAATTCATTTCTTCAACTCTGTATAATCAAATTTGTTATCACCTTAAAATAAAATCTGCAACTACATAGCTCAATCATGCCTGCAATTCATTGACCTAAGAAAATAAATTTGCAACCGCAACTTCAAAACTAAATTCAATTCTGCAAATTCAATACCTGGAAAATCAATTTGCAACAATCCCAATCCTACATGCAACTGAAATGTCAACCAAATCTGCATCTTTATTCTGGAAGCATGCATGTGATTCAGGATGCAAGCATTACAACAATCAAGATGAATGATTTTAAAAAGCAAACTAAAGTTTTAAAGCATGCATACAAATGGAATTGGAAGCACGCATCAGGAAAGGCATTTTCCTGAAATAGTTTGCTCTGCTCATAGTTTCTGGTGAGTAACATTTATAAACTTTAGTAATAAATTTAGTTGTTTATTTACTCTGGAAATAAGTATGTGTGTATGTTCGTTATATGTTCATTATTGAATGTTGTAGTGGTGCATGTTACTGTAAATTCATTGATCTGCATTTAAGTTTCAGACTTATGAATTACTTAAGAATATCCATTTATTTAATTTAATATGTGTTAAGATTAAGGATTAAATCAAAATATGGTATGTAATATAGGTTAAAGTTTTTAAATTTTACTTTAACAAGAATAAAAATAAAAATAAAAACAATAAAAACAATTATGTCTCTGGAAACACTAAGCACAACAGAGCAATCTTTTGAAAACAAGAATTTAATCATTTAGATTCTTTGATTTAAGGCTATCAATTGATTACATGATCTAAGACATGAATTTTAAAACTAAAATTAGAATTTCTAGTATGGAATTGGTTGAGTATTTCTGGTTTAACCAGAAATCCTATTTTTAGTTGGAGTTATGGATCTAGGAGGTCGGAGTGGCCAGTATCTTTTCTGGTGATGGATGGGTGAACGAAGATTCAAGGAAAATTATTGGAAGATGGAATAATGCAGTGAGGCAGTGATGATTTAGTTTTGTAATGTTTAACCCTAGTTTGCTGTTGTTTGGGAAATCTGTTCCTCTCAACTTCAATGGTGAATCGAGTTCACTCAAAATGAGGTGATTGATGGTGGGTTGCTTGTCGAAGGTGATGGTGGAAGGTCAAGATCGTTGGTGGCCGGAATTTGGAGTTTGAGGCAAATTTCCAGTTCGACATTTTCTTACGGTTTTGAGCTCGAAGCTCGTTTTCGATTTAGGGGTTTCTGCAGTTCTTGGATGATCGGAATCATGTTGTAGGAAGGCCGTCGACTTGCTCGTGGGGTTGCGAGAGGCCGGAGGTGAAGGCCGCGGCGGTGCGGGTGCACAGCGAATCTGGGTATCAGCTGAATGTTTTTGGGGAAGAAGGATTTCTCGAGTATGGTGTCGGGTTGCAACATGATTTGCTCGAAGCAGAGAAGTAGGAGACTCGAAGGAGTTGAGTTGTGGTCTCGGGTGAGGTTGACAGTTCCAGGTTTGTATAAAACCTGTAAATTGTTAGTTAGAAAGATTCCAGAATGAAAGTTACTCGAGTTTTTACTCGAGATTATTTAGTATCTTACTCGAGCAAATTATGGGTAGCTCGAGTTAATTTGTTCAAGTTTGAAACTTGATTTTTTTCCCAAATTTAAACTTAAATTTAAAAGTATAAAGCAAAGATTTAAATTAAGTTCTAAATCTAATTTTAAATTATAGATTCAAGATTTAATTTGAATCATAACTGGATATAAATAAGTTTATATTCAAATTTTGTTTAAAATAACTTTAAAGGGATTTATTGTTTAAAAACGATTTTTAAAGAAATTTGAATTTAAATTGGAATTTGAATATGTAAAGAAATGTTTTAAATAAATTTAAACTGATTCAAATCTGATTTTGAATCTTTGATTTAAAAATAATTCAAGTTTTATAGATTTAAGTATTTTAATAGTTTTGAATGATAATGTAAAATTTGAATGTTTGAATTTAAAAAGAATTTGTTTTAAACCTTGTATAAATATCTTTTATAAGTATTATTTATCATATAATGTATAAGTTTTAAACTGGTTTAAAAACTTGGTGAAATTAAATTATAGTTTAATGGTTTGTTATACATTTAATTATTATGATAATTAAATGAGTAATTAATCTATTTTAATAAATTAATGAATGAATAATTACTTAAAGTAATTAAAGGTTTAATCTTAAAAGTTTAGGATTAATTATTCTTAGAATAATTAACTTGTAATTAAAAATAATTAATTAATTAAAGAAGATTTGATTTTAATTAATGATTAATAATTAATTAATCAAGTAATAATGGAATAATTAAGTTTTTAATTAACACTTAATTATTTAATTAATTAAGGGTTAATTAGTGAGTTGTTAATGATTAATTAATTTGAAATTAATAATGATTTAAAATAAGTTAATTATTTTAGAAAAATAATAATAATTAATGAATTGTTTAATAGTTAATGAAGGTCATTAACTAAGGATTATTTAATTAATTTAAAGATAATCATTTGTGTAAACATAATTACTTTTGGAAGTAATTAAGTAAATTAATTACTTATTATAATTAATTGAGTTTAAATTTGATTAGATTAAGTTAATTAATTCAGTTTAATTAATTTAAAATAATCATTTGATGATTTGTGAAGTATAATTACTTAATGTAATTAAATAAAGAGAAATTACTTAGGGTAATAATTAATGGTAATTACTGGATGTAATTAATTGAAGATGATTTGATCATTGAAGTAATTTAAGTATAATTACTTTATGAATTAATCAAGGAATTAATTTGAGATAATTAATTATGGAGTAGTTAATTTGTTTGGTAAAGTAATTAAGGATAATTAATTACTGAATAGAGTTAATCAAGGGTGATTAACAATTATGGTTTAAATTAAGATTTGATTACTTAATGTAATTAATCTAAATAAGGTACTTAATTAAATTGTAATTAGAAATCATTAATTAATATAATTAATGATGTAATTAAGATTGATTAATTAAGTTTAGTTAATCAATAATAAGTGATTAAGGTAATTAATTAAGGATTAATATAATTAATTATATTAATTAATTTGTGAAGTAATTAAAGGTAAATTACTGTATTTGGTTCAGTATAACTGATTTGTAAAATTAATTAAAGAATAATTACTTAAATGTAATTAAGGAATAATTAGTCAAAGGTGATTAATTAAGGTGATAAATTGAAAGATGATTAATTAATTTGTAATTAATTAATGGTAATAAGCAAGATTTTTATTGATGAAGTAATTAATTTAATTCATTTTAAATTAATTAGGAAATAATGTGGTTAATTTAATTCACTTTAAATTAATTATAAATGGTGATTATAGATCATTGCTTATATGGATGGATGATATTGTTTGCCTTGATTGATTTGAATCTCAGATATGAGATAAATAATGTTGAGTGATATGGATACATGGTTGCATTGTGATGATGATTTGGATTATCTTTTGATAATGATAATGTTGATTATCTATTATGAATCTGTATATTATCTATCTGTGTATAAAGATAATTGAATTGCTTTAAAACTTTAAAACAACTTGGCCTTAAAAGACATGCTTTGGATTTCGATGAGACCGAGATCGGGTTTCCATATTTGGATATTCGAAAACCACATCGATCCAAATTAACGTTAGGTCGTGAATCCAAGTGGAGCGAGTGAAGACTCGAGGTGTAAGGGCTATACGTCAGTATAACTCTGTGGGTGATTCCGTAATGAGTTTGACGGAATAGTACTTATAGATTCGAGATGGTGATTTAGAGTGCAAGGGTTATCGTCGTTAACTCTGTGGGTGATTCCAAAATGAGTGTAACGAGATAATGCCTTCGGTTTCGTTCGAACCCGGAACGAACTTGTATGGATTGAATGCTTTCAGAACATTGTCAGGTGGACGATGAGCATTCTAAGTGATGTGTTCTCTAAAGGTAATCGTAGCCTCAAGCCTCATCAATCGGGAGTGGCTAAAACAGGAGAGGTGCAGCAAGGCTTCATGGGTAGCCCCTACTTGAGAGCAAGATTTTCCCCTGTCTAGAAGTTCCTTTTTATTCGACTGTGTGGGCGGTTGGAACGTAGGCCAACTGCGGGATTGTCTTGTTTGGGACTGTCCAGTAAGGGATGATTCCGGTCTTGTGTTGCAGGGGATCGGGAGTGGTCCTCGGTACGGTGATCTAGGCCACGTACTATGACGGGCAGTACCCCAGTAGCCATGCCATTGATGGAATCCAAAATCCAATAAGTGCCAACGGTTTTGATTATATTACCCACTTTTGTGGCTAGTAGCTGGAATTTAATAATGTAACAATTTCGGCTATTTCATATTACTTGAAAACCCTAGACCTATTATAATATCACTGGATTTCCTATCAAATGTTTTGGTTAACGTAAGGTAAAAACTTTTCCATGTTTATGTGTGGGAAGTATTACGTGATACCTTTTCTTTTCAAAGGGTTTTTGAAAGTTAAGCAACTTTAACCTGTTACTCACACCAGACCCATGTCTGACCCGGAGTTTATTTTTGTTTTTCATAAACTCTTGGGTACTCAAATTTTTACGAGTAGCCAAGGGATTCAGGTTAGCTTTGACGAATTATGGAGGAGTAATGGAGCAGGAGGCTTCTACGATAGATATATATAGTTTCGCTGTGTGTATTCTCTGTGTTGTATCTCTTTGTTGTGATGTATTGAGTTGTATAACCAGACAGGTGTTTATAACTGTCTAGTATGTGTTGTATATCTGTGTACTCTGATAGTAGTTGTAAACTATGTAATATTTTATATTATTAATATAATTTATTCGTTCCGCTGTTTTAGATTTTGATGTGTTGTTTCTTGTTCTTCGTTTTCTTTTTCTTTTCTATCCCTTTCTTTCTTATTAACGATGCGACTTCCTGGAGTCTGGAAGTTGGGTCGTTACAGTGGTATCAGAGCATTAGGTTGAGTGAATACCTAGGCTCTGTAGTGGTGTCTTTCTTGAGAGAGCGTATTTGTAATTTTGAAGATATATATATATATATATATATATATTTAGTTCTACCTATTTGTTGGGTTACCCGTACAGGTTTTCCAATATAAGTTATAAAGGTAGATAAGGTAGTGGGGTGTGTAACATGACTACTACCATTGGTTGGAGTTTGAATGTTGAAGTTGAAAGTGTATTTGTCGAGACTGTACCGTCTCGAGTGAGTTTTGCTGGGAGTAAGGATTTCATCGATCTCTGAAGGTAACCTGTAAAGGTTCGGAGTTCATCTTTGAAATTGGATGAGTAGAGTTTGGATCTGTCGATTGGGCAGAAGTGAGTGATGGTATCTTGATATCTCAGGAATTAGTAGCTGTGTGAAGAGATGCAGTGACTATAGATGTTTCCGAAGATTTTTCTTTGGAACAAGTTTTAGAAGTATGCTTTCTTCGATGTTGTGGCTAGGTTCAGCAGGATGTTTCTGTCTGGTTTGAGGCCCGAGTTTCTCGAAGAATTTTGGATTAGGAAGTCTTTGGCATCGGTATTAACAGTGCAGCTCGAAGTGTTCTGTACTGATAAGAAGGATTTATGGTTAGCAGTTTATCTGAAGGAGTTCAGAAGCAGCCAGGTAGATTCATTTCTTTGATGGGTTGGCTAGTTAAGCATAGACTGTTCTGATTGGTAAAGAGAGAACAGTTTACTTTGGATATTGGACTGGTTGATCGCAAAAGTGACTTGCGATAGTTTGAGTGTTCTCTTGAGCTGTGAGAAGTTTGTCCGCACCTAGAGGCTGAGTTTTCTTATCGATTGGATTCCAGGAGTGCTACTGGTGGTTCAGTTTTGTAGAAGGATCAGATGGGGCATCTGAGTTTACTTTTATGGATTTGTTGGACCATATTTTTGAGATATGTTGTCCAGTTTGTGCTCGAGTTTTTCTTCTACTCCAGATCAGAGTTGTGCAGCGAAAGCAGATGGAAATACTTTTGTTTTATCTTTTCCAAATTGGAGAAGTATGTTAGTCTTCTAATATTTGTGGAGTAGAGTTGATATTCTTGATTTGGGATTGATCTTGAGCAGATCATTCTGTTGAATTGTTTTGGTCCAGTTTGTTTCTAGAGACATCAGCGAAGGTTGAGCTGATCGGGAGAGATGAAGGCAGCCTAGGATCATCAGAAGAGTTCTGTGGGTAAGAGACGAAAGAATTTGGATTCCGGAGTCGAAGATTTGATTTTGGGTAAGTTTTCTCTGATTTAAAGAGCTGTAAGATTGGGTAAGTCTGGGTAAGTCAGCTCCGAGGTGTATTGGATCTTTTCTGTGATTCTTATGAGGATTGATGTTTGATTTTCAAGGTTGAATTTCCAGTTTGGATAACTGGGATTCGTTGTGTTTCACGTATCTCTGAGGGAGTACGGTATGATCTATCTTTGGTTGTGGAACCAGCAGTTCAGGAGGATGAGACTGTTAAAGTCAGACTTGTTTGTAGTCTGATAGTGTTTAGTTTTGTAGGTCTTGTTGGATAGGAGCTCTGTAGCTTGGTAGTATTGATTGTTTAGATTCGATAGAGCGAGTATCCCGATATTTATACCGGGGAAACTCGTGAAAATTTTATCCAGAATTTTTCTGGATAATTAGATTTGTTTGTTTGGTTGAATTGGTTGCTATGGTTGTTAGCATATGTTTGATAATATATGCTTGTGTTTTAAAATAAAATCTTAAAATAGATTATTAAATTACCTTTGCTTTTAAATTTCGGGGACGAAATTCTTTTAATGGGGGAGGAATGTGATATTCCGGAAATTGGGCAATATAAATTTAATAATCTGTGTTTAAAAAATTATTTTGATTTGATAATTTTTGGTAATAAAATTTTGAATTGATATAATAATCATCTTATAATAAATATTTAAATTGGTAGATTCTATCTTTTCAAGCTAATAAACTGTTTTATGTTTATAATATATATAATTGTATATATTGTAATTGATAAACTTTGATTTTGAACTTAGTAAATAATTTAATTTTCTAATTTTAATTTATATTTGGTAAATTGGAAATTTGATTTAAATTTAACAAATAATTTTTCAAAGCAATTCAAATAAACAATTATATGGTTAGTAAATATTAAAGATTAATCTTATTTGTTTAAATTTATATTTAATTAACTTGGATATGAATTTAAATTAGATTAACATTGAAAACTTAGTTGTATTTTCTTTTTAAGTTATTGCTTGAATTTATATATATAAGAATTTAAAATAAAATTTACATATGATATTAATTTATTAAGTAATAGAAGTAATTTATGATATCTTTTATAAATCATTTTAAATATTGTTTAATTTGTTATTTTCAAATGATATTGAGAATACTTAGTTTTTATAAAAATAAATAAATTTTGTTAGAAATAGGATTTGTTATTTTAAAATTTAATAAGAGTTATATATGTGCACACATATATAACTTGTTTTTTATTTTGAAGTTTATAATTTAATTTGAATTTGACTTTGATGTTTTGAAATTTAAAAGGATAAGTATTTAAAAATATTTGTATAAGCTTGTATTTATATTTGTTTTGTTTCATTTCTTTAATAAATTTAAAGTGGGAAGAATTCATTTATATACATAAGAATTTAGGGTTTAAAAGTATTTATAAACAATTTAAATTAAAACTAAAATACTTAAAATACATGTGTAAGTTTATTAAGATTTAAAAAAAATAAAAGAGACATGTGTTAAGGCCTAAACTAATTAAAGTGACAAATGTTTAAAAATTGAACAAGTGTCTTAATTTTCTTGTTCATGTATTTTCAATAAAATCAAAACATACTTATACAAATTCATCTCCTCTAATGTTCATTTTTTTTTCTTTTCTATTTCTTCAAAAACATAAGATCTTCAGCCATGAAAATCTGAAAATTAATCTTCAAAAACAGAGAACAAAACTTGTAAAAATCTCCTCAAAAACTAAAATCAAAATCTGCAAAAATCGGTTGTCCTCAAATTATTTCTGAAACAATATGGTCCTCAAACCCAAAAGCTATCTGAAATCATTCCAAACCTGAAATGAAATCTCCTCAAACCAGTAGCTCCTTAAATACATTAACCTGAAGTTCATTTCTTCAACTCATTAACTTGTATAATCAAATTTGTTATCACCTCAAAAAAAAATCTGCAACTACATAGCTCAATCATGCCTGCAATTCATTGACCTAAGAAAATAAATTTGCAACCGCAACTTCAAAACTAAATTCAATTCTGCAAATTCAATACCTGGAAAATCAATTTGCAACATTCCCAATCCTACATGCAACTGAAATGTCAACCAAATCTGCATCTTTATTCTGGAAGCATGCATGTGATTCAGGATGCAAGCATTACAGCAATCAAGATGAATGATTTTAAAAAGCAAACTAAAGTTTTAAAGCATGCATACAAATGGAATTGGAAGCACGCATCAGGAAAGGCATTTTCCTGAAATAGTTTGCTCTGCTCATAGTTTCTGGTGAGTAACATTTATAAACATTAGTAATAAATTTAGTTGTTTATTTACTCTGGAAATAAGTATGTGTGTATGTTCGTTATATGTTCATTATTGAATGTTGTAGTGGTGCATGTTACTGTAAATTCATTGATCTGCATTTAAGTTTCAGACTTATGAATTACTTAAGAATATCCATTTATTTGATTTAATATGTGTTAAGATTAAGGCTTAAATCAAAATATGGTATGTAATATTGGTTAAATTTTTTAAACTTTAATTTAACAAGAATAAAAATAAAAATAAAAACAATAAAAACAGTTATGTCTTTGGAAACACTAAGCACAACAGAGCAATCTTTTGAAAACAAGAATTTAATCATTTAGATTCTTTGATTTAAGGTTATCAATTGATTACATGATCTAAGACATGAATTTTAAAACTAAAATTAGAATTTTTAGTATGGAATTGGTTGAGTATTTCTGGTTTAACCAGAAATCCTATTTTTAGTTGGAGTTATGGATCTAGGAGGTCGGAGTGGCCAGTATCTTTTCTGGTGATGGATGGGTGAACGAAGATTCAAGGAAAATTATTAGAAGATGGAATAATGCAGTGAGGCAGTGATGATTTAGTTTTGTAATGTTTAACCCTAGTTTGCTGTTGTTTGGGAAATCTGTTCCTCTCAACTTCAATGGTGAATCGAGTTCACTCAAAATGAGGTGATTGATGGTGGGTTGCTTGTCGAAGGTGATGGTGGAAGGTCAAGATCGTTGGTGGCCGGAATTTGGAGTTTGAGGCAAATTTCCAGTTCGACATTTTCTTACAGTTTTGAGCTCGAAGCTCGTTTTCGATTTAGGGGTTTCTGCAGTTCTTGGATGATCGGAATCATGTTGTAGGAAGGCCGTCGACTTGCTCGTGGGGTTGCGAGAGGCCGGAGGTGAAGGCCGCGGCGGTGCGGGTGCACAACGAATCTGGGTATCAGCTGAATGTTTTTGGGGAAGAAGGATTTCTCGAGTATGGTGTCGGGTTGCAACATGATTTGCTCGAAGCAGAGAAGTAGGAGACTCGAAGGAGTTGAGTTGTGGTCTCGGGTGAGGTTGACAGTTCCAGGTTTGTATAAAACCTGTAAATTGTTAGTGTGAAAGATTCCAGAATGAAAGTTCCTTGAGTTTTTACTCGAGATTATTTAGTATCTTACTCGAGCAAATTATGGGTAGCTCGAGTTAATTTATTCAAGTTTGAAACTTGATTTTTTCCCAAATTTAAACTTAAATTTAAAAGTATAAAGCAAAGATTTAAATTAAGTTTTAAATCTAATTTTAAATTATAGATTCAAGATTTAATTTGAATCATAACTGGATATAAATAAGTTTAAATTCAAATTTTGTTTAAAATAACTTTAAAGGGATTTATTGTTTAAAAACGATTTTGAAAGAAATTTGAATTTAAATTAGAATTTGAATACGTAAAGAAATGTTTTAAATAAAGTTTAAACTGATTCAAATATGATTTTGAATCTTTGATTTAAAAATAATTCAAGTTTTATAGATTTAAGTATTTTAATAGTTTTGAATGATAATGTAAAATTTGAATGTTTGAATTTAAAAAGAATTTGTTTTAAACCTTGTATAAATATCTTTTATAAGTATTATGTATCATATAATGTATAAGTTTTAAATTGGTTTTAAAACTTGGTGAAATTAAATTATAGTTTAATGGTTTGTTATACATTTAATTATTAGGATAATTAAATGAGTAATTAATCTATTTTAATAAATTAATGAATGAATAATTACTTAAAGTAATTAAAGGTTTAATCTTAAAAGTTTAGGATTAATTATTCTTAGAATAATTAACTTTTAATTAAAAATAATTAATTAATTAAAGGAGATTTGATTTTAATTAATGATTAATAATTAATTAATCAAGTAATAATGGAATAATTAAGTTTTTAATTAACACTTAATTATTTAATTAATTAAGGGTTAACTAGTGAGTTATTAATGATTAATTAATTTGAAATTAATAATGATTTAAAATAAGTTAATTATTTTAGAAAAAATAATAATAATTAATGAATTGTTTAATAGTTAATGAAGGTCATTAACTAAGGATTATTTAATTAATTTAAAGATAATCATTTGTGTAAACATAATTACTTATGGAAGTAATTAAGTAAATTAATTACTTATTATGATTAATTGAGTTTAAATTTGATTAGTTTAAGTTAATTAATTCAGTTTAATTAATTTAAAATAATCATTTGATGATTTGTGAAGTATAATTACTTAATGTAATTAAATAAAGAGAAATTACTTAGGGTAATAATTAATGGTAATTACTGGATGTAATTAATTGAAGATGATTTGATAATTGAAGTAATGTAAGTATAATTACTTTGTGAATTAATCAAGAAATTAGTTTGAGATAATTAATTTTGGAGTAGTTAATTTGTTTGGTAAAGTAATTAAGGATAATTAATTACTGAATAGAGTTAATCAAGGGTGATTAACAATTATGGTTTAAATTAAGATTTGATTACTTAATGTAATTAATCTAAATAAGGTACTTAATTAAATTGTAATTAGAAATCATTAATTAATATAATTAATGATGTAATTAAGATTGATTAATTAAGATTAGTTAATCAATAATAAGTGATTAAGGTAATTAATTAATGTAATTAATTAAGGATTAATATAATTAATTATAGTAATTAATTTGTGAAGTAATTAAAGGTTAACTACTGTATTTGGTTAAGTATAACTGATTTCTAAAATTAATTAAAGAATAATTACTTAAATGTAATTAAGGAATAATTAGTCAAAGGTGATTAATTAAGGTGATAAATTGAAAGATGATTAATTAATTAATTTGTAATTAATTAATGGTAATAAGCAAGATATTTATTGATGAAGTAATTAATTTAATTCATTTTAAATTAATTAGGAAATAATGTGGTTAATTTAATTCACTTTAAATTAATTATAAATGGTGATTATAGATCATTGCTTATATGGATGGATGATATTGTTTGCCTTGATTGATTTGAATCTCAGATATGAGATAAATAATGTTGAGTAATATGGATACATGGTTGCATTGTGATGATGATTTGGATTATCTTTTGATAATGATAATGTTGATTATCTATTATGAATCTGTATATTATCTATCTGAGTATGTAGATAATTGAATTGTTTTAAAACTTTAAAACAACTTGGCCTTAAAGGACACGCTTTGGATTTCGATGAGACCGGGATCGGGTTTCCATATTTGGATATCCGAAAACCACATCGATCCAAATTAACGTTAGGTCATGAATCAGTGTGGAGCGAGTGAAGACTCGAGGTGTAAGGGCTATACGTCAGTATAACTTTGTGGGTGATTCCGTAATGAGTTTGACGGAATAGTACTTATAGATTCGAGATGGTGATTTAGAGTGCAAGGGTTATCATCCTTAACTCTGTGGGTGATTCCAAAATGAGTGTAACGAGATAATGCCTTCGGTTTCGTTCGAACTCGGAACGAACTTGTATGGATTGAATGCTTTCAGAACATCGTCAGGTGGACGATGAGCATTCTAAGTGATGTGTTCTCTAAAGGTAATCGTAGCCTCAAGCCTCATCAACCGGGAATGGCTAAAACAGGGGAGGTGCAGCAAGGCTTCGTGGGTAGCCCCCACTTGAGAGCAAGATTTTCCCCCGTCTAGAAGTCCCTTTTTATTCTGCTGTATGGGCAGTTGGAACGTAGGCCAACTGCGGGGTTGTCTTGTTCGGGACTGTCCAGTAAGGGATGGTTCCGGTCTTGTGTTGCAGGGGATCGGGAGTGGTTCTCGGTACGGTGATCTAGGCCACTTACTGTGACGGGCGGTACCCTAGTAGCCCTGCCATTGATGGAATCCAAAATCCAATAAGTGCCAACGGTTTTGATTGTATTACCCACTTTTGTGGCTAGTAGCTGGAATTTAATAATGTAACAATTTCGGCTATTTCATATTTACTTGAAAACCCTAGACCTATTATAATATCACTGGATTTCCTATCAAATGTTTTGGTTAACGTAAGGTAAAAACTTTTCCATGTTTATGTGTGGGAAGTCTTACGTGATACCTTTTCTTTTCAAAGGTTTTTTGAAAGTTAAGCAACTTTAACCTGTTACTCACACGAGAACCATGTCTGACCCGGAGTTTATTTTTGTTTTTCATAAACTCTTGGGTACTCAAATTTTTACGAGTAGCCAAGGGATTCAGGTTAGCTTTGACGAATTATGGAGGAGTAATGGAGCAGGAGGCTTCTGCGATAGATATATATAGTTCCGCTGTGTGTATTCTCTATGTTTTATCTCTTTGTTGTGATGTATTGAGTTGTATAACTAGACAAGTGTTTATAACTGTCTAGTATGTGTTGTATATCTGTGTACTCTGATAGTAGTTGTAAACTATGTAATATTTATATTATTAATATAATTTATTCGTTCCGCTGTTTTAGATTCTGATGTGTTGTTTCTTCTTCTTCTCTTTCTTTCTCTTTTCTATCCCTTTCTTTCTTATTAATGATGCGACTTCCTGGAGTCTGGAAGTTGGGTCGTTACAGTAGTAATACCCTATAGGAGTCGCTGAGTGTATATATATGAGAAAGTGTATTTGTTAATGTAATAAAAGGTTTTATTATTGTGTTAATTTGTTCCATTTTGTATTTATAAATTCTGATTGATGCATGGGATGCCATGACATCAATAGGGATTTCTAAACACTTAATAAGACAGACCGACATAATATTCAGTTTTAATATAGGTGAATGAAATAATTTTGCCTATTATATTTTCCATGTATATAAAGTTTTTATAAAGGTTATATTTGATTGTATTATATTGCTTGTTTGGTAATGAAATTTATAAATAATAGTTGAAATAAGATTGTAAATAAAATAAATCAAATTGGGAATTTAGAACTTAAGTGCCGGGGTTTTGAAAATTCTTTCAATAGTTTTGGAATATAATAATAATATTATTAGAAGTATTTTCTGATATAAATATTTTAATATATTTTGAAAGAATTATTTTAAAGAAATTTTGGAAAAAGAAATAAGTTCTGTACTACCCTCTCTGTCGCTGGAAAATAATTTCGGTGATGGCGGCCGCATCATCGACATTCATTTTCTAGTTTCGAAGTGGGAAGGTCACTGTAGTAGTTTTTGCTACAGATTTATTTTGATAAACAAATATGAATTTTAATTGTTTTAAGTATAATTAGAAATATAAATTTTAAGTATATGCATTTATCTATTATTTTAAATGATTTAAAATTTAACACGGTATTTAGTTCCTATGTTTCCATTAATTAATAGTTTCAATTATTGTAGTGAATTGGAACGTAGGGAATTAATAATTGAAACCTCTAAAGGAAATAAAAGATTTAATGCTAAGTTAAAAATTAAATAAAAAGAAAATTTAAATTTGTAACATATAAAACAAAGGATATTGAATATTTAATTAATTAAACGAATTGAGAAAACTTGAACTTTCAATTACATTCTTAAAGGCATATATATAACTTACCAAAAGATATAGAAAGTTGAAATGTTAATAAGAAAATATAATAAATATTATACAAGTAATGAACTTGAGGTAATGAAAGTAATTAATGGAATTCTTTATGAAATAAGAATTGATGTGTAGTGTTATAAACTTAAGCGAATAGGTTGAAGTTACTTCTGAATAAAATAAGAAAAAAATGACTATAAACTTAAGTTAATAGATTTACCTATTAAGAAATTGATTGAATACGAATAGTATAAATAAATGAATGTAATGCAATAAATCGAATTTGGCATTATATAAATAGATGAAATTGAATTGGTAAGTAATGAATAGAATAAATAATGAATGAAAAGATAAATCATTGTATAAATAAAAAGGAAATCAAACAAAAAATGTATGAAATGAAATTAATAAGAAAGAAATTGAAATTTTGTTTAAATGGTTGTTTTTTTTGGTTTATGGTAGTTTGGGTAAGGATACTTTAAAATTGTTTGAATGTATGAATAATCTATTTTGCTTCATCAGAGACTGTTGAGTAAATGATGCACTTAGTAGTTTATTTTCATTCTGTACAATTTAAAGTTTTAAAACCCGAACAACTATGTAACAACCTGCATATTTTACGATTGAATATCTAAATATTTTGTTTAAGTATTTTATCGTTAGTCGGATTTTAGTCCGAAAAGTTACTTTTTTCATAAGGTCGAATTAGGACTCGGGACCACTTCCATTGAGTTCAAAACGCCGTTTGCGATCTTTTTGAGTATAAACTTTGATATGTTTGGAGTTAGTGGAATTTTGCCACTTTTTCACTTTGAACTTTGGGTTTGGTTTAGCCCATTAGCCTAAACTATTAACTCTAGCTCAACCCCCTCTTTCCTTCATTACTTCACTTTCATTTCCTAACACTCAAGCTTTATCAAAAATGGAGAGAGGAATGGGAAATTAAAACTCCAAGCCCTAGCTCATTTGCAAATCCAACATCTAACTCCAAATCCAAAGAGAAGCCATTGATTCAAGCTTCTTGTGATTGAGATTGAAGTGTGGTTGATTCTTCCTTTGCTTTCAAGCTTCTTCTTCATTGATTTTGTGAAAAGGTGAGATTTTTATCTCACATCTTTGTCTATAACTATCTTTGATTGTTGGGTTTGTAATGTCCCGCCTTTTCGCACGCTTCAAATCGACACACGTGCCAATTCAAACCATACAAAAGTGCGGATTTTGTATGGGGTAAATAAAAAAACAGAGAAGAGAAAAACTAAACAGAATCTCACAGCGGAAGGACAAAATATAATAATAAATATACGGTACATAAAACTGTTTACAATACCTTTCTTTCTTCTTTATACAATAATTATCAGAGTTCACATACCAATAAATATCAATGCAGCGGAATTGAATAGTGTAGTGGGATATAATATATAATAATAATAGAAATGAAATCTTTGTCTTCTTCCTCCAGAAATCTTCAAATCCTGAAACGCTCGGACTGACCCGAGCGAATTGGAAAGACAAAACACTCGAGTCAGAACTTAAAGATCTTATGTAAGTTAAATTAACAGAAATGAATATGAGTGCAGTAACTCAAGAGATGCTCGGGATTTACATCTCCTAAGGATCCGTTAAACTATTTACTATGTAGTATATTTCCCTATTATAATAGTGTCTAATTGTAAAATAAACTTACTTTTAAATAGCGTTAAGGCTTTACATTTTCCACCTTAACACATAATATATTCCCATAGTCTATACAGTACCGTAATCTCCCCCGTACTGGGCGTCGTCAGAGGGCACTCCATAGGTATGGTACAACCCAAAATCGTACAAGGCGCGATAGGGTAGGTGACATGGCACAACTAGGCAATGCCAGGGTAGACATACCAATTACGCATCAGGGCTGGTGGTAACGCATAGCCGTAGCTATCGCCCACCTCGAACAAACTCCCCCTAAAATCAAAAGTAAAGGTGGCCACCGAATCAATCCAAGGTCAGAGTATAGTATCGAAGAGGAGTGTCCAATAAAGGGCGCTAACCCCCTTGGCTCGAGAATCGCTCCTGTTTTAGCCACCTTATACCAACTCACGGGAGTCGGGTCCACGTATTTACCTTAAAGGAAACGTCGCCGCCAACCTACTTCATTCTGGAATCTCCACCGCGTACACGGTTGTTAAAGTGGGTTTCGGAATTGGCAGAGAGTATGACAATTTCCGATCCCGGTCTCTTAAACAATCAAACGTGATTATAACACCGCGGTCATTTAAAAATAATTATACTTTCCAAACCAGAATATAATTATCCATTTCAAAACCCATAAATACGATATCATTTCCTTTTAAACCCAAATAAATATGATATCATTTTATTTCAAATATATTTCTTTTCCTAAATCATGCCACTTTTAAGATTTATAATACCTCGAAACCAAATATTTGAAATTTAACTTTCAACATAATACTTCGAAATCCTTAGTTTTAAAACCATAACTTCCAAAACTTAAATGGTTTGGATATTCAACACTATATAAAATAAAATAGTTTGAATTTAAAATTTCTTTATAAAATAATTTCCGCGACTTTACAATTTATTCATTTAAAATTTTAGTCTAAACCATAAATTTTAAATTCACTTTCAGTTGAATAAACCACTTCAATTTAATATATTTCTAACTTGGAATATTTAACAATTTCAAAACTTAAGGTTGGAAATTTATATTCAACAATCCATTGTCCTATTATTTAGTTTTTGAAATGTTTACATAATAAATCAAAAATCATTTAAAAAAAACTCTAATTACTAACAACTTAATTATTTCCTTCATTTTATTTATGCTAGAAATATTCGTTTAATTCATCTTGAATAAACACTCAGTTATAGATATCATACCTTTTTAAAACTTCAAGTTAATAAATTTTTACACCAACTTATGAAGTTAAATTCTTAATTAAGTTCTATTCCAAATAAATTTCCAATTTAACTCCCAATCTTAATTGATTTTAGATCATTTAACTCTATGTATACACAAGTTCTTAAACATGTACTTAAACATATAATATAAATTATCAAACTCCATTATTCAACTTATTTATTTCCATTTAACAAATTCATACATAGCTTAAAATTCAATAATTTAACTATATATATGTATATATAAAATAAGATTTTTATATAAGATCCAAAATTAATATTTAGTAAACCGTATCTTATCCAAACCATAGAAATCATTTCAAAAATAATTATATATATATATATATATATATATACACACACACACACACACACATATACCGCGGTGCCTGTAACAACCCGCATATTTATCGATTTTATATTTAAATATTTATTTAAATATTTTATCGTTCGTCGGATTTTGGTCCGAAAACCTACTTTTTGCATACGGTCGAATTAGGACTCGAGACCACTTCCATCGAGTTCAAAATGACGTTTGCGACCTTTTTGAGTGTAAGCTTCGATATGTTTGGAGAAAGTTGATTTTTGCTACTTTTTCCCGCTTAGGGCTTTGGTTGGGCTGAGCCAATTAACCACTTAACTCAGTTCCAACACTCTCCTCTTCATTCACTTCTCTTCTATTTTCCTAATACTCAAGCTTTTATGTTACTGGAGGGTGGAAGAGGAAATTAAAACTCCAAACCCTAACTTCCCTTGCAAATCAAATTCCTAGCTCCAAACTCAAGAAGAACCCATTGGTAAGCTTCTCTTCTTCTTCTCCAACTCTTTCTCCATTCAATTTCAGAAATTTCCTAAACCTAACTTAGGGAATGTTCTTCTTTTAAGCTTAGATTCAAGCTTCTAGAGTTGGTTTTGAAGAGTGGTTGATTCCCCTTTGCTTTCAAGCTTCATCTTCATAAATTTAGTTCAAAGGTGAGATTTTTAATCTCACATCTAAGTCTATGAATTATCTTCGAATGTTAGGTATGAATTCCTAACACTTACTCGTGTGCATTTGCTTTTGGTTTGGATTGAATTGGTGTATATTCCAATTTTTGGTGTTTTGAGTTCAATTCGTTAAATATCCTAACTTCTATGTTTGAACATGTTTTTGGTGATGCATCGAGGAGCATATAGGGCCGGGTAGTCGGTTGGCATAATCCCTTAGCGCCATTGCTCGAGAAAAATGCAATTTGGTCAAGATTGAACCTCATTTGTTATAGGCAGGGAAGAGGCTGGAAACAGGTTCGGCCGACCGACCCCTCTGGTCCGGTCGACCGACCTGCTTCCAAGTGCATAAGCACTTTCTGTTTTAAGGTTCGGTCGACCGACTCAGGGAGCCCAGTCGACCGACCTGCTGCCGAGTGCATAAGCACTCCTCTGTTTAAGGCTCGGTCGACCGACTCAGGGAGTCCGGTCGACCGACCTGCTGTTAATTGCCAGATTAGCCTATTTTGCTAATCCGTTTGAATATCCAACTTTAATCGATTCGTGTTGTCTCCCTTTTGTTGTTGTCATTTATTATCGACTTAGATGACCTTTTCTTTGGGAATTTTAGATATATCCACTTTGATGGATTTTATATCGATCTCTTTGGATTTTATTCACGTTTTCGAATGTGAATCTTAGTGATTGATTGTTCCTACAATCTTCTTTGTATTTGTCACTTTAAAAATATAAAGGTTTTCTATACTAGTAGTAAATATCAAAACTCTTTCCCCAAACGGTTTCAATACTATTTTAATACCAAATTCGTTTATAAAACCGTTTTCCAATCTATTAGTGTATATAAACCTTTACCTCACTCGTATGAGAAATCCAATTAAACGACTTAGTAAAACAAGTGGTATGAAACGCTTGCGTTCACTTTGTTGGTTAATTCTTGGACTTGTTCGATTGAATCTCTTGTGACAATTTTATAGTGGAGATCTACAGTTTGTTCGTAAATATTTAAGTTAAGCAAGTGGTTATGGGACATGAAGCTAAACTCATATATTTACTAGCTTAGTGTAATTGACACTTCTCGTTGATCACGACGATCATCTTTGTGATTTAGACTAGCAATGTGCGATTTCTCTTTGTCTGCGAGGGGGACTAAACCCCGTTTTGTGGAGTTTCGACTCAATTTGGTGGGGTAGCAACCCATGGTCTTCGGGCCGTTTGTGGAGCTTCGGCTCAATTTGTGATGGTTAGCGACCATGGAATTAGCGTTCCGTTTGTGATACACGTGTTGGTGGGCTTTATGCTCCCGTTTGTGATAGGCCTCCCCCCCTTTGTGGTTTCTGGATTTCTTGTGTAGATTCCTAGAATTTGTGTTTCATCAATTTTCGTGATTTCCATTGATAAGTTTTATCAATATTTATGCATTGGTGAATTTGTGTGCCATTGACTTTGGTGATTTCTGGATTTCTTGTGTAGTCTTCTGGAATTTGTGTGTCATTGACTTTTGTGATTGACATGGATATTATCGTCAATATTTATGGTTTGGTGAACGAAATAGGAGTATGACGTTTCTTTGATTCTTGTGTAGATTTGGTGACATTGATTAATCTCTTGATGATTATCAACTAAGTATATATATATATATCACAGCTTGACATTGTGATTATTATGTGTTTAGTCATATCTCTTATTCTATATCGTTTCATCTGATATTTATAGTTAGACTGATCTGTTTATTATTTTCTTATTAAATAATACTCGGGTCAGACCGAGATGTTACAGGTGCTTCTGCTTGACTTCTCATCCGGGATTAACTCCTTGACTTTTGGGTTAACTACTTAGATTAGTAGTTATTTTGTTGTATACATTTGAGATATAGACTCCTTAATGTATACTTATTCTTTTGTGTAGTTCGTGTAACTATTCTTTTGTGATATTGTGGATCTTTTCAGACCACTACTCTGATGTACACTTTCTAGTGTAATATTCATATCTTATTCCGCCTTTGTGATATGAATTGTCTGTGACTGATTTATGTTATGTTTATTTCTATATTTGTTTCTGAAGATATTACAGCCACTGTGTAGTAGCTTTGAGTTTGTGTCGGAATGTCGGATTTCCCTCTTGGTAAAGAAATGCATGTTATACTATCTGACATATCGATGCTCGCGCAAAGCAATTACACGGATGGTCGCTCCTCAACAGCCTTATTCTCCGTGCTAGTTGACAACATTCACCGTAATGTTCTTGGCTAGCGTGGGTATAGAGGTGGGGCGTCACAGTGCTTGTATAAAATTTTCTATCCTATGGTCAAGTGATACAGATATTTAGCATTTCAATCCACAATTTAAAAATAAAAAAATTGCGGTTGTATATCATTTCAAACCGCAATCCCGAATGAAATGAAATGCATGATAACTTGCAGTTTATGTAAATAAAAATCCATTCATCCAAATATCAATCATCAACCCTTTATTATAATCATTATCCAATTTGAACAAAACATCAATATATAGCATATAAAATATAACAGGTAATAAATAACAGGTATTAACTAACAGTTTATATTCAATAATAAATTTAATAACTGTTTACTAGCACTTTATATGCAAATAAATAATTTTTAACTCTAAATTTTTACGCAATAATAAAATTAAATAACAATTAAATTTGAATAAATGCAATCTAACTGAGATGATGAATAAAATATGGCAAACAGTCATAAATGAATTTCTATTCATATCATAAATCAATTTAACAAACATAAGAAAACTTAGAAGTTGTGAGTGGGTTAAAACACTCACCTTTTGAATTCAAATCGAATTTAAATCCGATTTAAACCCAAAAATTTGATAGTCTTCAAATCCGTCCAAACAACGTCAAAATGTCCGGAATTTCGATACGAACGCAACAGAGAAAACCACGCGTCAATCCGAACTCATATGCAAAAGTTATTCGAGTTAAAAGATTTAAATTTTAATATAACATAATTAATTAATACATAAAAAATAACGTACCATCCTCTTCTTCCTTATCCACGAACCTACTAACCCATCACGCACGCGCCACTTTCTTCCGTGCGCACGCAACTCGAGACATATAGAGTTCGATCAGCGACTACCAGTGCGTGCGCCTCCTTGAGAGCCACCTACGGACCAAGTTTCACATCACCACTCGCTACTATTTGCACGCAATCCAAGAAAATCGTCCGTGCTTCCAAGCCCGATTTTGGCGAATCCGTGGTCCAATAGCATAGATCAACCATATGGATTTGAAGAGCTCGCCGAGATTTACAACTTTGCTTTTGGAATTTTTCGATTTCGTTGAACGGATTGAAAGATATCGAGGAAAGAAGATAAGCAATTTCTGGCCATTGAATAAGTGGCGGCCATGATATAGAATTAAGGTTTCTGAAATAAAATAATAATAAAACTGTCTCGGTTTGCGTGTGTATTTATAGAGTTTAACGTCAAAAATGGGCTAGAGTCCAATTTAAGCGTGCCGACAGGCGATCCTAACATAAAAAGGCCTTCTGAACGCAATGGTACTAGTTTCAAAGCCTAGTTCCATCATTTTCGTGGTTACTCTTCAAGTCAATTTGTTTGAATGACAAAAATGCCCCTGAAAAGTCCGTTTCGGCTCCGTAACGAAAATGAATCATCCCATATATCAAAATAGATGTTTTTAAATATTTTAAACGCGATGGAACAAGTTTCAAGCCCAAATTTCATCGTATGAAGAAGTTATGTTAAAAACAATATTTTCAAATTGATTTCCAATTGATTTCAATTGCATAAATTTCAAGGCGTTTAGAGTCCGTACGATCAAACGACAAGTCCGATCGCTACGAAACTTGAAACACTATTGTAATTCACCGTTACGGATCCGATGAAACTTGTTTCATCGAAATCCGAGTCAGTGGCCAAAATTGTTATTTTTCCATTAATTAAATAAATTTAAAATAAATTAATTAAATCAAATTTCGCGTTAAAATTCTGAAATTTGAAATCTTTATCACTTGATAGTTCTCAAACATTTGCAATGATTTAACAATTTTTAAATGTAAATTTATTAAAGAGTAATCAATATAAATCTTCAATTTCGTAAAGTTCAAAATTATAGATAAATTTCCAAAATTTCCATTAAATTGAATTTACCCATAATTATTCCATTCATAATTTCAAATAGAAGGGTTTACCATTGGATTTAAAAGTTATCACATAAATATTTTCCGTTTTCAACTTAATTTTTAAATTAACGTAATAATTAAATATTTGATTTTATTTATTGGCAATAAATCCAACTATTATAAATTTAATAAATTAACTCACTATTAAAGATTCAAATTCTATAATTCATAAATTCCATCATCTTGATTTACTTATTAATTTATAATTCTTTTAACCAATTTCCATCTCTATTTAAAGTAACTTATTTCACCAATTATAGAATTTATTTCAATTTCTTAAAATAACCTATTTATTATACATTGAATCCAATTTATTTTGATAAGTTTCTAATTGAATGGATTAGATTCAATTTCAACCTTTAACTTACACTTAAGTTTTGGTCATAATCAATTTATAGCGTATTACCTTTCTTAGTTATTACTTTACATACTTCTCTTATTAATTTCACCATTAATCATAATTATTAAAGTAACGCTTGTAATAAATAAGACCCTATATTTTCTCAACATTTAAACGAACGTTATTTCATTTTCCATTAGTATGACGTTCATTCATTTTATTATCACTTATTACAACTTCTAATTCCATTAACAAATAAGCAGGTAATTTATAATATATCTTACAAATTTTAAATTAATCACTATTCATTATTATTGACTTTACTTTAGCATTACTTACCTTGCATTAACATTGTTACTTAAAATCCCTATCCAATTGCAATTAATATTCTAATGAATACATTTACTCTTTTCCGTTATGTTATTAATTATCATCAAGGAACATCTAATTATCTTTATTGGTAAATGAGAGAATTTACTAGTAACCCACTATTATAACCTTTAATATACTTGTATATTTATTCATCAATCAATATTTACATTCTTTTTTTCTTCATTCAAATTGATTTATTACCTAATATACATTTATATTAGTCCCATTTCATTCCATTCATTAATGGGTATTGCACTAACCTTATTACTTTACATTACATTCAGTTTCCAAATTTTATAGGATTAAATTCTAATTACTTACCATTTAATCCATCAATTATTGATTCTATCCAAACATGTAACTTATAATAACTGCTTACAAATATGAATGGAATTATCATTTATTCCAATATTTTCTAACTTTACATTAACATATTAAATAAATTCCCTTTAAATGAATTTATATCCAGGTATATTACTTACCCCATTTCGTTTATTGAAATTTATTCAAATTGCTAGTAAATAGGTTTTAAGTCACCATTTATATATTTTAATTTAGCGTTCATTTCAATATTCGTTTGTAAAGTTTTTTTTTCTCTACTAAATTTAATTACATAGCTCATTAATTCAACCAAATTAAATGCACGAAATTTACGGGTCGTTACACTCTCCCCCACTCAAATCTTTTCGTCCCCGAAAAGGAAAAAGAAGGGAGAATGATGAATTAAATAAACAATACATCTTATTCAAAATATTAACTTATAAACAATAATTTACAAAATTTATTACTTTAAATAAAATATACCCATTTTATAATTATTATATCTTTTTATACTTGAATAAATAAAGTTTGGAAAATATTTCAAAAATTTCTAAGTCCAAAAATTTACGAAAAATTTCGGCAGAATCTCCCTTGTACGGAGAAGCTCGGGAGAAAATATAGTATCCAAATATAACAATTATATTACGTATATTATCCAAAATATAATATTCCAAACCAGGGAAAATATATAAAATAGCGCTATAACCGTAATCCGAAACGTACCTATTTATCGGACAATTTACGCTTAATTTATGGAAACAAAAACAGTAGCAATTGCTTCCATAACCTGCATTTTACTTATAAAAATCCAAAGGGTTAACAATTTATATAAAGTGAAATATTTAAGTGGTTTCATTCACTAACAACAAATCAATACAACAACCGTCAATTTCAACAAACAGCATACACAACCAATACACAGCAACCATTCAATCAAACAAACAAACAGTTGTTCGGGTTCAAAACTTTTAAATTGTACGGAATGAAGAATAAACTACTAGCGCATCATTTACTCAACAGTCTTAGATAAAACTAAATAGATTATTCATTTATCCTAATCCAATTTTAAAGTATCCTTGCCCAAACAACCATCAACTAAACAACAACAAATCCAAACAACAATCAACTTAACTTATTATTAATTTCCTTTCATACCTTTGTTGTTTGATTTTCTTTTTATTTATACAGTGATTTATCTTTTAAATTTACATTTACTCATTAAATGTTTGCTTCATTTATTTTTTCTTATTACTTACAATTATTCAATTCTATTAACTCAGGTCATGCCAGTTTCTTTTATTTCGTTATAATTATTCATTCATTTATTATTGCATGTCCTCATTTATTTATTACAGTATTCATTTTCCTACTAATTTTATTTATCATTTTTTTTATTACTAAATTCCATTTACATACTCACTTTTCTGTTTTAATTTGTAGCCTTTTCAATTTAAGCTTAAGTTTATAACTCTATACCACCAATTCTAACAAATAAAAGCAATTTATTGAACACTTTCATTACATACTTTTACCGTACAATTTCCATTACATTTCTTATTAAACATTTCAACTTTTAATATTCGGTAAGTTATATATATGCTTTTAAAGAATGTAATTGAAGGTTATACAAGTTTTCTCGTTTCTTTTAATTGATTTATTGTTCAATAAATTTTTACCTTTTATTAAATGTTCAATAATTATATCCTTTATTTCATAGGTTTCAATTTCAAATTTCATTTAATACTATTTATAACTTATCATTAAATCTCTTACTACCTTTATAGGCTTTAATTTATTAATTACCTTCGTTCCAATTCACTACAGTATTTGAAACTATTTATTAATGGAAACTTAAGAATTAAATACCGGGTTTTATTTCAAATCATTTTAAAGATAATAGGTAACATATACTTACCATTTATATATTCAGTTATATTTAAAACAATTAAAATTTACATTTATTTATCAAATTAAATCTGTAGTAAAACTACTCCAGTGGCCTTCCCACTTCGAAACTCGAAAATGAATGTCGATGATGCGGCCGCCATCACCAAAATTATTTTCCAACGATAGAGAGGGGAGTACAGAAATTTTCTTTTCGAAATTCCCTTTTTAAAAAAATTCTTTCAATTTATATGAAAATATTTATATCAGAAAATACTTATAAACAATATCAATGTATTCAAAATTATTCAAAATAAAATTTCAAAATCCCGGAACTAAAGCTTTAAGTTTCCAATTTCATTTATCTTATTTTCAATCTTATTTCGACTATTAATTATAAATTTATTACCTAACAACCAAAATACTACAACCAAATATAAAATTTATTACTTTATATACAGAAAACGTAATAGGCAAAATTATTTCATTCACCTATATTAAAACAAATATTCTGTCGGTCTGTCCTATTAAGTGTTTAGAAATCCCTATTGATGTTATATCGTCCCATACATCAACCGGAATTTATAAATACAAAACGGAACAAATTGACACAATATTAAAACCTTTTTATAACACTAACAAATACGCTCTCTCATATTTACTCTCAGCGACTCCCATAGGGTATTATTACCCTATTAATAAAGAGTCAAACCCCACAAAGCTAAGGTTTATCGCTAAACCAAAGCTCTGATACCAGATGTAACGTCCCGCCTTTTCGCACGCTTCAAATCGACACACGTGCCAATTAAAACCATACAAAAGTGCGGATTTTGTTATGGGGTAAATAAAAAAACAGAGAAGAGAAAAACTAAACAGAATCTCACAGCGGAAGGACAAAATATAATAATAAATATACAGTTCATAAAACTGTTTACAAAACCTTTCTCTCTTCTTTATACAATAATTATCAGAGTTCACATACCAATAAATATCAATGCAGCGGAATTAAATAGTGTAGTGGGATATAATATATAATAATAATAGAAATGAAATCTTCGTCTTCTTCCTCTAGAAATCTTTAAATTCTGAAACGCTCGGACTGACCCGAGCGAATTGAAAAGACAAAAAACTCGAGTCAGAACTAAAAGATCTTATGTAAGTTAAATTAACAGAAATGAGTATGAGTGCAGTAACTCAAGAGATGCTCAAATTTACATCTCCTAAGGATCCGTTAAACTATTTACTATATAGTATATTTTGCTATTATAATAGTGTCTAAATGTAAAATAAACTTACTTTTAAATAGCGTTAAGGCTTTACATTTTCCACCTTAACACATAATATATTCTCATAGTCTATACAGTACCGTAATCTCCCCCGTACTGGCCGTCGTCAGAGGGCACTCCATAGGCATGGTACAACCCAAAATCGTATAAGGCGCGATAGGGTAGGTGACACGGCACAACTAGGCAATGCCAGGGTAGATATACTAATTACGCATCCGGGCTGGTGGTAACGCATAGCCGCAGCTATCGCCCACCACGAACAAACTCCCCCTAAAATCAAAAGTAAAGGTGGCCACCGAATCAATCCAAAGTCAGAGTATAGTATCGAAGAGGAGTGTCCGATAAAGGGCGCTAACCCCCTTGGCCCGAGAATCGCTCCTGTTTTAGCCACCTTATGCCAACTCATGGGAGTCGGATCCATGTATTTACCTTAAAGGAAATGTCGCCGCCAACCTACTTCATTCTCGAATCTCCACCGCGTACACGGTTGTTAAAGTGCTTTTCGGAATTGGCAGAGAGTATGACAACTTCCGATCCCGGTCTCTTAAACAACCAAACGTTATTATAACACCGCGGTCATTTAAAAATAATTATACTTTCCAAACCAGAATATAATTATGCATTTCGAAACCCATAAATACGATATCATTTCCTTTTAAAACCTAAATAAATATGATATCATTTTATTTCAAATATATTTCTTTTCCAAAATCATGCCACTTTTTAGATTTATAATACCTCGAAACCAAATATTTGAAATTTAACTTTCAACATAATACTTCGAAATCCTTAGTTTTAAAACCATAACTTCCAAAACTTAAATGGTTTGGATATCCAACAGTATATAAAATAAAATAGTTTGAATTTAAAATTTCTTTAAAAAATAATTTCCGCGACTTTACAATTTATTCATTTAAAAGTTTAGTCTAAACCATAAATTTTAAATTCACTTTCAGTTGAATAAACCACTTCAATTTAATATATTTCTAACTTGGAGTATTTAACAATTTCAAAACTTAAGGTTGGAAATTTATATTCACAATCCATTGTCCTATTTTTTAGTTTTTGAAAAGTTTACATAATAAATCAAAAATCATTTAAAATAAAACTCCAATTACTAACAACTTAATCATTTCCTTCAATTTATTTATGCTAGAAATATTCGTTTAATTCATCTTGAATAAAAATTCAGTTATAGATATCATACCTTTTTAAAATTTCAAGTCAATAAATTTTTACATCAACTTATGAAGTTAAATTCTTAATTAAGCTCTATTCCAAATAAATTTCCAATTTAACTCCCAATCTTAATTGATTTTAGATCATTTAACTCTATATATACACAAGATCTTAAACATGTACTTAAACATATAATATAAATTATCAAACTCCATTATTCAACTTATTTATTTTCATTTAACAAATTCATACATAGCTTAAATTCAATAATTTAACTATATATATGTATATATAAAATAAGATTTTTATATAAGATCCAAAATTAATATTTAGTAAACCGTATCTTATCCAAACCATAGAAATCATTTCAAAAATAATTATATATATATATATATATATATATACATATACCGTGGTGCCTGTATAAAATTTTCTATCCTATGGTCAAGTGATACAGATATTTAGCATTTCAATCCGCAATTTAAAAATAAAAAAATTGCGGTTGTATATCATTTCAAACCACAATCCCGAATGAAATGAAATGCATGATAACTTGCAGTTTATGTAAATAAACATCCATTCATCCAAATATCAATCATCGACCCTTTATTATAATCATTATCCAATTTGAACAAAACATCAATATATAGCATATAAAATATAACAGTTAATAAATAACAGGTATTAACTAACAGTTTATATTCAATAATAAATTTAATAACTGTTTACTAGCAGTTTATATGCAAATAAATAATTTTAACTCTAAATTTTTATGCAATAATAAAATTAAATAACAATTAAATTTGAATAAATGCAATCTAACTGAGATGATGAATAAAATATGCCAAACAGTCATAAATGAATTTCTACTCATATCATAAATCAATTTAACAAACATAAGAAAACTTAGAAGTTGTGAGTGGGTTAAAACACTCACCTTTTGAATTCAAATCGAATTTAAATCCGATTTAAACCCAAAAATTTGATAGTCTCCAAATCCGTCCAAACCAGCGTCAAAATGTCCGGAATTTCGATACGAACGTAACGGAGAAAACCGCGCGTCAATCCGAACTCATATGTAAAAGTTATTCGAGTTAAAAGATTTAAATTTTAATATAACATAATTAATTAATACATAAAAAAAGTAACGTTCCATCCTCTTCTTCCTTATCCACGAACCTACTATCCCATCACGCACGCGCCACTTTCTTCCTTGCGCACGCAACTCGAGACATATAGAGTTCGATCAGCGACTACCAGTGCGTGCGCCTCCTTGAGAGCCACCTACGGACCAAGTTTCACATCACCACTCGCTACCGTTTGCACGCAATCCAAGAAAATACGTCCGTGCTTCCAAGCCAGATTCTGGCGAATCCATGGTCCAATAGCATAGATCAACTGTATGGATTTGAAGAGCTCGCCGAGATCTTCAACTCTGCTTTTGGAATTTCTCGATTTCGTTGAACGGATTGAAAGATATTGAGGAAAGAAGATAAGCAATTTCTGGCCATTGAATAAGTGGCGGCCATGGTATAGAATTAGGGTTTCTGAAATAAAATAATAATAAAACTGTCTCGGTTTGCGTGCATATTTATAGAGTTTAACGTCAAAAACGGGCCAGAGTCCAATTTAAGCGTGCTGACAGGCGATCCTAACATAAAATGGCCTTCTGAACGCAGTGGTACTGGTTTTGAAGCCCAGTTACATCATTTTCATAGGTTACTGTTCAAGTAAATTTGTTTGAATGACAAAAATGCCCCTAAAAAGTCCGTTTCGGCTCCGTAACGAAAATGAATCATCCCATATATCAAAATAGATGTTTTTAAATATTTTAAACACGATGGAACAAGTTTCAAGCCCAAATTCCATCGTATGAAGAAGTTATGTTAAAAACAGTATTTTCAAATTGATTTCAAATTGATTTCAATCGCATAAATTTCAAGGCGTTTCGAATCCGTACGATCAAACGACAAGTACGACCGCTACGAAACTTGAAACACTATTATAATTCACCATTACGGATCCGATGAAACTTGTTTCGTCGAAATCCGAGTTAGTGGCCAAAATGGCTATTTTTCCATTAATTAAATAAATTTAAAATAAATTAATTAAATCAAATTTCGCGTTAAAATTCTGAAATTTGAAATCTTTATCACTTTATAATTCTTGAACATTTACAACGATTTAACAATTTTTAAATGTAAATTTATTAAAGAGTAATCGATATAAATCTTCAATTTCATAAAATTCAAAATTATAGATAAATTTCCAAAATTTCCATTAAATTGAATTTACCCATAATTATTCCATTCATAATTTCAAATAGAAGGGTTTACCATTGGATTTAAAAATTATCACATAAATATTTTCCGTTTTCAACTTAATTTGTAAATTAACGTAATAATTAAATATTTGATTTCATTTATTGGCAATAAATTCAACTATTATAAATTTAATAAACTAACTCACTATTAAAGATTCAAATTCTATAATTCATAAATTCCATCATCTTGATTTACTTATTAATTTATAATTCTTTAAACCAATTTCCATCTCTATTTAAAGTTACTTATTTCACCAATTATAGAATTTATTTCAATTTCTTAAAATAACCTATTTATTATACATTGAATCCAATTTAATTTGATAAGTTTCCAATTGAATGGATTAGATTCAATTTCAACCTTTAACTTACACTTAAGTTTAGGTCATAATCAATTTATAACGTATTACCTTTCTTAGTTATTACTTTACATACTTCTCGTATTAATTTCACCATTAATCATAATTATTAAAGTAACGCTTGTAATAAATACGACCCTATAATTTCTCAACATTTAAACGAACGTTATTTCATTTCCCATTAGTGTGATATTCATTCATTTTATTTTCACTTATTACAACTTCTAATTCCGTTAACAAATAAGCAGGTAATTTATAATATATGTTACAAATTTTGAATTAATCACTATTCATTATTATTGACTTTACTTTAGCATTACTTACCTTGCATTAACATTGTTACTTAAAATCCCTATCCAATTGCAATTAATATTCTAATGAATACATTTACTCTTTTCCGTTATGTTATTAATTATCATCAAGGCACATCTAATTATCTTTACTGGTAAATAAGTGAATTTACTAGTAACCCACTATTATAACCTTTAATATACTTGTACATTTATTCATCAATCAATATTTACGTTCTTTTTTTTTCTTCATTCAAATTGATTTATAACCTAATATACATTTATATTAGTCCCATTTCATTCCATTCATTACTGGGTATTGCACTAACCTTATTACTTTACATTTAGTTTCTAAATTTTATAGGATTAAATTCTAATTACTTACTATTTAATCCATCAATTATTAATTCTATCCAAACATGTAACTTATAATAACTGCTTACAAATATGAATGGAATTATCATTTATTCCAATATTTTCTAAATTTACATTAACATATTAAATAAATTCCCTTTAAATGAATTTATATCCAGGTATATTATTTACCCCATTTCGTTTATTGAAATTTATTCAAATTGCTAGTAAATAGGTTTTAAGTCACCATTTATATATTTTAGTTTAGCGTTCATTTCAATATTCGTTTGTAAAGTTTTTTTTTCTCTACTAAATTAATTACAAAGATCATTAATTCAACCAAATTAAATGCACGAAATTTACGGGTCGTTACATGTATGAATTCCTAACACTTATTCATGTGCTTTTGCTTTTGGTTTGGATTGAAGTGGTGAAAATTCCAATTTTTAGTGTTTTGGGTTCAAATGTTTAAAAATCCTAACTTTGACGTTTGAACACATTTTTGGTGATCCATCGAGGATCCAATAGGACCGGGTAGCCGATGGGCGTAATCCCCTAGCTTCCGTGCTCGACCGGTTGCAAATTGAGAGAGTTTTGCACTTCTATCCCCTAGGTCGCTTGGCCAGCACCATTTGAATTGCTCGGCCTGCATATAGGTCGCGCCATGCTTAGGTCGTGCCATGCTTAGGTCGCGCCATGGGATATGTCATTCCACCACTTAGGTCGCGCCATGTTGGTCGCGTTCCTTAGGTCGCTCACCTTGCTAATGAGTTGGCCTGCACATTTAAGTCACTCGGCCTGCAGTTAGGACGCACGCCTTAGGTCACGCCATGCTTTATCTCGCAACCACTTAAGTCGCTCAGCCGTTAGGTCGGTCCTTAACTCACTCGGCCATGTGGTAGGTTGTTCCATTACTTAAGTCGCTCGACCATGTGTTAAGTCGCTCGGCCATTAAGTCGGCCCGCTTTAGGTCGCCGATCCCTTAGGTCGCTCGGCCCGCATCATTTAGGTCGCTCGGCTAGGTCACATCACTTAGGTCGCTCGACTTGGTCGCACCACTTAGGTCGCATTACTTAGGTCGCTTGGCTTGCCCCAGTACCTTAGGTCGCTCGGCCTGTTAAGTCGCACAGTTGATGGGTCGCGCCATACCTTGGGTCGCTCCTGCATTTAAGTCGCAACCACTTAGGTCACGTCATGCTATAGGTCGCGCCATTCTATAGGTCGCTCCATGTTAAGTTGCTATGTTAAGCCGCATGCTATTTCTTAAGTCCCTGATCTCTTAGGTCGTATGCCGTGGAGTCGCATGTGTTGAGCCGCTGATTTCTTGTGTTGAATTATGTTAAGTCGTAAGTCGTGGCTGTTAAGTCACAAGAGTATTTCCACTTTGATGGATTTGGAATCGAATTCTTTGGATTTTATTCACGCCTTCGAGTGTGAACTTTTGTGATTGTTTGTTTCTACAATCATTTTTGTGATTTGTCACTTCAAAAATATGAAGGTTTCAATACTAGCAGTAAATATCAAAACTCTTTCATCAAAACGATTTCAACCCTATTTTACTACAAAGCTTGTTTCTTAAACCGTTTTCCAATCTACTAGTATATATAAACCTTTACCTCACTCATAGGAGAAATCTAATTAAACGGCTTAGTAAAACAAGTGGTATGAAGCGCTTGCGTTTACTTCGCTGGTTAATTTTGGACTTGTTCGATTGAACCTCTTGTCATAATTTTCGAGTGGAGATCTACAATTTGTTCATAAATGTTTAAGTTAACTAGCGGTTATGGGACATGAAGCTAAGCTTATATATTTACTAGCTTACTGTAATTGACACTTCTTGATGATCGGTGATGATCATTTTTGTGATTTAGACTAGCAAATGTGCGATGTCTCTTTGTCTACGAGGGAGACTAAACCCCGTTTCTGTGGAGCTTCGGCTCAATTTGGTGGGGTAGCGACCCATGGTCTTCGAGTCGTTTTGTGGAGCTTCGACTCAAAATTAATGGTTAGAACCATGGAATAGCGTACCATTTTGTGATACACGTGTTGGTGAGTTTTCATGCTCCCGTTTTGTGATAGGCCTCCCCTTTTTTGTGATTCTGGATTTCCATTGATGATTTCTAGAACTTATGTTTCACCAATTTTTGTGATTTACATTGATATGTTTTATCAATATTTGTGTATTGCTGAATTTGTGTGTCATTAACTTTTGTGATTGACATTGATATAATTATCAATATTTATGGTTTGGTGAATAAAAATAAAGAGTATGACATTCTTTTTGATCTTTGAGAAGATTCTTGTGATATTGATTAATCTCTTGTTGATTTTCAATTACATACTTATCACAGTATGGTTTTATGGTTGTTATACGTTTTTGTTATATCTCTTATTCTATATCATTTCATCTGATATTTATAGCTAGACTGATCCGTTTATTATTTTCTTATTAAATAATACCCGGGTCAGACCGAGATGTTACAGGTGCTTCTGCTTGACTTCACATCTGGGATCATCACCCTGACTTTTGGCTAACTACTTAGATTAGTAGTTTTTGCTGTATACATTTGAGATATAGACTCATTGATGTATCCATATTCTTTTGTCTAGCACTTGTAGCTATTCTTTTGTGATATTGTGGATCTTGTTTGACCACTACCCTGATGAACACTTTTATTGTTATATATTCATATCTATTTCCGCCTTTGTGATATGGATGTCTGTGACTGATTTGTGTTATGTTTATTTCTATATTTGTTTACGAAGAATATATGTAGCCACTGTGTAGTAGCTTTTAGTTTGTATTGGTATGTCGGATTTCCTCCTGAAACCAAATGCATGTTGTACTATCTGACATATTGGTGCTCGCACAAAGCAATTACACGGATGGTCGCTCCTCAACAGCCTTATTCTCCGCGCTAGTTGATGGCATTACACCGTAGTGTCCTTGGCTAGAGTGGGTATAGAGGTGGGGCGTCACAAACTATTTGTTTGTTTGATATGAATGAATGATTGATGTGGGTTGATTTTATGTGGTGATTGTTTGCTTCTTACAAGTGATTGATGTTTGTATTTATTTGTTTGTTTGTGGTTGAAAACACTTTAAATATTTCATTTTATATAATTGTTAACTCTTTTGGATTATATAGCAGAAATACTGGTTATGGAAGCAATTGCTACTGCATTTGGTTTCATAATAATAAGCGTGATTGCCCAAAAAATAGGTACGTTTTCGGATTATGGTTTACAGCGTTATTATATTTTTCCCGGGTTGGGATTTATATTATTTTGGAAAATTTATGTTGTATATTGTTATAATTGATATTATATTTACTCCCTAGCTTCCTCGTACAAAGGAGACTCTGCCGAAATTTTTCGTAAAATTTCGGACTTAGAAAATAAATTTTGAAAATGTTTTTCCAAACTTTAATAATATGTATAAAAGATTAAATGGTTATAAATTGGTATATTTTATTTTAAATTATTTTATTTTGTAAATTTACTTGTTTATAAATTCAATATTTTAAGTAAGATATATAGATGTGTAAATCCTTCTTTTCCCTTCTTTTCCTTTTCGGGGACGAAAAGTTTTGAGTGGTGGAGAGTGTAACGACCCGTAAAATTCGATGATTAAAATGAGTTAAATTAATAAGATTTTTAATTAAATTTAGAAAGAAATAAAAATCTTATAATTTATATTAGAACGAATGTTAGAAATTAGAGGTAACAATTGAAATTAAAATGAACAATTTAAAATTTATACTATAATTAATTGAAATAATGTAAATTTTCATACTGGGTTATAAGTTTAATATAAGAAACAAATGGGAATGTTGAATTTGTGAATTATTAATAAAAATTATTAACTACAATAGAATTCAAATTAATATAATAATGGAAAGTGTAATTGTTGCACTTGAGTAAGATTTAAAAATAAAAAGTGATTAAAGGTTACTTAAATGATAATTAATTTAATAACGGAAAGGTGAATGTAAATGGAATAGAAACGGGAGTTTATTTATGAGGCGGTAATTGGTGAATAGAAGGTTGAAACTAAGTAAATAATTTATTGAGAACATTTAATAATAATTAATGTACACGTTTGGCAGTTGGCAATTTATGAATTTGCTAAGATTGTAAAATTTTAATCTAATATTACGTTAATGTTAACTAAGGTAACTTAACTAAGGTAACTATTAATAAATTTAGCGAAAGGCAAATCAATGCAATCAATGTAGACGTATCCTTTGCTACAAATTGAATATATGAAAACTAAATGTAAGCATTCAATTAATTAATGAATTTGAATTTCAATAAATGGTAATTGAATAAAAAGTCAATGTTCTATAAGTAATCATATTATTTCTTGAAAATAATAAACTTAAAGTTAATTAAATTTTAATGGTTACAAATTATATAAGTGACATATCGGTTTAGTTCATAAAAATTTAATTTGAAAGCAAATTGCAGTAATTAACTTAATTTGTGGTGATTGAATGAATTCAAAGTATATTAACCAATGAAGTAATACGTAATAAATTGATAATTTATACAATCAATGTAGATAAGTAAATTTTAATGTTTGTTGCGATAATAGACGTTACTTTAATGGTAATGAATAAGACAAAGGAAGTGTGAATGGATAAATTACATAGAAACTAAGTTATGTATAAGTTTGTCAAATAAAATTTTTGTTTAATAATAGAGTTTGATTTTTTTATTTAAAGTAAGTGTGAGTAAGTATTTAAATTTTATTTTTAATATAGAGTGTATAATGATTTAAATAAATTAAGGTTAGGAGATAAATTGGAGTGGAAATAGTAAACTTATAAATGTGTGATTAAGAGTTTTGACAATAATCATTATGAGTTATATATAGATTTAGTTCATTCAATTGAATTGGAAATCATTGCAATAAAGCTAAACTAAATGTTACGTTAAAATAAATTAAGGTAATAATGGGGAATAACGTAAATTTTCTTCATAATAAGATAATTAGTAGAATACAACATAAACTTAAGTGTAACATTTGGCTTGAAAACAATTTTTATAAGTTACTTGTTAATTAGTTGATGGAATTGGAAATTAATTTTAATAAAATAAATGTTACATCTATGGGAAAGGTAATAAAATGTTTAGGAGTTGTTATATTAGAGAATAGCAAAGAAATAAATCATGAACCAATGTTTGTGGCATCCTTATTGTGGTAAAAGATGTGTGTAAGAAGGTTTAAATTTTTTAAATAAATGGATTTTTGAGAATTTAAATTTATAATTTCTAAATATAATGAAATGGAAAAATTAACACTGCAGTTGATAAATTTATCAAATTTTAATTTACATCTAAACCTGTTTAAATTTTTGTAAATGATTAATAAATATAAAAGTGATAAAATTTTCAACTATAGAATTGAAATTTAAAATTTGATTTAGTTAAATAATTATTAATTTATCTAATTAACTAGAAAATAGCCATTTTGGCCACGGACTCGGATTTCGATGAAACCAGTTTTATCGAATCCGCAACAGTGTATTATTGTAGGATTTCAAGTTTCGTAGCGATTGGGCTTTTCGTTTGATCGTATGGGCTTGAAACGCCTTAAAATAAATTAAATTGAAATCAATTTGGAATAATTTGATTTTAGCATAACTTCTTCATACGATGGAATTTAGACGTGAAACCTTTTCCATTATATTTAAAATATTTTTAAACATCTATTTTGATATGTGGGTTGACCCAAATTCGTTCCTGAGGCAAAACGAGTTTTTTGGGCCATAGATCGTTCAACACTTTATTAAGCGGGTCCATCTATTCTATTTCAACCCTTCCTATAAATACCCTATTATAAACCCTAGCAGCCTCTATTCCTCATTTCTACACGTACAGAAACTTCTGTGCTCCTCTTCTTCAATGGATGTAAACCCTAATTTATCCAATACAAATTTCAATTCAAAAATCAACTTCAAAAATTGAAACTCCTTAGAAAAATTTGGAAAAATTATATATCGAAGCTCTCGATGTACGCATCACAGGTCCATAATTCGTTTTTCTGTTCGAATCACCGGTTGACCGAAAATTGATCGTTTATCCACGGTCGTTCATCGGTCGACGATGAACTTCGCCTGATCGGAAATTCCTTTCTGGGTTTTGTAGAGAGGGCCGAGGAGATCACATCCATGTGAGTTTCGTGGTGAGTTAACAGTTGGATCATCGTCAATTTTGGATTAGGGTTTCGAGATTTGGTTTGTTCTAGGTGGTGGCGGCTGCGCTTTTGGGTGCCGTGACCTCTGGGCGTCGCAAGAGGGAGGCAGGCCGAACTCGGGGGCGGAGGTTCCGTGGTCTACGGCGGCGCGAAGTGGGGAGAAAGCATGGTCAAAACGCTCGGTCAAAGGGTTTTGCGTGCTTCCCTAGTCCATTCGTATACGAAGTGTAGGAAGATGATCTCGTGAGTGAACTGTGCAGTGACATGGACGGTGAGCTATTTGTTTGTTTATTTTATTTTTAATTTTTATTCAATTTCAATCGCTCTAAATTAAATAACTTTTATATACCATATCTGATTTACGCGCGGTTTTCTCCGCTAGGTTCGTATTGGATTCCGGACTTTTTGACTAGTTTGGATGAATTTGGAGACTATCAAAATTTTGGGTTTAAAGAATTTAAATTCAATTTAAATTCAAAAGGTGAGTGTTTTAACCCACTCATAACTTCTAAAATTTCTTATGTTTGTTAAATTAATTTATGGTGTGATTAGAAATTTATTTATGACTGTTTGGCTTATTTTCAAATCATCTCAGTTAAATTGCATTTTCTAATTAAATTGTTATTTAATTATTCATTGCATTTAAACTGCTTGTTAAATTGTTATTTTTTTATTTTTGTATATAAGTTTCAAGTTAGACAGTTATATAATTTATTATTAGGGGTTTTTAGGCTAAAGGAAAAAGTTAGAAAAAAATTTAGTTTCAGGGACAAGAAGTTTGTTTTTTAGGATGAAGGACACTTTTTAGTGTAAATCACAGAATGATAGTTGTAACTATCATTTTCAATTTACACTAAAAAGTGTCCTTCAGACTAAAAAGAAAACTTGTTGTCCCTTAAACTATTTTTTTTGCAACTTCTTCCTTATGCCTATTTACCTGTTATTATTAAATATAAACTGCTAGTTAATACCTATTGTTTATTATCCGTTCTATATTAATGCTATTGTTTGAATTGGATGATGATTGTAATAAATGGTTGACAACTGATATTACGTGAATGGATGTGGTATTTTATATTTGTTGTAAACTGCAAGTTATTATGCATTTTCATTTCATTCGGGATCGCGGTTTGAAATGATATATAGCCGTAATTTTTATTTTAAATTACAGACTGAAATGATAAATATTCGTATCACTTGACCATAGGGTAGAAAATTATATACAGACACCGTGGTCTATATATAAAATATTTCGAAATGATTTTCTATGGTTTTGGAAAGGAAATACGGTTTAATAAATATTAATTTTTGATGTTATATAAATACTATTATATATATATATATAGTTGAATTCTTAAATTTAAGCTATGTATAAAATTGATTAATAAAAATGAGTTTAAAAATGAAGTTTGATTGTTTTATATTATATGGTTAAGTACCTATTTAAGATATTGTATATATAGAGTTTTATTTGACTTAAATGAAATTAAGTTGAAAGATAAATATGGAATTGGTTTAAATTGATTTATTTAAGAATTGTACTTGAATAAATTTGATTTGAAGTTTAAATAAAATGGAGATTGTAAAAGGGTATGATTCTTATAACTTGATTTGGTTTAAAGCAATTTAAATGAATGTAAGTTGAGATAAATGAATTTATCAAGTTAAATAAATTGAAAGAATATCCAGTTGTTTGAAGTTAAAAGTTTTACTTAAATTATATTGGATTTATTAAGTAAACGTTTCAAATCTAAATAATATCAATTGAATTTGAGATATATGAAATTATCAAAGAATAAGTTTTGAAATTGTGGGATAATCGAAGCTTTGAAATGTATGAAAATTATATTGGTTTATTTGGGAACTTAAATCTATATTTGAAATTGATGTGTGAAAGTGAAGAAGCTATTTTATTATATAATAAAGTGATTTAATATTTAAACCATTTAAGTGGTGAAGTATGTTTCAAAGTTATGAATTCGAAGTTTTATGTTTTGAAAGGCTATATTTTAAGCTTGGTTTCGAAATATTATAACTTTGAAATTTTATGGTTTAGAAAAGGATATATTTGAAAATGGTATCAAATTTGATTTGGTTTTTAAAAGAGAAAGTGATATCGTAATTATATGGTTTTGAAGTGGATAGTTTATTCTGGTTTTTAAAGTATAAACTATTTTGAAAAGACCGCGGTGTTATAATAACGTTTGATTGTTAAAGAGACCGGGATCGGAAGTTGTCATACTCTCTACCAACTCCGAAAACCACTTTAACAACCATGTAAGTGGTGGAGATTCCAGAATGAAGTAGGATGGTGGCTGTAACGACCCAGAAATTCTGTCATTTGAAATTCATATATTTAATTTGATTTTAAATATTAACAAGTAAAATTTGTAAGTCGAATAAATTATATTTCGAATATCTAGATTTAATTGGATAATTAAATCGATAATTTAATATTTGAAATTACAAGAATAATTGGAAATTGGGTTTAATGTGATTTAAATTGATTCGTAAAGTTGTATTAAATCATATTGGAGTAAGAAGGATGTTATCGAACTTTTAAAATTGAATTAAAAGTTAATTTGCAGAAATTGAATATTTTAATATTTAATTGACGAGTAAAAATAGTCATTTTTCAAACAGTCTTGGATTTCGACGAAACCAGATTCATCGGATCCGTAATGTTTTATTATTGTATGGTTTCAAATTTTGTGTGAATCGGATTTACGGTTTGTCCGGGGCAAGCCAAAACGCATAGAAATTTGTCTAACCGATTTAATTTAAATTTGATCGTTTATATCCGTAACTCACACATATGATCGAATTGGCTTCCGATACCTATTCCATTGTGTCCAAAACGTGGGTAAAACCCTAGAAACGTCAGCCGGCACGCTTCATTTGGAGTTCGGAAAATCTCGGATGAATAGTGTTTCGTCAAAATTTCTATAAAAGGACCTTAAACATTCACATTTGCAACAAAAACTAGGGTTTAGTTCAGGCCGTCACACATAAATTCAATGGCCAGAATTTCGCCTTCTTTCTCCCCTAATTTCTCCCAATCCATGCGATATGTCAACAAACGTTCAACCGCAAAGTTGTAGATCATAGCGAGAGCTGCAGATCCATACGGAGTTGATCGAGAATAGTACTACCAATCAACGGAAACTTGCATCCAAAGATGCGCATCTCGTTCACATTTTATGAAGCAATGGGTAGGCCGGGTCCACGCGGTCGGTAGGCGTTGGTAGAGGAGGCGATGGCGCACGTTGCAACGTCTTCAGATCATGGTAGAGGTGGAAGAAGGTGGTCGCGAAATTTGATGAAAAGGGCGGCAGCTATGGGTCGATTCGAACGGGGTTTTCCACGCGCTGGAGAAGGAGACCGCATGCGGCCCTGATGCAAGCAAATGGATCGAACGGCTGAGATGTGTTTAGGGTTAGAAATTTATATAAATGTGTAAATTATTTATAATTTAAATTCGTAAATCTTTAAAATGCTATAACTTTTTCATACGAGAACCGTTTCGCACGAAACAAATTGCGTTGGAATCGTATTGACGAATACTACGCGATGGAGTTGGATTGGAATCGATTGGAGCTAGTGAAATTTTTAGGTAAAATTAAACGCACGTTTAATTTTATTCGAAATAAAACACTGAAACCGCATTGGAAGCAAGGTAAGAACTTCTCACTCAATCGAATTGTGTTTCGATTTAAATTTAAAATTGTTAAATTTAAAATTGCTTGATTGTGTGATTGGATGATAAATTTTTATCTGTTGTATTGAAATAGACCCTATACGCCGCATATTAAGTGGAGGTTATTTATTAAACACATATACCGCGATATTCCACCTTGAAGTGGAATTGGTATTATTATGTGCTTGGAGTTGATTTTTCCGCATTATATAGCGGATGAGACCCTATTGCACCGCATAATAGCGGATAATATTTTATATAAACCCATGTACTGCGATATTCCATCTCGAAACGGGATTGGTATTATGCTAACATCTGTGGATGCAGGAAACAGGTTGGAGGGATCCGACTGGATTCCTCAACAGGATTGATTTATTTACAGATATTTGTGATATATTCTGTTATCATATTGATATATGATGTTTGGATGCCGTGGTTGATGTATTGGTGCTGTTGCAGCATTGGGCCTATTTTTAGAGTTTTAAAAAATGCTAAAATAACGACTACGAATTTAAAAGGATTTTCAAGTAATTTTTGAAAGTATACATTTTATTGAATTTTGGAGTTGATTCATTTTAAATAAACAAACGTTATAATTTTTATGTTATAAAAAAAATTATGATTTTCGTGAAATATAACCGAAATGTGATTTTTGAAATAAGTAGCTGATTAATTTGTAAAGTGGTTTAAATTGAGATTTTTGAATTATTATAAACGGTTTATATAAAAGATTTATAAAATTGATATTTATAAATTAAAATATTGGAATTCTAAAACGAGTTTTTTTAAGTGTTAAAAGAAAGTATAAATGGATTTCGTAAGTGAATGAAATTTATAGATTTATAAATTATGAAGTTATAAAATGAATGAATTTGCAAATAGAGAATTATAAGTAATTTTCTTAATTTGTAAAGTGGTTTAAATTGAGATTTTTGAATTATTATAAACGGTTTATATAAAAGATTTATAAAATTGATATTTATAAATTAAAATATTGGAATTCTAAAACGAGTTTTTTTAAGTGTTAAAAGAAAGTATAAATGGATTTCGTAAGTGAATGAAATTTATAGATTTATAAATTATGAAGTTATAAAATGAATGAATTTGCAAATAGAGAATTATAAGTAATTTTCTTATAATTTGGATTTTGGCGTGTAAATGGGATATGGATAGAATTTTTTAATTAAGGGATTTTATAAATTGAAGTTTTTATAAAATATATAAATGTGAATTTATAAACGTCGTTTTATAAATTCGAAATCGACTTATTTTGATAAGATAATTATTATAGTTTATTAAAGGAAGTATATCAACAATTTGGACAGTGGATAATCCTTTAAATAAAATGTGTAGAAATGTTGAACTTGGTTAACGAAGTATATTCACAATTTTGGATAGCGAATAATGTATTAAAGAAATGTTTTAGGAAGTGATATTTTAAATAGAATTAAAAGGATTTAAAGATGTTTTAAAATGTATTAAGTGTCGAAGCCATAGATTTCAACATTCATTGTTGAAATAGACATTTTCGAGAAATAAAAGGAAATGGTGGACTATAACACTGTTGTTATAGTAAATGATTTTCGAAAGAAAATGTTTTATATAGTATTAGGATTTATATATCTATCTTAATTTCGAATCCCTATACTTGTGATTTTGGGTTGTCATAATGATGTTTTACGCAACATTCATTTTGACTCAAATGAATGTGTTTAAGAGTATGTTTTCCTTAAAGAATAAAATACATACATAATCGTGTTTTAAGTATATTGAATATTTTCTAAGTATTGAAATAAATAGACTTGTGAATTACTTATTATTAAATAAGTATGGAAAGGTTTTCCAATATGAAGTGAAATGTTTTGAGATTTTATCTTTTAAGATAAATTGAAAATGGATAAATATTTGGAAGTGTTTCCGCGTAGGGAAAATGATTTGAAATTTGTTTTCAGAAGTTGTAAAGGTGAAAAGTGATTTGATTTTTTTTTCAAATGGTTGAAATATGGATAATATATCTTGTAATGATATTTTTGGAAAATAAATAATTTGGGAATTTTTTTGGAATCTGGTGATGTTGTGCATATCCATTAATAGTTAAATAACCGACTATCAATATTTGCCTCTAAATGGGTATTTGTTGTGATTTGCTTGAATTTGAATGCTACACTTATTTTAAAATAAGCGCTCGTTATTCGGTTTAGCCGGGAAAGGACCTTCGGGTCATAAATCCCATTGCGAATAGTGATACCTCGTAACGGATAGCATTTGAAGACTGGTGTTGAAGACCAGATAGTTTTGAAAACGGAAGGATTACCGTCGAATATCTCTGCATCGGCTGATCTCCCATATAGAGATTTTATCACCCTTTGTGATGGAAGTCCGGTTGTGATTAGTGAATATCCGGATTGCAAGGGCTTCTTTGAAAGTGCCTTCGGTTCCATTCGATCCTGAAACGGACTTGTATGGATGTGTGTTCGACGTTACGATTTGAGATGTAAAGCTGGTTTATATGAAATACATTTCTGTTGGTGACGGAGGATTTATTCTTTTATCTTAACACCCTTCTCTGAGACGTACGAGCTCATAAGTTATGTAGTTGATGGTTACTAGTGATACATTCCCAATTTGTTAATGTGGCATATGAAGTGCTGCTGATCATTTGTTGATCAAAGCATAGCTTTTGTAAAAAGCGTAGCTTTGTGGACGAGACTTCATCGGACCTCACACCCCGGTAATGGTCAAAACAGGAAAGATGCAGCAAGGTTTTAGGGAGTAGCGCCCCTTAGTGTGTGTCATTTCCTTCTGGATAGAAGTGGTATCGTGGTATGTCGCCTAGATACTTAAGTTATGTGAATGTCACAAATATATATGACTTTGTGATTGATTTTGGTTGAGGATCCTCGGATAAAGGTTGTTTACAACCGGGGATGGCATACTCGTGTCAGTAGTTACCTACTTTTGAAGAGGTAACCCGGCCTTGTGTTGGCAGAGATCCGGTTAGGTTCTCGGGGCGTCCTTCCAGAGGCGTACCCATGTGGCAATGGGAAGTTCCTTGGCCTGACCATTTGTTGGAAATCTAAAGAAAGAATACGAGCCCTGTACGGTTTTAGTTGTAGAACCTGCCATTTACTTATGGTGGTCGCCATTGTTTAGATGGTAGCTATTGTAGGCATAAGTGCGGAATGCCTATGGTGGCTAAGATTTATATTATACCTTCGAAATGTTTTCTGCACTATGCACTAGTAATAATATCAAATGTTTTTTTATGCGTATCAAGCATGTTTGACTATCATAAGGAGAAATCTCCTTCGATTATGCGTTTGCATTGTGTGTGTGCGTGCGGTAGGCCTTATGGTAGTTGCATTTTCTAAAAAGCATTACGAATCTATAAAAGAATATTTCTTTGTTTGTTTTTAAAGATATACTGTTTTAAGTTCTCACACCAGTCACATGAATGAACTCGAGTTTATTGTTTCCTTCCTAAACTCCTGGTGCCCACCAATTTCGACACGGGCAGTCTAGAGTCAGGTTATCAGGTCGTTCTGGAATTCAGGAGTTGCTGTAGAAATATGGAGGCAAGCTGGATGGCGAGACGTATCACTTGTATATGATATTATCTTTTCCGCTGTGTATTCAGTTGTGAGGACAGGTTTATATAACTGTCCACTATCGTGTTTATTGTTGCAAACTCTGATAATGTAATGTAATGTGATGTAATGTAATAACAGATAAGATTCTTTGTTTTAAAGATTATTCATTGATATATTATATGTTGTTCCACTGCGAATTGTGAGATTCTGATATTGTTTCTGTTGCTTCTTCTTTCTTTCTTCTTCTACCTCTTCTTCTTTAACCCTAACAATTTGGTTTTTCTGGCCTTCGATTGCTCGGCAGTTGATACAGTGGATGTATTAATGTCGACTTTCGTAAGTCGAAAATCACATTCGTTACAATGTGGTATCAGAGCATTTGGTTAAGAGACAACCTTGGCTCTGTTGGGTGTTACTCATTAGAGATAGAGCCAGTAGTGCTCTAGAATGAGTTAGAGTGTAATAATAGCTCTGAGAGCGTACTTGTTAGTGAATATAAATTGTTTTATATTTTTTTGATTGGTTTGTTGAGTGGTATATGAATTCTGGTCAATATGAATAATTAACGTTATTGATAGGAATCTCTAAACATTTGTACAGATCAAATTCGACACGATATCGTTTTAAAATAGGGTAAATGAAATAATTTTACCTAAATTATTTTCATATATAAAAAAGAAAAATTTTCCTTAAATTATTATAATATATGATTTCTTGGTTGCTAGAAAGTGATGATATTAAATTATTATCATTAATGTTGAAAAGGAAATTGAAATCGTAACTCCAAAGTTAAGAAATAAATTCACATACAAATAGAATTGGAGAATATAAATTGTAAATGAGATTTGAAATTTGAAGTAAAATTCCAGAGAAATATTTGGAAATGTTTTGAAAGGGTTTACAATTGGGAAAAGATTAAATTCCTTTTTGAGTTTGAAAATGGTTTTCAAGGGTTTGGAAAAAAATGTTTTTGGAGGGATAAAAGCTCTAAACTCTTTAAGGTCGCTGGAAAATAACTTCGGTGATGACTGCAGCATCATCGGTGTTCATTTTCGGATTTCCAAAAGAGGGATTGCTGCCAAGTTGTTTTAAATGGAAGTTGCTTGGAAATTTTGGGTTTGGGTTTTGAAATTCAAAAGATAATTTGAATTGGTTTCAAAAATGGATTTGAAATGTTGAAAAGACTCTAGAATCTGATAAAAATAGTTATAAAATAAAATTTATTAAGTTGAAAATAAATTTGGGATTGAAACAAATGAATTGAAATTGAGTATGAATTATGGAAATAAATTTATGAATGAATAAATTACAATTGCGAGTAAATGAAATTGGAAACTAAATGTTGAAATTCATCTTGAAATTGCAAGTAAATAATTTTTTTTCGAATTGGATCAAATGAAGCTAAGTATTAAAATAAAATTAGTTAGTAAAACTAATTGAAGAAATTACAAATTTAATATGGGTTGAAATGAATTGAATTCAACATTTATAAATAAAGGGTAAATTAAATTCATATGGAATTTGAAATCTAGTTTAAATATACGTGGTTATAAACTGAAATTGAAAACTGAATATCGAAAACCAATTTGAATTGTGCGAGATGGAATGGGTTAGAACGTAATGAATTAGTAAAAGAAACTAATTTAAAATAGCAAGATGAATTAGTTGTGAATGAAAACTAATTGATAAAATTCGATATTCAGAAGGTAAATTGAATCCAAATAGAATTAAAATTGTAAATTGAATTCAAATGAAATTTATAATCTGAGATTGAATGACAATGGATATTACGGTTAGCAGGATTTACAGATGGATTAAAGGAAATTGGGATTTTTGATTTCAAAGATAAAAAAAATTGAATTGCTCGACAAAAGGTATGTTTTTCAATTTCAGTATGAAATTTGATGATTTTCTTGTCCAGCCACTTGGCCTTTTCTTTTCTTTTTGAAATCTGGGGGGCCATGGTGCCATTTTTGTAGTCGTACCGAGCTAACCGCGTAAAGGAGACGTTGGCGAAATTTTTCGAAAATTTAAGGCGTTAGAATATTTTTGAGAAATAATTGGAAATTTTTGAAACTATAATTTTGATTTTGAGTTGAAAGTTAAACGATATAGTTGGTTTTGAAAAGATAACTAAGTATGATTTGAAAACTTAGTAAAGTTATTGTAAGAAGTTTAACTATGGATTTTGGAAAACTTAAAATGTTCAAATTAATTTGAACAAATGATTTTGAAAAGTTAATAGATTTCAAGACTTTTTCTTACTTGGTAATTTCGAGGACGAAATTCTTTTAAGGGGGAAGTTTGCAACGACCCAGAATTTCTGCCATTTGAAATTCATATATTTAATTTGATTTTAAATATTAACAAGTAAAATTTGTAAGTCGAATAAATTATATTTTGAATATCTAGATTTAATTGGATAATTAAATCGATAATTTAATATTTGAAATTACAAGAATAATTGAAAATTAGGTTTAATGTGATTTAAATTGATTCATAAAGTTGTATTAAATCATATTGGAGTTAGAAGGATGTTATCAATCTTTTAAAATTGAATTAAAAGTTAATTTGCAGAAATTGAATATTTTAATATTTAATTGACGAGTAAAAATATTTATTTTTCAAACAGTCTCGGATTTCAACGAAACCTGTTTCATCGGATCCGTAATGTTATATTATTGCATGGTTTCAAATTTCGTGTCAATCGGATTTACGGTTTGTCCGGGGCAAGCCAAAACGCATAGAAATTTGTTTAACTGATTTAATTTAAATTTGATCGTTTATATCCGTAACTCACACATAGGATCGAACTGGAACTCGATACCTATTCCATTGTGTCCAGAACGCAGGTAAAACCCAAGAAAGGTCAGCCGGCACGCTTCATTTGGAGTTTGGAAAATCTCGGATGAATAGTGTTTCGTCAAATTTTCTATAAAAGGGCCTTAAACATTCATATTTGCAACAAAAACTAGGGTTTAGTTCAGGCCGCCACATATAAATTCAATGGCCAGAATTTCGCCTTCTTTCTCCCTTATTTCTCCCAATCCATGCGATATTTCAGCCAACGTTCAACTGCAAAGTTGTAGATCATCGCGAGAGCTTTAGATCCATACAAAGTTGATCGAGAATAGTGCTACCAATCAATGGAAATTTGCATTCAAAGACGCGCGTCTCGTTTACGTTTTACGAAGCAATGGGGAGGCTGGGTTCACGTGGTCGGTCAGCGTTGGTAGAGGAGGCGATGGCGCACGTTCCAACGTCGTCAGATCATGGTAGAGATGGACGAAGGTGGTCGTGAAATTTGATGAAGAGGGCAGTGGCTATGGGTTGATTCGAACGGGGTTTTTCATGCGTTGGAGAAGGAGACCGCGTGCGGCCCTGATGCAAGCAAATGGATCGAACAGCTGAGATGTGTTTAGGGTTTGAAATTTATATAAATGTGTACATTATTTATAATTTAAATTCATAAATCTTTAAAATGCTATAACCTTTTCATACGAGGACCGTTTCGCACGAAACAAATTGTGTTGGAATCGTATTAACGAATACTACGCGATGGAGTTGGATTGGAATCAATTGGAGCTAGTGAAATTTTTGGGTAAAATTAAACGCGCGTTTTCGAAATAAAACACTAAAACCGCATTGGAAGCAAGGTGAGAACTTCTCACTCAATCGAATTATGTTTCGATTTAAATTTTAAATAGTTAAATTTAAAATTGCTTGATTGTGTGATTGGAGGATAAATTTTTATCTGTTGTATTGAAATAGACCCTATACGTCGCATATTAAGCGGAGGTTATTTATTGAACACATATAACACGATATTCCACCCTAAAGCGGAATTGGTATTATATATGTACTTGAAGTTGATTTTCCCGCATTATATAGCGGATGAGACCTTATTGCGCCGCATAATAGTGGATAATATTTTATATAAACCCATGTACCGCGATATTCCGTCTTGAAACGGGATTGGTATTGTGCTAACATCTGTGGATGTAGGGAAAAAGGTTGGTGGGATCCAACTGGATTCCTCAACAGGATTGATTTATTTACAGATATTTGCGATATATTCTGTTATCATATTGATATATGATGTTTGAATGCCGTGGTTGATGTATTGGTGCTGTTGCAGTATTGGGCCTATTTTTAGAGTTTTTAAAAAATGTTAAAGTAACGACTTCGAATTTAAAAGGATTTTCAAGTGATTTTTGAAAGTGTACATTTTATTGAATTTTGGAGTTGATTCATTTTAAATAAATAAACGTTATAATTTTTATGTTATAAAAAAAATTATGATTTCGTGAAATATAATCGAAGTGTGATTTTTGAAATAAATAGTTGATTTGTAAAGTGGTTTAAATTGGGATTTTTGAATTATTATAAACGGTTTATATAAAAGATTTATAAAATTGATATTTATAAATTAAAATGTTGGGATTCTAAAAAGAGTTTTTTTAAGTGTTAAAAGGAAGTATAAATGGATTTCATAAGTGAATGAAATTTATAGATTTATAAATTGCGAAGTTATAAGATGAATGAATTTGCAAATAGAGAATTATAAGTAATTTGCTTATAATTTGGATTTTGGCGTGTAAATGGGATATGGATAGAATTTGTTAATTAAGGGATTTTATAAATTGAAGTTTTTATAAATATATAAATGTGAATTTATAAACGTTGTTTTATAAATCCGAAATTGACTTATTTTGATAAGTTAATTATTATAGTTTATTAAAGGAAGTATATCCACGATTTTGGACAGTGGATAATCCTTTAAATAAAATGTATAGAAATGTTGAATATGGTTAACGAAGTATATTCACAACTTTGGATAGTGAACAATATATTAAAGAAATGTTTTAGGAAGTGATATTTTAAATAGAATTAAAACGATTTAAAGATGTTTTAAAATGTATTAAGTGTCGAAACCATAGATTTCAACATTCATTGTTGAAATAGACGTTTTTGAAAAATAAAAGTAAATGGTGGACTGTAACACTATTTTATAGTAAATGATTTTCGAGAGAAAATGTTTTATATAGTATTGGGATTCATATATCTATCTTAATTTCGAATCCCTATGCTAGTGATTTTGGGTTGTCGTAACGATGTTTTACGCAACATTCGTTTTGACTCAAATGAATGCGTTTAAGAGAATGTTTTCCTTAAAGAATAAAATATATACATAATCGTGTTTTAAGTATATTGAATTTTTTCTAAGTATTGAAATAAATAGATATGTGAATTACTTATTATTAAATAAGTATGGAAAGGTTTTCCAATATGAAATGAAATGTTTTGTGATTTTATCTTTTAAGATAAATTGAAAATGGATAAATATTTGGAAGCGTTTCCGCGTAGGGAAAATGATTTGAAATTTGTTTTCAGAAGTTGTAAAGGTGAAAAGTGATTTGATTTTTTTCTTCAAATGGTTGAAGTATGGAAAATATATCTTGTAAAGGTATTTTTGGAAAATAAATAATTTGGGAAATTATTTGGAATCTACTGATGTTGTGCATATCTATTGATAGTTAAATAACCGACTATCAATATTTACCTTTAAATGGGTATTTGTTGTGATTTGCTTGAATTTGAATGCTAACTTATCTTAAAATAAGCGCTCGTTATTCGGTTTAGCCGGGAAAGGACATTTGGGTCATGAATCCTATTTCGAATAGTGATACGTTGTAATGGATAGCATTTAAAGGCCGGTGTTGAAGATCAGATATTCTTGAAAATGGAAGGATTTCCGTCAAATGTCTCTGCATTGGCTATTCTCCGATATAGAGATTTTTTCACCCTTTGTGATGGAAGTCTGGTCATGATTAGTGAATATCCAAATTGCAAGGGCTTCTTTGGAATGCCTTCGGTTCCGTTCGATCCTAGAACGGACTTGTATGGATGTGTGTCCGACGTTACAATTTGAGATGTAAAGATGGTTTCTATCAAATACATTTCTGTTGGTGGCGGAGAATTTATTCTTTTAGCTTAACACCCTTCTCTGAGACGTACGAGCTCAGAGGTTATGTAGTTGATGGTTACTAGTGATACATTCCCAATTTGGCAATGTGGCATACAAAGTGCTGCTGATCATTTGTTGATCAAACAAAGCTTTTGTAAAAAGCGTAGCTTTGTGGACGAGACTTCGTCGGACCTCACACCCCGGTAATGGTCAAAACAGGAAAGATGCAGTAAGGTTTTAGGGAGTAGCGCCCCTTAGTGTATGTCATTTCCTTCCGGATAGAAGTGGTATCATGGTACGGAGCCCAGATACTTAACTTATGTGAATATCACAAATATATATGACTTTGTGATTGATGTTAGTTGAGGTTCCTCGGATAAAGGTTGTTTACAACCGGGGGATGGCATACTCATGTCAGTAGTTACCTACTTTTGCAGAGGTAACCCGGCCTTGTGTTGGTAGAGATCCGGTTAGGTTCTCGGGGCGTCCTTCCAGAGGCGTACCCATGTTGCAATGGGAAGTTCCTTGGCCTGACCATTTGTTGGAAATCCAAAGAAACAATACGAGCCCTGTACGGTTTTAGTTGTAGAACCTGCCATTTACTTATGGTGGTCACCACTGTTTAGATGGTAGCTATAGTAGGCATAAGTGCAGAACGCCTATGCTGGCTAAGATTTATATTATACTTTCGAAATGTTTTCTACACTATGCACTAGTAATAATATCAAATGTTTTTTATGCGTATCAAGCATGTTCCACTATCATAAGGAGAAATCTCCTCCGATTATGCGTTTGCATTGTGTGTGTGCGTGCGTGTGTGCGGAAGGCCTTATGGTAGTTACATTTTCTAAAAAGCATTGCGAATCTATAAAAAAATATTTCTTTGTTTGTTTTTAAAGATAAACTGTTTTAAGTTCTCACACCAGTCACATGACTGACCTGGAGTTTATTGTTTCCATCCTAAACTCTGGGTGCCCACCAATTTCCGCACGGGCAGTCTAGAGTCAGGTTATCAGGTCATTCTGGAATTCAGGAGTTGCTGTAGAAATATGGAGGCAAGCTGGATGGCGAGACATATCACTTGTATATGGTATTATCTTTTCCGCTGTGTATTCAGTTGTGAGAACAGGTTTATATAATTGTCCACTATCGTGTTTGTTGTTGTAAACTCTGATAATGTAATGTAATGTGATGCAATGTAATAACAGATAAGATTCTTTGTTTTAAAGATTATTCATTGATATATTATATGTTGTTCAGCTGCGAATTGTGAGATTCTGATATTGTTTCTGTTGCTTCTTCTTTCTTTCTTCTTCTACCTCTTCTTCTTTAACCCAAACAATTCGGTTTTTCCGGCCTACGATTGCTCGGCAGTTGATACAGTTGGTGTATTAATGTCGACTTTCGTAAGTCGAAAATCCTGTTCATTACAGGGGCAACGTTTCCTTTGAGGTAAATACGTGGACCCAACTCCCGCGAGTTGGCATAAGGTGGCTAAAACAGGAGCGATCGACGGGTTAATGAGGTAGCACCGTTGATTGGACACATCCCTTCGATATTTTACTTTGACTTTTGGATTGTTTTAGTGGCCACTTTGATTTCTTTGATTTGGGGGTGTTGTTCGAGGTGGGCGGTAGCTGCGCGCTACGCGTTACCACTGACCCGAAAGCGTAATTGGTATATTGTAACGACCCAGAATTTCTATTAATTAAAATTTGTATATTTAATTAATTTTAAATATTAATAAGTGAGATTTATAAGTCGAATAAATTTTATTTCAAATAATTGGATTTAATTGGATAATTAAATCGATAATTTAATATGTTAAAATACAGAAATAATTGAAAATAGGGTTTAATATGATTGAAAATGATTTGTAAAATTTTAATTTATCATGTTGGAGTTAGAACGATATTATAGAACTTTTAAATTTGAATTTTAAGTTAATTTGTGAAAATTGAATATTTTAATATTTAAATCGACTAGTGAAATTAGCCATTTTTTGAACAGTCTCAGAATTGGACAAAACTAGTTCCATTGGCTCCGTAATAGTTTGTTATTATCGGATTTCAATTTTCGTAGCAATCGAAGTTTTCGTTTGACCGTGGCAGCTTGAAACGCATCGAAATTGTTTTAATATTAATTTGGCGAGTTAAAATAGACATTTTTCAAACAGTCTCGGATTTCAACGAAATCAGTTTCGTCGAATCCGTAATGTGATATTATTGTATGGTTTCAAATTTCGTGTCAATCGGATTTACCGTTTGTCCGGGGCAAGCTAAAACGCCTAGAAATTTGATTTACCGATTTAATTTTAAATCGATCGTTTATTACTATAACTCGCACAGATGACTGAATAAGCTCCCGAAACACGTTTCATTGTGTTCGAAACGCGGGGTAACCTTAGAAACGCCAACCGACACGCTTCGTTTGGAGTTTGGAAAATCCGGGATGAACAGTGTTTGCGAAATTTTCTATAAAAGCCCTTAAAATTTCACATTTGCAAAGAGAAAACAACCCTAGGGTTTTCATCTGCAGGCCGCCACCCCCTTATCATCAATGGCTGAAATCTTCCTATCTCCTCCCTTTCTTTTCTTCAAATCCGTTCATCAATTCAAGAAACGTTCAACATGAAAGTTGTAGAGCACTCTGAGTTCTTGAAGTTCAACGGTTATGATCGTTTTTGGTCAAACGGATCAACGACAACATGGAGATGAACGTGTGTCGTTCATGCACGTTTTTCGAGCTGCTGGGGGGTGGGGGGCCGAGCACAACAAAATTGCAGCCGAGTGTAGAGCATGGGGTGACGCTTGAAATGGTGGAGCTTGATTGGCTTGGAAGTGATGGATTTGGTGGCGGCAATCAGGGTTGAACGATGGAAATTGGGTGCGGCTGCGTTCGAATACGAGGAAGAAGGGTTTTGCGTTCTGCGGCCACGATGAAGCAAGGTGAAATCACACGGCTGAGATTATTTAGGTTTAGAAAAAATATAAAATTATGTTGTAAATTTATATATATAAATTCGTGTAATTTTATAAATTCGTATCTTTTTCATACGAGGTCGAAAATGCGCGAAACAAGTTGCGTTGGGTTCGTATGGACGAGCACTACGCTATGGAATTGGATTGGAGTCGTTTGGAGCTAGCGAAAATTTTGGGTAAAATTAAACACGCGTTTAATTTTATTCGAAATAAAAGCTGAAAACGAAATTGAAATCAAGGTGAGAACTTCTCACTCAATCGAATCGGTTTCGATTTTAATTTTAAATAGTTATATATAAAATTCTTGAATGTATGTTTGAATGATGATTTTTATCTATTGATAGTTAAAATAGACATTATACGCCGTTAGTAAACGGATGTTATTTATTAAAAACATATACCGCGAATACTTCACAGTACAGTGAAATTGGTATTATTTATGTACTTGGAGTTGATTTCCCGCATTATATAGAGGATGAGACCCTATTGCGCCGTCTATTAAGCGGATAATATTTTAAATCCCATATACCGCGATAATTCCGTACTAGAACGGAATTGGTATTGTGCTAACATCTTTGGATGCAGGAAAACAGGTTGGAGGGATCCAACTGGATTCCTCAACAGTATTTATTTGATTTTAGATATTTTGATATTTGATTGATTATCATATCGATATATGATGTCGTTGTTGTCGTGATTGACTATTTGGTGTGTAGCATCATTGGGCCAATTTTGGAATTTTAAAAGGGTTTTAGAGTGATTTTTTGAAAGTATACGTTATAAAATATTTTTGGAATTGATTCATTTTAAATAAATAAACGCTATAATGTTAATGTTATAAAAATTATGATTTTTGAGAAATATAGTTAAAAGTTGGGTTTTGAAAATACGGGGTTAATGATTTTATAAAATAGTTTAAACTGGGATTTTTGAATTTATTATAAAAAGTTCAAATATAGGATTTATGAAATTTAATTATTTTATAAATCAAAGAAATGGTGAAATTATAAAGGAGTTTAAAGACGTTTTAAAATAATAATATAAATTGATTTATATAAAGGATTTATAAATTGATATTTATTAAATTAAAATATTTGAAGTATAAAACGAGTTTTTATAAGTGTTAGAATGAATTGTAAATGAATTTCATAAATGAATGAAATTTATAGAATTATAAACGGTGAAGTTATAAATGGATTTTACAAGCAGTAGGTTTATAAAATTTGTAAAGTTATTTAAAGAATAAATTTGGGTAAAGAAATGAATCTTATAAGTTATTAGATTTATAATTTAGGAAGTTTAAAAGAACGATTTGGTAAACAAATAAATTGTAAGTATTTAACTTATAATATGAACTTTTGGTATATAATTGAGTTATAAGTTGAAAATAGGTTAATAAAGGAGATTTATAAAAGGAAGTTGTTATAAAATAAATAGGAATGGAGTTTATAAACATTGCTTTATAAATCCGCAAATGGCTTATTTTGATAAGTAAATTGGTATAACTTATTAATGGAGTTATATTCAAGTTTTAGACAGTGAATAATCCTTTAAAATAAAATGTATAGAAATGATGAAATTGGTTAACGAGGTATATTCACGTTTTTGAATAGTGAATAATATGTTAAAGAAAATGTTTTGGATGTGATGTTTTAAATAGAATTAAAACGATCTAACTATGTTTTTAAAATGTGTTAAGATGCGAAACCATAGATTTCAACATTCATTGTTGAAATAGACATTTTCGAGAAATAGAAGGAAATGGTGAACTATAACACTGTTGTTATAGTAAATGATTTCCGAAAGGAAATGTTTTATATAGTATTGGTATTTATATATATCTATTTTAATTTCGAATCCCTATACTAGTGATTTTGGGTTGTCGTAACAATGTTTTACGTAACATTCGTTTTGGCCCAAATAAATATGTTTAAGAGAATGATTTCCTTAAAGAATGAAATATATACTTAATTTCGATTTAAGTATATTGAATATTTTCCAAGTGTTGAAAATAAATAGATTTGGGAATTACTTATTATAAGTAAGCATGGAAATGTTTTTCCAATGTGAAATGAAACGTTTTTCAGAATTTATCATTTTGAAGATAAATTGAAAATGAATAATAGAAATCGTGTATTCATAAATATTTTGGAATGTAAATTCACTGTGGAATTTATAAATGAAAAGGGGAATTTGTTTAAAAATAAACGTTGATTAGTTTTTGAAGTGTGGGAATTAGTTTACGGATTTGGAACGTAAATATAAAGTAAATCGTTAAGGATTTATTTAATTGGTTTAAATGAACCATGTTGAAATGGAAGTATTTCCACGTAAGGAAAATGATTGAAATTTGTTTTCAAAAGTGGTAAAGGTGAAAAGTGATTTGAAAATTGTTTTCAAATGGTTGAAGTGTGAAAATTATATATCTTGTAAAGATATTTTTGGAAAATAAATAATTTGGAAAATTATTTGGAATCTGGTGATGTTGTGCATATCCATTGATAGTCCAATAACCGACTATCAATATTTACCTTTGAATGGGTATTTGTTGTGATTTGCTTGAATTTGAATGCCACACTTATTTTTAAATAAGCGCTCACTATTCGGGTTAGCCAGGAAAGGACCTTGGGGTCGTATAACCCATTCCGAATATGTGATACGTCGTTATGAATTGCATTTGAAGACTGGTGTTGAAGACCGGATATTTTCAAAAGCGAAAGGACAACTCGTCGATTGTCTTTGCATCGACTGGTCCCCGGTATAGAGACTCCATATGTGATGGGAAGTCCGGTCGTGATTAGTGAATATCCGGATTGCAAGGACTTCTTTGTAAGTGCCTTCTGTTCTGTTCGATCCCGGAACAGACTTGTATTGATTGTATGTCTGACATTACAAGTTGAGATATAAAGCTGATTTCTTTCAAATATATTTCTATTGGTGGCGGAGAATTTATTCTCTTAGCTTAACACCCTTCTCTGAGATGTACGAGCTCAGAGGTTATGTAGTTGATGGTTATCAGCGATATATTCCTAATTTGGTAATGTGACATGCTGAGTGTTGCTGTGAAATGATCATTTGTTTGATCATTTATCTTTGTGATCATTACTTTGATCATTTGTTGACCCAAAGCATGGCTTTGTACCAAAGCGTGGCTTTGTGGACGAGACTTCGTCGGACCTCACACCCCGAAAATGGTCAAAACAGGAAGGATGCAACAGGGTTATTAGGGGTAGCGCCCTTTAGTGTATGTCATTCCTTCTGGATAGAGGTGGTATCATGGTATGGAGCCCAGATACTTAACCTATGTTGTTGCTCCAAACTTATTACTTTGTGGTTGTTGGAAATCGAGCATCCTCGGATGTAGATCGGTTACGATTGGGGGATGGCATATTCGTGTCAGTAGTTACCCAGTTAGGGGTAACCCGGCCTTGTGTTGGCAGAGATCCTGTTTGGTTCTCGGGACGTCATTCCAGAGGCGTTTCCATGTGGCAATGGGAAGTTCCTTGGCCTGACCATTTGTTGGAAATCCAAAGAAACAATACGATCTTATACGGTTTTAGTTGTATAACCTGCCATGGAATGTGGCGGTAACCTGCTATTGAACATGGTAGCTATAGTAGGCATACGATAATGATCGTATGTTGGCTAAGATTTATATCTTTATTTTCGAAATGATTTCCTCTACACTATGCACTAGTAATAATATCAAATGTTCTTTTTAATGCCTATTAAGCATCTTTGAGTACCATAAGGAGAAATCTCCTCCGATTCTGTGTTTGCATTGTGTGTGTGTACGGGAGGCCTTATGGTAGTCTCATTTTTAAAAGCATTGCGAATCTATTTTAAAATTATCCTATTCTTTGTTTAAAGATAAACTGTTTTGGGTTCTCACACCAGTCACATGACTGACTCGGAGTTTATTGTTTTCCTTCCTAAACTCTGGGTGCCCACCAATTTGCACATGGGCAGCCAAGAGTTAGGTTCATCAGGATATTCTGGAATTCAGGAGTTGCTGGAGGCAAGATGGATGGCATGGCGTATTCACTAGTATATAGTATTTCTTTTCCGCTGTTTGTTGTTGTTTGATAGTCGTACACTCTGATGATGTAATGAAATGAAATGTAATGTAATGTAATAACTGATATAGTTCTTTGTTTAAAGATTATTCATTTATCTATTATATGTTGTTCCACTGCGATTGTGAGATTCTGATATTGTTCTGTTGTTTCCTTTCTGTTCGGTTCTATCTTTTCTCTCTTCTTCTTTCTTTTTCTTTTTTAAAACCCTAAGAATTCGTATTTCCGTTCATCTTGAGTTAGTCAATGGAGATTAGTGTCAATTCAAGGAGTACGGATTTGCGGGTCCTCACATCTGGTATCAGAGCATATGGTTAAGCGACAACCATGGCTCTGTTGGGTATTACTCATTAGAGATAGAGTCAGTAGTGCTCTAAAATGAGTTTGAGTATAATTGCTGCTATGAGAGCGTATTTGTTAGTTAATATAAAATTGTTTTGTATTGTGTTGACTTATCGGTTGACTGTTTATAGATTCCGGTCGATGTGGTCTAGCTAACTATCGTAGATAGGGGTTTCTAAACTCTTAAACAAGATAAACCGACACGATATTGTTTTAAATTGGGTAAATGAAATAATTTTACCTTGAGTATATTTTATATATAAAGGAATAATTTTTTAGAATTATTAAAGTGTATGTAAGTCGATTGTTTGGTTGTTGAAAATGTAAGAATATATATATAAGTTAATTAAAAGATGTTTGAATAATCTAAATTAAGGAATAATTGTATAAGCAAAAGAATTATAAGAATTGAATTATAATTAAAGTGATTCACAATTGTGAAATAAACTTATATATATATAAGAAGTGAAACTATATGAATATATTTATGAATATGAGTTATAAATAAAAAAAATGAATTAAGGGTTAAATAAAATTTACTTTAGAATTGAAATCTGAATTGATTTATAAGTGGGAATTTAAGATAAGTAAAACCAAATAATGTTTAAATGGAGTATAACTTAAGAGATGTTGAATGAAGTTGATTTTGGTATCAAAGTAAATTAATAAAGTGAAGTGATTGATGTAAACTTGAGTTATGTAATGAAATTCAACTTTTGTAATTGAATTGAATGGATTGAATGTAAATCAACTGAATGTAAATAATTGATATGAAATAATGAATGTAAGTGTTAATTCATTAAAATCCAATGTTATTGGAAGTTGAACGATTGAATGAAAATCAATTTAATTAAACTAATTGAAAGCAAAGGAATTTGGTTGTAATTAATATACATTGGTTGATATATGATAATTAGTTGATTGTATAAAAAAACCCATATGCAATTGAGTTAATGAAATTGAAAGCTAAAGTAATTGAAATCAATTGGAAGTTAAGTGAATCTTAAATAGAATTGAATTTGATTTGGAAGTAAACCAACTTGGATATGAATTAGTGAATATAAACTATATGAAAATGAATGTTAGTAAACACATCCACTGTTAATGAATCAAATGTGATTAAATTGAAAACCTAATTCACTGAATATTAATGAGAATATGAATGAATATTTATTGGTTATGGATGATATTTGGTTGATGGTTGAATATATTACTTTTACTGCATTTGCTATGTTGGCATATATAGTTATTATGTTGCTATATGTTGTATATCGATACTATTGTCTATATACATGTTTCTCATCTGTTTGTTGAGTGTTTAGTAGGTGCGGATCGCATTTGCTTCGCATTTGGAGCTCGCTTTCGCGCTATATTAGCCGTATATGCTCGCTAAATATTGTACTTTTACACTTTTTTCCCTGCGGGATGCCTCATCACTTGATGAGATGTATATTTGTGATATATACACTGTCATTTTTTTTCGGATCGAGCCGCGCAAAGAAGACTATGGCGAATTTTTTCGAAAATTTAAGGTGTTAGAATATTTTTGAGAAAAATTGAAAAAATTTGTGAAAACTATAAATTTGATTTGGAATTGAAAGTTAAACAATAGTAGTTGTTTTTGAAAAGATAACTAAGTGTGATTTGAAAACTTAGTAAAGATTTTGTAAGAAGTTTAACTATGGATTTATGGGAAGTTAATAGATTCTGTAACTTTTCTTACTTGGTAATTTCGAGTACGAAATTCTTTTAAGGGGGAAAGTTTGTAACGACCCAGAATTTCTACTAATTAAAATTTGTATATTTAATTAATTTTAAATATTAATAAGTGAGATTTATAAGTCGAATAAATTTTATTTCGAATAATCGGATTTAATTGGATAATTAATCGATAATTTAATATGTTAAAATACAAACATAATTGAAAATTGGGTTTAATATGATTGAAAATGATTTGTAAAATTTTATTTTATCATGTTGGAGTTAGAACGATATTATAGAACTTTTAAAATTGAATTTTAAGTTAATTTGTGAAAATTGAATATTTTAATATTTAAATAGACTAGTGAAATTAGCCATTTTTTGAACAGTCTCAGAATTGGACGAAACTAGTTCCTTTGGATCCATAATAGTTTGTTTTTATCGGATTTCAATTTTCGTAGCAATCGGAGTTTTTGTTTGACCGTGGCAGCTCGAAACGCATCGAAATTGTTTTAATATTAATTTGGCGAGTTAAAATAGCCATTTTTCAAACAGTCTCGGATTTCGACGAAACCAGTTCATCAGATCCGTAATTTGATATTATTGTATGGTTTCAAATTTCGTGTCAATCCGATTTACCGTTTGTCCGGGGAAAGCTAAAACGCCTAGAAATTTGATTTACCGATTTAATTTTAAATCGATTGTTTATTACCATAACTCGCACAGATGACCGAATTAGCTCCCGAAACACATTCCATTGTGTTCGGAACGCGGGGTAAACCTTAGGAACTCCAACCGGCACGCTTCGTTTGGAGTTCGAAAAATCCGGGATGAATAGTGTTTGCGAAATTTTCTATAAAAGCCCTTAAAATTTCACATTTGCAAAGAGAAAACAACCCTAGGGTTTTCATCTGCAGGCCGCCACCCCCTTATCATCAATGGCCGAAATCTTCCTATCTCCTCCCTCTCTTTTTTTCAAATCCATTCATCAATTCAAGAAACGTTCAACATGAAAGTTGTAGAGCACTCTGAGTTCTTGAAGTTCAACGGTTATGATCGTTTTTGGTCAAATGGATCAACGGCAACATGGAGATGAACGTGTGTCGTTCATGCACGTTTTTCGAGCTGCTAGGGCGGACGAGCTCAGCAAAATTGCAGCCGAGTGTAGAGCATGGGTTGACGCTTGAAATGGTGGAGCTTGATCGGCTTGGAAGTGATGGATTTGGTGGCGGCAATTAGGGTTGAACGATGGAAATTGGGTGCGGCTGCGTTCGAATACGAGGAAGAAGGGGTTTTGCGTTCTGCGGCCACGATGAAGCAAGGTGAAATCACACGGCTGAGATTATTTAGGTTTAGAAAAAATATAAAATTATGTTGTAAATTTATATATATAAATTCGTGTAACTTTAAAAATTCGTATCTTTTTCATACGAGGTCGAAAATGCACGAAACAAGTTGCGTTGGGTTCGTATGTACGAGCACCACGTTATGGAATTGGATTGAAGTCGTTTGGAGCTAGCGAAAATTTCGGGTAAAATTAAACGCGCGTTTAATTTTATTCGAAATAAAAGCTGAAAACGAAATTGAAATCAAGGTGAGAACTTCTCACTCAATCGAATCGGTTTCAATTTTAATTTTAAATAGTTATATTTAAAATTCTTGAATGTATGTTTGAATGATGATTGTTATCTATTGATAGTTAAAATAGACATTATACGCCGTTAGTAAACGGATGTTATTTATTAAAAATATATACCGCGAATATTTCACAGTACAGTGAAATTGGTATTATTTATGTTCTTGGAGTTGATTTCCCGCATTATATAGAGGATGAGACCCTATTGCGCCGTCTATTAAGCGGATAATATTTTAAATCCCATATACCGTGATAATTCTGTACTGGAACGGAATTGGTATTGTGCTAACATCTTTGGATGCAGGAAAACAGGTTGGAGGGATCCAACTGGATTCCTCAACAGTATTTATTTGATTTTAGATATTTTGATATTTGATTGATTATCATATCGATATATGATGTCGTTGTTGTCGTGATTGACTATTTGGTGTGTAGCATCATTGGGCCAATTTTGGAATTTTAAAAGGATTTTAAAGTGATTTTTTGAAAGTATACGTTATAAAATATTTTTGGAATTGACTCATTTTAAATAAATAAACGTTATAATTTAAATGTTATAAAAATTATGATTTTTGAGAAATATAGTTAAAAGTTGACTTTTGAAAATACGGGGTTAATGATTTTATAAAATAGTTTAAATTGGGATTTTTGAATTTATTATAAAAAGTTCAAATATAGGATTTATCAAATTTGATTATTTTATAAATCAATGAAATGGTGAAATTATAAAGGAGTTTAAAGACATTTCAAAATAATATTATAAATTGATTTATATAAAGGATTTATAACTTGATATTTATTAAATTAAAATATTTGAAGTATAAAACGAGTTTTTATAAGTGTTAGAATGAATTGTAAATGAATTTCATAAATGAATGAAATTTATAGAATTATAAACGGTGAAGTTATAAATGGATTTTACAAGCAGTAGGTTTATAAAATTTGTAAAGTTATTTAAAGAATAAATTTGGGTAAAGAAATGAATCTTATAAGTTATTAGATTTATAATTTGGGAAGTTTAAAAGAACGATTTGGTAAACAAATAAATTGTAAGTATTTAACTTATAATATGAACTTTTGGTATATAATTGAGTTATAAGTTGAAAATAGGTTAATAAAGGAGATTTATAAAAGGAAGTTGTTATAAAATAAATAGGAATGGAGTTTATAAACATTGCTTTATAAATCCGCAAACGGCTTATTTTGATAAATAAATTGTTATAACTTATTAATGGAGTTATATTCAAGTTTTAGACAGTGAATAATCCTTTAAAATAAAATGTATAGAAATGATGAAATTGGTTAACGAGGTGTATTCACGTTTTTGAATAGTGCATAATATGTTAAAGAAAATGTTTTGGATGTGATGTTTTAAATAGAATTAAAACGATCTAACTATGTTTTTAAAATGTGTTAAGATTCGAAACCATAGATTTCAACATTCATTGTTGAAATAGACATTTTCGAGAAATAGAAGGAAATTGTGAACTATAACACTGTTGTTATAGTAAATGATTTCCGAAAGGAAATGTTTTATATAGTATTGGGATTTATATATATCTATTTTAGTTTCAAATCCCTATACTAGTGATTTTGGGTTGTCGTAACGATGTTTTACGTTACATTCGTTTTGGCCCAAATAAATATGTTTAAGAGAATGATTTCCTTAAAGAATGAAATATATACTTAATTTCGATTTAAGTATATTGAATATTTTCCAAGTGTTGAAAATAAATAGATTTGGGAATTACTTATTAATAAGTAAGTATGGAATTGTTTTTCCAATGTGAAATGAAACGTTTTTCAGAATTTATCTTTTTGAAGATAAATTGAAAATGAATAATAGAAATCGTGTATTCATAAATATTTTGGAATGTTAATTCACTATGGAATTTATAAATGAAAAGGGGAATTTGTTTAAAAATAAACGTTGATTAGTTTTTGAAGTGTGGGAAGTAGTTTACGGATTTGGAACGTAAATATAAAGTAAATCGTTAAGGATTTATTTAATTGGTTTAAATGAACCATGTTGAAATGGAAGTATTTCCGCGTAAGGAAAATGATTAAAATTTGTTTTCAAAAGTGGTAAAGGTGAAAAGTGATTTGAAAATTGTTTTCAAATGGTTGAAGTGTGAAAATTATATATCTTGTAAAGATATTTTTGGAAAATAAAAAATTTGGAATCTGGTGAGGTTGTGCATATCCATTGATAGTCCAATAACCGACTATCAATATTTACCTTTGAATGGGTATTTGTTGTGATTTGCTTGAATTTGAATGCCACACTTATTTTTAAATAAGCGCTCACTATTCGGGTTAGCCGGGAAAGGACCTTGGGGTCGTATAACCCATTCCGAATATGTGATACGTCGTTATGAATTGCATTTGAAGACCGGTGTTGAAGACCGGATATTTTGAAAAGCGAAAGGACAACTCGTCGATTGTCTTTGCATCGACTGGTCCCCGGTATAGAAACTCCATATGTGATGGGAAGTCCGGTCGTGATTAGTGAATTTCCGGATTGCAAGGACTTCTTTGTAAGTGCCTTCTGTTCTGTTCGATCCCGGAACAGACTTGTATTGATTGTATGTCTAACATTACAAGTTGAGATATAAAGCTGATTTCTTTCAAATATATTTCTGTTGGTGGCAGAAAATTTATTCTCTTAGCTTAATACCCTTCTCTGAGATGTACGAGCTCAGAGGTTATGTAGTTGACGGTTATCAACGATATATTCCCAATCTGGTAATGTGACATGCTGAGTGTTGCTGTGAAATGATCATTTGTTTGATCATTTATCTTTGTGATCATTACTTTGATCATTTGTTGACCCAAAGCATGGCTTTGTACCAAAGTGTGGCTTTATGGACAAGACTTCGTCGGACCTCACACCCCGGAAATGGTCAAAACAGGAAGGATGCAGCAAGGTTATTAGGGGTAGCGCCCTTTAGTGTATGTCATTCCTTCTGGATAGAGGTGGTATCATGGTATGGAGCCCAGATACTTAACCTATGTTGTTGCTCCAAACTTATTACTTTGTGGTTGTTGGAAATCGAGGATCCTCGGATGTAGATCGGTTACGATCGGGGGATGGCATATTCGTGTCAGTAGTTACCCAGTTAGGGGTAACCCGGCCTTGTGTTGGCAGAGATCCGGTTTGGTTCTCGGGACATCATTCCAGAGGCGTTTCCATGTGGCGATGGGAAGTTCCTTGGCCTGACCATTTGTTGGAAATCCAAAGAAACAATACGATCTTGTATGGTTTTAATTGTATAACCTGCCATGGAATGTGGCGGTAACCTGCTATTGAACATGGTAGCTATAGTAGGCATACGATAATGATCGTATGTTGGCTAAGATTTATATCTTTATTTTCGAAATGATTTCCTCTACACTATGCACTAGTAATAATATCAAATGTTATTTTTAATGCGTATTAAGCATCTTTGAGTATCATAAGGTGAAATCTCCTCCGATTCTGCGTTTGCATTGTGTGTGTGTACGGGAGGCCTTATGGTTGTCTCATTTTTAAAAGCATTGCGAATCTATTTTAAAATTATCCTATTCTTTGTTTTAAAGATAAACTGTTTTGAGTTCTCACACCAGTCACATGACTGACTCGAAGTTTATTGTTTTCCTTCCTAAACTCTGGGTGCCCACCAATTTCCACACGGGCAGCCAAGAGTTAGGTTCATCAGGATATTCTGGAATTCAGGAGTTGCTGGAGGCAAGATGGATGGCATGGCGTATTCACTAGTATATAGTATTTCTTTTCCGCTGTTTGTTGTTGTTTGATAGTTGTACACTCTGATGATGCAATGAAATGAAATGTAATGTAATAACTGATATAGTTCTTTGTTTAAAGATTATTCATTTATCTATTATATGTTGTTCCGCTGCGATTGTGAGATTCTGATATTGTTCTGTTGTTTCCTTTCTGTTCGGTTCTATCTTTTCTCTCTTCTTCTTTCTTTTTCTTTTTTTAAAACCCTAAGAATTCGTATTTCCGTTCATCTTGAGTTAGTCAATGGAGATTAGTGTCAATTCAAGGAGTACGGATTTGCGGGTCCTCACATCTGGTATCAGAGCATATGGTTAAGCGACAACCATGACTCTGTTGGGTATTACTCATTAGAGATAGAGTCAGTAGTGCTCAAGAATAAGTTTGAGTGTAATAATAGCTATGAGAGCATATTTGTTAGTGAATATAAAATTGTTTTGTATTGTGTTGACTTATCGGTTGACTGTTTATAGATTCCGGTCGATGTGGTCTAGCTAACTATCGTAGATAGGGATTTCTAAACTCTTAAACAAGATAAACCGACACGATATTGTTTTAAATTGGGTAAATGAAATAATTTTACCTTGAGTATATTTTATATATAAAGGAATAATTTTTTAGAATTATTAAAGTGTATGTAAGTCGATTGTTTGGTTGTTGAAAATGTAAGAATATATATATATATAAGTTAATTAAAAGATGTTTGAATAATCTAAATTAAGGAATAATTGTATAAGCAAAAGAATTATAAGAATTGAATTATAATTAAAGTGATTCACAATTGTGAAATAAACTTATATATATATAAGAAGTGAAACTATATGAATATATTTATGAATATGAGTTATAAATAAAAAAATGAATTAAGGGTTAAATAAAATTTACTTTAGAAATGAAATCTGAATTGATTTATAAGTGGGAATTTAAGATAAGTAAAACCAAATAATGTTTAAATGGAGTATAACTTAAGAGATGTTGAATGAAGTTGATTTTGGTATCAAAGTAAATTAATAAAGTGAAGTGATTGATGTAAACTTGAGTTATGTAATGAAATTCAACTTTTGTAATTGAATTGAATGGATTGAATGTAAATCAACTGAATGTAAATAATTGATATGAAATAATGAATGTAAGTGTTAATTCATTAAAATCCAATGTTATTGGAAGTTGAACGATTGAATGAAAATCAATTTAATTAAACCAATTGAAAGCAAAGGAATTTGGTTGTAATTAATATACATTGGTTGATATATGATAATTAGTTGATTGTATAAAAAAAACCCATATGCAATTGAGTTAATGAAATTGAAAGCTAAAGTAATTGAAATCAATTGGAAGTTAAGTGAATCTTAAATAGAATTGAATTTGATTTGGAAGTAAACCAACTTGGATATGAATTAGTGAATATAAACTATATGAAAATGAATGTTAGTAAACACATCCACTGTTAATGAATCAAATGTGATCAAATTGAAAACCTAATTCATTGAATATTAATGAGAATATGAATGAATATTTATTGGTTATGGATGATAGTTGGTTGATAGTTGAATATATTGCTTTTACTGCATTTGCTATATTGGCATATATAGTTATTATGTTGCTATATGTTGTATATCGATACTATTGTTTATATACATGTTTCTCATCTGTTTGTTGAGTGTTTAGTAGGTGCGGATCGCATTTTCTTCGCATTTGGAGCTCGCTTTCGTGCTATATTAGCCGTATATGCTCGCTAATAAAAATATAAGGTACATATCTCGGATTAAATATCGTACTTTTACACTTTTTTCCCTGCGGGATGCCTCATCACTTGATGAGATGTATATTTGTGATATATACACTGTCATTTTTTTCGGATCGAGCCACGCAAAGAAGACTATGGCGAATTTTTCCGAAAATTTTAGGTGTTAGAATATTTTTGAGAAAAATTGAAAAAATTTGTGAAAACTATAAATTTGATTTGGAATTGAAAGTTAAACAATAGTAGTTGTTTTTGAAAAGATAACTAAGTGTGATTTGAAAACTTAGTAAAGATTTTGTAAGAAGTTTAACTATGGATTTATGGAAAGTTAATAGATTCTCTAACTTTTCTTACTTGGTAATTTCGAGGACGAAATTCTTTTAAGGGGGGAAGTTTGTAACGACCCAGAATTTCTATTAATTAAAATTTGTATATTTAATTAATTTTAAATATTAATAAGTGAGATTTATAAGTCGAATAAATTTTATTTCGAATAATTGGATTTAATTGGATAATTAAATCGATAAATTAATATGTTAAAATACATAAATAATTGAAAATTGGGTTTAATATGATTGAAAATGATTTGTAAAATTTTATTTTATCATGTTGGAGTTAGGACGATATTATAGAACTTTTAAAATTGAATTTTAAGTTAATTTGTGAAAATTGAATATTTTAATATTTAAATCGACTAGTGAAATTAGCCATTTTTTGAACAGTCTTAGAATTGGACGAAACTTGTTCCATTGGATCCATAATAGTTTGTCATTATCGGATTTCAATTTTCGTAGCAATTGGAGTTTTCGTTTGACCGGGGCAGCTCGAAACGCATCGAAATTGTTTTAATATTAATTTGGCGAGTTAAAATAGCCATTTTTCAAACAGTCTCGGACTTCGATGAAACCAGTTCATCCGATCCGTAATGTGATATTATTGTATGGTTTCAAATTTCGTGTCAATCGGATCTACCGTTTGTCCAGGGCAAGCTAAAACGCCTAGAAATTTGATTTACCGATTTAATTTTAATTCGATCGTTTATTACCATAACTCGCATAGATGACCGAATTAGCTCCCGAAACACGTTCCATTGTGTTCGGAACGCGGGGTAAACCTTAGAAACGCCAACCGGCACCCTTCGTTTGGAGTTCGGAAAATCCGGGATGAATAGTTTTGCGAAATTTTCTATAAAAGCCCTTAAAATTTCACATTTGCAAAGAGAAAACAACCCTAGGGTTTTCATCTGCAGGCCGCCACCCCCTTATCATCAATGGCCGAAATCTTCCTATCTCCTCCCTCTCTTTTCTTCAAATCCGTTCATCAATTCAAGAAACGTTCAACATGAAAGTTGTAGAGCACTCTGAGTTCTTTAAGTTCAACGGTTATGATCGTTTTTGGTCAAACGGATCAACGACAACATGGAGATGAACGTGTGTCGTTCATGGGCCGAGCTCAGCAAAGTTGCAGCCGAGTGTAGAGAATGGGTTGACGCTTGAAATGGTGGAGCTTGATCGGCTTGGAAGTGATGGATTTGGTGGCGGCAATTAGGGTTGAACGATGGAAATTGGGTGCGGCTGCGTTCAAATACGAGGAAGAAGGGGTTTTGCGTTCTGCGGCCACGATGAAGCAATGTGAAATCACATGGCTGAGATTATTTAGGTTTAGAAAAAAATATAAAATTATGTTGTAAATTTATATATATAAATTCGTGTAACTTTAAAAATTCGTATCTTTTTCATACGAGGTCGAAAATGCACGAAACAAGTTGCATTGGGTTCGTATGGACGAGCACTACGCTATGGAATTGGATTGGAGTCGTTTGGAGCTAGCGAAAATTTCGGGTAAAATTAAACGCGCGTTTAATTTTATTCGAAATAAAAGCTGAAAACGTAATTGAAATCATTGTGAAAACTTCTCACTCAATCGAATCGGTTTCGATTTTAATTTTAAATAGTTATATTTAAAATTCTTGAATGTATGTTTGAATGATGATTGCTATCTATTGATAGTTAAAATAGACATTATACGCCGTTAGTAAACATATGTTATTTATTAAAAACATATACCGCGAATATTTCACAGTACAGTGAAATTGGTATTATTTATGTACTTGGAGTTGATTTCCTGCATTATATAGAGGATGAGACCCTATTGCGCCGTCTATTAAGCGGATAATATTTTAAATCCCATATACCGCGATAGTTCCGTACTGGAACGGAATTGGTATTGTGCTAACATCTTTGGATGCAGGAAAACAGGTTGGAGGGATCCACCTGGATTCCTCAACAGTATTTATTTGATTTCAGATATTTTGATATTCGATTGTTTATCATATCGATATATGATGTCGTTGTTGTCGTGATTGACTATTTGGTGTGTAGCATCATTGGGCCTATTTTGGAATTTTAAAAGGATTTTAAAGTGATTTTTTGAAAGTATACGTTATAAAATATTTTTGGAATTGATTCATTTTAAATAAATAAACGTTATAATGTTAATGTTATAAAAATAATGATTTTTGAGAAATATAGTTAAAAGTTGATTTTTGAAAATACGGGGTTAATGATTTTATAAAATAGTTTAAATTGGGATTTTTGATTTTTGAATTTATTATAAAAAGTTCAAATATAGGATTTATGAAATTTGATTATTTTATAAATCAAAGATGTAACGACCTAGAATTTTTAACAATTTAATTTGGAAATATTTAATTAATTTTAAATATTTGAATGATAGTCTGACTTGAATTTCAAATTATCGGAATGAATTGGCGATTAAATTATGAAATTTAATCTATAGAAAGTTGAATAAAAATTTGAATCTTCAGCTTAAAGCTGATTAAAAATATTTCAAAGGCTTGTAAAATTCATATTGATAGTATTGAAGGTAATAGAAGCTTCAGAATTGAATAATACAGTTATTTGTTCAGTTTTGAAATTTTATCGTTTGAATCGATATTTAAAAATAGCCTTCCGAGGCACAGTCTTGGAATTCGACGAAACCTGTTCCATTAGGTCCGTAATATTGAATTATTACCGGGTTTCAATTTTCATAGCATTTGGATTTGTTGTGTGAGCGTACGACGTATAAACGCGTTGAAATTTTAAAACGAATTCAATTTAAAATTTAGATTTAAATTTGCAACATCAGCACGTTCTTCCTTAAATCACGCCTAAAATTACGCCAAGAATCACGGAAAATATTGTGCAAGGTATGGCCGAAGACGAATTTTTGAAGATTCGATGTGACAACCCGCCTTTGTCAAACCCAGAAAGACGTTTCATCATTAAGAAAGAAAGGGATAGAAATAGAAAAGAATAGAAAGAAAGAACAACAACATCAGAATCTCACAGCAGAATGGAACAAAATATAATACATCACATATCTATTACATAGTTATACATACATCAGAGTCGTACAATATCATATAACAGGACTGTCATATACATACATGACCATACATACATCCAAAATACAGCATTACTAACTACACAGCGGAACTATATATATATATACATACGTCTGGTCTTCTCCCTAAAATAGCTCTTCCAGAAAATCAACACTCCCACATACCTATCACTTGGCTACTCGTAAAAAATTTGAGTACCTAAGAGTTTATGAAAACACAAAATATAAACTCCGGGTCAGACATGGGTCTGGTATGAGTAAACAGGTTAAAGTTGCTTAACTTTGAAAATCATTTGAAAATAAAGGTATCACGTAAGACTCCCCACAAATAAATACGGGTAAGTTTTTACCTTACGCTAACCAAAACATTTTATAGGAAATTCTGTGATATTATAATAGTGTCTAGGGTTTTCAAGTAAATAGAAAATAGCCGAAATTGTTACATCTATTAAATTCCAGCTACTAGCCACGAAAGTGGGTAATATAAATCAAAACCGTAGGGTCTCGTAGGGTAAATGGATTTCCAACAATGGCAGGGCTACTGGGGTACCGCCCGTCACAGTACGGGGCCTAGATCACCGTACTGAGGATTACTCCCTTCATCCCCTGCAACACAAGGCCGGAACCATTCCTTACTGAACAGTCCCGAACAAGATAACCCCGCAGTTGTGGCCAACAACTGCTCACAAAGCCGAAATAAAAAGGGACATCTAGACAGGGGAAAATCTTATCCTGCTTGGGCATGGCCCACCTAACCTTGCCGCATCTCCCCTATTTTAGCCATTCCCGGTTGATGAGGCTTGAGGCTACGATTACCTTTATTGAACATTATTCTTAGAATGCTCATCGTCCGCCTGACGATGTGTTGTAAGCATTCAATCCATACAAGTTCGTTCCGGGTTCGAACGAAACCGAAGGCATTATCTCGTTACACTCATTTTGGAATCACCCTCAGAGTTAACGACGATAACCCTTGCATTCTGAAACTCCATCTTGATCTCCATTTGATAAGTTACGACCTATCGTTTAATTTGGATCGATGTGGTTTTCGGAGAATCAAAATTGATTCTTTCGATCCCGGTCTCATCGGATCCAAACGCTATTTTAAGGGCCAAGTTGTCTATTTAACTTAACAGTTTAATTAAATATCAGAAATTAACATAACAGATATATCAGATAAATCATATACAGTTATCACATATATCCATAATATATCATAACATATCACAGTAAAATCATCACAGATATCACAATCAATCAACATGATTATCAATGCCTACCAAACAGTTTAGCTTTACTTAACCAAATTATTTGTCCAAGAATAAACTATTTTATCCTGTTTAATTAATTACTGATTTATTAGCTTATTAATGATCAATTTATTAATTAGTTAATCATTAATAATTAATTTATTAATCATCTCATCTTAAATTAATTATTTAAACTAATTAACTTTTATTCATTTACTATTACTCAATTAATTAGTTGATTCTTAATTATTAACTATTAAATAATTAACTTAAAAATTAATTATAAACTACTTTAATTAACCAATTATTATTAATTTAATTAATTAATAAATCTTTAATTAATCACTTAAGTTATTTGTTAATTAACTTTTAAGTGATATGCAATCATTCCTTAAGATTTAACTTGATTTAACATGTAATTACATTTTAATTTCAAATCTCAATTAAAAATTCAAATATAAATTAATCAACCTTCTAGCTACTAACTGCTACTTACATATTCCTTACATATCTACCTAAATCAACCTTTAATTAAAATACTAACTTAATTAATTAACATTTGTTTAATTAACTTAGCTATAAACCTGTACAAAAATCATTACCAGACCTTTTGAAAGCACCGAGACGCATCGTAACTTACTCGAGAAAAACTCGAGTTTCCTCGTCGCTCTCCCGTGTTGCTCTCCCCTTCCCTTTCTTCTTCTCTCCAGTTCTTCTTCTCTTTTTTTTTAAAGTTAAGTTGTAAACGTTTAGCTGTAGCTACTCTCGCACGCGACTCGGAGGAAACACAGGAATACTCGAAGCATCCTCACCAATGTCTCGAGCACGCGCACCACTCACGGATCCTCGAACCCCACTTCGCCACCGTGCACGTGCACGGTGGCTCACCTTGCCTGCGGCGACTCTCTACAGTCCCCACACACCACAAATGATCCACTTAAGCGAATTCGAAGCCCAAAATTCAATTACAAGTCAAAATGAAAAATTTGACCTGTAGCACAAACATACGAAAACATCACTGATGAACGAATCACGCGTGCAGCCACCACACATCACTGGAGGTGATGAAAATTCACCAGGACGTCGCCTACACCTCCACCTAGCTCCTCCAAAAATCGTACTACACTCGGTTGCCTATTGTAACCGAAATCTATTTTTTTTACAGAGCTTTGAAAAATATGGGCTTAAACCCTATTTGTGATTCAAACTCAAAACACTTGCATTCGAAAAATAATTTGACATTTTTCTTGAGTTAATTTATCTTCAAGCTTGCTTCATAAAAAATTTCAACAGTTAAAATTAATTGAAGCAACAGAAATTGACACAAATGTAATTTTTATTCATACTCAAACTGTACCTTAAACACTCACTTAAAAATCATAGTTTGTATACTAAAAATCCTAACTTTGTGTGTATAATCAAGATATGTGATCGAATTCACAAATTAAAATATTCGAATTTTAGCTTTAATTTCTTGTTGCCTGTAACTTGAATAACAGTTCCTATGTTTTACCGTTATACTTCAAATAAATTCCCAAGCTTTGTTTAAAGTTAAACAATCTTAACTAACTTAAATCTCTAGGTTTTAAATGATTTAGGTGGATAAGTATTAATATTCTTTGCACCTCTTTGCTCAGAAGCTTAACTCAAAGCTTTCAATGCACAAAAATAGATACAGGTCCTCTGATAAACAATATAAAGCAACACAAACTTCAGGATCTAAATATCATGATAAAATTTCAAGAAAGGTAAGTTTACTCACTTTAATTCAAATCAAACAGAGCTCTTTAGTTCCCAGATAAACACAGACTTGTTAATTTGCTTCCAAGACTTCCAGCTTGCTTGTATTTTGCTCAGGTTGATAGTTTACAGTTTGAATCTCTTTTTTTCTTCTTCTTTTTAGTTTAAGTTGTGTTCAGTGTTAATGGATAAACTGAAAGTTATAGGTGAATATATATATATATATATATATATATATATATATGTTTGAACACAAACAAGTGATATGTAACGACCCAGAATTTTTGTTAATTAAAATTTGAATATTTAATTTATTTTAAATATTAATAAGTGAATTTATAAGTCGAATAAATTTTTATTTGAATTATTGGATTTAATTGGATAATTAAATCGATAATTTAATACGTTAAATTATGGAAATAATTGAAAATTGAGTTAAATATGATTGAAAATGATTTGTAAAATTTTATTTTATCATATGGGAGTTAGAATGATATTTTAGAACTTTTAAAATCGATTTAGAAGTTAATTTGTGAAAATTGAATATTTTAATATTTAAATCGACTAGTGAAAATAGCCAATTTTTGAACAGTCTCAGCATTGAACGAAACCAGTTCCATTTGATCCGTAATAGTTAGTTATTACCGGATTTCAATTTTCGTGTCAATCGGAGCAATCGTTTGATCGTGGCAGCTCGAAACGCATCGATTTATTTTTAATTTTAATTTGGCGAGTTAAAATAGCCATTTTTCAAAAAGTCTCGGATTTCGACGAAACCAGTTTCATCGGATCCGTAATGTGATATTATTGTAAGATTTCAAATTTCAAGTCAATTGGATTTACCGTTTGTCCGGCACAAATTAAAACGCCTAGAAATCGACTTAAATCGGTTTAATTCAAATTGAGCGTTTACAGCCATAACTCGCGCAGATGTCTGAATTAGCTTCCGAAACCTATTCCATTGTGTCCGGAACGCGGGATAAACCCTAGGAACGTCAGTTTCGGCGCGTAGATCGGAGTTCGGAATTTTCGGATGAATAGTGTTCGATTTTTCTTTATAAATAACACCCACCTCCTTCATAATTTAGAAAAATCATTCTAAACCCTAACCCTAATATCATAGCCGCCACCCTTGCAATGTATGGCCAGAAATTCATGATCTTCATCCCTCAATCTCTCTCAATCCAGCAAGAATTAGCTAAAGTTGTTAACTACAACATTGAAGATCATGAAGAGAGCTTTCAATCCATACGGATATGATCGTAAATGGAGCATCGTAGGGGGAGAAAAAGGGGGCCGACCGTGCTAAGTCACGCACGCATTTCCAGGTGCAATAGCAGGCCGAGCTTGCTCTGGTTGAGGCCGAGCATATGGGGGGTCGAGAGCTTCGTGATGGTGGTAGTAAGATCGAGTATCGTTGAGAGATGGAGTTGCAATAATTAACCCTAATTATGGATTGGTGGGTTCGGCCTTGCGTGAATCACCTGGAGGCGTGCGTGAAGAAGAGAGGAAGGAGGGAACGTGCGGCCTGATGTTGCTGGGGGATTGATCTATGGCCAGGATTAACTTAGGTTTATAAAATTTTAATTTAAGTTATAAATTTGTGTATATAAATCGTGTACAAACTTCATAAATTCATAACTTTTTCATACGAGGTCGAAAACGCGCGAAACCAGTTGCGTTGGAATCGTATGGACGAGTACTACGTGATGGAGTTGGTTTGGAGTCGTTTGGAGTTAGTGAGAATTTTGGGTAAAATTAAACGCGCGTTTAATTTTATTCGAAATAAAAGCTGAAAACGAAAATAAATCAAGGTGAGAACTTCTCACTCAATCGAATCAGTTTCGATTTTATTTGAAATAGTTAGATTTAAAATATTTGAATGCATGTTTGAATGTTGATTGATATCTATTGTTTGTTAAAATAGACATTATACGCCGTTAGTAAGCGGATGTTATTTATTAAAAACATATACCGCGAATATTTCATAAACAGTGAAATTGGTATTATATATAATAGCAATATATATATATTGGCATATGTATATATTGGAGTTATTGATTTCCCGCATTTATTTGTTTAGCGGATGAGACCCTATTACGCCGTTATTAAGCGGATAATATTTAATAAGAACATATACCGCGATAATTTCGTACTGGAACGAAATTGGTATTGTGCTAATGTTTGTGGATGCAGGAAAACAGGTTGGAGGGATCCAACTGGATTCCTCAACAGTTTTTATTTGATTTCAGATATTTTGATATTTGATTGATTATCATATTGATATATGATATCGTTGTAGTCGTGATTGACTATTTGGTGTGTAGCATCATTGGACCCAGATTTTGGGATTTTAAAATGATTTTAAAGTGATTTTAGAAAGTATACGTTTTATAAAATAATTTTGGAATTGATCCATTTTAAATAAATAAACGTTATAATTTTTTAATGTTATAAAAATTATGATTTTTGTGAAATACAGTTAAAAACTGATTTTTGAGAATATGATGCTAACGATTTTATAAAATAGTTTAATCGGGATTTTAGAATTTTTGTGAACAGTTTAAATATAGGATTTATAAAATTTAATTATTTTATGAATCAAAAGAATGAAGTTTTTAAAGGAATTTAAGACGTTTAAAAAGAATAATATGAATTGATTTATATAAGAGATTTATAAATGGATATTTATAAATTGAAATGTTGAAATTATAAAACGAGTTTTTATAAGTGTTTGAATGAAGTGAAAATGAATTTCATTAAAGAATGAAATTTATAGAATTATAAATGGTGAAGTTATAAATGAAATTTATAAATAGTAAGAATTATAAATTTGTGAAGTTATTTGAAGAATAGATTTGGTTAAATAAATGAATCTTATAAGTTATAAGATTTATGGGTTGGAAAGTCTTTAGAGGAACGATTTTGTAAAATAATCGTTTTATAAGTATTTAACTTATAATATGAACTTTTAGTTTATAATTAAGTTATAAACTGGAATAGGTTAATAAAGGAATTTATAAAAAGGAAGTTTTTATAAATAAATAGAAATGGAATTTATAAACGTTGTTTTATAAATTTGCAAATGATTTATTTTGACAAGAAAATTTGTTGAAACCTATAAATGGAGTTATATTCACATTTTTGAATAGTGAATAATCCTTTGAATTAAAATGAATAAAAGGATGAAATTTGTTAACAAAGTATATTCACGTTTTTGAATAGTGAATAACACGTTAAAGAAATTGTTTTGGATTTGGATGTTTTAAATAGAATTAAAACGATCAAACAATGTTTTAAAATGTGTTGAGATTCGAAACCATAGATTTCAACATTAATTGTTGAAATAGACGTTTTCGAGAAATGAAAAGGAAATAGTGGACTATAACACTGTTGTTATAGTAAATGATTTCCGAAAGGAAATGTTTTGTATAGTATTGGGATTTATATATCTATTTAAACTTCGAATCCCTATACTGGTGATTTTGGGTTGTCGTAACGATGTTTTACGTAACATTCGTTTTGGCCCAAATAAATATGTTTAAGAGAATGATTTCCTTAAAGAATGAAATATATACTTATTTTTGATTTAAGTATATTGAATATTTTCCAAGTGTTGAAAATAAATAAAATTTGTGAATTACTTATGAATAAATAAGTATGGAAATGTTTTCCAATATAAAATGAATATTTTGAGAATTTATCTTTTTGAAGATAAATTGAAAAGGAAAATTGAAATGAATAATCGAAATCGAATATTCATTGATATTTTGGAATTATAAATTCACTAAGGAATTTATAAAGAAAGTGGAATTTGTTTAAAAATAAATATTGATTTATTTTTGAAGTATGAAATTATATATCCAGTGAAGATATTTTGTGAAATAAATAATTTGGAAAATTATTTGGAAACTGGTGATGTGTGCATATCCATTGATAGTTCAATAACCGACTATCAATATTTCCCTTCGAATGGGTATTTGATGTGATTTGTTTGAATTTGAATGCCACACTTATTTTTAAATAAGCGCTCACTATTCGGGTTAACCGGGAAAGGACCATGGGGTCGTATAACCCATTCCGAATATGTGATACGTCGTTATAATTGCATTGAAGATCGGTGTTGAAGACCCGGTATTTGCGAAAGCGATAGGATGACCTGTCGATTGTCTCTGCACTGAGTTGCAGCGGCATAGAGACTCCCTAAGTGATGGGAAATCCGATCAGGATTGTGAATATCCGGATTGCAAGGACTTCTTTGTAAGTGCCTTCGGTTTTGTTCGAGCCCGGAACAGACTTGTATGGATTGTGTGTCTGACATTACAAATTGAGATATAAAGCCGATTTCTTTCAAATATATTTCTGTTGGTGGCGAAGAATTTATTCTTTTAGCTTAACACCCTTCTCTGAGACGTACGAGCTCAGAGGTTATATAGTTGAAGTTATCAGCGATATATTCCCAATTTGGTAATGTGACATGCTGAGTGTTGCTGTAAATGATCATTGTGTTGATTATTGTGATAGGATCATTTATTTGATCGTCTATCTTGGTGATCATTGTGTTGATCATTTGTTGACCCAAAGCATGGCTTTTGTATAAAGTATGTTTTTGTGGACGTGACTTCGTCGAGCCTCACACCCCGGAAATGGTCAAAACAGGAAAGATGCGGCAAGGTTATGAGGGGTAGCACCCTTTAAGGTATGTACATTTCCTTCTGGATGGAGGTGGTATCATGGTATGGAGCCCAGATATTTAACCTATGTGGTTACTACGAATTTATTACTTTGTGGTTGTTGGTTATCGGGATCCCGTGAGAAAGGTCGTTTACGATCGGGGAATGGCGTGCTCGTGTCAGTAGTTACCCAGTTAGGGGTAACCCGGCCTTGTGTTGGCAGAGTTCCGGTTTGGTTCTCGGGGATGTCTTTCCAGAGGCATTCTCATGTGGCAATGGGAAGTTCCTTGGCCTGACCATTTGTTGGAAATCCAATTCCCAATACGAAACTTGTACGGTATTAGTTGTAGAACCTGCCATTCACTTATGGTGGTCACCACTGTTTGGATGGTAGCTATAGTAGGCATAGTTCGAAATGTCTATGTTGGCTAAGATTTATATTCTACTTTCGAAATGATTTTCCCTACACTATACACTAATAATAATATGAAATGTTCTTTTAATGCGTATCAAGCATCTTTGACTATCATAAGGAGAAATTTCCTCCGATTCTGCGTTTGCATTGTGTGTGTGTGCGGGAGGCCTTGTGGTAGTCTCATTTTTAAAAAGCATTGCGAATTGACTTTAAAAATATTCCTCTATTTCATTTTCAAAGTTAAATAAACTGTTTTGAGTTCTCACACCAGTCTCATGACTGACTTGGAGTTTATTGTTTTCCTTCCTAAACTCTGGGTGCCCACCAATTTCCACACGGGCAGTCAAGAGTTAAGGTTTATCAGGATGTTCAGGATATTCAGGAATTGCTGGAGGCAAGATGGATGGCATGGCGTATTACTAGTTTATATAGTATTTCTTTTTCCGCTGTTTGTTTGATGTTGTATACTCTGATGATATGATATGATGATGTAATGAAATGTATAAAATGTAATAACTGATATAGTTCTTTGTTTAAAGATTATTCATTTATTATTATATGTTGTTCCGCTGCGAATTGTGAGATTCTGATGTTGTCCTGTTGTTTTCTGTTCCGTTCTATGTTTTCAAAATGTTCTCTATTCTCTTTTTCTTTCCCCTCCATCTTCTATTTTCTCTAATATCTATTTTCTTTTCCCTCCATCTTCTATCTTTTTCTCTCTTTTTTTCTCTTCTTTTCTAAATTTCTTTTTCTTAAACCCATAACTATTCGGTTTTTCGGCAACGAAAAATCCCAAACGTTACATTTGGTATCAGAGCTTATGGTTAAGCGACAACCATGGTTCTGTTGGGTATAATTCATTAGAGATAAAGTCAGCAGTACTCTAGAATGAATTTGAGAGTAATAATAGCTATGAGAGCGTATTTGTTAGTGAATATAAAATTGTTTTATATTGTGATGATTGGTTTATTGAGTGGCATATGAACTTTCGTCAGCGCGGTCTGTCAAACTATGCCGAAGGGGTTTCTAAACACTTGAATAAAACAATTCGACACAGTATTGATCTTTAAATTGGGTAAATGAAATAATTTTACCTTGAGTATATTTTATATATAAAGGAATAATTTTTCAAAATTATTAAAGTGTATATAAGTTGATTGGTTAGTTGTTTGAATAATCTAAATTGAAGAATAATTGTATAAGCAAAAAGAATTATAAGAATTGGATTATAATTAAAGTAATTTACAATTGTGAAATAAACTTATATATATAAGAAGTGAAACTATATGAATAAATTTATAAATGAGTTGTAAATAAGAATGAATTTGAAGTTAAATGGAAATTTACTTTAGAAATGAAATATAACTTAAGTGATATGGAATGAAGTTGATATTAGTATCAAAGTAAATTAATAAAGTTAAGTGGTGGATGTGAACTTGAGTTATATAAATGAAATTCAACTTTTGTAATAGAATTGAATTGAATGAATGGATTGAATATTAATCAATAAAATGTAAATTTAAGTTGATATGAAATATGAATTTAAGTGTTAATTCATTAAAATCTAATGTTATTAGAAAGTTGAATAATTGAATGAAAATCAATTAAATTGAACCAATTGAAAGTGATGGTGTTAAAACCAAATTGAATGAATATATGCAAAGTGATTTTGTTGTTATATGATTGTTAGTTGATTGTATATAATTCATTAAGTGTTAATGAAATTGGTTTAATAAAATTGGAAGCTAAAGTAATTGGAATTCAATTGGAAGTTAAGTGAATCTTAAATAGAATTGAATTTGATTTGGAAGTGAACCAACTTGAATATGAATTAGTGAATATAAACTAATTTAAAATGAATGTTAGTGAACCCAATGTAAATGAATCAAATGTGATTAAATTGAAAACCAATTCATTGAATATTAATGAGAATATGAATGAATATTTATTTGTTATGGATGATAGTTGGTTGATGGTTGAATATATTGCTTTTCATACATTTGCTATGTTGGCATATATAGTTATTATGTTGCTATATGTTGTATATTGAGATTATTATCTATATGCATGATTCTCATGTTGTTTGTTGAGTAATTAGTAGGTGCGGATCGCGTTTGCTTCGCATTTGGAGCTCGCTTTCGCGCTATATTAGCCATATATGCTTGCTAATAAAATATAAGGTACATATCTCGGATTAAATACCGTACTTTTACACTTTTTTCCCTTCGGGATGCCTCATTACTTGATGAGATGTATATTTGTGATATATATACTGTCATTTTTTTCGGATCGAGCCGCGCAAAGGAGACTATGGCGAATTTTTCCGAAAATTTAAGGCGTTAGAAAAATTTGAGAAAATTGGGAAAATTTTGAAAACTTAAACTTTGATTTTGGAATTGAAAGTTAAACAATAGTAGTTGTTTTTGAAAAGATAACTAAGTATGATTTGGAAAACTTAGTAAAGTTATTGTAAGAAGTTTGACTATGGATTTTGGAAAATTAATAAATTCTATAACTTTTCTTACTAGTTAATTTCGAGGACGAAATTCTTTTAAGGGGGGAAGATTGTAACGACCCAGAATTTTTGTTAATTAAAATTTGAATATTTAATTTATTTTAAATATTAATAAGTGAATTTATAAGTCGAATAAATTTTTATTTGAATTATTGGATTTAATTGGATAATTAAATCGATAATTTAATACGTTAAATTATGGAAATAATTGAAAATTGAGTTAAATATGATTGAAAATGATTTGTAAAATTTTATTTTATCATATGGGAGTTAGAATGATATTTTAGAACTTTTAAAATCGATTTAGAAGTTAATTTGTGAAAATTGAATATTTTAATATTTAAATCGACTAGTGAAAATAGCCAATTTTTGAACAGTCTCAGAATTGAACGAAACCAGTTCCATTGGATCCGTAATAGTTAGTTATTACCGGATTTCAATTTTCGTGTCAATCGGAGCTATCGTTTGATCGTGGCAGCTCGAAATGCATCGATTTATTTTTAATCTTAATTTGGCGAGTTAAAATAGCCATTTTTCAAAAAGTCTCGGTTTTCGACGAAACTAGTTTCATCGGATCCGTAATGTGATATTATTGTAAGATTTCAAATTTCAAGTCAATTGGATTTACCGTTTGTCCGGTACAAATTAAAACGCCTAGAAATCGACTTAAATCGGTTTAATTCAAATTGAGCGTTTACAGCCATAACTCGCACAGATGTCCGAATTAGCTTCCGAAACCTGTTCCATTGTGTCCGGAACGCGGGATAAATCCTAGGAACGTCAGTTTCGGCACGTAAATCGGAGTTCGGAATTTCTGGATGAATAGTGTTCGATTTTTCTTTATAAATAGCACCCACCTCCTTCATAATTTAGAAAAATCATTCCAAACCCTAACCCTAATATCATAGCCGCCACCCTTGCAATGTATGGCCAGAAATTCATGATCTTCATCCCTCAATCTCTCTCAATCCAGCAAGAATTAGCCAAAGTTGTTAACTACAACATTGAAGATCATGAAGAGAGCTTTCAATCCATACGGATATGATCGTAAATGGAGCATCGTAGGGGGAGAAAAAGGGGGCCGACCGTGCTAAGTCACACACGCATTTCCAGGTGCAATAGCAGGCCGAGCTTGCTCTGGTTGAGGCCGAGCATAGGGGGGGTCGAGAGCTTCGTGATGGTGGTAGTAAGATCGAGTATCGTTGAGAGATGGAGTTGCAATAATTAACCCTAATTATGGATTGGTGGGTTCGGCCTTGCGTGAATCACCTGGAGGCGTGCGTGAAGAAGAGAGGAAGGAGGGAACGTGCGGCCTGATGTTGCTGGGGGATTGATCTATGGCCAGGATTAACTTAGGTTTATAAAATTTTAATTTAAGTTATAAATTTGTGTATATAAATCGTGTACAAACTTCATAAATTCATAACTTTTTCATACGAGGTCGAAAACGCGCGAAACCAGTTGCGTTGGAATCGTATGGACGAGCACTACGCGATGGAGTTGGTTTGGAGTCGTTTGGAGTTAGTGAGAATTTCGGGTAAAATTAAACGCGCGTTTAATTTTATTCGAAATAAAAGCTGAAAACGAAAATAAATCAAGGTAAGAACTTCTCACTCAATCGAATCAGTTTCGATTTTATTTTAAATAGTTAGATTTAAAATATTTGAATGCATGTTTGAATGTTGATTGATATCTATTGTTTGTTAAAATAGACATTATACGCCGTTAGTAAGCGGATGTTATTTATTAAAAACATATACCGCGAATATTTCATAAACAGTGAAATTGGTATTATATATAATAGCAATATATATATATATTGGCATATGTATATATTGGAGTTATTGATTTCCCGCATTTATTTGTTTAGCGGATGAGACCCTATTACGCCTTTATTAAGCGGATAATATTTAATAAGAACATATACCGCGATAATTTCGTACTGGAACGAAATTGGTATTGTGCTAATGTTTGTGGATGCAGGAAAACAGGTTGGAGGGATCCAACTGGATTCCTCAACAGTTTTTATTTGATTTCAGTTGATATTTGATTGATTATCATATTGATATATGATATCGTTGTAGTCGTGATTGACTATTTGGTGTGTAGCATCATTGGACCCAGATTTTGGGATTTTAAAATGATTTTTAAAGTGATTTTAGAAAGTATACGTTTTATAAAATAATTTTGGAATTGATCCATTTTAAATAAATAAACGTTATAATTTTTTAATGTTATAAAAATTATGATTTTTGTGAAATACAGTTAAAAACTGATTTTTGAGAATATGATGCTAACGATTTTATAAAATAGTTTAATCGGGATTTTAGAATTTTTGTGAACAGTTTAAATATAGGATTTATAAAATATAATTATTTTATGAATCAAAAGAATGAAGTTTTTAAAGGAATTTAAGACGTTTAAAAAGAATAATATGAATTGATTTATATAAGAGATTTATAAATGGATATTTATAAATTGAAATATTGAAATTATAAAGCGAGTTTTTATAAGTGTTTGAATGAAGTGAAAATGAATTTCATTAAAGAATGAAATTTATAGAATTATAAATGGTGAAGTTATAAATGAAATTTATAAATAGTAAGAATTATAAATTTGTGAAGTTATTTGAAGAATAGATTTGGTTAAATAAATGAATCTTATAAGTTATAAGCTTTATGGGTTGGAAAGTCTTTAGAGGAACGATTTTGTAAAATAATCGTTTTATAAGTATTTAACTTATAATATGAACTTTTAGTTTATAATTAAGTTATAAACTGGAATAGGTTAATAAAGGAATTTATAAAAAGGAAGTTTTTATAAATAAATAGAAATGGAATTTATAAACGTTGTTTTATAAATTTGCAAATGATTTATTTTGACAAGAAAATTTGTTGAAACCTATAAATGGAGTTATATTCACATTTTTGAATAGTGAATAATCCTTTGAATTAAAATGAATAAAAGGATGAAATTTGTTAACAAAGTATATTCACGTTTTTGAATAGTGAATAACACGTTAAAGAAATTGTTTTGGATTTGGATGTTTTAAATAGAATTAAAACGATCGAACAATGTTTTAAAATGTGTTGAGATTCGAAACCATAGATTTCAACATTAATTGTTGAAATAGACGTTTTCGAGAAATGAAAAGGAAATAGTGGACTATAACACTGTTGTTATAGTAAATGATTTCCGAAAGGAAATGTTTTGTATAGTATTGGGATTTATATATCTATTTAAACTTCGAATCCCTATACTGGTGATTTTGGGTTGTCGTAACGATGTTTTACGTAACATTCGTTTTGGCCCAAATAAATATGTTTAAGAGAATGATTTCCTTAAAGAATGAAATATATACTTATTTTTGATTTAAGTATATTGAATATTTTCCAAGTGTTGAAAATAAATAAAATTTGTGAATTACTTATGAATAAATAAGTATGGAAATGTTTTCCAATATAAAATGAATATTTTGAGAATTTATCTTTTTGAAGATAAATTGAAAAGGAAAATTGAAATGAATAATTGAAATCGAATATTCATTGATATTTTGGAATTATAAATTCACTAAGGAATTTATAAAGAAAGTGGAATTTGTTTAAAAATAAATATTGATTTATTTTTGAAGTATGAAATTATATATCTAGTGAAGATATTTTGTGAAATAAATAATTTGGAAAATTATTTGGAAACTGGTAATGTGTGCATATCCATTGATAGTTCAATAACCGACTATCAATATTTCCCTTCGAATGGGTATTTGATGTGATTTGTTTGAATTTGAATGCCACACTTATTTTTAAATAAGCGCTCACTATTCGGGTTAACCGGGAAAGGACCATGGGGTCGTATAACCCATTCCGAATATGTGATACGTCGTTATAATTGCATTGAAGATCGGTGTTGAAGACCCGGTATTTGCGAAAGCGATAGGATGACCTGTCGATTGTCCCTGCACTGAGTTGCAGCGGCATAGAGACTCCCTAAGTGATGGGAAATCCGATCAGGATTGTGAATATCCGGATTGCAAGGACTTCTTTGTAAGTGCCTTCGGTTTTGTTCGAGCCCGGAACAGACTTGTATGGATTGTGTGTCTGACATTACAAGTTGAGATATAAAGCCGATTTCTTTCAAATATATTTCTGTTGGTGGCGAAGAATTTATTCTTTTAGGTTAACACCCTTCTCTGAGACGTACGAGCTCAGAGGTTATATAGTTGAAGTTATCAACGATATATTCCCAATTTGGTAATGTGACATGCTGAGTGTTGCTGTAAATGATCATTGTGTTGATTATTGTGATAGGATCGTTTATTTGATCGTCTATCTTGGTGATCATTGTGTTGATCATTTGTTGACCCAAAGCATGGCTTTTGTATAAAGTATGTTTTTGTGGACGTGACTTCGTCGAGCCTCACACCCCGGAAATGGTCAAAACAGGAAAGATGCGGCAAGGTTATGAGGGGTAGCACCCTTTAGGGTATGTACATTTCCTTCTGGATAGAGGTGGTATCATGGTATGGAGCCCAGATATTTAACCTATGTGGTTACTACGAATTTATTACTTTGTGGTTGTTGGTTATCGGGATCCCGTGAGAAAGGTCGTTTACGATCGGGGAATGGCGTGCTCATGTCAGTAGTTACCCAGTTAGGGGTAACCCGGCCTTGTGTTGGCAGAGTTCCGGTTTGGTTCTCGGGGATGTCTTTCCAGAGGCATTCTCATGTGGCAATGGGAAGTTCCTTGGCCTGACCATTTGTTGGAAATCCAATTCCCAATACGAAACTTGTACGGTATTAGTTGTAGAACCTGCCATTCACTTATGGTGGTCACCACTGTTTGGATGGTAGCTATAGTAGGCATAGTTCGAAATGTCTATGTTGGCTAAGATTTATATTCTACTTTCGAAATGATTTTCCCTACACTATACACTAATAATAATATGAAATGTTCTTTTAATGCGTATCAAGCATCTTTGACTATCATAAGGAGAAATCTCCTCCGATTCTGCGTTTGCATTGTGTGTGTGTGTGCGGGAGGCCTTATGGTAGTCTCATTTTTAAAAAGCATTGCGAATTGACTTTAAAAATATTCCTCTATTTCATTTTCAAAGTTAAATAAACTGTTTTGAGTTCTCACACCAGTCTCATGACTGACTTGGAGTTTATTGTTTTCCTTCCTAAACTCTGGGTGCCCACCAATTTCCACACGGGCAGTCAAGAGTTAAGGTTTATCAGGATGTTCAGGATATTCAGGAATTGCTGGAGGCAAGATGGATGGCATGGCGTATTACTAGTTTATACAGTATTTCTTTTTCCGCTGTTTGTTTGATGTTGTATACTCTGATGATATGATATGATGATGTAATGAAATGTATAAAATGTAATAACTGATATAGTTCTTTGTTTAAAGATTATTCATTTATTATTATATGTTGTTCCGCTGCGAATTGTGAGATTCTGATGTTGTTCTGTTGTTTTCTGTTCCGTTCTATGTTTTCAAAATGTTCTCTATTCTCTTTTTCTTTCCCCTCCATTTTCTATTTTCTCTAATTTCTATTTTCTTTTCCTTCCATCTTCTATCTTTTTCTCTCTTTTTTTTCTCTTCTTTTCTAAATTTCTTTTTCTTAAACCCATAACTATTCGGTTTTTCGGCAACGAAAAATCCCAAACGTTACATGATAACTGGCCAGCCACAATGTTTGACCAAACAAGAAATCTTAGTATTAAATTTACTGCAAAATGGAAAGATATTGATCTCGGCTGCATGTACTTGTTTAAACAATATGTTATGCTAATAAATGCTTATGTTATTAATTATGATAGCAAGTAATTAATTGTTATTGACAGTTGCTATTAGTACATAGATATTTATGTTATTTACTTTGTGTTGTACAAGACATTTATCATTATTCTCGGTCAAACCTGTTTAGTAAGATACAGGTTTTTTTTTTTTTTTTTTTTTTTATCTTTGAGTTGAAAACTTGTTTTATTATATTGAAGTGGATTTTGTTCTGCTTATGCCTGAATGTTTCATTTGTTAAGTAACTTACATATATAGGTTATATGTTTCACAAACTTCCTGATATGATTTTATTGTTAATATTTTTGTTTATTTATTTTGTTAGTTATATTTTATATGAAATTGTATACTTGTCCATATGATGTTTTTAACATTTTATTAAGGATGTTGTGTTGTACAATTTGAATGTTGAAGATCATTGTTTGACTAAAAATACTTCTATTTATAAATTGCAAATTATAATTTATATTTTGTATTTTTATGTTACTTTAATTACATTTATAATATATGATTGTGTTTTATACTAATTTTGTATGTTTATATCTATATTGTTTTGCACTTCCTTGTTTATGATTAATATTTCCATGTTTGTTATTTTAAAACTTATCATTTTAAAAACTAAAATTGTATTCATATGTATTTTATTAGATATCAAATAATGAATCTTTGATTTGATTCTATTGAATAGAACCGATTTTGTTGTAAATGGTTTTGAGGTATTTAATTTTAAAATTTTCAAATCAAACTTTCTTTTATGAACATATATAACTGTTAAATATCCAAGATCTCATCAATTTAAATATTGACAAGTTTATATTTAATTTAAATTAGATTAAATATTTATTAAAATATATTGTCAAAATTCCGGGTCGTTACATTCCTCCCCCCTTAAAAGAATTTCGTCCCCGAAATTTAAACAACAGTAAATTCAAAAGCTTTTATATTAACCATCCAAACATACATATCATTCATACAATAACAAACAAACAAACAGTCTATTCTAACAAACAACACTAGTTATCCGAACATAAATCCGGATAAGTACTCCTAAAACTATCGAGAGTTTCCCAGGTACAATCTTTGGGATCCTTACTCCATTGCACCTTAACGAATTTCACCACTTTGTTCCTGAGTTGCTTCTCGTCTCGGTCAACAATCTGAACTGGATTTCTGACCACAGTTAAATTTGGTTCCACTTCCAAATCTTCTTGAATTACCTGTTCCACAACCAGTGAGGGATCATGAACAAATTTCCTCAAATGCAATACATGAAACACATTGTGAATCCCAGACATCCGCTCTGGTAATTCAATCCCGTAGGCCACAGTTCCAATTCTCTCCAACACTCGGAATGGTCCAATGTATCTCGGAGCAAGTTTTCCCGTCTTTCCGAATCTTATAGCACCTTTAATTGGGGAAACTTTAACAAAAACCAAATCTCCGATCTCAAATTCCAGTGGCCTTCGTCTTCTATCTGCATATTTCTTCTGACGATCTTGAGCAGCTTTCATCCTTTTCTTGATAAGCTCAACCATCGCAGAAGCTTCACGAATAAGATCGGGCCCGAGCACAAGACGATCCTTCGATTCAATCCAACAAGATGGAGATCTACACGGTCTTCCGTATAAAGCTTCATAAGGAGCCATCTTAATACTTGCTTGATAACTGTTATTATCAGAAAATTCCACTAAATGAAGATGGTCTTCCTAAGATCCTCCAAAATCTAAAACACAAGCCCGTAGCATATCCTCAAGAATACGGTTCAGCCTCTCTGTCTGTCCGTCTATTTGAGGATGATAGGCTGTACTTAATCTCAAATCTGTACCCATCGCTGATTGCAGAGCTTCCCAAAATTTGCTAGTGAAAATAGGATCACGATCACTTACTATGCTGACTGGGACACCATGCAATCGAACTATCTCTTTCAAGAAAATTTCCGCCAAAGAAACTGCAGTACGATTTGCTTTTACTGGTATAAAATGGGCACTCTTAGTTAAACGATCCACAATAACCCATATACCGTCATTTCCTTTCCTGGTTCTAGGCAAACCATCAATAAAATCCATTGAGATCATTTCCCATTTCCAATTCGGAATTTCTAGAGGTTGCAATAACCCGGCAGATTTCTGTTGATCACCTTTAACTTGCTGACAAATGGCACAACCGTTCACAAATCTAGCAATATCCTTCTTCATACCCGGCCACCAGAAAGCTCTCCTCATATCTTTATACATCTTCGAGATTCCAGGATGAATATTCAGTTTGGAACAATGACTTTCTGACAACACTTCCTGTCTCAACTCCTTATCATTTAGAACACAGATTCTCCCGTTGATCCTTAGTGTTCCCTGGTCATCAATTTCAAAACTGGGACTCTGACCCTTCCTGACTCTTTTGATGATCCTCCTCAACATCTTATCAGATTCTTGCTTGCTTGAGATCCTTTCAATAAGAGATGGAACCACTTCCAAAAGAGATAAAACTGCATTCCTACTGAGAGCATCAGCTATGACATTCGCTTTCCCCGGAGTGTACAGAATATCCAGATCATAGGATGCAAGAAATTCAACCCACCGCTGCTGTCTCAGATTAAGGTCTTTTTGAGAGAATAAATATTTCAACGGTTTGTGGTCCGTGAACAATTCGAATTTCTCTCCTAAAAGATAATGTCTCCAAATCTTCAGAGAAAAAACAATGGCAAGCAATTCAAGATCATGCGTAGCATAGTTTTTCTCATGCGGCTTCAACTGTCGACTAGCATACGCAATAACCCTACCGTTCTGCATCAGAACTGATCCCAAACCAACAATACAAGCATCAGTGTAAACCTCGAATTTGCTCTTCCTATCCGGAACAGCAAGTACTGGTGCACTAGTGAGCCTTATCTTCAATTCCTGAAAAGCTTCTTCACATTGAGGTGTCCACTTGAATTTTGCTCCTTTTCTGGTCAGCTTAGTCAAATGCGAAGAAATCTTGGAATAATCTCTAATAAATCTCCTGTAGTAACCAGCCAATCCTAGAAAACTGCGAACTTCCGTCGGTGTCTCTGGCTGTTTCCATTCCAGAATAGTTTCAACTTTTGCTGGGTCTATAGAAATGCCTTCACCCGAAACAATGTGCCCTAAAAATTTAACTTCTGATTTCCAGAAGTGACACTTCGAAAACTTCGCCTTCACCACATTCTTTCTCAGAGTCTCCAATACAATCCTCAAATGCTCCCTGTGCTCTTCTTCGGATTTGGAATAGACCAAGATATCATCAATAAATACCAGCACAAACTTATTCAACACATCCCTAAATACTCGGTTCATGAGGTCAACGAAATAAGCAGGAGCGTTGGTTAATCCGAACGGCATAACCAACCACTCATAGAAACAATTCGGTCCTCTAAATGCAGTCAAGGGAATACTGTCTTCAGCTACCCTCAACTGGTGGAAACCTAAAGCTAGATCCAATTGAGAAAAGATAGAAGAACCATGCAGCTGGTCAAAAAGATCATCGATGCGAGGAAGAGGATATTTATTACGGATAGTCACTTTGTTCAATTCTCTATAATCCACACAGAACCTTAGTGATCCATCCGATTTGGTAACAAACACCGCCGCTGAACCCCAACAAGATAAACTAGGTCTAATCAATCCCTTCTCTAAAAGATCCTGAGTCTGCTTAATCAACCCTTCTCTTTCCCTGGGAGCCATTCTCCTACTGGGTTGAATCACTGGTACAACTCCTGGAATCAAATCAATACGGAACTCTATTTCTCGATGTGGTGGAAAACACTTAACTTCTTCAAAAACATCCACAAAATCCTGAACCACATCGATGTCTTCAACACTCTCTTCAGATGTCACCATTCCATGCAGAAGACTGCTCAAGTGAATTCCAGAATTATCACACGACACTCTGGCAATTCTACCCAGATCAATTTCCAACGAAACTGTTCTCTCATCACAATTCAAGACGGCTTTATACTTATCCAGCCAATCCATACCCAAAATTAGATCAAATCCCTTAAAATTCAACACATACGGGTCACAAGAAAAACTATTGGATAGATAAGAGATCTTCAAGTCCTTACAAATAGAGTCTAATTTGGTCACCCCTCCTATAGGATTAGATACCAAGATAGGACTGTCTACAGAACTAGGGGTAAGAGAAAACTTTTCAACAGAGTCCAAAGAAATAAAACTCAAGGAAGCACCTGAATCAAAAAAAACTCTAATATACTTTCCATTTAAAAGTAAAGTACATTCTAATACTCCTTTGCCCATCGAAGAAGAAGATGGTCTGGCTTCCAAAGCAAAAACTTTATTCTGAGGTGCCCTCTGTAGAAGTAGACAGTTCTTGAACATGTGTCCTGGCTGATGGCAATTAAAGCACAATGATTTCTCAACCATAGCTGATCCTGGGCCACTCTGGTGCGGTTGCTGCTGTTGCTGCTGGAATCCCTTCCTAGGACACTTATTTGCCAAATGCCCTTCCTGATGACAAATGTAGCACTTTCGGGGTCCATTGTTATTCCTAGGTTTCTTCTTATTCGGTTTCCTCCATTTAGGATCAAACTTTCGCTTATTCGAATTAGTGAAATTCCCACTTGAAGTTGCATCTGGATCCCCTGGTTTCTTACTCATCAAACTTTCATACCTCAATGCCATGTCAATCAAATCAACAAAAGATCCCTTTAGAAGCACTGTCAATTTTCCATGGAATTCAGGTCTCAACCCTTGCACAAATTTCTCATTCTTTTTTAGAGGAGTATCGATGAGTCCTGGTCCATAACAAGAGAGTTCGTTGAATCTTGTTTCATACTCCGAAATAGACATACTACCTTGCTTCAAATACAGAAAATCCTGATACAATTGGGTTCTCCCTGCTGTCGGCACATACTTCTCTTCAAACAACTCCTTGAATCTGTCCCAAGAAATATCATCCTCAGAAATATTTGCAAAAGTTGAATCCCACCACGCTGCTGCACCACCTTGCAACTTCCACGATGCCATATGCCTCTTACGCTCATCAGTCAGTCTCATGCTCTTGAAAATGCGTTCGCAAGAGCGTAGCCAGTCCTGAATTTCAATTATTGACTCCGAACCTTTGAATGGTCGGCCTCCAAGATGTTTGAAATCCTTGCATAAAGCTGCAAAGCTAACTTGAGATGGTACTGGATTGACAGCCTCACTAACATTCTGTAACAACCCGCATATTTATCGATTTTATATTTAAATATTTTATTTAAATATTTTATTGTTAGTCGGATTTTAGTCCAAAAAGCTACTTTTTGCATACGGTCGAATTAGGACTCGAGACCACCCCCATTGAGTTCAAAATGCCGTTTGCGACCTTTTTGAGTATAAACTTCGACATGTTTGGAGAAAGTTGAAGTTTTGCTACTTTTCACTTAGGGTTTTGGTTTGGGCTGAGCCCACTTATGTATTCAGTCCCAACCCCCTCCAACTCTTCATTGTTCATTTCTAATTCCTAACTCTTCAAGCTTTCAACAATGGTGGAAGAGAAAAGAATTAGGAAATCCTAAGCCCTAGTTTCCATTAGCAAATCCATCTTCTAGCTCCAAACTCAAGAGAACCCATTGGTAAGCAACTCCTTCTTCTTCTCCAACTCTTTCTCTCCTTGATTTCAGAAAATTCCTAAACCTAATTTAGGAAATGTTTCTCTTTTTAGCTTAGATTCAAGCTTCTAGTGTTGAGATTGAGGTGTGGTTGATTTCCATTTGCTTCATAGCATCTTCTTCATTGTTTGGGTTCAAAGGTGAGATTTTTATCTCACATCTATGCTTATATTTATCTTCGATTGTTAGGTATGAATTCCTAACACTTATTCGTGTGCATTTGCTTTTGGTTTGGATTGAATTGGTGTATATTCCAATTTTTAGTGTTTTGAGTTCAATTCGTTAAAAATCCTAACTTTGATGTTTGAACATGTTTTTGGTAATGCATCGAGGAGCATATAGGGCCGGGTAGTCGATTGGCATAATCCCTTAGCGCCGTTGCTCGAGAAAAATGCAATTTGGTCAAGATTGAACCTTATTTGTTATAGGCAGGGAAGAGGCTGGAAACAGGTTCGGCCGACCGACCCCTCTGGTTCGGTCGACCGACCTGCTTCCAAGTGCATAAGCACTTTCTGTTTTAAGGTTCGGCCGACCGAGTACAGGGTTCGGTCGACCGACCTGCTGTCCCGAGAGGTCCCCAACCTTTGGTTCAGTCGACCGACTCAGGGAGTCCGGTCGACCGGCCTGATGATTTTTGCCAGATTAGCCTATTTTGCTAATTTGTTTGAATATCCAACTTTAATCGATTCGTGTTGTCTCCCTTTGGTTGTTGTCATTTATTATCGACTTTGATGACCTTTTCTTTGGGAATTTTAGATATATCACTTTGATGGATTTTATATCGATTTCATTGGATTTTATTCACGTTTTCGAATGTGAATCTTAGTGCTTGATTGTTCCTACAATCTTCTTTGTGATTTGTCACTTTAAAAATATAAAGGTTTTCTATACTAGTAGTAAATATCAAAACTCTTTCTTCAAATGATTTCAACACTATTTTATTACAAAGCTCGTTTTCTCAAACCGATTTCCAATCTATTAGTATATACAAACCTTTACCTCACTCGTATGAGAAATCTAATTAAATGAATTAGTAAAACAAGTGGTATGAAACGCTTGCGTTTACTTCGTCGGTTAATTCTTGGACTTGTTCGATTGAATCTCTTATGACAATTTTCTAGTGGAGATCTACAATTTGTTCGTAAATATTTAAATTAAGCTAGTGGTTATGGGACATGAAGCTAAGCTCATATATTTACTAGCTTATTGTAATTGACACTTCTCGTTGATCATGACGATCATCTTTGTGGTTTAAACTAGCAATGTGCAATGTCTCTTTGTCTATGTGGAGGACTGTTCCTCATTTTATTGAGTTTCGTCTCATTTTATACATGGGTCGTACCTTTCTAGGTGCGTCGATGTTTATTTATGCATGGGGTGTACCTTTCTAGGTGCATCGATGTTTATTTACTTCGTGGAGCAATCGGCTCAATAAGTCGATACATGGGGCGTATCTTTCTAGGTGCGCCGATGTTCGTCTATGCATGGGGCGTATCTTTCTAGGTGCGTCGATGTTCGACTTTGCATGGGGTGCATCTTTCTAGGTGCACCGATGTTAGACATTACATGGGGTGTATCTTTCTAGGTGCATCGATGTTTATTTATGCATGGGATGTATCTTTCTAGGTGCATCGATGTTTATTTGTGCATGGGGCGTATCTTTCTAGGTGCGTCGATGCTAGAGCATGGGGCGTATCTTTCTAGGTGCGTCGATGTTCGACTGTTCATGGGGCGTGTCTTTCTAGGTACGTCGATGTCCAGTTTGTGGGATTGGCCATCCTTTTTATTGTGATTTGGTTCATCGGATGTCCCGCTGTACGACGTCGTTGTTCCTTTTTATTGTGATTTCTGGATTTCGTGTGTTGATTTCTGGAATTTATGTTTCACCAACTTTTACGATGGGCATTGATGTATATATGTCATTTATTGTGGTTTGGTGAACGAAATTAGGAGTACGACATTCCTTTTTATCTTGAGTAGATTATTGTGATATTGATTAATCTCTTGTTGATTTTCAATTACTTATTTATCACAGCTTGGCATTGTGATTATTATTTTATGTCATATCTCTTATTATATATCACTTCATCTGATATTTATAGCTAGACTGATCCGTTTATTATTTTCTTATTAAATAATACTCGGGTCAGACTGAGATTTTACAGGTGCTTCCTCATGGCTTCCTATCTGGAACCATCTTCTGACTTTTGGCTAACTACTTTAGTTTAGTAGTTTTTGTTGAATACATTTGAGATATAGACTCTATGATGTATACTTATTCTTTTGTCTAGCACGTGTTGCTACTCTTTGTATTATCGTGGATCTTTTTGACCACTACTCTGATGTACACTTTCATGTGTAATATTCATATCTATTTCCGCCTTTGTGATATGAATTGTCTGTGACTGATTTATGTTATGTTTATTTCTATATTTGTTTCCGAAGACCTTTGTAGCCACTGTGTAGTAGCTTTGAGCTTGTGTCGGTGTGTCGGATTTCCTCTTGATAAAGAAAATGCATGTTATACTATCTGACATATCGATGCTCGCGCAAAGCAATTACACGGATGGTCGCTCCTCAACAGCCTTATTCTTCGTGCTAGTTGACAGCATTCTCAGTAATGTTCTTGGCTAGCGTGGGTATAGAGGTGGGGCGTCACAGCTTGGTATCAGAGCCAAACTTCGGAACAATGTAGAATAATTTAACAAGGATCATGTTCTAAGTCTTTCTTAGGAGTTGTGCTTTAGGATTTTATTCGGGTCTTCGTACCGATTCATCCTATTTTCTTTATGATTCCTTGTTTTATCTATCAAGAATTGCTTGATATTTATCTTGAGAATAACCTTTTCCTCTTCTTTCATTCTTTCTTAAAGAAGAGAAATGGTTAGACCTGGCCGTCCCAGCGCTGGTCAATCTAGTGCTACTCCCCTGGATGGAGTGTTCATGTCTGCTCAACAACTTTTGGATCTTGTAAAGAATCAAGAGTTTATCTATGCTTTGAGTAAGAACCCCGAAATGGTTCTACCTTTGAAACTTGAAGTTCCTTTCAATCAGCTTGTGGATGTTACTCTTCTTCATGGAGAGGTTGGTAAAGGAAGTGTTTGTGATATTGGGACTTCCAAGAAGAGGCATATTAAGTTCAAGAGCCTTAATCCCTATAAGAGAGTGAAGCAAACTACTTTTGTAGCAAAGACTCCAATCCCTAATCGTGGAGGATGCTACAATTATAATTCTATGGAACACTATGCGAATATGTGTCCAAAACCCCATTCTTGTCGCTATTGCAAGAAACTGGGTCATCTTTTATCTGCGTGTCCCAAACTGTTGAACAAGGACATGAGAAAGCTAAATATTGTGCAAGCCCCTAGCAACTCTTCTCTTGGTCAAGGTACTTTTCACTCAATCCTTGATGGCATTGTTTTATTTCGTGATCTTCTTATTTGAGTTCTTTTTGATATGGGTTCCATCTCACTATTTTATATCAAAAGAACTTGTTGATTCTTTTTCTTTAAACATTTTGGGCTTGATGACTTCTTTGAGAGTTGCGAATCCAGATGGTAGATCTGCAACACTCAATCTGCTTTCTATTAATGTCGAAATTATTTTATGTGATTTATCTTTCCGAGCCGATATTTTTACTTAGGCTTCGGAATTTACTTTTGTAAGGATTGGCTTAATCGTTGTGAAGCCCATATCCTATTTTCTCGTGTGGACTTTTCCTCTTCGACATTCTCAATCTGTTAAGCAGATTTCTATTTTTCCTTTATGATTTTGATTCCAACATGATGGCATCATTTTATTCCTTAAGCCCACTTATAAGGAAAGTGTTATTTCTCTCATTCATGTAGTTTGAGAAATTTTCCGGTATTTTTGAGTTTGTCTTAGGATTATTACCTAAGAAATCTTTTGTGTGGTGCTAAGGTCTTTTCAGTTTGACCTTACCACCGATTTTCATTTGGCTACGAGTTGCGGGAGTTCGCATTCCATTTACCGCATTCCGCACTCGTTATGATTCTTAGGAATGACTTATTTTGTCATTCAATTTGTCCAGCTTATTTCATCCATTTTATAAATCGAATATTCTATGAATATTTCGATGAGACTATTATCGTATTTACTGATTTTGGATGAAAATAGTAATTTAAAATTTTGCAAATCTTTTTCATAAGATTTATTTATAAGTACAATTTGATTTTGTTCTTGAAACGAACAAAGAATATTCTTAAAACTTTTTAAGAGGTTTATTTATCCTATAGAAGATGATTTTGTGATTGTATTGCCCGTTGAGTGCTTTAAGAATTTTGGTCGATGCGCTTGATCAACGTTATCGATAGAAATCTCCTAAACGCTTTGATGAGACAGTCAGACACAATAAATTGACTTGTAAAAATGTAAATTTTTCTAGAAAGATTATTACATAAAGATAAATGTAATTTTGAAAGTTTTAACTTTTCAGGAAAAGAGGATTATTTAAAAGAACTCTTCCTTTCGATACTCTTATTCTTGTGATTCCTGAAGGGGAACCAAGACTTTGCTATTTGTACGGATACTAGTCGTATTGGTTTGGATGCCATTCTCTTGCAAAGGAGAATGTGCTATCACTTGTGTTTATAAATCATTATAGCTTATCGAGACTAGATATATCACTCGTGATCTAGTGCTCGCGGCTATTGCTTTTACTTTTGGAATTTGGCATCATCATATTTGGATGAGAAATTTGTTCTCTACCTCGACCATAAATCTTTGGAATATTTATTTTCTCATAAGGAACTTAATGTCGACTCGAGTTCCTAGCATCTTATGATCTTGATATTCTTTTTATTCCTGAAAGGGAAATCGTGTTGCCAATGCGCTTTGTCGTTAGCAACAAGTGGTTGATTCTTTGATGTTGTCTGAATGGAATTATCTCCTCATCAAGTTCATCGGACGTTTTGGTACACTTCATTTTATTGAGTTTTATCTCATTCCTTTTATGGACTAGCGTCCGATGTCATTTTATTGTGTTCGGTTCATTGGACGTACCGTTTTTGTACTACGTCGGTGTTCCGAAATCATTCGGGTTTTGATTCATTGGATGTACCGTTTGTACTACATCAATGTCTTTGCTTTTGATTCATTGGATGTACCGTTTGTACTACATCAATGTCTTTGCTTTTTGATTCATTGGATGTACCGTTTGTACTACATCAATGTCTTTGCTTTTGATTCATTGGATGTACCGTTTGTACTACATCAATGTCTTTGCTTTTTGATTCATTGGATGTACCGTTTGTACTACATCAATGTCTTTGCTTTTTGATTCATTGGATGTACCGTTTGTACTACATCAATGTCTTTGCTTTTGATTCATTGGATGTACCGTTTGTACTACATCAATGTCTTTGCTTTTTGATTCATTGGATGTACCGTTTGTACTACATCAATGTCTTTGCTTTTGATTCATTGGATGTACCGTTTGTACTACATCAATGTCTTTGCTTTAGATTCATTGGATGTACGGTTTGTACTACATCAATGTCTTTGCTTTTGATTCATTGGATGTACCGTTTGTACTACATCAATGTCTTTGCTTTTTGATTCATTGGATATACCATTTGTACTACATCAATGTCTTTGCTTTTGATTCATTGGATGTACCGTTTGTACTACATCAATATCTTTGCTTTTGGTTCATTGGATGTACCGTTTGTACTACATCAATGTCTTTGCTATTTGATTCATTGGATGTACCGTTGTACTACATCAATGTCTTTGCTTTGGTTCATTGGGCGTACCGTTTTTGTACTACGCTGATGTCCCAAATTATTTGAGTTTCTAGTTCCTCGGGCGTACCGTTTTTGTACTACGCCGTTGCACCGGCTCAATTTTCTGCTATTCTTGACGTTTCCCCACGTCTTTTATCTACGGGAATGCCTTAGGGATTCCGGTTTTCATTCTTGAGCCCGGTAATATTGTGGAAATTGAAGTTTCACCAGACTTCTTGCTAACTCTTTCGTGCACTTTATGGTGAACTTCCTATTTCAAATTTTCTTTTGTGTTGATATGCTTCCATGGTTGTTACTTCTTATTTTCCTCTTAAGTATTGCGAGGACGCAATTTCTTTAAGGAGGGGAGTCTGTAACAACCCGCATATTTATCGATTTTATATTTAAATATTTTATTTAAATATTTTATCGTTAGTCGGATTTTAGTCCAAAAAGCTACTTTTTGCATACGGTCGAATTAGGACTCGAGACCACCCCCATTGAGTTCAAAATGCCGTTTGCGACCTTTTTGAGTATAAGCTTCGATATGTTTGGAGAAAGTTGAATTTTTGCTACTTTTCACTTAGGGTTTTGGTTTGGGCTGAGCCCACTTATGTATTCAGTCCCAACCCCCTCCAACTCTTCATTACTTCATTTCTAATTCCTAACTCTTCAAGCTTTCAACAATGGTGGAAGAGAAAAAGAATTAGGAAATCCTAAGCCCTAGTTTCCATTAGCAAATCCATCTTCTAGCTCCAAACTCAAGAGAACCCATTGGTAAGCAACTCCTTCTTCTTCTCCAACTCTTTCTCTCCTTGATTTCAGAAAATTCCTAAACCTAATTTAGGAAATGTTTCTCTTTTTAGCTTAGATTCAAGCTTCTAGTGTTGAGATTGAGGTGTGGTTGATTTCCATTTGCTTCATAGCATCTTCTTCATTGTTTGGGTTCATAGGTGAGATTTTTATCTCACATCTATGCTTATATTTATCTTCGATTGTTAGGTATGAATTCCTAGCACTTATTCGTGTGCATTTGCTTTTGGTTTGCATTGAATTGGTGTATATTCCAATTTTTAGTGTTTTGAGTTCAATTCGTTAAAAATCCTAACTTTGATGTTTGAACATGTTTTTGGTAATGCATCGAGGAGCATATATGGCCGGGTAGTCGATTGGCATGATCCCTTAGCGCCGTTGCTCGAGAAAAATGCAATTTGGTCAAGATTGAACCTCATTTGTTATAGGCAGGGAAGAGGCTGGAAACAGGTTCGGCCGACCGACCCCTCTGGTCCAGTCGACCGACCTGCTTCCATGTGCATAAGCACTTTCTGTTTTAAGGTTCGGCCGACCGAGTACAGGGTTCGGTCGACCGACCTGCTGTCCCGAGAGGTCCCCAACCTTTGGTTCGTTCAACCGACTCAGGGAGTCCGGTCGACCGACCTGATGATTTTTTCTAGGTGCATCGATGTTTATTTACTTCGTGGAGCAATCGGCTCAATAAGTCGGGACATGGGGCGTATCTTTCTAGGTGCGTCGATGTTCGTCTATGCATGGGGCGTATCTTTCTAGGTGCGTCGATGTTCGACTTTGCATGGGGTGTATCTTTCTAGGTGCACCGATGTTAGACATTGCATGGGGTGTATCTTTCTAGGTGCATCGATGTTTATTTATGCATGGGATGTATCTTTCAAGGTGCATCGATGTTTATTTGTGCATGGGGCGTATCTTTCTAGGTGCGTCGATGCTAGAGTGATGCAGTGTAATCTGAAAACTCTGAAAATTCTCAAGTTATAGGTCGCTCACGACCTAATGAAGGTCGGCCACGACCTAACGGCTCACGAGAGGAGAAACAACGACCTAACAGAGGCCTGAGTCGTTCGGGTTTTATAGGTCGTAAGGAGGAAGACTCGGTTTTAGGCCAGCTACGACCTAAGAGAAGCATTTTAGGTCGTCTACGATCTAGTGGGTATGCTGAAGGAGGAAGTTCACGACCTAAGATAAGTCGCGAGGAACGACCTAACGAGATAACACAAAAGGAAGCAAATATGGGTCGCGAACGACCTAACACGTCCAGTAAGTCGCTCCAGCGACCTTATGCTGAAAGTGAGCTGAAATTAGGTCGCGAGGAGACAGGTCGCGTGAAGGAAAATCGGTCGCGTGATTCTTTGTTGCCGCATCTTTTAGGTCGCGAACGACCTAACTCATATAGGTCGCAAGAAAATCGCTGAAGCCACTCCTTTAGGTCACTATGTGTTGTACATATGTGTGTTAGGTCGCTAACGACCTTTGTAAGTCGTAGGTTGTATACTTTTGTTTGTACTGTGTTGTAAGTCGCTGTATTGTATATATGTGAATATATGATGTTGTGATAGGTCGCTAACGACCTTACTTCGGTCGTAGGCCGCTCTGAGTTTGGTCGGTGGGTGTTTGTTAGGTCAGGGAACTGTGTTAGGTCGCATGCGACCTAGTGGTGCGTGAGTTGTAAGCCTATAAATAGGCCGATGGTGTCATTTGTAAGGCGGTTGATATTTGAATAAACTTCTCTTTTGTTAGCTTTGTGCTTTCATACAAATTGGTAGTTGAGTGTGATCTCCTATCTCCTCTTTCGGTTAATCGAGTGCGCTCGATTCAACGATCGTAGAAGCCGATTCACGGTATCTAGTGCGCTAGATCAACGTGCGAAGAATCGTAGATCTTCTTTCTCGGCATCGTGCGCGATCAACGAGACGAAGATAGCTAGAATTCGATATCTTTGGATCAACGGATTTGGGCCTTGCAGTATTCTCAACTCGCCGATTGCTGCTTTCACCGATTGAAGTTTATTTTGATTAATCCGCTGCGTCAGTTTGGTATCAAAGCAAGGTTTGGCCAATCATAGCTAAGCCGAGACTTGGAGCCAATTTTTGAAGTTTGAAGTTGGAGTTCATCGTGTTCATCTTGAAGTTGCAACAAATTTGAAGATTTTGATCCATAGCATTTTGGATCAAAGTGTGGGAGAGTGTTTGAATTTGGACTTGTTGGAAGTTTGCGCGCCAAGTATTGAAGTTAGAGGTCGAGCCAAGTTCAAGACCAAGCCGAGCAAGTTAAGTCGTGAGGATTTGTGGCCGAGCTAAGGAGTTGTGCCGAGCGACGTAAGCCTTAAGTCGTTCACCTTGTGTAAGTTTGAAGCCGTGACTTGTTGTTTGAGAAGCTTTGAAGTATTTGTGAAGAGTTTTCAATCATGCCACCAAGGAGAGCTAATCGTCATCAAAACGTTGAAGCTTTGTATCGAAGAGAAGAAGCCGAGCTTATGGAACAACGTATTAATGAGAAATTTGAAAAGGCATTGAAAAGTTAGAGAAGCTGATGAATGATTTGAATCAAACTCAAAGGAGGAGATCACCAAACTCGAACCATGGAGGAAACATAGTTTCGCCATTGGTTACGGAAGCGAGGAGGGTATCACCGCATTCTTTTAGAGAGAGAAGAGAGACATCAATTTCATCACGAAGAGATCACCATGAGTATAGACATGAAGAGAGAAGAAGTCCACGAGAATTTGAGAATGAGCCATATAGAGATGAAGAGAGACATAGTAGAAGAAGCATGCGTGATCAAAGGGATGTTGATGGTCGAGATCGATATAGACGAACTTTTGATTTAGAAGAAGAGGGTGATAGAGCTAGTATTCATTATCGAGATCGAGACCAAGTTCGAAATTCTTATCGGGATGTTGAAGATGATCGTCGTTGGGAATCAGGTATGAAGATGGAAATTCCAGAATTTAAGGGTGGAATGGTAGCTGAAGAATTTCTTGATTGGGTGTCAAATGTTGAAGAGATCTTTGATTTCAAGGAGGTTCCTGAGCATAGGAGAGTGAAGTTGGTTGCTACTAGGTTGAGGGGGAGAGCTTTGGCATGGTGGCAGCAAACTAAACTTACTCGTGAGCGAATGGGAAAGTCAAAGATAGAATCTTGGGAGAAGATGAAGAAGTTGATGCGAGCTACATTTTTACCTTACAACTATCAATCACTTATGTACCAGAGGTTGCAGAATCTGAGGCAAGGGACGAAGTCTGTTAGTGATTATGCTAATGAATTTTACCAACTCATTGCCAGAAATGATATCATGGAAACGGAAGAACAACTAACTGCTAGATTCATTGGGGGATTGAGAATGCAGATCCAGGATATGGTTAATATGTTTGATCCTAGATCTGTAGCGGAGGCACATCAGAAAGCGTTGGCTTGGGAGAAGCAAGGAAGGCGTGGAGGTGGTGTGTTTACTAATTCCAATAATCAAGCGAGGGGTGTTAGTGGAAGTTCTAATGTTCCTAAACCTGTCAATAAGCCAGTTGTGAAGGAGGGTGAGAAGGCGAAGGTTGGCAGTAGATTCAAATGTTACAACTGCCAGGAGATGGGTCATAAAAGCAATGAATGTCCGAAGCCGAAGAAGAGAACTATGATAGTTGAAGCTGAGGATGAGGAGGAAGAAGCTGAATGTTCTAATTCACCTTATGTTGAGGAGGAAGAAGAAGTGTCGGGAGACGAAGGTTGTAATCTGATGATGAGGAGGTCTTGTTTGACGCCAAAACAAGAGGAGGAAGATAGTTGGTTGAGGAATAACATATTTCAATCTACTTGCACCATTCTTGGGAAAGTTTGTAAATTTGTCATTGATGCTGGGAGTTGCGATAATATTATCTCTACAGAGGCAGTGAGGAAATTGGAGTTGAAAACCGAGAAGCATCCTAAACCATACAAGTTAGCTTGGTTAAGGAAGGGTGGTGAAGTGAAAGTTGGGAGAAGAGCTTGCGTGAAATTTTCTATTGGGAAGAAATACAAAGATGAAATCTGGTGCGATGTAGTGGACATGGATGTGTGTCATCTGTTGTTGGGCAGGCCATGGCAGTTTGATCGAGCAGTACAACACGATGGTCGGGCCAATAGCTATAGTTTCATGTTCGAAGGTACTAAAATCACTTTGGTTCCCAAGAAGCAACAACAGAAGGAGAGCAAGCTGGAGGAGATTGAGGAATTGAAAACTCTGTTGACTTTGAAGAAGTTTGTTAAGGAGGTTGAAGAGGAGCCTGAAGTATACTTGTTGATTGGGCGTGAGAGCAGTGAAGAGGTTGAAATTGCCGAAGAAGCAAAGCCAGTTTTGAAAGAGTTTGAAGATGTATTTCCAGAAGAGTTGCCAAAGGAGTTACCGCCACTGAGAGACATTCAACATCAAATCGATCTTGTTCCGGGAGCAGTGTTACCGCATAGACCACATTATTGAATGAGTCCGAAGGAACATGAAGATTTGAGAAGGCAGGTGGAAGAGTTGCTTGAACAGGGACGTGTGCAGGAGAGTCTGAGTCCATGTGCTGTGCCAGCTTTATTGGTACCCAAAAGGGACGGGACGTGGAGGATGTGCACTGACAGTCGAGCATTGAACAAGATTACCGTGAGATATAGATTTCCAATGCCGAGGTTGGATGACTTGTTGGATCAGTTGAGTGGGGCAACTATCTTTTCGAAGATTGATTTGAAGAGTGGTTACCACCAGATTCGGATTAGACCTGGAGACGAATGGAAGACAGCGTTCAAGACAAGAGAGGGGTTATACGAATGGTTGGTTATGCCATTTGGTTTATCAAATGCACCTAGTACATTCATGCGTGTGATGAATCAAATCTTTAGACCATTCATTGGGAAGTTCGTGGTAGTTTATTTCGATGATATTCTGATATATAGCAGGAGTATGGAGGAGCATGTTCTACATTTAAGGGAAGTGTTGATTATTCTTCGCGAGGAACAATTTTATGCTGCTATGAAGAAATGTGTGTTCATGGCAAGAAGTGTTTTATTTCTGGGGTATATTGTTTCGGAAGCAGGAATTCAAGTTGACCAGAATAAAGTGGAAGCAGTCAGGAATTGGCCACAGCCGAGGACGATTACAGAGGTGAGAAGTTTTCATGGGTTAGCATCATTCTACCGAAGATTCATTCCGCACTTCAGTAGCGTGATGGCTCCAGTTACTGATTGCATGAAGGGGAAACAGTTTGTATGGATAGAGGAAGCGGGGGTTGCTTTTGAGAAGATCAAGGAATTGTTGACGTCTGCACCAATTCTTGTTTTACCGAATTTTCAGTTATTGTTTGAATTGCATACTGATACATCGAAGGTCGGTATTGGAGGAGTTCTGAGTCAGAATGGGAAGCCAGTTGCTTATTTCAGTGAAAAGTTATCAGGAGCAAAGATGAGATACAGTACATATGACGTTGAATTTTATGCTGTGGTACAAGCTGTTAAGCACTTGAGGCACTATCTATTTCAGAAAGAATTTGTTCTGTACACTGATCATGAGGCATTGAAGCATTTACAGGGGCAAGACAAGATTTCAGCGAGACATGCATCATGGTTGCTTATTTACAACAGTTTACTTTTGTCGTGAAACATAAGTCAGGGGTGACGAATCGTATAGCAGATGCATTAAGCAGGAGGAGTCATTTATTAACGACATTGAAGGTTGAGGTGACAGGGTTTGAAATGTTGCCAGAGCTGATTGAAGAAGATCCTTACTTTGTGAAATGTGTAGAGAAAGTCAAGGAAGGAAATACCGATGAATTTGTGATGGTTGATGGATTCTTGTTCAAGGGGAATCAATTATGTATTCCAGATTGTAGTTTGAGATTGAAAATTATCAAGGAGTTACACGAGGAAGGGCATGTGGGCCGTGATCATACTTTGCAATTGATTTCACAGTCTTACTTTTGGCCGTCGATGAGGAAAGAAGTGGGAAGGTTTGTGGAGCGATGTCATATTTGCCAAGTTTCGAAAGGAACCGCGAACAATGCTGAGTTGTATATGCCGTTGCCTGTACCGGCTAAACCATGGGTTGATGTGAGTATGGACTTTGTATTGGGATTGCCGAGAACGCAGCGTGGTAATGATTCTATATATGTAGTGGTTGACAGATTTTCTAAAATGGCACATTTTATTGCTTGCAAGAAGACGGCGGATGCTGTTCGTGTTGCTCAGTTATTTTTCAAGGAGATCTATCGACTTCATGGATTGCCAGAATCTATTGTGTCGGATAGAGATACTCGTTTTATGAGTCACTTTTGGTTAAGTTTGTGGAAGATGGTGGGAACGAAGTTGAATTTTAGCAGTGCTTATCATCCACAAACAGACGGACAGACCGAAGTTGTTAACAGATCGTTGGGAAATTTGTTGCGATGTCTTGTGAAGGATAATCTGAAGAGTTGGGACATGAAGTTATGCCAAGCTGAGTTTGCACATAATCATGCAGTGAATCGTAGCACGGGATTCAGTCCATTTCAGATTGTATATTCAAATTTACCCAGGGGACCGTTGGACTTAGCGGTGGTACCACAACCGAAGGGGACGGTTAAACGAGCTGCTGATTTTGTTGAAGGATTGACGGAATGTCATAAAATCGTTCAGGAACGATTGGAAAAGGCAAATGAGAAGTATAAACGATCTGCAGATTTGAAGCGACGAAGTGTTGAATTTAACGAAGGTGATTTGGTTTATGCAGTGTTGACAAAAGATCGTTTTCCGGTTGGAACATATAATAAATTGAAGGCGCGGAAAATTGGTCCAATTAAAATTTTGAAGAAAATCAATGAAAATGCTTATCAATTGAATTTACCAGACGATGTTCATACTTCTGATGTTTTCAATGTCAAACATTTAATTCCGTATCGTGGAAATGAAATTGTTGTGGAAGAAGATGTTGAGAATTCGAGGTCGAATTTTTGTCAACCCGGAGAGGATGATGCAGTGCAATCTGAAAACTCTAAAAATTCTCAAGTTATAGGTTGCTCACGACCTAATGAAGGTCGGCCACGACCTAACGGCTCACGAGAGGAGAAACAACGACCTAACAGAGGCCTGAGTCGTTCGGGTTTTATAGGTCGTAAGGAGGAAGACTCGGTTTTAGGTCAGCTACGACCTAAGAGAAGCATTTTAGGTCGTCTACGATCTAGTGGGTATGCTGAAGGAGGAAGTTCACGACCTAAGATAAGTCGCGAGGAACGACCTAATGAGATAACACAAAAGGAAGCAAATATGTGTCGCGAACGACCTAACACGTCCAGTAAGTCGCTCCAGCGACCTTATGCTGAAAGTGAGCTGAAATTAGGTCGCGAGGAGACAGGTCGCGTGAAGGAAAATCGGTCGCGTGATTCTTTGTTGCCGCATCTTTTAGGTCAAGAACGACCTAACTCATATAGGTCGCAAGAAAATCGCTGAAGCCACTCCTTTAGGTCACTATGTGTTGTACATATGTGTGTTAGGTCGCTAACGACCTTTGTAAGTCGTAGGTCGTATACTTTTGTTTGTATTGTGTTGTAAGTCGCTGTATTGTATATATGTGAACATATGATGTTGTGATAGGTCGCTAACGACCTTACTTAGGTCGTAGGCCGCTCTGAGTTAGATCGGTGGGTGTTTGTTAGGTCGGGGAACTGTGTTAGGTCGCATGCGACCTAGTGGTGCGTGAGTTGTAAGCCTATAAATAGGCCGATGGTGTCATTTGTAAGGCGGTTGATATTTGAATAAACTTCTCTTTTGTTAGCTTTGTGCTTTCATACAAATTGGTAGTTGAGTGTGATCTCCTATCTCCTCTTTCGGTTAATCGAGTGCGCTCGATTCAACGATCGTAGAAGCTGATTCACGGTATCTAGTGCGCTAGATCAACGTGCGAAGAATCGTAGATCTTCTTTCTCGGCATCGTGCGCGATCAACGAGACGAAGATAGTTAGAATCCGGTATCTTTGGATCAACGGATTTGGGCCTTGCAGTATTCTCAACTCGCCGATTGCTGCTTTCACCGATTGAAGTTTATTTTGATTAATCCGCTGCGTCATACAGCATGGGCGTATCTTTCTAGGTGCGTCGATGTTCGACTGTTCATGGGGCGTGTCTTTCTAGGTACGTCGATGTCCAGTTTGTGGGATTGGCCATCCTTTTTATTGTGATTTGGTTCATCGGATGTCCCGCTGTACGACGTCGTTGTTCCTTTTTATTGTGATTTCTGGATTTCGTGTGTTGATTTCTGGAATTTATGTTTCACCAACTTTTACGATGGGCATTGATGTATATATGTCATTTATTGTGGTTTGGTGAACGAAATTAGGAGTACGACATTCCTTTTTATCTTGAGTAGATTATTGTGATATTGATTAATCTCTTGTTGATTTTCAATTACTTATTTATCACAGCTTGGCATTGTGATTATTATTTTATGTCATATCTCTTATTATATATCACTTCATCTGATATTTATAGCTAGACTGATCCGTTTATTATTTTCTTATTAAATAATACTCGGGTCAAACTGAGATTTTACAGGTGCTTCCTCATGGCTTCCTATCTGGAACCATCTTCTGACTTTTGGCTAACTACTTTAGTTTAGTAGTTTTTGTTGAATACATTTGAGATATAGACTCTATGATGTATACTTATTCTTTTGTCTAGCACGTGTTGCTACTCTTTGTATTATCGTGGATCTTTTTGACCACTACTCTGATGTACACTTTCATGTGTAATATTCATATCTATTTCCGCCTTTGTGATATGAATTGTCTGTGACTGATTTATGTTATGTTTATTTCTATATTTGTTTCCGAAGACCTTTATAGCCATTGTGTAGTAGCTTTGAGTTTGTGTCGGTGTGTCGGATTTCCTCTTGATAAAGAAAATGCATGTTATACTATCTGACATATCGATGCTCGCGCAAAGCAATTACACGGATGGTCGCTCCTCAACAGCCTTATTCTCCGTGCTAGTTGACAGCATTCTCAGTAATGTTCTTGGGTAGCGTGGGTATAGAGGTGGGGCGTCACAACTTGGTATCAGAGCCAAACTTCGGAACAATGTAGAATAATTTAACAAGGATCATGTCCTAAGTCTTTCTTAGGAGTTGTGCTTTAGGATTTTATTCGGGACTTCGTACCGATTCATCCTATTTTCTTTATGATTCCTTGTTTTATCTATCAAGAATTGCTTGATATTTATCTTGAGAATAACTTTTTCCTCTTCTTTCTTTCTTTCTTAAAGAAGAGAAATGGTTAGACCTGGCCGTCCCAGCGCTGGTCAATCTAGTGCTACTCCCCTGGATGGAGTGTTCCTGTCTGCTCAACAACTTTTGGATCTTGCAAAGAATCAAGAGTTTATCTATGCTTTGAGTAAGAACCCCGAAATGGTTCTACCTTTGAAACTTGAAGTTCCTTTCAATCAGCTTGTGGATGTTACTCTTCTTCATGGAGAGGTTGGTAAAGGAAGTGTTTGTGATATTGGGACTTCCAAGAAGAGGCATATTAAGTTCAAGAGCCTTAATCCCTATAAGAGAGTGAAGCAAACTACTTTTGTAGCAAAGACTCCAATCCCTAATCGTGGAGGATGCTACAATTGTAATTCTATGGAACACTATGCGAATAGGTGTCCAAAACCCCATTCTTGTCGCTATTGCAAGAAACCGGGTCATCTTTTATCTGCGTGTCCCAAACTGTTGAACAAGGACATGAGAAAGCTAAATATTGTGCAAGCCCCTAGCAACTCTTCTCTTGGTCAAGGTACTTTTCACTCAATCCTTGATGGCATTGTTTTATTTCGTGATCTTCTTATTTGAGTTCTTTTTGATATGGGTTCCATCTCACTATTTTATATCAAAAGAACTTGTTGATTCTTTTTCTTTAAACATTTTGGGCTTGATGACTTCTTTGAGAGTTGCGAATCCGGATGGTAGATCTGCAACACTCAATCTGCTTTCTATTGATGTCGAAATTATTTTATGTGATTTATCTTTCCGAGCCGATATTTTTACTTAGGCTTCGGAATTTACTTTTGTAAGGATTGTCTTAATCGTTGTGAAGCCCATATCCTATTTTCTCGTGTGGACTTTTCCTTTTCGACATTCTCAATCTGTTAAGCAGATTTCTATTTTTCCTTTATGATTTTGATTCCAACATGATGGCATCATTTTATTCCTTAAGCCCACTTATAAGGAAAGTGTTATTTCTCTCATTCATGTAGTTTGAGAAATTTTTCGGTATTTTTGAGTTTGTCTTAGGATTATTACCTAAGAAATCTTTTTTGTGGTGCTAAGGTCTTTTCAGTTTGACCTTACCACCGATTTTCATTTGGCTACGAGTTGCGGGAGTTCGCATTCCATTTACCGCATTCCGCACTCGTTATGATTCTTAGGAATGACTTATTTTGTCATTCAATTTGTCCAGCTAATTTCATCCATTTTATAAATCGAATATTCTATGAATATTTCGATGAGACTATTCTAGTATTTACTGATTTTGGATGAAAATAGTAATTTAAAATTTTGCAAATCTTTTTCATAAGATTTATTTATAAGTACAATTTGATTTTATTCTTGAAATGAACAAAGAATATTCTTAAAACTTTTTAAGAGTTTATTTATCCTATAGAAGATGATTTTGTGATTGTATTGCCCGTTGAGTGCTTTAAGAATTTTGGTCGATGCGCTTGGTCAACGTTATCGATAGAAATCTCCTAAACGCTTTGATGAGACAGTCAGACACAATAAATTGACTTGTAAAAATGTAAATTTTTCTAGAAAGATTATTACATAAAGATAAATGTAATTTTGAAAGTTTTAACTTTTCAGGAAAAGAGGATTATTTAAAAGAACTCTTCCTTTCGATACTCTTATTCTTGTGATTCCTGAAGGGGAACCAAGACTTTGCTATTTGTACCGATACTAGTCGTATTTGTTTGGATGCCATTCTCTTGCAAAGGAGAATGTGCTATCACTTGTGTTTCTAAATCATTATAGCTTATCGAGACTAGATATATCACTCGTGATCTAGTGCTCGCGGCTATTGCTTTACTTTTGGAATTTGGCATCATCATATTTGGATGAGAAATTTGTTCTCTACCTCGACCATAAATCTTTGGAATATTTATTTTCTCATAAGGAACTTCATGTCGACTCGAGTTCCTAGCATCTTATGATCTTGATATTCTTTTTATTCCTGAAAGGAAATCGTGTTGCCAATGCGCTTTGTCGTAAGCAACAAGTGGTTGATTCTTTGATGTTGTCTGAATGGAATTATCTCCTCATCAAGTTCAACGGACGTTTTGGTACACTTCATTTTATTGAGTTTTATCTCATTCCTTTTATGGACTAGCGTCCGATGTCCTTTTATTGTGTTCGGTTCATTGGACGTACCGTTTTTGTACTACGTCGGTGTTCCGAAATCATTCGGGTTTTGATTCATTGGATGTACCGTTTGTACTACATCAATGTCTTTGCTTTTGATTCATTGGATGTACCGTTTGTACTACATCAATGTCTTTGCTTTTTGATTCATTGGATGTACCGTTTGTACTACATCAATGTCTTTGCTTTTGATTCATTGGATGTACCTTTTGTACTACATCAATGTCTTTGCTTTTGATTCATTGGATGTATCGTTTGTACTACATCAATGTCTTTGCTTTTTGATTCATTGGATGTACCGTTTGTACTACATCAATGTCTTTTCTTTTTGATTCATTGGATGTACCGTTTGTACTACATCAATGTCTTTGCTTTTTATTCATTGGATGTACCGTTTGTACTACATCAATGTCTTTGCTTTCTGATTCATTGGATGTACCGTTTGTATGCTTTTTGATTCATTGGATGTACGTTTGTACTACATCAATGTCTTTGCTTTTGATTCATTGGATGTACCGTTTGTACTACATCAATGTCTTTGCTTTTGATTCATTGGATGTACCGTTTGTACTACATCAATGTATTTGCTTTTTGATTCATTGGATGTACCGTTTGTACTACATCAATGTCTTTGCTTTTTGATTCATTGGATGTACCGTTTGTACTAGATCAATGTCTTTGCTTTTGATTCATTGGATGTACCGTTTGTACTACATCAATATCTTTGCTTTTGGTTCATTGGATGTACCGTTTGTACTACATCAATGTCTTTGCTATTTGATTCATTGGATGTACCGTTGTACTACATCAATGTCTTTGCTTTGGTTCATTGGGCGTACCGTTTTTGTACTACGCTGATGTCCCAAATTATTTGAGTTTCTAGTTCCTCGGACGTACCGTTTTTGTACTACGCCGTTGCACCGGCTCAATTTTCTGCTATTCTTGACGTTTCCCCACATCTTTTATCTACGGGAATGCCTTAGGGATTCCGGTTTTCATTCTTGAGCCCGGTAATATTGTGGAAATTGAAGTTTCACCAGACTTCTTGCTAACTCTTTCGTGCACTTTATGGTGAACTTCCTATTTCAAATTTTCTTTTGTGTTGATATGCTTCCATGGTTGTTACTTCTTATTTTCCTCTTAAGTATTGCGAGGACGCAATTTCTTTAAGGAGGGGAGTCTGTAACAACCCGCATATTTATCGATTTTATATTTAAATATTTTATTTAAATATTTTATCGTTAGTCGGATTTTAGTCCAAAAAGCTACTTTTTGCATACGGTCGAATTAGGACTCGAGACCACCCCCATTGAGTTCAAAATGCCGTTTGCGACCTTTTTGAGCATAAGCTTCGATATGTTTGGAGAAAGTTGAATTTTTGCTACTTTTCACTTAGGGTTTTGGTTTGGGCTGAGCCCACTTATGTATTCAGTCCCAACCCCCTCCAACTCTTCATTACTTCATTTCTAATTCCTAACTCTTCAAGCTTTCAACAATGGTGGAAAAGAAAAAGAATTAGGAAATCCTAAGCCCTAGTTTCCATTAGCAAATCCATCTTCTAGCTCCAAACTCAAGAGAACCCATTGGTAAGCAACTCCTTCTTCTTCTCCAACTCTTTCTCTCCTTGATTTCAGAAAATTCCTAAACCTAATTTAGGAAATGTTTCTCTTTTTAGCTTAGATTCAAGCTTCTAGTGTTGAGATTGAGGTGTGGTTGATTTCCATTTGCTTCATAGCATCTTCTTCATTGTTTGGGTTCAAAGGTGAGATTTTTATCTCACATCTATGCTTATATTTATCTTTGATTGTTAGGTATGAATTCCTAACACTTATTCGTGTGCATTTGCTTTTGGTTTGGATTGAATTGGTGTATATTCCAATTTTTAGTGTTTTGAGTTCAATTCCTTAAAAATCCTAACTTTGATGTTTGAATATGTTTTTGGTAATGCATCGAGGAGCATATAGGGCGGGGTAGTCGATTGGCATCATCCCTTAGTGTCGTTGCTCGAGAAAAATGCAATTTGGTCAAGATTGAACCTCATTTGTTATAGGCAGGGAAGAGGCTGGAAACAGGTTCGGCCGACCGACCCTTCTGGTCCAGTCGACCGACCTGCTTCCATGTGCATAAGCACTTTCTGTTTTAAGGTTCGGCCGACCGAGTACAGGGTTCGGTCGACCGACCTGCTGTCCCGAGAGGTCCCCAACCTTTGGTTCGGTCGACCGACTCAGGGAGTCCGGTCGACCGACCTGATGATTTTTTCCAGATTAGCCTATTTTGCTAATTTGTTTGAATATCCAACTTTAATCGATTCGTGTTGTCTCCCTTTTGTTGTTGTCATTTATTATCGACTTTGATGACCTTTTCTTTGGGAATTTTAGATATATCCACTTTGATGGATTTTATATCGATTTCATTGGATTTTATTCACGTTTTCGAATGTGAATCTTAGTGATTGATTGTTCCTACAATCTTCTTTGTGATTTGTCACTTTAAAAATATAAAGGTTTTCTATACTAGTAGTAAATATCAAAACTCTTTCTTCAAATGATTTCAACACTATTTTATTACAAAGCTCGTTTTCTCAAACCGATTTCCAATCTATTAGTATATACAAACCTTTACCTCACTCGTATGAGAAATCTAATTAAACGACTTAGTAAAACAAGTGGTATGAAGCGCTTGCGTTTACTTCGTCGGTTAATTCTTGGACTTGTTCGATTGAATCTCTTGTGACAATTTTCTAGTGGAGATCTACAATTTGTTCGTAAATATTTAAGTTAAGCTAGTGGTTATGGGACATGAAGCTAAGCTCATATATTTACTAGCTTATTGTAATTGACACTTCTCGTTGATCATGACGATCATCTTTGTGGTTTAGACTAGCAATGTGCGATGTCTCTTTGTCTATGTGGAGGACTATTCCTCATTTTATTGAGTTTCGTCTCATTTTATACATGGGTCGTACCTTTCTAGGTGCGTCGATGTTTATTTATGCATGGGGTGTGCCTTTCTAGGTGCATCGATGTTTATTTACTTCGTGGAGCAATCGGCTCAATAAGTCGGGACATGGGGCGTATCTTTCTAGGTGCGTCGATGTTCGTCTATGCATGGGGCGTATCTTTCTAGGTGCGTCGATGTTCGACTTTGCATGGGGTGTATCTTTCTAGGTGCACCGATGTTAGACATTACATGGGGTGTATCTTTCTAGGTGCATCGATGTTTATTTATGCATGGGATGTATCTTTCTAGGTGCATCGATGTTTATTTGTGCATGGGGCGTATCTTTCTAGGTGCGTCGATGCTAGAGCATGGGGCGTATCTTTCTAGGTGCGTCGATGTTCGACTGTTCATGGGGCGTGACTTTCTAGGTACGTCGATGTCCAGTTTGTGGGATTGGCCATCCTTTTTATTGTGATTTGGTTCATCGGATGTCCCGCTGTACGACGTCGTTGTTCCTTTTTATTGTGATTTCTGGATTTCGTGTGTTGATTTCTGGAATTTATGGTTCACCAACTTTTACGATGGGCATTGATGTATATATGTCATTTATTGTGGTTTGGTGAACGAAATTAGGAGTATGACATTCCTTTTTATCTTGAGTAGATTATTGTGATATTGATTAATCTCTTGTTGATTTTCAATTACTTATTTATCACAGCTTGGCATTGTGATTATTATTTTATGTCATATCTCTTATTATATATCACTTCATCTGATATTTATAGCTAGACTGATCCGTTTATGATTTTCTTATTAAATAATACTCGGGTCAGACTGAGATTTTACAGGTGCTTCCTCATGGCTTCCTATCTGGAACCATCTTCTGACTTTTGGCTAACTACTTTAGTTTAGTAGTTTTTGTTGAATACATTTGAGATATAGACTCTATGATGTATACTTATTCTTTTATCTAGCACGTGTTGCTACTCTTTGTATTATCGTGGATCTTTTTGACCACTACTCTGATGTACACTTTCATGTGTAATATTCATATCTATTTCCGCCTTTGTGATATGAATTGTCTGTGAGTAATTTATGTTATGTTTATTTCTATATTTGTTTCCGAAGACCTTTATAGCCACTGTGTAGTAGCTTTGAGTTTGTGTCGGTGTGTCGGATTTCCTCTTGATAAAGAAAATGCATGTTATACTATCTGACATATCGATGCTCGCGCAAAGCAATTACACGGATGGTCGCTCCTCAACAGCCTTATTCTCCGTGCTAGTTGACAGCATTCTCAGTAATGTTCTTGGCTAGCGTGGGTATAGAGGTGGGGCGTCACACATTCTGACTCCGTCCATTATCTGTAGAAGTACTGGCCCTAACTCTGCCTCTTCTTCCTGAACTCATGTCGGTCACCTGAACAGGTAACTCATCCATTTTAGATAGGTATATATATAATATTGAAAATACAAATACGCACTCTCAAGATAAATATACACAAGAGCCTAGGCACTCGCTCTACCTAGCGCTCTGATACCAACTGTGACGACCTGCCTTTCTCAAACCCAGAAAGACGTTTCATTATTAAGAAAGAAAGGGATAGAAATAGAAAAGAATAGAAAGAAAGAACAACAACATCAGAATCTCACAGCGGAATGGAATAAAATTTAATACATCACATATCTATTACATAGTTATACATACATCAGAGTCGTACAATATCATATAACAGGACTGTCATATACATACATGACCATACATACATCCAAAATACAGCATTACTAACTACACAGCGGAACTATATATATATATACATACGTCTGGTCTTCTCCTCAAAATAGCTCTTCCAGAAAATCAACACTCCCAGATACCTATCACTTGGCTACTCGTAAAAAATTTGAGTACCTAAGAGTTTATGAAAACACAAAATATAAACTCCGGGTCAGACATGGGTCTGGTATGAGTAAACAGGTTAAAGTTGCTTAACTTTGAAAATCATTTGAAAATAAAGGTATCACGTAAGACTCCCCACAAATAAATACGGGTAAGTTTTTACCTTACGCTAACCAAAACATTTTATAGGAAATTCTGTGATATTATAATAGTGTCTAGGGTTTTCAAGTAAATAGAAAATAGCCGAAATTGTTACATCTATTAAATTCCAGCTACTAGCCACGAAAGTGGGTAATACAAATCAAAACCGTAGGGTCTCGTAGGGTAAATGGATTTCCAACAATGGCAGGGCTACTAGGGTACCGCCCGTCACAGTACGGGGCCTAGATCACCGTACCGAGGATTACTCCCTTCATCCCCTGCAACACAAGGCCGGAACCATTCCTTACTGAACAGTCCCAAACAAGATAACCCCGCAGTTGTGGCCAACAACTGCTCACAAAGCCGAAATAAAAAGGGACATCTAGACAGGGGAAAATCTTGTCCTGCTTGGGCATGACCCACCTAACCTTGCTGCATCTCCCCTGTTTTAGCCATTCCCGGTTGATGAAGCTTGAGGCTACGATTACCTTTATTGAACATTATTCTTAGAATGCTCATCGTCCGCCTGACGATGTGTTGTAAGCATTCAATCCATACAAGTTCGTTCCGGGTTCGAACGAAACCGAAGGCATTATCTCGTTACACTCATTTTGGAATCACCCTCAGAGTTAACGACGATAACCCTTGCATTCTGAAACTCCATCTTGATCTCCATTTGATAAGTTACGACCTATCGTTTAATTTGGATCGATGTGGTTTTCGGAGAATCAAAATTGATTCTTCCGATCCCGGTCTCATCGGATCCAAACGCCATTTTAAGGGCCAAGTTGTCTATTTAACTTAACAGTTTAATTAAATATCAGAAATTAACATAACAGATATATGAGATAAATCATATACAGTTATCACATATATCCATAATATATCATAACATATCACAGTAAAATCATCACAGATATCACAGTCAATCAACATGATTATCAATGCCTACCAAACAGTTTAGCTTTACTTAACCAAAAAGAATAAACTATTTTATCCTGTTTAATTAATTACTGATTTATTAGCTTATTAATGATCAATTTATTAATTAGTTAATCATTAATAATTAATTTATTAATTATCTCATCTTAAATTAATTATTTAAACTAATTAACTTTTATTCATTTACTATTACTCAATTACTCAATTAATTAGTTGATTCTTAATTATTAACTATTAAATAATTAACTTAAAAATTAATTATAAACTACTTTAATTAACCAATTATTATTAATTTAATTAATAAATCTTTAATTAATCACTTAAGTTATTTGTTAATTAACTTTTAAGTGATATGCAATCATTCCTTAAGATTTAACTTGATTTAACATGTAATTACATTTTAATTTCAAATCTCAATTAAAAATTCAAATATAAATTAATCAACCTTCTAGCTACTAACTGCTACTTACATATTCCTTACATATCTACCTAAATCAACCTTTAATTAAAATACTAACTTAATTAATTAACATTTGTTTAATTAACTTAGCTATAAACCTGTACAAAAATCATTACCAGACCTTTTGAAAGCACCGAGACGCATCGTAACTTACTCGAGAAAAACTCGAGTTTCCTCGTCGCTCTCCCGTGTTGCTCTCCCCTTCCCTTTCTTCTTCTCTCCAGTTCTTCTTCTCTCTTTTTTTTTAAAAGTTAAGTTGTAAACGTTTAGCTGTAGCTACTCTCGCACGCGACTCGGAGGAAACACAGGAATACTCGAAGCATCCTCACCAATGTCTCGAGCACGCGCACCACTCACGGATCCTCGAACCCCACTTCGCCACCATGCACGTGCACGGTGGCTCACCTTGCCTGCGGCGACTCTCTACAGTCCCCACACACCACAAATGATCCACTTAAGCGAATTAGAAGCCCAAAATTCAATTACAAGTCGAAATGAAAAATTCGACCTGTAGCACAAACATACGAAAACATCACTGATGAACGAATCACGCGTGCAGCCACCACACATCACCGGAGGTGATGAAAATTCACCAGGACGTCGCCTACACCTCCACCTAGCTCCTCCAAAAATCGTACTACACTCGGTTGCCTATTGTAACCGAAATCTAATTTTTGCAGAGCTTCGAAAAATATGGGCTTAAACCCTATTTGCGATTCAAACTCAAGACACTTGCATTCGAAAAATAATTTGACATTTTTCTTGAGTTAATTTATCTTCAAGCTTGTAGAGTTAAAGTGAAAAGTGGCTAATCTCCTTCTTGTGTTTGAGCTCCTCCTTCTTTGTTTTGTGATAAAAGGTGAGTTTTGAACTCACATCTACTTCTTTTGATATCGTTGATGTTAGGCATGAATTCCTAACAATTGTTCATATGTTCTTTTGCTTCTGATTTGGGTTGATTCGGTGAAATTGCCAAATTATGATTTTTGAAGCCGAATCTATGTAAAACCTTATATGGTTGGTGTTTATGTTGTTCGGAGTGTTTGGGGGTGTTGTTAAGGTTGGGTAGTCGTTTGACGTAAGCCCATAATCAACACGCATCCGATCGCTTTCGATTTGTTTGGCCATAGTTGGCATAGGTTCAGGAAATGCCTGGCCATCTAGTTTCAGACGTCTGAAATGCCCATTTTAGACGTCTGAATATTGTTCTTGGGAAGAAATTTATTTCCAGATTCAGACGTCTGAATTTATATTCCAGACGTCTGAGTTGGCTAAATTTCGACCAGAAAGGAAATAGGCAAAATATTGCCTATTTCAGACGTCTGGATGTTAGGATTCAGACGTCTGAATTCTGTTTTGGAAAACAAATTGATTTCCAGATTCAGACGTCTGAATCCCTTCTTTCAGACGTCTGAATATGCTGTTTTTGGCCAATTTGCCTTGTTCGTTTAATTTTCCAAATTTAATCGATGCATATTGATTCCAATTAGTTGCTTATGCGTATTTGACCTTGATAATTCCTTTTTGAATTCATTCACGGGTTTTTTTATAAATTATTTCTTCAAATTGTATTAAAAGTTCGCTTCTCCGATTTATAAATTCTATTTAAACCACACGTACAATTTCGCACTTCGAGCGAAGTGGAAGGGTGATTAAATGGTTGGGTAAAACACGGACCATGAATCTGTGCGTTTATCCTTCCGATTAATCCCCGACCTATTCAATTGATCATTTTAACCTTCGGGTTTGGTTTATCGATGATATGAGGTAAACTTTGTATTGCTTTGAGTGTGAAAGTGGCTGACGGATAGTAAACCGTTTAGTGCGAACGAGTGGTTATGGGACATACGTTAACACTTTTCGGATTCCTTTTCGAGAGTTGTGACACATTCCGCCAGTTAGTGGTGTCCAGTACTGGGTCTCTGACCTTCACCACTACGGTTTGTTGCCTTCAGGTATGTGCCTTCGGGTTTGTTGCCCTATAGTATCGCTTTCTATGTTGGTCGTTATGAGCCGCATGGGTGATATTGGGTTGCCCTATTGTATCGCTTTCGGAGTTAGGTCTTTATGAGCCGCTCGAGTGATATTGGGTTTGGAGTCTTCGGGCTCATGGATCCTTGTTTATACAGTACTAAGCTCGAGCAATTTTATGATGTTTCGTTGATATGTATATTCCCTTGGTATCGCCCTTCGGTGTTGGTCTTTTTGAGCCGCATGATGAGTAGCGTTTACCTTGTGGAACTTGTATACCTTGTGGGTATTTGTTATTTGCCTTTTGGCTTGTTTTGGGATATTCTTATCCTTTGTTTCTATGAGTTTCCGATGATATGAGGCTTGTTATCATATGTTTCATCTTTTTGTTAGATGATTGTGTTATCTCTTTTAGAGATATTTGTTATACATTGTAACCTTGCAGGTTTATTGTTGTTCAGTTTATCTAACTGATATGTTTAGCTAGGCTGACCCGTGTATTTTATACTCGGGTCAGACCGAGATGTTTCAGGTTAGGTGCTTTTGGACTTAGCCTATTTTGCTTCCGCAATGGACTATTCAGCTTGTTCCTTTTCGATATAGCTTTTTGTGTAGTCCTATCTTGTTGTAACTCTGATATATGTATTCTTTTGGATTCATCTGTATATGGTGGTTTGCTATACCACTTGATATGTATTATTTTATAACTCTGTTATGTATCTGTATATGTGTATATGATGATTTGTTGTTCTGTGATGTATATTACATTTGAGTTATTATATTCTGTTCTGATAGATCCAACCACCTATGGTTTTGTTTTAAGTATTCATTGGGTATGTCGACCTGGTTGGTATGTTTATTGTCGATGTATTCAATAGATAATTAGAGCAAGGCTATAGATGGTCGCTCCCAACCAGCCTTATTCTCCGTGTTAGTTGACGGCATTACCTTGTAGTGTCCTTGGCTAGCGTGGGTATAGAGGTGGGGCGTCACACTAAGATTTATATTTTACTTTCGAAATGGTTTTCCACACTTTGCACTTATAGTAATAATAAAAAGAAATTCTCTGCGTAATAAGCATCTTTGACTATCATAAGAAGAAATCTCCTCCAAGTTCCGCGTTTGCATTGTGTGTGTGGCGAGAGGCCTTATGGTAGTTACATTTTCTAAAAGCATTGCAAATTGACTTTAAAAATATTTCTTTGTTTGTTTTTAAAGAATAACTGTTTTAAGTTCTCACACCAGTCCCATGACTGACTTGGAGTTGATTGTTCCCTTTCTAAACTCTGGGTGCCCACCAATTTCCACACGGGAAGTCTAGAGTTAGGTTATCAGGATATTCTGGAATTCAGGAGTTGCTGTAGAGATCTGGAGGCAAGCTGGATGGCATGGCGTATCAACTAGTATAAAGTATTTATTTTCCGCTGTTTGTTGTTGTAAATTCTGATAATGTAATAACAGATATGATTCTTTGTTTTAAAGATTATTCATTTATCTATTATATTTGTTTCGCTGCGATTGTGAGATTCTGTTATTGTTTCTGTTTTCTTCTTTTATCTTCCTTCTTCTACCTCTTCTTCTTAAACCCTAAGGGTTCGGTTTTCCGGCCTTCGATTGCTCGGCAGTTGATACAGTGGACGTATTAATGTCGATTTTCGAGTATCGAAGAATCGCGTTGTTTACATTTGGTATCAGAGCATATGGTTAAGCGACAACCTTGGCTCTGTTGGGGATTACTCATTAGAGATAGAGTCAGTAGTACTCTAGAATGAGCTTGAGTGTAATAATAGCTATGAGCGTGTATTTGTTAGTGAATATGAAATTGTTTTGTATTGTGTTGACTTATCGGTTGATTGTTTATAGATTCTGGTCGGTGCAGTCTGGCCATCTGTTTCGATAGGGGTGTCTAAACTCTTAAACAAGATAAACCGACACAGTATTGTTTTAAAAATAGGGTAAATGAAATAATTTTACCCAAAACTATTTTCGTATATAAAAAGGAATGGTTTTCCATAAATTAGTATAGTATATGGATGCTTGGATGTTAGGAATTGATAACATTAAAATTATTACCATTGATTATTGAATAGGAAATTGAAATCGTAACTCCAAAGTTAAGAAATAAATCCAGATACAAATGGAAATTATAAATGTAAATGTGATTTATAATTTGAAACGGAATTCCAGATAAGTATTTGGAAATGTTTTGGAAAGAATTGGAAAATTTTGAAGATTTGGAAAGTTTAAATCCTTTTTGGTTTGAAAATGATTTTCAAAGGTTTTGGAAAAAATGTTTTGAAGGGGTAAAAGCTCTAAACTCTTTTCGGTCGCTGGAAAATAATTCTGTTAATGATCGCGACATCATCGGTGTTCATTTTTAGGTTTCCAAAAGAGGAATTGCTACCGAATTGTTTTAAATTAAAGTTGTTTGGAAAATTTGGGTTTGGTTTTGAAATTCAAAGGATAATTTGAATTTTTTTCAATAACCGTTTTGAAAGGTTGAAAAGACTCTGGAATCCTATTTAAAATATTTATGGGGATAATAAATGAGTTGATGACTTATACAATTTGAATTTTGATAGAATAAATTTAACTTAAAGGATGGAGTTAAATTAAAGTAAGTATAAGTGAATCAATTAAATAAAGTGAAATTAAAGAAAGGTCTAAAGAGGCTAAGGAAAATGATTACTTAAAGAAAATTTATTAAGTGGAAAACAAATTTGGAGTAGTAACAAACGAATTGGAATTGAGTTTGAATTATGGGAATAAAGTTGTGAATGAATGAATAAATTTGCAATTGCAAGTACATGAAAATGAATTGAATATTGAAATTCATTTCGAATTTGTAAGTAAATAGAATTGGTATTGAATTGGATTTATGATAAACAAAGCAAAGTATTAAACTAAAATTAGTAAGTGGAACTAATTGATGAATGACCAAATGGGTGAGGTTTAAATAGAATTGAATTGAATAAATTATAAATGAAAGATGAATTAAAATTCATATGGAATTTGAAATCCAGTATAAATATATGTGACTGTAAACCAAAATGGTGAATTGAAATTAAATTGTGTTTGGAAATGAACAAAAGAATAAAATGGGAATTGAAACTGAATATTGAATACCAATTTGAATTGTGTGAAATAAAATGAAGTTGTAAAATTAGTTCTAAGTGAACTAAAGATAATAAAAGTGGAAGTATAAAAAAATTGGTTTGAGATAAAATGAATTGGAATTTGTAATAAATTAGTAAATGAAACTAATTTAAAATAGTGATATGAATCGGTTGTGAATGAGATATAATTGATAAAAATCCAATATTCAGAAAGTAAACTAAATCCAAATAGAGTTAAAAGAGTAAATTGATTTCAAATGAAATTGGAAATGTGAGATTGAATGAAAATGAATATATAACTTCAATAGTAAACTAAAGATGACATAAGAAGTAAGTATCGAAATTTTGTAATAAAATGTGCAAAATGATATTTGAATATTGTAATTGGATATTATGGCTAGCAAGATATACAAGTGTGTTAAAAGAAATGGAATTGGGATTTTTAATTCAAAGATAAAATTGAATTGCTCGACAAAAAGGTATGTATTTAAATTTCAGTATGAAATTTGGTGATTTTTTTGTCCAACCGATTGGCTTTTGTTTTTCTTTTTGAATTTGAGGGCCTGTGGTGCCATTTTGTAGTCGTACCGAGCTAGCCGCGCAAAGGAGACTATGGTGAATTTTTCTGAAAATTTAAGGCGTTCGAATATTTTTGAGAAAATTAGAAAATTTTGAAAACTAAAATTTTGATTTTGAGTTGAAAGTTAAATGATATAGTTGGTTTTGAAAAGATAACTGAGTAGATTTGAAAACTTAGTAAAGTTATTGTAAGAAGTTTAACTATGCATTTTGGGAAAGTTAAACACTCAAATGAATTTGAAATTTAATTTGAACAAATTTTTTTGAAAAGTTAATGGATTTCAAGGCTTTTTCGTACTTGGTAATTTCGAGGACGAAATTCTTTTAAGGTGGAAGTTTGCAACGACTCAGAATTTCTGTCATTTGAAATTCGTATACTAATTGATTTTTAAATATTAACAAGTAAAATTTGTAAGTCGAATAAATTTTATTTCGAATAACTAGGTTTAATTGGATAATTAAATCGAAAATTTAATATTTGAAATTACAGAAACAATTAGAAATTGGGTTTAATTTGATTAAAATTGATTTATAAAGTTGTATTAAATCATATTGGAGTTAGAATGATGTTATAGAACTTTTAAAATTGAATTAAAAGTTAATTTGTGAAAATTGAATATTTTAGTATTTAATTGACGAGTTAAAATAGCCATTTTTCGAACAGTCTCAGATTTCGATGACACCAGTTTCATCGGATCTGTAATATTATATTATTGTATGGTTTCAAATTTCGTGTCAATTGGACTTGAGGTTTGTCCGGGGCAAGCTAAAACGCGTAGAAATCGGTTTGAGTGAATTTTAATTTTAAATAATTCGATTTGAAAACTTATCTTTCAAATATGATCGAATTGGCTTCTGATATATATTCCATTGCGTTTGGAATAGGGGTAAAACATTATAAATTCTATGCGGCAGCTTAGTTTGGAGTTTGGAAAAATTTCGGGTGAATAGTGTTTTGGAAATTTTCTATAAAAAGACCTAACTTTCTTCATTTTACACAAACCCTAATTCTTCTAAGCCCTAGCCGCCAGCAAACAATTAATGGCCGAAATGCATCTTCGTTCTTCTTCAGTTATCTTTAAATCCACGCATCAATTCGAGAAATCTTCAACTAGAGATTTGTAAAGGGCATTGGGTTCTACAAATCCAACGGCCAAGATCGTCTGAAGTGTAGCGGATCTTCGGCAATTAGCTTGTAAACGTTGAACGTTTCGACACATTTTTCCACACAAGATGGAGGTCGAGCATGCCGTGCTCGTCGGCGGTGGAGGAGTGGAGTGGGGCGGTTCGAGTGGTGGCCGTGGATCAATGTCAAAATCGTCGAGGCAATTGCGAAAATTCGCCAAATATCAGCGGCCGTGGGTTCTCGCGATCGAATAAAACTGGAAGAAGAAGAAACCAAAGTGCGGCTCTGATCTAGGGAAAGTGAAATGGATGGCCTGGATTGAAAAGGTTATAAAATATAAAATAAAATTGTATATTAAATTATATATAAATGTGTACAAACTTTAAAAAGCTGTAACTTGTTCATACGAGGTCGAAAAATGACGAAACGAGTTGCGTTGGAATCATATGGACGAACATTACGCGATGGAACTGGATTGGAATTGATTGGAGCTAGTGAAAATTTTGGGTAAAATTAAACGCGCGCTTAATTTTATTCGAAATAAAACACTGCGACTGTTATTGAAAACAAGGTGAGAACTTGTAACATCCGGCCTTTTCGCCCGCTTTAAATCGACGCACGTGCCAATTCAAACCATATAGTAGGGCGGATTGTTATGGGACAAACAAGAAAAACAGAGAAGAGAAAAAACAAAACAGAATCTCACAGCGGAAGGATAAAATATAATAATAAATATACAGTTCATAAACTGTTTACAAAACATTTGATTCTTCTTCATACAATAAATGTCAAAGTTCACATACCAATAAATACCAATGCAGCGGAATTAAATAGTGTAGTGAATTAATATAGTAGATTGTAATACTACCAGTCTTCATTCTCCAGAATAAAATTTTCAAAACCTGAAACGCTCGGACTGACCCGAGCGAATTGAAAAGATAAAACACTCGAGTCAGAACTAAAAGATCTTGTGTAAGTTAAATCAACAGGGATAAATATGAGTGCAGTAAATGAAAAGATGCTCGGGATTCACATCTCATAAGGATCCGTTAAACTATTTACTATGTAGTATATTTCGCTATTATAATAGTGTCTAATTGTAAAATAAACTTACTTTTAAATAGCATTAAGGAGTTACCCAATCTCCCCCTTAACACAATAATAGTCCCAGTAGTCCATCCAATATCATAATCCCTCCTGATCGGGAAGCCACCAGAGGATACCACACGGTCTATGGGAGAAATCCAAACTCGTAGAAGGCTCAGTATGGCAGGTGACACGGCACAACTAGGCAATGCCAGGGTATGTATATCAATTACGCTTCTTGGTCGGTGGTAACGCGTAGCACGCAGCTACCGCCCACCTCGAACAAACTCCCCTAAATCAAAGAAATCAAAAGTGAAGGTGGCCATCGAATCAATCCAAAGTCAGAGTATAGTATCGAAGGGAAGTGTCCGATCAAAGGAGCTATTAACCCGTCAATCGCTCCTGTTTTAGCCACCTTATGCCAACCCACGGGAGTTGGGTCCACGTATTTACCTTACAGGAAACGCCGCCACCAACCTACTTCATTATGGAATCTCCACCACGTACACAGTTGTTAAAGTAGTTTTCGGAGTTGGCAGAGAGTTTGACAACTTCCGATCCCGGTCTCTTCAACAACCAAACGTTATTATAACACCGCGGTCTTTAAAAATAGTTTATACTTTCAGAACCAGAATAAAGTATCTATTTCAAAACCGTTTAACTACGATATCCTTTCCATTTCAAAACAAACTCATTTGATATTATTTTATAAAACCTAAACTAATATAATATCATTTTATTTCAAATATATTTCTTTTCCAAAATCATATTGCTTTAAAATTCATAATACCTGGAAACCAAACATTTGAATTATAACTTTCAAAATATAGTACTTCGAAACTCATAGCTTTAAAACCATACTTCTAAAACTTGAATGGTTTGGATATTCAACAGTATATAGAATAAAATAGTTGGAATTTAAAATTACTTTATAACAAAATTTCCGCGTCTTCACAATTTTATTCATTTAAAATTTAGTCTAAATCCATAAATTTTAAATTCACTTTCATTTAAATAAACCACTTCAATTTCAATATATTTCTAACTTTTAGTATTTAACGATTTCAAAACTTAAGGTTGGAAATTTATATTCACAAATTCATTGTCCTATTATTTAGTTTTGAAATGTTTACATAATAGATCAAAGTCATTTAAATTAAAATTCCAATTACAAACAACTTAAATATTTCCTTCAATTTATTATGATAGAAATATTCGTTTAATTTATCTTAAATAAAAATCCAGTTATAAATATCATACCTTTAAAATTTCCAATTTTAATAAGTTTACATCAACTTGTGGAGAGAAGTTTTTAAATAAGTTCCATCAAATAAATTTCCAATTTACCTCCCAATCTTAACTGATTTAAATCATTAAAAATCTATATATACATACGATATCTTAAACATGTACTTGACCATTTAACATAAATAATCAAACTCCATTGTTCAACTTATTTATTTTTATTTAACCGATTTAAACATAGCTTAAATTCAAAAATTTAACTATATATGTATATATAAAATATATTTATATAATATCCAAATTTAATATTTATTAAGCCGTATCTTATCCAAACCATGGAAATTATTTCAAAATTATTTATATACATAGATCGCGGTGCCTGTATATAAATGAATTTAAAACACTCACTTTTGTATTTAAATTGAATCTAAATTCAATTTAAACCCAAAAATTTGACAGTCTTCAAATCCATCCAAACCAACGCTAAAATGTCTGGAATTCCGATACAATCCCAACTAAATCAACCGCGCGTGAATCCGAGCTCGTACGCAAAAGTTATGAAAATTTAAAAATTGGATAATTCTGGTCCTGTGTCGACTTCGGGTTCGACTTCGGTGCGTCGCCTCAAATCCTCGGTGCTTGCTTGGAGTTTTTTCCAAAACGACCGGGAGATACCCGAGTCATTTTCTTTCTGACCCTAAGTAGATACAGTATTTTTGCCTCTGAAACTCGAAGCGTGACTCGAAGTGGCTGCAGATTCGATTTTTTTTTTTTTGAAATTGAAATTAATTTTTGGAATTTGGGAATTAGGTTTTTTTTTCTACCATTGGAATGAAGAGTTGAGAAGAAGATGTACGTATAGACAAATGAAAATAAGAAGTGGCTAGGGTTTATAACTGGTTATATATAGACAAGGCTGAAAAATAATAGATCGATCGGATTGGTATATGCATTGAACGTTAAATGGCCCGAAAAACCCTTTTCTACTCCGGAATGAAATTGGACCAACCCATATATCAAAATAGATGTTTTGAAATATTTTAAACGCAATGGAATAGGTTTCACGTCCAAATTCCATCGTATGCAGAAGTTATGCTGAAAACAATATTTTCCAAATTGATTTCAATTGCAAAAATTTCAAGACGTTTGGAGTCCGTACGATCGAACGACAAGTCTGATCGCTACGAAACTTGAAACACTATCATAATTCACCGTTACGGATTCGATGAAACTTGTTTCGTCGAAATCCGAGTCAGTGGCCAAAATGGCTATTTTTCCATTAATTAAATAAATTTAAAATAAATTAATTAAATCAAATTTCGCATTGAAATTCTAAAATTTGAAATCTTTATGAATTTATAATTCTCAAACATTTACAATAATTTAACAATTTTTAAATGTAAATATATTAAAGATTAATCAATATAAATCTTTTCACTTACCAATAGTCATATTAAAATGGAATTTACATTACTTCAGTTATTAATTATCATCAGTTTAGATCTTAACATTTGTTCCATAAATTTTATTTGCCCTGAATTAGTTACTGCATTTACCTAATTACAATTTCGTAATCACATTCAATCCATTAACTGGTATTGCATTGACATTTAACTTATTAGCTTATATCAACACTATTGTCATTAATTGCAAATGGATTACCAAATTTAGTCACTACCCTAAATAACTAACGTAAATTAATCTCCATTAATTCCACTAATTTAACTTTCATTCAATTAATTAATGATTCCCTCAGTTAGCAATAACGTAATATTTTCTTTATTTGTATTGCAAATAATTCAAAATTCAATTCCTAATTCTTAATATCCTCTAAATTACAACTTCCAAACATGGTATTAATCATCATTTACGTACCTCTAATTATTTTAATTTACATTAACATAATAAATAAATTACCTTTAATGTAATCTATCCCCCAATTTATTATATGCAATAAATTTTGACCTTACAACAGTTTGAATTAATTATTTATAGCGATTGAATACCAAAATTTATTTAACACGTCAAATAAACGAACAATCTATATTCATTGTCACCTATTTTCTTTTAAATTCAGTTATAAGTTTGTTACTTACCAACTAGGTTATAATAACACCAATTTTTTTATTCCAGTGCTATATATGATATATTTGCATCACATACTTGAATTTTTCAATTTCATCTTAATTCCAATTCACGGTAGTATAATTTCTTACTATAAACCCATTTATGATTTGCATACCAATTAATTAGTTTCAACTAAATAGATTGATTCAATTCATCTCTTTTATTAAGTCTATATAAATCAATATACTATTTCATTGGTAAGTGTTTATTTCAATTATTCCTTTATTACTTACAAATCTTATTTCATTCATGAATGCCATCATTTATCAATTATTACATAATTTCATTAATTTACAATCAGTTACAACCAAATTAATACACCGATATCATTTGTAAATTAAATGCTTACAATTTATAAGCTTTCATTCCAAACAATATTTTAATTTGTACCGGACATTGATTTAATTCAATTTACTATTTAATATTATTAATTCATTAACTAAATTCACTACTTACCTTTGTTCTCTTATATGCAACTCTTAGCCTAGTATAACAATTTACATCACTTCAATTTATTCGTCATTTTGTTTTAATTGTAAATACTTAGCCTTATATTCCCATGGTTTCATTTCATTCTCAGCATTTGCTTCATTATTAATTATAAAATCTTTATTTCTTCTAAATTAAATTTACGTAAATCTTATTAAAATGACAAATTTAATTAACGAAAATTATGGGTCGTTACAGTCTCCCCCATGCAAAACTTTTCGTTCCCGAAAAGGAAAAAGAAGGGAAAAGAAGAATTAAGAAATCAATATCATATCAAATATTATATTATAAACAAATAAATTTACAAAACTAATTTAGATAAAATATACTAATTTATAATCATTAATTTTTTTATACTCAAACTAACAAAGTTTGGAAAACATTTTCAAAATAATTCTAAGTCCAAAATTTACGGAAAATTTTGGCAGAGTCTCCTTTGTACGGGGAGTCTCGGGAGAAAATATAAAATCAAATATATCAAATTATCACATATAATATCCAAAATATAATATCCCAAGACGGGAAAATATATAAAATAGCTCTATAAACCGTAATTCAAAACGTACCTTTTTGTCGGGTAAATTTCTTAATTTATGGAACCAAAAGCAGTAGCAATTGCTTCCATAACCCGCATTTCACTTATAAAATCCAAAGGGTTAACAATTTATACAAAGTGAAATATTTAAATGGTTTGAATCACTAACAACAAATCAATACAACATCCATCAATTTCAACAAACAGCATACACAACCAATACAAAGCAACCATTCAATCAAACAAACAAATAGTTGTTCGGGTTCAAAACTTTTATATTGTACGGAATGAAGAATAAACTACTAGCGCATCATTTACTCAAAAGTCTTTAGATAAAACTAAATAGATTATTCATTTATCCTAATCCAATTTTAAAGTATCCTTGCCCAAACAACCATCAACTAAACAACAACAAATCCAAACAACAATCAACTTAACTTATTATTAATTTCCTTTCATACCTTTGTTGTTTGATTTTTTTTATTTATATAGTGATTTATCTTTTAAATTTACATTTACTCATTAAATGTTTGCTTCATTTATTTTTACTTATTACTTACAACTATTCAGTTCCATTAACTCAGGTCATGCCATTTCCTTTTATTTCGTTATAATTATTCATTCATTTATTATAGCATGACCTCTTTTATTTACATTCATTTATCAATAGTATTCCTGTCCCATTCAATTTCTCAGCATTTCCATTTTGTTTACTTAAGTTTATAATCATCTATTTGTAATACTTACCTTTTATTATATTTACTAATAGTAAAATTTCAATTATAACTTAACTTATCCAGATATCATCACTTCTTATGAATAAAAGCGATTTATTGAACACCTTCATTACATACTTTTACTTTTATAATTTCCATTACATTTTCTTATTAAACATTTCAACTTTTAAATATTTGGTGAGTTATATATATGTTTTTAAGAATGTAATTAAAATCATACAAGTTTCTCTTATTTCTTTAATAAATTTACTGTTCAACAATAATCCTTTATTTCATAGGTTACAATTTTAAATTTCATTTAATACCATTAATAACCTAGCATTAAGCCTCTTATTTCATTTAGGGTTTCAATTATTAATTACTTAGATTCCATTTCACTAGAATAATTGGAACTATTTATTTGTGGAAACTTAAGAACTAATTACCGGGTCAAATTTCAAATTATTTTAAAAGTAATAGGTAAATATATATACTTACAACTTATAAACCCAATTATATTTAAAACAAATTAAAAACTCACTTTTGTTAATCAAAATAAATCTATAGTAAAACTGCCACAGTGGCCTTCCCACTTCGAAACTCGAAAATGAAAGTCGATGATGCGTGCACTCATCACCGAAATTATTTTCCAACGACAGAGAGGAGAGTACATAACTTATTTCTTTTCAAAATTTATTTTTAAACAATCTTTCAAATTATATTGAAATATTTATATCAGAAAATACTTCTAATAGTATTATTATTATATTCCAAAATCAATTGAAAGAATTTCCAAAACCTCGGAACTTAAGTTCTAAATTTCCAATTTTATTTTCCATCTAATTTCACCTATTATTTATAAATTTTATTACCTAACAACCAATATATTGCAACCAAATATATATCTTATTTAAAAAAAAACTTTATTTTATATATAGAAAATATAATAGGCAAAATTATTTCATTCACCTATATTAAAACAAATATTATGTCGGTCTGTCCTATTAAGTGTTTAGAAATCCCTATTAATGTCACAGCCGTGCATCAACCAGAATATATAAATACAAAACGGAACAGATTAACACAGTATTAAAACCCTTTTATAACACTAACAAATACGCTCTCTCATATATATACACTCAGCGACTCCCATAGGGTGTTTCTACCCTATTGATAAAGAGTCAGACCCCACAAAGCTAAGGTTTATCGCTAAACCAAAGCTCTGATACCAGATGTAACACCCGGCCTTTTCGCATGCCTTAAATCGACACACGTGCCAATTCAAGCCATACGGTAGGGCGGATTGTTATGGGATAAAAAACAAAAACAGAGAAGAGAAAAAACTAAACAGAATCTCACAGCGGAAGGATAAAATGTAATAATAAATATACAGTTCATAAACTGTTTACAAAACATTTGATTCTTCTTCATACAGTAAAATGTCAGAGTTCGCATACCAATAAATACCCATGCAGCGGAATTAAATAGTGTAGTGAAATAATATAGTAGATAGTAATACTACAAATCTTTGTCTTCGTCCTCCAGAATAAAATCTTCAAAACCTGAAACGCTCGGACTAACTCGAGCGAATTGAAAAGACAAAACACTCGAGTCAGAACTAAAAGATCTTGTGTAAGTTAAATCAACAGGGATAAATATGAGTATAGTAACTTAAAAGATGCTCGGGATTCACATCTCATAAGGATCCGTTAAACTATTTACTATGTAGTATATTTCGCTATTATAATAGTGTCTAGTTGTAAAATAAACTTACTTTTAAATAGCGTTAAGGAGTTACCCAATCTCCCCCTTAACACAATAATAGTCCCAGTAGTCTATCCAATATCAAAGTCCCTCCTGATCGGGAAGCCACCAGAGGATACCACACAGGCTATGGGAGAAATCCAAACTCATAGAAGGCTCGGTATGGTAGGTGCATGGCACAACTAGGCAATGCTTACGCTTCCGGGTCGGTGGTATCGCGTAGCGCGCAGCTATCGCCCACCTCGAACAAACTCCCCCAAATCAAAGAAATCAAAAGTGAAGGTGGCCATCGAATCAATTCAAAGTCAGAGTATAGTACCGAAGGGAAGTGTCCGATCAAAGGTGCTACCTTATTAACCCGTCAATCGCTCCTGTTTTAGCCACCTTATGCCAACTCACGGGAGTTGGGTCCACGTATTTACCTTACAGGAAACGCCGCCACCAACCTACTTCATTCTGGAATCTCCACCGCGTACACAGTTGTTAAAGTGGTTTTCGGAGTTGGTAGAGAGTCTGATAACTTCCGATCCCGGTCACTTCTACAACCAAACGTTATTATAACACCGCGGTCTTTAAAAATAGTTTATACTTTCAAAACCAAAATACAGTAACTATTTCAAAACGGTATAACTACAATATCCTTTCCATTTCAATACAAACTCATTTGATATTATTTTATAAAACCTAAATTAATATAATATCATTTTATTTTAAATATATTTCTTTTCCAAAATCATATTTCTTTAAAATTTATAATATCTGGAAACCAAACATTTGAATTATAACTTTCAAAACATAATACTTCGAAACTCATAGCTTTAAAACCATACTTCTAAAACTTGAATGGTTTAGATATTCAACAGTATATAGAATAAAATAGATTGAATTTAAAATTACTTTATAACAAAATTTCCGCGTCTTCACAATTTTATTCATTTAAAATTTAGTCTAAATCCATCAATTTTAAATTCACTTTCATTTAAATAAACCACTTCAATTTCAATTTATTTCTAACTTTTAGTATTTAACGATTTCAAAACTTAAGGTTGGAAATTTATATTCACAAATTCATTGTCCTATTATTTAGTTTGAAATGTTTACATAATAGATCAAAGTCATTTAAATTAAAATTCCAATTACTAACAACTTAAATATTTCCTTCAATTTATTATGCTAGAAATATTCGTTTAATTTATCTTAAATAAAAATCCAGTTATAAATATCATACCTTTAAAATTTCCAATTTTAACAAGTTTACATCGACTTATGGAGAGAAGTTTTTAAATAAGTTCCATCAAATAAATTTCCAATTTACCTCCCAATCTTAACTGATTTAAATCATTAAAACTCTATATATACATACGATATCTTAAACATGTACTCAACCATTTAACATAAATAATCAAACTCCATTGTTCAACTTATTTATTTTATTTAACCGATTTAAACATAGCTTAAATTCAAAAATTTAGCTATATACGTATATATAAAATATATTTATATAATATCCAAATTTAATATTTATTAAGCCGTATCTTATCCAAACCATGGAAATTATTTCAAAATAATTTATATACATAGACCGCGGTGCCTGTATATAATTTTCTATCCTATGGTCAAGTGATACAGATGTTTATCATTTCAATCCGCAATTCAAAAATTAAAAATGCGGTTGTATATCATTTCAAACCGCAATCCCGAATGAAATGAAAATGCATAATAACTTGCAGTTTATATAATATAGAACACATCATCCATTCACCCAATATTAAACATCAACCAATTTATTTCAATCATCATCATTTTAAACAAACATCAATAGAGCATATAAAATATAGCAGGTATCAACGAACAGTTTATACTCAAAAAATAAAATAAAATAAATAAATAAATAACTGTTTGACTAGCAGTTTATATGCAAAATAAATAAATTTTAACTGTCAATTTATATGCAATAATAAAATTAATTAACAGTTAAATTAAATAAACGCGATTTAACTGAGATGATTAATAAATATGAAAAACAGTCATAAATGAATTTCTACTCATATCTTAAATTAATTTAACAAACAAAAGATATTTTAGAAGTTGTGAGTGGGCTAAAACACTCACCTTTTGAATTTAACTTGAATCTATATTCAATTTAAACCCAAAAATTTGACAGTGTTTAAATTCGTACAAACCAACGCCAAAATGTCTGGAATTTCGATATAATCCCAACAAAATCAACCGCGTGTGAATCCGAGCTCGTACGCAGAAGTTATGAAAATTTAAAAATTGGTAAATTCTGGTCCAGTGTCGACTTCGGGTTCGACTTCGGTGCGTCGCCTCAAATCCCCAGTGCTTGCTTGAAGTTTTTGCCAAAACAACCCAGAGCAACCCGAGTCATTTTCTTCCTGACCCGAAGTAGATACATCGTTTTTGCCTCTGAAACTCGAAGTGTGACTCGATGTGGCTGTAGATCCGATTTTTTTTTTTTGAAATTGAAATTAACTTTTGGAATTTGGGAATTAGGTTTTTTTTTCTGCCATTGGAATGAAGAGTTGAGAAGGAGATGTACGTATAGACAAATGAAAATAAGGAGTGGCTATGGTTTATAACGGGTTATATATAGACAAGGCTGAAAAATAATAGATGGATCGGATTGGTATAAGCGCTGAACGTTAAATGGCCCGAAAAACCCGTTTCTACTCCGGCACGAAATTGGGTGAACACATATATCAAAATATATGTTTTAAAATATTTTAAACGCAATGGAATAGGTTTCACATCCAAATTCCATCGTATGCAGAAGTTATACTAAAAATAATATTTTCCAAATTGATTTCAATTGCATAAATTTCAAGACGTTTGGAGTCCGTACGATCAAACGACAAGTCCGATCACTACGAAACTTGAAACACTATCTTAATTCACCGTTACGGATCCGATGAAACTTGTTTCGTCGAAATCCGAGTCAGTGGCCAAAATGGCTATTTTTCCATTAATTAAATAAATTTAAAATTAATTAATTAAATCAAATTTTGCGTTAAAATTCTGAAATTTGAAATCTTTATCACTTTATAATTCTTAAACATTTACAATGATTTAACAAATTTTAAATGTAAATATATTAAAGATTATTCAATATAAATCTTCAATTTCATAAAATTCAAATAAATAAACAAATCTTGATTTACAATCTTTTCATTTACCAATAGTCATGTTATAAATAGAATTTACATTACCTTCAATTATTAATTATCATCAGTTTAGATCTTAACATTTGTTCCATAAATTTTATTTGCCCTGAATTAGTTACTTCATTTACCTAATTCCAATTTCGTAATCACATTTAATCCATTAACTGATATTGCATTGACATTTAACTTATTAGCTTATATCAACACTATTTTCATTAATTGCAAATGGATTACCAAATTTAGTCACTACCCTAAATAACTAACGTAAATTAATCTCCATTAATTCCACTGATTTAACTTTCATTCAATTAATTAAAGATTCCCTCAGTTAGCATTAACATAACATTTTCTTTATTTGTATTGCAAATAATTCAAAATTCAATTCCTTATTCTTAATATCCTCTAAATTACAACTTCCAAACATGGTATTAATCATCATTTACGTACGTCTAATTATTTTAATTTACATTAACATAATAAATAAATTACATTTAATGAAATCTATCCCCCAATTTATTATATGCAATAAATTTTGACCTTACAACAGTTTTAATTAGTTATTCATATTTATTGCGATTGAATACCAAAATTTATTCAACACATCAAATAAATGAACAATCTATATTCATTGTCACCTATTTTCTTTTAAATTCAGTTATAAGTTTGTTACTTATCAACCAGGTTATAATAACACTAATTTTTTATTCCAGTGCTATATATAATATATTTGCATCACATACTTGAATTTTTCAATTTCATCTTAATTCCAATTCACGGTAGTATAATTTCTTACATAAACCCATTTATGATTTGCATACCAATGAATTAGTTTCAACTAAATAGATTGATTCAATTCAACTCTTTTATTAAGTCCATATAAATCAATATACTATTTCATTGGTAAATGTTTATTTCAATTATTCCTTTATTACTTACAAATCTTATTTCATTCATGAATGCCATCATTTATCAATTATTACATAATTTCATTAATTTACATTCAGTTACAACTAAATTAATACACCGATTTCATTTGTAAATTAAATGCTTACAATTTATAAGCTTTCATTCCAAACAATATTTTAATTTGTACCAGACATTGATTTAATTCAATTTACTATTTAATATTATTAATTCATTAACTAAATTCACTGCTTACCTTTGTTCTCTTATATGCAACTCTTAGCCTAGTATAACAATTTACATCACTTCAATTCATTCGTCATTTTGTTTCAACTGTAAATACTTAGCCTTATATTCCTATGGTTTCAATTCATTCTCTGCATTTGCTTCATTATTAATTATAAAATCTTTATTTCATCTAAATTAAATTTACGTAAATCTTATTAAAATGACAAATTTAATTAACGAAAATTACGGGTCGTTACAGAACTTCTCACTCAGTCAAATTGCGTTTCGATTTAAATTTTAAATAATTAGATTTAAAATTGCTTGATTGTGCTGATTTGTATGCTTGGATGATAAATTATTATCTATTATTTATTGTTTTGGCTCAAATAAATGTGTTTAAGATAATGCTTTCCTTAAAGGATAAAATATATTCTTATTTATGATTTAAGTATATTGAATATTTTCCAAATGTTGAAAATAAATAGATTTGTGAATTACTTATTATTAAATAAGTATGGAAATGTTTTTCCAATATGAAGTGAAATGTTTTGAGATTATATTTTTTAAAGATAAATTGAAAAGTGATTTGAAATTTGTTTTCAAATGGTTGAAGTGTGGAAAAAATATATATCTTGTAAAGATATTTTTGGAATATAAATAATTTAGGAAATTATTTGGAATCTGGTGATGTTGTGCATATCTATTGATAGTTAAATAACCGAATATCAATATTTACCTTTAAATGGGTATTTGTTGTGATTTGCTTGAAATTGAATGCTACACTTATTTTTTTAAAATAAGCGCTCGTTATTCGGTTTAGCCGGGAGAGGATATTTGGGTCATAAATTCCATTCCGAATAGTGATACGTCGTAATGGATAGCATTTGAAGACCGGTGTTGAAGACCGGATATTTACGAAAATGGAAGGATTACCGTCGAATGTCTCTGCATCGGCTGATCTCCGATATAGAGATTTTATCACCCTTTGTGATGGGAAGTCCGGACATGATTAGTGAATATCCGGATTGCAAGGGCTTCTTTGGAAGTGCCTTAGGTTTCGTTCGATCCTGGAACGGACTTGTATGGATGTGTGTCTGACGTTACAATTTGAGATGAAAAGCTGGTTTCTATCAAATACATTTTTGTTGGTGGGGGAGAATTTATTCTCTTAGCTTAACACCCTTCTCCGAGACGTACGAGCTCAGAGTTTATGTACTTGATGGTTACTAGTGATATATTCCCAATATGGTAACGTGGCATGCTGAGTGCTGTTGAGCATTTGTTGATCAAAGCACAACTTTTGTATAAAGCGTAGCTTTGTGGACGAGACTTCGTCGGACCTCACACCCCGGTAATGGTCAAAACAGGAAAGATGCAACAAGGTTATTAGGGGATAGCGCTCTCTTAGTGTATGTCATTCCTTCTGGATAGAGGTGGTATCATGGTATGGCGCCCAGGTACTTAACCTATGTTGTTGCTGCAAACTTATTATTTTGTGGTGTTGGTGAATCCCGGGATATAGATCGGTTACGATCGGGGGATGGCATACTCGTGTCAGTAGTTACCCAGCTAGGGGTAGCCCGGCCTTGTGTTGGCAGAGATCCTGTTAGGTTCTCGGGGCGTCCTTCCAGAGGCGTACCCATGTGGCAATGGGAAGTTCCTTGGCCTGACCATTTGTTGGAAATCCAAAGAAACAATACGAGCCTTGTACGGTTTTAGTTGTAGAACCTGCCATCTATTATGGTAGCTATAGTAGGCGTACTATAATGGTACCTATGCTGGCTAAGATTTATATTTTACTTTCGAAATGGTTTTCCACACTTTGCACTTATAATAATAATAAAAAAATCTCTGCGTGGTAAGCATCTTTGACTATCATAAGGAAAAATCTCCTCCAAGTTCTGCGTTTGCATTGTGTGTGTGGCGGGAGGCCTTATGGTAGTTACATTTTCTAAAAGCATTGCGTATTGACTTTAAAAATATTTCTTTGTTTGTTTTTAAAGAATAACTGTTTTAAGTTCTCACACCAGTCCCATGACCGACTTGGAGTTTATTGTTCCCTTTCTGAACTCTGGGTGCCCACCAATTTCCACACGGGCAGTCTAGAGTCAGGTTATCAGGATATTCTGGAATTCAGGAGTTGTTGTAGAGATCTGGAGGCAAGCTGGATGGCATGGTGTATCAACTAGTACATAGTATTTCTTTTCCGCCGTTTGTTGTTGTAAACTCTGATAATGTAATGTAATGTGATGTAATGTAATAACAGATATGATTCTTTGTTTTAAAGATTATTCATTTATCTATTATATTTGTTCCGCTGCGATTGTGAGATTCTATTATTGTTTCTGTTTTCTTCTTTTATCTTCCTTCTTCTACCTCTTCTTTTTAAAACCTAAGAGTTCGGTTTTCCGGCCTTCGATTGCTCGGCAGTTGATACAGTGGACATATTAATGTCGATTTTTGAGCGTCGAAGAATCGCGTTCTTTACGATATAATAATGTTTGGTTGTTAGAAGACCGGGATCGGAAGTTGTCATACTCTCTACCGACTCCGAAAACCACTTTAACAACCGTGTACGCGATGGAGATTCCAGAATGAAGTAGGATGGTGGCGGCGTTTCCTTTGAGGTAAATACATGGTCTTACAAGTGCACGGTTGTTTTGCTCGGAATTGATTGTTCGAGATTTGCAAATTTTAAAGTTAAACAAAATTCAAGTTTTAAATTAATTTTCTAATAAAAACTATTTCTTTTAAATAATAATGGTTTATTAAAAATGATTGGTTAAGTAAAAGTTGTGAATTCATTTTAACATAGATTAAGTTAAATCTTAAGTTTATTTAAACTTAATAATATAATTAAGTAGTAATTGAGAAGATAAAATGTTTTTATCATTATAAAACTTAAAGTCTTAAATTAATTGATTAATGATAATTAAATCCCAAATTTATTAAATAATATTTTAATGACAAGTAAGTAGTTAATTAAGATTTTGGTTAATTATAGATTAAATAAATTGATAAAGAGAGATTAATTAATGATAAAGAATAAGTTAATTAATGATTAAGGTTTGTAAATTAATTAGAGATTAATTAATTTGTGACTAGATATTAATTAATGTAAGTAATTGAAGAGTAATTATTTAAATGATAATTGTAACGACCCAGAATTTCTGTCATTTGAAATTCAGATATTTAATTGATTTTAAATATCAACAAGTAAAATTTGTAAGTCGAATAATTTATTTTTCGAATATTTAGATTTAATTGGATAATTAAATCGGTAATTTAATATTTGAAATTGTGTGAAAAATTGGAAATTTGGTTTAACGTGATTAGAAATGATTTATAAAGTTATATTAAATCATATTGGAGTTAGAACAATGTTTGTGAACTTTTTAAATTGAATTAAAAGTTAATTGGTGAAAATTGAATATTTTAATATTTAATCGACTAGTGAAAATAGCCATTTTTCAAACAGTCTTAGATTTCGACGAAACTAGATTCATCGGATCCATAATGTTATATTATTGCATGGTTTCAAATTTCGTGTCAGTCGGATTTACCGTTTGTCCAGGGAAAGCCGAAACGCATAGAAATTCGTTTAAATCGATTTAATTTAAATTTGATCGTTTATTTCAATAACTCGCACATATGATCGAATTAGCCTCCGAAACCTATTCCATTATGTCCGGAACGCGGGTTAAACCCTAGAAACGCCGGTCACCAGGGGAGATTTGGAGTTCGAAAAATTGGAGATGAATAATGTTCGTGGGTTTTCTATAAAAGGACCTTAACACCATTCTCTTTCACAAAACCCTAGTTATTTTCATCAGCCGCCACCCCTTATTTTTAATGGCCGAAATTCAACTTCGTTCTTCCTCAAATTTCTTCAAATCCACAAAGAAATTCAAGAAACTTCCAACATGAAAGATGTAGAGCACTCCAAGATCTTAATATCCAACGGCTATGATCGTTTATAGTCGAGGAATCATCGGTGATTCGCGTGAGAAGTTGCGACGTTCGTGCACGTTTTCCCATGGAAATAGGCGACCGAGTTGGACCAAGTTGCGGCCGAAGGTGTGTCGCGTGATGGGCTTCAAAGTGGCAGGGTTCGATCGTCTTCAAAATGCAGGTGGTGGTTGCAAAAATTAGGGTTTGGACGGCTATAGTGGGTTGTTGCGTGTGGCATCTCCTGCGAACGAGCATGGGGAGGAAGAAGGGGGCCGAACGGCTTGGATTCCATCAAGCTTGTGCATGCGGCTGTGATATGTTGAGGTTATAAAAAAAAAATAATAATAGAAATTAATTTGTATATTAATTTGTATAATATTTAAAACACTGTAACTTGTTCATACGAGGTCCGAATTTGACGAAACAAATTGCATTGCAATCGTTTTGTCGAGCACTACACAATGGAGCTAGTTTGGAGTCATTTGGAGCTAGTGATAATTTCAAGAAAAATTAAACGCACGTTTAATTTTATTCGAAATAAAACGCTACAACTGTTATCAGAAACCCAAGGTGAGAACTTCTCACTCAATCGAATTATTTCGATTTAAATTTTAAATGGTTAGATTTAAAATTGATTGATTGTGTGATTGGATAATAATTACTATCTGTTGTATTGAAATAGACCTTATGCGCCATATATTAAGCGGATGTTATTTATTAAAAACATATACCGCGATAATTCCAACTTGTATGGAATTGGTATTATATATGTACTTGGAGTTGATTCCCGCATTATATAGCGGACGAGACCCTATTGCGCCACATAATAGCGGATAATATTTTATAAATCCTATATACCGCAATATTCCGTCCCGAAGCGGAATTGGTATTGTGCTAACATCTTTGGATGCAGGGAAACAGGTTGGAGGGATCCAACTGGATTCCTCAAATGATTGAATTCATATGATGGACCTTTGGGTCAAATACCAGTACTAGACCTTCGGGTCATATGATGGACCTTTGGGTCATTTGTTGGGCACCAAAATTATGATGACAGTACTTGGTAGGCTTCGGACATATGTTGATGCACGTGCGGCGTAGCTTAGACTCTCCATATGACAAGATCGATCCACTTTTATGTTGATTTTTCTAGTTATCTATTATTGAATTCTAGATTTTGTGAATTGCTGTTTTGAATTCAACTGTGAATTTGAAAGTTGATTTTGATGGAGTTTGATGTGATTTCTTCATTTAACTAGTTGATTTCTTATGTTGAATAGTCTCATTCGAGATTATTATTATTTTGATTGATGTTGTATATGATGCACTCACTTCTAAGAATAAATTAGACGGATCCGTTTATTATTTTCTTTTAAATAATACTCGGGTCAGACCGAGTTATTTCAAGGTAATCTCTATCTCTGATTTAGTTGCAGCTTCAGCTTTTGAGATATCACATCATCTTTTGTCTAGCCTTCGGGGAGTTCTTTTAGTTTATTGATTCTCGTCTTATGTATGTTGGTATCCATGTATAGATGTATTTTGTTCATGTGAACTATCGATTGTTGTAGCATGTATTCCAGACTTGTCTTCCGCTATATATCTGGTATTTCTGTTCTGATGTGACTTTACATATCTATGCTATTGTTATTATGAGTATTCTGGATTTTTCTTTAGCCACTGTAGTTTCGTTTTAGATTTGGATTGAATTTATATCTTTGGGAGTAATTTTCACAACTCCTATCGATGTAATCAATACTCGTCTAAAGCATAACATACAGATGGTCGCATCTAACAAACCTTATTCTTCGCAATAGCAGACGTTATTACTTTATAATAACCTTTGTTATTGTGAGCATAGAGGTGGGGCATCACATGTCATTTCTTTCAAACTAGTATATACTTTCAAAACCAAAATATCATGCTCATTTCAAAACCATATCATAATAGTATCATTTCCATTTCAAAACTAATTCAATAATATATCATTTAAATAAAACATAAATTTCCAAATCATTGAATATTTCCTTCAATTTATTAAAGTTGAAATATTCCTTTAAATTATCATAGCATTCGGAAATGTTACCTTAAGGAATCATAGCATTTTTGGAATGTAATACTTTCCACTTTAACATTTTATATAATCAAAGTATTTATATGCTTACAAATTTAACATGGTCATTTTATCATAGCCTTATAGTTAAATAAACTTGGTTACTGTAATATCCAATTTAAAGCTGAAATCCTTATGTTAAGTTAAAAGTAACTTATTAACTTACATTATTATTACAATAAAGAAACTTTATTATTTTAATCATTTAAAGTATGCCATTTACATAAATTAAAACTTGCATATCAAATGTACATTATCAACTTACATTTTATTATTACATTAAGTAACATTTATCATTTTAATCAATTTAAAATACACCATTACATTAATTAAATCTTATATGTCAAATGTACGTTTTAACTTACATTTATTACAATAAAGAGCATTTATCATTTTAAACAATATTATACTAATTAATACTTACATATCAAATGTACGTTTTAATTTATATTTTTATTACAATAAAGCGTTTATTATTTTGAATCAATATTACACTAATTAAAACTTACATTATCAAATGCACGTTTAATTTACATTTTTATTTCAATAAAGAGCATTTATTATTTTAAATCAATATTACACTAATTAAAACTTACATTATCAAATGTACGTTTTAATTTACATTTTTATTTCAATAAAGAGCATTTATTATTTTAAATCAATATACACTAATTAAAACTTACATTATCAAATGTACGTTTTAATTTACATTTTAATTTTAGTAAAGAGCATTTATTATTTTAACCAATATTACATTAATTAAAACTTGCATGTTTCTCACATTTATTAAAACTTTAACTGTTTCTTCCATTAATTAGAACTTTACGCGTTTCTTTCATTAATTAAAACTTTACATGTTTCTTACATTAATTAAAACTTCACATGTTTCTTCAATTTAAATTACCTTATTTTCTTAACTTAAAATCTACATTTGGAAACCAATTTCCAATCATCAGTTAAGTCATATATATAAATTACATTTTATACATTACCTTATACAACTTAAGTTATAGAAAATCACTGTAAACCTATTTATGCAAACATATCCGCTTCATGGAAAAAAATTCATTCCAACTACTAGGCTAGATTTAGAATTCCACATCAAATCAAATTTCATCATTAAGTTATTTATTATATTCCAAATCTTTAAATTACAAATTTAAAACCAATAAAGATTTTTTCATTACAATTAAAAACCAAAATCAACTTATAAAATTTTAACTTATAGAAAACCATTATCTCTTTATATTCTAAATCTTTAAATCAACTTTTTATTTAAATTTCCATTTATTTATAAATTCAAAATACTTAATAATTTTAGAAACCTATTACAAAATTTTATCCATGGGCCGGTGTAAAATTTTCTAACCTAGGTCAAGTGATACAGATATGTATCATTTCAATCCGTAATTTAAAAAGAAAAATCCGGGTTTTATCATTTCAAACCCGCAATCCCAAGTAAAATAAATGCAACAAAAATTATTTGGGCCTATCATTTCAGCCCATAGTGATAGGGAACTTGCAGTGTGAGATACAGTATATAAAATGAATGTATGTTGTATAAATACATATTAGATGATGCAACAAATATATAAACAACATTTAACATTATATAACATATCACAGGCATGTATGAATGACATATCATATTATACAGATGCACTTATCATTATTCCACAATAATATATGTACATATGTCTAGAATGATAAAACTCACCTTTTAAAAGCTAGAATCAAATTCACAATACACAATTGAAACTCCACAAAGCACGACAAGGCACGATCAAACTTTTGAGTAGATAGAGAGTCAAGATCCATATCTTGTATATAACAAATACACAAACCATAAGAATAAGATTCGACACAACAAAAGATGGATTAAACGTGCAATTACGAATCAAATAACATAACCTTGCTTTCAACCACCAAGTGGACTTGGCTATGGTCTAATAGTGAGAAGGAGGTGAAGTTGTGGTGGTGGAGGTCGATCTATGCAAGGAGAAAACAAAGAAAAAGAAAAAAAATAGTGGAAAAAGAAGAGAGAAGGAATCCATAACTTTCTGTGATTTTTTTTCCTTTCAAGCAGATGCTAATGAGATGAAAAGTTTTTCACATGAATAAGAAAAGAAAGCGGCTAGGTTTTGTGGGAAAAAGAACGGTTAGAGATGTAGGGTCTAGAAAATGAAAGGCTAGCAAATTAAAAGGCACAATTTAAGGAGAAGGAATCTTGTATATTTTTTTGTTTGCACGCAAATGACAAATGAAGTGAATGGAAGGTTTCTCACAGCTTAAAGAAAATAAAATGCATAGCTAGAAGGTAATTAAGGAGGTAGGAAATAAAAAGGCAAGAAATGAAGAGGCTAGTGAATGAATGAGATTTATTTCCTATTAAATAAAAAGAAACAATTGAACAAAATGGGGTGAGTTACTTACTTTTTCACGTGAATTGATTGGGTATGAATGACTAAAGTTTTAGGTAGGCATGGATAGAAATTAATTAAGGAGGTAGGAAATAAAAGATAGGCAAATAAAGAGGCAGGAAATAAAACAAATGTAACGTATGCCAATTAAAGCAAAGTAATATACCTTTAATTAATTTGTTTCCTTGCCATTAAAATAGATAAATCAATCAAAAATCAAATAAATAAAATCTAAGTTTATACAAAAATAAAAATTAAAGAACAAACATAGGGAAATAAAATGAGATATGTTTGAGGAGTTTTTTACGTGAATGATAAAAGGAAAAACATGGCTATATAAGAAAAAAAAACGGCTAAGGAGGGAAACGGAAAGACATAAGTAAAGGAGGAAGAAACGTACAATATATTTTATTTTTAAATGCAAATGAAAAAATGAGAGATGGGAAATAATTTTTTGTATGTGAATTTTCAACATGATATGCAAGGCTGAGTAGAATAATTCATGGCAAGGAATGAGGAGGAAACGGCTAGAAAATAATAAAGGCCATGCAAATGAAAAAGGAAAGAGTTTTAAACAATGAAACGTATGTCTTTTAAATTTCTCCAAGCCATTTATTTGCATACATTTCTTTCTAGAAATGAAATGTGAAGTAAATGTGTACGTGAATTATGAAGTGGAATGGATGGCAAGAAAAGATTTGAACGGTTAAAGAGGAGTATATGATAGGAAAACAAAAAGGCTAGGAAATAAAAGGCAAGAAATAAAGAGAAAGAAACATACATGCATATATTATTCTTAAATGCAATTGAAAAAAGGATATTTTGAGATGTTTATACGTGATTAATAAGAGCAATTCACGGCTATGAATGGTGAATGGCTCGGGTATGTAATAAAGAGGGATGGTAAATAAAAAGGCAAGCATTAAAGAAATGTAACGCATGTCTTCTTGATTTCTTCAAAGTCTTTTATGAAAAGATATACACACAAGTAAAATCCAATAAATAACGTTTACATAAACAAAATAGAAAAATAAAATAAAATAACGTAGAAAATAAAAATATAGAAATGAACATAGAAAAATAGAAATTGAAATACAGAAAATAACTACGTGTAAAACGCTGTAATTTATCTAATTTAAAAAGTATAACTCAGAATTTAACGAAATGAAAAGCAGAACATATATCATAATTAGATTCTGCTTCAAAGAAAAGGATTAAAATTTCAAATTTCAACATTTTTAAATTTAAACTGAAAATTCAAATTTGACCAAAATTTAAAATTTTCAAAAATTGTTTATTTATTGCATTTGAAAAATAAATTACAAACAAATTCCAAACATACATCTGAAAAATTCTAAAAATTCACTTTTATTAAGTCCATTACTACTCTACAAACCTAATTAACCATTTATTCCTTAATATACTCCAATTTAACAACTTCTAAACATTGTATTACATTTCACACTAATGTAACATTTGTTTATATTTATTAAAAATTGGCTTCTCATTTCAATTTAATAGACTAAATATACAAGTAACACATAATAATTGTCAATGTTTACTTTTAACAACATTTATAAGTTTATTGCCTCTTGACCAAAGTTTCAATTACTTACAAGACCATGGTCTTACTCAATTTCCATTCATTATATTATACCTCATTCATAGAATCAACATTTTCATTATTTCAACATTTCCATTCATTATATTATACCTCATTCATAAATCTCATTCGATCTATCAAAAATTTAGCTTTGATTACTTTTTTTATTACCATTCAAATTAGTTATTACATCCACGTTAAATAACCAATTTCTATTTCTTTCAATATTTAATTACATAATCTTATTAAATCAACTATTTTTAATTACCAAAATTTACGGATTGCTACACTCTCCCCCACTCAAAACTTTTCGTCCCCGAAAAGGAAAAAGAAAGGCAAAGAAGGAATTAAGTAAACAATGCATCTTATTCAAAAACACTAACTTTATAAACAAATAAATTTACAAAATTAATTAATTTGAATAAGTATACCAATTTATTTGAAAATTCCTTTAATACCATTTATACTGTATATTATTCAATTAACCCTTCAATCTATTTACCTCTATTAATCTTTTTATAACTAAAATTTAAGTGTATAACATTTATTATGACCACTCAAATTTTTATTTATAGATATCCTTTTTATATTGTATATTATCCAATGACATAGTTAACTTCTGAATGATTTAGGTAAGTTATATTGGAATGCAATTAAGTATTATACAAATAAAATTTTCTAATTCAATTATTTCAACTTAAATATTTATTCAAAATTTTTGTTTCATTTTAAAATTGAGAACATTCTTTAAGGTAAATTTAAGAATTACATTTCCGATTAACTTCAAACCATTTAGAGGTTAACAAATATATATACAATATATATCAAATCAAATTTAAATCATATATCCATATATATATTGTAAATCAAGTCATGTTTTTGAAATTCAAATCAATTAAATTTTCAAAGAAAAAAACATTAGCAAAGCTACAGAATGGTCTTTTCACTTCGAAACTCGAAAATGAATGTCGATGATGCTGCAATCATCACCGAAATTATTTTCCAGCAACAAGAGAAGAGCACTGATTTAAAAATTAAAAATTCTTTGAAAACAATCTCTATTTGGAAAACACTTTAAATAATATATCTTTTAAAACTATAAAAACCCAAGTGTAAAACTATCGAAAATTAAATTCTCAATTTCTTGATTTAGATTCATTTTAATTTCCAAATTAATTTATAGCTATGTTTTATAGTTCAGTTATTTATATAGGAGACAAAAGCCAATGGTTACAAGATATATATAAATTCAAATATTATTTCTTGACACCCAATTCAATTAACTATCAAATTTCAGAAAATTACACTTACATAATTATACAAAATTTATTTCCTTTTCTAAATTTGAAAACAATATTGTGTCAGTTTGCTCTGTTCAAGTGTTTTTGAAATCCTATCGATAGCGTTGATCGGACGAATCGATCGAAAACCCAAATCAACATCAACAACTCAAACAACATAATATGTAAAACATTTAAATATAGATTTACAAATACACCATACAGAAATAGATTTTCAAAGCAAGGATAGCAATTCAAATTGCATTGACTCGATTCAAAGGAAATTTTGATTTGAGTGTAATTTAGAACAAAAGATAAGATGATTAACTAAACGAATAAGAAAATGGATAAGCTTATATAAATCGCCTGCAACCTGAACCGGGTCAACCGTAACTTCAAGATTAAGACCGATGTAGAGTTTTGGGGAAAATCAATATCCGATCTCAAGAGATAGAATTCAGGAAAACAAGAGATACTAGCATCTAAACCGAGGGTATATAAATCTTCGGTGAATCGATGCCTATGGTAAAGGAGTTTCACCCCTTTACAAGTCATTCAAAGATTGGTGAGACCACCGACTCATTCTAAGGATCATCCGAAGTGGAGTTATGGGACACTCCATAATCAAAAGAAGATGAATAATAGGGATAAGAATGTATTTTGGAACCGCAGGGAACGTTCCAAAATTCAAAGGAATCGAGTCAAAAAGGAAGAGATTCACACTCGAATGAAAGTGAATATGTAAATAAATTTACCATATATGCTAAGTTTTGCCTAGAGCCAAGGCTCTGATACCAAATGTAACATCTCGGTACATTTTCAACCATTCACATCCGCACATGTCGGACTTGAATTGCCCAAAATACCGAATTGTAAAATAAATTAGGCAAAACACAACATAAACAGTAAATAAATAAATCACAGATCACAAACACAGAGTAATAAATGCAGCGGAAGTAAAGAAATAGTAGTTCATGAAGCTACTGTATGAATACATCAGAGTCAAACAAGATACAACAGAGATAACAAGACACAACAGAGGTCTCAACATGATAACCAGGTATGAATCATAATACATCACTGGAACCAACCGGATAACCAAAAGTGAAAAAGATAGCTGGATCTTCAAGCAAAGCTTCCAACTTCGAAGGTGAGTCTCAAATGCTGTATCACTCAGTCTGACCCGAGCGTAAAGAAAACACAAAACACTCGAGTCAGGACATACATACTTATACAATGTATCCAACTCAAGTGAATTGTAATATAAGGTACAAGTAACTTAAAGGATGCTTGGGACCGCCCATCCTCTAAGGATCCATTAAACTATTTTCTATGTAGTAATATTTCGCTATTATAATAATGTCTATAGTAAAATAAACTTACTTTTAAATAGCGTTAAGGCTTTACATTTTCCACCTTAACACATTTATATATTCCCATAGTCTATACAGTACTGTAATCTCCCCCGTACTAGGCGTCATCAGAGGGCACTCCATAGGTATGGTACAAAACCAAAATCGTATAAGGCACGCTAGGGTAGGTGACACGACACAACTAGGAAATGCCAGGGTAGATATACCAATTACGCATCCGGGCTGGTAGAAACGCATAGCCGCAGCTACCGCCTACCTCGAGCGAAACCACCAAATAAAAAAAATCAAAAGTGGCCACCGAATCAATCCAAAAGTCAAAGTATAATATCGAAGGGATGTGTCTGATCAAAGGTGCTACCTCATTGGCCCGAGAGTCGCTCCTATTTTAGCCACCTTATGCCAACTCACGGGAGTTGGTTCCATGTATTTACCTCAAAGGAACACCGCCACCATCCTACTTCATTCTGGAATCTCCACCGCGTACACGGTTGTTAAAGTGGTTTTCGAAGTTGGCAGAGAGTATGACAACTTCCAATCCCGGTCTCTTTAACAACCAAACGTTATTATAACCCATGGATATTTATTTCAAAATCATTTGTACTTAGCCCAACCAAAGAAACACCTCCCCAAGCTGGAGGATCGAGACCGCAACCAACTCTCCGCGAACGTTTGTCCAGACAAACTTCCGAGAAAATGGCTGAAGTCTGTCCTGCAGAGCCTTTAAATGATGAGGAATACCTTTCAAGCATGGTATGACAGATTATGAAAGAAAGCCTGTAAAGGGAAGAAGACGAAAAAGAATGGGGGTTCGCTCCAAGAAAAACTCCATTTACCGAAAGAATCCTAAAGGCTGAATTTCTAAAGAAGTTTGTTCCTCCCACTATTACGGCTTATCGAGGAACAAGTGACCCTAACCAATTTTTATACAAATACGACTGGCATATGACTGGTGCCATGGCATCGGATGAGATCAAGTGCAGGTATTTTCTGGTGTATTTGGAGGGAGTGGCCTTACTTTGGTTCACAAAGCCGCCAGTCAGATCCGTGGATCAATTCTCTGACTTAACACGGAATTTCAAAGATCAGTTCAGGTTATATGCTTCAAAGGCCAAGGATATAATGTCACTCTCCAGCTTGGAACAAAACCCAAGGGAGTCTATCAGATCATTCTTAAACCGCTTCAATGTAGCCTTAGCCGAAGTTGATAATGCAGAGCCATGAATGATTTTGACTTATTTGATGTGGGCTATCAACAAATCGAGTGAATTTGGAAAATGGCTGAAGATGAAAGAGCCAAACTCACTTGAGAATTTCTATAAGAAGGCCGACGAATTTATGCGCTTGGAACCTTCCTACGCCAGCAAAAGGCAGTCGTGGCCGAAATTCAGAATAACAATGTTGCTTCTAATAAAAGAGAATTTGGAGGACAAAAGTGGGAGAATGACGATGGGAATAAGCAGAGAGCCTTGAAGAAAGCTCTCCGCTTTAGACCTTCAGACTTTACTTCCTTAACTGATACTCCAGAAAATATCCTTTTAGCAACAAAGGATGCCATTGAATATCCTAAACCACCCGAGTTGAAGATTGGGAGAAATGTTATGCATAATGAGAGATTCTGTCGGTTCCACAATCAACCTGGCCATGACACTAATGAATGTCGCCATCTAAAGAATTTGATTGAAGAACTGTTGAAACAGAATAAACTTCAACAATATGTGAAGAGAGATAGAAATGATCCGACTTCATCTATTCAGGGGCAACATAATCCAGCTCGTCAATCTGGCTCAGATAAAAGAACTGCAGCGCAGGGATCCGAGAGGCCTATCATTAATGTTATCATAGGAGGCCCTCACCCAACGGGCAGAAGTTTGGATGAGATGGAAAGATATGCTAGTGCTTTGAGATAAGCCCCGGAGGGAGAAGATGTTCCTATTCTCAAAAGTGCTGCCATCTAGTCCCCTCACACCGGAGATTCAATTCCCAAAGCCTGAAACAGCAATCGCTTACATCCATATTTTACTTAAAGGCTTTGTCACAAATTTGTAAAAGAACAATGGATGTATCATTCTTGTATTAAAAGCCATTGTAAAATCAGTGCAAATGAATAATAGGAACTATAAATCTTGTGTTCTTTACTATTATATGCATGTTTTATGTCGATATGTAAATACCTTAAATGTATTGCTAAAATGTCGATTTAATATTGCAGGCCATTAAAACAAAGCTTACCTGTTCAACACATCACAAGGCTCAATGATTCATACAAATCAAATGTCAAGCTATAAAAACTTGCAAATGAAAAGGATATGTGCTTGGAAACAACAACGAGGAATCGCTGAGGGGAAGATTGTGAAAAGACATGGGCAAGCAGACAAGGAGCAACCAACAAGGAATCATACCCTTCGACATAAAGGTTGGTGGAACCACCGAAGGGAGACCTTCCCAAAGTAAAGGCACCAGGCCCTTATTACGATCGTTTGTGTAAACAAACATCCAGTTGGGTAGCTTGCATCTGCCCCGTGGATCCACTTAACCGTGAAATGTAACCTTCCCGACGAGCCTACCATAGATAAAATAAAGCCCTCTTCGGAGGTTGTTAACGCTAAAAATTGAACGCTAACACCCCGGTGGATGTAGAGGTTAAGTGAAAGCACCACCCGTGAACACGGGAATTAGAAACAAGTAATAAAGCCCAGAGAAAGCAGTAAAATACAATAATTTTATAGTGGTTCGTCTTTAGATTAAGCCTACGTCCACTTTAATCCTTGTTAACGCGGAAAATCGAACGCTAACACCCCGGTGTAGATTGAAATTGAGCGAAAGCACCACCCGTGAACACGGGAACTAAAAACAAGTAGAAAAGTCACAGAGAAAGCAGAAAAGGCAACAGCTTTTATAGTGGTTTGGCTTAGGGTAAGCCTACGTCCACTTTAATTCTCTTTATTACTGAATTGATTACAACTTTACAGCAATCTTTAATTACAATTCCGATGAGACAAACAACTAGAACTTTGATGCAGAAGAATTCTTTGAATCCATGTAGATTGCATTAGATTTCCTCTCGAAGTTAGTTGAGATGCCTTTCGAACTTGAAGTGTCGAGTGAGTTGAGAATTCAGCAGAGTATCGGTGCTTAAAGAGATTGGCCCAAAGTCCCTCTCATGCTTGAGGTAGGTTGGTATTTATAGGGAAATCCCGCCTTAGGTCGTAAGTCGTAACCGGTCTAAGGTAAGTCGTGGCCGACTCGTCTAGCGCCTCCATGGTTTCACAAAAGTTCATTTGTACAAGTCCTAAGTCGCCCACGAGTCAACATCTACGTCGCAAATGAGTCAACTAGTCCTCTTGATGCGGCATTGAACCTTCACCCAGTAGCTTTAGGTCGTGGACGACTCAAGCTAGGTCGTGAGTCGTGTACGAGTTAAGAGGTCACTGTGTTAAGTAAGGAGCGGCGCCTTATTTGCTTAAGTCGCTCACGACATATGCTAGGTCGTAAGTCGCAAATAGCTTTAAGTCGGTAACTCATTTCCTTCTTAAGTCGTGTTCTCTCTTGAACTGTTAAGTCATCCTGTCCTTGAGTCGTGGGCTTCTTTAAGTCGTAGAAACCTTAAGTCATGGATGCCTTAGGTCGTGAAGCATCCCTTCTCTTTTAAACCGTTAAGTCACAGATTTCTTTATGTCGTAAGTCACCAAGTCCTTCAACTCGCTAAACCGTTAGGTCGTCCATAACTTGAGTCGTAGACCGTCCACTTCCTTAAGTCGTTGACTCCTTTAAGTCGGCCAATCCTTGACTTGTTAAGTCACGTAATTTGGTTGAGTCGTGCAGTTTTTCAGTCGTAGGAAATTGAGGGTTAACATTTTTCCCCTCGAAGTACACGCCTAGGTCGTAGGTCGTGTGCTTCGACTTATCTTAACTCGTGTGCCGGTTCAAATTCCTCTGCCTCGAGATATAAAAGGCTTAGGTCGCTTCTTCTTCACCTACTTGTTTCCGTGTTTACTTCCGCCATTATTGACCTTTGAATCTTCCAGAAACAGATCCAATCAGTTTACCTCGCCACCAATCAAGTTCCTACAATCCTCATCGTCACACTGCGTAAGGGATTTTGCCTCTTTTCCAATTGCCGATCATCGTCGATCTTTGTCTCCGATTTTCCCCCTTGACCTTCGCGAATACTGTTATACTGATGGACTTAAGGCAGGCGGTTCGATCTATCTTGCAATGATTCATGATTTGAGGCGACCTAGTAGTGTAGTAGAACTAGGGTTATCCATTGTGAGGTTATTGGGTTAACGGATTAGGAGTTAAATGGTTAACGGGTTAGGAGTTAGATGGTTAACGGGTTAGGAGTAAGAGGGTTAATGGGTTAGGAGTAAGAGGGTATGTTTGCTAAAGAGAGTGGAATATCGTCTTAGGTATAATTTGGCACCTCTGCGTGATCCAGCAACTTTAGCGACTTAATTATGAACCATCTTAACATACCTTACGACTTAAGCCAAGAGTCGTGACCGAGTTAGGACTTGAGAGTTTCTCGTTGCTTTGCATTGAGTTTCCTTTACCTTCCACGACTTACTACTTAGAGCGCAGCCGACTTAAAGTTCCAACAACTCAAGATTAACACGACCTAACTTAACTTAATGACTTAGGTCGCAGATGAGTTAGCCAGAGAACCAACGACTCAACCTAACCCGTAGAAAAAATTTCTTAAGTCGTTGGCGAGTTAGCACTTGTACTTTTAAGCTTTGTTTGAACTTTGTTGCATTCTTTCGCAATTCACTTTTGACTTGTGTTAACTAACAATCTGTTCAATACATTATTTACAGAAAATTTGGACGAATATACTGTCACTGCAGAGAGTCGGCTAACATGGAATTACCCGAAATAACTGCCCATATCAAATGACAGATTAGTCAACATAGAGTAATCAACTTAAACATACTGTATGAAATGCTGTGAACCAATCAACTAAAGTGAAATATTAATGCAAAGCATTGCTATCTTGAACTGATTTGTTTGCATCTACATTTCTCTTTCATATTTTAAAACAACAAACCCTGGACTTCATAACTAACAAATGCTTGCTAGTTTTCATTCCAGTTTTATTCGCATATTGCTTTGTTGATTTTACACAACACTTCACACATTTTAGGAAACGTGCACCTTCATATTTGAATATTCAGTTGCTTGTGTAGAATGACTTCTCAGCAAGAAGATATAACAGCCCAGGCCGGAGAGGCCACTCTTATTCCATCTCCATTAGTCAATCCTCCAGAAAGAGCCCCTACCACCTTATCGTACAAGCTTTTCGTCAGTTGTGTGGTCAGTTTGGCATTGCTGAAGCAGATGCCATTCTTCCTAAGAAAAGTGACACTGCTAATATGGCACCTACTGGCTCTGTAGCGGTTAACCGGCAAATGTGCCTAAGCAGGGCCATTCCCCCTTTCAACAACTTTCTCAAGAATCTTCTTCGTCGACTAGCTATCTCCCCATTCCAGCTACACCCCAATGGCTATGCCATTCTGATGGGGTTGTGCGTGCTATTTAGGAGAACATTTGACCGACTTCCAAGCTTTGACGAGATTTGCTTCCTATGCTCCTTTACTAGGACTAAGGATCATCCTTCTATCATCGTCGTGAGAAGCGCTCGAAATCGTAAATTGATCGTTGGCCTCCCTGACACTGCCCATGGGTTCTTAACTCAATTCTTCTTTGTCCGCTGCCCCCCAGGGTTTTATGCTGTGTGGAGGGAAGGAAGTAAGATCATCTACCTCTACCTCTTCTATACTTTGAGTTTTGTGAAGTCCAAATTGCCAAGTGTTAACTTCATTTTTTCATTTCAGCGCTTCCCCCTCCTTCTAGAGATCCCAGCCACAAGCCGACTCTGGAGAGGCTCGTAGCTGTACCGGTTGAAGAGCGGGATATGAAATTTTTGTTGAACGACGAATTCCTTTACCAGTTCGGACTTCTTCACCCTTCTCCCTCCACACACCCCCATGAGGTTCCAGACTCCCCACCTAAAGCATTAGATCCCCCAGTTTCTTCTGACGAACCCATACCAAAAGAACCTGCCTCCGAGGCTTCTCTGGTGAAGTGCTCTACTACGTCGATGTTGCGGGGTCGTCTGGCAAATCCGCACTTGCCCCAGTCATTGAGGAAGAAGAGCCTCAGGGATCTCCCCGACATTCACAGAAGTCTGGCGAAGAAGCCAGGAAAACAAGTCCTGTCAGGCAGAGTGGGGACGACACTTTCGAAGGGTTGAGCAACCTCTTTGCCACCTCACAGGAGATCTTTAAAGACGACCCTGTAACTACTAGGGTTTCTTCTTCAGTAGTGGAAGCGACTTCTTCTTTGCAACAAGCTCCGTCGACCCAAGAGTTGACGTTAACTACTACCCCCACGATTACTCCGCAATCAAAGAGTGGTTCGTAGTTTGATGCGCGTAGTTTGCACATCACACACACTTAGAATCTTTCGGCACTTTTATACTCCTAACTCTTTGTACTTTGAAGATTCTAAAGTTATGCTTCTTTTCTCTGAAGACCTTTAAGACTTTTTTTTACTTCAGATTCTCCGATGGGACGCAGCGGCTCTTACTATGACGACTTTCAGCGCTACGGGAGGCGTAGTCAATATGATTATAGGCGCTACCTTCCCGTTCACAGAGAAACCGATGAAGAGAGAGCCACTCGAAAGGCTCAGGAGAGAAGGGCTCAAGAAGAGCGTTATGAGAGAAAAGAAAGGGAGGAGCACCATGATTCTTCCCAGAGAGGTGACGATTCTCACATGAGAAAGTCGCATGATGATCGGGGAAAAAGCCGTATAGTTGAGGACCTGTGATATCCCGGAATTTCAGACAATATCAATTTAATAATCTTTATATAAAATTAAATTGATATTGACAATATTGATTAATAAAATATGTTTGGTTTAATAATCAGATTTAATAAATTTGTAATTGTCTTTTAAATGCTAAAATAAATGTTTAAATTATAATGTGTGTATATATATATTTGTATATATATTATAGTTTATGTTTGTTTGAAATTTAATATACATGAAAATAAATAAATGAAGTTTGTTCTTAAATTCGAATAAAATATTGAGTAATTAGGAATTTGTGTTATAAATTAATATTAAGCTTTTAAAAATCTATTTAAATTAATAACTATATGATTTGTAAATATTTATAATAAATGTTATATTGTTTAAAATTTGACTTAGCTTAATTTTTAAATTTAAATAAAAATTAAGTTTATTTCTTATTAAATATTATTTGATTTAAATATGAATTGAGTATATTTTATAAGTTTAAAATATAAATAACATATGTTTTAAATTCATTTAAATAATAAAAGTGATTTATAATTTCTTTATAAATCATATAAAATTTGTTAATTGTTATTTTAAAACCTTATTAATAAATATTATATTTTTATAAATATAAAAGGGAAAATAGAATCTTCATTTTAATAAATAGATTTTATTTTTGATTTCAAGGGGTTAATTGATTTGAAGTTTTATTTTGTAAATTCAAATTAATTGATTCTTTAAAATTTTTGTATAAGTTTTACTTTATAATTTGTTATATTTATGTTTTCTTTAAATAAGAAATTCACATGTATATTTATATAAATATAAATAAATTAAGTTTAAAGGCTTTATCTTACATTTAAATTTAAAGGGAAAATTAACTAAAGTAAGTAAAAAGACAAGCGTTAACGTTTTAAACTACATGTGTTAATATATGAATAAAACAATGTGACAAGTGTCATTTGTTTTTATCTTTTTCTTTTATTTTGATTTAAAATTTATTTCATCCCTTAAACCACTTTCACTTTCCCCTCATTCTCTTTTCAAACCGAGAGCTAGTTGAAAACAAAGAAGAAAACATCACACTTCAAAAATCTGAAACTCAAACTTCCTCTCAAAACCAAAATCTGTATTTCAAAAGCATAAAGGAGTCTGCATTCCCTTCTTTCCAATCTAAAGCTCATAGCATTTTCATCTCTGCAAATCTTGAACAAATCAAATGATGTCTGCATCTTTATCAGACCTGCATGCATGAAGTAGACGATCAGAAGCAACATAAAGTTTCAGTTTAAAGCTATTCAATTGCAAATTTTTCAAGAAATATTGTGCTCTGTTCTCCTGAATGCTGGTGAGTAACATTTTTAATAAATTACTTAAGTTACATGGTTGCAAGATTTTTCCAGTGATAAGTATGATACCTATAGATAAGCAAGTTTATATATTTGAATGTGAAATATCTTTGAATATTTGTATGAATGTGTGCATGACTGTAAATAGAAAAAAAAAATATACCTCTGTTCTTTTCTCTAGGATCCAGATTTCACACATAGTCCTATTCTTTGGTTTAGGATCTGTTAGAATTTGGAATATAAACTAATATTGTTTGTTTAGTATACAGTAAGCTTTAAAACTTATTTAGGTTAAAATAAGTTGAAAATCTTACTGAAACACATCAAGAACAGTGCAAGCTTCATTAATATCAACATTCATACACATTGATTCACTGATTTATGTATAGAATCTGAAAACTTATTTAAAATCTTGATTTTTAAAATTTAAAACAGAATTTCTAGATTCGGTAGGAATGTACATTACTGTTTTGACCCAAAAATGGAATTTTGAATCATCTCTGGTGATTAAAGTTGATTTGAAGGTCGTGTATTTGTATGGAGGAAGATGGATGATCGGGGCATCTTGGAAAATTGGTTGTATGGTGAATTAATTCATGATTTGGCTAGAAGTGTGAAGAATTGTTCTGTAGCCCTAGTTTTTTTAACACAGTAAGTATCTGATCATCACTACCTCTAGGGTTGTTCGAGTGTCGAGCTGTTTTGTGGAAGGGTAGATGGGTCCCTGACTATGTAGTGGTTGGAGTTTCAATTGCAGCATTGATCGGAGGAAGGTGAATTCACCGTTGACAGGACGGGGTTTTGGAATGCACTGTGTTTCCAGGTTTTATAAATAGAGTCTGGACTTGAATTTTTGGCAGTGGAAGGTTTCTGTTGTTTGGTGATCAGGTTGGATTCAAGAGGGGGTTTATGGAGGTGGATGATCATCACTGATGATCGGGAAGTTGGCCATAGTGATGTGCATGTGCATAGAGTCATTTTGAAAAGGGTTTTAGTTTCCTGTAAGTTATAGGGGAAACTCGGGTAGCTTGAAGATATGACTCGAAGTTAGGGCAAAAATGACTCGAAATAAAAACAGTTTTTACTCGGGTAGTTCCCTTTTGTTGCAGTGTTTTTGTTCTTGTAACTTGAAACAGTTTTAGGTTTTCAAAATCTTAAACTAAATAAAAAAATAAGCAAAGCAGGTTTAAACTTATATTTGAAGCAAGTTAAAATCTAAACTAAAGCAAGATCAAAACATGAATTCAAGCAGATTTTGAATTTCAGGTTTGAATAACAAAATTTGCAGTTTTGTTCCTATAGCCTGAACAGTTTCAGGTTTTTGTATTTCAAAACCAAATTTAAAATAGTAAAGCAAGTTTAAAGATAAACTTAAAGTAAGATTTAAACTATGAATTCAAATAAATTTGAATTCCGGATTTTAATAAATTTGCAGAATAGAATAAAGTACTTAGATAAATAATTTAACCTGCACAGTTTTTATAATGAATAATTTTTAAAATCTGAAAGTAAGTTTTTAAAAGCAAGATTTAAATTCTAAGTTAAATCTTAAATTGAAATCCTGGATTCAAATTTAATTTTGAATCTGAAAGTTTCAAAAGAAAATAGGTTGAATAATTCAAATGATATATTTAGTTTGAGTATTTTATAAAATCTGAAAATGAAATTTTAACAGGGTTTTAAATTTTAATCTTTGTATTTAAATTTGAAAGCATGGTTAAGTTTTGAGTGGTAATAAAAATAAGATTTGAATTTATATGTTTCAATAATTATTTGAAATATTTAAGGTATTTTAAATTTGTTTAAATTGAATTTGGGCTAAAGATAAAACTATTCTTTTAAATAAAAAATACTTTAAAGATAAGTGATCCTTTAAGATGAAAATTTAAGAGTTTATAAAATATTTAAAAATATTGTTTAAGTTTGATTTCAAATATTTATGGAATTTAGGAAATTTAAAAGAAATTTGTTTTAAATGACTTTAATAATGATAATTTAAATCATTAATGAGATAAATGATTTCATTGTTTTGGAAAACTTAATTATCCGATCAAGGTAATTAAGATTTTAATTAATTTAATTAATTAATTAATAATTAGGATATTAATTAAATAATTGATGGTTATTTAATTAATTAAAAGTTTAAGTAAGTTAACTGAATGTGATTAAAGTATGATTTAGAAATTAATTTAAATAAGATTTGATTTATTTAATTAATGAATTGAATTAATCAAGTAATTAATAATTAATTAAGTTTAATTATCATTTGATTAATTTTAAAATTAGAAATTAATTAATGAGTTTTTAAATAAATTAAGAATTAATATTTATTAAATCAGTTAATTACTTTGGAGAAGTAATTAAAGAATTTATTATTGGTCATTAACTTAATATTATTAATTAATGTAACTAATTTTAATAATTAATTGGATTAATTAATTTAAGAAAATCCTTTGAATTGTTTAAGTAAATTACTTTGTGAAAGTAATTAAGAAAATTAATTACTAATTGTAATTAATTAAGTTATTTTTGATTTATTAAGTTAATTAATTAAGTTTAATTAAATTAATTTAATCATTCATTTGATTTGAGAAATAATTACAAATGGAAAATTACTTAGTGAAGAAAATAAATTACTGGATGTAATTTAATAGAGGAGTTTTGGAATTAATTACTTGTGTAATTAATATGTAACTAGTATGTTGAATAATTACTTAAGTAAGTAATTAATAATTAATTACTTAGTGTAATTAATTTAGGTTTTGATAATTAATTTAATGGGGTTATTTAAAATAATTGAGATCATTAATTTTAATAATTAATGATATAATTAAGGATTGATTAATAAGAACAATTAATCAATAAAGGAATTAATTAATGTAATTAATTAAGGATTAATGTAATTAATTATAATTAATTAATTAATGAAGTAATTATAGGTTAATTACAGGGATTGGTTTGGATTAATTAATTTGTGAAATTAATTAGAGATTTATTACTTGAATGTAATTAAAGAATAATTAATCAAGATGATTAATTAGGGTAACTTGTTAAGGGTAATTAATTGATTGATTTATAATTAATTGATATGTAAGCAAGGTTTATTTGGATGAATAATTAATTTATTTTATTTTAAATTAATTTAAGGAAGAAGTAATTAATTTAATTCATTTTAAATTAATTATAGATTGGATTGATTAGTTTTTGCTTATGAATAATGATTGATATTTATTACCCTGAATGGTTGGAATCTCAGTTACGAGATAAATGTTGTTGTGTGATTTGGATGTTATGGTTGCATTGAGTTGATAATATGATTTATCTGTTGAAGTTGATAATATAGATTATCTGATGTGATGATAATATTGATTATCTATTATGGTGTTGAGAATTATCTATCTGTGTGTGTATAGATAATATTGAATTGAATTGTTTTAAAACTTTTAAAACAACTTGGACCTAAAAGACACGCTTTGGTTTTCGATGAGACCGGGATCGGGTTTCCACATTTGGATATCGAAAACCACATCGATTCCAAATAACGTTAGGTCGTGAATCCAAATGGGGCTTTGTGAGGACTCGAGGTGTAAGGGCTATACGTCAGTATAACTCTGTGGGTGATTCCGTAATGAGTTGACGGAATAGTGCTTATAGATTCGAGATGGAGAATTAGAGTGCAAGGGTTATTGTCGTTAACTCTGAGGGTGATTCCAAAATGAGTGTAACGAGATAATGCCTTCGGTTTCGTTCGATCCCGGAACGAACTTGTATGGATTGAATGCTTTCAGAACATCGTCAGGTGGACGATGAGCATTCTAAGTGATGTGTCCTATAAAGGTAATCGTAGCCTCAAGCCTCATCAACCGGGAATGGCTAAAACAGGGGAGGTGTAGCAAGGCTTCGTGGGTAGCTCCCACTGGAGAGTGAGATTGATCCCTGTCTAGAAGTCCCTTTATATTCGGCTGTGTGGGCAGTTGGTTGCAAACAACTGCGGGGTTGTCTTGTTCGGAACTGTTCAGTAAGGAACGGGTCCGGCCTTGTGTTGCAGGGGAGTGGGAGTACTCCTCGGTGTGGTGATCTAGGCCACGTACTGTGACGGGTGGTACCCCAGTAGCCTTGCCATTGTATGGAACCCAAAATCCAATAAGTGCCAACGGTTTTGATTGTATTACCCAGTTTTGTGGCTAGTAGCTGGAATTTAATAGATGTAACAATTTCGGCTATTTCTTATTTACTTGAAAACCCTAGACACTATTATAATATCATCGGATTTCCTATCAAATGTTTTGGTTACCGTAAGGTAAAAACTTTTCCATGTTTATGTGTGGGAAGTCTTATGTGATACCTTTTCTTTTCAAAGGTTTTTAAAGTTAAGCAACCTTAACCTGTTACTCACACCAGACCCATGTCTGACCCGGAGTTTATTTTTGTTTTTCATAAACTCTTGGGTACTCAAATTTTTACGAGTAGCAAGGGATTCAGGTTAGGATTCAGGTTAGCTTTAACGAAATATGGAGGAGCAATAGAGCAGGAGGCTTCCGCGTTAGATATATAATTCCGCTGTGTGTTCTCTGTGTTGTGATTGTATTGAGTTGTAAATACTAGACATGTGTTTATAACTGTCTAGTATATATGATGTGTATGTTGTGTGTCTCTGGTTGGTATAGTATATTATGTAAATACTTATGTTATTAATATAATTTATTCGTTCCACTGTTGAGATTCTAGTGTTGTTTCTTCTTTCTCTTCTTTCTTTTCTTCTTCTATCCCTTTCTTTCTTAATTCATGATGCATCTTCCTGGGTAGTGGAAGACGGGTTATGATAGTTGGTATCAGAGCCAGGTTGAGTGAATACCTAGGCTTTGGAGTGGTGTCTATCTTGAGAGAGCGTATTTGTAATTTTTAATATATATATATATATATATATATATATATATATATATATATATTTCTACCTATCTGTTGGGTTACCTGTTCAGGTTTTCCAATATAAGTTATAAAGGTAGATTGGGGTAGTGGTGTGTATATCACGACTGTCATTGGTTGGAGTTTGAATGATTGGTTGGAAGTGTATCTGTCGAGACTGTAGACCTAATATCGTCTCGAGTGAGTTTTGAAGTGGTGTAAGGACTTCATTGATCTCTAAAGGTAACCTGTTAAGGTTCGGAGATTCATTTTTGAAGTTGGATGAGTAGAGTTTGGATTTGTTGGCTGAGTAGAAGCGAGTGATGATATCTTGATATCTCAAGGAGTAGTAGCTGCGTGATGAGATGCAGTGACTATGGATGTTTTCGAAGATGATTTCTTTGGAACAAGTTTAAGGAAATAAGTCTGCTTCGGTGTTGTGGCTGAGTTTAGCAGGGTGTTTTTGTGTTGTTTGACGTCCGAGTTTCTCGAAGAGTTTTGAATTGGGAATTCTTTGGCATTGGTGTTAGCAGTGCAGCTCGGAGTGTTCTGTATGTCGACAGAGTTTTCTGGCTTATCCGTTTTCTGGAGATGGAGTTCAGAAGCAGTAGAGTGAATCCATTTCTTCGTTGGATTGGCAAGACTAGCATAAGCTGTTCTGATTGGTTTAGAGAGAACAGTTTTCTTTGGATTTTAGTTTGGATTGATCGCAAAAGTGACTTGCGATGATTGAGTGTTCTCATGGGAATGTTGGAGATTTTTCTGAATATTTTCAGAGAATTCAAAGTTTGTCTTCATCTAGAGATTCAGTGGTACCGGTGGTTCAAATAATTGAAGGTTGGTTCCTTAAGATGGAGTTTGTTGAAGCAACTCAGGATTTGAGGAAATTCTGAATTTTCTCTTGGTTATCGGAGATCTTCTTGGTTATGCTGTCCAGTTGTGCTTGTGTTCTTCATCAGCATTCTTTTCTACTCCAGATCAGAGTTGTGCAGCTGAAGCAGTTTGGAGTGAATCTGCTTTTCTTTTCCGGACAGGAGAAGTTTGTTTTCTTCTGATGGTGGTGAGTAGAGTTTTTTTTTCTTGGTTGATCATGGAGGATCATTCTGGTGGATTGGGATGGTCTAGTTTATTTCTTGTGACATCAGCAAGGGTTGAGCTGATCAGGTGAGAGATAAGCAGTCGAAGATCTGATTTTGGATAAGTTCTCAGTTTTTAAGAGCTATAAATTTTGGTAAGGTTGGATAAGCTAGCTCTGAGATGTTTTGGATTTCTTCCGTGTTCTGTTTTGGATAAGTGTTTGATTATCTGGATTGAATTGCCAGTTTGGACAACTGGAATTCGTTGTGTTTCACGTATCTTTGAGGGAGTACGTGTACATCTATTTTTGGTTTTGGAATCAGCTGTTCTGGGAGATTTTGGTTGTTGAGTCAGACTTGTCTATAGTCTGATGTCTTGTTCAGTTATAGATCTAGATGAATAGGAGTTCTGTAACTCAGTAGTGTTGATTGTTTGGATTTTTATAGAGCGGGTAACCCGGTGTTTACTTGGGAAACTCGAGGAAACTCTATCCAGAATTTTGTCTGGATAGTTAATTTTGTTTGATTTGATGAATTGATTGCTATGGATGTTAGCATATGTTTGATATATGCTTGGTTTTAAAATCTTAAATAGATTATTAAATTACCTTTGTTTTAAATTTCGGGGACGAAATTCTTTTAAGGGGGAAGGAATGTGATATCCCGGAATTTCAGACAATATCAATTTAATAATCTTTATATAAAATTAAATTGATATTGACAATATTGATTAATAAAATATGTTTGGTTTAATAATCAGATTTAATAAATTTGTAATTGTCTTTTAAATGCTAAAATAAATGTTTAAATTATAATGTATGTATATATATATATATATATTTGTATATATATTATAGTTTATCTTTGTTTGAAATTTAATATACATGAAAATAAATAAATGAAGTTTGTTTTAAATTCGAATAAAATATTGAGTAATTAGGAATCTGTGTTATAAATCAATATTAAGCTTTTAAAAATCTATTTAAATTAATAACTATATGATTTGTAAATATTTATAATAAATGTTATATTGTTTAAAATTTGACTTAGCTTAATTTTTAAATTTAAATAAAAATTAAGTTTATTTCTTATTAAATATTATTTGATTTAAATATGAATTGAGTATATTTTATAAGTTTAAAATATAAGATAACATATGATTTAAATTCATTTAAATAATAAAAGTGATTTATAATTTCTTTATAAATCATATAAAATTTGTTAATTGTTATTTTAAAACCTTATTAATAAATATTCTATTTTTATAAATATAAAAGGGAAAATAGAATCTTCATTTTAATAAATAGATTTTATTTTTGATTTCAAGGGGTTAATTGATTTGAAGTTTTATTTTGTAAATTCAAATTAATTGATTCTTAAAAAATTTTGTATAAGTTTTACTTTATAATTTGTTATATTTATATTTTCTTTAAATAAGAAATTCACATGTATATTTATATAAATATAAATAAATTAAGTTTAAAGGCTTTATCTTACATTTAAATTTAAAGGGAAAATTAACTAAAGTAAGTAAAAAGACAAGTGTTAACTTTTTAAACTACATGTGTTAATATATGAATAAAACAATGTGACAAGTGTCATTTGTTTTTATCTTTTTCTTTTATTTTGATTTAAAATTTATTTCAGCCCTTAAACCACTTTCACTTTCCCCTCATTCTCTTTTCAAACCGAGAGCTAGTTGAAAACAAAGAAGAAAACATCACACTTCAAAAATCTGAAACTCAAACTTCCTCTCAAAACCAAAATCTGTATTTCAAAAGCATAAAGGAGTCTGCATTCCCTTCTTTCCAATCTAAAGCTCATTGCATTTTCATCTCTGCAAATCTTGAACAAATCAAATGATGTCTGCATCTTTATCAGACCTGCATGCATGAAGTAGATGATCAGAAGCAACATAAAGTTTCAGTTTAAAGCTATTCAATTGCAAATTTTTCAAGAAATATTGTGCTCTGTTCTCCTGAATGCTGGTGAGTAACATTTTTAATAAATTACTTAAGTTACATGGTTGCAAGATTTTTCCAGTGATAAGTATGATACCTATAGATAAGCAAGTTTATATATTTGAATGTGAAATATCTTTGAATATTTGTATGAATGTGTGCATGACTGTAAATAGAAAAAAAAAATATACCTCTGTTCTTTTCTCTAGGATCCAGATTTCACACATAGTCCTATTCTTTGGTTTAGGATCTGTTAGAATTTGGAATATAAACTAATATTGTTTGTTTAGTATACAGTAAGCTTTAAAACTTATTTAAGTTAAAATAAGTTGAAAATCTTACTGAAACACATCAAGAACAGTGCAAGCTTCATTAATATCAACATTCATACACATTGATTCACTGATTTATGTATAGAATCTGAAAACTTATTTAAAATCTTGATTTTTAAAATTTAAAACAGAATTTCTAGATTCGGTAGGAATGTACATTACTGTTTTGACCGAAAAATGGAATTTTGAATCATCTCTGGTGATTAAAGTTGATTTGAAGGTCGTGTATTTGTATGGAGGAAGATGGATGATCGGGGCATCTTGGAAAATTGGTTGTAAGGTGAATTAATTCATGATTTGGCTAGAAGTGTGAAGAATTGTTCTGTAGCCCTAGGTTTTTAACACAGTAAGTATCTGATCATCACTACCTCTAGGGTTGTTCGAGTGTCGAGCTGTTTTGTGGAAGGGTTGATGGGTCCCTGACTATGTAGTGGTTGGAGTTTCAACTGCAGCAATGATCGAAGGAAGGTGAATTCACCGTTGACAGGATGGGGTTTTGGAATGCACTGTGTTTCCAGGTTTTATAAATAGAGTCTGGACTTGAATTTTTGGCAGTGGAAGGTTTCTGATGTTTGGTGATCAGGTTGGATTCAAGAGAGGGTTTATGGAGGTGGATGATCATCACTGATGATCGGGAAGTTGGCCATAGTGATGTGCATGTGCAAAGAGTCATTTTGAAAAGGTTTTTAGTTTCCCGTAAGTTGTAGGGGAAACTCGGGTAGCTTGAAGATATGACTCGAAGTTAGGGCAAAAATGACTCGAGGTAAAAACAGTTTTTACTCGGGTAGTTCTCTTTTGTTGCAGTGTTTTTGTTCCTGTAACTTGAAACAGTTTCAGGTTTTCAAAATCTTAAACTAAATAAAAAAATAAGCAAAGCAGGTTTAAACTTATATTTGAAGCAAGTTAAAATCTAAACTAAAGCAAGATCAAAACATGAATTCAAGCAGATTTTGAATTTCAGGTTTGAATAACAAAATTTGCAGTTTTGTTCCTATAGCCTGAACAGTTTCAGGTTTTTGTATTTCAAAACCAAATTTAAAATAGTAAAGCAAGTTTAAAGATAAACTTAAAGTAAGATTTAAACTATGAATTCAAATAAATTTGAATTCCGGATTTTAATAAATTTGCAGAATAGAATAAAGTACTTAGATAAATAATTTAACCTGCACAGTTTTTATAATGAATAATTTTTAAAATCTGAAAGTAAGTTTTTAAAAGCAAGATTTAAATTCTAAGTTAAATCTTAAATTGAAATCCTGGATTCAAATTTAATTTTGAATCTGAAAGTTTCAAAAGAAAATAGGTTGAATAATTCAAATGATATATTTAGTTTGAGTATTTTATAAAATCTGAAAATGAAATTTTAACAGGGTTTTAAATTTTAATCTTTGTATTTAAATTTGAAAGCATGGTTAAGTTTTGAGTGGTAATAAAAATAAGATTTGAATTTATATGTTTCAATAATTATTTGAAATATTTAAGGTATTTTAAATTTGTTTAAATTGAATTTGGGCTAAAGATAAAACTATTCTTTTAAATAAAAAAAATACTTTAAAGATAAGTGATCCTTTAAGATGAAAATTTAAGAGTTTATAAAATATTTAAAAATCTTGTTTAAGTTTGATTTCAAATATTTATGGAATTTAGGAAATTTAAAAGAAATTTGTTTTAAATGACTTTAATAATGATAATTTAAATCATTAATGAGATAAATGATTTCATTGTTTTGGAAAACTTAATTATCTGATCAAGGTAATTAAGATTTTAATTAATTTAATTAATTATTAATAATTAGGATATTAATTAAATAATTGATGGTTATTTAATTAATTAAAAGTTTAAGCAAGTTAACTGAATGTGATTAAAGTATGATTTAGAAATTAGTTTAAAAAAGATTTGATTTATTTAATTAATGAATTGAATTAATCAAGTAATTAATAATTAATTAAGTTTAATTATCATTTGATTAATTTAAAATTAGAAATTAATTAATGAGTTTTTAAATAAATTAAGAATTAATATTTATTAATTCAGTTAATTACTTTGGAGAAGTAATTAAAGAATTTATTATTGGTCATTAACTTAATATTATTAATTAATGTAATTAATTTTAATAATTAATTGGATTAATTAATTTAAGAAAATCCTTTGAATTGTTTAAGTAAATTACTTTGTGAAAGTAATTAAGAAAATTAATTACTAATTGTAATTAATTAAGTTATTTTTGATTTATTAAGTTAATTAATTAAGTTTAATTAAATTAATTTAATCATTGATTTGATTTGAGAAATAATTACAAATGGAAAATTACTTTGTGAAGAAAATAAATTACTGGATGTAATTTAATGGAAGAGTTTTGGAATTAATTACTTGTGTAATTAATATGTAATTAGTATGTTGAATAATTACTTAAGTAAGTAATTAATAATTAATTACTTAGTGTAATTAATTTAGGTTTTGATAATTAATTTAATGGGGTTATTTAAAATAATTGAGATCATTAATTTTAATAATTAATGATATAATTAAGGATTGATTAATAAGAACAATTAATCAATAAAGGAATTAATTAATGTAATTAATTAAGGATTAATGTAATTAATTATAATTAATTAATTAATGAAGTAATTACAGGTTAATTACAGGGATTGGTTTGGATTAATTAATTTATGAAATTAATTAGAGATTTATTACTTGAATGAAATTAAAGAATAATTAATCAAGATGATTAATTAGGGTAACTTGTTAAGGGTAATTAATTGATTGATTTATAATTAATTGATATGTAAGCAAGGTTTATTTGGATGAATAATTAATTTAATTTATTTTAAATTAATTTAAGGAAGAAGTAATTAATTTAATTCATTTTAAATTAATTATAGATTGGATTGATTAGTTTTTGCTTATGAATGATGATTGATATTTATTACCCTGAATGGTTGGAATCTCAGTTATGAGATAAATGTTGTTGTGTGATTTGGATGTTATGGTTGCATTGAGTTGATAATATGATTTATCTGTTGAAGTTGATAATATAGATTATCTGATGTGATGATAATATTGATTATCTAGTATGATGTTGAGAATTATCTATCTGTGTGTGTATAGATAATACTGAATTGAATTATTTTAAAACTTTTAAAACAACTTGGACCTAAAAGTCACGCTTTGGTTTTCGATGAGACCGGGATCGGGTTTCCATATTTGGATATCCGAAAACCACATCGATTCCAAATAACGTTAGGTCGTGAATCCAGGTAGAGCTTTGTGAAGACTCGAGGTGTAAGGGCTATACATTAGTATAACTCTATGGGTGATTCCGTAATGAGTTGACGGAATAGTGCTTATAGATTCGAGATGGAGAATTAGAGTGCAAGGGTTATTGTCGTTAACTCTGAGGGTGATTCCAAAATGAGTGTAACGAGATAATGCCTTCGGTTTCATTCGATCCCGGAATGAACTTGTATGGATTGAATGCTTTCAGAACATCGTCAGGTGGACGATGAGCATTCTAAGTGATGTGTCCTATAAAGGTAATCGTAGCCTCAAGCCTCATCAACCGGGAATGGCTAAAACAGGGGAGGTGCGGCAAGGCTTCGTGGGTAGCTCCCACTGGAGAGCGAGATTGATCCCTGTCTAGAAGTCCCTTTATATTCGGCTGTGTGGGCAGTTGGTTGCAAACAACTGCGGGGTTGTCTTGTTCGGAACTATTCAGTAAGGAACGGGTCTGGCCTTGCGTTGCAGGGGAGTGGGAGTACTCCTCGGTACGGTGATCTTGGTCACGTACTATGACGGGCGGTACCCCAGTAGCCTTGCCATTGTATGGAATCCAAAATCCAATAAGTGCCAACGGTTTTGATTGTATTACCCACTTTTGTGGCTAGTAGCTGGAATTTAATAGATGTAACAATTTCGGCTATTTCTTATTTACTTGAAAACCCTAGCCACTATTATAATATCATCGGATTTCCTATCAAATGTTTTGGTTAGCGTAAGGTAAAAACTTTTCCATGTTTATGTGTAGGAAGTCTTACGTGATACCTTTTCTTTTCAAAGGTTTTTAAAGTTAAGCAACCTTAACCTGTTACTCACACCAGACCCATGTCTGACCCGGAGTTTATTTTTGTTTTTCATAAACTCTTGGGTACTCAAATTTTTACGAGTAGCCAAGGGATTCAGGTTAGGATTCAGGTTAGCTTTGACGAAATATGGAGGAGCAATAGAGCAGGAGGCTTCCGCGTTAGATATATAATTCCGCTGTGTGTTCTCTGTGTTGTGATTGTATTGAGTTGTAAATACTAGACAGGTGTTTATAACTGTCTAGTATATGTGATGTGTATGTTGTGTATCTCTGGTTGGTATAGTATATTATGTAAATACTTATGTTATTAATATAATTTATTCTTTCCGCTGTTGAGATTCTAGTGTTGTTTCTTCTTTCTCTTCTTTCTTTTCTTCTTCTATCCCTTTCTTTCTTAATTCATGATGCGTCTTCCTGGGTAGTGGAAGACGGGTTGTGACAGGACCCAAGCAAGCGTGCCCGGCACGGTGAAAGGCATGCTTCTACAACTCCTGAAAAGGTTACTGCCCCCGTCTCACTTGACATTCCTTCTGGCTCTCCTGCTTTCGGGAAGACAGACATTCAGACAATAATCAGCAGGCCTAAATTCCAAGTTGGATCAGGCCCGGCTACTCTGCAAAACCGGTTCCCGCACTGGTGCCTAAAGGGAGTGCGGTTCGATCTTGACTTGGTCCATATTGACAAGCCTGCCATGCTGCGAAATCTCGATGCCGTCAGGCTTGATATTGAAAGGATGTCGAACTGGCAAAAGCTTATTAACGAGCTTCAAAGGGTAAACCGTGCGAATCTCGAGGCCATGCTTATTATGGAGAATGACAAAGATGAATGGCAGAAGGTTCTTGAGCAGCATGATACCGAGATGAGGAGCATCACTACTTATAATGAAGAGCTTGAGGCGAAAGTCGAGAAACTTAAAGAAGAACTCGCCACTTCTTCTACTTCTTACACTCAAAAAGAAGAGGTGCTTCAGAAACAAGTGAGAGATGCTCATGCCGGCCAAAAAGACGCCGAAGACAAGCTCGAAGTACAAAAAAGAATCAATGAGGGCTATGTTGCTGATATTGCAGAGCTTCGGAAGAAAAATGACTCTCAAGAGGCGGAGATCGAAATGCTTAAGCTTCAACTCTCCAAAGCCGAAAGAGAGCGCGATGAGGTTGTTGCCGGTAAAATTGCAGCTGAAGAATCTCATGAGGCAACGAAGACCAGCATCAGCTCGACATTATTCGACTTCTACCTGCACAGCATCTTGGGGCGCGGTAGTCTCGCCTTTCTAGGCCCCAAGTATGAAATTACTCTGGCTGAAGTGTGGGAGGCCGCACTTGACATGCTTGGCAGTAAAGGTGCTGGCTATGCCGAATCAGCTCTTGAGGAGCATTACTTGGATGACGACGCTCGTGCCGCTCTCGCCAAGGGAAAAGAACAACTTGCAAAATTAAGAGCCGAGGTGGCCGAAGGGGAACGTTTAGGAAAAACTACTTCAACTATTCCAGTCCAGCCTTCACCTTCGGCCAAAATCGACATCGTCGGCTCCAGTTCTCATTCTCCATCCCTGGTCAAAGTTACAACTGAGATCACAAGTACACAGGGTGGAGATGAAGGCGAAGAGAGCGTCGAAGCATAGGCTTATGAGGCTGATATCAGGAAGCCAACTTCTCCAGGTAACTCTACTGTTAATCTTGCCCAAGTAGACTGCTCATTTGCTTCTTATGAGTTCGATGAGCTTCTCGACTATTTCCTGAACCTCAATGAGCCTTTATCTCCTCTCTTTACCGACTTTAACTTCTTTTCTTCTGTAGAGAAAGTGTTGAGCATCGTTAAGACTCCTCCTCCTTCAATTATTCCTCCTCCGCCTCTCCATGTCACTCCTCCGTCCGCCTCTCAACCCGGGTCGCAAGAGGAGCAAATAGAAGCTCTTCATGGCTTAGATGATCCTATTGCTTCTCAAAAACATGGGGGAGAAGGGCTTGGAGAAGTCAATGAGTCTACGGAGCGAACCACTTCTGATAACATAAAATTATCTGCTCTTGTTACTCCGGGAAGTGAGTCTTCTTCAAGGAGCAGGAGGAAGCGTGTCACTTGCAAGAAGAGAAGGAAAGACATTCTTTTTTCTGAAGAGGAAGCGAAAGTTGATCCGGCAGTAACCCTTTCTCCTTCATCCCCGACTCTCCCAAGCCGTCCTGAAAAGCTGCCTATTAGGTCAGGTGAAGGCTCTAAGGGTGGTGGCAAGAAGAAGTAAGGGGTCCTTCTTCGATTTATCTTTACTTTTTGCTTTTTGCATGTACTGGCCGGAGATTGTGCGGGTACCGGCCTCCGCTTTTCTTTTTATTTTTATTTTCAAACCTGTACCTGTACAAAGTTTTGATAGTATTGAATAAAATGATTCTTTTTGTTTGTGCAAACTTCTGTCTGTATTTGAGAATGCATTTACTATTCATTTTTTGTACAAATTTCTTTATATGATATTGCAGTGAGCTTGTGGTATGTTGTTCGAGCGTAATTTTTACCAATGTAGCTATATCATTTTGCCCCTATACCATAAGCTCGTTGCAATATTTTATACTTGAGGGGACTTTTAGTCTTATTTTTTGGAGAATAACTATTCCATACTTAGAGGAATACTATTCTGCTCAAAATAGAGTACAACTCACTCCATATGAGTTTCTACGCTTCATCCTTCGAAGATATCACTTTTTCTTTTGTGCTTTCACACATTTTTACCAAGTGAATTCTTCATGTGGTAAAGCGGGCCTCTGAAGGGCACTTTAACTTCTTTTTGAGGAAGAGTATTTTCAAGAATAGAAGAACCAGTCTTCCTTTGAAAGCTAAAGTGTGCCTTTGAAGAGGGCTTCTTCTTCTTTTTTTATTTTATATTGCGCCTCGGTGGAGGGCTTTTGATCTTTGCTTTGCATTTATGGTGAAATGCTTCTTTGAAAAGTTGTACCTCTGAGGAGAGCTTTTTCACGTTTCAACACTTGGAAGTTTTATTTCAATCTCGGTGAAACGTGTGCCTACGAAGAGGTCTTTCTGTTTGATTGCACCTCTGGGAAGAGTTTTTTTGTTTGATTGTGCCCCTGGGAAGGGTCTTTTTGTTTGATTGTGCCCCTGGGAAGGGGTCTTTTTGTTTGATTGTGCCACTGGGAAGGGGTCTTTTTGTTTTATTGGGCCTCTGGGAAGAGGTCTTCTGTTTGATTGTGCCCCTGGGAAGGGGTCTTTTTGTTTGATTGTGCCCCTGGGAAGGGGTCTTTTTGTTTGATTGCGCCTTTGGGAAGAGATCTTCTGTTTCTGCCCCTTAGGAGAGGCTTTTATTTTTCCCTGTTCGCTGGGAAGCGGGCCTCCGAAGAGGGCTTTTCACATTTCGCCTCACGGGAGTGTATCACCGATCACGGTGAAATGTGTGCCTCTGAGTAGGGTTTTTGCCTAGAAGTTTGGAGTTTCTTTCTCTCGGTTGGACGGATTCACGGGAGTGTATCGACCGATCAGTCCGCAACTTTGTATCGAGAAAGATCTCTCTTTTTCTCGTTTAGCCCGCTCGAGGTCTTTTAGCATTTCAACTGTGGTGAAATGGGCCTCCGAAGAGGGCTTTTCACGTTTCAACACTTCGAAGTTTTATTTCAATCTCGGTGAAACGTGTGCCTCTGAGTAGGGCTTTTGCCTGGAAGTTTGGAGTTTCTTTCTCTCGGTTGGACGAATTCACGGGAGTGTATCGACCGATCAGTCCGCAACTTTGTATCGAGAAAGATCTCTCTTTTTCTGGTTAAGCCTGCTCGAGGTCTTTATCCTCCGAAGAGTTGTGCCTCTGAAGAGGGCTTGTGCCTCCGAAGAGGTCTTTTACTGTTTGACGCTTGCTCGCCCATGTCTCTTTGCCATCTATTCATGTTGGCGATCCCCGCTGTCTTTTGCAAGTGTCATCCCTTTTTAGTTGCCAATAATTTCCCTTATCCAAAGAAACATACTTCATAGTTAAGCGAGTTGGTGGTGGTAGACACAGGCTATTTAACTGGTTGTTTGTTTGTACAAACATTTGCAGTTAGTTAGAAATGGTCCACTTTCATCCACATCGCTAACTTTTGTTCGAAGCACTTCTTTTGTAGGATTTGAGTATGGAAATTTTGAATGGTTTAACATTTGCTTGCTGGGTGATGTCGGAGATTGCTTGGTCTTGCGATCGGAAGGCTTTGTTTTTATGGCCTGCATTATTAAATCGACTTTTAGTAATACAGTCAACGTATTTTATATGTCGAAATAAAACAAAGCAGTTTATAATAGTAGAGAACACAAGATTTATAGTGGTTCGGCCAAAAACTGGGCCTACATCCACTTTATAGCTTTTCATTATTCACTTGCTTTACAATTGCTTTCAATACAAGAATCATATATTCGTAATTCTTTTACAACATTTCAGCAATGCTTTCAAGTAAAATAGGGACGCAAATGATTGCTGTTTCAAGCTCTTGGGATTGGTTCACCTTCGACAGTTGTGAGTTTGAATGTGCCATCAAGGAGTTTCGTGCCTATAACATATGGCCCTTCCCAGTTTGGCCCAAACACACCTATGGCTGTCATAATTCTCTTCAGGACTAAGTCCCCAACTTCAAAGCTGCGCTGACGAACTTTGGAATTGAAGTGCCTGGCTATTCTTTGCTGGTGAGCTGCAATTCTAAGTCTTGCCTCTTCTCTTCTTTCATCGAGGAGGTCAAGTGCTTCCAATTGCAATTTTTCATTCTCATTTCGATCAAAATGGATCCTTCTGTGTGAGGGGACTTCAGTTTCCACTGGAATCATCGCTTCTTATCCGTATGCCAATGAAAATGGAGTATGCCCAGTCGCAGTTTTGTGGGTGGTTCTGTATGCCCATAGTGCAAGTGGTAACTTATCGACCCAACCACCTTTTTCTTTTTCCAGCTGCTTTTTGATGGTTGATTTGATGATTTTGTTTACTGCTTCCACCTGCCTGTTTGCCTGCGGATGAGCCACTGCTGAGAAGCTTTTTCGAATCTTGAATCGTTTGTAGAAATCTTGGAACTCCTCACTTTCAAACTGAGTACCATTGTCTGTGATTATCTTCTGAGGCACACCATACCTGCAAATGATATTTTTAGTCACAAAACTTATCATTTTCTTAGAGGTAATAGTAGCCAATGGTTCGGCTTCAGCCCATTTAGTGAAGTGATCAACAGCAACGATAGCATATTTAATTCCCGATTTGGCAGTCGGTAAAGGCCCAATGAGATCTATTCCCCTGGTGGCAAACGGCCATGGACTGACCATTTGTGTTAGTTCAGTGGAAGGTGCCTTAGGAATTTTAGCGAATCTCTGGCATTTATCACACTTTCGGGAATAGTCAGTAGCATCATGATTAATTTCTGGCCAAAAGTATCCATAGCGAAGGATTTTCTTTGCTAAAGTTTGACCACCTGTATAATCCCCACATTCTCCTCCGTGTACTTCAGTCAGAATTGTCTTTGCTTCTTCCTTTGTCACGCATCGGAGTAATGGCATTGAAAATCCTCATCTGTATAAACGACCATCTTGAACTATATATCTGGAGGCTTTCCTCATCATCTTTTGTCGTTCTTTTGAACTTTCTGGCAAAGAACCATTGAGCAAATATTCAAGTATCGGAGTCATCCATGATTCTTGACCTTGGGATACATTCATAATCCAATCAACATCCATTTCATCTGTGCTTGGAGCTGACAAGACTTCGACGGGAATTAATCCCAATAGTTGAGCTTCACCAGTACTTGAATACTTTGCGAGAGAATCCGCCTTCACGTTCTCTTCTCGGGGTATATGGTTTATTGAATAACGGTCAAAATCTTGAAGGAGTTCCCAGGCTTTTGATAAATAGACGGGTAGATTCCCTCCTTTAGCTTGAAATTCCTTCCTGACTTGGCAGACAATAAGTTGAGAATCACTGAAGATCTGTAATGCCTTGATGTTTAGTTCTTTAGCAATCCTTAAACCAGCGATGAGAGCTTCATATTCAGCTTCATTGTTTGTCGAAGGGAATTCTAGTCTCAGCGCATAACATAGCGATCACCCTTCTGGGGTTTCAAGGACAACCCCTGCTCCGTAACAGTAATCATTCCTTGCGCCTCGACATACAATTTCCATTGGATTGGGATGCTATCAGTGACTTCTTCCTCACTATCACCCTTATCCGTACATTCTGCGATGAAATCTGCCAAAGCTTGTCCATTGATTGCTTTTCGAGGATGGTAAGTGATGTCATATTGGCTGAGTTCAATATTCCATTTCAAAAGATGGCCCGAAGTCTCAGGACGGAATAGGACTTGCTTTAGAGGTTGATCAGTGAGGACTTTGATGGGATGAGCTTGGAAATACGGCCTCAATTTTCTTGATGTGATCAACAAACAATAGGCAAGCTTTTCTAATCTTGAATAGTTCATCTCTGCCCCAGTGAATCTTTTGCTGATATAATAGACTGGGCGTTGAATCCTTGCGTCTTCCCGTACCAACACTGCACTGAGAGCATGAGACGAAATCGCCAAATATATGAAGAGATCTTCACCACTGTCAGGCTTTGAAAGTATCGGAGGCACTTCCATATGACGAACCAACTCATCAAATGCTTTTTGACATTCAGGAGTCCACTCAAAGTTTTTCCTTCTTTTTTTCAGAGCATCAAAGAATGGAATGCATTTGTCAATAGCTTTGCAAATGGACCGACTCAAGGCAGCAACCTTTCCATTGAGACTTTGCAATTGCTTCTTCGTTCTAGGAGAGCCTTGACCTCTCTCAGGGCAGTGGTCTGAGCTGGATTACCTTCAATGCCCCTAGCGCTCACAATGAAACCCAAAAACTTTCCGGACTCCATTCCAAATGAACATTTCAAGGGATTAAGCTTCATTCTGTACTTTCGGAGTATTGCGAACATCTCTGCCAAGTGATCCATGTGGTCCACTACTTTCTTAGAATTCACTAGCATATCATCAACATAAACTTTCATTGTCTTGCCAATCTGTGGTTTAAACATGGCATTAACAAGCCTTTGGTAAGTTGCCCCTGCATTCGTGAGTCCGAAAGGCATGACCTTGTAGCAGTAGAGTCCAACATCGGCGATGAAGTTTGTATCCTCTTGATCTGGCTCATGCATCATAATCTGGTTATATCCGGAGTATGCATCCATAAAAGATAACAATTCATGCCCTGCCGTCCCATCCACCAACTGATCGATCCTGGGCAGCGGGAAACAGTCTTTGGGTAAGGCTTTGTTCAAATCTGAAAAATCAATGCATACTCTCCACTTTCCGTTAGCCTTTTTCACCAGCACTGGATTTGATACCCAATTTGGATAAGTAGATTCTCTGATCAAACCGTTCTCCATGAGCCGATCCACTTCTTCTTTAAAGGCTGCCGTTCTCTCAGGACCCTGGGTTCTTCTCTTCTGTTTGACAGGTGTAAACTTTGGATCAATGATCAGAGTGTGTACTGCAATCTCTGGGGATATTCCACACATGTTAGCATGAGTCCAAGCGAACACATCCAAATTAGCCTTCAAAAATGAAATCAGAACATTCTGAACTGTTGTGTTGAGTTGTGAACCCACATTAAGCACTTTGTTTGGGTCCTTTGGGTCAACGGGAACCGGCACTGTTACCTCTACCGGTACTACCCTATTCTCCCCTGCACTGGCTTTCCTTGGATCCATCTCTCTTCGTGCGCCACTACATTCGCCAGTGCAGGGTCCACCCTGTAAATGCTACAAGGTTGGTTCTTTGATGCGGACTGGAGCCGCCGCACCTTATCCCATTTCTCTTTTCCTTGATTCTCGCAACTCTGCAAAGTAACATTCTCGCCACGCATCTTGGTCTCCCTAAATCACGCCAACTCTGTTATCTGTGGGGAATTTTAGAGTTAGACACCATGGGGCAAGAACAACTTTGAATGCAGCAAGAGTTGGTCGGCCTAAAAAGGCATTGTAGGCAGAGAATCCTTTAACAATTATAAAGGTTTGCTTTCGGGCCACCTTCCTCAGTCCCTTTCCAAGTTCTACAAACAAATCTATGGTCCCAATCAGCTGTTTGGGTTCTCCAGCAAACCCAGCGATCTTAAGTGATGAAGCTTGAACATCAGCCATTGGAATCTTCATTTTATCAAAGGTCTTCTTGAAGAGGATGTTGCATGAACCTCCACAATCAACTAGAACTCTTCTCACAGTTGCCGGCCCAATACCAACGGATATGACCAAAGGATCTATGGTCGGAGCCTCGATACCCAAAGAATCCCTGGCACTGAACACAATATCATCTGTGGAAGTCTTTTGTTGCTTTAAAGGCGCATAATTCTCTAAAACAAAAACATTCTCTTCAGCTGGTACATGCCTCAAGGCTCGGGCATACCTTTCCATCTCCCCAGCGTTTGCCTGCTGGGTGAGGTCCTCCAGTTATTATATTGATAGCAGGTCTTTCCGATTCATGCTCTACGGCCTTCTCACTTGAGGCAGGACGGGAGCGGGAACTTGTTGTCCTTGAGTTGACGAAGTTGGGGCATTTCTGTTCCTTTTCACATACTGCTGGAGTTTGTTCTCTTTCAAAAGTTGTTCAATTACCTCTTTCAACTAACAGCATTCGTTGGTGTCATGGCCGGGTTGGTTGTGGAACCGGCAGAACCTTCCACTTTTTTCCATCCTAATCCCAACTCTCATTTTAGGTGGTGTCGGATAATTGACATCATCTTTGATCGCAAAAAAGATGTTCTCAGGGGTATCGGTCAAGGGTGTGAAATTGTAAGGACGGCCTTTCTTAGCATCTCCCTGTTTCTTTCCACCATCATTTCCCCTTTTCTGAGTGTTAGGTTCTTTCTTGTTCGAAGGAGCACCATTGTTCCCGGCTTCTGCTGATACCACTTTAGCCGGTGTTTGGAGGCTTTCCAAGCGCATGAATTCATCCGCTTTCTTGTAGAATTTATCAAGCGAGTTTGGTTCTTTCATTTTCAACCATTTTCCAAGTTCACTCGATTTGTCAATCGCCCTCATCAAGTATGTCAGGATCATGCGTGGCTCAGCATTATCTACCTCAGCCAATGCTATGTTAAAGCGATTCAAAAATGATCTGATTGATTCTCCCGGATTTTGCTCTAGACTTGACAGTGACATTATATCCTTTGCTTTAGAAGCATATAATTGAAACTGCTCCTTAAATTTTCTGGTCCAATCAGAGAATTGATCAATGGACCTGACTGGCAGCTTTGTAAACCACAATAGAGCCACACCTTCGAGATATACCGGGAAATATCGACATTTAATTTCATCAGACGCCCTGGCACCAGTCATATGCCAGTCGTACTTATACAGAAACTCGTTAGGATCACTCGTCCCCTTGTAAGACGGAATAGTAGGGGGAACGAATTTCCTTGGGAACTCTGCCTTCAAGATCTTTTCAGTAAATGGAGTTTTGCTTGGAGCAAAACCCCACTCCTTCTCATCTTCATCTCTTCGCATATTTTCCTTTATGATTTGACGAACCATACCCGAAAAATACTCCTCATCATTTAGAGGCTCTGGTGGGCACACATCAGCCACTCTCTCTGAATTCTACCTTGACAATCGTTCATGGAGGGTCGGCTGCGGCCCTGATCCTCCAGCTTGAGGAGGAGTCCTTCCTACAGGGTCTGCGGCTCTTTGAGAAATGTTCCCTTCAACATCCTGAACTCTCATAGTAGGGTTCCCATCATTATTAACCGGTTGACGATTTGCCCCTAGCAGATCATTCAACTTACTCAAGATCAGGGCATTCTGGGCATTCTAGGCTTCCAACTGCGCATTCTGAGCATTCAATTGTTGATTCAGCCCCAAAACTACGACGTCCAATTCTTCTCGCGTAACTCCAACAGTTGGAGCTGCTTGACTTGAAGGAGGAGAGGTAGCAGTATTCTCTTGGACATTGTCGGATCTTACAGAACTTCGTTTTCTCCCAGGAGCCATTATTTCCAATTAACTTCTGGTTTTAAAAGAAATCCTTTCAGCAGACCTTTGCGGAGCAATGGTGGAAGTTTCCTGAGTTGGTTTCTCAGTGAAAGCACCAAAAATGTAAACGCGGAAAATCAAACGCTAACACCCCGGTGTAGATTGAAATTCAGCGAAAGCACCACCCGTGAACACGGGAACTAAAAACAAGCAGAAAAGTCGTAGAGAAAGCTGAAAAGACAACAGCTTTTATAGTGGTTTGGCTTAGGGTAAGCCTACGTCCACTTTAATTCTCTTTATTACTGAATTGATTACAACTTTACAACAATCTTAAATTACAATTCCGATGAGACAAACAACTAGAACTTTGATGCAGATGAATTCCTTGAATCCATGTAGATTGCGTTAGATTTCCTCTCGAAGTTAGTTGAGATGCCTTTCGAACTTGAAGTGTCGAGTGAGTCGAGAATTCAGCAGAGTATCGGTGCTTAAAGAGATTGACCCAAAGTCCCTCTCATGCTTGAGGTAGGTTGGTATTTATAGGGAAATCCCCCCTTAGGTCGTAAGTCGTGACCGGTCTAAGGTAAGTTGTGGCCGACTCATCTAGCCCCTCCATGGTTTCACAAAAGTTCATTTGTACAAGTCCTAAGTCGCCCACGAGTCAACATCTAAGTCGCAAATGAGTCAACTGGTCCTCTTGATGCGGCATTGAACCTTCACCCAGTAGCTTTAGGTCGTGGACGACTCAAGCTAGGTCGTGATTCGTGTACGAGTTAAGAGGTCACTGTGTTAAGTAAGGAGCAGCGCCTCATTTTCTTAAGTCGCTCACAACATATGCTAGGTCGTAAGTCGCAGATAGCTTTAAGTCGGTAACTCATTTCCTTCTTAAGTCGTGTTCTCTCTTGAACCATTAAGTCATCCTGTCCTTGAGTCATGGGCTTCTTTAAGTCGTAGAAACCTTAAGTCGTGGATGCCTTAGGTCGTGAAGCATCCCTTCTCTTTTAAACCGTTAAGTCATAGATTTCTTTATGTCGTAAGTCACCAAGTCCTTCAACTCGCTAAACCGTTAGGTCGTCCATAACTTGAGTCGTAGACCGTCCACTTCCTTAAGTCGTTGACTCCTTTAAGTCAGCCAATCCTTGACTTGTTAAGTCACGTAATTTGGTTGAGTCGTGCAGTTTTTGAGTCGTAGGAAATTGAGGGTTAACAATCCTCTTTATTAATGAAATCAATTACAACTTTACAACAATCCTCAATTACAATACTGATGAGACAAACAACTAGGACTTCGATGTAGAAGAATTCTTTGAATTCATGTTGGTTGTATTAGATTTCCTCTCGAAGTTAGTTGAAAGCCTTTCGTGTTTGAAATGTTGAGTGAGTCGAGAATTCAGCGGAGTATCGGTGTTCCAGGAATGAGCCAAAAGATTGGACATTTTTAAGTCGCGGACGAGTTAACACTTGGACATTTGCTGTGGCTTAACTTCCTGCGACTTAGGCTTTTAGGTCGTGAGAGTGTCTGAACGACCTAATACTTAACCAAATTTACATTGCCTTGCCCTGAAGTTCTATGCCTTGAACTCTTTAACTTGAACTATGCGACCTAAGAAAGTTTGCCTTGGACATTTGCAAAGCTTTGACAGAACTTGACTGAATTTCCAACTTGAACTGCTAGAATAAACTGCCTGAACTCGCCGTACTTTTTTACGGATTATTTTAACTTTAATGCCATTAACGTGTTAAATACAACATTTGCAGAGAATGGGACGAATAAACTACCATTGACAGCCCATGTCAAATTACAGATTAGTCGATAAAAGATAATCAACTTAAAGAAATTATATGAAATGCTGTGAATCAACAAACTCAAGTGAAGTATTAAAGCAATACTGAATTAATCAACCAAAGCTAATCTGTTTGCTTCAACACTGTACTTGAACTTAAAACAACAAGTCCTGAAGCTTTTTAACTGACAACTATTAATTAGTTTAATTTCAGTTATATTTTCTCGTTATTTTATTAGTTCTGCAAAACACTTTACACATTTAGGAAACGTGCACCTTCATATTTGAATATCCCGTTCCTTGTGTAGAATGTCTTCTCAAGAAGAGATAATCGAGCAATACGAAGGAGTCTTCCCGATAGCCGACCCATTGGTCGATCCTCCGGAGAGAACTCGAACTACCCTAAGTCAGCGGACATTCAATCAATTACGTATTCAATTTGGGATTGCCGAAGCGGATGCTAGATTTCCTGGCCCAAATGATATTGTCGACAGGCCGCCTCTTGGTTTTGTCGCCGTCAACCGTCAGATGTGCCTTTGTGGTGCCATTCCTCCTTTCAATGAATTTCTTCATCAACTCCTTTTCCGGCTAACCATCTCTCCCTTTCAACTACATCCCAATGGCTGCGCCATCCTGATGGGATTGTGTGTTTTATTCAGGAGGACACTTAATCGTCTTCCGAGCTTCGAAGAAATTTAATACTTATGCTCATTTGCAAAGAATAAAGATCACCCCTCCTTTATACTCGTGAGAAGTGCCAGAAATCGTAAACTTATCACTGATCTTTCCGAAAGTGCTCACGGTTTTCTGAATCAATTCTTATTCGTCTGCAGTCCCCTAGGGTTTTATGCCATCTAGAGAAAAGGAGGTAAGATTGCTCATCCCCGTTATTTCCGTTTCATCTTTTCAAGATCCGAATTGTTAAGTGCTAACTTTATTCTTTTCTTTTACAGCACTTCCTCCTCCCTCTAGAAATCCCAGTCACAAAATGACTTTTGATAGATTAAGTGCCGTGCCGGTTGAAGAAAGAAGTATTAAGTTTTTGCTGAAAGATGAACTTATGCACCAGTATGGGCTTTTGCACCCTTCTCGTTCTACCCAACCTCATGAAGTCCCCGACTCTCCAGTAAAAACATCGGATGTCCCACTCCTCGTTGGAGAACTTGCACCGAAAGGACACGCTGTTGAGGCTTCCTTGGTAAAGTGTTCTACTTCGATTGATGTTGCGGGGTCATCCGTCAAACATGCAGTTGCCCCGGTCATCGAAGAAGAGGAGCCTCCTTAACAATCCGGGAGATCTGGTGATGAAGGAGCTGAGAGAACAAGTCCCGCTAGGCACAACGGTGATGATACTTTTGAGGGGTTGAGCGACCTGATGATTACTTCGTAGGAGATTTTTAGAGATGATCCAATTACTGCTAAAGTTACTTCTTCAGCAGTTGAAGCGACATCCGTTCTGCAGCAAACTCCATCAGCTCAAGAATTGACATTAGCTGTTAAATCAGTCGTCACCTCTCAACCCAGGAGTGGTTCGTGATTGGACGCACGTAGTTTGCACGTTACACAAACTTAGGACTTTTCAGCACTTATATGCATTCAACTCTCTTGCTTTCAAGATTTCTGAGTTTATCTTTTCTTCATTTTCAAATTCTCCAATGGGAAGAAGTGGCTCTTACTACGACGATTTCCAGCGTTATGGGAAGCGCAGTGCTTATGACCCCAGGAGGTATCTTCCTGCCTCTTGGGAAACTGACGAAGAAAGAGCTGCGAGGAAAGCTCGTGAAAGGCGCGCCTATGAAGAACGCCATGAAAGGCGAGATGAGCGACATGACTCTTCCCAGAGGGAAGATGATTCTCATAAATGGAAATCCCGTGATGATAAAGGGAAAAGCTACATCCCCGAAGATGCTAGTAAAAGGGCCAAACATAGCGAAAAGCTAGCGTCTGAACTTCCTGAAAGGCCCGCTGCTCCTGTACCTTCTCAATCTCCTGCCCTTGCTCGTACTGATATTCAAACAATTATTGGCAGGCCTTCATATCAGGTTGGACAAGGCCCGACCACTCTTCAAAGTCGGTTCCCGCATTGGTGCCTGAAGGGAGTGCGCTTTGACCTTGATTTGGTCCCGATTGACAAGCAGGCTATGCTGCGCAATCTTGATGCTGTGAAACTTGATATCGAGAGAATGTCTAGATGGCAGAAGCTTGTCGACGAGCTTCAGAGAGTAAACCGCGCGAATCTTGAGGCCATGCTAACAATGGAAAGCAATAAATCTGAATGGAAGAAAACTCTTGAACAGCATGACGCGGAAATGAGGAGCATAGCCACTTATAATGAGAAGCTTGAAGCAGAAGTGGAAAAACTTAAGGAAGAGCTCGCCACTTCTTCCACTTCCTACTCTCAGAAAGAGGAAATGCTTCAAAAACAAGTAAGAGACGCTCATGCGGCGCAGAGAGATGCCGAAGCCAAATTTGAAGCGCAGCAACAAACTATAGAAAACTACCAGGCTGACGTTGCTCAACTTCAAGAGAAAGCCAACGCCCAGAACTTGGAGATTGAATTTCCAAAAGCTCGACTTTCCGAAGTTGTGAAGGAGCATCAAAAGCTGTTGCCGACAAAGCTGCAGCCGAAGAGTCTCATATGGAAACTAAAGCTGAAGTCAGCTCCACTCTATTCGAGTTTTACATCCATAGCGTTCTAGGGCGTGGTAGCCTTAAGTTTTTGGGGCCGGCATATGAAATCACTTTGGCCAAAGTGTGGGAGGCCATACTTGATATGTTTGGAGGAGCCGGATATGACGAAGTAGATATAATGGCGCATCATCTAGATGATGATGCATGTGCCGCTCTTGCAAGGGGAAAGGAGCAGCTTGCCAAAGAGAGAGCTGAAACGACAGAGGAGAACATTTAGGAAAGACAATTTCAACCGACCCAGTTCTACCTTCAGTTTCAGTCGATATCGATATTGCTGGCTCCAGTTCCCATTCTCCTCCTCCTGCTAAAGCCGTTATTGAAAGCACCACCGCCCACACTGGAGATGAGGCTCAAGAAAGCGCTGAAGCGCAGGACTTCGAAATTGACATAGTGAAGTCTACTTCTCCAGGTAACCTCAATGTTGATCTCGCTCAAGTGGACTGCTTGTTCGCTTCGACTGAGTTCGATGAGCTTCTTGCTTATTTCTTAAGTGTCGATGAGCCATTATCCCCTCTTTTTATGAGGAATACTGACTTTAACTTTTCTTCTCCTGTAGATAAAGCACCAAGTATTGTTCAGACTTCCCCTCCTCCAGCTGTTTCCTCTCCGCCTCTTCAGATTACTCCCCCTTCTATCCCTCAACCGGGGTCGCAAGAAGAACAGATAGAAGCTCTCCATGACTTGGACGATCCTGTTGCTTCTCAAGAACAAAAGGTCGTAGAACCTGAAGAAGGGGAGAGAACTCCGGAGCAGACTGCTTCTGATGACATAACATTATCCACTGTTTTCACTCCAGGTAGTGAGTCTTCTTCTAAGAAGAGGGCGAAACGCGGTGTCTCAAAGAAGAAGAGACAAGCTTCTGCTGGTGAGGAAAAAACAGAAGAACACCCAATTGCACCTCTTCCTCTTTCTTCCCCTACTCTCCCAAGCCGGCCCCAAAAATTGATCATTCGGCCAGGCGTAGGCTCGAAAGGTGGCAGGAAGAAGAAATGATGGCTTGGGACTTATGCTTCTTGTCTTGCTTTTCGCTTTTTTGCTTGTATATACAAAGACTTATGTTGACCGGCAATTGTGGGGGTACTATTCCCTGCCTTCTTTTGTTTTGAAACCTGCGCATGTATAATTTTTTTATAGTATGGAATAAAATAATTCTTTTACTTGTACAAACTTCTGTCTGTATTTGAGAATGCATTTATTCCCCTTTTTTTTATGCAAGTGTCTTTATTTTCCCTGTGTGACGTTGCAGTAAACCTATGGTATGTTGCTTGAGCATTGTTTTTATTTTTGCGACTATATTATATTGCCCCCATACCGTGGTTTATTGCAATCTCTTTCACATTAGCAGAATTTTGAAGAACTCTTCTGTTTCGAGAAGACTTGTGCTCTTTCTTTAGAGAACAACTTTTCCACTTGAAGGAAGTTTGCATCTGTACTTTATAGGATAATATTTCCGTTTTAAGGAAATATTTTTTCTGATTTAGTAGAATGCAACTCGTATTGGAAAAGTTTCCTCTTTTTCAATCGCGAAGTTTTTACACTTCACTTTTTGAGAAAGTCACTTTTATTTTGGCAAGTCAATTTTCCTTCGTGGAGCAGTAGGCCTCCGAAAAAGGGCTTTGACCCGCTTGTGCCTCCGAAGAGGGCTTTTGTTTGATTGTGCCTCTGGGAAGAGGGCTTTTTGTTTGATTGTGCCTCTAGGAAAAGGGCTTTTTGTTTGTGCCTCTGGGGAGAGGGCTTCTTGTTTGTGCCTCTAGGGAGAGGGCCTTTTGTTTCTGCCTCTGGGGAGAGGCTTTTATTTTTTCCCTGTCCGCTGGAAAGCGGGCCTCCGAAGAGGGCTTTTCACATCTCGACTCGTGTGAAGTTTTATTTGAGATCACGGTTAAATGTGCGCCTCTGAGTAGGGCTTTTGCCTGGAAGTTTGGAGTTTTCTTCTCTCGGTTGGATGGATTCACGGGGCGGACACAAGTTACTTGGATTGTTTGTTTGCACAAACGTTCTCAGCTAGTTAACAAGTGTCCTGTGCCACCGATCAGTCCACAACTTTCTGTCGAGAAAGAGAACTCTCTTTTTCTGGCTAGTCCCATTAAAGGTCTTTTAACATTTCAACTATGGTGAAATGGGCCTCCGAAGAGGGCTTTTCACATTCCAGCACTTGTGAAGTTTTATTTCAAATCTTGGTGGAATGCGTGCTCTAGTAGGGCCGTTGCCTGGAAGTTTGGAGTTTCCTTCTCTCGGTTGGATGGATTCACGGGGCAGACACAAGTTACTTGGATTGTTTGTTTGCACAAACGTTCTCAGCTAGTTAACGAGTGTCCTGTGCCACCGATCAGTCCACAACTTTCTATCGAGAAGGAGGACTCTCATTTTCTGGCACGTCCCATTAAAGGTCTTTATCCTCCAAAGAGTTGTGCCTCCGAAGAGGGCTTGTGCCTCCGAGGAGGTCGTTTGCTGTTTGCTGCCTGCTCGCCCATGTCTTTTCGTCATTTGCTCATATCAGCGGTTTCCTGTTATCATTTCCAAGCGCACATTCCTTCCTTTTGCAAGTAGCTTATTCTATCCAAAGAAGTGTGCTTCATTGTTAAATGTGTTCGCAGGGATAGACACAGGCTAATTAATCGAATGTTTGTTTGCACAAACGATCACAATTAGATAGGTAGGGTCTACTTCTGGCGGAACCGCTAACTGTTTGCTTGAAGCACTTCTTATATAGGATTTGAATCTGGAATTTTTGTCGCTAGATATTCATTTGTTGAGTGATGTTAGGGATCGCTTGGTCTTATGATGGGTAAGCTTTGTTTTAATAGCCTGCAATATTAAATCGACATTTTAGCAATACAATTGAAGTACTTTATATATCGAAATAAAACAAGTAGTAGAGAACACAAGAATTATAGTGGTTCGGCCAAGAGTTAGGCCTACATCCACTTTATATTTCTTATTATTCACTTGCACTGGCTTTACAATAGCTTTCAATACAAGAATCATACATTCATAATTCTTTTTACAGACTTAAGCAAAGCTTTTAAGTAAAATATGGACGCAAATGATTGCTGTTACAAGCTCTTGGGATTGGATCTCCTCCGACAGTTGTCAGTTTAAAAGTTCCATCAAGAAGTTTTTGGCCTATGACATATGGCCCTTCCCTGTTTGGCGCAAACATTCATGTTGCTGTCATGACCGTTTTCAAGACTAGATCCCCAATCTCAAAGCTGCGTTGGCGAACTTTGGAATTGAAATGCCTGGTAATTCTTTGCTGATGGGCTGCAATTCTGAGCTGAGCCTCTTCCCTTTTTTCATCAAGGAAGTCAAGTGCTTCAAGTTGCAACTCTTTGTTTTCAGCTTGGTTGAAATGAATTCTTCTATGTGAAGGGACTTCTATTTCCACCGGAATCATTGCTTTCGATCCATATGCTAATGAAAATGGAGTCTGCCCGGTCGCAGTTTTGTGGGTAGTTCTATTGCCCATAGTGCTAGTGGAAGCTTATCGACCCAACCACCTTTCGCTTTTTCCAGCTGTTTTTTGATGGTTGATTTGATAATTTTGTTTACTGCTTCCACTTGCCCGTTTGCCTGCGGATGAGCCACTGCTGAGAAGCTTTTCCGGATCTTGAATCGCTTGCAAAAATCTTGGAACTCTTCACTTTCGAATTGGGTTCCATTGTCTGTGATTATCTTTTGAGGCACACCATACCTGCAAATGATATTCTTAGTTACAAAGTTTATCATATTTTTAGAGGTAATAGTAGCTAATGGTACAGATTCAGCCCATTTAGTAAAATAATCAACAGCAACAATAGCATATCTGATTCCGGATTTGGCGGATGGCAAAGGCCGGATGAGATCTATTCCCTAAATAGAAAATGGCCACGGACTGACCATCTGTGTTATCTCAGTGGAAGATGTTCTTGGGATCTTTGCGAATCTCTGGCATAGGTCACATTTTCGGGCATAGCTTGCAGCATCACGATTAATATCTTGCCAAAAATACCCATAACGGAGGATTTTCTTTGCTAGAGTTTGACCAACTGAATGGTCTCCACAATCTCCTCCGTGTACTTCAGCTAGAATCATTTTAGCTTCTTCCTTGGTCACACATCGGAGTAATGACATTGAGAATCCCCGCCTGTACAATCGACCATCTTGAATTATGTATCTGGAGGCTTTTCTTAGCAACTTCTGTCGTTCTTTTGAACTTTCTGGTAGAGAACCGTTCAGCAGATATTCCATTATCGGAGTCATCCACGATTCTTGCTCTTGATATATAGTCATGATCCAGTCAATATCCATTTCAACAATGCTTGGGGATGATAGGACTTCCACAGGAACTAATCCTAATAATTGAGCTTCACCAGTGCTTGCGTACTTTGCGAGAGAATCTTCCTTCATGTTCTCTTCCCGGGGTATATGATTTATCGTATAATGGTCAAGATCATCGAGAAGTTCCCAAGCTCTTGACAAATAAGTAGGCAGATTTCCTCCTTTAGTCTGAAACTCTTTCTTGAATTGACATACAATAAGTTGTGAATCACTGAAGATCTGCAACACTTTGACATTCAACTCTTTATCAATTCTCAAACGGCAATAAGGGCGTCATATTCTGCTTCATTGTTTGTCGAAGGGAATTCTAATCTCAATGCATAGCACAACGACCGCCCTTCAGGGGTTTCAAGAACAACCCCAGCTTCGGAACGGTAATCGTTTCTTGCACCATCAACATATAATTTCCATTGAATTGGAGGATTATCAGTCACTTCTTCCTCACTATCACCTTTATCTGTACATTCTGCGATAAAATCTGCCAAGGCTTGTCCATTGATTGCTCTCTGGGGATGATAAGTGATGTCGTATTGGCTGAGTTCAATATTCCACTTCAGAAGACGACCCGAAGTCTCAGGACGAAACATGACTTGCTTTAGAGGCTGATCAGTGAGGACTTTGATAGGATGTGCTTGGAAATACGGCCTCAACGTCCTTGATGCAATGAGTAGACAATAGGCGAGCTTTTCCAATTTTGAATAATTCATCTCTGCCCCGGTGATTCTCTTGCTGATATAATAGACCGGGCGCTGAATTCTTGCGTCTTCCCGTACCAACGCTGCACTGAGAGCATGAGATGAGATCACCAAATATACAAAAAGATCTTCACCATTGTCTAGCTTAGAAAGTATTGGAGGCGTTTCCATATGACGAATCAACTCATCGAAATCTTTTTGGCATTCAGGAGTCCAGTCAAAATTCTTCCTTCCTTTCTGCAGTGCATCAAAGAATGGAATGCATTTATCAGTAGCTTTGGAAATGAATCGACTCAAGGCAGCGACTTTTCCATTAAGACTTTGCAATTCCTTCTTCGTTCTAGGAGCTTTGACTTCTTTTAAGGCAACAATCTGTGCAGAATTAGATTCATGCCCCTAGCACTCACAATGAAACCTAGAAACTTTCCGGACTCCACCCCAAATGAACATTTCAAAGGATTAAGTTTCATTCCATACTTTCGGAGGATTGCAAATATTTCCGCCAAGTGGTCCATATGGTCTACCGCTTTCTTTGACTTTACCAACATATCGTCAACATAAACTTCCATAGTTTTGCCAATCTGCGGTTTGAACATAGCATTGACGAGTCTTTGGTAAGTTGCCTCTGCATTCTTAAGTCCGAAAGGCATGACTCTATAGCAGTAGAGACCAACATTGGTAATGAAGCTCGTATCCTCCTGATCCGGCTCATACATCATAATCTGGTTGTATCCGGAGTAAGCATCCATGAAAGATAACAATTCATGCCCCGCTGTTCCATCCACCAACAGATTTATCCTGAGTAACGGGAAGCAGTCTTTGGGGCAAGCTTTGTTTAAATTTGAGAAGTCAATGCAAACTCTCCATTTCCCATTAGCTTTCTTAACCAGTACTGGATTTGAAACCCAATTCGGATAAGTTGACTCCCTGATGAAGCCATTCTCCATAAGCCGGTCAACCTCTTCCTTCAATGCTGCTGACCTTTCAGGACCCTGAGTTCTTCTTTTCTGTTTTACCGGTGTAAACTTTGGATCAATATTCAGAGTATGTACTGCAATCTCTGAGGATATTCCGCACATGTCAGCATGAGTCCAAGCGAATACGTCCAGATTTGCCTTCAAGAATGATATTACGGAATTTTGAACTGTCACATTAAGTTGCGAACCCACATTCATTACTTTGTTCGGATCTTTCGGGTCAACAAGTACTGGCACCGTTACTTCAACTGGCACCACTCTATTCGCCCCTGCACTATCTTTTCTAGGATCCATTTCTCTTCGTGCCCCGCTATGCTCGCCAGTGCAGGGTCCACCCTATAATTGCTACAAGGTTGGTTCTCTGATGCGGACTGGGGCTGCCGCATTTTTTCCCATCTCTCTTTTCCTTGCTTCACGCTGCTCTATTAGATAACATTCTTGCCCAACATTCTGATCCCCTTTAAAAACTCCAACACCATTGTCTGTGGGAAATTTCATAGTAAGGCACCACGGGGCGAGAATTGCCTTAAAAGCCGCAAGAGTTGGTCGGCCTAGGAAGGCGTTGTAGGCAGAATATTCATCAACAATTACAAAAGTATGTTTTCGAACTACCTTTTTCTGCCCCTCTCCAAACTCGACGAACAAGTCGATAGTTCCAATGGGCTGTTTCGGTTCCCCAGTGAACCCAACAATCTTCTGAGATGAGGCTTGAACATCAGCCATTGGAATCTTCATTTGGTCGAACGTCTTTTTAAAGAGAATATTGCAAGAAGCGCCGCAATCTACAAGCACTCTTCTCACAATAGCCGGCCCAATGCCTGTAGAGATGACCAAGGGATCCATGGTTGGAGCTTCAATACCCATAGAGTCCCTGGCTTTGAACACAATATCATCATTGAAATTTTTCTGCTGCTTCAAAGGCGCTGCATCTTCTAGCACAAAAACACTCTCTTCTGTTGGCGCGTACTTCAAGGCACGGGCATATCTTTCCATCTCGCCTCGGCTTCTGCCTGTTGGGTGAGGCCCTCCTGTAATCACATTAATAACATGCCTTTCTGATTCATGCACAATGTTCCTCTCACCCGAGCCAAATGGATGAGCAGGAAGTTGCTGACCCTTAGTGGACGAAGTTGGGTCATTTCAACTTCTCTTAACATATTGCTGCAACTTGTTCTCTCTCAATAGTTCTTTAATTAAAATTTTGAGATGGCGACATTCGTCGGTATCATGATCGGGTTGGTTATGAAACCGATAGAATCTCCTACTTTGAGCAGCTTTTTTGCTAACTCTCATCTTAGGCGGTTTAGGTATTCTTCTAACGACCTGCAAATTCGTACTCCTTGAGTCAACACTATTCTACAACAATTAGCTCAAGTTGCACAGAAATACGAACCATTTGGGTTAAAGAAGAAGAGGTAGAAGAAGAAAATAGGAAATAACAACAGAATCTAACCATCGCAGCGGAATAAAATATAATGGATAATAAATAATCTTTGCTCAAAATCAAATATATATGTTTACATATATTACATCATCAGAGTACATCAATCACAGCTCACATCAAATAACATACAATGGATACACAACAACTCAACACAGCGGAATATACATAAACAAGTACGTAAGTACGTATCGTCATCCAGCTCGTCTCCTGAGCTCCAAAGCATCATCCTGTATTCTATAATACTCGGTCTGACCCGAGCATTACAGTTAAATAACACCCGAGTCAGTCTGGAATACCAGCGTGAGAAAATCACACCCAATTCATTATTAAAGTTTCAAAATCCTTTGGAAACAAAAGCATCTCGTAAGACCACGCCACAAATAAACATGTCGGGTTTTTACCTTACGATAGCTAAAACGATTTTTATAGAAATCCTCTGATATTATAATAGGGTCTATATACAAGTACTTATAAAATAGCCGAAATTGTTACATTATTAAATTCCAGCTACTAGCCATAAAGTGGGTAATACAAAAAAAACTCGTACAAGGCTCGTAGGGAAAATGGATTTCCATCAATGACTAGGCACTGGGGTACCACCTGTCACAGTACGGGGCCTAGATCACCGTACCGAGGATTACTCCCTTCATCCCCTGCAACACAAGGCCGGAACCATCCCTTACTGGACAGTCTCGAGTGAGATCACCCCGCGGTTGGGATCAGCAACCGCACCACTAAGCCGAAAATAAAAGGGACATCTAGACTGGAATGACCTCACCCTGCTTGGGTGCTACCCACCTAGCCTTGCTGCATAACCCCTGATTTTCAGTCGTTCCCATTTGATGAGGCTTGAGGCTAAGCGTTACCTTTATAGAACATAACCCTTAGAATGCCCATCGTCCACCTGACGATGTTTCGCAAGCATTCATCCATACAAGTCCGTCCCGGGTTTGAACGGAACCGAAGGCACTATTCCTACTACATCCATTTTGGAAATATCCTCAGGATTAGTAGCGATTAGCCCTTGCACTTCACTGCTCCATCTTCGAATCCAAAATCGTTTTCACGAAACGTACAAACCGGATCGAAGTAGTTTTCGAGAAATAAATCTTGATCCCGGTCTCTTCGAAACGATCAACACAGTTGGCCAATTTTGATAGTCGGTTATTTAACTACCAATTAATATTCACAATCAACCATCAACCAGTAAATAATTTTCCCGAATTATTTATTACCCTCAAAAATATCTTCACAAGATATACTTCCACTTTTCAAACCCTTTTGAAAACAGTTTTAAAACTATCTTCCTTTCTAAGAATCAATTTCCCAAATAGTTTCTATTTCCACTGAAATCGCCAAGCACAAAACTTAAGATTTTTAAAATAATTAAAAAACACTTTACTTTGAAATATATTTTAAAACATTCATTTTAAAACTACTTCAATAATTTACTAAAATACATACTATATGATTATTGAAAGTAAAGTTACTTTATAAAATATAAAACTAGGTTTTCACTTTTTAAAACAAAATACTAAGTCACCTTTCAAATAATTATTACGATAATAGATTTGAAAAATATTTACTTTAGAATTTAAATACTTAAAATAATAAATTTTCTAAAACATACTTCATAAAACAACATAAAGCCTTTAACTTATACAAAAAAATACTTTGAAAACCTACTTGGCTATCCAGGGAAATATACTTCTCTTCACATTCATCTTTGAATTTCCAATTTCAAACACTTGAATCAATTTCCAAATTGATTCCCAATTTACTCCATTTTATCTCAAAATCCATTAATTTCAGATTTTATTCCTTAATTATTATTTATCATACTTTAACTGAAAATACAAGTTTTAGATTTCTCAGATAACCCCTTTTTTGTTTATTCTTTAGAATAAATTTAAACTTAATTTCTAGAATAATTTTTAATTCCTTTAATTGGTATCGTTTGAGTTTACAATTCATTCATTTCTATTGTGTTCAAAATTCTTTTCATACTCGAAGTTATTTATTAGTTAATATTTAATATCACTTCCATTCCTTTTTACTTCATTCTTAATTTATTCAAAATTTTCTATAATTATTTTACTTACAATTTCACATCTTTAATTTTCTTTTCCAAGATTCAATTTATATATTTTTGGTAATCATTATTCCCAATTATATCAAATCGAACCATAACATTCAATATACCAATTATCAATAATACTAATAATATTCATCACAGAATATAAAATAATCACAACGGAGGGTATTAAATAATTTAAATAAATGTTGAGGGATCCAGTTGGATCCCTCCAACCTGTTTTCCCTGCATCCACAAATGTTAGCACAATATAATATGTCAATTCCAAAATATCATACTATATCACATCAATCAATTCAGCCATTCAAACAATTATTTAAATTTAATTATTTAAATTTAAATTTAACTGAGTGAGATTAACTCACCTTTGCCATCATTTGCAATCCAACCCATCTCAACTTGATTTTCCACGATTTTCAGACCTTGTAACATCATTAGATGATTTATTAATATTTGAATCGATCGAGATAATAAATTTCATTTAAAAATTTGGTTAACCAATGATTTTAATTAAGACTAATAATTTAATTTTAATCTAAATCTTAAATGAAAATATTTTTAGCAATCCAAATAATTAAATGAGTTGTTAAACAATTAGATCCTCATAAATTCAACATTCCTATATTTTCCAAAATACTTTATCTATATATATATATTCTGCTTTGAACTCATATACGTATACGTATATACATTTAATTAACTGACTTCAAATGATAGTTAAACCAACCTAGCTTATATATATTAAACAGAAAATGGTTTATGCTAACTGAAATCAATTTATTTTTTTCTGCTTATCTGTATACATATTTTCTGTAATATATATATATATATATATCGAATTAACCTCAAAACAAAACTGCTTAATTTCATTACTGTAAACAGTTTCTTTCCTAATAACAGTTTATAAATTCAAAAATATTTCCTCCTAATCCCATATATGTCATATATATATTTCCTTTCATTTATTATTCCCAAATCCTACAGTTTAAAAATCAAAATAGAGAAAAGAAAATACCCTCATTGCTTCGACTCGCGAGTCCCCACTGGCGTAGCGCCGCCACCATCACCTGCTCGCGCACGAGCTCGCATGAAACCCTCCCTATTTGTCGAACCTACCTGCGATCCTCCACTACGCGTGACCCTAGGAGCTCGCGATGACATCACCACTACGTCGAATTAGGCCTCCTCTTCACCAACCCTAGCCCTGCTCAGTCGCGACCCCAGCTACTCGCGCTTCGAAGTCGCCCCCTCCCATCTCAAATTCGATTCGCCTAAATGAAAAACTCGGATTCGGTTTTGGGAATTTGAGTTCCGCCATTTTTTTTAGAGCTTGAAATGTTCGGCTATTTTCAATTTGAGGTTTGATCATGATGAATAAGGCTTCGGCTAGTAAATAAAAGGGGAAAGAGGCGTATACAGGAAGTAATTTCATTACTGTAAACAGTTTCTTTCCTAACAACAGTTTATAAATTCAAAAATATTTCTTCCTAATCCCATATGTGTCATATATATATTTCCTTTCATTTATTATTTCCAAATCCTACAGTTTAAAAATCAAAATAGAGAAAAGAAAATACCCTCATTGCTTCGACCCGCGAGTCCCCACTGGCGTGGCGCCGCCACCATCACCTGCTCGCGCACGAGCTCGCATGAAACCCTCCCTATTTGTCGAACCTACCCGCGATCCTCCACTACGCGTGACCCTAGGAGCTCGTGATGACATCACCACTGCGTCGAATTAGGCCTCCTCTTCACCAACCCTAGCCCTGCTCAGTCGCGACCCCAGCTACTCGCGCTTCGAAGTCGCCCCCTCCCATCTCGAATTCGATTCGCCTAAATGAAAAACTCAGATTCGGTTTTGGGAATTTGAGTTCAGCCATTTTTTTTAGAGCTTGAAATGTTCGTCTATTTTCAATTTGAGGTTTCGATCCTGATGAATAAGGCTTCGGCAAGTAAATAAAAGGGAAAAGAGGCGTATACATGAAGCTTGAGCAACTAGGTTATTATCAAATAAATTTCTATCGCGTTTACTTAACATATAAGCACACAACAACTCCGAACAAAACGAAATTTGAAATCCGGTAATAAGTCAATATTACGGACCTAATGGAACTGGTTTCGTCGAAATCCGAGACTATGCCTCGGAAGGCTATTTTTAAATTCAAATTTAAACGATATAAATTTCAGAACCGATAAAAACACTTACAAATTCAATTTTAACACTTTCACTACCTTCGGTGCTATCAATATAAATTTTATAAGCCTTCGAATTATTTTTAACAGGTTTGAAACTCCAGATTCAGCGCTTTATCCAATTTCAAATTATATGATTCCAATGTTTAAACTATATAATTCAATAATTTAATTATCAAGTCATTGGTGATATTTGAATTCAAGTTAAAAATTAACATTTAAATATTCAAAATCAATTGAATAATCCAATTTCAATTGCTTAAAAATTTCGGGTCGTCACAATTCTACTGCATCTTTGGTAGCAAAGAAGATATTCTTCGGAGTGTCAGTTAAAGGAGTGAAATCTGAAGATTTTAAGAAGCGAGGTTTCTTCATATCTTTTTGTTTCTTTTCACCATTGTTTTCCCTTTTCTGACTCCTGGATTCTCTTTTGGTAGGAGCATCAGCATTATCCTTAACCTCTGTCAATGCCACTTTAACTGGTGCCCGAAGGCTTTCCAAGCGCATGAATTCATCAGCTTTCTTATAGAATTTCTCAAGTGAATTCGGTTCTTTCATCTTCAGCCACTTCCCAAATTCGCTTGATTTGTCAATTGTCCTCATCAGGTATGTCAAGACCATTCGTGGCTCTGCATTGTCCACTTCAGCCAAAGCTATGTTGAAGTGGTTCAAGAAAGACCTGATAGATTCCCCAGGATTCTGTTCCAAGCTTGACAGCGACATATTATCCTTTGCCTTCGAGGTATACAACCTGAATTGCCCTTTAAACTTCCGAGTCAAATCGGCGAACTGGTCTATGGATCGAACTGGGAGTTTTGTGAACTAGAGTAGAGCCACTCCTTCCAAGTATACCGGAAAGTACCGGCATTTGATCTCATCAGACGCTCTAGCACCAATCATGTGCCAATCATACTTATACAGGAATTGATTGGGGTCGCTTGTTCCCTTATAAGCTGGGATGGTCGGAGGAACAAACTTCCTTGGGAATTCTGCCTTCAGAATCTTCTCAGTGAACGGAGTTTTGCTCGGAGCGAATCCCCATTCCTTCTCATCTTCATCTCTCTGCATACTTTCTTTCATGATTTGTTGCACCATGCCCGAAAGATATTCCTCATCATTCATAGGACCTGCAGGACAGACTTCGGCCATTTTCCCGAAAGTTTGTCGGGACAAACATTCGTGGAGAGTTGGCTGTGGTCTCGATCCTCCAGGTTGAGGAGGTGTTTCTTTGGCGGGGCTAGCTGGTCTTTGAGGAATATTCCTTTCCTCAGGATCATGAATATCATCTGCAAGGCTTTCTTCGTTATTCACCAGTTGATGGTTTGCTCCGAGCAACGCATTTATCCTTTCAAGCATTAAAGCATTCTGAGTTTCCATCTGCTGGTGTAATCCAAATACTACAGCATCTAACTCTGCTCGTGTAATTCTAGCACTTGGTGCTACTTGACTTGACGAAGGAGAACTGACAGTATTTTCATGGACATTACTAGGTCTTGTATATCCATGCTTTCTTCCAGGAGCCATTATTTCTGATAGACTTCTGGTTTTGATAGAGACTCCTTCAACAAACTTTTGCAAAGCAATGACGAAGATAGCCCTGAGTTCGGTTCTCAGTGAAAGCACCAAAAATGTTAATGTTAAAAATTGAACGCTAACTTCCCGGTGGATGTAGAGGTTAAGTGAAAGCACCACCCGTGAATACGGGAATTAGAAACAAGCAATAAAGCCCAGAGAAAGCAGTAAAAGACAAAAAATTTATAGTGGTTCGGCTTTAGATTAAGTCTACGTCCACTTTAATCCTCTTTATTACTGAAATCAATTACAACTTTACAACAATCCTCAATTACAATACTGATGAGACAAATAACTAGGACTTTGATGTAGAAGAATTCTTTGAATCCATGTTGGTTGTGCTAGATTTCCTCTCGAAGTTAGTTGAGATGCCTTACGTGTTTGAAGTGTCGAGTGAGTCGAGAATTCAGCAGAGTATCGGTGTTCCAGGAATGAGCCAAAAGATCCCCCGAATGTTGGAGCTAGCGCCGTATTTATAGGAGAGTTCAGCTTTAGGTCGTAGGTCGCGAGCGACCTTGGATAGGTCGTAGGTCGCCAGCGACCTAGGGGATATGGTTTATGACTCAATAAGGTTGTACTAGGTCGTCTGAGCGAGTTAGTAGGTAGTAGCGACTTATGGGAGATCGGTCCTGAAGTAGCTTAAGTCGTCCACAACCTAATGAAGCTCCTTTTCAACCAGATACTGGCTGTCAGCGACTTAGCACTTAAAAGCATAAATGTTATATCGGCTAGCTTAGGTCGCAAGCGACCTAATGAGAGAGTATACATGCGGCTTTGTTTTGGAGCTCGCTAGGTCGCTTCCTTTTTTGGCTCGCTCGGTCGCTGGATACTTAAGTCGCAAGGTCGTTGGGTACTTAAGTCGCTAGGTCGCTGAATACTTAAGTCGCTACGTCGTTGGGTTCTTAAGTCGCTAAGTCGTACATTCTTCAGATAGTTAAACTCATTAGCTCGTTGAGTGGCTTAACTCGTTTAGTACTATAGGTCGCTAGCTCGCTGTTGGTCTTGCATCCATGATAGGTCGCTTGGGTTGTTAGGTCGTGGTCCTCTGTAAGCCGATAAGTCACGGTACCCCTTAGGTCATTAACCCGCTTCAGCAGTTAGGTCGCCGTTAACTCGTTGATTCACTAGGTCGCTGGACCATCTGCTCTTGTAGGTCACTGATCCTTTTCAATCCTCTAGGTCGTTTAGTCGCGTCGAAGTTAACTCGTTCATACTCTAGGTCGTTACATCGTTGATTCGTGAAAAAGAGGAGTTAACAGAGGCGCACTTCCCAAGTTTGAAGTGCAAAAAAAGCCCTCTTCGGAGGCACACTTCCCAAGTTTGAAGTGTAAAATAAAGCCCTCTTTGGAGGCACACTTCCCAAGTTTGAAGTGCAAAAAAAAGCTCTTTTCGGAGGCACACTTCCCAAGTTTGAAGTGCAAAATAAAGCCCTCTTCGGAGGCACACTTCCCAAGTTTGAAGTGCAAAATAAAGCCCTCTTCGGAGGCACACTTCCCAAGTTTGAAGTGAAAAATAAAGCCCTCTTCGTAGGCACACTTCCCAAGTTTAAAGTGCAAAATAAAGCCCTCTTCGAAGGCACACTTTCCAAGGTAGAAGTGCCAAAGAAAGCCCTCTTCGGAGGCCCGCTATGCCGCATAAAAAGAAATAAAAAAGCCCTCTTCGGAGGCGTACTTCTACTCTTAAGAGGAGATCAATCTCTCCACAATGAGAATATTCTTCTCCGAAAGTTGGAGCACCAAATCAAAGCCTTCTTTTGAAGTCCACTTCACCGCACAGGAGAATTCACTACTTTTCTTTTAAAAAAAAGGAGAAAAAGAGTGATCATCTCCAAAAGTTGAAGTGTATATATATAAAAAAAGAGAAGACTTCTCCAGTACAAGGCATATTCTACTGAATCAGAGAAATATTTCCTTAAAATGGAAAAATTATTCTCTAAAGTATGAATATGAGCCTTCTCAAAAATGGAAAAGTTGTTCTCCGAAGAAAAAGTACAAGTCTTCTCGAAACAGAAGATTTATTCTCCAAAATTTTGCCAATGTGAATGAGATTGCAATAAACCGTGGTATGGGGGCAATATAATATTGTTACATTCATAAAAGCAATGCTCAAGCAACATACCACAGGCTTACTTCAACATCACACAAAGAAAATAAAGAAACTTGTATGAAAAAGAAGAATAAATGCATTCTCAAATACAGACAGAAGTTTGTACAAGTAAAAGAATCATTTTATTCCATACTATGAAAATTTTATACATGTGCAGGTTTCAAAATAAAAGAAGGCGGGGACCGGTACTCACACAATCTCCGGTTAACACAAGCCTTTATATATACAAGGAGAAAGAAAAAGGCAAGACGAAAAACATAGGACCAAACCCATCGCTTCCTCTTCCTTCCACCTTTGGAGCTCTCACTTGGTCGGATGATTAACTTTTTGGGTCGGCTTGTAAGAGTCGGGGAAGAGGGAGAAGGGGTGCAATTGGATCTTCTTCTTCTTTTTCTTCGCTGGCAGAAACTTCCCTCTTTTTCGTTGAGATTCATTGCTTCCCCTTCTTCCTTGAAGAAGACTCATTGCCCGGAGTGAAAAGTGCAGACAACTTTATGTCATCAGAAATAGTTTGCTCCGAAGTTCTTTCGCCTTCTTCAGGTTCCTCGGCCTTCTGTTCTTGTAAAGCGACCGGGTCATCCAAGCCTTGAAGGGCTTCTATCTGCTCCTCTTGTAACCCTGGTTGAGAAACAAAGGAGGAGTAATCTGAAGAGGCGGAGAGGGAACAGCTGGAAGAAGGAAAGTCTGAACAACACTTGGCGCTTTCACTACAGGAGAAGAGAAGTTAAAATCAGTATCTCTCATAAAGAGAGGAGAAAGTGGCGCATCAAGATTTAAATAATAATCAAAAAGTTCATCAAGCTCATGTGAAGAAAGCAAGCAGTCCACTTGAGCGAGATTAACATTGAGGTTACCTGGAGAAGTAGGATTTACTATGTCAACTTCAAAGTCCTGCGCTTCAGCGCTTTCTTGAGTCCCATCTCCAGTGCAGGCGGTGGCACCTTCAATAACAACTTTAGCAGGAGGAGGAGAATGGGAACTGGAGCCAACAATATCGATGTCGGCCGAAACCGAAGGTTGAACTGGGATGGTTGAGATTGTCTTTCCTAAATGTTCTCCTTCTGCCATTTCAGCTCTCTCTTTGGCGAGTTGCTCCTTTCCCCTGGCAAGAGCGGCACATGCATCATCATCTAGATAGTGTGCCATTAAATCTACTTCGGCATATCCGGCTCCTCCAAGCATATCAAGTGCGGCCTCCCACACTTTGGCCAAAGTGATTTCATACTCCGGTCCCAAAAATTTAAGGATACCGCTCCCCAGAACACTATGGATGTAAAACTCGAATAGAGTGGAGCTGACTTTGGCTTTAGTTGCCATATGAGATTCTTCGGCTGCTGCTTTGCCGGCAATAGCTTCATCGTGCTCCTTTTCAGCTTCAGAAAGTCGAGCTTTGAGCAGTTCAATCTCCAAGTTCTAGGAGTTGGTTTTTTCTCGTAATTGAGCAACGTCAGCTCGGTAGTTTTCTACAGCTTGCTGTTGTGCTTCAAATTTGGCTTCAGCGTCTCTCTGTGCAGCATGAGCGTCTCTCACCTATTTTTGAAGCACCTCTACTCTTTGAGAGTAGGAAGTAGAAGAAGTGGCGAGCTCTTTTTTAAGTTTTTCAACTTCCGCTTCAAGCTTCTCGTTATAAGCGGCAATACTCTTCATCTCGGCATCATGCTGATCAAGTGTTTTCTGCCACTCGGATTTGTCATTTTCCACAGTCAGCATGGCTTCGAGGTTTGCGTGATTTACTCTTTGAAGCTCGCCAGCAAGCTTCTTCCAACCAGACATTCTCTCGATATCGAGTTTGACGGCATCAAGATTGCGCAACATGGCTTGCTTATCAATCGGGACCTAGTCAAGATCGAAATGCACTCCCTTTAAGCACCAGTGCGGAAATCGGCTTTGAAGAGTAGCCGGACCCTGTCCAACTTGATAGGGGGCCTACTTATGATTGTTTGAATATCGGTTCTTTGAAGGGGGAGAGCCGGAAGGAATTTCCAAAGAGACGGGAGCAGCGGGGTTTTCAGAGAGTTCAGATGTCAGTTTTTCACCAAGTTTGGCCCGTTTACTCGGGTCCTCAGCGACATGACTTTTTCCCTTGTCATCATGGGATTTTCGCTTTTGGGAATCATCCTCTCTCTGGGAAGAATCATGTCGTTTGTCCCGTCTCCCGTAGCGTTCTTCATAAGCGCGCTTCTCACGAGCCTTCCTCGTAGCTCTTTCTTCGTCAGTTTCCCAAGAGGCAGGAAGATACCTCCTGGGGTCATAAGAACCGCGCTTCCCATAGCGCTGGAAATCGTTGTAGTAAGAGCCACTTCGCCCCATTGGAAAGCTTGAAAATGAAGAAAAAATAAACTCAGAAATCTTCAAAGCAAGGAAGTTGAACGCTTGTAAGTGCTGGAAAGTCCTAAGTGTGTGTAACGTGCAAACTACGCGCGTCAAACTACGAACCACTCCTTAGTTGGGGGGTGATGGCAGATTTTATAGCAAGTATTAATTCTTGGGCAGACGGAGTTTGTTGTAAGATGGATGTCGCTTCAACTGCTGGAGAAGTAACTTTAGCGGTGATAGGATCATCTTTAAAAAGCTCCCGTGAAGTAATCATCAGGTCGCTCAACCCCTCAAAAGTATCATCACCTCTATGCCTGGTGGGACTTGTTCTCTCAGTTCCTTCGTCACCAGATTTCCTGGATTGTTGGGGAAGTTCCTCTTCTTCGATGATCGGGGCAAGTGCAAGTTTGCCGGATGGCCCCGCAACATCAATTGAAGTAGAACACTTTACCAATGAAGCCTCAACAGTATGTTCTTTCGGTGTAAGTTCTCCGACAGAAACTGGGTCATCTGATGTCTCTAATGGAGAATCAGGGACTTCATGAGGCTGAGTAGAACGGGAAGGGTGTAGAAGTCCGTATTGGTGAAAAAGTTCATCTTTTAGCAAAAACTTAATACTTCTTTCCTCAACCGGCACGGCACTTAATCTTTCAAAAGTCATTTTGTGACTGGGATCTCTAGAGGGAGGAGGAAGCGTTGTAAAAGAAAAGAATGAAGTTAGCACATAGCAATTCGGGTCTCGAAAAGCTCAAATGGAAAAAGTGGGAGTGAGCAATCTTTCTTCCTACTCTCTAGATGGCGTAAAACCTTGGAGGGCGACAAACAAAGAAGAATTGATTTAAGAACCCATGGGCGCTTTCTGAAAGATCGACAATCAATCTACGGTTTCTGGCGCTTCTCACGAGTGTGATAGAGGGATGATCTTTATTCTTTACAAATGCGCACAAGTAACATATTTCTTCAAAACTCGAAAGACGATCAAGTGTCCTCCTAAATAGCACACAAAGTCCCATTAGGATGGCGTGGCCATTGGGATGCCGTTGGGAAGGAGAGATAGTTAATTGGAGGAGTCGTTGAAGAAAGTCATTAGAAGGAGGAATGGCACCACATAGGCACATCTGACGGTTGACGGTGATAAAATCAAGGGGTGGCCTATCAGCAGTATCGTTTGGCCCAGGATGCATAGCATCTGCTTCAGCAATACCAAACTGAATACATAATTGGTTGAATGCTCGCTGACTTAGGGTAGTTGGAGTTCTTTCCGGAGGATTATCCAATGGGTTGGCTATCGGGAAGACTCCTTCAGATTGCACTACTATCTCTTCTTGAGAAGACATTCTACACAAGGAACTGGATATTCAAATATGAAGGTGCACGTTTCCTAAATGTGTGAAGTGTTGTGCGACACCAATAAAACGACAAGCAAATATAACTGAAATTAAACTAACAGGCATTTGTTAATTACAAAGTTTCTGGGTTTGTTGTTTTAAGTCCAAATACAAGTGCAGTACTGATGCAAACAAAATCAGTTCTAATTGATTAACATTGCTTTGCTTTAATACTTCACTTGAGTTTGTTGATTCGCAGCATTTCAAATAATTTCTTTAAGTTGATTATCTTTTATCGACTAATCTGTCATTCGATGTGGGCAGTCAATGGCAGTATATTTGCCCTAGTTTTATGAAAATGTTGTGTTCAGCAGGTTGTTAGCCTACATGTTAGTATAATCTGTAAAGAAGCGCAACAAAGTTCAAGAAGTTCATTGTGGCAGTTCAAGTTGGAAATACAATCAAGTTCTGTCAAATTTTGAAGCTTTCAAGTTTTGTTCAAGTCCTTAAGTCGAAATCCGAGTCAAGAAGTTCAAGGCTTAAAGCTTTAAGTCAAGGCAGAGCAAATTTGCTTAAGTTCTAAGCCGCTAGGGCATATATGCGACCTAAAAGTCACACCGCGAGAAGTCCTAGGTCGCCTGGTTCAAGCTAAAGAGTTCAAGGCAAGGCAGTGTGAATGTAAGTCCTAGGTCGCTCACGACCTAACAAGTTGGGTCGAAAGTGCTATGTCGCTCACGCGACCTAAAAATTAAGCCGCGCCGATTCTTTAATCCGTTTGCCGAGTTAAGTCTCGTGGTTCTTGTTCAGACTGCTAAGGCCCTAGGTCGCTCGTTCCTCCTCAACGCGTCAATTCGCCTAACTCCTAACTCCTAACCCGGTAACCCGTTAGCTTCTCCACCAACAAAAACCCTCATCTCTCCATACCGCCAAATCGCCCAAAAAACCAATTCGAATCACCTTGGAATTACCACAAATCCAATGCACTGCCGTTTTATCTCAAATCACAACAACAACATGATCGATGACAGTTACAAATCAATCAAAAAATGGTTCGTGATGAAACACGGCACAAAAAATGACGTGGAATTGAAAATTGGGGGGATTAGAAGATCGGTGATGGATATAGTTGAGCAACAACCAGATCCGCTTACTTAATGTGACGAGATGATGATCAAAGCAGCAGGTAGATTTGCTTCAAAAGTTTTCGAGCTCAAGAGTGATAATGGCGGCAGAATGCAAGCAATAAGATAAAGGAAGAAGAAACGACCTAATGGCTTATATAAGGGAGATAAAGGAAGTCATATCTGCACGCGAGCTAGCGAGCCAGTTGAGTCGCTCTCGTCCTAGAGGAATTAGGTCGAAGCAAACGACCTACGGCATAGGCGTGTACTTCGAGGGCCAAATGTTAACTCCTCAATTTCATGATTCACCGACCTAGAGACCTAACTGATGAAGCGACCTAGCGACCTAACTACTGAAGCGAAGTACCAACCTAAAAGGTACCACGACTCAACGACCTAATGAGATGAGCGACCTAACAAGTGTGCAACTTAATGACCTAAAGATGGAACAGTCCTAGCGACCTAAGGATGGAACAGTCCTAGCGACCTAAGGATGGAGTGGTCTTAACGACCTAAAGAGCTTATGACCTTAGGGCTCCTACAACCTAGCGACCTAATGGATTAAGCGACATATCAAGTTAACGACCTAGTCAAGGTCGCTACATTGGATATCTCAACATTGCTAAGTCGCCAACTACTCCCCTAGATCGCCCACGACCTACAACTTGTCAGTCCGTTCAAGTGATCAAGTCCAACCCTGTTAGGCCGTAACCCATGTTCCCTAGGTCGCCCACGACCTACTAATCCACCAAGACAAGACCAAGTGTAATCAAGGTAAGCTGTAGCTCGCATCTATTAGGTCGTTGACGACCTACGACCTACCCTAGGTCGCCCACGACCTACGAATTGCTCCAGAAATTTCCTATAAATACCATGCCTACACCACCGAGGAGGGGATCTTTTTGGCTCATTTCTGGGACGCCGATACTCTGCTGAATTCTCGACTCACTCGACACTTCAAACACGAAAGACATCTCAACAAACTTCAAGAGGAAAACTAATACAACCGACATGGATTCAATGACTTCTTCTGCATCGAAGTTCTAGTTATTTGTCCCATCAGTGTTGTAATCGAAGATTGTTGTAAAGTTGTAATTGATTCAGCAATAAAGAAGATTAAAGTGGACGTAGGCTTAACCTGAAGCCGAACCACTATAAAACTGTTGTCTTTTACTGCTTTCTCTATGACTTTTCTACTTGTTTCTAGTTCCTGTATTCACGGGTGGTGTTTTCACTTAAATTCTACATACACCGGGGTGTTAGCGTTCAATTTTAAGCGTTAACACCAAGTTTCATTAATTAAAATTGAATCGATCACTTGAAATAGGAAGAAATGCAAATCTAGTTTAATTCCAAACTGCTCTTTGCATATTAGTCTATAAATCTTGATTTTTTTTTTAAAAATCATATCTTGCAATATGAATTCAATATAAAATCTTGAACCAATATTTTACAACAACCGAATTTTATCGATCATCACATGATTACCTGTATATCAATATTACAGTGGTATTCTTTATAAAGATAGTTTAATCAACTTTCTAAAAATCTTAAATTGAAACTTATCATCTTGTTTGTTGAGAAATCGAAGCTAATCAATGATTTAAATAAGGATAATTTGAGTATTCGAACCAATATGCAACCTGTATCGAGTTTCAGAGAACATAGAACATACAAATCCATATGCAAACTGAAGCATAAACAAACAGTTTATAATTGAAGTTTGATCTGTTTTAATTAACTTAAACTTTTAAAAATTAAGTTTACTCACCTGCACGATTCCTAAACAAATAGCAATCATATTCCATGAAAACTGCAGTATGAATATGCTTGAGGCCTTCCCTGTTTTCTTTGAATTCTTGTCAAGTTTCTAGTTTGAATTAAATTGAGTTACTTCTTTCTCTTGTTTTTTGTTTTTCCCAGGTTTACAAAGTTTTTTTATTTTTTTTTATGAACGAACTAGAAGTGGCAATATGTATACATATATAAAATAGAAGAACAGTTGAATAAGGGAGGTGATAACTAGTACAGCTGTTTTCCTTGGCTTTGTTCTGTTCAAACAGATTTTATTTCTGAATTGTGTAGACTTGTAAACATTTTTGAACTGACAAAAGTTGGCTGAGATGATAGAAATTTAATGCTCTGTTTCTTAATAGGCTTACATACTATAAATATGTTTACACTATTATCATTTTATCTTGCTGTACATGTAGATATTTGTATAAAATTGTCCATTTTGCAGTTAACTTATGGCTTATATATGAAGCTATATTTTGTATGTAAACATATACTTGCAGGTAGGCTTGTGAATGAAGACACTTAAAGTAAAAGTGTTTGTTTTATCAATTACTAGCTTAGATAATGATTTTTTTCTGGCTTATTTATTTTACGGTTTAGCCTTATTTTCATCCTATTCTATATACTTTGTTCTAAAACTTTTATTATGTATTTGTACTTTTATACTGGTCTTCATTTTATTCTGTTCTTAAATTTATTCTGTATTTTGTATTCCACTTTATTTCTTGTTTTATTCTTTTTTTTTCCAATTTACAGTTTATGTTGTATTCTTGTCTATTCCTTTTAATCCTATTTGTGTTATTTTTATTTTATACTTAGACTTATTTTTATGCTTTGTCTACAATTCTAAAGTTATGCTGTATGTTTAACAAAATTATTTAATCCTTGCTTTATATTTATTTCTATTTTATAATTAAGTCATTAATATTTAAGTTACATTTCATAAATTTATTTACTTATATTTATTTGTATTTTATACTTTAGCTAACAATATTTAAATTATGTACAATATGATTTACTTACATTTATACTTGTTTTTATATTTATTTCCATTTGTATTTTCTTTAAATTATATTAATAAATTTGACTTATATTTTACATTTAAATTTTATATTGCTAGAATTAATTTTAATTTTAAACATTATCATCTATAGATATTTCTATAAAATGTTAACAAAAGAAAGTATTTTAATTTAATGGTATATGATAAATATTATAAAGAGATTTATTTTAAACTTTCAAATATTATTATTTATATATATATATATATATTTATCAGATGTAAACAAAGTAAAGTATTTTAATTTAATTATATAAGACAAATTTTATTATAAATATTATTAAGAGATTTAATTTTAAATGCTCCAAATCAATCTCTTTTTTTAAAGTAAAAAGTTATATAAACAAATGGTAAATATTTCCAAAATCATATTCATTTTAATATGATCAGTTCACATTTTATTTAATTAGATCAAATATTTATTAAAATAAATAGGGCCAAAATCCAGGGTCGTTACATTCCTCACCTCTTAAAAGAATTGCACCCCCGAAATCTAAACAAAGATAATTTTAAAAGCTGTTATACCAACCATTCAAACATAGATATCATTCATATATTAACAAACAACCAAACGGTCTATCCTAACAAACATTACTAGCTATCCGAATACAAATCCGGATAAGCTTCCCTAAAATTATCCAGAGTTTCCCATGAACAAACTCCGGTATTCTCACTCCACTGCACTTCGACGAGCTTCACTATCTAATTCCTGAGTTACCACTCGTCTTGACCAATAATCCGAACAGGATTCCTGACCATAGTCAAATTCGACTCAACTTCCAAATCTCCTGAACTACTTGATATGCACATAATTATGCATATATTTACATCCATATTTTATCTCTTTTTATTTAAATAATCATCATATTTGGGCATCTTAACATGTTTAAAACCAAAATTCAATTATTTCCAACCATCATATTTTCATCTTCATTCAGGGGCAAAACGGTCATTTTGTGCATGGGTCAATATAAGAATTTTTACTTGGACATTTTTTGACAATTTTTATAGGAATTTGGATGCATATTGAAGAGGCTTATATGAAGATATATGCATGCACAAATGAATACAAAGGAAAGAAGAGGGAAATAATTCAAGCCATGAACATGGAGACCCCACCCACTTACATAAAGTACAATTTGGAGCTAATGGACAACTAAGTGGAGGTTAAAGCTTCATGCAAAACAAATGATGGATTAATTAGTGGTTAATGGTTACTTGTTGGCCACACTTCCTAAAGGGCATTTTAGGTAGTCCCCTAAAAATAGAATTAAGGCTTTATGCATGTATATATAGCCCTCTTATGTATATGAAACCATCATTTACTCTTTCATTTTACTTAGGAAATCAAGAAATCAAAGTGTAGGCTCAATGTTCTATGAAATAAAAATGGCTTCCAAGCCTCTTTCTTCTCTCTTTTCTACATGCTTTTCTTTGTTTTATTTTTAACGTTTATTTCTATGCTCTCTTTTCCTTTATGTTCATAGCTTAGATTTACATTTATGCAAGTAGTAAGTAGCTAATCTCTTTTGCTTTCTTTGCTTATTTTCTATTCTCTTTTCTTTTTAATGTTGAAATTTGTTTGTGTTGGTTCAATGCCACACATGAGTAGCTAAACCCCTTCAATTTAGGGGTGATGAAGCTCTCTAACTTTATATAATTTCAACATTTTTATGATGTATGATCTCCTTGTTTATGCTTCATGAATGTGAATTTTGATGTAAGTTTATACAAGTGGGTTTGATGGCTTATATTGCTTATGCAAATGAGCTATTCTTATTCAACATAAACACAATTTACATCATCATTTGCTAATTAATTTTTGATTATGAAATGAAAGTAAAAATGAAATTTGATGATCTATGTTACTAGTTAAATAGATCATGCTTAAAATAATTTTTGCTTTGGCTTCTTTTTCATGAGAATAATAAGTGGTATAATTGTTGTATTATAGTTTGATGGTTTGAGTTATGTTAACTAGTAACATAAACAAACCATACTTATGATAAATGCAATGATTATTTCACTTAATATCAAAGTTAGAGATCATAAATTATGTGTTTGTTGATTTACAAAAATTTGAGAGTGGATTTGCCTCTAAATTGTTCTTTAGTCTAATAGTTTTTGAGTCACATTTTTCTAGTGTTAGCCTCATTTTATTTCTAATTAACAAATCATCCTCCATTTGGTTTAATTTGATTGAATAGAAGTTTAAAATCATCAATTCCCTGTGGATTGACCCGTATTCGCCACGTGCTACATTTGTACACCGTGCGCTTGCGGCATAAATTTTATTTCTAAATTCGTTCAACGGTTTTCTAATCCGATAGAATTTCCGTCGACGAACACTACTGGTTCAACAACTAATGATGAATCATGAACAAATTTCTAAGATGGGATATACGGAATACACAATGAATTCCAGACATTCGTTCTGGTAATTCAATTCTGAAAGCTACAGTACCAACTCTTTCCCACTTATAGTGACTTCTTTACAGAATTTCAATATCTATTCATTCAAGGCCGTATGATGTACACATACCATTCATACGCAGTATCAAATTCGATCGCTCGCTCGATCACACAATTTCACTTCCGAACAAGTATCGTCTACCCTACTTCCTATTGTGGACTCAGATCTGGTTTCTTGATCAGAAACTGTCATTCTCCTTGCACAGCCACAACTATGATATAGAATTTCCAGAATCAATCGAAATCCATATCCATGGTTCGTCGTCGAAAATCGAGTGAAAAGTCCTAACTCGGATCGATATAACTATTTCGAAATTCTGTGCTCGAATCTGGATCAAATTGCTATGCGAACAAAATAATATACGTACACCCTACATATTTATATCCATTGATTATCAACTACATCAATTTTCTTTTATTCACATTATTTTAATTTCTATTCACTTGGAATAATTTTCTCAAGATCAAATTTACTTAAGAATTTCACCATTCATTTCTTAAGTTTAATATAAGCATTATATATACTCTTATATTATTACTCTACCACTTTAGCCTTTATATCCTCTTATTTTAAATCTGAATTTCCATTCCATGTGAATTCAATTTATCCTCAACTCTGAATATTGAATTTTATTGACTATCTTCCATTTATAACTGATTTCTATCATTATTTTAAATTAGTTTCATTTACTAATTTGTTTCAATTTCTGACGCAGCGGATTAATCAAAATAAACTTCAATCGGTGAAAATAGCAATCGGTGGATTAATGAATACCAAAATGCTCAAATTCGTTGATCCGAAGATACCGAATTCTAGCTATCTCTAATACGTTGATCGCGCACGATACCGTGAAAGAAGATCTTCAATTCTTCAAGCGTTGATCAAGCGCACTTGATTCCGCGAATCGACTTCAACAATCGTTGATTCGAGCGCACTCGAATAACCGAAAGTGGAGATAGTAGATTACACTCAACTACCAATTTAAGATGAAAGCACACAACAATCAACAAGAAATTTTATTCAAAAATCAACCACCTGAAATGTACAACCCACTCCCTATTTATAGCCCTTTTCACCAACTGGCCCTTAAGTCGTATGCGACTTACGACTCAACATAAGTCGGCGGCGACTCAACGCATAAGGTTTATCACTTACACACAATACCGACTCAATGAATCCACGACTCAACAGACTCACGCCTCACGACTTAGGAACATTACAACACATACATGCATCAGAACATAGTACATGACATACGACTCAAGATAATCATGACTTAACAGTTTACAATGACTCATGACTTAGTACAAACAGATTGACCTGCGACTTTCGACTTAGCTTAAGTCGGCGGCGACTAAAGGAATACCTCCAGAAACTCCATACGACTTATCATGAGTCGTAGCTCGTGACATATCAATATCTTCCCATAACTTATCCCCGAACGACTCAGCCCCAGACGACTTAACTAGCTCGTGCCCTTCCTCCGACTCAAGGCCTTTAATAGCTGGAACTTTCCCCTGCTTCATGTTAAGTCGTAGACGACTTATGGATGAGTCGTTGTGTCGTGTACGACTCATCAAACTCGAACACCTCAAACTCCTGTTAAGTCGTAACTCCTTCTCTTCATTCTTGTTAAGCCGTAGCTCTTTCCTCCAAGCTTTGTTAAGTCGTAGACGACTTAAAACTTCGTCATTAACCCGCAGCTTCCCCTTAGGTCGTAGACGGCTCATGCCACTAATTTGCAATTCGTTGACCCAGGTCTGAGCTGCATCATCCTCCCCTGGTTGAGAAAAATTCGTCCTCGAATTTGTAAGTTCTTCCCCATCAGATTTTCCATCTCCATAGTATGGCACAAGATGCTTAACATTGAATACGTCAGAAGTATATACATCCTCCGGCAACTTCAACTTATAGGCATTCTCATTGATCCGTTTCACAACTTCTACTGGACCAATTTTTCTGGCTTTCAACTTGTTATAAGCGTCTACTGGAAAACGATCTTTTGTTAACACTGCATACCCCAAATCACCCTCATTAAATTCAACATTTTGTCGCTTCAAATCTGCAAATTTCTTATATTTCTCATTTGACTTTTCCAATCGTTCCTGAACGATTTTATGACATTCAGCTAATTCATCAACAAAATCAACAGCTCGTTTAACTGTCCCCTTCGGTTGTGGTACTACTGCCAAATCCAACGGTCCCCTGGGTAAATTTGAATATACAATCTGAAATGGACTGAATCCCGTACTACGATTCACTACATGATTATGAGCAAACTCTGCCTGGCATAACTTCATGTCCCAACTCTTCAGATTGTCCTTTACAAGACATCGCAATAAATTTCCCAACGATCTGTTAACAACTTCTGTCTGTCCATCTGTTTGTGGATGATAAGCGCTACTAAATTTCAATTTCGTTCCCACCATCTTCCACAAACTAAGCCAAAAATGACTCAAAAATCTGGTATCCCTGTCTGAAACAATAGACTCCGGCAACCCATGTAAACGATAGATTTCCTTGAAAAACAACTGAGCAACACGAACAGCATCCGCCGTCTTCTTACAAGCAATAAAATGTGCCATTTTCCAAAATCTATCCACCACAACAAATATAGAATCATTTCCCCTTTGAGTTCTAGGCAAACCCAAAACGAAATCCATGCTGATATCAACCCATGGTTTAATAGGTACGGGTAACGGCATATATAACCCTACATTGGTCGCAGTTCCCTTTGAAACCTGACATGTATGACATCTCTCCACAAACCTTTCAACCTCTTTCTTCATCGACGACCAAAAGTAAGATTGAGAAATCAACTGTAATGTACGATCACGGCCCACATGTCTTTCCTCGTGCAACTCTTTGATATTCTTCAATCTCAAACTGCTCTCTGGAATGCATAATCGATTTCCTTTAAACAAGAATCCATCAACCAACATAAATTCATCAGTATCTCCATCTTTAACTTTCTCAACGAACATTGCAAAGTAAGGATCTTCGTCAATCAACTCTGGCAATAATTCAAACCCTATCACCTCAACTTTCATTTAGTCAACAAATGATTCCTCCTACTCAAAGCATCAGCCACACGATTCGTTACCCCAGATTTATGTTTCACGACAAAAGTAAACTGTTGTAAATAAGCAATCCATGATGCATGTCTCGCTGAAATCTTATCCTGCCCCTGTAAATGCTTCAAAGCTTCATGATCAGTGTAAAGAACAAACACTTTCTAAAATAGATAATGCCTCCAATGTTTAACAGCTTGAACAATGGCATAAAACTCAACATCATATGTACTATATCTCATCTTTGCCCCTGGTAACTTCTCACTGAAATATGCAATAGGTCTTCCACTCTGACTCAACACTCCTCCAATCCCAACCTTTGATGCATCAGTGTGTAACTCAAACAACAACTGAAAATCTGGTAAAACAAGAATTGGTGCTGTCGTCAACAGTTCTTTGATTCGTTCAAAAGCAACTCTGCTTCCTCTGTCCAAGAAAATTGTTTCCCCTTCATGCAATCCGTAACTGGTGCCATCACGCTACTGAAGTGTGGAATGAATCTTCGGTAGAATGATGCCAATCCATGAAAACTTCTAACTTCAGCGATAGTTCTTGGTTGTGGCCAATTTCTAATAGCTTCAACTTTACTCTGGTCCACCTGGATTCCCTTCTCAGATACAACATATCCCAAAAATAACACACTTCTCGTCATAAACACACATTTCTTTGTTCCGGCATAGAATTGTTCCTCACGAAGGATAATTAACACCTTTCTCAAATGCTCTACATGCTCCTCTATGCTCGCACTATAAATCAGAATATCATCAAAGTAAACTACAACAAACTTCCCAATGTACGGTCTGAAAATTTGATTCATCACCCTCATAAATGTACTCGGTGCATTCGATAGACCAAATGGCATAACCAACCATTCATACAATCCTTCCCTTGTCTTGAACGCGGTCTTCCATTCGTCTCCCGGTCTAAATCGAATCTGATGATATCCACTCTTCAAATCAATCTTCGAAAAGATACTAGCCCCACTCAACTGATCTAGCAAGTCATCCAACCTTGGCATAGGAAACCTGTAGCGAACAGTAATCTTGTTCAAAGCTCTACTATCGATACACATTCTCCATGTTCCATCCTTCTTCGGCACCAACAATGCTGGCACTGCACAAGGACTCAAGCTTTCCTGAACACGTCCCTTTTCTAACAACTCTTCCACATGCCTTCTCAACTCCTCATGTTCCTTCAGACTCATTCGATAATGTGGTCGATGTGGTAACACTGCTCCAGGAACAAGATCTATTTGATGTTGAATGTCCCTCAGTGGCGGTAACTCTTTAGGCAACTCTTCTTGAAATACATCTTCAAATTCTTTCAAAACTGGCTTCGCTTCTTCTGGAATTTCAACCTCTTCACTACACTCTCGCCCAATCAACAAAAAGACTTCAGGCTCCTCTTCAACATCCTTGACAAACTCCTTCAAAGATAGCAAAGTTTTCAGTTCTTCGATCTCCTCCAACTTGCTCTCCTTCTGTTGTTGCTTCTTGGGAACTAAAGTGATTTTAGTACCCTCGAACATGAAACTATAGCTATTAGCACGACCATCATGTTGCACTGCTGTGTCAAACTGCCATGGTCTGCCCAACAACAGATGACACACATCCATGTCTACAACATCACACCAAATTTCATCTTTGTACTTCTTTCCAATAGAAAAATTCACACAAGCTCTTCGACACACCTTCACTTCACCACCCTTCCTCAACCATGCTAACTTGTACGGTTTAGGATGCTTCTCAGTTTTCAAGTTCAACTTCCTTACTGCTTCTGTAGAGATAATATTATCACAGCTTCCTGCATCAATAACGAACTTGCAAACTTTTCCCAAAATAGTGCATGTCGACTGAAAAATATTGCTTCTCAACCAACTAGAATCCACCTCTTGCTTTGGTGTAAGACATGACCTCCTCATCATAAGATTACAACCTTCATCCCCAGACAATTCTTCTTCCTCCTTAACATAAGGTGCATTTGAACATTCTGCCTTCTCACCATCATCCTCAATCTCAGCAACCATTGCTCTCTTCTTCGGCTTCGGACATTCATTGCTTTTGTGACCCAACTCCTAACAATTATAGCATTTGAAACCACTGCTAACCTTCGCCTTCTCAGCCTCCTTCACCACTAGTTTTGTAACAGGTTCAGGAACATTAGAACTTCCACTAACACCCTTCGCTTGATTATTGGAATTAGTAAACACACCACCTCCACGCCTTCCTTGCTTCTCCCAAGCCAACGCTTTCTGATGTGCCTCTGCCACTGACCTAGGATCAAACATATTAACCATATCCTGGATCTGCATTCTCAATCCCCCAATGAATCTAGCAGTTAGCTGTTCTTCTGTCTCCATAATATCATTCCTGGCAATGAGTTGGTAAAATTCATCAGCATAATCACTAACAGACTTCGTCCCTTGCCTCAGATTCTGCAACCTCTGGTACATAAGTGATTGATAGTTGTAAGGTAAGAAAGTAGCACTCATCAACTTCTTCATCTTATCCCAAGATTCAATCTTTGACTTTCCCATTCTCTCCCTTGTAAGTTTAGTTTGCTGCCACCATGCCAAAGCTCTCCCCCTCAACCTAGTAGCAACCAACTTCACTCGTCTATGCTCAGGAACCTCCTTGAAATCAAAGATCTCTTCAACATTGGACACCCAATCAAGAAATTCTTCAGCCACCATTCCACCCTTGAATTCTGTAATTTCCATCTTCATACCTGATTCCCATCGTCGATCTTCTTCAACATTCCGATAAGAATTTCGAACTTGGTCTCGATCTTGATAATGAATGCTAGCTCTATCACCCTCTTCATCAAAATCAAAAGTACGTCTATATCGATCTCGACCATCAATATTCCTTCGTTCATGCATGCTTCTTCGACTATGTCTCTCTTCATCTCTATACGCCTCATTTTTAAATTCATGTTGACTTCTTCTCTCTTCATGTCCATAATCATGATGATCTCTCCGTGATGAAATTGATGTTTCTCTTCTACCTCTAAAAGAATGCGGTGATACCCTCCTCGCTTCCATAACCGATGGCGAAACTCGGTTTCCTCCATGGTTCGAGTTTGGTGATCTCCTCCTTTGAGTTTGATTCAAATCATTCATCAACTTTTCTAACTTTCCAATGCCTTCATCAAATTTCTCATTAATACGTTGTTCTATTAGTTCGGCTTCTTCTCTTCTATACAACGCTTCAACATTTTGATGACGATTAGCTCTCCTCGGTGGCAGGATTGGAAACTCTTCACAAACACTTCAAAACTTCTCAAACACTTCAACAAATCAAACACAAAACTTCAACACAAGATCAACAAGTCACGGCCTTAACCTTGACTCGGCAATAGCTCTACACGGCTTAACTCTTAACTCGGCCTCTACTTCAACAAAATGTACTTCAACACAAACTATGCTCGGCCTTCAAACACTTCACGGCTTAACTTGGCTCGGCTCAAGGTCTCCAAGCAACTCCAAGTTCAAACACTTCTCCAACTCTAGATCCAAAATGAAATGGATCAAAATCTTCAAACTCGTTGCAACTTCAAGATGAACATGATAAACTCCAACTTCAAACTTCAACTTCAAAAATTGGCTCCAAGTCTCGGCTTAGCTATGATTGGCTAAGTCTAGCTCTGATACCAAACTGACGCAGCGGATTAATCAAAATAAACTTCAATCGGTGAAAATTGTAATCGGTGGATTGATGAATACCAAAATGCCCAAATTCGTTTATCCGAAGATACCGAATTCTAGCTATCTCTAACACGTTGATCACGCACGATACCTTGAAAGAAGATCTTCAATTCTTCAAGCGTTGATCAAGCGCACTTGATTCCGCGAATCGGCTTCAACAATCGTTGATTCGAGCACACTCGAATAACCGAAAGTGGAGATAGGAGATTACACTTAACTACCAATTTAAGATGAAAGCACACAACAATCAACAAGAAATTTTATTCAAAAATCAACCACTTGAAATGTACAACTCACTCCCTATTTATAGCCCTTTTCACCAACTGGCCCTTAAGTCGTATGCGACTTACGACTCAACATAAGTTGGCGGCGACTCAACGCATACGGTTTATCACTTACACACAATACCTACTCAATGAATCCACGACTCAACTGACTCACGCCTCACGACTTAGGAACATTACAACACATACATGCATCAGAACATAGTACACGACATACGACTCAAGATAATCACGACTTAACAGTTTACAACGACTCATGACTTAGTACAAACAGATTGACCTGTGGCTTTCGACCTAGCTTAAGTCGGCGGCGACTTAAGGAATACCTTCAGAAACTCCATACGACTTATCATGAGTCGTAGCTCGTGACATATCAATATCTTCCCACAACTTATCCCCGAACGACTCAGCCCCAAACGACTTAACTAGGTCGTGCCCTTCCTCCGACTCAAGGCCTTTAATAGCTGGAACTTTCCCCTGCTTCATGTTAAGTCGTAGATGACTTATGGATGAGTCGTTGTGTCGTGTACGACTCATCAAACTCGAACACCTCAAACTCCTGTTAAGTCGTAACTCCTTCTCTTCATTCTTGTTAAGCCGTAGCTCTTTCCTCCAAGCTTTGTTAAGTCGTAGACGACTTAAAACTTCCTCATTAACCCGCAGCTTTCCCTTAGGTCGTAGACGGCTCATGCCACTAATTTGCAATTCGTTGACCCAGGTCTGAGCTGCATCAATTTCCAATTTGAAATCGTTTTGTTGCTAAATTTTTTGTATTTTTAATTTCTAACTCCCAAAATTTTTTTGAATTTTTTTGGCATAGTCTCCTTTGTATGAAGGAGCTTTTGCAATTTGACAAGAGATATAAATATATATAAGCACTATATAAGAAGTTGATAGCATAGCTTATATAGCATTGCATATTTTCATAAGCACACATGTAAGGTTTCGACACTTATTACAATTACTTCCTACCAATTCTCAAATCATTCCCTTCAGTTTAAGTGATTTACAACTTACTCGCCTATATTTGATTTATTTAAGGAAAACAAACTTATATTCATTCCAATTGATTCCAAAATCATCCTATTTTCTTATGCAATTCGGCAATATTATTATGAATAAATAATTACTTAAACTTTATAACAAATTTTAAATTGATTCCAACTAAATTTACACTTGATTCCATCCCATCTTAATTTGTCTATAATCTTTTTATTGCATTTTCTTTCATTTCAAAAAGTCTGATTCCAAACCATTTTATTAAATCGAGAACCAATATTTTAAATAACCATCTCACAATTTACTCAAGTTATTTATTTTCTGCAACTGTTCCACCCAATAACGTAAGTTTATTTTATTCCACCAACTTCCATTTAAATCTTTGATTTGATTTTCCTTTAATCAAATCCCAACTATTTACTAATTTATTCGATTAGTTTATTCTTTTATGCTTTCTTAAATTTTAATTTACATTAACAATTCATTATTGAATTTATTTATAATAAGGTCATTCAATTTATGCTTGAATTAGATTTGTTTACAACTCACACAAATCCTATTTTAATTTAATTTAATACTTACTTTGGTTTACATTTATTTATTTACGTAAGAATTTTATTCCATTCAATATTATCTATAACTCGATTGAATCAATTTAAATTCAGTTTTATTCCAACTCAACTTCAGTTAAATCTAGTTACTTACCATTCTTTTAAATTTTATTTCTCAATATATGAGCTCAAAACTCATTTATTTACTTAAAAGCTTATATTGCTCATTTGAGTCATTTCATCTTATATCCACAATTTCAGATTATATATATAACACTTACTATCTTAAGGTATAAATTTTCATTTCACAATTATAATCATTTTACCTTCCAATTTTATATCCAATTTAAATCAAATTTCACTTTTAATTTATTTAACTTATCTCAGATTAAATTCAAATATATTTTCTTCATTTTCATTTACTTAAGTTAAATTTTAATTCCTGTATTAAAATTCCCAATTTCTTCTTATTAATATCAACTTTACTTTATAAGTTCAATAGTTGATTCATTTAAACTTTTCACATTATTTAAATATAACTTCTTAGAATTCAATTGCCCGGTTTTCATTTCCAAAACCATTTTGAAATGATAACTACACATACCCACGCGGTATATCAAATCCAATCTCTAAATTCCAAACACTTGTTTTTACCAAAACAAATTTCCCTTTTGATATTTCTAAAACAACTTGTATACCGAACAAGTCCAAACAATATCGTGACCAACCATCCTGGTAGCAATCCATCACTTTACAAACTCGAAAATGAATGCTGATGATGTGGCCATCATCATCAGGATTATTTTCCAACGACTGAAGTGAGTTCAGTGCTTCCTTACTTCCACAAATTCTTCCCAAAACAATTTCCATTTAACAATATTTTCCAAAGCAATACTCCATTATTGCCTTCAAATCTTTGGAAAAACATTTCGAACATTCCCAAGATTTTAAATTCCTAAACCATTTTGTTTAAATTCATTTAAACACCTTTCAAATTTCGGGACTTAACTTCTGGTTCAATCAAATTTTAGTTATATTTCTTTTTATTTAAACCATACTTAGACAATTTTATTTGATTATAAGCCACTCAAATTTTAAATTTTTATTCAAATTTTAGTATTAATAACCAACATCCAAATATATATATATATAATAATTTCAGAAAAATATTTTCTTTTATGTCAAAATATAATTTTGGGTAAAAATATTTCATTTACCCACTTTTAAAAATAATACTATATCGGTTTACCTTGTTTAAGAGTTTAGAAATCCCTATCGATGAAATGGCGTCCCACACATCGAACAGAATCCATAAACACTCAACAGATAAGTCAACACAATATAAAAACGACTTTATATTCACTAACAAATACGCGCTCATATATATTAATACACTCAAACTCATTTTAGAGTACTACATACTCTATTCTATGAGTAATTCCTACCAGATCCAAGGTTATCACGAACCTAATCTCTGATACCAACTGTGACGACCTGCCCTTCTACTACCAGAAAGACGTATGATCATTAAGAAAGAAAGGGATAGAAATAGAAAAGAAAATAGAAGAAAGAACACCAACATCAGAATCTCACAGCGGAATGGAACAAAATATAATATATCGCATACATATCACATAGTTTTACATATATCAGAGTTATACAACATAATATACATGATAGTCATACATGCATGTGTCACTATATACATCAGAGATACAATATACATCAACTACTGACACAGTGTAACTAAATAGATATCTACATACGTTTGGAACTCCTGCTCCAAGCTTCTCCAGGAATCAAAATCCAAAACCTATCACCTGGCTACTCATAAAAATTTGAGTACTCAAAAGTTTATGAAAAACAAATATAAACTCCGGGTCAGACATGGGTCTGGTATGAGTAAACGGTTAAAGTTGTTTAACTTTGAAACCATTTGAAAATAAAGGTATCACGTAAGTCCCCTCACAAATAAATACGGGTAAGTTTTTACCTTACGCTAACCAAAACATTTCATAGGAAATCCAGTGATATTATAATAGTGTCTAGGGATTTCAAGTAAATAGAAAATAGCCGAAATTGTTACATCTATTAAATTGTCACAAATAAAACCGTAGGTCTCGTAGGGAAAATGGATTTCCAACAATGGCAGGGCTACAGGGGTACCGCCCGTCACAGTACGGGGCCTAGATCACCATACCGAGGATCACTCCCGACCCCTTACAACACAAGGCCGAAACCATTCCTTACTGAACAGTCCCGAATAAGATAAACCCCGCGGTTGTAGCTAGCAACCGCCCACACAGCCGAAATAAAAAGGGACATCTAGACAGGGCAATATCTTGTCCTGCTTGGGCATGACCCACCTAACCTTGCTACACCTCCCCTGTTTTAGCCATTCCCAGTTGATGCGCTTGAGACTACGATACCTTTACAGGACATATCACTTAGAATGCTCAAAGTCAGCCTGACGATGTGCTGAAAGCATTCAATCCATACAAGTTCGTTTCGGGTTCGAACGAAACCGAAGGCATTATCTCGCACACTCATTTTGGAATTACCCTCAGAGTCAACGTCGATAATCCTTGCATTCTGAAAACACCATCTCGATCTTCATTTGAGAATTCACGACCTATCGTTTAAATTGGATCGATGTGGTTTTCGGAATATCAAATTGATACCCAATCCCGGTCTCATCGAAATCCAAATGCCATTTTAAAGACCAAGTTGTCTAATTAACTTAAACAGTTTAAATTCAATGATTTAATTCACATTGCATTTATCACAGATAATCATACACAATCATCATAGATATAACACAGCATATCACAGAGCATCACAGAATATCATCAAATAAATATCAAATCAGATATTCTACACAACTATCCGTAAGCAGTCATCTTTAATTCTTATTTGTAATTAATTAAATTTAGAATTAATTACTTGAGAGTTAACCACTAAGCAGTCATCTTTAATTCTTATCCGTAAGCAGTCATCTTTAATTCTTATCCGTAAGAAGTCATCTTTAACTCTATTCAATTTATCATTAATTAACAATTAATTACTTATTTCATTTCAAATTATTTAATTAATCATTTCTCGATCAACTATTAAATCTTAATTATTCAATTGATTATTTGTTTTATTTATTTAATTAATTACTTTATAGTCAAGTTGTATAACTTTAATTACTATTTGTTAACGCTGAAATTTGAACGCTAACACCCCGGTGTATGAATTGAGATTGTGAAAGCACCACCCGATAGCTCGGGAAAAGATTATAAGCAGATAATAGCGAAAAAGCAGTAAACAACAGCAATTTTATAGTGGTTCGGCTTAAGAGAGAGCCTACGTCCACTTTGAATATCTTTATTGACGATTTGATTACAAGTCGATGCAATTACACTTTGATTACAACACACTTCGAGTTACAAGTGACTTAGAACAAGTAGCCTAAACTTCAATGTCGATCCAAGTCTTTGAACTCATATTGGACATGTATGATTTCTTCGTGAAGTTCCTTGAAAGAGTTGAAGTAGTTCAGAATGCAGCAGAGTAACGGCGCTTGAAATGAATGAGCCAAAAGTCCCTTGAATGTTGGAGGTGGCCATGTATTTATAGGCAAATTTCTGGGCTGGAATTGTCAAGTCATGAGTCGTGACCGACTCAGGATGAACCGTGACCGACTCACATATCACGAGTCAGCAAGCAGTGGCATAGATGAAATGGCATTGATCTTGTTCCTCGTATGCTTAGGTCGCCAGCGACTTATGATAGGTCGTTAGTCACCTTGGGTCGTTGGAAACCCTGAGTCGTTGGAAACCCTGAGTCGGTCTGCCCCACAAACCACTAACTAGTTAAACCACTCTGCTCCTCTAAGGCATTAACTCGTTGAGTCGTTGATCCACTGAGTCGTTACAAACCTTGAGCAGATGAGTCGGTCCAGTCCTTGAGTAGATGAGTCGGTCCAGTCCTTGAGTCGTCTCGTATGAGTCGTGAACTTCGTTGAGTCGGTAACTCAATGAGTCGGCCTGTACCATGAACCGTTAACCTCCATGAGTCGTTCCATCCCTCCAAGTAGATGAGTCGGTCTGTCTCATGAACCGTTAATTCCTATGAGTCGTTCCATTCCTTTAAGTAGATGAGTCGGTCTGTCTCATGAACCGTTAATTCCCATGAGTCGTTCCATTCCTTTAAGTCGCCGCGAACCTTAACTCGTCAGCTAATTAAGTCGTAACCAGTTGAGTCGGCCTGAATCTTAACTCGTTAAGGAAAAACGGGGTTAACATTTGCCCCTCGAAGTACACGCCTAAGTCGTAGGTCGTGTACTTCGACTCATCTTGACTCGCATGTGCCGACTCACGTTCCACTATACTGGTATAAAAGGCATGAATCGTCACTTTTATCTTCTTCTTCTCATACCAATCTCGTAAGTCGTTTTCTGCCATTAACATTCCTCGAGCTTTCAAAAGCAATCCTATTCCAACTCCCTGCTAATAATCTTTGTTGCGTAAGTGAGCTTGATTCCCTTTCGATTCCTTACTGTTATTGAATTACGAATCCGGATTCCCCATTTTTCTAACCCTGATGCATCTTTGTGCCATGTTCCATCGCGAATCATGCTTTTTTGATCGATTTACAACTGCCATCGATTATATTATTGTTATTGTTCGCGATAACATAACAGCGCGTCGGATTCGTCGCAAATTTGAAGCGATTCGAATTGACCCTTTGAGTGATTTTCTGATGGCGTGAGGTGAAGACAATGGATTATAGTGCCTTGAATTATCTGGTCTGTGAGTTTGGAAGGGATGAAATGATCCTTAACGGGTTAATGGGTTAGAGAGAAGATGACCGGTCAAGGAAATGACCTTTTTGTTGACTTAGGTTTTTGGTCGTATGAGCGACTCAGCCTTTTAGATCCTCACCGCGACTCATCCTTTGAATCGTGAACGACTCAAACCATCTGCGCGAACGACTTAAGCCATAGGCCATGAACGACTCAACTCATAGGTCGTGAACGACTCAGCTCATAGGTCGTGAACGACTCATCTCATAGGCCGTGAACGGCTCATGACTTGGACTATTTTTCATACCGAGTTGCTCCTTGTGGTTTGAACCTATGACCGGCTCAATTAGATGCAATCTAGGATTTGAGTCGCGGCCTACACAGGACTTGGAGAATTTCACACCGCTTTGAACTAAGAATTTTCTCTTTTTACCATGCCTTACGACTTAAAGAACTAGTGACTCAGTCTTTGACTTGAATTGCTGAAATAAACCACCTGAATATTGAATTGTCTGGACTTTAACCTGTTAAACTTTATTGCATACTTTAGTTTTACAGATTGCTTCAGTTTGCAAGTATACAACCTGTTTAATACAATAATCACAGAGAATCGGGACGAATATACTGCCATTGATTGCCCACATCCAATGACAAATTAGTCAATAGAAGATAAATGTTAAATAGATTGCGTGAATGAAGTACTTTAAACCAACGAATCCAAGTAGAGTGCTAAAGCAATGTTGAAATAGTCAACTGAAATTGACCAGTTTGCACTAACACTATACCTGAAACTTTAAATTAACAAGTCCTGAAATTTAGTAATTGATCAATTTCCAACTCGCTTAACTTCAGTTATATTTACTTGTTTATCTTCATTAGTTCTGCACAACACTTCACACTTTTAGGAAACGTGCACCTTCGCATTTGAACATCCAGTTGCTTGTGTAGAATGACTTCTCAACAAGAAGAACCGATGGGCCAGGCTGAAGATGTCTTCCCAGTAGCCAACCCATTGGATAACCCTCTGGAGAGAACTTCCACAACTCTGAATCAGCGGGTGTTTGACCAATTGTGCATCCAGTTTGGCATTGCCGAAGCTGATGCCTTACTGCCGGGGCCAAATGATACTGCAGATAGACCCCCTCTCGGCTTTATTGCTGTCAATCGCCAAATGTGCTTGAGCGGTGCCATCCCACCTTCTAATGACTTCCTTCAGCAGTTCCTGCTTCGGTTATCTATCTCTCCATTCCAATTGCACCCCAACGGCCATGCCATTCTGATGGGGTTATGTGTGCTATTTAGGAGAGTTTTGGACCGATTACCGAGCTTTGGGGAAATCTGCTACCTCTGCTCATTCACAAAAATTAAAGATCATCCCTCTATCGTAGTTATAAGGAGTGCTCGAAACCGCAAACTCATCACTGATCTTCCTGAAAGCGTTCATGGATTTCTAAATCAGTTTTTCTTAGTTCGCTGTCCTCCAGGGTTTTATTCCATCTGGAGATTAGGAAGTAAGATTTCTTGTTTTTATTTCTCCATTCTTGAGCTTTTCGAAATCTGAGTTGCTAAACGCTAACTTCGCTTCTTCTTTCCTGTTTTAGCACTTCCTCCTCCCTCTAGAGATCCATGCTATAAGCAAATTTTTGAAAGACTGAATGCCGTGGTGGCAGAAGAGAGGAGTATAAAGTTTTTGTTAAATGATGAATTTTTACATCAATATGGGCTTCTTCATTCCTCTCGCTTCATTCAGCCTCATGAAGTTCCAACTGAAATTCCCGATTCTCCGATAGAAACTCCTGATGCCCCGGTCTCTACTAAAGAGCTCATGCGGGGAGGAACCTCTACAGAAACTCCACTAGTGAAGTGTTCAACTCCGAAGGATGCTGCGGGGCCGTCTGACAAGTCTGTACTTGCCCCAGTTATCGAAGAGGAAGAACTTCCACGATCTTCCGGGAGATCTGCTGACGAAGGAGTTGGGAAAGCAAGTCCCAAAAAGCATGATGGTGATGATGTTTTTGAGGGGTTGAGCGACCTAATTGTGACTTCACAAGAACTTTTCAAAGATGATGTTTCCAAAACTATTTCTTCTGTAATCGAGGCGACATCTTCTCTACAACAAATGTCAACTCCTCCTACTCAAGTTATCACCACCTCTACTCCACAGAGTGGTCTGTACCTTGATGCGTGTAGTTTACACATTACACAACACTTAGGATTTTTCAGCACTTCTACGCACTTATCTTCTTATACTTTAAAGATTTCTAAAGCTTATTTTTTTTATTTCAGATTCTCCAATGGGGCACAACAGCTCATATTACGATGATTTCCAGCGCTACGGGAGGCGTAGCCAATATGATTATAGGCGTTACCTCCCCTCTTACAAAGAATCCGATGAAGAAAGAGTTGCCCGAAAGGCTCAAGAGAAGAGGGCTCAAGAGGAGCGCTACGAAAGAAGGGAGAGGGAAGAGCGCCATGATTCTTCACAGAGAGGTGAGGATTCCCATAAAAGAAAAACCCATGACGACAGAGGAAAAGGTCATGTGGTTGAAGATTCGAGCAAGCGAGCGCGACATGGTGAGAAGCACACCACTATAACTCCTGAAAAGGTTACTGCCCCTGCCTCGCTTGATATTCCTTCCGGCTCCCCCGCTCTCGGGAAGTCGGGCATCCAAACTATAATTAGCAGACCCAAATTCCAAGTTGGACCGGGTCCTGCCACTTTGCAAAGCCGATTTCCTCAGTGGTGTCTGAAGGGAGTAAGGTTTTACCATGACTTGGTCCCCATTGACAAGTCTGCCATGTTACAAAACCTTGACGCCGTTAAACTTGACATTGAGAGGATGTCGAACTGGCAGAAACTTGTTGATGAGCTTAAGAGGGTTAATCGTGCGAACATAGAGGCCATGCTCACCATGGAAAATGATAAAGCCGAATGGCAAAAGGTGCTTGAGCAACACGACACCGAGATGAGAAGCATTGCTTCTTACAATGAGGAGCTTGAAGCGAAAGTTGAAGAACTGAAACAAGAGCTTGTTGCTTCCTCTACTTCTTATACTCAAAAAGAAGAAGTGCTTCTCAAACAAGTGAGAGATGCCCACGCTAGCCAAAGGGATGCCGAAGATAGGCTTGAAGTGCAGAAAAGAATTAGCGAGGGCTATGTCGCTGACATTGAAGAGCTTCAGAAGAAAAACAGCTCCCAAGAGGCGGAGATTCAAATGCTTAAGCTTCAACTTTCTAAAGCTGAAATGGAGCGTGATGAGGCCGTTGCCGGCAAAATTGCAGCTGAGATTCTCACGAGGCAACGAAAGCCAACATTAGCTAAACATTATTTGATTTTTATCTGCACAGCATTTTGGGGCGTGGTAGCCTTGCCTTTCTAGGCCCTAAGTATGAAATTACACTAGCTGAAGTTTGGGAGGCAGCGCTCGATATGCTCGGTGGTAAAGGCGCTGGCTACGCTGAGTTAGCTCTTGAAGAGCATTATCTTGATGATGATGCCCGCGCCGCTCTTGCCAAGGGGAGAGAACAGCTTGCAAGATTGAGAGCCGAAACAGCGGCAGGAGAATATTCAGGAAAAATCACCTCGACTACTCCAATACAACCTTCTCCTTCAGCCGAAATTGATATTATCGGTTCTAGTTCTCATTCCCCTTCTCCTACTAAAGTCACCACTGATATTACAAGCATACAAGGTGGAGATGAGGGCGGCGAGAGTGTTGAGGCACAGGCTTACGAAGTTGACATCAGGGAACCGACTTCTGCAGGTAACCCTACTGACAATCTTGCCCAAGTAGACTTCTCATCTGTTTCTTATGAACTTGATGGGCTTTTCAACTACTTCTTGAATCTCGGCGAACCTTTATCTCCGCTTTTTGCTGACTTAAACTTTTTTCCTTCTGCAGAGAAAACGTTGGGCATTGTTCAGGGTTCTCCTCCTCCGGTTATCCCTCCTCCGTCTCTTCAGGTGGCTCCTCCTTCTGCTTCACAGCCCGGGTCACAAGAGGAGCAAATTGAGGCTCTTCATGGCTTAGATGACCCTATCGTTTCGCAAGAGCCGAAAGACGAGGGACTTGAAGGAGGCGAGATCTCTCCAGAGCGGACTCCTTCTGATGACGTAATTTTGTCCTCTCTTGTTACTCCAGGGAGTGAGTCCTCTTCGAAGAGAAGAAAGAAGCACGGAACATCGAAGAGGAGGGGGAAGAAGATCATTGCTACAGAAGAGGAACTGCAAAATGCACCAGTTGCACCTCAATCTCCTTCTTCCCTTATGCCTTCAGACTGTCCTGAAAAGCTAACCATTCGGCCAGGCAAAGGGTCTAAAGGTGGAAAGAAGAAATGAAGATTCCAGCTTTTAGCTTCTTGTCTTTTGCATGTACTGGTCGAGAACTGTGCGGGTACCGGCCCCTGCTTTTTATTTTGAAACTTGTATCTGCAATACAATTGAATAAAATGATCCTTTATTTGTACAGACTCCTGTTTGAATTTGAGAATCATTTATTATTCATTTTTGCACAAGTTTATTTATATAATATTGCAGCGGGCTTATGGCATGTTGTTTGAGCATTACTTTCGTCGATGTGGCTATACCATATTGTATATAACTATACCATGTTGCCCCCATACCATAAGCTTGCTGCAATATTTTATACTTCGAGGGGACTTGCACTCTTATTTTCTGAAGAATAATTATTTCACTCTTGAAGAAATTCTTCGTAGAGTACAACCCCCTTCATATAAGTTTTTACGCTTTGTTCTTCGAAGAAATCACTTTTCTTTTGCTTATGTATACGTTTTACCAAGTGAATTCTTCTATGAGGTAAAGTGGGCCTCTGAAGGGTACTTTAACCTTTTTTTTTTGAGGAAGGTTATTTTCCAGAATAGGTAAATCACTCTTCCTTTGAAAGTTAAAGTGTGCCCTTGATGAGGATTTCTCTTTTCTTACATAGAAAGTTGTACCTCTGAGGAGGGATTTCTTCACGTTTCAACACTTGGAAGTTTTATTTCAATCTCGGTGAAACGTGTACCTCCAAAGAGTTGTGCCTTTGAAGGAAGCCTTTTCACGTTTCAACACTTGGAAGTTTTATTTCAATCTCGGTGAAACGTGGGCTTCCGAAGAGGTCTTTCTTCTTGATTGTGTCTCCGGAAGGAGGTTTTTTTTTTTTAGAAACATAGAATTTGTACCTCTGAGGAGGGATTTTTTCACGTTTCAACACTTGGAAGTTTTATTTCAATCTTGGTGAAACGTGTACCTCCAAAGAGTTGTGCCTTTGAAGGAAGCCTTTTCACGTTTCAACACTTGGAAGTTTTATTTCAATCTCGGTGAAACGTGGGCTTCCGAAGAGGTCTTTCTTTTGTTTTACATTTCAACTCTGGTGAAGTGAAATTCCGAAGAGCGGTTGTAACACTTCAACTCCTGGTGAAATGGGCCTCCGAAGAGGGCTTTATTTTGTTTTACATTTCAACTCTGGTGAAGTGAAATTCCGAAGAGCGGTTGTAAAACTTCAACTCCTGGTGAAATGGGCCTCCGAAGAGGGCTTTTATTTTGTTTTACATTTCAAATCTGGTGAAGTGAAATTCCGAAGAGCGGTCATAACACTTCAACTCCTGGTGAAATGGGCCTCCGAAGAGGGCTTCTGTTTTGTTTGCATTTCAACTCTGGTGAAGTGAAATTCCGAAGAGCGGTTATAACACTTCAACTCCTGGTGAAATGGGCATCTGAAGAGGGCTTTTATTTTGTTTGCATTTCAACTCTGGTGAAGTGAAATTCCGAAGAGCGGTTATAACACTTCAACTCCTGGTGAAATGTGCCTCCGAAGATTGCCTGGAAGTTACTTTCTCATGGTTGGAGGGTCATGACTCCTCCAATCTTTTTTGGTTGAGTAGAGAACTTTCTTTTTTACGGCATATGCTTCATTTGAGGTCTTTATCCTCCGAAGAGTTGGGCCTCCGAAGAGGACTTTAGTTGTTCCTTGTCCACTTGCTTATGCCTTTTCAGCGATTCTCTATTATTTTTTATTTTTTTTAAGCTTGCACTCCCTTTTCTTACAAGTAGCCTGTTTAATCCAAAGAAGTGTACTTCATTGCTGGGCCAGTTCACGAGAATGGACATAAGCTTCTTAATTGGATGTTTGTTTGTTCAAACTTCTCAATTTATTAGCTAAAGCCCATTTTCGGCGAAATCATTAACCGTTCAATTGAAGCACTTCTTATCTAGGATTTAAGCTCGGGAATTTTGCGACTTGGAATTTGTTTGTTGAATGATAACAAGAATCACTTGGTCTTGTAATGTGCAAGTTTTATTTTCGTTGCCTGCAAAAATTTAAATCGACATTTCAGTAATACATTTAATGTACTTTTCATATCGAAAATAAAGCAAGCATGTAATAATAATAAGGAACACAAGATTTATAGTGGTTCGGCCAAGAACTTGGGCCTACATCCACTTTATAGTCTTTCATTATTCACTTGCATCAGTTTTACAATCGCTTTCAATTACAGGAATCATACATTCATAATTCTTTTTACAATATTTCAACAAAGCTATCAAGTAAAGTATGGACGCAAGTGATTGCTGTTCCAGGCTCTTGGAATTTGATCTCCTTCGACATTAGTGAGTTTGAATGTGCCGTCCAGAAGCTTTTGACCTATGACATATGGTCCTTCCCAATTTGGCCCAAACACACCTGTTGCTGTCATAATTCCCTTTGGACTAGATCTCCAATTTCAAAGCTGCATTGGCGAACTTTGGAATTGAAATGTCTGGCTATCCTTTGCTGATGAGATGCGATTCTGAGCTCAGCCTCTTCTCTTTTTCATCAAGGAGATCTAGTGCCTCAAGCTGTAGTTTCTCATTCTCCGCTTGATTGAAATGGATTCTTCTATGTGAAGGGACCTCTGTTTCTACCGGAATCATTGCCTCTAATCCGTATGCCAATGAAAACAGAGTATGCCCAGTCGCAGTTTTGTGGGTAGTTCTGTATGCCCATAGTGCCAGCGGTAGCTTATCGACCCAACCACCTTTTGCTCTTTCAAGTTGCTTCTTGATGGTCGACTTGATAATTTTATTTACTGCTTCCACTTGCCCGTTTGCCTGCGGATGGGCTACTGCTGAGAAGCCCTTTCGGATTTTGAATCGTTTGCAAAAATCTTGGAATTCTTCACTTTCAAACTGAGTACCATTGTCTGTAATTATTTTTTGAGGCACACCGTATCTGCAAATGATGTTTTTAGTCACAAAACTTATCATCTTCTTTGAGGTGATAGTAGCCAGTGGTTCATCTTCTGCCCACTTAGTAAAATAATCTACAGCAACAATGGCATATTTAATTCCAGATTTGGCAGTTGGTAATGGTCCTACAAGGTCTATCCCCCATATTGCAAACGGCCATGGACTGACCATCTGCGTGAGTTCAGTGGAAGGAGCTCTAGGAATCTTGGCGAATCTTTGGCATCTGTCACATTTTCGGGAATAATCTGCTGCATCTCGATTAATTTCTGGCCAAAAATATCCGTATCGGAGAATCTTTTTCGCTAAAGTTTGACCACCTAAATGATCACCACATTCTCCCCCATGCACCTCAGCTAGGATTGTTTTGGACTCTTCCCTGGATACACATCGAAGTAACGGCATTGAGAATCCCCGTCTGTATAACTGGCCATCCTGGACTATATAGCGAGAGGCTTTCCTCAGTAGCTTCTTCCGTTCTTTTGAACTTTTCGGTAAAGATCCATTGAGCAGGTATTCTGTTATTGGAGTCATCCATGATTCTTGCTCTTGAGACACGCTCATGATCCAATCAATATCCATCTCATTAATGCTTGGTGTCGACAGGATCTCCACTGGAGTTAACCCCAGAAATTACTTCGCGAGAGAATCTGCTTTCATGTTTTCTTCTCGAGGAATGTGACTTATCATGTAATGATCAAAATCACCCAGGAGTTCCCAAGCCTTTGACAAGTAGGCAGGCAGATTCCCCCCTTTCGCTTGGAATTCCTTTTTGACTTGGCATACAATAAGCTGGGAATCACTGAAGATCTGTAATGCTCGGATGCTTAGTTCTTTAGCAATCCTTAAGCCAGCGATAAGGGCTTCGTATTCTGCTTCATTGTTTGTCGAAGGAAATTCCAATCTTAGTGCATAGCATAATGATCGACCTTCAGGGGTCTCGAGTACAACTCCGGCTCCAGAACAGTAGTCGTTTCTCGCGCCATCGACATATAACTTCCATTGGATTGGGGAATCGTCGATCGTTTCCTCCTCACTGTTACCCTTATCTGTGAATTCTGCGATGAAATCTGCTAAAGCTTGTCCATTGATTGCTTTTCGGGGATGATAAGTGATGTCATATTGACTGAGTTCAATATTCCACTTTAGAAGACGGCCCGAAGTCTCAGGGCGAAACATGACTTGCTTTAAAGGTTGATCAGTGAGGACTCTGATCGGATGAGCTTGAAAATATTGCCTCAACTTCCTAGATGCAATTAGTAGGCAATAGGCGAGTTTTTCCAACTTAGAGTAATTCATCTCTGCCCCAGTGAGTCTTTTGCTGATATAGTAAACTGGATGTTGAATCCCTTTGTCTTCTCGTATCAGCGCTGCACTTAAAGCATGAGATGATACTGCCAAGTATATAAGAAGATCCTCGCCATCGCCAGGCCTAGAAAGTATTGGAGGCGTTTCCATATGGCGAATCAATTCATCAAAGGCTTTTTGGCATTCGGGAGTCCAATCGAAGTTTTTCTTTCCTTTCTTTAAGGCATCAAAGAATGGGATGCATTTATCTGTGGCTTTGGAAATGAACCGACTCAAGGCGGCGACTTTTCCATTGAGACTTTGCAATTCCTTCTTTGTTCTAGGAGCTTTGACTTCCTTTAAGGCGGTAATTTGAGCTGGACTAGCCTCAATGCCCCTAGCGCTCACGATGAAACCTAAAAACTTGCCGGATTCCACTCCAAATGAACATTTCAAAGGATTGAGCTTCATTCCGTATTTTCGGAGGACTGCAAACATGTCTGCTAAGTGTTCTATGTGATCCACTTCTTTCTTAGACTTTACTAACATGTCATCGACGTAGACTTCCATAGTCTTGCCCAATTGCGGTTTGAACATAGCATTAACAAGTCTTTGGTATGTTGCCCCTGCATTCTTCAACCCGAAGGGCATAACTCTGTAGCAGTAAAGACCAATGTCAGTGACAAAGCTTGTGTCCTCCTGATCTGGCTCATGCATCATGATCTTGTTGTATCCGGAGTAAGCATCCATGAAAGATAACAATTCGTGTCCCGCTGTTCCGTCTACCAGTTGATCGATTCTGGGTAATGGGAAGCAGTCTTTGGGGCAGGCCTTGTTTAGATCTGAAAAATCGATGCATACTCTCCATTTTCCGTTGGCTTTCTTAACCAGCACTGGATTTGAAACCCAATTCGGATAGGTAGATTCTTTAATAAAATTATTCTCCATGAGCCGATCAACTTCTTCTTTTAATGCTGCTGACCTTTCTGGACCCTGAGTTCTCCTTTTCTGCTTCACAGGTGTAAATTTTGGATCGATATTTAGAGTGTGTACTGCAACTTCTGGGGATATTCCGCACATATCGGCATGAGTCCAAGCAAAAACATCCAAATTTGCCTTTAAAAAAGATATTAAGATATTCTGAATTGACGCATTAAGTTGTGAACCCACATTCAACATCTTGTTTGGGTCCTTTGGGTCAACAGGTACTGGTATTGTCGTTTCCAATGGTACCACTCTATTCTCCCCTGCACTGACTTTTCTAGAATCCATCTCTTTCCTTGCTCCGCTGTGCTCGCCAGTGCAGGGTCCGCCCTGTAATTGCTACAAGGCTGGTTCTTTGATGCGGACTGGGGCTGCCGCATCCTTTCTCATTTCTCTTTTTCTGGTTTCTCGTAGCTCTGTTAGATAACATTCCCGCCCCGCATTTTGATCCCCTTTTATAACTCCCACTCCATTATCTGTGGGAAATTTAATGGTGAGGCACCATGGGGCCAGAACAACTTTGAATGCTGCGAGAGTTGGGCGGCCAAGGAAAGCATTGTAAGCAGAAAATTCGTCGACAATCACAAAAGTTTGCTTGCGGACCACTTTTCTCTCTCCTTCTCCAAGTTCCACAAACAAATCAACGGTTCCTATCGGCTGTTTTGGCTCCCCAGTGAAGCCAGCGATTTTCTACGATGAGGCTTGCACATCAGCCATAGGGATCTTCATTTGGTCGAATGTTTTCTTGAAGAGGATATTGCAGGATGCGCCACAATCTATGAGAACTCTTCTGACAATAGCTGGCCCGATACCAGCCGAGATGACTAAGGGATCCAAGGTAGGAGCTTCAACACCTGCGGAATCCCTGGCCCTGAACACAATATCATCATTGAAAGTTCTTTGTTGCTTCAGGGGCATAGCACCTTCCAAAACAAATACATCTTCCTCAGTCGGTACATACTTCAAAGCTCGGGTATACCTTTCCATCTCACCCCAGCTTCTGCCTGCTGGGTGAGGTCCTCCTGTAATGACATTGATAATGGGCCTTCCAGATTCATGCCCTGCAGCCATCTCACCTGTCCTAGGCTGATGAGCAGGAGCTCATTGCCCCTGACTAGTCAAAGCGGGATTGTAACGTCGCGGATTTTCGTTCTTCGAAAATTCGACATCGACACTCACTTTATCGACTGCCGAATATCGAAGGCCGAAAACCGAGATGTTATGGGTTTTAAAAAGAAAAGAAAAGGATAGAAAGAGAAGAAAATAGAGAGAAGAGAGAAAAAGAAGAAAGAAAAAGAAAATTAGAGGGAAAAGAAGATAGACAATTTTTTTTTTTAGAAAATAGAGAATTAGAAAAATAGAAGATAGAAGAATTTTAAAAATAGAACGGACAGAAAGGAAACAACAGAACAACAACAGAATCTCACAATTCGCAGCGGAACAACATATAATAATAAATGAATAATTTTTAAATAAAGAACTATATCAGTTATTACATCACATTATATTTCATTACATCATATCATATCATCAGAGTGTACAACAACATACAACAATAAACAGTGCAGCGGAAAAGAAATACTATATAAACTAGTAATACGCCATGCCATCCAGCTTGCCTCCAGCAACTCCAGAATATCCAGAATATCCTGATAAACCTAACTCTTAACTGCCCGTGTGGAAATTGGTGGGCACCCAGAGTTTAGGAAGGAAAACAATAAACTCCGAGTCAGTCATGTGACTGGTGTGAGAACTCAAAACAGTTTATTTATCTTTAAAATCAAAATAGAGGAATATTTTTAAATCAATTCGCAATGCTTTTAAAAATGAGACTACCATAAGGCCTCCCGCACACACACATAATGCAAACGCAGAATCGGAGGAGATTTCTCCTTATGATAGTCAAAGATGCTTGATACGCATTTTAAAATAACATTTGATATTTTTATTAGTGCATAGTGTATAACAAATTCATTTCGAAAGTAGAATATAAATCTTAGCCAACATACGACCATTATCGTATGCCTACTATAGCTACTATCCAAACAGTGGTGACCACCATAAGTGAATAGCAGGTTCTACAACTAATACCGTACAAGTTTCGTATTGGGAATTGGATTTCCAACAAATGGTCAGGCCAAGGAACTTCCCATTGCCACTGAGAATGCCTCTGGATGGACATCCCCGAGAACCAAACCGGATCTCTACCAACACAAGGCCGGGTTACTCCTAACTGAGCAACAACTGACCGAATATGCCATCCCCCGGTCCTTTGGGACCTTTTTCCGAGAGCGCTCTCTAATCAATTCACACAATCATAACAAAGTGTTTTCAACATGAGTAAGTATCTGGGCTCCATACCATGATACCACCCTTTTCCAGAAGGAAATGGACACATCCTAAAGGGTGCTACCCCTCATAACCTTGCTGCTTCTTTCCTGTTTTGACCATTTCCGGGATGTGAGGCTCGACGAATTCACGTCCACAAAAACATACTTTATACAAAAGCCATGCTTTGGGTCAACAAATGATCAACACAATGATCACTAAGATAGACGATCAAATAAATGATCCTATCACAATAATCAACACAATGATCATTTCAGCATCACTCAGCATGTCACATTACCAAACTGGGAATATATCGCTGATAACTTCAACTATATAACCTTTGAGCTCGTACGTCTCAAAGAAGGGTGTTAAGCAAAGAATAAATTCTCCGCCACCAACAGAAATATATTTGAAAGAAATCGGCTTTATATCTCAAATTGTAATGTCAGACATACAATCCATACAAGTCTGTTCCGGGCTCGAACAAAACCGAAGGCACTTCTTACGAAGCCCTTGCAATACGGGTATTCACAATCCCGATCGAATTTCCCATCACTTAGGAGATCTCAATACCAGGAGCTACCCAGTGCAGAGACAATCGATAGGTCATCCTATCGCTTTCACAAATACTCGGTCTTCAACACCGATCTTCAAATGCAATTCATAACAACGTATCACATATTCGGAATGGGTTATACGACCCCATGGTCCTTTCCCGGTTAACCCGAATAGTGAGCGCTTATTCAAAAATAAGTGTGCATTCAAATTCAATTAAATCACATCAAATACCCATTCAAAGGGAAATATTGATAGTCGGTTATTGAACTATCACTGGATATGCACACATCACCAGATTCCAAATAATTTTTCCAAATTATTTATTTTCCAAAATATCTTTACAAGATATAAAATTTCAACACTTCAAAAATAAATCAATATTTATTTTCAACAAATTCCACTTTTCACATATAAATTCCATAATGAATTTATATTTCAAAATATTCATGCATATACGATTTCAATTATTCATTTTCAATTTATCTTCAAAAAGATAAATTCTCTATATTCACTTCACATTGGAAAACATTTCCATACTTATTAAATAAGTAATTCACAATCATTTATTTTCAACACTTAGAAAATATTCAATATACTTAAATCGAATTAAGTATATATTTCATTCTTTAAGGAAATCATTCACTTAACATATTTATTTGGGCCAAAACGAATATTGCGTAAAACATCGTTACGACAACCCAAAATCACTAGTATAGGGATTCGAATTTAAAATAGATATATAAATCCCAATATTATTCAAAAATATTTCCTTTCGGAAATCATTTACTATAACAGCAGTGTTATAGTCTACCATTTCCTTTTACTTCTCGAAAACGTCTATTTCAACAATAAATGTTGAAATCTATGGTTTCGAATCTCAACATGTTTTAAAACATCGTTAGATCGTTTTAATTCTGTTTAAAATATCACATTCTAAAACATTTTCTTTAACATGTTATTCACTATTCAAAAACGTGAATGTACTATGTTCACAAATTCCATTATTTCTATTCACTTTAACTTAAAGGATTATTCACTGTCTAAAACGTGAATATAACTCCATTTATAAGTTATAACAATTAACTTATCAAAATAAGTCGTTTGTGAATTTATAAAGCAACGTTTATAAATTCCATTTCTATTTATTTATAAAAACTTCCTTTTTTATAAATTCCTTTATTAACCTATTCCAGTTTATAACTCAATTATAAACTACAAGTTCATCTTATAAGTTAATTACTTATAAAACGATTATTTTACAAAATCGTTCATTTAACTTCCCAAATTATTAATCTTAACTTATAAGATTGTTTATTTATCCAAAATTCATTCTTTCGATAACTTTATAAATTTTATAAACCTACTGCTTATAAAATTTCATTTATAACTTCACAGTTTAAAATTCTATAAATTTCATTCATTTAGGAAATTCATTTCCACTACATTCAAACACTTATAAAAAAACTCGTTTTATAATGTCCATAATTCAATTTATAAATATCCATTTATAAATCTCTTAATATAAATCAGTTTATATTATTATTCTAAAACGTCTTTAAATTCCTTTATAATTTCATCATTTCGATTTATAAAAAAAACAAATTTTATAAATCCTATATTTAAACTTTTATCATATATTCAAAAATCCAATCTAAATTATTTTATAAAATCATTAGTTCATATTTCTCAAAAATCGACTTTTAATCGTATTTCTAAAAATCAGCTTTTTAACTATATTTCACAAAAACCATAATTTTTATAACTTTAAAAATTATAACGTTTATTTATTTATAATGGATCAATTCCAAAAATATAGTATATTTTCAAAAATCACTTTAAAGATCATTTTAAAATCCCAAAATTTGGGTCCAATGATGCTACACACCAAATAGTCAATCACGACTAACAACGATCCATCATATATCGTATATGATAATCAACGAATATCAAAATATCCATAATCAAATAAAAACTGTTGAGGAATCCAGTTGGATCCCTCCAACCTGTTTCCTGCATCCAAAAACATTAGCACAATACCAATTTCGCTCCAGTACGAAATTATCGCGGTATATGTTCTTATTAAATATTATCCGCTTAATAACGGCGTAATAGGGTCTCATCCGCTAAACAAAAAATGCGGGAAATCAACAACTGCAATATATACATATGCCAATATATATATATTGATATTATATATAATACCAATTTCACTGTTTATGAAATATTCGCGGTATATGTTTATATTAAATAACATCCGCTTACTAACGGCGCATAATGTCTATTTTAACAATCAATAATTTACAGTCATCATTCAAACATGCATTCAAATTTTAAATCTAACTATTTAAAATAAAATCGAAATCTATTCGATTGAGTGAGAAGTTCTCACCTTGGTTTTAAATTCCGTTTTAGCGATTTATTTCGAATAAAATTAAACGCGCGTTTAATTTTACCCGAAATTCTCACTAACTCCAAACGACTCCAAACTAACTCCATCGCGTAGTGCTCGTCCATACGATTCCAACGCAACTGAGTTTGCATTTTTTCGACCTCGTATGAAAAAGTTATGCATTTTATAAGATCGTACACGATTTATATAACTTAATTCAACATTTTCTTTTATAACTTAAACCTACATCTCACCACAACCCTTGGATCCAACCCCTGCTCATCCTAGCCGTGCTTTGCTTCATCTTCCACTCTCGTTATCATCTCCAGGAGCCAACATATAGCCGAACCCAAATCTAGTAATTTAGGGTTAAATCTACACACCTCCTCGCTTGACGATTCTTCGATCAGGGAACTTCATGTTGTAGCCCAACCTCACGAGCACCTCTGCCCCCCCTAGGGGCAAACTCGGTCACCTGGATAGTCTCGAAAACCGTGCCGACCTGATGGTGAACGGCCCCCTGTAGCTTCCTCCACACGACCCCGTTTCCGATCATCACCGTATGGAATTAAAGCCCTCGCCTTGCTCTTCAATCTTCGTGTTGAACACATCGCGTGAATGTGGATGGATTTGGAGAGATTGATGAATGAAAATGGAGCATTTCTGGCCATTGACAGTTTTAGGGCCGGCTAGGGTTTGAGATATTATATTTTTTTTTTATTTTCTAAATGAAGGGTAGAGGCTTATTTATAAGGAACGAGCAAGCGTAAACACTATTCATCCCGGGAATTCCGAACTCCGATTTAGACGCCGTAACCAGCGTACCTAGGGTTTATCCCACGTTCCGGACACAATGGAACAGGTTTCGGAAGCTAATTCGGAAGTATGTGTGAGTTATGGCTGAAAACGTTCAATTTAAATTAAACCGATTTAAATCGATTTCTAGGCGTTTTAATTTGTACCGGACAAACGGTAAATCCAATTGACTTGAAATTTGAAACCTTACAATAATATCACATTACAGATCCGATGAAACTGGTTTCGTCGAAATCCGAGACTTTTTGAAAAATGGCTAATTTGGCTCGCCAAATTTAAATTAAAAACGATTCGATGCGTTTCGAGCTGCCACGATCAAACGATAACTCCGATTGACACGAAAATTGAAATCCGGTAATAACTAACTATTACGGATCCAATGGAACTAGTTTCGTTCAATTCTGAGACTGTTCAAAAATTGGCTATTTTACAGTCGATTATTAAATATTAAAATATTCAATTTTCACAAATTAACTTTTAATTCGATTTTAAAAGTTCTAAAATATTTCTATAACTCCAGTATGATTAAATAAAACTTTACAAATCATTTTCTATCATATTTAACTCTATTTTCAATTATTTCCATAATTTAACATATTAAATTATTGATTTAATAATCCAATTAAATCCAAAAAATTCAAATAAAAATTATTTGACTTATAAATTCACTTATTAATATTTAAAATTAATTAAATATTCAAATTTTAATTAATAAAAATTCTGGGTCGTTACAGGGATTGCTGCTATTCTTTTCCACAAATTGCTGCAGCTTGTTTTCCCTTATCAATTCTTCAATCAAATTTTTCAATTGGCGGCATTCGTCGGTATCATGACCGGGTTGATTATGAAAGCGACAGAACTTCCCACTTTGCACAGCTTTCCTCCCGGTTCTCAGAACAGGAGGTTTAGGATATTCAACAGAATCTTTAGTGGCAAGGTATATGTGCTCCGGCGTATCTGATAAAGGAGTATATTCCGATGGTTTGAAGGAACGAGGCTTCTTCAGATTTTTCTGTTTCTTTCCATCGTTATTCTCCCTTTTTTGCCCTACAGATTCATTCTTGTGTGGAGCAACAGTGTTATTTTCAACTTTTTCCAACACTGCCTTTACCGGTACGGGACGGCTTTCCAGGCGTATGAATTCATCTGCTTTTTTATAGAATTTTTCAAGGGAGTTTGGTTCCTTCATGTTTAGCCATTTCCCAAATTCGCTCGACTTGTCAATAGCCCTCATCAGATAAGTCAATATCATTCGCGGTTCTACATTGTCCACCTCAGCCAGTGCTATATTAAAGCGGTTTAAGAAAGATCTGATAGTCTCCCCTGGATTCTGTTTTAAACTTGACAACGACATGATGTCCTTGGCTTTTGAAGCATATAGTCTGAACTGCTCCTTGAATTTCAGGGTCAAGTCCGAAAATTGATCAATAGATCGGATTGGTAGCTTGGTGAACCACAGTAGAGCCACAACTTCTAGATATACAGGAAAATATCGGCACTTTATCTCATCAGAGGCTCTGGCACCTGTCATGTGCCAATCATACTTGTATAAGAATTCGTTCGGATCGCTTGTCCCCTTGTAAGCTGGAATGGTTGGAGGGACAAACTTCCTTGGGAATTCAGCCTTTAAAATTTTCTCAGTAAATGGAGTTTTACTTGGGGCAAAACCCCATTCTTTCTCGTCTTCAACCCTCTGCATACTCTCTTTCATGATTTGTCGGACCATTTCAGAAAGATACTCCTCATCATGTCGAGTTCTAGATCCACCAACCTCAGGAAGTGTTTGTTCAAAGGGGCTAGCAGCCCTTTCAGGAGCATTCCTTTCTTCAGCATCATGAATGTTGTCAGCAAAGTTCCTTTCATTACCTGCCGGTTGACGGTTTGCCCCAAGCAAATCGTTCAGCCTATTCAGAATTAGGGCATTTTGGGCATTCTGAGCCTCGAATTGTGCATTTTGGGCATTTATCTGCTGGTTCAGCCCTAAAATTGCAGCATCCAGCTCTGCCTTTGTAACTCCGACAGCTGGAGTGGCTTGATTCGATACAGGGGAAGCGGAGGTTCCCTCTTGAGCATTTCCAGATCTGACAGATCTACTTTTCCTTCCAGGAGCCATAATCTCGGATAGACTTCTGGTTTTCAAGGAAATTCTCTCTACAAATCTCTGTGAAGCGATGATGATAATTCACCTGAGTTCGATTCTCAGTGAAAGCACCAAAAATGTTAACGCTGAAATTTGAACGCTAACACCCCGGTGTATGAAGTGAGATTGTGAAAGCACCACCCGATAGCTCGGGAACAGATTATAAGCAGATAATAGCGAAAAAGCAGTAAACAACGGCAATTTTATAGTGGTTCGGCTTAAGAGAGAGCCTACGTCCACTTTGAATATCTTTATTGATGATTTGATTACAAGTCGATGCAATTACACTTTGATTACAACACACTTCGAGTTACAAGTGACTTAGAACAAGTAGCCTAAACTTCAATGTCGATCCAAGTCTTTGAACTCATGTTGGACAGGTATGATTTCTTCGTGAAGTTCCTTGAAAGTGTTGAAGTAGTTCAGAATGCAGCAGAGTAACGGCGCTTGAAATGAATGAGCCAAAAGTCCCTTGAATGTTGGAGGTGGCCATGTATTTATAGGCAAATTTCTGGGCTGGAATTGTCAAGTCATGAGTCGTGACCGACTCAGGATGAACCGTGACCGACTCACATATCACGAGTCAGCAAGTAGTGGCATAGATGAAATGGCATTGATCTTGTTCCTCGTATGCTTAGGTCGCCAGCGACTTATGATAGGTCGTTAGTCACCTTGAGTCGTTGGAAACCCTGAGTCGTTGGAAACCCTGAGTCGGTCTGCCCCATGAACCACTAACTAGTTAAACCACTCTGCTCCTCTAAGGCATTAACTCGTTGAGTCGTTGATCCACTGAGTCGTTACAAACCTTGAGCAGATGAGTCGGTCCAGTCCTTGAGTAGATGAGTCGGTCCAGTCCTTGAGTCGTCTCGTATGAGCCGTGAACTTCGTTGAGTCGGTAAGTCAATGAGTCGGCCTGCATCATGAACCGTTAACCTCCATGAGTCATTCCATCCCTCTAAGTAGATGAGTCGGTCTGTCTCGTGAACCGTTAATTCCTATGAGTCGTTCCATTCCTTTAAGTAGATGAGTCGGTCTGTCTCATGAACCGTTAATTCCTATGAGTCGTTCCTTTCCTTTAAGTCGCCGCGAACCTTAACTCGTCAGCTAATTAAGTCGTAACCAGTTGAGTCGGCCTGAATCTTAACTCGTTAAGGAAAAACGGGGTTAACACTATTACTTAATCATTAATTATTATCTTAATTATTATTTAATAACTTAATTACCCAATTATTATCTGTTAATTACTTAATTAATCCATTATCAATTACTTAATCAAATTACTTAATTAATTAACTATTACCATTCATTAATTAACTTAAGTAGTTAATTACCCTTTTATTTATCACTTAATCATTAAACAATTCGACTCTAATTAAAATTAAAAAGTTAATCATTCTTAGTTACTTTCTAAAAATAATTAATTAATATTAATCATTAAACTTAATTAACTTTTTTTTAAAGGAAATCTTTTTTTTGAAAATCGATATATTGCTAACTACCAACTTAAATATTAATAAATTCATACTTGTCGTGAAGTAATTGCTTAATTTAAGAAATAATTAAGTGTTAAAATATTGTTAAGTATTAAATAAGATAGTCAAAACTAGTATTAAGTTTTTGACTTAAACTGTTAAACATTTTTTAATTCTATAGTACTTTAAACTTGACATAATCTGTTACTTAACTTACCACTAAAACACACTATAGCAGTTTAAAGGAAACCCGAGAACTACCCTACCAAAACCTCGAGACCTCCCCTACATTATCTCGAGTGCTACTTTGAGTAACCCACCAAAATTCCTCGAGTCCTCCTGTACGCCATCTTCTTCTTCCCTATTTTTTTTTACAGTAGTTAATTTTTTTAACTTTACGTTTTGAATCAAAACATCAGGTTCATTACTCACGTTCGAACTCGGCCTTAAACCGAAGCATTCAACTCCAAAACCCGTGCACGACTCGAGACTGTTACGCGACCCAAAACATCACCGTCCCTGAAACACATCACCGCTGCCATGCACGTGCACGACGGCGCGTGAGGTTCTGAAGATCTTCCAAGATCATCGACAAACCACAAAATCCACTAAAACATGAATTCTAAGCTCAAAACACCTACAGAAATGCGAATCGAAAATATAGCCTATAGCTCGAAAAAAACTATAAACTTGACTATCACTAAATCGACTAGCCACCGCCGTCTAAGCCACTGGAGGCGCTCGCACTTCGCCCATACCACGACCACACGACCCTCTTCCACCTCCTTGAATTGCTTGGAGCTCGACCACACATAGGCCCGTACGCGTCCTGTTTACAGAGAGGAACAAAAATTCCAGTAAAACCCTAATATAGTCTCGCACTCAAATTTCACTTAGTAGAAAATTTAATTCACATTTTTCCCGAGACCATGGATGGATAAGCTTGCTTCAATCCAAGTTTCATTAATTAAAATTGAATCGATCACTTGAAATAGGAAGAAATGCAAATTTAGTTTAATTCCAAACTGCTCTTTGCATATTAATCTATAAATCTTGATTTTTGTTTTAAAAATCATATCTTGCAATATGAATTCAATATAAAATCTTGAATCAATATTTTACAACAGCCGAATTTTATCAATAATCACATGATTATCTGTATATCAATATTACAGTGGTATTCTTTATAAAGATAGTTTAATCAACTTTCTAAGAATCTTAAATTGAAACTTATCATCTTGTTTATTGAGAAATCAAAGCTAATCAATGATTTAAATAAGGATAATTTGAGTATTCGAACCAATATGCAACTTGTATCAAGTTTCAGAGAATAAAGAGCATACAAATTCATATGCAAACTAAAGCATAAACAAACAGTTTATAATTGAAGTTTGAATTGTTTTAATTAACTTAAACTTTTAAAAATTAAGTTTACTTACCTGCACAATTCCTAAACAAAGAGAAATAATATTCCATGAAAACTGCAGTATGAATATGCTTAAGGCCTTCCCTGTTTTCTTTGAATTCTTGTCAAATTTCTAGTTTGAATTAAATTGAGTTACTTCTTTCTCTTGTTTTCTGTTTTTCCAGGTTTACAAAGTTTTTTATATTTTTTTTTCTGAACAAACTAGAAGCGGCAACATGTATACATATATAAAATAGAAGAACAGTTGAATAAGGGAAGGTGATAACTAGTACAGTTGTTTTCCTTGGCTTTGTTCTGTTCAAACGGATTTTATTTCTGAATTATGTAGACTTGTAAACATTTTTGAATTGACAAAAGTTGGCTGAGATGATAGAAATTTAATGCTCCGTTTCTTGATAGGTTTACATACTATAATTATGTTTACACTATTATCATTTTGTCTTGTTGTACATATAGATATTTGTATAAAATTGTCCATTTTGCAGTTAACTTATGGCTTATATATGAAGCTATATTTTGTATGTAAACATATACTTGCAGGTAGGATTGTGAATGAAGACACTTAAAGTAAAAGTGTTTGTTTTATCAATTACTAGCTTAGATAATGTTTTTTTGGCTTATTTATTTTATGGTTTAGCCTTGTTTTCATCCTATTCTATATACTTTGTTCTAAAACTTTTATTATGTATTTGTACTTTTATACTGGTCTTCATTCTGTTCTGTTCTTAAATTTATTCTGTATTTTGTATTCCACTTTATTCTTGTTTTATTCTTTGTTTTCAAATTTACCGTTATGTTGTATTCTTGTCTATTCATTTTAATCCTATTTGTGTTATTTTTATTTTATACTTAGACTTATTTTTATGCTTTGTTTACAATTCTAAAGTTATGTTGTATGTTTAAAAAAATTATTTAATCCTTGCTTTATATTTATTTCTATTTTATATTTAAGTCATTAATATTAAAGTTACATTTCATAAATTTATTTACTTATATTTATTTGTATTTTGTACTTTAGCTAACAATATTTAATTTATGTACAATATGATTTACTTACATTTATACTTATTTTTATATTTATTTCCATTTGTATTTCTTTAAATTATATACATAAATATGACTCATATTTTACATTTAAATTTTGTATTGCTAGAATTAGATTTTAATTTTAAACATTATCATCTATAGATATTTCTATCAAATGTTAACAAAAGAAAGTATTTTAATTTAGTGGTATAAGATAAATATTATAAAGAGATTTATTTTAAATTTTCAAATATTATTATTCATATATATATATATATATCAGATGTAAACAAAGTAAATTATTTTAATTTAATTATATAAGACAAATTTTATTATAAATATTATTAAGAGATTTAATTTCAAATGCTCCAAATCAATCTCTTTTTTTAATGTACAAATTTATATAAACAAATGGTAAATATTTCCAAAATCATATTCATTTTAATATGATCAGTTCACATTTTATTTAATTAGATCAAATATTTATTAAAATAAATAGGGCCAAAATCCAGGGTCGTTACATAAGCATTTATTATTTTGAATCAATATTATACTAATTAATACTTACATTATCAAATGTATGTTTAATTTACATTTTTATTTCAACAAAGAGCATTTATTATTTTAAATCAATATTACACTAATTAAAACTTACATTATCAAATGTACGTTTTAATTTATATTTTTATTTCAATAAAGAGCATTTATTATTTTAAATCAATATTACACTAATTAAAACTTACATTATTAAATGTACGTTTTAATTTACATTTTTATTTTAGTAAAGAGCATTTATTATTTTAACCAATATTACATTAACTAAAACTTGCATGTTTCTCACATTTATTAAAACTTTACCTGTTTCTTCCATTAATTATAACTTTACACGTTTCTTCAATTAATTAAAACTTTACATGTTTCTTTCATTAATTAAAACTTTACATGTTTCTTCAATTTAAAATACCTTATTTTCTTAACTTAAAATCTCCATTTGGAAACCAATTTCCAATCATCAAGTTAAGTCATATATATAAATTATATTTTATACATTAACATTTACAACTTAACTTATAGAAAATCACTGTAAACCTATTTATACAAACATATCCGCTTCATGTAAAAAAGTTCATTCCAACTACTAGGGTAGATTTAGAATTCCACATTAAATCAAATTTCATTTTTAAGTTGTTTATTATATTCCAAATCTTTAAATTACAAATTTAAAACCAATAAAGATTTTTTCATTACAATTAAAAACCAAAATCAACTTATAAAATTTTAACTTATAGAAAACCAATATCTCTTTATATTCTAAATCTTTAAATCAACTTTTTATTCAAATTTCCATTTATTTATAAATTCAAAATACTTAATAATTTTATAAAACTATTATAAAATTTTATCCATGGGCTTGTATGTGACGCCCCAGCTCTATACTCACGCTAGCCAAGGGCACTACGGGGTAATGCCGTCAACTACCATGGAGAATAAGGCTGTTGAGGAGCGACCATCCGTGTAATTGCTTTGTACGGGTACCGATATCCCAGATAAAAGTATAACTTTTCATCTCGAAAGGAAAAATCGACATACCGATGCAATCAAAGCTACTACACAGTGGCTATAATATCTTCGGAAACAAATATAGAAATAAGCATAACATAAATCAGTGACAAAAGTTCATATCGCAAAGGCGGAAATAGATATGAATATTACACATGAAAGTGTACATCAGAGTAATGGTCAAACAAGATCCATTATATCATAAAAGAATAGTTACAAGTGCTAGACAAAAGAATATGTATACATCAAGGAGTCTATGTCTCAATGGTGTACAACAAAAACTACTTATCTAAGTAGTTAGTTGCAACAACCCGGAATTTTCGAACTCGAAAATTCCAGATAGTTAATGAAAGAAGAAAGAGAAAGAAGAAGAAAACAGCAACAAGTCACAGAAACCTCACATTCGCAGCAGATGAAATATAATATCCATAATTATAACAGTTATACAGAGAAGACTATATCTGTTAATTTTACATTAAAATACATCAGAGTTACACATATACATAAACATTGGACCAAACAATAATGTCCAGATACTACAATGTCACAGGAGAAACTTTCTCTACACGTCCCTGCCATCCAGCTCGCTTCCTGAGCTCCAGAACGTCCTTACCTGAAAATCTGTAATACTCGGTCTGACCCGAGCATTACATCAAAGTAACACCCGGGTCAGGCTGGAAACCAGCGTGAGTAAACCCATCAAACATGGAAAACCAAAGTACGCAACTTATAGAAACCCGGGGTAACTTATCAGTTTACAATTTCACAAACTATTATAGACCTTACTCATTTCACACATCAATTTCTAAGTGCCAAACTTAGATTAAATGGTCTAATACACTCAAATCATTCAAATCAGCACATTGATTTCCACATATCAATTTTATAAAGAATCGAAGTGGCTTCGGGTATTAACTAATACCCGACTCCGGTCTCTTCGAATCTAATGTCATCTAAATCCAAGTTATTCAATTCAATTTTTTAAATACAGGATGTCTGTAACAACCCGCATATTTGTCGAATTTATATTTAAATATTTTATTTAAATATTAAATCGTTAATCGGATTTTGGTCCGAAAAGATACTTTTTGCAAACGGTTAAATTAGGACTCGAGACCACTTCCATTGAGTTCGAAATGACGTTTACAATTTTTTTAAGTATAAACATCGATAGGTTTGGAGTTAGTGAAATTTCACTAAATTTCCCGCTTTGGACTTTGGGTTAGTTTAGCCTATTAAGCCCAAGTTCCAACCCCCTTCTCCTCACTCTTCATAAATTTCCTAACTAACTCAAGCTTTGGCATTAATGGTGAAGAGAATGGGAAATTAAAACTCCAAGCACAAATTCAATTGCAAATCCAACATTCAACTCCAAATTCAAGTACAAGATATTGGATTCAAGCTTTGGATTGCTTCTCCTTGCTTTCAAGCTTCATCTTCATAAATTTTAGTGCAAACGTGAGATTTTTATCCCACAAATCTAGTCTATATCTATATTGGACTGTTGGGAATGATTCCCTATCACTTTAGTAAGCACATTTGCATTTGGTTTGGATTGGATTGGCGAAAAACTCCAAATTTTAGTGATTTTGGTGAAAAACTACTACTAGGTCGTTCTGGCCATTTTTAGCACGTTCGGAGTTAGGTCGCTCGTCCATAGGTCGTAGGTCGCTTACGAGTTAACGTTAGGTCGTTCTGGAAGAATTTGGCACTTCGGAATTAGGTCGCTCACGAGTTAACTCGTTAGGTCGCTCGCGAGTTAGTACCATAGGTCGCTGGGCCATCTAAATGCTTGTTCGGAATTAGGTCACTCACGAGTTAACTCGTTAGGTCGCTCGCGAGTTAGTACCATAGGTCGCTGGGCCATCTAAATGCTTGTTCGGTGTTAGGTCGTTCGGGCTTAGGTCGTATGTCGTATGGACCTTAGGTCGTAGGTCGTAGGGACCTTAGGTCGTAGGTCGTATGGACCTTAGGTCATAGGTCGTATGGACCTTAGGTCGTATGGACCTTAGGTCGTAGGTCGTATGGACCTAGGTCGTAGGTCGTTAACACGTACGTGGCGTTGCCCCCGCATCCCCACCTTGGGGGGTTGCCACCCCCCCGGACACCCCCTCCGTAGGGGATCTTATCTGAAAAACATTCAACAAAACTTTCTTTGTTGTGATGCTGAGTTGACCACTCTTCGAGACAAACTATCTTTGGCTCACGGTCGATTTTATGGATTTTTGAATACCTATATCAATGGATTCTTTATTGGTTTCTTTGAATTTTATTCACGTCTTCGTATGTGAATTTTTATGATTGATTGTTTCTACAATCACTTCTATGATTTGCCACTTTTAAATATAAAAGTTTTCTATACTAGTAATAAATATCAAAACTCTTTCTTCAAATGATTTCAACACTACTTTTATAACAAAGCTCGTTTTCTCAAACCGATTTCCAATCTATTAGTATATACAAACCTTTACCTCACTCGTATGAGAAATTTAATTAAACGACTTAGTAAAACAAGTGGTATGAAACGCTTGCGTTTACTTCGTCGGTTAATCCTTGGACTTGTTCGATTGAATCTCTTGTGACAATTTTCTAGTGGAAATCTACAATTCGTTCGTAAATATTTAAGTTAAGCTAGTGGTTATGGGACATGAAGCTAAGCTCATATATTTACTAGCTTACTATGGTTGACACGTCTCGTTGATCTTGACGATCATTTTATGAATTAGACTAGCAATTGTGCGATGTCTCTTTCATTGCAAGGTTAGGCTAGACACCATTTGTGTGATTCCACTCACACATACCTTTTTGCTTTTTGGTTAGCCTAGACACCATTTGTGTGATTCCATTCACACAGATGGGGTAGCTCCCCATGGTCTTCGGACCGTCATGTGATAGGCCCCTTTCTCTTTTTATGATTTTTGGATTTCTCGTGTTGATTTCTGGAATTTATGTCATTGACTTATTATGAGTACAAGTTTAGGGTATGATGCCCTCTTTGGATCATTGAGAAGATTCTTGTGATATTGATTTACCTCTTATTAATTGATCTTCTGTTGATCATCATTTGCATACTTATAGTAGTATGTCAGTATGGATATTTTAGGTTTATGCCATATCTTTTATTTTATATCATGTCATCTGATATTTATAGCTAGACTGATCCGTTTATTATTTTCTTAAATAATACTCGGGTCAGACTGAGATGTTACAAGTGCTTCTGCTTGACTTCTTCCCGGGATCTGCTACTCTGACTTTTGGCTAACTATTTAGATTAGCAGATTTTGTTGTATACACTTGAGATATAGACTCATAGTTGTATTCTGTTGTATAGCACGTGTTGCTATTCTTTTGTATTATCGTGGATCTTTTTGACCACTACTCTGATGTACACTTTCATGTGTTAGTTATATATTCATATCTTCTTCCGCCCTTAGGATATGGATGTCTGTGACTGATTTGTGTTATGCTTATTTCTATGTTTGTTTTCGAAGATTATTTATAGCCACCGTGTGATAAGCAATTACGTGGATGGTCGCTCCTCAACAGCCTTATTCTCCGTGCTAGTTGACAGCACTACACCGTAGTGTTCTTGGTTAGCGTGGGTATAGAGGTGGGGCGTTACAGCTTGGTATCAGAGCCAAACTTCGGAACAATGTAGAATAACTTAACAAGGATCATCGCCCTAAGTTTATCTTAGGAGTTATACCATAGGATTAATTCGAGTCTTCGTACCGATTCATCCTATTTCCCTTATGATTCCTTGTTTTATCTATCAAGATTGCTTGATATTCATTGGTGAATAACCTTCTTCCTTCTCTTCTTTCTTTCTTAAAGGAAGAGAATGTCTATACCCGGTCGTCCCAGAACTGGACCATCTAGTGCTCTACCCCAGGATGGAGTTTTTATGACCGCTCAACAGCTTCTTGATTTAGTAACAAATGCTCAAGCAGTTGGAGCTAACTCGGAACCTACTCACCCAAAGTCGGGATTTGCACGCTTGTGCAGCGATTACACCAACTTGGGTAGGAAGCCCTTCAAAGGTTCGGAAACTATCATCGAGGTCCAGGCTTGGTTAAAATCATGCGATCGAATCTTTTCTCGCATGAACCTTATCGATCTCCACCGCGTTCAGGTGGCTTCCAGCATGCTCCAGGAGAGAGCATTAGACTGGTACGAACTCCTTATTTCAGAAATTAATGAAGCGGATCTCACCTGGGAGCAATTTCAGGGACGCTACGAGTTAAAGTTTGTACCAGAAGCTGGGAATGTAACCTTGGCTCGACGTTTTATAGACCTTGTTCAAGGTCAATCCTCTGTGACTGATTACGTCGCAGCCTTCGAGTCGCTTTCCAAATATGGGACTGAATACATCAACACCCCATTGAAGAAGAACCAGAGGTTCGTTTATGGCTTAAATAAGAATCTTAAGAAGCCACTACTCCTGAAACTAGAAGTCGTGTTTGATCAACTCGTCGATATCGCTCTTCGTCTTGAAGAGGCTGATAGAGAGAGTGATGTTGAAGTGGAAGGCGCTAAACCAAACTTCAACAACAAGAAGAGGCCAAACAAATTCAAGGGCCCTTATTCCAACAAAAAGGGTAAGCAGGCAACCCCTGCGGCAAAGTCTCCTTCTCCTAGTGGTGCGAGTTGCTTCAACTGTGGATCTGGGGATCATTTTGCGAATAAGTGCTCTAAGCCCAAATCTTGTCGCTATTGTAGGAGCCCGGATCATTACACACATCAATGCCTCAAACGTAAAGGCAAGAAGGAAGGAAAGTTGAATGTGGCTCAAGCCCCTGGCAACATCTCGTGGCCAAGGTATTTCTCATTCCATTCTTGATGGTATTATTTTATTTCATGATCAACCTATTAGAGTTCTCTTTGATACGGGTGCATCCCATTCTTTTATATCAAAGGAATTGGTAGACACTTTTTCCTTAAGTGTTACTGCATTAATGACTTCTTTAAAAATTGCGAATCCTGTTGGTGGATCCGCAACTCTTAGTTTACTTTGTAAAGATGTGGAGATTATTTTTTGCGATTTTTCTTTCCTAGCCGATTTGCATGTCATCCGTTACTTAGGCTTTGGAATAAATTTGGGAATGGATTGGCTTAACCGTTATCAAGCCCATATCCTATGTCCTGAGCGGACTATTCATCTCCGACATCCACTATCTGTTAATCAGATTTCTGTTAATCTTAAAGATTCAGAATCCTGTTTGGTGGCATCTTTATATTCTTTAAATCCTCATGATAACGATGATGATGATGAAGATGATATTATTTCCCGTATTCATGTTGTTCGTGAATTTTCCGACATATTCGAGCCCGTTTTAGGTTTACCACCTAAACGAGCAATTGAGTTCAGAATTAATCTTGTCTCTGGAGCTCAACCTATTACTCGTCCTCCTTATCGCATGTCCAATAAGGAAAATGAAGAGATGCGTAAACAATTATCCGAATTGGAGACGAAGCAATTTATTCGCTCTAGTTCCTCGCCTTGGGGAGCTTCAGCTATTTTCGTAAAGAAATCTGACGGTACGCTTAGGCGTTGCGTTGACTATCGCAAGCTTAATGATCTGACTATTAAAAATAAATATCCTTTACCTCGGATTGACGATCTGTTTGATCAGCTTAGCGGAGTTAGGGTCTTTTCACAGTTGGACTTGGCTACCGGTTTTCATCAGCTTCGTATTGCTGAGGATAGTATTCCTTTGACATCGTTCCATACTCGTTATGGATCTTATGAATGGCTTGTTATGGCATTTGGTTTAACGAATGCTCCGGCTTATTTCGTTGACCTCATGAATCGAGTTTTCAAAGATTTCCTCGATCGGTTTGTTCTCATATTCATTAATGATATTCTTGTGTATTCAAAAACCGAAGAGGAACATGAGAAACATCTTCGGATTGTATTGGAAACTCTTAGGAGCAATCAATTAAAGGCGAAATTTTCTAAATGCCAATTTTGGCAATCTCGTGTGAAGTTTCTCGGTCATATTATTTCTGAATCTGGAATCTCCGTGGATCCTTCAAAAATTGAAGCGATTCAAGATTGGAAGAGACCGGAGAGTGTGACAGAGATTTGTAGTTTTCTCGGATTGGCGGGTTATTGCCGTCGTTTCATTAAAGACTTTTCTAAGATTGCCATGCCTCTTACTGGCTTGACTAAGAAGGGAATTAAATACATTTGGTCGGACAAATGTGAAGCCTCATTTCAGAAATTGAAAGAACTCCTTTCCGATGCTCTATTCTTGTTATTCCCGAAGGGAATCGAGATTTTGTTGTTTATACTGATGCTAGTCACGTTGGTTTGGGTGCCGTTCTTATGCAAAAAGAACGTGTTATTGCTTATGCCTCTAGGCAATTGAAGCTGGCCGAGACTAGATATGCCACACATGATTTAGAACTCGTGGCTATCGTTTTCGCCCTTCGAATTTGGCGTCATTATCTATTAGGAGAGAAATTTATTCTTTACACTGATCATAAGTCTTTGAAATATTTAATTTCTCAAAAGGAACTTAATTTGCGTCAACAGCGTTGGCTCGAGTTCCTTGCACCTTATGATCTTGATATTCTTTATACCCGCGGTATGGGTAATCGTGTCGCCGATGCTCTTAGCCGTAAACAACAAGCAGTTGTTTCCATGATGATATCCGAATGGAACGATCTCGAGATTTTATCCACTTGTGAGATTCGAGAGCGCGTATCCGATTTGTGCTCATCACTTGTTTTATGTAGCCTTGAGGCTCATCCTTCTCTTTTAGACCGCATTCTTGAAGCTCAAGGGCTAGATCCTGCATTGGCACTTCTTGGCCAAAATGTTAAGGATAAAATTGATATTGAAGGTTTGGAAGACTTTGATATTGATTCTCGTGGCGGCATTCGAAAATTTGGTAGACTTATCGTACCAAATATTGGTGATCTTCGTAAAGATATTTTACAAGATTCCCGTCGTTCTAAATTCACCATTCATCCCGGTAGTAGTAAAATGTACGCTGATATGAAGCGACTTTATTATTGGGAGGGAATGAAATCTGATAATGCTAACTTTGTTAAGTGTTGCATGACTTGCCAACTTGTCAAGGCCGAACATCAAAGGCCTGGTGGGTTATCGCAACCTTTAGAAATTCCAATTTGGAAGTGGGACCAGATTTCCATGGATTTTATAGATGGCCTTCCCCGTTCTCGTTCGGGTCATGATAGCTTATGGGTGATCATTGATAGACTTGCTAAATCTACCCATTTTATTCCCGTTCGGTCTAACCGAACCGTTCCTCTTTTGGCCAAACTCTTTATCAAAGAAATTGTTAAATTGCGTGGAGTTCCTACTTCTATTGTTAGCGATCGAGATCCATTGCTTACTAGTGGATTTTGGAAGAGTCTTCAAAAAGCTTTAGGAACGAAGCTTAATTTTAGCACTGCTTATCACCCCCAGTCCGATGGACAAACAGAGCGTGTGAATCAAACTCTTGAAGATCTTCTTCATGCATGTGTGCTCGATTTTGGTGGAAGTTGGGAAGATCATATTTCACTTGTCGAATTTTCCAATAATAATAGCTTCCAGTCTAGTATTTTTATGGCCCCTTTTGAGGCACTCTATGGAAGGCCATGCGGATCTCCTTCTTGTTGGCTTGAGGCCGGTGAGAAGCTGGTTTTAGGTCCAGACTTTATTCGTGATTCCACAGAAAAGATTGAACTTATTCGACATAGGATGAAAGAAGCCCAGAGTAGACAAAAATCCTATGCCGATAATCGAAGAAGGAAATTAGAATTTTCTGTTGGAGATCCTGTTTTTATTCGTGCTTCACCTATGAAGGGTGTTGTACGTTTCAGTCAATCGGGGAAGTTAGCGCCTCGATATATTGGGCCATTTCCTATCACTGAACGTATTGGTTCCATGGCTTATCGCCTTGCATTGCCGGCTCAGTTTTCTGCTATGCATGACGTATTTCACGTTTCTCAATTACGGAAATGCCTTCGGGATTCCGATTCTATTCTTGAGCCTGCTGTTGTGGAAGAAATTGAAGTTTCGCCGAATTTAACTTATGAGCAGCATCCTATTCGAATTATAGCTTCGGAGGTTAAACGACTTCGAAATAAAGATGTTCCGCTTGTGAAGGTTCAATGGTCCTCAAATCCTAAGGATTGTTCTTGGGAATCCAGAGAATTCATCGAGCGTATACATCCGAACTTGCTTACTCCTGCTCTTTAGGGTGAACTTCTTATTTCAAATTTCTCTTGTGTTAATATGCTTTTATGGTTGTTACTTGTTATTTCCATCTTATATATATATATATATTGCGAGGACGCAATTTCTTTAAGGAGGGGAGTCTGTAACAACCCGCATATTTGTCGAGTTTATATTTAAATATTTTATTCAAATATTAAATCGTTAATCGGATTTTGGTCCGAAAAGATACTTTTTGCAAACGGTCAAATTAGGACTCGAGACCACTTCCATTGAGTTCGAAATGACATTTACAATTCTTTTAAATATAGACATCGATAGGTTTGGAGTTAGTGAAATTTCACTAACTTTTCCCGCTTTGGAGTTTGGGTTAGTTTAGCCTATTAAGCCCAAGTTCCAACCCCCTTCTCCTCACTCTTCATAAATTTCCTAACTAACTCAAGCTTTTTCATTAATGGTGAAGAGAATGGGAAATTAAAACTCCAAGCACAAATTCAATTGCAAATACAACATTCAACTCCAAATTCAAGTAGAAGATATTGGATTCAAGCTTAGGATTGCTTCTCCTTGCTTTCATGCTTCATCTTCATAAATTTTAGTGCAAAGGTGAGGTTTTTATCCCACAAATCTAGTCTATATCTATATTGGACTGTTGGGAATGATTCCCTATCACTTTAGTAAGCACATTTGCATTTGGTTTGGATTGGATTGGCGAAAAACTACAAATTTTAGTGATTTTGGTGAAAAACTGCTACTAGGTCGTTCTGGCAATTTTTAGCTCGTTCGGAGTTAGGTCAATCGTCCATAGGTCGTAGGTCGCTTACGAGTTAACGTTAGGTCGATTTGGAAGAATTTGGCACTTCAGAATTACAATTCCAAATTATTCAAATCAATTCGGACTAATTTCAAATTGAACCCACTTCAATTTCAAATTGTTTCAAACAAATCCAATTCAAATTTCCATTTTGAATCTTATACTCATACATCTTCAATTACTTCAAATCAAATTCAATTTGAACTAATTCAAATTTCAAATTTAACCCATCTCTTATTCATTTAAACAATTCCAATTCACAACTTAGAGGTTTTTAACAATAATAGGATGATATTATCTAATTTATTTTAAATCATCCATCAATTTCCAATTTCTAGATCTCAAAACCTCTTTGAGATCACTCAAACACCCTAATTCAAATCAACCATTTAACTTTCCAAGTTAAACCCCAATTTCATCTTGAAATTTCCAAATCAGATTGTTCATTCAAACTTATTTAACTTTTTCCCAAGTTAAACTCAATTCACTTAATTCAGTCAATCTTACCCAATTTGAACTTCCATTTCAAATTTAAACTTCACATAAATAATCTTCCCACTTACTAAGTTCAAAAACTTATCACTTTGGGCATCATACCTCATTCCAGATTTAAAACTCAACCTTAGAGTTTATTTCCTTTACACACCTGGTTACTTTTAAATTTTAAACCACCTTTGGTTTTAAATTCAAACAAATTCCTTTAAAATTTCAAAAAATCTTTGTTTGAAACAAGACCTCTTTCATTCGAATATATTAAATAACATCTCTTATTTAAAATAAGATCATATTCAAAATAGTTTAAATAATATTATCCCCTTTAATATTTTTAAATCAATTCAAATGTTTAAATTTAGAATTCAAAACTTCACAATTTTAAATCTACTTCAATTTCCATCCTTTCTAATTTACAAGTTATTCTCATCAAATGGTTATTTCCTTAAAACATTTTATTATTTAAAACAAACATCCCATTATTAAACATAATAACCATTCAATTTCCTGGTTTGAAACCAATTCTGATTCATCTTATTTTGAAATTTTTCTTAACTTTAAGATCTTAATTTATGTTTGAATCCATTTCAAACTTATGCTTATTTAATTTCAATTTGGTTGTATTATATTACTTCTTAATTCTTACTATTACTTTTAGTTTAATTAATACTACAACCAACTTCCTTAATATAATAGATAATCTATTTCTTATATAAGATCAATTTACTTTTGAAATCATTTAAAAACCTTTATATAAGAAAATAACAAGTACGCTCTCTTATATTTATGCACTCAACTCATTATCGGGTACCACTTACCCTATCCTTAATGAGTAATCCACAACAGAGCCAAGGTTCTCGCTTAACCTTCAGCTTTGATACCAAATGTAACAACCCGGAATTTTCGAACTCGAAAATTCCAGATAGTTAATGAAAGAAGAAAGAGAAAGAAGAAGAAAACAGCAACAAGTCACAGAAACCTCACATTCGCAGCGGATCAAATATAATATCAATATTAATAACAGTTATACAGAGAAGACTATATCTGTTAATTTTACATTTAAATACATCAGAGTTACACATATACATAAACATTGGACCAAACAATCATGTCCAGATACTACAATGTCACAGGAGAAACTTTCTCTACACGTCCCTGCCATCTAGCTCGCCTCCCGAGCTCCAGAACGTCCTTACCTGAAAATCTGTAATACTTGGTCTGCCCCGAGCATTACATCAAAGTAACACCCGGGTTAGGTTGGAAACCAGCGTGAGTAAACCCATCTAACATGGAAAACCAAAGTACACAACTTATAGAAACCTGGGGTAACTTATCAATTTACAATTTCACAGACTATTATAGACCTTACTCATTTCACACATCAATTTCTAAGTGCCAAACTTAGATTAAATGGTCTAATACACTCAAATCATTCAAATCAGCACATTGATTTCCACATATCAATTTTATAAAGAATCGAAGTGGCTTCAGGTATTAACTAATACCCGACTCCGTTCTCTTCGAATCCAATGTCATCTAAATCCAAGTTATTCAATTCAATTTTTTAAATACAGGATGTCAAAGTAATTCATCATCAAAGAAAAAACCACATCATCACAGTTTAAATTAAACATATCTTATCACATAGCATCACGAACCACATATTAGGGATAACAATTAACCAAAGGCTTCCTATATCATTCTATTTACCCCTTAATTAATTTCACAAATTAATTTATCCTTAACCAAATACGGTAAATAACCTTTAATTACCACGTTAATTAATTATTAACCATAGTTATTAATCACCCTTGATTAATAACATCCAGAATTTAACTACCCTTAATTACTTCATTGAATAAATTAACCCTTAATTTATTCCCTAATTAATCCCTTGATTAATTCCATTCAGTAATTAACTTCTCTTAATTTCTTCATTCCATAAATTAATTACCTTAATTAATTATCTCAATTAATCCCTTGATTAATTACAAAGTAATTAAATCCAAATTAATTTCATCGTTAAACATCCTTAAATACATCCAGTAATTATCAATTTCCTATGTAATTACAATTCCATTAATTACATAAAGTAATTATTCATTAACCATCAAGTGTTTAAATTAATTAAACTTAATTAATTAATCTAAACTAATTACATTAGCACAATTAATTACATTAAGTAATTAATTCATTAATTACTTCCATTAAATAATTAATCGTAAACAATTTCACAAATGGTTATTATTAATTAATTAATCTAATAATTACTAAAATTAATCACATTAATTAATTATTAAATAATCTTAAGTTAATGACCTTCATTAACAATTTTTAATTACTTTCTTAAGTAATTAATTTAGATTAACCCTTATTAATTAATATTTATTTACAATTCCTAATTACAGATTAATTAACCTTAATTAATTATATTAAGTCTTTAATCAATCAATTTAAACATTCTCAATTACTTAATTAACCATCCATATTATTGATTAATTAGATAATTAATTACCCATCTTAATTATCTTAATAATTTAATGAATCCAATCATTAAATTTTATTTATCTTTTTAGATAAATATTTCTTACTTAATTAAGGTATTCTTTTAAGATTGTTTGTTTTCAAATTTATTTTAAATTTTACTTTAAATTTCATTTTAAACATAAGATGCAAATTTAGCTTAAACAAGGTTTTAACAATAATTCAAAACCTTTTTATCTCATATGTCAAGAGAAACATCCACTTTATAAATAAGTTTAAAAGAATTTAAATCCCTATTCAATTTAAATACAATCAATTTGACCTTCCAATGTAATAAACAATTTAAATTTAAACTTTACTTAAATTTCAAAAATTGAAATTCTAACCCAATTCCAGATTTTAAATCTCAGATTCAAACTCACTTTAATTTTTTCTTATATTTCTCAATTTAACTTCCAGTTTTAAATTCAAAAACCAAATACCCTTTTTTTTATATATAACTAAAAGTTTTAAAATAAAACAAACTTGAATTTCAAACTTAAATTATTCAAAAACTCAAATACAAACAAATTTTAAATCAGGTTCAAGCTCAGGTTCGCTTAATTTAAAATTTTAGTTTACATTTTAAAACCTGCTATTAAAACTAAAAACAAAAACAAGTTTCCTGTTTTATTTAAACCAAACTTAAATTTTGAAATTTCAAATTATTACAACATAAGAATTTAAACTATTTGAATTCATATCTACATTCATGTTTTACATTCTAAGTTAAATTCCAGTTTATTCAAACTTTACTTTAAATATTTAAAAACAGAAACAGGTTTTCTGTTTAATGTTAAAACCTGAAAAACAGGCATACTTGGCCTTTCCTGTTTACTTCGAGTCACATGCTTAATTGCTTCGAAGAAAAACTCGAATTACTCGAGTATTACCGAGTATAACATTACTGCAAACCCAACCCTCCCTGATACTTTCATCTGCACCGTGCATGTGCACGGAGGTCTTAGCCACCTCCGGCCACCACCCAGGCCTCGAGCAAGACGTCGTTCATCTCTAGAACCCAACACGACCATTAGATTCCACCTTCACATCACGAATCAAAATTCTACTTGCGAACCAAACCTGAAACCACAAATTCCAGACCTGAAGCCACCTCGTCCTTGAATTTTTGACCACCGCCACCTCTGATATTCTTACCAGCCAATCGACAACACCCCATCTTCCATCTCCTAAAGTTTAATCAAACTCGATCCCCAGCGACATTGGGACACTCACAAATTCCTAAAACAGCAAAACTAGGTTTAGAAAGTTAAGATAGTCGCCGCCGCCACCACCTTTCCTTAATCACCACCGCAACAATTTTCCCATCATCACTGTTTCCCCCACTATCACCATAAACAACTTCGACTTCCCTGTCCTTCGTGAGCATCAGCAAAACCCCAAAAACCAGTTTCCACTATAACCCGAAACTGCTCTTTGAATCCTTCATTAACATTTGTGATTTTATTCCTAAAAATCATAATTTTGTAAGAGCATTCAGTTTTTAATCCTGAAATAATGAATTCAAGAGTTTGAATTTTAGCAGGTTTCAATTTCTACTATATGTTGCTTGATTTACAGAAAAATATGAACCTGTCATACTTACACATATTTTTAAATCTAAATTTGGGTTCAATCAAACATACATTGTTTGAAATCTAAGGCCTAACAGTGATTAATTAAGGATATTTGAATTTTTGATCAAAATTTTAAGTTTTGAAAACTAAGAACAGAGTTGACATATATTCATCAGGCATGCATAATTCCATACAATCATATAACAGAAACACATGCTTATATATATATACATGCATAGCATACATCATTGCAGCAATTCGCATGCGTCAAGCATTTATCCACTTTAAACCTTTAAATAAATTGTTTACTCACCTGCATTTTGATTTGAACAGAGCAGGCTTGAGGCAATTTAAATCTGAAAACCTGGACTCTGAAATCCTCTTATTTTTCCTCTGGCACTTTGATTTGCTTCAGATTTTATCATTTGAACTCTTGAATTTTTTTTTACAGGCTTACAAATAATGGTTACAGGAAGAGTGTATTGCAGACATGGTTTTGAGCTTGGTTTCAGGCTGTAAATCCTTAAGTTTGGAAATTGGAAATGGATTTTAGTTTGTGGTTTGAAGTAATTTACAGGTTTAGATCCAAAATTCCTTTGTTTTAGCTGAGAATAGAAATTAAAAGAATTGGAAGAGAGGAAGTATATGCCTTTATAAATTAAAGTATGATTTATTAAAAATATATAAAAGAAAGTAAAATTAAAGAATGACACATGTTAAAAAAAAAACTTACATTTGTCATTCACTGTCTAATTACATTACACATATCCATATACTTTGACAAGTGTCTTAAAACCACCTTTATATGTTTTCAAGTGTTAAACTTTTTTTTACCTCTTTTAATTTAAGTATTTATAATTATTCATTATGTTCACAATTATATATGTAAAGTATATTTCATAATATCTATATGTATATTTTAATCTCAAATTTTAATTCAAACTGAAACCCAAATTCAATTAAAAATCCAAATTGAAATGAACTCTAATATATGTATATTTAAACAATACAAATTAGAAAATCATTGCATTATTACTATTGTTTGAAAGTAACAACTTTGCCAATTATAAATAATTTATAAAGGCGGTTATCACATTTATTTGTTTATTCTATAAATTAGTATTTTCAATATTTTTAAATCAGATAATTATACAATTATCAGATTCTAAAGAAATCCAGGTTATCACATTTCTTCCCCCTCAGAATCTTTTCGTTCTCGAAAAGAACAAAACCAGAATTTATTGAATATTAAAAATTAGAAAAAATTTCTTTGATCATTTCTAGAATACTTTAAAATCCATATAATCTTACTAAAATAGTTTTATAAAAATACTCTTTATAACTCGATGTCTCAACAAGTCCATCCTCGTTCTCATAGAAATTCGGTCATACGTTGATTAGACGTAAGACTGAAAATCTATAACTTCTTAGCAGACCCATTTTCAACATCTAGTGAAAATACTTGGAAAATAATTTTATTGAAAATATTGAAAACAGTTTTTGAAAATAGAGGATATATCTTTGGTGAGAATGCTCTGGAAATCATCACCCCCATCCATGGTCGTAGTTAACCTGATGGTTACGTTGCCGTCCCGACAAAATCCACAGATAACTGTAGGCCTCCGCGCCCCTCGATTACACCATGGAACCCGCTACAGGTCGCAGCTATAACTGGGGTTACTTAGCTATCGCAGCAAAAACCCATATAACTGTAGGCATAAGCACCCTCGAGTTCCGCTGCCAAAAGAATGATGCTTCTCCACTCCACTTGACCATAGATCGCAGTCTACCGATGTTGCGTTGCCTTCCCGGCAAAATCAAGTGTAGACCGTTGACACTCATCCTCCACACGATTTTCTCTATGGTCCCCACAGTAGATCGCAGTGACATCGAGTTACACTGTCGTCACAGCATAACCCAAATGCCCCTGTAGGCATCAGCGCCCTCGACTTTCGCTACCCAATAATCCCCAGGAACTAGTTTGTCCGGAATCCTCACAGGATCAACTTTAGAACCCCCCTTGGGGCTCAAGTCAGCACCACCCAGTGGCACTCCTGAGAAGTCCATTCCAAGGGAGCGCCTTTTTCCCCAGAGCCATCATCAAAATATTTTATACTATACATACATAGTATCTTTAAATCATAAACCTAGTATGATCTCATACAAAGTTCCTTTACACAAAATCGATTATTCCAAAATCGATAATTCTCAAACTAGGCTTTCCAAATTAAATATTGATTTTACCCAAAAATCAAAAGCCTTTCCAAATCCAAAGGTTCCCAAAACCTTTTCCAAAATCCTCATATGATCCTTTATATATATAGATATATATAAAATCCTTGATAAAAATCTTTGGATCATTTTTAACTTGTATAAAACTTCTTTATACTGCAAACACCTCCGAAAACCATTTTCTTCCGGCAAAAGATTCATCAAGGGGAGTTTTATCTTATATAACAAAGATATATAACTTTTTTTATTCAAAATCAAATGTTCAAATTGGATTATTTCTTTCAATATCATATTCATTCAAATCCGTACAATGTACACATATCATCCGTATGCTATACCAATCTGATCGCTCACTCGATCACACAATTTCACTTCCGAACTAGTATCGTCCACCCGACTTCCTAGTGCGGACTCAGATCTGGTTTCTTGATCAGAAACCGTCATTCTCCTTGCATAGCCATAACTATGATAGAGAATATTCAGAACCAATCAACAATCCATATCCAGGTTCGCCGTCGAAAATCGAATGAAAAATCCCACTCGGATCGATGTAACTATTTCGAAATTCTGTGCTTGAATCTGGATCAAATCACTATGCGAATAGAATAACATACGTACACCATACGTATTTATCTTTATTGGTTATTAGCCAAATCAATTCCATTTCTATTCACATTCACTTAAATTTTTATTCACTTACTCTCAATTGTTTCAATTCATTTGGATTATCATCTCTATTCTTATCTCGATTGGGTATTTAACCAATAACATTTTGAACTCCGAACAGTTTATTTAGAAAATAGCTTGAAAATTTTTAAAATAGATAAGTAGTTGGAAAATAATTACTAGTTTGTAAAATTGGTGTAAAATAGTTAGATAATAGTTAAAATAATTATAGAAATTTTAGACAATAGCAAAATAATAGTAAGATAGTAAATAGTTTTGTAAAATAGTTGAAATATAGTAATTATCTTATAAAACAGTTAGAAAATTGTTAAACAGTTTCAAAAATAATTGTAAAACAAGTATAAGATAGTTTTGGCTTTTAAAAGAAAGGTTGTATATATTAAAAATAGTCCAGAGTCAAAACTGTTCTTTTCCCAATCTCCATACTTATCAATTCAATTTAAATTTACCATTTGAACCATTTAAATTGACCCAATTTCAAATTTAAATAACTTCAATTTCCACTGAAATTGATTCAACCCCAATTCAAGTTGGATTAACCTCGGTTTCTTCCAAATTTAACTTTATTCAACCTTGATCTCAAATTCTACTAATTCAAACAAATTTCAATTGAATTAGTTCCAGTTTTAATTCATTTCAACTCCAGTTTGAACTAATCTCAATTTCAAACTCCATTTCCAAATCAAGTTGAATTATTCTTGATTTCCTCTCAAATTCAATTCAAATTCCATTGAATTTAAAACTTGTTCAACCTTAATTACAATTCCAAATTATTCAAATCAATTCGGACTAATTTCAAATTGAACCCACTTCAATTTCAAATTGTTTCAAACAAATCTAATTCAAATTTCCATTTGAATCTTATACTCATAAATCTTCAATTACTTCAAATCAAATTCAATTTGAACTAATTCAAATTTCAAATTTAACCCATCTCTTATTCATTTAAACAATTCCAATTCACAACTTAAAGATTTTTAACAACAATAGGATGATATTATCTAATTTATTTTAAATCATCCATCAATTTCCAATTTCTAGATCTCAAACCCTCTTTGAGATCACTCAAACTCCCTAATTCAAATCAACCATTTAACTTTACAAGTTAAACCCCAATTTCATCTTGAAATTTCCAAATCAGATTGTTCATTCAAACTTATTTAACTTTTTCCCAAGTTAAACTCAATTCACTTAATTCAGTCAATCTTACCCAATTTGAACTTCCATTTCAAATTTAAACTTCACATAAATAATCTTCCCACTTACTAAGTTCAAAAACTTATCACTTTGGGCATCATACCTCATTCCAGATTTAAAACTCAACCTTAGAGTTTATTTCCTTTACACACCTGGTTACTTTTAAATTTTAAACCACCTTTGGTTTTAAATTCAAACAAATTCCTTTAAAATTTCAAAAAATCTTTGTTTGAAACAAGACCTCTTTCATTCGAATATATTAAATAACATCTCTTATTTAAAATAAGATCATATTCAAAATAGTTTAAATAATATTATCCCCTTTAATATTTTTAAATCAATTCAAATGTTTAAATTTAGAATTCAAAACTTCACAATTTTAAATCTACTTCAATTTCCATCCTTTCTAATTTACAAGTTATTCTCATCAAATGGTTATTTCCTTAAAACATTTTATTATTTAAAACAAACATCCCATTATTAAACATAATAACCATTCAATTTCCTGGTTTGAAACCAATTCTGATTCATCTTATTTTGAAATTCTTTCTCAACTTTAAGATTTTAATTTAAGTTTGAATCCATTTCAAACTTATTCTTATTTAATTTCAATTTGGTTGTATTATATTACTTCTTAATTCTTACTATTACTTTTAGTTTAATAATACTACAACCAACTTCCTTAATATAATAGATAATCTATTTCTTATATAAGATTCATTTACTTTTGAAATCATTTACAAACCTTTATATAAGAAAATAACAAGTACGCTCTCTCATATTTATACACTCAACTTATTATAGGGTACCACTTACCCTATCCTTAATGAGTAATCCCCAACAGAGCCAAGGTTCTCGCTTAACCTTCAGCTCTGATACCAAATGTAACAACCCGGAATTTTCGAACTCGAAAATTCCAGATAGTTAATGAAAGAAGAAAGAGAAAGAAGAAGAAAACAGCAGCAAGTCACAGAAACCTCACGTTCGCAGCGGATCAAATATAATATCAATAATAATAACAGTTATACAGAGAAGACTATATCTGTTAATTTTACATTTAAATACATCAGAGTTACACATATACATAAACACTGGACCAAACAATCATGTCCAGATACTACAATGTCACAGGAGAAACTTTCTCTACACGTCCCTGCCATCTAGCTCGCCTCCCGAGCTCCAGAACGTCCTTACCTGAAAATCTGTAATACTCGGTCTGACTCGAGCATTACATCAAAGTAACACCCGGGTCAGGCTGGAAACCAGCGTGAGTAAACCCATCTAACATGGAAAACCAAAGTACACAACTTATAGAAACCCGGGGTAACTTATCAATTTACAATTTCACAAACTGTTATAGACCTTACTCATTTCACACATCAATTTCTAAGTGCCAAACTTAGATTAAATATTCTAATACACTCAAATCATTCAAATCAGCACATTGATTTCCACATATCAATTTTATAAAGAATCGAAGTGGCTTCGGGTATTAACTAATACCCGACTCCGGTCTCTTCGAATCCAATGTCATCTAAATCCAAGTTATTCAATTCAATTTTTTAAATACAGGATGTCAAAGTAATTCATCATCAAAAAAAAACCACATCATCACAGTTTAAATTAAACATATCTTGTCACATAGCAGCACGAACCACATATTAGGGATAACAATTAACCAAAGGCTTCCTATATCATTCTATTTACCCCTTAATTAATTTCACAAATTAATTTATCCTTAACCAAATACAGTAAATAACCTTTAATTACCTCGTTAATTAATTATTAACCATAGTTATTAATCACCCTTGATTAATAACATCCAGAATTTAACTACCCTTAGTTACTTCATTGAATAAATTAACCCTTACTTTATTCCCTAATTATTCCCTTGATTACTTCCATTCAGTAATTAACTTCTCTTAATCCATAAATTAGTTACCTTGATTAATTATCTCAATTAATCCCTTGATTAATTACAAAGTAATTAAATCCAAATTACTTTCATCATTAAACATCTTTAAATACATCCAGTAATTATGAATTCATTACTTTCCTAAGTAATTACAATTCCATTAATTACATAAAGTAATTATTCATTAACCATAAAGTGTTTAAATTAATTAAACTTAATTAATTAATCTAAACTAATCACATTAGCACAATTAATTACATTAAGTAATTAATTCATTAATTACTTCCATTAAGTTATTAATCATAAAAAATTTCACAAATGGTTATTATTAATTAATTAATCTAATTAACTACTAAAATTAATCACATTAATTAATTATTAAATAATCTTAAGTTAATGACCTTCATTAACAATTCTTAATTACTTTAATTTAGATTAACCCTTATTAATTAATTAATATTTAATTACAATTCCTAATTATAGATTAATGTTAACGATAAGAATGGTTTTAACGCTAACACCCGGTGTATCTCGTGATGAAGTGAAAGCACCACCCGTTTATACGGGAAACAAAGTAAAAAGAAAAGTCGCAGAAAAGTAAAAGAGACAGAGATTTTTATAGTGGTTCGGCTTCTAGTAAGCCTACATCCACTTTACATTCTTCGTTATCTTCTTTGTACATACTTTTACAAGATTACAACACTTTTACAGCATGATCTCTCGATTACAACACGATCTTACAATTACAACATGAACGGAGAAAGAAGTTAGAACGTTGATGGTGAATTGCTCTTCGAATCTCTCTTAGATGAAGTAGATCTCTTGATGAAGAATCTTCGATGGTTGAGGTGCTCGAAGAGTCCAGAAATCAGTAGAGTGTAGGCGCCCTCAAATCTAGAAAAGTCCCCTCCTAGTTGGAGTAAGCGGAGTATTTATAGGAGAGCTCGGAGTTAGGTTGGCTGGGTTTAGGTCGTGAGCGACCTAAGGTAGGTCGTAGGTCGTGTAGGAGATTTGGAGTTAGGTCGGCTGGGTTTAGGTCGTGAGCGACCTAAGGTAGGTCATAGGTCGTGTAGGAGATTTGGAGTTAGGTCGGCTGGGTTTAGGTCGTGAGCGACCTAAGGTAGGTCGTAGGTCGTGTGTTGCCGAGTTACGACCTAAGAGGATGGGTTGGCAAGTGGCTTATCATGCTGAGGTACCAGGAGCGACTTACGGTTTAGGTCGTGAGCGACCTATGGGTTAAGGAAGGAAGGTAATGATTTATGGAGTTGGCAGTAGGTCGTTAGCGACCTAATCATTAAGAGGGGCACGAGCTAAAGGAGTGGCGACCTAACTGAATAGTCGCTAGGTCGTTATGAGCTGCCTTAAGTCGTGGATTCTTTAAGTCGTCCCACTTTTAGGTCGTCCCACTTTTAGGTCGCGGTATCTTTTAAGTCGCTGCACCCTTAGGTCGCGACTCCCTGTGAGTTGTTAAGTCGTTTAGTTTTAGGTCGCTGGACCACTTTATGCCTTAAGTCGCGGAGCTGCTTGAGTCGGTCATGCTTTAGGTCGTGAGGTCTTCGTGGTGGCTTAGGTCGCGAACTCCTTCAAGCAGTTAGGTCGCTGGAAGCTCTAACCCGTTAACTCGTTGGAAGCTTTAGCCCATTGGAGACTCCATGCTCTAAGTTGCATACCGTTTTGGACGGGGCGCTGCCCCGCACCCTTCCGGGGGCGCTGCCCCCGGACCCCTGCGACCTGACCGGTCAGGTCGAACACCGTAGCGGTGGCGTTGCCCCCGCACCCCCACCTTGGGGGGTTGGCACCCCCCGGACCCCCCTTCCGTAGGGGATCTTAGATGAAAAATCATTCAACAGAACTTGCTTTGTTGAGATGTTGAATTGACCGATCTTTGAGATGAGCTATCTTGCTTTTCTCGGTCGATCTTTTGATATCACGGCCTTGCTGAAAAAGGCGGGATAACAATTAATTAACTTTAATTAATTATCTTAAGTCTTTAATCAATCAATTTAAACATTCTCAATTACTTAATTAACTATCCATATTATTAATTAATTAGATAATTAATTACCCACCTTAATTATCTTAATAATTTAATGAATCCAATCATAAAATTTTATTTATCTTTTTAGATAAATATTTCTTACTTAATTAAGGTATTTTGTTAAAATTGTTCAATAATAATAACATTTATACAGAGAAGACTATATCTATTAATTTTACATTTAAATACATCAGAGTTACACATATACATAAACATTGGACCAAACAATCATGTCCAGATACTACAATGTCACAGGAGAAACTTTCTCTACACGTCTCTGCCATCCAGCTCGCCTCCCGAGCTCCAGAACGTCCTTACCTGAAAATCTGTAATACTCGGTCTGATCCGAGCATTACATCAAAGTAACACCCGGGTCAGGCTGGAAACCAGCGTGAGTAAACCCATCTAACATGGAAAACCAAAGTACACAACTTATAGAAACCCGGGGTAACTTATCAATTTACAATTTCACAAACTATTATAGACTTTACTCATTTCACACATCAATTTCTAAGTGCCAAACTTAGATTAAATGGTCTAATACACTCAAATCATTCAAATCATCACATTGATTTCCACATCAATTTTATAAAGAATCGAAGTGGCTTCGGGTATTAACTAATACCCGACTCCGGTCTCTTCGAATCCAATGTCATCTAAATCCAAGTTATTCAATTCAATTTTTTAAATACAGGATGTCAAAGTAATTCATCATCAAAGAAAAAACCACATCATCACAGTTTAAATTAAACAGATCTTATCACATAGCATCACGAACCACATATCAGGGATAACAATTAACCAAAGGCTTCCTATATCATTCTATTTACCCCTTAATTAATTTCACAAATTAATTTATCCTTAACCAAATACGGTAAATAACCTTTAATTACCACGTTAATTAATTATTAACCATAGTTATTAATCACCCTTGATTAATAACAACCAGAATTTAACTACCCTTAGTTACTTCATTGAATAAATTAACCCTTACTTTATTCCCTAATTAATCCCTTGATTAATTCCATTCAGTAATTAACTTCTCTTAATCCATAAATTAGTTACCTTAATTTATTATCTCAATTAATCCCTTGATTAATTACAAAGTAATTAAATCCAAATTACTTTCATCGTTAAACATCTTTAAATACATCCAGTAATTATCAATTCATTACTTTCCAAAGTAATTACAATTCCATTAATTACACAAAGTAATTATTCATTAACCATTAAGTGTTTAAATTAATTAAACTTAATTAATTAATCTAAACTAATCACATTAGCACAATTAATTACATTAAGTAATTAATTCATTAATTACTTCCATTAAGTAATTAATCATAAACAATTTCACAAATGGTTATTATTAATTAATTAATCTAATTTATCACTAAAATTAATCACATTAATTAATTATTAAATAATCTCAAGTTAATGACCTTCATTAACAATTCTTAATTACTTTCTTAAGTAATTAATTTAGATTAACCCTTATTAATTAATTAATATTTAATTACAATTCCTAATTACAGATTAATTAACCTTAATTAATTATCTTAAGTCTTTAATCAATCAATTTAAACATTCTCAATTACTTAATTAACCATCCATATTATTAATTAATTAGATAATTAATTACCCATCTTAATTATCTTAATAATTTAATGAATCCAATCATTAAATTTTATTTATCTTTTAAGATAAATATTTCTTACTTAATTAAGGTATTTTTTTAAAATTGTTCAATAATAATAACAGTTATGACTATATCTCTTAATTTTACATTTAAATACATCAGAGTTACACATATACATAAACATTGGACCAAACAATCATGTCCAGATACTACAATGTCACAGGAGAAACTTTCTCTACACGTCCCTGCCATCCAGCTCGCATCCCGAGCTCCAGAACGTCCTTACCTGAAAATCTGTAATACTCGGTCTGACCCGAGCATTACATCAAAGTAACACCCGAGTCAGGCTGGAAACCAGCGTGAGTAAACCCATCTAACATGGAAAACCAAAGTACACAACTTATAGAAACCCGGGGTAACTTATCAATTTACAATTTCACAAACTATTATAGACCTTACTCATTTCACACATCAATTTCTAAGTGCCAATCTTAGATTAAATGGTCTAATACACTCAAATCATTCAAATCAGCAAATTGATTTCCACATATCAATTTTATAAAGAATCGAAGTGGCTTCGTGTATTAACTAATACCCGACTCTGGTCTCTTCGAATCCAATGTCATCTAAATCCAAGTTATTCAATTCAATTTTTTAAATACAGGATGTCAAAGTAATTCATCATCAACAAAAAAAAAACCACATCATCACAGTTTAAATTAAACATATCTTATCACATAGCATCCCGAACCACATATTAGGGATAACAATTAACCAAAGGCTTCCTATATCATTCTATTTACCCCTAAATTAATTTCCCAAATTAATTTATCCTTAACCAAGTACAGCAAATAACCTTTAATTACCTCGTTAATTAATTATTAATCATAGTTATTAATCACCCTTGATTAATAACATCCAGAATTTAACTACCCTTAGTTACTTCATTGAATAAATTAACCCTTAATTTATTCCTAATTAATCCCTTGATTAATTCCATTCAGTAATTAACTTCTCTTAATCCATAAATTAGTTACCTTAATTAATTATCTCAATTAATCCCTTGATTAATTACAAAGTAATTAAATCCAAATTACTTTCATCATTAAACATCTTTAAATACATCCAATAATTATCAATTCATTACTTTCCTAAGTAATTACAATTCCATTAATTACATAAAGTAATTATTCATTAACCATCAAGTGTTTAAATTAATTAAACTTAATTAATTATTCTAAACTAATCACATTAGCACAATTAATTACATTAAGTAATTAATTCATTAATTACTTCCATTAAGTAATTAATCATAAACAATTTCACAAATGGTTATTATTAATTAATTAATCTAATTAATTACTAAAATTAATCACATTAATTAATTATTAAATAATCTTAAGTTAATGACCTTCATTAACAATTCTTAATTACTTTCTTAAGTAATTAATTTAGATTAACCCTTATTAATTAATTAATATTTAATTACAATTCCTAATTACAGATTAATTAACCTTAATTAATTATCTTAAGTCTTTAATCAATCAATTTAAACATTCTCAATTACTTAATTAACCATCCAAATTATTAATTAATTAGATAATTAATTACCCATCTTAATTATCTTAATAATTTATGAATCCAATCATTAAATTTTATTTATCTTTTTAGATAAATATTCCTTACTTAATTAAGGTATTTTTTTAAAATTGTTTGTTTTCAAATTTATTTTAAATTTTACTTTAAATTTCATTTTGAACTTAAGATGCAAATTTAGCTTAAACAAGGTTTTAACAATAATTCAAAACCTTTTTATCTCATATGTCAAGAGAAACATCCACTTTATAAATAAGTTTAAAAGAATTTAAATCCCTATTCAATTTAAATACAATCAATTTGACCTTCCAATGTAATAAACAATTTAAATTTAAACTTTACTTAAATTTCAAAAACTAAAATTCTAACCCAATTCCAGATTTTAAATCTCAGATTCAAACTCAGTTTAATTTTTTCTTATATTTCTCAATTTAACTTCCAGTTTTAAATTCAAAAACCAAATACCCCTTCTTTTTTATATATAACTAAAAGTTTTAAAATAAAACAAACTTGAATTTCAAACTTAAATTATTCAAAAACTCAAATCCAAACAAATTTTAAATCAGGTTCAAGCTCAGGTTCACTTAATTTAAAATTTTAGTTTACATTTTAAAACCTGCTTTTAAAACTAAAAACAAAAACAGGTTTCCTGTTTTATTTAAACCAAACTTAAATTTTGAAATTTCAAATTATTACAAAATAAGAATTTAAACTATTTGAATTCATATCTACATTCATGTTTTACATCCTAAGTTAAATTCCAGTTTATTCAAACTTTACTTTAAATATTTAAAAACAGAAACAGGTTTTCTGTTTAATGTTAAAACCTGAAACACATGCATACTTGGCCTTTCCTGTTTACGTTGAGTCACATGTTTAATTGCTTCGAAGAAAAACTCGAATTACACGAGTATTACCGAGTATAACATTACTGCAAACCCAACCCTCCCTTATACTTTCTTCTGCATCGTGCATGTGCACGGAGGTCTTGGCCACCTCCGGCCACCACCCAGGCATCGGGCAAGATGTCGTTCATCTCTAGATACCAGCACAACCATCAGATTCCACCTTCACATCACGAATCAAAATTCGACTTGCGAACCAAACCTGAAACCACAAATTCCAGACCCGAAGCCACCTCGTCCTTGAATTTCTAACCACCATCACCTTTGATATTCTTACCAGCCAATCGACAACACCCCATCTTCCATCTCCTAAAGTTCTATCGAACTCGATCACCCAGCGACATTGGGACACTCACAAATTCCTAAAACAGCAAAACTAGGTTTAGAAAGTTAAGACAGTCATCGCCGCCACCACCATTCCTTAATCACCACCGCAACAATTTTCCCATCATCACTGTTTCCCCCACTATCACCATAAACAACTTCGACTTCCCTGCCCTTTGTGAGCATCAACAAAACCCCAAAAACTAGTTTCCACTATAACCCAAACTGCTCTTTGAATCCTTCATTAACATTTGTGATTTTATTCTTAAAAATCATAATTTTGTAAGAGCATTCAGTTTTTAATCCTGAAATAATGAATTCAATAGTTTGAATTTTAGCAGGTTTCAATTTCTACTATATGTTGCTTGATTTACAGAAAAATATGAACCTGTCATACTTACACATATTTTTAAATCTAAATTTGGGTTCAATCAAACATACATTGTTTGAAATCTAAGGCCTAACAGTGATTAATTAAGGATATTTGAATTTTTGATCAAAATTTTAAGTTTTGAAAACTAAGAACAGAGTTGACATATATTCATCAGGCATGCATAATTCCATACAATCATATAAAAGAAAACATGCTTATATATATATATATATATATTTATATACATGCATAGCATACATCATTCCAGCAATTCGCATGCATCAAGCATTTATCGACTTTAAACCTTTAAATAAAGTGTTTACTCACCTGCATTTTGATTTGAATAGAGCAGGCTTGAGGCAGTTTAAATCTGAAAACCTGGACTCTAAAATCCCCTTGTTTTTCCTCTGGCACTTTGATTTGCTTCAGATTTTATCATTTGAACTCTTGATTTTTTTTTTACAGGCTTACAAATAATGGTTACAGGAAGAATGTATTGCAGACATGGTTTTGAGCTTGGTTTCAGGCTGTAAATCCTTAAGTTTGGAAATTGGAAATGGATTTTAGTTTGTGGTTTAAAGTAATTTACAGGTTTGGATCCAAAATTCCTTTGTTTTAGCTGAGAATAGAAATTAAAAGAATTGGAAGAGAGGAAGTATATGCCTTTATAAATTAAAGTATGATTTATCAAAAATATATAAAATAAAGTAAAATTAAAGATTGACACATGTTAAAAAAAAAACTTACAATTGTCATTCTCTATCTAATTACATTACACATATCCATATACTTTGACAAGTGTCTTAAAACCACCTTTATATGTTTTCAAGTGTTAAACTTTTTTTTTTTACCTCTTTTAATTTAAGTATTTATAATTGTTCATTATGTTCACAAATATATGTGTAAACTATGTTTCATAATATCTATATGTATATTTTAATCTCAAATTTTAATTCAAACTCAAACCCAAATTCAATTAAAAATCCAAATTGAAATGAACTCTAATATATGTATACATTTAAACAATACAAATTTGAAAATCATTGCATTATTACTATTGTTTAAAATAACAACTTTGCCAATTATAAATAATTTATAAAGGCGGTTATCACATTTATTTGTTTATTCTATAAATTAATATTTTCAATATTTTTAAATCAGATAATTATACAATTATCTTATGCTAAAGAAATCCGGGTTATCACATTAGCCAAAAGTCAGGATAATAATCCCATGAAGTCAAGCAGAAGCACCTGTAACATCTCGATCTGACCCGAGTATTATTTATAAGAAAATAATAAACGGATCAGTCTAACTATAAATATCAGATGAAGTGATATAGAATAAGGGTATGACAAAAACGTATAATAACCAAAGTGCCATACTGTGATAAGCATGTAATTGAAAATCAACAAGAGATTAATCAATATCTCAAGAATCTTCTCAAAGATAAAAAGGATTGTCATACTCTTTATTTCATTTACCAAACCAAAAATATTGAAAATTATATCAATGCCAATCACAGAAGTTAATGACACACAAATTCACCAATGCACAAATATTGATAGAACTTATAAATGAAACCACAAAAATTGGTGAAACACAAATTCTAGAAATCATCAATAGAAATCCAGAAATCACAAAAAGGAGGGGAGGCCTATCACAAAACGGAAGCATGAAAACTCACCAACACGTGTATCACAAAATGGAATTCTATTCCATGGTTGCTAACCATTAATTTTGAGCCGATGCTCCACAAAACGGTCCGCAGGCCATGGGTCGCTACCCCACCAAATTGAGCCGAAGCTCCACAGAAGCGGGGTTTAGTCTCCCTCGCAGATAAAGAAACAACGCACAATGCTTGTCTAAATCACAAAAAATGATCATCATCGATCATCAAGAAGGGTCAATTACACTAAGCTAGTAAACATAGGAGCTTAGCTTCATGTCCTATAACCACTAGCTTAACTTAAATATTTACGAACAAATTGTAGATTTCCACTCGAAAATTGTCATAAGAGATTCAACCGAACAAGTCCAAGAATTAACCGATGAAGTAAACGCAAGCATTTCATACCACTTGTTTTACTAAGTCGTTTAATTAGATTTCTCATACGAGTGAGGTAAAGGTTTGTATATACCAGTAGATTGGAAAACAGTTTGACAAAACGAGCTTTGTAATAAAATAGCGTTGAAATCATTTTGAAGAAAGAGTTTTGATGTTTACTACTAGTATTAAAACCTATATATTTTTAAAGTGACAAATCACAAAAATGATTGTAGGAACAATCAATCATCAAAATTCACATACGAAGACGTGAATCAAATCCAAAGAAACCGATACCGAATCCACCAAAGTGGATATACCCAAAAATTCCTAAAATAGAAGTTATCCAAGCGACAAAGGTGAAAACAACTAATCGGAGAAGAAGAATCGATTAAAGATTGGAAAACAAAGCAAATTGAGCATAAATAGGAAAAACAGGCAAAATAGGAACATGTCAGTCGACTAAACTCCCTGAGTCAGTCGATTGAACAAAGACCTGAAAAATTCTCGGGCTTTAGCTCAGTCGACTGACTCAGGGAGTTTAGTCGACTGAAACCCAATTCCTGCATTTCCTATCCTATTTCAAATGAAGTTCAAACTCCCTCAATTTGCAACCGGACAAGCACGGACGCTAGCGGTTTACGCCCATCGGCTACCCGGTCCTACAAGCTCTTCGATTCATCACCAAAAACATGAGCAAACAATAAAGCTAGGATTTTGAAAGAATTGAACTCAAAACACCCAAAAATTGGAATATTCTCCAATTCAATTCAAACCAAAAGAAAATGCACATTAATAAGTGTTAGGAATTCATACTCAACAATCAAATATAGATATAGGCATAGATGTGAGATAAAAATCTTACCTTTAAACCCAAAACAAATGAAGAAGAAGCTATAGATTAATGGCAAGGACAATCACTTTTCAATTCCAACCCAAAGAACTTGAATCTAAGCGAAAAAGAGCAACATTTCCTAAGTTAGGTTTAGGAATTTCTGAACTTGATAAGAGAATGAGTTGGAGAAGAAGAAGAGGAGGTTTACCAAAGCTTGTTCTATTGATTTGGAGCTAGAACTTGATTTGTAGATGGAAGCTAGGGCTTGGAGTTTTAATTTCCCATTCCTCTCTCCATTGTTGCTAAAGCTTGAGTATTAGGAAATAGAAAGGAAGTAATGAAGAAAGAGGGGTGAAGTTTGGGTCCAATGGGCTGAAACAAAAACCAAATCCCTAAGTGAAAAAGTAGTAAAATTCTTCTATCTCCAAACATATCGAAGTTTATACTCAAAAGGACCACAAACGTCATTTTGAACTCAATGGGGGTGGTCTCGAGTCCTAATTTGACTGTTTGCAAAAAGTAGATTTTAGGACTATAATCCAACTAACATGAAATATTTAAATAAAATATTTAAATACTCAATCGTAAAATATGCGGGTTGTTACAGACTCCCCTCCTGAAAGAAATTGCGTCCTCGCAATCATAAGGAACAAACGAACAAAAAGTAACAACCATAAAAGCATATCAACACAAAAAGAAGAATTTTTTTAAAATAAAAAGTTCACCTCATGAAGCACGAGAAAGTAAGTCTGGATGTGTACGCTCGATGAACTCTCTAGATTCCCAAGAGCAATCCTTAGGATTTGAGGACCACTGACTTTAATAAGTAGGAAACCTTTGTTTCGAAGGCGCTTGACCTCCGAAGCAATAATACGAATAGGATGTTGCTCATAAGTTAAATTAGGCAAAACTTCAATTTCTTCCACAACACTGTGCTCAAGAATCCAATCAGAATCTCGAAGGCATTTCCGTAATTGAGAAACGTGAAACACGTCATGAATAGTAGAAAACTGAGCCGGTAATAAAAGGCGATAAGCCACGGGACCAATACGTTCGGTGATAGGAAATGGACCAATATATCGTGGTTCTAACTTTCTCGATCGACTGAAACGTACGACACCCTTCATAGGTGAAACACGAATAAATACAAAATCTCCCATAGAAAATTCGAATTTCCTTCTTCGGTTATCGGCATAGGATTTTTGTCTACTTTGGGCTTCTTTCATCCTATGACGAATAAGGGCAATCTTTTCTGTGGAATCACGAATAAAATCTGGACCTAAAACCAGCTTCTCACCGGCCTTAAGCCAACAAGAAGGAGATCGACATGGCCTTCCATAGAGTGCCTCAAAAGGTCCCATACCAATACTAGATTGGAAGCTATTATTATAGAAAAACTCAATGAGAGTAATATGATCTTCCCAGCTTCCACCAAAATCAAGAACACATGCACAAAGAAGATCTTCAAGTGTTTGATTCGCACGCTCGGTTTGTCCATCAGACTGAGGATGATAAGCGGTGCTAAAATTAAGCTTCATTCCCAAAGATTTTTGAAGACTCTTCCAAAATCCACTAGTAAATAATGGATCACGATCACTAACAATAGAAGTAGGAACTCCATGCAATTTAACAATTTCTTTAATGAAGAGTATGGCCAAACAAGGTACGGTTCGATTGGACCGAACGGGAATAAAATGGGCGGATTTAGTAAGTCTATCAACTATCACCCATAAGCTATCATGACCCGAACAAGAACGGGGAAGGCCATCTATAAAATCCATGGAAATTTGATCCCACTTCCATATTGGAATTTCTAAAGGTTGCAATAACCCACCGGGCCTTTGTTGTTCGGCCTTGACAAGTTGGCAAGTCATGCAACGCTTAACAAAGTTAGCAATGTCAGATTTCATTCCCTCCCAATAATAAAGTCGCTTCATATCCAAGTACATTTTACTACTACCGGGATGAATGGTAAATTTAGAACGATGTGAATCTTCTAAAATATCTTTACGAAGATCACTAACATTAGATACGATAATCTACAAAATTTTCGAATACCTCCATAAGAATCAATATCAAAGTCTTTCAAACTATCAACATCAATTTTATCCCTAAAATTTTGGCCAAGAAGAGCCAACTTGGGATCTAGCTTTTGAGCTTCAAGAATGCGGTCTAAAAGAGAAGGATGAGCCTCAAGGCTGCACAAGACAAGAGATGAACATAAATCGGAAACACGATCTCGAATCTCACAAGTGGATAAAATTCCGAGATCGTTCCATTCGAATGTCATCATAGAAACAACCGCTTGTTGCTTGCGACTAAGGGCATCCGCAACACGATTTCCCTTTCCGGGGGTATAAAGAATATCAAGATCATAAGGGGCAAGGAACTCGATCCAACATTGCTGACGCAAATTATGTTCCTTTTGAGAAAATAGATACTTCAAGGATTTATGATCACTGTAAAGAATAAATTTTTCTCCCAAAAGATAATGACGCTAAATATGAAGGGCGAAAACAATAGCCGCGAGCTCTAAATCATGAGTGGCATATCTAGTCTTGGCTGGCTTCAATTTCCTAGAAGCATAAGCAATAACACGTTCTCTGTGCATAAGAATGGAGCCCAAACCAACGCGACTAGCATCGGTATAAACAACAAAATCTTGATTCCCCTCGGGAATAACAAGAATAGGAGCATCGGAAAGAGTTCTTTTAATTTCTGAAAAGAAGCTTCACATTTGTCCGACCAAATGTATTTAACACCTTTCTTTGTCAAACTAGTAAGAGGCACGGAAATTTTGGAAAAGTCCTTTATGAAACGGCGGTAATAACCGGCCAATCCAAGAAAACTATGAATTTCCGTCACACTCTCCGGTCTCTTCCAATTTTTAATCGCTTCAATCATTGAAGGATCCACGGAAATTCCGGATTCTGAAATAATATGACCGAGCAACTTCACACGAGATTGCCAAAAGTGGCATTTAGAAAATTTTGCTTTTAATTGATTGCTCCTAAGAGTTTCCAATACAATTCGAAGATATTTTTCATGCTCCTCCTCGGTTTTAGAATACACAAGAATATCATCGATAAAGATGAGAACAAACCGATCAAGGAAGTCTTTGGAAACTCTATTTATAAGGTCAACGAAATAAGCTGGAGCATTCGTTAAACCAAACGGCATAACAAGCCATTCTTAAGATCCATAACGAGTACGGAATGACGTCAAAGGAATGCTATCCTCTGCAATATGAAGCTGATGGTAACCGGTAGCTAAGTCTAATTGTGAGAAGACTCTTGCACCACTAGTTGATCGAATAAATCATCAATCCGAGGTAAAGTATATTTATTCTTGATAGTAAGATCATTAAGCTTGCGGTAATCAATGCAAAGCCTAAGTGTACCATCAGATTTCTTCACGAAAATAGCTGAACCTCCCCAAGGCGAGGAATTAGAGCGAATAAATTTCTTCGTCTCCAATTCGGGTAATTGTTGCACATCTCCTCATTTTCTCTATTGCACATACGATAAGGAGGGCGAGTGATAGGTTGAGCTCCAAGGATGAGATTAATTTTGAACTCAATTGCTCGCTTAGGTGGTAATCCTAAAACGGGCTCAAATATGTCGGAAAATTCACGAACAACGTGAATAAGAGAAATGACATCTTCCTCATCATCATCATCATCATCATGAGGATTTAAAGAATATAAAGATGCTGCCAAGCTGGAATCCGAATCTTTAAGGTCAATAGAAATCTTCTTAACAGATTGAGGACGTCGAAGATGAATAGTCCGCTCAGGACATAGGATTTGAGCTTCATAATAGTTAAGCCATTCCATTCCCAAAATCATTCCGAAGCCAAGGTAACGCATAACATGCAAATCGGCACGGAAAGAGTAATCACACAAAATAATTTCGACATCTTTACACAATAAACTGATTGTTGCGGATCCACCAACCGGATTCGCAATTCTCAAAGAAGTCATTAAAGCAACAACACTTAAAGAAAAAGTATCAACAAGTTCTTTCAATATAAAAGAATGGGACGCACCCGTATCAAAAAGAACTCGAATGGGTTGATCACGAAATAAAATAATGCCATCAAGGATAGAATAAAAAATACCTTGACCACGAGAAGTGTTACTAGGAGTTTACACCACATTAAGCTTTCCCTCCTTCCTGCCTTGAAGTTTTGGACATGAGGATATATAATGGTACGGGCTTTTGCAATAGCGACAAGCACGGGACTTTGAACACTTATTCGCATAATGGTCCTTAGAACCACAGTTGTAGCATTGCCCACCACTTGAGGAAGAAGTCTTAGTTGCCGGAAAGGCTTGCTTCCCTTTCTTATTGTTAAGATAAGGACCTTTGAACTTATTAGGCCTTTTCTATTGGTGAAGTTCGGTTTAGCATTCCCAACCTCAACATCACTTACTCTATTAGCCTCTTCAAGTCGAAGAGCGATATCAACGAGTTGATCAAAAGAAACTTCTAATTTTAGAAGTAATGGCTTCTTGAGATTTTTGTTCAAGCCATAGACAAATCTTTGGTTCTTCTTCAATGGGGTGTGTATGTATTCGACCCCGTATTTAGAAAGTGACTCGAAGGATGCGACATAATCTGCCACGGAAGATTCACCTTGAACAAGGTCTATGAAACGACGAGCCAATGTCACCTTCTCAGCTTCTGGCACAAATTTTAACTCGAGTCGTTCCCGGAATTTCTCCCAAGTAAGATCCGCTTCAATTATTTCAGAAATCAGAAGCTCGTACCAGTCTAATGCTCTTTCTTGGAGCATACTAGAGGCCACCTGAACTCGATGAAGATCAATAATATTCATGGGAGAAAAGACTCGATCGCATGTTTTAGCCAAGCCTGGACTTCAATAATGGTTTCAGAACCTTTGAATGGCTTCACACTCAAATTGGTATAATCATTGCACAAACGTGCAAATCCAGACTTAGGGTGAGTAGACTCCGGATTAGAACCGGCTGCTTGAGCATTCTTTACTAGATCAAGAAGCTGCTGACAGACATAAATACTCCATACTAGGGAGTAGCACTAGATTGACCAGCGGTGGGATGACCAGGTCTAACCATTTCTCTTCATTAAGAAAGAAAGAAGAAGAAGAAAAAGGTTATTCACAAAATGAATATTAAGCAATAATGATTGATAAAATAAGGAATCACAAAATAAAATAGGATAGGACGGTTCGAAGATCCGAGTAAAATCCTAAGGCACGACTCCTAAGATGGACTTAGGATGACGATCCTTGTTAAATTATTCTACATTGTTCCAAAGTTTGGCTCTGATACCAAGCTGTGACGCCCCACCTCTATACCCACTCTAGCCAAGGACACTACGGGGTAATGCCGCCAACTAGCGCGGAGAATAAGGCGGTTGAGAAACGACCATCCGTGTAATTGCTTTGTGCGAGTATCGATATGCCAGATAAAAGTATAACTTTTCATCTCGAAAGGAAAATCCTACATATCGATGCAAATTCAAAGCTACTACACAGTGGCTATAATATCTTCGGAAACAAATATAGAAATAAGCATAACATAAATCAGTCACAAAAGTTCATATCACAAAGGCGGAAATAGATATGAATATTACACATGAAAGTGTACATCAGAGTAGTGGTCAAACAAGATCCACTATGTCACAAAAGAATAGTTACAAGTGATAGACAAAAGAATATGTATACATCAAGGAGTCTATGTTTCAAAGGTATACAACAAAAACTACTAATCTAAGTAGTTAACCAAAAGTCAGGATGATAATCCCAAAAGTGAAGCCAAGCAGAAGCACCTGTAACATCTCGGTCTGACCCAAGTATTATTTATAAGAAAATAATTAACGGATCAGTCTAACTATAAATATCAAATGAAACGATATAGAATAAGAGATATGACAAAAACGTATAATAACCGAAACGCCATACTGTGATAAGCATGTAACTGAAAATCGATAAGAGATTAGTCAATATCATAAGAATCTTCTCAAAGATAAAAAGGATTGTCATACTCTTTATTTCATTTAACAAACCATAAATATTGACAATTATATCAATGCCAATCACAAAATTTAATGACACATAAATTCACCAATGCACAAATATTGATAGAACTTATAATTGAAACCACAAAAATTGCTGAAACACAAATTCTAGAAATCGTCAATAGAAATCTAGAAATCACAAAAAGGGGGGGAGGCCTATCACAAAACGGGAGCATGAAAACTCACCAACACGTGTATCACAAAATGGAACGCTATTCCATGGTTACTAACCATTAATTTTGAGCCGAAGCTCCACAAAACGGTCCGAAGACCATGGGTCGCTACCCCACCAAATTGAGCCGAAGCTCCACAGAAGCGGGGTTTAGTCTCCCTCGTAGTCAAAGAGACATCGCACATTACTAGTCTAAATCACAAAAAATGATCATCATCGATCATGAAGAAGTGTCAATTACACTAAGCTAGTAAATATACGAGCTTAGCTTCATGTCCCATAACGACTAGCTTAACTTAAATATTTACGAACAAATTGTAGATTTCCACTCGAAAATTGTCACAAGAGATTTAATCGAATAAGTCCAAGAATTAACCGACGAAGTAAACGCAAGCGTTTCATACCACTTGTTTTACTAAGTCGTTTAATTAGATTTCTCATACGAGTGAGGTAAAGGTTTGTGTATACTAGTAGATTGGAAAACGGTTTGAGAAAACGAGCTTTGTAATAAAATAGTGTTGAAATCAATTTGAAGAAAGAGTTTTGATATTTACTACTAGTATTAAAACCTTTATATTTTTAAAGAGACAAATCACAAAAATGATTGTAGGAACAATCAATCATCAAAATTCACATCGAAGACGTGAATCAAATCCAAAGAAACCGATACTGAATCCATCAAAGTGGATATACCAAAAAATTCCTAAAATAGAAGTTATCCAAGTCAACAAAGGTGATAACAACTAATCGGAGAAGAAGAATCGATTAAAGATTTGAAAACAAAGAAAATTGAGCATAAATAGGCAAAACAGGCAAAACTGGAGCAGGTCAGTCGACTAAACTCCATGAGTCGGTCGACTGAACACAGATCTGAAAAATTCTTGGGCTTCAGCTCAGTCGACTGACTCAGGGACATTGGTCGACTGAACCCCAATTCCTACATTTCTTATCCAATTTCAAATGATGCTCAAACTACCTCAATTTGCAACTGGACAAGCACGGACGCTGAGGGTTTACGCCCGTCGGCTACCCGGTCCTATAAGCTCTTCGATTCATCACCAAAAACAAGAGCAAACAACAAAGTTAGGATTTTTAAAGAATTGTACTCAAAACACCCAAAAATTGGAATATTCTCCAATTCAGTCCAAACTAAAAGCAAATGCACATAAATAAGTGTTAGGAATTCATACTCAACAATCAAAGATAGATATAGGCATAGATGTGTGATACAAATCTCACCTTTAAACCCAAAACAAATGGAGAAGAAGCTATAGAGCAATGGCAAGGACAATCACTCTTCAATTCCAACCTAAAGAGCTTGAATCTAAGCTAAAAAGAGCAACATTTCCTATGTTAGGTTTAGGAATTTCTGAAATTGATAAGAGAATGAGTGGGAGAAGAAGAAGAGGAGGCTTACCAAAGCTTCTTCTATTGATTTGGAGCTAGAACTTGATTTGTAGATGGAAACTAGGGCTTGGAGTTTTAACCCCATTCCTCTCTCCATTGTTGCTAAAGCTTGAGTATTAGGAAATAGAAAGGAAGTAATGAACAGAAGAGGGGTGAAGTTTGGGTCTAATGTGCTGAAACAAAAACCAAAGCCCTAAGTGAAAAAGTAGTAAAATTCTTCTATCTCCAAACATATCGAAGTTTATACTCAAAAGGATCGCAAACGTCATTTTGAACTCAATGGGGGTGGTCTCGAGTCCTAATTTGACTGTTTGCAAAAAGTAGCTTTTCGGACTATAATTCGACTAAAGATGAAATATTTAAATAAAATATTTAAATACTCAATCGTAAAATATGCGGGTTGTTACACTGTATAAAATTTTCTAACCTAGGTCAAGTGATACGAATATGTATCATTTCAATCCGTAATTTAAAAAGAAAAATCCGGGTTCTATCATTTCAAACCCGCAATCCCAAGTAAAATAAATGCAACAAAACTCATTTGAGCCTATCATTTCAGCCCATAGTGATAGGGAACTTGCAGTGTGAGATACAGTATATAAAATGAATAGTATATCATATAAATACATATTAGATGATGCAACAAATATATAAACATCATTTAACATCATATAACATATCAGAGGCATGTACGAATGACATATCAATTTATACATATGCACTTATCATTATTCCACAATAATATATGTACATATGTCTAGAGTGATAAAACTCACCTTTTAAAAGCTAGAATCAAATTCACAATACACAATTGAAACTCGCAAAGCACGACAAGGCACGACCAAACTTTTGAGTAGATGGAGAGTCAAGATCCATATCTTGTATATAAAAAATACACAAATCATAAGAATAAGATTCAACACAACAAAAGATGGATTAAACTATGCAATTACGAATCAAAGAACATAACCTTGCTTTCAACCACCAAGTGGGCTTGGCCATGGTCTAATAGTGAGGAGGAGGTGATGTTGTGGTGGTGGAGGTCGATCTATGCATGGAGAAAACAAAAAAGAAAAAGAGAAAAAAAAGAAAGTGGAAAAAGAAGAGAGAAGAAAGTCATAGCTTTCTTTGATTTTTTTTCACGCAGATGCTAATGAGATGGAAAGTTTTTAACGTGAATAAGAAAAGGAAGCGGCTAGGGTTTGTGGGAAAAAGAACGGTTAGAGATATAGGGTCTAGAAAACGAAAGGCTAGCAAATTAAAAGGCACAATTTAAGGAGAAGGAATCTTGAATATTTTTATTGTTTGCATGCAAATGACAAATGAAGCGAGTGGAAAGTTTCTCACAGATTAAAGAAAATAAAATGCATAGCTAGAAGGTAATTAAGGAGGTAGGAAATAAAAAGGCAAGAAATAAAGAGGCTAGTGAATGAATGAGATTTATTTCCTATTAAATAAAAAGAAACAATGGAACAAAATGTGGTGAATTACTTACCTTTTCATGTGAATTGATAGGGTATGAATGGCTAAAGTTTTAGGTAGGCACGGCTAGAAATTAATTAAGGAGGTAGGAAATAAAAGATAGGGAAATAAAGAGGTAGGAAATAAAACAAATGTAACGTATGCCAATTAAAGCAAAGTAACGTACGCCTAATTAATTTGTTTCTTTGCCATTAAAATAGATAAATCAATCAAAAATCAAATAAATAAAATCTAAGTTTATACAATTAAAATAAAAATTAAAGAACAAACATAGGGAAATAAAATGAGATATGTTTGAGGAGTTTTGTACGTGAATGATAAAAGGAAATACATGGCTATATAAGAAAAAAATAAGCTAAGGAGTTATGAATACTAGGGAAACAGAAAGACATAAGTTAAGGAGGAAGAAACGTACAATATATTTTATTTTTAAATGCAAATGAAAAAAATGAGAAATGGGAAATAATTTTTTGTACGTGAATTTTCAACTTGATATGCAAGGCTATGAGTAGAGTAATTCATGGCTCGAATGAGGAGGAAACGGCTAGAAAATAATAAAGGCCATGCAAATGAAAAGGCAAGAGTTTTAAACAATGAAACGTATGCCTCTTAAATTTCTCCAAGCCATTTATTTGCATACATTTCTGTCTAGAAATGAAACGCGAAGTAAATGTGTACGTGAATTATGAAGTGGAGTGGATGGCAAGAAAATATTTGAACGGTTAAAGAGGAGTAAATGATAGGAAAACAAAAAGGCTAGGAAATAAAAGGTAAGAAATACCGAGAAAGAAACATACATACATACATAAATACATACATAGATATATTATTTTTAAATGCAATTTAAAAAAAAAGAGGATATTTTGAGATGTTTGTACGTGATTAATAAGAGCAATTCACGGCTATGAATGGTAAATGTCTAGGGTAAGTAATAAAGAGGGTAGGTAAATAAAAAGGCAAGCATTAACGAAATGTAACGCATGTCTCCTTGATTTCTTCCAAGCCTTTTGTGAAAAGACATACACACAAGTAAAATCCAATAAATAAAGTTTAGATAAATAATATAGAAAAGTAAAATAAAATAACATAGAAAATAAAAATATAGAAATGAACATAGAAAAATAGAAATAGAAATATAGAAAATAACTGCGTGTAAAACGCTGTAATTTATCTAATTTAAAAAGTATAACTCAGAATTTAATGAAACGAAAAGCAGAACATATATCATAAATAGATTCTGCTTCAAAGAAAAAGATTAAAATTTCAAATTTGAAATTTTTTTAAATTTAAACTGAAAATTCAAATTTTGACCAAAATATAAAATTTTCAAAAATTGTTTATTCATTGCATTTGAAAAATAAATTACAAACAAATTCCAAACTTACATTTGAAAAATTCTAAAAATTCACTTTTATTAAGTCCATTACTACTCTACAAACCTAAATAACCATTCATTCCTTAATATACTCCAATTTAACAACTTCTAAACATTGTATTACATTTCACACTAATGTAACATTTCTTTATATTTATTAAAAATTGACTTCTCTCATTTCAATTTAATAGACCAAATAAACATGTAACACATAATAATTGTCACTGTTTACTTTTAACTACATTTATAAGTTTATTGCCTGCAGACCAAAGTTACAATTACTTACTAGACCATGGTCTTGCTCAATTTCCATTTATTATATTATACCTCATTCATAGAATCAACATTTACATTATTTCAACATTCCCATTCATTATATTATACCTCATTCATAAATCTCCTTCAATCTATCAAAAATTTAGCTTTAATTACTTTTTTTTATTACCATTCAAATTAGTTATTACATCCACATTAAATAACCAATTTCTATTTCTTTTAATATTTTAATTACATAATCTTATTAAATCAACTATTTTTAATAACCAAAATTTACGGATTGTTACATAAACACAATTTAATCATTAAATTAAATTTGTAAATTAATAATCTCATTCATATTACAAGTGTTTATTTACCTCAATAAGTGGCATAAATCTCCTTCTTAAATTGTAATAAATAATTTATATAAATTTTGCATAAGAAAAATCAGGCTGACCTTTTATTCTTCATTCTTTATTCAGAACTTCTTTCTTATGTATTCAATAATCTGTAAAACAAAAGACAGAACCAAAATTGACTCAAAATCAAAACCACAAAACAAATCTGTTTTCAAAATTCTTCAATCATGGAAATAAATTCAAAAAAGTAAAAGCTTTCAACCTGGAAAAATGAAAAAAAAATTGGAAGTTTCAAACCTGGAAGCAAAAAGGAAATGAAATGTAACAACCCACATATTTATCGATTTTATATTTAAATATTTTATTTAAATATTTTATCGTTCGTCGGATTTTGGTCCGAAAAGCTACTTTTTGCAAACAGTCGAATTAGGACTCGAGACCACCCTCATTGAGTTCAAAGTGATGTTTGCGACCTTTTTGAGTATAAGCTTCGATATGTTTGGAGAAAGTTGATTTTTGCTACTTTTTCCCGCTTATGACTTTGGTTTGGACTGCACCCTTATTAGCTCAGCCCAACCCCCCTTCTCTTCATAACTTCTCCTCTTTGCTTAAACATTCAAGCTTCATCAAAAATGGGGGAAGAGAAAAAGAATTAGGAAATCCTAAGCTCTAGTTTCCATTAGCAAATCCATCTTCTTGCTCCAAACTCAAGTGAACCCATTGGTAAGCATCTCCTTATTCTTCTCCAACTCTTTCTCTCTTTGATTTCAGAAAATTCCTAAACCTAATTTAGGAAATGTTTCTCTTTTAAGCTTAGATTCAAGCTTCTAGGTTGAGATTGAAGAGGGATTGATCTTAGCTTGTTCTTAAAGCTTCTCCTTCATTTATTTGGGTTCAAAGGTGAGATTTTTATCTCACATCTTTGTCTATAATTATCTTCGATTGTTAGGTATGAATTCCTAACACTTATTCATGTGCAATTATTTTGGTTTGGATTGATTTCGTGTATATTCCGATTTTTGGTGTTTTCGTCTAATTTATGAAAATCCTATTATGGATATTTGGACATTGATATTTGAGGCGTATCGAAGAGCCGTTTAGGCTGGGTTGTCGTTCGAAGTAATTCCTTAGTCATCGCCATTTGCTCGTTCGATCGTTTCCGATATTCGTTTGGCCATTTTTGGCCTAGGTTTAGGGAATGCCCTGAACCCCTGATTCAGACGTCTGAAACGTAATATTCAGACGTCTGAATATTGTTCTGGGAAGATTTCTATTCCCAGATTCAGACGTCTGAATATATGTAACGCCCCACCCCAAGACCCACCTTAGTAAAGAGAATTAACGAGTGATTCCGTCTACTAAAGCGGAGAATAGGGCTGGTTAAGGGTGACCATCTATAACTTTGTCTTAAACATCTACTGAATACGTCGATAAATGCATTATGATTTTTCTTTTCTATCTCAATGGATCGACATACATAGTAAATGCTTAATCCAAAATTATAGGTGGCTAATGGATTTATCAGAACAAAATACAATAACTATATGTAAAGCACATCACAGAACAGTAATAAACATCATATATATACATATACACCGATACATGTTTAGTACAATACAATATGAATACAATAAAGGTGGTATTCGACTACACTATATTCATCGAATCAAATATAAATACATCAGAGTCAAGCGAAAAGGAATATAAACTAAACAAAAGTTCTAGGCTGATATCCAAGCAGATGCATCAAAGCAAAGTCCCATAACTGATAGCTAACCTGAAACAACTCGGTCTGACCCGAGTACAAAGTACACGGGTCAGTCTAGCTAAAATAATCAGTTAATGAGGATAGATGACAATATGAAGCATAAGATACAAAGTGATAATTCTTTTCGAATGAGAAGAGGCAACAGAAAGAATACAACTCATGCCTTAAGTGAAATAATTTCACTTAAGTATACAATGACCTCAAAAGAGGTAAGTTCAATAATAATACTCAAATAATATAAACATTCGCCTCATATCATCGGCGACATCACAAAATGTCTATATGGTTTCCATGAACCATATCTCCTCAAAAGGTGAAACATTAATATAAAATCTCGCCAAAAAGGAAAACATAAGATATTCTCAAGTAGGATGATCCAAAACTCAAATATAAAAGAATCTCCAAACTCAATTATACCTCGTCTCATCGGTATAAATGTATATAAATCTCAATCTCAACTCGCCAAAATGGAAAAACACAGAATATCCTATAAAATCCTGAAATTATCTAAACTCATAACTCAAGGAACTCGATAAGAGTTCAAAACATCCTAATTGAAATCACCATATATATAACATCTCATATAGCACCAGGCTATCAATGTAATAAAACATCCTAAAAAGGTGTGATCACAATAAAACAGAAAACTCAGAAAATCCGGATTGGCCAAATCCCAATTATAATGCCGCAGCAATGCTGCATGTGCTAAACTCAGATGGCCGAAGCCTTAGACAAGGTCGCTAACACCTCCCAAAGCAGTTCGTCCTCATGACAAGGTCGCTGACACCTCTTCAAGCCATTTTGTCAGCCCTAACAAGGTCGCTAACACCTCCCAAAGCAGTTCGTCCTCATGGCAAGGTCGCTGACACCTCTTCAAGCCGTTTTGTCAGCCCTAACAAGGTCGCTAACACCTTCCAAAGCAGTTCGTCCTCATGACAAGGTCGCTGACACCTCTTCAAGCAGTTCCGTTAGGTAAACATCGTGAATGTGTCACAAACTCACGGATAGGAACCCGAAAAGTGTTAACGTGTGTCCCATACCACACATTCGCACTTAGCGGTTTACTAGCCATTAGTCGATGCCACACTAGAAACATCATAAAACTCAGAAATTTATATCTCGCCTAGTCTCATTGACGAGTGACAAAGAGCCACCATACTTGTCTCATCTCATCGACAAGCATTAAATGACATCGTAACTTGTCTCATCTCATCGACAAGTGAAAATATCATGATGGTTTCTCATGAACCATAAATCTCAAAATATGAAATCATAAACTCAAGACTTGCCTTATATCATTGGCAAGTAAATAAGACATCTTGATGGATCTCATCGACAATACTCCTATATAGGAGATCTCAAACCATAGTGTTTGCAAAATATTGGCCATCTTAAATAATTCCAATACATAGGAATTACAAAAATCAAAATATGCCATAAAATGGCAAAACATCTCAGAATCAATATTCTCAAATAGCTTCGATCGTACAAGTCCAAAATTAACCGAAATAGTAAACGCACATGTCCCATACCACGTGTTTTACTAAATCGTTTAATTCTCTTTCTCATACGTTCGAATAATGTAAAAGTAATTAAAATAAATAAAAATTTATTATAAAACATTTTACTTGAGAAAACGGTGTTATAAAACAAATTTTAGAAATTTATCTAAAAGATTTTGAGGGAAAACACATCATTAAAAAGGATTTTAATAATTTTAAAAGCCTTAAAAATAAAGAATAATTGTTTAAAAACCTCTAAAAATGTATAAAAACATTTCTTACTCCAACCATGATGTTAGGAGATTTTCTGGAATTTATTCGGATTTTTAAAACTCAAGAAAACATCAATTTGCAATTTAATCGGCTTAAACCGATGTTCAAATTTAAATTGAATTCAAATTAATTTAAATTCAAATCTTATCCTAACATGATTAGTCCATTGCTGGAAAAAAATGATCAAATATTAGCATCAAATTTCATAAATAAATAAAAAAGTTGCAAAAGAATGCATATGAAATTGCCGAAATCGGACAAATATATAAATATTGTGGCTGTCAATGACAGGCCAGCAGTAAAAACATCAATTTTCCACCATGTAAACAACAAAATCATACAAAATTTAATACATAAAAGTTGTAGCATATTTCCTAGGGATTCGAGAACATCTTGAATTTCATGATTCCGATCAGTAACGTGAAAGTTATGATCGAAATACTACCAAAACAAAAAAAAAATTATGTGCCATGGCTATCAGCACAGGCCAGCGATGAAAAGGTCAATTTTTCACTACGTAGACTTCAAAATAATTCAAAACTGAAAACATCAAAGTTGTGGCATATTTCACAAGAATTCCAGAACATCTAAAATTTCTAAATTCCGATTTGAAACAAGAAAGTTATGATTAAATTACTAAACAAAACATCAAACTCAGCCTGAACTTATGCATTTACGGGATAGTGATAAACAATTGCAATTTTAGCACAGATAACATCTAAATCGGGCAAAATGAATGAAACAAAAGTTGTATCTTAATTTCTAAGCTTTCCGGAATGACCAAGATCATCAAAATCAGTTAAGAAACGAAGCAGTTATGGTCAAATTCGTTTCGGCTTCAATGAGAGAGCAAATATTGGTTTTGCTCTCGGGTTAGCAGTAGAAAAATCAAATTTAGACATAGCTAACCTCAAAATTACAGAAAACATGAAACATAAAAGTTGTTCCCTATAAATATACCCTTCAACTGGAAAAGTTTCACTCAATTCCGATTTATCGTTCAAAAGTTATAGCGATTTTAAGATCAGATTTCAACAAACAGAATTGCACAGGGCAGAGCTGTGTACATCAGTTTCAAACTAAATTTCGACCCTATAAACAATAGAATCTCAAAAAGTAATTAAAAGGGAAGTTGTAGATAGAGTTTTCTTTCAACTGCAGAAAGATTGAGCTGATTCGGGTAAATTTGCATTAAGATATTGTTGTTTTACTGCAGCAATTTTTCACAAATATTTTTTAGCAAACCACAATAAACTTGAAAGCAATTCAATCGACATCCCATCCAATTAATTCAAATAGAAACTAAAAATTTTCGTAGATTAAAGCTAGTGGTGTGAGTGATTAACTCACCTTGTTGTAGGAATGCAAAAACTCGAACTAATGTTGAAAGCTTGGAGCATTTGCTTGAGTTTTAGCTTCTATAGCCTATAAACAACACTACAACAACATGTAAGCAAGAAAACCCTATTACTAACAATCTACCTATTGCAAAAATTCAAATTTGATGAAATAGAATAAGTTTTGGAGTTGATTACCTGAGAAATATAGCTTTAGATTGATTTATTTCAGCAAACACTTGGATTAATTGGAGATTTGAAGCCTAGGATTTGAAAGAGGAATAACCTTTTCTTTTCTTTTTGTTTTCTGGTTACAGTAAAATGAACGTACAAAAAAATGAAAGAGGAGAGAAGGATGGTTTCTCTTCTCTTAACAGGCTAAGTCAACATGGGCTATGACCCAAACAATTAAATTTAGCCCAAGTAAATTTAATTTAGCACTAAATTTAACCTAACACTTTCATATTTACATAATACAACATATGTGTATTTACATGATTTCATCTCTACAATTTGTACAAACATTATTTTGTGTTTCATAAACATTTTTTTTTACAACAAATAAAAAGATAATTTAGCTATAAAAATATTTCTCGTTATAAAAACTCTTATTTTGCTTAAATACACAATTACACAATAATTCATATAAAACTCTATTTTTAACTCCAAAAATTACATAAAAATTATTTTCTTGTGCAATAAAATATAACAAACCATTTTTTTCAACATTTTACAACCAAAAATTTATTTCTAAACCAAATTTTCCATTTTTAATTATAATATACCACTTATTAAATGAAATGCTTCTTTTAAAAATATATAAAAGAAATATTTGGCAATAATTATCAAAATTATTGCATTTCTTATATTAAAATCATGATTAGCTCATTTTTAACTTAATTAACCAAGTAAAGTTTCAAAATTTTATTTTTCACCTTTATTCCCTAAAATCCATTGTTTATTCCAAATGAATAATTTAAATCACTAATTTATTTTTAGTTCACAATACTAAATTATAACTACCATTATAATTCAATATTTACAGGTAATCGCCAAAACTAGGGTTGTTACAATATATGGTTTCAGACGTCTGAATTGGTTCATTTGGAAACAGAAAGGAAATAGGCTAAAAAGTGCCTATTTCAAACGTCTGGATTCAGACGTCTGAATTCTGTCTTTGGAAAATATTTATTTTCCAGATTCAGACGTCTGAATCCTTGATTTCAGACGTCTGAATCAGCACTATTTTGCCTATTTGCCTTTGCTTGAGAATTCCAATTTAAATCGATTCGTGATGATCCTATTTGTTGTTATCATTTATTATGACTTTGATGACTCCCTTTTAGGGATTTTTGAATATCCACTTCGATGGATTCTTTATCGGTTTCTTTGGATTTTATTCACGTCTTCGAATGTGAATTTTAGTGATTGATTGTTCGTACAATCTTCTTTGTGATTTGTCACTTTAAAAATATAAAACTTTCAATACTGGTAGTAAATATCAAAACTCTTTCATCACAACGATTTCAACTCTATTTTCAATAACAAAGATCTTTTCTTAAACCGTTTTCCAATCAATTAGTATATACAAACCTTTACCTCACTCGTATGAGAAATCTAATTAAACGGCTTAATAAAACAAGTGGTATGACACGCTTGTGTTTACTTCGTCGGTTAATTCTTGGACTTATTCGATTGAATCTCTTGTGACAATTTTCTAGTGGAGATCTACAATTTTTTCGCAAATATTTAAGTTAAGCTAGTGGTTATGGGACATGATGCTAAACTCATATATTTACTAGCTTATTGTAATTGACACTTCTTGATGATCGATGATGATCATTTTATGGTTTAGACTAGTAATATGCGATGTCTCATTGTCTATGTGGAGGACTGTTCCTCATTTTATTGAGCTTCGCCTCATTTCTTGCATGGGTCGTACCTATCTAGGTGCGTCGATGTTTGTTTATACATGGGTCGTACCTATATAGGTGCGTCGATGTTTATTTATGCATGGGGTGTACCGTTCTAGGTGCATCGATGTTTATTTACTTCGTGGAGCAATCAGCTCAATAAGTTGGGACATGGGGCGTATCTTTCTAGTTGCGTCGATGTTCGTCTATGCATGGGGCGTATCTTTCTAGGTGCGTCGATGTTCGACTTTGCATGGGGTGTATCTTTCTAGGTGCATCAGTGTTAGACATTACATGGGGTGTATCTTTCTAGGTGCATCGATGTTTATTTAAGCATGGGATGTATCTTTCTAGGTGCATCGATGTTTATTTATGCATGGGGCGTATCTTTCTAGGTGCTTCGATGCTAGAGCATGGGGCTTATCTTTCTAGGTGCGTTGATGTTCGACTGTGCATGGGGTGTGTCTTTCTAGGTGCGTCGATGTCCAGTTTATGGGATTAGCCATCCTTTTTCTTGTGATTTCTGGATTTCGTGTGTTGAATTATGGAATTTATGTTTCACCAACTTTTACGATTGGCATTGATATATATGTCATTTATTGTGGCTTGGTGAATGAAATTAGGAGTATGACATTCCTTTTTATCTTTGTGAAGATCTTTGCGATATTGATTAATCTCTTATTGATTTTTCAATTACTTATTTATCACAGCTTGGCATTGTGATTATTATGGGTTTAGTCATATCTCTTATTATATATCATTTCATCTGATATTTATAGCTAGACTGATCCGTTTATTATTTTCTTATTAAATAATACTCGGGTCAGACTGAGATATTACAGGTGCTTCCTCATGGCTTCCTATCTGGAACCATCTTCTGACTTTTGGCTAACTACTTTAGTTTAGTAGTTTTTGTTGTATACATTTGAGATACAGACTCTATGATGTATACTTATTCTTTTGTCTAGCACTTGTATCTATTTTTTTTGATATTGTGGATCTTGTTTGACCACTACTCTGATGTACACTTTCATGTGTTATATTCATATCTATTTCCGCCTTTGTGATATGAATTGTCTGTGACTGATTTATGTTATGTTAATTTCTATATTTGTTTCTGAAGATATTATAGCCACTATGTAGTAGCTTTGAGTTTGTGTTGGTATGTCGGATTTCCCTCTTGATAAGAAATGCATGTTATACTATCTGACATATCGATGCTCGCGCAAAACAATTACACGGATGGTCGCTCCTCAACAGCCTTATTCTCCGTGCTAGTTGACAGCATTCACCGTAATGTTCTTGGCTAGCGTGGGTATAGAGGTGGGGCGTCACATGAAAATCTAGGAAAACAGAAATAAAATCAAAACAAGATGAACAAAAAATCTGTAAATGGCTTTATGTTTTCAAGCTTTCAAAACCTGAGATCAAAGCAAAGATCAAACCAAATATCAAGCTTTCAAGAACAAATCAAAAATCTATTTCAAGCTAAAGTTAAGCAAATTCAAGGAGCAACGTTTCAGCTCAAAATCACTAAAGTATAGAACAAAGTTTTCAGGATTCAAAATTTTCAGTTCCAAGCTTTCAGTCCTCTGTTCTTCCAAAATTTCAGGTGAGCAGACCCTTGCATTTATATTTATATCTGATGATTATGATATATACTTGAATGTGGTTGTGAAAAGTGGTTGTATATGCCTGCCTGTGATATATATATATATATATATATATATATATATATATCTATGTATGTATGTATGTATGTATGTATGTATGTATGTATGTATGTATGTATGTAGATAAGTTGCTTATGTTTGTACACAAAATTTTTGCTTTGTTCTAGGTTTTAGAAAATTTCAAAACAAGATTCAAAACTCGAAATCTGTTCCACCATTCCTTTATAAGATGAAATATTTGAAGGAAATAGGTTTGAATGATCAAGATTTAAATTTTAAAAATAATTATAAGTAGAAATATTAATGGAATATTTAGTAATTTGAATATTACAGTGATGATCAGCATGAAGCATAAATTGAATGATCTAATTTTCGAGTTTTGATTTTGTGAATGAATTTGCATTTCAAATTGATGAATTTTAATAAAAATTTCAAGAATTTTTGATTATTAATTCATGAGAAAATGTTAGTTGGTTGGAAATTGGTCGTGAAGCAAATTCCGGCGAATGCAGGGTTCTTAGATGACGGGTTAATGTCAGAGGGAGTTGTGATGATAACAAACATAGGAAAAATAATAGGAGGTGCTAAAGATGGCTGTGGCGGCAGGAGTTCGTTGGTTTAGGGCTTCAATACCAGTTTTGGGTTGTAGTGTTCTCGTGGTAGTTGCATCGCCAATAGGAGATCAGAGGTGACTGATCCAAGGGAATCATTGCGTGAAGGTGTGACACGACTTTGGGATGACTGGCGAGGGTTCAGATGGATGGAATTGGCAACACAAGGGGGATCTAGTTGATCAGGTTAGGTGTGTGGTTACTCGATTGTTCAATTTCAATGTCCGGCCGAGTTCGTCAATTTCGGGTAGGTTCTCGGGATGTCCCTCCAGAGGCGTACCCATGTGGCAGTAGGAAGTTCCTTAGCCCGACCATTTGTTGGAAATCCAATCTTCAATACGCGCCTTGTACGGTTTTAGTTGTATAACCTGCCATTTACTTGGTGTCGCCCCACTGTTTAGATGGTAGCCATAGTAGGCATACAATAATGGTTGTACGCTGGCTAAGATTAGCATTGTACTTTCGAAAGGTTTCCTACACTATGCACTAATAATAATATCAAATGGATTTCACATATTAAGCATGTTTGACTATCATAAGGAGAAATCTCCTCCAATTATGTGTTTGCATTGTGTGTGCGGCGGGAGGCCTTATGGTAGTTTCATTTTCCAAAAAGCATTGCGGATTTCTTTTGAAATATTTTGTTTTGCTTTTGATATAGATAAACTATTTTTGTTTGCTCATACCTGTCCCATGACTGACCCAGAGTTTGTTGTTCCCTTCCTAAACTCTAGGTTCCCATAGTTTTCCACACAACCAGTCTAGAGTTGGATTTTTTAGATAGTCGAAACAAATCGGTGTAGATTCGATAGCATTCAATCTCTGGATGTTGGCAATCACATTTGGATCGTGTTACTTCACTTCAGTTATAACGATCGCGATTCTTCGACGCTCGAAAACCGACATCAATACGTACATTGTATCTACTGCCGAGCAATCGAATGCCGAAAAACCAAAATGTTATGGTTAAAGAAGAAGAAAAAGATAGAAGAAGAGAGAGAAAGATAGAACAGAACAGAAAGAAACAACAAAACAATATCAGAATCTTACAATCGCAGCTGAACAACATATAATAGATAAATGAATAATCCTTAAACAAAGAACTATATCAGTTATTACATTAAATCGCATCACATTACATTATCAGAGTTTACAACAACAAACAGTGGAAAAGAAAATACAACATATACTGGTAGGTGTGCCAAGCCATCTAGCTTGCCTCCAGATCTCTTAGCAACTCCCGAATCCAGAATGACCTGATAACCTGACTCTAGACTGCCCGTGTAGAAATCGGTGGGCACCCAGAGTTTAGGAAGGAAAATAATAAACTCCAGGTCAGTCATGGGACTGGTGTGAGAACTTAAAACAGTTATTTATCTTTAAAACAAACAACAGGAATATTTTAAAATAGATTCGCAATGCTTTTTGGAAAATGAGACTACCATAAGGCCTCCCTCACACGCATACACAATGCAAACGTACAATCAGAGGAGATTTCTCCTTATGATAGTCAAATATGCTTGATACGCATTAAAAAGAAACATTTGATATTATTACTAGTGCATAGTGCAGAAAACATCTCAAAAGTATAATATAAATCTTAGCTAGCACATGCATTTCGCACTTATGCCTACTATAGCTACCATCCAAACAGTGGGACACCACCATAAGTGAATGATAGGTTCTACAACTAAAACCGTACAAGATCGTATTGTTTCTTTGGATTTCCAATAAATGGTCAGGCCAAGGAACTTCCCATTGCCACATGGGTACGCCTTTGGAAAGACGACCCAAGAAACTAACCTAACATTATGGTTAGATCTCTGCCAACACAAGGCCGGGGTAACTAGTGACACAAATATGCCATCCCTCGGTCGTAACCGACCTTCATCCGAGGATCCTCGATTCTAACAACCACAAAGTAATAAATTTGCAGCAACAACATAGGTTAAGTATCTGGGCTCCATACCATGATACCACCTCCATCCAGAAGGAATGACATACACTAAAGGGGTGCTACCCCCCAATAACCTTGCTGCATCCTTCCTGTTTTGACCATTTCCGGGTTGTGAGGTCCGACGAAGTCTCGTCCACAAAGCTACGATTTATACAAAAGCTGTGCTTTGATCACATATGCTCAACAGCACTTCGTATGTCACATTACCAATTTGGGAATGTATCACTAGTAACTATCAACTACATAACCTCTGAGCTCGTACGTCTCAGAGAAGGGTGTTAAGATAAGAGAATAAATTCTCCGCCACCAACAGAAATATATTTGATAGAAACCAGCTTTACATCTCAAATTGTAATGTCAGACAGACATCCATACATGTCCGTTCCGGGATCGAACGGAACCGAAGGCACTTCCAAAGAAGAACTTGCAATCCGGATATTCACTAATCACGTCCGTACTTCCCGTCACTAAGGGTGATAAAACCTCTATATCAGAGATCAGCCGATGCAGAGTCATTCGACGGTAATCCTTCCATTTTCAAAAATATCCGGTCTTCAACACCGGTCTTCAAATGCAATCCATAATGACGTATCACATATTTGGAATAGGTTATAGGACCTAAAGGTCCTTTCCCGGCTAACCCGAATAGTGAGCGTTTATTTTGAAAATAAGTGTGGCATTCAAATTCAAGCAAATCACAACAAATACCCATTTAAAGGTAAATATTGATAGTCGGTTATTTAACTATCAATAGGTATGCACAACATCACCAGATTCCAAACAATTTTCCAAATTATTAATTGTTCAAAAATATCTTTACTAGATATATTTTTCCACACTTCAAATATAAATCAACGTTTATTTTTTAAACAAATTTCCCTTTCTTTTATAAATCCCATAGTGAATTTACATTTCCAAAATATCTATGAATATACGATTTCCAAATCGATTTCTAATATTCATTTCAATTTATCTTTAAAAAGATACAATCTCAAAACATTTCACTTCATATTGGAAAAAGCATTTCGATACTTAATAATAATTAGTAATTCATAAATCTATTCATTTTCAACATTTGGAAAATATTCGATATACTTAAATCACCGTTAAGTATATATATAATTCTTTAAGGGAAAGATCCTCTTAAACACATTTATTTGAGTCAAAACGAATGTTCCGTAAAACATCGTTACGACGACCCAAAATCACTAGTATAGGGATTCGAAATTAAGATAGATACAAGTCCCAATACTATATAAAACATTTCCTTTCGAAAATCATTTACTATAACAAGAGTGTTATAGTCCACCATGTCCTTATTTCTCGAAAACGTCTATTTCAACAATGAATGTTGAAATCTACGTATTCGATACTTAATGCATTTTAAAACATCTTTAAATTGTTTCAATTCCCAAAAACATTTCTTCAATATATTATTCACTGTCCAAAATCGTGAATATACTTCGTTAATCAAATTCAACATTTCTACTCATTTTATTTAAAAGATTATCCACTGTCCAAAATCGTGGATATAATTCCCAACCAAACTCTTATTATTACAACATTAAACTTAAAGGATAATTCGCTGTCCAAAATCACGAATATATCTCCTTTAATAAACTTCTATGTTTAATTTATCAAATTCAATTGATTTCGGATTTATAAACAATGTTTATAAATTCCATTTCTATTTATAAAGACTTCAACTTATAAAATCACTTTATTAACAAATTCTATTTATATACCATTTAAATGCCAAAATCCAAGTTAATTACTTATAAATCTTTATTTTACAAAAATCTATTCATTTTATAACTTCCCAATTTATAAATCTTTAAATTTCATTTACTTATGAAATCCATTTATACTTCATTTTAACACTTATAAAAGCTTGTTTTATGATTCCAATATTTTAATTTATAAATATCAGTTTTATAAATCTTTTATATAAACCGTTATAGTGATTCATAAATCTCAATTTAAACTATTTTATAAAATTCATTAACTCCATACTTCAAAAATAAATCACATTTTAACTATATTTCTCAAAAATCATAATTTTTATAACATAAAAATTTAAAAACGTTTATTTATTTAAAATGAACCAATTCCAAAAATTCAATAGAATGTATATTTTCAAAAATAACTTTAAAAATCCTTTTCAAATAAAAATCTTTACTTTAACATTTTTAAACTCCAAAAATAGGCCCAATGATGCAACAACACCAAATAATCAATCACGACATCCAAACATCATATATCATCATATGATAATCAACAAATATCACAATATCTGTAATCAAATAAATACTGGTGAGGAATCCAGTTGGATCCCTCCAACCTGTTTCCCTGCATCCACAGACATTAGCACAATACTAATTCTGTTCCAATACGGAATATAGCGATATATGGGATTTATAAAATATTATCCGCTATTATACGGCGCAATAGGATCTCATCCGCTATATAATGCGGGAAAATCAACTCCAAGTACATATATAATACCAATTCCAATCAAGATTGAATTATCGCGGTATATGTTTTTAATAAATAACCTCCGCTTAATATACGGCGTATACGGTCTATTTTAACAATCAATATCAATCATCATCCAATTATACGATCAAGCAATTTTAAATCTAACTATTTAAAATTTAAATCGAAACAATTCGATTGAGTGAGAAGTTCTCACCTTGCTTTCAATAGCGGTTTCAGCGTTTATTTCGAATAAAATTAAACGAGCGTTTAATTTTATCAAAAATTTCACTAACTCCAATCAATTCCAATCTAGCTCCATTGCGTAGTGCTCGTCAAAACGAAGCCAACGCAATTCGTTTCGTAAATTTTTGACCTCGTATCAAAAAGTTATCGCATTACAACGTTTACACAATTTAATATAATTAAATTTACATCCTTTATTTTAAATTTTTAAACCTCTTTACGTCCAGGCCGTTAGATCTATCTTGATGAAATCAGGCCGTGCATATGTTCTTCTTTCACCTTCAGGTTATCATGCGACACAACCCATTAGCCGCCAATATTTTGATCAAATTATGCTCCTCCCTCTTCAAGTTGTACCCCGATCAACCACCACCATTCGAAGCGCCATCGCCAACACCATGCTCGGCCAGAGGATAGTGGAGCTCGATCACCGCTTTAGCGCGTAAGTCGAGGGCGAACATGCGACTTTGGATGCAAATTCCCATCGATTCTTAGGTTCGTTTATCATCATCACCGTATGGATTTGTAGTACTCGACGAGTGCTACAACATTGTAGTTGAACACTTCTTTCAAATATTTACAGATTTGGAGAGTTTGAGGAGAACAGAAACGAAAATTCTGGCCATTGAATAACATAGAGGCGGCTGTGCTCAGAAACCCTATGGTTTGTTTTTCTTTTGCAAAAGTGAATTATAACGTCCTTATATAGAAAATTGACGAAAACGATATTCACCCAAAATTTTGCGAACTCCAAACGAAGCGTGTCGGCCGGGGTTTCTAGGGTTTACCCCACGTTCCGAACACAATGGAATATGTTTCGGAGGCTAATTCGATCATCTATGCGAGTTACAACAATAAAAGATCAATTTTAAATTAATTGGTTAAACGAATTTTCTATGCGTTTTGGCTTGCCCCGACAAACGGTAAATCCGATTGACACGAAATTTGAAACTTACAATAATATAACATTACGGATCCGATGAGACTAGTTTCGTCGAAATCCAAGACTGTTTGAAAAATGGCTATTTTAACTCGTCAATTAAATATTAAAATATTCAGTTTTCACAAATTAACTTTAAATTCAATTTTAAAAGTTCTATAACATCATTCTAACTCCAATATGATTTATTAAAATTTTACAAATCAATTTTAGTCATATTAAACCCAATTTCCAATTATTTCTGTATTTTTAAATATTAAATTATCGATTTAATTGTCCAATTAAATCCAGATATTCGAAATAAATTTATTCGACTTGCAAATTTTACTTGTTAATATTTAAAATCAATTAAATATACGAATTTTAATTGACAGAAATTCTGGGTTCTTACATTAGTGTTGATGGTGGTTCACGCTTTTAGCTTTTGGAGATCCTTAGAGCATTGGAATGGTGATGCATCCTATTGGATCCTCGCTTCCTCACTTGGAATTCTTTTGGAGTTATTTCTTTCCACTGTTATTATTGAATCTCTAATATCTCAACTGTATAACGTGTTGTATCGAATATTGTATTTTGGAGTTATATCAATGATATTATCTTTTTCTTCCGCTGTGTTGTTATACTTAATGTGTTATAAGCTCCGACGAGCCAGATTCGGCGTTTGAATCTGTGGCATTCGAGTACAAGTGAAGTACGGGTGCCGATTTTCGAAGGTCGTGTCAGGATCGTTATATTAAGCCTGGGAAAAATGATGGCCTATTTTATTCGACGTCGTGGGATGAGATTGACGCCGAAGTAGGGTTTTGTGAGGTTAAGGATGGTTTGGGTTCAGCGACAAATGGTGGCAGAAAGGTGTCGTGGTGAGTGTGCGGTCCCGGGGGATTAGAGGGGGGCAGTTGTGGTGAGGCTCGTTGTAAATATTGGAGAAGAACGTTGTCCAGAGGAATCGCGACGAGGTGCTGGAATATCAGGTGGGGTTTTAAGATTTTGGCCTGGTGATCATTTTGCGATGGGTTGACTCAATCTGGTTTCTGGGTGGAAAAGGGAGGTAGGGTGGTCAGGTTGACTTCCGGGACTGGTCGATGGCGAGTAGGAGGGTCGGGCATTGTGTGCATGTGTACACGATCATGCACGGCCGAGAAAATTGAGGAAGAAGAAGTGGAAGAGGAGAAGAAAGTAGAAGAGCTAGGAAGAAGATTTCGCTCGAGTGTCGACTCGAGAATTTTTTTATGGCTCGGGTATTACTCGAGTCATTTGTGTGTAGACTCGAAGATAGTTACGTGAGTGTTAATGCTTTCACATTTTAAAATTAAAACAAAGTTTTTCGTAGAAGAAAGGGAGATAGTGACTCGGGTTTGGAAGTGGAAGTGCACGGTTTTTTTTGCTCAGAATTGAATGTTCGAGATTTGCAATTTTTAAAGTTAAACAAAATTCGAGTTTTAAACTAATAAAAACTATTTCTTTTAAATAATAATGGTTTATTTAAAATGACTGGTTAAGTAGAAGTTGTGAATTCATTTTAACTTAGATTAAGTTAAATCTTAAGTTTATTTAAACTTAATAATATAATTAAGTAGTAATTGAGAAGATAAAATGCTTTTATCATTAATAAAACTTAAAGTCTTAAGTTAATAGATTAATGATAATTTAATCCAAATTTATTAAATAAGATTTTGATGACAAGTAAGAAGTTAATCAAGATTTTGGGTAATTATAGATTAAATAAATTGATAAAGAGAGATTAATTAATTAATGATTGAGAATAAATTAATTAATGATTAAGACTTGTAAATTAATTAGAGATTAATTAATTTGTGATTAGAGATTAATTAATGTAAGCAATTGAAGAGTATTTACTTAAATGATAATTACTTAATATAAGTAATAAAATGGGAAATTACTTAATGGAAGTAATTAAAGATTAATTACTTAGTGTAATTAATTAAAGGAATAATTAATTAAAGGATTTATTAATTAACGATTAATTAATTAAGGAAATTAATTAATGAAGGTGATTAATTAAAGGATAATTAATCAATGTAAGTGATTATAAGATAATTAATTTGAGTAATTAATTAAGGATAAATGTAATTAATGTGACTAGTTGAAGTTAATTAATTTGTGTAATGAATTTAAGGTTAATTACTTTATGTAATTAAAGATGAAAATTAAAGGGTGATTAATTTACTTGTAATCAATTAATAGAAAGTAAGCAGGATTAATAGTGATTAAAGTAATTAATTTAATTTATTTAAATTAATTAGAAATGGTGTGACTAATTAATCTTGCTTATGAATGATTGGTTGATATTTCTAATAAGAAATGTTTTGTGATATATGTTTGGTTTTAATAGTGCTAATTTGGTTGTCTTTCGATGATGATTTATTGTGTAAAAGTTGGCATCCTGTATTTTAAATTAAATTGTATTCACTTGAATAACATAGGCTAAGAAGACATGGGATTCGAAGAGACCGTGGTCGAGTATTAGTAAATAACCGAAACCACTTCGATTTGAAATCTACTATAATTCTTTATAGATTTGATATGAGAAATCGATAGGCTGGAATGGAATAATAAGGACCTTTAAAGCTAAGTAAAGATACTTAAGGATCGGTTTGTGAAATAATTGTTGACTATAATAAGTTGTGAACTTGTAGAGAAGTACAAGTTACCCCGTGCTTTAAATAAGTTATGCATTAGTATTTCTTGTTAGATGAGTTTACTTATCCTAGTTTCCTGCCCGACCCGGGTGTCACTTTAATGTAATGCTCGGGTCAGACCGAGTATTACAGATTTTCATTTAAGGACGTACTGGAGCTCAGGAGGCGAGCTGGATGGAAGGAACGTATGGAGTGTATTCCGCTGTGATATATTGTAGTTTATCTGGGACATGTTGACTTTAACTGTCTAGTGTTTTGTATCAATGTTGTAACTCTGATGTATTGATGTAAATTAACTTATATAGTTTTTCTTTGTATAACTATTATTTTATTTGATATTATATTTTGATCCGCTGTGAATATGAGATTTTGTGTTCCATTTCTGTTTCTTCTTCTATCTCTTTTCTTCTTTTCCTATCTATCTGGAATTTTCTGGGTAGAAAATTTCGGGTCGTTACAAAAACCAAGCCCAATTAAGCACATAAGCAACCATTAAGCCTCTTTAATTAATCTTTTCATTGATTAAAACCACTTTGTAAATACTTTTATTAAAATACCTTTACAAAGATATATTCATAAATCTTCTCTACTCTTTTGAATACTTGAAAAATATTTATATACTTATCTCTATGGTATGAGTATATTCACAAACCACTTTATTTTCAATACTTAGAAAATGTCTCTATATACTTATGTCCATGGTATAAGTATATTCATAAATCTTCTCTACTCTTTTTAATACTTGTACTATCCCTCGATTAACAAGTAGTCGGACTAGTTAGCGTGCCATCCTTGCCTCGACATACATTCTTAATTGTAACGACCCACTTTTCTGTACATTCTAAGCTAAAAAATAACCGCACATGTCAATTCAAATTAAAAAAAGGTGGATTGTTAGTGTGAAGAAGAGAGAAGAGAGAAGATAAGAAGGAACTAAATAATAATACAGAATCTCACAATCGTAGCAGAACAATATACAATAGATAATAACATATCTTTATAAAAAACTATAACTGTTATTATACATACCATCATTAGAGTACAACAATTAACAAATCAATTTGGACAGTTATATAACTTGCCTCACAAGTGTTGAATATACAACATACACACATAGCAGATTATAATCAAGTATGTGGAACAGCCGGAGACTCCTCCAGCTCGTCTCCAGAGCACCATATCATCCTAACATGAATTTGTAAACTCAGTCTGACCCGAGCATTATAAAAAAATAACACCCGAGTCAGTCTGGAAAACCAGCGTGATAAAATACACTCAATTTGAATTATTACTATTATCAAAATCCTTGAAAAAACAAAGGTATCTCGTAAGACCATGCCACACATAAATACGACCGGTTTCTACCTTACGATAACCAAAACATTTTATAGAAATCCAGCGATATTATAATATGTCAAAGGGTCTAAAATAATAATAATCAAGTAGAAGTGACGCTCGTGCTTTGTATATCACAACAATACTAGTATAAAATCAAAAACTCGATAAAGCTCGTCCGCTAACTGTGTACGATTTCACAGAGGTTCCCTCGGTACTTCGAGAACGGTCCTCCTGCACAAGAATCACTGTTATCCTTCCGAAGCATCATACCTGTCTACCTGGGGTATCATAGGAAAAACATAACTGGTCTTGCAAAAATCGAATGCATCGCTCCGGCATGCAAAAAACAACTAAAGGTATCAGTATTGCTAGAAAAAGGAGCCGATTACACGCTATGGGTTTGCCAACCCTGCTGGCCATGGCCCTTAACTCTGGTTTTAGTCATTTCCGCAGATGGTGCTATGGCCAGCGTTGAAACACCCCACACCCTTTAGTATGCTCAAAAAGGACACACTAATGGACATGGTGCATTATAGGTATAGCTAAAGCATCACAAAGACTAAGATTCACAAGACAAATAAATTATAACAACGAAAACATTTAAATAATAACTTGATAATCAAGATTAAACTTCATTTCAAAATAGAATATGTCTCAAAACCAAATACTAATGTCGATGAAAAATACATCTTAGTCTTACATCATCAGAGTACATAAATAATCAAAGTCATCCCTCTCATAGAATACCAGTATATCAAAAGTCAAATGAAAAGAAAGCTGAAAAGAAGAAGATGTTGAATATGCGAGTACATGATTTTTGTTTGATGATAATAAACTTATATATATATATATATTCATTTGAATGTATTTGTAAATGTACTATTTTATTTTCACATAAATAAATAAATATTTGCTGAATAAAATAAATAACACAGAATTTAAATTCAAAGAGATATTTTATTCAAACAAATATTTATTACAATTTTGAATAGTACAAATTTGTGCTCTCACTGTATAAAATTTCAATTGCAATACATTTCAATTTATACAACCATCCTCACTACATATCGCTCATTCACTCGTATTTATCTTTAACTTCATTCCAGATTGAATCCAGCATCTGAGCAATCTGCATAAATAATGTCGCAGTAAAATTGAAAAGGAAATATTTTTGCAGTATAAAATAAAATGTGAATTTTGAAAATAATATTTGCCTCAGTTATTTGCGTTGTTCGTCATCATTTAAATTTGAATTCATCGTACACGAACAGCTAGTGACATGCCCAGTGTATCACTGTACATGCCACAAGGCCGTGCACACCAATATACACTTGATAAATCTACAGGGACAGGTGAGCACCGGTCAAACCCAAATGAAAAGCTGGGTTCAACTCAAGTGAAATAAAAATAATGTCATGACACGAGTGCAAGGTCAAACCCGAGCTTTAAAGCTGGATTCAACACAGGTGTAGTCCGAATATACAAGTTTAATAAAATAGTCAGGAGCAAGCCAGTCAAAGTGTACACATGAACCAGAATAGTTTGATTCAAGACAGTGACTCAAGTGCAATCAGACTAAATGAAAATAGAGCAACCTGACCATGCTACTCTTTTATTTTGTCTGGCAACAATGAAAGATTTTCAAAGCATCAAATGCATATATGTACAACATGAATCAAAAGGCGAACCGGACCCACAGCTAACAAGAAAAAAACTAAATACAAAGGCTCAAAGACACAAATGACATGCACATGTCAACAAGTCAAGGGATGCACCAGCAAAACATGGATGCACCAGTGAAACAGGTACATATACAGAGATGAATGAAACTGCAACAGAATACATATGCAGGTCACAAATGCCACAGTGGTTTCAACATCAGACCAAATAAGTACAGATTCAAGCATACAATATTCAAGTGTATTGAAACCATACTACAAGTACAACCTGTGCTAAACACACAACTGTCAATAAATGAATCAAACCTAGACCAATATACAACAGAGATGGCACTGCAGCACTAGTACAAATCAGTGAAATGCAACAAAGCTGAACCAGTTCAATATGATATGCAACCTGAACCATCATGCCTCAACATAACAAATGAACCAACAATGCAAGCAAGACCGGACAATATGAAATACAGTGAACAATGCGTCAAGCTGAAAATGCTAAAAGAATAAACAACATGAATAACACATCATACATGCATATTCAAGTACATATGTGAATGTACAACTACGGGTTTACATGAGAATCAGGCATGGTGGAATGCATCAGAGTAACGAGATGACCAAGAATCAAACAAGTTAGAATCAAAGCCGTATGAATCAAGCTACCAGAAAATATACGAATTTGAACAAATCAAAAACATATGAAGTGACTAAGTCAAAAATCATCACCAGCATCGACACGAAATCGAAGGGCCAGAACAAAGAATTTGACGAATTCAAATAAATGTATACGAACGAAAATCAAGGGTTTCGAACCCTATATAAATGACGAACATCATAGGCCAATGAATAATTCGAGTTCAAGAAACAAAGAACGATCATTCAGCTCGAATCAAAAAGGTCGAGCAAAATCAATATCGAAAAAGGAAAAATTGCATACCATTTTGACAGTCGAACTCGACCAAATTGAAATAGCCGTGGACGAATTAATCGAAGAAAAGAATCTAAGCATCATCAATCAAATTGACAAAGCCGACGTCTTTAATTTTCAGAAGCCCTAGTTATCAGAGAAAGAGGAACGACCGATCAAAAGAAATCGCCATTTTCTACAGAGCAAGTTGGGCCGAAAAAAATAAAAGGAGAAAGGGAATTATTATCACTATATTTTGTTTGGGCCAGCAATTATTTATGGGCCTTAAAAAATTAGGGTTCCATTGTTGTGTTTAATTTGTATTTTTCTATTTTAAACATTGTAATTTCTAGTCGTGTGACTAGGGTACGAACTGCGGTGGTGTAGTTCGAGAATTTGCAACTCAGTGGTTGAGTTGTGGCAGAGTTTTGAGCATAGAGTTAAGGTTAGTCGATAGCGGGCGTCGCAAGTTTACGTGTGTAAGCGTTGTACTACTTAATTTCTAGTAGAAACCTTGGGGCAACACGTAGGCATGGTTTTGCCGAAGCGGGGTAAATCTGTATGTTATATTTTCTACTTTTATTATCCTGCTTTTATCTGTGCTGCTTTTACTCTCCAATATCTGTGTTGCAATTATTTTATGTAAACCTCTGTAATAATTTTTTACAATTGATAGGATCACCCTATTCATTCCCCCTCTACAGGTGAAATCGATCCGACAAGTGGTATCAGAGCTAGGAACAAAAGCCATTTTTGTTTTAAAAAGTTTGATTTTTCAAAGACAAAATTTTCGTACAAATTTGAATTTTTAAAATGGCTACTGTTATAATGTTTTTACTATAGGTCGGTCCAATATTATTCCTCCTATTTTTGATGAAACAGATTTTATGAATTGGAAATTAAAAATCAATTTTTATTTAAAATCTATTAATGTTAAATGTAGGAATATTATTGAAAATAGGTGTGATAGAATAGATGTGGAAAATACTTTGATTTTTTCAAAATCCGTTGCCACTAACAATCATGGACCTATAAAAACAAATAGGTCATAAAAATCTTTTATCGTGTAGGTATGGTTGCAGGCTAAGGAATAACAACAGTGCTATCTGGATTCTCGCTATTCCAGACACACAACGGGCGACAAAGCAAAGATTCCTTAGCCTAATAAAAAGTTGGCAGAATCACAATGGGCTACAATGAATAATTATCGACAAAGATAAAATAGGTAATGGTATATTTATCTTGAACAATTTATTAAATGTGATAATCTGCACCATAATCTGAATTAAATCAGCCAGTAATGTGATGATGAAATGAATTATGATTTTGATTCTGACTTATTCAAATATTGACCAATCATCTTTGAACTATAGATTTGCTTAGACTAATTATGATGTTTTATTGATTGATGATTGCTCAAGATACTCGTGGATATAATTGATTATTTTGCTGATTCGAGACTTGCCACTATATTCACTTATTTTGTTTAGTGGCACGGCTTCAGTTAAAATCAAAACAATTTCATATAAAAACTGTAAAAATGATGTCAAAGAAATTTGTTGCAATTTCACAGTCTGGTCTTTAGCATTCCAATTATTGATAATTTTGACTGAAAGAAATTCAGATGCAGATTACACTGATAGAAAAATTACTAGTGGAATGTGATTTACGTTGAGACATTCAGTAACTGCATTGTTTTTCAATGAAAATATCTTAATATTTTTCATTCCAAATATTTCAAATAGCAGAATTTTTTCTTATAAAACCCCTTCTAGAAATTAATTTTTGGCCTTGTTTCAAATTAGTCACTTTTAGAAAACTTGATAATTATTTTTGGATTTGATCTTAAATGATTACTTTGACTAAACTGACCCCTACTAATTATCAAAAAGATAAATAGTGATTGAAAAAATGATGAGTGTTGATATTCATCATATATTATAACTTGAGATGGTATATTTAGTATATTTCTTTAGAAATTTGAATAAGAATAATAAAAACTTTTGTTGGTAAAAATTCCATAACCATCTCTATTTCCATCATATTTCTAATGACCATCACTCATCAAACTCAATATAGTTTGTCAATATGTGGTATTTTAAACAGGAAATCATTCGTTTTTCATTATATATATTTTTTTTAAAAAGATCCAAAGTATTCACTCTCATTAAAAGTCCTCACTGTTATGCATGGGTGAATTACTTAGAATTTTTGACTATATGCTTCCATGCTCATTTAAAAGTTCTCACGGTTATGAATGTATGGAACACATATCAAAATTAATTAATTAAATAAACAAGTTGATTCTAATCCCATTTAAAAGTCCTTAAGGTTATGCACGGTTAGAAGATACTTGAATTCATTTTTTTATAATTTTTTTATGGAATACTACTAATCTCATTTAAAAGTCCTAACGCTATGCATGGTTAGTAGATATTCAAATTCCTGACATAAATATACCAAAAATAGACATAACTATATGGTTTTATATGATGGCATCATTCCTATCATTCTAAAGTGAAATATGCGCCTAATAGAATATTTATGATTTTTGTTTGATTTTTTATTGAACTATAATATTTATATTTGATTGAGTTTTAATGTTGCATTAATGTCTATCACTTTATGTCTATTTTACTAACACTATTGCTCTTTTGCTGATAACAAAAGGGGGAGAGAAAAGTTAAGATTTTGACAAATAAAGGTCAAATATTTTCTATTTGCATTTAGGCTTATTCGCATATTTTTATTTACATGCATATACGAAGGGGAGCTTTGTGTAGAGGGGAAGCATTTAAATAGGGGGAGCAAATAGAGTCTATCAATGAACAAATACATTTAATATATTCAAAATCTTAAATATATGTTTGTTATCATCAAAAGGGGGAGATTGTTGAATATGCGAGTATATGATTTTTGTTTGATGATAATAAACATATATATATATATATATATATTCTTTTAAATGTATTTGTTAATGTACTATTTTATTTTCATATAAATAAATTAATATTTGCTGAATAAAATAAATAACACAGAATTTAAATTCAAACAAATATTTATTACAATTTTGTATAGTACAAATTTGTGCTCTCACTATATAAAATTTCAATTACAATACATTTCAAATTATACAACCGTCCTCACTACATATCGCTCATTCACTCGTATTTATCTTTAACTTCATTCCAAATTGTATCCAGCATCTGAGCAATCTGCATAAATACTGACGCAGTAAAATTGAAAAGGAAATATTTTTGCAGTATAAAATAAAATGTGGATTTTGAAAATAATATTTGCCTCGGTTATTTAGGTTGTTCATCTTCATTTAAATTTGAATTCATCATACACGAACAGCTTGTGACATGCACAGTGTATCACTATACATGCCACAAGGCCGTGCACACCAATATACACTTGATAAATCTACAGGGATAGGTGAGGACAGGTCAAACCCAAATTAAAAGCCGGTTTCAACTCAAATGAAATAAAAATAACGTCACGACACGAGCACAAGGTCAAACTCGAGCTTTAAAGCTGGATTCAACAAAGGTGCAGTCCGAATATACAAGTTTAATAAAATGGTCAGGAGCAAGCCAGTCAAAGTGTATACGTAAACCAAAATAGTTTGATTCAAGACAGCGACTCAAGTGCAATCAGACTAAATGAAAACATAGCAACCTGACCATGCTACTCTTTTATTTTGTCTAGCAATAATGAAAGATTTTCAAAGCATCAAATGCATGTATGCACAGCATGAATCAAAAGGCGAACTAGACCCACAGCTAACAAGAACAAAACTGAATGCAAAGGCTCAAAGACACAAATGACATGCACATGTCAACAAATCAAGGGATGCACCAGTGAAACAGGGATGCACCAGTGAAACAGGTACATATATGGAGATGAATGAAACTGCAACTGAATACATATGCAGTGTAATGTCCCGCCTTGTTATACGCTTTAAATCGACGATAAACCACACACGTCAGACTTAAACCATATAGAAGGGCGGATTGTTATAGGGAAATAAGAAAAACAGAGAAAGAAAGAAAAAAAATAGAATCTTGCAGCAGATCGATAAATTATAACAGTCAAATAAACAGTTCATGATGCTGTTTTACAAAATATTTGATTATAATTATATAATACATATCAGAGTTACACATAACATGAAATAAAAGTTATGCAGCGGAATAAAAGGGGTGTGGTGGAATAATATAGTAGATAATAGTAATACAAATCTTCGTCTTCGTCCTCCAGAATAAAAATCTTCAAATCCTGAAATGCTCGGACTGACCCTAGCGAATTGAAAAGACAAAACACTCGAGTCAGGATTAAAAGATCTTATGTAAGTTAAATCAACGGTAAATTATGAGTGGAACGGCGTCAGAGATGTTTGCGGGATTTTACATCTCCTATCCAATGTCAAACGTGAGTGCAGTAACTTAAAAGATGCTCGGGATTCACACCTTCTAAGGATCCGTTAAACTATTTACTATGTAGTAATACTTCACTATTATAATAGTGTCTAATAGTAAAATAAACAAACTTTTAAATAGCGTTAAGGCTTTACATTTTCCACCTTAACACGTAATAGTCCCAGTAGTCCATCCAATATCATGGTCCCTCCTGATCGGGAAGCCACCAGAGGATACCACACGGGCTACGGGAGAAATCCAAACTCGTACAAGGCGCGCTATGGTTGGTGACACGGCACAACTAGGCAATGCCAGGGTAGATATACCAATTACACTTCCGGGCCGGTGGTAACGCGTAGAAGCTACTACCGCCCACCTCGAACAACACCCCCAAATCAAAAGAATCAAAAGTGGCCACCAAATAAATCTCCGAGTCAAAATATAATAGCGAAGGAGTGTGTTAGATGAAAGGAATGACCTCATTAGCCCGTCGATTGCTCCTGTTTGAGCTACCTTATGCCAACTCACGGGAGTGGGTCCACGTATTTACCTCAAACGAATCGCCGCCACCATCTAACTTTATTCTGGAACCTCCACCGCGTACACAGTTGTTAAAGTGGTTTTCGGAGTTGGCAGAGAGTATGATAACTTCTGATCCGGTCTCTTCAACCACCAATCGTTATTATAACACCGCGGTCTTGTCAAATAGTTTATACTTTAAAACCAGAATATAATATCCATTTCAAAACCATATAAATATGATATCATTCCTATTTTAAAACCCAAATCAATATGATATCATTTTATTTCAAATATATCCTTTTTCAAAAAAATAATCATAGCACTCTCAAATCTATATACCTTGAAACTATAGCTTTGAAAAACATAACTTATAATACTTAAATGGTTTAAATATTTAATTACTTTATATAATAAAATAGCTTCTTTAATTTCACAAATAAATTCCAAATACCAATTTAAACCTCCAAACAAACCATTTCAATTCATATATTTCAAAGCTTTAAATATTCCACCATTTCAAAACTAATTATTTGATAATTCCATATATATATATCAAATTTAATTACTATTATTTAGATTTGAAATGTTCACTCAATAAATCCAATATCATTTAAGTAAAACCTTTAACTTCAAACAACTGGATATTCTTTAATTTAATTAACTTGATATATTCATTTGAATCAAATTGATATTCATTTGAATCATTCTCAACTAAAAATCAATTTATAAAAATAATACTCTTTAAAATCACGATTTTATTTAAACTTCAAATCAAACTTATTCGAGTATAGTTCTAAAATAATTTAATTCAAATCAGTTTCAACACTATCTTCTCAACCCTGATTTATAAAATCAATATAACTTTATATTAAAATATAATTTAAGTAAATACTTTTCCATGTTATATTTTAATAAAATTAAACTTTATTATTAAACTTATTATACTTATACGATTTTATACATAGCTTAAAACCAAAAATTTAACTATAAATAAAATAACCTTTATTAAATATCCAAATCAATATCTCATAAAATCATATATATATATATTCTTTACAAAACCATAGAAATCATTTCAAAATATTTTTATATATAGACATCGGTATCTGTATATAATTTTCTATCCTATGGTGAAGTGATACAGATATTTATCATTTCAATCCATAATTTAAAATAAAACATACGGTTATATATCATTTCAAACCGCAATCCCAAATGCAATAAAAAAATGCATAACAACTTGCAGTTTATGATGATATAAATAAAACATCCATTCATCCATCATAAAATCATACATCCATCCAAATCATCATCCAAAACCATTTATCGCAATCATCATCCAATTAAATCGATACATCATTATAAAGCATATAATAAATAACAGGTAATTACTGACAGTTTATATTCAAAAATAAATAAATTAACAATTTAACTGGCAGTTTATATGCAAAAATGAATTAAATAACAATTTAATTAAATAAATTTAATTTAATTGGAATGATGAGAAAATTTATGCCAAGCAGTCGTAAATAAATTTCTAAACACATCATAAATCAGTTTAACGAACATAAGAAATTTTAGAAGTTGTAAGTGGGCTAAAACACTCATCTTTTGAATTTAAGTTAATTTAAATCCAATTTAAACCCAAAAATTGGACAGTCTCTGAATTCGTCCAAACCAGCGTCAAAGTGTCCGGAATCCAAATACGATCCTAACAAACAAAAACGCGCGTGAATTGGTGTTCGTATGAAAATGTTAGGAAAATTAGAAGACTGGAAAATTCTGATCTTGAGTCGACTTCGGGTTCAACTTCGGTCCACCGCCTCAATTCCCCGGTGCTTGCTTGGAGTTTTTGCCAAAACGACCCGGAACGACCTGATTCATTTTCTTCCTGACCCGAAGTAGATGTAGGGTTTTTTCCTCTGAAACTCGAAGCGCGACAAAAAGTTGCTGCAGATCTGCAATTTTTTTTTTTTGAAATTGAGATTGGATTGGGAAGATTAGGGTTTGTAGCCATTGAATGAGGAAGAGCATACGTACAGAAATGAGGAATAAACAATGACCTAGGGTTTATAATGACATATATATGGGCAAAACAGGATAGAAAGAATGGGCTAGGTTGGATTTGGGTTTTGAACGATAATTGACCAGGAAAGCCCGTTTTCAAAACAGAAAAGGGTTAACCCATATATCAAAATATATGTTTTAAAATATTTTAAACGCAATGGAAAAGGTTTCAAGTCCAAATTCTATCGTATAAAGAAGTTATGCTAAAATCAATATTTTCCAAATTGATTTCAACTGATTTCAATTTAATTTATTTCAAGGCGTTTCAAGCTCGTACGATCAAACGACAAGCCCAGTCGCTACGACACTTGAAATCCTACAATAATTCACTATTACGGAACCGATGAAACTGGTTTCGTCGAAATCCGAGTCTATGGCCAAAATGCCTATTTTTCTAGTTAAATTATATAAATTAATATTAAATAAAATAAATCACTATTTAAATTCAAATTCAATAATTCATAATTTTTATCATCTAGTATTACTTTAGTAATTTATAATTCTTTAAAACCTATTCCAATATCAATTTAAAGTAAATTAATTCACGCATTATAGTATTTATTTCGTTTACTTAAAATAATCCCTTTGTTATAAATTGAATCTAATCAATTTTAATATATTCCAATTAAACTGATTAGATTCAATTCCAACCCTTTAATTGAGCCTATTATTACTTTGTAATGCAGTTAGCCTCACATTTCATTCCATCAATATATTCAAATTTCCAAATTCCCTTTGTATTAACTATTATTTCCAAATATATTGAAGTTGTCAAATATATACATTTATTATAATTAGAACCTCAATTAATTCATTCAAATAGGTTTCATTCCTTTATATTATCTTATGAATAAAATTTACATTTCCGTACATTTGCAACTTTACAATTATTTATTTAATTCAATAATTACACTTGTTTTACTCATATTCTTGTTATTGTAACCTTTATTTGCTCATTAAAATTTAATTTCAATTCCAATTAAACCAACAAATTCAACATGCAACTTATAATAATTGCTTACAAGCCAAGGTTATGTTTAAGTTTCTCATACTTCAACTATTTTCTTAATTTACATTAACATAATAATTAGTTATCTTTAAAGAATTTTTTTCCCCAATTTATTAAATGCAACCACTTTGACCATACATACTTAAATACTTCCACTTTCATATTAATTCTAATTCACTATAATATCAAATTTCAATTTCTTGCAATAACCCATTTATTATAAATTTGCATACCAATTAATTAGTTTCAAATAGAATGATTCAATTCAACCTTTTTATTAAGTCTATATTAATCAATACACTATCTCATTGGTTAATTCAAAGCTTACTTTTAAATTACTAAATTTCCATTTTATGTCCAAGTGCAACAATTTACACTATTTCATTATTTTTGGGATTCCACTTCAATTGTCAAAACTTAGTTTTAATAACCATTGCTACGCTTAATTCTTAACATTCACTTCATTATAAATTATAAAATTTTATTTCTTTCTAAATTTAATTCCAAAATCTTATTGACAAATTTTATTATCCAAATTTACGGGTCATTACACTCTCCCCCACTCAGAACTTTTCATCCCTGAAAAGGAAAAAGAAGGGAAAAGAAGAATTAAGAAATCAATATATCTTATTCAAAATATTAATTTTATAAACAAATAAATTTACAAAATTAGTTGCTTTAAATAAAATATACAAATTTACAATCATTATATCTTTTCATACTTAAATCAATAAAGTTTGGAAAATATTTTCAAAAAATTTCTAAGTCCAAAATTTGCGGAAAATTTCGGCAGAATCTCATTTGTACGGAGAGGCACGGGAGAAAATATAATATCGAAATACAATAATATATAACATATACTTCCCAAAATAATATATATCCTACACAGAAAAAACAATATAATAACGCTATAAACCATAATCCAAAAACGTACCTATTTGTCGGGCAATTTGCGCTTATAATATGAAACCAAATGCGCTGGCAATTGATTCCATAACCTGTATTTCACTTATATAATCCAAAAAGGTTAACAATTATACAAAATGATTTGGTTATTTATGATTGAAATCACTTTAAATATTTCATTTTGTATAATTATTAACCTTTTTGGATTATATAAGTGACATACAGGTTATGCAAGCAATTGCTAGTGCATTTGGTTTCATATTATAAGTGTAAATTGCCCGACAAATAGGTACATTTTTAGATTACGGTTTATAGCATTATTATATTGTTTTTTCTGTGTATGATATATATTATTTTGGGAAGTATATGTTATATATTGTAATATTTTGATGTTATATTTTCTCCCGAGCCTATCCGTACAAAGGAGACTCTGCCGAACTTTTCCGTAAATTTTGGACTTAGAAATTTTTTGAAAATATTTTCCAAACTTTATTGATTTAAGTATGAAAAGATAAAATGATTGTAAATTTGTATATTTTATTTAAAGCAACTAATTTTTTAATTTAATTGTTTATAAAATTAATGTTTTGAATAAGATATATTGATTTCTTAATTCTTCTTTTCCCTTATTTTTCCTTTTCGGCGATGAAAAGTTTTGAGTGAGGGAGAGTGTAACGACCCATAAATTTCGATATTAAAATTTGTCATTTTAATAAGATTTTGGAATAAAACTTAGAAAGAAATAAAAGTTTAAATTTATAATGAAGTAAACGTTAAGAATTAAGCGTAGCAATGGTTATTAAAACTAATTTTTGACATTGAAGTGGAATCACAAAAATAATGAAATAGTGTAAATTGTTGCGCTTGGATATAAAATGGGAATTTAGTAATTTAAAAGTAAGCTTTGAATTAGCCAACGAAATTTTGTATTGATTAGTATAGACTTAATAAAAAGGTTGAATTGAATCAATCTATTTGAAATTAATTAATTGGTATGCAAATTTATAATAAATAGGTTATTGCAAGAAATTGAAATTCGATACTATAGTGAACCAGAATTAAGATGAAAGTGGATGTTATTAAGTATGTAAGGTCAAATTGATTGCATTTAATAAATTGGGGAATAAAATTCATTAAAGGCAATTAATTATTATGTTAATGTAAATTAAGAAAATAGTTGTAGTATGAGAAACTTAAGCGTAACCTTGGCTTTTAAGCAATTATAATAAGTTGCATGTTGAATTTGTTGATTTAATTGGAATTGAAATTAAATTTTAATGAACAAATAAAGTTTACAATAACGGGAATATGAGTAAAACAAGTGTAATTATTGAATTAAATAAATAATTGTAAAGTTGCAAATGTACTGTAACGACCCGGAATTTTGGCAATATATTTTAGTAAATAATTTAATCTAATTAATTAAAATACAAGCTTTTCATTTTATAAATAAATAAGAACGTTGAATATTTACCAGTTATATATGTGTATGTAAAGGAAATTTTGATTTGAAAATCTAAAATAAATTCTGTATTGTTCAATAAAACCAAAAGTTGTATATTATCAATATTTAATATAATACATACAAAAGGGTAATCTAAATAGTAACGTTTAACATAAGAAATCCTATCAATATTTAAATATGAATATAAAAATATAAGTATAAAACATATTTAAAAATATAAGATATAATTATAAATATAAAATTTACAAATACAATGTTATAAATCAATGTTTGAAAATTTAACTACAAATAGAAAATAAAACTAAAGAAGTTATGTAAACTATAACTGTAATAATCATACATGAACATATAAGATAAGCCTAGAAAAGAAGATAAACTATTTTCATAACCTATATATACATTTGTACAATATAAATCTTTAACAAAGATAGTAACAAGTTGCTGTGAAATCATGTATGCATAAGAGACAAATTATTCACTTAATATTCAAAAATATCTTTGTACAAACATAAACAAATGTCAGTAAATATTAATTATTTGTAAACACATATGAAGACACATGCATTAATTAGCACAACTATTTGTCAAGAAAAATCTCACAGCCAAAATAGCAAGTATCATTTCAATTTATTGTAATTCAAAACAAAATCTTGTATGGTCAAACATGTAGGCTGTCCAGTTATAATCTGTCTGTTCGAAGCTTTTTTATATATATACCATCCTATTCTAATTCGTTTACAAAACTTAGCAAACCTGAGATAAGAAAGAAAAGAAAATAAACATTATTGCCTTGCAACTCAAACAAAACTCAACATTTAAAACAGAGGGATCATCAGGGAATTCAACTGCAGCCTTTCAACAAAATCTTTGCTTTCTGTTTCAACTATTATTTGTTGAGTAAACTTACAGTTTTTTTTTAAAGTTTAAGTTTGGTAATTAGTTTATAAACCTTGTGTTTGCTGTATGATGTAAGTATGTGGTTCTGAGATGTTCTCTGGAAATTTAGTATGTGATGTTCTTTAATATTTAATGTTCTGAGCAAAGAAATTTAAAGAAAAATAAACATCTGCATATAAACGTCATAAGCTTCGAATTTTCAACTAAATTGGTTGTTTAAAATTTAAAATCAAACCTGGAAAGGGTTTTACAGCATGACAATAAAATATAACAACTGTTTATGCAGGTTTAAAGTAACAAAGAAATAATCTGTTAAAATTCAAATGTTTTAATTTGTTAGTTTGAACCCATATCTTGATTTAATACTCAAAGCTAAGATTTTTAACATAAAAATGATGATTTTTAAGTAAGAACAATAGGTGCAGTTTTAAAGTGAACCGAAATTGCTTATTTGAGAATATCTGATGATTCAACTAATTTTAGATGTTGAAATTCATGTTGGAGCTTGCTTTATACTTGTTGATGAAAGGAAAAATGCTAAAAAATTTATTCAATGCAAGTATTTTAAAGTCGAATCGCAAATAGGGTTTTCGTTCGAGTTTTTCTGTGTTCTGGAAATTGAAGATCGCGACACCATGAATTGATCGAGTATCACGTTCTTCTGCGTGAAGGTAGAGGAAGGTATGGTCGAGTTATGGCCGGAGACCCATCGCTTCCGGTGGTCGTCGTTGGTGGGTCGAGGCAAGTTTGATCGGTGCGTGCGTGTAGCTGGGGATTTTTTCTGATTTCGATTTTTTTCTCAAAATTCAGGGTTTTGATTTCGAGTTGGAGGTTGAATTGTGGTTTGTGGGTGGTAGCATGGGTTGCCAGAGGGGCGGCGAACCACCACGCACGTGCTCGGTGGCATGGGTGTGTCAGCATCATCGTACGTTCTTTCGTCGCGAGTTATTGTTCGAGGGAATAAGGAGGATGCTTAGGGTACCTGGGTGCATGCGTAAGGGTGTTTTGTAATTCTGCAGTTTTTAACTTGAACTTAAAACTAAAAAAAAGTAGAAAAAGAACAGGTAGAAGAAGAAGGCGAGAAGAGAGGGGGACTGGGAAAGAATGAGAGGAACTCGAGATTACTCGCGTAACAAACCTGTAAGTTGAAATGGTAAACAAGTTTAATATTAATAAAGCGATTAATGTTGACAAGTGTTAAGCTAATATTTGTTTTAAATTTTATTTAAACGGTTTGCAAATGTAAGATGATAAGTAAATTTAAAGTGCAAGTTAATTTAAAATGTAAATTAATTTATACTTGTAATTAAATATGATTTTATAAATTTGTAACTGAATATTGACATTAATAATTTTGTGGTTAAATCAATTTGAACTTAAGATTGTAATTAACTACTTAAAGTTAATTAATGAATAGTAGTTAACTAATTAAACGATTAATTAAGGATTAAATGATTAATTACTTAGTAATTGATGATTAATTAAATAATTAGTGATAATTAAATGGGTAATTAACTTTTATTAACTGATAATTAAGGTTATTAATTAATAATTAAGAAATAATTAATTAAGTGAGTAATTAAGAAGTAATTAATAAATTTAATAAGTTGATTTATAAGTGATTAACTAAGCAGAATTAAGTGGGTTATTTCTTAAGCAATTAATTAAGTTTAGTTAATCAAACTAGTTTGATATGAATTGATAATTCCTGTTTGATTGATTGTGATATTTATTTGATGATATTCTATGCTATCTTGTGATATATTCTGGATATATCTGTGATGACCGTGTATGATTTATCTGTGATAACTGTTATGTGAATTCTAAGTATTGAATTAAACTGTTTAAACTATCTAAACAACTTGGCCTTTAAAATGGCATTTGGATTTCGATGAGACCAAGATCGGGAATCAATTTGACTTTTCGAAAACCACATCGATCCAAATTAAACGATAGGTCGTGGCATCTCAAGTGGAGATCGAGATGGTGTTTCAGAATGCAAGGGTTATCATCGTTAACTATGAGGGTGATTCCAAAACGAGGGTAACGAGATAATGTCTTCGGTTTCGTTCAAGCCCGGAACGAACTTGTATGGATTGAATGCTTTCAGCATATCGTCAGGCAGACGATGAGCATTCTAAGAGATATGTTCTGTAAAGGTAATGCAGCCTCAAGCCTCATAAACCGGGAATGGATAAAACATGGGAGATGCAGCAAAGTTAGGTGGGTAACACCCAAGTAGGACGAGATATACCCCTGTCTAGATGTCCGTTTTTATTTTGGCTTAGTGGGCAGTTGTTGGCCACAACTGCGGGGTTATCTTGTTCGGGACTGTTTAGTAAGGAATGGTTCCGGCCTTGTGTTGTAGGTCGTTGGGAGTGATCCTCGGTATGGTGATCTAGGACCCTTACTGTGACGGGCAGTACCCAAGTAGCCCTACCATTGATGGAAGCCCAATTTCCTTACGAGACCCTATGGTTTTGATTTGTATTACGCACTTTTGTGGCTAGTAGCTGGAATTTAATAGATGTAACAATTTCGGCTATTTTCTATTTACTTGAAAACCCTAGACACTATTATAATATCATTGAATTTCCTATAAAATGTTCTGGTTAGCGTAAGGTAAAAACTTACCCGTGTTTATGTGTGGGAAGTCTTACGTGATACCTTTATTTTCAAATGGTTTTCAAAGTTAAACAACTTTAACCCTTTACTCACACCAGACCCATGTCTGACCCGGAGTTTATATTTTGTTTTTCATAGACTCTTGGTTGCTCAAATTTTTATGAGTAGCCAAGTGATAAGTATTCGAAGTATTGAGTTTCTGGAGGAGCTTGGAAAAGAAGATCAGACGTATGTGTCTATCTATGTAGTCCCGCTGTGTAGTTAGTGAGTGATGTATTTTGGATGTATGTATTGACAGATATGTATATGACTGTCCTGTCTACGATATTGTATAACTCTGATATATGTATAACTATGTAATAGCTATGTGATGTATAATATTTTGTTCCATTCCGCTGTGAGTTTCTGATGTTGTTATTCTTTCTTTCTACCTTTTCTATTTCTATCTCTTTTTTTCTTATTGATGATACGTCTTTTTGTGGTTAGGATGGTGGGTCGTCGCAGTTGGTATCAGAGCACTGGTTGAGATAATACCTAGGCTCTGGAGTAATATTTGTCTTGAGAGTGCATATTTGTATTTTCATATAATTATATACCTGTCTAAATATTTTGACTTACATGTCCAGGTGGCCAACATGTGTTTTGGAAGGAGAGGCAGAGGTAGGGGCATTACCTCGACCGATAATGGAAGAAGTCAAGCTGCTAGTGAGGCTGTAGATCTAGTACCGCCTCAGGTTAATTTTGCTGCCTTATGCAAGGATTATATTAACCTTAGAGGCAAACCATTTAAGGGATTAGAATCGATAATTGAAGTTCAAGCTTGGCTACGCTCATGTGAGCGCATCTTTAAGAATATGAAGCTGTCTGATGAACAGAAAAGGGAAATGGCATCGTGGCAATTGCAGGGAGGTGCAGCAGCCTGGTGGGATGCAACGGTAGCGAATATCTCTGAGGATGGCATTTCATGGGAAAGATTTAAGGAGTTATTTGAGGAGAAATTCATGCCAACGGCAGGAAAAAATCGTTTATATCAGGATTGTCTGAATTTGAAACAGGGTAGCATGACAATAGCAGAGTATGAGACTAAATTCAATGAACTTTCTTGCTATGGACTAGGGCTCATTGATACTCCCTTTAAAAAGAATGAAATGTTCGTGCAAGGATTGAGGCCGGAATTTCATGATATGATGCCAGTGCTCTTGAAAGGATCTTTTGTTGATTTAATTGATATGGCTCTAAGGTACGAGGATTTGATGAACAAGAAAGCAGTGGCACCGGTAGCAGCATCGACAGGGAATTTCGCTAATCCGAGTAAGCGAAAGTTCAATCCCAATTGGAGGAAGCCAAACAAGAAGAAGCCTGAAAGTAACAATGGACCTCGCAAATGCTATATATGTCAACAAGAAGGTCACTTGGCGAATAAGTGTCCCAAGAAAGGATTCCAGCAGCAGCAGCAACCATATTATAGTGGACCGGGTTCATCTTTGGTTCAGAAATCTCTATGCTTCAATTGCCACCAACCGGGACATATGATCAGGGATTACCCGTTACTTCTTAAAGCTCGGCAGAATAAAGTATTTTCCCTGGAAGCCGGTCCATCTTCTTCTTCTCAAAGCAAGGGGGTATTGGAAGGTACATTACTTTTAAATGGCAAGTATATTATGGTTTTTTTTGATTCGGGTGCTTCTTTGAGTTTTATTTCTCTGGAATCTGTAGAGAAGTTCTTTCTTACCCCTAGTACTGTAGACTGTCCCATCTTTGTGTCTAATCCTATAGGAGGAGTCAACAAATTAGACACGATCTGTAAGGACTTGAAGATTTCCTATCTGTCCCATAGTTTTTCTTGTGACCCTTATGTGTTGAATTTTAAGGGGTTTGACCTTATATTGGGAATGGATTGGCTTGGTAAGTATAAAGCAGTCCTGAATTGTGAAGAGAGAACGGTTTCGCTGGAAACTGATTTGGGTAGAATTGTCAGAGTGACGTGTGATAATTATGGAATTCACTTGAGTAGTCTTTTGCATGGAGTTGAGCTTCTCAAGAGGAGGTTAAGGATATCATTGTGGTCCAAGATTTTCCTGATGTATTTGAGGAAGTTAAGTGTCTGCCTCCGCATCGAGAGATAGAGTTTCGTATTGATTTGGTTCCAGGAGCAGTGCCGGTGATTCAGCTAGTAGGAGGATGGCTCCAAGGCAGAGGGAGGAGTTAGTTAAGAAGACTCAAGATCTTTTGGAGAAGGGATTGATTAGGCTCAGTTTTTCTTGTTGGGGCTCTGCTGCGGTGTTTGTCACCAAATCAGATGGATAGCTAAGGTTTTGTGTGGATTATAGAGAATTGAACAAAGTGACCGTTCGGAATAAATATCCTCTTCCTCGATTTGATGATCTCTTTGACCAGTTTCATGGAGCTTCTGTCTTTTCTCAACTGGATTTAGCTTCAGGCTTCCATCAGTTGAGGGTATATGAGGACAGTATTCCCTTGACTGCATTTAGGGGACCAATTGTTTCTATGAGTGGTTGATTATGCCTTCCGGGTTAACCAACGCTCCTGCTTACTTTGTTGACCTGATGAACCGAGTCTTTCGGGATGTATTCAATAAGTACATTCTGGTGTTCATTGATGATATCTTGGTCTACTCCAAATCTGAAGAAGTGCACAGGCATCATTTGAGAATTGTATTGGAGACACTGAGGAGACATGTTTTGAAATTTCTCCAAGTGCCATTTTTGGAAATCAGAAGTGAAATTTTTAGGGCACATTATTTTTGGTGAAGGTATCTCTGTAGATACAGCGAAGGTTGAAACTATTTTGGAATGGAAGCGGCCGGAGACACCGACTGAGGTTCATAGTTTTTTGCGATTGGATGGCTACTACAGAAAGTTTATCAAGGATTATTCTAAGATTTCTTGGCATCTGACTAAGCTGACAAGGAAAGGAGCTAAGTTCAAGTTGACACCTCGGTGTGAAGAAGCTTTCCAGGAGTTGAAGACAAGGTTAACCAGTCCTCCAGCGCTAGCTATTCCGGATGGTAAAAGCAAATTTGAGGTTTATACAAAAGCTTGTATAGTTGGTCTGGGAGCAGTTATGATGCAGAATGGAATAGTTATTGCGTATGCGAGTCGGCAATTGAAGCCACATGAAAAGAACTACACTACGCCGGATCTAGAGTTGTTAGCTATTGTTTTTGCTTTGAAGATATAGAGACATTATCCTTTGGGAGAGAAGTTCGAGTTATTCACGGATCACAAACAGTTGAAATATCTTTTCTCTTAAAAGGATCTTAATCTGAGGCAGCAGCGATGGGTCGAATTTCTGGCAGCTTATGATTTGGATATTCTGTATACCCCGGGTAAGGCGAATGTTGTAGCAGATGTTCTTCGCAGGAATGCAGTTTTGTCTCTTTTGGAAGTTGTTCCATCTCTTATTGAAAGGATTTCAAGCAAGCAAGAATCTGATAAGATGTTGAGAAGAATCATCAAAAGAGTTAGGAAAGGTCAGTGTCCCACTTTTGAAATCGATGGCCATGGAACATTGAGGATTAACGGGAGGATTTGTGTTCCACATGATAGGGATCTGAGACAGGAGGTGTTTCCATAGAGTCATCGCTCCAGATTGAATATTCACCCGGGGATATCAAAACTGTACAAGGACATATAAGAGTTTTCTGGTGGCCGAATATGAAAACGGATGCTGCTAGGTTCGTGAATAGTTGTGCCATCTGCCAACAAGTTTAAGGAGATCAGCAAAAGTCAGCCGGATTATTGCAGCCTTTGGAAATTCCTGATTGGAAGTGGGAAATGATTTCGATGGATTTCATCGACGATTTGCCTAGAACCAAGAAAGGAAACGAAGGAATATGGGTGATTGTTGATCGTTTAACTAAGATCGCCCATTTTATACCGGTTAAGGCAACTCGTACTGCAGCTTATCTAGCAGAGATTTTCTTGAGAGAGATAGTTAGATTGCATGGCGTTCTTGTCAGTATAGTAAGTGATCGTGATCCTATCTTCACCAGCAAATATTGGGAGGCTCTACAATCGGCTATGGGAACGAGTTTGAGATTGAGTACAGCGTATCATCCTCTAACCGACGGACGGACGGAGGACTAAATCGTATTATGGAGGATATGCTTCGAGCTTGTGTTTTGGATTTTGGTGGATCGTGGGAAGACCATCTTCATCTAGTGGAATTCTCTTATAATAATAGTTACCAAGCGAGTATCAAGATGGCTCGTTATGAAGTTTTGCATGGAAGACCGCGTAGATCCCCATCCTGTTGGATAGAATCGAAAGATCGCCTTGTGCTTGGACCAGATTTGATTCGAGAAGCTTTTGCGAAAGTTGAGCTTATCAAGAAGAGGATGAAAGCTGCTCTTGATCGTCAGAAGAAATATGCAGATAAAAGGCGTAGACCATTGGAATCCGAGATTGATGATTTATTTTTTGTCAAAGTTTCCCCAATCAAAGGAGCTATAAAATTCGAAAAGACGGGAAAACTTGCCCCAAGATATATAGGACCATTCCAAGTGCTGGAAAGAATTGGAGCTGTAGCTTACTGGATTGAATTGCCAGAACGGATGTCTGGAATTCATAATGCATTTCATGTATCTCATCTAAGGAAGTTTGTTCATGACCCATCACTGGTTGTAGAACCAGTAGTCCAGGAAGATTTAGAGGTAGAACCTAACTTGACATTGGTCAGAAATCCAGTTCGGATTGTGGATCAAGACGAGAAGCAACTCAAAAGCAAAGTAGTGAAGCTCGTCAATGTGCAGTGGAGCGAGGATCCCAGAGATTGTACTTGGGAAACTCTGGATAGTTTTAGGAAAGCTTATCCGGATTTGTGTCCAGATAACTAGTGATGTTTGTTAGGATGAACTGTTTGATTGTTTGTTATTGTATGGATGATATGTATGTTTGGATTGTTAATATAAAAGCTTTTGAACTAACTTTTGTTTTAAATTTCGGGGACGAAATTCTTTTAAGGGGGGAGAAATGTAACGACCCGGAATTTTGGCAATATATTTTAACAAATAATTTAATCTAATTAATTAAAATACAAGCTTTTCATTTTATAAATAAATAAGATCTTTGAATATTTACCAGTTATATATGTGTCTGTAAAGGAAATTTTGATTTGAAAATCTAAAATCAATTCTGTATTGTTCAATAAAACCAAATGTTGTATATTATCAATATTTAACATAATACATATAAAAGGGTAATCTAAACAATAATGTTTAACATAAGAAATCTTATCGATATTTAAATATGAATATAAAAACATAAGTATAAAACATAATTATAAAATATAAGATATAACTAGAAATATAAAATTTACAAATATAATGTTATAAATCAATGTTTGAAAATTTACCTACAAATAGAAAATAAAACTAAAGAAGTTATGTAAACTATAACTATAATAATCATACATGAACATATAAGATAAGCTTAGAAAAGAAGATAAACTATTTTCATAACCTATATATACATTTGTACAATATAAATCTTTAACAAAGATAGTAACAAGTTGCTGTGAAATCAAGTATGCATAAGAGACAAATTATTCACTTAATATTCAAAAATATCTTTGTTCAAACATAAACAAATGTCAGTAAAGATTAATTATCTGTTAACACATATGAAGACACATGCATTAATTATCACAACTATTTGTCAAGAAAAATCTCACAACCGAAATAGCAAGTATCATTTCAATCTATTGTAATTCAAAACAAAATCTTGTAAGGTCAAACATGTAGGCTGTCCAGTTATAACCTTTCCGTTCGAAGCTTTTCTATATATATACCATCCTATTCTAATTCGTTAACAAAACTTAGCAAACATGAGATAAGAAAGAAAAGAAAATAAACACTATTGCCTTGCAACTCAAACAAAACTCAACATTTAAAATAGAGGGATCTTCAGGGAATTCAACTCTAGCCTTTCAACAAAATCTTTGCTTTCTGTTTCAACTATTATTTGGTGAGTAAACTTACGGTTTTTTTTTGAAGTTTAAGTTTGGTAATTAATTTATAAACCTTGTGTTTGATGTATGATGTAAGAATGTGGTTCTGAGATGTTATCTGGAAATTTATTATGTGATGTTCTTTAATATTTAAAGTTCCGAGCAAAGAAATTTAAAGAAAATTAAAACATCTTCATATAATGTAACGACTCGCTATTTTGGATCATTCAAATCGACAATAATACTATACATGTCCGACTTGAATAATTCAAAATACCGAATTGTTAATTTAAATTTGGCAAAAACATATATAGTATATAAATCAATCACAGATATAGAGTAGTACAATGATACGAAGCAGAATAAATGAATAGTAGTTCATGAAGCTACGATATAACAAAGTTAGAAATAAAATACATCAGAATATCCCAGATATAGTGAAGTCTCCAATGCAACATATGACTTCTCTTAATGAATCAACTGGAAGTGCTGAAAGCTAAGCGATAGTTGGATCTCCAAGATAAGATCCAAACTCCAAAGGTGAGTCTCAATGTTGTATCACTCAGTCTGACGCGAGCGTAAAGTAAAACACAAAACCCTCGAGTCTGGATTAACATTCTTATATCGATAAATCCAACTCAAGTGAAATATCAACTGAAATAAAATTAACTAAGAGGATGTTTGGAATAACCATCCTCTAAGGATCCCTGGAACTATCTATAGGGATACACTATGTCACCGTGGTCATCTCAATTTTATTTATTATTCAAAAACAAAATATCATTTCACTTCAAATATATTTGTTTTCAAATTTGATCACTTTCACAGTTACGATTCAAATCTACTCCAATCAAAAATTCAAATCTAGTCAAATCTCAATTTATCAATTTAAATTCAACTCAATTCCTAAATAACCACTTCAATTTTATCGATCTTGAAATTCGGATTTGTAATCACAAATACCCCTTTATATTTCAATATATTTCAAACTTTAAGTATTCAACATTTCAAACTAAATTTTATTCAATTTAGTTTTCTAAATAATAATTTCAAATTTTAGTTCAACCTAAATTTCATTTTTATTCAATTTAGTTTCTAAACAATAATTCACTTATATTGATTTCAAGTACAGATCTGAATCTCAAAATAACCCACTCAAATTCCAATATAGTTCAAGCTTTAATATTTAAATATTCAATTTAACAGTTTCATAAAGATCTCAACTAACCTCATTATTATTTAGTCTTTGTCACGACCCTAACTCGATGTCCAATAACAACATCAAATTCGTATCGCCGGAGCTTGCAACAACATTAGATGATAAATAACACAGCGGAAAAATAAAAGATGATATCACTGATACAACATGAATACAATATCCAATACATCAATTTGATACAATGATAATCATCGACATCAGAGAATACACAACACAAAAAAATACAGCAGAACACGACACAATAAAAGATAAGTCTTCACAGAATCCAATACTACAACTCTGATCCAAAAGCTCCAAAGACAAAGCTCCAAACTCCAATCTCGATCCACCATCAAGTTTGCACCAAGATGAAAAAATCCGATCGTGGGCTCCAAATACTCTAAAATGTATCAAATAGAAAGCTGAAAGCTACCAAAATGATATCTACTACCCGGCTATCCCAAAAACCAAACTCTAGACTGTCCGTGTAGAAAATTGTGGGCACCCAGAGTTTAGGAAAGGAACAATAAACTCCGGGTCAGTCGTGGGACTGGTATGAGCAAACGAAAATAGTTTGTGTTTTAAAACAAACAAAAGAATTTAAATTTGAAATCCGTAATGCTTTTAGAAAATGAAACTACCATAAGGTCTCCCGCCACACACACAATGCAAACGCAGAATTGAAGGAGATTTCTCCTTATGATAGTCAAACATGCTTGATACGCGAAAAACATTTGATATTGTTATTAGTGCACAGTGCAGAAAACATTTCAAAAGTATAATATTAATCTTAGCCAGCATAGGTATTTCGCACTTATGCCTACTATAGCTACAATGTTCAATAGGAGGTTATCGCCACATTCCATGGCAGGTTATACAACTAAAACCGTACTAGGCACATATTGTTTCTTTGGGTTTTCCAACGAATGGTCAAGCCAAGGAACTTCCTATTGCCACATGGGTACGCCTCTGGAGGGACGCCCCAAGAACCATCCCTCGGTTCTCTACTAACACAAGGCCGGCTGCCCCCTTCCCGGGGAATAAAACCTAAGATATGCCACCCCCCCGTCCTTTGGGACCATTAACCAAGGATCCTCAATACCAACAACATCACATAGTAATAAATATACTACAATGCCCACATGAGTAAGTTCTGAGCTCCATACTATGATACTACCCGTTTCCAGAAGGAATGGTCATACCCTAGGGGAGCTACCCCTGAAACCTTGCCGCATCTTTCCTGTTTCGACCATTACCGGTTTGTGAGGCTCGATGAGGTCTCGTCCACAAAGCTACGCTTTACACGAAAGCCATGCTTTGATCACAAATGATCAACAAATGATCATCAACACACAGCAGCACTTAGAATGCCACACTACCAAATTGGGAGTATATCGTCGATAAACTTCAACTACATAAACTCTGAACTCGTACGTCTCAGAGAAGGGTGTTAAGCTTAGAGAATAAATTCTCTGCCACCAAGCAGAAATGTATTTGAAATAAATCGGCTTTATATCTCAAGGTGTAGTGTTAGACGCACGACCATACAAGTCTGTTCCGATCTCGGCACTTCCAAAGAAGCCCTTGCAATCCGAGTATCCACAATCTCGATTGGACTTCCCATCACTTAGGGAATCTCTATAACGTAGCTACTCAGTGCAGAGACAATCGATAGGTCTTCCTATCGCTCTTGCAAACACCCGGTCTTCACCATCGGTCTTTAAATGCTATCCATAACGACGTATCATTGTTCGGAATGGGTTATACGACATAAAGGTCCTCTCCCGGCTAAACCGAATAATGAGCGTAAAGTTTAAAAACACATGGATATGGATTTCAGTTAAGTCACAACTTAAAATTCAAAACTTTCTTTCAAATGGTTTAACCCAATTACCATTTCAAATCTTTAAACAAAAAGATTCATTTCACAAAGTTTATCCAATTTCACAAAGATCCATCCATGGATTTCAAAACAATTTCCATTTTTATTGGATTAACTCACTTTAGCTTTTAAATAAAAGATTTAACTCGTAGCTTTCAAAACACATTCCAAAGATTCATTCATAAATTGGAAACCATTTCATTTCAAATTTGAAATTCCTATAATTGGAAATTCATTCCTTATATGAAAGCTCTTATCATTTGAAAACAAACAGTTTTCGTTTTGGAAAAATCCTAATTCAATTATACAAGTTAAAGTTTATCAAACTTGGGTTAAATTTAATTCCCAAAAACAATATTTTAAAAATGGTGTAAAAACCCATATAACCTGTATGACCTTTTACTTCATAAATTCTCAAAATAGAATTTAATCTCAAAACCTAAACTCAAATTTAAACTGAATTATTAAGTTTCAAAACTTTATTAAGTTATTCAGAATAACTTTTATTTTAGATTTCCTTCTCCAAGAGCTTTTCATTTTAAAACCCGATCCATTCCAAAAATCATTTGAATTCAAAAATTCATATTTTAAATTTGTTTAAAAATCTGCGACTCAACCAATTTCCACGTGCAATCCATATTTGTGGGTGTATAGTGTAGTCCAAGGGGTTTTACACAATTGTGCACAGCATCAATCATAAGCATATCGATAAGCGGTATAACCCATAACGCTTATCTATATTCGCAGATACATAGATAAGGTAATTTTATCAATCACAAAAATTCACTAATCTGATTCGATGTGGGTTTCAGATAACCAACTGGAATCCGACTCCCTGTCGCATCGAAATTCAGATGTCATTTACGGGTCAAAGGGTTTGCATATTCATATAACTATGTATTCATCATAGATATATCAACTCAGCACGAAGCATTTCAAAGCATCACATCACACATCAAATATACCGATCCATCACAGAGTATTCCATAGAAATCAAACATCTATAACTAAGATGAATAATCTGGGTGGTTTTAAATTTACCAACCACATAATTACTTTTATTAGTAATTAATTATCATTAACTACTATTGGCTAAATCTTAATTATCTTTATTAACTAATCATTTCTAAATTAATTATCTAAATTAATTAATCCTTAATTAAATCTTAATTAGTTTCCTTAATTAATAAATCTTTAATTATTTATTAATTAAATCTTAATTATAATAAATTATTTCTAATTAATTAATCAATAGTTTTATTATTCCTTAATTAATTACAATAATTAATTACTCTTTAATTAATAATGGTTTCTTAATCACTTTTAGTTAATTAACCTTAATTAATTATTCTTGATTTAATTATCTTAATTAAATAACCACATCTCTTAGTTTTTCTTTAAAGCAATTAACTATTAATAACTGTAACAAATCTTTAATTATCCCTTAATCACCAAATCATTATTTAAATCAAATACTTGAAAACATTTAAATTTGAAAACAACTACAGGTTAAACGAGATGATTAGTCTAATACAATTTTTTATAAATCAAAAACTATTTTTAAATATTTGACTTTAAAACTTGAACCTTGTTTTATCAAATCTACCTTGGGAAACTCAGTGAAATTTCTTTTGATCTAAATCCTTTTAAACCATGAAGACTTTAAATCCTGGAAAACTCAAAGATAAAGAAAACCCGAGCGAATTCATGTTCTCCTCGAGTTTCCCCCGTGTTTATTCCCTCTTTACTTCGAGTTTCGACCCAAACTTACCCGTATGCCTCAAAATCCTTCAATTTAATTTTTCTTAAGTACTTAACTCTGCGCACTCATAATCCACTCGAGCTAAACTCCAGGTTAACGCATAAATTCCTCGAGACATGCTTCGAGTCGCACCATTCTTCCCCAACGCTTCAAATCACTGATACCATTGATGCACGTATACGTGCTCCACCACGCTAAACCCGCTAAACCTTGACGAACGACGACGAACTCACGATAACATCACCGATGCACCCCGACTTCGATTCGAACAACTCAAAACCTAAACCAAGTTCAAAATCGAAAAAGAGCTGTCAGCCACGAATTGGAAACTACCCCAGTTAACCCAAATCCACTTTGCATGGCCACCTCTGGCCAACGGAGGTTTTGGGCCACCCCCACAGCTGCTCCAACATCCCATTCACCTCCTCTCGAAGTCCGGTCTCCTCCGATCCACGAGCGACCTCAAAGACAACTCGAGAATGACACCGATACCACTTTGCCTTAAAACCTTATTTCGATTCAAATTTCGAGCTAGAATAAATAAAAAAAATTCTTGTATTTTTCTCGCCAATCATCTCGCCAATCACCGCAAATTCACAAAAAATGTTTTCCGTTCAACTCAAAATATCATGACAATCCCAAGCTTTAAAAATTTGATCTCATCTCTAAAATTCCTATTTTGTGAAGGGGAGTAAGATTATGAAATCAATTTTTAAGTTTTTGATCAACTAAGTTTTGAACGTTTTCCTATTTCACTGTGTTTTCAAAACTTCCCAGTAGATCCATTCTTCTTCAATGCTCAAAAATATTTTTAAAACTTAATTTTTGATGATACAATCATCTTCTGTTTATATTTTAAAGCCAGAAAGACATCAGACGAAAAGCTTTTGAATTTTATTTTGAAACAAGGTTGTAAAAAAAAGAAAACTGAAAGACAACAGAAGAATGTTTTCCCTCCTTGTACAAAACATATACACAGTCATTCACTTTTTTATATAAGGGCATGCAAACAAAATTCTCCATCATCCAAACATATTTCACAGCATATATCAAAAATATAGATCCAAACATCAATGGATATAACAAAGTTAGGGAAATGTTTGCTCACCTGAGATTCCTAGAAAACAGAGACAATGTCTTTGTATTTTGAACTTGATGCTTTAATCTCTGCTTTGATTCGTTTTCTTGCTTTAATTTGTTGAGTTGCTCTGATCATTGAAACTGAAGCTTACACTTATGCTTCACTTCCAGGTTTAAGCTTTTTGAAAGAAGGTTTTGTTTTTGATTACCTATTAAATTCTGGAATTTAATTTCCAGCTTGAAACTGTTGTTTGATTTTCATTTTGGTTTTTGATTCTCAGCCCTTATTTCCAGTTTTGAAATGCTTTGAGAAAACTGCTTTGATCTGGATCTTGTTTTCCAGATTTTTTTTCTTTTCTTTTTTCTTTATTTTCAGGTTTCAGGTTTTGATTTTCTAGTTTTCAATTGAAATTTGTTTCTTTGAATTACTTTGTGATTTTCATATTTTTTTCTCCTTTGTTTTGTTCAGGGATGAAAGGTATTGAGAAAATTGATTTTTTTTTCTTTTGTGTGTTATTTACATTTTAATTTAAAAGGAAATAATTAAAAATGCCACTTGTATCATATTCTTTACACTTGTACAATTACTTGACAAAATGTTTACAATTGTAAATTGTTATTGTAAATTGCTTACACATGTAAAACTCTTGTATATTTATGTTTTTACCCTTGTCTTGAATTTATTTTATAAGTTTTGTTTTGGTCCTTTAGTTAAATTAATTTTGTTTTAAGCCTTACTTCATTTTTTTATGTACAAATCATTTTTTTCTTTCATGTTTTCTTATTTAATATGATTGACAAATTAAATTCTATAAAATGTTAAGTGTTTTAAAGTCTATTAAATTTACAAATTTTGTTTTAATCCTTTATTCAAGTTGAACTATTATGTTTTAATGTTTTAAATACATTCACAAACCTTAATTCAAATGTGTGTGTGAATATATATTTCTTTTTCAAAAGAACAACATTAAACCTTTCATATGTATTTTTTATATCTTATACTTTTTAAATTTTCCAAATAAGAAATAAAATTTCAATTCTTGTATCCCAATCTCACAATTCAATTTAAAATAATTTTATACAAAAATATCTGATTAAATTTGGAAAAATTCTTAGTTATTCGAAATTTGATTCCAAAAATTAAAATAAATCGTCAAATTAAACTCGTTCCAAACTCGGGAATATTATAGATTCCCCCCTTAGAAAATTTCATACCCGAAATTTGCCAAGGAGACAACTAAGAACAGATAAATGAAAGATAGAGAAATATCTTTCCAAATCAAACTGGATATCAATTCTGCATTTGGCTTACCAAATCAGAATATCAACAATAGGTATGAGAACAACTCAATCAACTATGAAATAATTAGGTTATCTGATCTATGAAATATACAGGGGTATTGGTTAGCTCAAAGGAATAACTAACCGTTCGTAAATTCTATCGAAACCCAATGAAATAGACAAAAATAGATTCGATTACGATCTCAGATTCAAGATTCAACTTGTTTACGAATTGTTGAGAAATAAATTGTGGGTAGTTCTCATGTCGAACAAACTTGAAAATTTAATCGTAAGCAAGAAGGTTACCTTATAAAATTTCCTTTCCTTTATTAGCCCTAGAGGTTAAAGAATCACCCTTGACTACATATCTGACAACGCGACTTTTCGACGCTCGAAAACCGACATCGATACGTCCACTGTATCAACTGTCGAGCAATCGAATGCTGGAAAACCATACCGTTATGGTTAAAGAAGAAGAAAAAGATAGAAGATGAGGAAAAAAAGATAGAACATAACAAAAAGAAACAACAGAATAATGTCAGAATCTCACAATTGCAGCGGAACAACATAAAATAGATAAATGAATAATCTTTAAACAAAGAACTATATAGTTATTACATTACATCATCAGAGTGTACAACAACAAACAACAAAAAAAAGCAAAAAAATACTATCTACTAGTGAATACGCCATGCCATTCAACTTGCCTCCTGCAACTCCTGAATTCCAGAATATCCTGATATACCTGACTCTTGACTGTCCGTGTGGAAATTGGGGGGCACACAGAGCTTAGGAAGGAAAACAATAAACTCCGAGTCAGTCATGTGACAGGTGTGAGAACTAAAGCAGTTTAATTTTAAAATAAAGTATAGGATAATTTTAAAATAGATTCACAATGTTTTTTAGAAAATGAGACTACCAAAGGCCTCCCGCACACACACACACAATGCAAACGTAGAATCGGAGGAGATTTCTCCTTATGATAGTCAAAGATGCTTGATACGCATTAAAAAGAAACATTTGATATTATTACTAGTGCATAGTGTAGAAAACATTTCGAAAGTAAAGATATAAATCTTAGACAGCGTAGGCATCCCGCACTTATGCCTACTATAGCTACCATCCAAACAGTGGTGACCACCATAAGTGAATGATAGGTTCTACAACTAAAATCGTACAAGATCGTATTGTTTCTTTGGATTTTCCAACAAATGGTCAGGCCAAGGAACTTCCCATTGCCACATGGGTACGCCTCTGGAAAGACGACCCGAGAACCTAACCGGATCTCTGCCAACAAAAGGTCGGGTTACCCTTCAAACTGGGTAACTACTGACACAAATACGTCATTCCCCGAGCGTAACCGATCTATATCCGACGATCCTAGATTCCAACAACCACAAAGTAATAAATTTGCAGCAACAAAATAGGTTAAGTATCTGAGATCCATACCATGATACCACCTCTATCCAGAAGGAATGACATACACTAAAGGGGCGCTACCCCCTAATAACCTTGCTGCATCCTTCCTGTTTTGACCATTTCCGGGGTGTGAGGTCGGACAAAGTCTCGTCCACAAAGCCACGCTTTATACAGAAGCTGCGCTTTGATTCAACAAATGCTCAACAGCACTTAGCATATCACACTACCAAATTGGGAGTATATCACTAATAACCTTCAACTATATAACCTCTGAGCTCATATGTCTCAGAGAAGTGTATTAAGCTAGAATAATAAATTCTCCGCCACCAACAAAAATATATTTGAAAGAAATCAGCTTTATATCTCAATTTGTAATGTCAGACATACAATCCATATAAGTCTGTTCCGGGCTCGAACAGAACCGAAGGCACTTCCAAAGAAGTCCTTGCAATCCGGATATTCACTAATCACGTTCGGAGTTCCCTTCACTAAGGGTGATAAAACCTATGTATCAGAGATCAGCCGATGCAGAGTCATTCGATGTAATCCTTCCGTTTTCAAAAATATCCGGTCTTCAACACCGGTCATCAAATGCAATCCATAACGACGTATCACATATTCGGAATGGGTTATACGACCCCAAGGTCCTTTCCCGGCTAACCCGAATAGTGAGCGCTTATTTTGAAAATAAGTGTGGCATTCAAATTCAATCAAATCACAACAAATACCTATTTAAAGGTAAATATTGATAGTCGGTTATTTAACTATCAATAGGCGTGCACCACATCACCAGATTCCAAATAATTTCCCAAATTATTTATTTTCCAAAATATCTTTACTAGATATATATTTTCCACACTTCAACCATTTGAAAACAAATTTCAAATCAATTTCCTTAAACGGAAACACTTCCAAATATTTATCCATTTTAAATTTAAAATGGTTCATTTAAATCAATCAAATAAATCCTTACCGATTTATTTTAAACTTACGTTTCAAATCCGTAAATTTATTTCCATGCTTCAAAAATAAATCATCGTTTATTTTTAAACAAATTCCCCTTTCTTGTATAAATTCCATATTGAATTTACAATTCCAAAATATCTATGAATATACGATTTCCAAATCGATTTCTAATATTCATTTTCAAATTATCCTTAAAAGATGTAATCTCAAACATTTCACTTCACATTGGAAAACATTTCCATACTTATTTAATAATAAGTAATTCACAAATCCATTTATTTTCAACACTTGGAAAATCTTCAATATACTTAAATCGAAATTAAGTATATATTTCAGTCTTTAAAGAAAACGTTCTATTAACACATTTATTTGAGTCAAAACGAATGTTGCGTAAAACATCGTCACGACGCCCCAAAATCACTAGTATAGGTATTCGAAATTAAGATAGATATATAAATCCCAATACTATATAAAAAAATTCCTTCCGAAAATCGTTTACTTTAACTACAGTGTTATAGTCCACCATTTCCTTCTATTTCTCGAAAACATCTATGTCAACAATAAATGTTGAAATATATGGTTTCGACACTTAATACATTTTAAAACAACTTCAAATCGTTTTAATTCCATTTCAAGTATCACTTTCCCAAAACACTTTAATATATTATTCACTGTTCAAAATCGTGAATAAAAATCATTAACCAAATTCAACACTTTTACATATTCAATTCAAAAATTATCCACTGTCCAAAATCGTGGATAAAATTCCCAACCAAACTCTTATTTTTACAACATTTAACTTAAAGGATAATTCGCTGCCCAAAATCACGAATATATCTCCTTTAATAACTTTTATGTTTGATTTATCTAATTCAGTTGATTTCGAATTTACAAACAATGTTTATAAATCCCATTTCTATTTATAAAACTTCAATTTATAAATCTCCTTTATTATCCAATTCAATTTATATAACTCAATTATATACCAGAAGTCCATATTATAAGTTAAGAACTTACAATCCATTTATTTACAAAACCGTTCTTTTAAAACATCACAATTTATAAATCTTATTACTTATACGATTTTATTTATAACCTTATTTTCAACATTAACAGAACTCCTTTTAGAATTCCATTATTTCGATTTATAATATATATATTTTATAAATCTCATCTATAAACCATTTATCTTTATTCAAAAATCTCAATTAAAATGTCAAATCTGATTTATAAGTTAATTACTCATAAATCTTTTATTTTACAACATCTATTCATTTTATAGCTTTACAATTTATAAGTCTATAAATTTCTTTCACTTATGAAATCCATTTTTTTTCATTTTAACACTTATAAAAACTCGTTTTATAATTCCAGTATTCTTAATTTATAAAATATCAATTTGATAAATCTTTTATATAAGTCGTTTATTATAATTCAAAAATCCCAATTTAAACCATTTTATAAATTAATCAACTATTTATTTCAAAAATCACATTTCGGTTATATTTCACAAAAATCCTAATTTTTATAACATTAAATTTTATAACGTTTATTTATTTAAAATGAATCAATTCCCAAAATTTTAATAAAACGTATACTTTCAAAAATTATTTTAAAACCCCTTTTAAATTTGAAAATCATCGCTTTAAAATCTTTTTAAAATTCCAAAATTGGCCCAATGATGCAACACACCAAATAGTCAATCACGACAACAAAGACATCATATATCAGTATATGATAATCAACAAATATCTCAATATCTGTAATCAAATAAATACTGGTGAGGAATCTAGTTGGATCCCTCCAACCTGTTTCCCTGCATCCAAAGACATTAGCACAATACAAATTCCGTTCCAGTACGGAATATCGAGATATATGGGGATTCATAAAATATTATCCGCTATTATGCGGCGCAATTGGGTCTCATCCGCTATATAATGCGGGAAATCAACTCCAAGTACATAAATAATACCAATTTCACTTTGCATTGAAATTATCGCGATATATGTTTTTAATAAATAACCTCCGCTTAATAACGGCGTATAATGTCTATTTCAATCAATAACACATAATAATTTATCATCCAGGCATACAATCATCAATTTTAAATCTAACTATTTAAAATTTAAATCGAAACAATTCGATTGAGTGAGAAGTTCTCACCTTGCTTTCAACGACAGTTTCAGCGTTTTATTTCCAATAAAATTAAACATGCGTTTAATTTTACCCGAAATTTTCACTTGCTCCAAACGGCTCCAATCTAGTTCCATTGCGTAGTGTTCGTCAATACGAACCCGTCGTAATTTGTTTTGTCTAAAACGGACATCGTATGAAAGAGTTACAACATTTTTAATATCACATGAATTTATAAAAAAATAATTTCAATTTCTTATTTCATTTTAAAACCTTCATCTATCCTGGGCCGTTTGTTTTGAAGGAGTAAATCAAGGCTGCTCCTTTGCTTCATCTTCCCTAGGTCATTTTCGTGCAAATCGAACCCATAGGCCCTCCAAAACCTAAATGGCGCATCCAAATCCATCACTTTGGCGACGATCAGCTACTACAAAACGAAAGGCCATTGCCCACTTTATCTACGGCCTAAGTAGCACGAAGCTTGGTCGAGCTTTCACTTCAAAAATCATGCCTAAAACGCGAAGGAACGCGGCTAAATTGAAGGTAATCCATAGCTCCATATTCGATCTCCACCGTATGGATTGAAAGCTCTCGTGAAGCTCTTCATCTTTCGTGTTGAAAGTTTCTTGAAATATTGCGTAGATTGAAAGAGATTAAAGGAGAAAGGGGAACAATTCTCGACCATTAAAGCTGAACGGTGGCGGCTGCTAGATAGGGTTAGGGTTTTGCAATTTGTAAACAAAGGGGGTCCTTTTATAGATAACCGACGAACACTATTCATCTCCAATTTTTCGATATCCAAATCTCGCACGGTGTTCTGCATTACTAGGGTTGACCCTGTGTTCCGGACACAATGGAATAGGTTTCGGAAACTAATTCGATCATCTGTGCGAGTTACGGCAATAAACGATCAATTTAAATTAAATCGATTTAAACTAATTTCTACGCGTTTTGGCATGCCCCGGACAAATGGTAAATCCTATTGACACAAAATTTCAATCATGCAATAATATCACATTACGGATCCGATGAAACTAGTTTTGTCGAAATCCAAGACTGTTTGAAAAATGGCTACTTTAACTCGTCAATTAAATACTAATATATTCAATTTTCACAGATTAAATTTTAATTCGATTTTAAAAGTTCTATAAAATCATTCAAACTCTAATATGATAAAATAAAATTTTACGAATCATTTTCAATCATATTAAACCCAATTTCTAATTATTTCTGAAATTTCCAATATTAAATTATCGATTTAATTATCCAATTAAATCCAATTATGCGAAATAAAATTTATTCGACTGTTTAATTTCACTTATTAATATTTAAAATTAATTAAATAGAATTTTAATTCTGGGTCGTTACAAACTTCCCCCTTAAAAGAATTTCGTACTCGAAATTGCCAAGTAAGAAAAATTCACAGAATTCATTAACTTTTCAAAACAAACCATTCAAATTGGATTTTTCAAATCTCCTAAGTGTTTAACTTTCCCAAAACTCATAGTTAAACTTCATACAATACTTTACTAAGTTTTCAAATCATACTTAGTTATAGTTTTCTAAATTGTCCAAAAATTTTCTAATGCCTTAAATTATCAGAAAAATTCGCCAGAGTCTCCTTTGCGCGGCTCGATTCGAAAAAAAATGATAGTATATATATCACAAATATACATCTCATCAAGTGATGAGGCATCCCGTAGGGAAAAAAGTGTAAAAGTACGATATTTAATCCGAGATATGTACCTTATATTTTATTAGCAAGCATATGCGGCTAATATAGCGCGAAAGTGAGCTCCAAATGCGAAGCAAGCGCAATCCGCACCTACTAAACACTCAACAGACAATGAGAAACATGTAGATATGAAAATAATATCAATATACATCATATAGTAACATAACAACTACATGTGCCAACATAGAAAATGCAACAAAAGCAACAAATGCAACCATCAAACAACTATCAGCCAACTAATAAACATCCAACAATAAATGTTTATCCAAATCAATTCATAACCAAATAAATATTCTTTCATTTCTCATTAATATCCAATGAATTGGTTTTCCAATTTAAATCACATTTGATTCATTTACATTGTATTTAATTAACATTCATTCATTCGTTTCCAATTAGTTTACATTCACTAATTAAATTCACATTAGTTTACTTCCAAATTGAATCAAATTCATTCATATTCATTTACTTCCAATTTGGATTCATTACTTTAGCTTTCAATTTGTCTATTCAATTTCATTAACACTTAATGAATTATATACAATCAACTAACATTCATACAAACAATGTACATCCATTACAACCAAATTTATTCAATCTACATTTCTTCACATTCAATTTGGTTCAACGCTTTTAATTTCAATTGGTTGATATTAAATTGACTTCCATTCAATTTATTCAATTTCTCAACTTCATTAGCTTCTAATGAATTAACACTTATATTCATTGTCTCATACCAATTATTTACATTCAATTGATTAACATTCCATCCATTTATTAATTCAATTGCTAATTCCTTTAACAATATAAGGTTGAATTTCATTTATATAACTCAAATTCATATTCATCACTTCACTTATTTATAACAATTTCAACTTCATCACTTATGTTATATTCCAATTAAACATCTTTTGTTTAACCTTAACTTTAATTTCCACTTATAAATTCAATTCAAATTCCAATTCTAAAGTAAATTCTATTTAACTTTTTACCGAAGTCAAATTCCACCACTTATTCAATTTCCATCTCAATTTGCTTAACAAAATTGTTTAACCACTTCAATAATTGGTTTTACTTATCCTTTCCCATTCTATAAGTTATACAACTTATTTATTAACTTCCAAATCCATTAACTTATCCAAAGATAAATTTATTATTCATATTATAAGTTCAAAACTCATTTCACTTATATTCATCAATTACAACTTGGATTTTAATTTCAAATCTGTTTATCACAACTAACTTAAATTTCAATTTACTATGGTAGCAAATCCATCACATAGAGACTCGAAAATGATACTGATGATGCTATAGTCATCACCCTTATTATTCCCAGTGACAATAGTTAATTCAGTGCTTATTATTTTCTCAAAATTTTTCTTTTATTTATAACTCATCCTTATAAATATATTCATATAGTTTCACTTCTTATATATAAGATTATTTTCACAATTGTAAATCACATTAATTATAGTTCCATACTTATAATTCAATTGCTTATACAATTATTCTTTTAATTAACTTATATTTATTCTTACATTTTTATGACCAAACAATCAATTTATATACACTTTAATAATTCTGAAAAATCATTCCTTTGTATATAAAATATAAAGTAAAATTATTTCATTTACTCAGTTTAAAATAATGTCGTGTCGATTTGTTCTGTATAAGTGTTTAGAGATCCCTATCAATGGATTTGTACAGACTATACCGACCAGAATCCATATACCACTCAACAAACCAATCATCACAATATAAAACAATTTTATTTTCACTAACAAATACGCGCTCGTGTCTATTATTACACCCACACTCATTCTAGAGTACTACTGACTCCATCTCTAATGAGTAATTCCCAACAGAGCTAAGGTTGCCGCTTAACCATAAGCTCCGATACCAAATGTGATGACGCGACTTTTCGACGCTCGAAAACTGACATCAATACGTCCACTATTTCAACTACCGAGCAATCGAATGCCGGAAAACCGTACAGTTATGGTTAAAGAAGAAGAAAAAGATAGAAGAAGAGAGAAAAAGATAGAACAGAACAAAAAGAAACAACAGAACAATATCAGAATCTCACAATCGCAGCGGAACAACATATAATAGATAAATGAATAATCTTTAAACAAAGAACTATATCCGTTATTACATTACATCACATTACATTACATTACATCATCAGAGTGTACAACAACAAACAACAACAAACAGCGGATAAAAATACTATATACTAGTGAATACGCTATGCCATCCAGCTTGCCTCCTGCAACTCCTGAATTCCAGAATATCCTGATAAACCTGACTCTTGACTGCCCGTGTGGAAATTGGTGGGCACCCAGAGTTTAGGAAGGAAAACAATAAACTCCGATTTAGTTCATGTGACTGGTGTGAGAACTAAAGCAGTTTATTTTTAAAACAAAGTACAGGATGATTTTAAAATAGGTTCGCAATGTTTTTTAGAAAATGAGACTACCATAAGGCCTCCCGCACACACACACAATGCAAACGCAGAATCGGAGGAGATTTCTCCTTATGATAGTCAAAGATGCTTGGTACGCATCAAAAAGAAACGTTTGATATTATTAGTAGTGCATAATGTAGAAAATATTTCAAAAGTAAAGATATAAATCCTAGCCAGCATAGGCATTCCGCACTTATGCCTACTATAGCTACCATCCAAACAGTGGTGACCACCATAAGTGAATGATAGGTTCTACAACTAAAACTGTACAAGATCTTATTGTTTCTTTGGATTTTCCAACAAATGGTCAGGCCAAGGAACTTCCCATTGCCACGTGGGTACGCCTCTGGAAAGACGACCCGAGAACCTAACCGGATCTCTGCCAACACAAGGCCGGGTTACCCTTCAAACTGGGTAACTACTGACACGAATATGTCATTGCCCGATCGTAACCGATCTATATCCGAGGACCCTCGATTCCAACCACCACAAAGTAATAAATTTACAGCAACAATATAGGTTAAGTATCTGGGCTCCATACCATGATACCACCTCTATCCAGAAGGAATGACATACACTAAAGGGGCACTACCCCCTAATAACCTTGCTGCATCCTTCCTGTTTTGACCATTTCCGGGGTGTGAGGTCCGACGAAGTCTCGTCCACAAAGCCACGCTTTATACAAAAGCCGTGCTTTGATTCAACAAATGCTCAACAACACTTAGCATATCACACTACCAAATTGGGAGTATATCACTAATAACCTTCAACTATATAACCTCTGAGCTCATATGTCTCAGAGAAGGGTGTTAAGCTAAAAGAATAAATCCTCCGCCACCAACAGAAATATATTTGAAAGAAATCAGCTTTATATCTCCATTTGTAATGTCAGACATACAATCCATACAAGTCTGTTCCGAGCTCGAACAGAACCGAAGGCACTTCCAAAGAAGTCCTTGCAATCCGGATATTCACTAATCACGTCCGGACATCCCGTCACTAAGGGTGATAAAACCTCTATATCGGAGATCAGCTGATGTAGAGTCATTCGACGGTAATCCTTCCATTTTCAAAAATATCCGGTCTTCAACACCGGTCATCAAATGCAATCCATAACAACGTATCACATATTCGGAATGGGTTATACGATCCCAAGGTCCTTTCCCGACTAACCCGAATAGTGAGCGCTTATTTTGAAAATAAGTGTGGCATTCAAATTCAAGAAAATCACAACAAATACCTATTTAAAGGTAAATATTGATAGTCGGTTATTTAACTATCAATAGGCGTGCACCACATCACTAGATTCCAAATTATTTATCAAATAATTTATTTTCCAAAATATCTTTACTAGATATATAATTTCCACACTTCAACCATTTGAAAAAAAAATTCAAATCAATTTCCTTAAATGGAAACACTTCCAAATATTTATCCATTTTAAATTTAAAATGGTTCATTTAAATCAATCAAATAAATCCTTACCGATTTATTTTAAACTTACGTTCAAAATCCATAAATTTATTTCCACACTTCAAAAATAAATCATCGTTTATTTTTAAACAAATTCCCCTTTCTTTTATAAATTCCAAAGTGAATTTACAATTTCAAAATATCTATGAATATACGATTTCCAAATCGATTTCTAATATTCATTTTCAATTTATCTTTAAAAGATGTAATCTCAAACATTTCACTTCACATTGGAAAACATTTCCATACTTATTTAATAATAAGTAATTCACAAATCCATTTATTTTCAACACTTGGAAAATATCCAATATATTTAAAATTCGAAATTAAGTATATATTTCATTCTTTAAAGAAAACGTTCTATTAACACATTTATTTGATTCAAAATGAATTTTGCGTAAAACGTTTTTATGACGCCCCAAAATCAGTAGTATAGGGATTCGAAATTAAGATAGATATATAAACCCAATACTATATAAAACATTCCTTTTGGAAATCATTTACTATAACAATAGTGTTATAGTCCACCATTTCCTTCCACTTCTCGAAAACGTCTATTTCAACAATAAATGTTGAAATCTATGGTTATGACACTTAATACATTTTAAAACAACTTCAAATCGTTTTAATTCCATTTAAAATATCACTTCCCCAAAACACTTTAATATATTATTCACTGTTCAAAATCGTGAATAAAAATCATTAACCAAATTCAACACTTTTATATATTCAATTCAAAAATTATCCACTATCCAAAATCGTGGATAAAATTCCCAACCAAACTCTTATTTTTACAACATTTAACTTAAAGGATAATTCGCTGCCCAAAATCACGAATATATCTCCTTTAATAACTTTTATGTTTGATTTATCAAATTCAATTGATTTCGAATTTACAAACAATGTTTATAAATCCCATTTCTATTTATAAAACTTCGATTTATAAATCTCCTTTATTATCCAATTCAATTTATATAACTCAGTTATATACCAGAAGTCGATATTATAAGTTAAGAACTTACAATCCATTTATTTACAAAATCGTTCTTATAAAACTTCACAACTTATAAATCTTATTCCTTATAAGATTTTATTTATAACCTTATTTTCAACATTAACAGAACTCCTTTTAGAATTCCATTATTTCGATTTATAAAATATATATTTTATAAATCTCATCTATAAACCATTTATCTTTATTCAAAAATCTCAATTAAAATGTCAAATCCGATTTATAAGTTATTACTCATAATTCTTTTATTTTACAACATCTATTCATTTTTATGACTTTACAATTTACAAGTCTATAAATTACGTTCACTTATGAAATCCATTTTTTTTCATTTTAACACTTATAAAAACTCGTTTTATAATTCCAGTATTCTTAATTTATAAAATATCAATTTGATAAATCTTTTATATAAATCGTTTATTATAATTCAAAAATCCCAATTTAAACCATTTTATAAATAAATCAACTATTTATTTCAAAAATCACATTTCGTTTATATTTCACAAAAATCATAATTTTTATAATATTAAATTTTATAACGTTTATTTATTTAAATGAATCAATTCCCAAAATTTTAATAAAACGTATGCTTTCAAAAATTATCTTAAAACCCCTTTTAAATTTGAAAATCATCACTTTAAAATCTTTTTAAAGTTCCAAAATTGGCCCAATGATGCAACACACCAAATAGTCAATCACGACAACAAAGACATCATATATCAGTATATGATAATCAACAAATATCACAATATCTGTAATCAAATAAATACTGGCGAGGAATCCAGTTGGATCCCTCCAAGCTGTTTCCCTGCATCCAAAGACATTAGTACAATACTAATTCCGTTCCAGTACGGAATATCGCAGTATATGGGATTCATAAAATATTATTCGCTATTATGTGGCGCAATAGGGTCTCATCCGCTATATAATGCGGGAAATCAACTCCAATACATAAATAGTACCAATTTTACTTTGAAGTGAAATTATCGCGGTATATGTTTTTTGTTGGGCACGTATCTACCACCCACCGAATCAACCTACCGAACCATCCCATGCCTTCACCACCAAACCATCCGGTCCTCCGAACCGCACTACTCTCCAAACACTACCGGTCCAAAACTCTACTTCCAACCATCACCGAACCAACCACTACCGCATCCCTCACCTCCGAACCAAACAACATCTCCCCCAAGCTACCACCGGATCCACCTACTACCGAACCAACCGAGGCACCGAACCAACCCATATCTCCACGTACTACCGAGGCACCGAACCAACTCATATGTCCACGTACCACCGAACCACTCGCCACCGGACCACCTACCACCGGTCCAATCCCTCTCTCCACCGAACAAAGCCTTGCCGAACCAACACTGCCAGGCTAAATTGCTTCAGCCTAGGCCGCCAGCAGCTATATACATCCAGGACACCTACCTCTAGCCTCACTCTATAAATAGAGGGGCAGGGGTACAACAATGGCAGACAAGTTTGAGAGCTCAAGTACGGAAGGAACTTTCAAAAAACTTTCATATACTTGTATACAAAGCTTTGTACTTGTAATCTGAAAGAAAAAGGAGAATAACATATAAAGTGGACGTAGGCACGTTCAGGCCGAACCACTGTAAATCTTGTGTGTCTTTTACAGTTTAGTCCATCTATTTTATATATTTGCGTAAATCACCCAAACCATCCAGATCAACATAAAATCAACTAATTCATACGACTTGGAGGTGTTTGCCCATTTTTTGTGCAAACATTTTTGGTGCTTTCACCGCGGAAGGAGCTCGAAGCTTCCGCTTCTCCCACTCAACTCTTTTCCTCTCAACACCGTTCATTTCTCAGAAAATATGGCTCCCGGACGGAAGAAAGATACTAACAAAGGAAAGAACGTTGCAACTGGCAGTATCCCAGATCCAGTGATCAGCGACCAAGACAATCGTCAGGTTCCAACGGCAAATTTAAATCAGGTAAATCCGACAGCCCCCGCTACGGAACAACCAATTACAAGAGCGGATCTGGACAGGATTGTGGCTGAAGTAACTAACCGCTTCGCATCTCAACAAGAAGCCTTGGTGGACCAACTCATGTCACGCTTAAGGGATGCTGAAGAATCCAACCGCAACACTGAATCATGGGGTGTGTCCCGGTCTGGAGGATCAGGGAGGCGACAAAGGTCTTTCTTCTTCGAAGAGGCTAACAACAGAAACAGCCATGGTAGAAGCCGAGCCCGACTTAGCCCGAATTCCGACCCGAGGAAACACTTGGAACCGAACCCAACGGGGGAAGTACCAAGTAGGGGTCGGATGTAGCTGAGCCTGTCATGCTACCTAACCATGAAAACACCAGTAGACGGGGCCGAGCTGGTGTCCGGCCCGAAGTTGGACCCGAGGAAGTGCTGAGAACAGAACCCAGCAGGGGAAGATCAAGGTAAGGGCCAACTGTGGCTGACCGCAGCATGCCCCCGGAAAACCAAAGGCAGCCATTGGAGAATGTCAGGAGTGATAAACGATACCATCCTTACAGGTCATCTGGACGGAATAAATCCCGCAGGGAAGAACCAAACTCATTTTTATCTGCTCCAAGTTCTGATGAAAGGATGGCGCGATTGTTAAGGGAGTGCGTCCAGCGGGAGCAAAGGGATCGAGGAATAGGTGCTAGGGTAACCAGCCCCTTCACCCGCAATATCGAAACTGCCATCACCCCCCGGGAATGGAAAATGCCAACAATGGAACCATACAAGGGAACCTCCGACCCCATCGTACACTTACAAAGATACACCCAGCATATACTCATGAGCGGAGCAACAGAGAGAGTGTTGTGTAAATGCTTCCCATTATTCTTGACAGATCTAGCTACCTCCTGGTTCTGCCACCTACCCCAAGGGTCCATTAGCTTATGGGAAATGTTGAAAGAAAAGTTCATCAGTCAGTTCCGCATTCATGTGAAACAACCCAAGGACGCTTATTCCTTATCAAATATCAAGCAGAAACCCGGAGAGACAGTGCAACAGTATCTCACCCGATTCAACGCTGCGGCGGCCGCAGTCCAAGATGCCGACGAGAAACTTATCCTAATGGCTCTCTGTAGTGGTGTACATCCGGATACTAAATTTGCTAGAAGACTAACCAAGGAAAAGCCAGCTACTTTACCTGATTTCTTCCATGGAGCTGGAAAATATATGAGACTTGAAGACGCTGCCACTGAGAGGTAGTCAGGGCAACAGGCCAAGACAGCTACAGACAGGGTTCCCGTTGCAGCAAAGGATGTTCGGAGAAGTGACTCTAGAGACAATGCTGGGGGCAAGAAGGGAGAAAAGCGCTTATATCGACCGGGACCAAGATTTGACTCCTACACTCCTTTGAATGAAACAATCGAAAACATCTTCCTAGCCACTCAAGACGAAGTTGATACAAACGGCCCCTGCACAAGAAGGAATCAGATAACGCACTCAAGTCTGGAAAGTTCTGCCGCTTTCACGAATCCCATGGACATAACACCAATGAACGCCACCATCTCCGGGACTTGATTGAAGAACACATCAGAAGGAAGAAACTGGAATGCTATGTAAAAAGCCAGAACAGGACTTCGACTCCTGCCAATGAGAATCTTGGGCTACCCCTCCCAGAAGTAGGCGGAGGAAATCGCATCACCAGCGGCTCTAGTCAAGAGAAGATAGTGGTCCATACCGTATCAGGAGGACCACACATCGCCGACAGAAGCTGGGCAGAGATGGAAAGATACGGTAAGTTTAGAAACAATGAAGGCTACGTTAACTCTATTATGGAAGAACGCCACCCGAAACGGAAAAAGAACGACGACATCACATTCAGTAGGCGTGATCTAGAGGGAAGACAGTACCCACACATGGATCCTATGGTCATCTCTGCCTGGTTCGGTCCAGCCAAAGTTTTTCGAATTTTAGTAGACACTGGAAGCTCGGTAAATATCCTATTCAAGCATGCTTTTGACAAAATGAAGTTGTCAATGAAGGATGTGTCTCCCTGCAACAAACCACTACATGGTTTCACTGGAGATGGGAAGATGCCCTTCGGGCAACTGGACCTTTTTGTTGAAATAGGAAGTCATCCCAGCTCCGTTGTGCGAAAACAATAGAAAGCCACTCGGCCTACAACGCCTTTTTGGGAAGACCAGAAACTTGTCTGACTTCTAAATTGTCCTAGCCCCATGGTGCCTGAAAATGAAATTCCCAACAGATAACGGAGTAGGAGAAATGGAGGGGGACCAAGACAGTGCTCGAGACTGCTATGTAACTGAACTTCGCAATAACCGCAGAAAAGATAAAGGGAAAAACGCAGAGACTACTCTCTGCATGAAAAACTTGGAAGCATAGCAACTAAAGAAAGCCCCTCCTCTTCGATATACCAGTGACCCTTTCAATGAATTAGACCCTAGGGACAAAGAGGAGGAGGCCACCGCCGAGCCTGCTGAGGCTATGGAATTCGTAGTTGTAGACAAACATGACTCAAGTAGACTATTGAAAATCGGATCTCAACTAAAAGAAGAATTAAAGGAACAACTCATTGATTTTCTTCGCCACAATGTGGATGTATTTGCATGGACGCACGCTGATATGACAGGAATCTCCCCAGATGTAGCATGCCACGTACTGAACATCGATCCCACCAAGGCGCCAGTAAAGCAGAAAAAGAGAAGCACGGGGGCAGAACGATCAGCAGCCCTAGAGGAAGAAGTGAAGAACCTACTTGCCAATAACTTCATACGAGAAGCCATCTACCCAGAATGGATCGCCAACCCGGTACTGGTAAAGAATGCTAATGGGAAGTGCGAACATGCATCGATTTCTCCAACTTAAATGACGCTTGCCCAAAGGACTGCTTCCCACTCCCCCGAATCGACCAACTCGTGGACAGCACAGCCGGACACGAACTCTTATCCTTTATGGACGCATACTCAAGATATAACTAGATCCCTATGCATGCCCCCGATCAAGACCACACTAGTTTCATCACTGACCGGGGATTGTACTGCTACAAAGTAATGCCTTTTGGACTTAAAAATGCCGGAGCTACTTATCAGCGCCTTGTCAACAAGATGTTTGCGGAACTAATAGGACGAACTATGGAAGTTTATGTGGATGACATGCTGGTAAAATCGAGGAAAGCCAACGATCATATAAACCACCTAGATGAGATGTTTCAAGTACTTCGCCTATATGGAATGAAGCTGAACCCTCTAAAGTGCTCCTTCGGAGTATCGTCGGGAAAGTACTTGGGATTCATCGTCCATGCCAGGGGAATTGAAGCAAACCCCGAACAGGTTCGGGCTTTGCAAGATATCAAGATACCATCCACTCGAAGAGAGATGCAAAGCCTAAACGGGAAAGTGGCCGCCCTAAGCAGGTTCATCTCTAAAGCAACCGACAAGTGCATCCCTTTCTTTGAAGCTCTAAAGAAAGACAAAGGAAAGTTCGAATGGACTGACGAATGCTCGACAGCCTTCCTCAACTTAATCGAACACCTCCAGAGACCACCAGTACTCTCAACTCCAAACGAAGGCGAGGAACTATACCTATACCTTGCTGTATCATCCTATGCTTTAAGCGCCGCTTTGGTGAGAGAAGACGACCGCACGCAGCGGCCCGTATACTTTGTAAGCAGGAGGTTCACGGGGGCAGAAGCCAGATACCCTAAACTTGAAAAGCTAGCATACTGTTTGCTAATCACTTCACGAAAATTGCGACACTATTTCCAATCTCATTCCATCAGAGTTTTAACCGATCAACCGCTAAGGCAAGTACTCCATCGCCCCGACACTTTCGGGCGACTACTTAAGTGGTGCATTGAACTGAGTCGATATGATATTACCTACCATCCTCGCACTGCTATCAAGGGACAAGCCATAGCTGATTTCATTGCCGAATTCACTACTAACGATGATAAGGAGCAATCTGAAGTAGCAGAAAATATCAAGTGGAATCTCTTCGTTGATGTAGCATCAAATGAACAAGGCTCGGGGGCTGGTGTTGTGATAATCACCCCCAGGGGAAGGAAGTTGCGCTACACCCTAAGGATGGAGTTCGCTGCCACTAACAATAACGCAGAATACGAAGCAGTGATAGCCGGATTAGAACTTGCCCTGGAGATTGGAGTCGGTTCTTTATGTCTCCACAGTGATTCTCAACTTATTGTAAATCAAATACTGGGACAATTCTAGACTCGAGGAGAACGACTCACAGCATATCTAAAGAAGACCAAGCTGCTGCTCAATCAGTTGGATCACTATTTAATCAAACACATTCCTCGAGAAGAGAATCAGGAGGCCGACGAACTGGCAAAACAAGCTAGCATGAAGGACGGCGCCGCTTCCCGAACAATAACCATCTCACAGCAACTAGCCCCGAGTTACGAGACAATGAACATGATAGCTGCAATCGAAGAGGAAACTTGGATGACTCCTATCCGGAAATATTTACAAGATGGCACACTGCCCGACGGGCGTAACGAAGTCAAGAAAATCTTGAGGAAAGCTTCCCGCTACACGATACAAGAAGGCATCCTCTATCGACGCGGCTTCTCTAATCCCTTGTTAAGGTGTGTCGCAGGAAGGGAAGCCAAGGAGATCTTATCCAACATACATCGAGGAAGTTGCGGAGATCGCACTGGTGGGCAGACTCTGGCAAAGAAGATACTTCGATATGGATATTACTGGCCCACCTTAAACAAAGACGCCCTAGACTTCGTCAAAAAATGTGACAGATGTCAGAAATTTGCTAAAATTCCTCTACTACCAACAAACGAGATTACTCAAATGACCAGCCCTTGGCCCTTTGCAATATGGGGAATTGACTTGATTGGCGAACTGCCAGTGGGCCGAGGCGGAGCCAAATATGCCATAGTAGCAGTTGACTATTTCACCAAATGGGTGGAAGTGGAGCCTCTGAATAAAATATCTTCGGCAAAAGTTATTAACTTCTTGATCAAAAATGTTTTATGTAGGTACGGGGTTCCACTCAAAATCATATCGGACAATGGACTTCAATTTGTGTAACGACCCAGAATTTTTAATAATTAAAATTTGAATATTTAATTAATTTTAAATATTTATAATTGAATTTATAAGTCAAATAAATTTTTATTTGAATTATTGGATTTAATTGGATTATTAAATCGATAATTTAATGTGTTAAATTATGGAAATAATTAAAAATTGAGTTAAATATGATTGAAAATAATTTGGAAAATTTTATTTAATCATACTGGAGTTATAGAAATATTTTAGAACTTTTAAAATCGAATTAAAAGTTTATTTGTGAAAATTGAATATTTTAGTATTTAATAATCGACTGTAAAATAGTCAATTTTTGAACAGTCTCAGAATTGAACGAAACCAGTTTCATTGGATCCATAATAGTTAGTTATTACCGGATTTCAATTTTCGTGTCAATTGGAGTTATCGTTTGATCGTGGCAGCTCGAAACGCATCGAATCGTTTTTAATTTAAATTTGGCGAGTCAAAATAGCCATTTTTCAAAAAGTCTCGGAATTCGACGAAACCAGTTTCATCGGATCCGTAATGTGATATTATTGTAAGGTTTCAAATTTCAAGTCGTTTGGAATTACCGTTTGTCCGGTACAAATTAAAACGCCTAGAAATCGGTTTAAATCGGTTTAATTTAAATTGAGCGTTTGTAGCCATAACTCGCACATACTTCCGAATTAGCTTCCGAAACCTATTCCATTGTGTCCGGAACGCGGGGTAAACCTTAGAAACGCTGGTTACGGCGTCTAAATCGGAGTTCGGAATTCCCGGGATGAATAGTGTTTACGCTTGGTTTTCTTTATAAATAGCCCTCACTCTAAAATAAAAAAAAAATTAAAACCCTAATTCATTCACGCAGCCGCCACCCCCATTTTGAACGGCCAGAAAGCTCCCATCTTCATCCCCAAAATTCTTCAAATCCGTGCAACGATTCGACGAACTTCTAACTGGAGATTTGTAGTGGGTATCGAGTTCTATATATTCAACGGATATGATCTGAAACGATGCACCGAGGAGGGGGATAATGGCCTGCGTTCGACCCTAGCTGCGCACGCGTTTCGAGGCACTGGGGGGTGCGCGCGTGACCGGTCTCTGTGCGTGGGTGGTGCCGGGGGGCGCGAGCAAGAAGGAGTTGCCTGATCGAAGAATCGTCGAGCGAGGAGGTGATAAAGTTTAACCCTAGAATCGAAGGTTATGGGTTCGGTTTTTAGAAGGAGCGGCCTGTAGGTGTTTTGCGTGTGGGAGAGATGATAACGCAACGGTCCAGATGATGGGGAGCTTAGATGAACGGTTGTGATTAGGTTAGGTAAAGAAATTGTAGTAATTTTAATTTTAAAATTGGTACAAACTTGTAAAATCAATAACTTTTTCATACGAGGTCGAAAAAATGCAAACTCAGTTGCGTTGGAATCGTGTGGATGAGCACTACGCGATGGAGTTGGTTTGGATTCGTTTGGATTGAGTGAGAATTTCGGGTAAAATTAAACGCGCGTTTAATTTTATTCGAAATAAAAGCTAAAACGGAAATTAAAATCAAGGTGAGAACTTCTCACTCAATCGAATAGATTTCGATTTTATTTTAAATAGTTAGATTTAAAATATTTGAATGCATGTATGAATGATGAATTGTATATATTGATTGTTAAAATAGACATTATGCGCCGTTAGTAAGCGGATGTTATTTATTATAAACATATACCGCGAATATTTCATAAACAGTGAAATTGGTATTATATATAATATCAATATATATATATTGGCATATGTATATATTGCAGTTGTTGATTTCTCGCATTTTTTGTTTAGCGGATGAGACCCTATTACGCCGTTATTAAGCGGATAATATTTAATAAGAACATATACCGCGATAATTTCGTACTGGAGCGAAATTGGTATTGTGCTAATGTTTTTGGATGCAGGAAACAGGTTGGAGGGATCCAACTGGATTCCTCAACAGTTTTTATTTGATTTCAGATATTTTGATATTTGATAGATTTTCATATTGATATATGATATCGTTGTAGTCGTGATTGACTATTTGGTGTGTAGCATCATTGGACCCAAATTTTGGGATTTAAAAATGATTTTTAAAAGTGATTTTGAGAATATACTATATTTTTGGAATTGATCCATTTCAAAAAAATAAACGTTATAAGTTTTAAAGTTATAAAAATTATGATTTTTAAGAAATATAGTTAAAAGCTGATTTTTGAAAATAAGGAATCAATGACTTTATAAAAGAGTTTAAATTGGGATTCTAAACTTGTTATAAAAGTTTAAATATAGGATTTATAAAATTTGATTATTTTATAAATCAGAATGATGAAATTATAAAGGAATTTAAAGACGTTTTAAAAGAAAAATATAAATTGATTTATATTAAAGATTTATAAATTGATAATTTATAAATTAGAACGTAGGAATTATAAAACGAGCTTTTATAAGTGTTAGAATAAATTGTGAATGAATTTCATAAATAGAATGAAATTTATAGAATTTTATACGGTGAAGTCATAAATGGAATTTTATAAGCAGTAGGTTTATAAAATTTATTATGTTGTTAAAATAATAGTTTTGGATAAATAAATGAATCTTATAAGTTATAAGATTTATAATTATGAAATTCTAAGGAACGATTTTGTGAAATAATCGTTTATAAGTAGTTAACTTATAATATGAACGTTTAGTTTATAATTTAGTTATAAACTGGAATATGTTAATAAAGGAATTTATAAAAAGGAAGTTTTTATATATATAAATAGAAATGGAATTTATGAACGTTGTTTTATAAATTCGCAAACGACTTATTTTGATAAGTTAATTGTTATAACTTAGAAATAGAGTTATATTCACGTTTTAGACTGTGAATAATCCTTTGAAATAAAAAAAGAATAAAAGGATGAGATTTGTTAACGAAGTTTATTCACGTTTTTGAATAATGAATAACACGTTAGATAAAATGTTTTGAATGTGATGTTTTAAATAGAATTAAAACGATCTAATGATGTTTTAAAATGTGTTGAGATTCGAAACCATAGATTTCAACATTCATTGTTGAAATAGATGTTTCGTGAAATAAAAGGAAATGGTGGACTATAACACTGTTGTTATAGTAAATGATTTCCGAAAGGAAATGTTTAGTATAGTATTGGGATTTATATATCTATTTAATTCGAATCCCTATACTAGTGATTTTGGGTTGTTGTAACGATGTTTTACGCAACATTCGTTTTGGCCCAAATAAATATGTTAAGTGAATGATTCCTTAAAGAATGAAATATATACTTAATTCGATTTAAGTATATTGAATATTTTCTAAGTGTTGAAAATAAAAAGATTTGTGAATTACTTTTTTTTTTTAATAAGTATGGAAATGTTTTCCAATATAAAGTGAATATGTTGAATTTATCTTTTTGAAGATAAATTGAAATGAATAATTGAAATCGTATATGCATGAATATTTTGGAATATAAATTCATTAAGGAATTTATATATGAAAGTGGAAATTGTTTAAAAATAAATATTGATTTATTTTTGAGGTATTGAAATTTAATATCTAGTGAAGATATTTTTGGAAAATAAATAATTTGGAAAATTATTTGGAATCTGGTGATGTGTGCATATCCAGTGATAGTTCAATAACCGACTATCAATATTTCCTTTGAATGGGAAATTGATGTGATTTGTTTGAATTTGAATGCCACACTTATTTTTGAATAAGCACTCACTATTCGGGTTAACCGGGAAAGGACCATGGGGTCGTATAACCCATTCCGAATATGTGATACGTCGTTATGAATTGCATTTGAAGATCGGTGTTGAAGACCGAGTATTTGTGAAAGCGATAGGATGACCTATCGATTGTCTCTGCACTGGGTAGCTCCTGGTATAGAGATCTCCTAAGTGATGGGAAATTCGATCGGGATTGTGAATACCCGTATTGCAAGGGCTTCGTAAGAAGTGCCTTCGGTTCTGTTCGAGCCCGGAACAGACTTGTAGGGATTGTATGTCTGACATTACAATTTGAGATATAAAGCCGATTTCTTTCAAATATATTTCTGTTGGTGGCGGAGAATTTATTCTTTGCTTAACACCCTTCTTTGAGACGTATGTGCTCAAAGGTTATATAGTTGAAGTTATCAGCGATATATTCCCAATTTGGTAATGTGATATGCTGAGTGATGCTGAAATGATCATTGTGTTGATTATTTGTGATAGGATCGTTTATTTGATCGTCTATCCTTGTGATCATTGTGTTGATCATTTGTTGACCCAAAGCATGGCTTTTGTATAAAGTATGTTTTTGTGGACGTGACTTCGTCGAGCCTCACACCCCGTGAATGGTCAAAACAGGAAAGAAGTAGCAAGGTTATGAGGGGTAGCACCATTTAGGATGTGTCCATTTCCTTCTGGAAAAGGGTGGTATCATGGTATGGAGCCCAGATACTTACTCATGTTGAAAACACTTTGTTATGATTGTGTGAATTGATTAGAGAGCGCTCTCGGATAAAGGTCCCAAAGGACCGGGGGATGGCATATTCGGTCAGTTGTTACTCAGTTAGGGGTAACCCGGCCTTGTGTTGGTAGAGATCCGGTTTGGTTCTCGGGGATGTCCATCCAGAGGCATTCTCATGTGGCAATGGGAAGTTCCTTGGCCTGACCATTTGTTGGAAATCCAATTCCCAATACGAAACTTGTACGGTATTAGTTGTAGAACCTGCTATTCACTTATGGTGGTCACCACTGTTTGGATAGTAGCTATAGTAGGCATACGATAATGGTCGTATGTTGGCTAAGATTTATATCTTTATTTTCGAAATGATTTTCCTCTACACTATGCACTAATAATAATATCAAATATTATTTTAAATGCGTATCAAGCATCTTTGACTATCATAAGGAGAAATCTCCTCCGATTCTGCGTTTGCATGTGTGTGTGTGCGGGAGGCCTTATGGTAGTCTCATTTTTAAAAGCATTGCGAATTGATTTAAAAATATTCCTCTATTTTGATTTTAAAGTAAATAAACTGTTTTGAGTTCTCACACCAGTCACATGACTGACTCGGAGTTTATTGTTTTCCTTCCTAAACTCTGGGTGCCCACCAATTTCCACATGGGCAGTCAAGAGTTAAGGTTTATCAGGATATTCTGGATATTCTGGAGTTGCTGGAGGCAAGCTGGATTGGCATGGCGTATTACTAGTATATAGTACTTCTTTTTCCGCTGTTATGTTGTTGTATGTTGTTGTACACTCTGATGATTTGATGTAATGTAATATGATGATAATGTAATAACTGATATAGTTCTTTGTTTAAAGATTATTCATTTATTATTATATGTTGTTCCGCTGCGAATTGTGAGATTCTGTTGTTGTTCCGTTCTGTTCCTTCTTCTCTATGTTCTATTTTAAAATTTTCTATTCTCTTTTTCTATTTTCAAATTCTCTATTTTCTATCTTCTTATCTACTCTTCTCTCTTTTTCTTTTCTTAAAATTCTTTTAAAACCCCTAACTATTCGGTTTTTCGGCAACGAAAATCCGTGTCGTTACATTTGGTATCAGAGCTGATGGTTAAGCGACAACCATGGTTCTGTTGGGTATTACTCGTTAGAGATAGAGTTAGCAGTACTCTAGAATGAGTTTGAGTGTAATAATAGCTATGAGAGCGTATTTGTTAGTGAATATGAAATTGTTTTATATTGTGATGATTGGTTTATTGAGTGGCATATGAACTTTCGTCAGCGTGGTCCGCAAGACTATGCCGAAGGGGTTTCTAAACACTTGAATAGAGCAATTCGACATAATATTGTTTTAAATTGGGTAAATGAAATAATTTTACTTGATTATATTTTTATATATAAAGGAATAATTTTTCAGAATTATTAAAGTGTATATAAGTTGATTGTTTGGTTGTTTGAATAATCTAAATAAAAGAATAATTGTATAAGTAAAAGAATTATAAGAATTGAAATTTTAATTAAAGTGTTTACAATTGTGAAATAAACTTATATACATAAGAAGTGAAACTTTATGGATATATCTATGAATATGAGTTGTGAATAAAAATGAATTTAAAGTTAAATGGAAAATTTACTTTAGAATTTGGAATCTGAATTTATTTACAAGTGGGAATTTAAGTTATGAAAAACAAATGATGTTTGTTAAATGGAATATAACTTAAGAGTTGTTGAATATGAGTTGTAAATAAAAGTGACAAAGGTGAACTTGAGTTATATAAATGAAATTCAACTTTAGAAATTGAATGAATTGAATGTTAATCAATTAAATGTAATTTTAAGTTGATATAAAATAATGAATATAAGTGTTGATTCATTAAAATCTAATTTTATTAGAAGTTGAATGGTTGAATAAAAATCAATTTAATTAAACCAATTGGAAAAGTGATGGTGTTAAACCAAATTGAATGAATATAAGCAAAGGAATTTGGTTATAATTAATATACTTTGGTTGCTATATGGATGTTGATTGATTGTATAAAATTCATTAAGTGTTAATGAAATTGAAAGCTATGAAATTGAAATTCAAATTGAAAGTAAATAAATTTGAATAGAATTGAACGTGAATTGGATTTAATTAGTGAATGCAAACTAATTAAAATTGAGAATGAATGTTGATAAAATCCAATGTAAATAAATCAAATGTGATTTGAATTGAAAACCCTTTCATTGAATATTAATGAGAATATGAATGAATATTATTGATTATGAATGATAATTGGTTGATGGTTGAATATATATTGCTATTGTTGCATTTTCTATGTGATATATATAGTTGTTATGTTGCTATATGTTGTATATTGAGATTATTTGCATATATGCATGTTCTCATGTTGTTTGTTAAGTGATTAGTAGGTGCGGATCGCGTTTGCTTCGCATTTGGAGCTCGCTTTTGCGCTATATTAGCCGTATATGCTTGCTAATAAAATATAAGGTACATATCTCGGATTAAATATCGTACTTTTACACTTTTTCCCTTCGGGATGCCTCATTACTTGATGAGATGTATATTTGTGATATATATACTGTCATTTTTTTTCCGGATCGAGCCGCGCAAAGGAGACTATGGCGAATTTTTCCGAAAATTTAAGGCGTTAGAAAAATTTGAGAAAATTGGGAAAATTTTTGAAAACTTTAACTTTGATTTTGGAATTGAAAGTTAAACAATAATAGTTGCTTTTGAAATGATAACTAAGTATGATTTTGAAAACTTAGTAAAGAATTGTAAGAAGTCTAACTATAAATTTTGGAAAGATAATAGATTCTGTAATTTTTCTTACTTGTAATTTCGAGGACGAAATTCTTTTAAGGGGGAAAGATTGTAACGACCCAGAATTTTTAATAATTAAAATTTGAATATTTAATTAATTTTAAATATTTATAATTGAATTTATAAGTCAAATAAATTTTTATTTGAATTATTGGATTTAATTGGATTATTAAATCGATAATTTAATGTGTTAAATTATGGAAATAATTAAAAATTGAGTTAAATATGATTGAAAATAATTTGGAAAATTTTATTTAATCATACTGGAGTTATAGAAATATTTTAGAACTTTTAAAATCGAATTAAAAGTTTATTTGTGAAAATTGAATATTTTAATATTTAATAATCGACTGTAAAATAGTCAATTTTTGAACAGTCTCAGAATTGAACGAAACCAGTTTCATTGGATCCGTAATAGTTAGTTATTACCGGATTTCAATTTTCGTGTCAATTGGAGTTATCGTTTGATCGTGGCAGCTCGAAACGCATCGAATCGTTTTTAATTTAAATTTGGCGAGTCAAAATAGCCATTTTTCAAAAAGTCTCGGAATTCGACGAAACCAGTTTCATCGGATCCGTAATGTGATATTATTGTAAGGTTTCAAATTTCAAGTCGTTTGGAATTACCGTTTGTCCGGTACAAATTAAAACGCCTAGAAATCGGTTTAAATCGGTTTAATTTAAATTGAGCGTTTGTAGCCATAACTCGCACATACTTCCGAATTAGCTTCCGAAACCTGTTCCATTGTGTCCGGAACGCGGGGTAAACCTTAGAAACGCTGGTTACGGCGTCTAAATCGGAGTTCGGAATTCCCGGGATGAATAGTGTTTACGCTTGGTTTTCTTTATAAATAGCCCTCACTCTAAAATAATAAAAAAAATTAAAACCCTAATTCATTCACGCAGCCGCCACCCCCATTTTGAACGGCCAGAAAGCTCCCATCTTCATCCCCAAAATTCTTCAAATCCGTGCAACGATTCGACGAACTTCTAACTGGAGATTTGTAGTGGGTATCGAGTTCTATATATTCAACGGATATGATCTGAAACGATGCACCGAGGAGGGGGATAATGGCCTGCGTTCGACCCTAGCTGCGCACGCGTTTCGAGGCACTGGGGGGTGCGCGCGTGACCGGTCTCTGGGCGTGGGTGGTGCCGAGGGGCACGAGCAAGAAGGAGTTGCCTGATCGAAGAATCGTCGAGCGAGGAGGTGATAAAGTTTAACCCTAGAATCGAAGGTTATGGGTTCGGTTTTTAGAAGGAGCGGCCTGTAGGTGTTTTGCGTGTGGGAGAGATGATAACGCAACGGTCCAGATGATGGGGAGCTTAGATGAACGGTTGTGATTAGGTTAGGTAAAGAAATTGTAGTAATTTTAATTTTAAAATTGGTACAAACTTGTAAAATCAATAACTTTTTCATACGAGGTCGAAAAAATGCAAACTCAGTTGCGTTGGAATCATGTGGACGAGCACTACACGATGGAGTTGGTTTGGAGTCGTTTGGAGTTAGTGAGAATTTCGGGTAAAATTAAACGCGCGTTTAATTTTATTCGAAATAAAAGCTAAAACGGAAATTAAAATCAAGGTGAGAACTTCTCACTCAATCGAATAGATTTCGATTTTATTTTAAATAGTTAGATTTAAAATATTTGAATGCATGTATGAATGATGAATTGTATATATTGATTGTTAAAATAGACATTATGCGCCGTTAGTAAGCGGATGTTATTTATTATAAACATATACCGCGAATATTTCATAAACAGTGAAATTGGTATTATATATAATATCAATATATATATATTGGCATATGTATATATTGCAGTTGTTGATTTCCCGCATTTTTTGTTTAGCGGATGAGACCCTATTACGCCGTTATTAAGCGGATAATATTTAATAAGAACATATACCGCGATAATTTCGTACTGGAGCGAAATTGGTATTGTGCTAATGTTTTTGGATGCAGGAAACAGGTTGGAGGGATCCAACTGGATTCCTCAACAGTTTTTATTTGATTTCAGATATTTTGATATTTGATGGATTTTCATATTGATATATGATATCGTTGTAGTCGTGATTGACTATTTGGTGTGTAGCATCATTGGACCCAAATTTTGGGATTTAAAAATGATTTTTAAAAGTGATTTTGAGAATATACTATATTTTTGGAATTGATCCATTTCAAATAAATAAACGTTATAAATTTTAAAGTTATAAAAATTATGATTTTTAAGAAATATAGTTAAAAGCTGATTTTTGAAAATAAGGAATCAATGACTTTATAAAAGAGTTTAAATTGGGATTCTAAACTTGTTATAAAAGTTTAAATATAGGATTTATAAAATTTGATTATTTTATAAATCAGAATGATGAAATTATAAAGGAATTTAAAGACGTTTTAAAAGAAAAATATAAATTGATTTATATTAAAGATTTATAAATTGATAATTTATAAATTAGAACGTAGGAATTATAAAACGAGCTTTTATAAGTGTTAGAATAAATTGTGAATGAATTTCATAAATAGAATGAAATTTATAGAATTTTATACGGTGAAGTCATAAATGGAATTTTATAAGCAGTAGGTTTATAAAATTTATTATGTTGTTAAAATAATAGTTTTGGATAAATAAATGAATCTTATAAGTTATAAGATTTATAATTATGAAATTCTAAGGAACGATTTTGTGAAATAATCGTTTATAAGTAGTTAACTTATAATATGAACGTTTAGTTTATAATTTAGTTATAAACTGGAATATGTTAATAAAGGAATTTATAAAAAGGAAGTTTTTATATATATAAATAGAAATGGAATTTATGAACGTTGTTTTATAAATTCGCAAACGACTTATTTTGATAAGTTAATTGTTATAACTTAGAAATAGAGTTATATTCATGTTTTAGACTGTGAATAATCCTTTGAAATAAAAAAAGAATAAAAGGATGAGATTTGTTAACGAAGTTTATTCACGTTTTTGAATAATGAATAACACGTTAGATAAAATGTTTTGAATGTGATGTTTTAAATAGAATTAAAACGATCTAATGATGTTTTAAAATGTGTTGAGATTCGAAACCATAGATTTCAACATTCATTGTTGAAATAGATGTTTCGTGAAATAAAAGGAAATGGTGGACTATAACACTGTTGTTATAGTAAATGATTTCCGAAAGGAAATGTTTAGTATAGTATTGGGATTTATATATCTATTTAATTCGAATCCCTATACTAGTGATTTTGGGTTGTTGTAACGATGTTTTACGCAACATTCGTTTTGGCCCAAATAAATATGTTAAGTGAATGATTCCTTAAAGAATGAAACATATACTTAATTCGATTTAAGTATATTGAATATTTTCTAAGTGTTGAAAATAAAAAGATTTGTGAATTACTTATTTTTTTTAATAAGTATGGAAATGTTTTCCAATATAAAGTGAATATATTGAATTTATCTTTTTGAAGATAAATTGAAATGAATAATTGAAATCGTATATGCATGAATATTTTGGAATATAAATTCATTAAGGAATTTATATATGAAAGTGGAAATTGTTTAAAAATAAATATTGATTTATTTTTGAGGTATTGAAATTTAATATCTAGCGAAGATATTTTTGGAAAATAAATAATTTGGAAAATTATTTGGAATCTGGTGATGTGTGCATATCCAGTGATAGTTCAATAACCGACTATCAATATTTCCTTTGAATGGGAAATTGATGTGATTTGTTTGAATTTGAATGCCACACTTATTTTTGAATAAGCGCTCACTATTCGGGTTAACCGGGAAAGGACCATGGGGTCGTATAACCCATTCCGAATATGTGATACGTCGTTATGAATTGCATTTGAAGATCGGTGTTGAAGACCGAGTATTTGTGAAAGCGATAGGATGACCTATCGATTGTCTCTGCACTGGGTAGCTCCTGGTATAGAGATCTCCTAAGTGATGGGAAATTTGATCGGGATTGTGAATACCCGTATTGCAAGGGCTTCGTAAGAAGTGCCTTCGGTTCTGTTCGAGCCCGGAACAGACTTGTAGGGATTGTATGTCTGACATTACAATTTGAGATATAAAGCCGATTTCTTTCAAATATATTTCTGTTGGTGGCGGAGAATTTATTCTTTGCTTAACACCCTTCTTTGAGACGTATGTGCTCAAAGGTTATATAGTTGAAGTTATCAGCGATATATTCCCAATTTGGTAATGTGATATGCTGAGTGATGCTGAAATGATCATTGTGTTGATTATTTGTGATAGGATCGTTTATTTGATCGTCTATCCTTGTGATCATTGTGTTGATCATTTGTTGACCCAAAGCATGGCTTTTGTATAAAGTATGTTTTTGTGGACGTGACTTCGTCGAGCCTCACACCCCGTGAATGGTCAAAACAGGAAAGAAGCAGCAAGGTTATGAGGGGTAGCACCCTTTAGGATGTGTCCATTTCCTTTTGGAAAAGGGTGGTATCATGGTATGGAGCCCAGATACTTACTCATGTTGAAAACACTTTGTTATGATTGTGTGAATTGATTAAAGAGCGCTCTCGGATAAAGGTCCCAAAGGACCGGGGGATGGCATATTCGGTCAGTTGTTACTCAGTTAGGGGTAACCCGGCCTTGTGTTGGTAGAGATCCGGTTTGGTTCTCGGGGATGTCCATCCAGAGGCATTCTCATGTGGCAATGGGAAGTTCCTTGGCCTGACCATTTGTTGGAAATCCAATTCCCAATACGAAACTTGTACGGTATTAGTTGTAGAAACTGCTATTCACTTATGGTGGTCACCACTGTTTGGATAGTAGCTATAGTAGGCATACGATAATGGTCGTATGTTGGCTAAGATTTATATCTTTATTTTCGAAATGATTTTCCTCTACACTATGCACTAATAATAATATCAAATATTATTTTAAATGCGTATCAAGCATCTTTGACTATCATAAGGAGAAATCTCCTCCGATTCTGCGTTTGCATGTGTGTGTGTGCGGGAGGCCTTATGGTAGTCTCATTTTTAAAAGCATTGCGAATTGATTTAAAAATATTCCTCTATTTTGATTTTAAAGTAAATAAACTGTTTTGAGTTCTCACACCAGTCACATGACTGACTCGGAGTTTATTGTTTTCCTTCCTAAACTCTGGGTGCCCACCAATTTCCACACGGACAGTCAAGAGTTAAGGTTTATCAGGATATTCTGGATATTCTGGAGTTGCTGGAGGCAAGCTGGATTGGCATGGCGTATTACTAGTATATAGTACTTCTTTTTCCGCTGTTATGTTGTTGTATGTTGTTGTACACTCTGATGATTTGATGTAATGTAATATGATGATAATGTAATAACTGATATAGTTCTTTGTTTAAAGATTATTCATTTATTATTATATGTTGTTCCGCTGCGAATTGTGAGATTCTGTTGTTGTTCCGTTCTGTTCCTTCTTCTCTATGTTCTATTTTAAAATTTTCTATTCTCTTTTTCTATTTTCAAATTCACTATTTTCTATCTTCTTATCTACTCTTCTCTCTTTTTCTTTTCTTAAAATTCTTTTAAAACCCCTAACTATTCGGTTTTTCGGCAACGAAAATCCGTGTCGTTACATTTGGTATCAGAGCTGATGGTTAAGCGACAACCATGGTTCTGTTGGGTATTACTCGTTAGAGATAGAGTTAGCAGTACTCTAGAATGAGTTTGAGTGTAATAATAGCTATGAGAGCGTATTTGTTAGTGAATATGAAATTGTTTTATATTGTGATGATTGGTTTATTGAGTGGCATATGAACTTTCGTCAGCGTGGTCCGCAAGACTATGCCGAAGGGGTTTCTAAACACTTGAATAGAGCAATTCGACATAATATTGTTTTAAATTGGGTAAATGAAATAATTTTACTTGATTATATTTTTATATATAAAGGAATAATTTTTCAGAATTATTAAAGTGTATATAAGTTGATTGTTTGGTTGTTTGAATAATCTAAATAAAAGAATAATTGTATAAGTAAAAGAATTATAAGAATTGAAATTTTAATTAAAGTGTTTACAATTGTGAAATAAACTTATATACATAAGAAGTGAAACTTTATGGATATATCTATGAATATGAGTTGTGAATAAAAATGAATTTAAAGTTAAATGGAAAATTTACTTTAGAATTTGGAATCTGAATTTATTTACAAGTGGGAATTTAAGTTATGAAAAACAAATGATGTTTGTTAAATGGAATATAACTTAAGAGTTGTTGAATATGAGTTGTAAATAAAAGTGACAAAGGTGAACTTGAGTTATATAAATGAAATTCAACTTTAGAAATTGAATGAATTGAATGTTAATCAATTAAATGTAAATTTAAGTTGATATAAAATAATGAATATAAGTGTTGATTCATTAAAATCTAATTTTATTAGAAGTTGAATGGTTGAATAAAAATCAATTTAATTAAACCAATTGGAAAAGTGATGGTGTTAAACCAAATTGAATGAATATAAGCAAAGGAATTTGGTTATAATTAATATACTTTGGTTGCTATATGGATGTTGATTGATTGTATAAAATTCATTAAGTGTTAATGAAATTGAAAGCTATGAAATTGAAATTCAAATTGAAAGTAAATAAATTTGAATAGAATTGAACGTGAATTGGATTTAATTAGTGAATGCAAACTAATTAAAATTGAGAATGAATGTTGATAAAATCCAATGTAAATAAATCAAATGTGATTTGAATTGAAAACCCTTTCATTGAATATTAATGAGAATATGAATGAATATTATTGATTATGAATGATAATTGGTTGATGGTTGAATATATATTGCTATTGTTGCATTTTCTATGTGATATATATAGTTGTTATGTTGCTATATGTCGTATATTGAGATTATTTGCATATATGCATGTTCTCATGTTGTTTGTTAAGTGATTAGTAGGTGCGGATCGCGTTTGCTTCGCATTTGGAGCTCGCTTTTGCGCTATATTAGCCGTATATGCTTGCTAATAAAATATAAGGTACATATCTCGGATTAAATATCGTACTTTTACACTTTTTCCCTTCGGGATGCCTTATTACTTGATGAGATGTATATTTGTGATATATATACTGTCATTTTTTTTTCGGATTGAGCCGCGCAAAGGAGACTATGGCGAATTTTTCCGAAAATTTAAGGCGTTAGAAAAATTTGAGAAAATTGGGAAAATTTTTGAAAACTTTAACTTTGATTTTGGAATTGAAAGTTAAACAATAATAGTTGCTTTTGAAATGATAACTAAGTATGATTTTGAAAACTTAGTAAAGAATTGTAAGAAGTCTAACTATAAATTTTGGAAAGATAATAGATTCTGTAATTTTTCTTACTTGTAATTTCGAGGACGAAATTCTTTTAAGGGGGAAAGATTGTAACGACCCAGAATTTTTAATAATTAAAATTTGAATATTTAATTAATTTTAAATATTTATAATTGAATTTATAAGTCAAATAAATTTTTATTTGAATTATTGGATTTAATTGGATTATTAAATCGATAATTTAATGTGTTAAATTATGGAAATAATTAAAAATTGAGTTAAATATGATTGAAAATAATTTGGAAAATTTTATTTAATCATATTGGAGTTATAGAAATATTTTAGAACTTTTAAAATCGAATTAAAAGTTTATTTGTGAAAATTGAATATTTTAATATTTCATAATCGACTGTAAAATAGTCAATTTTTGAACAGTCTCAGAATTGAACGAAACCAGTTTCATTGGATCCGTAATAGTTAGTTATTACCGGATTTCAATTTTCGTGTCAATTGGAGTTATCGTTTGATCGTGGCAGCTCGAAACGCATCGAATCGTTTTTAATTTAAATTTGGCGGGTCAAAATAGCCATTTTTCAAAAAGTCTCGGAATTCGACGAAACCAGTTTCATCGGATCCGTAATGTGATATTATTGTAAGGTTTCAAATTTCAAGTCGTTTGGAATTACCGTTTGTCCGGTACAAATTAAAACGCCTAGAAATCGGTTTAAATCGGTTTAATTTAAATTGAGCGTTTGTAGCCATAACTCGCACATACTTCCGAATTAGCTTCCGAAACCTGTTCCATTGTGTCCGGAACGCGGGGTAAACCTTAGAAACGCTGGTTACGGCGTCTAAATCGGAGTTCGGAATTCCCGGGATGAATAGTGTTTACGCTTGGTTTTCTTTATAAATAGCCCTCACTCTAAAATAAAAAAAAAAATTAAAACCCTAATTCATTCACGCAGCCGCCACCCCCATTTTGAACGGCCAGAAAGCTCCCATCTTCATCCCCAAAATTCTTCAAATCCGTGCAACGATTCGACGAACTTCTAACTGGAGATTTGTAGTGTGTATCGAGTTCTATATATTCAACGGATATGATCTGAAACGATGCACCGAGGAGGGGGATAATGGCCTGCGTTCGACCCTAGCTGCGCACGCGTTTCGAGGAACTAGGGGGTGCGCGCGTGACCGGTCTCTGGGCGTGGGTGGTGCCGGGGGGCGCGAGGAAGAAGGAGTTGCCTGATCGAAGAATCGTCGAGCGAGGAGGTGATAAAGTTTAACCCTAGAATCGAAGGTTATGGGTTCGGTTTTTAGAAGGAGCGGCCTGTAGGTGTTTTGCGTGTGGGAGAGATGATAACGCAACGGTCCAGATGATGGGGAGCTTAGATGAACGGTTGTGATTAGGTTAGGTAAAGAAATTGTAGTAATTTTAATTTTAAAATTGGTACAAACTTGTAAAATCAATAACTTTTTCATACGAGGTCGAAAAAATGCAAACTCAGTTGCGTTGGAATCGTGTGGACGAGCAATACGCGATGGAGTTGGTTTGGAGTCGTTTGGAGTTAGTGAGAATTTCGGGTAAAATTAAACGCGCGTTTAATTTTATTCGAAATAAAAGCTAAAACGGAAATTAAAATCAAGGTGAGAACTTCTCACTCAATCGAATAGATTTCGATTTTATTTTAAATAGTTAGATTTAAAATATTTGAATGCATGTATGAATGATGAATTGTATATATTGATTGTTAAAATAGACATTATGCACCGTTAGTAAGCGGATGTTATTTATTATAAACATATACCGCGAATATTTCATAAACAGTGAAATTGGTATTATATATAATATCAATATATATATATTGGCATATGTATATATTGCAGTTGTTGATTTCCCGCATTTTTTGTTTAGCGGATGAGACCCTATTACGCCGTTATTAAGCGGATAATATTTAATAAGAACATATACCGCGATAATTTCGTACTGGAGCGAAATTGGTATTGTGCTAATGTTTTTGGATGCAGGAAACAGGTTGGAGGGATCCAACTGGATTCCTCAACAGTTTTTATTTGATTTCAGATATTTTGATATTTGATGGATTTTCATATTGATATATGATATCGTTGTAGTCGTGATTGACTATTTGGTGTGTAGCATCATTGGACCCAAATTTTGGGATTTAAAAATGATTTTTAAAAGTGATTTTGAGAATATACTATATTTTTGGAATTGATCCATTTCAAATAAATAAACGTTATAAGTTTTAAAGTTATAAAAATTATGATTTTTAAGAAATATAGTTAAAAGCTGGTTTTTGAAAATAAGGAATCAATGACTTTATAAAAGAGTTTAAATTGGGATTCTAAACTTGTTATAAAAGTTTAAATATAGGATTTATAAAATTTGATTATTTTATAAATCAGAATGATGAAATTATAAAGGAATTTAAAGACGTTTTAAAAGAAAAATATAAATTGATTTATATTAAAGATTTATAAATTGATAATTTATAAATTAGAACGTAGGAATTATAAAACGAGCTTTTATAAGTGTTAGAATAAATTGTGAATGAATTTCATAAATAGAATGAAATTTATAGAATTTTATACGGTAAAGTCATAAATGGAATTTTATAAGCAGTAGGTTTATAAAATTTATTATGTTGTTAAAATAATAGTTTTGGATAAATAAATGAATCTTATAAGTTATAAGATTTATAATTATGAAATTCTAAGGAACGATTTTGTGAAATAATCGTTTATAAGTAGTTAACTTATAATATGAACGTTTAGTTCATAATTTAGTTATAAACTGGAATATGTTAATAAAGGAATTTATAAAAAGGAAGTTTTTATATATATAAATAGAAATGGAATTTATGAACGTTGTTTTATAAATTCGCAAACGACTTATTTTGATAAGTTAATTGTTATAACTTAGAAATAAAGTTATATTCACGTTTTAGACTGTGAATAATCCTTTGAAATAAAAAAAGAATAAAAGGATGAGATTTGTTAACGAAGTTTATTCACGTTTTTGAATAATGAATAACACGTTAGATAAAATGTTTTGAATGTGATGTTTTAAATAGAATTAAAACGATCTAATGATGTTTTAAAATGTGTTGAGATTCGAAACCATAGATTTCAACATTCATTGTTGAAATAGATGTTTCGTGAAATAAAAGGAAATGGTGGACTATAACACAGTTGTTATAGTAAATGATTTCCGAAAGGAAATGTTTAGTATAGTATTGGGATTTATATATCTATTTAATTCGAATCCCTATACTAGTGATTTTGGGTTGTTGTAACGATGTTTTACGCAACATTCGTTTTGGCCCAAATAAATATGTTAAGTGAATGATTCCTTAAAGAATGAAATATATACTTAATTCGATTTAAGTATATTGAATATTTTCTAAGTGTTGAAAATAAAAAGATTTGTGAATTACTTATTTTTTTTTAATAAGTATGGAAATGTTTTCCAATATAAAGTGAATATATTGAATTTATCTTTTTGAAGATAAATTGAAATGAATAATTGAAATCGTATATGCATGAATATTTTGGAATATAAATTCATTAAGGAATTTATATATGAAAGTGGAAATTGTTTAAAAATAAATATTGATTTATTTTTGAGGTATTGAAATTTAATATCTAGTGAAGATATTTTTGGAAAATAAATAATTTGGAAAATTATTTGGAATCTGGTGATGTGTGCATATCCAGTGATAGTTAGATAACCGACTATCAATATTTCCTTTGAATGGGAAATTGATGTGATTTGTTTGAATTTGAATGCCACACTTATTTTTGAATAAGCGCTCACTATTCGGGTTAACCGGGAAAGGACCATGGGGTCGTATAACCCATTCCGAATATGTGATACGTCGTTATGAATTGCATTTGAAGATCGGTGCTGAAGACCGAGTATTTGTGAAAGCGATAGGATGACCTATCGATTGTCTCTGCACTGGGTAGCTCCTGGTACAGAGATCTCCTAAGTGATGGGAAATTCGATCGGGATTGTGAATACCCGTATTGCAAGGGCTTCGTAAGAAGTGCCTTCGGTTCTGTTCGAGCCCGGAACAGACTTGTAGGGATTGTATGTCTGACATTACAATTTGAGATATAAAGTCGATTTCTTTCAAATATATTTCTGTTGGTGGCGGAGAATTTATTCTTTGCTTAACACCCTTCTTTGAGACGTATGTGCTCAAAGGTTATATAGTTGAAGTTATCAGCGATATATTCCCAATTTGGTAATGTGATATGCTGAGTGATGCTGAAATGGTCATTGTGTTGATTATTTGTGATAGGATCGTTTATTTGATCGTCTATCCTTGTGATCATTGTGTTGATCATTTGTTGACCCAAAGCATGGCTTTTGTATAAAGTATGTTTTTGTGGACGTGACTTCGTCGAGCCTCACACCCCGTGAATGGTCAAAACAGGAAAGAAGCAGCAAGGTTATGAGGGGTAGCACCCTTTAGGATGTGTCCATTTCCTTCTGGAAAAGGGTGGTATCATGGTATGGAGCCCAGATACTTACTCATGTTGAAAACGCTTTGTTATGATTGTGTGAATTGATTAGAGAGCGCTCTCGGATAAAGGTCCCAAAGGACCGGGGGATGGCATATTCGGTCAGTTGTTACTCAGTTAGGGGTAACCCGGCCTTGTGTTGGTAGAGATCCGGTTTGGTTCTCGGGGATGTCCATCCAGAGGCATTCTCATGTGGCAATGTGAAGTTCCTTGGCCTGACCATTTGTTGGAAATCCAATTCCCAATACGAAACTTGTACGGTATTAGTTGTAGAACCTGCTATTCACTTATGGTGGTCACCACTGTTTGGATAGTAGCTATAGTAGGCATACGATAATGGTCGTATGTTGGCTAAGATTTATATCTTTATTTTCGAAATGATTTTCCTCTACACTATGCACTAATAATAATATCAAATATTATTTTAAATGCGTATCAAGCATCTTTGACTATCATAAGGAGAAATCTCCTCCGATTCTGCGTTTGCATGTGTGTGTGTGCGGGAGGCCTTATGGTAGTCTCATTTTTAAAAGCATTGCGAATTGATTTAAAAATATTCCTCTATTTTGATTTTAAAGTAAATAAACTGTTTTGAGTTCTCACACCAGTCACATGAATGACTCGGAGTTTATTGTTTTCCTTCCTAAACTCTGGGTGCCCACCAATTTCCACACGGGCAGTCAAGAGTTAAGGTTTATCAGGATATTCTGGATATTCTGGAGTTGCTGGAGGCAAGCTGGATTGGCATGGCGTATTACTAGTATATAGTACTTCTTTTTCCGCTGTTATGTTGTTGTATGTTGTTGTACACTCTGATGATTTGATGTAATGTAATATGATGATAATGTAATAACTGATATAGTTCTTTGTTTAAAGATTATTCATTTATTATTATATGTTGTTCCGCTGCGAATTGTGAGATTCTGTTGTTGTTCCGTTCTGTTCCTTCTTCTCTATGTTCTATTTTAAAATTTTCTATTCTCTTTTTCTATTTTCAAATTCTCTATTTTCTATCTTCTTATCTACTCTTCTATCTTTTTCTTTTCTTAAAATTCTTTTAAAACCCCTAACTATTCGGTTTTTCGGCAACGAAAATCCGTGTCGTTACATTTGGTATCAGAGCTGATGGTTAAGCGACAACCATGGTTCTGTTGGGTATTACTCGTTAGAGATAGAGTTAGCAGTACTCTAGAATGAGTTTGAGTGTAATAATAGCTATGAGAGCGTATTTGTTAGTGAATATGAAATTGTTTTATATTGTGATGATTGGTTTATTGAGTGGCATATGAACTTTCGTCTGGGTGGTCCGCAAGACTATGCCGAAGGGGTTTCTAAACACTTGAATAGAACAATTCGACATAATATTGTTTTAAATTGGGTAAATGAAATAATTTTACTTGATTATATTTTTATATATAAAGGAATAATTTTTCAGAATTATTGAAGTGTATATAAGTTGATTGTTTGGTTGTTTGAATAATCTAAATAAAAGAATAATTGTATAAGTAAAAGAATTATAAGAATTGAAATTTTAATTAAAGTGTTTACAATTGTGAAATAAACTTATATACATAAGAAGTGAAACTTTATGGATATATCTATGAATATGAGTTGTGAATAAAAATGAATTTAAAGTTAAATGGAAAATTTACTTTAGAATTTGGAATCTGAATTTATTTACAAGTGGGAATTTAAGTTATGAAAAACAAATGATGTTTGTTAAATGGAATATAACTTAAGAGTTGTTGAATATGAGTTGTAAATAAAAGTGACAAAGGTGAACTTGAGTTATATAAATGAAATTCAACTTTAGAAATTGAATGAATTGAATGTTAATCAATTAAATGTAAATTTAAGTTGATATAAAATAATGAATATAAGTGTTGATTCATTAAAATCTAATTTTATTAGAAGTTGAATGGTTGAATAAAAATCAATTTAATTAAACCAATTGGAAAAGTGATGGTGTTAAACCAAATTGAATGAATATAAGCAAAGGAATTTGGTTATAATTAATATACTTTGGTTGCTATATGGATGTTGATTGATTGTATAAAATTCATTAAGTGTTAATGAAATTGAAAGCTATGAAATTGAAATTCAAATTGAAAGTAAATAAATTTGAATAGAATTGAACGTGAATTGGATTTAATTAGTGAATGCAAACTAATTAAAATTGAGAATGAATGTTGATAAAATCCAATGTAAATAAATCAAATGTGATTTGAATTGAAAACCCTTTCATTGAATATTAATGAGAATATAAATGAATATTATTGATTATGAATGATAATTGGTTGATGGTTGAATATATATTGCTATTGTTGCATTTTCTATGTGATATATATAGTTGTTATGTTGCTATATGTTGTATATTGAGATTATTTGCATATATGCATGTTCTCATGTTGTTTGTTAAGTGATTAGTAGGTGCGGATCGCGTTTGCTTCGCATTTGGAGCTCGCTTTTGCGCTATATTAGCCGTATATGCTTGCTAATAAAATATAAGGTACATATCTCGGATTAAATATCGTACTTTTACACCTTTTCCCTTCGGGATGCCTCATTACTTGATGAGATGTATATTTGTGATATATATACTGTCATTTTTTTTTCGGATCGAGCCGCGCAAAGGAGACTATGGCGAATTTTTCCGAAAATTTAAGGCGTTAGAAAAATTTGAGAAAATTGGGAAAATTTTTGAAAACTTTAACTTTGATTTTGGAATTGAAAGTTAAACAATAATAGTTGCTTTTGAAATGATAACTAAGTATGATTTTGAAAACTTAGTAAAGAATTGTAAGAAGTCTAACTATAAATTTTGGAAAGATAATAGATTCTGTAATTTTTCTTACTTGTAATTTCGAGGACGAAATTCTTTTAAGGGGGAAAGATTGTAACGACCCAGAATTTTTAATAATTAAAATTTGAATATTTAATTAATTTTAAATATTTATAATTGAATTTATAAGTCAAATAAATTTTTATTTGAATTATTGGATTTAATTGGATTATTAAATCGATAATTTAATGTGTTAAATTATGGAAATAATTAAAAATTGAGTTAAATATGATTGAAAATAATTTGGAAAATTTTATTTAATCATACTGGAGTTATAGAAATATTTTAGAACTTTTAAAATCGAATTAAAAGTTTATTTGTGAAAATTGAATATTTTAATATTTAATAATCGACTGTAAAATAGTCAATTTTTGAACAGTCTCAGAATTGAACGAAACCAGTTTCATTGGATCCGTAATAGTTAGTTATTACCGGATTTCAATTTTCGTGTCAATTGGAGTTATCGTTTGATCGTGGCAGCTCGAAACGCATCGAATCGTTTTTAATTTAAATTTGGCGAGTCAAAATAGCCATTTTTCAAAAAGTCTCGCAATTCGACGAAACCAGTTTCATCGGATCCGTAATGTGATATTATTGTAAGGTTTCAAATTTCAAGTCGTTTGGAATTACCGTTTGTCCGGTACAAATTAAAACGCCTAGAAATCGGTTTAAATCGGTTTAATTTAAATTGAGCGTTTGTAGCCATAACTCGCACATACTTCCGAATTAGCTTCCGAAACCTGTTCCATTGTGTCCGGAACGCGGGGTAAACCTTAGAAACGCTGGTTACGGCGTCTAAATCGGAGTTCGGAATTCCCGGGATGAATAGTGTTTACGCTTGGTTTTCTTTATAAATAGCCCTCACTCTAAAATAAAAAATAAAAATAAAACCCTAATTCATTCACGCAGCCGCCACCCCCATTTTGAACGGCCAGAAAGCTCCCATCTTCATCCCCAAAATTCTTCAAATCCGTGCAACGATTCGACGAACTTCTAACTGGAGATTTGTAGTGGGTATCGAGTTCTATATATTCAACGGATATGATCTGAAACGATGCACCGAGGAGGGGGATAATGGCTTGCGTTCGACCCTAGCTGCGCACGCATTTCGAGGCACTAGGGGGGTGCACGCGTGACCGTCTCTGGGCGTGGGTGGTGCCGGGGGGCGCGAGCAAGAAGGAGTTGCCTGATCGAAGAATCGTCGAGCGAGGAGGTGATAAAGTTTAACCCTAGAATCGAAGGTTGGGTTCGGTTTTTAGAAGGAGCGGCCTGTAGGTGTTTTGCGTGTGGGAGAGATGATAACGCAACGGTCCAGATGATGGGGAGCTTAGATGAACGGTTGTGATTAGGTTAGGTAAAGAAATTGTAGTAATTTTAATTTTAAAATTGGTACAAACTTGTAAAATCAATAACTTTTTCATACGAGGTCGAAAAAATGCAAACTCAGTTGCGTTGGAATCGTGTGGACGAGCACTACGCGATGGAGTTGGTTTGGAGTCGTTTGGAGTTAGTGAGAATTTCGGGTAAAATTAAACGCGCGTTTAATTTTATTCGAAATAAAAGCTAAAACGGAAATTAAAATCAAGGTGAGAACTTCTCACTCAATCGAATAGATTTCGATTTTATTTTAAATAGTTAGATTTAAAATATTTGAATGCATGTATGAATGATGAATTGTATATATTGATTGTTAAAATAGACATTATGCGCCGTTAGTAAGCGGATGTTATTTATTATAAACATATACCGCGAATATTTCATAAACAGTGAAATTGGTATTATATATAATATCAATATATATATATTGGCATATGTATATATTGCAGTTGTTGATTTCCCGCATTTTTTGTTTAGCGGATGAGACCCTATTACGCCGTTATTAAGCGGATAATATTTAATAAGAACATATACCGCGATAATTTCGTACTGGAGCGAAATTGGTATTGTGCTAATGTTTTTGGATGCAGGAAACAGGTTGGAGGGATCCAACTGGATTCCTCAACAGTTTTTATTTGATTTCAGATATTTTGATATTTGATGGATTTTCATATTGATATATGATATCGTTGTAGTCGTGATTGACTATTTGGTGTGTAGCATCATTGGACCCAAATTTTGGGATTTAAAAATGATTTTTAAAAGTGATTTTGAGAATATACTATATTTTTGGAATTGATCCATTTCAAATAAATAAACGTTATAAGTTTTAAAGTTATAAAAATTATGATTTTTAAGAAATATAGTTAAAAGCTGATTTTTGAAAATAAGGAATCAATGACTTTATAAAAGAGTTTAAATTGGGATTCTAAACTTGTTATAAAAGTTTAAATATAGGATTTATAAAATTTGATTATTTTATAAATCAGAATGATGAAATTATAAAGGAATTTAAAGACGTTTTAAAAGAAATATATAAATTGATTTATATTAAAGATTTATAAATTGATAATTTATAAATTAGAACGTAGGAATTATAAAACGAGCTTTTATAAGTGTTAGAATAAATTGTGAATGAATTTCATAAATAGAATGAAATTTATAGAATTTTATACGGTGAAGTCATAAATGGAATTTTATAAGCAGTAGGTTTATAAAATTTATTATGTTGTTAAAATAATAGTTTTGGATAAATAAATGAATCTTATAAGTTATAAGATTTATAATTATGAAATTCTAAGGAACGATTTTGTGAAATAATCGTTTATAAGTAGTTAACTTATAATATGAACGTTTAGTTTATAATTTAGTTATAAACTGGAATATGTTAATAAAGGAATTTATAAAAAGGAAGTTTTTATATATATAAATAGAAATGGAATTTATGAACGTTGTTTTATAAATTCGCAAACGACTTATTTTGATAAGTTAATTGTTATAACTTAGAAATAGAGTTATATTCACGTTTTAGACTGTGAATAATCCTTTGAAATAAAAAAAGAATAAAAGGATGAGATTTGTTAACGAAGTTTATTCACGTTTTTGAATAATGAATAACACGTTAGATAAAATGTTTTGAATGTGATGTTTTAAATAGAATTAAAACGATCTAATGATGTTTTAAAATGTGTTGAGATTCGAAACCATAGATTTCAACATTCATTGTTGAAATAGATGTTTCGTGAAATAAAAGGAAATGGTGGACTATAACACTGTTGTTATAGTAAATGATTTCCGAAAGGAAATGTTTAGTATAGTATTGGGATTTATATATCTATTTAATTCGAATCCCTATACTAGTGATTTTGGGTTGTTGTAACGATGTTTTACGCAACATTCGTTTTGGCCCAAATAAATATGTTAAGTGAATGATTCCTTAAAGAATGAAATATATACTTAATTCGATTTAAGTATATTGAATATTTTCTAAGTGTTGAAAATAAAAAGATTTGTGAATTACTTATTTTTTTTAATAAGTATGGAAATGTTTTCCAATATAAAGTGAATATATTGAATTTATCTTTTTGAAGATAAATTGAAATGAATAATTGAAATCGTATATGCATGAATATTTTGGAATATAAATTCATTAAGGAATTTATATATGAAAGTGGAAATTGTTTAAAAATAAATATTGATTTATTTTTGAGGTATTGAAATTTAATATCTAGTGAAGATATTTTTGGAAAATAAATAATTTGGAAAATTATTTGGAATCTGGTGATGTGTGCATATCCAGTGATAGTTCAATAACCGACTATCAATATTTCCTTTGAATGGGAAATTGATGTGATTTGTTTGAATTTGAATGCCACACTTATTTTTGAATAAGCGCTCACTATTCGGGTTAACCGGGAAAGGACCATGGGGTCGTATAACCCATTCCGAATATGTGATACGTCGTTATGAATTGCATTTGAAGATCGGTGTTGAAGACCGAGTATTTGTGAAAGCGATAGGATGACCTATCGATTGTCTCTGCACTGGGTAGCTCCTGGTATAGAGATCTCCTAAGTGATGGGAAATTCGATCGGGATTGTGAATACCCGTATTGCAAGGGCTTCGTAAGAAGTGCCTTCGGTTCTGTTCGAGCCCGGAACAGACTTGTAGGGATTGTATGTCTGACATTACAATTTGAGATATAAAGCCGATTTCTTTCAAATATATTTCTGTTGGTGGCGGAGAATTTATTCTTTGCTTAACACCCTTCTTTGAGACGTATGTGCTCAAAGGTTATATAGTTGAAGTTATCAGCGATATATTCCCAATTTGGTAATGTGATATGCTGAGTGATGCTGAAATGATCATTGTGTTGATTATTTGTGATAGGATCGTTTATTTGATCGTCTATCCTTGTGATCATTGTGTTGATCATTTGTTGACCCAAAGCATGGCTTTTGTATAAAGTATGTTTTTGTGGACGTGACTTCATCGAGCCTCACACCTCGTGAATGGTCAAAACAGGAAAGAAGCAGCAAGGTTATGAGGGGTAGCACCCTTTAGGATGTGTCCATTTCCTTCTGGAAAAGGGTGGTATCATGGTATGGAGCCCAGATACTTACTCATGTTGAAAACACTTTGTTATGATTGTGTGAATTGATTAGAGAGCGCTCTCGGATAAAGGTCCCAAAGGACCGGGGGATGGCATGTTCGGTCAGTTGTTACTCAGTTAGGGGTAACCCGGCCTTGTGTTGGTAGAGATCCGGTTTGGTTCTCGGGGATGTCCATCCAGAGGCATTCTCATGTGGCAATGGGAAGTTCCTTGGCCTGACCATTTGTTGGAAATCCAATTCCCAATACGAAACTTGTACGGTATTAGTTGTAGAACCTGCTATTCACTTATGGTGGTCACCACTGTTTGGATAGTAGCTATAGTAGGCATACGATAATGGTCGTATGTTGGCTAAGATTTATATCTTTATTTTCGAAATGATTTTCCTCTACACTATGCACTAATAATAATATCAAATATTATTTTAAATGCGTATCAAGCATCTTTGACTATCATAAGGAGAAATCTCCTCCGATTCTGCGTTTGCATGTGTGTGTGTGCGGGAGGCCTTATGGTAGTCTCATTTTTAAAAGCATTGCGAATTGATTTAAAAATATTCCTCTATTTTGATTTTAAAGTAAATAAACTGTTTTGAGTTCTCACACCAGTCACATGACTGACTCGGAGTTTATTGTTTTCCTTCCTAAACTCTGGGTGCCCACCAATTTCCACACGGGCAGTCAAGAGTTAAGGTTTATCAGGATATTCTGGATATTCTGGAGTTGCTGGAGGCAAGCTGGATTGGCATGGCGTATTACTAGTATATAGTACTTCTTTTTCCGCTGTTATGTTGTTGTATGTTGTTGTACACTCTGATGATTTGATGTAATGTAATATGATGATAATGTAATAACTGATATAGTTCTTTGTTTAAAGATTATTCATTTATTATTATATGTTGTTCCGCTGCGAATTATGAGATTCTGTTGTTGTTCCGTTCTGTTCCTTCTTCTCTATGTTCTATTTTAAAATTTTCTATTCTCTTTTTCTATTTTCAAATTCTCTATTTTCTATCTTCTTATCTACTCTTCTCTCTTTTTCTTTTCTTAAAATTCTTTTAAAACCCCTAACTATTCGGTTTTTCGGCAACGAAAATCCGTGTCGTTACATTTTGACAGCGAGGAATTCACCGACTGGTGCCAAGAGCACGGAATTCACAAAAGCTTCTCATCTGTGGTTACCCCCAGGAAAACGGACAAGTCGAAGCTGTCAACAAAATCCTCAAAACCCTAATCAAGAAGAAACTTGAAAAGTCAAAAGGCGCTTGGGTGGATGAACTTCCTACGGCACTTTGGGCCTACCGCATATCTTACAGAACATCAATAGGGCATACTCCTTTCTCTTTAGCATACGGATCGGAGGCTATGCTCCCAGTTGAAACTGTAGTGCCTTCCCACCGCAGGATCCACTACAACCCAGAAGAGAATGAAGAACTCCTCCACATGTCTTTGGATCTAATTGAAGAGAGAAGAAACGATGCAGCACTCAAAGCAGCAGCTCATAAACAAAAATTTGCAGCACAATACAACTCCAAAGTCAAGCACCGTAGCTTACAAGAAGGAGATCTTGTCCTCAAGCAGACCTTTCCGCGCCCCGGAGCGCTAGATCCAATCTGGGACGGATCTTATGTAATTCATAAAGATCTCCGCAATGGAGCCTATATTTTGTCAACAGTGGACGGAGAGGCGTTCCAGAGGGAATGGAACATCCGACACCTCCGTCGATACTTTTCTTAACTTGTACTGCCCATATGAAGTGAATTAACAAAGGGAATTAGTGGATGTAGGCATTTTTGTGACGAACCACTTTAAAAATCTTGTCTCTTTTTAATTTGTTCCTTTATATCTTGGCTGCTTGTTAAGCTTTATCCTTTTCTGTTGAACAAAATCATGTATAACGACATTTCCATACTGGAACTTCACGGCGCAACCTCACCTGGACAAGACCCAACAGGTACTATGTGATTCTATGCACTCGCCAATGAGACACTTTTGCTCTAGCATCCCTCTGCTGCGGGTTAACTCATCGCTCACGACTGCCCTCAAAGCCAACTGTAATGAGCCGATTATAAGCCATCAAGAAGGCCGACTATAGCCGATGGCAGCTCATTACATCGTTCGGCTCGCCGACAACTGTGAACCTACTTTAAGCCCCAACATAAGGTGTGGCCAGCCAGGGGTAGTTCACGGTTGACGATCGGCACCCACGCTAGCCGGCCACAGTAAATTGGATAATACCCATGATTACGGGCCATAATGGCTCGGGTAGTTACTGTGCGCAATCTCGGCTCTGATATGTCTTAAGTGCGGCTGTGGTAAAAAAGATAAACTCCCCGCAGAGGCGTAAGATGGGTGACAAATGTCTCCAAGACCCACAGCTAGGGAAAGTGACTACGAAACCCGTTTGCCACGAACTTAAGCATATCGACGGCCTTCCGTGATTGGAAGTTTTACTATTTCTCATATTTCCATTTCATTCAAAAACTTCTCTCCTATCCTATATAACAATCCCTAAAGTACATGTCACAAAATAGGGGAACTCTCGCTTGTGGAAATATGAGATCACATCCAGATGACGGAACACTCGGCTACATTCCATACTCAGTCATGCAAGACATTCAAAGCAACCCTCTACGACTAAAACACGAAGGGCGGTACTATCTTCTATTTTATACAAATATGTAGCTTTAATTTATTCACACATCATATTGGCATTACAAGACATGAGATAATATTTTAAGCAGAAACTTAGCATTAAATACGATTGAGTCACATGCATAAACACGCAGCTGTATTTCTTATGCAACATATCAAAATGACAATAGTATTCAAACATTACAGAATCAGCTTATGTTATAAAATTACATAAAGTCATCCTTTACAAATAATATAATTACAAGTTACATTAATGTTTCGGACTAACATAGACAACAACCAAAATATGTACAAGTCAAGTCAAAGAATCAGGGCTTCGCCTCCATCCCGCTAGCCCTCGGGATCTACTTAACTGCAGGATCGGAACTCCCAGCATGTGCTACCAAGGTCCCGCCTGCATAATTCAGAAGAGAATCCATCAATAATCACGAAAGATAAGATATCAAATCATGAAAAGGTTAAAGGGAAAGACTTACCAGCACCTGCTCCCTGACCATCATCGTCTAGCTGCACGCCTATCTCATCCGCAGCAAGCAGCCGCATGCCCTCCTTAACCGCAACCTTCTCTTCCTTAGTGAATTGGGCCGTAACCACATCCATCCTGAAAGCCGCACCACCTTCCTTATCTGCATCGGCCTTAGCTTCCTCCAAACCCCGGAGATAGATCCTAGCCATAACCCAGGGATAATCGTCCATCCAGGAGAGGTTGCCCTGCCTCTAAGTACGAAAATACATGTCCTGGAGCATCTCATCCATCATCCCCTCGTTCTCCTAAAACTCTTTCATCCGGGCCTTAGAAGCCGACAGTCGTACGACAGTAGCATCTCTCTCCAATCGGTATCTCGAGCAGTCAGCCTGAAGGGACTTCCGCATCACTTCCATCTCCTCCTTCAGCTTGGCCTGAGCAAGCTCTGCGGCCTCAAGCCTCCCAGATAACTCTTCTACCTGCTCAAGATCCGCTATCCGAATCTCCTCCACCGTTGTGATGGCCATGTCAATCCGTTCCTTGCAGACAGCCTCCATCTTTTGTAGTTCTGCCTTACTAGCCTCTTCCATAGTCTTCTTCAACCGCCTGGAGGCTGCCTCACGCTGAGATATCTGAATGGCTTGATCGTCAAGCTGTTTGGCCTGATCAGTAACCTTTAGCCACAACCGAATATTAGCACTTTCGATTTCCTCCCCAGCCTTGGCCAGTCGAGTGTGATGCTCCATTAGCCTCTTGGTCTCTTCAGCCACCCGATCGATATTAGCCTTGGCTTCGTCCCCCATGGTAACTATACGAGTAGTAAGCAAATCGAGGTCTAAGGACTTAGCCTCATCAAGCACCCGTACCATGGGATTGCGGGGAAGAAGATGCTCACCCGTGGCCTCGTCAAAAGAGATGTCCTGAAAACTCGGGTCCAGATCCGGATGGCCGGCAAATGGGTTGCAAACCAAACTAGGATGGTCTATCGGGGTGACGGTTGGATTTTCGGACGGATGCGGGGAAGGCATAAACTCAGTATCCTCCTCAGTAATATCATGGATAGGCTGGACTGGAGGCTGAGGGCCAGGTGAAGGTTCAAACGAAGATCGGCCCCTCTTTGTCTTTTGCATATATTCTTCAATAACACCGAGAAGAGGGCGATATCTAACCGCATCTCCAGGACAGCTAGTTGACGGCTTTGGTTTGGCGGAAGCTTTGAGTAACTTATACTGTTCAAGGCGGTGCCGAATATCTGATGTCTTGGCCACCTTACCTGTTCCTGGAATAAAAACCAAGTGTTACGAGCATGCACGAAACTATGATCCAAGAAATATGTTAAGTAGGAAAACGCGCTTATTTTATAAACCCTGAGGGGGAGAGGGATACTGCAATAAGTCCTGAATTTCATTCCAGGACAGGAGCTGGCCGTAAAATATTCCTAAGTCCTTATCATAAAGGAAGTCTGCAGAAATCAAGAATTCACCTTGAGTTACCCTAGCTGGAGGACCCTTAGGAGATGAATCGGCACCAGTCCCAGCCTTGTCAGCCTTTTTCACCTTCTCCACCGAGGCTGATCCTTCCTCCAACCCCTCAAAAGCCTGGCGGAAGGCATCATCCGTCCACTCTTGGATCTCCCCCGCCTGCTCAGAAGATAAAGCCCTGGCACCACTACCACCCTGTCCTTCACCTTCTCCATCTCCTCCGCTCTCCTCCTCGCCTCTTTCCTCCTCTCCACCTTCCTCCTCCGGAATATCTGGGCATGTGCTAGGGGAGGGTCCATCAGACTTCTTAAGCTTTTTTTTCCCCGACAACTGGAGGTATCGAGAAGGGTCTCCTCTTGCTACTCTTCGCAGTGGCCCCGTCTTTAGCTTTGGCAGCCCTCTCCTCGGCTGTATCTCTCTGCTTAACCACGGATCGACATGGCAGAATCAGGTTGTGCTCCAGGAGAGTGGCATTCCTAATCAGGTAAGAAGCCGACCTGTCCCTTCCAGAGATAGCCTCTATCTCCGCGGCCATCTGTACCAGGCGATCATTCCCCTCGACCGCAAAGCCACCTGTCGCTAGCAAGAAATAAAAGCATATAAGAGGAAGCATTGCAGTCGAGACAAAAAAATTACAAATGGAATTCAACTTACAGCCAGAAGTGCAAAGGCGAAAAGAAACGGAGTTGTCCTTGACGAGGAACCATTCCTTCTTAAACATGGTAAACTTCGAGTATAAGTCCAAGACCGGCTTGAAGGACACGGCTGACTCTAAACTAATGTACGGAGACCCCTTCTTGTAGCCCCTAAGATTATATAGATATCGGATCTCCCGGTTAGAAGGGGGCGCCCATATCTCCTCTGGAAGATAACGAAAAGACACACTAAGATGGCATAGGAGTTGGGCTGAAGCTGAAAAGGAGCCACTTTCAGGTAAGTAATGAAGCTGACTATCCACACATTGATTGGAGGAATGGCCCCACACATGCAATGGTATCGGCTATACGCGAAGTATCCTTCAGGGGGATTATATGGCATGACCCCCTCCCCTGGAAACAGCATGCATGCTCTATCAATCCCAAAGGAGCCGGAGATAATGTCAAGTTGCTCCTCTCTGAGAGAGCTCGGAAAGCAATCAGAAGGAGAATTCAGAAGCTCTTGGGGACCATACCCGTCTACTAGCGACCTCGGGGTGGGTCCACGACGTTCCGGTCCTGGCTGGGCAGGGGGCACCACGGGGGACTCTCGTCTATCCGTAAATTTTCTTTTTTCTGAACGAGTTTCCACTTTGCGAGACATTTATCTGTAACACCGAAAAAACATATTGTTAGAACAAGGAGTATGGAAATACAAACAAACAGGTACATGCAACCTAGAGTCTCATTCGTAATTCGAAACGTAAAAACTCAAGACCAAAGGCCATTCGGCCACACACTTTCCAAACTCATTCGGTAGTTCAAACCCACAAGGTTCATTCGGTAAATCAAACTACAAGTTCATTCGGTACTTGGGGGCAACGAACACATTCGGTAGATCAAAGCTTTCATGTTCGTTCGGTACACGAAGTCCTCAAGTCCATCCGGTAAAACAAGAACATAAGGTCATTCGGCGTGGAAGAATCTCACCTGGTTCGGCTAGTTCTTTGATTTGGCGAAACTGAGAGCTTGATTCGGCAAAAGGTTCGGCTCGGTTGGTAAGGAATAACGAAGGCACGTAACCCCTATTTATAAGCAAACCTCAATGACCGGACCAGATGGCTCGGCGCTTATAACCGAACGAGGCTATCCCATTAAAACAAAGCACGACATATGTTAAAAATATGCCCTACTTTGGGGGGCAAATGTTGGGCACGTATCTACCACCCACCGAATCAACCTACCGAGCCATCCCACGCCTTCACCACCAAACCATCCGGCCCTCCGAACCACACTACACTCCAAACACTACCGGTCCAAAACTCTACTTCCAACCATCACTGAACCAGCCACTACCGCATCCCTCACCTCCGAACCAAATAACATCTCCCCGAAGCTACCACCGGATCCACCTACTACCGAACCAACCGAGGCACCGAACCAACCTATATCTCCACGTACTACCGAACCAACTGAGGCAACGAACCAACCCATATCTCCACGTACCACCGGACCACCTACCACCGGTCCAATCCCTCTCTCCACCGAACCGAGCCTTGCCGAACCAACACTGCCAGGCCAAATTGCTTCAGCCCAGGCCCACCAGCAGCTATATACATCAAGGACCCCTACCTCCAGCCTCACTCTATAAATAGAGGGGCAGGGGTACAACAATGGCAGACAAGTTTGAGAGCTCAAGCACGGAAGGAACTTTCAAACAACTTTCATATACTTGTGTACAAAGCTTTGTACTTGTAATCTGAAAGAAAAAGGAGAATAACATATAAAGTGGACGTAGGCACGTTCAGGCCGAACCACTATAAATCTTGTGTGCCTTTTACAGTTTAGTCCATCTATTTTATATATTTGCGTAAATCACCCAAACCATCCAGATCAACATAAAATCAACTAATTCATACGACTTGGAGGTGTTTGCCCATTTTTTGTGCAAACATTTTTAATAAATAACCTCCGCTTAATAACGGCGTATAATGTCTATTTCAATCAACAACAGATAATAATTTATCACCCAGGCATACGATCATTAATTTTAAATCTAACCATTTAAAAGTTAAATAGAAACAATTCGATTGAGTGAGAAGTTCTCACCTTGCTTTCAACGACAGTTTCAGCGTTTTATATCGAAAAAATTAAACGTGCGCTTATTTTTACCCGAAATTTTCACTGGCTCCAAACGGCTCCAATACAGTTCCATTGCGTAGTGTTCGTCAATACGAACCCGTCGCAATTTGTTTCGTCCAAAACGGACCTCGTATGAAAGAGTTGCAGCATTTTTAATATCACACGAATTTATAAAATAATAATTTCAATTTCTTATTTCATTTTAAAACCTACATCTATCCTGGGTCGTTCGTTTTGAAGGAGTAAATCAAGGCCGCTCCTTTGCTTCATCTTCCCCAAGTTATTTTCGTGCAAACTGAACCCATAGGCCCTCCAAACACTAAATGGAGCATCCAAATCCATCACTTTGGCGACGATCAGCTACTCCAAAACGAAATGCCATTGCCCACTCTATCTACGGCCTGAGTAGCATGAAGCTCGGTTGAGCTTTCACTTCGACAAACATGCCTAAAACGCGAATGAACGCGGCCAAATTGAAGATAATCCGTAGCTCCATATTCGATCTCCACCGTATGGATTGAAAGCTCTCGTGAAGCTCTTCATCTTTCGTGTTGAAAGTTTCTTGAAATGTTGCGTAGATTCGAAGAGATTAAAGGAGAAAGGGGAACAATTCTCGGCCATTGAAGCTGAACGGCGGCTGCTAGATAGGTTAGGGTTTTGCAATTTGTAAACAAAGGGGGTCCTTTTATAGACAACCGACGAACACTATTCATCACCAATTTTTCGAACTCCAAATCTTGCGCGGTGACTGGTGTTTCTAGGGTTTACCCCGCATTCCGGACACAATGGAATAGGTTTCGGAAGCTAATTCGATCATCTGTGCAAGTTACGGCAAAAACGATCAATTTAAATTAAATCGATTTAAACTAATTCCTACGCGTTTTGGCTTGCCCCGGACAAACGGTAAATCCGATTGACACGAAATTTGAAACCATGCAATATATCACAATATGGATCCGATGAAACTAGTTTTGTCAAAATCCGAGATTGTTTGAAATATAGCTATTTTAACTCGTCAATTAAATACTAAAATATTCAACTTTCACAGATTAACTTTTAGTTCGATTTTAAAAGTTCTATAACATCATTCTAACTCCAATATGATAAAATAAAATTTTATGAATCATTTTTAATCATATTAAACCCAATTTTCAATTATTTCTGAAATTTCCAATATTAAATTATCGATTTAATTATACAATTAAATCCAATTATTCGAAATAAAATTTATTTGACTGTTTAATTTCACTTATTAGTATTTAAAATTAATTAAATATACGAATTTTAATTGACAGAAATTCTGGGTCGTTACCACATACACCTTGTTTACCGGAGTTTGCTTATGAGCTGGACAGTCGTCGATCCTGTGCCCTGGCTTGCTGCAATAATAGCATCCCGTAGATTCCTGATCTGGCCTCATAAATGGCTCTCTCAATCCTGGCTTCCAAGGATTCTTGCATTTATCCGAGTAGTGGCCTTTCTCCAAGCAATTGAGACAAGTAACATCTTTCAGCGTTTTCTTTCGAGTATTCTTCTTTCTTTATCTTTCCTCGATTTCTTTCCACCAAACTTCTTTTTCCTCCAATTCAGGTTACTTGTGTTTCCATCCTCCTCTGGAACTTCCTGCCTCTACGGAGTATCTTATCTATAACCCATATCAATTAACTCAGAAAACGATCCCTTAACGTGAGTAGTCATCCTCTCCTGGAATTCCTTGTTCATTCCCCAGATAAACCTTTTCATTCTTCTTTAACGGTGTATTTACCAATTCTTGACCAAATCGAGATAATTCAATAAATTTGTTCAAGTACTCCTCAAACGATAAACTTCCTTGCTTCAAATCCATAAACTCCTGGTACCTTCTAGAGATACCAGTTGACAGCATATATCGCTGCCCGAACACTTTCTTGAAATGACTCCAAGTAAATTCATCCGCTGGCTTATTCAATGCAACTGTTTCCCACCAAACTAAAGCCTCTTCTTGGAGTTGCCAAGAAGCTATCAATCACATCCGATCGTCTTCTAACTTTAGTCCTTTGAAAATCTTTTCACACGACCAAATCCAGGCGTGTGCTTGATAACGGATTCTTTGCCTGTGAATGGCTTTCCACCAAGTCTAGAATTTTTTTGATATAAATCAGCTAGATTTGATTGAGATTGAATAGGGATATCTGTAGTTGCAGGGCCTTGACCATTTGAAGTGGTACTTCCCTGTCCTCAATCCCGTCCTCTTCTTCCTCTCATTCTTACTATCTGTGAATAGTAAGAAAACCAATTTAGGCATTCAGACGGAATATCTTAGGGAATAACCACAAATAAAGGAATAGATTGAGAAATTTGCATTTTTGGTTTCAGTGGTTATACTCATTCTACGGTATACTTCGCCCTATCTCTAATGAGCCATCTAATGTGTTACACTCCGTAGCAAAAGTTCTTACTCAACCTTTAGCCCTGATACCAAACTTTCACGACCCGAACTCGATGTCCAATAACAACATCAAATTCGTATCGCCGGAGCTTGCAACAACATTAAATGATAAATAACACAGTGGAAAAATAAAAGATGATATCACTGATACAACATGAATACAATATCCAATACATCAATTTGATACAATGATATTCATCGACGTCAGAGAATACACAACACAAAAAAATACAGCAGAACACGACACAATAAAGGATAAGTCTTCACAGAATCCAATACTGCAACTCTGATCCAAAAGCTCCAAAGATAAACTCCAAACTCCAATCTCGATCCACCATCAAGTTTGCACCAAGATGAGAAAATCTGGTCGTGGGCTCCAAATACTCCAAAATTTATCAAATAGAAAGCAAAAGGCTACCAAAACGATATCTACTACCCAACTATCTGAAAAACCAAACTCTAGATTGTCCGTAGGGAAAATTATGGGCACCCAGAGTTTAGGAAAGGAACAATAAACTCCGGGTCAGTCGTGGGACTGATATGAGCAAACGAAAATAGTTTATCTTTTAAAACAAACAAAATAATTTAAATTTGTAATCCGTAATGCTTTTAGAAAATGAAACAACAATAAAACCTCCTGCCACACACACAATGCAAACGTAGAGTTGGAGGAGATTTCTCCTTATGATAGTCAAACATGCTTGATACGTGAAAAACATTTGATATTATTATTAGTGCATAGCGTAGAAACATTTCAAAAGTATAATATTAACCTTAGCCAGCATAGGCATTTCACACTTATGCCTACTATAGCTACCATGTTCAATAGCAGTTTACCACCACATTCCATGGCAGGTTATACAACTAGAACCCAACTGGGCGCGTATTGTTTCTTTGGGTTTTCCAACAAATGGTCAGGCCAAGGAACTTCCCATTGCCACATGGGTACGCCTCTGGAGGGACGCCCCGAGAACCATCCATCGGTTCTCTGCTAACACAAGGCCTGCTACCCCCTTCCCGAGGAATAAAACCTAAGATATGCCACCCCCGGTCCTTTGGGACCTTTAACCGAGGATCCTCAATACCAACAACATCACATAGTAATAAATATACTACAATGCCCACATAAGTAAGTATCTGGGCTCCATACCATGATACTACCTTTTCCAGAAGGAATGGTTATACCCTAGGGGAGCTACCCCTAAAATCTTGCCGCATCTTTCCTGTTTCGACTATTATCGGTTTGTGAGGCTCGATGAGGTCTCATCCACAAAGCTACGCTTTACACGAAAGCCATGCTTTGATCACAACTGATCAATAAATGGTCATCAACACACATCAGCACTTAACATGCCACACTACCAAATTGGGAGTATATCGCTGATAAACTTCAACTACATAACCTCTGAGCTCGTACGTCTCAGAGAAGGGTGTTATGCTAAGAGAATAAATTCTCCGCCACCAAGCAGAAATGTTTTTGAAATAAATCGGCTTTATATCTCAAGGTGTAGTGTCAGACACACGACTATAAAAGTCTGTTCCAGGCTCGAACAGAACCGAAGGCACTTCGAAGAAGCCCTTGCAATCCGGGTATCCACAATCCCGATTGGACTTCCCATCACTTAGGGAATCTCTATGCCGTAGCTACTCAGTGCAGAGACAATCGATAGGTCATCCTATCGCTCTCGCAAATACCCGGTCTTCACCACCGGTCTTCAAATGCTATCCATAACGACGTATCATTATTTATAATGGGTTATACGACACAAAGGTCCTCTCCCGGCTAAACCGAATAATGAGCGTAAAGTTTAAAACATATGGATATGGATTTCAGTTAAGTCACAACTTAAAATTCAAAACTTTCTTTCAAATGGTTTAACCCAATTACCATTTCAAATCTTTAAACAAAAAGATTCATTTCACAAAGTTTATCCAATTTCACAAAGATCCATCCATGGATTTCAAAACAATTTCCATTTTTATTGGATTAACTCACTTAATCTTTTAAATAAAAGATTTAACTCGTAGCTTTCAAAACACATTCCAAAGATTCATTCATAACTTGGAAACCATTTCATTTCAAATGTGAAATTCCTATAATTGGAAATTCATTCCTTATATGAAAGCTCTTATCATTTGAAACAAACAATTTTCGTTTTGGAAAAATCCGAATTCAATTATACAAGTTAAAATTTATCAAACTTGGGTTAAATTTAATTCCCAAAAACAATATTTTATAAATGGTTTAAAAACCCATATAACTTGTATGACCTTTTGCTTCATAAATTCTCAAAATAGAATTTAATCTCAAAACCTAAACTCAAATTTAAACTGAATTATTAAGTTTCAAAACTTTATTAAGTTATTCAGAATAACTTTTATTTTAGAAATCCTTCTCTAGAAGCTTTTCGTTTTAAAACATGATCCATTCCCAAAATCATTTGAATTCAAAAATTCATATCTTAAATTTGTTTAAAAATCTGTGACTCAACCAATTTCCACATGCAATCCATATTTGTGGATGTATAGTGTAGTCCAAGGGGTTTTACACAATAGTGCACATCATCAATCATAAGAATATCGATAAGCGGTATAACCCATAACGCTTATCTATATTCACAGATACATAGATAAGATAAATTTATCAATCACAAAAATTCACTAATCTGATTCGATGTGGGTTTTAAATAACAAAATGGAATCCGACTCCCTGTCGCATCGAAATTCAGATGTCATTTACGGGTCAAAGGGTTTGCATATTCATATAACTATGTATTCATCATAGATATATCAACTCAGCACAAAGCATTTCAAAGCATCACATCACATATCGAATATACCGATCCATCACAGAGTATTCCATAGAAATCAAACATCTATAACTAAGATGAATAATTTCGGTGGTTTCAAATTTACCAACCACATAATTACTTTTATTAGTAATTAATTATCATTAACTACTATTGATTAAATCTTAATTATCTTTATTAACTAATCCTTTCTAAATTAATTATCTAAATTAATTAATCCTTAATTAAATATTAATTAGTTTCCTTAATTAATAAATCTTTAATTATTTATTAATTTAAACTTAATTATAATTAATTATTTCTAATTGATTAATCAATAGATTTATTATTCCTTAATTAATTACAATAATTAATTACTCTTTAATTAATAATGGTTTCTTAATCACTTTCAGTTAATTAACCTTAATTAATTGTTCTTGATTTAATTATCTTAATTAATTAACCACATCTCTTAGTTTTTCTTTAAAGCAATTAACTATTAATAACTGTAACAAATCTTTAATTATCCCTTAATCGGTAGATCATTATTTAAATCAAATACATGAAAACATTTAAATTTGAAAACAACTAGAAGTTAAAAGAGATAATTAGTCTAATACAATTTTTTATAAATCAAAAACCATTTTTAAACATTTGACTTTAAAACTTGAACCTTGTTTTATCAAATCTACCTTGGGAAACCTAGTGAAATTTCTTTTGATCTAAATCCTTTTAAAACATGAACACTTTAAATCCTGGAAAACTCAAAGATAAAGAAAACCCGAGCCAATTCATGTTCTCCCCGAGTTTCCCCCGTGTCTTTTCCCTCTTTACTTCGAGTTTTGACCCAAACTTACCCGTATGCCTCAAAATCCTTCAATTTAATTTTTCTTAAGCACTTAACTCTGCGCACCCATAATCCACTCGAGCTAAAATCTAGGTTAACGCGTAGATTCCTCGAGACATGCTTCGAGTCGCACCATTCTTCCCCAACAATTCAAATCACTGATACCATTGGTGCACGTATACGTGCACCACCACGCTAAACCTTGCCGAACGACGACGAACTCACGATAACATCACCGATGACCCCCGGCTTCGATTCGAACAACTCAAAACCTAAACCAAGTTCAAACTCGAAATAGAGTTGTCAGCCTCGAATTGGAAACTACCCCATTTCACCCAAATCCACTTCGCGTGGCCACCTCTGGCCACCGGAGGTCTTGTGGCCACCCCCACAGCTACTCCAACATCCCATTCACCTCCTCTCGAAGTCCGGTCTCCTCCGATCCACGAGCGACCTCAAAAACAACTCGAGAATGACACTAATACCACTTTGCCTTAAAACCCTATTTCGATTCAAATCTCGAGCTAGAATAAATAAAAAAATTCTTGTACTTTTCTGTTGATCCCTCGACTTCGGGCTACCCCCTGCCTTAATCACGTGGATTATCATCTCGCCAATCAACGCAAATTCACAAAAAAAAATTCTATTCAACTCAAAATATCATGACAGTCCCAAACTTAAAAAATTTGATCTCATCTCTAAAATTCCTATTTTGTGAAGGGGAGTAAGATTATGAAATCAATTTTTAAGTTTTTGATCAACTAAGTTTTGAACCTTTTCCTATTTCACTGTGTTTTCAGAACTTCCCAGTAGATCCATTCTTCTTCAATGCTCAAAATATTTTTAAAACTTAATTTTTGATGATACAATCATCTTCTGTTTATATTTTAAAGCCTGAAAAACATCAGACGAAAAGCTTTTGAATTTTATTTTGAAACAAGGTTTATAAAAAGAAAACTGGAAGGCAATAGAAGAATGTTTCCCTTGCTTGTACAAAACATATACACCGTCATTCACTTTATTTTTTCTATATAAGGGCATGCAAACAAAATTCACCATCATCCAAACATATTTCACAGCATATATCAGAAATATAGATCCAAACATAAGTGGATATAACAAAGTTAGGGAAATGTTTGCTCACCTGAGATTCCTAGAAAACAGAGACAATGTCTTTGTGTTTTGAACTTGATGCTTTAATCTCTGCTTTGATTTATTTTCTTGCTTTAATTTGTTGAGTTGCTCTGATCATTGAAACTGAAGCTTGCACTTTTTCTTCACTTCCAGGTTTAAGCTTTTTGAAAGAAGGTTTTGTTTTTGATTTCCTACTAAATTCTGGAATTTAATTTCTAGTTTGAAACTGTTCTTTGATTTTCATTCTGGTTTTTGATTCTCAGCCCTTATTTCCTGTTTTGAAATGCTTTGAGAAAACTGCTTTGATCTGGATCTTGTTTTCCAGATTTTTTCTCTTTTCTTTTTTCTTTATTTTCAGGTTTCACGTTTTGATTTTCTAGTTTTCAATTGAAATTTGTTTCTTCGAATTGCTTTGTGATTTTCAGATTTTTACTCCTTTGTTTTGTTCAGGGCTGATAGGTATTGAGAAACTTGATTTTTTTTCTTTTGTATGTTATTTACATTTTAATTTAAAAGGAAATAATTAAAAATGCCAATTGTATCATATTCTTTACACTTGTACAATTACTTGACAAAATGTTTACAATTGTAAATTGTTATTGTAAAATGCTTACACATGTAAAAACTCTTGTATATTGATGTTTTTACCCTTGTCTTGAATTTATTTTATAAGTTTTGTTTTGGTCCTTTAGTTAAATTAATTTTGTTTTAAGCCTTACTTCATTTTTTTATGCACAAATCATTTTTTTTCATGTTTTCTTATTCACGTATGATTGACAAATTATATTCTATAAAATGATAAGTGTTTTAAATCCTTAGTCTATTAAATTTACAAATTTTGTTTTAATCCTTTATTGAAGTTTAACTATTATGTTTTAATGTTTTAAATACATTCATAAACCTTAATTCAAATGTGTGTATATATATTTTTCTCTTTCAAAAGAAACAACATTAAACCTTTCATATTTATTTTTTATATCTTATACTTTTTAAAATTTCCAAATAAGAAATTAAATTTCAATTCTTGTATCCCAATCTCACAATTCAATTTAAAATAATTTTATATACAAATATCTGATTAAATTTGGGAATATTCTTAGTTATTCGAAATTTGATTCCAAAAATTAAAATAAATCGTCAAATTAAACTCGTTCCAAATTCGGGAATATTACAGTCTTGAAATGCTCCCTCATTTGATTCAATATCATTTAAGTAACCTTAAATTACATTTTACTCAATATTTTATTTTAATTTATTTAAACGTGAAATATTCATTAAATCACTTAAATCAAAAATCCAGTTATAAAATTAATACCTTTAGATTTCCCATTTAATAATTTCAAATCGATTTAATTAAATAAATCCTTATTTAAATACCATTTTTAATAAATCCAAATTTATCTCCCAATCTTAATTATTCAATTTATCACAAAAAAATCTTTTTGAAATATAGATTTACATAAATACTTAACCATATTTTGTGTATTAAATCAATTCTAATTTAAATCAAATATTACTACTAAATCTATGTATAAAATTTCCATCTTAAGAATCAATATTTATTAAACCATATATTTCGTTCCAAAATCATAGAAATTATTTTAAAATATTTGTATATGGACCAACGGTGTCTGTATATATTTTCTATCATATGGTCAAGTGCTACGGATATTTATCATTTCAATCCGTCCACTAAATATATATGGGTGGATATCATTTCAACCCGTAATCCAAAGTTCAATTAAATGAAAATCGCTTGGGTTTATCATTTCAACCCATAACGATTTTCTCCTATCCTAAAGTCCGTTCGGGTATGTACCATTTCAATCCATAGTGAATACTACACTAACAGGGCACTTGCAGAGTGATAACAGATATGATAATAATATAACAACATGCATATATAATCAATAATAGTATAATATAAACAATAAGACATGGTGTCATATCCCACAAGTGAACAGTTGTAGATAATAGCATAAATATAACAATTTAAATAACTACAGCAGCATACTTCAATTGTTGTTTTAATTGAAATCAAATTTAATAAATATAAGAACGTTAATCGTGAGTGATTGCTCACCTTTCGAGGCTAAAGAGAATTGACAATGAAGTTTATTTACGAATTCAAAAGCAACGCTAGATAGACACGATTCGACGAAGAAAACAGGCACGACGAACAAAGTTGATAAATGGAGGAGAAAAAAAAATCGAATTCAAATTAGAACTAGATCGATGAAGATGAATGATATAAGTGAACTTACAATTATATATATAATTATATATAATTATTTACATATATAAAACATATTCTAAATTTAATATACATACATTTCAATTATTGTTTTTAAACCAAACACATATACAATAAAAAAATCAAACATATATGCAATATATATGTTGAAATAATACTTATTGAAATAAAAACTTCTATATAATGTATGTTCAGTGCAATATATCAACTCCCGCGTATATAACTTTTAAACTTTATCTTATAAAATATAAATTGTATAAACTTTTATAACTTAATAAACTTTATATTATAAATATACTATATACACTTAAAACCTGCGCATGTGATACTTATATTTAAATAATTATATAACCATTACGACATAAACCACTTAGACATGCTTAAAATTTACTTTCAAAACCGTTATAAATCCATATACTTACCGACCAAATGTATAAACTCGAATGCTTAGATATATATATGGATTTCGTTCTTTTTCTCACTCATCTATTTTTTTTCCAGTACATTGCATTAAGAAAGAGTAATATATAACAAAACCAACAAAACCAACAAAACCCCAAAAAAAATTCAAAAAAAAAAAGTATATATATTTTTAAATCACCTTATGTTATTTCATTTAATAACATGATACGAAAAGCTTTACTTAAATAAAATTCACGTTTAAAATACTATATATAAGAAAAAACAAAATACTAAGCTTAAACAAATTAGATCAAAAAGCATCTTTACATACAGCAGCCAAAAAAGGAAAATATTATTTTATAAACTAACATAACAGCATATATGCATATATACACAAATACATTAATATATATAAAAGAATAACTTTGACATATATATATATATATATATATATATATATATATATAAACCATATAATGGACGCTGCAAAATTTGTATAATATATTATTAAACTGGAAACAGGGAAACCCAAGATAATATAACCCATGTAACAAATTCACTGATATATATATATGCTAACAGACAGAAGTACTATACCTAATATACGCGAACGTATGCAAGCTAGTGGTGACGAGTGTCTGATGGGTTATGGCGATAGGGATATCGGCTGTGCCTGGGGAAGGCAAAATGGAACCGGAGAGAAGGAAGCACTGCGCTCGGCCATCATGACGGTTGTCGGCTGGACTAGAAGCACCTGGTGAGATTGGTATGGGTATGCGGTTATGGCCTTGAAGTGGCGTTGTAACAACTTGGGAAAGAAAGAAAATAGGCTTCAGGGAGGAAGAGGAAGCAACAGTAGGTATAAACCCAAAGTTATAAAGGCAGGGGAAAAACGCTTTGCACAATTTAAGGTGAGCTTTAAATTTTTAATAAATACAAAACGTATCTAAGTTTATACGTTTATAACTTTCCAGCTGTAGTGTATATATATAATGAACGGTCATAATGAAAGAAGTGGAAACATGGAGCGTAGGAAAGGAAAGGTTAGAAAAATAAAATTTTCACCCTTAAATTCCAGAAATTAATAAGGTAACGTACCTCTTTAATGAAATGTACAGCAACGGTCACAAGCTAAAATTTAGCTGAAAGTTTAAAGAAATGAGGGGAAGATGTGTTTCTAAATTAATCACTTCCCAGAATTAATATGTAAATGAAAAAGGAAAGGAGATGAATCAAGGAAACGTATTATAACTTATATAAAACTATTAAATGGATAGATAGAAGAAAAGGTGAGCAGGTTAATAGAAGTGGAAACTGATTTATAAGCGAAATGGAATGTGAGCTATTGCCTGGGAAGAAAATGGAATAGTTTAAAAATTAAAGGCAATGGACTGCTGAAATTAAATCAGTATAAAACGTGTAAAAGTTATATACTGAAATAGCTATCAATTTCAATTATTAGTATAAAATGGGGAATAGCGAAAGGCAAGGACGATGATTTCAAAGTTTATTAATGGCTAGGAATAGGGAAGTCTATCTGTGAATTGGAAAAATTATTAAGCAATTGAAATTTTAACGATAGAAAAAGTAACAGCTACACATTGTTTTTGAAACAATCAAAGCAATTAATAGCTTTTCTGGACAGCAAGAATAAATATGGAAGGACACGTTATAAAGGCAAAATGAACCGTTTGAAAATAAATAAAAGAAATGATGGCAAATAAAACAGCTGTGCCTTGAATTTCCCAAAATAAATTATTTTATGAACATCAATTATTACTGACTTAAATTGAACAAAATCGCACCCTAAAGTATACTTTCTTAATTTTTGATGAAAAGTTATCATTTACCACATTTAACTATACATAATCCAAATTTAAAATTTTATTTCAGAATATTATTATTTAAAATTTCTCAAAAATGAAATTAAATACGCTAAATAAAACCATTAAAAATTATCAAAATTGTACGGGTCGTTACACTCTCCCCCACTCAAAACTTTTCATCCCCGAAAAGGAAGAAGGTAGGAGAATAGAAACAACAAAAAAGATAAATAGATTGAAAGACAAGGATAAAGAATTAATTTAAGACCATATAAATTTTTCTAGAAATATTCATTTGAAAACTTCATTTGCAGTTCAATTATCTTCAATACTTTAAAACTTTCCAAAACCCATTTGTAAACTTTCCTGCTTCCCTTATAAATAACATTTATATGTTTAAATAACATCATTATAAATATATATGAAAACTATTTGGAAACAGTTATTCACATCCTTGGTTATATTTTCAAGGAAGTTATTTGACAACATTAAATCCATAGTTTATAAATTTACTAATTTATCTTAAGACACTTTCAATATTATAGATAAATTAATACTCATTTCTTAAATATGTTATATTAAATTAATAACTTCTTAAATATTAATGACACTAATGATTTACTATTAAACCATGTAGTAAATAAATAAACAATATTTTAAAGATTATATTCAAAAAGGAAAGGAGGGTAGATTCGGAAAAACGGAATATACGTGAATAAATAAAGCTGAGCAGATAAGGCAGGTTCAAAGGGATAGTATCGGGCTCGAATAATTAAATCAAACCATAAAATTTTAATCTCAAATATTAATACAAAATTTCTTTGTTGAAATACCTTTATAATAAAATACTTCTATATCGAAATGAATTTTTCCTTTGAAAAATACTTTTATAACTCGATGTTTCTACAAATTTATCCTCATTCTTGCATACTCTGGCCATGCGTTGATCAGGCGCAAAGCTAGAATTCTTCAAGTACTTAGTAGACCTGTTTCAACACCGAGTGAAAATACTTGAAAAACCTTTAGAAAAGCAGATATGGAAATTACAATCCAAACAAAATAATCAAACCAAAACCTTTGTCCAACCATGGTTCGTAATACACAATGGTTACGCCTGGATCCACCAGGAAACAATCTGTATCCGTAAGCTTTCTCAGCCCTGCGAGTTACGCCATGATGACTAGTAGGATGCAGGATACACAATGGTTACGCCTGGATCCCCCAGGAAACAATCTGTACCCCTAGGCTGTCTCAGCCAAGCAGTTTCGCTACTAATGGGGCCTACAAAGATTGTAGGACACATAATGGTTATGCCTAGGTCCCCCAGGAAACAATCCGTACCCCTAGGCCAATCTCAGCCAGGCAGTTGCGCTATGCAGTCGTAAGAAAAAAACCATGGGTTACGCCACGGTGGGACACTCGAGTATCACATCCGAAAACCAAAAATCAAAGAGAATAATATCGATAGAATGAATCCAAAATGTGGCCACAAAGCGGATATCAAATAGAAGGCACTTTCCATATCTTTGCTTCGAAAATATGTATCATATAGTACCTTTTCAAATCACTTTCAAATATCATACTTATATAAAGTCCATTATATGTAGGATTCCATTTTCAATCGAATACTTTCCTAATCAATAGTATATCAAATCACACTTATATAGACTTCGATTATATAAAATTTCTCTTTCCAAATTGAGTAACTTTCAAATTAATAGGTTTCAAATCAATTTCTTACTATACAAATCAGTTTTATATAAGTTCGATAACTCCCAAATCAAGTATTTAGTAAATCAAGGTTCTCAAATTTTTTCTCGTTTCAATAACATTTTAGTTTCAAGATCATATACGATTTCACCAAATTTTCTTCCAAATTAAATATATTCAGTTTCAAAGTTTCCTAAACAATAGGTTTAGAAAATAATCCAAATTTCCAAATCAACAAAATTCAGGACAAACAAATTCATTTCCAAAATCACTATAAGTACTGGTTTTAATTCCAATCTAATTTCAAAACCAAATATTCTTCTCAAAATCAATTATACTCAAAATGGTTTCTAAATTTATAATTATCCCTTTAAAACCTTTAAACTATTTATTTCTATATGAAAATTCCAATTTTCCTTTTTCAAATCATTTATTTAACAAAAATTTCAAATTTGCTTAACTCATACTCTTCATACTTCAAACATACAAAACTAAACTTATATTCTTTATCAAATATTTTATACTCTTCGAAATTTCTTTGTTTTAAAATTTTAAACCTTGATTTGGAAGTGCTGGAACCTTCAAAACAGTCGGTGAAATCAAATTTCAAATCCAAGAGTCGGAAATCAGCAACAAATCAGCAAATCAAATTTTTTATTTATTTATAAATAGAGTTATACTAAATCAAATTGAAAACTCGACGACTGAACACCGTTTCACTTCAAATCATTTCAAATATAAATACATATATCTTTCGAATATCAAATCGTACTTCGGCACTTGAAATCAAAATTTGGTTTCACAAAATCACTCGCATAGCAAAGCTATTAGAGTGGCCTCTCCTCCACTCTGAAACTCGAAAATCAATGTCGATGATGCAGGCACTCATCACCGAAATTATTCTCCAACGACATAAGTGAATTATGGACTTCTATTTTCTTGAAAACTTTATTGAAATTTCTTTTAAATCGTTGTAATTCTTTTGAACTCTTTTGAAATATTTCTTATCCGGAAAATACTTTTAAATCGTATTATTATTATTATATATTTTAGAAATCTCAAAACCAAATTTCAAAATACCGGAGTTCAATTCCTCGAAATTAAAATTCAAAATCCTTCGGTTATAAATCCTTTATATAATCGAATTCCTTATAAATTTTCAAAATTTCAAATCCTTTCAAAATTTCAGACTTTCGTTTATAAAAGATATATAATCCTTATCGAAAATATTTTCACTTTTATATATCGAATAAAATCATAGTTACCCAAATAAAAATTTCGGTACGTAAAACAATTTTAAAATACAAACAAACCCGATTTTCAAAGGATGATTCAAGAATGGATTTTAAAACAAAGATAGAGATTTAATTTAGAGGAACCCAAATCAATAGAATACTGATTTGAAGATAGACTCGATCGAAGATAAGATAATTAAATTACAAAATAGAAGATGGATATACTTCTATAAATCGCGGCCGACCTTTACAGGTCAACCATGATTCCAAAATTAGATCGGTGCAGAATTCTGAGGCAATTCATCATTCGATCGCAAGAGATATAATTCGAAATAATAAGAGATAGTAGCATCTAAACCAAGGGATACATAAATCTCCGGTGAATCAATGCCAATTGGAATGGAGTTTCACCCCCTTTACAAATCATTCAGTGGAGTAACTGGATACTCCAGAATCAAAAGAATATAAATAGAGAGAGACAAGAATGAATTTTTGAACCACAGGGAACGTTCCAAATTTCAAAGGAAATCGAGTCAAATGGAAGAGACTGAACTCGAACGAAAGTGATTCTGTAAATAAATTTACCATATATGCTAAGTTTGCCTAGAGCCAAAGCTCTAATACCAACTGTAATGACTCGGTATTTTGGATCATTCAAATCGACAATAAAATTATACATGTCCGACTTGAATAATTCAAAATACCGAATAGTTAATTTAAATTTGGCAAAATTATATACAGTAAATAAATCAATCACAGAATCACAGATACAGAGTAGTACAATAATACGCAGCGGAATAAATGAATAGTAGTTCATGAAGCTACTATGTAACAAAGTTAGAAATAAAATACATTAGAATATCCCAGATACAGTTAAGTATCCAATGCAACAGATGACTTCTCTTAATGAATCAACTGGAAGTGCTGAAAGCTAAGCGATAGTTGGATCTCCAATCGAAGCTCCAAACTCCAAAGGTGAGTCTCAATGTTGTATCACTCAGTCCGACGCGAGCGTAAAGCAAACACAAAACACTCGAGTCAGGATTAACATTCTTATATTAATAAATCCAACTCAAGTGAAATATCAACTGAAATAGAATTTCCTTAGAGGATGTTTGGGATGACCATCCTTTAAGGATCCTTGGAACTATCTATAGGTAGAAATATACACTATGTCACTGTGGTCATCTCAATTTTATTTATTATTCAAAAAAAAATACCATTTCACTTCAAATATATTTGTTTTCAAATTTGATCACCTTCACAGTTACGATTCAAATCTACTCCAATCAAAAATTCAAATCTAGTCAAATCTTAATTTATCAATTTAAAATTCAACTCAATTCCTAAATAACCTCTTCAATTTTATCGATCTCAAAATTCAGATTTGTAATCACAAAATATCCCGTTATATTTCAATATATTTCAAACTTCAAGTATTCTTCATTTCAAACTAAATTTATTCAATTTAGTTTTCTAAATAATAATTTCAAATCTTAGTTCAACCTAAATTTCATTTTTATTCAATTTAGTTTCTAAATAATAATTCAACTATATTGATTTCAAGTACAGATCTGAATCTCAAAATAACCCATTTAAATTCCAGTATAGTTCAAAGCTTTAATATTTAAATGTTCAATTTAACAGTTTCATAAAGATCTCAATTAACCTCATTATTATTTAGTCTTGAAATGCTCCCTTTTGATTCAATATCATTTAAGTAATCTTAAATTACATTTTACTCAATATTTTATTTTAATTTATTTAAACGTGAAATATTCATTAAATCGCTTAAATCAAAAATCCAGTTATCAAAATCATACCTTTAGATTTCCCATTTAATAATTTCAAATCGATTTAATTAAATAAATCATTATTTAAATACCATTTTTAATAAATCCAAATTTATCTCCCAATCTTAATTATTCAATTTATTATGAAAAAATCTTTTTGAAATATAGATTTACATAAATACTTAACCATATTATGTGTATTAAATCAATTCTAATTTAAATCAAATATTACTACCAAATCTATATATAAAACTTCCATCTTAAGAATCAATATTTATTAAACCATATATTTCGTTCCAAAATCATAGAAATTAATTTAAAATATTTTTATATGGACCAACGGTGTCTGTATATATTTTCTATCATATGGTCAAGTGCTACGGATATTTATCATTTCAATCCGTCCACTAAATATATACGGGTGGATATCATTTCAACCCGTAATCCCTAATTCAATTAAATGAAAATCGCTTGGGTTTATCATTTCAACCCATAACGATTTTCTCCTATCCTAAAGTCCGTTCGGGTATGTATCATTTCAACCCATAGTGAATACTATACTAACATGGCACTTGCAGAGTGATAACAGATACGATAATAATATAACAACATGCATATATCATCAATAACAGTATAATACAAACAATAGGATATGGTGTCATATCCCACAAGTGAATAGTTATAGATAATAGCATAAATATAACAATTTAAATAACTACAACAGCATACTTCAATTGTTGTTTCAATTGAAATCAAATTTAATAAATATAAGAACGTTAATCGTGAGTGATTGCTCACCTTTCGAGGCTAAAGAGAATAGACAATGAAGTTTAGTTACGAATTCCAAAGCAATGCTAGATAGACACGATTCGACAAAGAAAACAGGCACGACGAACAAAGCTGATAAATGGAAGAGAAAAAAATCGAATTCAAATTTGAACTTGATCGATGAAGGTGATTGACATAAGTGAACTTACAGTTATATATATAATTATATATAACTATTTACATATATAAAACACATTCTAGATTTAATATACATACATTTCAATCATTGTTTTTAAACCAAACACATATACAATAAAAAAATCAAACATATATGCAATATATATGTTGAAATAGTACTTATTAAAACAAAAACTTCTATATAATGTATGTTCATTTCAACATGTCAACTCCCGCGTATATAACTTTTAAACTTTATCTTATAAAATATAAAATTTTATAACTTAATAAACTTTATATTATAAATATACTATATACACTTAAAACCTGTGCATGTGATACTTATATTTAAATAATAATATGACACAGCGGATATAACGGATGACAATGAATTGAAGATTTCGTGTCAAACTAATCGATGAAACGATTAGGTGAAACAATATAAATCGATGGATTGAAGTACCCAAGTGCCCAAATCTGTTGATGTCAAGAGATACCGGAATCTAGCTATCTCCAACACGTTGATCGCGCATGATACTGTGTTAAAAGATCTACGATTCTTCTACATTGATCTCACGCACGAGATTCCGTGAATCGGCTTCAAATCCGTTGATTCGAGCGCACTCGAATAACCGAAAATGGAGAAAGGAGACAACTCTCAACTTCCAATTTTAAAGAGGCACAAAGCACTCAAACAAAGTTTATTCAAAAAATCAACCTACCATACAAATGACACAACCCCGCTATTTATAGAGTTTTACAACACAACACATATCACAGCCGACCTAACATATGGCCGACCTAACTCACATGACACACGACTTAACATGTACAAATTATACATCACACGACTTACGACTTAAAATATACAAGTTACAACAGTTTGCGACCTAACTTCAGCGACATAAGAAATAACAGAAGGGGAGGGACCTAAGTACTTCGGCATACTTGAGCGACTTATAAGCATTGAGCGGCATAAGATCTAGACGACCTAAGAAACCTCCGCGACCTAAACATGGTGCGACATAAGGAATCCATCATCACATGCGACTTAACTAGAACGACGTAATATACACAAGCGGTCTAACACGCTAGGTCGTAGGACGCTGGCGACCTAAAGCAATGTGGCAGTATTGGTTTGGCTCGTTAGGTCGCGTATCCTGGTAGGTCGTAGCTCGTACTTTGTAACGACCTAATGAAAAGATGGCATCAGCGGTTTGGCTTGACTCACTAGGTCGCTCGCGACGTATATTAGGTCGCTGAAAACAATAAGCTTGTGAACCATAACGCGCTGCATCACTAGGTCGTTCGCGACTTATCTTAGGCCGCTGGCGATCATAAGAAAGCGACACCTAATGTGCTGCATCATCCTCCCCCGGTTGACAAGAATTCGACCCTGAATTTACACCTTCCTCTTCCTCGAAAAAATTATCTTCATGATACGGAATCAAATGTTTGATATTGAAAACGTCGGCAGTATGGACATGATCCGGCAACCTAAACTGATAAGTATTATCATTGATCTTCTTCAAGATTTCTACTGGACCAATCTTTCGTTCTTTCAACTTGTTGTAAGCTCCAACTGGAAAACGATCTTTTGTCAATACTGCGTAAACAAAATCACCTTCTTTGAAGTCCACACTTCTTCGCTTCTTATCTGCTAGTTGCTTATACTCCTCATTTGACTTCAGCAATCGTTCATGAACAATCCGGTGACACTCCTGCAATTCATTCACGAAATCACAATCTCGTTTAACAACCCCTTTCTGAAATGGAACTATCGACAAATCCAACGGTCCCTTTGGAAATGCTGAATATACTATTTGAAATGGACTAAATCCAGTACTTCGATTAACAGCATGATTGTGTGGGAACTCAGCTTGACATAACTTCTCATCCCAGCTTTTCAAATTATCCTTCACAAGATATCTCAACAAGTTTCCCAAAGATCAGTTCACTACTTCCGTTTGTCCATCAGTTTATGGATGATAAGAGCTACTAAAATTCAGCTTAGTCCCAACCATCTTCCACAGAATCAACCAAAAATGACTTAGAAATCGAGTATCCCGATCAGAAACAATGGTCTCAGGTAGCCCATGTATTCGATAAACCTCTTTAAAGAACAATTGAGCAACACGGACTGCATCAGCGGTCTTTTTACAAGCTATAAAATGTGCCATCTTCGAAAATCTATCCACCACAACATATATAAAATCATTCCCTCGTTGTGTTCTTGGCAAACCCAAAACAAAGTCCATGCTAATATCAACCCACGGTCTAGTAGGCACGGGCAATGACATATACTGTCCTGCATTCGTAGCCGTCCCTTTGGAAACTTGACATATATGACATCTCGCCACAAATCTTTCAACTTCTTTCCTCGTGGAATGCCAAAAAAATGATTCAGAAATCAACTGCAATGTACGATCTCTTCCCACATGACCTTCTTCGTGCAACTCCTTCACAATCTTCATTCTTAAACTGCACTCTGGTATACACAATCGATTTCCTTTGAAAAGAAAACCATCCACCAACAGATACTCATCCGTCTTTCCTTTCTCGACTTCATCTACAATCTTCGCAAAGTAAGGATCCTCAACAAACAATTCCGGAAATACATCAAACCCCGTCACTTCAACTTTCATCGTGGTCAACAAATGATTTCTTCTACTTAATGAATCTGCCACACGATTTGTAGTTCCCGACTTATGCTTTACCACAAATCTAAACTGTTGCAAGTATGTGATCCATGAAGCATGCCTGGCTGCAACCTTATCATGTCCCTGCAAATGCTTCAAAGCTTCATGGTCTGTATATAAAACAAATTCTTGATGGAACAAATAATGTCTCCAATATTTCACAGCTTGCACAATAGCATAAAACTCCACATCATAAGTATTGTATTTCATATTTGCCCCAGAAAGCTTCTCGCTGAAATAAGCAATTGGACTACCCCTCTGACTCATTACTCCTCCAATTCCAACCTTCGATGCATCAGTATGTAATTCAAATAGCAACCGAAAATCCGGCAAAACTAGAATTAGTGCTGTCGTCAAAAGTTCCTTGATTCGTTCAAAACCAAATCCTGCTTCCTTTGACCATGAAAACTTCTTGCCCTTCATACAATCAGTAACAGGCGCCATCACGCTACTGAAATATGGCATAAACCTTCGGTAGAATAATGCTAAACCATGAAAACTTCTCACTCAGTTATAGTCCTGGTTTGTGGCCAATTTCTGAATGCTTCAACTTTACTTTGATCCACCTGGATACCTTCACTGGACAATACATGCCCCAAAAGCAAAACACTATGCGTCATGAGCATGCATTTCTTTGTTGCCGCATAAAATTGCTCCTGACGAAGTATCATCAACACTTCCCGCAAATGTAGTAGATGCTCTTTGGTGCTCCCACTGTATATCGATATATCATCAAAGTATATCATCAAAGTATACCACCATGAACTTTCCAATGAACGGTCGAAAGATCTGATTCATCACTCGCATAAAAGTACTAGGTGCATTCGAAAGACCAAACGGCATGACCAGCCACTCATATAATCCTTCCCGTGTCTTGAATGCGGTCTTCCATTCATCCCCTGGTCGAATTCGAATCTGATGATACCCAATCTTCAGATCAATCTTTGAAAAGATAGCAGCCCAATTCAACTGATCTAACAAATCATCCAATCTAGGCATCGGAAATCTGTACCTCACTGTGATCTTGTTTAGTGCTCAACTATCTGTACACATTCCCTAAGTTCCATCCTTCTTCGGCACTAACAATGCTGGTACTGCACAAGGACTTAAACTTTCTTGTACGCGCCCTTGTTCAAGTAACTCCTCCACCTGCCTTCTCAATTCTTCGTGCTCCTTTGGACTCATTCTATAGTGTGGTCTATGCGGTAGCACAGCTCCCGGAACAAGATCACTCTGATGTTGTATGTCTCTCAACGGTGGTAACTCTGTTGGCAATTCTTTAGGAAATACATCTTCAAACTCCTTCAATACTGGCTTAACTTCTTCAGGAATTTCAACCGCTTCACTACTTTCACGTCCAATTAACAAAAATACTTCAGGCTCATCCTCCACTTCCTTGACAAATTTCTTCAAAGATAACAGAGTCTTTAGTTCTTTGATTTCCTCCAACTTACTTTCACTTCGTTGTCGTTGTTTAGAAACTAAAGTGATTTTAGTACCCTCGAACATGAAACTATAGCAGTTAGTCCTTCCATCATGTTGCACAGCTCTATCGTATTGCCACGGTCTCCCCAATAACAAATGACATACTTCCATATCTACCACATCACACCAAATTTCATCCTTATACTTCTTTTCGATGGAAAAAGTTACACAAGATCGTCGATTAACCTTCACTTCCCCACCTTTCCTCAAACAAGCTAACTTGTAAGGTTTGGGACGCTTCTCAGTCTTTAATCCCAACTTCTTTACAGCTTCTGTAGAAATGATGTTATCACAGCTTCCCGCATCGATAAGAAACTTGCAAACCCTTCCCAAAATAGTGCATGTTGATTGGAAAATGTTACTCCTTAACCAACTACTCTCCTCTTCCTGCTTTGGCGTTGCGCAAGACCTCCTCATCGTCAAATTACATCCTTCGTCTCCCGACAATTCTTCTTCCTCCTCAACTTGTAGTGAATTTGAACATTCTACTTCTGCATCCTCATCCTCAACCTCAGCAACCATCACTCGCTTCTTAGTCTTTGGACATTAATTTCTCTTGTGACCAAACTCCTGACAGTTATAACACTTGAAATTGTTGTTGACCTTGGTCTTAGCAACTTCATTGACAACCGACTTACTAACAGCCTTGGAAACATTCCTATTGCTACTTGCCCCTTTCACTTGATTGACTGAACTTGTAAACGCACCACCTCCTCTTCTACCTTGCTTCTCCCAATCTACAGCCTTCTGGTGTGCTTCAGCAACGGACCTTGGATCAAACATATTCACCATATCCTGAATTTGCATTCTCAATCCTCCAACAAATCTAGCTGTCAACTGTTCCCCCGTCTCCATGATATTGTTTCTAGCAATCAGTTGATAAAAATCATCTGCATAATCATTTACCGACTTCGTTCCTTGTCTAAAATTCTGTAAGCGCTGATACGTAAGAGACTGATAATTATAAGGCAAAAAAGTAGCCTTCATCAACTTCTTCATCTTCTCCCATGAAACAATCTTCGACTTTCCCATTCTCTACCGTGTAAGTTTAATTTGTTGCCACCATGCCATAGCTCTTCCCCTTAATCGTGTAGCAACCAACTTAACTTTACGATGCTCGGGTACTTCCTTGAAGTCAAAAATTTCTTCAACATTTGATAACCAATCCAAAAATTCTTCAGCAATCATTCCTCCTTTGAATTCTAGAATTTCTCTTTTCATCCCCGACTCCCATTTACGATCATCTTCTACATCTTGATATTGATTTCGCACTTGGTCTCGACCTCGATAATGAACACTACCTCTATCACCATCTTCATCATAATCAAATGTATATCGATATCGATCTCGACCATCAACAATTTCACGATCACGCATATCTCTTCTACTATGTCTTTTAGCATCATGATATGGCTCATCTCCAAACTCACGTGGAGTTCTTCTTTCTTCATTTATTTACTCATGGTATTCTCTTCTCATTGAAACTGATGATTCTCTTCGATCTCGATGGCGAAACACTGTTTCCTCCATGGTTCGAGATAGGTGACCTTCTCCTTTGACTTTGATTCAAGTAATTCATCAATTTCTCTAACTTCCCAATACCTTCATCAAACTTTTCATTAATACGTCGTTCCATTTTCTCAGCTTATTGTTTTCGATAAACAATATCTTCAACATTTTGAAAACGATTAGCTCGTCTTAGCGGCATGATCAACAAACAACAATCTTCAAACACACACTTCAACTAGCACAACTTCTATAACTGTCGGCCTGCACTTACTCTCGGCCTGCACTTAGCTCCAACTCTTGGCCTTGATTTCAAACTTCAACCAGGATCAAACTCCAACACTTCAACACTTTAAATCTTCTCCCAATAGGCTCGGCTTAGCTATGATTGGCTATGTCTAGCTCTGATACCAAACTGACGCAGCGGATATATGGATGACAACGAATTGAAGATTTCGTGTCAAACTAATCGATGAAACGATTAGGTGAACCAATAAAAATTGATGGATTGAAGATACCCAAGTGCCCAAATCCGTTGATCTCAAGAGATAACGTACTCTAGCTATCTCCAACACGTTGATCGCACACGATACCTTGTTAAAAGATCTACGATTCTTCTGCGTTGATCTCGCGCACGAGATTCAGTGAATCGGCTTCAAATCCGTTGATTCGAGCGCACTCGAATAACCGAAAATGGAGAAAGAAGACAACACTCAACTTTCAATTTTAAAGAGGCACAAAGCACTCAAGCAAAGTTTATTCAAAAAATCAACCTACCATAAAAATGACACAACCCCGCTATTTATAGAGTTTTACAACACAACACATATCACAGCCGACCTAACATATGGCCGACCTAATTCACATGACACACGACTTAACATGTACAAGTTATACATCACACGACTTACGACTTAAAATATACAAGTTACAATAGTTTGCGACCTAACTTCAGCGACATAAGATATAACAGAAGGGGAGCGACCTAAGTACTTCGGCATACTTGAGCGACTTATAAGCATTGAGCGGCATAAGATCTAGACGACCTAAGAAACCTCCGCGACCTAAACATGGTGCGGCTTAAGGAATCCATCATCACATGCGACTTAACTGGAACGACGTAATATACACAAGCGGTCTAATACGCTAGGTCATAGGTCGCTGGCGACCTAAAGCAATGTGGCAGTATTGGTTTGGCTCGTTAGGTCGCGTATCCTGGTAGGTCGTAGCTCGTACTTTGTAACGACCTAATGAAAAGATGGCATCAGCGGTTTGGCTTGACTCGCTAGGTCGTTCGCGACGTATATTAGGTCGTTGGTAACAATAAGCTTGTGAACCATGATCCGCTGCAACACTAGGTCGTTCACGACTTATCTTAGGTCACTGGCGATCATAAGAAAGCGACACCTAATGTGGTGCATCATAATGTAACCATTACGACATAAACTGCTTAGACATGCTTAAAATTTACTTTCAAAACCATTATAAATACCATATACTTACCGACCAAATGTATAAACTCGAATTCTTAGACATATATATGGTTTTCGTTCTTTTTCTCACTCACCTATTTTGTTGTTTCCAGTACATTGCATTAAGAAAGAGTAATATATAACAAAACCCCAAAAAGATTCAAAAAAAAGTATATATATTTTTAAATCACCTTATATTATTTCATTTAATAGCATGATATGAAAAGCTTTACATAAATCAAATTCACGTTTAAAATATAATATATAAGAAAAAAAATACCAAGCTTAAACAAATTAGATCAAAAGCACTTTACATACAGTAGCCGAAAAAGGAAAATTTTATTTTATAAACTAATATAACATCATATATACATATATACATAAATACATTTATATATATAAAAGAATAACTTTGACGTGTATATATATATATATATATATATATAAACCATATAATAGACGCTGCAAAATTTGTATAATATATTATTAAACTGGAAACAGGGAAACCCAAGATAATATAACACGTGTAACAAGTTCACTATATATATATGTATGTGTATATATATATATGCTAACAGACAGAAGTACTATACCTAATATATGCGAACGTATGCAAGCTAGTGGTGACGAGTGTCTGATAGGTGATGGCGATAGGTATATCGGCTGTGCCTAGGGAAGGAAAAATGGAACAGGAGAGAAGGAAGCACTGTGCTCGACCATCATGGCGGCTATCGCCTGGACTGGAAGCACATAGTGAGATGTGGTGTGGGTATGAGTTTATGGCCTTGAAGCGGCGCTGTAACAACTTGGGAAGGAAAGAAATAGGCTTCATGGAGGAAGAGGAAGCAACAGTAGGTATAAACCCAAAGTTATAAAGGCAGAGGAAAAACGCTTTGCACAATTTGAGGTGAGCTTTAAATTTTTAATAAATACAAAACATATCTAAGTTTATACGTTTATAACTTTCCAGCTGTAGTGTGTATATATAATGAACGGTCATAATGAAAGAAGTGGAATCAGGGAGCGTAGGAAAGGAAAGGTTAGAAAAATAAATTTTCACCCTTAAATTCCGAAAATTAATAAGGTAACGTACCTCTTTAATGAAATGTACAGCAACGGTCACAAGCTAAAATTTAGCTGAAAGTTTAAAGAAATGAGGGGAAGATGGGTTTCTAAATTAATCACTTCCCAGAATTAATATGTCAATGAAAAAGGAAAGGAGATGAATCAGGGAAACGTATTATAACTTATATATAACTATTAAACGGATAGATGGAAGAAAAGGTGAGCGGGTGAGTAAAAGTGGAAACTGATTTATAAGCGAAATGGAATGTGAGTTGTTTCCTAGGAAGAAAATGGAACAGTTTAAAAATTAAAGGCAATGGACTGCTGAAATTAAATCAGTATAAAACGTGTAAAAGTTATATACTGAAACGGCTATAAATTTCAATTATTATTATAAAACGGGGAATAACGAAAGGCAAGGACGATGATTTCAAAGTTTATTAATGGCTAGGAATGGTGAAGTCTATCTGTGAATTGGAAAAATTATTAAGCAATTGAAATTTTAACGGTAGAAAAAATAACGGCTAGACACTGTTTTAGAAACAATCAAAGCAATTAATAGCTTGATTGGACAGCAAGAATGAATATGGAAGGACACGTTATAAACGCAAAATGAACCGTTTGAAAATAAATAAAAGAAATGATGGCGAATAAAACAGCTGTGCCTTGAATTTCCCAAAATAAATTATTTTATGAATATCAATTATTACTGACTTAAATTGAACAGAATCACACCCTAAAATATACTTTCTTAATTTTTGATGAAAATTTATGATTTACCACATTTAACTATGCGTAATCCAAATGTAAAATTTTATTTCAATATATTATTATTTAAAATTTCTCAAAAATCAAATTAAATACGCTAAATAAAACCATTAAAAATTATCAAAATTGTACGGGTCGTTACATATAAACATCATAAGATTTGAATTTTCAACTAAGTAGGTTGTTTTAAACTTAAAATCAAACCTGGAAAGGGTTTTACCGCATGACAGTAAAATATAACAAATGTTTATACAGGTTTAAAGTAAGAAATAAATCAACTGTTAAAATTCAAATGTTTTAATTTGCTAATTTGAACCCATATCTTGATTTAACATTCCAAGCTAAGATTTTTAACATAAAAATGATGATTTTTAAGTAAGAATAATAGGTGCAGTTTTAAAGTGAACCGAAATTACTTATTTGAGAATATCTGATGATTCAACTAATTTTAGATGTTGAAATTCATGTTGGAGATTGCTTGATACTTGTTGATGAAAGGAAAAATGCTAAAAAAATTATTCAATGCAAGGATTTTAAAGTCGAATCGCAAATAGGGTTTTAGTTTGAGTTTTCTGTGTTCTGGAAATTGAAGATCGCGGCACCATGAATTGATCGAGTATCACGTTCTTCTACGTGAAGGTAGAGGAGGATATGGTCAAGTTATGGCCCGAGTCCCATCGCTTTCCGTGGTCGTCGTTGGTGGGTCGAGGCAAGTTTGATCGGTGCGTGCGTGTTACTGGGTCGAGCGTCAGGGCTTTTTTCTGATTTCGATTTTGTTTCGAAATTCTGGGTTTTGATTTCTAGTTTGAGGTTGAATTGTGGTTTGTGGGTGGTAGGGTGGGTGCCGGAGGGGCGGCGAACAACCATGCACGTGCACGTTGGCGTGGGTGTGTCAACGTCTTCATACGTTGTTTCGTCGCGAGTTATTACTCGAGGGAATTGGGAGGATGCTTAGGGTACCTGGTTGCGTGCGTAAGGGTGTTTTGTAATTCTGCAGTTTTTAACTTGAACTTAAAACAAAAAAAAAAAGTAGAAAAAGAACAGGTAGAAGAAGAAGAAGGTGAGAAGAGAGGGGGACTGGGAAAGAAGGAGAGGAACTCGAGATTACTCGTGTAACAAACCTGTAAGTTGAAATGGTAAACAAGTTTAATATTAATAAAGTGATTAACGTTGACAACTGTTAAGCTAAGATTTGTTTTAAATTTTATTTAGAAGGTATGCAAATGTAAGATGATAAGTAAATTTAAAGTGCAAGTTAATTTAAAATGTAAATTAATTTATACTTTTAATTAAATAAGATTTAATAAATTTGTAATTGAAGATTGACATTAATAATTTTGTGGTTAAATCAATTTGAACTTAAGATAGTAATTAACTACTTAAAGTTAATTAATGAATAGTAGTTAACTAATTAAACGATTAATTAAGGATTAATGATTAATTTATTGGTAAGTAATGATTAATTAAATAATTAGTGATAATTAAATGGGTAATTAACTTTTATTAATTAATAATTAAGGTTATGAATTAATAATTAAGAAATAATTAATTAGGTGAGCAATTAAGAAGTAATTAATAAGTTTAATAAGTTGAATTATTAGTGATTAACTAAGCAGAATTAAGTGGTTTATTTCTTATGCAATTAATTAAGTTAAGTTAATCAAACAAATTTGATATGAATTGATAATTCCTCTTTGATTGATTATGATATTTATTTGGTGATATTCTGTGCTATCTTGTGATATATTCTGGATATATTTGTGATGACTGTGTGTGATTTATCTGTGATAACTGTTAAGTGAATTCTATGTATTGAATTAAACTATTTAAACTATTTAAACAACTTGGCCTTTAAAATGGCGTTTGGATTTCGAAGAGACCGGGATCGGGAATCAATTCGATTTTTCGAAAACCACATCGATCCAAATTAAACGATAGGTCGTGGCATCTCAAGTGGAAATCGAGATGCTGTTTCAGAATGCAAGGGTTATCGTCATTAACTCTGAGGGTGATTTCAAAACGAGTGCAACGAGATAATGCCTTCGGCTTCGTTCGAACCCAGAACGAACTTGTATGGATTGAATGCTTTCAGCACATCGTCAGGTGGACGATGAGCATTCTAAGAGATATGTTCTATAAAGGTAATCGCAGCCTCAAGCCTCATCAACCGGGAATGGCTAAAACAGGGGAGATGCAGCAAGGTTAGGAGGGTAGCACCCAAGCAGGACGAGATATACGCCTGTCTAGATGTCCCTTTTTATTTCGTCTTAGTGGGCAGTTGTTGGCCACAAATGCGGGGTTATCTTGTTCGGGACTGTTCAGTGAGGAATTGTTCCGGCCTTGTGTTGTAGGGGGTCGGGAGTGATCCTCGGTACAGTGATCTAGGCCCCATATTGTGAAGGGCGGTACCCCAGTAGCCTTGCCAGTGATGGAAACCCATTTTCCCTACGAGACCCTACGGTTTTGATTTGTATTACCCACTTTTGTGGCTAGTTGCTGGAATATAATAGATGTAACAATTTCGGCTATTTTCTATCTACTTGAAAACCCTAGACACTATTATAATATCATTGAATTTCCTATAAAATGTTTTGGTTAGCGTAAGGTAAAAACTTACCCGTGTTTATGTGTGGGATGTGTTACGTGATACATTTATTTTCAAATGGTTTTCAAAGTTAAACAACTTTAACCCGTTTACTCACACCAGACCCATGTCTGATCCGGAGCTTATATTTTGTTTTTCACAAACTCTTGGGGGCTCAAATTTTATGAGTAGCCAAGTGATAGGTATTCGGAGTATTGAGTTTCTGAAGGAGCTTGGAGAGGAAGATCAGACGTATGTATCTATGTATGTAGTTCAGCTGTGTAGTTAGTGAGTGATGTATTTTGGATGTATGTATTGACAGATATGTATATGACTGTCCTGTCGTATGATATTGTATAACTCTGATATATGTATAACTATGTAATAGCTATGTGATATATTATATTTTGTTCCATTCCGCTGTGAGTTTCTGATGTTGTTATTCTTTCTTTCTATCTTTTCTATTTCTATCTCTTTCTTTTCTTGTCGATGATACGTCTTTCTGTGGTTGGAAAGGTGGGTCGTCACATGTACGAAAATGAATATTTTATTCATAAGATAATATAAAGGAATGAAACCTATTTGAATGAATTAATTGAGGTTCTAATTATAATAAATGTATATATTTGACAACTTCAATATATTTGGAAATAATAGCTAATACAAAGGGAAGTTGGAAATTTGAATATATTGATGGAATGAAATGTGAGGCTAACTGCATTACAAATTAATAATAGACTCAATTAAAGGGTTGGAAGTGAATCTAATCTGTTTAATTGGAATATATTAAAATTAATTAGATTCAATTTATAACAAAGGGATTATTTTAAGTAAACGAAATAAATACTATAATGTGTGAATTAATTTACTTTAAATTGACATGGGAATTGGTTTTAAAGAATTATAAATTACTAAAGTAATACTAGATGATAAAAATTATGAATTATTGAATTTGAATCTAAATAATGATTTAATATATTTAATATTAATTTATATAATTTAACCGGAAAAATAGCCATTTTGGCCACAGACTCGGATTTCGACGAAACCAGTTTCATCGGATCCGTAATAGTGATTATTGTAGGATTTCAAGTTTCGTAGCGATCGGGCTTGTCGTTTGATCGTACGAGCTTGAAACGCCTTGAAATAAATTGAATTGAAATCAATTTCGAAAACATTAATTTTAGCATAACTTCTTCATACGATGAAATTTGGACTTGAAACCTTTTCCATTGTGTTTAAAATATTTTAAAACATATATTTTGATATATGGGTTGACCCTTTTCCGTTCCGGAATTGAAACGGGCTTTTCGGTCAATTATCGTTCAAAACCCAAATCCAACCTAGCCCATTCTTTCTATCCCGTTTTGCCTATATATATGTCATTATAAACCCTCGGTTATTGCTTATTCCTCATTTCTGTACGTATGCTCTTCCTCATTCCAACGGCTGCAAACCCTAATCATTCCAATCCAATTTCAATTTAAAAAAAAAATTGCGGATCTGCAGCAACTTCTGGTCGCGCTTCGAGTTTCAAAGGCAAAAACGCTGCATCTACTTAGGGTGAGGAAGAAAATGAATCGGGTCGTTCCGGGTCATTTTGGCAAAAACTCCAAGCAAGCACCGAGGAATTGAGGCGGTGGACTGAAGTTGAACCCGAAGTCGACTCAGGACCAGAATTTTCCAATCTTCTAATTTTCCTAACTTTTTCAAACGAACACCAATTCACGCGCGTTTTTTTGTTAGGATCGTATTTTAATTCCGGACACTTTGGCGCTGGTTTGGACGAATTCTTAGACTGTCCAATTTTTGGGTTTAAATTGGATTTAAATTCAATTTAAATTCAAAAGGTGAGTGTTTTAACCACTCACAACTTCTAAAATTTCTTATGTTTGTTAAATTGATTTATGATGTGTTTAGAAATTTATTTATGACTATTTGGCACAAATTTTATCATCATTCCAGTTAAATTTAATTTACTTAATTAAATTGTTATTTAATTCACTTTTGCATATAAACTGCCATTTAAATTGTTAATTTATTTATTTTTGAATATAAGCTGTCAGTAATTACCTGTTATTTATTATATGCTCTATATTGATGTATCGATTTAATTGGATGATCATTGTGATAAATGGTTTTGGATGATAATTTGGATGGATGTATGATTTTATAATGGATGAATGGATGTTTTATTTATATCATCATAAACTGCAAGTTGTTATGCATTTTTTATTGCATTCGGGATTGCAGTTTGAAATGATGTATAACAGTATATTTTATTTTAAATTACGGATTGAAATGATAAATATCCGTGTCACTTGACTATAGGATAGAAAATTATATACAGATACCGCGGTCTATATATAAAAATATTTTGAAATGATTTCTATGGTTTTGTAAAGAATATATATATGATTTTATGAGATACTGATTTTGATATTTGATATAGATTATTTTATGTATAGTTAAATTTTCGGTTTTAAGCTATGTATAAAATCGTATAAGTATAATAAGTTCAATAATAAAGTTTGATTTTATTAAAATATAATATGGAAAGGTATTAATTAAATTATATTTTAATGTAAAGTTATATTGATTTTATAAATCATGGTCGAGAAGATAGTGTTGAAATTGATTTGAATTAAATTATTTTAGAATTATACTCGAATAAATTTGATTTGAAGTTTAAATAAAATCGTGATTTTAAAGAGTATGATTTTTATAACTAGATTTTTGGTTGAGAATGATTTAAATGAATATCAAGTTGATTCAAATGAATATATCAGGTTAATTAAATTAAAGAATATCCATTTTTTGAAGTTAAAGGTTTTACTTAAATGATATTGGATTTATTAAGTAAACATTTAAAATGTAAATAATAGTAATTAAATTTGATATATATACATGGAATTATCAAAGAATTAGTTTTGAAATGGTGGAATATTTAAAGCTTTGAAATATATGAATTGAAATGGTTTATTTGGAGGTTCAACTTGGTATTTGGAATTTATTTGTGAAATTAAAGAAGCTATTTTATTACATAAGGTAATTAAATATTTAAACCATTTAAGTATTATAAGTTATGTTTCATGGTATATAGATTTGAGAGTGCTATGATTTTTTTTTTTGAAAAAGGATATATTTGAAATAAAATGGTATCATATTGATTTGGGTTTTAAAATAGAAATGATATCGTATTTATATGGTTTTGAAATGGATATTATATTCTAGTTTTAAAGTATAAACTATTTTGAAAAGACCGCGGTGTTATAATAATGATTGGTTGTTGAAGATACCGAGATCGGAAGTTGTCATACTACCTGCCAACTCCGAAAGCCACTTTAACAACCGTGTACGCAGTGGAGATTCCAGAATAAAGTAGGATGGTGGTGGCAATTCCTTTGAGGTAAATACATGGACCGAACTCCCGTGAGTTGGCATAAGGTGGCTAAAACAGGAGCAATCGACGGGCTAATGAGGTCATTCCTTTCATTGGACACACTCCTTCGCTATTATATTTTGACTCGAAGATTTATTTGGTGGCCACTTTTGATTCTTTTGATTTGGGGGTGTTGTTCGAGGTGGGCGTTAGTAGCTGCTACGCGTTACCACCGGCCCGGAAGTGTAATTGGTAAATCTACCCTGGCATTGCCTAGTTGCGCCGTGTCACCTACCATGGCGCGTCTTCTACGAGTTTGGATTTCTCCCGTAGCCCATGTGGTATCCATTGGTGGCTTACCGATTAGGAGGGACTATGATATTGGATGGACTACTGGGACTATTACGTGTTAAGCTGGAAAATGTAAAGCCTTAACGCTATTTAAAAGTATGTTTATTTTAATATTAAACACTATTATAATAATGAAGTACTACTACATAGTAAATAGTTTAACGGATCCTTAGAAGATGTGAATCCCGAGCATCTTTTAAGTCACTGCACTCACGTTTGACACTGGATAGGAGATGTAAAATCTCGTAAACATCTCCGATGCCTTTCCATTCATAACTTACCGTTGATTTAACTTACATAAGATCTTTTGGTTCTGACTCGAATGTTTTGTCTTTTCAATTCGCTCGGTTCAGTCCAAGCATTTCAGGATTTGAAGATTTTATTCTGGAGGAGGAGGACGAAGATTTGTATTACTATTATCTACTATATTATTCCACCACACCCCTTTTATTCCACTGCATAATTTTTATTTCATGGTATGTGTAACTCTGATATGTATTGTATAATTATAGTCAAATATTTTGTAAAATAGTTTCATGAACTGTTTATTTGACTATTATAACTTATTGTTCCGCTGCAAGATTCTATTTTATTTTTATTTCTTTCTCTTTTTTTCTTATTTACTCCATAACAAATCCGCCCTTCTGTATAGTTTAAGTCTGAGGTGTGTGGTTTATCGTCGATTTAAAGCGTACAAAAAGGTGGGACGTTACATGTAGGTCACAAATGCCATAGTGGTTTCAACATCGAACCAAATAAGTACAGATTCAAGCATACAATATTCAAGTGTATTGAAACCACACAGCAAGTACAACCTGTGCAAAACACACAACTGTCAACAAGTGAATCAAACCTAGACCAATATACAACAGAGATGACACTACAACACCAGTACAAATCAGTGAAATGCAATAAAGATGAACCAGTTCAATATGATATGCAGCCTGAACCATCAGGCCTAAACATAACAAATGAACCAACAATGCAAGAAAGACCGGACAACATGAAATACAGTGAACAATGCATCAAGTCGAAAATGCTACAAGAACGAACAACATGAATAACACATCATACATACATATGCAAGTACATATGTGAATGTACAACTACAGGTTTACATGAGAATCAGCCATGGTGGAATGCATTAGAGTAACGAGATGACCAAGAAATCAAACAAGTCAGAATCGAAGCCTTGTGAATCAAGCTACCAGAAATATACGAATTTGAACAAATCAAAAACATATGAGGTGACTAAGTCAGAAATCATCACCAGCATCGAAACAAAATCGAAGGGTCGGAACAAAGAAATTGACGAATTCAAATAAATGTATACGAACGAAAATAAAGGGTTTCAAACCCTATATAAACGATGAACATCATAGGAAAATGAATCTTTCATGTTCAAGCAACAAAGAATGATCATTCAACTCGAATCAAAAAGGTCGACCAAAATCAGTATCGAAAAAGGAAAAATTGCATACCATTTTGACAGTCGAACTCGACCAAATTGAAGTAGCCGTGGAAGAATTAATCGACGAAAAGAAATCGAAGCATCATCAATCAAGTCGACAAAGTTGGCATCTTCAATTTTCAGAAGCCTTGGTTATCAGAGAAAGAGGAACGAACGATGAAAAGAAATCGCCATTTTCTACAGAGCAAGTTGGGCCGAACAAAATAAAAGGAGAAAGGGAATTATTATCACTGTATTTTGTTTGGGCCAGTAATTATTTATGGGCCTTTAAAAATTAGGGTTTCATTGTTGTGTTTAATTTGTATTTTTCTCTTTTAAATATTGTAATTTCTATTCATGTGACTAGGGTACGAACTGCGGTGGTATAGTTCGAGAATTCGCAACTCAGTGGCTGAGTTATGGCAGGGTTTTGAACATAGAGTTGAGGTTAGTTGATTGCGGGTGTCGCAAGTTTATGTGTGTAAGCGTCGGACTACTTAATTTCTAGTAGAAACCTTAGGGGCAGCACGTAGGCAGGGTTTTACCAAAGCTGGGTTAATCTTTTTGTTATATTTTCTGCTTTTATTATCCTCCTATTATCTGTGCGGCTTTTACTCTACTATATCCGCGTTGCAATTATTTTATATAAACCTCCACAATAATTTTTACAATTGATAGTATCAACCTATTCACCCCCCTCTAGGATGAAATCGATCCTACAGAAGAACGCATGAAGAACGAAAAAGTTCTGCAAATGGGTCTCCAAGAAATCCAAATCTACCGCCCTTGCCTCTATTGGCCTATAGGGGCTAGTGGAAATAGAGGAGTGGGCCAGACTATAAGTCTTGTGGGTGAAAGTAATTACTAGCATTTCTAAGCAAGATAAAGACAATAGACTTAACAATAGTTCTATTATAAGGAAATAAAGGAAAATATAAAGCTAGAATAACATACTGTTTAACCGATTCTGTTTGTTTTGATTGTGATTGTTTGCACTTGTCTTAGATTACTGCTTTGATTAGGTTGAAACCCTAATCCCATTTTAGTTAGACCGATATCCTAATTCTACCCGTTGATTGGCCTTCTATCTCTATTGTGCCATTGTGAGATAGTCCATTCATGTTAGTCCCGTAGTAAAAAAACATTTGTTTAGCTCTTGGGATGCAGTAGCAACTTATTGATGCCACACGCTCGGTCATCCCCGGTACACACTAACTGTCGCACCCTCTTGTGATCTCTTATCTACCCTAATCAGCATAAGCGTGTCCAGCCTCACCTGATCTGTTGTGAGACTATCAGTCCTAGTCTGAAAGGGTCCGGCCAAGCCTCACCCAGGTGTTTTGTGAGACAATCAGTCCTAGTTTGTAGGGGAATGTTGTCGGTGCATGTCCTATCAAACAAAATCTAGTTGCGCCCCTTGCCCAAATCCCCCGATTTGAGCTTCTACCTATTGGCCACTAATTTACCCTAGTTAGCATAAGCATGTACTAGGCTAACCTAACTATTGTGAGACCATCAGTCCTAATCTGAAAGGGTCCTGCCCAGCCTCACCTAATCTGTTGTGGACCATCAGTCCTAGTCTGAAAGGGAATGCTGTTGGTACGAGCGCTGCTTCTATCTTTGCTTCTTAACTTAGTATAAGTTCGTAAAATAAGCTTCTTCTGTTATTTCTGCTCTATTTTCTTATTAACTTAATCCAAGTCTTTAAAATAAGCCTTTTTTGTTGTCCCTGCTATATTTTCTTATTATCTTAATTATAAGTCATAAATTAAGCCTTTTCTATTATTTCTAATTATAACCTATGTTATAATTTACGTATTAACTGAATCGAAGTTTTAAAATAAGCCTTTTTGTTCTTTCTGCTTAATTATAACCTACATTATAATTATTCCTCTTTTGTTTTATCATTTTAGTTAAAACCACTAGTTATAAACATGCTTGCAAATGTCTCAAATTTTCCTATTTCAGTCTACCTTCTTTTTATTACAGTTTTTCTTATTTTACATCTAATTTCTTTAAATTTAATGTTTTCTATTCTAATCCATATTTGCAAATTATTCTCTTTTTTAATATTCTTATATTTTATTCGTGCAAAAAGAAATAAAAAGAAACTAAAATTTACAGGCTACATTCTAACGTAAAACAGATGTAAATAAATACAAATAATAGTAATTAATTGTAAATAACTGAACAAAACAGCTTAATAAAATAGATGGATAAAATGATTGAATAAAAGAGGCTGAAAAGAACTTTAGAAACTAGCTCTAAATTTTCTTCTCCCAGGATCTACTTCTAGGGGTTAAAATATTTTAATTAAAAAGATCTCCTCCTAAGAAATTTTTTGTTTTTAGGGTCCAGCCTCGGTGATGAACCCAATTGGGAGAAAATCCAAATGAGAAAAATAGCTAGGTCTAGGATCTTATTTATAGTATCACTTAGGGATCTATGGCTATTGGATTTGAAGAATAAGTACGGTGCAACCACGTCATAGGCTTGTTTGGTGTAAAGGCCCGCAAATCCGTACCACTTTGAACTAACAAAATTCCACAACAGTTCAATCCAAAGTGGCACAAAAGTACGGGTCTTCGGGTAAAAGAAGAAAGAGGTAGAAGAAGAAGAAGAAAAGAAAACAACATCAGAATCTCACATCGCAGCGAAATCAAATATAATATATAGAATACGGCTTTTAAATACAAAGAAATCTGTACTATATACATATACATACATACATCATCATCCATACAGAGACAACTAATAATTGTCCATACACAACGGAAATAATAGGCAAATACAGAAATACGCTCTGTCATCAGCTCGTCTCCTGAGCTGCAGCATATAACCTGAACCTGTTTAACTCGGTCTGACCCGAGCATCATATAAAACAACACCCGAGTTAGTCTGGAAAACCAGCGTGAGAAAATCACACTCAATTGGATTATTATATTTTCAAAAAAATCCTTCAAAAATACAAAAGCATCTCGTTAAACCACGCCACAAATAAACATGTCGGGTTTTTACCTTACGATAGCTAAAACAAATTTTATTAAAGTTCTCTGATATTATTATAGTGTCTATAGAAAGTAAAATAGAATCTAGCTGAAATGCTTGCATCTCACAGTTCAACAATAGTTGGGCACAATCAAAACCGTACAGGCGCTTATTGGAGATTGGATTCCCTACAATGGCAGGGCTACCGGGGTACCGTCCGTCACAGTACCTGGTCTAGATCATAGTACCGAGGAGCCACCCTAACTCCCCTGCAACACAAGACCAGAACCATTCCTTACAGAACAGTCCCAAGCAAGATCACCCCGTAGTTGGCGCGACCAACCACCCACTAAGCCGAAATAAAAGGGACATCTAGACAGGGGAAACCTTACTCTCCATTGGGGGCTACCCATGAAGCCTTGCTGCACCTCCCTTGTTTTAGCCATTCCCGGTTGATGAGGCTTGAGGTTAAGCGTTACCTTTCAAGAACGAGTCCCACTTAGAATGCTCATCGTCCCCCTGACGATGTTTTGAAAGCATTCAATCCATACAAGTTGCCCTGGGTCTGGACGAACCGAATCACCGTCTTCAACTCTTCACGACCTTCATTCGTAATCATTCAAACTGGATCGAAGTGGTTTTCGGATAATTAAATCTGATCCCGGACTCTTCGAAACGATCAGCGCATTGTCCAATATTGATAGTTGGTTATTTAACTATCATTTAATCATTCACAAGAAACCATCAAATAATTTCCACAAATTATTTATCTCAAATATAATTCAGATGTTATTGCCATTTTAACCCATTTGAATCTAATTTCACATTCCTTTTATTTCCATGAAATCACTTATCTGATTTCTCATACACACTCAATTTGATTTGACCTTTGAAAATATTTCTTATTTTCTCATCCCTTTCTCAAAAACCAATTTATACTTTGCTTATAAATTTTCAAACTCAATTCCTTCACTTAATAAGATTTCTCCTAAATCTTGTCTCATTTAAATTAATTTGCTTACCAACACAAGAGGATTTTAATTGTGTTTTAAAAGCAATTTGAAAACATTTATATTTATAAAATAAGAAGTAGAGTTTTATAAAAATTATGGTTCAAGTAATATTAAAGTTCATATAAAATTCAAAACTGATTTTAGAAAATTAGAGTTTATTAACAAATATTTTCCAAGCCTTTAAAGTAACTAATCCGAAAATATTTTACATTCAAATAATAGTTTATAAAAATTAATATAGTATAGTAATTTAAAAATATTTCCTTTTTACATAAATTTACAATTTTGGAAAACCCATTATCTATAAATGCCCCTCGTCCCATTCACCTTTCGAAAATATTCTTGTATTTCCATTCAAAACAATTTCATTCTCAATATAAGTTCATAACTTATTTCTTTTCATATCCATTGATGTCTTCCTTTCCCATTTATAAACTCTGTTTATAAATTTATAACTCCCCTGTGTTTCTTTTTATTTATAAACAATTTTTTATTCAAAGATCCCACCTTTATAGATTTATTCTTCAATAAAATTCCCTATTTGATCTTTAACAAAATTTCATTTCTTAATAAGGTTCCTTTTATTTTATTTCTTATTAAAGTTCCTATTTACTTTATTCCTTAATAAAGTTTTGCTTTACTTCAAATTCATTTATCGGTTACAATATTTCTTAGAGTCTTTGTACATATTTTAATTTTTTCCAAACTCAACTTTAACTAATTTTAAGTTTAACCAAAGTAATAAATATTCCTTTAGTTTTTACTTTAGTCTCAATAGAGGTAAATTCAAATCCTAAGGAAATATTGTTTTAATTTAAATTTCATTTAACTTCCTTAATTAAATTATTTATAGCATTTTAAAAATTAGTAAATTCCAATTACCATGTTATTTAACATTATATAATTCAATTCGCATGCAATTCCATATCCATTCATTCATCCTGTCATATGACAACATATATATAATAAATATCTTTGAGGAATCCTGTTGGATCCCTCCAACCTGTTTCCCTGCATCCACAAATGTTAGCACAATAACATATCAATTCCATTTCAGGTGGATATTATAGTATATGGGTTTATATTATCATCCGGTGAATAAATTATCATAAATCAACCAAACACATCCAATGATTTAAATTCAACATTTAAATTTTATTTATGGCATCCAAATGAGTGAGAAAATCTCACCTTTGCTTTTAAGTTGCAATCCTGTCCAATCTCGACTTGTTTTCCATACTTTTGACCTTGAATAACAGTTATATGATTTTATTAATTATTAGAACAAGTCAAACAATTAATTTCTGCTTAAATAAATTTATTTAACTCTGATAATTTAATTTTAACTAATCCTCGTTTATAAAAATCTTTTGGTAACTAAAACAATTAAATAAGTTATTTAAACAAATTACTCACTCTAATTTAAGTATTTTAAAATAAACTAGTAATATTCCAAATGTAGAGGTATATATTTATTTTAATTTCTTTGTAATTACTTATACCAAAATGACTTATATTTATTTTAAAAATCTAATCCTTAAATATTTTTTCCAAAGTCCTATATATACACATCTTTACAATTTCGCTTATGTATATTTATTATTTGTTATATTTGAAACTATACCTATAAAAATAAATCTATAATCTATATAGGTAAAAATTTGATTTTTATATACCCTTCAACATTTGAAAATACATATGTTTTTCCCAAATTTATATAAGCTTCCTATTTAGAAAATTATGTATATATTTATATTTATCTTCTTAAATATTTCTCCTACAAACATCAAAGTAGTGATTCTCAGCTGTACATAAAATTTTCTGTATATATATTTATACATTTTTAAATAAAATTGAAAAACCAAATCTGAAATACTTACCCAAACCAAACGAAAACCCACACCCACAGGATTATCAACGTCGCCACTACGTCGAACCTTCCCCTATGTCGAGCCCTAGTCGCGAGCTCCTGAGTCGCGAGCTCCTGAGTCGCGAGCTCCTGAGTCACGCACGACATCTCCAAACTCCGCGCGAAGCCTCCGCAACTCGCGAACACCCAAGCACAACCACGTGCGTCCCCGGCCTTGAACTGCTGACCCCGAGACCTCCACACGTTGTTATCGTCGCGACCGACCTCCCCTCCCTGCTCGCGACCACGTCGCCCTAGCCTAGTCAACCTCGCTACTTCGTGCGAGCCCCCTTTTTGTTAATCTGATTTTGATTTCAAGCTAGGGTTTTATATATATTTTTTTATCTTAGTACGCCGTGAATCGGCTGAGAAGAAATGGAACAAGATAGGGTTTCGAAATTTAAAAAAAAACGAGGAGTTGGCTTCGCGATTAAAAGGAAAGGGATGGCAGCCATGAATTTAGTTTTCTGATCGAAGCAAGAAATAGAAGGTATCGCGACTTTAAAAAGAAAATAAGCGTATAGGAGAAGTCGAACAATAGTGTTAGTGTGTTGAGGAAGCTAGGTTAATTATTTTATATTTAAACTTTATATGTAAAAAACTTCTCGAATTTCAATTAAATCATAGCGCGTTAGCTTATCATACCATCACGCGGTAGCTCCGAAAATTACGAAATTTGAAATCCGGCAATAATTCAATATTGCGAATCCAACGGCACAGGTTTCGTTAAAATCCGAGACTGTGACTCGGATGGCTATTTTAAATGTCAATTTAAACGATGAAATTTTAAAATTGGACAAACCACTGTTAAATTTCAATTTTAACTCATCTATTACTTCCAGTAATTTCAATATAAATTTTATAAGCCTATAAAATATTTTCACCAGACTTATAATTCCAAATTTTTATATTTTACCCAATATCCAATTACCACTTTAATAATTAATTAATTCAATAGGTCGTTATATTTTAAATTTTGAATTCTTTTTATTAAATAAAAAAGCTTTTCATATTCAAAATAAAATTATAATTCAAATTAAATATTTAAAATTCATTTTAAATATCGCAAATTAACTGTTGAAAAAGCCGGGTCGTTACATTCCTCCCCCCTTAAAAGAATTTCGTCCCCGAAATTACTAGTTAGGAAGAATGGTCCAATACCCGTTACTATTACTTCACAACCAACAATTCAACATCTTTTTAATAAAAGACGCATTACCCTTCTTATTAACTTTCCAAACCTTTCCTTAGTTTCAAACTATACTATTTGTTTAAACATTCAAGTTTCAATTTAAATTCAAATTTTGACTTATCAAAATTTTCTCAAACTTTTTTTTTCTAACTCCCTAAATTACCGAATTTTTTTGCCAGTGTCTCCTTTGCGCGGCTAGCTCGGTACAAGTACAAAATGGCTCAACGGCCTCCCAAATCTCATAAGAAAACAAAAGGTCAAGTGGCTCGATCAAAATCCCAATCAATTTCATATAGAAATTTAAACACATACATTTTTGTCGAGCATTTCTTATTTATCTTCTGAAAACAAAATCAATTCTCTTTACCTTTATATTACCTGCATATCTTACACATCAATATGTCCAATCATAATATTCAACATTTTATCGACTTTCTTACAAATGTCAATATCTATTCATTCAAATATTATTTTAGATTATATTTGAAATATCAATTCCCGATTGAAAATGCATAATTCCTTACTTAAGTTAGTATAAACATTTATGTGTTTCTAATATTTATTTTCATCTTACTACTTTAGTTTGTATTTATTCCTATTCAAATTGATTCTTCCATTTCCATATGAATTCAATTTATTTTTAATTTTGAATATTTAAATTCTATTTTCCATTATAACAAATTCATGTCATTATTTTAAATTAGTTTCCTTCGCTAATTTATTTCAACTCCAATTTGAAAACGTTTATCGTTAACAAAATTTTCAATAACTTCAAAAAATTTCTAACTCCCAAAATTTCTGAAATTTTTTGGCAGAGTCCCCTTTGTACGGAGGAGCTTTTGCAATTTAACAATAGATATAAATATATATACATCGACCCACACGGTCGGAAAATCCAAAAACAGTTCATATTTCCTAGTTGTATTGCATAGGCGTACCTTATTTAGCATTTTAAGCAAGCGGCGTATTTATTTAAGCATTTGCGCAACCAAAATCTCGCTAAACGGTCTTCTGGTATACTCGATTTAAACTCATAAGCAACATAATCATGAAATTTACAACATTTCATTCATTTAAGCAACTACAACAATCAATAATATAAGTAATGCATTCCAAATGACTTATGTATGCAATTGGTATGGTTTCTAACTTTAGTTCAATTTGTTTATAACTGTCACAAATACCGTTTGCGTTCAACTTTAAGTGGGTTACAACACATTTACTTAACTCCAATTCATAATTATGCCCAAATAAACCTATTTTCAATTTAATTGATTTCAAATCAATTTCTGCTTCTTAACAATTCAAAACCATATTTTATAAACAATTATATACGAATCAAGTTGTATAAACAAGTAATAAGGTTTCCAGATTAATTCGGTTGCTTTTACTTGATTTATATCTTCATATCCGATTCAGAATGATTTTCAATATCATTCTTTTATTTAATTTATTCTTAATCCGAACTATTTTGTATTCATGGCAATTTTATTCAAAAATCAGGTTTATTTACTTCTATTATTCCATAGAACTTTATTTAATCTTGTTTACGACAACAACAATTATTTCTATGCAAATTCGACAATATTCATTCAAACAAACCATTTCTTTCAGTATTATAACTATTTTAAAATTGATTCCAGCTCAAGTTATATGAAATTTCATTCCATTCTACCATATCTTTGCATTGATTTTATTCAACACCATTTTTATTAAACTCGACAACTTCAATGCTTAAAATTTAACAATCATGTCCCAAATTTATTTAAGTCATGCTTCATTGAATTTTAGACTTAAGTTAATTTACTTCAAATTATTTAATTTTCATAACTTAAGTTTATTTCATTTGCCTAAAAATTCTTTTCCAATTTTATTTGATTTTATTTAAATCAAATCTCTTTCATTTACTTCTTACCTCAACTAATTATTTCATTTAAAAATTTCAATTCCCATGTTCGATTCATTCTCGAACTTATTTAACTTATTACAAGACCACTTTCACTTTATTTATACACAATTGGATTTTGTTTGCACTTCTAATCATTTATATTTAATCCAATTTCATTTCATTTGCTAACCAATCCAAGTTGAATTTTATATTTATAATTCAAGGTCTCTTCCACCCATTCACTTTAATTCACCCTCCACTTTTATTAATTTACCATTCAACTTTTATTTAACCAATTCAAAGTTTATCCACATATTCAAGTTACTAATTTATCCCAAATTAGTTTACTCCCAATTTATAATTCAATATTTGATTTTTAGCTTCAAAAATCTCTTCATTTAAATTTCCTTGGTTCAATTCTATTTTATAGTTCAGGTTTGGATTTCTATTCATTTTCCAGATTCAAACAATTCTACTTGACTTATTTATTCCATCTTAATTTTATAAGTCCCACTTCTTATTTATCTTCACACTTCCATTTATTTATAGTTAACCACTTTCCCATTTTATTTTAATTCAGGTTTATACATTTTTACTTAGCCAAGTGAGAGTTTTATTACAATATCATCTACATCTCAATTTAATCCGTCTTCATTCAAATTCAAACATTAAATTAGCTTTGGATAATTCCAGTTCAAGCAAAGTTCTCAATCCAATTAAATTAGCTATTTACCATTCAATCACATCCAAGGTTTAAGATACTTTACCAATCTATTTTATTCAATGAACTTTCACTTTCTTCGAAATCACCTTTCCATAAATTTTAAATCTTAAATTAATTTATTTATTATAACTTCTTACTTAAATTCATTTCCAATTTATTTGATACGCAACTAGATCAAATCCCATGTGATTTAATTAGCCAATCTAAATTTGTTAAGATAATATCCAAGGCCAATTTATTCCATTCACACTTGATTTGGATTTTATTTGTAAATTCAAACTATCTTTACTTTAATCCAATTCATAATAATTGTGATTCATATTTAAATTTACTTACCATTTGAATGGAATTTCCATCTATAACTCGGGTTTCATCACCTAATCCCATTCAAATTACAATTTAATTCAAATACAACTGAATATTATTTTTAGTTTAATTCAATTTACTTCCATTCACATAACTTAAATTAATTTCAATCCACTTTTAGTTTTATGTCTCATTTCAACTTCATTTAAAATCTACTAATTTATTCCTTCCAAATCATTAATTAAATTTCAAGTTTTAAATTTTAATCCAAGTTAAATTTCCATCTTTAACTCTTCACTTTAAGTTTTAATTCCAAAATTCAACATTTAATGTTTTCCTTAATTAGATAACTATTTTAAATTTATGTAACGACCCGTATATTTGGACCATTTAAATTGACAATAATCCACACATGTCAACATAAATAGTACAAAACACGAATCATTAATGGAGTATAGATATATAAATGAGAATCATCACAGAATCACAGAAATATAACATCACAGAATAGTGCAGCGGAAATACAACATAGTCATAAGAGTAGTTCATGAAGCTACCCAGAAATACAACAATGTCTCAGATAAAATAAAATAGAACAACATAGAAGTCCAATAGTCCAAATAGATAGAGTAATACTGATAAAATAAGATAGTGAAAGTCTTCAGTCTTCAGCTCCAAATAAACAGCAGCAGCAATCCTCAATCTGATCCGAGCATATGCACAAACAACACTCGAATCAGGACATATATTCTTATATAGATAATATGATCCAAATTCAAAATAACAATAACTCAAAGATGAATGGAATAAACATCTTTCAGGATCCGATAAACTATTTATACATAATAGTGTACGATACATAGATAATGTCTAACAGTAAAGTAAATATCAAAATAGCGTTAAGGCGTTACCATTATCCCCCTTAACACATTTTATAAATATCATAGTCTATACAGCACTGTAAACTCCACCGTAAACTAGTGGGATATCAGGGAGTACTCCATAGGTATAATACAAAACAAATTCGTAGTGGTCGCGTATACGGAATACAAGTATGACAAGGCACATGAGGCAATACCCAAGATAGTGAAACTACCGTTCGCCTGATCCGGACTGGTGAGAACGCATCGCCGCAACGATCGCAACACCGCGAAACAACACTCCAAATTCAAGGGTGCGCACCAATCAATCACAAAAGTAAATGAGTAGTTTACGAAGAAGTGTGTTCGCTCGAGGTAGCTAACCCCATTTGGCCCGGCACGGCTCCTGATTTTAGTCATTTCCAATTTGACACAAGTGTCAAGGCTATCCATTATCGTTCACTTTCTTCAGTCATCGCGTACGTCAATCCAACCACTTCATTCTGGATCACACTCCGCGTATTGTTATTAAAGTGGTTTTCGGTTTAGACAGTGAGTATGTCCCTAACCGATTCCGGTTCCTTTAATAACCTTCGTAATTAATTAGCCGATTGGTCGTTTAATATATTTCAAAAACCAATTCAATTTCAATTTCAATAATTATTCGTAAATCAACATTTCGTTAGTCATTCTAAATCAATTTTTAACATTACGTTTCATAACTTCATAACTTTATTTCAAAATTTCTATAATTCAATTTCAAAGTTTCAACTTAAACAATTTCAATTATTCATTTAATTCCATGTATAAGTTCATTCCAAAATCAATTAACGTCCAAATCGATTTAAATCCAATTATCGATTTCATTCGATATTCAATAAATTAATTTATCGTTAAACATCTCAATTACATTTCCAATTCATTACATCCTTAAGTTCGTTTCATTATCAAAGCTTACATATTTATTCAATTTGAATTTATGGAATCCAATTCTCTAAATTACAAGCATTTCATTTGTTTTCGATAGGCGCGTTCTATTTCTTATTAAAGAAATTCAATTTCATATATTTATTTCTTTCGTTACAAATTTCAAATCTCAATTAAACAACTTACTTTCACTTATTCGCAAATTCAATTTCTCAAAATAAAAATTATTCAATTCAATTTAATTATTACATAATTCAATCTATTCAATTTAGTTTAATCATTAAACAATTCAATCTTATTCAAATTAGTTCAATCATTAAACAATTCAATCTTATTCAATTATCAAATAATTTCAAATCTTAATTATTATTACTTCAACTCATTCATTAATAATTCCAAACTTAATTATTAAATTTTTAAAACCAAATTATTGATAATTTCAAAACTTAATTATTTATAATTTCAAAACTTCGTTGTTGATAACTTCAGACTTCATTATTAATAAATTTCAAGACTTGATTATTCATAATTCCAAATGGTTTATTACCATTTCAACTTAATTATTAATAATTTCAAAATCAATTATCAAATAATTATACATTTAATCATTCGAAATTAAATTCCAATTTTATTCAAAACCTTGTTATTAGTCAAATAAATTTTATTTCATTTAAATCAAAACATTGACCAATCGGTTTTAATTAAATTTTCTATCCTAAGTCAAAGTTATTTGGGTATCTATCATTTCAACCCGATTCCATTTCAATTCAAAATCAAGCATACAAAAGGAACTTGCAGTGTGATAGCTGGGATGGTGTCAAAGTAAATAACCAAGCAATAGCATCCATACATAACAATTCAACAATTTATTTAAGTAATCCCGAAATAATTGTATTAATTTACATTTGTTATTTATGTAAATTAACATAATTATTCCTAGAATCTACACTATCATTTCATGTAGATTAAAGATTATTACGGTTTCACTTGTCGTTCAATTTTAATTTCCATTTTAAATGTTACAACAATTAATCCAAACTACGCTCATGGGTTCAAAGGTAATTATCAAATTCTTCATCAATTATAAATTAAAGGTTCAAGTTCGACTAACCTAATTTAACATATGAAAGGTGTCAGGTGTACAAATCAAATTCGACAATTATAATACGTTTAATTTATTAACTATCCTATGTCAAATTACTTGCAATTTAATGTCACTAGCACAAATAGCATCCAAATCATATCACATAGCAATCAACTAACATAAGAATATATGTCGTGAAAATTTATTTCACCTTTCGTGGATAAAGAAGTGGACCCAAAGCAAGAATAAGCACGAAAGAAGTCGGTACACACGAACAACAAACACTGTAATATCGACGAAAAGGAAACGATATTAATACAATGAACGTTTGTATAAACTTATCAATTTATATAAATGCGCTTACCGACGACGGAGAAAATGACAAAAGTTGAAGATCGGTGCTGCTGCAAAAAGCTTAGCCGGTTGCTCCTGCACACAACGAAAAGAAAAAAAAAAAAGTCGGTTACTATTTTGGCACTTCTACTTACTCATGCAACTCTCTTTAACATTTTTTTTTTTTTTTTTTTTTTTTGCGCATTGTAGCCTCAAGTAGTGCAACATGCATGCATTCCAACTATAAATTTAGAGATAGTTGCATTATTAAACGTGGCCATCTACAAATCTTTCCAAACAGAGGCTGATCCCCCTTTACGCATGCAAATTTCAAAATGCATGCATATGCATTCTTTTTGCCAGGAACCAAAATGCATGCATAAAGGTACAGGCGGCCATTCATAAAAAAAAATTTTTTTTTTTTTTTTTTTTTAGAACAACATGCCGAAGACACGGCCATACTCCTCCCATGCATGCACTTCCCCCCATCCATGCATGCAACTCTTTCCCTTTTTTTTTTTATATATGACACACACACAAAAAAAAAAAAAAAAAAACACAGCACTCTCACACACAAAAACACAGAGCACGCACACCATCATATACACACGGCAAATGCACGCAATGCACACAACACACACATTCACTCTCAGGCTAGGCAAGGGTTGTTGATGATGGCGTGGAGGATGGTTTGCATTGTGTGGGTTTTGCAATAGTACGGTAGGCGAGTGGGACGGTGGAGTGATGTGCTATGGATCTGGTAGGAGAGAGGGGAGAGGCAAACATGCATTTTTTTTTTTTCACAGAAGAAAGAATATAGATAAGGAAAAGGAAAACGTGAGGGGAAGAAGAAAGGAATACCTGAAGCTATTGAATAGAAATAGGAACAGTGCACGGAAATGTTTTCAACTTAAAGCTTAGAAAATGAGAATAGGTACCAAAAGACACGTACGTTTTCAAAGTTAAACCCCTCAGCTTCCAACTACCCCATAAATGCATCAGCTAACTTTCTTTTCAACTTTCTTTTGTAAACGGGTTAAGGAATTTGGGCTGAAATTTTGTACCCGGTCCGTCCGGAACCGTTAAACCAACGCGACAAATTATGCCGGACTCCGATTCGCGTAAATAAATATACCGTTATGATCAGTGCGACGAGGCGATTCCAACGGTATACAGATTATTGCGATACGATGGTTTTATAAAATTCGCATTTTACGCCGCTAAATTTGCGCGTTTTACAAAACAATTTAAACGGAGCAGGCGATGACAGTTTTTGACGAAACGAATTTCATAATCATGATCAGAATAATTTTACAACATAACTGTGTAAAAATATTTGGATTTGGAAGATAAATTTTACGCAACTTTATATGGACTGATATACAGTAAAACGCGAACGAAGTTTACTGTAATATTTTGCGACGAAACTTTTTCCATGCTCATATCTAACTAGACGTATGTCATAAATAAAGTTTGGACGCAAATTGAAATCGTTTATAAATTTTTAAAATTTTACATTAAAACGATGAATTTTACAATTTTAAATCGGGTCGGAAATCAGGGTTGTTACAATCTCCCCCACTCAAAACTTTTCGTCCTCGAAAAGGAACGAGACGAGTGAAGTAGGAATGGAACAAGCAGAAAATCAAGATAGATTTTAAGAAATTTGAATTATACCTGAAATTAGTAATTCGGGGTTTGAATCCCGAATACTATCCTCAGTCTCCCATGTGCAATCTCGCTCATCTGCACTCCATTGGACTTTGACGAGATTTACCGACTTCCTTCTGAGTTGCTTTGTCTCACGATCGACTATCCGGAGTGGCTTTCGCTCGATAGTCAAATCAGGCTCAATAACTATCTCTTCCAACTGAGTAGTAGGAATAGTCATAGATGGATCGTGTACAACTTTGCGAAGATGAGAGACATGGAACACGTTGTGTACACCAGCGAACTTCTCTGGTAATGCAACTCTATATGCCAATGTTCCGACTCTTTCTGTAATCTCAAACGGACCAACAAATCTCGGAGCTAGCTTCCCTTTTCTTCCAAATCGAACAATATTCTTCAAAGGCGACACTTTCAGAAATACTTTGTCTCCTACGCTGAATTCAAGATCTCTTCTCCTTTTGTCAGCGTAACTCTTCTGTCTATCCTGTGCCGTCTTTATTTTCTTTCTGATTTCTTCGACCTTTTCAGAAGCTTCCATAATCATTTCTGGGCCAAGCACAAGTCTATCTCCAGACTCGATCCAACAAGCTGGCGATTTGCACGGCCGTCCATATAAGGCTTCGAACGGTGCCATACCAATGCTTGCCTGTTTTATTACAGATGATTAATTCAAATTCAAATATACTTATTCAAATTTGAAATTCAATAATTTACCTGGTAACTATTATTATAAGTGAATTCTACCAAGTGAAGATGGTCTTCCCAGGATCCACCAAAGTCAATAATACAAGCTCGGAGAAGGTCTTCCAAAATCTGATTCACCCTCTCAGTTTGGCCATCTGTCTGAGGATGATAAGCTGTGCTCAGATTCAGTTTGGTGCCCAAAGTATCCTGAAATGCTTTCCAGAATTTACTGGTGAAAAGAGGATCTCGATCGCATACGATACTAGATGGTACACCATGAAGTTTAACAACTTCTCTCATGTATATCTCTGCCAAACTCGAAGCTGTACGAGTGGACTTGACTGGAATAAAGTGAGCGGATTTCGTTAGTCTATCGACAATCACCCATATGCTTTCGTTACCCTTTCTTGTCCTTGGCAGCCCATCAATAAAGTCCATAGAAATTTGCTCCCACTTCCATCCTGGAATCTCTAGTGGCTGAAGCAAACCTGCTGTCTTTCTATGATCAGCTTTAACTTGCTGGCAAGTTGTACACCTGCTGACATAGGTAGAGATATCACGCTTCATCCCACTCCACCAATATAACTTCTTCATATTTTGGTACATTTTAGTAACACCGGGATGAAATGAAAGCGAAGAGTTGTGGTTTTCTTTCAGCACTTCCTGCCTTAGGCCATCAACATTAGGAACACAAATGCGATTATCAATTCTCAAGACTCCGTTACTATCAACATGTGCACCCAATTTATTATCAGCATTTCCAACTCTGCCGAGAACTATTTCTTTGATGCGATAGAGCAAAGTGTCCTCGTATTGCTTGGCTATAATACGATCCATAAGAGCTGGGGAGACGGAAAGTTGGAATAACATTCCTTCAACAAGATTACAACATGCCATTGCTTGATTTCTGCTCAAAGCATCGGCTACGGCATTTGCTTTCCCCGGAGTGTAGTTAATATCAAGATCATATGTAGCTAGAAATTCGAGCCATCGGACTTGCCTCTGATTCAAATCCTTTTGCGAGAAAATATATCTCAATGACTTGTGGTCAGTGAATAACTCGAATTTGGTTCCCAATAAATAGTGCCTCCATAGCTTAAGAGCAAATACCACAGCGAGAAGCTCTAAATCGTGAGTTGCATAGTTTGCTTCATGGGTCTTTAATTGTCGACCCGCATAGGCAATAACCTTTCCTTTCTGCATTAAAACTGCTCCAAGTCCATCTCGACAGGCATCTGTATAGACGGTCAATCCTTCGCTTCCATCAATGACTGTAAGAACTGGGGCAGAGGTCAACTTACGCTTCATTTCATTGAAAGCTGATTCGCACTTTTCACTCCAAATAAATTTCACATTCTTTCTGGTCAGTGCGGTAAGTGGTGCGGCAATACGAGCAAAGTTTTCTATAAATCTGCGATAATAGCCAGCTAATCCCAAGAAACTGCGGATATCTGTAGGAGTTTTGGGAGTCTCCCAATCCTGCAAATTTCAAGAATTCGAATTTAGATATCGATAAGTTGTTTAGATAGAATTGACAAGTAAGAATAGAACTCACATTGATTACGGCGATCTTAGCTGGATCGACCGAAATCCCATTCTCCGAAACAATATGGCCAAGGAAACGAACTTCATCTCGCCAAAAGTGGCATTTCGAAAACTTGGCTTTAAGCTGATGTTTGCGAAGAGTTTCAAGTACAAAAGCCAAATGTGAACTATGTTCTTTCTCATCTTTGGAGAAGACGAGAATGTCATCGATGAAAACAAGCACGAACTTGTTAAGAACATCACGGAAAACTCTATTCATCAAGTCGACGAAATAGGCTGGAGCATTAGTGAGACCGAACGGCATAACTAGCCATTCATAGAAACCATTTTCTGTGCGGAATGCTGTTTTAGGAATGCTATCCTCAGCGATTCTGAGTTGGTGAAAACCGGTAGCCAAATCAAGTTGAGAAAAGACTTTAGCTCCATGAAGCTGGTCGAAAAGATCGTTGATGCGAGGCATCGGATATCTGTTTTTATGTGTGAGTTTGTTTAGCTCTCTATAGTCTACACACATTCTGAGTGAGCCATCGGATTTTGTGACAAATACAACTGCAGCTCCCCACTCTGAATGACTACGACGAATCAAGCCTTTAGAAAATAAATCTTCAATTTGAACATTCAATTCTGCCTTTTCTTTAGGAGCCATTCTCCTTGGAGGAAGAACTACTGGTCGTGCACCAGGAATAAGGTCGATGCGGAATTCGATTTCCCGTGGAGGTGGTAGAGAATTAACCTCTCCAAATACATCAGAAAAGAGTTGAACTACTGGAGTAGAGCTTAGTTCATTTGGATGGGAGTCAAGAGAGAATATAAAACTCCCAGCATATTCTTGAGGTGATTTGCCTTTAACAACTAATGGCATACTCTTGTCGTCACTAAGAGAGACAGTTCGAGTTTTACATGAGATAACGGCTTCGAACTTTCGTAGCCAATCAATGCCTAATAGAATATCAAATGCCTCGAATCCAAGAACATAGAAATCCCAAGTGAAGCGGTGAATGCCATGCATAAGAATGACATATTTGCAAACCCTTTTAAGGTTAGCGGGCCCTCCAATAGGGTTAGATACACATAAGGAAATAGATGCAAGAGTGGGTTCCAAACCAAGTTTATCACATAAATCAATAGATATGAAGCTGTGTGTAGCTCCGGTGTCAAATAGAACTCTAACAGGCAAGGTATGTAACATAAAAGTACTTTGTAAAGTACCTTGGTTATCCGGAACTTCCGGGACAGGAACTTCCGGGGCAGGTGTGGAAAGAGCAAAGACTCCAGATGGTGTACCTCTCTTCTGTGTTGGGCAGTCTTTCTTGAAGTGTCCAGGTTGTAAGCAGATATGACACAAATCCCTCCTAGTCATCTGTGCCGGTGGCGGAACAGCTGCGCTCTTTGGAGATGGGCAGCTACTAGCATAATGACCCTTTTGGTTGCAGTTGAAGCAAGTAATGGATGATATGTCAATGGGCTTCTTCTGGGAGTATCCAAGCCCTGTTTTCTGCTGCCAATTCTTCTTCTGTTGTGCAAAGTTTGGCTTTCTCTTTCCCAACTTACTAGCTGATGTCTGAACAACTGGAGCTTTGGAGGATGATGTTTCCTTTGGCTTTCCCTCATATCGAAGAGCAAAGTCCATCAACTCAGTGAATGTTCCATGGACATGAGCGGTGAGAAGCTCGTAATACTCAGGGCGTGCGCCATGTATGAACTTCTCATTCTTAAGCAGTGGTGTATCAATCAAGCCAGGTCCGAACTTGGATAGTTCGTTGAACTTCCGTTCATACTCAGTGAAGGTCATGTTGCCTTGCTTGAGATCCATAAAAGAACGATAGAGTTGGGCCTTTCCAGCAGCTGGCATCCACTGAGCCATAAAGGAGTCCCTATTTACACACGATATGAGAACGAGTCAAAATTTGAATGAGATATAAGGAATTTATTTGATGTAATTTAGATAGATTTCTACCTAAACTGGGCCCAAGTGATGTTTTCCTCATCGGTACGAGAAGTGACGGATTCCCACCAGTCTTGTGCAGCATCCTGAAGTTGCCAAGCGGCCAACTGACGCTTCTGAGCGTCCGTGATTTCCAAGCCAGTAAAGATCCTCTCCAAACTCTTTAGCCATTGCTGTGCTTCGATGATACTCTCGGAGCCAGTGAATTTGACACCTCCAAGCTGAGTGTACTCCTTACTAAGAGTGGAGAATCGAATTGCGGGGGCTTGTGGAGCAGGAGCATTTCCACCCCTTCCACCTCTAACATTTCTTCTGGCAGCCATCCTGGAATACCAAAAGTGATTTAGAATTAAAGATAGGAATTTATAGAACTTAAGGAAATTCTACTCAAACGAATTCAATAAGAAAGATGAATCAAAAGATGTGGATACTGAAATGATTCTCCTCATTCTAGGGTATGTTTACCCTATCTCTAATGAGCTTTTAAAAACTCCACAGGCTAAGGTTATCGGGAACCAAAGCTCTGATACCAACTGTAACGACCCGTATATTTGGACCATTTAAATTGACAATAATCCACACATGTCAACATAAATAGTACAAAACACGAATCATTAATGGAGTATAGATATATAAATGAGAATCATCACAGAATCACAGAAATATAACATCACAGAATAGTGCAGCGGAAATACAACATAGTCATAAGAGTAGTTCATGAAGCTACCCAGAAATACAACAATGTCTCAGATAAAATAAAATAGAACAACATAGAAGTCCAATAGTCCAAATAGATAGAGTAATACTGATAAAATAAGATAGTGAAAGTCTTCAGTCTTCAGCTCCAAATAAACAGCAGCAGCAATCCTCAATCTGATCCGAGCATATGCACAAACAACACTCGAATCAGGACATATATTCTTATATAGATAATATGATCCAAATTCAAAATAACAATAACTCAAAGATGAATGGAATAAACATCTTTCAGGATCCGATAAACTATTTATACATAATAGTGTACGATACATAGATAATGTCTAACAGTAAAGTAAATATCAAAATAGCGTTAAGGCGTTACCATTATCCCCCTTAACACATTTTATAAATATCATAGTCTATACAGCACTGTAAACTCCACCGTAAACTAGTGGGATATCAGGGAGTACTCCATAGGTATAATACAAAACAAATTCGTAGTGGTCGCGTATACGGAATACAAGTATGACAAGGCACATGAGGCAATACCCAAGATAGTGAAACTACCGTTCGCCTGATCCGGACTGGTGAGAACGCATCGCCGCAACGATCGCAACACCGCGAAACAACACTCCAAATTCAAGGGTGCGCACCAATCAATCACAAAAGTAAATGAGTAGTTTACGAAGAAGTGTGTTCGCTCGAGGTAGCTAACCCCATTTGGCCCGGCACGGCTCCTGATTTTAGTCATTTCCAATTTGACACAAGTGTCAAGGCTATGCATTATCGTTCACTTTCTTCAGTCATCGCGTACGTCAATCCAACCACTTCATTCTGGATCACACTCCGCGTATTGTTATTAAAGTGGTTTTCGGTTTAGACAGTGAGTATGTCCCTAACCGATTCCGGTTCCTTTAATAACCTTCGTAATTAATTAGCCGATTGGTCGTTTAATATATTTCAAAAACCAATTCAATTTCAATTTCAATAATTATTCGTAAATCAACATTTCGTTAGTCATTCTAAATCAATTTTTAACATTACGTTTCATAACTTCATAACTTTATTTCAAAATTTCTATAATTCAATTTCAAAGTTTCAACTTAAACAATTTCAATTATTCATTTAATTCCATGTATAAGTTCATTCCAAAATCAATTAACGTCCAAATCGATTTAAATCCAATTATCGATTTCATTCGATATTCAATAAATTAATTTATCGTTAAACATCTCAATTACATTTCCAATTCATTACATCCTTAAGTTCGTTTCATTATCAAAGCTTACATATTTATTCAATTTGAATTTATGGAATCCAATTCTCTAAATTACAAGCATTTCATTTGTTTTCGATAGGCGCGTTCTATTTCTTATTAAAGAAATTCAATTTCATATATTTATTTCTTTCGTTACAAATTTCAAATCTCAATTAAACAACTTACTTTCACTTATTCGCAAATTCAATTTCTCAAAATAAAAATTATTCAATTCAATTTAATTATTACATAATTCAATCTATTCAATTTAGTTTAATCATTAAACAATTCAATCTTATTCAAATTAGTTCAATCATTAAACAATTCAATCTTATTCAATTATCAAATAATTTCAAATCTTAATTATTATTACTTCAACTCATTCATTAATAATTCCAAACTTAATTATTAAATTTTTAAAACCAAATTATTGATAATTTCAAAACTTAATTATTTATAATTTCAAAACTTCGTTGTTGATAACTTCAGACTTCATTATTAATAAATTTCAAGACTTGATTATTCATAATTCCAAATGGTTTATTACCATTTCAACTTAATTATTAATAATTTCAAAATCAATTATCAAATAATTATACATTTAATCATTCGAAATTAAATTCCAATTTTATTCAAAACCTTGTTATTAGTCAAATAAATTTTATTTCATTTAAATCAAAACATTGACCAATCGGTTTTAATTAAATTTTCTATCCTAAGTCAAAGTTATTTGGGTATCTATCATTTCAACCCGATTCCATTTCAATTCAAAATCAAGCATACAAAAGGAACTTGCAGTGTGATAGCTGGGATGGTGTCAAAGTAAATAACCAAGCAATAGCATCCATACATAACAATTCAACAATTTATTTAAGTAATCCCGAAATAATTGTATTAATTTACATTTGTTATTTATGTAAATTAACATAATTATTCCTAGAATCTACACTATCATTTCATGTAGATTAAAGATTATTACGGTTTCACTTGTCGTTCAATTTTAATTTCCATTTTAAATGTTACAACAATTAATCCAAACTACGCTCATGGGTTCAAAGGTAATTATCAAATTCTTCATCAATTATAAATTAAAGGTTCAAGTTCGACTAACCTAATTTAACATATGAAAGGTGTCAGGTGTACAAATCAAATTCGACAATTATAATACGTTTAATTTATTAACTATCCTATGTCAAATTACTTGCAATTTAATGTCACTAGCACAAATAGCATCCAAATCATATCACATAGCAATCAACTAACATAAGAATATATGTCGTGAAAATTTATTTCACCTTTCGTGGATAAAGAAGTGGACCCAAAGCAAGAATAAGCACGAAAGAAGTCGGTACACACGAACAACAAACACTGTAATATCGACGAAAAGGAAACGATATTAATACAATGAACGTTTGTATAAACTTATCAATTTATATAAATGCGCTTACCGACGACGGAGAAAATGACAAAAGTTGAAGATCGGTGCTGCTGCAAAAAGCTTAGCCGGTTGCTCCTGCACACAACGAAAAGAAAAAAAAAAAAGTCGGTTACTATTTTGGCACTTCTACTTACTCATGCAACTCTCTTTAACATTTTTTTTTTTTTTTTTTTTTTTTGCGCATTGTAGCCTCAAGTAGTGCAACATGCATGCATTCCAACTATAAATTTAGAGATAGTTGCATTATTAAACGTGGCCATCTACAAATCTTTCCAAACAGAGGCTGATCCCCCTTTACGCATGCAAATTTCAAAATGCATGCATATGCATTCTTTTTGCCAGGAACCAAAATGCATGCATAAAGGTACAGGCGGCCATTCATAAAAAAAAATTTTTTTTTTTTTTTTTTTTTAGAACAACATGCCGAAGACACGGCCATACTCCTCCCATGCATGCACTTCCCCCCATCCATGCATGCAACTCTTTCCCTTTTTTTTTTTATATATGACACACACACAAAAAAAAAAAAAAAAAAAAACACAGCACTCTCACACACAAAAACACAGAGCACGCACACCATCATATACACACGGCAAATGCACGCAATGCACACAACACACACATTCACTCTCAGGCTAGGCAAGGGTTGTTGATGATGGCGTGGAGGATGGTTTGCATTGTGTGGGTTTTGCAATAGTACGGTAGGCGAGTGGGACGGTGGAGTGATGTGCTATGGATCTGGTAGGAGAGAGGGGAGAGGCAAACATGCATTTTTTTTTTTCACAGAAGAAAGAATATAGATAAGGAAAAGGAAAACGTGAGGGGAAGAAGAAAGGAATACCTGAAGCTATTGAATAGAAATAGGAACAGTGCACGGAAATGTTTTCAACTTAAAGCTTAGAAAATGAGAATAGGTACCAAAAGACACGTACGTTTTCAAAGTTAAACCCCTCAGCTTCCAACTACCCCATAAATGCATCAGCTAACTTTCTTTTCAACTTTCTTTTGTAAACGGGTTAAGGAATTTGGGCTGAAATTTTGTACCCGGTCCGTCCGGAACCGTTAAACCAACGCGACAAATTATGCCGGACTCCGATTCGCGTAAATAAATATACCGTTCTGATCAGTGCGACGAGGCGATTCCAACGGTATACAGATTATTGCGATACGATGGTTTTATAAAATTCGCATTTTACGCCGCTAAATTTGCGCGTTTTACAAAACAATTTAAACGGAGCAGGCGATGACAGTTTTTGACGAAACGAATTTCATAATCATGATCAGAATAATTTTACAACATAACTGTGTAAAAATATTTGGATTTGGAAGATAAATTTTACGCAACTTTATATGGACTGATATACAGTAAAACGCGAACGAAGTTTACTGTAATATTTTGCGACGAAACTTTTTCCATGCTCATATCTAACTAGACGTATGTCATAAATAAAGTTTGGACGCAAATTGAAATCGTTTATAAATTTTTAAAATTTTACATTAAAACGATGAATTTTACAATTTTAAATCGGGTCGGAAATCAGGGTCGTTACAATTTAATTATCTCATTTGTCAAAAATATTATCATCCAAACATCCAGGTTATACTAATTTCAGAAAATATTCCTTTTATACCAAAATATATTTTGGATGAAATTATTTCATTCACCCACTTTTACAAATCAATATTGTGTCGAATTGCTCTATTTAAATGTTTAGAAACCCCTTCGATACAGTTTTCGAGGCTGTGCCGACGAAGGTTCATATACCACTCAATAAATCAATCAACGCAATATAAAACCATTTTATATTCACTAATAAATACGCGCTCATATCTATAAATACGCTCAAACTCATTATAGAGTACCATTAACTCTATTTTCTAATGAGTAATTCCCCACCAGAGCCAAGGTTCTCGCATAACCTTTCAGCTCTAATACCAAGCGTAAAGGCCCGCAAATCCGTACCACTTTGAACTAACAAAATTCCACAACAGTTCAATCCAAAGTGGCACAAAAGTATGAGTCTTCGAGTAAAAGAATAAAGAGGTAGAAGAAGAAGAAAAGAAAACAACATCAGAATCTCACATCGCAGCGGAATAAAATATAATATATAGAATACAGCTTTTAAATACAAAGAAATCTGTACTGTATACATATACATACATACATCATCATCAGAGTACATCAACATCCATACAGAGACAACTAATAATTGTCCATACACAACGGAAATAATAGGCAAATACGGAAATACGCTCTGTCATCAGCTCGTCTCCTGAGCTCCAGCATATAACCTGAACATGTTTAACTCGGTCTGACCCGAGCATCATATAAAACAACACCCGAGTCAGTCTGGAAAACCAGCGTGAGAAAAGCACACTCAATTGGATTATTATATTTTAAAAAAATCCTTTTAAAAAAACAAAAGCATCTCGTAAGACCACGCCACAAATAAACATGTCGGGTTTTTACCTTACGATAGCTAAAACAATTTTTATTTAAGTTCTCTGATATTATTATAGTGTTTATAGAAAGTAAAATAGAATCTAGCTGAAATGCTTGCATCTCACGTTTCAGCAATAGTTGGGCACAATCAAAACCGTACAGGCGCTTATTGGAGATTGGATTCCATACAACGACAAGGCTACCGGGGTACCGCCCGTCACAGTACCTGGTCTAGATTAGAGTACCGAGGAGCCATCCTAACTCCCCTGTAACACAAGACCGGAACCATTCCTTACTGGACAGTCCCAAGCAAGATCACCCCGTGGTTGGCGCGACCAACCACCCACTATGCCGAAATAAAAGGGACAATAAGACAGGGGAAACCTTACTCTCCAGTGGGGGCAACCCACGAAGCCTTGCTGCACCTACCCTGTTTTAGCCATCCCGGTTGATGAGGCTTGAGGTTAAGCGTTACCTTTCAAGAACTTGTCCCACTTAGAATGCTCATCGTCCCCTTGACGATGTTTTAAAAGCATTCAATCCATACAAGTTGCCCTGGGTTTGGACAAACCGAATCACCGTCTTCAACTCTTCATGATCTTCATTCCTAATCTTTCAAACCGGATCGAAGTGGCTTTCGGATAATTAAATCTGATCCTGGACTCTTCGAAACGATCAGCGCATTGTCCAATATTGATAGTCAGTTATTCAAATATCAATTAATCATTCACACGCAACCATCAAATAATTTCCGCAAATTATTTATCTCAAATATCATTCAGATATTATTCCCATTTTAACCCATTTGAATCTAACTTCACGGTCCTTTTATTTCCATGAAATCACTTATCTGATTTCTCATACACACTCAATTTGATTTAACCTTTGAAGATATTTCTTATTTTCTCATCCCTTTCTCAAAAATCAATTTATACTTTGCTTATAAATTTTCAAACTCAATTCCTTCACTTAATAGGATTTCTCCTAAATCTTAACTCATTTAAATTAATTTGCTTACCAATACTAGAGGATTTTAATTGGGTTTTAGAAGCAATTTGAAAACATTTATATTTATAAAAAAAGAAGTAGGGTTTTATACAAATTATGGTTCGAAAGTAATATTAAAGTTCATATAAAATTCAAAACTGATTTTAGAAAATTAGAGTTTATTAACAAATATTTGCCAAGCCTTCAAAGTAACTAATCCGAAAATATTTTACATTCAAATAATAGTTTATAAAAATTTATATAGTATAGTAATTTAAAAATATTTCCTTTTTACATAAATTTATAATTTCGGAAAACCCAATATCTATAAATGCCCCTTGTCCCCATTCACCTTTCGAAAATATTCTTGTATTTCCATTCAAAGCAATTTCATTCTCAATATAAGTTCATAACTTATTTCTTTTCATATCCACTGATATCTTCCTTTCCCATTTATAAACTCTGTTTATTAATTTATAACTCCCCTGAGTTTCTTTTTATTTATATAAAAAAAATTATTCAAAGATCCTACCTTTATAGATTTATTCTTCAATAAAATTCCATATTTGTTCTTTAACAAAATTTTATTTCTTAATAAGGTTCCTTTTATTTTATTTCTTATTAAAGTTCCTATTTACTTTATTCCTTAATAAAGTTTTGCTTTACTTCAAATTCATTTATCGATTACAATATTTCTTAGAGTCTTTGTACATAATTTAATTTTTTCCAAACTCAACTTTAACTAATTTTAAGTTTGACCAAAGTAATAAATATTCCTTTAATTTTTACTTTAGTCTCAATAGAAGTAAATTCAAATCCTAAAGAAATATTCTTTTAATTTAAATTTCATTTAACTTCCTTTAATTAAATTATTTATAGCATTTTAAAAATTAGTAAATTCCAATTACCATGCTATTTAACATTATATAATTCAATTCGCATGCAATTCCATATCCATTCATTCATCCTGTCATATGACAACATATATATAATAAATATCTTTGAGGAATCTTGTTGGATCCCTCCTGCCTGTTTCCCTGCATCCACAAATGTTAGCATAATAACATATCAATTCCATTTCAGGTGGATATTGCAGTATATGGGTTTATATTATCATCCAGTGAATAAATTATCATAAATCAACCAAACACATCCAATGACTTAAATTCAACATTTAAATTTTATTTATGGCATCCAAATGAGTGAGAAAATCTCACATTTGCTTTTAAGTTGCAATCCTGTCCAATCTCGACTTGTTTTTCCATACTTTTGACCTTGAATAACAGTTATATGATTTTATTAATATTAGAACAAGTCGAACAATTAATTTCTACTTAAATAAATTTATTTAACTCTGATAATTTAATTTTAACTAACCCTCCTTTATAAAAATCTTTTGGTAACTAAAAAATTAAATAAGTTATTTAAACAAATTAATCACTCTAATTTAAGTATTTTAAAATAAACTTGTAATATTCCAAATGTATAGGTATATATTTATTTTAATTTCTTTGTAATTACTTATACTAAAATGACTTATATTTATTTTAAAAATCTAATCTTTAAATATTTTTTTCCAAAGTCCTATATATACACATCTTTACTATTTCGCTTATGTATATTTATTACTTATTATATTTGAAACTATACCTATAAAAATAAATCTATAATCTATATAGGTAAAAATCTGATTTTTATATACCCTTCAACATTTAAAAATACATATGTTTTTCCCAAATCTTATATAAGCTTCCTGTTTAGAAAATTATGTATATATTTATATTTATCTTCTTAAATATTTCCCTTACAAACATCAAAGCAGTAATTCTCTGCTGTACATAAAATTTTCTGTATATATATTTATACATTTTTAAATAAAATTGAAAAACCAAATCTGAAATACTTACCCAAACCAAACGAAAACCCAAAGGAACATCAACGTCGCCACTACGCCGAACCATTCCCTATGTCGAGCCCTAATCGCGAGCTCCTGCCGCCGCCACTCGCGAACACCCAAGCACAACCACGCGCGTCCCCGGCCTTGAATTGCCGACCCTGAGACCTCCACACGTTGTTATCGTCGCGACCGACCTCCCGTCCCTGCTCGCGACCACGTCGCCCTAGCCTAGTCAACCTCGCAACTTCGTGCGAACCCCCTTTTTGTAAATCTGATTTTGATTTCAACCTAGGGTTTTATATTTTTTTATCTTAGTATGCCATGAATCGGCTAAGGAGAAAAGGAACAGGATAGGGTTTCGGAATTTAAAAAAAATGAGGAGTTGGCTTCGCGATTAAAAGGAAAGGGATGTCAGCCACAAATTTAGTTTTCTGATCGAAGCAAGAAATAGAAGGTATCGCGACTTTAAAATGAAAAGAAGCGTATAGGAGAAGACGAACAATAGTGTTAGTGTGTTGAGGAAGCTAGGTTAGTTATTTTATATTTAAACTTTATATGTAAAAACCTTCTCGAATTTCAATTAAATTATAGCGCGATAGCTTATCGTACCATCACACGGTAGCTCCGAAAATTACGAAATTTGAAATCTGGCGATAATTCAATATTACGGATCCAACGGCATAGGTTTCGTTGAAATCCGAGACTTTGCCTTGGATGGCTATTTTAATTATCAATTTAAACGATGAAATCTTAAGATTGGACAAACCATTGTTAAATTCCAATTTTAACTCCTATTACTTCCAGTATTTTCAATATAAATTTTATAAGCCTTTAAAATATTTTTAACAAACTTATAATTCCAAATTTTTATATTTTACCCAATATCCAGTTACCACTTTAATAATTAATTAATTTAATAGGTCGTTATATTTTAAATTTTGAATTCTTTTTATTAAATAAAACAGCTTTTCATATTCAAAATCAAATTATAATTTAAATTAAATATTTAAATTCATTTTAAATATCGCAAATTAACTGTTGAAAAAGCCGGGTCCTTACATTTGGAATCGTCAGATGGAAGCATGAACACACAGGATTGAAGAAAATAGGAAAGTGACATGTTCGAACTAAACAACACACAAGAATTAAGTGCATGTCGACCTAGAATGTGTAAGGGTCAACCTATAGGTCGACCTAAGGCTTTGGGGGTCAACCCTAGGGTCGACCTGGCCTTGTTCTAGGTCGACCTGACCCATTTATATATATATTTTCTTTTAGTTTCTGTTTTCTTATTTATTTCGTATCTTCTTCAATTTCGCTCAGATTTTGACAAACTCTATATAGAAATTGACCAGGATATTACCACGGACACAATAGTGCAACTCCAGTGGCTCAATTCTGATAAATTCACAAACTTACTTTGTCATTTAATTAATTCGTTAATGAATTATTATAGCCTAAATTTGGGTTGTTACATTCTCCCTTCAGGATTTCGTCCCCGGAATCTCCAAAGATAGAACAATGAAATAAATATTTTCATCCAAATTCTACAACAGCATACTCAACTAACATCCATTACATCCATTGTCGCTAAGTTTTCTAATGCAATTTATGATATATGCAATAGTGTAATGTCAATGTCCCTAAGTAATGCAAAAATTAGGCGGTTTACTAGTTCAATTGACCTTCTTTTATGCAATCGTGTCTGTGCCATGTATCCAAATGAATGCAAAGTCTAATGACAACTGACACTTCTAGTGCTACAGTCATCATCCGAATGCAACAATCATATGCTAACCATCTATTTATAGCAACCACGGAAATAAAATAAAAATGCAAATGAGCACCCATCTATATGTGTGATATGCCGGAAATTTTAGCAATATCAATTTAATAATCTATATTTAAAATTAAATTGATTTGATAAAATTTTAATAAAATTTACTTGATTTGATAATCCAATTAAATAAATGTGTAATTGATGAATTTTATCTTTTAAAAGATAATAATTGTTTTCCTATTTATAATGTATGTATATATATTTATATATATATATTGTGAATAGATAAGTTTTTAGGTGAAGTTAAATTAACAAATTAAATCTTGTTTTCAAATTTTAATATTCATTTTGATAGTTTGAAGATTATATAATTGAAATACTTGAAGTAATTTTTTTAAATTGTATAATTGTATTTTAAACATAGTTTAAAATTTTAATAAGATAAACAAAGTTTATTTTATTTCTTTTTAAATATAGCTTAATAGTTATAATTTGGAACTATATAAGTAAATTTAAAATACCATTTAAACATTAAACATTATTTCTTTTAATTAAGATAAATAAGATAAGAAATTTATAATTTCTTTATAAATAATTTAAAATTGATAAATGAGTATTTTCTAATAATAATAAATGTATAAATGTAGATATGTTTTAAAAGACAAAATTATTATTGTCAAAATAAATATGTTAATATAAATTAGTTTTCAAATTGGATTTTAAATGTAAATAGCATTTGAATTTGAATTCATTTTGAAATTCAAATGAATAAACCTATATGAATCTTGTAAATAAGTTGTTTCACTTCATTTTCTTTAAAAAAAGAATGTATATACATTTACTAATGGAAATAACTTACACATATATAAATACAAATAAAGTGAAAGAGTTTTATTTACTTTTAAAATAAAATAAAAAGAAATACATTTCATTTATAAAACACATTAAGTAGTATAAAACAAATGTTAACATTTTAATCAACTAATGAGACATGTGTTATCATATAATATAAGTTTGTGACAAGTGTCTTTTATTTTGATTTTCTTTTATATTTTAATTAAATCATTTATAATTATTTAAAACATGTTTCCTTCATCTCTATCTTTTCTAAATCTTCATTTTTTTTTCAAAGTTAAGAAGAAAAAATTCTTACCCGAAACAAACTAGTTTCTAAACTCTTCAAAACCAGATTTTTCAAATGCAATGCAACCCTCCCTCAAAATCAAATCTGTAACATGTGTACTCTTCTTTCCAAAAATTAAAGAATGCAAGCATTCTCTCTTCCACCTGAATTTTTAAAACAACAGCAAGCTCTCAAATTTAATTGAAATCAAAAGCCTGCATGCCTTCTTTAAACAAGAGTTTTGATCAATACTCTCTGCATTCTTTTCAAAACTGCATGCAACTGCAGTTGCAATTCAAGCACTAAAAGTCCAAAATCAACAAGCAAAGCATGTGTTGCCTGCATGCAAGTGTTAACAGCAGGTTCAAAGTTAAAAAGGGCTGCATGCAAGTTAAATTCAAAAATAAAGAAAAGGGTGTGGATTGTTCAAGCCTGCATTTTCAAGTTTTTCAAAAAAACAAAAGCTCTGTTTCATAAAATCCCAGGTGAGTAGCTCTTTTTGAAATTTAAATATAAATGTTTGCTTAAATAGGTATGTTTGTGTACGCTATTTGGATTGCATGTTGATTTGTGTGTCTGTGCATATGATTTTGAATATATTGCTGAATATATGCATATAATGTTTGAATGTTTGTGACTGTGCTTCCTCTGATCCTTGTTTCAGGACCTGTTTCTAAAAAAATAAAGAATCCTCTTGCTTTAGTTAAAATATCTTGTTAAGGTTTACATTCTGTAATAATTATGTTAATTAGACCCTAGTTTAGTTTAGGAAACTTATTTAGTAAAATCAAATTGAGGAATGTCTCTAGAAAATTGTAAAGTTTCAGTGTATGATTAATAAACACGAAAACACAGACATTATAAATTTTAAATGCAGTATTGTAAACTGAAAACTTAAACAAAATAATGATTTTTAAAATTAAAATCATATTGTTTAGTTAGGATTTGGAACCGCAGTACCCATTTGAACTCAAATTGGGTTTTGGTCAATCCATGATGACCAAGTTAATTTGAGTGTTTGGGGTTTTTGGTGGAGGTAGAGTAGTGATCAGGGAGTGGGGCAAAAATGTCAGGAAGATGATAAGTGTGCGGTGGAGGCGAAGGGACGGTGACGAAGTCTATAAACCTAATTTTACCGGTCTGGTAAATTTTGATCATCTCGAAGTCAAGAATCGATCGAATGCAGTAATTTTTGGGGTAACGGGGGCTTGAGTGTTGAAGAAGAGGTGGACGGAGTTGAAACACCTCCGGTGACCGAAAGAGCAAGGATGAGGAAGGTTTTCGGTCTGGTGGATATTGACTGTTGTTTCCTGGTTCTGTTCGTGGTGTTTGAATTTCGATTTCGTGATGCTACTATGATTTTGATGGCCGTGGTGGGTTTTAGGGTTGGTCGTGGACTTGTTCGATGTGTTGGTGGAGGCCGGAGATGGCCAGAGCCACCGTGCATATGCACGGTGGGGGGTGGTGTATCAGGTGAAGTTTTTTTTTTGGGTTCGCTGTGTTTTGTACTCGAGTTATACTCGAGTGAATGCGAATTTTTGCTCGAAGTAGATAGGTTTGCGACTCGAAGCAAATAAAGGAGGAACTCGGGTTGCTTTCTGAAATTACAGGTTTTTGAAAACCTGTAGTTTTAATTTAGAGATTTGTTTTAAAATCTTAATGCAGGGTTTTGAAAACAGAATTTAAGCCAAATTTAAAATTTGAATTTTAAATGAGATTTGAATCCAGGTTTGAAATTTTAAATTTAAACTTTGAAACAAAATGTTAAAACAACTTCAAAGAGTTTAAATATTTTAATTTAGGATAAAGCTTAAAATTTAAGCAGAGATTCAAGTTTAAAACTAAAATCAAATTCCAATTTCAAACAATGGTTTGAAATTAAGGAGGTTTTAAGGCAAATTTAAATGTTTAAACAAAATTTGGTTGTTGAAACATATTACATATGATTTGTATTTTGAAATGAATTTGGGATTTAAATTTCTTATAACTTCTTTATAAAATAAAATAAAATCTTTAGTATAAAGTTTAAAAGATTTTAAAATGTTTTTAAAACTTTGTTTAAGTTAAGTTTGATTTCTTTCTAAATTTTAAATTTAAAATGTAATTTGAAAACAATTTTGAGTTAAATTGTTTTAAGTTACTTTATTAATAATAAAGTAATCATGAATAAGAAATGTTTTATTTTTAAAAGTAAATTTAAGATTTAATGATCTTTGTTTCATTAAATTAGTAAGGTAATTTAAATAATGTAATTAATTAAATTGTTTAATTAATTAAAGATTTGAAATAGATTAATTAAGGTTAATTAAATTAGTAATTAATTTAAGTTAATTACTTAAGAAAGGTAATTAATAATTTGTTAATAAGTTAATGAAGGTCATTAACTTGTGATTATTTATTAATTAATTAATGTAATTAATTTTGATAATTAATTGGATTAGTTAATTTAAATAATCAATTATGAAACTTAATTAAGTATGATTATTTTATGGAAATAATTAAAGTTATTAATTACTCATTGTAGTTAATTAATTTGTTAATTGGGTTAGTTTAAATTAATTAATTAACTTTAATTAATTTAGAAAAATCATTAATGAGTTGATAAGTAATCATTGACAAATAATTACTTAGGGAAGTAATTAAGAAAAATAAATTACTGGAAGTAATTAATTGAAGTATGGTATTTTGGAATTAATTACTTAGTGTAATTAATTTAAGCATTAACTGATTAAATAATATTGAAATGATTAAGTGATGTAATTAATTAAAGGTAATTAATTACAAATGATATTAATCAAGGATGATTAATCAATAGAATTTATTATTAAATATAATTAATTTAGGAGTGATTAAGAAAGTAATTAAGGTTAGTTAATTACTGAATATGTTTAATCAAAAGTGATTAATAATTGTGGTTTAATTAAGGTTAATTACTTAATGTAATTAGTTTAAAAAGTAATTAATTTAAATTTAATTAAGGATCATTAATTAATATAATTAATGATGTAATTAAGGATTAATTAATTTGGATTGATTAATCGATAATAAGTGATTAAGGAAGTAATTAATCAATGTAATGAATTAATTAATGAAGAATTTAAAGATTAATTACTGAATTTGGTTAAGGATAATTAATTTGTAAAATTAATTAAAGATAATTACTTGAATGTAATTAAGGGATAATTAATCAAGGGTGATTAATTAAGGTGATTAATTTGAGGATAATTATTTAATTGATTGGTAATCAATTAATGGTTAAGTAAGCAAGATTTAAAATGAGGAAGTAATTAATTTAATTCATTTTAAATTAATTAAAGAATAAGTAATTAATTTAATTCACTTTAAATTAATTAGAGATAGAAGTAATTAATTTAATTCATTTTAAATTAATTATAGATGGTGAGATTATAGATCTTTGCTTATAAATGGATGATATGGTTTGCCCTGAATGGTTTGAATCTCAGACATGAGATAAATAGTGTTGTGTGTTATGGATGCATTGGTTGCATTGTGATGATGATATGAGTTATCTATGGATGATGATAATGTAGATTATCAAGTTATGATGATAATATAGATTACTTGTTTATGATAACAATGATTATCTATTGTGATGATATGAATTATCTATCTATGTATATGGATAATTAGAATTGAATTGTTTTAAACTTAAAATAACTTGGACCTAAAAGACACGCTTTGGATTTCGATGAGACCGAGATCGGGTTTCCATATTTGGATATCCGAAAACCACATCGATTCCAATTAACGTTAGGTCGTGAATCTAAGTGGAGAAAGTGAAGACTCGAGGTGTAAGGGCTATACGTCAGCATAACTCTGTGGGTGATTCCGTAATGAGTTTGACGGAATAGTGCTTATAGATTCGAGATGGTGAATCAGAGTGCAAGGGCTATGGTCGTTGACTCTGAGGGTGATTCCAATAATGAGTGCAACGAGATAGTGCCTTCGGTTTCGTTCGAACCCGGAACGAACTTGTTTGGATTGAATGCTTTCAGAACATCGTTAGGTGGACGATGGGCATTCTAAGATTTGATGTCCTATAAAGGTAATCGTAGCCTCAAGCCTCATCAAACGGGAATGGCTAAAACAAGGGAGGTGCAGCAAGGCTTCGTGGGTAGCTCCCACTGGAGAGCAAGATTGATCCCTGTCTAGAGGTCCCTTTATATTCGGCTGTGTGGGGCAGTGGTTCGTGACAACTACCGGGGTTGTCTTGTTCGGAACTGTTCAGTAAGGAACAGGTCCGACCTTGTGGTGCAGGGGAGTGGGAGTACTCCTCGGTACGGTGATCTAGGCCACGTGCTGTGACGGGCGGTACCCCAGTAGCCCTGCCATTGTATGGAATCCACAATCCAATAAGTGCCAACGGTTTTGATTGTATTACCCACTTTTGCGGCTAGTAGTTGGAATTTAATGAATGTAACAATTTCGGCTATTTCATATTTATTTGAAAACCCTAGACACTATTATAATATCATTGGATTTCCTATCAAATGTTTTGGTTAGCGTAAGCTAAAAACTTTTCCATGTTTATGTGTGGGAAGTCTTACGTGATACCTTTCTTTTCAAAGGTTTTTGAAAATTAAGCAACTTTAACCTGTTACTCACCAGACCCATGTCTGACTGGGAGTTTATTTTTGTTTTCATAAACTCTTGGGTGCTCAAATTTTTACGAGTAGCCAAGGGATTCAGGTTAGGATTCGGGTTAGCTTTGACGAATATTGGAGGAGCAATGGAGCAGGAGGCTTCTGCGTTAGATATTAGTATTCCGCTGTGTGCTCTGTGATTGACTATGAGATTGTATTATATTGTAAATACTAGACAGGTGTTTATAACTGTCTAGTATGTGTTGTATTATCCGTGAACTCTAATAGTGGTTGTAAACTATGTAAATATATATGATTTTAATATAATTTATTCGTTCCGCTGTTTAGATTCTGATGTGTTGGTTCTTCTTCTTCTCTTTCTTTCTATTCTCTATCCCTTTCTTTCTTATTAGCGATGCGATTCCTGGAGAAAGGAAGTTGGATCGTTACAGTGGTATCAGAGCATTAGGTTGAGTGAATACCTAGGCTCTGGAGTGGTGTCTATCTTGAGAGAGCGTATTTGTAGTTTTGATATATATCTATATATATATTTATTATTTCTACCTATCTGTTGGGTTACCTGTTCGGGTTTTTCCCAATATAAGTTATAAAGATAGATAAGGTAGTGGTGTGTGTAACACGATTACTACCATTGGTTGGAGTTTGAATGTTTGAGGCTGGAAGTGTATTTGTCGAGACTGTAGACCTAATACCGTCTCGAGTGAGTTGTGCAGAGTGTAGAGATTTCATCGATCTCTGAAGGTAGCCTGTAAAGGTTCAGAGTTTATATTTAAAGATGGATAAGATGAGTTTGGGTCTGTCGTTTTGGCAGAAGAGTGTAATGGTATTTTGACACCTCAGGTAGTAGTAACTGCGTGATGAGATGCAGTGAATATGGATTATGTCCGAAGATGTTTTCTTTGGAACAAGATTTAGGAGTTATGTCTGTTTTGGTGATGTGGCTGAGTTCTGCTGGTTGTTTGTGTTTGGCTTTGAGGGACGAGTTTCTCGAAGGGCTTTAGATAAGAAAGTTTTGGCATTGGTGTCAGCAGTGCAACTTGGAGTGTCTTTGTTGGCAAAAATTGACTGGCTGAGTAGTATCTGAATGTAACGACCCGTATTTTACGTGTCGATATATCGTAGAATTTACAGGTCGTTAGTGTTATGTTATCCCTAGCCTAAGTCGTATGGGAGGTTAACTCGTGTGTTGTTTGGGTTGTAAGGAAGATATCTCGTGTATGCAACTTAGGCTTAGGTCGTGTGAGAGTAGGTCGAGTGGAGCGACCTATAGGTTTGGACGAGTTAGCGTGTTAGTGCTAACGAGTTAAGGCTTAAGGAATTGCGAGCTAACGTGTTAAGTGTTGAGTCGTGTTCGAGTTAATAGGGTTTTAAGTCGTTAACGAGTTATAAGAGTTAGTGAGTTAGTGTGCTACGACTTAGTGGTTTGGGATGAGTTAAGGGCTAGCGACTTAAGGTTTTGACCGACTTAGGGGCTAGCGAGTTAGTGTGTGAGCGAGTTAGGTGGAGCAGCGGCTTACGAGTTAAGTCGTTGGCAACTTAAGAAGTTAAGTCGCGGCATCGTGGATCTGCATTCATTTTAAGTCGCGCAGTTTTAGGACCGTTAGATCGTGTGTGCGACTTAGTTGCTCGCTGTGTCGTAAGTCGTAACTCGTTTACGAGTTAGCGGATCTGCGTTCTTTTTAGGTCATAGGGATTGTGAGCCGTTGGATCTTATAGGTTGTAGAGGGGCTTTGGAGTTAGGTCGTTAACGACCTAGTTAACCCGAGTTTTGGTTGAGTCGTTGGTATGAGTTAAGGCCTTAGGTCGCCTAAGAGTTAGGTCGGCACATGCTAAGTCGTTAGAGACTTAATGATAGGTCGTAACTCGTGTTGCCTGTTAGGTCGTAAGCCGTTGAGTCGTTAGGTCGTGAGTTGTGGGAATTTTGAGTCATGAGTCGTAACATGTTAGGTCGGCAACGACCTAAGACCGAGCGCGAGTTATGGACTGAGCGACCTAAGGGGGGGCGATTCAGCCTATAAATACGTGACCACTTGTGCACTTTTTGGCACCGGATTTTGAAGCAACGAAGTGCTGCCATTTTGAGAGCTCGACTACAACGTTTCTTCATCTCCTTTTCTCCATTCCAATCTAGTTCTAACATCCATCCAAGATTGAAGATTCAAGGGCCAAAGTTGAAGATCTTCATCCGTTCGAGTGAGATTTCATCGATTGAAGCGAGATTTTGCCGGATCAAGCTTGGGTATTTGCTATCCAGATCTGAAGTGGGTTTCTTTTGAAGTGTTTGGGTGATTCGGTGAGTGGTAGTTATCTCTCACGCGGACCCGAAGGAGTATATTGGATTGATGGCTTGTTTGAGTGTTAAAGTTAGAGATTTCATGCATTTTTCTTAGTTCCAAGACTAGATTCATTACTTTTGAAGATGTTTATCTATGCAAGTTCAATTAACAAGTTATAGAGACAAAACCCATGTTTTATATTTGATAGATCTATGCTAAAATCTATGATTTCATATATGTTAGACTTATGCTCATTTATTTATGAAATTGCCATTATAGTTGATATTGCTTGATTAGATCTTGTTTGGATGCTTGATTGTTTGGAAGTATGATTGATTTGATTGTCTCGAGTTAGCTTGTAGTTGATTTGGGACAAGATGATTGAAGATGATTCAAAAGCTAAGTGGAAAGGCTCTTGAATGGTGAAAGCTGCTGTGGCATATGAAGCGGATGATGAAGCTCATATGGATGGGTTCGAGGACTTTGCTATAGTTAGAGGAAGCAAAGTATGATGACGAAATGGACTTTGCCATGATATGTTAAGGCGAAGTGTGATGATGAGATGGACTTTGCTAAGATGCGTTGGAGCAAAGCATGATGTGGAAGCCTTGGTTTAATCCAGACGGGATCATCCCAAGCATGTTGATTACTCGATGATGCGGTTCGAGTTGGTGGATAATGGTGGCTCGAGAGGTGCTTGAGCTATGATGGGAATAGTCGTCGAGGTGGATGACTAGAAGGCTGAGATCTTATCGTTATTGAAGGTTCTAGCAAGCTCAAAGCAAGAGTACGTTGGGTAGATCCGTTATACCCAGGCGCGGGTCATGATTACGTGCTAGTACCCTGGGTAGATTCGTTATACCTAGGCACGGGTCACGAGGACGTGCGGAGTTATGTCTAGAACCGGGGTTGCCATTAGCCCTTGACGGATGTTTGAAAGATGAGTTGGTCATTCAATTAACGATAAAATCAAGGCAATGATAACAGTGATAGCCGGAGTCATGGATGTTTGGTTGTATCATCATTCGGTCTCAAGAGCGGTGTTTTCTAGGTGCTTATCTGATCTTGGTTTAGGCCTTGGGGGTTTGTATTTGGAAAACATCGACCTTGACTCGAGTGATTATTGCTTTACTTTAATTATCTGCTTTGTTATTCTTGCTTCTCCTTAGTGTGTGCCTGGGGGCTTTCACTGTAGAAAGAGGTGGAGTGGGATGATTTAGGTTCCTATTCCTTTTATCCCTTATGCTCTTTTGGTATGTTTGATAGTTGATTTACTGCTCACTAAGACTCTGTCTGACTCAAGGTTTTATGTCTCCTCTTATTACCTTGGGCTGTTCATCCATGTTTGGGATGGGCAGACTAGGAGACAGGTGGCAGGTGCTGATCTTAGTGGCTCACGCTTATGATGACGAAGACGAGCAGGAGGCTTTGCATATTATTTTCATATTCTATGTATTGGATATTCCGCTGTTTGTTGTTTACTCTGAGCGCTATGTAGTGAGGCTTCTTGTATTCATGATTCAGACCATGTATAAAGCTATTATGATTAGATGATAATATTCTGTTCTATGGGAGCTTCACTATATTATATTTCTCTATTTTATTTTATCCATGCGCTGTGAGTTTTACGATAGAGTCTGCGATGTTTATTCTACCCTTGACTATCGTCCATGGCTGCCTGGCACACTTTCAGCGCATTATTTCCTTGTTTTGGTGCGGGAGTCATGGGCGGTCGTCACATTTGGTATCAGAGCCTTGGTTAATCGATTTTAGCCAACGCTCGCTGACGTGACTACGTATGAGAGGCGTAATTGTATTTTGATGAATGATTACTATATATAATATAGTAGTTTAGAAGGATTTGAACTCCTTATGCAGTTGTTTCTCAAGGTGTTCTAAGTCATTCCTTTTTGTAGATATTAAGGATGAGTCGAAGAGGGAGACCAGCTGCAAGGGAAGGCCGTGCCGCTGAAGGAGTTGCTAATTATGGAGCTATGTTTGAAGCTATGATGACTTCTATCATGAGAAGGATACCAGCTCCAGGGCCATCTGTAGATGTTGGAGTTCAAGTTCAAGCTCCAAGATCGGTGGATTTTGCTAAGTTGTGTAAGGACTATACTGCTCTTGGAGGAAAGGTTTTCTTAGGGACGGAATCGACCATTGAAGTGCAGAGATGGATGGATGCTTGTAGGAGGATCTTTGGAGATTTAGGAATTGAGGATGCAACTAAGAGGAAGCTTGCATCGAGAAAGCTTCAAGGGAGAGCTGCTGATTGGTGGAATTCTATCACCATAGACACTCCAGAAGAAGAGATTACTTGGGAGCAATTCCAAGTTAGATTTGAAGCCAAGTTTATCTCTACAGCTCAGAAGTCTGCTTTGTTTAAAAAGTTTGTTGAGCTCAAGCAAGGTGGGAGATCGGTTCTTGAGTACGTTTCTGAGTTTGAGGCCTTGTCCAAGTATGCTCGGTCGTATATTGAATCTTCTTATCAGAAGAATGAGAAGTTTGTGACAGGCTTGGACAGTTATCTTGGAAGGCAGTTGGTGGATCATCTGGACGATCCATTTGAGAAGCTGATGGAGAAAGCTCTCAGGCACGAGAGTTTGTTTCCTAAGGAAGTATCTGTTGTTGCTGTGACCAAGGAGGAGTCTAAACCACAGCAGGGTGGAAACAAGAAGAGGAAGCAGCAACAGCAGAAGGGTAAGGATGGTCAGAAGAAGCTGAAGGGGGAAAAGACCAGCTATAATTGTCAGCAGAAGGGCCATCTCTCCAAGGATTGCAAGAATCCGAAGGTGTTGTTGAAGTGCTACAACTGTGATAAGCCGGGGCACATTAAGAAGAACTGTCCGGAACCGATAAAGGACAGGCAGGTTGTGCAAGCTTATGCTTTGGGGGCTGTCCCGTCATCTTCAAAAGCTCCTACTGCTGAAGAGAAGGGGAAGAGTGTGGTGGTTCAAGGTACTCTTTCTATTTGTGGTGTTCCAGTTAGAGTGTTGTTTGATACTGGAGCGTCGCATTCTTTTGTTTGTGATGATTTGGTAGGCCGGTTAGGTTTGAAACCGGATATTGTTGATAGGCCATTGGTAGTGACAAATCCAGTTGGGGGTTCGTCATGTCTGTGTATGATGTGCCGTAGTCTAGTTGTGTCGAGTCATGATTGCTCGTTTGTTTGTGATTGCTTTGTTCTGAACTTTGCGGGGTTCGGAATTATTTTGGGTATGGACTGGCTTAGGAAGTATGCGGCAAGGATTGATTGTGAGAGGCTGGAGGTGACAGTCGGGAATGTGGAAGGGCGAAAGGTTGTGATACGATGTAAGCATGAGGAAGGCGTCTTCATGAGCTTCATGTATTCGCTGGTTGTTCCACGGGATGGACTGTCGTCGGTGCCAATCGTGAATGGATTCGAGGATGTCTTTGACGAGGTCAAAGGGTTACCGCCGCATAGAGAGATCGAGTTTCGTATTGATCTAGTTGAGGGAGCCAGACCCGTTGTGATGCCTCTTAGGCGGATGGCGCCTAGGGAACAGCAAGAGTTGAAGGTGCAAGTTGATGACCTTTTACGGAAAGGATTCATTCGGCGTAGTGTGTCCGAATGGGGTGCACCAGTTGTGTTCGCAACCAAAGCGGATGGATCGTTGAGGTTGTGTGTTGATTATCGTGAGCTGAATAAGGTGACTAAGAAGAACAAGTATCCATTGCCGAGAATAGATGACTTGTTTGATCAGCTTCACGAGGCTAAGGTGTTTTCTCAGATGGATTTGGAAACGGGATTTCACCAGTTAAGGGTGGCGAAGGATAGTGTGCTGAAGACTGCTTTCACGACACCATCCGGTTTTTATGAATGGCTGGTAATGCCGTTTGGATTGACTAACGCACCAGCATATTTTGTGGATCTTATGAATAGAGTGTTCAGAGATCAGTTGAATAAGTTTGTGCTTGTGTTCGTGGATGATATTCAGATTTACTCCAGAACTGAAGAAGAGCACAAGACGCACTTGAGGATTGTTTTGGAAATCTTGCGGAAACATCAGCTGAAGGCTAAGTTTTCGAAGTGTCACTTCTGGAAGAGTGAAGTGAGATTCTTAGGCCATGTTATCTCTGGAAATGGGATAGCAGTTGATCCCGCTAAGGTGGCAGCAATCCAGGATTGGGTTGGACCTAAGAATGCATCTGATGTGAGAAGTTTTCTTGGATTAGCAGGATATTATCGTCGGTTTATCAAAGACTTTTCCAAGATAGCTGCACCATTGACAGGATTGACGAAGAAGAACCAAGTGTTCAGTTGGGACGCTAAGTGTGAACAAGCTTTCGTAATCCTGAAAAAGCGACTGACAAGTGCTCCTGTTTTGACCATTCCTAGTGGGAATGATGAGATGGTGGTTTACACTGATGCATGTGGTACTGGACTTGGAGCAGTGCTAATGCAGAAAGATAAAGTTGTTGCGTATGCTAGTCGACAACTGAAGCCGCATGAAAGGAATTATCCGACACATGATTTGGAGTTAGCGGCGATTGTATTTGCTTTGAAGATGTGGAGACATTATCTTTTGGGAGTTCGATTCGAGTTGTTTACGGATCATAAGTCGTTGAAGTATCTGTTTTCCCAAAAGGATTTGAATCTTCGACAGCAACGGTGGCTAGAGTTCTTAGCATCGTATGATTTTGGTATAGCTTATACTCCGGGAAAAGGGAACGCAGTAGCTGATGCATTGAGTCGAAGACATGCAGGATTGGGAGCCATGTTTTCGGAATGGAAGAGTCTCGAGTATTTGGCTCGATTTGAGTTCAGGCCTAGATGTGAATTGGAACCTGAAATGTTGGCAAACTTATCGATAAGACCTACTCTTGTGGAAAGGATTGGCGAGAGCCAAAAGCGAGACGATAAGCTTGTCAAGATTATCCGTGACTTGGAATTTGGATTGGAACTAGGGAAGGATAAAGGATTCGAAGTCGATCGAGAGGGTTGGCTTCGGAAGCAAGGACGACTAGTTGTTCCCGATGTAGATGGATTGAGAGATGAAGTTCTTAGAGAAAGTCATCACTCGAAGTTGACAATTCATCCAGGTGGAAATAAGATGTATCGGGATATGAAGAGAACCTATTATTGGGAAGGCATGAAGAAGGATGTTGGAAATTTTATTTCCAAGTGTATGAACTGCCAGTTAGTGAAAGCTGAGCAGAAAAAGCCCAGTGGATTACTTCAGCCATTAGAAGTTCCTACATGGAAGTGGGAGCAGATATCGATGGATTTTATCGATGGTCTACCTAGAACCAAAGCAGGGAATGAGGGGATTTGTGTCATAGTAGATCGTTTGACCAAGAGTGCAAGATTCATTCCTGTTCGATCGACTAGGACTGCATCGAAGTTGGCTGAGTTGTATGTTAAGTGGATAGTTCGATTCCATGGTGTTCCGAAGAATATAGTGAGCGACCGAGATCCTTTGTTCACTAGTGGATTTTGGAAGAGCTTCCAGGAAGTTTTGGGAACTAAGTTGTGTTTGAGTACAGCTTATCATCCCCAAACAGATGGTCAGACTGAGAGAGTCAACCGAGTTTTGGAAGATCTTCTCAGAGCTTGTGTTTTGGATTTCGGAGGATCGTGGGAAGATCATCTTCATTTGGTGGAGTTTGCGTACAATAACAGTTACCAGTCAAGCATTGGTATGGCACCGTATGAAGCGCTGTATGGAAGACCGTGTAACTCTCCGACATGTTGGTTGGAAACTGGAGAAAAGCTGATACTTGGGCCAGAGATGATTCGACAGACTTCAGATTGTATAGGGATCATTCGGCAACGAATGAAGGCAGCCCAAGATCGTCAGAAAAGTTATGCCGATAAGCGTCGTAAAGATTTGGAGTTCGACGTAGGTGATATGGTTTTTGTGAAGATTTCTCCTCTGAAGAATGTTATTCGATTCGGGAAGAAAGGAAAGTTGACCCCAAGGTTTGTTGGACTATTCCAGATCATCGAGCGAATTGGAAAACTCGCTTATAGATTGGAGTTACCGGAAAAGATGTCGGGTGTGCACAATGTTTTTCATGTATCATATCTACGAAAGTATGTGCACGACTTGAATACAGTGGTTTCTGCCGATAGCTGTGAAGATTTGGAGGTTGATCCAGTGATTACGAGACCTCGTAAGCCGCTCCGTGTTGTTGAAACCGATACGAAACAGCTTAGGAGGAAGACGATTACGTTGCTTAAGATACAATGGAGTGATGATGTTAACGACTGTACGTGGGAGGAGGAAGAGAGGATGAAGGCAGCTCATCCTGAACTCTTCAAGGTATGGCCCTAAGGTGTCGTGACATCTCATGAATTTGTAACTTGATTCTGATCTTAGAATTCTGCATGCTAGGTTAGAAATTGGATGCATGATTTGTTGATTTCTATGGATGGTAGGCATGCAGAATAGCTTTGATTGCTGTTGTTTGTTTGGAATTTCGGGGGCGAAATTCCTAAGGGGGAGAGAATGTAACGACCCGTATTTTACGTGTCGATATATCGTAGAATTTACAGGTCGTTAGTGTTATGTTATCCCTAGCCTAAGTCGTATGGGAGGTTAACTCGTGTGTTGTTTGGGTTGTAAGGAAGATATCTCGTGTAGGCAACTTAGGCTTAGGTTGTGTGAGAGTAGGTCGAGTGGAGCGACCTATAGGTTTGGACGAGTTAGCGTGTTAGTGCTAACGAGTTAAGGCTTAAGGAATTGCGAGCTAACGTGTTAAGTGTTGAGTCGTGTTCGAGTTAATAGGGTTTTAAGTCGTTAACGAGTTATAAGAGTTAGTGAGCTAGTGTGCTACGACTTAGTGGTTTGGGATGAGTTAAGGGCTAGCGACTTAAGGTTTTGACCGACTTAGGGGCTAGCGAGTTAGGTGGAGCAGCGGCTTACGAGTTAAGTCGTTGGCAACTTAAGAAGTTAAGTCGCGGCATCGTGGATCTGCATTCATTTTAAGTCGCGCAGTTTTAGGACCGTTAGATCGTGTGTGCGACTTAGTTGCTCGCTGTGTCGTAAGTCGTAACTCGTTTACGAGTTAGCGGATCTGCGTTCTTTTTAGGTCATAGGGATTGTGAGCCGTTGGATCTTATAGGTTGTGACGGGCTTTGGAGTTAGGTCGTTAACGACCTAGTTAACCCGAGTTTCGGTTGAGTCGTTGGTATGAGTTAAGGCCTTAGGTCGCCTAAGAGTTAGGTCGGCACATGCTAAGTCGTTAGCGACTTAATGATAGGTCGTAACTCGTGTTGCCTGTTAGGTCCTAAGCCGTTGAGTCGTTAGGTCGTGAGTTGTGGGAATTTTGGGTCATGAGTCGTAACATGTTAGGTCGGCAACGACCTAAGACCGAGCGCGAGTTATGGACTGAGCGACCTAAGGGGGGGCGATTCAGCCTATAAATACGTGACCACTTGTGCACTTTTTGGCACCGGATTTTGAAGCAACGAAGTGCTGCCATTTTGAGAGCTCGACTACAACATTTCTTCATCTCCTTTTCTCCATTCCAATCTAGTTCTAACATCCATCCAAGATCGAAGATTCAAGGGCCAAAGTTGAAGATCTTCATCCGTTCGAGTGAGATTTCATCGATTGAAGCGAGATTTTGCCGGATCAAGCTTGGGTATTTGCTATCCAGATCTGAAGTGGGTTTCTTTTGAAGTGTTTGGGTGATTCGGTGAGTGGTAGTTATCTCTCACGCGGACCCGAAGGAGTATATTGGATTGATGGCTTGTTTGAGTGTTAAAGTTAGAGATTTCATGCATTTTTCTTAGTTCCAAGACTAGATTCATTACTTTTGAAGATGTTTATCTATGCAAGTTCAATTAACAAGTTATAGAGACAAAACCCATGTTTTATATTTGATAGATCTATGCTAAAATCTATGATTTCATATATGTTAGACTTATGCTCATTTATTTATGAAATTGCCATTATAGTTGATATTGCTTGATTAGATCTTGTTTGGATGCTTGATTGTTTGGAAGTGTGATTGATTTGATTGTCTCGAGTTAGCTTGTAGTTGATTTGGGACAAGATGGTTGAAGATGATTCAAAAGCTAAGTGGAAAGGCTCTTGAATGGTGAAAGCTGCTGTGGCATATGAAGCGGATGATGAAGCTCATATGGATGGGTTCGAGGACTTTGCTATAGTTAGAGGAAGCAAAGTATGATGACGAAATGGACTTTGCCATGATATGTTAAGGCGAAGTATGATGATGAGATGGACTTTGCTAAGATGCGTTGGAGCAAAGCATGATGTGGAAGCCTTGGTTTAATCCAGACGGGATCATCCCAAGCATGTTGATTACTCGATGATGCGGTTCGAGTTGGTGGATAATGGTGGCTCGAGAGGTGCTTGAGCTATGATGGGAATAGTCATCGAGGAGGATGACTAGAAGGCTGAGATCTTATCGTTATTGAAGGTTCTAGCAAGCTCAAAGCAAGAGTACGTTGGGTAGATCCGTTATACCCAGGCGCGGGTCATGATGACGTGCTAGTACCCTGGGTAGATTCGTTATACCTAGGCACGGGTCACGAGGACGTGCGGAGTTATGTCTAGAACCGGGGTTGCCATTAGCCCTTGACGGATGTTTGAAAGATGAGTTGGTCATTCAATTAACGATAAAATCAAGGCAATGATAACAGTGATAGCCGGAGTCATGGACGTTTGGTTGTATCATCATTCGGTCTCAAGAGCTGTGTTTTCTAGGTGCTTATCTGATCTTGGTTTAGGCCTTGGGGGTTTGTATTTGGAAAACATCGACCTTGACTCGAGTGATTATTGCTTTACTTTAATTATCTGCTTTGCTATTCTTGCTTCTCCTTAGTGTGTGCCTGGGGGCTTTCACTGTAGAAAGAGGTGGAGTGGGATGATTTAGGTTCCTATTCCTTTTATCCCTTATGCTCTTTTGGTATGTTTGATAGTTGATTTACTGCTCACTAAGACTCTGTCTGACTCAAGGTTTTATGTCTCCTCTTATTACCTTGGGCTGTTCATCCATGTTTGGGATGGGCAGACTAGGTGACAAGTGACAGGTGCTGATCTTAGTGGCTCACGCTTATGATGACGAAGACGAGCAGGAGGCTTTGCATATTACTTTCATATTCTATGTATTGGATATTCCGCTGTTTGTTGTTTACTCTGAGCGCTATGTAGTGAGGCTTCTTGTATTCATGATTCAGACCATGTATAAAGCTATTATGATTAGATGATAATATTCTGTTCTATGGGAGCTTCACTATATTATATTTCTCTATTGTATTTTATCCATGCGCTGTGAGTTTTACGATAGAGTCTGCGATGTTTATTCTACCCTTGACTATCGTCCATGGCTGCCTGGCACACTTTCAGCGCATTATTTCCTTGTTTTGGTGCGGGAGTCATGGGCGGTCGTCACACTGAAGGTGGAGTTCAGAAGCAGTAGAGTGGACCCAATACTTTATTGGATTGGCTAATTAAGAGCAAGATGTTCTGTTTGGTAAAGAGAGAACAGTTTTCTTTGGAATTGGTCTATATTGATCGCAAAAGTGACTTGCGATAGGTTGAATGTTCTTTTGAGGTATTGAAGAATTTTTGGTTGTCTTCTGAGAAGTCAGAGGTTTGTCCACTTCTGAAGATTGAGTTTTCTTAGATATGTTGAGCCATATTTCTGGAAAGTGATGTCCATTTTGTGCTCATATTCTTCATTAGCAATATCTTCTGTGCAAGTTCAGAGTTGTGCAGCGGAAGCAGTTTGGGAATGCTTCTGTTTTGTCTTTTCTGGATAGAAGAGTGAGTTTGTTCTTCTGAGGTTTGCAGAGTAGAATTGGTGGACTTAGTCTTGGTTGAGCTTGAGAAGATCGTTGTGTTGGGAAGTTTTTGGTCTAGGTTGATTTTAGAGGAATCAGCAAGAGTTGAGCTGATCAGGTTGGATGTAGACAGCCCAGGATCGTCAGAAGAGTTTTGGAAATAAGAGACGAAGGAATTTGGATTCCCAAGTCGGAGATTTGTTTTGGATCTCTTCTGTGTTTTAGTTGTATTGGAGTTTGTTTTTCAAGAGTTGAATTGCCAGTTTGGATAATTGGATTTATGAGTTTCACGTATCTCTGAGGGAGTACGTGTATGAGTTATCTCTCGAAATGGAACCAGCTATTCAAGAAGGTTTAGTGGTTGAGTCAGACTCGTTTGTAGTCTGATATCTTTTCTAGTTCTGTAGATCTAGATGAGTAGAAGCTCTGTAGCTTCGTAGTTTAGATTGTTTGGATTCTGTAGGGCGAGTATCCCGGTATATATATATATACTTGGGGAAACTCGTGAGGATTCATCCAGAATTTATCTGGATAATTAAATTTGTTTGATTAGATAAATTGGTTGCTATGGTTGTTAGCATATGATTGATGTATGTTTGTGATTTAAAATTTTAAATTTTAAATGGGTTATTAAATTATCTTTGCTTTTAAATTTCGGGGACGAAATTCTTTTAAGGGGGGAGGAATGTGATATCCCGGAAATTTTAGCAATATCAATTTAATAATCTATATTTAAAATTAAATTGATTTGATAAAATTTTAATAAAATTTACTTGATTTGATAATCCAATTAAATAAATGTGTAACTGATGAATTTTATCTTTTAAAAGATAATAATTGTTTTCCTATTTATAATGTATGTATGTGTGTGTGTGTGTGTGTGTGTGTGTGTGTATTATGAATAGATAAGTTTTGAGGTGAAGTTAAATTAACAAATTAAATCTTGTTTTCAAATTTTAATATTCATTTTGATAGTTTGAAGATTATTATTTTATTTAATAAATGACTAATTGTTTAAAATACTTAAAGTAATTGTTTTAAATTTTATAATTGTATTTTAAACATAGTTTAAAATTTTAATAAGATAAACAAAAGTTTATTTTATTTCTTTTTAAATATAGCTTAATAATTATAATTTGGAACTATATAAGTAAATTTAAAATACCATTTAAACATTAAACATTAATTCTTTTAATTAGGATAAATAAGATAAGAAATTTATAATTTCTTTATAAATAATTTAAAATTGATAAATGAGTATTTTCTAATAATAATAAATGTATAAATGTAGATATGTTTTAAAAGACAAAATTATTATTGTAAAAATAAATATGTTAATATAAATTAGTTTTAAAATTGGATTTTAAATGTAAATAGCATTTGAATTTGAATTCATTTTGAAATTCAAATGAATAAACCTATATGAATCTTGTAAATAAGTTGTTTCACTTCATTTTCTTTAAAAAAAGAATGTATATACATTTACTCATTGAAATAACTTACACATATATAAATACAAATAAAGTGAAAGAGTTTTTTTTACTTTTAAAATAAAATAAAAAGAAATACATTTCATTTATAAAACACATTAAGTAGTATAAAACAAATGTTAACATTTCAATCAACTAATGAGACATGTGTTATCATATAATATAAGTTTGTGACAAGTGTCTTTTATTTTGATTTTCTTTTACATTTTAATTAAATCATTTATACTTATTTAAACCATGTTTCCTTCATCTCTATTCTTTTCTAAATCTTCATTTTTTTTTCAAAGTTAAGAAGAAAAAATTCTTAGCCGAAACAAACTAGTTTCTAAACTCTTCAAAACCAGATTTTTCAAATGCAATGCAACCCTCCCTCAAAATCAAATCTGTAACATGTGTACTCTTCTTTCCAAAAATTAAAGAATGCAAGCATTCTCTCTTCCACCTGAATTTTTAAAACAACAACAAGCTCTCAAATTTAATTGAAATCAAAAGCCTGCGTGCCTTCTTTAAACAAGAGTTTTGATCAATACTCTCTGCATTCTTTTCAAAACTGCATGCAACTGCAGTTGCAATTCAAGCACTAAAAGTCCAAAATCAACAAGCAAAGCATGTGTTGCCTGCATGCAAGTGTTAACAGCAGGTTCAAAGTTAAAAAGGGCTGCATGCAAGTTAAATTCAAAAATAAAGAAAAGGGTCTGGATTGTTCAAGCCTGCATTTTCAAGTTTTTCAAAAAAACAAAAGCTCTGTTTCATAAAATCCCACGTGAGTAGCTCTTTTTGAAATTTAAATATAAATGGTTGCTTAAATAGGTATGTTTTTGTATGCTATTTGGATTGCATGTTGATTTGTGTGTCTGTGCATATGATTTTGAATATATTGCTTAATATATGCATATAATGTTTGAATGTTTGTGACTGTGCTTCCTCTGATCCTTGTTTCAGGACCTGTTTCTAAAAAAAAAGAATCCTCTTGCTTTAGTTAAAATATCTTGTTAAGGTTTAGATTCTGTAATAATTATGTTAATTAGACCCTAGTTTAGTTTAGGAAACTTATTAAGTAAAATCAAATTGAGGAATGTCTCTGGAAAATTGTAAAGTTTCAGTGTATGATTAATAAACATGAAAACACGGACATTGTAAATTTTAAATGCAGTATTGTAAACTGAAAACTTAAACAAAATAATAATTTTTAAAATTAAAATCATATTGTTTAGTTAGGGTTTGGAACTGCAGTACCCATTTGAACTCAAATTGGGTTTTGGTCAGTCCATGATGACCAAGTTAATTTGAGTGTTTGGGGTTTTTGGTGGAGGTAGAGTAGTGATCAGGGAGTGGGGCAAAAATATCACGAAGATGATAAGTGTGCGGTGGAGGCGAAGGGAGGGTGGCGAAGTCTATAAACCTAATTTTACTGGTCTGATAAATTTTGATCATCTCGAAGTCAAGAGTCGATCGAGTGCAGTAATTTTTGGGGTAATGGGGGCTTGAGTGTTGAAGAAGAGGTGGACGGAGTTGAAACACCTCCGGTGACCGGAAGAGCAAGGATGAGGAAGGTTTTCGGTCTGGTGGATATTGACTGTTGTTTCCTGATTCTGTTCGTGGTGTTCGAATTTCGATTTCGTGATGCTAGTATGATTTTGATGGCCGTGGTGGGTTTTTGGGTTGGTCCTGGACTTGTTCGATGTGTTGGTGGAGGCCGGAGATGGCCAGAGCCACTGTGCATATGCACGGTGGGGGGTGGTGTATCAGGTGAAGTTATTTTTTTGGGTTCGCTGTGTTTTGTACTCGAGTTATACTCGAGTGAATGCGAATTTTTGCTCGAAGTAGATAGGTTTGCGACTCGAAGCAAATAAAGGGGGAACTCGAGTTGCTTTTTGAAATTACAGGTTTTTGAAAACCTGTAGTTTTAATTTAGAGATTTGTATTAAAATCTTAATACAGGATTTTGAAAACAGAATTTATGCCAAATTAAAAATTTGAATTTTAAATGAGATTTGAATCCAGGTTTGAAATTTTAAATTTAAACTTTGAAACAAAATGTTAAAACAACTTCAAAGAGTTTAAATATTTTAAGGATAAAGCTTAAAATTTAAGCAGAGATTCGAACATGAGTTTAAAACTAAAATCAAATTCCAATTTCAAACAATGGTTTGAAATTAAGGAGGTTTTAAGGCAATTTAAATGTTTAAACAAAATTTGGTTGTTGAAACATATTTAAATATGATTTGTATTTTGAAATGAATTTGGGATTTAAATTTCTTATAACTTCTTTATAAAATAAAAAAAAATCTTTAGTATAAAGTTTAAAAGATTTTAAAATGTTTTTAAAACTTTGTTTAAGTTAAGTTTGATGTCTTTTTAAATTTTAAATTTAAAATGTAATTTGAAAACAATTTTGAGTTAAATTGTTTTAAGTTACTTTATTAATAATAAAGTAATCATGAATAAGAAATGTTTTTTTTTTTGAAAGTAAATTTAAGATTTAATTATCTTTGTTTCATTAAATTAGTAAGGTAATTAAAATAGTGTAATTAATTAAATTGTTTAATTAATTAAAGATTTGAAATAAATTAATTAAGGTTAATTAAATTAGTAATTAATTTAAGTTAATTACTTAAGGACGGTAATTAATAATTTGTTAATAAGTTAATGAAGGTCATTAACTTTGATTATTTATTAATTAATTAATGTAATTAAATTTGATAATTAATTGGATTAGCTAATTTAAATAATCAATTATGAAACTTAATTAAGCATGATTATTTTATGGAAATAATTAAAGTTATTAATTACTCATTGTAATTAATTAATTTGTTAATTGGGTTAGTTTAAATTAATTAATTAACTTTAATTAATTTAGAAAAATCATTAAATGAGTTGATAAGTAATCATTGAGAAATAATTACTTAGGGAAGTAATTAAGAAAAATAAATTACTGGAAGTAATTAATTGAAGTATGGTGTTTTGGAATTAATTACTTATTGTAATTAATTTAAGCATTAACTGATCAAGTCATGTTGAAATGATTAAGTGATGTAATTAATTAAAGGTAATTAACTACAAATGAGATTAATCAAGAATGATTAATCAATAGAATTTATTATTAAATATAATTAATTTAGGAGTGATTAAGAAAGTAATTAAGGTTAGTTAATTACCGAATATGATTAATCAAAAGTGATTAATAATTGTGGTTTAATTAAGGTTAATTACTTAATGTAATTAATTTAAAACTAATTAATTTAAATTTAATTAAGGATCATTAATTAATATGATTAATGATGTAATTAAGCATTAATTAATTTGGATTAATTAATCAATAATAAGTGATTAAGGAAGTAATTAATCAATGTAATTAATTAATTTATGAAGAATTTAAAGATTAATTGCTGAATTTGGATAAGGATAATTAATTTATAAAATTAATTGTAGATAATTACTTGAATGTAATTGTGACGACCCAGAATTTTTGAGCAATTGAAATTGGAATATTTAATTGATTTTAAATATTTCAAAGTCAATTTAAACTCGAATTCAAATATCACCAATTATTTGATAGTTAAATTTTTAAATTAAATAAGTTGAAGTTGGGTAAAATGTTGAATCTAGAGTTTTAAAACCTGTTAAAAATAATTTGAAGGTTTGTAAAACTTATATTAATAACACTGGAAATAATAGAAGTTGTAAAATTGAAATTATCAGTGGTTTGTTCAGTTTGAAATTTTATATCGTTTAAATTGAATTTAAAAATAGCCTTCCGAGGCACAGTCTCGGAATTCGACGAAAACAGTCCCATGGGATCCGTAATATTGAATTATTATCGGATTTCAAATTTCGTATTGATCGGAGTTGTTGTGTGAGCGTACGATAAGTAAACGCGTTGAAAATTAAATAAAACTTTAGTTGATCAAATTAATATCATCGGTGCGTTCTTAAACACGCTTTCTTTTTATTTTATTTTATTCTCGGCCGAAATTCCTTCTCAATCAACTGCCTTTCCTTCTTATCGCGGTCTCCTCTCGTACATAACAACAATGATCGTGTCTCTTTTCCCCCTTTTATATTTACAGCCGAGCCTCCATGTTTTTGAAATCAAAAAAAAAATAAAAAAAAATCTGTCCCCTTCTCTTCAAATAAAAATCAAGGTCAAGATAACATGGCTGCCCTCGTTTCCTAATATAATTCGAACAATCAATGGCGGTCGCCTTCATTTTCAATCGCGTGTCCTCCCTCTTCAGTTTTCTGAAGCAAGAATCGATATTACCTCGATTCGAGGAGGTAAGAGGAGGGAATCGATTCGACCATCATGCCTTGTCAAGCTCGAGAGTCGCGGAAGCTCAGTGGATTCACGATGGTAGCAGATTTTCGAGCAAGCCATGCCTGAAACAGCGAGCATGTTTGGACGCGATTCAATTGAATCGACATCGCGAGTTCGATGGGGGGTCGAGGGTTGCTCACAATCGTTGAGGAAAGGGAAGCGTGACTGTGGGTAGTTATCGACATCAACGATGCCGTGTTGTTGCCAAGTGAAGCTGCGATCGAGTTGATTTCTGGTAATCTATTGTTCTTGGATAATTTTTGCTTAGTTATGATACTTGTACTCTGTAGGATTAGATGTTTGAATCAATAAAATTAAAATAAAGGGTAAACATTTCACAGAAAAGAAATTCTGTTTTACAGATTTACACACAGATATATATATATATATATATATATATATATGCATAAAAAGAAAAGAAGAAGGGTTTACTATAAACAAACTACTGTTTTGTTATTTGCAAAGGAGAATAATAATATAACAATAGGTTTATAAAACAGTGATATAGATATACTGTTGTTGTAAAGGAAAAAATTATCCTCGATTTAGAGATCTATATTTGTAAATATATGTTTATACAGTGAAGTAAATTATTGCTGATATTTACTGAAACAGGAAAATAATTTTTATAAGGTTTGAACAAAAAGGGGTAAATAGAAATAAACCTGTATGTGCACATTTTAATTTACTAGATGGTTTTAAAAATGTATTATAAGTAATTAACTTGTTAAATAAACAGATTAATTGATTGTAGTTACTAAAAATAAATTTATTTAAGGAAATTTGTTAAAACGAGAACTTTAAAATAAAAAAACAAAAAAAACCACTAGTTAGTTAAATTAAACTAAACTGTAAATCACAAATTAATTGTTCGATTAATTTAAATATTAATAAATTATATAAATTGTTTATTTAAGGTCAAACACCTGGAAATCCAAGGCAATATGGAAGTGGATTGCAAAACAAAGCAAATGTGAGTTAATCTCACTCGGTTTAAATTTAAATTTAAATGATTAAATTTAAAATAATTGTTTGAATGGTTGAAATTGATTGATTGATGTGCTATAGTATGATATATTCTGGAATTGGCATATTATGTGATGCTAACGTCTCTGGATGCAGGGAAAACAGGTTGGAGGGATCCAACTGGACCCCTCAATATTTATTTAAATTATTTAATACCCTCTGTTGTGATTTATTTGATATCCTATGATGATCTTTATTGGTATATTGAATGCTATGGTTCGATTGGATATAATTGGGTATGATGAATTACCAAAAATATATAAATTCGATTTTTGTAAGATAATAAAAGAAGTGAAATTGTAAGTAAAATAATTATAGAAATTTGAATAAATTTTTAAATGAATTGGAAAGAAATAAAGTGACTTAAAAATTCTAGTAAATAAATCATGAGTATAGAAAGGAAATTTGAATAAACAAAGAGCTAATGAATTTTAATCTTCAGTGATATTAATTAAAAGAATAAAACATTTATTTAAAATTTAAGATTTAAATTATTAATAGGAATAATGAAGAAGTTGGGAAAAACTGAAATCCGTATATTTCACTTAAAAAGGTTTAAAAACAAACGGGAAATAATAACATTAATAATAAGTCCATAATTAATGAATGTTAAAATGAATTAAGAAAGTAAAGAAATTCATTTCAAATAAAGTATATTGAAAATCAATTTGGGAAAATTGATTTAAGTGATTGAAGTTGGAATTTTCTCCGGATAGCCAAGTACATGTTTTTAAAAAGTAAATTTTTAAATATAAATTAAAAGATTAAAAGTTGTTTTTAAAGAAAGCAAGTTTTGTAAAATTTATTATTTCTAATATTTAAAGTCTCAAGTAAGATTTTCTTTTAATCTATTTTAGTAATAATTATTAAGAAGTAACTTAGTATTTTGTTTTTTAAAAGAAGAAATCTAGTTTTATATTTACTAAGTAACTTTATTTTCAAATATTCACATAGTATGTATTTTTGACAAATTATTGAAGTAGCTTTAATTTAAATGTTTTATAAGTATATATTTTAAAGTACAGTGTTTAAAATTATTTTAAAAATCTAGTTTTGTGCTTGGTGTTAACCCAGTTTCCTCTACGAGTTAAGGAGTCTACGAGATAAGGTCTATGACTTAAGGCCTCTACGGGTTAAAGAGGCTACGAGATAAGGTCTACGACTTAAGGCCTCTACGGGTTAAAGAGCCTACGAGATAAGGTCTACGACTTAAGGCCTCTACGGGTTAAAGAGTCTACGAGATAAGGTCTACGACTTAAGGCCTCTACGGGTTAAAGAGTCTACGAGATAAGGTCTACGACTTAAGGCCTTCACAACCTAAGAACATTACGGCCTGACGACCTAAGGTCTGCACAATCTTACTAGTTAAGGATGGCACGACTTAAGGAAGTTTACGACTTAAGAAATTACAACCTAAATGACCCAAGGGAGTAACGGCCCAACAACCTAAAGGGACTATGACTTAACGACTCAAGGAACGAGGAGTTAAAACGACTACACCTAAGTCGTGACGGACTTACGACCTTTGCTAGGTCGTTCACGACCTAAGGCTACAGAGGCAAATTCAATACCGCATCATGACTCGTTAACTCCAGTTAAGCCACAAGCCGAGAATCAGTTTAGGTCGGTCACGACCTACGACATATGGTAAGTCGTACACGACTTAAGACTACGAAGTTAAGGTTCAATGCCGCATCGCTTATGAGAGGACTGGTTGACTCATTTGCGACTTAGGACTTGTGATATATCTAGGGTTCAGCAAGGATGCCTTTAAGAAGTCTCGACCCAGCATTTAAGTGACAACTGACCCACGACTTAGTTTAAGTCGTCCACGACCCAACTTAGGCCGGTTACGACTTAGGACTTGGTAATGTTTCCTGCCTAGAATTGCCTATAAATACGACCCTAGCTCCAACTAGAGGGGGACTTTTGGCTCATTTCCTTCAAACGCCGTTACTCTGCTGCATTCCAAACCAATCCAATTCAACACTTGAAGCTCTCAAGACATTAAGAACGCTACAAACAACTTCAAGAAGAGATCACATACATCTAACATGGATTCGAAAACTCTCATCTTCATCGAAGTTTAAGCTACTTGTTCTAAGTCTCTTGTAATTCAAAGTGTATTGTATTTGGGAAGAATTGTATCAGCTTGTAATGAGATTATTAACAAAAGTACTTAAAGTGGACGTAGGCTATACCCTAAAGCCGAACCACTATAAAATTGTTGTTGTTTACCGCTTTTCTGCTATTATCTTCTTGTAATATGTTCCCGAGTCGTCGGGTGGTGCTTTCACAACTACAACTCATACAACGGGGTGTTAGCGTTCAAATTTAAGCGTTAACATTTTTGGTGCTTTCACTGAGAACTCGAACTCAGGCAAGTTATCATCATTGCTTCACAGAGGTTTGTAGAGAGAATTTCCCTGAAAACCAGAAGTCTATCCGAGATAATGGCTCCTGGAAGGAAGAGTAGATCTGTCAGATCTGGGAATATTCAAGAGGGAACCTCTGCTTCTCCTGTACCTAATCAACCCACTCCGTCTGTTGGGGTTACGAAAGCGGAGTTGGATGCTGTAATATTAGGGCTGAACCAGCAGATAAACGCCCAGAATGCACAATTAGAGGCTCAGAGTGCCCAAAATGCTCTAATTCTGAATAAGTTGAATGATTTGCTCGGGGCAAACAATCAACCGGTTGGTAATGGAAGGAATTATGCTGGCAACGTTCGTGATGCTAATGAAAGGAATGCTCCAGAAAGGGCTGCCAGTCCCTTTGAGCAAACGCTTCCTGAGGTTGGTGGATCTGGAACTCGACATGATGAGGAGTATCTTTCTGGAATGGTCCGGCAAATCATGAGAGAAAGTATGCAAAGGGTTGAAGATGAGAAAGAATGGGGTTTCGCCCAAGTAAAACTCCATTTACTAAGAAAATCTTAAAGGCGGAATTTCCAAGGAAGTTTGTCCCTCCAACTATCCCAGCTTACAAAGGGACAAGTGATCCGAATGAATTCTTGTATAAATATGATTGGCACATGACAGGTGCCAGAGCCTCAGACGAGATAAAGTGCCGATATTTCCCTGTATACCTTGAAGGTGTGGCTCTACTGTGGTTCACCAACTTGCCAGTCCGATCTATTGATCAGTTTTCAGACTTGACCCGAAAGTTCAAGGAACAGTTTAGACTATATGCTTCAAAGGCCAAGGACATCATGTCGTTGTCAAGTATAGAACAGAATCCTGGTGAATCTATCAGATCTTTCTTGAACCGCTTTAATATAGCGCTGGCAGAGGTGGACAATGCTGAACCGCGAATGATATTGACTTATCTGATGAGGGCTATTGATAAGTCGAGCGAATTTGGGAAATGGCTAAACATGAAGGAGCCAACCTCCCTCGAAAAGTTCTACAAAAAGGCAGATGAATTCATACGCCTGGAAAGCCGTCCTGTACCGGTGAAGGCAGTGTCAGAAAAAGCTGAAGAAAACACTGTTGCTCCACGCAAGAATGAATCTGTAGGGCAAAAAAGGGAAAATAACAATGGGAAGAAAAAGAGTAATCTGAAGAAGCCCCGATCCTTCAAGCCATCAGAGTATACTCCTTTATCAGACACGTCGGAGCATATCTACCTTGCCATTAAAGATTCTGTTGACCTCCCTAAACCTATCCCTTTGAGGACCGGAAAAAAGGCTATACAAAGTGGGAAGTTCTGCCGCTTCCATAATCAACCCGGTCATGAGACCGATGAATGCCGCCAGTTGAAAAATCTGATTGAAGAATTGCTAAGAGAAAACAAGCTGCAGCAATTCGTGAAAAAGAATAGCAGCAATCCTGCATCGTCAAGTCAGGGGCAACAGGCTCCTGTTCATCAGCCTAGGATAGGTGAGAAAGCTACGGGGCATGAATCTGGAAGGCCCATTATCAATGTCATTACAGGAGGGCCTCACCCAGCTGGCAAGAGCTGGGGAGAGATGGAGAGATATGCCAGGGCTTTGAAATATGTTCCAGCCGAGGAAGACGTCTTTGTTTTAGAAGACACTACGCCCCTGAAACAACAGAAAACTTTCAGTGATGATATTATTTTCAGAGCCAGAGATTCCTCAGGTATCGAAGCTCCTACCCTAGATCCCTTGGTCATCTCAGCTGGTATCGGACCGGCCATTGTCAGAAGAGTTCTCATTGACTGCGGAGCATCATGTAATATCCTCTTCAAGAAGACATTCGACCAAATGAAAATCCCTATGGTCGATGTACAAGCCTCATCGCAGAAGTTCGCTGGCTTCACCGGGGAGCCAAAGCAACCAATAGGAACCATCGATCTGCTAGTAGAACTTGGGGAAGGAGAAAGGAAAGTAGTCCGCAAGAAAACATTTGTGATTGTCGATGAATTTTCTGCTTATAATGCTTTCCTTGGCCGTCCAACGCTCGCAGCGTTCAAAGCTATCCTAGCCCCGTGGTGCCTCACTATTAAATTCCCTACGGACAATGGAGTAGGAGTTATAAAAGGGGATCAAAATGCTGCGCGAGAGTGCTATTTGACAGAGTTGCGAGAGTCAAGAAAAAGGGAAATGGGAAAGGATGCGGCCACCCCGGTCCGCATCAAAGAACCAGCCATGTAGCAACTACGGTGCGGACCCTGCACTGGCGAGCATAGCGGGGCACGGAAAGAGATGGATCCCAGAAAAGCCAGTGCAGGGGAGAATAGAGTAGTGCCGGTTGAAACGACGGTACCAGTACCTGTTGACCCGAAGGACCCAAATAAGGTGTTGAATGTGGGTTCACAACTTAATGTGTCAATTCAGAATATCTTGATATCATTCCTGAAAGCAAATCTGGATGTCTTCGCTTGGACTCATGCTGATATGTGTGGAATATCTCCAGAAGTTGCAGTACACGCTCTGAATATTGACCCAAAGTTTACACCAGTAAAACAGAAAAGAAGAACCCAAGGTCCAGAAAGGTCAGCAGCATTAAAAGAGGAAATTGATCGACTCATGGAAAATAACTTCATCAAAGAATCTACATATCTGAACTGGGTTTCAAATCCTGTGTTGGTTAAGAAAGCTAATGGAAAATGGAGAGTGTGCATCGATTTTTCAGATCTGAACAAGGCCTGCCCCAAAGATTGCTTTCCTTTACCCAGGATCGATCAACTGGTAGATGGAACAGCGGGACATGAATTGTTATCTTTGATGGATGCCTACTCCGGATATAACCTGTTAACGCTTAAATTTGAACGCTAACACCCCGGTGTGTGAAGTGTAGTTGTGAAAGCACCACCCGATAGATCGGGAAAGAATTATAAGTAAGTAATAGCGGAAAAGCGGTAAACAACAGCAGTTTTATAGTGGTTCGGCTTATGGGTATAGCCTACGTCCACTTTAAGTACTTTTATTGATGATCACGTTACAAATTGATACAAATCTTTTCAAGTACAACACACTTTGAATTACAAAAGACTTAGAACAAGTAGCTCAAACTTCGATGTTGACAAAAATCTTCAAATCCATGGTGGATGTAGATGATTTCTTTATGAAGTTCTTTTAGACGTTCTTTGAATCTCAAAAGCTTTAAGTGTTGAAGTAATCTGGAATTCGGCAGAGTAATGGCGCTTGAAATTGATCGACCAAAAGTCCCCTTCATGTTGGAAATGGTCGTGTATTTATAGGGGTTTTCGGTCTTAAGTCGTGAGTCGTACCCGACTCATGGGTTACTCGTGGCCGAGTCAGGTTGGGTCGTGGACGACTCACCATGTTGAGCTCAAACTCGCCTTCGGTCTTCTGAATATAGCACAAGTTCTAACCCGTTCACGAGTCATCCTTTTTTAGTATGGACATCATAGCAGTGGACTACGACTTAGTGACCTTAGGTCGTGGACGAGTCATGGTGAATTGTCTCATATGATAAGTCGCGGGCTTGTCAGTGGTTCATGGTAGGTCGCGGCCGACCTACTGGATTTGACTCTCGGCTTGGTCTAATGTTATGCTCCTGTTCGAATGAACGATACAAGTGATAAGTCGTTCCCGAGTTAACCAAACATGACTTCCTTCGTACTAGCATGAGTCGTACACGACTCATCATAAGTCGTAAGTCGTCAACGACTTATGTGTTGTTGACCCTTCCTTCCAATGTTTTGAGTCGTTACTCCTTTAGGTCGCATAGCTTTCCTTAGGCCGTTCAACCGTAGCCATTGTTAGGTCGCAACATGTTTTAGGTCGTAGGTCGTTCATCTCCTTAAGTCGTGCCATCCTTAACTCGTAAGGTTCCTTAACTCGTAAAAGCCTTAAACCGTGGAGGCCTTAAGTCGGAGACTGCTTAACTCGTAAGTCCTTCTAGAACTGTTTGCTGCCTTAAGTCGTAGGTCGTAAGCTTCCTGAGTCGTAGTTCTTAGGTCGCAGGCTCCTCAACTCATAGATCTTACCTTGTGGGCTCTTATCTCGTGGACTCTTTAACTCGTTGGTGAAACGGGATTAACACTTGCCCCTCGAAGCACACGTCTTAAGCCGTAAGTCGTGCGCTTCGACTCATCATAACCCGTGCCGATTCAAGTTCCAATGTCTCCAGATATAAGAACGCTTGAGTCGTTTCTCCTCTCCCACTTCTTATCTCACAGACGCATCCGCCATTAGAGACTCTCCAAGCTTACTGATCATTAATCCATCCTTTCCTCCACATCGCGTAAGTCATTTTGAACTTCAATCCAACCACGACCATTGCTAAGGCATAAATTTTTGCTTCCTGTTCCCAAATCACCGCCGTATGTCGTACTCGGGCTTTGAATTGAGTTGTGAACGACTCTGACCATTGTTGGCTACGTTGTTGTTGTGATCCTTTAGATTATAACATTGCGCTTGATTCGCCGTACACTTGAAGCGATTCGAATTGGTTTTTGGGTGCTTTCTGGTGATGTGAGGAGAAGATGATGAATTACAATATCTCGATTTGACCGGCCCGTGGGTTCGGAGGAGATGAGGAAGTTCTTAACGGGTTAACGGGTTAGAAAGGGGTTGACTGGTTGAGGAAACGACTTAGGATCTCACGACTTAGTTGGTTTTGCTTTTCGGCCACTGATTCTGAAATACCTTGCAATCACAACCGTACACGACTTAATGCTTTTAGCCATAAACCACAAACGACTCAAGCTATAAGTCGTGAACGACTTAAGCCATAGGCCGTGAATGATTCAAACCATGAGCTGTCAACGACTCAGTACTTGCTACTTTCCCGTGACTTATCCTTTAAACCGTGCACGACTTAAACCATAAGCCGTGTACGACTCAGTGGCTTCCATGCGACCCAGTAGCCTTTACTATCGACTTTAATCCGACTTAGCAAATTTTACGACAAAATCCATGAGTCGTAACCGGGTTAGAACTTAGAAGGTTTCTTATTGCTTTGATCTGGAGTCTTCCTCCTGTACTTTGACTTACGACTCATAGTACTGCCGACTTATAACATCAGCGGTTTAGAGTTGGAGTAACCTAACTTAACTCGCCTCACTTTCCTTAGGTCGTAGTCGAGTCACCTAAATAGCCAACGACTTAGCTTAACCCGTACAAAGAATCCTTGAGTCGTTTACGACTTAGTACTTGTAAATTTTGTTTGAACTCCGAATTATTGCATGGACTCTGAACTGCTATACTGCTGCATTCTTTTACAGATTACTTCAACTTGTAAGCTAATAATCTGTTAATACAACATTCACAGAAAACTGGGACGAATATACTGTCATTGATTGTCCACATCGAACGACAGATTAGTTAATGATATATAATTAACTTAAATAAATCGTGTGAACGAAGTGCTACCAATTTCAAGTGGAATATTAAAGCAGCACTGGATTAGTCAATTGAAACTGACCAGCCCGCATTAATATTATGCTTGAGCTTTAAATAACAAGTTCCGAAATTACCATAGTCAATCAATCGTCAACCAGTTTAATTCCAGTTATCTTTACTTGTTATTATTATTATTATTATTAGCTTTGCACGACACTTCACACTTTTTAGGAAACGTGCACCTTCGCATTTGAACATCCAGTTACTTGTGTAGAATGACCTCTCATCAAGAAGAGCCGATGGGTCAGGCTGAAGATGTCTTTCCAGTAGCCATCCCTATAGACAACCCTCCGGAGAGAACATCCACAACTTTGAATCAGCGGGTGTTTAACCAACTGCGCATCCAGTTTGGCATTGATGATGCTGACACCTTATTTCCGGGGCCAAATGACACTGCTGACAATCCTCCCTACGGCTTTGTTGAAGTCAATCGCCAAATGTGCTTAAGTGGGGCGATTCCTCCTTTTAACGACTTTCTCCAACAGCTTCTGCTTCGGTTGTCTATCTCTCCATTCCAATTACACCCCAATGGCTACGCCATTTTGATGGGGTTATGTGTTCTATTCAGGAGAGTTTTGGATCGGTTACCAAGCTTCGAGGAGATCTGCTATTTTTGCTCATTCACGAAAACTAAAGACCATCCCTCCATCGTGGTTGTAAGAAGCGCTCGAAATCGCAAACTTATTACTGATCTCTCCGAAAGCGCTCACGGATTTTTGAATCAGTTTTTCTTCGTTCGCTGCCCTCCAGGGTTTTATGCCATCTGGAGAGTGGGAAGTAAGATTTCCTGTCTCTACTTTTTCCGTTTTGAAACTTTCTCGAGATCTGAACTCTCAGCTGCTAATTTCATTCTTTTTCTGTTTTTAGCACTACCACCCCCTGCTAGGGACCCAAGTCTCAAGCAAATTTTTGAAAGATTAAATGCCGTGCCGGTAGAAGAGAGGAGCATAAAGTTTCTGCTAAACGATGAACTTTTACATCAATACGGACTCCTCCATCTCTCTCGCTTTACTCGGCCTCGTGAAGCTCCAACGGAGGTTCCTGACTCTCCGGTGAAAACTCCTGATCTTCCGATCTCCACTAAAGAGCACATACGAGGAGAAATTTTTGCAGAAACCTTATTAGTAAAGTGCTCTACTCCCAGAGACGATACGGGACCCTCCGAAAAGCCCGCACTTGCTCCCATTATTGAAGAAGAAGAGGAGCCCCTTTCCCAAACCAGGGAGAGTGCTGACAAAGGAGATGATGGAGGGAATCAGGTTGGGCATGCCGGTGATGACGTCTTTGGGGATTTAAGTGACATAATTATTACTTCCCAAGAGCTCTTTAAAGAAGACCCTGCTCATGGTAAAGCTATACCTCCGACGATTGAAGCAACATCTGCCCTCCAACAGACTCTTACTCCTTCATCTCAAGAATTGTCATCAACAGTGAAATCTATCACTTCCCCCCAACAGAGGAGTGGTTCGTTAGTCCAACGCGAGTAGCTTGCACTTCACACACAACTAAGGATTTTCCAGCACATTTATGCACTTATCTTCTTATACTTTAGAGATTTCTAAAGCTTATCTTTTCTTATTTCAGATTCTTCAATGACACGCGGCGGATTGTATTATCAGGATTTCCAACGCTACGGGGGGCGTGGTCAATATGATTATCGGCGTTACTTTCCCTCTTATAGAGAGTCTGACGAAGAGAGGGCTGCTCGAAAGGCTCGTGAAAGGAGGGATGCAGAAGAGCGTTATGACAGAAGGGATAGGGATGATCACCATGATTCTCTGCAAAGGAGTGACGACTCTCACAAAAGGAAATCTTACGACGACCGGGGAAAAGGTCATGTAACTGAAGATTCAGGCAAACGAGCCCGACATGGTGAGAGACATACTTCCACTATTCCCGAAAAGCCTACTTCCCCTGCCCCTCTTGACATTACTTCCGACTCTCCCGCTCTTGGGAAGGAGGACATCCAGACAATAATAAGCAGGCCTAAATTTCAAGTGGGACCTGGCCCAGCCACTTTACAAAGCCGTTTTCCACAATGGTGCTTAAAGGGCGTGAGATTTGACCTAGACTTGGTCCCTATTGACAAGTCTGCTATGTTGCGCAATCTTGATGCAGTCAAGCTCGATATCGAGAGGATGTCAAACTGGCAGAAGCTTGTTGATGAGCTTCAAAGAGTTAATCGTGCCAACTTAGAGGCCATGCTCACCATGGAAAATGATAAGGCTGAGTGGCAAAAGGTCCTTGAGCAGCACGACACTGAAATGAGGAGCATTACTTCCTACAACGAGGAGCTCGAAGCAAAGGTTGAGAAGTTGAAAGATGAGCTTGCTGCTTCCTCTACTTCATACTCTCAAAAAGAAGAAGTGCTTCTCAGACAAGTTAGAGATGCTCATGCCAGTCAGAGGGATGCCGAAGATAGGCTCGAGGCACAAAAAAGAATCAGTGAAGGCTATGTCTCTGATATTGCTGAGCTTCGAAAGAAAAACAACTCCCAGGAGGCGGAGATACAAATGCTTAAGCTTCAGCTTGCCAGAACTGAAAGGGAGCGCGATGAGGCTGTCGCCGGCAAAATCGCAGCCGAAGAGTCTCATGAGGTGACCAAAAACAGCTTCGGCTCAACATTATTCGACTTCTACTTGCATAGCGTCTTGGGGCGTGGAAGCCTCGCCTTTCTTGGTCCCAAGTATGAGATCACTTTAGCTGAAGTGTGGGAGGCCGCCCTCGATATGCTTGGTGCTGAAGGTGCTGGTTATGACGAGCCAGCCCTGGAAAGGCATTATTTTGATGAAGACGCTCGCGCTGCTCTCGCCAGGGGAAAGGAACAACTTGCCAAACTAAGAACCGAAGTGACGGAAGGGGACCAGCTGGGGAAAACCACTTCAACTACTCTAGTCCAGCCACCTTCTTCGTCTGAAGTCGACATTATTGGTTCCAGTTCCCATCTCGCATCTCCCACCAAAGTTACCGCTGATATTACAAGCACACAAGGTGGAGACGAGGGTGAAGAGAGCGCTGATGCGCAAGCTTATGAAGTCGATATCAGGAAACCAGCTTCTCCAGGTAACTTCACTGTTAATCTCGCTACTGTCAATTCTGCTCAAGCTGGTTACTCGTTTATTTCACATGAGTTTCACGAGCTCCTTGGCTATTTTCTCAACCTTGACGAGCCTTCATCTCCTCTCTTTACTGACTTCATTGGTGAACCCTCATCTCCTCTTTTTACTGACTTTAACCTTTTTTCTTCTGTAGAGAAAGTACCAAGCACTGCTCAAACTTCTACTCCTCCGGTCATCCTTCCTTCATCTCTTCAGGCGGTGCCTCCTTCTGCCTCGCAACCTGGATCACAGGAGGAACAAATAGAGGCTCTTCACGGCTTGGATGATCCCATCACTTCGCAAGAGCAGAAAGATGAGAGACCTGAGGGAGGTGACATTTCCCCGGAACGGACTCCTTCTGACGACATTGTTCTATCAAAACTTGTCACTCCGGGGAGTGAGTCTTCCTCACAAAGGAGAGAGAAGCGTGGGACATCAAAGAGGAGGGGGAAGAAAATCACCGCCACTGAAGAGGAGCCGGAAGTTGAACCGGTTACACCTGCCTCTCCTACTTCCCTTATACCCACTGGTCGGCCTGAAAAGCTGGTTATTCGACCGAGTAAAGGGTCCAAAGGAGGGAAGAAGAAGTGAAGATTTTAGCTTTTTGCCTTTTGTATGAACTGGCCGAGAGTTGTGCGGGTATCGGCGCCCGCTTTTATTTTGAAAACCTGTATCTGCATTATAGTTGAATAAAATGATTCTTTGTTTGTACAAACTTCTGTTTGAATTTGAGAATGCATTTACTATTTATTTTTGCACAAGTTTGTTTATATAGTATTGCAGCGGGCTTATGGTATGTTGCTTGAGTATTACTTTACTGAGGCAGCTATACTACTATACCATGTTGCCCCCATACCTTAAGCTTGTTGCAATATCTTATACTTCGAGGGGACTTGCACTCTTATTTGTTAAAGAATAATTATTTTATTTTTTTTAAAGAAAATTTTTATTGAGTACAACTCCCTTCGTATAAGTTTTTACGCTTTGTCGTTCGAAGAAATCACTTTTCTCTTTTGCTTATGTGCATATTTTACCAAGTGAATTCCTCTATGTGGTAAAGCGGACCTCTGAAGGGTACTTTAACTTCTTTCCTTTTTACAATCATTTTCCATTTGAAAGTTAAAGTACACTTTTTGATGAGGAATTTTTTTTACAGAATTGTACCTCTGAGGAGGGATTTTTCACGTTTCAACACTTGGAAGTTTTATTTCAATCTCGGTGAAACGTGTACCCCCAAAGAGTTGTGCCTTCGAAGAAAGCCTTCTCACGTTTCAACACTTGGAAGTTTTATTTCAATCTCGGTGAAACGTGTGCTTCCAAAGAGGTCTTCTTTTTTTTTTTTTTTTTTTTTTTTTTTTGGTGCCCGGGAGGGGGTCGTACCTCTAAGGAGGGATTTTTTTTTTACGTTTCAACACTTGGAAGTTTTATTTCAATCTCGGTGAAACGTGTACCCCCAAAGAGTTGTGCCTTCGACGAAAGCCTTTTCACGTTTCAACACTTGGAAGTTTTATTTCAATCTCGGTGAAACGTGTGCTTTCAAGAAGGTCTTTGTTTTTGCATTTCAACTTTGGTGAAGTGAAATCCCGAAGAGCGGTTGTTACACTTCAACTCCTGGCGAAATGTGCCTCCGAAGAGGGCTTTTATCTTGTTTACATTTCAACTCTGGTGAAGTGAAATTCCGAAGAGCGGTCACAACACTTCAACTCCTGGTGAAATGGGCCTCCGAAGAGGGCTTTTATTTTGTTTGCATTTCAACTCGGGTGAAGTGAAATCCCGAAGAGCGGTCACAACACTTCATCTCCTGGTGAAATGGGCCTCCGAAGAGGGCTTTTATTTTGTTTGCACTTCAACTCTGGTGAAGTGAAATCCCGAAGAGCGGTTATAACACTTCAACTCCTGGTGAAATGTGCCTCAGAGAGGGTTTTCATCGCCTGGAAGTTACTCTCTCATGGTTGGAGGGTCATGACTCCTCCAATCTTTTTTGTTGAGTAGAGAACTTTCTTTTTTGTGGCGTATGACCCATTAGAGGTCTTTTATCCTCCGAAGAGTTGCGCCTCCGAAGAGGACTTGTGCCGCTGATGGTAGCTTTGGTTGTTCCTCTGTTCACTTGCTTATGCCTTTTCAGCGATTCTCTTTTTTTTTTTTTTTCTTTTCAAGTTTTCATTCCCCTTTCTCTCACAAGTGGCTTGTTTAATCCAAGGAAGTGTACTTCATTGCCAGGCAAGTTCGTGAGAACGGGCACTAGCTTCCTAATTGGATGTTTGTTTGTTCAAACAATCTCAATTTATCAGCAAGGGCTCGTTTCTATCGAAATCATTAGCCGTTCAATTGAAGTATTTCCTATCTAGGATTTGAATTCGGGGTCTTTGTGACTTGAAATTTGTTTGTTGAATGATGGTGAGAATCGCTCGGTCTTATTATGCGCAAGTTTTATTTCCATTGTCTGCAAAAATTTAAATCGACATTTTAGCAATACATTTTATGTATTTTTATATTGAAAACAAAGCAAACATATAATGATAATAAGGAACACAAGATTTATAGTGGTTCGGCCATGAAATTGGGCCTACATCCACTTTATATTCTTTCATTATTTATTTGCATCAGTTTCACAATTGCTTTCAATTACAAGAATCATACATTCATAATTCTTTTTACAATTTTTCAACAAAATTTTCAAGTAAAGTATGGACGCAAGTGGTTGCTGTTCCATGCCCTTGGAATTTGATCTCCATCAACGATGGTGAGCTTGAATGTGCCGTCAAGAAGCTTCTGACCTATTACATATGGTCCTTCCCAATTTGGCCCAAACACACCTGTCGCGGTCATAATTCTTTTCAGGACTAGATCTCCAATTTCAAAGCTGCGTTGACGAACTTTGGAATTGAAATGTCTGGCTATCCTTTGCTGATGAGCTGCAACTCTGAGGTTAGCTTCATCTCTTTTTTCATCAAGGAGATCCAGCGCTTCAAGTTGCAACTTTTCATTTTCTGCTTGATTGAAATGAATTCTTCTGTGTGAAGGGACCTCTGTTTCAACCGGGATCATTGCTTCCGATCCGTATGCTAACGAAAAAGGAGTATGCCCAGTTGCATTTTTGTGAGTAGTTCTGTATGCCCATAGTGCAAGTGGTAGTTTATCGACCCAACCACCTTTTGCTCTTTCGAGTTGCTTTTTGATGGTTGATTTGATGATCTTGTTCACTGCTTCCACTTGCCCGTTTGCCTGCGGATGAGCTACTGCCGAAAAGCTTTTCTGGATTTTGAATCGTTTGCAAAAATCCTGGAATTCCTCGCTTTCAAACTGAGTACCATTGTCTGTGATTATTTTCTGAGGCACACCGTATCTGCAAATGATATTCTTGGTCACAAAGCTTATCATTTTCTTAGAAGTGATAGTAGCCAATGGTTCAGCTTCAGCCCACTTAGTAAAATAATCAACTGCAACAATAGCGTATTTAATCTCTGATTTAGCAGTTGGTAGCGGCCCAATGAGATCCATTCCCCAAATTGCAAATGGCCATGGACTGACCATCTGTGTGAGTTCGGTAGAAGGTGCTCTAGGAATTTTGGCATATCTTTGGCACTTGTCACATTTTCGGGAGTAATCTGCAGCATCCCGATTAATTTCTGGCCAAAAATATCCGTATCGGAGAATTTTCTTTGCTAGTGTTTGACCAACTGAATGATCACCGCATTCTCCTCCATGCACTTCAGCTAGGATTGTTTTGGACTCTTCCCGGGATACACATCGAAGCAATGGCATTGAGAATCCCCGTCTGTACAATCGACCGTCCTGAATTACATAGCGAGAGGCCTTCCTTAGAAGCTTTCGTCTTTCTATCGAGTTTTCTGGCAGAGAACCCCTGAGTAGGTAATCCAGTATTGGAGTCATCCATGACTCTTGTTCTTGAGATACATTCATAATCCAGTCTATATCCATCTCGTCTATACTTGGCGCTGAAAGGACTTCTACAGGGACCAATCCCAATAGTTGAGCTTCACCAGAACTTGAATACTTTGCGAGGGAATCTGCCTTCATATTCTCTTCCCGAGGAATGTGGCTTATTGAATAGTGATCGAGTTCATATAGGAGTTCCCAAGCCTTTGACAAGTAGGAAGGCAGGTTTCCACCTTTCGCTTGAAATTCCTTCTTGACTTGGCATACAATAAGCTGAGAATCACTGAAAATTTGTAATGCTCGAATGTTTAGCTCTTTAGCGATTTTCAGACCTGCAATAAGAGCTTCATATTCTGCTTCATTGTTTGTTGAAGGAAATTCCAGTCTTAGTGCATAACATAATGATCGACCTTCAGGAGTTTCAAGTATCACTCCGGCTCCTGAACAGTAGTCATTTCTTGCGCCATCAACATACATCTTCCACTGGATTGGAGAATCATTGATCGCTTTTTCCTCACCATTATCTTTCTCTGTGAATTCTGCAATGAAATCAGCTAAAGCTTGTCCGTTGATTGCTTTTCGGGGGTGATAGGTAATGTCATATTGACTAAGTTCAATGTTCCATTTTAGAAGACGACCCGAAGTTTCAGGGCGAAACAGGACTTGCTTTAGAGGTTGATCAGTGAGTACTTTGATAGGATGAGCTTGGAAATATTGCCTCAGTTTCCTCGATGCAACTAGTAGGCAATAGGCGAGTTTTTCCAACTTGGAGTAATTCAGCTCTGCCCCAGTGAGTCTTTTGCTGATATAGTAAACTGGATGTTGAATCCTTTTGTCTTCCCGTATCAGCGCTGCACTTAGAGCATGAGATGATACTGCCAAGTATATAAGAAGATCCTCACCATTGCCTGGCCTAGAAAGTATCAGAGGCGTTTCCATATGACGGATCAACTCTTCAAAGGCTTTTTGGCATTCGGGAGTCCATTCAAAGTTCTTCTTTCCTTTTTTCAGGGCATCGAAGAATGGGATGCATTTATCAGTAGCTTTGGAAATGAACCGACTCAGGGAGGCGATCTTTCCGTTGAGACTCTGCAATTCCTTCTTTGTTCTAGGAGCTTTGACTTCTTTCAAGGCAGTAATTTGAGCCGGGCTAGCCTCTATGCCCCTAGCACTGACAATAAAACCTAAGAACTTTCCGGATTCGACCCCAAATGTACATTTCAGAGGGTTAAGTTTCATTCTGTATTTCCGGAGGACTGCGAACATTTCTGCTAAGTGTTCAATGTGATCCACTGCTTTCCTGGACTTCACTAACATGTCGTCGACGTAGACTTCCATAGTTTTTCCCAATTGCGGTTTGAACATATCATTAACAAGTCTTTGGTAGGTTGCCCCTGCGTTTTTCAATCCGAAGGGCATAACTCTGTAGCAATAAAGTCCAACACCCGTGATAAAGCTTGTATCCTCCTGGTCTGGCTCATGCATCATGATTTGGTTATAACCGGAGTAGGCATCCATGAAGGATAACAATTCATGTCCCGCAGTTCCGTCTACCAGTTGATCGATCCTGGGTAATGGGAAGCAATCTTTGGGGCAAGCCTTGTTTAGATCAGAAAAATCGATGCACACTCTCCATTTTCCATTAGCTTTCTTGACCAACACAGGATTCGAAACCCAATTCGGATATGTAGATTCTCTGATGAAGTTATTTTCCATGAGTCGATCAACTTCTTCTTTTAATGCTGCTGACCTTTCTGGACCTTGGGTTCTCCTTTTCTGTTTAACTGGCGTAAATTTTGGATCAATATTCAGAGCGTGTACTGCAACTTCTGGAGATATCCCACACATATCGGCATGAGTCCAAGCAAAGACATCCAGATTTGCCTTCAGGAAAGATATCAAGATGTTCTGAATTGACACATTAAGCTGTGAACCCACATTCAACACCTTATTTGGATCTTTTGGGTCAACAGGTACCGGAACTGTCGTTTCCACCGGTACTACTCTATTCTCCCCTGTACTGGCTTTTCTGGGATCCATTTCTTTCCGTGCCCCGCTGTGCTCGCCAGTGCAGCGTCCGCTCTGTAATTGCTACAAGGCTGGTTCCTTGATGCGGACTGGGGTTGCCGCACCCTTTCCCATTTCTCTTTTTCTTGACTCTCGCAGCTCTGTCAAATAGCACTCTCGCGCAGCATTCTGATCCCCTTTTATAACTCCTACTCCATTGTCAGTAGGGAATTTAATAGTGAGGCACCACGGGGCTAGGATAGCTTTGAATGCTGCGAGTGTTGGACGGCCAAGAAAAGCATTATAGGCAGAAAACTCATCGACAATCACAAATGTTTGCTTTCGGGCCACTTTCCTTTCTCCTTCCCCAAGTTCTACAAACAAATCGATGGTTCCTACTGGTTGCTTTGGCTCCCCTGTGAAGCCCACGATTTTCTGTGATGAGGCTTGCACATCGATCATAGGGATTTTCATCTGGTCAAATGTCTTTTTGAAGAGGATATTACATGATGCTCCGCAGTCAATGAGGACTCTTCTGACAATGGCTGGTCCAATACCAGCCGAGCTGACCAAGGGATCTAAAGTAGGAGCTTCAATACCTGTAGAATCTCTGGCTCTGAAAATAATATCATCACTGAAAGTTTTTTGTTGTTTAAGGGGCGTAGTGTCTTCTAGAACAAAGACGTTTTCTTCGGCTGGAGCATATTTCAAAGCCCTGGAATATCTCTCCATCTCACCCCAACTCTTGCCAGCTGGGTGAGGTCCTCCGGAAATGACATTGATAACGGGCCTTCCAGATTCATGCCCCGTAGCTTTCTCACCTGCCCCAGGCTGATGAACAGGAGCCCGCTGCCCCTGACTCGATGATGCAGGATTGTTGCTATTCTTTTTCACAAATTGCTGCAACTTGTTTTCTCTTAGCAACTCTTCAATCAGATTCTTCAGCTGGCGGCATTCATCAGTTTCATGACCTGGTTGATTGTGGAAGCGGCAAAATTTCCCACTTTGTATGGCTTTTCTCCCAGTTCTCAAAGGGATAGGTTTAGGGAAATCGACGGAATCTTTGGTGGCAAGGTAGATGTGCTCCGGCGTATGTGATAATGGAGTATATTCTGATGGCTTGAAGGACCGGGGCTTTTTCAGATTACCCTGTTTCTTTCCATTATTATTCTCCCTTTTCTGCCCCACCGACTCATTCTTGCGTGGAGCGACAGTATTGTCTTCAGCTTTTTCCAACACTGCCTTTACTGGCAAAGGACGACTTTCCAAGCGAATGAATTCGTCCGCTTTTTTGTAGAACTTCTCGAGAGAGGTTGGCTCCTTCATATTTAACCATTTCCCAAATTCGCTTGACTTATCAATAGCCCTCATCAGATAAGTCAATATCATTCGTGGTTCAGCATTGTCCACCTCAGCCAATGCTATATTGAAACGGTTCAAGAAAGATCTGATAGACTCACCAGGATTTTGCTCTAAACTGGACAATGACATGATATCCTTGGCCTTCGAAGCATATAGCCTAAACTGCTCCTTAAATTTTCTGGTCAAGTCTGAAAACTGATCGATAGATCGAACTGGCAACTTGGTGAACCACAGTAAAGCCACGCCTTCCAGGTATACGGGGAAATATCGGCACTTTATTTCGTCGGAGTCCCTGGCACCTGTCATGTGCCAATCATATTTATACAAGAACTCATTCGGATCACTTGTCCCTTTGTAAGCTGGAATAGTCGGAGGGACAAACTTCCTTGGAAATTCCGCCTTCAAAATTTTTCCAGTAAACGGAGTTTTACTTGGAGCAAAACCCCATTCCTTCTCATCTTCAACCCTTTGCATACTTTCTTTCATGATCTGCCGGACCATTCCAGAAAGATATTCCTCATCATGCCGAGTTCTAGATCCACCGGCGTCAGGTACTGCCTGCTCAAAGGGACTAGTAGGCCTTTCAGGAGCATTCCTTTCATTAACATCATGAATGTTGCCAGCATAGTTCCTTTCATTGACATCCGGTTGATTGTTTGCCCCAAGTAAGTCGTTCAACTTATTCAGAATCAGAGCATTCTGGGCACTTTGAGCCTCTAGTTGTGCATTTTGGGCGTTTATCTGCTGGTTTAGCCCTAGAATCACAGCATCCAATTCCGCTTTTGTAACTCCAACAGACGGAGTGGGTAGATTAGGCACAGGGGAAGCGGAGGTTCCCTCTTGAATGTTCCCAGATCTGATAGATCTACTTTTCCTTCCAGGAGCCATAATCTCAGATATACTTCTGGTTTTTAAGGAAATTCTTTCTTCTAATCTCTGCGAAGCAATGATGACAGCTGTCCTGAGTTCAATTCTCAGTGAAAGCACCAAAAATGTTAACGCTTAAATTTGAACGCTAACACCCCGGTGTGTGAAGTGTAGTTGTGAAAGCACCACCCGATAGATCGGGAAAGAATTATAAGTAAGTAATAGCGGAAAAGCGGTAAACAACAGCAGTTTTATAGTGGTTCGGCTTATGGGTATAGCCTACGTCCACTTTAAGTACTTTTATTGATGATCACGTTACAAATTGATACAAATCTTTTCAAGTACAACACACTTTGAATTACAAAAGACTTAGAACAAGTAGCTCAAACTTCGATGTTGACAAAAATCTTCAAATCCATGGTGGATGTAGATGATTTCTTTATGAAGTTCTTTTAGACGTTCTTTGAATCTCAAAAGCTTTAAGTGTTGAAGTAATCTGGAATTCGGCAGAGTAATGGCGCTTGAAATTGATCGACCAAAAGTCCCCTTCATGTTGGAAATGGTCGTGTATTTATAGGGGTTTTCGGTCTTAAGTCGTGAGTCGTACCCGACTCATGGGTTACTCGTGGCCGAGTCAGGTTGGGTCGTGGACGACTCACCATGTTGAGCTCAAACTCGCCTTCGGTCTTCTGAATATAGCACAAGTTCTAACCCGTTCACGAGTCATCCTTTTTTAGTATGGACATCATAGCAGTGGACTACGACTTAGTGACCTTAGGTCGTGGACGAGTCATGGTGAATTGTCTCATATGATAAGTCGCGGGCTTGTCAGTGGTTCATGGTAGGTCGCGGCCGACCTACTGGATTTGACTCTCGGCTTGGTCTAATGTTATGCTCCTGTTCGAATGAACGATACAAGTGATAAGTCGTTCCCGAGTTAACCAAACATGACTTCCTTCGTTCTAGCATGAGTCGTACACGACTCATCATAAGTCGTAAGTCGTCAACGACTTATGTGTTGTTGACCCTTCCTTCCAATGTTTTGAGTCGTTACTCCTTTAGGTCACATAGCTTTCCTTAGGCCGTTCAACCGTAGCCATTGTTAGGTCGCAACATGTTTTAGGTCGTAGGTCGTTCATCTCCTTAAGTCGTGCCATCCTTAACTCGTAAGGTTCCTTAACTCGTAAAAGCCTTAAACCGTGGAGGCCTTAAGTCGGAGACTGCTTAACTCGTAAGTCCTTCTAGAACTGTTTGCTGCCTTAAGTCGTAGGTCGTAAGCTTCCTGAGTCGTAGTTCTTAGGTCGCAGGCTCCTCAACTCATAGATCTTACCTTGTGGGCTCTTATCTCGTGGACTCTTTAACTCGTTGGTGAAACGGGATTAACACTTGCCCCTCGAAGCACACGTCTTAAGCCGTAAGTCGTGCGCTTCGACTCATCATAACCCGTGCCGATTCAAGTTCCAATGTCTCCAGATTCAATAGAAACGGTTCAATTTGGAAGTACTTCAATTGAACAGCCTATGATTTCATAGGCTTGGAAGTACTTCAATTGAACAGCCTATGATTTCAATAGAAACGGGCCTTTGCTAATAAATTGAGATCGTTTGAACAAACAAACATCCAATTAAGAAGCTGATGCTCGTTCTCACGAACTTGCCTGGCAATGAAGTACATTTCCTTGGATTAAACGAGTCACTTGTAAAAAAAAAAAAAAAAGAGGATCACTGAAAAAGCATAAGAAAGTGGACAAAGGAACAACCAAAGCCATCATCGGCAGCACAAATCCTCTTCGGAGGCACAACTCTTCGGAGGATAAAGACCTCTAATGGGTCATACGCCACAAAAAAGAAAGTTCTCTACTCAACAAAAAAGATTGGAGGAGTCATGACCCTCCAACCTTGAGAGAGTAACTTCCAGGCGATGAAAACCCTCTTTGAGGCACATTTCACCAGGAGTTGAAGTGTAACAACCGCTCTTCGGAATTTCACTTCACCAGAGTTGAAGTGTAAACAAAATAAAAGCCCTCTTCGGAGGCCCATTTCACCAGGAGTTGAAGTGTAACAACCGCTCTTCGGAATTTCACTTCACCAGAGTTGAAGTGTAAACAAAATAAAAGCCCTCTTAGGAGGCCCATTTCACCAGGAGATGAAGAGTTATGACCGCTCTTCGAGATTTCACTTCACCAGAGTTGAAATGTAAACAAAATAAAAGCCCTCTTCGGAGGCACATTTCGCCAGGAGTTGAAGTGTAACAACCGCTCTTCGGAATTTCACTTCACCAAAGTTGAAATGCAGAGACAAAATAAAGACCTTCCTGAAAGCCCACGTTTCACTGAGATTGAAATAAAACTTCCAAGTGTTGAAACGTGAAAAGGCTTTCTTCGAAGGCACAACTCTTTGGAGGTACACGTTTCACCGAGATTGAAATAAAACTTCCAAGTGTTGAAACGTGAAAAATTCCTCCTTAGAGGTACAACCCCCTCCCGGGGACACAGTTCAAAGGAAAGATCTCTTCAAGGGCACAATCAAGAAGAAAGACCTCTTCGGAAGCCCACGTTTCACCAAGATTGAAATGAAACTTCCAAGTGTTGAAACGTGAAAAGGCTTTCTTCAAAGGCACAACTCTTTGGAGGTACACGTTTCACCGAGATTGAAATAAAACTTCCAAGTGTTGAAACGTGAAAAATCCCTCCTCAGAGGTACAACTTTGTATTTAAAAAAAAAAAAGAAGTTAAAGTGCCCTTCAGAGGTCCGCTTTACCACATAGAAGAATTCACTTGGTAAAATATGCACATAAGTAAAAGAAAAAAGTGATTTCTTCGAACGACAAAGCGTAGAAACTTATACGAAGGGAGTTGTACTCTACAAAAATTTTCTTTAAAAAGAATAAAATAATTATTCTTTAGCAAATAAGAGTGCAAGTCCCCTCGAAGTATAAAATATTGCAGCAAGCTTAAGGTATGGGGGCAACATGGTATAATAGTATAGCTGCATCAGTAAAGTAATACTCAAACAACATACCATAAGCCCGCTGCAATATCATATAAATAAACTTGTGCAAAAATGAATAATAAATGCATTCAAACAGAAGTCTGTACAAACAAAGGATCATTTTATTCAATTGAAATGCAGGTACAGGTTTCAAAATAAAGAAAAGCGGGGGCCGGTACCCGCACAATTCTCGACCAGTACATACAAAAGGCAAAAAGCTAAAATGTTCACTTCTTCTTACTACCTTTGGACCCTTTTCCTGGCCGAATGATTAGCTTTTCAGGCCGGTCAGTTGGCACAAGGGAAGAAGGAGGGGTAGGTGCAGCTGGTCCAACTTCTGGCTCCCCTTCAGTAACAGTGATTATCTTCCCCCTCCTCTTTGACGTTCCGTGCTTTTTCCTCCTCTTTGAGGAAGACTCACTTCCCGGAGTGACAAGTTTAGACAAAGTTATGTCATCAGAAGGGGTCCGCTCCGGAGATATCTCACCTCCCTCAAGTCCCTCGTCTCTATGCTCTTGCGAAGCGATGGGATCGTCTAAACCATGGAGGGCTTCTATTTGTTCCTCTTACGAACCGGGCTGAGAAGCAGAAGGAGGAGCCACCTGGAGAGACGGGGGAGGGGTAACCGGAGGAGGAGAAATCTGAGCGGTGCTTGATACTTTCTCTGTAGAAGAAAAGAGGTTAAAGTCAGTAAAGAGAGGAGATGAAGGCTCATCAAGGTTGAGAAAATAGTCAAGGAGCTCATTAAACCCATGTGAAATAAATGAGCAATCCACTTGAGCGAAATTTACAGTGGAATTACCTGCAGAAGTTGTCTTTATTGCATCAATTTCATAGTCCGGGGCTTCAGCACTCTCTTGCGATTCATCTGTAACTTGAGTAATTTTGACCCCGGTATCAGTTTGAGCAGGGATCGGTACATAAGAGCTAGAGCCAATAATGCCAGCATCGACCGAAGTTGGAGGAGGGACAGGAACAGTCAAATTTGTTTCTTTTTCTTGATGCTCTTCCCCCACTATTTCAACCCACGATCTGGCGAGTTGCTCCTTCCCTCTAGCAAGGGCTGCGCGAGCTTCAAAGTCTAAGTAGTGCACCTCCAACTCCTCTTCAGTGTACCCGGCCCCTTTAAACATATCTAGTGCGGCCTCACACACTTCGGCCAGGGTAATCTCATACTTGGGGCCCAGGAATGCAAGACTGCCACGCCCTAATATACATTGCAAGTAGAAATCAAATAGTGTCGAGCCAATATCAGCTTTGGTAGCTTCATGGGCCTCTTCAGCTGTAATTCTACCCGCAACAGCCTCATCCCGCTCTCTCTCGACTTTGGATAACTGGGCTTTCAATTTTTCAATCTCTGCAGCCTGAAGGCCAGTTTGTCCTCGTAACTGAGTAATGTCAGTACGGTTGCCCTCTATAATCTGCTCCAACTCATCAGCCTTGGCCTCAGCATCCCTTTGCGCGGCATGAGCATCCCGCACCTGTTGAAGAAGCACACTCTCCCTTTGAGAATAAGAAGTGGAAGAAGTAGCAAGCTCCTCTTTAAGTTTCCCAACTTCTGCCTCAAGTTTCTCATTATAATCGGCGATACTCCTCATTTCTGCATCATGCTGTTTAAGGATCTTTTGCCATTCAGTTTTGTCGTTCTCCATGGTAAGCATAGCTTCGAGATTGGCCCTATTCACCCTTTGGAGCTCATCAACGAGTTTCTGCCAAGATGACATCCTCTCAATATCGGTTCTGACTGCATCAAGGTTCCGTAGCATAGCACTTTTATCTATGGGAACCAGATCGAGGTCAAAGCGAACTCCTTTTAAACACCAATTAGGAAATCGGCGTTGAAGAGTGGCTGGACCTGGTCCAACTTGGTAAGATGGCCTATTAATGATTGCTTGGATATCATTAGGGGAAGGGGCAGGAGATTGAGAAGAAGTAGGAGCAGTAATCTTCTCTGAAGGCACAGGCATTGGCTCCTCAATAACTTTGGCTCGTTTGTTCGAGTCATCAGTTGTGTGACTCTTCCCTCTATCATCATGAGATTTGCTTTTAAGGGAGTCACTCTCTCTGTTGGAGGAATCATGTCGACTATCTGGTCTTCCAAAGCGTTCTTCATAATCACGTCTTTCCCGAGCCTTCCGGGCTGCCCTTTCTTCATCAGTCTCTCTATGAATAGGAGGATAGGATTGATAGCCATACTAGATGCGTTTCCCATATCGCTGAAAGTCATCATAGTACGAGCTGCCTCGCCTCATTGGTAAACCTAAAATTGAAAAAGAAGAAATAAAACTTGAGAATCCTTCAAACGTTAAAAAAAAAGAGAGAGCATAAAAGTGCCAGGAATTCTAAGTGTGTGTGATGTGCAAGCTACGCGCATCAATCTACGAACCACTCTTTAATTGGGGAGTAGTTGTGGGTGTAATAGATAGCGTCAACTCTTGAGTCGACGGCGACTGTTGCAAAGTAGAAGTAGCTTCAACTACTGAAGAAGAAATCCCGGCAGTGATAGGATCTTCTTTAAAGATCTCTTGTGAAGTAGCAAAAAGGTCGCTCAGTCCTTCGAAAGTATCGTCCCTGCTCTGCTTAACGGGACTGGATTTCTCAGCTTTTTCACCAGATTCTTGTGAATGATGGGAAGATCCCTGAGGCTCTTCTTCCTCGATAACCGGGGCAAGTTTGTCAGATGGCCCCGCAGCATCAACAGAAGTGGAACACTTCACTAGCGAAGCCTCAGGAGCAGGCCCTTTAGATATGGATGTGCTAGTAGAAACTGAGGCATCCAACACTCTAGCCGGGGAGTCTGGAATTTCATGAGGACGCGTAGAACGAGAAGTATGCAAAAGTCCGTACTGATGCAGAAACTCATCTTTCAACAGAAATTGAATATCTCTCTCCTCAACCGGCACGGCCTTAAGCCTCTCAAAAGTCGACTTGTGACTGGGATTCCTAGAGGGAGGAGGCAGCGCTGAAAATAAAAAGAAGCAGAATTAACACTTAGCAGGTCAGTCTCACAAAGGCCAGATAACAAACGAAGCAAGGATGGGTGATCTTACTTCCTTCCCTCCACAGAGCATAAAACCCCGGGGGGCAACGAACGAAGAAGAACTGGGTTAGAAACCCGTGAGCAGTGTCAGGAAGGCCAACAATTAATTTGCGGTTTCGGGCGCTTCTCACAACAGTAATAGAAGGATGATCTTTGGTCCGGGTAAAAAAGCATAAGTAACAAATTTCATCAAAGCTCGAAAGTCGATCAAGTGTTCTCCTAAATAGTACACACAACCCCATTAGAATGGCGTAGCCATTGGGGTGTAGTTGGGATGGAGCAATGGCCAATTGATGAAGAAGTTGTTGGAAAAAGTCATTAAAAGGAGGAACGCCCCCACTTAGGCACATTTGTCGGTTAACTGTCACAAAGCCAGAAGGTGCTATGTCAGCAGTGTTACTTCTCTCAGGAAGAATGGCATCTGATTCAGCAATGCCAAACTGAGCACACAGCTGGCGAAAAACTTTATATGATAGTGTAGTAGGAACTCTTTCGGGAGGATTAACTAGTGGAGCTGGAAGAACAGTTGCCTCTCCCGTCTGAACTGTTGCATCTTCTTCCTGAGAAGTCATTCTACACAAGCAACTGGATATTCAAATATGAAGGTGCACGTTTCCTAAAAGTGTGAAGTGTCGTGCAAAACTGATAAAAATAACAAGTAAATATAACTGGAGTTAAACTGGTCGACGATTGATCGACTACGGTAATTTCAGAACTTGTTAATCTAAAGTTCAAGCATAATATTAGTGCAGGCTGGTCAGTTTCAATTGACTATTTCAGTGTTGCTTTAATATTCTACTTGAAATCGATAGCACTTCGTTCACACAATTTATTTAAGTTAATTATCTGTTATTAACTAATCTGTCATTTGATGTGGGCGGTCGATGGCAGTATGTTCGTCCCAATTTTCTGTAAATATCATATTAAACAGATTGTTAACCCACAAGTTAAAGTAATCTGTAAAAGAATGCAGCAAAGTTCAACAGTTCAAAATCCATGCAACAGTTCAAGGTCTAAGCAGAGTTTAAAAATGCAAGTGCTGAGTCGTAGACGACTCAAGAGCTAAGTCGTAAACGACTCAAGTGATAACTCGACAACAACTTAAGTGCTAACTCGTCTACGAGTTAAGAATTTTTCCTTCGGGTTAAGTTAAGTCGTTGGTTCTCTGGTTGACTCGTCCACGACCTAAAGGATTATGAGGAGAGACAGGATAGGTCGCTTCACTTTTGAGTCGTTGATGCCTTGAGTCGGTAATCCTTTGAATCGTGAGTCATAAAAGAGAGACAAGACTTCAAGTCAGAAAGATACGAATTCTTCTAAGTCTTAACTCAGTTACGACCTAAAACTCATGCCTCAACTAGACGAATAACCTTATCTCCACTCCTAAACCCATAAACCGTCTCACCCCTAAACCGATGAACCCACTAACTATTATCTCGTCTTCTCCAAACCCCTAACAGCCTAATAAAAATAAAATATAAATAGATTGAAACCCATTATCTTCTCCTCGCGAATTATCCAAAACCTAACCAAACTTCCTCGAGCTCACCAGCAATCGATCGTGGAAACAATCGTGATGAAGCATGGTATAAGGAACTGGATTAAAGTTGTCAATGAGGGGTCCAAATTTGCAAGTTAATGGCTATCGCGGAATCAAATGAACTGCGGATTTACTTACGCGATGCGATGATGAGGATTATAGGGACTGAATCAACGGTAGGATGAACTGGTCGAATTTGTTTCCAAAATCTCGAGGACGTGTTAATGGCAGAAATAGCTCAGGGGTAAGCAATGAGAAGAAGGAAATAGGAGGAACGACCCAAGCATTTTATACCTCAGGGAAGTGGAACTCGAATCGGCACACCAGGGTTATGATGAGTCGAAGCACACGACTTACGACTTAAGGCATGTGCTTCGAGGGGCAAGTGTTAACCCAGTTTCCTCTACGAGTTAAGGAGTCTACGAGATAAGGTCTATGACTTAAGGCCTCTACGGGTTAAAGAGTCTACGAGATAAGGTCTACGACTTAAGGCCCCTACGGGTTAAAGAGCCTACGAGATAAGGTCTACGACTTAAGGCCTCTACGGGTTAAAGAGTCTACGAGATAAGGTCTACGACTTAAGGCCTCTACGGGTTAAAGAGTCTACGAGATAAGGTCTACGACTTAAGGCCTTCACAACCTAAGAACATTACGGCCTGACGACCTAAGGTCTGCACAATCTTACTAGTTAAGGATGGCACGACTTAAGGAAGTTTACGACTTAAGAAATTACAGCCTAAATGACCCAAGGGAATAACGGCCCAACAACCTAAAGGGACTATGACTTAACGACTCAAGGGACGAGGAGTTAAGACGACTACACCTAAGTCGTGACGGACTTACGACCTTTGCTAGGTCGTTCACGACCTAAGGCTACAGAGGCAAATTCAATACCGCATCATGACTCGTTAACTCCAGTTAAGCCACAAGCCGAGAATCAGTTTAGGTCGGTCACGACCTACGACATATGGTAAGTCGTACACGACTTAAGACTACGAAGTTAAGGTTCAATGCCGCATCGCTTATGAGAGGACTGGTTGACTCATTTGCGACTTAGGACTTGTGATATATCTAGGGTTCAGCAAGGATGCCTTTAAGAAGTCTCGACCCAGCATTTAAGTGACAACTGACCCACGACTTAGTTTAAGTCGTCCACGACCCAACTTAGGTCGGTTACGACTTAGGACTTGGTAATGTTTCCTGCCTAGAATTGCCTATAAATACGACCCTAGCTCCAACTAGAGGGGGACTTTTGGCTCATTTCCTTCAAACGCCGTTACTCTGCTGCATTCCAAACCAATCCAATCCAACACTTGAAGCTCTCAAGACATTAAGAACGCTACAAACAACTTCAAGAAGAGATCACATACATCTAACATGGATTCGAAAACTCTCATCTTCATCGAAGTTTAAGCTACTTGTTCTAAGTCTCTTGTAATTCAAAGTGTATTGTATTTGGGAAGAATTGTATCAGCTTGTAACGAGATTATTAATAAAAGTACTTAAAGTGGACGTAGGCTATACCCTAAAGCCGAACCACTATAAAATTGTTGTTGTTTACCGCTTTTCTGCTATTATCTGCTTGTAATCTGTTCCCGAGTCGTCGGGTGGTGCTTTCACAACTACAACTCATACACCGGGGTGTTAGCGTTCAAATTTAAGCGTTAACATTTGGTAATATTCAGAGGAGATAGGAAATATTTGGGAAGTTTATTCTGGAAAGAAAAATGGTTTTGAAACTGTTTTCAAAGGATTGAAAATAGAAAATATATCTTGGAAAGACATTTTGAGATTAATAAATAATTTGGGGAAATTATTTATTGTGTGATGGATGTTGTGAATATTAATTGATTGTTAAATAACCGACTATCAATATTGGCCAACTACGTTGATCGTTTCGAAGAGACCGGGATCGAGATTTATTTCTCGAAAACCACTTCGATCCGGTTTGTACATTTCGTGCGAAAAACGTGTTCGGAGTCGAAGATGGAGCAGTGAAGTGCAAGGGCTAGTCGCTACTAATCCTGAGGATATTTCCAAAATGGATGTAGTAGGAGTAGTGCCTTCGGTTCCGTTCGAACCTGGGACGGACTTGTATGGACGAATGCTTGCGAAACATCGTCAGGTGGGCGATGGGCGTTCTAAGTGAAAACGTTCTAAAGGTAACGCTTAGCCTCAAGCCTCATCAACCGGGAATGACTGAAAATCAGGGGATATGCAGCAAGGTTATGTGGGTCATGCCCAAGCAGGACAAGATAATTCCCCTGTCTAGATGTCCCTTATATATCTTTCGGCTTAGTGGGTGGTTGGTCGCGCCAACCACAGGGTTTATCTTGTTCGGGACTGTTCAGTAAGGAATGGTTCCGGCCTTGTGTTGCAGGGGATGAAGGGAGTAATCCTCGGTACGGTGATCTAGGCCCCGTACTGTGACAGGTGGTACCCCAGTGCCTAGTCATTGTTGGAAATCCATTTTCCCTACGAGCCTTGTATGAGTTTTGTTTGTATTACCCACTTCGGTGGCTAGTAGCTGGAATTTAATGAATGTAACAATTTCAACTATTTTATAAGTATTTGTAAATAGACCCTATTAAAATATCAGAGGATTTCTATAAAAATTGTTTTAGCTATCGTAAGGTAAAAACCCGACATGTTTATTTGTGGCGTGGTCTTACGAGATGCTTTTGTTTTCAAAGAATTTTTGAAACTTTAATAATCAATTGGGTGTGATTTTCTCACGCTGGCATTCCAGACTGACTCGGGTATTATTTAACTGTAATGCTCGGGTCAGACCGAGTATTATAGAATACAGGATATGATGCTGTGGAGCTCAGGAGACGAGCTGGATGACGATACGTAATCTCGTACTTGTATATATATATATTTCCGCTGTTGAGTTGTTGTGTACCCATTGTATGTTATTGATGTGAGCTGTGAATGATGTACTCTGATGATGTAATGTATGTAAACAGATAAATTTGATTTTGAGTAAAGATTATTTATTATCTATTATATTTTATTCCGCTGCGATGGTTAGATTCTGATGTTGATTTTTGTTTTCTCTTCTTCTACCTCTTCTTCTTAAACTCAAATGGTTCGTATTTCTGTACAACTTGAGTTGATTGTTTTAGAATAGTGTTGACTCAAGGGGTACGGATTTGCGGGTCGTTACACTTGGTATCAGAGCATAGGTTGGTGATAACCTTGGCTCTGGTGGGAATTACTCATTTAAATTTGAGTCTATAGTACTCTAAAATGAGTTTGAGCGTATTAATAGATATGAGTGCGTATTTGTTAGTGAATATAACTTGTTTTAATATTGTGTTGATTGGTTTATTGAGTGGCATATGAACCTTCGTCGACATAGTCTGCGCAACTGTATCGAAGGGGTTTCTAAACACTTGAATAGAGCAATCGACACGGTATTGTTTTAAATATGGGTAAATGAAATAATTTTATCCAAAAATCTATTTTGATATAAAGAAAGTTTTTGAAAACTATTTAGCTACTATATGGTTGCTTGGATGTTAATTGAATGTTAGGAATGATAATATTAAAGTATTATCATTATTAAGTGAAAATTTAACTAGAAATTGAAATATAACTAAAATTTAAGGGTATAAATTCATTATAAAATGGATTTAAGCAGGATTTGGAAATTTAAATCCCGGGAATTTTGGAAGTGTTTTAAAGATAAATGATAGCATTATTATTTTGAAAGTATTTCTGAAAGGAAATTTGTTTTAAATGGATTTTGAAAGTGATATAGCATTGAAATTACTTGGATTATTGGAAAATAATTCTGATCATGACGGCCGCATCATCAGTATTCATTTTCGAATTTCTAAGTGACGAATTGCTACCAAAGTGATTTGTTTTGAAAGCTAGCTGTTTTTGAAAATTTCTAAGGAAATTTGTTGGGAATAAAACCAGGATTGGTTTAAATATTTGCAGAATGTGATTTGAGATGTTGGAGATTTCAAAATAATTTGAAACCAAAGGTCGGGTGTTTAAAAATCCTGATGAGATAGTTGTAAACTTATAAATTGAGATGATTTTTAAATCATGAAAGGAATATAAGCTTTGAATAATGGAATTTAAATTTAAAAGTTAAAAATGAAATTAACTTGGATGGGAATAAAAATTTGAATGGATTGAAATTAATTGAATCAACTGGAAATATTACCAGTTGTATTCGAATCAAGTTAAAATTGAATTGAGTCAAATTAATTGAGTTAAAGAAAATAGAATGGGAATGAGAATTCAATTGAATTAATGAATGGAATTAAATTCTTACCTGAATAAATGGAATTGTGTAAATAATAAGTTGTGACTTATTAATGTTGAAAAGTGAGATACAAAACTCCAAAATAAATATTATTGATGGATTGGAGAATAAAATAAAAATCAAAATTTGAATTATAAACTAAATTGAACTAGGAAAATTAAATGCAGTGATTTTTGGGATTAAAATTCAAGAGTTGGTTTATAAATAAGGGAAGAACTAATTGGTTAATAAATTAATTAATGAAATGTGTAAATGGAGATCAATGTAGTTAAATAGAAGCTGAATTGTAAGCTAATAATGAAGATTGGAAATAGAACTCAAGTTATAAATCAACTTCGACTTGAATCATTGGTGAAGAAAATATAATTGATGTGGCCTTGCAATTAATTAAATGATTTGTGAATGAAATTGCAATGTAAGTTAATAAATTTGGATGGTAAATTAAAAAGTGAATGGTGGAATCAGAACTTGAGTTATTAATTAAAATTTAACCTGGAGTGTTAACAAATTAGATATAATTGAAATGTATCAAAAAAAAATGGAAATGGATTTAAATAGTAATGGTTTGGATTGAAAGTAAAATCCAAATAAGTGAAGATAAATTGGAAAATAGCCAGGTAATAAATTGGTGAATTGAATCTGGAAAGTTCAATTTATAATAACCAATCAAATGAAATTGCAGGTTTAACATGAAATTTAATCGAAATAGAATTGAGTTGAATAGAAAAGAAATTTACTTTAAACATGAAATGAGCTTAAAAATTTGAATATAATGAAGCAAATTAACTTAAGCGAAACAAATGGAAGAGTTGAATTAAATTCAACTTAAAACTAAGTGTAATGATATTGGGTTGGATTTAAATCGAGTGAAAATAAGTTTGAACGAAATAGGATTTGGTGGGTTATAAATAATATGTAAGGAAATGAAAATTCAAAATGGATTAAGTGGATAAACTAATTATATTGAATAAATAAATGGACGGAATAAATAAGAATCAAATAAAGTGTGGTTTAAATGAGTTGAGAAAAGTTATTAAATGAAATAGCCTGGATGGTTTTCGAGCTAAATAAAATAGTTTGGCATAAACAAATATGGAAAAATTTGAGTAAAATAACAAAAGCTTGGGATGTGTCGAGTTAGAAAAATGGTCGTGATTGGATTAAAATAAAAAGGGAATTTAAATTAGTAATAAGGATGAACCTAAGTTGTTAATGGTTTGAATGAACCTAGTTTGGTTAATAAAATGAAATGCAAATGAATGGATGCAAATCTGAAATGCGATGAAAATGAGAATATATGAATTGTGAATAAATTTTAAAAATAGAATTGAATATAAATTGAGTCGAAATCCATTTAAATTGGTTGTAAAACATAAGTACTTATTTATTCACATAGAACTCGACGAATTACATAGAATAAATTGTCATTTGATGTAAATGGAAGTAATTAAAATTCTATATATTGATGGAAGTAAAATAAATTGATTTTGAAAGCAATTGAATCAAATATGGGTTCAATTTGCTTAAGAATAAATTAAAAGTAAGCAATTGATTCTAAACCATTCAAATTGATGGAGTTGTATACGAATGAATCGTAAACCATCCGAATTGAGTGAAAATGGTTATAAATAAATTGGAACAGTTGAATTAGCATGGGAACTATATAAATTGCTTACAGAAAAATGTTTGGCATCTGTTTCTTTTAGAATTCATATGTTTTAACTATTATAAATAAGTTAAATATAGTTAAACTGCATATATTTGGCACTTACATGTTTAAATTGAGTAAGTACAGGTACCTGGAAGTCGTGTGGCTGGATTTGGTTGTGCTATTGCTAAAAATAAATAAGCTACACGCTTAAAAATGCTAAATTAAGGTACGCCTACGCAATAAAAATAGGAAATATGAACTGTTTTTGGTTTTTCCGACCGGGTGGGTCGATGTATATATATTTATCTCTTTTGGCAAATTGCAAAAGCTCCTCCGTACAAAGGGGACTCTGCCAAAAATTTTCAAAAATGTTGGGAGTTAGAAAATTATTGAAAATTTTGGAAAATTATGTTAACGACAAAACTATTTAGAATTGGAAACTAAAATAAGTTAGTAAATGAAACTAATTAAAGTAATGACTTAAATTAGTTATAAATGAAGGATAAAATTTAAAAATTCAAAGTTGAAAATAAATGAAATACATATGTAATGTGGAAATCGATTTGAATAGAAATAAGTATAAACTAAAAGAGGTAAAGAGAAATAAAGATAAGAAACATATAAAATGTTTATACTAACTTAAGAGAGGAATGGTAAATTCTAGATTGGAAATTGATATTACAAATATAATCTAAGATAATATTGAAATGAATAGATATTGACATTTTGTAAGAAAGTCGATAAAATGTCTTGGGATATTGTGATTGGATATTAGTGCTAAGCAGGATATGCAGGTAATATAAAAGGGAAAAGGAAATTGGATTTGATTTCAAGAGATAAATTTGAATTGCCCGACAAAAGGTACGCATTTAAATTTGGTATGGAATTTGATTGGGATTTGGATTTGGATTTGGATTGAGCCACTAGGCTTTTTGTTTTCTTTTTGGATTTGGGAGGCCGTAGAGCCATTTTGTAGTAGTACCGATCTAGCCGCTCAAAGGAGACGCTGGCGAAATTTTTCGGGAAATTAGGGAGTTAGAAAAATTTTGGGAAAATTTTGATAATTCAAAATTTGGTTTTAAATTCAAACTTGAATGGTTAACTAAATCGTTTAATTTGATACTATGGGAGAATTGAGAAGTTAATAAGAAGGATAATGGGTCTTTTATATAAAAAAAAAAGATAGTTAGTTAGATGTTGTATTGTTTGGTTTTGGGGATAGTAACGGTTATTGGACCATTCTTCCTAAATAGTAATTTCGGGGACGAAATTCTTTTAAGGAGGAAGGAATGTGACGACCCAGAATTTTTGAGCAATTGAAATTGGAATATTTAATTGATTTTAAATATTTCAAAGTCAATTTTAACTCGAATTCAAATATCACCAATTATTTGATAGTTAAATTTTTAAATTAAATAAGTTGAAGTTGGGTAAAATGTTGAATCTAGAGTTTTAAAACCTGTTAAAAATAATTTGAAGGTTTGTAAAACTTATATTAATAACACTGGAAATAATAGAAGTTGTAAAATTGAAATCATCAGTGGTTTGTTCAGTTTGAAATTTTATATCGTTTAAATTGAATTTAAAAATAGCCTTCCGAGACACAGTCTCGGAATTCGACGAAACCAGTCCCATGGGATCCGTAATATTGAATTATTATCGGATTTCAAATTTCGTATTGATCGGAGTTGCTGTGTGAGCGTATGATAAGTAAACGCGTTGAAAATTAAATAAAAATTTAGTTGATCAAATTAATATCATCGGTGCGTTCTTAAACACGCTTTCTTTTTATTTTATTTTATTCTCAGCCGAAATTCCTTCTCAATCAGCTTCCTTTCCTTCTTATCACTGTCTCCTCTCGTACATAACAACAACGATCGTGTCTCTTTTCCCCCTTTTATATTTACAGCCGAGCCTCCATGTTTTTGAAATCAAAAAAAAAAAAATCTGTCCCCTTCTCTTCAAATAAAAATCAAGGTCAAGATAACATGGCTGCCCTTGTTTCCTAATATAATTCGAACAATCAATAGCGGTCGCCTTCTTTTTCAATCGCGCGTCCTCCCTCTTCAGTTTTCTGCAGCAAGAATCGATATTACCTCGATTCGAGGAGGTAAGAGGAGGGAATCGATTCGACAATCATCGCCTTGTCAAGCTCGAGAGTCGCGGAAGCTCAGTGGATTCACGATGGTAGCAGATTTTCGAGCGAGCCATGCCTGGAACAGCGAGCTTGTTTGGACGCGATTCAATTGAATCGACATCGCGAGTTCGATGAGGGGTCGAGGGTTGTTCACAATCGCTGAGGAAAGGGGAGCATGACTGTGGGTAGTTATCGACATCAATGATGTCGTGTTCGTTGCCAAGTGAAGCTGCGATTGAGTCGATTTCTGGTAATATGTTGTTCTTGGATAAATTTTGCTTAGTTATGATACTTGTACTCTGTAGGATTAGATGTTTGAATCAATAAAATTAAAATAAAGGGTAAACATTTCACAGAAAAGAAATTCTGTTTTACAGAATTATATATATATATATATATATATATATATGCATAAAAAAAGAAGAAGAAGGGTTTACTATAAACAAAACTACTGTTTTGTTATTTACAAAGGAGAATAATAATATAACAATAGGTTTATAAAACAGTGATATAGATATACTGCTGTTGTAAAGGAAAAAATTATCCTCGATTTAGAGATCTATATTTGTAAATATATGTTTATACAGTGAAGTAAATTATTGTGATATTTACTGAAACAGGAAAACAATTTTTATAAGGTTTGAACAAAAAGGGGTAAATAGAAATAAACCCGTATGTGCACATTTTAATTTACTAGCTGGTTTTAAAAATGTATTATAAGTAATTAACTTGTTAAATAAACAGATTAATTGATTGTAGTTACTAAATATAAATTTATTTAAGGAAATTTGTTAAAACGAGAACTTTAAAATAAAAAAAATAAAAAAAACCACTAGTTAGTTAAATTAAACTAAACTGTAAGTCAGAAATTAATTGTTCGATTAATTTAAATATTAATAAATTATATAAATTGCTTATTTAAGGTCAAACGCCTGGAAATCCAAGGCAATATGGAAGTGGATTACAAAACAAAGCAAAGGTGAGTTAATCTCACTCAGTTTAAATTTAAATTTAAATGATTAAATCTAAAATAATTGTTTGAATGGTTGAAATTGATTGATTGATGTGCTATAGTATGATATATTCTGGAATTGGCATATTATGTGATGCTAACGTCTGTGGATGCAGGGAAAACAGGTTGGAGGGATCCAACTGGACCCCTCAATATTTATTTAAATTATTTAATATCCTCTGTTGTGATTTATTTGATATCCTATGATGATCTTTATTGGTATATTGAATGCTATGGTTCGATTGGATATAATTGGGTATGATGAATTACCAAAAATATATAAATTGGATATTTGTAAGATAATAAAAGAAGTGAAATTGTAAGTAAAATAATTATAGAAATTTGAATAAATTTTTAAATTAATTGGAAAGAAATAAAGTGACTTAAAAATTCTAGTAAATAAATCTTGAGTATAGAAAGGAAATTTGAATAAACAAAGAGCTAATAAATTTTAATCTTCAGTGATATTAATTAAAAGAATAAAACATTTATTTAAAATTTAAGATTTAAATTATTGATGGGAATAATGAAGAAGTTGGGAAAAACTGAAATCCGTATATTTCACTTAAAAAGGTTTAAAAACAAACGGGAAATAATAACATTAATAATAAGTCCATAATTAATGAATGTTAAATGAATTAAGAAAGTAAAGAAATTCATTTCAAATAAAGTAAATTGAAAATCAATTTGGGAAAATTGATTTAAGTGATTGAGGTTGGAATTTTCTCTGGATAACCAAGTACATGTTTTTAAAAAGTTAATTTTTAAATATAAATTAAAAGATTAAAAGTTGTTTTTAAAGAAAGCAAGTTTTGTAAAATTTATTATTTCTAATATTTAAAGTCTCAAGTAAGATTTTCTTTTAATCTATTTTAGTAATAATTATTAAGAAGTAACTTAGTATTTTGTTTTTTAAGAGAAGAAATCTAGTTTTATATTTACTAAGTAACTTTATTTTCAAATATTCACATAGTATGTATTTTTGACAAATTATTGAAGTATCTTTAATTTAAATGTTTTATAAGTATATATTTTAAAGTACAGTGTTTTAAAATTATTTTAAAAATCTAGTTTTGTGCTTGGTAATATTCAGAGGAGATAGGAAATATTTGGGAAGTTTATTCTGGAAAGAAAAATGGTTTTGAAACTGTTTTCAAAGGATTGAAAATAGAAAATATATCTTGGAAAGATATTTTGAGATTAATAAATAATTTGGGGAAATTATTTATTGTGTGATGGATGTTGTGAATATTAATTGATAGTTAAATAACCGACTATCAATATTGGCCAACTACGTTGATCGTTTTGAAGAGACCGGGATCGAGATTTATTTCTCGAAAACCACTTCGATCCGGTTTGTACGTTTCGTGCGAAAAACGTGTTCGGTGTCGAAGATGGAGCAGTGAAGTGCAAGGGCTAGTCGCTACTAATCCTGAGGATATTTCCGAAACGGATGTAGTAGGAGTAGTGCCTTCGGTTCCGTTCGAACCTGGGACGGACTTGTATGGACGAATGCTTGCGAAACATCGTCAGGTGGGCGATGGGCGTTCTAAGTGAAAACGTTCTAAAGGTAACGCTTAGCCTCAAGCCTCATCAATCGGGAATGACTGAAAATCAGGGGATATGCAGCAAGGTTAGGTGGGTCATGCCCAAGTAGGACAAGATAATTCCCCTGTCTAGATGTCCCTTATATATCTTTCGGCTTAGTGGGTGGTCGGTCGCGCCAACCACAGGGTTTATCTTGTTCGGGACTGTTCAGTAAGGAATGGTTCCGGCCTTGTGTTGCAGGGGATGAAGGGAGTAATCCTCGGTACGGTGATCTAGGCCCCGTACTGTGACAGGTGGTACCCCAGTGCCTAGTCATTGTTGGAAATCCATTTTCCCTACGAGCCTTGTACGAGTTTTGTTTGTATTACCCACTTCGGTGGCTAGTAGCTGGAATTTAATGAATGCAACAATTTCGGCTATTTTATAAGTATTTGTAAATAGACCCTATTATAATATCAGAGGGTTTCTATAAAAATTGTTTTAGCTATCGTAAGGTAAAAACCCGACATGTTTATTTGTGGCGTGGTCTTACGAGATGCTTTTGTTTTCAAAGAATTTTTGAAACTTTAATAATCAATTGGGTGTGATTTTCTTACGCTGGTATTCCAGACTAACTCGGGTATTATTTAACTGTAATGCTCGGGTCAGACCGAGTATTATAGAATACAGAATATGATGTTGTGGAGCTCAGGAGACGAGCTGGATGACGATACGCAATCTCGTACTTGTATATATATATATATATATATATATATATATATATATATTTCCGCTGTTGAGTTGTTGTGTACCCATTGTATGTTATTTATGTGAGCTGTGACTGATGTACTCTGATGATGTAATGTATGTAAACAGATAAATTTGATTTTGAGTAAAGATTATTTATTATCTATTATATTTTATTCCGCTGCGATGGTTAGATTCTGATGTTGATTTTTGTTTTCTCTTCTTCTATCTCTTCTTCTTAAACTCAAATGGTTCGTATTTCTGTACAACTTGAGTTGATTGTTGTAGAATAGTGTTAACTCAAGGGGTACAGATTTGCGGGTCATTACAGTAATTAAGGGATAATTAATCAAGGGTGATTAATTAAGGTGATTAATTTGAGGATAATTGTTTAATTGATTGGTAATCAATTAATGGTTAAGCAAGCAAGATTTAAAATGAGGAAGTAATTAACTTAATTCATTTTAAATTAATTAAAGAATGAGTATTTAATTTAATTCACTTTAAATTAATTAGAGATAGAAGTAATTAATGTAATTCATTTTAAATTAATTATAGATGGTGAGATTATAGATCTTTGCTTATAAATGGATGATATGGTTTTCCCTGAATGGTTTGAATCTCAGACATGAGATAAATAGTGTTGTGTGTTATGGATGCATTAGTTGCATTGTGATGATGATATGAGTTATCTATGGATGATGATAATGTAGATTATCAAGTTATGATGATAATATAGATTACTTGTTTATGATAACATTGATTATCTATTGTGATGATATGAATTATCTATCTGTGTATATGGATAATTAGAATTGAATTGTTTTAAACTTAAAACAACTTGGACCTAAAAGACACGCTTTCGATTTCGATGAGACCGGGATCGGGTTTCCATATTTGGATATCCGAAAACCACATCGATTCCAATTAACGTTAGGTCGTGAATCTAAGTGGAGCAAGTGAAGACTCGAGGTGTAAGGGCTATACGTCAGTATAACTCTGTGGGTGATTCCATAATGAGTTTGACGGAATAATGCTTATAGATTCGAGATGGTGAATCAGAGTGCAAGGGCTATGGTCGTTGACTCTGAGGGTGATTCCAATAATGAGTGCAATGAGATAGTGCCTTCAGTTTCATTCGAACCCGGAACGAACTTGTATGGATTGAATACTTTCAGAACATCGTCAGGTGGACGATGAGCATTCTAAGATTTGATGTCCTATAAAGGTAATCGTGGCCTTAAGCCTCATCAACCGGGAATGGCTAAAACAGGGGAGGTGCAGCAAGGCTTTGTGGATAGCTCCCACTGGAGAGCAAGATTGATCCCTGTCTAGAGGTCCCTTTATATTCGGCTGTGTGGGGCAGTGGTTCGCGACAACTGCCGGGGTTGTCTTGTTCGGAACTGTTCAGTAAGGAACGGGTCCGGCCTTGTGTTGCAGGGGAGTGGGAGTACTCCTCGGTACGGTGATCTAGGCCACGTACTGTGAAGGGCGGTACTCCAGTAGCCCAGCCATTGTATGGAATCCACAATTCAATAAGTGCCAATGGTTTTGATTGTTTTACCCACTTTTGTGGCTAGTAGTTGGAATTTAATGAATGTAACAATTTCGGCTATTTCATCTTTATTTGAAAACTCTAGACACTATTATAATATCATCGGATTTCCTATCAAATGTTTTGGTTAGTGTAACAGCCCGCATATTTATCGATTTTATATTTAAATATTTTATTTAAATATTTTATCGTTAGTCGGATTTTAGTCCGAAAAGCTACTTTTTGCATACGGTCGAATTAGGACTCGGGACCACTCCCATTGAGTTTAAAATGCCGTTTGCGACCTTTTTGACTATAAGCTTTGATATGTTTGGAGAAAGTTGATTTTTGCTACTTTTCACTTTGGGTTTGGTTTTGGGCTCAGCCCTATGTTAACTTATACTCCAAAACTGAACCACTCTCCCCATTCTCCCTCACTTCTTTCTCTTTTCATTTTTCTTAGCATTAATGGTGGGAGAGATTGGAAATTAAAGCTCCAAAACCCAAGTTCCTCTTGCAAATCAAATTCCTAGCTCCAAACTCAAGAAGAACCCATTGGTAAGCTTCTCTTCTTCTTCTCCAACTTATTCTCTTACCAATTTCAGAAATTCCTAAACCTAATTTTGGAAATGTTCTTGTTTTTGAGCATAGATTCAAGCACAATTGGGTTGTGTTGAAGAGAGGTTGATTCTCCATTTGCTTTCAAGCTTCTTCTTGGTAGATTTTGTTTAAAGGTGAGATTTTTATCTCACATCTATGTCTATATCCATCTTTGTGGTTAGTTATGAATTCGTAACATTTGTGCCTATTCATTTGCTTTTGATTTGGATCGAATGAGTGAATATTCCAATTTTTGTGAAAATCCTTTTATGAATGTTTGATTACGATATTTGGGGTGTATCGAAGAGCCTATAAGGTCGGGCTGTCATTTGACGTAAATCCTTAGTCGTCGTTGCTCGCTCGATCGCTCCCGACATTGTTTGGGCAATATGGCCTAGGCAAATTGTTGCCCTTACCAGGTTTTCAGACTTCTGGAGACCAATTCCAGACGTCTGGTTTTGCAACCTGGAGAAAAATAAAATACGGCAGAAGAATAAATAAGGCAGTGGCTAATTTCAGACGTCTGAATTATTGTTTCAGACGTCTGGAATAAGGTTAGATGTCTGATTTGTGTTTTCAGACGTCTGGATGGTTTTCTGAGAAATGTCCAGAAACTAAATCCAGACGTCTGGACAACCCCTTAGACGTTTTGAAATCCCTAGTTTTGCCTATTTGCCAAATTTTGAGTATATTTCCAACTTTAATCGATTCGTGTTGATTCCCTTTTTGTTGTTATCATTTGTTATTGACTTTGATGACATTTTCTTCGTGATTTTTGGGAATATCCATTTATATGGATTTGGTATCGATTTCTTTGGATTTTATTCACGTCTTTGAATGTGAATTTTGGTTATTGATTGTCCTACAATCATTTTTGTGATTTGTCACTTTAAAAATATAAAGGTATCAATACTAGTATTAAACATCAAAACTCTTTCATCAAAACGATTCCAACACTATTTTATTTACAAAGCTCGTTTTTCTCAAACCGTTTTCCAATCTACTAGTATATACAAACCTTTACCTCACTCGTATGAGAAATCTAATTAAACGGCTTAGTAAAACAAGTGGTATGAAACGCTTGCGTTTACTTGTTCGGTTAATTCTATGACTTGTTCGATTGAATCTCTTGTGATAATTTTCTAGTGGAAACTTACAATTTGTTCGTAAATATTTAAGTTAAGCTAGTGGTTATGGGACATGATGCTAAACTCATATATTTACTAGCTTAGTGTAATTGACACTTCTTGATGATCATGACGATCATCTTTGTGATTTAGACTAGCAATGTGCGATGTCTCTTTGTCTGCGAGGGAGACTAAACACCGTTTTGTGGAGTTTCGACTCAATTTGGTGGGGTAGCGACCCATGGTCTTCGGGCCGTTTGTGGAGCTTCGGTTCAATTTGTGATGGTTAGCAACCATGGAATTAGCATTCCGTTTGTGATACACGTGTTGGTGGGCTTTATGCTCCCGTTTGTGATAGGCCTCTCCCCCCCTTTGTGATTTCTGGATTTCTTGAGATGATTTCTAGAATTTGTGTTTCACCAATTTTCGTGATTTCCATTGATAAGTTTTATCAATATTTGTGCATTGGTGAAATTGTGTGTGATTGACTTTTGTGATTGACTTGAATATTATTGTCAGTATTTGTGCATTGGTGAATTTGTGTGTCATTGACTTTTGTGATTGACGTTGAAATTATCGTCAATATTTGTGGTTTGGTGAAAGAAATAAAGAGTATGACATTACTTTGATTCTTGTGTAGATTTGGTGATATTGATTAATCTCTTGTTGATTTTCAATTACTTATATATATCACAGCTTGGCATAGTGACTATTATGTGTTTAGTCATATCTCTTAATCTATATCGTTTCACCTGATATTTATAGCTAGACTGATCCGTTTATTATTTTCTTATAAAATAATACTCGGGTCAGACCGAGATGTTACAGGTGCTTCTGCTTGACTTCTCTCTTGGAATTGATTCCTCTGACTTTTGGTTAACTACTTAGATTAGTAGTTTTTGTTGTATACATTTGAGATATAGACTCCATAATGTATACTTATTCTTTTGTGTAGTTCATGTAACTATTCTTTTGTGATATTGTGGATCTTTTTAGACCACTACTCTGATATACACTTCCATGTGTAATATTCATATCTATTTCCGCCTTTGTGATATGAATTGTCTGTGACTGATTTGTGTTATGTTTATTTCTATATTTGTTTCCAAAGACCTTTATAGCCACTGTGTAGTAGCTTTGAGTTTGTGTCGGTATGTCGGATTTCCTCTTGAGAGGAAAAGATATACTTTTATCCGGTATATCGGTACTCGCACAAAGCATTTATACAGATGGTCGCTCTTCAACAGCCTTATTCTCCATGCAAGTTGACAACATTCACAGTAATGTTCTTGGCTAGCGTGGGTATAGAGGTAGGGCATCACAGCTTGGTATCGGAGCCAAACTTCGGAACAATATGGAATATTATAACAAGGATCATCGTCCTAAGTCCATCTTAGGAGTCGTGCTTTAGGATTTTATTCGGGTCTACGTACCGTCTTATCCTATTTTCTTTTATGATTCCTTATTTTGTCTATCAAGATTGCTTGATATTCAATTTGGTGAATAACCTTCTTCTTCCTCTTCTTTCTTTCTAAAGGAAGAGAAATGTCTAGACCTGGTCGCCCCAGAGCCGTGCCATCTAGCACTCTGCCCCAGGATGGAGTTTTTATGACTGCTCAACAGCTTCTTGATTTGGTAACTAATGCTCAAGCAGCTGGAGCTAACCCGGAACCTACTCACCCAAAGTCGGGATTTGCACGCTTGTGCAGCGATTACACCAATTTGGGTAGGGAGCCATTCAAAGGTTCCGAAACTGTTATTGAAGTCCAAGCTTGGCTTAGAACATGCGATCGCATCTTTTCGCGCATGAATCTTATTGACCGTCACCGAGTTCAGGTGGCCTCTAGTATGCTCCGAGAAAGAGGGTTGGACTGGTACGAGCTTCTTATTTCTGAGATTAATGAAGCGGATCTCACCTAGGAGCAATTCCGAGGACGCTTTGAATTGAAATTCGTGCTAGAAAGTGACGATGGCTCGTTGTTTCATTGACCTTGTTCAAGGCGATTCTTCCGTGACGGACTACGTTGCTTCTTTTGAATCACTTTCCAAATATGGGGTTGAATACATCAACACCCCTCTGAAGAAGAATCAAAGATTTGTTTATGGCTTAAACAAAATTCTCAAGAAGCCATTACTTCTAAAATTAGAAGTTTATTTCGACCAACTCGTTGATATCGCTCTTCGTCTTGAAGAGGCGGATAGAGAGAATGATGTTGAAGTGGTGGGTTCCAAACCAAACTTCAACAATAACAAGAAGAGGCCAAACAAATTTAAAGGTCCTTATCCCAATAAAAAGGGGAAACAAGCAACCTCCGTGGCAAAGACTTCTTCCTTTGGCCGTGGGGAATGCTATAATTGTGGTTCGAAGGACCATTATGCGAACAAGTGCCCATAGTCTCTCTCTTGTCGCTACTGCAAAGTTCCCGGACATGTTATATCTTCATGCCCCAAGCTTCAGGGCAGGAAGGAGGGAAAGTTAAATGTTGCTCAAGCCCCTGGCAACACATCTCGTGGTCAAGGTATGCCTCATTCTATCCTTGATGGAATTATTTTATTTCGTGATCATCCTATTCGAGTTCTTTTGATACGGGTGCGTCCCATTCTTTTATATCAAAAGAACTTGTTGATGCTTTTTCTTTGGATGTTTTGTGTTTGATGACTTCTTTGAGAATTGCGAATCCGGTTGGTGGATCCGCAACAATCAGTTTATTGTGTAAAGATGTTGAAATTATTTTGTGTGATTTTCCTTTCCTAGCCGATTTGCATGTCATGCGTTATTTAGGCTTTGGAATGATTTTTGGAATGGATTGGCTTAACCGTTATGAAGCTCATATCCTATGTCCTGAGCGGACTATTCATCTTCGACATCCTCAATCTATTAAGCAGATTTCTATTAATCTTAAAGATTCAGATTCCATCTTGGTTGCATCTTTATATTCTTTAAATCCTCATGATGACGATGATGACGATGAGGGTGATATTATTTCTCTTATTCACGTCGTTCGTGAATTTTCCGACATATTCGAGCCCGTTTTAGGATTACCACCTAAGCGAGCAATTGAGTTCAGAATTAATCTTATTCCTGGAGCTCAACCTATCACTCGTCCTCCATATCGTATGTCCAATAAAGAAAACGAGGAGATGCATAAACAATTATCCGATTTGGAGACGAAGCAATTTATTCGCTCTAGTTCCTTGCCTTGGGGAGCTTCAGCTATTTTCGTGAAGAAATCCGATGGAACACTTTGGCTTTGCGTTGACTACCGCAAGCTTAATGATCTTACTATCAAAACTAAATATCCTTTACCTAGGATTGATGATCTATTCGATCAACTTAGTGGTGCCAAAGTCTTTTCACAATTAGACTTAGCTACTGGATTTCATCAGCTTCGTATTGCAGAGGATAGTATTCCTTTGACCTCGTTCCGTACTCGATATGGATCTTATGAATGGCTTGTCATGCCATTTGGTTTGACGAATGCCACGGCCTATTTCGTTGACCTTATAAATAGAGTTTTCAAAGACTTTCTCGACCGGTTTGTTCTCATCTTTATCGATGATATTCTTGTGTATTCAAAAACCGAGGAGGAGCATGAAAAACATCTTCAGATTGTGTTGGAAACTCTTAGGAGTAATCAATTAAAGGAAATTTTTTCTAAATGCCACTTTTAGAAATCTCGTGTGAAATTTCTCGGTCATATTATTTTCGAATCCGGAATTTCCGTGGATCCTTCAAAGATTGAAGCGGTTCAAGATTGGAAGAGACTGGAGAGTGTGACAGAGATTCGTAGTTTTCTTGGATTGGCGGGCTATTACCGTCGCTTTATCAAAGACTTTTCCAAGATTGCCGCGCCTCTCACTGGCTTGACGAAGAAAGGTGTTAAATAGATTTGGTCGGACAAATGTGAAGCTTCTTTTCAGAAATTAAAAGAACTTCTTTCTGATGCTCCTATTCTCGTTATTCCCGAGGGGAATCAAGATTTCGTTGTCTATACCGATGCTAGTCGCGTTGGTTTGGGTGCCGTTCTCATGCAAAGAGAACGTGTTATTGCTTATGCTTCTAGGCAATTGAAGCCTGCTGAGACTAGATATGCCACTCATGATTTAGAGCTCGCGGCTATTGTTTTCGCCCTTCGTATTTGGCGTCGTTATCTTTTAGGAGAGAAATTTGTTCTTTATACCAATCATAAGTCCTTGAAGTATTTATTCTCCCAAAAGGAACTTAATTTGCGTCAACAGCGTTGGCTCGAGTTCCTTGCTCCTTATGATCTTGATATTCTTTATACCCCCGGTATGGGTAATCGTGTCGCCGATGCTCTTAGCCGTAGGCAACAAGCAGTTGTTTCTATGATGATATCCGAATGGAACGATCTCGAGATCTTATCCACTTGTGAGATTCGAGACCGCGTATCCGATTTATGTTCATCTCTTGTTTTATGTAGCCTTGAGGCTCATACTTCTCTTTTAGACCGCATTCTTGAAGCTCAAAGGCTAGATCCCGAATTGGCTCTTCTTAGCCAGAATATTAAGGATAAGATTGATATTGAAGGATTGAAAGACTTTGATATCGATTCTCGTGGCGGCGTTCGGAGATTTGGTAGACTCATCGTGCCAAATATTAGTGATCTTCGTAAAGATATTTTAGAAGATTCACATCGTTCTAAATTCACCATTCATCCCGGTAGTAGTAAAATGTATGCGGATATGAAGCGACTTTATTATTGGGAGGGAATGAAACTTGACATTGCTAACTTCGTTAAGCGTTGCATGACTTGCCAACTCGTTAAAGCCGAACATCAAAGGCCCGGTGGGTTATTGCAACCTTTAGAAATTCCTATTTGGAAGTGGGATCAAATTTCCATGGATTTTATAGATGGCCTTCCCCGTTCTCGTTCGGGTCATGACAGCTTATGGGTGATCGTTGATAGACTTACTAAATCCGCCCATTTTATTCCCGTTCGATCTAATCGAACCGTTCCTCTTTTGGCCAAAATCTTTATCAAAGAAATTGTTAAATTGCATGGAGTTCCTACTTCTATTGTTAGCGATCGTGATCCATTGTTTACTAGTGGATTTTGGAAGAGTCTTCAAAAAGCTTTAGGAACGAAGCTTAATTTTAGCACCGCTTATCACCCCCAGTCCGATGGACAAACCGAGCGTGTGAATCAAACTTTTGAAGGTCTTCTTCGTGCTTGTGTTCTTGATTTTGGTGGAAGTTGGGAAGATCATATTGCGCTTGTTGAATTTTCCTATAATAATAGCTTCCAATCTAGTATTGGTATGGCACCTTTTGAGGCACTCTATGGAAGGCCATGCCGATCTCCTTCTTGTTGGCTTGAGGCCGGTGAGAAGCTGGTATTAGGTCCAGATTTTATTCGTGATTCCACAGAAAAGATTGACCTTATTTGTCATAGAATGAAAGAAGCCCAGAGTAGGAAAAATCCTATGCCGATAACCGGAGAAGGAAATTAGATTTTTCTGTGGGAGATCTCGTTTTTGTTCGTGTCTCACCTATGAAGGGTGTTGTGCGTTTCAGTCGATCGGGAAAATTGGCGCCTCGATATATTGGGCCATTTCCTATCATTGAACGTATTGGTTCCATGGCTTATCGCCTTTTATTACCGGCTCAATTTTCTGCTATCCATGACGTGTTTCACGTTTCTCAACTTCGAAAATGTCTTCCAGATTCCGATTCTGTTCTTGAGCCCGGTGTTGTGGAAGAGATTGAAGTTTCGCCTAATTTAACTTATGAGCACCATCCTATTCGAATTGTTGCTTCGGAGGTCAAACGACTTCGAAATAAAGATGTTCCGCTTGTTAAAGTTCAATGGTCTTCAAATCCTAAGGATTGTTCTTGGGAATCTAGAGAATTCATCGAACGAACACATCCGGACTTACACTCTCGTTCCCTTTGAGGTAAACTTCTATTTCGAATTTCTTCTTTTGTGTTGATATGCTTTTATGGTTATTACTTTTTGTTCATTTATTCCTTATGATTGCGAGGACGCAATTTCTTTAAGGAGGGGAGTCTGTAACAACCCGCATATTTATCGATTTTATATTTAAATATTTTATTTAAATATTTTATCGTTAGTCGGATTTTAGTCCGAAAAGCTACTTTTTGCATACGGTCGAATTAGGACTCGGGACCACTCCCATTGAGTTTAAAATGCCGTTTGCGACCTTTTTGAGTATAAGCTTCGATATGTTTGGAGAAAGTTGATTTTTGCTACTTTTCACTTTGGGTTTGGTTTTGGGCTCAGCCCTATGTTAACTTATACTCCAAAACTGAACCACTCTCCCCATTCTCCCTCATTTCTTTCTCTTTTCAGTTTTCTTAGCATTAATGGTGGGAGAGATTGGAAATTAAAACTCCAAAACCCTAGTTCTTCTTGCAAATCAAATTCCTAGCTCCAAACTCAAGAAGAACCCATTGGTAAGCTTCTCTTCTTCTTCTCCAACTTATTCTCTTACCAATTTCAGAAATTCCTAAACCTAATTTTGGGAATGTTCTTGTTTTTGAGCTTAGATTCAAGCTCAATTGGGTTGTGTTGAAGAGAGGTTGATTCTCCATTTGCTTTCAGGCTTCTTCTTGGTAGATTTGTTTAAAGGTGAGATTTTTATCTCACATCTATGTCTATATCCATCTTTGTGATTAGGTATGAATTCGTAACATTTGTGCCTGTTCATTTGCTTTTGATTTGGATCGAATGGGTGAATATTCCAATTTTTTGTGAAAATCCTTTTATGGATGTTTGATTACGATATTTGGGGTGTATCGAAGAGCCTATAAGGCCGGGCTGTCATTTGACGTAAATCCTTAGTCGTCGTTGCTTGCTCGATCGCTCCCGACATCGTTTGGGCCATATGGCCTAGGCAAATTGTTGCCCTTACCAGGTTTTCAAACGTCTGGAGACCAATGCTAGACGTCTGGTTTTGCAACCTGGAGAAAAATAAAATACGGCAGAAGAATAAATAAGGCAGTGGCTAATTTCAGACGTCTGAATTATTGTTTCAGACGTCTGGAATAAGGTTAGACGTCTGATTTGTGTTTTCAGACGTCTGGATGGTTTTCTGGGAAATTTCCAGAGACCAAATCCAGACGTCTGGACAACCCCTCAGACGTTTGGAAATCCCTAGTTTTGCCTATTTGCCAAATTTTGAGTATATTTCCAACTTTAATCGATTCGTGTTGATTCCCTTTTTGTTGTTATCATTTGTTATTGACTTTGATGACATTTTCTTCGTGATTTTTGGGAATATCCATTTCTATGGATTTGGTATCGATTTCTTTGGATTTTATTCACGTCTTTGAATGTGAATTTTGGTGATTGATTTTCCTACAATCATTTTTGTGATTTGTCACTTTAAAAATATAAAGGTTTCAATACTAGTATTAAACATCAAAACTCCAACACTATTTTATTTACAAAGCTCGTTTTTCCCAAACCGTTTTCCAATCTACTAGTATATACAAACCTTTACCTCACTCGTATGAGAAATCTAATTAAACGGCTTAGTAAAACAAGTGGTATGAAACGCTTGCGTTTACTTGTTCGGTTAATTCTTGGACTTGTTAGATTGAATCTCTTGTGATAATTTTCTAGTGGAAACTTACAATTTGTTCGTAAATATTTAAGTTAAGCTAGTGGTTATGGGACATGATGCTAAACTCATATATTTACTAGCTTAGTGTAATTGACACTTCTTGATGATCATGACGATCATCTTTGTGATTTAGACTAGCAATGTGCGATGTCTCTTTGTCTGCGAGGGAGACTAAACCCCGTTTTGTGGAGTTTCGACTCAATTTGGTGGGGTAGCGACCCATGGTCTTCGGGCCGTTTGTGGAGCTTTGGCTCAATTTGTGATGGTTAGCGACCATGGAATTAGCATTCTGTTTGTGATACACGTGTTGGTGGGCTTTATGCTCCCGTTTGTGATAGGCCTCTCCCCCCTTTGTGATTTCTGGATTTCTTGAGATGATTTCTAGAATTTGTGTTTCACCAATTTTCGTGATTTCCATTGATAAGTTTTATCAATATTTGTGCATTGGTGAATTTGTGTGTCATTGACTTTTGTGATTGACTTTAATATTATTGTCAATATTTGTGCATTGGTGAATTTGTGTGTCATTGACTTTTGTGATTGACGTTGGAATTATCGTCAATATTTGTGGTTTGGTGAAAGAAATAAGGAGTATGACATTTCTTTTATTCTTGTGTAGATTTGGTGATATTGATTAATCTCTTGTTGATTTTCAATTACTTATATATATCACAGCTTGGCATAGTGATTATTATGTGTTTAGTCATATCTCTTAATCTATATCGTTTCACCTGATATTTATAGCTAGACTGATCCGTTTATTATTTTCTTATTAAATAATACTCGGGTCAGACCAAGATGTTACAGGTGCTTCTGCTTGACTTCTATCTTGGGGTTGATTCCTCTGACTTTTGGTTAACTACTTAGATTAGTAGTTTTTGTTGTATACATTTGAGATATAGACTCCATAATGTGTACTTATTCTTTTATGTAGTTCATGTAACTATTCTTTTGTGATATTGTGGATCTTTTTAGACCACTACTCTGATATACACTTCCATGTGTAATATTCATATCTATTTCCGCCTTTGTGATATGAATTGTCTGTGACTGATTTGTGTTTTGTTTATTTCTATATTTGTTTCCGAAGACCTTTATAGCCACTGTGTAGTTGCTTTGAGTTTGTGTCGGTATGTTGGATTTCCTCTTGAGAGGAAAAGATATACTTTTATCCTGTATATCTGTACCCGCACAAAGCAATTATACAGATGGTCGCTCCTCAACAGCCTTATTCTCTGTGCTAGTTGACAGCATTCACAGTAATGTTCTTGGCTAGCGTGGGTATAGAGGTGGGGCTTCACAGTTAGCGTAAGGTAAAAACTATTCCATGTTTATGTGTGGGAAGTCTTACGTGATACCTTTCTTTTCAAAGGTTTTTGAAAATTGAGCAACTTTAACCTGTTACTCACCAGACCCATGTCTGACCCGGAGTTTATTTTTGTTTTCATAAACTCTTGGGTACTTAAATTTTTACGAGTAGCCAAGGGATTCAGGTTAGGATTCGGGTTATCTTTGACGAATATTGGAGGAGCAATGGAGCAGGAGGCTTCTGCGTTAGATATTAGTATTCCGCTGTGTGTTCTGTGATTGACTATGAGATTGTATTATATTGTAAATACTAGACAGGTGTCCATAATTGTCTATTTTGTGTTGTATTATCCGTGAACTCTGATAGTGGTTGTAAACTATGTAAATATTTTATGATTTTAATATAATTTATTCGTTCCGCTGTTTAGATTCTGATGTGTTGGTTCTTCTTCTTCTCTTTCTTTCTATTCTCTATCCCTTTCTTTCTTATTAGCGATGCGATTTCCTGGAGAAAGGAAGTTGGGTTGTTACAATATGCATATGATTTAGTGACATAGTTAGGCCGATCCCCAAGAGATAATAGTGCCTAGTGTGTGTGTATATATATATGCGTCCATTAGCATCCACTAGTAAACACTTGCAACCACCAGCGTCCATCATACATAACTTGTTCTACTAACATGTTTACATTCAATCCTACCATCCATAGGTTAAATCCTATGATCTACCCTCCTAAATGATACTAAAGGAAAGAACCTATTCAAAATTAAAAATGGAAATAGGAAATTCTGAATGTACTGTCGAAAAGAAACGGATAACAGATACATATTTTCTTCTCAACCTCCTACAGAGCGTCCTCAATACTATCTCCTCACTGCATCTTAACCAAAGGCACTTCATTATTCCTAAGCTTGTTGACACCATACCCAGCGATCTTGGTACAAAAGCGATGAACCGCTGCTTCTCTCTCCACTTTAACTTCTTCAAGTTGACTAGGTTCCATTACCTATGCTGGATCATGTAATCACTTTCTCAAGTGTGAAACATGAAAAATGTCATGAACTCCCATGAGCCTCTCCACCAGCTTTATCTGATACGCTATCTTCCTTACCCTTTTCACAAAGGGGAACGGTCCTACGAATTTGGTAGCAAGTTTCCCACTTGATCCAAATGATACTACCTTTCTTAGCGGAGATACCTTACTGAAAACCAAGTCTCCTACCTCAAACTCAATATCCCTTCTCCGTTTATCTGCATAAGATTTCTGCCTATCTTGAGCTGTCATCGTTCTCTTTCAAATCAAATCTCTCTTTTCCAAAGTCTCTCTAACCATGTCGGGACCAAGTAGCAATCTCTCTTTTGGCTCTAACCAATGCGAAGGCGATTTGCAAGGTCTTCAACAAAGAGCTTCGAAAGGTGCCATTCCAATGCAAGCTTAAAAACTAATATTATAAGCGAACTAAATTAAAGGAAGATACTCCTCCCAAGTTCCTCCAAAATAAAGAATGCACATCCTCAATAAATCCTCTAGAACTCTACTAAATCTCTCTATTTCATCGTCTGTTTGAGGATGATAGGCCATACTCAACCTAAGCTGCATCCCTAAAGCCTCTTGCAAGCTTCTCCAAAACATGATAATAAAAATAGGGTCTCTATCACTCAGTATGCTAGAGAGAACTCCATGAAGTTGGACTATCTCACGAACATATAGCGATGCCAAATAAGGTGCCGTCCTTATACTGTTGACCGGTATGAAGTGGGTGCTCTTAGTCAAACGATCTACAATCAACAAAATACAGGTATTCCCTTTCCTAGACTAGGGAAAACCATCTATGAAGTCCATCGAAACACTATCCCACTTTCATTCGGGTACATCCAATAGTTGACGCAATCTGTCGGGCTTCTGGAACGACCCCAATTTTGAATTAATATTAAATTGATATTTAATGTAAATTTTGAACAAATTTTGGAATAAAATATGAATTTGACTTTGGAATTTGAATTTGAATATTGAATTTATACTTAAATTTTATTTCTTGATTTAGAAAATAATGATTTGGGTTTGAAAATATTATTTAGGTAAATTGATTTATGGTAGTTAGTTTTAATAACATTTCTTTTAAATAATATGTATGATTAAGAAGATTGTATTTATAAAATAAGGAAAATGTAATATAAATTTTATTTAAAAGCTTTTGATTCATAACAAAAACAAATGTCATTTAGTTATTTTTAAGCAAGAAATAAATTAAAATAAAATGAGGGTTTAACTACATAAAAGTCTTTAACATAAAAATACTAATTATAATCAATGTGAGATTAATGAAGTATGACAAAAAAAAGGGATAAAAATATAATCAAGTTGATTAACAAAAAACAAGACAAGAAATAACATACAAGTATAATATTAACAAATGTTTGCTGTAAATTCATATGCAATGCAAGATAAAACATAAAGTACTTAACAATAAATGCAACATATCTCAGCATGGTCAAAGCAAGAAGTAAGATCATAAAGCACGTAGCATTTAATGCTTCCATTCCTTAGCAGCCATGACCAGCTGTACAATTTGTATCATCCCTGTAAACTCCCACCTATATATCAACTTCTTTTATCAACTTTCCATTTCATTTCATCCATCAAAAACTCAGCAAAATGATAGCCAGGAAAGAGAAAAAAAATAAAAAAAAATCAAAGCTACAACCTGAAGCAACTCATTCAAACATCAAGAAAACAAATCAGTTTCAAAGTTCAAACCCAAAGTAAGGATTCAAATGCAATTTCCAGTTTTTCAAACACATCATTTCCAGGTATAAACCTTCTCTCTGTTCAAACTGCAATGTGAGTAACTTTTAAAAGCTAATGAATGAATCTGTTGAATACTTATTTGTGAATAATCATGTATGTGTATCTGTTTGACATCTATATGTATGTTTAAAAATAGATGTAGTGTTACAGGCTTTGGCATACAGGTGCTCTGTCTAAAGTTTAAACATAGGAGTTAGATTCAAGATTTAATTTCACCTAAACTACTTGATGTTTAGAAATGGGGATTAAAAAAAAAGTTGTTTGTTACATCTTAGCTTAGAGTTTAAAAATTTATTTAATCTAAAATAATTTTGAATATTGCTTGGAAAATCAAAACAACAGAACCAACTTTAATAAGAGTAAAAAAACCAAACATCTTTTTTTTTGTTTCAGGTATGTGGTCTAAAACCTAATCGAAAACCATGATTTTTAGAAGGAAAATCATAATTTTTAATTTAGTTTTGGGTTTGCATTTTTGAGTTGAATTGAAACTGGAAATCAGGTTGTATTTGGTGATCTTCGTGATCGGAGGGGATGGTGTTACATACCGTATTTTTTAAGCCATTGAATTTGAACATTTAATTCGTTTTAAATGTTTGATGTGGATTCTTAATTGATTTTGAAATGAATGGATTCGGGTTCAATCAATGAAATAAGTTATAATTTATAATTATAGTAATTCCGGTTGGATTTGAATAATGGGAAACTAATAATTTAAATATTCGGAATTGAAATAAAAGTAAATCTGGATGTAAATAGTGATAAAAATGGTTTTCAAAATTTATTTTGAGTTATTTGAGTGTAAATAGCGTGGTGGGAATTTTAGATGAATTTTAAAGTTAATAAATTAATATTTGGGATTTTATAGTAATTGAATAATAGAATTTAATATTATTAAAATGCAGTTTAATCAGATTTTGTCCCGGAATGAGCCAGAATGATTTTTATTGTGTTTATAAATTTTATATGATTTAATATTAAGTTAATAAAATTTTTAAAAGTGAAATTTTAAGCGGTTTCGACAACTATGAAAATCGCTCGATGTAATCGACGAGTTAAAATAGCCTTTCGGGGCACAGTCTCAGAATTCGATGAAACCAGTTCCATTGGATCCGTAATAGTTAGTTATTATCAGATTTCAATTTTCGTAGCAATCGGAGTTGCCGTTTGACCGGAGCAGCTCGAAACGCATATAAATCGATTTAACCGATTTAATTTTAAATTGATCGTTTAATTCCGTAACTTGCGCATACTATCAAATTAGCTTACGTAACCTGTTCATTGTGTCCGGAATGCTGAAAAACCCTAGGAACGCCTATTGGTGCGTGATATTTGGAGTTCGTTTGCAATAAGATATTACATTGAGAATAATATTAATAAAATAATATTAAACAATATTTATATATACATCTAATTTTCTAAAACCCTAGCCTATATTCAGAGCCGCCGACTTCATCACTCCAATGGCCGAAAATCACCCACCTTCGCCTCCAATTTGCAACCAATCCACGCGTTATTTCGCAAAACTCCCAACTAGGAAGTTGTAGATCACCTCGACGTCTACCCATCCAAAGGTAGATCTTGCCTATCGTCGCCGTATGGAGCCGGAAAAGGGTCGTGAAGAGCCGCCGTTCGTCTTCGTTCACGCGCAGTTTCTGATAAATTGGAGGCACCGAGTTCAGTGGGGTTGCAACCGAGGGTAGCTATCGCGTGGCTCTTCGAGGTGGTAGGTCCTGATCGACGTGGAGGCGAACGTTGGAGGAGCGTTTTCAAGCCATAGCGCGCGTGCGTTGGGTTCGAAAATTTGGAGCAGCGTACGAGAGAGTGGAAGAAGATGCGGCCTTGACTTTGACTTGAGTTTTGAACGGCCTGTTATGTTGTGGTAGAAGTAAATTTAAAATTTACTGAAATTTTTTTAAATTGTTATTCAAACTTTAAAAATTAATATCGGATGTGTACGTTATCAGATTTCGAAAATTTTGGTGATGTCGGAATTGCAGTGACAGGGAGCACGCTGTGGCACAGATATGAATTCGATTCAAGCAAGTACAAATTTGAGTTAAATCGAATGTCGTTCGGTTTAATTTAAATTTTGAACGCTCGCCGAAACGCAAGGTGAGTTAATCTCACTCACATCTGGAATGTTAGCTGATTTAAGTAGTTAATATTTAAATATTTGTGTGATTGGTTGAAATGTTTATTTATGTCAACCTGGATTGATATATATGTTTTTGTGCTAATATTTGTGGATGCAGGGAAAAACAGGTTGGAGGGATCCAACCGGATTCCTCACACTATAGTAATTATCTTTATAATTGGTGTGGTAACCTGTTATATATTGTTATTGATAACTCTGAATTAAATTATACTGTGATATTGCTAGATAAGTATATACATAGAATTTAAAAATAAAACTAAATAAATTGGGTTTTCAAAGAAATAAAGAAATTGTTAAATAAAGAATTTAAGGAAATAAAATTTGGAATCTGGGTAGAGTGAAGAATGGAAATTGTAAATTTGGAAATATAAATAAAGTGGAATATTTATTAGTTGATAAATATGAAAGTATGGATTTCTGGAGGTAAATCCTATAAGAAGTTATATAGTATTTAAAATAACGATGGGTTATTTAGATAATGAAAAATTGTTTTCCTGGAAATTAAATATGTATTCCCAGAAGCTTTGAAAAGTAAAATTAGAAGTGTAAATGTATGATTTATTTTACGATAATTAAACGTAAATTTGAATTGGGATAAATGGGGCTGGATTTATAAGAAGGACACTCTGGGTTGTTTGAATGGAAGTGTTTCCCTGGAAAACCAAGTTCGAGTTTTAAACAGATTTTATTAAAAGGAAGTTTAAAAATTTAAACTTGTTTAAAGGAGTGTTTTGGAAATTATTATTTAAAAGTAACTATTAATAAATTAGCAATAGTAAATTTTATGAATACCCTAGTAATTATTTTTACAAATGGATTGTTTTAAAGGCTAGTTTCGACCTAAGGCATTGAAATTAGCATTAACCTTTTTAAAAACTCTACTTATAAGTTTAGTTTAAACTAAACCCTTATTATAATCAAGATTTATATCCTAATAAGTGGTTTTACCTTACATATTAGAAATTATATTTTTGAGTAATAATCAATAGTAAATTTCCGTATTTTAAAGCATATTTCAGAATAAAATGGTTTAACAGTTTTAAATCTAAAATTGTTTTGAACTTGGTTATCTCCAATAGGAACATATGGTAAAGGATTTACCTTGTAAAGGAAGAGATTTTGGGAATTGTTTTCAAATGAGTTTTGGAAATTTGAAAATATATCCTTTAAAGATATTTGAGGCAAATAAATAATGTGGGAATTATTTATTGTGTGATGGATGTTTGTGAATATAAATTGATAGTTAAATCACCGACTATCAATATTGGACAAATGAGTTGATTGTTTCGAAAAGACCGGGATCGAGATTTATTTCTCGAAAACCACTTCGATCCGGTTTGTACGTTTCGTGGAAAAACGCGTTTGGAGATGAGGATGGAGCTGTGAAGTGCAAGGGCTAGTCACTACTAATCCTGAGGATATTTCCAAAATGGATGTAGTGGGAATAGTGCCTTCGGTTCCGTTCGAACCCGGGACGGACTTGTATGGACGAATGCTTTCGGAACATTGTCAGGTGGATGATGGGCATTCTAAGTGAAACGTTCTAAAGGATAACGCTTAGCCTCAAGCCTCATCAAATGGGAATGGCTGAAAATCAGGGGATATGCAGCAAGGCTTCGTGGGTAGCCCCCATTGGAGAGTAAGGTCATCCCTGTCTAGATGTCCTTTTTTATTTGGGCTTAGTGGGCGGTTGCTGATCCCAACCGCGGGGTGATCTTATTCGGAACTGTCCAGTAAGGGATGGGTCCGACCTTGTGTTGTAGGGGATCGGGAGTGGTCCTCGGTACGATGATCTAGGCCTCGTACTGTGACAGGTGGTACCCCAGTGCCTAGTCATTGTTGGAAATCCATTCTCCCTACGTGCCTTGTACGAGTTTTGTTTGTATTACCCACTTTTGTGGCCAGTAGCTGGAATTTAATAGACGTAACAGTTTTGGCTATTTTATAAGTATTTGTAAATAGACCCTATTATAATATCAGAGGATTTCTATAAAATATGTTTTAGCTATCGTAAGGTAAAAACCCGACATGTTTATTTGTGGCGTGGTCTTACGAGATGCTTTTGTTCTCAAAAGGATTTTTGAAACTTTAATAATCAATTTGGGTGCATTATTATCAGCTAGTATTCCAGACTGACTCGGGTGTTATTTCCTTATAATGCTCGGGTCAGACCGAGTATTATTTGTTCAGGATAGGATGCTTTGGAGCAGGTGAGGAGCTGGAGTCCGAGACATATTCTTCGTACTTTTATATATATTTCACTGCTATGATTGTATGGATTTGTCTGATTGATGATGTTGATGTATGAGATATTCTGATGATGTGATGTATAAAAAGGTATAAATTTCATTTTGTGTAAAGGTCTATATTTACAATTATATTTTATTCCGCTGCGACTGTGAGATTTTGACACTGTATAGTTTCTTCTTCTTCTATCTCTTCTTCTTAAACCCAAATGGTTCGTATTTCTGTGCCACTTGAGTTAACAGAGGCAGAATAGTGTTGATTCAAGGGGTACGGATTTGCGGGCTGTCACAGATGGGGTCATCACTGATGGTAGTGGAGTGATAGAGGAGTTTGGAAAAATGCCAAGTAGTTGATCAATGCACGGTGGCGACGACAGGAGGTAGAGAATGTTTGTAACCCTAGTTTTTACTGTGATTGATGCATCGATCACCATGTTTTCTATGGTTGATCTAGTGCTACCGGATTTTGGGGGATGGTAGCGGGGTGGTGGACGAGGTCGAGGTTAGAATTTCAGAGGCACTGGTGGTCGGGGAGGTGGGGACGAGACGGTTTCAGGTTGGATGTTGGAGTGGCACTGTTTTTCCCAGGTCAGATGATTGGGTTGATTTTCGAATTCGAGGTGGAATCGTGGCTCTGGCAATGGGAGTGAGGAGCATGGGTCATCGTCGACGTGCTCGACGATGTGGCATCGCCTGCAGTCGAAAGTCGTCGTTGTGCACGTGTACGAGCACGTTTTCTTGTATCTGGTGGTTAGTTGAGGGTATGGGTTTTTCGAGTTTTCCCGAGTGATGCTCTAAGAAATTGGCGTTTGTCTCGACCCTTTTCAGTGGAAAACTCGAGTGTTTGTTTTGGCTCGCGTATGAGTTGCCAGGTTTATAACAGAAGCAGATTTTGTCTCTGGAAATTTTAAAACTGTATTTAAATTTCAAAGCAAAATTTAAACAGGAATTTAAAATCAAATGTAAGTGTAATCCAACTTTGATTTGAAAGCCTAACTTTGAAATAAGTTTATTAAGTTTAAATAAATAGTTAATGATGTTTTAAAATCTAATTAGTACTTTAACTAACTAATTAATTTAACATAAGTGTTAAAGTTAATTAACATTAAGACTTTTTATAACTATAATAAATTGATTTCAAAGTATAAAGAAGACTTTTATATGAAAATTAAGGTAAATAATTTTTATTATCAAATGGATTTGAAAAGTAATTAAGAATGATTTGTATTGATTAAATTAACAATTATAAGTTTAAAATGTATTAATTAAAGTTTCAGTAATGAATTAAGAAAATTAATTTGTAATTAAGGATCATGGATTTGGTTTTAATTAATTAATCATAGTTAAGAATTAATTAAGTTAGCATTGTAATTAATTAATAGTAATTAATTAATAATAATTAATTAAGGATTATTAATTAAAGGTTAATTAATGATTGATTAAAGGATAACTTATTAAATGTTTTGTAATTAATTAATTATTAATTTACCACAACTAGTAAATTCATTCATAAGAAATTTATCTGATTTAAATCAATCAGATAATTAAATTAATCCTACCTATGGATGCTTGGATTATATTGGATGTTAAACTATTTGATATCCCTGATATATGATGCTTTATGACTATCCTGATTTGTATTGTGATCTATGGTGCAATTTATTATCTATGATATAGTTTATTATCTGTGATATATACGCATATATCTGTGATCTGTTAATGAAGATAAGCGTTATAGTTTATATCGCTTATCAGATATATTGTTGTATTTGATCTGTAATGATTGAACAATGTTACAATATTGTGTTAAATCCCTGGACCACACCCTACACACACGAATTTGGATTTCACGAGGAAATCGGTTAAGTGATTTTTAAAAAAACTTCTAAAATTTGAATTTTAAATTCAAATTGGTCGAAAAGGGATTGGGTTTAAAGTGAAAAGCTTTTGAAAAGCCGTTTCAAAAATGTAAGTTACTTTGAATAACTTAATAAAGATTTGGAATTTGAATAATTTTATTTAAACTGGAATTCAATATCTGAAATTGGATCGTATTTTGGTATTTATGATTTAAAAAGAATTACACAATTTATATGGATTTTAAACCATTTTTAAACTATTGCTTTTGGGAATTTGAACTGACCCAAAGATTTTAACTTGTATAAAAGAGATTGGATATTTCCGAAACGTAAACTATTTGTTTCAAATAACAATAGCTTTCATCTAAAGAAAGGATTTCCAAATTGTGTTAAAAGATTTCAAGTTTGAAATAGAATTAAAATTTTTTGAAAGCTATAAAATGAGTCTTTGATTCAAAAGACCGAATGAGTTAGTCCAATTGAAATGGAATTGTTTTGAAAGGTTATGAATGAATCTTTGGAAACGAATTTTGAAAGCTATAAGTTAAATCTTGATTTAAAGATTTAACGAGTTAATCCAATTGAAATAGAATTGTTTTGAAAGGCTATGAATGAATCTGTGGAAATGATTTTTGAAAGCTATAAGTTAAATCTTAATTTAAAGATTTAACGAGTAAATCTAATTAAAATGGAAATTGTTTTGAAATCCGTAAATAGATCTTTGTAAATGGGATGAACTTTGTGGATTGAATCTTTTTGTTTAAAAGATTAAAAGTGTCAAAATTATTTAAACCATTGAAGGGTTTTGAAATGAATCTTTTTGTTTAAAAGATTGGAAATGGTAATTTTTCCAACCATTCGAATCAAAGGTTTTGGGCTTTAATCTATGATTTAACTGAGATCCCAGTATCCATATGATTTTAAATATTTCGCTCGTTATTCGGTTTAGCCAGGAGAGGACCTTTGTGTCATATAACCCATTCCGAATAGTGATACGACGCATATGGATAGCATTGAAGACCGATGGTGAAGACCGGGTATTTGCGAGAGCGATAGGATGACCTATCGATTGTCTCTGCACTGAGTCGCGCCGGTATAGAGATTCCCTAAGTGATGGGAAGTCCGATCGGCATTGTGAATACCCGAATTGCAAGGACTTCTTCGGAAGTGCCTTCGGTTCTGTTCGAACCCAGAACAGACTTGTATGGATTGTATGTCTGACATTACATTTTGAGATTTAAATCCAATTTCTTTTAGATACATATATGTTGGTGGCGGAGAATTTATTCTCTTAGCTTAACACCCTTCTCTAAGACGTATGACCTCAGAGGTTATGTAGTTGAAGGTTATCAGCGATATACTCCCAATTTGGTAATGTGGCATGCCGAGTGCTGCTGTGTGTTGATCATTTACTGATCATTTGTTGAACAAAGCATGGCTTCGTACCAAAGCGTAGCTTTGTGGACGAGACTGCATCAGGATCTCACTCCCCGGAAATGGTCGAAACATGAAAGATGCGGCAAGGTTATGAGGGTCGCGCCCTTTAGGGTATATCATTCCCTTCTGGAAAAGGGTGGTGTCAGGTATGGAGCCCTGATATTTAACCTATGTGGTTGCTCCAATCTCATTTACTGTGTTGTTGTTGTTAAAGGCGCCCCGAATAAAGGTCCCAAAGGACCGGGGGATTGCATGCTCGAGTAGTAGTTACCTAGTTACTGTAACGACCCGGAATTTTTACGATATATTTTAATGAATATTAAATCTAAATTAAATCAAATATAAGCTTGTCAATACTTAAATTTATGAGTTATTGAATGTTTAACAGTTATGTATGTTTGTAAAAGGAAATTTTGATTTGAAATTTAAAATTTAAATACTTCAAAACTATTTAAAAACAAAATCTGACTTATTCAATTGAATCAAATCAAAGTCTTTATATTTTTGATATCTGATAAAATACATATGAATACAATTTTAGTTTTTAAAATGATAAGTTTTAAAATAACAAACATGAAATTATTTAACATAAAACATGGAAGTGCAAAACAATATAAGTATAAACATACAAAGTTAGTATAAAACACAATCATATATTATATATGTAATCAAAGTAACATAAGAATACAACATATAAATTATAATTTGATATATATAAAAACAAGTATTTTTAGTCAAACAATGATCTTCAACATCCACATTTGTACAACACAACACCCTTAAATCAAATGTTAAAAATATCATTTGAACAAGTATGAAATTTCATATAGAATATAACTAACAAAATAAGTAAACAACAACAAGTTAACAATAAAATCATATCAGGAAGTTTGAACAACATATAACCTGTATATGCAAGTGAATGATGCAAGGAAACCAGACATGTTATATTTAACAAATGAAAACATTCTGGCATTAGAAACAAAGTTCATTTCAGCATAAAACAAGTTTTCAACTCAAAGATAATAAAAAAAAAATAAAAAAAATAAAACCTGTAGCTTGCTAAACAGGTTTGGCCGAAATGATAATATCTTGTACACATAAATATCAATGTACTAAATAGCTATTGTCAGTAACCATTAATAACTTGCCATCATAATTAAGAGCATGAACATTAAATAGCATAACATATTGTTCAACTAATACACAGCCGAGATCCTGAGCATAATTTTCTTCTGCAGGTTATTAACTCTTAGCCAATAAAAAAAGGAAAATGGCTTGCAAATAAAACTGTCCAGTTGCAACCTATTGCTTAATAGCTTCTATATAAATCTACTTATATATCATCAGTTTATATATATATCACTTATAACCTTCAGTTTACATATAAACACTGAACAACTTAAACTAAAAAAAAAAAGAAAAGAAGTAAAAACTGCAAACAAACAGAGAAAAAAAAAAGAGAAACAGAGAAAAAGGAAATAAAGAGGGTTTCAGGAAGTTTCAGTTGCAAGTGTCTTCTTTAACATCTTCTGTTCAATTTGATTAGGTGAGTAAACAAACTAATTTCAACTTTAGTTTGTATATTTGTTTATGATATATGCTTTATATAGTTTAATTTACTGCTCTGTGTATGTTAGTTTGATCTGGAAACTTTTGTAGCTGTTCTTGATTAATATTTCAAGTTGTTACAAAGCGAAGCAAATAAATCTACAGATCTTATTCATATAACAATTTAAATTTTGTATTGAATAAATTCAAGTTGTTTATATGAAAACAAGGCCTGTAAGCATGTTTGATGTTTCACAGTAGGATATTAACCTTGTATTCAAACTACAGGTTTAAAAAGAAAATTAAGCTTTAAAATTCAAATGTCGAAATTTGTAAATCCAATTGTATAATTAGTTTTCATAAACAAAATTATGATTTTACACATAAAAATTGTAATTTAAAATCAAAGATTTGTTGAGCAGTTTTGCATTGAAGCTTTACTGCATATTTGTCAAATTTGGAAGATTAATGAAATTTTAATTCCTGGAATTTGGTATGAAGCAAGATTAAAGAGATATCAACCCTAGAAAAATAGTAATTTATTTTTCGAATGCATATGTTTTGAGTTTGAATCATAAATAGGGTTTAAACCCAATCATAAATAGGGTTTAAACCCATAGTTTTCAAAGCTCTATAAAGAATTGATTTCGGCTCTAATATGAAACCGAGTGAAGCGCGACTCTTGAAGGGGCTAGGTGGAGGTGTAGGCGACGTCTTGGTGAATTTTCATCACCTCTGGTGATGTGTGGTGGTCGCGCGATCCATTTTGACAATGGCGTAGCTGTTGTTTATTTCGATCACCAGCGCATATTTTTATTCTCAGCGTGAAATCGAAGTCTGGGTTCGAATGTCGTGTCTTTGGGTGTTTTGTGGTTTGTGGGGATGGACGCGAGTCGCCACTGGGGAGGTAGACCACCGTGCACGTGCATGGTGGCGAAGTAGGGTTCGGCGATCAGTGTCGCATTTTCTTTGGGTTCTGGGTTAACGCGTGGGTTGCTCGAGACATTTGTGAGAATGCTTCGAGCAATTCCCGTGTTTCTCCGAGTAGCGTGCGAGAGTAGCTTCAGGTACGTTTTCAACTTAACTAAAAAAAAAAGAAGAAGGAAAGAAGAACTGGAGAGAAGAAGAAAGGGGGGAGGGAGAGAAACACGGGGAAGGTAAGGGGAAACACGAGATTGTCACGAGGAAAAATGGGAGATGTTCGGGTCCTTTATCAAGTGAACATACAGCAGAATTTATACTTGAAGATTTAAATTGATAACTGTAAATTTGTTAAGTAAAATAAATTATATGTTAAAGAACTTTTAAAGCTTAATAACGTTAACTTATTTCTGGGAGTTAATTAATGAAAATTAACTTAAGTGTTTAATCAGTACTTATGCTATTAAATTGATAAATAAAGTAATTTGTGATAATTAAATAATTAATTCATTTTAATAAGTAAGTTATTAATTAATAATTAATAATTAAGAATAAACTAATTATTTGAGTAATTGAGTAATAGTTAATGAATGGAAGTTAATTAAATAAATAATTAATTAAAGGTTATATAATTTATTAATTACTAATTAATGATTAACTAATTAATTAATTGATCATTAATCAGCTAATTAATCAGTAATTAATTTACAGAATAAAATAGTTTATTCTTAAGCAGATAATTTAGTTAAGTAAAACCAAAACTGTTTGGTATGCATTGATAATTATGTTGATTGACTGTGATATCTGTTGATGATACTTCTGTGACATGTTGTGATATATTATGGATATCTGTGTTAACTGTATATGATTTATCTGATATATCTGTTATGTTAATTTCTGATATCTAATTGAACTGTTAAGTTAAATAGACAACTTGGCCCTTAAAATGGCATTTGGATCCGATGAGACCGGGATCGGAAGAATCAATTTTGATTCCCCGAAAACCACATCGATCCAAATTAAACGATAGGTCGTAACTTATCAAATGGAGATCGAGATGGTGTTTCAGAATGCAAGGGTTATCGTCGTTAACTCTGAGGGTGATTCCAAAATGAGTGTAACGAGATAATGCCTTCGGTTTCGTTCGAACCCGGAACGAACTTGTATGGATTGAATGCTTTCAACACATCGTCAGGCGGACGATGAGCATTCTAAGTGATATGTTCAATAAAGGTAATCGTAGCCTCAAGCCTCATCAACCGGGAATGGCTAAAACAGGGGAGATGCAGCAAGGTTAGGTGGGTCATGCCCAAGCAGGACAAGATTTTCCCCTGTCTAGATGTCCCTTTTTATTTCGGCTTAGTGGGCAGTTGTTGGCCACAACTGCGGGGTTATCTTGTTCGGGACTGTTCAGTAAGGAATGGTTCCGGCCTTGTGTTGCAGGGGATTAAGGGAGTAATCCTTGGTACGGCGATCTAGGCCCCGTACTGTGACGGGCGGTACCCCAGTAGCCCTGCCATTGTTGGAAATCCATTTACCCTACGAGACCCTACGGTTTTGATTTGTATTACCCACTTTCGTGGCTAGTAGATGGAATTTAATAGATGTAACAATTTCGGCTATTTTCAATTTACTTGAAAACCCTAGACACTATTATAATATCACAGAATTTCCTATAAAATGTTTTGGTTAGCGTAAGGTAAAAACTTACCCGTATTTAGTTGTGGGGAGTCTTACGTGATACCTTTATTTTCAAATGATTTTCAAAGTTAAGCAATTTTAACCTGTTTACTCATACCAGACCCATGTCTGACCCGGAGTTTATATTTTGTGTTTTCATAAACTCTTGGGTACTCAAATTTTTACGAGTAGCTAAGTGATAGGTATCTAGAAGTGTTGCTTTTCTGGAGGAGCTATTTTGGGAGAAGACCAGATGTATGTATCTATATATGTAGTTCCGCTGTGTAGTTAGTCTATGTTGTATTTTGGATGTATGTATGGACATATATGTATATGACAGTCCTGTTATATGATATTGTACGACTTTGATGTATGTATAACTATGTAATAGATATGTGATGTATTATATTTTGTTCCATTCCGCTGTGAGATTCTGATGTTTGTTGTTCTTTCTTTCTATTCTTTTCTATTTCTATCCCTTTCTTTCTTAATGATGAAACGTCTTTCTGGGGTTGAGAAAGGCGGGTCGTCACAGTTACAGAGGTAACTCAGCCTTGTGTTGGCAGAGAGCTGCTTAAGTTCTCGGGACATCCCGCCAGAGGCGATCCCATGTGGCAGTAGGAAGTTCCTTTGCCTGACCATTTATTTGAAATCCAAAGAAATAATATGAGCCTTATACGGTATTAGTTGTATAACCTTCCATGGAATGTGGTGGTAACCTGCTATTGAACATGGTAGCTATAGTAGGCATAAGTGCGAAATGTCTATGCTGGCTAAGATTAATATTTTACTTTCGAAATGTTTTCTGCACTTTGCACTTATAGTGATAATATCAAAAAGAAATTTGTGTATCAAGCATGTTTGACTATCATAAGGAGAAATCTCCTTCGATTCTGCGTTTGCATTGTGTGTGTGTGCGGGAGGCCTTATGGTAGTTTCATTTTCAACAAAAAATCATTACGGTAAACAAACTTTAAAATTCCTTTGTTGTTGTTTAAAGATAAACTGTTTTTGTTACCCATACTAGTCCCATGACTGATCCAGAGTTTATTGTTTCTTTCCTAAACTCTGGGTGCTTAAATTTTTTTGACACGGGCAGTCTAGATTTGGGGTTTTCAGATAGTCAGGTTTAGTAGACTATCTGGAACTAGTTCAGTCTTTGGATATGGACGAGACTTGCTTGTCTTTGTGCATCGTGATGTTGGATCAAGCTGCTGCTGTTGGAGTTCTCTCTTGAAGACTATCTTAGAGTTATTTGTTCCATTGCTGGTGTTATCTATTTTTCTTTTCTGCTGCTATTTTTACGTATCATACCTCTGATGTATATTGATATCTATTATGTCATCTGTTGTATCAGATATTGTATCAATGTTGTATATCAATGTATTATTCTTTTCTTCCGCTGTGTTGTTTACTTAATGGTGGTATAAGCTCCGGCAAGCCAGATTCGGCGTTTGAATCTTCGGCATTTGAATATAGGTGACGTATATGGTGCTGATTCTTGAAGGTCGAGTCAGGATCGTTATAAGTGGTATCAGAGCTGAGGGTTAAAACATTAGCTCAGGAGTATAACACATTAAGTAGCTCATTAGAGATAGGGTGAAGTAAACCCTAGAATGAGTATGTCCCTAAGATATCGATTCGTATGCCTTAGTAGATTCTCTTACTATCCACTGATAGTGAGAATGAGTGCAAGAAGAGAATGAGATAGGGGACAGGGGAGTGCCACTATAAATGGTCAATACCCTGCAACAGTGGAAATAATTTTGTGATATCCTGGAAATTTGGGCAATATAAATATAATAATCTGTGTTTTAAATTTAATTTGATTTGATAATTTTAATAACAAATTGGGAATTTGATTTAATAATCATGTTTTAATAAATACTTAAATTAAAAGACTTTATCTTTTTAAATAAGTAAATTGTTTTTCGTTTATTGTAACAACCCGGAGTTTAGTAACAGTTGATTATCGTCAAATGACGATTATATGGGTCGTTAATTGCTAATCGGAGTTTTTAAACCGGGTTGAAATTCTTTAAAAATTTAATAGTGACCCATTTTTATATTGGGCTGTGTTATATTTGCAAGACATATACCCACCCCCTTTCCACTTTTTGTTCATTCGAAAATAAAACCCTAAAAAGTAAAAAAAATAAAAATCGAACGAGGTATAGAAATGGCGGCCGCTCCCTTTCGTTTTCGTTCATCCCTCAAAAAACTAGGGCTTCGCGAGAATCGAAGTCGTCTTCAACTGTTCAATCAATCGCCTCCTCGTTGTTCACGGCTGCCACGTCGAAGAAGGTGAGTAACCCTCACATCTAATTCAAATTCGTATATTTGATGTCTTTCGATGTTGAATCCTTTTGTCAATGCTGTTCGCTTGGTCTTCGACTTATTTTGTTGCGTGAATTTCTGTCGGTATAAGCTTGATTTTTTACCGATGTTGATTTTGTTACTTGATATTCTCGGCATTTATTTTTGACTTGGTCAACTTTAGTCTTGATTTGTGAATTCAACTTTATTTTCTGCGAGCTTCGGCTCTGACCATCTCTGTGCTCACCCCTTACCTGTTGCACTTGAAGTAGGTTGATATTTGGCAGTTGTATCACTTATGTTGTTTGTTGTAAATATGAATTTGGTGCATTGTTTCGAGTGGCACAACTGAACACTTGAGCTTCACTGTGCACTGTGCATAAATTTTTCCGCATAAGTTATTCAGTTTGTATTTGTGTTTCATCAATGCTTGCTACCTTGACCATTGAGACAGCTTGCCTACCTATTTCATGTAGTCTTTGGCTTCACTGACCACTTTTGTACTATGCAGTCATGTGTAGTTGTGGCACTTGATGTTGTACTTGCATTACCCACAGCATAGTATATTGGTTCATATCTTTATAGTCCTCATTACACTGTATATTATCGTGACAATGGTTCATCTGTCTGCATTCGATAACTCGTGACTTGATCGAGTTGCTGCCATTATTGTTGGCCCTGACTTCATCATGTTTGCATTCTTTAAATCTGGTGGATTGATGACCATATATGCTTCTTTGTCTCGATTTCACTTCTCTGTGCATTGAGTAGTTATACTAGTGCCTTACTTCCTTGTTCATGTGCTTAGCTTACTACTTCATGTTATCCTGTTTCATGAAGTTGTATTGGTGCCTTGCCTTTGTGTCTTGTTGTACCTCTGTTTACATTTTTTTGCTCATGTGCAGTTAGTAATGTACATTCATTTTGTACAACTAGGTTCGCATTCATGTTGCCCCGGGCTCGACTCTGTTGATTCCTTTGCATTCCCTGTATACTGCTGTTTCACCGTTTTGTTCTGCACTTGTATTCATGATTGCAGTGATCTCTGTACCTTTTTATTCCCGGGCCTGATGAACTTGAGTCTGATACTTTGAAGGCTGCACGGTCCTATTTCTTGTTTCATAAATACATTTTGATTTGGTCGAAAATTGTTCACATTTCTAGTGCACTGTTGTAGCCTTTATGCACCGTTCATGTCATTAACCAGTGTTACCCTATTTCCCAACTGCATTTGTATATTGGTGTATTCATCTCTGTGACCCTTCACGTTGTTGCATGGGGTTGTACTTCACTGTGCATTAGACCTGAACTTGAAGTCACTACATAACTCCCTTATGTATATGCATTCCACAATATACACAGTGGTGCTGTTTGTACATATATCATTGGCTGACCTTTGTGCCTTGTTGCTATCCCTTTATATGCAGTGCTATGTGCTGTATTGTTATATCTTTGGTGCTTTAACCATTATTCAGCTGTTTTCTTGAATTCGTTCCACTGCCTTGTGCACTTACTCATTTGAGTTATACGGTTTCTCGTTGCACCTCAGTTTCATTTTATTCATGTGCAACCAGTAGTGTACATCCATTGTGTACATTTGGGTTCGCATTTATGCCGTCCAAACTTGACCTCTGCAGTTTTTGATTGCTGTTGGTTTTCATTGGGTACATCATCACTGTAGTGGCAAGGCAGTGCACGCAAGCGTGAACTGCAGCCACACGGTTTTCGTTGGGTACATCATCACTGTAGTGGCAAGGCAGTGCACGCAAGCGTGAACTGCAGCCACACGGTATTGATTTTATTGGTATTTCTTTTACTTTTGATCCATTGATCCTTTGCGTATTTTATATGCCGTATTGGCGAGGCAGTGCACGCATGCGTGTACTGCAGCCAATCGGTTTTGATGTTGTTAAGTGACAATTCAATTATTTGAATTGATTTGATTTAATTTAATCATTTTGTGTTAATTGTCGTTTAGACAATTCTTATGTTTTCTAAATTATCTTCATGAATATTCTTTTCACTCATCTTTGTTGATATTGTGAATCTGCTGATTTATTGTTTAACACTATTACGTGTTATATTTACCATTATCCGATTCTCTTCTAGAAGGGTTGGATAGAAGGAATTTACTTTGACCGTCGTATATTCATATTTAATTATTATTGCTTCTGTGCACTAATAACTGAGTTTGAATTAGACTGACCCGTGTATTATTTTCTTTTGAATATAATACTCGGGTCAGACCGAGTATTTTCAGGTTGTTGATATCTTACTTTGGATTGCTGCTAGATCTATGAAGTCTCTTCATATCTTTTGGAGTAGTCGTTGTCAATTTAGTAGACCGTATATTTGTATAGGATGTTGTATATTCATGTATATTATTCACGATAATGTACTTGTATATGTACCTTCCAGAGTCGACAGTTGTAGTTGTATCATATGTATTGTACCACATGTATATCAACTGACATCAGTTATATATATATATATATATATATATATATATATATATATATATATATATATGAGACTTTCTTTTATATCTGTGATCCGCATTTACATTATCTGTGTTATTATTATATTTATTGTCCTAAACTATTATGAACCATCGTAGTTCGTTTTATACTAGAATTGGGTATGTCGATGGGAGTAAATAAATAAGAGATGAAAAATATATACCACTCCTATCGAGATAACCAATACTAGGCTAAGGCCTAACTACGGATGGCCGCTCCTATCCAGCATGTTCAAGGAAACGATGAAGAGAACCAAACGATTTAGTAAAACACGTGGTATGGGACATGTGCGTTTGCTATTTCGGTTAGTTCCGGACTCGTCAATTGAATATATGATGATTTTCGTGTGCTTTCGAGCCACTATGTTGGACCTTCGGGTCATTTGTTGGACCTTCGGGTCAATACCAGTACCGGACCTTCGGGTCATTTGTTGGACCTTCAGGTCATTTGTTGGGCGCCAAAAATTATGTTGGGTACTTGGTAGGCTTCGGCCATTTGTTGATGCACGTGCGGCGTAGCTAAAACTCGCCATTTGTTGGGATCGATCCACCTTTTATGTTGATTTTCTAGTTATCTTAATTGATTCTAGATATTTGTTGCATCCAATTATCTGCAGGTAATTGGATATTTGTTGATTTGATTATCGTTTTTGATAATCGAATATTTGTTGATATGAGTTCTGATTATCGTTTTTGATAATTGGATATTTGTTGATTTGATTATCGTAATCGAATATTTGTTGATATGAGTTCTGATTATCGTTTTTGATAATCAGATATTTGTTGATTTGATTATCATTTTTGATAATCGAATATTTGTTGATATGAGTTCTGATTATCGTTTTTGATAATTGGATATTTGTTGATTTGATTATCGTTTTTGATAATCGAATATTTGTTGATATGAGTTCTGATTATCGTTTTTGATAATCGGATATTTGTTGATTTGATTATCGTTTTTGATAATCGAATATTTGTTCATATGAGTTCTGATTATCGTTTTTGATAATCGGATATTTGTTGATTTGATTATCGTTTTTGATAATCGAATATTTGTTCATATGAGTTCTGATTATCGTTTTTGATAATCGGATATTTGTTGATTTGATTTTCGTTTTTGATAATCGAATATTTGTCGATATGAGTTCTGATTATCGTTTTTGATAATCGGATATTTGTTGATTTTCGATTATCGTTTTTGACAATCGAATATTTGCGATTTAAGTATCGCTTTTGATAATTAAATATTTGATGATTTGAGATTTAATTATCGCTATTGATAATTAAATTTTTGCTGATTTGAGATTTAATTATCGCTTTTGATAATTAAATATTTGCTGATTTGAGATTTAATTATCGCTTTTGATAATTAAATATTTGCTGATTTGAGATTTAATTATCTCTTTTGATAATTAAATATTTGCTGATTTGAGATTTAATTATCGCTTTTGATAATTAAATATTTGATGATTTGAGATTTAATTATCGCTATTGATAATTAAATATTTGCTGATTTGAGATTTAATTATTGTAACGACCCCACTTCCTACGCCCAGGAAGAAGTATCGTTAATAAGAAAAGAAAGAGGTGAGAAAATAGAAAAGATAGAGAAGAAAGAACAACAACATCAGAATCTCACAGCGGAACGAATAAATTATAATAATCACATAAGTATGTACATAATATGCAACATCAATCAGAGTTATACAGATAATACATCACATACTAGACAGTTATAAACGCCTGTCTAGTTAATACAACTCAATACACACAACAGGACAGAGATATCAACATAGCGGAACTATATATATATATCTACAACGCTGAAGCCACCTGCTCCATTGCTCCTCCAGAATTCGTCAAAGCTAAACCTGAATCCCTTGGCTACCCGTAAAAATTTGGGTACCCGAGAGTTTATGAAAAAAAAAAAAACTCCGGGTCAGACATGGGTCTGGTATGAGTAACAGGTTAAAGTTGTTTAACTTTGAAAATCTTTTGAAAACAAAAGGTATCACGTAAGACTTCCCACACATAAACATGGAAAAGTTTTTATCTTACGCTAACCAAAACATTTGATAGGAAATTCTGTGATATTATAATAGGTCTAGGGTTTTCAAGTAAATAGAAAATAGCCGAAATTGTTACATCTATTAAATTCCAGGTACTAGCCACAAAAGTGGGTAATACAATCAAAACTGTGGGCACTTATTGGATTGTGGATTCCATATAATGGCAGGGCTACTGGGGTACCGCCCGTCACAGTACGTGGCCTAGATCAACGTACCGAGGATTACTCCCTTCATCCCCTGCAACACAAGGCCGGAACCATTCCTTATTGAACAGTCCCGAACAAGATAACCCCGCAGTTGGTGTACATCCAACCGCCCACAAAGCCGAATAAAAAGGGACATCTAGACAGAGGAAAATCTTGTCCTGCTTGGGCATGACCCACCTAACCTTGCTGCACCTCCCCTGTTTTAGCCATTCCCGGTTGATGAGGCTTGAGGCTACGATTACCTTTATAGAAAACATTACTTAGAATGCTCATCGCCCGCCTGACGATGTGTTGAAAGCATTCAATCCATACAAGTTCGTTCCGGGTTCGAACGAAACCGAAGGCATTATCTCGTTACACTCATTTTGGAATCACCCTCAGAGTTAACGACGACAACCCTTGCATTCTGAATCTTCATCTTCACTTTAGATTCATGACCTATCGTTAATTTGGAATCGATGTGGTTTTCGGATATTCCAAATGCAGAAAATCGATCCCGGTCTCATCGAAATCCAAAACGTGTCTTTTAGGGCCAAGTTGTCTATTTAGTCTTAACAGTTTAATTCAACATAATCAATATACACACAGATATATAATTCATAATATCACAACAGATAATCATACCATCATCATAAACAAATAATCAAAATTTTCATCCATCAGATAATTAAATATTATTCTACTTAAACCAAGCATCCATATCACAAGATATTACCCATCTCATATCAAATGAAATATCAATATCCTTCATTTATAAGCAATGATTTATAATCATACCATTTGTAATTAATTTAAAATGAATTAAATTAACTACTTCTATCTCTAATTAATTTAAAATAAATTAAATTAATTATTTCATTCATAAATCCTGCTTATACAACCAATTATTAAATTTATACAAACTAATTAATTAATCTCTAGATATTTATCTTGATTAACTCCTCTAATTAATCATTTTCTAATTACAATAAGTAATTAGTCTTTAATAAATTTTACAAATTAATTCTTATAAATTATTCCCAGTAATTAACTTTTAATTACTTCATTTATAATTAATTACATTTATTTAAATCGATTACATTAAGCAATTAACCCTTAATTAAACACAATTATTAATCATCCTTGATTAATATCAACTAGTAATTAACTATCATTAATTACTTAAATTAATTATCCCCTAATTAATTATCTCCATTAATTAATCCTCTGATTAATTTCAAAAGTAATCATCCAAATTACTTATTTAATATATCATCTTTCACTAATTACATTCAGTAATTAACATTAATTACTTTCTTAAGTAATTGTGCTCCATTGCATACACTACGTAATTACACTTATCAATTTATCAAATGATTCTTTTTAAATTAATTAAACTAAATTAATTAACTTAAATTAATCATTTATCAAAATTAATTACAATCAGTAATTAATCTCTTAATTACTTTTATCAAGCAATTGCATTTAACAATTTACAATAGATTATCCAATTAATCTAATTAATTATTCAAAATTAATCCTATATATTAACTCATTAATAATCCTTAGTTAATTGTCTACATTTAATATCATTTCTTTTACTTCTTAATTGATCTTTATTAATTAACTATAATACATGGGTCATTCTTTAATTACCCTATTATCCTTAAGATAATTCATTCTTTAATTAATGACTTCATTAACATTACCTTTTAAATTTAAATATCATTTGAATTGAAGATTCAAAATGATTACAATTAACATTCAAATTAAAATCTTTTAAATTAAACTATTTGAATTTTTAATTCAAATTTAAATTTCCAAATTACATTAATATTTAACTTGCAAACCTCAAGTTAAACAATTTATTCATTTTCATTCAAAAATCTTTAATCAAAAATTCTCAAAAACAAGTAAATTTTTTTATTGAAACAAATTACTTGTCACTATTTTATTTTGAACTCATTCTTAAAATATTCATATTTAAACTGATTTAAATTTTCAGATTTTGAATTCTAAGCAAACTTGAATTTCTCAATTTATTTTGATTTTTAAACTTCGATTTACTTTCCTTTAACAACTAGAGTCAGAAACTTGATTTTTAAATCCAAATTCATTTTAAACTTCAAAATTCAAATATCCATTTGAAGCAAAACTTAACAAAAATCATATTTAACTGCAGTAACATTTTGTTTCTGATCTAAATTTAAAATCTTGAAATTTATCAAGTTTTAAAACTGAAACTCATTTAAATATTACAAAACTGCATTTTAGATTCAAACTATAGATTTGAATTCATACTTATATTTAGATTTAGGCTTTGTAAAATCTTAACTTAAATTCAGTTACACCAGGATTTCAACTAGCATACATTTAATTTTGCTTTAAATTAAGATTAAATTTAAATGTACAGGTGTTTATACAACCTGTAGAAAGTTAAACTTTCACCTGAACCTAAACAAAATGCTTCGGGTCATCTACCTCTGTGCTTCGAGTAAAAATGCAGTTTACTCGAGACTTCCCCGAGTCCACAACTTGCATACTAAAAACTGTAAAACAATACTCGAGCCAACCTATTTCTGCTTCGGGTTTTTCATCACATTGCTTCGAGTAATCAACTCGAGTGACTCGAGTACTACCTGAGACCAAAAACTGCACACCAAAAACACAACACTACCATACTTCACTGGCACAACGCACGTGCACCGTGGCCCCCGCATACTCCGGCCATCCCATGGCACCCCCACACGACGCCATTCACCTCCAGATCCTAACACGACCACCAGATACTAACCACTTGCTCGAAAACAAAAACACACTTCCCTCTGCAACCTGAAACACCAACACATCCCACTGCCAAACCTGTCACCCTCGAGTTTTCCACTCTCCGTTCATATGTGGGTCTACAACTCCGGCACCTTGTTCGACAACAACCCAACTACCACCACCCCAAATGTCCCTGCACTCGATCACATTGGCCGTGGTGATCAATTTTTATACACAGCAGAACTGTAGGGTTCTAGGAGAAAACCTGCTACCACACCCTTAACCCTTAACATAAAAATGAAAATTTGCTTTCTAAATTTGTTATTAAGTATAAAGATTCAATTCATGATGCTGAATTGTTAAATTTAGCAAATTTGAATTTTACATAAATTAAAGCCTCCCTGCTTCCTTTAGATTCCAGAACAAATTTAAGTTATTTTTAACTTTATAATCAGGCAACATATCTTATTTAGATCTAAGTCATCACAACAAGTAAATCAAGAAATGTTAAGTTTTTAAATCACCTGAGTTTGAATTCTAGATACAGGGATGCATTTACAGGATTACAGAACCTGTAAGTATCTTATTTCACAATCACACAAAATTTGAGCCATTTATCAACATAAAAATATAGTTATCATGATACTTAAATCTAACAACCAAATACATAAGTATAATAACAAAGTTATTTATAGCTAAATTAAACTTCAGGCATGAATATACACAGAACAACTATGCAATATGCAATATGTCAAGCAATTCCAACTCAGGAATATACAAAGATCCACTTAAAAGTTTTTGATTTGTAATGTTACTTTACTAAAAATTCAATATGCAGCAATTCCAACTCAGAAATGTCCAGATAATGAAATAAATGAATATTCACACAATATGTCAAGCATCCAGACATTAACAGGCATCAGATTAAACTTAAATAATTTTTAAAAAGTGTTACTCACACAAGTTTGCAGTGGAACAGAGGATGATACTAGAGTTCTGCAGTTTGCAAATTTTCAGTAACCCTTTTTCTTGTTTTCTGAATTTGACTTGAACTAGAAAATATGTAATTTTGTTTATACTCTTTTGTTTCCTCAGTATTGTTTCAGGAGTTACTCACTGAACTGAAAATGGAATAACAAATGATGAATACATATATAACTTCAACAATATGTCTTCTTGCACAAGCTTTGACATAAAATAATATTTGCTTTATTATCATATTGTACTAAGACCAGACAATAAGTGAAATATTTCGGCTGGAGATAAGTTATTTCAGATGCAAAGGTGGCTAATTAATGTTTGCTGCAGGTTTTAATTTGTGTTTGTACTAATGTTATCATTTATGCTAACATCTTATTAATGTGTGCAGATTTGGCTTGTACTACTGTGCATATAAGTTAGGCTAATTAATATTTGCTGACATAAAATTTTTTTTACAAAGATAATTGTTTTATTGTTTCTTGTGCAAACTATAATACACAACTTAGTGATATTTTCAGACTTTGACTAATTTCATTTGACTAGAATGAAGATATTTTGTTTAGCTTTGCATACTTGTTCCTTTTTACTATCCTATCATATGATTCTTTTTTTCTTTTATTTTAAGCCTTTACACTTTCTGTTCTAACCTGTCTTGTATACATTACATACAAGTTACATAATTTTACACTTTGTTTTTATCTTTGCATTTGTATTTTATAGGATATGTAGAATTTACTTATGTCTAAACTTTATAGTCTTTGCTTATGAATTAGTCTTAGTATTTAATTCTATTTCCTAACATGTGTTTTACTTTTATTTTCTTTTATGTTTAACATAGACTAACACATATTATTAATATTAATAATTGTTTATTTTACTTTGAACATTTTTAAACCTTTATTTTTAATTTCCAAATCATAAATTTTATTCAAACACACATATAAATAAAGTTGACATTATTAAAAATTCATTTGTAAACATTTACATAATTGATAGAGCTCATTATTAAGTCAAATGATTTATAAAAGTATTTATCTATTAATAAACTATTTATTATTATTATTATTTTCAAGATAAATTTAAAACAAATTAAACAACCCTTTTTGCTAAGTTTAAATATAAGCTAAAATTATTTTAAACAACTAAACTTAAATCTTGAGTAATTTAAAATCATATAATCATTTATTAAATAGCTTAAATATCAAATTCCTAAATTTTCAAAAATATTAGAATTAGATCTATTTATTAAATTAAAACAAAGATTTTCCATGTACAATATATAGAGATATATATACATTATCAATAGAAGGCAAATTTGATTAACTTCTAAAAGATAAATTATCAGTTAAATATTTATTTTAAAGAAGATTATTAAATCAATTCATATATTATTTGCAAATATTATTGAATCAATTTAATTTTTAATATAGATTATTAAATTGATATTGTCCCAAATTTCCGGGATATCACAATTATCGCTTTTGATAATTAAATATTTGCTGATTTGAGATTTAATTATCGCTTTTGATAATTAAATATTTGCTGATTTGAGATTTAATTATCTCTTTTGATAATTAAATATTTGATGATTTGAGATTAATTTATCGCTATTGATAATTAAATATTTGCTGATTTGAGATTTAATTATCTCTTTTGATAATTAAATATTTGCTGATTTGAGATTTAATTATCGCTTTTGATAATTAAATATTTGCTGATTTGAGATTTAATTAACGCTTTTGATAACTAAATATTTGCTGATTTGAGATTTAATTATCGCTTTTGATAATTAAATATTTGCTGATTTGAGATTTAATTATCTCTTTTGATAATTAAATATTTGATGATTTGAGATTTAATTATCGCTATTGAAAATTAAATATTTGATGATTTGAGATTTAATTATCGCTTTTGATAATTAAATATTTGCTGATTTGAGATTTAATTATCGCTTTTGATAATTAAATATTTGCTGATTTGAGATTTAATTATCTCTTTTGATAATTAGATATTTGATGATTTGAGATTTGATTATCCCTATTGATAATTAAATATTTGCTGATTTTAGATTTAATTATCGCTTTTGATAATTGAATATTTGTTGATTTGAAAATTCTGATTATCGTTTTTGATAATTAGATTGTGTTGATAATTAGTGAATTTCTTTTATTGAAAATTAAAAGGTTTCTTTGGCGTTTGTATTCCCGACTTTATTTTTCTAGTTTAACCAGTTTATGTTAGAAAAATAATTGTTATTGACGTCCTTAATTATGAAAATTGCGGGGATGCAATTTTTATAAGGAGGGGAGTCTATAACAACCCGGAGTTTAGTAACAGTTGATTATCGTCAAATGACGATTATATGGGTCGTTAATTGCTAATCGGAGTTTTTAAACCGGGTTGAAATTCTTTAAAAATTTAATAGTGACCCATTTTTATATTGGGCTGTGATATATTTGGAAGACATATACCCACCCCCTTTCCACTTTTCGTTCATTCGAAAATAAAACCCTAAAAAGAAAAAGAAAAATCGAACGAGGTATATAAATGGCGGCCGCTCCCTTTCGTTTTCGTTCATCCCTCAAAAAACTAGGGCTTCGCGAGAATCGAAGTCGTCTTCAACTGTTCAATCGATCGCCTCCTCGTTGTTCACGGCTGCCACGTCGAAGAAGGTGAGTAACCCTCACATCTAATTCAAATTCGTATATTTGATGTCTTTCGATGTTGAATCCTTTTGTCAATGCTGTTAGCTTGGTCTGCGACTTATTTTGTTGCGTGAATTTCTGTCGGTATAAGCTTGATTTTTTACCGATGTTGATTTTGTTACTTGATATTCTCGGCATTTATTTTTGACTTGGTCAACTTTAGTCTTGATTTGTGAATTCAACTTTATTTTCTGCGAGCTTCGGCTCTGACCATCTCTGTGCTCACCCCTTACCTGTCGCACTTGAAGTAGGTTGATATTTGGCAGTTGTATCACTTATGTTGTTTGTTGTACATATGAATTTCGTGCATTGTTTCGAGTGGCACAAATGAACACTTGAGCTTCACTGTGCACTGTGCATAGATTTTTCCACATAAGTTATTCAGTTTGTATTTGTGTTTCATCAATGCTTGCTGCCTTGACCATTGAGACAGCTTGCCTACCTATTTCATGTAGTCTTTGGCTTCACTGACCACTTTTGTACTATGCAGTCATGTGTAGTTGTGGCACTTGATGTTGTACTTGCATTACCCACAGCATAGTATATTGGTTCATCTCTTTATAGTCCTCATTACACTGTATATTATCGTGACAATGGTTCATCTGTCTGCATTCGATAACTCGTGACTTGATCGAGTTGCTGCCATTATTGTTGGCCCTGACTTCATCATGTTTGCATTCTTTAAATCTGGTGGATTGATGACCATATATGCTTCTTTGTCTCGATTTCACTTCTCTGTGCATTGAGTAGTTATACTAGTGCCTTACTTCCTTGTTCATGTGCTTAGCTTACTACTTCATGTTATCCTGTTTAATGAAGTTGTATTGGTGCCTTGCCTTTGTGTCTTGTTGTACCTCTGTTTACATTTTTTTGCTCATGTGCAGTTAGTAATGTACATTCATTTTGTACAACTGGGTTCGCATTCATGTTGCCCCGGGCTCGACTCTGTTGATTCCTTTGCATTCCCTGTATACTGCTGTTTCACTACTTAATGTAATAAAATGTAGAGACGTTACTTGGAAAGTAATTAATGAGTAATTACTATATGTAATAAATTGAAGGTGATTTGTTGATATAAGTAATTTGAGATTAATTACTTGTAAATTAATCAAGGATTAATTAGAGATAATTAATTAATGAGTAATTAATTAATTTGGTGAAGTAATTAAGGGTAGTTGATTACCGAATGAAGTTAATTAAGTGTGATTAACAGTTATGATTTAAAAGAAGATTAATTACTTAATGTAATTAATTTAATTTGAAAATGTAATTAGAAGATCATTAATTATTATAATTAATGAGGTAATTAAGATTAATCAATCAATAATAAGTGATTAATGGTAATTAATTAATGTAATTAATTAAGGATTAATGTAATTAATTATAGTTAATTAATTAATGAAGTAATTTAAAGGTTAATTACTATATTTGGTTAAGTATAATTAATCTGAAGAAATTAATTAGTAAATAATTACTTGAATGTAATTAAGAGTTAATTAATCAAGGATGATTAATTAAAATGAATAATTGGATGATAATTAATTATTTGATTGATAATAAATTAATATTGATAAGCAAGTTGATATTGGTGAAGTAATTAATTTAATTTACATTAAATTAATGGAATGATGTAATTAATTTAATTTACATTAAATTAATGGAATGATGTAATTAATTTAATTCATTTTAAATTAATTATATCTGGGTGTGGTCAATCATGGCTTATATGGTTGGATAGTGTTGTTTGCTTTGGATGATTTGAATCTCGGATATGAGATAGATAATGTTGAGTGTTTTGGATGCATTGGTTGCATTGTGATGTTGATATAGATTATTCTTTTGAATAATGATAATATGGTTTATCTGATATGTTGATAATGTTGATTACCTGTTGTGTATCTGTGATTTATCTCTTTGTATATATAGATAATTGAATTGTTTTAAACATTTAAAACAACTTGGCCTTAAAAGACACGCTTTGGATTTCGATGAGATGGGGATCGGGTTTCCATATTTGGATATCCGAAAACCACATCGATCCAAATTAACGATAGGTCGTGAATCTAAGTGGAGCAAGTGAAGACTCGAGGTGTAAGGGCTATACGTCAGTATAACTCTGTGGGTGATTTCGTAATGAGTTTGACGGAATAGTACTTATAGATTCGAGATGGTGATTTAGAGTGCAAGGGTTATCGTCGTTAACTCTGAGGGTGATTCCAAAACGAGTGTAACGAGATAATGCCTTCGGTTTCGTTCGAACCCGGAACAAACTTGTATGGATTGAATGCTTTCAGAACATCGTCAGGTGGACGATGAGCATTCTAAGAGATGTGTCATCTAAAGGTAATCATAGCCTCAAGCCTCATCAACCGGGAATGGCTAAAACAGGGGAGGTGCAGCAAGGCTTCGTGGGTCGCACCCGCTGGAGAGCAAGATTGATCCCTGTCTAGAGGTCCCTTTTTATTCGGCTTAGTGAGCAGTTGTCAGTGTACACCAACTGCGGGGTTGTCTTGTTCGGAACTGTTCAGTAAGGAACGGGTCCGGCTTTTTGTTGCAGGGGGAGTGGGAGTACTCCTCGGTACGTTGATCTAGGCCACGTACTGTGACGGGCGATACCCCAGTAGCCCTGCCATTGTATGGAATCCAAAATCCAATAAGTGCCAACGGTTTTGATTGTATTACCCACTTTTGTGGCTAGTAGCTGGAATTTAATAATGTAACAATTTCGGCTATTTCTTATTTACTTGAAAACCCTAGACACTATTATAATATCACTGGATTTCCTATCAAATGTTTTGGGTAAGGTAAAAACTTTTCCATGTTTATGTGTGGGAAGTCTTACGTGATACCTTTCTTTTAAAAGGTTTTTCAAAATTAAGCAACTTTGACCTGTTACTCACACCAGACCCATGTCTGACCCAGAGTTTATCCTTTGTTTTCTTAAACTCTTAGGTACTCAAATTTTTACGAGTAGCCAAGGGATTCAGGTTAGCTTTTGACGAATATTGGAGGAGTAATGGAGCAGGAGGCTTCTACGTGTAGATATATAGTATTCCGCTGTGTGTTCTCTGTGTTAGTATTGTTTTGTATCTGAGATTGTGTTATGTTGTAAATACTAGACAGGTGTTTATAATTGTCTAGTATGTGTTGTATATCTGAGTACTCTGATAATGGTTGTAAACTATGTAATATTTTATGTTATTAATATAATTTATTCGTTCCGCTGTTGAGATTTTGATGTGTTGTTTCTTCTTCTTCTCTTTCTTTCCTCTTCTTCTATCCCTTTCTTTCTTAATTGATGATGCGACTTCCTGGAGTTTGGAAGTTGGGTCGTCACAAATTTTTTGTGTCAATCTCCTTTGATTCGATTCTAAATTCTTTTAGTTGCTTCGTGACAGCTCCAGATGAAGTTTCGGTGTGACGGTTGCCCTACGAATCGTTGTAGAAAGTCCTTACTTCGTATTTTATCGATTTCTTCTTGGTTTTCGATTTAAACCTTAATGAATATGAATTTGGAATTTGCAATTTAAAATCTTAAATAAATTAGAAATTTTAAACTGAGTTAAATTGGTTAACACATATGAAGCTAAATTTGAATTAAATTGATAAAACAATTTCGTTTAAAACCGAATTTGAAATTCTATTGTAGTTTCTTGGGTAGATTGAAGTCCAAAGAGGGACAAATTGGTATATATTTTAAGATATTCCGACTTGAATTTGGAATCCATATCTAGTGGTTGAGAGTTATGGAAGATTAAATCCATTTATCTATTGTTTGGGTCTCGATATATTCTAAGAGTGGTTAGTTATCCTTCGGACTGACCAGTGTCTTGCATATTTCGTAGATTTGATGATCCGAGTATCCTGTGTAGTATTGAATGAGTTTGTTCTCATATTGGTGATATTCTGATTTGGAAAGTCAAATGCAGAATTAATATTCAGTTTGATCTGAAAAGATATTTCTCTATCTTTTATCTATCTTTGTTGTTTCCGTGCTTGCAAATTTCGAGGACGAAATTCCTTTTAAGGGGGGAAGTTTTAACGACCCTAGTTTTGAATTAATATTAAATTGATATTTAATGTAAATTTTGAACAAATTTTGGAATAAAATTTGAATTTGACTTTGGAATTTGAATTTGAATAGTAAATTTGTACTTAAATTTTATTTGTTGACTTAGTAAAGAATAATTTGGGTTTGAAAATATTATTTAGGGAAATTGATTTATGGGTAGTTAGTTTTAATAACATTTCTTTTAAATAATATGTATGATTAAGAAGATTGTATTTATAAAATAAGGAAAATGTAATATAAAATTTATTTAAAAGCTTTGGATTCATAAGAAAAACAAATGTCATTTAGTTATTTTTAAGCAAGAAATAAATTAAAATAAAATGAGGGTTTCACTATATAAAAGTCTTTAACATAAAAATACTAATTATAATCAATGTGAGATTAATGAAGTATGACAAAAAAAAGGGATAAAAATATAATCAAGTTGATTAACAAAAAACAAGGCAAGAAATAACATACAAGTATAATATTAACAAATGTTTGCTGTAAATTCATATGCGATGCAAGATAAAACATAAATTACTTAACAATAAATGCAACATATCTCAGCATGGTCAAAGCAATAATTAAGATCATAAAGCACGTAGCATTTAATGCTTCCATTCCTTAGCAGCCATGACCTGCTTTACAATTTGTATCATCCCTGTAAACTCCTCCTATATATCAACTTATTTTATCAACTTTCCATTTCATTCCATCCATCAAAAAATGAACAAAATGAAAGCCAAGAAAGAGAAAAAGTAAATAAAAAGAAAATCAAAGTTACAACCTGAAGCAACTCATTCAAACATCAAGAAAACAAATCAGTTTCAAAGTTCAAACCCAAAGTAAAGATTCAAATGCAATTTCCATTTTTCAAACACATCATTTCCAGGCATAAACCTTCTCTTTGTTCAAACTGCAATGTGAGTAACCTTTAAGAGCTAATGAATGAATCCGTTGAATACTTATTTGTGAATAATCATGTATGTATATTTGTTTGACATCTATATGTATGTTTTAAAATAGATGTAGTGTTACAGGCTTTGGCATACAGGTGCTCTATCTAAAGTTTAAACATAGGAGTTAGATTCAAGAATCAATTTCACCTAAACTACTTAATGTGTGGAAATGGGCATTAAAACAAAAGTTGTTTGTTACATCTTAGCTTAGAGTTTAAAATTTTATTTAAGCTAAAATAATTTTGAATATTGCCTGGAAAATCAAAACAATAGAACCAACTTTAATAAGAGTAAAAAAACCAAACATCCTATTTTTCTTGTTTCAGGTATATGATCTAAAACCTAATCGAAAACCATGATTTTTGGAAGGAAAATCATAATTTTTAATTTAGTTTTGGGTTTGCATTTTTGAGTGGAATTTAAACTAGAAATCACGTTGTATCTGGTGATCTTCGTGATCAGAGCGGATGGGGTCATCACCGATGGTAGTGGAGTGATAGAGGAGTTTGGGAAAAATGGCAAGTAGTTGATCATTGCACGGTGACGACTACAGGAGGTCGAGAATGTTTGTAACCCTAGTTTTTACTGTGATTGATGCATCGATCACCAAGTTTTCTGTGGTTGGTCGAGTGCTACCGGATTTTGGAGGATGGTAGCGGGTTGGTAGACTTGGTCGAGGCTAGAATTACAGAGGCGCTGGTGGTCGGGGAGGTGGGGACGAGACGGTTTCAGGTTGGATGTTGGAGTGGCGCTGTTTTTCCCAGGTCAGATGATTGGGTTGATTTTCGAATTCGAGGTGATATCGTGGTTCTGGCAAAGGGAGTGAGGAGCATGGGTCATCGTCGACATGCTCGATGATGTGGCATCGCCTGAAGTCGAACGTCGCCATTGTGCACGTGTACGAGCATGTTTTCTGGTACTGGTGGTCAGTTGGGGGTATGGGTTTTGCGAGTTTTCCCGAGTGATGCTTGAGGAAATTGGCATTTGTCTCGAGGCTTTTCAGTGGAAAATTTAAGTGTTTGTTTTGGCTCGCGTATGAGTTACCAAGTTTATAACAGAAGCAGATTTTGTCTTTGGAAATTTTAAAACTGTATTTAAATTTCAAAGCAAAATTTAAACTGGAATTTAAAATCAAATGTAACTGTAATCCAACTTTGATTTGAAAGCTTAACTTTGAAATATGTTTATTAAGTTTAAATAAATACTTAACGATGTTTTAAAATCTAATTAGTATTTTAACTAACTAATTAATTTAAAATAAGGGTTAAAGTTAATTAACATTAAGACTTTTTATAACTGTAATAAATTGATTTCAAAGTATAAAGAAGACTTTTAAGTGAAAATTAAGGTAAATAATTTTTATTATCTAATGGATTTGAAAAGTAATTAAGAATGATTTGTATTGATTAAATTAGCTGTTATAAGTTTAAAAGGTAATAATTAAAGTTTATGTAATGAATTAAGAAAATTAATTTGTAATTAAGGATCATGGATTTGGTTTTAATTAATTAATCATAGTTGAGTATTAATTAAGTTAGCATTATAATTAATTAAGAATAATTAATTAAGGATTATTAATTAAAGGTTAATTAATGATTGATTAAAGCATAACTTATTAAATGTTTTGTAATTAATTAATTATTAATTTACTACAACTAGTAAATTCATTCATAAGAAATTTATCTGATTTAAATCAATCAGATAATTAAATTAACCTATGGATGCTTGGATTATATTGGATGTTAAACTGTTTGATATCCCTGATATATGATGCTTTATGATTATCCTGATTTGTGTTGTGATCTGTGGTGTAATTTATTATCTGTGATATAGTTTATTATCCGTGATATATATATATATATATCTATGATCTATTAATGAAGATATGCGTTATAGTTTATATCGCTTATCAGATATATTGTTGTATTTGATCTGTCATGATGGAACGATGTTACACTATTGTGTTAAACCCCTGGACCACACCCTACACACACGAATATGGATTTCACGAGGAAATCGCTTAAGTCATAGATTTTTGAAAATAGTTTTAAAATTTGAATTTTAAATTCAAATGGGTCAAAAAGGTATTGGGTTTAAAGTGAAAAGCTTTTGAAAAGGTGTTTTAAAAATGTAAGTTACTTTGAATAACTTAATAAAGATTTGGAATTTGAATAATTTGATTTAAATTGGAATTCAGTATCTGAAATTGGATCCTATATTGGTATTTATGATTTAAAAAGAATTATACAAGTTTATATGGATTTTGAACCATTTTTAAACTATTGCTTTTGGGAATTTGAACTAACCCAAAGATTTTAACTTGCATAAAAGAGATTGGATAATTCCGAAACGAAAATTATTTGTTTCAAATAACAATAGCTTTCATTTAAAGAAAGGATTTCCTAATTGTGTTAAAAGCTTTCAAGTTTGAAATAGAATTAAAATGTTTTGAAAGCTATGAAATGAGTGATGTAGTGGAGGATGATGCGAGCAGCTGTTATGCTTTAAGTCGCCCGCGAGTTATGCATTTCCTTAAGTCGCCTGCGACCTATGCTTTGAGTTGCACTAGCGAGTTACACGACCTAACAACCTATACTGCATTTGATTCCTTAAGTCGCGAAGACTATGTAGTGATATCCCTTAAGTCGCGAGCATCTCCAGTAGGTCGCTCCACCAGTTTAAGTCTCGAGCATCTCTTGGGTCGCGAAGGACCTTCATAGGTCGCTCCAGATTTCCAAAGTCGTTTTCCTAAGCCGAAGATTGCCTAGGTCGCTGTTGTTTTGTTTAGGTCGTTACTTGCTTAGATCGCACGGTTCGATAAGTCGTTTGTATTTTATTTCTTAAGTCGTTTGTATTGTACTGTGTTGTTAAGTCGCGTGATGTCGTTTGTTGTTAGGTCGACTATTGTTAAGTCGTATGTTGTTATGGGGTTAGGTCGCGTAGTGTTCTTAGGTCGTAGGTCGTTTGTGCTGTTGCTAAGCCGTAGGTATGTGTTGTAAAATCTCTATAAATACGGGTGTGTTGCCAGTTGTAAAGTTAGTTGATTTTGAATAAAATTTTTGTTTGTGTGCTTTGTGCCACTTTTGTTGAAGTTGAGTGTGATCTCCTTCTTCTTCCATCTTCGGTTATTCGAGTGCACTCTAATCAACGAATTTGAAGCCGATTCACGGAATCTCGTGCGCGAGGTCAACGTCGAAGAATCGTAGATCTTCTAACGCGGTATCGTGCGCGATCAACGTGTTGAAGATAGCTAGAATCCGGTATCTCGAGAGATCAACGGATTTGGGCATTTATCTTGTTTTCCTTGACACAAATCATTTCGTGAGGAAGAAATTGCATCAATTTGTATCAAACATTACTAGCACCTCAAAGTTTGTTAATCCGCTGCGTCAGTTTGGTATCAGAGCTTGAAGAGCTTGAAGAGATAAGTTGTAGCTAATTGAGATCATGGCCGACTTAAATCGAAGCCGAGCTAAGTTAGGCCGAGCCGAGCTAAGTCCTAGTGCAAGCCAAGTTAAGTCGAACTATATCAAAGTTAGATCGGAAAAGAGATTGTTTGAAGATCATGCCTCTGAGACGTTCTAATCGATTTCAAAATGTTGAAGATGTATATAGAAGACAAGAAGCTGAGCAGATGAAGCAGCGTATCAATGAAAAGTTCGATGAAGGTATTGGAAAGTTAGAGAAGTTGATGAGAGACATGAATCAAAGTCAAAGGAGAACTTCACCAGTTTCGCACCATAGTGGAAAAAAAAGTTTCACCTTCAGTTTTGAGAGAAAGAGACGTGCGTGGTAGCAGAAATGTTGATGGTCAGAATCGACATCAACATACGTCAGATTTGGAGGAATCCAGTGATGGTGATAGTAGCTTTTGTCAAAACCATGGCCAAGGACAAAGTCGAAATAGAGACATCGATGATGATCGTCGATGGGAGTCGGGGATGAAAACAGAGATTCCAGAATTCAAAGGGGGAATGATAGCGGAAGAATTCCTGGATTGGTTATCAAATGTTGAAGAAATTTTTGACTTCAAGGAAGTACCCAAGCATCGTAGAGTTAAGTTGGTTGCTACACCATTGAGGGGTAGAGCTATGGCATGGTGGCAACAAACTAAACTTACAAGGGAAAGAATGGGAAAGTCGAAGATTGTTTCATGGGAAAAGATGAAAAAGTTGATGAAGGCTACATTCTTGCCTTATAATTATTAGACTCTTATGTATCAGCGCCTACAGAATTTGAGACAAGGGACAAAGTCGGTAAATGATTATGCAGATTAGTTTTATCAATTGATTGCTAGAAACGTTATCATGAAAACGGAGGAACAGTTGACATCTAGATTTGTTGGAGGATTGAGAATGCAAATTCAGGATATGGTAAATATATTTGATCCAAGATCCGTTGCTGAAGCACACCAGAAGGCTCTAGCTTGGGAGAAGCAAGGTAGAAGAGGAGGTGGTACGCTTACAAGTTCGATCAATCAGGTGAAAGGGGCTAGTGCCAATACTAATGTTTCCAAAGCTGTTAGTAAACCGGTTTCCAATAAAGTTGCTAAGACCAAGGTCAACAATAATTTCAAGTGTTATAATTGTCAGGAGTTTGGTCATAAGAGCAATGAATGCCCGAAGCCTAAGAAGCAAGCGATGGTTGCTGAACTTGAGGATGAGGATGCAGAAATAGAATGTTCCAATTCACCACAAGTTGAGGAGGAAGAAGAACTACTGACGGGAGACGAGGGATATTCTTTAATGATGAGGAGATCTTGCTTGACGCCAAAGCAGGAAGAGGAGACTAGCTGGTTGAGGAGTAATATTTTTCAGTCGACGTGCACTATTTTGGGAAAGGTTTGTAAGTTTGTTATCGATGCATAAAGTTGTGATAACATCATCTCTATAGAAGCTGTAAAGAAGTTAGCGTTAAAGACAAAGAAGCGTCCCAAACCCTACAAATTGGCTTGGTTGAGGAAAGGTGGGGAAGTGAAGGTTAGTCAAAGAGCTTGTCTAACTTTTTCCATCGGAAAGAAGTATAAGGATGAAATTTGGTGTGACGTGGTAGATATGGATGTATATCGTTTTGGGAAGACCGTGGCAATTTGATAGAGCCGTGCAACACGATGGTAGGACTAACTGCTATAGTTTCATGTTCAATGGCACTAGAATCACTTTAGTACCTAAAAAGAAACAACAAAGTGAAAGCAAGTTGGAGGAAATCGAGGAACTAAAGACTCTGTTATCTTTGAACGAGTTTGTCAAAGAAGTAGAGGATGGACCTGAAGTATTTCTTTTGATTGGACGTGAAAGTAGTGAAACGGTTGAAATTCCTGAGGAAGTTAAGCAGTGTTGAAGGAATTTGAAGATGTATTTACGGAAGAATTACCAAAAGAATTACCAACGTTGAGAGACATACAACATCAGATTGATCTTGTTCTGGGAGTTGTGTTACCACATAGACCACATTATAGAATGAGTCCAAAGGAGCACGAAGAGTTGAGAAGGCGGGTGGAGGAGTTACTTGAACAAGGGCACGTACAAGAAAGTTTAAGTCCTTGTGCAGTATCAGCCTTGTTAGTGCCAAAGAAGGATGGAACATAGAGAATGTGTACAGACAGTCGAGCACTAAACAAGAACACAGTGAGGTACAGATTTTCGATGCCAAGATTGGACGACTTGTTAGATCAGCTGAGTGGAGCTGCTATCTTTTCAAAGATTGATATGAAGAGTGGGTATCATCAGATTCGAATTCGACCAGGGGATGAATGGAAGACAGCCTTCAGGACACGGGAGGGGTTGTATGAATGGCTGGTCATGCCATTTGGTCTTTCGAATGAACCTAGTACTTTTATGCGAGTGTTGAATCAGATCTTTCGACCATTTATTGGAAAGTTCGTGGTAGTATACTTTGATGATATATTGATATAAAGTGGAAACACAGAAGAACATCTACAACACTTGCGGGAAGTGTTGATGAAACTTCGTCAGGAGAAATTTTACGCGGCAACAAAGAAGTGCATATTCATGATACACAATATTTTGTTCTTGGGACATGTGCTGACCAAGGAAGGTATTCATGTGGATCAAGGTAAAGTTGAAGCAATCAAGGATTGGCCACAACCCAGGACTGTAACCGAAGTTAGAAGTTTCCATGGTTTAGCATCATTCCACCGATGGTTTATTCCACATTTCAGTAGCGTGATGGCACCAGTGACAGATTGTATGAAAGGAAAGCAGTTTGTGTGGACTGAAGAGGCTGATTCTGCTTTCCAACAGATCAAGACACTTTTGACTACAACATCGATTCTTAGATACCCGGACTTTCAGTTACTCTTTGAGCTGAATACTGATGCGTCTAAAGTTGGAATTGGCGGAGTGTTAAGTCAAAAGGGTCGTCCAATTGCTTATTTTAGCGAGAAACTTTCTGGTGCCAAGACAAGATACAGTACCTATGACTTGGAGTTCTATGCTATTATCAAGCCATAAAGCATTGGAGACACTACTTGTTTTATAAAGAGTTTGTATTGTATATTGACCATGAAGCATTGAAATATTTGCAGGGACAGGATAATATTGTAGCCAGACATGCTTCATGGATCGCATACTTGAAATAGTTTACATTTGTTGTAAAGCATAAGTTGGGAGTTACAAATCATGTGGTAGACGCATTGAGTAGAAGAAATCATTTGTTTACTACGATGAGAGTTGAAGTGACGGGGTTTGATGTATTTCCAGAATTGTTTGTTCCGGATCCTTACTTTGCTAAGATTGTAGATGGAGTTGAGAAAATGAAGATGGATGAGTATGTGTTGGTAGATGGTTTTCTATTCAAAGTAAATCGGTTGTGTATACCAGAGTGCAGTTTACGAATGTAGATTGTGAAGGAATTGCATGAAGATGGTCATGTGGGAAGAGATCGTACCTTGTAGTTGATTTGTCAATCATATTTTTGGCCTTCCATAAGGAAAGAAGTTGAAAGATTTGTGCAGAGATGTCACATATGTCAAGTTTCCAAAGGGACAACTACGAATGCTGGATTGTATATGTCATTGCCCGTGCCTACTAGATTATGGGTTGATGTTAGCATGGATTTTGTTTTGGGTTTGCCAATAACTCAACGAGGGAATGATTCTATATATGTTGTGGTGGATAGATTTTCGAAGATGGCACATTTAATAGCTTGCAAAAAGACCGCCGATGTAGTCTGTGTTGCTCAATTGTTCTTTAAAGAGATTTATTGACTACATGGGCTACCTGAGACCATTGTTTCTGACAGGGATACTCGATTTCTAAGTCATTTTTTGTTGAGTCTGTGGAAGATGGTTGGGACTAAGCTGAATTTTAGTAGAGCCTATCATCCACAAACGGATGGGCAAACGGAAGTGGTGAACAGATCTTTGGGAAACTTGTTGAGATGTATTGTGAAGGATAATTTGAAGAGCTGGGATATGAACTTTTGTCAGGCAGAATTCGCACATAATCATGCCGTTAATCGAAGTACTGGATTCAGTCCATTTCAAGTAGTATATTCAGCTATTCCTAAGGGACCCTTGGATTTGTCGACAGTTCAACGTCAGAAAGGGGTTGTTAAACGAGCTTGTGATTTCGTGAATGAGTTGCAGGAGTGTCACTGGATTGTTCATGAACGATTGCTGAAGTCAAATGAGAAGTATAAGAAACTGGCAGATAAAAAGCGAAGGAGTGTGGACTTCAAAGCGGGTGATTTTGTTTACGCAGTATTGATGAAAGATCATTTTCCAATTGGAACTTACAACAAATTGAAAGCTAGAAAGATTGGTCCTTTAGAAATCTTGAAGAAGATCTATGAGAATGCGTATCAGTTGAGATTGCCGGATCATATTCATACTGCTGATGTTTTCAACCTCAAACACTTGATTCCATATCATGGGAATAAACCGGTCGAGGAAGAAGAAAGTGTGAATTAGGGGTCGAATTTTTTTAACCAAGGGAGGATGATGTAGTGGAGGATGATGCAAGCAGCTGTTATGCTTTAAGTCGCCCGCGAGTTATGCATTTCCTTAAGTCGCCTGCGACCTATGCTTTGAGTTGCACTAGCGAGTTACACGACCTAACGACCTATACCGCATTTGATTCCTTAAGTCGCGAAGACTATGCGGCGATATCCCTTAAGTCGCGAGCATCTCCAGTAGGTCGCTCCACCAGTTTAAGTCGCGAGCATCTCCTGGGTCGCGAACGACCTTCTTAAGTCGCTCCAGATTTCCAAATTCGTTTTCCTGAGCCGAAGCTTGCCTAGGTCTTTGACGACCCAAACTCGATGTCCAATAAACGACATCAAATTCGCATCGCCGGAGCTTATAACAACAATTAGATGAATATAAAACAGCGGAACAGAATCAATATCAGAAATAACATCACTGTTACAGCATCAACATAATATCCATACTGCAACAGAGTACATAATACGTACACTACAACTCCAAATACAACATCATGATAATACAATAGCGAACATATATCCAAAAGTTCTCAAATGAGAGAGATGATAACGAACTCCCAAAAGCTAACACCTGAAATCTCCAATAGCTCCTAAGATATCTCCAAGATAAGAGCTCCAAAATACTGCTACTCCAAAATATAGAAACCTGCTACTAGGCTGCCCGTGTGAAAATAATGGGCACCCAGAGTTTAGGAAAGAAAACAATAAACTCCGGATCAGTCATGAGACTTGTATGAGTAAACAAAACATTTGTATTTAAATAAACAAGATTTATAAAAGAATTTTCGGAATGCTTTTAAAAATGGAACTACCATAAGACCTCCCGCCACACACACAATGCAAACGCAGAATTGGAGGAGATTTCTTCTTATGATAGTTAAATATGCTTGATACGAGAAAAGAATTCTTTGATATTATTACTAGTGCATAGTGAAGTAAATCAATTTGAAAATAGAATATTAATCTTAGCCAACATACGACCATTATCGTATGCCTACTATAGCTACCATCTAAACGGTGGGGCGCCACCATAAGTAAATGGCAGGTTCTACAACTAAAACCGTACAGGGTTTCGTATTGTTTCTTTGGATTTCCAACAAATGGTCAGGCCAAGGAACTTCCCATTGCCACATGAGAACGCCTCTGGAAGGACGTCCCCGAGAACCAAACCGGATCTCTGCCAACACAAGGCCGGGTTACCCCTAACTGGGTAACTACTGACACGAGTATGCCATCTCCTGGTCGTAACCAACCTTTAACCTGGGCCCCAGCAACAAATCACAAAATCATATATATATATATATCTGCGATATCAACATAAGTTAAGTATCTGGGCTCCATACCATGATACCACTTCTATCCAGAAGGAAATGTACATACCCTAAGGGGTGCTACCCCCAATAACCTTGCCGCATCTTTCCTGTTTTGACCATTTCGGGGTGTGAGGTCCGACGAAGTCACGTCCACAAAAACACACTTTATACAAAAGCCGTGCTTTGGGTCAACAAATGATCATAGAAATGATCACAAAGATCGACGATCAAACAAATGATCCTATCACAAATAATCAACACAATGATCATTTCACAGCAACAATCAGTATGTCACATTACCAAATTGGGAATATATTGCTGATAACCTTCAACTATATAACCTCTAAGCTCGTACGTCTCAGAGAAGGGTGTTAAGCTAAAAGAATAAATTCTCCGCCACCAACAGAAATATATTTGAAAGAAATCGGCTTTATATCTCAATTTGTAATGTCAGACATACTATCCATACAAGTCTGTTCCGGGCTCGAACAGAACCGAAGACACTTCCAAAGAAGTCCTTGTAATCCGGATATCCACAATCCTGATCGGATTCCCCATCACATATGGAGAACTCTATACCGGAGCAACTCGATGCAAAGTCAATCGACAGATCATCCTATCGCTCTCGCAAATACCCGGTCTTCAACACCGGTCTTCGATTGCTATCCATAACGTCGAATCACATATTCGAAATGGGTTATATGACACAAAGTCCTTTCCCGGCTAATTCCAATAGTGAGTGTCAAATTCTAAAACATGTGGATGTCATTCACAAATATTCACAGAGTCGATGTGGGTTTCGGATAACAAAACTGAAATCCGATTCCCTGTCGCATCGAAGTTTTAAATGTCGTTTTACGGACAACAGGGTTTTCATATCAATACAGAACAAATCACAATCACAGTGCAATAACTTGGCAATTACACCATACAGAATTACAAACAGAACAGAGATATCAATATAAGTTAACAACAATAGTTAATTATTTACTAATCAAAACGAATGAGATAAATTAACCAAATATTATTTTATTGATTTTTTTCAATCAATGATTACTTACAATTAATTACAGTTGATTAGATCTTAATCATTTTCATAAATTTATCACTTATTTATTTATTTCAAAAACAATTCATCTTAATTACTAATTTATTAATTCTTAATTATCTTTCAATAATAAAAAAAAATTTCAATATTAATTAATTTACTAGATAATTTTTTTTTTCTTAAGGGATTATATTAACTAATCATTAATTGTTTAAATGAACCAAAGGATAATTTAAATTGCTTTGATTATCTCTTTTAAACCATGTTCAATAATTCACCTCAATAAGTTAAAATTTAGTTTTAAACAACATTATATTTTAATTTTCTTTTACATTATATTATTTATTATTTATGACTTTATAATGATGTATCAAAATTAAATAAATTAAGATTTAATTATTATTTTGTTAACTCCACATTCCATTAATAAACAATCCTCATTTCATAAAGAATGCTAAAAAAAAATTTTGTTTAAACTCAAGTTTTCTACAGCTTCAAACAATTATGCTGCTTCAGGTGGCCAGCCCGAGTCTCCCCTGAGTCACGCTCGAGTTCGAACGCTGCCTGCTTCGAGTTTCATCCCAAAGCTACCCGAGTAATAAAATTTTACAAATTTTGTTAAGTCCCAATTTTTGTCACGACACAACCCTGAAACCTCCCGAGTCTCCCTTCGAGTCTCTGCCCTGTTTCCCCGATCAGAACTTCGAGTCACCCACATGAGTGCAAACCTGAAATGCTTTTGGAAATCAATTTTTTCCAGGTCATAAATTCGTGCACGTATACGTGCACAACGCCATTGATGATCTTCAGGCGTCGCTGCATCGATGAGTAAGTCAAAACTCCTCCCTAGTCCAATCCCCGATCACCTAAACTCCTTTATCATCTCGAATTCAAAATTTAGTTCGAGCACGCAAACCTGCAACATACACCGGAACTACCACCGTCCCTGTCAATGCCTCGCCACGCCGCCAGACGCCGCCAGAAACCCAGAAACTTCGTCCATAGTTCGACAACACCCCATGCTATCATCACCCACAAAATCTTCGAACTCGATGCATCCAAGGTAGCGTACGCATCCAGTTTACAGACCATATCAATTTCGAAAACTAAACCCTATTTCGAGCTCGTACTCCCAATTCACGCAATAGAAAAATTAATTTGTATTTTTCCCAACATTATTGAGTATTAAACTAGCTCCACGCGAAATTTCAACATTCAAAAATCTTTTGATTAACAGGAATTGATTTAAAAGCAATATTTGCTAAAATATAAACTGCTCCTAAGATACCCAAGTAAAAATCATCATATTTAGTTTAAAAATCCCATTTTTGTATACTTACTCGAATTATACAATCAAATCAATGATTTATCATACTTGAATTTATCACCATTTTGATTTACTGTAAGGTTTGAGGTTGCACAGCCAAAAGTTTTCACTTCAAACTTAAAATAAAATTTTAAACTGTGAGTTAAGTTTACACAACATATTTTGTTTTAAAAATCCTTAGTTAAAAATGTTCGTATGGAAATGTTTTGATTTTTATTTTTCTACTTTACTCTGTTTTATAACCAAAAACTAGAAGAACAGATATCACAAACATATGCAGAGTTATCCTTTAAAACTTTCATAGCTAAGCAAGCTGTTCACAAATCTAATACACTAAATTTTAATATCCAAGCAGTAAATCTACTCACCTATTTGTTTTGAAACAGAAAGCACTTTGGTTTTTGGAAGACTGCAGTTTAATTTTTTCTGGTTTCTTTTCTTCTTTCAGTAATTTTGCCTTTCAACTTGTAATATATAAAGTGATGATCTTCTTTCCTTTTTAATTTATTTCAGATCTTTGCTAAAATTTGTTTGAACGAAATAAACTAAGACAATTGCCATGTATATAAAGAGGATATGCAGGCTTATGTAAGGTACAGAGCATCATGGTGTGGTATAATTGTTTTCTACAGGCTTTGTACAGCCCATACTTTTCTCCTTCCTCCCAAAGGTGGCTGAGGAGTAAATGCATTAAATGAAGGTATGTTCTTTGTAGATGCTTACATTTAATGAAAGTATGTAGTGAAATGTTTATGCCCCCTTTTCATGTTACAGCCTTCTTATTTTATTATTAGCTAATGTTTTGTTTTTATTTTATTTTATTTTATATATGTATATGTGTTGTTTTGTTTATTTTGCTAAATGTAAGAGTTTGTTTTTATTTTATCTTATTTTCTTTTGCTTACACATTTACTGGTTTGTATATTTCTTTACAAACTTGTTTTAGTTGTTAACTTTTAATAATTATGTGATTTTATTACAATATATGCTTTAATTCTATTAAAAGTTTTAACTAAAAAAACCAAATTTTGTTCATATTTTATTTCTTTATAACTTTTCAATTTTTATTTCAAAAAGTTCAAATATATTACTAAATTTAAATCAAAATTTTCGGGATGTTACAATATCCCCTCCTTAAGAATATTTCGTCCTCGAAATTGAAAGAGAGAGAAACGTAAACAAATAATATACGAATTCAAAAACAAGGAAATGACTTACAGTTTTAAGTCGAGATGTCAATTCTGCATTTGGGATATGATTTCTTCATATTGTCTTCAGTCTCCCAAGTACAGTCCTTTGGATCCCCACTCCATTTAACTTTGACCAATTTCACAATTTTGTTCCTCAATCGCTTCTCATCACGATCAACAATTTTCGTCGGTTCCCTTCTAACTACCAAGTTGGGAGTGATTTCTAGATCCTGCTGAGCAGCTTCTTCAATAATATCATCTGGATCGTGCACATATTTCCGAAGGTTAGAAATATGGAACACATCATGTACGCCAGACAACCAGCTGGGTAACTGCACTCTATATGCTAGAGAACCAATCCTTTCCAGAATAGGAAAAGGACCAATATAACGCGGGTGCCAACTTTTCAGTTTTCCCGAATCTCAACACACCCCGCATCGGAGATACTTTCAGAAATACAGAATCTCCAACTTGAAATTCCAAATTTCTCCTTCGACGGTCATAATAGCTCTTCTGACGGCTTTGGGCAGTTAATAACTTCTTTCGAATAAAATTTACCTTCTCAGTGGCTTCTTTTATCATATCCGGTCCAAGAACAAGTCTATCACCTGATTCGATCCAGCATGTAGGTGATCGACACGGACGACCATATAAAGCTTCAAAAGGAGCCATTTCAATACTGGCCTGATAACTGTTGTTATATGAGAATTCAACCAGATGCAAATGGTCCTCCCAAGAACCACCAAAATCATGCACACAAGCACGCAGTAGGTCTTCTAAAATTCAGTTAACTCTCTCAGTCTGTCCATCAGATTGCGGATGATAAGCAGTACTGAAATTTAATTTCGTTCCCAATGCGTCCTGAAATGCTTCCCAAAATCTACTAGTGAAGATCGGGTCACGATCACTCACTATACTACTGGGAATACCATGGAGGCGAACAATTTCCTTTATATAAATACCTGCCAAGCTTGCTGCAGTCCGAGTAGATTTAACTGGAATGAATTGAGCATTTTTGGTTAGACGATCCATAATAACCCAAATCGCTTCATTGCCTTTCTTGGTACGAGGCAATCCGTTGATGAAATCCATCGATACTTGATCCCACTTCCATTTCGGTACTTCTAAAGGTTGAAGTAAACCAGCCACTTTCTTTTGGTCACTCTTGATTTGCTGATAAGTAGCACAGCGACTCACATAAATAGATATGTCTCTCTTCATCGTTTTCCACCAGAATGTTCTTTTAACATCTTGATACATTTTGTTGACTCCTGGATGAATGTTGAATTTTGACTTGTGGCATTCATCCAATACTTCACGTTTCAGTTCTGGAATGTCAGGGACACAAATTCTGCCCTTCATCCTTATAACTTCTTTATTATCTATTTCAAAAGTAGTATCCTCTCCTCGATCTATTCTTCTACGCATTTCTCGAAGAAACTTGTCTTCCGTTTGCCTGCTCGTGATTTTCTTAAGAAGAGTAGGAGTGATAACAAGATAAGCAAGAACAGCATAACTTCTGCTCAAAGCGTCTGCAACTACATTGGCCTTTCCAGGTGTATACAGAATATCTAAGTCATAAGATGCTAGAAATTCCAACCAACGTTGTTGTCGCAGATTCAGATCCTTCTGGGTGAAAAGATATTTCAAGTTTTTATGATCGGTGAATAATTCGAATTTTTCACCTAAAACAAAGAGAGTTTATTAAGTATATTTCTTTAGTTAATTTCGCAAATTATTAAGAAAGCTGAAAAGATTCTTACCCAGAAGATAGTGTCGCCATATTTTCAAAGCGAAAACAACAGCCAAAAGTTCCAAATCGTGCGTTGGGTAGTTCTTCTCATGCGGACGTAATTTTCTACCCGCGTAGGCAACCACCTTTCCATTTTGCATTAATACTGCACCTACCCCTTCACCACATGCATCATTTGTTAACGCTTAAATTTGAACGCTAACACCCCGGTGTGTGAAGTGTATTTGTGAAAGCACCACCCGATAGATCGGGAAAGAATTATAAGTAAGGAGATTGCAGAAAAGCAGTAAAAACACAAGTTTTATAGTGGTTCGGCCCAAAATCAGGCCTACGTCCACTTAGATTCTCTTTATTGCTGATATGAGTACAATTTATATCACTTTCTTCAATTACAATTAACTTCAGACAAATAGTTCAAACTCCCATGAAGAATAATCTTTCGAATTCATCTTGAATGATTGTGATTCTTCTTTGAAGTGTGTAATAGCGTCCTTGGAGTTTGGAGTGCTTGGAGTGCTGCTTGAGTTGAGAAAATGGCAGAGTAACGGTGCTTCGAGAATTAGCCCCCCCAAAAGGTCCTCTGCTAGTTGGAGCTAGGGGCGTATTTATAGACTTTGCTCGGAGTTAGGTCGTAGGTCGCGACCGACCTAAGCAAGGTCGTAGGTCGTAGGCGCCCTAAGAAGCACTGGCTCCTCCCCCTTCTTTCATAAGAATGCACGAGCTCGTTTCGACAAGTCCTAGGTCGTAAGCGACCTTATTGGTGGCAGTATAGAAAAGGCGGCCTTCTGATACACTGTCCCTAGGTCGGGAACGACCTACCTTAGGTTGTGGGCGACCTATCTTAGGTTGAGCCATTCTGTTAGGTCGCGGCCTCTTTAGGCTGATATGATCTTTAGGTCGCTCTGGCTTTTTGATCGCTGAGTAATGAAGGCGCTAGGTCGCTGAAGACTTTAGGTCGCTGAGTAATGAAGGCGCTAGGTCGCTGAAGACTTTAGGTTGCTGAGTCCCCTTAGGTCGTTGGTTGGTTAGAGTGAGTCTTCCTTTAGGTCGCAACTACCTGTAGGTCGCTAACCTCCGCTACTTTAGGTCGCTTGCTTCGTTAAACCGCTAAGTTGCTCTATCCTCTAGGTCGTTAAACTTTTCGGTCGCTAGGTTGCGTTGTCCTTTAGGTCGTGCCGTCTTTTAGGTCGCAGCTTTTTGATCTATAGGTCGTTTGCAGAAGTGAGTTAACATTTGCCCCTCGAAGTATACGACTAAACCATAGGTCGTGTGCTTCGACTTTCTTAACTCGTGCTCTGAAGGATTGCTAGGTCGCATCCGACCTAAGGAAGAGGTTAGGTCCGTGGCACCGGTTCGTGTTTTGTTACTCTGGAATATAAATAACCTAGGTCGCTCCTTCTTCTCACTATCTGCTTTAGCCTCCATTCCGCCATTAACAAACCTTTGAGCCTTCAAATACAACTCCAACAACTTCATCATCAATTATCCTGTCACCAGATTACGTAAGTGAACCTTATCATAACTCGATTACCATCAAATCGCAGGCGTTGCATTCTTTGTTCCTAATGCAATTTCATGCACTGTTTTTTCTCAACAAACTATGATTAGATCAATTTTTATTGAGTTTTTTGCCGCGATCCCTGTGAATATGCTAGCGCGTCAGGTTTATGATGAATTTGGGGTGTTTTGGATTGGATTTTTGGATAATTCGTGATGATGTAGGAGGATAATGGGGAATTGCAGTACTTCGAACCGGCCGACTTACAACTGGGGAAGAAATGAAGAAGGCTTTGAGGTGCTAGCGGGTTAATGGGTTACCAGGGAGGATGGTGTGGTAGCACGTGAGTGATAACGGGTTAATGGGTTAAGGGGGAAGAAAGTGCAGAGGGAAGCGAGTTTTTTAAGTTTGATCTGGAACTTGCTTAAAATCATGCCCGAACTAACCCATGAACCTGTGCGACCTATAAAACCTTGCTACCTAGGGCTTTTGCGACCTAGGACTTAAGCGAAAGCGCATTGCTTTAAGTTTGAACTGCTGGGTTGGTTTGGCTGCGGCCGACCTAGGACTTAAATTCCTGTGGCATAGAAGTTAGGTCGTTGCCGACCTAGCACTTGGATGGTTTGCACTTGGATAGGTCGCTGCCGAGTTTGAACTTTGAACAGATTTGCATTGCTATGGACCTTTTAGCTTGCATAGTGCGACCTAATAAGAGCTTCGACCTATACTAGGTCGTTGGGCGACCTAGGACTTGTAAAAATTTCCATAAAAAATTTGACTAAGTTGCATGGATATGAATTTTGTTGTACTTCTTTGCAGATTATTTTAACCTTTGAACCTGTCAACTTGTTAAATACAGTATTTGCAGAAAAATGGGACGAATATACTGTCGTTGACTGCCCACATCAAACGACAGATTAGTAAACAAGAAATAATTAGCTTACATGAATTTATGTGAATGAAATGTTGTGAATTAACAAGTTCAAGTGAAGTATTAAAGCAGTGTTAAAGTAATCGACTAAAGCTGACTTATTTGCCTCAATACTGTACTTGCCCTTATAATAACAAGTTCTGAAGCTCTATAATTGACATTCATCAATTAGTTTGATTTCAGTTATATTTACTTGTTATTTTATTAGTTGCTACACAACACTTCATACTTTTAGGAAACGTGCACCTTCACATTTGAATATCCAGTTCCTTGTGTAGAATGACTTCTCAACTAGAAGAAGCAGGACAAACTGGGGAGATTTTTCCAGTTGCTAACCAATTGATCGATCCTCCAGAGAGAATGCCAACCACTCTGAACCACAAGGCTTTTCGCCAATTATGCATCCAGTTCGGCATCGCCGAAGCAGATGCTCTACTTCCCGGACCTAATGACTTTGCTGACCAACCACCTCACGGTTTTGTTGCTGTTAATCGCCAAATGTGCTCAAGCGGAGCGATTCCTCCTTTTAACGAATTTCTTCGACAAACCCTTCTTCGGTTAACTATATCTCCCTTTCAACTGCACCCCAATGGTTATGCCATCTTGATGGGGTTGGGCGTGTTATTCAGGAAGACGCTTGATCGCCTCCCTAGCTTTGAAGAAATCTGCTATTTATGCACATTTGCGAAAAATAAAGACCATCCTTCTATCATTCTTGTGAGAGGTGCGAGAAATCGCAAACTCATTTTAGATTTGCCCGAGAGTGCACACGGGTTTTTGACTCAGTTCTTTTATGCTCGTTGCCCTCCAGGTTTTTATGCCATCTGGAGAATAGGAAGTAAGACTAGTGTTTCCATTTTTTCGTTTTTGAAACTTTTTCCGAGATCCGAACTTTCAGTTGCTAACTTCATTCTTTGCTCTTTTCAGCACTTCCTCTCCCTTCTAGAGATCCGATTCATAAACAAGTTTTCGAGAGGTTGAGTGCCGTGGCTGCGGAAGAAAGGAGCATAAAATTTCTGCTGAAGGATGAATTTTTACACCAATACGGGCTTCTACATGCTTCTCGTTCTACGCATGCTCATGAAGTTCCAACAGAAGTTCCCGATTCTCCGACGAAAACTCCTGACGCCCCGGTTACTGTCGAACAACTCGCATCAAAAGAGTCTAATATTGAAGCTTCTTTGGTGAAGTGTTCCACTTCTACCGACATTATGGGGTTATCCAGTAAGACGGTGCTTACCCCGATCGAGGAAGAAGAAGAACCTTCACGGCCTCTCGGGGGGTTAGCTGATGTAGGAATTGAGAAAACAAGTCCCACCAAGCGTGATGGTGACGATGTTTACGAGGGGTTGAGCGACATAATAGTGACTTCGCAGGAGCTTTTTAGAGATGACGTATCTAAAACTATCTCTCCTGTAATTGAGGCGACGTCTCTTCTTCGACAAACACCAACACAAACACCAACTCCTCATACCCAAGCTTTCATCACCTCTGCACCAAAGAGTGGTTTGTAGCTTAATGCGTGTAGCTTGCACATCACACAACACTTAGGATTTTCCAGCACATTTATGCACTTATCTTCTTATACTTTAAAGATTTCTAAAGCTCCTCTTTTCTTATTTCAGATTCTTTAATGACACGCGGCGGATCATATTATCAGGATTTCCAACGCTACGGGGGGCGTGGTCAATATGATTATCGGCGTTACTTTCCCTCCTATAGAGAGTCTGACGAAGAGAGGGCTGCTCGAAAGGCTCGTGAAAGGAGGGATGCAGAAGAGCGTTATGACAGAAGGGATAGGGATGAGCACCATGATTCTCTGCAGAGGAGTGATGACTCGCACAAAAGGAAATCTCACGACGACCGAGGAAAAGGTCATGTAGCTGAAGATTCAGGCAAACGAGCTCGACATGGTGAGAGACATGCTTCCGCTATTCCCGAAAAGCCTACTGCCCCTGCCCCTCTTGACATTACTTCTGACTCTCCTGCTCTTGGGAAGGAGGACATCCAGACAATAATAAGTAGGCCTAAATTTCGAGTGGCACCGGGCCCAGCCACTTTACAAAGTCGTTTTCCGCAGTGGTGTTTAAAGGGTGTGAGGTTCGATCTCGACCTAGTCCCTATTGACAAGCCTGCTATGCTACGAAATCTCGACGCCGTTAAACTTGATATCGAGAGGATGTCAAACTGGCAGAAGCTTGTTGATGAGCTTCAACGAGTTAACCGCGCCAACTTAGAGGCTATGCTCACCATGGAAAACGATAAGGCTGAGTGGCAAAAGGTCCTTGAGCAGCATGATACCGAGATGAGAAGTATTACTTCCTACAACGAGGAGCTCGAAGCAAAGGTTGAGAAGTTGAAAGATGAGCTTGCTGCTTCCTCTACTTCATACTCTCAAAAAGAAGAAGTGCTTCTCAGACAAGTTAGAGATGCTCATGCCAGTCAGAGAGACGCTGAGGACAGGCTTGAAGTACAAAAAAGAATCAGTGACGGCTATGTCTCTGATATTGCCGAGCTTCGAAAGAAAAACAACTCCCAGGAGGCGGAGATACAAATGCTTAAGCTTCAGCTTGCCAGAACTGAAAGGGAGCGCGATGAGGCTGTCGCCGGCAAAATCGCAGCCGAAGAATCTCATGAGGCGACCAAAAACAGCTTCGGCTCAACATTATTCGACTTCTATTTGCATAGCGTCTTGGGGCGTGGAAGCCTCGCCTTTCTTGGTCCCAAGTATGAGATCACTTTAGCTGAAGTGTGGGAGGCCGCCCTCGATATGCTTGGTGCTGAAGGTGCTGGTTATGACGAGCCAGCCCTGGAAAGGCATTATTTTGATGAAGATGCTCGCGCTGCTCTCGCCAGGGGAAAGGAACAACTTGCCAAACTAAGAACCGAAGTGACGGAAGGGGACCAGCTGGGGAAAACCACTTCAACTACTCTAGTCCAGCCACCTTCTTCGTCTGAAGTCGACATTATTGGTTCCAGTTCCCATCTCGCTTCTCCCACCAAAGTTACCGCTGATATTACAAGCACACAAGGTGGAGACGAGGGTGAAGAGAGCGCTGATGCGCAAGCTTATGAAGTCGATATCAGGAAACCAGCATCTCCAGGTAACTTCACTGTTAATCTCGCTACTGTCAATTCTGCTCAAGCTGGTTACTCGTTTATTTCACATGAGTTTCACGAGCTCCTTGGCTATTTTCTCAACCTTGACGAGCCTTCATCTCCTCTCTTTACTGACTTCATTGGTGAACCCTCATCTCCTCTTTTTACTGACTTTAACCTTTTTTCTTCTGTAGAGAAAGTACCAAGCACTGCTCAAACTTCTACTCCTCCGGTCATCCTTCCTTCATCTCTTCAGGCGGTGCCTCCTTCTGCCTCGCAACCTGGATCACAGGAGGAACAAATAGAGGCTCTTCACGGCTTGGATGATCCCATCGCTTCGCAAGAGCAGAAAGATGAAAGACCTGAGGGAGGTGACATTTCCCCGGAACGGACTCCTTCTGACGACATTGTTCTATCAAAACTTGTCACTCCGGGGAGTGAGTCTTCCTCACAAAGGAGAGAGAAGCGTGGGACATCAAAGAGGAGGGGGAAGAAAATCACCGCCACTGAAGAGGAGCCGGAAGTTGAACCGGTTACACCTGCCTCTCCCACTTCCCTTATACACACTGGCCGACCTGAAAAGCTGGTTATTCGACCGAGTAAAGGGTCCAAAGGAGGGAAGAAGAAGTGAAGATTTTAGCTTTTTGCCTTTTGTATGAACTGGCCGAGAGTTGTGCGGGTACCGGCCCCCGCCTTTATTTTGAAACCTGTATCTGCATTATAGTTGAATAAAATGATTCTTCGTTTGTACAAACTTCTGTTTGAATTTGAGAATGCATTTACTATTTATTTTTGCACAAGTTTGTTTATATAGTATTGCAGCGGGCTTATGGTATGTTGCTTGAGTATTACTTTACTGAGGCAGCTATACTACTATACCATGTTTCCCCCATACCTTAAGCTTGTTGCAATATTTTATACTTCGAGGGGACTTGCACTCTTATTTGTTAAAGAATAATTATTTTATTCTTTAAAGAAAAATTTTTATTGAGTACAACTCCCTTCGTATAAGTTTTTACGCTTTGTCGTTCGAAGAAATCACTTTTCTCTTTTGCTTATGTGCATATTTTACCAAGTGAATTCCTCTATGTGGTAAAGCGGACCTCTGAAGGGTACTTTAACTTCTTTTCTTTTTACAATCATTTTCCATTTGAAAGTTAAAGTACGCTTTTGATGAGGATTTTTTTTTTTTTTTATACAAAATTGTACCTCTGAGGAGGGATTTTTCATGTTTCAACACTTGGAAGTTTTATTTCAATCTCGGTGAAACGTGTACCCCCAAAGAGTTGTGCCTTCGAAGAAAGCCTTTTCACGTTTCAACACTTGGAAGTTTTATTTCAATCTCGGTGAAACGTGTGCTTCCAAAGAGGTCTTTTTTTTTTTTTTTTTTTCTTGATTGTGTCCCCGGGAGGGGGTCGTACCTCTAAGGAGGGATTTTTTTTACGTTTCAACACTTGGAAGTTTTATTTCAATCTCGGTGAAACGTGTACCCCCAAAGAGTTGTGCCTTCGAAGAAAGCCTTTTCACGTTTCAACACTTGGAAGTTTTATTTCAATCTCGGTGAAACGTGTGCTTTCAAGAAGGTCTTTGTTTTTGCATTTCAACTTTGGTGAAGTGAAATTCCGAAGAGCGGTTGTTACACTTCAACTCCTGGCGAAATGTGCCTCCGAAGAGGGCTTTTATTTTGTTTACATTTCAACTCTGGTGAAGTGAAATTCCGAAGAGCGGTCACAACACTTCAACTCCTGGTGAAATGGGCCTCCGAAGAGGGCTTTTATTTTGTTTGCATTTCAACTCTGGTGAAGTGAAATTCCGAAGAGCGGTCATAACACTTCAACTCCTGGTGAAATGTGCCTCCGAAGAGGGCTTTTATTTTGTTTACATTTCAACTCTGGTGAAGTGAAATTCCGAAGAGCGGTCACAACACTTCAACTCCTGGTGAAATGGGCCTCCGAAGAGGGCTTTTATTTTGTTTGCATTTCAACTCTGGTGAAGTGAAATTCCGAAGAGCGGTCATAACACTTCAACTCCTGGTGAAATGTGCCTCCGAAGAGGGCTTTTATTTTGTTTACATTTCAACTCTGGTGAAGTGAAATTCCGAAGAGCGGTCACAACACTTCAACTCCTGGTGAAATGGGCCTCCGAAGAGGGCTTTTATTTTGTTTGCATTTCAACTCTGGTGAAGTGAAATTCCGAAGAGCGGTCATAACACTTCAACTCCTGGTGAAATGTGCCTCAGAGAGGGTTTTCATCGCCTGGAAGTTACTCTCTCATGGTTGGAGGGTCATGACTTCTCCAATCTTTTTTGTTGAGTAGAGAACTTTCTTTTTTGTGGCGTATGACCCATTAGAGGTCTTTTTTCCTCCGAAGAGTTGCGCCTCCGAAGAGGACTTGTGCCGCTGATGGTAGCTTTGGTTGTTCCTCTGTTCACTTGCTTATGCCTTTTCAGCGATCCTCTTTTCTTTCTTTTTTTTTTTTTTTTTTTTTCTTTTCAAGTTTTCATTCCCCTTTTCTCACAAGTGGCTTGTTCAATCCAAGGAAGTGTACTTTATTGCCAGGCAAGTTCGTGAGAACGGGCACTAGCTTCCTAATTGGATGTTTGTTTGTTCAAACAATCTCAATTTATCAGCAAGGGCTCGCTTCTATCGAACTCATTAGCCGTTCAATTGAAGTATTACCTATCTAGGATTTGAATTCGGGGTCTTTGTGACTTGAAATTTGTTTGTTGAATGATGGTGAGAATCGCTCGGTCTTATTATGCGCAAGTTTTATTTCCATTGTCTGCAAAAATTTAAATCGACATTTCAGCAATACATTTTATGTATTTTTATATCGAAAACAAAGCAAACATATAATGATAATAAGGAACACAAGATTTATAGTGGTTCGGCCATGAAATTGGGCCTACATCCACTTTATATTCTTTCATTATTTACTTGCATCAGTTTCACAATTGCTTTCAATTACAAGAATCATACATTCATAATTCTTTTTACAATGTTTCAACAAAATTTTCAAGTAAAGTATGGACGCAAGTGGTTGCTGTTCCATGCCCTTGGAATTTGATCTCCATCAACAGTGGTGAGCTTGAATGTGCCGTCGAGAAGCTTCTGACCTATTACATATGGTCCTTCCCAATTTGGTCCAAACACACCTGTCGCGGTCATAATTCTTTTTAGGACTAGATCTCCAATTTCAAAGCTGCATTGACGAACTTTGGAATTGAAATGTCTGGCTATCCTTTGCTGATGAGCTGCAACTCTGAGGTTAGCTTCATCTCTTTTTTCATCAAGGAGATCCAGCGCTTCAAGTTGCAACTTTTCATTTTCTGCTTGATTGAAATGGATTCTTCTGTGTGAAGGGACCTCCGTTTCAACCGGGATCATTGCTTCCGATCCGTATGCTAACGAAAAAGGAGTATGCCCAGTTGCAGTTTTGTGAGTAGTTCTGTATGCCCATAGTGCAAGTGGTAGTTTATCGACCCAACCACCTTTTGCTCTTTCGAGTTGCTTTTTGATGGTTGATTTGATGATCTTGTTCACTGCTTCCACTTGCCCGTTTGCCTGCGGATGAGCTACTGCCGAAAAGCTTTTCTGGATTTTGAATCGCTTGCAAAAATCCTGGAATTCCTCGCTTTCAAACTGAGTACCATTGTCTGTGATTATTTTCTGAGGCACACCGTATCTGCAAATGATATTCTTGGTCACAAAGCTTATCATTTTCTTTGAAGTGATCGTAGCCAATGGTTCAGCTTCAGCCCACTTAGTAAAATAATCAACTGCAACAATAGCATATTTAATCCCTGATTTAGCAGTTGGTAGCGGCCCAATGAGATCCATTCCCCAAATTGCAAATGGCCATGGACTGACCATCTGTGTGAGTTTGGTAGAAGGTGCTCTAGGAATTTTGGCATATCTTTGGCACTTGTCACATTATCGGGAGTAATCTGCGGCATCCCGATTAATTTCTGGCCAAAAATATCCGTATCGGAGAATTTTCTTTGCTAGTGTTTGACCACCTGAATGATCACCACATTCTCCTCCATGCACTTCAGCTAGGATTGTTTTGGACTCTTCCCAGGATACACATCGAAGCAATGGCATTGAGAATCCCCGTCTGTACAATCGGCCATCCTGAATTACATAGCGAGAGGCCTTCCTTAGAAGCTTTCGTCTTTCTATCGAGTTTTCTGGCAGAGAACCCCTGAGTAGGTAATCCAGTATTGGAGTCATCCATGACTCTTGTTCTTGAGATACATTCATAATCCAGTCTATATCCATCTCGTCTATACTTGGCGCTGAAAGGACTTCTACAGGGACCAATCCCAATAGTTGAGCTTCACCAGAACTTGAATACTTTGCGAGGGAATCTGCCTTCATATTCTCTTCACGAGGAATGTGGCTTATTGAATAGTGATCGAGTTCATATAGGAGTTCCCAAGCCTTTGACAAGTAGGAAGGCAGATTTCCACCTTTTGCTTGAAATTCCTTCTTGACTTGGCATACGATAAGCTGAGAATCACTGAAAATTTGTAATGCTCGAATGTTTAGCTCTTTAGCGATTTTCAGACCTGCAATAAGAGCTTCATATTCCGCTTCATTGTTTGTTGAAGGAAATTCCAGTCTTAGTGCATAACATAATGATCGACCTTCAGGAGTTTCAAGTACCACTCCGGCTCCAGAACAGTAGTCATTTCTTGCGCCATCAACATACATCTTCCACTGGATTGGAGAATCATTGATCGCTTTTTCCTCGCCATTATCTTTCTCTGTGAATTCTGCAATGAAATCAGCTAAAGCTTGTCCGTTGATTGCTTTTCGAGGGTGATAGGTGATGTCATATTGACTAAGTTCAATGTTCCATTTTAGAAGACGACCCGAAGTTTCAGGGCGAAATAGGACTTGCTTTAGAGGCTGATCAGTGAGTACTTTGATAGGATGAGCTTGGAAATATTGCCTCAGTTTCCTCGATGCAACTAGTAGGCAATAGGCGAGTTTTTCCAACTTGGAGTAATTCAGCTCTGCCCCAGTGAGTCTTTTGCTGATATAGTAAACTGGATGTTGAATCCTTTCGTCTTCCCGTATCAGCGCTGCACTTAGAGCATGAGATGATACTGCCAAGTATATAAGAAGATCCTCACCATTGCCTGGCCTAGAAAGTATCGGAGGCGTTTCCATATGACGGATCAACTCTTCAAAAGCTTTTTGGCATTCGGGAGTCCATTCAAAGTTCTTCTTTCCTTTTTTCAGGGCATCGAAGAACGGGATGCATTTATCAGTAGCTTTGGAAATGAACCGATTCAAAGCGGCGACCTTTCCGTTGAGACTTTGCAATTCCTTCTTCGTTCTAGGAGCTTTAACTTCTTTTAAGGCGGTAATTTGAGCTGGGCTAGCCTCTATGCCCCTAGCACTGACAATAAAACCTAAGAACTTTCCGGATTCGACCCCAAATGTACATTTCAGAGGGTTAAGTTTCATTCTGTATTTCCGGAGGACTGCGAACTTTTCTGCTAAGTGTTCAATGTGATCCACTGCTTTCCTGGACTTCACTAACATGTCGTCGACGTAGACTTCCATAGTTTTGCCCAATTGCGGTTTGAACATAGCATTAACAAGTCTTTGGTAGGTTGCCCCTGCGTTTTTCAATCCGAAGGGCATAACTCTGTAGCAATAAAGTCCAACATCTGTGATAAAGCTTGTATCCTCTTGATCTGGCTCATGCATCATGATTTGGTTATAACCGGAGTAGGCATCCATGAAGGATAACAATTCATGTCCCGCAGTTCCGTCTACCAGTTGATCGATCCTGGGTAATGGGAAGCAATCTTTGGGGCAAGCCTTGTTTAGATCAGAAAAGTCGATGCATACTCTCCATTTTCCATTAGCTTTCTTGACCAACACAGGATTTGAAACCCAATTCGGATACGTAGATTCTTTGATGAAGTTATTTTCCATGAGTCGATCAACTTCTTCTTTTAATGCTGCTGACCTTTCTGGACCTTGGGTTTTTCTTTTCTGTTTAACTGGCGTAAACTTTGGGTCAATATTCAGAGCGTGTACTGCAACTTCTGGGGATATCCCACACATATCGGCATGAGTCCAAGCAAAGACATCCAGATTTGCTTTCAGGAAAGATATCAAGACATTCTGAATTGACACATTAAGCTGCGAACCCACATTCAACACCTTATTTGGGTCCTTCGGGTCAGCAGGTACCGGAATTGTCGTTTCCACCGGTACTACTCTATTCTCCCCTGTACTGGCTTTTCTGGGATCCATTTCTTTCCGTGCCCCGCTGTGCTCGCCAGTGCAGGGTCCGCTCTGTAATTGCTACAAAGCTGGTTCCTTGATGCGGACTGGAGTTGCCGCATCCTTTCCCATTTCTCTTTTTCTTGACTCTCGCAGCTCTGTCCAATAACATTCTCGCGCAGCATTTTGATCCCCTTTTATAACTCCTACTCCATTGTCAGTAGGGAATTTAATAGTGAGGCACCACGGGGCTAGGATAGCTTTGAATGCTGCGAGTGTTGGACGGCCAAGAAAAGCATTATAGGCAGAAAACTCATCGACAATCACAAATGTTTGCTTTCGGGCCACTTTCCTTTCTCCTTCCCCAAGTTCTACAAACAAATCGATGGTTCCTACTGGTTGCTTTGGCTCCCCTGTGAAGCCCACGATTTTCTGTGATGAGGCTTGCACATCGATCATAGGGATTTTCATCTGGTCAAATGTCTTCTTGAAGAGAATATTGCATGATGCTCCGCAGTCAATGAGGACTCTTCTGACAATGGCTGGTCCAATACCAGCCGAGATGACCAAGGGATCTAAAGTAGGAGCTTCAATACCTGTAGAATCTCTGGCTCTGAAAATAATATCGTCACTGAAAGTTTTCTGTTGTTTAAGGGGCGTAGTGTCTTCTAGAACAAAGACGTTTTCTTCGGCTGGAGCATATTTCAAAGCCCTGGAATATCTCTCCATCTCACCCCAACTTTTACCAGCCGGGTGAGGTCCTCCTGAAATGACATTGATAACGGGCCTTCCAGATTCGTGTCCCGTAGCTTTCTCTCCTGCCCCAGGCTGATGAACAGGGGCCCGCTGCCCCTGACTCGACGATGCAGGATTGTTGCTATTCTTTTTTACGAATTGCTGCAACTTGTTTTCTCTTAGCAACTCTTCAATCAGATTTTTCAGCTGGCGGCATTCATCAGTTTCATGACCTGGTTGATTGTGGAAGCGGCAGAATTTCCCACTTTGTATGGCTTTTCTCCCAGTTCTCAACGGGATAGGTTTAGGGAAATCGACGGAATCTTTAGTGGCGAGGTAGATGTGCTCCGGTGTATGTGATAATGGAGTATATTCTGATGGCTTGAAGGATCGGGGCTTCTTCAGATTACCCTGTTTCTTCCCATTACTATTCTCCCTTTTTTCCCCCACCGATTCATTCTTGCGTGGAGCGACAGTGTTGTCTTCTGCTTTTTCTAACACTGTCTTTACTGGTAGAGGACGGCTTTCCAAGCGAATGAACTCGTCTGCTTTTTTGTAGAACTTTTCGAGAGAGGTTGGCTCCTTCATATTTAACCATTTCCCAAATTCGCTTGACTTATCGATAGCCCTCATCAGATAAGTCAATATCATTCGTGGTTCAGCATTGTCCACCTCAGCCAGTGCTATATTGAAGCGGTTCAAGAAGGATCTGATAGATTCACCAGGATTCTGCTCTAAACTCGATAGTGACATAATATCCTTGGCCTTCGAAGCATATAGTCTAAACTGCTCCTTGAATTTTCTGGTCAAGTCTGAAAACTGATCGATAGATCGGACTGGTAACTTGGTGAACCACAATAAAGCCACGCCTTCCAGGTATACGGGGAAATATCGGCACTTTATTTCGTCGGAGGCCCTGGCACCTGTCATGTGCCAGTCATATTTATACAGGAACTCATTCGGATCACTCGTCCCTTTGTAAGCTGGAATAGTCGGAGGGACAAACTTCCTTGGAAATTCTGCCTTCAAGATTTTTTCAGTAAACGGAGTTTTACTTGGAGCGAAACCCCATTCCTTCTCATCTTCAACCCTTTGCATACTTTCTTTCATGATCTGCCGGACCATTCCAGAAAGATATTCCTCATCATGTCGAGTTCTAGATCCACCGGCGTCAAGTACTGCCTGCTCAAAGGGACTAGTAGGCCTTTCAGGAGCATTCCTTTCATTAACATCATGAATGTTGCCAGCATAGTTCCTTTCATTACCAGCCGATTCATTGTTTGCCCCAAGTAAGTCGTTCAACTTATTCAGAATCAGAGCATTCTGGGCACTTTGAGCCTCTAGTTGTGCATTTTGGGCGTTTATCTGCTGGTTTAGCCCTAGAATCACAGCATCCAATTCCGCTTTTGTAACTCCAACAGACGGAGTGGGTAGATTAGGCACAGGGGAAGCGGAGGTTCCCTCTTGAATGTTCCCAGATCTGATAGATCTGCTTTTCCTTCCAGGAGCCATAATCTCAGATATACTTCTGGTTTTTAAGGAAATTCTTTCTTCAAATCTCTGCGAAGCAATGATGACAGCTGTCCTGAGTTCAATTCTCAGTGAAAGCACCAAAAATGTTAACGCTTAAATTTGAACGCTAACACCCCGGTGTGTGAAGTGTATTTGTGAAAGCACCACCCGATAGATCGGGAAAGAATTATAAGTAAGGAGATTGCAGAAAAGCAGTAAAAACACAAGTTTTATAGTGGTTCGGCCCAAAATCAGGCCTACGTCCACTTAGATTCTCTTTATTGCTGATATGAGTACAATTTATATCACTTTCTTCAATTACAATTAACTTCAGACAAATAGTTCAAACTCCCATGAAGAATAATCTTTCGAATTCATCTTGAATGATTGTGATTCTTCTTTGAAGTGTGTAATAGCGTCCTTGGAGTTTGGAGTGCTTGGAGTGCTGCTTGAGTTGAGAAAATGGCAGAGTAACGGTGCTTCGAGAATTAGCCCCCCCAAAAGGTCCTCTGCTAGTTGGAGCTAGGGGCGTATTTATAGACTTTGCTCGGAGTTAGGTCGTAGGTCGCGACCGACCTAAGCAAGGTCGTAGGTCGTAGGCGCCCTAAGAAGCACTGGCTCCTCCCCCTTCTTTCATAAGAATGCACGAGCTCGTTTCGACAAGTCCTAGGTCGTAAGCGACCTTATTGGTGGCAGTATAGAAAAGGCGGCCTTCTGATACACTGTCCCTAGGTCGGGAACGACCTACCTTAGGTTGTGGGCGACCTATCTTAGGTCGAGCCATTCTGTTAGGTCGCGGCCTCTTTAGGCTGATATGATCTTTAGGTCGCTCTGGCTTTTTGATCGCTGAGTAATGAAGGCGCTAGGTCGCTGAAGACTTTAGGTCGCTGAGTAATGAAGGCGCTAGGTCGCTGAAGACTTTAGGTTGCTGAGTCCCCTTAGGTCGTTGGTTGGTTAGAGTGAGTCTTCCTTTAGGTCGCAACTACCTGTAGGTCGCTAACCTCCGCTACTTTAGGTCGCTTGCTTCGTTAAACCGCTAAGTTGCTCTATCCTCTAGGTCGTTAAACTTTTCGGTCGCTAGGTTGCGTTGTCCTTTAGGTCGTGCCGTCTTTTAGGTCGCAGCTTTTTGATCTATAGGTCGTTTGCAGAAGGGAGTTAATTATTCTTTAACAAATAAGAGTGCAAGTCCCCTCGAAGTATAAAATATTGCAACAAGCTTAAGGTATGGGGGCAACATGGTATAGTAGTATAGCTGCCTCAGTAAAGTAATACTCAAGCAACATACCATAAGCCCGCTGCAATACTATATAAACAAACTTGTGCAAAAATAAATAATAAAATGATTCGAATTTTTCACCTAAAACAAAGAGAGTTTATTAAGTATATTTCTTTAGTTAATTTCGCAAATTATTAAGAAAGCTGAAAAGATTCTTACCCAGAAGATAGTGTCGCCATATTTTCAAAGCGAAAACAACAGCCAAAAGTTCCAAATCGTGCGTTGGGTAGTTCTTCTCATGCGGACGTAATTTTCTACCCGCGTAGGCAACCACCTTTCCATTTTGCATTAATACTGCACCTACCCCTTCACCACATGCATCATTATAGACAGATAAGCCTCGGTTCCCGTTAACAATAGTGAGAACAGGAGCAGTGGTCAATCTCTTTTTCAACTCTTGAAAAACTTCTTCACATCTTGAAGTCCAAATGAACTTTGCATTCTTCATTGTTAACTTAGTCAGCGGACTAGCTAACTTAGAAAAATCTTGAACAAATTTCCGATAATAGCCTACTAAACCCAAAAAGCTTCGAACTTCTCTTGGAGTAGTGGGATGTTTCCAATCAAGAATAGAGGAAATTTTGCTAGGATCTACTGAAATTCCTTCTTCATTAACAATATGGCCAAGGAATTTTACTTCATTGGCCCAGAAGTGGCATTTGGAAAATTTTGCATATAGAACATTTCTCCTCAAAATTTCTAAGACAATTCTAAGATGCTCGGCATGCTCATCTTTAGTCTTAGAATAGATCAAAATATCATCAATGAATACTAGCACAAATTTATTCAGAACTTCCCGAAACACACGAGTCATAAGATCTACGAAGTATGCTGGAGCATTGGTTAGCCCGAAAGGCATAACCAACCATTCATAGAACATATTAGGACCTCTGAAAGCAGTCAAATGGACACAATCTTCGGCGATTCGTAGTTGATGGAATCCCTGAGCTAGATCCATTTTTGAAAAGAAACGAGCGCCATGAAGTTGGTCGAATAAATCATTAATTCTTGGTAGAGGGAATTTATTCTTGAGAGTTTGTTTATTTAGATCGCGGTAATCTACACACAATCTCAAAGATCCGTCTGATTTAGCAACAAATACGACGGCTGAGCCCCATTCAGAAACACTGGGTCGAATTAATCGTTTTGCTAGTAGCTCATCAGTTTGATGAACCAATTTAATCTTTTCCCTGGGTGCCATCCTGCGACTTGCGTGAACAACAGGACGAGTATTAGGTACAAGATCAATTCGGAATTCTATTTCTCGATGAGGAGGTAAAGATTTCACTTCTTCAAATACGTCGGAAAAATTCCGAACAACAGTTATAGACTGCAAAGTGGGTTCAAGATTTCCCAAAGTATATATCAATCTGTCGCTCCTTGGACTTGGATTCTCACAAGAGATTTCAATAAAATTTCCATAACTTGTTTTGATTAAAACTGTCCGATTACTACACTCCAATATAGCATCGTATCTCGATAACCAGTTCATACCGAGTAAGATTTCAAATTCGTCAAATTCGAGGACATATAGGTTGATAGGAAATTTATAGCTAGCATATGAAATAGGAACTCTCTTACAATATGAACTAAGATTTGCGGGACCTCCAACCGGATTTTTCACGCAAATAAGATCGTCAGCAAATTTAGTTTCAAGTCCCAATTCATTTACGGTTTGTTGTGAGATAAAGCTATGTGAAGCTCCTGTATCAAATAAAACTCTAACAGTTCTATTATTAATAGTAAGGTTACCTTCCAAAACACTTTTCCCTTTGTCAGCTTTTGAAGATGAGGGGTCCTCCTTTATCGTGTAAACTTTCGCCACCTGCGCTGGCTTCATCACTGGGCAATCTTTAACTAAATGTCCCGGTTTATGACAATTGTAACATTCTCTAGCTGGCTTCTTTGGTTTTGGGCAGTCATTTGAATAGTGGCCCTTCTCTTTACAGTTGTAACAAGTGACATTTTCTGTTGCGCTTCCTTGAATGCTCCTCTTCTTTTCATTGCCTTGCCAAGGTTTCTTGCCTCCGAATTTTCGCTTTTTATAATTCTGACTACCTAAATTACCTTTCTCCACGGTTGCTTCTTGCATATCAAGAGTAGTGTACATGTACCCCATATCTACCAAATCTGAAAAAGATTCTTTAACATGACCTGTCATTCTTCCATGATATTTCTGGTTCATTCCCCGGATAAACCTTTCGTTTTTCTTCAGAGGTGTATTTAGCAATTCCGGGCCAAACCGAGATAGTTCACTGAATTTATTCAAGTATTCTTCAAACGACAAACTTCCTTGATTCAAATCCAGAAATTCCTGATACATTCTGGAAACTCCCGCCGATGGCATGTAACGTTTCTCAAACACTTATTTAAAACGATCCCAAGTAAATTCTTCCTCGGGTTCATCTATAATGATGGTTTCCCACCAAGCTGAAGCTTCTCCTTGGAGTTGCCAAGAAGCTATAAGTCTTTTCTGCTCATCCTGCAATTTTAGCCCTTTAAAAATCTTTTCACACGATCTTACCCAAGCTTGAGCGTCAATAATTGACTCTTTGCCAATGAACGGTTTGCCACCAAGCTTTTCAAATTTCTTATATAATTCAGCCAAGTCCGGCTGCTGCTGAATTTCTATTACTGCTTCTGCGGCTGCGGGAATTTGATTTGGTGCTGCAGCATTGCCTTGACCCCTAACTCTTCCTCTGCGTCCACTCATTTTCACTATCTGAGATTATTAAGAAAATTGATTCAGATATACAGATGAAATATCTTAAGGAATATCAGTAGTAAAAAGAAATAGACTAAGAAATTTCAAAGTTTCAATTTTGATTATACTCATTCTAGGGTATACTTCACCCTATCTCTAATGAGCCATCCAATGTGTTATACTCCGTAGCTAAAGTTCTTACTCAACCAACAGCTCTGATACCACTTGTGACGACCCAAACTCGATGTCCAATAAACGACATCAAATTCGCATCGCCGGAGCTTATAACAACAATTAGATGAATATAAAACAGCGGAACAGAATCAATATCATAAATAACATCACTGTTACAACATCAACATAATATCCATACTGCAACAGAGTACATAATACATACACTACAACTCCAAATACAACATCATGATAATACAACAGTGAACATATATCCAAAAGTTCTCAAATGAGAGAGATGATAACGAACTCCCAAAAGCTAACACATGAAATCTCCAATAGCTCCTAAGATATCTCCAAGATAAGAGCTCCAAAATACTGCTACTCCAAAATATAGAAATCGGCTGCTAGGCTGCCCATGTGAAAATAATGGGCACCCAGAGTTTAGGAAAGAAAACAATAAACTCCGGATCAGTCATGAGACTGGTATGAGTAAACAAAACAGTTGTATTTAAATAAACAAGATTTATAAAAGAATTTTCGGAATGCTTTTAAAAATGGAACTACCATAAGACCTCCCGCCACACACACAATGCAAACGCAGAATTGGAGGAGATTTCTTCTTATGATAGTTAAATATGCTTGATACGAGAAAAGAATTCTTTGATATTATTACTAGTGCATAGTGAAGTAAATCAATTTGAAAATAGAATATTAATCTTAGCCAACATACGACCATTATCGTATGCCTACTATAGCTACCATCTAAACGGTGGGGCGCCACCATAAGTAAATGGCAGGTTCTACAACTAAAACCGTACAGGGTTTCGTATTGTTTCTTTGGATTTCCAACAAATGGTCAGGCCAAGGAACTTCCCATTGCCACATGAGAATGCCTCTGGAAGGACGTCCTCGAGAACCAAACCGGATCTCTGCCAACACAAGGCCGGGTTACCCCTAACTGGGTAACTACTGACACGAGTATGCCATCTCCCGGTCGTAACCAACCTTTAACCGGGGCCCCAACAACAAATCACAAAATCATATATATATATCTGCGATATCAACATAAGTTAAGTATCTGGGCTCCATACCATGATACCACTTCTATCCAGAAGGAAATGTATATACCCTAAGGGGTGCTACCCCCAATAACCTTGCCGCATCTTTCCTATTTTGACCATTTCGGGGTGTGAGGTCCGACGAAGTCACGTCCACAAAAACACACTTTATACAAAAGCCGTGCTTTGGGTCCACAAATGATCATGGAAATGATCACAAAGATAGACGATCAAACAAATGATCCTATCACAAATAATCAACACAATGATCATTTCACAGCAACACTCAGTATGTCACATTACCAAATTGGGAATATATTGCTGATAACCTTCAACTATATAACCTCTGAGCTCGTACGTCTCAGAGAACGGTGTTAAGCTAAAAGAATAAATTCTCCGCCACCAACAGAAATATATTTGAAAGAAATCGGCTTTATATCTCAATTTGTAATGTCAGACATACTATCCATACAAGTCTGTTCCGGGCTCGAACAGAACCGAAGGCACTTCCAAAGAAGTCCTTGTAATCCGGATTTCCACAATCCTGATCGGATTCCCCATCACATATGGAGAACTCTATACCGGAGCAACTCGGTGCAGAGTCAATCGACAGATCATCCTATCGCTCTCGCAAATACCCGGTCTTCAACACCGGTCTTCGATTGCTATCCATAACGTCGAATCACATATTCGAAATGGGTTATATGACACAAAGGTCCTTTCCCGGCTAATTCAAATAGTGAGTGTCAAATTTTAAAACATGTGGATGTCATTCACAAATATTTACAGAGTCGATGTGGATTTCGGATAACAAAACTGAAATCCGATTCCCTGTCGCATCGAAGTTTTAAATGTCGTTTTACGGACAACAGGGTTTTCATATCAATACAGAACAAATCACAATCACAGTGCAATAACTTGGCAATTACACCATACAGAATTACAAACAGAACAGAGATATCAATATAAGTTAACAACAACAGTTAATTATTTACTAATCAAAACGAATGAGATAACTTAACCAAATATTATTTTATTGATTTTTTTCAATCAATGATTACTTACAATTAATTACAGTTGATTAGATCTTAATCATTTTCATAAATTTATCACTTATTTATTTATTTCAAAAACAATTCATCTTAATTACTAATTTATTAAATCTTAATTATCTTTCAATAATAAATAAAAAATTCAATATTAATTAATTTACTAGATAATTTTTTTTTCTTAAGGGATTATATTAACTAATCATTAATTGTTTAAATGAACCAAAGGATAATTTAAATTGCTTTGATTATCTCTTTTAAACCATGTTCAATAATTCACCTCAATAAGTTAAAATTTAGTTTTAAACAACATTATATTTTAATTTTCTTTTACATTATATTATTTATTATTTATGACTTTATAATGATGTATCAAAATTAAATAAATTAAGATTTAATTATTATTTTGTTAACTCCACATTCCATTAATAAACAATCCTCATTTCATAAAGAATGCTAAAAAAAATTTTTGTTTGAACTCAAGTTTTCTACAGCTTCAAACAATTATGCTGCTTCAGGTGGCCAGCCCGAGTCTCCCCCGAGTCACGCTCGAGTTCGAACGCTGCCTGCTTCGAGTTTCATCCCAAAGCTACCCGAGTAATAAAATTTTACAAATTTTGTTAAGTCCCAATTTTTGTCACGACACAACCCTGAAACCTCCCGAGTCTCCCTTCCAGTCTCTGCCCTATTTCCCCGATCAGAACTTCGAGTCACCCACATGAGTGCAAACCTGAAATGCTTCAGGAAATCAATTTTTTCCAGGTCATAAATTCGTGCACGTATACGTGCACAACGCCATTGATGATCTTCAGGCGTCGCTGCATCGATGAGTAAGTCAAAACTCCTCCCTAGTCCAATCCCCGATCACCTAAACTCCTTTATCATCTCGAATTCAAAATTTAGTTCGAGCACGCAAACCTGCAACATACACTGGAACTACCACCGTCCCTGTCAACGCCTCGCCACGCCACCAGACGCCGCCAGAAACCCAGAAACTTCGTCCATAGTTCGACAACACCCCATGCTATCATCACCCACAAAATCTTCGAACTCGATGCATCCAAGGTAGCGTACGCATCCAGTTTACAGACCATATCAATTTCGAAAACTAAACCCTACTTGGAGCTCGTACTCCCAATTCACGCAATAGAAAAATTAATTTGTATTTTTCCCAACATTATTGAGTATTAAACTAGCTCCACGCAAAATTTCAACATTCAAAAATCTTTTGATTAACAGGAATTGATTTAAAAGCAATATTTGCTAAAATATAAACTGCTCCTAAGATACCCATGTAAAAATCATCATATTTAGTTTAAAAATCCCATTTTTGTATACTTACTCGAATTATACAATCAAATCAATGATTTATCATACTTGAATTTATCACCATTTTGAATTACTGTAAGGTTTGAGGTTGCACAGCCAAAAGTTTTCACTTCAAACTTAAAATAAAATTTTAAACTGTGAGTTAAGTTTACACAACATATTTTGTTTTAAAAATCCTTAGTTAAAAATGTTCGTGTGGAAATGTTTTGATTTTTATTTTTCTACTTCACTCTGTTTTAAAACCAAAAACTAGAAGAACAGATATCACAAACATATGCAGAGTTATCCTTTAAAACTTTCATAGCTAAGCAAGCTGTTCACAAATCTAATACACTAAATTTTAATATCCAAGCAGTAAATCTACTCACCTATTTGTTTTGAAACAGAAAGCACTTTGGTTTTTGGAAGACTGCAGTTTAATTTTTTTCTGGTTTCTTTTCTTCTTTCAGTAATTTTGCCTTTCAACTTGTAATATATAAAGTGATGATCTTCTTTCCTTTTTAATTTATTTCAGATCTTTGCTAAAAAATTTTTGAACGAAATAAACTAAGACAATTGCTATGTATATAAAGAGGATATGCAGGCTTATGTAAGGTACAGAGCATCATGGTGTGGTATAATTGTTTTCTACAGGCTTTGTACAGCCCATACTTTTCTCCTTCCTCCTAAAGGTGGCTGAGGAGTAAATGCATTAAATGAAGGTATGTTCTTTGTAGATGCTTGCATTTAATGAAAGTATGTAGTGAAATGTTTATGCCCCCTTTTCATGTTACAGCCTTCTTATTTTATTATTAGCTAATGTTTTGTTTTTTTTGTTTTTTTATATATATGTATATGTGTTGTTTTGTTTATTTTGCTAAATGTAAGAGTTTGTTTTTATTTTATCTTATTTTCTTTTGCTTACACATTTACTGGTTTGTATATTTCTTTGCAAACTTGTTTTAGTTGTTAACTTTTAATAATTATGTGATTTTGTTACAATATATGCTTTAATTCTATTAAAAGTTTTAACTAAAAACACCAAATTTTGTTCATATTTTATTTCTTTATAACTTTTCAATTTTTATTTCAAAAAGTTCAAATATATTACTAAATTTAAATCAAAATTTTCGGGATGTTACAAGGTCGCTGCTTGCCTAGGTCGCTGCCGTGTTGTTTAGGTCGTTACTTACTTAGGTCGCATGGTTTGATAAGTCGTTTGTGTTTTATTTCTTAAGTCGTTTGTATTGTACTGTGTCGTTAAGTCGCGTGATGTCGTTTGTTGTTAGGTCGGCTATTGTTAAGTCTTATGTTGTTATGGTGTTAGGTCGCGTAGTGTTCTTAGGTCGTACGTCGTTGGTGTTGTTCTAAGCCGCAGGTATGTGTTGTAAAATCTCTATAAATACGGGTGTGTTGCCAGTTGTAAAGTTAGTTGATTTTGAATAAAAATTTTGTTTGTGTGCTTTGTGCCACTTTTTTTCAAGTTGAGTGTGATCTCCTTCTTCTTCCATCTTCGGTTATTCGAGTGCACTCGAATCAACGAATTTGAAGCCGATTCACGGAATCTCATGCACGAGGTCAACGTCGAAGAATCGTAGATCTTCTAACGCGGTACCATGCACGATCAACGTGTTGACGATAGCTAAAATCCAGTATCTCGAGAGATCAACGGATTTGGGCATTTATCTTTTTTTACTTGACACGAATCATTTCGTGAGGAAGAAATTGCATCAATTTGTATCAAACATTACTAGCACGTCAAAGTTTGTTAATCCGCTGCGTCAATGAGTCTTTGGTTCAAAAGACCAAATGAGTTAATCCAATTGAAATGGAACTGTTTTGAAAGGCTATGAATGAATCTTTGGAAACGAATTTTGAAAGCTATAAGTTAAATCTTGTTTTAAAGATTTAACGAGTTAATCCAATTGAAATGGAATTGTTTGGAAAGGTTATGAATGAATCTTTGGAAACAAATTTTGAAAGCTATAAGTTAAATCTTGATTTAAAGATTTAACGAGTTAATCTAATTAAAATGGAAATTGTTTTGAAATCCGTAAATAGATCTTTGTAAATGGGATGAACTTTGTGAATTGAATCTTTTTGTTTAATAGATTAAAAGTGTGAAAATTATTTAAACCATTGAAGTGTTTTGAAATGAATCTTTTTGTTTAAAAGATTGGAAATGGTAATTTGTTTTAAACATTTGAATGAAAGGTTTTGGGCTTTAAGCTGTGATTTAACTGAGACCCCAGTATCCATATGATTTTAAATATTTCGCTCGTTATTCGATTTAGCCGGGGGAGGACCTTTATGTCATATAACCCATTCCAAATAGTGATTCGACGTACATGGATAGCATTGAAGACCAGTGGTAAAGACCGGTGGTGAAGACCGGGTATTTACGAGAGCGATAGGATGACCTATTTATTGTCTCTGCACTGAGTCGCGCCGGTATAGAGTTTCCCTAAGTGATGGGAAGTCCGATCGGAATTGTGAATACCCGGTTTGCAAGGACTTCTTCGGAAGTCCCTTCGGTTCTGTTCGAACCCAGAAGAGACTTGTATAGATTGTATGTCTGACATTACATTTGAGATATAAAGCTGATTTCTTTTAAATACATATCTGTTGGTGGCGGGGAATTTATTCTCTTAGCCTAACACCCTTCTCTGAGACATATGATGTAACAACCCGTAAATTTAACCGGCTTTAGTAACGTATTTAATTGAAATTTCATGTAATTTTTAAACGATAAAATTTTGAAATATAATTTTGTTATTTGGAATGCGTCTAGTTAAACATAGCAACTGGTAAATTTTTGTCCGAAAATATGAATGTTTATTTCGCGCGTAAATTTACTTCAATTTAATCAGTTAAAAAGCGATGAAAATAAAATGTTTTCGGAACCTAAATATTTTACATAGAAAAATTATAAACAACCTTCTGAGCAAACGTCATTTTTCATTTTTCCAAATTCGTACTTCTTTAGTTCCGTCGATCTTATTTTTCTACATTTTTGTTGCATTTTCTACTAGTATAAACCTTCGAATTTTAAAAATTCAATCATGCCACTGATATTTGTATACCGGTTTGATCGTCTCATCGCGCTGAGCGCAGCGGTTTATTCATTCCTGTTTTTCGAACCCTGATGCGCTATGAAATCAGTATAACGGTCTCCATGTCTATACCGTTTAAACTTTTAAACTTCACGTGACCATTCAAATTTCTACCACACAAAATCAATAGCTTTTTGCCTTTCCAGTTCCCGAGATTCAAGCTATAATTTATCTACTCCCTATGTCATTTATGCATTGGTTCTCTCATCTTCATTGGTTCGTTCATATTGTATTTCTGGTTCATTTTGCATGAACCTGCTTGTTTTGCTTGCCTTCCCTCCCATCGAAACCCATTACCCTCCCTCTCTATTTTCCATAGCCGCAAGTCCTCCCTTTCTCATGCCACCCACCCTACCATATTATCTTCACCGAGCATCCACTTCCACCCTCTCTTCCCCACGTGAACTGCCGTAGACCCCACCGCCTCAATAGCCAAGTCATGCGACTTCGCCCAGCTCCGCCGAACGCACACCACTAGAAGCATATCTCCCAAGCGCGACAACCACCCTGGTCACCCGCCACCTTCTGCCGAGAGTTCACACTCCACCTTAACACCTCGGCCCATGGCTGAAACCTCAACTACCCCACACGCTACCGACTCCTCTGCTCCTCCTATTTACCCTACTACCACGCAAGCACGCATCACTCCCTCGCCTGCCTCCGACTAAACCCTGTGTGCTACCTCCCTTCCCTCTCTCCTGATCACGTCAAACCCTGCCACTCCTCTTCACTGGCCGGCGCACCATCTTCATCCTGTCCCTCCAGCGTTCGCGCGCCTCTTCGCCGCCCTGCCACCATTCCAAACTTCCACCACCATCTTGGTCGTTGACTAGCAGCCACGTCCACCTACCGATTTGCTTATTCCTATGCCCTCTGCTGCAAGGCCTGCATCGTCCTACAGCCCGAGCTTGTCACCTTCGTTGCAAGTCCAGTCTTAGGTGAGAAGCTTCTATTGTTTGCACAAATATTGGTCACCTGTTAGTATTTTACTTATATGGATATTTGAAATAAAATATGTTCAGTTAGGTACTTTAAACGTGTGTACATATAAGTATGTTAAACTGATTGCAAAGTATATGTTATGTTTGTTATATTCGTAAGTATTTTATATTATTTAACCGGATATAAGGAAAGTATTTTACATGTGATTTCATATAAAGTTTATCTATATAAATATTTATCGTTTTGACCGTATAATCATATATTGTTGATGAGAATTAGTTTATATAAATCATATTATCTGTGTGCATAGGTTAGTTTATAAACATCGTAATAAAGCAAAATTGATATTGATTTTATAATGAATATAAATGTTAAAATATAACATGTACATAAGATATATTCTATAGGTTTTTCAGTTGCATGCTTTATAGTAAAGGTATATTTCATAAGTGCATGCATATTTTCTTTAGCCCAGTTTTTCCGAGCCTGCAGATATTTGATTACATGTATACATAAGTTTGTTAAGATATAATTATATATTTTTAATAGTGAGTCTACATTATTGTTTGTGTAAAATTTTAGTTATATACAAAGTCGACAGCTATTTATACCCAAGTCTCCAAGGCTAGTTTCACATATTTTGAGGTGCCTATATATTAATAAGGAAGAAAGCTTATATAAGAACATTAGGTGTATATGAAGCTATTAGAATATATATATATATATATATATATATATATATATGTATATATCTGTGTGTGTGTACATTATTTAGCATGCGCATGCATAGGCTTACATATGTTGTATATTTTAATATGTCTACGTATATTTGTCTTGTTTTCATGTCTGATATGTATTTATGATGTAATAAATTGAGAAAAATACATTATTCTATATATAAATTATAAGTTGATTTTGAAATATATATATATAATTTAAAATGTGGTTAGAATATGATTATACATATATACAGTTATATATATGTGTTCACTTAAAATTATCTTCATCGAACCCGTTTTGATTTGTTCCATCAAAATCTTATTATCAGCTTTGATCGTTGGAATCATGCCAATCTAGATTTGCTTTAAAAATTCGTGCCTGGATTCATAGCTCATTTGATCGTCAAAACATCTCTAGCCTCGAAAGGTGAGCAATCTCTCACGGTTAATGTTCTTTTATTTATTAAATTTGATTTCAATTGAAACGACAATTGAAATATGCAGCAGTTAGTCATTTACACTGTTTTATATATGCTATTACCTATATCAGTTCGCATGTCACATCTGACACCAAAATCTGTTATTTATGAAATGATAATCCAGTTTGGTTGATAATTGATTGTTTGTTGTTTGACATTGGACGTTAAATTGTTAGTGTAGCAAGTGACAAATGATTTGAAATTGAAATTGACGTAGGATAGTCAGATTGATATATGTTAAATTTGATTAAATGACATTTGCATAATATGATCCTTTAAATGTTGAATTAGTTGACACATAGAAATTTGGTTAATTACACCTTGAACCGTTGAATGTTGTTGTTTAAATTGATGTTGTATGAAATTGAATAATAGTTATCCAGTGAAGACCGTATAAATATTGGTGTAGGAATCTTTAATCTGCATGAAATGATAGTGTAGATTCTAGAAATAATTATATTAATTTGCACAAACAACAATGTGAATTAATACGATTATTTCGGGATTATTTGAATTTATTATTGGATTGATATTATTGTTGTTATTGGCTGTTTATTTACTTCGACATCATCCCAGTTATCGCACTGCAAGTTCCCTTTGCTATGCTTTGATTTTTGAATTGATATGGAATTGGGTTGAAATGATAAATACCCAAATGAAACTTTGACTTAGGATAGAGAATTAAATAAAACCTGATTGGTCAAAAATTTGATAAAACAATAAATAAAGATTTTATTGGAATAATAATAAGGTTTTGAAATGAAGTTGGAATTTAAAATTTTTAATGAAGGAAATGTTAATATTTAATAATCTGAAACAAATTATTAACAATGTAATAGATAAAAGAACTTTGTTTAATTTAAGAAATGATTAAATTAAGTTTCGAATTATTTAATAATTAAGTTTTGAAATTATTTAATAATTAAGTTTGGAATTATTTTATAATTAAGTTTCGAAATTATTTAATAATTAAGTTTGGAATTATTTAATAATAAAGATTGGAACTATTAAATAATTAGGTTTGGGAATTTATGTAATAATTAAGTTGAAATTATTAATTTAAATTTTGAAATTATTTAATAATTAAATAAAATTGAATTATTTGAATTCTTTGATAAGAAAAATTGAACTTTTGAATAAGTGAATTTGAACTACGTTAATAAATGAAATTGAGTTTCTTTATTTATTAAATTTTGGAAAATTATTTAAGTAAGTTAATAAGTGAAATTGAACTTCATGACTAAGTGAAATTGAGTTTCTTTATTTATTTGAGTTTGAAATTTGTAACTTATTAAGTAAATACGTGAAATTGAATTTCTTTAATAAGAAATAAATGTGATTTATTGAAATTAATGTAAGACTTGAAATTTAAAGAACTCGATTTCACGAATTTAATTTAATTAAATTTCAAGTTTTGATATAATGAAGTTGAACTTAAGTAATTGATTAGATGAATTTGAAATTTAATAGAAATCGTTCTGAGTGATAAATTTAATGAATATTAAATGAAATCGATCAATGAGTTTAAATTGGGTCGAATGTTAAATTAAATTAATTTAAGTGATTTCGGAATGAAATTTGTATACGAACTTGAATCATTATCTGAATTGTTTAAATAAAAGTTGAAATCGAATTATAAGATTTTTGAAATGGTAATTTGGAAGTTTTGAAAAGTAAATTTTGGAAATTGATTTAGAAAGACAAATCAAATGTTGGTTTACGAATTGAAATTGAAATTGAATTTGATTTGGATTGATATATATATATATTAAACAACCAATCGTTGTAATAATTACGAAAGTTATTAAAGAATCCGGAATCGGTTATGGACATACTCTCTGTGTAAACCGAAAACCACTTTAATAACTATACGCGGAGTGTGATCCAGAATGAAGTGGTTGGAATGATGTACGTGTCAAATTGGAATGACTAAAACATGAGCCGTGCCGGGCCAAATGGGGTTAGCCACCTCGAGCGAACACACTTCTTCGTAAACTACTCATTACTTGTTACTGATTGGTGCGCCCTCGTACTTTTGGGAGTGTTGTTTCGCGATGTTGCGATCGTTGCGGCGATGCGTTCTCACCAGTCCGGATTAGGCGAACGGTAGTTTCACTACCTTGGGTATTGCCTCATGTGCCTTGTCATACTTGTATCCATATATACGCGATCACTACGAATTTGTTTTGTGTTATACCTATGGAGTACTCCCTGATATCCCACTAGTTTACGGTGGAGTTTACAGTGCTGTATAGACTATGACATGTATATAAAATGTGCTAAGGGGGATAATGGAACACATTAACACTATTTTGATATTTATATTACTGATAGGAATTATCTATTTAGCGTACACTACTACATAGTATATAGTTTAACGGATCCTTAGAGGATGGTTATTCCAACATCCTTTGATTTACTTGTATTTCAATTGTTATTTCACTTGAGTTGGATTTATTGATATAAGAATGTTAATCCTGACTCGAGTGTTTTATGTTTTGTTTTACGCTCGGGTCAGACTGCGTGTACTAGTATTCGAGACTCACCTTTGGAGTTGGAGCTTTGCTTGAAGATCCAGCCATCTATTCTTCTTTCAGTATTCGATGATTCCAGTGATGTATTCTGATTTGTACTTGATGCGTCGTGTTACTCTTCTGTTGTATCTAGTTTTACTCTGATGTATCTTATATATTTAATAGTAGCTTACTATCTCATTTACTTCCGCTGCATATTATTACTCCGTGTCTGTGATTCTGTGATTATTTATTTACTGGATATCTGAGTTTTTCCAAATTTAAATTAACAATTCGGTATTTTGAATTATTCAAGTCCGACATGTGCGAATGCGAATAGTCCAAAATAGTGGGTCGTTACAGTTGGTATCAGAGCTTTTGGTTGCTCTAGGCAAAACTTAACATATAGGGTAAATGCATTTACAGAATCACTCTCATTCGAATTTCAATCTCTTCCTTTTGACTCAATTCCTTCGAATTTTGGAACGTTCCCTCGGTTCCGAAATTCATTCGTGTCCCTCTCACTATTCGCCTTCTTTCAATTCTGGAAAATCCCATAACTCCACTTCGAATGACCCTTATAATAGATCGGTGGTCTCGCCAATCATCGAATTATTTGTAAATGGGTGAAACTCCTTTACAATAGGCATTGATTTACCAGAGATTTCTGTATCCTCGGTTTACGATGGTATTTATTCCCTGCTATACCTGAATTCTATCTCTTGCGATAGAATGTAGATTTGCCTCGGAATTCTACATCGATCTAATTTTTAAAGTCACGGTCGACCTGATTATGGTTGCCCGCGATTTAGTAAACTTATCAATCTTTCTATTTTGACATTAATCATCTTATCTTTGTTTCAAACCTATTTTAGAATCCAAATTCTCTTTGATTTGATTTCCAACAAATTTGAATCTCTATACTTATTTCGAAATACATCCTTGTATCGTTGAGCGAGGAAGTGTAATTGTTAATTAATATTTAAAATGTTTTAATATGTATTGTGTTGTTTGAGTTGTTGATGTTGATTTGGGTTTTCGCTCGATTCGTCTGATCAACGCTATCGATAGGATTTCCAAAACAATTGAGCAGAGCAAACTGACACAATATTGTTTTCAAATTTGGTAAACATAATAAATTTGAATGATTATATTATATAAAAGTGTAAGTTTTTTTGAAATTAAAATGTTAACGAATCTGTTGTCCGAAATGTTAAAATTTAATTTTCATTTATTGTTTTATAAATCATTGACTATTTCGTAATATATAAGAATTTTATAAAATTTGGTTATAATTTGATTTGGAATTTGAATGTATTTAAATTAGAATTTGAGAATTTAATTTCCGGTAATTTCAAACTTTGATTTGAAAGTTTTAAAGTGCATAGTTTAAAATATTTTCAAATTGAAATCATTTCAAAGAGTTTAAATGTTTAAATCAATGCTCTCCTATTTTGTCGCTGGAAAATAATTTCGGTGATGACGGCCACATCATCGACATTTATTTTCGAGTTTCGAAGTGAAGAGACCATTTTGTAGCTTCGCTACAGTTTTGCTGGGAAAAATTTGATTTGAATTTCTTAACATGACTTGGTTTATGATATATATTGAAGATTTTAAATTTGATTTGATATATTATGTATATATATTTATTTTATTTATAAATGGTTTGAAGTTAATCGGAAATTGATTTTTAAATTTGTTAAAGGATGATTTTCAATTATAAATGAAGCCAAATTTTTTAATATAAATATTTAACTTGAAATAACTGAATTGTAAAATTTTATTTGGATAATACTCAATTGCACTATTTAACTTACCAAATTTTCAAAAAAAGTTAATTATGCAATTGAATATTATACAATATAAATGATATCAAGGGAATTTGTAAAAAAATTTGAGTAGTTATAATAAATGTAAATATACTTAATATATATGTGATCGGATATATTAGGTAGAATAAACTTAATAATAATTTGGATTAAAGAAAATTAAATTTGTCGAATAAAGTATGATTATAATAAATGACTATTCAAATTTATAATCTTTGAAATTGTTAATTTAAGAAAATTGGATAATATAAATTGTCTTCATAAATAAAATGTGAGTGCGTGTAATAAATGTTATTCACTTAAATTTTAATTATAAAATGTTTATGGAGATAAATGGAATAATAAGTTATATAATAGGTATGATTAATAGAATTTTTTTTTGAAAGTTAATAAATTGAATTAAATCAACTTAAGGGACATCTTGAATTAATTGAATTTAAATTGAATTTCAGTTGAAAGAAACCTTTTGTACCTAACGTTAATAAATGTGAAATCAAATCAATTTAATGAAAATCTTGAATTTAAAAACAAATTGTTGAATATAAATTTATTTAAATTGAAATTCATATGGTTAAATTAATTGTTTATTATGTAATTCAAGTTTATTTTCTTTTGGTTGTTTCTATTCTCCTACTTCCTTCCTTTTCGGGGACGAAAAGTTTTGAGTGGGGGAGAGTGTAACCACCCGTAAATTTAACCGGTTTTAGTAACGTATTTAATTGAAATTTTGTGGAATTTTTAAACGATAAAATATTGAAATATAAACTTGTTATTTGTATTGCGTTTAGTTAAAGATAATAACTGTTAAATTTTCGTTCGAAATAGAAAGTTTATTTCGCGCGTAAATTTACTTCAGTTTAATCAGTTAAAAAGCGATGAAAATAAAATGTTTTCGGAACCTAAATATTTTTACATAGAAAAATTCTAAACCATCTTATGAGCTAACGAAATTTTTCGTTTTTCCAAATTCGGACTTCTTTAGCTCCGTCGATCTTATTTTTCTACGTTTTTGTTGCATTTTCTACTAGGTAAAAATTCGAATTTTAAAAATTCAATCATGCCACTGATATCTATATACCATTTTGATCGTCTCATCGAGCTGAGCACAGCGGTATATTCATTCCTGTTTTTCAAACCCTGGTGTGCTGTGAAATCAGTATAACGGTCTCCATATCGATACCGTTTAAACCATTAAACTTCACGTGACCATTCAAATTTCTACCACACAAAATCAATACCTTTTTGCCTTTCCAGTTCCCGAGATTCAATTTTTAATTTATCTATTCCCTATGTCATTTATGCGTTGGTTCTCTCATCTTCATTGGTTCGTTCATATTGTGTTTTGGGTTCATTTTGCATGAACCTGCTTGTTTTGCTTGCCTTCCCTCCCACCGAAACCCATTACCCTCCCTCTCTATCTTCCATAGCCGCAAGTCCTCCCTCTCTCATGCCGCCCACCCTACCACATTATCTCCATCGAGCATCCACTTCCACCCTCTCTTCCCCACGTGAACTGCCGTAGACCCCACCGCCTCAATAGCCAAGTCATGCGACTTCGCCCAGTCCCGCCGAACGCACACCACTAAAAGCATCTCTCCCAAGCGCGACAACCACCCTGGTCACCCGCCACCTTTTGCCGAGAGTTCACACTCCACCTTGGCACCTCAACCCGTGGCTGAAACCTCAACCACCTCACACGCTACCGACTCCTCTGCCCCTCCTTTATACCCTACTACCACGCAAGCACGCTTCACTCCCTCGCCACCTTATGCGTCCGACTAAACCCTGTGTGCTGCCTCCCTTCCCTCTCTCCTGATCACGTTGAACCCCACCGCTCCTCTTCACTCGCCGACGCACCATCTTCGTCCAGTCCCTCCAGGCCTTCGCGCGCCTCTTCGCCGCCCTGCCACCATCATCTTCGTCGTTGACTAGCAGCCGCGTCTACCTACCTATTTGCTTATTCCTATGCCCTCCGCTGCAAGGCCTGCACCGTCCTATAGCCCGAGCTTGTCACCTTCGTTGCAAGTCCAATCTTGGGTGAGCAGCTTTTATTGTTTGCATAAATATCGATCACCTGTTAGTATTTTACTTATATGGATATTTGAAATAAAATATGTTCAGTTAGGTACTTTAAACGTGTGTACATATAAGTATGTTAAGTTGTTTGCAAAGTATATGTTATGTTTGTTATATTCGTAAGTATTTTATATTAGTTAACTGGATATAAGGAAAGTATTTTACACGTGATTTCATATAAAGTTTATCTATATAAATATTTATCGTATTAACCGTATAATCATATATTGTAGATGAGAATTAGTTTATATAAGTCATATTATATGTGTGCATAGGTTAGTTTATAAATATCATAATAAAGCAAAATTGATATTGATTTTATAATGAATATAAATGTTAAATATAACATGTACATAAGTTATATTCTGTAGTTTTTTCAGTTGCATGCTTTATATTAAAGGTATATTTTATAAGTGCATGCATATTTTCTTTAGCCCAGTTTTTCCAAGCCTGCAGATTTTGATTACATGTATATATAAGTTTGTTAAGATATAATTATATATTTTTAATAGTGAGTCTGCATAATTGTTTTTATAAAATTTTAGTTATATACAAAGTCGACAGCTATTTATACCTAAGTCTCCAAGGCTAGTTTCACATATTTTGAGGTGCCTTTAATTATAAAGGAAGAAAGCTTATATAAGAACATTAGGTGTATATAAAGCTATTATAATATATATATATATATATATATATATATCTGTGTGTGTGTGTGTGTGTGGGTGTGTGTACATTATTTAGCGTGCGCATGCATAGGCTTACATATGTTGTATATTTTAATATGTCTGCGTATATTTATCTTGTTTTCATGTCTGATATGTATTTATGATGTAATAACTTGAGAAAAATACATTATTCTATATATAAATTAAAAGTTGATTTTGAAATGTATATATATTTAATTTAAAATGTGTTTAGAATATGATTATACATATATATAGTTATATATATGTGTTCACTTACAATTATCTTCATCGAACCCGTTCTGATTTGTTCCATTAAATTCTTATTATCAGCTTTGATCATTGGAATCATGCTAATATGGATTTGCTTTAAAAATTCGTTCCTGGATTCATAGCTCATTTGATCGTCAAAACATCTCTAGCCTCGAAAGGTGAGAAACCACTCACGATTAATGTTCTTTTGTCTATTAAATTTGATTTCAGTTGAAACGACAACTGAAATATGCAGCAGTTTGTTATTTACACTATTTTATATATGCTATTACCAGTATCAGTTCACCTGTGACATCTGACACCAAAATCTGTTATTTATGAAATGATAATCCAGTTTGGTTGATAATTGATTGTTTGTTGTTTGACATTGGACGTTAATTTGTTAGTGTGGTAAGTGACAAATGATTTGAAATTGAAATTGACGTAGGATAGTTAGATTGATATACGTTAAATTTGATTAGATGACATTTGCATAATATGACCCTTTAAATGTTGAATTACTTGACACGTAGAAATTTGGTTAAGTACACCTTGAACCGTTTAATGTTGTTGTTTGAATTGATGTTGTATGAAATTGAATAATAGATATCCGGTGAAGAACCGTATAGATATTGGTGTAATAATCTTTAATCTGTATGAAATGATAGTGTAGATTCTAGAAATAATTATATTAATTTGCACAAGCAACAATGTGAATTAATACGATTATTTCGAGATTATTTGAATTTATTATTGGATTGATATTGATTGTTGTTATTGACTGTTTATTTACTTTGACACCATCCCAGCTATCACACTGCAAGTTCCCTTTGCTATGCTTTGATTTTTGAATTGATATGGAATCGGGTTGAAATGATAAATACCCAAGTGAAACTTGGACTTAGGATGGAGAATTAAATAAAACCTGATTGGTCAAAAATTTGATAAAAAAATAAATAAAGATTTTATTGGAATAATAATAAGGTTTTGAAATGAAGTTAGAATTTAAAAGTTTTAATGAAGGAAAATGTTAATATTTAATAATCTGAAACAAATTATTAACAATGTAGTAGATAAAAGAACGTTGTTTAATTTAAGAAATGATTGAATTAAGTTTGGAATTATTTAATAATTCATTTTTGAATTATTTAATAATTAAGTTTGGAATTATTTAATAATTAAGTTTTGAAATTATTTAATAACTAAGTTTGGAATTATTTAATAATTAAGATTGGAACTATTAAATAATTTGGTTTGGGAATTTATGTAATAATTAAGTTGAAATTATTAATTAAGTTTTGAAATTATTTAATAATTAAATAAAATTGAATTATTTGATAATTAAGTAAAATTTGAATTCTTTGATAAGAAAAATTGAACTTTTGAATAAGTGAATTTGAACTACGTTAATAAATGAAATTGAGTTTCTTTATTTATTAAGTTTTAGAAAATTATTTAAGCAGGTTAATAAGTGAAACTGAACTTCATGAATAAGTGAAATTGAGTCTCTTTATTTATTTGAGTTTGAAATTTGTAACTTAGTAAGTAAATACGTGAAATTGAATTTCTTTAACAAGAAATAAATGTGATTTATTGAAATTAATGTAGGACTTGAAATTTAAAGAACTCGATTTGACGAATTTAACTTAATTAAATTTGAAGTTTTGATATAATGAAGTTGAACTTAAGTAATTGATTAGATGAATTTGAAATTTAATAGAAATCGTTTTGAATGATAAATTTACTTAATGAATATTGAATTAAATCGATCAATGAGTTTAAATTGGGTTGAATGTTAAATTAAATTATTTTAAATGATTTCAGAATGAAAATTATATACGAAATTAAATCAATATTTGAATTGTCTAAATAAAAGTTGAAATCGAATTATAAGATTTTGAAATGGTAATTTGGAAGTTTTGAAACGCTAATTTTGGAAATTGATTTAGAAAGACAAATGAAATATTGGTTTACGAATTGAAATTGAAATAGAATTTGATTTGGATTGATATATATATATATATTAAATGACCAATCGGTGTAATAATTACGAAAGTTATTAAAGAAACCGGAATCGGTTATGGACATACTCTCCGTGTAAACCGAAAACCACTTTAATAACTATACGCGGAGTGTGATCCAGAATGAAGTGGTAGGAATGATGTACGTGATGACTGAAGAAAGAGAACGATAGTGGATAGCCTTGACACTTGTGTCAAATTGGAAATGACTAAAACAGGAGCCATGCCAGGCCAAATGGGGTTAGCCACCTCAAGCGAACACACTTCTTCGTAAACTACTCATTACTTGTTATTGATTGGTGCACCCTCGTACTTTTGGAAGTGTTGTTTCGCGGTGTTGCGATCGTTGCGGCGATGCGTTCTCACCAGTCCGTATCAGGCAAACGGTAGTTTCACTACCTTGGGTATTGCCTTATGTGCCTTGTCGTACTTGTATCCCTATATACGCGACCACTACGAATTTGTTTTGTGTTATACCTATGGAGTACTCCCTGATATATCACTATTTTACGGTGGAGTTTACAGTGCTGTATAGACTATGACATGTATATAAAATGTGTTAAAGGGGATAATGGTAACGCCTTAACAATATTTTGATATTTATATTACTGATGGCATTATCTATTTAGCGTACACTACTACATAGTAGATAGTTTAACGGATCCTTAAAGGATGGTTATTCCAACATCCTTTGAGTTACTTGTATTTCAATTGTTATTTCACTTGAGTTGGATTTATTGATATAAGAATGTTAATCCTGACTCGAGTGTTTTGTGTTTTGCTTTACGCTCGGGTCAGACTGAGTGTACCATTGTTCGAGACTCACCTTTGGAGTTGGAGCTTTGCTTGAAGATCCAGCCATCTATTCTGCTTTCAGTATTCGATGACTCCAGTGATGTATTCTGATTTTTACCTGATGTATCGTGTTACTCTTCTATTGTATCTAGTTTAACTCTGATGTAACTTATATATTTATATAGAAGCTTCATAAACTACATCTCCTTTACTTCCGCTGCATATTATTACACTGTGTCTGTGATTCTGTGATTCTTTATTTACTGTATATAGGAGTTTTCTCAAATTAAAATTAACAATCCGGTACTTTGAATTATTCAAGTCCGACATGAGCGGATGCGAATAGTCCAAAATAGAGGGTCATTACGTATGAGCTCAGAGGTTATGTAGTTGAAGGTTATCAGCGATATACTCCTAATTTGGTAATGTGGCATGCTGAATGTTGATGTGTGTTGATCATTTACTGATCATTTGTTGAACAAAGCATGGCTTTATGCCAAAGCGTAGCTCTGTGGATGAGACTGCATCAGGACCTCACTCCTCGAAAATGGTCGAAACAAGAAAGATGCAGCAAGGTTATGAGGGTCGCGCCCTTAAGGGTATATCATTCCCTTCTGGAAAAGGGTGGTGTTAGGTATGGAGCCCTGATATTTAACCTATGTGGTTGCTCCAATCTCATTTACTGTGTGGTTGTTGTTTAGAGTCCCCTCGGATAAAGGTCCCAAAGGACCGGGGGATGGCATGCTCTAGTAGTAGTTACCTAGTTACAGAGGTAACCCGGCCTTGTGTTGGCAGAATGCTGGTTAAGTTCTCGGGACGCCCGGCCAGAGGCGATCCCATGTGGCAGTAGGAAGTTCCTCTACGTGACCATTTGTTGGAAATCTAAAGAAACAATACGAGCCTTGTACGGTATTAGTTGTATAACTTGCCATGGAATGTGGTGGTAACCTGCTATTGAACATGGTAGCTATAGTAGGCATAGGTGCGAAATGTCTATGCTGGCTAAGATTAATATTTTACTTTCGAAATGGTTTCTGCACTTTGCACTTATAGTGATAATATCAAAGAAATTTGCGTACCAAGCATGTTTGACTATCATATGGAGAAATCTCCTCCGATTCTGCATTTGCATTGTGTGTGTGTGCGGGAGGCCTTATGGTAGTTTCATTTTCAAAAAAAGCATTGTGGTAAACAAACTTTAAAATTCCTTTGTTGTTGTTTAAAGATAAAATGTTTTTGTTACTCATACCAGTCCAATGACTGATTGGGAATTTATTGTTCTTTCCTAAACTCTGGGTGCTAAAAATTTTTCGACACGGGCAGTCTAGAGTTGGGTTTATCAGATAGTCAAGTTTAGTATATTATCTGGAGCTAGTTCACTCTTTGGATATAGACGAGACTTGCTTGTCTTTGTGCATCGTGATGTAGGATCGAGCTACTGCTGCTGGAGTTCTCTTTTGAAGACTATCTTAGAGTTATTTGTTCCATTGCTGGTGTTATCTATTTTTCTTTTCCGCTGCTATTTTCATGTATCATATCTCTGATGTATATTGATATCTATTATATGATTTGTTGTATCAGATATTGTATCAATGCTGTATATCAATGTATTATTCTTTTCTTCCGCTGTGTTGTTTACTTGATGGAGGTATAAGCTCCGGCGAGCTAGATTCGGCGTTTGAATCTGTGGCATTTGAATATAGGTGACGTATTCGGTGCCGATTCTTGAAGGTCGAGTTAGGATCGTTATAGCTTCTATAGCTCTGCCTTAACTTTTGGCAAACAAGACACTTGACTGCAAACTCTGCCACATCCTTCTTCATGTCTGTTAACACCTCTATTACTAACGACCTAGCGACCTAAGGTATAGGGCGATTCAACAGGTTAGAGACCTAAGGAACAAAGCGACACAACATAGAACGACCCAACAGTTGAAGAAAGCTCGCGACCTAATGACCTAAAGGCAAAAGCAACAGAACGACCTACTACAAGACATGACCCAGCGATTTAAAGCAAAGTGTGGCTCAACCGGGTTAACGACTGAACGAGTTAAGAGGAAAACGACCTAACGAGTTAAGAGGAAAACGACCTAACGAGTTAAGAGGAAAGTGACCCAATGACCTAGCAAGCTCCAGGGAAAAACCGCATGCATACCGTCTCTTCCATTAGGTCGCTCGCGACCTAAGAAAGCCGAGTTAATCCTGCATTACATATATTAAGTCACTCGAAGCATGTATCTCGCCCAGTATGGCTCCACTAAGTCGTTAGCGACTTATGATACCTCCGAATCACTCTTATGTCGTAACTCCTATGTCGCAACTCTTTAGGTCGCTCACGACCTATGACAGGGCCGACCTAAACCCAGCCTCTCCTATAAATATCTCACCTGCTCCACACTTCAAGGGGGATTTTCCTGAAAAGCCGAGAATCTGCCACTTTGAAATTCAAGTAAGTCATTCTCCAAGTCCTACAACATCATAACAACTTCAGAGATTAATTCCAGAATGGATCAAACTTCTTCACCGATTCGATTCTACTTTAGAAGCTCAAGTCTTTGAAGTTTGTTGTACTTAAAGTGGATGTAGGCTTGACTTTGAGCCGAACCACTATAAAAATTGTCGTCTCTTTACTATTTTCTGCTATTCTCTGCTTATTTCTAGTTCCCGTACCAACGGGTGGTGCTTTCACTATATCATAACTCACATCGGGGTGTTAGCGTACATTTTTATTGTTAACATTTTTGGTGCTTTCACTGAGAGTTGAACTCAGGAGTGCTCTCACCAATGCTTCGCAAAGATTTGTTGAAAGGCTCGCTCTACGAACCAGAAGTCTATCTGAAATTATGGCTCCTCGAAGAAAATGTATATCTACTAGATCTGGAGATACTTGTGGCAACATAGCCACTTCTCCCGCATCAAATGAAGCGGCTCCTAGTGTTGGAGTCACAAGGGCTGAGTTGGATGCTGTAGTGTCTGGGTTGTATCAGCAAATGGAAGCCCAGAACACTTTGATGTTGGACAGGTTAAATGCTTTGCTTGGAGTTAACCGTCAACCAGAACACAATGAAGAAACCTTTGCCAAGGATGTTCATGATTCCCAAGGGAAAAGTGTTCCTCAAAGGGCAACTGGCTCCGTCGAAGGGGCACCTCCCTATGCCGGAGGTTCAAGGCTGCAGCCAACTCTTCGCGAACATTTGTCCAGGCAAATTTTCGAAAAAGTAGCTGACGTCCGTCCCACGGGGCCTCTAAACGATGAGGAATACCTCTCGGGAATGATTCGACAAATTATGAAAGAAAGCATGCAAAGGGAAGAAGATGAAAATGACTAGGGGTTTGCTCCAAGCAAAACTCCTTTTACCGAAAGAATTCTAAAGGCTGAATTTCCAAAGAAATTTGTTCCTCCCATAATTCCAGCTTATCGGGGGACAAGCGATCCTAACCAGTTCTTGTACAAGTATGACTGGCATATGACAGGTGCCAGAGCATCGGATGAGATCAAGTGCAGATACTTTCTGGTGTATTTGGAAGGAGTGGCCCTGCTTTGGTTCACGAAGCTGCCAGTTCTTTCTGTGTATCAGTTCTCCGACGTAACTCGGAAATTCAAATATCGGTTCAGGTTATATGCTTCAAAGGCCAAGGATAAAATGTCATTGTCCAACCTTGAACAAAACCCCAAAGAGCCTCTCAAATCTTTCTTAAACCGCTTCAATATAGCCTTGGCTGAAGTTGATAATGCGGAGCCTCGAATGATTCTGACCTACTTGATGCGAGCTATTGACAATACTAGTGAATTTGGAAAATGGCTAAAGATGAAAGAGCCAAATTCACTTGCGAAATTCTACAAGAAGGCCGATGAATTTATGCGCCTAGAAAGCCTTCCTGTGCCAGCAAAAGCAGTCGTGACTGAGGTTGGGAATAACAATGTTGTTTCAAACAAAAAGGAATCTGGTGCACAGAAGAGGGAGAATGACGGTAGGAAAAAGCAGGGAAACGCGAAGAAAACTCGCCACCTTAGACCTTCAGATTTCACTCCCTTAACTGATACTCTAGAAAATATCTTCTTTGCAACCAAGGATACTGTTGAATACCCTAAACCACCTAAGTTGAGGCTTGGGAAAAATGTTGCGCATAATGGAAGATTCTGTCAGTTCCACGATCAACCTGGCCATGACACTAATGAATGTCGCCCTTTAAAGAGTTTGATTGAGGAGCTGTTGAGACAGAATAAACTTCAACAATGTGTGAAGAGAAACAGAAATGACTCAACTTCATCTACTCAGGGGCAACAAGTTCCTATTCATCAACCCAGCTCAAGTGAGAGGACTGCAGCGCATGAATCTGAAAGGCATGTCATTAACGTCATCACAGGGGGTCCTCACCTAGCAGGCAGAAGTTAGGGTGAGATGGAGATATGCTCATGCTTTGAGATATGCCCCAGCTGAAGAGAGTGTTTTTGTCTAGGAAGATGCTGCACCTCTAAAACAACAAAGAACTTTTAACGATGACATCATATTTCGGGCCAAAGACTCTGTTGGTGTGGAGGCTCCCACCATCAATCCTTTGGTGATATCTGCAGGCATCTGACCAGCCATTGTAAGAAGGGTGCTTGTTGACTGCGGCGCCTCTTGCAATGCCCTCTTCAAAAAGACATTTGATCGGATGAAAATTCCCATGGCTGATGTCCAAGCTTCTTCACAGAAAATTGTTGGGTTCACTGGAGAACCAAAACAGCCTGTTGGGACTATTGACGTATCTGTAGAACTTGGAGAAGGGGAAAAGAAGGTGGTCCGAAAGCAAACTTTTGTGATTGTTGACGAATTCTCTGCTTACAATGCCTTCTTGGGTCGATCAACTCTGCTGCATTCAAAGCCGTTCTCGCCCCATGGTGCCTGACTATGAAGTTCCCCACTGATAATGGCGTCGATGTTGTGAAGGGGGACCAAAATGCTGGGCGAGAATGCTATCTCACAGAGTTACGGGAGGCGAAAAAGAGAGAAATGGGTAAGGGTGCAGCAGCTCCGCTCCGCATCAAAAAACCCACCTTGTAGCAATTACAGGGTGGACCTTGCACTGGTGAGCATAGTGGTGCATGAAAAGAAATTGATCCCAGAAAAACCGGTGCAGGGGAGAGTAGAGTGGTGCCGGTGGAAGTGACGGTGCCAATACCTACTGACCTGAATGATCCAAACAAGATGTTAAATGTGGGTTGACAACTCGGTGTAACGGTTCAAAATATGTTGATATCATTCTTAAACGCAAACTTGGATGTATTCGCTTGGAGCCATGCAGACATGTGTGGATTATCTCCAGAAATCGCAGTGCATACTTTGAATATTGATCCGAAATTCACACCCGTAAAGTAGAAAAGAAGAACCCAGGATCCTGAAAGAAAGGTCGACAGCACTAAAAGAAGAAGTAGATCGGCTCATGGAAAATGGCTTCATCAGAGAATCCACTTATCCAAATTGGGTTTCTAATCCGGTGTTGGTCAAAAAAGCAAATGGAAAGTGGAAAGTATGTTTCGACTTTTCAGACTTGAACAAAGCATGCCCCAAGGACTGTTTCCCGTTACCCAGAATCGATCAGTTGGTGGATGGAACAGCCGGGCATGAATTATTGTCTTTTATGGATGCTTACTCAGGATATAATCAAATCATGATGCATGAGCCAGATCAGGAGGACACGAGCTTCATCACTGATGTTGGCCTTTACTACTATAAAATCATGCCCTATGGACTAAAGAACGCGGGGGAAACTTATCAAGGGCTTGTTAACGCCATGTTCAAGCCCCAGATTGGCAAGACTATGGAAGTATATGTTGATGATATGTTGGTGAAATCGAAGAAGGCAATGGACCATATGGATCATTTGGCAGAAATGTTCGCGATCCTCCGAAAGTATGGAATGAAGCTAAACAGTCTAAAATGTTCATTCGGGGTAGAGTCCGGAAAATTCTTGGGTTTCATTGTGAGTGCTAGGGGCATCGAAGCTAATCCTGCTCATATTACTTCCTTAAGAGAAGTCAAAGACCCTAGGACACAGAAGGAATTGCAAAGCCTCAATGGAAAAGTCGCTGCTTTGAGTCAATTTAACTCTAGGGCCACTGATAAATGCATTCCCTTCTTTGACGCTCTAAAGAAAGGAAAGAAAAACTTTGAATGGACTTCTAAATGTCAGAAAGCTTTTGATGAACTGATTCGTCACATGGAAACGCCTCCAGTACTTTCTAATCCCAGCAATAGGGAAGATATTTTCATATATTTGGCAGTTTCATCTCATGCTTCCACTGCATCATTGCTACGGGAAGACGCAAAAGTTCAGTGCCCGGTTTATTACATCAGCAAAAGATTTATTGGGGCAGAGATGAATTATTCAAAACTAGAAAAGCTTTCCTATTGTCTGTTGATTGCATCCAGAAAGTTGAGGCCATATTTCCAAGCTCATCCTATCAAAGTCCTCACTGATCAACCTCTAAGGCAAGTCCTATTTCGCCCTGAAACTTCGGATCGTCTTCTGAAATGGAACATTGAACTCAGCCAATACGATATAACCTACCAACCTCGAAGAGCAATCTATGGACAAGCTTTAGCAGATTTCATTGCAGAATACACAGATAAAGGTGACAGTGAGGAAGAGGTGACTGATGACACCCCAATCCGATGGAAATTATATGTTGATGGTGCAAGAAATGACTACTGTTTCAGAGCTGGGATTGTGCTTGAAACCCCTGAAGGGCAATCATTGTGCTACGCATTGAGATTAGAATTCCCTTCGACAAATAATGAAGCAGAATATGAAGCTCTTATTGCCATCTTGAAGATTGCTAAAGAACTAAACGTCAGAGTGTTGCAGATCTTCAGTGATTCTCAGCTTATTGTATGCCAAGTGAAGAAAGAGTTTCAAACTAAAGGAGGAAATCTTCCTGCTTACTTGTCAAAAGCCTGGGAGCTTCTCGATGATTTTGATCATTATACAATAAGGCATATACCCCAGGAGGAGAACATGAAGGCAGATTCTCTCGCAAAGTATTCAAGCTCTGGCGAAGCTCAATTATTGGGATTGGTCCCTGTTGAAGTCTTATCAGCTCTAAGTACTGATGAGATGGATATTGACTGGATCATGGCTGTATCTCAAGAGCAGGAGTCGTGGATGACTCCGATCAAGGAATATATACTCAACAGCTCCCTGCCAGAAAACTCAAAAGAGCGCCAGAAGCTGTTAAGAAAGCCCCGAGATATGTAATTCAAGACAGCCGGTTGCACAGACGGGGATTCTCGATGCCATTACTCCGATGTGTAACCAAGGAAGAGGCTAAGACAACTTTAGCTGAGGTGCACGGAGGAGAGTGTGGGGATCATTCAGGAGGCCAAACTTTAGCAAAGAAAATTCTCCGCTATGGATATTTTTGGCCAGATATTAATCGAGACGCTGCTAGCTACTCCCGAAAGTGTGACAGATGTCATAGATTTGCAAAAATCCCAAGAGCACCTTCCACCGAGCTAACATAGATGGTCAATCCATGGCCATTCGCCACTTGGGGGATAGATCTCATCGGGTCTTTGCCAACTGCCAAGTCTGGAATCAAATATGTTATTGTTGCTGTTGATTATTTCACTAAATGGGCTGAAGCTGAACCATTGGCTACTGTTACCTCTAAAAAGATGATAAACTTTATGACTAAAAAAATAACATTTGCAGGTATGGTGTGCCTCAGAAGATAATCATAGACAATGGTATCCAATTCGAAAGCGAAGAATTCCAGGACTTTTGCAAGCGATTCAGGATCCAAAAAAACTTCTCAAAAATGGGCTCATCCGTAGGCAAATGGGTAAGTGGAGGCAGTGAACAAAATTATCAAATCAACCATCAAAAAACAGCTGGAAAAAGCAAAAGGTGGTTGGGTCGATAAGCTGCCACTAGCACTATGAGCATACAGAACTACCCACAAAACTACGAGTGGGCACACTCCATTCTCATTAGCATATGGATTAGAAGCAATGATTCCGGTGGAAATAGAGGTCCCTTCACACAGGAGAATTCATTTCAACCAAGCAGAAAATGAAAAGTTGCAACTTGAAGCACTTGACTTCCTTGATGAAAGAAGGGAAGAGGCTAGCTCAGAATTGCAGCCCATCAACAAAGGATAGCCAGGCACTTCAATTCAAAAGTTCGCCAACGCAGCTTTGAGATTGGGGATCTAGTCTTGAAAAGGATCATGACAGCAACTGGAGTATTTGGGCCAAACTGGGAAGGGCCTTACGTCATAGGCAAAAAACTTCTTGATGGCACTTTCAAACTCACAACTGTCGAAGGAGATCCAATTCCAAGAGCCTGGAACAGCAATCACTTGCGTCCATATTTTACTTAGAAGCTTTTCTTAAAGTTGTAATATGATTATGGATGTATCATTCTTGTATTGTAAGCCATTGTAAAATCGGTACAAACCAATAATAAGAACTATAAAGTGGATGTAGGCCCAGTTCTTGGGCGAAACACTATAAATCTTGTGTTCTCTACTACTATAAAACGCCTGTCTCATTTCGATATGCCAATATCTTAAATGTATTGCTAAAATGTCGATTTAAAATCGTAGGCCATCAAAGCAGAGCTTACCTATTCAACACATCACAAGGCTCAGAGATTCCTACAAATCACTCGACAATCAAATGTCAAGCCACGAAAATTCCAGATTCAATTCCTACATAAGAAGTGCTTTTCACAAATAGTTGGTGATTCCACCGGAGGGGCTCCTTCCTAAAGTGAAGGTTCCAACCCCTTGCTAACTAATTGCGATCGTTTGTGCAAATGAACATCCGATTAAGTAGCTTGCGTCTGCCCCATGGAATCACTTAACAACGAAATACACTTCTCTGGAAAAAAGAAAGCAACTTGCAAAGGAAACGAACATGTGCATGGAAATGATAACGAGGAATCACTGGAAGGCAGATGGTGAAAAGACATGGGCAAGCAGACAAAAACAGCCTAAATGGGATCTTGTCTCTCAACCAAAAAGGTTGATGGAACCACCAAAGGGGAACCTTCCCAAAGTGAAGGCACCAGGCCCTTGCTAACAAATTATGATCGTCTGTACCAACGAACATCCAATTAGTTAGCATGCGTCTGCCCCGTGGACCCACTCAACTGTGAGATTCCACCTTCCCGGCGGACAAAGCCCTCTTTGGAGGCCCACTTCACCAAGTTGAAGTGCCAAAGCCCTCTTTGGAGGTAAAAGCCCTCTTCGAAGGCCCACGTCACCAAGTTGAAGTGCCAAAGCCCTTTTCGGAGGCACACTTCACCAAGTTGAAGTGCCAAAGCCCTCTTCGGAGGCCCACTTCACCAAGTTGGAGTGCAAAAGCCCTCTTCGGAGGCCCACTTCACCAAAAGCGAATCTTCCCCCCGCCTTTGGAGCCCTCGCCCTGCCTAATGGTTAACTTATTTCGGCTTGAACGAGTCCGGGAAAGAGGAGAAAGAGGTGCAATTGGGTCCTCTTCTGCTTCCTTCCTTTTCTTCGAAACTCCACGTTGTCCCCTCTTCTTTGTGGAAGATTCGCTGCCCAGAGCCATAAGATCAATTAGCTTTGTATCATCGACAGTAAATTCCTCTGGGGTCCTCTCACCCTCCTCAAGTTCTTCAGATTTTTTCTCTTGTGAAGCGGCCGGGTCATCTAAGCCTTGAAGAGCTTCTATTTGTTCTTCTTGTGACCCCGGTTGAGAAGCGGAAGGAGTAACTTGAAGAGATGGAGGAGCAACAGCTGGAAGAGACAAAGCCTGTACAACACCTATTGTTTTCACTACATAAGAAGAAGAATTAAACATCAGTATTTCTCGCAAAGAGGGCAGATTGTGGAACATCGAGGTTTAAGTAATAATCAGTAAGTTCATCGAGCTCATGTGAAACAAACAAGTAGTCCACTTGAGCTAGATCAGTGCTGAAGTTACCTAGAGAAGTTGGCTTTATCACGTGATTTCAAAATCGTGGGCTTCAATGTCTTCCTGGGACTCGGTGTGAGCTGTTGTAATTCCAGTCTCGGCTTTGGCAGGAGGCCGAGAGTGGCAACTACAGCCAATAATGTCGACGTCAACCGTAGCCGAAGGACGAGTCGGGTCGGTCAAAGGTGCCTTCACTAAATACACTCCTTCCGCCGCTTCGGCTCGTTCTTTGGCGAGTTGTTCTTTCCCTATGGCAAGGGAAGCCTGTCCTTCATCATCCAAAAAATGAGCCTCAAGACCCTCCTCAGCGTAGCCGGCACCTTTAAGTATTTCAACCGCTGCCTCCCACACTTCAGCTAGGGTAATTTCATACTTTGGGCCCAAAAATGAGAGACTGCCATGCCCCAAGACGCTGTGAATGTAAAAATCGAATAAAGTGGAACTGACGTTGGCCTTCATCTCCTCATGTGATTGTTCAGCTGCTGCTTGTCCAGCAATGGCCTTGTCGTGCTCCTTTTCAAATTTAGAAAGACGAGCCTTTAACATTTCAATCTGCAAATCTTTGAAGCTAGTATTCTCCCAAAATTGAGCAACATCATTGCGTTAACTTTCCACAATTCTCTGCTGTTCCTCAAGTTTAGCCTTAGCATCTCATTGACTAGCGGGGGCATCTCTTACTTTCTTTTGAAGCACCTCTTCCATTTGAGTATAAGAAGTGGAAGAGGTAGCAAGGTCATCCTTAAGTTGCTTGACTTCAGCCTCGAGTTTCTTATTATATGCAGTGATGTTCTTCATCTTCGTCTCGTGCTGATCAAGAACTTTTTGCCATTCAGATTTGTCACTTTCCATGGTCAGAATAGCCTCAATATTTAAGCGGCTCACTCTTTGAAGCTCATCGACTATCTTTTTCCACCCGGACATTCTTTCAATGTCAAGCTTAACAGCATCAAGATTTCTCAGCATAGCCTGTTTGTCAATAGGAACCAAGTCCAAATCAAAGCATACTCCTTTCAAGCACCAATGTGGAAATCGGCTTTGGAGTGCAGGCAGAGGCTTCTCAACTTGATAAGTAGGCCTGTTAATGATTGTTTGAATCTCAACCCTTTTGAGGGTAGGGGAACTAGAGGGGATGTTCAGAGAAATAGAAGCAGCGGGCACTTTGAAAATTTCAGATGAAGATTTTTCACTAAGATTGGCTCGCTTGCTGGAATCTTTAGCTTCATGACTCTTCCCCTTGTCGTCATGAGATTTTCTCTTATGAGAGTCATCATCTCTCTGGTGAGAGTCATGTCGGTCATCCCTTCTTCCATAACGCTCCTCATAAGCCTGCCTTTCGCGGGCTTTCCTAGCTGCTCTTTCTTCATCGGTCTCCCTAGGGGCAGGAAGATAGCGCCCGGGGTCATAAGAATTGCGCTCCCATAGCATTGAAAGTCATCGTAATACGAACCGCTGCGTCCCATGGGAGAACCTGAAATTGAAGAAGAGACAAAGTTTAGAAATGTTTGAAATAAAGAAGTTAAGTTCACATAATTGCCCAAAATACTAAGTGTGTATGGCATGTGAACTACGCGTGTGAAGCTACAAACCACTCTTCAGCTTAGGAGTGATGTCAGCTTTTGCAGCAAAAGCCAACTCTTGGGATGATGGAGTTGATTCCAAAATGGATGTTGCTTCGATTGATGGAGAAGCGAGCTTAGAGGTGATGGTGTCATCTTTAAAAAGCTCTTGGGAAGTCACCATAACGTCCCTCGGTCCCCCAAAGACATTGTGACGCCTCACCTCTATACCCACGCTAGCCAAGAACACTACGGAGTAATGCTGTCAACTAGCACGGAGAATAAGGTTGTTGAGGAGCGACCATCCGTGTAATTTCTTTGTGCGAGCACCGATGTGTCAGATAGTAAAGCATATTTCATTTAAGGAGGAAATCCGACATACCGATACAAACTCAAAGCTATGACACAGTGGCTATATATAATCTTCGGAAACAAATATTGAAATAAACATAACATAAATCAGTCACAGACAATTCATATCACAAAGGCGGAAATAGATACGAATATTACACAAAAAGTGTATATCAGAGTAGTGGTCAAATAAGATCCACAACATCACAAAAGAATAGATACAAGTGCTAGACAAAAGAATATGTGTACATCAAGGAGCCTATTTCTCAAATTCATACAACAAAAACTACTAGTCTAAAGTAGTTAAGCAAAAGTCAGAATGATAACCCCAAAAGAGAAGTCAAGCAGAAGCACCTGTAAAATCTCAGTCTGACCCGAGTATTATTTAATAAGAAAATAATAAACGGATCAGTCTAGCTATAAATATCAGATGAAATGATATAGAATAAGAGATATGGCTAAACGTATAATAATCACAATGCCAAGCTGTGATAAATAAATAATTGAAAAATCAGTAAGAGATTAATCAATATCGCAAAGATCTTTTCAAAGATAAAAAGGAATGTCCTACTCCTAATTTCATTCACCAAGCCACAATAAATGACATATATATCAATGCCAATCGTAAAAGTTGGTGAAACATAAATTTCAGAATTCAACACACAAAATCCAGAAATCACAAGAAAAGGATGACCAAGACATTGATGTAGTGCAAACCGTACATCCAATGAATCAAAAAGAAAAGACATTGATGTAGTGCAAACGGTACATCCAATGAATCAAAAGCAAAGGCATTGATGTAGTGCAAACGGTACATCCAATGTATCAAAAGAAAAGGCGTTGATGTAGTGCAAACGGTACATCCAATGTATCAAAAGCAAAGACATTGATGTAGTGCAAACTGTACATCCAATGTATCAAAAGCAAAGACATTGATGTAGTGCAAACAGTACATCCAATGTATCAAAAGCAAAGACATTGATGTAGTGCACACGGTACATCCTATGTATCAAAAGCAAAGACATTGATGTAGTGCAAACGGTACATCCAATGTATCAAAAGCAAAGACATTGATGTAGTGCACACGGTACATCCAATGTATCAAAAGCAAAGACATTGATGTAGTGCAAACGGTACATCCAATGTATCAAAAGCAAAGACATTGATGTAGTGCAAACGGTACATCCAATGTATCAAAAGCAAAGATATTTATGTAGTGTAAATGGTACATCCAAAGTATCAAATAATTCGGAGCATCGACGTCGTACAACGTGACATTCGATGAACCAAATCAAAAGGATCGCACAATGCTAGTCTAAAACATAAAAATGATTGTCATGATCACAGAGAAGTGTCAATTACAGTAAGCTAGTAAATATATGAGCTTAGCTTCATGTCCCATAACCACAAGCTTAACTTAAATATCTACGAATAAATTGTGGATCTCCACCAGAAAATTGTCACAAGGGTTTCAATCGGACAATTCCAAGAATTAACCGGCGAAGTAAACGCAAGCGTTTCATACCACTTGTTTTACTAAGTCATTTAATTAGATTTCTCATACGAGTGAGGTAAAGGTTTGTATATACTAATAGATTGGAAATCGGTTTGAGAAAACAAGATTTGTTATAAAATAGTGTTGAAATCATTTGAAGAAAGAGTTTTGATATTTACTACTAGTATAGAAAACCTTTATATTTTAAAGTGACAAATCATAGAAGTGATTGTAGAAACAATCAATCATAAAAATTCACATAGGAAGACGTGAATAAAATCCAAAGAAATCGATAAAGAATCCATCGAGATAGATATTCAAAAATCCATAAAACCGACCGAGAAGCCCAAGATAGTTTGTCTCGAAGAATGGTCAACTCAGCATCTCAACAAAGCAAGTTCTGTTGAATGTTTTTCAGATAAGATCCCCTACGGAGGGAGGTCCAAGGGGAGTGGCAACCCCCCAAGGTAGGGGTGCGGGGGCAACGCCCTTGCTACGGGGTTCGACCTAGTGAAGGCCTAAGGGAGGATAGGATCGAGCAACCTCGATAATAAATGATATCAACAAATAGGATCATCACGAATCAATTTAAATTTGGAAACCACGCAAAATTGGAGAAATAGGCAAAACAGCAGCAGGTCGTTGGCTGGCTACAGAGCTCGGTCGACCAGACCCTGTTCTGAAAAAATCCTCAAGAAGCAGGTCGGTCTACTGAGCTCTGTAGTTGGTCGACCGGACCTGTGACAGAGAAGTGCTATGCACTTTCAGTAGCAGGTCGGTCGGCCGGCCCAGTGGTTCGGTCGGCCGAACCAGTATTCTTGCACTTCCTACCCTATTTTAAAAGAGGTGCAAACTCCCTCAATTTGCAAACGGTCGAGCAACGGCACTAAGGGTTTACGCCAATCGACTACCCGGCCATAGAAGCTCTTCGGTTCATCACCAAAACATGATCAAAACATCAAAGCTATGATTTTTAAAGAATTGAACCCAAAACACCAAAAATTGGAATATTCACCAAATCAACCCAAACCAAAAGCAAATGCACATGAATAAGTGTTAGGAATTCATACCTAACAATCGAAGATAATTATAAGCATAGATGTGAGATAAAAATCTCACCTTTGAACCCAAATCAATGAAGAAGAAGCTTGAAAACAAAGGAGGATCAACCACTCTTCAATCCCAAATCAAGAAGCTTGATTCTAAGCTTAAAAGAGAAATATTTCCAAAGTTAGGTTTAGGAAATTTCTGAAATTTGAAGGAGAATGAGTTGGAGAAGAAGGAGATGCTTACCAATGGGTTCTCTTGAATTTGGAGCTAGAAATGGATTTGCAAAGAAAGCTAGGGCTTAGGAATTTCCATTTCCAATCTCTTCCACCATTTTTACTTTATCTTGAAGTGTTAGGAATATGAAATGAAGTAGTGAAGAGTTGGAGTGGAGCTAGAGTCTTAAGGTGGAACATTGGGCTGAAACCCAAACTCAAACCCAAAGTGAAAAAGGTCAAATTTTTAGCTAGCTCCAAACATATCAAAATTTATACTTAAAAAGATCGCAAACGGCGTTTTGAATTCAATGGAAGTGGTCTCGAGTCCTAATTCGACTGTTTGCAAAAAGAAGCTTTTCGGACTAAAATCCGACGAACGATGAAATATTTAAATAAAATATTAAAATATACATTCGATAAATATGCGGGTTGTTACAGACACCATCACCATCGTGCCCAACGGCATGGGTCATGCCCTCTTCAGTACGCTTTGCACTCTTTGTATCGGAACTTTCATTCTCAATTCCCTCATCGGCTTCTCCAGTGGCCTTCCCAGAACGTTGAGGAAATTCCTCTTCTTCAATAACTGGGGGAAGTTTAGATTTGCCAGACAATCCCGCATCGTCAACGGGACTTGAGAATTTCAACTAACGAAGCTTCTACAGTAGGTTCCTTCGATGCAGACTCCTTTACGGAGGCTGGGTCATCTGGCACTTCTGCCTGAGAACTGGGGGCATCACGGGGCTGAATGGTTCGAGAAGAGTGCAAAAGTCCGAATTGGTGCAAAAACTCGTCCTTCAGTAAGAACTTAATACTTCTCTCATCAATAGCTACGGCATTCAACCTTTCGAAAGTTGGTTTGTAACTAGAATCTTTTGATAGAGGAGGAAGTGCTGCAAAAGTAAAGAATGAAGTTAGCACTTGACAACTTGAATTTTGAAAGGCTCAGAAATGAAGAAAACAGAGATAAGTAGTCTTACTTCCTACTCTCCAGATGCCGTAGAATCCCGGGGGGCAGCGAACAAAGAAAAACTGATTAAAAAACCCGTGAGCACTCTCGGAAAGATCTGTATGCAGTTTACGGTTTCTCGCACTCCTTACAAGAGTGATGGAAGGGTGATCTTTGTTCCTCCCGAATGAACATAAGTAACAGATCTCCTCGAAGCTTGGGAGACGGTTAAGCGTCCTCTTGAACAGTACGCACAACCCCATCAAAATGGCGTAGCCGTTAGGGTGCAGCTGGAATGGAGAGATAGTCAATCAAAGAAGTATCCTAAGAAAATTGTTGAAGGGGGGAATAGCTCTGTTCAGACACATTTGACGGTTGACTGCAACGAAGCTAGGAGGTGGCCTATCGACAGTGTCATTTACCCCTGGAAGCAGAGCATCCGCTTCAGCAATGCCGAATTGAGTACATAACTGGCTGATAGCTCGTTGGGTCAATGAAGTTGTAACTCTTTTCGGAGGATTCTCTAAAGGATCAGCTATTGGAAGGACCTCTTCGGTCCGCTCTACTATCTCTTCTTGCATTTGTTGAGAAGTCATTCTACACAAGGAACTGGATATTCAAATATGAAGGTGCACGTTTCCTAAATGTGTGAAGTGTTGTGCAAAACTAATAAAATGACAAGCAAATATAACTGGAATTAAACTAGTTGACATTTGTAAATTATAAAGTGTCAGGGCTTGTTATCTAAGTCCAAGTTCAGTGTCAATGCAAATAGATTAGATTTAGTTGATTAATTTAGCTTTGCTTTAATACTTCACTTGAACTTGTTAATTCACAACACTTCGTTCACATAATTCCTTTAAGTTGATTATTCTTTATCGACTAATCTGTCATTTGATACGGGCAGTCAGTGGCAGTATATTCGCCCTAGTTTTCAGCAAATGTTGTATTTAACAAGTTGTTAGCTTAAAAGTAAAAACAATCTATGGAAAAGCAAGTTCAAGCAGTTCATTCTGGCAGTTCAAGTTGGAAATTCAATCAAGTTCTGTCAAATTCTACAAGTGTTCAAGTCCTATTCATTCCTTCAGTCGCAGGAACAATTTAATTTAGCTCGGGACTCTTTAAGTCGTCCAGATCATTCCCAAACGACTTAAAATAGGTCGAACTTCCCTAAGTCGTTCTGTTTGAAATTCATGTGCTATTCTGGCAAGTTAAGTCGCGATGTAGTTAAGTCGCAAGTCATCTTGGTCGTAGTCTCTTATGCCTCTCAGAACTTGGATGTTAAGTCATTGAGCCGTTAGGTCGTGCGATTCATGTCCAAACTACTAAGTCGTAAGTCGTACGAAGCTCCTGAACCGGGTATTTCCTAACTCTCATTAACCCGCTAGCTCTTCTTCATTCAACAACTGCCTAACTCACAAGCCCGATAACCCATTATCATCTCCACAATAGGATCCATCATCCTTCCACACCGCCAAATCACCCAAAACCGATTCAAATCACCTCAGATCCATCATGGATCCAATACGCTGCTGTGTTCTCAAGAATTACAATGAAGACGCGTCCAAAGACGACTAGAAATCGATTGTAACATGGTTCGTGGTAAAACGCACCACATGGAATTGGATTAGGGTCAAAAAATAAGGGATACGCGATTTGGCGATGGACGTAGTTGGATATTGATCGAATTAACTTACGTAATGTGATGATGAAGATGATCAGCAGCTGATTAATTTGAATTCGTCTTCGAGAGCTCGGAAATTTCTCAATGGCAAGTTAGAATGTTAGAGTAGATGAAGTGAAGAAGGAACGACATAAGCTACTTATATACCGGGGCAGTGGAACTCGAATCGGCACGAGCGACATAATTCTCTCATAAGCCGCTCACGACCTAGTAACTCAGAATGGCACGAGTTAAAAGATATCGATGCACACGACCTAGTCCCTAGGCGTATACTTCGAGGGGCAAGTGTTAACACCTCTCTTACTAACGACCCATTGACCTAAGGTATAGGGCGATTCAATAGGTTAGCGACCTAAGAAACAAAGCGACACAACATAGCACGACTCAACAGTTGAAGGAAGCTCGTGACCTAACGACCTAAAGGCATAAGCAACAGAATGACCTACAGCTGGGCATGACTAGCGACTTAAAGCGGAGTGCGGCTCAACCGGGTTAACGACCTAACGAGTTAAGAGGAAAACGACCAAATGAGTTAAGAGGAAAACGACCTAACGAGTTAAGAGGAAAACGACCTAACGAGTTAAGAGGAAAGTGACCTAAAGACCTAACAAGCTCCAGGGAAAAACCGCATGCATACCATCTCTTCCATTAGGTTGCTCGCGACCTAAGCAAGCCGAGTTAACTCCTGCATTACAATTATTAAGTCGCTCGAAGCATGTACCTCGCCCAGTATGGCTCCACTAAGTCGTTAGCGACTTATGATACCTCCGGATCATTCTTATGTCGCAACTCTTTAGGTCCCTCATGACCTATGACAGGGCCGACCTAAACCTCGCCTCTCTTATAAATACCTCACCTGCTCCACACTTCAAGGGGGATTTTCCTGAAAAGCCGAGACTTTGCCACTTTGAAATTCAAGCAACTCATTCTCCAAGTCCTACAACATCATAACAAATTCAGAGATTAATTCCAGAATGGATCAAACTTCTTTACCGATTTGATTCCACTTTGGAAGCTCAAGTCTTTGAAGTTTGTTGTACTTAAAGTTTAGTTGTAACAAAGTGTACTCAAAGATCATAATAAAAGATATGAAGTGGACGTAGGCTTGACTTTGAGCCGAACCACTATAAAAATTGTTGTCTCTTTACTATTTTCTGATATTCTCTGCTTATTTCTAGTTCCCGTACAAACGGGTGGTGCTTTCACTATATCATAACTCACACCAGGGTGTTAGCGTATATTTTTATCGTTAACAAAGTCGCTCTATTAAAACACTCCCTTCATGTCCCCATACATCTTAACGCCACCTCGATGAATAGTCATTCGAGAATAGTGTGCTTCTTCTAGAATAGCTCTCATCAAATAACTAGTGCGGGGGACACAAAGTCTTCCATCTCTCCTTAGACACCTTCTACTATCAATGGAATAGTGTTAGAGATTTCTAGAAACTCCTCCTCTACTAATCATATCTAGAATATCCATAAGCTATGAATCCTCTCGTTGCCTTGAGCCAATCTGATCTATGAGGGTAGGTTTAATCTCTTCCACCATTTTTACTTTAGCTTTAAGTGTTAGGAATATGAAATGAAGTAGTGAAGAGTTGGAGTGGAGCTAGAGTCTTAAGTTGGAACATTAGGCTGAAACCCAAACTCAAACCCAAAGTGAAAAAGGTCAAATTTTTAGCTAGCTCCAAACATATCAAAGTTTATACTTAAAAAGATCGCAAACGGCGTTTTGAACTCGATGGAAGTGGTCTCGAGTCCTAATTCGACTGTTTCCAAAAAGTATCTTTTCGGACTAAAATCCGACGAACGATGAAATATTTAAATAAAATATTTAAATATACGATCGATAAATATGCGGGTTGTTACAGACTCCCCTCCTTAAAGAAATTGCGTCCTCGCAATACTTAAGAAGAAAAATAAGAGGTAACAACCATAGAAGCATATCAAGACAAAAAAAAAATGAATCAAGAAGTCCACCATAAGGAGCATGAAAGAGTATGCCTGAACGGGTTCGCACGGTGAATTCTCTGGATTCCCAAGAGCAATCCCTAGGATTTGAGAACCATTGAACTCTCACAAAAAGAACATCTTTATTTCGAAAGCACTCAACCTCCGAAGCAATGATGCGAATAGAATATAACTCCTAAGTCAAATCTGGTAAAACTTCACTTTCTTTAATAATACCGACCTCAAGAATAAAAATCGGAATCCCTAAGGCATTTCCGTAGTAGAAAGACGTGAGAAAACGTTATGAATAATAGAAAATTGAGCCAGTGTAATAACGCATTACAAAAACGGTACGCCCGAGAAACTAGAAACTCGAATAATTTGGAACACAGACGTAGTACAAAAACGGTACGTCCAATGAACCGATAAACCGGAACAACGATGCAGTATAATAATGGTACATCCATCGATCCTGATACGATGGAACATCGATGTTGTATAATAACAGTACATCTGATGAAGCGAACACCATAAAAGAACATCGGACGTTAGTCCATAAAAGAAATGAGGTAAAGCTCAATAAAACGAAGTATATCAAAACGTCCGATGAACTTGATAAAAAGATAATTCCATTCAGACAACCTCAAAGAATCAACAACTTGTTGCCTACGACAAAGCGCGTTGACAACACGATTTCCAGAATATCAAGATCATAAGATGCCAGGAACTCGAGTCGACATGAAGTTCCTTATGAGCAAATAAATATTCCAAAATTTATGATCGAGGAAGAGAAAAAATTTCTCCCCCAAAAATGATGATGCCAAACTCTAAAAGCGAAAACAATAGCCGCGAGCACTAGATCATGAGTGGCATACCTAGTCTCAATCGGCTTTTAATGATTTAGAAGCACAAGTGATAGCACGTCATCTTTTGCAAGAGAACGACATCCAAACCAGTACGATTAGCATTGGTACAAAAGATAAAGTCTTGGTTCCCAACGGGAATCACAAGAATAAGAGTGTCGAAAAGAAAGAATTTCTTTTAAATAACCTTCTTTCCTGAAAAGTTAAAACTTTCAAAATTACATTTATCTTTATGTAATAATCTTTCTAGAAACATTTACATTATTACAAGTCATTTATTGTGTCTGACTGTCTCATTAAAGCGTTTAGGAAATTCCTATCGATAACATTGATCAAGAGCATCGACCAGAATTCTTAAAGCACTCAACAGGCAATACAATCACATAATCATCTTCTATATGAATGTTTCTTAAAAATCTTTAAGAATATTCTTTGCTCGTTTAAGAGCAAAATCAAATCGTACTTATAAATAAATCTTATGAAAGAGATTTGCCAAAATTTTAAATTGCTAATTTCATCCAAAATCAATAAATACTAGATAGCCATTGAGATATACGTAAAATACTCGATTCATAAAATGGATGAAATAAGCTAGACGAATCGAATGACATAATAAGTTATTCATAAGAATCAGAATGAGTGCGCAATGCGGTAAGTGGAATGCTAACTTCCGCAACTCGTAACTAATGAAAATCGATGGCAAGGTCGAGCTGAAAAAGACCTTAACACCACTCAAGATATTGCTGAGGTGATGATCCTAAGACAACTCAAAATTACCGGAAAAGTTTCACAAATTATTTAGGCAAGAGAAATAACACTTTTCTCACCTTGAGGGCTTAAAGAATAAAATGATGCCTTCAAAAATTTGAAATCGGAATCTCAAGAAAAAATAGAAATCTGCTTAACAGATAGAAAATGTCGAAGATGAATAGTCCACACAGAAAATAGGATATGGGCTTCAAAACGATTGAGCGAATCCTTACAAAAATCAATTCCGAAGCCTAAGTAAAAATCGGCTCGGGAAGAAAAATCACATAAAATAATTTTGACATCAATAGAAAGCAAATTGAGTGTTGCGGATCCACCAACCGGATTTGCAACTCTCAAAGAACTCATCAAGCCCAAAATATTTTCAAAGAAAAAGAATCAACAAGTTCTTTTGATACAAAATAGTGAGATGGAACCCATATCAAAAAGAACTCAAATAAGAAGATCACGGAATAAAACAATGCCATCAAGGATTGAGTGAAAAATTCCTTGACCAAGAGAAGAGTTGCTAGGGGCTTGCAGGTTTCCTTCTCTCTTGCTTGGAAGCTTAGGACACGAAGATAAAGATGACCCGAACCTTTGCAATAACGACAAAAGAGGGGTTTCGGGCACTCCCTTGCATAGTGGTTTGTGGAAGCACAATTGTAGCATCGTCCAAGACTAGAGGTAGGAGTCTTTGCTACCGGAGTTTGTTGCTTCCCTTTCTTATTAGAATTGGGGCCTTTGAAATTGATAGGCCTCTTCAAGTTATTGTCGAAGTTTTGTTGGGCATGCACAACTTCAACATCACCTTCATTATCGGCCTCTTCAAGACGAAGAGCGATATCAACAAGCTGATCAAAAGAAACTTCTAGTTTCAAAAGTAATGGCTTCTTAAGATTCTTATTCAAACCATAGACAAATCTCTGATTTTTCTTCAATGGGGTATTAATATACTCGACCCCGTATTTGGACAGAGATTCGAAAGATGCGACATAGTCTGTCACAGAAGATTCACCTTGAACAAGGTCAATAAAACGCCGGGCCAAAGTTACTTTTTAAGCCTCCGGCACAAATTTCAATTCGAATCTTTCCCGGAATTGCTCCCAAGTGAGATCCGCTTCAACGATTTCAGAAATTAAGAGCTCAAACCAATCTAACGCTCTTTCTTGGAGCATGCTAGAAGCCACTTGGACTCGATGAAGGTCAATAAGGTTCATGAGAGAAAAGATGCGATCGCATGATTTGAGCCAAGCTTTGAATTTCTATAACACCCTCGGATCCCTTGAATGGCCTTCCACCCAAATCGGTAAGTCTTTGCACAAGCATGCAAAACCGGATCTAGGATGAGTAGGCACTGGATTGGGACCGGCTGCTTGAGCGTTCTTTACTAGATCAAGAAGCTGCTGGGCAGACATAAAAACTCCATCTTGGGGAGTAGCACTAGATTGACCGGCACTGGGTCGGTTAGACCTAACCATTCTTCTCCTTTAAGAAAGAAAAAAAGAAAGAAGAGGAAAAAGTTATTCTCAAAATAAATATCAAGCAATCTTGATAGATAAAACAAGGAATCATAAAGAAAATAGGATGAATCGGTACGAAGACTCGAATAAAATCCTAAAGCACGACTCCTAAGAAAGACTTAGGACGATGATCCTTGTTACAATATTTCGTATTGTTCCGATGTTTGGCTCTGATACCATGCTGTGACGCCCCACCTCTGTACCCACGCTAGCCAAGAACACTACGGAGTAATGCTGTCAACTAGCACGGAGAATAAGGCTGTTGAGGAGCGACCATCCATGTAATTTCTTTGTGCGAGCACCGATGTGTCAGATAGTAAAGCATATTTCATTTAAGGAGGAAATCCGACATATCGATACAAACTCAAAGCTATGACACAGTGGCTATATATAATCTTCGGAAACATATATAGAAATAAACATAACATAAATCAGTCACAGACAATTCATATCACAAAGGCGGAAATAGATATAAATATTACACAAAAAGTGTATATCAGAGTAGTGGTCAAATAAGATCCACAACATCACAAAAGAATAGATACAAGTGCTAGACAAAAGAATATGTGTACATCAAGGAGTCTATTTCTCAAATGCATACAACGAAAACTACTAGTCTAAAGTAGTTAAGCAAAAGTCAGGATGATAACCCCAGAAGAGAAGTCAAGCAGAAGCACCTGTAAAATCTCAGTCTGACCCGAGTATTATTTAATAAGAAAATAATAAATGGATCAGTCTAGCTATAAATATCAGATGAAATGATATAGAATAAGAGATATGACTAAACGTATTATAATCACAATGCCAAGCTGTGATAAATAAATAATTGAAAAATCAATAAGAGATTAATCAATATCGCAAAGATCTTCTCAAAGATAAAAAGGAATGTCATACTCCTAATTTCATTCACCATGCCATAATAAATGACATATATATCAATGCCAATCGTAAAAGTTGGTGAAACATAAATTCCAGAATTCAACACACGAAATCCTGAAATCATAAGAAAAGGATGGCCAAGACATTGATGTAGTGCAAACGGTACATCCAATGAATCAAAAAGCAAAAACATTGATGTAGTGCAAACGGTACATCCAATGAATCAAAAGCAAAGGCATTGATGTAGTGCAAAAGGTACATCCAATGTATCAAAAGAAAAGGCATTGATGTAATGCAAACGGTACATCCAATGTATCAAAAGCAAAGACATTGATGTAGTGCAAACGGTATATCCAATGTATCAAAAGCAAAGACATTGATGTAGTGAAAACGGTACATCCGATGTATCAAAATCAAAGACATTTATGTAGTGCACACGGTACATCCAATGTATCAAAAGAAAAGACATTGATGTAGTGCAAACGGTACATCCAATGTATCAAAAGCAAAGACATTGATGTAATGCAAACGGTACATCTAATGTATCAAAAGCAAAGACATTGATGTAGTACAAACGGTACATCCAATGTATCAAAAGCAAAGACATTAATGTAGTGCAAACGGTACATCCAATGTATCAAATAATTCGGAGCATCGACGTCGTACAGCATGACATCCGATGAACCGAATCAAAAAGACATCACACAATGCTAGTCTAAAACATAAAAATGATTGTCATGATCACAAAGAAGTGTCAATTACAGTAAGCTAGTAAATATATAAGCTTAGCTTCATGTCCCATAACCACAAGATTAACTTAAATATTTATGAACAAATTGTAGATCTCCACTAGAAAATTGTCACAAGGGTTTCAATCGAACAAGTCCAAGAATTAACCGGCGAAGTAAATGCAAGCGTTTCATACCACTTTTTTTACTAAGTCGTTTAATTAGATTTCTCATACGAGTGAGGTAAAGGTTTGTATATACTAATAGATTGGAAATCGGTTTGAGAAAACAAGCTTTGTTATAAAATAGTGTTGAAATCATTTGAAGCAAGAGTTTTGATATTTACTACTAGTATAGAAAACCTTTATATTTTAAAGTGACAAATCATACAAGTGATTGTAGAAAAAATCAATCATAAAAATTCACATACGAAGACGTGAATAAAATCCAAAGAAATCGATAAAGAATCCATCGAGATAGATATTCAAAAATCCATAAAATCGATCGAGAAGCCCAAGATAATTTGTCTCGAAGAATGGTCAACTCAGCATCTCAACAAAGCAAGTTCTGTTGAATGTTTTTCAGATAAGATCCCTTACGGAGGGGGGTCCAGGGGGGTGGCAACCCCCCAAGGTGGGGGTGCGGGGGCAACGCCCCTGCTACGGGGTTCGACCTAGTGAAGGCCTAAGGGAGGATAGGATCGAGCAACCTCGATATTAAATGATAACAACAAATAGGATCATCATGAATCAATTTAAATTTGGAAACCACGCAAAATAGGCGAAATAGGCAAAACTACAACAGGTCGGTCGGCTGGCTACAGAGCTCGGTCGACCGGACCCTGTTCTGAAAAAATCCTCGGGAAGCAGGTCGGTCGACTGAGCTCTGTAGTTGGTCGACCGGACCTGTGACAGAGAAATGCTATGCACTTTTAGTAGCAGGTCGGTTGGCCGGCCCAGTGGTTCGGTCGGCTGAACCTATATTCTTGCACTTGCTACCCTATTTTAAAAGAGGTGCAAACTCCCTCAATTTGTAAACGGTCAAGCAACGACACTAAGGGTTTACGACAATCGACTACCCGGCCATAGAAGCTCTTCGGTTCATCATCAAAACATGATCAAAACATCAAAGCTATGATTTTTAAAGAATTGAACACAAAACACCAAAAATTGGAATATTCACCAAATCAATCCAAACCAAAAGCAAATGCACATGAATAAGTGTTAGGAATACATACCTAACAATCGAAGATAATTATAAGCATAGATGTGAGATAAAAATCGCACCTTTGAACCCAAATCAATAAAGAAGAAGCTTGAAAACAAAGGAGGATCAACCACTTTCAATCCTAACTCAAGAAACTTGATTCCAAGCTTAAAAGAGAAATATTTCCCAAATTAGGTTTAGGAAATTTCTGAAATTTGAAGGAGAATGAGTTGGAGAAGAAAAAAGAGATTCTTATCAATGGGTTCTCTTGAATTTGGAGCTAGAAGTTGGATTTGCAAAGAAAGCTAGGGCTTAGGAATATCCATTTCCAATCTCTTCCACCATTTTTACTTTAGCTTGAAGTGTTAGGAATATGAAATGAAGTAGTGAAGAGTTGGAGTGGAGCTAGAGTCTTAAGGTGGAATGTTCGTCGACGGAAATTCTATCGGATTAGAAAACCGTCGAACGAATTTAGAAATAAAATTTATACCGCAAGCGCACGGTGTACGAATGTAGTGCACGACGAATACGGGTCGATCCACAGGGAATTGATGATTTTTAAAATTCTATTCGATCAAATTATACCAAAGTCGAAGAGGATTTGTTAACTAGAAATTATGAGGCTAACACTAGAAAATGTGATTCAAGAATTATTAGACTAAAGAACAATTTAGAGGCAAATCCACTCTCAAATTTTTGTAAATCAACAAACACATAATTTATGATCTCTAACTTTGATATTAAGTGAAACTATCATCGCATTTATCATAAGTATGGTCTGTTTATGTTATTAGTTAACATAACTCAAACCATCAAACTATAATACAACAATTATACCACTTACAATTCTCATGAAAAAGAAGCCAAAGCAAAAACTATTTTAAGTATGATCTATTTACTATTGTAACTAGTAACATAGATCATCAAATTTCATTTTTACTTTCATTTCATAATCAAAAATTAATTAGCAAATGTTGATGTAAATTATGTTTATGTTGAGTAAGAATAGCTCATTTGCATAAGCAATATAAGCTATCAAACCCACTTGTATAAACTTACATCAAAATTCACATTCATGAAGCATAAACAAAGAGATCATACATCATAAAAATGTTGAAATTACATAAAGTTAGAGAGCTTCATCACCCCTAAATTTAAGGGGTTTAGCTACTCATTTGTGGCATTGAAGCAACACAAACAAATTTCAACATTAAAAAGAAAAGATAATAGAAAATAAGCAAAGAAAGCAAAAGAGATTAGCTACTTACTACTTGCATAAATGTAAATCTAAGCTATGAACATAAAGGAAAAGAGAGCATAGAAATAAAACATTAACAATAAAACAAAGAAAAGCATGTAGAAAAGAGAGAAGAAAGAGGCTTGGAAGCCATTTTTATTTCATAGAACATTGAGCTTACACTTTGATTTCTTAATTTCCTAAGTAAAATGAAAGAGTAGATGATAGATTCATATACATAAGAGGGCTATATATACATGCATAAAACCCTAATTCTATTTTTAGGGGGCTACCAAAAATGCCCTTTAGGAAGTGTGGCCAACAAGTAACCATTAACCACTAATTAGTCCATCATTTGTTTTCCATGAAGCTTTAACCTCCACTTAGTTGTCCATTAGCTCCAAATTGTACTTTTAGGTAAGTGGGTGGGGTCCTCCATGTTCATGGCTTGAATTATTTCCCTCTTCTTTCCTTTGTATTCATTTGTGCATGCATATATCTTCATATAATCCTCTTCCATATGCATCCAAATTCCTATAAAAATTGTCAAAAAATGTCCAAGTAAAAATTCTTATATTGACACATGCACAAAATGACCGTTTTGCCCCTGAATGAAGAGGAAAATATGGTGGTTGGAAATAATTGAATTTTGGTTTTAAACATGTTAAAATGCCCAAATATGATGATTATTTAAGTAAAAAGAGATAAAATATGGATGTAAATATATGCACAATTACGTGCATATCAAATACCCCCACACTTATCTTTTTATTCGTCCTCGAATAAAGGAAAACTAAGATAAGTCCGTTTTTCTAGGGAGCACGATTGCATTGAGCATATGCAACAAGCCGTTAAACCTCCGGGTGTCCCCAGTAGGACGAGTGTTGTCTTGTGAGGGTTTTCAGTGGATACTACCCACAAAATCCAAATGCAGGATGAAAATATTTACAAAATGCAAGATTTATTTACAAAGAGATGATTGCATTTTTTTGGAAATATTTACAAATGAAGGATTTATTTTTAAATTGACACGAATAAGTTAAATACAAGTTTTGGTCATTGTCTTGAAAATTTTACTCGTCAAAATTTCCAATAAAAATCAAGTTGTTATAACAGATAGACCGCAGTTTATCTAGTTGTTTTGGTTGATAACATAATGTAAATATGAAATGAATCCTTAGTTGATTATCAAAGTTTGTTAAAGTGGTATTTTCACTTCTTTTCAATAACAAGTTAAATCAAACAAGTTAAACTAGTGCTTGGATTTCAATTGCTTGCTCTATCATTATTTGCAAGAAAAATTACACACCTAGCTCAGGTAAACTGAGGCCAGATATACCACCCATGCACTGTCTTTCGGGCTTATGTGAGGGGAGTACAGAGCATGGCGAATGCACACACTTTCGTGCATACACCTATTGACCGTAGGAGGTTTTTATTAAATATGTTCTTTTTTTTTACATGTGTTCCATACATACATAACCGTGAGGATTTTTAAATGAGTATGAAAGCACATAATCAAAAATTCCAAGTAATTCACCCATGCATAACCGTGAGGACTTTTAAATGAGAGTGAATACTTTGGATGTTATTATATATATATATATATATATATATATATATATATATTAAAAGAGAGAGTTTTGCAAAATCATCTTAGCACCATTTAACTTAGAAGACAAAAATGTTATATCCTTTACTTTAAATTTACCATTTTTAAACAAAGATTTTCAATTAGAACATACTTTATAATTAGCATAGATGAACCTTCCTATATACTAGTTAAACCATTGTTATTTGTAATCAAACTTCATTTTTATTTTTATTTTAAGACAAATAAATTTTCAAAAATTTCAATTTATTAACCAAAACTTATACTTATCCCATTGTGTTTCTTCAAAAATAAATCAAAATGGTTAAAAGAAAATGTTTTTGAGATTTAGGAGTTTTGAGATTTTTTTTTTGAAGAAAATGAAAATTCAAAAAAAAAATGCCATGAAAAACTAAAAAAATTGAAAATGAGACTCCCCCACACTTAATTTTGACTGTGTCCCCATAGTCGATGCATGATATAATGAGTGTAGCGGGGAAAAATATGTACATATTTACAAAATGGGTTTAACATTCTTACTAGACGTAGCTTGGCTCATGAAGGATCATGAGCTCCTCCTCTTGGTTACCGGGAATTTCCAAGAAGGGTTTTAACCGATGACCGTTGACTTTGAAAATCGATCCATCCTTTGGGTTTTCTGTTTCTATGGCACCATGTGGAAAAACAGTTCGTACAACAAATGGTCTAGTCCATCTTGATTTAAGTTTCCCAGGGAATAAATGAAGTCTCGCGTCATATAAAAGAACTTTCTGGTTAGGCGAAAACTTTTTCCTTAGGATTGACTTGTCATGAAAAACTTTGGTTCTTTCTTTGTAAATTTTCTAGTTTTCATACGCGTCATTCCTAAGTTCTTCTAGCTCGTTGAGTTGTAGTTTTCGATTTTCACTAGCTTTTTCATGATCCAAGTTTAAATTTTTTATTGCCCACAACGCTTTGTGTTCAATTTCAACGGGTAAATGGCAAGCTTTACCGTAAACTAAACGAAATGGGGACATCCCAAGGTTAGTTTTAAAAGCAGTACGGTAAGCCCAAAGCGCGTCGGTCAATTTCTGAGACCAATCTTTTCGATTTTTATTGACAGTTTTCTCCAAGATTTGTTTTATTTGTCGATTTGAAAGTTCAACTTGGCCACAAGTCTGAGGATGATACGGAGTGGATAACTTGTGGGTTATCGAGTATTTTTTCATTAAAGTTTCAAAAGAACGGTTGCAAAAATGGGTTCCGTTATCACTGATTATTGTGCGAGGTGTGCCGAACCTCGAAAAGATGTTTTCTTTGAGAAATTTCACAACAATTCTGTGATCATTGGTTTTGCAAGGAACGGCTTCGACCCATTTTGAAACGTAATCGACAGCGAGAAGGATATACAAGTTTCCAAAAGAATTGGGAAAAGGTCCCATAAAGTCAATACCCCATACATCAAAGATTTCGATCGTAAGAATGGGGTTTAAAGGCATCATATCTCGTCGAGAAATTCGTCCAAGCATTTGACATCGATCACAAGTTTTACAAAATTCAAACGAGTCTTTGAAAAGAGAAGGCTAATAGAAACCACACTGAAGCACTTTTTCCACAGTTTTTCGAGGACCGAAATGTCCACCGCATGCTTGATCATGGCAAAACGAAAGAACACTCCTTATTTCAATATCCGGAATGCAACGTCGGATGATTTGGTCAGGACAATATTTGAACAAGTATGGATCGTCCCAATAGAAGTATTTCACCTGGGACATAAATTTGCATTTGTCCTGTTTGGACCAAGATGAGGGAGTTTGTTTAGTGACTAAGTAGTTCACTATATCAGCATACCATGGATCGATCGAAATTGAAAGAAGTTGTTCATCGGGGAAGTTTTCATTGATTGGCAAAGGAGATGGTGCGTTCGAAAGACGAGATAAGTGATCGGCTATGACAATATCGGATCCTTTTTTGTCTTTGATTGTAAGGTCAAATTCTTGAAGTAAAAGGATCCAACGAATCAAACGGGATTTAGCATCCTTTTTAGAGAAGAGATATCGAAGCGCAGAATGGTCAGTGTAGACCGTAATGTGTGAACCTATCAAGTAAGGTCGAAACTTTTCAAGCGCAAAAACGACAGCTAGAAGCTCTTTTTCAGTTGTTGTGTAGTTGAGTTGAGCGTCGTTTAAGGTCATACTCGCGTAGTAAATGACATGAAGGATCTTGTTGATGCGTTGTCCCAAGACAGCACCAACGGCAAAGTTTTAAGCGTCGCACATTATTTCGAAAGGAAGATCCCAATTGGGTGCGCAAATGATTGGGGCAGAAATGAGTTCGCTCTTAAGACGTTCAAAAGAAGAGATACAATCAGAGTTAAAATCGAAAGGAGCGTCTTTTCCAAGAAGGGTCGTCAAAGGATGGGCGATTTTGCTAAAGTCTTTCACAAAGCGACGGTAAAAGCCAGCATGTCCTAGAAATGATCGAATGTCCTTAACGGATTTGGGAATGGGTAGATTTGCAATGACATCGATTTTTGCTTTGTCTACTTCAATGCCTTTATTTGAGATGATATGTCCAAGGACTATGCCTTGTTTGACCATAAAGTGGCATTTTTCCCAATTCAAAGTCAAATGTTTTTCTCTACATCGATTTAGAACCAACTCGAGATGATGTAAACATTGGGAAAAAGAATTGCCAAAGATTGAGAAATCATCCATGAAAACTTCTAGAAAGCGTTCTATCACGTCGGAAAAGATTCCAACCATGCATCGTTGGAAAGTCGGAGGAGCGTTACATAGTCCGAATGGCATACGTCGATAAGCAAAGGTACCGAATGGACATGTGAAAGTTGTTTTGTCTTGATCTTCGGGAGCGATTGGAATTTGGTTATAGCCAGAATAACCATCAAGGAAACAGTAAAATTCATGACCGGCTAAACGTTCGAGCATTTGGTCAATGAAAGGAAGAGGAAAGTGATCTTTACGTGTTGCGGCATTTAGTTTTCGGTAGTCAATGCAAACACGCCAACCTGTTTGAGTACGAGTTGGAATAAGCTCGTTTGAATTGTTCTTGACTACGGTTAGCCCGGACTGTTTCGGTACAACGTGAATTGGGCTAACCCATGAACTATCGGAGATTGGGTAAATGATTCCGTTGTCGAGAAGTTTAAGAATTTCATCACGTACCGCATCTTTCATTTTTGGATTAAGCCTTCGTTGCGTGTCACGAACAGGCTTGGCATCATCGATTAAATGGATGCGATGTTGAACCAGAGCAGGACTAATTCCTTTTATATCGGAAATGGACCATCCCATTGCTTCCTTATTTTTCGAAAGGATAGAGAGAAGAGAAACTTCTTGGTCAAGAGAAAGATTGTTAGAAATGATGACAGGACAGGTTTCATTTTCACCTAAGTATGCGTACTTAAGGTGGTCGGGAAGCGGTTTGAGGTCCAACTTTGGAATTTTTTCGATCGAAGAATTGGGTTGAGATTTGGACTCAACTGGAAGAGATTCAAAAGGAAGAGTGTATTCAATATCGTTGGGAATTTTGTGAAACAATTTTTCATACTCGGCCTCACGTTCATCGTTAAGATCAAGTGTTTCGTTTTCAACATTTTCGTGAATGGCACTAACTTCCAACGTTTGGTCACAAGGTTCATTCGATTGGCTTTCAAGATTGAAAATATTAAGATCCAAAGTCATGTTTCCAAAAGAGATTTTCATTGATCCGTTACGACAATTGATTAAGGCATTTGAGGTGGCTAAGAATGGTCGGCCTAAAATCAACGAAATTTGAATCAAGGGATTCGTCACAGGTTGTGTTTCGAGAATGATAAAGTCAACGGGCAATATAAATTGCCCTACTCGAATGAGTATGTCTTCGATTTCTCCCACGGGCTTCTTAATGGAACGATCGGCAAATTGAAGCGTAACTTTCGTGGGTTTGAGCTCACCTAAGCCTAATTGTTCGTACACGGAGTATGGAATCAAGTTGACACTCGCGCCTAAGTCTATCAAACATTTGTTAATCATCTTGTCTCCAATTGTACACGTAATCGTAGGGCAGCCAGGATCTTTATATTTAACGGGCATGGATTGGGACAAGACTTCACTCAAACTGGCGGCTAAGAAGACTTTTTTGGGCACTTGAGTATGTCGCTTTTGGGTGCATAAGTCCTTAAGAAATTTTGCGTATGTGGGGACTTGTTGCACGATGTCAAGAAGCGGGATGTTAACCTTCACTTGTTTAAATATTTCTATCATCTTTTCCATTTGGTCCGAGTGTTTCTTTGGTCGAAGACGATGTGGAAATGGAACACGATACTCGTTAGGCTGGTATACTCGAGTAGAAGAAGAAGAATTTTGATTTTCGTTCGATTCAACGTTTGGCTCCACGTTTTGTTCTGAGTCGTTCGTTGTTTTAGAAGCGTCAAGAAAAGTTTCCGGTAAATCATTTGGATTAACGACTTGATTATTGATTTGTTTACCAGAACGGAGAGTTGTGATAGCATTCAACTGGGTAACGTTGCTATCTTGAACAACATGGGCTTGATTTGAATCTGCGTTTTGATTTCTGGGATTTGGAAGGGGATGGCTTGGGAATGTTCCACGTTCACGTTCACTTACAGACGTGGCTAATTGACTCATTTGCATTTCTATTTTTGCAATCGATTGGTTTGTGTTTTGCATATATGAAGTCAATAAATTTTGCAAATTGTTGTTTGATTGAAGGCTTTGAGTAGTTGCCTTAGCCAACGTTTCAAGAGTTTTCTCAAGCGAAGTTAAACGTTTATCGTCTTGTGGAGGATGAGCAGAATTTGGTGGAAAATTTGGTTGTTGTGGTTGATTATGAGACGGCCCCATAAAGTTTGGTTGAAAATTATTGGGCTGAAAGGAAGGATTCGAAGCATTATTTGGAAATGCTTGAAAATTGGGACGAATCGTATTCGTGTTGGGATTGTTTTGGCTCCACGCAAAATTCGGATGATTTCTCCAACCAGGGTTGTATGTTGGAGAGAACGGGTCGTTTTTGGTTTTATTGAAAGCATTGATTTGTTCGACGGAATTAGGACACTGATCGGCTATATGATTAGGATCGTTGCATTTATAACACATTGGTTGGGAAGCTTGGTTCGTTTGATTCGATGAGAAAACGTTATCAAATTTTTTAATCATTGCATCGATCTTATCTTCCAAAGCAACTGAAGATCCTATCGAGTGTGCACTCGATCGTGAGTATATTGATTTTTCGTTCGAGCGTTCCCATTGGGACGACTTTTCAGCGAGGTTTTCAAGAAATTGCCAAGCATCGTCATGATGTTGGGCAAGAAAATTGCCTTGGAACATTGATTCGAGCATGGTTTGTGAGCTGTTTTCGAGTCCATCATATAAGATTTGGCAAATCGTCCATTTTTCGAAGTTATGGTGTGGACATTTTATCAAAAGCTCTTTGAATCTTTCAAAATATTTTCCAAATGGTTCACCCTTGAATTGATGAAAATTTACAATTTCGTTTCGAATTCTACTTGTTTTTTCCAAGGGGTAGAACTTTTTTAAGAAAGCTTTTACAAATTCTTCCCACGTTTTAATTGAGTTCGAAGGTAGGCTGTACAACCATTTTTCAGCGTATCCGTAAAGCAAATGGGATTAATCGAAGTTTGATTCCATCATCAGAAAGTTGTTGGAGTTTAATGGTTGCACAAACTTGTTCGAATTTAGTCAAAAAGATGTATGGATCATCGTGCTTGAAATTGCCAAATTTTGGAAGCGTGGCAATATGGTTCGAATGGATTTCGAAATGGTTACCCGTAGGGGTGGGTAACGTGATGCAAGATGGAATAGAAACTCTATCGGGAAAAATTCTATCCATAAGAGTTCGAGGGGCGTTTTCGTTCGCCATTTCAGGAGGATCGTCTGTTCGAGTTAAACAGTTTGTAGAAGGGTCGCGAGTCCAACGGTTCGTTGTTGTGTCACGAGTCCAAGTACTCATGCACAAGTGAAAGTCGAGAAGAGAAAGGAGTTAGAAATGAGTTTAGGGAGTGAAAGAAGATTTGAAAACGTGTTTTTTTTTTTTGAATTTTTTTTTACAAGGGAGAGAACTATTTAACAACTGAGATTTATTTTCAAAAGAAAAGTTTAATTTTTATTTTGTTTTTGGTTTTTCAAATTTTTTTATATGTTTTTGGTTTTGTATTTTTTTTTGTTTTTTGAATTTTCAAATATTTACCAAAAAGATTTTTTTTTCTTAAGAAAATGGAAACTGATTTTTGTTTTTCAAATTTTTTCTCTTTTTTGAAAAGATTATATATTTTTTTTGGATTTTTGAATATTTTCAAAGGAAAGAAAGAAAAGGATTTTTTTTTGAATGAAAAATCAAGTTAAAATTTTCAATCTTTTTTTTTTTTGGATTTTGGATTTTTTTTTAAATATGCATGAACTAATGCAACTAAATGAATGCAAAGGACTTAATTACAATTTTCTGTCCTTAGTAGCTCCTAACCCAAAATTGTATAATCACACTTGTCTTAAATCAACAAAAATATTTCTCAGCTAGGTAACGGACAGGAGTTATCGGTGCACCACGAATCACCGTAGCAATGCGGCCGAAGGTTTAAGTACCTTCAGAGGAACAACCAGTATAATATTTACGTATCACCGTAAATTTTATAACTGGTTATTACTCTGCCGTAGCCTAGACACCAAGAAATAAATCGTTCAAATAAAACAATTGTGAAGATACAATTAAGCCCTAAGTGAGCTCATGACACCCTTAGGTCCAACGTCTAACCTTTATTATTAGTCAAATTCTACGATGAAATGTGTTTGTGGGCTAAGGAAAGGGTGATGAAATCCTCACCTTATGTGAATTGGGGTATTGCCCTTAGAAAAGAAAATAAGATGAGATGAATGCAAAACAAGAAATTAAACGTGTATTAGCAACGCAGCTAAAATTAAGTTTGTTTTTGGTTTTTTGGATTTTGAAATTTTTTTTAATGCAAATGCAAGCAACCAACAATGCGAATAAAGATGGAAGCACAATACCAGAGCGTGCAGATAATTTTAGCAATTTTCTTAGCAAAGCAAAGAAGTTTATTTGTTGGCAAACACTTTTCCCTTTTGAATTTCTGCTTTGGCAACCTGAAATGAAGAACAAGATATATTTACAATTTTTTTTATATCGAATGAAATAAAACAAAGGAAAATAGCACAACTGTTGAAATCAAAGGAAACAAAACAAAAGATTTTCAAACAAAGCAAAAAGAAACTTATTTGTTTTTTTTTGTAATCAAAGGAGAAACTAAACAAAGTAAAATCAAAACTATTGAAACCAAAACAAAACAAGTTTTTCTATGACAATTGTTTTTTTTGGTAGTAATTAAACAAAACAATAAAAAAACAAAAGAAGACACACTAAAATCAAACACTCACAAGCCCCAAAAAAATTCAAAATCATCACTAAACAAACTTTTTTGTTTTTTTTTTTAAAGGAACTTTAAAAGTAGCGTTTTTTTTTAACAAATCAAAGCAAAAATAAAAGAAAACAAATTAAACAATTTTTTTTTTTAGGATGGATCAAAAAAAGAAAATAAAATAAAATATGAAAACAAAATTATTTAACTAAAAACAAACAAATTTTTTTTACCATCCTCGGCCCGTTCAACAACAAACCCACCCGGCCCATATTTCTATTAATTACACACAGAAGAGTAAAAACATCCAAGAAAATCATTTTCCTCGTTCAAAACAGAAATCGATTTCCACTAGTTACCCAAAACCGAAATCAATTTCCCAAAGCCAAACGTTTATCGCTTGATGTCGCAACGATTTTAGCGATTCGATGTTGGATTCGTGGTTGATCGATGCTTACGATCGCGATTGGTTGTTGAAGTGATTTAGGGATTAAGGCAGTTGTATAATCGACGACTGAAGATTCGAGATTGTTGCGGGGTTGCTCAGGGCTGTGTAGTGGTTCGAATTGGAGGATGATTTTTTATAACGAGTTCAGTTGGAGGTCGAATTCAGATGAGGTTAAGGCGATGCTCGGTATTGGGTTCGAATTGGGGTTTTGGTAGCAGGTGATTTTGGTTCAGGTTGTTGGTTGATGGTGTGCAGGGAAGTGAAAATGAGAGAGTGAAAATGATGGGGGTCTGCTGTTGATGGTCAGGAAGAAGTAAGGCTGTTTTTTTTCTTTTGTTTGTTTTGTTTTTTTTTCTTTTTTTTGTCTGTCGTTTTGGAGTTAGGAAATTGTCGTTGAATCACGGTGGAAGTGAACAGAGAGTGGCAAGGTGATTTTCAAAGGAGGTTGCAGTTTGAATGCAAATGTACAGGGTTGAAGAAGTTTTGTATGTGGTAGACTTGAATTTTTTTGATGTCAGTAGCAAGTGGCTGCTGCTGTTTTGTGAAGTAGGTTGAAGGTTGATGGGTGAATATGTGTAAATGTGGTCACTGTTGATGGTGATATGGAGCAGCAATGGTGGTGTGAAGTTCGGCAGTGGTCAAGCGATGGTGGGTGAATGTAAGTGTATATGAAGTGATGAAGTAGAGAAGGGTTTGAAGTAGAGAAGGGTTTGAAGTAGGGAAGTTGTAATGTGTTGAAGTGAGATGATTTTGTATGCAGCAATGAAACAGTGCTTTGCACTACAGAGGTAGGTTTCGTATGTGGAAATTTGCCTGAATTTGGTGGAAGAGTTGATGTGGGATGGTTTGGGGTATGTTGTTGTAACAAGGATTGTAAGCAATTGAATGGCAGCAGTATGTGAAGTGGTTTGGGTGGGACAGAGTAGTGGATGTATGAGGTCAATTGCTCTGGTTTATGGGAAAGTGTGAAGTGAATGGGTAGGTTGATGCAGAAATGCAGAAGTTAGTGTGCTGTTAGGTGGTAAGGGATGTTGTAATGAGGTGAAAGTGTAACGTTTTCGATTTTTCGCTGCCGAAAAACCAAATAGTTATGGGTTTAAGAAAGAAGAAAAGAGAGAAGAAGAGAGGAGAAAAAGACAGAGAATATAGAAAATAGAACGGAAAGAAAACAACAGAACAACATCAGAATCTCACAATTCGCAGCGGAACAACATATATTAATAAATGAATAATCTTTAAACAAAGAACTATATCAGTTATTACATTACATCACATTTCTTTACATCATATCATCAGAGTGTACAACAACAACAACAAACAATGCAGCGGAAAAAGAAATACTATATACTAGTAATACGCCATGCCATCCAGCTTGCCTCCAGCAACTCCAGAATATCCAGAATATCCTGATAAACCTAACTCTTAACTGCCCGTGTGGAAATTGGTGGGCACCCAGAGTTTAGGAAGGAAAACAATAAACTCCGAGTTAGTCATGTGACTGGTGTGAGAACTCAAAACAGTTTATTTATCTTTAAAAATCAAATAGAAGAATATTTTTAAATTCAATTCGCAATGCTTTTAAAAATGAGACTACCATAAGGCCTCCCGCACACACACACAATGCAAACGCAGAATCAGAGGAGATTTCTCCTTATGATAGTCAAAGATGCTTGATACGCATTTAAAAGAACATTTTATATTGTTACTAGTGCATAGTGTAGAGAAATATTTCGAAAGTAGAATATAAATCTTAGCCAGCATAGACATTCCGAACTATGCCTACTATAGCTACCATCCAAACAGTGGTGACCACCATAAGTGAATGGCAGGTTCTACAACTAATACCGTACAAGTTTCGTATTGGGAATTGGATTTCCAACGAATGATCAGGCCAAGGAACTTCCCATTGCCACATGAGAATGCCTCTGGATGGACATCCCCGAGAACCAAACCGGATCTCTACCAACACAAGGCCGGGTTACCCCTAACTGAGTAACAACTGACCGAATATGCCATCCCCCGGTCCTTTGGGACCTTTCACCGAGCGCTCGTAATCAATTCACACAATCATAAAGTGTTTTCAACATGAGTAAGCATCTGGGCTCCATACCATGATACCACCCTTTTCCAGAAGGAAATGCACATATCCTAAAGGGCGCTACCCCTCATAACCTTGCAGCATCTTTCCTGTTTTGACCATTCACGAGGTGTGAGGCTCGACGAAGTCACGTCCACAAAAACATACTTTATACAAAAGCAATGCTTTGGGTCAACAAATGATCATAGAAATGATCATCAGGATAGACGATCAAATAAACGATCCTATCACAAATAATCAACACAATGATCATTTACAGCAACACTCAGCATGTCACATTACCAAATTGGGAATATATCGCTGATAACCTTCAACTACATAACCTCTGAGCTCGTACGTCTCAGAGAAGGCTGTTAAGATAAAAGAATAAATTCTCCGCCACCAACAGAAATATATTTGAAAGAAATCGGCTTTATATCTCAATTTGTAATGTCAGACATACAATCCATACAAGTCTGTTCCGGGCTCGAACAAAACGGAAGGCACTTACAAAGAAGTCCTTGCAATCCGGATATCCACAATCCTGATCGGATTTCCCATCACATATGGAGAACTCAATACCGGAGCAACTCGGTGCAGAGTCAATCGACAGGTCATCCTATCGCTCTCGCAAATATCGGGTCTTCAACACCAATCTTCAAATGCAATTCATAACAACGTATCACATATTCGGAATGGGTTATACGACCCCATGGTCCTTTCCCGGTTAACCCGAATAGTGAGCGCTTATTCAAAAATAAGTGTGGCATTCAAATTCAAACAAATCACATCAATTACCCATTCAAAGGGAAATATTGATAGTCGGTTATTGAACTATCAATGGATATGCACACATCACCAGTTTCCAAATAATTTTCCAAATTATTTATCTTCCAAAATATCTTTACAAGATATATAATTTTCACACTTCAAAATAAATCAATATTTATTTTTTCAACAAATTCCACTTTCTATTCATAAATTCCATAGTGAATTTATATTTCACAATATCTATGAATATATGATTTCAATTATTCATTTCAATTTATCTTCAAAAAGATAAATTCTCTAATATTCACTTTATATTGGAAAAACATTTCCATACTTATTTAATAAGTAATTCATGAATTTTATTTATTTTCAATACTTAGAAAGTATTCAATATACTTATATCGAGATTAAGTATATATTTCGTTCTTTAAGGAAATCATCTCTTAACCATATTTATTTGGGCCAAAACGAATGTTGCGTAAAACATCGTTACAACGTCCCAAAATCACTAGTATAGGGATTCGAAATTAAAATACATATATAAATCCCAATTCTATACAAAACATTTCCTTTCGGAAACCATTTACTATAACAATAGTGTTATAGTCCACCATTTCCTTCTATTTCTCGAAAACGTCTATTTCAACAATCAATGTTGAAATCTATGGTTTCGAATCTCAATCCAATTGAAACATCGTTAACTTGTTTTTAATTCTATTTAAAACACCACATTCAAACATTTTCTTTAACATATTATTCACTATTCAAAAACGTGAATATACTACGTTAACAACTTTCATCACTCTATTCATTTTATTTTAAAGGATCATTCACAGTCAAAAATGTGAATATAACTCCATTAATAGGTTTCAACAATTTACTTATCAAAATAAGTTGTTTGCGAATTTATAAAACAACTTTTATAAATTCCTTTATTAACCTATTCCAGTTTATAACTCAATTATAAACTAAAAGTCCATATTATAAGTTAAATGCTTATAAAACGATTATTTTACAAAATCGTTCTTTTAAACTTCATAATTATAAATCTTATAACTTATAAGATTCAATTGTTTATCCAAAACCATTATTTTAATAACTTTACAAATTTTATAAACCCACTGTTTATAAAATTCTATTTATAACTTCACCGTTTATAATTCTAGAAATTTCATTCATTTATGGAATTCATTTACAATTTATTCTAACACTTATAAAAACTCGTTTTATAATTCTAATATTTTAATTTATAAATTAACAATTTATAAATCTTTTATATAAATCAATTTATATTATTCTTTTAAAACATTTTTAAACTTCTTTATAATTTCACCATTTTGATTTATAAAATAATCAAATTTTATAAATCCTATATTTAAACTTTTCACAATAAATTCAAAAATTCCGATTTAACTATTTTATAAAATCGTTAGCATCATATTCTCAAAAAAAATCAGTTTTTAACTATATTTCTCAAAAATCATAATTTTTATAACATTAAAATTATACGTTTATTTATTTAAAATGGATCAATTCCAAACATATAGTATATTTTCAAAAATCACTTTAAAAATCATTTTAAAGTTCCAAAACTTGGCCCAATGATGCTACATACCAAATAGTCAATCACGACAACTACCATATCATATATCGATATGATAATCCATCAAATATCAAAATATCTGAATTCAATTAAATACTGTTGAGGAATCCAGTTGGATCCCTCCAACCTGTTTTCCTGCATCCACAAACATTAGCACAATACCAATTTCGCTCCAGTACGGAATTATCGCGGTATATGGGATTTAAAATATTATCCGCTTAATAGACGGCGCAATAGGGTCTCATCCGCTACGCAAATGCGGGAAATCAATAACTCCAATATATACATATGCCAATATATATATATATATTGCTATTATATATAATACCAATTTCACTGTTTATGAAATATTCGCGGTATATGTTTTTAATAAATAACCTCCGCTTACTAACGGCGCATAATGTCTATTTTAACAATCAATAGATAGCAATCATCATTCAAACATGCATTCAACAATTTTAAATCTAACTATTTAAAATAAAATCGAAACTGATTCGATTGAGTGAGAAGTTCTCACCTTGATTTCAATTTCGTTTTAGCGATTTATTTCGAATAAAATTAAACGGACGTTTAATTTTACCCGAAATTCTCACTAACTCCAAACGACTCCAATCCAATTTCATCGCGTAGTGCTCGTCCATACGATTCCAACGCAACTGGTTTCGCGCGTTTTCGACCTCGTATGAAAAAGATATGAATATTTGAACATTACACAAATTTTTTTATAAACAATTTACAATATAACTCAACTATTTTTAAACCTAGCTCAACTACAGCCACTGGATCCATCTCCTTGCAATCTTGGCCGCACATAACTTCATCTTCCACTCACGTATCCTACAGGACATAGCCGCCGCACCATAGAACCCACCAAGTTGAACTAGGGTTGAATTTAGCAACCCATTCGAGCGACATGAACTCGATCAGGACCTCTCATCTCGAAGAGCATCACCACTACTATGCTCGGCCTCAAGCTCATAGAGCTCGGCCCCCCTTACAGCCTTGAAACACGTGCCAAACTGTAGATGAACGTGAGCTAATTACTCCCACTACGTTGCTCTAAACACGATTAACTCCGTATGAAATCAAAGCTCTCTCTATCCTCTACAACTTCTTAGTTGGTGATTTCGCGTGAATGTTTGTAGATTGGGAGAGATTAAGAGATGAATTCGACAATTTCTGGCCGTTCATATTGATGGTGGCGGCTGCAGTTATTAGGGTTTTAGTTTTATTTTTCTTTTTTGTTTTTTAGAGTGAAGGGGCTATTTATAGGAATTTGAACGAACACTATTCATTCCGGAAATTCCGAACTCCGATTTACGCACCAAAACTGACGTTCCTAGGGTTTACCCCGCGTTCCGGACACAATGGAACAGGTTTCGGAAGCTAATTCGGACATCTGTGCGAGTTATGGCTACAAACGATCGATTTAAATTAAACCGATTTAAACGATTTTCTAGGCGTTTTAATTTGTAACGGACAAACGGTAAATCCAATTGACACGAAATTTAAAACCTTACAATAATATCACATTACGGATCCGATGAAACTGGTTTCGTCGAAATCTGAGACTTTTTGAAAAATGGCTATTTTAACTCGCCAAATTAAAATTAAAAATAATTCGATGCGTTTCGAGCTGCCACGATCAAACGATAACTCCGATTGACACGAAAATTGAAATCCGGTAATAACTAACTATTACGGATCCAATGGAACTGGTTTCGTTCAATTCTGAGACTGTTCAAAAATTGGCTATTTTCACTAGTCGATTTTAAATATTAAAATATTCAATTTTCACAAATTAACTTCTAATTCGATTTTAAAAGTTCTAAAATATCATTCTAACTTCAACATGATAAAATAAAATTTCCCAAATCATTTTCAATCATATTTAACTCTATTTTCAATTATTTCCATAATTTAACATATTAAATTATCGATTTAATTATTCAATTAAATCATAATTATTCAAATAAAAATTTATTTGACTTATAAATTCCACTTATTAATATTTAAAATTAATTAAATATTCAGTTTTAATAAATTAAAATTCTGGGTCGTTACAATCTTCCCCCCTTAAAAGAATTTCGTCCTCGAAATTAACAAGTAAGAAAAGTTATAGAATTTATTAACTTTCCAAAAAATTCGTAGTTAACTTCTTACAAAAACTTACTAAGTTTTCAAATCATACTTAGTTATCTTTTTCTAAAACAACTACTATTGTTTAACTTTCAATTCTAAAATCAATGTTATAGTTTTCAAAAAAAAAATTCCAATTTTCTCAAATTTTTTCTAACGCCTTAAATTTCCGGAAAAATTCGCCATAGTCTCCTTTGCGCGGCTCGATCCGAAAAAAAAATGACAATATATATATCACAAATATACATCTCATCAAGTAATGAGGCATCCCGAAGGGAAAAAATGTAAAAGTACGATATTTAATCCGAGATATGTACCTTATATTTTTATTAGCGAGCATATATGGCTAATATAGCACGAAAGCGAGCTCCAAATGCGAAGCAAACGCGATCCGCACCTACTAAACACTCAACAAACAACATGAGAACTTGTATGTAGACAATAGTATCAATATACAACATATAGCAACATAATAACTATACATGCCAACATAGCAAATGAAACTAAAGCAATATATTCAACCATCAACCAATTATCATCCAACAAATTCATAACCAATATATACTCATTCATATTCTCGTTAATATTAAATGAAATAGGTTTTCAATTTAATCATATTTGATTTATTAACAGTGGATGTTTTTTCTAACATTCATTTTCAATTAGTTTATATTCACTAATTCATATTCAAGTTAGTTCACTTCCAATTCAAATTCAATTTTATTTAAGATTCATTCAACTTCCAATTGGGTTTCAATTACTTTAACTTCCAATTTCATTAATACTTAATGAATTATATATAATCAACTAACAATCATATAACAACCAATGTTTATAAATTGCAACAAAATTCCTTTGCTTATATTCATTCAATTTGGTTTAACACCATCACTTTCAATTGGTTTAATTAAATTGGTTTTCATTCAATTATTCAACTTCTAATAACATTAAATTTTAATGAATTAACACCTACATTCATTACTTCATATCAACTTAATTCACATTCAATTGATTAACATTTAATCCATTAATTCAATTCAATTACAAAAGTTGAATTTCATTTATATAACTCAAGTTCACATTTATCACTTAACTTTATTAATTTAGTTTGATACCAAAATCAACTTCATTCAACATCTCTTAAGCTATACTTCATTTGCAAACATCACTTGTTTTTACTTAACTTAAATTCCAACTTATAAATCAATTAAGATTCCAATTCTAAAGTAAATTTCCATTTAACTTTAAATTCATTTTTTTATTTCAACTCATATTCATAAATATATTCATATAGTTTCACTTCTTATATATATATAAGTTTATTTCACAATTGTAAGTCACTTTAATTATAATTCAATTCTTATAATTCTTTTTTGCTTACACAATTTTTTTTTTTAAGATTATTCAAACAACTAAACAATCAACTTATATACACTTTAATAATTCTGAAAAATTATTTCTTCATATATAAAATATAATCAAGGTAAAATTATTTCATTTACCCAATTTAAAATCAATATCGTGCCGAATTGTTCTATTCAAGTGTTTAAAAACCCCTTCGACATAGTTTTGCAGACCGTGCTGACGAAGGTTCATATGCCACTCAATAAACCAATCATCACAATATAAAACAATTTCATATTCACTAACAAATACGCTCTCATATCTATTATTACACTCAAACTCATTCTAGAGCACTCCTGACTCTATCTCTAATGAGTAATACCCAACAGAACCATGGTTGTCGCTTAACCATCTGCTCTGATACCAAATGTAACGTCCCGGAGGTAGCGGTCACAACCTGTAGGCTTTTCAACCATCCCAGCCCCACCGTGGCTTACACTGATATCCCAAACTTGCTTTTACGGCCAGCCTCTCGACTGTCTCAGGTTACACCTAACCAACCCCGTAAAGAGGACGTGTGGGGGTAAGAGTCTCCCATTCGCCACCAAACCGCGAAGCGAGAACCCCCCATCACATATCACCTAGCATAAGCAAGACTGGTGTGAGAACTCAAAACAGTTTATTTATCTTTAAAAATCAAATAGAGGAATATTTTTAAATTCAATTCGCAATGCTTTTAAAAATGAGACTACCATAAGGCCTCCCGCACACACACACAATGCAAACGCAGAATCGGAGGAGATTTCTCCTTATGATAGTCAAAGATGCTTGATACGCATTTAAAAGAACATTTTATATTATTACTAGTGCATAGTGTAGAGAAATATTTCGAAAGTAGAATATAAATCTTAGCCAGCATAGACATTCCGAACTATGCCTACTATAGCTACCATCCAAACAGTGGTGACCACCATAAGTGAATGGCAGGTTCTACAACTAATACCATAAAAGTTTCGTATTGGGAATTGGATTTCCAACGAACGATTAGGCCAAGGAACTTCCCATTGCCACAAGAGAATGCCTCTGGATGGACATCCCCGAGAACCAAACCGGATCTCTACCAACACAAGGCCGGGTTACCCCTAACTGAGTAACAACTGACTGAATATGCCATCCCCCGGTCCTTTGGGACCTTTCACCGAGCGCTCGCAATCAATTCACACAATCATAAAGTGTTTTCAACATGACTAAGCATCAGGGCTCCATACCATGATACCACCATTTTCCAGAAGGAAATGCACATATCCTAAAGGGCGCTACCCCTCATAACCTTGCCGCATCTTTCCTGTTTTGACCATTCACGAGGTGTGAGGCTCGACGAAGTCACGTCCACAAAAACATACTTTATACAAAAGCCATGCTTTGGGTCAACAAATGATCATAGAAATGATCATCAGGATAGACGATTAAATAAACGATCCTATCACAAATAATCAACACAATGATCATTTACAGCAACACTCAGCATGTCACATTACCAAATTGGGAATATATCGCTGATAACCTTCAACTACATAACCTCTGAGCTCGTACGTCTCAGAGAAGGGTGTTAAGCTAAAAGAATAAATTCTCCTCCACCAACAGAAATATATTTGAAAGAAATCGGCTTTATATCTCAATTTGTAATGTCAGACATACAATCCATAAAAGTCTGTTCCGGGCTCGAACAAAACGGAAGGCACTTACAAAGAAGTCCTTGCAATCCGGATATCCACAATCCTGATCGGATTTCCCATCACATATGGAGAACTCAATACCGGAGCAACTCGGTGCAGAGTCAATCGACAGGTCATCCTATCGCTCTCGCAAATACCGGGTCTTCAACACCGATCTTCAAATGCAATTCATAACGACGTATCACATATTCGGAATGGGTTATACGACCCTATGGTCCTTTCCCGGTTAACCCGAATAGTGAGCGCTTATTCAAAAATAAGTGTGGCATTCAAATTCAAACAAATCACATCAATTACCCATTCAAAGGGAAATATTGATAGTCGGTTATTGAACTATCAATGGATATGCACACATCACCAGTTTCCAAATAATTTTCCAAATTATTTAGCTTCCGAAATATCTTTACAAGATATATAATTTTCACACTTCAAAATAAATCAATATTTATTTTTTCAACAAATTCCACTTTCTATTCATAAATTCCATAGTGAATTTATATTTCACAATATCTATGAATATATGATTTCAATTATTCATTTCAATTTATCTTCAAAAAGATAAATTCTCTAATATTCACTTTATATTGGAAAAACATTTCCATACTTATTTAATAAGTAATTCACGAATTTTATTTATTTTCAATACTTAGAAAATATTCAATATACTTAAATCGAGATTAAGTATATATTTCATAGAAATCATTCTCTTAACCATATTTATTTGGGCCAAAACGAATGTTGCGTAAAACATCGTTACAACGTCCCAAAATCACTAGTATAGGGATTCGAAATTAAAATAGATATATAAATCCCAATTCTATACAAAACATTTCCTTTCGGAAACCATTTACTATAACAACAGTGTTATAGTCCACCATTTCCTTCTATTTCTCGAAAACGTCTATTTCAACAATCAATGTTGAAATCTATGGTTTCGAATCTCAATCCAATTGAAACATCGTTAACTTGTTTTTAATTCTATTTAAAACACCACATTCAAACATTTTCTTTAACATATTATTCACTATTCAAAAACGTGAATATACTACGTTAACAACTTTCATCACTTCTATTCATTTTATTTTAAAGGATCATTCACAGTCAAAAATGTGAATATAACTCCATTAATAGGTTTCAACAATTTACTTATCAAAATAAGTTGTTTGCGAATTTATAAAACAACGTTTATAAATTCCTTTATTAACCTATTCCAGTTTATAACTCAATTATAAACTAAAAGTCCATATTATAAGTTAAATGCTTATAAAACGATTATTTTACAAAATCATTCTTTTAAACTTCATAATTATAAATCTTATAACTTATAAGATTCAATTGTTTATCCAAAACCATTATTTTAATAACTTTACAAATTTTATAAACCCACTGTTTATAAAATTCTATTTATAACTTCACCGTTTATAATTCTAGAAATTTCATTCATTTATGGAATTCATTTACAATTTATTCTAACACTTATAAAAACTCGTTTTATAATTCTAATATTTTAATTTATAAATTAACAATTTATAAATCTTTTATATAAATCAATTTATATTATTCTTTTAAAACATCTTTAAACTTCTTTATAATTTCACCATTTTGATTTATAAAATAATCAAATTTTATAAATCCTATATTTAAACTTTTCATAATAAATTCAAAAATTCCGATTTAACTATTTTATAAAATCATTAGCATCATATTCTCAAAAAAATCAGTTTTTAACTATATTTCTCAAAAATCATAATTTTTATAACATTAAAATTATACGTTTATTTATTTAAAATGGATCAATTCCAAACATATAGTATATTTTCAAAAATCACTTTAAAAATCATTTTAAAGTTCCAAAACTTGGCCCAATGATGCTACATACCAAATAGTCAATCACGACAACTACGATATCATATATCGATATGATAATCCATCAAATATCAAAATATCTGAATTCAATTAAATACTGTTGAGGAATCCAGTTGGATCCCTCCAACCTGTTTTCTTGCATCCACAAACATTAGCACAATACCAATTCCGCTCCAGTACGGAATTATCGCGGTATATGGGATTTAAAATATTATCCGCTTAATAGACGGCGCAATAGGGTCTCATCCGCTACGCAAATGCGGGAAATCAATAACTCCAATATATACATATGCCAATATATATATATTGCTATTATATATAATACCAATTTCACTGTTTATGAAATATTCGCGGTATATGTTTTTAATAAATAACCTCCGCTTACTAACGGCGCATAATGTCTATTTTAACAATCAATAGATAGCAATCATCATTCAAACATGCATTCAACAATTTTAAATCTAACTATTTAAAATAAAATCGAAACTGATTCGATTGAGTGAGAAGTTCTCACCTTGATTTCAATTTCGTTTTAGCGATTTATTTCGAATAAAATTAAACGGACGTTTAATTTTACCCGAAATTCTCACTAACTCCAAATGACTCCAATCCAATTTCATCACGTAGTGCTCGTCCATACGATTCCAACACAACTGGTTTGGCGCGTTTTCTACCTCGTATGAAAAAGATATGAATATTTGAACATTACACAAATTTTTTTATAAACAATTTACAATATAACTCAACTATTTTTAAACCTAGCTCAACTACAGCCACTGGATCCATCTCCTTGCAATCTTGGCCGCACATAACTTCATCTTCCACTCACGTATCCTACAGGACATAGCCGCCGCACCATAGAACCCACCAAGTTGAACTAGGGTTAAATTTAGCAACCTATTCGAGCGACATGAACTCGATCAGGACCTCTCATCTCGAAAAGCATCACCACTACTATGCTCGGCCTCAAGCTCATAGAGCTCGGCCCCCCTTACAGCCTTGAAATGCGTGCCAAACTGTAGATGAACGCGAGCTAATTACTCCCACTACGTTGCTCTAAACACGATCAACTCCGTATGAAATCAAAGCTCTCTCTATCCTCTACAACTTCTTAGTTGGTGATTTCGCGTGAATGTTTGTAGATTGGGAGAGATTAAGAGATGAACTCGACAATTTCTGGCCGTTCATATTGATGGTGGCGGCTGCAGCTATTAGGGTTTTAGTTTTATTTTTCTTTTTTTTTTAGAGTGAAGGGGCTATTTATAGGAATTTGAACGAACACTATTCATTCCGGAAATTCCGAACTCCGATTTACGCGTCGAAACTGACGTTCCTAGGGTTTACCCCGCGTTCCGGACACAATGGAACAGGTTTCGGAAGCTAATTCGGACATCTGTGCGAGTTATGGCTACAACCGATCGATTTAAATTAAACCGATTTAAACGATTTTCTAGGCGTTTTAATTTGTAACGGACAAACGGTAAATCCAATTGACACGAAATTTAAAAACTTACAATAATATCACAATACGGATCCGATGAAACTTGTTTCGTCGAAATCCGAGACTTTTTGAAAAATGGCTATTTTAACTCGCCAAATTAAAATTAAAAATAATTCGATGCGTTTCGAGCTGCCACGATCAAACGATAACTCCGATTGACATGAAAATTGAAATCCGGTAATAACTAACTATTACGGATCCAATGGAACTGGTTTCGTTCAATTCTGAGACTGTTCAAAAATTGGCTATTTTCACTAGTCGATTTTAAATATTAAAATATTCAATTTTCACAAATTAACTTCTACTTCGATTTTAAAAGTTCAAAAATATCATTCTAACTTCAACATGATAAAATAAAATTTCCCAAATCATTTTCAATCATATTTAACTCTATTTTCAATTATTTCCATAATTTAACATATTAAATTATCGATTTAATTATTCAATTAAATCATAATTATTCAAATAAAAATTTATTTGACTTATAAATTCCACTTATTAATATTTAAAATTAATTAAATATTCAATTTTAATAAATTAAAATTCTGGGTCGTTACAGAAAGTCAGTGCACTGCACACTGTACAGTAAGAAGTGGCAGTTTCTCTGGTTGAGGAGGAAGGAGCTATTGATGGAGGTTGAACAGAAGCAAGGCAGAGCACTGTAGAGCGGGGAATTATGTGCACAGAGGTGTGAAGCAGAAATGAGGGAGTTGCAGACAGAGAAAGCAATTGAAGTAGTATATGCAATGTTTTTGTAAACTTGTAAAAAAATGTAATGCCAATTGCAAAGGAAATAAAATGTTTTTGTTTTTTTTTGTTTTGTGTATGTTTTTTTATATGCAAATGCAAATAAAACTAGAAAACAAGCACGCAAACACAAATTACACAACAAACATTTTTTTTTAAATGCAAACAAACACACAAAATTAAACACAAAAAAATGAAACAAAAATAATTCGAAGAATAGAAAATTAAAAATCAAAGACAATTCCCCGACAACGGCGCCAAAAACTTGTTCGTCGACGGAAATTCTATCGGATTAGAAAACCGTCGAACGAATTTAGAAATAAAATTTATACCGCAAGCGCACGGTGTACGAATGTAGCACGCGGCGAAAACGGGTCGATCCACAAGGAAATGATGATTTTTAAAATTCTATTCAATCAAATTATACCAAAGTCGAAGAGGATTTGTTAACTAGAAATTATGAGGCTAACACTAGAAAATGTGATTCAAGAATTATTAAACTAAAGAACAATTTAGAGGCAAATCCACTCTCAAATTTTTGTAAATCAACAAACACATAATTTATGATCTCTAACTTTGATATTAAGTGAAATAATCATTTCATTTATCATAAGTATGGTTTGTTTTTGTTATTAGTTAACATAACTCAAACCATCAAACTATAATACAACAATTATACCACTTACAAATCTCATGAAAAAGAAGCCAAAGCAAAAACTATTTTAAGTATGATCTATTTACTATTGTAACTAGTAACATAGATCATCAAATTTCATTTTTACATTCATTTCATAATCAAAAATTAGTTAGCGAATGTTGATGTAAATTGTGTTTATGTTGAGTAAGAATAGCTCATTTGCATAAGCAATATAAGCTATCAAACCCGCTTGTATAAACTTACATCAAAATTCACATTCATGAAGCATAAAGAAAGAGATCATACATCATAAAAATGTTGAAATTACATAAAGTTAGAGAGCTTCATCACCCCTAAATTTAAGGGGTTTAGCTACTCATTTGTGGCATTGAAGCAACACAAACAAATTTCAACATTAAAAAGAAAAGAGAATAGAAAATAAGCAAAGAAAGCAAAAGAGATTAGCTACTTACTACTTGCATAAATGGAAATCTAAGCTATGAACATAAAGGAAAAGAGAGCATAGAAATAAAACATTAATAATAAAACAAAGAAAAGCATGTAGAAAAGAGAGAAGAAAGAGGCTTGGAAGCCATTTTTATTTCATAGAACATTGAGCTTACACTTTGATTTCTTAATTTCCTAAGTAAAATGAAAGAGTAGATGATAGCTTCATATACATAAGAGGGCTATATATACATGTATAAAACCCTAATTCTATTTTTAGGGGGCTACCAAAAATGCCCTTTAGGAAGTGTAGCCAACAAGTAACCATTAACCACTAATTAATCCATCATTTGTTTTGCATGAAGCTTTAACCTCCACTTAGTTGTCCATTAGCTCCAAATTATACTTTTAGGTAAGTGGGTGGGGTCCTCCATGTTCATGGCTTGAATTATTTCCCTCTTCTTTCCTTTGTATTCATTTGTGCATGCATATATCTTCATATAAGCCTCTTCCATATGCATCCAAATTCCTATAAAAATTGTTAAAAAATGTCCAAGTAAAAATTCTTATATTGACACATGCACAAAATGACCGTTTTGCCCCTGAATGAAGAGGAAAATATGATGGTTGGAAATAATTGAATTTTGGTTTTAAACATGTTAAAATGCCCAAATATGATGATTATTTAAGTAAAAAGAGATAAAATATGGATGTAAATATATGCACAATTACGTGCATATCATGGAACATTGGGCTGAAACCCAAACTCAAACCCAAAGTGAAAAAGGTCAAATGTTTAGCTAGCTCCAAACATATCAAAGTTTATACTTAGAAAGATCGCAAACGGCATTTTGAACTCAATAGAAGTGGTCTCGAGTCCTAATTCGACTGTTTGCAAAAAGTAGCTTTTCGGACTAAAATCCGACGAACGATGAAATATTTAAATAAAATATTCAAATATACAATCGATAAATATGCGGGTTGTACAGACATCATCACCATCGTGCCCAACGGAATGGGTCATGCCCTCTTCAGTACGCTTTGCACTCTTTGTATTGGAAAATTCATTCTCAGTTCCCTCATCAGCTTCTCCAGTGGCCTTCCCAGAACGTTGAGGAAATTACTCTTCTTCGATAACTGGCGGAAGTTTAGATTTGCCAGACAATCCCGCATCGTCAACGGAACTTGAGCTTTTCAACTAAGGAAGCTTCTACAGTAGGTTCCTTCGGTGCAGACTCCTTTACGGAGGCTGGGGCATCTGGCACTTCTGCCTGAGAACTGGGGGCATCACGGGGCTGAATGGTTCGAGAAGAGTGTAAAAGTCCGAATTGGTGCAAAAACTCATCCTTCAGTAAGAACTTAATACTTCTCTCATCAACAGCTATGGCATTCAACCTTTCGAAAGTTGGTTTGTAACTAGAGTCTTTTGACAGAGGAGGAAGTGCTGCAAAAGTAAAGAATGAAGTTAGCACTTGACAACTTGAATTTTGAAAGGCTCGGAAATGAAGAAAACAGAGATAAGTAGTCTTACTTCCTACTCTCCAGATGTCGTAGAATCCTGGGGTGCAGCGAACAAAGAAAAACTGAATAAAAAACCCATGAGCACTCTCGGAAAGATCTGTATTCAGTTTATGGTTTCTCGCACTCCTTACAAGAGTGATGGAAGGGTGATCTTTGTTCCTCCCGAATGAACATAAGTAACAGATCTCCTCGAAGCTTGGGAGACGGTTAAGCGTCCTCCTGAACAGTACGCACAACCCCATCAAAATGGTGTAGCCGTTAGAGTGCAGCTGGAATGGAGAGATGGTTAATCAAAGAAGTAGTATTCTAAGAAAATTGTTGAAGGGGGGAATAGCTCCGTTCAGACACATTTGGCGGTTGACTGCAACGAAGCTAGGAGGTGGCCTATCGACAGTCTCATTTACCCCTGGAAGTAGAGCATCCGCTTCCGCAATGCTGAATTGAGTACATAACTGGCTGAAAGCTCGTTGGGTCAATGAAGTTGTAACTCTTTTCGGAGGATTCTCTAAAGGATCAGCTATTGGAAGGACCTCTTCAGTCCGCTCTACTATCTCTTCTTGCATTTGTTGAGAAGTCATTCTACACAAGGAACTGGATATTCAAATATAAAGGTGCACGTTTCCTAAATGTGTGAAGTGTTGTGCAAAACTAATAAAATGACAAGCAAATATAACTGGAATTAAAATAGTTGACATTTGTAAATTATAAAGTGTCAGGCCTTGTTATTTAAGTCCAAGTTAAGTGTTAATGCAAATAGAACAGATTTAGTTGATTAATTTAGCTTTGCTTTAATACTTCACTTGAACTTGTTAATTCACAGCACTTCGTTCACATAATTCCTTTAAGTTGATTATTCTTTATCGACTAATCTGTCATTTGATATGTGCAGTCAGTGACAGTATATTCGCCCTAGTTTTCAGCAAATGTTGTATTTAACAAGTTGTTAGCTTAAAAGTTAAAACAATCTATGGAAAAGTGCAACAAGTTGAAGCAGTTCATTCTGGCAGTTCAAGTTAGAAATTCAATCAAGTTCTGTCAAATTCTACAAGTGTTCAAGTCCTATTCATTCCTCTAGTCGCAGGAACAATTTAAGTTAGCTCGGGACTCTTTAAGTCGTCCAGATCATGCCCAAACGACTTAAAATAGGCCGAGCTTCCCTAAGTCGTTATGTTTGAAATTCATGTGCTATTCTAGCAATTTAAGTCGCGATGTAGTTAAGTCGCATGTCATCTAGGTCGCAGTCCCTTATGTCGCTCAGAACTTGGATGTTAAGTCGTTGAGCCGTTAGGTCGTGCGATTCATGTCCAAACTACTAAGTCGTAAGTCGTACGAAGCTCCTAAACCGGGTATTTCCTAACTCTCATTAACCTGCTAGCTCTTCTTCATTCAACAACTGCCTAATTCACAAGCCCGATAAACCATTATCATCTCCACAATAGAATCCATCATCCTTCCACACCGCCAAATCACCCAAAACCGATTCAAATCACCTCAGATCCATCATGGATCCAATACGCTGCTGTGTTCTCGAGAATTACAACGGTGACGCGTCCAAAGACGACCATAAATCGATTGTAACATGATTCGTGGTAAAACGCAGCACATGGAATTGGGTTAGGGTCAAAAAATGGGGGATACGCGATTTGGCGATGGACGTGGTTGGATATTGATCGAATTCACTTACGTAATGTGATGATGAAGATGATCAATAGCTGATTAATTTGAATTCGTCTTCGAGAGCTCGGAAATTTCTCAATGGCAAGTTAGAATGTTAGAGCAGATGAAGTGAAGAAGGAACGACATAAGCTACTTATATACCGAGGCAGTGGAACTCGAATTGGCACGAGCGACATAATTCTCTCATAAGCCGCTCATGACCTAGTAACTCAGAATGGCACGAGTTAAAAGATATCGAAGCACACGACCTTGTCCCTAGGCGTATACTTCGAGGGGCAAGTGTTAACTCCTCTCTTACTGACGACCCAGCGACCTAAGGTATATGGTGATTCAACAGGTTAGCGACCTAAGGAACAAAGCGACACAACATAGCACGACTCAACAGTTGAAGGAAGCTCGCAACCTAACGACCTAAAGGCATAAGCAACAGAATGACCTACAGCCGGGCATGACCTAGCGACTTAAAGCAGAGTGCGGCTCAAACGGGTTAACTACCTAACGAGTTAGGAGGAAAACGACCTAATGAGTTAAGAGGAAAACGACCTAACGAGTTAAGAGGAAAACGACCTAACGAGTTAAGAGGAAAGTGACAAAAAGACCTAACAAGCTCAAGGGAAAAACCGCATGCATACCATCTCTTCCATTAGGTTGCTCGCGACCTAAGCAAGCCGAGTTAACTCCTGCATTACAATTATTAAGTCGCTCGAAGCATGTATCTCGCCCAGTATGGCTCCACTAAGTCGTTAGCGACTTATGATACCTCCGGATCACTCTTATGTCGCAACTCTTTAGGTCCCTCATGACCTATGACAGGGCCGACCTAAACCCAGCCTTTCCTATAAATACCTCACCTGCTCCACACTTTAAGGGGGATTTTCCTGAAAAGCCGAGACTTTGCCACTTTGAAATTCAAGCAACTCATTCTCCAAGTCCTACAACATCATAACAAATTCATAGATTAATTCCAGAATCGATCAAACTTCTTTACCGATTTGATTCCACTTTGGAAGCTCAAGTCTTTGAAGTTTTTTGTACTTGAAGTTTAGTTGTAACAAAGTGTACTCAAAGGTCATAATAAAAGATTTAAAGTGGATGTAGGCTTGACTTTCAGCCGAACCACTATAAAAATTGTTGTCTCTTTACTATTTTCTGATATTCTCTGCTTATTTCTAGTTCCCGTACAAACGGGTGGTGCTTTCACTATATCATAACTCACATCGGGGTGTTAGCTTATTTTTATCGTTAACAAAGTCGCTCTATTAAAACACACCCTTCATGTCCCCATACATCTTAATGCCATCTCGGTGAATAGTCATTCGAGAATAGTGTGCTTCTTCTAGAATAGCTCTCATCATATAACTAGTGCGGGGGACACAAAGTCTTCCATCTCTCCTTAGGCACCTTCTACTATCAATGGAATAGTGTTAGAGATTTCTAGAGACTCCTCCTCTACTAATTTTATCTAGAATATCCATAAGCTATGAATCCTCTCGTTGCCTTGAGCCAATGTGATCTATGAGGGTAGGTTTAACCTCAAGTGCTACAAAAAATTCAGGGGTAATGTCCGTGGAGGGCTTAAAATTAAACGTGGAAATAAACTCTAGGCTTTTCCACTCCACGAACATTGGACTAAGGGTTGCTTTCTTCCTACTTAACGCATATGTGGCCACGTTTCCTTTACCTGAGGTGCTAGCTATCTCAAAATCGTATGATGCTAGAAACTCCATCCAACGCTGCTGCCTCAAGTTTAAATCCTTTTGTGAGAATAGGTACTTCAATGATTTAAGGTTAGTGAAAAGCTCAAACCTTTCACCTAGAAAGTAATGTCTCTAAGATTTGAGCGTGTAAACAATATTAGCTAACTCCAAATCATGGGTAGGGTAAATTCTCTCATGATTTCTCAACTGTCTACTTCCATAGCATACTACCTCTCCATCTTGCATCAATACTGCAACCAAGGCCCGTTCCACATGCATCAGTGTAAACTGTAAAAACGCTTAGCTCCATCGGGTTAAACTAACACTGGTGCACTAGTAAGGGTTCTTTTTAGCATCAGGAAGGAATCCTCACAATCCACGTCCCACACGAATACCGCATTCTTCTTAGTGAGGCGAGTAAGCGGTGCTAAAATCTTAGCGAAATCTCTAATAACTTCCTAAAATAACCAGCCAAACTTAGGAAGCATATAACTTCGATAGCATTCTTGGGGGCCTTCTAATCTTATACTGCTACTACCTTAGCGGGATCAATAGCTAGACCCTCTCTTGAGACTACATGCCCCAAGAAATGCACCACCTTACGCCAAATGTGACACTTCGAGAATTTTTCTTTCAACAGATGAACACGAAGTGTACGAAATACCTCCTCAAGATGAATAACATGCTCTTCTATACACTTGAAAAACACCAAAATATCGTTCACAAATACTACAACGAACTTATTTAGGACATCTCGAAAAACACGGCTCATCAAGTCTACGAAATAGGCTGTGTAACGATCCAATTTTTAGACGCCCGAAAATCGACATCAATACGTCCACTGTATCAAATGTCGAACAAATCGAATGCCCAAAAACCGAACCGTTAGTGTTAAATAAGAAGAAGATAGAAGAAGAGAAAGAAAATAATATCAGAATCTCACATTCGCAGCGGAACATATATAGTAGATAAATGAATAATCTTTAAACAAAAGAACTATATTAGTTTATACGTTACATCATCAGAGTATTATAACAACAAAACACGACACTGGTCATTTATGACAACTTGACTAAATGGAAACTGAATTTGCAGCAACCCCAACGCAGCGGATAATACATACTATAAGTGATACGTCTCGCCATATAGCTTGCCTCTTGATCACCACAACATACTTTCCTGACTTCACCCCTGAATAACTGATATTCTGACTCTAGGCTGCCCGTGTGGAAAATTATAGGCACCCAGAGTTTAGAAAGGGAAACAATAAACTCCGGGTCAGTCATGGGACTGGTGTGAGATCTTAAAATAGTAATTTGCACAAAAGGAAATAAAAAAATCCGCTATGCCTTTTGGAAAATGAAACTACCATAAGACCTCCCGGCACACACACACAATGCAAACGCACATTTGGAGGAGATTTCTCCTTATGATAGTCAAACAGGCTTGATACACAAAAATCCTTTTTGATATTATTATTTGTGCATAGTGCAGAAAACATTTCAAAAGTATAATATAACTCTTAGCCAGCATAGTTACCATTGTATTATGCCTACTATAGCTACCATTTAAGAGTGGCAAGTTATACAATTGCATTCGTAAAGGGATCGTATTGGGTGATTGGATTTCCAACAAATGGTCAAGGCTAAGGAACTTTCTTTTCGAAAGGGTACGCTTCAGGAGGGAAGCCCCAAGAACCTAACCGGATCTCTGCCAACACAAGGTCAGATTACCTCTGTATCTAGTTAACTAACTGTCACAAGTATGCCATCCCCTCATCTAGACCGACCTTTACCGAGGCGCCTTAACAACCAACAACCACATAAGTAAATAATCTGGGCTCCATACCAGAATACCACTTTTTTATCCACACAAGTTAAATATCTGGGCTCCATACCAGATACCACTTTTTATCCAGAAGAAAATTCACATACCCTGAGGGGGGCGACCCCCATAATCTTGCCGCATCCTTCCTCTTTCAACCATTTTCCGGGTGTGAGGTCCGCGAAGTCTCGTCCACAAAGCTACACTTTTCACAAAAGCCAAGCTTCGATCAACAAATGGTCAACATTTAGCATGCCACATTACCAAATTGGGAATATATCACTAGTAAATATCAACTACATAACCTCTGAGCTCGTACGTCTCAGAGAAGGGTGTTAGGCTAAGATAATAAATTCTCTACCACCAACATAAATGTATTTGATAGAAACCAGCTTTACTTCTCAAAGTGTAACATCAGACACACATCCATACAAGTCCATCCTGGGTCTGAAAGGAACCGAAGGAACTTCCTCCAATTAAGGAAAGAAGCCATTGCAAATTCGGATATACAAAATCCCGACTGGACTCCCCATGACATATGGAGATCTCTATACTAGAGCAACTCAGTGCAATGACAATCGACACTTAATCCTTTCGTTCTCGAAAATAGCCGGTCTTCAACACCGTCTTCACTTGCAATCCAATTCGTCGTATCATTTATTCGGAATGGGTTTTATGACATAAAGTCCTCTCCCAGCTTAACCGAATAATGAGCGCTTATTTTGAAAAAAAATTCAAGTGTCGTCTTAAAGGCCAATATTGATAGTCAGTTATTCAACAACAACCATCAAATTTAAATAATTTCCCCAAATTATTTATTTCAAAATATCTTCACAAGATATAAATTTTCTACACTTCAACCCCTTTTGAAAACAACTTTCAAATCACTTTCCTTTTTTGGAATAAATTTCCAAATATTATTTATTTCTACTGAAAATTTTGTCGAGTCCGAATACTTTAAAATAATTTAAATCACTTACGCAAAAAAATATACTTGGAAACACTTAAAATAAAACTACTTTAAACACTTTATTTAAAATATTAGTTATGAAATTTTTATACTAATATTTCATATTACACTTAAGCCCAAAGCAAATTTTAAAAATAAAATTATTAGATAGAGTATAATTTTTAAATGACCAATGACCAACTTCTAAATCAAATACTAGCTAAGTCTTTAAAATAATCGCTTCTATAATTAACTTAACAAATATTTACTTTAAAGATTTAAAAACAATTTAAGAAAATAATTTCTCCAACAAAATTCTTTTTAAAACCAACTCTAGAACTTTTAATTTATATTTGAAAGATACTTTGAAAACATACTCGGCTTTCCAGGGAAATTACACTTTCTATTTCAAAATAATCCATTTAAATCAATTAATAAATCCTTCTCGATTTATTTCAATTTATAACCCGAATTCGTAAATTTCCTTTCCAAACTTTTTAGAAATAAACCAATATTTATTTTTGACACAAATTACCCATCCCTTTATAAATTCCTATTGTGAATTTACATTTTCAAATATCCACTGATACAGAATTTTCAAATCGATTTCCAAAATTTTGCTTTCAAACACTAAATCAATTTCCAAATCGAATTCCCAAAAATTTACATTCAAACACCAAATCAGTTTCCAAATTAATTTCCAAATTTTACTTCATTTAAAAATTACCCCTTTTACTGATCCAAATTTATTTCGAAAACCCATTAATCCAATATTCACACTTTTATTTAGAATTTAAAATCTGAATTAAAATAAATTCTTTAACTTTTAAACAATACTACTCAAAATCCATCCATTTTCATTTATTAAAATCTTTTTTTTCTATACTTGGAATTTATTCGATAGAAGTTCAAAAATTAACTTTTATACTTTAATTCCTTCATTTAAATTTATCCCATTCTCTAAAATTAATTTACTTAAAATCTTGTACTTTAACTTTCGAAAATCCAATTATATATTTCCGGTATCCTACGATACCAAAAATATATTCGGCAAAACCATACTTCAATGATTTCAATCACCAATATAATCATTCACAGATTATCAATAAATCACAACACAACATACGAAATAAATTCAACAATTTGAGGAATCCAGTTGGATCCCTCCAACCTGTTTCTCTGCATCCACAGATGTTAGCACAATATAAAATACCAATTCCACTTCGAGGTGGAATATAACGGTATATGGGATTATATCATCTCATCCGCTATTTTGCGGCAGATAGGGTCTCATTTGCTATATAATGCGGGAAATCAATCACTCCAATATATATATATATATATATATATATATATATATATATATATATATATATATATAATCACCCAACAGATAAATTATCAAATTCACCCAAACACATCGAATAATTTAAATTTAATTATTTAAATTGAATGTCAAACCAATTTGAGTGAGAAGATCTCACCTTTGACTACGCATGCAACCTATTTCCAATTCGGCTTGATCCTCCACGATTTTAAACCTTGCAAACAATAATATGATTTATTACTATTTGAATTTACCAAACAATTAATCAATAAATTTTAATTACAAACTAATGATTTAATTAATTAATTATTTGATTTAAAACCAAATATCCTTTAATAAATTATTTTCAGTGGTTAAAATAATTAAATAGGTTAATAAAACAGATTTATCACCAAACCGTAATTTTTAAAAATAAATTAGCAAATAAAAAATGTAAATGTATATTTATTTTATTTTTGTTGAAATTATATATATATACACACTTATAAGAAATAATCTATAGAGATAAAAATCAATTTTTTATATAATTTCCCAAAGTCCCGTATACATTTTTTTTCGGCTTTGCTGTATAAATATGTATATATAAATAGATTTATAAATATAAGAAATAAATTATTTTTAACAACTTACCGTATAATACTTATTTTTTCTATCTGTACAATTTCTTTTTTCTCTCAGTAAATAACAATAATAAATTTTTACTTTACTGTATAAAAACAAATTTCCATATATACATATATATATATATAAATATATATTTACACATATATAAATTAATTTTAAATCGAATAAAGTAAAAAATAAGGTTTACCTCATTGCTCCTGATCGAACGCTCACGCTACTCGCCTACAAACGATCGCCGCCATCACCCAGTATCGTGAATTCTGACGCCATCACTGGACTTGCCAACTCGTGAGCATGCGCCGCCGCTGCCTCTTTGTGCTCGCGACATCCACCAACAATCTGCTGCTCGACGCGTGTGACGACGAACCCCAAACTCCCGGCTCGAGTTCGAGCGACGATCGCTGCCTTGCGCCACTACGTTGCCGCGCCATTTCGTGCATCCGAGCTCATCTATGCAACCTCGCCGTGTTCGTGCCTTGCTGCTTCGATCTCGAACTCCCCTTTGTTGGCGATTTCGATCTAAAGAATAGCCCTCCCTCTTAATCAATATCAAACGAACGCGATTATATTATGATTTGGGTTTTCGATTTTTTTTCCAATCGCCATTTTTTTATTTTGAAAAGGATTCAATCGATTCAATTTTTTTTACAGAGAGCAGCCATGATTTCTTTTGAAGCTCTGTGTTTTTAATTTGAATGAAGATGGTTTTATTTTCTCTTTTTATTTGATGTTTTACGTTTTTTTGAAACTAACGCGTGTAAAAATTAAACAGGGGAACAAGACAAGTGTTTGAGATTGCAATATGTGATATGCAAGAGTTTTCAAAAATATTTTTTTATATTTAAAATTTTAAATTCAAATTTAAATCGTCCTGAATTACACAACTTAAAATCTCGACCTCCAATCGAGGCGTGTCGCTAGGCGTTTATAATGCTAAACCCTTATTCCGAACGCAATGGAAAAGGTTTCGAGTCCAAATTTGATCGTATGGAGAAGATAGCTTTTTGGACCCAACTATTAAATTAAAATTCGATATAAATTATCAATGCGTTTATTAACTGTACGATCACACGATCACTCCAAACACTACGAAATTGAGATTCGATAATAGTACAATATTACGGATCCAATGGAACTGGTTTCCTCGAACTCCGAGACCGTGCCTCGAAAGGCTATTTTTAAATATCAATTTAAATGATATAAATTCAAAACTGGGCAAAACACTTCCAAATTAAATTCTAAAGCTTCCATCATCTTTAGTATTATAAATATAAATTTTCCAAGCCTTTTAAATATTTTTAATCAACTAAAAATCAAGATTCAATATTTTTACCCAATTTTCATTTATTAAATTAAATTATTTAATTGCCAAATAGTTAGTTTTATTTGAAATTAAGTTTAAATTAACACCCAAATATTTAAAATCAATTGAAATTTTCAATTTCAAATGTTCAAAATTCTGGGTCATCACATTCTTCCCCCCAAAAGAATTTCGACCCGAAATTACTAATTAATAATCCTTAATTTACAAATAAATTAACTTAATTAATCTTTAAACCTTAATTTAAACCTTAAATTACTTATTCAATTAGTCCAAATCATTAATTAATTAATTAAATTATCCATTTTAATTACCTTAATTACTTAATAATCTCTAGTTGATTATCTTCATTAACTACTAACATTTCCTTCATTATCCTTAATGTATTTCATTTCCTTTACTTATGATTTAATTAGCATTTAGGTGTATATTTAAAACATTACACTTTTAAATTCCATTTTGAAGTTAAGATCCCAAAATGATTAACCATTAAACATTAATAAAATTTAAATTCAATTTATAATCCTTTAAAATAAATGTAAAGAACGTTTACCACTTATATAACAACTTATATAAGAAAAAGGTTTAAACTAGTTTTTATAAAAATCCAAGTTAAAAATTTGTTTGAAAACCAATTTCATTCTTTTAAAAATTTACTTTAAGTTTAAATCTTGTTCTAAACATTTAAATAATTAAACTTTATTTTTATTTCAATTTAGGACTCAAAAGTGAATTTGAATCCATAATTCAAACTCCATTTGAAACCTGATTTAAATCTTGTTTAAATTTTAAATTTCATTTTAAAAATCTTAAAACAGTTACAGGTTTTTTAAACTGTAAATAACAATATGACCTGAGGCACCATTACAATGCTTTGAGTCCAACCTGTCTTTGTTCGAGCAAAGCATTGCATTACTTCGAGTTCACTCAGTTCCCCAACATTGATACACCACCAGCCTCATGCACCTACACCATTGACCGCGATGACTAAGACCACCACCGACGCTTCCAACACAACGACGATCGCCACTACTCACAGTCCCACCCACTCAATATTGGAATCTAGCTCGAAATCAAAATCGAGCATCAAAGCTCAAAACCGGAACAACATCACAACTTGGAACAACACTTGAAACCAGGAAATCCCCTCGTTCTTCCTGCTCCAATCACCGAAAATCACGAAACTTTAGCCATCCATTTCTCAACACCTCCTCCACCAATCCCCCAAACCAAATCGAACTCGATCACCAACACAAGCCGTGGTGATTGATTCATTCAACCCATTAAAATTTAGGGTTCTAGAACGAATCTCGCATTAGCAACTTCCATGGTGGATTGCATCACTATCCACCATTTTTCCATGATGCTACAATCACTTCTCCGGCATCAGGCCGAACCCAAACCTCTCCAATTACGAAAATCATCAGAGAAACCCAAAATTTCATATTTTGTTCAACCCAAAAATAATCCTATAATTCTAAACTAAAAATGATGATGTTTGGTTTAAAAATCATGTTATAGGTTAAGGATTTAATTTATGGTCCTGAATTAATAAATTAAAATGTTTGAGTTTTACTACCATTCAAGTTTACCCTGCTGTTTTGATTTTCCAGAGCAAGATTCACATTTATTTCAACTTAAATAAAATTTTAAATTTTAAGCTATGATGAAACAAGAAAATTTGGTTTGTATTTTAAGTCCCTAAAGTTATCAGATCAAGAGGTAATAAGTTTGAACCAAAATTCGAGCTTGGAAACTACAACAGTTTTGTCACATAGACTATAACCTATACACAACCATCATCCATATACACGGGAAAAATACACATATACTAGCATACTTATTTCAGATCTTAACCATGCAATCAGATTCATATGCTAATGTTTAAAAAAAATGTTACTCACAGATTTGAAGAATGAAGACTTTGAAAGAGGTTTGAAATTTGCAAGCTGAAACTCTTCCCTTGATCTCTAGTTTATATTGATGCTTATGTTGAATCTTTGTTTGAGTTTTGTTTAAGTATGAAATGGTTCTTACTCAGATTTTTTTTGAATGAACGAACCAGAGATAGATGGATTGATATGTAACAAAGAAGTTGGTAGAAACAAAAGAGGTGTACAGGGTGATATTTTTGTACAGGTGATAAAATATTGTTTGTACAATACTAGGCATGGCTGAAGATAACTCGGCTGATATCTTGCGTTGATATGCTGGACGTATGTTGCATTAATTAATCAAGTCCTTTATGTTTACACATATATTTACTTTTACATTGTGTCTTGTTTGCTTTTACATACTTGTATACATTTACTTTTGCCTTACTTCATTCCATACCTACTTGTCCTCACTTGTTTCTCAACCTACATATTCATTTTACAGACATATTTTACTTTATCTTGCATTTAGACTCACAGGCTACACTCTTACTTTGCCTAATTTGCTTTTATAAGCTTGTACTTATTTGAATGTATTGTTTAATGTCTTCATACATATGTATTTTTATTTCTCTTTTACAAGTTCATACTTAATACATATAATAGTGTCTTCTTTTGCAAGCTTCAAAGACACTTATTTTTTTTTCTTTAGCAAGTACATTCATATGTTTGTTTCTAGGCTGTATACGTGTCTATATTTGTTCAACTTATCTTTAAATATATCTATTCCTATTTTTTCCACATTTGTGTATTATTTTCTTTCTTGTCTTATGAATGAAATCCTATATGTAATATGTTGTTAGATCTTTAATCAATATGTTTACTTTCTTATACATACATATATATATATATATATATATATATATATATATATATATATATATATATATTAATTTCCATTTCTAACCTAAATATTTATTTTTAACTTAAATACTAGTTGTCTTTACATTATTTATAAAATCCAATTCAAATTTAATTCAAATACATTTCTTAATTAATTCATATTTTAACTAATATTTTATATTGGTTACCCATTAATTTCACAATTTTTATTCAAAAATTAAATTAATTATCAATTTACACTTAGTTAAAATCCGGGATCGTTACATCGAGTATGATATTTGCACTGACCAGTTTACAGTGCATACATGTTATATCTTTGTCATGTCACTCCTTTGGTTTGTGATTCACTTGTATGCTTTAACCTGATGGTTATATGCATATTGCCTGACCATCCATGTTGAGTCTTGTTCCTTGTTGCAACTGGACTTGTACACTTGTTATCTATTTTGCTTCGAACTCGAATGCTTTGTTGTTGTGTTGCCTTATCTTGGGTGCACATGCTCGTTTCACCTGTAGCCTTTATGCTTTGTTGTTGTGTTGCCTTGTCTTTGGTACACATGCTTGTATCACTTGATGCCATTCCTTTGGTGTGGTTTCATGTTGCACCTCTGATTGCTTTCACCACTTTGCCCTGTGGTTTCTCGGACCAATCTGGGTTGGATATTTTGATTTCTGGTTTATCATTTTTTGTTAATACTTGGAGTTGTGATGACATCATATGCTGTAGTGGCGAGGCAGTGCACGCTAGCGTGTACTGCAGCCCTATCAGAATTGACGTTTTAACTGATATTTCAATTGCTTTAATTGTTTCGTATGTTCAATTCAATATTTTCAAATTGTATTTTGATTTGGTTTAACTTGATCATTTTGTGATATCTAATTATCTACTAGATAATTAGATTATGTGTTTTCTAGTTATCGTATCGATAATTAGATTTTGTTGTTTCTGCTGTTTCACTGGCTAGGGTTTCGCTTTGGCCACTTGCTGTTAATTGCTGTTTAGGCAATTCTGTTGTTTTCAAATTATCTTCATTGATAATACTTCTATTTATCTTTGTTGATGATTTGTCTTTGCTAATTCGTTGTTTAATGCTATTTCGTGTTATATCTACCGTTATCCGATTTTCTTATTAAAGGATTGGATATACGAGATTTATTATGACTGTAGGCTATTTGTTTATCTAATTATTATTGCTTCCATGCATTAATAACCGAGTTTGAATTAGACTGACCCATATATTATTTTCTTTTGAATTTGATACTCAGGTCAGGCCGAGTTATTACAGGTTGTAGATATCTTACTTTGGGTTGTTGCTTGAGCTATGAAGTATCTTCTTATCTTTTGGAGTAATCGGTGCTGTTTTATAGGATGATATGTATTCATGTATATTATTTACAATAATGTACTTGTGTATGTAATTTCCTGTGTCGACGGTTATATTTGTATCACATGTATTAATCACATGTATTGTAACTGACTTCAGTTATATATATGAGATTTTATATTATCTGTGTTCTGCATTTAGCTTATCTATGTTATTATTATATATATTGTCCTTAACTATTATGAACCATTGTAGTTTGTTTTATACTGGGATTGGACATGTCGATGGGAGTAAATAAACAGAGATGAAAAATAAAAGAATATATACCACTCCTATCGAGGTAATCAATACTAATGTAAGGCCAAACTACGGATGACCGCTCCTATCCAGCCTTATTCTTCGTAATAACAGACAGTATTTCCTTTTAATACTCTTTGTTATTATGAGCATAGAGGTGGGGCGTCACAGTTGGTACTAGAGTGAGGGGTTTATGGACATAATATAAAACTTAACTTAGATGGAACATGTGTTACAACTATTAGTTGATGTTTTAGTTGTGCCTTGAGTCAAAACCAAAGTTTTGAAATTATGATGAAATTTTCAAATATCTTTATTTGAAAATAAAAGTGAAATTGTGTTTTGATGATTGATTAATTTGTGTTATGTTTATCACAGTGCGCAGCGGAAACAGTGAGACTGCCTTTGCTGAGTACGGCTTATAACCCTTTTAATTTAAAAATCAAAATATGAAAATGAATAAATTTCATTATGTTGTTACATAGATGTCTTTATTTCTGATTTCTTTGAAAATTTCGAATCCGATTGTGGATCCGAAGCGATTGCAGTTATGTGATTTTGTTGACATTTTTTCTGTTTTAAATTATCTTCATTGAAGATATAATTGTGTGATTTCTTTATTCATCTTGTAGTGTGCGTGCAAATATGAGTTGCACGTTACTGCATTAATTTTACGTTGAACCGGTGTTTGGTTTTAAACGTATTTTGTTGCCGTTATTTTTATAAAGGAATTTTTACACCGGTATTATATTTTGATGCGAATTATTTTGATGAGATTTTGATGTATGAAATTACTGTCGCTTTGACTTCAGTAACCGTCAAATTTAAAGAGGATTTTCAAGCGGTTAGCCCGCAATGCTGATTTGATACCCGTTTTTACGGTGTTTTGAGAAGTGCAATTTCCTTGTCGAAATTGCTACAGAGGTTGCTGTTTTAATCACGTGCTTTAAAAATCATTTTAAAATAAAAATTGTTTCCAAAAATTTTACAGTTTGCGCCTTCAAAAGAATAAGGAAGCGATTTAAACGCTTTAGCAGAATTGAGGACCATGAACCCTCACTTTTCCTGATTCGCTTAATTTCGAACTTGTCCGTTTGAGAACGTAAAATGTCATTATTTTAAAATACGCAATTTTGCACTTTCAAGGAAATGATGAAGAGAATTAAATGATTTAGTAAAACTCGTGGTATGGGACATGTGCGTTTGCTATTTCGGTTAATTCCAGACTCGTTAATTGAAACATCTGATGTTTGATGATTTTGATGATTTTGTGTGCTTTCGAGCCACTATGTTGGACCTTCGGGTCATATGTTAGACCTTTGGGTCAAATGATGGACCTTCTGGTCAAATAGCAGTACCAGACCTTCGGGTCATATGTTGGACCTTCAGGTCATTTTTTGGGCGCCAAAATTATGATAACGGTACTTGGTAGGCTTCGACCATATGTTGTTGCACGTGCGGCGTAGCTTAGACTCGCCATATGATGGGATCGATCCACCTTTTATGTTGATTTTCTAGATTATTTTAAGTGATTTCTAGATATTTATTATTTCTAATTATCTGTTAGGTAATTAGATATTTGCTGATATGAGTTCTAATTACCATTTTTGATAATTAGATATTTGTTAATTTGAGATTTCTGATTGTCGTTTTTGATAATTAGATATTTGTTGATTTGTGATTTCTGATTATCGTTTTGATAATTAGGTATTTGTTGATTTGAGATTTCCGATTTATCGTTTTTGATAATTAGATATTTGTTGATTTGAGGTTTCTGATTATCGTTTTTGATAATTAGATATTTGTTGATTTGAGATTTCTGATTATCGTTTTTGATAATTAGACATTTGGTGATTTGAGATTTATGATTATCGTTTTTGTTAATTATATATTTGTTGATTTGAGATTTCTGATTATCATTTTTGATAATTAGATATTTGTTGATTTGAGATTTCTGATTATCGTTTTTGATAATTAGATATTTGCTGATTTGAGATTTCTGATTATCGTTTTTGATAATTGGATATTTGTTGATTTGAGATTTCCGATTATCGTTTTTGGTAATTAGATATTTGTTGATTTTTGATTTCTAATTATCTACTTGATGATTAGATTTTTTTAGAATTTGTGAATTTCTTTTATGAAATTAAAATATTTCTTTGGCGTTTGCATTCTCGACCACTATTTTTCTAGCTTAACCAGTTTATGTTAGAAAAATAATTGTTATGGACGACTTTAATTATGAAAATTGCGGGGATGCAATTTTCATAAGGAGGGGAGTCTGTAACAACCCGGGGTTTTGCACCAATTTATTATCGTCATTAGGCGATTAATTCTGCTGGGTAATTGCTGTGGGAGTTTTTAAATCAGGTTGAAATTCTTTTTTAAAATTTTGTTAAGGGTATGTGGGCTTTAAAAATTTAATATTGGGCCACTTTCTTTTTGGTGCTATGTTATCAAAAACGAATACCGGTCCCTCCCTTCATTATTTTTCGCAAGCCCTTGCAAAATAAAAGAAAAAATAATGGCGGCTCGTTCCTTTCCCTTGTTCGATCAAAATTAGGGTTTTCAGAATTTCGAAGATGGCGACTTTAAATGCTCGATTCAACTTGATTTTCTTGCTTTGTTAGTTGATCGTCTCTTGTGATACTTTTGGCCGCTTGGTTGAGTTCGTCTTTGGCTTCGCTCAATTCTTCGATTTCCACGGCTTCGACTCTGAACCGTTCGATCTGTGGATTCGTGCTCTTCGTGACAAGGTGAGTGATTTTTTCACTCACATCCTAGTTCATTCTCAAAATTGTGCTTCGGCAGTTCGATTTTGTTCGATGTTGATGATTTCTCTGACTTTATCGAGTTCGTATAATTTGATGAATTTTCGGCTTTGATGATTTTTGATTTGAGTTTGACGATGTTGTTTTTGTTCGACTTTGGCCGCCTCTGATAGCACTTTCGTTCTTGTTCGATTTTACTTGCTGCTTTAGGACTCCAGCCATTTTGTCTTTGACTGTTGTATCACAATGTTTTTGATGTTTCTTGATTGACTTGCGGCTTTGGTTGCGACTGTTACATTTGATATTTTCTCCGCTGCATATATGTTTTATGTATAAGCATTAAGTCTTGAAAATTGGGGACTACGAAAACAAGAAGTTCCAAAATCTAGTTATGTATATCACTATCAGAGATACATTTGTATATACCTGTTCCAAATACATAGAAACTCGAATATGAGTATATGTTTTTACTTTCAGAAGTATGAAGTTTATAATAGAATTCAAATATGTGATTTTGAGAAAACACAATGAAGAATATTTGGATTTTCGTGTAAAATGGCGCTCTTATAAATTTGGTACCTATCATAGAAAGAAGCTTTGAAATATAGAAACTTAATCAAATTCGTATAAATGAAACTTTTTGAGAGCACTGGTCCATTTATACTGCTTTGATGATTTCTGACTTCGTTCACTTGATGGTTACTGGATGGATGTGGTTCTCATTTTTAACTTGTACCTCCTGTGTATTTGTAGTTGAATTGAGTTGTACTATGGTCTTTGTTCTCGAGTATGATAATTACACTATCCAGTTTACATTGCATACATGTTATATCTTTGTCATGTCACTCCTTTGGTTTGTGATTCACTTGCATGCTTTAACCTGATGGTTATATGTATATTGCCCGACCATCCATGTTGAGTCATGTTCCTTGTTGTAACTGGACTTGTACACTTGTTATCTGTTTTGCTTCGAACTCGAATGCTTCGTTGCTATGTTTCCTTATCATGGGTACACATGCTTGTTTCACCTGTAGCCTTTATGCTTTGTTGCTGTGTTGCCTTATCTTTGGTACACATGCTTGTATCACTTGATGCCATTCCTTTGGTGTGGTTTCATGTTGCACCTCTGATTGCTTTCACTACTTTGCCCTGTGGTTTCTCTGACCAATATGGGTTGGATATTTTGATTTCTGGTTTATCATTTGCTGTTAATACTTGAAATTGTGATTACATCATATGTTGTAGTGGCGAGGCAGTGCACGCGAGCGTGTACTACAAACCTATCAGAATTGACGTTTTAATTGATATTTCAATTGCTTGAATCGTTTTGTATGTTCAATTCAATATTTTGAAATTGTTTTTTGATTTGGTTTAACTTGATCATTTTGTGATATCTAATTATCTACTAGATAATTAGATTATGTGTTTTCTAATTATCGTATTGATAATTAGATTTTGTTGTTTCTGTTGTTTCACTGGCTAGGGTTTCTCTTTGGCCAGTTGTTGTTAATTGCTGTTTAAGAAATTTTGTTGTTTTCAAATTATATTCATTGATAATACTTCTATTTATCTTTGTTGATGATTTGGCTTTGCTGATTTGCTGTTTAATGTTGTTTCGTGTTATATCTACTGTTACCTGATTTTCTTATTAAAGGATTGGATAGACGAGATTTATTGTCACTGTCGTCTATTTGTTTATTTAATTATTATCGCTTTCGTGCATTAATAACTGGGTTTGAATTAGACCGACCTGTGTATTATTTTCTTTTGAATTTAATACTCGGGTCAGACAAAGTTATTACAAGAGGTCGCCTCTCCTCCTTTCTTTGACTACCTCTCTCGTGGGTCAGGAATATCTTATCGTGGACTCGCTCTGTCTCTTTCAAAATATTGAAATAACCTACCATGAATGACTTTCTACAGAGTCAAACTTCGGTTAGATATATAGCCTGAGTGAACTGGATCGGAATCAAGTCATTCAACTTGGGCATCCTTAGAGACTGGACAGTCAAAGAAATAGGCCTTGCTTCAATTATTCCATCACATATAATATAGAAGTCGTTGAATGAGAGAGATGTAGTTGGTTATAGACTGAGTGGTTGTAGATATCTTGCTTTGGGTTGCTGCTTAAGCTATGAAGGCTCTTCATATCTTTTGGAGTAGAGGGTGTTGTTTTATAGGATGATATGTATTCATGTATATTATTTAAAATAATGTACTTGTGTATGTAACTTCCAGTGTCGACGGTTGTAGTTGTATCACATGTATTGTATCACATGTATTGTAACTGACTTCAGTTATATATATGAGATTTTATATTATCCGTGTTCCGCATTTAGCTTATCTGTGTCATTATTATATATATATTGTCCTGAACTATTATGAACCATCGTAGTTCATTTTATACCGGAATTGGATATGTGATGGGAGTAAATAAACAGAGATGAAAAATAAAAGAATATATACCACTCCTATCGAGATAACCAATACTAGTGTAAGGCCTAACTGCGGATGGCCCTCCTATCCAACCTTATTCTTCGTAATAACAGACAGTATTTCCTTTTAATACTCTTTGTTATTGTGAGCATAGAGGTGGGGCGTCACAAGCTCTGCGGATTTCGCTACTAAAAACGACCTACGTAGATCACATGATACACAGTGGTTACGCCTGAATCCCCCAGTAAACATCAGTACCCCTGGGCCATCTAAACCAAGTGAATTATGCTACGCAGTCATGCCAAGAAAATAAAACCATGGGTTACGCCACGGTGGGACACTCGACTATCACATCCGAAAAACCAAAAATTAGAGAGAATAATATCGATAGAATGAATCCACAATGTGACCACAGAGCAGATATCAAGCAGAAGGCACTTTCCATATCTTTACTTCGAAAATATGTATCATATAGTACCTTTTCAAATCACTTTCAAATATCATTCTTATATAAAGTCCACTACATAGGCTTTCATTTTCAAATCGAATACTTTTCAAAATCAATAGTATATCAATTCACACATATATAGACTTCGATTATATAAGATTTCTCTTTCCAAATTGAGTACCTTTCAAATCAATGGGTTTCAAATCAACTTCATACTTATACAAATCCATTTTATATAAGTTCGACAACTCCCAAATCAAGTACTTAATAATATAAGGCTCTCAATTTCAAATCATATATGATTTCACCAAATTTCCTTCCAAATTAAATATCTCATTTCAAAGTTCCCAAAATAATAGGTTTAGAAAATAATCCCAGGTTCCATATTAACATAATTCAAGTCAAATAAATTCATTTCCAAAATCACCATATAAGTACTGGTTTCAATTCCAATCTAATTTCAAAACCAAATATTTTTCTCATCAATTATACTCAAAACGGTTCCCAAATTTACAACTATCCCTTTGAAACCTTTACACTATTTATTTCCATATGAAAAATCCAGTTTCCCTTTTGCAAATTATTTATTTAACAAAAGTTTAAAATTTACTCAAGTCATACTCTTCATACTTTAAACATATAAAACCAAACTTATATTTTTTATCAAATATTTTATACTTTCCAAAATTACTTATCTTTGAAAAGTTAACCTTGATTTGGAAGTGCTCGAACCTTCAAAATAGTTGAAGAAAACATATTTTCAATCCATAAGTTGGAAATCAGCAACAAATCAGTAAATCAATTTTTATAAATAGAGTTATACTAAATCAAATCGAAAACTCGAGGATTGAACACCGGCTTACTTTAAATCATTTCAAATATATATACATATATCTTTTGAATATCGAATATACTTCGGAATTTGAAATCAAAATTGGTTTCACAAAATCACTCGCATAACGAAGCTATTAATGTGGCATCTCCCCCACTTTGAAACTCGAAAATCAATGTCGATGAGGCGTGCACTCATCACCGAAATTATTCTCCAACGACATAAGTGAGTTCTGGACTTCTATTTTCTTAAAACTTCTTTGAAATTTCTTTGAAATCATTAGAACTCGTTTGAGTCATTTGAAACACTTCTTATTCAGAAAATACTTTCAAATCGTATTGTTATATATTTTCAAAAATCTTAAAACCAATTCCAAAACACCAGAATTCAATCTCTCGAATTTCCAATTAAATCCCTTCAGTTATAAGTTATTTTTATATAAATCCATTTCTTATATAATCTTCAAAATTTCAAATCCTTTAAAAACTTTTATATATAGAATAACATTTCTTATTCATTTTTTACATAGGTATATTACCCTTATCGAAAACATTTTCACTTCTGTACATAGAATAAAATCATAGTTTCCCAAATAATAATTTCGGTATATAAAACAATATAAAAATACAAACAAAACCCTATTTTCAAAGGATGATTCAAGAATGAATTTCAAAACAAAGATAGAGATTTAAATTAGAGGAACTCTAATCAGTAGAATCCTGATTCGAAGATAGGCTCAATCGAAGATGAGATAATTAAATTTCAAAATAGAAGACGGATATAAATTACGGGCGACCTTAACCGGGTCAATCGTGACTTTAGGAATATGATCGAGGCGGAATTCCAAGGCAAATCGACATTCGATCGCTAGATATAAAATTCGACATAACCAGAGATAGCAGCATCTAAACCGAGGATATATAAATCTTCGGTGAACCGATGCTTTTGTAAAGGAGTTTCACCCCCTTTACAAATCATTCAGTGTAGCTATGGATACTCCAGAATTTAGAAAACATGAATAGGGAAAGACAAGAATGGATTTGGAACCGAGGGAAATGTTCCAAAATTCAAAGGAAAGCGAACAGTATAGGAAGAGATTCAAGCTCGAACGAAAGTGATTCTGTAAATAAATTTACCATATATGCTAAGTTTTCCTAGAGCCAAAGCTTTGATACTAACTGTAACAGCCCAATATTTTCAACCATTCGCATCCGCACAAGTCGGACTTGAATTGCTCAAAATATCAGATTGTTAATTTAAATTTGGCAAAACTTAAATATACAGTAAATAAATCAATCACAGAATCACAGATACAGAGTAGTACAATAATACACAGCAGAATAAATAAATAGTGGTTCATAAAGCTACCATATAAACATCATAGTTAGAAATAAAATACGATAGAATATCTCAGATGCAGTGAAATCTCCAGTACGAGCAGATGACTTCTCTGAACCAAACAATTCGAAAAGCTGAAAGCGGAATCGGTAGTTGGATCTCCAAACGAAGCTCCAAACTCCAAAAGGTGAGTCTCAAATGTTGTATCACTCAGTCTGACCCGAGCGTAAAGGAAAACACAAAACACTTGAGTCAGGATTAACATTCTTATATCAATAAATCCAACTCAAGTGAAATAATAATTGAAATACAGGTAACTCAAAGAATGTTTGAGATAACCATCCTTGAAGGATCCGTGGAACTATAGACAATGTAGAAATATACACTATACACCGTGATCATTTCAAATTAATTTATACTTCAAAACCAGAGTATCATTTCCATTATATATATATATATATATTTCCAAATTTTATCATTTTCAAAGTTACGATTCCAATTAACTCAATTTCCAAATTCAAATTTAATTAAATCTCAATTCAAAAATTTTTGATTCAATTCAGTTTCTAATAAACAATTGCAAATTATATCGATTTCCAATGCAGATATAAATCACAAAATAAACCATTTAAATTGCAATATATTTCGAAGCTTTAATATTCACAATTTCAAAGCTAAATTTAATAGTTTCATATATCCCGATTTAACTTCATTATTATTTAGTCTTGAAATATTCCCTCATTAAAATTCAATATCATTTAAGTAACCTTAAATTACATCTTACTAAGTATCCCCTTTAATTTATTTTAACATGGAATATTCATTAAGTCACTTAAATCCAAAAATCCAGTTAAAATCATATCTTTAAATTTTAGTTTCGATAGTTCCCAAATCGATGTTTATTTACTAAAATTCTTAATTACATACAATTTCAAATAAATTTAAATTTATCTTCCCAGCACTAACTTATTCAGAATTTTACCAAATCTATTTTGAGGTATTAATTTAAACGAATCGTTAAACATATTATATGTATTAAATCAATCTCAATTAGATTAAATATTATTATTAGGTCTATACAAAAAATTACATTTTTATACATATAATATTCTAAGAATCAGTCTTTATTAAAACTATATTTTCCTTCCCAAAACCATAGAAATTATTTTCAAAACATTTATATTGGACCAATGGGGTCTGTATATAATTTCCTATCCTATGGTCAAGTGATACAGATATTTATTATTTCAATCCGTAATTTAAATATATACGGGTAGATATCCTTTCGACTCGCAATCCCAAATTCAATTCAAATGAAAATCGCTTGGGTCTATCATTTCAACCCATAATGATTTTCTCCTATTCTATAGTCCGTTCGGTAATGTATCATTTCAACCCATAGTGAATTCTATACTAACAGGGAACATGCAGAGTGATAACAGATAATATAAAATATAACAACAGGCATATATCATCAATAACAATATAATATAAATAACAAGATATGGTATCATATCCCACAGGTGAACAGTTACGGATAATAGCATATATAAAAATTTAAATAACTAACAACAGCCTATTTCAATTGTCATTTAAATTGAAATCAAATTTAATAAATATAAGAACGTTAATCGTGAGTGATTGTTCACCTTTCGAGGCTAGAGAAATTCGACATAGAAATGAGCTACTAAATCCAATGCAACGCTAGACGGATATGATTTGATGTAGAAAACAGGCACGACGGAGAAGGCTGATAATGGGAAATCGATGGGAACGATTGAATTATTTTTGATATAATGGAACAATTTCATTTTATATATTATTAATTGTTTCTAAAATAATTTCAAAACAAATATTTTCAAATCCATATCATGTCCTAAAATTTTAATTTGAACAAAACTCAATATACAATGTTTATACAATTCATACATTTCCTTAAAATTTCCTTAAATCCATCTTAAACGCTAACACTAATATAAGTTTGAAAACTGACCCAACATATATGCAGACAAATACAAATCCATATGCAACGATATATATATTGTCTTTCCATGAATCAATATTAAATTTTTAAGACGAATGTTGAAATAAAATCATTGTTTACATTTAAAACGCCTAAACAGTTTAGATGTTGAAAATAATGCAAATACTAAAATAATTTAAATAGTTTATATATTAAAATAATTTGTATATAAATTCAAAATTTTAAACACATATTAAAATAAATATACATCTAAAAACTTCGTTTTAAAAAAAATAACATATCTACATAATATAATTTATATAATACTTACAGATATGCTGCCTAACACAAACAGATTCTTTAAACAAATATATTTCAAAATAAGGTAAAATATACACACTGGTTGAACCCATGTTAACAACTTTACTAAACACATAACTTATATTATTATACAAATAATAAGTTATATGATTTACAAACTTGATTCTATATGCATAACAAAATATATTGTAAGCTTTTCATATTATGCCGTAAGCCTATATATGCATGCACTATATAACTATATGCTGCTAGTACAATTTATATAGCTAAAGTAAACTTATAAAAAAATGTAACTAATAGATTTGCAGGCTCATATAAAACTTATACCTATCTATATTTTATTTTTCTATTTTTAAAACACCCGTACACATTAAAAATCAACTTATAATAACTATACTTTAAACACGTTGACTACATATTTCAACCACGTATCTTTCTTTCCTCAAAAATTATGTATGTTACGTAAAAAACAAAAAAAGAAATAAGAAGAAGATGACAAGGCAAGTTATATATATATATATATATATATATATATATATATATATATATATATTACCTACATACAAATGCTACGGCTAAGGTGATGAAAGAGATAGGAGCCGAGCATAGAAGGTGAGAAGGCAAGAGAAAAAGAAATATAAACAAGAAGAAAACAAAAGGAAAAGATGAAAAAGAAGAAAAAAAAGAAAAGAAAAAAGAAAAAAAATATGTGCAACCATTTACCTACAGGAGAAGCTTCACACGCAAGAGACGAGATGAAGGCCAAATAATATGCGGTGGGTAATTGTGTACATGGGGTTTGAATATTTATCAAGGAAGCTTGCATTGATTAAGTGGGAGAAAGGCAAGAAATTTTGTTTAAAGTGGCAAGAGAAATTTTAGGCATTCATTTCTATTAAATATACAGAAGCAAATGAAAAGAAACAAAAGATTTTGAAACGGCTAGTGGAAATTTAGGAATTTATTCCTATTAATTAAGGAGTAGTAAAAGGAAAGAGGAAATTCTCACACATGAATGACAAGGCAAGCTTTTCATTTCTTTCAAGCACGGCTATTGAATGATTTGATTTTTTTCTTTTTTCTTCAGCTAAGGTAAGAAATTATAGAGTGCGTATAAGAAGCAATAACTAAAACGAAACGTACGCCTAAATTAATTAAAAAAGTAACGTAATTTTAAATCTATTCGTTTCTTATTTATTTAGTAAATATGCTAAAGAATATATCAGGAAATAACGTGTAACGACCCGTATTTTTACGGATCGAAAGATTGTAAAACTGTCGACATTAAGTCGTTGATGTTGTTAAGTCGTTTAGAGTTTGAGTCGACCAAAGCTTAAGTCATGTAAAATTTATCTCGTGTGGTGCTTAAGTCGTGGGTAGCTTAGGTTAGGTATTTCTTAAGTCGTGGACGAGTTAAGGAATGGAGCGACCTATAGGTTTGAATGAGTTAAAAGTTTAGTGTGTAGAACGACTTAAGACAGTGAGCAAGTTAGTGTGCTAGAACGAGTTAACGGGTTAAGGAATAGGTCGTTAACGAGTTAGTAGTTGGAGTAGGTTAACGAGTTACGACTTATAGATTGAGACGACCTAAATACAGGAAGCGTCCTAAGATAGTTAGCGGCTTAGGATTTTGGGCGACCTATAGGTTTGACCGACCTAAGAAGCTAGCGACCTAAGAGAGTTAGGTCGTGAATGAGTTATGGCTTAGGCGTATAGTTAGGTCGACGGGAAGATGTAGGTCGTGGGTTGTGTTAGGTTGCTTTCCCCTGTTGAGTCGTTAGGTCGTAGGGGTGTTAAGTCGCGCATTAGTTTGTGTCGTAGGTCGTAACTCGTGAAGTTGTTAGGTCGCGCATTGGCGTAAGGCTTAGGTAGTTGGATAGTTAAGTCGTGCATGTGTTAGGTCGGCAAGGGCGTTAGGTCGGTAGGTCGTGTGATTGCTTAAGTCGTAGGTCGGGGAAGTTGGGTCGGCGACGACTTAAGGGGGGACGACTCATGGGGATTTCAGCCTATAAATAGAGGGGTTTGGTTCACTTTTTGGCACCGGATTTTGAAGCGACGAAGTGCTGCCATTTTGAGAGCTCGACTACAACACTTCTTCACTTCTTTTCTCCACTTTAATCTTATGATTCCTTCCATCTAGATTGAAGATCAAATCGAAGATCCAAGAGCCAAAGTTGAAGATCTCCATCCATTGAAGAGAGATTTCATCGTTTGAAGCAGAATCTTCTCGGATCAAGCTAGATCCTTTGCTGTCCAGATCTGGAGTTGGTTGTTTTTGAGGTGTTTAGGTGATTCGGTGAGTGGTAGTTATCTCTCACACGGACCCAAAGGAGTATATTGGATCGGTGGCTTGTTTATGTGTTGAAGATAGAGATTTCTTGCATTTTCCTTAAGTCTGCATGTAGATCCATTGTCTATGAAGTTTTGGATACCCATTTTGCTACATGTTAACTTATATAAGTTTATTCATCAAGTTGTAGAGATATTTGCTTATAATTCATACTTGTTAGATTTGGACATTTTAATTACGAAATTGCCATTCTTGTATAATTGCTTATTAGATCTTGTTGAATGTTTGACTGCTTGGATTAATGATTGATTTGATTGATAGATTGTTGCAAATTAGCTAATAGTTGATTTGGAAAAGTTGGTCGAAGATGATTCAAAAGCTAAGTGGAGAGGCTCTTGAATGGTGAAAGCTGCTTGTGGCATATGAAGCGGATGTTAAAGCTCATATGGATAGATTCGATGATGATGGACTTTGCTATGATGCGATAGAGCAAAGTGTGATGTTGGGATGAGACTTTGCTATGATGAGAGGAAGCAAAGCATGATGTTGAGACGGGACTTTGCTATGATGCGATGAAGCAAAGCATGATGTGAGATAGCCTTGGTTTAATCCAGACGGGATCATCCCAAGCATGTTGATAACTCGATGATGCGGTTCGAGTTGGTTGATAATGGTTAGCTTGAGAGGCGCTTGAGCTAGTATGGGAAAAGTCGTCGAGGGGGATGACCGGAAGGCTGAGATTTCATCGTTGTTGAAGGTTCTAGCATGCTCAAAGCAAGAGTACGTTGGGACGGGTTACGATGACGTTCCAGGCACGGGTCACGATGACGTGCTAGTACTCTGGGCAGATGCGATAGTCCTAGGCACGGGTCACGAAGACGTGCGGAGCTATGTCTAGAACCGGGGTTACCATTAGCCCTTGGCAGGCGGTCATTCAACTAACGGGGAAATCAAGGCAATGATAACAGTGATAGCCAGAGTCATGGATGTTTGGATGTTTGGTTGTATCGTCACTTGGGTCAAGAGCGATGTTTTCAGGGTGCTTATCTGATCTTGGTTTAGGCCTTGGGGGTTTGTACTTGGAAAACGCCGACCTTGACTCGAGTGATAATTACTTTGCTTTGAATGTCTGAATTGCTATGTTTGCTTCTGCTTAGTGTGTCTGGGGGCTATCACTGTAGAAAGAGGTGGAGTGGGATGGTTGGGTTCCTATTCCTTTTACCATTTATGCTCTTTTGGTATGTTTGATAGTTGATTTACTTCTCACTAAGACTTTTGTCTGACTCAAGGTTTTATGTTTAACTCTTATTACCTTGGGCTGTTCATCCATGTTGGGATGGGCAGACTAGGTAGCAGGTGACAGGTGCTGTTCTTAGTGGTCAACGCTGTTGATGACGAAGACGAGCTGGAGGCTTTTGCATATTGTTTTCTTACTATATGTACTAGATGTTCCACTGTTTGTATTCTCTGAGTGATATGTAGTGAGGCTTGATGTATTGACTATTCAAATATTTGTATCAAACTATTACAAAGTGTATTGATGAATTTGTGATTTGAGGAGCTTCACTATACATATATTTCTCTATTGTATTTTATCCATGCGTTGTGAGTTATACGATAGATTATTCTTTGTTTTACCTTACCTTGACGGTCGTCCATGGCAGCCTGGCACACTTTTCAGCGCACAATTTCCTTGTTTAGTGCAGGAGTCATGGGCGGTCGTCACATTTGGTATCAGAGCATTGGTTAATCGATTTTAGCCAACGCTCACTGACGTAACTACGTATGAGAGACGTAATTGTAATTTTGATGGATGATTACTATATATATAATATAGTAGCTTAGAAGGATTTGAACTCCTTATGTAGTTGTTTCTCAAGGTGTTCTAATCATTCTTTTTATAGATATTAAGGATGAGTCGAAGAGAGAGACAAGCTGTTAGGGAAAGCCGTGCTGCTGAAGAAGCTGCTGATGCTGATTATGCTGCTATGTTTGAGGCCATGATGACTTCGATCATGAGAAGGATGCCAGCCTCGGGGTCATCAGTAGATGTTGGAGTTCAAGTTCAAGCCCCAAAACCAGTGGATTTTGCTAAGTTGTGCAAAGACTATACTTCTCTTGGAGGAAAGGTTTTCTTGGGAACAGAATCAACCATTGAAGTGCAGAGATGGATTGATGCTTGTAGAAGGATATTTGGTGATTTGGGAATTGAGGATGCAACTAAGAGGAAGCTTGCATCAAGACAGCTTCAAGGGAGAGCTTCTGATTGGTGGAACTCTATCACCATTGATACTCCAGAAGAAGAGATTACTTGGGAGCAATTCCAAGCGAGATTTGAGGCTAAGTTCGTTTCTACAGCTCAGAAATTCGTTCTGTTTAAAAAGTTTGTGGAGCTCAATCAAGATGGGAGACCAGTTCTTGAGTATGTTTTTGAGTTTGAAGCTTTGTCCAAGTATGCTCGGTCGTATATCGATTCTCCCTATCAGAAGAATGAGAAGTTTGTGACAGGCTTGGACACTTAACTTGGGAGACGGTTGGTGGATCATTTGGACGATCCATTTGAGAAGCTTGTGGAGAAAGCTCTCAGGCATGAGAATCTGTTTCCTAAGGAAGGATCTGTAGTTGCTGTGGCCAAGGAGCAAGGTGGAAACAAGAAGAGAAAGCAGCAGCAGCAGAAGGGTAAGGATGGCCAGAAGAAGCCGAAGGGCGAAGTGATCTGCTACAATTGTCGGCAGAAGGGTCATCTCTCCAGGGATTGCAAGAATCCGAGGGTGCCGGTAAAGTGTCACAACTATGACAAACCAGGGCATATCAAGAGGAATTGTCTGGAACCAAGGAAGGACAAGCAGATTGTGCAAGCTTATGCTTTGGGGGTTGTGCCATCGTCTTTGAAAGCTCCTACGGTTGAAGAGAAAGGAAAGAGTGTGGTGGTTCAAGGTACTCTTTCCATTTGTGGTGTTCCAGTTAGAGTGTTGTTTGATACCAGAGCGTCGAATTCCTTTGTTTGTTGTGAACTTGTAGCCGGTTGGGTTTGGAACCGGATATTGTTGATAGACCATTGGTTGTGACTAATCCAGTTGGGGGTTCGTCTTGTTTGTGTATGATATGCCGTGGTCTAGTTGTGTCTAGTCATGATTACTCTTTTGTTTGTGATTGTTTTGTTCTGAACTTTGCGGGGTTCGGAATTATTTTGGGTATGGACTGGCTTAGGAAGTATGCGGCAAAGGTTGATTGTGAGAGGCTAGAGGTGACAGTCGAGAATGTGGAGAGGCGAAAGGTTGTGATACGATGTAAGCATGAGGAAGGTGTCTTCATGAGCTTCATTTATTCGCTGGTTGTTCCACGGGATGGACTGTCATCGGTGCCTATTGTGAATGGATTTGAGGATGTCTTTGACGAGGTCAAAGGGTTACCGCCGCATAGAGAGATCGAGTTTCGTATCGATCTAGTTGAGGGAGCCAGACCTGTTGTGATGCCTCTTAGGCAGATGGCGCCTAGGGAACAGCAAGAGTTGAAGGTGTAGGTTGATGACCTTTTTCAGAAAGGATTCATTCGGCGTAGTGTGTCCGAATGGGGTGCACCAGTTGTATTTGCAACCAAAGCGGATGGATCGTTGAGGTTGTGTGTGGATTATCGTGAGCTGAATAAAGTGACTAAGAAGAAGAAGTATCCATTGCCGAGAATAGATGACTTGTTTGATCAGCTTCACGATGCTAAGGTGTTTTCTCAGATGGATTTAGCAACGGGATTTCACCAGTTGAGAGTGGCAAAGGATAGTGTTCCGAAGACTACTTTTAGGACACCATCTGGTTTCTATGAGTGGCTGGTAATGCCGTTTGGATTAACCAATGCACCAGCATATTTTGTGGATCTTATGAATAGGGTGTTCAGAGAGCAGTTGAACAAGTTTGTACTTGTGTTCGTGGATGATATTTTGATTTATTCCAGAACTGAAGAGGAACACAAGACACACTTGCAGATTGTTTTGGAAATCTTGCAGGAACATCAGCTGAAGGCTAAGTTTTCCAAGTGTCACTTCTGGAAGAGTGAAGTGAGGTTCTTAGGCCATGTTATCTCTGGAAATGGGATAGCGGTTGATCCTGCCAAGGTGGCCGTGATCCAGGATTGGGTTAGACCTAAGAATGAATCTGATGTGAGAAGTTTTCTTGGATTAGAAGGATACCATCGTCGGTTTATCAAAGACTTTTCCAAGATAGCTGCACCGTTAACAGGATTGACGAAAAAGAACCAAGTGTTCAGATGGGATGCCAAGTGTGAGCAAGCTTTTGGAATCCTGAAAGAGCGACTGACAAGTGCTCCTGTTTTGACTATTCTAAGTGGGAATGATGAGATGGTGGTTTACACCGATGCATGTGGTACTGGACTTGGAGCAGTGCTAATGCAGAAGGATAAAGTTGTTGCGTATGCAAGTCGACAACTGAAGCCGCATGAAAGGAATTATCCAACTCATGATTTGGAGTTAGCGGCGATTGTATTTGCTCTGAAGATGTGGAGACATTATCTATTGGGAGTTCGATTTGAGTTGTTTACAGATCATAAGTCGTTGAAGTATCTATTCTCCCAAAAGGATTTGAATCTTCGACAGCAACGATGGCTAGAGTTTTTAGCATCATTTGATTTTGGTATAGCCTATACTCCGGGAAAAGGTAACGCAGTGGCAGATGCATTAAGTCGAAGACATGCAGGTTTGGGAGCCATGTTTTCGGAATGGAAGGGTCTTGAGTATTTGGCTTGTGGCATATGAAGCGGATGTTAAAGCTCATATGGATAGATTCGATGATGATGGACTTTGCTATGATGCGATAGAGCAAAGTGTGATGTTGGGATGAGACTTTGCTATGATGAGAGGAAGCAAAGCATGATGTTGAGACGGGACTTTGCTATGATGCGATAAAGCAAAGCATGATGTGAGATAGCCTTGGTTTAATCCTGACGGGATCATCCCAAGCATGTTGATAACTTGATGATGCGGTTCGAGTTGGTTGATAATGGTTAGCTTGAGAGGCGCTTGAGCTAGTATGGGAATAGTCGTCGAGGAGGATGACTAGAAGGCTGAGATTTCATCGTTGTTGAAGGTTCTAGCATGCTCAAAGCAAGAGTACGTTGGTACGGGTCACGATGACGTTCCAGGCACGGGTCACGATGACGTGCTAGTATTCTGGGCAGATGCGATAGTCCTAGGCACGGGTCACTACGACGTGCGGAGCTATGTCTAGAACCGGGGTTACCATTAGCCCTTGGCAGGCGGTCATTCAACTAACGGGGAAATCAAGGCAATGATAACAGTGATAGCCAGAGTCATGAATGTTTGGATGTTTGGTTGTATCGTCACTTGGGTCAAGAGCGATGTTTTCAGGGTGCTTATCTGATCTTGGTTTAGGCCTTGGGGGTTTGTACTTGGAAAACGCCGACCTTGACTCGAGTGATAATTACTTTGCTTTGAATGTCTGAATTGCTATGTTCGCTTCTGCTTAGTGTGTCTGGGGGCTATCACTGTAGAAAGAGGTGGAGTGGGATGGTTGGGTTCCTATTCCTTTTACCCTTTATACTCTTTTGGTATGTTTGATAGTTGATTTACTGCTCACTAAGACTTTTGTCTGACTCAAGGTTTTATGTTTAACTCTTATTATCTTGGGCTGTTCATCCATGTTGGGATGGGCAGACTAGGTAGCAGGTGACAGGTGCTGTTCTTAGTGGTCAACGCTGTTGATGACGAAGACGAGCTGGAGGCTTTTGCATATTGTTTTCTTACTATATGTACTGGATATTCCGCTGTTTGCATTCTCTGAGTGATATGTAGTGGGGCTTCATGTATTGACTATTCAGATATTTGTATCAAACTATTACAAAGTGTATTGATGAATTTCTGATTTGAGGAGCTTCACTATACATATATTTCTCTATTGTATTTTATCCATGCGTTGTGAGTTATACGATAGATTATTCTGTGTTTTACCTTACCTTGACGGTCGTCCATGGCGGCCTGGCACAATTTTCAGCGCACCATTTCCTTGTTTAGTGCAGGAGTCATGGGCGGTCGTCACATAACGTACCATTAATAGCGCCAAATAATTAAGCAAGAATGGATATAAAATGTGTCAATTAAACGTATAATTTATTGCCTTTTTACACATTATTTAGTACTATATTTAAAATTTTATGGAATGGACATTACTTTCAAATATTATCATAATTTACATTAACAAAATATTTAATTATATTTATTAAAATTTATTTCCCAATTTTCTAAATAAAATCAATTAAAATCTTGCAATTGTGCATTAACTATAATTTCCACTTATACTGAAATTTTGCAAAATATAACATTTGCATTACTTCCTTCATTGGGATTTCATTTCACATTAACATAACATTTATTTAAATTTATTAAAATTTATTTTCAATTTCCATTAACAAGCTAATAAATAGGTAACATACAAAATCAATACTGTTAACCTTTAGTCTCATAAATAGGCTTTTATTACTTGCAAATCAAAGTTATCAATTATTTTCATAATGCTAAATTTCATTCAATTATGCTCAATCTATTGCCAAACATAACATTTAGATTTATTTTCATTAATTGGTATTTCCTTCAATAAATAAATTCTTTAACCTTGACTAGTATTGTTTACCTTCCATTTACTTAACACATTCTCATTACCATTAATATAACCTTTAATTATATTTTTATTAGGATTCTATTTCCGATTCCAATTCAATCAATAAATTAAACAAGTAACTTATAATAATTGTTTACAAGCCAATGTTACACTTAGGTTTATCATACTTCAACCAAATTTTATAATTACATACATATTACCGAATTCATTCAATTACTATTAGTAATATATAAATTCATTTAGTTATACAGCATTTACACTTGTTTACCTATTTTATATTTTTTTATGCCCAAGTGCAACAATATACACAATTTCATTTTCATTGTGATTTTACTTAAATTGTCAATATTTAGTTCTTAATAACCTTGGCTACAATTCATTGTTAACATTTACTTCAATATAAATTATAAAAATTTTACTTCTTTCTAAATTTAATTACAAAAATCTTATTAATTCGACCAATTTATTTATCAAAATTTACGGGTCGTTACATTATTTCTCTAAACACTAATTTATATAATAAAAATTTTAAAGAGACAAAATTGCCATTTGTATAATTGCATGCACCAAGTTAGCACATGTTAAACGCATGTTTTAACTATCTTATAAATGTTAAAAATCCATTATTAAATCAATTATTTATGTTTTATATTAATATGTTTATATCTTAATTCCTTTATTAATATTTCCTTATGTTCATATAGTTTAATCTATTATGTTTATATTTTTAAATGTTTTTATTAATTAGCTTTTAAATGTTTATATATATACAAACTACCTTTATATATTTGCAAATCATATTTAGATCAAGCAAATTTAAAAAGAAAGTAAAAAAACCTTTTATTAATCTTGAATAAATTTTAAACTTAAGCTAAAATACTTTTTAATTTAAATAAACATTTACCATAGTTGTTTTGAAAATACATGATTAACTTTTAAATAGCCTTTGAAAGCTATTATATTGAATTTAAAACAAGGCTTCCAATCACAATATATACATATATATATTATAGTTAGAAAATATTTTTATTAAATTCAAACCAACTTTTTCCAATTCACAATGTCTATATATACATATATAAATTATAAATATAATACGTTTTTATTAGCTTTGAAAGATAAATTTTACCAATTAAATATTATTAGCTTTTGAAAAGATTAATTCTGCCAAATTAAATATTTATAAAAGAAAATTATTAAACAAATATTACCAAATTTAAATGATTATTAATGAAGATTATCAAATAAATATTGCCTTAAATTCCGGGACATCACAAATTTACACTTCTGGGCTAGAGGTAACGCATAGCTGCAGCTACAGCCCACCTCGTACAACACTTCGAAAATCAAAATGCACCCAATGAAATCACAAAGTAATGCAATAGTATCGAAGAAGTGTGTGTGATCAGAGGAGCTACCTCACTTAAACCGTTAATTGCTTCTATTTTAGTCATCTTACTGGGGCTCATTTCATATCTCAATCCAGCAACATCATCAAGCCATCCTGCTTCATTCTGGATTCACCACCTCATATAGAATCGTTCACCAAAACCATCCTACATCATTTCTGGAATCTCCACTATGTAACAGTTGTTAAAGTGGTTTTCGGTATTGGTAGAGAGTATGACAATATCTGATTCCGGTCTTTTTAACAAACAAACGCTTATTTCACATTGTGTTCATTTCATTTCAAAGAGTTCATACTTCATATCAAAATATCACATTCATTTCAAAATCATATCAATTCGATATCATTATTCACTTTAAGTAGTATTCATTTCCAGAATCATAACTCTTTCAAATATATAACACATTTGAAATCATAAAACTTTCAAGATCATAACACTTTTGAAATCATATCATTTTTGAGATCATAATACTTCCGTAATTATAATAGTTCCTACTTAAACAGTCTAGATATTGAAAATAATCTATTTATTAAAGTAGTTATAAATTAAATTTTTTTAAAATAATTTATGTATAAAAATAGTTATAAAATAGTTTATATTTATTTAAAGAGATTATACTGAAATAGTTTCCCATTTAGAATTGTTTCATCCAATTCCACAAAGCGGTAAATAAATTAAATTCCAAAAATTCAGTTTAAATCAATCCATATTCACCACTTTCATTTTAAAAGGTTAAATATTCAATTCAAATTCTCAATAAACCATTTCAATTTTTATCGATTCAAATCTAGTTTTGAACTATCATTTTAATTCCAATAAAATACAAAGTTAAATTTTCAAATATTTTCAACGTATGTTTCATTTGTATTTCAACGTTTAACTTTAATTTTATTTAAATTGGAAAATATTCACTAAATTATTTTAATAACAATTAGATAAAATCTTCAATTACACCTTTAAATCAAACTAAATATTTAATTTTTCAATTATTTAAATTTGAAAATATTCATTTCATCACCTTTCATCAGAATCAAGTTATAAAATTCTATCTTTAAAATCTCAAATTCAATAAGTTTCAATAAAATTATTATATGAATACTAAAAAAATAATGTACATTTTAATTAAATTAAATCTTATTATATATATATATATTTAAAATGATAAAGTTATAAGAAAAATCTTAGAAAATTATATTTTCAAAACTAACTTATAAATTTAAAATTTTCAAAAACTATAATTTTTTAAAAATCTAAATTTGCACATAAAAAATATAACATTTATATATATATATATATACAATTTTAAAAATCAATATTTATTAAAAAACCCATATTTTTCTCCAAACTTTAGAAATCATTTCAAAAACAGACCAACGGTGTCCGTATATAATTCTCTACTCATGGTCAAGTGATACAGATATTTATCATTTCAATCCACAATTTAATTTAATATTTTCGTATATATATCATTATTACCCGCAATCTCAAATTTTAAAATAAATGAAAATCGTTTGGGTCTATCATTTCAACCCATAATGATTTTTCCCTAACCTATAAGATCGTTTGGGTAAGTATCATATCAATCCATAGGGATTTTCTAAACTAACAGGGAACTTGCAGAGTGGGAAAAAATATGATAAAAATGTAACATATCAATAAGAGGCATATATCATTTGTAACAAATTAAATATAATATATACAACAGTACATGGTGTCATATATCATAGGTGAACAATTACAGATAATGGAACACTCAATAATTCAAATTTAACTGCATAATTTAATCATCATTTCACGTGAACTAAATTTACTAAATATAAGAAGGTTAATCGTGAGTTATTTTCTCACCTTTTGAGGTAGAGAAATTTGATAACGAACTGAGCTACGAATCCGAGCAACGAATTCTAAAATAAAGTACGATGAACATGAATTTGACGATCAAAGCAAAGCTTGAAGTTTGTAATTGACGGAAAACAAATCAAAATTAGCTTAATATAAACTGAGCAAAATATACGTTATATATACAAAAAATTCCCTTAATCAATTTAAAAGCATATATTTAAAATAAATTCTCTATACATATTTTCAAATATAAAATTTAATTTAAACACATAAGCATATCTCTATATAATTTTTAAAACCAAACTCATGTATACATATATACACTAGTATATGGACTAATGTATATTATAAAAAAACATTATCTATTGAAAAATCAATATAACTTACTTTATCATAGTTCGTACATAAACTTAAAAACTTATCTGCTAACTTATGTAACATACATACATACATACATACATACATACACACACACACACATATATATATATATATATATATATATTATACATGATAAACATATACTTATTTTAGTTTATATATGAACAAAAAGATCATATACCAAACGACCAACAATATATAATTATATACGTACACTTTTCAAAATATTACAGAACCATAACATAAACACATTTCAAAATGAGTCAAATATTCAAACTTATATATATATATATATATATATATATATACATATCAACGTATCACATAACTTATATAAGCTTTTATATACAAAACACACAGATCATATACAGTTTTTAAAACTTTATATATAACGCAGATAATATAGTTTATAAGATTTTTATATATAACAACAGATCAATATATATACACATGTATATACAAACTATAGAGAAATTAATTGCCAGCTTTGACCTTAGGTGGTGGTCTGGCCAAGATGTGGAGGTGTTGGCGGAGTCTGGTGAGGAAGCGGTTCAACTGCCTTGGGTTCGGGAAAATGGTGGCGACGCGCGTGAGAAGGGGTGGTACTACGCAGCTGTGTGAACATGGGAAAAGGTGTGCAGGAGAGGTGGGTTATGGAAATGGTTATGGAGATGGAAGGAGAGGCAGCGCATGATGATTTGCGGGTTATGGCGGTGGAAAACTAAGTGCAGCACTGGGAAAAAGTGCTGGAAAGGAGAGAGATGATGATAGAGAGGGGCGAACAGCTGGGGCTGGAGGAAATCAAATCATTGGGCGTGGTTGTGGAGGTCAGAGGTGCTGCACGGCATTGGGGAGCCGAAGGTGGTAATGTGGGCTGTGCTTGAGGGGATCGACAGTTGAAAATGAAGTTGAGGAAAGTGGAGAGGAAGAAAATGGGCTGGAGGACTGTGGTCGGCTAGGTGCTTCTTGGTGTGGGGCCAGGGTGAGCTATAGGAAGAGAGGAGCAGAGGAACAGGATTTACGTGAGGTTTGTGGGTGAGTAATGGTGGAGGTGTTGTTTCGCCTGTGTTGCATGGAAAAAGGAGGGAGGTGATGGTCGATTTTAATTTTGGCAGAGGAGCGAAGCAACGTTCACAAAAAAATGAAAATTTACAACCGCAGCTTTCTATATATAACACTTATATTACTATATTTTCATTAGAAAAGAATTGAAGTGGAAAGGAGCAAGTAAAGGTGAAGGAACAGGTTCAAAGAAAATATGGAAGAGAATGAAACAATGTCTTAGGCAAAATAAATATAACGTTATATATTATGTTATAATTTGGAAAGGGAAGGGAGGAGGCTGAAAGAACGCGAACGAACCATCATAAATATTTATGCAGACTAGGGAATAACAAAAGCCAAAAGATACAATATTAATGGGTGATGGCTATTAGTTTTATACCGAGACAATTGAATGTAAGGGTAAATAAATGGTTAAAATGGATACCGATACAACTAGTCGTTTCACCGATTTCACTATGTATCGGATGCCAAAATATGCAAAAGAATACACTACGGAGATCCGCATGATGAGAGAACATAATGGTGCACAGATATGAGTGATACGATTTTATCAAAATTCGATATTTCACTGCCAAAATGCTGCTAAAACGCCAGGAATAAGATAAACGGAGCTGTAACAGTCCAAATTTGAAGAAATGAAATACGACGTCTTACTCAGAAAATGAATTACATTTTTTTATATAAAAATATTCAGTTATATAAAAATGTTCAGATTTTGAAAATATTTTAATTATATCAATTTTAACCGATTTAAATTGAAATTAAAATTGCGCAACAAAATAACTTCCATGTTTATCAAAGAAAATCTGTCATTTTCTATATTTGAATAGACGAATACCGAATACCAAATTTTCATTGCTATATTTAATTATTTAATTTGAAGTAAAATTTCAATTAATTACGTTATAAAAACTTTTAAAATTTATGGGTCGTTACATGTATCCTCGTACTTGTTTTTATTATGCTATAGTGTTTTGTTTGAAATTACCAGCAATTGTGAGGGCGGGTTGTTATAACTGTCCAGGGTGGTAATTATTGATTTGTGTACTCTGATGTGAGATATGTATGTTACAGTTTTTGATTTGTGTAAAGTACTATTCATTCTATATGTTGTTCAGTCCGCTCTGAGATTATGTTTGTTTGTTTCTTCTTCTTATACCAACTTTCTTTTCCCTCAACAATCTGTACTTTCGGCACTCGATCGTTCGGCATGTTATACATTGAGAATATTTAAGTCAATTTTCAATGGTCGAAAGGGCGGGTCGTGGAAGTTGGTATCTATTATCGAATTTCAATGAAACAGGTTTCATCGAATCCCGAGACTGTGCCCCTGAAGGCTATTTTAACGTGTCGATTTTATCGAGCGATTTTTAAATCGTCGAAATCATTTAAAATTTTGGATTTTTAAAAATTACTATCTCCATTATAGATAACATGGAATTTACATTCATATAAGAAATCATTCTAATTTATATTAAATCAAAATTCCATTATTTACACAATTACCATATATTAATTTTCGCTATTAAATTAATATAAAAATTTCTAGTTTTAACTTATCGACTTTTTAATCCCATTCAAAAATCCAATATTAAAATTTTAATCCCAATAGAATTGAAATTGACTTAAATATCATTTTTTTTCACGTTTAACTCCAGATTCTCATATTTAACCATTTTCTATATTAAACTACTATTTACAAAACTATAAAATTGCTATATTTGAAATGTTAAACCATTTTAGATTCTTCTATATTCAAAATCAATTAATATTTCAATTTCAACATTTAAAAATAAATTAAATGATCAAAATGACCAAAATTCCTGGTTGCTACAGGATGGGTCTATTGGTTTTAGTTAGTCATTTGTGCTTGATTGCTGTAAATTGGAAAAAAGAAGACAACAGTAGTAGATTGTTCCACCATATATGTTGAGTGTAGTTTATATAGAATGCTTTAACCATATCTGTTGTTATCTACTTGAATGAAAAATGAAATCAATGTTAATTTTTTATACTTGGAAACATGAACATGAAATACTTCATAGTTTGTAAACAACTAAAGAGCTGGGAATAAGAATTCTCTATTGTGTTGGTCTGCATTTTATTTATTCTAAAGCCTTTTATTTACATAATCCTAAGTCAAATACGTTACCTACTTCAATGAAGTAAAGATTGAGCATTTACTCTTTCTCATAGAAATATATAAAAATCTGTTAAAAATTCGGGAGTATAACAACTTGAAAGCACAAAATCAATGGTAATTTTTCTCAAATTTAACAAACCATTTGTACACCAGGCTCATTCTAAATGCTATATGCTTATTTACAGGATTTACAAAAAATAAAGTCAAGAATGATAAAAATGTCAAAAATGATAAATATGGTAATATTTAATACAAATTTAAACAAAATTGTGCATTAAATATTTGGTAATAATCAATAGTTAAGATTGTAAGATCATAATTCACAATAAAAAATATCATAGTATAAGTAAAAAAATCAATAAGCCTAATAAAAAGCATTTATTACTCTTGGAAGCTATTATTGTGTTCCTGATGGCCTTCCATTATATATTACTTTATAAAAATAAAAGCTATCTGTGACGACATAGAATTTTTGGATATTTGAAATTGGAATATTTAATTAATTTTAAATATTCGAAAGTTAGTTTAACTTGAATTTCAAATATCATTGTTTATTTGACAATTAAATTTTTGAATTTAATAATTGGGAATTGGTTAAAATAGTGAATCTATGTTTTTAAGCTGGTTAAAAATATTTCAAAAGCTCATAAAATTTATATTTTTAATAATGGAAATAATAGAAGTTTTAAATGTGAGTTTTAAAGTGGTTTGTTCAGTTTTGAAAATATATAGTTTAAACTGACATTTAAAAATAGCCTTCCGAGGCACAGTCTTGGAATTCAACGAAAAAGTTCCATTGGATCTATAATATTGTATTATTATCGCATCAATTTTCGCAGTGTTTAGAGTTATTGTGTGATCGTACGATATATAAATGCACTGGAATTTGTATTCAAAATTTAATATAATTACTGGGTCCAAAAGGCTATCTTCTCCATACGATCGAATTAGGACTCGAAACCTTTTTCCATTATGTTCAAAATAGAGGTATAACATTATAAACGCCTGCCGGCACGCCTCGATAGGATGTAAAATTTTAAACTACGAATTGAAGTCAACTTAAGTTTGAATTTAAATTTAAATATTAATGAATTATTGCATTAAAATATTGGGCCAAGCCCTAGTAGACACGTATGAAAATTTACTGCACGTGTGCCTCTTGGTTTAGACGTGTTCGTTTCTCAAATTAAAAAAAGATAAAATCAACAGCCGAGAATCCTTTTCAAAACAGAATCATAGCCTTCCTTTTTTTTTTCTTTTCTCTATCTCTAAACCAAACGAATTTAAAGTTCGCTCGCAAATCAATGGAAGAAGAAGGGGAGTCACGCATTTGTTCTCCTATCCCCCTCTCATAAATCGAATTCCAAATCGAATTTCAAAATAAAATAGAAATGGCGAGCTTCACGGTCGAGTCATCCTCGAGCATAAGAAGAGATGAATGTTAAAATCGCTTCAATGGAACCAGAATCAATCCACGAGCGTCTGGGCTTCGTCGTTGATTCGAAGTGCGGAGAGTCCGTGATAGGCGCACGACTTGGAGTGGGGTTTGGCGTGTGTGGTATAGGAAGGTACGGTGTCGGCAATCCATTTCGAGGGTTTCGGCAGAGATGAGTGGAGGCGCTAGTTGGATATCGGCTGGAGCTCGACGTTGTTTTTCCTATTCGAGTCAGGTAATTTGTTATTAAGCTAAATTAGGAAATTTATTTATTTTTAGTTGAATCGATAACAGAAAAATGTATATACATATACATATATTTCAACTATATACTATTTAGGAAATTTTTACAGTAGAGCTTGTTTAAAAATTTTGTTTTAATAATATTTGATTTTAAAATTTTGTAGTACTATTATAGAATTAATAAATATTTGTTTTTAAAATGGTGAAGGTTTATATAAAATTGGATTTTGAAATTTGTAATTTATTTTTATATATTGTACATGGAGTTTCAAAAGAAAAAATATATTAAGTTTAAAACTAAATTATTTTTATTCTAGTAAATTTTGTTAACAGTGAAGTAAATGTTTATTTTTGGTTTTTAATGAAAAAGGAAAATTTATATACAGTGAAATATGTATGCATGCAGAGGAAGAATTTTGAATAGATTTTATTTTTACATATAAATATATATATATATATATATATATATATATATATTAGAAAAGAAAAGTTTTTACAGTTAGGAAATTACTATTTATTATTACAGAAAAGAAAAGGGAATTTTTAAATGTTGAAGGGTATTTATATAAAGTAGATTTTTGAAAATCTGTATAGAATATTTTTATAAGTATATATATATATATATATATATATAATTTCAAGGAAAAGTAAATATACATATGCATTTACAGGTTTAATTCTGAAATGATGAAGATTTATTTGTTTAATTAAATCTAAATTATTTAAGTTACTAAGAATAATTTATTAAAAGAAAAACATGTTTAAATTAAACTTTTGGTTGATTAAATTATTAAAAGGCAATTGACTGCTCGATTAATTAAAATATTAATAAACTGTATAATATTTGTACAATGTCTGAAATCGAAATCGTGAACTAAGGCAAGGTTGAAGTGGATCATCAATAAAAACCAAAGATGAGTTCTTCTCACTCATTTGGATTGCCTAGATAATTTAAATGAATACATTTAAATTATTGGATGTGCTTGGATGAATTTAGTAATTTATCTGATGGGTGATATTATATATATAGTAGAGTGTGTGTGTGTGTGTGTATATTGGAGTGATTGATTTCCCGCATTATATAGCGGATGAGACCCTATGCGCCCCGCATAATAGCGGATGACCCTTTATACCGCGATATCCCCCTCGAAGTGGGATTGGTATTTTATATTGTGCTAACATCTGTGGATGCAGGGAAACAGGTTGGAGGGATCCAACTAGATTCATCAAAACGTTGAATTTATTTTATATTCAGCGATGTCATTTATGTGATAATCTTGATGATTATATTGATTATATTGGTAATTGAAATTATTGAGTGCTATGGTTTGGCTGGATATATTTGGATATTTGAAGATATGAAAATATAAAAGATTTGATCTTGGAAAGAGATATAAGAGAGAAATATCAAGTGATATTGCTTAAGAATTAAACAATAATATTTTAAATTTTTAGATTTAAAATGATTTGGAAGAACTAAAGCAGAGAATTTTGCATAAAGAATGAAATGGATATTTTCAGTTTAAATTAAGACTTTGAATCATAAATAATGAAGTGAGTTTTGAATTAATAGATTTGATATAAATTTGGATAAGTAAAGGAGTAATTTTTTTAATGGAGTAATTTTGCTAATCAAATTGGAAATTTATTTGGTGTTGAAACTGTGTTTTAATGGGAGAATGAAACTATGGAATTTATAAACTGGGTTTATAAAGTGAAATAAGATATCAATGGATATTTGAAAGTATAAATTCATGGTGGGAATTCATAAAGAAATGAGAAATTTGTTTTAAAAATAAATAGTGGTTTATTTTTAAGGGTGTGGAGGGGAAATGTGTTTCCCTGAAAAGCCAAATATGTTTTCAAAGCTGATTTTAAAGTATAAGTCAAAAGTTTAAAAGTTGTCTAAAAGAATGTTTTAGAGGAATTTATTATTTAAATTGTTTTAAGATTTTGAAGTAAATATTTATTAATTTAGTTATAGTAGTAATTATTTTAAAGGTTTAACTAGTATTATGATTTCAAAGATAATTATTAAATATTTATATTTTATAATGTAGTTTTATTCTAATGGTAGTTTGGCCAAATTTTAATTTGAGAAATTTGTATAGAATTTCACAACTTTATTTTAAATTATTTTTGGTTTAAATTTTACATGAGAAGTTATTACAAAATTTCATAACTAGCATTTTAAATAAAGTCTCTTAAGTTGTTTTTATTTTTAAATGTATTAAAGTACATATATTTTGGATAAAGTGTTTTAAATTATTTTAAAATCTAAGTATTAAGAATTGGTGAATTTCAGTGGAATTAAAAAATATTGGAAATTTATTCTGCGAAAGGAATGTGATTTGAAAACTTTTTTCAAAGGGTTGAAATGTAGAAATTTCTTGCAAAGATATTTTGATATAATAAATCTGGAAATTATTGAAATCTGATGATTGTCTGTGGATGTTATTTGATAGTTAAATAACCAACTATCAATATTCGCCAATGCGATGATCGTTTTGAAGAGACTGGGATCGGGATTAATTTCCCAAAAACCACTTCGATCAGGTTTGAACGTATTCGTAAGGAAGACAAGAGCTAGGAGTCAAAGATGGAGCAGTGAAGTGCAAAGGCTAGTCGCTACTAATCCTGTGGGCGATTCCGAAATGGATGTAGTAGGAGTAGTGCCTTCGGTTCTGTTCGGATCAAAAATGGACTTTTATGGACGAATGCTATCAGAACATCGTCAGGAGGACGATGAGCATTCTAAGTGAATGTGTGCTAAAAAGGTAACGTATAGCCTCGAGCCTCATCAACTGGGAATGGCTAAAATAGGGGAGATGCGGAAAGGCTAAGTGGCTAGCAATCAATTAGGGTAAGGACATCCCTGTCTAGATGTCCTTTTTATTCGGCTGTGTGGGCGGTTGCTGATCCCAACCGTGGAGCGATCTTATTCGGACTATCCAGTAAGGGGTAGCTCCGGTCTTCTGCAGCAGGGGATCAGGTGGATCCTCGGTATGGTGATCTAGACCACGTACTATGACGGATGGTACCCCAGTAGCCTTGCCATTGTATGGAATCCAATATCCAATAAGTGCGTGTACGGTTTTTATTGTGCCCTACTATTGCTGAAACATGAGATGCAAGCATTTCAGCTAGATTCTATTTTACTTTCTATAGACACTATTATAATATCAGACGGATTTGATAAAAATGTTTTGGTTATCGTAAGGTAAAAACCCTGCATGTTTATTTGTGGCGTTGTGATGCCCCACCTCTATAATCACGCAGGCCAAGGACACTACAGAGTAATGCCGTCAACTAGCACGAAGAATAAGGCTGTTGAGGAGCGACCATCTGTGTATTCGCTTTGTGTGAATCCTGATATGTCAGATAGTATAACAAGCATATCTTTTCAAGAGGAAATCCGACATACCGATACAAACTCAAAGCTAATACACAGTGGCTATGTGGTCTTCAGAAAAAAATATAGAAATTATCATATCATAAATCAGTCACAGATGTTCATATCTCGAGGCAGAAACAGATATGAATATAACACATAGTAGTGTACATCAGAGTAGTGGTCAAACAAGATCCATAGCATCACAAAAGAATAGATACAAGTGCTAGACAAAAGAATAGGTATCCATCAAGGAGTCTCTATCTCAAATGATAGTCAACAAAAACTACCAATCTAATGTAGTTAGACAAAAGTCGGATGATGATCCCCGATAAGTATTCAAGCAGAAGCACCTGTGACGTCTCGGTCTGACCCGAGTATTATTTAAGAAGGAAATAATAAACGGATAAGTCTAGCTATAAATATCATATAAAAATGAGATATAAGAAGAGATATAACCAAAACGTATGATAATGATAGTGCCATACCGCGGAAGTATAAATTTAACAATAACAAAAATCATACAATATCTCAAGAATCTTCTCAAACACCAAAAAGAATGTCATATTCTTTATTTTATTCACCAAACCAAAAATATTGACAAACTATGCCAATTGCAAAAGTTAGTGAAACATAAATTCTAGAAATCATTAATTAGAAATCCGAAAATCACTAAGGGGAGGCCTATCACAAACGGGAGCATGAAAACTCACCAACAAGTGTATCAAAAATGGAATGCTATTCCATGGTCGCTAACCATAGAGCCAGCGCAACGACGTAGTATGATAACAGTACGCCCGAGGAACCTGAAATTCAAATAATTCGAAACATCGACGTAGTACAATAACGGTACGTCCAATGATCCAAAACTTCAATAATTCGAAACGTCGATGCAGTACAATAATGGTACGTCCAATGAACCGAAAAGTCGGGACATCGATGTAGTACAATAACGGTACATCTGATGAACCTAAAGCCATGAAAGAACATGGGTCACTAGCCCATAAAAATGGGACAATACTCTAAAGAATCAATAGGTCGTTAGCCTATAAAAGAAATGAGACGAAGCTCAATAAAACGAGGTACAGTACCTCACGTGTAACAGCTCGCTAATTTGTACCCCTTGAGGCGACAATATTCTCCATCAATCAACTCAAGATGAATGGAAATACGAACCATTTGGGTTAAAGAAGAAGAGGCATAAGAAGAAAATAGAAAACAACATCAAAATCTAATCATCGCAGTGGAATAAAATATAATAGATAATAAATGATCTTTACACAAAATCAAATAAATATGTTTATACATTACACCATCAGAGTTCACATAACACACCAGTGGACAGTGATCATAACCTATCCTCACAAAACTAAATATACAGTAAATCAACACAGTGGAATAGTTTAAACAAGTACGGAAGTACGTATCACTATCCAGCTCGTCTCCTGAGCTCCACAGCATCCTTTCCTGTATCCTATGATACTCGGTCTGACCCGAGCATTATAGTTAAATAACACCCGAGTCGGTCTGGAATACCAGCGTGAGAAAACCACACTTAATTGATTATTTAAGTTTCAAAATCCTTTGAAAACAAACGCATCTCGTAAGACCATGCCACAAATAAACATGTCGGGTTTTTACCTTACGATAGCTAAAACATTTCTTATAAAATCCTATGATATTATAATAGGGTCTATATACAAATACTTATTCAAATAGCTGAAATTGTTACATTTATTAAATTCCAGCATACTAGCCACAAAGTGGGTAATACAAACAAAACTCATAAAAGATGCGTAGGGAGAATGGATTTTCAACTAATGACTAGGCACTGGGGTACCACCTGTCACATTACGTGGCCTATATCACCGTACCGAGGATTACTGTAACATCCCGCCTTTTCGCACACTTTAAACCGACACACGTGCCAATTCAAAGCATACGCAAGGGCGGATTGTTATGGGGTAAATAAGAAAAACAGAGAAGAAATAAAAACAAAACAGAATCTCACAGCGGAAGGATAAAATATAATAATAAATATACAATTCAAAACAGTTTACAAACACTTGATTTGCTTTATACAATAAATATCAGAGTTACACCTACCAATACAATCAATGCAGCGGAACAGTATGAGTGTGGTGCAATACTATAGATAATAATAATACGACTCCTTCGTCTTCGTCCTTCAAAGCTAAAGTCTTCGATCCTGAAACGCTCGGACTGACCCGAGCGAATTTGAAAAGACAAAAACACTCGAGTCAGACTAAAAGATCTTATGTGAGTTAAATTAACAGAAACAAATATGAGTACAGTAACTCAAGAGATGTTCGGGATTTACATCTCCTAAGGATCCGTTAAACTATTTACTATGTAGTATATTGCGCTATTATAATAGTGTCTATTTATAAAATAAACTTACTTTTAAATAGCGTTAAGGCTTTACATTTTCCACCTTAACACGTAAAATGCCAATAGTCTATACAGTACCGTAATACCTCCTGATCGGGAGGCTACCAGAGGATACTCCATAGGTACGACACAAATAGAAACTCGTAGTAAAGGCGTGATAGGGTTGGTGACACGGCACAACTAGGCAATGCCAGGGTAGATATACCAATTGCGTACCCGGGCTGGTGGAAACGCGTAGCCGCAGTTACCGCCCACCTCGAACAAACTCCCCAAAATCAAAATAAAAGTGACCACTGAATCAATCCAAAGTCATAGTATAATATCGAAGAGGAGTGTCCGATCAGAGGTATGACCTCATTGGCCTGGGAATAGCTCCTGTTTTAGCCACCTTATGCCAACTCACGGGAGTCGGGTCCACGTATTTACCTTAGAGAAAACGTCGCCACCACCCACTTCATTCTGGAATCTCCACCCCGTACACGGTTAGTCAAAGTGGTTTTCGGTATCGACAGAGAGTATGTCCATATCCGATCCCGGTCACTTTGCCAACCCATCGTTATTATAACACCGCGGTCATTTAAAAATAGGTTATACTTTAAAAATCAGAATAAACATTCCATTTCATAACCATGAATACGATATCATTTCAAAACCCAAAACCATATTTTATCACTTATTCCAAATATAATTCTTTTTCAAAATCAAAATGCTTTAACTTCATAACGTCTGAAAATCAAATATTTTCAAAGCATAGTATTTTGAAAATCATAATTTAAAACCATAACTTCTAAAAGTTGAATGGTTTGGACATTCAACGGTATATGAATTAAATGGTTTAACTTAAATGTTACTTTGTAAAGAAAATAGTTCTCATGGCTTTACAAATACATTTCTTTATTAAAGTCTAAACCAAAATTTATATTATCTCTCTCAAGTTCCAAAACCACTTCAATTTATTTATATATACGTATATCCATATTGAGTATCCATATTTCAAACTAAAGTTGGATTTTATTCTTTCAACAAATCAATTGTTCTATTAATTAGTCTTGAATATTCATATGAAATCCATAAATAATAAGACTTCAATTTCTAGTAATAAAAAATATATATTTTTCCCAATTCAAATTATACTAGAATATTCATTTTAATTTATTTTGGGAAAAATCCAATTATAAATATCATATCTTAAAATTTCCAAACTTAACATTTAAACATATGATATAAATTATTAAACTCCATTTTCTTAATTTTCTTCCATTTTTAATAAAGATTTTTATACACCTTTTAATTTCAAAATTTTCAACTTCATATGTATATATATGGAAGAAAAATATTTATACAATACAAAATTTAAGATTATTATAAACCGTATTCCATCCAAACCATAGAAATCACATTTAAATAGTTATATATATACCGCGGTGCCCGTATATAATTTTCTATCCTATGGTCAAGTGATACGGATATTTATCATTTCAATCCGCAATTTAAAAGATATAAAATTTTGCGGATATATATATCATTTCAAACCACAATCCCGAATGAAATGAAATATGCATGATAATTTGCAATTTAATGATATACAATAAACATCCATTCATCAACATCATCCATCATCCAAATCGCAATCATCATTCAATATCAATCAATAACAATATTATTTTTGGTACTACATAACAGGTAATACTGGCAATTTTATTCAAATTAAATTTAACAGCTATTAATCTACAGTCTATATTAAGTAATAAATTATATAACTGTTAACTAGCAGTTCATATACAAACAAATAAATTTTAACTGTAAATTTATACGCAATAAATTAATTAAATTAACAGTTAAATTAAATAAATGCAATTCAACAGATATGAATAAAATAAACATGCCAAATACTCATAAATAAATTTCTATTCATTTCTAAAATTAATTTAAACAAACGTAAAAGCTTCTAGTAGTTGTGAGTGGGTTAAAACACTCACCTTTTGAATTTAAATCGAATTTAAATTCGATTTAAACCCAAAAATTCGCCCTTCTCGGAATTCGTCCAAACCAGCTTCATCAAATCCGGAATTAAATTACGATCCTAACAAAAGAAATTTCGTGTGAATCCGACTTCGTATGAGAAAGTTATGGCGAAAAATGATGATTGAATTCAAAATTGAAAATAAATAAAACGACACACATTCATCACTTACAAATATATGTGCCACGTCACTCCTTCTATTCCCAGAAACGCACGCGGCCCCCTTCCAAAACCCTAATCGAAGATCTACGACGATCTAACCGTTGAATCGACACAAAAACCATATAGATGCGATCCCCATCGTCCACTCTGCAAAACCCAGAAAAGGTTTGACGATCCGACGAAGTTTGCGACGACGATGATGAATGGTCACGGACTGTTTGAATTAATTCTGGTCAAACGATTGTTCAAAACAGAAAACGAATTGCACCAGTAGATTACGTGCCTCGAGAACATTAACATATATTTTTGTGGAATTTTTCTGAAGTGTTTGCATTTTCACTGAAATTTGGATTGGGGTAGATCTAGGTTGCATTCATTTGAGGAGGAGAAGGAGATGAAGAAATGAACGTACAGCGAAAGGGAAAATAAAATGGGGCTAGGGTTTATAACTGGTTATATATAGACAAGGCTGAAAAATAATAGATGGATCGGATTGGATGTAAACGTAAGTTTAAATTTAGGGATAAACATATATGTAATAAAGTAGCATTAAATTTTGAAACGTGAATTGATTTATCATTGGATTCATATTTCAATATGTAAATATCCCCAATTTCATCTGCACTTATATTTACATAGTTTCTAAATATTAAATTTCAAATATTACTTCATTTAACGTTATGTATTTATTATTTATTACTTGCTGCAGTTGATTATCAATTATACTTAATATACTAAATAGATGATAAATTTTGAATACTTGTTATCATTAACGTTTTATTTCCACTTACAAAATAAATGAAATTATTACATAAACTCCCTTAATTAAGTCAACCATTATCTTATATAACTTAACTGGTAATATATATACCCGATTGCCCTAATTGGTTTATAGTTATCAGCTAAATACATACTAACTTGTAAATAAATTCGTTTAATTGCAAATGGATCTGATCAAATTTAATAGATTGAATAGATGGGTAAGCAAATAATAAATTTTCCTTTTTGTCAAATTCAAACCCATTCCTACTTAATTATTAATTACAATTTATTACGAAACATTGATTTTATGCAGTTACCTTTTATTTGCGTAGTATTACATCAATTCCTATAACCTTGGATTCATTCCCAATTCACCAAATTCAATTAATTACACTTTACAAATGTGTTTCCAATATATAGGTATTGCCCAAGTTAAATTTATTAGCTAACTCATATAAATAAACAAATGACTTATATGGATGATTAAAATTTTCAATTATCTCACTTTACTCCTAAACTTCTGTTATTTAATAATTATTGCTTAGAACCTGATTTTAATCTTCCCATTATCTATTTAATTCCTTCTAGAATCATAGCTAATATTTGTCATCCCTTCATTACCCAAATGTTCTTATCCCATCAAATTTTAAGTTATCGAAATATTAAATGTCGATTTCTTTAATTGCACTAAATTTATCTATTAAAGGTTGCACTTAACCCAAATACATAAAACTTGCCCGATTTCTCCTTAAATCAATAACCTTCATATACAAATATGTTTATCATAAATTTTATCTACTCTTCCTTTTTAGGTAATGTCCTATATATTAGATTTCCATGTAATTTGCAATAAATCATACTCGTAGTTATATCACATTAAATGAATAAATAAGTGTTGACTCTATTCTTTTGATTCAACATTGGTTTACGTTATATTTCATTAATATTTCTACATACATCAGGATTTTTAAAAATGGTTGTAACGTGAAATCTCGTCTACTTTCCATTTTATATTTAAGGCTTCTAAAACCGATTCATATCATTTCTCTAGTCCAAATTTTATTAATATAACCTTAAATTTAATTTATTCTTATCGATGTAATGGTTAAACACAAATTTCACTTATTTGCAATAAATCCACAAATTGGATTTCAAATTTTCAAATAAATAAATAAATTTTAGTTTATCACTTCTTAAATACCCAAACGTCAATGCCTTAATTTAAACTGCATTTATTACATTTTATAAAAATCCTCCATCTTAAGTGACAAATCAAAACTACCCTAACTACACAATTTATGGTAATTAATTCCAATTGCTTTTCCATTAAACTACATAAATTGTCCAATTGCAACCTACGTAGAATGTTTATTTATTTACAATCCTACTGTTTAAATGAATTGATCCTTTACGGTATAATTCACATTTGACTTGATTTCTCATTTATTTTGCAAAACAGTAAATTTCAATTGCTACCAACATTATATTTAATATTAGATTTCCAATTAATTCTATTGGAATCAATATATCTTTATATATATATACTTTACGTATAAATATCTAAATTACCAAATCAAGTACATTTATTAGAGACAACATTCAATAAAATTACTTATCACACTTATTGCATTGATTTATTCCAACGGACACTTTTATTTAGTCACTATTTATTATTACAACCAAATGTACAATCTCCACTATTTATTTTATATTAAATAATTCCATTCTAGTAAATATTTTTATTAATATTCACTGATTCACATTTATACTGGTTTCTTATATTTAACTTACAACAAGGTGTGCAAATTTACAAAGTTCAAATCTATTTCCATGTAACTATTAAATTGTTACATTAAATTCCAATTACTATAACAAATTACTACATTTTCTCAAATAAAATCTTAAGACCTTTATTTTATTCTAAATTAGATTAGAAACATATTAATTTAATTCATTTAACATTATCAAATTCAACGGGTCGTTACAATTACTCCCAATCCTCTGCAACATAAGGTCGGGACTAACCCTTACTGGATAATCCCGAGTAAGATCACCCTACATTTGGGATCAGCAACCGCACCACTAATCTGAATAAAAAGGGGCATCTAGACAAGATGACCTCACCCTGAAATGGGTGCTACCTACCTAGCCTTGATGCATAACCCCTGATTTTCAGTCATTCCCGGTTGATGAGGCTTGAGGCTAAGCGTTACCTTTTAGAACATTACACTTAGAATGCCCATCATCCACCTGACGATGTTCCGAAAGCATTCGTCCATACAAGTCCGTCCCGGGTTCGAATGGAACCGAATGCACTACTCCTACTACATCCATTTTGGAATCACCTCAGGATTAGTAGTGACTAGGCCTTGCACTTCATTGCTCCACCTTCGACTCCGAACTTGTTTTTCCATGAAAACGTTCAAACCGGATCGAAGTGGATTTCAAGAAATTAATCACGATCCCGGTCTCTTCAAAATGTTCAGCGCATTGGCTAATATTGATAGTCGGTTATTTAACTATCAATTAACAGTCACAAACAACCATCAACCATAATAATTTCTCCTGAATTATTTATTAACCTCAAAGTTTCTACGTAAGATATATTTCCGCTTCCAAACCTTTTGAAAACAGTTTACAAACCATCTTTCTTTTACAGAATAAATTTCCCAATATTTTCTCTTTCCACTGAAATCACCAAGTACAAACACTTTAGATTTTTAAAATATTTTAAAACACTTTATTATAAAATATACTTTAACATTTAAATTAAAACTACTTTAATACTTATTCAAAAATATATACGTTAAGAATATTTAAAATGAGGCTACTTTTATAAAATATAAAACTAGATTTTCTCTTTTAAAACAAATGCCAAGTCACTTTTAAATAATTACTAATATATTAGATTAAAGGAAAATATTTACTTTAGAATTTAAATATTTTAGAAATGATAAATTTTCCAAAACATGCTTTTTAAAGCAACATTAAAACTTTTAACTTATATTTAAAAATTCACTTTGAAAACTTACTTGGCTATCCAGGACAATTTCCAATTCCAATCACTTAAATCAATTTCCAATTTGATTTCCAATTTACTACATTTCGAAATAAATCTCTTTACTTTCTCACTTTTTCTAAAATCCGTTAACTTCAGATTTTATTTCTTAATTGTGATTTAAACCCCTTTTAAACCGAAAATACCAATTCATGCACCTTTTCCCAAATTCCTTCTTTATTGTTTAAAATAATTTAATCTTGGATTCTAAAAATAAATTCCTTATTCCTCAAGTAAATCTCAGTTAAGTTTTAAATTCGTTACTCCTCTGTTTTTTCAAAATCCCCTTTCCTATATTCGGATTTTATTTGTTTAAAGAAAATAATTCACTTTTATTCTTTCCAATTTATTCTTCAATTTATTCAAGCTTCTATAATTATTTTTACTTAAAAATTCACTCTTTTATTTCTTTCCAAAAATCCAATTCTATATATTTTAATAACTCAGTGAACTGAAATATTTCCAAGCAAACCATAGCATTTAATATTCCAATTATCAATATGATTCATCACAGAATATGAAATATTCATAACACCGAATATTAAACAATCTAAATAAACTTTTGAGGAATCCAGTTGGATCCCCCCAACCTATTTCCCTGCATCCACAGACGTTAGCACAATACCAATTCCACTTCGAGGTGGAATATCGTGGTATATGGGATTAATATAATATCATCCGCTATTATGCGGCGCATAGGGTCTCATCCGCTATATAATGCGAGAAATCAATCATTCCAAGATATATTATATACTTTAATATAGCACATCAAATCAATTCAACCATTTAATCAATTAATTAAATTTAACTATTTAAATTTAAATAACTCAAATGATTAAGATTAACTCACCTTTTATTTTGCAATTCACTTCATTCTCGATTTGATTCCACGATTTCAGACCTTGTAAAAATTTTAGATGTTTTATTAATATTCGAGTCAATTGAGCAATTTAAATTTCCATTTAATCATTTAATTAACTAGTGATTTCATTTTAAACAATTAAATTTTATTTTAAACTAATTCCCCTATTTAAAAGATTTTCCCATTCCTTTAATAAATTATTTTTCAGTAACCAAGGTAAATTAAGTAAGTTTATTAAATACATTATTTTAACAATAGCTAGCAAGTTTAAAATATGGAAAAAAGACAAAACTGCCCTTTTGAATTTCTTTACTATATCACTTTTCCTTTTTCAACCTAGCATGGTTATAGAAAGGATAGAAATAGTATATACTTCATTTTAAATTTTAATTGAAGACCAACAAAAAATATATTATTTAACATAATTATTGATTTAAAATTAAAATATGTGTATATTATCTGATTAAATTTAAACAAGGATGTCTTATAGTCTGCTGTTAAATCCTAATAAATGAAATAACAGTCAACAATTTATTTACAAGTTTGAACCTTAAGTAAATTAAATTAAAATGTTTGAATTTAAGTTATTTGAACAGATTTACCACCAAATCAATTATTTAAAATAAACATAGCAAAACAAAATATGTATGTATATTTACTTTATATATTTATTTTTAATAAATTTTATTTTTTTTTTGAAATTCATAGTTATATTAAAACAGCACTATTTTGAACCTTGCTGTAAATCAAAATCCTATGTAAGGACCCGATTCTTCGACTTCCGAAAACCGACATCAATACGTTCACTGTATCACTGCCGAGCACTCGAATGCCAGAAAACCGAACACTTAGGGTTTTAAGAAAAAGAAAAGGATAGAAGAAGAGAGAAAATATAGAACAGAAAGAAAACAGCAGAACAATATCAGAATCTCACAATCGTAGCGGAACAACATATAATAGATAAATGAATAATCTTTAAACAAAAGAATTATATCAGTTATTACATTTCATTACATCATCAGAGTGTACAACAATCAAACAACAATAAACAGCGGAAAAAGAAATACTATATACTAGTGAATACGCCAATGCCATCCATCTTGCCTCCATCAACTCCTGAATTCCAGAATGTCCTGATAAACCTGACTCTAGACTGCCCGTGTGGAAATTGGTGGGCACCCAGAGTTTAGGAAGGAATACAATAAACTCTGAGTCAGTCATGTGACTGGTGTGAGAACTCAAAATAGTTTATTTTATCTTAAAAAAAAATAGAGGAATATTTTTAAAGTCAATTCGCAATGCTTTTAAAAATGAAACTACCATAAGACCTCCCACCACACACACAATGCAAACACAGACTTGGAGGAGATTTCTTCTTATGTAAGTCAAAGATGCTTACTACGTAAAATCAAATCATTTTTGACATTATTATTAGTGCATAATGTAGAAATTTTTTTGAAAGTAGAATATAAATCTTAGCCAGCATAGGTACCATTATATTATGCCTACTATAGCTACCATATTAGATGGCAGGTTCTACAACTAAAACCGTACAAGGCTCGTATTGTTTCTTTGGATTTCCAACAGATGGTCAGGCCAAGGAACTTCCCATTGCCACATGGAAACGCCTCTGGAATGACGTCCCGAGAACCAAATCAGATCTCTGCCAACACAAGGCCGGGTTACCCCTAACTGGGTAACTACTGACACGAATATGCCATCCCCCGATCGTAACCAATCTACATCCGAGGATCCTCGATTTCCAACAACCACAAAGTAATAAGTTTGCAGCAACAACATAGGTTAATTATCTGGGCTCCATACCATGATACCACCTCTATCTAGAAGGAATGACATACACTAAAGGGCGCTACCCCTAATAACCTTGCTGCATCCTTCCCGTTTTTACCATTTCCGGGGTGTGAGGTCCGACGAAGTCTCGTCCACAAAGCCACGCTTTGGTACAAAGCCATGCTTTGGGTCAACAAATGATCGAAGTAATGATCACAAAGACAAATGATCAAACAAATGATCATATCACAAATGATCAAACAATGATCATTTCACAGCATCACTCAGCATGTCACATTACCAAATTGGGAATATATCGCTGATAACCATAACTACAAAACCTCTGATCTCGTATGTCTCATAGAAGGGTGTTAAGCTAAGAGAATAAATTCTCCGCCACCAACAGAAATATATTTGAAAGAAATCAGCTTTATATCTCAATTTGTAATGTCAGACATACAATCAATACAAGTCTGTTCCGGGATCGAACATAACCGAAGGCACTTACAAAGAAGTCCTTGCAATTCGGATATTCACTAATGAAGACCGGTCTTCCCATCACATATGGAATTTCTATACCGGGGCCATTCGGTGCAGAAACATTCGACGTTAATCCTTCTGTTTTCAAAAATATCCGGTCTTCAACACTGGTCTTCAAATGCAATTCATAACGACGTATCACATATTCAGAATGGGTTATACGACCCCAAGGTCCTTTCCCGGTTAACCCGAATAGTGAGCGCTTATTCAAAAATATGTGTGGCATTTAAATTCAAGCAAATCACAACAGATACCCATTCAAAGGTAAATATTGATAGCCTGTTATTGAACTATCAATGGATATGCACAACATCACCAGATTCCAAATAATTTTCCAAATTATTTAATTTCCAAAAATATCTTTACAAGATATATATAATTTTCACACTTCAACCATTTGAAAACAAATTTCAAATCACTTTTCATCTTTACCACCTTTTTGAAAACAAATTTCAATCATTTTCCTTATGCGAAAATATTTTCATTTCAACATGGTTCATTTAAACCAGTTAAAATAAATCCTTAACGATTTACTTTATATTTACGTTCCAAATCCGTAAATTAATTTCCACGCTTCAAAAATAAATCAACGTTTATTTTTAAACAATTTCCCTTTCTTTAATAAATTCCATAGTGAATTTACATTCCAAAATATTTATGAATACACGATTTCAATTATTCATTTTCAATTTCTCTTCAAAAGATAAAATCTCAAAACTTTTCATTTCACATTGGAAAAACATTTCCATACTTATTTGTTTATAAGTAATTCACAAATCTATTTATTTTCGACCTTTGGAAAATATTCAATATACTTAAATCGAAATTAAGTATATATTTCATTCTATAAGGAAATCATTCTCTTAAACATATTTATTTGGGCCAAAACGAATGTTGCGTAAAACATCGTTACGACAACCCAAAATCACTAGTATAGGGATTCGAAATTAAAATAGATATATAAATCCAAATACTGTACAAAACATTTCCTTTCGGAAATCATTTACTATAACAACAGTGTTATAGTCCACCATTTCCTTCTATTTCTCGAAAACGTCTATTTCAACAATGAACGTTGAAATCTATGGTTTCGAATCTTAACACATTTTTAAAACATCGTTGGATCGTTTTAATTCTATTTAAAACATCACATCCAAAACATTTCTTTAACATATTATTCACTTATCAAAATAAGCCGTTTGCGGATTTATAAAACAATGTTTATAAATTCCATTTCTATTTATTTTATAACAACTTTCTTTTATAAATCTCCTTCATTAAGCTATATCAATTTATAAGTCAATTATATACCAAAAGTTCATATTATAAGTTAAATACTTACAATTTATTTGTTTACAAAATCGTACTTTTAAACTTCCCAAATTATAAATCTTATAACTTATAAGATTCATTTATTTACCCAAAACTATTCTTTTAATAACTTTACAAATATTATAAACCTACTGCTTATAAAATTCCACTTATAACTTCACCATTTATAATTCTATAAATTTCATTCACTTATGAAATCCATTTACAATTCATTCTAACACTTATAAAAACTCGTTTTATAATTCAAATATTTTAATTTAATAAATATCAATTTATAAATCCTTTATATAAATCAATTTATATTATTATTTAAAAACGTCTTTAAACTCCTTTATAAATTCATCATTTTCTTTGATTTATAAAATAATCAAATTTTGTAAATCCTATATTTAAACTTTTTATAATAAAATCAAAAATCCCAATTACACTATTTTATAAGATCATTAGCCTCATATTTTCAAAAATCAACTTTTAACTACATTTCTCAAAAATCATAATTTTTACAACATTAGCATTATAACGTTTATTTATTTAAAATGAATCAATTCCAAAAATGTTTTATAAACGTATACTTTCAAAAATCACTTTAAAAATCCTTTTAAAAATTCCAAAATTTGGCCCAATGATGCTACACACCAAATAGTCAATCACGACAACAACGACATCATATATCGATATGATAATCAACAAATATCATAATACCTGTAATCAAATAAATACTATTGAGGAATCCAGTTGGATCCCTCCAACCTGTTTTCCTGCATCCAAAGATGTTAGCACAATACCAATTCCGTTCAAGTACGGAATTATCGCGATATATGGGATTGAAAATATTATCCGCTTAATAGACGGCGCAATAGGGTCTCATCCGCTATATAATGCGGGAACTCAATTCCAAGTACATAAATAATACCAATTTCACTATACTGTGAAATATTCGCGGTATATGTTTTTAATAAATAACATCCGCTTATTAACGGCATATGATGTCTATTCTAACAATCAATAGATAACAATCATCATTCAAACATACAATCAACAATTTTAAATCTAACTATTTAAAATTAAAATCGAAACCTATTTGATTGAGTGAGAAGTTCTCACCTTGGTTTCAATTTCGTTTTCAGCTTTTATTTCGAATGGACGTTTAATTTTACCCAAAATTTTTGCTAGCTCCAAACGACTCCAATCCAATTCCTAGCGTAGTGCTCGTCCATACGATTCCAACGCAACTTATTTCGCACGTTTTCGACCTCGTATGAAAAAGATATGAATTTACGAAGTTTACACGAATTTTTATATAAATAATTATACAATTCTTTTTATTATTTTACCCAAATGAATCTCAGCCGTGACTTCCTGCATTACGCAATCAGGGCCGTGATTCATGTTCTTCTCCCCTTCCAGTAAATGTCCCACGCAAGAGCCCATATGGCCGCTGTATTAGGGTTAATTTTCGAGCCTCCTCCGTTCACTTCTACATTGATCAGGCTACACCACTCGAATGCTAGAGACAAGAGCTACCTTCGGCATGAATACGGTGGAACTCGGCACCCCTATGGCCTAGAAATGCATGCGCGACCGGCCACTTTTCCAGCTCGATTTGCCGTTGAATTTTTGCTCCAATTGCGATCTTAACCGTTGAGATCATAGATCTCCCTCCCCTCTACAAGTTTCATGTTGATCGTTTCTTGTAATTGTAAATGGATTTGAAGAAATTTGAGGAAGAACGAGGAAGGTTTTTGGCCATTGATGTTTAAGAGGCGGTTGACCTAGGTTGCTAGGGTTTTGAGCAAAATATAAGAATATGGTTCCTTTTTATAGAAAATTTCCAAAAAATCACTTTTCACTCCATTTTCGAACTCCAAATCTCGCACGGTGACTGGCGTTTCTAAAGTTTACCCCGCGTTCCGAACATAATGGAACGTGTTTCGGGAGCTAATTCGATCATCTATGCAAGTTATGGCAATAAACGTTCGATTTAAAATTAAATCGGTAAATCAAATTTCTAGGCGTTTTGGCTTACCCCGGACAAACGGTAAATCTGATTGACATGAAATTTGAATCCATACAATAATATCACATTACGGATCGGATGAAACTGATTTCGTCGAAATCCGAGACTGTTTGAAAAATGGCTATTTTAACTCGCCAAATTAATATTAAAAAAATTTCGGTGCGTTTCGAGCTGCCACGGTCAAACGAAAACTCCGATTGACACGAAAATTGAAATTCGATAATAAAAAACTATTATGGATCCATTGGAACTAGTTTCGTCCAATTCTGAGACTATTCGAAAAATGGCTAATTTCACTAGTCGATTTAAATATTAAAATATTCAATTTTCATAAATTAACTTTTAATTCAATTTTAAAAGTTCTAAAATATCGTTCTAACTCCTATGATTAAATAAAATTTTACAAATCAATTTCAATCATATTTAACCAAAATTTCAATTATTTCTGTATTTTAACATATTAAATTATCGATTTAATTATTCAATTAAATCCAATTATTCGAAATAAAATTTATTCGACTTTTATATTTCACTTATTAGTATTTAAAATTAATTAAATATACAATTTTTAATTAACATAAATTCTGGGTCGTTACAAACTTCCCCCTTAAAAGAATTTCGTCCTCGAAATTACCAAGTAAGAAAAATTACAGAATCTATTAACTTTCCCAAAATCTATAGTTAAACTTCTTACAATAACTTTACTAAGTTTTCAAATCATACTTAGTTATCTTTCAAACCAAACTATATTGTTTAACTTTCAACTCCAAATCAAATTTTAGTTTTCACAAACTTTCTCAAAAAATTCCCAAACTTTTCGAACGCCTTAAATTTTCGGAAAAATTCGCCATAGTCTCCTTTGCGCGGCTCGATCCCAAAAATAATGACAGTATATATATCACAAATATACATCTCATCAAGTGATGAGGCATCCCGTAGGGAAAAAAGTGTAAAAGTACGATATTTAATCCGAGATATGTACCTTATATTTTATTAGCGAGCATGTACGGCTAATATAGTGCGAAAGCGAGCTCCAAATGCGAAGCAAACGCCATCCGCACCTACTAAACACTCAAAAATTTGGAGCTCGCTTTTGCTTAAAATATTCAATTTTCATATTAAAATATTAAATATTAAAATATTAAAATATTCAATTTTCACAAATTAACTTAAAATTCAATTTTAAAAGTTCTATAATATCGTTCTAACTCCAACATGATAAAATAAAATTTTACAAATCATTTTCAATCATATTAAACCCAATTTTCAATTATTTCTGTATTTTAACATATTAAATTATCGATTTAATTATCCAATTAAATCCAATTATTCGAAATAAAATTTATTCGACTTATAAATCTCACTTATTAATATTTAAAATTAATTAAATATACAAATTTTAATTAATAGAAATTCTGGGTCGTTACAAACTTCCCCCCTTAAAGAATTTCGTCCTCGAAATTACCAAGTAAGAAAAGTTACAGAATCTATTAACTTTCCATAAATCCATAGTTAAACTTCTTACAAAATCTTTACTAAGTTTTCAAATCATACTTAGTTATCTTTTCAAAAACAACTACTATTGTTTAACTTTCAATTCCAAATCAAATTTATAGTTTTCACAAATTTTTTCAATTTTTCTCAAAACTATTCTAACACCTAAAATTTTCGGAAAAATTCGCCATAGTATTCTTTGCGTGGCTCGATCCGAAAAAAATGACAGTGTATATATCACAAATATACATCTCATCAAGTGATGAGGCATCCCGCAGGGAAAAAAGTGTAAAAGTACGATATTTAATCCGAGATATGTACCTTATATTTTTATTAGCGAGCATATACGGCTAATATAGCACGAAAGCGAGCTCCAAATTCGAAGAAAATGCGATCCGCACCTACTAAACACTCAACAAACAGATGAGAAACATGTATATAGACAATAGTATCGATATACAACATATAGCAACATAATAACTATATATGCCAACATAGCAAATGCAGTAAAAGCAATATATTCAACCATCAACCAACCATCATCCAACTAACATCCATAACCAATAAATATTCATTCATATCCTCATTAATATTAAATGAAATGGGTTTTCAATTTAATCACATTTGATTTATTAACAGTGGATGTTTTTACTAACATTCATTTTCAATTAGTTTATATTCACTAATTCATATTCAAGTTGCTTCACTTCCAAATCAAATTCAATTCTATTTACGATTCACTTAACTTCCAATTGATTTCAATTACTTTAACTTTCAATTTCATTAACTCAATTGCATATAGGTTTTTATTCAATCAACTAACAATCATATAACAACCAATGTATATTAATTACAACCAAATTCCTTTGCTTACATTCATTCAATTTGGTTTAACACCTTTACTTTCAATTGGTTTAATTAAATTGATTTTCATTCAATTATTCAACTTCCAATAACATTAGATTTTAATGAATTACACTTACATTCATTATCTCATATCAACTTAATTTACATTTAATTGATTTACATTCAATCCATTAATTAATTCAATTGCCAATTCGTTTAACCACAAAAGTTGAATTTCATTACATAACTCAAGTTCGCATTTATCACTTAATTTTATTAATTTACTTTGATACCAAAATCAACTTCATTCAACATCACTTAAGTTATTTTCCATTTAAACATTATTTGGCTTTACTTAACTTAAGTTCCCACTTATAAATCCAATTCAAATTCCAATTCTAAAGTAATTTTTCCATTTAACCTTTACCAAAGTCAAATTTCATCACTGATTCAAACTCATTCTTTATTTACAACTCATATTCATAAATATATATTCATATAGTTTCACTTCTTATATATATAAGTTTATTTCACAATTGTAAATCACTTTAGTTATAATTCCATTTTATAGTTCTTCGCTTATACAATTATTCTTTTATTTAGATTATTCAAACATCTTTTTTTTAATTAACTGTTATATATATTCTTACATTTTCAACCAACCAAACAATCAACTTATATACATTTTAATAATTCTGAAAAATTATTCCTTTATATATAAAATATACTCAAGGTAAAATTATTTAATTTACCCAATTTAAAACAATACTATGTCGATTTATCTTATTTAAGAGTTTAGAAACCCCTATCTACCATAGTTAGCTAGACTAAATCGACCGGAATCTATAAAGAATCAACCGATAAGTCAACACAATACAAAACAATTTATATTCACTAACAAATACGCACTCATAGCTATTATTACACTCAAACTCATTCTAGAGTATACCGACTCTATCTTTAATGAGTAATACCCTACAGAGCCATGGATGTCGCTTAACCATATGCTCTGATACCACATTGTAAGGACCCGATTCTTCGACTTCCGAAAACCGACGTCAATACGTTCACTGTATCACTGTCAAGCACTCGAATGCCGGAAAACCGAACACATAGGGTTTTAAGAAAAAGAAAAGGATAGAAGAAGAGAGAAAGATAGAACAGAAAGAAAACAGCAGAACAATATCAGAATCTCACAATCGCAGCGGATCAACATATAATAGATAAATGAATAATCTTTAAACAAAAGAATTATATCAGTTATTACATTTCATTACATCATCAGAGTGTACAACAATCAAACAACAATAAACAACGGAAAAAGAAATACTATATACTAATGAATACGCCAATTCCATCCATCTTGCCTCCAGCAACTCTTGAATTCCAGAATATCCTGATAAACCTGACTCTAGACTGCCCGTGTGGAAATTGGTGGGCACCCAGAGTTTAGGAAGGAAAACAATAAACTCCGAGTAAGTCATGTGACTGGTGTGAGAACTCAAAAGAGTTTATTTTATCTTCAAAAACAAAATAGAGGAATATTTTTAAAGTCAATTCGCAATGCTTTTAAAAATGAAACTACCATAAGACCTCCCACCACACACACAATGCAAACGCAGACTTGGAGGAGATTTCTTCTTATGTTAGTCAAAGATGCTTACTACCTAAAATAAAATCATTTTTGATATTATTATTAGTGCATAGTGAAAAAATTTCGAAAGTAGAATATAAATCTTAGCCAGCATAGGTACCATTATATTATGGCTGCTATAGCTACCATATTAGATGGCAGGTTCTACAACTAAAACCATACAAGGCTCATATTGTTTCTTTGTATTTCCAGCAAATGGTCAGGCCAAGGAACTTCCCATTGCCACATGGAAATGCCTCTGGAATGACGTCCCGAGAACAAAAACAGATCTCTGCCAACACAAGGCCGGGTTACCCCTAACTGGGTAACTACTGACACGAATATGCCATCCCCCGATCGTAACCATTCTACATCCGAGGATCCTCGATTTCCAATAACCACAAAGTAATAAGTTTGCAGCAACAATATAGGTTAAGTATCTGGGCCCCATACCATGATACCACCTCTATCCAGAAGGAATGACATGCACTAAAGGGCGCTACCCCTAATAACCTTGCTGCATCCTTCCTGTTTTGACCATTTCCGGGGTGTGAGGTCCGACGAAGTCTCATCTACAAAGCCAAGCTTTGGTACAAAGCCATGCTTTGGGTCAACAATGATCAAAGTAATGATCACAAAGATAAATGATCAAACAAATGATCATATCACAAATGATCAAACAATGATCATTTCACAGCAACACTCAGCATGTCACATTACCAAATTGGGAATATATCGTTGATAACCATCAGCTACATAACCTCTGAGCTCGTACTTCTCAGAGAAGGGTGTTTAGCTAAGAGAATAAATTCTCCGCCACAACCAGAAATATATTTGAAAGAAATCAGCTTTATATCTCAATTTGTAATGTCAGACATACAATCAATACAAGTCTGTTTCGGGATCGAACAGAACGGAAGGCACTTACGAAGAAGTCCTTGCTATCCGGATATTCACTAATCACGACCGGACTTCCCATCACATATTGAATTTCTATACCGGGGCCATTCGGTGCGGAAACATTCGACGGTAATCCTTCCATTTTCAAAAATATCCAGTCTTCAACACCGGTCTTCAAATGCAATTCATAACGACGTATAACATATTCAGAATGGGTTATACGACCCCAAGGTCCTTTCTCGGTTAACCCGAATAGTGAGCGCTTATTCAAAAATATGTGTGGCATTCAAATTCAAGCAAATCACAGCAGATACCCATTCATAGGTAAATATTGATGGTCGGTTATTGAACTATCAATGGATATGCACAACATCACCAAATTCCAAATAATTTTCCAAATTATTTAATTTCCAAAAATATCTTTACAAGATATATATAATTTTCACACTTCAACCTTTTGAAAATAAATTTCAAATCACTTTTCATCTTTACCACTTTTTTGAAAACATATTTCAATCATTTTCCTTATGCGAAAATACTTTCATTTCAACATGGTTCATTTAAACCAATTAAAATAAATCCTTAACGATTTACTTTATATTTACGTTCCAAATCTGTAAATCAATTTCCATGCTTTAAAAATAAATCAACGTTTATTTTTAAACAATTTCCCTTTCTTTTATAAATTCCATAGTGAATTTACATTCCAAAATATTTATGAATACACAATTTCAATTATTCATTTTCAATTTATCTTCAAAAGATAAAATCTCAAAACTTTTCATTTCACATTGGAAAAACATATCCATACTTATTTATTTATAAGTAATTCACAAATCTATTTATTTTCGACCTTTGGAAAATATTCAATATACTTAAATCGAAATTAAGTATATATTTCATTCTTTAAGGAAATAATTCTCTTAATCATATTTATTTGGGCCAAAATGAATGTTGCGTAAAACATCGTTACGACAACTCAAAATCACTAGTATAGGGATTTGAAATTAAAATAGTTATATAAATCCCAATACTATACAAAACATTTCCTTTCGGAAGTCATTTACTATAACAACAGTGTTATAGTCCACCATTTCTTTCTATTTCTCGAAAACGTCTATTTCAACAATAAACGTTGAAATCTATGGTTTCGAATCTTAACACATTTTTTAAAACATCGTTGGATCGTTTTATTTCTATTTAAAACATCACATTCAAAACATTTCTTTAACATATTATTCACTATTCAAAAACGTGAATATACTTCGTTAACCAATTTCATCATTTCCATACATTTTATTTTAAAGGATTATTCACTGTCTAAAACATGAATATAACACCATTAATAAGTTATAACAATTTACTTATCAAAATAAGCCGTTTGCGGAATTATAAAACAATGTTTATAAATTCCATTTCTATTTATTTTATAACAACTTTCTATTATAAATCTCCTTCATTAAGCTATATCAATTTATAAGTCAATTATATACCAAAAGTTCATATTATAAGTTAAATACTTACAATTTATTTGTTTACAAAATCGTTCTTTTAAACTTCCCAAATTATAAATCTTATAAATTATAAGATTCATTTATTTACCCAAAACTATTCTTTTAATGACTTTACAAATTTTATAAACCTACTGCTTATAAAATTCCATTTATAACTTCACCGTTTATAATTCTATAAATTTCATTCACTTATGAAATCCATTTACAATTGGTTCTAACACTTATAAAAACTCGTTTTATAATTTAAATATTTTAATTTAATAAATATCAATTTATAAATCCTTTATATAAATCAATTTATATTATTATTTAAAAACGTCTTTAAACTCCTTTATAAATTCATCATTTTCTTTGATTTATAAAATAATCAAATTTTATAAATCCTATATTTAAACTTTTTTTAATAAATTCAAAAATCCCAATTACACTATTTTATAAAATCATTAGCTTCATATTTTCAAAAATCAACTTTTAACTATATTTCTCAAAAATCATAATTTTTATAACATTAACATTATAACGTTTATTTATTTAAAATGAATCAATTCCAAAAATATTTTATAAACGTATACTTTCAAAAATCACTTTAAAAATCCTTTTAAAAATTCCAAAATTTGGCCCAATGATGCTACACACCAAATAGTCAATCACGACAACAACGACATCATATATCGATATGATAATCAACAAATATCAAAATATCTGTAATCAAATAAATACTGTTGAGGAATCCAGTTGGATCCCTCCAACCTGTTTTCCTGCATCCAAAGATGTTAGCACAATACCAATTCCGTTCCAGTACGGAATTATCGCGGTATATGGGATTTAAAATATTATCCGCTTAATAGACGGCGCAATAGGCTCTCATCCGCTATATAATGCGGGAAATCAATTCCAAGTACATAAATAATACCAATTTCACTATACTGTGAAATATTCACGGTATATGTTTTTAATAAATAACATCCACTTACTAGCGGCGTATAATGTCTATTCTAACAATCAATAGATAACAATCATCATTCAAACATACAATCAACAATTTTAAATCTAACTATTTAAAATTAAAATCGAAACCGATTCGATTGAGTGAGAAGTTCTCACCTTGGTTTCAATTTCGTTTTCAGCTTTTATTTCGAATGGACGTTTAATTTTACCCAAAATTTTTGCTAGCTCCAAACAACTCCAATCCAATTCCATATCGTGGTGCTCGTCCATATGATTCCAACGCAACTTGTTTCGCACGTTTTCGACCTCGTATGAAAAAGATATGAATTTACGAAGTTTACACGAATTTTTATATAAATAATTATACAGTTCTTTTTATTATTTACCCTAATGAATCTCAGCCGTGACTTCCTGCATTACGCAATCAGGGCCGTGATTCATGTTCTTCTCCCCTTCTAGTAAATGTCGCACGCAAGAACCCATATGGCCGCCGTATTAGGGTTAATTTTCGAGCCTCCTCCGTTCACTTCTACATCGATCAGCCTACACCACTCGAATGCTAGTGACAAGAGCTACCTTTGGCATGAATACGGTGGAACTTAGCCCCCCTATGGCCTAGAAATGCATGCGCTACCGGCCACTGTTCCAGCTCGATTTGCCGTTGAATTTTTGCTCCAATTGCGATCTTAACCATTGAGATCATAGATCTCCCTCCCCTTTACAAGTTTCATGTTGATCGTTTCTTGTAATTGTAAATGGATTTGAAGAAGTTTGAGGAAGAACGAGGAAGGTTTTCGGCCATTGATGTTTAAGAGGCAGCTGACCTAGGTTGCTAGGCTTTTGAGCAAAATAGAAGATTATGGTTCCTTTTTATAGAAAATTTCCAAAAAATCACTATTCACTCCATTCTTCGAACTCCAAATCTCGCGCCGTGACTGGCGTTTCTAAGGTTTACCCCGCATTCCGAACACAATGGAACGTGTTTCGAGAGCTAATTCGATTACTTGTGCGAGTTATGGCAATAAACGTTCGATTTAAAATTAAATCGGTAAATCAAATTTCTAGGCGTTTTGGCTTGCCTCGGACAAACGGTAAATCCGATTGACATGAAATTTGAAACCATACAATAATATCACATTACGGATCCGATGAAACTGGTTTCGTCAAAATCCGAGACTGTTTGAAAAATGGCTATTTTAACTCGCCAAATTAATATTAAAATTTTTTTGATGCGTTTCGAGCTGCCACGTTCAAACGAAAACTCCGATTGACACGAAAATTGAAATCCGATAATAAAAACTATTATGGATTTAATGGAACTAGTTTCGTCCAATTCTGAGACTGTTCGAAAAATGGCTAATTTCACTAGTCGATTTAAATATTAAAATATTCAATTTTCACAAATTAACTTTTAATTCAATTTTAAAAGTTCTAAAATATCGTTCTAACTCCAATATGAATAAATAAAATTTTACAAATCAATTTCAATCATATTTAACCAAAATTTCAATTATTTCTGTATTTTAACATATTAAATTATAGATTTAATTATTCAATTAAATCCAATTATTCGAAATAAAATTTATTCGACTTTTAAATTTCACTTATTAGTATTTAAAATTAATTAAATATACAATTTCTAATTAACATAAATTCTGGGTCGTTACATCCTATCTATAAAATTCTATTTTCCCAAATCTGTAAAAAAAAAATCTTTCATTAAACCTTATATTCCAATTTCTTTCACCTACAAAACTTATATATATATATATATATTATCAATTTAAAATTAACAGAAAAGCAGAATTCGAACCTCACTGTCGAATCGACATCGAACGGAACCCTAGATTCGCCTTGCTTGTACCGCCGACATCGATCCACCCTTGCGAATCCAATCACTACTGCATCGATTGCCAGAGAATCGAACTCCTCTACCCTCACGAGACCATGATGCCCATGGCCTCGATTGCGACACTTACTGCGACACTCTCCCTCCATCATCGAGCACCAGACCAAGCAGGGGCGACTATGGCACGCTCGCGAATTGACACGCGAGTACACGAAATCTATTCGATTTGATGAGAGGATAGCCTACTCGACAATTTCTCGAATTGCTCGGCCATTAATAATTATTTTTATATAGAACAAATTCGAATTCGTTAGTGAAGATAATTTCGATTTCTGAAAGAGGGAAGAACGAGGTCCGCCTTCCTTTTTTTTGAAGGCACGAGATTCGTTCGAATAGGAAGAAGAAGAGGGTTGAAATTGGAACGAAGCATTTTCCCCCTTTTTTGTTCCACTTTAGGTTATCTGAAAGAAGATAAGCTCTTGCTATAAAAATTGAAGAGTTGAATCTTCGAGAGTGTAACAACCCTAGTTTTAGCAATTTATCTTATTTTTAATTATTCAATTTTGGAATAATATTTTATATAAATTATGTTTAACAATATAGTTTAAATATTTAAATTGGAAGATATATTTTATAAAATTTTGTATGCCAATAAAATATAATAATAACTGTGAAAAGTTAAGCTATGTTCGAACTGTTAAATTTCGCGTTTAAAAGACGCGTCAATTTTAGGGTATAAGTGACGTAATAAAACGTGTGTTTTTAAAATGTTATTTTTATGAAAATTTTTGATGTTTTAAACTGCGTCTGTTTAACGTAGTATAAAAATCATGTTTTCAAATTTTTTTGAAGAAAATATCAGTCAGGGGTTTCAAAAGCTAACGTTACCTTGTTTTAACTGACAGTTTTTGATTTTTCATATTTTGTATACGTTTGCCTATCGCCTACATAAAAATTAACCATTTCCATTTAATAACTTCAGACTGAATTTTTAGCTAAATTAAATGTGGACACGTGAGCAATATTAATACAAAAGAAACTGTCAAATTGGTTTTACTTTCGCTTATACTTTTTATCCAGATATCTTTTGCCTAAAAATCAAATCTCGTGCCTGATATCAGTCCTCCCAAACGCCATTCTTCAATCTACAATCACGCCATCAATAAATGAGGAATGTGAAATCAAATATTTCTAAAACCTGGCAATAGTTTAACTCACGCATTTATAGAATTTTAACCGAGATATCAACGCATATTTTAATAATTCCCATGTAACGTTCAAATCAATATAAGCTGGAATGAAATCTCTGTTATATCAATCAAAGTCTGGAAATGGTAAATCACGCTTGTTAAAACTGGGATATTCCCTGATTTTGCATCCTTATCTTTTCTTATAGAGGAACTGGAAACGTATTTTTCGGCTTCCTTAATAAATACGATATAAATTATTAAGGGAATGAAGATAACGTTCGAAATGCATGAACTGGAAATAGATCACATCTTCAGATCCGTTTCCATAAATCACGCTTTGATTTTTCCTTTCGTCCAAACATATTTAAATACTGGATGAAAATCACTTGGCTTTCCTTGTTTCGTTTCAATATTTATTGCTTCCCATATTCATGAAACTCGCATATCAGAGGACTACCTCTCAGTTGTCCCTATAAATATCGAAACCTAACCAAAGCTTTGTCCACCTTCTTCAACAAGCACGGCTTACATGACTCTGTTGCATACCAGCTTCTAGACAGGTAAATTTTTTTTTTCTCTTCTTTCTTCTTCTTCTTTCCTTCCTCCTCCTTGCGTTCTCTGTTTACTTGGCTCGGCTACTTCCCCATCACGTCATGCCATATATATAGATACATATGGGAACCCTGTTGGCTGGAAGAAGTGGTAGTGTTTGAATATAGGAAGCTAGGCCTTGGTGTTAGTGTGAAGAGGGGTGGAGTGTTGATGCAAGAGAAGAGTAGAAATTAGCTTGGAAGTTAGGCTTAGGGGAGAGCTATTTGTGTATTAGAGGGGGAGGTAGAGAGAGTGTAGCAGAGAGTAAAAAACTCTCTGTTTTGTTTCAAGGCATCATATTTTTATACTGTGTTGTAGCTACTCGAGGCATTGCGTGGTTTTCCTGGAAGATCTTGCATAAATTACTCGAAGTATGGCATATATTTCTCGAAGTAAAGTAAGTGGTGGCTCGGGTTGTGGAAGACAGGCTGAAGATGTACAGAGAAAAAGAAAAAGGGAAGGGGGTTGTGAAACTGGGATTTGCAAAGCAAAGAAAAATGTATAAGTTTTGGAACTGGAATCAAAGAGGAGGTAGGCTGCACATGTATGACGCCGTGTACATGAACAACCAGGAAGAGTGTGCACATACGTACACATGCACGACCATAGAGCAAAGGAAATTTGTGTGCACGTGTATACGTATTCCATTTCTTTTGTCGTAGTTTGTTTTAGGAAAATTTTGGTCGTAAAAATTTGGGTTAGCACGGTTCACTTTTTGGGTATGTTTTGGTCACGTTACACGGTGAAGTGGTCGAACAAAGCAAACAAATTCTTGTTCTATTCTAATTTTTCCTTGACCATAAATTCTTAATTCGCGTTTTCGATATTTGAATTTTGTTCTGGATTTGAATCTAGGCGACGTCCGAGAATTTTATCGTTACCCTCTGTCGGTCTGTACCGGTTAATCGTCGTTTTTGAAATTCAAAATTTTCTGCAAAATCCAGGTGAGTATTTCTCACCAGACATACGTATTTATATTTTGTAAATTATTACAAGTGTATGTGTAAATTGTATTTCACTATTATCTGTCTGTAGTGTAATATAGAATGATGGACCCCATTTAAATTGACACCTCATCAGTATTATCTGTTATATTATTTCTGCAGTTATGTTATTGTTTATTTACTGCTTAAATCACCACTGCAAGTTCCCCTGTTATTATAGATGGTATGGGCTGAAATGATAGGCCTAATTGATTATTATTGTTCACTTGTTCTGTTAACTGCTGTAAATTATCTTGGGATTGCGGGTTCGAAATGATAGAACCCGGGGTTGTGTAAATATCGGATTGAATGATATAAATCCGTTTCACTTGACCTAGGCTAGAAAATCTTATACAGGCCCGTGGTTTATATATTATTTTCTAAAATTATTTTAAATTATTTAAATTTAGAAATTTGATTTCATTTTTAATTTAAATTATATAAAGGATTTTTATGATTTAAAAGGGGTTAAATAAATAAATGTTGAGTTAAAATTTTGGAATACAACTTGTTTAGAAATCCTATATTTTGAAAAGGGTAAGATTTCAATAAAGAAATAATAAATAATAAGTTATATTTGAAATTTAATTTTAGCTAAAGGTCTACTACAGCATTTAATGCTGTCTTTTATAACTTGACTATTTTAAACCCATAACTTTAGATAGCATTTCCTAGATGCTGTAGAAAATGGAAATTGATTTATTTAAAATTTCATCTCTATTTTGGGAATACGTTAAGATTTGGAATTTAAATATGAAATTGCTAATAAAGTAAGAAATTGAGTTTGGAAGATTTAAAAGAAGAAAATTGATTTCTATTCTTTTGATAAAAGAAATAAATTCCAAATTTAATTAATTGAAATGGTATATTTTCAAAGAAAATGTTTTAAAACAAGGATTTGAAATTAAAGGTAGTTGAAAGATATATTTGATTTGGAAATATAAATACCATTTTTCAAACTATAACCACGGGTTATAATAACGTTTGGTTGGCAAAGAGACCGGGATCGGATATGGGCATACTCTCTGTCGATACCGAAAACCACTTTGACTAACCGTGTACGCGGTGGAGATTCCATAATGAAGTAGGTTGGTGGTGACGGTTTCTTGAAAGGTATATACGTGGACCCGACTCCCGTGAGTTGGCATAAGGTGGCTAAAACAGGAGCGATTCTCGGATTAATGAGGTAGCTCCTCTGATCGAACGCACTTCTTCGTATGCCATTCTATTACTCTTGTGATTGTTTTGGTGCGCACCTTTGATTTGGGAGTGTTGTTCGAGGTGGGCGGTAACTGCGGCTACGCGTTTCCACCGGTCCGGATAGCAATTGGTATATCTACCCTGGCATTGCCTAGTTGTGCCGTGTCACCTACCCTAGCGAGCCTACTACGAGTTTCTATTTGTGTCGTACCTATGGAGTATCCTCTGGTAGCTTCCCGATCAGGAGGTATTACGGTACTGTATAGACTATTGGCATTATTTGTGTTAAGGGGAATATTGGGTCACTCCTTAACGCTATTTAAAAGTAAGTTTATTTTATATATAGACACTATTATAATAGCGCAATATACTACATAGTAAATAGTTTAACGGATCCTTAGAGGATGGGCGATCCCAAGCATCCTTTAAGTTACTTGATTTATATTACAGTACACTTGATTTAGCTTACATTATATAAGTATGTATGTCCTGACTCGAGTGTTTTGTTTATTTGTACGCTCGGGTCAGCCTGAGTTGCAGCTACAGCTTTCTTTCCGGAGCTAGGACCACTCGTAGATCACTCTTGCTAGTTGGAAGCTTTTTCATCTTTATCTATTTTGTAATTCGAAGCATTGAAGACTTTATATTTGCTTATGGCTTAAAATTGTATCGAAGTTTATAAACAATGTATTTCTGTTTGGTAAAAGTTTCAGTGGCTTCATGAACCACTGTGATATTTTATATTCCGCTGTGAGATTCTGATATCTGTGTCTGTGATTCTGTGTATTTGATTTCATTTGTTCCTTAGCTATAATTACAATCTATTATTCTGAACTATTCCAGCTCGACATGTCCTATTACTGTCGAATTCGAATGGTACAAAATAGTGGGCCGTTACAGTTGGTATCAGAGCCAGGTTTAAACATAGCCTAAGGAACAAAAACTCATTAGAGATAGAGTGGCAATACTCTAGAATGAGTGAAGTCAAATTCTAGAATCTTTCTTTGTGAGAGAACGTATGTTAAAAGTATAAAATGATTTTCAAAAGAGTTTTAAAGAAGTATTTTAATATAAAAACTTCCTGTTTTAAAATAAGTTTCCAACTACTTCTTCTTTCTCCCCATCGCTATATTCGAGCTTTTGTTAATTACTAAATTTTATCTTATCCTAGAATATCTTAATATTTTCCTCTATCCTTAGTATCCATCCTTAATCTTTCAGGATGAATAGAAGAAACAATCGAGGTCGAGGGCAAGTCGCTCCTCCTCCTGCTGCCCCAGTCCGATTCACTAAATTGTGCAAGGACTATGTTGAGCTAGGTGGCACAAAATTTATGGGGACAGAATCTATTATAGAAGCTCAACAATGGCTTCGAGACTTAGAAAGGATCTTCTCATGCCTTGAGATTACTAATGCCCAGCAGAGGCAACTCGCAGCTTGGCAAATGAAGGGCGCTGCCTTGAATTGGTGGCTATCCATTACTGCTCAAACAAATGAGGCTGAACTCACTTGGGAGCAATTTAGGTATCTTTTGTCCAAAACCGGATTTGAATCTCATCTTTGAATCTATCTTTTAAACTCTTATTGTGCTTTAGGGAGGCCTTTCTGGCCAAGTGGATGCCCGAAGCGGGCAAGTCTCAACTCTATAGGGAATTCATGGATCTTAAGCAAGGCAATATGACCTTCACGGAGTATGAGAGGAAGTTTAACGAACTCTCATAGTATGGCCTGAACCTGATTGATACCCCACTCAAGCTGAACGAGAAGTTTATCACTGGAGCTCGACCCGCGTTCTACGATCGACTCACTACACATGTTCATGGGTCATTCACAGCGCTGATGGATATGGCTCTCCGCTATGAGAACCCCACATCTAAGGCCACTCCTGCTACCCCAGCTGCATCAGCCCAATCTTCTGGAAATTCAAGGAAGAGGAAGTCAAATTTCTTCCGTAATAAGAAGAACAAGAATCAAGGGCTAGGTTCATCATCATCTTCTGCTTCAGCAAGGCCACCAGTGGATCTGTCCACCATCACTTGCCACAGATGCCACCAGAAAGGACATTTTGCCAATCGCTGTCCTACCTTGGGTGTTGCTGTCCCACCACCTACTCAGTTTGCTCGGAGAGATCTTTGTCATATCTGCCTCCAGCCAGGACACTACAAGAAGGATTGTCCCACTCAAAAGAGAGGCACAACATCCGGAGTCTTTGCAGTAACTTCTGCATCTTCTACAGCTCCGCAGCCTGCACCTGCACCAGTATCAGCTCCAGCCCCAGATTATTCTCAAGGTACTCTTCAAGGATCTTTTACTTTGTTCAAATTACCTGTTCGAGTTTTATTCGATACCGGAGCTTCCCACAGCTTCATTTCATCTGATCTCTGTAATAAATTTGAACATCGCCTTTCTCCTGAACTTTCTCCCATACCTTTATGTGTCTCAAACCCCATCGGTGGTCCTGCGAACCTTAGTAAAGTTTGTAGGGATGTGAAGCTCCTCCATTTCCAACAATGCTTCACTGGAGACTTTTATGTTTTGGGTTTTGACGCTTTCGATCTTCTGCTCGGAGGCGATTGGTTAGATAAGCATGATGCAAAGATATCTTGTAGTTCTCGGACTGTTGCTCTTAAAGATGATATTGGGAATCCTTTAAAGATCCAGTGTAAGTTGCCTCAAGAGTTTGCTGGTAGTTTCATCTATTCTCTTGACACTTTCCCAGATGATATCCATTTGACCCCTGTAGTCAAACTGTTTCCCGACGTGTTTGGTGAAGTCACTTCTTTACCTCCAAAACGGGAAATTGATTTCCGTATCGACCTTATCTCGGGAGCTCGACCTGTAGTCCTTCCACCTAGAAGAATGGCACCACGAGAGAAGAGCGAATTAAGGAATCAGATTCAAGACTTATCTTCTAAAGGACTGATTAGACCAAGCTTCTCTGAATGGGGAGCAGCTGTTGTCTTTGTCACCAAATCTGATGGTTCTCTCCGGATGTGTGTTGATTATAGAGAACTCAACAAGCTTACCATGAAGAACAGATATCCTATGCCCCGCATAAATGATATGTTCGATCAACTCTATGGGGCAACTGTTTTCTCCCAGCTTGATTTAGCCACAGGTTTCCATCAGCTCAGAATTGCTGAGGAAAGCATTCCCAAAACTGCTTTCCGGACTGAGAATGGTTTCTTTGAATGGCTAGTTATGCCTTTTGGCTTGACTAATGCCCCTGCTTTCTTCGTTGATTTGATGAACCGTGTCTTCCGCGATGTACTCAATAAATTTGTCCTTGTCTTTATTGATGACATCCTTGTCTTCTCCAAGACTGAAGAAGAACATAGAGCTCATTTGAAGTATGTTTTGGAGACTCTTCGGAACCACCAATTGAAGGCTAAGTTCTCTAAATGCCATTTCTGGGAAGAAGAAGTCCGATTCCTTGGACATATTGCCTCTAAAGAAGGAGTTTCCGTTGATCCAGTCAAGATTGCTACAATTCAAGATTGGGAAGAACCTAAGACTCCTACCGATATCCGCAGTTTCCTAGGTCTTGCCGGTTATTACCGAAGGTTCATTGAGAACTTTGCACGGATTTCGGCACCTCTGACTTCTCTGACTCGGAAGAATGTCAAGTTTGTATGGAGCAGTAAGTGTAAAGCTGCATTCCAAGAGTTGAAGGATAAGCTCACCTCCGCACCAGTACTTACTGTACCAAATGGAAGTGAAAGATTAACGGTATTTACCGATGCTTGTCGAGAAGGTTTGGGAGCAGTGCTAATGCAAGATGGGAGAGTAATTGCTTATGCTAGTCGTCAGCTGAAGACACATGAAGCTAACTATGCTGCCCACGATTTAGAGTTGTTGGCTGTTGTATTTGCCTTGAAGCTTTGGAGACACCATCTCTTGGGAGCTAAGTTTGATCTATTCACTGATCATAAATCTCTGAAATATATCTTTACCCAGAAAGATTTAAATCAGAGACAAGTTAGATGGCTCGAGTTTCTTGCTTCTTATGATCTCGACATCAACTATACTCCCGGGAAGGCTAATGTAGTGGCAGATGCGCTGAGCAGGAAGAAATCTTTGTTGTGCCAGCTTATTGTTTCTTCTCCTCTGGTGGACCGTATCAAGGCCAAACAAGACGAGGATGTGAGACTTAGAAGTATGAAAGAGAATGTTCGAAGTAGAGGTAGTAATAATTCCGATGGTAAGGGAGCTCAGATTGATGATAAAGGGGTTTTGAGGATAAACAAGAGGATTTGTGTTCCAAATGTTGATGGTTTAAGGCAGGAGTTACTTCGGGAGCATCATCAGTCCAGACTTTCCATTCATCCTGGCGTAGCTAAAATGTATCAGGATTTGAAGAAACTATATTGGTGGAGAAGTATGAAGCGAGATGTCTCTATCTTTGTGAGTAGATGTGCGACTTGTCAGCAAGTCAAAGCAGACCATCAGAAAACACCCGGTTTGTTGCAGCCCTTGGAGATTCCAAACTGGAAGTGGGAACAAGTTTCTATGGCTTTTATCGATGGTTTATCGAGATCTAGGAGAGGAAATGAAAGCATTTGGGTTATCGTGGATAGACTGACTAAGTCCGCTCATTTTATTCCAGTCATATCTACCCGCACAGCTTCTAGTCTATCCGAAATCTATATGAGGGAGATCGTTCGCCTCCATGGCGTTCCTCTTAGCATTGTCTGCGATCGTGACCCTATTTTCACTAGTCGGTTTTGGAAAGCGTTCCAAGAGTCCTTGGGTACTCGTTTGAACCTGAGCACCGCTTACCACCAACAAACTGACGGTCAAACTGAAAGGGTAAATCAAATTCTTGAAGATCTTCTTCGTGCGTGCATCTTAGACTATGGAGGATCTTGGGAAGATCATCTCCATCTTGTGGAATTCACCTATAACAACAGTTATCAGGTATAAATTCCAACCCTTGTTCTTATTTTATCTTAGTCTCTATCTATCTCATTCTATCTTTTCAGGCTAGTCTTAAGATGTCCCCTTTTGCTGCTCTATACGGGAGACCGTGTAGATCCCCTTCGTGTTGGATTGAGTCTGGTAACCGCTTAGTTCTTGGTCCTGAGATGATTCTAGAAGCTTCAGAGAAAGTAGAAGAGATTAAGAGGAGATTAAAGGTTGCTCAAGATAGACAAAAGAAGTACGCTGATCGGCGTAGAAGGAAGTTGGAGTTTGATGTTGGTGATTTAGTATTTTTGAAAATCTCTCCTTTAAAGAATGTAGTCCGGTTTGGTCGGAGAGGAAAGCTAGCCCCTAGATTCATCGGCCCGTTTCGTATTTCTGAGAGGATTGGATCTCTTGCTTATCGACTTGATCTACCTGAGAGATTTGACGGAATTCACAATGTCTTCCATGTATCTCACCTTCGCCGCTGTCTTCACGACCCATCTCTAGTCATCCAGCCTACTGCTCTCGATGGTCTGGACATCGAGCCTGATCTGACTATGGAAAGGAAGCCACTTCGTATCGTCGATCAAGGTACGAAACAGCTCAGAAGAAAATCCGTCCCGTTGGTCAAAGTGCAATGGAGCACTGATGGGCGAGATTGCACATGGGAAACGGAGGAGAGCATCCGTGCTTCAAATCCAGAACTATTCATTTAAGGTACTTATCTATCTAGTTTATATTCTTTTGATTCTTTTCTTTCGTTCCTTTTCGAGGACGAAAAGTTCTTAAGTGGGGGAGAGTGTGACAACCCTAGTTTTAGCAATTTATCTTATTTTAATTATTCAATTTTGGAATAATATTTTATATAAATTATGTTTAACAATATAGTTTAAATATTTAAATTGGAAGATATATTTTATAAAATTTTGTATGCCAATAAAATATAATAATAACTGTGAAAAGTTAAGCTATGTTCGAACTGTTAAATTTCGCGTTTAAAAGACGCGTCAATTTTAGGGTATAAGTGACGTAATAAAACGTGTGTTTTTAAAATGTTATTTTTATGAAAATTTTTGATGTTTTAAACTGTGTCTGTTTAACGTAGTATAAAAATCATGTTTTCAAATTTTTTTGAAGAAAATATCAGTCAGGGGTTTCAAAAGCTAACGTTACCTTGTTTTAACTGACAGTTTTTGATTTTTCATATTTTGTATACGTTTGCCTATCGCCTACATAAAAATTAACCATTTCCATTTAATAACTTCAGACTGAATTTTTAGCTAAATTAAATGTGGACACGTGAGCAATATTAATACAAAAGAAACTGTCAAATTGGTTTTACTTTCGCTTATACTTTTTATCCAGATATCTTTTGCCTAAAAATCAAATCTCGTGCCTGATATCAGTCCTCCCAAACGCCATTCTTCAATCTACAATCACGCCATCAATAAATGAGGAATGTGAAATCAAATATTTCTAAAACCTGGCAATAGTTTAACTCACGCATTTATAGAATTTTAACCGAGATATCAACGCATATTTTAATAATTCCCGTGTAACGTTCAAATCAATATAAGCTGGAATGAAATCTCTGTTATATCAATCAAAGTCTGGAAATGGTAAATCACGCATGTTAAAACTGGGATATTCCCTGATTTTGCATCCTTATCTTTTCTTATAGAGGAACTGGAAACGTATTTTTCGGCTTCCTTATAATAAATACGATATAAATTGTTAAGGGAATGAAGATAACGTTCGAAATGCATGAACTGGAAATAGATCACATCTTCATATCCGTTTCCATAAATCACGCATTGATTTTTCCTTTCGTCCAAACATATTTAAATACTGGATGAAAATCACTTGGCTTTCCTTGTTTCGTTTCAATATTTATTGCTTCCCATATTCATGAAACTCGCATATCAGAGGACTACCTCTCAGTTGTCCCTATAAATATCGAAACCTAACCAAAGCTTTGTCCACCTTCTTCAACAAGCACGGCTTGCATGACTCTGTTGCATACAAGCTTCTAGACAGGTAATTTTTTTTTTCTCTTCTTTCATCTTCTTCTTTCCTTCCTCCTCCTTGCGTTCTCTGTTTACTTGGCTCGGCTACTTCCCCATCACGTCATGCCATATATATAGATACATATGGGAACCCTGTTGGCTGGAAGAAGTGGTAGTGTTTGAATATAGGAAGCTAGGCCTTGGTGTTAGTGTGAAGAGGGGTGGAGTGTTGATGCAAGAGAAGAGTAGAAATTAGCTTGGAAGTTGGGCTTAGGGGAGAGCTGTTTGTGTATTAGAGGGGGAGGTAGAGAGAGTGTAGCAGAGAGTAAAAAACTCTCTGTTTTGTTTCAAGGCATCATATTTTTATACTGTGTTGTAGCTACTCGAGGCATTGCGTGGTTTTCCCTGAAGATCTTGCATAAATTACTCGAAGTATGGCATATATTTCTCGAAGTAAAGTAAGTGGTGGCTCGGGTTGTGGAAGACAGGCTGAAGATGTACAGAGAAAAAGAAAAAGGGAAGGGGGCTGTGAAACTGGGATTTGCAAAGCAAAGAAAAATGTATAAGTTTTGGAACTGGAATCAAAGAGGAGGTAGGCTGCACATGTATGACGCCGTGTACATGAACAACCAGGAAGAGTGTGCACATACATACACATGCACGGCCATAGAGCAAAGGAAATTTGTGTGCACGTGTATACGTATTCCATTTCTTTTGCCGTAGTATGTTTTAGGAAAATTTTGGTCGTAAAAATTTGGGTTAGCACGGTTCACTTTTTGGGTATGTTTTGGTCACGTTACACGGTGAAGTGGTCGAACAAAGCAAACAAATTCTTGTTCTATTCTAATTTTTCCTTGACCATAAATTCTTAATTCGCGTTTTCGATATTTGAATTTTGTTCTGGATTTGAATCTAGGCGACGTCCGAGAATTTTATCGTTACCCTCTGTCGGTCTGTACCGGTTAATCGTCGTTTTTGAAATTCATAATTTTCTGCAAAATCCAGGTGAGTATTTCTCACCAGACATACGTATTTATATTTTGTAAATTATTACAAGTGTATGTGTAAATTGTATTTCACTATTATCTGTCTGTAGTGTAATATAGAATGATGGACCCCATTTAAATTGACACCTCATCAGTATTATCTGTTATATTATTTCTGCAGTTATGTTATTGTTTATTTACTGCTTAAATCACCACTGCAAGTTCCCCTGTTATTATAGATGGTATGGGCTGAAATGATAGGCCTAATTGATTATTATTGTTCACTTGTTCTGTTAACTGCTGTAAATTATCTTGGGATTGCGGGTTCGAAATGATAGAACCCGGGGTTGTGTAAATATCGGATTGAATGATATAAATCCGTTTCACTTGACCTAGGCTAGAAAATCTTATACAGGCCCGTGGTTTATATATTATTTTCTGAAATTATTTTAAATTATTTAAATTTAGAAATTTGATTTCATTTTTAATTTAAATTATATAAAGGATTTTTATGATTTAAAAGGGGTTAAATAAATAAATGTTGAGTTAAAATTTTGGAATACAACTTGTTTAGAAATCCTATATTTTGAAAAGGGTAAGATTTCAATAAAGAAATAATAAATAATAAGTTATATTTGAAATTTGATTTTAGCTAAAGGTCTACTACAGCATTTAATGCTGTCTTTTATAACTTGACTATTTTAAACCCATAACTTTAGATAGCATTTCCTAGATGCTGTAGAAAATGGAAATTGATTTATTTAAAATTTCATCTCTATTTTGGGAATACGTTAAGATTTGGAATTTAAATATGAAATTGCTAATAAAGTAAGAAATTGAGTTTGGAAGATTTAAAAGAAGAAAATTGATTTCTATTCTTTTGATAAAAGAAATAAATTCCAAATTTAATTAATTGAAATGGTATATTTTCAAAGAAAATGTTTTAAATCAAGGATTTGAAATTAAAGGTTGTTGAAAGATATATTTGATTTGGAAATATAAATACCATTTTTCAAACTATAACCACGGGTTATAATAACGTTTGGTTGGCAAAGAGACCGGGATCGGATATGGGCATACTCTCTGTCGATACCGAAAACCAATTTGACTAACCGTGTACGCGGTGGAGATTCCAGAATGAAGTAGGTTGGTGGTGACGGTTTCTTGAAAGGTATATACGTGGACCCGACTCCCGTGAGTTGGCATAAGGTGGCTAAAACAGGAGCGATTCTCGGATTAATGAGGTAGCTCCTCTGATTGAACGCACTTCTTCGTATGCCATTCTATTACTCTTGTGATTGTTTTGGTGCGCACCTTTGATTTGGGAGTGTTGTTCGAGGTGGGCGGTAACTGCGGCTACGCGTTTCCACCGGTCCGGATAGCAATTGGTATATCTACCCTGGCATTTCCTAGTTGTGCCGTGTCACCTACCCTAGCGAGCCTACTACGAGTTTCTATTTGTGTCGTACCTATGGAGTATCCTCTGGTAGCTTCCCGATCAGGAGGTATTACGGTACTGTATAGACTATTGGCATTATTTGTGTTAAGGGGAATATTGGGTCACTCCTTAACGCTATTTAAAAGTAAGTTTATTTTATATATAGACACTATTATAATAGCGCAACATACTACATAGTAAATAGTTTAACGGATCCTTAGAGGATGGGCGATCCCAAGCATCCTTTAAGTTACTTGCTTTATATTACAGTACACTTGATTTAGCTTACATTATATAAGTATGTATGTCCTGACTCGAGTGTTTTGTTTATTTGTACGCTCGGGTCAGCCTGAGTTGCAGCTACAGCTTTCTTTCCGGAGCTAGGACCACTCATAGATCACTCTTGCTAGTTGGAAGCTTTTTCATCTTTATCTATTTTGTAATTCAAAGCATTGAGGACTTTATATTTGCTTATGGCTTAAAATTGTATCGAAGTTTATAAACAATGTATTTCTGTTTGGTAAAAGTTTCAGTGGCTTCATGAACCACTGTGATATTTTATATTCCGCTGTGAGATTCTGATATCTATGTCTGTGATTCTGTGTATTTGATTTCATTTGTTCCTTAGCTATAATTACAATCTATTATTCTGAACTATTCCAGCTCGACATGTCCTATTATTGTCGAATTCGAATGGTACAAAATAGTGGGCCGTTACAGAGAGGATGATATGCTGACTTGGAGATAATGACGTTTGACTTGAATATATATTATAATATTAAAATATCTCGTATATGGCAACATAAAATCCCAAACCCTTATCGAGGTATGCCGCCAGGCATTTATAATGTTATACTCCTATTTCAGACTCATTGGAAAAGGTTTCGAGTCCTAATCGATCGTATGGAGAAGAAAGCTTTTCGGACCCAGTTATTATATTGAATTTGATATAAATTTTAGCGCGTTTATATGTCGTACGCTCACACAACATCTCGGAACACTACGAAAATTGAAATCCGATAATAGTACAGTATTATAGATCCAATGGAACTAGTTTCGTCGAATTCCGAGATTGTGCCTCGGAAGGCCACTTTTAAATGTCAATTTAAACTATATATTTTTAAAGCTGAACAAACCACTGTTAAATTCCATTTTAACCCATTTATTATCTTTTATTGTTATCCATATAAATATTACAAGACTTTAAATAATTTTTAACAGGCTTAAAACAGAGGATTCAACAATTTAAACAATTTCAGTTTATTAAATCCAATAACTTAATTGCTAAACAATGATAATATTTGAATTCAAGTTAAAAATTAACCTTTAAATATTTAAAATCAATTAAATATTCAAATTTCAAATGCTCAAAAATTCCAGGTCGTCACATTCCTCCCACCTTAAATGAATTTCGTCCCCGAAATTGCAAGTTAAGAAGAATGATCCAATATCCATTACTATTTTCCAAAACCAAACAGTTTTATCAACTTGTCATAACATATTTTTTATTAAAGACCCACTATTACTTCAACCAACTTCCTTAAACCTTCCATTGTTTCCAACAACATTATTTACTCCACTTATTCAACTTTAAATTTAAATCCAAATTTAAATTATCAAACTTTCTCAAAAAATTTCTAATTCTCTAAATTTTCGAAATTTTTTACCAGCGTCTCCCTTGCGCGGCTAGCTCTGTACAACTACAAAATGCTTCTGCGGGCTCCCAATTTCCAAAAGAAAACAAAAGGCCAAGTGGCTAGATCAAAAACACAATCAAATTTCATACAGAAATTTAAACACATACCCTTTTGCGAGTAATTCAAATTTATCTTCTGAAATCAAAACCAATTTTTCCTTTCCCTTTATAATACCTCCATATCCTATTTAGCAATAATATCCAATCATAGCTTTCAAAATCATTTTATACATTTCCTTGCAGAAGTTTTCATATCTACTTCTATTCAAATTAGTTTTCCTATTTCCATGTGAATTCAATTTATCTTCAACTCCAAATAATGAATTTTATCATCCATTTATAACTGATTCATATCTTTGTTTTAAATTAGTTTCATCCACTAATTTATTTCAATTCCAAATTTGAAATAGTTTTGACGCTAACAAAAATTTTCAAAACTTTTTCTAACTCCCAAAATTTCCGAATTTTTTTGGCAGAGTCTCCTTTGTACGGAGGAGCTTTTGCAATTTGACAAGAAATATATATATATATATATATATATATATATATATATATAGACACACACACACACACACACACATCGACCCACCCGGTCGGAAAAACAAAAACAGTTCATATTTCCTATTTTTATTGCGTAGGCGTACCATTATTTAGCATTTTTAAAGCAAGCGGCTTATTTATTTAGCTATTAGCGCAACCAAATCCAGCCGCATGCCTCCTTATACCTGTACTTGCTCAATTTTGAATGTTGATCTCAATGTTCCAACATAAATTTTAATTGCTTACAACAAATTACACATCGTTTTACTTAATTTGAATGGTTAACAACTCACATGCTTACATTCAATTCATTTTTAAGCAAAGCAAACTCATATTTAATTCAGTTGATTTCAAAATCAATTTATTTAATTTCTATCAACTCATAAAATTTTAATTACTTCCGTTTACGCCAAATGACAATTTATTCTATGCAAATTGACGATATCCATGTGAATAAATAATTACTTAAGTTTTATAACCAGTTAAATAGAATACAACTCAATTTGTATAAATCTCATTCCATTTTAAATTTATTCACAATCCAAGCATTCTCATTCTCATTTTCATTGTATTTTAAATTTTAGTCATTCACTTGCATTTCATTTCAATTATGCAACAGGTTCCATTCAAAACCATCTCATAAATCTCAATAACAACCATTTAACAATTTACTTAAGTTAACACTTAAGTTCATCTCCAATTTCAATTAGGTTCCATTCTATTAAATTCAATTGTTATATTCATTCAATCCATTTTAAACTTTATTTCACATTCTCAATGCATTACCGAACTCATCTTATTAATAATAAGTCCATTTCAATTTTATTTCCACTCCCTTGAATTTATTCGCAATTCAAACCATTTCTGTTTTAATCCAACTTCATTTCATTTCACCATATTTCAATCATATTCAATTTACTTAGCGCTTCTAAGTTGAACTTCATTTACAATTCAAGTTTAACTTCATAAAAATCCATTTTTAACTCGTAATTCAATTTTTATCCGACCAATCAAAATTCCATTAACAAACTCACTTAACTACTTTATTCATATTAGTTCATCCCCCACTTTTAATTTAATGTTTGATTTTTTTTTTACCTTCAAAAATCACTTCACTTATTTTACTTGAGTTCAATCTAATTTATAATTCGAGTTTGGATTCCTATTTCACTTTCCAAAATTCCAAATAATTTTTTTTGGCTTACTCCTTCCATTTTAGATTTTAACTCGAGATTATTTAGCCCAGAGTATTTTATTCAACGGACTTCTATTTCTTTATCAGCCATCGAAGATTATTTATTCCAATTCAATCTTATTTAACTTAACCCAGTTAAATCTAACCTCATATTATTCTTTTGACTTCACACCATTTATTAAAATTTTATTAAGTAAGAACTTAATTTCATTTAATGTACCCACCACATGATACAATTCCATCTCAATTATATTTGAACTTTAATCCAAATCCAATCACAATATTATTAAACTTAGCTTAAGTTCATTAAATTTGACTTTACTCTTCTAACTTATTTCGTTTCCAACTTATTTAAGTTCCATAAGCATTTTAAATTATCTTCCAGAGTTTAAGCAACATTTCACAATCACCTTTGAAATCAATTATATCCAAAATTCTTTGATAAATTCAATTATCTATTTGAATTTTCAAAATCAAATCCAGTTTGGCAAACAATTTCAATTTAAAACAATTTGGCAGCAATTCCTCTCTGGGAAACTTGAAAATGAACATCGATGATGTTGCAGTCATCACCGAAGTTATTTTCCAGCGACCGAAAGAGTTCAATGCTTTTATCTCTTTAAAACATTTTCAAATATTTTTGATTCCTAAATCTCACTAGATTTCATATCCAATTCAAAATATTTCTCAAATACTATCATTATTATTTCTCCAAAGCATTTGAAAGCCATTTTCAAACTCAAAGGAAATCAAAGTTTTCAAAATTTTAGAATTTCAAATTCATTCCATCTATTTCAAATATCAATCTGGAATTTTATTCCATTTTAATTTACGAATCACATTTATAATTCACATTTATAAACTTCATTTGTATATGAATTTATGTCTTAACTTTTAGCTAGGGTTTTCAATTTCTTATTCAATTCTTACACAATAATGATAATAATTTAATATTATCATTCTCTAACAACCAAGCAACCATGTATGTATATATATATATATATCCATAGTAATTTATAGGAAATTATTCCCTTTTGTATACAAAAATAATTGGGGTAAAATTATTTCATTTACCCTATTTTAAAACAATACTGTGTCGAATTGTTCTATTCAAGTGTTTAGAGACCCCTATCAATAACTTTAATTACTCGTATTGACCAGAATCCATAAACTACTCTGTTAACGCTAAAATTTGAACGCTAACACCCCGGTGTGTAAAGAGTAGTTGTGAAAGCACCACCCGATGATTCGGGAACAGAGTATAAGCAGAAAACTGCAGAAAAAAAACAGTAAACAACAGCGGTTTTATAGTGGTTCGGCTTATGATCAAGCCTACGTCCACTTCAATCCTTTTTATTGCTGACTGAATTACAACTTATTACAATCCCTTTCAATTACAATCCAACTCAATTCAAAAAGACAAGTAGCTAGAGAAGACTTCGTCGTGACAGAGTTCTTTGAATCCATGATTGGATATGTCGAATCTTTGTGCGAAGTTTGGTCTAAAAATCTTGCGTGGGTTTGAAGTGATGGAGTTTAGATTATCTTGAAGATAGTAGAGCCTTGATGCCACGAAGAGAATCATCCAAAAAAGTCCCCTTCATGTTGAAGTTAGCCCTCTATTTATAGAGAATTCTAGGTAGAGGTTTTCGCAAGTCATGAGTCGTGTACGACTCATGGAGAGTCATAAGTCGCACTCGACTCAAGGTTCAAGAGTTAGCAGGCAGTGGAGTAAGTGAAGTGGTTCTGAGCTTTTCCTCATTCATCTGGATACAAGTCCTAACTCGTTCGCGAGTTAAGAGGTCACGGTTTAAAGTGAGGCAGCACTAAAATCTTGGCTCTGTGGTTTTAGGCCGTGTACGACTTAAACTAGGTCGTAAGTCGTCAACGAGTCATCTTATTACGGCATGGTATTGAACTTGCTCTCCAAGTCTTAGGTCGTAATGTCTTTAAGTCGTGGACTTTCTTAAGTCGCTTAGGTCTTAATCCTGTTAGGTCATTAACTCCTTAACTCGTAAGCTTTTAACTCGCAGGCTCTTTAGCTCGTAGACTCCTTAACTCTGTACCTCCCCTGAGACACGACATATCTTAAGTCGCAGAGGCCTTAAGTTGTAGATTTCTCTGAGTTGTGAGTCACTTAGTCTGTCAACTCATTAAGTCGTTCTATCCTTAAGTCGTAAACCGTTCACCTCCTTAAGTCGTAAGCCGTTCACCTCCTTAAGTCGTAAGCCGTTCACCTCCTTAAGTCGTAAGTCGCACAATTCTTTAACTTGTGCATCTCCTTAATTCGTTGAGTGGCAATCTGTTGAGTCTTGAAGTACCTTGAGTCGTAGATCCACTGAGTCGCTGAGAACTTTATCTGATGAGCCGGCCCAGGCCTTAACTCGTTGACAAAACGGGGTTAACATTTGCTCCTCGAAGTACATGCCTAAGTCGTAGGTCGTGTACTTCGACTCATCTTGACTTCGCGCGTGCCGACTCATCTTCCACTACCCCGAGGTATGAATGGCTTAGGTCGTTTCTTCTCATTACTTTATCTCTTCAGTTGCATACTTCCTCCATTAACAAGTTTCTGAGCTTCTCGAAGAAGATTCTCATCATTCAATCATCAATCATCCCCACCATTATATTGCGTAAGTAAATTCCATCAAAAATTTAACCATGTTCATCATCAAATCGCGAACTACCCACTTGCCGTCCGTAATCCAGTTTTGTACACCACGCTTCGCCATGAATCATGTCACAACCGATCCTCGTTCGTCTTCGGTTGCAACATTATTGTAGCAGCATACTGGATCCATGACGAATCTGAGGTGGTTTGAGTCGATTTTGGGTGATTTGGTGGTGGGAAGGTGGATTTTATGGTAGAGGTGATAATATGTTTTTGGGTTAACGGGTTTGTTCGTTAGGTCGTTTGCTGAGTGGGGAGAAGCAAAGGGAGTTAAGAAATAATTGGTTGAGGAGCTTCGGCCGACCTTAGGTTTATCGGCTTGGTCATAAAACACGCGACCCAACTTACTTGCGACCTAGCTTGCTTACGACCTAACTCGCTTGCGACCTAATTCGCTTGCGATCTATCTTGCCTGAATAACATAAAGCTTAAAGCAGAGCGACTTAACGACCTAACTTTCTACGGCAGAGGTTTTAGGTCGTGCCCGAGTTAAGACTTGGATAATTTTTGACTGTGTGGCCTTGAACTATGCGACTTAAGAAGTTCAACTTATGTTAAGTCGTTTGACTTGATCTGGACGACCTAAATAATCCCCGTGCTAGCTTAAGTCGTTCCTGCGACCTAAGGACTTGAATACCTTTCATCTTGAATGAACATGACATTGTTGAATTGTACTCTCAACTCGAACTACCGAGATAACATTTCTGAACTTGTTGCACTTATTTACAGATCTCGTTAACTTCAATGCTAATAACCTGTTAAAAAATTTCTTTGCGTTTTCTTCATAGGTCACTTTTGCAAACTGATAACCTGTCTAATTCAACATTTACAGAATAATGGGACGAATATACTGCCATCGACTGCCCACATCAAATGACAGATTAGTTAATAACAGATAATTAACTCAAATAAATTGTGTGAACGAAGTGCTTTCATCAATTTCAAGTAAAATATTAAAGCAACACTGAAATAGTCAATTGAAACTGACCAGCCTGCACTAATATTATGCTTGAACTTTATATTAACAAGTTCTGAAATTTTGTAGTCGATCAATCATCGACTAGTTTAATTCCAGTTATATTTATTTGTTATTTTTATTAGTTCTGCACGACACTTCACACTTTTAGGAAACGTGCACCTTCACATTTGAATATCCAGTTGCTTGTGTAGAATGACTTTTCAGGAAGAAGATACAACAGTTCAAGCTGGAGAGGCAGCTGTTATTCCGGCTTCACTAGTCAATCCTTCGGAAAGAGCCCCCACCACCTTATCATACAAAGTTTTTCGTCAGTTGTGTGGTCAGTTTGGCATTGCTGAAGCAGACGCCATTTTCCCTGAAAAAGGTGACACCGCTGATGTGGCGCCTACTGGCTTCGTAGCGGTTAATCGGCAAATGTGTGTAAGCGGGGCCATTCCCCCTTTCAACAACTTTCTCCAGAATCTACCTCTTCGGTTAGCTATCTCCCCATTCCAGCTACACCCCAATGGCTATGCCATTCTGATGGGGTTGTGCGTGCTATTTAGGAGAACATTTGACCGGCTTCCAAGCTTTGACGAGATCTGCTTCCTATGCTCCTTTACTAGGACTAAGGATCATCCTTCTATTACCGTTGTGAGAAGCGCACGAAATCGTAAATTGATCGTTGGCCTCCCTGATACTTCCTATGGGTTCTTAACTCAATTCTTCTATGTCCGTTGCCCCCGGGGATTTATGCTGTGTGGAGAGAAGGAAGTAAGATCATCTACCTTTTGCTCCTCTATACTCTGAATTTTTTGAAGTTCAAATTGCCAAGTGTTAACATCATCATCATCATTTTTTTATTTCAGCGCTCCCCCCTTCTTGTAGAGATCCCAGTCACAAGCCAACTCTGGAGAGGCTTGTAGCTGTACCGGTTGAAGAGCGGGATATGAAATTTTTGCTGAACGATGAATTCCTTCACCAGTTCGGACTTCTTCACCCTTCTCGCTCCACACACCCCTGCGAGATTCCAGACTCCCCACCTAAAGCATCAGATGCCCCGGTTTCTTCTGACGTTCCTGTACCAAAAGATCCCGCTCCCGAAGCTTCTTTAGTAAAGTGCTCCACTTCTGTCGATGTTGCGGGGTCATCTGGCAAACTTGCCCCGGTCACTGAAGAAGAAGAGCCTCGGGATTCTTCTCTGCATTCAAAGGAACCTAGTGACGAAGAAGCTGAGAAAACCAGCCCTGTCAAGCAGAGCAGGGATGACACTTTCGAAGGACTGAGTGACCTCTTTGCCACCTCGCAAGAGATCTTTAAAGATGATCCTATTACTACCGGGGTTTCTTCTTCAGTAGTCGAGGCGACTTCTGTTCTGCAACAGACCCCGTCAACTCAAGAGTTGATGTTAACTTCTACTCCTATAACCACTCCACAATTAAAGAGTGGTTCGTAGTTCGATGCGCGTAGCTTGCACATTACACACACTTAGAATCTTTCGGCACTTTTATGCTTCTGACTTTTTGTACTTTGAAGAATTCTAAAATTTAGCTCTTTTTATTTCAGATCTTCCGATGGGACGCAGCGGATCCTACTATGATGACTTCCAGCGCTACGGGAGGCGTAGCCAATATGATTACAGGCGTTACCTCCCCTCTTACAGAGAATCTGATGAAGAAAGAGCCGCCCGAAAGGCTCAAGAGAAGAGGGCTCAAGAGGAGCGTTATGAAAGAAGAGAGAGGGAGGAGCGCCACGATTCTTCGCAAAGAGGCGACGATTCCCATAAAAGAAAATCCCATGATGACAGAGGAAAAAGTCATATGGTTGAAGATTCGAGCAAGCAAGCCCGACATGGTGAGAAGCACACCTCTACAACTCCTGAAAAGGTTACTGCCCTCGCCACGCTTGACATTCCTTCCGGCTCTCCCGCTCTCGGGAAGACAGACATCCAAACAATAATTAGCAGGCCCAAATTCCAAGTTGGACCGGGCCCGGCCACTTTGCAAAGTCGGTTTCTACAGTGGTGTCTGAAGGGAGTAAGGTTCGACCTTGACTTGGTTCCTAACGACAAGTCTGCCATGTTACGAAACCTCGATGCCGTCAAGCTTGATATTGAGTGGATGTCAAACTGGAAAAAACTTGTTGACGAGCTTCAAAGGGTTAATCGTGCAAATATAGAGGCCATGCTAACTATGGAAAATGACAAAGCCGAATGGCAAAAGGTTCTTGAGCAACATGACACTGAAATGAGGAGCATCGCTTCTTACAATGAAGAGCTTGAAGCAAAAGTTGAGGAACTGAAACAAGAGCTTGCTGCTTCCTCTACTTCCTATTCTCAAAAAGAAGAAGTGCTCCTAAAACAAGTGAGAGATGATCATGCCAGCCAAAGAGATGCCGAAGACAGGCTTGAAGTGCAGAAAAGAATTAGTGAGGGCTATGTTGCTGACATTGAAGAGCTTCAGAAGAAGAACAACTCCCAAGAGGCGGAGATTCAAATGCTTAAGCTTCAACTTTCCCAAGCTGAAAGAGAGCGTGACGAGGCCGTTGCCGGCAAAATTGCAGCTGAAGAATCTCACGAGGCAACGAGGACAAACATCAGCTCAACATTATTTGATTTCTACCTGCATAGCATCTTGGGCCGCGGTAGCCTCGCCTTTCTAGGCCCCAAGTATGAAATTACTCTGGCAGAAGTTTGGGAGGCCGCATTCGATATGCTTGGCGGTAAAGGCGCCGGTTATGCTGAGTCAGCTCTTGAGGAGCATTATCTTGATGATGATGCTCATGCTGCTCTCGCCAAGGGGAGAGAACAGCTTGCAAAATTAAGGGCCGAAACAGCGGCAGGAGAATATTTAGGAAAAATTATCTCAACTGCTCCGATTCAACCTTCTCCTTCAGCCGAAATTGATATCATCGGTTCCAGTTCCCACTCCCCATCTCCTACTAAAGTTACCACCGAGATCACAAGCATACAAGGTGGAGATGAAGGCGGCGAGAGTGCCGAGGCATAGGCTTACGAAGTTGACGTCAGGGAACCGTCTTCTGCAGGTAACCCTACTGACAATCTTGCCCAAGTAGACTGCTCATCTGTTTCTTACGAGCTTGATGGGCTTTTTGACTACTTCTTGAATCTCAGCGAACCTTTATCTCCTCTTTTTACTGACTTGAACTTTTTTCCTTCTGTAGAGAAAACGTCGGGCATTGTTCAAGCTTCCCCACCTCCAATTATTCCTCCTCCATCTATTCAGGTGACTCCTACTTCCGCCTCGCAACTGGGATCACAAGAGGAGCAAATAGAAGCTCTTCAAGACTTGGACGATCCCATTGCTTCACCAGAACACAAAGGAGAAGAAACTGAAGGGAGTGAGAAGACTCCAGAGGCGACTGGTTTCGATGATGAACCATTAATTAAACTTCTTACTCCAGGGAGTGGGTCTTCTTCCAAGAAGAGAGGAAAGCAGGGAGTTTCCAAGAAGAAGAAGAAGGGATTTTTAACTGGCGAAGAAAAAACGGAAGAAAGTCCGACTGAGCCCATTTCTCCTTCATCCCCTACTCTTACAAGCCAGCCTAAGAAGTTGGTTATTCGGCCGGGTGCGGGCTCAAAAGTTGGACGGAAGAAGAAATGATGGCTCTGGTTCTGTGGCTTTCATATCGCTTTTTGCCTTTTTTTTGCATGTACTGACCGGAAATTGTGCGGGTACCGGCCCCCGTTTTCTTTATTTCAAAACTTGTATCTGTAAGAAATTGTAACAGAATTAAATAGAATGATTCTTTATTTGTACAAACTTCTTGTTTGAATTTGAGAATGCAGTTATTATTCACTTTTATACAAGTTTCGTTGTATGATATTGCAGTGAGCTCGTGGTATACTGTTCGAGCGCAATTTTACTGATGTAGTTATACCATGTTGCCCCTATACCATAAGCTCATTGTAATATTTTATTTTATGAGGAACTTGTACTTTTATTTTTTAAAGAATAATTATTCCACATTTGGAGGAATATTACTTCGTTAAAAAACTGAGTACAAATAAGTTTCTACGCTTCATCCTTCGAAGATATCACTTTTTATTTTGTGCATACACACATTTTACTGAATGAAATCTTCTATGTGGTAAAGCGGGTATTTGAAAGGTACTTCAACTTCTTTTTGAGGAAGATAATTTTCTAGAATAAGTAATTCATTCTTCCTTTGAAAGTTATTCTTTGAAAAGTTGCACCTCTGAGGAAGACTTTTTCACGTTTCAACACCTGGAAGTTTTATTTCAATCTTGGTGAAACGTGTGCCTCCGAAGAGGTCTTTCTGCTTGATTGTGCCTCCGGGAGGAGGTCTTTTCATTTCTGCCTATGGGAAGAGGTATTTCTGTCTTATTGTGCCTCTGGGAAGAGGTCTTTTTTTTTTGCATTTCAACTCTGGTGAAGTGAAACTCCGAAGAGCGGCTATGGCACTTCAACTCCTGGTGAAATGGGCCTCCGAAGAGGGATTTTATTTTGTTTTGCATTTCAACTCTGGTGAAGTGAAACTCCAAAGAGCGGCGGTCGCACTTCAACTCCTGGTGAAATGGGCCTCCGAAGAGGGCTTTTATTTTGTTTTGCATTTCAACTCTGGTGAAGTGAAACTCCGAAGAGCGGCTGTCGCACTTCAACTCCTGGTGAAATGGGCCTCCGAAGAGGGCTTTTATTGCCTGGAAGTTACTCTCTCATGGTTGGAGGGTCATGACTCCTCCAATCTTTTTTGTTGAGTAGAGAACTTTCTTTTTTGCGGCATATGCCTCGTTAGAGGTCTTTATCCTCTGAAGAGTTGTGCCTCCGAAGAAGGCTTATGCCTCCGAAGAGGGCTTTAGTTGTTCCTTGTCCACTTGCTTATTGCCTTTCCAGCGATCCTCTATTTTTCTTTTCAAGCTCACACTCCCTTCTCTTACAAGTAATTTGTTTAATCCAAAGAAGTGTACTTCATTGCTAGGCAAGTTCGCGAGAACGGGCATAAGCTTCTAAATTGGATGTTTGTTTGTTCAAACGATCTCAATTTATTAGCAAGGGCCCGTTTTCGGCGAAATCATTGGCCGTTCAATTGAAGCACTTCCTATCTAGGATTTGAATTCGGGGCTTTTGTGGCTCGAAATTTGTTTGTTGAATGATAACAAGAATCACTTGGTCTTGTAACGTGCAAGTTTTATTTTCATTATCTGCAAAAATTTAAATAGACATCTCAGCAATATATTTAATGTACTTTTCATATCGAAAGTAAAGCAAACATGTAATAATAATAAGGAACACAAGATTTATAGTGGTTCGGCCAAGAATTTGGGCCTACATCCACTTTATAGTCTTTCATTATTCACTTGCATCGGCTTTACAATTGCTTTCAATTACAAGAATCATACATTTATAATTCTTTTTACAATATTTCAACAAAGCTTTTAAGTAAAGTATGGACGTAAGTGGTTGCTGTTCCAAGCTCTTGGAATTTGATCTCCTTCAACAGTAGTGAGTTTGAATGTGCCGTCAAGAAGCTTCTAAGCTATGACATATGGTCCTTCCCAATTTGGCCCAAACACACCTGTTGCCGTCATAATTCTCTTCAGGACTAGATCTCCAATCTCAAAGTTGCGTTGGCGAACTTTGGAATTGAAATGTCTGGCTATCCTTTGCTGATGAGCTGCGATTTTGAGCTCAGCCTCTTCTCTTTTTTCATCAAGGAGATCTAGTGCTTCAAGCTATAATTTTTCATTCTCCGCTTGATCGAAATGGATTCTTCTATGTGAAGGGACTTATGTTTCTACTGGAATCATTGCTTCTGACCCGTATGCCAATGAAAACGGAGTATGCCCAGTCGCAGTTTTGTGGGTAGTTCTGTATGCCCATAGTGCTAGTGGTAGCTTATCGACCCAACCACCTTTTGCTCTTTCAAGTTGCTTCTTGATGGTTGACTTGATAATTTTATTTACTGCTTCCACCTGCCCGTTTGCCTGCGGATGAGCTACTGCTGAGAAGCTTTTTCGGATTTTGAATCGTTTGCAAAAATCTTGGAATTCTTCACTTTCGAACTGAATACCATTGTCTGTAATTATCTTTTGAGGCACACCATACCTGCAAATGATACTTTTAGTCACAAAGCTTATCATCTTTTTAGAGGTGATATTAGCCAGTGTTTCAGCTTCTGCCCATTTAGTAAAATAATCTACAGCAACAATGGCATATTTGATTCCAGATTTGGCAGTTGGTAAAGGTCCTACAAGGTCTATCCCCCATATTGCAAATGGCCATGGACTGACCATCTGTGTGAGTTCAGTAGAAGGTGCTCTAGGAATTTTGGCAAATCTTTGGCATCTGTCACATTTTCGGGAATAGTCTGCTGCATCTCGATTAATTTCTGGCCAACAATATCCGTATCGGAGAATCTTCTTTGCTAAAGTTTGACCACCTAAATGATCACCACATTCTCCCCCATGCACCTCAGCTAGGATTGTCTTGGACTCTTCCCTGGATACACATCGAAGTAACGGCATTGAGAATCCCTGTCTGTATAATTGGCCATCCTGGACTATATAGCGAGAAGCTTTCCTCAGTAGCTTCTGTCGTTCTTTTGAATTTTCCGGTAAAGAGCAATTGAGTAGATATTCTGTTATTGGAGTCATCCATGATTCTTGGTCTTGAGACACGCTCATGATCCAATCAATATCCATCTCATCAATGCTTGGAGCCGACAGGACTTCCACTGGAGTCAACCCCAGAAATTGAGCTTCGTCTGTGCTAGAGTACTTTGCGAGAGAATCTGCTTTCGTGTTTTCTTCTCGAGGAATATGGCTTATCGTGTAATGATCGAAGTCACACAGGAGTTCCAAAGCCTTTAACAAGTAGGCAGGCAGATTTCCCCCTTTCGCTTGGAATTCCTTCTTGACTTGGCATACAATAAGCTGAGAATCACTGAAGATCTATAATGCTCGGATGTTCAGTTCTTTAGCGATTCTCAAGCCGGCGATAAGAGCTTCGTATTCTGCTTCATTGTTCATTGAAGGAAATTCCAATCTCAGTGCATAGCATAATGACCGACCTTCAGGGGTCTCAAGTACAACTCCGGCTCCAGAACAGTAGTCATTTCTCGCCCCATCAACATATAACTTCCATTGGATTGGGGAATCATCGATCGTTTCCTCCTCACTGTTACCCTTATTTGTGAATTCTGCGATGAAATCCGCTAAAGCTTGTCCGTTGATTGCTTTCGGGGATGATAAGTGATGTCATATTGAATGAGTTCAATGTTCCACTTTAGAAGACGACCCGAAATATCAGGGCGAAACAAGACTTTCTTTAAAGGTTGATCAGTGAGGACTCTGATAGGATGAGCTTGGAAATATTGCCTTAACTTCCTCGATGCAATCAGTAGGAAATAGGCGAGTTTTTCCAACTTGGAGTAATTCATCTCTGCCCCAGTGAGTCTTTTGCTGATATAGTAAACTGGATGTTGAATCCTCTTGTCTTCTCGTATCAGCGCTGCACTTAAAGCATGTGATGATACTGCCAAGTATATAAGAAGATCCTCACCATCGCCAGGCCTAGAAAGTATTAGAGGCGTTTCCATATGGCGAATCAATTCATCAAAGGCTTTTTGGCATTCGGGAGTCAAATCAAAACTTTTCTTTCCTTTCTTTAGAGCGTCAAAGAATGGGATGCATTTATCAGTAGCTTTGGAAATGAACCGACTTAAGGCGGTGACTTTTCCATTGAGACTTTGCAATTCCTTCTTCGTTCTAGGAGCTTTGACTTCTTTTAAGGCGGTAATTTGAGCTGGACTAGCCTCAATGCCCCTAGCGCTCACGATGAAACCTAAGAACTTTCCGGACTCCACTCCAAATGAACATTTTAAAGGGTTAAGCTTCATATCGTATTTCCGGAGGACTGCGAACATTTCTGCTAAGTGTTCTACGTGATCCACTGCTTTCTTAGACTTTAATAACATGTCGTCGACGTAGACTTCCATAGTCTTGCCCAATTGCGGTTTGAACATAGCATTAACAAGTCTTTGGTAGGTTGCCCCCGCATTCTTTAGCCCGAAGGGCATAACTCTGTAGCAGTAAAGACCAACATCGGTGATAAAGCTCGTGTCCTCCTGATCTGGTTATATCCGGAGTAGGCATCCATAAAAGACAACAATTCATGTCCCGCTGTTCCATCTACCAGTTGATCGATCCAGGGTAATGGGAAGCAGTCTTTGGGGCAGGCCTTGTTTAGATCTGAAAAATCGATGCACACTCTCCATTTTCCGTTGGCTTTCTTAACCAGCACTGGATTTGAAACCCAATTCGGATAGGTAGATTCTTTCATAAAGTTATTCTCCATGAGCCGATCAACTTCTTCTTTTAATGCTGCCGACCTTTCTGGACCTTGAGTTCTCCTTTTCTGTTTCACAGGTGTAAATTTTGGATCAATATTCCGAGCGTGTACTGCAACTACTGGGGATATTCCGCACAGATCGGCATGAGTCCAAGCAAAAACATCCAAATTTGCTTTTAAAAAAGATATTAAGATATTCTGAATTGAAACATTAAGTTGTGAACCCACATTCAACACCTTGTTTGGGTCCTTCGGGTCAACAGGTACTGGTACTGTCGTTTCCACTGGTACCACTCTATTCTCCCCTGCACTGGCTTTTCTAGGATCCATCTCTTTTCATGCTCCGCTGTGCTCGCCAGTGGAGGGTCCGCCCTGTAATTGCTACAAGGCTGGTTCTTTGATGCGGACTGGGGTTGCCGCATCCTTTCCCATTTCTCTTTTCCTTGCTTCTCGCAGCTCTGTCAGATAACACTCCCGCCCGGCATTTTGATCCCCTTTTATAACTCGTACTCCATTGTCTGTGGGGAATTTAATGGTGAGGCACCATGGGGCCAGAACAGCTTTGAACGCTGCAAGAGTTGGACGGCCAAGGAAAGCATTATAAGCGGAAAATTCGTCAACAATCACAAAAGTTTGCTTGCGCACTACTTTTCTTCCTCCCTCTTCGAGTTCTACAAGCAAATCAATGGTTCCTACCGGCTGCTTTGGCTCACCAGTGAAGCCAGCGATTTTCTGTGACGAGGCTTGCACATCAGCCATAGGGATCTTCATTTGGTCGAATGTTTTCTTGAAGTGGATATTACAGGACGCGCCACAATCGATGAGAACTCTTCTGACAATAGCTGGCCCGATACCAGCCGAGATGACTAATGGATCCAAGGTAGGAGCTTCACCACCTGTGGAATCCCTGGCTCTGAACACAACATCATCATTATCTTCCAAAACAAAGACATCTTCTTCGGCCGGTACATATTTCAAAGCCCGGGTATGTTGAATATGCGCTTATATGATTTTTGTTTGATGATAATAAACATATGTACATTCGTTTAAATGTATTTGATAATATACTATTTCATTTTTCACAGATTAAATAAATATTTGCAGAATAAAATAAATAACACGGAATTTGAATTCAAACGAATATTTTATTCAAACAAGTATTTATTACAATTTTTGATAGTACAAATTCAAGCTCTCACTATACATATACATTTTTGATTACATCACAATTCAGTTTCCATTAATAACCTCACTACATATCACTCACACTCGTATTTATCTTCAACTACATTCCAGTTTGAATCCAGCATCTGAGAAATCTGCAAAAATATAAACTAACGCAGTAAAATTGAAAATAAAATATTTTTGCAATATAAAATAAAAGATGAATTTTTGAAAATAATATCTGCCTCAGTTATTTGGGTTGTTCGTCATAATTTAAATTTGAATTCATCATACACGAACAACTTGTGACATACACAGTGTATTACTGTATATGCCACAAGGCCATGCACGCCGATATATACACTTGATAATGTTACAGGGACAGGTACGCACAGGTCAAACCCAAATGAAAAACCGGGTTCAACTCACGTGCAATAACATTGAAAATCACGACACGAGCACAAGGTCAAACCCGAGTTGTGAAACTGGATTCAACACAGGTGCAAATTCAAAAATAAATTCGAATGCAATAAAATGGTCGGGAGTACACATGCCCAGACTCAAGCCAACATGAAACAGCCCCAAAACCAAAGATGCAACAGATAATGATGCAGGGAAGACTCGAATGACCAAGTGCACCACTGACCATACAACAACTCAAATATCAAGCACATGAATTCGCAAATAAATTTCAGACTCAAAGAATCAACTACAAGCCCAATTGGCAACAAAGCAGCAACATGTACACAGTAAACAAATACCAAACTGCATGCACACGGCAGCTACAAAGTGCAAAGGCCATGATCAAGTCAACACAGCAACCATTAACTGCAACAAGGTGATATGCAAATTACAACAGGCCAGAGGTGAATGCAATACACAGTATGAATGAATACAACAAGTCCAGATACAAGTTAGTTCTAGTGCCAACATATCCAACTCGAATTGCAACTACAAGTACAAGCCGCAACAGTATGCACGAGTCCAGCAACAGTATGCACCAGTTCAGGCTACGACATAGATGTGCGACAGGAATGTATCAAGCTGCATGAAGACAGAAGACTACAACTCAAAGTTCATTGCAGACAGCATAATGATCGAACCAGACAATGAACCAACAATACATGCAGGTGAACAGAAGTTTTGAATCAAAACATAATCAAGGCCAGTTGATAACAGGGAACACAAGTGTGGCAAATGCAAACTGTGGTGAAGCAACAAAGATGAACCAGACAGTGATACAAGTTCGAACAATGCTCAATGCACAGCCAACAAGATATCATCAAAAACCAAACAAGGGACAGGCCATAACATGCAGACCAAACACATGAGTGTAAACAAATGAATCAGCAAGGCAATGCACAAATGCAATGCTCAATATCACTACAAACTGCGGTGGACAGTGAAGGCAGCAACACACCACCAAGTGAATGCATCAGGCATTAAAAAATGAGTAGTTCAAATGAACTCGATCAGTAACCAAGGCTACAACAATGAAAAGTAATGTATGCAACAGAATTTCAAATGAAACAAATCCAACTTTATATGCATCAGTAACCTATCAAGCAGAATCAATAATTCAACAGTGACAAACATCGTATGGAAATGCTCAACACAAATGACCAGAGACGAAGACTACAAGATGAACGAGTCAAGGCCGAAGCAGTAGAAATCAACATTGTGGTCATCACGAAAATGAATTAAAGCCGTGACCACCAAGCAAGAATATACATACATATGAACAAGTCAACATCAAAGCCGTGGGACGCAAGAAATGAAATTATACGCATATGAAAAAGTCAGAATCGATCTCAATCATTCAAGCATCATCAAGTGGCCGAGATGAAGAATTTGACAAATTATACGAACGTAATTCTAGGAAATCAAATCCTATATAATACCCAAAATCATCATCGGCAAGAGTATCAAGTTCAATCAAGCCAAAACTAGGAAAAGCAAATAGCAAAAAATTAACATACCAATTATAATTCGAACTTGATCGAATTGAAGTAGCCGACAGAAACTCAAAGAGACATATCGATCGACGAACGCAAGGAACAGAATTATATTTATCTCGGTCGAAGCTACTGGAGTCGGTGACCTCAATCATACCAAAAGCCCTAATTTTTTTAAAGGAAGAAGAACGAACAAAGAAACAAGTGCCGGCATCAATTAAAAGAGGAGCGGCCATTTTTTTTTCATGAACGAAAAAATAAAAGGAACAGGTTGAAGAAGTGAATAAGGGGCCGGCCTTTGTTTAATTTGGGCTTTGTTTTTTAAAATAGGGTTTTGTTATTTAAATTGTTTTTAAATTGTATTTTTCTTTTAAACCGTTTTTAATTTTCTAGTCGTGTGACTAGGGTACAAACTACGTGTTGTAGTTTGGGAATTCGCAACTCGGTAGTTGAGTTGTGGCAGGGTTTTGAGCGTAGAGTTAGATTAGTCAATAGCGGGTATAGCGAGTTTACGTGTGTAAGCGAGGGACTATCTAATTTCTAGTAGAAACCTTGGGGGCAGCACGTAGGCAGGGTTTTGCCGAAGCTGTGTAAATTCTGTGTTGTTCTGTTATTTATATTGTGCAATATCTGTGCTGCTATTCTGTGATCTGAATTGAATTTAATTCATAAGCTTCCGCGATTAATTTTTATAATTTACACTATCACCCTATTCACCCCCCCTCTAGGGTGAAATCGATCCTACAAGTGGTATCAGAGCTAGGAACAAAAGCCGTTTTTGTTTTAAAAATTTGATTTTACAAAAACCAATTTTTGTTTTAAAAATTCGTGTTTCAAAAATCAATTTTTGTTTAGAAATTCGTGTTTCAAAAATCAATTTTTGTTTTAAAAATTTGTGTTTCAAAAAAAATCGGTTTTTGTTTTAAAAATTTGAATTTTTAAAATGGATTCTTTTAATAATGCTTTTGCAGAGGGTCAGTCGATAGTTAGACCACCAATGTTCAATGGTGAATATGCTTACTGGAAAAATAGAATGCAAATTTTTCTGAAAACCATTGACGCTTGGAATATTGTTGAGACAGGTTATAGAATACCAACTATAACTGTAGATAATCAGGAAATAGAGAAACCAAAGGAACAATGGACAGAACTAGAAAATAAATTACAAAATATGCCAAAGCTATGAATTCTATTATCTGTTCATTGGATCAATTTGAATTTAATCGTGTCTCACATTGTCTAACTGCGCAGGAAATATGGCACATACTAGAAGTGACTCACGAAGGAACATCTCAAGTCAAAGAATCTCGCCTTGCAATGCTAAGCAGCGAATACGAGAACTTCAAAATGGCGAAGGAAGAAAATGTCAAAGAGATGTACGGACGACTCTCCAATATCGTATACAAATCAAAAGCTCTCGGAAAAACATACACCGAATTAGAAATAGTCCGAAAAATCCTCAGATTCCTTCCATGAAGCTTTGAAGCAAAAGTAACGGCCATACAAGAATCGAAAGATTTAAAACAACTTAAAGTTGAGGAACTCATCGGAAATCTCACCACTTATGAGCTAGAAATGAAATTCAAAGAAGAGCGTGAAGGAGGTGACACTCAAAAGAAATCAATAGCTCTCAAAGGAACAACCAAAAGTGATGATGATAACGATGAAGATGATGGAGCAGCAGAATTGGAGCTGTTGATAAGGAAATTCAAAAAATGGAATCAAAAACATGGTAACTCAGCTCGAATTCAAAAAGCAAAAAGCAGAATAACCAAAGCACTAGACTACTCGGAAGAACAAAAGTTTATTTGTTATAATTGCAACAAACCCGGCCATATCAAGCCCGATTGTCCACAAATTAAATCCAGCCACGGAAAGAAACAGAAAAAGAAAAGTTTTGCAGCCACTTGGGATGAAATAGACGAGAATGATCAAAGCACTGGCAGTGAAAGCGAAAAGGCAGAATTGTGTCTTCGAGGTGATACAACTGACAGTGACGATGACGAGCCAAGTGAGGTATCAAAACTTACCCATTCTGAGTTGCTTATATATTTTCATGAAGTAAACGGTTGTTTTGAACGACTTAGGGAAAAATACGCCAAACTTGAATCTCAAAAAGATACTTTGATAGAATGTAATAAACAACTTGATCAATTAGTTAAAACTTATCAAAGTAGGATCCCTAAGTGTGATAAGTGTCCAACATTTGATAAAGAAATTAAAAAATCAGAAATTAAAATAAAATCGCTTGAAAATGAAATTCTGATTTTAAAGGAGAATGAAAATACTAGGAGAGAGAATTCTATTAAAAAATGCACACAGTTGTTAAACGAAAATGAATCTCTCAAATCACAAGTCCAACAATTGTCAACGACTTTAGATAAATTTTCAAAAAGTGAAAAATCGTTGAATATGCTATTAGGAAAGCAAACTGTTAATTCGGTTAGACAAGGACTTGGATATAACAGTTCGAAAATTGTTGAAAGCAATATTAATCAAGTTAATTCTATGTGCACAATTTGTAGAAAATTTGGACACGATCACAATAACTGTTGGTATAGACCCAAACATGTGAAAACTATACCGATTTGGGTTCCAAAAGGCACAAATATAAAATCTCTCAAAGTTAAACAAATTTGGGTGCCGAAGGGAACAATTATAAACAGTTTTGGGTCTACACAAAATTATTTTTCAAAATTTTCTGCCACTAACAACCATGGACCTATAAAAACAAATAGGTCACAAAATTTTTTTCCTGTGTAGGTGTGGTGGCAGGCTAAGGAACAACAATAGTGTTCTCTGGATTTTGGCTGTTCCAGAAACACAACGGGCGACAAAGCTACGTTCCTTAGCCTAGTATAAAGGTGACAGAATCACAACGGACAACAACGAAAAATATCGTAAAGGTAAAACAGGTATGGTATGTTTTAAACGATATATTAAATGTGATAATCTGCACCGTATTTTGAATTAATTCCGCCAATATTGAGATTGATGAAAAGATGATGATTTTTGATTCTGATTTATTCAAAATTGTTGGCCAATTATATTCTTATGCCAAAAACACTATAAAAATCTCTAGATTCTTTGAATTACTTCATATATATCATTTTGGATTAAAAATAGTGTTTTGTTGGATAATTATACAATTGGTTATAGTTCGGCTAACTCTATATTCACGGTTTTTCGATTATTTACACGGCCTCATTTCAAATTCAAAAGAATGTCATTTAAATTGGTGAAAAAATTGAGTTTGAAATTTTTGATGCACACTTCATGTTTTGATCTATAAAATTCAATTGATGATAATTTTTGAGTGAAAGAGAAATTCAGATGCAGATTACACTGGTAATCTAGTTGGTAGAAAAATTACTAGTGAAACGTGATTTTTTTTGAGGCATTTAGTAACTGCATCGTTTTTCAAAGAAAATATCTGCATATTTTTCATTTCAAATAATTTTCAAATAGCAGAAAATTTTCTTTTAAAAACCCCCTGGAGAAAATCATTTTTGACCATATTTTCAGATTATTCATTTTTGAAAAATTAATTTCATAATTATTTTTGAATTTGATTTTAAATGACTATTATGACTAATCTGACTCCCAAATGATTATCGAAAAGAAAAATAGTTATTGAAAAAGTGATGAGTGTTGATATTGATTATATATTATAACTCGAGAAAGTATAATCAGAAAATTTCTTTAGAAATTTAAACAAGAGTTATAAAACTTTTTGTTGGTAAAAATTCCATGATCATCTCTATACCTATCATATTTCTATCAACCATCACTCATCAAAATTCTATATAGTTTGTCGATATGTGGTACTTTAAACAGGAATCGTTCGTTTTTCATTTTCACATTTTTAAAAATAAAAAATAAAATAAAAAAAAAATAAATAAAAATAAAAATAAATAAATACCAAAGTATTCACTCTCATTTAAAAGTCCTCACGGTTATGCATGGGTGAATTACTTGGAATTTGTTATGTGCTTCCATGCTCATTTAAAAGTCCTTATGGTTATGCATGTATGGAACGCATATCAAAAGTTGATTTTTTTTCTTAAAATAAACAAGTTGATTCTAATCCCATTTAAAAGTCCTCACGGTTATGCGTGGTTAGAAGATACTTGAATTCATTTTTTTTAAAAATAAAATTGGAATACTACTAATCTCATTTAAAAGTCCTAACGGTTATGCATGATTAGTAGATATTCAAATTCCTGATATAAATATACCACAAATAGACACAACTGTATGGTTTTATATGATGACATCATTTCCATCATTCTAAAAGAGGAATATGCGCCTAACAAAATTTTTATGATTTTTGTTTGATTTTTATTGAAATTTAATATTTATATTCAATTGAGTTTTAATGTTGGTTAATATCGATAACTTTATCTCTATTTTCTCTAACACTATTATTCTTTTGCTGATAACAAAAGGGGGAGAGAAAAGTTAAGATTTTGTCAAATAGAATCAAGCAAAGGTCAAATAATTTTCTATTTGCATCTAGGATCATTATTTGCATCTAGGATCATTTGCATATTTTTATTTGTATGCATATATGTAGGGGGAGCATCGTATAGAGAGGAAGCATTTAAATAGGGGGAGCAATTAGAATATATCAATGATCAAATACATTTAACATATTCAAAATCTTAAATATATGTTTGTTATCATCAAAAGGGGGAGATTGTTGAATATGCGCTTATATGATTTTTGTTTGATGATAATAAACATATATACATTCGTTTAAATGTATTTGATAATATACTATTTTATTTTTCACAGATTAAATAAATATTTGCAGAATAAAATAAATAACACGGAATTTGAATTCAAACGAATATTTTATTCAAACAAATATTTATTACAATTTTTGATAGTACAAATTCAAGCTCTCACTATACATATACATTTTTGATTACATCACAATTACATCACAATTCAGTTTACATTAATAACCTCACTACATATCACTCACACTCGTATTTATCTTCAACTACATTCCAGTTTGAATCCAGCATATGAGAAATCTGCAAAAATATAAACTAACGCAGTAAAATTGAAAATAAAATATTTTTGCAATATAAAATAAAAGATGAATTTTTGAAAATAATATCTGCCTCAGTTATTTGGGTTGTTCGTCATAATTTAAATTTGAATTCATCATACACGAACAACTTGTGACATACACAGTGTATTACTGTATATGCCACAAGGCCGTGCACGCCGATATATACACTTGATAATGTTACAGGGACAGGTACGCACAGGTCAAACCCAAATGAAAAACCGGGTTCAACTCACGTGCAATAACATTGAAAATCACGACACGAGCACAAGGTCAAACCCGAGTTGTGAAACTGGATTCAACACAGGTGCAAATTCAAAAATAAATTCGAATGCAATAAAATGGTCGGGAGTACACATGCCCAGACTCAAGCCAACATGAAACAGCCCCAAAACCAAAGATGCAACAGATAATGATGCAGGGAAGACTCGAATGACCAAGTGCACCACTGACCATACAACAACTCAAATATCAAGCACATGAATTCGCAAATAAATTTCAGACTCAAAGAATCAACTACAAGCCCAATTGGCAACAAAGCAGCAACAAGTACACAGTAAACAAATACCAAACTGCATGCACACGGCAGCTACAAAGTGCAAAGGCCATGATCAAGTCAACACAGCAACCATTAACTGCAACAAGGTGATATGCAAATTACAACAGGCCAGAGGTGAATGCAATACACAGTATGAATGAATACAACAAGTCCAGATACAAGTTAGTTCTAGTGCCAACATATCCAACTCGAAGTGCAACTACAAGTACAAGCCGCAACAGTATGCACGAGTCCAGCAACAGTATGCACCAGTTCAGGCTACGACATAGATGTGCTACAGGAATGTATCAAGCTGCATGAAGACAGAAGACTACAACTCAAAGTTCAATGCAGACAGCATAATGATCGAACCAGACAATGAACCAACAATACATGCAGGTGAACAGAAGTTTTGAATCAAAACATAATCAAGGCCAGTTGATAACATGGAACACAAGTGTGGCAAATGCAAACTGTGGTGAAGCAACAAAGATGAACCAGACAGTGATACAAGTTCGAACAATGCTCAATGCATAGCCAACAAGATATCATCAAAAACCAAACAAGGGACATGCCATAACAGGCAAACCAAACATATGAGTGTAAACAAATGAATCAGCAAGGCAATGCACAAATGCAATAGAATGCAATGCTCAATATCACTACAAACTACAGTGGACAGTGAAGGCAGCAACACACCACCAAGTGAATGCATCAGGCATTAAAAAATGAGTAGTTCAAATGAACTCGATCGGTAACCAAGGCAACAACAATGAAAAGTAATGTATGCAACATAATTTCAAATGAAACAAATCCAACTTTATATGCATCAGTAACCTATCAAGCAGAATCAATAATTCAACAGTGACAAACATCGTATGGAAATGCTCAACACAAATGACCAGAGACGAAGACTACAAGATGAACGAGTCAAGGCCGAAGCAGTAGAAATCAACATCGTGGTCATCACGAAAATGAATTAAAGCCGTGATCACTAAGCAAGAATATACATACATATGAACAAGTCAACATCAAAGCCGTGGGACGCAAGAAATGAAATTATACGCATATGAAAAAGTCAGAATCGATCTCAATCATTCAAGCATCATCAAGTGGCCGAGATGAAGAATTTGACCAATTCAAATCAACATATACGAACGTAATTCTAGGAAATCAAATCCTATATAATACCCAAAATCATCATCGGCAAGAGTATCAAGTTCAAGCAAGCCAAAACTAGGAAAAGCAAATAGCAAAAAATTAACATACCAATTATAATTCGAACTTGATCGAATTGAAGTAGCCGACAGAAACTCAAAGAGACATATCGATCGACGAACGCAAGGAACAGAATTATATTTATCTCGGTCGAAGCTACTGGAGTCGGCGACCTCAATCATACCAAAAGCCCTAATTTTTTTAAAGGAAGAAGAATGAACAAAGAAACAAGTGCCGGCATCAATTAAAAGAGGAGCGGCCATTTTTTGTCATGAACGAAAAAATAAAAGGAACGGGTTGAAGAAGTGAATAAGGGGCCGGCCTTTGTTTAATTTGGGCTTTGTTTTTTAAAATAGGGTTTTGTTATTTAAATTGTTTTTAAATTGTATTTTTCTTTTAAACCGTTTTTAATTTTCTAGTCGTGTGACTAGGGTACAAACTACGTGTTGTAGTTTGGGAATTCGCAACTCGGTAGTTGAGTTGTGGCAGGGTTTTGAGCGTAGAGTTAGATTAGTCAATAGCGGGTATAGCGAGTTTACGTGTGTAAGCGAGGGACTATCTAATTTCTAGTAGAAACCTTGGGGGCAGCACGTAGGCAGGGTTTTGCCGAAGCTGGGTAAATTCTGTGTTGTTCTGTTATTTATATTCTGCAATATCTGTGCTGCTATTCTGTGATCTGAATTGAATTTAATTCATAAGCTTCCGCGATTAATTTTTATAATTTACACTATCACCCTATTCACCCCCCCTCTAGGGTGAAATCGATCCTACAGGGTATACCTTTCCATCTCACCCCAGCTCCTGCCTGCTGGGTGAGGTCCTCCTGTAATGACATTGATAACAGGCCTTCCGGATTCATGCCCTGTAGTCTTCTCACTTGTCCTGGGCTGATGAGCAGGAGCTTGTCGCCCATGACTAGATGAAGCAGGATTGCTGCTATTCTTTTCCACAAATTGCTGCAGCTTGTTTTCCCTTATCAACTCTTCAATCAAAATTTTCAATTGGCGACATTCATCGGTATCATCACCGGGTTGATTATGGAAGCGGCAAAACTTTCCGCTTTGTACAGCTTTTTTCCTGGTTCTCAGAACGGGAGGTTTAGGATAATCAACAGAATCTTTAGTGGCAAGGTAAATACGCTCCGGCGTATCTGATAAAGGAGTATATTCCGATGGCTTGAAGGAACGAGGCTTCTTCAGATTTTTCTGTTTCTTCCCATCGTTATTTTCCCTTTTCTGTCCTGGAGATTCATTCTTGCGTGGAGCAACAATGTTATCTTCAGCTTTTTCCAATACTGCCTATACCGGTACAGGACGACTTTCCAGGCGTATGAACTCATCTGCTTTCTTGTAGAATTTTTCAAGGGAATTTGGTTCCTTCATTTTTAGCCATTTTCCAAATTTGCTCGACTTGTCGATGGCCCTCATCAGATAAGTCAAGATCATCCGTGGTTATGCATTGTCCACCTCGGCCAGCGCTATATTAAAGCGATTCAAGAAAGATCTGATAGTTTCCCCTTGACTCTGTTCTAAACTTGACAACGATATGATATCTTTGGCTTTTGAAGCATATAGTCTGAACTGCTCCTTGAATTTTCGGGTTAGGTCAGAAAACTGATCTATATACCGAATTGGTAGCTTGGTGAACCAAAGCTGAGCTACACCTTCCAAATATACAGGAAAATATCGACACTTTATTTCATCAGAAGCTCTGGCACCTGTCATGTGCCAATCATACTTATACAAGAATTCGTTCGGATCACTTGTTCCCTTGTAAGCTGGAATAGTTGGAGGGACGAACTTCCTTGGGAATTCAGCCTTTAAGATCCTTTCGGTAAACGGGGTTTTACTTGGAGCGAAACCCCATTCCTTCTCGTCTTCATTCCTTTGCATGCTCTCTTTCATGATTTGTCGAACCATTTCAGAAAGATACCCTTCATCATTTCGAGCTTTAGATCCACCAACTTTAGGAAATGTCTGCTCAAAGGGGCTGGCAGCCCTCTCAGGAATGTTTCTTTCTTCAGCATCATGAACGTTGCCAGCAAAGTTCCTTTCATTACCCGTTGGTTGACGGTTTGCCCCAAGCAAATCGTTCAACTTATTCAAAATTAGGGCATTTTGGGCATTCCGAGCCTCCAATTGTGCACTTTGGGCATTTATCTGCTGGTTCAGCCCTAAGATTACAGCATCCAACTCCGCTTTTGTAACCCCAACAGGTGGAGTGGCTTGATTAGGTACTGGGGAAGCGGAGGTTCCCTCTTGAACATTTCCAGATCTAACAGATCTACTCCTTCTCCCCGGAGCCATGATTTCAGATAAACTCCTAGTCTTCAAAGAGATTACTTCAACAAACTTTCGTGGAGCAATGATGATAATTCGCCTGAGTTCAATTCTCAGTGAAAGCACCAAAAATGTTAACGCTAAAATTTGAACGCTAACACCCCGGTGTGTAAAGTGTAGTTGTGAAAGCACCACCCGATGATTCGGGAACAGAGTATAAGTAGAAAACTGCAAAAAAAACAGTAAACAACAGTAGTTTTATAGTGGTTCGGCTTATGATCAAGCCTACGTCCACTTCAATCCTTTTTATTGCTGACTGAATTACAACTTATTACAATCCCTTTCAATTACAATCCAACTCAATTCAAAAAGACAAGTAGCTAGAGAAGACTTCGTCGTGACAGAGTTCTTTGAATCCATGATTGGATATGTCGAATCTTTGTGCGAAGTTTGGTCTAAAAATCTTGCGTGAGTTTGAAGTGATGGAGTTTAGATTGTCTTGAAGATAGTAGAGCCTTGATGCCATGAAGAGAATCATCAAAAATAGTCCGCTTCATGTTGGAATTAGCCCTCTATTTATAGAGAATTCTAGTTTGAGGTTTTCGCAAGTCATGAGTCGTGTACGACTCATGGAGAGTCGTTAGTCGCACTCGACTCAAGGTTCAAGAGTCAGCAGGCAGTGGAGTAAGTGAAGTGGTTCTGAGCTTTTCCTCGTTCATCTGGATACAAGTCCTAACTCGTTCGCGAGTTAAGAGGTCACGGTTTAAAGTGAGGCAGTACTAAAATCCTGGCTCTGTGGTTTTAGGTCGTGTACGACTTAAACTAGGTCGTAAGTCGTCAACGAGTCATCTTATTACAACATGGTATTGAACTTGCTCTCTAAGTCTTAGGTCGTAACGTCTTTAAGTCGTGGACTTTCTTAAGTCGCTTAGGTCTTAATCCTGTTAGGTCATTAACTCCTTAACTCTTAAGCTTTTAACTCGCAGGCTCTTTAGCTCGTAGACTCCTTAACTCGTGTACCTCCCCTGAGACACGACATATCTTAAGTCGCAGAGGCCTTAAGTTGTAGATTTCTCTGAGTTGTGAGTCGCTTAGTCTGTCAACTCATTAAGTCTTCTATCCTTAAGCCGTAAACCGTTCATCTCCTTAAGTCGTAAGCCGTTCACCTCCTTAAGTCGTAAGCCGTTCACCTCCTTAAGTCGTAAGTCGCACAATTCTTTAACTTGTGCATCTCCTCAATTTGTTGAATCGGCAATCAGTTGAGTCTTGAAGTACCTTGAGTCGTAGATCCACTGAGTCGCTGAGAACTTTATCTGATGAGCCGGCCCAGGCCTTAACTCGTTGACAAAACGGGGTTAACATGCTCAATGAACCAATCAACACAATATAAAATCATTTTATATTCACTAACAAATACGCGCTCATATCTATTAATACACTCAAACTCATTCTAGAGTACTATGGACTCTATTTCAATGAGTGATCCCCCACCAGAGCCAAGGTTCTTGCTTAACCTACAACTCTAATACCAACTGTAACAGCCTGCAAATCCGTACCCCTTGAGTCGACACTATTCTCCATCAATCAACTCAAGATGAACGGAAATATGAACCATTTGGGTTAATGAAGAAGAGGCAGAAGAAGAAAATAGAAAACAACATCAGAATCTACCCATCGCAGCGGAATAAAATATAATAGATAATAAATGATCTTTACACAAAAACAAATAAATCTGTTTATACATTACATCATCAGAGTTCACATAACACACCACTGAATAGTGATCATAACCTATCCTCACAAAACTGAATATATAGCAAATCAACAAAGCGAAATAATTTAAATAAGTACGGAAGTACGTATCGCTATCCAGCTCGTCGCTTGGGCTCCACAGCATCCTTTCATGTATCCCATAATACTCGATCTACCCGAGCATTATAGTTAAATAACACCCGAGTCAATCTGGAATACTAGCATGAGAAAACCACAGTCAATTGATTATTTATGTTTCAAAATCCTTTGAAAACAAAAGCATCTCGTAAGACCATGCCGTAAATAAACATGTCGGGTTTTACCTTATGACAGCTAAAACATTTCTTATAAAATCCTCTGATATTATAGTAGGGTCTATATACAAATACTTATCCAAATTGCTGAAATTGTTACATTTATTTAATTCCAGCATACTAGCCACAAAGTGGGTAATACAAGCAAACCTCGTAAAAGGCGCGTAGGGAGAATGGATTTCCAACTAATGACTAGGCACTGGGGTTCCACCTGTCACATTACGTGGCCTAGATCACCATACCGAGGATTACTCCCAATCCCCTGCAACACAAGGCCGAGACTATCCCTTACTGGGTAATCTCGAGTAAGATCACCCCGCGGTTGGGATTAGCAACCACACCACTAAGCCGAATAAAAAAGGGCTTCTAGACGGGGATGATCTCACCCTGAAATGGGTGCTACCCACCTAGCCTTGCTGCATAACCCCTGATTTTCAGTCATTCCGGGTTGATGAGGCTTGAGGGTAAGCGTTACCTTTTGGAACGTTTCACTTAGAATGCCCATCGTCCACCTGACGATGTTCTGAAAGCATTCGTCCATACAAGTCCGTCCTGGGTTCGAACGGAACCAAAGGCACTACTCCTACTACATCCATTTTGGAATCACCTCAGGATTAGTAGCGACTAGGCCTTGCACTTCACTGCTCCACCTTCGACTCCGAACTCGTTTTTCCACGAAAGCGTACAAACCGGATCGAAGTGGTTTTCGATAAATTAATCCCGATCCCGGCCTCTTCGAAACGATCAGCGCATTGGCCAATATTGATAGTCGGTTATTTAACTATCAATTAACAGTCACAAACAACCATCAACCATAAATAATTTCTCCTGAATTATTTATTAACCTCAAAATATCTTTACAAGATTTATTTCCGCTTCCAAACGTTTTGAAAACAGTTTACAAACAATCTTTCTTTTACAGAATGAATATCCCAAATATTTTCTCTTTCCACTGAAATCACCAAGTACAAACACTTTAGATTTTTAAAATATTTTAAAGCACTTTATTATAAAGCATACTTTAACATTTAAATTAAAACTACTTTAGTACTTATTCAAAAATACATACTTTAAGAATATTTAAAATGAGGCTACTTTTATAAAATATAAAACTAGATTTTGTCTTTTAAAATAAATACCAAGTCACTTTTAAATAATTACTACTATAATAGATTAAAGGAAAATACTTACTTTAGAATTTAAATATTTCATAAATAATAAATTTTCCAAAACATGCTTTTTAAAGCAACATTAAAACTTTTAACTTATATTTAAAAATTCACTTTGAAAACGTACTTGGCTATCTAGGACGATTCCAATTCCAATCACTTAAATCAATTTCCAATTTGATTTCGAATTAACTTCATTTTGAAATAAATCTCTTTACTTTCTCACTATTTCTAAAATCCATTAACTTCATATTTTATTTCTTAATTGTGATTTAAATCCCTTTTTAACTGAAAATACCAATTCATACCCCTTTTCCCAAATTCCTTCTTTATTCTTTAAAATAATTTAATCTTGGATTCTAAAAATAAATTCTTTATTCCTTAATAAAATCTCACTTAAGTTTTAAATTCGTTACTCCTCTGTTTATTCAAAATCCCCTTTCCCATATTCGGAATTTTATTTACTTAAAAAAAATAATTCACTTTTATTCTTTCCAATTTATTTTTCAATTTATTCAAGCTTCTATAATCATTTTTACTTAAAAATTCACTCTTTTATTTCTTTCCAAAAATCCAATTCTATATATTTTAATAACTCAGTGAACCGAAATATTTTCAAGCAAACCATAGCATGTAATATTCCAATTATCAATATGATTCATCACAGAATATGAAATATTCATAACACAGAATATTAAAAAATCTAAATAAATTTTTGAGGAATCCAGTTGGATCCCTCCAACTGGTTTCCCTGCATCCACAACGTTAGCACAATACCAATTCCACTTCGAGGTGGAATATCGCGGTATATGGGATTAATATAATATCATCCGCTATTATGCGGTGCATAGGGTCTCATCTGCTATATAATGCAGGAAATCAATCATTCAATATATATTATATACTATAATATAGCACATCAAATTAATTCAACCATTCAATCAATTATTTAAATTTAACTATTTAAATTTAAATAACTCAGATGAGTGAGATTAACTCACCTTTTATTTTGCAATCCACTTCATTCTCGATTCGATTCCACGATTTCAGACCTTGTAAAAAAATTAGATGTTTTATTAATATTCGAGTCAATTGAGCAATTTAAATTTCCATTTGATCATTTAATTTACCAGTGATTTCGTTTTAAACGGTTAAATATAATTTTAAACTAATTCCCCTGTTTAACAGATTTTCCCATTCCTTTAATAAATTATTTTCAGTAACCAAGGTAAACTAAGTAAGCTTATTAAATACATTATTTTAACAATAGATAGCAAGTTTCAAATATGGAAAAAAAATAAAACTGCCCTTTTGAATTTCCTTACTATATCACTTTTCCTTTTTCAACCTAGCATGGTTACAGAAATGATAGAAATAGTATATACTTCATTTTAGATTTTAATTGAAGACAAGAAAAATAGTATTTAACATAATTACTGATTTAAAATTAAAATATGTGTATATTATCTGATTAAATTTAAACAAGGATGTCTTATAATCAGCTGTTAAATCCTGATAAATGAAATAACAGTCAACAGTTTATTTACAAGTTTAAACCTTAAGTAAATCAAATTAAAATGTTTGAATTTAAGTTATTTGAACATATTTACCACCAAATCCATTATTTAAAATAAATCTAGCAAAAAAAATATGTATGCATATTTACTTTATATATTATTATTAATAAATTTTAATTTTTTTTTGAAATGCATAGTTAAATTAAAACAGCACTGTTTTGAACCTTGCTGTAAATCAAAATCCTATATATAAATTTCTATTTTCCCAAATTTGTAAAAATAAAATTCTTTCATTCAACTTTATATTCCAATTTCATTCACCTACAAAACTTATATATATATATATATTATCAATTTAAAATTAACAGAAAAGCAGAACTCGAACCTCACTGTCGAGTCAACATCGAACGGAACTCTAGATTTGCCTTGCTTGTACCGCCGACATCGGTCCACCATTGTGACTTCAATCACTGACGCATCGATTGCCAGAGAATCGAACTCCTCTGCCCTGACGAGACCATGCTGCACACGGCCTCGATTGCGACACTGACTACGACACTCTCCCTCCATCATCGAGCACCAGCCCAAGCCGCGGCAATTATAGGACGCTCGCGAATTAACACGCGAGTACACGAAATCTATTCGATTTATGAGAGGATAGCCTACTCGACAATTTCTCGAATTACTCAGCCATTAATAATTTTTTTATACATAGAACGAGTTTGAATTCGTTTGTGATGATAATTTCGATTTCTGAAAGAGGGAAGAAGATGTCCGCCTTTTTTTTTTTTGAAGGCACGAGATTCGTTCGAATAGGAAGGAGAAAAGGGTTGACATTGGAACGAAGGCATTTTCCCTCTTTTTTCGTTTCCACTTTAAGTTATCTGAAAGAAGATAAGCCCTTTCTATAAAAATTGAAGAGTTGAATCTTCGAGAGGAAGATAGGCTGACTTGGAGATAATGACGTTTGACTTGAATATATATTATAATACTAAAATATCTCTTATATGGCAACATAAAATCTCAAACCCCTATCGAGGTATACCGCCAGGCGTTTATAATGTTATACGCCTATTCTGGGCGCATTGGAAAAGGTTTCGAGTCCTAGTTCGATCGTATGGAGAAGATAGCTTTTCAGACCCAATTATTATATTGAATTTGATATAACTTTTAGCGTGTTTATATGTCGTATGCTCACACAATAACTCGGAACACTACGAAAATAGAAATCCGATAATAGTACAATATTACGGATCCAATTGAACTGGTTTCGTCGAATTCCGAGATTGTGCCTCGGAAGGCCATTTTTAAATATCAATTTAAACTATATATTTTTAAAGCTGAACAAACCACTGTTAAATTCTATTTTAACCCATTTATTATCTTCAATGTTATCCATATAAATATTACAAGCCTTTAAATTATTTTTAACAAACTTAAAAAGTGGATTCAACAATTTACCCAATTTTGGTTTATTAAATCCAATAACTTAATTACTAAATAATGATAATATTTGAATTCAAGTTGAAAATTAACCTTTAAATATTTAAAATCACTTAAATATTCAAATTTCAAATGCTCAAAAATTCCATATCGTCACATCACGTGAACAAAGAGACATCGCACATTGCTAGTCTAATCCATAAAATGATCACCATTGATCAATAAAAAGTGTTAATTACACTAAGCTAGTAAATAAATGAGTTTAGCTTCATGTCCCATAAGCACTGGCTTAACGTAAGTATTTACGAACAAATTGTAGATTTTCACTCAAAAATTGTCATAAGAGTTTCAATCGAACAATTCCAAAAAGTATCTGACAAAGTAAACGCAAGCGTTTCATACCACTTGTTTTGCTAAGTCGTTTAATTGGATTTCTCGAACGAATGAGGTAAAGGTTTGTATATACTAATAGATTAGAAAAAGGTTTTAAAAGCGAGTTTGATATTGAAAGTAAGTGTTGAAATCATTTTAATGAAAGGGTATAAATATTTACAATTAGTAGAGAAACCTTTGCATTTTAAAATGACAAACCATAGAAATGATTGTAGAAACAATCAATTATAAAAAATTCACATAAAAAGGCGTGAATTAAATCCAAAGAAATCGATACCAAATCCATCAAAATGGATATTCCCAAAAATCCAAAGAAAGAAGTCATCAAAGTCGATAAAAGTGATAACAACAAATCGGATCGATAAAAATCGATTAATATTGGAATTTTAGTCAAAAATAAGGCAAATAGGCAAACTGCCTTGTTCCAGACGTCTGGAGGTCAATCCACACGTTTGGTTTTGGTTTTTGGAAATATCCCAGACAACCAACCAGATGCCGAAACTTCAATTCAGATGCCTGAACCCCTTTCAGATGTCTGAAACGATAACTCAGAAGTCTGATTTTTGTTACTACCCTTTTTATTTGCCGTGAATTATTTTCTCCATAAGGCCTATCCAGACGTCTGGAATTGGTATCCAGACGTCTGAACACCTGGTAGGGCAACAATTTGCCTAGGCCATGATGGCCAAAACGATTTTGGGAGCGATCAAGAGAAAAACGACGATTGGGGATTTACGTTAAGCGACAACCCAGCCTTATAGGCCCTTCGACATACCCCAAATAACATATACAAACATCCATAGTAGGAATTTCATAAAATTGGACTTCAAATCAAAAAATTGGAAAGTTCATCAAATCAGTTCAAATCAAAAGCAAATGAACTTGAATAGACGTTAGGAATTCATACCTAACAACAATGAAAGCTATAGACGTAGATGTGAGTTAAAGAACTCACCTTTAAACCTAAAAACAATGAAGGAGAAGCCTTTAAAACCAGGCAAGGTCAATTCCTCTTAACTACACCTTTAGAATCTTCAATCTATAACTAAAGGTGAAGTTCTTCCTAAGTTAGGTTATAGGAAATTTCTGAAATTGAAGAGGAATGGAGATGGAGAAGAAGAAGAGGATGCTTACCTAAGCTTCTCTTTGATTTTGGAGCTAGAACTTGAATTTGAAAAGGAAACTAGGGCTTAGGATTTTAATTTCCAATCTCTTTCCCCGTTTTTACTAAAGCTTGAAGTGTTAGGAAATATTATGAAGGAATGAAGAGGAGTGGCGGTGGAGTTAGGGTCTTATGTTAGGCTATTGGGCTGAAACCCAATACCCAAAGCCTAAGTGAAAATGTCAAAATTCTAGCTAACTCCAAACATATCGATGTCTATACTCAAAAAGGTTGCAAACAGCATTTTGGACTCAATGGAAGTGGTCTCGAGTCCTAATTTGACTGTTTGCAAAAAGTAGCTTTTCGGATTTAAATCCGACTAACGATGTTTTATTTAAATAAAACATTTAAATACACAATCGTAAAATATGCGGGTTGTTACAGACTCCCCTCCTTAAAGAAATTGCGTCCTCGCAATATTCAGGAAGAAAAAAATAAAAATAAAAAGCAACAACCATAAAAGCATATCAACACTAAAGAAATTTGAAATAAGAAGTTCAACTTAAAGAGCACGAGAGAGTAAGTCCGGATGTGTTCGCTTGATGAATTCTCTAGATTTCCAAGAACAATCCTTAGGATTTGAGGACCATTAAACTTTCACCAGAGGGACATCTTTATTACAAAGACGTTTAACCTCCGTAGCAATAATACGAATAGGATGTTGCTCATAAGTGAAATTAGGCGAAACTTCAATTTCTTCAATAACACCAGGCTCAAGCATAGAATTGGAGGCATTTCTATAGTTGAGAGATGTGAAATACGTCATGAATAGCAGAAAACTGAGCTGGTAATAATAGGTGATAAGCCACAGAACAAATACGTTCAGTGCTGGGAAATGGGCCAATATATCGAGGTGCTAATTTTCTCGATCGACTGAAACACACAACATCCTTCATAGGTGAAACACAAATAAACACCAAATCTCCTAAAGAGAATTCTAATTTCCTTCTTCGGTTAACGGCATAGGATTTTTGTCTACTTTGGGCTTCTTTCATCCTATGACGAATAAGGTCAATCTTTTTTGTAGAATCATCAATAAAATCTAGACCTAAAACCGGCTTCTCACCGGCCTCAAGCCAATAAGAAGGAGATCAACATGGCCTCCCATAGAGTGCCTCAAAAGGTGCCATACCAATACTAGATTGGAAGCTATTATTATGGGAAAACTCAACAAGAGAAATATGATCTTCCCAACTTCCACCAAAATCAAGAACACATACACGAAGAAGATCTTCAAGAGTTTGATTCACACGCTCGGTTTGTCCATCGGACTGAGGATGATAAGCGGTGCTAAAATTAAGCTTCGTTCCCAAAGCTTTTTGAAGACTCTTCCAAAATCCACTAGTAAACAATGAATCATGATCGCTAACAATAGAAGTAGGGACACCATGAAATTTGACAATTTCTTTATTAAGAGTTTGGCCAAAAGAGGTAGGGTCCGATTGGACCAAACGGGAATAAAATGGGTGGATTTTGTTAGCCTTTCGACTATCACCCATAGGCTATCATGACCCGAACGAGAATGGGGAAGACCGTCAATAAAGTCCATGGAAATTGGATTCCACTTCCAAATTGGAATGTCTAAAGGTTGCAATAACCTACCGGGCCTTTGATATTCGGCCTTAACGAGTTGGCAAGTCGTGCAACACTTAACAAAGTTAGCAATATCAGATTTCATTCCATCCCAATAATAAAGTCGCTTCATATCCGCGCACATTTTACTACTACCGGGATGAATGGTAAATTTAGAACGATGAGATTCTTCTAAAATTTCTTTACAAAGACCACTAATATTTGGCATGATAAGCGTAACAAATTTTCAAATACCGCCACGAGCATCAATATCAAAGTCTTTCAAACCTTCAATATTAATTTTATCCCTACAACTTTGGCTAAGAAGAGCTAATTCGGGATCTAGCTTTTGAGCGTCAAAGATGCGGTCTAAAAGAGAGGGATGAGCCTCAAGGCTACATAAAACATGAGATGCACATAAATCGGATTCACGATCTCGAATCTCACAAGTGGATAAAGTCTAGAGATCATTCCACTCGGATATCATCATAGAAACAACCGCTTGTTGTTTACGACTAAGGGCATCGGCAACACGATTTCCCTTTCCGGGAGTATAAAGGATATGAAGATCATAAGATTCAAGGAACTCGAGCCAATGATGTTGATGCAAATTAAGTTCTTTTTGAGAAAATAAATACTTTAAAGATTTATGATCGATGTAGAGAACAAATTTTTCTCCCAAAAGGCAATGACGCCAAATTCGAAGGGCGAAAACAATAGCCGCGAGCTCTAAATCATGAGTGGCATATCTAGTCTCGGCAGGCTTTAATTGCATAGAAGCATAAGCGATAACACGTTCCCTTTGCATGAGATAGGCTCCCAAACCAACACGACTAGCATCGGTATACACAACAAAGTCTTGGTTCCCTTCGGGAATCACAGGAATATGAGCATTGGAAAGTAGTTCATATAATTTTTAAAAAGAAGCTTCACATTTGTCTGACCAAATGTATTTACTCCTTTCTTAGTCAAACTAGTAAGAGGCATGGAAATTTTAGAAAAGTCCCTTATGAAACGACGGTAATAACCCGCCAATCCGGGAAAGCTATGAATTTCCTCACACTATCCGTTCTCTTCCAATTTTGAATCGCTTTAATCTTTAAAGGATCCATGGAAATTCCAGATTCAGAAATAATATGACTGAGAAATTTCACACGAGATCGCCAAAAGTGGCATTTAGAAAACTTTGCTTTCAATTGATTGCTCCTAAGAGTTTCCAACACAATTTGAAGATGCTTTTCATGCTCTTCTTCGGTTATAGAATAAATAAGAATATCTTCAATAAAGTTTTGAACAAATTGATCGAGGAAGTCTTTGAATACTCGATTCATAAGGTCAATGAAATAAGCTCGAGCATTCGTTAAACCAAATGGCATAACAAGCCATTCATAAGATCCATGACGAGTACGGAACGATGTCAAAGGAATGCTATCCTCTGCAATACGAAGCTGATAAAAACCGGTTGCTAAGTCTAACTGTGAAAAGACTCTAGTACTGCAAAGTTGGTCAAATAAATCATCAATCCGAGGTAATGGATATTTATTCTTAATGATAAGATTATTAAGCTAGCGATAGTCAACACAAAGCCTAAGTGTACCATCGGATTTCTTTACAAAAATAGCTGAAGCTCCCCAAAGACTAGAATGAATAAATTGCTTCGTCTCCAATTCGGATAATTGTTTACGCATCTCCTCATTTTCCTTATTGGACACACGATAAGGAGGAGAGTGATAGGTAGAGCTCCAAGAATTAGATTAGTTCTGAAATCAATTGCTCGCTTGGGGGGTAATCCTAAAACAGGCTCAAATATGTCGGGAAATTAACGAACAACATGAATGAGGGAAATGACATCTTCCTCATCATCATTATCGTCATCATGAGGGTTTAGAGAATATAAGGACGCTGCCAAATTGGAATCAGAATCTTTAAAAACAATAGAAATCTGCTTAACAGATTGGGGATGTCGAAGATGAATAGTCCTCTCATGACATAGGATATGGGCCTCATAACAGTTAAGCCAATCCATTCTCAAAGTCATTCTGAAGCCTAAGTAACGCATAACATGCAAATCAGCTCGGAATGAATAACCACATAAAATAACCTTGACATCATTACAAAGTAAATTGAGTGTTGTGGATCCACCAACCGGATTCGCAATTCTCAAAGAAGTCATTAAAGCCATAACACTTAAAGAAAAAGTATCAACAAGTTCTTTTGATATAAAAGAATAGGATGCACCCGTATCAAAAAGAACTCGAATAGGATGACCACGAAACATAATAATGCCATCAAGGATAGAATAGGAAATACCTTGACCAAGAGAAGTGTTACTAGGCACTTGCACAACATTTAGCTTCCCTCTTTCTTCCTTGAAAGTTTGGGACATGAAGATAAAATATGAGCCGAACTTTTGCAATAACGATAAAAGAGAGGTTTCGGGCATTTATTAGCATAATGGTCCTTAGAACCACAATTGTAGCATTGCGCACGACTAGAGGTAGGAGTCTTTGCTAAGAAGCTACTTGCTTCCCTTTCTTGTTGGGACAAGGACCCTTGAACTTGTTAGGCCTCTTGTTGTTGTTGTTGGAGTTCTGTTTGGCACCAACAACTTCAACATCGCTATCTTTATCTGCCTCTTCAATTCGAAACTTCCAGTTTCAGAAGTAAAGGCTTTTTGAGGTTCTTATTCAACCCATAGACAATTCTCTGGTTTTTCTTCAATCGGGTATTAATATACTCGACCCCATATTTAGAGAGAGATTCAAAAGATGCAAGATAGTCTGTCATGGAAGATTCACCTTGAACAAGGTCAATAAAATGTCGGGTCAAGTTACTTTTTCAACCTCCGGCACAAATTTCAACTTGAACCTTTCTCGGAATCACTCCCAAGTAAGATCCTCTTCAATAATCTCAGAAACCAAAAGCTCATACCAATCTAATGCCCTTTCTTTGAGCATGCTAGAAGCCACTTGGACTCGATGTATATCAACAAGATTCATGCGAGAAAAGATGTGATCGAACGATTTAAGCCAAGCTTGAATTTCTATAACACTTTCGAATCCCTTGAAAGGCCTTCCACCCAAATCGGTATAGTCTCTGCACAAGCATGAAAACCCGGATCTACGATGAGTAGGCTCGGGAATAGGTCCGACAGCTTGAGCATTCTTTACGAGATCTAAAAGTTGTTAGGCAGACCAAAAATACTCCATCCTGAGGAGTGGCACTAGATTGACTAGCACTGGGACGTCCTGGTCTAACCATTTCTCCTCTTTAAGAAAGAAAGAAAGAAGAAGAAAAAGGTTATTCTAAAAATGAATATCAAACAATCAGGATTGATAAAACAAGGCATCATAAGAGAACATAGGATAGAACGGGTCCAATGACTCGTATTAAACCCTAAGGCACGATTCCTAAGAGAGACTTAGGACGATGATCCTCGCTACAATATCCCGTATTGTTCTGAAGTTTGGCTCTGATACCAAGCTGTGACGCCCCACCTCTATACTCACACTAGCCAAGGATACTACGGAGTAATGCCGTAAACTAGCATGAAGAATAAGGCTGCTGAGGAGCGACCATCTGTGTAATTTGTAACGACCCAGAAGTTCAATCATTTGAAATTCATATATTTAATTGATTTTAAATATGCACAAGTAAATTTTATAAGATGAATAGATTTTATTTCCAATATAAGGATTTAATTGGATAATTAAGTTATTAATTAAATATTTGAAATTGCGTAAATAATTAGAATTTGCATTTAAAATGAATAAAAATGATTTGTAAAGTTATATTAAATCATATTTGAATTAGAATGATGTTAGAGAACTTTTAAAATTGAATTAAAAGTTAATTTGTGGAAATTGAATATTTTAATATTTAATCGACGAGTAAAAATAACCATTTTTCAAACTGTCTCGGATTTTGACGAAACCATTTTATTTGGATCGGCAATGTTAAATTATTGTAAGGTTTCAAATTTAATGTCAATCGGATTTACGATTTATCCGGGGCAAGCTAAAACGCGTAGAAAATCGTTTAAGTGAATTTAAATTTAAAATAGTCGATTCGAAAACCTATCTTTCAAATTTGATCGAATTGGCTCCCGATATATATTCCATTACGTTCGGAATGGGGGTAAAACATTATAAACGCCAGGCGGCACGCTTCGTTTGGAGTTCGGAAATTTTTTGGATGAATAGTGCGCGTAAATTTTCTATAAAAGGCCAAAACTTTATTCAATTTTCACAAACCCTAAAATAATTAGGTCTAGCCGCCACCAACTCTTCAATGGCCATAAATGGCTTATCTTTCTCCTCCAATACCATCCAATCCATGAATCAATTCAAGAAACCTCCAACACAAAGATTGAAGAGCTTCGTGAGCTCTTCGAATCCATACGGGGTTGATGAAATATGGAGCGACGTCGTGGCCAGGATCTCAGCCCGTTCGTGCATCGTTTGGGCACGAAAATCGTTGCTTAGGGCTGACCGAGCGTGATGCCCTTCTGGGCGTGAGTGGAGCTTGCATAGACTAATGGTTTGGTGATGGCCGATCGAATTCTAGTGGACGATGGATGTGACGCCCCACCTCTATACCCACGCTAGCCAAGAACACTACGGTGTAATGCTGTCAACTAGCACGGAGAATAAGGCTGTTGAGGAGCGACCATCTGTATAATTGCTTTGTGCGAGCACCGATATGCCAGATAAAAATATAAGTTTTCATCTCAAGAGGAAATCCGACATACCGACACAAACTCAAAGCTACTACACAGTGGCTATAAAGGACTTCGGAAACAAATATAGAAATAAACATAACACAATCAGTCACAGACAACTCATATCACAAAGGCGGAAATAGATATGAATATAACACATGAAAGTGTACATCAGAGTAGTGGTCAAACAAGATCCACAATATCCAAAAAGAATAGATAAAAGTGCTAGACAAAAGAATAAGTATACATCATCGAGTCTGTATCTCAAATGTATACAACAAAAACTACTAAACTAAAGTAGTTAGCCAAAAGTCAGAAGATGGTCCGATAAGGAGTCAAGCAGAAGCACCTGTAAAATCTCAGTCTGACGCGAGTATTATTTAAGAAGAAAATAATAAACGGATCAGTCTAGCTATAAATATCAGATGAAGTGATATATAATAAGAGATATGACATAAACATATAATAATCACAATGCAAAGCTGTGATATATAAGTAATTGAAAAATCAACAAGAGATTAATCAATATCACAAAGATCTACTCAAGATAAAAAGGAATGTCATACTCCTAATTTCATTCACCAAGCCACAATAAATGACATATATATCCATGCCAATCGTAAAAGTTGGTGAAACATAAATTCCAGAAATCAACACACGAAATCCAGAAATCACAATAAAAAGGATGGCCAATCCCATAAACTGGACATCGACGCACCTAGAAAGACACGCCCCATGTACAGTTGAACATCGACACACCTAGAAAGATATGCCCCATGCTCTAGCATCGACGCACCTAGAAAGATACGCCCCATGCTCTAATAAACATCGATGCACCTAGAAAGATACACCCCATGCACAAATAAACGTCGATGCACCTAGAAAGATACACCCCATGCTCTAGCATCGACGCACCTCGAAAGATACGCCACATGCGCAAATAAACATTGATGCACCTAGAAAGATACACCCCATGCACAAATAAACATCGATGCACCTAGAAAGATATGCCCCATGCGCAAATAAACATCGATGCACCTAGAAAGATACACCCCATGCACAAATAAACATTGATGCACCTAGAGAGATACACCCCATGATCTAGCATCGACGCACCTAGAAAGATACCCCCCATGCGCAAATAAACATCGATGCACCTAGAAAGATACACCCCATGCACAAATAAACATCGATGCACCTAGAAAGATACACCCCATGCTCTAGCATCGACGCACCTAGAAAGATACGCCCTATGCGCAAATAAACATCGATGCACCTAGAAAGATACGCCCCATGCACAAATAAACATCGATGCACCTAGAAAGATACACCCCATGCTCTAGCATCGACGCACCTAGAAAGATACGCCCCATGCGCAAATAAACATCGATGCACCTAGAAAGATACACCCCATGTAATGTCTAACATCGATGCACCTAGAAAGATACACCCCATGCTAAGTCGAACATCGACGCACCTAAAAAGATACGCCCCATGTCCCGACTTATTGAGCTGATTGCTCCACGATGTGAATAAACATCGATGCACCTAGAAAGGTACACCCCATGCATAATAAAACATTGATGCACCTAAAAAGGTACGACCCATGTGAGAAATGAGACGAAACTCAATAAAAATGAGGAACAGTCCTCCACATAGACAAAGAGACATCGCACATTGCTAGTCCAAACCACAAAGATGATCGTCATGATCAACGAGAAGTGTCAATTACAATAAGCTAGTAAATATATGAGCTTAGCTTCATGTCCCATAACCACTAGCTTAACTTAAATATTTACAAACAAATTGTAAATCTCCACTAGAAAAATGTCACAAGTGATTCAATCGAACAAGTCCAAAAATTAACCAACGAAGTAAAGGCAAGCGTTTCATACCACTTGTTTTACTAAGTCGTTTAATTAGATTTCTCATACGAGTGAGGTAAAGGTTTGTATATACTAATAGATTGGAAAACTGTTTTGTAAACGAATTTGGTATTAAAGTAGAGTTGAAATCATTTGAAGAAAGAGTTTTAATATTTACTACTAGTATAGAAAACCTTTATATTTTTAAAGTGACAAATCACACAAAGAAGATTGTAAGAACAACCAATTACTAAATTCACATTCGAAGACGTGAATAAAATCCAAAGAAATCGATACCAAATCCATAGAAATGGATATTTCCAAAAAGATCCATAAAAAGAAGTCATCAAAGTCGACAATAAGTGATAACGATTAATAGGATCGCTAAAATCGATAAAAAATGGAAATTCACACAAACCAGCCTGAATAGGCAAAAATAAACATTTCCAGACGTCTGATTTGGAATCCAGACGTCTGGATTTGTTCTCTGGAAATAACCCAGAGAACACTCAGACGTCTGAAACCTCAAGTCAGACGTCTAACCTTATTCCAGACGTCTGAAACAATAATTCAGACGTCTGAAATTAGCCACTGCCTTATTTATTCTTTTGCCGTATTTTATTTTTCTCCAGGTTGCAAAACCAGACGTCTGGCATTGGTCTCCAGACGTCTGAAAACCTGGTAAGGGCAACAATTTTCATAGGCCATATGGCCCAAACGATGTCGGGAGCGATTGGACGAGCAACGACGACTAAGGATTTATGCCTAGCGACAACCCGGTCTTATAGGCTCTCCGAAACACCTCTTAAAGCATGATCAAACATCAAAGTTATGATTTTTAGAGAATTGGCTTCAAACACCAAAAATTGGAATATTTACAAATCTAATCAAAATCAAATGCAATTGCACATGAATAAATGTTAGGGATTCATACCTAACAACAAAGATAGATATAGACATAGATGTGAGATAAAAATGTCACCTTTGCACTAAAATTTATGAAGATGAGGCTTGAAAGCAAATGGAAATCAACCACACTCCAATCTCAACTCAAGAAGCTTGATTCTAAGCTAAAAAGAGAAACATTTCCCAAATTAGGTTTAGGAATTTTCTGAAATCAAAGAGAGAATGAGTTGGAGAAGAAGAAGGAGATGCTTACCAATGGGTTCTCATAGATTTTGGAGCAAGAACTTGGATTTTGCTATGGAACTAGGGCTTGGAGTTTTAATTTCCACTCCTCTCCACCATTGTTGCTAAAGCTTGAAGGGTTAGGAATTGGAAATGAAGTAAATGAGGAGGTGAGGGGTTGGGACTGAATACATAAGTGGGCTCAGCCCAAACCAAAACCCTAAGTGAAAAGTAGCAAAAATCAACTTTCTCCAAACATATCGAAGCTTATACTCAAAAAGGTCGCAAACGGCATTTTGAACTCAATGGAGGAGGTCTCGAGTCCTAATTCGACCGTATGCAAAAAGTAGGTTTTCGGACTAAAATCCGACGAATGATAAAATATTTAAATATAAAATCGTAAATATGCGGGTTGTTACAATGGAGGGAGCGGCTTCGAGATGTTGTATGTGAGTTTTCGGTTGTTTCTTGCATGAGTTAACTGGAGTGGAAGATGAAGCAAGGAACGACTTTGATTTCATGTAGCCTAATCTAACGGCCGTGATTAGCAGAAGGTTTAATAATAAAAGAAAATTGAAATTTATTTATATTTAAATCGTGTAATGTTTAAAATATGATATATTTTTCATACGAGGTCCGTTTCGCACGAAACGAATTGCGTTGGATTCGTATTGACGAGCACAACATTACGGAGCTAGACTGGGATTTATTAGAGCTAGTGAAAATTTTGGTTTAATTTAAACGCTCGTTTAATTTTAATCGGAATAAATCGCTAACGCGGCGACTGCAAGCAAAGTGAGTACAACTCACTCTTTCTCACTCACTGATATTTTTATATAAGTGAGAAATAATTTATTATATGATGATTGATGATTGTTTGGATAATATATGATATATTGATTGGTATTTGGATATATACCTGCCTATTGGAGCAGATGAGACCCTATACGTTCCCGTGTAAGAGCGGATGACCCTTTGTACGCGCGTCTGCCTTGTAGCGGACATTGTACACATATCCTAATATGTATATTTGTTGCAAATGACAGGTTGGCGGGATCCAACTGGATTCGTCAACAGTATTGATTTATTTACAGATATTTGTGATATATTCTGTTATCATATTGATATATGACGTTTGGATGCCGTCATTGATGTATTTGGTGCTGTTGCAGCATTGGGCCTATTTTGGAAATTTAAAAATGTTAAAGTGATGATTTACAAATTTAAAAGGATTTTTAAAGTGAATTTGAAATAAACGTTTTATTGAATTTTGAATTGTTAAGTGAATTGATTTATTTTAAATAAATAAAAGTTATAACTTTTATGTTATAAAAATGATGATAATTGAGAAATATAATTGAAAGGTGAATTTTTGAAATATGGAGTTAATGATTTTGTGAAATAGTATAAATTGAGATTTTTGGATTTATTATAAAAGGTTTATACATAAGATTTATAAAATTGAATTTTTATAAATCAGAATGAAGGAATTATAAAGGAGTTTTGGGAATGTTAAAATGGACTTATAATTTGGATTTTTGGCATGTAATTGATTTATAAATGGAACTGGTTAATAATGTGAATTTATAAGTTGAAGTTTTTATAGAATATAAATGGAATTTATAAACATTGTTTTATGTATTTGAAATCAATTGAATTTGACAAGTTGAATATAGAAGTTTATTAAAGGAGATATATCCACGATTTTGGACAGTGGATAATCCTTTACATTTAACGTGCAATAATAAAGAATTTGGTTTGGAATTGTATCCACGATTTTGGACAGTGGATTATCCTTTAATAAATGTGTAGAAGTATTGGACTTGGTAAATGGTTTATATTCACGATTTTGGACAGTGAATAATATTTATAATTATATAAATGTTTTAAAAAGTGATATTATAAATGGAGTTAAAACGGTTTAAAGATGTTTAAAATGTGGTAAGGATCGAAACTATAGATTTCAAAATTCATTATTGAATTAGACGTTTTCGAGAAGTAAGGAAATGATGGACTATAACACTATTGTTATAGTAGATGATTTCCGAAAGGAAATGTTTTTGTATAGTATTGGGATTTATATATCTATCTTATTTTCGAATCCCTATACTATTGACTTTGGGTTGTCGTAACGATGTTTTACGCGACATTCATTTTACCCGAATAAAGATGTTTAAGAGAATGGTTTCCTTAAAGAATAAAATATATACTTAATCGTATTTTAAGTATATGTAATATTTTCTAAGTGTTGAAAATAAATTGAACTGTGAATTACTTATTATTAAATAAGTATTTGGAAATTTTTTCCAATGATTGAAATGTTTTGAGAATTATATCTTTTTAAAGATAATTTGAAATGAATATTTGGCAAGTGAAAAATTAAAAAAAGATTAATTGAAGGGCCCAGTGATTGTTATAATGCTAAATGTTTGTTTGTTTGCTTTGATAGTTAAATACCCGACTATCAAATTGCCCAAAATTTTAGTTCCTCGACTTGATGTGGGAACTATTTAGTTGTACACTTAGTGCGTAGCCTACTGTGTAGGCTTGATTATCATTTGTGTTGAGGATGTTGATTCCTATAGTGCGGAGTATTACTCCAATCTATCGAGCTCCCTTCTTGGCTCGAAGGATAGCATGTTGAAAGTTGGAAACGTGATAAGTCTACAAGACTTAGTTGCCTTGTGAGGTTGAGAAACGCTTTTGCGTTGTTGGTGCGAAGAGACTAGGATTAGATCTATCTGAAAACCACTTCGGACCAACGTATATGCGATGATTGTGCAGGTTTCTTGTGATGATATTGATATTTCGGAGTTTCACAGTGGAGGACTGCTTGTTGATCGTTTGGGGTTAAATTCCCAATATACATCTAGTAGCAGTGGTCTCTTCATTATGAAATATCTAATGCGAGGACTATTCGCTATTAATCCTAGGGATTTCCCGACAGGATGTGGTAGGAAAGTACCTTCGGTTTGTCCTGTTCCTGGACAACTTGTATGGATGTTTGTCTGACATTGCATTTCTAATGATTATGAACATTGGTTTTTACAAACGTACATCAGTGGTGGCGGAGAAGGCAACTTCTCTTAGCTTAACACCCTCCTTGAGACGTATGTGCTTAAGGGTTGTATTTTTGTGGAAGGCAATTAGTAGTCAACGGAAATGGCCTTGTGGCATTCTAAGTGATGTGATATGTGATTGTAAAAGGTAATCGTTACCTCTAGCCTCATCAACCGGAAATGACCAAAACAGGGTTAGATGCAGCAGGGCTAAGTGGGTCATTCCCATCAGGATATGATCATCCTCTTCTAGATATATCTTTGCACGCTATGACGTCGTGTGTTTAATTATTGTGGTTCGTATGCTAGAGGGCCCTCGGAAAGGTCGGTAACGACCAGAGAATGACATATTCGGTACCATCTAATAAGAGGTGGGCCGGTCTTATGTTGGTAATAGGCAGATGTTCTATGCCTCGGGACATCCATCTAGAGTTGTACCCCTTCGGAAGGTAGTCCATTCACCTGGTCATTTGTATGGAAATCCAAACTCCACTACGCACCCGCCATTTTGATTGTATTACCCAATTGGGCTATATGCTGGAATTTAATCAATGTAACAATTTCGACTATGATTAATATTATTTGTATATTGTAGACACTACTATAATATAAAAAGAGATTTGATAAGATATGTCTTAGTTATCGTAAGGTAAAAACATGTCCGTGTTTATGTGTGGACTTGTCTTACGAGATACTTTTGTTTTGAAAACTAAGGAAAAGTTTGGTAATTTAATAAATTCAGTTGAGTGTGTTTCTTACGTTGGTTTACCAGACTGATCCAGGCGTTCTTCTCTTTTAATGCTCGGGTCAGACTGAGTATATCTACAGTTATGCTTTGGTGCTTTTGGAGCTTCAGCAGGAGAGCTGGAAATCTTCATTTTCGTACATCCGTATTTACTTGATTATCCGCTGCATTACTTTGCTTAATTGTTTTTTATTATCGGCTATTGTGAGGATAGGTTATTATAACTGTTCAACCCAATAACTCTGATTGATTGTTGAAGTTTGGTTGATGTATGTATATACAGTTTCTGTTTTGTAAAGATCATTGATATGATATTATATATTTTCCGCTGCGATGTGATATTCTGTATTGTTCTGTTTGGTTCCATCTTCTCTCTTTCTTCCCTTCTCTTCTTCTCTCTTCTTTTCTTTCTCTTGACTTTCCGTCATTTTGTGCTTTTTGGGTCGGACATGTGTGGATTATTGTCGATTCAAAGGGTACAGATTTTCGGGTTGTCACGGCTGGTATCAGAGCTTAGATTTTGTATATTCCTAAGCTTTGATGTGTACTCAGTATAGATAGGGACAGTAGTACCCTAGATTGAGTTTGAGTGTATTATATATATGAGAACGTATTTGTCAGTGAATATAAAATATTTTATATTGTGTTTGCTTATCCGTTGAGTTGTTTGTGAATTCTGGTCGTGATGTGGGACGCCATGTTATCGATAGAGATTTCCAAGCTCTTAGGCGAGGCAAGTCGACATAATATCTTTTTAAATTAGGTAAATGAAATAATTTTACCTCGATTATATTTTATATATAAAGGAATAATTTATCAGAATTATTAAAGTGTATATAAGTGAAATGTTTGGTTGTTTGAAAATGTAAATATATATAAGTTAACGAAAGATGTTTGAATAATATAAATGAAACAACAATTGTAAAAGAATAAATTATATAAGCAAATGAATTACAAGGTATGAAATTGTAATTAATATAATTTACAATTGTGAAATAATCTTATATATAAAAGTAAAACTACATGAATATATTTATTAAAGTGAGTTATAAATAAAAATATATTTGGACTAATTATTTGTGAAATTTGAATCCCGTTTATTTTGAAAATTGTTTTTCAAACGTGAAAAAGGTTATATTATTATAAATCGAGATAAGATAAGTGAATTTGAAAAAAATCCTATGTAAGTAAAGAAAAACAGTGAAATTATATAAGTAAAGAGAATTTGTAAATGTGATTTATAAATAGAAAGAATTTTTGAAAGAATAGAAAGCGCTGAATTCACTACTATTGCTGCGAAATAATAAGGGTGATGACTGAAGCATCATCAATATCATTTTCGAGTTCTGTGTGATGGATTTGCTACCAATAGCTAAAGTAGTTAAACCATTTTGTCAAGTAAAACAAGATATGAGGTTGAATAGTGATATGGAATTTGACTTAAGTAAAAAAGTTAAATAAAATAGAATTTCAATTAAATTAGAAGTAAACTTAAGTTGTATAGTGAAAATGAAGGTAAATGAAGTTGAAATGAAAGATAACTTAAGTGATGTTGAATAAAATTGATTTTGGTATCGAAGTAAATTGTAAAGTGAATAAAATGAAGTGATGAATGTGAAGTTGAGTTATATAAAGAAATTCAACTTTAATGATAAAATGAATTAGCAACTGAATTAATAAATGGATTGGATGTTAATCAATCTAATGTAAATAAATTGATATGGAATAGTGAATGCAGGCGTTAATTCATTAAGCTAATGAAATTTGAAATTAAATAATTGAATGAAAGTCAATTAGATATCAATCCATTGAAATTAAAAGTGTTAAACCAAATTGAATGAATGTAAAGTAAATTGATTTGGTAATGTTGGTTTTACATTGGTTGTTAGATGGTTGATAGTTGGTTGTATAGAAATTCATATGAAGTTGAATTGATAAAATTGAAAACTAACTAATTGAATTCAAATTGGAAGTGAAGTAAATCTAAATAGAATTGAATTTGATTTGGAAATAAACCAACTTGAATGTAAATTAGTGAATATGAACTAATTGAAATATGACTAAATGAATGTCAGTAGAAAACATCCAATGTTAATGAATCAAATATGATTAAATGGGAAACCAATTCATTGAATATTAATGAGATGTGAATGTATATTGATTGGTTTGATGGTTGGATTTGTTGCTTTTATTGCATTTTCTACAGTGGCATATGTAGTTGTTGTAGTGATATATGTTGTATATTTATATTACTTTCACATGTGCATGTTTCTCATGGTTTGTTGAGTGTTTAGTAGGTGCAGATTGCGCTTGCTTCACTTTTGGAGCTCGCTTTCGCGCTATATTAGCCGTATATGCTTGCTAATAATATATAAGGTACATATCTCGGATTACATATTGTACTTTTACACTTTTTTCCCTACGGGATGCCTCATTACTTGATGAGATATATATTTGTGATATATATATTGCCATTTTTCTGGATCGAATCGTGCAAAGGAGACTATGGCGATTTTTGTTTGAAAATTTAAGGCGTTAGAAAAATTTTCGTAAAATTGGAAACCATTGATAACTAAAGTTTTGATTTTTGAGTTAAAAGTTAAACGATATAGTTTGTTTTTGAAAAGATAACTATGAATGTATTTGAAAACTTAGAAAAGTTTTTATAAGAAGTTTAACTAGTAGATTTTAGAAAAGTTAAACACTAAGGTGATTTTGGTAAATCTAAATTAAACGAATTGTTTTGAAAAGTTAATGGATTTTGTGACTTTGTCTTACTTTGTAATTTCGAGGACGAAATTCTTTAAAGTAGGGGAGAATGTAATGACCCAGTATTTCAGTCATTTGAAATTCATATATTTAATTGATTTTAAATATTCACAAGTAAATTTTATAAGATGAATTGATTTTATTTCGAATATAAGGATTTAATTGGATAATTAAGTTATTAATTTAATATTGGAAATTGCGTAAATAATTAGAATTTGCATTTAAAATGAATAAAAACGATTTTAAAGTTATATTAAATCATATTTGAATTAGAATGATGTTAGAGAACTTTTAAAATCGAATTAAAAGTTAATTTGTAGAAATTGAATATTTTAATATTTAATCGACGAGTAAAAATAACCATTTTTCAAACAGTCTTGGATTTCGGGGAAACCAGTTTCATTGGATCTATAATGTTAAATTATTGTAAGGTGTCAAATTTCGTGTCAATCGGAGTTACGGTTTGTCCGGGGCAAGCTAAAACGCGTAGAAAATCGTTTAAGTGAATTTTAAATTTAAAATAGTCGATTCGAAAACCTATCTTTCAAATTTGATCGAATTGGCTCCCGATACATATTCCATTGCGTTTGGAATGGGGGTAAAACATTATAAATGGCAGGCGGCACGCTTCGTTTGGAGTTTGGAAATTTTTTGGATGAATAGTGCGCGTAAATTTTGTTTAAAAGGCCAAAACTTTATTCGTTTTTCACAAACCCTAAAATAATTAGGTCTAGCCGCCACCAACTCTTCAATGGCCATAAATGGCTTATCTTTCTCCTCCAATACCATCCAATCCGTGAATCAATTCAAGAAACCTCCAACACAAAGATTGAAGAGCTTCATGAGCTCTTCGAATCCATACAGGGATGATGAAATATGGAACGACGTCGTGGCCAGCATCTCGGTCCATTCGTGCATCGTTTGGGCACGAAAATCGATGCTTAGGGCTGACCGAGAGTGATTCCCTTCTGGGCGTGAGTGGAGCTTGCGTAGACGAACGGTTTGGTGATGGCCGATCGAATTCTTGTGGACGATGGAGTGAGCGGCTTCGAGATGTTGTATGTGAGATTTCGGTTGTTTCTTGCATGAGTTAACTGGAGAGGAAGATGAAGCAAGGAACAACTTTGATTTAATGTAGGCAAATCTAACGGCCGTGGTTAGCAGAAGGTTTGATAATTGTTAAACTCCTATTTCTGAAGCGACCTAAGACTTACGCGAGTTAACGACCTAAGGGCGTTAACGACCTAACTAAAGCAACGACCTAAGATCACGAAGCACTCCGCGACCTAAGGTATTTAGCGACCTAGTGCTTAGGTTCTTCAGCGACCTATGAAGTGCACCGAGCTAGCGACCTATAGGAAGTTCCAACCTAACACACTCAGCGACCAAACGACCTAAAGTCTCAAGCGACCTAGCGACCTAAAGGCCAGAGCGACCTAAAGGATGGAGCGACCTAACGAGTTAACAGGCGAGCGACCTAACTAAGGAACGGTTCTAGCGACCTAACTACCCACCGACCTAAGTGGAAAAGCGACATAACGACTTCAAGCATATGCGACCTAAGCCTACCGACCTAAGAGCGAGGTGGTCTCAGTGACCTAAATCTCAGTTGACTCACGACCTATGATTGGTCGCACGCGACCTATTAACTCGCTCCGAAAAGAACTAAATGCAATCAAGATAAGTCTGATCCCATCTCTTAGGTCGCTGCCGACCTAATAACTTATTCAGGGCAAGTTCCAATATAGCTGGTACAAGTGATCCCCTATGTCGTCACCGACCTACGACCTACCTTAGGTCGTATGCGACCTAGCACTTCGTGATAAAATTCTGCCCGGAGTATTCCCCATAAATACAGCCCTAACTCCAACTAGGAAAGGACTTTTGGCCGATCATTTCAAGCGTCGATACTCTGCTGAATTCTCGACTCATTCAACACTTCAAGTACTCCAAACACCAAGGACTCTACTATGATCTTCAAGAGAAAATCTACATCATTTAACATGAATTCGGAAGATTATTCTCCATCAAAGTTTGATCTACTGGTCTAAAGTGTGTTGTAATTGAAGATTGTTGTAAAGTTGTAACCAAATTCAGTAATAAAGAGATTTAAAGTGGACGTAGGCTTACCCTAAGCCGAACCACTATAAAAACTGTTGTCTTTTCTGCTTTTTCTACGATTTCTCTACTTGTTTGTGGTTCCCGTGTACATGGGTGGTGCTTTCACTCAACTTCAATTTACACCAGGGTGTTAGCGTCTGATTTTTACGTTAACATTTTTGGTGCTTTCACTGAGAACCCAACTCAGGAAATTTCCACTATTGCTCCGCAAAGGATTGTTGAAAGAATTTCTTTTAAAACCAGAAGTTTATTGGAAATAATGGCTCCTGGGAGAAAACGAAGTTCTGTAAGATCCGACAATGTTCAAGAGAATACTGCTACCTCACCTCCTTCAAGTCAAGCAGCTCCAACTATTGGAGTTACACGAGCAGAATTGGATGCCGTAGTTTTGGGATTGAATCAGCAATTAAATGCTCAGAATGCGCAATTGGAGGCCCAGAATGCCCAGAATGCCCTGATCTTGAGTAAACTGAATGATCTACTTGGGGCAAACCGTCAACCGGGTAATAATGATGGGAACCCTAATGCGGGAGTTCAGGATGTTGAAGGAAACATTTCTCAAAGAGCCGCAGACCCTGTAGAAGGGACTCCACTTCAAGCTGGAGGATCAGGGCCACAGCCGACTCTCCGTGAACAGTTGTCAAGACAAAATTCAGAAAGAGTGGCTGATGTGTGCCCTCTAGAGCCTCTAAATGACGAAGAGTATTTTTCGGGTATGGTTCGTCAAATCATGAAAGAAAGTATGCGAAGAGATGAACACGAGAAAGAGTGGGGTTTTGCTCCAAGAAAAACTCCATTTACTGAAAAGATCTTGAAGGCATAGTTTCCAAGGAAATTCGTTCCTCCTACTATTCCGGCTTACAAGGGGACGAGTGATCCTAACGAGTTTCTGTACAAGTACGACTGGCATATAACTAGTGCCAGGGCGTCTGATGAAATTAAATGCCGATACTTCCCAGTTTATCCAGAAGGCGTAGCTCTATTGTGGTTTGCAAAGCTGCCGGTAAGGTCCATCGGTCAATTCTCCCATTTGACCAGGAAGTTCAAGGAGCAATTTCGATTGTATGCTTCTAAAGCAAAGGATATAATGTCTCTATCAAGTCTAGAGCAAAATCCGGGAGAATCCATCAGATCATTTTTGAATCGCTTTAACATAGCATTGGCTGAGGTGGATAATGCCGAGCCACGCATGGTCTTGACATACTTGATGAGGGCAATTGATAAGTCAAGCGAATTTGGAAAATGGTTGAAAATGAAAGAACCAAACACACTTGACAAATTCTACAAGAAAGCAGATGAATTCATGCGCTTGGAGAGCCTCCAAACACCGGCTAAGGTGGTATCAGTGGAAGCCGGGAACAATGGCACTGCTTCGAATAAGAAAGAACCTAACACTCAGAAAAGGGGAAACGATGGTGGGAAGAAACAGGGAGACCCTAAGAGAGGCCGTTCTTTCAATTTCACACCCTTGACCGATACCCCTGAAAACATCTTCTTTGTGACCAAAGATGATATCAATTATCTGGCACCACCTAAAATGAGAGTTGCGATTAAGATGGAAAAAAGTGGAAGGTTCTGTCGGTTCCACAACCAGCCCGGCCACGACACCAACGAATGCCGTCAGTTGAAAGAGGTAATTGAACAACTCTTGAAGGAAAACAAACTCCAGCAGTATGTGAAAAGGAACAGAAATGCCCCAGCTTCCTCAACTCACGAACAACAAGTTCCCGCTCACCGTCCTGCCTTAAGTGAGAAGGCCGTAGAGCAGGAATCAGAAAGACCTGTTATCAATATAATAACTGGAGGACCTCACCCAGCAGGAAGAAGCTGGGGAGAGATGGAAAGGTATGCCCGGGCCTTGAGGCATGTACCAGCTGAAGAGAATGTTTTTGTCTTAGAAAATGATGCGCCTTTAAAGCAACAAAAGACTTCCACAGATGATATCGTGTTCAGTGCCAGAGATTCTTTGGGTATTGAGGCCCGACCATAGATCCTTTGGTCATATCCGCTGGTATTGGGCCAGCAACTGTGAGAAGAGTTCTAGTTGATTGTGGAGCTTCATGCAACATCCTCTTCAAGAAGACCTTCGATCAAATGAAAATCCCGATGGCTGACGTTCAAGCTTCATCACTTAAGATCGCTGGGTTTGCTGGAGAACCCAAACAGCCGATTGGGACCATAGATTTGTTTGTAGAACTCGGAAAGGGACTAAGGAAGGTGGCTCGAAAGCAAACCTTTATAATTGTTGAAGAATTCTCTGCCTACAACGCCTTTTTAGGCCGACCAACTCTTGCTGCAATCAAACCGACTCTGTTATCTGTGGGGAATTCTACAATGAGAGTCGGTTTGATTAAGGGAGACCAAGATGCGGGGCGAGAATGTTATTTTGTAGAATTGCGAGAATCCAGGAAGAGAGAGATGGGAAAAGGTGCGGCGATTCCAGTCTGCATCAAAGAACCAACCTTGTAGCAATTACAGGGTGGACCCTGCGCTGGTGAATGTAGTGGGGCACGAAGAGAGATGGATCCAAGGAAAGCCAGTGCAGGAGAGAATAGAGTGGTACCAGTAGAGGTAACAGTACCGGTGCCCGTAGACCCAAAGGACCCAAAAAAAGTGCTTAATGGTGGTTCACAACTCAATGCGACAGTTCAGAATGTTCTGATTTCATTTTTGAAGGCTAATTTGGATGTATTCGCTTGGACCCATGCTGACATGTGCAGAATATCCCCAGAGATTGCAGTACATACTCTGAACATTGATCCAAAGTTTACACCTGTGGAACAAAAGAGAAGGACTCAGGGTCCTGAGGGAACGGCAGCATTAAAAGAAGAAGTGGATCGGCTCATGGAGAACAGGTTCATTAGAGAAGCTACTTATCCAAATTGGGTCTCAAATCCAGTACTGGTTAAGAAAGCTAACAGAAAGTGGAGAGTGTGCATTGATTTTTCAGATCTGAACAAAGACTGCCCCAAAGACTGTTTCCCGCTGCCCAGGATCGATCAGTTGGTGGATGGGACGGCAGGGCATGAATTGTTATCTTTTATGGATGCATACTACGGATATAACCAGGTTATGATGCATGAGCCGGATCAAGAGGATACAAGCTTCATCACAGATGTTGGACTCTACTGCTATAAGGTCATGCCTTTCGGACTCAAGAATGCAGGGGCAACTTATTAGAGGCTTGTTAACTCCATATTTAAACCACAGATTGGCAAGACAATGGAAGTTTATGTTGATGATATGCTAGTAAAGTCTAAGAAAGCAGTGGACCACATGGATCACTTGGCAGAGATGTTTGCAGTACTCCGAAAGTATAGAATGAAGCTTAATCCCCGGAAATGTTCGTTTGGAGTGGAGTCCAAAAAGTTTTTGGGTTTCATTGTGAGCGCTAGGGGCATTGAAGCCAATCCAGCTCAAATCACTGCCCTGAGAGAGGTCAAGGCTCCTAGAACGAAGAAGGAATTGCAAAGTCTCAATGGAAAGGTTGCTGCTCTGAGTCGGTTCATTTCCAAAGCCACTGACAAATGCATTCCATTCTTTGATGCTCTGAAGAAAGGAAAGAAAAACTTTGAGTGGACTCCTGAATGTCAGAAAGCATTTGATGAGTTGATTCGTCATATGGAAGTGCCTCCTATACTTTCAAAGCCTGATAGTGGTGAAGATCTCTTCATATATTTGGCAATTTCGTCTCATGCTCTCAGTGCAGTGTTGGTACGGGAAGACGCAAGGATTCAACGCCCAGTCTATTATATCAGCAAAAGATTCACTGGAGCAGAGATGAACAATTCAAGGTTGTAAAAGCTCGCCTATTGTTTGTTGATTGCATCGAGAAAATTAAGGCCGTATTTCCAAGCTCATCGTATCAAAGTCCTCACTGATCAGCCTCTAAAGCAAGTCCTATTCCGTCCTGAGACTTCGAGCCGTCTTTTGAAATGGAATATCGAACTCAGCCAGTATGACGTCACTTATCATCCCCGTAAAGCAATCAATGGACAAGCTTTAGCAGATTTCATCGCAGAATGTACAGATAAAGGTGATAGTGAGGAGGAAGTCATTGATAGCATCCCAATCCAATGGAAATTGTATGTCGATGGCGCAAGGAATGATAACTGTTCCGGGGCAGGGGTTGTCCTTGAAACCCCAGAAGGGCGATCACTATGTTATGCACTGAGACTAGAATTCCCTTCGACAAATAATGAAGCTGAATACGAAGCTCTCATCGCTGGTTTAAAGATCGCTAAAGAACTAAACATCAAGGCATTACATATCTACAGTGATTCTCAACTTATTGTTTGTCAAGTCAAGAAGGAATTTCAAGCTAAAGGAGGGAATCTACCAGCCTATTTATCAAAAGCCTGGGAGCTCCTTCAAGATTTTGACCGTTATTCAATAAACCATATCCCCCGAGCAGAAAATATGAAGGCAGATTCTCTTGCAAAGTATTCAAGTACTGGTGAAGCTCAACTATTGGGGTTAGTTCCCGTCGAAGTCTTGTCAGCTCCAAGAACAGACGAAATGGATGTTGATTGGATTATGAATGTATCCCAAGAGCAAGAATCATGGATGACTCCGATACTTGGATATCTACTCAATGGTACTCTGCCAGAAAACTCAAATGAAAGACAAAAGCTAATGAGGAAAGCCTCCAGATATATAGTTCAAGATGGTCACTTGTACAGATAAGGATTTTCAATGCCACTACTCAGATGTGTAACAAAGGAAGAAGCTAAGACAATTCTAACTGAAGTACATGGAGGGGAATGTGGGGATCATACAGGTGGTCAAACTTTAGCAAAGAAAATCCTCCGTTATGGATATTTTTGGCCAGAGATTAATCGGGATGCTGTTGACTATTCCTGAAAGTGTGATAAATGCCAGAGATTCGCTAAAATTCCTAGGGCGCCTTCCACTGAGCTAACACAAATGGTCAGTCCATGGCTGTTTGCCATCTGGAGAATAGATCTCATTGGGCCTTTGCCGACTGCCAAATCAGAGATTAAATATGCTATCGTTGCTGTTGATTATTTTACTAAATGGGCTGAGGCCGAACCATTGGCCACTATTACCTCTAAGAAAATGATAAGTTTTTTGACTAAAAATATCATTTGCAGGTATGGTGTGCCTCAGAAGATAATCACAGACTATGGTACTCAGTTTGAAAGTGAGTAGTTCCAAGATTTTTGCAAATGATTCAAGATCCGAAAAAGCTTCCAGCAGTGGCTCATCCACAGGCAAACGGGCAAGTGGAAGCAGTAAACAAAATCATCAAATCAACCATCAAAAGGCAGCTAGAAAAAGCAAAAGGTGGTTGGGTCGATAAGTTACCACTTGCACTATGGGCATACAGGACAACTCACAAAACTTCGACTGGACATACTCCATTTTCATTGGCATACGGATCAGAGGCAATGATTCCAGTGGAAACTGAAGTCCCCTCACACAGAAGGATCCATTTTGATCAAAGTGAGAATGAAAAATTGCAACTGGAAGCACTTGACCTTCTTGATGAAAGAAGTGAAGAGGCAAGGCTTAGAATTGCAGCTCACCAGCAAAGAATAGCCAGACACTTCAATTCCAAAGTTCGTCAGCGCAGCTTTGAAGTTGGAGATTTAGTCCTGAAGAGAATTATGACAGCCATAGGTGTGTTTTGGGCCGAACTGGGAAGGACCATATGTTATTGGCGCCAAGCTTCTTGATGGCACATTCAAACTCACGACTCTCGAAGGAGAACCAATCCCAAGAGCTTGGAACAGCAATCATTTGCGTCCCTATTTTACTTGAAAGCTTTGCTGAAATATTGTAAAAGAATTGCAAATATGTGATTCTTGTATTGAAAGCAATTGTAAAGCAAGTGAATAACGAAAAGCTATAAAGTGGATGTAGGCCCAATTTTTGGCCGAACCACTATAAATCTTGTGTTCTCTACTATTATAAACTGCTTTGTTTTATTTCGACATATAAAATACATTAATTGTGTCATTAAAATGTCAATTTAATAATCCAGGTCATAAAAGCAAAGCTTACCCATCGCAAGACCAAGCAATCCCCGACATCACTCAGCAAACAAACACTAAGCCATTCAAAGTTTCCACACTCAAATCCTACAACAGAAGCGCTTCGAACAAAAGTTAGCAATGTGGATGGAAGTGGACCATTTCTAACTAACTGCAAATGTTTGAACAAACAAACAACCAGTTAAATAGCCTGTGTCTACCACCACCAACTCGCTTAACTATGAAGTATATTTCTTCGGATAAGGGAAATTATTGGCAACAAAAAAGTGAAAACACTTGCAAAAGACAACGGGGATCGCCAAAATGAATCGATGGCAAAGAGACATGGGCGAGCAAGCATCAATCAGCAAAAGACCTCCTCAGAGGCACAACCCCTCTTCCAAGGCACAACTCTTCGGAGGATAAAGACCTCGAGCAGGCCTAGCCAGAAAAAGAGATATCTTTCTCGATACAAAGTTGCGGAATGATCGGTGATACACTCCCGTGAATCCGTCCAACCGAGAGAAAGAAACTCCAAACGTTCAGGCAAAAGCCCTACTCAGAGGCACACGTTTCACCGAGATTGAAATAAAACTTCCAGGTGTTGAAACGTGAAAAGCCCTCTCCGGAGGCCCATTTCACCACAGTTGAAATGCTAAAAGACCTCGAGCGGGCCAATCAGAAAAAGAGAGATCTTTCTCGATACAAAGTTGTGGAACGATCGGTCGATACACTCTCGTGAATCCGTCCAACCGAGAGAAAGAAACTCCAAACTTCCAGGCAGTAACCCTACTCAGAGGCACACATTTCATCATGATCGGTCGATAGACTCCCGTGAAATGAAATGTGAAAAGCCCTCTTCGGAGGCCCGCTTCCCAGCGAACAGGGAAAAATAAAAGCCTCTCCCAAGGGGAAGAAACAAAAAAGACCTCTTCCCAGAGGCACAACAAAACAAAAAGACCTCTTCCCAGAGGCAGAAACAGAAAAGACCTCTTCCCAGAGGCGAAAATGAAAAGACCTCCTCCCAGAGGCACAATCGAACAGAAAGACCTCTTCGGAGGCACACGTTTCACCAAGATTGAAATAGAACTTCCAGGTGTTGAAACGTTAAAAAGCCCTCCTCGGAGGCACAACTCTTCGGAGGCACACGTTTCACCGAGATTGAAATAAAACTTCCAAGTGTTGAAACGTGAAAAAGTCCTCCTTAGAGGTGCAACTTTTCAAAGAAGCAAAAATCAAAAAGCCCTTTACTGTGGCGTAACAAAAAAAGAAGCCCTCTTTAAAGGTACACTTTAACTCTCAAAGGAAGAATGATCCACCTATTCTGGAAAATACTCTTCCTCAAAAAGAAGTTAAAGTACCCTTCAGAGGCCCGCTTTACCACATAGAAGAATTCACTTGGTAAAATGTGTATATGCACAAAAGAAAAAGTGATATGTTCGAAGGATGAAGCGTAAAAACTTATATGGAGGGAGTTGTACTCTATTTTTAACGAAATAATATTCCTCCAAGTATGGAATAATTATTCTCCAGAAAATAAAAGTACAAGTCCCCTCAAAATATAAAATATTGCAACAAGCTTATGGTATAGGGGCAACATGGTATAGCTACATACAACATGGTATAACTATATTGGTAAAATTACGCTCGAACAACATACCACAAGCTCGCTGCAATATCATGTAAAGAAACTTGTACGACAATGAATAATAAATGCATTCTCATATACAGACAGAAGTTTGTACAAGGGAAAAGAATCATTTTATTCAACACTGTTAAAATTTTGTACAGGTACAGGTTTCAAAGTAAAAAGAAAAAGAAAAGCGGAGGCTGGTACCCGCATAATCTCCGGCCAGTACATGCAAAAAGCAAAAAAGCGATATAAAAAGCACAGGACCAAAGACATCATTTCTTCTTCCTTCCGCCTTTTGAGCCTGCGCTTGGTCGAATGGTTAACTTCTTAAGCCGGCTTGTAAGAGTAGGAGAGGAAGGGGAAGGGGATACAATAGGTTCTTCTCCCGCTTGTGTCTCGCCAACAGAAGCCTCCTTCTTTTTCTTAGAGACTCCACGCTTCCCTCTCTTCCTGGAAGAAGGCCCACTACTTGGAGAGAAAAGAGTAGTTAATGGTTCATCATCGGAACCAGTTGCTTCTGAGGTCTTCTCACTCCCTTCAGTTTCTTCTCCCTTATGTTCTTGTGAAGCAATGGGATCGTCCAAGTCTGGGAGAGCTTCTATTTGCTCCTCTTGTGATCCTGGTTGCGAGGCAGAAGGAGGAATGACCTGAAGAGATGGAGGAGGAATAATTGGAGGAGGGGAAGTTTGAACAATGCTCGACGTTTTCTCTACAGAAGAAAAAAAGTTCAAGTCAGTAAAAAGAGGAGATAAAGGCTCGCTGAGGTTCAGGAAATAGTCAAGAAGCTCATCAAGCTCGTAAGAAACAGATGAGCAGTCTACTTGGGCAAGATTAACAGTAGAGTTACCTGGAAAAGTCGGTTTCCTGACATCAACCTCATAAGCCTGTGCCTCGGCACTCTCGTCGCCTTCATCTCCACCCTGTATGCTTGTGATCTCGATGGTAACTTTAGTAGGAGATGGAGAATGAGAACTGGAACCGATAATGTCGATTTCGGCCGAAGGAGAAGGCCGAACTGGAGCAGTTGAGATAGTTTTTCCCGAATGTTCCCCTACCGCTATTTCGGCCCTTAATTTTGCAAGTTGTTCTCTTGCCCTGGCGAGAGCGGCGCGAGCATCGTCATCAAAGTAATGCTCCTCAAGAGCTGATTCGGCATAGCCAGCGCCTTTACCGCCAAGCATGTCAAGTGCAGCCTCCCAAACTTCAGCCAGTGTAACTTCATATTTGGGGCCCAGGAAGGCGAGACTACCATGCCCCAAGAGTTGTGGAGGTAAAAGTCAAACAGTGTCGAGCTGATGTTGGTCTTCGCTGCCTCGTGAGATTCTTCAGCTGCAATTTTACCGGCAACGGCCTCATCACGCTCTCTTTCAGCTTTGGAGAGTTGAAGCTTTAGCATTTGAATCTCCGCCTCTTGGGAGCTAGTTTTCTTCCGAAGCTCTGCAATATCAGCAATATAGCCCTCACTGATTCTTTTTTGCACTTCGAGCCTGTCTTCGGCGTCTCTTTGGCCGGCATGAGCATCTCTCACTTGTTTTAGAAGCACTTCTTCTTTTTGAGTGTAGGAAGTAGAGGAAGTAGCAAGCTCTTGTTTAAGTTCCTCAACTTTTGCTTCAAGCTCTTCATTGTAAGTAGTGATTCTCCTCATTTCGGTATCGTGCTGCTCGAGAACCTTCTGCCATTCGGCCTTAACATTCTCCATAGTAAGCATGGCCTCTATATTCGCACGGTTGACCCTTTGAATCTCATCTACAAGATTTTGCCAGTTCGACATCCTTTCAATATCAAGCTTGACGGCATCGAGATTCCACAGCATGGCAGGCTTGTCGATAGGAACCAAGTCAAGATCGAACCGCACTCCCTTCAGGCACCACTGTGGAAACCGGCTTTGCAAAGTGGTTGGGCCCGGTCCAACTTGGAATTTAGGCCTGCTAATTATTGTTTGAATGTCTGTCTTCCCGAGAGCGGGAGAGCCAGAAGGAATGCCAAGTGAGACGGGGGCAGTGACCTTTTCTGGAGTTGTAGAAGTATGCTTCTCACCGTGTAGAGCACGCTTACTTGGGTCCTCAACCATATGACTTTTTCCCCGGTCATCAAGGGATTTTCTCTTGTGGGAATCATCACCTTTATGGGAAGAATCATGGTGCTCCTCCCTTTCTTTTCTCTCATAACGCTCTTCTTGAGCCATTCTCTCCTGAGCCTTTCGAGCGGCTCTCTCTTCATCGGTTTCTCTGTGAGCGGTAAGGTAGCGCCTATAATCATATTGACTACGCCTCCCGTAGCGCTGAAAGTCGTCATAGTAGGAGCTGCTACGTCCCATCGGAGAATCTGAAATAAAAAAGAAGAGACATGTCTTAAAAGTTTTTAGAGAAAAGAAGTGTAACTTTAGAATCTTCAAAGTACGGAGAGTTAGGAGTATAAAAGTGCCGAAAGATTCTAAGTGTCTGTGATGTGCAAGCTACGCGCATCAAACTACGAATCGCTCTTTGATTGCGGAGTAATCATAGGAGTAGTAGTTAACGTCAACTGGCACGGCCATAAGCCTCTCAAAAGTTGGTTTATGACTAGAATCCCTAGAAGGAGGAGGAAGCGCTGAAAAGTAAAAGGCGAAGTTAACATTTGACAACTCAGGCTATGAAAAGCTCAGAGAAAAACATCAGGAACAAAGATAAATGCTCTTACTTCCTACTCTCCAGGTAGCATAGAATCTCGGAGGACATCGAACGAAGAAAAATTGACTTAGAAAACCGTGAGCACTTTCGGGAAGGCCGATTATTAGTTTACGGTTCCTAGCGCTTCTCACAAGAATGATGGAGGGATGGTCTTTATTTTTGGCAAACGTGCACAAATAGCAAATTTCATCAAAACTCGGAAGGCGATCCAGCGTCCTTCCGAATAGCACACATAACCCTATCAGAATAGCATAGCCATTGGGGTGCAGCTAGAAGGGGGAGATAGCTAGTCGGAGAAGAAGCCGTTGAAGAAAGTCGTTAAAAGGAGGGATAGCTCCACTCGTGCACATTTGATGATTAACTGCTACAAAACCAGAAGGCGGTATATCGGCAGTATCACTTCTCTCAGGAAGAATGGCATCTGCTTCAGCAATGCTAAATAGAGCGCACAGTTGGCGGAAAACTTTGTATGTTAGTGTGGTTGAAACTCTCTCCGGAGGATTAACCAATGGAGTAGCAATTGGGAAAGTCTCTTCAGCCGATTCTGTTTCTCCTTGTTGAGAAGTCATTCTATACAAGGAACTAGACATTCAAATAAGAAGGTGCACGTTTTCTAAAAAGTGTGAAGTGTTGTGCAAAACTAACAAAAACAGAAAGCAAACATAACTGAAATTAAGCTAGTTGACAATTCGTCGATTATGAGATTTCAGGACTTGTTAATATAAAATTCAAGTGTAGTGTTAATGCAAACGAATCGGCTTTAATTGGATATTTTAGTTTTTCTATAATACTTCACTTGAATTCTTTAGTTCGTAGCATTTCGTTCACATAGTTCATTTAAGTTGATTATTCTTTGTTGACTAATCTGTCATTCGATGTGGGCGGTCAATGATAGTATATTCGTCCCATTTTTCTGCAAATGTTGTATTTAACAGGTTGACAGCTTTAAAAGTTAAAATAATCTGCAAAGAAGTACAACAAAATTCAAGTTCAAACAATTCGGCCAAGTCTTCTCAGAGTTTGACAAAGTCTTAGGTCGTCCAGCGACCTAGCATAGGCCAGAGCTTCTTTAGGTCGCACTGTGTAAGTTAAAAGGTTCAAGGCAATTCATTAGTCCTAACTCGGCCGCGACCTACAGCCTATGCCGCAAAAAAGATTAGGTCGCTCATTTGTTAAGTCATCCTGCTTGGAATTCATGTGCAAATTTGTTAAGTCCTAGGTCGTTTAAATCCCAGTGCGACCTAAAAGTTAAGTCGCAGATTCGAAGGATCCTTAGGTCGCGAGAATGAGTTAGGTCGGCCAGGTTTCTTAGGTCGCCGAGGTTTTTAATTCGCTCAGATCTGCTAAATCGCTAGCTTCCTCCTCACGCAATCCATCTCGTCAAACTACAACCCGATAACCCATTACCAACTGCACATAGAAATTCATCCTCCTCCTCATGAAATTCACCATCCCTTCATACCACCTGATCACTTCAAAAACAATGCAAAACATCCCCGATCCATCATAGATTCAACGCATCTCCGTGCCTTCCTAAATCAGTCAAATGACAATCAACAGTCAACTATAACAGTCACTCAAAATGAAGCACGACACGAGGAATTGAACGACGATCGAAAAATGAGGATTCATAATTCAATGGTGATTATGGTGGGATGGAGATCAGATTCACTTACGAGATATAATGGTAAAGATGAATCGGTGACTGAACGAGTTGAATTTGCTTTTGGAAGCTTGAAAATTCGTCAATGGCAGTGGGAGATTGGAGCAGTAGAGTGAGGAGGAGTTCACGACCTAGCAAATTTATATGGGACAAAAAGGGGAAGACGAATAGGCACGCGACTTAGTACAAGTCTTAGGTCACTCACGACCTAACTCGGACAGATCGAAGCACACGACCTATGGCATAGGCCTGTACTTCGAGGGGCAAGTGTTAAACTCCTATTTCTGAAGCGACCTAAGACTTACGCGAGTTAACGACCTAAGGGCGCTAACGACCTAACTACAGCATCGACCTAAGATCACGAAGCACTCCGCGGCCTAAGGTATTTAGCGACCTAGTGCTTAGGTTCTTCAGCGACCTATGAAGTGCACTGAGCTAGCGACCTATAGGAAGTTCCAACCTAACGCACTCAGCGACCTAACGACCTAAAGTCTCAAGCGACCTAGCGACCTAAAGGCCAAAGCGACCTAAAGGATGGAGCGACCTAACGAGTTAACAGGCGAGCGACCTAACTATGGAACGGTTCTAGCGACCTAACTACCCACTGAACTAAGTGGAAAAGCGACCTAACGACTTCAAGCATATGCGACCTAAGCCTACCGACCTAAGAGCGAAGTGGTCTCAACGACCTAAATCTCAGTTGACTCACGACCTATGATAGGTCGCACGCGACCTATTAACTCGCTCAGAAAAGAACTAAATGCAATCAAGATAAGTCAGATCCCATCTCTTAGGTCGCTGCCGACCTAATAACTTATTCAGGGCAAGTTCCAATATAGCTGGTACAAGTGATCCCCTATGTCGTCGCCGACCTATGACCTACAACCTACCTTAGGTCGTATGCGACCTAGCACTTCGTGATAAAATTCCGCCCAGTGTATTCCCTATAAATACAGCCCTAACTCCAACTAGCAAAGGAATTTTGGCCGATCATTTCAAGCGCCTATACTCTGCTGAATTCTCGACTCATTCAACACTTCAAGTACTCCAAACACCAAGGACTCTACTACGATCTTCAAGAGAAAATCTACATCATTCAACATGAATTCGAAAGATTATTCTCCATCAAAGTTTGATCTACTGGTCTAAAGTGTGTTGTAATTGAAGATTGTTGTAAAGTTGTAACCAAATTCAGTAATAAAGAGATTTAAAGTGGACGTAGGCTTACCCTAAGCCGTACCACTATAAAAACTGTTGTCTTTTCCGCTTTTTCTGTGATTTCTCTACTTGTTTGTGGTTCCCGTGTACACGGGTGGTGCTTTCACTCTACTTCAATTTACACCGGGGTGTTAGCGTCTAATTTTTACGTTAACAATAATAAAAGAAAATTGAAATTTATTTATATTTAAATCGTGTAATGTTTAAAATATGATATCTTTTTCATACGAGGTCTGTTTCGCACGAAACGAATTGCGTTGGTTTCATATTGACGAGCACTACATTATGGAGCTGGATTAGGATTTATTTAAGCTAGTGAAAATTTTGGTTTAAGTTAAACGCTCGTTTAATTTTAATCGGAATAAATCGCTAACACGACGACTTCAAGCAAAGTGAGTACAACTCACACTTTCTGACTCACTGATATTTTTATATAAGTGAGAAATAATTTTTTATATGATGATTGATGATTGTTTGGATGATATATCATATATTGATTGGTATTTGGATATATACTTGCCTATTGGAGCAGATGAGACCCTATACATTCCCGTGTATGAGCGGATGACCCTTTGTACGCGCGTCTGCCTTGTAGCGGACATTGTACACATATTCTAATATGTATATTTGTTGCAGATGACAGGATGGAGGGATCCAACTGGATTCCTCAACGGTATTGATTTATTTACAGATATTTGTGATATATTCTGTTATCACATTGATATATGACGTTTGGATGCCGTCATTGATGTATTTGGTGCTGTTGCAGCATTCCGCCTATTTTGGAAATTTAAAAATGTTAGAGTGATGATTTCCAAATTTAAAAGGATTTTTAAAGTGATTTTGAAATAAACGTTTTATTCAATTTTGAATTGTTAAGTGAATTGATTTATTTTAAATAAATAAAAGTTATAACTTTTATGTTATAAAAATGATGATAATTGAGAAATATAATTGAAAGGTGAATTTTTGAAATATGGAGTTAATGATTTTGTGAAATAGTATAAATTGTGATTTTTGGATTTATTATAAAAGGTTTATATATAAGATTTATAAAATTGAATTTTTATAAATCAAAATGAAGGAATTATAAAGGAGTTTTGGGAATGTTAAAATGGAATTATAATTTGGATTTTTGGCATGTAATTGAGTTATAAATGGAATTGGTTAATAATGTGAATTTATAAGTTGAAGTTTTTATAGAATATAAATGGAATTTATAAACATTTTTTATAAATTTGAAATCAATTGAATTTGATAAGTTAAATATAGAAGTTTATTAAAGGAGATATATCCACGATTTTGGACAACGGATAATCCTTTAAATTTAATGTGCAATAATAAAGAATTGGGTTTGGAATTGTATCCACGATTTTGGACAGTGGATTATCCTTTAATAAGTGTGTAGAAGTATTGGATTTGGTAAATGGTTTATATTCACGATTTTGGACAGTGAATAATATTTTAAAATTATATAAATGTTTTAAAAAGTGATATTGTACGTAGAGTTAAAATGATTTAAAGATGTTTTAAAATGTGGTAAGGATCGAAACCATAGATTTCAACATTCATTGTTGAAATAGACGTTTTCGAGAAGTAAGGAAATGATGGACTATAACACTATTGTTATAGTAGATGATTACCGAAAGGAAATATTTTTGTATAGTATTGGGATTTATATATCTATCTTATTTTCGAATCCCTATACTATTGATTTTGGGTTGTCTTAACGATGTTTTACGCAACATTCGTTTGACCCGAATAAAGATGTTTAAGAGAATGATTTCCTTAAAGAATAAAATATATATTTAATCGTATTTTAAGTATATGTAATATTTTCTAAGTGTTGAAAATAAATTGAACCGTGAATTACTTATTATTAAATAAGTATTTGGAAATTTTTTCCAATGATTGAAATGTTTTGAGAATTATATCTTTTTAAAGATAATTTGAAATGAATATTTGGCAAGTGAAAAATTAAAAAAAGATTAATTGAAGGGCCCAGTGATTGTTATAATGCTAAATGTTTGTTTGTTTGCTTTGATAGTTAAATACCCGACTATCAAATTGCCCAAAATTTTAGTTCCTCGACTTGATGTGGGAACTATTTAGTTGTACACTTAGTGCGTAGCCTACTGTGTAGGCTTGATTATCATTTGTGTTGAGGATGTTGATTCCTATAGTGCGGAGTATTACTCCAATCTATCGAGCTCCCTTCTTGGCTCGAAGGATAGCAAGTTGAAAGTTGGAAACGTGATAAGTCTACAAGACTTAGTTGCTGTGTGAGGTTGAGAAACACTTTTGGGTGTTGGTGCGAAGAGACCGGGATCAGATTTATCTGAAAACTACTTTGGACCAATGTATATGCGACGATTATGCAGGTTTCTTGTGATGATATTGATATTTCGGAGTTTCACAGTGGAGGACTGCTTTTTGATCGTTTGGGGTTAAAATCCCAATATACATCCAGTAGCAGTTGTCTCTTCATTATGAAATATCCAATGCGAGGACTATTCGCTACTAATCCTAGGGATTTCCTGACAGGATGTGGTAGGAAAGTACCTTCGGTTTGTCCTGTTCCTGGACAACTTGTATGGATGTTTGTCTGACATTGCATTTCTAATGATTATGAACATTGGTTTTTACAAACGTACATCAGTGGTGGCGGAGAAGGCAACTTCTCTTAGCTTAACACCCTCCTTGAGACGTATGTGCTTAAGGGTTGTATTTTTATGGAAGGCAATTAGTAGTCAACGGAAATGACCGTGTGGCATTCTAAGTGATGTGATATGTGATTGTAAAAGGTAATCGTTACCTCTAGCCTCATCAACCAGAAATGACCAAAACAGGATTATATGCAGCAGGGCTAACTGGGTCATTCCCATCAGGATATGATCATCCTCTTCTAGATATATCTTTGCACGCTATGACGTCGTGTATCTGATTATTGTGGTTTGTATGCTAGAGGGCCCACGGAAAGGTCGGTAACGACCGGAGGATGACATATTTAGTACCATCTATTAAGAGGTGGGTCGGTCTTGTGTTGGTAGAGGGCAGATGTTCTGTGCCTCGGGACATCCATCTAGAAGTGTACCCCTTCGGAAGGTAGTCCCTTCACCTGGTCATTTGTATGGAAATCCAAACTCCACTACGTACCCGCATTTTGATTGTATTACCCAACTGGGCTATATGCTGGAATTTAATCAATGTAACAATTTCGGCTATGATTAATATTATTTGTATATAGTAGACACTACTATAATATAACATGAGATTTGATATGATATGTTTTAGTTATCGTAAGGTAAAAACATGTCCGTGTTTATGTGTGGACTTGTCTGATGAGATACTTTTGTTTTGAAAACTAAGGAAAAGTTTGGTAACTTAATAAATTCAGTTGAATGTGTTTCTCACGCTGGTTTACCAGACTGATCTTGGCGTTCTTCCCTTTTAATGCTCGGGTCATACTGAGTATATCTACAGGTTATGCTTTGGTGCTTTTGGAGCTTCAGCAGGAGAGCTGGAGATCTTCATTTTCGTACATCCGTATTTGCTTGATTATCCGCTACATTGCTTTGCTTAGTTGTTATTTATTATCGGCTATGGTGAGGACATGTTATTATAACTGTTCAAGCCGATAACTCTGATTGATTCTTGAACTCTGATTGATGTATGTATATACATTTTCTGTTTTGTGATGATCATTGATATGATATTATATATTTTCCGCTGTGATGTGAGATTTTGTATTGTTCTGTTTGGTTCTATCTTCTCTCTTTCTTCTCTTCTCTTCTTCTCTCTTCTTTTCTTTCTCTTGACTTTCCGTCAGTTTGTGCTTTTTGGGTCGGACATGTGTGGATTATTGTCAATTCAAAGGATACGGATTTTCGGGTCGTCACATAATTGCTTTGTGTGAGTCCCGATATGTCAGATAGTATAACAAGCATAACTTCTCAAGAGAAAATCCGACATATCGATATAAACTCAAAGCTACTATATACAGTGGCTATGTGGTCTTCGGAAATAAATATGGAAATTATCATAACATAAATCAGTCACAAATGTTCATGTCTCAAAGGCGGAAACATATATGAATATAACACATAGTAGTGTACATCAGAGTATTGGTCAAACAAGATCCACAGTATCACAAAAGAATTGATACAAGTGCTAGATAAAAGAATAGGTAGACATCAAGGAGTCTCTATCTCAAATGTATAGTCAACAAAAACTACCAATCTAATGCAGTAAGACAAAAGTCAGAAGATGATCACCGATAAGGAGTCAAGTAGTAGCACCTGCAACATTTCGGTCTGACCCGAGTATTATTTAAGAAGGAAATAATAAAAGGATTAGTCTAGCTATAAATATCACATAAAAATGAGATATAAGAAGAGACATAAACAAAACGTATGATAACGATAATGTCATTCTGCGGCAAATATACATTTAACAATAACAAAAATCATACAATATCTCAAGAATCTTCTCAAACAAAAAAGAATGTCATATTCTTATTTTATTCACCAAACCACAAATATTGACAAACTATGTCAATTGCAAAAGTTGGTGAAACACAAATTCTAGAAATCATTAATTAGAAATTCGAAAATCACTAAGGGGGAGGCCTATCACAAACGGGAGCATGAAAACTCACCAACACGTGCATCACAAACAGAACGATATTCCATGGTCGCTAACCATAGAGCCATTGCAACGACGTAGTATAATAACAGTACACCCGAGGAAACTGAAACACAAATAATTCGAAACATCGACGCAGTATAATAACGGTATGTCCGATGATCCAAAACTTCAATAATTCGAAACATCGACGTAGTACAATAACGTTACGTCCAATGAACCGATAAGTCGAGACATCGATGTAGTACAATAATGGTACATCCGATGAACCGAAAGTAATGAAAGAACATGGGTCACTAGCCCATAAAAATGAGACAAAACTCCAAAGAACCAATAGGTCGTTAGCCTATAAAAGAAATGAGACAAAGCTCAATAAAACAAGGTATAGTACCTCACGTAGACAAAGAGACATCGCATATTGCTAGTCTAACCTATAAAATGATCACCATTGATTAATAAAAAGTGTGAATTACACTAAGCTAGTAAACAAATGAATTTAGCTTCATGTCCCATAACTGGCTTAACTTAAGTATTTACGAACAAATTGTAGATTTCCACTCAAAAATTGTCACAAGAGTTTCAATCGAAAAAGTCCAAAAATTAACCGACGAAGTAAATGCAAGCTTTCACAACACTTGTTTTGCTAAGTCGTTTAGTTGGATTTCTTGAACGAATGAGGTAAAGGTTTGTATATACTAATGATTAGAAAACGGTTTTAAAAGCGAGTTTGATTAAGTGTTGAAATCATTTTGATGAAAGGGTTTAAATATTTACTACTAGTGGAGAAATCTTTGCATTTTAAAGTGACAAACCATAGAAATGATAGTAGAAACAATCAATCATCAAAAATTAGCATAAGAAAGCATGAATTAAATCCAAAGAAATCGATATCAAATCCATCAAAATGGATATTCCCAAAAATCCAAAGAAAGAAGTCATCAAAGTCGATAAAAGTGATAACAACAAATCGGATAGACAAAAATCAATTAACATTGGAATTTTAGTCAAAAATAAGGCAAATAGGCAAAACTGCCTTGTTCCAGATGTCTGGGGTTCAATCCAGACGTCTGGTTTTGGTTTCTAGAAATATCCTAGAAAACCGACCAAAAGTCTGAAACTTCAATTCAGATATCTGAACCACTTTTAGACGTCTGGAACGATAATTCAGACTTCTGATTTTTGTCACTGCCCTTATTATTTTTCTCCCATGAATTATTTTCTCTAGAAGGCCTTTCCAGACGTCTGGAATTGGTATCCAGACGTCTGAACACCTTGTAAGGGCTACAATTTGCCTAGGCCATGATGGCCAAAACGACTTTGGGAGCGATCGAGAGAGCAACGATGACTAGGGATTTACGCCAAGGACAACCCAGCCTTATAGGCCCTTCGACACACCCCAAATAACATATCCAAACATCCATAGTAGGATTTTCATAAAATTGGACTTTAAATCCAAAAATTGGAAAGTTCATCAAATCAGTTTAAATCAAAAGCAAATGAACTTGAATAGACGTTAGGAATATATGCCTAACAACAATGAAAGCTATAGACGTAGATGTGAGTTCAAGAACTCACCTTTAAACCCAAAAACAATGAAGGGGAAGCTTTTAAAACAAGGCAAGGTCAATTCCTCTTCACTACACCTCTAGAATCTTCAATCTATAGCCAAAGGTGAAGTTCTTCCTAAGTTAGGTTATAGGAAATTTTTGAAATTGAAAAGGAATGGAGATGGAGAAGAAGAAGAGGATGCTTACCTAAGCTTCTCTTTGATTTTGGAGCTAAAACTTGAATTTTAAAAGGAAACTAGGGCTTAGGATTTTAATTTCCAATCTCTTCCCCTATTTTTACTAAAGCTTGAAGTGTTAGGAAATATTATGAAGGAATGAAGAGGAGTGGGGGTGGAGTTAGGGTCTTATGTTAGGCTATTGGGCTGAAACCCAATACACAAAGCCCTAAGTGAAAATGTCAAAATTCTAGCTAACTCCAAACGTATCGATGTTTATACTCAATAAGGTCGCAAATGGAATTTTGGACTCAATGGAAGTGCTCTCGAGTCCTAATTCAGCTGTTTGTAAAAAGTAGCTTTTCGGACTTAAATCCGACTAACGAAGCTATATTTAAATAAAACATTTAAATACACAATCGTAAAGTATGCAGGTTGTTACAAGCGTGGTCTTACAAGATACCTTTGATTTGAAAGGTTTTTGAAAACTTTAATAATCCAACTGAGTGTGTTTTCTCACCCTGGTTTTCCAGACTGACTCGAGTGTTATTTAACTATAATGCTCGGGTCAGACCGAGTATTGTTGAATATAGGAAAGGATGTTGTGGAGCTCATGAGACGAGCTGGATGGCGAGATGTATCATACGTATTTTAAGTATATTCCCATGTGTCTGATTTACCGCATAGTCAGTTTTGTGAGCACGGGTTAATATAACTGTCCAGATGTGTGCTATAGATTTGGATGTACTTTGATGATGTAATGTATAAACAGATATAGTTCTTTTTGTTTAAAGATTAGTAATTTATCTATTACATATTGTCCACAGCGATTGTGAGATTCTAATATTGTTTCTTTTTCCTTCTTCTACCTCTTTCCCCTTTAACCCTAATGGTTCGGTTTTCCGGCATTCGATTGTAAAGCATTTGATACAATGGACGTATCGATGTCGATTTTCGAGCGTCCAAAAATTGGTTCATTACAGTTGGTATCAGAGCTCGAGCTTAAGCAAGCACCTTGGCTCTGGTGGGGATTACTCATTAGAAATAGAGATCATAGTACTCTAGAATGAGTTTGAGTGTTGTTATCCCGCCTTTTTAGCAAGGCCGTGATATCAAAAGATCGACCGAGAAAAGCAAGATAACTCGTCTCAAAGATTGGTCAACTCAGCATCTCAACAAAGCAAGTTCTGTTGAATGATTTCTCATCTAAGATCCCCTATGGAGGGGAGGTCTGGAGGGGGGGTGCCAACCCCCCAAGGTGGGGGTGCGGGGGCAACGCCATCGCTACGGTGTTCCACCTGACCAGTCAGGTCACAGGGGTCCAGGGGGCAGTGCCCCCGGCTGGGTGCGGGGCCGCGCCCCGTCCAAAACAGTATGCGACCTAGGGCATGGAGTATCCAACGAGCTAAAGCAACTCAGCGAGTTAAGAGCAACGGTCTAAAGGCAGCGACCTAGGATGGTACACGACCTAGTGACCTAACTTCTCAAGTATGCAGCGATCTATAGCGTCCAACGACCTAACGTCTCCAGTGACCTAAAGAGTTAAAGGGACCGGCGACTTAGTGAGCTAGAGAATTCCTTGCGACTTAGCGACCTATCTCCCTCCAAGTTAGATCGCTCGCGACCTAACTCCTATCCTTAACCCGTAGGTCGCTCGCGGCCTATCTCTCACCAAACACGAAGCGACCTAGCGACCAATAGTTTACCGACCTAAGCCTCACATTCCCTCTTCCAGTAGGTCGCTCACAACCTAGGCCTCACATTCCCTCTTTCTGTAGGTCGCTCACGACCTAAGCCTCACATTCCCTCTTCCAGTAAGTCGCTCACGACCTAAGCCTCACTTTCCCTCCTCTATTAGGTCGCTCACGACCTAAGAAGACAAAGGCTACTCCTTATGCCACCGGCCTTAGGTCGCTCCCCCTTCTCCTGCCACTCCTTAGGTCGCCGCTCCTTCTCCAACTACCTCTTAGGTCGCTAACGACCTACGACCTACCCCTAGGTCGCTCACGACCTATATCCAGCCGACAAAACTCTGAACACTCCTATAAATACTCCACCTACTCCAATGACAAAGGGATTTTTCTGGATTTCAAGGCGCCTACACTCTACTGATTTCTCGACTCTCCGAGCACCTCAACCATTGAAGATTCTTCATCAATGCATTTACTCCATTCAGCATGGATCCGAGAAACAATCTATGATCAAAGTTCTAATTTCCTTCTTCAATTGTGTTGTAAACTCGAAAGTGAATTGTAAAAGTGTTGTAATCAATTAATTGTGTTGTAAAGGTGTTGTAATCTTGTAAAAGTGTGCTCGAAGAAGATAATGGAGGATGTAAAGTGGATGTAGGCTTGCTAGAAGCCGAACCACTATAAAAATCTCTGTCTCTTTTACTTTTCTGCTATTTTTTGTTTACGTTGATTCCCGTGCAAGTGGGTGGTGCTTTCACTTCATCACGATATACACCGGGTGTTAGCGTTAAAGCTATTTTTACTATTAACAAGTGTATTAATAGATATGAGCACATATTTGTTAGTGAATATAAAAATTGCTTTTATATTGTGTTGACTTATCGGTTGAGTGTTTATGGATTCTGGTCGATATGTGGGGCGCCATGTCATCGATAGGAGTTTCTAAACTCTTAAACAAGATGTTAACACCTCTTTTTCATGACTTAGCGACTCAACGACCTAAAATAATAAGCGACTTAGCTGTCCAAGGAATAAGCGACTTAACTACCTAAAGGCGCAAGCGACCTAGCGACCTAAAGCATAGAACGGTTTAACACGGCACGACTCAACTACTTAAGAATCCTTAATGACCTAGCGACCTAAAGGCACCTACAACTCAAAGGGTTAACAACCTAGCAACTCAATGAAGGCAACGACCTAATGAGTTAAGGAAACATCGACCTAACGAGTTAAGGAAGGAGCGACCTAACGACCTAGCAAGCTTCAAGGTAAAGCCACATGCACACTGCCTCTTCCATTAGGTCGCTCGCGACCTAAGCAAGCCGAGATAACTCCTTTACTACACATGCTAAGTCGCTCACCACCCATATCTCGTCCAGGATGGCTCCATTAAGTCGCTAACGACTTATGCTACTTCAGGATCACCCTTAGGTCGCAACTCCCTAAGTCGCCCACGGCCTACGGCACACGACCTAACTCCGAGACTCTCCTATAAATACCCCGCCTACTCCACATGGAAAGGGGATTTTTTCTGGATTCTTTTGGGGATTCCTTTTGGATTTTCTGATTGGATTCCTTTTGGATTTCTAGAAGCCCGAGACCTTGCTGTTTTGACTTCTTCTTCAACACTTCAAACGCCATAGACACTTCAAGGAACTTCGGGAAAAAGATCAAGTTCATTCAATATGAATTCAAAGAGCTTTTCTACATCTAAGTTCTAACTACTTGCTTTATTGGTGTTGTAATTGAAGAGTTATTACAAGAATTGTAATTAAATCAGTAATAAGAGGAGATTAAGTGGATGTGGGCTTGACTTTGAGCCGAACCACTATAAAAATTGTTGTCTCTTTACTATTTTCTCCTTGTTTTTAGTTCCCGTACCAAAGGGTGGTGCTTTCGCTATATCATAACTCACACTGGAGTGTTAGCGTACACTTTTTGTGTTAACATTCTTTGGTGCTTTCACTGAGAAATCGAACTCAGGGGTGCTCTCATCATTGCTTCGCAAAGATTTGTTGAAAGACTCTCCCTAAGAACAAGAAGTCTATCCAAAATTATGGCTCTTGGAAGAAAAAGGAGATCTACTAGATCTGAAGATGCTTGTGACAACACCGCCGCTTCTCTCGCATCAAGTGAAGCGACTCCTAGTGTTGGAATCACAAAGGCAGAATTGGATGCTGTAGTGACTGGGTTGTATCAAGAAATGGAAGCCCAGAACACCTTGATGTTGGACAGGTTGAATGCTTTACTTGGACCGAACCAGCAACCATAAAATAATGAAGAAACCTTTGCCGAAGATGTTCATGATTCCCAAGGGAAAAGTATTCCTCGAAGGGTAGTTGGCACCGCCGAAGGGGCACCTCCCCAAGTCGGAGGTTCAAGGCCCCAGCCAACTCTTCGTAAACGTTTGTCCAGGCAAACTTTCGAAAAAGTAGCTAACGTCTGTCCCGCGGGGCCTCTAAATGATGAGGGGTACCTCTCAGGAATGATTCGACAAATTATGAAAGAGAGCATGCAAAGGAAGGAAGATGAAATTGACTGGGGGTTTGCTCCAAGCAAGACTTCTTTTACTGAAAGAATTCTAAAGGCTGAATTTCCAAAGAAGTTTGTTCCACCTACTATTCCAGCTTATCGGGGGACAAGCGATCCTAACCAGTTCTTATACAAGTATGATTGGCATATGAAAGGTGCCAGAGCAACGGATGAGATCAAGTGTAGATACTTTCCAGTGTACTTGGAGGGAGTGGCCCTGCTTTAGTTCACAAAGCTGTCAGATCGATCTGTGGATCGGTTCTCCGACCTAACTCGGAAATTCAAAGATCAGTTCAGGTTATATGCTTCAAAGTCCAAGGACATAATGTCACTACCCAGCCTCGAACAGATCCCTGGAGAGTCTCTCAAATCTTTCATAAATCGCTTTAATCTAGCTTTGGAAAAGTGGATAATGCAGAGCCTCGGATGATTCTGACCTACTTGATGTGAGTTATTAACAAATAAAGTGAATTCGGAAAATGGCTAAAGATGAAAGAGCCAAATTTAGTTGAGAAGTTCTACAAGAAGGCCGATGAATTTATGCGCCTAGAAAGCCTTACTGTGCCAGCAAAAGTAGTCTTGACTGAAGTTAAGAATAACAATGTTGCTTCAAACAAAAAGGAATCTGGTGGCCAGAAGAGGGAGAATGATGGTGGAAAAAAGCAGAGAAATGTGAAGAAAATTCTCCACTTAGACCTTCGGATTTTACTCCCATAACTTATACTCCGGAAAATATCTTTTTCGCAAACAGGGATACTGTTGAATACCCCAAACTACCTGAGATGAAGCCTGGGAAAAATGTTGTGCATAATGGGAGACTTTGTCGGTTCCACAATCAACCTGGCCACGACAATAATGAATGTCGCCATTTAAAGAATTTGATTAAAGAGCTGTTGAGACAGAATAAACTACAACAATATGTGAAGAGAAACAGAAACGACCCAACTTCATCTACTCAGGGTCAACGAGTTCCTACTCATCAACCCTGCTCAGGTTAGAGGACTGTAGCGTATGAATCTGAAAGGCCTATCATTAATGTGATCATAGGGGGTCCTCACCCAGCAGACAGAAGTTGGGTGAGATGGAGAGATACGCTCATGCTTTGAGATACGCCCTGGCGGAAGAAAATGTTTTTGTCTTGGAAGATGCTGTATCTTTAAAACAGCAAAGAACTTTTAACGATGACATCATATTCCGGGCTAGAGATTCTGTTGGTGTTGAGGCTCCCACCATGGATCCCTTTGTGATATCTGTGGGCATCGGACCAACCATTGTAAGAAGAGTGCTTGTTGACCGCGGAGCCTCTTGCAACGTTCTCTTTAGAAAGACATTTGATCAGATGAAAATTCCCATGGCTGATGTCCAAGCTTCCTAACAGAAAATTGTTGGGTTCATTGGAGAACCAAAGCAGCCTATTTGGACTATCGACCTGTTTGTAGAGCTTAGAGAAGGGGAAAAGAAGGTGGTCTACATGCAGACTTTTGTGATTGTTGATGAATTCTCCGCTTACAATGCATTCTTGGGTCGACCAACTCTTGCTGAATTCAAGGCCATTCTCGCCCCATGGTGCCTGACTATGAAGTTCCCCACTGATAATGGCGTCGGTGTTGTGAAGGTTGACCAAAATGCCGGGCGAGAATCCTATCTCATAGAGTTACGGGAGGCAAAGAAGAGAGAAATGGGTATGGGTGCGGCAGCTCTGCTCCGCATCAAAGATCCTACCTTGTAGCAATTATGGGGTGGACCTTGCACTGGTGAGCATAGTGGTGCATGAAAAGAGATTCATCCCAGAAAAACCAGTGCAGGGGAGAGTAGAGTAGTGTCGGTGGAAGTGACGGTGCCAATACCTGTTGACCCAAATGATCCAAACAAGGTGCTGAATGTGGGTTCACAACTCGGTGTGACAGTTCAGAATATGTTTGTATCATTCTTAAAAGCAAACTTGGATGTATTCGCTTGGAGCCATGCCGACATATGTGGAATATCTCCAGAAATTGTGGTGCATGCTTTGAATATTGATCCAAAATTAACACCTGTAAAGTAGAAAAGAAGAACCCAGGGTCCTGAAAGGTCGACAGCATTAAAAGAAGAAGTAGATCGGCTTATGGAAAATGGCTTCGTCAGAGAATCCACTTATCCAAATTGGGTTTCTAATCCGGTGTTGGTTAAAAAGGCAAATGGAAAGTGGAGAGTATGCATCGACTTTTCAAACTTGAACAAAGCATGCCCCAAGGACTGTTTCCCGTTACCCAGAATCGATCAGTTGGTGGATGGAACAGCCGGGCATGAATTATTGTCTTTTATGGATGCTTACTCAGGATATAATTAAATCATGATGCATGAGCCAGATCAGGAGGACACGAGCTTCATCACTGATGTTGGTTTTTACTGCTATAAAGTCATGCCCTTCGGACTAAAGAACGCAGGGGCAACTTATCAAAGACTTGTTAACTCCATGTTCAAGCCCCAGATTGGCAAGACTATGGAAGTATATGTTGATGATATGTTGGTAAAATCGAAGAAGGCGGTAGACCACATGGATCATTTGGTAGAAATGTTCGCGGTCCTCAGAAAGTATGGAATGAAGCTAAATCCTCTGAAATGTGAATTCGGGGTAGAGTCCGAAAAATTCTTGGGTTTGATTGGTAGCGCTAGGTTCAGCGAAGCTAATCCTGCTCAAATTACTGCTTTAACAGAAGTCAAAGCCCCTAGGACAAAGAAGGAATTGGAAATCCTCAACGGGAAAGTCGCTGCATTGAGTCGGTTTATTTCCAGGGCTACTGATAAATGCATTCCCTTCTTTGACACTCTAAAGAAAGGAAAGAAAAACTTTGAATGGACTCCTGAATGTCAGAAAGCTTTTGATGAACTGATTTGTCACATGGAAACGCCTCTAGTACTTTCTAAGCCCAACAATGGTGAAGATCTTTTCATATATATGGCGGTTTCATCTCATGCTCTCAGTGCAGCATTCCTATGAGAAAACGCAAAAGTTCAACACCCGGTGTATTACATCAGCAAAAGATTCACTGGGGTAGAGATGAATTATTCAAAGCTAGAAAAGCTCGCCTATTGTCTGTTGATTGCGTCCAAAAAGTTGAGGCCAAATTTCTGAGTTCATCCTATTAAAGTCCTCACTGATCAACCTCTAAAGCAAGTCCTATTTTTCCCTGAAACTTTGGGTCGTCTTCTGAAGTGGAATATTGAACTCAGCCAATACGACATCACCTACCATCCTCGAAGAGCAATCAATGGACAAGCTTTAGCAGATTTCATTGCAGAATACATAGATAAAGGTGACAGTAAGGAAGAGGTGACTAATGACATCCCGATTTGATGGAAATTATATGTGATGGTGCAAGAAAAGACTATTGTTTCGAAGATGGTGTTGTGCTTGAAACCCCCGAAGGGCGATTATTGTGCTATGCATTGATATAGAATTTCCTTCAATTAATAATGAAGCAGAATATGAAGCTCTTATTGCCGGCTTGAAGATTGCTAAAGAACCGAACATCAGAGTATTGCAGATCTTCAGTGATTCTCAGCTTATTGTATGCCGAGTCAAGAAAGAGTTTCAAACTAAAGGAGGAAATCTTCCTGCTTACTTGTCAAAGGCCTGGGAGCTTCTCGATGATTTTGATCATTATACGATAAGCCATATACCCCGGGAAGAGAGCATGAAGGCTGATTCTCTAGCAAAGTTTCAAGCTCTAGCGGAGCTCAATTATTGGGATTGGTCCCTGTGGAAATCTTGTCAGCCCCAAGTACTGATGAGATGGATATTGACTGGATTATGACGGTATCTTAAGAGTAGTAGTCGTGGATGACTCCGATCAAGAAATATCTACTCAACGGCTCCCTGCCAGAAAACTCAAAAGAGCGCTAGAAGCTGTTAAGAAAAGCCCCAAGATATGTAATTCAAGACGGCCGGTTGTAAAGACGGGGATTCTCGATGCCATTACTCCGATGTGTAATCAAGGAAGTGGCTAAGACAATTTTAACTGAGGTGCACGGAGGAGAGTGTGGGGATCATTTAGGTGGCCAAACTCTAGCAAAGAAAATTCTCCGTTATGGGTATTTTTGGCCAGATATTAATCGTGATGTTGTAACCTACTCCCGAAAGTGTGACAGATGCCAGAGATTTGCAAAAATCCCAAGAGTACCTTCCACCGAGCTAACATAGATGGCCAGTCCATGGCCATTCGCCATTTGAGTGATAGATCTCGTTGGGCCTTTGCTAACTGCCAAGTCCGGAATCAAATATGATATTTTTGCTGTTGATTATTTCACGAAATGGGATGAAGCTGAACCATTAGCTACTATTACCTCTGAAAAGATGATAAACTTTGTGACTAAAAATATCATTTACGGGTATCGTGTGCCTCAGAAGATAATCACAGACAATGGTACCTAATTCGAAAGCAAAGAATTCAAGGACTTTTGCAAGCAATTCAAGATCCAAAAAAATCTTCTCAGCAGTGGCTCATCCGTAGGCAAATGGACAAGTGGAAGCAGTAAACAAAATTATCAAATCAACCATCAAAAAACAGTTGGAAAAAGCAAAAGGTGGTTGGGTCGATAAGCTGCCACTAGCACTATAGGCACACAGAACTACCCACAAGACTACGACTGGGCACACTCCATTCTCATTAGCATATGGATCAGAAGCAATGATTCAGGTGGAAATAGAGGTCACCTCGCACAGGAGAATTCATTTCAACCAAGTTGAAAATGAAAAGCTACAACTTGAAGCACTTGACTTCCTTGATGAAAGAAGGGAAGAGGCTAAGCTGAGAGTTGCAGCCCATCAGCAAAGGATAGCCAGGTACTTCAATTCTAAAGTTTGCCAACGCAGCTTTGAAATTGGGGACCTAGTCTTAAAAAGGATCATGACAACAATACGAGTGTTTGGGCCAAATTGGGATGGGCCATCGTCATAGGCAAAAAACTTCTTGATGGCACTTTAAAACTCACTACTGTCGAAGGAGATCCAATTCCAAGAGCCTGGAACTGCAATCACTTGCGTCCATATTTTACTTAGAAGCTTTGCTTAAATTTGTAAAATGATTGTGGATGTAACATTCTTGTATTATAAGCCATTGTAAAATTAGTGCGAACCAATAATAAGAACTATAAAGTGGATGTAGGCCCAGTTCTTGGCCGAACCACTATAAATCTTGTGTTTTCTACTACTATAAAATGCCTGTCTCATTTCGATGTGCAAATATGTTAAATATATTGCTAAAATGTCGATTTAATTTTGAAGACTATCAAGGCGAAGCTTACCTATTCAACACATCACAAGGCCAAGCGATTCCTAAAAATCACTCAACAAACAAATGTCAAGCCACAAAAATTCCAAATTCAATTCCTACATAAGAAGTGCTTCTCACAAACAGTTGGTGATTCCATCGAAGGGGCACCTTCCTGAAGTGATGTAACTAGGCCCTTGCTAACGGATTGCGATCGTTTGTGCAAATGAACATCCGGTTAAGTAGCTTGCGCCTGCTCCATGGATTCACTTAACAATGAAATGCACTTCTCTAGAAAAAAGCAAACAACTTGCAAAGGAAGGGAACATGTGCTTGGAAACGATAATGAGGAATCGCTGAGAGGCAGATGGTGAAAAGAAATGGGTAAGCAGACAAAAAAAGCCAAAATGGAATCTTGTCTCTCAACCAAAAAGATTGGTGGAACCACCGAAGGGGCACCTTCCCAAAGTGAAGGTTCCCGGCCCTTGCTAGTTAATTGTGATCTCTTGTGCAAACGAACATCCAGTTAGGTAGCTTGCGTCTGCTCCGTGGACCCACTTAACTGTGAGATTCAACCTTCCTGGAAAACGAAACAAAAAAGCACTCTTCGGAGGCACAAAGCCCTCTTCGGAGGCCCACTTCCACAAGTTGAAGTGCCAAAGCCCTCTTTGGAGGCACAAAGCCCTCTTTGGAGGCCCACTTACACAAGTTGAAGTGCCAAACCCTCTTCGGAGGCACAAAGCCCTCCTCGGAGGCCCACTTCCAGAAGTTGAAGTGCCAACAAAGCCCTCCAACGAGGCACGCCCAAAAATGAAATGCTTTTCTCAAAAGTTGGTGGAACCACCGAAGGGGCATCTTCCCGAAGTGAGGGCACTAGGCCCTTGCTAACAAATTGTGATCGTCCGTACAAACGAACATTCAATTAGTTAGCTTGCGTCTGCTCCATGGACCAACTTAACTGCGAAAAGTAACTTTTAGGCAAACAAAATAGCCCTCTTCGGTGGCACAAAAATGCCCTCTTCGGAGGCATAAAAAAAGTGCCCTCTTCGGAGGCACACTTCTACTCTCAAGGGAAGATCAATTTCTCCATAATGAGAACATTCTTTTCCAAAAAGTTGAAGTGCCAAATCAAAGCCTTCTTTAGAAGCCCGCTTCACTGTGTAAGAGAATCCACTTCTCAAAGAAGTGATAATCATCGAAAGTTGAAGTATAAAAATCTTTCTAAAAAAAGAGAGAAGACTTCTCCAATACAAGGCACAATCTACTAGAGCAGAATAATATTTCCTCAAAATGGAAGAATTATTCTCCAAAGTAAGAGAACAAGTCTTCTCAAAATGGAAGAATTATTCTCAAATTAAGAGTACAAGTCTTCTCAAAATAGAAGAATTGTTCTCCAAAGTGAGAGTACAAGTCTTCTCAAAATGGAGAAGATTGCAATAAGCCGTGGTATGGGGGCAATATAATATAGCTACATTAATAAAAGCAACGCTCAAGCAACATACCACGAGTTCACTGCAATATCAAACAAAGAAAATAAAGAAACTTGTTTGAAAATAAGGAATAAATGCATTCACAAATATAGTCAAAAGATTGTACAAGTAAAAAAAGTCATTTTATTCCATACTATAAAAGATTGTATACATGTACAGGTTTCAAAAAGTGGGGGTCGGTACCCGCACAATCTCCGGTCAATACAAGTCTTTAAATACAAGCAAAAAACCAGAACAAGAAGGACAAAACCAGACCCATTACTTCTTCTTCCCGCCGCCTTTAGAGCCCTCGCCCGGCCTAATGGTTAACTTCTTAAGTCAACTTGAACGAGTCGAGGAAAGAGGAGAAAGAGATGCAATTGGGTCCTCTTCTGCTTTCTCATCACCAGGAGAAGTGTCCTTCCTTTTCTTCTAAACTCCACACTTTCCCCTCTTTTTTGAAGAAGATTCGCTGCCCAGAGTGATAAGATCAATCAGCTTCGTATCATCGGCAGTAAATTCCTCCGGGGTCTTCTCGCCTTCCACAAGTTCTTCAGCTTTGTGCTCTTGTGAAGCGACCGGATCATATAAGCCTTAAAGAGCTCCTATTTGTTCTTCTTGTGACCCCGGTTGAGAAGCAGGAGAAGGAGTAACTTGAAGAGATGGAGGTGCAACTGCTGGAAGAGGGGAAGCCTGTACAACACTTGTTGTTTTCACTACAGAAGAAGAAGAATTAAACATCACTATTTCTCGCAAAGAGAGGAGATAGTGGCATGTCGAGGTTTAAGTAATAAGAAAGAAGTTCATCGAGCCTATGTGAAGCAAACAAGTAGTCCACTTGAGTTGGATCAGTGTTGAAGTTACCTGGAGAAGTTGGCTTTATCACGTCAATTTCAAAATCGTGGGCTTCGGTGTCTCCTTGGGCCTCGTCTTCGGCATGAGCAGTTGTAATTTCGGTTTCGGCTTTGGTCGGAGATGGTGAATGGGAACTAGAGCCAATAATATCGACGTTAACCGAAGCCGAAGGACGAGTTGGGTCGGTCAAAGGTGCCTTCCCTGAATGCTCTCCTCCCACCGCTTCGACTTGTTCCTTTGCGAGTTGTTCTTGCCCTCTGGCAAGGGCGGCTCGACCCTCATGATCCAAAAAATAAGCCTCAAGACCGTACTCAGCGTAGCCGGCACCTTTAAGCATTTCAACTGCTGCCTCCCATACTTCAGCTAGGGTAATTTCATACTATGGACCCAAAAATGAAAGACTGCCACGTCCCAAGACGCTGTGAATGTAAAACTCGAATAAAGTGGAACTGACGTTGGCCTTAGTCACCTCATGAGATTGTTCACCTGCTGCTTTTCCAGCAATGTCCTCGTCACGCTCCCTTTCAAATTTAGAAAGCTGAGCCTTTAACATTGCAATCTTCAAATCTTGGGAGCTAGTCTTTTCCCGCAGCTGAGGAACATCATTGCGGTAGTTTTCCATGATTCTTTGTTGCACCTCAAGTTTAGCCTCAGCATCTCATTGACTAGCGTGGGCATCTCTTACTTGCTTTTGAAGAACCTCTTCCTTTTGAGTATAAGAAGTGGAAGAGGTGACAAGATCATCTTTAAGCTTCTTAACATCAGTCTAAAGCTTCTCATTATAAGCGGTGATGCTCTTCATCTCCATATCATGCTGATCAAGAACTTTTTGCCACTCGGAATTATCGCTTTTCATGGTCAGCATAGCCTCGAGATTTAAACGGTTTACTCTTTGAAGCTCATCAACTAGTTTTTTCCAGCCGGACATTCTTTCAATATCAAGCTTGACAGCATCAAGATTTCTCAACATGGCCTGTTTGTCAATGGAAACCAAGTCCAGATCAAAGCGTACCCCTTTCAACACCAGTGTGGAAATCGGCTTCGGAGGGCAGGCGGAGGCTTCACAACATGATAAGGAGGCCTATTAATGATTGTTTGAATCTCAGCTCTTTTGAGGGCAGGGGAGCTAGAAGGGATGTCTAGAGAGATAGAGGCAGTAGGCACTTTAGAAATTTAAGATGAAGATTTTTCGCTAAGCTTGGCTCGCTTGCTTGAATCTTCAGCTTCATGACTCTTCCCTTTATCGTCATGAGACTTTCTCTTATAGGAGTCATCATCCCTCTGGTAAGAGTCATGTCGGTCATCTCTTCTTCCATAATGCTCCTCATAAGCCTGCCTTTCACGATCTTTCCTAGCTGCTCTTTCTTCATCGGTCTCCCTAGGGGCAAGAAGGTAGCGCCTGGGGTCATAAGAATCCCGCCTCCCATAGCGCTGAAAGTCATCATAATATGAGCCGCTGCATCCCATGGGAGAACCTGAATGTGAAAAAGAGACAAAGTTTAGATATCTTCGAAATAAAGAAGCTAAGTGCGCATAATTGCCAAAAATCCTAAGTTTGTATGGCGTGTAAACTACGCGCGTCAAGCTATAAACAATCTTTTAGGCTTAGGAGTGATGTCAGCTTTTGCAGCAAGGGTCAACTCTTGGGTTGATGGAGTTGATCGCAAAATGGATGTCACCTCGATTGTTGGAGAAACAAGCTTAGAGGTGATGGTGTTATCTTTAAAGAGCTCTTGGGAAGTCACCATAAGATCTCTCAATCCCCCAAAGACATCATCACCATCGCGCCCAACGGAATGGGGCATATCAGCAGTGCCCTCTTCAGCACGCTTTGCACTCTTTGTAACGGAACTTTCTTTCTCAGCTCCCTCATCAGCTTCTCCAGTAGCCTTCCCAGAACATTGAGCAAGTTCCTCTTCTTCAATAGCTGGGGGAAGTTCAGATTTGCCAGATAATCCCGCACCGTCAATGGAACTGGAGCATTTCACTAATGAAGCCTCTACAATAGGTTCCTTCGGTGCAGATTCCTTTACGGAGGGCTGGGGCATCTGACGCTTCTGCTTGAGAACTAGGGGCATCACGGGGCTGATGGATCGAGAAGAGTGCAAAAGTCTGAATTGGTGCAATAAATCGCCCTTAAGTAGGAACTTAATACTTCTCTCATCAACAGCTACGACATTAAATCTTTCGAAAGTTCGTTTATGGCTAGAATCTTTAGAGGGATGAGGAAGTGCTGCAAAAGTAAAGAGTGAAGTTATCACTTGACGACTTGATTTTGAAAGGCTTAGGAATGAAGTGAACGGAGATAAGTAGTCTTACATCCTTCTCTCCAGATACCGTAGAATCCCGTGGGGCAGCAGACAAAGAAGAACTGATTTAAAAATCCGTGAGCACTCTCGGTGTGATGACCCGGAAATTTTAACGAATTAAATTGAAATAATTAATCGATTTTAAAATATATAAAAGTTAATTCTAACTTGAATCCAAGATATCAATATTTACTTGATAATTAAATCATTGAATCGAATAGTTTAAATATTGAATTTAATAATTGAAATTGGGTAAATTATTCAATCTGAGATTCTAAGCCTGTTTAAAATAATTTGAAGGCTTATAAAATCTATAATGATGATACTGAAGATAATAGAATAGTTGAAATTTAAATTTAAAGGTAATTTGTTCAATTTTAATAATATATCGTTTATATTGGAATTTAAAAATAGCCTTCCGAGGCACAGTCTCGGAATTTGACAAACCAGTTACATTGGATCCGTAATAGTTAGTTATTATCGGATTTCAATTTTCGTAGCAATCGGAGTTGTCGTTTCACCCTGGCAGCTCAAAACGCTTAGAACTATTTTAATCGATTTAATTTTAAATTGATCGGTTCCTTCTATAACTCGTGTATATGAACGAATTGGCTTCCGAAACACGTTCCATTGTGTTCGGAACGCGGGTGAAACCCTCGAATCGCCTCGCGGCATTCCTTAAGTGGAGTTCGAAAATTTAAGTAGCAATCGATAAAGCATTTTGAAGTTTTATATAAGTTAATGAAAAAAATTAATTAAATTAGCAAGATATTTTCCTTTACAATGTCGTGTTCAAGAAGCTTTCCATCTCCTTTATTTTTATTCCCGTCCCCCCTTGATTCTTTGAGCAGATAGAAATCTAAAAAAAATAAAAACAATAAAAGAAAAAGGCGAACGACTTTCGTTCGAGGAAAAAAACAAACAAATCATGGCCGAAGCTGGCCTCTAACAAAATTCAAAATCTCATCCGAGATGAAGGGGGAATCATGGACAAAGGGGGGGAAATCGCGCGTGCATGGATTGTTTGAGGCCGCGTTCGAGGAGGCAAATCAGGTTCGACTCAATGCGTTTGGGTTAGGGCTCGCGACTCTAGGGTTTCGAACGAGGGGTTTCGGCGTGTTTTGTCGCTTTGGGCGCTGCCGCGATTAAAGGAGGATGTCGCGGTGGTGGAGATCAATTGGAGCTAGGGTTTCGTGGTGTAGCGGCTCGGCATGGATCGTGGGCTTGGGTCCGGGGTGGTGGCTAGCGGTTGCTCGCGTGAGGCTGGAATTTGGTCTCTGAGGTATACGTTTTGTTAATTATCTTGATTGATTTAGTGGAAGCTTACATACAGGTTGAGGAAATAATTAAATTGATGTTCACATGCATATTTGAAGGGGATAGGGAAATTATAAATTAAGAGTAAAAAGGCAGGTATATGTATACATAGTTATCGTAATAATGTGTGTGTGTGTGTCTATATATATATATATATATATATATATATATATATATATATATGAAATTATATAGTGGACACAGAAGATTATTGTGGGAAATAACAATATATAAATATGTTTATGTAAAGTTAGATTTGTTTCACCCATATAGTTTATTTTGGAAATAAAATCAAGTATACATATGCACATTTTTTTTTTTTTTATTTTTACTAACCCATTTTATAATAAGATATTTTGGATGATTAATTTATTTTATTAACCTATTTAACTATTTTTACAGAAGGATTGTAATAAGGGAAGCAGTTAAAATAAATCATTGTTAAGTAATTTATTAAATGGGAAATGGTCCGGTTATTTCAAGTATTAACAAATCCATATAATGCTTATACAAGGGCGAAGATCGTGAAGAGAACAAGTCAGGATTTAATGGAATTGCAAATAAAAGCAAAGGTGAGTAAATCTCACTCTGCTGGAGTTTTATTTAAATTTAAGTAGTTAAATTTAAATATTTGGTTGAGTGGTTGAATTTATTTGGTATGCACTGTGAATTGATGATTTGTAGATTGTGGTTTTTAGTTGATTCTCGAGTTGACTTTAGTTTGACTTGAAGTGTTTGGGTTTTAAATGGTTTTAAACTTAAATCGTAAATAAGAAAAATGGTTCAGATTAAAATCAATAAAGGTTTACTGAATATCGATTCATTAAATAAATAGGATTATTTAAGGAATAATTAATTGATTAAATTAATTTATGATTTGGGTTAATTAATTGGGTTTAAAACAATTAGAATGATCATTGGGTAATATGATAAATAATTATTTAATGAAGTTACTTTGTGTATCTAATCAAGAGATAAATTAAGATAATTAATTAAGGAGTAATTAATTTATTAATGAAATAAACAAAGGATAGTTAATTGCAGATTGAGATTGATCGAGAATGATTAATATTGGGATTGAATTAAACTAACTAATTTAGATTAGAACAAATCAAAACATAATGGGAAATCATTAATTTATATAATCAACGATGTAATTAGAGATTGATTAATTAAGATAAATTAATCATAAGTGACTCATGAGAAACTAATTAATGTAAGTAATTAAGAATTTGTGTAATTGATTATGGTTAATTAATTTGTGAAGTAATTAAAGATTACTCATTGATTTAGTTAAGGATACTAAATTTCATAAAATTAAATAAAGGTAATTACTTGAAGGTAATTGAAAATAATTAACCCATGGTAATTAATTAAGATGAATTATGAAGGAATGGTTGATTAATTGATTTGAAACTAATTAATGTTAAATAAAGGGATCCAAGTGATTGAGGATTGAAATTCAATTGGAATCAATTGAAATAATTCAGGAGTTATAAAATTTGCTTATGAATGATTGATTGGTATTGGATGCTTTGAATGAGTTGATACCTCTAATATGAAATGTTGTGATTCTCATTTGGATAACTTGAGAAATTATGGTATGAGTATCGAAGAGGCCGGGATCGGGTATTGAGAAATACCCGAAACCACTTCGAATTTATATAAATTGATTTGTGAAATCAATACGATGAAATGAAACGATTTAAGTGAATTGGATTATTTTATCTAAGTTTGGTACATAGAAAATTATATGTGAAATAAGTGATGTATAAAGCAAATTGTGAATTAGTTAAATTGATAAAAGTTACCCGGGTTTATGTAACGTCCCGGAAATTTTTCGACTTTCGAAAATTCAACATCGATACTCACTTTATCGACTGCCGAGAAATCGAAGGCCGGAAACCCGAAATGTTATGGTTTAAGAAAAAGAAAGACAAAGAAAAAGAGAGAAAAAGATAGAAAGTAGAGAGGAAAGAAAACAAAAAATAGAACGGAATAGAAAACAACAGAACAACAGAACAATATCAGAATCTCACAATTCGCAGCGGAACAACATACAGTAAATAAATGAATAATCTTTAAACAAAGAACTATATCAGTTATTACATTACATCACATCATATTATCATTACATCAGAGTGTACAACAACAAACAACATCAACAGTGCAGCGGAAAAAGAAATACTATATACTAGTAATACGCCATGCCATCCATACTTGTTTGATACTTACTGCATATTTAGATTTAATTATATATATATATATATATATATATATATATCTGTGTAAGTGCTGTTTTGATTCATTTAAATACTTACTTTCTTGTTTTACTTTGGTTACTTTGTATTCACTTTATATTTTATATGTGCTTAGATTTTCATTTGTATGTAAATTTTCTTTTATTTGTTTACTTGATATTTTGTAATTTATCTTATAATTATATTTCAAACTTAAGTATTAAATTTATAACACATATTTTATCCTATACACGTATATTCTATATTGATAAGTAGTTTTATTTTATTTATACTTTAAACATTTTATTTAAAATTCAATTCAACTGAATATATTCATTTTTGAGTTTCAAATCAAATTCAAAAACAAATAAGTAAATACATCTTATTAAATTTGAAAAAATTCAACCAAATCAATAATTTAATCTAAAATTCAATTAAATTATAAATTTAAATGCGTCTTTAAAACTGGGATCGTTACAGTTTATTTAAGTTGTTTGCTTTGGTATTCCATGTTAGTTGGGTTTACTCACGCTGGTTTCCAGCCTGACCCGGGTGTTACTTTGGTGTAATGCTTATGTGGACACAGAAGATTATTTTGGGAAATAACAATATATAAATATGTTTATTTAAAGTTAGATTTGTTTTACCCATATAGTTTATTTTGGAAATAAAATCAAGTGCACATATGCACATTTTTATTTTTTTTATTTTTACAAACCCATTTTATAATAAGGTATTTTGGATGATTAATTTATTTTATTAACCTATTTAACTATTTTTACGGAAGGATTGTAATAAGGGAAGCGGTTAAAATAAATCATTGTTAAGTAATTTATTAAATGGGAACTAATCCGACTATTTCAATTATTAATAAATCCATATAATGCTTATACAAGGGCGAAAATCGTGAAGAGAACAAGTCAGGATTGGATGGAATTGCGAATAAAAGCAAAGTTGAGTAAATCTCACTCTGTAGGAGTTTTATTTAAATTTAAGTAGTTAAATTTAAATATTTGATTGAGTGGTTGAATTTATTTGATGTGCACTGTGAATTGATGATCTGTTGATTGTGGTGTTTGGTTGATTCTCGAGTTAATTGTTATTTGACTCGAAGTGTTTGGGTTTTAAATGGTTCTAAACTTAAATTATAAATAAGAAAAAGGGTTCATTTTAAAATCAATAAAAATTTAATGAATAGCGATTCATTAAATAAATAGGCTTATTTAAGGAATAATTAATTGATTAAATTAATTTATGATTTGGGTTAACTAATTGGGTTTAGAACAATTAGAATGATCATTGGGTAGTTTGATAAATAATTATTTAATGAAGTTACTTTGTGTATCTAATCGAGAGATAAATTAGAATAATTAATTCAGGAGCAATTAATTTATTAACGAAGTAAACAAAGGATAGTTAATTACAGATTGAGATTGATCGAGAATGATTAATATTGGGATTAATTTAAAGTAACTAATTTAGATTAGAACAAATCAAAACATAATGGGAAATCATTAATTTATATAGTCAACGATGTAATTAAAGATTGATTAATTAAGATAAATTAATCATAAGTGACTCATGAGAAACTAATTAATGTAAGTAATTAAGAATTAGTTTAATTATTATGGTTAATTAATTTGTGAAGTAATTAAAGATTACTTATTGATTTAGTTAAGGATACTTAATATCATAAAATTAAATAAAGATAATTACTTGAAGGTAATTGAAAATAATTAATCCATGGTAATTAATTAAGATGAATTATGAAGGAATGGTTGATTAATTAATTTGAAACTAATTAATGTTAAATGAAGGGATCCAAGTGATTGAGGATTGAAATTCAATTAGAATCAATTGAAATAATTTGGGAGCTGTAAAATTTGCTTATGAATGATTGATTGGTATTGGATGCTTTGAATGAGTTGATACCTCCAAATGAAGTTTTGTGATTTCATTTGGATAACTTGAGAAATGATGGTATGAGTCTCAAGAGTCCAGGATCGGGTATTGAGAAATAACCGAAACCACTTCGAATTTATATAAATTGATTTGTGAAATCAATACGATGAAATGAAACGATTTAAGTGAATTGGATTATTTTATCTAAGTTTGGTACTTAGAAAATTATATGTGAAATAAGTTATGTCTAAAGCAAATTGTGAAATGGTTAAATTGATAAAAGTTACCCGGGTTTATTTAATTGTTTGCTTTGGTATTCCATGTTAGTTGGGTTTACTCACGCTGGTTTCCAGCCTGACCCGGGTGTTACTTTGGTGTAATGCTCGGGTCAGACCGAGTATTACAGATTTTCAGGTAGACGTTCTGAAGCTCAAGAGGCGAGCTGGATGGCAAGAACGCGTAGAATATTTCCACTGTAATTATATTATAGTAATTTTGTGATAAATTGATTGTATATGACCAGAATTTTAATATATGTGAAACTCTGATGTATTGAAATGTAATCGACAGATATATTATTCTTTTGTAAGCTATTATTATTTATTATTATATTTTATCCGCCGCGAATGTAAGATGTTTGGTGTTTCTGTTCTTCTTCTTCTATCTCTTTCTTCTTTTCCATAACTATCTGGAATTTTCGGGTTCGAAAATTTCGGGTCGTTGCATTAGGTATCAGAGCTGAAAGGTTAAGCGAGAACCTTGGCTCTGGTGGGGATTACTCATTTAATAGAGTCTGTAGTACACTAGAATGAGTTGAGAATATATATATATAAGAGCGCGTACTTGTTATTTTCTTATATAAATTTTTAAAATGATTTTATATAAAATATATTTTGATATATAAAGACATATTTCCTTCTAATAAATATTAAAGCGATTGGTTGTTAAATTTATTGAAATTAAATTAAGAAGTAATATAATACAACCAAATTGATGTCTTGAATTGTAATTAAGTTTAGTAGAAATAGAAATACAACCAAATTAAAATTTAATGGATTGAGATTAAAATTCTAAACCGGGCCCCAGAATTTGAAAATTTTGTTTCAAAGTAATGAAAAATAATAAATAAGTATTATTTGGATAACTGGGACTTGTTACAAACAATGGGTTGTTTGAAAATTGATTTGAATTTAAACCAAAGGAGGTTTAAAATTTTAAAATATGTTTGGGAGGGCCAAGAAATAAATATGTATATATGTATGGATATACATGATATTAAAGATAATTTAGAATAAACTCTTAGAGATTGAGTTTTGATTTTTCCCTGAAATGTGATATAAAAACCGAAAGTGATATAAGTTTTGAACTTATGAAAGGGAAAGAATTTTGAAGTTTGAAGTGGGAATCCAATTTGAGAATGAGGTTGACTGGATTAAGTAAATTGAATTTAACTTGGGAGAAGTTAAATAAGTATGAATGAACAACTTGAATTGGAGATTTTAAGATGAAATTGGGATTTAACATGGAAAGTTAAATGGTTGATTTGAATTAGGAATTTGTGTGATCTCAAAACGGGTTTGAGATTTGAAAATTGGAAATGGATGGACATTTTAAAATAAATTGGATGATATCATCCTATTGTTAATAAAAATATTTAAATTGAGAATGGTATTGTATTGTATAAATAAAATAAATTGGAATAATTAAATTGTAGATTAAATTTGTTTAATAACCGGCTTCAAACTGGAAGATAAAATCTGTTAATAAATTAAAATTTTAAAACAAAATTGTATTGAACTCTTATTTGAAACTTGAAATATATAAGTTGAGATAATTTAAAATGGAATTTTGAGAATTTAACTCGAATTTCTATAATTCGAGATAGTTTAAATTCAAGGTTGATTTGAATTAGTTCAAAACTGAATTTGGTTTGAAGTAATTGGATTGGTGATTGAAGATGTATAAGTTTAAAAATTTTAATGGGAAAATTAATTGGATTAAATTGAAGTGATTTGAATTTGAAATGGATTCAATTGATAATAATTCAAATTCATTGGAATAATTTGAAATTTAATTGAAGTCGAACAGGATTAAAATCAAATGGAATTTGATTTAAATTGGGAAGGGAATCAAGGTTGATTCAACTTGAATTGGGTTAAATAAATTTTAATAGAAATTGAAGTTATTCAAGTTAGAATTGAGTCAATTAAATGGAAGTGGAAATTTAAGTTGAAGTGTTGGGGAAGTGAACAGTTTGACCCTCGACTATTTTCAATATAAATTGTTTTGATATAAACTTATTTTTCTAAGCCATTAAATATATACAATGTTTCTTTCTTAAAGTCAAATAATTTTTTACTTGTTTTACAATTATTTTTGGAGCTATTTAACCATTTTTCAACTATTTTCTAAACAAATTACTATTTTTTTTCAACTATTTCACGAACTAATTTCTATTTACAACTATTTGGCAATTATTTAAAAATTTCTGAAACTATTTAACTATTTTCAATTATTTTACAATTAGTTAACTATTTTATAGCTATTTTGCAAATTAATAATTATTTTTCAACTACTTATCTATTTTTAAAATTTTCAAGCTATTTTCTATATATAAACTGGTCGGAGTTCAAACTGTTATGGATTTAATACCCAATTGAGATAAGAATTGAAGTGATAATTCCGTGGAATTGAAGCGATTGTAAATAAGTGAATGGAAATTAAAGGAAATGTGAATAGAAAGGAAATTGATTTGGCGAATAATCAATGGAGTTAAATACATAGGATATACGTATATTATTCTATTCGCATAGTGGTTTGATCCAGATTCGAGCACATAATTTCGAGATAGTTTATCAATCCGAGTTGGGATTTTTCACACGATTTTCGACGGCGAACGTAGATATGGATTGTTGATTGGTTCTGGATGTTCTCTATCATAGTTATAGCTATGCAAGGAGAATGACGGGTTCTGATCAAGAAACTAGATCTGTGTCCTCACTAGGAAGTCGGGTGGATGATACTAGTTCGAAAGTGAAATTGCGTGATCGAGTAAGCAATCAGATTGGTATAGCGTATGGATGATAAGTGTACATCGTACGGATTTGAATGGAATTGATATTGGAAAGAGAAATCAAATTTGAATATTTGTTTTGAATAAACAAAGTTATATATCTTTGTTATATAAGATAAATCTTCCCTTGTTGAATCTTTTGACGGAAGAAAAGTGTTTTTGAAAATGTTTGAAGTATAAAAAGGAGTTTTATACAAGATTGAAATGATCCAAAGTTTTAAATTTATATATATATCTGTGTATATATATACATAAAGGATCTTATGAGGATTTTAGAAAAAGTTTTGGAAACCTTTGGATTTGGAAAGGCTTTTGATTTTTGGGTAAAATCAATATTAAAAATTTAGAGAGCCTAGTTTGAGAATTTATCGATTTTGTGTAAAGGAGCCTTGTATGAGACCATACTAGGTGTATGATTTGAAAGATACAATATGTATAGTATAAAATGTTTTGACGGTGGCTCTGGGGAAAAAGGCGCTCCTTTGGAATGAACTTCTCAGGAGTACCACTAGGTGGTGCTGTCTTGAGCCCCAAGTGGGGTTCTAAAGTTGATCCTGTAAGGAGTCCAGACAAAACTAGTTCCTGGGGATTATGAGTAGAGTATACCACAGCGAAAGTCGCGTGTGCCGTTGAGAGCCAACAGTTACATGGACTTTTGCTGTGACGACAACGTAACCTAGGATGTAGCTGCGACATATGGTATAACATAGCGAAAGTCGTGTGTGCCGCTGAGAGCCAACAGTTTGCGTTTGATTTTATATCGGCAGACTGCGACCTATGTAGCAGTGGAGAGGTTTCATTTTGACAGCGAAAATCAGAGGCCGCGGAGAGCCTGCAGTTACATGGACTTTTGCTGTGACGGCAACATAACCGTGGATGTAACTGTGATCTGTTGTGTGGGATCCATGGCGTAATCGAGAGGCTGCGGAGAGCCTGCAGTTGCATGGACTTTTGCAGCGACGGCAACGTAACCCTGGAATGTAACTGCGACCATGGATGGGGGTGATGATTTCTTGAGCATTCTCACAAAAGATATTTCCTCTATTTTCAAAAACCGTTTTCAATAGTTTCAATAAAATTATTTTCCAAGTATTTTCACTGGGTGTTGAAAACGGTTTTACCAAGTACTTATAGATTTTCAGTCCTACGCCTGATCAACGTATTACTGAATTTCATTGAGAACAAGGATGGAATGGCTGAGACATCGAATTATAAGAAGTATTTTTTTAAAGAGTTATTTTATTAAGTATGATGTGAATTTAAAAGCATTTCTAAAATTTTTAAATAAAGATGTTGGAATTTTAGAAAATAAAGGAAATCCAAACTGGAATTTTATCAAAGTGAATTTGTAATTAAAATCGAACATTGATTTAGAAGTTGAAAGTAAGCTAATTGGCTAAATAATTATTTAGTTGAGTATATTAATAAAATTTAACTTGGTTAAAAAGATGGATTGTAGGTTGATAATGGGTTTGGGGATGAATTTGAATTTCATATAGAATTCAACTTAGATTTAATAATGAATTAAATAAGAAGATATGTTGTAAAATGAGAATAAATAGAGTTGGATTGAAAATGTGATTGATTGAATTACAAATAAAATTCAAGTGTGATTTGAATATAAATTAGTTATAATGGAAGTGATGTTGAGTGAAATGAAAATGGATTATAATAAACATGGTTTGAGTTGCAAAATAAAATCCATGTGAATAGAAATAAATTGAGAATGGCCTTGTATTAGTAAAATGAATTCGATAACGAATTAAGTAAGCAAATTAAAATTTTAAAATGGGTTAATTGAGTTAAATGATAAATGGATGGAGTCTGATTGAATAAAAAACTAAATCAAAGCTGTGATTGAAATTGGATTATTAGACTGGACTTAACTTCGATGGCATATTTATTTGAAGTATAAATGAGATAAGTATGTGGTTGGATATTATTTTGATAAATTGAGAAGATGAATTAAAATTAAAATTAAAATGGATGGGCTTACTGAATTTAATGGAAGTTGATTAAATGAGAATCAAATAGAAGTAAACTTAAGTTGATGTTGGAATAAATTAAAGTAAATTCACTTAAGTTTAAAATTTATGGAAGCTTGTCTTCGAATAAGAGTGGAAACTCATTAAATAAAAGCTTGGATTAAATTAATTTGGGAATGGCTCGAAGTATACAAGAATGGAATGTGTCGAGCTATTGAAATTGACTAGTAGTTATAAATTAAATAAACAATCTATTAAGCGAATATTGATGAATTTGTATAGAACCAATCACCGTATGGCGTAAATAAAGGTAATTAAATTTCTGTGAGTTGATAGAGATTAAATAAATTGGTTTAGAATTAATTGAATTGAATATGAGCTTGTTTGGATTAAAAATCAATGGAATGGAAGAAACTGAGTTGCAGACCATTGAAATTGAATGAAATGGTTTATAAATTGGTTGAAAGCAATTGAATTAGGTTTGAAAACATATAAATTGCTGGTGGAAGTTATTTTGAATGCATTTCTTTTAGAATTGAAGTGTTATAGTTGTTTAAGTAAGAGAAATGTTATAAACTTCATATATATAGTGCTTGTTTAAATTGAGTAAGTACAGGTACCTGAAGGCCGTTTGGCTAGATTTGGATTGCACTAATTGCTAAAATAAATAAGCTGCTTGCTTAAAATGCTAAATAAGGTACGCTTACGCAACAAAAATAGGAAATATGAACTGTTTTTGCTTTTTCCGACCGGGTGAGTCGATGTATATATATTTATATTTCTTGTCAAATTGCAAAAGCTCCTCCGTACAGAGGAGACTCTGCCAAAAATTTTCCAAAATATTGGGAGTTTGAAAAATTTTGAAAATTTTTGAGAATTTTTTTTAAGCAATTAAACAATTTCAAATTGAAAATTAAAGTAAATTAGTATATGAAACTAATATGAATCAGATATACTTGAAAGGTAAAATTCAATATTCAAAATTTAAAGTAAATTGAATTCGTATGAAGTGGGGAAAAACTAGTTTGAAAAGTAATTGATATGGAAAACTTCTGTAAGGAAAAGTATGTAAAGATTTGAAAGGGCTATGATTGGATATTATTGTCAAGTAAGATATGCAGGTATTAAAGGGAAGGAAAAATTGATTTGATTCGAAAAGATAAATTGTATTTCCCAACAAAAAGGTATGTATTTAATTTCTGTATAAAATTGGATTAGGTTTTTGATCTAGCCACTTGGCTTTTGTTTTATTTTGGAAATTTGGGATCCCATAGAGGCCTTTTGTAGTTGTACCGAGCTAGCCGCGTAAAGGAGACGCTGGCAAAAAATTTCGAAAATTTAGAAAGTTAAAAAAATTTTGAGAAAATTTTTTATAATTCAAAATTTGATTTAAAATTGAAATGTAGATAATTGAGCAAAGGGATATTATTTGAAACTATGAGGGTTTTGAGAACTTGGTTGATGTAATAAAAGGTTTTTAATAAAAGATAGTTGGTAGGATGTTGAATAGTGAGTTTGGGAAAGAGGTAAATGGGTATTGGTCCATTCTCCCTAACTAGTAATTTCGGGGACGAAATTCTTTTAAGGGGGAGGAATGTGACGACCCGGAAATTTTAACGAATAAAATTGAAATAATTAATCGATTTTAAAATATTTAAAAGTTAATTTTAACTTGGATTCAAGATATCAATATTTACTTGATAATTAAATCATTGAACTGTATAGTTTAAATATTGAATTTAATAATCGAAATTGGGTAAATTGTTGAATCTTAGATTCTAAGCCTGTTTAAAATAATTTAAAGGCTTATAAAATCTATAATGATGATACTGAAGATAATAGAATAGTTGAAATTTAAATTTAAAGGTAATTTGTTCTTTAATAATATATCGTTTAAATTGGAATTTAAAAATAGCCTTCCGAGGCACAGTCTCGGAATTTGACGAAACCCGTTCCATTGGATCCGTAATAGTTAGTTATTATCGGATTTTAATTTTTGTACCAATCGGAGTTGTCATTTCACCCTGGCAGCTCAAATCGCTTAGAACTATTTTAATCGATTTAATTTTAAATTGATCGGTTCCTTCTATAACTCGTGTATATGAACGAAGTAGCTTCCAAAACACGTTCCATTGTGTTCGGAACGCGGGTAAAACCCTGGAATCACCTCACGGCATTCCTTAAGAGGAGTTCGATAATTTAAGTAGCAATCGATAAAGCATTTTGAAGTTTTATATAAGTTAATGAAAAAAAATTAATTAAATTAGCAAGATATTTTCCTTTACAATGTCGTGTTCAAGAAACTTTCCATCTCCTTTATTTTTACCCCGGTCCCCCCTTGATTCTTTGAGCAGATCGAAATCTAAAAACAATAAAAACGATAAAAGAAAAAGGCGAACGACTTTCGTTCGAGGAAAAAAAAAACAAATCATGGCCGAAGCCGGCCTCTAACAAAATTCAAAATCTCGTTTGAGATGAAGGAGGAATCAAGGCCGAAGGGGGGGTGGAATTGCGCGTGCTTGGATTATTTGAGGCCGCGTTCGAGGAGGCAAATCAGGTTCGACTCAAAGCGTTTGGGTTAGGGCTCGCGACTCTAGGTTTTGAACGAGGGGTTTCGGCGTGTCTTGTTGCTTTAGGTGCTGCCGTGATTGAAGGAGGATGTCGCGGTGGTGGAGATCGATTGGAGCTAGGGTTTCGTGGTGTAGCGGCTCGGCATGGATCGTGGGCTTAGGTCCGGGGTGGTGGCTAGCGGTTGCTCGCGCGAGGCTGGAATTTGGTCTCTGAGGTATACGATTTGTTAATTATCTTGATTGATTTAGTGGAATCTTACGTACAGGTTGAGGAAATAATTAAATTGATGTTCACATGCATATTTAAATGGGATAGGGAAATTATAAGTTAACAGTAAAAAGGTAGGTATATGTATACATAGTTATATTAATAATGTGTGTGTGTTTATATATATATATATATATATATATATATATATATATGAAATTATATAGTGGACACAGAAGATTATTTTGGGAAATAACAGTATATAAATATGTTTATGTAAAGTTAGATTTGTTTTACCCATATAGTTTATTTTGGAAATAAAATCAAGTACACATATGCACATTTTTATTTTTTATATTTTTACAAACCCATTTTATAATAAGATATTTTGGATGATTAATTTATTTTATTAACCTATTTAACTATTTTTACGGAAGGATTGTAATAAGGGAAGCAGTTAAAATAAATCGTTGTTAAGTAATTTATTAAATGGGAAATGATCCAACTATTTCAATTATTAACAAATCCATATAACGCTTATACAAGGGGGAAAATCGTGAAGAGAACAAGTCAGGATCGGATGGAATTGCGAATAAAAGCAAAGGTGAGTAAATCTCACTCTGTTGGAGTTTTATTTAAATTTAAGTAGTTAAATTTAAATATTTGATTGAGTGGTTGAATTTATTTGATGTGCACTGTGAATTGATGATCTGTTGATTGTGGTGTTTGGTTGATTCTCGAGTTAATTGTTATTTGACTCGAAGTGTTTGGGTTTTAAATGGTTCTAAACTTAAATTATAAATAAGAAAAATGGTTCATTTTAAAATCAATAAAAATTTAATGAATAGCGATTCATTAAATAAATAGGCTTATTTAAGGAATAATTAATTGATTAAATTAATTTATGATTTGGGTTAACTATTTGGGTTTAGAACAATTAGAATGATCATTGGGTAGTTTGATAAATAATTATTTAATGAAGTTACTTTGTGTATCTAATCGAGAGGTAAATTAGAATAATTAATTCAGGAGTAATTAATTTATTAACGAAGTAAACAAAGGATAGTTAATTACAGATTGAGATTGATCGAGAATGATTAATATTGGGATTAAATTAAAGTAACTAATTTAGATTAGAACAAATCAAAACATAATGGGAAATCATTAATTTATATAATCAACGATGTAATTAAAGATTGATTAATTAAGATAAATTAATCATAAGTGACTCATGAGAAACTAATTAATGTAAGTAATTAAGAATTAGTTTAATTATTATGGTTAATTAATCTGTGAAGTAATTAAAGATTACTTATTGATTTAGTTAAGGATACTTAATATCATAAAATTAAATAAAGGTCTTGAAGGTAATTGAAAATAATTAATCCATGGTAATTAATTAAGATGAATTATGAAGGAATGGTTGATTAATTAATTTGAAACTAATTAATGTTAAATGAAGGGATCCAAGTGATTGAGGATTGAAATTCAATTAGAATCAATTGAAATAATTTGGGAGCTGTAAAATTTGCTTATGAATGATTGATTGGTATTGGATGCTTTGAATGAGTTGATACCTCCAATATGAAGTTTTGTGATTTTCATTTGGATAACTTGAGAAATGATGGTATGAGTCTCGAAGAGGCCAGGATCGGGTATTGAGAAGTAACCGAAACCACTTCGAATTTATATAAATTGATTTGTGAAATCAATACGATGAAATGAAACGATTTAAGTGAATTGGATTATTTTATCTAAGTTTGGTACTTAGAAAATTATATTTGAAATAAGTGATGTCTAAAGCAAATTGTGAAATGGTTAAATTGATAAAAGTTACCCGGGTTTATTTAAATGTTTGCTTTGGTATTCCATGTTAGTTGGGTTTACTCACGCTGGTTTCTAGCCTGACCCGGGTGTTACTTTGGTGTAATGCTCGGGTCAGACCGAGTATTACAGATTTTCAGGTAGGACGTTCTGAAGCTCAAGAGGCGAGCTGGATGGCAAGAACGCGTAGAATATTTCCATTGTAATTATATTATTGTAATTTTGTGATAAATTGATTGTATATGACCAGAATTTGAATATATGTGAAACTCTGATGTATTGAAATGTAATCGACGGATATATTATTCTTTTGTAAGCTATTATTATTTATTATTATATTTTATCCGCTGCGAATGTGAGATGTTTGATGTTTCTGTTCTTCTTCTTCTATCTCTTTCTTCTTTTCCATAACTATGTGGAATTTTCGGATTCAAAAATTTTGGGTCGTTACACTCGGGAAGATCCGTAATCAGTTTACGGTTTCTTGCACTCCTTCCAAGAGTGATGGAAGGGTGATCTTTATTCCTCCCGAATGAACACAAGTAACAGATCTCCTCGAAGCTTGGAAGGCGGTTACGCGTCCTCCCAAACAGTACGCACAACCCCATCAAAATGGCGTAGCCGTTAGGGTGCAACTGGAATGGAGAAATAGTTAATCGAAGGAGGAGCATTCTAAGAAAATTGTTGGAGGGGGGAATAGCACCGTTCAGGAACATATCACGATTGACTACAACGAAGCCAGGAGGCAGCCTATCGGCAGTGTCATTTACCCTTGGAAGCAGAGCATCCGCTTCAGCAATCCCGAGTTGAGTACATAACTGGCTGAAAGCCCGTCGGCTCAATGAAGTTGTAACTCTTTCCGAAGGATTCTCTAAAGGGTCAGCTATTGGGAAGACCTCATCGGCCCGCTCTACTATTTCTTCTTGCATTTGTTGAGAAGCCATTCTACACAAGGAACTTGATATTCAAATACGAAGGTGCACGTTTCCTAAAAGTGTGAAGTGTTGTGCAAAACTAATAAAATCACAAGCAAATATAACTGGAATTAAACTAGTTGGCATTTGTCGATTATAAAGTTTTAGGGCTTGTTATTTTAAGTCCAAGTACAATGTTGATGCAAACAGATCAGCTTTAGTTGATTAATTTAGCTTTGCTTTAATACTTCACTTGAACTGGTTAATTCACAGCATTTCATTCACACAGTTTCATTAAGTTGATTATTCTTATCGACTAATATGTCATTTGATGTGGGCAGTCAATGGCAGTATATTCGCCTTAGTTTTCTGCAAATGTTGTATTTAACAGGTTGTTAGCTTAAAAGTTAAAACATTCTGTGAAAGAGTGCAACAAGTTCAAGCAGTTAATTCTGGCAGTTCATCAGTCATGTTCCTACGAGTTAAAGCAAAGCTACGGGTTAAACTAGGTCACGTGGACTCCTTGAGTCACTCTGCTTTAAGCCATACGCTATTCTAGCAAGTTAAGTCGCAAGCAAGTTAAGTAGCAAGTCAGTTAAGCCGTGCGATTCACATCCAAACCGTTAAGCCTTAGGTCGTTCGAAGCTCCTAAGCCGATCACTTCCTTACTCTCCTTAACCCGCTAACTCCTCTTCATTCAACAACTCGCCTAAACTCGCTAACCCGTTAATTTGTGACCCGATAACCCATTATCATCTCCACAATGAAATCCATCATCTTTCCCCGCCGCCAAATCACCCAAAACCGATTCAGATCACCTTAGATCCATCATAGATCCAATGCACTACTTTGTTCTCGTGAGTTACGTCCAATGACAACTAAAGATCGATCGTAACATGATTCGTGGTGAAATGCGGCACATGAAATTGGATTAAGGTCGAAAAATGGGGGATTCACGATTCAGTGATGGTCGTGGTTGGATAATGATCGGATTAACTTACGTGGTGTGACGGTAAAGATGATCAACGACTGGTTAGCTTGAATTTGCCTTTGAGAGCTTGGAGGTTTGTCAATGGCGGATTAAAGTGTTAGAGCGGGTGAAGAGAAGGAGGAGCAATAAGCGACTTATATACAAGGGCAATGGAACTCGAATCGGCACGAACGACCTAGCTCTCTCATAGGTCGCTCACGACTTAGCGACTCAGGATGGCGTGACTTAAGAGGTATAGAAGCACACGACCTAGCCCCTAGGATTGTACTTCGAGGGGCAAGCGTTGACACCTCTTTTTCACGACTTAGCGACTCAACGACCTAAAAGAATAAGCGACTTAGCTGTCCAAGGAATAAGCGACTTAACTACCTAAAGGCGCAAGCGACCTAGCGACCTAAAGCATAGAATGGTTTAACATGGCACGACTCAACTACTTAAGAAGCCCAAACGACCTAGCAACCTAAAGGCACCTACAACTCAACGGGTTAACGACCTAGCAACTCAACGACGGCAACGACCTAACGAGTTAAGGAAACAGTGACCTAACGAGTTAAGGAAGGAGCGACCTAATGACCTAGCAAGCTTCAGGGTAAAGCCACATGCACACAGCCTCTTCCATTTTCACTTTGGGCTTTGGGTTTGGTTTAGCCCATTAGCCTAAACTATTAACTCTAGCTCAACCCCATCTTCCCTTCATTACTTCACTTTCATTTCCTAACACTCATGCTTCATCAAAAATGGAAAGAGGAATGAGAAATTAAAACTCCAAGCCCTAGATCATTTGCAAATCCAACATCTAACTCCAAATCCAAAGAGAAGCCATTGATTCAAGCTTCTTGTGATTGAGATTGAAGTGTGGTTGATTCTTCCTTTGCTTTCAAGCTTCTTCTTCATTGATTTCATGAAAAGGTGAGATTTTTATCTCACATCTTTGTCTATAACTATCTTTGATTGTTGGGTATGAATTCCTAACACTTATTCATGTGCATTTGCTTTTGGTTTGGATTGAAGTGGTGAAAATTCCAATTTTTAGTGTTTTGGGTTCAAATCTTTAAAAATCCTAACTTTGATTTTTAACACGTTTTTGGTGATGCATCGAGGAGCCAATAGGACCAGGTAGCTGATGGGCGTAATCCCCTAGCGTCCGTGCTCGACCGGTTGCAAATTAAGAGAGTTTTGCACTTCTATCCCCTAGGTCGTTCGGCCTGCACCATTTGAATTGCTCGGCCTGCATATAGGTCGCGCCATGCTTAGGTCGCGCCATGGGATAGGTCGTTCCACCACTTAGGTCGCGCCATGTTGGTTGTGTTCCATAGGTCGCTCGCCTTGCTAATGAGTTGGCATGCACATTTAAGTCACTCGGCCTGCAGTTAGGTCACCCGCCTTAGGTCGCGCCATGCTTTATCTCTCAACCACTTAAGTCGCTCAGCCGTTAGGTCGTTCCTTTACTCACTCGGCCATGTGTTAGGTTGTTCCATTACTTAAGTCGCTCGACGAATGTGTTAAGTCGCTCAGCCATTAAGTCGGCCTGCTTTAGGTCGCTGATCCCTTAGGTCGCTCGGCCTGCACGCATCACTTGGGTCGCTCGGCTTGGTCGCACCACTTAGGTCGCATTACTTAGGTCGCATTACTTAGGTCTCTCGGCTTGCCCCAGTACCTTAGGTCGCTCGGCCTGTTAAGTCGCACAGCTGATGGGTCGCGCCATACCTTGGGTCGCACCTGCATTTAGGTCGCAACCACTTAGGTTGCGCCATGCTATAGGTCACGCCATGTTAAGTTGCTCTATTAAGGCGCATGTTATTTCTTAAGTCGCTGATCTCTTAGGTCGTATGCCGTGGAGTCGCATGTGTTGAGCCGCTGATTTCTTGTGTTGAATTATGTTAAGTCGTAAGTCGTGGCTGTTAAGTCACAAGGGTATTTCCACTTTGATGGATTTGGAATCGAATTCTTTGAACTTTATTCACGTCTTCGAATGTGAACTTTTGTGATTGTTTGTTTTCACAATCATTTTTGTGATTTGTCACTTTAAAAATATGAAGGTTTCAATACTAGCAGTAAATATCAAAACTCTTTCATCAAAACGATTTCAACCCTATTTTACTACAAAGCTTATTTCTTAAACAGTTTTTCAATCTACTAGTATACATAAACCTTTACCTCACTCGTACGAGAAATCTAATTAAATGGCTTAGTAATACAAGTGGTATGAAGCACTTGCTTTTACTTCGTCGGTTAATTCTTGAACTTGTTCGATTGAATCTCTTGTGATAATTTTCGAGTGGAGATCTACAATATGTTCATAAATATTTAAGTTAAGCTAGTGGTTATGGGACATGAGACAAAGCTTATACATTTACTAGCTTACTGTAATTGACGCTTATTGATGATCGTTGATGAATATTTTTGTGGTTTAGACTAGAAAATGTGCGATGTCTCTTTGTCTACGAGGGAGACTAAACCCCGTTTCTGTGGAGCTTCGGCTCAATTTGGTGGTGTAGAGACCCATGGTCATCAGGCCGTTTGGTGGAGCTTCGGCTCAAAATTAATGGTTAGCAACCATGAAATAGCGTTCCATTTTGTGATACACGTGTTGGTGATTTTCATGCTCCCGTTTTGTGATAGACCTCCCCCTTTTTGTGATTTCTGGATTTCCATTGATGATTTCTAGAACTTGTGTTTCACCAATTTTTGTGATTTACATTGATATGTTTTATCAATATTTATGTATCGGTGAATTTGTGTGTATTAACTTTTGTGATTGAAATTGATATAATTGTCAATATTTATGGTTTAGTGAATAGAAATAAAGTGTATGACATTCTTTTTGATCTTTGAGATAATTCTTGTGATATTGATTAATCTCTTGTTCATTTTCAGTTACACACTTATCACAATATGGTTTTATGGTTATCATACGTTTTTGTCATATCTCTAATTCTATATCATTTCATCTGATATTTATAGCTAGACTGATCCGTTTATTATTTTCTTATTAAATAATACTCGGGTCAGACCGAGATATTACAGGTGCTTCTGCTTGACTTCACATCTTGGTTCATCACCCTGACTTTTGGCTAACCACTTAGATTAGTAGTTTTTGTTGTATACATTTGAGATATAGACTCACCGATGTATCCATATTCTTTTGTCTAGCACTTATAGCCATTCTTTTGTGATATTGTGGATCTTGTCTGACCACTACTTTGATGAACACTTTTATGTGTTATATATTCATATCTATTTCCGCCTTTGTGATATGGATGTCTGTGACTGATTTGTGTTATGTTTGTTTCTATATTTGTTTCCGAAGAATATATATAGCCACTGTGTAGTAGCTTTGAGTTTGTATCGGTATGTCGGATTTGCTCCTGAAACAAAATGCATGTTGTACTATCTGACATATTGGTGCTCGCACAAAGCAATTACACGGATGGTCGCTCCTCAATAGCCTTATTCTCCGCGCTAGTTGACGGCATTACACCGTAGTGTCCTTGGCTAGAGTGGGTATAGAGGTGGGGCGTCACAGCTTGGTATCAAAGCAAAACTTCGGAACAATGTAGAATAATCTAGCAAGGATCATCATCCTAAGTCCTTCTTAGGAGTCGTGCTTTAGGATTTAATTCGAGTCTTCGTGCTGATTCATCCTATTTTCTTTATGATTCCTTGTTTTATCTATCATGATTCCTTGATATTCATTTGGTGAATAACCTATTCCTTCTTCTTTCTTTCTTTCTAAAGGAAGAGAAATGGTTAGACCTGGCCGTCCCAGCGCCGGTCAATCTAGAGCTACTCCCCAAGATGGAGTATTTATGTCTGCCCAGCAGCTTCTTGATCTAGTAAGGAATGCTCAAGCAGCCAGATCTAATCCGGAGTCTACTCACCCTAAGTCTGGATTTGCACGTTTGTGCAACGATTATACCAATTTGGGTGGGAATCCATTCAAAGGTTCTGAAACTATTATTGAAGTTTAGGCTTGGCTGAGAACGTGCGATCGAATCTTTTCTCACATGAATCCTATTAATCTTCACCGTGTTCAGGTGGCCTCTAGTATGCCCTAAGAAAGAGCATTAGATTGGTATGGGCTTCTTATTTCTGAAATTAATGAAGAGGATCTTACCTGGGAGAAATTCCGAGAACGCTTCGAATTAAAATTTGTGCCAGAAGCTGAGAAGGTGACTTTGGCTCGCCTTTTCATTGACCTTGTTCAATGTGAATCCTCCATGGCAGACTATGTCGCATCATTCGAGTCACTTTCTAAATACGAGGTCAAATATATAAACACCTCATTGAAGAAGAACCAAAGATTTGTGTGACGCCCCACCTCTATACCCACGTTAGCCAAGGACACTACAGGGTAATGTCGTCAACTAACACGGAGAATAAGGCTGGTTAGGAGCGACCATCTATAGCCTTGCTCTAACTATCTATTGAATACATCGATAATAGACATACCAAGCACGTCGACATATCCAATGAATACTTAAAACAAAACCATAGGTGGTTGGAGGATCTATCAGAACAGAATATAATAACTCAAATGCAATATACATTACAGAATAGTCGATCATCATATACACATATACTGATACATAACAAAGTATATAAACTGATACACATCAAGTGGTATGGAAAACCACAATATACAGACGAATCCAAAAGAAGACATATTTCACAGTTACAACAAAAAGGACTACACAAAAAGCTTTAACAAAAAGGAACAAGCTGGATAGTCCATGCGGAAGCAAAATAGGTTAAGTCCAAAAGCACCTAACCTGAAACATCTCGGTCTGACCCGAGTATAAAATACACGGGTCAGTCTAGCTAAACAAATCAGTTAGATAAACTGAACGACAATAACATGCAAGGTCATAAAGTATAACAAATATCTCTAAAAGAGATAACACAATCATCTATCAAAAGATGAATCATATCATAACAAGCCTCATATCATCGGCAACACAAATAAACAAAGGATATGGATATCCCAAAACAAGCCAAAAAGGCAAATAACAAATACCAATGAAGGTAACACAAGTTCCACAAGGTAATCACAATATATCGTGCGGCTCAAAAAGACCAACACCGAAGGGCAATACCTAGGGAATATATATATCAATGAAACATCAGAAAATTTGCACGTGCTTGGTACTGTATAAACAAGGATCCATGAGCCCGAAGACTCCAAACCGAATATCACTAGAGCGGTGACGAATGACCAACTCCGAAAGCGATACAATAGGGCAATAAACCAGAAGGCACAAACCCGAAGGCACAAACCCGAAGGCAACATAATCAAAGGCAACATACCCGAAGGCAACATACCCAAAGGCAACAAACCGTAGTGGTGAAGGTCCGGAGGCCTAGTACTGGACACCACTAACTGGCAGAATGTGTCATAACTCTCAAAAAGGAATCCGAAAAGTGGTAACGTGAGTCCCATAACCACTCGTTCGCACTAAATGGTTTACTATCCGTTAGTTAATTTCAAACTCAAAGCAATACAAAGTTTACCTCATCTCATCGGTAAACCAGACCAAAAGGCCAAAACGATCAATCGAATAGGTCGGGGATTAATCGGAAAGATAAACGCGCAGATTCATGGTCCGTGTTTTACCTAACCATTTAATCTCCCTTCCACTCTGCTCGAAGTGCGAAATTGTGTGTTTGCGTTTTAAATAGAATTTATAAATTAGAGAAGCAAGCTTTTAATACAATTTAAAAGATTATTTTATAAAAACCCATGGATGAAGTCAAAAAGGAATCATCAAGGTCAAATATGCATAACAACTAATTGGAATCAACTTAGGTCGATAAAAGTTGGACTCACAAACAAATAGGAAAACAAGGAAAAACAGGGAAATAGGGCAGGTTGGTTGACTGGACTTCCTGAGTCGGCCGACCGAAATAGCCCAGAAATGTTTCGAGCTCCAGTTCGGTCGACCGGCCCAGGGGGTTCAGTCGGCCGAACTGAAAATTTCGGCAATTCCTGCCCTATTTGATCGAAGTGCAAACTCTCCCAAAACGCAACCAGTCGAGTAATGGACCTAAGGAGCTCTTGCCAATCGATACCCCAGCTCCATTGGCTCTCTGATTCGCCACCAAAAACATGTTCAAACATCAAAGTTAGGATCTTTAAAGGATTGAACCCAAAACACTAAAAATTTGGATATTCACCAATTCAATCCATACCAAAAGCAAGTGCACATGAACAAGTGTTAGGAATTCATATCCAACAATCAAAGATAGATATAGGCATAGATGTGAGATAAAAATCTCAGCTTTTATCTCACAAACAAAGAAGAAGAAGCTCACTTGCAAAGGAAAGACCAACCACTCTCCACTTCAACTCTACTAGCTTCAATCTAAGATCAAAACAAGTATTTTCCTAAGTTTAAGTTTAGGAATTTCTGAAACTAATGAGAGAAAGAGTTGGAGAAGATGAACAGAGGGCTTACCAATAGCTTCACTTTGATTTTGGAGCAAGAATTCAAGTTTGCAAGAAAAACTAGGGCTTGGAATTTCTAATTCTTATTCCTTTCCCCCATTTTTAGTTTTAGCTTGAGTTTTAGAATGGAAAATGAGTGAATGGAGGGAGAGTGCTGAGTTAGGGTATTTAGTTAGCTAGTGGGCTGAACCCAAACCCAAAACCCAACTAGAAAAGGTCGCAAAATTCAAATTACTCCAAACATATCAAAGCTTGTACTCAAAAAGATCGCAAACGCCATTTTGAACTCAATGGAAGTGGTTTCGAGTCCTAATTCGGCCGTTTGAAAAAAGTAACATTTCGGATCCAAAAATCCGGCTAACAACGCTATATTTAAATTAAATATTTAACTATATAACCGTTAAATATGCGGGTTGTTACAATTTGTCTATGGCTTGAATAAAAATCTCAAGAAGCCGTTACTTCTAAAATTAGAGGTTTCTTTTGATCAGCTCATTGATATCGCTCTTCGACTTGAAGAGGCTGATAGAGTAAGTGATGTTGAGGTTGGAAGTGCTAAACCGAACTTCAACAATAAGAAAAGGCCTAATAAGTTCAGAGGTCCTTATCCCAATAAAAAAGGGAAGCAAGCAACTTCGGTGGCAAAGACTTCTTCCTCTAGTAGTGGGCAATGCTACAATTGTGGTTCTAAGGACCATTATGCGAACAAGTATTTAAAGCCTCGTGCTTGTCGCTATTGCAAAAGCCCAGATCAATATTTATCTTCTTGTCCCAAACTTCAAGGCAAGAAGGAGGGAAAGCTTAATGTTGCTCAACCCCCTGGCAACACATCTCGTGGTCAAGGTATTTCTCATTCTATCCTTGATGGCATTATTTTATTTCGTGATCACCCTATTCGACTTCTTTTTGATACGGGTGCGTCCCATTCTTTTATATCAAAAGAACTTGTTGATACCTTTTCTTTGAGTGTTGTCGCTTTAATGACTTGTTTGAGAATTGCGAATCCGGTTGGTGGATCTGCAACAATTAGTTTGCTTTGTAAAGATGTCGAGATTATTTTGTGTGATTTTTCTTTCCAAGCCAACTTGCATGTTATGTGCTACTTAGGCTTTGGAATGATTTTGGGAACGTATTGGCTTAACTGCTATGAAGCTCAAATCCTATGTCCTGAGCAGACTATTCATCTTCGACATCCTCAATCTGTTAAGCAGATTTCTATTGATCTTAAAGATTCGTATTCCAGCTTGGTTGCATCTTTATATTCTTTAAATCCTCATAATGATGATATTGATGACGAGGAAGATATTATTTCTCTTATTCACGTTGTTCATGAATTTTCCGACATATTTGAGCCCGTTTTAGGATTACCACCTAAGCGAGCAATTGAGTTCAAAATTAATCTCATCCCTGGAGCACAACCTATCACTCGTCCTCCTTATCGCATGTTCAATAAGGAAAATGACGAGATGCACAAACAATTTGTGATGACCCGCCGTTCTACTACCAGAAAGACGTATCATCAATAAGAAAGAAAGGGATAGAAATAGAAAAGAATAGAAAAGAAAGAACAACCACATCAGAATCTCACAGCGGAATGGAACAAAATATAATATAACACATGACTATTACATAGTTTACATATATCAGATTTATATAATATCAATACACATGACAATCGTACATACATCGGTTACTATATAAATCAGAGATACAATATACATCAACTAAAACAGCGGAACTAGATAGATATCTACATACGTCTGGAAACTTCTGCTCCAAGCTCCTCCAGAATCAAAATCCAAACCTATCACTTGGCTACTCGTGAAAATTTGAGTACCCAAGAGTTTATGAACAACAAAATATAAACTCCAGGTCAGACATGGGTCTGGTATGAGTAAACGGTTTAAATTGTTTAATTTTGAAAACCTTTTAAAACAAAGGTATCACGTAAGACTCCCCACAAATAAATACGGGTAAGTTTTTACCTTACGCTAACCAAAACATTTTATAGGAAATCCAGTGATATTATAATAGTGTCTAGGGTTTTCAAGTAAAATACAGAAATAGCTGAAATGCTTACATCTCACATTCCAACGTAGTTGGGCACAATCAAAACGTACGGCGCTTATTGGAAATTGGATCCCATACAATGGCAGGGCTACTGGGGTACCGCCCATCACACTACGTGGTCTAGATCACTGTACCGAGGAGCCACCCTAACTCCCATGCAACACAAAGCCGGAACCATTCCTTACTGAACAGTGCCGAACAAGATAACCCCGCAGTTGGTGCGCATATCCAACCGCCCACACAGCCGAAATAAAGGGACATCTAGACAGGGGTATATCTCGTCCTGCTTCGGCATGACCCACCTAATCTTGCTGCACCTCCCCTGTTTTAGCCATTCCCGGCTGATGAGGCTTGAGGCTGCGATTACCTTTACAGGATATATGTTAACCCCGCCTCGGCCGTGGCTCACCGATTCAAGATAATAAACGACCTAACACTCTGCCGACTTAGCGAAGGATGCCGACCTAAGGCTCGAATGGACACCGACCTAACTACCTAATGCCTTAAAGGAGACCGACCTAACGCTTTGCCGACTTAACGAAGGATGCCGACTTAAGGATCAAGGAGATTCCGACCTAGGACTTACAAGAGTCTACTGACCTAACACGTTTTCCGATCTAACTACTCAAGTTATTTGCCGACCTAACTGTTAAGGATAAGTTGGTTCACACTGGAGTCGTGACCGGCTTACGACTCATGATAAGTCGTGACCGACCTAAGGGTATGAAGGAGGAAGTAGTGCAACAGTTCAATGCGCGTCATGATAACTCGGCAGCGACTTGGGATTTAGGATTTGGGGCTAGAAGAATATGCGCCTCCCATTTAAATCATAGGCCGTGCATAGGTGAGGAGCAGCGACCTACGACCTAGCCTAACCCGGAGCCGACTCGCGATCCAACTCATCTCGGCAGCTACCTACAACTTGACACCGGAAGCCCCTATAAATACGCGACCACCTCCAACATTCAAAGGACTTTTGGGGGGGGATCATTTTCTTGAAGGCATTGGAACTTCACTACCTTCAAAGCAAGCTGTACTCCATCACTTCAAGCTCACGCAAGACATTTAGACCAAACTTCACACGAAGATTCGAAGCATTCAATCATGGATTCAAAGAACTCTGTGGCATTGAAGTTTCCTTTAGCTATTTGTCTTCTTGAATTGAGTGAGATTGTAATAAGCTGTAATTCAGTCAGCAATAAAAAGGATTGAAGTGGACGTAGGCTTGATCATAAGCCGAACCACTATAAACTCTAAGCTCATTTACTGCATTTTCTGTTACTTATTATTATCTCTTGATTCCCGTATTCATCGGGTGGTGCTTTCACAACTACACTTTACATACCGGGGTGTTAGCGTTCAAATTGTAGCGTTAACATTTTTGGTGCTTTCACTGAGAACCCGAACTCAGGCGAATTATCATAATTGCTCCACGAAAGTTTGTTTAAGTAATCTCTCTGAAGACTAGAAGTTTATCTGAAATCATGGCTCCGGGGAGAAGGAGTAGATCTGGAAATGTTCAAGAGGGAATCTCTGCTTCCCCGGTACCTAATCAAGCCAATCCACCTATTGGGGTTACAAAAGCGGAGTTTGATGCTATAATCTAAGGGCTGAACCAACAAATAAATGCCCAAAGTGCACAATTGGAGGCTCAGAATGCCCAAAATGCCCTAATTTTGAATAAGTTGAACGATTTGCTTGGGGCAAACCGTCAACCAACGGGTAATGAAAGGAACTTTGCTGGCAACGTTCATGATGCTGAAGAAAGGAACGTTCCTGAAAGGGCTGCCAGCCCCTTTGAGCAGACATTTCCTGAAGTTGGTGGATCTAAAGCTCGAAATGATGAGGGTTATCTTTCTGAAATGGTTCAACAAATCATGAAAGAGAGCATGCAAAGGGATGAAGATGAGAAAGAATGTAGTTTCGCTCCAAGTAAAACCCCGTTTACCGAAAGGATCTTAAAGGCTGAGTTCCCGAGGAAGTTCGTCCCTCCAACTATTCCATCTTACAAGGGGACAAGTGATCCGAACGAATTCTTGTATAAGTATGATTGGCACATGACAGGTGCCAGAGCTTCTGATGAAATAAAGTGTCGATATTTTCCTGTATATTTGGAAGGTGTAGCTCTGCTTTGGTTCACCAAGCTACCAATCCGGTCTATAGATCAGTTTTCTGACCTAACCCGGAAATTCAAGGAGCAGTTTAGACTATATGCTTCAAAAGCCAAAGATATCATGTCGTTGTCAAGTTTAGAACATAATCCAAGGGAAACTATCAGATCTTTCTTGAATCTCTTTAATACAGCGCTGGCCGAGGTAGATAATGCCGAACCACGGATGATCTTGACTTATCTGATGAGGGCCATCGACAAGTCGAGCGAATTTGGAAAATGGCTAAACATGAAGGAGCTAAATTCACTTGAAAAATTCTACAAGAAAGCAGATGAGTTCATACGCCTGGAAAGCCGTCCTGTATCGGTAAAGGCAGTATTGGAAAAAGCTGAAGATAACATTGCTGCTCCATGCAAGAATGAATCTGTAGGACAGAAAAGGGAAAATAACAATGGGAAGAAACAGAAAAATCTAAAGAACCCTCGTTCCTTCAACCCATCGGAATATACTCCTTTATCAGATACGCCGGAGCGTATTTACCTTGCCACTAAAGATTCTGTTGATTATCCTAAACCTCCCGTTCTGAGAACCAGGAAAAAAGCTGTACAGAGCAGGAAGTTCTGCCGCTTCCATAATCAACCCAGTCATGATACCGATGAATGCCGCCAATTGAAAAATTTGATTGAAGAGTTGATAAGGGAAAACAAGTTGCAGCAATTTGTGGAAAAGAATAGCACTACTTCGTCTAACCAGGGGCAACGAGCTCCTGCTCATCAACCCAGGACAAGTGAGAAGGCTGCAGGGCATGAATCCGGAAGGCCTGTTATCAATGTCATTACGGGTGGACCTCACCCAGCAGGCAGGAGATGGGGTGAGATGGAAAGGTATACCCGGGCTTTGAAATATGTACCAGCCGAAGAAGATGTCTTTGTTTTAGAAGATGCTACGCCCCTGAAACAACAAAGAACTTTCAATGATGATATTGTGTTTAGAGCCAGGGATTCCACAGGTGTTGAAGCTCCTACCTTGGATCCCTTAGTCATCTCGGCTGGTATCGGGCCAGCTATTGTCAAAAGAGTTCTCATTGATTGTGGCGCATCCAGCAATATCCTCTTCAAGAAAACATTCGACCAAATGAAGATCCCTATGGCTGATGTGCAAGCCTCGTCGCAGAAAATCGCTGGCTTCACTGGGGAGCCAAATCAGCCGATAGGAACCGTTGATTTGCTTGTAGAACTTGGAGAGGGAGAAAGAAAAGTAGTCCGCAAGCAAACTTTTGTGATTGTCGACGAATTTTCTGCTTATAACGCTTTCCTTGGCCGTCCAACTCTTGCAGCGTTCAAAGCTGTTCTGGCCCCATGGTGCCTCACCATTAAATTCCCCACAGACAATGGAGTGGGAGTTATAAAAGGGGATCAAAATGCTGGGCGGGAGTGTTATCTGACAGAGCTGCGAGAAGCAAGGAAAAGAGAAATGGGAAAGGATGCGGCAACCCCAGTCCGCATCAAAGAACCAGCCTTGTAGCAATTACAGGGTGGACCCTGCACTGGCGAGCACAGCGGAGCACGAAAAGAGATGGATCCTAGAAAAGCCATTGCAGGGGAGAATAGAGTGGTACCAGTGGAAACGACAGTACCAGTACCTGTTGACCCGAAGGACCCAAATAAGGTGTTGAATGTGGGTTCACAACTTAATGTGTCAATTCAGAATATCTTAATATCTTTTTTAAAAGCAAATTTGGATGTTTTTGCTTGGACTCATGCCTATATGTGCGGAATATCTCCAGAAGTTGCAGTACACGCTCTGAATATTGATCCAAAATTTAGGCTTGTGAAACAGAAAAGGAGAACCCAAGGTCCAGAAAGGTCAGCAACATTAAAAGAAGAAGTTGATTGGCTCATGGAGAATGACTTTATCAAAGAATCTACATATCCAAATTGGGTTTCAAATCCAGTGCTAGTTAAGAAAGCCAACGGAAAATGGAGAGTGTGCATCGATTTTTCAGATCTAAACAAGGCTTGCCCCAAAGACTGCTTCCCATTACCCAGGATCGATTAACTGGTAGATGGAACAGCGGGACACGAATTGTTATCTTTTATGGATGCCTACTCCGGATATAACCTGATCATGATGCATGAGCCAGATCAAGAGGACATGAGCTTTATCACCGATGTTGGTCTTTACTGCTACAGAGTTATGCCCTTCGGGCTGAAGAATGCGGGGGCAACCTACCAAAGACTTGTTAATGCTATGTTCAAACCGCAATTGGGCAAGACTATGGAAGTCTACGTCGACGACATGTTAGTAAAGTCTAAGAAAGCAGTGGATCACATAGAACACTTAGCAGAAATGTTCGCAGTCCTCCGGAAATCCGGAATGAAGCTTAACCCTTTAAAATGTTCATTTGGGGTGGAGTCCGGAAAGTTCTTAGGTTTCATGGTGAGCGCTAGGGGCATTGAAGCTAGTCCAGCTCAAATTACCGCCTTAAAAGAAGTCAAAGCACCTAGAACGAAGAAGGAATTGCAAAGTCTCAACGGAAAAGTCGACGCCTTGATTCGATTCATTTCCAAAGCTACTGATAAATGCATCTCATTCTTTGACGCTCTGAAGAAAGGAAGGAAAAACTTTGATTGGACTCCCGAATGCCAAAAAGCCTTTGATGAATTGATTCGCCATATGGAAACGCCTCCAATACTTTCTAGGCCCGACGATGGTGAGGATCTTCTTATATACTTGGCAGTATCATCTCATGCTTTAAGTGCAACGCTGATACGAGAAGAAAAGAGGATTCAACATCCGGTTTACTATATCAGCAAAAGACTCACTGGGGCAGAGATGAATTACTCCAAGTTGGAAAAACTCACCTATTGCCTACTGATTACATCGAGGAAGTTGAGGCAATATTTCCAAGCTCATCCTATCAGAGTCCTCACTGATCAGCCTTTAAAGCAAGTCCTGTTTCGCCCTGAGACTTCGGGTCGTCTTCTAAAGTGGAACATTGAACTCAGTCAATATGACATCACTTATCACCCCCGAAAAGCAATCAATAGACAAGCTTTAGCGGATTTCATTGCAGAATTCACAGATAAGGGTAACAGTGGGGAGGAAACGATCGATGATTCTTCAATCCAATGGAAGCTATATGTTGATGGCGCGAGAAATGACTACTGTTCTGGAGCCGGGGTTGTACTTGAAACCCCTGAAGGTCGGTCATTATGCTATGCACTAAGATTGGAATTTCCTTCAACGAACAATGAAGTAGAATACGAAGCTCTTATCGCTGGCTTGAGAATTGCTGAAGAACTAAACATCCGAGCATTACAGATCTTCTGTGATTCTCAGCTTATTGTATGCCAAGTCAAGAAGGAATTCCAAGCGAAAGGGGGAAATCTGCCTGCCTACTTGTCAAAGGCCTGGGAACTCCTGTGTGACTTCAGCCACTGCACGATAAGCCATATTCCTCGAGAAGAAAACATGAAAGCAGATTCTCTCGCAAAGTACTCTAGCACAGGCGAAACTCAATTTCTGGGGTTAGCTCCAGTGGAAGTCCTGTCGGCTCCAAGCATTAATGAGATGGATATTGATTGGATCATGAGTGTGTCTCAAGAGCAAGAATCAAGGATGACTCCAATAACAGAATATCTGCTCAATGGCTCTTTACCGAAAAATTCAAAAGAGCGACAGAAGCTACTGTGGAAAGCCTCTCGCTATATAGTCCAGGATGGCCAATTATACAGACGGGGATTCTCGATGCCATTACTTCGATGTGTATCCAGGGAAGAGTCCAAAACAATCCTAGCTGAGGTGCATGGGAGAGAATGTGGTGATCATTTAGGTGGTCAAACTTTAGCAAAGAAGATTCTCCAATACGGATATTTTTGGCCAGAAATTAATCGAGATGCAGCAGACTATTCCCGAAAATGTGACAGATGCCAGAGATTTTCCAAAATTCCTAGAGCACCTTCCACTGAACTCACACAGATGGTCAGTCCATGGCCATTTGCAATCTGGGGGATAGACCTTATAGGACCTTTACCAACTACCAAATCTGGAATCAAATATGCCGTTGTTGCTGTAGATTATTTTACTAAATGGTCTGAAGCTGAACCATTGGCTACGATCACCTCTAAAAAGATGATAAATTTTGTGACTAAAAGTATCATTTGCAGATATGGTGTGCCTCAAAAGATAATTACAGACAATGGTACTCAATTCGAAAGTGAAGAATTCCAAGATTTTTGCAAGCGATTCAAAATCCGAAAAAGTTTCTCAGCAGTGGCTCATCCGCAGGCAAATGGGCAGGTGGAAGCAGTAGACAAAATTATCAAGTCAACCATCAAGAAGCAACTCGAAAGAGCAAAAGTTGGTTGGATCGATAAGCTACCACTAGCACTATGGGCGTACAGAACCACCCGCAAAACTGCGACTGGGCATACTCCGTTTTCATTGGCATACGGGTCAGAAGCAATGATTCCGGTAGAAACAGAGGTCCCTTCACATAGAAGAATCCATTTCAATCAAGCGGAGAATGAAAAACTACAGCTTGAGGCACTAGATCTCCTTGATGAAAGAAGAGAAGAGGCTGAGCTCAGAATCGCAGCTCATCAGCAAAGGATAGCCAGACATTTCAATTCTAAAGTTCGCCAACGCAGCTTTGAGATTGGAGATCTAGTCCTGAAGAGAATTATGACGGCGACAGGTGTGTTTGGGCCAAATTAGGAAGGACCATATGTCATAGGTCAGAAGCTTCTTAACGGTACATTCAAACTCACTACTGTCGAAGGAGATCAAATTCCGAGAGCTTGGAACAACAATCACTTGCGTCCATACTTTACTTGAAAGCTTTGTTGAAATATTGTAAAAAAAAAAAATTTATGAATGTATGATTCTTGTAATTGAAAGCAATTGTAAAGCCGATGCAAGTGAATAATGAAAGACTATAAAGTGGTTGTAGGCCCAAATTCTTGGCCGAACCACTATAAATCTTGTGTTCCTTATTATTATTACATGTTTGCTTTATTTTCGATATAAAGAGTACATTAAATGTATTGCTGAAATGTCGATTTAATTTTTTGCAGATAATGAAAATAAAACTTGCACGTCACAAGACCAAGTGATTCTTGTTATCATTCAACAAACAAATTTCGAGCCACAAAAGCCCCGAATTCAAATCCTAGATAGGAAGTGCTTCAGTTGAACGGCCAATGATTTCGCCGAAAACGGGCCCTTGCTAATAAATTGAGATCGTTTGAACAAACAGACATCCAATTAAAGAAGCTTATGCCCGTTCTCGCGAACTCGCCTAGCAATGAAGTACACTTCTTTGGATTAAACAGATTACTTGTAAGAGAAGGGAGTGTGAGCTTGAAAAGAAAATTAGAGGATCGCTGAAAAGGCTTAAGCAAGTGGACAAGAAACAACTAAAGCCCTCTTCGGAGGCATAAGCCCTCTTCGGAGGCACAACTCTTCGGAGGATAAAGACCTCTAACGAGGCATATGCCGCAAAAAAAAAAGTTCCATACTCAACAAAAATGATTGGAGGAGTCATGACCCTCCAACCATGAGAGAGTAACTTCCAGGCAATCAAAAGCCCTCTTCGGAGGCACATTTCACCAGGAGTTGAAGTGTAAGAGCCCCTCTTCGGAGGCCCACTTCACCAGAGTTGAAATGTAAAACAAAGCAAAGCCCTCTTCGGAGGCACATTTCACCAAGAGTTGAAGTGCAACAACCGCTCTTCGGAGTTTCACTTCACCAGAGTTGAAATGCAAAACAAAGCAAAGCCCTCTTCGGAGGCACATTTCACCAGGAGTTGAAGTGCAACAACCGCTCTTCGGAGTTTCACTTCACCAGAGTTGAAATGCAAAACAAAGCAAAGCCCTCTTCGGAGGCACATTTCACCAAGAGTTGAAGTGCAACAGCCGCTCTTCGGAGTTTCACTTCACCAAAGCTGAAATGCAAAACCAAAAAGTAAAGATAAATAAAAGACCTCTTCCCAGAGGCAGAAATGAAAAGGCCTCCTCCCGAAGGCACAATAAAGCAAAAAGACCTCCTCCTGGAGGCACAATAAAGCAGAAAGACCTCTTCGGAGGCACACGTTTCACCAAGATTGAAATAAAACTTCCAGGTGTTGAAACATGAAAAAGCCTTCCTCAGAGGTGCAACTTTTCAAAGAAACGAAAATCAAAAGGCACTTTATTGTGGTATATATATATATATATATATATATATAAAAAAAAAATCCTCATCAAAGGCACACTTTAACTTTCAAAGGAAGAATAATTTACCTATTCTGGAAAATAATCTTCCTTAGAAAGAAGTCAAAGTGCCCTTCAGAGGCCCGCTTTACCACATAGAAGAATTCACTTGGTAAAATGTGTATAAGCACAAAAGAAAGAGTGAAATCTTCGAAGGATGAAGCGTAAAAACTTATTTGTACTCTGTTTTCAACGAAATAATATTCCTCCAAATGTGGAATAATTTTTCTAAAAAAAAAAGGGGTACAAGTTCCTCATAAAATTAAGTATTACAATGAGCTTATGGTATAGGGGAAACATGGTATAACTACATCGGTAAAATTGCGCTCGGACAGTATACCACAAGCTCACTGCAATATCATGCAAAGAAACTTGTATAAAAGTGAATAATAACTGCATTCTCAAATTTAAACAAGAAGTTTGTACAAATAAAGAATCATTTTATTTAATTCTGTTACAATTTCTTACAGATACAAGTTTCGAAATAAAGAAAACGGGGGCCGGTACCCGCACAATTTCCAGTCAGTACATGCAAAAAAGGCAAAAAGCGATATGAAAGCCACAGAACCAGAGCCATAATTTCTTCTTCCGCCCACCTTTTGAGCCCGCACCTGGCCGAATAACCAACTTTTTGGGCAGGCTTGTAAGGGTAGGGGATGAAGGAGAAAGAGGCTCAGTCGGACTTTCTTCCGTCTCTTCTTCGCTAGTTAAGGATCCCTTCTTCTTCTTCTTCTTGGAAACTCCCTGCTTTCCTCTCTTCTTGGAGGAAGACCCACTCCCTGGAGAAAGAAGTTTAGCTAATGGTTCATCGTCGGAACCAGTTGCTTCTGGAGTCTTCTCACTCCCTTCAGTTTCTTCTCCTTTGTGTTCTTGTGAAGCAATGGGATCGTCCAAGTCTTGAAGAGCTTCTATTTGCTCCTCTTGTGATCCCGGTTGCGAGGCGGAAGGAGGAGTCACCTGAATAGATGGAGGAGGAATAATTGGAGGTGGGGAAGCTTGAACAATGCCCGACGTTTTCTCTACAGAAGGAAAAAAGTTCAAGTCAGTAAAAAGAGGAGATAAAGGTTCGCTGAGATTCAAGAAGTAGTCAAAAAGCCCATCAAGCTCGTAAGAAACAGATGAGCAATCTACTTGGGCAAGATTGTCAGTAGGGTTACCTACAGAAGTCGGTTCCCTGACGTCAACTTCGTAAGCCTGTGCCTCGGCACTCTCGCCGCCTTCATCTCCACCTTGTATGCTTGTGATCTCGGTGGTAACTTTAGTAGGAGATGGGGAGTGGGAACTGGAACCGATGATATCAATTTCGGCTGAAGGAGAAGGTTGAATCGGAGCAGTTGAGATAATTTTTCCTGAATATTCTCCTGCCGCTGGTTCGGCCCTTAATTTTGCAAGCTGTTCTCTCCCCTTGGCGAGAGCAGCGCGAGCATCATCATCAAGATAATGCTCCTCAAGAGCTGACTCAGCATAACCGGCGCCTTTACCACCAAGCATATCGAGTGCGGCCTCCCAAACTTCTGCCAGAGTAATTTCATACTTGGGGCCTAGAAAGGCGAGGCTACCGCGCCCCAAGATGCTATGCAGGTAGAAATCAAATAATGTTGAGCTGATGTTGGTCCTCGTTGCCTCGTGAGATTCTTCAGCTGCAATTTTGCCGGCAACGGCCTCATCACGCTCCCTTTCAGCTTTGGAAAGTTGAAGCTTAAGCATTTGAATCTCCGCCTCTTGGGAGCTGTTTTTCTTCCGAAGCTCTTCAATATCAGCAACATAGCCCTCACTAATTCTTTTTTGCACTTCAAGCCTGTCTTCGGCATCCCTTTGGATGGCATGAGCATCTCTCACTTGTTTTAGGAGCACTTCTTCTTTTTGAGAATAGGAAGTAGAGAAAGTAGCAAGCTCTTGTTTCAGTTCCTCAACTTTTGCTTCAAGCTCTTCATTGTAAGAAGCGATGCTCCTCATTTCAGTATCGTGTTGTTCGAGAACCTTTTGCCATTCGGCTTTATCATTTTCCATAGTGAGCATGGCCTCTATATTTGCACGATTAACCCTTTGGAGCTCGTCAACAAGTTTTTGCCAGTTTGACATCCTATCAATATCAAGCTTGACGGCATCGAGGTTTCGTAACATGGCAGACTTGTCAATGGGGACCAAGTCAAGGTCAAACCTTACCCCCTTCAGACACTACTGTGGAAACCGACTTTGCAAAGTGGCCGGGCCTGGTCCAACTTGGAATTTGGGCCTGCTGATTATTGTTTGAATATCTCCTTTCCCAAGAGCGGGAGAGCCAGAAGGAATGTCAAGCGAAGCAGGGGCAGTAACCTTTTCAGGAGTTGTAGGGGTGTGCTTCTCACCATGTCGGGCTCGCTTGCTCGAATCTTCAACCATATGACTTTTTCCTCGGTCATCATGGGATTTTCTGTTATGGGAATCGTCGCCTCTCTGCGAAGAATCGTGGCGCTCCTCCCTCTCTCTTCTTTCATAACGCTCCTCTTGAGCCCTCTTCTCTTGAGCCTTTCGGGCGGCTCTTTCTTCATCAGATTCTCTGTAAGAGGGGAGGTAACGCCTATAATCATATTGGCTACGCCTCCCGTAGCGCCGGAAGTCATCGTAGTATGAGCTGCTGCGTCCCATCGGAGAATCTGAAATAAAAAGAGATGAGTTTTAGAAGTCATCAAAGTACAAAGAGTAAGAAGCATAAAAGTGCCGAAAAATTCTAAGTGTGTGTGATGTGCAAACTACGCGCATCAAACTACGAACCACTCTTTAATTGAGGAGTTATTGTGGGTGTAATAGTTAGCGTCAACTCTTGAGTTGACGGAGTCTGTTGCAGAATAGAAGTCGCTTCAACTACTGAAGAAAAAACCCCGGTAGTGATAGGATCATCTTTAAAGATCTCTTACGAGGTGGCAAAGAGGTCGCTCAGCCCTTCGAAAGTATCTACCTGCTCTGCTTGACAGGGCTAGTTTTCTCGGCTTCTTCACCAGATTTCTGTGAACTTCGAGGAGATCCCTGAGGCCCTTCTTCCTCAATAACCGGGGCAAGTTCGTCAGATGGCCCCGCAACATCAACAGAAGTGGAGCACTTCACTAGCGAAGCCTCGGGAGCAGGTCCTTTTGGTATGGATGTGTCAGTAGAAACTGGGGCATCCAACGCTCTAGCCGGGGAGTCTGGGATTTCATGAGGATGTGTAGAACGAGAAGTATGTAGAAGCCCGTATTGATGCAAAAATTCATCCCTCAACAAAAACTTGATGCTTCTCTCTGCTATGGCCACGGCACTCAATCTGTCAAAAGTCTGCTTATGGACCGGATTTCTGGAGGGAAGAGGAAGTGCTGAAAAGAGCAAAAAATGAAATTAGCAATTGGTAATTAGGATCTCGAGAAAGCTTGAAAATGGAGACAGGTAATCTTACTTCCTACTCTCCAGACGGCATAAAACCGTGGGGGGGCAGCGAGCAAAGAAAAATTGGTTCAAAAATCCATGAACGCTTTCGGTAAGATCAGAAATAAGTTTTCGGTTTCTAGCACTCCTCACAATTATAAGGGAAGGATGATCTCTAATCTTTGCAAACGAGCATAAGTAACGAATTTCTTCGAAACTTGGTAAGCGATCAAAAGTTCTTCTAAACAAAACACACAACCCCATCAAGATGGCATAGCCGTTAGGATGGAGTTGGGACGGAGAAATTGATAACCGAAGGAGAAGAATTCGGAGAAAGTCATTAAAAGGAGGAATCGCCCCGCTTAAACACATTTGACGATTGATTGCAATAAAGCCATGGGGAGGACTGTCGGCGGTATCACTTGGCCCAGGGAGTAGGACATCACTTTCAGTAAAACCAAATTGAGTGCGCAGCTGAGTAAATGCTCTCGGAGTTAGAATAGTTGGGGTTCTCTCTGGAGGGTCCTCTATAGGAAGAGCTATCGGAAAAGTTTCTTCCTCTTGAGCTGCCATTTCTTCTTGATGGTAAGTCATTCTACATAAATAACTGGATATTCAAACATCAAGGTGCACGTTTCCTAAAATGTGTGAGGTGTTGTGTAAAATTAACAAAGCAATAAACAAATATAATTGGAATGAAAACTAGCAAGCATTTGTTAGTTATGAAACCAGGGACTATTGTTTTAAGCCTAAATATGCAAGTATAATGTTGATGCAGACAAATCAGTTCAGATTGTTGATATTTTGCATCAATGTATAACTTTAGTTGATTGATTCACAAACATTTCATGCAATATATTTAAGTTGCTTGTCTCGTCTCGACTAATCTGTCATTTGATGTGGGCAGTCAATGGCAGTATTTTCGCCTTGGTTTCTTTGTTTGTTATTTTCAGCAGGTTGGCAGCTTATAAGTTAATGCGGTCTGTGAAATAATACAATGGGATTCAAGCAAATTTAAAGTTGGGGCAGTTCAGAATTTAGGCAAACTTAGTTCGGCGGTTCGAGTCAAATACTCAAAGTGGGACTGTGCTCCTAAATGACAACACGTCTAAGCTTAAGTATTAGGTCGGCTACGATTTTAAAAGTCTTTCGCGAGATAAGGCTAGGTCGGTAACGGGTCGGAGTCAAAGTTAGTTCGGCAACTCAGTCCTCTAGGTCGCAAGGAAGAGATAAGAAAGTAAGCTCAGATCCAAAAAGGCAGGAACTTCTCCAAGTATTAACTCGGTCACGATTCAGGCCTTAAAGTTTAAATCGGCAAGTTTCCTTCAAGTATTATCTCAGCCGCGACTTAAGGTCACTAAGAGCCAGGTCGGCCAAGGCTAAGCCACCCAAATTCACTAACTCGCCCCCGAACCAACATCACACTCCATCAACCCATTAACCCAATAACCATTCCATCAGCAGCCGCCTTCATTCATGACCAATCAATCACCCAATAATACGATTCAAAATTGTCACAAGTTCGATGCCATGCCATTAGAAATCATCTAACTTGAGGTAGCAAACTGCCTTTGTTGCATCAATGATCACCTCGAGCAACCTACACCTTGCCGATTATAAGTATGATGAATTACGTGATGGGGCGTCGTGCAAAGGAACGATTTGAGTTTGAGCAATAAGGTTTACGAATTGACAGTGACCTACAATCAGAAGAGGAATGAGGTTACCTACACGATTAATGGTAGAGGTTATCGATGATCAGATAGGATGAGATCTCCTTTAGGAACTTGAGAAAATTTTAATGGCGGAATCGAACAAGGGAGTAAGTAATAAAGAGGAAAAAGAAAAGAAAATGGACGACTTATATCTCACTATGGTAGAGACTGAAGCGACTTAGGCCATCTAACTGTTAGGTCGTTTACGACCTACCGATCTAAAAAAGGAACGGGTTAAAGAATATCGAAACATACGACCTAACCATTAGGCGCATGCTTCGAGGGGCAAATGTTAACCCCGCCTCGGCCGTGGCTCACCGATCCAAGATAATAAACGACCTAACAATCTGCCGACTTAATGAAGGATGCCGACCTAAGGCTCGAATGGACACCGACCTAACTACCTAATGCCTTAAAGGAGATCGACCTAACGCTTTGCCGACTTAACGAAGGATGCCGACTTAAGGATCAAGGAGATTCCGACCTAGGACTTACAAGAGTCTACTGACCTAACACGTTTTCCGATCTAACTACTCAAGTTATTTGCCGACCTAACTGTTAAGGATAAGTTGGTTCGCACCGGAGTCGTGACCGGCTTACGACTCATGATAAGTCGTGACCGACCTAAGGGTATGAAGGAGGAAGTAGTGCAACAGTTCAATGCGCGTCACGATAACTCGGCAGCGACTTGGGACTTAGGATTTGGGGCCAGAAGAATATGCGCCTCCCATTTAAACCATAGGTCATGCATAGGTGAGGAGCAGCGACCTACGACCTAGCCTAACCCGGAGCCGACTCGCGATCCAACTCATCTCGGAAGCTACCTACAACTTGACACCGGAAGCCCCTATAAATACGCGACCACCTCCAACATTCAAAGGACTTTTGGGGGGGAATCATTTTCTTGAAGGCATTGGAACTTCACTACCTTCAAAGCAAGCTGTACTCCATCACTTCAAGCTCACGCAAGACATTTAGACCAAACTTCACACGAAGATTCGAAGCATTCAATCATGGATTCAAAGAAATCTATGGCATTGAAGTTTCCTTTAGCTATTTGTCTTCTTGAATTGAGTGAGATTGTAATAAGTTGTAATTCAGTCAGCAATAAAAAGGATTGAAGTGGACGTAGTCTTGATCATAAGATGAACCACTATAAACTCTGTGCTCATTTACTGCATTTTCTGTTACTTATTATTATCTCTTGATTCCCGTATTCATCGGGTGGTGCTTTCACAACTACACTTTACATACCGGGGTGTTAGCGTTCAAATTGTAGCGTTAACAATATATTTCTTATAATGCTCACCGTCCTCCTTACAATGTGCTGAAAGCATTCAATCCATACAAGTTCGTTCCGGGTTCGAACGAAACCGAAGGCATTATCTCGTCACACTCATTTTGGAATCACCCTCAGAGTCAACGACGATAACCCTTGCATTCTGAAAACACTATCTCGATCTTCACTTGATAATTCACGACCTATCGTTTAATTTTGGATCGATGTGGCTTTCGGAATATCAAATTGACACCCGATCCCGATCTCATCGAAATCCAAACGCCATTTTAAAGGCCAAGTTGTCTAATTAACTTAAACAGTTTAATTCAATGATTGAATTCATATAACATTTACCACAGATAAATCATACACAATTGCCATGGATATATTACAGCATATCAGTGAGCATCACAGAATATCATCAATAAACATCACAAACAAATATACTACACATACAACATCCATAAGCAATCATCTTAAATTCTTATAATTATTTGAGAGTTAATCTCTTAACCTTGTTTAATTACCTATTTCCTTTCAAATTATTTAATCAATAAATCATTTCTTAATTAATATTTATGTCTTAATAACTTAATTTATCTATTCACATTATTTACTTAATTACTTTCTTAATCAAATTATCTAACTTTAATTAGTTGAGTAATTATTTCTTAATTGTTAATTAACAATCTAAATAAAGCGGACTACCCACTTATTTACTGCTAATTACTTCCTTAATTCTTAATTAAATTACTTGATTAATTAACTATTAATCGTTTATTAATTAAGCGGTTAATTAAAATTTCACTTGTTACCTATAATACACTACTAATTAAGATTACAAAGTAATTACTCTTAATTACTTCTGAATCCAATCAATTAATATTGATCATTCACATAATTAACATTCAAGTCTTCTTAAAATTTGGTATCAATTATACTACTACCTGAAACATTATTTGTTAATCTACTTAATTTATTACTTATTAAAATATTATCAAGATTTTAAAAACATGTTTAAGCTTTAACAAAATAATTAGTTAATTTAAAGTAATTTATCACAAGTTAAAAATGATGTTAAGCCTTAACTAGGATAATTAATACTTGAATTAAATTTTTACTTAAAATTTGAACAGTATTCATTTTACTGTGATACTTTGCTGAAACATTTATTCATTAACAAATTTTATAAAACCTTACACTCAAATACAAAGAACCCGAGATCTCCGCTGTAACACTCAATCGCTGCTTCGAGTAGTTCGCCCCCTTCACCCGAATCACTAACCCAGATACGCGAACTTCATCTTCTTCTTTTTTTTATTTTTTTTACTTTACAACAAGTTTTCATTCAAACTTCATTAAAAGATAAAACATCAGAAGATTGCTCGCACCCAAACTCAAAGGAAAACCAAAGCAAACATCCAATATTCTCGAGATTGACTCGAGACTGTGCCCCCCTTCAAACACTGATACGCCACCATGCCGTGCACGTGTACAGCGTCGCATGTGGCTCCGGCGAACTTCCGAGGCTTCGAGAAAATTCCAATTAGCACGAATACGAGAAAATCAAAGTCGCAATACCACCCAAAATTCAAATTCAAAATTATGCAGTTCGAACGAAAGAAACGAACGACCACTCTGAAACAATGCGTCACGCCACCCAAGCACGGTCCATCGGAGGTGATGCAAACTCAACCACACCTCGACAACGTCCCCAGCAATCTTCCAACCAAGCCTCGAATCACTCGATCATATGTGCGAGTCGAATCCCATATTTTTACTGGCATGAACAAAAACACGCATTAAAACCCTATGTCGATCCCCTATCCAAATTCTATGCATTGGAAAAATCACTGAATATTTTTCCTAAGATCACTAACCTTTGTACTTGCTTCAGTTTAAATTTCAGCATTTAATATTGAATCAAATTCGAGAATTTGATAAAAATTTCAATTTCATTCAATACCGAGTTACTCTCAAAACACTGAGCTAAAATCCCCATTCAAATTTTAAAAATCATAACTTTTAGTCATAGTTCAAGATATAATTTTGAATTAGTTTTTCGTATGATCGAATTTACCAGTGTTTTCCTTGATTGACTGTAAACAGTTTTTCCCAAAAGTATAAGTAACTAATAAGTTGAAACGGGTTTTAAAAAAAAATTCTGATTGAAGTTCAAATAACAAGTTTTGTTGAAAAACAAATTTAAAACTTACCATAATCAAATGAAAAAAATTCAATGTTTAATTGTTTTCAACCCAGTAACACAAAGCAGAGAAACAGCGTCTTCAATATTCCAACTACAGCTTGTATAAAATCTCAGATACATATCAAAACAAAGCACATACAATACATATATAAATCCCACGACATTATCTTACTAATTTAATTAACTTAATCTTGAAAATTTAAGTTTACTCGCCTTCAAATAATTTTTGTATAGAAAACCCTTTGATGTCATGAAAGCTGCAGTTGAAAACTGTCTGGGGCTTGTTCATGAATCTTCTTTTTCTTTCAAATTTGAATTTGTTTCTCTTTTTCTTGTTTTAGTTTCCTCTGGTTTTTTTTTCTTTTTTTATTTTTTAACGATCTTGAAGTAGCATGATATATACATATAAATAAAGAACGGAATGGGGAGGCTTTAACTGGTCAATAGCTTCTTTAATTGATCAGATTTATAAATATCTTGAATTGACAAAATGTAGGCTGAGATATTAGCATTAAATGTTTTGTTTACCAAATAGGTTAACATATTCATTATATTTAGCTGCTCATAAATATTCGTATACAATTGTGTTGTACTATGCATAAAGATATTGGTTTGTTCCTTTTCATTTTGCAGGCCAACAAAGCTTATACATGAAGCTATTCGTTTGTTCATATTTGTTTTGTATCTTAATTAGTTTGCATAATTATTAAAATATTAGCGGCTCATATATATTTATGTAAAAGTATATACTTGCAAGTAGGTTATATGACCTGTGTTTCTCTGTTTCATAATTGCAAATAGATTTGGCTTATGAAGACATTTGTTTAAAAATATTTGTTTTAACAGCTTCTAGTTTGTACTTACAGACAACACTTGATCTATTATATTAATGAATACTTGTTCTGTTATTAGTTTTCAGTATACATGGTTATTAGATTTACTTATATATCTTATGTCTTGTAAGTGAAGATAAGTTGTTTTGTTATATTTGTTTGTGCATAACATTTGGAGGTAGATATTCATGTGTGTATATGAAGTTAATTTGTTTTATTGTTTTATACATTATGCTCATTTTATTTTACACTCTCAAATTAACAATTTAAGTTGTATGCTTGTTTATCCATGTTATTTTATTTTATACTTTGTTTTTATTTTAGTTTTATACAATTGTGTTTTAATTAACTTCAGATTATGTTGTATGTTTAATCCTTGTTTCCATTTTTTTTCTAACTAATATTATTTAAGTTATATTCAATACGGTTTATTTATATTCATTCTTATTTGTATTTTGTCAATAATTAAGTTATATTCATATGTTATACTTATTTTTATGTTGATAGAATTAAATTTCATTTCAAACATTATCATTCATATGTATACTTATCAAATATAAACAAAGTAAGGTATTTTAATTCAATCATAAAAGACAATTTTAATATGAATATTATTGAGATAATTTATTTAAATTTTCAAATTAATTTCCCTTTTAAAAATACCATTTATATAAACAATGGCAATTATTTCAAAATCATATCCGTTTCAAATGGATAAATTTACGTTTTATTTAAATTGATTTAAATATCTATAAAAATAAATAGGGCCAAAATCCAGGGTCGTTACATTCCTCCCCCCCTTAAAAGAATTTTGTACTCGAAATTTAGAACAAAGATAATTTAAAAGTTGTCATATCAACCATTCAAACATACATATCATTCATATATTAACAAACAACCAACATCTATCCTAACTAACATCTCTAGCTATTTGGACACAAATCCAGATAAGCTTCTTAAACTATCCAGATTTTCCAGGTGAAATCTCCGGAATCCTCGCTCCACTATACTATGGGAAGCTACGCTACTATACTCCTGAGTTGCCTCTCACCTTAACTAACAATCCGACCTGAATTTCTACCGATAGTCACATTCGGCCTAACTTCCAAGTCTTCATGTACTATTGGTCTTACAACCAATAATGAATAAAGAACAAATTCTTTAGATGGGTCACACAGAATACATTATAAATTCCAGACATCCGTTCTGGCAATTCAACTCTGCAAGCTACAGCTCCAATTCTTGTCAATATCCGAAATGGTCTAATATCTCTTGGGTCAAGTTTTCCTGCCTTCCGAATCTAATAGTTCCTTTTTAATCGGGAAACTTTGGCCAAAAACAAATTACCAATCTCAAATTCCAATTGTCTCCTTCTTATCTGCGTACTTCTTCTAACGATCTTGAGAAGCTCTCATCTTTTCCTTTGATAAGCCCAACCTTATCAGAAACTTCAGAAAAAAAAACTGGTCCAAACACAAGATTGTCTTCCACAATCTACCAAAATCCAAAACTCAAACTTGCCGCATATCCTCTAAAATACGGTTCAGTCTCTCTGTCCGTCCGAGGATAATAGGCTATACTAAATTTCAAACTCGATCCCACAGTCAATTGCAAAATCTTCCAGAAATTTTCTGGCGAAAAATAGGGTCACGATCACTTATTATGCTAACAGGAACACCAAACAATCTTACTATTTCCCTCAAGAAAAATTTCGGCCAGAAACTGCAGTCCGAGTTACCTAACTAGTATAGAATGAGCACTCTTAGTTAATCGATCCACAATAATCCATATTCCATCGTTTCTTTTTTTGGTTCTTGGCAAACCTTCGATGAAATCCATCGAAATCATTTCCCACTTCCATCTGAGATTTCTAAAGATTTCAATAATCTTGGACAACTTCTAATGATCACCTTAACTTGCTGATAGAAAGTGCAACTATAAACGAAAGCAGCTACAACCCTCTTCGTGCTAGGTCTCCAGAAATTCTTCTCATATTTTTATGCATCTTAAAGATTCCGGGTGAATATTCAGTCTGGAGTGATGACACTCATCTAAAACTTATTGCCTCAATTCATCTATATCAAGCACACAAACGGCCACCAATCCTTTAAGCACCTTGATCATCTACCTTAAAATCTGAACATCGTCCATCTTAGTTCAAGAATCAATTCCTCAAAAGACCTATCCTCCATTTGTTTGCTTATGATTCTGCCCTGGAGAGAAGGAATAACTCCCAAAAGAAACAAAACTGCATTCCGACTAAGAGCATCAACCTCAACATTCGCTTATCCTGGGTATACAGAATATCCATATCATATGAGGCCAGAAATTCGACTCACCACGGCTGCCTCAGATTGACATTCCCTTAGAGAGAAAAGATATTTCAATGGTTTGTGGTCCATTAATAACCCAACTTCTCTCCCAGCAGATAGCGCCTCCAAATTTTCAAAACAAACACAATGGCTAACGACTCAAGGTCTTGCGTTGTGTAGTTCCCTTCATGTTGCTTTAATTGCTGTCACACATACGCAGTAACTCTTATATCCTGCATCAATACTGCTTCCCAAATCAATTATACAAGCATCCATATAAATTCCAAAGCTGCCCTTCCCTTCTGGAATAACAAACACTAGAGCTCTGGTTAGCCTCGTCTTCCATTCTTAGAAAGCTTCTTCACAGCGGGTGTCCATTTGAACTTAGTTCTTTTCGTTAACTTAAAACTTCTCTTGAAAAGTCACAACTCCATGTAAAAGATTACACAAATGAATTCCAGAATTGTCGCACAAAACTGTGGCAATTCTACCCAAATAAGTTTGTTCTCCCTTCACAATCCAAAACAGCCATATACTGTTTGGGTCAATCCATCGAAGAAATGAATCCACTCTGCTACTTCTGAAATCACCTCAAGAAAACTGCTAATCAACAAACTTTCTCGACAGCACACAGAACACTTCGAGCTATATGGCTAACCTCGATGCCCAAAGACTTCCAGTTAAAGCTCTTTGAGAAACTCGTGCCTCAACCAAAACAAAAACATCTTACTGAACTTAGTCACAATTCTGAAACGGACATACATCCTTAACTTGTTCTAAAGAAACATCTTCGGAGACATCCAAAATCACTGCGTCTTATTATGTAGCTACTACACCCTGAGATATCAAGATATCATGATTTGCTCATGTCCATCCGACAGATCCCATTTCAAGCTCATCCAAAATTACATTCCAACAATGAAATCCTCACATCACCCAAAGCTCACTCGAGACGGTAATAGGTCTGCAGTCTCGACAGATACACTCTAACTACAAATATTCAAAACTCCAACCATCGGTAGTCATGTTACACACCACTACCCTATCTACCATATAACTTATATTGGAATACCCGAACAGGTAACCCAATAAAGAGGTAGAGATGAATATATATATATATATATATATATATATATATCAAAATTACAAATACGCTCTCTCAAGAAAGAAATCACTCAAGAGCCAAGGTATTCACTCAACCTAGTGCTATGATACCAAGTGTGATGACCCGCCCTTCTACTACCAGAAAGACGTATCATCAATAAGAAAGAAAGGGATAGAAATAGAAAAGAAAGGACAACGACATCAGAATCTCATAGTGGAATGGAACAAAATATAATATATCACGTGACTATTACATAGCTTACATATATCAGAATTATACATTATCAATACACATGACAATCGTACATACATCGGTTACTAAATAAATCAGAGATACAGTATACATCAACTAACACAGCGGAACTAGATAGATATCTACATTCGTCTGGAAACTCCTTCTCCAAGCTCCTCCAGAATCAAAATCCAAACCTATCACTTGGCTACTCGTAAAAATTTGAGTACCCAAGAGTTTATGAACAACAAAATATAAACTCCGGGTCAGACATGGGTCTGGTATGAGTAAACGGTTTAAATTGTTTAATTTTGAAAACCTTTTAAAACAAAGGTATCACGTAAGACTCCCCACAAATAAATACGGGTAAGTTTTTACCTTACGCTAACCAAAACATTTTATAGGAAATCCAGTGATATTATAATAGTGTCTAAGGTTTTCAAGTAGAATACAGAAATAGCTGAAATGCTTACATCTCACATTCCAACGAAGTTGGGCACAATCAAAACGTACGACGCTTATTGGAAATTGGATCCCATACAATGGCAGGGCTACAAGGGTACCGCCCGTCACAGTACGTGGACTAGATCACTATACCGAGAAGCCACCCTAACTCCCCTGCAACACAAGGCCGGAACCATTCCTTACTGAACAGTCCCGAACAAGATGACCCCGCAGTTGGTGCGCATATCCAACCGCCCACACAGCCAAAATAAAGGGACATCTAGATAGGGGTATATCTTGTCCTGCTTGGGCGTGACCCACCTAACCTTGTTGCACCTCCCCTGTTTTAGCCATTCCCAGTTGATTAGGCTTGAGGCTGCGATTACCTTTACAGGATATATTTCTTAGAATGCTCATTGTCCTCCTGACAATGTGCTGAAAGCATTCAATCCATACAAGTTCGTTCCGGGTTCGAACGAAACCGAAGGCATTATCTCGTCACACTCATTTTGGAATCACCCTCAGAGTCAACGACGATAACCCTTGCATTCTGAAAATACCATCTCAATCTTCACTTGAGAATCCACGACTTATCGTTTAATTTTGGATTGATGTGGTTTTCGGAATATCAAATTGACACCCGATCCCGGTCTCATCGAAATCCAAACGCCATTTTAAAGGCCAAGTTGTCTAATTAACTTAAACAGTTTAATTCAATGATTGAATTCATATAACATTTACCACAGATAAATCGTACACAATTGCCATGGATATATTACAGCATATCAGTGAGCATCACAGAATATCGTCAATAAACATCACAAACAAATATACTACGCATACAACATCCATAAGCAATCATCTTAAATTATTATAATTATTTGAGAGTTAATCTCTTAACCTTGTTTAATTACTTATTTCCTTTCAAATTATTTAATCAATAAATCATTTCTTAATTAATATTTATGTCTTAATAACTTAATTTCTCTATTCACATTATTTACTTAATTACTTTCTTAATCAAATTATCTAACTTTAATTACTTGAGTAATTATTTCTTAATTATTAATTAACAGTCTAAATAAATCGGATTACCCACTTATTTACTGCTAATTATTTCCTTAATTCTTAATTAAATTACATGATTAATTAACTATTAATCGTTTATTAATTAAGCGGTTAATTACAATTTCACTTATTACCTATAATACACTACTAATTAATATTACAAAGTAATTACTCTTAATTACTTCTGAATCCAATCAATTAATATTGATCATTCGCATAATTAACATTCAAGTCTTCTTAAAATTTGGTATCAATTATACTACTAACTGAAACATTATTTGTTAATCTACATAATTTATTACTTATTAAAATTTAACAAGATTTTAAAAACATGGTTAAGCTTTAACAACATAATTAGTTAATTTAAAATAATTAATCACGAGTTAAAACTGATGTTAAGCCTTAACTAGGATAATTAACACTTGAATTAAATTTTTACTTAAAATTTGAACAGTATTCACTTTACTGTGATACTTTGCTGAAACATTTATTCATTAACAAATTTTATAAAACCTTACACTCAAATACAAAGAACCCGAGATCTCCCCTGTAACACTCAATCGCTGCTTCGAGTAGTTCGCCCCCTTCACCCGAGTCACCAACCCAGATACGCGAACTTCATCTTCTTCTTTTTTTTATTTTTTTTACTTTACAGCAAGTTTTCATTCAAACTTCATTAAAATATAAAACATCAGAAGATTGCTCGCACCCAAACTCAAAGGAAAACCGAAGCAAACATCCAATATTCTCGAGATTGACTCGAGACAGTGCCCCCCTTCAAACACTGATACGCCACCGCGTCGTACATGTGTACAGCATCGCACGTGGCTCTGGCGAACTTCCGAGGCTTCGAGCAAATTCCAATTAGCACGAATACGAGAAAATCAAAGTCGCAATACCATCCAAAATTCAAATTCAAAATTATGCAGTTCGAACGAAAGAAACGAACAACCACTCTGAAACAAAGCGTCACGCCACCCAAGCACGGTCCACCGGAGGTGATGCAAACTCGACTACACCTCGACAACGTCCCCAGCAATCTTCCAACCAAGCCTCGAATCACTCGATCATATGTGCGAGTCGAATCCCATATTTTTACTGGCATGAACAAAAACACGCAGTAAAACCCTATGTCGATCTCCTATCCAAATTCTATGCATTGGAAAAATCACTGAATATTTTTCCTAAGATCACTAACCTTTGTACTTGCTTCGGTATAAATTTCAGCATTTAATATTGAATCAAGTTCGAGAATTTGATAAAAATTTCAGTTTCATTCAATACCGAGTTGCTCTCGAAATACTGAGCTAAAAATCCCCATTCAAATTTTAAAAATCATAACTTTTAGTCATAGTTCAGGATATAAATTTGAATTTGCTTTTTATATGATCAAATTTACCAGTGTTTTCCTTGATTGACTGTAAACAGTTTTTCTCAGAAGTATAAGTAACTAATAAGTTGAAACGGGTTTTTAAAAAAAAATTCTGATTGAAGTTCAAATAACAAGTTTTGTTGAAACACAAATTTAAAACTTACCATAATCAAATGAAAACAATTCAAAGTTTAATTGTTTTCAACCCTGTAACACAAAGCAGAGAAACGACATCTTCAATATTCTAAGTACAGCTTGTATAAAATCTCAGATTCATATCAAAACAAAGCACATACAATACATATATAAATCCCACGAACTTATCTTACTGATTTAATTAACTTAAGCTTGAAAATTTAAGTTTACTCACCTTCAAATAATTGTTGTATAGAAAACCCTTTGATGTCATGAAAGCTGTAGTTGAAAACTGTCCGGGGCTTGTTCATGAATCTTCGTTTTCTTTTAAATTTGAATTTGTTTCTCTTTTTCTTGTTTTAGTTTCCTCTGGGTTTTTTTTCTTTCTTTGTTTTTTTAACGAACTTGAAGTAGCATGATATATACATATAAATAAAGAACAGAATGGGGAGGCTTTAACTGGTCAATAGCTTCTTTGATTGATCAGATTTACAAATATCTTGAATTGACAAAATGTAGGCTGAGATATTAGCATTAAATGTTTTGTTTGCCAAATAGGTTTACATACTCATTATATTCAACTGCTCATAAATATTCGTATACAATTGAGTTTTACTATGCATAAAGATATTGGTTTGTTCCTTTTCATTTTGCAGGCCAACAAAGCTTATACATGAAGCTATTCATTTGTTCATATTTGCTTTGTATCTTAATTAGTTTGCATAATTATTAAAATATTTGCTGCTCATAGATATTTATGTAAAAGTGTATACTTGCAAGTAGGTTATATGACCTGTGTTTCTCTGTTTCATATTTGCAAATAGATTTGGCTTATGAAGACATTTGTTTAAAAATATTTGTTTTAACAGCTTCTAGTTTGTACTTAGAGACAACACTTGATCTATTATATTTATGAATACTTGTTCTGTTATTAGTTTTCAGTATACATGGTTATCAGATTTACTTATATATCTTGTGTCTTGTAAGTGAAGATAAGTTGTTTTGTTATATTTGTTTGTGCATAACATTTGCAGGTAGATATTCATGTGTGTATATGAAGTTAATTTGTTTTATTGTTTTATACATTATGCATATTTTATTTTACGCTCTCAAATTAACAGTTTATGTTGTATGCTTGTTTATCCATGTTATTTTATTTTATACATTGTTTTTTATTTTAGTTTTATACAATTGTGTTTTAATTAACTTCAGATTATTTTGTATGTTTAATCCTTGTTTCCATTTTATTTTTTTTATATTTCTAACTAATAATATTTAAGTTATATTCAATACGATTTATTTATATTCATTCCTATTTGTATTTTGTCAATAATTAAGTTATATTCATATGTTATACTTATTTTTATGTTGATAGGATAAAATTTCATTTCAAACATTATCGTTCATATGTATACTTATCAAATATAAACAAAGTAAGGTATTTTAATTCAATCATAAAAGACAATTTTAATATGAATATTATTGAGATAATTTATTTAAATTTTCAAATTAATTTCCCTTTTAAAAATACCATTTATATAAACAATGGAAATTATTTCAAAATCATATCCGTTTCAAATGGATAGGTTTACATTTTATTTAAATTGATTTAAATATTTATAAAAATAAATAGGGCCAAAATCTAGGGTCGTTACACAATTATCCGAATTGCAGACGAAGCAATTTATTCGCTCTAGTTCCTCGCCTTAGGGAGCTTCGGCTATTTTTGTGAAGAAATCCGATGGTACACTTAGGCTTTGCGTTGACTACCGCACGCTTATTGATCTTACTATCAAGAATAAATATCCTTTACCTCGGATTGGTGATCTATTCGACCAGCTTAGTGGTGCTAGAGTCTTTTTACAATTAGACTTAGCTACCGGTTTTCATCAGCTTCATATTGCAGAGCATAGCATTCCTTTGACATCATTCCGTACCCATTATGGATCATATGAATGTTATGCCATTTGGCTTAACGAATGTTCCGGCTTATTTCGTTGACCTTATGAATAGAATTTTCAAAGACTTCATCGATCGGTTTGTTCTCATCTTTATTGATGATATTCTTGTGTATTCAAAAACCGAGGAGGAGCATGAAAAGCATCTTCGGATTGTGTTGGAAACTCTTAGGCGTAATCAATTAAAAGCAAAATTTTCTAAATGCCACTTTTGGAAATCTCGTGTGAAGTTTCTCGGTCATATTATTTCCGAATCCGGAATTTCCGTGGATCCTTCAAAAGATTGAAGCAATTCAAAATTGGAAGAGACCGGAGAGTGTGACGGAAATTCGTAGCTTCCTTGGATTGGCGGGCTATTACCGTCGTTTTATAAAAGATTTTTCAAAAAATTTCGTGCCTCTTACTAGTTTGACAAAGAAGGGGGTTAAATACATTTGGTCGGACAAATGTGAAGCTTCTTTTCAGAAATCAAAAGAACTCCTTTACGATGCTCCTATTCTTGTTATTCCCGAGGGGAATCAAGATTTTGTTGTTTATACCGATGCTAGTCGCGTTGGTTTGGGTGTCGTTCTTATGCAAAGAGAACGCGTTATTGCTTATGCTTCTTGGCAATTAAAGCCTGCCGAGACTAGATATGTCACTCATGATTTAGAGCTCGCGGCTATTGTTTTCGCCCTTCGTATTTGGCGTCATTATCTTTTGGGAGAAAAATTTATTCTTTACACCGATCATAATTCTTTGAAGTATCTATTTTCTCAAAAGGAACTTAATTTGTGTCAACAACGTTGGCTCGAATTTCTTGCAGCTTATGATCTTGATATTCTTTATACTCCTGGAAAGGGAAATCGTGTTGCGGACGCACTTAGTCGTAAGCAACAAGCGGTTGTTTCTATGATGATATCCGATGGAGCGATCTCGTGATATTATCCACTGTGAGATTCAAGATTATGTATCCAATTTGTGTTCATCTCTTGTTTTATGAAGTCTTGAGGCTCATCCTTCTCTTTTAGAGCGCATTCTTGAAGCTCAAAAGCTAGATCCTGAATTGGCTCTTCTTGGCCAAAATTTTAGGGATAAAATTAATATTGACGGTTTGAAAGACTTTGATATTGATCCTCGTGGCGGTATTCGAAAATTTGGTAGACTTATCGTGCCAAATATTAGTAATCTTCGTAAAGACATTTTAGAACATTCTCATCGTTCTAAATTTACCATTCATCCCGATAGTAGTAAAATATACGTGGACATGAAGCGACTTTATTATTGGGAGGGAATGAAATATGATATTGCTAACTTGGTTAAGTGTTGCATGACTTGCCAACTCATTAAGGCCGAGCACCAAAGGCCCGGTGGGTTATTGCAACCTTTAGAAATTCCAATTTGGAAGCGCGACCAAGTTTCCATGGATTTTATAGACGACCTTCCCCGTTCTCGTTCGGGTCATGATAGCTTATGGGTGATGGTCGATAGACTTACTAAATCCGCCTATTTTATTCCCGTTCGGTCCAATCGAACCGTTCCTCTCTTAGCCAAACTCTTTATTAAAGAAATTGTAAAATTGCATGGAGTTCCTACTTCTATTGTTAGTGATCGAGAACCATTGTTTACTAGTGGATTTTGGAAGAGTCTTCAAAAAGCTTTGGGGACGAAGCTTAATTTTAGCACCGCTTATCATCCTCAGTCCGATGGACAAACCGAGCGTGTGAATCAAACTCTTGAAGATCTTCTTCATGCATGTGTTCTTGATTTTGGTGGAAGTTGGGAAGATCATATTTCTCTTGTTGAGTTTTCCTATAATAATAGCTTCCAATCTAGTATTGTTATAGCACCTTTCGAGGCACTCTATGGAAGACCATGTCGATATCCTTCTTGTTGGCTTGAGGCCGGTGAGAGGCTGGTTTTAGGTACAAATTTTATTTGTGATTCGATGGAGAAGAGTCACCTTATTCGTCATAGGATGAAAGAAGCCCAGAGTAGGAAAAAAATCCTATGCCGATAATCGGAGAAGGAAATTAGAATTTTCTTTGGGAGATCTTGTTTTATTCGTGTTTCACCTATGAAGGGTGTTGTGCGTTTCAGTCGATCAAGAAAGTTAGAACCTCGATATATTGGTCCATTTCCTATCACCGAACGTATTGGTTCCGTGGCTTATCGCCTTTTATTACCGGCTCAGTTTTCTGCTATTCATGACGTTTTTCACGTTTCTCAATTACGGAAATGACTTCGAGATCTCGATTATATTCTTGAGCCCGGTGTTGTGGAAGAAATTGAAGTTTCGTCTAATTTAACTTATGAGTAACATCCTATTCGTATTATTGCTTCGGAGGTCAAGCGCCTTCGAAATAAAGATGTTCCGCTTGTTAAAGTTCAATGGACCTCAAATCCTAAGGATTGCTCTTGGGAATCTAGAGAGTTCATCGAGCGAACACATCCGGACTTACTTTTCCGTGCTCTTTGAGGTGAATTTCTTATTTCAAATTTCTTTTGTGTTGATATGCTTTCATGGTTGTTACCTTATATTTTTTTCCTAAATATTGCGTGGACGCAATTTCTTTAAGGAGGGGAGTCTGTAACAACCGCATATTTTACGATTGAATATCTAAATATTTTGTTTAAGTATTTTATCGTTGGTCGGATTTTAGTCTGAAAATTTACCTTTTTCATACGGTCGAATTAGGACTCGGGACCACTTCCATTGAGTTCAAAACGCCGTTTTCGATCTTTTTGAGTATAAACTTTGATATGTTTGGAGTTAGTGGAATTTTGCCACTTTTTCACTTTGGGCTTTGGGTTTGGTTTTGCCCATTAGCCTAAACTATTAACTCTAGCTCAACCCCCTCTTTCCTTCATTACTTCACTTTCATTTCCTAAAACTCAAACTTCATCAAAAATGGAGAGAGGAATGGGAAATTAAAACTCCAAGCCCTATCTCATTTGCAAATCCAACATCTAACTCCAAATCCAAAGAGAAGCCATTGATTCAAACTTCTTGTGATTGAGATTGAAGTGTGGTTGTGAGATTTTTATCTCACATCTTTGTCTATAACTATCTTTGATTGTTGGGTATTGTAACGTCCCGCCTTTTCGCATGCATCAAATCGACACATGTGCCAATTCAAACCATACAAAAGTGCGGATTTTGTTATAGGGTAAATAGAAACACAGAGAAGAGAAAAACTAAACAGAATCTCACAGCGGAAGGACAAAATGTAATAATAAATATACAGTTCATAAAACTGTTTACAAAACCTTTCTCTCTTCTTTATACAATAATTATCAGAGTTCACATACCAATAAATATCAATGTAGCGGAATTAAATAGTGTAGTGGGATATAATATATAATAATAATAGAAATGAAAACTTCGTCTTCTTCCTCCAGAAATCTTCAAATTCTGAAACGCTCGGGCTGACTGGAGCGAATTGAAAAGACAAAACACTCGAGTCAGAACTAAAAGATCTTATGTAAGTTAAATTAACAGAAATGAAAGCGAGTGCAGTAACTCAAGAGATGCTCGGGATTTACATCTCCTAAGGATCCGTTAAACTATTTACTATGTAGTATATTTCGCTATTATAATAGTGTCTAATTGTAAAATAAACTTACTTTTAAATTGCGTTAAGGCTTTACATTTTCCACCTTAACACATAATATATTCCCGTAGTCTATACAGTACTGTAATCTCCCCCGTACTGGGCGTTGTCAGAGGGCACTCCATAGGTATGGTACAACCCAAAATCCTATAAGGCGCGATAAGGTAGGTGACACGGCACAACTAGGCAACACCAGGGTAGATATACCAATTACGCATCTGGGCTGGTTGTAATGCATAGCCGCAGCTATCGCCCACCTCGAACAAACTCCCCCTACAATCAAAAGTAAAGGTGGCCACCGAATCAATCCAAAGTCAGAGTATAGTATCGAAGAGGATTGTATGATAAAGGGTGCTAACCCCCTTGGCCCGAGAATCGCTCATGTTTTAGCCACCTTATGCCAACTCACGGGAGTCGGGTCCACGTATTTACCTTTAAAGGAAACGTCGTCGCCAACCTACTTCATTCTGGAATCTCCACCGCGTACACGGTTGTTAAAGTGGTTTTCGTAATTGGCAGAGAGTATGACAACTTCCAATCCCGGTCTCTTAAACAACCAAACGTTATTATAACACCGCGGTCATTTAAAAATAATTATACTTTCTAAACCAGAATATAGTTATCCATTTCAAAACCCATAAATACGATATCATTTCCTTTTAAAACCCAAATAAATACGATATCATTTTATTTCAAATATATTTCTTTTCCTAAATCATGCCACTTTTAAGATTTATAATACCTCGAAACCAAATATTTGAAATTTAACTTTCAACATAATACTTCGAAATCCTTAGTTTTAAAACCATAACTTCCAAAACATAAATGGTTTGGATATTCAGCAGTATATAAAATAAAACAGTTTGAATTTAAAATTTCTTTATAAAATAATTTCCGCGACTTTATAATTTATTCATTTAAATTTTAGTCTAAACCATAAATTTTAAATTCACTTTCAGTTGAATAAACCACTTCAATTTAATATATTTCTAACTTGGAGTATTTAATAATTTCAAAACTTAAGGTTGGAAATTTATATTCAACAATCCATTGTCCTATTATTTAGTTTTTGAAATGTTTACATAATAAATCAAAAATCATTTAAAATAAAACTCTAATTACTAACAACTTAATCATTTCCTTCAATTTATTTATGCTAGAAATATTCGTTTAATTCACCTTGAATAAAAGTTTAGTTATAGATATCATACCTTTTTAAAATTTCAAGTTAATAAATTTTTACATCAACTTATGAAGTTAAATTCTTAATTAAGCTCTATTCCAAATAAATTTCCAATTTAACTCCCAATCTTAATTGATTTTAGATCATTTAACTCTATATATACACAAGATCTTAAACATGTACTTAAACATATAATATAAATTATCAAACTCCATTATTCAACTTATTTATTTTCATTTAACAAATTCATACATAGCTTAAATTCAATAATTTAGCTATATATATGTATATATAAAATAAGATTTTTATGTAAGATCCAAAATTAATATTTAGTAAACCGTATCTTATCCAAACCATAGAAATCATTTCGAAAATAATTATATATATATATACCGCGGTGCCTGTATAAAATTTTCTATCATATGGTCAAGTGGTATGGATATTGATCATTTCAATTCGCAATTTAAAAATAAAAAAATTGCGGTTGTATATCATTTCAAACCGCAATTCCGAATGAAATGAAATGCATGATAACTTGCAGTTTATGTATATAAACATCCATTAATCCAAATATCAATCATCAACCATTTATTATAACCATCATCCAATTTGAACAAAACATCAATATATAGCATATAAAATATAACAGGTAATAAATAACATGTATTAACTAACAGTTTATATTCAATAATAAATTTAATAACTGTTTGACTAGCAGTTTATATGCAAATAAATAATTTTTAACTGTAAAATTTTATGCAATAATAAAGTTAAATAACAATTAAATTTAAATAAATGCAATCTAACTGAGATGATGAATAAAATATGCCAAACAGTCACAAATGAATTTCTACTCATATCATAAATCAATTTAACAAAAATAAGAAAACTTAGAAGTTGTGAGTGGGTTAAAACACTCACCTTTTGAATTTAAATCGAATTTAAATCCGATTTAACCCCAAAAATTTGACAGTCTCCAAATCCGTCCAAACTAGCGTCAGTGTACGGAATTTTGATACGAACGCAACGGAGAAAACCACGCGTCAATCCGAACTCGTATGCAAAAGTTATTCGAGTTAAAAGATTTAAATTTTAATATAACATAATTAATTAATACATAAAAAAATAACGTACCATCCTCTTCTTCCTTATCCACGAACCTACTAACCCATCACGCACTCGCCACTTTCTTCCGTGCGCACGCAACTCGAGACATATAGAGTTCGATCAGCGACTACCAGTGCGTGCGCCTCCTTCAGAGCCACCTATGGACCAAGTTTCACATCACCACATGCTACCGTTTGCACGCAATCCAAGAAAATACGTTCATACTTCCAATAGCATAAATCAACCGTATGGATTTGAAGAGCTCGCCGAGATCTACAACTTTGCTTTTGGATTTTTTCGATTTTGTTGAACGGATTGAAAGATATTGAGGAACGAAGATAAGCAATTTCTGGCCATTGAATAAGTGGCGGCCATGGTATAGAATTAGGGTTTCTGAAATAAAATAACAATAAAACTGTCTAGGTTTGCGTGCGTATTTATAGAGTTTAACGTCAAAAAGGGGCCAGAGTCCAATTTAAGCGTGCTGACAGGCGATCCTAACAAAAAAAGGCCTTGTGAACGCAATGTTACTGGTTTCAAAGCCTAGTTCCATCATTTTCATAGGTTACTGTTCAAGTCAATTTGTTTGAATGACAAAAATGCCCCTGAAAAGTCCGTTTCGGCTCCGTAACGAAAATGAATCATCCCATATATCAAAATAGATGTTTTTAAATAGTTTAAACGCGATGGAACAAGTTTCAAGCCCAAATTCCATCCTATGAAGAAGTTATGTTAAAAACAATATTTTCAAATTGATTTCAAATTGATTTCAATTGCATAAATTTCAAGGCGTTTCGAGTCCGTACGATCAAATGACAAGTCTGATCGTTACGAAACTTGAAACACTATTATAATTCACCGTTATGGATCCGATGAAACTTGTTTCGTCGAAATCTGAGTAAGTGGCCAAAATGGTTATTTTTCCATTAATTAAATAAATTTAAAATAAATTAATTAAATCAAATTTCGCGTTAAAATTCTAAAATTTGAAATCTTTATCACTTTATAATTCTCAAACATTTGCAATGATTTAACAATTTTTAAAAGTAAATTTATTAAAGAGTAATCAATATAAATCTTTAATTTCATAAAATTCAAAATTATAGATAAATTTCCAAAATTTCCATTAAATTGTATTTACCCATAATTATTCCATTCATAATTTCAAATAAAAGGGTTTACCATTGGATTTAAAAATTATCACATAAATATTTTCCGTTTTCAACTTAATTTTTAAATTAACGTAATAATTAAATATTTGGTTTCATTTATTGGCAATAAATCCAACTATTATAAATTTAATAAATTAACTCACTCTTAATGATTCAAATTCTATAATTCATAAATTCCATCATCTTGATTTACTTATTAATTTATAATTCTTTAAACCAATTCCCATCTCTATTTAAAGTAACTTATTTCACCAATTATAGAATTTATTTCAGTTTCTTAAAATAACCTATTTATTACACATTGAATCTAATTTATTTTGATAAGTTTCCAATTGAATGGATTAGATTCAATTTCAACCTTTAATTTACACTTAAGTTTAGGTCATAATCAATTTATAACCTATTATAGTTATTACTTTACATACTTCTCTTATTAATTTCACCATTAATCATAATTATTAAAGTAATGCTTGTAATAAATACGACCCTATAATTTCTCAACATTTAAACGAACATTATTACATTTTCCATTAGTGTGACATTCATTCATTTTATTATCACATATAACAACTTCTAATTCCATGAACAAATAAGCAGGTAATTTGTAATATATGTTACAAATTTTGAATTAATCACTATTCATTATTATTGACTTTACTTTAGCATTACTTACTTTGCATTAACATTGTTACTTAAAATCTCTATCCAATTGCAATTAATATTCTAATGAATACATTTACTCTTTTCCGTTATGTTATTAATTATCATCAAGGCATCTAATTATCTTTATTGGTAAATGAGTGAATTTACTAGTAACCCACTATTATAACCTTTAATATACTTGTATATTTATTCATCAACCAATGTTTACGTTCTTTTTTTTCTTCATTCAAATTGATTTATTACCTAATATACATTTATATTAGTCCCATTTCATTCCATTCATTAATGGGTATTGCACTAACCTTATTACTTTACATTACATTCAGTTTCCAAATTTTATAGGATTAAATTCTAATTACTTACCATTTAATCCATCAATTATTGATTGTATCCAAACATGTAACTTATAATAACTGCTTACAAATATGAATGGAATTATCATTTATTCCAATATTTTCTAACTTACATTAACATGTTAAATAAATTCCCTTTAAATGAATTTATATCCAGGTATATTACTTACCCCATTTCCTTTATTGAAATTTATTCAAATTTCTAGTAAATAGGTTTTATGTCACCATTTATATATTTTAATTTAGCGTTCATTTCAGTATTCGTTTGTAAAGTTTTTTTTCTCTACTAAATTTAATTACAAAGCTCATTAATTCAACCAAATTAAATGCACGAAATTTACGGGTCGTTACACTCTTCCCCACTCAAAACTTTTCGTCCCCGAAAAGGAAAAAGAAGGGAGAAGGAAGTATTAAATAAACAATACATCTTATTCAAAATATTAACTTATAAAAAAATTTTACAAAATTTATTACTTTAAATAAAATATACCCATTTTATAATTATTATATCTTTTTACACTTGAATAAATAAAGTTTGGAAAATATTTCAAAATTTTCTAAGTCCAAAAATTTACGAAAAATTTCAGCAGAGTCTCCCTTGTACGGAGAGGCTCGGGAGAAAATATAGTATCCAAATATAACAATTATATTACATATATTATCTAAAATATAATATTCCGAACCAGGGAAAATATACAAAATAGCGCTATAACCGTAATCCAAAACGTACCTATTTGTCGGACAATTTACGCTTAATTGATGGAACCAAAAGTAGTAACAATTGCTTCCATAACCTGTATTTCACTTATAAAAATCCAAAGGGTTAACAATTTATATAAAGTGAAATATTTAGGTGGTTTCATTCACTAACAACAAATCAATACAACAACCGTCAATTTCAACAAACAGCATACACAACCAATACACAACAACCATTCAATCAAACAAACAAATAAGTTGTTCGGGTTCAAAACTTTTAAATTGTAAATAAATTACTAGCGCATCATTTACGCAACAGTCTTAGATAAAACTAAATAGATTATTCATTTATCCTAATCCAATTTTAAACTATCCTTGCCCAAACAACAATCAACTAAACAACAACAAACCCAAACAACAATCAACTTAACTTATTATTAATTTCCTTTCATACCTTTGTTGTTTGATTTTCTTTTTATTTATACAGTGATTTATCTTTTAAATTTACATTTACTCATTAAATGTTTGCTTCATTTATTTTTTCTTATTACTTGCAATTATTCAATTCCATTAACTCAGGTCATGCCAGTTCCTTTTATTTCGTTATAATTATTCATTCATTTATTATTGCATGTCCTCATTTATTTATTACAGTATTCATTGTCCTACTAATTTTATTTATCATTTTTTTATTACTAAATTCCATTTACATACTACCTTTTCTATTTTAGTTTGTAGTCTTTTCAATTTAAGCTTAAGTTTATAACTCTATACCACCAATTCTAATAAATAAAAGCAATTTATTGAACACTTTCATTACATACTTTTACTGTACAATTTCCATTACATTTCTTATTAAACATTTCAACTTTTAATATTCGGTAAGTTATATATATATATATATGCTTTTAAAGAATGTAATTGAAAGTTATACAAGTTTTCTCATTTCTTTTAATTGATTCATTGTTCAATAAGTTTTTACCTTTTATTAAATGTTCAATATTTATATCCTTTATTTCATAGGTTCCAATTTCAAATTTCATTTAATACTATTTATAACTAAGCATTAAATCTTTTACTACATTTAGAGGCTTTAATTTATTAATTACCTTCGTTCCAATTCACTACAGTAATTGAAACTATTTATTAATGGAAACATAAGAATTAAATACCGGGTTTTATTTCAAATCATTTTAAAGATAATAGATAACATATACTTACCATTTATATATTCAATTATATTAAAAAATTAAAATTTATATTTATTTATCAAATTAAATCTGTAGTAAAACTACTCCAGTGGCCTTCCCACTTCGAAACTCGAAAATGAATGTCGATGATGCGGCGGCCATCACTGAAATTATTTTCTAGCGACAGAGAGGGGAGTACAGAAATTTTCTTTTCGAAATTCCCTTTTTAAACATTTCTTTCAATTTATATGAAAATATTTATATCAGAAAATACTTATAAACAATATCATTGTATTAAAAATTATTCAAAAGAAAATTTCAAAATCCCGGAACTAAAGCTTTAAGTTTCCAATTTCATTTATCTTATTTTCAATCTTATTTCGACTATTAATTATAAATTTATTACCTAACAACCAAAATACTACAACCAAATATAAAATTTATTAATTTATATATAGAAAATATAATAGGCAAATTTATTTGATTCACCTATATTAAAACAAATATTATGTCGGTCTGTCCTATTAAGTGTTTAGGAATCCCTATTGATGTCATATCGTCCCATGCATCAACCAGAATTTATAAATACAAAACGGAACAAATTAACACAATATTAAAACCGTTTTATAACACTAACAAATACGCTCTTTCATATTTACTCTCAGCGACTCCCATAGGGTATTATTACCCTATTAATAAAGAGTCAGACCCCATAAAGCTAAGGTTTATCGCTAAACCAAAGCTCTGATACCAGATGTAACGTTCCGCCTTTTCGCACGCTTCAAATCGACACACGTGCCAATTAAAACCATACAAAAGTGCGGATTTTGTTATGGGGTAAAAAAAACAGAGAAGAGAAAAAACTAAATAGAATCTCTCAGCGGAAGGACAAAATATAATAATAAATATACAGTTCATAAAACTGTTTACAAAACCTTTCTCTCTTCTTTATACAGTAATTATCAGAGTTCACATACCAATAAATATCAATGCAACGGAATTAAATATTGTAGTGGGATATAATATATAATAATAATAGAAATGAAATCTTCGTCTTCTTCCTCCAAAAATCTTTAAATCCTGAAACGCTCGGACTGACCAGAGCGAATTGAAAAGACAAAACACTCGAGTCATAACTAAAAGATCTTATGTTAGTTAAATTAACAGAAATGAGTATGAGCGAGTAACTCAAGAGATGCTCGGGATTTACATCTCCTAAGGATCCGTTAAACTATTTACTATGTAGTATATTTCGCTATTATAATAGTGTCTAATTGTAAACTAAACTTACTTTTAAATAGCGTTAAGGCTTTACATTTTCCACCTTAACACATAATATCTTCCCATAGTCTATACAGTACCGTAATCTCCCCCGCACTAGGCGTCGTCATAGGGCACTCCATAGGTATTGTACAACCCAAAATCATATAAGGCGCGATAGGATAGGTGACACGGCACAACTAGGCAATGTCAGGGTAGATATACCAATTACGCATCTGGGATGGTGGTAACACATAGCCGTAGCTATCGCCCACCTCGAACAAACTCCCCTTAAAATCAAAAGTAAAGGTGGCCACCGAATCAATCCAAAGTCAGAGTATAGTATCGAAGAGGAATGTCCGATAAAGGGCGCTAACCCCCTTGGCCCGAGAATCACTCCTGTTTTAGCCACCTTATGCCAACTCACGGGAGTCGGGTCCACGTATTTACCTTAAAGGAAACGTCGCCGCCAACCTACTTCATTCTGGAATCTCCACCGCGTACACGGTTGTTAAAGTGGTTTTCGGAATTGGCAGAGAGTATGACAACTTCCGATCCCGGTCTCTTAAACAACCAAATGTTATTATAACACCGCGGTAATTTAAAAATAATTATACTTTCAAACCAGAATATAATTATCCATTTCAAAACCCATAAATACGATATCATTTCCTTTTAAAACCCAAATAAATACGATATCATTTTATTCCAAATATATTTTTTTTCCAAAGTCATGCCACTTTTAAGATTTATAATACCTCGAAACCAAATATTTGTAATTTAACTTTCAACATAATACTTCGAAATCCTTAGTTTTAAAACCATAACTTCCAAAACTTAAATGGTTTAGATATTCAACAGTATATAAAATAAAACAGTTTGAATTTAAAATTTCTTTATAAAATAATTTCCGCGACTTTACAATTTATTCATTTAAAATTTAAGTCTAAACCATAAATTTTAAATTCACTTTCAGTTGAATGAACCACTTCAGTTTAATATATTTCTAGCTTGGAATATTTAACAATTTAAAAACTTAAGGTTGGAAATTTATATTCAACAATCCATTGTCCTATTATTTAGTTTTTGAAAAGTTTACATAATAAATCAAAAGTCATTTAAAATAGAACTCCAATTACTAACAACTTAAGCATTTCCTTCAATTTATTTATGCTAGAAATATTTGTATAATTCATCTTGAATAAAAATTCAGTTATAGATATCATACCTTTTAAAAATTTCAAGTTAATAAATTTTTACATCAACTTATGAAGTTAAATTCTTAATTAAGCTCTATTCCAAATAAATTTCCAATTTAACGCCCAATGTTAATTGATTTTAGATCATTTAACTCAATATATACACAAGATCTTAAACATGTACTTAAACATATAATATAAATTATCAAACTCCATTATTCAACTTATTTATTTTCATTTAACAAATTCATACATAGCTTAAATTCAATAATATAACTATATATATATATGTATATATAAAATAAGATTTTTATATAAGATCCGAAATTAATATTTAGTAAACCGTATCTTATCCAAACCATAGAAATCATTTCAAAAATAATTATATATATATATACACACACCCCGCGGTGCCTGTATAAAATTTTCTACCTTATGGTCAAGTGATACAGATATTTATCATTTCAATCCGCAATTTAAAAATTAAAAAATTGCGGTTGTATATCGTTTCAAACCGCAATCCCGAATGAAATGAAATGCATGATAACTTGCAGTTTATGTAAATAAACATCCATTCATCCAAATATCAATCATCAACCATTTATTATAATCATCATCCAATTTGAACATCAATATATAGCATATAAAATATAACAAGTAATAAATAACAGGTATTAACTAACAGTTTATATTCAATAATAAATTTAATAACTGTTTAACTAGCAGTTTATATGCAAATAAATAATTTTTAACTGTAAATTTTTATGCAATAATAAAATTAAATAACAAATAAAATTAAATAAATGCAATCTAACTGAGATGATGAATAAAATATGCCAAACAGTCATAAATGAATTTCTACTCATATCATAAATCAATTTAACAAACATAAGAAAACTTAGAAGTTGTGAGTGGGTTAAAACACTCAACTTTTGAATTTAAATCGAATTTAAATCCGATTTAAACCTAAAAATTTGACAGTCTCCAAATCCGTCCATACCAGCGTCATAGTATCCGAAATTTTGATACGAACGCAACGGAGAAAACCGCGCGTGAATCCGAACTCGTATGCAAAAGTTATTCGAGTTAAAAGATTTAAATTTTAATATAACATAATTAATTAATACATAAAAAAATAACGTACCATCCTCTTCTTCCGTATCCACGAACCTACTTACCCATCACGCATGCACCACTTTCTTCCGTGCGCACGCAACTCGAGACATATAAAGTTCGTTCAGCGACTACCAGTGCGTGCGCCTCCTTGAGAGCCACCTACGGAGCAAGTTTCACATCACCACTCGCTACTGTTTGCACGCAATCCAAGAAAATACATCCACGCTTCCAAGCCAGATTCTGACGAATCCGTGTCCAATAGCATAGATCAACCTTATGGATTTGAAGAGCTCGCCGAGATCTACAACTTTGCTTTTGGAATTTTTCGATTTCGTTGAACGGACTGAAAGATACTGAGGAAAGAAGATAAGCAATTTCTGGCCATTGAATAAGTGGCGGCCATGGTATAGAATTAGGATTTCTGAAATAAAATAATAATAAAACTGTCTCGGTTTGCGTGCGTATTTATAGAGTTTAACGTCAAAAAGGGGGCCAGAGTCCAATTTAAGCATGTTGACAGGCGATCCTAACATAAAAAGGCCCTCTGAACGCAATGGTACTGGTTTCAAAGCCTAGTTACATCATTTTCGTAGGTTACTGTCAATTTGTTTGAATGACAAAAATGCCCCTGAAAAGTCCGTTTCGGCTCCATAACGAAAATGAATCATCCCATATATCAAAATAGATATTTTTAAATATTTTAAACACGATGGACCAAGTTTCAAGCCCACATCCATCCGTACGAAAAAGTTATGTTAAAAACAATATTTTCAAATTGATTTCAAATTGATTTCAATTGCATAAATTTCAAGGCGTTTCGAGTCCGTACGATCAAACGACAAGTCCGATCGCTACGAAACTTGAAACGCTATTATAATTTACCGTTACAATTCTGGTGAAACTTGCTTCGTCAAAATCTGAGTCAGTGGCCAAAATGGCTATTTTTCCATTAATTAAATAAATAAATTAAATCAAATTTCACGTTAAAATTCTGAAATTTGAAATCTTTATCACTTTGTAATTCTCAAACATTTACAATGATTTAACAATTTTTAAATGTAAATTTATTAAAGAGTAATCAATATAAATCTTCAATTTCATAAAATTCAAAATTATAGATAAATTTCCAAAATTTCCATTAAATTGAATTTACCCATAACTATTCCATTCATAATTTCAAATAGAAGGTTTACCATTGGATTTAAAAATTATCACATAAACATTTTCCGTTTTCAACTTAATTTTTAAATTAATGTAATAAATAAATATTTGATTTCATTTATTGGCAATAAATTCAACTATTATAAATTTAGTAAATTAACTCACTATTAAAGATTCAAATTCTATAATTCATAAATTCCATCATCTTGATTTACTTATTAATTTATAATTCTTTAAACCAATTCCCATCTCTATTTAAATAACTTATTTCACCAATTATAGAATTTATCTCAATTTCTTAAAATAACCTATTTATTATACATTGAATCCAATTTATTTTGATAAGTTTCCAATTGAATGGATTAGATTCAATTTCAACATTTAACTTACACTTAAGTTTAGGTCATAATCAATTTATAACGTCTTACCTTTCTTAGTTATTACTTTACATACTACTCGTATTAATTTCACCATTAGTCATAATTATTAGAGTAACGCTTGTAATAAATACGACCCTATAATTTCTCAACGTTTAAACGAATGTTATTTCATTTTCCATTAGTGTGACATTCATTCATTTTATTATCACTTATTACAAATTCAAATTCCATTAACAAATAAGCAGGTAATTTATAATATATGTTAGAAATTTTGAATTAATCGCTATTCATTATTATTGACTTTACTTTAGCATTACTTACCTTGCATTAACATTGTTACTTAAAATCCCTATCCAATTGCAATTAATATTCTACATTTACTCTTTTCCGTTATGTTATTAATTATCATCAAGGCACATCTAATTATCATTATTTGTAAATGAGTGAATTTACTAGTATCCCACTATTATAACCTTTAATATACTTGCATATTTATTCATCAATCAATATTTACGTTCTTTGTTTTTCTTTATTCAAATTGATTTATAACCTAATATACATTTATATTAGTCCCATTTCATTCCATTCATTAATGGCTATTGCACTAACCTTATTACTTTACATTACATTCAGTTTCCAAATTTTATAGGATTAAATTCTAATTACTTACCATTTAATCCATCAATTATTGATTCTATCCAAACATGTAACTTATAATAACTACTTACAAATATAAATGGAATTACCATTTATTCCAATATTTTCTAACTTTACATTAACATATTAAATAAATTCCCTTTAAATGAATTTATATCCAGGTATATTATTTACCCCATTTCGTTTATTGAAATTTATTCAAATTGCTAGTAAATAGGTTTTAAGTCACCATTTATATATTTTAATTTAGCGTTCATTTCAATATTCGTTTGTAAATTTTTTTTCTCTACTAAATTTAATTACAAAGCTCATTAATTCAACTAAATTAAATGCACGAAATTTAAGGGTCGTTACAGGTATGAATTCCTAACACTTATTCATGTGCATTTGCTTTTGGTTTGGATTGAAGTAGTGAAAATTCCAATTTTTAGTGTTTTGGGTTCAAATCTTTAAAAATCCTAACTTTGATGTTTGAACACATTTTTGGGGATGCATCGAGGAGACAATAGGACCGGGTAGCCGATGGGCGTAATCCCCTAGCGTCCGTGCTCGACCGGTTGCAAATTGAGAGAGTTTTGCACTTCTATCCCCTAGGTCGCTCGGCCTGCACCATTTGAATTGCTCAGCCTGCATATAGGTCGTTCCATGCTTAGGTCGCGCCATGCTTAGGTCGCACCACGGGATAGGTCGTTCCACCACTTAGGTCGCGCCATGTGGGTCGCGTTCCTTAGGTCGCACACCTTGCTAATGAGTTGGCATGCACATTTAAGTCACTCGGCCTGCAGTTAGGTCGCACGCCTTAGGTCGCGCCATGCTTTATTTCGCAACCACTTAAGTCGCTCAGCCGTTAGGTCAGTCCTTAACTCACTCGGCCATGTGGTAGGTTGTTCCATTACTTAAGTCGCTCGGCCATGTGTTAAGTCGTTCGGCTATTAAGTCGTCCTGCTTTAGGTCGCCGATCCCTTAGGTCGCTCGGCCTGCATCATTTAGGTCGCTCGGCTTGGTCGCACCACTTAGGTCGCATTACTTAGGTCGCATTACTTAGGTCGCTCGGCTTGCCTCAGTACCTTAGGTCGCTCGGCCTGTTAAGTCGCACAGCTGATGGGTCGCGCCATACCTCGGGTCGCTCTTGCATTTAAGTCGCAACCACTTAGGTCATGCCATGCTATAGGTCGCGCCATGCTATAGGTCGTGCCATGTTAAGTTGCTCTGTTAAGCCGCATGCTATTTCTTAAGTCGCTGATCTCTTAGGTCGTATGTCGTGGAGTCGCATGTGTTGAGTCGTTGATTTCCTGTGTTGAATTATGTTAAGTCGTATGTCGTGGCTGTTAAGTCGCAAGGGTGTTTCCACATTGATGGATTTGGAATCGAATTCTTTGGATTTTATTCACGTCTTCGAATGTGAACTTTTGTGATTGTTTGTTTCTACAATCATTTTTGTGATTTGTCACTTTAAAAATATGAAGGTTTCAATACTAGCAGTAAATATCAAAACTCTTTCATCAAAACGATTTAAACCCTATTTTACTACAAAGCTTGTTTGTTAAACCGTTTTCCAATCTACTAGTATATGTAAACCTTTAACTCACTTATACAAGAAATCTAATTAAATGGCTTAGTAAAACAAGTGGTATGAAGCGCTTGCGTTTACTTCGCCGGTTAATTCTTGGACTTGTTCGATTGAATCTCTTGTGACGATTTTCGAGTGGAGATCTATAATTTGCTCGTAAATATTTAAGTTAAGCTAGTGGTTATGGGACATGAGGCTAAGCTTATATATTTACTAGCTTACTGTAACTGACACTTCTTGATGATCGTTGATGATCATTTTTGTGGTTTAGACTAGCAAATGTGCGATGTCTCTTTGTCTATGAGGGAGACTAAATCCCGTTTTTGTGGAGCTTCGGCTCAATTTGGTGGGGTAGTGACCCATGGTCTTCGGGCCATTTTGTGGAGCTTCGGCTCAAAATTAATGGTTAGCAACCATGGAATAGCGTTCCATTTTGTGGTACACGTGTTGATGAGTTTTCATGCTCCCGTTTTGTGATAGGCCTCCCCTTTTTTGTGATTTTTGGATTTCCATTGATGATTTCTAGAACTTATGTTTCACCAATTTTTGTGATTTACATTGATATGTTTTATCAATATTTATGTATTGGTGAATTTGTGTGTCATTAACTTTTGTGGTTGACATTGATATAATTGTCAATATTTATGGTTTGGTGAATAAAAATATAGAGTATGACATTCTTTTTGATCTTTGAGAAGATTCTTGTGATATTGATTAATCTCTTGTTGATTTTCAATTACATACTTATCACAGTATGGTTTTATGGTTATCATACGTTTTTGTCATATCTCTTATTCTATATCATTTCATCATATATTTATAACTAGACTGATCCGTTTATTATTTTCTTATTAAATAATACTCGGGTCAGACCGAGATGTTACAGGTGCTTCTGCTTGACTTCACATCTGGGATCATCACCCTGACTTTTGGCTAACTACTTAGATTAGTAGTTTTTGCTGTATACATTTGAGATATAGACTCATTGATGTACCCATATTCTTTTGTCTAGCGCTTGTAGCTATTCTTTTGTGATATTGTGGATCTTGTCTGACCACTACCCTTATGAACACTTTTATTGTTATATATTCGTATCTATTTCCACCTTTGTGATATGGTTGTTTGTGACTGATTTGTGTTATGTTTATTTCTATATTTGTTTCCGAAGAATATATGTAGCCACTGTGTAGTAGCTTTTAGTTTGTATCGGTATGTCGGATTTTCTCTAGAAACCAAATGCTTATTGTACTATCTGACATATTGGTGCTCGCATAAAGCAATTACACGGATGGTCGCTCCTCAACAGCCTTATTCTCCGTGCTAGTTGATGGCATTACACTGTAGTTCCTTGGCTAGAGTGGGTATAGAGGTGGGGCATCACAAACTATTTGTTTGTTTGATACGAATGAATGATTGATGTGGGTTGATTTTATGTTGTGATTATTTGCTTGTTACAAGTGATTGATGTTTGTATTGATTTGTTTGTTTGTGGTTGAAAACACTTTAAATATTTCATTTTATATAATTGTTAACTCTTTTTGATTATATAGCAGAAATACAGGTTATGGAAGCAATTGCTACTGCATTTGGTATCATAATAATAAGCGTGATTGCCCAACAAATAGGTACGTTTTCGAATTACGGCTTACAGCGTTATTATATTTTTTACGGGTTGGGATTTGTATTATTTTGGAAAATTTATGTTGTATATTATTATAATTGATATTATATTTTCTCCCTAGCTTCCTCGTACAAAGGAGACTATGCCGAAATTTTCCATAAAATTTCGGACTTAGAAAATAAATTTTGAAAATGTTTTTCCAAACTTTAATAATTTAAGTATAAAAGATTAAATGGTTATAAATTGGTATATTTTATTTTAAATTATTTTATTTTGTAAATTTACTTGTTTATAAATTCAATATTTTAAGTAAGATATATTGATTTCTAAATCCTTCTTTTCCCTTCTTTTCCTTTTCGGAGACGAAAAGTTTTGAGTGGTGGAGAGTGTAACGACCCGTAAAATTCGATGATTAAAATGAGTTAAATTAATAAGATTTTTAATTAAATTTAGAAAGAAATAAAAATCTTATAATTTATATTAGAACGAATGTTAGAAATTAGAGGTAACAATTAAAATTAAAATTAACAATTTAAAATTTATACTGTAATTAATTGTAATAATGTAAATTATCATACTGGGTTATAAGTTTAATATAATAAACAAATGGGAATGTTGAATTGTGAATTATTAATAAAAATTATTAACTAGAATAGAATTCAAATTAATATAATAATGGAAAGTGTAATTGTTGCACTTGAGTAAGATTTAAAAATAAAAAGTGATTAAAGGTTACTTAAATGATAATTAATTTAATCACGGAAAGGTGAATGTAAATGAAATAGAAACGGGAGTTTATTTATGAGGTGCTAATTGGTGAATAGAAGGTTGAAACCAAGTAAATAATTTATTGAGAACATTTAATAATAATTAATGTATACGTTTGGCAGTTGAAAATTTATGAATTTGCTAAGATTGTAAAATTTTAATCTAATATTACGTTAATGTTAACTAAGGTAACTTAGCTAAGGTAACTATTAATAAATTTAGTGAAAGGCAAATCAATGGAATTAATGTAGACGTATCCTTAGCTACAAATTGAATATATGAAAACTAAATGTAAGCATTCAATTAATTAATGAATTTGAATTTCAATAAATGGTAATTGAATAAAAAGTCAATGTTTTATAAGTAATCATATTATTTGCTTGAAAATAATAAACTTAAAGTTAATTAAATTTTAATGGTTACAAATTATATAAGTGACCTATGGGTTTAGTTCATAAAAATTTAATTTGAAAGAAAATTGCAGTAATTGACTTAACTTGTGGTGATTGAATGAATTCAAAGTATATTAACCAATGAAGTAATACGTAATAAATTGAAAATTTATACAATCAATGTAGATAAGTAAATTTTAATGTTTGTTGTGGTATTAGACGTTACTTTAATGGTAATGAATAAGACAAAGGAAGTGTGAATGGATAAATTACATAGAAACTAAGTTATGTATAAGTTTGTCAAATAAAAATTTAGTTTAATAATAGAGTTTGATTTTTTATTTAAAATAAGTGTGAGTAAGTATTTACATTTTATTTTTAATATAGAGTGTATAATGATTTAAATAAATTAAGGTTAGGAGATAAATTGGAGTGGAAATAGTAAACTTATAAATGTGTGATTAAGAGTTTTGACAATAATTACTATGAGTTATATATAGATTTAGTTCATTCAATTGAATTCGAAATCATTGCAATAAAGCTAAATTAAATGTTACGTTAAAATAAATTAAGGTAATAATGGGGAATAACGTAAATTTTCTTCATAATATGACAATTAGTAGAATACAACATAAACTTTAGTGTAACATTTGGCTTGAAAACAATTTTTATAAGTTACCTGCTAAATAGTTAATGGAATTGGAAATAAATTTTAATAAAATAAATGTTACACTTATGGGAAATGTTGGGCATGTTTCCACCTACTACCGAACCATCCCCTCTCCACGCATTGCCGAGCCAACCTATTCCCACCTACTACTGGATTCACCTTCACCGAACCATCTCCTCCCCAAACAATGCCGGACCAATACACTCTCCAAAGCCCTACCGGTCCAACACCACTCCCAAGCATTGCCGAACCAACCAACTTCCCCTACATAGCCGAACCAAGCTCCATCCACTCACCACCAGATCATGTCCCACCGAACCAAGCTCCATCCACTCACCATCGGATCATGTCCCACCGAACCAATCTCCATCCACTCACCACCGGATCATGTCCCACCGAACCAATCTCCATCCACTCACCAACGGATCATGTCCCACCGAACCAAGCTCTACCGAACCAACCTACCTCCATCCACTGTCGAACTAGAAGCAAGGGAGGAAATGACCAGACCAATTCTGCCAGGCCAAATTGCATCGGCCCAGGCCCACCAGCCGCTATATACATCCAAGACCCCTGCCCCCGACCTCACTCTATAAATAGAGGGGTAGGGGTACAACAATGGCAGACAAGTTTGAGAGCTCAAGCAAGGATAGAACTTTCAAACAACTTTCAGATACTTGTAATCAAAGCTTTGTACTTGTAATCTGAATAGAAAAGGAGAATAACATATAAAGTGGACGTAGGCACATTCTGGACGAACCACTATAAATCTGTGTGTCTTTTAAAATTTAGTCCATCTATTTTATATATTTGCATAAATCACCCAAATCATTAAGAACAACATATAATCAACAAGATCATACGACTTGGAGGTGTTTGTCCATTTTTTGTGCAAACATTTTTGGTGCTTTCACTGAGAATAGCAGCTCGAAGCTTTAGCTTCTCCCACTTAACCCTTTTCCTATCAGCATCGTTCATTGCCTGGAAAACATGCCTCCCGGATGGAAGAAAGATGCTAACAAAGGAAAGAACATCGCAACTGGCAGTTTCCCAGACCCAATGATCAGAGATAAAGACAATCGTCCGGTTCCTACAACAAAAGGAAATCAGACAAATCCGACAACCCCTGCTACGAAACAACCAATTACAAGGGCGGATCTGGACAGGGTTGTGGCTGAAGTAACTAACCGCTTCGCATCTCAACAAGAAGCCTTGGTGGATCAACTCATGTCGCGCTTAAGGGATGTTGAAGAAACCAACCGCAACACTGAATCATGGGGTGAGTCGCGGTCTGTAGGATCTGGGAGACGACAAAGATCTTCTTCTTCGTAGAGGCTAACAACAGAAACAGCAATGGTAGGAGCCGAGCCCGGACTCAGCCCGAATTCCGACCTGAGGAAACACTTGGAACCGAACCCAACAAGGGAGGTACCAGGCAGGGGTCGGATGTAGATGAGCCCGCCATGCTACCTAACCATGGAAACATCAATAGACGGGACCGAGCTGGAGTCCAGCCCGAAGTTGGGACCAAGGAAGTGCTGAGATCAGAACCCAACAGGAGAAGATGAAGGCAAGGGCCAATTGTGGCTGACCCCAGCGTGCCTCCGGAAGGCCAGAGGCCGTCATTGGAGAATGTTAGGAGTGATAGACGATACCATCCCTACAGGTCATCTGGACGGAATCAATTCCGCAGGGAAAACCAAACTCATTTCTATCCGCTCCAAGTTCTGATGAAAGGATGGCGCGATCGATCAGAGAATGCATCCAACGGGACCAAAGGGATCGAGGGATAGGCGCTAGGGTAACCAGCCCCTTCACCCGCAATATCGAAATCGCCATCACCCCTCGAGAATGGAAAATGCCAACAATGGAACCTTACAAGGGAACCTCTGACCCCGTCGTACACTTACAGAGATACACACATCATATGCTCATGAGCGGAGCAACGGAGGGAGTGTTGTGTAAATGCTTCACACTATTCTTGGCAGATCTAGCTACCTCCTGGTTCTACCATCTACGCCAAGGGTCCATCAGCTCATGGGAAATGTTGAAAGAAAAGTTCATCAGCCAGTTCTGCATTCATGTGGAACAACCCAAGGATGCTTACTCCCTATCTAATATCAAACAGAAACCCGGAGAGACAGTGCAACAATATCTAACCCGATTCAACGCCGCAGCGGCCGTAGTCCAAGATGCCGATGAGAAACTTATCCTAATGGCCCTCTGCAGTGGTGTACATCCGGGTACTAAATTTGCTAGGAGATTAACGAAAGAAAAGCCAGCTACCTTACCCGATTTCTTCCATGAAGCCGGGAAATACATGAGACTCGAAGACGCTGCCATTGAAAGGCAGACATGGCAACAAACCAAGGCAGCTCATGGCAACACACCCGCAGTAGAAAAGGACGTTCGAAGAAATGACTCCAGAGATAGCGCTGGGGGCAAGAAGGGAGAAAAGCGCTTATATAGGCCAGGATCGAGATTTGACTCTTACACTCCTTTAAATGAAACAATCGAAAACATCTTCTTGGCTACCCAAGATGAAGTTAGATACAAGCACCCCCCGCACAAGAAAGAATCAGATAATGCAATTAAGTCTGGAAAGTTCTGCCGCTTTCACGAATCTCATGGGCATGACACCAATGAATGCCATCATGTCCGGGACTTGATTGAAGAACACATCAGAACGAAGAGACTGGAGCGCTATGTGAAAGGTCAGAACAGGACTTCAACTCCTGCCAATGAGAACCCAGGGCTACCCCTCCCGGAAGTAGGCGGAGGAAATCGCAACACCAGCGGCTCTAGTCAAGAGAAGATAGTGATTCTTACCATATCATGAGGGCCACACATAGCCGACGGAAACTGGGCAGTGATGGAAAGATACGGTAAGTCACTTAGAAACGATGAAGGCTACGTTAATTCTGTTACAGAAGAACGCCACCCGAAACGGAAAGAGAATGATGACATCACATTCAGTAGGCATGATCTAGAGGGAAGGCAGTACCCTCACATGGATCCTATGGTCATCTCTGCCTGGTTCGGTCCAACCAAGGTTTTTCGAATTAAGTAGACACTGGAAGCTCAGTAAATATCCTATTCAAGCATGCTTTCGACCAAATGAAGCTGTCAATGAAGGATGTGTCTCCCTGCAGCAAACCGCTACATGGTTTCACTGGAGATGCAAAGATGCCCCTCGGGCAACTCGACCTCATTGTCGAAATAGAAAGTCATCCCCGCTCCGTTGTGCGAAAAAAAACATTTGTGCTAATAGAGAACCACTCGGCCTACAACGCCTTTTTGGGAAGACCAGCCTTGTCTGACTTCCAAGTTGTCCTAGCCCCGTGGTGCCTGAAGATGAAATTTCCAACAGATAACGGAATAGGAGAAATAGAGGGAGATCAAGACGCCGCTCGAGATTGCTATGTGACTGAACTTCGCAATAACCGCAGGAAGGATAGAGGGAAGGATGCAGAGACTTCTCTCTGCAAGAAAAACTTGGAAGCATAGCAATTAAAGATAGCCCCTCCTCTTCGATATACCAGCGATCCTTTCAACGAATTAGACCCCAGGGACAAGGAGGAGGAGGCCACCACCGAGCCTGCAAAGGCTATGGAATTTGTATCTGTAGACAAACACGACCCAAGTAGACTGCTGGGAAACGAGTCTCAGTTAAGAGCAGAATTGAAGGATCAACTCGTCGATTTTCTTCGCCACAACATGGATGTATTTGCATGGACGCACGCTGACATGACAGGAATCTCCCCAGACGTAGCATGCCACATACTGAACATCGATCACACCAAGGCGCCGGTAAAGCAGAAAAAGAGAAGCATGGGGGCAGAATGATCAGCAGCCCTCGAGGAAGAAGTAAAGAACCCACTTGCCAATAACTTCATACGAGAAGCCATCTACCCAAAATGGATCGCCAACCCGGTACTGGTAAAGAAGGCTAATGGGAAGTGGCGAACATGCATCGACTTCTCCAACTTAAATGACGCTTGCCCGAAGGACTGCTTCCTACTCCCCCGAATCGATCAACTCGTGGACAGCACAGCTGGACACGAACTCTTATCCTTTATGGACGCATACTTAGGATATAACTAGATCCCTATGCACTCCCCCGATCAAGACCACACTAGTTTCATCACGACCGGGGATTGTACTGCTACAGAGTAATGCCTTTTGGGCTCAAAAACGCAAGAGCTAATTATCGGCGCCTCGTCAACAAGATGTTTGCGGAACTAATAGGACGAACTATGGAGGTTTATGTGGATGACATGCTGGTAAAATCAAGGAAAGCCAAAAATCATATAAACCACCTGGATGAGATGTTTCAAGTACTTCGCCAATATGGAATGAAGTTGAATCCTCTAAAGTGCTCCTTCGGAGTATCGTCGGGAAAGTTCTTGGAATTCATCGTCCATGCCAAGGGGATTGAAGCAAACCCCGAACAAGTCCGGGCTTTGCAAGATATGAAGCTACCATCCACTCGAAGGGAGATGCAAAGCCTAAAGAGGAAGGTGGACGCCCTAAGCAGGTTCATCTATAAAGCAACCGACAAATGCATCCCTTTCTTCGAAGCTCTAAAGAAAAACAATGGAAAGTTCGAATGGACTGACGAATGCTCGACGGCCTTCCTTAACATAATCGAACACCTTCAGAGACCACCAGTACTCTCAACTCGAAATGAAGGTGAAGAATTATACTTATACCTTGTTGTATTGTCCCATGCTTTAAGCGCCGCTTTGGTGAGAGAGGACAACCGCGCACAGCGGCCCATATACTTTGTAAGCAAGAGATTTACAAGGGCAGAAGCCAGATACCCTAAACTTGAAAAGCTAGCATACTGTTTGCTAATCACGTCACGGAAACTGCGACACTATTTCCAGTCTCATTCCATCAGAGTTTTAACCGATCAACCGCTAAGGTAGGTACTACATCGCCCCGACACTTCTGGGCGACTACTTAAATGGTGCATTGAACTGAGTCAATATGATATCACCTACCACCCTCGCACCACCATCAAGGGACAAGCCATGGCCGATTTCATTGCCGAATTCACTACCAGCGAAGGTAAAGATCGATCTGAAATAACAAAAGATATCAAGTGGAATCTCTTTGTAGATGGAGCATCAAACGAACAAGGCTCGGGGGCAGGTATTGTGAAAATCACCCCCAGGGGAAGTGTAACGACCTTCTATTTTCAACCATTCGCATCTGCAGATGTCGGACTTGAATTGCTCAAAATATCAGATTGTTAATTAAAATTTGGCAAAACCCAACATATACAGTAAATAAATCAAACACAGAATCACAGATACAGAGTAGTACAAAAATACGCAGCGGAATAAATAGATAGTAGTTCTTGAAGCTACTATAAAAAAAATCAGAGTTAGAGATAAAGTACAATAGAATATCTCAGATACAGTGAAGTCTCCAGTACATGCGGAAGACTTCTCTGGATCAATCAACTGGATGACTGAAAGGATAGATAGCTGGATCTTCAAGCAAACTCCAACTTCGAAGGTGAGTCTCAAATGCTGTATCACCCTGTCTGACCCGAGCGTAAAGCAAAACACAAAACACTCGAGTCAGGATTAACATTCTTATCTAAATAAATCCAACTCAAGTGAAATATCAACTGAAATACAATTAACTTAAAGGATGTTTGGGATAACCATCCTCTAAGGGTCCATAGAACTATCTACAAGGTAGAAATATACACTATAACACTATAGTCCTTTCAACTTAATTTATACTTCAAAACCAAATATCATTTTCACTTCAAATATCTCTATATCTCCCAAAATAGTATTTATATATATATATATATATATATATATATATATATATATTAAATAATTTATAGAGTAAAGTATTTTCAATTTCCTCAACTTAACCAATTGTTTCAACATCAACCCGACCTTCCTATTCAAATCAAATCCAATCTTAATTTATCAATTTAAATTCAATTTAGTTTCTAAATAACGAATTCAACTATATTTATTTCAAATACAGATCCGAATCTCAAAATAAACCATTTAAATTCCAATATAGTTCAAGGCTTTAATATTTAAAAGTTCAATATAACAGTTTCATATAGATCTCGATTTAACCTCATTATTATTTAGTCTTGAAATACTCCCTTATTAGATTCAATATCATTTAAGTAACCTTAATTACATTTTACTCAATATTTTCTTTAATATATTTAAACGTGAAATATTCATTAAATCACTTACATCAAAAATCCAGTTACAAAATCATACCCTTAAATTTCCATTCAAAATTTCAAATTGATTTAATTAAATAAATCCTTATTTAAATACCATTTTTAATAAACTCAAATTTATCTCCCAATCTTAATTTATCCCAATTATTGCAAAAATCTATTTGAACTATAATTTACCTAAATAATTAACATAATTTATGTATTAAATCAATCTTAATTGAATTAAATATTATTAAATCTATCTATATATATATATATCATTATCCTTTATATATAATAATTTAAGAATTAATATTTATTAAGACCATATATTTCTTTCCAAAACAATGAATTTATTTCAAAATATTTTTATATATATGGACCAACGGTGTCTGTATATATTTCCTATCATATGGTCAAGTGCTACGGATATTTATCATTTCAAACCGTACACTAAATATATACGGGTGGATATCATTTCAACCCGTAATCCTAAATTCAATTAAATGAAAATCGCTTGGGTCTATCATTTCAACTCATATGGAAATTCTCCTATTCTAAAGTCCATTCGGGTATGTATCATTTCAACCCATAGTGAATTCTAAACTACAGGGAACTTGCAGAGTGATAACATATAATAATAATATAACAGGCATATATCATCAATAACCATATAATATAAACAACAGGATATGGTGCCATATCCCACAGGTGAACAGTTACAAATAATAGCATATAAACAATTTAAATAACTAATAACAACATATTTCAATTGTCGTTTCAATTGAAATCAAATTTAATAAATATAAGAATGTTAAATCGTGAGTGATTGCTCACCTTTCGAGGCTAGATAGATTGGACAAAGAATTGATCTACGCTGGATCACGATCTAGACATCGAACAAATCCAACAAAATTTTCAAAGCGAAGCAAGATTGGCACGAATACGATGGACAACTGATAAATAGAGATCGATGAAAATAGATCAGAAACTGCTTTATGTAGACCGAAATGAAATACAAATATTATTCTATTATATTACTCTCTTAACCAATAATAGTTTTGAAACGCATTAAAATTACATATACATACATACGTTTTCAAACAAATGCAAATAATAGAAAACTGCAAAACTATGTTTAAAACCAATATTAACATAAATTTTTTTTATAATCATATTTAAATCAACATTTGAGTCAACATTCCACATTATTATTGTTAAGACCAATATCGACTTTCCTTGATTTGCTGAAACACTACACACCTTATACTTGATATAAATTTACCTTTTGCAAAATATTTATAAGAAAGAGAAGGGCGAGAGCACAGCTCCAACTTAATTTAACCATTTAAATTCCAGTATTTTCTTTAATATTAAAACAGGCTTCAGGCATTTCTTACATGTTAACACTTACATTAAACTTTCTTTATCATCTTAAAAATATCAATGTCAAACTTTAACCCATATAATCACTAGTATAAACTTACATTTTAAAACAATAAATCTTTGATCTTATAAAACTGTATTTGTATAATAATTCATCTCTGGACAGACACACAAACTAACTTAAAATATATTATACTATATATTCTCCCCAAAATTTTATAACTCTACAACTATATTTTAAACAACAGGAGGAAAATTTAAACCCATGCAAACTCTACTTATATATCAAACTTATGTCTTATAACTTACTGTATATTAATATGTTTATAAATGCATACTGTCCCACGATATATATATTATAAAATTAACACCTTTTTGTAAACAATACAATATAAAATTAACACCTTTCTTTTTTTTGGTATAAAAATCTTACATACTGTAACATATATGCAGACTGCTAAACATCTTATATTATATATAAACCGTATGAAATAACCCAATGTATATTCAAAAGTCAGACTATACAAATTTCAATAAATACTCGTATAAAACTAACCATGGAACAAATGCAAATGTTTATAACTTTAAATTTAATGTATACTTGCGCTGCACTATATAAACATACTTATAATGTAAAATATATACTTGAAGCATGTTATGCTTAAAATAACGGAAAAGCAAAAGCAATATAAACAATAATAAAACAAAAGAAAAGGATGAAAAAGAAGGAGAAAAAGAAAAGAAATAAGAAGAAAATAAAAATAAAAATTAGTGCAGCCATTTACCTACAGAAGAAGCTTCACACGCAAGAGAGGAGATGCAGGTCTATTGATATGGAGTAGGGTATGTACGAGTGATTTGTATTTATAAGAGAAGCCTCACATTGATAAAGTGGAAAGAAATTTTGTTTAAAGTGGCAAGAAATAAAGATAGTAATGGCTAGAGGAAATTTAAGAATTTATTCCTATAAATTAAGGAGAAGTAAAAAAAAAAAAAAGGAAATAAATTAAAACAAATATATAAAGATTAAATGTTGGTGAACAGAGGAAATAAAATGAAACAAATATGTATATAAACATTGAATGCTGGTGAAAAGAGAAAATAAATTAAAACAAATATGTATAAAGATTGAATGCACATGTATAGAGAAAATGAATTAAAACAAATATGTATAAAGATTGAGTGTTGGTGAAAAGAGGAAATAAATTAAAACAAATAAGAAGAGAATGGATTGATTTAAAGGAAAGGCAATGAATGGTTTAGAAATAAATAAATGTAAAACGTATACGTTTTAATTTCAAAAAGGAAAGAAATAAATACGGGGATGGCAACAGTCAAAATGCACGTTTAGGCAAATAATAGAATATAAAAGTAAGAAACTCAAAAGGATAGGCACAGAGATGTGAAATCAAGGAGACAAGGGAAGCAAGTGATCTTTCAAATTAATAACGTTGGCAATAAATATAAAATAAATGAAAATTAATAGATGGATGCTTGATTGACGCAGTGATTAAAGTAAGGTTGCATGTCAGTCACGATGAAATTTGAAACAGAAAAAAATGTAAATGAATAAAAGGGGTAAGCTAGATTTTCTGCTTAGATTTAGAGAAGACACATCAAATGCTGAAAAAGGGAATTATGAAACGGCTAGACTCTAGAAAATAATAAATATGGTAAGAAAAGTAAATAGGCAGGTTATAAATCAGATTGGAAAGAAAAGTGGAGAGGTTAATTGATAAAAGAATTAAGATAATGAAAATGCATAATAATATTGTTGGCATCTAATGTCATTTAACGCAAAAACGCATATAGGAGCATGCATTTTCTTCTGACTTGCAACATCATTCATCATTTTGGCATTCGTGGCATTCAACAAATTAAGGTGGTGGTCAAAGTCGTGAAATGGTAGCAAATTAACGATGAATAGGATCCAATAATTCTTAGTGCAATGCACAAAATCGGAAAATATCAGCATGTGCCTTCTACGCACATGTTAAGATTGCATAATTTCACTAATGACCTTTATGATTTTGCATTTTTGCGTGATAAATATAGATAGTTTGAGTTTTTAACAATTAACACTGTGTATTAGCTAGTGATTATCTCTTGTTTGAGCGGTTGTTAGCATATGCCTACTGAATACATATTAACATAATCCCATAAAAATTTATGTGTACTTAAAATGTTCTTCTAATAAAGTTTTTTTTTCAAGATTATTATTAACATTTAGAATATCATTTTACTTATCCAAATGTTGATGATTTTCAAATCCTATTAAGATTAAGGTCACTAATTGATTATTGTTGAAAGCTAAGGATATTAAGAAAATACTATTATGAAATCCATATCTTGAACACGGAATTTGTTATTAAAATCGTATCATTAGAGTTACATGTATGATTATAAACAATAACATTCATAATTTACAACTACGATGTTGCAGATCCTTTTATTAAAATTTAGATTACATATCATTAGCAAGTCAGCATGAATTTAATAGAATTTCACAAAATAAATAAACTTTCATAAAATTAATTGAAAATTTACCATTTTCTATATTTAATTATACGTAAACCAAATATTAAAACTTTGTTTCAAAATATTATTATTAAAATTCTTCAAAATCCAAATTAAATACGTTATAAAACCAATTAAAAACTATTAAAATCTATGGGTCATTACATTCTCCCCCACTCAAAACTTTTCGTCCCCGAAAAGGAAGGAGGTAGAAGAAAAGAAACAACCGGAAGGAAAGGTAGATTGAAAGATAAGGATTAACAATTTATTTAACTATATACATTTTATTTGAAATATTTATTGGAAAACTTCATTTGCAATTCAGTTATCTTTAATACTTTAAGTTTTCAAAACCCATTGGAATTAAATATGTTTTATTAAATTAATAACTTCAAAATACTTACAACATTTTAAAGATTATATTCAAAAAGGAAAGGAAGGTAGGTTTGGAAAACAGAATCAAGGTGAATAACTAAACAGAGCAGATAAGGTAGATGCAAGGAATAGTATCGGGCACGAATAATTAATCTAGAACCATAAGAATTTAAATTTCAAATATTAATTCAAAAATTCTTTGTTGGGAAAAATACTTTTATAATAAAATACTTTTATATCGATATAAATTGTCCTTTCGAAAATACTTTTATAACTCGATGTTTCAACAAGTTTATCCTCGTTCTTGCAGACTCTGGCCATGCGTTGATCTGGCGCAAAGCTAGAAATCTTCAAGTACTTGGTAGACCGTTTCAACACCCAGTGAAAATACTTGAAAATCTTAAAAAAAAAACAGATATGGAAAGTACAATCCAAACAAAACAACCAAACCAAAACATTTGTCCGATCATGGTTCGCAGATACACAATGGTTACGCCTGGGTCCCCCAGGAAACAATCCATATCCGTAAGCTTTCTCAGCCCTGCGAGTTACGCCATGATGACTAGTAGAGTGCAGGATACACAATGGTTACGCCTGGATCCCCCAGGAAATAATCCGTACCCCTAGGCAAGACTCAGCCAGGCACTTGCGCTACTACTCGCGACCTACACAGATTGCAGGATACACAATGGTTACGCCTGGATCCCCCAGGAAACAATCCGTACCCCTAGGAAAGACTCAGCCAGGCAATTTCGCTATGCATTCACGAGAGGAAAAAAAAAACCATGGGTTACGCCACGGTGGGAACACTCGAGTATTACATCCGGAAAACCAAAAATCAGAGAGAATAATATCGATAGAATGAATCCACGATGCGGCCACATAGCGGATATCAAGTAGAAGGTACTTTCCATATCTTTATTTCGAAAATATATATCATATAGTACCTTTCCAAATACTTTCAAATATCGTACTTATATAAAGTCCATATATATAGGATTCCTTTCTAAATCGAATACTTTCCAAATCAATAGTATATCAAAACATACTTATATAGACTTTGATTATAAAAATTCTCTTTCCAAATTGAGTACCTTTCAAATCAATAGATTTCAAATCAACTATATACTTATACAAATCCATTTTATATAAGTTCGACCAATCCCAAATCAAGTGCTTAATAATATAAGGTTCTCAATTTCAAATCATTTCAATATCATATATTATTTCACCAAATTTTCTTCCAGATTAAATATCTAAATTTAAAAGTTCCCAAAATAATAGGTTCAGAAAATTATCCCAGTTTCCAAATTAAAATAATTCAAGTCAAACAAATTCATTTCCAATATAAGTACTGGTTTTTAATTTCAATTTAATTTCAAAACCAAAAATTTTCTCAAAATTAATTATACTCAAATGGTTTCCAAATTTATAATTATCCCTTTAAACCCTTTAAAGTATTTATTTTTTCATTTGAAATATCAAATTTTCCTTTCTGAAAACCATTATTTAAAACTAATAGTTTTTCAAAACATTTAAAACTAAATTCCATATTAGTATAATTTCAAAATAGTCATATTCATTTACCTAACAAAAGGTTTCAAACTTAACATACAAAACAAAACTTATATGCTTTATCAAACATTTTGTACTCTTCGAATTTTCTTAGCTTTAAAAATTTAATCTCGATTTGGAAGTGTTCGAATATTCAAAATATTTAGGGAAATCAAATTTCCAAATTCAAGATTTGAAAATCAACATAAATCAATAAACCAATTATTAAATCTGAAACTCGAGGACTGAACACCGGTCTCATTTTAAATGGTTTTAAAATATATACCTATATCTTTCTAAAATATCAAATTATACTTCGGAATTTGTAATCAAAAAGGTTTTACAAAATCACTTGCAGAGCGAAGCTATTAAAGTGGCCTCTCCCCCACTTTGAAACTCGAAAATCAATGTCAATAATGCGTGCACTCATCACCGAAATTATTTTCCAACGACATAAGTGAGTTCTGGACTTCTATTTTCTTGGAAACTTCTTTGAAATTTCTTCAAAATTATTAAAATTCATTAGAAACATTTCTTATTCGGAAAATACTTTTAAATCGTATTATTTTTATATATCTTCCAAAATCTCAAAACCAATTTCAAAATACCGGAATTCAATTCTCGAATTTCAAATTTAACTCTACAGTTATAAATCAATTTATATAAATCAATTTCTTATAATTTTTCAAAATTTCAGATCCTTTCAAAACCTTTTTATATAGGTATATAATCCTTATCGAAAACATTTTCACTTTTATATATAGAATAAAATCATAGTTATCAAAATAATAATTTCGGTATAAACAATTTCAAAAATACAACATACCCGATTTTTCAAAGAATGGGTTTCAAACAAAGATAGAGATTTAAATTAGCGGAACTCCAATCAATAGAATCCTGATTCGAAGATAGACTCAATCGAAGATGAGATAATTAAATTACAAAATAGAAGATGGATATATTACTACAAATCGCGGGCGACCTTAACCGAGTCAACCGTGACTTCAGGAATATAATCGATGCAGAATTCCAAAACAAATCGACATTCGATCGCCAGAGATAGAATTCGGCATACCAAGATACAACAACATCGTAAACCGATGATACAAAAAAATCTTCGGTGAATCAATGCCAATTGAAAAGGAGTTTTCACCCCCTTTTACGAATCATTCAGTGGAGTTATGGGATACTCCAGAATCGAACGAATATAATTAGGGAGAGACAAGAATGAATTTCGGAACCAAGGGACATTCCAAACTTCAAAGGAAACCGAGTCAGAAAGGAAGAGATTCAACTCGAACGAAAGTGATTCTGTAAATAAATTTACCATATATGGTAAGTTTTGCCTAGAGCCAAAGCTCTGATACCAACTATAACGACCTGCTATTTTCGACCATTCGCATCTGCAGATGTCGGACTTGAATTGCTCAAAATATCAGATTGTTAATTAAAATTTGGCAAAACCCAACATATACAGTAAATAAATCAAACACAGAATCACAGATACAGAGTAGTACAAAAATACGCAGCGGAATAAATAGATAGTAGTTCATGAAGCTACTATAAAAAAAATCAGAGTTAGAGATAAAGTACAATAGAATATCTCAGATACAGTGAAGTCTCCAGTACGTGCGGAAGACTTCTCTGGATCAATCAACTGGATGACTGAAAGGATAGATAGCTGGATCTTCAAGCAAACTCCAACTTCGACGGTGAGTCTCAAATGCTGTATCACTCAGTCTGACCCGAGCGTAAAGCAAAACACAAAACACTCGAGTCAGGATTAACATTCTTATCTAAATAAATACAACTCAAGTGAAATATCAACTGAAATACAATTAACTTAAAGGATGTTTGGGATAACCATCCTCTAAGGGTCCATAGAACTATCTACAAGGTAGAAATATACACTATAACACTGTAGTCCTTTAAACTTAATTTATACTTCAAAACCAAATATCATTTTCACTTCAAATATCTCTATATCTCCCAAAATAGTATTTATATATATATATATATATTAAATAATTTATAGAGTAAAGTATTTTCAATTTCCTAAACTTAACCAATTGTTTCAACATCAACCCGACCTTCCTATTCAAATTAAATCCAATCTTAATTTATGAATTTAAATTCAATTTGGTTTCTAAATAACGAATTCAACTATATTTATTTCAAATACAGATCCGAATCTCAAAATAAACCATTTAAATTCCAATATAGTTCAAGGCTTTAATATTTAAAAGTTCAATATAACAGTTTCATATAGATCTCGATTTAACCTCATTATTATTTAGTCTTGAAATACTCCCTTATTAGATTCAATATCATTTAAGTAACCTTAATTACATTTTACTCAATATTTCCTTTAATATATTTAAACGTGAAATATTCATTAAATCGCTTACATCAAAAATCCAGTTACAAAATCATACCCTTAAATTTCCATTCAAAATTTCAAATTGATTTAATTAAATAAATCCTTATTTAAATACCATTTTTAATAAACTCAAATTTATCTCCCAATCTTAATTTATCCCAATTATTGCAAAAATCTATTTGAACTATAATTTACCTAAATAATTAACATAATTTATGTATTAAATCAATCTTAATTGAATTAAATATTATTAAATATATATATATATATATCATTACCCTTTTTATATAATAATTTAAGAATTAATTTTTATTAAGACCATATATTTCTTTCCAAAACAACGAATTTATTTCAAAATATTTTTATATATATGGACCAATGGTGTCTGTATATATTTCCTATCATATGGTCAAGTGCTACGGATATTTATCATTTCAAACCGTACACTAAATACATACGGGTGGATATCATTTCAACCCGTAATCCCAAATTCAATTAAATGAAAATCGCTTGGGTCTATCATTTCAACTCATAACGAAATTCTCCTATTCTAAAGTCCGTTCGGGTATGTATCATTTCAACCCATAGTGAATTCTAAACTACAGGGAACTTGCAGAGTGATAACATATAATAATAATATAACAGGCATATATCATCAATAACAGTATAATATAAACAACAGGATATAGTGTCATATCGCACAGGTGAACAGTTACAAATAATAGCATATAAACAATTTAAATAACTAATAACAACATATTTCAATTGTCGTTTCAATTGAAATCAAATTTAATAAATATAAGAATGTTAAATCGTGAGTGATTGCTCACCTTTCGAGGCTAGATAGATTGGACAAAGAATTGAGCTACGCTGGATCACGATCTAGACATCGAACAAATCCAACAAAATTTTCAAAGCGAAGCAAGATTGGCACGAATACGATGGACAACTGATAAATCGAGATCGATGAAAATAGATCAGAAACTGCTTTATGTAGACCGAAATGAAATACAAATATTATTCTATTATATTACTCTCTTAACCAATATTAGTTTTGAAACGCATTAAAATTACGTATACATACATACGTTTTCAAACAAATGCAAATAATAGAAAACTACAAAACTATGTTTAAAACCAATATTAACATAATTTTTTTTATAATCATATTTAAATCAACATTTAAGTCAACATTCCACATTATTATTGTTAAGACAAATATCGACTTTCCTTGATTTGCTGAAACACTACACATCTTATACTTGATATAAATTTACCTTTTGCAAAATATTTATAAGAAAGAGAAGGGCGAGAGCACAGCTCCAACTTAATTTAACAATTTGAATTCCAGTATTTTCTTTAATATTAAAACAAGCTTCAGGCATTTCTTACATGTTAACACTTACATTAAACTTTCTTTATCATCTTAAAAATATCAATGTCAAACTTTAACCCATATAATCACTAGTATAAACTTACATTTTAAAACAATAGATCTTAGATCTTATAAAACTGTATTTGTATAATAATTCATCTCTGGACAGACACACAAACTAACTTAAAATATATTATACTATATATTCTCCCCAAAATTTTATAACTCTACAACTATATTTTAAACAACAGAAGGAAAATTTAAACCCATGCAAACTCTACCTATATATCAAACTTATGTTTTATAACTTACTGTATATTAATATGTTTATAAATGTATACTGTCCCACAATATATATATTATAAAATCAACACCTTTTTATAAACAATACAATATAAAATTAACACCTTTCTTTTTTTTTTATATAAAAATCTTACATACTGTAACATATATGCAGACTGCTAAACATCTCATATTATATATAAACCGTATGAAATAACCCAATGTATATTCAAAAGTCAGCCTATACAAATTTCAATAAATACTCATATAAAACTAACCATAGAACAAATGCAAATGTTTATAACTTTAAATTTAATGTATACTTGCGCTGCACTATATAAACATACTTATAATGTAAAATATATACTTGAAGCATGTTATGCTTAAAATAAAGGAAAAGCAAAAGCAATATAAACAATAATAAAACAAAAGAAAAGGATGAAAAAGAAGGAGAAAAAGAAAAGAAATAAGAAGAAAATAAAAATAAAAATTAGTGCAGCCATTTACCTACAGAAGAAGCTTCACACGCAAGAGAGGAGATGAAGGTCTATTGATATGGAGTAGGGTATGTACGAGTGATTTGTATTTATAAGAGAAGCCTCACATTGATAAAGTGGAAAGAAATTTTGTTAAAAGTGGCAAGAAATAAAGATAGTAATGGCTAGAGGAAATTTAAGAATTTATTCCTATAAATTAAGGAGAAGTAAAAAAAAGAAAGAGGAAATAAATTAAAACAAATATATAAAGATTAAATGCTGGTGAACAGAGGAAATAAAATGAAACAAATATGTATATAAACATTGAATGCTGGTGAAAAGAGAAAATAAATTAAAACAAATATGTATAAAGATTGAATGCACATGTATAGAGAAAATGAATTAAAACAAATATGTATAAAGATTGAGTGTTGGTGAAAAGAGGAAATAAATTAAACAAATAAGAAGAGAATGGATTGATTTAAAGGAAAGGCAATGAATGGTTTAGAAATAAATAAATGTAAAACGTATACGTTTTAATTTCAAAAAGGAAAGAAATAAATACGGGGATGGCAACACTCAAAATGCACGTTTAGGCAAATAATAGAATATAAAATTAAGAAACTCAAAAGGATAGGCACAGAGACGTGAAATCAGGGAGACAAGGGAAGCAAGTGATCTTTCAAATTTATAACGTTGGCAATAAATATAAAATAAATGAAAATTAATAGATGGATGCTTGATTGGCGCAGTGATTAAAGTAAGGTTACGTGTCAGTCACGATGAAATTTGAAATAGAAAAAAATGTAAATGAATAAAAGGGGTAAGCTAGATTTTCCGCTTAGATTTAGAGAAGACACATCAAATGCTGAAAAAGGGAATTATGAAACGGCTAGATTCTAGCAAATAATAAATATGGTAAGAAAAGTAAATAGGCAGGTTATAAATCAGATTGGAAAGAAAAGTGGAGAGGTTAATTGATAAAAGAATTAAGATAATGAAAATGCATAATAATATTGTTGGCATCTAATGTCATTTAACGCAAAAACGCACATAGGAGCATGCATTTTCTTCCGACTTGCAACATCATTCATCATTTTGGCATTCGTGGCATTCAACAAATTAAGGTGGTGGTCAAAGTCGTGAAATGGTAGCAAATTAACGATGAATAGGATCCAATAATTCTTAGTGCAATGCACAAAATCGGAAAATATCAGCATGTGCCTTCTACGCACATGTTAAGATTGCATAATTTCACTAATGACCTTTATGATTTTGCATTTTTGCATGATAAATATAGATAGTTTGAGTTTTTAACAATTAACACTGTGTATTAGCTAGTGATTATCTCTTGTTTGAGCGGTAGTTAGCATATGCCTACTGAATACATATTAACATAATCCCATAAAAATTTATGTGTACTTAAAATGTTCTTCTGATAAAGTTTTTTTTTTCAAGATTATTATTAACATTTAGAATATCATTTGACTTATCCGAATGTTGATGATTTTCAAATCCTATTAAGATTAAGGTCGCTAATTGATTATTGTTGAAAGCTAAGGATATTAAGAAAATACTATTATGAAATCCATATCTTGAACACGGAATTTGTTATTAAAATCGTATCATTAGAGTTACATGTATGATTATAAACAATAACATTCATAATTTACAACTACGATGTTGCAGATCCTTTTATTAAAATTTAGATTACATATCATTAGCAAGTCAGCATGAATTTAATAGAATTTCACAAAATAAATAAACTTTCATAAAATTAATTGAAAATTTACCATTTGCTATATTTAATTATACGTAAACCAAATATTAAAACTTTGTTTCAAAATATTATTATTAAAATTTCTCAAAATCCAAATTAAATACGTTATAAAACCAATTAAAAACTATTAAAATCTACGGGTCGTTACAGGAAGGGAGCTATACTATGCCCTAAAGTTGGAATTCGCTGCCACCAACAACGATGCAGAATATGAAGCAGTGATAGCTGGATTAGAACTTGCCCTAGAGATTGGAGTCGGTTCTTTATGTCTCTATAGTGATTCTCAACTTATTGTAAATCAAATACTGGGAGAATTCCAGACTCGAGGAGAACGACTCACAGCATATCTAAAGAAGACCAAGGTGCTGCTCAATCAATTGGATCACTATTTAATCAAACACATTCCTCGAGGAGAGAATCAGGAGGCCGACGAACTGGCAAAGCAAGCTAGCATGAAGGATGACACCACGTCCGGAACAATAACCACCTCAAAGCAACTAGCCCCGAGTTTCGAGCCAGTGAATCTGATAGCTACAATCGAAGAGGAAACTTGGATGACTCCCATTCGGAAGTACTTACAAAGTGGCACACTGCCCGACGGGCGTGACGAAGTTAAGAAAATCTTGAGGAAAGCTTCCCGCTACACAATACGAGAAGGCATCCTCTATCGGCGCGGCTTCTCTAATCCCTTATTAAGGTGTGTCGCTGGAAGGAAAGCCAAGGAAGTCTTGTCCAACATCCATCAAGGAAGTTGCGGAGATCACACTGGTGGGCAGACTCTAGCAAAGAAGAAACTCCGATATGGGTATTACTGGCCCACTTTAAACAAAGACGCCTTAGACTTCGTCAAAAGATGTGACAGATGTCATAAATTTGCTAAGATTCCTCGACTACCAACAAATGAGATTACTCAAATGACCAGCCCTTGGCCCTTTGTAGTATGGGGAATTGACTTGATTGGCGAACTGCCGATGGGCCAAGGCGGAGCCAAATATGCTATAGTGGCAGTCGACTATTTCACCAAATGGGTGGAAGTGGAACCTTTAAATAAAATATCTTCGGCAAAAGTTATTAACTTCTTGATCAAAAATGTTCTATGCAGGTACGGGTTCCGTTCAAAATCATATCGAACAATGGACTTCGGTTTGACAGCGAGGAGTTCACCGACTGGTGCCGAGAGCACGGGATTCACAAAAGCTTCTCATATGTGGCTTATCCCCAGGCAAATGGACAAGTCGAAGCTGTCAACAAAATTCTCAAAACTCTGATCAAGAAGAAGCTTGAAAAGTCAAAAGGCGCTTGGGTGGATGAACTTCCTACGGCGCTTTGGGCCTACCGCACGACTTTCAGAACATCAACAGGGCATACTCCTTTCTCTTTGGCATACGGATCGGAGGCCATGCTCTCAGTTGAAACTGTAGTGCCCTCCCACCGTAGGATCCACTACAACCCAGAAGAGAATGAAGAACTCCTACACATGTCTTTGGACCTAATTGAAGAAAGAAGAAATGATGCAACACTTAAAGCGGCAGCTCACAACCAAAATGTGGCAGCACGAAACAACTCCAAAGTCAAACACCGCAGCTTACGAGAAGGAAATCTTGTTCTCAAACGGATCTTCCCGCGCCTAGGAGCGCTAGATCCAATCTGGGACAGACCCTATGTAATTCATAAAGATCTCCACAACGGAGCTTATATTTTGTCAACAGTGGACGGAGAGGTGTTCTAGAGGGCATGGAACATCCAACACCTTCGTCGATACTTTTCTTAACTTGTACTGCCCATATGAAGTGAATCAACAAAGAGAATCAGTGGACGTAGGCATTTTCGTACCGAACCACTTTGAAAATCTTGTCTCTTTTTAACTTGTTCCTTTATATCTGGGCTGCTTGCTAAGCTTTATCCTTTTCTGTTGAACAAAATCCTGTATAACGGCATTTCCATTCTGGACACTTCACGGCACAACCTCACCTGGACAAGACCTAAAAGGTACTATACGAATCTATGCCCTCGTCAATGAGACACTTTTGCTCCAGCATCCCTCTGCTGCGGGTTAACTCATTGCTCGCGACGGCCCTCAAAGCCAACTGTAATGAGCCGATCACAAGCCACCGAGAAGGCCGACTATAGCCGAGGCAGCTCATTACGGCGTTCGGCTCGTCGGCGACTGTGAACCAATTATAAGCCCTAACATAAGGTGTGGCCAACCAGGGGCAGTTCACAGTTGACGGTCGGCACCCACGCTAGCCGGCCACGGTAAATCGAATAATACCCACGATTACGGGCCATAATGGCCCGGGTAGTTACTGTGCTCAATCTCGGCTCCGATGTGTCTTAGGTACGGCTGTGGTAAAAAAGAAAACTCCCCGTAGAGGCGTAAGATGGGTGACGAATGTCTCCAAGACCCACAGCTAGGGAAAGTGACTACAAAACCCGTTTGCCACGAACTTAAGCAAATCGAAGGCCTTCCGTGATTGGAAATTTTACTATTCCTTACATTTCCATTTTATTTATAAAAACTTTCCTCCTATCCTCTATAACAATCCTTAAAGTACAGGACACCAAATAGGAGGCACTCGCTAATAGGAATGAGAACTCTCAGCTGGATGACGGGTCACTCAACCCGTATTCGATAACACAAGGCATTCAAAGCTACCATCTACAACTAAAAATTGAAAGGGCGGTACTTTCTTCTCTTGTATACAAATAAGTAGCTCTGATATATTCACACATCACATTAATATTGCAAGGCATGAAATTATAATTTAAGCAAGAACTCGACATCAAACACAGTTGAATCACTAGCACATGCACAGTTATATTTCTTATGCAACACATCAAAATAATGACAGCATCCAAATATGACAGAATCAGCTTATGTTATAAAATTACATGTAAAAAATAAAGTCATTCGTTGCAATGACATAATTACAACCTGAAAGTACATTAATGTTTTGGAACTAGTATATACAGGAATGTCAAGTAAAACCAAAAATATCCGTATCAAGCCAAAATAGTCGGCAACATCGGAACTTCATCTCTATCCTTCCGACCCACTAAGATCTACTTGACCGCAGGATCAGAGCTCCCAGCATGCTGACCAGAGGTCCCGCCTGTCTAATTCAGGAGAAGAATCTATTAGATAAATGATAAGCAGCCAAGCTATGAAAATGCTTAAAAGGGAAGACTTACCAGCGTCTGCTCCCTGATCATCATCCTCCACCTGCACACCCACTTCCTCGGCGGTAAGCAGCCGCATGCCCTCCTTCACCACCACCTTCCCCTCTTTGGTGAACTGAGCGGTGACCACATCCATTCTGAAGGCCACGCCACCCTCTTTATCCGCATCAGCCTTGGCCTCCTCCAAAGCCCGGAGATATATCCTAGCCATTACCCAGGGGTAATCGTCCATCCAGGATAGGTTGCCCTGCTTCCAAGTACGAAAATACATATCCTGCAGCATATCATCCATCATCCCCTCGTTCTCCTCAAACTCCCTCATACGGGCCTCAGGAACCGACAACTTTGCAACAGCAGCATCCCTCTACAATCGGTATCTCGAGCAGTCAGCTTGAAGGGATCTCCTCATTGCCTCCATCTCCTCCTTTAGCTTGGCCTGAGCAAGCCCTGCGGCTTCGAGCCATCCAGATAACTCCTTTACCTACTCGAGATCCGCTCTCCGAACCTCATCGACCATTGCGATGGCCGTGTCAATTCGTTTCTTGCAAGAAGCCTTCATCTTTCGCAATTCTGCCTTACTAGCCTCTTCCATTGTTTTCGTTAGTCGTCTGGAGGTCGCCTCATGCTGGGAGATCTGAATGGCCTGATCGGCAAGCTGTTTGGCTTGATCGGAAACCATTAGCTGAACCGAATGTTAGCACTTCCGATTTCCTCTCCAGCCTTGACCAGTCGGGCGTGATGCCCCATCAACTTCTCGGTCTCCTCAGCCACCCGATCGATGTTTGCGTTGGCCTCATCCCACATAGTCACAACCCGAGTGGTCAACAAGTCGAGATCCAAAGACTTAGCCTCGTCAAGCACCCATACCATAGGATTGCGGGGTAGGAGGTGCTCACCGGTAACCTCATCGAAGGAAATATCATGAGAACTCGGGACCAGATCTGGATGACCCGCAAATGGGTTACGAGCCAAGTCGAGACGATCAACATGAATAACGGTAGGATTCTCTGATGGATGCGGAGATGGTATGGACTCAATATCTTCCCCCGTGATGTCATGAATGGGCTGGGTTGGGGGCTGAGGTCCAAGCGAAGGTTCGAACATGGAACGCCTCCTCTTTCTTTTTTGAATATCCTCTTCAATGACTCCGGGAAGAGGATGGTAGCCGACTACGCCCCCAGAACGGTCAGTCGAGGGCTTCGGTTTAGCATAAGCTTTGAGGAGTTTGAATTGCTCGAGGCGGTGCCGAATATATGATGTCTTGGCCGCCTTACCCGTTCCTGGAATAAAAACCAAGTGTTACGAGCATACACTAATCCATAATTGAAGAAATATGTTAAGTTAAAAGGAGTAGGAAGACGCATTTATTTTATAAACCCTGAGGGAGAGTGGGATACTGCAATAAGTCCTGAATCTCATTCCAGGATGGGAGCTGGCCATAAAATATTCCTAAGTCCTTATCATAAAGGGAGTCTGCGGAAGTCAAAAATTCACCTTGAATCACCAGAGTCTCCTTAGCCGGAATACTCTGAGAAGATGAACCGGTACCAGTCTCGGCCTTATCAGTTTTCTTCGGTTTCTCCACCAACGCCGACCCTTCTTCCAACCCCTCAAAAGCTTGGCGGAAAGCATCATCCGTCCACTCCTGAATCTCACCTGCTTACCCAGAGGTCAAGGCACCAACGCCACTACCACTTTGTCCTTCGCCACCATTGCAACCATCACCTTCTTCATCACCTCCGCTCTCCTCCTCGTCTCTTTCCTCCTCTCCACTTTCCTCCTCCAGAACATCTCGGCACGTGCTGGGAGAGGGTCCATCAGTTTTCTTGAGCTTCTTCCCGTGACGACTGGAGGTATCGAGAAGGGTTTCCTCTTGCTGCTCTTTGTCATGGCCCCTCCTTTGGATTTAGCAGCCCTTTCCCCAGCCGTATCCCTCTGCTTGACCACAGACTGATACGGTAGAATCAAGTTGTGTCCCAAGAGAGTGGCATTCCTGATCAGGTAAGAAGCTGCCCTATCCCATCCCGAAATGGCTTCTATCTCCGTGGCCATCTGAACCAGGTGATCGTTCTCCACGACCGCAAAGCCACCTGTCGCTAGCAGGAAATAAAACACATGAGAAGGAGCATTTCAGTCAGAACGAAAATTATAAATAAGCTTCAACTTACAGCCAAAGGTGAAGCGGTGGACGGAAACGGAGTCATCTTGGACGAAGAACCATTCCTTCTTAAACATGGTGAACTTTGAATACAAGTCCAGAACCGGCTTGAAGGACACGGCCGATTCCAAGCTGATGTATGGAGACCTCTTCTTGTAACCCCTCAAGTTATATAGGTACCGAATCTCCCGGTTGGAAGGGGGCGCCCGTACTTTCTCTGGAAAATCACGAATAGGCACACCAAGATAGCGTAGGAGTTGGGCTGGAGCTGGAAAGGGGCCACCTTCAAATAGGTGACGAAGCTAACTATCCAGGCATTGATTGGAGGAATGGCCCCACACATGCAGTGGTACCTACTATAAGCAAAGTATCCTTCAGGGGGATTATATGGCATGACCCCCTTCCCTGGCAACAGCATGCGTGCTCTATCAATCCCAAAGGAGCGGGAGATAACATCAAGCTGCTCTTCTTTGAGAGAGCTAGGAAAGCAAACAGGAGGAGAGTTCAGAAGCTCTTGAGGACCATATCCGTCCACTAGTGATCTCGGGGTGGGTCCCTGTCGTCCTGGTCCTGGTTGGGCTGGAGGCACCACAGGGGACTCTCTTCTGTCCGTAGATTTTCTCTTTTCTGATCGAGTTTCCACTTTGTGAGACATTATCTGCGATACCATAGAAACATAGTGTTAAAAACAAGGAATATAGAGAGATAAGCAAGCAAGTATATGTAGTCCGGAATTTGACTCGTAATTCAAAATATAAGAAAAACATTTGGTAGTTCAAAGCCGGAAGGTCATTCGGCGCTCAAACCCCAATTGATAAAGCGAGGCAAAAAGTTAATTCGGTTTCATCCGGTAATTCAGGGGTTTTAAGCTCATTCGGCACTTTTACTTCCCGTTCCCATTCGATGGTTCGAGCACACGTTCCATTTGGCAATTCAAAGCACGAAAGTGTCATTCGGTACTTAAAACCCACAAGGTTCATTCGGTAAATCAAAGTCACTAATTTCATTCGGAGGTTCAACCGTAAAAAATCGTCCGGAAGAAGAAAGCTTACCTGGTGCGGCAGTTAAGCCGATTCGGTATACAGTTGATCCGCAGTCAGAACTGGTTCGGCACTACAATTTGTTCGACGGTTAATAATTCGATTCGGCTGTTTCACTTGGTAAGAAATAACAAAAGCACAATGCGCATAATTATAGGCAAATGGAAGCGACCGGACCACTTGTTCGGGACACGGGGTCGGATGAGAATGCCGGATGAGACTGTCCAAGCTAAAACAAAGCGCGACATATGCTGGCATATGCCCCACTTTGGGGGGCAAATGTTGGGCATGTTTCCACCTACTACCGAACCATCCCCTCTCCACGCATTGCCGAGCCAACCTATTCCCACCTACTACCGGATTCACCTTCACCGGACCATCTCCTCTCCAAACAATGACGGACCAATACACTCTCCAAAGCCCTACCGGTCCAACACCACTCCTAAGCATTGCCGAACCAACCAACTTCCCCTACATAGCCGAACCAAGCTCCATCCACTCACCACCGGATCATGTCCCACCGAAGCAAGCTCCATCCACTCACCACTGGGTCATGTCCCACCGAACCAATCTCCATCCACTCACCACCGTATTATGTCCCACCGAACCAAGCTCTACAGAACCAACCTACCTCCATCCACTGCCAAACCAGAAGCAAGGGAGGACACGACCAGACCAATTCTGCCAGGCCAAATTGCATCGGCCCAGGCCCACCAGCCGCTATATACATCTAAGACCCCTGCCACCAACCTCACTCTATAAATAGAGGGGTAGGGGTGCAACAATGGCAGACAAGTTTGAGAGCTCAAGCAAGGATAGAACTTTCAAACAACTTTCAGATACTTGTAATCAAAGCTTTGTACTTGTAATCTGAATAGAAAAGGAGAATAACATATAAAGTGGACGTAGGCACATTCTGGCCGAACCACTATAAATCGGTGTGTCTTTTACAATTTAGTCCATCTATTTTATATATTTGCATAAATCATCCAAATCATTAAGAACAACATAAAATCAACAAGATCATACGACTTGGAGGTGTTTGCACATCTGCTCTCAGTGGCTTCTAGAGTCATACTCATGTTAATAAGCTTTCCGTATTAGTATTATGTTGCAATTTATTGCTGTGATGATATACAGGTGGACCAAATATTGGGCATGTTTCCGCCTACTACCGAACCATCCCCTCTCCACGCATTGCCGAGCCAACCTATTCCCACCTACTACCGGATTCACCTTCATCGAACTATCTCCTTTCCAAACAATGCCGGACCAATACACTCTCCAAAGCCCTACCGGTCCAACACCACTCCCAAGCATTGCCGAACCAACCAACTTCCCCTACATAGCCGAACCAAGCTCCATCCACTCACCACCGGATCATGTCCCACCGAACCAAGCTCCATCCACTCACCACCGGATCATGTCCCACTGAACCAATCTCCATCCACTCACCACCGTATCATGTCCCACCGAACCAAGCTCTACCGAACCAACCTACCTCCATCCACTACCGAACCAGAAGCAAGGGAGGACACGACCAGACCAATTCTGCCATACCAAATTGCATCGGCCCAGGCCCACCAGCCGCTATATACATCCAAGACCCCTGCCCCCAACCTCACTCTATAAATAGAGGGGTAGGGGTACAACAATGGCAGACAAGTTTGAGAGCTGAAGCAAGGATAGAACTTTCAAACAACTTTCAGATAATTGTAATCAAAGCTTTGTACTTGTAATCCGAATAGAAAACGAAAATAACATATAAAGTGGACGTTGGCACATTCTGGCTGAACCACTGTAAATCTGTGTGTCTTTTACAATTTAGTCCATCTATTTATATATTTGCATAAATCGCCCCAATCATTTAGAACAACATATAATTGACAAGATCATACGACTTGGACGTGTTTGCCCATTTTTTGTGCAAACGGGAAAGGTAATAAAATGTTTAGGAGTTGTTATATTAGAGAATAGTAAGGAAATAAATCATGAACCAATTTTAGTGGCATCCTTATTTTGGTAAAAGATGTGAGTAATAAGGTTTAATTTTTTTGAATAAGTGGATTTTTGAGAATTTAAATTTATAATTTCTAAATATAATGAAATGGAAAAATTAACACTGCAATTGATAAATTTATCAAATTTTAATTTACATCTAAACTTGTTTAAATTTTTGTAAATGATTAAGAAATATAAAACTGATAAAATTTTCAATTATAGAATTGAAATTTAAAATTTGATGTAGTTAAGTAATTATTAATTTATCTAATTAACTAGAAAATAGCCATTTTGGCCACGGACTCGGATTTCGACGAAACCAGTTTTATCGAATCTGTAACAGTGTATTATTGTAGGATTTCAAGTTTCGTAGCGATCGGGCTTTTCGTTTGATCGTAGGGGCTTGAAACGCCTTAAAATAAATTAAATTGAAATCAATTTGGAATAACTTGATTTTAGCATAACTTCTTCATACGATGGATTTGGACATGAAACCTTTTCCATCGCATTAAAATATTTTTAAACATCTATTTTGACATATGGGTTGACCAATTTCGTTCCGGAGGCAAAACGGGCTTTTTGGGCCATAGATCGTTCAGCACGTTTATTAAGTGGGTCCATCTATTCTATTTCAACCCTACCTATAAATACCCTATTATAAACCCTAGCAGCCTTTATTCCTCATTTCTACACATACAGAAACTTCTGTGCTCCACTTCTTCAATGGATGTAAACCCTAATTTATCCAATTCAAATTTCAATTCAAAAATCGACTTCAAAAATTGAAACTCCTTAGAAAAAATTTGGAAAAATTATATATCGAAGCTCTCGATGTACGCATCACAAAACCATAATTCGTTTTTCTGTTCGAATCACCGGTTGACCAGAAATTGATCGTTTATCCACGGCCATTCATCGGTCGACGATGAACTTCGCCTGATCGGAAATTCCTTTCTGGGTTTTATAGAGAGGGCCGAGGAGATCTCATCCATGTGAGTTTCGTGGTGAGTTAACGGCTGGATCATCGTCAATTTTGGATTAGGGTTTCGAGATTTGGTTTGTTCGAGGAGGCGGCGGCTGCGTTTTTGGGTGTCGTGACCTTTGGGCGTCGCAAGAGCGAGGAAGGCCGAACTCGGCGGCGAAGGTGCCGTGGTCTACGGCGGCGCGAAGTGGGGAGAAAGCATGGTCAAAACGCTCGCTCAAAGGGTTTTGTGTGCTTCCCTGGTCCATTCGTATACGAAGTGTCGGAAGATGATCTCGTGAGTGAACTGTGCAGTGACGTGGAGGGTGAGCTATTTGTTTTTTATTTTATTTTTAATTTTTATTCAATTTCAATCGCTCTAAATTAAATAACTTTTACATACCATATCCGATTTACGCGCGGTTTGCCCCGCTAGGTTCGTATTGGGATTCCAGACTTTTTGACGCTAGTTTGGATGAATTTGGAGACTGTCAAAATTTTGGGTTTAAAGAATTTAAATTCAAAAGGTGAGTGTTTTAACCCACTCATAACTTCTAAAATTTCTTATGTTTGTTAAATTAATTTATGGTGTGATTAGAAATTTATTTATGACTATTTGGCATATTTTTAATTCATCATCTCACTTAAATTGCATTTTTTTAATTAAATTATTATTTAATTATTCATTGCATATAAATTGCCAGTTAAATTGTTATTTGTTTATTTTTGTACATAAATTTCCAGTTGGACAGTTATATAATTTATTAGTAAATATAAACTGCTTGTTAATACCTGCTGTTTATTATCCGTTCTATATTAGTGCTATTGTTTGAATTGGATGATGATTATAATAAATGGTTGATGACTGATATTGGGTGAATGGATGTGGTATTTTATATTTGTTGTAAACTGCAAGTTATTATGCATTTTCATTTCATTCGGGATTGCGGTTTGAAATGATATATAGCCGTAATTTTTATTTTAAATTACGGATTGAAATGATAAATATTCGTATCACTTGACCATAGGGTAGAAAATTATATACAGACACCGTGGTCTATATATAAATATTTTGAAATGATTTTCTATGGTTTTGGAAAGGAAATACGGTTTAATAAATATTAATTTTTGATGTTATATAAATACTATTATATATATATATATAGTTGAATTCTTAAATTTATGTTATGTATAAAATTGATAATAAAAATGAGTTTAAAAATGAAGTTTGATTGTTTTATATTATATGGTTAAGTACCTATTTAAGATATTGTATATATAGAGTTTTAAATGACTTAAATGAAATTAAGTTGAAAGATAAATATGGAATTGGTTTAAGTTGATTTATTTAAGAATTGTACTTAAATAAATTTGATTTGAAGTTTAAATAAAAATGGAGATTGTAAAAGGGTATGATTCTTATAATTTGATTTGGTTTAAAGTAATTTAAATGAGTGTGAAGTTGAGATAAATGAATTTATCAAGTTAAATAAATTGAAAGAATATCGAGTTGTTTGAAGTTAAAATTTTTACTTAAATTATATTGGATTTATTAAGTAAATGTTTCAAATCTAAATAATAGCAACTGAATTTGATATATATGAAATTATCAAAGAGTAAGTTTTGAAATGGTGGGATAATTAAAGCTTTGAAATATATGAAAATTATATTGGTTTATTTGGGAATTTAAATCTATATTTGAAATTGATTTGTGAAGGTGAAGAGGCTATTTTATTATATAATAAAGTGAGTTAATATTTGGGACTAGAGAAGTGGTGTAGTATGTTTCAAAGTTATGAATTCGAAGTTTTATGTTTTGAAAGGCTATATTTCAAGTTTGGTTTCAAAATATTATAACTTCGAAATGTTATGGTTTAGAAAAGGATATATTTGAAAATGGTACCAAATTTGATTTGGTTTTTAAAAGATAAAGTGATATCGTAATTATATGGTTTTGAAGTGCATATTTTATTCTGGTTTTTAAAGTATAAGCTATTTTGAAAAGACTGCGGTGCTATAATAATGTTTGGTTGTTAAAGAGACCGGGATCGGAAGTTGTATACTCTATGCCAACTCTGAAAACCACTTTAACAACCGTGTACACGGTGGAGATTCCAAAATGAAGTAGGATGGTGGCTGTAACGACCCAAAATTTCTTTCATTTGAAATTCATATATTTAATTTGATTTTAAATATTAACAAGTAAAATTTGTAAGTCGAATAAATTATATTTCGAATATCTAGATTTAATTGGATAGTTAAATCGATAATTTAATACTTGAAATTACAAGAATAATTGGAAATTGGGTTTAATGTGATTTAAATTGATTCATAAAGTTGTATTAAATCATATTGGAGTTAGAAGGATGTTATCGAACTTTTAAAATTGAATTAAAAGTTAATTTGCAGAAATTGAATATTTTAATATTTAATTGACGAGTAAAAACAGTCATTTTTAAAACAGTCTTGGATTTCGACGAAACTAGTTTCATCGGATCCGTAATGTTTTATTATTTTATGGTTTCAAATTTTGTGTCAATCGGATTTACGCTTTGTTCGGGGCAAGCCAAAACGCATAGAAATTTGTTTAACCGATTTAATTTAAATTTGATCGTTTATATCCGTAACTCACACATATGATCGAATTGGCTCCCGATACCTATTCCATTGTGTCCGAAATGCGGGTAAAACCCTAGAATCAGCCGGCACGCTTCATTTGGAGTTTGGAAAATCTCGGATGAATAGTGTTTCGTCAAATTTTCTATAAAAGGACCTTAAACATTCACATTTGCAACAAAAACTAGGGTTTAGTTCAGGCCGTCACATATAAATTCAATGGCCAGAATTTCGCCTTCTTTCTCCCCTAATTTCTCCTAATCCATGCAATATTTCAACAAACGTTCAACCGCAAAGTTGTAGATCATAACGAGAGCTGCAGATCCATACGGAGTTGATCGAGAATAGTGCTACCTATCAACGGAAACTTGCATCCAAAGATGCGCGTCTCGTTCACGTTTTACGAAGCAATGGGTACTCCGGGTCCACGCGGTCGGTCGGCGTTGGTAGAGGAGGCGATGGTGCACGTTGCAACGTCTTCAGATCATGGTAGAGGTGGACGAAGGTGGTCGCGAAATTTGATGAAAAAGGCGGCAGCTATGGGTTGATTCGAACGGGGTTTTTCACGCGCTGGAAAGGAGATCGCGTGCGGCCCTGATGCAAGCAAATGGATCGAACGACTGAGATGTGTTTAGGGTTAGAAATTTATATAAATGTGTAAATTATTTATAATTTAAATTCGTAAATCTTTAAAATGCTATAACTTTTTCATACGAGGACCGTTTCGCACAAAACAAATTGCGTTGGAATCGTATTGACGAATACTACGCGATGGATTTGGATTGGAATCGATTGGAGCTAGTGAAATTTTTGGGTAAAATTAAAGGCGTGTTTAATTTTATTCGAAATAAAACACTGAAACCGCATTGGAAGCAAGGTGAGAACTTCTCACTCAATCGAATTGTGTTTCGATTTATATTTTAAATAGTTAAATTTAAATTTGCTTGATTGTGTGATTGGATGATAATTTTTTATTTGTTGTATTGAAATAGACCCTATACGCCGCATATTAAGCGGAGGTTATTTATTAAACACATATACCGCGATATTCCACCTTGAAGTGGAATTGGTATTATATATGTACTTGGAGTTGATTTTCCCGCATTATATAGCGGATGAGACCCTATTGTGCCGCATAATAGCGGATAATATTTTATATAAACCCATGTACTGCGATATGCCATCTTGAAGCGGAATTGGTATTATGCTAACATCTGTGGATGCAGGGAAACAGGTTAGAGGGATCCAACTGGATTCCTCAACAGGATTGATTTATTTACATATATTTGCGATATATTCTGTTAACATATTGATATATGTTGTTTGGATGCCGTGGTTTATGTATTGGTGCTGTTGCAGCATTGGGCCAATTTTAAGAGTTTTAAAAAATGCTAAAATAACGACTTCGGATTTAAAAGGATTTTCAAGTGATTTTTGAAAGTATACATTTTATTGAATTTTGGAGTTGATTCATTTTAAATAAATAAACGTTATAATTTTTATGTTATAAAAAAAATTATGATTTTCGTGAAATATAACCGAAATGTGATTTTTGAAATAAGTAGCCGATTAATTTGTAAAGTGGTTTAAATTGGAATTTTTGAATTATTATAAACGGTTTATATAAAAGATTTATAAAATTGATATTTATAAATTAAAATATTGGAATTCTAAAATGAGTTTTTTTAAGTGTTAAAAGGAAGTATAAATGGATTTCATAAGTGAACGAAATTTATAGATTTATAAATTATGAAGTTATAAAATGAATGAATTTGCAAATAGAGAATTATAAGTAATTTGCTTATAATTTGGATTTTGGCGTGTAAATGGGATATGGATAGTATTTGTTAATTAAGGGATTTTATAAATTGAAGTTTTTATAAAGTATATCAATGTGAATTTATAAATATTGTTTTATAAATTCGAAATCGAATTATTTTGATAAGATAACTATTATAGTTTATTAAAGGAAGTATATCCATGATTTGGATAGTGGATAATCCTTTAAATAAAATGTGTAGAAATGTTGAATTTGGTTAAGGAAGTATATTCACAATTTTGGATAGTAAATAATTTATTAGAGAAATGTTTTAGGAAGTGATATTTTAAATAGAATTAAAAGGATTTAAAGATGTTTTAAAATGTATTAAGTGTCGAAACCATAGATTTCAACATTCATTGTTGAAATAGGCATTTTCGAGAAATAAAAGGAAATGGTGGACTATAACACTGTTGTTATAGTAAACGATTTTCGAAAGCAAATGTTTTATGTAGTATGAGGATTTATATATCTATCTTAATTCCGAATCCCTATACTAGTGATTTTGGGTTGTCGTAACATTGTTTTACGCCACATTCATTTTGACTCAGATGAATGTGTTTAAGAGAATGTTTTCCTTAAAGAATAAAATATACACATAATCGTGTTTTAAGTACATTGAATATTTTCTAAGTATTGAAATAAATAGATTTGTCAATTACTTATTATTAAATAAGTATGGAAAGGTTTTCCAATATGAAGTGAAATGTTTTGGATTTTGTCTTTTAAGATAAATTGAAAATGGATAAATATTTGGAAGTGTTTCCGCGTAGGGAAAATGATTTGAAATTTGTTTTCAGAAGTTGTAAAGGTGAAAAGCGATTTGATTTTTTTTTTTCAAATGGTTGAAATATGGAAAATATATCTTGTGAGGATATTTTTGGAAAATAAATAATTTGGGATTTTTTTTGGAATCTGGTGATGTTGTGCATATCTATTGATAGTTAACTAACCGACTATCAATATTTGCCTCTAAATGGGTATTTGTTGTGATTTGCTTGAATTTGAATGCTACACTTATTTTAAAATAAGCGCTCGTTATTCGATTTAGCCGGGAAAGGGCATTTGGGTCATGAATCCCATTCCGAATAGTGATACGTCGTAATGGATAGCATTTGAAGACCCATGTTGAAGGCCGGATATTTTTGAAAACGAAAGGATTACCGTCGAATGTCTCTGCATCGGCTGATCTCCCATATAGAGATTTTATCACCCTTTGTGATGGAAGTCCGGTCGTGATTAGTGAATATCCGGATTGCAAGGGCTTCTTTGAAAGTACCTTCGGTTCCATTCGATCCTGAAACGGACTTGTATGGATGTGTGTCCGACGTTACAATTTGAGATGCAAAGCTGGTTTCTATCAAATACATTTCTATTGGTGACGGAGAATTTATTCTTTTAGCTTAACACCCTTCTCTGAAAAGTACGAGTTCAGAGGTTATGTAGTTGATGGTTACTAGTGATACATTCCCAATTTGTAAATGTGGCATATGAAGTGCTGCTGATCATTTGTTGATCAAAGCATAGCTTTTGTAAAAAGCGTAGCTTTGTGGACGAGACTTTATCGGACCTCACACCCCGGTAATGGTCAAAACAGGAAAGATGCAGCAAGGTTTTAGGGAGTAGTGCCCCTTAGTGTATGTCATTTGCTTCTGGATAGAAGTGGTATCATGGTATGGAGCCTAGATATTTAACTTATGTAAATGTCACAAATATATATGACTTTGTGATTGATGTTGGTTGAGGATCCTCGGATAAAGGTTGTTTACAACTAGGGGATGGCATACTCGTGGTAGTAGTTACCTGCTTTTGCAGAGGTAACCCGGCCTTGTGTTCGCAGAGATCCGGTTAGGTTCTCGAGGCGTCCTTCCAGAGGCGTACCCATGTGGCATTGCGAAGTTCCTTGGCCTGACCATTTGTTGGAAATCTAAAGAAATAATACGAGCCCTGTACGGTTTTAGTTGTAGAACGTGCCATTCACTTATGGTGGTCACCACTGTTTAGATGGTAGCTATTGTAGGCATAAGTGCGAAATGCCCATGCTGGCTAAGATATATATTATACTTTCGAAATGTTTTCTGCACTATGCACTAGTAATAATATCAAATGTTTTTTTATGCGTATCAAGCATGTTTGACTATTTCTTTGTTTGTGTGTGTGTGCGGGAGGCCTTATGGTAGATACATTTTCTAAAAAGCATCGCGAATCTATAAAAAAAGTATCTCTTTGTTTGTTTTTAAAGATATACTGTTTTATGTTCTCACACCAGTCACATGACTGACCTGGAGTTTATGGTTTCCTTCCTAAACTTCGAGTGCCCACCAATTTCGACAGGGGCAGTCTAGAGTCAGGTTGTCAGGTCATTCTGGAATTCAAGAGTTGCTGTAGAAATATGGAGGCAAGATGGATGGCGAGACATATCCCTTGTATATGATATTATCTTTTCCGCTGTGTATTCGTTTGTGAGGACAGGTTTATATAACTGTCCACTATCGTATTTACTGTTGTAAACTCTGATAATGTAATGTAATGTGATGTAATGTAATAATAGATAAGATTCTTTGTTTTGAAGATTATTCATTGATATATTATATGTTGTTCCACTACGAATTATGAGATTCTGATATTGTTTCTGTTGCTTCTTCTTTCTTTCTTCTTCTACCTCTTCTTCTTTAACCCCAACAATTTGGTTTTTCTGGCCTTCGATTGCTCGGCAGTTGATATAGTGGATATATTAATGTCGACTTTCGTAAGTCGAAAATCCCATTTGTTACTGTTAACCCTCAATTTTCTACGACTTAAGAACTGTACTACTCAAGCAAGGTATGCGACTCAAGCAGAGCGCGCGACCTAACGAGTCAAGGAGACCTCACGACTTAAGGTGTGTGACGACTTAACAAGTTAAGACATGAACAACTTGCGACTTAAGGTCACCACGATCTAGCAGCTCAAAGCACTCCACGACTTAATGAGTTAAGATCTACACGACTCAAGAATTATAACGGTCCAAACAGTCTACGACTTAAGACATTCTATGACTTAAGGAAAGTCTATGACATAAGGAAGTCTACGACTGAAGAAAGTCTACGACTTAAGGAAGTCTACGACTTAAGGAAGTCTACGAATTAAAAGTTATGCGACTTAAAGATGTTACGACCTAACGACCTAAGGGAGTAACGACTCAAGGCACGAAAAGGTTAAGACAACTACACTTAAGTCACAACCGACTTATGACTTCTGCTAGGTCATTTACGACCTAAGACTACAGAGGCAAGTCCAGTACCACGCCGTAATTCGATAACTCGTTGACGACTCAGGATTTGTGATACGACAAAGTGAACAAACTTACTCCAGTTGAGCCGCAAGCCAAGACTTAGGTTAGGACGGTCACGACCTACGACTTATGATGAGTCGTACACGACTTAAGCAAACAAATAAGAAGCCGCATACGGATAACTCGTACACGACCTAGGACTTGTGGCATGAATTCAGGAAGACAAGCTGATCTCTATTAAACTATGGACTTGGCTCGATAAGTCGGCCATGACTTATCCTAAGTCGGCCACGACTTAAGACTTGGCAATAATTTCTGCCCAGAATTCTCTAGAAATACATGACCATCTCCAACTTTGAGGGGACTTTTTGGACAATCTCTTCAAGCGCCGATACTCTACCAGTTTCTAAACCGACTCTATACTTGGAGTTTCGAAGAACACTACAAGCTACTTTGAAAGACTTTCACACATCCGACATGGATTCGAAGACTTTCATCTACATCGAAGCTTAAGCTACTTGTTCAAAGTGTTTTGTAACTAAAGAGATTTGTACTTGAAGAGCATTGTATCGTTTTGTAGCAAGATCAGTAATAAAGATACTTAAAGTGGATGTAGGCTACTCCTTAAGCCGAACCACTGTAAAATCGCTGTTTCTTACTGTATTTTCTGTTATTTTAGCTTATATTCTGTTCCCGAACCATCGGGTGGTGCTTTCACATTCACACTTCACACACCGGGGTGTTAGCGTTCAATTTTAAGTGTTAACATTTTTGGTGCTTTCACTGAGAATCGAACTCAGGTTGTTCTCATCATTGCTTCTCAAAAAGTTTTTGAAAGGATTTCTTTTAAAACCAGAAGTTTATTGGAAATAATGGCTCTTTGGAGAAAACGAAGTTCTGTAAGGTCCGACATTGTTCAAGAGAATGCCGCTACCTCTCCTCCTTCAAGTCAAGCAGCTCAACTGTTGGAGTTACGTGAGCAGAATTGGCCGCCGTAGTTTTGGAGTTGAATCGACAATTGAATGCCCGGAATGCAAGTTGGAGGCTCAGAATGTCCAGAACGCCCTGATCTTATGTAAGTTGAATGATCTACTTGGGGCTAACCGTCAACCGGTTAATGATGATGGAAACCCTACTGTGGGAGTTCAAGACGTTGAAGGAGGGAACATTTCTCAAAGAGCCGCAGACCCGTGGAAAAGACACCTCTCCAGGCTGGAGGATCAGGACCGCAGCCGACCCTTCGTGAACGGTTGTCAAGACAGAATTCAGAAAGAATGGCTGATATTTGCCCTCCAGAGCCTCTAAACGACGAAGAGTATTTCTCAGGCATGGTTCGTCAGATTATGAAGGAAAGCATGCAAAGAGATGAAGATGAGAAAGAATGGGGTTTTGCTCCAAGCAAAACTCCATTTACTAAAAAGATCTTGAAGGCAGAGTTCCCAAGGAAATTCGTTCCCCCTACTATTCCGGCTTACAAGGGGACGAGTGATCCTAATGAGTTTCTGTATAAGTACGATTGGCATATGACGGGTGCCAGAGCGTCTGATGAAATCAAATGTCGATATTTCCCGGTATATCTAGAAGGTGTGGCTCTATTGTGGTTTACAAAGCTGCCGGTCAGGTCCATTGATCAGTTCTCCGATTTGACCAGGAAATTCAAGGAGCAATTTCGATTGTATGCTTCAAAAGAAACGGATATAATGTCGCTGTCAAGTCTAGAGCAAAATTCGGAAGAATCCATCAGATCATTTTTGAATCGTTTTAACATAGCATTGGCTGAGGTAGATAATGCTGAGCTACGCATGGTCCTAACATACTTGATGAGGGCGATTGACAAATCAAGCGAATTTGGAAAATGGTTGAAAATGAAAGAACCAAACTCGCTTGAAAAATTCTACAAAAAAGCGGATGAATTCATGCGGTTGGAGAGCCTCCAAACACCGGCTACGGTGGTATCAGCAGAAGCCGGGAACAATGGTGCTACTTCGAACAAGAAAGAACCTAACACTCAGAAAAGGGGAAATGATGGTGGGAAGAAACAGGGAGATGATAAGAAAGGCCGTCCTTTCAATTTCACACCCTTGACTGATACCCCTGAGAACATCTTCTTTGCGACCAAGGATGATGTCAATTATCCGACACTGCCTAAACTGAGAGTGGGAAGTAAGATGGAAAAAAGTGGAAGGTTCTGCCGGTTCCACAACCAACCCGGCCATGACACCAACGAATGCCGTCATTTGAAAGAGGTAATTGAACAACTATTGAAAGAGAACAAGTTCCAACAATATGTGAAAAGGAATAGAAATGCCCCAGCCTCGTCGACTCAAGGACAACAAGTTCCCGCTCACCGTCCTGGCTCAAGTGAGAAGGCCGTAGAACATGAGTCAGAAAGACCTGTCATCAATATAATAACTGGAGGGCCTCACCCAGCAGGCAAAAGCTGGGGCGAGATGGAAAGGTATGCCCGGGCCTTGAGGCATGTACCGGCTGAAGAGAATGTTTTTGTATTAGAAAATGATGCACCTTTAAAGCAACAAAAGACTTCCACTGATGATATTGTATTCAGTGCTAGAGATTCTTTGGGTATCGAGGCTCCTACCATAGATCCTTTGGTCATATCCGCTGGTATTGGGCCGGCTACTGTGAGAAGAGTTCTAGCTGATTGGTTTCTTGAGTGGTATATGGATTCTGGTCAATATGAATAATTAACGTTATTGATAGGAATCTCTAAACACTTGTACAGATCAAATTCGACATGATATCGTTTTTAAATAGGGTAAATGAAATAATTTTACCTAAATTATTTTCATATATAAAAAGGAAATTTTTTCCGTGAATTATTATAATATATGATTTCTTGGTTGCTAGAAAGTGATGATATTAAATTATTATCATTAATGTTGAAATTGAAATCGTAACTCCAAAGTTAAGAAATAAATTCACATACAAATAGAATTGGAGAATATAAATTGCAAATGAAATTTGAAATTTGAAGTAAAATTCCAGAGAAATATTTGGAAATGTTTTGAAAGGGTTTGCAATTTGGAAAAGATTAAATTCCTTTTTGAGTTTGAAAATGGTTTTCAAGGGTTTGGAAAAAATGTTTTCGGAGGGATAAAAGCTCTAAACTCTTTAAGGTCGCTGGAAAATAACTTCGGTGATGACTGCAGCATCATCGGTGTTCATTTTTGGATTTCCAAAAGAGGGATTGCTACCAAGTTGTTTTAAGTGGAAGTTGCTTGGAAAATTTGGGTTTGGGTTTTGAAATTCAAAAGATAATTTGAATTGGTTTCAAAAATGATTTTGAAATGTGGAAAAGACTCCAGAAAATAGTTACGAAATAAAATTTATTAAGTTGAAAATAAATTTTGGATTGAAACAAATGAATTGAAATTGATTTTGAATTATGGAAATAAATTTATGAATGAATGAATTTACAATTGCAAGTAAATGAAATTGGAAACTAAATGTTGAAATTCATCTTGAAATTGCAATTAAATAAAAATTTTGTCAAATTGGATCAAACGAAGCTAAGTATTAAAATAAAATTAGTAAGTTAAAGTAATTGAAGAAATTACAAATTTAATATGGGTTGAAATGAATTGAATTCAACATTTATAAATAAAGGGTAAATTAAATTCATATGGAGTTTGAAATCTAGTTTAAATATATGTGGTTATATACTGAAATTGGAAACTGGATATCGAAAACCAATTTGAATTGTGCGAGATGGAATGAGTTAGAACTTGTAATAAATTAGTAAAAGAAACTAATTTAAAATAGCAAGATGAATTAGTTGTGAATGATAACTAATTGATAAAATTCGATATGCAGAAGGTAAATTGGATCCAAATAGAATTAAATTTGTAAATTCAATTCAAATGAAATTTATAATGTGAGATTGAATGAAAATGGATAATACGGTTAGCAGGATTTGCAGGTGGATTAAAGGAAATTGGGATTTTGATTTCGAAGATAAAAAAATTGAATTGCTTGACAAAAGGTATGTTTTTCAATTTCAGTATGAAATTTGATGATTTTCTTGTCCAGCCACTTGGCCTTTTCTTTTCTTTTTGAAATCTAGGGGGCCGTAGTGCCATTTTTGTAGTCATACCAAGCTAACCGCGCAAAGGAGACGCTGGCGAAATTTTTCGAAAATTTAAGGCGTTAGAATATTTTTGAGAAATAATTGGAAATTTTTGAAACTATAATTTTGATTTTGAGTTGAAAGTTAAACGATATAGTTGGTTTTGAAAAGATAACTACGTATGATTTGAAAACTTAGTAAAGTTATTGTAAGAAGTTAACTATGGATTTTGGAAAACTTAAAAAATTCAAATTAATTTGAACAAATGATTTTGAAAAGTTAATAGATTTCAAGACTTTTTCTTACTTGGTAATTTCGAGGACGAAATTCTTTTAAGGGGGAAGTTTGCAAAGACCCAGAATTTCTGTCATTTGAAATTCATATATTTAATTTGATTTTAAATATTAACAAGTAAAATTTGTAAGTCGAATAAATTATATTTTGAATATATAGATTTAATTGGATAATTAAATCGATAATTTAATATTTGAAATTACAAGAATAATTGGAAATTGGGTTTAATGTGATTTAAATTGATTCATAAAGTTAAATCATATTGGAGTTAGAAGGATGTTATCGAACTTTTAAAATTGAATTAAAAGTTAATTTGCAGAAACTGAATATTTTCATATTTAATTGACGAGCAAAAATAGTTATTTTTCAAACAGTCTTGGATTTCAACGAAACCTATTTCATCGGATCTGTAATTTTATATTATTGTATGGTTTCAAATTTCGTGTCAATCAGATTTACGGTTTGTCCTGGGCAAGCCAAAACGCATGGAAATTTGTTTAACTGATTTAATTTAAATTTGATCGTTTATATCCGTAACTCACACATATGATCGAATTGGAACTCGATACCTATTCCATTGTGTCCAGAACGCGGGTAAAACCCTAGAAAGGTCAGCCAGCACGCTTTATTTGGAGTTCGGAAAATCTCGGATGAATAGTGTTTCGTCAAATTTTCTATAAAAGGGCCTTAAACATTCACATTTCCAACAAAAACTAGGGTTTAGTTCAGGCCGCCACATATAAATTCAATGGCCAGAATTTCGCCTTATTTCTCCCCTAATTTCTCCCAATCCATGTGATATTTCAACAAACGTTCAACTTCAAAGTTGTAGATCATCGCGAGAGCTTCAGATCCATACGGAGTTGATCGAGAATAGTGCTACCAATCAACGGAAATTTGCATCCAAAGACGCGCGTCTCGTTCACGTTTTACGAAGCAATGGGGAGGCCGGGTTCGCGTGGTCGGTCGGCGTTGGTAGAGGAGGCGATGGCGCACATTGCAACGTCGTCAGATCATGGTAGATGTGGATGAAGGTGGTCGTGAAATTTGATGAAGAGGGCAGTGGCTATGGGTTGGTTCGAATGGGGTTTTTCATGCGTTGGAGAAGGAGACCGCATGCGGCCCTGATGCAAGCAAATGGATCGAACGACTGAGATGTGTTTAGGGTTAGAAATTTATATAAATGTGTAAATTATTTATAATTTAAATTCATAAATCTTTAAAACGCTATAACTTTTTCGTACGAGGACCGTTTTACACGAAACAAATTGCGTTCGAATCGTATTGACGTATACTACACGATGGAGTTGGACTGGAATCAATTGGAGCTAGTGAAATTTTTGGGTAAAATTAAACGTGCGTTTTCGAAATAAAACACTAAAACCACATTGGAAGCAAGGTGAGAACTTCTCACTCAATCGAATTGTGTTTCGATTTAAATTTTAAATAGTTAAATTTTAAATTGCTTGATTGTGTGATTGGATGATAAATTTTTATCTGTTGTATTGAAAAAGACCCTATACGCCGCATATCAAGCGGAGGTTATTTATTGAATATATATACCACGATATTCCACCATGAAGTGGAATTGGTATTATATTTGTACTTGCAGTTGATTTTCCCGCATTATATAGCAGATGAGACCCTATTGCGCCGCATAATAGCAGATAATATTTTATATAAACCCATGTACCATGATATTCCGTCTTGAAACGAGATTGGTATTATGCTAACATTTGTGGATGTAGGGAAAAAGGTTGGTAGTATCCAACTGGATTCCTCAACAGGATTGATTTATTTACAGATATTTGCGATATATTCTGTTATCATATTGATATACGATGTTTGGATGCCCTAGTTGATGTATTGGTGTTGTTGTAGTATTGGGCCTATTTTTAGAGTTTTAAAAAAATGTTGAAGTAACGACTTCGAATTTAAAAGGATTTTCAAGTGATTTTTGAATGTATACATTTTATTGAATTTTGGAGTCGATTCATTTTAAATAAATAAACGTTATAATTTTTATGTTATAAAAAAAATTATGATTTTCGTGAAATATAATCGAAGTGTGATTTTTGAAATAAATAGTTGATTTCTAAAGTGGTTTAAATTGGGATTTTTGAATTATTATAAACGGTTTACATAAAAGATTTATAAAATTGATATTTATAAATTAAAATATTGGAATTCTAAAACGAGTTTTTTTTAAGTGTTAAAAGGAAGTACAAATGGATTTCATAAGTGAATGAAATTTATAGATTTGTAAATTGCGAAGTTATAAAATGAATGAATTTGCAAATAGAGAACTATAAGTAATTTGCTTATTATTTGGATTTGGGCGTGTAAATGGGATATGGATAGAATTTGTTAATTAAGGGATTTTATAAATTGAAGTTTTTATAAAATATATAAATGTCAATTTATAAACGTTGTTTTATAAATCCGAAATCGACTTATTTTGATAAGTTAATTATTATAGTTTATTAAAGGAAGTATATCCACGATTTTGGACAGTGGATAATCCGTTAAATAAAATGTGTAGAAATGTTGAATATGGTTAACGAAGTATATTCACAATTTTGGATAGTGAACAATATATTAAAGAAATGTTTTCGGAAGTGATATTTTAAATGGAATTAAAACGATTTAAAGATGTTTTAAAATGTATTAAGTGTCGAAACCATAGATTTCAACATTCATTGTTGAAATAGACGTTTTCGAAAAATAAAAGGAAATGGTGGACTATAACACTATTTTATAGTAAATGATTTTCGAGAGAAAATGTTTTATATAGTATTGGGATTTATATATCTATCTTAATTTCGAAACCCTACACTAGTGATTTTGGGTTGTCCTAAAGATGTTTTACGCAACATTCGTTTTGACTCAAATGAATGTGTTTAAGAGAATGTTTTCCTTAAAGAATAAAATGTATACATAATCGTGTTTTAAGTATATTGAATATTTTCTAAGTATTGAAATAAATAGATTTGTGAATTATTTATTATTAAATAAGTATGGAAAGGTTTTCCAATATGAAATGAAATGTTTTGAGATTTTATCTTTTAAGATAAATTGAAAATGGATAAATATTTGGAAGTGTTTCCGCGTAGGGGAAATGATTTGAAATTTGTTTTCAGAAGTTGTAAAGGTGAAAAGTGATTTGATTTTTTTTTCAAATGGTTGAAGTATGGAAAATATATCTTGTAAAGATATTTTTGGAAAATAAATAATTTGGGAAATTATTTGGAATCTAGTGATGTTGTGCATATCTATTGATAGTTAAATAACCGACTATCAATATTTGCCTCTAAATGGGTATTTGTTGTGATTTGCTTGAATTTGAATGCTACACTTATTTTAAAATAAGCGGTCGTTATTCGGTTTAGCCTTGAAAGGACCTTTGGGTCATGAATCCCATTCCGAATAGTGATATGTCGTAATGGATAGCATTTGAAGGCCGGTGTTGAAGACCGGATATTTTTGAAAATGGAAGGATTACCGTCGAATGTCTCTGCATCGGCTGATCTCCCATATATAGATTTTATCACCCTTTGTGATGGAAGTCCGGTCGTGATTAGTGAATATCCGGTTTGCAAGGGATTCTTTGGAAGTGCCTTCGGTTCCGTTCGATCCTGGAACGGACTTGTATGGATGTGTGTCGGACATTACAATTTGAGATGTAAAGATGGTTTCTATCAAATACATTTCTGTTGGTGGTGGAGAATTTATTCTTTTAGCTTAAGACCCTTCTCTGAGATGTACGAGCTCAGAGGTTATGTAGTTGATGGTTACTAGTGATACATTCCCAATTTGGTAATGTGGCATACGAAATGCTGCTGATCATTTGTTGACCAAACAAAGCTTTTGTAAAAAGCATAGCTTTGTGGACGAGACTTCGTCGGACCTCACACCCCGGTAATGGTCAAAACAGGAAAGATGCAGTAAGGTTTTAGGGAGTAGCGCCCCTTAGTGTATGTCATTTCCTTCTTGATAGAAGTGGTATCATGGTATGGAGCCCAGATACTTAACTTATGTGAATATCGCAAATATGTATGACTTTATGATTGATGTTGGTTGAGGTTCCTCGGATAAAGGTTGTTTACAACCGAGGGATGGCATACTCGTGTCAGTAGTTACCTACTTTTGCAGAGGTAACCCGGCCTTGTATTGGCAGAGATCCGGTTAGGTTCTCGGGGCGTCCTTCCAGAGGTGTACCCATGTGGCAATGGGAAGCTCCTTGGCCTGACCATTTGTTGGAAATCCAAAGAAACAATACGAGCCCTGTACGGTTTTAGTTGTAGAACCTGTCATTTACTTATGGTGGTCACCACTTTTTAGATGGTAGCTATAGTAGGCATAAGTGTAGAATGCCTATGCTGGCTAAGATTTATATTATACTTTCGAAATGTTTTCTGCACTATGCACTAGTAATAATATCAAATGTTTTTTATGCGTATCAAGCATGTTCCACTATCATAAGGAGAAATCTCCTCCGATTATGCGTTTGCATTGTGCGTGTGCGTGTGCGCGGAAGGCTTATGGTAGTTACATTTTCTAAAAAGCATTGCGAATCTATAAAAAAATATTTCTTTGTTTGTTTTTAAAGATAAACTGTTTTAAGTTCTCACACCAGTCACATGACTGACCTGGAGTTTATTGTTTCCTTCCTAAACTCTGGGTGCCTACCAATTTCCGCACGGGCAGTCTAGAGTCAGGTTATCAGGTCATTCTGGAATTCAGGAGTTGCTGCAGAAATATGGAGGCAAGCTGGATGGCGAGATGTACACTTGTATACGATATTATCTTTTCCACTATGTATTCAGTTATGAGAACTGGTTTATATAACTATCCACTATCATGTTTGTTGTTGTAAACTCTGATAATGTAATGTAATGTGATGCAATGTAATAACAGATAAGATTCTTTATTTTAAAGATTATTCATTGATATATTATATGTTGTTCAGCTGCGAATTGTGAGATTCTGATATTGTTTCTGTTGCTTCTTCTTTCTTTCTTCTTCTACCTCTTCTTCTTTAACCCTAACGATTCGGTTTTTCTGGCTTACGATTGCTCGGTAGTTGATACAGTTGGTGTATTAATGTCGACTTTCGTAAGTCGAAAATCCTTTTCATTACAGTGGCATGATTGATTGTGTGATTGGATGATAAAATTTCATTTGTCGTATTGAAATAGACCCTATACGCCGCATATTAAGCAGAGGTTATTTATTAAACACATATACCGCGATATTCCACCTCGAAGTGGAATTGGTATTATATATGTACTTGGTGTTGATTTTCCCGCATTATATAGCAGATGAGACCTTATAGCGCCGCATAATAGCGGTCAATATTTTATATAAACCCATGTACTGCGATATTCCATCTTGAAACTGGATTGGTATTATGCTAACATCTGTGGATGCAGGGAAACAGGTTGGAGGGATCCAACTGGATTCCTCAACAGGATTGATTTATTTACAGATATTTGCGATATATTCTGTTATCATATTGATATATGGTGTTTGGATGTCGTGGTTGATGTATTGGTGATGTTGCAGCATTGGGCCTATTTTTAGAGTTTTAAAAAATGCTAAAATAACGACTTCGAATTTAAAAGGATTTTCATGTGATTTTTGAAAGTATACATTTTATTGAATTTTGGAGTTGATTCATTTCAAATAAATAAACGTTATATTTTTATGTTAAAAAAAAAATTATGATTTCCGTGAAATATAACCAAAATGTGATTTTTGAAATAAGTAGCTGATTAATTTGTAAAGTGGTTTAAATTGGGATTTTTGAATTATTATAAATGGTTTATATAAAAGATTTATAAAATTGATATTTATAAATTAAAATATTGGAATTCTAAAATGAGTTTTTTTTAAGTGTTAAAAGGAAGTATAAATGGATTTCATAAGTGAATGAAATTTATAGATTTGTAAATTATGAAGTTATAAAATGAATGAATTTGCAAATAGAGAATTATAAGTAATTTGCTTATAATTTGGATTTTGGCGTGTAAATGGGATATGGATAGAATTTGCTAATTAAGGGATTTTATAAATTGAAGTTTTTATAAAATATATAAATGTGAATTTATAAAGTTGTTTTATAAATTCGAAATCGACTTATTTTGATTTTGATAAGATAATTATTATAGTTTATAAAAGGAAGTATATCCACGATTTGGACAGTGGATAATCCTTTAAATAAAATGTGTTGAAATGTTGAATTTGGTTAACGAAGTACATTCACAATTTTGGATAGTGAATAATGTATTAAAGAAATGTTTTGGGAAGTGATATTTTAAATAGAATTAAAGGATTTAAAGATGTTTTAAAATGTATTAAGTGTCCAAACCATAGATTTCAACATTCATTGTTCAAATAGACATTTTCGAGAAATAAAAGGAAATGGTGGACTATAACACTGTTGTTATAGTAAATGATTTTCGAAAGAAAATGTTTTATATAGTATTAGGATTTATATATCTATCTTAATTTCGAATCCCTATACTAGTGATTTTGGGTTGTCATAACGATGTTTTACGCAACATTCATTTTGACTCAAATGAATATGTTTAAGAGAATGTTTTCCTTAAAGAATAAAATATATACATAATCGTGTTTTAAGTATATTGAATATTTTCTAAGTATTGAAATAAATAGATTTGTGAACTACTTATTATTAAATAAGTATGGAAAGGTTTTCCAATATGAAGTGAAATGTTTTGAGATTTTATCTTTTAAGACAAATTGAAAATGGATAAATATTTAGAAGTGTTTCCGCGTAGGGAAAATGATTTGAAATTTGTTTTTAGAAGTTGTAAAGGGGAAAAGTGATTTGAATTTTTTTTCAAATGGTTGAAATATGGATAATATATCTTGTAAAGATATTTTTGGAAAAAAAATAATTTGGGAATTTTTTTGGAATCTGGTGATGTTGTGCATATCTATTGATAGTTAAATAACCGACTATCAATATTTGCCTCTAAATGGGTATTTGTTGTGATTTGCTTGAATTTGAATGCTACACTTATTTTAAAATAAGCGCTCGTTATTCGGTTTAGCCGGGAAAGGACCTTTAGGTCATGAATCCCATTCCGAATAGTGATACGTCGTAATGGATAGCATTTGAAGGCCGGTGTTGATGACCGGATATTTTTGAAAACCGAAGGATTACCGTCGAATGTCTATGCATCGGCTGATCTCCCATATATAGATTTTATCACCCTTTATGATGGAAGTCCGGTCGTGATTAGTGAATGTCCGGATTGCAAGGGCTTCTTTGAAAGTGCCTTCAGTTCCATTCGATCCTGAAACCGACTTGTATGGATGTGTGTCCGACGTTACAATTTGAGATGCAAAGCTGGTTTCTATCAAATACATTTTTGTTGGTGGCATAGAATTTATTCTTTTAGCTTAACACCCTTCTCTGAGACGTAAGAGCTTAGAGGTTGTGTAGTTGATGGTTGCTAGTGATACATTCCCAATTTGTTAATGTGGCATATGAAGTGTTGTTGATCATTTGTTGATCAAAGCATAGCTTTTGTAAAAAGCGTAGCTTTGTGGACGAGACTTCATCGGACCTCACACCCCGGTAATGGTCAAAACAGGAAAGATGCAACAAGGTTTTAGGGAGTAGCGCCCCTTACTGTATGTCATTTCCTTATGGATAGAAGTGGTATCATGGTATGGAGCCTAGATACTTAACTTATGTGAATGTCAGAAATATATATGACTTTGTGGTTGATGTTGGTTGAGGATCCTCGGATAAAGGTTGTTTACAACCGGGGGGTGGCATACTCGTGTTAGTAGTTACCTACTTTTGCAGAGGTAACCCGGCCTTGTGTTGACAGAGATTAGGTTAGGTTCTCGAGGCGTCCTTCTAGAGGCGTAGCCATGTGGCAATGGGAAGTTCCTTGGCCTGACCATGTGTTGGAAATCCAAAGAAACAATACGAGCACTGTACTGTTTTAGTTGTAGAACCTGCCATTTACTTATGGTGGTCACCACTGTTTAGATGGTAGCTATATTAGGCATAAGTGCATAGTGCCTATGCTGGCTAAGATTTATATTATACTTTCGAAATGTTTTCTACACTATGCACTAGTAATAATATCAAATGTTTTTTATGCAAATCAAGCATGTTCTACTATCATAAGGAGAAATCTCCTCCGATTATGCGTTTGCATTGTGTGTGGGTGTATGCGCGGAAGGCCTTATGGTAGTTACATTTTCTAAAAAGCATTGCGAATCTATAAAAAAATATTTCTTTGTTTGTTTTTAAAGATAAACTGTTTTAAGTTCTCACACCTGTCACATGACTGACCTGGAGTTTATTGTTTCCTTCCTAAACTCTGGGTGCCCACCAATTTCCGCATGGGCAGTTTAGAGGCAGGTTATCAGGTCATTCTGGAATTCAGGATTTGCTGCAGAAATATGGAGGCAAGCTGGATGGCGAGACATACACTTGTATATGATATTATCTTTTCCGCTGTGTATTCAGTTGTGAGAACTAGTTTATATAACTATCCACTATCGTGTTTGTTGTTGTAAACTCTGATAATGTAATGTAATGTGATGCAATCTAATAACAGATAAGATTCTTTGTTTATATGTTGTTCAGCTGCGAATTGTGAGATTCTGATATTGTTTCTGTTGCTTCTTCCTTCTTTCTTCTTCTACCTCTTCTTCTTTAACCCTAACGATTCGGTTTATTGGGCCTACGATTGCTCGGCAGTTGATACAGTTGGTGTATTAATGTCGACTTTCGTAAGTCGAAAATCCTGTTCATTACAGTGGCAGTGTTTCCTTTGAGGTAAATACGTGGACCCAACTCCCGTAAGTTGGCATAAGGTGGCTAAAACAGGAGCGATCAACGGTTTAATGAGGTTGCACCTTTGATCGGACACGTCCCTTCGATATTTTACTTTGACTTTTGGATTTTTTTCAGTGGCCACTTTGATTTCTTTGATTTGGGGGTGTTGTTCGAGGTGGGCGGTAGCTGCGCGCTACGCGTTACCACCGACCCGGAAGCGTAATTGGTATATCTACCATGGCATTGCCTGGTTATGCCGTGTCACCTACCATACCGAGCCTTTACTATGAGTTTCTATTTGTGTCGTACCTATGGAGTGTCTTCTAGTAGTCTCTCGATCAGGAGATATGCAGGCACTGTATAGACTATTGGTGCTACTACATGTTAAGGTGGAAAATGTAAAGCCTTAACGCTATTTAAAAGTAAGTTTATTTTACTAATAGACATTATTATAATAGTGAAATATTACTACATAGTAAATAGTTTAACGGATCCTTAGGAGATGTAAATCCCGAGCATCTCTTGAGTTACTGTGCTCATATTTATTTCTGTTAATTTAACTCACATAAGATATTTTAGTTCTGACTCGAGTGTTTTGTCTTTTCAATTCGCTCGGGTCCGTCCGAGCATTTTAGGATTCAAATTTTTTATTCTGGAGGACGAAGACGAAGATTGTATTATTATTACCTATTATATTATTCCACCACATTCGTACTGTTTCCGCTGCATAAATTATTATTCTATGGTATGTGTAACTCCGATATATGTTGTATAAGTATAATCGAATATTTTGTAAAACAGCTTTATAAACTCTATATTTGATTATTATATTTTATCGTTCCACTGCAAGATTCTATTTTGTTTATTTTCTTCCTCTGCTTTTTCTTTTTTACCCCATAACAATCCGTCCTTCTGTATGCTTTAAGTCCGACGTGCGTGGTTTATCGTCGATTTAAAACGTGCAAAAAGGCGGGATGTTACATAAACAATAATATCTCTCAGTGGAATACTATGTACGTTCCTGCCATCTAGCTCGTCTCCTGAGCTCCAGAACATCTTAACCTGAAAATCTGTAATACTCGGTCTGACCCGAGCATTACAAAAATGTAACACCCGGGTCAGGATGGAAACCAGCGTGAGTAAACCCATATCATATAAAATACCAAGCTTTGTAACTTAAGTGAATACCAGGGCAACTCGTACTTTTCGACGAGCTCTAATCTTATTTAAGTCAATCATTTATCTTAAAACAATGTCCGAGAATCGTTACCCAGTTTAAATATCCATGATACTTAACTTATTTCATTCTAGCCTGTTTGCTTCTAACCAAACTATAAAGAATTACTATAAATTACTAATCAAAGTGGTTTCAGGTATTTACTAATACCCAACCCCGGTCTCTTCGAATTAAATATCATCTTTAATCACAGTTGTTTAAGTGGATACATATCAATTTATATTCACAATATTATACCAAACAAAAATTCATCATCGATAGACCCACAATATTGATGTTCAACCCATCATATCACATCATATCTCAATCACCCATCAGAGACAACAACAATCCAAGCAATCCAATATCATTCAATCATCCATAAGAAAGATTTATTAGATATATAATTCCTAATTAATTTAATTAATCTCCAATTAAATTAATTACCAACTTTAATCACTTGGATTACCTTAACCCTACTTACTTAACATTAATTAATTACAACCCAATTAATTAATCATTCTTTAATCATCCATCCTAATTAATCATCCTTGATTAATTATCCTTTAATTACATTAAGTAATTAACCTTTAATTACCACGTAGATTAATTATCCTTAACCATTCACATTAATTAACTTTAATTAATATTCTTAATTAATTAATTACATTAATTAATGATCCTCAAATCACTTTCCTTAATTAATTATTCTTCTAGTTAATTACTTTTATTAATTAACCTTAATTAATCATCCCTTAATTATTCTCCTTAATTTATAATTAATTACCTTTAATTTACTATCCTTAATTAATTACATTTTAATTAATAATCAATTAAGTAACTAATTAATAATCCTAATCGCCCAACACTAAATAATTTTAAGATAACTCGTTTATCTTAATCACCTTCTTAATCATTATCAAAATTTAATAAACTTGTAATTATCATTAACTTAAAAAGCTCTAAGTTTAATTAAAAATTTAAAACACTAAATCTTTTAATTAAACTACTTAATTATCTAATTAATTAAGCATTTAAAAACAACTTAAGGATTAACTTAAATAATTAAAACTTAAAATAAATTTCCCAACTTTAATCAAACATTAAATATTTAATTACTATTTAAAGGAAATAGTTTTTGAGTTAATTAGGTTTTAAACTTAACTTGTTAAATTTAAAACTTTTTAAATATAAATTACTTTACCCGAGGAAATCCAGGATCTACTCGAACTAACGCCTGAGTTACCTCAACTTTTTTCCGAGCTTCCTTTTTTTTAAAAACTTGGTTTAAATTAAAAAAACTGTTATGTTTTAGAAGCACTCACGTACTCGAGATAAACTCCGATCCCCACCTTCTTTTTCCCGAGCTTCAACCCACGGAAAATACCTCACATAGAGAACTGACACGCAGGGACACCGTGCACGTGCACCAAACCACGACATCACCTCGGCCTGCACGACCACCATAGACAAGACGACGCTGACCAATCCTACCGATCCCGACAACCAGATCCCGAAAATAAACACGAAACCGAAAATAGACATTATCAAAACCCATCGAAACAAAACACTCTGACCTATAACCGCCTCGACACTCCAATTCCGGGCACCAGAAATCATAATCCTCCGCCCCGCCGTGATCTCGAGCTTCAATTCCCCATCGACTAGACAGAATCGATGCACCGACGATGTCCCTGTCACCCGTTTTCCAGCCTCGACCAAAAACCTATTCAAAACCCTACTTCTCTAATTCGCCGACGCCACAGTGGCCAATAAAACCACTAACCAATTTTGCCTGTATCGCTGACCTCCCAGCCTTTTTCAGCTACGACCCCGACCATCCAAAACTACACTGTTCGCCAGAAATCGTTCGAAACCCATAATACGTTCATCTCTTTATTTCTCATGATTTACAACACTAAAAATCAAGATTTTATTTTTAAAAAATCCTATGATTTAATAACCAATCTGATTATGATCCTGAAATAACAAATCGTTTAGATCGATTTTAAATAATATTAGGATCTACTCTTCTTCTTTCTTTTTGTAAAAAACTAACTCCAGATTCCACTTGAAAATATTTTTTTAATTGATACCTTGTTAAGAAAAACAAATTTTGTTTACAAATTATAGCCCAAACAAGATCAGGAAGGAAGAACTTGATTTTTGATCAGGTTAAAGCCTGCAAACAGAACAACAATACTAATATACTGATATGCACAACCAAAACAGACATGTAGGCATATTTCCATTCATACAAACATTTTCCCATAATCATACTTCAAGTTTTATCACATGAGATCAAGATTTAATCTTAATTTAAACTTTTACGGGTTTGTTTGCTCACAATTTTATTTTGAATAGAGAAAACCTTTTTGAAAATCTAGAAACTTATTTTGATCTGGATCTCACACTTGAAATAATCTTGTTTCTTAATCTGGAACTTTTGAATTTTGCAGCTTTGTCTTGATTCACTTGAGCTTAAATCTGACCTTTTGCTTTCTTTAATTTGTTTTCAGGCTTGAGATTGAACAGAGGTTGTTTGATTTGTTTTGATTTTTTTGTTCTATAGTTTTAGGTTTGAAAAGTTGCAAACTGAGTATGAATAAAAGAGATTGAGAAGCCTGGTTATTTACTCTTATACATGTTTATAAGATTTTCAAATTAAAAGAATTTTGTGAGATGCCACTTATTATAATAAGCTTACAAGCGTTTATTTCTTATATTCATAGTTTTAACAATGTCACTTGTTATTTAAAATGTGTTTAAGTCCTTGTCATTGAATCTCTCTTTAATTAAGTAGGATTGTTGAGGATCAGAAGCCCCCTGAATTCCATTAATTAGTATCTCCACCGCGGTGACATAAATTAATTTGTGACTAGAAAAGGATATATTTGAAAATGGTATCAAATTTGATTTGGTTTTTAAAAGATAAAGCTATATCGTAATTATATGGTTTTGAAGTGGATATTTTATTCTGGTTTTTAAAGTATAAACTATTTTGAAAAGACCGCGGTGTTATATGTAACGACCCAGAATTTCTGTCATTTGAAATTCGTATATTTAATCAATTTTTAAGTATTAACAAGTAAAATTTGTAAGTCGAATAAACTTTATTTCGAATATCTAGGTTTAATTGGATAATTAAATCGAAAATTTAATATTTGAAATTATAGAAACAATTAGAAATTGGGTTTAGTGTGATTAAAATTGATTTATAAAGTTGTATTAAATCATATTGGAGTTAGAATGATGTTATAGAACTTTTAAAATTGAATTAAAAGTTAATTTGTGAAAATTGAATATTTTAATATTTAATTGATGAGTTAAAATAGCCATTTATCAAACGGTCTCGGATTTCAACGAAACTAGTTTCATCGGATCTATAATGTTATATTATTGTTTGGTTTCAAATTTCGTGTCAATCGGACTTACCGTTTGTCCGGGGCAAGCTAAAACGCGTAGAAATCGGTTTGAGTGAATTTTAATTTTAAATAATTCAATTTTAAAACTTATCTTTCAAATATGATCGAATTGGCTCCCGATATATATTCCATTGCGTTCAACATAGGGGTAAAACATTATAAACGCCAGGCGGCATGCTTCGTTTGGAGTTCGAAAAAATTTCGGATGAATATTGTTTCGGAAATTTTCTATAGAAGGACCTAACTTTCTTCATTTTACACAAACCCTAATTCTTCTAAGCCCTAGCCGTCAACAAACAATTAATGGTCGAAATGCATCTTCGTTCTTCTTCAATTATCTTCAAATCCACGCATCAATTCGAGAAATCTTCAACTAGAGATTTGTAGAGGGCATTGAGTTGTACAAATCCAACGGCCAAGATCGTCAGAAGTGTAGCGGATCGTCGGCAATTGGCTTGTTAACGTCGAACGTTTTGACACATTTTTCCATGCAAGATGGAGGCCGAGCGTGCCATGTTTGTCTGCGGTGGAGGAGTGGAGTGGGGCGCTTCGAGTGGTGGCCGTGGATCAATGTCAAAATCATCGAGGCAATCGCGAAAATTCGCCAAAGATCGACAGCCGTGGGTTCTCGCGATCGAACAAAACTGGAAGGAGAAGAAAGAAAAGTGTGGCTCTGATCTAGAGAAAGTGAAATGGATGGCCTGGATTGAAAAGGTTATAAAATATAAAATAAATTTGTATATTAAATTATATATAAATGTGTACAAACTTTAAAAGCTGTAACTTGTTCATACCAGGTTGAAAAATAACGAAACGAATTGCGTTGCAATCGTATGGACGAACACTACGTGATGGAACTGGATTGGAATTAATTGGAGCTAGTGAAAATTTTGGGTAAAATTAAATGCGCGTTTAATTTTAATCGAAATAAAACACTGCGACTGTTATTGAAAACAAGGTGAGAACTTCCCACTCAATCGAATTGTGTTTCGATTTAAATTTTAAATAGTTAGATTTAAAATTGCTTGATTGTGCTAATTTGTATGCTTGGATGTTAAATTATTATCTATTGTATTGAAATAGACCCTATACGTCGTACATTAAGCGGAGGTTATTTATTAAACCCATATACCGCGACATTCCATCTTGAAGTGGAATTGGTATTATATATGTACTTGGAGTTGATTTTTCTGCATTATATAGCGGATGAGACCCTATTGCGCCGCATAATGGCGGATAATATTTTATAAACCCATGTACCGCGATATCCCGTATTGAAACGGGATTGGTATTGTGCTAACATTTGTGGATGCAGGGAAACAGGTTGGAGGGATCCAACTGGATTCCTCACCAGTTTTATTTGATTACAGATATTGTGGTATTTGTTGATTATCATATGATGATATATGATGTTTTGGCTGTCTTGATTGATTATTTGGTGTTGTTGCATCATTGGGCCTATTTTGAAGTTTTAAAAATGTTAAAGGAACGATTTCTAATTTAAAAGGATTTTAAAGTGATTTTTGAAAGTATACGTTTTATTTAAATTTTGGAATTGATTCATTTTAAATAAATAAACGTTATAATTTTAATGTTTTAAAAATTATGATTTTTGAGAAATATAGTTGAAATGTGATTTTTGAAAATATGGAGATAATGATTTTTAAAAAAATAGTTAAATAGAGATTTTTGAATTTATTATAAAAGCTTTATATATATAATTTATAAAATTGGATTTTTATAAATCAAAGTGATGGAATTATAAAGGAGTTTTAAAGGCGTTTTAAAATGATGTTATAAATGGATTTTATAAAAAAAATAGAATCTACGATTTGTGAAGTTGTAAAATGAATGAATTTGTAAATAGAGAATTATAAGTAATTTGCTTATAATTTGGATTTTGGCGTGTAAATGGGATATGGATAGAATTTGTTAATAAAGTGATTTTAGAGGTTGAAGTTGTTATAAATATAAACGAATTTATAAACATTGTTTTATAAATCCGAAAGGACTTATTTTGACAAGTTATTTATTATAGCTTATTAAAGGAGATATATCCAAGATTTTGGACAGTGGATAATCCTTGAAAGAAAATGTGTAGAAATGTTGAATTTGGTTAACGTAGTATATTCACGATTTTGGACAGTGAATAATATATTAAAGAAATGTTTTGGGGAAGTGATATTTTAAATAGAATTGAAACGATTTAAAGATGTTTTAAAATGTATTAAGTATCGAAACCATAGATTTCGACATTCATTGTTGAAATAGACGTTTTCGAAAATAAAAGGAAATAGTGTACTATAACAAGTAAATGATTTTGGAAAGGAAATGTTTTATATAGTATTGGGATTTATATATCTATCTTAATTTCGAATCTCTATACTAGTGATTTTGGGTTGTCGTAACGATGTATTTCGCAACATTCGTTTCGACTCAATTAAATGTTTTTAAGAGAATGTTTTCCTTAAAGAATAAAATATGTACTTAATTATGATTTAAGTATATTGAATATTTTCCAAATGCTGAAATAAATAGATTTGTGAATTACTTATTATTAAATAAGTATGGAAATGTTTTTCAAATATGAAGTGAAATGTTTTGAGATTATATCTTTTAAAGATAAATTGAAAAAAGATTTGAAATTTGTTTTCAAATGGTTAAAGTGTGGAAAAAAATTATATCTTGTAAAGATATTTTTGGAATATAAATAATCTGGGAAATTATTTGGAATCTGTTGATGTTGTGCATATCTATTGATAATTAAATAACCGACTATCAATATTTACCTTTAAATGGGTATTTCTTATGATTTGCTTGAAATTGAATGCTACACTTATTTTTTTAAAATAAGCGCTCGTTATTCGGTTTAGCTGGGAGAGGACCTTTGGGTCATAAATCCCATTTCGAATAGTGATACATCGTAATAGATAGCATTTGAGGACCGGTGTGAAGACAGGATATTTTCGAAAACTAAAGGATTACCGTCGAATGTCCCTGCAACGGCTGATCTACGATATAGATATTTTACCACCGTTTGTGATGGGAAGTCCGAATGTGATTAGTAAATATCCGAATTGCAAGGGTTTCTTTGGAAGTGCCTTCGGTTCCTTTCAATCCTGGAACGGATTGTATGGATGTGCGTGTGACGTTACAATTTGAGATGTAAAGCTGGTTTCTATCAAATACATTTCTGTTGGTGGCGGAGAATTTATTCTCTTAGCTTAACACCCCTCTCTACGACGTACGAGCTCAGAGGTTATGTAGTTGATGGTTACTAGTGACATATCCCCAATTTGGCAACGTGGCATGCTAAGTGATGTTGAGCATTTGTTAATCAAAGAACAGGTTTTGTATAATGCGTAGCTTTGTAGACGAGACTTCGTCGGACCTCACACCCCGGTAATGGTCAAAACAAGAAAGATGCGGCAAAGTTATTAGGGGATAGCGCCCCCTTAGTGTATGTCATTCCTTCCAGATAGAGGGGGTATCATAATATGGAGCCCAGATACTTAACCTATGCTGTTGCTGCAAACTTATTATTTTGTGGTTGTTGGTGACTCCTGGGATATAGATCGGTTACGATCGGGGGATGGCATACTCATGTCAGTAGTTACCCAACTAGGGGTACCCTGGCCTTGTGTTGGCAGGGATCCGGTTAGGTTCTCGGGGCATCATTCCAGAGGCGTACCCATGTGGCAATGGAAAGTTCCTTAGCCTGACCATTTGTTGGAAATCCAAAGAAACAATAGGAGCCATGTACGGTTTTGGCTGTAGAACCTGCCATCTAATATGGTAGCTATAGTAGGCATACTGTAATGGTACCTATGCTGGCTAAGACTCATATTTTACTTTCGAAATGGTTTTCCACACTTTGCACTTATAGTAATAATAAAAAGAAATTCTCTGCGTAGTAAGCATCTTTGACTATCACAACGAGAAATCTCCTCCAAATTCCGCATTTGCATTGTGTGTGTGGGTGGAGGCCTTATGGTAGTTACATTTTCCAAAAGCATTGCAAATTGACATTAAAAATATTTCTTTGTTTGTTTTTAAAGAATAACTGTTTTAAGTTCTCACACCAGTCTCTTGACTGACTTGGAGTTTATTGTTCCCTTTCTAAACTCTGGGTGTCCACCAATTTCCACACGGGTAGTCTAGAGTTAGGTTATCAGGATATTCTGGAATTCAGGAGTTGTTGTAGAGATCTGGAGGCAAGCTGGATGGCATGGCATATCAACTAGTATATAGTATTTCTTTTCCGCTGTTTGTTGTTGTAAACTCTGATAATGTAATGTAATGTAATAACAGATATGATTCTTTGTTTTAAAGATTATTCATCTACCTATTATATTTGTTCCACTGCGATTGTGAGATTCTATCATTGTTTCTGTTTTCTTCTTCTATCTTCCTTCTTCTACCTCTTCTTCTTAAACCCTAAGGGTTCGGTTTTCCGGCCTCCAATTGCTCGGCAGTTGATACAGTGGACGAATTAATGTTGATTTTCGAGCGTCGAAGAATCGCGTTCTTTACATTTGGTATCGGAGCATATGGTTAAGCGACAACCTTGGCTCTGTTGGGGATTACTCATTAGAGATAGAGTCAGTAGTACTCTAGAATGAGTTGGAGTGTAATAATAGCTATGAGCATGTATTTGTTAGTGAATGTGAATTTGTTTTGTATTGCGTTGACTTAACGGTTGATTGAATAGGAAATTGAAATCGTAACTCCAAAGTTAAGAAATAAATCCAGATACAAATGGAAATTGTAAATGTAAATGTGATTTATAATTTGAAACGGAATTCCAGAGAAGTATTTGGAAATGTTTTGGAAAGAATTGGAAAATTTTGAAGATTTGGAAAGTTTAAATCCTTTTTGGTTTGAAAATGATTTTCAAAGGTTTTGGAAAGAAATGTTGTGAAGGGATAAAAGCTCTAAACTCTTTTCGGTCGTTGGAAAATAATTCTGTTAATGATCGCGACATCATCGGTGTTCATTTTCGGGTTTCCAAAAGAGGAATTGCTACCGAATTGTTTTAAATTAAAGTTGTTTGGAAAATTTGGGTTTGGTTTTGAAATTCAAAGGATAATTTGAATTGTTTTCAATAATGGTTTTGAAAGGTTGAAAAGACTCTGGAATCCTATTTAAAATATTTATGTGGATAATAAATGAGTTGATGACTTATACAATTTGAATTTTGATAGAATAAATTTAACTTAAAGGATGGAGTTAAATTAAAGTAAGTATAAGTGAATCAATTAAATAAAGTGAAATTAAAGAAAGGTCTAAAGAGGCTAAGGAAAATGATTAATTAAAGAAAATTTATTAAGTGGAAAACAAATTTGGAGTAGTAACAAATGGATTGGAATTGAGTTTGAATTATGGGAATAAAGTTGTGAATGAATGAATAAATTTGCAATTGCAAGTACATGAAAATGAATTGAATATTGAAATTCATTTCGAATTTGTAAATAAATAGAATTGGAATTGAATTGGATTTATGATAAACAAAGCAAAGTATTAAACTAAAATTAGTAAGTGGAACTAATTGGTGAATGACCAAATGGGTGAGGTTTAAATAGAATTGATTTGAATAAATTATAAATGAAAGATGAATTAAAATTCATATGGAATTTGAAATCCAGTTTAAATATAAGTGATTGTAAACCAAAATGGTGAATTGAAATTAAATTGTGTTTGGAAATGAACAAAGGAATAAAATGGGAATTGAAACTGAATATTGAATACCAATTTGAATTGTGTGAAATAAAATGAAGTTGTAAAATTAGTTCTAAGTGAACTAAAGATAATAAAAGTGGAAGTATAAAAAAATTTGTTTGAGATAAAATGAATTGGAATTTGTAATAAATTAGTAAATGAAACTAATTTAAAATAGTGATATGAATCGATTGTGAATGAGATATAATTGATAAAAATCCAATATTCAGAAAGTAAACTACATCCAAATAGAGTTGAAAGTGTAAATTGAATTCAAATGAAATTGGAAATGTGAGATTGAATGAAAATGAATATATAACTTCAATAGTAAACTAAAGATGACATAAGAAGTAAGTATCGAAATTTTGTAATAAAATGTGCAAAATGATATTTGAATATTGTAATTGGATATTATGGCTAGCAAGATATACATGTGTATTAAAAGAAATGGATTTGGGATTTTGATTTCAAAAATAAAATTGAATTGCTCGACCAAAAAGTATGTATTTAAATTTCAGTATGAAATTTGGTGATTTTCTTGTCCAGCCGATTGGCTTTTGTTTTTCTTTTTGAATTTGAGGGCCTGTGGTGCCATTTTGTAGTCGTACCGTGCTAGCCGCGTAAAGGAGACTATGGCGATTTTTTTTGAAAATTTAAAGCGTCAGAATATTTTTGAGAAAATTTGAAAATTTTGAAGACTAAAATTTTGATTTTGAGTTGGAAGTTAAATGATATAGTTGGTTATGAAAAGATAACTAAGTATATTTGAAAACTTAGTAAAGTTATTGTAAGAAGTTTAACTATCGATTTTGGGAAAGTTAAACACTCAAATGAATTTGAAATTTAATTTGAACAAATTGTTTTGAAAATTTAATGGATTTCAAGGCTTTTTCTTACTTGGTAATTTCGAGGACGGAATTCTTTTAAGGTGGAAGTTTGCAATGATCCAGAATTTCTATCGTTTGAAATTCGTATATTTAATTGATTTTTAAATATTAACAAGTAAAATTTGTAAGTCGAATAAATTTTATTTCGAATATCTAGGTTTAATTGGATAATTAAATCGAAAATTTAATATTTGAAATTACAGAAACAATTAGAAATTGGGTTTAATGTGATTGAAATTGATTTATAAAGTTGTATTAAATCATATTGGAGTTAGAATGATGTTATAGAACTTTTAAAATTGAATTAGAAGTTAATTTGTGAAAATTGAATATTTTAGTATTTAGTTGACAAGTTAAAATAGCCATTTTTCGAACAGTCTCAGATTTCGACGACACCAGTTTCATCGAATCCGTAATATTATATTATTGTATAGTTTCAAATTTCGTGTCAATCGGACTTAAGGTTTGTCTGGGGCAAGCTAGAACGCGTAGAAATCGTTTTGAGTGAATTTTAATTTTAAATAATTTGATTTGAAAACTTATCTTTCAAATATGATCGAATTGGCTTCCGATATATATTCCATTGCGTTTGGAATAGGGGTAAAACATTATAAACTCTCTGCGGCACGCTTCGTTTGGAGTTCGGAAAAATTTCGGGTGAATAGTGTTTTGGAAATTTTCTATAAAAAGACCTAACTTTCTTCGTTTTACACAAACCCTAATTCTTCTAAGCCCTAGACGCCAGCAAAACATTAATGGCCGAAATGCATCTTCGTTTTTCTTCAATTATCTTCAAATCCACGCATCAATTCGAGAAATCTTCAATTAGAGATTTGTAAAGGGCATTGGGTTCTACAAATCCAACAACCAAGACCGTCTGAAGTGTAGCGGATCATCATCAATTGGCTTGTAAACGTTGAACGTTTCGACACGTTTTTCCACACAAGCGAGCGTGCTGTGCTCGTCGGCGGTGGAGGAGTGGAGTGGGGCGGTTCGTGTGGTGGTCGTGGATCAATGACAAAATCGTCGAGGAAATCGCGAAAATTTGCACAATATCGGCGGCCGTGGGTTCTCGCGATCGAACAAAACTGGAAGAAGAAGAAAGCAACGTGCAGCTCTGATCTAGAGAAAGTGAAATGGACGGCCTGGATTGAAAAGGTTATAAAATATAAAATAAAATTGTATATTAAATTGTATATAAATGTGTACAAACTTTAAAAAGCTGTAACTTGTTCATACGAGGTCGAAAAATGACGAAACGAATTGCGTTGGAATCATGTAGACGAACACTACGCGATGGAACTGGATTGGAATTGATTGGAGCTAGTGAAAATTTTGGATAAAATTAAACGCGCGTTTAATTTTATTCGAAATAAAACCATGCGACTGTTATTGAAAACAAGGTGAGAACTTGTAACATCCGACCTTTTCGCACTCTTTAAATTGACACACGTGCCAATTCAAACCATACGGTAGGGCGGATTGTTATGGGATAAGCAAGAAAAACAGAGAAGAGAAAAAAATTAAACAGAATCTCACAGTGGAAGAATAAAATATAATAATAAATATACAGTTCATAAACTGTTTACAAAACATTTGATTCTTCTTCATACAATAAATGTCAGAGTTCACATACCAATAAATACCAATGCAGCGGAATTAAATAGTGTAGTGAAATAACATAGTAGATAGTAATACTACCAATCTTCGTCTTCGTCCTCCAGAATAAAATCTTCAAAACCTGAAACGATCGGACTGACCCGAGCGAATTGAAAAGACAAAACACTCGAGTCAGAACTAAAAGATCTTGTGTAAGTTAAATCAATAACGATAAATATGAGTGCAGTAACTTAAAAGATGCTCGTGATTCACATCTCACAAGGATCCATTAAACTATTTACTATGTAGTATATTTTGCTATTATAATAGTGTCTAATTGTAAAATAAACTTACTTTTAAATAGTGTTAAGGAGTTACCCAATCTCCCCATTAACACAATAGTAGTCCCAGTAGTCCATCCAATATCATAATCCCTCCTGATCGGGAAGCCACCAGAGGATACCACACAGGCTACGGGAGAAATCCAAACTCGTAGAAGGCTCGGCATGGTAGGTGACACGGCACAACTAGGCAATGCCAGGGTAGATAAACCAATTACTCTTTCGGGTCGGTGGTAACGCGTAGTGCGCAGCTACCGCTCACCTCGAACAAACTCCCCCAAATCAAAGAAATCAAAAGTGAAGATGGCCATCGAATCAATCCAAAGTTAGAATATAGTATCGAAGGGAAATGTCCGATCAGAGGTGCTATTAACCCGTCAATAGCTCCTGTTTTAGCCACCTTATGCCAACTCACGGGAGTTGGGTCCACATATTTACCTTACAGGAAACGCCGCCACCAACCTACTTCATTCTGGAATCTTCACCATGTACACAGTTGTTAAATTGGTTTTCAGAGTTCGCAGAGAGTATGACGACTTCCGATCCCGGTCTCTTCAACAACCAAACGTTATTATAACACAACGGTCTTTAAAAATAATTTATACTTTCAAAACCAGAATAAAGTATCTATTTCAAAACCGTATAACTACGATATCCTTTCCATTTTGTTGGGTGTGTTTTCAACCGGTGCTATACCACTTTTCCATGACCACCGAACCACTAATAGTTCCACCTACTACCGATCCAAACACCGAACCACCGAACCAACACACCTTCCTTGTACTACCGAAACAACTCACTCTCCATATTCCTGCCGAACCAACCTATCTCCCATGCCTACCGAACCAACACACTCTCCAAGCCACCACCGGACCAACATACAACCGGACCGACATGCTGCCGAACCGGATGGAGAAAAGCCACTATACTTCACCCACCACCGGACCAACCTTCACCGAGCCAAGGCGTACCGGACCAACACTGCCAGGCCAGATTGCTTCAGCCCAGGCCCACCAGTGGCTATATACATCCAAGACCCCTGCCCCCAGCCTCACTCTATAAATAGAGGCGCAGGGGTGCAACGATGGTAGACATGTTTGAGAGCTCAAGCACAAATAGAACTTTCAAACAACTTTCAGTTACTTGTAATCAAAGCTTTGTACTTGTAATCTGAATAGAAAAGGAGAATAACATATAAAGTGGACGTAGGCACGTTCTGGCCGAACCACTATAAATCTGTGTGTCTTTTACAGTTTAGTCCCTGCTTTTTATATATTTGAATAAATGACCGAAATCACTAAGAACAACTTAAAATCGACTAAACCATACAACTTGGAGGTGTTTGCCCATTTTTTGTGCAAACATTTTTTGTGCTTTCGCTGAGAATTAAACTCAAGGAGCTCGAAGTTTCAGCTTCTCCCACTTAACCCTTTTCCTATCAGCATCGTTCATTGCTTGGAAGACATGCCTCCCGGACGGAAGAAAGATGCTAAAAAGGAAAGAACATCGCAATTGGGAGTATCCCAGACCCAGTGATCAGAGACCAAGGCAATCGTCCGGTTCCAACAGAAAATGTAAGTCAGATGAATCCGACAGCCCCTGCTATGGAATAACCAATTATAAGGGTGGATCTGGACTGTTCGTCAATGGAATTTCTATCAGTTTAGAAAACCGTCAAACGAATTTAGAGATAAAAATAACCGCAAGCGCACGGTGTACGAATGTAGCACGTGCGAATACGGGTCGATCCGCAGGGAATTGATGATTTTATAATTCTATTCAATCAAATTATACCGAAGTCGAGAGTGAATAGCTATAAATGTAAGAAACTAACAAAAACTAGCAAAAGAAAATGATAAAAATATGAGAGTTAAAAAACAATTTAGAGATAAATCCACTCTCTAGATCATATAAATCAACAAAATGAAGTTATGATCTCTCTTTTCTTGTCATTAGTGAATTAGTTGATGTGCTTATAATTAACATTGCATAAAAGAAAAGAATTACATAAGAGAAGAAATGGCTATGTAGCCATGGAAAGAAAGAGAGATTTGATTTATTTTCTAAACTAAAACTAACTAACTAAGAGAAGATATGGCTACATGAAACATAAGGGGTATTTATACAAGTTAGAAACCCTAATTCACTTTTTTGGGGAATGCCCAAAATGCCCTTTAGGAAGTGTGGAGGCCAAGTGATCATTAACATGTCTTAATCCCCCATTAAGTGTACATGAAGCCATTAAGTCCAAAAGCATGTGCATTAGCCTTTAATTTGTACATTAAGGTAAGGTGGGTAGGTGGGGTCTTCCATGATCTTCACTTTGAATTATTTCCATTTTCATTCCTTTATATTCTTTGTGCATGCATATTTCTTCATGAAACCACTCCTATTTGAGACCATTTTCCTACAAAAATATATATAAATTTCCAATCAATTTTTCTCAAAGAAATATATGCACTTAAATGACCGTTTTGCCCCTATATGAAGATGAATATGTGAAAATTTGGAATTAATATGAATTTTGGTTAAAACAAGTTAAAATACCCAACATGATCATTTATTTAATTTAAATAGAATAAATATGGTGGTAAAAATATGCACATTTACGTGCACATCATGGACAAGGTTCTAGCTGAAGTAACTAACCGCTTCGCATCTCAACAAGAAGCCTTGGTGGATCAACTCATGTCACACTTAAGGGATTTTGAAGAAACCAACCGCAACACTGAATCATGGGGTGAGTCCCGGTCAGGAGGATCTGGGAGACGACAAAGGTCTTTCTTCTTCGAAGAGGCTAACAACCATGGTAGGAGCCGAGCCCGGACTCAGCCCGAATTTCGACCCGAGGAAACACTTGGAACTGAACCCAACAGGGGAGGTACCAGGCAGGGGTCGGATGTAGCTGAGCCCGTCATGCTACCTAACCACGGAAACACCAATGGACGGGGCCGAGCTGGAGTCCCGCCCGAAGTTGGACCAGAGGAAGCGCTGAGAACAAAACCCAACAGGGGAAAATTAAGGCAAGGGCCAACTGCGGCTGACCCCAGCGTGCCCCCAGAAGACCAGAGGCAGCCATTGGAGAATGTTAGGAGTGATAGACGATACCATCCCTACAGGTCATCTGGACGGAATCAATCCCGCAGGGAAGAACCAAACTATTTCTATCGGCTCCAAGTTCTGATGAAAGGATGGCGCGATTGTTCAAAGAGTGCGTCCAATGAGAACAAAGGGATCGAGGGATCGGTGCTAGGGTAACCAGCCCCTTCACCCGCAATATCGAAACTGCCATCACCCCTTGAGAATGGAAAATGCCAACAATGGAACCTTACAAGGGAACCTCTGACCCCGTTGTACACTTGCAAAGATACACACAACATATGCTCATGAGCGGAGCAACAGAGGGAGTGTTGTGTAAATGCTTCCCACTATTCTTGGCAGATCTAGCTACCTCCTGGTTCTGCCATCTACCCCAAGGGTCCATCAGCTCATGGGAAGTGTTGAAAGAAAAGTTCATCCACCCAAGGACTATTATTCCCTATCTAATATCAAATAGAAACCTAGAGAGACAGTGCAACAATATCTGACCCGATTCAACGCCGCAGCGGCCGCAGTCCACGGTGCCGACGAGAAACTTATCCTAATGGCCCTCTACAGTGGTGTACACCCGGATACTAAATTTGCCAGGAGACTAACAAAAGAGAAGCCAGCTACCTTGCCCGATTTCTTCCATGAAGCCGGGAAATGTACGAGACTTGAAGACGCTGTCATTGAAAGGCAGACAGGGCAACAAACCAAGGCAGCTCATGGCAACACATCCGTAGTAGCAAAGGACGTTCGAAGAAATGACTCCAGAGATAGTGCTGGGGGCAAGAAGGTAGAAAAGTGCTTATATAGGCCAGGACCGAGATTTGAATCTTACACTCCTTTAAATGAAACAATCGAAAACATATTCTTGGCCACCCAAGACGAAGCTAGATACAAGCATCCCCCGCACAAGAAGGAATCAGATAATGCAATTATGTCTAGAAAGTTCTGCCGCTTCCACGAATCTCATGGGCATGACACCAATGAATGCCATCATCTCGGGGACTTGATTGAAGAACACATCAGAAGGAAGAGACTGGAGCGCTATGTGAAAGGTCAGAATAGGAGTTCAACTCCTGGCAATGAGAACCCAGGGCTACCCCTCCCGGAAGTTGGCGGAAGAAATCGCGACACCAGTGGCTCCAGTCAAGAGAAGATAGTGGTCCTTACCATATCAGGAGGACCACACATCGCCGACGGAAGCTGGGCAGAGATGGAGAAATACGGTAAGTCAATTAGAAACAATGAAGGCTATGTTAGTTCTGTTACAGAAGAACGCCACCCGAAATGGAAAGAGAATGATGACATCACATTCAGTCAGCGTGATCTAGAGGGAAGGCAGTACCTTCACATGGATCCTATGGTCATCTCTGCCTGGTTCGGACAATGGAAACTCAGTAAATATCTTATTCAAGCACGCTTTCGACAAAATGAAGCTGTCAATGAAGGATGTGTCTCCCTGCAGCAAACCGCTACATGGTTTCACCGGAGATGCGAAAATGCCCCTCGGGCAACTGGACCTCTTTGTCGAAATAGGAAGTCATCCCCGCTCCGTTGTGCGAAAACAAACATTTGTGCTAATAGAGAACCACTCAGCCTACAACGCCTTTTTGGGAAGACGAGCATTGTCTGACTTCCAAATTGTCCTAGCCCCGTAGTGCCTGAAGATGAAATTTCCAACGGATAACGGAATAGGAGAAATAGAGGGAGATCAAGACGCCGCTCGAGATTGCTATGTAACTGATCTTCGCAATAACCGCAGGAAGGACAAAGGGAAGGATGCAGAGACTTCTCTCTGCAAGAAAAACTTGGAAGCATAGCAATTAAAGAAAGCCCCTCCTCTTCGATACACCAGCAATCCTTTCAACGAATTAGACCCCAGGGACAAGTAGGAGGAGGCCACCACCGAGCCTACAGAGGCTATGGAATTTGTATCTGTAGACAAACACGACCCAAGTAGACTGCTAAGAGTCGGGTCTCAGTTAAGAGCGGAATTGAAGGATCAACTCGTCGATTTCCTTCGCCACAACATGGATGTATTTGCATGGACACACGCCGACATGACAGGAATCTCCCCAGACGTAGCATGCCATGTACTGAACATCGATCCCACCAAGGTGCCAGTGAAGCAGAAAAAGAGGAGCATGGGGGCAGAACGATCAGCGGCCCTCGAGGAAGAAGTAAAGAACATACTTGCCAATGACTTCATACGGGAAGCCATGTACCCTGAATGGATCGCCAACCCGGTACTGGTAAAGAAGGCTAACGGGAAGTGGCGAACATGCATCGACTTCTCCAACTTAAATGACGCTTGCCCGAAGGACTGTTTCCCACTCCCCCGAATCGATCAGCTCGTGGACAGCACAGCCGGACACGAACTCTTATCCTTTATGGACCCATACTCAGGATATAACCAGATCCCTATGCACACCCCCGACCAAGACCACACTAATTTCATCACTGACAGGGGGTTGTACTGCTACAAAGTAATGCCTTTTGGACTTAAAAACGCCGAAGCTACTTATCAGCGCCTCGTCAAAAAGATGTTTGCGGAATTAATAGGACGAACTATGAAAGTCTATGTGGATGACATGTTGGTAAAATCGAGGAAAGCCAACGATCATATAAACCACCTGGACGAGATGTTTCAAGTACCTCGCCAATATGGAATGAAGCTGAATCCTCTAAAGTGCTCCTTTGGAGTATCGTCGGGAAAGTTCTTGGGATTCATCGTCCTTGCCAGGGGGATTGAAGCAACCCCGAACAAGTCCGGGCTTTGCAAGATATCAAGATACCATCCACGTGAAGAGAGATGCAAAGCCTAAACGGGATGGTGGCTGCCCTAAGCAGGTTCATCTATAAAGCAACCGACAAATGTATCCCTTTCTTTGAAGCTCTAAAGAAAGACAAAGGAAAGTTCGAATGGACTGATGAATGCTTGACAACCTTCCTTGGCTTAACCGAACACCTCCAGAAACCACCAGTACTCTCAGCTCCAAATGAAGGCGAGGAACTATACCTATACCTTGTTGTATCGTCCCACGCTTTAAGCACCGCTTTGGTGAGAGAAGACAACCACGCACAGCGGCCCGTAAACTTTGTAAGCAAAAGATTTACGGGGGCAGAAGCCAGATACCCTAAACTTGAAAAGCTAGCATACTGTTTGCTAATCATGTCACGGAAACTGCGACACTACTTCCAATCTCATTCCATCAGAGTTTTAACCGATCAACCGCTAAGGCAGGTACTCCATCGCCCCGACACTTCTGGGCGACTACTTAAGTGGTGCATTGAACTGAGTCAATATGATATCACCTACCATCCTCGCATCGCCATCAAAGGACAAGCCATGGCCGTTTTAATTGCCGAATTCACTACTAATGAAGGTAAGGATCAATCTGAAGTAGCAAAAGACATCATGTGGAATCTCTTTGTAGATGGAGCATCGAACGAACAGGGCTCGGGGGCAGGTATTATGATAATCACCGCCATGGGAAGAAAGCTGCCCTATGCCCTAAGGCTGGAATTCGCTGCCACCAACAACGATGCAGAATACGAAGCAGTAATAGCAGGACTAGAACTTGCCTTAGAAATTGGAGTCAGCTCTTTATGTCTCCATAGTGATTCTCAACTTCTTGTAAATCAAATACTGGGAGAATTCCAGACTCGAGGAGAACGACTTACAGCATATCTAACGAAGAACAAGCTGCTGCTCAATCAATTGGATCACTATTTAATTAAACACGTTCCTCGAGAGGAGAACCAAGAGGCCGACGAACTGGCAAAGCGAGCTAACATGAAGAATAGCACCATTTCTGGAATGGTAGCCATCTCAAAACAACTAGCCCCAAGTTTCGAACAAGAGGATCTGATAGCTGCAATCGAAGAAGAAACTTGGATGACTCCTATCCGAAAATACTTGCAAGATGGCACACTACCCAACGAGCGCAACAAAGTCAGGAAAATCTTGAGAAGTGCTTCCCGCTACACGATACAAGAAGGCATCCTCTATCGGCGCGGCTTCTCTAACCCCTTATTAAGATGTGTCGCCAGAAGGGAAGCCAAGGAAATCTTATCCAACATCCATCGAGGAGGTTGCGGAGACAACACTGGAGGGCAGACTCTGGCAAAGAAGATACTCCGATATGGATATTTCTGGCCCACCTTAAACAAAGACGCCTTGGACTTCGTCAAAAAATGCGACAGATGTCAAAAATTTGGTAAAATCCCTCGACTACCAACCAATGAGAATACTCAGATGACCAACCCTTGGCACTTCGCAATATGGGGAATTGACTTGATTGGCGAACTGCCAATGGGCCGAGGCGGAGCCAAATATGCCATAGTGGCAGTTGACTATTTCATCAAATGGGTGGAAGCGGAGCCTCTAAATAAAATATCTTTAGCAAAAGTTATTAACATCTTGATCAAAAATGTTTTATGCAGGTACTGGGTTCCACTCAAAATCATATCGGACAATGGACTTCAGTTTGACAGTGGGGAAATCACCGACTGGTGCCGAGAGCACAGAATTCACAAAAGCTTCTCATCTATAGCTTATCCCCAGGCAAACGGACAAGTCGATCCTGTCAACAAAATTCTCAAAACTCTAATCAAGAAGAAACTTGAAAAGTCAAAAGGCGCTTGGGTGGATGAACTTCCTGCGGCACTTTGGGCCTACCGCACATCTTAAAAACATCAACAGGACATACTCCTTTCTCTTTGGCATACGGATCGGAGGTCATGCTCCCAGTTGAAACTGTAGTGCCCTCCCATCGTAGGATCCACTACAACCCAGGAGAGAACGAAGAACTCCTCCATATGTCTTTAGATCTAATTGAAGAGAGAAGAAACGATGCAGCACTCTAAGCGGAAGCTCACAAGCAAAAAGTGGCAGCACAATACAAATCCAAAGTCAAACACCGCAGTTTACAAGAAGGAGATCTTGTCCTCAAACGGATCTTTACGCGCCCCGGAGCGCTAGATCCAATCTGGGACGGACCCTATGTAATTCATAAAGATCTCCACAACGGAGCTTATATTTTGTCAACAGTGGACGGAGAGGTATTCTAGAGGGCATGGAACATCCAAGACCTTTGTCGATACTTTTCTTAACTTGTACTATCCATATGAAGTGAATTAATAAAGAGAATCAGTGGACGTAGGCATTTTCGTGCCGAACCACTCTAAAAATCTTGTCTCTTTTTTAACTTGTTCCTTTATATCTTGGCTGCTTGTTAAGCGTTATCCTTTTCTGTTGAGCAAAATCCTGTATAATGGCATTTCCATTCTGGACACTTCACAGCACAACCTCACCTGGACAAGACCTAACAGGTACTATACGAATCTATGCCCTCGTCAATGAGACATTTTTTCTCCAGCATCCCTCTACTGCGGGTTAACTCATTGCTCGCGACGGCCCTCAAAGCCAACTGTAATGAGCCGATCATAAGCCACCGAGAAGGCCCACTATAGCCGAGGCAGCTCATTACGGCGTTCGGCTCGCCGGCGACTGTGAACCGATTATAAGCCCCAATATAAGATGTGGCCAGCCAGGGGCAGTTCACAGTTGACGATCGGCACCCACGCTAGCCGGCCACGGTAAATCGAATAATACCCATGATTACGGGCCATAATGGCCCGGGTAGTTACTGTGCGCGATCTCGGTTATGATGTGTCTTAAGTACGGCTGTGGTAAAAAAGAAAACTCCCCGCGGAGGCGTAAGTTGGGTGACGAATGTCTCCAAGACCCGCAGCTAGGGAAAGTGATTACAAAACCCGTTTGCCACGAACTTAAGCACATCAAAGGCCTTCCGTGATTGGAAGATTTATTGTTTCTTATATTTCCATTTTATTTATAAAAAATTTCCTCCTATCCTCTATAACGATCACTAATGTACAGGACACAAAATGGGAGACACTCGCTAGTGGAAATGAGAACTCACAACTGGATAACAGGTCACTCAGCTGCATTCCATCCTCATTCACACAAGACATTCAAAGCTACTGTCTACAAATAAAACATGAAGGGCGGCACTTCCTTTTCTTGTACATAAACATGTAGCTATAGCTTATTCACATATCACACTAACATTGTGAGACGTGAAATTATATTTTGTAATGACCCGCCTTTTTGGACAGTTTAAACCGACGATCAAATACACAAGCCGATTCCAAACCATTCAAAAGGGCAAATGGTTATTGGGGTAAATAAGAAAAGAAAAGAAAGAGAAATCAAGGAAATGAAATAACACAGAATCTTGCAGCGGAACGATAAAATATAATAGTCAAATAAACAGTTCATGAAGCCGTTTACTATACTTTGAAATTATTTATACAACATTTATCAGAGTTATACATATACAACAAAACAATTAAAATAATGCAGCAGATAGTATGATGCAAGGGTAATAATAGTAATAGCATACCAAATCTTCGTCTTCATCCTCCAGAATAGATCTTCAAAAATCTGAAAAACTCAGGACTGACCCGAGCATAATGAAAAGACAAAACACTCGAGTCAGGACTAAAATATCCTTATGAAAGTTAAATCAATCGTAAATAAATATGAGTGTGACGGCGTCAGAGATGTTTATGGGGTTTGACATCGCATATCCAGTGTCAACGTGCGTGCAATAACTCAAGAGATGTTACGGGATTTTCCATCTCTTAAGGATATGTTAAACTATCTACTATGTAGTAATGTACGCTAAGTAGATAATGCCTATCAGTAATATAACGTATCAAAATAGCGTTAAGGCGTTACCATAATCCCCCTTAACACGTTTTTATAATGCCATAGTCTATACAGCACCGTAAGCCCCACCGTAAACTGGTGGTTATCAGAGGGTACCCCATAGGTATAACACAAAACATAACATAGTGGTCGCGAATAGGATAATCAATATGACAAGGAACATGAGGCGATACCAACTAGGATACTAGTAGTTGCGTGATACGGACTGATGTTGAGCATAGCCAGCAGATACCCCAACACCGCGAAACAACACTCCCAAATCAAGGGGTGCACCCAAATTGCATCACAAATGTAATAGATATGGTATCGAAGAAGTGTGTCCGCTAGAGATGGCGAACCTCAATGGCCCGGCGCGGCTCCTGTTTTAGTCATATCAGGGGTCATCCAATATCATTCTCTTTCTTCAGTCAACGCATTCACCAAACCATCCACTTCATTCTGGATCAACACTCCATGTATTATAGTTATTAAAGTGGTTTTCGGTATCGACAGAGAGTATGTCCATATCCGATCCCAGTCTCTTTAACAACTACGTATTATTACACCGGTGGCTCTTTTACATTTCAAATCGATTCATAATCGATATCAAAATACCATATTCGCTTCGAAAATCATATCCATTTCAAATATCATCGTATCTATTTAAAATGTAAGGTTCCGTTTCAAAAATCATTTTTCGCCTCAATATCTCATTTCGATTTCAAAATCGTTTCGAATTTCAATTTAGGTTGCAACTTCATTTAACCTAATTCGTATTTAAATTCAAGATTTAACCATAAACATTTCACCTTATTAACCAGCTTGAAATTTTAGAAAAATAGTTTTAAGTAGTTTAAAAGTAGTTTAAATAATTAGAATAGTTAAAAATAGTTAGTCTTTAAAACGTATTTAAAATAGATAAATTAGTTTAAGTATTCAAAAATGGTTTATATAACAGAGTAATTTGGAAAACAAAAATAAAACAGCTTCAAAACCAACCATTTCAATTATAACTTCCCAATTCAAAACAATTTCAATTTCCCTTCTACCGATTCAATTTCGATTTCGATTCAATCAACGTTCACTTTGATTTCAAATTTATTCAATTTTATATTCACTTTCAGTTAATTCAATTTCAATTTATATCGGTTTGGAGCTTGATTTTTCAAAAATATCCATTTATAACACTTAACAAAATTATCCATCAATATTCAAGTTTAAATCCAAATTTCAAATATGATTCAATTCCAAGCTCGATTTCAAAATCTCATTTTTATATTACTTTTACTTAGTAATATTCAAAGCTCGAATTAAGGTTAAATCTTTAAACAAATCAATTTTCGAAATTCAATCAAATCCCAATTTTTAAATTCCAAACTCTCTACTTTAATTATCTAACAATTTCTTTTAACCAAAATTTATTTCAACATTCCAAACTCAATTTTTCGATAAATTCGATTTCTATAAATTGATTTCTATTTATAACTTTTAAATCAAAACATTTAAGTAAATTTCAAATCGACGATTTTAAAAACATTATTAATTTAGCCAATTCGGTGTCCGTATATAATTTTCTATCCTATGGCCAAGTAATTATTTATTTCAAGTAAATGTCAAGGATGAATATATATCACTTAAATCAATCATGGTGTCATATGTATGCATAACAGGATATATATAAGCAAATAAACATCCAAACATTTAAATATCAACCAATAGCATCCATCGAAATAAATCATCCAATAGACAATACAATTCATGGCAATTTCATAGTTATCAATGTCAGGTAATTTAATCGCAATTCAATTTTAATTTCAATTTAACTGTCAATTTAATTTTCAACGATTAATTCAAATGACAATCTATATGACAATTAAATTTTACCAACAACGACAAATAAAATCATAACACTTCATAATGCCAAATTTAACTAACATAAAGATATTTAGTACGTTGTGAGCGTTATAAAACACTCACCTTGATTTTCCGTTGTCACCGAGACGTTCCGGTTTGGAACTAAACCGGACGACTTCCAATTTTAGCCCAAATTTCAACTATCTCCAAATTCATCCAAACCAAATTCATTTTGAATCTCTCGCCATCACGATCGCAATGCAAAAAGTCTCGTCTCAATCGGACCTCGTATGTGAGAGTTATATATTTTATAAGTTATCGACATTTGAATTTATAAAACAATTTATATTATATTTAAATGAATTCATACCCAAAGCAATAAAGCCCAGCCCACTAACTCCATCTTCCCCAAACGAAGCATAAAGCCATTTCCTCTGCACAAACTCACCATTGCCGTGCACCATCCTTCACTGATACGAAGCTAGACAACTCCGTTCAACGAACCGAGAACACCATCGATCCTCTCTCCTGAATCTCCACCTCCCCGTACCATCAACTTCGAGCTCGGACCATCCTATCAAATCGCGACAACCACCCCCCGGCCTTCGCATGCGACCAGGTCGCAACCCCCTAAACACCGCTGAGCCCCATAAAAATCACGCCGATGATGCTATCTTCGTTGGTGAACTCGAATCAAGGCTCCGTTTCGCGAATCGAAGCCTACATCCTCAACAAATCCTAACCCTAGTCCATAACTCCCACGTTCATCCTCTCTGGGCTTTCCAAATCGTAGCGCATCCATAAATGAGCATACCAGGTTGTAGAGAATTCAAAAATAGGATTTTAGGAAGAGGTTTGGGATTTTTCCATTGAAAAATTTGCATGAAATAAAATTTTAAAGTTGGATTTATGTTTTTCTCACTGCCCTGAAGCTTGCGTGCGAATTTAAAAGGGGGCAGACCTGATTCTTGCGTGTGGGATGCTTACTACAGTGATTTGAAAAGAAGCTGATGTGAAAAGTTGACTAGACAATATATAAATTTAAATTTTTAAATATCCCAATTTATGCAACTTAAAATATTGAACCCCTATTGAGACGTGTCGGCATGCGTTTCTAAAATTTACCCCGCGTTCCGAACACAATGGAACGTGTTTCGGAGGCTAATTCGATCGTCTGTGCGAGTCATGGCAATAAACGTTCAAATTTAAATTAAACCGATTAAACGAATTTCTATACGTTTTGGCTCGCCACGGACAAACGGTAAATCTAATTGACTTGAAATTTGAAATCTTACAATAATATCTCGTTACGGATCCGATGAAACTGGTTTCGTTGAAATCCGAGACTGTTTGAAAAATGGCTATTTTAACTCATCAATTAAATATTAAAATATTCAATTTTCACAAATTTACTTTTAATTCGATTTTAAAAGTTCTACAACATCATTCTAACTTTATTATGATAAAATAAAATTTTACAAATCATTTTTAATCATGTTAAACCTGTTATTCAATTATCCAATAAATTCCAATTTTAAAATCTTATTAACTCTATTATAATCCCAATATAACTTACATTCACTTTGGAAACCAATTTGAATCATATTAATTCAAATTTCAATTATTCACTCTATTTTCATATATTAAATTTCAATATCAAATTAATCATATCAAATTCGGAATTTAATTATTTAAACATTTGTAATATTAAATTTAAACAATTTTTATTATTCTTGAATCACTATCCTTTGAGATATTCAAACGAACTTAAAAATTTAACTTTTGAAACGAATTAAATTATAGAACAACCATTTCCATTACACGGTTATTCAATTCCCATTATTAAATTATTCAATAAATTCCAATTATTAAATTTAAACAATTTCGCTTAACCAATAATTCATTATCTTTTGAAATATTAAAATTGAACTTATAAGATTCAACTTTTAAAACCAATTCACAGTTTAGAACACTATTTTCATTTTATAGTTATTCAATTATTCAATAAGTTTTAAATATTTAATTTAAACAAGTTACCTGTTCAATATTCAATATTTGATTTTAAATAGATTTTACTTATCAATCAATTACTTTATTATACCCAATGAATTCAACATTTATTATCCTATTCCACTATTGATTGCAAAGGCATTCACTAAGTAGCTTTTATTTTTCATGACTTGGGTAATTATTGTTGCAATTCATTCCAGTCATTATTACCATACATAAATTACAATTTTTTTCTAACCTTAAATCACGAAATCTTATCAAATTAGCTATTTTAATTATCGAAAATTTACGGGTCGTTACACTCTTCCCCACTCAAAACTTTTCGTCCCCGAAAAGGAAAAAGAAGGGAAAAGGAACTAAGTATAGAATCATTAGGTATATTTTATTCAAAGTTATCAACTTATAAAAACAATGAAATTCCCTTTATAAATCATTACTATACTTCCACTAACTTATTCCGAGCGGCTTTCTAACTTTAAAAGTTAGTTATCAAAACAAGTTATACGAAAAAAATTTAAAACTTGAAAAATTTTCTAACACCCGGATTTACGGAAAATTTGGGCAGAGTCTCCTTTGCGCGGCTCGATCGGAAAAAAAAAATGATAGTATATATATCACAAATATACATCTCATCAAGTGATGAGGCATCCCGCAGGGAAAAAGTGTAAAAGTACGGTATGTAATCCGAGATATGTACCTTATATATTATTAGCGAGCATATACGGTTAATATAGCGCGAAAGCGAGCTCCAAATGCAAAGCAAGCGCAATCCGCACCTAGTAAACACTCAACAAACCATGAGAAACATGCATATTATGAAAATAATATCAATATACATCATAAAGCAACATAACAACTACATGTGCCAACATAGAAATTGCAACAAGCAACAAATGCATCCACCAAATCAATTATCATCCAACTATCATCCAACAAATCCATAATCAATCAATATAAATTCACTTCTCATTAATATTTATTGACGTGGGTTTCAATTTTAATCGCAATTGAATCACCAACGTTGGATTTTTACTAACATTCATTCTCAATTCAATTAGTTAACATTCACTAATTTATATTTACATTAGTTCACTTCAAATTTGAATCAAATTAAATTCTATTTAAATTCATTTAACTTCCAATTTGGTTTCAATGATTTATAGCTTTCAATTTCATTAACATTTAATGAATTATATACAATCAACTAACAATCATATGAAAACCAAATCGTACCCAACATAACCAAATTATTAATTTTACATTCAATTTGGCTTATCTCTTTTACATATATATCCTGTTATATAATTTTAAAAGAATCATTTTGTATTTAGCATCATAAATTTCCAATATTAACTTTAATTAAGTCCGTAAGCCGTACATATATCATCCATGAGCAATATCAATCTAATCGCTTATTCGATCACACAATTTCACTTCCAACTAATATCGTTCACCCGACTCTCTAGTGCGGACTCAGATTTGGTTCCTTGATTGGAAACTGTTACTCTCCTTGCATACCCATATACTATGATAGAGAATTCCAGAATCAAATTAAAAATCCATATCCAGGATTCGCCGTCGAGAATCGAGTGGAAAATCCTAACTTGGATCGATATAAATCATCTCGAAATTTTGTGCTCGAATTTGGATCAAATCATTATGCGAATAAAATAATATACATACAATCTCACGTATTACCTTCCAATGGAATTCTATCCAATCTATCTACACTAAATTATTTTATTGAATTCTATTTTTTTCACTTAATTACTCACAATCCATTATTCAGTTAGTATGTTCATTTCTTTACATAGCATATTCTTTAACATTATCTTTTCTTAAACATCATATCAAAGAATTTGCTTACTCAATTTCATTTTAAACATTCCATATAATTTAATTTAACTCAATTTCCTTTCCCAATTGATTCTAGCTATACCAAATTCTTTTGTTTACATTTACTTCAATTTCATAATTTTAGTTAATAACAAATTTATTTATGGAACATTTTATTAACCAGCTCTTTAGTTTATTAATCATCCTATAAAAGTCTAACCTCTCATAAATGACTTTTCTTATTTTTACGGTTATCTCAAAGTTACAAATTCAAAATTTTTCTCTATGCGACTTATATTTATTTTCTATAACCAATTTACAAAAGATATTATACAATTCATTTGTCTTCTTTCTTAAGTTCACTTACTTGTATATTTCAATTACTTCCAGGTTCTGTTTATCTATACAATATCTCATTACATATCCAAAACATCAATTAACTTTTAACATTTGGTAAGTCATATTATATGTTATTAGAATGCCAATTTGGTATTATACAAATTTGTAGAATTTCATTTTACTTAATTAGAATGTTCACAAATTTAATTTATCTAAATCCTCTTTACCCTTTAACTTTAAAGGTAAACTACAACTCTAAAGTTTCCCAAAACATAAGCTTAGATATCTTAATCCTCTTATTTTATAAATTTTGGTTATTCACACCTCATTCAAATAATTTGAAAATTTCTAACTAACATAACTTAGAAATTTAAATGCCCGGTTCCTTTTAAATCGTTTGAAATAAACATATACACTTATATCTTTAATATATATCAAATCATACCTTTGGAGTTTAAACCAAAACCCATTTACCCAAAATAATTTCGAAGAAAAGCAAAGCTTCCTAGAAGTCTCCCCCACTTTGAGACTCGAAAATGAACGTCGATGATGTTGCGCAGTCATCGCCGAAATTATTTTCCAGCGACATAAGAGAGGAGTACTGAATTCATTCCTTCCTTTAAAAACCCTTTCAAAATATTTCCATAAAAAATTTCCAACTAATATTACTATATATTTCTTCAAAGGTTTGAAAACCATTTTTCAAAATCTCCGGGTCTTAAATTCAATATTTTCCAATTTAAATCTATTTTAATTTATAAGTCACCTTTATAAAATATTCTTATAAGATTTTCTTTCTTAAAACATTTCACAAGTGTTTTATCATTGTTCATTTTGTAATTCACCTTATTTATTAAATTACAATGTCCAATTAATGATAATAACTGATATTATCATTATTAACAACCAGATGTTAACTCCATCTCGGCCGTGACTCACCGATCTAACACATCAAATAGGTAGCGACCCAGCGTTCTGCTGGCCTAAGGCACGAAGGATGCCGACCTAGTATCTTAGCATGGAAGACCGACTTAACTGCATAAGGCTTAGGAGGGATACCGACCTAACAGGCTCGAGAGGGATGCCGACCCAAAGTCTTAACAAGGTCGCCGACCTAGGACTTAGCAAGGAGCTGACTTAAGAGTTAACAAGGATGCCGACTTAAGAATTAACAAGGATGCCGACTTACGAGTTAAAGCCTGGACGACTCAAGAAATGTCACGACTCAAGAGGCTACGACCTAAAGAAGCTAAAAACAGGACGACCTAGTGACTCAAGACAAAAAAGAGTGGGAGCAACTGCATTTAAGTCGTGACCGACCTACGACCTAGGATAAGTCGTTCACGACCTAAAACTACAGAGCTCAAAATAGATGCTGCCTCATTTTAAACTGTGAACCTCTTAACTCGTGAACGAGTTAAGACTTGTATCCAGATGAACAAAGAAAAATTCAGTGCCGCTTCACTCGTGCCACTGCCTGCTAACTCTTGGCCCTTAGGTCGAGCGCGACCTACAACTTTCCCAAAGTCGGTCACGACTTATAACTTGGGCAATAATTCCAGACCAGAATTCTCTATAAATACCGGCCTACCTCAAACATGAAGAGGACTTTTGGCCGACCATTTCAAGCGCCGATACTCTGCAGAATTCTCGACTCACTCAACACTTCAAGTACTCCAAACACCAAGGACACTACGACGATCTCCAAGAGAAAATCTACATCATTCAACATGAATTCGGAAGATTATTCTCTATCAAAGTTTGATCTACTGGTCTAAAGTGTGTTGTAATTGAAGATTGTTGTAAAGTTGTAATCAAATTCAGTAATAAAGAGAGTTAGAGTGGACGTAGGCTTACTCTAAGCCGAACCACTATAAAAATTGTTGTCTTTTTCTGTTTTTTCTGTATTTTCTCTACTTGCTTGTAGTACCCGTGTACACCGGTGCTGCTTTCATCCAACTTCAATTGACACAGAGGTGTTGGCGTCCGATTTTCACGTTAACATTTTTGGTGCTTTCACTGAGAATTGAACTCAGGAAACTTCCACTATTGCTCCGCAAAGGATTGTTGAAAGGATCTCTTTTAAAACCAGAAATTTGTTGGAAATAATGGCTCTTGGGAGAAAACGAAATTCTGTAAGATCCGATAATGTTCAAGAGAATACTGCTACCTCTCCTCCTTCAAGTCAAGCAGCTCCAACTATTGGAGTTACTCGAGCAGAGTTGGATGCCGTAGTTTTGGGATTGAATCAACAATTGAATGCTCAGAATGCACAGTTGGAGGCCCAGAATGCCCAGAATGCTCTGATCTTGAGTAAGTTGAATGATCTGCTGGGGGCAAACCGTCAACCGAGTAATAATGATGGGAACCCTACTGCGGGAGTTCAGAATGTTGAAGGAAACATTTCTCAAAGAGCCGCAGACCATGCAGTAAGAACTCCTCTTCAAGCTGGAGGATCAGGGCCACAGCCGACTCTCCGTGAACGGTTGTCAAGGCAGAGTTCAGAAAGAGTGGCTGATATGTGCCCACCAGAGCCTCTAAATGACGAAGAGTATTTTTCGGGTATGGTTCGTCAAATCATGAAAGAAAGTATGCGAAGAGATGAAGACGAGAAAGAGTGGGGTTTTGCTCCAAGCAAAACTCCATTCACTGAAAAGATCTTGAAGGCGGAGTTCCTAAGGAAATTCGTTCCTCCTACTATCCCGGCTTACAAGGGGACGAGTGATCCTAACGAGTTTTGTATAAGTACGACTGGCATATGACTGGTGCCAGGGCGTCGGATGAAATTAAGTGCCGATACTTCCCGGTTTATCTAGAAGGTGTAGCTTTATTATGGTTTACAAAGCTGCCGGTCAGGTCCATCGATCAATTCTCCGATTTGACCAGGAAATTCAAGGAGAAATTTCGATTGTATGCTTCTAAAGTAAAGGATATAATGTCACTGTCAAGTCTAGAGCAAAATCCGGGAGAGTCTATCAGGTCGTTCTTGAATCGCTTTAACATAGCATTGGCTGAGGTGGATAATGCTGAGCTACGCATGGTCTTGACGTACTTGATGAGGGCAATTGACAAGTCAAGCGAATTTGGAAAATGGTTGAAAATGAAAGAACCAAACTCACTTGACAAATTCTACAAGAAAGCGGATGAATTCATGCGCTTGGCGAGCCTCCAAGCACCAGCTAAGGTGGTATAAGTGCAAGCCGGGAACAATGGTGCTGCTACGAACAAGAAGGAACCAAACAATCAGAAAAGGGGAAACGATGGTGGAAAGAAACAGGGAGACACTAAGAAAGGTCGTTCTTTCAATTTCACACCCTTGACCGATACCCCTGAAAACATCTACTTTGCAACTAAAGATGATGTCAATTATCCGGCACCACCTAAAATGAGAGTTGCGATTAAGATGGAAAAAGTGGAAAGTACTGCCGGTTCCACAACCAACCCGGCCATGATACCAACGAATGCCGCCAATTGAAAGAGGTAATTGAACAGCTCTTAAAACAAAACAAGCTCCAGCAGTATGCGAAAAGAAATAGAAATGCCTCAGCTCCGTCAACTCAAGAACAGCAAGTTCCCGCTCACCGTCCTGGCTCAAGTGAGAAGGCCGTGGAAAATGAATCGGAAAGGCCTGTCATCAATATAATAACTGGAGGACCTCACCCAACAGGCAGAAGCTGGGGCGAGAAGGAAAGGTATGCCCGGGCCTTGAAGCATGTACCAGTTGAAGAGAATGTTTTTGTTTTAGAGAATGATGCGCCTTTAAAGCAACAAAAGACTTCCACAGATGATATTGTGTTCAGTGCCAGGGATTCTTTGGGTATCGAAGCTCCGACCATAGATCCTTTGGTCATATCCGCTGGTATTGGGCCGGCAACTGTGAGAAGAGTTCTAGTTGATTTTGGAGCCTCATGCAACATCCTCTTCAAAAAGACCTTTGATCAAATGAAAATTCCAATGGCTGATGTTCAAGCTTCATCACTTAAGATTGCTGGGTTCGTTGGAGAACCCAAACAGCCAATTGGGACCATAGATTTGTTTGTAGAACTCGGGAAGGGACTGAGCAAGGTGGCTCGAAAGCAAACCTTTATAATTGTTGAAGAATACTCTGCTTACAACACCTTTTTGGGCCGTCCAACTCTTGCTGCATTCAAAGCTGTTCTTGATCCATGGTGCTTGACTCTAAAATTCCCAACAGATAACGGAGTTGGTGTGGTTAAGGGAGACCAAGATGCGGGGCGAGAATGTTATTTTGCAGAATTGCGAGAATCCAGGAAGAGAGAGATGGGAAAAGGTGCGGCGGCTCCAGTCCGCATCAAAGAACTAACCTTGTAGCAATTACAGGGTGGACCCTGCACTGGTGAATGTAGTGGGGCACGAAGAGAGATGGATCCAAGGAAGGCCAGTGCAGGGGAGAATAGAGTGGCACCAGTAGAGGTAACAGTAACGGTGCCTGTTGACCCAAAGGACCCAAACAAAGTGCTTAACGTGGGTTCACAACTCAATCCGACAGTTCAGAATGTTTTGATTTCATTTTTGAAGGCTAATTTGGATGTATTCGCTTGGACTCATGCGGACATGTGCGGAATATCCCCAGAGATTGCAGTGCATACCCTGAACATTGATCCAAAATTTACACATGTGAAACAGAAGAGAAGGACTCAGGGACCTGAGAGAATGACAACGTTAAAAGAAGAAGTGGATCGGCTCATGGAGAACGGGTTCATTAGAGAATCTACTTATCCAAATTGGGTCTCAAATCCAGTGCTGGTTAAGAAAGCTAATGGAAAGTGGAGAGTGTGCATTGATTTTTCGGATCTGAACAAAGCCTGCCCCAAAGACTGTTTCCCGCTGCCCAGGATCGATCAATTGGTGGATGGGACAGCGGGACATGAATTGTTATCTTTCATGGATGCATACTCCGGATATAACCAGATTATGATGCATGAGCCGGATCAAGAGGATACAAGCTTCATCACAGATGTTGGACTCTACTGCTACAAAGTCATGCCTTTCGGACTCAAGAATGCAGGGGCGACTTACCAGAGGCTTGTTAACGCCATGTTTAAACCACAGATTGGCAAGACAATGGAAGTTTATGTTGATGATATGCTAGTAAAGTCTAAGAAAGCAGTGGACCACATGGATCACTTGGCAGAAATGTTTGCAGTACTCCGCAAGTATAGAATGAAGCTTAATCCCCTGAAATGTTCATTTGGAGTGGAGTCCGGAAAGTTTTTGGGTTTCATTGTGAGCGCTAGGGGCATTGAAGCCAATCCAGCTCAAATCACTGCCCTAAGAGAGGTCAAGGCTCCTAGAACGAAGAAGGAATTGCAAAGTCTCAATGGAAAGGTTGCTGCTTTAAGTAGGTTCATTTCCAAAGCTACTGACAAATGCATTCCATTCTTTGATGCTCTGAAGAAAGGAAAGAAGAACTTTGAGTGGACTCCTAAATGTCAGAAAGCATTTGATGAGTTGATTCGTCATATGGAAGTGCCTCCGATACTTTCAAAGCCTGACAGTGGTGAAGATCTCTTCATATATTTGGCAATGTCATCTCATGCTCTCAGTGCAGTGTTGGTACGGGAAGATGCAAGGATTCAACACCCAGTCTATTATATCAGCAAAAGGTTTACTGGGGCAGAGATGAACTATTCAAGATTAGAAAAGCACGCCTATTGTTTGTTGATCGCATCAAGAAAATTGAGGCCTTATTTCCAAGCTCATCCCATCAAAGTCCTCACTGATCAGCCTCTAAAGCAAGTCCTACTCCGTCTTGAGACTTCGGGCCGTCTTTTGAAATGGAATATCGAACTTAGCCAGTATGACGTCACTTATCATCCTTGGAAAGCAATCAATGGACAAGCTTTAGCAGATTTCATCGCAGAATGTACGGATAAAGGTGATAGTGAGGAAGAAGTTATTGATAGCATCCCAATCCAATGGAAATTGTATGTCCATGGCGCAAGGAATGATTACTGTTCCGGAGCAGGGGTTGTCCTTGAAACCCTAGAAGGACGATCACTATGTTATGCACTGAGACTAGAATTCCCTTCGACAAATAATGAAGCTGAATACGAAGCTCTCATCGCTGGTTTAAGGATCGCTAAAGAACTAAATATCAAGGCATTGCATATCTTCAGTGATTCTCAACTTATTGTTTGTCAAGTCAAGAAGGAATTTCAAGCTAAAGGAGGAAATTTACCAGCCTATTTGTCAAAGGCCTGGGAGCTCCTTCAAGATTTTGACCGTTATTCAATAAACCATATTCCCCGAGAAGAAAATATGAAGGCAGATTCTCTCGCAAAGTATTCGAGTACTGGTGAAGCTCAACTATTGGGGTTAGTTCCCGTTGAAGTCTTGTCAGCTCCAAGCACAGATGAAATGGAGTTGATTGGACTATGAACATATCCCAAGAGCAAGGATCATGGATGACTCTGATACTTGAATATCTACTTAATGGTTCTCTGCCAGAAAATTCGAAAGAGCGGCAAAAGATGATGAGGAAAGCCTCCAAATATATAGTTCAAGATGGTCGTTTGTACAGACGAGGATTTTCAATGCCATTACTCCGATGTGTGACAAAGGAAGAAGCTAGGACAATTCTAACTGAAGTATACGGAGGGGAATGTGGAGATCATACAGGTGGTCAAACTTTAGCAAAGAAAATCCTCCGTTATGGATACTTTTGGCCAGAAATTAATCAGGATGCTGCTGACTATTCCCGAAAGTGTGATAAATGCCAGAGATTCACTAAAATTCCTAGAGAACCTTCCAATGAGCTAACACAGATGGTCAGTCCATGGCCGTTTGCTGTCTGGGGAATAGATCTCATTGGGCCCTTGCCAATTGCCAAATCAGGGATTAAATATGCTATCGTTGCTGTTGATTATTTTACTAAATGGGCTGAGGCCGAACCATTGGCCACTATTACCTCTAAGAAAATGATAAGTTTTGTGACTAAAAATATCATTTGCAGGTATGGTGTGCCTCAGAAGATAATCACAGACAATGGTACTCAGTTTGAAAGTGAGGAGTTCCAAGATTTTTGCAAACGATTCAAGATCCGAAAAAGCTTCTCAGCGGTGGCTCATCCGCAGGAAAACGGGCAAGTGGAAGCAGTAAACAAAATCATCAAATCAACCATCAAAAAGCAGATGGAAAAAGCAAAAGGTGGTTGGGTCGACAAGTTACCGCTTGCACTATGGGCATACAGAACCACCCACAAAACTACGACTGGGCATACTCCATTTTTATTGGCATACAGATCAGAAGCAATGATTCCGGTGGAAACTGAAGTCCCATCACACAGAAGGATCCATTTTGACCAAAGTGAGAACGAAAAATTGCAACTGGAAGCACTTGACCTTCTTGATGAAAGAAGAGAAGAGGCAAGGCTTAGAATTGCAGCGCACCAGCAAAGAATAGCCAGGCACTTCAATTCTAAAGTTCGTCAACGCAACTTTGAAGTCGGGGATCTAGTTCTGAAAAGAATCATGACAGCTACAGGTGTGTTTGGGCCAAACTGGGAAGGGCCATATGTTATAGACACGAAGCTTCTTGACGTCACATTCAAACTCACAACTGTCGAAGGAGAACCAATCCCAAGAGCTTGGAACAGCAATCATTTGCGTCCTTATTTTACTTGAAAGCTTTGCTGAAATGTTGTAAAAGAATTGCAAATCTATGATTCTTGTATTGAAAACAATTGTAAAGCAAGTAAATAATGAAAAGCAATAAAGTGGATATAGGCCCAGTTTTTGGCCGAACCACTATAAATCTTGTGTTCTCTACTATTATAAACTGCTTTGTTTTATTTCGACATATAAAATACATTAATCGTGTCATTAAAATGTCGATTTAATAATGCAGGTCATTAAAGCAAAGCTTACCCATCACAAGACCAAGCAATCCCCGACATCACTCAGCAAACAAACACTAAACCATTCAAAATTTCCATACTCAAATCCTACAAAAGAAGTGCTTCAAACAAAAGTTGGCAATGTGGATGGAAGTGGACCATTTCAAACTAACTGCAAATGTTTGAAAAAACAAACAGCCAGTTAAATAAACTGTGTCTACCACCACCAACTCACTCAATTATGAAGTATATTTCTTTGGATAAGGGAAATTATTGGCAACTAGAAAGTGAAAACACTTGCAAAAGACAACGAGGGTCGCCGACGTGAATCGATGGCAAAGAGACATGGGCGAGCAAGCATCAATCAGCAAAAGACCTCTTCAGAGGCACAAGCCCTCTTCGAAGGCACAACTCTTCGGAGGATAAAGACCTCGAGCGGGCCTAGCCAGAAAAAGAGAGATCTTTCTCGTTACAAAGTTGCGGAATGATCGGTCAATACACTCCCGTGAATCCGTCCAACCGAAAGGAAGAAACTCCAAACTTCCAGGCAAAAGCCCTATTCAGAGGCATACGTTTCACCGAGATTGAAATAAAACTTCCAGGTGTTGAAACGTGAAAAGCCCTCTTCGGAGGCCCATTTCACCACAGTTGAAATGCTAAAAGACCTTGAACGGGCCGACCAGAAAAAGAGAGATCTTTCTCGATACAAAATTGCGGAATGATCGGTCGATACACTCCCGTGAATCCGTCCAACCGAGAGAAAGAAACTCCAAACTTCCAGGCAGTAACCCAGCTCAGAGGCACACATTTCATCATCGGTCGATACACTCCCGTAAAATGAAATGTGAAAAGCCCTCTTCGGAGGCCCGCTTCCCAGCGAACAGGGAAAAATAAAAGCCTCTCCCAAGGGGCAGAAACCAAAAAGACCTCTTCCCAGAGGCACAACAAAACAAAACGACCTCTTCCCAGAGGCAGAAACAGAAAGACCTCTTCCCAGAGGCAGAAGTGAAAAGACATCCTCTCGGATGCACAATCGAACAGAAAGACCTCTTCGGAGGCACACGTTTCACCGAGATTGAAATAAAACTTCCAGGTTTTGAAACGTTAAAAAGCCCTCCTCAGAGGTGCAACTTTTCAAAGAAGCAAAAATCAAAAAGCCCTATACTGTGGCGTAAAAAAAAAAAAAAAGAGCCATCTTCAAAGGCACACTTTAACTCTCAAAGGAAGAATGATCCACCTACTCTGGAAAATACGCTTCCTCAAAAGAAGTTAAAGTACCCTTCGGATGACAGCTTTACCACAGAGAAGAATTCACTTGGTAAAATGTGTATATGCACAAAAGAAAAAGTGATATCTTTGAAGGATGAAGCGTAAAACTTATACGGAAGGGGATGTACTTTATTTTTAAGAAGATAATATTCCTCCAAGTATGGAATAGTTATTCTCTAGAAAATAAAAGTACAAGTCCTCTCAAAATATAAAATGTTGCAACGAGCTTATGGTATAGGGGCAACATGGTATAACTACATCGGTAAAATTACGCTCGAACAATATACCACAAGCTCACTGCAATATCGTGTAAAGAAACTTGTACAAAAATGAATAATAAATGCATTCTCAGATACAGACAGAAGTTTGTACAAAGAAAAAGAATCATTTTATTCAACACTGTTAAAATTTTGTACAGGTACAGGTTTCAAAGTAAAAAGTAAAAGAAAAGCGTGGGACGGTACCCGCACAATCTCCGGTCAGTACATGCAAAAAGCAAAAAGCAATATGAAAGCCACAGAACCAGAGCCATCATTTCTTCTTCCATCCACCTTTTGAGCCCGCACCTGGCCGGATAACCAACTTCTTAGCCGGCTTGTAAGAGTAGGGGTTGAAGGAGAAAGGGGCTCAGTCGGACTTTCTTCCGTTTTTTCTTCGCCAGTTGAAAATCCCTTCTTCTTCTTGGAGACTCCCTGCTTTCCTCTCTTCTTGGAGGAAGACCCACTCCCTGGAGAAAGAAGTTCAGCTAATGGTTCATCATCGGAAACAGTTGCTTCTGGAGTCTTCTCACTCCCTTCAGTTTCTTCTCCCTTGTGTTCTTGTGAAGCAATGGGATCGGCCAAGCCTTGGAAAGCTTCTATTTGCTCCTCTTGTGATCCTGGTTGCGAGGCAGAAGGAGGAGTCACCTAAATAGATGGAGGAGGAATAATTGGAGGAGGGGAAGTTTGAACAATGCTCGACGTTTTCTCTACAGAAGGAAAAAAGTTCAAGTCAGTAAAAAGAGGAGATAAAGGTTCGCCGAGGTTTAAGAAGTAATCAAAAAGCTCATCAAGCTCGTTAGAAACAGATGAGCAGTCTACTTGGGCAAGATTAACAGTAGAGTTACCTGCAAAGGTCGGTTTCCTGACATCAACCTCGTAAGCCTGTGCCTCGGCACTCTCATCGCCTTCATCTCCACCTTGTATGCTTGTGATCTCGGTGGTAACTTTAGTAGGAGATGGGGAGTGAGAACTGGAACCGATAATGTCAATTTCGGCCGAAGGAGAAGGCCGAATTGGAGCAGTTGAGATAGTTTTTCCCGAATGTTCTCCTACCGTCGTTTCGGCCCTTAATTTTGCAAGCTGTTCTCTCCCCCTGGCGAGAGCGGTGCGAGCATCATCATAAAGGTAATGCTCCTCAAGAGCCGATTCGGCATAGCTAGCGCCTTTACCGCCAAGCATATCAAGTGCAGCCTCCCAAACTTTAGCCAGAGTAATTTCATACTTGGGGCCTAGAAAGGCGAGGCTACCGTGCCCCAAGACGCTATGCAGGTAGAAGTCAAATAATGTTGAGCTGACGTTGTTCTTCGTTGCCTCATGAGATTCTTCGGCTGTAATTTTGCCGGCAACGGCCTCATCACGCTCTCTTTCAGCTTTGGAAAGTTGAAGCTTAAGCATTTGAATTTCCGCCTCCCGGGAGCTGACTTTCTCCTGTAGACCTGTAACCTCAGCACGATACATTCCTGCTGTTTTCTGCTCGGCTTCAAGTTATGCCTCGGCATGTCGCTGAGCTGCGTGAGCATCGCGAACTTGCTTTTGAAATACTTCTTCTTTTTGAGTATATATGGTAGAAGAAGCAGCAAGCTCTTGTTTAAGTTCCTCAACTTTTGCTTCAAGCTCTTCATTGTAAGTAGCGATGCTCCTCGTTTCAGTATCATGTTGCTCAAGAACCTTCTGCCATTCGGCTTTATCATTCTCCATAGGGAGCATGGCCTCTATATTTGCACGGTTGACCCTTTGGAGCTCGTCAACAAGCTTTTGCCAGTTCGACATCCTTTCAATATCAAGCCTGACGGCATCAAGATTTCGCAGCATGGCAGGCTTGTCAATAGGGATCAGATCAAGGTCGAACCGCACTCCCTTCAGGCACCACTGTGGAAACCGGCTTTGCAAAGTGGCTGGGCCCGGTCCAACTTGAAATTTAGGCCTGTTGATTATTGTTTGAATGTCTGTTTTCAAAACAGCGGGAGAGCCGGAAAGAATGTCTAGCGAGACAGGGGCAGCAACCTTTTCAGGAGTTGTAGAGGTATGCTTCTCACCTTGTCCGGCTCGCTTGATTGAGTCCTCAACCATATGACTTTTTCCTCGGTCATCATGGGATTTTCTCTTGTGGGAATCGTCGCCTCTCTGCGAAGAATCGTGGCGCTCCTCCCTCTCTCTTCTTTCATAACGCTCCTCTTGAGCCCTCTTCTCTTGAGCCTTTCGGGCGGCTCTTTCTTCATCGGATTCTCTGTAAGAGGGGAGGTAGCGCCTATAATCATATTGGCTACGCCTCCCGTAGCGCTGGAAGTCATCATAGTAGGATCCGCTGCGTCCCATCGGAGGATCTGAAATAAAAAGAGATAAGTTTTAGAATTCTTCAAAGTACAAAGAGTCAGAAGCATAAAAGTGTCGAAAGATCTAAGTGTGTTTAATGTGCAAACTATGCGCATCAAACTACGAACCACTCTTTAATTGTGGAGTAGTTGTGGGTGTACAAGTTAGCATCAACTCTTGAGTTGACGGAGTCTGTTGCAGAATAGAAGTCGCCTCGACTACTGAAGAAGAAACCCCGGTAGTGATAGGATCATCTTTAAAGATCTCTTGTGAGGTGGCAAAGAGGTCGCTCAGTCCTTCGAAAGTGTCGTCCCTGCTCTGCTTGACAGGGTTGGTTTTCTCAGCTTCTTCGTCACCAGGCTTCTTTGAATACGGAGGAGATTCCCGAGGCTCTTCTTCTTCAGTGACCAGGGCAAGTTTGCCAGATGACCCCGCGACATCAACAGAAGTGGAGCACTTCACTAGAGAAGCCTCAGAAGCAGGTTCTTTTGGTATGGCTGTGTCAGCAGAAACTTGGGCATCCGACGCTCTAGCCGGAGAGTCGGGGACCTCATGTGGGTGTGTAGAGCGAGTGGTATGCAAAAGCCCGTATTGATGCAAAAATTCATCCCTCAACAAGAATTTTACACTTCTCTCTTCCGCGGCCACGGCACTCAGTCTCTCAAAAACTTGCTTATGGATTGGGTCTCTAGAAGGGAGAGGAAGTGCTGAAAAGAGCAAAGTATGAGATTAGCAATTGATAATTCGGATCTCGGAAAAGTTTGGAAATGGAGAAAATAGAAACAGGTAATCTTACTTCCTACCCTCCAGATGGCATAAAACTCTGGGGGGCAGCGAGCAAAGAAAAACTGGTTCAAAAATCCATGAACGCTTTCTATGAGATCAGAAATAAGCTTGCGATTTCAAGCACTTCTCACGATGATGAGGGAAGGATGGTCTTTACTCTTTGCAAACGAGCAAAAGTAGCGAATTTCTTCAAAACTCGGCAAGCGATCAAGAGTTCTCCTGAACAAAACACACAACCCCATCAAGATGGCATAGCCATTAGGATGAAGTTGAAATGGAGAGATTGTCAACCGAAGGAGAAGGGTTCGGAGGAAGTCGTTGAAAGGAGGAATCGCCCAGCTTAAGCACATTTGATGATTGACTGCAACAAAACCATGAGGAGGACTATCGGCAGTATCATTTGGTCCGGGTAGTAGAGCATCATTTTCAGCAAAGCCAAACTGAGTGCGTAGCTGAATGAACGCTCTCGGAGTTAAGATAGTCGGAGTTCTCTCTGGAGGATTCTCTACGGGAATAGCTATCGGAAAGGTCTCTTCAGCTTGTGCTACCTCTACTTCTTCTTGATGTGAGGCCATTCTACACAAGCAACTGGATATTCAAATTTGAAGGTGCACGTTTCCTAAAAGTGTGAAGTGTTGTGCAAAACTAATAAAAATAAACAAGTAAATATAACTGGAGTTAAGTTCGTCGATAATTGATCGACTATCAAATTTCAGGACTTGTTAATTTGAAGTTCAAGCACAGTGTTAATGCAAACAGGAAAGTTTAATTGACTATTCACTGTTGCCTTGATACTTTGCCTGAATTCGTTGTTTTAAAGCACTTCGTTCACACAATCTGTTCAAGTTGATTAATTGTTATTAACTAATCTGTCATTTGATGTGGGCAGTCAGTGGCAGTATATTCGTCCAATTTTCTGTAAATGTTGCATTAGACAGGTTATTAGCTTGCAAGAGTGATCTGTGGAAAAAATGCAATAAAGTTTAACAAGTTAAAGTCCAAACAATTCAATATTCAGACAGTTCATTTCAGCAGTTCAAGTTAAAGTTCAAGGTTAAAGCAAAATTGTAAACTGCAACTTAAGTGTTAACTCGGCGACGACTTAAGTGATAACTCGGCGACGACTTATGTATTGACCCGGCGACGACTTAAGTGTTGACAACGACTTAAGAAATTCTTCCTACGGGTTAAATCAAATCATTTGTTATCTGGCTAACTCGTCCACGACCTAAGGATTACGAGGCTTCGGTTCAAAAGGAGGTGCAAATTTCCCCAAGTGCTAACTCGGTAACGACTCAAGGCTTAGGTCGCATTACGTTAGGTCAGCAGGTTTCCCCAAGTGCTAGCTCGGCCATGACTTAAGGGTTAGGTCGGCAAGGTTCCCTAAGAGCTAGTTCGGCAGCGACTCAAGGTTTAGGTCGGCCAAAAGATAAATCATCCAAATTTGCTGAGTCGCCTCCAAACCAACATTTCACTCCATTCAACCAATTAACCCACTAACCATTCCATCAACAACAGCCTTCATTCATGCTATCGAACCACTCAATAAAACAATCTGGAAATGTCACAAATCCAATGACCAGCCATCAGAGATCATCGAGCATAAGGTGATAAGCCACCTTCGTTGTATCAACAATCATCTGAAGCCGAATCGAGCTACCTAGGCTTTATCAACTATAAATGTGATGGGATTCGTGATGGAGCATCGTACAAGGAGGCAATTCGAGTTCGAGCGACAGGATTCACGAATCGATAGTAATCTACGGTCGAAAGAAGAGTAAAATCACTTACGCAATGAATGGTAGAGATTATCGGTAATCAGTTAGAATGAAATCTCCTTCAGGAATTTGAGAATATATTAATGGCGGAATAAAGCAATAGGGAAAGTAATGAAGAAAGAAAAAGAAGGTTAACTTATACCCTGCAGTGGAGAGACCTGGAGCGGCGCATACGATCTAACTGATGGGTCGCACACGACCTACCGACCTAAAAGTGGACGAGTTAAGGGGTATCGAAGCAAACGACCTAATAGTTAGGCGTATGCTTCGAGGGGCAAATGTTAACTCCATCTCGGCCGTGACTCACCGATCTAACACATCAAATAGGTAGCGACCCAGCGTTCTGCCGACCTAAGGCACGAAGGAATGCCGACCTAGTATCTTAGCATGGAAGACCGACTTAACTGCATAAGGCTTAGGAGGGAAACTGACCTAACAGGCTCGAGAGGGATGCCGACCCAAAGTCTTAACAAGGTCGCCGACCTAGGACTTAGCAAGGATGCCGACTTAAGAGTTAACAAGGATGCCGACTTAAGAATTAACAAGGATGCCGACTTACGAGTTAAGGCCTGGACGACTCAAGAAATGTCATGACTCAAGAGGCTACGACCTAAAGAAGCTAAGAACAGGACGACCTAGTGACTCAAGCCAAAAATGAGTGGGAGAAACTGCATTTAAGTCGTGACCGACCTACGACCTAGGATAAGTCGTTCACGACCTAAAACTACAGAGCTCAAAATAGATGCTGCCTCATTTTAAACTGTGAACCTCTTAACTCGTGAACGAGTTAAGACTTGTATCTAGATGAACAAAGAAAAATTCAGTGCCGCTTCACTCATGCCACTGCATGCTGACTCTTGGCCCTTAGGTCGTGCACGACCTACAAATTTCCCTAAGTCGGTCACGACTTATAAGTTGGGCAATAATTCCAGACCAGAATTCTCTATAAATATCGTCCTACCTCAAACATGAAGAGGACTTTTGGCCGACAATTTCAAGCGCCGATACTCTGCAGAATTCTCGACTCACTCAACACTTCATGTACTCCAAACACCAAGGACACTACGACGATCTCCAAGAGAAAATCTACATCATTCAACATGAATTCGGAAGATTATTCTCTATCAAAGTTTGATCTACTGGTCTAGAGTGTGTTGTAATTGAAGATTGTTGTAAAGTTGTAATCAAATTCAGTAATAAAGAGAGTTAGAGTGGACGTAGGCTTACTCTTAGCCGAACCACTATAAAAATTGTTGTCTTTTTCTGTATTTTCTGTACTTGCTTGTAGTTCCCGTGTACACGGGTGGTGCTTTCATCCAACTTCAATCGACACCGGGGTGTTGGCGTCCGATTTTCACGTTAACACCAGGTAAGCTAGATAAGTCACTATAATTTCTTAAATTTTTTATTTATATACAAAATATAATTAGAGTAAAATTATTTCATTTACCCAATTTCAAAACAATAATATGTCAAATTGTTCTCTTTAAGTGTTTAGAGATCCCTATCAATGACGTTAATTACTCGTATTGACCAGATTCCATAAGCCACTCAACAAATCAACCGACACAATATAAAACATTTTATATCACTAACAAATACGCTCTCTCGTATGTATACACTCAACGACTCATCATAGGGTATTACTACCCTATTTATAAAGAGTCAGACCCCACAAAGCTAAGGTTATCGCTAACCAAAGCTCTGATACCAACTGTAACGACCCGCCTTTTTGGATAGTTTAAATCGACGATCAAATACACATGCCGAGTCCAAACCATTCAAAAGGGCAGATGGTTATTGGGGTAAATAAGAAAAGAAAAGAAAGAGAAATCAAGGAAATGAAACAACACAGAATCTCGCAGCGGAACGATAAAATATAATAGTCAAATAAACAGTTCATGAAGCTGTTTACAATACTTTGACAATTATTTATACAACATTTATTAGATTTATACATATACAACAGAACAATTAAAATTATGCAGCAGATAGTATGATGCAAGGGTAATAATAGTAATAGTATACCAAATCTTCGTCTTCATCCTCCAGAATAGATCTTCAAAAATCTGAAAAACTCAGGACTGACCCGAGCGTAATGAAAAGACAAAACACTGGAGTCTTGACTAAAATATCCTTATGAAAGTTAAATCAACCGTAAATAAATATGAGTGTAACGGCGTCATAGATATTTACGGGGTTTGACATCTCATATCCAGTGTCAACTTGCGTGCAATAACTCAAGAGATGTTACGGGATTTTACATCTTTTAAGGATCCGTTAGACTTTCTACTATGTAGTAATGTACGCTAAGTAGATAACGCCTATCAGTAATATAAAGTATCAAAATAGCATTAAGGCATTACCATAATCCCCCTTAACACGTTTTTATGATGCCTTAGTCTATACAGCACCGTAAGCCCCACCGTAAACTGGTGGTTATCAAAGGGTACCCCATAGGTATAACACAAAACATAACGTAGTGGTCGCGAATAGGATAATCAGTATGACAAGGAACATGAGGCGATACCAACTATGATACTAGTAGTTGCGCGATGTGGACTGATGTTTAGCATAGCCAGCAGCTACCCCAACACCGCGAAACAACACTCCCAAATCAAGGGGTGCACCCAAATCGCATCACAAATGTAATAGATATGGTATCAAAGAAGTGTGTCCGCTAGAGATGGCGAACCTCAATGGCCCGGCACGGCTCCTGTTTCAGTCATATCAGGGGTCATCCAATATCGTTCTCTTTCTTCAATCAATGCGTTCACCAAACCATCCACTTCATTCTGGATCAACACTCCGTGTATTATAGTTATTAAAGTGGTTTTCGGTATCGATAGAGAGTATGTGCATATCCGATCCCGGTCTCTTTAATAACTACGTATTATGACACCGGTGGCTCTTTTACATTTCAAATCGATTCATAATCGATATCAAAATATCAGATTCGCTTCAAAAATCATATCCATTTCAAATATCATCGTATCTATTTAAAATGTAAGATTCCGTTTCTAAAATCATTTTTCGCCTCAATATCTCATTTCGATTTCAAAATCGTTTCGAATTTCAATTTAGGTTGCAACTTCATTTAACCTAATTCGTATTTAAATTCAAGATTTAAACATAAGCATTTCATCTTATTAGCCAGCTTGAAATTTTAGAAAAATAGTTTTAAGTAGTTTAAAAGTAGTTTAAATAATTAAAATAGTTAAAAATAGTTAAAGTATTTAAAACGGATTTACAATAGATAAATTAGTTTAAGTATTCAAAAATGGTTTATATAACAGAGTAATTTGGAAAACAAAATAAAATAGCTTCAAAACCAAACCATTTTAATTATAACTTCCCAATTCAAAACAATTTCAATTTCCCTTCAACCGATTCAATTTCGATTTCGATTCAATCAACGTCAACTTTGATTTCAAATTTATTCAATTTTATATTCACTTTCAATTAATTCAACTTCAATTTATATCGGTTTGGAGCTTAATTTTTCAAAAATATCCATTTATAACACTTAACAAAATTATCCATCAATATTCAAGTTTAAATCCGAATTTCAAATATGATTCAATTCCAAGCTCAATTTCAAAATCTCATTTTTATATCACTTTTACTTAGTAATATTCAAAGCTCGAATTAAGGTTAAATCTTTAAACAAATCAATTTTCGAAATTCATTCAAATCCCAATTTTTAAATTCCAAAGTCTCCACTTTAATTATCTAACAATTTCTTTTAACCAAAATTTATTTCAACATTCCAAACTCAATTTTTCGATAAATTCGATTTCTATAAATTGATTTCTATTTATAACTTTTAAATCAAAACATTTAAATAAATTTCAAATCGACGATTTTAAAATATTTTATTAATTTAGCCAATTCGGTGTCCGTATATAATTTTCTATCCTATGGCCAAGTAATTCTTTATTTCAAGTAAATGTCAAGGATGAATATATATCACTTAAATCAATCATGGTGTCATATGTATGCATAACATGATATATATAAGCAAATAAACATCCAAACATTTAAATATCAACCAATAGCATCCATCGAAATAAATCATCCAATACACAATACAATTCATGGCAATTTCATAGTTATCAATGTCAGTTAATTTAATCGCAATTCAATTTTAATTTCAATTTAACTGTCAATTTAATTTTCAACGATTAATTCAAATGACAATCTATATGACAATTAAATTTTACCAACAACGACAAATAAAATCATAACACTTCATAATGCCAAATTTAACTAACATAAAGATATTTAGTACGTTGTGAGCGTTATAAAACACTCACCTTGATTTTCCGTTGTCACCGAGACGTTCCGGTTTGGAACAAAAACAGACGACTTCCAATTTTAGCCCAAATTTCAACTATCTCCAAATTCATCCAAACAATTTTCATTTCAAAGCTCTCACCATCACGATCGCAACACAAAAAGTCTCGTCTCAATCGGACCTCGTATGTGAGAGTTATACATTTTATAAGTTATCGACATTTGAATTTACAAAACAATTTACATTATATTTAAATGAATTCATACCCAAAGCAATAAAGCCCAGCCCACTAACTCCATCTTCCCCAAACGAAGCCTAAAGCCATTTCCTATGCACAAACTCACCATTGCTGTGCACCATCCTTCACTGATACGAAGCTAGACAACTCCGCTCAACGGACCGAGAACGCCATCGATCCTCTCTCCTGAATCTCCACCTCCTCGTACCATCAACTTCGAGCTCGGCCCATCCTATCAAATCGCGACAACCACCCCCGCCTTCGCATGCGACCAGGTCGCAACCCCCTAAACGCCACCGAGCTCCATAAATTTCACGCCGATGATGCTATCTTCGTTGGTGAACTCAAATCAAGGCTGCGTTTCGCGAATCGAAGCCTACATCCTCAACAAATCCTAACCCTAGTTCACAACTCCCACGTTCGTCCACTCTGGGCTTTCCAAATCATAGCCGCACCCAGAAATGAGCATACCAGGTTGTAGAGAATTCAAAAATAGGATTTTAGGAAGAGGTTTGGGATTTTTCCATTGAAAAATTTGCAAGAAATAAAATTTTAAAGTTGGATTTATGTTTTTCTCACTGCCCTGAAGCTTGCGTGCAAATTTAAAAGGGGGCATACCTGATTCTTGTGTGTGGGATGCTTACTACAGTGATTTGAAAAGAAGCTGATGTGAAAAGTTGACTAGACAATATATAAATTTAAATTTTTAAATATCCCAATTTATGCAACTTAAAATCTTGAACCCCTATCGAGACGTGCCGGTAGGCGTTTCTAAAATTTACCCCGCGTTCCGAACACAATGGAACGTGTTTCATAGGCTAATACAATCGTCTATGCGAGTCATGGCAAAAAACGTTCAAATTTAAATTAAACCGATTAAACGAATTTCTATGCGTTTTGGCTCGCCCCGGACAAACGGTAAATCTGATTGACTTGAAATTTGAAATCTTACAATAATATCTCGTTACGGATCCAATGAAACTGGTTTCGTCGAAATCCGAGGCTGTTTGAAAAATGACTATTTTAACTCGTCAATTAAATATTGAAATATTCAATTTTCACAAATTTACTTTTAATTCGATTTTAAAAGTTCTACAACATCATTCTAACTTTAATATGATAAAATAAAATCTTACAAATCATTTTTAATCATATTAAACCTGTTATTCAATTATCCAATAATTCCAATTTTAAAATCTTATTAACTCTATGATAATCCCAATATAACTTACATTCACTTTGGAAACCAATTTGAATCATATTAAATCAAATTTCAATTATTCACTCTATTTTCATATATTAAATTTCAATATCAAATTAATCATATCAAATTCGGAATTTAATTATTCATACATTTGTAATATTAAATTTAAACAATTTTTATTATTCTTGAATCACTATCCTTTGAGATATTCAAACGAACTTAAAAAATTTAACTTTTGAAACGAATTAAATTATAGAACAACCATTTCCATTATACGGTTATTCAATTCCAATTATTAAATTATTCAATAAATTCCAAATATTAAATTTAAACAATTTCGCTTAACCAATAATTCATTATCTTTTGAAATATTGAAATTGAACTTATAAGATTCAACTTTTAAAACCAATTCACAGTTTAGAACACTATTTTCATTTTACAGTTATTCAATTATTCAATAAGTTTTAAACAGGTAATTTAAACAAGTTACCTGTTCAATATTCAATATTTGATTTAAATAGATTTTACTTATCAATCAATTACTCTATTATACCCAATGAATTCAACATTTATTATCCTATTCCACTATTGATTGCAAAGGCATTCACTAAGTAGCTTTTATTTTTCATTACTTGGATAATTATTGTCGCAATTCATTCCATTCATTATTACCATACATAAATTACAATTTTTTTCTAACCTTAAATCACGAAATCTTATCAAATTAGCTATTTTAATTATCGAAAATTTACGGGTCGTTACACTCTCCCCCACTCAAAACTTTTCGTCCCCGAAAAGGGAAAAGAAGGGAAAAGGAACTAAGTATAGAATTCAATCATTAGATATATTTTATTCAAAGTTACCAACTTATAAAAACAATGAAATTCCCTTTATAAATCATTACTATACTTCCACTAACTTATTCCAAACGGCTTTCTAACTTTAAAAGTTAGTTATCAAAACAAGTTATATAAAAAAAAACTTGAAAAATTTTCTAACACCCGGATTTACGGAAAATTTCGGCAGAGTCTCCTTTGTGCGGCTCGATCGGAAAAAAAAATGACAGTATATATATCAAAAATATACATCTCATCAAGTGATGAGGCATCCCGCAGGGAAAAAGTGTAAAAGTACGGTATGTAATCCGAGATATGTACCTTATATATCATTAGCAAGCATATACGGCTAATATAGCGCGAAAGCGAGCTCCAAATGCGAAGCAAGCGCAATCCGCACCTACTAAACACTCAACAAACCATGAGAACATGCATATTATGAAAATAATATCAATATACATCATATAGCAACATAACAACTACATGTGCCAACATAGCAATTGCAACAAACAACAAATGCTTCCACCAAATCAATTATCGTCCAACTATCATCCAACAAATCCATAACCAATCAATATAAATTCACTTCTCATTAATATTTATTGACTTGGGTTTCAATTTTAATCGCAATTGATTCATTAAAGTTGGATTTTTACTAACATTCATTCTCAATTCAATTAGTTAACATTCATTAATTTATATTTACATTGGTTCACTTCAAATTTGAATCAAATTAAATTCTATTTAAATTTATTTAACTTCCAATTTGATTTCAATGATTTATAGCTTTCAATTTCATTAACATTTAATGAATTATATACAATCAACTAAAAATCATATAACAACCAAATCATACCCAACATAACCAAATTATTAATTTTACATTCAATTTGGCTTATCTCTTTTATATATATATCCTGTTATATAATTTTGAAAGAATCATTTTATATTTGGCATCATAAATTTCCAATATTAACTTTAATTAAGTCCGTAAGCCATACATATATCATCCGTGAGGGATATCAATCTAATCGCTTATTCGATCACACAATTTCACTTCCAACTAGTATCGTTCACCCGACTCTCTAGTGCGGACTCAGATTTGGTTCCTTGATTGGAAACTGTTACTCTCCTTGCATAGCCATATACTATGATAGATGATTACAGAATCAAATTAAAAATCCATATCCAGGGTTCGCCGTCGAGAATCGAGTGGAAAATCCTAACTTGGATCGATATAAATCATATCGAAATATTGTGCTCGAATTTGGATCAAATCATTATGCGAATAAAATAATATGTGTACAATCTCACGTATTACCTTCCAATGGATTTCTATCCAATTTATCTATACTAAATTATTTTATTGACTTCTATTTTTTTCACTTAATTACTCACAATCCATTATTCAGTTAGTACATTCATTTCTGTACATAGCATATTCTTTAACATTATCTTTTCTTAAACATCATATCAAAGAATTTGCTTACTCAATTTCATTTTAAACATTCCATATAATTTAATTTAACTCAATTTCCTTTCCCAATTGATTCTTAGCTATACCAAAATTCTTTTGTTTAAATTTACTTCAATTTCATAATTTTAATTAATAACAAATTTATTTATGGAACATTTTATTAACCATCACTTTAGTTTATTAATCATCCTATAAAAGTCTAACCTCTCATAAATGACTTTTCTTATTTTTACGGTTATCTCAAAGTTACAAATTCAAATTTTTTCTCTATGCAACTTACATTTATTTTCTATAACCAATTTACAAAAGACATTATACAATTCATTTGTCTTCTTTCTTAAGTTCACTTACTTGTATATTTCAATTACTTCCAGGTTCTGTTTATCTATACAATATCTCATTACATATCCAAAACATCAATTATGTAATATCCCGGAATTTCACACCGAATTTTAAATATGATAATCTATATAATAAATTGATTTAAATTGATAAATTTGTAAATTTTTCAACAACAAATAAATGAATTGTAAATATAAATTTATTTCAATTAAAAACTAATATAAGGAAATGAATGTGTTAAGATTTTATTCATACAAAATTTGATTTTGAATTGGATTTTCAGAATTCAATTTGTGTTTGAATTGATATATTGAAGGATTTAAACTATATTAAAATTTATTCTAAATTTTACTTTGAATTTTGAAGAATATTCTCATAATTTTAATTATGTTATAACATTGGTTTTTATATTCATTATTTAAAAAGGAAATTGATTTTTTTCTAAGGATTTAAATATAAACATATATAAGAAAATCAATTAAGTAAATATTTAAATTTCATTTTTGCATGAAATTAAACACATGTTAACATCTAAGCTTATTAATAAAACATGTGTTAGGAATTTAAACATTATTGTGACAAGTGTCATAAAATTTAGATTTTCTTTTCTCTAAATTTCATAAAACAAATTTTTCATGCATACTCTCTCATTTTACTAAAAAGAAAATTTTCATTTCTTCTCTCCAAAAATCTGAAACTTTTCAATCTTCACATCTTCAACAAAAATTTCTGCAACAATCACAAAGTTTAGCATCAACTTATTCAAGACTTAAAGCACCAACATCAATTCATCTTAGTTTTTGGAAGCCTGTAGTTCACATAATTTGTTCCTGCAAATTTGAACCTTCATCAGAAAAAAATAAGGTGAGTAAATTCTTAAAATCAACCTTTAAAGTATAAAAGTTGTATGTTGAATATTAGATATGAAATGCTTGCATGTCATTTATTCTGTGAAGTATTTATTTTCAAGTTGAAATCTTGCTGTGCATGTTTAAAAATTGTACCCCTCTGTAAATTCAAGAACAGAGAAAATTTCTGAAGTAAAATTGCAAATGCAAATTTAGCAAAGTGATAGTGAGTGGATATCATCGAGTGTGTAGTATTAATTCAACATGATTTAAGTGATTAATTAAATATGAAATGAAACTGTTTAGAAAATCTACAGGAAGTAAATATGCAGTAAAACAAAAATTTCAGCATGTAAATTTTGTTGAATTTTAAATGAACCAAGTATATATAATAAATCTATAATGTATGTTATGAATTTTAAAATTAGAATCAGAATTTATAAATTGTAATTAAATTCGAATATTAAAGATTACTGTACTTGGGGCTTTTGTAAAATTCTCGAGCCTGGATTGATTTTAGCTTTCAAATTTTAAATTGAAGCTATGTTAGATGATGTTTATCACTAGAAAAATACAAATCGAATTTATTATACAACATAGAATTTGAAATTTGGATTTTTAGGGTTTTGGGTTCCATTTCTTTGAGTTTGTAATTTTCGATCGCGTGATGCATAGAGATGATCGAGTTGAGAATGATTTGAGGAGGAGTTGCGTGTGGGGGTTGTGCAAGCGTGGCCGGAGTTTGGTGCCGGAATGAGGTGAGTTGGTCGTGGTTGTTGGATGTTCTCTTTGCGTCTGCAGTTTCGAATTTTGGCTCGAGCACTCGATTTTTGTTTGAGTTCGAGTTGTTGATTTCTGGGTTGAGATTATGGGTCGGAAATGGATTTGGGGTTTGCGCGTGAGGCCAGCGGTGGCGTTGGTGGCGCGGTGGCACTTTGCAGGTGCACGTCGAGGCGTGTGTGTGTGTCTGTGTGTTTTCGAGTGTGCGTGAGTTGAAGCTCGAAGTCGCGCTCGTGATGGACTCGGGAGGATCGCGTGTTGTGCTCGGGTTGAGGGGGTGTTGTGCTCGAGTGTGCGTATGGCTGTGTGTTGTTGCTTGTTTGAGTGTGGGTTCAGGTTGAAGAGAAGTTAGGGAAGATGGAGTTAAGTCTGGGTAGTTGGATATTGGGCCGGGCTTTAAGCTAATTTATGAAGACAAGTTTAAACTTGTTTTTAAAACTTTAATTTTGTTTTAAGTTTAAGTTTATTTTGAATACTAAAATAGTTAAGGGTTTTAAGAGGAATGAACATTGATTTGTTTGATGTTAATTAAATTTTGAAAATTTAAGTTTACTTAAATTAAATAGTAATTGAGTGAGGGAATTAGTTAGTTAATTTTGGTTAATTAATTGTTAAGATTAAATTAATCACTTATGAATTATTTAATGGATAATTAAGAATTAAATTTAGTAACAATTAATTAATTTATTAATTAATTTGAGGTTAATTCTTAAGTAATTAATAATTGATTAATAAATTGATTAATGATTAATGATTTTGTGATTAAGAAGTTAATTAATTAATGGATTAAGAGTAAATTAATTAAGTAATTAAATATTAATTAATTTATAATTAATAGTAAATTAATTAATGATTAAGTCTTAATTAATTAAATAGTTAAGGTTAATTAAGGAATAATTAATCAAGTAATTAAGATAAATTAATTTGTGATTAATTAAGAACTAATTAAGGTAATTTAAGAAGTAATTAAGATTAATTAATTATAAATTAAGGGTCAATTAATAACCAATTAAAGAATGATCAATTTTTAATCAAAAGTTTAATTAATAAATAATTATAGTAATTAATTGATAATTAAATAAAGATTATTAATTAGTTAAGTTGTAATTAATTAATAATAAGATAATTAAGAGGTGATTAATTAATTAAATGGTTGTGATTAATTAATTAATGTTTGTTTAAGAAAGATTAAGTTATTAATTCTTAAGTAATTAATTTAATTTAAATTAATTATGATACGAATTAAGTAGTGCTTGCTTGTGGATGATAGTTTGAATGGATATCTGAATATGGTTGATATTTGTTGAATGATAGTTGAGTGATATTCTGAGATAAGATGTCGTATATCTGTGATTGATATTGGTTATTATCTGTTGATAATGTTGTGATGATGCTATGTTTAAAATCTGAATTGAATTGTTTAAAACTTTAAAACAACTTGGACCTAAAAGACACGCTTTGGATTTCGATGAGACCGCGATCGGGTTTCCATATTTGGATATCCGAAAACCACATCGATTCCAAATAACGTAGGTCGTGAATGTTATGTGAAGAGGGAAGACTCGAGTTGTAAGGGCTATACGTCAGTATAACTCTGTGGGTGATTCCGTAATGAGTTCAAGGAATAATACTTATAGATTCGAGATGGAGAATCAAAGTGCAAGGGTTATCGTCGTTAACTCTGAGGGTGATTCCAAAATGAGTGTAACGAGATAATGCCTTCGGTTTCGTTCGAACCCGGAACGAACTTGTATGGATTGAATGCTATCAGATCATCGTCAGGTGGACGATGGGCATTCTAAGAGATGTGTTCTTTATTAAAGGTAATCGTAACCTCAAGCCTCATCAACCGGGAATGGCTAAAACAGGAGAGGTGCAGCAAGGCTTCGTGGGTAGCCCCCACTTGAGAGTGAGATTTACCCCTGTCTAGAAGTCCCTTATTATATATTCGGCTGTGTGGGCAGTTGTTGGCCACAATTGCGGGGTTGTCTTGTTCGGAACTATCCAGTAAGGGATGGGTCCGGCCTTGTGTTGCAGGGGATCGGGAGTGATCCTCGGTACGGTGATCTAGGCCCCGTACTGTGACAGGCGGTACCCCAGTAGCCCTGCCATTGATGGAAACCCATTTTCCCTACGAGAGCCTACGGTTTTGATTGCATTACCCACTTTCATGGCTAGTAGCTATAATTTAATAGATGTAACAATTTTGGCTATTTTCTATTTACTTGAAAACCCTAGACCCTATTATGATATCACTGAATTTCCTATCAAATGTTTTGGTTAGCGTAAGGTAAAAACTTACCCGTTTTATTTGTGGGAAGTCTTACGTGATACCTTTTGTTTCAAAATGATTTTTAAAGTCAAGCAACTTTAACTTATTTACTCACACAAGACCCATGTCTGACCCGGAGTTTATTTTGTTTTTCATAAACTCTTGGGTACTCAAATTTTTATGAGTAGCCAAGTGATTAGGTTTGGATTAGCATATGTGTTGGAAGCTGGAGTTGGAGTCCAGACGTACTATCTATCTATATTCGCTGTAGTGGCATTTTGGGTGTTATGTTTTGAGATGTATGGGTTGGGAAAACTCTTATGAATGGCTGATGTAATGGAATAGTATTATTTTGTGAACTCTGATATGTAAATTATGTAAGGGATATATGTAATATTATATTTTGTTCGTTTCCGCTGTGAGATTCTGATGATTGTTGTTTCTTTTCTTTCTATCTTTCCATTTCTATCTCTTTCTTTTCTTATATATGATACGTTTTTCTGTGGAATGAAAGACGGGTCGTTACAAATTAACTTTTAACATTTGGTAAGTCATATTATATGTTATTAGAATGCCAATTTGGTATTATACAAATTTGTAGAATTTCATTTTACTTAACTAGAATGTTCACAAATTTAATTTATCTAAATCCTCTTTACCTTTTAACTTTAAAGGTACACTACACCTCTAAAGTTTCCCAAAACATAGGCTTAGATATCTTAATCCTCTTATTTTATAAATTTTGGTTATTCACAGTTCATTCAAATAATTTGAAAATTTCTAACTAACATAACTTAGAAATTTAAATGCCCGGTTCTTTTTAAATCGTTTGAAAATAAACATATACACTTATATCTTTAGTATAAATCAAATCATACCTTTGGAGTTTAAACCAAAACCCATTTACCTAAAATAATTTCGAAGAAAAGCAAAGCTTTCTAGAAGTCTCCCCCACTTTGAGACTCGAAAATGAACGTCGATGATGCTGCACAGTCATCACCGAAATTATTTTCCAGCGACATAAGAGAGGAGTACTGAATTCATTCCTTCCTTTAAAAACCCTTTCAAAATATTTCCATAAACAATTTCCAAATAATATTACTATATATTTCTTCAAAGCTTTGAAAACCATTTTTCAAAATCTCCGTGTCTTAAATTCAATATTTTCCAATTTAAATCTATTTTAATTTATAAGTCACCTTTACAAAATATTCTTATAAGATTTTCTTTCTTAAAACATTTCACAAGTGTTTTATCATTGTTTATTTTGTAATTCACCTTATTTATTAAATTACAATGTCCAATTAATGATAATAACTGATATTATCATTATTAACAACCAGGTAAGCTAGATAAGTCACAATAATTTCTTAAAATTTTTCTTTATATACAAAATATAATTAGAGTAAAATTATTTCATTTACCCAATTTCAAAACAATACTATGTCGAATTGTTCTGTTTAAGTGTTTAGAGATACCTATCAATGACGTTAATTACTCGTATTGACCAGAATCCATAAGCCACTCAACAAATCAACCGACACAATATAAAACATTTTATATCACTAATAAATACGCTCTCTCATATGTATACACTCAACGACTCATCATAGGGTATTACTACCCTATTTATAAAGAGTCAGACCCCACAAAGCTAAGTTTATCGCTAACCAAAGCTCTGATACCAACTGTAACGACCCGCCTTTTTGGACAGTTTAAATCGACGATCAAATACACATGCCGATTCCAAACCATTCAAAAGGGCAGATGGTTATTGGGGTAAATAAGAAAAGAAAAGAAAGAGAAATCAAGGAAATGAAACAACACAGAATCTCGCAGTGGAACGATAAAATATAATAGCCAAATAAACAGTTCATGAAGCTGTTTACTATACTTTGACAATTATTTATACAACATTTATCAGAGTTATACATGTACAATAGAACAATTAAAATAATGCAGCAGATAGTACGATGCAAGGGTAATAATAGTAATAGTATACCAATTCTTCGTCTTCATCCTCCAGAATAGATCTTCAAAAATCTGAAAAACTCAAGACTGACCCGAGCGTAATGAAAAGACAAAACACCCGAGTCAGGACTAAAATATCTTTATGAAAGTTAAATCAATCGTAAATAAATATGAGTGTAACGGCGTCATAGATGTTTACGGGGTTTGACATCTCATATCCAGTGTCAACGTGCGTGCTATAACTCAAGAGATGTTACGGGATTTTCCATCTCTTAAGGATCCGTTAAACTATCTACTATGTAGTAATGTACGCTAAGTAGATAATGCATATCAGTAATATAAAGTATCAAAATAGCGTAAAGGCGTTACCATAATCCCCCTTAACATGTTTTTATAATGCCATAGTCTATACAGCACCGTAAGCCCCACCGTAAACTGGTGGTTATCAGAGGGTACCCTATAGGTATAACACAAAACATAACGTCGTGGTCGCGAATAGGATAATCAGTATGACAAGGTACATGAGGCGATACCAACTAGGATACTAGTAGTTGCTTGATCCGGACTGATGTTGAGCATAGCCATCAGCTACCCCAACACCGCGAAACAACACTCCCAAATCAAGGGGTGCACCCAAATTGCATCACAAATGTAATAGATATGGTATCGAAGAAGTGTGTCCGCTAGAGATGGCGAACCTCTATGGCCCGGCGCGGCTCCTGTTTTAGTCATATCAGGGGTCATCCAATATCGTTCTCTTTCTTCAGTCAACGCGTTCACCAAACCATCCACTTAATTCTGGATCAACACTTCGAGTATTATAGTTATTAAAGTGGTTTTCGGTATCGACAGAGAGTATTTCCATATCCAATCTCGGTCTCTTTAATAACTACGTATTATTACACCGGTGGCTCTTTTACATGTCAAATCGATTCATAATTGATATCAAAATATCATATTCGCTTCAAAAATCATATCCATTTCAAATATCATTGTATCTATTTAAAATGTAAGGTTCCGTTTCAAAAACCATTTTTCGCCTCAATATCTCATTTCGATTTCAAAATCGTTTCGAATTTCAATTTAGGCTGCAACTTCATTTAACCCAATTCGTATTTAAATTCAAGATTTAAACATAAACATTTCACCTTATTAACCAGCTTGAAATTTTAGAAAAATAGTTTTAAGTAGTTTAAAAGTAGTTTAAATAATTAAAATAGTTAAAAATACTCAAAATCTTTATAACGGATTTAAAATAGATAAATTAGTTTAAGTATTCAAAATGGTTTATATAACTGAGTAATTTGGAAAACAAAATAAAACAGCTTCAAAACTAAACCATTTCAATTATAACTTTCCAATTCAAAACAATTTCAATTTCCCTTCTACCGATTCAATTTTGATTTCAATTCAATCAATGTCAACTTTGATTTCAAATTTATTCAATTTTATATTCACATTCAATTAATTCAATTTCAATTTATATCGGTTTGGAGCTTGATTTTTCAAAAGTATCCATTTATAGCACTTAACAAAATTATCCATCAATATTCAAGTTTGAATCCAAATTTCAAATATGATTCAATTCCAAGCTCGATTTCAAAATTTCATTTTTATTTCACTTTTACTTAGTAATATTCAAAGCTCGAAATAAGGTTAAATCTTTAAACAAATCAATTTTCGAAATTCAATCAAATCCCAATTTTAAAATTCCAAAGTCTCCACTTTAATTATCTAACAATTTCTTTTAACCAAAATTTATTTCAACATTCCAAACTCAATTTTTCGATAAATTCGATTTCTATAAATTGATTTCTATTTATAACTTTTAAATCAAAACATTTAAATAAATTTCAAATCGACGATTTTAAAAAATTATTAATTTAGCCAATTCTGTGTCCGTATATAATTTTCTATCCTACGGCCAAGTAATTATTTATTTCAAGTAAATGTCAAGGATGAATATGTATCACTTAAATCAATCATGGTGTCATATGTATGCATAACAGGATATATATAAGCAAATAAACATCCAAACATTTAAATATCAACCAATAGCATCCATCGAAATAAATCATCCAATAGACAATACAATTCATGGCAATTTCATAGTTATCAATGTCAGGTAATTTAATCGCAATTCAATTTTAATTTCAATTTAACTGTCAATTTAATTTTCAACGATTAATTCAAATGACAATCTATATGACAATTAAATTTTACCAACAACGACAAATAAAATCATAACACTTCATAATGCCAAATTTAACTAACATAAAGATATTTAGTATGTTGTGAGCGTTATAAAACACTCACCTTGATTTTCTGTTGTCACCGAGACGTTCCGGTTTGGAACTAAACCGGACGACTTCCAATTTTAGCCCAAATTTCAACTATCTCCAAATTCATCCAAACCATTTTCATTTCGAAGCTCTCACCATCACGATCGCAACGCAAAAAGTCTCGTCTCAATCGGACCTCGTATGTGAGAGTTATACATTTTATAAGTTATCGACATTTGAATTTATAAAACAATTTATATTATATTTAAATGAATTCATACCCAAAGCAATAAAACCCAGCCCACTAACTCCATCTTCCCCAAACGAAGCCTAAAGCCATTTCCTGTGCACAAACTCACCATTGACGTGCACCATCCTTCACTGATACGAAGCTAGACAACTCCGTTCAACAAACCGAGAACGCCATCGATCCTCTCTCCTGAATCTCCACCTCCCCGTACCATCAACTTCGAGCTTGGCCCATCCTATCAAATCGTGACAACCACCTCCCTGCCTTCGCATGCGACCAGGTCGCAACCCCCTAAACGCCGCCGAGCTCCATAAAAATCACGCCGATGATGCTATCTTCGTTGGTGAACTCGAATCAAGGCCCCGTTTCGCGAATCGAAGCCTACATCCTCAACAAATCCTAACCCTAGTTCACAACTCCCACGTTCGTCCTCTCTGGGCTTTCCAAATCATAGCCGCACCCAGAAATGAGCATACCAGGTTGTAGAGAATTCAAAAATAGGATTTTAGGAAGAGGTTTGGGATTTTTCCATTGAAAAATTTGCAAGAAATAAATTTTTAAAGTTGGATTTATGTTTTTCTCACTGCCCTGAAGCTTGCGTGCGAATTTAAATGGGGGCAGACCTGATTCTTGCGTGTGGGATTCTTACTACAGTGATTTGAAAAGAAGCTGATGTGAAAAGTTGACTAGAAAATATATAAATTTAAATTTTTAAATATCCCAATTTATGCAACTTAAAATCTTAAACCCCTATCGAGACGTGCCGGCAGGCGTTTCTAAAATTTACCCCGCATTCCGAACACAATGGAAGGTGTTTCGGAGGCTAATCGCTCGTCTGTGCGAGTCATGGCAATAAACGTTCAAATTTAAATTAAACCGATTAAACGAATTTCTATACGTTTTGGCTAGCCCCGGACAAACGGTAAATCCGATTGACTTGAAATTTGGAATCTTACAATAATATCTCGTAACGGATCCGATGAAACTGGTTTCGTTGAAATCCGAGACTGTTTGAAAAATGGCTATTTTAACTCGTCAATTAAATATTAAAATATTCAATTTTCACAAATTTACTTTTAATTCGATCTTAAAAGTTCTACAACATCATTCTAACATTAATATGATAAAATAAAATTTTACAAATCAATTTTAATCATATTAAACCCGTTATTCAATTATCCAATAAATTCCAATTTTAAAATCTTATTAACTCTATTATAATCCCAATATAACTTACATTCACTTTGGAAACCAATTTGAATCATATTAAATCAAATTTCAATTATTCACTCTATTATCATATATTAAATTTCAATATCAAATTAATCATATCAAATTCGGAATTTAATTATTCAAACATTTGTAATATTAAATTTAAACAATTTTTATTATTCTTGAATCACTATCCTTTGAGATATTCAAACGAACTTAAAAGTTTAACGTTTGAAACGAATTAAATTACAGAACAACCATTTCCCTTATACGGTAATTCAATTCCCATTATTAAATTATTCAATAAATTCCAAATATTAAATTTAAATAATTTTGCTTAACCAATAATTCATTATCTTTTGAAATATTGAAATTGGACTTATAAGACTCAACTTTTAAAACCAATTCACAGTTTAGAACAGTATTTTCATTTTACAGTTATTCAATTATTCAATAAGTTTTAAATATTTAATTTAAACAAGTTACTTGTTCAATATTCAATATTTGATTTTAAATAGATTTTACTTATCAATCAATTACTCTATTATACCCAATGAATTCAACATTTATTATCCTATTCCACTATTGATTGCAAAGGCATTCACTAAGTAGCTTTTATTTTTCATTACTTGGATAATTATTGTTGCAATTCATTCCAGTTATTATTACCATACATAAATTACAATTTTTTTCTAACCTTAAATCACGAAATCTTATCAAATTAGCTATTTTAATTATCGAAAATTTATGGGTCGTTACATATTTTAAGCAAGAGCTTAGAATCAAACACGATTAAAGCACATGCATATACACAGCTATATTTCTTATGCAACACGTCAAAGTAACGACAGCATTCAAATATGACAGAATCAGCTTATGTTATAAAATTATATAAGAATGAAATCATTCGCTACAATGACATAATTACATAATTACAACCTGAAAGTACATTAATGTTTTGGACTAGTATATTCAGGAATGCCAAGTAAACCAAAAAAGTAGTCAGCTATAGTAGGGCTCCGCCTCTTTCCTGCTAGCCCTCCGGGACCTACTTGAGCGTTGGATCAGAGCCCCCAGCGTGCTGACCAGAGGTCCCACCTGTCCGATTCAGAAGAAGAATCCATCAAATAAGTGATATGCAATCAGGTTAAGAAAAGATTGAGAGGGAAGACTTACCATCATCTGCTCCCTGATCATCATCCCCCAACTGTACACCCACTTCCTCGGCGGTGTGCAGCCGCATGCCTTCCTTCACTGCCACTTTCTCCTCCTTAGTAAACTGGGCCGTGACCACATCCATTCTGAAAGCTACACCACCCTCCTTATCCGCCTCATCCTTGGCCTCCTCCAAAGCCCAGAGATATATCCTGGCCATGACCCGGGGATAATCGTCCATCCACTACAGGTTGCCCTGTTTCCAGGTACGGAAGTACACGTCCTGGAGCATCTCATCCATCATCCCCTCGTTCTCCTCAAACTCCCTCATCCGGGTCTCGGAAGCCGACAGCCTTGCAACGGCAACATCTCTCTTCAATCGGTATCTCGAGCAGTCATCCTGAAGGGATTTCAACATCGCCTCCATCTCCTCCTTCAGCTTGGCTTGAGCAAGCTCTACGGCCTCAAGCCTCCCAGATAACTCCTCTATTTGCTCAAGATCCGCTCTCCGAACCTCATCCACCGTGGCAATGGCCATATCGATTCGCTCCTTGCAGGTGGCCTCCATCTTTCGCAGCTCGGCTCTGCTAGCCTCCTCCATAGTTTTCTTTAGCCGTCTGGAGGCCGCCTCATGCTGGGAGATTTGAATGGCCTGATCGGCAAGCTGTTTGGCCTGATCGAAAACCATTAGCCGTAGCCGAATGTTAGCACTTCTGATTTCCTCTCCAGCCTTGACCAGTCGGGCGTGATGCTCCATCAACTTCTTGGTCTCTTCTGCCACCCGATCGATGTTTGCCTTGGCCTCGTCCCCTATAGTCACAATCCGAGTGGTCAACAAGTCGAGATCCAAAGACTTAGCCTCGTCAAGCACCCTTACCATAGGATTGCGGGGCAGGAGGTGCTCACCGGTAACCTCATCGAAGGAAATATCATGAGAACTCGGGTCCATATCTGGATGACCAGCAAATGGGTTACGAGCCAAGCTGGGACGATCAATATGAGTAACGGAAGGATTCTCTGATGGATGCGGAGATGGTATGGACTCAGAATCCTCCCCCGTGATGTTATGAATAGGCTAGGTTGGGGGCTGAAGTCCAAGTGAAGGTTCGAACATGGAACGCCTCCTCTTTCTCTTTTGGATATCCTCTTCAATAACTCCGAGAAGAGGACGGTAGCCGACTACGCCCCCGGAACGGTCAATCGAAGGCTTCGGTTTAGCAGAAGATTTGAAGAGTTTGAATTGCTTGAGGCGGTGCCGAATGTCTAATGTCTTAACCGCCTTACCCGTCTCTGGAATAAAAACTGAGTGTTACAGGCATGCATGAGACTATAATTCAAGAAACATATGAAGCTAGAAAAGGAGTCAAGAATTCACCTTGAACCGCCGGAGTTGCCTTAGCTGAAATACTCTCAGAAGATAGACTGGCACCAGTCCCGGTCTTATCAGACTCCTTCGATTTCTCCACCAAGGTCGGCCCTTCCTCCAACCCCTCAAAGGCTTGGAGGAAAGCATCATCCGTCCACTCTTGAATCTCACCCGCTTGCCCAGAGGTCAAGGCACCAACGCCCCTACCACTCTGTCCTTCGCCACCATTACCACCATCACCTTCTCCATCACCTCTGCTCTCCTCCTCGCCTCTTTCCTCCTCTCCACTTTCCTCCTCCGAAACATCTGGGCATGTGTTGGGAGAGGGTCCATCAAATTTCTTGAGCTTCTTCCCCCCGAGGATTGGAGGTATCGAGAGGGGTCTCCTCTTGCTACTCTTTGTCGTGGCCACTCCTTTGGCTTTGGCAGCTCTTTCCTCAGCCGTATCCCTCTGCTTGACCACAGACTGACGTGGTAGAATCAAATTGTGCTCCAGGAGAGTAGTGTTCCTGATCAGGTAAGAAGCTGACCTCTCCCTTCCCGAAATGGCTTCTATCTCCATGGCCATCTGAACCAAGTGATCATTCTCCACGACCGCAAAGCCACCTATCGCCAGCAAATAATAAAGCACATGAGAAGAAGCGTTGCAACCAAAATAGAAATTACAAATAAACTTCAACTTACAGCCAAAGGTGAAGCAGTGGATAGAAACGGAGTCATCTTGGACGAAGAACCTTTCCTTCTTAAACATGGTGAACTTTGAATACAAATCCAGGACAGGCTTGAAAGACACGGCTGATTCCAAGTTGATGTATGGAGACCCCTTCTTGTAACCACTCAAGTTATATAGGCATCGAATCTCCCGGTTGGAAGGGGGCGCCCGTACTTTCTTTGGAAAATCACGAATAGGCACACCAAGATAGCGTAGGAGTTGGGCTGGAGCTGGAAAGGAGCCACCTTCAAGTAGGTGACGGAGCTAACTATCCAAGCATTGATTGGTGGAATGGCCCCACACATGCAGTGATACCTACTATAAGCAAAGTATCCTTTAGGAGGATTATATGGCATGACCCCCTTCCCTGGCAACAGCATGCGTGATCTATCAATCCCAAAAGAGGGGGAGATAACATCCAGCTGCACTTCTTTGAGAGAGCTAGGAAAGCAGTCAGGCAGAGAATTCAGAAGCTCTCGAGCACCTTACCCATCCACTAGCGATCTCGGGGTGGGTCCATGGCGCTCCGGTCCTGGCTAAGCTGGGGGCACTGCGGTGGACTCTCCTTCGTCCTGGGATTTCCTCTTATCTGATCGAGTTTCCACTTTACGAGACATTTATCTGCAACACAAGAAAGCACGTTGTTAAAAGTGGAAATATAAAAAGCAAGTACGTACAGTATAGAGTTTCATAAATAGGTCGAAACATGAAAAACTAGAGATTCATTAAGCATTCGGGGTCCCAGAGTTCATTCAATAGTTCAAACCTAAGGTTCATTCGGCACTCATACGGTTAGTCTCATTCGGTGGTCCAGGCATGCACTACATTCGACGATTCAAGCATGAAATTATCATTCGGTATTTGAACCCTATGTTTTATTCGGTAGCCCATCATAAGAGTTCATTCGGCAGAAGAAAACTCACCTAGTCCGGCACTTGGTTGATTCGGTATTTGATCGATTCGGCACTTAGCTGATTCGGCATTGGGTTGATCCGGTACTCTATTGATTCGGCTATATCAAAACGATAAAGGAATAACAAAGGCCTAACACCCCTACTTATAGACGAAGGCAGGAGGACCAGACCGGTTGATTCGGCACGTATGACCGAAGGGAAACATCCAAGTTAAAACAAAGTATGCCATCTGCATGCACTTGCCCTACTTTAGGGGGCAAGTGTTCGGTGTGTTTTCAACCGGTCCTATACCACTTTTCCATGACCACCGAACCACTAATAGTTCCACCTACTACCGATCCAAACACCGAACCACCGAACCAACCCACCTTCCTTGTACTACCGAACCAACTCACTCACCATATCCCTGCCGAACCAACCTATCTCCCATGCCTACCGAACCAACACACACTCCAAGCCACCACCGGACCAACATACAACCAGACCGACATGCTGCCGAACCAGATGGAGAAAAGCTACTATATTTCACCCACCACCGGACCAACCTTCACCGAGCCAAGGCATACCGGACCAACACTACCAGGCCAGATTGCTTCAGCCCAGGCCCACCAGCAGCTATATACTTCCAAGACCCATGCCCCCAGCCTCACTCTATAAATAGAGGGGCAGGGGCACAATGATGGTAGACAAGTTTGAGAGCTCAAGCACGGATAGAACTTTCAAACAACTTTCAGTTACTTGTAATCAATGCTTTGTACTTGTAATCTGAATAGAAAAGGAGAATAACATATAAAGTGGACGTAGGCACGTTCTGGCCGAACCACTATAAATCTGTGTGTCTTTTACAGTTTAGTCCCTGCTTTTTATATATTTGTATAAATCACCTAAATCACTAAGAACAACTTAAAATCGACTAAACCATACGACTTGGAGGTGTTTGCCCATTTTTTGTGCAAACACATTTCAAAACAAACTCATTTGATATTATTTTATAAAACCTAAATTAATATAACATCATTTTATTTCAAATATATTTCTTTTCCAAAATAATATTGCCTTAAAATTTATAATATCTGGAAACCAAACATCTGAATTATAACTTTCAAAACATAGTACTTCGAAGCTCATAGCTTTAAATCCATACTTCTAAAACTTGAAAGGTTTGGATATTCAACCGTATATAGAATAAAATAGTTTGAATTTAAAATTACTTTATAACAAAATTTCCGCATCTTCACAATTTTATTCATTTAAAATTTAGTCTAAATCCATAAATTTTAAATTCACTTTCATTTAAATAAACCATTTCAATTTCAATATATTTCTAACTTTAAGCATTTAACGATTTCAAAACTTAAGGTTGGAAATTTATATTCACAAATCCATTGTCCTATTATTTAGTTTTGAAGTGTTTACATAATAGATCAAAGTCATTTAAATTAAAATTCCAATTACTAACAACTTAAATATTTCCTTCAATTTATTATGCTAGAAATATTCGTTTAATTTATCTTAAATAAAAATCCAGTTATAAATATCATACCTTTAAATTTTCGAATTTTAATAAGTTTACATCAACTTATGGAGAGAAGTTTTTAAATAATTTCTATCAAATAAATTTCCAATTTACCTCCCAATCTTAACTGATTTAAATCATTAAAACTCTATATATACATACGATATCTTAAACATGCACTTAACCATTTAACATAAATAATCAAACTCCATTGTTCAACTTATTTATTTTTATTTGACCGATTTAAACATAGCTTAAGTTCAAAAATTTAACTACATATGTATATATAAAATATATTTATATAATGTCCAAATTTAATATTTATTAAGCCGTATCTTATCCAAACCATGGAAATTATTTCAAAATAATCTATATACATAGACCGCGGTGCCTATATATAATTTTCTATCCTATTGTCAAGTGATACAGATATTTATCATTTCAATCCGCAATTCAAAAATAAAAAATGCAGTTGTATATCATTTCAAACCGCAATCCCGAATGAAATGAAAATGCATAATAACTTGCAGTTTATATAATATAGAACACATCATCCATTCACCCAATATTAATCATCAACCAATTTATTTCAATCATCATCAATTTAAACAAACATCAATAGAGCAAATAAAATATAGCACGTATCAACGAACAGTTTATATTCAAAAAAAAATAAAAAAAAAATAAATAACTATTTAACTAGTAGTTTATATGCAAAATAAATAAATTTTAACTGTCAATTTATATGCAATAATAAAATTAATTAACAGTTAAATTAAATAAATGCGATTTAACTGAGATGATGAATAAAATATGCAAAACAGTCATAAATAAATTTCTACTCATATCTTAAATCAATTTAACAAACATAAGATATTTTAGAAGTTGTGAGTGGGTTAAAACACTCACCTTTTGAATCTAAATTGAATCTAAATTCAATTTAAACCCAAAAATTTGACAGTCTTCAAATCCGTCCAAACCAATGCCAAAATGTCTGGAATTCCGATACAATCCTAGCAAAATCAACCGCACGTCAATCCGAGCTCGTACGCAAAAGTTATGAAAATTTAAAAATTGGATAATTCTAGTCATGTGTCGAATTCGGGTTCAACTTCGGTGCGCCGCCTCAAATCCTTGGTGCTTGCTTGGAGTTTTTTCCAAAACAACTCAGAGCTACCCGAGTCATTTTCTTCCTGACCTGAAGTAGATACAGTGTTTTTGCCTCTGAAACTCGAAGCGTGACTCGAAGTGGCTGCAGATCCAATTTTTTTTTTTGAATTTGAAATTAATTTTTGGAATTTGGGAATTAGGTTTTTTTTTCTGCCATTGGAATGAAGAGTTGAGAAGGAGATTTATGTACAGACAAATGAAAATAAAGTGTGGCTAGGGTTTATAACGGGTTACATATAGACAAGGCTGAAAAATAATAGATGGATCGGATTGGTATACGCGCTGAACGTTAAATTGCCCGAAAAACCCGTTTCTACTCCGGAACGAAATTGGGTCAACCCATATATCAAAATAGATGTTTTAAAACATTTTAAACGCAATGGAATAGGTTTCACGTCCAAATTCCATCGTATGAAGAAGTTATGCTGAAAACAATATTTTCCAAATTGATTTCAATTGCATAAATTTCAAGACGTTTGGAGTCCGTACGATCAAATGACAAGTCCGATCGCTACGAAACTTGAAACACTATCATAATTCACCATTACAGATCCGATGAAACTTGTTTCGTCAAAATCCGAGTCCGTGGCAAAAATGGCTACTTTTCCATTAATTAAATAAATTTAAAATAAATTAATTAAATCAAATTTCGCGTTAAAATTCTGAAATTTGAAATCTTTATCACTTTATAACTCTCAAACATTTACAATGATTTAACCATTTTTAAATGTAAATATATTAAAGATTAATCAACATAAATCTTCAATTTCATAAAATTCAAATAAATAAACAAATCCTGATTTACAATCTTTTCATTTACCAATAGTCATATTATAAATGGAATTTACATTACCTTCAATTATTAATTATCATCAGTTTAGATCTTAACATTTGTTCAATAAATTTTATTTGCCCTGAATTAGTTACTGCATTTACCTAATTACAATTTCATAATCACATTCAATCCACTAACTGGTATTGCATTGAAATTTAACTTATTAGCTTATATCTACACTATTGTCATTAATTGCAAATGGATTACAAATTTAGTCACTACCCTAAATAACTAACATAAATTAATCTCCATTAATTCCACTGATTTAACTTTCATTCAATTAATTAATGATTCCCTGAGTTAGCAATAACATAACATTTTCTTTATTTGTATTGCAAATAATTCAAAATTCAATTCCTAATTCTTAATATCTTCTAAATTACAACTTCCAAACGTGGTATTAATCATCATTTACGTACCTCTAATTATTTTTATTTACATTAACATAATAAATAAATTACCTTTGATGTAATCTATCCCCCAATTTATTATATGCAATAAATTTTGACCTTACAACAGTTTCAATTAATTATTTATATTTATTGGGATTGTATACAAAAATTTATTTAACACATCAAATAAATGAACAATCTATATTCATTGTCACCTATTTTTTTTTAAATTCAGTTATAAGTTTATTACTTACCAACCTGGTTATAATAACACTAATTTTTTTATTCCACTGCTATATATGATATATTTGCATCACATACTTGAATTTTTCAATTTCATCTTAATTCCAATTCACGGTAGTATAATTTCTTACTATGAACCCATTTATGATTTGCATACCAATTAATTAGTTTCAACTAAATAGATTGATTCAATTCAACTCTTTTATTAAGTCTATATAAATCAATATACTATTTCATTGGTAAATGTTTATTTCAATTATTCCTTTGTTACTTACAAATCTTATTTCATTCATGATTGCCATCATTTATCAATTTTTACATAATTTCATCAATTTACATTCAGTTAAAACTAAATTAATACACTGATTTCATTTGTAAATTAAATGCTTACAATTTATAAACTTTCATTCCAAACAATATTTCAATTTGTACCAGACATTGATTTAATTCAATTTACTATTTATTATTATTAATTCATTAACTAAATTCACTACTTACCTTTGTTCTCTTATATGCAACTCTTAGCCTAGTATAACAATTTACATCACTTCAATTTATTCGTCATTTTGTTTCAACTGTAAATACATAGCCTTATATTCCTATGGTTTCATTTCATTCTCAGCATTTGCTTCATTATTAATTATAAAATCTTTATTTCTTTTAAATTAAATTTACGTAAATCTTATTAAAATGACAAATTTAATTAACGAAAATTACGGGTCGTTACACTCTACCCCACTCAAAACTTTTCGTCCCCGAAAAGGAAAAAGAAGGGAAAAGAAGAATTAAGGAATCAATATCATATCAAATATTATATTTATAAACAAATAAATTTACAAAATTAATTTAAATAAAGTATACTAATTTATAATCATTAATTTTTTTTATGCTCAAACTAATAAAGTTTGGAAAACATTTTCAAAATATTTCTAAGTCCAAAATTTACGGAAAATTTTGGCAGAGTGTCCTTTGTACGGGGAGGCTCGGGAGAAAATATAATATCAAATATATCAAAATATCACATATAATATCCAAAATATAATATCCCAACACGGGAAAATATATAAAATAGCGCTATAAACCGTAATCCGAAACGTTCCCAATTGTCGAGCAATTTACGCTTAATTTATGGAACCAAAAGCATTGGCAATTGCTTCCATAACCTGCATTTCACTTATAAATCCAAAGGGTTAACAATTTATATAAAGTGAAATATTTAAGTGGTTTCAATCACTAACAACAAATCAATACAACAACCATCAATTTCAACAAACAGCATACACAACCAATACAAAGCAACCATTCAATCAAACAAACAAATAGTTGTTCTGGTTCAAAACTTTTATATTGTACGGAATGAAGAGTAAACTACTAGCGCATCATTTACTCAACAGTCTTAGGTAAAACTAAATAGATTATTCATTTATCCTAATCCAATTTTAAAGTATCCTTGCCCAAACAACCATCAACTAATAACAACAAATCCAAACAACAATCAATTTAACTTATTATTAATTTCCTTTCATACCTTCGTTGTTTGATTTTTTTATTTATACAGTGATTTATCTTTTCAATTTACATTTACTCATTAAATGTTTGCTTCACTTATTTTTACTTATTACTTACAATTATTCAGTTCCGTTAACTCATGTCATGCCAGTTCGTTTTATTTCGTTATAATTATTCATTCATTTATTATAGCATGACCTCTTTTATTTACATTCATTTATCAATAGTATTCATGTCCCATTCAATTTATTAGCATTTCCATTTTGTTTTCTTAAGTTTATAATCATCTATTTGTAATACTTACCTTTTATTATATTTACTAATAGTAAAATTTCAATTATAACTTAACTTATCCCGATATCACCACTTCTTATGAATAAAAGCGATTTATTGAACACCTTCATCACATACTTTTACTTGTATAATTTCCATTTCATTTTCTTATTAAACATTTCAAATTTTAAATATTTGGTAAGTTATGTATATGTTTTTAAGAATATAATTAAAATCATACAAGTTTCTCTTATTTCTTTAATAAATTTACTCTTCAATAATAATCCTTTATTTCATAGGTTACAATTTTAAATTTCATTTAATACCATTAATAACCTAGCATTAAACCTCTTATTTCATTTAGGGTTTCAATTATTAATTACTTAGATTCCATTCCACTAGAATAAATGAAACTATTTATTTGTGGAAACTTAGGAACTAAATACCAGGTCAAATTTCAAATTATTTTAAAAATAATAGGTAAATATATATACTTACAACTTATAAACCCAATTATATTTAAAACAAATTAAAAATTCACTTTTGTTTATCAAAATAAATCTATAGTAAAACTACCACAGTGGCCTTCCCACTTCGAAACTCGAAAATGAAAGTCGATGATGCGTGCACTCATCACCGAAATTATTTTCCACCGACAGAGAGGGGAGTACATAACTTATTTCTTTTCAAAATTTCTTTTTAAACAATTCTTTCAAATTATATTGAAATATTTATATCAGAAAATACTTCTAATAGTATAAGAATTTCCAAAACCCTGGAACTTAAGTTCTAAATTTCCAATTTTATTTTCCATCTAATTTCACCTATTATTTTTAAATTTTATTACCTAACAACCAATATATTGCAACCAAATATATATCTTATTTAAAAAAAAAACTTTATTTTATATATAGAAAATATAATAGGCAAAATTATTTCATTCACCTATATTAAAACAAATATTATGTCGGTCTGTCCTATTAAGTGTGTAGAAATCCCTATTAATGTCACAGCCGTGCATCAATCGGAATATATAAATACATAACGGAACAGATTAACACAGTATTAAAAAACTTTTATAACACTAACAAATACGCTCTCTCATATATATACACTCAGCGACTCCCATAGGGTGTTTCTACCCTATTGATAAAGAGTCAGACCCCACAAAGCTAAGGTTTATCGCTAAACCAAAGCTCTAATACCAGATGTAACATCCGGCCTTTTCACACGCTTTATATCGACACACGTGCCAATTCAAACCATACGGTAGGGCGGATTGTTATGGGATAAACAACAAAAACAGAGAAGAGAAAAAACTAAACAGAATCTCACAGCGGAAGGATAAAGTATAATAATAAATATGCAGTTCCTAAACTGTTTACAAAACATTTGATTCTTCTTCATACAATAAATGTCAAAGTTCACATACCAATAAATAGCAATGCAGCGGAATTAAATAGTGTAGTGAAATAATATAGTAGATAGTAACACTACAAATCTTCGTCTTCGTCCTCCAGAATAAAATCCTCAAAACCTGAAACGCTCGGACTAACCCGAGCGAATTGAAAAGACAAAACACTCGAGTCAGAACTAAAAGATCTTGCGTAAGTTAAATCAACAGGGATAAATATGAGTGAAGTAACTTAAAAGATGCTCGGGATTCACATCTCTAAGGATCCGTTAAACTATTTACTATGTAGTATATTTCGCTATTATAATCGTGTCTAATTGTAAAATAAACTTACTTTTAAATAGCGTTAAGGAGTTACCCTATCTCCCCCTTAACACAATAATAGTCCCAATAGTCCATCCAATATCATAGTCCCTCCTGATCGGGAAACAACCAGAGGATACCACACGGGCTACGGGAGAAATCCAAACTCATAGAAGGCTCGGTATGGTAGGTGACATGGCACAACTAGGCAATGCCAGGGTAGATATAACAATTACGCTTCCGGGTCAGTGGTAACGCGTAGTGTGCAGCTACCGCCCACCTCGAACAAACTCCCCCAAATCAAAGAAATCAAAAGTGAAGGTGGCCATCGAATCAATCCAAAGTCAGAGTATAGTATCGAAGGGAAGTGTCCAATCAAAAGGTGCTACCTTATTAACCCGTCAATCGCTCATGTTTCAGCCACCTTATGCCAACTCATGGGAGTTGGGTCCACGTATTTACCTTACAGGAAACGCCTCCACCAACCTACTTCATTCTGGAATCTCCACCGCGTACACAGTTGTTAAAGTGGTTTTCGGAGTTGGTAGAGAGTATGATAACTTTCGATCCCGGTCACTTTTACAACCAAACATTATTATAACACCGCGGTCTTTAAAAATAGTTTATACTTTCAAAACCAAAATAAAGTATCTATTTCAAAACCGTATAACTACGATATCCTTTCCATTTCAATACAAACTCATTTGATATTATTTTATAAAACCTAAATTAATATAATATTATTTCATTTTAAATATATTTCTTTTCCAAAATCATATTGCTTTAAAATTTATAATATCGGGAAACCAAACATTTGAATTATAACTTTCAAAACATAATACTTCGAAACTCATAGCTTTAAAATCATACTTCTAAAACTTGAATGGTTTATATATTCAACAGTATATAGAATAAAATAGTTTGAATTTAAAATTACTTTATAACAAAATTTCTGCGTCTTCACAATTTTATTCATTTAAAATTTAGTCCAAATCCATATATTTTAAATTCACTTTCATTTAAATAAACCACTTCAATTTCAATATATTTCTAACTTTTAGTATTTAACGATTTCAAAACTTAAGGTTGGAAATTTATATTCACAAATTCACTGTCCTATTATTTAGTTTGAAATGTTTATAATAGATCAAAGTCATTTAAATTAAAATTCCAATTACTAACAACTTAAATATTTCCTTCAATTTATTATGCTAGAAATATTCGTTTAATTTATCTTAAATAAAAATCCAGTTATAAATATCATACCTTTAAAATTTCCAATTTTAATAAGTTTACATCAACTTATGGAGAGAAGTTTTTAAATAAGTTCCATCAAATAAATTTCCAATTTACCTCCCATCTTAACTGATTTAAATCATTAAAACTCTATATATACATACGATATCTTAAACATGTACTTGACCATTTAACATAAATAATCAAACTCCATTGTTCAACTTATTTATTTTTATTTAACCGATTTAAACATAGCTTAAATGAAAAAATTTAGCTATATATGTATATATAAATATATTTATATAACATCCAAATTTAATATTTATTAAGCCGTATCTTATCCAAACCATGGAAATTATTTCAAAATAAATTATATACATAGACCGCGGTGCCTGTATATAGTTTTCTATCCTATGGTCAAGTGATACAGATATTTATCATTTCAATATGCAATTCAAAAATAAAAAATGCGGTTGTATATCATTTCAAACCGCAATCCCGAATGAAATGAAAATGCATAATAACTTGCAGTTTATATAATATAGAACACATCATCCATTCACCCAATATTAATCATCAACCAATTTATTTCAATCATCATCATTTTAACAAACATCAATAGAGCATATAAAATATAGCAGGTATGAATGAACAGTTTATGTTCAAAAAAATAAATAAATAAGTAAATAACTGATTAACTAGCAGTTTATATGCAAAATAAATAAATTTTAACTGTCAATTTATATGTAACAATAAAATTAATTAACAGTTAAATTAAATAAATGTGATTTAACTGAGGTGATGAATAAAATATGCAAAACAATCATAAATGAATTTCTACTCATATCTTAAATCAATTTAACAAACATAAGATATTTTAGAAGTTGTGAGTGGGCTAAAACACTCACCTTTTGAATTTAAATTGAATCTAAATTCAATTTAAACCCAAAAGTTTGACAGTCTTCAAATTCGTCCAAACCAACGCCAAAATGTCTATAATTTCGATACAATCCCAACAAAATCAACCGCGCATGAATCCGAGCTCGTACGCAAAAGTTATGAAAATTTAAAAATTGGAAAATTTTGGTCCTATGTCGACTTCGGGTTCGACTTCGGTGCGTCGCCTCAAATCCCCGGTGCTTGCTTGGAGTTTTTGCCAAAACGGCCCGGAGCTACCTGTTGCGTGCATTTCCACCACCAAACCAGCAAGCACAGGGACACCACCGAACCAATGCTTCCCCCTACATGCCGAACCAGATGCCTCTCCCCCTACATACCGAACCAGCTCCTCTACCATCCCCTACCGAGCCAAACCTTGCACTACTACATGCCGGACCAACCACATCTCCATGCGCACCGAACAAACTCTACCATGTCCCACCAGTCCAACGGCTACCGGACCAACAAACATGCCAAACCATCCCTCGCCCAACCATCATCGGACCGACCTACCTAACCTACCACCGAACCACCTTTTACGAGATCAAATTCCACCGAATCCTACCGGGCCAAACGTCATCCACTCTCCACCGAACCGAATCCTACCGAATCAACACTGCCAGGCCAGATTGCATCAGCCCAGGCCCACCATCAGCTATACACATCCAAGACCCTGCCCCCGACCTTACTCTATAAATAGAGGAGCAGGGTACAACAATGGCGGACAATTTTGAGAGCTCAAGCACGGAAGGAACTTTCAAACAACTTTCATATACTTGTATGCAAAGCTTTGTACTTGTAATCTGAAAGAAAAAGGAGAATAACATATAAAGTGGACGTAGGCACGTTCTGGCCGAACCACTATAAATCTGTGTATCTTTTACAGTTTAGTCCATTATTTCGTATATTTGCATAAATCACCCAAACCATCCAGATCAACATATAATCAACTAAATCATATGACTAGGAGGTGTTTGCCCAATTTTTGTGCAAACATTTTTGGTGCCTTCACTGAGAAGCTAGCCAGAAGCTACAGCCTCTCCTACTCAACCTTATTCCTCAAAGCGTCGCTCCTTGCTCCAACAACATGACTTCCAGGCAAAGGAGAGATGTTAACAAAAGAAAGAACGTCGCAACTAGCAGTATCCCAGATCCAGTGGCCCCAAATCAAGAGAATCATCCCGTTTTAACAGCAGTACCAAATGAAAATCAGGCAAACCTAACAGCCCCCGCCGCGAAACAGCCAATTACTAGGGCAGATCTGGACAGGGTTGTGGCTGAAGTAACTGACCGCTTCGTATCTCAACAAGAAGCCTTGGTGGACCAACTCATGTCACGCCTAAGGGATGCTGAAGAATCCAACCGCAACACCGAATCATGAGGTGAGTCCCAATCTGGAAGATCTGGAACGCGACAAAGACCTTTCTTCTTCAAAGAGGTTAACAACGGAAACAGACTTGGTAGGAGCTGAGCCCGTACTCAGCCCGAATTCCAACCCGAGGAAACACTTGGAACCGAACCCAACGGGGGAGGTACCAGGCAAGGGTCGGATGTAGCTGAGCCTGTCATGCTACCTAACCATGCAAACACCAGTAGACGGGGCCGAGATGGAGTCCAGCCCGAAGTTTGACCCGAGGAAGTGCTGAGAACAGAACCTAGCAGAGGAAGATCAAGGCAAGGGCCAACTATGGATGACCCCAGCATGCTCCCAGAAGACCAGAGGCAGCCTTTGGAGAATGTTAGGAGTGACAGACGATACCATCCCTACAAGTCGTCTGGACGGACTCAATCCCGCAGAGAAGAACCAAACTCATTTCTATCCGCTCCAAGTTCTGATGAAAGGATGGCGCGATTGTTCGGAGAGTGCGTCCAACGGGAGCAAAGGGATCGGGGAATAGGTGCTAGGGTAACCAGCCCCTTCACCCGCAATATCGAAACTGCCATCACCCCCCGGGAATGGAAAATGCCAACGATGGAACCTTACAAGGGAACTTCTGACCCTATCGTACACTTAAAGAGGTACACCCAGCATATGCTCATGAGCGGAGCAACAGAGGGAGTGTTGTGTAAATGCTTCCCACTCTTCTTGGCAGACTTAGCTACCTCCTGGTTCTGCCACCTACCCCAAGGGTCCATCAGCTCATGGGAAATGTTGAAAGAAAAATTCATCAGCCAGTTTCGCATTCATGTGGAACAACCCAAGGACGCTTATTCCTTATCTAATATCAAGCAGAAACCCGGAGAGACAGTGCAGCAATATCTCACCCGATTCAACGTTGCGGCGACCGCGGTCCAAGATGTCGACGAGAAACTTATCCTAATGGCTCTATGCAGTGGTGTACACCCGGACACTAAATTTTCTAGAAGACTAACCAAGGAAAAGCCAGCTACTTTACCTGATTTCTTCCATGAAGCTGGAAAGTATATGAGACTTGAAGACGCTGCCACTGAGGGGCAGTCAGGGCAACAGGTTAAAACAGCCACAGACAGGGTTTCCGCTGCAGCAATGGATGTTCGGAGAAATGACTCTAGAGACAATGCTGGGGGAAAGAAAGGGGAAAAGCGCTTATATCGACCTGGGCCAATATTTGACTCCTACACTCCTTTGAATGAAACGATCGAAAACATCTTCCTAGCTACTCAAGACGAAGTTAGATACAAGCGCCCCCGCACAAGAAGGAGTCAGATAACGCACTCAAATCTGGAAAGTTCTGCCGCTTCCACGAATCCCATGGACATGACACCAATGAATGCCACCATCTCCGGGACTTGATTGAAGAACACATTAGAAGGAGGAGACTGGAACGCTATGTAAAAAGCCAGAGCAGGACTCCAGCTCCCGCCAATGAAAACCTAGGGTTACCCCTCCCAGAGGAAGGCGGAGGAAATCGCAACACTAGCGGCTCTAGTCAAGAGAAAATAGTAGTCCATACCATATCAGGAGGACCACACATCGCCGACAGAAGCTGGGCAGAGATGGAAAGATACGGTAAGTCACTTAGAAACGCTGAAGGCTACGTTAATTCTGTTGTGGAAGAACGCTGTAACGACCCAGAATTTTTAGTAATTAAAATTTGGATATTTAATTAATTTTAAATATTAATAAATGAATTTATAAGTCAAATAAATTTTTATTTGAATTATTGGATTTAATTGAATAATTAAATCGATAATTTAATATGTGAAATTATGGAAATAATTGAAAATTGAGTTAAATATGATTGAAAATGATTTGTAAAATTTTATTTTATCATATTGAAGTTAGAACGATATTTTAGAACTTTTAAAATCGAATTAAAAGTTAATTTGTGAAAATTGAATATTTTAATATTAAAATCGACTAGTGAAAATAGTCAATTTTTGAACAGTCTCAGAATTGAACGAAACCAGTTCCATTGGATCCGTAATAGTTAGTTATTACCGGATTTCAATTTTCGTGTCAATCGGAGTTATCGTTTGATCGTGGCAGCTCGAAACGCATCGATTTATTTTTAATATTAATTTGGCGAGTTAAAATAGCCATTTTTCAAAAAGTCTCGGATTTCGACGTAACCAGTTTCATCGGATCCGTAATGTGATATTATTGTAAGGTTTCAAATTTCGTGTCAATTGGATTTACCGTTTGTCCGGTACAAATTAAAACGCCTAGAAATCGATTTAAATCGGTTTAATTTAAATCGAGCGTTTGTTGCCATAACTCGCACAGATGTCCGAATTAGCTTCCGAAACCTGTTCCATTGTGTCCGGAACGCGGGATAAACCCTAGGAATGTCAGTTTCGGCGCGTAAATCGGAGTTCGGAATTTCCGGATGAATAGTGTTCGATTTTTCTCTATAAATAGACCAACACCTTCATAATTTAGAAAAAAAAAAAAACCTAATTTATAACCCTAGCCGGCCCTAACAAATGAAAGGCCTGAATTTTCCATACTTCCTCCCTCGATTTCTCCAAATCCGTCGACAATTAGCCTTAGGTTTCAACTAGAGAATTGAAGAGGACATCAAGATCTACAAGTTCAACGGTGGAGATCGTGTTTGGAGCGACGATGGGGGAGATATGGAGCCGCGTGCGTGGGCCGTTCCGCCTCGTGATGCGTGCAACCTAGGGGGCCGAGCTCCACATGCTTATGGCCGAGCATGGTTGTGGTGGAGAGCTTCGAATTGCAAGTGGTTTGATCGAGTTTCATCGAGTATGGATGGAGTATAATTAAACCCTAATCATGGAATATGGGTTCGGTTTCTTCGTTGTTGCCTGGGAGAAAATATGCGTTGGGGAAGAAATAGAGGGGGACGGTCTAGATGAGGAGAAGTTGGATCTAAGGGCTGTGGGTGGTTAGGTTTAAAATAATTATAAATTTTGTTGTAAATTCATAGTTAAAATCGTGTAAATTTGTAAAATCAATAACTTTTTCATACGAGGTCGAAAACGCGCGAAACCAGTTGCGTTGGAATCGTATGGACGAGCACTACGCGATGGAGTTGGTTTGGAGTCGTTTGGAGTTAGTGAGAATTTTGGGTAAAATTAAACGTCCGTTTAATTTTATTCGAAATAAATCGCTAAAATGAAATTGAAATCAAGGTGAGAACTTCTCACTCAATCGAATCAGTTTCGATTTTATTTTAAATAGTTAGATTTAAAATATGTGAATGCATGTTTGAATGATGATTGTTATCTATTGATTGTTAAAATAGACATTATGCGCCGTTAGTAAGCGGATGTTATTTATTAAAAACATATAACGCGAATATTTCATAAACAGTGAAATTGGTATTATATATAATAGCAATATATATATATATATTGGCATATGTATATATTGGAGTTATTGATTTCCCGCATTTTTGTTTAGCGGATGAGACCCTATTGCGCCGTTATTAAGCGGATAATATTTAAAATCCCATATACCACGATAATTTCGTACTGGAGCGAAATTGGTATTGTGCTAATGTTTGTGGATGCAGGAAAACAGGTTGGAGGGATCCAACTGGATTCCTCAACAGTATTTATTTGATTTCAGATATTTTGATATTTGATGGATTATCATATCGATATATGATATCGTTGTTGTCGTGATTGACTATTTGGTATGTAGCATCATTGGACCAAACTTTGAAAATTTAAAAATGATTTTTTGAAAGTGATTTTTGAAAATATACTATATGTTTGGAATTTGATCTATTTTAAATAAATAAACGTTATGATTGTTAAAGTTATAAAAATTATGTTTTTTGAGAAAAATAGTTAAAAGCTGATTTTTGAGAAATAAGGGTTGATGATTTTATAAAATAGTAAAATCGGAATTTTTGAATTTATTATGAAAAGTTTAAATATAGGATTTATAAAATTTAATTATTTTATGAATCAAAATGGTGAAATAATAAAGGAGATTAAAGTCGTTTTAAAGAATAATATAAATTGACTTATATTAAGAGATTTATAAATGGATATTTATAAATTGAAATATTGACATTATAAAACGAGTTTTTATAAGTGTTTGAATGAAGTGAAAATGGATTGTATAAGTGAATGGAATTTTATAAAATTATAAATGGTGAAGTTATAAATGAAAATTATAAATAGTAAGATTTATAATTTTTGTGAAATTATTAAAGAATATATTTGGATGAATAATTGAATCTTATAATTTATAAGATTTATAATTATGAAGTTAAAAGAACGATTTTTGTTAAAAAAAAAAGCGTTTTATAAGTATTTAACTTAAAATGTGAACTTTTGGTTTATAATTGAGTTATGAATTGAATATAGGTTAAAAAAGGAATTTATAAAAGGAGTTGTTATAAAATAAATAGTAAAGGAATTTATAAACGTTGTTTTATAAATTTGCAAACGGCTTATTTTGATAAGTTAATTGTTGAAACCTATTAATGGAGTTATATTCACATTTTTGACTGTGAATAATCCTTTAAAATAAAATGTATAAAAGAATGAAATTTGTTAACGTAGTATATTCACGTTTTTGAATAGTGAATATTATGTTAAAAGAAAATGTTTAGATTTGATATTTTGAACAGAATTAAAACGATCTAACGATGTTTTGAAATGTGTTGAGATTCGAAACCATAGATTTCAACATTGATTGTTGAAATAGACGTTTTCGAGAAATAGAAGGAAATGGTGGACTATAACACTGTTGTTATAGTAAATGATTTCCGAAAGGAAATGTTTTGTATAGTATTGGGATTTATATATCTATCTTAAAATTCGAATCCCTATACTAGTGATTTTTGGTTGTCGTAACGATGTTCTACGCAACATTCGTTTTGGCCCAAATAAATATGTTTAAGAGGATGATTTCCTTAAAGAATGAGATATGTACTTAATTTCGATTTAAGTATATTGAATATTTTCTAAGTGTTGAAAATAAATAAAATTTGTGAATTACTTATGAATAAATAAGTATGGAAATGTTTTCCAATATAAAGCGAATATTTTGAGAATTTATCTTTTTCAAGATAAATTGAAAAGGAATATTGAAATGAATAATTGGAATCGAATATTCATAGATATTTTGGATTATAAATTCACTATGGAATTTATGAATGAAAAGGAGAATTTGTTTAAAAATAAATATTGATTTATTTTTGAAATGTGAAATTATATATCTAGTAAAGATATTTTGGAAAATAAATAATTTTGAAAATTATTTGGAAACTGGTGATGTGTGCATATTCATTGATAGTTCAATAACCGACTATCAATATTTCCCTTGAATGGGTAATTGATGTGATTTGTTTGAATTTGAATGTCACACTTATTTTTTAATAAGCGCTCACTATTCGGGTTAACCGAGAAAGGACCATGGGGTCATATAACCCATTCCGAATATGTGATACGTCGTTGTGAATTGCATTGAAGATCGGTGTTGAAGACCGAGTATTTGTGAAAACGATAGGATAACCTATCGATTGTCTCTGCACTGGGTAGCTCCTGGTATAGAGATTCCTTAAGTGATGTGAAATTCGATCGGGATTGTGAATACCCGGATTGCAGGGGCTTCGTAAGAAGTGCCTTCGGTTTTGTTCGAGCCCGGAACAGACTTGTATGGATTGTGTGTCTGACATTACAAATTGAGATATAAAGCCGATTTCTTTCAAATATATTTCTGTTGGTGGCGGAGAATTTATTCTTTTAGCTTAACACCCTTCTCTGAGACGTACGAGCTCAGAGGTTATGTAGTTGAAGGTTATCAGCGATATATTCCCAATTTGGTAATGTGACATGCTGAGTGTTGCTGTAAATGATCATTGTGTTGATTATTTGTGAAAGGATCATTTATTTGATCGTCTATCTTGGTGATCATTTCTATGATCATTTGTTGACCCAAAGCATGGCTTTTGTATAAAGTATGTTTTTGTGGACGTGACTTCGTCGAACCTCACACCCCGTGAATGGTCAAAACAGGAAAGAAGCAGCAAGGTTATGAGGGGTAGCGCCGTTTAGGATGTGTCCATTTCCTTCTGGAAAAGGGTGGTATCATGGTATGGAGCCCAGATACTTACTCATGTTGAAAACACTTTGTTATGATTGTGTGAATTGATTACGAGCGCTCGGTGAAAAGGTCCCGAAGGACCGGGGGATGGCATATTCGGTCAGTTGTTACTCAGTTAGGGGTAACCCGGCCTTGTGTTGGTAGAGATACGGTTTGGTTCTCGGGGATGTCCATCCAGAGGCCTTCTCATGTGGTAATGGGAAGTTCCTTGGCCTGATCATTCGTTGGAAATCCAAAGAAACAATACGAGACTTGTACGGTTTTAGTTGTATAACCTGCTATGGAATGTGGCGGTAACCTGCTATTGAACATAGTTAGCTATAGTAGGCATAGTTCGGAATGTCTATGTTGGCTAAGATTTATATTCTACTTTCGAAATGAATTTTTTTCCTACACTATGCACTAGTAGTAATATCAAATGTTCTTTTAAATGCGTATCAAGCATCTTTGACTATCATAAGGAGAAATCTCCTCCGATTCTGCCTTTGCATTGTGTGTGTGTGCGGGAGGCCTTATGGTAGTCTCACTTTTAAAAAGCATTGCGAATTGATTTAAAAATATTCCTCTATTTTGATTTTAAAGATAAATAAACTGTTTTGAGTTCTCACACCAGTCACATGACTGACTTGGAGTTTATTGTTTTCCTTCCTAAACTCTGGGTGCCCACCAATTTCCACACGGGCAGTCAAGAGTTAAGGTTTATCGGGATATTCTGGATATTCTGGAATTGCTGGAGGCAAGCTGGATGGCATGACGTATTACTAGTTATATAGTATTTCTTTTTCCGCTGCATTGTTTGTTGTTGTATACTCTGATGATATGATGTAAAATATAAAATGTAATAACTGATATAGTTCTTTGTTTAAAGATTATTCATTTATTATTATATGTTGTTCCGCTGCGAATTGTGAGATTCTGTTATTGTTCTGTTGTTTTCTGTTCTGTTATCTATTCTCTTTTTCTTCTATTTTAAAAATTTTCTATCTTCTTTTTCCTCTGTTACTTGTTTTTTTCTATTCTCTTTTCTTCTCTCTTCTTCTGCCTTTTTCTTTTCCTAAATTTTTCTTAAACCCCTAAGGGTTCGTCTTTTCGTTCATCTTGAATTAATCAATGCAGATTAGTGTCTATTCAAGGAGTACGGATTTACGGGTCTTTACAGTTGGTATCAGAGCATATGGTTAAGCGACAACCATGGTTCTGTTGGGTATTACTCATTAGAGATAGAGTCAGCAGTACTCTAGAATGAGTTTGAGTGTAATAATAGCTATGAGAGCGTATTTGTTAGTAAATATAAAATTGTTTTATATTGTGATGATTGGTTTGTTGAGTGGCATATGAACTTTCGTCAGCGTGGTCCGCAAGACTATGCCGAAGGGGTTTCTAAACACTTGAATAGAACAATTCGGCACAATATTGATTTTAAATTGGGTAAATGAAATAATTTTACCTTGAGTATATTTTATATATAAAAGAATAATTTTTTAGAATTATTAAAGTGTATATAAGTTGATTGTTAAGATGATTGAATAACCTAAATAAAAGAATAATTGTTTAAGCAAAAGAATTATAAGAATTGAATTATAATTAAAGTGATTTACAATTGTGAAATAAACTTGTATATATATAAGAAGTGAAACTATATAAATATATTTATGAATATGAGTTGAAATAAAAATGAATTTAGAGTTAAATGGAAATTTACTTTAGAAATGAAATATAACTTAAGAGATGTTGAATGAAGTTGATATTAGTATCAAAGTAATAAATATGAACTTAAGTTATGTAAATGAAATTCAATTTTTGAAAATGAATTGAACGAATGGATTAAATGAATCAATTAAATGTAAATTTAAGTTGATATGAAATCATGAATGTAAGTGTAAATTCATTAAAATCTAATATTATTGAAAGTTGAATAGTTGAATAAAAATCAATTTAATTAAACCAAAATGAATGAATGTAAGCAAAGGAATTTAGTTGTAAATGAATATACTTTGGTTGATATTGATTGTTAGTTGATTGTATATGATTCATTAAGTGTTAATGAAATTGGAAGCTAAAATAATCGAAATTCGATTGGAAGTTAAGTAAATCTTAAATAGAATTGAATTTGATTTAGAAGTGAACCAACTTGAATATGAATTAGTGAATATAAACTAATTGAGAATGAATGTTGATAAAATCCAACATAAATGAATCGAATGTGATTAAATTGAAAACCAATTCATTGAATATTAATGAGAATATAAATGAATATTGATTTGGTTATGGATGATAGTTGGTTGATGTTTGCATTTGTTGTTTTGTTTACATTTGATATGTTGACATATATAGTTATTATGTTGCTATATGTTGTATATTGATATTATTGTCTATATGCATGATTCTCATGTTGTTTGTTGAGTGATTAGTAGGTGCGGATCGCGTTTGCTTCGCATTTGGAGCTCGCTTTCGTGCTATATTAGCCGTATATGCTCGCTAATAAAATATAAGGTACATATCTCGGATTACATACCGTACTTTTATACTTTTTCCCTGCGGGATGCCTCATTACTTGATGAGATGTATATTTGTGATATATATACTGTCATTTTTTTTCGGATCGAGCCGCGCAAAGGTGACTGTGGCGAATTTTTCCGAAAATTTAAGGCGTTAGAAAAAAAATTTGAGAAAAATTGGAAAGTTTTGAAAACTTTAAACTTTGATTTAGAATTGAAAGTTAAACAATAGTAGTTGTTTTTGAAAAGATAACTAAGTATGATTTGAAAACTTAGTAAAGTATTGTAAGAAATTTAATTATGAATTTTGGAAAGTTAATAAATTCTATAACTTTTCTTACTTGTTAATTTCGAGGACGAAATTCTTTTAAGTGGGGAAGATTGTAATGACCCAGAATTTTTAGTAATTAAAGTTTGGATATTTAATTAATTTTAAATATTAATAAATGAATTTATAAGTCAAATAAATTTTTATTTGAATTATTGGATTTAATTGAATAATTAAATCGATAATTTAATATGTGAAATTATGTAAATAATTGAAAATTGAGTTAAATATGATTGAAAATGATTTGTAAAATTTTATTTTATCATATTGAAGTTAGAACGATATTTTAGAACTTTTAAAATCGAATTAAAAGTTAATTTGTGAAAATTGAATATTTTAATATTAAAATCGACTAGTGAAAATAGTCAATTTTTGAACAGTCTCAGAATTGAACGAAACCAGTTCCATTGGATCCATAATAGTTAGTTATTACCGGATTTCAATTTTCGTGTCAATCGGAGTTATCGTTTGATCGTGGCAGCTCGAAACGCATCGATTTATTTTTAATATTAATTTGGCGAGTTAAAATAGCCATTTTTCAAAAAGTCTCGGATTTCGACGGAACCAGTTTCATCGGATCCGTAATGTGATATTATTGTAAGGTTTCAAATTTCGTGTCAATTGGATTTACCGTTTGTCCGGTACAAATTAAAACGCCTAGAAATCGATTTAAATCGGTTTAATTTAAATCGAACGTTTGTTGCCATAACTCGCACAGATGTCCGAATTAGCTTCCGAAACCTATTCCATTGTGTCCGGAACGCAGGATAAACCCTAGGAATGTCAGTTTCGGCGCGTAAATCGGAGTTCGGAATTTCCGGATGAAGTGTTCGATTTTTCTTTATAAATAGACCAACACCTTCATAATTTAGAAAAAAAAAAAACCTAATTTATAACCCTAGCCGGCCCTAACAAATGAAAGGCCAGAATTTTCCATACTTCCTCCCTCGATTTCTCCAAATCCGTCGACAATCAGCCTTAGGTTTCAACTAGAGAATTGAAGAGGACATCAAGATCTACAAGTTCAACGGTGGAGATCGTGTTTGTAGCGACGATGGGGGAGATATGGAGCCGCGTGTGTGGGCCGTTCCTCCTCGTGACGCGTGCAACCTAGGGGGCCGAGCTCCACATGCTTATGGCCGAGCATGGTTGTGGTGGAGAGCTTCGAATTGCAAGTGGTTTGATCGAGTTTCATCGAGTATGGATGGAGTATAATTAAACCCTAATCATGGAATATGGGTTCGGTTTCTTCGTTGTTGCCTGGGAGCAAATATGCGTTGGGGAAGAAATAGAGGGGGACGGTCCAGATGAGGAGAAGTTGGATCTAAGGGCTGTGGATGGTTAGGTTTAAAATAATTATAAATTTTGTTGTAAATTCATAGTTAAAATCGTGTAAACTTGTAAAATCAATAACTTTTTCATACGAGGTCGAAAACGCGCGAAACCAGTTGCGTTGGAATCGTATGGACGAGCACTACGCGATGGAGTTGGTTTGGAGTCGTTTGGAGTTAGTGAGAATTTTGGGTAAAATTAAACGTATTCGAAATAAATCGCTAAAACGAAATTGAAATCAAGGTGAGAACTTCTCACTCAATCGAATCAGTTTCGATTTTATTTTAAATAGTTAGATTTAAAATATGTGAATGCATGTTTGAATGATGATTGTTATCTATTGATTGTTAAAATAGACATTATGCGCCGTTAGTAAGCGGATGTTATTTATTAAAAACATATACCGCGAATATTTCATAAACAGTGAAATTGGTATTATATATAATAGCAATATATATATACTGGCATATGTATATATTGGAGTTATTGATTTCCCGCATTTTTGTTTAGCGGATGAGACCCTATTGCGCCGTTATTAAGCGGATAATATTTAAAATCCCATATACCGCGATAATTTCGTACTGGAGCGAAATTGGTATTGTGCTAATGTTTGTGGATGCAGGAAAACAGGTTGGAGGGATCCAACTGGATTCCTCAACGGTATTTATTTGATTTCAGATATTTTGATATTTGATGGATTATCATATCGATATACGATATCGTTGTTGTCGTGATTGACTATTTGGTGTGTAGGATCATTGGACCAAACTTTGAAAATTTAAAAATGATTTTTTAAAAGTGATTTTTGAAAATATACTATATGTTTGGAATTTGATCTATTTTAAATAAATAAACGTTATGATTTTTAAAGTTATAAAAATTATGATTTTTGAGAAAAATAGTTAAAAGCTGATTTTTGAGAAATAAGGGTTGATGATTTTATAAAATAGTAAAATCGGAATTTTTGAATTTATTATGAAAAGTTTAAATATAGGATTTATAAAATTTAATTATTTTATGAATCAAAATGGTGAAATAATACAGGAGATTAAAGTCGTTTTAAAGAATAATATAAATTGACTTATATTAAGAGATTTATAAATGGATATTTATAAATTGAAATATTGACATTATAAAACGAGTTTTTATAAATGTTTGAATGAAGTGAAAATAAATTGTATAAGTGAATGGAATTTTATAAAATTATAAATGGTGAAGTTATAAATGAAAATTATAAATAGTAAAATTTATAATTTTTGTGAAATTATTAAAGAATATATTTGGATGAATAATTGAATCTTATAATTTATAAGATTTATAATTATGAAGTTAAAAGAACGATTTTTGTTAAAAAAAAATCGTTTTATAAGTATTTAACTTAAAATGTGAACTTTTGGTTTATAATTGAGTTATGAATTGAATATAGGTTAATAAAGGAATTTATAAAAGGAGTTGTAATAAAATAAATAGTAAAGGAATTTATAAACGTTGTTTTATAAATTTGCAAACGGCTTATTTTGATAAGTTAATTGTTGAAACCTATTAATGGAGTTATATTCACATTTTTGACTGTGAATAATCCTTTAAAATAAAATGAATAAAAGAATGAAATTTGTTAACGTAGTATATTCACGTTTTTGAATAGTGAATATTATGTTAAAAGAAAATGTTTAGATTTGATATTTTAAACAGAATTAAAACGATCTACCGATGTTTTGAAATGTGTTGAGATTCGAAACCATAGATTTCAACATTGATTGTTGAAATAGACGTTTTCGAGAAATAGAAGGAAATGGTGGACTATAACACTGTTGTTATAGTAAATGATTTCCGAAAGGAAATGTTTTGTATAGTATTGGGATTTATATATCTATCTTAAAATTCGAATCCCTATACTTGTGATTTTGGGTTGTCGTAACGATGTTCTACGCAACATTCGTTTTGGCCCAAATAAATATGTTTAAGAGAATGATTTCCTTAAAGAATGAGATATGTACTTAATTTCGATTTAAGTATATTGAATATTTTCTAAGTGTTGAAAATAAATAAAATTTATGAATTACTTATGAATAAATAAGTATGGAAATGTTTTCCAATATAAAGCGAATATTTTGAGAATTTATCTTTTTGAAGATAAATTGAAAAGGAATATTGAAATGAATAATTGGAATCGAATATTCATAGATATTTTGGATTATAAATTCACTATGGAATTTATGAATGAAAAGGAGAATTTGTTTAAAAATAAATATTGATTTATTTTTGAAATGTGAAATTATATATCTAGTAAAGATATTTTGGAAAATAAATAATTTTGAAAATTATTTGGAAACTGGTGATGTGTGCATATTCATTGATAGTTCAATAACCGACTATCAATATTTCCCTTGAATGGGTAATTGATGTGATTTGTTTGAATTTGAATGTCACACTTATTTTTGAATAAGCGCTCACTATTCGGGTTAACCGGGAAAGGACCATGGGGTCGTATAACCCATTCCGAATATGTGATACGTCGTTGTGAATTGCATTGAAGATCGGTGTTGAAGACCGAGTATTTGTGAAAACGATAGGATAACCTATCGATTGTCTCTGCACTGGGTAGCTCCTGGTATAGAGATTCCTTAAGTGATGGGAAATTCGATCGGGATTGTGAATACCCGGATTGCAAGGGCTTCGTAAGAAGTGCCTTCGGTTTTGTTCGAGCCCGGAACAGACTTGTATGGATTGTGTGTATGACATTACAAATTGAGATATAAAGCCGATTTCTTTCAAATATATTTCTGTTGGTGGCGGAGAATTTATTCTTTTAGCTTAACACCCTTCTCTGAGACGTACGAGCTCAGAGGTTATGTAGTTGAAGGTTATCAGCGATATATTCCCAATTTGGTAATGTGACATGCTGAGTGTTGCTGTAAATGATCATTGTGTTGATTATTTATGATAGGATCATTTATTTGATCGTCTACCTTGGTGATCATTTCTATGATCATTTGTTGACCCAAAGCATGGCTTTTGTATAAAGTATGTTTTTGTGGACGTGACTTCGTCGAGCCTCACACCCCGTGAATGGTCAAAACAGGAAAGAAGCAGCAAGGTTATGAGGGGTAGCGCCGTTTAGGATGTGTCCATTTCCTTCTGGAAAAGGGTGGTATCATGGTATGGAGCCCAGATACTTACTCATGTTGAAAACACTTTGTTATGATTGTGTGAATTGATTACGAGCGCTCGGTGAAAAGGTCCCGAAGGACCGGGGGATGGCATATTCGGTCAGTTGTTACTCAGTTAGGGGTAACCCGGCGTTGTGTTAGTAGAGATCCGGTTTGGTTCTCGGGGATGTCCATCCAGAGGCCTTCTCATGTGGCAATGGGAAGTTCCTTGGCCTGATCATTCGTTGGAAATCCAAAGAAACAATACGAGACTTGTACGGTTTTAGTTGTATAACCTCCTATGGAATGTGGCGGTAACCTGCTATTGAACATAGTTAGCTATAGTAGGCATAGTTCGGAATGTCTATGTTGGCTAAGATTTATATTCTACTTTCGAAATGAATTTTTTTCCTACACTATGCACTAGTAGTAATATCAAATGTTCTTTTAAATGCGTATCAAGCATCTTTGACTATCATAAGGAGAAATCTCCTCCGATTCTGCCTTTGCATTGTGTGTGTGTGCGGGAGGCCTTATGGTAGTCTCACTTTTAAAAAGCATTGCGAATTGATTTAAAAATATTCCTCTATTTTGATTTTAAAGATAAATAAACTGTTTTGAGTTCTCACACCAGTCACATGACTGACTTGGAGTTTATTGTTTTCCTTCCTAAACTCTGGGTGCCCACCAATTTCCACACGGGCAGTCAAGAGTTAAGGTTTATCAGGATATTCTGGATATTCTGGAATTGCTGGAGGCAAGCTGGATGGCATGACGTATTACTAGTTATATAGTATTTCTTTTTCCGCTGCATTGTTTGTTGTTGTATACTCTGATGATATGATGTAAAATATAAAATGTAATAACTTATATAGTTCTTTGTTTAAAGATTATTCATTTATTATTATATGTTGTTCTTCTGCGAATTGTGAGATTCTGTTATTGTTCTGTTGTTTTCTGTTCTGTTATCTATTCTCTTTTTCTTCTATTTTAAAAATTTTCTATCTTCTTTTTCCTCTGTTACTTGTTTTTTTCTATTCTCTTTTCTTCTCTCCTCTTCTGCCTTTTTCTTTTCCTAAATTTTTCTTAAACCCCTAAGGGTTCGTCTTTTCGTTGATCTTGAATTAATCAATGCAGATTAGTGTCTATTCAAGGAGTACGGATTTACGGGTCTTTACAAACGCCACCCGAAACAGAAAGAGAGTGACGACATCACATTCAGTAGACGTGATCTAGAGGGAAGACAGTACCCACACATGGATCCTATGGTCATCTCTGCCTGGTTCGGTCCAGCCATAGTTTTTTGAATTTTAGTGGACACGGGAAGCTCAGTGAATATCCTATTCAAGCATGCATTCGACAAAATGAAGCTGTCAATGAAGGATGTGTCTCCCTGCAACAAACCACTACATAATTTCACTGGAGATGCGGAAGTGCCCCTCGTGCAACTGGACCTTTTTGTTGAAATAGGAGGTCATCCCCGCTCCGCTGTGCGAAAACAAACATTTGTACTAATAGAGAACCATTCGGCCTACAATGCCTTTTTAGGAAGACCAGCCTTGTCTGACTTCCAAATTGTCCTAGCCCCTTGGTGCGTGAAGATGAAATTCCCAACAGATAACGGAGTAGGAGAAATAGAGGGAGATCAAGAAGGCGCTCGAGATTGCTATGTAACTGAACTTCGCAATAACCGCAGGAAGGATAAAGGAAAGGATGCAGAGACTTCTCTCTGCAAGAAAAGCCTGGAAGCATATAAATTAAAGAAAGCCCCTCCTCTTCGATATACCAGCGATCCTTTCAACGAATTAGACCCCAGGGACAAAGAGGAGGAGGCCACCACCGAGCCTGCAGAGGCTATGGAATTTGTAGCTGTAGACAAACACGACCCAAGTAGACTGCTGAGAGTCGGGTCTCCGTTAAGAGCGGAGTTGAAAGATCAACTCATCGATTTTCTTCGCCACAACATGGATGTATTTCCATGGACGCACGCCGACATGACAGGAATCTCTCCAAATGTAGCATGCCACATACTGAACATCGACCCCACCAAGGTGCCAGTGAAGCAGAAAAAAGGAGCATGGGGGCAGAACGATCAGCAGCCCTCGAGGAAGAAGTGAAGAAATTACTTGCCAATGACATCATACGAGAAGCCATCTACCCAGAATGGATCACCAACCCGGTACTGGTAAAGAAAGCTAATGGGAAGTGGCGAACATGCATCGATTTCTCCAACTTAAATGACGCTTGCCCGAAAGACTGCTTCCCACTCCCCCGAATCGACCAACTCGTGGACAGCATAGCCGGACACGAACTTTTATCCTTCATGGACGCATACTCAGGATACAATCAGATCCTTATGCACGCCCCCGATCAAGACCATACCAGTTTCATCACTGACCGGGGATTGTACTGCTACAAAGTATTACCTTTTGGACTTAAAAATGCCGGAGCTACTTATCAGCGCCTTGTCAACAAGATGTTTGCAAAATTAATAGGGCAAACTATGGAAGTTTATGTGGATGACATGCTGGTAAAATCAAGGAAAGCCAACGATCATATAAACCACCTGAACGAGATGTTTCAAGTACTTCGCCAATATGGAATGAAACTGAATCCTCTAAAGTGCTCCTTCGGAGTATCGTCGGGAAAGTTCTTGGGATTCATCGTCCATGCCAGGGGGATTGAAGCCAACCCCGAACAAATCCTGGCCTTGCAAGATATCAAGATACCATCCACTCGAAGAGATATGCAAAGCCTAAACGGGAAGGTGGCTGCCCTAGCAGTTTCATCTCTAAAGCAACCGACAAATGCATCCCTTTCTTCGAAGCTCTTAAGAAAGACAAAGGAAAGTTCGAATGGACTGAAGAATGCTCGATAGCCTTCCTTAACTTGATCAAACACCTCCAAAGACCACCGGTACTCTCAACTCCAAATGAAGGCGAGGAACTATACCTATACCTAGCTGTATCGACCCATGCTTTAAGCGCCGCTTTGGTGAGGGAGGACAACCATGCACAACGACCCGTATACTTTGTAAGCAAGAGATTCACAGGGGCAGAAGCCAGATACCCTAAACTTGAAAAGCTAGCATACTGTTTGCTTATCGCGTCACGGAAACTGCGACACTACTTCCAATCTCATTCCATCAGAGTTTTAACCGATCAACCGCTAAGGCAAGTACTCCATCGCCCCGACACTTCCGGGCGGCTACTTAAGTGGTGCATTGAACCGAGTCAATATGATATCACCTACCATCCTCGCACCGCTATCAAGGGACAAGCCATAGCTGATTTCATTGCCGAATTCACTACTAACGAAGGTAAGGAGCAATCTGAAATAGCAGAAGATATCAAGTGGAATCTCTTCGTAGATGGAGCATCAAATGAACAAGGCTCGGGGGCAGGTGTTGTGATAATCAACCCCAGGGGAAGGAAGCTGCACTACATTCCAAGGTTGGAGTTTGCTGCCACTAACAATGACGCAGAACACGAAGCAGTGATAGCCGGATTAGAGCTTGCCCTGGAAATTGGAGTCGGTTCTTTATGTCTCCATAGTGATTCTCAACTTATTGTGAATCAAATACTGGGAGAATTCCAGACTCGAGGAGAACGACTCGCAGCATATCTAAAGAAGACCAAGCTGCTGCTTAATCAGTTGGATCACTATTTAATCAAACACATTCCTCGAGAAGGGAATCAGAAGGCCGACGAACTAGCAAAGCAAGCTAGCATAAAGGACGGCGCCACTACCCAAACAATAACCACCTCACAGCTACTAGCCCCAAGTTACGAAATAATGAACCTAATAGCTGCAATCGAGGAGGAAACTTGGATGACTCCTATCTAGAAATATTTACAAGATGGCATACTGCCCGACGGGCGTAACGAAGTCAAGAAAATCTTGAGGAAAGCTTCCCGCTACACGGTACAAGAAGGCATCCTCTATCGACACGGCTTCTCTAATCCCTTATTAAGATGCGTCGCTGGAAGGGAAGCCAAGGAGATCTTATCCAACATACATCGAGGAAGTTGCGGAGATCACACTGGTGGGTAGACTCTGGCAAAGAAGATACTCCAATATGGATATTATTGGCCCACCTTAAACAAAGAAGCCTTAGACTTCATCAAAAGATGTGACAGATGTCAGAAATTTGCTAAAATTCCTCGACTACCAACAAATGAGATTACTCAAATGACCAGCCCTTGGCCCTTTGCAATATGGGGGATTGTCTTGATTGGCGAACTGCCAGTGGGCCGAGGCGGAGCCAAATATGCCATAGTAGCAGTTGACTATTTCACCAAATGGGTGGAAGCGGAGCCTCTAAATAAAATATCTTCGGCAAAAGTTATTAACTTCTTGATCAAAAATGTTTTATGCAGGTACGGGGTTCCACTCAAAATCATATCGGACAATGGACTTCAATTTGACAGCGAGGAATTCGCCGACTGGTGCCAAGAGCACGGAATTCACAAAAGCTTCTCATCTGTAGCTTACCCCAGGCAAACGGACAAGTCGAAGCTGTCAACAAAATTCTCAAAACCATAATCAAGAAGAAACTTGAGAAGTCAAAAGGCGCTTGGGTGGATGAACTTCCTATGGCACTTTGGGCTTACCGCACATCTTACAGAACATCAACAGGGATACTCCTTTCTCTTTGGCATACAGATCGGAGGCCATGCTCCTAGTTGAAACTATAGTGCCTTCCCACCGTAGGATCCACTACAATGCAGAAGAGAATGAAGAACTCCTACACATGTCTTTGGATCTAATTGAAGAAAGAAGAAATGATGCAGCACTTAAAGCGGCAGCTCACAAGCATAAAGTAGCAGCACAATACAACTCTAAAGTCAAGCACCGCAGCTTTCAGGAAGGAGATCTTGTCCTCAAGCGGATCTTCCCGCGCCCCGGAGCGCTAGATCCAATCTGGGACGGACCCTATGTAATCCATAAAGATCTCCACAACGGAGCTTATATTATGTCAACAGTGGACAGAGAGGTGTTTCAGAGGGCATGGAACATCCAACACCTCCGTCGATATTCTCTTAACTTGTACCACCTATACGAAGTGAAATAACAAAGAGAATCAGTGGATGTAGGCATTTTCGTGCCGAACCACTTTAAAAATCTTGTCTCTTTTTAACTTGTTCCTTTATATCTTGGCTGCTTGTTAAGCTTTATCCTTTTCTGTTAAACAAAATCGCGTATAACGACATTTCAATGCTGGAACTTCACGGCGCAACCTCACCTGGACAAGACTCAACAGATACTATGCGATTCTATGCACTCGCCAATGGGACACTTTTGCTCCAGCATCCCTCTGCAGCGGGTTAACTCATTGCTCGCGACTGACCTCAAAGCTAACTATAATGAGCCGATTATAAGCCATCAAGAAGGCCGACTATAGCCGATGGCAGCTCATTACAGCGTTCGGCTAGCCGGCAACTGTGAACCTACTTTAAGCCCCAACATAAGGTGTGGCCAGCCAGGGGTAGTTCACGGTTGACGATCGTCACCCACGCTAGCCGGCCACAGTAAATCGAATAATACCCACGATTACGGGCCATAATGGCTCGGGTAGTTACTGTGCGCGATCTCGGCTCCGATATGTCTTAAGTGCGGCTGTGGTAAAAAAGATAAACTCCCCGTGGAGGAGTAAGATGGGTGACAAATGTCTCCAAGACCCACAGCTAGGGAAAGTGACTGCAAAACCCGTTTCCCACGAACTTAAGCATATCGACGGCCTTCCGTGACTGGAAGTTTTACTTTTCCTATATTTCCATTCCATTTAAATACTTTTCTTGTATCCTGGATAACGGTCCCCAAAGTACAGGACACTAAATAGGAGGCATTCGCTCACGAGAATCTGAGCCCGCAAACTGGGTGACAAGGCACTCAGCCGCATCCATGGTCAATTACACAAGATGTCCAAAGCTACCCCCTGCAACCAGAACAAGAAGGGCGGTACTTTTTTCTCTTGTACATAATCATGTAGCTATGACTTATTCGTAACATTGCAAAACATGAGATTATATTTCAAGCAAAAGCTTAACATCGAACGCAATTAAATCACAGGCATATGCATAACTATGTTTTTAATACAGCACTTCAAAATAATAACAGCATTCAAAATATAACAGAATTAGCTTACGTTATAAGCTTACATAAAGACGTTCAATAGCATAATTACAACTTGTGAGTACATTAATGTTTTGAAATAGCATGTACAGGAATGTCAAGCAGGCCAAATAAAATAACCAACTGCACCAGTGCTCCGCCCTCGTCCTACCAGCTCTTCGAATCTACTTCACTGCAGGATCGGAGCTCCCAGCATGATGACCAGAGGCCCCACCTGTCCAATTCAGGAAAAGAGTCCATTAAACCGAGAACGAACGATCAAGTTATGAAAAGCTAAAAAGGGAAAACTCACCAACACCCGCTCCTTGGACCTCATCCCCCAACTGCACACCGGCTTCCTCCGCAGCAAGTAGCCGCATCCCCTCCTTCACCGCTACCTTCTCCTCCTTTGAGAACTGGGCGGTAACCACATCCATCCTGAATGCCTCTCCACCTTCCTTGTCTGCATTGGCCTGGGCCTCCTCTAAAGCCCGGAGATATATCCTGGCCATGACCCGGGGATAGTCATCCATCCAGGATAGATTACCCTGCTTTCAAGTACGGAAGTACATATCCAGCAACATCTCGTCCATCATCCCCTCATTCTCCTCAAACTCCCTCACCCGGGCCTCGGAGGACAGCAACTTAGCGATGGCAACATCCCTCTCCGATCGATATCTCAAGCGGTCAGCCTGGAGAGACCTCCTCATTTCCTCCATCTCTTCCTTTAGCCTGGCTTGAGCAAGCTCTACGGCCTCAAGTCTCCCAGATAACTCCTCAACCTGCTCGAGATCCGCCCTCCGAACCTCATCCACCGTAGCAATGGCTATGTCAATCCGCTCCTTGCAGGCGGCCTCCATCTTTCGTAGTTCTGCCCTACTAGCCTCTTCCATAGTCTCCTTCAGCCGCCTGGTGGCTGCCTCGTGCTGAAAAATATGAATGGCTTGATCGACAAGCTGTTTGGCCTGATCAGCAACCTTTAGCCGCAACCGAATATTAGCACTCCCAATCTCCTCTCCAGCCTTGACCAGACGGGCATGATGCCCCATCAACTTCCTGGTCTCCTCCGCGACCCGATCAATATTAGCCTTGGCTTCGTCCCCCATGGTAACTACCCGAGTAGTAAGCAAATCGAGGTCTAAAGACTTAGCCTCATCAAGCATCCATACCATGGGGTTGCGAGGAAGAAGATGCTCACCCGTGGCCTCATCAAAAGAGATATCCTATAAACTCGGGTCCAGATCCGTATGGCTGGCAAATGGGTTGCGAACCAAACCAGGATGGTCTATCGGGATGACGGTTGGGTTTTCGGACGGACGTGGGGAAGGCATTAGCTCGGTATCCTCCTCAGTAATATCATGGATAGGCTGGACTGGAGGCTGAGGGCCAGGCGAAGGTTCAAACGAAGATCGCCCCCTCTTTCTCTTTTGCATATCTTCTTCAATAACACCAAGAAGGGGGCAATATCTGACCTCATCTCCAGGACGGCTAGCTGACGGCTTTGGTTTGGCGGAAACTTTGAGTAACTTATACTGTTCAAGGCGGTGCCGAATATCTGATGTCTTGGCCACCTTACCCATTCCTGGAATAAAAAAAACCAAGTGTTACAAGCATGCATGAAACTACGACCCATGAAACATGTGAAGTTAAAAGGAGGAGTTAAGAAATCACCTTGAACCGCCGGAGTTGCCTTAGCTAAAATACTCTCAGAAGATAGGCTGGCACCGGACCCAGCCTTATCAGACCTCTTCGATTTCTCCACCAAGGCTGATCCTTCCTCCAACCCCTAAAAAGCCTGGCGGAAGGCATCATCCGTACACTCTTGAATCTGGCCTGCTTGCCCAGGAGGCAAAGCCCCGGCGCCATCGCCACCACCATCACCTTCTTTGTCGTCTCCGCCCTCTGCCTCTCCTCCTACATCGCCTCCTTCGCCTTCACCTCTATCCTCCTCCACGTCTTCCTCCCCCGGAGTCATTGGGCACGTGCTAGAGGAAGGGCCGTCGGACTTCTTGAGCTTCTTACCTCCGACAACTGGAGGTTTTGTAAAAGGCTTCCTCTTGCTGCTCTTCGCAGTAGCCCCATCTTTAGCTTTAGAAGCCATTTCCTCGGTTGTATCTCTCTGCTTAACCACGGATTGACGTGGCAGAATCAGGTTGTGCTCCAGGAGAGTGGCATTCCTGATTAGGTAAGTAGCCGACCCGTCCCTTCCAGAGATAGCCTCTATCTCCGCGGCCATCTGTACCAGCGATCATTCTCCACGACCGCAAAGCCACTATCACTAGTAAGAAATAAAAGCATATAAGAAGAAGCATTGCAATCAGGACAAAGAAATTACAAGTGGAAGTCAACTTACAGCCAGAAGTGAAGAGGCGAAAAGAAACGGAGTCGTCCTTGACGAAGAACCATTCCTTCTTAAACATGGTAAACTTCGAGTATAAGTCCAAGACCGGCTTCAAGGACAAGGCTGACTCTAAACTAATGTACGGAGACCCCTTCTTGTAGCCCCTCAGATTATATAGATATCGAATTTCCCGGTTAGAAGGGGGTGCCCATATCTCCTCTGGAAGATAACGAATAGACACACTAAGATGGCATAGGAGTTGGGCTGAAGCTGAAAAGGAGCCACTTTCAGGCAAGTAATTAAGCTGAATATCCATGCATTGATCGAAGGAATGGCCCCGCACATACAATGGTATCGGCTATACGCGAAATACCCTTCAGGAGGATTGTACGACATTACTCCGTCCCCTGGCAACAGCATGAGTGCTCTATCAATCCCAAAGGAGTGTGATATAACGTCAACCTGCTCCTCTCGGAGGGAGCAAGGAAAACAGTCAGGAGGGGAGTTCAAGAGCTCCTGAGGACCATATCACTTCATTAGCGATCTCAGGGTGGGCCCCTGTCGTCCCGGTCCTGATTGGGCTGGGGGCACGGAGGAGGACTCTCCTTTGCCCTTGGACTTCCGTTTATCTGATCGGGTTTCCACTTTGTGAGACATTTATCTGCAAACACAAGAGCAAAAGCACGTTGTTAGAACAAAGGATGAAGAAATATAAAAACAAGCAAGTTTTTCAAGTTCATTCGGTAGCAGTCTCGTTCGGTACTCGGGGTCCACGAATTTATCCGGTTGTTCAAATATATGAATTCATTCGGCATTATACTCCCTACGTCCATCCGGTAAAGTAAATAATAAGTTTCATTCGGTACGCGAGGCCTCGAGCTCATTCGGTGATTGAATATAAAGATCGTTCGGCAGGATAGATCCTCACCTGGTTCGGCAAAGATTTTGATCCGGCTAAACACGTATGATTCGGCACAACTAGGTGATTCGGCACTTATAAGGGTTCGGCTGTCTCAAATGGTAGTGGATGAACGAAGGCCTGAAGCCCATATTTATAGGCGAAACCTATCGACCGGACCAACCGATTCGGCACACCCAGGACCAAACGACTGTAGGAAAACAAAGCACGCCATGTGCATACACATGCCCTACTTTGGGGGGCAAGTGTTATGTGCATTTCCACCACCGAACCAGCAATCACAGGGACACCACCGAACCAATGCTTACCCCCTACATGCCGAACCAGATGCCTCTCCCCCTACATACCGAACCAGCTCCTCTACCATCCCCTATTGAACCAAACCTTGCTCTACTACATGCCGGACCAACCGCATCTCCATGCGCACCGATCCAACTCCACCATGTCCCACCGGTCCAACGGCTACCGGACCAACAAACATGCCAAACCATCCCTCACCCATCCATCATCGCACCGACCTACCTAACCTACCACCGAACCACCTTTTACCGGATCAAATTCCACCGAATCCTACCGGGCCAAACGTCATCCACTCTCCACCGAACCAAAGCCTACCGAATCGACGCTGCAAGGCCAGATTGCATCAGCCCAAGCCCACCAGCAGCTATACACATCCAAGAACCTACCCCCGACCTCACTCTATAAATAGAGTGGCAGGGGCACAACAATGGCGGACAATTTTGAGAGCTCAAGCACGGAAGGAACTTTCAAACAACTTTCATATACTTGTATGCAAAGCTTTGTACTTGTAATCTGAAAGAAAAAGGAGAATAACATATAAAGTGGACGTAGGCACGTTCTGGCCGAACCACTATAAATCTGTGTGTCTTTTACAGTTTAGTCCATCTATTTCGTATATTTGCATAAATCACCCAAACTATCCAGATCAACATATAATCAACTAAATCATATGACTAGGAGGTGTTTGCCCAATTTTTGTGAAAACACTACCTGAGTCATTTTCTTCCTGACCCGAAGTAGATACAGCATTTTTGCCTCTGAAACTCGAAGCGTGATTCGAAGTGGCTGCAGATCCGAATTTTTTTTTTTGAAATTGAAATTAATTTTTGGAATTTGGGAATTAGGTTTTTTTTTTGCCATGGAATGAAGAGTTGAGAAGGAGATGTACGTATAGACAAATGAAAATAAGGAGTGGCTAGGGTTTATAACAGGTTATATATAGACAAGGCTGAAAACTAATAGATGGATCGGATTGGTATACGCGTTGAACGTTAAATGCCCCAAAAAATCTGTTTCTACTCCGGAACAAAATTGGATCAACCCATATATCAAAATAGATGTATTAAAATATTTTAAATGTAATGGAATAGGTTTCACGTCCAAATTCCATCGTATGCGGAAGTTATGCTGAAAACAATATTTTCCAAATTGATTTCAATTGCATAAATTTCAAGACGTTTGGAGTCTGTACGATCAAACGACAAGTCCGATCGCTACGAAACTTGAAACACTATTATAATTCGCCATTACGGATCCGATGAAACTTGTTTCGTCGAAATCCGAGTCAGTGGTAAAATGGCTATTTTTCCATTAATTGAATAAATTTAAAATAAATAAATTAAATCAAATTTTGCGTTAAAATTCTGAAATTTGAAATCTTTATCACTTTATAATTCTCAAACATTTACAATGATTTAACAATTTTTAACGTAAATATATTAAAGATTAATCAATATAAATCATCAATTTCATAAAATTCAAATAAATAAACAAATCTTGATTTACAATCTTTTCATTTACCAATAGTCATATTATAAATGAAATTTACATTACCTTCCATTATTAATTATCATCAGTTTAGATCTTAACATTTGTTCCATAAATTTTATTTGCCCTGAATTAGTTACTGCATTTACCTAATTCCAATTTCGTAAGCACATTCAATCCATTAACTGGGTATTGCATTGACATTTACTTATTAGCTTATTTCAACACTATTATCATTAATTGCAAATGGATTACCAAATTTAGCCACTACCCAAAATAACTAACGTAAATTAATCTCCATTAATTCCACTGATTTAACTTTCATTCAATTAATTAATGATTCCCTCAGTTAGCAATAACGTAACGTTTTCTTTATTTGTATTGCAAATATTTCAAAATTAAATTCCTAATTCTTAATATCCTCTAAATTACAACTTCAAAACATGGTATTAATCATCATTTACGTACCTCTAATTATTTTAATTTACATTAACATAATAAATAAATTACCTTTAATGAAATCTATCCCCCAATTTATTATATCCAATAAATTTTAACCTTACAACAATTTCAATTAATTATTTATATTTATTGTGATTGAATACCAAAATTTATTTAACACGTCAAATAAATGAACAATCTATATTCATTGTTACCTATTTTCTTTTAAATTCAATTATAAGTTTGTTACTTACCTACCAGGTTATAATAACACTAATTTTTTTATTCCAGTGCTATATATGATATATTTGCATCACATACTTGAATTTTTCAATTTCATCTTAATTCCAATTCACGGTAGTATAATTTCTTACTATGAACCCATTTATGATTTGCATACCAATTAATTAGATTCAACTAAATAGATTGATTCTATTCAACTCTTTTATTAAGTCTATATAAATCAATATACTATTTCATTGGTAAATGTTTATTTCATTTATTCCTTTATTACTTACAAATCTTATTTCATTCATGAATGCCATCATTTATCAATTATTACATAATTTCATCAATTTACATTCAGTTACAACTAAATTAATACACTGATTTCATTTGTAAATTAAATGCTTACAATTTATAAGCTTTCATTCCAAACAATATTTAAATTTGTACCGGACATTGATTTAATTCAATTTACTATTTAATATTATTAATTCATTAACTAAATTCACTACTTACCTTTGTTCTCCTATATGCAACTGATGCAGCCCAGGCCATGGTCGAAGAAGGACAAGCCACAAATTCGCAAGGGTTAGGTCGGTCATGACCTAAGGAGGAAGGATTAACCCGTCCATGACCTAACAAAGTTCGGGGGAAAGAACTACGACCTAACAAAGAAGATGAAAAGGAGTTACGAGTTAACGGGGGGCTTAAGTCGTTCGGGATTGATAAGTCGTACATGATCTAACGGTTGGATTTAGGTCGTCCACGACTTAACAAGAAGCAGGAAGAGATTCCAGTGACTGAAGTCCTTAAGTCGGAAGCGGGTTATGACCTAAATACGTTAACTCGTGAGTCGCCAAGTCATAAGTTGTGATGTTTGTATTTTCGTAAGTCGTCTATCCTTAAGTCGTGAGTAGTTAGGTCGCCTACGACCTAAGTGTTGTGATGAGTCTGTATTTCGTTAAGTCGTATCATTTTAATTCGTTAGGTCGCGAGGGTCTTGAGTCCTGTATGTACTGTGTTGAAGTTGTATTTATTTCTTTAAGCCGTATGTCGTGTTGTATATATTGAGCTGTGTTGTGTCGTTAAATGTTGTAACTGGTATGATGATAAGTCGTGTAAGTTGAGTCATTCATAGCTAAGTCGTTAGCGACTTAAGCTGAGTCGTGGGTCGTGTGTTTAAAGTCGTGTATGACTTAAGGAGCTGGTTGTAAAATGCTATAAATAGGGAGTGTGTTGTACATTTGAAGGAGTTGATTGTTGAATAAAATTTCGTTTTGATTGCAATGTGCTTTCATCTAAATTGGTAGTTGAGTGTGATCTCCTATCTTCACTTTCGGTTAATCGAGTGCGCTCGATTCAACGATTGTTGAAGCCAATTCACGGTATCAAGTGTGCTTGATCAACGTTTGAAGAATTGTAGATCTTCTTTCACGGTATCGTGCGCGATCAACGTGTCGAAGATAGCTAGAATTCGGTATCTTTGGGATCAACGAATTTGGGCATTTCAGTATCTTCAATCCACCGATTGCTACTTTCATCGATCTATATCGATTTGTTATTATCCGCTGCGTCAGTTTTAGTATTAGAGCTTAACTTAGCCAACATAGCTAAGACGAGTCTTGGAGCCAAGGAGTTTGAAGTTTGTTGTTCATCGTGTTCATCTTGAAGTTGCAACAAAAGGAGGACTTTCGATCCATTCCATTTTGGATCAAAGTGTGGAAGTTGTTTGAATTTGACCTGTGTTGAAGTGTTGAGGCCGAGCCAAGTTAAGTTGGAGCCGTGCTTGTTTGACTTGTGTTGAAGATTTTTGAAGTATTTGTTGATGTGTTTGTGTTGATTCAGTCATGCCACCAAGTAGAGCTAATCGTCATCAAAATGTGGAAGCGTTGTATAGAAGAGAAGAAGCCGAGCTGATGGAGCAACGCATTAATGAGTAATTTGATGAAGGCATTGGAAAGTTAGAGAAGTTGATGATTGATATGAATCAAACTCAAAGGAGGAGATCGCAAGTCTCGAACCATGGAGGAAATAGAGTTTCAGCATCGGTTACGGAAGCGAGAAGGGTATCACCGTAACCTTTTAGAGAGAGAAGAGAAACATCAATTTCATCGAGGAGAGATTACAATGACTATGGACATGAAGAGAGAAGAACTCCACGTGAGTTTGAAGATGAGCCATACCGAGATGAAGAGAGACACAGTAGAAGAGACATGCATGATCGAAGGGATGTTGATGGTCGAGATCGATATAGACATACATTTGATTTTAATGAAGAGGGTGATAGAGCTAGCATTCATTATCGAGATCGAGACCAGGTTCGAAACTCGTATCGGGATGTTGAGGATGACCGACGATGGGAGTCGGGTATGAAGATGGAAATTCCTGAATTTAAAGGTGGAATGGTAGCAGAAGAATTTTTGGATTGGTTGTCTAATGCTGAAGAGATCTTTGATTTCAAGGAGGTTCCCGAGAATCGAAAAGTGAAGTTGGTTGCTACTCGTTTGAGAGGTAGAGCTATGGCATGGTGGCAGCAGACTAAACATACAAGGGAGAGAATGGGAAAGTCAAAGATTGAATCATGGGAGAAGATGAAGAAGTTAATGAAGGCTACATTCTTGCCTTACAATTATCAATCACTTATGTACCAGAGGTTGCAAAATCTGAGGCAAGGGACAAAGACTGTTAGTGATTATGCTGATGAATTTTATCAACTGATTGCTCGAAATGACATTATGGAGACAGAGGAACAATTGACTGCTAGGTTTGTTGGAGGGTTGAGAATACAGATCCAGGATATGGTTAATATGTTCGATCCATGATCCGTGGCGGAAGCACACCAAAAGGCGTTGGCTTGGGAGAAGCAGGGAAGTCGTGGAGGTGGTGTGTTTACAAGTTCCAATATTCAGAACAAAGGTGTTAGTGGGAGTTCCAATGTTTCGAAAGCTATCAGTAAACCAGTTGTGAATGAAGTTGCGAAGGCGAAGGTCAACAACAGTTTCAAGTGTTACGATTGCCAGGAAGTGGGTCACAAGAGTAATGAATGTCCGAAGTCGAAGAAACGAACTATGATTGCTGAAGTTGAAGGTGAGGATGTTGGTGAAGATTATTCTAGTCCAGTTGAGGAGGATGAACATGATATTGCGTCAGGAGATGAAGGATGTAATCTTATGATGAGGAGGTCTTGTTTAATACCGAAGCAAGAAGAAGAAGCTAGTTGGTTGAGGAGTAACATCTTTCAGTCAACGTGCACTATTCTGGGGAAGGTTTGCAAATTTGTGATTGATGCAGGAAGTTATGACAATATTCTTTCTACTGAAGCTGTGAGAAAGTTGAAGCTGAAAACGGAGAAACATCCTAATCCTTACAAGTTAGCATGGCTGAGAAAAGGAGGAGAGGTGAGGGTGGACAGACGAGTTCGAGTTCCATTTTCTATTGGGAAGAAATATAAAGACGAGGTATGGTGTGATGTTGTGGAGATGGATGTTTGTCACTTGCTGTTGGGAAGACCATGGTAGTATGATCGAGCAGTACATCATGACGGTCGGACCAATAGCTACAGTTTTATGTTTGAAGGTGTTAAGATCATTTTGGTTCCAAAGAAGAGACAACAAAGAGAAAGAAAGTCAGAAGAGATTGAGGAGCTAAAGACTTTATTGACTTTGAAGGAATTTATTGAAGAAGTAGAGGAGAGTCCGGCGGTATTTTTATTGATTGGACATGAAGCCACTGAATCTGTAGAAGTTCCAGAGGAAGTGAAGCCGGTATTGGAAGAATTCAGTGATGTGTTTCCTGAGGAGTTACCAACGGAGTCACCACCGTTGGGGCATATTCAGCATCAGATTGATCTTGTGCCAGGAGCAGTATTACCACACAGGCCCCATTACCGAATGAGTCCAAAGGAACATGAGGAGTTGTGAAGGCAGGTGGAGGAGCTGTTAGAACAGGGGCACGTTCAGGAGAGCTTGAGTCCTTGTGCAGTGCCTGCTTTATTGGTGCCCAAGAAGGATGGTTCGCGTAGGATGTGTACGGATAGTCGGGCTCTGAACAAAATTACTGTGAGGTACAGATTTCCAATGCCAAGGTTTGATGATTTGATTGATCAGTTGAGTGGAGCTGTTGTGTTTTCCAATATTGACTTGAAGAGTGGATACCATCAGATTCGTATTAGACCGGGTGATGAGTGGAAGACTGCTTTTAAGACCAGGGAAGGTTAATACGAATGGTTGGTTATGCCGTTTGGTTTATCAAATGCACCGAGTACTTTTATGAGAGTGATGAACCAGATTTTCAGACCATTCATTGGGAAGTTCGTGGTTGTTTCATTTGATGATATTTTGATCTACAGTGGGAGTATGGAAAAGCATATCCAGCATTTGCATGAAGTACTGTTGATTCTACGATAGGAGAAATTTTATGCTGCAACAAAGAAGTGTGTGTTCATGACGCACAGTGTTTTTTTTCTGGGATACGTTCTATCGAAAGAAGGAATTCAAGTGGATGAAAGTAAAGTAGAAGCTGTCAGGAGTTGGCCACAGCCAAAGACAATTACTGAAGTGAGGAGTTTTCATGGGTTGGTTTCATTTTACAGAAGATTCATTCCACACTTCAGTAGTGTAATGGCACCAGTAACCGATTGCATGAAAGGAAAGAAGTTTGAGTGGTCAGAGGAAGCAGGGGTTGCTTTTGAGAAGATCAAAACACTATTGACGACAGCACCAATTCTAGTTTTACCGGATTTTCAATTGTTGTTTGAATTACATACTGATGCATCGAAGGTTGGGGTTGGTGGAGTTTTGTGTCAGATAGGAAGACCAGTTGCTTATTTCAGTGAGAAGTTGTCTGGAGCTAAGTTGAGATATAGCACTTATGATGTTGAGTTTTACGCAATTGTTCAAGCTGTGAAACAATGGATACATTATCTATTTCAAAAAGAGTTTGTTCTCTATATGGATCATGAAGCTTTGAAGCATTTGCAAGGGTAGGACAAAATTTCAGCTAGGCACGCTACATGGGTCGCGTATTTACAACAGTTTACTTTTGTTGTTAAGCACAAGTCAGGAGTGACGAATCGTGTAGCTGATGAATTGAGCAGGAGGAACCATTTGTTGACAACGATGAAGGTTGAAGTGATAGGATTTGAGATAATGCCAGAGTTGATTAAAGAAGATCCTGACTTTACGAAGTTTATTGAGAAAGTCAAGGATCGGAGTACTGATGAATTTGTGTTGATAGATGGATTCTTATTCAAAGGGAATCAATTATGCGTACCAGATTGCAGCTTGAGAATGAAAATTGTGAAAGAGTTGCATAAAGAAGGGCATCTGGGTAGAGATCGAACATTGCAGTTAATTTCTCAGTCTTATTATTGGCCGTCAATGAGAAGGGAAGTTGAAAGGTTTGTGCGTAGATGTCATGTTTGTCAGGTTTCGAAAGGGACAGCTACAAATGCGGGATTGTATATGCCATCACCTGTTCCTACAAAACCATGGGTAGACATTAGCATGGATTTCGTGTTGGGTTTGCCGAGAACTCAAAGGGGAAATGACTCTATATATGTTGTGGTAGATCATTTTTCGAAGATGGTACATTTTATTCCTTGTAAGAAGACGACGGATGCTGTTCATGTCGCTCAGTTATTTTTCAAGGAGATCTATCGACTTCATGGATTGCCAGAATCTATTGTTTCGGATAGAGATACTCGTTTTCTGAGTCAGTTTTGGCTAAGCTTGTGGAAGATGGTGGGAACAAAGTTGAACTTTAGTAGCGCTTACCATCCGCAAACAGATGGACAGACTGAGGTTGTGAACATATCGCTGGGAAATTTGTTGCGATGTCTTGTGAAGGACAATCTGAAGAGTTGGGACATGAAGTTATGCCAGGCAGAGTTTGCATATAATCATGCAGTGAATCGTAGTACGGGTTTCAGTCCATTTCAGATTGTATATTCAAATCTACCCAGGGGACCGTTGGATTTGGTGGTAGTACCACAACCGAAGGGGACGGTTAAACGAGCTGCTGATTTTGTTGATAGTTTGACGGAATGTCATAAAATCGTTCAGGAACGATTGGACAAGGCGAATGAGAAGTATAAAAGATCCGTAGACTTGAAACGAAGAAATGTTGAATTTAATGAAGGAGACCTAGTGTACGCTTTGTTAACAAAAGATAGTTTTCCAGTAGGTGCTTATAACAAGTTGAAAGCCAGAAAATTTGGTCCTGTAGAAATTGTACAACGGATCAATGAAAATGCTTACAGGTTGAAACTACCAGAGGATGTGTATACATCTGATGTGTTTAATGTTAAACATTTAGTACCTTATTATGGGAGTGAACAATCCGATGGGGAAGAATTTACAAATTCGAGGACGAATTTCTCCCGACCTGGGGAGGATGATGCAGCCCAGGCCAAGGTCGAAGAAGGACAAGCCACAAATTCGCAAGGGTTAGATCGGTCACGAACTAAGGAGGAAGGATTAACCCGTCCACGACTTAACAAAGTTCGGGGGAAAGAACTACGACCTAACAAAGAAGATGAAAAGGAGTTACGACTTAACGGGGGGCTTAAGTCGTTCAGGATTGATAAGTCGTACACGATCTAACGGTGGGATTTAGGTCGTCCGCGACTTAACAAGAAGCAGGAAGAGATTCCAGTGACTGAAGTCCTTAAGTCGGAAGTGGGTTACGACCTAAATACGTTAACTCGTGAGTCGCCAGGTCATAAGTTGTGATGTTTGTATTTTCGTAAGTCGTATATCCATAAGTCGTGAGTAGTTAGGTCGCATACGACCTAAGTGTTGTGATGAGTCTGTATTTCGTTAAGTCGTATCATTTTAAGTCGTTAGGTCGCGAGGGTCTTGAGTCGTGTATATACTGTGTTGAAGTTGTATTTTTTTTCTTTAAGCCGTATGTCGTGTTGTATATGTTGAGTTGTGTTGTGTCGTTATATGTTGTAACTGGTATGATGATAAGTCGTGTGAGTTGAGTCGTTCACAGCTAAGTCGTTAGCGACTTAAGCTGAGTCGTGGGTCATGTGTTTTAAGTCGTGTACGACTTAAGGAGCCGGTTGTAAAATGCTATAAGTAGGGAGTGTGTTGTACATTTGAAGGAGTTAATTGTTGAATAAAATTTCGTTTTGATTGCTGTGTGCTTTCATCTAAATTGGTAGTTGAGTGTGATCTTCTATCTCCACTTTCGGTTAATCGAGTGCGCTCGATTCAACGATTGTTGAAGCCAATTCACGGTATCAAGTGCGCTTGATCAACGTTTGAAGAATTGTAGATCTTCTTTCACGGTATCGTGCGCGATCAACGTGTCGAAGATAGCTAGAATTTGGTATCTTTGTGATCAACGAATTTAGGCATTTCAGTATCTTCAATCCACCGATTGCTACTTTCATCGATCTATATCGATTTGTTATTATCCACTGCGTCAGCAACTCTTAGCCTAGTATAACAATTTACACCACTTCAATTTATTCGTCATTTTGTTTCAACTGTAAATACTTAGCCTTATATTCCCATGGTTTCATTTCATTCTCAGCATTTGCTTCATTATTAATTATAAAATCTTTATTTCTTCTTAATTAAATTTACGTAAATCTTACTGAAATGACAAATTTAATTAATGAAAATTACGGGTCGTTACAGAACTTCTCACTCAATCGAATTGCGTTTCGATTTAAATTTTAAACAGTTAGATTTAGAATTGCTTGATTGTGCTGATTTGTATGCTTGGATGATAAATTATTACCTATTATTTATTGTTTTGGCTCAAATAAATGTGTTTAAGAGAATGTTTTCCTTATAGGATAAAATATATACTTATTTATGATTTAAGTATGCTGAATATTTTCCAAATGTTGAAAATAAATAGATTTGTGAATTACTTATTATTAAATAAGTATGGAAATGTTTTTCCAACATGAAGTGAAATGTTTTGAGATTATATCTTTTGAAGATAAATTGAAAAGTGATTTGAAATTTGTTTTCAAATGGTTGAAGTGTGGGAAAAAAAAATATCTTGTAAAGATATTTTTGGAATATAAATAATTTAGGAAATTATTTGGAATCTGGTGATGTTGTGCATATCTATTGATAGTTAAATAACAGACTATCAATATTTACCTTTAAATGGGTATTTGTTGTGATTTGCTTGAAATTGAATGCTACACTTATTTTTTTTGAATTAAGCGCTCGTTATTCGGTTTAGCCGGGAGAGGACCTTTGGGTCAAAAATCCCATTCCGAATAGTGATACGTCGTAATGGTTAGCATTTGAAGACCGGTGTTGAAGACCGGATAATTACGAAAATGGAAGGATTATCGTCGAATGTCTCTGCATCGGCTGATCTCCGATATAGAGATTTCATCACCCTTTGTGATGGGAAGTCCGGACATGATTAGTGAATATTCGGATTGCAAGGGCTTCTTTGGAAGTGCCTTCGGTTCCGTTCGATCCTGGAACGGACTTGTATGAATGTGTGTCTGACATTACAATTTGAGATGAAAAGCCGGTTTCTGTCAAATACGTTTCTGTTGGTGGCGGAGAATTTATTCTCTTAGCTTAACACCTTCTCTGAGACGTACGAGCTCAGAGGTTATGTACTTGATGGTTACTAGTGATATATTCCCAATTTGGTAACGTGGCATGCTGAGTGCTGTTGAGCATTTGTTGATCAAAGAACAACTTTTGTATAAAGCGTAGCTTTGTGGACGAGACTTCGTCGGACCTCACACCCCGGTAATGGTCAAAACAGGAAAGATGCGACAAGATTATTAGGGGTAGAGCCCCCTTAGTGTATGTCATTCCTTTTGGATAGAGGTGGTATCATTGTATGGAGCCCAGATACTAAACCTATGTTGTTGCTGCAAACTTATTATTTTGTGGTTGTTGGTGAATCCCGGTATATGGATCGGTTACGATCGGGGGATGACATACTCCTGTCTGTAGTTACCCAGCTAGGGGTAGCCCGGCCTTGTGTTGGCAGAGATCCGGTTAGGTTCTCGGGGCGTCCTTCCAGAGGTGTACTCATGTGGCAATGGGAAGTTCCTCGGCCTGACCATTTGTTGGAAATCCAAAGAAACAATACGATCCGTGTACGGTTTTAGTTGTAGAACCTGCCATCTAATATGGTAGCTATAGTAGGCATACTATAACGGTACCTATGCTGGCTAAGATTTATATTTTACTTCCGAAATGGTTTTCCACACTTTGCACTTATAATAATAATAATAAAAAATCTCTGCGTAGTAAGCATCTTTGACTATCATAAGGAGAAATCTCCTCCATGTTCTGCGTTTGCATTGTGTGTGTGGCGGGAGGCCTTATGATAGTTACATTTTCTAAAAGCATTGCGAATTGACTTTAAAAATATTTCTTTGTTTGTTTTTAAAGAATAACTGTTTTAAGTTCTCACACCAGTCCCATGACTGACTTGGAGTTTATTGTTTCTGAACTCTGGGTGCCCAACAATTTCCACACGGGCAGTCTAGAGTCAGGTTATCAGGATATTCTGGAATTCAGGAGTTGCTGTAGGGATCTGGAGGCAAGCTGGATGGCATGGTGTATAAACTAGTATATAGTATTTCTTTTCCGCTGTTTGTTGTTGTAAACTCTGATAATGTAATCTAATGTGATGTAATGTAATAACAGATATGATTTTTTGTTTTAAAGATTGTTCATTTATCTATTATATTTGTTCCGCTGCGATTGTGAGATTCTATTTTTGTTTCTGTTTTCTTCTTCTATATTCCTTCTTCTACCTCTTCTTCTTAAACCCTCAGGGTTCGGTTTTCCGGCCTTCGATTGCTCGGCAGTTGATACGGTGGACGTCTTAATGTCGATTTTTGAGCGTCGAAGAATCGCGTTCTTTACGTTATAATAATGTTTGGTTGTTAAAAAGACCGAGATCGGAAGTTGTCATACTCTCTACCAACTCAGAAAACCACTTTAACAACCGTGTACGCGGTGGAGATTCCAGAAAGAAGTAGGATGGCGGCGGCATTTCCTTTGAGCTAAATATGTGGTCGTGCAAGTGCACGGTTTTTTTTGCTCGAAATTGATTGTTCGAGATTTGCAAATTTTAAAGTTAAACAAAATTCAAGTTTTAAATTAATTTTCTAATAAAAACTATTTCTTTTAAATAATAATGGTTTATTAAAAATGATTGGTTAAGTAAAAGTTGTGAATTCATTTTAACTTAGATTAAGTTAAATCTTAAGTTTATTAAAAATTAATAATATAATTAAGTAGTAATTGAGAAGATAAACTGTTTTTATTATTATAAAACTTAAAGTCTTAAGTTAATAGATTAATGATAATTAAATCCCAAATTTATTAAATAATATTTTAATGACAAGTAAGTAGGTAATTAAGATTTTGGTTAATTATAGATTAAATAAATTGATAAAGAGAGATTAATTAATGGTTAAGAATAAGTTAATTAATGATTAAGATTTGTAAATTAATTAGAGATTAATTAATTTGCGACTAGATATTAATTAATGTAAGTAATTGAAGAGTCATTACTTAAATGATAATTGTAACGACCCAGAATTTATGTCATTTGAAATTCAAATATTTAATTGATTTTAAATATCAACAAGTAAAACTTGTAAGTCGAATAATTTATTTTTCGAATATTTAGATTTAATTGGATAATTAAATCGGTAATTTAATATTTGAAATTGTGTGAAAAATTGGAAATTGGGCTTAATGTGATTAGAAATGATTTATAAAGTTATATTAAATCATATTGGAGTTAGAACAATGTTTGTGAACTTTTAAAATTGAATTAAAAGTTAATTGTGAAAATTGAATATTTTAATATTTAATCGACTAGTGAAAATAGCCATTTTTCAAACAGTCTTGGATTTCAACGAAAATAGTTTCATCGGATTCGTAATGTTATATTATTATATGGTTTCAAATTTCGTGTCAGTCGTATTTACCATTTGTCCCGGGCTAGCCGAAACGCATAGAAATTTGTTTAAATCGATTTAATTTAAATTTGAACGTTTATTTCCATAACTCGCACATATGATCGAATTAGCCTCCGAAACCAATATTCCATTGCGTCCGGAACGCGGGTTAAATCCTAGAAACGCCGGTCACCCCGCGAGATTTGGAGTTCGAAAAATTGGAGATGAATAGTGTTCGTGGTTTTTCTATAAAAGGACCTTAACACCATTCTCTTTCACAAAACCCCAGTTATTTTCATCAGCCGCCACCCCTTATTTTTAATAGCCGAAATTCAACTTCGTTCTTCCTCAACTTTCTTCAAATCCACAAAGCAATTCAAGAAACTTCCGACATGAAAGATGTAGAGCACTCCAAGATCTTAATATCCAACAGCTATGATCGTTTATAGTCGAGCGAATCATCGGCGATTCGCATGAGAAGTCGCGACGTTCGCATAGGTTTTCCCATGGAAATAGGCGACCGAGTTGGACCAAGTTGCGGCCGAAGGTGTGTTGGGTGATGGGCTTCAAAGAGGCAAGGTTCGATCGTCTTCAAAATGCAGGTGGTGGTTGCAAAAATTAGGGTTTGGACGGCTATAGTGGGTTGTTGCATGCGACATCTCCTGCAAACGAGCGTAGGGAGGAAGAAGGGGGCCGAACGGCCTGGATTCCATCAAGCTTGTGCGTGCGGCTGTGATATGTTGGGGTTATAAAAAAAAATAGATATTACTTTGTATATTAATTTGTATAATATTTAAAACACTGTTACTTGTTCATACGAGGTCGGAATTTGACGATTCAAATTGTGTTGCAATCGTTTTGTCGAGCACTATGCAATGGAGCTGGTTTGGAGTCATTTGGAGCTAGTGAAAATTTCGGGTAAAGTTAAACGCACGTTTAATTTTATTCGAAATAAAACGCCAAAACTGTTATCAGAAACTCAAGGTGAGAACTTCTCACTCAATCGAATTGTTTCGATTTAAATTTTAAATAGTTAGATTTAAAATTGCTTGATTGTGTGATTGGATAATAATTATTATCTATTGTATTGAAATAGACCCTATACGCCATATATTAAGCGGATGTTATTTATTAAAAACATATACCGCGATAATTACAACTTGTATGGAATTGGTATTATATATGTACTTGGAGTTGATTTCCCGCATTATATAGTGGATGAGACCATATTGCGCCGCATAATAGCGGATAGTATTTTATAAATCCCATATACCGTGATATTCCGTCTCGAAGCGGAATTGGTATTGTGCTAACATCTTTGGATGCAGGGAAACAGGTTGGAGGGATCCAACTGGAGTCCTCAAATGATTGAATTCATATGATGGACCTTTGGGTCAAATACCAGTACTAGACCTTCGGGTCATATGATGGACCTTTGAGTCATTTGTTGGGCGCCAAAATTATGATGACAGTACTTTGTAGGCTTCGGCCATATGTTGATGCACGTGCGGCGTAGTTTAGACTCGCCATATGACAGGATCGATCCACTTTTATGTTGATTTTTCTAGTTATCTATTATTGATTTCTAGATTTTTTGAATTGCTATTTTGAATTCAATTGTGAATTTGAAAGTTGATTTTGATGGAGTTTGATATGATTTCTTCATTTAACTATGTTGATTTCTTATGTTGAATAGTCTCATTCGAGATTATTATTATTTTGATTGATGTTGTATATGATGCACTCACTTCTAAGAATAAATTAGACTGATCCGTTTATTATTTTCTTCTAAATAATACTCGGGCCAGACCGAGTTATTTCAAGGTAATATCTATCTCTGATTCAGTTGCAGCTTCAGCTTTTGGGATATCACATCATCTTTTGTCTAGCCTTCGGGGAGTTCATTTGGTTTATTGATTCTCGTCTTATATATGTTGGTATCCATGTATAGATGTATTTTGTTCATGTGAACTATCGATTGTTGTAGCATGTATTCCAGACTTGTCTTCCTTTATGTATCTGATATTTCTGTTCTGATGTGACTTTACATATCTATGTTATTGTTATTATGAGTGTTCTGGATTTTTCTTTAGCCACTGTAGTTTTGTTTTAGATTTGGATTGAATTTATATCTTTGGGAGTAATTTTCACAACTCCTATCGATGTAATCAATACTCGTCTAAGGCATAACATACAGATGGTCGCTTCTAACAAACCTTATTCTTCGCAATAGCAGACGTTATTACTTTATAATAACCTTTGTTATTGTGAGCATAGAGGTGGGGCATCACATGTCATTTCTTTCAAACTAGTATATACTTTCAAAACCAAAATATCATGCTCCTTTCAAAACCATATCATAATAGTATCATTTCCATTTCAAAACTAATTCAATAATATATCATTTAAATAAAACCTAAATTTCCAAATCATTGAATATTTCCTTCAATTTATTAAAGTAGAAATATTCCTTTAAATTATCATAGCATTCAGAAATGTTACCTTAAGGAATCAAAGCATTTTTGGAGTGTAATACTTTCCACTTTAACATTTTTATATAATCAAAGTATTTATATGCTTACAAATTTAACATGGTCATGTTATTATAGCCTTATAGTTAAATAAACTTTGTTACTGTAATATCCAATTTAAAGCTGAAATTCTTATGTTAAGTTAAAAGTAACTTATTAACTTACATTATTATTACAATAAAGAAACTTTATTATTTTAATCATTTAAAGTATGCCATTTACATAAATTAAAACTTGCATATCAAATGTACATTATCAACTTATATTTTATTATTACATTAAGTAACATTTATCATTTTAGTCAATTTAAAATACACCATTACATTAATTAAAACTTATATGTCAAATGTACATTTTAACTTACATTTATTACAATAAAGGGTATTTATCATTTTAATCAATATTATACTAATTAATATACTTACATATCAAATGTACGTTTTAATTTACATTTTTATTACAATAAAGCGTTTATTATTTTGAATCAATATTACACTAATTAAAACTTACATTAGCAAATGTACGTTTAGTTTACATTTTTATTTCACTAAAGAGCATTTATTATTTTAAATCAATATTACACTAATTAAAACTTACATTATCAAATGTACGTTTTAATTTACATTTTTATTTCAATAAAGAGCATTTATTATTTTAAATCGATATACACTAATTAAAACTTACATTATCAAATGTACGTTTTAATTTACATTTTAATTTCAGTAAAGAGCGTTTATTATTTAACCAATATTACATTAATTAAAACTTACATGTTTCTCACATTTATTAAAACTTTAACTGTTTCTTCCATTAATTAGAACTTTAGGCATTTCTTTCATTAATTAAAACTTTACATGTTTCTTTCATTAATTAAAAGTTTACATGTTTCTTCAATTTAAATTACCTTATTTTTTTAACTTAAAATCTCCATTTGGAAACCAATTTCCAATCATCAGTTACGTCATATATAAATTGCATTTTATAATGATACATTACCTTATACAACTTAACTTATAGAAAATCACTGTAAACCTATTTATATAAACATATCCGCTTCATGGAAAAAAATTCATTCCAAGTACTAGGCTAGATTTTGAATTCCACATCAAATAAAATTTCATCATTAAGTTATTTATTATATTCCAAATCTTTAAATTACAAATTTATAACCAATAAAGATTTTTTCATTACAATTGAAAACCAAAATCAACTTATAAAATTTTAACTTATAGAAAACCAATATCTCTTTATATTCTAAATCTTTAAATCAACTTTTTATTTAAATTTCCATTTGTTTATAAACTCAAAATAATTAATAATTTTAGAAAACTATTATAAAATTTTATCCATGGGTCTGTGTAAAATTTTCTAACCTAGATCAAGTGATACAGATATGTATCATTTCAATCCGTAGTTTAAAAAGAAAAATCCAGGTTTTATCATTTCAAACCCGCAATCCCAAGTAAAATAAATGCAACAAAAATTATTTGGGCTTATCATTTCAGCCCATAGTGATAGGGAACTTGCAGTGTGAGATACAGTATATAAAATGAATAGTATATCATATAAATACATGTTAGATGATGCAACAAATATATAAACAACATTTAACATTATATAACATATCACAGGCATGTATGAATGACATATCATATTATACAGATGCACTTATCATTATTCCACAATAATATATGTACATATGTCTAGAGTGATAAAACTCACCTTTTAAAAGCTAGAATCAAATTCACAATACACAATTGAAACTCCACGAAGCACGAAAAGGCACGATCAAACTTTTGAGTAGACGGAGAGTCAAGATCCATATCTTGTATATAACAAATACACAAACCATAAGAATAAGATTCGACACAACAAAAGATGGATTAAACTATGCAATTACGAATCAAAGAACATAACCTTGCTTTCAACCACCAAGTGGGCTTGGCCATGGTCTAATAGTGAGAAGGAGGCGATGTTGTGTGGTGGAGGTCGATCTATGCAAGGTGAAAACAAAAAAGAAAAAGAAAAAAAAGAAAGTGGAAAAAGAAGAGAGAAGGAAGCCATAACTTTCTGTGATTTTTTTTCTTTCATGCAGATGCTAATGAGATGAAAAGTTTTTCACATGAATAAGAAAAGAAAGCGGCTAGGTTTTGTGGGAAAAAGAACGGTTAGAGATGTAGGGTCTAGAAAATGAAAGGCTAGCAAATTAAAAGGCACGATTTAAGGAGAAGGAATCATGTATATTTTTTGTTTGCACGCAAATGACAAATGAAGTGAATGGAAAGTTTCTCACAGCTTAAAGAAAATAAAATGCATTGCTAGATGGTAATTAAGGAGGTAGGAAATAAAAAGGCAAGAAATAAAGAGGCTAGTGAATGAATGAGATTTACTTCCTATTAAATAAAAAGAAACAATTGAACAAAATGGGGTGAGTTACTTACTTTTTCACGTGAATTGATAGGGTATGAATGGCTAAAGTTTTAGGTAGGCATGACTAGAAATTAATTAAGGAGGTAGGAAATAAAAGATAGGCAAATAAAGAGGCAGGAAATAAAACAAATGTAACGTATGCCAATTAAAACAAAGTAACATACACCTAATTAATTTGTTTCCTTGCCATTAAAATAGATAAATCAATCAAAAATCAAATAAATAAAATCTAAGTTTATACAATTAAATAAAAATAAAAATAAAAATTAAAGAACAAACATAGGGAAATAAAATGAGATATGTTTGAGGAGTTTTTTACGTGAATGATAAAAGGAAAAACACAGCTATATAAGAAAAAAACGGCTAAGGAGGGAAACGGAAAGACATAAGTAAATGAGGAAGAAACGTATAATATATTTTATTTTTAAATGCAAATGAAAAAAATGAGAGATGGGAAATAATTTTTTGTATGTGAATTTTCAACATGACATGCAAGGCTATGAGTAGAGTAATTCATGGCTAGGAATGAGGAGGAAACGGCTAGAAAATAATAAAGGCCATGCAAATGAAAAAGGCAAGAGTTTTAAACAATGAAACGTATGTCTCTTAAATTTCTCCAAGCCATTTATTTGCATACATTTCTTTCTAGAAATGAAATGTGAAGTAAATGTGTACGTGAATTATGAAGTGGAATGGATGGCAAGAAAAATTTGAACGGTTAAAGAGGAGTATATGATAGGTGAAATGACCCGACTTTCCACTACCGGAAAATCGCATCATCTTTTAAGAAAGAAAGGGATAGAAAAGAGAATAGAAAGAAGAGAAGAAAGAAACAACATCAGAATCTACACATCAGAACGAACAAATTATATTAATAACATAAATATTACATAGTTTACAACCATTATCATTGTATACAGATATGTAACATATATTAGACAGTTATGAACACCTGTCTAGTTATACAACTCAATACAACAACTCAGAGAACACAAAACGGAATACTAGATATATATTTATACGCAGAAGCCTCCTGCTCCATTTGCTCCTCCATAATTCATCAAAGCTAACCTGAATCCCTTGACTACTTATAAAAATTTGAGTACCCAAGAGTTTATGAAAAACAAAAATAAACTCCGGGTCAGACATGGGTCTGGTGTGAGTAACAAGTTAAAGTTGCTTAACTTTTAAAAACCTTTTGAAAAGAAAGGTATTACGTAAGACTTCCCACATATAAACATGGAAAAGTTTTTACCTTACGCTAACCAAAACATTTGATAGGAAATCCGATGATATTATAATAGTGTCTAGGGTTTTCAAATAAATAAGAAATAGCCGAAATTGTTACATTATTAAATTCCAGCTACTAGCCACAAAAGTGGGTAATACAATCAAAACCGTTGGCACTTATTGGATTTTGGATTCCATACAATGGCAGGGCCACTGGGGTACCGCCCGTCACAGTACGTGGCCTAGATCACCGTACCGAGGAGTACTCCAACTCCCCTGCAACACAAGGCCGGACCCATTCCTTACTGAATAGTTCCGAACAAGACAACCCCGACGGTTAGAGCTCACAACCGTCCACACAGCCGAAATAAAAAAGGACCTCTAGACAGGGGTAAATCTCGCTCTCCAGTGGGTGCGACCCACGAAGCCTTGCTGCACCTCCCCTGTTTTAGCCATTCCCGGTTGATGAGGCTTGAGGCTACGATTACCTTTATAGGACATATCATCTTAGAATGCTCATCGTCCGCCTGACGATGTTCTGAAAGCATTCAATCCATACAAGTTCGTTCCGGGTTCGAACGAAACCGAAGGCATTATCTCGTTGCACTTATTTTGAAATCACCTTCAGAGTCAACGACAATAACCCATGCACACCAAACACCCATCTCGAATCTATAAGTACTATTCCGTCAAACTCATTACGGAATCACCCACAGAGTTATATTGACGTATAGCCCTTACACCTCGAGTCTTCACTCGCTCCACATGGATTCACGACCTAACGTTATGTGGAATCGATGTGGTTTTCGGATATCCAAATATGGAAACCCGATCCCGGTCTTCGAAATCCAAAGCGTGTCTTTTAGGTCCAAGTTGTTTTAAGGTTTAAAACAATTTCATTACAGTATCTACATACACACAGATAGATAACTTATAAATCATAACTGATAATCAACATTATCACATAACAGGTAACCCACATCATCAATATCGAATAGATATTCCATATATCATCATCACAATAGATAACCTATGTTATCATCACAAAACAATCAAGACATTCATACCACACAATATCATTCATCTCATTACTGAGATCACAAAGCATCCAAGACAATCAATGACATCCATTCATACATAAGCAAAGATTTACTCATCACAATATAATTAATTTTAAAATGAATTAAATTAACTATCTCTATTACTAATTAATTTAGAGTGAATTAAATTAATTACTTTATCTATAATTAATTTAAAATAAATTAAATTAATTACTTCACAAATATAAATCTTGCTTATCAATCATCTAATTGATTACAATCAGTTAATGATTCATAATTAATTATCTTAATTAATCACCTTTGATTAATTACCCTTAATTACATTCATGTAATTATACTTAATTAATTTCACAAATTAATTATCCTCAAACAAACAGTAATTAACCTTTAATTATTTCAATTAATTAATTAATCGTAATTAATTACATTTATCCTTAATTAATTACATTAATTAATTTCCTTAAATTAATTATTATTGATTAATTAATCTAAATTAATCAATTTTAATTACATCATTAATTAAAATAATTAATGATTCCCTTTTTAATTAATTACCTTAAGTAACTAATTAACTTAATTACCATATTAAACAAATTAATTATCCTTAATTAATCTCTTAATTAATCCCTTGATTAATTAATAAGTAATTTAAACCAAATTACTTTACACTTAAACATCTCCACTTAATTACAACCATGTAATTATTAATTAATTACTTAACTAAGTAAATACCCAAATCATTAATTACATAAAGTAATTATTTATAAAACCCAAATGTTTAAAATTAATTAAACTTAATTAATTAAATTAAACAATCCCATTAAACTAAATTAATTACATTAAGTAACTAATTCTTAATTACTTTTTTAAGTAATTATACTCAAACCATTTACAATTGATTATTAATAAATTAATTAATCTAATTAATTATAAAAATTAACCATATTAATTAATTGTTAAATAATCTTGGTTAATGGCCTTCATTAACCGTCCTCTAATTATTTTATAAAGTAATTAACTTAAATTTATTTCAATTTAAATTATCTTTAATCATTCATTAATTAAAGTTAATTATTAAATTAACTAAACTTGATTAAAGCTTAATTACTTTAATTATTAATTCTTTAATCATTAATTAAAAAATCTATTAATGATCTTAATTATCAATTAATTAACCCTTAATCAATTATTTATTTATCCCTAATCAATTAAGTAATTAAATTAATTAATTACTCCTTACTTACCTTATTAATTAAATAAGTTTCCAAACCATTTATCTTAATTAATTTAAGATAAAACATTTCTAAATTATGTTTAAAAACAAATTTTATTTAAAACAAAGTACTTTTGAACTTACTTATAAATTTCATTTCAAATACAAGATTTAAAACGAATAAATTTAAACTTAAATCAAAGTCTAAACAATTTTAAAACTTTTAAAATTTGCAAGACAAACAGTGTTTGTCTTAGAAATGAATTTTAAATCTAAATTCATTTTAAAATTCAATAACTTCGATTTGTATTTAGTTTAAATCTTTCAAATTTAAACCTTCCTTTAATTTCAAAAACTGAAATTCATTTTTAAAATTCTAGATTTTAAATTAAATTTCAAATCCTGCTCATATTTTTAAAAACTTCATGTTTATAAATTTAAAACTACTCAACCACTTTTAAAAGAAGCTAACAATTCAAGTTTAAACTTTATTACCTTTAATTTTATTTGTTTATTTAAAACTGAGATTTTGAATTTAAACCTAGATTCTAAAATTTGAACTTAAATTTAAAACCAGGTTTAAAATTTTCTTAACATTCAAAAGTTTCAGATTTTACAAATTTCAAAACTCAGATGCTACAGGTTTTATCAAACCCGTAAATAGTGAAATACCCGAGAGCACTCAAATTTACTTCGAGTTGAAACCCATTTTCCCCGAGCCTATTGCTTAACAACTTCGAGTCAAACAACTATTTACCCGAGAACCTTCTCTGCTAAACCAAACATCATCAAACACTTCCTTCACCGTGCAAATTTCTTCACCGTGCATATGCACGGTGACTCCGGTCTTCATTGATCGCTAGTGTTGATCGCAACACACTAGAAACGAACCTAGCAACCCACCACAACCATCAATTTGAGCTACCATCACCAGAAATCGAAGATGAAACCCAATATCAAAACCTGGAAATAAATTCAAGTCCCCCTTCAAAACCTGTCAACGGCCAATCCTTGCCGCACCGACCACTTGAGGTCCACCCACTCCGGTCTCGAACCCATATACACACCAACTTCCCATTCCCAAAACACCAAAGCACTCGGTCAAACCATTTTCCTGAAATGCCCAATTCCTTCATACCTTATTAAAATTAGGGTTTAAAAATGAAATCCCAAAACTTCAACTACCCCTATGGATTTCAGCATCAACAAATAATTTTCCGGCATCTCCTCACACTCCTCCCTCACATGAAAGAACCCGGTGCCTTCTAGTTACATAGATCACCAGAAAACCATATAATTTCCTTTCCAGTTCAAAAACCAATTGCAGCATGGCTACTTTACTAAAAATTCAAATTCTAGTATTAAAAATCATATTTCATTTTGTGTTTTAAATTTATAGTACTGGATCTACAAATCATACAGTATAAATTTTAGTTCATATTAGCATGCATTGGTGTTTTGATATGTTCCCAGAGACATCAGATTTGAATTTGGCTTGCATAAATTTTTAACAGAAATCTAAGTTAAACCAACATAAATTTTAAACAAAATCAGTTTCTAACAGCAGCTAATTTAAAAGATAAGGGATTTAAATAAATAAAAAAGAAAGTGGAAACTGAAATCAAGCAGAGCACACCATTCAAATACACAACATGCTACACATAAGAATTTTCCTCAGACATTTTCTAATAAATTCATGTAGTACTCAGCATTCAAACATGCAACAAATTTTTAAAACTTTAAATTTTAAAATAAAAAAGTTACTCACTTTTGATGAATGCAGACCCTCTGTTTTTTTTTTCCTATGAATTTGCAGAAAATAGGATATGCAGGCTTGACCTCTGTTGAAATCTGAGTTTTGAATTGATATGCAGTTTGCTAACTCCCCAAATACATGCAGATGCTTCCATTTCCAGGTTTAAACAGAATGCAAGAAAAATGCAGGCCCTTTGATTTGAATTTCGTAGATTGATTTTTGAAATGTGAGGAAGTGCAGATTTGATGTTTGAGTAATATGCAGACTGTTGGATTTGAGGATGTTTAGATTTGATTTTTAATGAGTTTGTGTATGCAGATTTTTGAAGGGAGTTACTGATTTAGATATGAAGAATTTTTAAAAGGTGGTTTGAAGTTTTCTCTTGATTAAGGAAGAATGAAAATGCAATACTAAACTAAATGTATTTTCAGATTTACTAAAATAAAAGAAAAACTAAAATTTTACACTTGTTAGATTGTTTATTAGTTTTTGAACACTTGTTAATTTGTTATGCTCATTTTTATACACATGTTACATGAATACAACACTTGTTTCTCTTTTAAAAAGTAATTAGTATTTAAATTATCAAAGTAATGCATGAATTTATAAATGAAAACAACCCATGTTTCAAAACTTACACTCATAAAAATTAAAACAATTTAAAATTTAAACCATTGAATTTAAATTCAAACTAAATTCAAGAATAAATTATTTTCAAATCAAGTTATAAATGTAAATTCAATTTGAAATAAAAATTATAAATCTTATTCAAAATTTATTTATAAAGACAATACAATATTGTTTTTATAAATCTCTTATTATTAAATTGAAATCATTACAAAATAAATTATTAAATTACTTATTTTATCAAGCTATATTTTAAAAGAAAACAAAACAACTTTTTTTGTTAATTCATTTATATTTTAAAACTTAAGCCACAAATCATTTTAAAAGAAATTATATTTTTATAAACAAAATATCCATTTTATTAAGCCATAAAACCATTTTGTTAAATTATTCTAAATTTAAAACTAAATCCAATTTAATTTAAAACATTTAATATTTTTCTTATCAATTTAAAAATCATATATTTATTTATGAAATAATCTTTGAAAATTCAATACTAATTTGAAACAAAATTTCCAAATTAAAATGTCTATATTAGAATTTTTAAAACATGATTCATAATTAAATTTAAACCAAAATCATTTATTCAACTTTGAAAAGCTTAAATATTAAATAAAACAAATTTTCCTAAATTACTACAAATAATAAAACTAGAAAATATGTTTTATTTATTAAAATTAAAACAATACCGACCTATTTAAAATATAAACTATATATTTATATTGTAGATAGAAATCAATTTATATTATTTTAAAAGATAAAATAATCAATTTAAATATTTATTGAAGAAGATTATTAAATTTATCTTAATAATTATTAACAAAATATCAATATCAATTTAATTTTAACTACAGATTATTAAATTGATATTGTTAAAAATTCCGGGATGTTACAATATTTCCCTCTTAAAAGAATTTCGTCCTCGAATTTTAAAACAAAGGTAATTTAATAATCTTATTAGATTTTAAATTTAAACACAAGCATATATCAAACATATGCTAACAACCAAAAACAACCAATCAAACAAATCTAATTATCCAGACAAATTCTGGATAAAATTCCTTTGAGTTTTCCCAAGTGTATATATATACACACCGGGATACTCGCTCTAGAGAATCCAAACAAACAATACTATGAAGCTACAAAGCTCCTATACAACTATATCTATAACACTAGACAAGATATCAGACTACAAACGAGTCTGACTATACAACCAAAATTCCAGAACTGCTTGTTCCACAACCAGAGATAGATTCTACACGTACTCCCTCAGAGATACGTGAAACTCATCGAATCCCGGTAATCCAAACTGGCAATCCAATCCTATAGATCAATCACTTACTCTCCTAGATACAGAAAAGATCCAAAACACTTCAGAGCTAGCTTCTCAAACTTACCAAACTTATAGCTCACTTACGATTGGAGAAAACTTATCCAAAATTAAATCTCCGACTTCAGAGTCCAAATTCCTCCGACTCTTATCCACAAAATCTCTTCGGAAAATCCTGGGTTGTCTTCAAACTTACTGATCAGCTCAACCTACGCTGATGCTTCTAGAAACAAACTAGACCAATCAACACAACAAAATGATTTCCTCAAGATCAACCAAAACTAAGAACTCAAACTCAACTCCTCAACATCAGAAGACAACAACTTCTTCTGTCCGAAAAAGTAAAGCAGATGCACTCCCAAACTACTTCCGCTGCTCAACTCTGATCCGAAGTATAAGAGAATGCTTGAAGAAGAACGCAAGCTCAATCAGGACAACACACCCCAGAGATATGGTTCAACAAATCCATAAGAATCATTCAGAAGTTTCTCTTAAACTCTGAGCTGCTACACCAATTCAATCTCCTGAAACAATTCTACTATTGGACTACCCGTACCATTCCTGGAATTCAGTTGATAAGAAAACTCAATCTTCAGACACGGACAAAACTCTGACTTCCTGAAGACATCCAGAAAACTCAGATAACCCAAGAGAACTCTCAAACAATCACAAGTCACTTTTGCGATCTACCCAAACCAAATCCAAAGAAAACTGTTCTTCCTTAACTAAACGGAACAACTTAAACTTAACTAGCCAAACCATCGAAGAAACGGGTCTACTCAACTGCTTCTGAACTCCATTCCAGAAAAACTGCTAAGCCAGAAGATCTCTTCCCAACACCGAGAATACTCCAAGCTACACTGCTTCCATAGATGCCAAAGTTTTCTAATCCAAAGCTCTCCGAGAAACTCCGACTTTAAAGCAAACGGAAACTCAAGCTGACCACAGCCACAACACTGAAGCAGACTCAATTCTTTAACTTGTTCCAAAGAAAACATCTTCGGGAACATCCATAGTCACTGCATCTCCTCACGCAGCTACTACTCCCTATGTTATCAAAATACCATTACTTGCTTCTGCCAACCAACAGATCCAAACACTCCTCATCCAACTTCAGAAATGAACTCCGAACCTTAACAGGTTTCCTTCAGAGATCAATGAAGTCCTTCATCACTACAAAACCCACTCGAGACAGTATTAGGTCTACAGTCCCAACTAATACTCTTCCAACCTCAAACATTCAAATTCCAACCAATGGTAGTCATGTTACACACACTACTACCCCATCTACCCCTATAACTTATATTGGAAATCCTGAACAGGTAACCCAACAAATAGGTAGAAATATATATATAGTTATATATAAAAATTACAAATACGCTCTCTCAAGAAAGACGCCACTACATAGCCTAGGTATTCACTCAACCTAATGCTCTGATACCAAGTGAAACGATCCGACTTTCCAATCCCGGAAAATCGCATCATCTTTTAAGAAAGAAAGGGATAGAAAAGAGAATAGAAAGAAGATAAGAAAGAAACAACATCAGAATCTACACAGCGGAACGAATAAATTATATTAATAACATAAATATTACATAGTTCACAACCATTATTAGAGTACACATATATGTAACATATACTAGACAGTTATAAACACCTGTCTAGTTATACAACTCAATACAACAACTCAGAGAACACACAGCGGAATACTAGATATATATCTATACGCAGAAGCCTCCTGCTCCATTTGCTCCTCCATAATTCATCAAAGCTAACCTGAATCCCTTGACTACTCATAAAAATTTGAGTACCCAAGAGTTTATGAAAAACAAAAATAAACTCCGGGTCAGACATGGGTCTGGTGTGAGTAACAAGTTAAAGTTTTCTTAACTTTTAAAAACCTTTTGAAAAGAAAGGTATTACGTATGACTTCCCACACATAAACATGGAAAAGTTTTTACATTACGCTAACCAAAACATTTGACAGGAAATCCGATGATATTATAATAGTGTCTATGGTTTTCAAATAAATAAGAAATAGCTGAAATTGTTACATTATTAAATTCCAGCTACTAGCTACAAAAGTGGGTAATACAATCAAAACCGTTGGCACTTATTGGATTTTGGATTCCATACAATGGCAGGGCTACTGGGGTACCGCCCGTCACAGTACGTGGCCTAGATCGCCGTACCGAGGAGTACTCCCACTCCCCTGCAACACAAGGCCGGACCCATTCCTTACTGAATTGTTTCGAACAAGACAACCCCAACGGTTGGAGCTCACAACGGTCCACACAGCCGAAATAAAAAGGGACATCTAGACAGGGGTAAATCTCGCTCTCCAGTGGGTGCGACCCACGAAGCCTTGCTGTACCTCCCCTGTTTTAGCCATTCCCGGTTGATGAGGCTTGAGGCTACGATTACCTTTATAGGACATATCATCTTAGAATGCTCATCGTCCGCCTGACGATGTTCTGAAAGCATTCAATCCATACAAGTTCGTTCCGGGTTCGAACGAAACCGAAGGCATTATCTCGTTGCACTCATATTGGAATCACCCATAGAGTCAACGACAATAACCCTTGCACTCTAAATACCCATCTCGAATCTATAAGTACTATTCCGTCAAACTCATTACGGAATCACCCACAGAGTTATATTGACGTATAGCCCTTACACCTCGAGTCTTCACTCGCTCCATATGGATTCAAGACTTAACGTTATTTGGAATCGATGTGGTTTTCGGATATCCAAATATGGAAACCCGATCCCGGTCTCATCGAAATCCAAAGCGTGTCTTTTAGGTCCAAGTTGTTTTAAGGTTTAAAACAATTTCATTACAGTATCTATATACACACAGATAGATAACTTATGAATCATAACTGATAATCAACATTATCACATAACAGGTAACCCACATCATCAATATCAAATAGATATTCCATATATCATCATCATAATAGATAACCTATGTTATCATCACAATACAATCAAGACATTCATACCGCACAATATCATTCATCTCATTACTGAGATCACAAAGCATCCAAGACAATCAATGACATCCATTCATACATAAGCAAAGATTTACTCATCACAATATAATTAATTTTAAAATGAATTAAATTAACTATCTCTATTACTAATTAATTTAAAGTGAATTAAATTAATTACTTTATCTATAATTAATTTAAAATAAATTAAATTAATTACTTCACAAATATAAATCTTGCTTATCAATCATCTAATTGATTACAATCAATTAATGATTCATCATTAATTATCTTATTAATCACCTTTGATTAATTACCCTTATTTACATTCATGTAATTATACTTAATTAATTTCACAAATTAATTATCCTCAAACAAACACTAATTAACCTTTAATTATTTTAATTAATTAATTAATCATAATTAATTACATTTATCCTTAATTAATTACATTAATTAATTTCCTTATATTACATATTATTGATTAATTAATCTAAATTAATCAATTTTAATTACATCATTAATTAAAATAATTAATGATTCCCTTTTTAATTAATTACCTTAAGTAATTAATTAACTTAATTACCATATTAAACAAATTAATTATCCTTAATTAATCTCTTAATTAATCCCTTGATTAATTAATAAGTAATTTAAACCAAATTACTTTACACTTAAACATCTCCACTTAATTACAGCCATGTAATTATTAATTAATTACTTAACTAAGTAAATACCCAAATAATTAATTACATAAAGTAATTATTTATAAAACCTAAATGTTTAAAATTAATTAAACTTAATTAATTAAATTAAACAATCCCATTAAACTAAATTAATTACATTAAGTAACTAATTCTTAATTACTTTATTAAGTAATTATACTCAAACCATTTACAATTGATTATTAATAAATTAATTATCTAATTAATTATAAAAATTAACCATATTAATTAATTGTTAAATAATCTTGGTTAACGACCTTCATTAACCATCCTCTAATTATTTTATAAAGTAATTAACTTAAATTTATTTCAATTTAAATTATCTTTAATCATTCATTAATTAAAGTTAATTATTAAATTAATTAACCTCGATTAAAGCTTAATTACTTCAATTAATAATTCTTTGATCATTATTTAAAAAATCTATTAATGATCTTAATTATCAATTAATTAACCCTTAATCAATTATTTATGTATCCCTAATCAATTAAGTAATTAAATTAATTAATTACTCCTTACTTACCTTATTAATTAAATAAATTTCCAAACCATTTATCTTAATTAATTTAAGATAAAACATTTCTAAATTATGTTTAAAAACAAATTTTATTTAAAACAAAGTACTTTTGAACTTACTTATAAATTTCATTTCAAATACAAGATTTAAAATGAATAAATTTAAACTTAAATCAAAGTCTAAACAATTTTAAAACTTTTAAAATTTGCAAGACAAACAGTGTTTGTCTTAGAAATGAATTTTAAATCTAAATTCATTTTAAAATTCAATAACTTCGATTTATATTTAGTTTAAATCTTTCAAATTTAAACCATCCTTTAATTTCAAAAACTGAAATTCATTTTTAAAATTCTAGATTTTGAATTAAATATCAAATCCTGCTCATATTTTTAAAAACTTCATTTTTATAAATTTAAAACTACTCAACCACTTTTAAAAGAAGCTAACAATTCAAGTTTAAACTTTATTACCTTTATTTTTATTTGTTTATTTAAAACTGAGATTTTGAATTTAAACCTAGATTCTAAAATTTAACTTAAATTTAAAACTAGGTTTAAAATTTTCTTAACATTCAAAAGTTTCGGATTTTACAAATTTTAAAACTCAGATGCTACAGGTTTTATCAAACCTGTAAATAGTGAAATACCCGAGAGCACTCAAATTTACTTCGAGTTAAAACCTATTTTCCCCGAGCCTATTGCTTAACAACTTCGAGTCAAACAACTATGTACCCGAGAACCTTCTCTGCTAAACCAAACATCATCAAACACTTCCTTCACCGTGCAAATTTCTTCACCGTGCATATGCACGGTGACTCCGGTCTTCATTGATTGCTAGTGTTGATCGCAACACACCAGAAACAAACCTAGCAACCCACCACAACCATCAATTCGGGCTACCATCACCAGAAATCGAAGATGAAACCCAATATCAAAACCTGGAAATAAAACCAAGTCCCCTTCAAAACCTGTCAACGGCCAATCCTTGCCGCACCGACCACCTGAGGTCCACCCACTCCGTCCTCGAACCCATCTACACACCAACTTCCCATTCCCAAAATACCAAGGCACTCGGTCAAACCATTTTCCTGAAATGCCCAATTCCTTCATACCTTATTAAAACTAAGGTTTAAAAATGAAATCCCAAAACTGCAACTACCCCTATGGATTTCAGCATCGACAAATAATTTTCTGGCATCTCCTCACACTCCTCCCTCACCTGAAGGAACCCGGTGCCTTCCAGTTACATAAATCACCAGAAAACCATATAATTTCCTTTCTAGTTCAAAAACCAACTGCAGCATGACTACTTTACTAAAAATTCAAATTCCAGTATTAAAAATCATATTTCAATTTGTGTTTTAAATTTATAGTACTGGATCTACAAATCGTACAGTATAAATTTTAGTTCATATTAGCATGCATTGGTGTTTTGATATGTTTCCAGAGACATCAGATTTGAATTTGGCTTGCATAAATTTTTAACAGAAATCTAAGTTAAACCAACATAAATTTTGAACAAAATCAGTTTCTAACAGCAGCTAATTTAAAAGATCAGGGATTTAAATAAATATAAAAGAAAGTGGAAACTGAAATCAAGCCGAGCACACCATTCAAATACACAGCATGCTACACATAAGAATTCTCCTCAGACATTTTCTAATAAATTCATGTAGTACTCAGCATTCAAACATGCAACAAATTTTTAAAACTTTATATTTTAAAATAAAAAAGTTACTCACTTTTGATGAATGCGGACCCTCTATTTTTTTCCCTTTGAATTTGCAGAAAATAGGATATGCAGGCTTAACCTCTGTTGAAATCTGAGTTTTGAATTGATATGCAGTTTGCTAACTCCCCAAATACATGCAGATGCTTCCATTTCCAGGTTTAAACAGAATGCAAGAAAAATGTAGGCCCTTTGATTTGAATTTCGTAGATTGATTTTTGAAATGTGAGGAAGTGCAGATTTGATGTTTGAGTAATATGCAGACTTTTGGATTTGAGGATGTTTAGATTTGATTTTTAATGAGTTTGTGTATGCAGATTTTTGAACGGAGTTACTGATTTAGATATGAAGAATTTTTAAAAGGTGGTTTGAAGTTTTCTCTTGATTAAGGAAGAATGAAAATGCAATACTAAACTAAATGTATTTTCAGATTTGCTAAAATAAAAGAAAAACTAAATTTTTACACTTGTCAAATTGTTTATTAGTTTTTGAACACTTGTTAATTTGTTATGCTCATTTTTATACACATGTTACATGAATATAACACTTGTTTCTCTTTTAAAAAGTAATTAGTATTTAAATTATCAAAGTAATGCATGAATTTATAAATGAAAACAACCCATGTTTCAAAACTTACACTCATAAAAATTAAAACAATTTAAAATTTAAACCATTGAATTTAAATTCAAACTAAATTCAAGAATAAATTATTTTCAAATCAAATTATAAATGTAAATTCAATTTGAAATAAAAATTATAAATCTTATTCAAAATTTATTTATAAAGACAATATAATATTGTTTTTATATATCTCTTATTATTAAATTAAAATCATTATAAAAGAAATTATTAAATTACTTATTTTATCAAGCTATATTTTAAAAGAAAACAAAACAACTCTTTTTGTTAATTCATTTATATTTTAAAACTTAAGCCACAAATCATTTTAAAAGAAATTATACCTTTATAAACAAAATATCCATTTTATTAAGCCATAAAACCATTTTGTTAAATTATTCTAAATTTAAAACTAAATCCAATTTAATTTAAAACATTTAATATTTTTCTTATTAATTTAAAAATCATATATTTATTTGTGAAATAATCTTTGAAAACTCAATACTAATTTGAAACAAAATTTCCAAATTAAAATGTCTATATTAGAATTTTTAAAACATGATTCAATAATTAAATTTAAACCAAATTCATTTATTCAACTTTGAAAAGCTTAAATATTAAATAAAACAAATTTTCCAAAATTACTACAAATAATAAAACTAGAAAATATGTTTTATTTATTAAAATTAAAACAATACCAATCTATTTAAAATATAAACTATATATTTATATTGTAGATAGAAATCAATTTATATTATTTTAAAAGATAAAATAATCAATTTAAATATTTATTGAAGAAGATTATTAAATTTATCTGAATAATTATTAAAAAATATCAATATCAATTTAATTTTAACTACAGATTATTAAATTGATATTGTTTAAAATTCTAGGATGTTACAATAGGAAAACAAAAAGGCTTGGTAATAAAAGGCAAGAAATAAAGAAAAGGAAGCATACATACATACATATATATATATATATATATATACATATATATTATTCTTAAATGCAATTGAAAAAAAAGGATATTTGACTTGTTTATACGTGATTAACAAGAGAAATTCACGGCTATGAATGGTGAATGGCTAGGGTAAGTAATAAAGAGGGCAGGTAAATAAAAAGGCAAGCATTAAAGAAATGTAACGCATGTCTTCTTGATTTCTTCAAAGTCTTTTATGAAAAGATATACACACAAGTAAAATCCAATAAATAAAGTTTAGATAAACAAAATAGAAAAATAAAATAAAATAACATAGAAAATAAAAATATAGAAATGAACATAGAAAAATAGAAATTGAAATACAGAAAATAACTGCGTGTCAAAAGCTGTAATTTATCTAATTTAAAAAGTATAACTCAGAATTTAATGAAATGAAAAGCAGAACATATATCATAAATAGATTCTGCTTCAAAGAAAAAGATTAAAATTTCAAATTTTAATGTTTTTTTTTCTAAATTTAAACTGAAAATTCAAATTTGACCAAAATTTAAAATTTTCAGAAATTGTTTATTTATTACATTTGAAAAATAAATTACAAACAAATTCCAAACATACATTTGAAAAATTCTAAAAATTCAATTTTATTAAGTCCATTACTACTCTACAAACCTAATTAACCATTTATTCCTTAATATACTCCAATTTAACAACTTCTAAACATTGTATTACACTTCACACTAATGTAACATTTGTTTATATTTATTAAAAATTGACTTCTCATTTCAATTTAATAGACTAAATAAACATGTAACACATAATAATTGTCAATGTTTACTTTTAACAACATTTATAAGTTTATTGCCTGCTGACCAAAGTTTAAATTACTTACAAAACCATGGTCATACTCAATTTCCATTCATTATATTATACCTCATTCATAGAATCAACATTTTCATTATTTCAACATTTCTATTCATTATATTATACCTTATTCATAAATCTCATTCAATCTATCAAAAATTTAGCTTTAATTACTTTTTTTTATTACCATTCGAATTACTTATTACATCCACGTTAAATAACCAATTTCTATTTCTTTAAATATTTTAATTACATAATCTTATTAAATCAACTATTTTTAATTACCAAAATTTACGGATTGTTACACTATCCCCCGCTCAAAACTTTTCGTCCCCGAAAAGGAAAAAGAAAGGAAAAGAAGAAATTAAGTAAACAATGCATCTTATTCAAAAATGCTAACTTTATAAACAAATAAATTTACGAAATTAATTAATTTGAATAAGCATACCAATTTATTTAAAAATTCCTTTAACACCATTTATACTATATATTATTCAATTAACCCTTCATTCTATTTACCTCTATTAATCTTTTTATAACTAAAATTTAAGTGTATAACATTTATTATGACCACTCAAATTTTTATTTACAGAAATCCGTTTTATATTGTATATTATCCAATGACATAGTTAACTTCTGAATGATTTAGGTAAGTTATATTGGAATGCAATTGAGTATTATACAAATAAAATTTTCTAATTCAATTATTTCAACTTAAATATTTATTCAAAATTTTTGGTTCATTTTATAATTGAAAACATTCTTTAAGGTAAATTTAAGAATTTCATTTCCGATTAACATCAAACCATTTAGAGGCAAACAAATATATATACAATATATATCAAATCAAATTTAAATCATATATCCATATATATATATTTGTAAATCGAGTCATGTTTTTGAAATTCAAATCAATTAAATTTTCAAAGAAAAAAACAGTAGCAAAACTACAGAATAGTCTCTTTACTTCGAAGCTCGAAAATGAATGTCGATGATGCTGCAATCATCGCCGAAATTATTTTCCTGCAACAAGAGAAATGCACTGATTTAAACATTAAAAATTCTTTGAAAACAATCTCTATTTGGAAAACACTTTAAATAATATATCTTTTAAAACTATAAAAAACCAAGTTTGAAACTATCGAAAATTAAATTCTTAATTTCTTGATTTAGATTCATTTTAATTTCCAAATTAATTTATAGCTATGTTTTATAGTTCAGTTATTTGTATAGGAGACAAAAGCTAATGGTTACAAGAAATATATAAATTCAAATATTTTTTCTTGACACCCAATTCAATTAACTATCAAAATTCAGAAAATTACAATTACATAATTATACAAAATTTATTTCCTTTTCTAAATTTGAAAACAATATTGTGTCGGTTTTCTCTGTTCAAGTGTTTTGGAAATCCTATCGATAGCGTTGATCAGACGAATCGATCGAAAACCCAAATCTACATCAACAACTCAAACAACATAATATGTAAAACATTTAAATATAGATTTACAAATACACCATACAGAAATAGATTTTCAAAGCAAGGATAGCAATTCAAATTGGATTGACTCAATTCAAAGGAAATTTTGATTTGACTGTAATTTAGAACAAAAGATAAGATGATTAACTAAACGAATATGAAAATGGATAAGCTTATATAAATCGCCTGCAACCTTAACCGGGTCAACCGTAACTTCAAGACTAAGACCGATGTAGAGTTCTGGGGCAAATCAATATCCGATCTCAAGAGATAGAATTCAGGAAAACAAGAGATACTAGCATCTAAACCGAGGATATATAAATCTCCGGTGAATAGATGCCTATGGTAAAGGAGTTTCACCCCTTTACAAGCCATTCAAAGATTGGTGAGACCACCGACTCATTCTAAGGATCATTCGAAGTGGAGTTATGGAACACTCCAGAATCAAAAGAAGATGAATAATGGGGACAAGAATGTATTTTGGAACCGCAGGGAACGTTCCAAAATTGAAAGGAATCGAGTCAAAAAGGAAGAGATTCACACTCGAATGAAAGTGAATCTGTAAATAAATTTACCATATATGCTAAGTTTTGCCTAGAGCCAAGGCTCTGATACCAAATGTAACATCTCGGTACATTTTCAACCATTCGCATCCGCACATGTCGGACTTGAATTGCTTAAAATACCGAATTGTAAAATAAATCAGGCAAAACACAGCATAAACATTAAATAAATAAATCACAGATCACAAACACAGAGTAATAAATGCAGCGGAAGTAAAGAAATAGTAGTTCATGAAGCTACTGTATAAATACATCAGAGTCAAACAAGATACAACAAAGATAACAATACACAACAGAGGTATCAACATGATAACCAGGTATGAACCGTAATACATCATTGGAACCAACCGGATAACCGAAAGTGAAGAAGATAGCTGGATCTTCATGCAAAGCTTCCAACTTCGAAGGTGAGTCTCAAATGATGTATCACTCAGTCTGACCCGAGCGTAAAGAAAACACAAAACACTCGAGTCAGGACATACATACATATACAATGTAACCAACTCAAGTGAACTGTAATATAAGGTACAAGTAACTTAAAGGATGCTTGGGACCGCCCATCCTCTAAGGATCCGTTAAACTATTTGCTATGTAGTAATATTTCGCTATTATAATAATGTCTATAGTAAAATAACTTACATTTAAATAGCGTTAAGGCTTTGCATTTTCCACCTTAACACATTTATATATTCCCATAATCTATACAGTATTGTAACCTCCCCCGTACTGGCCGTCATCAGAGGGCACTCCATAGGTATGGTACAAAACCAAAATCGTATAAGGCACGCTAGGGTAGGTGACACGGCACAACTAGGCAATGCCAGGGTAGATATACCAATTACGCATCCGGGCTGGTAGAAACGCATAGCCGCAGCTACCGCCCACCTCGAGCCAAACCACCAAATAAAAAAAATCAAAAGTGGTCACCAAATCAATCCAAAAGTCAAAGTATAATATCGAAGGGATGTGTCCGATCAAAGGTTCTACCTCATTGGCCCGAGAGTCGCTCCTGTTTTAGCCACCATATGCCAACTCACGGGAGTTGAGTCCACATATTTACCTCAAAGGAACGCCGCTGCCACCTACTTCATTCTGGAATCTCCACCGCGTACACGGTTGTTAAAGTGGTTTTCGAAGTTGGAAGAGAGTATGACAACTTCCAATCCCGGTCTTTTTAACAACCAAACGTTATTATAACCCATGGATATTTATTTCAAAACCATTTGTACTTAGTCCCGCCAAAGAAACACCTCCCCAAGCTGGAGGATCGAGACTGCAGCCAACTCTCTACGAACGTTTGTCCAGACAAACTTCTGAGAAAATGGCTGAAGTCTGTCCTTCAGAGCCTTTAAATAATGAGGAATACCTTTCGATCATGGTATGACAGATTATGAAAGAAAGTCTGCAAAGGGAAGAAAACGAAAAAGAATGGGGGTTCGCTCCAAGCAAAACTCCATTTACCGAAAGAATCCTAAAGGATGAATTTCCAAAGAAGTTTGTTCCTCCCACTATTCCGGCTTATCGAGGAACAAGTGACCCTAACCAATTTTTATACAAATACGACTGGCATATGACTGGTGCCATGGCTTCGGATGAGATCAAGTGCAGGTATTTTCCTGTGTATTTGGAGGGAGTAGCCTTACTTTGGTTCACAAAGCTTCCAGTCAGATCCGTGGATCAATTCTCTGACTTAACATGGAAGTTCAAAGATCAATTCAGGTTATGTGCTTCAAAGGCCAAGGATATAATGCCACTCTCCAGCTTGGAACAAAACCACAGGGAGTCTATCAGATCATTCTTAAACCGCTTCAATGTAGCCTTGGCCGAAGTTGATAATGCAGAGCCACGGACATTTTTGACTTATTTAATGCGGGCTATCAACAAATAGAGTGAATTTGGAAAATGGCCGAAGATGAAAGAGCCAAACACACTTGAAAAATTCTATAAGAAGGCCGACGAATTTATGCGCTTGGAAAGCCTTCCTGCGCCAGCAAAGGCAGTCGTGGCCGAAATTCAGAATAACAATGTTTCTTCTAATAAAAGTGAATTTGGAGGACAAAAGTGGGAGAACGACGATGGGAAAAACTAGAGAGACTTGAAGAAAGCTCGCCGCTTTAGACCTTCAGACTTTACTCCCTTAACTGATACTCCAGAGAATATCTTTTTAGCAACAAAGGTTGCCATTGAATATCCTAAACCACCTGAGTGGAAGATTGGGAGAAATGTTATGCATAATGGGAGATTCTGTCGGTTCCACAATCAACCTAGCCATGACACTAATGAATGTCGCCATCTAAAGAATTTGATTGAAGTTGAAACAAAATAAACTTCAACAATATGTGAAGAGAGACGGAAATGATCCGACTTCATCTATTCAAGGGAAACATAATCCAGCTCGTCAATCCGGCTCAGATAAAAGAATTGCAGCGCAGGGATCCGAGAGCTCTATCATTAATGTTATTACAGGAGGCCCTCACCCAACGGGCAGAAGTTTGGATGAGATGGAAAGATATGCTCGTGCTTTGAGATAAGCCTCGGAGGGAGAAGATGTTCCTGTTCTCAAAAGTGCTGCCATTTACTCCCCTCACACCGGAGATTCAATTCCCAAAGCCTGGAACAACGATCGCTTGCATCCATATTTTACTTAAAGGCTTTGTCACAAATTTGTAAAAGAATGATGGATGTATCATTCTTGTATTAAAAGATTGTAAAATCAGTGCAAATCAATAATAGGAACTATAAATCGTGTGTTCTCTACTATTATATGCCTGTTTTATGTCGATATGTAAATACCTTAAATGTATTGCTAAAATGTCGATTTAGTATTGCAGGCCATTAAAAAAAAGCATACCTGTTCAACACATCACAAGGCTCAACGATTCATACAAAGCAAATGTCAAGCTATAAAACTTGCAAATGAAAAGGATATGTGCTTGGAAACAACAACGAGGAATCGCTGAGGGGAAGATAGTGAAAAGACATGGGCAAGCAGACAGGGAACAACCAACAAGGAATCTTGCCCTTCGACATAAAGGTTGATGGAACCACCGAAGGGAGACCTTCCCAAAGTAAAGGCACCAGGCCATTATTAATTGATCGCGATCGTTTGTGTAAACAAACATCCGGTTAGGTAGCTTGCGTATGCCCCGTGGATCCACTTAACCGTGAAATGCAACCTTCCGGGCGAGCCTACCATAGAAAAAATAAAGCCCTCTTCGGAGGCGCACTTCCCAAGTTTGAAGTGCAAAAAAAAGCCCTCTTCGGAGGCGCACTTCCCAAGTTTGAAGTGCAAAATAAAGCCCTCTTTGGAGGCACACTTCCCAAGTTTGAAGTGCAAAATAAAGCCCTCTTCGGAGGCACACTTCCCAAGTTTGAAGTGCAAAATAAATCCCTCTTCGGAGGCACACTTCCCAAGTTTGAAGTGCAAAAAAAAAGCCCTCTTCGGAGGCACACTTCCTAAGTTTGAAGTGCAAAATAAAGCCCTCTACGGAGGCACACTTCCCAAGTTTGAAGTGCAAAATAAAGCCCTCTTCGGAGGCACACTTCCCAAGTATGAAGTGCAAAATAAAGCCCTCTTCGAAGGCACGCTTCCCAAGTTTGAAGTGCAAAATAAAGCCCTCTTCGGAGGCATGCTTCCCAAGTTTGTAGTGCAAAATAAAACCCTCTTCGGAGGCACACTTCCCAAGTTTGAAGTGCAAAATAAAGCCCTCTTCAGAGGCACACTTCCCAGGTTTGAAGTGAAAAATAAAGCCCTCTTCGGAGGCACAATTCCCATGGTAGAAGGGCCAACGAAAGCCCTCTTCGGAGGCCCGCTACCCCCACATAAAAAGAAAGAAAAAAGCCTTCTTCGGAGGCGTACTTCTATTCTTAAGAGAAGATCAATCTCTCTGCAATGAGAATATTCTTCTCCGAAAGTTGGAGCACCAAATCAAAGCCTTCTTTTGAAGTCCACTTCACCTCATAGGAGAATTCACTACTTTTCTTTAAAAAAAAGGAGAAAAAGAGTGATCATCTCCAAAAGTTGAAGTGTATATAAAAAAAAGAAGAGAAGACTTCTCTAGTACAAGGCACATTCTACTGAATCAGAGAAATATTTCCTTAAAATGAAAAAATTATTCTCTAAAGTACGAATATGAGCCTTCTCAAAAACGGAAAAGTTGTTCTCCAAAGAAAAAGTACAAGTCTTCTCGAAACAGAAGAGTTGTTCTCCAAAATCTTGCCAACGTGAATGAGATTGCAATAAACCGTGGTATGGGGCAATATAATATAGTTACATTCATAAAAGCAATGCTCAAGCAACATACCACAGGCTTACTTCAACATCACACAAAGAAAATAAAGAAACTTGTATGAAAAAGAAGAATAAATGCATTCTCAAATACAGATAGAAGTTTGTACAAGTAAAAGAATCATTTTATTCCATACTATGAAAATTTTATACATGTGCAGGTTTCAAAATAAAAGACGGCGGGGACTGGTACCCGCACAATCTCCGGTTAACATAAGCCTTTATATATACAAGAAGAAAGCAAAAAGCAAGACAAAAAACATAGGACCAAACCCATTACTTCCTCTTCCTGCCACCTTTGGAGCTCTCACTTGGTCGGATGATTAACTTTTTGGGTCGGCTTGTAAGAGTCGGGGAAGAAGGAGAAAGGGGTGCAATTGGATCTTCTTCTGCTTTTTCTTCGCTGGTAGAAACTTCCCTCCTTTTCTTTTAGATTCCACGCTTCCCCTTCTTCCTGGAAGAAGACTCACTGCCCAGAGTGAAAAGTGCAGACAACTTTATATCATCAGAGATCCGTTTGTTCTTGTGAAGAGACTGGGTCATCCAAGCCTTGAAGAGCTTCTATCTGCTCCTCTTGTGACCTCGGTTGAGAAACAAAGGAGGAGTAATCTGAAGACCTGGAGAGGGAACAGCTGGACAACACTTGGCGCTTTCACTACAGGAGAAGAGAAGTTAAAATCAGTATCTCTCATAAAGAGAGGAGAAAGTGGCACATCAAGATTTAAATAATAATCAAAAAGTTCATCAAGCTCATGTGAAGAAAGCAAGCAGTCCACTTGAGCGAGATTAACATTGAGGTTACCTGGAGAAGTAGGATTTACTATGTCAACTTCAAAGTCCTGCGCTTCAGCGCTTTCTTGAGTCTCATCTCCAGTGCGGGCGGTGGCACCTTCAATAATAGCTTTAGCAGAAGGAGGAGAATAGGAACTGGAGCCAACAATATCGATGTCGGCCGAAACCGAAGATTGAACTGGGACGGTTGAGATTGTCTTCCCTAAATTTTCTCCTTCTGCCATTTCAGCTCTCTCTTTGGCGAGTTGCTCCTTTCCCCTGGCAAGAGCCGCACATGCATCATCATCTAGATAGTGTGCCATTAAATCTACTTCGGCATATCCGGCTCCTCCAAGCATATCAAGTGCGGCCTCCCACACTTTGGCCAAAGTGATTTCATACTCCGGTCCCAAATATTTAAGGATACCGTGCCCCAGAACACTATGGATGTAAAACTCGAATAGAGTGGAGCCGACTTCGGCTTTAGTTGCCATATGAGATTCTTCGGCTGCTGCTTTGCCGGCAATAGCTTCATCATGCTCCTTTTCATCTTCAGAAAGTCGAGCTTTAAGCAGTTCAATCTCCATGTTCTGGGAGTTGGTTTTTTCTCTCAATTGAGCAACGTCAGCTCGGTAGTTTTCTACAGCTTGCTGCTGTGCTTCAAATTTGGCTTCAGCGTCTCTCTGTGCAGCGTGAGCATCTCTCACCTGTTTTTGAAGCACCTCTTCTCTTTGAGAGTAGGAAGTAGAAGAAGTGGCGAGCTCTTTTTTAAGTTTTTCAACTTCCGCTTCAAGCTTCTCGTTATAAGCGGCAATACTCTTCATCTCGGCATCATGCTGATCAAGTATTTTCTGCCACTCGGATTTGTCATTTTCCATAGTCAGCATGGCTTCGAGGTTTGCGCGATTTACTCTTTGAAGCTCGTCAACAAGTTTCTGCCAACCAGACATTCTCTCGAAATCGAGTTTGACGGCATCAAGATTACGCAACATGGCTTGCTTATCCATCGGGACCAAATCAAGATCGAAATGCACTCCCTTTAAGCACCAGTGCGAAAATCGGCTTTGAAGAGTAGCCGGACCCTGTCCAACTTGACAAGGGGGCCTACTTATGATGTTTGAATATCGGTTCTTTGAAGGGGGAGAGCCGGAAGGAATTTCCAAAGAGACGGGAGCAGCGGGCTTTTCAGAGAGTTCAGATGTTAGTTTTTCACCAAGTTTGGCCCGTTTACTCGGGTCCTCAACGACATGACTTTTTCCCTTGTCTTCATGGGATTTTCGCTTGTGGGAATCATCCTCTCTCTGGAAAGAATCATGTCGTTCGTCCCGTCTCCCGTAGCGTTCTTCATAAGCGCGCTTCTCAAGAGCCTTCCTCGGAGCTCTTTCTTCGTCAGTTTCCCAAGAGGCAGGAAGATACCTCCTGGGGTTATAAGAACCGTGCTTCCCATAACGCTGGAAATCGTCGTAGTAAGAGCCACTTCGTCCCATTGGAGAGCCTGAAAATGAAGAAAAAATAAACTCAGAAATCTTCAAAGCAAGGAAGTTGAACGCGTATAAGTGCTGGAAAGTCCTAAGTGTGCGTAACGTGCAAACTACGCGCGTCAAACTACGAACCACTCCTTGGTTGGAGGTGATGGCAGATTTTACAGCAAGTGTTAATTCTTAGGCTGACGGAGTTTGTTGCAAGATGGATGTCGCTTCAACTGCTGGAGAAGTAACTTTAGCGGTGATAGGATCATCTTTAAAAAGCTCCTGTGAAGTAATCATCAGGTCGCTCAACCCCTCAAAAGTATCATTACCTCTGTGCCTGGCGGTACTTGTTCTCTTGGTTCCTTCATCAACAGATTTCCCGGATTGTTGGGGAAGTTCCTCTTCTTCGATGACCGAGGCATGTGCAAGTTCGCCGGATGGCCCTGCAACATCAATTGAAGTATAACACTTTACCAATGAAGCCTCAACAGTATCTTCTTTCGGTGTAAGTTCTTCGATAGAAACTGAGGCATCTGATGTCTCTACTGGAGAATCAGGGACTTCATAAGGCTGAGTAGAACGGGAAGGGTGCAGAAGTCCGTATTGGTGAAGAAGTTCATCTTTTAGCAAAAAATAAATACTTCTTTCCTCAACCGACACGACACTTAATCTTTCAAAGTCGTTTTGTGACTGGGATCTCTAGAGGGTGGAGGAAGCGCTGTAAAAGAAAAGAATGAAGTTAGCACTTAGCAATTCGGGTCTCGAAAAGCTCAAATGGAAAAAGTGGGAGTGAGAAACCTTACTTCCTACTCTCTGGATAGCGTAAAACCCTGGAGGGTGACGAACAAAGAAGAATTGATTTAAGAACCCATGGGCGCTTTCCGGAAGATCGACAATCAATCTACGGTTTCTGGCGCTTCTCACGAGTGTGATAGAGGGACGATCTTTATTCTTTGCAAATGCGCGCAAGTAACAGATTTCTTCAAAACTCGGAAGACGATCAAGTGTCCTCCTAAATAGCACACAAAGTCCCATTAGGATAGCATGGCCTTTGGGATGCAGTTGGAAAGGAGAGATAGTTAATCGGAGAAGGAGTCGTTGAAGAAAGTCATTGAAAGGAGGAATGGCACCACATAGGCACATCTGACGGTTGACGGTGATAAAACGAGGGGTGGCCTATCAGTAGTATCGTTTGGCCTAAGAAGCATAGCATCTGCTTCAACAATACCAAACTGAATACGTAATTGGTTAAATGCCCGCTGACTCAGGGTAGTTGGAGTTCTTTCCGGAGGATTATCCAATGGGTTTGCTATCGGGAAGACTCCTTCAGATTGCTCTACTATCTCTTCTTGAGAAGACATTCTACACAAGGAACTGGATATTCAAATATGAAGGTGAACGTTTCCTAAATGTGTGAAGTATTGTGCAAAACTAATAAAACGACAAGCAAATATAACTGAAATTAAACTAACAGGCATTTGTTAATTACAAAGTTTCTGTGTTTGTTGTTTTAAGTCCAAATACAAGTGCAGTACTGATGCAAACAAAATCAGTTCTAATTGATTAACATTGCTTTGCTTTAATACTTCACTTCAGTTTGTTGATTCAAAGCATTTCATATAATTTTTTTAAGTTGATTATCTTTTATCGACTAATCTGTCATTCGATGTGGGCAGTCAATGGAAGCATATTCGCCCTAGTTTTTTGCAAATGTTGTGTTCAGCAGGTTGTTAGCCTACATGTTAGTATAATCTGTAAAGTAGTGCAACAAAGTTCAAGAAGTTCATTCTGGCAGTTCAAGTTGGAAATACAATCAAGTTCTGCCAAATTTTGAAGCTTTCAAGTTTTGTTCAAGTCCTTAAGTCACAATCCGAGTAAAGAAGTTCAAGGCTTAAAGCTTTAAGTCAAGGCAGAGCAAATTTGCTTATGTTCTAAGTGGCTAGGGCATATATGCGACCTAAAAGTTACACCGCGAGAAGTCCTAGGTCGCCTGGTTCAAGCTAAAGAGTTCAAGGCAAGGCAGTGTGAATCTAAGTCCTAGGTCGCTCGCGACCTAACAAGTTGGGTCGAAAGTGCTAAGTCGCTCACGCGACCTAAATATTAAGTCGCGCCGATTCTTTAAGCCATTTGTCGAGTTAAGTCTCGTGGTTCTTGTTCAGACTGCTAAGGCCCTAGGTCGCTCGTTCCTCCTCAATGCGTCAATTCGCCTAACTCCTAACTCCTAACCCGGTAACCCGTTAGCTTCTCCACCAATAAAAACCCTCATCTCTCCATACTGCCGAATCGCCCAAAAAACCAATTCGAATCACCTTGGAATCACCACAAATCCAATGCACTGCCCTTTTATCTCAAATCACAACAACAACATGATCGATGGCAGTTACAAATCAATCAAAAAATGGTTCATGATGAAACACGGCACAAAAAGTGACGTGGAATCAAAAAATGGGGGATTAGAATATCGGTGATGGATATTGTTGAGCAACAACCAGATCCACTTACTTAATGTGACGAGATGATGATCAAAGAAGCAGGTAGATTCGCTTCAAAAGTTTTCGAGCTCAAGAGTGACAACGGCGGCAAAATGCAAGCAATAAGATAAAGGAAGAAGAAATGACCTAACAGCTTATATAGGGGAGAGAAAGGAAGACGTATCGGCACGTGAGCTAGCGAGCCAGTTGAGTCGCTCTCGTCCTAGAGGAATTAGGTCGATGCACACGACCTACGGCATAGGCATGTACTTCGAGGGGAAAATGTTAACTCCTCAATTTCATGACTCACCGACCTAAAGATGAAGCGACCTAGCGACCTAACTGATGAAGCGACCTAGCGACCTAACTGCTGAAGCAAAGTACCGACCTAAAAGGTACCATGACTTAACGACCTAATGAGATGAGCGACCTAACAAGTGTGCAACTTAATGACCTAAAGATGGAACAGTCCTAGCGACCTAAGGATGGAACAGTCCTAGCGACCTAAGGATGGAGTGGTCTTAATGTCCTAAAGAGCTTACGACCTAAGGGCTCCTACAACCTAGCGACCTAATGGATTAAGCGACATAGCAAGTTAACGACCTAGTCAAGGTCGCTACATTGGATATCTCAACATTTCTAAGTCTCCAACTACTCCCCTAGGTCGCCCATGACCTACAACTTGCCAGTCCGTTCAAGTGATCAAGTCCAACCCTGTTAGGCCGTAACCCATGTTCCCAAGTTCGCCCACGACCTACCAATCCGCTCAGAGCAGACCAAGTGTAATCAAGATAAGCCGTAGCTCGCATCTATTAGGTCGTTGTCGACCTACGACCTACGACCTACCCTAAGTAGCCCACGACCTACGACTTACTCCATAAATTTCCTATAAATACCATTCCTACACCACCGAGGAGGGGATCTTTTTGGCTCATTTCTGGGACACCGATACTCTGTTGAATTTTCGACTCACTCGACACTTCAAACACGAAAGACATCTCATCAAACTTCAAGAGGAAATCTAACACAACCGACATGGATTCAACGACTTCTTCTACATCGGAGTTCTAGTTATTTGTCACATCAGCGTTGTAATCGAAGATTGTTGTAAAGTTGTAACTGATTCGGCAATAAAGAAGATTAAAGTGGACGTAGGCTTAACCTGAAGCCGAACCACTATAAAACTATTGTCTTTTACTGCTTTCTCTGTGACTTTTCTACTTTTTTCTAATTCCCGTATTCACGGGTGGTGCTTTCACTTAAACTCTACATACACCGGGGTGTTAGCGTTCATTTTTAAGCGTTAAAACCAAGTTTCATTAATTAAAATTGAATCGATCACTTGAAATAGGAAGAAATGCAAATTTAGTTTAATTCCAAACTGCTCTTTGCATATTAATCTATAAATCTTGATTTTTGTTTTAAAAACCATATCTTGCAATATGAATTCAATATAAAATCTTGAATCAATATTTTACAACAACCGAATTTTATCAATCATCACATGGTTACCTGTATATCAATATTACGGTGGTATTCTTTATAAAGATAGTTTAATCAACTTTCTAAAAATCTTAAATTGAAACTTACCATCTTGTTTGTTGAGAAATCGAAGCTAATCAATGATTTAAATAAGGATAATTTGAGTGTTCGAACCAATATGCAACCTGTATCAAGTTTCAGAGAACACAGAGCATACAAATTCATATTCAAACTGAAGCATAAACAAACAGTTTATAATTGAAGTTTGAATTGTTTTAATTAACTTAAACTTTTAAAAATTAAGTTTACTCACCTGCACAATTCCTAAACAAAGAGCAATAATATTCCATGAAAACTGCAGTATGAATATGCTTGAGGCCTTCCCTGTTTTCTTTGAATTCTTATCAAATTTCTAGTTTGAATTAAATCGAGTTACTTCTTTCTCTTGTTTTCTGTTTTTCCTGGTTTACAAAGTTTTATATATATATATTTTTGAACGAACTAGAAGCGGCAACATGTATACATATATAAAATGGAAGAACAGTTGAATAAGGGAAGGTAATAACTAGTATAGTTGTTTTCCTTGGCTTTGTTCTGTTCAAACGGATTTTATTTCTGAATTATGTAGACTTGTAAACATTTTTGAATTGACAAATGTTGGCTGAGATGATAGAAATTTAATGCTCTGTTTCTTGATAGGTTTACATACTATAATTATGTTTACACTATTATCATTTTGTCTTGCTGTACATATAGATATTTGTATAAAATTGTCCATTTTGCAGTTAACTTATGGCTTATATATGAAGTTATATTTTGTATGTAAACATATACTTGCAGGTAGGCATGTAAATGAAGACACTTAAAGTAAACTGTTTGTTTTAGCAATTACTAGCTTAGATAATGTTTCTTTTTTTGGCTTATTTATTTTATGGTTTAGCCTTGTTTTCATCCTATTCTATGTACTTTGTTCTAAAATTTTATTATGTATTTGTACTTTTATACTGGTCTTCATTCTATTATGTTCTTAAATTTATTCTGTATTTTGTATTCCACTTTATTTCTTGTTTTATTCTTTGTTTTCAAATTTACAGTTTATGTTGTATTCTTGTCTATTCATTTTAATCCTATTTATGTTACTTTTATTTTAAACTTAGACTTATTTTTATGCTTTGTTTACAATTCTAAAGTTATGCTGTATGTTTAACAAAATTATTTAATCCTTGCTTTATATTTATTTCTATTTTATATTTAAGTCATTAATATTTAAATTACATTTCATAAATTTATTTACTTATATTTATTTGTATTTTGTACTTTAGCTAACAATATTTAAATTATGTACAATATGATTTACTTACATTTATACTTATTTTTATATTTATTTCCATTTGTATTTTCTTTAAATTATATACATAAATTTGACTTATATTTTACATTTAAATTTTATATTGCTAGAATTAATTTTAATTTTAAACATTATCATCTATAGATATTTCTATCAAATGTTAACAAAATAAAGTATTTTAATTCAATGGTATAAGATAAATATTATAAAGAGATTTATTTTAAATTTTCAAATATTATTATTCATATATATCTATATTTATCAGATGTAAACAAATTAAATTATTTTAATTTAATTATATAAGACAAATTTTATTATAAATATTATTAAGAGATTTAATTTTAAATGCTCCAAATCAATCTCTTTTTTTAAAGTACAAATTTATATAAATAAATGGTAAATATTTCCAAAATCATATTCATTTAAATATGACCAGTCCACATTTTATTTAATTAGATCAAATATTTATTAAAATAAATAGGGCCAAAATCCCGGGTCGTTACATTCCTCCCCTCTTAAAAGAATTTCGTCCCCGAAATTTAAACAAAGATAATTTTAAAAGCTGTTATACCAACCATTCAAACATAGATATTATTCATATATTTACAAACAACCAAACGGTCTATCCTAACAAACATTACTAGCTATCCGAATACAAATCCGGATAAGCTTCCCTAAAACTATCCAGAATTTCCCATGAACAAACTCTGGTATTCTCACTCCACTGCACTTCGACGAACTTCACTATCTAATTCCTGAGTTACCACTCGTCTTGAGCAATAATGCGAACTGGATTCCTGACCATAGTCAAATTCGACTCAACTTCCAAATCCCCTGAACTACTGGTTCAACAACTAATGATGAATCATGAACAAATTTCTAAGATGGGATATACGGAATACACAATGAATTCCAAACATTCGTTCTGGCAATTCAATTCTGAAAGCTACATTACCAACTCTTTCCCACTTATATTGACTTCTTTACAGAATTTCAATATCTATTCATTCAAGGCTGTATGATGTATATATACCATTCATACGCGGTATCAAATTCGACCGCTTGCTCGATCACACAATTTCACTTCCGAACTAGTATCGTCCACCCTACTTCCTATTGCGGACTCAGATCTGGTTTCTTGATCAGAAACTGTCATTCTCCTTGCACAGCCATAACTATGACATAGAATTTCCAGAATCAATCAAAATCCATATCCATGGTTCGTCGTCAAAATTCGAGTGAAAAGTCCTAACTCGGATCGATATAACTATCTCGAAATTCAGTGCTCGAATCTGGATCAAATTGCTATGCGAATAAAATAATATACGTTCACCCTACATATTTATATCCATTGATTATCAACTATATCAATTTTCTTTTACTCACATTATTTTAATTTCTATCGACTTGGAATAATTTTCTCAATATCAAATTTACTTAAGAATTTCACCATTCATTTCTTAAGTTTAATATAAGCATTATATATACTCTTATATTATTACTCTACCACTTTAGCCTTTATATCCTCTTATTTTAAATCTGAATTTCCATTCCATGTGAATTCAATTTATCCTCAACTCTGAATATTTAATTTTATTAACTGTCTTCCATTTATAACTGATTTCTATCATTATTTTAAATTTGTTTCATTTACTAATTTGTTTCAATTTCCAGTTTGAAATCGTTTTGTTGCTAATTTTTTCGTATTTTTAATTTCTAACTCCCAAAATTTTTTTGAAATTTTTTGGCAGAATCTCCTTTGTATGAAGGAGCTTTTGCAATTTGACAAGAGATATAAATATATGTAAGCACTATATAAGAAGTTTATAGCATACCCTTATATAGCATTACATATTTTCATAAGCACACATGTAAGGTTCGACACTTATTACAATTACTTCCTACCAATTCTCAAATCATTCCCTTCAGTTTAAGTGGTTTACAACTTACTCGCTTATATTTGATTTATTTAAGTAAAACAAACTCATATTCATTCCAATTGATTCCAAAATCATCCTATTTTCTTATGCAATTCGGCAATATTATTATGAATAAATAATTACTTAAACTTTATAACAAATTTTAAATTTATTCCAACTCAATTTACACTTGATTCAATCCCATCTTAATTTATCCACAATCTTTTTATTGCATTTTCTTTCATTTCAAAAAGTCTGATTCCAAACCATTTTATTATACTCGAGAACCAATATTTTAAATAACCATCTCACAATTTACTCAAGTTATTTATTTTCTTCAACTGTTCCACCCAATAACTTAAGTTTATTTTATTCCACCAACTTCCATTTAAATCTTTGATTTAATTTTCCTTTAATCAAATCCCAACTATTTACTAATTTATTCGATTAGTTTATTCTTTTATCCATTCTTAAATTTTAATTTACATTAACAATTCATTATTGAATTTATTTATAATAAGGTCATTCAATTTATGCTTGAATTAGATTTGTTTACAACTCACACCAATCCTATTTTAATTTAATTTAATACTTACTTTGGTTTACATTTATTTATTTACGTAAGAATTTTATTCCATTCAATATTATCTATAACTCGATTGAATCCATTTAAATTCAGTTTTATTCCAACTCAACTTCAGTTAAATCTAGTTACTTACCATTCTTTTAAATTTTATTTCTCAATATATGAGCTCAAAACTTATTTATTGACTTAAAAGCTTATATTGCTCATTTGAGTCATTTCATCTTATATCCACAATTTCAGATTATATATATAACACTTACTATCTTAAGGTATAAATTTTCATTTCACAATTACAATCATTTTACCTACCAATTTTATATCCAATTTAAATCAAATTTCAATTTTAATTTATTTAACTTTTCTCAGATTAAATTCAAATATATTATCTTCATTTTCATTTACTTAAGTTAAAGTTTAATTCCCGTATTAAAATTCCTAATTTCTTCCTATTAATATCAACTTTACTTTATAATTTCAATAGTTGATTCATTTAAACTTTTCACATTATTTAAATAGAACTTCTTAGAATTCGATTGCCCGGTTTCCATTTCCAAAACCATTTTGAAATGATAACTACACATACCCACTCGGTATATCAAATCAATTCTCCAAATTCCAAACACTTATTTTTACCAAAACAAATTTCCCTTTTGAAATTTCTAAAACAACTTGTATACCGAACAAGTCCAAACAATATCATGACCAACCATCCTGGTAGCAATCCATCACTTTACAAACTCGAAAATGAATACCGATGATGTGGCCATCATCATCTGGATTATTTTCCAGCGACTGAAGTGAGTTCAGTGCTTCCTTACTTCCAAAAATTCTTCCCAAAACAATTTCCATTTAACAATATTTTCGAAAACAATACTCCATTACTGCCTTCAAATCTTTGGAGAAACATTTCAAACATTCCCAAGATTTTAAATTCCTAAACGTTTTTGTTTAAATTCATTTAAACACCTTTCAAATTTCCAGGACTTAACTTCTGGTTCAATCAAATTTTAGTTATATTTCTTTTTATTTAAACCATAATTAGACAATTTTATTTGATTCTAAACCACTCAAATTATAAATTTTTATTCAAATTTTAGTATTAACAACCAACATCCATATATATATATATATATAAATAATAATTTCATAAAAATATTTTCTTTTATGTAAAAATATAATTTTGGTTAAAAATATTTCATTTACCGACTTTTAAAAATAATACTGTGTCGGTTTCCCTTGTTTAAGAGTTTAGAAATCCCTATCGATGAAATGGCGTCCCACACATCGACCAGAATCCATAAACACTCAACAAATAAGTCAACACAATATAAAAACAACTTTATATTCACTAACAAATACGCACTCATATATACTAATACACTCAAACTCATTTTAGAGTACTACAGACTCTATTCTTTGAGTAATTCCTACCAGAGCCAAGGTTATCACCAACCTAAGCTCTGATACCAACTGTGATGGCCCGTCCTTCTACTACCAGAAAGACGTATCATCATTAAGAAAGAAAGGGATAGAAATAGAAAAGAAAAGAGAAGAAAGAACAACAACATCAGAATCTCACAGCGGAATGGAACAAAATATAATATATCACATATATATCTCATAGTTTTACATATATCAGAGTTATACAACATAATATACATGACACTCATACATGCATCTGTCACTATATACATCAGAGATACAGTATACATCAACTACTGACACGGTGGAACTAGATAGATATCTACATACGCTTGGAACTCCTGTTCCAAGCTTCTCCAGGAATCAAAATCCAAAACCTATCACTTGGCTGCTCATAAAAATTTGAGTACCCAAAAGTTTATGAAAAACAAATATAAACTCCGGGTCAGACATGGGTCTGGTATGAGTAAACGGTTAAAGTTGTTTGACTTTGAAAACATTTGAAAATAAAGGTATCACGTAAGACTCCCCACAAATAAAGACGGGTAAGTTTTTACCTTACGCTAACCAAAACATTTCATAGGAAATCCAGTGATATTATAATAGTGCCTATGGTTTTTAAGTAAATAGAAAATAGCCAAAATTGTTACATCTATTAAATTCCAACTACTAGCCACAAAAGTGGGTAATACAAATCAAAACCGTAGGGTCTTGTAGGGAAAATGGATTTCCAACAATGGCAGGGCTACAGGGGTACCGCCCGTCGCAGTACGGGGCCTAGATCACCGTACCGAGGATCACTCCCGACCCCCTACATCACAAGGCCGAAACCATTCCTTACTGAACTGTCCCGAACAAGATAAACCCCGCGGTTGTAGCTAGCAACCGCCCACAAAGCCGAAATAAAAAGGGACATCCAGACAGGGGAATATCTTATCCTGCTTGGGCATGACCCATCTAACCTTGCTGCACCTCCCCTGTTTTAGCCATTCCCGGTTGATGAGGCTTGAGGCTGCGATACCTTTACAGGACATATCACTTAGAATGCTCATAGTCCGCCTGACGATGTGCTGAAAGCATTCAATCCATACAAGTTCGTTCCGGGTTCGAACGAAACCGAAGGCTTTATCTCGTCACACTCATTTTGGAATCACCCTCAGAGTCAACGTCGATAACCCTTGCATTCTGAAAACACCATCTCGATCTTCATTTGAGAATTCACGACCTATCGTTTAAACTGGATCAATGTGGTTTTCGGAATATCAAATTGATACCCGATCCCGGTCTCATCAAAATCCAAACGCCATTTTAAAGGCCAAGTTGTCTAATTAACTTAAACAATTTAAATTCAATGATTTAACTCACATAGCATTTATCACAGATAATCATACACAATCATCATAGATATAACACAGCATATCACAGAGCATCACAGAATATCATCAAATAAATATCATAATCAGATTTTCTACACAACAATCCGTAAGCGGTCATCTTTAATTCTAATCTGTAATTAATTCAATTTAGAATTAATTACTTGAGAGTTAACCACTTAACTCTGTTTAATTTATCATTAATTAACATTTAGTTACTTATTTCATTTCAAATTATTTAATTAATCATTTCTTGATCAACTATTAAATCTTAATTATTCAATTGATTATTTGTTTTATTTATTTAATTAATTACTTTATAGTCAAGTTGTTTAACTTTAATTACTATTCCTTAATCATTAATTATTATCTTAATTATTATTTAATAACTTAATTACCCAATTATTATTTGTTAATTACTTAATTAATCCATTATTAATTTCTTAATCAAATTACTTAACTAATTAACTATTACCATTCATTAATTAACTTAAGTGGTTAATTACCCTTTTATTTATCACTTAATCATTAAACAATTCGACTCTAATTAAAATTAAAAAGTTAATCATTCTTAGTTACTTTCTAAAAATAATTAATTAATATTAATCATTCAACTTAATTAACTTTTTATTTAAAATAAATCTTTTTTTTTTGAAAATCGATATATTGCTAACTACCAACTTAAATGTTAATAAATTCATACTTGTCGTGAAGTAATTTCTTAATTGAAGAAATAATTAAGTGTTAAAATATTGTTAAGTATTAACTAAGATAGTCAAAACTTGTATTAAGTTTTTGACTTAAACTGTTAAACAATTTTTAATTCTACAGTACTTTAAACTTGACGTAATCTGTTACTTAACTTACCACTAAAACACACTACAACAGTTTAAAGGAAACCGAGAACTACCATACCAAAAACTCTAGACCTCCCATACATTATCTCGAGTGCTACTTCGAGTAACCTACCAAAATTCCCCGAGTCCTCTTGTACGCCATCTTCTTCTTCCCCATTTCTATTTTTTTACAGTAGTTAATTTTTTTAACTTTACGTTTTGATCAAAACATCAGGTTCATTACTCACGTTCGAACTCGGCCTCAAACCGAAGCATTCAACTCCAAAACCCGTGCACGACTCGAGACTGCTACGCGACCCAAAACATCACCGTCCCTGAAACACGTCACCGCTGCCGTGCACGTGTGCGACGACGTGTGAGGTTCTGATGATCTTCCAAGATCATCGGCAAACCACAAAATCCACTAAAACACGAATTCTAAGCTCAAAACGCCTACAGAAATGCGAATCGAAAATATAGCCTATAGCTTGAACTGTAAACTTGACTATCACTAAATCGACTCGCCACTGTCGCCTAGGCCATTGGAGGCGCTCGCACTTCGCCCATACCATGACCACACGACCCTCTTCCACCACCTTGAATTGCTTGGAGCTCGACCACACATAGTCCCGTACGCGTCTTGTTTACAGAGAGGAACAAAAATTCCACCCTAATATAGTCTCGCACTCAAATTTCGCTCAGTAGAAAATTTAATTCACATTTTTCCCGAGATCATGGATGGATAAGCTTGCTTCAATCCAAGTTTCATTAATTAAAATTGAATCGATCACTTGAAATAGGAAGAAATGCAAATTTAGTTTAATTCCAAACTGCTATTTGCATATTAATCTATAAATCTTGATTTTTGTTTTAAAAATCATATCTTATGATATGAATTCAATATAAAATCTTGAATCAATATTTTACAACACCCGAATTTTATTAATCATCACATGATTACCTGTATATCAATATTACAGTGGTATTCCTTATAAAGATAGTTTAATCCACTTTCTAAGAATCTTAAATTGAAACTTATGATCTTGTTTATTGAGAAATAGAAGCTAATCAATGATTTAAATAAGGATAATTTGAGTATTCGAACCAATATGCAACCTGTATCAAGTTTCAGAGAACACAGAGCATACAAATTCATATGCAAACTTAAGCATAAACAAACAGTTTATAATTGAAGTTTGGCTTGTTTTAATTAACTTAAACTTTTAAAAATTAAGTTTACTCACCTGCACAATTCCTAAACAAAGAGCAATAATATTCCATGAAAACTGCAGTATGAGTATGCTTGAGGCCTTCGCTGTTTTCTTTGAATTCTTGTCAAATTTCTAGTTTGAATTAAATTGAGTTACTTCTTTCTCTTGTTTTCTATTTTTCCAGGTTTACAAAGTTTTTCATATTTTTTTTTGAACGAACTAGAAGCGGCAACATGTATACATATATAAAATAGAAGAACAGTTGAATAAGGGAAGGTGATAACTAGTACAGTTGTTTTCCTTGGCTTTGTTCTGTTCAAACGGATTTTATTTCTGAATTATATAGACTTGTAAACATTTTTGAATTGACAAAAGTTGGCTTAGATGATAGAAATTTAATGCTTTGTTTCTTGATAGGTTTACATACTATAATTTTGTTTACACTATTATCATTTTGTCTTGCTGTACATATAGATATTTGTATAAAATTGTCCATTTTGCAGTTAACTTATGGCTTATATATGAAGCTATATTTTGTATGTAAACATATACTTGCAGGTAGGCTTGTGAATGCAGACACTTAAAGTAAAAGTGTTTGTTTTATCAATTACTAGCTTAGATAGTGTTTTTTTTTGGCTTATTTATTTTATGGTTTAGCCTTGTTTTCATCCTATTCTATGTACTTTGTTCTAAAACTTTTATTATGTATTTGTACTTTTATACTGATCTTCATTCTATTCTGTTCTTAAATTTATTCTGTATTTTGTATTCCACTTTATTTCTTGTTTTATTCTTTGTTTTCAAATTTACAGTTATGTTGTATTCTTGTCTATTCATTTTAATCCTATTTGTGTTATTTTTATTTTATACTTAGAATTATTTTTATGCTTTGTTTACAATTCTAAAGTTATGCTGTATGTTTAACAAAATTATTTAATCCTTGCTTTATATTTATTTCTATTTTATATTTAAGTCATTTATATTTAAGTTACATTTCATAAATTTATTTACTTACATTTGTTTGTATTTTGTACTTTAGCTAACAATATTTAAATTATATACAATATGATTTACTTTCATTTATACTTATTTTATATTTATTTCCATTTGTATTTCTGTAAATTATATACAAAAATTTGACTCATATTTTACATTTAAATTTTATATTGCTAGAACTAGATTTTAATTTTAAACATTATCATCTATAGATGTTTCTATCAAATGTTAACAAAAGAAAGTATTTTAATTTAATGGTATAAGATAAATATTATAGAGGGATTTATTTCAAATTTTCAAATATTATTATTCATATATATATATATATATATATATCAGATGTAAACAAAGTAAAGTATTTTAATTTAATTATATAAGCCAAATTTTATTGTAAATATTATTAAGAGATTTAATTTTAAATGCTCCAAATCAATCTCTTTTTTTAATGTACAAATTTATATAAACAAATGGTAAATATTTCCAAAATCATATTCATTTTAATATGATCAGTTCACATTTTGTTTAATTAGATCAAATATTTATTAAAATAAATATGGCCAAAATCCAGGGTCGTTACATAAGCATTTATTATTTTGAATCAATATTACACTAACTAATACTTACATTATCAAATGTACGTTTAATTTACATTTTTATTTCAATAAAGAGCATTTATTATTTTAAATCAATATTACACTAATTAAAACTTACATTATCAAATGTACATTTTAATTTATATTTTTATTTCAATAAAGAGCATTTATTATTTTAAATCAATAGTACACTAATTAAAACTTACATTATCAAATGTACGTTTTAATTTACATTTTTATTTCAGTAAAGAGCATTTATTATTTTAACCAATATTACATTAATTAAAACTTGCATGTTTCTCACATTTATTAAAACTTTGCATGTTTCTTCCATTAATTAGAACTTTACACGTTTCTTCCTTTAATTAAAACTTTACATGTTTCTTTCATTAATTAAAACTTTACATGTTTCTTCAATTTAAAATACCTTATTTTGTTAACTTAAAATCTCCATTTGGAAAACAATTTCCAATCATCAAGTTAAGTCATATATATAAATTATATTTTATACATTAACTTATACAACTTAACTTATAGAAAATCACTGTAACCTATTTATACAAACATATCTGCTTCATGGAAAAAAATTCATTCCAACTACTAGGGTAGATTTAGAATTCCACGTTAAATCAAATTTCATTTTTAAGTTGTTTATTATATTCCAAATCTTTAAATTAAAAATTTAAAACCAATAAAGATTTTTTCATTACAATTAAAAACCAAAATCAACTTATAAAATTTTAACTTATAGAAAACCAATGTCTCTTTATATTCTAAATCTTTAAATCAACTTTTTATTGAAATTTCCACTTATTTATAAATTCAAAATACTTAATAATTTTATAAAACTATTACAAAATTTTATCCATGGGCCTGTATGTGACGCCCCACCTCTATACCCACGCTAGCCAAGGACACTACGGGGTAATGCCGTCAACTAGCATGGAGAATAAGGCTGTTGAGGAGCGACCATCCATGTAATTTCTTTGTGCGAGTACCGATATGCCAGATAAAAGTATAACTTTTCATCTCGAAAGGAAAATCCGACATACCGATGCAATCTCAAAGCTACTACATAGTGGCTATAATATCTTCGAAAACAAATATAGAAATAAGCATAACATAAATCAGGGGCAAAAGTTCATATCACAAAGGCGAAAATAGATATGAATATTGCACATGAAATTGTACATCAGAGTAGTGGTCAAACAAGATCCACTATATCACAAAAGAATAGTTACAAGTGCTAGACAAAAGAATATGTATACATCAAGGAATCTATGTCTCAAAGGTATACAACAAAAACTACTAATCTAAGTAGTTAGCCAAAAGTCAGGATGATAATCCCAGAAGTGAAGTCAAGCAGAAGCACTTATAACATCTCGGTCTGACCCGAGTATTATTTATAAGAAAATAATAAATGGATAAGTCTAACTATAAATATCAGATGAAATGATATAGAATAAGAGATATGACAAAAACGTATAATAACCGAAATGCCATACTGAGATAAGCATGTAACAGAAAATCAACAAGAGATTAATCAATATCACAAGACTCTTCTCAAAGATAAAAAGGATTGTCATACTCTTTATTTCATTTACCAAACCATAAATATTGACAATTTTATCAATGCCAATCACAAAAGTTAATGACACACAAATTCACCAATGCACAAATATTGATAGAACTTATAAATGAAACCACAAAAATTGGTGAAACACAAATTCTAGAAATCGTCAATAGAAATCCAGAAATCACAAAAAGGATGGGAGGCCTATCACAAAACGGGAGCATGAAAACTCACCAACACGTGTATCACAAAATGGAACGGTATTCCATGGTTGCTAACCATTAATTTTGAGCCGAAGCTCCACAAAACGGTCCGAAGACCATGGGTCGCTACCCCAACAAATTGATCCGAAGTTCCATAGAAGCGGGGTTTAGTCTCCCTCGCAGATAAAGAGACAATGCACATTGGTAGTCTAAATCACAAAAAATGATCATCATCGATCATCAAGAAGTGTCGATTACACTAAGCTAGTAAACATATGAGCTTAGCTTCATGTCCTATAACCACTAGCTTAACTTAAATATTTACGAACAAATTGTAGATTTCCACTTGAAAACTGTCACAAGAGATTCAATCGAACTAATCCAAGAATTAACCGATGAAGTAAACGTAAGCGTTTCATACCACTTGTTTTACTAAGTCGTTTAATTAGATTTCTCATACGAGTGAGGTAAAGGTTTGTATATACTAGTACATTGGAAAATTGTTTGAGAAAACGAGCTTTGTAATAAAATAATGTTGAAATTATTTTGAAGAAAGAGTTTTGATATTTACTACTAGTATTAAAACCTATATATTTTTAAAGTGACAAATCACAAAAATGATTGTAGGAACAATCAATCATCAAAATTCACATACGAAGACGTGAATCAAATCCAAAGAAACCGATACTGAATCCATCAAAGTGTATATACCAAAAAATTCCTAAAATAGAAGTTATCCAAGCGACAAAGGTGATAACAACTAATCGGAGAAGAAGAATCGATTAAAGATTGGAAAACAAAGCAAACTGAGCATAAATAGGCAAAACAGGCAAAACAGGAGCATGTTAGTCGACTAAACTCCCTGAGTCAGTTGACTGAACACAGACCTGAAAAATTCTCAGGCTTCAGCTTAGTCGACTGACTTAGGGAGTTTAGTCGACTGAACCCCAATTCCTGCATTTCCAATCCTATTTCAAATGAAGTTCAAACTCCCTCAATTGGCAACCGGACAAGCACAAACGCTAAGGGTTTACGCCCATCAGCTACCCGGTCCTATAAGCTCTTCGATCATCACCAAAAACATGAGAAAACAATAAAGTTAGGATTTTGAAAGAATTGAACTCAAAGCACCCAAAAATTGGAATATTCTCCAAATCAATCCAAACCAAAAGCAAATGCACATGAATAAGTGTTAGGAATTCATACTCAATAATCAAAGATAGATATAGGCATAGATGTGAGATAAAAATCTCACCTTTAAACCCAAAACAAATGAAGAAGAAGCTATAGAGTAATGGCAAGGACAATCACTCTTCAATTCCAACCCAAAGAGCTTGAATATAAGCTAAAAAGAGCAACATTTCCTAAGTTAGGTTTTGGAATTTCTGAAATTGATAAGAGAATGAGTTGGAGAAGAAGAAGAGAAGGCTTACCAAAGCTTCTTCTATTGATTTGGAGCTAGAACTTGATTTGTAGATGGAAGCTAGGGCTTGGAGTTTTAATTTCTCATTCCTCTCTCCATTGTTGATAAAGCTTGAGTATTAGGAAATAGAAAGGAAGTAATGAAGAGAAGAGGGGTGAAGCTTGGGTCTAATGGGCTGAAACAAAAACCAAAGCCCTAAGTGAAAAAGTAGTAAAATTTTTCTATCTCCAAACATATCGAAGTTTATGCTCAAAAGGATCGCAAACGTCATTTTGAACTCAACGGGGGTAGTCTCGAGTCCTAATTTGACTGTTTGCAAAAAGTAGCTTTTCGGACTATAATCCGACCAACGATGAAATATTTAAGTAAAATATTTAAATATTCAATCGTAAAATATGCGGGTTGTTACAAACTCCCCTCCTGAAAGAAATTGCGTCCTCGGAATCATAAGGAACAAATGAACAAAAAGTAACAACCATAAAAGCATATCAACACAAAAGGAAGAAATTTTTCAAAATAAAAAGTTCACCTCATGGAGCACGAGAAAGTAAGTCCGGATGTGTTCGCTCGATGAACTCTCTAGATTCCCAAGAGCAATCCTTAGGATTTGAGGACCACTGAACTTTAATAAGCGGGACACCTTTGTTTCGAAGGCTCTTGACCTCTGAAGCAAAAATACAAATAGGATGTTGCTCATAAGTTTAATTAGGTGAAACTTCAATTTCTTCCACAACACCGGGCACAAGAATCGAATCGGAATCTCAAAGGAATTTCCATAATTGAGAAACGTGAAACACATCATGAATACCAGAAAACTGAGCCGGTAATAAAAGGCGATAAGCCACGGGACCAATACGTTCGGTGATAGGAAATGGACCAATATATCGTGGTGCTAACTTTCTCGATCGACTGAAACGTACAACACCCTTCATAGGTGAAGCACGAATAAATACAAAATCCCCCACAGAAAATTCTAATTTCCTTCCTCGGTTATCGACATAGGATTTTTTTCTACTTTGCGCTTCTTTCATCCTATGACGAATAAGGTCAATCTTTTCTGTGTAATCATGAATAAAATCTGGACCTAAAAACAGCTTCTTACCGGCCTTAAGCCAACAAGAAGGAGATCGACATGGCCTTCCATAGAGTGCCTCAAAAGGTGCCATACCAATACTAGATTGGAAGCTATTACTATAGGAAAACTCAACGAGAGCAATATGATCTTCCCAACTTCCACCAAAATCAAGAACACATGCACGAAGAAGATCTTCAAGTGTTTGATTCACACGCTCGGTTTGTCCATCAGACCGAGGATGATAAGCGGTGCTAAAATTAAGCTTTGTCCCCAAAGCTTTTTGGAAACTCTTCCAAAATCTACTAGTAAATAATGGATCACGATCACTAACAATAAAAGTAGGAACTCCATGCAATTTAACAATTTCTTTAATGAATAGTATAGCCAAAAGAGGTACGGTTCGATTGGACCGAACGGGAATAAAATGGGCGGATTTAGTAAGTCTATCAACCATAAGCTATCATGACCCGAATGAGAACGGGGAAGGCCATCTATAAAATCCATGGAAATTTGATCCCACTTCTATATTGGAATTTCTAAAGGTTGCAATAACCCACCGGGCCTTTGGTTTTCGGCTGTGACAAGTTGGCAAGTCATGCGACGCTTAACATAGTTTGCAATATCAGATTTCATTCCCTCCCAATAATAAAGTCGCTTCATATCCGCGTACATTTTACTACTACCGGGTTGAACGGTAAATTTAGAACGATGTGAATCTTCTAAAATATCTTTACGAAGATCACTAACATTCGACACGATAAGTCTACCAAATTTTCAAATACCGCCACGAGAATCAATATCAAAGTCTTTCAAACTTTCAACATCAATTTTATCCCTAAAATTTTGGCCAAGAAGAGCCAACTCGGGATCTAGCTTTTGAGCTTCAAGAATGCGGTCTAATAGAGAATGATGAGCCTCAATGCTGCACAAGACAAGAGATGAACATAAATCGGAAACACAATCTCGAATCTCACAAGTGGATAAAATTACGAGATCATTCCATTCAGATATCATCATAGAAACAACCGCTTGTTGCTTGCGACTAAGGGCATCCGCAACAGGATTTCCCTTTTCAGGGTATAAAGAATATCAAGATCATAAGGTGCAAGGAACTCGAGCCAACGTTGTTGACGCAAATTAAGTTCCTTTTTAGAAAATAGATACTTCAAGGATTTATGATCGGTGTAAAGAATAAATTTTTCTCCCAAAAGATAATGATGCCAAATACGAAGGACGAAAACAATAGTCGCGAGCTCTAAATCATGAGTGGCATATCTAGTCCCGGCTGGCTTCAATTGCCTAGAAGCATAAGCAATAACACGTTCTCTTTGCATAAGAACGGCGCCCAAACCAACACGACTAGCATGGGTATAAACAACAAAATCTTGATTCCCCTCGGGAATAACAAGAATAGGAGCATCGGAAAGGAGTTCTTTTAATTTCTGAAAAGAAGCTTCACATTTGTCCGACCAAATGTATTTAACACCTTTCTTTGTCAAACTAGTAGGAGGCACGGAAATTTTGGAAAATTCCTTTATGAAACGGCAGTAATAACCGGCCAATCCAAGAAAACTACGAATTTCTGTCACACTCTCCGGTCTCTTCCAATTTTGAATTGCTTCAATCTTTGAAGGATCCACAGAAATTCTGGATTCGGAAATAATATGACCGAGAAACTTCACACGAGATTGCCAAAAGTGGCATTTAGAAAATTTTGCTTTTAATTGATTGCTCCTAAGAGTTTCCAACACAATCCGAAATGTTTTTCATGCTCCTCCTCGATTTTAGAATACACAAGAATATCATCGATAAAGATGAGAACAAACCGATCGAGGAAGTCTTTGGAAACTCTATTCATAAGGTCAACAAAATAAGCCGGAGAATTCGTTAAACCAAACGGCATAACAAGCCATTCATAAGATCCATAACGAGTACAGAATGACGTCAAAGGAATGCTATCCTCTGCAATACGAAGCTGATGGAAACCGGTAGCTAAGTCTAATTGTGAGAAGACTCTTGCACCACTATATTGATCGAATAGATCATCAATCGGAGGTAAAGGATATTTATTCTTGATAGTAAGATCATTAAGCTTGCGGTAATCAATGCAAAGCCTAAGTGTACCATCAGATTTCTTCATGAAAATAGCTAAAGCTCCCCAAGGCGAGGAATTAGAGCGAATAAATTTCTTCGTCTCCAATTTGGATAATTGTTTGCGCATCTCCTCGTTTTCTCTATTGGACATACGATAAGAAGGCGAGTGATAGGTTGAGCTCCAAGGATGAGATTAATTTTGAACTCAATTGCTAGCTTAGGTGGTAATCCTAAAACATGCTCAAATATGTTGGAAAATTCACGAACAACGTGAATAAGAGAAATGACATCTTCCTCATTATCATCATCATCATCATGAGGATTTAAAGAATATAAAGATGCTGCCAAGCTGGAATCCGAATCTTTAAGATCAATAGAAATCTTCTTAACAGATTGAGGATGTCGAAGATGAATAGTCCGCTCAGGACATAGGATTTGAGCTTCATAACAGTTAAGCCAATCCATTCCCAAAATTATTCCGAAGCGAAGGTAACACATAACATGCAAATCGGCACGGAAAGAGTAATCACACAAAATAATTTTGACATCTTTACACAATAAACTGATTGTTGCGGATCCACCAACCGGATTCGCAATTCTCAAAGAAGTCATTAAAAAACAACACTTAAAGAAAAAGTATCAACAAGTTCTTTCGATATAAAAGAATGGGACGCACCCGTATCAAAAAGAACTCGAATGGGTTGATCATGAAATAAAATAATGCCATCAAGGATAGAATAAAAAATACCTTGACCACGAGAAGTGTTACTAGGAGTTTGCACCACATTAAGCTTTCCCTCCTTCCTGCCTTGATGTTTGGGACACGAAGATATATAATGGTCCGGGCTTTTGCAATAGCGACAAGCACGGGGCTTTGAACACTTATTCGCATAATGGTCCTTAGAACCACAGTTGTAGCATTTCCCACCACTTGAGGAAGAAGTCTTAGTTGCCAGAGAGGCTTGCTTCCCTTTCTTATAGTTGGGATAAGGACCTTTGAACTTATTAGGCCTTTTCTTGTTGGTGAAGTTCGGTTTATCATTCCCAACCTCAACATCACTTACTCTATCAGCCTCTTCAAGTCGAAGAACGATATCAACGAGTTGATCAAAAGAAACTTCTAATTTTAGAAGTAATGGCTTCTTGAGATTTTTGTTCAAGCCATAGACAAATCTTTGGTTCTTCTTCAATGGGGTGCTTATGTATTTGACCCCGTATTTAGACAGTGACTCGAAGGATGCGACATAATCTACCACAGAAGATTCACCTTGAACAAGGTCTATGAAACGACGAGCCAATATCACATTCTCCGCTTCTGGCACAAATTTTAACTCGAATCGTTCCCGGAATTTCTCCCAAGTAAGAGCCGCTTCAATTATTTCGGAAATCAGAAGCTCGTACCAGTCTAATGCTCTTTCTTGGAGCATACTAGAGGCCGCCTGAACTCGGTGAAGATCAATAAGATTCATGTGAGAAAAGATTCGATCACATGTTCTTAGCCAAGCCTGGACTTCAATAATGGTTTCAGAACCTTTGAATGGCTTCCCACCCAAACTGGTATAATCATTGCACAAACGTGCAAATCCAGACTTAGGGTGAGTAGACTACGGATTAGAACCGGCTGTTTGAGCATTCTTTACTAGATCAAGAAGCTATTGGGCAGACATAAATACTCCATACTGGGGAGTAGCACTAGATTGACCGGCGGTGGGACGACCAGGTCTAACCATTTCTCTTCATTAAGAAAGAAAGAAGAAGAAGAAAAAGGTTATTCACAAAATGAATATCAAGCAATAATGATTGATAAAACAAGGAATCACAAAAGAAAATGGGATAGGACGGTTCGAAGACCCGAGTAAAATCCTAAGGCACGACTCCTAAGATGGACTTAGGACGACGATCCTTGTTAAATTATTCTACATTGTTCCAAAGTTTGGCTCTGATACCAAGCTGTGACGCCCCACCTCTATACCCACGCTAGCCAAGGATACCATGGGGTAATGCCGTCAACTAGCGCGGAGAATAAGGCTGTTGAGGAGCGACCATTCGTGTAATTGCTTTGTGCGAGTAGCGATATGCCAGATAAAAGTATAACTTTTCATCTCGAAAGGAAAATCCAACATACCGATGCAAACTCAAAGCTACTACACAGTGGCTATAATATCTTCGGAAACAAATATAGAAATAAGCATAACATAAATCAGTCACAAAAGTTCATATCACAAAGGCGGAAATAGATATGAATATTACACCTGTAACAGCCCGCTATTTTGGACCATTCAAATCGACAATAAAACCGTACATGTCCGACTTGAATAATTCAAAATACCGAATTGTTAATAAAAATTTGGCAAAACTTAAAATATACAGTAAATAAATCAATCATAGATCACTTACACAGAGTAATACAATGCAGCGGAATAGATAAAAATAGTAGTTCATGAAGCTACTATATACATTAAAGTTAGAAATAAAATACAACCGAATAGTTCAAATGCCATGAAGTCTCCAATGCAACAGATGGCTTCTCTGAACCAATCAACTGGATGACTGAAGGGATAGATAGCTGGATCTTCAAGCAAAGCTCCAACTTCGAAGATGAGTCTCAAATGCTGTATCTCTCAGTCTGACCCGAGCGTAAAGCAAAACACAAAACACTCGAGTCAGGATTAACATTCTTATATCTATAAATCTAACTCAACTGAAATATCAACTAAAATATAATTAACTTAGAGGATGTTTGGGATAACCATCCTCTAAGGGTCCATGGAACTATCTATAAGATAGAAATATACACTATAACACCGTAGTCTTCCAACTTAATTTATACTTCAAAACCAACTATCATTTTCACTTCAAAAATCTCTATACTTCCCAAATAGTATTTATATATATTAAATAATTTATTCAGTAAAGAAATTTCAATTCCCTCAACTTAACCAATCGTTTAACATCAACCCGACCTTCCCATTTAAATCTTTTTCAATCTCAATTTATCAGTTTAAATTCAACTCAATTTCTAAAATAACCATTTCAATTTTATTGATCTCAAGTTCGGATTTGAAATCACCAAATACCCTTTATATTTCAATATATTTCAAAACTTTAAGTAATCAACGTTTCAAACTAAACTTTATTCAATTTAGTTTTCTAAATAATAAATTCAACTTATATCGATTCAAATACAGATCTGAAACACCCATTTATATTCTAGTATAGTTCAAAGATTTAATATTCTACATTCCCAAAGTTCAATTTTACGGTTTCATAAGATCTTGATTTAATCAAATTATTATTTAGCCTTGAAATATTTCCTCCTTAGATTCAACATCATTTAAGTAAACCTGAAATTACCCTTTTACTCAATATTTTCTTTAATTTATTTAAACATGAAACATTCAATAAATCACTTAAAACAAAAATCCAGTTACAAAATCATACCCTTAAATTTCCCATTCAATAAATTCAAATTGATTTAATTAAATAAATCTTCATTTGAATACCATTTTTAATAAACCAAATTTATCTCCCAATCTTAATTATTAAAATTCTTTACACGGTAAAATTTGAAATATAAATCTTAAATAATACTTAAACATATTTTATGGATTAAATCAGTCTAAAATATTATTAAATTTATATATAAAGTTTCCATTTATATATAATATTTTAAGAACCAATATTTATTAATTCACATATGTTTCTTTTCAAACTGTAGAAATTTATCTTTAAATTATTTATATGGACCAACGGTGTCGGTATATATTTCCTATCATATAGTCAAATGCTACGGATATTTATCATTTCAATCCATACACTAAATATATACGGGTGGATATCATTTCAACCCGTAATCCCAAATTCAATTTAAATGAAAAATCGTTTGGGTTTATCATTTCAACCCATAACGATTTTCTCCTATTCTAAAGTCCGTTCGGGTATGTATCATTTCAACCCATAGTGATTTTTATACTAACAGGGAACTTGCAGAGTGATAGCAGATATGAAAATAATAATAATAACAACAGGTATATATCATCAAAATAAATATAAACAATAGGATATGGTGTCATATCCCATAAGTGAACTATTACAGATAATAGCATAAATATAACAATTTAAATAACTACAGCAGCATATTTCAATTGTCATTTCAATTGAAATCAAATTTAATAAATAAAAGAACGTTAATCGTGAGTGATTGCTCACCTTTCGAGGCTAGAGATATATGATGATGAAATGAGCTATGAAATCCAAAGCAACGCTGGATGGACAAGATTTGATGTAGAAAATAGGCACGACGGACAAGGCTGATAATGGGAAATCGATGAGAATGAATCGAATCAATTTTGATATTACAGAAAAAAATATAAATTATTATGATATTAATTCTCCCAAAACCAATTTTCAAATTAAAAATGTATATTTAAAATCTATATATACCTATATGTAATTTAAACATAATTCGTCCAAAAAAACCATTGTATTATATTTTATAGTCAATAATTATTATAAAAACAATATAACCACTTATTGTAATATATATTACTTAAAAACCCCATGAAAGCAACCTATATATGTTCATAATAAAAATGTATATATAGAAATTCCAAATGCATAGCCTATATTCGGTTATATATATATATTACGTAAGTCTGAAACAAACACCTAAACGCATATATATGTCTCGAGATTTATAAACAACAAAATACTTATAATGACACATGCACTCATATACTTATATAGACTGTGAACAAGTATACATACTATGCCGTATAAAATCCAACACAAAAAAAAAGTAAACTCACACTGAAAACATTTTAGTCAATTATTAAATATATATATTAACTAGCGTATAAAACTAGCGTATCCTGTAACTTTATAATATATAAGCTATATCAGATATGAAACTATCATTATATCAGATATATAAATAGTTAAACATTTTATACAAAACTATCATAACTTTATTAAATTAAACATACATTACACACTTACACAAATAGACCGTAAACTGTAAAACTTCACCCATTTTAAAGTGGTAACAATACGCTTGCTAAAAATATAACCCACATAGCTCGTACTTCCCTATAAAACTATATAAATATTTGTAAGCTAACCATTAATATAGTCTAATTCACAATATGCATACCTTTATAACTTTAAATCAAATGTGTATATATATACTTATAACCAGTTATTCACAAAATACATAGTTTTAAACATATCATATATTTAAATACATATACAATCGACTGATAAGATGAGTATGCTTTACGTTTTATATATGTACTAACTTTTTATATAATATTTATATATACACTTATCAAATTTTATAACATGCGAACAAAATTTTATATTATATAGAATCTGAAAACTGCAAACATTTCATACTTGGAACCATACTATATTTATAAGATGTATATATGATATCTTAAATCAAAAAAAAAAAAAAACTTACTTTGCTATAATACATACAATATTACTGCATAGATATACATTACTGACATATATTAAACTATATATTAACTAATATATAACCTTCAAACTTTTAAAATTGAATACCAACGTGACACATAAAGTATAAAACAATCAAGTTATCAAATCTCTATACATAGTATAATATCATACACACTATGAACGAAAAAAAAAAAGAAAAAAAAAAGAATACTGTTATGAACTCATATATATAATACCATATGATACATAACTAACATGAATTTAAAATCATGTAGGACAGATCACATATTCCAAATACAGACTTATAGAAAATATACAATAACACATATATATTATAAATATATGCTAACCTATTACTCAAAGATAACGTGTGGCATGATTGTTGATGGTGAAGGCTCTGAGGATGGCTGAGCATGCAGGCGATGACAACACGTGTAGAGAGATATGTGCATGAGAGGAGGAGAGAAAAACGCGGAGGGAGAGGGATGAGTTGGATGTGGTGGGTGACGAAGCGATGGGAGGTGGAAGCACGGTAAAAGAAGGGAGAAAATAGGTGGATCTGTAGAAAGAAAAATGGAAGAAGGAGGAGGAAGAAAACTTAAAATGAGGAATGAGATTGGAAGTGACAGCAGTTTGCAATATGAAAGAAACGAAGTCAAACAAGGTTATAAAGGCAAAATAAATAAAGAAAAGAACCGTTGCATACGAAACGTATACAATAAATATGAATTGATTTGAATAGTAATGGTCAAATTCAGCTGAAAAGATTAAAGCGAATAAATACGGAGCATTGGTTATGGTAAAGTAACGTGCAAAATTAGGGGAATAACAAAGGAAAGGACTGGTCAAAATAAATGAATGTAAACGTGCAACGAATATAAAAATCTATATAATTGAACCGATGGAAACGAAGGAAGCAAATAAAAGAAAGGGAACGAAGGAAAAAAAATGAGCTGTGTCCCGAGCATAAATAAAGGTGGTAACGTATGAGAGGAATGAGAAAAACAAACGGGCACAATTTGAAATCAATGCAATAAAACGGCCAAAAGCTGATTTTTAGGAAAATTATTAAAGAAATATTCCTTGGGCTGCGCGTTTGAGATCCGAAAAGGCATGGAAATCAAAAAGTTATAATTTAGATTGGAATGAAAACGTACAGGAAATAATAAAGGAAAAAAAAAATAAATGCGAAATAATCATATAGCATTTATTATGTTTCAAACTTTTGACATGGCATGGGATGGAAACAGCTGTACGCTAATTGAGAAGCTATTAAAGAAATTTATTATTAGTGGCATGTTATACGTTTTTATATTTATTTATTTCCTAGATCTCAATTCATATCTGATTATACTATGCAGATTTATCTTTATTACTAAACGTTCAAAAAGAATAAAACGTATACAAATTTTCTTGATTTTCGAAACAAAATTAACGGCTAAAAGATGATGAAGGGACAAAATATAAGAAAGGGAAAGAGATGAATGCGTACAATTATTTATAAGAAAAGAGAGAGAAAAGAAAAACCCACAATTAAAAATGAATGAATGAACGCTGAAAGTCAGTCAGGAATATAGAAGGTACAATATGAAATAATGGTAATCACAACTACTTTTTTTAATGCAGACCTTAAATCAACCCTTAAAACATATACTTCATATATGTAGTTAAATATAGTATATACTTCTCTTCTTCTTTGGTTCATATGATATATGAAACCCTTAACTATCGTATTTATAGCTGACGACATATGTATAGATATACTAAATATGCACTAAAATAAACTGGAAATGGTGACACAAAAACCCAAAATCAAATATATATATATATTTAACATGACTAGAAATCAAACTTCAGTAAAACTATATACTAGTATCAAGACTAACATATATATATAGCTATTATAACACATATAAATTAAATAAAACTTGGTATAAATACGCTTTACTATATATACACTTCAAATAGACCATCATACATATACAGTGGTTTTCCAAAATAACTATATATGGAACGTACTCAACATACTTAAAATTTACACACCTTGCTGAAAAGCAAAAGGAGACCGTAAATTTATTACCCACGCTATTGATATTTATACCCAATAGAAATGAACTATGCTACCAAATTTACATCAAACTTAACTTATATTATAGTATAAATAATAGTTTATAAAGTTTTTGTACTAGATCTTATAGGTATAACCACAACCAAACTTTAAAATATATGTACACAGCTCGTACTACAAATCATTAATATACATAACATATTTTCTTTTTTCTTTTTCAAAATTTTATTATTAATAATTTCTCAAAATCCAATTCAATACGTTAAATACCAATTAAAAATTGCTAAAATTTTATGGGTCGTTACACTCTCCCCCACTCAAAACTTTTCGTCCCCGAAAAGGAATAAAGTAGGAGAATAGAAATAACCAGATGAAAAATTTAGACTTTGAAAAACAAATTAAAAAAATTTATTTAAAACCATATACTTTTTCTTTTGTTATTATTTAAATTGATTAATATTTAATAGATTACTCATTTTATCAAATCCATTCAATTAATTATGAGATCAATTATTTATAAAACACTAATTTTTCTCTCTTATTAAACCAGGTAGAATATAAATAAACAATGTTTTAAAGGATATATTCAAAAGAAGGAAAGAAGGAAAGAAGATAGATTCGGAAAAGAGAATATAGTTGAATAAATAAAGCAGGGCAGATAAGGTAGATTCAAAAGAATAGAATCGGGCAAGAATCGTACATTTCAAACCATGAGAGTTTCAATTTCAAATATTAACACAAAATTTCTTTGTTGGAAATACTTTTATAATAAATACCTTTTATATCGAAATAAATCTTTTCTTTCAAAAATATTTTTATAACTCGATGTTTCAACAAGTTTATCCTCGTTCTTGCAGACTCTGGCCATGCGTTGATCAGGCGCAAAGCTAGAATTCTTCAAGTACTTAGTAGACCTGTTTCAACAACCAGTGAAAATACTTGAAAAAAAATTTAAAAACAGATATGGAAAGTACAATCCAAACAAAACAACCAAACCAAAACCTTTGTCCGATCATGGTTCGCAGATACACAATGGTTACGCCTGGGTCCCCCAGGAAACAATCCATATCCGTAAGCTTTCTCAGCCCTGCGAGTTACGCAATGATGACTAGTAGAGTGCAGGATACACAATGGTTACGCCTGGATCCCCCAGGAAACAATCCGTACCCCTAGGCAAGACTCAGCCAGCCACTTGCGCTACTATTCGCGACCTACACAGATTGCAGGATACACAATGGTTACGCCTGGATCCCTCAGGAAACAATCCGTACCCCTAGGCAAGACTCAGCCAGGCAATTGCGCTGTGCATTCACGAGAGAAAAAAAACCATGGGTTACGCCACGGTGGGAAACACTCGAGTATTACATCCGGAAAACCGAAAATCAGAGAGAATAATATCGATAGAATGAATCCACGATGTGGCCACAAAGCGGATATCAAGCAGAAGGCACTTTCCATATCATTACTTCGAAAATATATATCATATAGTACCTTTTCAAATCACTTTCAAATATTGTACTTATATAAAGTCCATATATATAGGATTCCTTTCTCAAATCGAATACTTTCCAAATCAATAGTAGATCAAATCATACTTATATAGATTTCGATTGAATAAAATCTCTTTCCAAATTGAGTACCATTCAAATCAATAGATTTCAAATCAACCTCATACTTATACAATCCATTTTATATAAGTTCGACCACTCCCAAATCAAGTGCTTAGTAATCTAAGGTTCTCAATTTCAAATTATTTCAATACCAATTCAGTTTCAAAATCATATATGATTTCACCAAATTTTCTTCCAAATTAAATGTCTGAATTTCAAAGTTCCCAAAATAATAGGTGTAGAAAATTATCCCAGTTTCCAAATTAAAATAATTCAAGTCAAACAAATTCATTTCCAAAATCACCATATAAGTACTGGGTTATTTTTTCAATTTAATTTTCAAAACCAAATATTTTTCTCAAAATCAATTATATTCAAAATGGTTTCCAAATTTATAATTATCCCTTTAAAACCTTTAAACTATTTACTTCGATTTGAAATATCCAATTTACCTTTTTGAAAACCATTATTTAAAACTAAAATTCTTTCAAAACATTTAAAAACTAAATTCCATATTAGTATAATTAAAATAGCCATATTCTCTTACTTAATAAAAGGTTTAACCTCATACAACAAAACTTGCATACTTTATCAAATATTTTATACCTTTCGAAATATCTTGGTTTTTAAACCTTTAAACCTTGATTTGGAAGTGCTCGAACCTTCAAAATAGTCGGTGAAAATCAATTTCAAATCCAAGAGATGGAAATCAATTTTTATAAATAGAGTTATTCTAAGTCAAATCAAAAACTCGAGGACTGAACACCGGTCTTACTTCAAATTGTTTCAAATATATACATATATCTTTCGAAAATATCAAATTATACTTCGGAATTTGAAATCAAAAACGGTTTTACAAAATCACTCGCATAGCGAAGCTATTAAAGTGGCCTCTCCCCCACTCTGAAACTCGAAAATCAATGTCGATGATGCGTGCACTCATCACCGAAATTATTCTCCAGCGACATAAGTGAGTTCTGGACTTCTATTTTCTTCAAAACTTCTTTGAAATTTCTTCAAAATTATTGGAATTCATTTGAATTCATTTGAATATTTCTTATTCGGAAAAATACTTTTAAATCGTATTATTTATATATAATTTCCAAAATCTTAAAACCAATTTCAAAATACCGGAATTCAATTCTCGAATTTCAAATTTAACACTTCAATTATAAATCATTTTTATATAAATCAATTTCTTATAATTTTTTCAAAATTTCAAATCCTTTCAAAACCCTTTTTATATAGAATAACATTTCTTATTTGCTTTATATATAGGTATATAATCTCTACCGAAAACATTTTCTTTATATATATAGAATAAAATCATAGTTATCAAAATAATAATTTCGGTATAAACAATTTCTAAAATACAAACAAAACCCGATTTTCAAAGGATGATTTAAGGATGGATTTCAAAACAAAGATAGAGATTTAATTTAAAGGAACTCTAATCAATAGAATCCTGATTCGAAGATAGACTCGATCGAAGATGAGATAATTAAGTTACAAAATAGAAGATGGATGTACTTCTATAAATCGCGGGCGACCTTTACCTGTCAACCGTGATTCCAAAATTAGATCGGTGTAGAATTCTGAGGCAATTCGACATTCGATCGTCGGAGATATAGAATTCGGCATAACAAGATATATCAGCATCGTAAACCGAGGATACAGGAATCTTCGGTGAGTCAATGCCAATTGAAAAGGAGTTTTCACCCCCTTTACAAATCATTCAATGGAGTTATGGGATACTCCAGAATCAAACGAATATAAATAGGGAGAGACAGAATGAATTTCGAAACCGAGGGACATTCCAAAACTCAAAGGAAATTGAGTCAAAAAGGAAGAGATTCAACTCGAACGAAAGTGATTCTGTAAATAAATTTACCATATATGCTAAGTTTTGCCTAGAGCCAAAGCTCTGATACCAACTGTAACAGCCCGCTATTTTGGACCATTCAAATCGACAATAAAACCGTACATGTCCGACTTGAATAATTCAAAATACCGAATTGTTAATAAAAATTTGGCAAAACTTAAAATATACAGTAAATAAATCAATCATAGATCACTTACACAGAGTAATACAATGCAGCGGAATAGATAAAAATAGTAGTTCATGAAGCTACTATATACATTAAAGTTAGAAATAAAATACAACCGAATAGTTCAAATGCCATGAAGTCTCCAATGCAACAGATGGCTTCTCTGAACCAATCAACTGGATGACTGAAGGGATAGATAGCTGGATCTTCAAGCAAAGCTCCAACTTCGAAGATGAGTCTCAAATGTTGTATCTCTCAGTCTGACCCGAGCGTAAAGCAAAACACAAAACACTCGAGTCAGGATTAACATTCTTATATCTATAAATCTAACTCAACTGAAATATCAACTAAAATATAATTAACTTAGAGGATGTTTGGGATAACCATCCTCTAAGGGTCCATGGAACTATCTATAAGATAGAAATATACACTATAACACCGTAGTCTTCCAACTTAATTTATACTTCAAAACCAACTATCATTTTCACTTCAAAAATCTCTATACTTCCCAAATAGTATTTATATATATTAAATAATTTATTCAGTAAAGAAATTTCAATTCCCTCAACTTAACCAATCGTTTAACATCAACCCGACCTTCCCATTTAAATCTTTTTCAATCTCAATTTATCAGTTTAAATTCAACTCAATTTCTAAAATAACCATTTCAATTTTATTGATCTCAAGTTCGGATTTGAAATCACCAAATACCCTTTATATTTCAATATATTTCAAAACTTTAAGTAATCAACGTTTCAAACTAAACTTTATTCAATTTAGTTTTCTAAATAATAAATTCAACTTATATCGATTCAAATACAGATCTGAAACACCCATTTATATTCTAGTATAGTTCAAAGATTTAATATTCTACATTCCCAAAGTTCAATTTTACGGTTTCATAAGATCTTGATTTAATCAAATTATTATTTAGCCTTGAAATATTTCCTCCTTAGATTCAACATCATTTAAGTAAACCTGAAATTACCCTTTTACTCAATATTTTCTTTAATTTATTTAAACATGAAACATTCAATAAATCACTTAAAACAAAAATCCAGTTACAAAATCATACCCTTAAATTTCCCATTCAATAAATTCAAATTGATTTAATTAAATAAATCTTCATTTGAATACCATTTTTAATAAACCAAATTTATCTCCCAATCTTAATTATTAAAATTCTTTACACGGTAAAATTTGAAATATAAATCTTAAATAATACTTAAACATATTTTATGGATTAAATCAGTCTAAAATATTATTAAATTTATATATAAAGTTTCCATTTATATATAATATTTTAAGAACCAATATTTATTAATTCACATATGTTTCTTTTCAAACTGTGGAAATTTATCTTTAAATTATTTATATGGACCAACGGTGTCGGTATATATTTCCTATCATATAGTCAAATGCTACGGATATTTATCATTTCAATCCATACACTAAATATATACGGGTGGATATCATTTCAACCCGTAATCCCAAATTCAATTTAAATGAAAATCGTTTGGGTTTATCATTTCAACCCATAACGATTTTCTCCTATTCTAAAGTCCGTTCGGGTATGTATCATTTCAACCCATAGTGATTTTTATACTAACAGGGAACTTGCAGAGTGATAGCAGATATGAAAATAATAATAATAACAACAGGTATATATCATCAAAATAAATATAAACAATAGGATATGGTGTCATATCCCATACGTGAACTATTACAGATAATAGCATAAATATAACAATTTAAATAACTACAGCAGCATATTTCAATTGTCATTTCAATTGAAATCAAATTTAATAAATAAAAGAACGTTAATCGTGAGTGATTTCTCACCTTTCGAGGCTAGAGATATATGATGATGAAATGAGCTATGAAATCCAAAGCAACGCTGGATGGACAAGATTTGATGTAGAAAATAGGCACGACAGACAAGGCTGATAATGGGAAATCGATGAGAATGAATCGAATCAATTTTGATATTACAGAAAAAAATATAAATTATTATGATATTAATTCTCCCAAAACCAATTTTCAAATTAAAAATGTATATTTAAAATCTATATATACCTATATGTAATTTAAACATAATTCGTCCAAAAAAACCATTGTATTATATTTTATAGTCAATAATTATTATAAAAACAATATAACCACTTATTGTAATATATATTACTTAAAAACCCCATGAAAGCAACCTATATATGTTCATAATAAAAATGTATATATAGAAATTCCAAATGCATAGCCTATATTCGGTTATATATATATATATTACGTAAGTCTGAAACAAACACCTAAACGCATATATATGTCTCGAGATTTATAAACAACAAAATACTTATAATGACACATGCACTCATATACTTATATAGACTGTGAACAAGTATACATACTATGCCGTATAAAATCCAACACAAAAAAAAAGTAAACTCACACTGAAAACATTTTAGTCAATTATTAAATATATATATTAACTAGCGTATAAAACTAGCGTATCCTGTAACTTTATAATATATAAGCTATATCAGATATGAAACTATCATTATATCAGATATATAAATAGTTAAACATTTTATACAAAACTATCATAACTTTATTAAATTAAACATACATTACACACTTACACAAATAGACCGTAAACTGTAAAACTTCACCCATTTTAAAGTGGTAACAATACGCTTGCTAAAAATATAACCCACATAGCTCGTACTTCCCTATAAAACTATATAAATATTTGTAAGCTAACCATTAATATAGTCTAATTCACAATATGCATACCTTTATAACTTTAAATCAAATGTGTATATATATACTTATAACCAGTTATTCACAAAATACATAGCTTTAAACATATCATATATTTAAATACATATACAATCGACTGATAAGATGAGTATGCTTTACGTTTTATATATGTACTAACTTTTTATATAATATTTATATATACACTTATCAAATTTTATAACATGCGAACAAAATTTTATATTATATAGAATCTGAAAACTGCAAACATTTCATACTTGGAACCATACTATATTTATAAGATGTATATATGATATCTTAAATCAAAAAAAAAAAAAAAAACTTACTTTGCTATAATACATACAATATTACTGCATAGATATACATTACTGACATATATTAAACTATATATTAACTAATATATAACCTTCAAACTTTTAAAATTGAATACCAACGTGACACATAAAGTATAAAACAATCAAGTTATCAAATCTCTATACATAGTATAATATCATACACACTATGAACGAAAAAAAAAAAAGAAAAAAAAAAAGAATACTGTTATGAACTCATATATATAATACCATATGATACATAACTAACATGAATTTAAAATCATGTAGGACAGATCACATATTCCAAATACAGACTTATAGAAAATATACAATAACACATATATATTATAAATATATGCTAACCTATTACTCAAAGATAACGTGTGGCATGATTGTTGATGGTGAAGGCTCTGAGGATGGCTGAGCATGCAGGCGACGACAACACGTGTAGAGAGATATGTGCATGAGAGGAGGAGAGAAAAACGCGGAGGGAGAGGGATGAGTTGGATGTGGTGGGTGACGAAGCGATGGGAGGTGGAAGCACGGTAAAAGAAGGGAGAAAATAGGTGGATCTGTAGAAAGAAAAATGGAAGAAGGAGGAGGAAGAAAACTTAAAATGAGGAATGAGATTGGAAGTGACAGCAGTTTGCAATATGAAAGAAACGAAGTCAAACAAGGTTATAAAGGCAAAATAAATAAAGAAAAGAACCGTTGCATACGAAACGTATACAATAAATATGAATTGATTTGAATAGTAATGGTCAAATTCAGCTGAAAAGATTAAAGCGAATAAATACGGAGCATTGGTTATGGTAAAGTAACGCGCAAAATTAGGGGAATAACAAAGGAAAGGACTGGTCAAAATAAATGAATGTAAACGTGCAACGAATATAAAAATCTATATAATTGAACCGATGGAAACGAAGGAAGCAAATAAAAGAAAGGGAACGAAGGAAAAAAAATGAGCTGTGTCCCGAGCATAAATAAAGGTGGTAACGTATGAGAGGAATGAGAAAAACAAACGGGCACAATTTGAAATCAATGCAATAAAACGGCCAAAAGCTGATTTTTAGGAAAATTATTAAAGAAATATTCCTTGGGCTGCGCGTTTGAGATCCGAAAAGGCATGGAAATCAAAAAGTTATAATTTAGATTGGAATGAAAACGTACAGGAAATAATAAAGGAAAAAAAAAAATGCGAAATAATCATATAGCATTTATTATGTTTCAAACTTTTGACATGGCATGGGATGGAAACAGCTGTACGCTAATTGAGAAGCTATTAAAGCAATTTATTATTAGTGGCATGTTATACGTTTTTATATTTATTTATTTCCTAGATCTCAATTCATATCTGATTATACTATGCAGATTTATCTTTATTACTAAACGTTCAAAAAGAATAAAACGTATACAAATTTTCTTGATTTTCGAAACAAAATTAACGGCTAAAAGATGATGAAGGGACAAAATATAAGAAAGGGAAAGAGATGAATGCGTACAATTATTTATAAGAAAAGAGAGAGAAAAGAAAAACCCACAATTAAAAATGAATGAATGAACGCTGAAAGTCAGTCAGGAATATAGAAGGTACAATATGAAATAATGGTAATCACAACTACTTTTTTTAATGCAGACCTTAAATCAACCCTTAAAACATATACTTCATATATGTAGTTAAATATAGTATATACTTCTCTTCTTCTTTGGTTCATATGATATATGAAACCCTTAACTATCGTATTTATAGCTGACGACATATGTATAGATATACTAAATATGCACTAAAATAAACTGGAAATGGTGACACAAAAACCCAAAATCAAATATATATATATATTTAACATGACTAGAAATCAAACTTCAGTAAAACTATATACTAGTATCAAGACTAACATATATATATATAGCTATTATAACACATATAAATTAAATAAAACTTGGTATAAATACGCTTTACTATATATACACTTCAAATAGACCATCATACATATACAGTGGTTTTCCAAAATAACTATATATGGAACGTACTCAACATACTTAAAATTTACATACCTTGCTGAAAAGCAAAAGGAGACCGTAAATTTATTACCCACGCTATTGATATTTATACCCAATAGAAATGAACTATGCTACCAAATTTACATCAAACTTAACTTATATTATAGTATAAATAATAGTTTATAAAGTTTTTGTACTAGATCTTATAGGTATAACCACAACCAAACTTTAAAATATATGTACACAGCTCGTACTACAAATCATTAATATACATAACATATTTTCTTTTCTTTTTTTCAAAATTTTATTATTAATAATTTCTCAAAATCCAATTCAATACGTTAAATACCAATTAAAAATTGCTAAAATTTTATGGGTCGTTACAACACCTGAAAGTGTACATCATAGTAGTGGTCAAACAATATCCACTATACCACAAAAGAATAGTTACAAGTGCTAGACAAAAGAATATGTATACATCAAGGAGTCTATGTTTCAAAGGTATACAACAAAAACTACTAATCTAAGTAGTTAGCCAAAAGTTAGGATGATAATCCCAAAAGTGAAGTCAAGTAGAAGCACCTGTAACATCTCGGTCTGACCCGAGTATTATTTATAAGAAAATAATAAACAGATCAGTCTAACTATAAATATCAGATGAAATGATATAGAATAAGAGATATGACAAAAACGTATAATAACCGAAATGCCATACTGAGATAAGCATGTAGCAGAAAATCAACAAGAGATTAATCAATATCACAAGAATCTTCTCAATGATAAAAAGGATTGTCATACTCTTAATTCACATACTAAACCATAAATATTGACAATTTTATCAATGCCAATCACAAAAGTTAATGACACACAAATTCACCAATGCACAAATATTGATAGAACTTATAAATGAAACCACAAAAATTGGTGAAACACAAATTCTAGAAATCGTCAATAGAAATCCAGAAATCACAAAAAGGAGGGAGGTCTATCACAAAACGGAGCATGAAAACTCACCAACACGTGTATCACAAAATGGAACGCTATTCCATGGTTGCTAACCATTAATTTTGAGCCGAAGCTCCACAAAACGGTTCGAAGACCATGGGTCGCTACCCCACCAAATTGAGCCGAAGCTCCGCAGAAGCGAGGTTTAGTCTGCCTCGTAGACAAAGAGACATCGCACATTGCTTGTCTAAACAAAAAATGATCATCATCTATCATCAAGAAGTGTCAATTACACTAAGCTAGTAAATATACAAGCTTAGCTTCATGTCCCATAACCACTAGTTTAACTTAAATATTTACGAACAAATTGTAGATTTCCACTCGAAAATTGTCACAAGAGATTCAATCGAACATGTCCAAGAATTAACCGACGAAGTAAACGCATGCGTTTCATACCACATGTTTTACTAGGTCGTTTAATTAGATTTTGCATACGAGTGAGGTAAAGGTTTGCGTATACTAATAGACTGGAAAACGGTTTGAGAAAACGAGCTTTGTAATAAAATAGTGTTGAAATCATTTTTAAGAAAGAGTTTTAATATTTACTACTAGTATTAAAACCTTTACATTTTTAAAGTGACAAATCACAAAAATGATTGTAGGAACAATCAATCAACAAAATTCACATACGAAGACGTGAATCAAATCCAAAGAAGCCGATACCGAATCCATCAAAGTGGATATACCCAAAAATTCCTAAAATAGAAGTTATCCAAGTCAACAAAGGTGATAAAAACTAATCGTAGAAGAAGAATCGATTAAAGATTGGAAAACAAAACAAATTGAGCATAAATAGGCAAAACAGGAGCAGGTTAGTCGACTGAACTCCCTGAGTCAGTCGACTGAACACAGACCTGAAAAATTCTCGGGCTTCAGCTCAATCGACTGACTCAGGGAGTTTAGTCGACTGAACCCCAATTCCTGCATTTCCTATCCAATTTCAAATGAAGTTCAAACTCCCTCAATTTGCAACCGGACAAGCACGGACGCTAGGGATTTACGCCCATCGGCTACTTGGTCCTATAAGCTCTTCGATTCATCACCAAAAACATGAGCAAACAACAAAGTTAGGATTTTTAAAGAATTGAACTCAAAACACCCAAAAATTGGAATATTCTCAAATTCAATCGAAACCAAAAGCAAATTCACATGAATAAGTGTTAGGAATTCATACTCAACAATCAAAGATAGATATAGGCATAGATGTGAGATAAAAATCTCACCTTTAAACCCAAAACAAATGAAGGAGAAGCTATAGAGCAATGACAAGGACAATCACTCTTCAATTCCAACCCAAAGAGATTGAATCTAAGCTAAAAAGAGCAACATTTCCTAAGTTAGGTTTAGGAATTTCTGAAATTGATAAGAGAATGAGTTGGAGAAGAAGAAGAGGAGGCTTACCAAAGCTTCTTCTATTGATTTGGAGCTAGAACTTGATTTGTAGATGGAAACTAGGGCTTGGATTTTTAATTTCCCATTCCTCTCTCCATTGTTGCTAAAGCTTGAGTATTAGGAATAGAAAGGAAGTAATGAACAGAAGAGGGGTGAAGTTTGGGTCTAATGGGCTGAAACAAAAACCAAAGCCCTAAGTGAAAAAGTAGTAAAATTCTTCTATCTCCAAACATATCGAAGTTTATAATCAAAAGGATCGCAAACGTCATTTTGATCTCAATGGGGGTGGTCTCGAGTCCTAATTTGACTGTTTGCAAAAAGTAGTTTTTCAGACTATAATCCGACTAAAGATGAAATATTTAAATACTCAATCGTAAAATATGCGGGTTGTTACACTGTATAAAATTTTCTAACCTAGGTCAAGTGATACGAATATGTATCATTTCAATCCGTAATTTAAAAAGAAAAGTCCGGGTTCTATCATTTCAAACCCGTGATCCCAAGTAAAATAAATGCAACAAAACTCATTTGAGCCTATCATTTCAGCCCATATTGATAGGGAACTTGTAGTGTGAGATACCGCATATAAAATGAATAGTATATCATGTAAATACATATTAGATGATGCAACAAATACATAAACAGCATTTAACATCATATAACATATCACATGCATGTATGAATGACATATCAATTTATACATATTCACTTAACATTATTCCACAATAATATATGTACATATGTCCAGAGTGATAAAACTCACCTTTTAAAAGCTAGAATCAAATTCACAGTACATAATTGAAACTCCACAAAGCACGACAAGGCACGACCATACTTTTGAGTAGATGGAGAGTCAAGATCTATCTTGTATATAACAAATACACAAATCATAAGAATATGATTCAACACAACAAAAGATGGATTAAACTATGCAATTACGAATCAAAGAACATAACCTTGCTTTCAACCACCAAGTGGGCTTGGCCATGGTCTAATCGTGAGGAGGAGGTGATGTTGTGGTGGTGGAGGTCGATCTATGCATGGAGAAAACAAAAAAGAAAAAGAGAAAAAAAAGAAAGTGGAAAAAGAAGAGAGAAGGAAGCCATAACTTTCTATGATTTTTTTTCGCGCAGATGCTAATGAGATGGAAAGTTTTTCACGTGAATAAGAAAAGGAAGCTGCTATGGTTTGTGGGAAAAAGAACGGTTAGAGATATAGGGTCTAGAAAATGAAAGGCTAGCAAATTAAAAGGCACAATTTAAGGAGAAGGAATCTTGTATATTTTTTTTGTTTGCACGCTAATGACAAATGAAGCGAATGGAAAGTTTCTCACAACTTAAAGAAAATAAAATGCATAGCTAGAAGGTAATTAAGGAGGTAGGAAATAAAAAGGCAAGAAATAAAGAGGCTAGTGAATGAATGAGATTTATTTCCTATTAAATAAAAAGAAACAATGGAACAAAATGTGGTGATTACTTACCTTTTCATGTGAATTGATAGGGTATGAATGGCTAAAGTTTTAGGTAGGCATGGCTGGAAATTGATTAAGGAGGTAGGAAATAAAAGATAGGCAAATAAAGAGGTAGGAAATAAAACAAATGTAATGTATGCCGATTAAAGCAATGTAACGTACGCCTAATTAATTTGTTTCCATGCCATTAAAATAGATAAATCAATCAAAATTCAAATAAATAAAATCTAAGTTTATACGATTAAAATAAAAATAAAAATAAAAATTAAAGAACAAACATAAGGAAATAAAAGGAGATATGTTTGAGGAGTTTTGTACGTGAATGATTAAAGGAAATACATGGCTATATAAGAAAAAAAACAGCTAAGGAGTTATGAATACTAGAGAAACGGAAAGACATAAGTTAAGGAGGTAGAAACGTACAATATATTTTATTTTTAAATGCAAATGAAAAAAATGAGAGATGGGAAATAATTTTTTATACGTGAATTTTCAACTTGATATACAAGGCTATGAGTAGAGTAATTCATGGCTAGAATGAGAAGGAAACGGCTAGAAAACAATAACGGCCATGCAAATGGAAAAAGGCAAGAGTTTTAAACAGTGAAACGTATGCCTCTTAAATTTCTCCAAGCCATTTATTTGCGTACATTTCTGTCTAGAAATGAAATGTGGAGTAAATGTGTACGTGAATTATGAAGTGGAGTGGATGGCAAGAAAAGATTTGAACGGTTAAAGAGGAGTAAATGATAGGAAAACAAAAAGGCTAGGAAATAAAAGGTAAGAAATAAGGAGAAAGAAACATACATACATGCATACATACATACATACATACATACATACATACATATACTTTTAAATGCAATTGAAAAAAAGGATATTTTGAGATGTTTGTACGTGATTAATAAGAGCAATTCACGGCTATGAATGGTGAATGGCTAGGGTAAGTAATAAAGAGGGTAGGTAAATAAAAAGGCAAGCATTAATGAAATGTAACGCATGTCTCCTTGATTTCTTCCAAGCCTTTTATGAAAAGATATACACACAAGTAAAATCCAATAAATAAAGTTTAGATAAATAAAATTGGAAAGTAAAATAAAATAACATAGAAAATAAAAATATAGAAACGAACATAGAAAAATTGAAATTGAAATACAAAAAATAACTGCGTGTAAAACGCTGTAATTTATCTAATTTAAAAAGTATAACTCAGAATTTAATGAAACGAAAAGCAGAACAGATATCATAAATAGATTCTGCTTCAAAGAAAAAGATTAAAATTTCAAATTTCAAATTTGTTTTTAAATTTAAACTGAAAATTCAAATTTTGACCAAAATATAAAATTTTCAAAAATTGTTTATTTATTGCATTTGAAAAATAAATTACAAACAAGTTCCAAACTTACATTTGAAAAATTCTAAAAATTCACTTTTATTAAGTCCATTACTACTCTACAAACCTAAATAACTATTCATTCCTTAATATACTACAATTTAACAACTTCTAAACATTGTATTACAATTCACACTAATTTAACATTTCTTTATATTTATTAAAAATTGACTTCTCATTTCAATTTAATAGACTAAATAAACATGTAACCCATAATAATTGTCACTGTTTACTTTTAACTACATTTATAAGTTTATTGACTGCAGACCAAAGTTACAATTACTTCCTAGACCATGGTCTTGCGCAATTTCCATTTATTATATTATACCTCATTCATAGAATCGGCATTTACATTATTTCAACATTTCCATTCATTATATTATACCTCATTCATAAATCTCCTTCAATCTATCAAAAATTTAGCTTTGATTACTTTTTTTTATTACCATTCAAATTAGTTATTACATCCACATTAAATTACCAATTTCTATTTCATTTAATATTTTAATTACATAATCTTATTAAATCAACTATTTTTAATTGCCAAAATTTACGGATTGTTACATAAACACAATTAAATCATTAAATGACATCTGAAAATTAATAATCTCATTCATATTAAAGAGTTCATTTACCTCAATAAGTGGCATAAATCTCCTTCTTAAATTGTAAGAAATAATTTATATAAAATTTTGCATAAGAAAAATCAGGCTGATCTTTTATTCTTCATTCTTTATTCAAAACATCTTTCTTGTATATTCAATAATTTGTAAAACAAAAGACAAAACCAAAATTGACTCAAAATCAAAACCACAAAACAAATCTATTTTCAAAATTCTTCAAGCATGGAAATAAATTCAAACAAGCAAAAGCTTTCAACCCAGAAAAATGAAAAAAAATTGAAAGTTTCAAACCTGGAAGCAAAAAGGAAATGAAAATCTTGGAAAACATAAATAAAATCAAAACAAGATGAAAAAAAATCTTTAAATGGCTTTATATATTCAAGCTTTCAAAACCTGAGATCAAAGCAAAGATCAAACCAAATATCAAGCTTTCAAGAACAAATCAAAAATCTATTTCAAGCTAAAGTTAAGCAAATTCAAGGAGCAAAGTTTCAGCTCAAAATAAATCAAGTACAGAACAATGTTTTCAGGATTCAAAATATTCGGTTCCAAGCTTTCGGTCCTCTGTTCTTCCAAAATTTCGAGTGAGCAGACCCTTGCATTTATACTTATATCCGATGATTATGATTAATACTTGAATGTGGTTGTGAAAAGTGGTTGTATATTCCTGCCTATGATATATATATATATATGTATATGTATATGTATATATGTGTGTATATATATATGTATGTATGTAGATAAGTTGCTTATATTTATGCACAAATTTTTTGCTCTGTTCCAGGTTTCAGAAAATTTCAAAACAAGATTCAAAACTCGAAATCTCTTCCACCATTCCTTTTTAAGATGAAATATTTGAAGGAAATAGGTTTGAATGATCAAGATTTAAATTTTTTGTAAATAATTATAAGTAGAAATATTAATGGAATATTTAGGAATTCGAATATTACAGTGATGATCAGCATGAAGCATAAATTGAATGATCTAATTTTCGAGTTTTGATTTTATGAACGAATTTGCATTTAAAATTGATGAATTTTAATAAAAATTTCAAGATTTTTTGTTTATTAATTCATGAGAAAATGTGAGTTGGTTGGAAATTGGTCGTGAAGCAAATTCCGACGAACACAAGTTTCTTAGATGACGGGTTCATGTCATAGGGAGTTGTGATGATAACAAACATAGGAAAAATAATAGGAGGTGCTAAAGATGGCTGTGGCAGCAAGAGTTCGTCGGTCTAGGGCTTAAATACCAGTTTTGGGTCGTAGTGTTCTCGTGCTAGTTGCATCGCCAATAGGAGATCAGAGGTTACTGATCCAAGGGAAACATTGCGTGAAGGTGTGACACGACTTTGGGATAACTAACGAGGGTTCAGATGGATGGAATTGGCAGCACGAGGGGGATCTAGTTGATCAGGTTGGGTGTATGGTTACTCGATTGTTCAATTTCAATGTCCGGTCGAGTTCTTCAGTTTCGGGTAGGTTCTCGGGATGTCCCTCCAGAGGCATACCCATGTGGCTGAAGGAATTTCCTTAGCCTGACCATTTGTTGGAAATTCAATCTTCAATATGCGCCTTGTACGGTTTTAGTTGTATAACCTGCCATTTACTTATGGTGGCGCCCCACTGTTTAGATGGTAGCCATAGTAGGCATACAATAATGGTTGTACGCTGGCTAAGATTAACAATGTACTTTTGAAAGGTTTCCTGCACTATGCACTAATAATAATATCAAATGGTTTTCGCGTATTAAGCATGTTTGACTATCATAAGGAGAAATATCCTCCAATTTTGTGTTTACGTTGTGTGTGCGGCGGGAGGCCTTATGGTAGTTTTTTTTTCCATAAAGCATTGCGGATTTCTTTTAATATCTTTTGTTTTGCTTTTGATAAAGATAAACTATTTTTGTTTGCTCATAGCAGTCCCATGACTGACCCAGAGTTTATTGTTCCCTTCCTAAACTCTAGGTGCCCATAATTTTCCACACAGGCAGTCTAGAGTTGGATTTTTCAGATGGTCGAAAAAAATAGGTGTAGATTCAATAGCATTCAATCTCTGGATGTTGGCAATCGCATTTGGATCGAGTTGCTTCACTTTAGTTATAACGATCGCAATTCTTCGACGCTCGAAAATCGACATCAATACGTACACTGTATCAACTGCCGAGCAATCGAATGCCGGAAAACCAAAATGTTATGGTTAAAGAAGAAGAATAAGATAGAAGAAGAGAGATAAAGATAGAATGGAACAGAAAGAAACAACAAAACAATATCTGAATCTTACAATCGCAGCGGAACAACATATAATAGATAAATGAATAATCTTTAAACAAAGAACTATATCAGTTATTACATTAAATCACATCACATTACATTATCAGAGTTTACAACAACAAATAGCGGAAAAGAAAATACAACATATACTATTAGGTACGCCAAGCCATCTAGCTTGCCTCCAGATCTCTACAGCAACTCCCGAATCCAGAATGACCTGATAACCTGACTCTAGACTGCCCGTGTAGAAATTGGTGGGCACCCAGAGTTTAGGAAGGAAAACAATAAACTCCAGGTCAGTCATGGGACTGGTGTGAGAACTTAAAACAGTTATTTATCTTTAAAACAAACAACGGGAATATTTTAAAATAGATTCGCAAAGATTTTGGAAAATGAGACTACCATCAGGCCTCCCGCACACACACACAATGCAAACGTAGAATCGGAAGAGATTTCTCCTTATGATAGTCAAATATGCTTGATACACATTAAAAAGAAACATCTGATATTATTACTAGTGCATAGTGCAGAAAACATCCCAAAAGTATAATATAAATCTTGGCTGGCATTGGCATTTTGCACTTATGCCTACTATAGCAACCATCCAAACAGTGGGGTGCCACCATAAGTGAATGATAGGTTCTACAACTAAAACCGTACAAGATCGTATTGTTTCTTTGGATTTCCAACAAATGGTCAGACCAAGGAACTTCCCATTGCCACATGGGTACGCCTTTGGAAAGACGACCCGAGAGCCTAACCTAACATTACGGTTAGATCTCTGCCAACATAAGGCCAGGTACCCCTAACTGGGTAACTACTGAAACAAATATGCCATCCCCCGGTCGTAACTGACCTTCATCCGAGGATCCTCGATTCTAACAACCACAAAGTAATAAATTTGCAGTAGCAACATAGGTTAAGTATCTGGGCTCCATACCATGATATCACCTCCATCCAGAAGGAATGACATACACTAAAGGGGCGCTACCCCCTAATAACCTTGCTGCATCCTTCCTGTTTTTACCATTTCCGGGTTGTGAGGTCCGACGAAGTCTCGTCCACAAAGCTACGCTTTATACAAAAGCTGTGCTTTTATCACATATGCTCAACAGCACTTCGTATGTCACATTACCAATTTGGGAATGTATCACTAGTAACCATCAACTACATAACCTCTGAGCTCGTACGTCTCAGAGAAGGGTGTTAAGCTAAGAGAATAAATTCTCCGCCACCAACAGAAATATATATGATAGAAACCAGCTTTACATCTCAAATTGTAACGTCAGACACACATCCATACAAGTCCGTTCCAAGATCGAACGGAACCGAATGCACTTCCAAAGAAGTCCTTGCAATCCAGATATTCACTAATCACGTCCGGACTTCCCGTCACTAAGGGTGATAAAACCTCTATATCGGAGATCAGCCGATGCAGAGTCATTCGACGGTAATCCTTCCATTTTCAAAAATATCAGGTCTTCAACACTGGTCTTCAAATGCAATCCATAACGACGTATCGCATATTCGGAATAGGTTATACGACCCAAAGGTCCTTTCCCGGCTAACCCGAATAGTGAGCGCTTATTTTGAAAATAAGTGTGGCATTCAAAATCAAGCAAATCACAACAAATACACATTTAAAGGTAAATATTGATAGTCGGTTATTTAACTATCAATAGGTATGCACAACATCACCAGATTCCAAATAATTTTCCAAATTATTAATTTTCCAAAAAATCTTTACTATATATATTTTTCCACGCTTCAAAAATAAATCAACGTTTATTTTTTAAACAAATTTCCCTTTCTTTTATAAATCCCATAGTGAATTTACATTTCCAAAATATCTATGAATATACAATTTCCAAATCGATTTCTAATATTCATTTTCAATTTATCTTTAAAAAGATACAATCTCAAAACATTTCACTTCATATTGGAAAAAGCATTTCCATACTTATTAATAATAAGTAATTCATATATCTATTCATTTTCAACATTTGGAAAATATTCGATATACTTAAATCACTGTTAAGTATTTATATAATTCTTTAAGGGAAACATCCTCTTAAACACATTTATTTGAGTCAAAACGAATGTTGCGCAAAACATCGTTACGATGACCCAAAATCACTAGTATAGGGATTCGAAATTAAGATAGATATAAATCCCAATACTATATAAAACATTTCCTTTCGGAAATCATTTACTATAACAACAGTATTATAGTCAACCATGTCCCTATTTCTCGAAAACGTCTATTTCAACAATGAATGTTGAAATCTATGTATTCGATACTTAATGCATTTTAAAACATCTTTAAATTGTTTCAATTCCCAAAAACATTTCTTCAATATATTATTCACTGTCCAAAATCGTGAATATACTTCGTTAACCAAATTCAACATTTCTACTCATTTTATTTAAAAGATTATCCACTATCCAAAATCGTGGATATAATTCCCAACCAAACTCTTATTATTACAACATTTAACTTAAAGGGTAATTTGCTGTCCAAAATCACGAATATATCTCCTTTAATAAACTTCTATGTTTAATTTATCAAATTCAATTGATTTCAGATTTATAAACAATGTTTATAAATTCCATTTCTATTTATAAAGACTTCATCTTATAAAATCACTTTATTAACAAATTCTATTTATATCCTATTTAAATGCCAAAATCCAATTTACAAGTTAATTACTTATAAATCTTTTATTTTAAAAAAATCTATTCATTTTATAACTTCCCAATTTAAAAATCTATAAATTTCATTTACTTATGAAATCCATTTATTCTTCATTTTAACATTTATAAAAGCTTGTTTTATGATTCAAATATTTTAATTTATAAATATCAGTTTTATAAATCTTTTATGTAAACTGTTATAATAATTCATAAATCTCAATTTCAACAATTTTATAAAATTCATTAACTCCATACTTCAAAAACAAATCACATTTTAACTATATTTCTCAAAAATCATAATTTTTATAATATAAAAATTTAAAAACATTTATTTATTTAAAATGAACCAATTCCAAAAATTCAATAAAATGTATATTTTCAAAAATAACTTTAAAAATCCTTTCCAAATAAAAATCTTTACTTTAACATTTTTAAACTCCAAAAATAGGCCCAATGATGCAACAACACCAAATAATCAATCACGGCATCCAAACATCATATATCATCATATGATAATCAACAAATATCACAATATCTGTAATCAAATAATTACTGGTGAGGAATCCAGTTGGATCCCTCCAACCTGTTTCCCTGCATCCACAGACATTAGTACAATACCAATTCCGTTCCAATACGGAATATCGCGATATGTGGGATTTATAAAATATTATCTGCTATTATACGGCGCAATAGGGTCTCATCCGCTATATAATGTGGAAAATCAACTCCAAGTACATATATAATACCAATTCCAATCAAGATGGAATTATCGCGGTATATGTTTTTAATAAATAACCTCCGCTTAATATACGACGTATAGGGTCTATTTTAACATTTAATATCAATCATCATCCAATCATACAATCAAGCAATTTTAAATCTAACTATTTAAAATTTAAATCGAAACAATTCGATTGAGTGAGAAGTTCTCACCTTGCTTTCAATAGCCGTTTCAGCGTTTATTTCGAATAAAATTAAACGAGTGTTTAATTTTACGCAAAAATTTCACTAACTCCAATCAACTCTAATCCAACTTCATTGCATAGTGCTCGTCAAAACGAAGCCAACGCAATTCGTTTCGTAAATTTTTGACCTCGTATCAAAAAGTTATCACATTACAACGTTTACACAATTTAATATAATTAAATTTACAACCTTTATTTTAAATTTTTAAACCTCTTTACGTCAAGGCCGTTAGATCTATCTTGATGAAATCAGGCCGTGCATATGTTCTTCTTTCACCTTCAGGTTATCATGCGACACAACCCATTAGCCACCAATATTTTTATCAAATTATGCTCCTCCCTCTTCAAGTTGTACCCTGATCAACCACCGCCATTCGAAGCGCCATCGCCAACACCATGCTCGGCCAGAGGATAGTGGAGCTCGATCACCCCTTTAGCACGTAAATCGAGGGCGAACGTGTGACTTTGGATGCAAATTCCCATCGATTCTTTGGTTCGTTTATCATCATCACCGTATGGATTTGTAGTACTCGACGAGTGCTACAACATTGTAGTTGAACACTTCTTTTAAATATTTACGGATTTGGAGAGATTGAGGAGAACAGAAACGAAAATTTTGGCCATTGAATAATATAGAGGCGACTGTGCTTAGAAACCCTATGCTTTGTTTTTCTTTTGCATTAATTAATTAATTAATTTAAAGTTTAAATTAATTAATTAAGGGTTTTAAATTATTAATTTAAAGTTTAAATTAATTAATTAATTAAGGGTAATTAACCCATAATTAAGAATTATTAATTAGATTTAATTAATGATTAATAATTAATTAATCAAGTAATTATAAATTAATTAAGTTACGTTTAACACTTAATGAACTAAATAATTAAAGGTTAATTAATTGGATATTAAAGATTAATTAATTTAAAATTAATAATGATTAATGGAAGTTAATTACTTAAGAGAAGTAATTAAAGTTTGATTAATAGTTAATGAAGGTCATTAACTAAGGATTATTTAACAATTAATTAATATGATTAATTTTAAATAATTAATTTGATTCATTAATTAAATGATAATCAATTGTGAAATTTTATTTAAGTTAATTACTTAATAAAAGTAATTAATGTAATTAATGGAGTTTAATGTGATTGGTTTGAATTAATTAATTAAGTTTAATTAATTTTAATCACTTGATGATTTGGTAAATAATTACTTAATGTAATTAATGAAGTACAATTACTCAGTAAAGTAATTAATAATGATTACTTGATGTAATTAGTGCATAATGATGGAATTGTGAAATAATTTGGATTAATTAATGAAGGAATTAATTAAAGGAATTAATTCAGGGGTAATTAATTTGATAAGTAACTAAGGGAAGTTAATTACAGATTGAGATTTATCAAAGGTGATTAATAATTATGGTTTAAGTAAGATTAATTACTGAAGATAATTAATCTAATTGAGTAATTAGTTAAATATAATTAAGAATCATTAATTAATATAATTAATGAAGTAATTAAGATTGATTAATTAAGATTAATTAATCATTAATAAGTCATTAAGTGTAATTAATTAATTGCAATTAATTAAGGTTAAATGTAATTAATTATAGTTAATTAATTAATGAAGTAATTAAAGGTTAATTGTTGTATTTGGTTTAGGGTAATTAATTTTGTGAAATTAATTAAAGTATAATTAATCAGGATTAATTAATTAAGATGACAAAATTAGAGGTTAATTAATTAATTAATTTGTAATTAATTAATGATGATGTAAGCAAGATTTATATTGTGTAAATAATTCATTAATTCATTTTAAATTAATTAAAGATGATGTAATCAATTTAATTCATTTTTAAATTAATTATAGATAGTATGATTATAGATCATTGCTTATGAATGGTTGTTATTGGTTGCTTTGAATGGTTTTGAATCTCAGCTAGGAGATTAATAATGTTGATTGATATGGATGCATTGGTTGCATTATGATGATGATATGGATATCTTTTGATAGTGATAATGTGGATTATCTGTGGTTATGATAATGATAATTATCTGTTATAAATCTTTGAATTATCTATCTGTGTGTATAAAGATAATTTATTGAATTGTTTTAATCTCTAAAACAACTTGGACCTAAAAGAAACGCTTTGGATTGTGATGAGACCGGGATCGGGTTTCCATATTTGGATATCCAAAAACCACATCTATCCAAATTAACGATAGGTCGGGAATCTTATGTGAAGAGTGAAGAGTCGAGGTGTAAGGGCTATACGTCAGTATAACTCTATGGGTGATTCCGTAATGAGTGTGACGGAATAGTACTTATAGATTCGAGATAGAGATTCAGAGTGCAAGGGTTATCGTCGTTAACTCTGAGGGTGATTCCAAAACGAGTGTAACGAGATAATGCCTTCGGTTTCGTTCGAACCCGGAACGAACTTGTATGGATTGAATACTTTCAGAACATCGTCAGGAGGACGATGAGCATTCTAAGAGATGTGCTCTCTAAAGGTAATCGTAGCCTCAAGCCTCATCAACCGGGAATGGTTAAAACAGGGGAGGTGCAGCAAGGCTTCGTGGGTAGCTCCCAATAGAGAGCAAGATTTTCCCCTGTCGAGAAGTCCCTTTTTATTCGGCTGTGTGGGCTGTTGGAATCGCGCGCGAACTGCGTGGTTGTCTTGTTCGAAACTGTTCAGTAAGGAATGGGTCCGGCCTTGTATTGCAGGGGAGCGGGCGTACTCCTCGGTACGTTGATCTAGGCCACGTACTGTGACGGGCGGTAGCCAAGTAGCCCTGCCATTGTATGGAATCCAAAATCCAATAAGTGCCAACGATTTTGATTGTATTACCCACTTTTGTGGCTAGTAGCTGGAATTTAATCATGTAACAATTTCGGCTATTTCATATTTACTTGAAAACCCTAGACCTATTATAATATCACTGGATTTCCTATCAAATGTTTTGGTTAGCGTAAGGTAAAACCTTTTCCATGTTTATGTTTGGGAAGTCTTACGTGATACCTTTCTTTTCAAAAGGTTTTTGAAAGTTAAGCAACTTTAACCTGTTACTCACACCAGACCCATGTCTGACCCAGAGTTTATTTTTTTTTCATAAACTCTTGGGTACTCAAATTTTTACGAGTACCCAAGGGATTCAGGTTAGCTTTGACGAATATTGGAGGAGCAATGGAGCAGGAGGCTTCAGCATTAGATATATAGTATTCCGCTGTGTGTTCTGTGTTGTCTCTGAGTTGCATTATGTTGTAAATACTAGACAAGTGTTTATAACTGTCTAGTATGTGTTGTATTATCTGTATACTCTGATAGTGGTTGTAAACTATGTAATATTTTATGTTATTAATATAATTTATTCGTTCCGCTGTTTAGATTCTGATGTGTTGTTTCTTCTTCTTCTCTTTCTTTCTCTTTTCTATCCCTTTCTTTCTTATTAGCGATACAACTTCTTGGAGATATGGAAGTTGGGTCGTTACAAATCGTGATGAAGTGGTGGAATGTGAGGTGGGGTTTTAAGATTTTGGCTTGGTGATCATTTTGCGATGGGTTGACTCAATCTGGTTTCTAGGTGGAAGAGTGAGGTAGGGTGGTCAGGGATGACTTTCGGGACTGGTCGATGGCGAGTAGGAGGGGTCGAGCATTGTGTGCATGTGTACACGATCATGCACGACCGAGAAAATTGAGGAGGAAGAAGAAGAAGTGGAAGAGGAGAAGAAAGTAGAAGGAGCTAGGAAGAAGATTTCGCTCGAGTGTCATCTGATGAATTTTTTTTATGGCTCGGGTATTGCTCGAGTCATTTGTGTGTGACTCGAAGATAGTTATGCGAGTGTTAATGCTTTCACATTTTAAAATTAAAACAAAGTTTTTAGAAGAAGAAAAGGAGATGGTGACTCGGGTTTGGAAGTGGAAGTGCACGGTTTTTTTGCTCGGAATTGAATGTTCGAGATTTGCAATTTTTAAAGTTAAAAAAAATTCAAGTTTTAAGCTAATAAAAACTATTTCTTTTAAATAATAATGGTTTATTTAAAATGACTGGTTAAGTAGAAGTTGTGAATTCATTTTAACTTAGATTAAGTTAAATCTTAAGTTTATTTAAACTTAATAATATAATTAAGTAGTAACTGAGAAGATAAAATGCTTTTATCATTAATAAAACTTAAAGTCTTAACTTAATAGATTAATGATAATTAAATCTCAAATTTATTAAATAAGATTTTGATGACAAGTAAGAAGTTAATCAAGATTTTGCGTAATTATAGATTAAATAAATTGATAAAGAGAGATTAATTAATTAATTATTAAGAATAAATTAATTAATGATTAAGATTTGTTAATTAATTAGAGATTAATTAATTTGTGATTAGAGATTAATTAATGTAAGTAATTGAAGAGTATTTACTTTAATGATCATTACTTAATATAAGTAATAAAATGGGAAATTACTTAATGGAAGTAATTAAAGATTAATTACTTAGTGTAATTAATTGAAGGATTAATTAATTAAAGGATTAATTAATTAAAGGATTAATTAATTAACGATTAATTAATTAATTAAGGAAATTAATTAATGAAGGTAATTAATTAAAGGATAATTAATCAATGTAAGTGATTATAAGATAATTAATTTGCGTAATTAATTAAGGATAAATGTAATTAATGTGATTAGTTGAAGTTAATTAATTTGTGTAATGAATTTAAGGTTAATTACTTTATGTAATTAAAGATGAAAATTAAAGGGTGATTAATTTACTTGTAATCAATTAATAGAAAGCAAGTAGGATTAATAGTGATTAAAGTAATTAATTTAATTTATTTAAATTAATTAGAAATGGTGTGACTAATTAATCTTGCTTATGAATGATTGGTTGATGTTTCTAATAAGAAATGTTTTGTGATATATGTTTCGTTTGAATTGTGATAATGTGGTTGTCTTTTAATGATGGGTTATTGTGTAAAAGTTGGCATCCTGTATTTTAAATTAAATTGTATTCACTTGAATAACTTGGGCTAAGAAGACATGGGATTCAAAGAGACCGGGGTCGAGTATTAGTAAATACCCGAAACTGCTTCGATTTGAAATCTACTATAATTCTTTATAGATTTGATATGAGAAATCGATAGGCTGGAATGGAATAATATGGACCTTTAAAGCTAAGTAAAGATACTTAAAGATTGATTTGTGAAATAATTGTTGACTATAATAAGTTTTGAACTTGTAGAGAAGTACGAGTTACCCCGTGTTTTAAATAAGTTATGCATTAGTATTTCTTATTAGATGAGTTTACTTATCCTAGTTTCCAGCCTGACCCGGGTGTCACTTTGATGTAATGCTCGGGTCAGACCGAGTATTACAGATTTTCATGTAAGGACATTCTGGAGCTCAGGAGGCGAGCTGGATGGAAGGAACGTATGGAGTGTATTCCGCTGTGATATATTTCAGTTTATCTGGGACATGTTGATTTTAACTGTCCAGTGTTTTGTATCAATGTTGTAACTCTGATGTATTGATGTAAATTAATTAATATAGTTTTTCTTTATATAACTATTATTTTATTTGATATTATATTTTTATCCGCTGTGAATATGAGATTTTGTGTTCCATTTCTGTTTCTTCTTCTATTTCTTTTCTTCTTTCCTATCTATCTAGAATTTTCTGGATAGAAAATTCTAGGTCTTTACAGGAACCAAGCCCAATTAAGCACATAAGCAACCATTAAGCCTTTTTAATTAATATTTTCATTGATTAAAACCACTTTGTAAATACTTGTATTAAAATACCTTTACAAAGATATATTCATAAATCTTCTCTACACTTTTGAATACTTGAAAAATATTTATATACTTATCTCTATGGTATGAGTATATTCATAAACCACTTCATTTTCAATACATAGAAAATGTCTCTATAAACTTATGTCCATGGTATAAGTATATTCACAAATCTTGGCTACTCTTTTTAATACTTGTACTATCCCTCAATTAACAAGTAGTCGGACAAGTTAGCGTGCTATCCTTGCCTCGACATACGTTCTTAATTGTAACGACCCACTTTTCTATACATTCTAAGCTAAATAATAACCACACATGTCAATTCAAATTAAAAAAAAGGTGGATTGTTAGTGTGAAGAAGAAAGAAGAGAGAAGATAAGAAGGAACTAAATAATAATACAGAATCTCACAATCGTAGCAGAACAATATACAATAGATAATAACATATCTTTATAAAAAACTATAACTGTTATTATACACACCATCATTAGAGTACAACAATTAACAAATCAATTTGGACAGTTATAATAACTTGCCCTCACAAGTGTTGAACATACAACATACGCACACAGCAGATTATAATAGTATGTGGAACTGCCGGAGACTCCTCTAGCTCGTCTCCTGAGCACCATATCATCCTAACCTGAATTTGTAAACTCGGTCTGACCCGAGCATTATAATAAAATAACACCCGAGTCAGTCTGGAAAACCAGCGTGAGAAAATACACTCATTTTGAATCATTACTATTATCAAAATCCTTAAAAAAACAAAGGTATCTCGTAAGACCATGCCACACATAAATACGACCGGTTTCTACCTTACGATAACCAAAACATTTTATAAAAATCCAGTGATATTATAATATGTCTAAGGGTCTAAAATAATAATAATCAAGTAGAAGTGATGCTCGTGCTTTGTATATCACAACAATACTAGTATAAAATCAAAAACTCGATAAAGCTCGTCTGCTAACTGTGTACGATTTCACAAAGGTTCCCTCGGTACTTCGAGAACGGTCCTCCTGCACAAGAATCAGTGTTATCCTTCCGAAGCATCATACCCGTCTACTTGGGGTATCATATGAAAAACATAACTGGTCTTGCAAAAATCGAGTGCATCGCTCCGACATGCAAAAAACAACTAAAGGTATCGGTATTGCTAGAAAAAGGAGCTGATTACACCCTATGGGTTTGCCAACCCTGCTGGCCATGCCCCGTAACTCTGGTTCTGGTCATTTCCGCAGATGATGCTATGTCCAGCGTTGAAACACCCCACACCCTTTAGTATACCCAAAAAGGACACACTAAAGGACATGGTGCATCATAGGTATAGCTAAAGCATCACAGAGACTAAGATTCACAAGACAAATAAATTATAACAGCGGAAACATTTAAATAATAACTTGATAATCAAAATTAAACTTCATTTCAAAATAGAATATGTCTCAAAACCAAGTACTCATGTCTTATGAAAAATACATCTTAGTCTTACATCATCAGAGTACATAAATAATAAAAGTTATCCCTCTCATAGAATACCGATATATCAAAAGTCAAATGAAGAGAAAGCTGAAAAGAAGAAGATGTTGAATATGCGAGTACATGATTTTTGTTTGATGATAATAAACTTATATATATATATATTCATTTAAATGTATTTGTAAATGTACTATTTTATTTTCACATAAATAAATAAATATTTGCTAAATAAAATAAATAACAAAGAATTTAAATTCAAAGAGATATTTTATTCAAATAAATCTTTATTACAATTTTGAATAGTACAAATTTGTGCTCTCACTATATAAAATTTCAATTGCAATACATTTCAATTTATACAACCATCTTCACTACATATCGCTCATTCACTCGTATTTATCTTTAACTTCATTCCAGATTGAATCCAACATCTGAGCAATCTGCATAAATACTGACGCAGTAAAATTGAAAAGGAAATATTTTTGCAGTATAAAATAAAATGTGGATTTTGAAAATAATATTTGCCTCAGTTATTTGCGTTGTTCGTCATCATTTATATTTGAATTCATCATACACAAACAGCTAGTGACATGCACAGTGTGTCACTGTACATGCCACAAGGCCGTGCACACCAATATACACTTGATAAATCTACAAGGACAGGTGAGCACAGGTCAATCCTAAATGAAAAGCCGGGTTCAACTCAAGTGAAATAAAAATAATGTCATGACACGAGCGCAAGGTCAAACCCGAGCTTTAAAGCTGGATTCAACACAGGTGTAGTCCGAATATACAAGTTTAATAAAATGGTCAGGAACAAGCCAGTCAAAGTGTACACATGAACCATAATAGTTTGATTCAAGACAGTGACTCAAGTGCAATCAGACTAAATGAAAATAGAGCAACTTGACCATGCTGCTCTTTTATTTTGTCTGGCAACAACGAAAGATTTTCAAAGCATCAAATGCATATATGTACAGCATAAATCAAAAGGCGAACCAGACCCACAGCTAACAAGAAAAAAACTAAATACAAAGGCTCAAAGACACAAATGACATGCACATGCCAACAAGTCCAGGGATGCACCAGTGAAACATGGATGCGCCAGTGAAACAGGTACATATACAGAGATGAATGAAACTGCAACAAAATATATATGCAGGTCACAAATGCCACAGTGGTTTCAACATCAAATCAAATAAGTACAGATTCAAGCATACGATATTCAAGTGTACTGAAACCATACTACAAGTACAACCTGTGCAAAACACACAACTGTCAACAAGTGAATCAAACCTATACCAATACACAACAGAGATGACACTGCAGCACTAATACAAATCAGTGAAATGCAACAAAGCTGAACCAGTTCAATATGATATGCAAGCTGAACCATCGGGTCTCAACATAACAAATGAACCAACAATGCAAGCAAGACCGGACAGCATGAAATACAATGAACAATGCATCAAGCTGAAAATGCTACAAGAATGAACAACATGAATAACACATCATACATACATATTCAAGTACATATGTGAATGTACAACTACGGGTTTACATGAGAATCAGGCATGGTGGAATGCATCAGAGTAACGAGATGACCAAGAAATCAAACAAGTCAGAGTCGAAGCCGTATGAATCAAGCTACTAGAAAATATACAAATTTGAACAAATAAAAAACATATGAAGTGACTAAGTCAGAAATCATCACCAGCATCGAAACAAAATCGAAGGGCCAGAACAAAGAAATTGACGAATTCAAATAAATGTATACGAACGAAAATCAAGGGTTTCGAACCCTATATAAATGACGAACATCATAGGCAAATGAATCATTCGAGTTCAAGCAACAAAGAACGATCATTCAACTCGAATCAAAAAGGTCGAGCAAAATCAATATCGAAAAAGGAAAAATTGCATACCATTTTGACAGTCGAACTCGACCAAATTGAAATAGCCGTGGAGGAATTAATCGAAGAAAAGAAATCGAAGCATCATCAATCAAATTGACAAAGTCGATGTCTTTAATTTTTAGAAGCCCTAGTTATCAGAGGAGGAAGGACCGATCAAAAGAAATCGCCATTTTCTACAGAGCAAGTTGGGCCGAACAAAATAAAAGGAGAAAGGGAATAATTATCACTGTATTTTGTTTGGGCCAGCAATTATTTATGGGCCTTAAAATTAGGGTTTGATTGTTGTGTTTAATTTGTATTTTTCTATTTTAAACATTGTAATTTCTAGTCGTGTGACTAGGGTACGAACTGCGGTGGTGTAGTTCGAGAATTTGCAACTCAGTGGTTGAGTTGTGGCAGGGTTTTGAGCGTAGAGATAAGGTTAGTCGATAGCGGGCGTCGCAAGTTTACGTGTGTAAGCGTTGGACTACTTAATTCTAGTAGAAACCTTGGGGGCAACACGTAGGCATGGTTTTGCCGAAGCGGGGTAAATCTGTATGTTATATTTTCTGCTTTTATTATCCTGCTATTATCTGTGCTGCTTTTACTCTGCTATATCTGTGTTGCAATTATTTTATGTAAACCTCTGCAATAATTTTTTACAATTGATAGGATCACCTTATTCATTCCCCCTCTACAGGTGAAATCGATCCGACAAGTGGTATCAGAGCTAGGAACAAAAGCCATTTTTTTTTTAAAAAGTTTGATTTTTCAAAGACAATTTTTTCTCACAAATTTGAATTTTTAAAATGTCTTCTGTTAATAATGTTTTTACCGTGGGTCGGTCCAATATTATTCCTCCTATTTTTTATGAAACAGATTTTATGAATTGGAAATTAAAAATCGATTTTTATTTAAAATCTGTTAATGTTAAATGTTGGAATATTACTGAAAATAGGTGTGATAGAATAGATGTGGAAAATACTTTGATTTTTTCAAAATCCGTTCCACTAACAATCATGTACCTATAAAAACAAATAGGTCATAAAAATCTTTCATCGTGTAGGTATGGTTGCAGGCTTAGGATAACAACAGTGCTATCTGGATTCTCACTATTCCAGACACACAACGGGCGACAAAGCAAAGATTCCTTAGCCTAATCAAAGGTGGCAGAATCACAATGGGCTACAACGAATAATTATCGGCAAAGATAAAATAAGTAATGGTATATTTATCTTGGACGATTTATTAAATGTGATAATCTGCACCGTAATCTGAATTAAATCAGCTAGTAATGTGATGATGAAATGGATTATGAGTTTGATTCCGACTTATTCAAATATTGACCAATCATCTTTGAACTATATATTTGCTTAGACTAATTATGTTGTTTTATTGATTGATGATTGCTCAAGATACTCGTGGATATAATTCATTATTTTGCTGATTCGAGACTTGCCACTATATTAACTTATTTTGTTTATTGGCATGGCTTCATTTAAAATCAAAACAATTTCATTTAAAAACTGTAAAAATGATGTCAAAGAAATTTGTTGCAATTTCACAGTCTGGTCTATAGCATTCCAATTATTGATAATTTGGAGTGAAAGAAATTCAGATGCAGATTACACTGATAGAAAAATTACTCCTGGACTGTGATTTATGTTGAGACATTCAATAACTGCATTGTTTTTCAAAGAAAATATCTGCATATTTTTCATTCCAAATATTTCAAATAGCAGAATTTTTTCTTATAAAACGCCTTCTAGAAAATCATTTTTGACCTTGTTTCAGATTAGTCACTTTTAGAAAACTTGATAATTATTTTTGGATTTGATCTTAAATGATTACTTTGACTAAACTGACCCCTACTAATTATCGAAAAGATAAATAGTGATTGAAAAAATGATGAGTGTTGATATTCATCATATATTATAACTTGAGATGGTATATTTAGTAAATTTCTTTAGAAATTTGAATAAGAATAATAAAAACTTTTGTTGGTAAAAATTCCGTGGCCATCTCTATTTCTATCATATTTCTAATGACCATCACTCATCAAAACTCAATATAGTTTGTCAATGTGTGGTATTTTAAATAGTAAATCATTCGTTTTTCATTATATATATATATATATATATATATATATATATATATATATATATATATGTTTTTAAAAGATCCAAAGTATTCACTCTCATTTAAAAGTCCTCACTGTTATGCATGGGTGAATTACTTAGAATTTTTGACTATGTGCGTCCATGCTCATTTAAAAGTTCTCACGGTTATGCATGTATGGAACACATATCAAAATTAATTAGTTAAATAAACAAGTTGATTCTAATCCTATTTTAAAGTCCTTAAGGTTATGCATGGTTAGAAGATACTTGAATTAATTTTTTTATAAAAAAATTTGGAATACTACTAATCTCATTTAAAAGTCCTAACGGTTATGCATGGTTAGTAGATATTCAAATTCCTTATATAAATATACCACAAATAGACACAACTATATGGTTTTATATGATGGCATCATTCCTATCATTCTAAAAGTGAAATATGCGCCTAACAGAATATTTGAGATTTTTGCTTGATTTTTTATTGAAATATAATATTTATATTCGATTGAGTTTTAATGTTGTATTAATGTTTATCACTTTATCTCTATTTTACTAACACTATTGCTCTTTTGTTGATAACAAAAGGCGGAGAGAAAAGTTAAGATTTTGACAAATAAAGGTCAAATATTTTCTATTTGCATTTAGGCTTATTTGCATATTTTTATTTACATGCATATATGAAGGGGGAGCTTTGTGTAGAGGGGAAGTATTTAAATAGGGGGAGATAATAGAGTCTATCAATGAACAAATACATTTAATATACTCAAAATCATAAATATATGTTTGTTATCATCAAAAGGGGGAGATTGTTGAATATGCGAGTATATGATTTTTGTTTGATGATAATAAACACACACACACACACACACATATATATATGTATTCATTTAAGTGTATTTGTTAATGTACTATTTTATTTTCACATAAATAAATAAATATTTGCTCAATAAAATAAATAACACAGAATTTAAATTCAAACAGATATTTAATTCAAACAAATATTTATCACAATGTTGAATAGTACGAATTTGTGCTCTCACTATATAAAATTTCAATTACAATACATTTCAAATTATACAACCATCCTCACTACATATCGATCATTCACTCGTATTTATCTTTAACTTCATTCCAGATTGTATCCAGCATCTGAGCAATCTGCATAAATACTGACGCAGTAAAGTTGAAAAGGAAATATTTTTGCAGTATAAAATAAAATGTGGATTTTGAAAATAATATTTGCCTCGGTTATTTGGGTTGTTCATCATCTTTTAAATTTGAATTCATCATACACGAACAGCTTATGACATGCACAATGTATCACTATACATGCCACAAGGCCGTGCACACCAATATACACTTGATAAATCTACAGGTACAGGTGATCACAAGTCAAACCCAAATGAAAAGCCCGGTTCAACTCAAGTGAAGTAAAAATAATGTCATGACACGAGCACAAGGTCAAACTTGAGCTTTAAAGCTGGATTCAACACAGGTGCGGTACGAATATACAAGTTTAATAAAATGGTCAGGAGCAAGCCAGTCAAAGTGTATAGATGAACCAAAATATTTTGATTCAAGACAGTGACTCAAGTGCAATCAGACTAAATGAAAACAGAGCAACCTGACCATACTACTATTTTATTTTGTCTGGCAATAATGAAAGATTTTCAAAGCATCAATTGCATGTATGCACAGTATGAATCAAAAGGCAAACCAGACCCACAGCTAATAAGAACAAAACTGATTGCAAAGGCTCAAAGACACAAATAACATGCACATGTCAACAAGTCAAGGGATGCACCAGTGAAACAGGGATGGACCAGGTAAACAGGTACATATATGGAGATGAATGAAGCTGCAACTGAATACATATGCAATGTAACGTCCTGCCTTTTTATACGCTTTAAATCGACGATAAACCACACACGTCAGACTTAAACTATACAGAAGGGCGGATTGTTATGGGGAAATAAGAGAAATAGAGAAAGAAATAAAAACAAAATAGAATCTTGCAGTAAATTATAATAGTCAAATAAACAGTTCATGAAGCTGTTTTACAAAATATTTGATTATAATTATGCAATACATATCAGAGTTACACATAACATGAAATAAAAATTATGCAGCGGAATAAAAGGGGTGTGGTGGAATAATATAGTAGATAATAGTAATACAAATCTTCGTCTTCGTCCTACAGAATAAAATCTTCAAATCCTGAAATGCTCGGACTGACCCGAGCGAATTGGAAAGACAAAACACTCGAGCCAGAACTAAATGATCTTATGTAAGTTAAATCAATGGTAAATTATGAGTGCAACGGCGTCGGAGATGTTGCGGGATTTTACATCTCCTATCCAATGTCAAACGTGAGTGCAGTAACTTAAAAGATGCTCGGGATTCACATCTTCTAAGGATCCGTTAAACTATTTACTATGTAGTAATACTTCACTATTATAACAGTGTCTAATAGTAAAATAAACAAACTTTTAAATAGCGTTAAGGCTTTACATTTTCCACCTTAACACGTAATAGTCCCAGTAGTCCATCCAATATCATGGTCCCTCCTAATCGGGAAGCCACCAGAGGATACCACACGGGATACGGGAGAAATCCAAACTCGCACAAGGCGCGTTATGGTAGGTGACACGACACAACTAGGCAATGCCAGGATAGATATACCAATTACACTTCCGGGCCAGTGGTAACGCGTAGCAGCTACTACAGCCCACCTCGAACAACAACCCCAAATCAAAAGAATCAAAAGTGGCCATCAAATAAATCTCCGAGTCAAAATATAATAGCGAAGGAGTGTGTCTGATCAAAGGAATGACCTCATTAGCCCGTCGATTGCTTCTGTTTGAGCTACCTTATGCCAACTCATGGGAGTCGGGTCCACGTATTTACCTCAAAAGAATCGCCGCCACCATCTTACTTTATTCTGGAATCTCCACCGCGTACACAGTTGTTAAAATGGTTTTCGGAGTTGGCAGAGAGTATGATAACTTCCGATCCCGATCTCTTCAACCACCAATCGTTATTATAACACCGCAGTCTTTTCAAAATAGTTTATACTTTAAAACCAGAATATAATATCCATTTCGAAACCATATAAATACGATATCATTGCTATTTTAAAACCAAATCAATATGATATCATTTTATTTCAAATATATCCTTTTTCAAGAAAAAATCATAGCACTCTCAAATCTATATACCTTGAAACCTATAGCTTTGAAACATAACTTGTAATACTTAAATGGTTTAAATATTTAATTATTTATATAATAAAATAGCTTCTTTATTTTCACACATAAATTCCAAATACCAATTTAAACCTCCAAATAAACCATTTCAATTCATATATTTCAAAGCTTTAAATATTCCACCATTTCAAAACTAATTCTTTGATAATTCCATATACACCCGTGAACACGGGAATTAGAAACAAGTATGAAAGTCTAGAGAAAGCAGTAAAAGACTACAATTTTATAGTGGTTCGGCTTTAGATTAAGCCTACGTCCACTTTAATCCTCTTTATTACTGAAATCAATTAGAACTTTACAACAATTCTCAATTACAATACTGATGAGACAAACAACCAGGACTTCGATGTAGAAGAATTCTTTGAATCCATGTTGATTGTGTTAGATTTCCTCTCGAAGTTAGTTGAGATGCCTTTCGTGTTTGAAGTGTCGAGTGAGTCGAGAATTCAGCAGAGTATCGTTGTTCCAGGAATGAGTCTAAAGATCCCCCGAGTGTTGGAGTTAGCGCCGTATTTATAGAAGAGTTCGTCTTTAGGTCGTAGGTCGCGAGCGACCTTGGTAGGTCGTAGGTCGCCAGCGACCTAGGGGATGTGGTTTGCGACTCAATAAGGTTGTACTAGGTCGTCGGAGCGAGCTAGTAGGTTGTAGCAACTTATGGGAGATCGGTCCTGAAGTAGCTTAAGTCGTCCACGACCTAATGAAGCTCCTTTTCAACCAGATACTAGTTGTCAGCGACTTAGCACTTAAAAGCATAATGTTATATCGGCTTTCTTAGGTCGCAAGCGACCTAATGAAAGAGTATACATGCGGCTTTGTTCTGGAGCTCGCTAGGTCGCGTCCTTTTTTGGCTCGCTAGGTCGCTAGATACTTAAGTCGCTAGGTCGCTGGATACTTAAGTCGCTAAGTCGTACATTCTTCAGATAGTTAAACTCATTAGATCGCTGAGTGGCTTAACTCGTTTAGTACTAAAAGTCGCTAGCTCGCTGTTGGTCTTGCATCCATGTTAGGTCGCTTGGGTTGTTAGGTCGTGGTCTTCTGTAAGCCGATAAGTCGCGGTACCCCTTAGGTCATTAACCCGCTTCAGCAGTTAGGTCGCCGTTAATTCGTTGATTCACTAGGTCGTTGGACCATCTGCTCCTGTAGGTCGCTGATCCCTTTCAATCCTCTAGGTCGTTGAGTCGCGTCGAAGTTAACTCGTTCATACTCTAGGTCGTTACATCGCTGATTCGTGAAAAAGAGGAGTTAACACTTGCCCCTCGAAGCATACGCCTAGGTTATAGGTCGTATGCTTTGATATAACTCTGATAGGTCGTAAGCGACTCAAGAAGATTGCTAACTCGCGCACCCATTCACCTTCTTACACTGTTTCCTTTATATACTGTAAGTCGCTTCGTTCCCCTCACTTTATCACTTATCCCTTTATCGCCATTGTTGTCATTCAAGCTCAAAGGTTAATCACAAAATCTCCTCTTTTTCATCCACAATTTTTGATTCCAACAGCAAACAAATGTAATTCCGATCACTTTCGCCATGCTATAAGATTATGTCCTGATTCGCCTTTCGATTATTGTTGAATCGTCGGTGATTGCTTTAAAAAGTGAATCGACCTAGGGTTTCATAGGGTTATCTTGGTGAATGTGAAGTTTTTAGAATCAATTAAGGGTTTTTGAGAATGTTTTGGGAGTTTGGAGGAGACAAGGAGATGGTTATCGGGTTAGTAGGTTTTAGGCTTTGCTATGATACTCCGGTGAGGTGAGGGAGATGAATACGTGGCAGCACGCGAGTGGAGGATAAGACATAGGATTTCTTGATGGAAGAAAGCTAGGCGTATTCCTGAAATACTCTTAGAGCGACCTAACGAGTCAGACGACCTAAGGTCGTTGTGACCTATGATGCATGACTCATTACTTCGGACGAATCATCCTCTTTAACGACCTACCTCTAGGTCGCATCATGACTTGAGCGAGCTAACCTTTGCATCACAACCTTTAAGTCGCGGACAAGCTAACCATTGCATCAAAACTTTTAAGTCGCGGACGAGCTAACCTTTGCATCACAACCTTTAAGTCGCGGACGAGCTAACCATTAGAACACAACTTTTAAGTCGCAGACGAGTTGACACTTGGACACTTGCTGTGGCTTAACTTCCTGCGACTTAGGCTTTTAGGTCGTGAGAGTGTCTGAACGACCTACCACTTAACCAAATTTACATTGCCTTGCCATGAAGTTCTATGCCTTGAACTCTTTAACTTGAACAATGCGACCAAAGAAAGTTTGCTTTGGACATTTACAAATGCTTTGACAGAATTTGACTGAATTTCCAACTTGAACAGCTAGAATGAACTGCTTGTACTCGTTGTGCATTTTTACAGATTATTTTAACTTTAATGCTATTAACCTGTTAAATACAACATTTGCGGAGAAAGGGACGAATATACTGCCATTGACAGCCCACATCAAATGACAGATTAGTCGATAAATGATAATCAACTTAAAGAAATTATATGAAATGCTGTGAATCAACAAACTCAAGTGAAGTGTTAAAGCAATACTGAATTAATCAACCAAAGCTAATCTGTTTGCTTCAACACTATACTTGAACTTAAAACAACAAGTCCTGAAGCTTTTTAACTGACAATTATCGATCAGTTTAATTTCAGTTATATTCTCTCGTTATTTTATTAGTTCTGCACAACACTTTACACATTTAGGAAACATGCACCTTCATATTTGAATATATAGTTCCTTGTGTAGAATGTCTTCTCAAGAAGAGATAATCGAGCAATCCGAAGGAGACTTCCCGATAGCCGACCCATTGGTCGATCCTCCGGAGAGAACTCCAACTACCCTGAGTCAGCAGACATTCAATCAATTACGTATTCAATTTGGGATTGCCAAAGCGGATGCTAGATTTCCTGGCCCAAATGATACTGCCGACAGGCCACCTCATGGTTTTGTCGCCGTCAACCGTCAGATGTGCCTTTGTGGTGTCATTCCTCCTTTCAATGAATTTCTTCATCAACTCCTTTTCCGACTAACCATCTCTCCCTTTCAACTACATCCCAATAGCTACGCCATCCTGATGGGATTGTGTGTTTTATTCAGGAGGACACTTAACCTTCTTCCGAGCTTCGAAGAAATTTGCTACTTATGCTCATTTGCGAAGAATAAAGACCACCCCTCTTTTATACTCGTAAGAAGTGCCAGAAATCGTAAACTTATCACTAATCTTTTTGAAAGTGCTCACGGTTTTCTAAATCAATTCTTCTTCGTCCGCTGTCCCCCAGGGTTTTATGCCATCTGGAGAAAAGGAAGTAAGATTGCTCATCCCCGTTCTTTCCGTTTCAGCTTTTCAAGATCCAAATTGTTAAGTGCTAACTTCAGTCTTTTCTTTTATAGCACTTCCTACTCCCTCTAAAAATCCCAGACACAAAATGACTTTTGATAGATTAAGTGTCGTACCGGTTGAAGAAAGAAGTATTAAGTTTTTGCTGAAAGATGAACTTCTGCACCACTACGGGCTTTTGCACCCTTCTCGTTCTACCCAACCTCATGAAGTCCCCGACTCTCTAGTAAAAACATCGGATGCCCCAGTCCCCGTTGGAGAACTTGCACCGAAAGAACATGCTGTTGAAGCTTCCTGGGTAAAGTGTTCTACTTCGATTGATGTTGCAGGGTCATCCGTCAAACATGCACTTGCCCCGGTCATCGAAGAAGAGGAGCCTTCTCAACAATCCGGAAGATCTGGTGGCAAAGGAGCTATGAGAATAAGTCCCGCTAGGCACAGCGGTGATGATACTTTTGAGGGGTTGAGCGACCTGATGATTACTTCGCACGAGCTTTTTAAAGATGATCCTATCACTGCTAAAGTTACTTCTTCAGCAGTCGAAGCGACATACGTTCTGCAACAAACTCCAACAGCTCAAGAATTGACACTAGCTGTTAAATCCGTCGTCACCTCTCAACCTAGGAGTGGTTCGTGATTCGACGCACGTAGTTTGCTCGTTACACACACTTAGGACTTTTCAGCAATTATATGCATTCAACTGTCTTGCTTTCAAGATTTCTGAGTTTATCTTTTCTTCATTTTCAGTTCTCCAATAGGAAGAAGTGCTCTTACTACGACGATTTCCAGCGTTATGGGAAGCGCGGTGCTTATGACCCCAAGAGGTATCTTCCTACCTCTTGGGAAACTGACGAAGAAAGAGCTGCAAGGAAAGCTCGTGAAATGCGCGCCTATGAAGAACGCCACGAAAGGCGAGATAAGCGACATGACTCTTCCCAGAGGGAAGATGATTCTCATGAACGGAAATCCCGTGGTGATAAAGTGAAAAGCCACATCCCTGAAGATGCTAGTAAGAGGGCCAAACATGGCGAAAAGCCAGCGTCCGAACTTTCTGAAAGGCCCGCTGCTCCTGTACCTTCTCAATCACCTACCCTTGCTCGTACTGATATTCAAACAATTATTGGCAGGCCCTCATATCAGGTTGCACAAGGCCCAGCCACTCTTCAAAGTCGGTTCCCGCATTGGTGCCTGAAGGGAGTGCGCTTTGACCTTGATTTGGTCCCGATTGACAAGCAAGCTATGTTGCACAATCTTGATGCTGTGAAACTTGATATCGAGAGAATGTCTAGCTGGCAGAAGCTTGTCGACGAGCTTTAGAGAGTAAATTGCGCAAATCTTGAACCACGCTAATAATGGAAAACGAAAAATCTGAATGGCAGAAAACTCTTGAATAGTATGACGCGGAAATGAGGAGCATAGCCACTTATAATGAGAAGCTTGAAGCAGAAGTGGAAAAACTTAAGGAAGAGCTCGCCACTTCTTCCACTTCCTACTCTCAGAGAGAGGAAATGCTTCAAAAACAAGTAAGAGACGCTCATGCGGTGCAAAGAGATGCCGAAGCCAAATTTGAAGCGCAGCAGCAAACTGTAGAAAACTACCGGGCTGACGTTGCTCAACTTCAAGAGAAAGCCATCGCCCAGAACTTGGAGATTGAATTGCTGAAAGCTCGACTTTTCGAAGTTGAGAAGGAGCGTGACGAAGCTGTTGCCGGCAAAGCTGCAGCCGAAGAATCTCATATGGAAACTAAAGCTGAAGTCAGCTCCACTCTATTCGAGTTTTACATCCATAGCGTTCTGGGGCGTGGTAGCCTTAAGTTTTTGGGGCCGGCATATGAAATCACTTTGGCCAAAGTGTGGGAGACCATACCTGATATGTTTGGAGGAGTCGGATATGCGAAGTAGATTTAATGGCGCATTATCTAGATGATGATGCATGTGCCGCTCTTGCAAGGGGAAAGGAGCATCTTGCAAAAGAGAGAGCTGAAACGACAGAAGGAGAACATTTAGGAAAGACAATTTCAACCGACCTAGTTCTACCTTCAGTTTCAGTCGATATCGATATTGCTAGCTCCAGTTCCCATTCTCCTCCTCCTGCTAAAGCTGTTATTGAAAGCACCACCGCCCACATTGGAGATGAGGCTCAAGAAAGCGCTGAAGCACAGGACTTCGAAATTGACATAGCGAAGTCTACTTCTCCAGGTAACCTCAATGTTGATCTCGCTCAAGTGGACTGCTTGTTCACTTCGACTGAGTTCGATGAGCTTCTTGCTTATTTCTTAAGTGTCGATGAGCCATTATCCCCTCTTTTTATGAGGAATACTGACTTTAACTTTTCTTCTCCTGTAGAGAAAGCACCAAGTATTGTTCAGACTTCCCCTCCTCCAGATGTTTCCTCTCCGCCTCTCCTGATTACTTCCCCTTCTATCTCCCAACAGGGGTCGCAAGAAGAACAGATAGAAGCTCTTCGTGACTTGGACGATCCTGTTGCTTCTCAAGAACAAAAGGTCGAAGAACCTGAAGAAGGGGAGAGAACTCCGGAGCAGACTGCTTCTGATGACATAACATTATCCACTCTTTTCACTCCGGGTAGTGAGTCTTCTTCTAAGAAGAGGGGGAAACGCGGAGTCTCAAAGAAGAAGGGAGAAGCTTCTGCTGGTGAGGAAAAAATGGAAGAACACCCAATTACACCTCTTCCTCTTTCTTTCCCTACCCTCCCAAGCCGGCCCCAAAAATTGAGCATCCGACCAGGCGGCTCGAAAGGTGGATGGAAGAAGAAATGATGGGCTTGGGACTTATGCTTCTTGTCTTACTTTTCGCTTTTTTGCTTGTATATACAAAGACTTATGTTGACCGGCGATTGTGCGGGTACCGGTCCCCGCCTTCTTTTTTTTTGAAACCTGCGCATGTATAAATTTTTTTATAGTATGGAATAAAATAATTCTTTTACTTGTACAAACTTCTGTCTATATTTGAGAATGCATTTGTTCCCCTTTTTTTTTATACAAGTGTGTTTATTTTCCCTGTGTGATGTTGCAGTAAACTTATGGTATGTTGCTTGAGCAATGTTTTTATTTTTGCGACTATTATATTGCCCCTATACCATGGTTTATTGCAATCTCTTCCACATTAGCAGAATTCTGGAGAACAACTCTTCTGTTTCGAGAAGACTTGTGCTCTTTCTTTAGAGAACAACTTTTCCACTTGAAGGAAGTTTGAATATGTACTTTATAGGATAATATTTCCGTGTTAAGGGAATATTTTTTCTGATTTAGTAGAGTGCAACTCGTATTGGAAAAGTTTCCTCTTTTTCAATCGCGAAGTTTTTACACTTCACTTTTGGAGAAAGTCCATTTTTATTTGGCAAGTGAATTTTCCATCGTGGAGCCGTGGGCCTCCGAAAAAGGGCTTTGACCTGCTTTTTCCTCCGAAGAGGGCTTTTGTTTGATTGTGCCTCTGGGAAGAGGGCTTTTTGTTTGATTGTGCCTCTGGAAAGAGGGCTTTTTGTTTGATTGTGCCTCTGGGAAGAGGGCTAATTATTTCTGCTTCTGAGGAGAGGCTTTTATTTTTTCCCTGTCCTCTGGGAAGCGGGCCTCCGAAAAGGGCTTTTCACATTTCGAGTCATGTGAAGTTTTATTTCAGATCACGGTGAAATGTGCGCCTCTGAGTAGGGCTTTTGCCTAGAAGTTTGGAGTTTCCTTCTCTCGGTTGGATGTATTCACGGGGCGGACACAAGTTACTTGGATTGTTTGTTTGCACAAACGTTCTCTGCTAGTTAACGAGTGTCCTGTGCCACCGATCAGTCCACGCCTTTCTGTCGAGAAAGAGAACTCTCTTTTTCGGTAGTCCCATTTAAGGTCTTTTAGCATTTCAACTATGGTGAAATGGGCCTCCGAAGAGGGCTTTTCACATTCCAGCACTTGTGCAGTTTTATTTTAAATCTTGGTGGAATGCATGCCTCCTAGTAGGGCTTTTGCCTGGAAGTTTGGAGTTTCCTTCTCTCGGTTGGATGGATTCACGGGGTGGACACAAGTTACTTGGATTGTTTGTTTGCACAAACGTTCTCAGCTAGTTAACGAGTGTCCTTTGCCACCGATCAGTCCACAACTTTCTATCGAGAAGGAAGACTCTCGTTTTCTGGCATGTCCCGTTAAAGGTCTTTATCCTTCGAAGAGTTGTGCCTCCGAAGAGGGCTTGTGCCTCCGAGGAGGTCTTTTGCTGTTTGCTGCCTGCTCGCCCATGTCTTTTCGTCATTTGCTCATATCAGTTGTTTCCTGTTATCATTTCCAAGCGCACATTCCTTCCTTTTGCAAGTAGCTTATTCTATCCAAAGAAGTGTGCTTCATTGTTAAATGAGTTCGCAGGGATAGACACAGGCTAATTAATCGAATGTTTTTTTGCACAAACGATCACAATTAGTTAGGAAGAGTCTACTTCTGGCGGAACCACTAACTGTTTGCTTGAAGCACTTCTTATATCGGATTTGAATCTGGAATTTTTGTGGATAGATATTCATTTGTTGAGTGATGTTAGGGATCGCTTGGTCTTATGATGGGTAAGCTTTTTTTTAATAGCCTGCAATATTAAATCGACATTTTAGCAATACAATTGAACTACTTTATATATCGAAATAAAACAAGCAGTAGAGAACACAAGATTTATAGTGGTTCGGCCAAGAATTGGGCCTACATCCACTTTGTAGTTCTTACTATTCACTTGCACTAGCTTTACAATGGATTTCAATACCAGAATCATACAATTCTTTTTACAGACTTAAGCAAAGCTTTTAAGTAAAATATGGACGCAAATGATTGCTGTTCCAAGCTCTTGGAATTGGATCTCCTTCGACAGTTGTCAATTTGGAAGTGCCATCAAGAAGTTTCTGGCCTATGACATATGGCCCCTCCCAGTTTGGCGCAAACACTCCTGTTACTGTCATAACCCTTTTCAAGACTAGATCCCCAATCTCAAAGCTGCGTTGACGAACTTTGGAATTGAAATGCCTGGCAATTCTTTGCTGATGGGCTGCAATTCTTAGTTGAGCCTCTTCCCTTTTTTCATCAAGGAAGTCAAGTGCTTCAAGTTGCAACTCTTTGTTTTCAGCTTGGTTGAAATGAATTCTTCTATGTGAAGGGACTTCTATTTCCACCGGAATCATTGCTTCCGATCCATATGCTAATGAAAATGGAGTGTGCCCGGTCGCAGTTTTGTGGGTAGTTCTATATGCCCATAGTGCTAGTGGAAGCTTATCGACCCAACCACCTTTCGCTTTTTCCAGCTGTTTTTTGATGGTTGATCTGATAATTTTGTTTACTGCTTCCACTTTCCCGTTTTCCTGCGGATGAGCCACTACCGACAAGCTTTTTTGGATTTTGAATCGTTTGCAAAAATCTTGGAACTCTTCACTTTCGAATTGGGTCCCATTGTCTGTGATTATATTTTGAGGCACACCATACCTGCAAATGATATTCTTAGTTACAAAGTTTATCATCTTTTTAGAGGTAATAGTAGCTAATGGTTCAGATTCAGCCCATTTAGTAAAAGAATCAACAACACCAATAGCATATCTGATTCTGGATTTGGCGGTTGGCAAAGGCCAGATGAGATCTATTCCCCAAATAGCAAATGGCCACGGGCTGACCATTTGTGTTATCCCAGTGGAAGGTGCTCTGGGGATCTTTGCAAATCTCTGACATCGGTCACATTTTCGGGCATAGCTTGCAGCATCACGATTAATATCTGGCCAAAAATACCCATAACGGAGAATTTTCTTTGCTAGAGTTTGGCCACCTGAATGGTCTCCACACTCTCCTCCGTGTACTTTAGCTAGAATTGTTTTAGCTTCTTCCTTGGTCACACATCGGAGTAATGGCATTGAGAATCCCCGCCTGTACAATCGGCCATCTTGAATTATGTACCTGGAGGCTTTTCTTAGTAACTTTTGTCGTTCTTTGAACTTTCTGGTAGAGAACCGTTAAGCAGATATTCCATTATCAGAGTCATCCATGATTCTCGCTCTTGAGATATAGTCATGATCCAATCAATATCCATCTCATCAGTGCTTAGAGCTGACAGGACTTCCATAGGAACTAATCCCAATAATTGAGCTTCGCTAGTGCTTGCGTACTTTGCGAGAGAATCTTCCTTCATGTTCTCTTCTCGGGGTATATGGTTTATCGTATAGTGGTCAAGATCATCGAGAAGTTCCCAAGCTTTTGACAAATAAGTAGGCAGATTTCCTCTTTTAGTCTGAAAATCTTTCTTGACTTGTCATACAATAAGCTGTGAGTCACTGAAGATCTGCAACACTTTGACATTCAACTCTTTAGCAATTCTCAAGCCGGCAATAAGAGCTTCATATTCTGCTTCATTGTTTGTCGAAGGGAATTCCAATCTCAATGCATAACACAACGACCGCCCTTCAGGGGTTTCAAGCACAACCCCAGCTCCGGAACAGTAATCGTTTCTTGCACCATCTACATACAATTTCCATTGAATCGGGGGATTATCAGTCACTTCTTCATCACTGTCACCCTTATCTATACATTCTGCAATAAAATCTGCCAAAGCTTGTCCATTGATTGCTCTCCGGGGATGTTAAGTGATGTCGTATTGGCTGAGTTCAATACTCCACTTCAGAAGACGACCCGAAGTCTCAGGACGAAACAGGACTTGCTTTAGATGCTGATCAGTGATGACTTTGATAGGATGTGCTTGGAAATACGGCATCAACTTCCTTGATGCAATGAGTAGACAATAGGCAAGCTTTTCCAATTTTGAATAATTCATCTCTGCCCCGGTGAATCTCTTGCTGATATAATAGACTGAGCGCTGAATTCTTGCATCTTCCCGTACCAACGTTGCACTGAGAGCATGAGATGAGATCTCCAAATATACAAAAAGATCTTCATCATTGTCTGGCTTAGAAAGTATTGGAGGCGTTTCCATATGACGAATCAACTCATCGAAAGCTTTCTGGCATTCAGGAGTCCGGTCAAAAATTTTCCTTCCTTTCTTCAGTGCATCGAAGAATGGAATGCATTTATCAGTAGCTTTGGAAATGAATCGACTCAAGGCAACGACTTTTCCATTAAGACTTTGCAATTCCTTCTTCGTTCTAGGAGCTTTGACTTCTTTTAAGGCAGCAATCTGTGTAGGATTAGCTTCAATGCCCCTAGCACTCACAATGAAACCCAGAAACTTTTCGGACTCCACCCCAAACGAACATTTCAAAGGATTAAGATTCATTCCATACTTTCGGAGGATTGCAAACATTTCCACCAAGTGGTCCATATGGTCTACCGCTTTCTTTGACTTTACCAACACATCGTCAACATAAACTTCCATAATTTTTCCAATCTGCGGTTTGAACATAGCATTAACGAGTCTTTGGTAAATTGCCCCTACATTCTTAAGTCCGAAAGGCATGACTCTATAGCAGTAGAGACCAACATCGGTGATGAAGCTCGTATCCTCCTGATCCGGCTCATGCATCATAATCTGGTTGTATTCGGAGTAAGCATCCATGAAAGATAAAAATTCATGCCCCGCTGTTCCATCCACCAACTGATCTATCCTGGGTAGCGGGAAGCAGTCTTTAGGGCAGGCTTTGTTTAAATCTGAAAAGTCAATGCAAACTCCCCATTTCCCATTAGCTTTCTTAACCAGTACTGGATTTGAAACCCAATTCGGATAAGTAGACTCCCTGATGAAACCATTCTCCATAAGCCGGTCAACCTCTTCTTTCAACGATGCTGACCTTTCAGGACCCTGGGTTCTTCTTTTCTGTTTTACTGGTGTAAACTTCGGATCAATGTTCAGAGTATGTACTGCAATTTCTGGGGATATTCTGCACATATCGGCATGAGTCCAAGCGAATACGTCCAGAGTTGCCTTCAAGAATGATATTAAGGAATTTTGAACCGCCACATTAAGTTGTGAACCTACATTCACTACTTTGTTCGGATCTTTCGGGTCAACAGGTACTGGCACCGTTACTTCAACTGGCACCACTCTATTCTCCCCTGCACTAGCTTTTCTGGGATCCATTTCTCTTCGTGCCCCGCTATGCTCGCCAGTGCAGGGTCCACCCAGAAATTGCTACAAGGTTGGTTCTTTGATGCGGACTGGCGCTGCCGCATCTTTTCCCATCTCTCTCTTCCTTGCTTCACGTAACTCTATTAGATAACATTCTCGCATAGCATTCTTATCCCCTTTAATAACTCCAACACCATTATATGTGGGAAATTTCAAAGTAAGGCACCAGGGGGCGAGAATTGCCTTAAAAGCCTCAAGAGTTGGTCGGCCTAGGAATGCGTTGTAGGCAGAAAATTCATCAACAATTACAAAAGTCTGTTTCCGAACTACCTTTTTCTGCCCCTCCCCAAGCTCGACGAACAAGTCGATAGTTCCAATGGGCTGTTTCGATTCCCCAGTGAACCCAACAATCTTCTGAGATGAGGCTTGAACATCAGCCATTGGAATCTTCATTTGGTCGAACGTCTTTTTAAAGAGAATATTGCAAGAAGCGCCGCAATCTACAAGCACTCTTCTCACAATAGCCGCCCTAATGCCTACAGAGATGACCAAGGGATCCATGGTTGGAGCTTCAATACCCATAGAGTCCCTGGCTTTGAACACAATATCATCATTGAAAGTTTTCAGCTGCTTCAAAGGCGCAACATCTTCTAGCACAAAAACACTTTCTTCTGTTGGCGCGTACTTCAAGGCACGGGCATATCTTTCCATCTTGCCCCAGCTTCTGCCTGCTGGGTGAGGCCCTCCTGTAATCACATTAATAACAGGCCTTTCTGATTCATGCACAGTGTTCCTCTCACCCGAGCCAGACGGATGAGCAGGAAGTTGCTGACCCTTAGTAGACGAAGTTGGGTCATTTCTACTTCTCTTAACATATTGCTGCAGCTTGTTCTCTCTCAATAGTTCTTCAATTAAATTTTTCAGATGGCGACATTTGTTGGTATCATGACCGGGTTGGTTATGAAACCGAAAGAATCTCCCACTTTGAGCAGCTTTTTTGCTAACTCTCATCTCAGGCGGTTTAGGATATTCTACCACATCTTTGGTAGCAAAGAAGATATTCTCCGGAGTGTCAGTCAAAGGAGTGAAATCTGAACATTTTAAGAATCGAGTTTTCTTCATATCTTTCTGTTTCTTTCCACCATTATTTTCCCTTTTCTGACTACTGGATTCTCTTTTGGTAGGAGCAGCGACATTATCCTTAACCTCTGTCAATGCCACTTTAATTGGTGCCCGAAGGCTTTCCAAGCGCATGAATTCATCAGCTTTCTTATTGAATTTCTCAAGTGAATTCGGTTCTTTCATCTTCAGCCACTTCCCAAATTTGCTTGATTTGTCAGTTGCCCTCATCAGGTATGTCAAGACCATTCGTGGCTCTGCATTGTCCACTTCAGCCAAAGCTATGTTGAAGCGGTTCAAGAAAGACCTGATAGATTCCCCGGGATTCTGTTCCAAGCTTGACAGCGACATAATATCCTTTGCCTTTGAAGCATACAACCTGAATTGCTATTTAACTTCCGAGTCAAATCGACGAACTGGTCTATGGATCGGACCGGAAGTTTTGTGAACCAGAGTAGAGCCACTCCTTCCAAATATACAGGAAAGTACCGGCATTTGTTCTCATCAGACGCTCTAGAACCCGTCATGTGCCAATCATTCTTATACAGAAATTGATTGGGGTCGCTTGTTCCCTTATAAGCCGGGATGGTCGGAGGAACAAACTTCCTTGGGAATTATGCCTTTAGAATCTTCTCAGTGAATGGAGTTTTGCTCGAAACGAATCCCCATTCCTTCTCATCTTCGTCTCTCTGCATACTTTCTTTCATGATTTGTCGCACCATGCCCGAAAGATATTTCTCACATTCACAGGACCTACAGGACAGACTTTGGCCACTTTCTCGGAAGTTTGTCGGGACAAACGTTCGCAGAGAGTTGGCTGTGGTCTCGATCCTCCAGGTTGAGGAGGTGTTTCTTTGGCGGGGCTAGCTGGTCTTTGAGGAATATTCCTTTCCTCAAGATCACGAATATCATCTGCAAGGTTTTCTTCATTATTCATCGGCTGATGGTTTGCTCCGAGCAACGCAATTATCCTTTCAAGCATTAAAGCATTCTGAGTTTCCATCTGCTAGTATAATCCAGATACTGCAGCATCTAACTTCGCCCGTGTAATTCCGGCACGTGGTCCTGCTTGACTTGACGAAGGAGAAGTGGCAGTATTTTCATGGACATTACTAAGTCTTGTATATCCACGCTTTCTTCCAGGAGCCATTATTTCTGATAGACTTTGGTTTTAAGAGAGACTTTTTCCACAAACTTTTGCGAAGCAATGATCAAGATAGCCTGAGTTGGGTTCTCAGTGAAAGCACCAAAAATGTTAACGCTACAAATTGAACGCTAACACCCTGGTGAATGTAGAGGTTAAGTGAAAGCACCACCCGTGAACACGGGAATTAGAAACAAGTAAGAAAGTCCAGAGAAAGCAGTAAAAGACAATAATTTTATAGTGGTTCGGCTTTAGATTAAGCCTACGTCCACTTTAATCCTCTTTATTACTGAAATCAATTACAACTTTACAACAATTCTCAATTACAATACTGATGAGACAAACAACTAGGACTTCGATGTAGAAGAATTCTTTGAATCCATGTTGATTGTGTTAGATTTCCTCTCGAAGTTAGTTGAGATGCCTTTCGTGTTTCAAGTGTCGAGTGTGTCGAGAATTTAGCAGAGTATCGGTGTTCCAAGAATGAGTCCAAAGATCCCCCGAATGTTGGAGCTAGCTCCGTATTTATAGGAGAGATCGGCTTTAGGTCATAGGTCGCGAGCGACCTTGGATAGGTCGCCAGCGACCTACGGGACGTGGTTTGCGACTCAATAAGGTTGTACTAGGTCATCGGAGCGAGTTAGTAGGTAGTAGCGACTTATGGGAGATAGGCCCTGAAGTAGCTTAAGTCATCCACGACCTAATGAAGCTCCTTTTCAACCAGATACTGGCTGTCAGCGACTTAGCACTTAAAAGCATAAATGTTAAATCGGCTTGCTTAGGTCGCAAGCGACCTAATGAGAGAGTATACATGCGGCTTTGTTCTGGAACTCGCTAGGTCGCTTCCTTTTTTGGCTCGCTAGGTCGCTGGATACTTAAGTCGCTAGGTCGCTGGATACTTAAATCGCTAAGTCGTACATTCTTCAGATAGTTAAACTCATTAGCTCGTTGAGTGGCTTAACTCGTTTAGTACTATAGGTCGCGAGCTCGCTGTTGCTCTTGCATCCATGTTAGGTCGCTTGGGTTGTTAGGTCGTGGTCTTCTGTAAGTCGATAAGTCGCGGTACCCCTTAGGTCATTAACCCTCTACAGCAGTTAGGTCGCCGTTAATTCGTTGATTCACTAGTTCGCTGGACCATCTGCTCCTGTAGGTCGTTGATCCCTTTCTATCCTCTAGGTCGTTGAGTCGCGTCGAAGTTAACTCGTTCATACTCTAGGTCGTTACATCGCTGATTCGTGAAAAAGAGAAGTTAACACTATTATTTAGATTTGAAATGTTTACTTAATAAATCCAATATCATTTAAGTAAAACCTTTAACTTCAATCAACTGGATATTCTTTAATTTAATTAACTTGATATATTCATTTGAATCAACTTGATATTCATTTAAATCATTCTCAACTAAAAATCAAGTTATAGAAATCATACTCTTTAAAATCACGATTTTATTTAAACTTCAAATCAAATTTATTCGAGTATAATTCTAAAATATTTAATTCAAATCAATTTCAACACTATCTTCTCAACCTTGATTTATAAAATCAATAAAACTTTATATTAAAATATAATTTAAGTAAATACATTTCCATATTATATTTTAATAAAATCAAACTTTATTATTAAACTTATTATACTTATACGATTTTATACATAGCTTAAAACCAAAAATTTAACTATAAATAAAATAACCTTTATCAAATATCCAAATCAATATCTCATAAAATCATATGTATGTATTCTTTACAAAACTATAGAAATCATTTCAAAATATTTTTGTATATAGACCGCGGTATCTGTATATAATTTTCTATCCTATGGTCAAGTGATACAGATATTTATCATTTCAATCCATAATTTAAAATAAAATATACGGTTATATATCATTTCAAACAGCAATCCCAAATGCAATAAAAAAAATGCATAACAACTTGCAGTTTATGATGATATAAATAAAACATCCATTCATCCATCATAAAATCATACATCCATCCAAATCATCATCCAAAACCATTTATCACAATCATCATCTAATTAAATTGATGCATCAATTTAAAGCATATAGTAAATAACAGGTAATTACTGACAGTTTATATTCAAAAATAAATTAATTAACAATTTAACTAGTAGTTTATATGCAAAAATGAATTAAATAACAATTTAATTAAATAAATTAAATTTAACTGGAATGATGATAAAATTTATGCCAAACAGTCACAAATAAATTTCTAAACACATCATAAATCAATTTAACGAACATAAGAAATTTTAGAAGCTGTGAGTGGGCTAAAACACTCACCTTTTGAATTTAAATTGAATTTAAATCCAATTTAAACCCAAAAATTGGATAGTCTCAGGATTCGTCCAAACCAGTGTCAAAGTGTCCGGAATTCAAATACGATCCTAACAAAAAAACGCGCGTGAATTGGTGTTCGTATGAAAATGTTAGGAAAATTAGAAGATTGGAAAATTCTGGTCCTAAGTCAACTTCGGGTTCCACTTCGGTTCACCGCCTCAATTCCCCGGTGCTTGCTTAGAGTTTTTGCCAAAACGACCCGGAACGGCCCGAGTCATTTTCTTCCTGACCCGAAGTAGATGTAGGGTTTTCGCCTCTGAAACTCGAAGCGCGACAAAAGGTTGCTGCAGATCCGCAATTTTTTTTTTTTTGAAATTGAAATTGGATTGGGAAGATTAGGGTTTGCAACCATTGGAATGAGGAAGAGTATACATATAGAAATGAGGAATAAACAATGACCTAGGGTTTATAATGACATATATATAGGCAAAACAGGATAGAAAGAATGGGCTAGGTTGGATTTGGGTTTTGAACGATAATTGAGCCGAAAAGCATGTTTCAATTCCGGAATGGAAAAGGGTCAACCCATATATCAAAATATATGTTTTAAAATATTTTAAACGCAATGGAAAAGGTTTCAAGTCTAAATTCCATCGTATAAAGAAGTTATGCTAAAATCAATATTTTCCAAATTGATTTCGATTGATTTCAATTAAATTTATTTCAAGGCGTTTAAAGATCGTACGATCAAACGACAAGCCCAATTGCTATGACACTTGAAATCCTACAATAATTCACTATTACGGATCCGATGAAACTGGTTACGTCGAAATCCGAGTCTGTGGCCAAAATGGCTATTTTTCCAGTTAAATTATATAAATTAATATTAAATAAATTAAATCACTATTTAAATTCAAATTCAATAATTCATAATTTTTATCATCTAGTATTACTTTAGTAATTTATAATTCTTTAAAACCAATTCCAATATCAATTTAAAGTAAATTAATTCACGTATTATAGTATTTATTTCGTTTACTTAAAATAATCCCTTTGTTATAAATTTAATCTAATCAATTTTAATATATTCCAATTAAACCAATTAGATTCAACTCCAACCCTTTAATTGAGCCTATTATTACTTTGTAATGTAGTTAGCCTCATATTTCATTCCATCAATATATTCAAATTTCCAACTTCCCCTTTTATTAACTATTATTTCCAAATATATCTAAGTTGTCAAATATATACATTTATTATAATTAGAACCTCAATTAATTCATTCAAATAGGTTTCATTCCTTCATATTATCTTATGAATAAAATTTGCATTTCCGTACATTTGCAACTTTACAATTACTTATTTAATTCAATAATTACACTTGTTTTACTCATATTCTCGTTATTGTAACCTTTATTTGCTCATTAAAATTTAATTTCAATTCCAATTAAATCAACAAATTCTACATGCAACTTATAATAATTGCTTACAAGCCAAGGTTATGCTTAAGTTTCTCACACTTCAACTTTTTTCTTAATTTACATTAACATAATAATTAGTTACCTTTAATGAATTTTATTCCCCAATTTATTAAATGCAATCACTTTGACCTTACATACTTAAATACTTCCACTTTCATCTTAATTCTAATTCACTATAGTATCAAATTTCAATTTCCTGCAATAACCCATTTATTATAAATTTGCATACCAATTAATTAGTTTCAAATAGAATGATTTAATTCAACCATTTTATTAAGTCTATATTAATCAATACACTATCTCATTGGGTAATTCAAAGCTTACTTTTAAATTACGAAATTTCCATTTTACATCCAAGTGCAACAATTTACACTATTTCATTATTTTTAGGATTCCACTTCAATTGTCAAAAATTAGTTTTAATAACCATTGCTATGCTTAATTCTTAACATTTACTTCATTATAAATTATAAAATTTTATTTCTTTGTAAATTTAATTCCAAAATCTTATTGAAAAATTTTATTATCCAAATTTACGGGTCGTTACACTCTCCCCCACTCAAAAATTTTCATCCCCGAAAAGGAAAAAGAAGGGAAAAGAAGAATTAAGCAATCAATATATCTTATTCAAAATATTAATTTTATAAACAATTAAATTTACAAAATTAGTTGCTTTAAATAAAATATACAAATTTACAATCATTATATCTTTTCATACTTAAACCAATAAAGTTCGGAAAATATTTTCAAAAATTTTCTAAGTCCAAAATTTGCGGAAATTTCGGCAGAATCTACTTTGTACGGAGGGGCTCAAGAGAAAATATAATATCGAAATATAATAATGTATAACATATACTTCCCAAAATAATATATATCCTACAAAGAAAAAACAATATAATAACGCTATAAACCATAATCCAAAAACGTACCTATTTGTCGGGCAATTTGCGCTTATAATATGAAACCAAATGCACTAGCAATTGCTTCCATAACCTGTATTTCACTAATATAATCCAAAAAGGTTAACAATTATACAAAATGAACCAAATCAATTTGTATAATTGTTAACTTTTTTGGATTATATAAGTGAAATACAGGTTATGGAAGCAATTGCTAGTGCATTTGGTTTCATATTACAAGCGTAAATTGCTAGACAAATAGGTGCGTTTTTGGATTACAGTTTATAGTGTTATGATATTATTATTTTTGTGTACGATATATATTATTTTGGGAAGTATATGTTATATATTGTAATATTTTGATATTATATTTTCTCCCGAGCTTATCCATATAAAGGAGACTCTGCCGAAATTTTCCGTAAATTTTGGACTTAGAATGTAACATCCTGAAAATTTTGAATTTAAAATTTAGTAATATATTTGAAACTTTTTGAAATTTAAATTGAAAAGTTATAAAGAAATAAAATATGAACAAAGTTTAGTGTTTTTAGTTAAAACTTTTAATAGAATTTAAAATTGTTAAAGTAAGTTATGATGAGATTATAAGATTTAAATCACATAATTATAATCTAACATTTAAACAAATAAACTAAGATAACAAATTTTTATGAAGAAATATAAAACTATAAAAGAAAGCAAAACACTTTCAATTAGCTATGTAAACCAATAAGTAGACATAAGAAAAACAAAATTTTTAAACAAAACAACACATACATATAAAAAGAAAACAAAACTCTTCCATTTAACAAAATAAAGAAGTACTTCCACAGCTATAAAATAAGAAGGCTATAACATGAAAAGGGGGCATGAACATTACACTACATGCTTCCAATAAATGCTTTCATTTAATGCCTTTACTCTAGTAACCTCAAGCAAGATATCAACTGTAAAACAATGCTTCATTTAATGTTATTACTGCATAGCAGATCTAAAAGCATGGTTTAGTTTTTTTTTTTATACTTCAACTTGTACTTGCTTTGGTAGACTCAGCTTATCCTTTCACCTGCACACCATCCTTCTTATATACATGCACACATTCATATTTATTCATTTCGTTCAAAACAAAGATAGTAAAACAAAAGAAAACACCATATTTCATAAATTCAAAAGCATTCAAGTGAGCAAAACAGAAAATAAAAAGAAGTAAAAAAAAAAAAAAAAACCAAACCAGAGAGGAGATCCAAATCTGCAGTTCAAAGGAAACCCATATAGTCTCTATTTCAAACCTTTGTCAGGTGAGTGAACATCAACTTAAAGGCTTTAAGTTAACTGTAAAGATGATTCTTTGTTTCATGGCATTGTATATGTTTATCTTTGAATATAGTTTGGTAAATATATATATAGATATACAGGTTACTCTGCAATTTGTCCTTCTCTGTTTTGGGTTACAGGGTAGATTTCCATTCAAACTCCAGTAGTTTTCATCTGAATCATAGAAAAACTTCAGTTTTAAAATCAAACAAGATAATGGAACTCAAATATGGTTTATTAAAAACAGATTTAAAATCCAAAGCTGTAAGATATCATCACTAAAGTTTGTCTACAGGAAATCAAAAGAAAATGTGATGAACCCAAGTATTATGAAAAAGCTAATTCAAATTCATAGCCTATATTCTTACTGCAAATCATGATTTTTAAAACAAAAGTGAAGAATTTTAGTTTAGTATTTAAAGGGAAATTTGCATTTGAATAAAAATTGAATTTTTACCAATTTCTTGTAAGTGAATCAATTTAAATTGCTGAAATTTGAGTTGAAGCAAGCCTAACCATTCATGATGTTGGGAAAAATACAAATTAATTTTTCTATTGCGTGAATTGGGAGTACGAGCTCGAATTAGGGTTTAGTTTTCGAAATTGATATAGTCTGTAAACTTGATGCGTACGCTACCTTGGACGCATCGAGTTCGAAGATTTTGTGGGTGATGATGGCTTGGGGTGTTGTTGTACTATGGCCGAAGTCACGAACTTTCTGGTGACTTGAGGCGTGGCGGCGAAGCAAATTCTGTTCGGTGGGTTCGAGCTGAAGGGTCGAGCAAGTAGGCGTATTTTGATTTCGACTTTCGTTCGAAATACTGAGATTTGATTTTGAGTTGGGGGTTGAATTTGGGTTTGTGGGAGGTGTCGAAGGGCACCGGAGACGTGGCGGCGCTCCGTGCACGTGCACGGAGGCGCGAGGAGTATCAGCACGTCATAAATAAAACAAAGAAAAAGAAAACAGAGAAACAGGGAAAAGAAGAAGGTTGGGGAAGAAACGTACAGGGAAGGCACGGGAGTTACTCGAGTTTCTCGTCGCATATGCTCGAGTCTTTTAAAAATGAAGCTACAAGTTTTAACTTTGAGAAGAAAAAAAAAAGAGTAGGAACAGACGCGGGAAGAAGAAGATGATTCGGGGAAAATGGTGTGATACTCGAGTTTTGACTCGAGTGAAGGCCTGGGCATTCGCTTTCAAAAATGGGTTAAGCCCAAAATCGTTTAAAGTTGATAATGTTAAATTTATGAATGTTTTTTTTTGTGAATCCAATTAGTCCTTTGATTAAGTATGAAGTCAATTAACATTAAACTTTTTATAACTATAATAAAGTGATTTCCAAAATATGAAGAAGATTTTTAAAAATGATAATTAAGGTAAATGAAATTTCTTAATTAATAGTTTTGGAAAGAAATTATAGGTGATTTATAAATTGTAACTAAAAAAAAATGGATTTAATAAACAATTTAGTGTTTAAATAAATTTGTAATTGAGAATTTGTAAATTAGACAAATTAAGTTGATTAATTTAAATTGGCAGTTAATTAAAATAATTAATTAAGGAATAATAAATGAACCAAAATGATTAAGATTAATTAATTTATCATTAAGAATAATAAGTCATTAATTTAAAATGATCAATAAGATAAGTATATGGTTAATTTATTAAATCCTATTCACTTTGATTGGAAAACGATTAACTATCGCTGTGCACTATATTGATATTTCTATTCTGATTGCGATGCTGTGTTATATAAATTGCCATGTTATTGCACTGTGATTATGATTTGTTCTGTATTGATGTGAAAACCTTGTGGCCCGTAAAACGACATTTAAACTTCGATGCGACAGGGAATCGGATTTCAGTTGGTTATCCGAAACCCACATTGAACCTGTGAATATTTGTGAATGACATCCACATGTTTTAAAATTTGACACTCACTATTCGAATTAGCCGGGAAAGGACCTTTGTGTCATATAACTCATTTCGAATATGTGATTCGACGTTATGGATAGCAATTGAAGACCAGTGTTGAAGACCGGGTATTTGCGAGAGCGATAGGATGACCTATCAATTGTCTCTGCACCGAGTAGCTACGGTATAGAGATTTCCTAAGTGATAGGAAGTCCGATCGGGATTGTGGATATCCGGATTTCAAGGACTTCTTTGGAAGTGTCTTCGGCTCTGTTCGAGCCCGGAACAGACTTGTATGGATAGTATGTCTGACATTACAAATTGAGATATAAAGCCGATTTCTTTCAAATATATTTCTGTTGGTGGCGGAGAATTTATTCTTTTAGCTTAAACCCTTCTCTGAGACGTACGAGCTCAGAGGTTATGTAGTTGAAGGTTATCAGCGATATATTCCCAATTTGGTAATGTGACATGCTGAGTGTTGCTGTGAAATGGTCATTGTGTTGATCATTTGAGATAGGATCATTTGTTTGATCGTCTATCTTGGTGATCATTTCTATGATCATTTGTTGACCCAAAGCACAGCTTTTGTATAAAGCGTGTTTTTGTGGACGAGACTTCGTCGGACCTCACACCCCGAAATGGTCGAAACAGGAAAGATGCGGCAAGGTTATTGGGGGTAGCACCCCTTAGGGTATGTGCATTTCCTTCTGGATAGAAGTGGTATCATGGTATGGAGCCCAGATACTTAACTTATGTTGATATCGCAGATATATATATATATGATTTTGTGATTTGTTGCTGGGGCCCCGGTTAAAGGTTGGTTACAACCGGGAGATGACATACTCATGTCAGTAGTTACCCAGTTAGGGGTAACCCGGCCTTGTGTTGGCAGAGATCCGGTTTGGTTCTCGGGGACGTTCTTCCAGAGGCGTTCTCATGTGGCAATGGGAAGTTCCTTGGCCTGACCATTTGTTGGAAATCCAATAAAACAATACGAAACCCTGTACGATTTTAGTTGTAGAACCTGCCATGCAGCGTGGCGGTAACCTGCCACAAAACATAGTAGCTATAGTAGGCATAGTTCGAAATGTCTATGCTGGCTAAGATTAATATTCTACTTTCGAAATGATTTACTTCACTATACACTAGTATAATATCAAAGAATTGTTTTCTCGTACCAAGCATATTTAACTACCATAAGAAGAAATCTCCTCCAATTCTGCGTTTGCATTGTGTGCGTGGCGGGAGGTCTTATGGTAGTTCCATTTTTAAAAGCATTCCGAAAATTCTTTTATAAATCTTGTTTTTATTTAAATGCAAATGTTTTTGTTTACTCATACCAGTCCCATGACTGATCCGGAGTTTATTGTTTTCTTTCCTAAACTCTGGGTGCCCATTATTTCCACACGGGCAGCCTAGTAGCAGGTTTCTGTATTTTGGAATAGCAGTATTTTGGGGCTCTTACCTGGGAGATATCTTAGGAGCTTTTGGAGATTTCAGGTGTTAGCTTTTGGGAGTTCGTTATCATCTCTCTCATTTGAGGACTTTTGGATTTATGATTACAGTTGTATTGTCATGATGTTGTATTTGGAGTTGCGGTGTATGTATGTATATGTATTATGTACTCTGTTGCAGTATGGATATTATGTTGATGTTGTAACTGTGATGATATTTATGATATTGATTCTGTTCCGCTATTTTATATTCATCTAATTGTTGTTATAAGCCCGGCGATGCGAATTTGGTGTTGTTTATCGAACATCGAGTTTGGGTCGTCACAAGTGGTATCAAAGCTGTTGGTTGAGTAAGAACTTTAGCTACGGAGTATAACACATTAGATGGCTCATTAGAGATAGGGTGAAGTATACCCTAGAATGAGTATAACCAAGACTGAAACTTTAAAAAATTTCTTAGTCTATTCCTTTTTACTGCTGATATTCCTTAAGATATTTCGTCTGCATATCTAAATCAATTTTCTTACTAATCTCAGATAGTGAAAATGAGTGGACGCAGAGGAAGAACTAGGGGTCAAGGCAATGCTGCAGCACCAAATCAAATTCCCCCAGCCGCAGAAGCAGTAATAGAAATTCAGCAGCAGCCGGACTTGGCTGAATTATATAAGAAGTTCGAAAGGCTTGGTGGCAAACCGTTCATTGGCAAGGAGTCAATTATTGACGCTCAAGCTTGGGTAAGATCGTGTGAAAAGATTTTTAAAGGGCTAAAACTGCAGGATGAGCAGAAAAGACTTATAGCTTCTTGGCTACTCCAAGGAGAAGCTTCAGCTTGGTGGGAAACCATCATTGTAGAGGAACCCGAGGAAGAATTTACTTGGGATCGTTTTAAAGAAGTGTTTGAGAAACGTTACATGCCATCGGCGGGAGTTTCCAGAATGTATCAGGAATTTATGGATTTGAAACAAGGAAGTTTGTCGTTTGAAGAATACTTGAATAAATTCAGCGAACTATCTCGGTTTGGCCCAGAATTGCTAAATACACCTCTTAAGAAAAACGAAAGGTTTATCTGGGGAATGAACCAGAAATATCATGGAAGAATGACAGGTCATGTTAAAGAATCTTTTTCAGATTTAGTAGATATGGGGTACAGGTACGCTACTCTTGATATGCAAGAAGCAACTGTGGAGAAAGGTAATTCAGGTAGTCCGAATTATAAAAAGCGAAAATTTGGAGGCAAGAAACCTTGGCAAGGCAATGAGAAGAAGAGAAGCATTCAAGGAAGCGCAACAGAAAATGTCACTTGTTACAACTGCAAAGAGAAGGGCCACTATTCAAATGACTGCCCAAAACCGAAGAAGCCGGCTAAAGAATGTTACAATTGTCATAAACCGGGACATTTAGTTAAAGATTGCCCAGTGATGAAGCCAGCGCAGGTGGCAAAAGTTTATGCGATTAAGAAGGACCCCTCATCTTCAAAAGCTGATAAAGGGAAAAGTGTTTTGGAAGGTAACCTTACTATTAATAATAGAACTGTTAGAGTATTATTTGATACAGGAGCTTCACATAGCTTTATCTCCCAACAAACCGTAATTGAATTAGGACTTGAAACTAAATTTGCTAACGATCTTATTTGCGTGAAAAATCCGGTTGGAGGTCCCACAAATCTTAGTTCATATTGTAAGAGAGATCCTATTTCATATGCTAGCTATAAATTTCCTATCAACCTTTATGTCCTCGAATTTGATGAATTTGAAATCTTACTCGGTATGAACTGGTTATCGAGATACGAAGCTATATTGGAGTGTAGTAATCGGACAGTTTTAATCAAAACAAGTTTTGGAAATTTTATTGAAATCTCCTGTGAGAATCCAAGTCCAAGGAGTGACAGATTGATGTATACTTTGGGAGGTCTTGAGCCCACTTTGCAGTCTATACCTGTTGTTCGGGATTTTTCCGACGTATTTGAAGAAGTGAAATCTTTACCTCCTCATCGAGAAATAGAATTCCGAATTGATCTTGTACCTAATACTCGTCCTGTTGTTCACGCAAGTCGCAGGATGGCACCCAGGGAAAAGATTGAATTGGTTCATCAAACTGATGAGCTACGAGCAAAAGGATTAATTCGACCAAGTGTTTCTGAATGGGGCTCAGCCGTCGTATTTGTTGCTAAATCAGACGGATCTTTGAGATTGTGTGTAGATTACCGCGATCGAAATAAACAAACTCTCAAGAATAAATTCCCTCTACCAAGAGTTTATGATCTATTCGACCAACTTCAAGGCGCTCGTTTCTTTTCAAAAATGGATCTAGCTCAGGGATTCCATCAATTACGAATCGCCGAAGATTGTGTCCATTTGACTGCTTTCAGAGGTCCTAATATGTTCTATGAATGGTTAGTTATGCCTTTCGGGCAAACCAATGCTCCAGCATACTTCGTAGATCTTATGACTCGTGTGTTTCGGGAAGTTTTGAATAAATTTGTGCTTGTATTCATTGATGATATTTTGATCTATTCTAAAACTAAAGAAGAGCGTGCCGAGCATCTTAGAATCGTATTGGAAATATTGAGGAGAAATGTTCGATATGCAAAATTATCCAAATGCCACTTCTGGGTCAATGAAGTCAAATTCCTTGGCCATATTGTTAATGAAGAAGGAATTTCAGTAGATCCTAGCAAAATTTCTGCTATTCTTGATTGGAAACAACCCACTACTCCAAGAGAAGTTCGAAGCTTTTTGGGTTTAGCAGGCTATTACCGGAAATTCGTTCAAGATTTTTCTAAGTAGGCTAGTCCGCTGACTAAGTTAACAATGAAAAATGCAAAGTTCATTTGGACTTCAGAATGTGAAAAAGTTTTTCAAGAGTTGAAAAAGAGATTGACCACTGCTCCTGTTCTCACTATTGTTAATGGGAACCAAGGCTTATCTGTCTATACTGATGCATGTGGTGAAGGGGTAGGTGCAGTATTGATGCAAAATGGAAAGGTGGTTGCCTACGCGAGTAGACAATTACGTCCACACGAGAAGAACTACCCAACGCATGATTTGGAACTTTTGGCTCTTGTTTTCGCTTTGAAAATATGGCGACATTATCTTCTGGGTAAGAATCCTTTTTAGCTTTCCTAAAAATTTATGAACTAGCTTAACTAAAGAAATATGCCTAATAAACTCTCTTTGTTTTAGGTGAAAAATTTGAATTATTCACCGACCATAAATCCTTGAAATATCTTTTCACCTAGAAGGATCTAAATTTGAGACAACAACGTTGGTTGGAATTTCTGGCATCTTACGACTTAGATATCCAATATACGCCGGGAAAAGCCAATGTGGTTGCCGATGCTTTAAGTAGGAGACATGCTGTTCTTGCATATCTTGTTATCACTCCTACTCTCCTTGAGAAGATCGCAAGACAGCAGAAAGAAGATGAGTTTCTTCGAGGAATCCATAAAAGAATATGCCAGGGTGAGGATACTACTTTTGAAATAGATAATAGAGAAGTTATAAGGATGAAGGGTAGAATTTGTGTCCCTGACATTCCAGAATTGAAACGTGAAGTATTGGACGAATGCCACAAGTCCAAATTCAACATCCATCCAGGAGTCAACAAAATGTATCGAGATGTTAAAAGAACATTCTGGTAGAAAACAATGAAGAGAGACATATCTATTTATGTGAGTCGCTGTGCTACTTGTCAGCAAATCAAGAGCGACCAAAAGAAAGTGGCCGGTTTACTTCAACCTTTAGAAGTACCGAAATGGAAGTGGGATCAGGTATCAATGGATTTCATTGATGGATTGCCTCGTACCAAGAAAGGCAATAAAGCGATATGGGTTATTATGGATCGTCTAACCAAAATGCTCATTTCATTCCAGTTAAATCTACTCGGACTGCAGCAAGCTTGGCAGGTATTTATATAAAGGAAATTGTTCGCCTCCATGGTATTCCCAGTAGTATAGTGAGTGATCGTGATCCGATCTTCACTAGTAGATTTTGGGAGGCTTTCCAAGACGCTTTGGGAACGAAATTAAAATTCAGTACTGCTTATCATCCGCAATCTGATGGGCAGACTGAGAGGGTCAATCGAATTTTAGAAGACCTATTGCGTGCTTGTGTTCATGATTTTGGTGGTTCTTGGGAGGACCATTTGCATCTGGTTGAATTCTCATATAACAACAGTTATCAGGCCAGTTTAGAAATGGCTCCTTTCGAAGCTTTATATGGTCGTCCATGTCGATCACCTACATGCTGGATCGAATCAGGTGACAGACTTGTTCTTCGACCAGATATGATAAAAGAAGCCACTGAGAAGGTAAACTTTATTCGAAAGAAGTTATTAACTGCCCAAAGCCGTCAGAAGAGCTATTATGACCGACGAAGGAGAAATTTGGAATTTCAAGTTGGAGATTCTGTATTCCTGAAAGTATCTCCGATGCGGGGTGTGTTAAGATTCGGGAAAACTGGAAAGTTGGCACCGCGTTATATTGGTCCTTTTCCTATTCTGGAAAGGATTGGTTCTCTAGCATATAGAGTGCAGTTACCCAGCTGGTTGTCTGGCGTACATGATGTGTTCCATATTTCTAATCTTCGGGAGTATGTGCACGATCCAGATGATATTATTGAAGAAGCTGCTCAGCAGGATCTTAGAATTACTCCCTACTTGGCAGTTAGAAGGGAACCGATAAAAATTGTTGATCGTGATGAGAAGCGATTGAGGAACAAAATTGTGAAATTGGTCAAAGTTAAATGGAGTGGCGATCCAAAGGACTGTACTTGGGAGACCGAAGATAATATGAAGAAATCGTATCCCAATTGCAGAATTGACATCTCGACTTAAACTGTAAGTCATTTCCTTATTTATAAATTCGTCTATTCTTTGTTTAAGTTTCTCTCTCTTTCAATTTCGAGGACGAATTTTTTTTTAAGGAGGGGATATTGTAACATCCCGAAAATTTTGAATTTAAAATTTAGTAATATATTTGAAACTTTTTGAAATTTAAATTGAAAAGTTATAAAGAAATAAAATATGAACAAAGTTTAGTGTTTTTAGTTAAAACTTTTAATAGAATTTAAAATTGTTAAAGTAAGTTATGATGAGATTATAAGATTTAAATCACATAATTATAATCTAACATTTAAACAAATAAACTAAGATAACAAATTTTTATGAAGAAATATAAAACTATAAAAGAAAGCAAAACACTTTCAATTAGCTATGTAAACCAATAAGTAGACATAAGAAAAACAAAATTTTTAAACAAAACAACACATACATATAAAAAGAAAACAAAACTCTTCCATTTAACAAAATAAAGAAGTACTTCCACAACTATAAAATAAGAAGGCTGTAACATGAAATGGGGGCATGAACATTACACTACATGCTTCCAATAAATGCTTTCATTTAATCCCTTTACTCTAGTAACCTCAAGCAAGATATCAACTGTAAAACAATGCTTCATTTAATGTTATTACTGCATAGCAGATCTAAAAGCATGGTTTAGTTTTTTTTTTATACTTCAACTTGTACTTGCTTTGGTAGACTCAGCTTATCCTTTCACCTGCACACCATCCTTCTTATATACATGCACACATTCATATTTATTCATCTCGTTCAAAACAAAGATAGTAAAACAAAAGAAAACATCATATTTCATAAATTCAAAAGCATTCAAGTGAGCAAAACAGTAAATAAAAAGAAGTAAAAAAAAAAACCAAACCAGAGAGGAGATCCAAATCTGCAGTACAAAGGAAACCCATATAGTCTCTATTTCAAACCTTTGTCAGGTGAGTGAACATCAACTTAAAGGCTTTAAGTTAACTGTAAAGATGATTCTTTGTTTCATGGCATTGTATATGTTTATCTTTGAATATAGTTTGGTAAATATATATATATATATATAGATATACAGGTTACTCTGCAATTTGTCCTTCTCTGTTATGGGTTACAGGGTAGATTTCCATTCAAACTCCAGTAGTTTTCATCTGAACCATAGTAAAACATCAGTTTTAAAATCAAACAAGATAATGGAACTCAAATATGGTTTATTAAAAACAGATTTAAAATCCAAAGCTGTAAGATATCATCACTAAAGTTTGTCTACAGGAAATCAAAAGAAAATGTGATGAACCCAAGTATTATGAAAAAGCTAATTCAAATTCATAGCCTATATTCTTACTGCAAATCATGATTTTTAAAACAAAAGTGAAGAATTTTAGTTTAGTATTTAAAGGGAAATTTGCATTTGAATAAAAATTGAATTTTTACCAATTTCTTGTAAGTGAATCAATTTAAATTGCTGAAATTTGAGTTGAAGCAAGCCTAACCATTCATGATGTTGGGAAAAATACAAATTAATTTTTCTATTGCGTGAATTGGGAGTACGAGCTCGAATTAGGGTTTAGTTTTCGAAATTGATATGGTCTGTAAACTTGATGCGTACGCTACCTTGGACGCATCGAGTTCGAAGATTTTGTGGGTGATGATGGCTTGGGGTGTTGTCGTACTATGGCCGAAGTCACGAACTTTCTGGTGACTCGAGGCGTGGCGGCGAAGCAAATTCTGTTCGGTGGGTTCGAGCTGAAGGGTCGAGCAAGTAGGCGTATTTTGATTTCGGCTTTCGTTCGAAATACTGAGATTTAATTTTGAGTTGGGGGTTGAATTTGGGTTTATGGGAGGTGTCGAAGGGCACCGGAGACGTGGCGGCGCTCCGTGCACGTGCACGGAGGCGCGAGGAGTATCAGCACGTCATAAATAAATAAATAAAAAAGAAAACAGAGAAACAGGGAAAAGAAGAAGGTTGGGGAAGAAACGTACAAGGAAGGCATGGGAGTTACTCGAGTTTCTCGTCGCATATGCTCGAGTCTTTTAAAAATGAAGCTACAGGTTTTAACTTTGAGGAAAAAAAAAAGAAGAGTAGGAACAGACGCGGGAAGAAGAAGATGATTCGGGGAAAATGGTGTGATACTCGAATTTTGACTCGAGTGAAGGCCTGGGCATTCGCTTTCAAAAATGGGTTAAGCCCAAAATCATTTAAAGTTGATAATGTTAAATTTATGAATGTTTTTTTTTGTGAATCCAATTAGTCCTTTGATTAAGTATGAAGTCAATTAACATTAAACTTTTTATAACTATAATAAAGTGATTTCCAAAATATGAAGAAGATTTTTAAAAATGATAATTAAGGTAAATGAAATTTCTTAATTAATAGTTTTGGAAAGAAATTATAAGTGATTTATAAATTGTAACTAAAAAAAAAATGGATTTAATAAACAATTTAGTGTTTAAATAAATTTGTAATTGAGATTTTGTAAATTAGACAAATTAAGTTGATTAATTTAAATTGGCAATTAATTAAAATAATTAATTAAGGAATAATCAATGAACCAAGATGATTAAGATTAATTAATTTATCATTAAGAATAATAAGTCATTAATTTAAAATGATCAATAAGATAATTATATGGTTAATTTATTAAATCCTATTCACTTTGATTGGAAAACGATTAACTATCGCTGTGCACTATATTGATATTTCTATTCTGATTGCGATGCTGTGTTATATAAATTGCCATGTTATTGCACTGTGATTATGATTTGTTCTGTATTGATGTGAAAACCTTGTTGCCCGTAAAACGACATTTAAACTTCGATGCGACAGGGAATCAGTTTTCAGTTGGTTATCCGAAACCCACATCGAACATGTGAATATTTGTGAATGACATCCACATGTTTTAAAATTTGACACTCACTATTCGAATTAGCCGGGAAAGGACCTTTGTGTCATATAACTCATTTCGAATATATGATTCGACGTTATGGATAGCAATTGAAGACCGGTGTTGAAGACCGGGTATTTGCGTGAGAGATAGGATGACCTATCGATTGTCTCTGCACCGAGTAGCTACGGTATAGAGATTTCCTAAGTGATAGGAAGTCCGATCGGGATTGTGGATATCCGGATTTCAAGGACTTCTTTGGAAGTGCCTTCGGTTCTGTTCGAGCCCGGAACAGACTTGTATGGATAGTATGTCTGACATTACAAATTGAGATATAAAGCCGATTTCTTTCAAATATATTTCTGTTGGTGGCGGAGAATTTATTCTTTTAGCTTAACACCCTTCTCTGAGACATACGAGCTCAGAGGTTATGTAGTTGAAGGTTATCAGCGATATATTCCCAATTTGGTAATGTGACATACTGGGTGTTGCTGTGAAATGATCATTGTGTTAATCATTTGAGATAGGATCATTTGTTTGATCGTCTATCTTGGTGATCATTTCTATGATCATTTGTTGACCCAAAGCACAGCTTTTGTATAAAGCGTGTTTTTGTGGAGGAGACTTCGTCGGACCTCACACCCCGAAATGGTCGAAACAGGAAAGATGCGGCAAGGTTATTGGGGGTCGCACCCCTTAGGGTATGTGCATTTCCTTCTGGATAGAAGTGGTATCATGGTATGGAGCCCAGATACTTAACTTATGTTGATATCGCAGATATATATATATATATGATTTTGTGATTTGTTGCGGGGGCCCCGGTTAAAGGTTGGTTACAACCGGGAGATGACATACTCGTGTCAGTAGTTACCCAGTTAGGGGTAACCTGGCCTTGTGTTGGCAGATATCCGGTTTGGTTCTCGGGGACGTCCTTCCAGAGGCGTTCTCACGTGGCAATGGGAAGTTCCTTGGCCTGACCATTTGTTGGAAATCCAAAGAAACAATACGAAACCCTGTACGATTTTAGTTGTAGAACCTGCCATGCAGCGTGGCGGTAACCTGCCACAAAACATGGTAGCTATAGTAGGCATGGTTCGAAATGTCTATGCTGGCTAAGATTAATATTCTACTTTCGAAATGATTTACTTCACTATACACTAGTATAATATCAAAGAATTCTTTTCTCGTACCAAGCATATTTAACTACCATAAGAAGAAATCTCCTCCAATTCTGCGTTTGCATTGTGTGTGTGGCGGGAGGTCTTATGGTAGTTCCATTTTTAAAAGCATTCCGAAAATTCTTTTATAAATCTTGTTTTTATTTAAATGCAACTGTTTTTGTTTACTCATACCAGTCCCATGACTGATCCGGAGTTTATTGTTTTCTTTCCTAAACTCTGGGTGCCCATTATTTCCATACGGGCAGCCTAGTAGCAGGTTTCTGTATTTTGGAATAGCAGTATTTTGGGGCTCTTACCTGGGAGATATCTTAGGAGCTTTTGGAGATTTCAGGTGTTAGCTTTTGGGAGTTCGTTATCATCTCTCTCATTTGAGGACTTTTGGATTTATGATTACAGTTGTATTGTCATGATGTTGTATTTGGAGTAGCGGTGTATGTATGTATATGTATTATGTACTCTGTTGCAGTATGGATATTATGTTGATGTTGTAACTGTGATGATATTTATGATATTGATTCTGTTCCGCTGTTTTATATTCATCTAATTGTTGTTATAAGCTCCGGCAATGAGAATTTGGTGTTGTTTATCGAACATCGAGTTTGAGTCGTCACATAGAAAATTTTTGAAAATATTTTCCAAACTTTATTGATTTAAGTATGAAAAGATATAATGATTGTAAGTTTGTATATTTTACTTAAAGCAACTAATTTTTTAAATTTATTTGTTTATAAAATTAATGTTTTGAATAAGATATATTGATTTCTTAATTCTTCTTTTCCCTTCTTTTTCCTTTTCGGGGATGAAAAGTTTTGAGTGCGGGAGAGTGTAACGACCCATAAATTTCGATAATAAAATTTGTCATTTTAATAAGATTTTGGAATAAAATTTAGAAAGAAATAAAAGTTTATAATTTATAATGAAGTAAATGTTAAGAATTAAGCGTAGCAATGGTTATTAAAACTAATTTTTGACATTGAAGTGGAAACACAAAAATAATGAAATAGTGTAAATTGTTGCACTTGGATATAAAATGTAAGTTTAGTAATTTAAAAGTAAGCTTTGAATTAACCAATGAAATATTGTGTTGACTAATATAGACTTAATAAAAAGGTTGAATTGGATCAATCTATTTGAAACTAATTAATTGGTATGCAAATTATAATAAATGGGTTATTGCAAGAAATTGAAATTTGATACTATAGTGAATTAGAATTAAGATGAAAGTGGATGTATTTAAGTATGTAAGGTCAAATTGATTGCATTTAATAAATTGGGGAATAAAATTCATTAAAGGTAATTAATCATTATGTTAATGTAAATTATGAAAATAGTTGAAGTATGAGAAACTTGAGCGTAACCTTGGCTTCTAAGCAATTATTATAAGTTGCGTATTGAATTTGTTGATTTAATTGGAATTGAAATTAAATTTTAATGAACAAATAAAGGTTACAATAACGGGAATATGAGTAAAACAAGTGTAATTATTGAATTAAACGAATAATTGTAAAGTTGCAAATGTACTGTAGCGACCCGGAATTTTGGCAATATATTTTAGTAAATAATTTAATCTAATTAATTAAAATACAAGCTTTTAATTTTATAAATAAATAAGATCGTTGAATATTTACAAGTTATATATGTGTATGTAAAGGAAATTTTGATTTGAAAATCTAAAATAAATTCTGTATTGTTCAATAAAACCAAAAGTTGTTTATTATCAATATTTAATATAATACATATAAAAGGGTAATCTAAATAGTAATGTTTAACATAAGAAATCCTATTAATATTTAAATATGAATATTAAAACATAATTATAAAATATAAGATATAATTAGAAAGATAAAATTTACAAATACAATGTTATAAATCAATGTTTGAAAATTTAACTACAAATAGAAAATAAAACTAAAGAAGTTATGTAAACTATAACTATAATAATCATACATGAACATATAAGATAAGCTTAGAAAAGAAGATAAACTATTTTCATAACATATATATACATTTGTACAATATAAATCTTTAACAAAGATAGTAACAAGTTGCTGTGAAATCATGTATGCGTAAGAGACAAATTATTCACTTAATATTCAAAAATATCTTTGTACAAACATAAACAAATGTCAGTAAATATTAATTATTTGTAAACACATCTGAAGACACATGTATTAATTAGCATAACTATTCGTCAAGAAAAATCTCACAGCCGAAATAGCAAGTATCATTTCAATTTATTGTAATTCAAAACAAAATCTTATATACTCAAACATGTAGGTTGTCCAGTTATAATCTTTCTGTTCGAAGCTTTTCTATATATATACCATCCTATTCTAATTCGTTTACAAGACTTAGCAAAGCTGAGATAAGAAAGAAAAGAAAATAAACATTATTGCCTTGCAACTCAAACAAAACTCAACATTTAAAACAGAGGGATCATCAGGGAATTCAACTGCGGCCTTTCAAAAAAATCTTTGCTTTCTGTTTGAACTATTATTTGTTGAGTAAACTTACAGTTTTTTTTAAAAGTTTAAGTTTGGTAATTAGTTTATAAACCTTGTGTTTGCTGTATGATGTAAGTATGTGGTTCTAAGATGTTCTCTGGAAATTTAGTATGTGATGTTCTTTAATATTTAAAGTTCTGAGCAAAGAAATTTAAAGAAAAATAAAACATCTTCATATAAACATCATAAGCTTTGAATTTTCAACTAAGTTGGTTGTTTAAAATTTAAAATCAAACCTGGAAATGGTTTTACAGCATGACAGTAAAATATAACAACTGTTTATATAGGTTTAAAGTAACAAAGAAATCAACTGTTAAAATTCAAATGTTTTAATTTGTTAGTTTGAACCCATATCTTGATCTAATACTCAAAGCTAAGATTTTTAAGTAAGAATAATAGGTGCAGTTTTAAAGTGTACCGAAATTGCTTGTTTGAGAATATTCGATGAATCAACTAATTTTAGATGTTGAAATTCATGTTGGAGCTTGCTTTATACTTGTTGATGATAGGAAAAATGCTAAAAAAATTAATCAATCCAAGGATTTTAAAGTCGAATCGCAAATAGGGTTTTCATTCGAGTTTTTCTGTGTTTTGGAAATTGAAGATCGCGACACCATGAATTGATCGAGTATCATGTTCTTTTGCGTGAAGGTAGAGGAGGGTATGGTTGAGTTATGTCCGGAGACCCATCGCTTCCGGTGGTCGTCGTTGATGGGTTGAGGCAAGTTTGATCAGTGCGTGCGTGTTGCTGGGTCGAGCGTCAGGGCTTTTTTCTAATTTCGAATTTTTTTCGAAATTCAAGGTTTTGATTTCGAGTTGGAGGTTGAATTGTTGTTTGTGGGTGGTAGCAATGGGTTGCCGGAGGGGAGGCGAACCACCATGCACGTGCACGGTGGCGTGGGTGTGCCAGCATCGTCGTACGTTGTTTCGTCGCGAGTTATTACTCGAGGGAATGGGGAGGATGCTTAGGGTACCTGGGTGCGTGGGTAAGGGTGTTTTGTAATTCTGCACTTTTTAACTTGAACTTAAAACTAAAAAAAAGTAGAAAAAGAACAGGTAGAAGAAGAAGATGAGAAGAGTGGCGGACTGGGAAAGAATGAGAGGAACTCGAGATTACTCGCGTAACAAACCTGTAAGTTGAAATGGTAAACAAGTTTAATATTAATAAAGTGATTAATGTTGACAAGTGTTAAGCTAATATTTGTTTTAAATTTTATTTAGACGGTTTGCAAATGTAAGATGATAAGTAAATTTAAAGTGCAACTTAATTTAAAATGTAAATTAATTTATACTTGTAATTAAATATGATTTAATAAATTTGTAATTGAATATTGACATTAATAATTTTGTGGTTAAATCTATTTGAACTTAAGATTGTAATTAACTACGTAAAGTTAATTAATGAATAGTGGTTAACTAATTAAACGATTAATTAAGGATTAAATGATTAATTAATTGGTAATTAATGATTAATTAAATAATTAGTGATAATTAAATGGGTATTACTTTTATTAATTAATAATTATGGTTATAATTAATAATTAAGAAATAATTAATTAAGTGAGTAATTAAGAAGTAATTAATAAATTTAATAAGTTGATTTATAAGTAATTAACTAAGCAAAATTAAGTGGTTTATTTCTTAAGCAATTAACTAAGTTAAGTTAATCAAACTAGTTTGATATGAATTGATAATTCCTGTTTGATTGATTGTGGTATTTATTTGGTGATATTCTATGCTATCTTGTGATATATTCTGGATATATCTGTGATGACTTTGTATGATTTATCTGTGATAACTGTTATGTGAATTCTAAGTATTCAATTAAACTGTTTAAACTATCTAAACAACATGGCCTTTAAAATGGCGTTTGGATTTCGATGAGACCGGTATCGGGAATCAATTCGATTTTTCGAAAACCACATTGATCCAAATTAAACGATAGGTCGTGTCATCTCAAGTGGAGATTGAGATGGTGTTTCAGAATGCAAGGGTTATCGTTGTTAACTCTAAAGGTGATTCCAAAACGAGTGTAACGAGATAATGTCTTCGGTTTCGTTCGAACCCGAAACGAACTTGTATGGATTGAATGCTTTCAGCATATCGTCAGGCGGACGATGAGCATTCTAAGAGGTATGTTCTATAAAGGTAATGCAGCCTCAAGCCTCATAAACCGGGAATGGCTAAAACATGGGAAATGCAGCAAGGTTAGGTGGGTAGCACCCAAGCAGGACGAGATATACCCCTGTCTAGATGTCCCTTTTTATTTCGGCTTAGTGGGCAGTTGTTGTCCACAACTGCGGAGTTATCTTGTTTGGGACTGTTTAGTAAGCAATGGTCCGACCTTGTGTTGTAGGTGGTCGGGAGTGATCCTCGGTGCGGTGATCTAGGACCCTTAATGTGACGGGCGGTACCCAAGTAGCCCTGCCATTGATGGAAACCCATTTTCCTTACGAGACCCTATGGTTTTGATTTGTATTACGCACTTTTGTTTCTAGTAGCTGGAATTTAATAGATGTAACAATTTCGGCTATTTTCTATTTACTTAAAAACCTTATACACTATTATAATATCATTGAATTTCCTATAAAATTTTCTGGTTAGCGTAAGGTAAAAACTTACCCGTGTTTATGTGTGGTAAGTCTTACGTGATACCTTTATTTTCAAATGGTTTTCAAAGTTAAACAACTTTAACCCGTTTACTCACACCAGACCCATGTCTGACCCGAAGTTTATATTTTGTTTTTTCATATATTCTTGGTTGCTCAAATTTTTATGAGTAGCCAAGTGATAAGTATTCGGAGTATTGAGTTTCTGGAGTATCTTGGAGAAGAAGATCAGACGTATGTATCTATCTATGTAGTCCCGCTGCGTAGTTAGTGAGTGATGTATTTTGGATGTATGTATTGACAGATATGTATATGACGGTCCTGTCGTACGATATTGTATAACTCTGATATATGTATAACTATGTAATAGCTATGTGATGTATTGTATTTTGTTCCATTTTGCTGTGAGTTTCTGATGTCGTGCAAGGCTTGAGGCCGGAATTTCACGATAAGATGACAGTGCTCTTGAAAGGATCTTTTGTTGATTTAATTGATATGGCTCTAAGGTACGAGGATTTGATGAACAAGAAAGCAGTGGCACCGGTAGCAGCATTGGGAGGGAATTTCGCTAATCCGAATAAGCAGAAGTTAAATCCCAATTGGAGGAAGCCAAACAAGAAGAAGCCTGGAAGTAACAATGGACCTCGCAAATGCTATATATGTCAACAAGAAGGTCACTTGGTGAATAAGTGTCCCAAGAAAGGATTCCAGTAGCAGCAACCGCATTATAGTGGACCGGGTTTGGCTTTGGTTCAGAAATCTCTATGCTTCAATTGCCACCAACCAGGACATATGATCAGGGATTACCCGTTACTTCTTAAAACTCAGCAGAATAAAGTATTTGCCCTGGAAGCCGGTCCATCTTCTTCTTCTCAAAGCAAGGGGGTATTGGAAGGTACATTACTTTTAAATGGTAAGTATATTATGGTTTGGTTTGATTCAGGTTCTTCTTTGAGTTTTATTTCTCTGGAATCTGTAGAGAAGTTCTTTCTTACCCCTAGTACTGTAGACTGTCCCATCTTTGTGTCTAATCCTATAGGAGGAGTGAACAAATTAGACACGATCTATAAGGACTTGCAGATTTCCTATCCGTCCCATAGTTTTTCTTGTGACCCTTATGTGTTGAATTTTAAGGGGTTTAACCTTATATTGGGAATGGATTGGCTTGATAAGTATAAAGCAGTCCTGAATTGTGAAGAGAGAACAATTTCGCTGGAAACTGATTTGGGTAGAATTGTCAGAGTGACGTGTGATAATTCTGGAATTCACTTGAGTAGTCTTTTGCATGGAGTTGAGACTTCTCAAGAGGAGGTTAAGGATATCGATGTGGTCCAAGATTTTCCTGATGTATTTGAGGAAGTTAAGTGTTTGCCTCCGCATCGAGAGATAGAGTTTCGTATTGATTTGATTCCAGAAGCAGTGCCGGTGATTCAGCTAGTAGGAGGATGGCTCCAAGGGAGAGGGAGGAGTTAGTTAAGCAGACTCAAGATCTTTTGGAGAAGGGATTGATTAGGCCCAGTTTTTCTTGTTGGGACTCTGTTGCGGTGTTTGTCACCAAATCGGATGGATCGCTAAGGTTTTGTGTGGATTATAGAGAATTGAACAAAGTGACCGTTCGCAATAAATATCCTCTTCCTCGAATTGATGATCTCTTTGACCAATTTCATGGAGCTTCTGTCTTTTCTCAACTGGATTTAGCTTCAAGTTTCCATCAGTTGAGGGTAGATGAGGACAGTATTACCTTGACTGCATCTATGGGACCAAATTGTTTCTATGAGTGGTTGGTTATGCCTTTCGGGTTAACCAACGCGCCTGCTTACTTTGTTGGCCTGATGAATCGAGTCTTCCGGGATGTATTGAATAAGTACGTTCTGGTGTTCGTTGATGATATCTTGGTCTACTCCAAATCTGAAGAAGAGCACAGGCATCATTTGAGAATTGTATTGGAGACTCTGTGGAGACATGTTTTGAAAGGGAAGTTCCCCAAGTGCCATTTTTGGAAATCAGAAGTCAAATTTTTAGGGCACATTATTTCGGGCGAAGGTATCTCTGTAGATCCAGCGAAGGTTGAAACTATATTGGAATGGAAGCACCCAGAGACACCGACTGAGGTTCGTAGTTTTTTGCGATTGGCTGGCTACTACAGAAAGTTTATCAAGGATTATTCTAAGATTTCTTCGCATCTGACTAAGCTGACAAGGAAAGGAGCTAAGTTCAAGTTGACACCCCAATGTGAAGAAGCTTTCCAGGAGTTGAAGATAAGGTTAACCAGTGCTCCAGTGCTAGCTATTCCGGATGGTAAAAGCAAATTTGAGGTTTATGCAGATGCTTGTATAGTTCGTCTGGGAGCAGTTATGATGCAGAATGGAATAGTTATTGCGTATGCGAGTCGGCAATTGAAGCCACATGAAAAGAACTACACTACGCACGATCTAGAGTTGTAAGCCATTGTTTTTACTTTGAAGATATGAAGACATTATCCTTTGGGAGAGAAGTTCGAGTTATTCACGGATCACAAACTGTTGAAATATCTTTTCTCTTAAAAGGATCTTAATCTGAGGCAGCAGCGATGGGTCGAATTTCTGCCAGCTTATGATTTGGATATTCTTTATACCCCGGGTAAGGCGAATGTTGTAGCAGATGCTCTTAGCAGGAATGCAATTTTGTCTCTTTTGGAAGTTGTTCCATCTCTTATTGAAAGGATTTCAAGCAAGTAAGAATCTGATAAGATGTTGAGAAGAATCGTCAAAAGAGTTAGGAAAGGTCAGTGTCCCAGCTTTGAAATCGATGGCCAAGGAACATTAAGGATTAACGGGAGGATTTATGTTCCAAATGATAGGGATCTGAGACAGGAGGTGTTGCCAGAGAGTCATCGCTCCAGATTAAATATTCACCCAGGGATATTAAAAATGTACAAGGACATGAGAACAGTTTTCTGGTGACCGAATATGAAAAAGAATGCTGCTAGGTTCGTGAATAGTTGTGCCATCTGCCAACAAGTTAAAGGAGATCAGCAAAAGTCAGGCGGATTATTGCATCCTTTGGAAATTCCTGATTGGAAGTGGGAAATGTTTTCGATGGATTTCATCGACGGTTTGCCTAGAACCAAGAAAGGGTACGAAGGAATATGGGTGATTTTTGATCGTTTAACTAAGAGCGCCCATTTTATACCGGTTAAGGCAACTCGTACTGCAGCTTTTCTGGCAGAGATTTTCTTGAGAGAGATAGTTAGATTGCGTGGTGTTCCTGTCAGTATAGTAAATGATCGTGATCCTATCTTCACCAGCAAATTCTGGGAGGCTTTGCAATCGGCTATGGGAACGAGTTTGAAATTGAGTACAACCTATCATCCTCAAACCGACGGAAAGACGGAGGAGCTAAATCATATTCTGGAGGATATGCTTCGAGTTTGTGTTTTGGATTTTAGTGGATCGTGGGAAGACCATCTTCATCTAGTAGAATTCTCTTATAATAATAGTTACCAAGTGAGTATCAAGATGGCTCCTTAGGAAGTTTTGTATGGAAGACCGTGTAGATCCCCATCCTGTTGGATAGAATCGAAAGATCGCCTTGTGCTTGGACCGGATTTGATTCGAGAAGCTTCTGCGAAAGTTGAGCTTATCAAGAAGAGGATGAAGCTGCTCAGGATCGTCAGAAGAAATATGCAGATAAAATGCGTAGACCATTCGAATTTGAGATTGATGATTTAGTTTTTGTCAAAGCTTCCCCAATCAAAGGAGCTATAAGATTCGGAAAGACAGGAAAACTTGCCCCAAGATATATTGGACCATTCCGAGTGCTGGAAAGAATTAGAGCTGTAGCTTACAGGATTGAATTGCTAGAACGGATGTCTGGAATTCATAATGCATTTCATGTATCTCATCTAAGGAAGTTTGTTCATGATCCATCACTGGTTGTAGAACCAGTAGTCCAGGAAGATTTAGAGGTAGAACCCAACTTGACTTTGGTCAGAAATCCAGTTCGGATTTTTGATCAAGACGAGAAGCAACTCAAAAGCAAAGTAGTGAAGCTCGTTAAAGTGTAGTGGAGCGAGGATCCCAGAGATTGTACCTGGGAAACTCTGGATAGTTTTAGGAAAGCTTATCCGGAGTTGTGTCCGGATAACTAGTGATGTTTGTTAGGATGAACTGTTTGATTGTTTGTATGGATGATATGTATGTTTGGATTGTTAATATAAAAGCTTTTGAACTAAATTTTGTTTTAAATTTCGGGGACGAAATTCTTTTAAGGGGGGAGGAATGTAACGACCCGGAATTTTGGCAATATATTTTAATAAATAATTTAATCTAATTAATTAAAATACAAGCTTTTCATTTTATAAATAAATAAGATCTTTGAATATTTACCAGTTATATATGTGTCTGTAAAGGAAATTTTGATTTGAAAATCTAAAATCAATTCTGTATTGTTCAATAAAACCAAAAGTTGTATATTATCAATATTTAATATAACACATATAAAAGGGTAATCAAAACAATAATGTTTAACATAAGAAATCCTATCGATATTTAAATATGAATATAAAAACATATGTATAAAACATAACTATAAAATATAAGATATAAATAGAAATATAAAATTTACAAATACAATGTTATAAATCAATGTTTGAAAATTTACCTACAAATAGAAAATAAAACTAAAGAAGTTATGTAAACTATAACTATAATAATCATACATGAACATATAAGATAAGCTTAGAAAAGAAGATAAACTATTTTCATAACCTATATATACATTTGTACAATATAAATCTTTAACAAAGATAGTAACAAGTTGCTGTGAAATCATGTATGCATAAGAGACAAATTATTCACTTAATATTCAAAAATATCTTTGTACAAACATAAACAAATGTCAGTAAAGATTAATTATTTGCGCACACCTATGAAGACACATGCATTAATTAGCACAACCATTTGTCAAGAAAAATCTCACAACCGAAATAGCAAGTATCATTTCAATTTATTGTAATTCAAAACAAAATCTTGTGTGGTCAAACATGTAGGCTGTCCAGTTATAGCCTTTCCGTTCAAAGATTTTCTATATATATACCATCCTATTCTAATTCGTTAACAAAACTTAGAAAACATGAGATAAGAAAGAAAATAAAATAAACATTATTGCCTTGTAACTCAAACAAAACTCAACATTTAAAATAAAGGGATCTTCGGGGAATTCAACTGCAGCCTTTCAACAAAATCTTTGCTTTCTGTTTCAACTATTATTTGGTGAGTAAACTTACAGTTTTTTTTAAAGTTTAAGTTTGGTAATTAATTTATAAACCTTGTGTTTGATGTATGATGTAAGTATGTTGTTCTGAGATGTTCTCTGGAAATTTAGTATGTGATGTTCTTTAATATTTAAAGTTCCGAGCAAAGAAATTTAAAGAAAAATAAAACATCTTCATATAATGTAACGACTCGCTATTTTGGATCATTCAAATCGACAATAATACTATACATGTCCGACTTGAATAATTCAAAATACCGAATTGTTAATTTAAATTTGGCAAAAACATATACAGTAAATAAATCAATCACAGATACAGAGTAGTACAATAATACGAAGTGGAATAAATGAATAGTAGTTCATGAAGCTACGATACAACAAAGTTAGAAATAAAATACATCAGAATATCCCAGATACAGTGAAGTCTCTAATGCAACAGATGACTTCTCTTAATGAATCAACTGGAAGTGCTGAAAGCTAAGCGATAGTTGGATCTCCAAGCGAAGCTCCAAACTCCAAAGGTGAGTCCCAATGTTGTATCACTCAGTCTGTCGTGAGCGTAAAGCAAAACACAAAACACTCGAGTCAGGATTAACATTCTTATATCAATAAATCCAACTCAAGTAAAATATCAACTGAAATAAAATTATTGTAACGACCCAGAATTTTTATAAGTTAAAATTTGGATATTCAATTAATTTTAAATATTAATATTTGAATTTATAAGTCAAATAAATTTTTATTTGAATTATTGGATTTAATTGGATAATTAAATCGATAATTTAATATGTTAAATTATGGAAATAATTAAAAAATAGAGTTAAATATGATTGAAAATAATTTGGAAAATTTTATTTTATCATACTGGAGTTATAGAAATATTTTAGAACTTTTAAAATCGAATTAAAAGTTAATTTGTGAAAATTGAATATTTTAATATTTAATAATCGACTGTAAAATAGCCAATTTTTGAACAGTCTCAGAATTGAACGAAACCAGTTCCATTGGATCCGTATTAGTTAGTTATTACCGGATTTCAAATTTCGTGTCAATCGGAGTTATCGTTTGATCGTGGCAGCTCGAAACGCATCGAATCGTTTTTAATTTAAATTTGGCGAGTCAAAATAGCCATTTTTCAAAAAGTCTCGGAATTCGACGAAACTAGTTTCATCGGATCCGTAATGTGATATTATTGTAAGGTTTCAAATTTCAAGTCGTTTGGATTTACCGTTTGTCCGGTACAAATTAAAACGCCTAGAAATCGGTTTAAATCGGTTTAATTTAAATTGAACGTTTTCAGCCATAACTCGCACATACTTCCGAATTAGCTTCCGAAACCTGTTCCATTGTGTCCGGAACGCGGGATAAACCCTAGGTACGCTGGTTACGGCGTCTAAATCGGAGTTCGGAATTCCCGGGATGAATAGTGTTTACGCTAGCTGTTTCTTATAAATAGACCACCCCTCTCAAACTAAAAAAAATAATAAAATATGCAAAACCCTAGCCGGCCCTAACGCATGAACGGCTGAGGCATTCCCAAATTCTTCTCCTCTTTTCTCTTCATCCATCAACATTTACAAGAATCTTTCAACTAGAAAGATGTAGAGCACATCAAGATCTACGATATCAACGGTTGTGATTGAGAACGGAGCTGTAGATCGATGGATAATTGCGTTCAAAGACCCTAAAGTCGGCCTAGAATTTCGTGCACACGATGAGGCCGAGCGTGCCCAGGTTGGAGCCGAGTATAGCTTGGAGAGAGGGCTTCGTCATGGTGGTGTCGTGATCGAGTATTGATGTGTGTGGTGGTGGTGATAATAAACCCTAAATTGGGCATGTTGGGTTCGACGGCCTCGTGTTCCTTCTGTAGGTGATGCGCGTGATGTAGGAGAAAGGAGGGGGAGCGTTGGATCTAGTTTGGATGGTGGATGATAGATGGAGGTTATAATATGAAAATTTATATTGTAAATTGTTTATATAAATCATGTACAAACTTGTAAAAATCATAACTTTTTCATACGAGGTCGAAAAAATGCAAAACCAGTTGCGTTGGAATCGTATGGACGAGCACTACGCGATGGAGTTGGTTTGGAGTCGTTTGGAGTTAGTGAGAATTTCGGGTAAAATTAAACGCGCGTTTAATTTTATTCGAAATAAAAGCTTAAACGGAAATTAAAACCAAGGTGAGAACTTCTCACTCAATCGAATAGATTTCGATTTTATTTTAAATAGTTAGATTTAAAATATTTGAATGCATGTTTGAATGATGACTGTAAATTATTGATTGTTAAAATAGACATTATGCGCCGTTAGTAAGCGGATGTTATTTAATATAAACATATACCGCGAATATTTCATAAACAGTGAAATTGGTATTATATATAATATCAATATATATATATTGGCATATGTATATATTGCAGTTGTTGATTTCCCGCATTTTTGTTTAGCGGATGAGACCCTATTGCGCCGTTATTAAGCGGATAATATTTAATAAGAACATGTACCGCGATAATTTCGTACTGGAGCGAAATTGGTATTGTGCTAATGTTTGTGATGCAGGAAACAGGTTGGAGGGATCCAACTGGATTCCTCAACAGTATTTATTTTATTTCAGATATTTTGATATTTGATGGATTATCATATCGATATATGATATCGTTGTTAGTCGTGATTGACTATTTGGTGTGTAGCATCATTGGACCCAGATTTTGGGATTTTAAAATGATTTTAAAAGTGATTTTGAAAATATACTATATTTTTGGAATTGATCCATTATAAATAAATAAACGTTATATTTTTTTAAGTTATAAAAATTATGGTTTTTGTGAAATATAGTTAAAAAGCTGATTTTTAGAAATACGATTAAAAGTCGATTTTTGAGAAATATGAACTAATGATTTTATAAAATAATTTAGATTGGATTTTTGAATATATGATAAAAGTTTAAATATAGGATTTATAAAATTTGATTATTTTATAAATCGAAATGATGAAATTATAAAGGAAATTAAAAGATGTTTTAAAGAATAATATTAATTGATTTATATTAAGAGATTTATAAACGGATATTTATAAATCGAAATATTGACATTTTAAAACGAGTCTTTATAAGTGTTTGAATGAAGTGAAAATGAAATTCATTAATGAATGAAATTTATAGAATTATGTAACGGTGAAGTTATAAATGGAATTTTATAAACAATAGGTTTATAAAATTTGTAAAGTTCAAAGGAACGATTTTTTGCAAATAAATAAATTATAAGTGTTTGGCTTATAATTTGGACCTTTGGTTTATAATTAAGATTATAAATCGAATAGGTAAATAAAGAAGATTTATAAAGGAAGTTGTTATGAAACAAATGGAAATGGAATTTATAAACATTGTTTTATAAATTCGCAAACGACTTATTTTGATAAGTTAATTGTTATAACTTATAAATGGAGTTATAGTCACGTTTTAGACTGTGAATAATCCTTTAAGTTAAAAAGTATAAAAAGGGATGAAATTTGTTAACGAAGTTTATTCACGTTTTTGAATAGTGAATAACACGTTAAAGAAAATGTTTTAGAATATGATATTTTAAACAGAATTTAAAACGATCTAACGATGTTTTAAAGGTGTTGAGATTCGAAACCATAGATTTCAACATTTATTGTTGAAATAGACGTTTTCGAGAAATAAAGGAAATGTGGACTATAACACTGTTGTTATAGTAAATGATTTCCGAAAGGAAATGTTTAGTATAGTATTGGGATTTATATATCTATTTAATTTCGAATCCCTATACTAGTGATTTTGGGTTGTCGTAACGATGTTTTATGCAACATTCGTTTTGGCCCAAATAAATATGTTTAAGAGAATGATTTTCTTAAAGAATGAAATATATACTTAATTCGATTTAAGTATATTGAATATTTTCTAAGTGTTGAAAATAAATGATTGTGAATTACTTATTTAATAAGTATGGAAATGTTTTCCAATATGAAGTGAATAATTAGAAATTATCTTTTTGGAGGATAAATTGAAAGGAATTATTGAAATCGTATATGCACGAATATTTTGAAATATAAATTCATTACGGAATTTATATGTGAAAAGTGAAATTGGTTAAAAATAAATATTGATTTATTTTTGAAGTGTTGAAACTATATATCTAGTGAAGATATTTTGGAAAATAAATAATTTGGAAAATTATTTGGAAACTGGTGATGTGTGCATATCCATTGATAGTTCAATAACCGACTATCAATATTTCCCTTTGAATGGGTATTTGATGTGAATTGATTGAATTTGAATGCACACTTATTTTTGAATAAGCGCTCACTATTCGGGTTAACCGGGAAAGGACCATGGGGTCGTATAACCCATTCCGAATATGTGATACGACGTGAATTGCATTTGAAGATCGGTGTTGAAGACCGGTATTTGCGAGAGCGATAGGATGACCTATCGATTGTCTCTGCACTGGGTCGCTCCTGGTATAGAGATTCCATAAGTGATGGGAAATCCGATCAGGATTGTGAATATCCGGATTGCAAGGACTTCTTTGTAAGTGCCTTCGGTTCTGTTCGAGCCCGGAACAGACTTGTATGGATTGTATGTCTGACATTACAATTTGAGATATAAAGCCGATTCCTTTCAAATATATTTCTGTTGGTGGCGGAGAATTTATTCTTTGCTTAACACCCTTCTTTGAGACGTATGTGCTCAAAGGTTATATAGTTGAAGTTATCAGCGATATATTCCCAGTTTGGTAATGTGACATGCTGAGTGATGCTGAAATGATCATTGTGTTGATTATTTGTGATAGGATCATTTATTTGATCGTCTATCCTTGTGATCATTGTGTTGATCATTTGTTGACCCAAAGCATGGCTTTTGTATAAAGTATGTTTTTGTGGACGTGAATTCGTCGAGCCTCACACCCCGTGAATGGTCAAAACAGGAAAGAAGTAGCAAGGTTATGAGGGGTAGCACCCTTTAGGATGTGTCCATTTCCTTCTGGAAAAGGGTGGTATCATGGTATGGAGCCCAGATACTTACTCATGTTGAAAACACTTTATGATTGTGTGAATTGATTACGAGCGCTCGGTGAAAAGGTCCCAAAGGACCGGGGGATGGCATATTCGGTCAGTTGTTGCTCAGTTAGGAGTAACCCGGCCTTGTGTTGGTTGAGATCCGGTTTGGTTCTCGGGGATGTCCATCCAGAGGCATTCTCAGTGGCAATGGGAAGTTCCTTGGCCTGATCATTCGTTGGAAATCCAAAGAAACAATACGAGACTTGTACGGTATTAGTTGTAGAACCTGCCATTCACTTATGGTGGTCACCACTGTTTGGATGGTAGCTATAGTAGGCATACGATAATGGTCGTATGTTGGCTAAGATTTATATTCTACTTTCGAAATGAATTTGTTATACACTATGCACTAATAATAATATCAAATGTTATTTTAAATGCGTATCAAGCATCTTTGGCTATCATAAGGAGAAATCTCCTCCGATTCTGCGTTTGCATTGTGTGTGTGTGCGGGAGGCCTTATGGTAGTCTCATTTTTGAAAGCATTGCGAATTGATTTAAAATATTCCTCTATTTTGATTTTAAAGTAAATAAACTGTTTTGAGTTCTCACACCAGTCACATGACTGACTCGGAGTTTATTATTTTCCTTCCTAAACTCTGGGTGCCCACCAGTTTCCACACGGGCAGTTAAGAGTTAGGTTTATCAGGATATTTTGGATATTCTGGAGTTGCTGGAGGCAAGCTGGATTGGCATGGCGTATTACGAGTATATAGTATTTCTTTTTCCGCTGCACTGTTTGTTGTTGTATGATGTTGTACACTCTGATGATATGATGTAATGAAATGTAATGTAATAACTGATATAGTTCTTTGTTTAAAGATTATTCATTTATTATTATATGTTGTTCCGCTGCGAATTGTGAGATTCTGATGTTGTTCTGTTGTTTCCTTTCTGTCTATTTCTATTTTTCAAATTTTCTATCTTCTATCTTCTTTCCTCTCTATTTCTTCTCTCTTCTCTCTTCTTTCCTTTTCTTTTTCTAAATTCTTTTTAAAACCCATAACATCTCGGTTTTCCGGCGTTCGATTTCTTGACAATCGATAAAGTGAGTATCGATGTCGAATTTTCGAAAGTCGAAAAAATTTGGGACGTTACATTTGGTATCAGAGCTCTGATGGTTAAGCGACAACCATGGTTCTGTAGGGTATTACTCGTTAGAGATAGAGTCAGCAGTACTCTAGAATGAGTTTGAGTGTAATAATAGCTATGAGTGCGTATTTGTTAGTGAATATAAAATTGTTTTATATTGTGATGATTGGTTTGTTGAGTGGTATATGAACCTTCGTCAGCGTGGTCTCGACAACTATGCCGAAGGGGTTTCTAAACACTTGAATAGAACAATTCGACACAATATTGATTTTAAAAATTGGGTAAATGAAATAATTTTACCTTAATTATATTTTGGATATAAAAGAATAATTTTTCGGAATTATTAAAGTGTATATAAGTTGATTGTTAGGTTGTTTGAATAATCTAAATAAAAGAAAAATTGTATAAGCAAATGAATTATAAGAATTGAATTATAATTAAAGTAATTTACAATTGTGAAATAAACTTATATATATAAGAAATGAATTTAAAGTTAAATGAAAATTTACTTTAGAATTGGAATCTGAATTTATTTACAAGTGGGAATTTAAGTTATGTAAAACTAAGTGATGTTTAAATGAAGTATAACTTAAGTGATATTGAATGGAGTTGATATTGGTATCGAAGTAAATAATCAAGTGGATTAAAAGAATATGAACTTGAGTTATATAAATGAAATTCAACTTATGTAACTGAATTGAATTAATGGATTGAATGTTAATCGATTAAATGTAAATTTAATTGATATGGAAAAAATGAATGAAGTATTAATTCATTAAAAGGGCTAGTTGAATAAATTGGAATAGAAGTCAATTTAATGTTAAACCAAAATGAATGTAAGTGTTGATTCATTTAAAATCTAATTTTATTAGAAGTTGAATGGTTGAATAAAAATCAATTTAATTAAACAAATTGAAAGTGATAGTGTTAAACCAAATTGAATGAATATAAGTAAAGGAATTTGGTTGAAATTAATAAACATTGATTGTTATATGATTGTTAGATGATTGTATATAATTCATTAAGAGTTAATGAAATTGAATTAGTGAAATTTAAAGCTATGTAATTGAATTCAAATTAGAAGTGAATAAATTTGAATAGAATTGAATGTGAATTGGATTTAATTAGTGAATGCAAACTAATTAAAATTGAGAATGAATGTGATAAAATCCAATGTAAATAAATCAAATATGATTTAAAGTGAAAACCCAAATTCATTGAATATGAATGAGAATATAAATGAATATTGATTGGTTATGGATGTAATTGGTTAATGGTTGAATATATATTGCTTTAGTTGCATTTGCTATGTGACATGTATAGTTATGTTGCTATATGTTGTATATTGAGATTATTTGCATATGTGCATGGTTCTCATGTTGTTTGTTGAGTTTAGTAGGTGCGGATCGCGTTTGCTTCGCATTTGGAGTTCGCTTTAGCGCTATATTAGCCGTATATGTTTGCTAATAAAATATAAGGTACATATCTCGGATTAAATATCGCACTTTTACACTTTTTTTCCCTTCGGGATGCCTCATTACTTGATGAGATGTATATTTGTGATATATATACTGTCATTTTTTTTTTCGGATCGAGCCGCGCAAAGGAGACATGGCGAATTTTTCCGAAAATTTAAGGCGTTAGAAAAAAATTTGAGAAAATTTGGAAAATTTTGAAAACTTTAACTTTGATTTTGGAATTGAAAGTTAAACAGTATAGTTTGTTTTTGAAAAGATAACTAAGTATGATTTGAAAACTTAGTAAAGTATTGTAAGGAATTTAATTATGAATTTTGGAAAGTTAATAAATTCTGTAATTTTTCTTACTTATAATTTCGAGGACGAAATTCTTTTAAGGGGGAAAGATTGTAACGACCCAGAATTTTTATAAGTTAAAATTTGGATATTTAATTAATTTTAAATATTAATATTTGAATTTATAAGTCAAATAAATTTTTATTTGAATTATTGGATTTAATTGGATAACTAAATCGATAATTTAATATGTTAAATTATGGAAATAATTAAAAAATAGAGTTAAATGTGATTGAAAATAATTTGGAAAATTTTATTTTATCATACTGGAGTTATAGAAATATTTTAGAACTTTTAAAATCGAATTAAAAGTTAATTTGTGAAAATTGAATATTTTAATATTTAATAATCGACTGTAAAATAGCCAATTTTTGAACAGTCTCAGAATTGAACGAAACCAGTTCCATTGGATCCGTATTAGTTAGTTATTACCGGATTTCAAATTTCGTGTCAATCGGAGTTATCGTTTGATCGTGGCAGCTCGAAACGCATCGAATCGTTTTTAATTTAAATTTGGCGAGTCAAAATAGCCATTTTTCAAAAAGTCTCGGAATTCGACGAAACCAGTTTCATCGGATCCGTAATGTGATATTATTGTAAGGTTTCAAATTTCAAGTCGTTTGGATTTACCGTTTGTCCGGTACAAATTAAAACGCCTAGAAATCGGTTTAAATCGGTTTAATTTAAATTGAACGTTTTCAGCCATAACTCGCACATACTTCCGAATTAGGTTCCGAAACCTGTTCCATTGTGTCCGGAACGCGGGATAAACCCTAGGTACGCTGGTTACGGCGTCTAAATCGGAGTTCGGAATTCCCGGGATGAATAGTGTTTACGCTAGCTGTTTCTTATAAATAGACCACCCCTCTCAAACTAAAAAAAAAAAAAATATGCAAAACCCTAGCCGGCCCTAACGCATGAACAGCTGAGGCATTCCCAAATTCTTCTCCTCTTTTCTCTTCATCCATCAACATTTACAAGAATCTTTCAACTAGAAAGATGTAGAGCACATCAAGATCTACGATATCAACGGTTGTGATTGAGAACGGAGCTGTAGATCGATGGATAATTGCGTTCAAAGACCCTAAAGTCGGCCTAGAATTTCGTGCACACGATGAGGCCGAGCGTGCCCAGGTTGGAGCCGAGTATAGCTTGGAGAGAGGGCTTCGTCATGGTGGTGTCGTGATCGAGTATTGATGTGTGTGGTGGTGGTGATAATAAACCCTAAATTGGGCATGTTGGGTTCGACGGCCTCGTGTTCCTTCTGTAGGTGATGCGCGTGATGTAGGAGAAAGGAGGGGGAGCGTTGGTTCTAGTTTGGATGGTGGATGATAGATGGAGGTTATAATATGAAAATTTATATTGTAAATTGTTTATATAAATCATGTACAAACTTGTAAAAATCATAACTTTTTCATACGAGGTCGAAAAAATGCAAAACCAGTTGCGTTGGAATCGTATGGACGAGCACTACGCGATGGAGTTGGTTTGGAGTCGTTTGGAGTTAGTGAGAATTTCGGGTAAAATTAAACGCGCGTTTAATTTTATTCGAAATAAAAGCTTAAACGGAAATTAAAACCAAGGTGAGAACTTCTCACTCAATCGAATAGATTTCGATTTTATTTTAAATAGTTAGATTTAAAATATTTGAATGCATGTTTGAATGATGACTGTAAATTATTGATTGTTAAAATAGACATTATGCGCCGTTAGTAAGCGGATGTTATTTAATATAAACATATACCGCGAATATTTCATAAACAGTGAAATTGGTATTATATATAATATCAATATATATATATATATTGGCATATGTATATATTGCAGTTGTTGATTTCCCGCATTTTTGTTTAGCGGATGAGACCCTATTGCGCCGTTATTAAGCGGATAATATTTAATAAGAACATGTACCGCGATAATTTCGTACTGGAGCGAAATTGGTATTGTGCTAATGTTTGTGATGCAGGAAACAGGTTGGAGGGATCCAACTGGATTCCTCAACAGTATTTATTTTATTTCAGATATTTTGATATTTGATGGATTATCATATCGATATATGATATCGTTGTTAGTCGTGATTGACTATTTGGTGTGTAGCATCATTGGACCCAGATTTTGGGATTTTAAAATGATTTTAAAAGTGATTTTGAAAATATACTATATTTTTGGAATTGATCCATTATAAATAAATAAACGTTATACTTTTTTAAGTTATAAAAATTATGGTTTTTGTGAAATATAGTTAAAAAGCTGATTTTTAGAAATACGATTAAAAGTCGATTTTTGAGAAATATGAACTAATGATTTTATAAAATAATTTAGATTGGATTTTTGAATATATGATAAAAGTTTAAATATAGGATTTATAAAATTTGATTATTTTATAAATCGAAATGATGAAATTATAAAGGAAATTAAAAGATGTTTTAAAGAATAATATTAATTGATTTATATTAAGAGATTTATAAACGGATATTTATAAATCGAAATATTGACATTTTAAAACGAGTCTTTATAAGTGTTTGAATGAAGTGAAAATGAAATTCATTAATGAATGAAATTTATAGAATTATGTAACGGTGAAGTTATAAATGGAATTTTATAAACAATAGGTTTATAAAATTTGTAAAGTTCAAAGGAACGATTTTTTGCAAATAAATAAATTATAAGTGTTTGGCTTATAATTTGGACCTTTGGTTTATAATTAAGATTATAAATCGAATAGGTAAATAAAGAAGATTTATAAAGGAAGTTGTTATGAAACAAATGGAAATGGAATTTATAAACATTGTTTTATAAATTCGCAAACGACTTATTTTGATAAGTTAATTGTTATAACTTATAAATGGAGTTATAGTCACGTTTTAGACTGTGAATAATCCTTTAAGTTAAAAAGTATAAAAAGGGATGAAATTTGTTAACGAAGTTTATTCACGTTTTTGAATAGTGAATAACACGTTAAAGAAAATGTTTTAGAATATGATATTTTAAACAGAATTTAAAACGATCTAACGATGTTTTAAAGGTGTTGAGATTCGAAACCATAGATTTCAACATTTATTGTTGAAATAGACGTTTTCGAGAAATAAAGGAAATGTGGACTATAACACTGTTGTTATAGTAAATGATTTCCGAAAGGAAATGTTTAGTATAGTATTGGGATTTATATATCTATTTAATTTCGAATCCCTATACTAGTGATTTTGGGTTGTCGTAACGATGTTTTATGCAACATTCGTTTTGGCCCAAATAAATATGTTTAAGAGAATGATTTTCTTAAAGAATGAAATATATACTTAATTCGATTTAAGTATATTGAATATTTTCTAAGTGTTGAAAATAAATGATTGTGAATTACTTATTTAATAAGTATGGAAATGTTTTCCAATATGAAGTGAATAATTAGAAATTATCTTTTTGGAGGATAAATTGAAAGGAATTATTGAAATCGTATATGCACGAATATTTTGAAATATAAATTCATTACGGAATTTATATGTGAAAAGTGAAATTGGTTAAAAATAAATATTGATTTATTTTTGAAGTGTTGAAACTATATATCTAGTGAAGATATTTTGGAAAATAAATAATTTGGAAAATTATTTGGAAACTGGTGATGTGTGCATATCCATTGATAGTTCAATAACCGACTATCAATATTTCCCTTTGAATGGGTATTTGATGTGAATTGATTGAATTTGAATGCACACTTATTTTTGAATAAGCGCTCACTATTCGGGTTAACCGGGAAAGGACCATGGGGTCGTATAACCCATTCCGAATATGTGATACGACGTGAATTGCATTTGAAGATCGGTGTTGAAGACCGGTATTTGCGAGAGCGATAGGATGACCTATCGATTGTCTCTGCACTGGGTCGCTCCTGGTATAGAGATTCCATAAGTGATGGGAAATCCGATCAGGATTGTGAATATCCGGATTGCAAGGACTTCTTTGTAAGTGCCTTCGGTTCTGTTCGAGCCCGGAACAGACTTGTATGGATTGTATGTCTGACATTACAATTTGAGATATAAAGCCGATTTCTTTCAAATATATTTCTGTTGGTGGCGGAGAATTTATTCTTTGCTTAACACCCTTCTTTGAGACGTATGTGCTCAAAGGTTATATAGTTGAAGTTATCAGCGATATATTCCCAGTTTGGTAATGTGACATGCTGAGTGATGCTGAAATGATCATTGTGTTGATTATTTGTGATAGGATCATTTATTTGATCGTCTATCCTTGTGATCATTGTGTTGATCATTTGTTGACCCAAAGCATGGCTTTTGTATAAAGTATGTTTTTGTGGACGTGAATTCGTCGAGCCTCACACCCCGTGAATGGTCAAAACAGGAAAGAAGCAGCAAGGTTATGAGGGGTAGCACCCTTTAGGATGTGTCCATTTCCTTCTGGAAAAGGGTGGTATCATGGTATGGAGCCCAGATACTTACTCATGTTGAAAACACTTTATGATTGTGTGAATTGATTACGAGCGCTCGGTGAAAAGGTCCCAAAGGACCGGGGGATGGCATATTCGGTCAGTTGTTGCTCAGTTAGGAGTAACCCGGCCTTGTGTTGGTTGAGATCCGGTTTGGTTCTCGGGGATGTCCATCCAGAGGCATTCTCAGTGGCAATGGGAAGTTCCTTGGCCTGATTATTCGTTGGAAATCCAAAGAAACAATACGAGACTTGTACGGTATTAGTTGTAGAACCTGCCATTCACTTATGGTGGTCACCACTGTTTGGATGGTAGCTATAGTAGGCATACGATAATGGTCGTATGTTGGCTAAGATTTATATTCTACTTTCGAAATGAATTTGTTATACACTATGCACTAATAATAATATCAAATGTTATTTTAAATGCGTATCAAGCATCTTTGGCTATCATAAGGAGAAATCTCCTCTGATTCTGCGTTTGCATTGTGTGCGTGTGCGGGAGGCCTTATGGTAGTCTCATTTTTGAAAGCATTGCGAATTGATTTAAAATATTCCTCTATTTTGATTTTAAAGTAAATAAACTGTTTTGAGTTCTCACACCAGTCACATGACTGACTCGGAGTTTATTGTTTTCCTTCCTAAACTCTGGGTGCCCACCAATTTCCACACGGGCAGTTAAGAGTTAGGTTTATCAGGATATTCTGGATATTCTGGAGTTGCTGGAGGCAAGCTGGATTGGCATGGCGTATTACGAGTATATAGTATTTCTTTTTCCGCTGCACTGTTTTTTGTTGTATGATGTTGTACACTCTGATGATATGATGTAATGAAATGTAATGTAATAACTGATATAGTTCTTTGTTTAAAGATTATTCATTTATTATTATATGTTGTTCCGCTGCGAATTGTGAGATTCTGATGTTGTTCTGTTGTTTCCTTTCTGTCTATTTCTATTTTTCAAATTTTCTATCTTCTATCTTCTTTCCTCTCAATTTCTTCTCTCTTCTCTCTTCTTTCTTTTTCATTTTCTAAATTCTTTTTAAAACCCATAACATCTCGGTTTTCCGGCGTTCGATTTCTTGACAGTCGATAAAGTGAGTATCGATGTCGAATTTTCGAAAGTCGAAAAAATTTGGGACGTTACAATTAACTTAGAGGATGTTTGGGATAACCATCCTCTAAGGATCCCTGGAACTATCTATTGGGATACACTATGTCACCGTGGTCATCTCAATCTTATTTACTATTCAAAAACAAAATATCATTTCACTTCAAATATATTTGTTTTCAAATTTGATCACTTTCACAGTTACGATTCAAATCTACTCCAATCAAAAATTCAAATTTAGTCAAATCTCAATTTATCAATGTGACGCCCCACCTCTATACCCACGCTAGGCAAGAACATTACGGTGAATGTTGTCGACTAGCACGGAGAATAAGGCTGTTGAGGAGCGACCATCCATGTAATTTCTTTGCGCGAGCACCGATATGTCAGATAATATAACATGCATTCTATTTCAAGAGGAAATCCGACATACCGACACAAACTCAAAGCTACTACACGGTGGCTATATAAATCCTTCGGAAAACAAATATAGAAATAAGCATAACACAAATCAGTCACGGACAATTCATATCACAAAGGCGGAATAAGATATGAATATTTCACTAGAAAGTGTACATCATAGTAGCGGTCTAAAAAGATCCACATTATCACAAAAGAATAGTTACACGAACTACACAAAAGAATAAGTATACATTAAGGAGTCTATATCTCAAATGTATACAACAAAATAACTACTAATTCTAAGTAGTTAACCCAAAAATCAAGGAGTTAGTCCCGGATGAGAAGTCAAGCAGAAGCACCTGTAACATCTCGGTCTGACCCGAGTATTATTTAATAAGAAAATAATAAACGGATCAGTCTAACTATAAATATCAGATGAAACGATATAGAATAAGAGATATGACTAAACACATAATAATTACAATGCCAAGCTGTGATATATATATATATATATACTTAGTTGATAATCATCAAGAGATTAATCAATGTCACCAAATCTACACAAGAATCAAAGAAACGTCATACTCCCTATTTCGTTCACCATACCATAAATATTGACGATAATATCAATGTCAGTAACAAAAGTCAATGACACACAAATTCCAGAAGACTACACAAGAAATCTAGAAATCACTAAAGTCAATGACACACAAATTCACCAATGCACAAATATTGATAAAACTTATCAATGGAAATCACGAAAATTGGGGAAACACAAATTCTAGGAATCTACACAAGAAATCCAGAAATCACAAAGGGGGGGAGGCCTATCACAAACGGGAGCATAAAGCCCACCAACACGTGTATCACAAACGGAACGCTAATTCCATGGTCGCTAACCATCACAAATTGAGCCGAAGCTCCACTAATGGCCCGAAGACCATGGGTTGCTACCCCATCACAAATTTAGTCGAAACTCCACAAAACGGGGTGTAGTTTCCCTCGCAGACAAAGAGACATCGCACATTGCTAGTCTAAATCACAAAGATGATCGTCATGATCAGCGAGAAGTGTCGATTACACTAAGCTAGTAAATATATGAGTTTAGCTTCATGTCCCATAACCACTTGCTTAATTTAAATATTTACGAACAAACTGTAAATCTCCACTAGAAAATTGTCACAAGAGGTTCAATCGAACAAGTCAAAGAATTAACCGACAAAGTAAATGCAAGCGTTTCATACCACTAGTTTTACTAAGCCGTTTAATTAGATTTCTCATACGAGTGAGGTAAAGGTTTGTATATACTAATAGATTGGAAAACGGATTTATAAACGAATTTGGTATTAAAATAGTATTGAAATCGTTTGAGGAAAGAGTTTTGATATTTACTACTAGTATAGAAAACCTTTATATTTTTAAAGTGACAAATCACGAAGAAGATTGTAAGAACAATCAATCACAAAAATTCACATACGAAGACGTGAATAAAATCCAAAGAAATCGATAAAGGGTCCATCGAAATGGATATTCAAAAATCCCTAAAAAGAGTCAACAAAGTCATAATGGATGATAACAACAAATAGGATTATCACGAATCGATTTAAATTGGAATTTCAATCCAAAAAGGCAAATTGGACGCAAACAGCAGGTTCAGTCGACTGAACAGAGTTTTCAGTCGACTGGCCCTGTACCTGGAAATTTTCCTGGTTCAGGAAACTTTCTGTTTCCAGTTTCAGTCGACTGTGCAGAGTTTTTCAGTCGACTGAATCATGCCTGGAAACTCTCGGGTTTCAGGTTCAGTCGATTGAACAGAGTTTTCAGTCGACTGAATCATGTCTGGGCTGTTTTTCAGCCTTATTCAAATGAAGAGCAAACTCTTCCAAAATGCAACCGGACGAACATTGGCTCTAAGGGTTTATGCCAATCGGCGACCCGGCCCTATATGCTCCTCGATGCATCACCAAAAGCATGATCAAACATCCATAAAAGGATTTTCACACAAATTTGGTTTAAAAACCCAAAAATTGGAATATTCATAAAACCAATCCAAATCAAGAGTAAATGCACATGAAGAAGTGTTAGGAATTCATACCCAACAACCAAAGATAATTATGGTCATAGATGTGAGATAAAAATCTCACCTTTTCTCAAAATCAAACAAGAAGAAGCTTAAAAGCAAGTGGAGAATCTACCTCTCTTCAACACAACCCAAATGAGCTTGAATCTGTGCTAAAAAACAAGAACATTCCCAAAATTAGTTTTAGGAATTTCTGAAATTGGTAAGAGAACAAGTTGGAGAAGAAGAAGAGAAGCTTACAAATGGGTTCTTCTTGAGTTTGGAGCTAGGAATTTGATTTGCAAGAGAAACTAGGGTTTTGGAGTTTTAATTTCCAATCTCTCCCACCATTAAAGCTAAGAAAACTGAAAAGAGAAAGAAGTGAGGGGGAATGGGGAGAGTGGTTCAGTTTTGGGCATAAGTTAACATAGGGCTGAGCCCAAACCAAACCCAAAGTGAAAAGTAGCAAAAATCAACTTTCTCCAAACATATCGAAGCTTATACTCAAAAAGGTCGAAAACGGCATTTTAAACTCAATGGGAGTGGTCGCGAGCCCTAATTCGACCGTATACAAAAAGTAGCTTTTCGGACTAAAATCCGACTAACGATAAAATATTTAAATAAAATATTTAAATATAAAATCAACAAATATGCGGGTTGTTACAGACTCTCCTCCTTAAAGAAATTGCGTCCTCGCAATATTACAAGAAGAAGATATATAGTAACAACCATAAAAGCATATTCAACATAAAAGAAGTTTGAAATAAGAAGTTCACCTCAAAGAGCACGAGAAAGTAAATCTCGATGTACTCTCTAGATTCCCAAGAACAATCATTAGGATTTGAAGACCATTGGACTTTAACAAGCGGAACATCTTTATTTCGAAGTCGTTTGACTTCCGAAGCAATGATACGAATAGGATGTTGCTCATAAGTTAAATTAGGCGAAACTTCAATCTCTTCCACAACACCAGGCTCAAGAATAGAATCGGAATCTCGAAGACATTTCCGAAGTTGAGAAACGTGAAACACGTCATGGATAGCAGAAAACTGAGCCGGTAATAAAAGGCGATAAGCCATGGAACCAATACGTTCGGTGATAGGAAATGGCCCAATATATCGAGGCGCAAGTTTTCCCGATCGACTGAAACGTACAACACCTTTCATTGGTGAAACACGAATAAACACAAGATCTCTCACAGAAAATTCTAATTTCCTTCTCCGGTTATCGGCATAGGATTTTTGTCGACTCTGGGCTTCTTTCATCCTATGACGAATAAGATCAATCTTTTCTGTAGAATCCCGAATAAAATCTGGACCTAAAACCAGCTTCTCACCGGCCTCAAGCCAACAAGAAGGAGATCGGCATGGCCTTCCATAGAGTGCCTCGAAAGGTGCCATACCAATACTAGATTGGAAGCTATTATTATAGGAAAATTCAACAAGTGAAATATGATCTTCCCAACTTCCACCAAAATCAAGAACACAAGCACGAAGAAGATCTTCAAGAGTTTGATTCACACGCTCGGTTTGTCCATCGGACTGAGGATGATAAGCGGTGCTAAAATTGAGCTTCGTTCCCAAAGCTTTTTGAAGACTCTTCCAAAATCCACTAGTAAACGATGGATCACGATCACTAACAATAGAAGTAGGAACACCATGCAATTTAACAATTTCTTTGATAAAGAGTTTGGCCAAAAGAGGAACGGTTCGATTAGACCGAATGGGAATAAAATGGGCAGATTTAGTAAGCCTATCAACAATCACCCATAAGCTATCATGACCCGAACGAGAACGGGGAAGGCCATCTATAAAATCCATGGAAATTTGGTCCCACTTCCAAACTGGAATTTGTAAAGGTTGCAATAACCCACGGGGCCTTTGATGTTCGGCCTAAACGAGTTGGCAAGTCATGCAACGTTTAACGAAGTTAGCGATGTCAAGTTTCATTCCCTCCCAATAATAAAGTCGCTTCATATCCGCGTACATTTTACTGCTACTGGGATGAATGGTAAATTTAGAGTGATGAGAATCTTCTAAAATATCTTTACGAAGATCCCTAACATTTGGCACGATAAGCCTACCAAATTTCCGAATGCCGCCACGAGAATCTATATTAAAGTCTTTCAAACCTTAAATATCAATTTTATCCTTAATATTATGGCCAAGAAGGACCAATTCAGTATCTAGCCCTTGAGCTTCAAGAATGCGGTCTAAAAGGGATGGATGAGCCTCAAGGCTACATAAAACAAATGATGAGCATAAATCGGAAACACGGTCTCGAATTTCGCAAGTGGATAAAATCTCGAGATCGTTCCATTCGGATATCATCATAGAAACAAAAGCTTGTTGTTTACGGCTAAGAGCATCGGCGACAAGATTACCCTTACCGGGAGTATAAAGAATATCAAGATCATATGGCGCAAGAAATTCGAGCCAACGCTGTTGACGCAAATTAAGTTCCTTTTGAGAGAATAAATATTTCAAAGACTTATGATCTGTGTAAAGAACAAATTTCTCTCCTAAGAGATAATGACGCCAAATCCGAAGAGCAAAAACCATAGCCGCGAGCTCTAAATCATGAGTGGCATATCTAGTCTCAGCAGGCTTTAATTGCCTAGAAGCATAAGCAATAACGCGTTCCTTTTGCATAAGAACGACACCCAAACCAATGCGACTAGCATCGGTATAAACAACGAAATCTTGATTCCTATCGGGAATAACAAGAATAGGAGCATCATAAAGAAGTTCTTTTAATTTCTGAAATGAAGCTTCACATTTGTCCGACCAAATGTATTTAACACCTTTCTTCGTCAAGCTAGTGAGAGGCACGGAAATCTTAGAAAAGTCTTTGATAAACGACGGTAATAGCTCGCCAATCCGAGAAAACTACGAATCTTTGTCACACTCTCCGGTCTCTTCCAATCTTGAATCGCTTCAATCTTTGAAGGATCCACGGAAATTCCGGATCCAGAAATAATGTGACCGAGAACTTCACACGAAATTGCCAAAAGTGGCACTTAGAAAATTTTGCCTTTAATTGATTACTCCTAAGAGTTTCCAACACAATCCGAAGATGTTTTTCATGCTCCTCCTCGGTTTTAGAATAAACAAGAATATCATCGATAAAGATGAGAACAAACCGATCGAGAAAGTCTTTAAAAACTCGATTCATTAAGTCAACGAAATAAGCCGGGGCATTAGTTAACCCAAATGGCATAACAAGCCATTCATAAGATCCATACCGAGTACGGAACGATGTCAAAGGAATGCTATCCTCTGCAATACGAAGCTGATGAAAACCGGTAGCCAAGTCCAATTGTGAAACGACTCTAGCACCACTAAGTTGATCGAATAGATCATTAATCCGAGGTAAAGGATATTTATTTTTGATAGTAAGATCATTAAGCTTGCGGTAGTCAACGCAAAGCCTAAGTGTACCATCGGATTTCTGCACAAAAATAGCTGAAGCTCCTCAAGGCGAGGAACTAGAGCGAATAAATTGCTTCGTTTCCAATTCAGATAATTTTTTATGCATCTCCTCGTTTTCTTTATTGGACATACGATAAGGAGGACGAGTGATAGGTTGAGCTCCCGGAATAAGATTAATTCTGAACTTAATTACTCGCTTAGGTGGTAATCCTAAAACGGGCTCGAATATGTCGGAAAATTCACAAACGACGTGAATAAGAGAAATAACATCACCCCCATCATCGTCGTCGTCATCACGAGGATTTAAAGAATATAAAGATGCAACCAAAGCAGAATCTGAATCTTTAAGAATAACAGAAACCTGATTAACAGATTGAGGATGTCGAAGATGAATAGTCCGTTCAGGACATAGGATATAAGCTTCATAACGGTTAAGCCAATCCATTCCCAAAATCATTCCAAAGCCTAAATAAGGCATGACATGCAAATCGGCTCGGAAAGAAAAATCACACAAAATAATCTCGACATCTTTACACAATAAACTGATTGTCGCAGATCCACCAACCGGATTCGCAATTCTCAAAGAAGTCATTAAACACAAAACATCCAAAGAAAAAGTATCAACAAGTTCCTTTGATATAAAAGAATGGGACGCACCCGTATCAAAAAGAACTCGAATAGGATGATCACGAAACAAAATAATTCCATCTAGAATAGAATGAGAAATACCTTGGCCACGAGATGTTTTGCCAGGGACTTGAGCAACATTTAACTTTCCCTCCTTCCTGCCCTGAAGCTTGGGGCATGAAGATATAACATGTCCGGGAACTTTGCAGTAGCGATAAGAGAGTGACTTTGGGCACTTGTTCGCATAATGGTCCTTCGAACCACAATTATAGCATTCCCCACGGCCAAAGGAAGAAGTCTTTGCCACGGAGGTTGCTTGTTTCCCCTTTTTATTGGGATAAAGACCTTTGAATTTGCTTGGCCTCTTCTTGTTATTGTTGAAGTTTGGTTTGGAACCCACCACTTCAACATCATTCTCTCTATCCGCCTCTTCAAGACGAAGAGCGATATCAACGAGTTGGTCGAAAGAAACTTCTAATTTTAGAAGTAGTGGCTTCTTGAGACTTTTGTTTAAGCCATAAACAAATCTCTGATTCTTCTTCAGAGGGGTGTTGATGTATTCAACCCCATATTTGGAAAGTGACTCGAAGGAGGCGACGTAATCTGTCACGGATGACTCACCTTGAACAAGGTCTATAAATCGTCGAGCCAATGTCACTTTTTCTGCTTCTGGTACGAATTTTAACTCGAAGCGTTCTCGGAATTTCTCCCAGGTGAGATCCGCTTCATTAAACTCAGAAATAAGAAGTTCGTACCAGTCCAATGCTCTTTCTCGGAGCATAAGAGGTCACCTGAACTCGGTGAAGGTCAATAAGATTCATGCGCGAAAAGATGCGATCGCATGTTCTAAGCCAAGCTTGTACTTCAATAACAGTTTCGGAACCTTTGAATGGCTCCCCACCCAAATTAGTGTAATCGCTACACAAGCGTGCAAATCCCGACTTTGGGTGAGTAGGTTCCGGGTTAGCTCCAGCTGCTTGAGCATTAGTTACAAGATCAAGAAGCTGTTGAGCAGTTATAAAAACTCCATCTTGGGGCGGAGTGCTAGATGGCACGGCCCTAGGACGGCCTGGTCTAGACATTTCTCTTCCTTTAGAAAGAAAGAAGAAAAAGAAAAGGTTATTCACCAAATTGAATATCAAGCAATCTTGATAGACAAAACAAGGAATCATAAGGAAAATAGGATGAATCGGTACGAAGACTCGAATTAAATCCTAAAGCACGACTCCTAAGATGGACTTAGGACGATGATCCTTGTTATAATATTCCATATTGTTCCGAAGTTTGGCTCTGATACCAAGCTGTGACGCCCCACCTCTATACCCATGCTAGCCAAGAACATTACGGTGAATGCTGTCGACTAGCACGGAGAATAAGGCTGTTGAGGAGCGACCATCCATGTAATTTCTTTGCGCGAGCACCGATATGTCAGATAATATAATATGCATTCTATTTCAAGAGGAAATCCGACATACCGACACAAACTCAAAGCTACTACACTGTGGCTATATAAATCCTTCGGAAAACAAATATAGAAATAAGCATAACACAAATCAGTCACGGACAATTCATATCACAAAGGCGGAATAAGATATGAATATTTCACTAGAAAGTGTACATCATAGTAGTGGTCTAAAAAGATCCACAGTATCACAAAAGAATAGTTACACGAACTACACAAAAGAATAAGTATACATTATGGAGTCTATATCTCAAATGTATACAACAAAATAAATACTAATTCTAAGTAGTTAACCCAAAAATCAAGGAGTTAATCCCGGATGAGAAGTCAAGCAGAAGCACCTGTAATATCTCGGTCTGACTCGAGTATTATTTAATAAGAAAATAATAAACGGATCAGTCTAACTATAAATATCAGATGAAACGATATAGAATAAGGGATATGACTAAACACATAATAATTACAATGCCAAGCTGTGATATATATATATATATATATATATACACCTAGTAGATAATCATCAAGAGATTAATCAATGTCACCAAATGTACACAAGAATCAAAGAAACGTCATACTCCCTATTTCGTTCACCATACCATAAATATTGACGATAATATCAATGTCAATCACAAAAGTCAATGACACACAAATTCCAGAAGACTACACAAGAAATCCAGAAATCACAAAAGTCAATGACACACAAATTCACCAATGCACAAATATTGATAAAACTTATCAATGGAAATCACGAAAATTGGTGAAACACAAATTCTAGGAATCTACACAAGAAATCCAGAAATCACAAGGGGGGAGGCCTATCACAAATGGGAGCATAAAGCCCACCGACACGTGTATCACAAACGGAACGCTAATTCCATGGTCGCTAACCATCACAAATTGAGCCGAAGCTCCACAAACGGCCCGAAGACCATGGGTTGCTACCCCATCACAAATTGAGTCGAAACTCCACAAAACGGGGTGTAGTCTCCCTCGCAGACAAAGAGACATCGCACATTGCTAGTCTAAATCACAAAGATGATCGTCACGATCAGCGAGAAGTGTCGATTACACTAAGCTAGTAAATATATGAGTTTAGCTTCATGTCCCATAACCACTTGCTTAACTTAAATATTTACGAACAAACTGTAAATCTCCACTAGAAAATTGTCACAAGAGGTTCAATCGAACAAGTCCAAGAATTAACCGACAAAGTAAACGCAAGCGTTTCATACCACTAGTTTTACTAAGCCGTTTAATTAGATTTCTCATACGAGTGAGGTAAAGGTTTGTATATACTAATAGATTGGAAAACGGTTTTATTAACGAATTTGGTATTAAAATAGTATTGAAATCGTTTGAGGAAAGAGTTTTGATATTTACTACTAGTATAGAAAACCTTTATATTTTTAAAGTGACAAATCACGAAGAAGATTGTAAGAACAATCAATCACAAAAATTCACATACGAAGACGTGAATAAAATCCAAAGAAATCGATAAAGGGTTCATCGAAATGGATATTCAAAAATCCCTAAAAAGAGTCATCAAAGTCATAATGGATGATAACAACAAATAGGATTATCACGAATCGATTAAAATTGGAATTTCAATCCAAAAAGGCAAATTGGACTCAAACAGCAGGTTCAGTCGACTGAACAGAGTTTTCAGTCGACTGACCCTGTACCTGGAAATTTTCCAGGTTCAGGAAACTTTCTGTTTCTAGTTGCAGTCGACTGCGTAGAGTTTTCCAGTCGACTGAATCATGCCTGGAAACTCTCGGGTTTCAGGTTCAGTCGACTAAACAGAGTTTTCAGTCGATTGAATCATGCCTGGGCTGTTTTTCAGCCTTATTCAAATGAAGAGCAAACTCTTCCAAAATGCAACCGGACGAACATTGGCTCTAAGGGTTTATGCCAATCAGCGACCCGGCCCTATATGCTCCTCGATGCATCACCAAAAGCATGATCAAACATCCATAAAAGGATTTTCACACAAATTTGGTTTAAAAACCCAAAAATTGGAATATTGACAAAACCAATCAAAATCAAGAGCAAATGCACATGAAGAAGTGTTAGGAATTCATACCCAATAACCAAAGATAATTATAGTCATAGATGTGAGATAAAAATCTCACCTTTTCTCAAAATCAAACAAGAAGAAGCTTGAAAGCAAGTGGAGAATCAACCTCTCTTCAACACAACCCAAATGAGCTTGAATCTATGCTAAAAAACAAGAACATTCCCAAAATTTGGTTTAGGAATTTCTGAAATTGGTAAGAGAACAAGTTGGAGAAGAAGAAGAGAAGCTTACCAATGGGTTCTTCTTGAGTTTGGAGCTAGGAATTTGATTTGCAAGAGAAACTAGGGTTTTGGAGTTTCAATTTCCAATCTCTCCCACCATTAAAGCTAAGAAAACTGAAAAGAGAAAGAAGTGACGGGGAATGGGGAGAGTAGTTCAGTTTTGGGCATAAGTTAACATAGGGCTGAGCCCAAACCAAACCCAAAGTGAAAAGTAGCAAAAATCAACTTTCTCCAGACATATCGAAGCTTATACTCAAAAAGGTCGCAAACGGCATTTTAAACTCAATGGGAGTGGTCCCGAGCCCTAATTCGACAATATACAAAAAGTAGCTTTTCGGACTAAAATCCGACTAACGATAAAATATTTAAATAAAATATTTAAATATAAAATCGATAAATATGCGGGTTGTTACAATCAATTTCAAATTCAACTCAATTCCTAAATAACCACTACAATTTTATCGATCTCTAAATTTGGATTTGTAATCACAAAATACCCCTTTATATTTAAATATATTTCAAACTTTAAGTATTCAACATTTCAAACTAAATTTTATTCAATTTGGTTTTCTAAATAATAATTCCAAATTTTAGTTCAACCTAAATTTCATTTTTATTCAATTTAGTTTCTAAATAATAATTCAACTATATTGATTTCAAGTACAGATATGAATCTCAAACTAACCCATTTAAATTCCAATATAGTTCAAAACTTTAATATTTAATGTTCAATTTAACAGTTTCATAAAGATCTCAATAAACCTCAGTATTATTTAGTCTTTGTCACGACCCAAACTCGATGTCCAATAACAACATCAAATTCGTATCGTCGGAGCTTGCAACAACATTAGATGATAAATAACACAACGGAAAAATAAAAGATGATATCACGGATACAACATGAATACAATATCCAATACATCAATTTGATACAATAATAATCATCGACATCAGAGAATACACAACACACAAAAATACAGCGGAACACGACACAATAAAAGATAAGTCTTCACAGAATCCAATACTGCAACTCTGATCCAAAAGCTACAAAGACAAAGCTCCAAACTCCAATCTCGATCCACCATCAAGTTTGCACCAAGATGAGAAAATCCGATCGTGGGCTCCAAATACTCCAAAATGTATCAAATAGAAAGCTGAAAGGTACCAAAACGATATCTACTACCCGACTATCTGAAAAACTGTAATGACCCAGAATTTCTGTCAATTTAAAATTAGAATATTTAATTAATTTTAAATATTAATAAGTGAAATTTATAAATCGAATAATTTTATTTCGAATAATTAGATTTAATTGAATAACTAAATCAATAATTTAATAGTTAAAATTACAGAAATAATTGGAAATTGGGTTAAATATGATTAAAATTGATTTGTAAAATTTTATTTTATCATATTGAAGTTATAATGATGTTATAGAACTTTTGAAATCGAATGAAAAGTTTATTTGTGAAAATTGGGTATTTTAATATTTAATTATCGACTGAAAAATAGCCAATTTTCGAACAGTCTCAGAATTGGACGAAACTAGTTCCACTGGATCCTTAATAGTTTGTTATTATCGGATTTCAATTTTTGTAGCAATCGGAGTTTTCGTTTGACCGTGCCAGCTCGAAACGCATCAAAATCGTTTTAATATTAATTTGGCGAGTTTAAAATAGTCATTTTTCAAACAATCTCAGATTTCGACGAAACCAGTTTCATCGGATCCATAATGTTATATTATTGCACGGTTTCAAATTTCGTGTCAATCGGATTTGTCGTTTGTCCGGGCAAGCCAAAACGCCTAGAAATTAATTTAAATCGATTTAATTTAAAATCGATCATTTATTGTCGTAACTCGCACAGATGATCGAATTGGCTCCCGAAACATGTTCCATTGTGTTTGAAACGCGGGGTAACCCTTAAGAACGCCAACCGGCACACTTCGTTTGGAGTTCGGAAAATTCGGGATGAATAGTGTTCGTTATATTTTCTATAAAAGCCCATTTACAATTCACTTTTGCAAAAATTCTAAAACCCTAGGGTTAAACTTCAGAGCCGCCGGCCTCATAAAATTCAATGGCCGAAAACGTGCCACCTTCTTCTTCAATTCTTGATCAATCCATCAACAATTTCAAAAAGTTTTCAACTACAAAAACGTTGAGGACGACGAGATCTTCAAGATCGACGGTTGTGATTTAAAATGATGCAACGTGGAGGGCCAAAAGTGGCCGCGTTCTTCACTTGTTTGGAGGCATTTTCTGGTCGATGGAGATGACCGAGCATGGCCGGTCTTCGGCCATTGGTTGAGTAGGTGTCGTGCTTTCGAATGGCACTATCTGATCGTGTTCTCGTCGTCGGTAGATGGCGCAATAAATTGAAGGTAGGGGCGGCCAATATGGGTTTCTCGCATTCGAATATGTATGGGAGAGGAAGAAAGGTAGCATCGGCCTGATTTTGCTTGGATACAATCAACGGCCAGAAATAATAGCAAGGTTAAAAATATAAAAAGAAATGAAATAAATTTTATATTATTGTTTAAAATAACGTATCTTATTCATACGAGGTCGTAAACGCACGAAACCTTTTACGTTGGAATCGTATCAACGAGCACTACGCTATGGAATTGGATTGCAAGCGATTGGAGTCAGTGAAAATTTCGGGTAAAATTAAACGTCCGTTTAATTTTATTCGAAATAAAAGCTAAAAACGGAGTTAAAACCAAGGTGAGAACTTCTCACTCAATCGAATAGTTTCGATTTAAATTTTAAAATAGTTAGATTTAAAATTGTTGATTGTATGTTTGAATGATGTTTGTTGTCTGTTGATTGCTAAAATAGACATTATGCGCCGTTAGTAAGCGGATGTTATTTATTAAAAACATATACCGCGATTATTTCACAGTATAGTGAAATTGGTATTATTTATGTACTTCGAGTTGATTTCCCGCATTATATAGCGGATGAGACCCTATTGCGCCGTCTATTAAGCGGATAATATTTTACAAATCCCATATACCGCGATAATTCCGTACTGGAACGGAATTGGTATTGTGCTAATGTTTGCGGATGCAGGGAAACAGGTTGGAGGGTGTTCGTCGACGGAAATTCTATCGGTTTAGAAAACCGTCGAACGAATTTTGAAATAAAACTTATACCGCAAGCGCACGGTTTACGAATGTAGCACGCGGCGAATACGGGTCGATCCGCAGGGAATTGATGATTTTAAATTTCTATTCAATCAAATTATACCAAAGTCGAGAGTGTGTTTAAGCTAGAAAATTACAGAACTAACTAAAACTAGCAAAAGAAAAATAGATAAAAATATAAGAGTTAAAAGAACAATTTAGAGATAAATCCACTCTCTAGATCGTATAAATCAACAAAATGAAGTTATGATCTCTCTTTTCTTGTCATTAGTGAATTAGTTGATGTGCTTATCATAAGCATGGTATATTTGTGCTATTAATTAGCTCAATATAAACCATCAAACTATAACACAACCACTAATACACATTTAACTCTCATGAAATATGACAACAAAGTTGAAATAAAAATCTATTTTAAGCATAGCCTATTAACTATTGTTTAGAAATATAGGCTATCAAATTTCAATTTCAACATTCACTTCTTTGCCATAATCATATTTAGATGAAGAGGCAATTTGTGTTATGTTTGTTTAAGCATAGCCTATTTGTTATGAACAACATAGACTATCAAATTCAAAACTAAACAACATCATTAAACCACTTCAAGTGTTTCCATTAAAGCACAAAAAGAGAGTATAAATATCAAAATGTTGCATCTACATACTAGAGAGCTTCATTACCCCTAAATTGTAGGGATAAAGCTCTCATATTTGTTATCAAATCAACAAATGTAGAAAGCAACATGAAAGCAAAAAGAAAAGAAAAATGAAAGCAAATGAAAAGAAAACTACTCAACTTGCATAAAAGTAAATCTACACTACTTGCATAAAAGGAAATGAACATGTAATTAAAAATAAACAAAAATTAACATTGCATAAAAACAAGAATTACATAAGAGAAGAAATGGCTAAGTAGCCATGGAAAGAAAGAGAGATTTGATTTATTTTCTAAACTAAAACTAACTAACCAAGAGGAAGATGGCTACATGAAACCTAAGGGGTATTTATACAAGTTAGAAAACCTAATGCATATTTTTAGAGAGTACCCAAAATGCCCTTGGAGAAAGTGTGGTGGCCAAGTTATCATTAGCTTTAATAATCCCCCACTTAAATGTACATCAAGCTTTAAATGTCTTTTAGCATGTGCTTTAGCGTTTAATTTGTACATTAAGGTAGTGGGTAGGTGGGGTCCTCCATGATCTTCACTTTGAATTATTTCCATCTTCATTCCTTTATATCCATTTTGTGCATCCATGTTTCTTCATGAACCCACTAATATGAGTAGCTAAATTCCTACAAAATATTTTAGAAATTTCCAATTAAATTCTTTCAAATTAATATACGCGCACAAATGGCCATTTTGCCCTTATATGAAGATGAATATGTGAAAATTTGGAATTAATATGAATTTTGGTTAAAACAAGTTAAAATACCCAATATGATCATTTATTTAATTTAAATAGAATAAATATGGTGGTAAAAATATGCACATTTACGTGCACATCAGAGGGATCCAACTGGATTCCTCATCAGTATTTATTTGATTACAGATATTTTGATGTTTTTTTGATTATCATATGATGATATATGATGTTTGTTGTCGTGATTGACTATTGGGTGCTGTTGCATCATCGGATCCATTTTTGAAATTTTAAAATAATGATTTTTGATTTTAAAAAAAAATTTAAAGTGATCTTTCAGAGAATACGTTTAATTAAACATTTAAATTGATTCATTTAAATAAATAAACGTTAAAATTTTAAATTTATAAAATTATGATTTTTGATGAAATATAACCAAATTGAGATTTTTGGAATAAATAGTTAAGTAATTTATAAAATAGTTTAAGTAGGGATTTTTGAATTATTAAAAACGATGTATATAAAAGATTTATAAAATTGAAATTTTATAAATTAAAAATATTGGAATATAAAAACGAGTTTTTATAAGTGTTAGAAAAATGAAATAAAAATTGGATTTCATAAGTAAATGAAATTTATAGATTTATAAATTGTGAAGTTGTAAAATGAATAGATCTCGTAAAATAAAAGATTTATAAGTAATTAACTTATAAATCGGATTTTGGTCATTTAAATGGGATACTAATAGAAATTGTTAATAAAAGCGATTTATAAGTTGAAGTTGTTATAAAATATAAATAAATCTTATAAGTAATAAGATTTATTTGTGAAGTTTTAAAAGAACGATTTGTAAATAAATGAATTATAAGTACTTAACTTATAATATGGACTTTTGATATATATTTGAGATATATAAATTGAATCGGATTAATAAAGGAGATTTATAAATCGAAGTTTATAAATAGAAATGGAATTTATGAACATTGTTTATAAATTCGAAATCAATGGAATTGGATAATTGAATACAGAAATTTATTAAAAGAAGTATATTCGTGATTTTGGATAGCGAACTATTCTTTATATAAAATGTGTAGAAATATTGAAATTTGGTTAGTGAAGTATATTCACGATTTGGACAGTGAATATATTATTAAAGAAAATAGATATGTTTTTGGTAAAGTAATATTATGAAATGAAGTTAATCGTTTTAAAGTTGTTTAAAAATGTATTGACTATCGAAACCATAGATTTCAACATTCATTGTTGAAATAGACGTTTTCGAGAAATATAAGGAAATGGTAGACCATAACACTGTTGTTATAGTAAATGATTGCCGAAAGGAAATGTTTTGTATAGTATTGGGATTTATATATCTATTTTAATTTCGAATCCTTATACTAGTGATTTTGGGTCGTCGTAACGATGTATTACGTAACATTCGTTTTGGCCTGAACAAATGTGTTTAAGCGCACGTTTTCCTTAAAGAATGAAATATATACTTAATTTCGATTTAAGTATATTGAATATTTTCCAAGTGTTGAACATAAATGGATTTGTGAAATACTTCTTATTAAATAAGTATGGAAATGTTTTCTAATATGAAGTGAATGTTTTGAGATTTTATCTTTTAAAGATAAATTGAAAATGAATATTAAAAACCGATTTGGAAATCGTATATTCATAGATATTTTGGAATTGTAAATTCACTATGGAATTTATAAAAGAAAGGGAAATTTGTTTAAAAATAAACGTTGATTTATTTTTGAAGTGTGGGAATGAATTTATGGATTTGGAACGTAAATATAAAGTAAATCGGTAAGGATTTATTTAATTGGTTTAAATGAACCATTTTGAAATGAAAGTATTTCCGCGTAAGGAAAATGATTGAAATTTGTTTTCAAAAGTGGTAAAAGTGAAGGCCTTATGGTAGTCTCATTTTCTAAAAAAAAAAGCACTGCGAATCTATTTTAAAATTATCCTGTTCTTTGTTTTAAAGATAAACTGATTTTAAGTTCTCACACCAGTCCCATGACTGACCGGAGTTTATTGTTTTCCTTTCTAAACTCTGGGTGCCCACCAATTTGCACACGGGCAGTTAAGAGTTAGGTTTATCAGGATATTCTGGAATTCAGGAGTTGCTAGAGGCAAGCTGGATGGCATGGCGTATTCACTAGTATATAGTATTTCTTTTCCGCTATTGTTGTTGTACACTCTGATGATGTAATGTAATAACAGATAAAATTCTTTGTTTAAAGATTATTCATTTATCTATTATATGTTGTTCAGCTGCGATATGTGAGATTCTGTCATTATTTCTATTGTTTTCTTTTTCTTTCTCTCTTCTTTTATCTTTTACCTCTTCTTTAACCCTAACGGTACGGTTTTCCGGCATTCGATTGCTCGGCAGTTGGTACAGTGGACGTGTTGATATCGGTTTTCGAGCGTCGAAAAGTCACGATCGTCACATTTGGTATCAGAACTTATGGTTAAGCGACAACCTTAGCTTTGTTGGGTATTACTCATTAGAGATAGAGTCAGTAGTACTCTAGAATGAGTTTGAGTGTAATAATAGATACGAGCGCGTATTTGTTAGTGAATATAAAATATTGTGTTTGCTTATCCGTTGAGCTGTTTGTGAATTCTGGTCGGTAGATGGGACGCCATATTATCGATAGGGATTTCTAAACACTTAAACGAGGCATGTCGACATAGTATTATTTAAATTGGGTAAATGAAATAATTTTACCTCGATTATATTTTATATATAAAGGAATAATTTTTCAGAATTATTAAAGTGTATATGAACTGATTGTTTCGTTGTTGAATTAGTTAAATAAAAACAACAGCTGTAAAAGAATGAATTATATAAGCAAATGAATTATAAGTATGAAGTTATAATTAAAATAATTTGCAATTGTGGGATAATCTTATATATAAGAAGTGAAATTATATAAGTAAAAGACTTATAAATGTGATTTATAATCTGAAAATAAAATTCCAGAGATGTGTTTTGAAAGGATTTGATATTTTGGAAAATTGTTTTGGAGAAATTAAATCTCTAAACTCTTTTCGGTCGTTGGAAAATAATTCCGACGATGATCATGACATCATCGGTGTTCATTTTCGGGTTTCCAAAAGTGGAATTGCTGCCAAGTTGTTTTAAATGAAGTTGTTTGGAAAATTTGAGTTGGGTTTTGAAATTCAAAGGATAATTGAATTGGTTTCAAACATGGTTTTGAAAGGTTGAAAAGACTCTGGAATCCTATTTAAAATTTTCATGGGAATGATAAATGAGTTGATAACTTATACAATTTGAATTTTGATAGAAAAAAATAAAATTAAAGGATGGAGTTAAATTAAAGTAAGTATAAGTAAATCAGTAAAATCCAAGTGGTAATTGTTGAATATAAGTTGTATAACTTATGAAATGAGAAGATGAAAGTGAAACCAATTATTAAAATGGTTAAACAATTTGTTAAGCAAAACAAAATCTGAATTTGATGGTGATATGAGATAATAAATTTGACTTGCTAAAGGTTAAATAAAATTTTCTTTAAAATTGAAAAGTGAATATTTGAAAATTTGTTTCAAATGTTGAAGTGTGGAAAATTATATATATCTTGTAAAGATATTTTTGGGAAATTTAAACAATTAGTTCGACTTGAAATTTTTCAAAAAAAGATTGAATCTTGAGTTAAATTTAGTTTAACTTTGACACCAAAAAAATATAAGTTGAGCTTTGAATGTTGGATAGTCGGTTTGGATTGTATGTCTAACATGGTGAATTGATGACATAGCAATTGATCTCTAGTAAGTATGTATCTGTGGTGGCGGAGAATTTATTCTTTTAGCTATATACACCCTTCTCTAAGACGTACGAGCTCAGAGGTTATATATCGATAGACTTCAATTATGTGTTGAGAATTGACGATGTAACGTGAAATCCAAATCGAATGTGAAGTCGATAATAAATTGGATTATGAATGCGAATTGGGTTTGAGATAACCTTAAATTTTCAAACCAATTTAGAGGAAAATTTTAAATCGGTGTGTTAACTCCGCCCCGGCCATGACTCAGCGGCTTAAAAGTTACCGACCCAAAAGGTTGCCGACCTAGCATGGATGCCGATCTAACTGCCTAAGCCCTAACATGGATACCGACCTAACTGCCTAAAATAGGAATGCCGACCTAAGACCTACAGGATACGACCTAAGATAGCTACCGACCTACATGAGTACCGGCCTAATGCCTTAAAGGTTACCGACTTAATGAATGCCGACTTAAGATTTAAGGGGATACCGACTCAAGGCTTAGGTAGGTTACCGATCTAACATGGATGCTGGCCTAAGATAGATGCCGATCTAAATATCCAAGGAGGTTGCCGCTCTAACTGCTCAGGACAGGGACAAGATCACGAACTATACTTGAGTCGCGGCCGACTTACGGCCTATGCTAAGTCGTACACGACCCAGGCAAAGGAAGGCAAGTCCGATACAGCTACTTAGGACGCGGCCTCTTAACTCGTACACGGCTTAGGACTTGTGATATATTCAGAGTTCAGCAAGGATGCCTTTCCGAAGTCTCGACCTAGCAGTTAAGTCGCAACCGACCCACGACTTAGTTTGAGTCGTCCACGACCCAACTTAGGTCGCTTACGGTTTAGGACTTGGTAATGTTTTTTGCCTAGAACCCTCTATAAATACATTGCCATCTCCAATTTTCAAAGGACTTTTTTTGGCCGATCTCTTTAAGCGTCGATACTCTGTCGAATTCTCGACTCACTCGACACTTCAAATACGAAAGGCATCTCAACAAACTTCAAGAGGAAATCTAACGCAATCAACATGGATTCAAAGAATTCTTCTACATCGGAGTTCTAGTTGTTTGTCTCATCAGTATTGTAATTGAAGATTGTTGTAAAGTTGTAACTGATTCAGTAATAAAGAGGATTAAAGTGGACATAGGCTTACCTGAAGCCGAACCACTATAAAAACTGTTGTCTTTTCTGCTTTCTCTGTGACTTTTCCACTTGTTTTTAGTTCCCGTGTTCACGGGTGGTGCTTTCACTCAATCTCTATATACACCGGTGTGTTAGCATTCGATTTTAAGCGTTAACATTTTTGGTGCTTTCATTGAGAGTTGAACTCAGGATATTTCTACCATTGCTCCGCAAAGGTTTGTTGAAAAGATTTCTTTTAAAACCAGAAGTTTATTGGAAATAATGGCTCCTGGGAGAAAACGAAGTTCTGTGAGATCCGACAATATTCAAGAGAATACTGCTACCTCTCCTCCTTCAAGTCAAGCAGCTCCAACTGTTGGAGTTACGCGAGCAGAATTGGAGGCCGTAGTTTTGGGGTTGAATCAATAATTGAATGCTCAAAATGCACAGTTGGAAGCTCAGAATGCCCAGAACGCCCTGATCTTAAGTAAGTTGAATGATCTGCTAGGGGCAAATCGTCTACCGGTTAGTAATGATGGGAACCCTACTGTGGGAGTTCAGGATGTTGAAGGGAACATTTCTCAAAGAGCCGCAGACCCTGTAGAAAGGAGCCCTCCTCAAGCTGGAGGATCAAGGCCGCAGCCGACCCTCCGTGAACGATTGTCAAGGCAGAATTCAGAGAGAGTGGCTGATGTTTTCCCTCCAGAGCCTCTAAATGATGAAGAATAATTTTCGGGTATGGTTCGCCAAATCATGAAGGAAAATATGCGAAGAGATGAAGATGAGAAAGAGTGGGGTTTCTCTCCAAGCAAAACTCCATTTACTGAAAAGATCTTGAAGGCTGAGTTCCCAAGGAAATTCGTTCCCCCTAATATTCCGGCCTACAAGGGGACGAGTGATCCTAACGAGTTTCTGTACAAGTACGACTGGCATATGACGGGTGCCAGGGCGTCTGATGAAATCAAATGTCGATATTTCCCGGTTTATCTGGAAGGTGTGGCTCTATTGTGGTTTACAAAGTTGCCGGTCAGGTCCATTGATCAGTTCTCCGATTTGACCAGGAAGTTTAAGGAGCAATTTCGATTTTATGCTTCGAAAGCAAAGGATATAATGTCGCTGTCAAACCTAGAGCAAAATCCAGGAGAATCCATCAGATCATTTTTGAATCGTTTTAACATAGCATTAGCTTAGGTAGATAATGCTGAGCCACGCATGGTCCTAACATACTTGATGAGGGCGATTGACAAATCGAGTGAATTTGGAAAATGGTTGAAAATGAAAGAACCAAACTCACTTGACAAATTCTACAAGAAAGCGGATGAATTCATGCACTTGGGGAGCCTCCAAACACCGGGTAAGGCTGTATCAGTGGAAGCTGGGAACAATGGTGCTGCTTCGAACAAGAAAGAACCTAACACTCAGAAAATGGGAAATGATGGTGGAAAGAAACAGGGAGATGCTAAGAAAGGCCGTCCTTTCAATTTCACACCCTTGACCGATACCCCTGAAAACATCTTCTTTGCGACCAAGGATGATGTCAATTATCCGACACCACCTAAAATGAGAGTTGGAAATAAGATGGAGAGGAGTGGAAGGTTCTGCCGGTTCCACAACCAGCCCGACCATGACACCAACGAATGCCGTCAGTTGAAAGAAGTAATTGAACAACTTTTGAAAGAGAACAAGCTCCAACAGTATGTGAAAAGGAATAGAAATGCCCCAGCTTCGTCGACGCAAGGACAACAAGTTCCCACTCACCGTCCTGGCTCAAGTGAGAAGGCCGTAGAGCATGAATCGGAAAGACATGTCATCAATATAATAACTGGAGGGCCTCACCCAGCAGGAAAAATTTGGGGCGAGATGGAAAGGTATGCCCGGGCCTTAAGGCATGTACCAGCTGAAGAGAATGTTTTTGTTTTAGAAAATGACGCGCCTTTAAAGCAACAAAAGACTTCCACAGATGATATTGTATTCAGTGCCAGAGATTCTTTGGGTATTGAAGCTCCTACCATAGATCCTTTGGTCATATCCGCTGGTATTGGGCCAGCTACTGTGAGAAGAGTTCTGGTTGATTGTGGAGCTTCATGCAACATTCTCTTCAAGAAGACCTTTGACCAAATGAAAATTCCAATGGCTGACGTTCAAGCTTCATCACTTAAGATTGCTGGGTTTGCTGGAGAACCCAAACAGCCGATTGGGACCATAGATTTGTTTGTAGAGCTTGGGAAAGGACCGAAGAAGGTGGCTCAAAAGCAAACCTTTATAATTGTTGAAGAATTCTCTGCCTATAATGCCTTTTTAGGCCGACCAACTCTTGTTGCATTCAAAGATGTTCTCGTTCCATGGTGTCTGCTCTAAAATTTCCCACAGATAACGGAACTGGTGTGATTAAGGGAGACCAAGATGCGGGGCGAGAATGTTATCTTACAGAGCTGCGTGAATCAAGGAAAAGAGAAATGGGAAAAGGTGCGGCGACTCCAGTCCGCACCAAAGAACAAGCCTTGTAGCAACTATAGGGTGGACCCTGCGCTGGTGAAAGTAGTGCCGCACGAAGAGAGATGGATCCAAGGAAAGCCAGTGCAGGGGAGAACAGGGTGGTGCCGGTACCCGTTGACCCAAAGGACCCAAACAAAGTGCTAAATGTGGGTTCACAACTCAACACAACAGTTCAGAACGTTCTGATTTCATTTTTGAAGGCAAATGTTGATGTATTCGCCTAGACTCATGCTGACATGTGTGGAATATCCCCAGAGATTGTAGTACACACTCTGAACATTGATCCAAAGTTTACACCCGTGAAACAGAAAAGAAGAACTCAGGGTCCTGAGAGGACGGCAGCGTTAAAAGAAGAAGTGGATCGGCTCATGGAGAACGGTTTCATCAGAGAATCTACTTATCCAAATTGGGTATCAAATCCAGTATTGGTTAAAAAAGCTAACGGAAAGTGGAGAGTATGCATTGACTTTTCAGATTTGAACAAAGCCTGCCCCAAAGACTATTTCACGCTGCCCAGGATCAATCAGTTGGTGGATGGGACGACAAGGCATGAATTGTTATCTTCTATGGATGCATACTCCGGATATTACCAAATTATGATGCATGAGCCAGATCAAGAGGATACAAGCTTCATCACAGATGTTGGACTCTACTGCTACAAGGTCATGCCTTTAGGACTCAAGAATGCAGGGGCAACTTACCAAAGGCTTGTTAATGCCATGTTTAAACCACAGATTGGCAAGACAATGGAAGTTTATGTTGATGATATGCTAGTGAAATCTAAGAAAGCAGAGGACCACATGGATCACTTAGCAGAGATGTTCGTTGTACTCCGAAAGTACAGAATAAAGCTTAATCCCTTGAAATGTTCATTTGGAGTGGAGTCTGGAAAGTTTTTGGGTTTCATTGTGAGCGCTAGGGGCATTGAAGCTAATCCAGCTCAGATCACTGCCCTGAGAGAGGTCAAGGCTCCTAGAACGAAGAAGGAATTGCAAAGTCTCAATGGAAAGGTTGCTGCCTTGAGTCGGTTCATTTCGAAAGCCACTGACAAATGCATTCCATTCTTTGATGCTCTAAAGAAAGGAAGAAAAAACTTTGAGTGGACTCTTGAATGTCAGAAGGCATTCGATGAGTTGGTTCGTCATATGGAAGTGCCTCCGATACTTTCAAAGCCTGACAATGGTGAAGATCTCTTCGTATATTTGGCAATTTCATCTCATGCTCTCGGTGCAGTATTGATACGAGAAGACAAAAGGATTCAACGCCCAGTCTATTATATCAGCAAAAAATTCACTGGGCAGAGATGAACTATTCAAGGTTGGAAAAGCTCGCCTATTGTTTGTTGATCGCATCAAGAAAATTGAGGCCATATTTCCAAGCTCATCCCATCAAAGTCCTCATTGATCAACCTCTAAAGCAAGTCCTATTCCGTCTTGAGACTTCGGGCCGTCTTTTGAAATGGAATATTGAACTCAGCCAATATGACATCAATTGCCATCCTCGGAAAGCAATCAATGGACAAGCTTAAGCAGATTTCATCGCAGAATGTACGGATAAAGGCGATAGTGAGGAAGAAGCCACTGATAACGTCCCAATCCAATGGAAATTGTATGTCGATGGCGCAAGGAATGATTACTATTTCGAAGCAGGTTTGTCCTTCAAACCCCAGAAGGGCGATCGCTATGTTATGCACTGAGACTAGAATTCCCTTCGACAAATAATGAAGCAGAATATGAAGCCCTCATCGCTGGTTTAAGGATCGCTAAAGAACTAAACATCAAAGCATTGCAGATCTTCAGTGATTCTCAGCTTATTGTCTGCCAAGTCAAGAAGGAATTTCAAGCTAAAGGAGGGAATCTACCCGCCTATTTATCAAAAGTCTGGGAGCTTCTTCAAAATTTTGACCGTTATTCAATAAACCATATACCCCGCGAAGAGAACATGAAGGCGGATTCTCTCGCAAAGTATTCATGTGCTGGTGAAGCGCAACTATTGGGATTAGTTCCCGTCGAAGTCCTATCAGCTCCAAGCACAAATGAAATGGATGTTGATTGGATTATGAATTTATCCCAAGAGCAAGAATCATGGATGACTCTGATACTTGAATATTTACTCAATGGGTTCATTGCCAGAAAGTTCAAAAGAACGGCAGAAGTTGATGAGGAAGGCCTCCAGATATATAGTTCAAGATGGTCGTTTGTACAGACGAGGATTTTCAATGCCATTACTCCGATGCGTGACAAAGGAAGAGCTAAGACAATTCTGACTGAAGTACACGGAGGGGAATGTGTGGATCATACAGGTGGTCAAACATTAGTAAAGAAAATCCTCCGTTATGGATACTTTTGGCCAGAAATTAATCAGGATGCTGCTGACTATTCCCGAAAGTGTGATAAATGCCAGAGATTCACCAAAATTCCTAGAGTACCTTCCACTGAGCTAACACAAATGGTCAGTCCATGGCCGTTTTCCATCTGGGGAATAGATCTCATTGGGCCTTTGCCGACTGCCAAATCGGGGATTAAATATGCTATCGTTGCTGTTGATTACTTCACTAAATGGGCTGAAGCCGAACCATTGGCTACTATTACCTCTAAGAAATATGATTTGTGACTAAAAATATCATTTGCAGGTATGGTGTGCCTCAAAAGATAATCACAGACAATGGTACCCAGTTTGAAAGTGAGGAGTTCCAAGAATTCTACAAACGATTCAAGATCCGAAAAAGCTTCTCAGCACTGGCTCATCCGCAGGCAAACGGGCAAGTGGAAGCAGTAAACAAAATCATCAAATCAACCATCAAAAAGCAGCTGGAAAAAGCGAAAGGTGGTTGGGTCGATTAGTTACCGCTTGCACTATGGGCATACAGAACCACCACAAAACTACGATTGGGCATACTCCATTTTCATTGGCATACGGGTCAGAAGCAATGATCCCAGTGGAAACCGAAGTCCCCTCACACAGAAGGATCCATTTTGATCAGGATAAGAATGAAAAATTGCAATTGGAAGCACTTGACCTCCTTGATGAAAGAAGAGAAGAGGCTAGGCTTAGAATTGCAGCTCATCAGCAAAGAATAGCCAGGCACTTCAATTGCAAAGTTCGTCAGCGCGGCTTTGAAGTTGGGGACCTTGTCCTGAAAAGAATTATGACAGCCACAGGTGTGTTTGGGCCAAACTGGGAAGGGCCGTATGTCATAGGCACGAAACTTCTTGATGGCACATTCAAACTCACAACTGTCGAAGGAGAACCAATCCCAAGAGCTTGGAACAGCAATCATTTGCGTCCATATTTTACTTAAAAGCTTTGCTGAAATGTTGTAAAAGAATTACGAATATATGATTCTTGTATTGAAAGCAATTGTAAAGCAAGTGAATAATGAAAAGCTATAAAGTGGATGTAGGCCCAGCTTTTGGCCGAACCACTATAAATCTTGTGTTCTCTACTACTATAAACTGCTTTGTTTTATTTCGACTTATAAAATACGTTAATTGTGTTACTAAAATGTTGATTTAAGAATGCAGGCCATAAAAACAAAACTTACCCATCACAAGACCAAGCGATCTCCGACGTCACCCAGCAAGCAAACGCTAAACCATTCAAAATTTCCATACTCAAATCCTACAAAAGAAGTGATTCGAACAAAAGAGATGGAAGTGGACCATTTCTAACTAACTGCGAATGTTTGTACGAACAAGCATCCAGTTAAATAGCCTGTGTCTACCACCAACAGCTCGCTTAACTGTGAAGTATATTTCTTTGGATAAGGAAAATTATTGGCAACTAAAAAAGGGATGACACTTGCAAAAGATAACGGGGATCGCCAACATCAATAGATGGCAAAGAGACATGGGCGAGCAAACATCAAACAACAAAAGACCTCTTCGGAGGCACAAGCCCTCTTCAGAGGCACAACTCTTCGGAGGATAAAGACCTCGAGCGGGCTTCGCCAGAAAAAGAGAGTTCTTTCTCGACATAAGGTTGCGGACTGATCGGTGATACACTCCCGTGAATCCATCCAACTGAGAGAAAGAAACTCCAAACTTTTAGGCAAAAGCCATACTCAGAGGCACACGTTTCACCAAGATTGAAATAAAACTTCCAAGTGTTGAAACGTGAAAAGCCCTCTTCGGAGGCCCATTTCACCACAGTTGAAATGCTAAAAGACCTCGAGCGGGCCTAACCAGAAAAAGAGAGTTCTTTCTCGACATAAAGTTGCGGACCGATCGGTGATACACTCCCGTGAATCCGTCCAACTGAGAGAAAGAAACTCCAAACTTCCAGGCACAAACCCTACTCAGAGGCACACATTTCATCGTGATCGGTGATACACTCCCGTGAGTCGAAATGTGAAAAGCCCTCTTCGGAGGCCCGCTTCCCAATGAACAGGGAAAACATAAATGCCTCTTCCCAGAGGCAGAAACAAAAAGACCTCTTCCCAGAGGCAGAAACAAAAAGACCTCTTCCCAGAGGCACAATCAAATAGAAAGACCTCTTCGGAGGCATACGTTTCACCAAGATTGAAATAAAACTTCCAAGTGTTGAAACGTGGAAAGCCCTCCTCGGAGGCACAACTCTTCGGAGGCACACGTTTCACCGAGATTGAAATAAAACTTCTAAGTGTTGAAACGTGAAAAAGCTCTCCTCAGAGGTATAACTGTTCAAAGAAGCATTTCATCAGAAATGCAAAGCAAAGATCAGAAAGCCCTCCACCGAGGCGCAATATAAAAAAGAAAAAAAGAAGAAGCCCTTTTCAAAGGCACACTTTAGCTTTCAAAGGAAGACTGGTTCATCTATTCTTGAAAATACTCTTCCTCAAAAAGAAGTTAAAGTGCCCTTCAGAGGCCGCTTTACCGCATAGGAGAATTCACTTGGTAAAAATGTGTGTATGCACAAAAGAAAAAGTGATATCTTCGAAGGTTGAAGCGTAGAAACTCATATGGAGCGAGCTATACTCTATTTTTAGCAGAATAATATTCCTCCAAATATGGAATAATTAATCTCCAGAAAATAAGAGTACAAGTCCCCTCAAGGTATAAAATATTGCAACGAGCTTATGGTATAGGGGCAATATGGTATAACTACATTGTTAAAAATTATGCTCGAACAACATACCACAAGCTCACTGCAATATCATATAAAGAAACTTGTACAAAAATGAATAGTAAATGCATTCTCAAATACAGACAGAAGTTTGTACAAACAAAAAGAATCATTTTATTCAATACTGTCAAAATTTTGTACAGGTACAAGTTTCAAAGTAAAAAGAGAAAGAAAAGCGGAGGCCGGTACCCGCACAATCTCCGGCCAGTACATGCAAAAAGCAAAAAGTAAAAAAAATCGAAGCAGGGCCCTTTACTTCTTCTTGCCACCACCCTTAGAGCCTTCACCTGACCTAATAGGCAGCTTTTCAGGATGGCTTGGGAGCGTCGGGGATGAAGGAGAGAGGGTTACTACCAGATCAACCTTCGCTTCCTCTTCAGAAACAAGAATGTCTTTCCTTTTCTTCTTGGAAGTGACACGCTTCCTCCTCCTCCTTGAAGAAGACTCGCTTCCCGGAGTAACAAGAGTAGACAATTTTATGTTATCAGAAGTGGTTCACTCCGGGGACTCATTGCCTTCTCCAAGCCCTTCTCCCCCGTGTTCCTGTGAAACATTAGGATCATCTAAGTCTCGGAGAGCCTCTATTTGCTCCTCTTGTGACCCGGGTAGAGAGGCGGATGGAGGAGTGACCTGGAGAAGCGGAGGAGGAATAATTGGAGGAGGGGGAGTCTGAACGATGCTCGACACTTTCTCTACAGAAGAAAAGAAGTTAAAGTCAGTAAAGAGAGGAGATAAAGGCTCGTTGAGGTTCAGGAAATAGTCAAGAAGCTCATCAAACTCATATGAAGCAAATGAGCAGTCTACTTGGGCAGGAATAACAGTAGAGTTACCTGGAGAAGTCGGCTTCCTGATATCAACCTCATAAGCCTGTGCTTCGACGCTCTCTTCGCCTTCATCACCACCCTGTGTGCTTGTGATCTCAGTTGTAACTTTAACCGGGGATGGAGAATGAGAACTGGAGCCGACAATGTCAATTTCGGCCGAAGGAGAAGGCTGAACTGGATCAGTTGAAGTAGTTTTTCCTAAACGTTCCCCTTCTATCATTTTGGCTCTTAATTTTGCAAGTTGTTCGTTTCCCTGACGAGAGCTGCGTGAGCTTCATCATCCAATTAATGCTCCTCAAGAGCTGATTCGACATAGCCAGCACCTTTAGCACCAAGCATATCAAGTGCGGCCTCCCACACCTCAGCCAGAGTAATTTCATATTTAGGACCTAGAAAGGCGAGACTACCGCGCCCCAAGACGCTATGCAGGTAGAAGTCAAATAATGTCGAGCTGATGCTGGTCTTCGTTGGCCTCATGAGATTCGTCAACTGCAATTTTACCGGCAACGGCCACATCACGCTCTCTTTCAGCTTTGGAGAGTTGAAGCTTTAGCATTTGAATCTCCGCCTCTTGGGAGCTGGTTTTCTTCCGAAGCTCTGCAATATCAGCAATATAGCCCTCATTAATTCCTTTTTGCACATCGAGCCTGTCTTCGGCGTCTCTTTGGCCGGCATGAGCATCTCTCACTTGTTTCTGAAGCACTTCTTCTTTTTGAGTGTAGGAAGTAGAAGAAGTGGCAATTTCTTCTTTGAGCTTCTCGACTTTCGCTTCAAGCTCTTCATTATAAGTAGTGATGCTCCTCATCTCGGTGTCATGCTTCTCAAGAACCTTCTACCATTCAGCTTTGTCATTTTCCATAGTAAGCATGGCCTCGAGATTCGCACGGTTTACCCTTTGAAGCTCATCAACAAGCTTTTGCCAGCCCGACATTCTTTCAATATCAAGTCTGACGGCATCGAGATTTCGCAGCATGGCAGGCTTGTCAATTGGAACTAAGTCGAGATCGAAGCGAACCCCCTTCAAGCACCATTGTGGAAACCGGCTTTGCAGAGTGGCTGGTCCTAGTCCAATTTGAAATTCAGGCTTGTTACCTATTGCTGAATGTCTGTCTTCCCGAGAGCAGGAGAGCCAGAAGGGATGTCGAGTGAAACGGGGGCAGTGGCCTTTCCAGGAGTTGTAGATGCATGCTTCTCACCGTACCAGGCACGCTTGCATGGGTCCTCAACTATATGGCTTTTTCCCCGATCATCATGCGACTTTCTTTTGTGAGAGTCGTCACCTCTTTGGGAAGAATCACGGTGCTCCTCCCTTTCTTTTCTCTCATAACGCTCTTCTTGAGCCCTCCTCTCCTGAGCCTTCCGAGCGACTCTCTCTTCGTCGGTTTCTCTGTGAACGAGAAGGTAGCGCAGCGCCTATAGTCATATCGACTATGCCTCCCGTAGCGCTGAAAGTCGTCATAGTAAGAGCCGCTGCGTCCCATCGGAGAATCTGAAATTTAAAAAAAAAGACAAGTCTTAAAAGTCTTCAGTGGAAAGAAGCGTAACTGTAGAATCTTCAAAGTACAAAGAATTAGGTGCATGAAAGTGCCGAAAGGTTCTAAGTGTGTGTGATGTGCAAACTACGCGCATCAAACTACGAACCACTCTTCGATTGCGGAGTAATCGTGGTTGTAGTAGTTAACGTCCACTCTTGGTTCAACGGAGCTTGTTGCAAAGAAGAAGTCGCTTCCACTACTGAAGAAGAAACCCTAGTAGTGACAGGGTCGTCTTTAAAGAGCTCCTGTGAGGTGACAAAGAGGTCGCTCAACCCTTCGAAATTGTCGTCCCCGCTCTGCTTGACAGGGCTTGTTTTCCTGACTTTTTCACCAGACTTCTGTGAATGTTGGGGAGATTCCTGAGGCTCTTCTTCCTCAATGACTGGGGCAAGTGCGAATTTGCCAGACAACCCCGCAACATCGACAATAGTAGAGCACTTCACCAGAGAAGCCTCAAAGGCAGGTTCTTTTGATATGGGTTCGTCAGTGGAAACTGAGGCATCTAATGCTTTAGGCTGGGAGTTTGGAACCTCATGGGGGTGTGTAGAGCTAGAAGCGTGTAAAAGTCCATACTGATGCAAAAATTCGTCCCTCAACAAAAACATTATACTTCTCTCTCTAGCAATCACGGCACTTAATCTTTCTAAAATTTGCTTATGGCTTGGATCTCTAGAAGGGAGAGGAAGTGCTGAAAAGAGCAAAGAATGAAATTAGCAATTGGTAGTTCGGATCTCGAAAAAGTTTGAAAATGGAGAAAATAGAAAAAGGTAATCTTACTTCCTACTCTCCAGATGGCATAAAACCCTGGGGGGCAGCGAGCAAAGAAAAACTGGTTCAATAATCCATGAACACTTTCGGTAAGATCAGAAATAAGCTTGCGGTTACTAGTACTTCTCACAATAATAAGGGAAGGATGGTCTTTACTATTTGCAAACGAGCATAAGTAGCGAATTTCTTAAAAACTTGGCAAGCGATCAAGAGTTCTCCTAAAAAAAACACACAACCCCATCAAGATGGCGTAGCCATTAGGATGAAGTTGGAACGAAGAGATTGTCAACCGAAGTAGAAGGGTTCGAAGGAAGTCGTTAAAGGGAGGAATCAACCCGCTTAGGCACATTTGACGCTTGACTGCGACAAAACCAGAGTTAGGACTGTCGGCAGTATCATTTGGCCCGGGAAGTAGGGCATCATTTTCAGCAAAGCCAAATTGAGTACGTAGCTGAATAAACGCTCTCGGAGTTAGGATAGTCGAAGTTCTCTCTGGAGGATTCTCTATGGGAACAGCTGTCTGAAAGGTCTCTCCCGCTTGAGCTACCACATCTTCTTCTTGGAGAGAAGTCATTCTACACAAACAACTGGATATTCAAACATGAAGGTGCATGATTCCTAAAATGTGTGAAGTATTGTGTAAAATCAACAAAGCAATAAGCGAATATAACTGGAATAAAAACTAGCAAGCATTTATCAGTTATAAAGTCCAGAGTTTGTTGTTTTAAATATGAAAGTGAAATATAGATGCAAACAAATCAGTTCAAGACAGTGATGCTTTGCATTGATATTTCACTTTAGTTGATTGGTTCACAGCATTTCATACAGTGTGTTTAAGTTGATTACTCTATGTCGACTAATCTGTCATTTAATGTGGGCAGTCAATGGCAGTATATTCGCCTTAGTTTTCTGTGATTGTTGTTTTCAGCAGGTTGTTAGCCTATAAGTTAATGTGATCTGTGAAATAAGGCAACAAAGTTAAAACAATGTAGGATTTAAACAATTCAGTCCAGCAGATCAAGCTGAGTATTCAAGTTGGAATTATGTTTTTAAGTTGAGCATCCAAGTGTTAACTCGGCTGCGACCCAAGGAATCTCTCGCGAGTTAAGATTAAGTCTCTGATTTCTTAAATCGGTGGTTCTTTAGGTCGTGAGGAGTGGTAAGGAGAAAGGTTCCGGTTCAAAAAGTGGTGCAAAATTCCCCAAGTGCTAGTTCGGCCGCGATTTAAGGATTAGGTCGGCAAATTTCCCCGAGTGCTAGTTCGGCCACGATCTAAGGTTTAGCTCGTATCAAATTAGGTCGGCCAAAAGATAGGTCGCCCAAAAAATCGCTGGGTCGAATTCAGGCCGATATCTCAATCCACTTGACCCGTTAGCCCGATAACCGCTCTATCCACGAAAAAACCCTCATTCCATCCATACTATTTCATGTTATCGGATCATCCATAAAACCAGTTCGAAACCACTACAAGTTCAGCACCTTGCAATCCTAACGCAAATCAAAATCAACAAGCTTGAAGCACTAAACCATCTTCATCGTCTCATCGGTCATTTAAAGCCAAACCGAACAACCTAAGCTTCATCAACTACATGTGTAATGAGATTCGCAATGAAGCAATGCGCAAGGAGGTGGGTTAGGTTTGAATGGAATTCGTGAATCAATGACAATAAAGGATCAAGAAAAGAGCAGGTTCACTTACGCAATGAGTAGCAAAGATTATCGGTGATTGATTGGAATGAAATCGCCTTTTGGAGCTTGGGAAAATTTTTAATGGCAGAATCAAGCAAGAGAGTAAGTAATGAAAAGGAAGAAGAAGATGTGTGACTTATACCTTGTAGTGGAGGGACCTGAAGCGGCACATACGGTCTAACTGTTAGGTCGCGTACGACCTACCGACCTAAAGGAGGACGGGTTAGAGGATATCGAAGCACACGACCTAACCATTAGGCGCATACTTCGAGGGGCAAATGTTAACTCCGCCCCGGCCATGACTCAGCGGCTTAAAAGTTACCGACCCAAAAGGTTGCTGACCTAGCATGGATGCCGATCTAACTGCCTAAGCCCTAACATGGATACCGACCTAACTGCCTAAAACAGGAATGCCGACCTAAGACCTACAGGATACGACCTAAGATAGCTACCGACCTAACATGGGTACCGGCCTAATGCCTTAAAGGTTACCGACTTAATGAATGCCGACTTAAGATTTAAGGGGATACTGACTCAAGACTTAGGTAGGTTACCGATCTAACATGGATGATGGCCTAAGATAGATGCCGATCTAACTATCCAAGGAGGTTGCCGCTTTAACTGCTCAGGACAGGGACAAGATCACAAACTATACTTGAGTCGCGGCCGACTTACGGCCTATGCTAAGTCGTACACAACCCAGGCAAAGGAAGGCAAGTCCGATAGAGCTACTTAGCACGCGGCCTCTTAACTCGTACACGGCTTAGGACTTGTGATATATTCAGAGTTCAGCAAGGATGCCTTTCCGAAGTCTCGACCTAGCAGTTAAGTCGCAACCGACCCACGACTTAGTTTGAGTCGTCCACGACCCAACTTAGGTCGGTTACGGTTTAGGACTTGGTAATGTTTTCTGCCTAGAACCCTCTATAAATACATTGCCATCTCCAACTTTCAAAGGACTTTTTTTGGCCGATCTCTTTAAGCGCCGATACTCTGCTGAATTCTCGACTCACTCGACACTTCAAATACGAAAGGCATCTCAACAAACTTCAAGAGCAAATCTAACGCAATCAACATGGATTCAAAGAATTCTTCTACATCGGAGTTCTAGTTGTTTGTCTCATCAGTATTGTAATTGAAGATTGTTGTAAAGTTGTAATTGATTCGGTAATAAAGAGGATTAAAGTGGACGTAGGCTTACCTGAAGCCGAACCACTATAAAAACTGTTGTCTTTTCTGCTTTCTCTGTGACTTTTCCACTTGTTTTTAGTTCCCGTGTTCACGGGTGGTGCTTTCACTCAATCTCTATATACACCGGGGTGTTAGCGTTCGATTTTAAGCGTTAACACGGTGACGAGATGGAAAATTTAGAAATCCTCTATTTGTTATGGGTATGGGATATTGTGGTTTTCGGAACTTATATATGAGATATGCAGTAAATTCGAAAACCATCAGTTTGGAAAGTCATTATTATGGAAATCCTATGTAAGTTTACATAGGTATGATATATACGAAATGTCAAATGAAGTACTATATGTATATGACAATATGTTTCCTAAACTGAGGATATCTTCCATTTAAAATTTGTGAAGGTGTTGGAACTCGGTATGAGTGTCCATTTGAAATTTGTAGCCACGTAGAATTCCCATAAGTTGGAGTATCCATTTGGATTAGAATCCCTTATGATGGATCATCGTGATGGGATCATGTGAATTGATGATGATGTATGCTAGCGTAATTTAAGGGGCGTGATGCCTACATTTACAAGCGATTCCACTGGGATAGTGGCACAACCGCCGTGTAAACTGCGATCTATAGGCCAAAGCGTAATTTGAGGGGCGAGATGCCTACGGTCACAAGCGATTCTACTGGGATAGTAGCGTAACCGCCGTGTGAACCGCGATCTATGGCAAAAACCATGGCGAAATTCAAGAGATGTGAAATCTACAGATTATAAGCGATTCTACTGGGATAGTAGCGTAACCGCTGGGTAAAGTGTGATCCATGGGGGAACGTTCTTTCCATATCCATTTTTAAATTTTTTTTAAGTATTTTCACTGGGAGTTGAAGCAAGTATATTTAGTACTTGGAGATTTTTAGTCCTGCGCCTGGCCAGCGTATGCCTAATGTCTGTAGGAACGATAATAGACTTGTTAAACTTCGAGTTAGTAAGTATTTTCAAAACTTTAGATAGCAAGTCAATAGCCTGAAATTAAAATTACATAATTCCAACCTAATGAACTAAGGAAGTAGATCTTTAAAATATCTTGAAAGCCCACAGCTTTAGAAAAGATATAATATGCAAATTTCTAACATGAAGAATTCCAAGTTTAATTCTGAGTTTTGTAAGTCGAGAATTTATGTAAAAGACTTTTGCGACTTGATTGTAGAAATCGATAAACAAAAGGAGATAATGAACAAAGCTAGTGAGGTAAAACAAATGGAATGTTAATTAATTGGATGTAAATAAATTGAAATGAAACAATAAATATAAGTGTTAATTCATTAAAAGCCAATGTCATTGGAAGTTGAATAATTGAATATAAATCAATTGAAAGTAAAAATGTGTTGAACCGAATTGAAAGTAAATTAAATAAATTTAGTTATGTTGAATATACATTGGTTTTTATTTGATTGTTAATTGATTGTATATAAATTCATTAAGTGTTAATGAAGTTGAATTGATAAATTTGAAGTTAAGTAATTGAATTCAAATTGAAAGTGAAGTAAATGAATTTAAATAGAATTTAATTTGATTCAAATTGGAAGTGAACTAATGTAAATATAAATTAGTGAATATAAACTAATTCGAAATGAATAAAGGAACGTTGATAAAACATCCAATGTTAATGAATCAAATATGATTAAATTAAAAAAACCATTTCAATGAATATTAATGAGAATAAGAATGAATATTTATTGGTTATGGATGTTAGTTGAATGCTAGTTGGATGATAGTTGGTTGATGGTTGAATATATTGCTTTTACTGCATTTGCTATGTTGGCATATATAGTTATTATGTTGCTATATGTTGTATATCGATACTTTGTCTATATACATGTTTCTCATCTGTTTGTTGAGTGGTTAGTAGGTGCGGATCGCGTTTGCTTCATATTTGGAGCTCGCTTTCGCGCTATATTAGCCGTATACGCTCGCTAATAAAATATAAGGTACATATCTCGGATTAAATATCGTACTATTACACTTTTTTCCCTACTGGATGCCTCATCACTTGATGAGATGTATATTTGTGATATATATACTGTCATTTTTTTTGTATCGAGCCGCGCAAAGGAGACTATGGTGAATTTTTTCGAAAATTTAAGGCGTTAGAAAATTTTCAAAAAAATTGGGAAAATTTGTGAAAACTATAATTTTGATTTGGAATCGAAAGTTAAACCATATAGTTGATGTTGAAGAGAATAACTAAGTATGATTTGAAAACTTAGCAAGGGATTGTAAAAAGTTTAACTGTGAATTTTGGAAAAGTTAAACACTTATGAGATTTGAAAAATCCAATTTGAATGATTTATTTTGGAAAGTTAAAGGATTCTGTAACTTTTTCTTACTTGGTAATTTCGAGGACGAAATTCTTTTAAGGAGGGAAGATTATAACGACTCAGAATTTCTGTCAATTTAAAATTGGAATATTTAATTAATTTTAAATATTAATAAGAGAAATTTATAAATCGAATAATTTTCTTTCGAATAATTAGATTTAATTGAATAATTAAATCAATAATTTAATAGTTAAAATTACAGAAATAATTGGAAATTGGGTTAAATATAATTAAAATTGATTTGTAAAATTTTATTTTATCATATTGAAGTTATAATGATGTTATAGAACTTTTGAAATCGAATTAAAAGTTTATTTGTGAAAATTGAATATTTTAATGTTTAATTATCGACTAAAAAATAGCCAATTTTCGAACAGTCTCAGAATTGGACGAAACTAGTTCCATTGGATCCGTAATAGTTTGTTATTATCGGATTTCAATTTCCGTAGCAATCGGAGTTTTCGTTTGGCTGTGGCAGCTCGAAACGCATCAAAATTGTTTTAATATTAATTTGGCGAGTTAAAATAGTCATTTTTCAAACAGTCTCGGATTTCGACCAAACTAATTTCATCGGATCCGTAATGTTATATTATTGTGTGATTTCAAATTTCGTGTCAATCGGATTTATCGTTTGTCCGGGGCAAGCCAAAACGACTAGAAATTAGTTTAAATCGATTTAATTTAAAATCGATCGTTTATTGCCGTAACTCGCACAAATGATCGAATTGGCTCCCGAAACATGTTCCATTGTGTTTGGAACGCGGGGTAAACCTTAGGAACGCCAACCGACACGCTTCATTTGGAGTTTGGAAAATTCGGGATGAATAGTGTTCGTTATATTTTCTATAAAAGCCCATTTACAATTCACTTTTGCAAAAATTCTAAAACCCTAGGGTTAAACTTCAGAGCCGCCGGCCTCATAAAATTCAATGGCCGAAAACGTTCCACTTCTTCTTTAATTCTTGATCAATCCATCAACAATTTCAAAAAGTTTTCAACTACAAAAACATTGAGGACGATGAGATCTTTAAGATGGACGATTGTGATTTAAAATGGAGCAATTGGAGGGCCAAAAGTGGCTCCGTTCGTCACATGTTTGGAGGCATTTTCTGGTCGATGGAGACGGCCGAGCGTGGTCGGTCTTCGGCCATTGGTTTAGTAAGTGTCGTGCTTTCGAATGGCACTATCTGATCGTGTTCTCGTCGTCGGTAGATGGCGCAATAAATTGAAGGTAGGGGCGGCCAATATGGGTTTCTCGCATTCGAACATGTCTTGGAGAGGAAGAAAGGTAGCATCGGCCTGATCTTTCTTGGATACAATCAATGGCTAGAAATAAAAGCAAGGTTACAAATATAAAAGAAATGAAATAAATTTTATATTGTAAATCGTGTAATGTTTAAAATAACATATCTTATTCATACGAGGTCAAAAACGCACGAAACTTTTTGCGTTGGAATCGTATTGACGAGCATTACACTATGGAACTAGATTGGAAGCAATTGGAGTCAGTGAAAATTTCAGGTAAAATTAAACGTCCGTTTAATTTTATTCGAAAAAAAAGATGGAAACGGAGTTAAAACCAAGGTGAGAACTTCTCACTCAATCGAATAGTTTCGATTTAAACTTTAAAATAGTTAGATTTAAAATTGTTGATTGTTTTTTTGAATGATGATTGTTATCTATTGAATGTTAAAATAGACATTATGTGTCATTAGTAAGCGGATGTTATTTATTAAAAACATATACCGCAAGTATTTCACAGTATAGTGAAATTGGTATTATTTATGTACTTGGATTTGATTTCCCGCATTATATAGCGGATGAGACCCTATTGCACCTTCTATTAAGCGGATAATATTTTATAAATCTCATATACCGCGATAATTCCATAATGGAATGGAATTGGTATTGTGCTAATGTTTGTGGATGTAGGGAAATAGGTTGGAGGGATCCAACTGGATTCCTCACCAGTATTTATTTGATTACAGATATTTTGATGTTTGTTGATTATCATATGACGATATATGATGTTTGTTGTCGTGATTGACTATTGGGTGCTGTTGCATCATTGGATCCATTTTGAAGTTTTAAAATAATGATTTTTGATTTTAAAAAGAATTTTAAAGTGATCTTTCAAAGAATACGTTTTATTAAACTTTTAAATTGATTCATTTGAAATAAATAAACGTTAAAATTTTAAAGTTATAAAAATTATGATTTTTGGTGAAATATAACCAAAGTGAGATTTTTGGAATAAATAGTTAAGCAATTTATAAAATGGTTTAAATAGGGATTTTTGAATTATTAAAAATGATGTATATAAAAGATTTATAAAACTGAAATTTTATAAATTAAAAATATTGGAATATAAAAACGAGTTTTTATAAGTGTTAAAAAAATGAAATAAAAATTGTATTTCATAAGTAAACGAAATTTATAGATTTATAAATTGTGAAGTTATAAAATGAATAGATCTCATAAAATGAAAGATTTATAAGTAATTAACTTATAAACCGAATTTTGGGCATTTAAATGGAATATTAATAGAAATTGTTAATAAAAGAGATTTATAAGTTGACGTTGTTATAAAATATAAATAAATCTTATAAGTAATAAGATTTATAATTTGTGAAGTTTTAAAAGAACGATTTGTAAATAAATGAATTATAAGTACTTAACTTATAATATGGACTTTTGGTATATATTTGAGATATATAAATTGAATCGGATTAATAAAGGAGATTTATAAATCGAAGTTTATAAATAGAAATGGAATTTATAGACATTGTTTATAAACTCGAAATCAATGGAATTGGATAAATTGAATATAGAAATTTATTAAAAGAAGTATATTCGTGATTTTGGATAGCGAACTATTCTTTATATAAAATGTGTAGAAATATTGAAATTTGGTTAGTGAAGTATATTCACGATTTTGGACAGTGAATATATTATTAAAGAACATATATATGTTTTTGGGAAAGTAATATTATGAAATGAAGTTAATCGTTTTAAAGTTGTTTAAAAATGTATTGACTATCGAAACCATAGATTTCAACATTCATTGTTGAAATAGACGTTTTCGAGAAATATAAGGAAATGGTAGACTATAACACTGTTGTTATAGTAAATGATTTCCGAAAGGAAATGTTTTGTATAGTATTGGGATTTATATATCTATTTTAATTTCGAATCCCTATACAAATGATTTTGGGTCGTCGTAACGATGTTTTACGTAACATTCGTTTTGGTCCAAACAAATGTGTTTAAGCGCACGTTTTCCTTAAAGAATGAAATATATACTTAATTTCGATTTAAGTATATTGAATATTTTCCAAGTGTTGAAAATAAACGGATTTGTGAAATACTTGTTATTAAATAAGTTTGAAAATGTTTTCCAATATGAAGTGAATGTTTTGCGATTTTATCTTTTAAAGATAAACTGAAAATGAATATTAAAAATCGATTTGGAAATCGTATATTCATAGATATTTTGGAATTGTAAATTCACTATGGAATTTATAAAAGAAAGGGAAATTTGTTTAAAAATAAACGTTGATTTTATTTTTTTAAGTGTGGCAATGAATTTACGGATTTGGAATGTAAATATAAAGTAAATCGGTAAGGATTTATTTAATTGGTTTAAATGAACCATTTTGAAATGAAAGTATTTCCGCGTAAGGAAATTGATTGAAATTTGTTTTCGAAAGTGGTAAAGGTGAAGGCCTTATGGTAGTCTCATTTTCTAAATAAAAAAAGCATTGCGAATCTATTTTAAAATTATCCTATTCTTTGTTTTAAAGATAAACTGTTTTTAAGTTCTCACATCAGTCCCATGACAGACTCAGAGTTTATTGTTTTCCTTCCTAAACTCTGGGTGCCCACCAATTTCCACACGGGCAGTTAAGAGTTAGGTTTATCAGGATATTCTTGAATTCAAGAGTTGCTAGAGGCAAGCTAGATGGCATGGTGTATTCACTAGTATATAGTATTTCTTTTCTGCTGTTGTTGTTGTACACTCTGATAATGTAATGTAATAACAGATATAATTCTTTGTTTAAAGATTATTCATTTATCTATTATATGTTGTTCCGCTGCGATATGTGAGATTCTGTCATTGTTTCTATTGTTTTCTTTTTCTTTCTCTCTTCTTCTATCTTCTACCTCTTCTTTAACCCTAACGGTACAGTTATTCGGCATTCGATTGCTCGGCAGTTGATACATTGGACGTATTGATGTCGGTTTTCGAGCGTCGAAAAGTCGCGATCATCACAAAAAACAAACTCTAGACTGTCCGTGTGGAAAATTGTGGGCACCCAGAGTTTAGGAAAGGAACAATAAACTCCGGGTCAGTCATGGGACTGGTATGAGCAAACGAAAATAGTTTATGTTTTAAAATAAACAAAAGAGTTTAAATTTAAAATCCGTCATGCTTTTAGAAAATGAATCTACCATAACGCCTCTCGCCACACACACAATGCAAATGCAGAACTGAAGGAGATTTCTCCTTATGATAGTCAAACATGCTTGATACGCGAAAAACATTTGATATTATTATTAGTGCATAGTGCAGAAAACATTTCAAAAGTATAATATTAATCTTAGCCAGCATGGGCATTTCGCACTTATGCCTACTATAGCTACCATGTTCAATAGCAGGTTACCGCCACATTCCATGGTCAGGCCAAGGAACTTCCCATTGCCACTTGGGTACGCCTCTGGAGGGACGCCCCGAGAACCTTCCCTCGGTTCTTTGCTAACACAAGGCCGGCTACCCCCTTCCCGGGGAATAAAATCTAAGATATGCCACCCTCGGTCCTTTGGGACCTTTAACCGAGGATCCTCAATACCAACAACATCACATAGTTATAAATATACTACAATGCCCACATGAGTAAATTCCGAGCTCCATACTATGATACTACCCATTTCCAAAAGGAATGGTCATACCCTAGGGGAGCTACACCTGAAACCTTGCTGCATCTTTCTTGTTACGACCATTACCGGTTTGTGAGGCTCGATGAGATCTCGTCCACAAAGCTACGCTTTACACGAAAGCCATGCTTTGATCACAAATGATCATCAACACACAGCAGCACTTAGCATGCCACACTACCAAATTGGGAGTATATCGTCGATAAACTTCAACTACATAACCTCTGAACTCGTACGTCTCAGAGAAGGATGTTAAGCTTAGAGAATAAATTCTCCACCACCAAGCAGAAAATGTATTTGAAATAAATCGGCTTTATATCTCAAGGTGTAGTGTCAGACACACGACCATACAAGTCTGTTCCAGACTCGAACAGAACCGAAAGAACTTCCGAAGAGGCCCTTGCAATCCGAGTATCCACAATCTCGATTGGACTTCCCATCACTTAGGGAATCTCTATATCGTAGCTACTCAGTGCAGAGACAAACGATAGGTCATCCTATCGCTCTTGCAAATACCCGGTCTTCACCACCGGTCTTCAAATGCTATCCATAACGACGTATCATTATTCAGAATGGGTTATACGACACAAAGGTCCTCTCCCGGCTAAACCGAATAATGAGAGTAAAGTTTAAAAACAAATGGATATGGATTTCAGTTAAGTTACAACTTAAAATTCAAAACTTTCTTTCAAATGGTTTAACCCAATTACCATTTCCAATCTTTGAACAAAAAGATTCATTTCACAAAGTTTATCCAATTTCACAAAGATCCATCCGTGGATTTCAAAACAATTTCCATTTTTATTGGATTAACTCACTTAATCTTTTAAATAAAAGATTTAACTCGTAGCTTTCAAAACACATTCCAAAGATTCATTCATAACTTGGAAACCATTTCATTTCAAATTTGAAATTCATATAATTGGAAATTCATTCCTTATATGAAAGCTCTTATCATTTGAAAACAAACAGTTTTCGTTTTGGAAAAATCCAAATTCAATTATACAAGTTCAAGTTTATCAAACTTGGGTTAAATTTAATTCCCAAAAACAATATTTTAAAAATGGTTTAAAAACCCATATAACTTGTATGACCTTTTACTTCATAAATTCTCAAAATAGAATTTAATCTCAAAACCTGAACTCAAATTTAAACTGAATTATTAAGTTTCAAAACTTTATTAAGTTATTCAGAATAACTTTTATTTTAGAAATCCTTCTCCAAGAGATTTTCATTTTAAAACGCGATCCATTCCAAAAATCATTTGAATTCAAAAATTCATATTTTAAATTTGTTTAAAAATCTGTGACTCAACCAATTTCCACGTGCAATCCATATTTGTGGGTGTATAGTGTAGTCCAAGGGGTTTTACACAATAGTGCGCAACATCAATCATAAGAATATCGATAAGCGGTATAACCCATAACGCTTATCTATATTCACAGATACATAGATAAGGTAAATTTATCAATCACAAAAATTCACTAATCTGATTCGATGTGGGTTTCGGATAACCAACTGGAATCCGACTCCCTGTCGCATCGAAATTCAGATGTCATTTACGGGTCAAAGGGTTTGCATATTCATATAACTATGTATTCATCATAGATATATCAACTCAGCATAAAGCATTTCAAAGCATCAAATCACATATCAAATATACCGATCCATCACAGAGTATTCCATAGAAATCAAACATCTATAACTAAGATGAATAATTTGGTGGCTTTAAATTTACCAACCACATAACTACTTTTATTAGTAATTAATTATCATTAACTACTATTGATTAAATCTTAATTATCTTTTTTAACTAATCATTTCTAAATTAGTTATCTAAATTAATTAATCCTTAATTAAATATTAGTTAGTTTCCTTAATTAATAAATCTTTAATTATTTATTAATTAAATCTTAATTCTAAATTAATTATTTTTAATTGATTAATCAATAGATTTATTATTCCTTAATTAATTATAAAAATTAATTACTCTTTAACTAATAATGGTTTCTTAATCACTTTCAGTTAATTAACCTTAATTAATTATTCTTGATTTAATTATCTTAATTAATTAACCACATCTCTTAGTTTTTCTTTAAAGTAATTAACTATTAATAACTGTAACAAATCTTTAATTATCCCTTAATCACCAAATCATTATTTAAATCAAATACTTGAAAACATTTAAATTTGAAAGCAACTAGAGGTTAAACGAGATAATTAGTCTAATACAAATTTTTATAAATCAAAAACCATTTTTAAACATTTGACTTTAAAACTTGAACCTTGTTTTATCAAATCTACCTTGGAAAACTTAGTGAAATTTCTTTTGATCTCAATCCTTTTAAAACATGAAGACTTTAAATCCTGGAAAACTCAAAGATAAAGAAAACCCGAGCCAATTCATGTTCTCCTCGGGTTTCCCCCGTGTCTTTTCCCTCTTTACTTCGAGTTTCGACCCAAACTTACCCGTATGCCTCAAAATCCTTCAATTTAATTTTTCTTAAGTACTTAATTCTGCGCACCCATAATCCACTCGAGCTAAACTCCAGGTTAACGCGTAGATTTCTCGAGACATGCTTTGAGTCGCACCATTCTTCCCCAACGCCTCAAATCATTGATACCATTGATGCATGTATACGTGCACCACCATGCTAAACCTTGACGAACTCACGATAACATCACCGATGAACCCCGGCTTCGATTTGAACAACTCAAAACCTAAACCAAGTTCAAAATCGAAAAAGAGTTGTCAGCCACGAATTGGAAACTACCCCAGTTAACCCAAATCCACTTTGCGTGGCCACCTCTGGCCACCGAAGGTCTTGCGGCCATCCCCACAGCTGCTCCAACATCCCATTCACCTCCTCTCGAAGTCCGGTCTCCTCCGATCCACGAGCGACCTCAAAAAAAACTCGAGAATGACACCGATTCCACTTTGCCTTAAAACCCTATTTCGATTCAAATCTCGAGCTAGAATAAATAAATAAAAAATTCTTGTATTTTTCTGTTGATCCCTCGACTTCGGGCTACCCCCTGCCTTAATCACGTCGATTATCATCTCGCCAATCACCGCAAATTCACAAAAAAAGTTTTATGTTCAACTCAAAATATCATGACAATCCCAAGCTTAAAAAATTTGATCTCATCTCTAGAATTTCTATTTTTAAGGGGAGTAAGATTATGAAATCAATTTTTAAGTTTTTGATCAACTAAGTTTTGAACCTTTTCCTATTTCACTGTGTTTTCAAAACTTCCTAGTAGATCCATTCTTCTTCAATGCTCAAAAATATTTTTAAAACTTAATTTTTGATGATATAATCATCTTCTGTTTATATTTTAAAGCCTGAAAAACATCAGACGAAAAGCTTTTGAATTTTATTTTGAAACAAGGTTGTAAAAAAAAGAAAACTGGAAGACAACAGAAGAATGTTTTCCTCCTTGTACAAAACCTATACACAGTCATTCACTTTTTTTTATATAAGGGCATGCAAACAAAATTCACCATCATCCAAACATATTTCATAGCATATATCAAAAATATAGATCCAAACATCAACGGATATAACAAAGTTAGGGAAATGTTTGCTCACCTGAGATTCCTAGAAAACAGGGACAATGTCTTTGTGCTTTGAACTTGATGCATTGATCTCTGCTTTGATTCATTTTCTTGCTTTAATTTGTTGAGTTGCTCTGATCATTGAAACTGAAGCTTACACTTATGCTTCACTTCCAGGTTTAAGCTTTTTGAATGAAGGTTTTGTTTTTGATTTCCTACTAAATTCTGAAATTTAATTTCCAGCTTGAAACTATTCTTTGATTTTCATTCTGGTTTTTTATTCTCAGCCCTTATTTCCAGTTTTGACATGCTTTGAGAAAACTGCTTTGATCTGGATCTTGTTTTCCAAAAATTTTCTTTTCTTTTTTCTTTATTTTCAGGTTTCAGGTTTTGATTTTCTAGTTTTCAATTGAAATTTGTTTCTTTGAATTGCTTTGTGATTTTCAGATTTTTACTCCTTTGTTTTGTTCAGGGCTGAAAGGTATTGAGAAACTTGATTTTTTTCTTTTGTATGTTATTTACATTTGAATTTAAAAGGAAACAATTAAAAATGCCACTTGTATCATATCCTTTACACTTGTACAATTACTAGACAAAATGTTTATAATTGTAAATTGTTATTGTAAATTGCTTACACATGTAAAAACTCTTGTATATTTATGTTTTTACCCTTGTCTTGAATTTATTTTATAAGTTTTGTTTTGGTCCTTCAGTTAAATTAATTATGTTTTATGCCTTACTTCATTTTTTAATGTACAAATCATTTTTTTTCATGTTTTCTTCTTTAATATGGTTGACAAATTATATTCTATAAAATGATAAGTGATTTAAACCTCAGTCTGTTAAATTTACAAATTTTGGTTTAATCCTTTATTCCAGTTGAACTATTATGTTTTAAATACATTCATAAACCTTAATTCAAATGTGTGTGTGTGTGTGTGTGTGTATTTCTTTTTCAAAAGAAAGAACATTAAACCTTTCATATTTATTTTTTATATCTTATACTTTTTAAATTTTCCAAATAAGAAATTAAATTTCAATTCTTGTATCCCAATCTCACAATTCAATTTAAAATAATTTTATATAAAAATATCTGATTAAATTTGGAAAAATTCATAGTTATTCGAAATTTGATTCCAAAAATTAAAATAAATCGTCAAATTAAACTCGTTCCAAATTCGAGAATATTATAGATTCCCCCCTTATAAAATTTCGTCCCCGAAATTTGCCAAGGAGACAACTAAGAACAGATAAATGAAAGATAGAGAAATATCTTTCCAAATCAAACTAGATATCAATTCTGCATTTGGCTTACCAAATCAGAATATCAACAATAGATATGAGAACAACTCAATCAACAATGAAATAATTAGGTTATTCTATCTACGAAATATACAGGGATATTGGTTAGCTCAAAGGGATAACTAACCATTCGTAAATTCTATCGAATCCCAATGAAACAGACAAAAATAGATTCGATTACGATTTCACATTAAAGATTCAACTTGTTTACGAATTGTTGAGAAATAAACTGTGGTTAGTTCTCATGTCGAACAAACTTGAACATTTAATCGTAAACGAGAAGGTTACCATATAAAATTTAATTTCCTTTATCGGCCCTTGAGGTTAAAGAATCACCGTTGACTACATATGTGACGACGCGACTTTTCGGCGCTCGAAAACAGACATCAATACGTCCACTGTATCAGCTGCCGAGCAATCGAATGCCGAAAGACCGTACCGTTATGGTTAAAGAAGAAGAAAAAGATAGAAGATGAGAAAAAAAAAGATAGAACATCACAAAAAGAAACAACAGAACAATATCAGAATCTCACAATCGCAGCGGAACAACATATAATAGATAAATGAATAATCTTTAAACAAAGAACTATACAGTTATTACATTACATCATCAGAGTGTACAACAACAAACAACAAAAAACAGCGAAAAATATACTATCTACTAGTGAATACGCCATGCCATCCAACTTGCCTCCTGCAACTCCTGAATTCAAGAATATCCTGATAAACCTGACTCTTGACTGTCCGTGTGTAAACTGGTGGGCACCCAGAGCTTAGGGAGAAAACAATAAACTCCGAGTCAGTCATGTGACTGGTGTGAGAACTAAAGCAGTTTATTTTTAGACAAAGTACATGATAATTTTAAAATAGATTCGCAATGTTTTTTAGAAAATGAGACTACCATAAGGCCTCCCACACACACACACAATGCAAACGCAGAATCTGAGGAGATTTCTCCTTATGATAGTCAAAGAGGCTTGATACGCATTAAAAAGAAACGTTTGATATTATTATTAGTGCATAGTGTAGAAAACATTTCGAAAGTAAAGATATAAATCTTAGCCGGCGTAGGCATTCCGCACTTATGCTTACTATAGCTACCATCAAAATAGTGGTGACCACCATAAGTGAATGATAGGTTTTACAACTAAAACCGTACAAGATCGTACTGTTTCTTTGGATTTTCCAACAAATGGTCAGGCCAAGGAACTTCCCGTTGCCATATGGGTACGCCTCTGGAAAGATGACCCGAGAACCTAACCGGATCTCTGCCAACACAAGGTCGGGTTACCCTTCAAACTGGGTAACTACTGACACGAATATGTCATTCCCCGATCATAACCGATCTACATCCGAGGATCCTTGATTCCAACAACCACAAAGTAATAAATTTGCAGCAACAACATAGGTTAAGTATCTGGGCTACATACCATGATATCACATCTATCCAGAAGGAATGACATACAGTAAAGGGGCGCTACCCCCTAATAACCTTGCTGCATCCTTCCTGTTTTGACCATTTCCGAGGTGTGAGGTCCGACGAAGTCTCGTCCACAAAGCCACGCTTTATACAAAAGCTGTGCTTTGATTCAACAAATGCTCAACAACACTTAGCATATCACACTACCAAATTGGGAGTATATCACTAATAACCTTCATCTATATAACCTCTGAGCTCATACGTCTCAGAGAATGGTGTTAAGCTAAAAGAATAAATTCTCCGCCACCAATAGAAATATATTTGAAAGAAATCATCTTTATATCTCAATTTGTAATGTCAGACATACAATCCATACAAATCTATTCCGGGCTCTAACAGAACCGAAGGCACTTCCAAAGAAGTCCTTGCAATCCGGATATTCCCTAATCACGTCCGGACTTCCCGTCACTAAGGTTGATAAATCCTCAATATCGGAGATCAGCCGATGCAGAGTCATTCGATGGTAATCCTTCTTTTTTCAAAAATATCCGGTCTTCAACACCGGTCATCAAATGCAATCCATAACGACGTATCACATATTCGGAATGGGTTAAACAACCCCAAGGTCCTTTCCCAGCTAACCTAAATAATGAGCTCTTATTTTGAAAATAAGTGTGGCATTCAAATTCAAGAAAATCATAACAAATACCTATTTAAAGGTAAATATTGATAGTCGGTTATTTAACTATCAATAGGCGTGCACCACATCACCAGATTCCAAATAATTTCCCAAATTATTTATTTTCCAAAATATCTTTACTAGATATATAATTTCCACACTTTAACCATTTGAAAACAAATTTCAAATCAATTTCCTTAAACGGAAACACTTCCAAATATTTATCCATTTTAAATTTAAAATGGTTCATTTAAATCAATCAAATAAATCCTTACCGATTTATTTTAAACTTACGTTTCAAATCCGTAAATTTATTTCCACGCTTCAAAAATAAATCATCGTTTATTTTGAAACAAATTCCCCTTTCTTTTATAAATTCCATAGTGAATTTACAATTCCAAAATATCTATGAATATACGATTTCCTAATCGATTTCTAATATCCATTTTCAATTTACCTTTAAAAGATGTAATCTCAAACATTTCACTTCACATTGGAAAACATTTCCATACTTATTTATTAATAAGTAATTCACAAATCCATTTATTTTCAACACTTGGAAAATCATCAATATACTTAAATCGAAATTAAGTATATATTTCATTCTTTAAAGAAAACGTTCTATTAACACATTTATTTGAGTCAAAACGAATGTTGCATAAAACATCGTTACGACGCCCCAAAATCACTAGTATAGGGATTCAAAATTAAGATAGATATATAAATCCCAGTACTATATAAAACATTTCCTTCCGGAAATCATTTACTATAACAAGACTGTTATAGTCCGCCATTTCCTTCTATTTCTCGAAAACATCTATTTCAACAATAAATGTTGAAATCTATGGTTTCGACACTTAATACATTTTAAAACAACTTCAAATCGTTTTTATTCCATTTAAAATATCACTTCCCCAAAACACTTTAATATATTATTCACCGTTCAAAATCGTGAATAAAAATCATTAACCAAATTCAACACTTTTACATATTCAATTCAAAAATTATCCACTATCCAAAATCGTGGATAAAATACCCAACCAAACTCTTATTTTTACAACATTTAACTTAAAGGATAATTCGCTGCCCAAAATCACGAATATATCTCCTTTAATAACTTTTATGTTTGATTTATCAAATTCAATTGATTTCGAATTTACAAACAATGTTTATAAATCCCATTTCTATTTATAAAACTTCGATTTATAATCTCCTATATTATCCAATTCAATTTATATAACTCAATTATATTCCAGAAGTCCATATTATAAGTTAAGAACTTACAATCCATTTTTTCACAAAATCGTTCTTTTAAAACTTCACAATTTATAAATCTTATTACTTATAATATTTTATTTATAACCTTATTTTCAACATTAACCGAACTCCTTTTAGAATTCCATTATTTCGATTTATAAAATATATATTTTATAAATCTCATCTATAAACCATTTATCTTTATTCAAAAATCTCAATTAAAATGTCAAATCTGATTTATAAGTTAATTACTCATAAATCTTTTATTTTACAACATCTATTCATTTTATAACTTTACAATTTATAAGTCTATAAATTTCATTCACTTATAAAATCCATTTTTTTTTCATTTTAACACTTATAAAATCTCGTTTTATAATTCTAGTTTTCTTAATTTATAAAATATCAATTTGATAAATCTTTTATATAGATCGTTTATTATAATTAAAAAATGCCAATTTAAACCATTTTATAAATTAATCAACTATTTATTTCAAAAATCACATTTCGGTTATATTTCACAAAAATCATATTTTTTATAATATTAAATTTTATAACGTTTATTTATTTAAAATGAATCAATTCCCAAAATTTTAATAAAACGTATACTTTCAAAAATTATTTTAAAACCCCTTTTAAATTCGAAAATCATCACTTTAAAATCTTTTTAAAATTCCAAAATCGGCCCAATGATGCAACACACCAAATAGTCAATCACGACAACAAAGACATCATATATCATTATATGATAATCAACAAATATCTCAATACCTGTGATCAAATAAATACTAGTGAGGAATTCAGTTGGATACCTCCAACCTGTTTCCCTGCATCCAAAGACATTAGCACAATACCAATTCCGTTCCTGTACGGAATATCGCGGTATATGGGGATTCATAAAATATTATCCGCTATTATGCGGCGCAATAGGGTCTCATCCGCTATACAATGCGGGAAATCAACTCCAAGTACATAAATAATACCAATTTCACTTTGTAGTGAAATTATCGCGGTATATGTTTTTAGTAAATAACCTCCGCTTAATAAGGGCGTATAATGTCTATTTCAATCAATAACAGATAATAATTCATCATCCAGGCATTTAAAATTTAAATCGAAACAATTCGATTGAGTGAGAAGTTCTCACCTTGCTTTCAACGACAGTTTCAGCGTTTTATTTCGAATAAAATTAAATGTTCTTTTAATTTTACCCGAAATTTTCACTAGCTCCAAACGGCTCCAATCCAGTTCCTTTGCATACTGTTCGTCAATACGAACCCGTCGTAATTTGTTTCGTCTAAAACGGACCTCGTATGAAAGAGTTATAACATTTTTAATATCGCACGAATTTATAAAATAATAATTTCAATTTCTTATTTCATTTTAAAACCTACATCTATCCTGGGCCATTCGTTTTGAAGAAGTAAATCAAGGCCGCTCCTTTGCTTCATCTTCCCCAGGTCATTTTCGTGCAAACCGAACCCATAGGCCCTCCAAACCCTAAATGGCGCATCCAAATCCATCACTTTGGCGACGATCAGCTACTGCAAAACGAAAAGCCATTGCCCACTCTATCTATGGCCTGAGTAGCACGAAGCTCGGTCGAGCTTGCACTTCGAAAATTGTAACGTCCCACCTTTTCGCACGATTTAAACAGACACACGTGCCGATTCAAACCATACGGGAGGGCGGATTGTTATGGGGTAAATAAGAAAACAGAGAAGAAATAAAACAAAATAGAATCTCACAGCCGAAGGATAAAATATAATAATAAAATATACAGTTTATAAAACTGTTTACAAAACATTCGATTCTTCTTTATACATTTAAATATCAGAGTTTACATACCAATAATATCAATGCAGCTGAATACGGTGTAGTGGAATATAAAATAGTAGATAATAATACTACAATCTTCGTCTTCATCCTCCAGAGCTAAAACTTCAAATCCTGAAACGCTCGGACTGACCCGAGCGAATTTGAAAAGACAAAAACACTCGAGTCAGAACTAAAAGATCTTATGTAAGTTAAATTAACAGAAATAAATATGAGTGCAGTAACTCAAGAGATGCTCGGGATTTACATCTCCTAAGGATCCGTTAAACTATTTACTATGTAGTATACTGCGCTATTATAATAGTGTCTAATTGTAAAATAAACTTACTTTTAAATAGCGTTAAGGGGTTACCCATATAGCCCTTAACACAGAATATATTCCCATAGTCTATACAGTACCGTAATCTCCCCCATACTGGGCGTCGTCAGAGGTCACTCCATAGGTATAGTACAAACCAAAATCGTATAAGGCGCGCTAGGGTAGGTGACACGGCACAACTAGGTAATGCCAGGGTAGATATACCAATTACGCTTCCGGGCCGATGGTAACGCGTAGCCGCAGCTACCGCCCACCTCGAACAAACTCCCCAAAATCAAAGTAAAGTGGCCACTGAATCAATCCAAAGTCAAAGTATAATATCGAAGAGGAGTGTCCGATCAGAGGAATGACCTCATTAACCCGTCGATCGCTCCTGTTTTAGCCTCCTTATGCCAACTCACGGGAGTTGGGTCCACGTATTTACCTTACAGGAAACGTCGCCGCCATCCTACTTCATTCTGGAATCTCCACCGCGTACACGGTTAGTCAAAGTGGTTTTCGGTATCGACAGAGAGTATGTCCATATCCGATCCCGGTCTCTTTGCCAACCAATCGTTATTATAACACCGCGGTCATTAAAAAAATAGTTTATACTTTAAAACCAGGATAAAATTTCCCATTTCAAAACTAGGAATTACGATATCATTTTAAAAACCCAAAACAATATGATATCATTTTTGCCCAAATATAATTCTTTTCCAAAAATCATACTGCTTTAAAATTTATAACATCTAGAAACCAAATATTTGAATTATACTTTCAAATCATAATATTTGAAATTCAAAATTTTAAGACCATAACTTCTAAAACTTGAATGGTTTGGATATTCAACGGCATATAGAATAGATGGTTTAACTTTAAGGTTACTTTGTAAAGAAAAATAATTTCCATGGCTTTACAATATATTTCTTTATTTAAAGTCTAAACCGTAAATCTTATATCACTTTCAAGTTACCAAACCACTTCAATTTCTATATATATATATATATATATATATATATATATATATATATATATATATCCATTTGGAGTATTAATATTCCAAAACTAGAGTTGGAATTTATTCTTTCAACCAATTAGATGTTCTATTATTTAGTCTTGAATATTCGTATAAAAATCCATAAATAAAACTCCAATTCCTAGCAATTAAATATTTTCTTCAATTTAATTATGCTAGAATATTCATTTTAAATTTATCTTGGAAAAATCCAGTTATAAATATCATACCTTAAAAATTTCCAAATTTAAACACATAATATAAATTTCAAATTCCATTTTCTAAATTTCCATTTTTAATCAACAGATTTATACACATCTTAAATTCAAAAAAATTTAACTTCATATGTGTATATATATAGAAGAGTAATATTTATAAAATATCAAAATTTAAATTTTTTTATAAACCGTATCACATCCAAACCATAGAAATCACTTTTAAAATAATTTATATATAGACCACGGTGCCTGTATAAAAATTTCTATCCTATGGTCAAGTGATACGGATATTTACCATTTCAATCCGCAATTTAAAAATAAAATTTGCGGTTGTATATCATTTCAAACCACAATCCCGAATGAAACGAAAAATGCATGATAACTTGCAGTTTAATGGTATACAATAAAACATCCATCCATCAAAATCATCCATCATCCAAATCACAATCATCATCCAATAATAAATCAATATCAATATATATCTGATAATATATAACAGGTAATAACTGGCAGTTATATTCAAAATAAAATTTAACAACGATTAAACTAACAGTTTATATTCAGTAATAAATTTTATAACTGTTTACTAGCATTTTATATGCAAATAAATTAATTCTAACTATCAACTAATATGCAATAAATAAAATAAATTAACAGTTAAATTAAATAACACGATTTAACAGATATGATGAATAAACATGCTAAACAGTCATAAATAAATTTCTACTCATATCTAAAATAAATTTAACAAACATAAAACTTTTAGAAGTTGTGAGTGGGTTAAAACACTCACCTTTTGAATTTAAATCGAATTTAAATCCGATTTAAACCCAAAAATTCGACGGTCTCCAAATCTGTCCAAACCAGCGTTACCAGATCTGGAATTTAATTGCGATCCTAACAAAAAAAATTTCGCGTGAAACGGATAACGTATGAGAAAGTTATGTCGAAATTTGTGATTGAAAACAAAATTAAAAATAGAAACAAAAGTGACCAGATTTACACACTCTCTCTTGCCACGTCAGCAAACACACGCACGTTCTTCTCCCTCTCTCTCACCGTGCATACAGCAAACGCACTAGGTAGAACCCATTCGACCTCCCCTTTGACCGCCGCCCACGTCGCCACCTGACCCCCGTTCGTCAAGCCGAAACCACCAAACTCCACGCCTTATCAACCTTTACACGTGGCCGCGTTCCTTCCCTCCCCAGTGCACGCCGTCGCCACCGGTTTCCAAACCCTAAACAATGATTTTCGGCCACCACACCTCGCAATAAGTCAAGCGACTACCCCCAAACGACTCCCCAAGCCGAGCTCTCCAATACCCATAATTCAATTTCTTCGATTGAAGCCTAAATCGAAAAGCCCCAAATCGACCATATGGGTTTCGAAATTTTAGGGTTTGACTGCGATTTCTGACAAATCCATTCACCTTTTTGAAAAACGAACAACAGACGCAGATTCGTACCGATGAAAACTATGACATATATATTTTTCGAATTTTTCTGGAGAGTTTGAATTTTCACTTTTGATTTTGAACTGTAGATAGATCTAGGTTTTGCAACCATTTAGGAAGAGAAAGAGATGAAGAAAATGAACGTATAGACAAATGATGGAAGATGGAGGCTAGGGTTTATAATCGTCTATTTATAAGTAGGGTTGGATTGGAGTAGATAGACCAGACAGATGAACGTACGGAACAAACTATGGCCCAAAAAGCCCGTTCTAACCCCGGAACGAAATATGTTAAACACATATATCCAGATAGGTATTTTAAAATATTCTGAACACGATGGAAAAAGATTCACGTCCAAATTCGATCGTATGAAGAAGTTATGCTGAAAATAAAATTTCCAAATTGATTTCAAATTGACTTTTAATTAAATTGATTTCAAGGCGTTTCGCGTCCGTACGATCAAACGACATGTTCGATCGATACGAAACTTGAAACCCTACAATAATTCACCGATACGGATCCGATGAAACTGGTTTTGTCGAAATCCGAGTCCGTGGCCAAAATGGCTATTTTTATATTCATTAAATAAATTAAAATAAATTGTAAAAATCCAATTTTATATCTAATTTCTAAAATTGGCCAAATTTTATCGCTTATATATTGCTTAATCAATTTAAATAATTTAACAAGTTTAGATGTGAATTAAAAGTCGATAAGTCTATAAATTTCAGTGTTAATTTCTCCACTTCCTCATATTTGGAAATTATAAATCAAATTCTCAAAACCCATTTATATTTCAATAACGTAATATTTTACTGTTAAATTCCATTTTATTCTGAAATAAATACCATTGTTGAACTTTGATACTTTAACTAAAATATAAATCCTGCTTTCTATAGTCTATATATCAACAAATGGTCCAATTATAAATAGAATTAGCATTAACTTCATCTTATAGAATTAACTACTTCAATTACAAAACAAATCTACGCTAACTATACGATTTAAGTCAATTAATTGTAATTGAGTCTACATTAAAAGTTATAAATTATAAATTGGAACCTCAATAAATTCGTTTATTGATTTAAAATCTTTCTATTAAGTAAATAGACATTTTATGGGTATAAATAACATTGAATTATAATACATTTTATTAGTGCACGCTTTATTTCTTATAAATTCCCCTTTTTTAACTAGAACACATTAACACACCAAAACTAATAATTTAAATTTATTTCAATCAATTTCCATTCTTAACTTAATATACCCAATAAATGGTTAACCTAAATAATTGTTACCCTTTTACATTCAAATTTACTTACAACCATCATTAACAACAATGTTGCCATAGATTTAGATTCAATTAAATAAACTAAATGAATGGGTAAAACTTTGTAATTATCCCAAATGCCAAATATATATGCATTAATTACTATAAATTATTATGAATTCATTTATTAATTTATTAATTGCCTTTGTCTTCTTATACCCTATTTACTACCAAACTTTCTATTTAGTTATAGTTTTATCAATATATACATACCTAGCAAAATCAAGTTCTTTTCTTACCTGTTATTTCAATTAAATCGGGTATGCATAAATAAATTGTTAATTAACCTATTCCTACAAAATTATTTACATACATTCAGTTCCAAATTTTATAGAATTAAATTCTAATTACTTACCACTTAATCCATCAATTACATTCTATTCAAACATGCATTTAAATCTTTTTTATCTAAATAAATTTATTCAATGTTGACATCCACTAAATAAAATTTACTTTCGTTTATATAGTTGCAACTCAATTCAGTTATTAGTTCATTAATACTATTTCCGCTTTATATCTTCCAGTATTAATCAACAAATTATAACTTATAACCACAAACGCCAATTTACGTTATTTCAATCTATTGCCATATAAACATTTAAATTATTAACCTTTAATTTGTTACTATATCTAATTCCTACATTTACTCAAATAAATCTTAAGATTTTTTTATTTCATTCCAAATTAGATTAGAAATCATACAAAATTAACTCATTTAATATCATCGAATTTAACGGGTCGTTACACTCTCCCCCACTCAAAACATTTTGTCCCCGAAAAGGAAAAAGAAGGGAGAAGGAAGAATTAAAAAAATAGTACATCTTATTTGAAATATTAACCTATAAACAATAATTCACTAAATTAATTTCCTTAAATAAAATATACCCATTTTATAATCATTATATCCTTTTATACTTAAATAATTAAAGTTGGAAAACATTTTCAACATAATTCTTTGTCCAAAATTTACAGAAATTTTGGCAGAGTCTCCTTTGTACGGAGAGACTCTGGAGAAAATATAATATCAAAAATATAACAAATATATTACATATATTATCCAAAATATTATATCCCACCACGGGAAATTTATATAAAATAGCGTTATAGATCGTAATCCGAAACATACCTATTTGTCGGCAATTTACGCTTATTATTATGGAACCAAAAGCGGTAGCATTTGCTTCCATAACCTGCATTTCACTTATAAAAATCCAAAGGTTTAACAATTTATATAAAGTGAAGTATTTAAGTGGTTTCAATCACTAATATCCAATCAGTACAACAATCATTAGTTTCAACAAACAGCATACACAACAAAACAAAACAAAACAACCATTCAGTGAAACAAGCAAATAGTTTTTCGGGTTCAAAACTTGAAATGGTACGGAATGAAAAATAACTATCAAGTGCATCATTTACTCAACAGTCTTAGATGGAACAAAATGGATTATTTATTCATCCAACAACTTCAAATTTCCTTACCAGACCAACCATAAATCAAACAATAACAATTCAATCAACAAGTCAATTAACTCATTATAAATTCACTACATACTTTAGTTGTTTGATTTCCTTTCTTTTATTCAAACCACATAAATTTTCCTTTTATAATTTACACTTATTTCTAACGAACTTTATATTTTATTTTCTCATTCAGTGGTTGTTTCTTTATTTCTACTTATTACTTACCATTATTCATTTTTATTTTATTTAGGTTATGTAAGTTTCTTTTATTTGTATTACATTTAATGCACTTCTAAAATTCAATCATTTATTAAATGCTTACATTCTATTATATTTAATTATAGTAATCATTTTGAATTTCACTCAAATTCTTAACCTTATAACATTCATTCTTATAAGTAAAAGATTTTATTTATTTATTACCTAAGGTTTACAGTCATTTATTTATATTACCTACTTTCCATTTTATTCAACTGGTAGCATTTAAATCATACTAAATTTTATAACCATACACATCAATCCTTATTTATTAAAGAGTTTCGTTTTATTTACTTAAGTTTAAAATCACCTATTAATAATATTTACCTTTAATTTTTAGAAATCTTTCAATTATAACCTAAGTTTTATACCATTAATTCTTATTTATAATAGCAATTCATTGAATACTTCATTATTTCCAAAATTTCTACTTGTATAATATTCTATTCCAATCTCTTATTTAACATTCCAACTTTTCATATTTGGTAAGTTATATATGTTAAAGAAAATGCAAAAGAACTTATACAAGTTTTATCTCATCTTTTAATTAAATTTAATGTTCAACAATATTACTTTTGTCTCATATGTTAAAAGTTTCAAATTTCCCTTTATAACTTTGCATTAATTTCTTGCCTAAATTAGAGATTTAAATTATTAATTACTTACCTTATATTCCACTAAAATAATTTAAACAATTAATTAATGGAAATTTAAGAATTAAATATCGAGTCAAATTTCAAATTATCTTAAAAATAATAGATAAATAATTTCTTACAACTTTTATGTCTCAATTATATTTAAACAACTAAAATTTAGATAATTTCAAAATAAATCTGCAGTAGAATTTACTACAGTGGCCTTTCCCCTTCGAAACTCGAAAATGAAAGTCGATGATGCGGCCGCCATCACCGAAATTATTTTCCAGCGATAGAGAGGAAAGTACAAAACTTATTTTTTCCAAAATCTTCTTTAAACAATTCTTCCGAATTTAAATGAAATATTTATATCAGAAAATATATATACAATATTATTACACTTCAAAAATCCTTTGAAAGCAAATTTTCGAAATCCCGGACTTAAGTTCTAAAATTTCCAAATTTCATTGATTTTAATTTCAATCTTATTTTTCCTATTTTTTTATAAATTTTATTCCTAACAACCAACCTATTGCAACCAAATATATATCCTTTGGAAAAATTTATTTTATATATATAGAAAATATAATAGGCAAAATTATTTCATTCACCTATATTAAAACAAATATTATGTCGGTCTGTCCTATTAAGTGTTTAGAAATCCCTATTAATGTCATAGCATCCCATGCATCAACCAGAATTTATAAATACGAAACCGAACAGATTACCATAATATTAAAATCTTTTTATAACACTAACAAATACGCTCTCTCATATATACACTCAACGACTCCCATAGGGTATTACTACCCTATTAACAAAGAGTCAAACCCCACAAAGCTAAGGTTTATCGCTAAACCAAAGCTCTGATACCAACTGTAACATCCCACCTTTTCGCACGATTTAAACAGACACACGTGCCGATTCAAACCATACGGGAGGGCGGATTGTTATGGGGTAAATAAGAAAACAGAGAAGAAATAAAACAAAATAGAATCTCACAGCGGAAGGATAAAATATAATAATAAAATATACAGTTTATAAAACTGTTTACAAAACATTCGATTCTTCTTTATACATTTAAATATCAGAGTTTACGTACCAATAATATCAATGCAGCGGAATACGGTGTAGTGGAATATAAAATAGTAGATAATAATACTACAATCTTCGTCTTCGTCCTCCAAAGCTAAAACTTCAAATCCTAAAATGCTCGGACTGACCCGAGCGAATTTGAAAAGACAAAAACACTCGAGTCAGAACTAAAAGATCTTATGTAAGTTAAATTAACAGAAATAAATATGAGTGCAGTAACTCAAGAGATGCTCGGGATTTACATCTCCTAAGGATCCGTTAAACTATTTACTATGTAGTATACTGCGCTATTATAATAGTGTCTAATTGTAAAATAAACTTACTTTTAAATAGCGTTAAGAGGTTACCCATATAGCCCTTAACACAGAATATATTCCCACAGTCTATACAGTACCGTAATCACCCCCGTACTGGGCGTCGTCAGAGGGCACTCCATAGGTATGGTACAAAACCAAAATCGTATAAGGCGTGCTAGGGTAGGTGACACGGCACAACTAGGCAATGCCAGGGTAGATATACCAATTACGCTTCCAGGCCGATGGTAACGCGTAGCCGCAGCTACCGCCGACCTCGAACAAACTCCCCAAAATCAAAGTAAAAGTGGCCACGGAATCAATCCAAAGACAAAGTATAATATCGAAGAGGAGTGTCCGATCAGAGGAATGACCTCATTAACCCATCGATCGCTCATGTTTTAGCCACCTTATGCCAACTCACGGGAGTTGGGTCCACGTATTTACCTTACAGGAAACATCGCCACCATCCTACTTCATTCTGGAATCTCCACCGCGTACACGGTTAGTCAAAGTGGTTTTCGGTATCGACAGAGAGTATGTCCATATCTGATCCTGGTCTTTTTGCCAACCAATCGTTATTATAACACCGCGGTCATTAAAAAATAGTTTATATTTTAAAACCAGGATAAAATTTCCCATTTCAAAACTAGGAATTACGATATCATTTTAAAAACCCAAAACAATATGATATCATTTTAGCCCAAATATAATTCTTTTCCAAAAATCATACTGCTTTAAAAATTATAACATCTGGAAACCAAATATTTGAATTATAATTTCAAATCATAATATTCGAAATTCAAAATTTTAAGACCATAACTTCCAAAACTTGAATGGTTTGGATATTCAACGGCATATAGAATAGATGGTTTAACTTTAAGGTTACTTTGTAAAGAAAAATAATTTCCATGGCTTTACAATATATTTCTTTATTTAAAGTCTAAGCCGTAAATTTTATATCACTTTCAAGTTACCAAACCACTTCAATTTCTATATATATATCCATTTGGAGTATTAATATTCAAAAACTAGAGTTGGAATTTACTCTTTCAACCAATTAAATGTTCTATTATTTTGTCTTGTATATTCACATAAAAATCCATAAATAAAACTCCAATTCCTAGCAATTAAATATTTTCTTCAATTTAATTATTCTAGAATATTCATTTTAAATTTATCTTGGAAAAATCCAGTTATAAATATCATACCTTAAAAATTTCCAAATTTAAACACATAATATAAATTTCAAATTCCATTTTCTAAATTTCCATTTTTATTCAACAGATTTATACACAGCTTAAATTCAAAAAATTTAACTTCATATGTGTATATATATAGAAGAATAATATTTGTAAAATATCAAAATTTAAAATTTTTTATAAACCGTATCCCATCCAAACCATAGAAATCACTTTTAGAATAATTTATATATAGACCGCGGTGTCTGTATAAAAATTTCTATCCTATGATCAAGTGATACGGATATTTATCATTCCAATCCGCAATTTAAAAATAAAATTTGCGGTTGTATATCATTTCAAACCACAATCCCGAATGAAACGAAAAATGCATGATAGCTTGCAGTTTAATGGTATACAATAAAACATCCATTCATCAAAATCATCCATCATCCAAATCACAATCATCATCCAATAATAAATCGATATCAATATATATCTGATAATATATAACAGGTAATAACTGGCAGTTATATTCAAAATAAAATTTAACAACTATTAAACTAACAGTTTATATTCAGTAATAAATTTTATAACTGTTTACTAGCATTTTATATGCAAATAAATTAATTCTAACTATCAATCAATATGCAATAAATAAAATAAATTAACAGTTAAATTAAATAACACGATTTAACAGATATGATGAATAAACATGCCAAACAGTCATAAATAAATTTCTACTCATCTAAAATAAATTTAACAAACATAAAACTTTTAGAAGTTGTGAGTAGGTTAAAACAATCACCTTTTGAATTTAAATCGAATTTAAATCCGATTTAAACCCAAAAATTCGACGGTCTCCAAATCTATCCAAACCAGCGTCACCAGATCTGGAATTTAATTTCGATCCTAACAAAAAAAAAATTCGCGTGAAACGGATAACGTATGAGAAAGTTATGTCGAAATTTGTGATTGAAAACAAAATTAAAAATAGAAACAAAAGTGACCAGATTTACACACTCTCTCTTGCCACGTCAGCAAACACACGCACGTTCTTCTCCCTCTCTCTCACCGTGCATACAGCAAATGCACTAGGTAGAACCCATTTGACCTCCCCTTTGACCGCCGCCCACGTCGCCACCTGACCCCCGTTCGTCAAGCCGAAACCACCAAACTCCACGCCTTATCAACCTTTACACGTGGCCGCGTTCCATCCCTCCCCAGTGCACGCCGCCGCCGCCTTCCAAACCCTAAACAATGATTTTCGGCCACCACACCTCGCAATAAGTCAAGCGACTACCCCCAAACAACTCCCCAAGCCGAGCTCTCCAATACCCATAATTCAATTTCTTCGATTGAAGCCTAAATCGAAAAGCCCCAAATCGACCATATGGGTTTCGAAATTTCCGGGTTTGACTGCGATTTCTGGCAAATCCATTCACCTTTTTGACAAACGAACAGCAGATGCAGATTCGTATCGATGAAAACTATGACATATATTTTTCTCGAATTTTTCTAGAGAGTTTGAATTTTCACTTTCGATTTTGAACTGTAGATAGATCTAGGTTTTGCAACCATGTAGGAAGAGAAAGAGATGAAGAAAATGAATGTATAGACAAATGATAGAAGATGGAGGCTAGGGTTTATAATCGTCTATTTATAAGTAGGGTTGGATTGGAGTAGATAGACCAGACAGATGAACGTACGGAACAAACTATGGCCCAAAAAGCCCGTTCTAACCCCGGAACGAAATATGTTAAACCAATATATCCAGATAGGTATTTTAAAATATTCTGAACGCGATGGAAAAAGTTTCACGTCCAAATTCGATCGTATGAAGAAGTTATGCTGAAAACAAAATTTCCAAATTGATTTTTAATTAAATTGATTTCAAGGCGTTTCGCGTCCGTACGATCAAAGGACATGTCCGATCGATACGAAACTTGAAACCCTACAATAATTCACCGATACGGATACGATGAAACTGCTTTTGTCAAAATCCGAGTCCGTGGCCAAAATGGCTATTTTTATATTCATTAAATAAGTTAAAATAAATTGTAAAAATCCAATTTTATATCTAATTTCTAAAATTGGCCAAATTTTATAGCTTATATATTGCTTAATCAATTTAAATAATTTAACAAGTTTAGATGTGAATTAAAAGTCGATAAGTCTATAAATTTCAGTGTTAATTTCTCCACTTCCTCATATTTGGAAATTATAAATCAAATTCTCAAAACCCATTTATATTTCAATAACTTAATATTTTACTGTTAAATTCCATTTTATTCTGAAATAAATACCATTGTTGAATTTTAATACTTTAATTAAATTATAAATCCTGCTTTCTATAATCTATATATCAACAAATGGTCCAATTATAAATAGAATTAGCATTAACTTCATCTTATAGAATTAACTACTTCAATTACAAAACAAATCTACGCTAACTATACGATTTAAGTCAATTAATTGTAATTGAGTCTACATTAAAAGTTATAAATTATAAATTGGAACCTCAATAAATTCGTTTATTGATTTAAAATCTTTCTATTAAGTAAATAGACATTTTATGGGTATAAATAACATTGAATTATAATACATTTTATTAGTGCACGCTTTATTTCTTATAAATTCCCCTTTTTTAACTAGAACACATTAACACACCAAAACTAATAATTTAAATTTATTTAAATCGATTTCCATTCTTAACTTAATATACCCAATAAATGGTTAACCTAAATAATTGTTACCCATTTACATTCAAATTTACTTACAACCATCATTAACAACAATGTTGCCATAGATCTAGATTCAATTAAATAAATTAGATGAATGGGTAAAACTTTGTAATTATCCCAAATGCCAAATATATATGCATTAATTACTATAAATTATTATGAATTCATTTATTAATTTATTAATTGCCTTTGTCTTCTTATACCCTATTTACTACCAAACTTTCTATTTAGTTATAGTTTTATCAATATATACATACCTAGGCAAATCAAGTTCTTGTCTTACCTGTTATTTCAATTAAATCGGGTATGCATAAATAAATTGTTAATTAACCTATTCCTACAAAATTATTTACATACATTCAGTTCCAAATTTTATAGAATTAAATTCTAATTACTTACCACTTAATCCATCAATTACATTCTATTCAAACATGCATTTAAATCTTTTTTTATCTAAATAAATTTATTCAATGTTGACATCCACTAAATAAAATTTACTTTCGTTTATACAGTTGCAACTCAATTCAGTTATTATTTCATTAATACTATTTCCGCTTTATATCTTCCAGTATTAATCAACAAATTATAACTTATAACCACAAACGCCAATTTACGTTATTTCAATATATTTCCATATAAACATTTAAATTATTAATCTTTAATTTGTTACTATATCTAATTCCTACATTTACTCAAATAAAATCTTAAGATTTTTTTATTTCATTCCAAATTAGATTAGAAATCATACTAAATTAACTCATTTAATATCATCGAATTTAACGGGTCGTTACAAAAATCGTGCCTAAAACGCGAACGAACGCGGCTAAATTGAAGATAATCCATAGCTCCATATTCGATCACCACCGTATGGATTGAAAGCTCTCGTGAAGCTCTTCATCTTTCGTGTTGAAAGTTTCCTTAAATATTGCGTAGATTGGAAGAGATTAAAGGAGAAAGGGGAACAATTCTCGGCCATTAAAGCTGAATGGCGACGGCTGCTAGATAGGTTGTAAACAAAGGGGGTCCTTTTATAGACAACCGATGAACACTATTCATCTCCAATTTTTCGAACTCCAAATCTCGTGCGGTGTCTGGCGTTTCTACAGTTTACCCTATGTTTCGGACATAATGGAATAGGTTTCGGAAGCTAGTTCGATCATTTGTGCGAATTACGGCAATAAACGATCAATTTAAAATAAATCGATTTAAACTAATTTCTACGCGTTTTGGCTTGCCCAGACAAACGGTAAATCCGATTGACACGAAATTTGAAACCATGCAATAAGATCACAATACGGATCCGATGAAACTGGTTTCGTCGAAATCCGAGACTGTTTGAAAAATGGCTATTTTAACTCGTCAATTAAATACTAATATATTCAATTTTCGCAGATTAACTTTTAATTCGATTTTAAAAGTTCTATAAAATCATTCTAACTCTAATATGATAAAATAAAATTTTACGAATCATTTTTAATCATATTAAACCCAATTTCTAATTATTTCTGAAATTTCCAATTTTAAACTATCGATTTAATTATCCAATTAAATCGAATTATTCGAAATAAAATTTATTCGACTGTTTAATTTCACTTATTAATATTTAAAATAACTAAATATACGAATTTTAATTCTGGATCGTTACAAACTTCCCCCTGAAAAGAATTTCGTCCTCGAAATTGCCAAGTAAGAAAAATTTACATGATTCATTAACTTTTCAAAACAAACCATTCAAATTGGATTTTTCAAATCTCCTAAGTGTTTAACTTTGCCAAAATTCATAGTTAAACTTCATACAATACTTTACTAAGTTTTCAAACCATACTTAGTCATAGTTTTCCAAATTTTCCAAAATTTTTCTAACGCCTTAAATTATCGGAAAAATTCGCCCGATTCTCCTTTGGGCGGCTCGATCCGAAAAAAAATGATAGTATATATATCATAAATATACATCTCATCAAGTGATGAGGCATCCCGTAGGTAAAAAATTGTAAAAGTACGATATTTAATCCGAGATATGTACCTTATATTTTATTAGCGAGCATATACGGCTAATATAGCGCGAAAGCGAGCTCCAAATGCGAAGCAAGCGCAATCCGCGCCTACTAAACACTCAACAAACCATGAGAAACATGTATATATGAAAATAATATCAATATTCATCATATAGTAACATAACAACTACATGTGCCAACATAGCAAATGCAACAAAAGCAACGAATGCAACCATTAAACAACTATCATCCAATTAATAAACATCCAACAATCAATGTCTATCCAAATCAATTCATAACCAAATAAATATTCTTACATTTCTCATTAATATTCAATGAATTAGTTTTCCAATTTAAATCACATTTGATTCATTTACATTGGATTTAATTAACATTCATTCATTCATTTCCAATTAGTTTACATTCGCTAATTAAATTCACATTAGTTTACTTGCAAATTGAATTAAATTCAGTTCATATTCATTTACTTCCAATTTGGATTCAATTACTTTACCTTTCAATTTGTCTATTCAATTTCATTAACACTTAATGAAATATATACAATTAACTAACATTCATATAACAACCAATGTACATCCATTACAACCAAATTTATTCAATCTACATTTCGTCACATTCAATTTGGTTCAACACTTTTAATTTCAATTGGTTGATATTAAATTGACTTCCATTCAATTTATTAAATTTCTCAACTTCATTAGCTTCTAATGATTTAACACTTATATTCATTGTTTCATATCAATTAATTACATTCAATTGACTAATATTCCATCCATTTATTAATTCAATTGCTAATTCCTTTAACAATATAAGGTTGAATTTCATTTATATAACTCAAGTTCATATTCATCACTTTACTTATTTATAACAATTTCAACTTCATCACTTAAGTTATATTCCAATTAAACATCTTTTGTTTAATCTTAACTTTAATTTCCACTTATAAATTCAATTCAAATTCCAATTCTAAAGTAAATTCTATTTAACTTTTTACCAAAGCCAAATTCCACCACTTATTCAAATTCCATCTCAATTTGCTTAACGAAAATTGTTTAACCACTTCAATAATTGGTTTCACTTATCCTTTCCCATTCTATAAGTTATACAACTTATTTATTAACTTCCAAATCCATTAACTTATCCAAAGCTAAATTTATTATTCATATTATAAGTTCAAAACTCATTTCACTTATATTCATCAATTACAACTTGGATTTTAATTTCAAATCTATTTATCACAACTAACTTAAATTTCAATTTACTATGGTAGCAAATCCATCACATAGAGACTCGAAAATGATACTGATGATGCTGTAGTCATCACCCTTATTATTTCCCAGTGACAATAGTGAATTCAGTGCTTAATATTTTCTCAAATTTTTTTTTATTTATAACTCACAGTTATAAATATATTCATATAGTTTCACTTCTTATATATAAGATTATTTCACAATTGTAAATCACATTAATTATAGTTCCATACTTATAATTCAAACGCTTATAAAATTATTCTTTTAATTAACTTATATTTATTCTTACATTTTTAATGACCAAACAATCAATTTATATACACTTTAACAATTCTGAAAAATTATTCCTTTGTATATAAAATATAATCAAGGTAAAATTATTTCATTTACTCAGTTTAAAATAATGTCGTGTCGATTTGTTCTGTATAAGTGTTTAGAGATCCCTATCGATGGAGTTGTATAGACTATACCGACCAGAATCCATATACCACTCAACAAACCAATCATCACAATATAAAACAATTTTATTTCCACTAACAAATACGCGCTCGTATCTATTATTACACTCACACTCATTCTAGAGTACTACTGACTCCATCTCTAATGAGTAATTCCCAACAGAGCTAAGGTTGTCGCTTAACCATAAGCTCTGATACCAAATGTGATGACATAACTTTTTGACGCTCGAAAACCGACATCAATACGTCCACTGTATCAACTGCCGAGCAATCGAATGCCCGAAAACCGTACCGTTATGGTTAAAGAAGAAGAAAAAGATAGAAGAAGAGAGAAAAAGATAGAACAGAACAAAAAGAAACAACAGAACAATATCAGAATCTCACAATCACAGCGGAACAACATATAATAGATACATGAATAATCTTTAAACAAAGAACTATATCAGTTATTACATCACATCACATCACATTACATTACATCATCAGAGTGTACAACAACAAACAACAACAAACAGCGGAAAAAAATACAATATACTAGTGAATACGGCATGCCATCCAGCTTGCCTCCTGCAACTCCTGAATTCTAGAATATCCTGATAAACCTCACTCTTGACTGCCCATGTGGAAATTGGTGGGCACCCAGAGTTTAGGAAGTAAAACAATAAACTCCGAGTCAGTCATGTGACTGGTGTGAGAACTAAAGCAGTTTATTTTTAAAACAAAGTACAGGATAATTTTAAAATAGATTCGCAATGTTTTTTAGAAAATGAGACTAACATAAGGCCTCCCGCACACACACATAATGTAAACGCAGAATCGAAGGAGATTTCTCCTAACGATAGTCAAAGATGCTTGATACGCATTAGAAAGAAACGTTTGATATTATTAGTAGTGCATAATGTAGAAAACATTTCGAAAGTAAAGATAAAAACTTAGCCAGCATAGGCATTCCGCACTTATGCCTACTATAGCTACCATCCAAACAGTGGTGACCGCCATAAGTGAACGATAGGTTCTACAACTAAAACCGTACAAGATCGTATTGTTTATTTGAATTTTCCAACAAATGGTCAGGCCAAGGAACTTCCCATTGCCACATGGGTACGCCTTTGGAAAGACGAACCGAGAACCTAATCAGATCTTTGCCAACACAAGGGCGGGTTACCCTTCAAACTGGGTAACTACTGACACGAATATGTCATTCCCCGATCGTAACCGATCTATATCCGAGGATCCTCGATTCCAACAACCACAAAGTAATAAATTTGCAGCAACAACATAGGTTAATTATCTGGGCTCCATACCATGATACCACCTCTATCCAGAAGGAATGACATACACTAAAGGGGCGCTACCCCCTAATAACCTTGCTGCATCCTTCCTGTTTTGACCATTTCCGGGGTGTGAGATCCGACGAAGTCTCGTCCACAAAGCCACTCTTTATACAAAAGCCGTGCTTTGATTCAACAAATGCTCAACAGCACTTAACATAACACACTACCAAATTGGGAGTATATCACTGATAACCTTCAACTATATAACCTTTGAGCTCATATGTCTCAGAGAAGGGTGTTAAGCTAAAAGATTAAATCCTCCGCCACCAACAGAAATATATTTAAAAGAAATAAGCTTTATATCTCAATTTGTAATGTCAGCCATACAATCCATACAAGTCTGTTCCGGGCTCGAACAGAACCGTAGGCACTTCTAAAGAAGTCCTTGCAATCCGGATATTCGCTAATCACGTCCGGACTTCCCGTCACTAAGGGTGATAAAACCTCTATATCGGAGATCAGCCAACGCAGAGTCATTCGATGGTAATCCTTCTGTTTTCAAAAATGTCCGGTCTTCAACACCGGTCATCAAATGCAATCCATAACAACGTATCACATATTCGGAATGGGTTATACGACCCCAAGGTCCTTTCCCGACTAACCCGAATAGTGAGCGCATATTTTGAAAATAAGTGTGGCATTCAAATTCAAGAAAATCACAACAAATACCTATTTAAATGTAAATATTGATAGTCGGTTATTTAACTATCAATAGGCGTGCACCACATCACTAGATTCCAAATAATTTCCCAAATTATTTATTTTCCAAAATATCTTTGCTAGATATATAATTTCCACACTTCAACCATTTGAAAACAAATTTCAAATCAATTTCCTTAGACAGAAACACTTCCAAATATTTATCCATTTTAAATTTTAAATGGTTCATTTAAATCAATCATATAAATCCTTACCGATTTATTTTAAACTTACGTTCCAAATCTGTAAATTTATTTGCACGCTTCAAAAATAAATCATCGTTTATTTTTAAAAAAATTCCCCTTTCTTTTATAAATTCCATAGTGAATTTACAATTTCAAAATATCTATGAATATACGATTTCCAAATCGATTTTTAATATTCATTTTCAATTTATCTTTAAAAGATGTAATCTCAAACATTTCACTTCACATTGGAAAACATTCCATACTTGTTTAATGATAAGTAATTCACAAATCCATTTATTTTCAACACTTGGAAAATATTCAATATACTTAAATCGAAATTAAGTATATATTTCATTCTTTAAAGAAAACGTTCTATTAACACATTTATTTGAGTCAAAACGAATGTTGCGTAAAACATCGTTACGACGCCCCAAAATCACTAGTATAGGGATTCGAAATTAAGATAGATATATAAATCCCAATACTATATAAAACATTTCCTTTTGGAAATCATTTACTATAACAACAGTGTTATAGTCCACCATTTCCATCTACTTCTCGAAAACGTCTATTTCAGCAATAAATGTTGATATCTATGTTTCAACACTTAATACATTTTAAAACAACTTCAAATTGTTTTAATTCCATTTAAAATATCACTTCCCCAAAACACTTTAATATATTATTCAATGTTCAAAATCGTGAATAAAAATCATTAACCAAATTCAACACTTTTACCTATTCAATTCAAAAATTATCCACTGTCCAAAATTGTGGATAAAATTCCCAACCAAACTCTTATTTTTACAACATTTAACTCAAAGGATAATTCGCTACCCAAAATCACGAATATATCTCCTTTAATAACTTTTATGTTTGATTTATCAAATTCAATTGATTTCGAATTACAAACAATGTTTATAAACCCCATTTCTATTTATAAAACTTTGATTTATAAATCTCCTTTATTATCCAATTCAATTTATATAACTCAATTATATACCAGAAGTCGATATTATAAGTTGAGAACTTACAATCCATTTATTTACAAAATCGTTCTTTTAAAACTTCACAACTTATAAATCTTATTACTTATAAGATTTTATTTATAACCTTATTTTCAAGATTAACAGAACTCCTTTTAGAATTCCATTATTTCAATTTATAAAATATATATTTTATAAATCTCATCTATAAACCATTTATCTTTATTCAAAAATCTCAATTAAAATGTCAAATCCGATTTATAAGTAAATTACTCGTAAATCTTTTATTTTACAACATCTATTAATTTTATAACTTTATAATTTATAGGTCTATAAATTACGTTCACTTATGAAATCCATTTTTTTCATTTTAACACTTATAAAAACTCATTTTATAATTCTAGTATTCTCAATTTATAAAATATCAATTTGATAAATCTTTTATATAAATCGTTTATTATAATTCAAAAATCCCAATTTAAACCATTTTATAAATTAATCAAATATTTATTTCAAAAATCACATTTCGGTTATATTTCACAAAAATCATAATTTTTATAATATTAAATTTTATAATGTTTATTTATTTAAAATGAATCAATTCCCAAAATTTTAATAAAATGCATAATTTCAAAAATTATTTTAAAACCCCTTTTAAATTTGAAAATCATCACTTTAAAATCTTTTTAAAATTCCTAAATTGGCCCAATGATGCAACACACCAAATAGTCAATCACGACAACAGAGACATCATATATCAGTATATGATAATCAACAAATATCACAATATTTGTAATCAAATAAATACTGGTGAGGAATCCAATTAGATCCCTCCAACCTGTTTCCCTGCATCCAAAGACATTAGCACAATACCAATTCAGTTCCAGTACGGAATATCGCGGTATATGGGATTCATAAAATATTATCTGCTATTATGCGACGCAATAGGGTATCATCCGCTATATTATGCGGGAAATCAACTCCAAGTACATAAATAATACCAATTTCACTTTGCAGTGAAATTATCGCGGTATATGTTTTTAATAAATAACCTCCGCTTAATAACAGCGTATAATGTCTATTTCAATCAATAACAGATAATAATTTATCATCCAAGCATACAATCATCAATTTTAAATTTAACTATTTAAAATTTAAATCGAAACAATTTGATTGAGTAAGAAGTTCTCACCTTGCTTTCAACGAATGTTTCAGCGTTTTATTTCGAATAAAATTAAACGTGCGCTTATTTTTGCCCAAAATTTTCACTAGCTCCAAACGGCTCCAACCCAATTCCATTGCGTAGTGTTCGTCAATACGAACCCGTCGCAATTTGTTTCGTCCAAAACGGACCTCGTATGAAAGAGTTACAGCATTTTTAATATCACACGAATTTATAAAATAATAATTTCAGTTTCTTATTTCATTTTAAAACCTACACCAATCCTGGGCCGTTTGTTTTGAAGGAGTAAATCAAGGCCGCTCCTTTGCTTCATCTTCCCCATGTCATTTTCGTGCAAACCGAACCCATAGGCCCTCCAAACCCTAAATGGCGCATCCAAAGCCATCACTTTGGCGACGATCAGCTACTGCAAAACGAAAGGCCATTGCCCACTCTATCTACGGCCTGAGTAGCATGAAGCTCGGTCGAGATTTCACTTCGAAAATCGTGCCTAAAACGCGAACGAACGCGGCTAAATTGAAGATAATCCATAGCTCCATATTCGATCTCCACCGTATGGATTGAAAGCTCTCGTAAAGCTCTTCATCTTTCGTGTTGAAAGTTTCTTGAAATATTGCATAGATTTGAAGAGATTAAAGGAGAATGGGGAATAATTCTCGGCCATTGAAGCTGAACGGCGGCTGCTAGATAGGTTAGGGTTTTGTAATTTGTAAACAAAGGGGGTCCTTTTATAGACCACCGACGAACACTATTCATCTCCAATTTTTCGAACTCCAAATCTCGCCCGGTGACTGGCGTTCCTATGGTTTACCCCGCATTCCGGACACAATGGAATAGGTTTCGGAAGCTAATTCGATCATCTGTGAAAGTTACAGCAATGAACGATCAATTTAAATTAAATCGATTTAAACTAATTTCTACGCGCTTTGGCTTGCCCCGGACGAACGGTAAATCCGATTACACGAAATTTGAAACCATGCAATAATATCACATTATGGATCCGATGAAACTAGTTTCGTCGAAATCCGAGACTGTTTGAAAAATGGCTATTTTAACTCGTCAATTAAATACTAAAATATTCAATTTTCACATATTAACTTTTAGTTCGATTTTAAAAGTTCTATAACATCATTCTGACTCCAATATGATAAAATAAAATTTTATGAATCATTTTTAATCATATTAAACCCAATTTCCAATCATTTCTGAAATTTCCAATATTAAATTATCGACTTAACTATCCAATTAAATCCAATTATTCGAAATAAAATTTATTCGACTGTTTAATTTCACTTGTTAATATTTAAAATTAATTAAATATACGAATTTTAATTGACAGAAATTCTGGGTCGTTACCACATACACCTTGTTTACTAGAGTTTTCTTATGAGCTGGACAGTCGTTGATCCTGTGCCCTGGCTTGCGGCAATAATAGCATCCCGTAGATTCCTGATCTGGCCTCATAAATGGCTCTCTCAATCCTGGCTTCCTAGGATTCTTGCATTTATCCGAGTAGTGGCCTTTCTCCAAGCAATTGAGACAAGTAACATCTTTCAGCTTTTTCTTTCGAGTATTCTTCTTTTCATTATCTTTCCTCGATTTCTTTCCACCAAACTTCTTCTTCCTCCAATTCAGGTTACTTGTGTTTCCATCCTCCTCTGGGACTTCCTGCCTCACTAGAGTATCGTATCTATAATCCATATCAATTAACTCAGAAAACGATCCCTTAACGTGAGTAGTCATCCTCTCCTAGAATTCCTTGTTCATTCCCAGATAAAACTTTTCATTCTTCCTTAACGGTGTATTTACCAATTCTTGACCAAATCGAGATAATACAATAAATTTGTTCAAGTACTCCTCAAACGATAAACTTCCTTGCTTCAAATCCATAAACTCCTGGTACCTTCTAGAGATACCAGTAGACGACATATATCGCTACCCGAACACTTCCTTGAAATGACTCCAAGTAAACTAATCCGCTGGCTCATCCAATGCAACTGTTTCCTACCAAACTAAAGCCTCTTCTTGGAGTTGCCAAGAAGCTATCAATCGCATCTTATCATCTTCTAACTTTAGTCCTTTGAAAATCTTTTCACACGATCGAATCAAGGTGTAACAACCCGCATATTTAACGATTTTATATTTAAATGTTTGATTTAAATATAGCATCGTTATTCGGATTTTGGGGTCCGAAATGTTACTTTCTGCAAATGGCCGAATTGGAACTCGAAACCACCTCCATTGGTTCCAAAATGGCGTTTGCGATCTTTTTGAGTATAATCTTTGATATGTTTGGAGTTTGTGAAATTTTGGCTACTTTTCCTATTGGGTTTGGGATTGGGTTCAGCCCACTAGCCCACTTAACCCCCTAGCTCAACCCTTCTCTTCATTTCATCTTCATTTCATTTCTTTCTTAAGCTAAAAACTGAAATGGGGGAAAGGGAAGAGAATTAGAAATTAGCAAGCCCTAGTTTCTCTTTTGTATCTTGATTTCTTGCTCCAAATTCATAGAGAATCCATTGGTAAGTTCATCTCCATCTTCTCCATCTCTTCTCCTCTTCAATTTCTGTAATTTTCCTAACCCTAACCTAGGAAATACTTTCTTTGATTCTAGATTGAAGCTTGTAGTGTTGAAGTGGAGTGTAGTTGGTTGATTCCTTGCAATTGTGCTTCTTCATCTTCTTTGTTTTGTGTGAAAAGGTGAGTTTTGAACTCACATCTACTTCTCTTGATTTCATTGATGTTAGGTATGAATTCCTAACACCTTGTTCATATGCACTTGCATTTGGTTTGGGTTGAATTGAGGAATAATCCAATTTTTAGTGTTTTGGGTTAAAATCTTTGAAATCCTAACTTTGATGTTTTAATCATGTTTTGGTGATGCATCGAGGAACATATAGGGCCGGGTTGTCGATTGGCATAAGCCCTTAGAGCCAATGTTCGTCCGATTGCATTTTGGGAGAGTTTGCTCTTCATTTGAATAAGGCTGGAAAACAGCCCAGGCAAGATTCAGTCGACTGAAAACTCTGCACAGTCGACTGAACCTGAAACCCGAGAGTTTCCAGGCATGATTCAGTCAACTGAAAAACTCTGCACAGTCGACTGAACCTGGAAACAGAAAGTTTCCTGAACCTAGAAAATTTCCAGGTACAGGGTCGGTCGACTGAAAAACTCTGTTCAGTCGACTGAACCTGCTGTTTCAGCCCACTTTGCCTTTTGGGATTGAATTTTCAATTTGAATTGATTCATGATGATCCTATGTATGATTATCAATTGTTTTTACTTTGATGGTTCCTTTTAATTTTAATCCACGGGTTTTTATGAAATAATCTCTCGAATCGCATTTAAAAGTTCGTTTCTCTAATTTATAAATTCTATTTAAAACACACACACTTTCGCACTTCGAACGAAGTGGGAGGGTGATTAAATGGTTGGGCAAAACACGGACCATGAATCCGTGCGTTTATCCTTCCGATTAATCCTTGACCTGTTCGATTGATTATTTTGACCTTCGGGTTTGGTTTGTCGATGATATGAGGTAAACTTTGTACTGCTTTGAGTGTGAAAGGGACTGACGGATAGTAAACCGTTTAGTTCGAACGAGTGGTTATGGGACATACGTTAACACTTTTCGGATTCCTTTTCGAGAGTTGTGACACATTCCGCCAGTTAGTGGTGTCCAGTACTGGGTCTTCGACCTTCACCACTACGGTTTGTTGCCTCTGGGATAGTGTCTTCGGACTGTCTCCCTAGGTTTGTTGCCTTCGGGTATGTTGCCTTCGGGTGTGTGCCTTCGGGTTTGTTGCCCTATATAGTTTCGCTCTGATGTTGGCCTTACGTGCCGCATGGGTGATACTTGGGTTTGGAGTCTTCGGGCTCATGGATCCTTGTTTGTACAGTACTGAGCTCGAGCAAAATTTCATGATGTTTCATTGATATGTATATTCCCTTGGTATCGCCCTTCGGTGTTGGTCTTTGTGAGCCGCATGGAGTATAGGATTACCTTGTGGAACTTGTATACCTTATGGGTATTTGTTATTTGCCTTCTGGCTTGTTTTGGGATATTTTTATCCTTTGTTTCTATATGTTGCCGATGATATGAGGCCTGCTCTATATGATTCATTTCTTGTTGATGATTGTGTTATCTCCTCTAGAGATATTTGTTATACTGTATGACCTTGCAGGTTTATTATTGTTCAGTCAATCTAACTGATTTGTTATCTAGACTAATCCGGGTATTTTATACTCGGGTCAGACCGAGATGTTTCAGGTTAGGTGCTTTTGGAGACTTAGCCTATTTTGCTTCCGCATGGACTATTCGCTAGCTTCATTTTGTTATAGCGTCTTTTGTAGTCCTTATCTGCTGTAACTTTGATTTATACTCTTTCGTCTCGTCTGTATATTGTGGTCTCCTGTACCACCTGACATGTATTATTTTATATACTCTGTTGTGTATCGGTGTATGTGTATATTATGATTGACTGTTCTGTGATGTATATTACATTTGAGTTGTTATATTTTCTTCTGATAGATCCTATAGCCATTGTAGTTTTGCTTTAAATATTTATTGAGTAGGTCGAATTCTAATGTGTTTCTACTTTTCGACTTATTTAGTGAATAGTTAAGGTAAGATTGCACATGGTCGCTTCCATTATACTCTATTGTCCGCGTTAGCCGACAGTATTATCTATGTAATACTCTTTGTTAACGAGGCTCTCGGAGTGGGGCGTCAGAGCGTGGTATCAGAGCTGAGTTCAGAACAAAATATGATAAACACAGAATAGATGCACATATTATGGTACATCAAAGTGTACAAGTGATACCGATCCTTGAATCATCATGTCTCTTTATTCCATCAAGGTTAGATAGATATTGGAAATACGTCTAGGAATGCATTTTATTCCGTAGTATCCCATATTGTAATATCTACCTTGTGAATAATCTTGTTCTTATTTTACTTTCAGCTTATGTCTGGAAGAGGCAGGGGTCGACGTTCGGATGCTGGGCAATCTAGTGGCTCGCATCCGGATGGCGTATATATGTCTGCCGACCAATTTTTGGAATTGTTTAGGATCACTCAGCCTCTCGTTCCTCCTCGAGTGTCTCCACCTCACAAGTCTGCTTTTGCACGTCAGTGCAGTGATTTTGCTCATCTTGGAGGAAAGCCGTTTAAGGGCTCCGAGTCTGTTCTTGAAGTCCAAGCTTGGCTTCGCACGTGCGAGCGTATTTTCTCTCGCATGGATCTTTCTGACCATGATAGAGTTCTTGTAACTTCTAGCTTATTACAAGAGCGTGCTCTTGACTGGTATGAGCTTCTTGTAGCTGAAATTGATGAGGCTACTCTTTCTTGGACTCAGTTTCGGGGACGATTTGAACTCAAGTTCGTTCCAGAATCTAAAAAAGTTTTATTGACCCGTCGCTTCCTTGAGTTGAAGCAAGGGAAATCTTCTGTTTCTGAGTATGTCGCATCGTTCGAGGCTTTATCTCAGTATGGTCTTGAATTCATCAGCACTTCTTATAAGAAGAATTTGAAGTTTGTTTCGGGCCTTAAGAAATATCTTAAGAAGTCCTTGTTGCTCCAGCTTAAACTTTCTTTTGAGGAATTGGTTGATTCGGCGCTTCATCTCGAGACCGTCGAGAAGGAGTGTGATAGTGATGTTGATGTTGAGGTTTCCAGAAACCCTAACAAGAAGTAGTTTCCAATTCAGAAGAAGCCTTTTCCTTATAAGAAGAAGAAGACCGGTGGTCCTAGCTCTCAGCCTCAATCTTCCGGAACACCTTTCGTTCGAAAGTGTTTTAATTGTGGTTCTCCGGATCATATTATTCAAGCTTGTCCAAAGCCTCTCTTCTGCCGTAATTGCAAGAAGGAAGGTCATCATGTTTCTGCTTGTCCTACTGCTCCTGCTAATGCAAAATCTGGCAAGCTCAATGTGGCTAATTCTTCTGGAGGTCCTTCTCAATCCAAAGGTATGACTCCATCTATTTTGGAGGGTTCAATTCTATTTCATGATCATAGTATACGAGTTCTTTTCGATACGGGTGCTTCACATTCTTTCGTATCGAAGAAGCTTGTAGATGATTTATCTTTGGATGTTTGTTGTATGGTTACTTCTTTAAGGATTGCGAATCCTATTGGGGGATCCGCGACCCTTAGTTTGCTTTGTGATGATATTGAGATTGTTTCATGTGGCTTTTCTTTTCGTGCGAATCTGCATGTTGTTTCTCATTTGGGTTTTGATATGATTTTTGGTATGGACTGGCTAGTGAGGTACGATGCCAGGATTATTTGTTTCGAGAGAATTTTATATCTTTGTCATCCTGATTCACCTTCTCAGTTATCTCTTGTTCTTCGGGATGTGGATAATTCCGAGATGGCTTTGTATTCTCTTGATTCGCGAGATGGTGATGATGTATCTCGTATTCCTATTGCTTGTGACTTTTCTGATGTTTTTGAACCTGTTTCGGGTTTGCCAATTGAGTTCTGCATTGATCTCATTTCAGGCGCGCAGCCAGTTAGTCGTCCTCCCACGAGGATGTCTACAAAGGAAAATGAGGAACTCAAGAAGCAGCTTTTAGAGCTCGAGTCCAAGCAGTTGATTCAGTCCAGTTTTTCTCCGTGGGGATCCGCGGTCGTTTTTGTGAAGAAGTCTGATGGAACTCTTAGGCTTTGCATTGACTATCGCAAGCTTAACGAGTTGACCATTAGAAATAGGTATCCATTGCCTAGGATCGATGATATGTTCGATCTATTGAGTGGTGCCAAGGTCTTTTCTCAGCTTGACCTTGCCACAGGTTTTCATCAGTTACGAGTCGCGGAGGATAGCATACCTCTTACCGCTTTCCGCACTCGTTATGGTTCCTTTGAGTGGCTCGTTATGCCGTTCGGTTTGACGAACGCTCCTGCTTTCTTTGTTGACCTCATGAATCGGGTATTCCGGGAATATCTCGATAAGTTTGTTCTCGTCTTCATTGATGATATCCTTATTTATTCTAAGTCTGAAGCTGAGCATGCTAATCACTTGAGAATTGTCTTGAGTACTCTTCGTCGTCATCTGCTTAAAGCCAAATTCTCCAAGTGCTGCTTTTGGGGGAATAAGGTTAAGTTCTTAGGCCATGTTGTATCTTCCGATGGCATTTCTGTCGATCCCTCAAAGATCGAAGCCATCCAGAATTGGAAGAGGCCTGAGAATGTGCATGAGATTCGTAGTTTCCTTGGATTGGCGGGTTATTACCGACGGTTCATTAAGAACTTTTCCCGTGTTGTGCTTCCTCTCACTTGCCTTACTCGGAAAGGCATTCGTTTTATTTGGTCCGACAAGTGTGAAGCTTCCTTTCAGACATTGAAAGAACTTCTCACTAATGCTCCTATTCTTGTGGTTCCCGAAGGGAATCATGATCTTGTTGTCTACACTGATGCGTGTGGTAGTGGTCTCGGTGCTGTGCTTATGCAGAGAGATCGGGTAGTTGCTTATGCTTCTAGGCAACTGCGTCCGAATGAAGTTCGCTATGCCACTCATGATCTTGAGTTAGCCGCCATTGTCTTTGCCTTGAAGATTTGGCGACATTATTTATTGGGCGAGCGCTTCATTCTCTATACCGATCATAAATCTTTGAAGTATTTGTTTACTCAGAAGGAACTCAATATGAGACAACAACATTGGCTCGAGTTTCTTGCTTCCTATGACTTTGATATCCAGTTTACCCATGGTAAGGGTAATCGTGTTGCAGATGTGCTTAGTCGTAAACATTCGGCTATTATTTCTATGATGCTTGCCGAATGGAATATTCTTGAGACTCTATCTTTTTGTGAAATTCGTGATCGAGGTTCATCTTCTGATTCTCCTATTCTATTATTTAGTTTGGGAGCTCGACCTATTTTATTGGATCGTATTGCCGATGCTCAGCGGCGTGATCCTGATTTATTGCATTTTATTCAGCTTTGTGAGTCTGGATCTTGTGATGAGGCGTTGCAAGATTTTAGCATTGATTCTCATGGGTGTCTTCGTAAGAAGAACCGTCTTTTTGTGCCTTCTGATTTTGCACTTAGGCATGACATTCTTGATGATTGCCATCGTTCTAAGTATACCATTCATCCCGGTAGTAGTAAGATGTATGCCGATATGCGTCGTCTTTATTATTGGGAAGGCATGAAGCGCGATGTGGCGAGTTATGTGAGCAACTGCATGACATGTCAACGCGCGAAGGCCGAACATCAGCGTCCTTCTGGACTTCTTCAACCTCTTGAGATTCCATTGTGGAAATGGGATCAAGTTTCTATGGATTTTATTGACGGCCTACCTCGTTCGAGATCAGGTCATTCTAGTATTTGGGTTATTGTTGATCGCCTCACCAAGTCTGCTCATTTTGTCCCTATTAAGTCTAATAGGACAGCTTCGCATTTGGCTAAGTTGTATGTCAAGGAAATCGTGAGACTTCACGGTGTTCCTAGTTCTATTGTGAGTGATCGTGATCCTTTATTCACGAGTCATTTTTGGAAGAGTCTTCAACAAGCTTTGGGAACAAAGCTTAATTTTTCTACAGCTTATCATCCACAGTCTGACGGACAGACTGAACGGGTGAATCGTATTTTGGAAGATCTTCTCCGTATTTGTATCTTTGATTTCGGTGGTAGTTGGGAGGATCACCTACCTCTTGTAGAGTTCTCCTACAACAATAGTTTCCAGTCTAGTATCGGTATGGCTCCTTTCGAAGCCTTATACGGAAGGCCATGTCGATCACCTTTATGTTGGTTGGAATCTGGGGAGAAGCTTATTCTTGGCCCGGACTTTGTTCGTCATTCTTCTGAGAAGATTGATCTTATTCGATTGATGATGAAAGAGGCACAGAGTCGCCAGAAATCCTACGCGGACAACCGTAGGAAGCCTCTCGAGTTCTCGATCAGCAATCTTGTTTTTATTCGTGTTTCTCCTTTGAAAGGGGTTATGCGTTTCAGTGCGACTGGAAAATTGGCTCCTCGTTATATAGGACCGTTTTCTATTACTGAACGTATTGGCCCTGTGGCTTATAGAGTTTCACTTCCAGCTCATTTATCCGGCATTCATGACGTGTTTCACGTCTCGCAACTTCGGAAGTGTCTTCGAGAATCGGATTCTGTAATTGATTCTCCTGATTTGCAAGAGCTTGAGATCTCACCGGACTTATCTTTTGTACAGCAACCTATTCGCGTGCTTGACACGGAGGTGCGACACCTTCGGAACAAGGACGTGCCGCTCGTTAAAGTTCAATGGTCCGCTAATCCCAATGACTGTACTTGGGAAACCAAAGAGTATATTGAGCGATCTTATCCGGGTTTTCTATCCTTGCTTCGTAATGGTAAGTCTATTTCTGTGTCTAAAGTTTATTCTTTCTTTTGTATGTTGTTGTTACAAATATCCTCTCTAGGAATTGCGGGGACGCAATTTTGTAAGGAGGGGAGATCTGTAACAACCCGCATATTTAACGATTTTATATTTAAATGTTTGATTTAAATATAGCATCGTTATTCGGATTTTGGGGTCCGAAATGTTACTTTCTGCAAATGGCCGAATTGGAACTCGAAACCACCTCCATTGGTTCCAAAATGGCGTATGCGATCTTTTTGAGTATAATCTTTGATATGTTTGGAGTTTGTGAAATTTTGGCTACTTTTCCTATTGGGTTTGGGATTGGGTTCAGCCCACTAGCCCACTTAACCCCCTAGCTCAACCCTTCTCTTCATTTCATCTTCATTTCATTTCTTTCTTAAGCTAAAAACTGAAATGGGGGAAAGGGAAGAGAATTAGAAATTAGCAAGCCCTAGTTTCTCTTTTGTATCTTGATTTCTTGCTCCAAATTCATAGAGAATCCTTTGGTAAGTTCATCTCCATCTTCTCCATCTCTTCTCCTCTTCAATTTCTGTAATTTTCCTAACCCTAACCTAGGAAATACTTTCTTTGATTCTAGATTGAATCTTGTAGTGTTGAAGTGGAGTGTAGTTGGTTGATTCCTTGCAAGTGTGCTTCTTCATCTTCTTTGTTTTGTGTGAAAAGGTGAGTTTTGAACTCACATCTACTTCTCTTTATTTCATTGATGTTAGGTATGAATTCCTAACACCTTGTTCATAAGCACTTGCATTTGGTTTGGGTTGAATTGAGGAATAATCCAATTTTTAGTGTTTTGGGTTAAAATCTTTGAAATCCTAACTTTGATGTTTTAATCATGTTTTGGTGATGCATTGAGGAACATATAGGGCCGGGTTGTCGATTGGCATAAGCCCTTAGAGCCAATGTTCGTCCGATTGCATTTTGGGAGAGTTTGCTCTTCATTTGAATAAGGCTCGAAAACAGCCCAGGCAAGATTCAGTCGACTGAAAACTCTGCACGGTCGACTGAACCTGAAACCCGAGAGTTTCCAGGCATGATTCAGTCGACTGAAAAACTCTGCACAGTCGACTGAACCTGGAAACAGAAAGTTTCCTGAACCTAGAAAATTTCCAGGTACAGGGTCGGTCGACTGAAAAACTCTGTTCAGTCGACTGAACCTGCTGTTTCAGCCCACTTTGCCTTTTGGGATTGAATTTTCAATTTGAATTGATTCATGATGATCCTATGTATAATTATCAATTGTTTTTACTTTGATGGTTCCTTTTAATTTTAATCCACGGATTTTTATGAAACAATCTCTCGAATCGCATTTAAAAGTTCGTTTCTCTAATTTATAAATTCTATTTAAAACACACACACTTTCGCACTTCGAACGAAGTGGGAGGGTGATTAAATGGTTGGGCAAAACACGGACCATGAATCCGTGCGTTTATCCTTCCGATTAATCCTTGACCTATTCGATTGATTGTTTTGACCTTCGGGTTTGGTTTGTCGATGATATGAGGTAAACTTTGTACTGCTTTGAGTGTGAAAGGGACTGACGGATAGTAAACCGTTTAGTTCGAACGAGTGGTTATGGGACATACGTTAACACTTTTCGGATTCCTTTTCGAGAGTTGTGACACATTCCTCCAGTTAGTGGTGTCCAGTACTGGGTCTTCGACCTTCACCACTACGGTTTGTTGCCTCTGGGATAGTGTCTTCGGACTGTCTCCCTAGGTTTGTTGCCTTCGGGTATGTTGCCTTCGGGTGTGTGCCTTCGGGTTTTTGCCCTATATAGTTTCGCTCTGATGTTGGCCTTACGTGCCGCATGGGTGATACTTGGGTTTGGAGTCTTCGGGCTCATGGATCCTTGTTTGTACAGTACTGAGCTCGAGCAAAATTTCATGATGTTTCATTGATATGTATATTCCCTTGGTATCGCCCTTCGGTGTTAGTCTTTGTGAGCCGCATGGAGTATAGCGATTACCTTGTGGAACTTGTATACCTTATGGGTATTTGTTATTTGCCTTCTGGCTTGTTTTGGGATATTTGTATCCTTTGTTTCTATATGTTGCCGATGATATGAGGCCTGCTCTATATGATTCATTTCTTGTTGATGATTGTGTTATCTCCTCTAGAGATATTTGTTATACTGTATGACCTTGCAGGTTTATTATTGTTCAGTTAATCTAACTGATTTGTTATCTAGACTGATCCGGGTATTTTATACTCGGGTCAGACCGAGATGTTTCAGGTTAGATGCTTTTGGAGACTTAGCCTATTTTGCTTCCGCATGGACTATTCGCTAGCTTCATTTTGTTATAGCGTCTTTTGTAGTCCTTATCTACTGTAACTTTGATTTATACTCTTTCTTCTCGTCTGTATATTATGGTCTCCTGTACCACTGACATGTATTATTTTGTATACTCTGTTGTGTATCGGTGTATGTGTATATTATGATTGACTGTTCTGTGATGTATATTACATTTGAGTTGTTATATTTTCTTCTGATAGATCCTATAGCCATTGTAGTTTTGCTTTAAATATTTATTGAATAGGTCGAATTCTAATGTGTTTCTACTTTTCGACTTATTTAGTGAATAGTTAAGGTAAGATTGCACATGGTCGCTTCCATTATACTCTATTGTCCGCGTTAGGCGACAGTATTATCTATGTAATACTCTTTGTTAACGAGGCTCTCGGAGTGGGGCGTCAGACAAGGCGTGTGCTTGGATAACGGATTCTTTGCCTGTGAATGGCTTTCCACCAAGTCTAGAAAAACTTTGATATAAATCAGTTAGATTTGATTGAGATTGAATATGGATATCTGTAGTTGCAGGGCCTTGACCAGTTGAAATGGTTTTTCCCTGTCCCCAATCTCGTCCTCTTCTTCCTCTCATTCTTACTATCTGTGAATAGTAAGAAAACCGATTTAGGAATTCAGACGGAATATCTTAGGGAATAACCACAAATAAAGGAATAGATTGAGAAATTTGGATTTTTGGTTTCACTGTTCATACTCATTCTAGGGTATACTTCGCCCTATCTCTAATGAGCCATCTAATGTGTTACACTCCGTACATAAAGTTCTTACTCAACCTTTAGCCCTGATACCAAACAGTCACGACCCGAACTTGATGTCCAATAACAACATCAAATTCGTATCGCCGGAGCTTGCAACAACATTAGATGATAAATAACACAGCGGAAAAAAAAAGATGATATCACTGATACAACATGAATACAATATCCAATACATCAATTTGATACAATGATAATCATCGAAATCAGAGAATACACACACACAAAAATATAGCGGAATACAACACAATAAAAGATAAGTCTTCACAGAATCCAATACTGCAACTCTGATCCAAAAGCTCCAAAGACAAACTCCAAACTCCTATCTCGATCCACCATCAAGTTTGTACCAAGATGAGAAAATCTGGTTGTGGGCTCCAAATACCCCAAAATGTATCAAATAAAAGCAGAAAGCTACCAAAACGATATCAACTACCCGACTATTTGAAAAACCAAACTCTAGATTATCCGTGTGGACAATTATGGGCACCCAGAGTTTAGGAAAGGAACAATTAACTACGAGTCAGTCGTGGGACTGGTATGAGCAAACGAAAATAGTTTATCTTTTAAAACAAACAAAAGAATTTAAATTTGAAATCCGTAATGCTTTTATAAAATGAAACAACCATAAGACCTCCTGCCACACACATAATGCAAACGCAGAATTGGAGGAGATTTCTCCTTATGATAGTCAAACATACTTGATACGTGAAAAACATTTGATATTATTATTAGTGCATAATGTAGAAAACATTTCAAAAGTATAATATTAATCTTAGCCAGCATAGGCATTTCACACTTATGCCTACTATAGCTACCATGTTAAATAGAAGGTTACCACCACATTCCATGGCAGGTTACACAACTAAAACCGTACTGGGCGCGTATTGTTTCTTTGGGTTTTCCAACAAATGGTCAGGCCAAGGGACTTCCCATTGCCACATGGGTACGCCTCTGGAGGGATGCCCCGAGAACCATCCGTCGGTTCTCTGCTAACACAAGGCCGGCTACCCCCTTCCCGGGGAATAAAACCTAAGATATGCCACCCCCGGTCCTTTGGGACCTTTAACCGAGGATCCTCAATACCAACAACATCACATAGTAATAAATATACTACAATTCCCACATGAGTAAGTATCTGGGCTCCATACCATGATACTACCCTTTTCCAGAAGGAATGGTCATACCCTAGGGGAGCTACCCCTAAAATCTTGCCGCATCTTTCCTGTTTCGACCATTACCGGTTTGTGAGGCTCGATGAGGTCTCGTCCACAAAGCTACGCTTTACACGAAAGCCATGCTTTGATCACAAATGATCATCAAATGATCATCAACACACAGCATCACTTAGCATGCCACACGACCAAATTGGGAGTATATCGCCGATAAACTTCAACTACATAACCTCTGAACTCGCACGTCTCAGAGAAGGGTGTTAAGCTTAGAGAATAAATTCTCCGCCACCAAGTAGAAATGTATTTGAAATAAACCGGTTTTATATCTCAAGATGTAGTGTCGGATACACGACCATACAAGTCTGTTCCGGGCTCGAACAGAACCGAAGGACTTCCGAAGAAGCCCTTGCAATCCGAGTATCCACAATGTAACGACCCTAAATTTTGAATAATTTAATTTGAAAATATTTAATTAATTTTAAATATTTGAATGATGGTTTAGATTGAATTTTCATTTTAACTTTGAATATGACGATTAAATTATAGAATTTAATCTAATTGAGTGTTGAATAAATATTTGAATCTTCAATTTTAGGCCAATTAAAAATATTTCAAAGGCTTGTAAAATTTATATTGATAATACTGAAGGTAATAGAAGCTTCAGAATTGAAATTGAAAGTGAATCGTTCAGTTTTGAAATTTAATAGTTTGAATCGATATTCAAAAATAGCCGTCCGAGGCACAGTCTCGGAATTCGACGAAACCAGTTCCATTGGGTCCGGAATATTGAATTATTCTCGGATTTCAAATTTCGTATTTTTCGGAGTTAATATGTGAGCACACGAGATATAAACGCGTCGAAATCAAATTGGGTTCAATTTAAATTTAAATTTAAATATTAGTCAAATACACCACGTTATCTTCCCTAAACTCACGCCTAAAATCACTCCTTCGATCACGCCTGAGATCGTGAAGGAAACATGCAAACACGTTCTTCTGTCTCCTCTTCTTTTCCTTTTATAACGCAAGCTTCAGTTCAAGATTGAACGAGATAAAAATTAAATGGCGACATTCCTTTATTTCGTTCTCCCTCCCAAATCAACGAATAATGGCCGTGGCCCTAAATCGAGGTCGCAAGGCTCATGCACGCGACGGCGAGATGGAGCGACGTGGGGGCAAAGTCGCGATGGTCTCGCGAGCGATAGGTGATGGCGGTGACGCGCGGCGAATGGTGTGACCCTCCGTGCCTTAATTGTGCGGTTGGTTTAAGTGGATGTTGTCGTTAGGTCTACGCGCGAAGTGATTGAGAGCGGCAACGACGGCGACGTCAAAGGGGCAGTGGCGCTCGAGGCAGCGCGCGTGCTTGTGCGTGGAGACGCGGCGGCGTATGGAGGCAGTGGTGGATGATGTCGCGCGATTGAAGGGGGAGGCAGCGATCGAGGCGAATTGAAGGCGTCGGGGCTGTCGCGATTGGGTTCTTCAAATTATGCAGTGGAGGTATCAATTTTTTTTTCTAGTTAATTGAAATTTTAAATTTGCAGTATTCATTCAAATATGATATATATGTATATTACAAAGAAAGGTAATCTATACAGCTTTTTAATTAGTAGTCATAGTAAAGGAAAAAAAAATATTTGCAGTAAAAATAATAATATATCATATTTTAAGTAAATACGAGTAAGTTATATTAAAAGAAAGTTTAATTTTTAAAACCAAAATTTTAGTTAAACGAATTTATTAATGGATTGTTTGATAAGTTTATTTTATTCGTTTAGTTACTAGAAATAAATTATTAAAGGAAATTTAGTTTAAAATATAATTTTTTTTTAAGTAAATGTTATAAAAGGGAATTTAATCATTAGTATAAATAAAATTTATAAACAGAAAATAATTAGTTAACAGAATTTGGTTGAAAGGAAAATAATTTTTATTAAAGAAAAATTAGTTGATTTGAATTTATAAAAAGGAAATTAAGTTCAATGGGAAATTTCTAGTTAGAATTATTTTCAGAAAGAAAATGTTGTTTAAATTAAATAGTTAGTTAATAAAATTTATTTAAAATAGAAATTAAATTTGTTCGACAAAAATTGAATTTATAAAGAATAGTTTGAATTTAGTTTTTGTTAAATCAAAGTATTAAAAAGAGATTTGTTTGAAAGCCAAAAACAATTTATTAAAAAGGGATTTAGTTTTAAAATTGTAACCTTTAGTTAAACAAATTTAATTAAAGAAAATCAGTTTGAATTCAGATTTTTAGTTTGAAAACAGAAAATTTGTATAAATTTAATATTGGTCAATTAAAATTATTAATTAATAAGAAAGAGAAATTTAATAATTAGTTGAATAAAATTATTAAAGGAATTGGTTTAGAACAAAACCATTGAATAATTAAAACAATCAAAAATGAAAATTTATTATTCGATTGATTCAAATATTAATAAATTGTGTAAATATTTATACAAGGTATAAATCAAGAAAATCGAGTCAAGAAGGAAAAGGATTGCTAATAAAAGCAAAGGTGAGAACTTCTCACTCAAAAGGAATTTTATTGTTTATTCAAATTTTAAATAGTTAGATTTAAAATTTGTTGATTGAATGATTGATGGCTTGAATGATGATTGTTATATATATATATATATATATATATATATTGGATGTGAATAGACCCTATACGCCGTTAGTATGCGGAGGTTATTTATTACACACATATACCGCGATATTCCACCTCGAAGTGGAATTGGTATTATATTATATATATAGCAATATATATATATATATTGGCATATGTATATATTGCAGTTGATTGATTTCCCGCATTTGTATAGCGGATGAGACCCTATGCGCCGTTAGTAAGCGGATATATATTTATAAAATCCCATATACCGCGATATTCCACCTCGAAGTGGAATGGTATTGTGCTAATGTCTGTGGATGCAGGGAAACAGGTTGGAGGGATCCAACTGGATTCCTCACAAATATTTGTTTGATTTCACATATTGTGATATTTGATTGTTATCATGAATGATATATGATGTTTGAAAGTTGTGATTGACTATTGATGTGTTGCATCATCGGATCCAATTTTTGAAGTTTAAAAATAACGATTTTGATTTCTAAATTGATTTTTGGAAATATACGTTTATAAAATATTTTTGGAATTGATTCATCTTAAATAAATAAACGTTATAATTTTAATATTATAAAAATTATGATTTTTGAGAAATACAGTTAAAAGTTGATTTTTGAAATTATGGGATTAGTGATTTTATAAAATAGTTTGAACTGGGATTTCTGAATTTATTATAAGAAGTCTAAAAATAGAATTTGTGGAATTTGATTATTTTATAAATCAAATGATGAAATTATAAAAGAGTTTAAAGACGTTTTAAAAATAGTAATATAAATTGTTTTATATTAAAAGATTTATAAATTGATATTTATAAATTAAAGAGATTGGAATTATAAAACGAGCTTTTATAAGTGATAGAATGATTTGTAAATGAATTTCATAAATTGGAATTATAGAATTATAACGGTGAAGTTATAAATGGAATTTTATAAACAGTAGGTTTATAAAATTTGTAAAGTTATTTAAAAGAATGGAATTTGGATAAATAAATGAATCTTATAAGTTATAAGATTTATGAAAATTTATGAAGTTTAAAGGAACGATTTTATAAACAAATAAATTATAAGTATTTAACTTATAATATGAAATTTTAGTATATCATTGAGATATGAAATTGAATAGATTTATAAAGGAAATTTATAAAAAGGAAGTTGTTATAAAATAAATAGAAATAGAATTTATGAACATTGTTTTATAAATCCGCAACGACTTATTTTGATAAGGAATTGTTGTAATTTATTTATGGAATTATATTCATGTTTTAGACAGTGAATAATTCTTTAAAATAAAATGAATAGAAGTGATGAAATTTATTAACAAGTATATTCACGTTTTTGAATAGTGAATATTTTGTTAAAGAAATTATTTTGGATGTGATGTTTTAAATAGAATTAAAACGATCTAAAGATGTTTTAAAATGTATTGAGATTCGAAACCATAGATTTCAACATTCATTGTTGAAATAGACGTTTTCGAGAAATAGAAGGAAATGGTAGATTATAACACTGTTGTTATAATAAATGATTTCCGAAAGGAAATGTTTTGTATAGTATTGGGATTTATATTTCTATTTTAATTTCGAATCCCTATACTAGTGATTTTGGGTTGTCGTAACGATGTTTTACGCAACATTCGTTTTGGCCCAAATAAATATGATTAAGTGAATGATTTCCTTAAAAGAATGAAATATATACTTAATTTCGATTAGGGTATATTAAATATTTTCTAAGTATAGAAAATAAAAAAAATAAAAAAAAGATCTGTGAATTACTTATTTTTAATAAGTATAGAAATGCTTTTCCAATATTAAGTGAATATTTGGAATTTATCTTTTTTGAAGATAAATTGAAAATGAATATTAGAAATCGAATTGAAATCGTATATTCATAAATATTTTGGAATGTAAATTCAATATGGAATTTATAAATGGAATTTGGAAAATGAGTTTAAAAATAAATATTGATTTATTTTTGAAGAATGGAAAATATGTATATCTTATAAAGATATTTTTGGGAAATAAATAATTTGGAAAATTATTTGGAATCTGGTGATGTTGGCATATCTATTGATAGTTCAATAACCGACTATCAATATTTACCTTTAAATAGGTATTTGTTGTGATTTGTTTGAAATTGAATGCCACACTTATTTTTTTCAAAATAAGCGCTCACTATTCGGGTTAACCGGGAAAGAACCTTGGGGTCGTATAACCCATTCTGAATATGTGATACGTCGTTATGAATTGCATTCGAAGATCGGTGTTGAAGACCGGATATTTTCGAAAACGAAAGGGTTTCTTGTTGATTGTCTCTGCACTGGCTGATCCCCGGTATTGAGATCTCCTAAGTGATGGGAAATTCGATCGGGATTGTGAATACCCGGATTGCAAGGGCTTCGTAAGAAGTGCCTTCGGTTTTGTTCGAGCCCGGAACAGACTTGTATGGATTGTACATCTGACATTACAAGTTGAGATATAAAACCGATTTCTTTCAAATATATTTCTGTTGGTGGCGGAGAATTTATTCTTTTAGCTTAACACCCTTCTCTGAGACGTACGAGCTCAAAGGTTATATAGTTGAAGTTATCAGCGATATATTCCCAATTTGGTAATGTGACATGCTGAGTGTTGTTGTGAAATGATCATTGTGTTGATTATTTGTGATAGGATCTTTTATTGGATCGTCTATCCTGATGATCATTTCTATGATCATTTGTTGACCCAAAGCATGGCTTTTGTATAAAGTATGTTTTTGTGGACGTGACTTCGTCGAGCCTCACACCCCGTGAATGGTCAAAACAGGAAAGATGCGGCAAGGTTATGAGGGGTAGCGCCCTTTAGGATGTGTGCATTTCCTTCTGGAAAAGGTTGGTATCATGGTATGGAGCCCAGATACTTACTCATGTTGAAAACACTTTGTTATGATTGTGTGAATTGATTACGAGCGCTCGGTGAAAGGTCCCAAAGGACCGGGGGATGGCATATTCGGTCAGTTGTTACTCAGTTGGGGTAACCCGACCTTGTGTTGGTAGAGATCCGGTTTTGTTCTCGGGTATGTCCATCCAGAGGCATTCTCATGTGGCAATGGGAAGTTCCTTGGCCTGATCATTCGTTGGAAATCCAAAATAACAATACGAGACTTGTACGGTTTTAGTTGTAGAACCTGCCATCTAATATGGTAGCTATTAGTAGGCATAATATAATGGTACCTATGCTGGCTAAGATTTATATTCTACTTTCGAAATGAATTTTCTACACTATGCACTAGTAATAATATCAAATATTCTTTTTAAATGCGTATCAAGCATGTTTGACTATCATAAGGAGAAATCTTCTCCAAGTCTGCGTTTGCATTGTGTGTGTGGCAGGAGGCCTTATGGTAGTCTCATTTTTAAAAGCATTGCGAATGGACTTTAAAAAAAAATATTCCTCTATTTTGATTTTAAAGATAAATAAACTGTTTTGAGTTCTCACACCAGTCACATGACTGACTTGGAGTTTATTGTTTTCCTTCCTAAACTCTGGGTGCCCACCAATTTCCACACGGGCAGTCAAGAGTTAAGATTTATCAGGATATTCAGGATATTCTGGAGTTGCTGGAGGCAAGATGGATGGCATGGCGTATTACTAATTATATAGTATTTCTTTTTCCGCTGCACTGTTTGTTTGTTGTTGTACACTCTGATGATTTGATGTAATGTAATAAAATGTGATGTAATAACTGATATAGTTCTTTGTTTAAAGATTATTCATTTATCTATTATATGTTGTTCCGCTGCGAATTGTGAGATTCTGATATTGTTGTCCTGTTCTGTTCCGTTCTATTTTCTATTTTCTTTTCCCTCTATTTTCTCTCTTCTACCTCTTTCTTTTTTCTTTCTTTTTCTTTCTTCTTTCTTAAAACCCATAACATTTCGTGTTTCCGGCCTTCGATTTCTCGACAGTCGATAAAGTGAGTGTCGATGTTGAATTTTCGAAAGTCGAAAATTTTCGTTTGTTACATTTGGTATCAGAGCTGTTGGTTAAGCGACAACCATGGTTCTGTTGGGTATTACTCGTTAGAGATAGAGTCAGCGGTACTCTAGAATGAGTTTGTGTGTAATAATAGATATGAGCGCGTATTTGTTAGTGAATATAAAATTGTTTTTGAATCGGGTAAATAAGATAATTTTGCCCAAAACTATTTTTGGTATAGAAAAGAAATGATTTTCTATGAATTATTATAGTATATGGATGCATGATTGTTAGGAAGTGATAATATAGAATTATTATCATTAGTATATGGAATTAAAATAAGATGGATTGGATTCAAGAAAATTAACTTGATAATTTATTCATTTGTGAAATAATTTCAAATGGAATGAATATGAATATGGTATGTGAATTGGTCGTAAGCAACAAAATTGAATTAAGCAATTAAGTAAATTCGAGATGAATTGAAATATTGAAATGAATTAGTGAATGAAACTAATTTAAGGTAGTAATATGAATTACTAAATGAAAGTTAATCGTTAGAATTCAATGTTTGGAATTAAGAATTGAATTCGAATGAAATTTAAATTGCGAATTGAATTGAAATGTAAAATTGAATGAAAATGAATGTGTAACTTCAATAGTGAAGTAAAAACGTATAAGAAGTATATGTTGGAAATTTTGTAATAGAATTAGCAAAATGGTTTGAATATTGGAATTGGATATTTGGATGCTACTACTAGCAGGTTATACAGGTGTATAAAGGAATTGTGATTTTGATTTCAAAGATAAAATAGAATTGCTCGACAAAAAGGTACGTATTTCAATTTCAGTATGAGATTTGATGACTTTCTTCTCCAGCCACTTGGCTTTCTTTTTTCTCTTTTCTTTCTGAGGGGCCGTGGTGCCATTTTGTAGTCGTACCGAGCTAGCCGCGCAAAGGAGACGCTGGCGAAATTTTTCGAAAATTTAGGGTGTTAGAAAAATTTTTGAGAAAATTTTGAAAATTTGAAATTTGAATTCGAATTTGAATTGGAAGTAAACAATGTTGTTTGAAACCTATAATTGGAGTTGAAAAGCTAGTTGAAATGATAGTGAATCTCTAGTAAAAAGATTTAGGCTAGTAAAGTTGATAAAAGTATTTGGATTGTGAAAAATAATAGACGGGATAAGGGCATTCTTCTTAACTTGTAATTTCGGGACGAAATTCTTTTAAGGGGGAAAGATTGTAACGACCCTGAATTTTGAATAATTTAATTTGAGAATATTTAATTAATTTTAAATATTTGAATGATGGTTTAGATTGAATTTTCAATTTAACTTTGAATATGACGATTAAATTATAGAATTTAATCTAATTGAGTGTTGAATAAATATTTGAATCTTCAATTTTAGGCCAATTAAAAATATTTCAAAGGCTTGTAAAATTTATATTGATAATACTGAAGGTAATAGAAGCTTCAGAATTGAAATTGAAAGTGAATCGTTCAGTTTTGAAATTTAATAGTTTGAATCGATATTCAAAAATAGCCGTCCGAGGCACAGTCTCGGAATTCGACGAAACCAGTTCCATTGGGTCCGGAATATTGAATTATTCTCGGATTTCAAATTTCGTATTTTTCGGAGTTAATATGTGAGCACACGAGATATAAACGCGTCGAAATCAAATTGGGTTCAATTTAAATTTAAATTTAAATATTAGTCAAATACACCACGTTATCTTCCCTAAACTCACGCCTAAAATCACTCCTTCGATCACGCCTGAGATCGTGAAGGGAATGTGCAAACACGTTCTTCTGTCTCCTCTTCTTTTCATTTTATAACGCAAGCTTCAGTTCAAGATTGAAAGAGATAAAAATTAAATGGCGACATTCCTTTATTTCGTTCTCCCTCCCAAATCAACGAATAATGGCCGTGGCCCCAAATCGAGGTCGCAAGGCTCGTGCACGCGACGGCGAGATGGAGCGACGTGGGGGCAAAGTCGCGATGGTCTCGCGAGCGATAGGTGATGGCGGTGACGCGCGGCGAATGGTGTGACCCTCCGTGCCTTAATTGTGCGGTTGGTTTAAGTGGATGTTGTCGTTAGGTCTACGCGCGAAGTGATTGAGAGCGGCAACGACGGCGACGTCAAAGGGGCAGTGGCGCTCGAGGCAGCTTGCGTGCTTGTGCGTGGAGACGCGGCGGCGTGTGGAGGCAGTGGTGGATGATGTCGCGCGATTGAAGGGGGAGGCAGCGATCGAGGCGAATTGAAGGCGTCGGAGCTGTCGCGATTGGGTTCTTCAAATTATGCAGTGGAGGTATCAATTTTTTTTTCTAGTTAATTGAAATTTTAAATTTGCAGTATTCATTCAAATATGATATATATGTATATTACAGAGAAAGGTAATCTATACAGCTTTTTAATTAGTAGTCACAGTAAAGAAAAAAAAATATTTGCAGTAAAAATAATAATATATCATATTTTAAGTAAATACGAGTAAGTTATATTAAAAGAAAGTTTAATTTTTAAAACCAAAATTTTAGTTAAACGAATTTATTAATGGATTGTTGATAAGTTTATTTGATTCGTTTAGTTACTAGAAATAAATTATTAAAGGAAATTTAGTTTAAAATATAATTTTTTGTTAAGTAAATGTTATAAAAGGGAATTTAATCATTAGTCTAAATAAAATTTATAAACAGAAAATAATTAGTTAACAGAATTTGGTTAAAAGGAAAATAATTTTTATTAAAGAAAAATTAGTTGATTTGAATTTATAAAAAGGAAATTAAGTTCAATGGGAAATTTCTAGTTCGAATTATTTTCAGAAAGAAAATGTTGTTTAAATTAAATAGTTAGTTAATAAAATTTATTTAAAATAGAAATTAAATTTGTTCGACAAAAATTGAATTTATAAAGAATAGTTTGAATTTAGTTTTTGTTAAATCAAAGTATTAAAAAGAGATTTGTTTGAAAGCCAAAAACAATTTATTAAAAAGGGATTTAGTTTTAAAATTGTAACCTTTAGTTAAACAAATTTAATTAAAGAAAATCAGTTTGAATTCAGATTTTTAGTTTGAAAACAGAAAATTTGTATAAATTTAATATTGGTCAATTAAAATTACTAATTAATAAGAAAGAGAAATTTAATAATTAGTTGAATAAAATTATTAAAGGAATTGGCTTAGAACAAAACCATTGAATAATTAAAACAATCAAAAATGAAAATTTATTATTCGATTGATTCAAATATTAATAAATTGTGTAAATATTTATACAAGGTATAAATCAAGAAAATCGAGTCAAGAAGGAAAAGGATTGCTAATAAAATCAAAGGTGAGAACTTCTCACTCAAAAGGAATTTTATTGTTTATTCAAATTTTAAATAGTTAGATTTAAAATTTGTTGATTGAATGATTGATGGCTTGAATGATGATTGTTATATATATATATTGGATGTGAATAGACCCTATACGCCGTTAGTAAGCGGAGGTTATTTATTACACACATATACCGCGATATTCCACCTCGAAATGGAATTGGTATTATATTATATATATAGCAATATATATATATTGGCATATGTATTTATTGCAGTTGATTGATTTCCCGCATTTGTATAGCGGATGAGACCCTATGCGCCGTTAGTAAGCGGATATATATTTATAAAATCCCATATACCACCATATTCCACCTCGAAGTGGAATGGTATTGTGCTAATGTCTGTGGATGCAGGGAAACAGGTTGGAGGGATCCAACTGGATTCCTCACAAATATTTGTTTGATTTCACATATTGTGATATTTGATTGTTATCATGAATGATATATGATGTTTGAAAGTTGTGATTGACTATTGATGTGTTGCATCATCGGATCCAATTTTTGAAGTTTAAAAATAACGATTTTGATTTCTAAAGTGATTTTTGGAAATATACGTTTATAAAATATTTTTGGAATTGATTCATCTTAAATAAATAAACGTTATAATTTTAATATTATAAAAATTATGATTTTTGAGAAATACAGTTAAAAGTTGATTTTTGAAATTATGGGATTAGTGATTTTATAAAATAGTTTGAACTGGGATTTCTGAATTTATTATAAGAAGTCTAAAAATAGAATTTATGGAATTTGATTATTTTATAAATCAAATGATGAAATTATAAAAGAGTTTAAAGACGTTTTAAAAATAGTAATATAAATTGTTTTATATTAAAAGATTTATAAATTGATATTTATAAATTAAAGAGATTGGAATTATAAAACGAGCTTTTATAAGTGATAGAATGATTTGTAAATGAATTTCATAAATTGGAATTATAGAATTATAACGGTGAAGTTATAAATGGAATTTTATAAACAGTAGGTTTATAAAATTTGTAAAGTTATTTAAAAGAATGGAATTTGGATAAATAAATGAATCTTATAAGTTATAAGATTTATGAAAATTTATGAAGTTTAAAGGAACGATTTTATAAACAAATAAATAATAAGTATTTAACTTATAATATGAAATTTTAGTATATCATTGAGATATGAAATTGAATAGATTTATAAAGGAAATTTATAAAAAGGAAGTTGTTATAAAATAAATAGAAATAGAATTTATGAACATTGTTTTATAAATCCGCAACGACTTATTTTGATAAGGAATTGTTGTAATTTATTTATGGAATTATATTCATGTTTTAGACAGTGAATAATTCTTTAAAATAAAATGAATAGAAGTGATGAAATTTATTAACAAGTATATTCACGTTTTTGAATAGTGAATATTTTGTTAAAGAAATTATTTTGGATGTGATGTTTTAAATAGAATTAAAACGATCTAAAGATGTTTTAAAATGTATTGAGATTCGAAACCATAGATTTCAACATTCATTGTTGAAATAGACGTTTTCGAGAAATAGAAGGAAATGGTAGATTATAACACTGTTGTTATAATAAATGATTTCCGAAAGGAAATGTTTTGTATAGTATTGGGATTTATATATCTATTTTAATTTCGAATCCCTATACTAGTGATTTTGGGTTGTCGTAACGATGTTTTACGCAACATTCGTTTTGGCCCAAATAAATATGATTAAGTGAATGATTTCCTTAAAAGAATGAAATATATACTTAATTTCGATTAGGGTATATTAAATATTTTCTAAGTATAGAAAATAAAAAAAATAAAAAAAAGATCTGTGAATTACTTATTTTTAATAAGTATAGAAATGCTTTTCCAATATTAAGTGAATATTTGGAATTTATCTTTTTTGAAGATAAATTGAAAATGAATATTAGAAATCGAATTGAAATCGTATATTCATAAATATTTTGGAATGTAAATTCAATATGGAATTTATAAATGGAATTTGGAAAATGAGTTTAAAAATAAATATTGATTTATTTTTGAAGAATGGAAAATATGTATATCTTATAAAGATATTTTTGGGAAATAAATAATTTGGAAAATTATTTGGAATCTGGTGATGTTGGCATATCTATTGATAGTTCAATAACCGACTATCAATATTTACCTTTAAATAGGTATTTGTTGTGATTTGTTTGAAATTGAATGCCACACTTATTTTTTTTAAAATAAGCGCTCACTATTCGGGTTAACCGGGAAAGGACCTTGGGGTCGTATAACCCATTCCTAATATGTGATATGTCGTTATGAATTGCATTCGAAGATCGGTGTTGAAGACCGGATATTTTCGAAAACGAAAGGGTTTCTTGTTGATTGTCTCTGCACTGGCTGATCCCCGGTATTGAGATCTCCTAAGTGATGGGAAATTCGATCGGGATTGTGAATACCCGGATTGCAAGGGCTTCGTAAGAAGTGCCTTCGGTTTTGTTCGAGCCCGGAACAGACTTGTATGGATTGTACATCTGACATTACAAGTTGAGATATAAAACCGATTTCTTTCAAATATATTTCTGTTGGTGGCGGAGAATTTATTCTTTTAGCTTAACACCCTTCCCTGAGACGTACGAGCTCAAAGGTTATATAGTTGAAGTTATCAGCGATATATTCCCAATTTGGTAATGTGACATGCTGAGTGTTGCTGTGAAATGATCATTGTGTTGATTATTTGTGATAGGATCTTTTATTGGATCGTCTATCCTGGTGATCATTTCTATGATCATTTGTTGACCCAAAGCATGGCTTTTGTATAAAGTATGTTTTTGTGGACGTGACTTCGTCGAGCCTCACACCCCGTGAATGGTCAAAACAGGAAAGATGCGGCAAGGTTATGAGGGGTAGCGCCCTTTAGGATGTGTGCATTTCCTTCTGGAAAAGGTTGGTATCATGGTATGGAGCCCAGATACTTACTCATGTTGAAAACACTTTGTTATGATTGTGTGAATTGATTACGAGCGCTCGGTGAAAGGTCCCAAAGGACCGGGGGATGGCATATTCGGTCAGTTGTTACTCAGTTAGGGGTAACCCGGCCTTGTGTTGGTAGAGATTCGGTTTTGTTCTCGAGGATGTCCATCCAGAGGCATTCTCATGTGGCAATGGGAAGTTCCTTGGCCTGATCATTCGTTGGAAATCCAAAAAAACAATACGAGACTTGTACGGTTTTAGTTGTAGAACCTGCCATCTAATATGGTAGCTATTAGTAGGCATAATATAATGGTACCTATGCTGGCTAAGTTTTATATTCTACTTTCGAAATGAATTTTCTACACTATGCACTAGTAATAATATCAAATGTTCTTTTTAAATGCGTATCAAGCATGTTTGACTATCATAAGGGGAAATCTTCTCCAAGTCTGCGTTTGCATTGTGTGTGTGGTAGGAGGCCTTATGGTAGTCTCATTTTTAAAAGCATTGCGAATTGACTTTAAAAAAAAATATTCCTCTATTTTGATTTTAAAGATAAATAAACTGTTTTGAGTTCTCACACCAGTCACATGACTGACTTGGAGTTTATTGTTTTCCTTCCTAAACTCTGGGTGCCCACCAATTTCCACACCGGCAGTCAAGAGTTAAGGTTTATCAGGATATTCAGGATATTCTGGAGTTGCTGGAGGCAAGCTGGATGGCATGGCGTATTACTAATTATATAGTATTTCTTTTTCCGCTGCACTGTTTGTTTGTTGTTGTACACTCTGATGATTTGATGTAATGTAATAAAATGCGATGTAATAACTGATATAGTTCTTTGTTTAAAGATTATTCATTTATCTATTATATGTTGTTCCGCTGCGAATTGTGAGATTCTGATATTGTTGTCCTGTTCTGTTCCGTTCTATTTTCTATTTTCTTTTCCCTCTATTTTCTCTCTTCTACCTCTTTCTTTTTTCTTTCTTTTTCTTTCTTCTTTCTTAAAACCCATAACATTTCGTGTTTCCGGCCTTCGATTTCTCGGCAGTCGATAAAGTGAGTGTCGATGTTGAATTTTCGAAAGTCGAAAATTTTCGTTTGTTACACACAATCACGATTGGACTTCCCATCACTTAGGGAATCCCTATAACATAGCTACTCAGTGCAGATACAATCGATAGGTCATCCTATCGCTCTTGCAAATACCCGGTCTTCACCACCGGTCTTCAAATGCTATCCATAACGACGTATCATTATTCAAAGTGGGTTATATGACACAAAGGTCCTCTCCCGGCTAAACCGAATAATGAGCGTAAAGTTTAAAAACATATGGATATAGATTTCAGTTAAGTCACAACTTAAAATTCAAAACTTTCTTTCAAATGGTTTAACCAATTACCATTTCAAATCTTTAAACAAAAAGATTCATTTCACAAAGTTTATCCAATTTCACAAAGATCCATTCATGGATTTCAAAACAATTTTCATTTTTATTAGATTAACTCACTTAATCTTTTAAATAAAAGAGTTAACTCATAGCTTTCAAAACACATTCCAAAGATTCATTCATAACTTGGAAACCATTTCATTTCAAATGTGAAATTCCTATAATTGGAAATTCATTCCTTATATGAAAGCTCTTATCATTTGAAACAAACAGTTTTCGTTTTGGAAAAATCCGAATTCAATTATACAAGTTAAAATTTATCAAACTTGGGTTAAGTTTAATTCCCAAAAACAATATTTTAAAAATGGTTTAAAAACCCATATAACTTGTATGACCTTTTACTTCATAAATTCTCAAAACAGAATTTAATCTCAAAACCTAAACTCAAATTTAAACTGAATTATTAAGTTTCAAAACTTTATTAAGTCATTCATAATAACTTTTATTTTAGAAATCCTTCTCCAAAGCTTTTCATTTTAAAACCTGATCCATTCCAAAAATCATTTGAATTCAAAAATTCATATTTTAAATTTGTTTCAAAATCTGTGACTCAACCAATTTCCATATGCAATCCATATTTGTAGGTGTATAGTGTAGTCCAAGGGGTTTTACACAATAGTGCACATCATCAATCATAAGAATATCGATAAGCGGTATAACCCATAACGCTTATCTATATTAACAGATACATAGATAAGTTAAATTTATCAATCACAAAAATTCACTAATCTGATTAGATGTGGGTTTCGGATAACCAACTGGAATCTGACTCCCTGTCGCATCGAAATTCAGATGTCATTTACGGGTCAAAGGGTTTGCATATTCATATAACTTTGTATTCATCATAGATATATCAACTCAGCACAAAGCATTTCAAAGCATCACATCACCTATCAAATATACCATCCATCACAGAGTATTCCATAGAAATCAAACATCTATAACTAAGATGAATAATTTGGGTGGTTTTAAATTACCAACCACATAATTACTTTTATTAGTAATTAATTATCATTAACTATTATTGATTAAATCTTAATTATTTTTATTAACTAATCCTTTCTAAATTAATTATCTAAATTAACTAATCCTTAATTAAATCTTAATTAGTTTCCTTAATTAATAAATCTTTAATTATTTATTAATTAAAACTTAATTATAATTAACTATTTTTAATTGATTAATCAATAGATTTATTATTCCTTAATTAATTACAATAATTAATTAATCTTTAATTAATAATGGTTTCATAATCAGTTTCAGTTAATTAACATTAATTAATTATTCTTGATTTAATTATCTTAATTAATTAACCACATCTCTTAATTTTTCTTTAAAGTAATTAACTCTTAATAACCATAACAAATCTTTAATTATCCCTTAATAACCTAATCATTATTTAAATCAAATACTTGAAAACATTTAAATTTGAAAATAACTAGAGGTTAAATGAGATAATTAGTTTAATACAAATTTTTATAATCAAAAACCATTTTTAAACATTTGACTTTAAAACTTGAACCTTGTTTTATCAAATCTACCTTGGGAAACTTAGTGAAATTTCTTTTGATCTAAATCCTTTTAAAACATGAAGACTTTAAATCCTGGAAAACTCAAAGATAAAGAAAACCCGAGCCATTTCATGTTCTCCCCGAGTTTCCCCCATGTCTTTTCCATCTTTACTTCGAGTTTTGACCCAAACTTGCCCGTATGCCTCAAAATCCTTCAATTTATTTTTTCTTAAGTACTTAACTCTGTGCACCCATAATCCACTCGAGCTAAACTCCAGTTTAACGCGTAGATTCCTCGAGACATGCTTCGAGTCGCACCATTCTTCCCCAATGATTCAAATCACTGATACCATTGATGCACGTATACGTGCACCACCACGCTAAACCTTGCCGAACGACGACGAACTCACGATAACATCACCGATGACCCCCGGCTTCGATTCGAACAACTCAAAACCTAAACCAAGTTCAAAATCGAAAAAGAGCTGTCAGCCTCGAATTGGAAACTGCCTCAGTTCACCTAAATCCACTTCGCGTGGCCACCTCTGGCCACCGGAGGTCTTGCGGCCACCACCACAGCTACTCCAACATCCCATTCACCTCCTCTCGAAGTCTGGTCTCCTCCGATCCATGAGCGACCTCAAAAACAACTCGAGAATGACACTGATACCACTTTGCCTTAAAACCCTATTTCGATTCAAATCTCGAGCTAGAATAAATAAAAAAAATGTTGCATTTTTCTGTTGATCCCTCGACTTCGGGCTTACCACTGCCTTAATCACCTGGACTATCATCTCTCCAATCACCGCAAATTCACAAAAAAAGTTTTCTGTTCAATTCAAAATATCATGACTGTCCCAAGCTTAAAAAATTTGATCTCATGTCTAAAATACCTATTTTGTGAAGGGGAGTAAGATTATGAAATCAATTTTTAAGTTTTTTATAAACTAAGTTTTGAACCTTTTCCTATTTCACTACGTTTTCAGAACTTCCCAGTAGATCCATTCTTCTTCAATGCTCAAAATATTTTTAAAACTTAATTTTTGATGATACAATCATCTTCTGTTTATATTTTAAAGCCTGAAAAACATCAGACGAAAAGCTTTTGAATTTTATTTTGAAACAAGGTTTAAAAAAAAAGAAAACTGGAAGACAATAGAAGAATGTTTTCCTTGCTTGTACAAAACATATACACCGTCATTCACTTTATTTTTTTTAGTATAAGGGCATGCAAACAAAATTCACCATCATCCAAACATATTTCACAGCATATATCAAAAATATAGATCCAAACATCAATGGATATAACAAAGTTAGGGAAATGTTTGCTCACCTGAGATTCCTATAAAACAAAGACAATGTCTTTGTGTTTTGAACTTGATGCTTTAATCTCTGCTTTGATTAATTTTCTTGCTTTAATTTGTGGAGTTGCTCTGATCATTGAAACTGAAGCTCGCACTTTTGCTTCATTTCCAGGTTTAAGCTTTTTGAAAGCAGGTTTTGTTTTTGATTTCCTACTAAATTCTGGAATTTAATTTCTAACTTGAAACTGTTCTTTGATTTTCATTCTGGTTTTTGATTCTCAGCCCTTATTTCCAGTTTTGAAATGCTTTGAGAAAATTGCTTGGATCTGGATCTTGTTTTCCAGATTTTTTTCTTTTCTTTTTTCTTTATTTTCAGGTTATAGGTTTTGATTTTCTAGTTTTCAATTGAAATTTATTTCTTTGAATTGCTTTGTGATTTTCAGATTTTACTCCTTTGTTTTGTTCAGGGCTGAAAGGTATTGAGAAACTTGATTTTTTTCTTTTGTATGTTATTTACATTTTAATTTAAAAGGAAATAATTAAAAATGCCAATTGTATCATATTTTTTACACTTGTACAATTACTTGACAAAATGTTTACAATTGTAAATTGTTATTGTAAAATGCTTACACATGTAAAAACTCTTGTATATTTATGTTTTTACCCTTGTCTTGAATTTATTTTATAAGTTTTTTTTTGGTCCTTTAGTTAAATTAATTTTGTTTTAAGCCTTACTTCATTTTTTTATGTACAAATCGTTTTATTCATGTTTTCTTATTTACATATGATTGACAATTTATATTCTATAAAATGATAAGTGTTTTAAATCCTTAGTCTATTAAATTTACAAATTTTGTTTTAATCGTTTATTCAAGTTGAACTATTATGTTTTAATGTTTTAAATACATTCATAAACCTTAATTCAAATGTATATATATATTTTTCTTTTTCAAAAGAAACAACATTAAACCTTTCATATTTATTTTTTATATCTTATACTTTTTAAAATTTCCAAGTAAGAAATTAAATTTCAATTCTTGTATCCCAAACTCACAATTCAATTGGAAATAATTTTATATACAAATATCTGATTAAATTTGGAAAAATTCTTAGTTATTCGAAATTTGATTCCAAAAATTAAAATAAATCGTCAAATCAAACCCGTTCCAAATTCGGCAATATTACAGTCTTGAAATGCTCCCTCATTTGATTCAATATCATTTAAGTAATCTTAAATTACATTTTACTCAATATTTCATTTTAATTTATTTAAACGTGAAATATTCATTAAATCACTTAAATCAAAAATCCAATTATAAAAACCATATCTTTAGATTTCCCATTTAATAATTTCAAATCGATTTAATTAAATAAATCCTTATTTAAATACCATTTTTAATAAATCCAAATTTATCACCCAATCTTAATTATTCAATTTATTACAAAAAAATCTTTTTTAAATATAGATTTACATAAATACTTAACCATATTTTGTGTATTAAGTCAATTCTAATTTAAATCAAATATTACTACTAAATCTATATATAATATTTCCATATTAAGAATCTATATTTATTAAACCATATATTTCGTTCCAAAATCATAGAAATTATTTTAAAATATTTATATATGGACCAACCGTGTCTGTATATATTTTCTATCATATGGTCAAGTGCTACAGATATTTATCATTTCAATCCGCCCACTAAATATATACGGGTGGGTATCATTTCAACCCGTAATCCCAAATTCAAAATGAAAATCGCTTGGGTTTATCATTTCAACTCATAACGATTTTCTCTTATCCTAAAGTCCGTTCCGGTATGTATCATTTCAATCCATAGTGAATACTACGCTAACAGGGCACTTGGAGAGTGATAACAGATATGATAATAATATAACAACATGCATATATCATCAACAACGGTATAATATAAACAATAAGATATGGTGTCATATCCCACAAGTGAACAGTTATAGATAATAGCATAAATATAACAATTTAAATAGCTACAGCAGCATACTTCAATTGATGTTTCAATTGAAATCAAATTTAATAAATATAAAAACGTTAATCGTGAGTGATTGCTCACCTTTCGAGGCTAAAGAGAATAGACAATGAAGTTTAGTTACGAATTCCAAAGCAACGCTAGATAGACACGATTCGACGAAGAAAACAGGCACGACGAACAAAGCTGATAAATGGAGGAGAAAAAAAATCGAATTCAAATTAGAACTAGATCGATGAAGATGAATGATATAAGTGAACTTACAATTATATATATATATATAATTATATATAACTATTTACATAAATAAAACATATTCTAAATTTAATATACATACATTTTAATCATTGTTTTTTAACCAAACACATATACAATAAAAAAATCAAACATATATGCAATATATATGTTGAAATAATACTTATTAAAATAAAAACTTCTATATAATGTATGTTCATTGGAACATATCAACTCCCGCGTGTATAACTTTTAAACTTTATCTTATAAAATATAAATTGTACAAACTTTTATAACTTGATAAACTTTATATTATAAATATACTATATACACTTAAAACCTGCATGTGATACTTATGTTTAAATAATTATATAACCCTCACGACATAAACCGCTTAAACATGCTTAAAATTTACTTTCAAAACCGTTATAAATACCATATACTTACCGACCAAATGTATAAACTCGAATGCTTAGATATATATATATATATATATATATATATATATATATATGGTTTTTGTTCTTTTTCTCACACATTTATTTTGTTGTTTCTAGTACATTGCATTAAGAAAGAGTAATATATAACAAAACCAACAAAACCCCAAAAAGATTCAAAAAATATATATATATTTTTAAATCACCTTATATTATTTCATTTAATAACATGATACGAAAAGCTTCACTAAAATAAAATTCACGTTTAAAATATTATATATAAGAAATAAAATAAAATACTAAGCTTAAACAAATTAGATCAAAAAGCATCTTTACATACAGCAGCCGAAAAAGGAAAATTTTATTTTATAAACAAATATAACATCATATATACATATATGCACAAATACATTTATATATATAAAAGAATAACTTTGACATATATATATAAACCATATAATAGACGCTGCAAAATTTGTATAATATATTATTAAACTGGATACAGGGAAACCCAAGATAATATAATCCATGTAACAAATTCACTGATATATATATATATATAGACACTAACAGACAGAAGCACTATACCTAATACATGCGAACGTATGCAAGCTAGTGGTGACGAGTGTCTGATGGGTTATGGCGATAGGGATATCGGCTGTGCCTTGGGAAGGCAAAATGGAACAGGAGAGAAGGAAGCACTGCGCTCGGCCATCATGACGGCTGTCAGCTGGACTGGAAGCACATGGTGAGATGTGGTATGGGTATGCGGTTATGGCCTTGAAGCAGTGCTGTAACAACTTGGGAAAGAAAGAAAATAGGCTTCAGGGAGGAAGAGGAAGCAACAGTAGGTATAAACCCAAAGTTATAATGGTAGAGGAAAAACGCTTTGCACAATTTAAGGTGAGCTTTAAATTTTTAATAAATACAAAACGTATCTAAGTTTATACGTTTATAACTTTCCAGCTGTAGTGTATATATATAATGAACGGTCATAATGAAAGAAGTGGAAACAGGGACCGTAGGAAAGGAAAGGCTAGAAAAATAAAATTTTCACCCTTAAATTCCGGAAATTAATAAGGTAACGTACCTCTTTAATGAAATGTACAGCAACGGTCATAAGCTAAAATTTAGCTGAAAGCTTAAAGAAATGAGGGGAAGATGGGTTTTTAAATTAATCGCTTCCCAGAATTAATACGTCAATGAAAAAGGAAAGGAGATGAATCAAGGAAACGTATTATAACTTATATATAACTATTAAATGGTTAGATGGAAGAAAAGGCGAGCAGGTGAGTAAAAGTGGAAACTGATTTATAAGCGAAATGGAATGTGAGTTGTTGCCTGGGAAGAAAATGGAACAGTTTAAAAATTAAAGGCAATGGACTGCTGAAATTAAATGAGTATAAAACGTGTAAAAGTTATATACTGAAACGGCTATAAATTTCAATTATTATTATAAAACGGAGAATAACGAAAAGGTAAGGACGATGATTTCAAAGCTTATTAATGGCTAGGAATAGGGAAGTCTATCCGTGAATTGGAAAAATTATTAAGCAATTGAAATTTTAACGGTAGAAAAAGTAACGGCTGCACACTGTTTTAGAAACAATCAAAGCAATTAATAGCTTGATTGGACGGCAAGAATAAATATGGAAGGACACGTTATAAAGGCAAAATGAACCGTTTGAAAATAAATAAAAGAAATGATGGCAAATAAAACAGCTGTGCCTTGAATTTCCCAAAACAAATTATTTTATGAACATCAATTATTACTGACTTAAATTTAACAGAATCGCACCCTAAAATATACTTTCTTAATTTTTGATGAAAAGTTATCATTTGCCACATTTAACTATACGTAATCCAAATGTAAAATTCTATTTCAGAATATTATTATTTAAAATTTCTCAAAAATGAAATTAAATACGCTAAATAAAACCATTAAAAATTGTCAAAATTGTACGGGTCGTTACACTCTCCCCCACTCAAAACTTTTCATCCCCGAAAAGGAAGAAGGTAGGAGAATAGAAACAGCCAGAAAGATAAATAGATTGAAAGACAAGGATAAACAATTAATTTAAGACCATATAAATTTCTAGAAATATTCATTTGAAAACTTCATTTGCAGTTCAATTATCTTTAATACTTTAAAACTTTTCAAAATCCATTTGTAAAATTTCCTGCTTCCCTTATAATTAACATTTATATGTTTAAATAACACCATTATAAACATATATATGAAAACTATTTGGAAACAGTTATTCACATCCTTGGTTATATTTTCAAGGAAGTTATTTGACAACATTAAATCCATAGTTTATAAACTTACTAATTTATCTTAAGACACTTTCAACATTATAGATAAATTAATATTCATTTCTTAAATATGTTATATTAAATTAATAACTTCTTAAATATTAATGACACTAATGATTTACTATTAAACCATGTAGTATATAAATAAACAATATTTTAAAGATTATATTCAAAAAGGAAAGGAGGGTAGATTCCGAAAAATGGAGTATACGTGAATAAATAAAGCTGAGCAGATAAGGCAGGTTCAAAGGGATAGTATCGGGCTCGAATAATTAAATCAAACCATAAAATTTTAATCTCAAATATTAATACAAAATTTGTTTGTTGAAATACCTTTATAATTAAATGCTTTTATATCGAAACGAATTTTTCATTTCAAAAATACTTTTATAACTCGATGTTTCTACAAGTTTATCCTCGTTCTTGCAGACTCTGGCCATGCGTTGATCAGGCGCGAAGCTAGAATTCTTCAAGTACTTAGTAGACATGTTTCAACACCCAGTGAAAATACTTGAAAAACCTTTAAAAAACAGATATGGAAAGTACAATCCAAACAATACAATCAAACTAAAACCTTTGTCCAACCATGGTTCGTAGATACGCAATGGTTACGCCTGAATCCCTCAGGAAACAATCCGTATCCGTAAGCTTTCTCAGCCCTGCGAGTTACGCCATGATGAGTAGTAGGGTGCAGGATACACAATGGTTACGCCTGGATTCCCCAGGAAACAATCCGTACCCTAAGCCGTCTCAGCTAAGCAGTTTCGCTACTAATGGGACCTACACAAATTGCAGGATACATAATGGTTACGCCTAGGTCCTCCAGGAAACAATCCGTACCCCTAGGCCAATCTCAGCCAGGCAGTTGGGATATGCAGTCATAAGAAAAAAACCATGGGTTAAGCCACGGTGGGTGTAACATCCCGCCTTTTTGAACACTTTAAACCGACACACGTGCCAATTCAAAGCATACGCAAGGGCGGATTGTTATGGGGTAAATAAGAAAAACAGAGAAGAAATAAAAACAAAACAGAATCTCACAGCGGAAGGATAAAATATAATAATAAATATACAGTTCAAAACAGTTTACAAACACTTGATTTGCTTTATACAATAAATATCAGAGTTACACATACAAATACAATCAATGCAGCGGAACAGTATGAGTGTGGTGCAATACTATAAATAATATAATACGGATTCTTCGTCTTCATCCTCCAAAGCTAAAATCTTCGATCCTGAAACGCTCGGACTGACCCGAGCGAATTTGAAAAGACAAATACACTCGAGTCAGAACTAAAAGATCTTATGTGAGTTAAATTAACAGAAATAAATATGAGTACAGTAACTCAAGAGATGCTTGGGATTTACATCTCCTAAGGATCCGTTAAACTATTTACTATGTAGTATATTGCGCTATTATAATAGTGTCTATTTATAAAATAAACTTACTTTTTAATAGCGTTAAGGGGTTACCCATATAGCCCTTAACACAAATAATGCCAATAGTCTATACAGTACCGTAATACCTCCTGATCGGGAAGCTACCAGAGGATACTCCATAGGTACGACACAAATAGAAACTCGTAGTAAAGGCTCGGTATGGTAGGTGACACGGCACAACTAGGCAATGCCAGGGTAGATATACCAATTGCTATCCAGGCTGGTGGAAACGCGTAGCCGCAGTTACCGCCCACCTCGGACTAACTCCCCAAAATCAAAATATAGAAGTGGCCACTGAATCAATCCAAAATGAAAGTATAATATTGAAGAGGAGGGTCCGATCAGAGGAATGACCTCATTGGCCTGAGAATCGCTCCTATTTTAGCCACCTTATGCCAACTCACGGGAGTCGGGTCCACGTATTTACCTTACAGGAAACGTCACCACCACCTACTTCATTCTGGAATCTCCACCGCGTACACGGTTAGTCAAAGTGGTTTTCGGTATCGACAGAGAGTATGTCCATATCCGATCCCGGTCTCTTTGCCAACCCATCGTTATTATAACACCGCGGTCATTTAAAAATAGGTTATACTTTAAAAATTAGAATAAACATTCCATTTCATAACCATGAATACGATATCATTTCAAAACCCAAAACCATATTTTATCACTTATCCCAAATATAATTCTTTTCCAAAATCATAATGCTTTAACTTCATAACATCTGAAAATCAAATATTTTCAAAGCATAATATTTTGAAAATCATAATTTAAAACCATAACTTCTAAAAACTTGAATGGTTTGGACATTCAACGGTATATGAATTAAATGGTTTAACTTAAATGTTACTTTGTAAAGAAAATAGTTCTCATGGCTTTACAAATACATTTCTTTATTAAAGTCTAAACCAAAATTTATATTATCTCTCTCAAGTTCCAAAACCACTTCAATTTATTTATATATACGTATATCCATTTTGAGTATCAATATTTCAAACTAAAGTTGGATTTTATGCTTTCAACAAATCAATTGTTCTATTAATTAGTCTTGAATATGCATATAAAATCCATAAATAATAAGACTTCAATTTCTAGTAATAAAATATATATATTTTTCCCAATTTAAATTATACTATAATATTCATTTCAATTTATTTTGGGAAAAATCCAATTATAAATATCATATCTTAAAATTTCCAAACTTAACATTTAAACATATGATATAAATTATTAAACTCCATTTTCTTAATTTTCTTCCATTTTTAATAAAGATTTTTATACACCTTTTAATTTCAAAATTTTCAACTTCATATGTATATATATATGGAAGAAAAATATTTATACAATATAAAATTTAAGATTATTATAAACCGTATTCTATCTAAACCATAGAAATCACATTTAAAACAGTTATATATAGACCGCGGTGCCTGTATATAATTTTCTATCCTATGGTCAAGTGATATGGATATTTATCATTTCAATCCGCAATTTAAAAGATATAAAATTTTGCGGTTGTATATCATTTCAAACCACAATCCCGAATGAAATGAAATATGCATGATAATTTGAAATTTAATGATATACAATAAACATCCATACGTCAACATCATCCATCATCCAAATCGCAATCAGCAATCAATATCAATCAATAACAATATTATTTTTGGTACTACATAACAGGTAATACTGGCAATTTTAGTCAAATTAAACTTAACAGCTATTAATCTACAGTCTATATTCAGTAATAAATTATATAACTGTTAACTAGCAGTTCATATACAAACAAATAAATTTTAACTGTAAATTTATACGCAATAAATTAATTAAATTAACAGTTAAATTAAATAAATGCAATTCAACAGATATGAATAAAATAAACATGCCAAATACTCATAAATAAATTTCTATTCATTTCTAAAATTAATTTAAACAAACATAAAAGCTTCTAGCAGTTGTGAGTGGGTTAAAACACTCACCTTTTGAATTTAAATCGAATTTAAATTCGATTTAAACCCAAAAATTCGCCCTTCTCGGAATTCGTCCAAAGCAGCGTCATCAAATCCGGAATTAAATTACGATCCTAACAAAAGAAATTTCGTGTGAATCCGTCTTCGTATGAGAAAGTTATGGCGAAAATGATGATTGAATTCAAAATTGAAAATAAATAAAATGAAACACATTCATCACTTACAAATATATGTGCCTCAAGAACATTAACATATATTTTTTTTGTGGAATTTTTCTGAAGTGTTTGCATTTTCATTGAAATTTGGATTGAAGTAGATCTAGGTTTTGCAACCATTTGAGGAGGAGAAGGAGATGAAGAAATGAATATACAGCAAATGACAATAGGATGGGGCTAGGGTTTATAACTGTATATATATATTAAATTTCCAAAATTTAATTAAATTTACTTTCCATTATTTATTGTCAATTAGATTGATTTATCATTGGATTCATATTTCAATATGTAAATATCCCCAATTTCATCTGCACTTATATTTACATAGTTTCTAAATATTAAATTTCAAATATTACTTCATTTAACGTTACGTATTTATTATTTATTACTTGCTGCAGTTGATTATCAATTATACTTAATATACTAAATAGATGGTAAATTCTGAATACTTGTTATCATTAACGTTTTATTTCCACTTACAAAATAAATGAAATTATTACATAAACTCCCTTAATTAAGTCAACCATTATCTTATATAACTTAACTGGTAATATATATACCCAATTGCCCTAATTGGTTTATAGTTATCAGCTAAACACATACTAACTTGTAAATAAATTCGTTTAATGGCAAATGGATCTGATCAAATTTAATAGATTGAATAGATGGGTAAGCAAATAATAAATTTTCCTTTTTGTCAAATTCAAACCCATTCCTACTTAATTATCAATTACAATTTATTACGAAACATTGATTTTATGCAGTTACCTTTTATTTGCGTAGTATTACATCAATTCCTATAACCTTGGATTCATTCCCAATTCACCAAATTCAATTAATTACACTTTACAAATGTGTTTCCAATATATAGGTATTGCCCAAGTTAAATTTATTAGCTAACTCATATTAATAAACAAATGACTTATATGAATGATTAAATTTCAATTATCTCACTTTACTCCTAAACTTCTGTTATTTAATAATTATTGCTTAGAACCTGATTTTAATCTTCCCATTATCTATTTAATTCCTTCTAGAATCACAGCTAATATTTGTCATCCCTTCATTACCCAAATGTTCTTATCCCATCAAATTTTAAGTTATCGAAATATTAATTGTCAATTTCTTTAATTGCACTAAATTTATCTATTAAAGGTTGCACTTAACCCAAATACATAAAACTTGCCCAATTTCTCCTTAAATCAATAACCTTCATATACAAATATGTTTATCATAAATTTTATCTACTCTTCCTTTTTAGGTAATGTCCTATATATTAGATTTCCATGTAATTTGCAATAAATCATACTCGTAGTTATATCACATTAAATGAATAAATTAGTGTTGACTCTATTCTTTTGATTCAACATTGGTTTACGTTATATTTCATAAATATTTCTACATACATCAGGATTTTTAAAAATGGTTGTAACGTGAAATCCCGTCTACTTCCCATTTTATATTTACGGCTTCTAAAACCGATTCATATCATTTCTCTAGTCCAAATTTTATTAATACATACTTAAATTTAATTTATTCCTATCGATGTAATGGTTAAACACAAATTTCACTTATTTGCAATAAATCCACAAATTGGATTTCAAATTTTCAAATAAATAAATAAATTTTAGTTTATCACTTCTTAAATACCCAAACGTCAATGCCTTAATTTAAACTGCATTTATTACATTTTATAAAAATCCTCCATCTTAAGTGACAAATTAAAACTACCCTAACTACACAAATCATCGTATTATAAAGATATTTACACTATCCTCCATTTATTACCTTAATTTATTTAAGGTAACCTTAAATTAATATCTATTGCAATGATTTCAAATTATTATTCCCCCATTCCTTTTTAATTTCAATAACGCCAAATTTAACCGTTATATTCTCTTTATTTATGCGATAAATGCAATTATTGAATCTAATACTCCATTTAATTAATAGATCATGCTTCCTAGAATTTATATCAACAATAGGTCAAATATATACATAGAATTAGCCTTAACTTCACCTAAAAGAATTAGCTATTTCAACTACCGCACAAAACTACGCTACTGCACTATTTAATCAAATAAATTAATTGAACTTAAATCAGCATAAAGGTTATAAAATTATAAATGTAATCTTAATAAATTCATTTATTGATTTAGACTCTTTCTATACAGTAATTAACCTATTTGTGGGTATAAATAACTTTGGAATTATATTACATCTCATTAGTGCGCGTTTTATTTCCTATAACTTCTCCTTATTTAACTATACCCATTAACAACCAAAAAAATTTAATTAGCTTTATTTCAATCTATTTCCCTTCTTAACTAAATAAAATAAATGGTTAACCTAAACACTTGTTATCCTTTGATATATTCAAATTCACTTCCAACATTTATTAACAAAATGTTGCCATAGGTTTAGATTTACATAAATAAATTATATGAATAGGTAGAAAAATTGGTAATCCGCAAACGCCCAATATACACGCATTAATTACTACCTATTGTTAGAATCCATTTATTAATTTACTAGTTAATAACGGTCTTTTAATTTCTATTTACTACCAAACTCTCTATTTTATTATAGTTCCACTATATTAATACTTAGGCACATCAAGTGCTAGCCCTTTTGTTATTTATATTAAATTGGGTATGCACAAATAAGTTGTTAATTAACTATTTCTACAAAATTATATTCATACATTCATTTCCATATCTTATAGGGTTAAATTCTAATTACTTACGCTTAATCTATCAATTTAATACTCTATTCAAACGTGCATTTAAATTCTTTTTATTCTAAATAAATTTTATTAAGTGTTGACATCCACTAATAGCATTCACCTTTATTACAACCAAAGGTGACATCTTCACTACTGATTTTATATTAATGAATCTCATTTTAGTTAATATTTTTTATTAATATTCTCAATTTAACATTTATTGATTTCTTAAAATTTACTTTTAACAAAAAGTGACAAATTACATTATCCAAATCTATTGTCATAAAATTTTATTGTTACACTAGGTTACAACTACTATACCATATTTCTACATTTATTCTTAAACAAATTAGAAATTATATTAATTTATTTTATTAAATATTATTAATTTAACGGGTCGTTACAATCTCCCCCACTCAAAACTTTTCGTCCCCGAAAAGGAAAAAGAAGGTAGAAGGAAGAATAAAACAGTACATCTTATTCCAAATATTAACTTATAACAATAATTTACTATATTTATTTTCTTAAATAAAATATACCTGTTTATAATCATTATATTATTTTATACTTAATTATTAAAGTTGGGAAAATATTTTCACAAAATTCTAAGTCCAAAATTTACGGAAAATTTTGGCAGAGTCTCCTTTGTACGGAGAGACTCTGGAGAAAATATAATATCAAAATATACAAATATATTACATATATTATCAAAATATTATATCCCAACACGGGAAAAATAGCGCTTTAAACGTAATCCGAAAACGTACCTATTTGTCGGGCAATATACGCTTATTATTATGGAACCAAAAGAAGTAGCAGTTGCTTCCATCACCTGTATTCACTTATATAATCTAAAAGGTTAAATATTTATTTTAAAGTGAACTATTCAAGTGGATTCAATCATTAATCAACCAAACAATTCAACAACCATCAACCTTACAAACAACATACATACACAAACAAAGCAACCATTTAATCCATCAAACAAATAGTTGTTTGGGTTCAAACTTGAAATTTGTATGAAATGAAATTAACTATCAAGTGCATCCTTTACTCAACAGTCTTAGATGGAACAAAGATAGATACTTATTCATTTAACCACTTCAAATTTCTTACCCAACAACATAAATCAAACAACATAATTCAAACCAACACCCAAATTTATTTATTATACATTTATCTCATGCTTCAATGGTTTGATTTTCTTTCTTTCATTTATGGAGTGATTTCTTTATTTCTTACAAATTTTTATTTTCCATTTATCACAAAATTCATTATATTTGTATTCCAACTTATTTACTAAAGTTTCTATCATCTATTTATACTACTTACCTTTACTTATAGTAAAATTTTCAATTTAACTTAAGTCTACACAATTAATTCTCATTAATAATAGCAAATTAATAGAATACCTTTATTACCTTACTCTTCACTAGTAAGATTTCCCCTTACATTTTCCTACTAACATTTGCAACTTTTTATTATATGGTAAGTTATGTATGTTTTAAGAATGTAAGTGAAAATTTACAAGTTTCTTCTCCATTCCTTTAATTAATATATATTTGTTTTATAAATTACAATTTCAACTTACCTTTAATCTCATTTATTTATTTAATGTTGAAGTTTCCATTATATTTAATTACAGTAACCCTCTACTTACACTTAATTTATTAACCTTATACCTTGCATTCCTATAAGTGAAAGATTTTACTCATTCATTAACTATGGATTGCAGTCATTTATATTTTTCCTACTTTCTATTATATTAGAATAGGGGAAATTAAGGCGTACTTAAGTTAATAACCCTACAATCAAACTTTATAAATTAAGGAATTTCATTTTTACTTTCTTACGGTTAATATCACCTATTAATAATACAACCTTTAATTTGAGTAAAATTCCAATCATCACTTAAGTTAATACCATTAAATTCTTATTTATAACAGTAATTTATTGAATACTTCATTATTTCCAAAAATTCTACTTGCATAATATTCTATTCAACTCTTAATTTACATTTCAACTTTTTTACTTGGTAAGTTATTTATGTTAAAGAAAAAGCAAAAGAACTTATACAAGTTTAATCTCAACCCTTCTAATTCATTGATTACTTAACCTTTATTTTACTAACCTCAAAAATTTTTTTTTTTTTTTTTTAACAACTAATTAATGGAAATTCAAGAATTAATACCGGGTCAAATTCCAAAATTACTTTAAAATAATAGATAATTAATTTCTTACAACTTTTATATCTCTAATTACCTTTAAACAATTAAAATTTTAAATAATTTCAAACAAATCTGCAGTAGAACTTACTACGGTGGCCTTTCCCTTCGAAACTCGAAAATGAAAGTCGATGATGCGGCCGTCATCACCGAAATTATTTTCCAGCGACAGAGAGGAAAGTACAAACTTATTTTCTTCAAAATCCTCTTAAACCAATTCTTTCGAATTATACTAAATATTTATATAAGAAAATATTTATAAACCAAATCATTATATTTCATAAATCCTTTGAAAGAAATTTCAAAAATCCCGGACTTAAGTTCAAAAATCTCCAATTTGATTTATTAAAATTCAACTTAGCTTTAATTCATTACAAATATTTTTATTACCTAACACCCAACTATAGCAATCAAAATATATCTTTATAAAAATATTTTTATATATAGAAAATATAATAGGCAAAATTATTTCATTCACCTATATAAAACAAATATTATGTCGGTCTGTCCTATTAAGTGTTTAGAAATCCCTATTGATGACATAGTGGCCCATGCATCAACCAGAATTTATAAATACAAAGCGGAACAGATTAACACAATATCAAAATCCTTTATTAATACTAACAAATACGCTCTCTCATATATATATACACTTAGCGACTCCCATAGGGTATTACTACCCTATTAACAAAGAGTCGAACCCCACAAAGACAAGGTTTATCGCTAAACCAAAGCTCTGATACCAACTGTAACATCCCGCCTTTTTGCACACTTTAAACCGACACACGTGACAATTCAAAGCATACGCAAGGGCGGATTGTTATGGGGTAAATAAGAAAAACAGAGAAGAAATAAAAACAAAACAGAATCTCACAGCGGAAGGATAAAATATAATAATAAATATACAGTTCAAAACAGTTTACAAACACTTGATTTGCTTTATACAATAAATATCAGAGTTACACATACCAATACAATCAATGCAGCGGAACAGTATGAGTGTGGTGCAATACTATAAATAATATAATACGGATTCTTCGTCTTCGTCCTCCAAAGCTAAAATCTTCGATCCTGAAACGCTCGGACTGACCCGAGCGAATTTGAAAAGACAAAAACACTCGAGTCAGAACTAAAAGATCTTATGTGAGTTAAATTAACAGAAATAAATATGAGTACAGTAACTCAAGAGATGCTCGGGATTTACATCTCCTAAGGATCCGTTAAACTATTTACTATGTAGTATATTGCACTATTATAATAGCGTCTATTTATAAAATAAACTTACTTTTTAATAGCGTTAAGGGGTTACCCATATAGCCCTTAACACAAATAATGCCAATAGTCTATACAGTACCGTAATACCTCCTGATCGGGAAGCTACCAGAGGATACTCCATAGGTACGACACAAATAGAAACTCGTAGTAAAGGCTCGGTATGGTAGGTGACACGGCACAACTAGGCAATGCCAGGGTAGATATACCAATTGCTATCCAGGCTGGTGGAAACGCGTAGCCGCAGTTACCGCCCACCTCGGACTAACTCCCCAAAATCAAAATATAGAAGTGGCCACTGAATCAATCCAAAATCAAAGTATAATATTGAAGAGGAGGGTCCGATCAGAGGAATGACCTCATTGGCCTGAGAATCGCTCCTGTTTTAGCCACCTTATGCCAACTCACGGGAGTCGGGTCCACTTATTTACCTTACAGGAAACGTCACCACCACCTACTTCATTCTGGAATCTCCACCGCGTACACGTTTGTAAAAGTGGTTTCGGTATCGACAGAGAGTATGTCCATATCCGATCCCGGTCTCTTTGCCAACCCATCGTTATTATAACACCGCGGTCATTTAAAAATAGGTTATACTTTAAAAATGGAATAAACATTCCATTTCATAACCATGAATACGATATCATTTCAAAACCCAAAACCATATTTTATCACTTATCCCAAATATAATTCTTTTCCAAAATCATAATGCTTTAACTTCATAACGTCTGAAAATCATATATTTTCAAAGCATAATATTTTGAAAATCATAATTTAAAACCATAACTTCTAAAAACTTGAATGGTTTGGACATTCAACGGTATATGAATTAAATGGTTTAACTTAAATGTTACTTTGTAAAGAAAATAGTTCTCATGGCTTTACAAATACATTTCTTTATTAAAGTCTAAACCAAAATTTATATTATCTCTCTCAAGTTCCAAAACCACTTCAATTTATTTATATATACGTATATCCATTTTGAGTATCAATATTTCAAACTAAAGTTGGATTTTATGCTTTCAACAAATCAATTGTTCTATTAATTAGTCTTGAATATTCATATAAAATCCATAAATAATAAGACTTCAATTTCTAGTAATAAAATATATATATTTTTCCCAATTCAAATTATACTAGAATATTCATTTCAATTTATTTTGGGAAAAATCCAATTATAAATATCATATCTTAAAATTTCCAAACTTAACATTTAAACATATGATATAAATTATTAAACTCCATTTTCTTAATTTTCTTCCATTTTTAATAAAGATTTTTATACACCTTTTAATTTCAAAATTTTCAACTTCATATGTATATATATATGGAAGAAAAATATTTATACAATATAAAATTTAAGATTATTATAAACTGTATTCCATCTAAACCATAGAAATCACATTTAAAACAGTTATATATAGACCGCGGTGGCTGTATATAATTTTCTATCCTACGGTCAAGTGATACGGATATTTATCATTTCAATCCGCAATTTAAAAGATATAAAATTTTGCGGTTGTATATCATTTCAAACCACAATCCCGAATGAAATGAAATATGCATGATAATTTGAAATTTAATGATATACAATAAACATCCATTCATCAACATCATCCATCATCCAAATCGCAATCATCAATCAATATCAATCAATAACAATATTATTTTTGGTACTACATAACAGGTAATACTTGCAATTTTATTCAAATTAAATTTAACAGCTATTAATCTACAGTCTATATTCAGTAATAAATTATATAACTGTTAACTAGCAGTTCATATACAAACAAATAAATTTTAACTGTAAATTTATACGCAATAAATTAATTAAATTAACAGTTAAATTAAATAAATGCAATTCAACAGATATGAATAAAATAAACATGCCAAATACTCATAAATAAATTTCTATTCATTTCTAAAATTAATTTAAACAAACATAAAAGCTTCTAGTAGTTGTGAGTGGGTTAAAACACTCACCTTTTGAATTTAAATCGAATTTAAATTCGATTTAAACCCAAAAATTCACCCTTCTCGGAATTCGTCCAAACCAGCGTCATCAAATCCGGAATTAAATTACGATCCTAACAAAAGAAATTTCGTGTGAATCCGACTTCGTATGAGAAAGTTATGGCGAAAATGATGATTGAATTCAAAATTGAAAATAAATAAAACGACACACATTCATCACTTACAAATATATGTGCCTCGAGAACATTAACATATATTTTTTTTGTGGAATTTTTCTGAAGTGTTTGCATTTTCATTGAAATTTGGATTGAAGTAGATCTAGGTTTTGCAACCATTTGAGGAGGAGAAGGAGATGAAGAAATGAATATACAGCAAATGACAATAGGATGAGGATAGGGTTTATAACTGTATATATATATATTAAATTTCCAAAATTTAATTAAATTTACTTTCCATTATTTATTGTCAATTAGATTGATTTATCATTGGATTCATATTTCAATATGTAAATATCCCCAATTTCATCTGCACTTATATTTACATAGTTTCTAAATATTAAATTTCAAATATTACTTCATTTAACGTTACGTATTTATTATTTATTACTTGCTGCAGTTGATTATCAATTATACTTAATATACTAAATAGATGGTAAATTCTGAATACTTGTTATCATTAACGTTTTATTTCCACTTACAAAATAAATTAAATTATTACATAAACTCCCTTAATTAAGTCAACCATTATCTTATATAACTTAACTGGTAATATATATACCCAATTGCCCTAATTGGTTTATAGTTATCAGCTAAACACATACTAACTTGTAAATAAATTCGTTTAATGGCAAATGGATCTGATCAAATTTAATAGATTGAATAGATGGGTAAGCAAATAATAAATTTTCCTTTTTGTCAAATTCAAACCCATTCCTACTTAATTATCAATTACAATTTATTACGAAACATTGATTTTATGCAGTTACCTTTTATTTGCGTAGTATTACATCAATTCCTATAACCTTGGATTCATTCCCAATTCACCAAATTCAATTAATTACACTTTACAAATGTGTTTCCAATATATAGGTATTGCCCAAGTTAAATTTATTAGCTAACTCATATTAATAAACAAATGACTTATATGAATGATTAAATTTCAATTATCTCACTTTACTCCTAAACTTCTGTTATTTAATAATTATTGCTTAGAACCTGATTTTAATCTTCCCATTATCTATTTAATTCCTTCTAGAATCACAGCTAATATTTGTCATCCCTTCATTACCCAAATGTTCTTATCCCATCAAATTTTAAGTTATCGAAATATTAATTGTCAATTTCTTTAATTGCACTAAATTTATCTATTAAAGGTTGCACTTAACCCAAATACATAAAACTTGCCCAATTTCTCCTTAAATCAATAACCTTCATATACAAATATGTTTATCATAAATTTTATCTACTCTTCCTTTTTAGGTAATGTCCTATATATTAGATTTCCATGTAATTTGCAATAAATCATACTCGTAGTTATATCACATTAAATGAATAAATAAGTGTTGACTCTATTCTTTTGATTCAACATTGGTTTACGTTATATTTCATAAATATTTCTACATACATCAGGATTTTTAAAAATGGTTGTAACGTGAAATCCCGTCTACTTCCCATTTTATATTTAAGGCTTCTAAAACCGATTCATATCATTTCTCTAGTCCAAATTTTATTCATATAACCTTAAATTTAATTTATTCCTATCGATGTAATGGTTAAACACAAATTTCACTTATTTGCAATAAATCCACAAATTGGATTTCAAATTTTCAAATAAATAAATAAATTTTAGTTTATCACTTCTTAAATACCCAAACATCAATGCCTTAATTTAAACTGCATTTATTACATTTTATAAAAATCATCCATCTTAAGTGACAAATCAAAACTACCCTAACTACACAAATCATCGTATTATAAAGATATTTACACTATCCTCCATTTATTACCTTAATTTATTTAAGGTAACCTTAAATTAATATCTATTGCAATGATTTCAAATTATTATTCCCCCATTCCTTTTTAATTTCAATAACGCCAAATTTAACCGTTATATTCTCTTTATTTATGCGATAAATGCAATTATTGAATCTAATACTCCATTTAATTAATAGATCCTGCTTCCTAGAATCTATATCAACAATAGCTCAAATATATACATAGAATTAGCCTTAACTTCACCTAAAAGAATTAGATATTTCAACTACCGCACAAAACTACGCTACTGCACTATTTAATCAAATAAATTAATTGAACTTAAATCAGCATAAAGGTTATAAAATTATAAATGTAATCTTAATAAATTCATTTATTGATTTAGACTCTTTCTATACAGTAATTAACCTATTTGTGGGTATAAATAACTTTGGAATTATATTACATCTCATTAGTGTGCGTTTTATTTCCTATAACTTCTCCTTATTTAACTATACCCATTAACAAGCAAAAAAATTTAATTAGCTTTATTTCAATCTATTTCCCTTCTTAACTAAATAAAATAAATGGTTAACCTAAACACTTGTTATCCTTTGATGTATTCAAATTCACTTCCAACATTTATTAACAAAATGTTGCCATAGGTTTAGATTTACATAAATAAATTATATGAATAGGTAGAAAAATTGGTAATCCACAAATGCCCAATATACACGCATTAATTACTACCTACTGTTAGAATCCATTTATTAATTTACTAGTGAATAACGGTCTTTTTATTTCTATTTACTACCAAACTCTCTATTTTATTATAGTTCCAATATATTAATACTTAGGCACATCAAGTGCTAGCCCTTTTGTTATTTATATTAAATTGGGCATGCACAAATAAGTTGTTAATTAACTATTTCTACAAAATTATATTCATACATTCAGTTCCATATCTTATAGGGTTAAATTCTAATTACTTACGCTTAATCTATCAATTTAATACTCTATTCAAACGTGCATTTAAATTCTTTTTATTCTAAATAAATTTTATTAAGTGTTGACATCCACTAATAGCATTCACCTTTATTACAACCAAAGGTGACATCTTCACTACTGATTTTATATTAATGAATCTCATTTTAGTTAATATTTTTTATTAATATTCTCAATTCAACATTTATTGATTTCTTAAAATTTACTTTTAACAAAAAGTGACAAATTACATTATCCAAATCTATTGTCATAAAATTTTATTGTTACACTAGGTTACAACTACTATACCATATTTCTACATTTATTCTTAAACAAATTAGAAATTATATTAATTTAATTTATTAAATATTATTAATTTAACGGGTCGTTACAGTGGGACATTCGAGTATCACATCTGGAAAATAAAAAATCAGAGAGAATAATACCGATAGAATGAATCCACAATGTGGCCACAAAGCGGATATCAAATAGAAGGCACTTTCCATATCTTTACTTTGAAAATATGTATCATATAGTACCTTTTCAAATCACTGTCAAATATCAAACTTATATAAATTCCACTATATATAGGATTCCATTTTCAATCGAATACTTTCCCAACCAATAGTATATCAAATCACACTTATATAGACTTCTATTATATAAAATTTCTCTTTCCAAATTGAGTATCTTTCAAATCAATAGGTTTCAAATCAATTTCGTACTATACAAATCAGTTTTATATAAGTTCGATAACTCCCAAATCAAGTATTTAGTAAATCAAGGTTCTCAAATTTTTTCACGTTTCAATTACATTTCAGTTTCAAGATCATATACGATTTCACCAAATTTTCTTCCAAATTAAATATATTCAGTTTCAAAGTTTCCTAAACAATAGATTTAGAAAATAATCCAAATTTCCAAATCAACAAAATTTAGGACAAACAAATTCATTCCCAAAATCACTATATAAGTACTGGTTTTAATTCCAATCTAATTTCAAAACCATATATTCTTCTCAAAATCAATTATACACAAAATGGTTTCTAAATTTATAATTATCCCTTTAAAACCTTTAAACTGTTTATTTCTATATGAAAAATCCAATTTTCCTTTTTCAAATTATTTATTTAACAAAAATTTCAAATTTACTTAAGTCATACTCTTCATTCTTTAAACATACGAAACTAAACTTATATTCTTTATCAAATATTCTATACTCTTTGAAATTTCTTAGTTTTGAAATTTTAAACCTTGATTTGGAAGTGCTGGAACCTTAAAAATAGTCAATGAAATCAAATTTCAAATCAAAGAGTTGGAAATCAGCAACAAATCAGTAAATTAAATTTTTTTTATTTATAAATAGAGTTATACTAAATCAAATCGAAAACTCGACGACTGAACACCGGTTCACTTCAAATCATTTCAAATATAAATACATATATCTTTCGAATATCAAATCGTACTTCGGCACTTGAAATCAAATTTGGTTTCACAAATCACTCGCATAGCAAAGCTATTAGAGTGGCCTCTCCCCCACTCTGAAACTCGAAAATCAATGTCGATGATGCGTGCACTCATCACCGAAATTATTCTCCAGCGACATAAGTGAGTTATGGACTTCTATTTTCTTGAAAACTTGATTGAAATTTCTTTTAAATCGTTGTAATTCTTTTGAACTCTTTTGAAATATTTCTTATCCGAAAAATACTTTTAAACCGTATTTTTTATTATATATTTTAGAAATCTCAAAACCAAATTTCAAAATACCGGAGTTCAATTCCTCGAAATTAAAATTCAAAATCCTTCAGTTATAAATCCTTTATATAATCGAATTCTTTATAAAATTTCAAAATTTCAAATCATTTCAAAATTTCAGACTTTCGTTTATAAAAGATATATAATCCTTATCGAAAATATTTTCACTTTTATGTATAGAATAAAATCATAGTTACCCAAATAAAAATTTCGGTATGTAAAACAATTTTAAAATACAAACAAACCCGATTTTCAAAGGATGATTCAAGAATGGTTTTTAAAACAAAGATAGGGATTTAATTTAGAGGAACTCAAATAAATAGAATCCTGATTTGAAGATAGACTCGATCGAAGATGAGATAATTAAATTACAAAATAGAAGATGGATATACTTCTATAAATCGCGGCCGACCTTTACCGGTCAACCGCGATTCCAAAATTAGATCGGTGCAGAATTCAACACTCGATCGCAAGAGATATAATTCGGAATAACAAGATATAGTAGCATCTAAACCAAGGGATACATAAATCTCCGGTGATGCTAATTGGAATGGAGTTTCACCTCCTTTACAAATCATTCAGTGCAGTCATTGGATACTACAGAATCAAAAGAATATAAACAGATTGAACCACATGGAACTTTCCAAATTTCAAAGGAAATCGAGTCAAAAGGAAGAGATTCAACTCGAATGAAAGTGATTCTGTAAATAAATTTACCATATATGCTAAGTTTGCCTAGAGCCAAAGCTCTAATACCAATTGTAATGACTCGCTATTTTGGATCATTCAAATCGACAATAATACTACACATGTCCGACTTGAATAATTCAAAATACCGAATTGTTAATTTAAATTTGGCAAAAACATATACAGTAAATAAATCAATCACAGAATCACAGATACAGAGTAGTACAATTATACGCAGCGGAATAAATGAATAGTAGTTCATGAAGCTACTATATAACAAAGTTAGAAATGAAATACATCAGAAAATCCCAGATATAGTTAAGTCTCCAATGCAACAGATGACTTCTCTTAATGAATCAACTGGAAGTGCTGAAAGCTAGGCGATAGTTGGATTTCCAAGCGAAGCTCCAAACTCCAAAGGTGACTCTCAATGCTGTATCACTCAGTCTGACGCGAGCATAAAGCAAAACACAAAACACTCGAGTCAGGATTAACATTCTTATATTAATAAATCCAACTCAAGTGAAATATCAACTGAAACAAAATTAACTTAGAGGATGTTTGGGATAACCATCCTCTAAGGATCCCTCGAACTATCTATAGGTAGAAATATACACTATGTCACTGTGATCATCTCAATTTTATCTATTATTCAGAAACAAAATATCATTTCACTTCAAATATATTTGTTTTCAAATTTGATCACCTTCACAGTTACGATTCAAATCTACTCCAATCAAAAATTCAAATCTAGTCAAATCTAAATTTATCAATTTAAAATTCAACTCAATTCCTAAATAACCTCTTCAATTTTATCGATCTCAAAATTCAGATTTGTAATCACAAAATACCCCTTTATATTTCAATATATTTCAAACCTTAAGTATTCAACGTTTCAAACTAAATTTTTGTAACGACCCACAAATCCGTACCCCTTGAGTTAATACTTTTCTACCAAAATCAACTCAAGTTGTACAGAAATACGAACCATTTGGGTTAAAGAAGAAGAGGTAGAAGAAGAAAATAGAAAACAACAACAGAATCTAACCATCGCAGCGGAATAAAATATAATAGACAATATATGATCTTTACTCAAAATCAAATATATCTGCTTACATATTTTACATCATCAGAATACATCAGTCACAGCTCAACATCAATAGCATACAACTGAATACACAACAACTCAACACAGCGGAATATATATATATATATATACAAGTACGGGAGTACGTATCGCCATCCTTCTCGTCTTCTGAGCTCCACAGCATCATATACTTTATTCTATAATACTCAGTCTGACCCGAGCATTACTGTTAAATAATACCCGAGTCAATCCGGAATACCAGCGTGAGAAAATCACACCCAATTGATTATTAAAGTTTCAAAAATCCTTTTAAAACAAAAGCATCTCGTAAGACCATGCCACAAACAAACATGTCGGGTTTTACCTTACAATAGCTAAAACAATTTTTATAGAAATCCTCTGATATTATGATAGGGTCTATATACAAATACTTATAAAATAGCCGAAATTGTTACACTCATTAAATTCCAACTATTAGCCACAGAGTGGGTAATACAAACAAAACTCGTACAAGGCTCATAGGGAGAATGGATTTCCAACTAATGACTAGGCACTGGGGTACCACCTGTCACAGTACGGTGCCTAGATCACCGTACCGAGGAGTACGCCCGCTCCCCTGCAACACAAGGCCGGGACTACCCCTTACTGGATAATCCCGAGTGAGATCACCCCACGGTTGGGATCAGCAACCGCCCACTAAGCCAAAATAAAAAGGGACATCTAATCTGGAATGACCTCACCCTGCTTGGGTGCTACCCACCTAGCCTTGCTGCATAACCCCTGATTTTCAGTCATTCCCACTTGATGAGGCTTGAGGCTAAGCGTTACCTTTCTAGAACATATTTCTTAGGGAGCCCATCGTCCACGTGACGATGTTTCGCAAGCATTCATCCATACAAGTCCATTCCGGGTTCGAACGGAACCGAAGGCACTATTCCTACTACATCCATTTTGGAAATATCCTCAGGATTAGTAGCGATTAGCCCTAGCACTTCACTGCTCCATCTTCGAATCCAAAATCGTTTACACGAAACTTACAAACCGGATCGAAGTGGTTTTCGAGAAATTAATCTCGATCCCGGTCTCTTCGAAACGATCAACGCATTTGGCCAATATTGATAGTCGGTTATTTAACTATCAATTAATATTCACAAACAACCATCAAACAATAAATAATTTTCCAAATTATTTATTAATCTCAAAAATATCTTCACAAGATATATTTCTATTTTCAATCCTTTGAAAACGGTTTCAAAACCATCTTTCTTTTAGAATCAACTTTCCCAAATAGTTTCTATCTCCTCTGAAATCACCAAGCACAGAAATAGATTTTTAAAATAATTTAAAACACTTTACTTTGAAATTTATACTTTTAAACATTTAATTTAAAAAAAATACTTCAATAAAAATACATACCATATGAATGTTTGAAAATAAGATTACTTAATAAAATATACAACTAGATTTACGCTTTTAAAACAAATACTAAATCACTCTTTAAATAAATTATTGCTATAATAGATTAAAAGAAAATACTTACTTTAGAAATTAAATATTGGAAATAATAAATTTTATAAAACTTGCTTTCCATAAAAACATCTTTAATCTATCAAAATAATTTTTTCAAAATTTACTTTTTAAAACATTTACTTGGCTATCCAGAGAAAATCCCAACTCCAACCACCTAAATCAATTTCCTCAAATTGATTTCCAATTTATTTTATTTGAAATAAATTTCTTTAATTACCTAATTCACTTAAAAATTCATTAAGTATATACTTAATTATTGTTGTTGTTATTATTATTATTATTTTCCATTTGATTTTAAAACTTTTAACTGAAATATACAAATTCCAGATATTTCCAATTTTTTTTCTTTATTCTTCCAGTAATTCAAATCTTAGCTTTTAAATAAATGTTTTGTTCTTTAAAATAATAATACTGAATTTTAAAATTCATCAACTTCCTGTTTATTCAAATTTTCCTTTTTATCCTCAGAATTCACTTATTAGAATTTTAAAGTTACTTTATTTCTTTTCCAAGTCATTCTTAAATTTATTCTATAATTATTTTACTTGCAATTTCACTTCTTTCATTTTCATTCAAAAATAACATTTATATTTTAGTAATTCATTATTCTCAATTATATCATCCAAACCATAGCATTCAATACTTCCACTTTATGCATCATAGAATATCCAATAACCAGAGCAGAGGATATTAAATAATTTAAATAAAAGTTGAGGGGTCCAGTTGGATCCCTCCAACCTGTTTTCCCTGCATCCACAGATGTTAACACAACATAATATGCCAATTCCAAAATATACCAGACTATAGCACATCAATCAATTTAACCATTCAAACAATTATTTAAATTTAATCATTTAAATTTAAATTTAACTGAGTGAGATTAACTCACCTTTGCATTGTTTGCAATCCATTTCCATTCTTGTTTGGTTTCTTCTAAATTTTTGACCTTGAATAAATAAATTCGCGATTTATTACCATATTGAATTAATCAAACAATTAGTTACCATTTATTTATTTAATTTGAACCAATAATTTGATTTTAAATTGTTTCACTATATATACTAAAATATGTGGGTGCTTATATATTTATTTTCTGGATCTCCTATATATATAAATATAAATATGCGTGTATAAAATTTGCTTTCTTTTTCTGTTAATAACAAAAAAAAGAAATCTTCTTTATAGTATATATACATATAAATTACTGTTTTTATAAACTGACTGTTGTATATTTTCCCTGGCCTATATACATACATATAAAAATCTTCAAATTGAAAAGAATAAATTGTTCTCTATATCTCACTGTAAATATACTTTTCGTTCTCTGTATGTATATATATTTATAGCCTTAACTGTAAAAACAATTTCCTATAAAATATATTCAGTATATATAAAGGTTGTTGTTTAAACATTACCTAATTTATCTACATATATATTTAAGTTTATTCGGCCTAAAATAAATAAAAATAAAATAATGACTATTTTACCTTACAGCAAAACAATCTCGGCCTTCCCCACTTCGATCGCGAACAACACCACCACCTCCTCGAGCTCGAGAACGACACCGTGAATACAAAAACCCCTAAAGCCAGAGGACCCCACTCGCGAGCCTCAGTCGCCCTTCCCCAACTCACGCCACAGTTGACCATCTACCCTACGCGAGCGCCCAAGACAGTCGTGAAGCCCCAAAATCGCGAGCGCTACCACCTACTGCCACCAACTATGCGAGACGTCCATACTTATCGTGCTTTCCCTTCGCTCAAACTCGATCTGATGCATCCCTACCTCGGTCGCGAGCAGCCATTTATATATTTTCTTCTCTGAGTGATTTCGATTTCGATTTAATGTGAATCGAAGAGGAGAGGGTTGCGATTTGGGGGAATCGACTTGGCCATTTTTTTCCTTTTTTTTTTCACAGATACGAAATGAAGATGCTGTTGGATTTGAGAAAGAGGAAGACGAAAATTTGAACGTGAGGGCTTCGGCTATTTTTTTTTGTTTAACTCGGTTGGATTTAAAAGGAAGAAAGGGGAAGGTATTTAATTTGAACGAGGACGGCTTCACAAAAAGATTGATACGTGAATTCTTGAAGAAGGCTCGGCTTAGAAATAAAAGGAAAAGGAAGCGTATAGAAGAAGATTTGACTGTAGAGGAAGATTGGACTTTAGATTTGATTTTCTTTTATAAGTATATTTTATTTCAATTAATATCAATCAAATTCAGCGCGTTTATATATCGTGTGCTCACACAACAACTCCAATTGCTACGAAATTTGAAACCCGATAATAATTCCAGATTACGGACCCAATGGAACTGGTATCATCGAATTCCGAGACCGTGCCTCGAAAGGCTATTTTTAAATTCAATTTAAACGATATAAAATCTCAAAACTGAACAAACCACTACTAATTTCAATTTTACAACCTCTATTATCTTCAGGATTATCAATATAAATTTGTAAGCCTTCAAACTATATTTTAGCAGGCTTAAAAATCTAGATTCAGCATTTTACTCAACTTCAAATCATTTAATTTACTAATTTAATTATCAAATAAACTGTGATATCCTTGATTCAAATTAGAATTTCTCTATTTAATATTCAAAATCAATTTAATATTCTGATTTTAAATGTTCAAAAATTCCGGGTCGTCACAATTTTATTCAATTTAGTTTTCTAAACAATAATTTCAAATCTTAGTTCAACCTAAATTTCATTTTTATTCAATTTAGTTTCTAAATAATAATTCAACTATATTGATTTCAAGTACAGATCTAAATCTCCAAATAACCCATTTAAATTCCAATATAGTTCAAAGCTTTAATATTTAAATGTTTAATTTAACAGTTTCATAAAGATCTCAATTAACCTCATTATTATTTAGTCTTGAAATGCTCCCTTTTGATTCAATATCATTTAAGTAATCTTAAATTACATTTTACTCAATATTTTATTCTAATTTATTTAAACGTGAAATATTCATTAAATCACTTAAATCAAAAATGCAGTTATAAAAATCACACCTTTAGATTTCCCATTTATTAATTTTAAATCGATTTAATTAAATAAATCCTTATTTAAATAACATTTTTAGTGAATCCAAATTTATCTCCCAATCTTAATTATTAAATTTATTACAAATTTTTTTTTTGAAATATAGATTTACATAAATACTTAACCATATTATGTGTATTAAATCAATTCTAATTTAAATCAAATATTACTACTAAATCTATATATAAATCTTCCATCTTAAGAATCAATATTTATTTAACCATATATTTCTTTCCAAAATCATAGAAATTATTTGAAAATATTTATATATGGACCAACGGTGTCTGTTTATATTTTCTATCAAATGGTCAAGTGCTACGGATATTTATCATTTTAATCCGTCCACTAAATATATACGGGTGGATATAATTTCGACCCGTAATCCCAAATTCAATTAAATGAAAATCGCTTGGGTTTATCATTTCAACCCATAACGATTTTCTCCTGTCCTAAAGTCCATTCGGGTATGTATCATTTGAACCCTTAAAGAATACTATACTAACAAGGCACTTCCAGAGTGATAACAGATACGATAACAATATAACAACATGCATATATCATCAATAACAGTATAATATAAACAATAGGATATGGTGTCATAGCCCACAAGTGAATAGTTATAGATAATAGCGTAAATATAACAATTTAAATAACCACAACAGCATAATTCAATTGTTGTTTCAATTGAAATCAAATTTAATAAATATAAGAACGTTAATCATGAGTGATTGCTCACCTTTCGAGGCTAAAGAGAATAGACAATGAAGTTTAGTTACGAATTCCAAAGCAACGCTAGATAGACACGATTCGAAGAAGAAAACAAGCACAACGAACAAAGGTGATAAATGGAAGAGAAAAAAAATCGAATTCAAATTTGAACTAGATCGATGAAGATGAATGATATAAGTGAACTTAAAATTATATATATAATTATAAATAACTATTTACATATATTAAACACATTCTAAATTTAATATACATACATTTCAATCATTGTTTTTAAACAGAACACATATACAATAAAAAAATCAAACATATATGCAATATATATGTTTAAATAATACTTATTAAAACAAAAACTTCTATATAATGTATATTCATTGCAACATATCAACTCCCGCGTATATAACTTTTAAACTTTATCTTATAAAATATAAACTGTATAAACTTTTATAACTTAATAAACTTTATATTATAAATATACTATATACACTTAAAACCTGTGCATGTGATACTTATATTTAAATAATAATATGACGCAGCGAATATAACGGACGACAATGAATTGAAGATTTTGTGTCAAACTAATCGATGAAACGATTAAGTGAAATAATATAAATCGATGGATTGAAGTACCCAAGTGCCCAAATCCGTTGATCTCAAGAGATACCAGACTCTAGCTATCTCCAACACGTTGATCACACATGATACCGTGTTAAAAGATCTACGATTCTTCTACGTTGATCTCGCGCACGAGATTTCGTGAATAAGCTTCAAATCCGTTGATTCGAGCGCACTCAAATAATCGAAAATGGAGAAAGGAGACAACGCTCAACTTCCAATTTTAAAGAGGCACAAAGCACTCAAACCAAGTTTATTCAAAAAATCAACCGACCATACAAATGACACAACCCCGCTATTTATAGAGTTTTACAACACAACACATATCACAGCCGACCTAACATATGGCCGACCTAACTCACACAACACACGACTTAACATGTACAAGTTATACATCACACGACTTACAACTTAAAACATACAAGTTACAATAGTTTACGACCTAACTTTAGCGACATAAGAAATAACAGAAGGGGAGCGACCTAAGTACTTGGGCATACTTGAGCGACTTATAAGCATTGAGCGGCATAAGATCTGGACAACCTAAAAAACCTCTATGACCTAAACATGGTGCGACTTAAGGAATCCATCATCACATGTGACTTAACTGGAACGACGTAATATACACAAGCGGTCTAACACGCTAGGTCGTAGGTCGTTGGCGACCTAAAGCAATGTGGCAATAATGGTTTGGCTCGTTAGGTCGCGTATCCTGGTAGGTCATAGCTCGTACTTTGTAACGACCTAATGAAAAGATGGCACCAGCGGTTTGGTTTGACTCGCTAGGTCGCTCGCGACGTATATTAGGTCGCTGGTGACAATAAGCTTGTGAACCATGATGCGCTGCATCACTAGGTCGTTCGTGAATTATCTTAGGTCGTTGGCGATCATAAGAAAGCGAAACCTGATGTTCTGCATCATCCTCCCCCGGTTGACAAGAATTCGACCCCGAATTCACACCTTCCTCTTCCTCGACAAAATTATCTTCATGATACGGAATCAAATGTTTGATATTGAAAACGTCGACAGTATGGACATGATTCGGCAACCTTAATTGATAAGCATTATCATTGATCTTCTTCAACATTTCTACTGGACCAATCTTTCGCGCTTTCAACTTGTTGTAAGCTCCAGCTGGAAAACGATCTTTCGTCAATACTGCATAAACAAAATCACCTTCTTTGAAGTCCACACTTCTTCGCTTCTTATCTGCTAGTTGCTTATACTCCTCATTTGACTTCAGCAATCGTTCATGAACAATCCGGTGACACTCCTGCAATTCATTCACGAAATCACAAGCTCGTTTAACAACCCCTTTCTGAAATGGAACTATCGACAAATCCAACGGTCATTTCGGAATTGGTGAATATACTATTTGAAATGGACTGAATTCAGTACTTCGATTAACAACACGATTGTGTGCGAACTCATCTTGACATAACTTCTCATCCCAGCTTTTCAAATTATCCTTCACAAGACATCTCAACAAGTTTCCCAACGATCTATTCACTACTTCCGTTTGTCCATTAGTTTGCGGATGATAAGCGCTACTAAAATTCAGCTTAGCCCTAACCATCTTCCACAGACTCAACCAAAAATGACTTAGAAATCGAGTATCCCGATCAGAAACAATGGTCTCAGGTAGCCCATGTATTCGATAAACTTCTTTAAAGAACAATTGAGCAACACGGAGTGCATCAATGGTCTTTTACAAGCTATAAAATGTGTCATCTTTGAAAATCTATCCACCACAATATATATAGAATCATTCCCTCGTTGTGTTCTTGGCAAACCCAAAACAAAGTCCATGCTAATATCAACCCATGGTCTAGTAGGCAAGGGTATTTAACCCCTATTTCTGAAGCGACCTAAAGCTTACGCGACTCAACGACCTAAGACTTACGCGACTCAATGACCTAAAAGGTGCTAACGACCTAAGGGTGCTCATGACCTAAAAAGTAGGCGACCTAACTACAGAAACGACCTAACGACCTATAGGAAGTTCCAGCCTAACAACTCAGTTAGTAAGCGACCTATCAAGCTCAACGGTCTAGTTCACGACTTAACAGTTCATCACAGGCTACGACCTAACGAGACAAACAGGCGAACGACCTAGCTATGGAAAGGTTCTAGCGACCTAACTGCCTGCCGACCTAAGTGGAAAAATGACCTAACGACTTAAGGAGTTAGCGACCTAACGACTTAAGGAGTTAGCGACCTAACGACTTAAGGAGTCGGCGATCTAACGACCTCAAGCATATGCGACCTAAGCAATGCAACAGCCTACCAACCTAAGAGCGAAGTGGTCTCAGCGACCTAAATCCCGAACGACTCACGACCTATAATAGGTCGCACGCGACCTGTTAATTTGCTCAGAAGAGAACCAAATGCAATCAAGATAAATCTCTTAGGTCGTTGCTGACCTAGTGACTTATTCAGGGCAAGTTCTAATATAGCTAATACCAGTGATTCCTTATGTCGTGGCCGACCTATGACCTACCTTAGGTCGTGCGCGACCTAAGACTTGGAGATTGAACTTCGCCCAGAACAACTCCTATAAATACAGCCCTAACTCCAACTAGCGGGGGGACTTTTGGCCGATCACTTCAAGCGCCGACACTCTGCTGAATTCTCGACTCACTTAACACTTCAAGTACTCCAAACACCAAGGACACTACTACGATCTCCAAGAGAAAATCTACATCATTCAACATGAATTCGGAAGATTATTCTCCATTAAAGTTCTAGTTGTTTGTCTCATCAGAATTATAATTAAAGATTGTTGTAAAGTTGTAACCAAATTCAGCAATAAAGAGAGTTAAAGTGGACGTAGGCTTACCCTAAGCCGAACCACTATAAAATCTGTTGTCTTTTCTGCTTTTTCTGTGATTTCTCTACTTGTTCTTTAGTTCCCGTGTTCACGGGTGGTGCTTTCGCTCAACTTCAATCTACACCGGGGTGTTAGCGTTTGATTTTAACGTTAACATTTTTGGTGCTTTCACTAAGAACCCAACTCAGGAAATTTCCACTATTGCTCCGCAAAGGATTGTTGAAAGAATTTCTTTTAAAATCAGAAGTTTATTGGAAATTATGGCTCCTGGGAGAAAACGAAGTTCTGTAAGATCCGACAATGTTCAAGAGAATGCTGCTACCTCTCCTCCTTCAAGTCAAGCAGTTCCAACTGTTGGAGTTACACGAGCAGAGTTGGACGCCGTAGTTTTGGGATTGAATCAACAATTGAATGCTCAGAATGCGCAGTTGGAAGCCCAGAATGCCCTGATCTTGAGTAAGTTGAATGATCTACTAGGGGCAAATCGTCAACCGGTTAATAATGATGGGAACCCTACTGCGGGAGTTCAAGATGTTGGAGGGAACATTTCTTAAAGAGCTGCAGACCCTATAGAAAGGACTCCTCTTCAAGCTGGAGGATCAGGACCGTAGCCGACCCTCCGTGAACGATTGTCAAGGCAGAATTCAGAGAGAGTGGCTGATGTGTGCCCTCTAGAGCATCTAAATGATGAAGAGTATTTTTTGGGTATGGTTCGTCAAATCATGAAAGAAAGTATGCGAAGAGATGAAGACGAGAAAGAGTGGGGTTTTGCTCCAAGCAAAACTCCATTTACTGAAAAGATCTTGAAGGCAGAGTTCCCAAGGAAATTCATTCCCCCTACTATTCCGGCTTACAAGGGTACGAGTGATCGTAACGAGTTGCTGTATAAGTACGACTGGCATATGACTGGTGCCAGGGGTCTGATGAAATTAAATGCCGATACTTCCCGATTTATCTAGAAGGTGTAGCTCTATTATGGTTTACAAAGCTGCTGGTAAGGTCCATCGATCAATTCTCCGATTTGACCAGGAAGTTCAAGGAGCAATTTCAATTGTATGCTTCTAAAGCAAAGGATACAATGTCGCTATCAAGTCTAGAGGAGAATCCGGGAGAATCCATCAGATCATTTTTGAATCGCTTTAATATAGCATTGGCTGAGGTGGATAATGCTGAGCCACGCATGGTCTTGACATACATGATGAGGGCAATTGACAAGTCAAGCGAATTTCGAAAATGGTTGAAAATGAAAGAACCAAACTCACTTGACAAATTCTACAAGAAAGCGGATGAATTCATGCGCTTGGAAAGCCTTCAAACACCGACTAAAGTGGTATCAGCAGAAGCCGGGAACAATGGCGCTCCTTCGAAAAAGAAAGAGCCTAGCGCTCAGAAAAGGTGAAACGATGGTGGAAAGAAACAAGGAGACGCTAAGAAAGGCCGTTCTTTCAGTTTCACACCCTTGACCGATACCCCTGAAAACATCTACTTTGCAACCAAAGATGATGTCAATTATCCGACACCACCTAAAATGAGAGTTGCGGTTAAGATGGAAAAAAGTGGAAGGTTCTGCCGGTTCCACAACCAGCCCGGCCATGACACCAACGAATGCCGCTAGTTGAAAGAGGTAATTGAACAACTCTTGAAGGAAAACAAACTTCAGCAGTATGTGAAAAGGAACAGAAATGCCCGTCTTCATCAACTCAAGGACAGCAAGTTCCCGCTCACCGTCCTGGCTCAAGTGAGAAGGCCGTGGAACATGAATCGGAAAGGCCTCCCATCAATATAATAACTGGAGGACCTCACCCAGCAGGTAAAAGCTGGGGCGAGATGCAAAGGTATGCCCGGGCCTTGAAGCATGTACCAGCTGAAGAGAATGTTTTTGTTTTAGAGAATGATGCGCCTTTAAAGCAACAAAAGACTTCCACAGATGATATTGTGTTTAGTGCCAGGGATTCTTTGGGTATCGAGGCTCCGACCATAGATTCTTTGGTCATATCCGCTGGTATTGGGCCGGCAACTGTGAGAAGAGTTCTAGTTGATTGTGGAGCTTCATGCAACATCCTCTTCAAGAAGACCTTTGATCAAATGAAAATTCCAATTGCTGACGTTCAAGCTTCTTCACTTAAGATCGCTGGGTTTGCTGGAGAACCCAAACAGCCGATTGGGACCATAGATTTGTTTGTAGAACTCGGAAAGGGACTGAGGAAGGTGGCTCGAAAGCAAACCTTTATAATTGTTGAAGAATGCTCTGCCTACAACGCCTTTTTAGGCTGACCAACTCTTGCTGCATTCAAAGCTGTTCTTGCCCCATGGTGCTTGACTCTAAAATTCCCCACAGATAACGGGGTTGGTGTGATTAAGGGAGACCAAGATGCGGGGCGAGAATGTTATTTTGCAGAATTGCAAGAATCCAGGAAGAGAGAGATGGGAAAAGGTGCGGCGATTCCAGTCCGCATCAAAGAACCAACCTTGTAGCAATTACAGGGTGGACCCTACACTGGTGAATGTAGTGGGGCACGAAGAGAAATGGATCCAAGGAAAGCCAGTGCAGGGGAGAATAGAGTGATACCAGTAGAGGTAATAGTACCGGTGCCTGTTGACCCAAAGGACCCAAACAAAGTGCTTAATGTGGGTTCACAACTCAATCCGACAGTTCAAAATGTTCTGATTTCGTTTTTGAAGGCTAATTTGGATGTATTCGCATGGACTCATGCTGACATGTGCGGAATATCCCCAGAGATTGCAGTACACACTCTAAATATTAATCCAAAGTTTACTCCTGTAAAACAGAAAAGAAGGACTCAGGGTCCTGAAAGGACGGCAGCATTGAAAGAAGAAGTTGATCGGCTCTTGGAGAACAATTTTATCAGAGAATCTACTTATCCAAATTGGGTATCAAATCAAGTGCTGGTGAAAAAGGCTAACGGAAAGTGGAGAGTATGCATCGACTTTTCAGATTTGAACAAAGCCTGCCCCAAAGACTGTTTCCCGCTGCCCAGGATCGATCAGTTGGTGGATGGGACGGCAGGGCATGAATTGTTATCTTTTATGGATGCATACTCCGGATATAATCAGATTATGATGCATGAGACGGATCAAGAGGATACAAGCTTCATCACAGATGTTGGACTCTACTGCTACAATGTCATGCCTTTCGGACTCAAGAATGCAGGGGCAACTTACCAGAGGCTTGTTAATGCCATGTTTAAACCACAGATTGGCAAGACAATGGAAGTTTATGTTGATGATATGCTAGTAAAGTCCAAGAAAGCAGTGGACTACAAGGATCACTTGGCAGAGATGTTTGCAGTACTCCGAAAGTATAGAATGAAGCTTAATCCCTTGAAATGTTCGTTTAGAGTGGAGTCCGGAAAGTTTTTGGGTTTCATTGTGAGCGCTAGAGGCATTGAGGCTAATCCAGCTCAGATCACTGCCCTGAGAGAGGTCAAGGCTCCTGGAACGAAGAAGGAATTCTCAAAGTCTCAATGGAAAGGTTGCTGTCGTGAGTCGGTTCATTTCCAAAGCTACTGACAAATGCATTCCATTCTTTGATGCTCTGAAGAAAGGAAGAAAAAACTTCGAGTGGACTCCTGAATGTCAGAAAGTATTTGATGAGTTGGTTCATCATATGGAAGTGCCTCCGATACTTTCAAAGCCTGACAGTGGTGAAGACCTCTTCATATATTTGGCAATTTCATCTCATGCTCTCAGTACAGTGTTGGTACGGGAAGACGCTAGGATTCAACGCCCAGTCTATTATATCAGCAAAAGATTCACTAGGGCAGAGATGAACTATTCAAGATTAGAAAAGCTCGCCTATTGTTTGTTGATCGCATCAAGAAAATTGAGGCCGTATTTCCAAGCTCATCCTATCAGAGTCCTCACTGATCAACCTCTAAAGCAAGTCCTATTCCGTCCTGAGACTTCGGGCCATCTGTTGAAATGGAATATTGAACTCAGCCAATATGACATCACATACCATCCCCGAAAAGCAATCAACGGACAAGCTTTTGCAGATTTCATCGCAGAATGTACGGATAAGGCTGATAGTGAGGAAGAAGTCACTGATAGCGTCCCAATCCAATGGAAATTGTACGTTGATGGCGCAAGAAATGATTACTGTTCCGGAGCAGGGGTTATCCTTGAAATCCCAGAAGGGCGATCGCTATGTTATGCACTGAGACTAGAATTCCCTTCGACAAATAATGAAGCTGATTAGGAAGCTCTCATCGCTGGTTTAAAGATCGCTAAAGAACTAAACATCAAGGCATTGCACATCTTCAGTGATTCTCAACTTATTGTTTGTCATGTCAAGAAGGAATTTCAAGCTAAAGGAGGGAATTACCAGCCTATTTATCAAAAGCCTGGGAGCTCCTTCAAGATTTTGACCATTATACAATAAACCATATCCCCCGAGAAGAAAATATGAAGGCGGATTCTCTCGCGAAGTATTCAAGTACTGGTGAAGCTCAACTATTGGGGTTAGTTCCCGTCGAAGTCTTGTCAGCTCCATGCACAGATGAAATGGATGTTGATTGGATTATGAATGTATCCCAAGAGCAAGAATCATGGATGATTCTGATACTTGAATATCTACTCAATGGTTCTCTGCCAGAAAATTCAAAAGAACGGCAAAAGCTGATGAGGAAAGCCTCCAGATATATAGTTCAAGATGGTCATTTGTACAGACGAGGATTTTCAATGCCATTACTCCGATGTGTGACAAAGGAAGAAGCTAAGACAATTTTAACTGAAGTACACGGAGGGGAATGTGGGGATCATACAGGTGGTCAAACTTTAGCAAAGAAAATCCTTCGTTATGGATACTTTTGGCCAGAAATTAATCAGGATGCTGCTGACTATTCCCAAAAATGTGATAAATGTCAGAGATTCGCTAAAATTCCTAGATCACCTTCCATTGAGCTAACACAAATGATCAGTCCATGGCCATTTTCCATCTGGGGAATAGATCTCATTGGGCCTCTGCTGACTGCCAAATCAGGGATTAAATATGCTATCGTTGATGTTGATTATTTTACTAAATGGGCTGAGACCGAACCATTGGCCACTATTACCTCTAAGAAAATGATAAGTTTTGTGACTAAAAATATCATTTGCAGGTATGGTGTGCCTCAGAAGATAATCACGGACAATGGTACTCAGTTTGAAAGTGAGGAATTCAAAAATTTCTACAAACGATTCAAGATCCGAAAAAGCTTCTCAGCGGTGGCTCATCCGCAGGCAAACGGGCAAGTGGAAGCAGTAAACAAAATCATCAAATCAACCATCAAAAAGCAGCTGGAAAAAGCAAAAGGTGGTTGGGTCGATAAGTTACCACTTGCACTATGGGCATACAGGACCACTCACAAAACTGCGACTGGGCATACTCCATTTTCATTGGCATATGGATCAGAAGCGATGATTCCAGTGGAAACTGAATTCCCCTCACACAGAAGGATCCATTTTGATCAAAATGAGAATGAAAAGTTGCAATAGGAAGCACTTGACCTCCTCGATGAAAGAAGAGAAGAGGCAAGGCTTAGAATTGCAGCTCACCAGCAAAGAATAGCCAGGCACTTCAATTCCAAAGTTCGTCAACGCAGCTTTGAAGTTGGGGACTTAGTCCTGAAGAGGATCATGACAGCCATAGGTGTGTTTGGACCAAACTGGGAAGGGCCATATGTTATAGGCACGAAGCTTCTTGACGGCACATTCAAACTTACAACCGTCGAAGGAGAACCAATCCCAAGAGCTTGGAACAGCAATCATTTGCGTCCTTATTTTACTTGAAAGCTTTGCTGAAATGTTGTAAAAGAATTGCAAATATATGATTCTTGTATTGAAAGCAATTGTAAAGCAAGTGAATAATGAAAAGCTATAAAGTGGATGTAGGCCCAGTTTTTGGCCGAACCACTACAAATCTTGTGTTCTCTACTATTATAAACTGCTTTGTTTTATTTCGACATAAAAAATACGTTAATTGTGTTACTAAAATTTCGATTTAATAAGGCAGGCCATAAAAATAAAGCTTACCCATCGCAAGAATAAACGATATCCGACATCATTCAGCAAGCAAACACTGAGCCATTCAAAATTTCCACACTCAAATCCTACAAAAGAAGTGCTTCGAACAAAAGTTAGCAATGTGGAGGGAAGTGGACCATTTCTAACTAACTGCAAATGTTTGAACAAACAAACAACCAGTTAAATAGCCCGTGTCTACCACCACCAACTCGCTTAACTATGAAGTATATTTCTTTGGACAAGGGAAATTATTGGCAACTAAAAAGTGGTGACACTTGCACAAGACAACGGGGATCGCCAACATGAATAGATGGCAAAGAGACATGGGCGAGCAAGCATCAATCAGCAAAAGACCTCTTCAGAGGCACAGCCCTCTTCGGAGGCACAACTCTTCGGAGGATAAAGACCTCGAGCGGGCCTAGCCAAAAAAAAAGAGATCTTTCTCGATACAAAGTTGCGGAATGATCGGTCGATACACTCCCGTGAATCCGTCCAACCGAGAGAAAGAAACTCCAAACTTCCAGGCAAAAGCCCTACTCAGAGGCACACATTTCACCGAGATTGAAATAAAACTTCCAGGTGTTGAAACGTGAAAATCCCTCTTCGGAGGCCCATTTCACTACAGTTGAAATGCTAAAAGACCTCGAGCGGGCCAACCAGAAAAAGAGAGATCTTTCTCGATACAAATTTTCGGAATGATCGGTCGATACACTCCCGTGAATCCGTCCAACCGAGAGAAAGAAACTCCAAACTTCCAGGCAGTAACCCTACTCAGAGGCACACATTTCATCGTGATCGGTCGATACACTCCCATGAAATGAAATGTGAAAAGCCCTCTTCGGAGTCCCGATTCCCAGCGAATAGGGAAAAATAAAAGCCTCTCCCAAGGGGCAGAAACAAAAAAGACCTCTTCCCAGAGGCACAACAAAACAAAAAGACTTCTTCCCAGAGGCAGAAACAAAAAAGACCTCTTCCCAGAGGCAGAAATGAAAAGACCTCCTCCCGGAGGCACAATCGAACAGCAAGACCTCTTCGGAGGCACACGTTTCACCGAGATTGAAATAAAACTTCCATGTGTTGAAACGTGAAAAAGCCCTCCTCGGAGCCACAACTCTTCGGAGGCACACATTTCACCGAGATTGAAATAAAACTTCCAGGTGTTGAAACGTGAAAAAGCCCTCCTCGGAGCCACAACTCTTCGGAGGCACACGTTTAACCAAGATTGAAATAAAACTTCCAAGTGTTGAAACGTGAAAAAAAAGCCCTCCTCAGCAACTTTTCAAAGAAGCATTTCGTCAGAAACGCAAAGCAAAAATCAGAAAGCCCTTTACCGAGGCGTAAAAAAAAAGGAATAAGAAGCCCTCTTCAAAGGCACACTTTAACTCTCAAAGGAAGAATGATTCACCTATTTTGTAAAATATTCTTCCTCCAAAAGAAGTTAAAGTACCCTTCAGAGGCCCGCTTTACCACATAGAAGTATTCACTTGGTAAAATGTGTGTATGCACAAAAGAAAAAGTGATATCTTCGAAGGATGAAGCGTAAAAACTTACATGGAGGGAGTTGTACTCTATTTTTAACGAAATAATATTCCTCCAAGTATGGAATAATTATTCTCCTGGAAATAAGAGTACAAGTCCCCTCAAAGTATAAAGTATTGCAACGAGCTTATGGTATAGGGGCAACATGGTATAGCTACATACAATATGGTATAGCTACATTGGTAAAATTGCGCTTGAACAACATACCACAAGCTCACTGCAATATCATATAAAGAAACTTGTACAAAATTGAATAGTAAATGCATTCTCAAATACAGACAGAAGTTTGTACAAACTAAAAGAATCATTTTATTCAATACTGTCAAAATTTTGTACAGGTACTGGTTTCAAAATAAAAAGAAAAAGAAAAGCGGAGGCCGGTACCCGCACAATCTCCGGCTAGTACATGCAAAAAGCAAAAAAGCGATATAAAAAGCACAGGACCAAAGCCATCATTTCTTCTTCCTTCCGCCTTTTGAGCCTGCGCCTGGCCGAATGGTTAACTTCTTAGGCCGGCTTGTAAGAGTAAGAGAGGAAGGGGAAAGGGATACAATAGGTTCTTCTCCCGCCCGTGTCTCGCTAGCAGAAGCCTCCTTCTTCTTCTTAGAGACTCCATGCTTCCCTCTCTTCCTGGAAGAAGACCCACTACCTGGAGAGAAAAGTGTAATTAATGGTTCATCATCGGAACCAGTTGGTTCTGGAGTCTTCTCACTCCCTTCAGTTTCTTCTCCCCTGTGTTCTTGTGAAGAAATGGGATCGTCCAAGTCTTGGAGAGCTTCTATTTGCTACTCTGGTGATCCTGGTTGCGAGGTAGAAGGAGGAGTGACCTGAAGAGATGGAGGAGGAATAATTGGGGGAGGGGAAGTTTGAACAATGCTCGATGCTTTCTCTACAGAAGAAAAGAAGTTAAAGTCAGTAAAGAGAGGACATAAAGGCTCGTTGAGGTTCAGGAAATAGTCAAGAAGCTCATCAAGCCCGTAAGGAACAGATAAGAAGTCTATTTGGGCAAGATTAACAGTAGAGTTACTTGGAGAAGTCGGTTTCCTGACATCAACCTCATAAGCCTGTGCCTCGGCACTCTGGTCACCTACATCTCCACCCTGTATGCTTGTGATATCGGTGATAACTTTAGTAGGGGATGGAGAATGAGAACTGGAACCGATAATGTCGATTTCAGCCGAAGGAGATGGCTGAACTGGAGCAGTTGAGATAGTTTTTCCTGAATGTTCCCCTACCACCATTTCGGCCCTTAATTTCGCAAGTTGTTCTCTTCCCATGGCGAGAGCGGCGCGAGCATCGTCATCAAAATAATGCTCTTCAAGAGCTGGTTCGAGATAGCCAGCACCTTTAGCACCAAGCATATCAAGCGCGGCCTCCCACACTTCAGCCATAGTAATTTCATACTTGGGACCTAGAAAGGTGAGACACCCACGCCCCAAGACACTATGTAGGTAGAAGTCAAATAATGTTGAGCTGATGTTGGTCTTCGTTGCCTCATGAGATTCTTCAGCTGCAATTTTACCGGCAACGGCATCATCGTGCTCTCTTTCAGTCTTGGAAAGTCGAAGCTTTAGCATTTGAATTTCTGCCTCCTGGGAGTTGACTTTCTCCTGTAAATCTATAACCTCAGCACGATACCTTCCTGCTGTTTTCTGCTCAGCTTCAAGTTGTGCCTCGGCATGTCGCTGAGCGGCGTGAGCATCGCGAACTTGGTTTTGAAGTACTTCTTCTTTTTGAGTATATGTAGTAGAAGAAGTAGCAAGCTCTTGTTTAAGTTCCTCAACTTTCGCCTCAAGCTCTTCATTGTAAGTAGTGATGCTCCTCATTTCGGTATCGTGTTGCTCGAGAACCTTCTGCCATTCGGCCTTATCATTCTCCATAGTAAGCATGGCCTCTATATTCGCACGGTTGACCCCTTGAAGCTCGTCAACAAGCTTTTGCTTGTTCGACATCCTTTCAATATCAAGCCTGACGGCATCGAGATTTCGTAGCATGGCAGGCTTGTCGTTAGGGATCAAGTCAAGATCGAACCGCACTCTCTTCAGGCACCAGTGCGGGAACCGGTTTTGCAAGGTAACCGGGCTTGACCCAACTTGGAATTTAGGCCTGCTGATTATTGTTTGAATGTCTGTCTTCCCGAGAGAGGGAGAGCCAGAAGGAATGTCAAGTGAAACGGGGGCAGTGACCTTTTCAGGTGTTGTATAAGTATGCTTCTCACCGTATCGAGCACGCTTGCTTGGGTCCTCAACCATATGACTTTTTCCCCGGTCATCATGGGATTTTCTCTTGTGGGAATCGTCACCTTTATGGGAAGAATCATGGCGCTCCTCCCTTTCTTTTCTCTCATAACGCTCTTCTTGAGCCCTTCTCTCCTGAGCCTTTCGAGCGGCTCTCTCTTCATCGGTTTCTCTGTGAGCGGGAAGGTAGCGCCTATAATCATATTGACTACGCCTCCCGTAGTGCTGAAAGTCGTCATAGTAGGAGCTGCTGCGTCCCATCGGGGAATCTGAAATAAAAAAGAAGAGACAAGTCTTAAAAGTCTTCAGAGAGAAGAAGCATAACTTTAGAATCTTCAAAGTAAAAAGAGTTAGAAGTATAAAAGTGCCAAAGGATTCTAAGTGTGTGTGATGTGTAAACTACGCGCATCAAGCTACGAACCGCTCTTTGATTGCGGAGTAATCACGGGGGTAGTAGATAACGTCAACTCTTGAGTCGACGGAGTCTGTTGCAGAGTAGAGGTCGCCTCAACTACTGAAGAACAAACCGTGGTGGTAACGGGGTCGTCTTTAAAGAGCTCCTGTGAAGTGACAAACAGGTCGCTCAACCCTTCGAAAGTGTCGTCTCCACTCTGTTTGACAGGGCTTGTTTTCCCAACTTCTTCGTCACTAGACTTCTTTGAATGTGGAGGAGATTCCTGAGGCTCTTCTTCTTCAGTGACCGGGGCAAGTTTTCCAGATGACCCCGCGACATCAACAGAAGTGGAGCACTTCACTAGAGAAGCCTCAGAGGCAGGTTCTTTAGGTATGGGTGTATCGGTAGAAACTGGGGCATCCAATGCTAGGGCTGGGGAGTCTGGGACTTCATGAAGGTGTGTAGAGCGAGAGGTATGCAAAAGTCCATACTGATGCAAAAATTCGTCTTTCAACAGAAATTGAATGCTTCTCTCCTCAACTGGCACGGCCATAAGCCTCTCAAAAGTTGGTTTATGACTGGAATCCCTAGAAGGAGGAGGAAGCGCTGAAAATTAAAAGGTGAAGTTAACATTTTACAAATCAGGCTATGAAAAGCTCAGACAAAAACATCAGGAACAAAGATAAATGCTCTTAGTTCCTACTCTCCAGGTAGCATAGAATCGTGGAGGACAGCGAATGAAGAAAAATTGACTTAGAAAACCGTGAGCACTTTCGGGAAGGCCGATTATTAGTTTACGGTTCCTAGCGCTTCTCACAAGAATGATGGAGGGATGGTCTTTATTTTTGGCAAACGCGCACAAATAGAAAACTTCATCAAAACTCGGAAGGCGATCCAGCGTCCTTCTGAATAACACACATAACCCCATCAGAATAGCATAGCCATTGGGGTGCAGTTGGAAGGGGGAGATAGCTAGTCGGAGAAGAAGCCGTTGAAGAAAGTCATTAAAAGGAGGGATAGCTCCACTCGTGCACATTTGACGATTAACTGCTACAAAACCAGAAGGTGGTATATCGGCAGTATCGCTTCTCTCAGGAAGAATGGCATCTGCTTCAGCAATGCCAAACAAAGCGCATAGTTGGCGGAAAACTTTGTATGTCAACGTGGTTGAAATTCTCTCTGGAGGATTAACCAATGGAGTAGCGATTAGGGAAGTCTCTTCAGCAGATTCTGTTTCTCCATGTTGAGAAGTCATTCTATACAAGGAACTAGACATTCAAATAAGAAGGTGCACGTTTCCTAAAAAGTGTGAAGTGTTGTGCAGAACTAACAAAAACAGAAAGCAAACATAACTGAAATTAAACTAGTTGACAATTGGTCGACTATGAGATTTCAGAACTTGTTTAAAGCTCAAGTGTAGTGTTAATGCAAACAAATCGGCTTTAATTGATTATTTTAGTTTTGCTTTAATACTTCACTTGAATTCATTAGTTTACAGCATTTCGTTCACACAGTTTATTTAAGTTGATTACTCTTTATCGACTAATCTGTCGTTCGATGTGGGCAGTCAATGGTAGTATATTTGTCCCAGTTTTCTGCAAGTATTACGTTTAACAGGTTATTAGCATTAGAGATAATCCATAAAGCAGTTCAAGTTGAGCAGTTCAAGTCGAGCATTCCAATTGAAATTATGCTTCAGGACAGGTCGTAGAGCATATGAAAGAAAAGGCCTCAAGACAAAGCGATGCAAATCATTTAAGTCTTAACTCGGTCGCGACCTAAACCCTATGCTGCAAGAGATTGAGCCGTTAATTCAATAGGTCGCAACCTAATCCAGCAGTTCAAAGCAATAGGCATTCGTCAAAGTCCTAGGTTGTCTGGCGACCTAACATAGGTCGAGGGATCTTAAGTCGCACTATGCAAAATAAAAAGGTTCAAGGCAATTAAACTTCGTCTGAAGTCTCAACTCGTCCACGACCTAATGTCCATGCCACAGAAAAAGGAAATTAAGCCGTGAATTCCTTAGGTCGTTGTGCAGCCGTTTAAACAAGTCAAGTCCTAAGTCTTAGGTCGCGAGAATCCCAGCACGACCTAAGTTTTAGGTCGCCCAGATCTGTTGAGTCGCTAACTTTCTCCTCACGCAATCCATCTCGTCAAACTGCAACCCGATAACCCATTACCAACTGCACATAGAAATTCATCGTCCTCCTCATGAAATTCACCATCCCTTTATACCATCTGATCACTTCAAAAACAATGCAAAACATCCCCGATCCATCATAGATTCAACACATCTCCGTGCCTTCCTAAATCAGTCAAACGGCGATCAAAAGTCGACTATAACAGTCACTCAAAATGAAGCACGACACATGGAATTGAACTACGATCAGAAAATGGGGATTCATAATTCAATGGTGATTATGGTGGGATGAGATCAGATTCACTTATGAGATATAATGGTAAAGATGAATCAGTGACTGAACGAGTTGAATTTGCTTTGGAAGCTTGAAAATTCGTCAATGGCAGCAGGAGATCGGAGCAGTAGAGTGAGGAGGAGTTCACGACCTAGCAAACTTATATGGGGCAAAAAGGGGAAGACGAATAGGCACGTGACTTAATATAAGTTTTAGGTCGCTCACGACCTAGCTAAGTCAGATCGAAGCACACGACCTATGGCATAGGCCTGTACTTCGAGGGGCAAGTGTTTAACCCCTATTTCTGAAGCGACCTAAAACTTACGCGACTCAACGACCTAAGACTTACGCGACTCAATGACCTAAAAGGTGCTAACGACCTAAGGGTGCTCATGACCTAAAAAGTCGGCGACCTAACTACAGAAACGGCCAAACGACCTATAGGAAGTTCCAAACTAACAGCTCAGTTAGTAAGCGACCTATCAAGCTCAACGGTCTAGTTCATGACTTAACAGTTCATAACAGGCTACGACCTAACGAGACAAACAGGCGAACGGCCTAGCTATGGAAAGGTTCTAGCGACCTAATTGCCTGCCGACCTAAGTGGAAAAATGACCTAATGACTTAAGGAGTTAGCGACCTAACGACTTAAGGAGTCAGCGATCTAACGAACTCAAGCATATGCGACCTAAGCAATGCCACAGCCTACCGACCTAAGAGCGAACTGGTCCCAGCGACCTAAATCCCGAACGACTCACGACCTATAATAGGTCGCACGCGACCTACTAATTTGATCAGAAGAGAACCAAATGCAATCAAGATAAGTCGAATCCCATCTCTTGGGTCGCTGCCGACCTAGTGACTTTGTCAGGGCAAGTTCTAATATAGCTAATACGAGTGATTCCTTATGTCGTAGCCGACCTATGACCTACGACCTACCTTAGGTCGTGCGCGACCTAAGATTTGAGATTGAACTTCGCCCAGAACCACTCCTATAAATACAGCCCTAACTCCAACTAGCGGGGGACTTTTGGCCGATCACTTCAAGCGCCGATACTCTGCTGAATTCTTGACTCACTCAACACTTTAAGTACTCCAAACACCAAGGACACTACTACGATCTCCAAGAGAAAATCGACATCATTCAACATGAATTTGGAAGATTATTCTCCATCAAAGTTCTGGTTGTTTGTCTCATCAGAATTGTAATTGAAGATTGTTGTAAAGTTGTAACCATATTCAGCAATAAAGAGAGTTAAAGTGGAAGTAGGCTTACCCTAAGCCGAACCACTATAAAAACTGTTGTCTTTTCTGCTTTTTCTGTGATTTCTCTACTTGTTCTTTAGTTCCCGTGTTCACGGGTGGTGCTTTCGCTCAACTTCAATCTACACCGGGGTGTTAGCGTCTGATTTTTACGTTAACAACGGGCAGTGGCATATAAAATCCTACGTTCGTAGTCGTCCCTTTGGAAACTTGACGTATATCACATCTCTCCACAAATCTTTCAACTTCTTTCCTCATGGAAGGCCAAAAATATGATTCAGAAATCAACTGTAATGTACGATCTCTTCCCACATGACCTTCTTCATGCAACTCCTTCACAATCTTCATTCTTAAACTGCACTCTGGTATAGACAATCGATTTCCTTTGAAAAGAAAACCATCCACCAACAGATACTCATCCGTCTTTCCTTTCTTGACTTCATTTACAATCTTCACAAACTAAGGATCCTCAATAAACAATTCCGAAAATACATCAAACCCCATCACTTATACTTTCATTGTTGTCAACAAATGATTTCTTCCACTTAATGCATCTGTCACACGATTTGTATCTCCCGACTTATGCTTTACCACAAATGTAAACTGTTGGAAGTATGTGATCCATGAAGCATGCCTGGCTGCAACCTTATCCTGTCCCTGCAAATGCTTCAAAGCTTCATGGTATGTATATAAAACAAATTCTTTATGGAACAAATAATGTCTCCAATACTTCATAGCTTGCACAATAGCATAAAACTCCACATCACAAGTATTGTATTTCATCTTTGCCCCAGAAAGCTTCTCACTGAAATAAGCAATTGGACGACCCCTCTGACTCAATACTCCTCCAATTCCAACCTTCGATGCATCAGTATGTAATTCAAATAGCAACCGAAAATCCAGCAAAACTAGAATTGGTTCTATCATTAAAAGTTCCTTGATTCGTTCAAAGGCAAATCCTGCTTCTTTTGACCATGAAAACTGCTTGCCCTTCATACAATCAGTAACAGGCGCCATCACGCTACTGAAATGTGGCATAAACCTTCGGTAGAATGATGCTAAACCTTGAAAACTTCTCACTTCAGTTATAATCCTGGGTTGTGGCCAATTTCTGATTGCTTCAACTTTACTTTGATCCACCTGGATACCTTCATTGGACAATACATGCCCCAAAAACAAAACACTATGCGTCATGAACATGCATTTCTTTGTTGCAGCATAAAATTGCTCCTGACGAAGTATCATCAACACTTCCCGCAAATGTAGTAGATGCTCTTCGGTGCTCCCACTGTATATCAATATATCATCAAAGTATACCACCACGAACATTCCAATGAACGGTCGAAAGATATGATTCATCACTCGCATAAAAGTACTAGGTGCATTCGAAAGACCAAACGGCATGACCAGCCACTCGTACAATCCTTCCCGTGTCTTGAATGCGGTCTTCCATTCATCCCCTGGTCGAATTCGAATCTGATGATACCCACTCTTCAGATCAATCTTTGAAAAGATGGCAGCTCAATTCAACTAATCTAACAAATCATCCAATCTAGGCATCGGAAATCTGTACCTCACTGTGATCTCGTTTAGTGCTCGACTATCTGTACACATTCTCCAAGTTCCATCCTTCTTCGGCACTAACAATGCTGGTACTGCACAAGAACTTAAACTTTCTTGTACACGCCCTTGTTCAAGTAACTCCTCCACCTGCCTTCTCAATTCTTCGTGCTCCTTTGGACTCATTCTATAGTGTGGTCTATGCGGTAATACAACTCCCGGAACAAGATCAATCTGATGTTGTATGTCTCTCAACGGTGGTATCTCTGTTGGCAATTCTTCAGGAAATACATCTTCAAACTCCTTCAATACTGGCTTAACTTCTTCAGGAATTTCAACCGCTTCACTACTTTCACGTCCAATTAACAAAAATACTTCAGGCTCATCCTCCACTTCCTTGACAAATTCCTTCAAAGATAACAGAGTCTTTAGTTCTTCGATTTCCTCCAACTTACTTTCACTTCGTTGTCGCTGTTTAGGAACTAAAGTGATTTTAGTACCCTCGAACATGAAACTATAGCAGTTAGTTCTTCCATCATGTTGCATAGCTCTATCGTATTGCCACGGTCTCCCCAATAACTAATGACATACATCCATATCTACCACATCACACCAAATTTCATCCTTAAACTTCTTTTCGATGGAAAAATGTTACACAAGCTCTTCGATTAACCTTCACTTCCCCACCTTTCCTCAAACAAGCTAACTTGTAAGGTTTGGGATGCTTCTCAGTCTTTAATGCCAACTTCTTTACAGCTTCTGTAGAAATGATGTTATCACAGCTTCCCGCATCGATAAGAAACTTGCAAACCCTTCCTAAAATAGTGCATGTTGACTGGAAAATGTTACTCCTTAACCAACTAGTCTCCTCTTCCTGCTTTGGCGTCACGCAAGATCTCTTCATCATCAAATTACATCCTTCGTCTCCCGACAATTCTTCTTCCTCCTCAACTTGTAGTGAATTTGAACATTCTACTTCTGCATCCTCATCCTCAACCTCAGCAACCATCACTCGCTTCTTAGGCTTCGGACATTAGTTGCTCTTGTGACCAAACTCCTGACAGTTGTAACACTTGAAATTGTTGTTGACCTTGGTCTTAGCAACTTCATTGACAACCAGTTTACTAACAGCCTTGGAAACATTCATATTGCCACTAGCCCCTTTCACTTGATTGATTGAACTTGTAAACGCACCACCTCCTCTTGTACCTTGCTTCTCCCAATCTATAGCCTTCTGGTGTGCTTCAGCAATGGATCTTGGATCAAACATATTCACCGTATCCAGAATTTGCATTCTCAATCCTCCAACAAATCTAGCTGTCAACTGTTCCTCCATCTCCATGATATCGTTTCTAGCAATCAGTTGATAAAACTCATCTGCATGATCATTTACCGACTTTGTTCCTTGTCTCAAATTCTGTAAGCGCTGATCCATAAGAGACTGATAATTATAAGGCAAAAAGTAGCCTTCATCAACTTCTTCATCTTCTCCCATGAAACAATCTTCGACTTTCCCATTCTCTCCCATGCAAGTTTAGATTGTTGCCTCCATGCCATAGCACTTCCCCTCAATCGTGTAGCAACCAACTTAACTCTACGATGCTCGGGTACTTCCTTGAAGTCAAAAATTTCTTCAACATTTGATAACCAATCAAAAATTCTTCAGCAATCATTCCTCCTTTGAATTCTAGAATTTCTGTTTTCATCCCCGACTCCCATTTACGATCATCTTTTACATCTCGATATTGATTTCGTACTTGGTCTCGGTCTCGATAATGAACACTACCACTATCACCATCTTCATCATAATCAAATGTACTTCGATATCGATCTCGACCATCAACATTTTCACGATCACGCATATCTCTTCTACTATGTCTTTCAGCATCATGACATGGTTCATCTCCAAACTCACGTGGAGTTCTCCTTTCTTCATTTATGTCCTCATGGTATTCTCTTCTTATTGAAACTGATGATTCTCTTCGATCTCGATGGGATTGTGGTGACACCCTCCTCGCTTCCGCAACCGATAGCGAAATTCTGTTTCCTCCATGGTTCGAGATTGATGACCTTCTCCTTTGACTTTGATTCAAGTCATTCATCAATTTCTCTAACTTCCCAATACCTTCATCAAACTTTTCATTAATACATTGTTCCATTTGCTCAGCTTCTTGTCTTCGATAAACAATATCTTCAACATTTTGAAAACGATTAGCTCGTCTTAGCAGCATGATCAACAGACAACAATCTTCAAACACACACTTCAACTAGCACAACTTCTATAACTCTCGGCCTGCACTTACTCTCGGCCTGCACTTAGCTCCAACTCTCGGCCTTGTTTTCAAATTTCAACTAGGCTCAAACTCCAACACTTCAACACTTCAAATCTTCTCCCAATAGGCTCGGCTTAGCTATGATTGGCTAAGTCTAGCTCTGATACCAAACTAACGCAGCGGATATAACGGATGACAACGAATTGAAGATTTCGTGTCAAACTAATCGATGAAACGATCATGTGAAACAATAAAAATCGATGGATTGAAGATGCCCAAGTGCCCAAATCCGTTGATCTCAAGAGATACCGGACTCTAGCTATCTCCACTACATTGATCGCGCACGATACCGTGTTAAAAGATCAATGATTTTTCTGCGTTGATCTCGTGCACGAGATTCCGTGAATCGGCTTCAAATCCGTTGATTCGAGCGTACTCAAATAACCGAAAATGGAGAAAGGAGACAACACTCAACTTTCAATTTTAAAGAGGCACAAAGCACTCAAACAAAGTTTGTTCAAAAAATCAACCTACCATACAATTGACACAACCCCGCTATTTATAGAGTTTTATAAGACAACACATATCACAGCCGACCTAACATATGGCCGACCTAACTCACACGACACACGACTTAACATGTACAAGTTATACATCACACGACTTACGTCTTAAAATATACAAGTTACAACAGTTTGCGACCTAACTTCAGCGACATAAGAAATAACAGAAGGGGAGCGACCTAAGTACTTCGGCATACTGGAGCGACTTATAAGCATTGAGCGGCATAAGATGTGGATGACCTAAGAAAGCTCCGCGACCTAAACATGGTGCCACTTAAGGAATCCATCATCACATGCGACTTAACTGGAACGACGTAGTATACACAAGCGATCTAACACGCTAGGTCGTAGGTCGTAGGTCGCTGGCAACCTAAAGCAATGTGGCAGTATTGGTTTGGCTCATTAGGTCGCGTATCCTAGTAGGTCGTAGCTCGTACTTTGTAACGACCTAATGAAAAGATGGCATCAGCGGTTTTGGCTTGACTCGCTAGGTCGCTCGCGACGTATATTAGGTCGCTGGTAACAATAAGCTTGTGAACCATGATCCACTGCATCACTAGGTCGTTCGCGACTTATCTTAGGTCGCTGGCGATCATAACAAAGCGGCACCTGATGTGTTGCATCATAATATAACCATTACGACATAAACCGCTTAGACATGCTTAAAATTTACTTTCAAAACCGTTATAAATTCCATATACTTACCGACTAAATGTATAAACTCGAATGCTTAGACATATATATGGTTTTCGTTCTTTTTCTCACTCACCTATTTTGTTGTTTCCAATACATTGCATTAAGAAAGAGTAATATATAACTAAACCAACAAAACCCCAAAAAGATTGAAAAAAAGTATATATATTTTTAAATCACCTTATATTATTTCATTTATAACATGATATGAAAAGCTTCACTTAAATCAAATTCACGTTTAAAATATTATATATAAGGAAAAAAAACAAAATACTAAGCTTAAACAAATTAGATCAAAAAGCATCTTTACATACAACAGCCGAAAAAGGAAAATTTTATTTTATAAACTAATATAATAGCATATATACATATATACATAAATACGTTTACATATATAAAAGAATAACTTTGACATATATATATATATATGTATATATATATATAAACCATATAATAGACGCTGTAAAATTTGTATAATATATTATTAAACTGGAAACAGGGAAACCTAAGATAATATAACACATGTAACAAGTTCAATATATATATATATATATGCTGACTGTAATATCCCGGAATTATGGACAATGTAAATTTAATAATCTGTGTTTAAATTTAAATTGAATTGATAATTTTGTTAATAAATTTGATTTGATTTAATAATCTTCTTTATTTAAATATTTAATTTTTGAATTTATTTTCAATAAACTAATAAATCTATTTTCTATTTAATAATATATATGTATTTATATATTTTTTAAATAGATAAGTTGTTTTTAATTTAAATTAGTATAGCATGATTTTAATATTTTGAATTTAGGAATTGTGATTTATTTTTGATTTAAGCTTTTCAAAAACTATTTAATAAAATAACTAAATAATCTTAAATTTGTGAGATAAATGTTTTTTTTGGTATAAATTTCATTTTAACTTAAGTTTGTATATGAAAATAAGGTTTTAAAATGTTTGTGTTATTATTTTTAAAATATTGATTTATAAATTATGATTTGTAAATTTAATATGAAATTAAAAATACAATTTAAAATATGAAACATGTATTCAAGTAAATTATAACCACTTTTATAAATTTATTTTAATTATTTAAAAGTATCTTTGTTAAATGATTTATTTGTATATTGTTTTATTTATAATAACACTTTACTTTATTCTTCAGAAATTAATTATATACATAACTAAGTATAAGAAACTACTTAATTAACTTAAACTTTCATTAAACTTTAATTTAAAAATACTAATTACTTAAAAGATACATGTGTAAGCATCATAAAAACCTAAGTTAACATGTGTTGAGTATTTAAGTGAGTAAATTAACAAGTGTTAATAGCTTAAGCCAAGTGTCATGTTGTAATTTTGTTTTTCTTTGATTTTAATTAAATCGTATTTTCATCTTATAAAAAAATGCCTCTTCTCTTCAATTCCTTTTTCCTTCTAAAAATCGAAAGTTAAGAAACTTAAGGCATATATTTTTTTTTTTAGATTTGTAAGCAATTTAAAATAATAGGGTTCTCAATAGCTGTAGTTTTTTAATGGAGTCTACTTCTTCATCTCTCCCTACAAATGTCTCCATCATCAAACCTTCGTCGATCCCACCAATCTCCTATGTCCCCAGTAAGTACATTACCACCCCTGTGCTTCGTATAGCCGATAGGCCTATTGCCATACCTACCCACCCTCCACCAGTCCACTCCTCCATCCTACCATCTGTTCCCGACAAACCTCTCTTCCCCGAACCCAACTCCGAACACAAGACTACCAGGACCTATGCTCAGGTGGTAGCGGCGACACCTCGGTCTCCCCTTCTGCCAAATCCCCCATCCAAGCGCCGTTCCCCCTTACCGGTTTTTAGAAATGTGCGTCACACGATTGAATTCTTGAAGTCGAAAAGCCGCTGTCTACGTTGTGCAGGCCTAAGACACATGGCAAAAAACTACAGGGACGCTAAGATTTGCTATTATTGCGGATATTTTGGGTATCCTCATTCTCGCTGTCCCGATAAGCCCATTAAGGTCACTCACCCACGCAAATACAGCTCATCCCACCCTCTTCCCAATAATAATAATTCCAACTCATCCCGGTGGGTCCCCAAGTCAAATCCTACAACAGCCTTTCGAAAACTACCCCGCTTCCCAACGCACCCCTCTCCCCCTCCAGTTCCCAATAACCTGCCTCAATCAACTTCTCATACTCACAATTCAGAAAATAATTTGAAAAAATTTCGACGAATGGAGCCATCTCTTCTCCTCACCACAGAAATTATTAGCGGAGTCTGGTCGATTGACTCACTTCACTACGACCTCACCACCAACTTCCATCACCAGAATTGGCCCATGTGGCTCCTGACAAATAACAGCTTTATATTTGAATGCCCCTTATATGCACTTCGTGACCAGATTCTCCATAGATCAATCATCAGAAGAACAAATGTAGTAATTCAATTTCAAGCATGTCATGAACAAGAGATCCCAGCCCCACCTCTGGATCCGCCGGCATGGGCTCGGGTCTCAGGCTTCCCAGAACTCTTCCGATTCAAATCGGATGCCATCTCTGATGCAGTCAGCCCTGTGGGTAGATTCCTGGCGCAGGATGACTGTGAGTGGGCAAATCTTGATCACCGCTTCTTGTATATCAAGATACAATTCTACAGTTCCATCAGTACCCCATCCTCCTTCGTCGCCCTGGTGAACAACGTGGCATATCCCCTTACCATAGAGAAATGGGAGCATGTTCATCCCAACAGGAGACCCGAAAATCACTTGCTTGGCCTGGACTACGAAAAGGATTTTCAGTTTTTTGACAAACACATACCAATTGCCAACTTGGATTCCGAGGAAAGATTCGATGTCATGAACTATGAGCCCCACTTCTCTAGCCCCATTCCGGCTCCTGTCCAACTCACCGATCAATCGATAGAGGTTGTGGGTCCAAGAGGCTGGGACCCCTGGCCGGCTCAAGAACAAGCATGGAATCCATATGCTGACCCAGATCTTTCAACCCCCTATCCTCAACGGCTCTCTCCTTTACCAGTAAACACACTTCACCCCCCTCCCAACATAACACTATACCCCCTCCTGTTGCCCATCTCCTTACACAGACACTCCATGTTCCACAGTCCGATGAACAAGGCCCCTTGGTCACTCCCACGACTGTTCGCCGGAGTTCTAGACTGGATAAAGCGGCTTCTCATCCTGGTAGTTTCTTCAAACACGCTGTTTTTTCCTCTATTAATAAAAGTTTAAATAAAAAAATGGCACGTTGCATGGGCGTGAGTTTGCTCGATGAACACTACACTTCCATGCAAGCACTAGAATCGGAGCGTTTGTCGTTACCCCAATGAAGCTAATTTCCTGGAATGTAAGGGGGCTTGGGGACCTTAGTAAAAGACATTCTGTTAATCGCATCATTGCCCCCCACAAAATCGACATTCTATTTCTGTAGGAATCTAAATTATCTGACCCCTGTCCCAATATTCTTAGACAAATAGGTGGGACATCCCTTTCGGGTTGGGCCTACCTAAACGCTTTAGGTTCTAGTGGAGGCATTATTACAGCCTGGAATGAATCAGTGTGGTCCCTCTGCCAAACCTTCAATAACCCATCAGCCTTACATGTAGCCCTTCGCCACTTGCAAACTGGAAGGATATTTTTCTTCTCCAACATCTATGGCCCACTTAATATTCAAGATCGAATCGACCTATGGAGAAATTGCCTCTCCTTCGCCTCTCGCATCAATGGCCCTTGGGTGGTTTGCGGAGATTTCAACACCACCCGCTCCTCCATAGAAAGAAACTCGGGCAACCTTTCCCAAGACTCAGAATCCTTCAACTCCTTCATCATCCAGTGCTCCCTAATTGACCCACCTATCAGTAACCGCCTATTCACCTGGTCTAACCGTAGATCGAACCCCTCGTTGGCTAAACTTGACCGCTTTCTCTTCAACCCTGCCTGGGACGACTTTTACCCTCTCTCGGTGATCTCTGGCCTAGCCACAACCATTTCTGATCATTGCCCTCTCCTCCTTGACACTGGTTCTCCTATCTTCCATAATAGACCCTTCCGTTTTGAGCGACTCTGGCTCTTGAACCGTCATTTGACAATTTTATCAAAAATATCTGGTCTCAGCCTTCCGACATTTCCTCTGCCACCGCCAGAGTTGTTTCCAAACTTCGATCTCTCCACAAGATCATCAAACCCTAGGCTAAGTCTGTCTGGGGTTCCATTCGTTCGCATATATCTTCAATCGAAGAAGAAATCCTTGACTTAAATATTCTTGAAGAATCGTCCCCTCTTACCGATTCGGATCGAACTCGGCTAAAAAATCTGGAATCGGAACTGGAAAGGCTGATGCTGCAGGAAGAAATTGGATGGAAACAGTGGTCCAAAGTGAATTGGATTGAAGAAGGAGACAAAAACACTGCGTTTTTCCACCGCCTTGCTAATGGCAAACGCAGGTCAACTTTCATTCCCGAAATCATCCACAACGACTCCCATATCACAGATCAATCAGACATCCTCAATCTTTTCTCTTCATATTACCGTAGCATTTTGGGCAACCGTCACCCTCCTATCCCACTCATTGAATGGAATCTGCTATACCCCAACAGTCCCCCAATCCCCATCGATCAGCCGTTCTCAGAAGCAGAAATCTGGGCTGCTTTGAATGATATGTCCGACAACAAAGCCCCGAGTCCAGATGGCTTCGGCCCATTTTTTTTCAAGCGTTACTGGGATACCGTCAAGGCAGACATTATAGAGATGTGCACCGAATTCCACGATGACCCAGCATTAGTGGCCCGCCTCAATCACACCAATATCATCCTTCTCCCCAAAACTCCTGGAGCCTCCACCCTCCCATCCTTTCGCCCCATCAGCCTCTTGAACACCAACTTCAAAATCATAACCAAGGTCCTTGCCAACCGCCTTCAATCAGTCATCGCCCCCCTAATTGTATTGAGCAATCGGCGTTCATCATGGGACGTAATATAATGGATTGTGTAGCGTCTACACAAGAGGTCATCTCCTTCTGCCATCAATCTTCAACGCCAGGTATTCTACTTAAATTAGATTTCTCTAAGGCTTTCGACTCGGTCAACTGGCAATTCTTGTTGGATCTCCTGAAACATAGAGGCTTCCCCCCAAAATGGTGTACATGGATCCATTGCATTCTCAACACCAGTTTCTCCACAATTTCGATTAATGGTGCTTCCGGTAGCCTAATTAAGTCCGCTCGAGGTCTGCGTCAGGGAGACCCTCTCTCTCCCCTCCTCTTACCCTTGCCGCAGATGTCCTTAATCGTATGATCAAACTTGCAATCTCATACAACCTTTTTGATGGTATCAAACTCCCCAACTCGAATCTGACCATATCCAACCTCCATTTTGCCGACGATACTATCCTCTTTGCCTCCCCCAACAACACTCATATCCGTTGCCTTAAAGTTACCCTGTACACTTTTGAACTAATATCTGGCCTCTCCATTAATTTCAACAAGAGTTCCACCATCATGCTTGGCAACACCGATCACCTTGGGCCTTCTTTCTCCAAATTACTCAATTGTAAATTATCGCAGTTCCCGATCTCTTATCTGGGTATCCCCCTCCGCCCAACGAAGCTCCTCAAAACAGACTGGATCCCCCTCATCAACAAAATCGAAAATAGACTCTGCTCCTGGAAGGCGCACTCTCTCTCCTCCGCCGGCCGACTAGTCCTCGTTAAGTCAGTCCTATCAGCCATTCCCAATTATTAGATGTCGTTTTACACGCTGCCTACATGGGTAAGAAATAGAATTGATATGATTAGAACCTCTTTTTTATGGAATGGGGGTCGAATTAAGAAACTGGTGAATTGGCGGACTGTTTGCTTGCATTCCAATAATGGTGGACTTGGTATTGTTGACCTACATCACTTCAACCTCGCGCTTCTGGCTAAATGGCTATGGAATTTTCTTTCTTCAGGTTCTTTCCTTTGGAAATCTTGGATTTCCTCGCGCCACTACGCTTCCAACCCCCACCTGGCCCTCCACTCACCCCCACCATCAAACCATCTCCCTTCCGGTCTAGCGTCCTCTCCACCCTCCCCCGAATTAAGTCTCTTTTCCATGTCAAAGCTGGTAATGGTGAGAACTGCCTCTTCTGGCTTGATACCTGGCACGGTCAACTTCCACTTTCCTCTTCCCTCCCCAACCTCTTCTCCGTCTCCCCCTTTAGCCACGTTTCCAATTCCAACTCCCTCCGCCTTGTCGCCGATCACTTCCTTCATCCTATTTTGACCTCTCCACTTTTGCGGAGCTCCTCCAAGCTGCTTCTATCCTTCGCTCCATCCAACTTGCCCCCCAACCCGATAAGTTCCTCTAGGCCCCTAGCCCTATAACCGGCTTCTCAGTCTCCTCCTGCTACTCCTACCTTAACAACCCTGGACGCCTCTTCAATTTCTCCAGACTGTGGAAGTGCAGACTTCAGCCCCGTATGGCATTCTTCCAATGTTGTCTCATCCAAAACCGCATCAATACCAGAGATAGGCTCTTTCGTTTTGGCATTGTGTCGGAGTCCTCTTGCGTTTTTTGCTCCACTGTAACAGAAAGTATACAGCATTTATTCTTCGACTGCGATTTCTCCTATAGAGTCTGGGCGGCAACATCCACTCACTTACTCGGCTACGTCCCAACTATCACAACCTTTTTTGATCATTGGCAGTATAATCCCCCCAACATTCACCTGGATCCCTTTGTAGCTGTCTTCAGTTGGTGCATTTGGGTTGAACGTAACGATCGTGTGTTCCATGGTACCAATCCTCACTTTGAGAGAGCACGTAGGCGTACTATTTATTTTTACTCTCTCTCAACAGGGCATAGCTACTCTGCACCGTTCAGGCTTAGACTGCCATACTCCACCACTTCGTCGACGGAATCAGCTGGTAGCACTTCTGCTGATCCTATTGGCAGGCATCATAGGCAGCAACTGTAGTCCCTTGTGCGCAAATTGTCTGTTTGTCTGTACTTGTTCTGCATTACTATGTTGTAGTTGACTGTTCTCTTATTTTGCATTGAAAGACTGCGTTGTAAACTCTCATCATTTTGGCCATCGATCGGGCCTGTCGATCGCGCTACTTATATATTTACTATTATCTAACCGGCTGTGTAGCAGCACGCTACACATCTGTCTTGCATAAAAAAAAAAGAAACTTAAGGCATGAACTCAAAACAAATCTGAAAACATACAAATCATTTTCAGATTCAAAATCAAATCCTCAATTTCAAAATGAAAATCCTGCACATCACTTCCCTGCAAATCATTCTCTGTAAAATATTTTCAAAATGCAAATTTTTTTTTTCTTCAAGCTGTGAATAACTCCTCAAAACCTGCAAAATCAAATCCCTCTTCATAATCATAACCTGTAACTCAGGTTCGACACGCAATTTCAAAGCATGCATTCATTTTTTCTTCATCAAAAATCTAGAAATAAATGCAAAACAAAACCTACATGCAACAATTTCAAGAAAGCATCTGCATTTCTTTCAAAAGTCTGGAAAATAAAGCAAGGAAGTCTGCATTCATGAATTCTTTAAATCTGGAAGCATATTTAAAACAAAGTTAAAATCTGGAAAACTGCAAGCAAGTCTTAAAGGAATTCAAGCATGTTGCAAGGGATTCTGCATGCTAAAAAAGAAAAGAAAAAAGGGGGGATGTGCTCTGTCTGCATAATTAAACAAGTGAGTAACTCATTTATAAATTTATTAAATAGGTAAAGTTGTGCATGCTTTATAAATTACAAATGAACTTATATGAAATTGCTGAAATATTATACTTGTAAATATATGCCTGTAAACATGATGATGACTGTTGCATGTTTGTTCTTCAAACTTTCAAACTCATTTTTGATCCTTGAATTCTTTCTTTGACTTGTTTGCTGATTAGGACTTAGACTTTTGAACAAAACCTGTTTGTTTTAGAATAGTGTAAGTTCAAATTTTATATAAATTAAATATGATTGTCTATAACCTGGGAAATCAAGATTACACAGAGCAAATTAGCATAGATTAAAATTCAAACTATATAATTTAATGTTTAAGGTTTATTAATAGAAACATCAAGTGAATTCATGAATTTTAAATCAAGTATTACAATTTATAGGTTTTTAAACAAAGGGCAGTTTTTAATTTACTGTATTTTCCATATTGGTTAAGCACAGTTGATACTTGCATTTGATTTGATTGAATTTGCTTCTGAGGATGGTGTAACTATCAAAGATTATAGGAAAATTACTGAATTGGATTACAATTCAATTTTTAGGTTGTTATTTGGGATTTTTAGTGGTGAACCCTAGTTTTATTGGGTTACTGTTCTTGTTTAACCGTGATCTCCTCGGTTGATCGAGTTCAACCATGTTTTTTGTATTGGTAGATGGTAGTTTGGGGAAGTCTTCATCGGAGTATAGAAGGTGATGGTGATCGGAGATGGGAGAAATTGATGTTTACAGGTTAGGCAGTGAAAGGGGAATGCTATTTCAGGTTTTGGTTTTTAACATAAATTCAAATTCAAGTCGAATTTTTGGGGATCTGAGGTTTGAAGGGTAATGTGGAGTTACTGGTCGATGGGGGATGGCCATTGATGATGGCCAGTGATGGCGGAGTTGGGGAGTGAGTGCACAGGGAGGAGTTATGCATGTTAGTGATGTTTTGGTTATAAGTTTGACTTCCTCGTGTTTATCTCGGGAAAATCGAATTTTAACTCGAAGCAAAGGAGGATGTGACTCGAAGTAATTTTAAGGGTGGCTCGGGTAACCTTTGTTTCAGATTTTATAAAACAGAAACCTGTTTCTGTTTTAAGAAATTTAAAGTAAAGTTTGAATTTAATCTAGAATTTAACTTAGGCTTTAAACCTGAATTTAAATATGAATTCAAAATAGTTTGAAATTTTGGTTTTTGTAGTAATTTGATTTTTTTTTTTTAATTTTCAAGTTTGGTTAAATAAAACAGGCAACCTGATTTTGTTTTTAATTTTTAAAAGCAAGTTTAAAATGAAAAACTAAAAATGTGAAAACTAAGTTGAACCTGGAATTGAATTTGAATTCAACAAGTTTAAATTTTGGATCTCTGAAATAAATTTGAAATTCTTTTAAATTCTAATTTGATTTTAAACTAGAACAAAAAATGTTTCTATTTTTATTTAAATTTAAAAAGTAAAGTTTAAATTCTAAGACGAAGTTCAAACTGGAATTTTTAAACCTGTAGTTTAATTATGAATTCAATAATTTAAATCTTGAATTTTGAATCATTTTTGAATTCAGAAATGTAAGATGTTTAAACTAAAACAGGAAACTGTTTTTCTGATTTAAATTTAAAAGTAAAATTTTAAAATGCAACTGAAAATTTAAAACAAAGTTTAAAATCTGGAAACTAAAATATGAAGCTCTGGTAGAAGAAACTAAGTTTGAATTTAATTTAAAACTGGAAATTTAAATTTAGATTTTAAACTTTTTAAGTATAAAGGAGCATTGGTTTGAATTTAAACTATAAGTTATAATTTATGAAATAAAATTTATAATAAGTTTTAATTCAGTTTTAAAAACTGGGATTTGATTTTAGTAACAGTTTTAAAATGAAATAAGTTTTTAAATTTAAATTTGTTGTAACTATTTTGGAATAATTTGAATTTAAAAATGAAGATGGGAGACGTAAGTAAAGTTTTTAAATTTTTAAGCTTGAATCTGGAATGAAAATTTAAATTATGTTTCAGTTTGAAATTTAAAAAGAAAATTTTAAATTTAATTGTGTTTGAAACAAATTGTTTAAAGTACTTTATATAAGAAGAATATTTCTTAATTTAGAACTTAAGAAATTGGTTTCATTTAAATTATTAAATTAATTTAAATGGAATATTAATTATTTAATTAATTAATAATGTGGATGATTAATTAAGTAATTAATAATTTTTAAATTTGATTAATTAAAGACTTATGGTTAATTAATTAAGGTTAATTAATCTATAATTGAGGATTGTTAATTAAGTTTTAATTATTGAGTAAGATTTATTTAATCAAGTGATTAAAGAAATTAAGATTTTAATTAACACTGAATTAATTAATAATTAGAGATTAATTAATTGTAATTAAATATTAATAAATTGATAATTAATAATGATTTGTATAAGTTAACTCTTAATTAAGTAATTAAGAAATGTTAATGAAGGTCACTAACTTAAGATTATTTAACAATTAATTAATGTGATTAATTTTAATAATTAATTAGATTAATTAATTAATAATAATCAATTATTTAGCTTAATTACTTAATGAAAGTAATTAATGAATTAATTACTTGGTGTAATTAATTTGATTAATGTGATAAGTTTAGATTAATTAAGTTAAATTAATTTAAACATTTGTGGATTGTTTAATAATTACTTTATGTAATTTATGGATTTGTAATTACCTAAGGAAGTAATTAAATAAATAATTACTGAATGTAATTAAGGATATTTATTATAGAAGTAATTTGGATTTAAATTACTTTGGAATTAATCAAAGAATTAATTTAGATAATTAATTAAGAGTAATTAATTTTTGGGATGAGTAATTAAAGTAGTTAATTACTGAATGATTATTAATCATGGGTGATTAATATATATGTGGTTTAAATTGCAGATTAATTACTTATGTAATTAATTTATATAGAGAGATTGATTTAATGTAATTAGAAATCGTTAATAAATTAATTAATGATGTAATTTAGAATTGATTAATTAATAAATAATCAATAATGAAGTAATTAATTAATAATGATTAATGTAATTAATTTTAGTTAATTAATTAATTTATCAATTACAAGTTAATTATTTGCAAAGGGTTTAATATAATTAACTTGTGTAAGTAATATTAAATGCTAATTATTTATTGTAATTAGAGATGGTTAATCAATAAAGATTAATTGAAATGAATATTGATATGGTCTTTTATCTTATTGAGTTGTAATAAATTGATGGCTAAGGTAAGTAGGATTAATGATGAAATAATTAATTTAATTTATTTTAAATTAATTAGAGATTAAGTAATTAATTTAATTCATTTTAAATTAATTACAAATGGTGTGATCATTAGATCATTGCTTATGTTTAATGATTGGTATTGGTTGTCTGGTATGGTTTATAATCTCAGCTATGAGATGGAAAATGTATGGAAGCATTGGTTTCTTTTGGATGATAATATGGATTATCTGATTATGATATGAATTATCTGTTGGTAATGATAATGTTGATTATCTGTTATGTTGCGAATTATCTATCTGTATGTATATAGATAATGAATTGAATTGTTTTAAACTCTAAAACAACTTGGCCTTAAAAGACACGTTTTGGATTTCGATGAGACCGGGATCGAGTTTCCATATTTGGGATCCGAAAACTACATCGATTCCAATTAAACGTTAGGTCGTTAATCCAAATGGAGCTTTGTGAAGAATCGAGGTGTAAGGACTATATGTCAGTATAACTCTGTGGGTGATTCTGTAATGAGTTTGACGGAACTAGTTCTTATAGGTTCGAGATGGTGATTCAGAGTGCAAGGGTTATCGTCGTTAACTCTGAGGGTGATTCCAAAACGAGTGTAATGAGATAATGCCTTCGGTTTCGTTCGAACCCGGAACGAACTTGTATGGATTGAATCCTTTCAGAACATCGTTAGGTGGACGATGAGCATTCTAAGTGATATGTCCTATGTGACGCCCCACCTCTATACCCACGCTAGCCAAGAACACTACGATGTAGTGCTGTCAACTAGCATGGAGAATAAGGCTGTTGAGGAGCGACCATCGATGTAACTTCTTTGTGCGAGCACCGTTATGTTAGATAAGATAGCATGCATTTCATTTAAGGAGGAAGTCCGACATACCGATACAAACTCAAAGCAATCAAACGGTGGCTATAAATAATCTTCGAAAACAAACATAGAAATAAGCATAACACAATCAGTCGCAGACATCCATATCACAAAGGCGGAAGAAGATACGGATATATAACTAACATATGAAAGTGTACATCATAGTAGTGGTCAAAAAGATCCACGATAATACAAAAGAATAGCAACATGTTCTATGCAAAAGAATACAACTATGAGTCTATATCTCAAGTGTATACAACAAAAACTGCTAATCTAAATAGTTAGCCAAAAGTCAAAGTAGCAAACCCAGGGGAGAAGTCAAGCAGAAGCACCTGTAACATCTCGGTCTGACCCGAGTATTATTTAAGAAAATAATAAAAGGATCAGTCTAGCTATAAATATCAGATGACATGGTATAAAATAAAAGATATGGCATAACATAAAATATCCATACTGACATACTACTATAAGTATGAAAATGATGATCAATAGAAGATCAATCAATAAGAGATAAAGCAATATCACAAGAATCTTCTCAAAGATCCAAAGAGGGCATCATACCCTAAACTTGTACTCATAACAAGTCAATGACATAAATTCCAGAAATCAACACAGGAAATCCAGAAATCAGAGAATAAGGGAAAGAGGCCTATCACATGACGGTCCGAAGACCATGGGGAGCTACCTCATATGGATGAGTCGGAATCACCCAGATGAGGTCTAGGCTAACCCAAAAGCAAAAAGGTATGTGTGAATGGAATCACACAAATGGTGTCTAGCCTGACCTCGTAACAAAAAGGTATGTATGAGTGGAATCACACAAATGGTGTCTAGGCTAACCCAAAAGAAAAAAGGTATGTGTGAATGGAATCACACAAATGGTGTCTAGCCTAACTAGGAAGCAAACAAAGAGACATCGCACATTTGCTAGCCTAAATCACAAAATGATCATCATGATCAACGAGAAGTGTCAATTACACTAAGCTAGTAAATATAAAAGCTTAGCTTCATGTCCCATAACCACTTGCTTAACTCAAATATTTGCGAACAAACTGTAGATCTTCACTAGAAAATTGTCACAAAAAGGTTCAATCGAACAAGTCCCAGAGTTAACCGACGAAGCAAACGCAAGCGTTTCATACCACTTGTTTTACTAAGCCATTTAATTCAATTTCTCATACGAGTGAGGTAAAGGTTTGTATATACTAGTAGATTGGAAAATGGTTTAAGAAAAGAGCTTTGTTATTGAAAATAGAGTTGAAATCATTTTGTTGAAAGAGTTTTGATATTTACTACTAGTATTGACACCTTCATATTTTAAAGTGACAAAATAATAGAAGTGATTGTAGAAACAATCAATCATAAAAATTCACATACGAAGACGTGAAGAAAATCCAGAGAAACCGATAAAGAATCCATCGAAATAGATATTCATAAATCCATACAATCGACCGAGAAGCCCAAGATAGTTTGTCTCGAAGAATAGTCAACTCAGCATCTCAACAAAGCAAGTTCTATTGAATGTTCTTCAGATAAGATCCCCTAGGGAGGGCGGGGGTCCAGGGGGCAGCGCCCCGTCCAAAATGGTACGACCTAGTGGTTAAAGGGGCACGACCTTGTGGTCCAGCGACCTAAAGGGTAAAGGTCATGCGACCTAAAATGGGTTCGCGGCCTAACACTCAAATGACCTAAAGAAAATAAGGGGCCGAGCGACCTATAAGAAGCAGCGACCTAAATAGAATCGAGGTCCAACGACCTACGGGTTAGGTCATGCGAGTTAAGGAGGTCAACGACCTAATAGAGACACGCGACCTAATAAAGGAACGCGATCTAAAGTCACGCGACCTAGCGACCTAAGCAGGAAACGTGACCTATAAGGGACAAGCGACTTAAGTGGGGAAACAACATAAAGGAAAAAGGTCCAACGAGTTAAAGCCCAACGACCTAAAAAGAATAAGGCCCAACGACCTAGTGGTTTACGCGACCTAGTGAACGAACAGGTCGAGCGACCTAAGAGGTTCGCGAGTTATCGGTTTAATAAGGCTGAGCGACCTAATGAACGAACAAGGCCAAACGACCTAACAAGAATAAGGCCCAACGACCTAGTGGTTTACGCGACCTAGTGGACGAACAGGTCGAGCGACCTAAGAGGTTCGCGAGTTATCTGTTTAATAAGGCCGAGCGACCTAATGAAGGAACAAGGCCAAACGACCTATAGGGATCGCGACCTACGACCTAAAAGGCTAAACGACCTAACGACTCAAGGGTCTAACGACCTAAAAGTATAAAGGTCATGCGACCTATCGGTTTAAGAGGCGAGCGACCTAAGTGTTACGACCTAAGAGTTGAACAACTTAGCATGGAAGCGACCTAAAAGCCATAGGACCTAACGACCTAAGGTCATACGACCTAGCGACCTAAAGAGTTACGACCTAAAGTCGAACGACTTAGCGACCTAAAGAGTTACGACCTAAAGGTCGAGCGACCTACGACCTAAAACCCAACGATCTAATTCCGAGGCGAACGACCTAACACGTGCTAACGGGTTTTACGGCCAGAAACGAGCTATTTGAAAGCCGAGACTTCTCCACGCAAACGACCTAGTATTGGCAGAACGACCTAAGTGCAGAATTTTACCAAAAACACTAAAAATTGGAGTTTTTCGCCAATCCAATCCAAACCAATTGCAAATGTGCATGCTAAAGTGATGGGGAATCATTCCCAACAGTCCAATATAGTTATAGACTAGAATTGTGAGATAAAAATCTCACCTTTGCACCAAAAACCTATGAAAATGAAGAACAGAGCAAGCAAGAATCAATCCCTCTTCAATCCCCATGCAAGAAGCTTGAATCCAATGTCTTCTGGTTGAGTTTGGAGTTGAATGATGGATTTGAAGTTGGATTTGAGCTTGGATTTTTAATTTCCCATTCCCACTACCATTTTTGAAGAAGCTTGAAGGTTTAAAGCAATTAGAAAGTTATGAAGAGGAGAGGGTGGAGTTTTGGTTTAATAGGTTAAAAGCCCAACTAATGGCCTCAAGTGAAAAAGTGGTGAAATTCCACCAACTCCAAACATATCAATGCTTATACTTAAAAAAAGTTGCAAACGGCGTTTCGAACTCAATGGAAGTGGTCTCGAGTCCTAATTTGAACGTATGCAAAAAGTAGCTTTTCGGACTATAATCCGACTAACGATAAAATATTTAAATAAAATATTTAAATATAAAATCGATAAGTATGTGGGTTGTTACAGACTCCCCTCCTTAAAGAAATTGCGTCCTTGCAATATATAAGGTGGAAATAAAAAGTAACAACCATAAAAGCATATCAATACTGAAAGAAATTTGAAATAGGAAGTTCACCATAAAGATCATGAAAGTGTAAGCTTGAACGAGATCGTTCGAGGAATTGCCAGGGTTCCTAAGAGCAATGCTTAGGACCTGAGAACTATTGAGCCTTCACAAGAAGAACATCCATATTCCGAAGGCGCTCAACTTCCAAAGCAATGATGTGAATGGAATGTTGCTCATAAATTAAATCTGGTGAAACTTCAATTTCCTCCACAACACCGGGCTCAAAAATAGAATCGGAACCCCGAAGGCATTTCCGTAATTAAGAAACGTGAAACACGTCACGAACAAAAGAAGATTGAGCCGGTAATGTAAGGCGACAAGCCATAGAACCAATTTGTTCGGCGATAGGAAATGGCCCAATATATTGAGGCGCTAGTTTTTCCCCCATCGACAGAGACAGAAACGTATATAACACCTTTCACAGGTGAAACACGAATAACATATAGACCTGAAACTAGCTTCTCACTGACCTTAAGCCAACAAGAAGAAGATCGGCATAGCCTTCCCTAGAGTGCCTCGAAAGATGCCATACCAATAATAGATTGGAAGTTATGATTATAGGAAAATTAATCAAGAGAATTACGATTTTCCCAACTTCCACAAAAATCAAGCAAACAACACGAAGATGGACTTTAAGAGTTTGGTTCACACGCTCTATTTGTCCATTGGACTGCGGAAATAAGCGGTGCTAAAATTAAGCTTCGTTTCTAAAGCTTTTTGAAGACACCTCCAAAATCCACTAGTAAACAGTGGATCGCTATTGCTATCAGTAGAGTTAGGAACTCCATATAATTTAACAATTCTTTTAATAAAGAGTTTGGCCAAAAGAGGAACGATTTGGTTAAACCGAACGGGAATAAAATGGCCTGATTTGGTAAGTCTATCTACTATAACCCATAAGTTACCATGACCCGAATGAGAACGGGAAAGGCCATCTATAAAATCCACGGAGATTTGGTCCCACTTCTAAATTGGAATTTCTAATGGTTGCAATAACCCATCAAGCCTTTGGTGTTCGGCCATGACAAGTTGGCAAGTCATGCAACACTTAACAAAGTTAGCGATAACAGATTTCATTCACTCCCAATAATAAAGTCGCTTCATATAAGCATACATTTTACAACTACTGGGATGAATGGTGAATTTAGAACGATGGGAATCTTCTAAAATATTTTTACGAAGATCACTAATAATTAGTATGATAAGTTTACCAAATTTTTAAATGCCGCTACAAGAATCAATATCAAAGTCTTTCAAACCTTCAATATCAATTTTTCATCCCTACAACTTTGGCTAAGTGTAGCCAATTCGAGATTTAGCCCCTTTTGAGCTTTAAGAATGCAGTCTAAAAGAGAAGGATGAGCCTCTAGCCTACATAAAAAAAGGGGTGCACATAAATCGGATTTTTGTGATCTCAAATCTCACAAGGGGATAGAGTCTCGAGATCGTTCCATTGGAATATCATCATAGAAACAACTGCTTGTTGCTTACGACTAAGTTCATCGGCAACACGATTTCCCCTTTTTGGGAGTATAAAGAATATCAAGATCATAAGATGCAAGAAATTCGAGCCAACGTGGTTGACACAAATTAAGTTTCTTATGAGAAAATAGATATCCCAATGATTTATTATCGAGGTAGAGGACAAATTTCTCCACCAAAGATGATGATACCAAATATTGAAAGCAAAATCAATATCCGCGAGCACCAGATCATAAGTGTCATACCTAGTCTCGATCGGCTTTAAAATTTTAGAAGCAAAAGTGATTGCACGTTCTCTTTTGTAAGAGAAGGACATCCAAACCAATACAATAAGCATTGGTACTAAAGTTAAAGTCTTGGTTCCCTTTGGGAATCACAAGAATATGAATATTGAAAAGAAGGAATTTAATCTTCTTTCCCAAAAAGCTAAAACTTAAAAAATCACAATTACCTTCATTGAAAAATTTATATTTTACAAGTCAATTTATTGTGTCTGATTGTCTCATCAAAGCGTTTAGGAAATCCCTATCGATAGCGTTGATCAAGCGCATTGACCAGAATTCTTAAAACACTAAATGGGCAATGCAACACAAAATTATCTTTTTATAGGAATTTAAAATATCTTCTTAAAAAGATTTGCAAAATTTTAAATTTCTATTCTCATCCAAAATTAATAAATACAAGATTGGAATTATTGAGATATTCATAGAATACTCGATTTATAAAAGGGATGAAATAGACTGGATAAACTGAATGACACAATATGTCATTCATATAAATCATAACGAGTGCGGAATGCGGTATGTGGAAGGCTAACCTCCGCAACTCGTAGCGATTGAAATTCGGTGGCAAGGTCAAACTGGAAAGACCTTAACACCACTCAAAAAGGTTGCTTAGGTGATAATCCTAAGACAAACTCAAAAATACCGGAAAATTCTCAACCGATAAGAATGAGAGAGATATCTCTTTACTCAACATGTGAGCTAAAAGAGCAGAATGATGCCATCGATTTGAAATCGAAATCACAAAGGAAAAATATGAATCTGCTTAACAGATCGAAAATATCGAAAATGAATAGTCCTTTCGGAAGAACTGGATATGGGCTTTGCAATAAGCCAATCCTTTCACGCAAATCAATTCCGAAACCTAAGCAATGCATAACATGCAAATTGGTTCGGAAAGAAAAATCACATGAAATAATTTTCGATATCAATAAAAAGCAAGTACAGTGTTGCGGATCCACTAATCCGGATTCATAATCCTCAAAGAAGTCATCAAGCCCAAAACATAAAAAGAAAGAGAATTAACAAGTTCTTTTGATATAAAAATGATGTGACGAACTCATATCAAAAAGAACTCGAATCGGATAATCGAAAACAAATGAAATCAAGGATTAAATAAGAAGTACCTTGACCCAAAGGAGTTTCGTTAGAAGCTTTTAGCTTTCCTTCTCTTTTGTTAGGTTGCATGGGACATGTAGACAGGAAATGGCCCGAGCCTTTGCAATAGCGGCAATAGAGAGGTTCCGGGCACTTAATTACATAATGGTCTGTGGAACCACAATTGTAACATCATTTACGACTAGAGGTAGGTGGCTTGGCTAACGAAGTTTCTGGTTCCACCCTCTTCTTGCTTAGAAGTATGGGGCAGACAGAAATATGATGACTTGAATCTTTGCAATAACGACAAAAGGGTGGTTCCAGACACTCCTTCGCATAGTGGTCCCTAGAACCACAATTGTAGCATCGTCCATGATGAAGGATTGGAGTCTTTTCTACAAAAGCAGGTTGCTTCACCTTCTTATCGGGATAAGGGCTTTGAACTTAATATGCCTCTTCTTGGACATCCCAATATCACATCAATTCCTTTATCAGCCTCTTCTTCTTGTAGAGTGATATCTACAAGTTGGTCGAAAGGAACTTCTAGATTCAAAGGTAAGATCTTTGTGGGATTCTTACTCAAAGCACAGATAAACCTTTGATTCTGAGCAAGATCCAAAAGTTGCTGGGCAGACATGAATACGCCATCCAGAGAAGGACTACTGGATTGACCAGCGCTAGGACTGCCAGAACTAACCATCTCTTCTTCCTTCAAGAAAGAGAGGAAGAAAAAGGAAAAGAGTATTCTCAGAATGAATATCAAGCAATCTTGATAGATAGAACAAGGAATCACAAAAGAAAATAGGATGAATCGGTACGAAGACTCGAATTAATCCTAAGGTAGGACTCATAAGATGGACTTAGGACGATGATCCTTGTTAAGTTATTCTACGTTGTTCCAAAGTTTGGCTCTGATACCAAGCTGTGACGCCCCACCTCTATACCCACGCTAGCCAAGAACACTACGATGTAGTGCTGTCAACTAGCACGGAGAATAAGGCTGTTGAGGAGCGACCATCGATGTAACTTCTTTGTGCGAGCACCGTTATGTCAGATAAGATAGCATGCATTTCATTTAAGGAGGAAGTCCGACATACCGATACAAACTCAAAGCTATCACACGGTGGCTATAAATAATCTTCGGAAACAAACATAGAAATAAGCATAACACAATCAGTCACAGACATCCATATCACAAAGGCGGAAGAAGATATGGATATATATCTAACATATGAAAGTGTACATCAGAGTAGTGGTCAAAAAGATCCACGATAATACAAAAGAATAGCAACACGTGCTATACAAAAGAATACAACTATGAGTCTATATCTCAAGTGTATACAACAAAAACTGCTAATCTAAATAGTTAGCCAAAAGTCAAAGTAGCAAACCCCGGGGAGAAGTCAAGCAGAAGCACCTGTAACATCTCGGTCTGACCCGAGTATTATTTAAGAAAATAATAAACGGATCAGTCTAGCTATAAATATCAGATGACATGGTATAAAATAAAAGATACGGCATAACATAAAATATCCATACTGACATACTACTATAAGTATGAAAATGATGATCAACAGAAGATCAATCAATAAGAGATAAATCAATATCACAAGAATCTTCTCAAAGATCCAAAGAGGGCATCATACCCTAAACTTGTACTCATAACAAGTCAATGACATAAATTCCAGAAATCAACACAGGAAATCCAAAAATCATAGAAAAAGGGAAAGAGGCCTATCACCTGACGGTCCGAAGACCATGGGGAGCTACCCCATATGGATGAGTCGGAATCACCCAGATGAGGTCTAGGCTAACCAAAACGCAAAAAGGTATGTGTGAGTGGAATCACAAAAATGGTGTCTGGCCTGACCTCGCAACAAAAAGGTATGTGTGAGTGGAATCGCAAAAATGGTTCTAGGCTAACCAAAAAGCAAAAAGGTATGTGTGAATGGAATCACACAAATGGTGTCTAGCCTAACCAGGAAGCAAACAAAGAGACATCGCACATTTGCTAGCCTAAATCACAAAATGATCATCATGATCAACGAGAAGTGTCAATTACACTAAGCTAGTAAATATAAAAGTTTAGCTTCATGTCCCATAACCACTTGCTTAACTCAAATATTTACGAACAAACTGTAGATCTTTACTAGAAAATTGTCACAAAAAGGTTCAATCGAACAAGTCCAAGAGTTAACCGACGAAGCAAACGCATGCGTTTCATACCACTTGTTTTACTAAGCCATTTAATTCAATTTCTCATACGAGTGAGGTAAAGGTTTGTATATACTAGTAGATTGGAAAATGGTTTAAGAAAAGAGCATTGTTATTGAAAATAGAGTTGAAATCATTTTGTTGAAAGAGTTTTGATATTTACTACTAGTATTGAAACCTTCATATTTTAAAGTGACAAATCATAGAAGTGATTGTAGAAACAATCAATCATAAAAATTCACATACGAAGACGTGAATAAAATCCAAAGAAACCGATAAAGAATCCATCGAAATAGATATTCAAAAATCCATAAAATCGACCGAGAAGCCCAAGATAGTTTGTCTCGAAGAATGGTCAACTCAGCATCTCAACAAAGCAATTTCTATTGAATGTTTTTCAGATAAGATCCCCTACGGAGGGGGGGTCGGGGGGTTGGCAACCCCCCAAGGTGGGGGTGCGGGGCCAACGCCCCTGCTATGGGGTTCGACCTGCCCGGTCAGGTCGCGGGGGTCCAGGGGGCGGCACGACCTTGTGGTCCAGCGACCTAAAGGGTAAAGGTCATGCGACCTAAAATGGGTTCACGACCTAACACTCAAATGACCTAAAGAAAATAAGGAGTCGAGCGACCTATAAGAAGCAGCGACCTAAATAGAATCGAGGTCCAACGACCGACGGGTTAGGTCATGCGAGTTAAGGAGGTCAACTACCTAACAGAGATACGTGACCTAATAAAGGAACGCGACCTAAAGGCATGCGACCTAGCAACCTAAGCAGGAAACGTGACCTATAAGGGACAAGCGACTTACGTGGGGAAACGACATAAAGGAAAAAGGTCCAACGAGTTAAAGCCCAACGACCTAACAAGAATAAGGCCCAACGACCTAGTGGTTTACGCGACCTAGTGGACGAACAGGTCGAGCGACCTAAGAGGTTCGCGAGTTATCGGTTTAATAAGGCCGAGCGACCTAATGAAAGAACAAGGCCGAACGACCTATAGGGCTCGCGACCTACGACCTAAAAGGCTAAACGACCTAACGACTCAAGGGTCTAACGACCTAAAAGTATAAAGGTCATGCGACCTATCGGTTTAAGAGGTGAGCGACCTAAGTGTTACGACCTAAGATTCGAACGACTTAGCATGGAAGCGACCTAAAAGCCATAGGAACTAACGACCTATGGTCATACGACCTAGCGACCTAAAGTCGAACGACTTAGCGACCTAAATAGTTACGACCTAAACGTCGAGCGACCTAAGACCTAAAACCCAACGACCTAATTCCGAGGCGAACGACCTAACACGTGCTAACGGGTTTTAAGGCCAGAAACGAGCTATTTGAAAGCCGAGACTTTTCCACGCAAATGACCTAGCATTGGCAGAACGACCTAAGTGCAGAATTTTACCAGAAACACTAAAAATTGGAGTTTTTGGCCAATCCAATCCAAACCAATTGCAAATGTGCATGCTAAAGTGATGAGGAATCATTCCCAACAGTCCAATATAGTTATAGACAAGAATTATGAGATCAAAATCTCACATTTGCACCAAAAGCCAATGAAAATGAAGAACAAAGCAAGCAAGAATCAATCCCTCTTCAATCCCAATGCAAGAAGCTTGAATCTATTGTCTTCTTGTTGAATTTGGAGTTGAATGATGGATTTGAAGTTGGATTTGAGCTTGGAGTTTTAATTTCCCATTCCCACTACCATTTTTGAAGAAGCTTGAAGGTTTAAAGGAATTAGAAAGTTATGAAGAGGAGAGGGTGGAGTTTGGGTTTAATAGGTTAAAAGCACAACTAATGGTCTCAAGTGAAAAAGTGGTGAAATTCCACCAACTCCAAACATATCAATGCTTATACTTAAAAAAAGTTGCAAACGGCGTTTCGAACTCAATGGAAGTGGCCTCGAGTCCTAATTTGAACTTATGCAAAAAGTAGCTTTTCGGACTATAATCCGACTAACGATAAAATATTTAAATATAAAATCGATAAGTATGCGGGTTGTTACATCCTATTAAGGTAAACGTAGCCTCGAGCCTCATCAACCGGGAATGGCTAAAACAGGGGAGGTGCAGCAAAGCTTCGTGGGTAGCCCCCACTTGAGAGTAAGGTTTACCCCTGTCTAGATGTCCCTTTATTTCGACTTAGTGGTGCGGTTGCCGATCACAACTGCGGGGTTGTCTTGTTTGGAACTGTTCGGTAAGGAATGGTTCCAGCTCTGTGTTGCAGGGGAGCGGGCGTACTCCTCGGTACGGTGATCTAGGCCACGTACTGTGACGGACGGTACCCCAGTAGCCCAGCCATTGATGGAATCAAAAATCCAGTAAGTGCCGTACGTATTAGTTATGCCCAACTATGTTGGAACGTGAGATGTAAGCATTCCAGCTATTTCTGTATTTTACTTGAAAACCCTAGACACCATTATAATATCATCGGATTTCCTATCAAATGTTTTGGTTAGCGTAAGGTAAAAACTTTCCATGTTTATGTATGGGAAGTCTTACGTGATAAACTTTCTTTTCGAAGGTTTTTCAAAAGCTAAGCAACTTTAACCTGTTACTCACACCAGACCCATGTCTGACCCGGAGTTATTTCTATTTTTCTTTAACTCTTGGGTACTCAAATTTTTACGAGTAGCCAAGGAATTTAGGTTAGGATTCAGGTTAGCTTTGACGAATTGTGGAGGAACATATGGAGGAGGAGGCTTCTGCGTATAGTTATATAGTTTTCCGCTGTGTAGGTATCTCTGAGTGTTTTCTGTAATATATTATGTTGTAATAACTAGACAGGTGTTTATAACTGTCTAGTATGTGATGTATTGTCTGTGTAACTCTGATATTTGATGTATACTATGTAATACTTATTTATTAATATAATTTATTCGTTCCGCTATTGAGATTCTTGTATTGTTTCTTCTTTCTCTTCTTTCTTTTCTTTTTTCTATCCATTTCTTTCTTAAGGATGATATGACTTTTTGTGGAGAAAAAGTCGGGTCGTCTGACTAACAGACAGAAGTACTATACCTAATATGAAGTACTATACCTAATATATGTGAACGTATGCAAGCTAGTGGTGACGAGTGTCTGATAGGTAATGGCGATAGGGATATCGGCTGTGCCTAGGGAAGGCAAAATGGAACAGGAGAGAAGGAAGCACTGTGCTCGACCATCATGGCGGCTGTCGCCTGGACTGGAAGCACGTGGTGAGATGTGGTGTGGGTATGCAGTTATGGCCTTGAAGCGGCGCTGTAACAACTTGGGAAGGAAAGAAAATAGGCTTCATGGAGGAAGAGGAAGCAACGGTAGGTATAAAACCAAAGTTATAAAGGCAGAGGAAAAACGCTTTGCACAATTTGAGGTGAGCTTTAAATTTTTAATAAATACAAAACGTATCTAAGTTTATACGTTTATAACTTTCCAGCTGTAGTGTATATATAATGAACGATCATAATGAAAGAAGTGGAAACAGGGAGCATAGGAAAGGAATGGTTAGAAAAATAAAATTTTCACCCTTAAATTTCGGAAATGAATAAGGTAACGTACCTCTTTAATGAAATGTACAGCAACGGCCACAAGCTAAAATTTAGCTGAAAGTTTAAAGAAATGAGGGGAAGATGGGCTTCTAAATTAATCAATTCCCAGAATTAATATGTCAATGAAAAAGGAAAGGAGATGAATCAGGGAAACATATTATAACTTATATATAACTATTAAACGGATAGATGGAAGAAAATGTAAGCGGGTAGGTAAAAGTGGAAACTGATTTATAAGAGAAATGGAATGTGAGCTATTGCCTAGGAAGAAAATGGAACAGTTTAAAAATTAAAGGCAATGGACTGCTGAAATTAAATCAGTATAAGACGTGTAAAAGTTATATATTGAAACGACTATAAATTTCAATTATTATTATAAAACGGGGAATAATGAAAGGCAAGGACGATGACTACAAAGTTTAGTAATGGCTAGGAATGGGGAAGTCTATCTGTGAATTGGAAAAATTATTAAGCAATTGAAATTTTAACGGTAGAAAAAGTAATAGCTACACATTGTTTTAGAAACAATCAAACAATTAATAGCTTGATTGGACAGCAAGAATGAATATGGAAGGACACGTTATAAACGCAAAATGAACCATTTGAAAATAAATAAAAGAAATGATGGCGAATAAAACAGTTGTGCCTTGAATTTCCCAAAATAAATTATTTTATGAATATCAATTATTACTGACTTAAATTGAACAGAATCACACCCTAAAATATACTTTCTTAATTTTTGATGAAAATTTATCATTTGCCACATTTAACTATACGTAATCCAAATGTAAAATTTTATTTCAAAATATTATTATTTAAAATTTCTCAAAAATCAAATTAAATGCGCTAAATAAAACCATTAAAAAATTATTAAAATTGTACGGGTCGTTACATATAAACATCATAAGCTTTGAATTTTCTACTAAGTAGGTTGTTTAAAACTTAAAATCAAACCTGGAAAGGGTTTTACAGCATGACAGTAAAATATAACAAATGTTTATACAGGTTTAACGTAAGAAAGAAATCAACTGTTAAAATTCAAATGTTTTAATTTGTTAATTTGAAACCATATCTTGATTTAACATTCCAAGCTAAGACTTTTAACATAAAAATGATGATTTTTAAGTAAGAATAATAGGTGCAGTTTTAAAGTGAACCGAAATTACTTATTTGAGAATATCTGATGATTCAACTAATTTTAGATGTTGAAATTCATGTTGGAGCTTACTTGATAGTTGTTGATGAAAGGAAAAATGCTAAAAAAATTATTCAATGCAAGGATTTTAAAGTCGAATCGCAAATAGGGTTTTAGTTTGATTTTTTCTGTGTTTTGGAAATTGAAGATCGCGGCACCATGAATTGGTCAAGTATCACCTTCTTCTGCGTGAAGGTAGAGGAGGATATGGTCAAGTTATGGCCGGAGTCCCATCGCTTTTGGTGGCCGTCGTTGGTGGGTCGAGGCAAGTTTGATCGGTGCGTGCGTGTAGCTGGGTGCGTGCGTATGGGTGTTTTGTAATTATGCAGTTTTTAACTTGAACTTTAAACTAAAAAAAAAGAAGTAGAAAAAGAACAGGAGAAGAAGAAGAAGGTGAGAAGAGAGGGGGACCGGGAAAGAATGACAGGAACTCGAGATTACTCGCGTAACAAACCTGTAAGTTGAAATGGTAAACAAGTTTAATATTAATAAAGTGATCAATGTTGACAACTGTTAAGCTAAGATTTGTTTTAAATTTTATTTATAAGGTTTGCAAATGTAAGATGATAAGTAAATTTAAAGTGCAAGTTAATTTAAAATGTAAATTAATTTATACTTGTAATTAAATAAGATTTAATAAATTTGTAATTGAAGATTGACATTAATAATTTTGTGGTTAAATCAATTTGAACTTAAGATTGTAATTAACTACTTAAAGTTAATTAATGAATAGTAGTTAACTAATTAAATGATTAATGAAGGATTAAATGATTAATTAATTGGTAATTAATGATTAATTAAATAATTAGTGATAATTAAATGGGTAATTAACTTTTATTATTTAATAATTAAGGTTATTAATTAATAATTAAGAAATAATTAATTAGGTGAGTAATTAAGAAGTAATTAATAAGTTTAATAAGTTGATTTATTAGTGATTAACTAAAAAGAATTAAGTGGCTTATTTCTTAAGCAATTTATTAAGTTAAGTTAGTCAAACTAATTTGATATGAATTGATAATTCCTGTTTGATTGATTATGATATTTATTTGGTGATATTCTATGCTATCTTGTGATATATTCTGGACATATTTGTGATGACTGTGTATGATTTATCTGTGATAACTGTTATGTGAATTCTAAGTATTGAATTAAACTGTTTAAACTATTTAAACAACTTGGCCTTCAAAATGGCGTTTGGATTTCGATGAGACCGGGATCGGGAATCAATTCGATTTTTTGAAAACCACATTGATCCAAATTAAACGATAAGTCGTGGCATCTCAAGTGGAAATCGAGATGGTGTTTCAGAATGCAAGGGTTATCGTCGTTAACTCTGAGGGTGATTTCAAAACGAGTGTAATGAGATAATGCCTTCGGTTTCGTTCGAACCCGGAACAAACTTTTATGGATTGAATGCTTTCAACACATCGTATGGCGGACGATGAGCATTCTAAGAGATATGTTCTATAAAGGTAATCGCAGCCTCAAGCCTCATCAACCGGGAATGGCTAAAACAGGGGAGATGCAGCAAGGTTAGGTGGGTAGCACCCAAGCAGGACGAGATATACCTCTGTCTAGATGTCCATTTTTATTTCTGCTTAGTGGGCAGTTGTTGGCCACAACTGTGGGGTAATCTTGTTCGGGACTGTTCAGTAAGGAATGATTCCGGCCTTGTGTTGTAGGGGGTCGGGAGTGATCCTCGGTACAGTGATCTAGGCCCCGTATTGTGACGGGCGGTACCCCAGTAGCCTTGCCATTGATGGAAACCCATTTTCCCTACAAGACCCAACGGTTTTGATTTGTATCACCCACTTTTGTGGCTAGTTGCTGGAATTTAATAGATGTAACAATTTCGTCTATTTTCTATTTACTTGAAAACCCTAGACACTATTATAATATCATTGAATTTCCTATAAAATGTTATGGTTAGCGTAAGGTAAAAAATTACCCGTGTTTATGTGTGGGATGTGTTACGTGATACCTTTATTTTCAAATGGTTTTCAAAGTTAAACAACTTTAACCCGTTTACTCACACCAGACCCATGTCTGACCCGGAGTTTATATTTTGTTTTTCATAAACTCTTGGTTGCTCAAATTTTTATGAGTAGCCAAGTGATAGGTATTCGGAGTATTGTGTTTCTGAAGGAGCTTGGAGAGGAAGATCAGACGTATGTATCTATCTATGTAGTTCCGCTGTGTAGTTAGTGAGTGATGTATTTTGGATGTATGTATTGACAGATATGTATATGACTGTCCTATCGTATGATATTGTATAACTCTGATATATGTATGACTATGTAATAGCTATGTGATATATTATATTTTGTTCCACTCCGCTGTGAGTTTCTGATGTTGTTATTCTTTCTTTCTATCTTTTCTATTTCTATCTCTTTCTTTTCCTATTGATGACACGTCTTTCTGTGGTTAGAAAGGAGGGTCGCCACATGTACGGAAATGAATATTCTATTCATAAGATAATATAAAGGAATGAAACCTATTTGAATGAATTAATTGAAGTTCTAATTATAATAAATGTATATATTTGACAACTTTAACATATTTGGAAATAATAGCTAATACAAAGGGAAGTTGGAAATTTGAATATATTGATGGAATGAAATGTGAGGCTAACTGCATTACAAAGTAATAATAGACTCAATTAAAGGGTTGGAATTGAATCTAATCAGTTTAATTGGAATATATTAAAATTAATTAGATTCAATTTATAACAAAGGGATTATTTTAAGTAAATGAAATAAATACTATAATGCGCGAATTAATTTACTTTAAATTGTTATGGGAATTGGTTTTAAAGAATTATAAATTACTAAAGTAATACTAGATGATAAAAATTATGAATTATTGAATTTGAATTTAAATAGTGATTTAATTTATTTAATATTAATTTATATAATTTAACTGGAAAAATAGCCATTTTGGCCACAGACTCGGATTTCGACGAAACCAGTTTCATCGGATCCGTAATAGTGATTATTATAGGATTTCAAGTTTAGTAGCGATCAGGCTTGTCATTTGATCCTACGAGCTTGAAACGCCTTGAAATAAATTGAATTGAAATCAATTGAAATCAATTTCAAAAATATTGATTTTAGCATAACTTTTTCATATGATGAAATTTGACTTGAAACCTTTTCCATTGTGTTTAAAATATTTTAAAACATATATTTCGATATATGGGTTGACCCTTTTCCGTTCCGGAATTGAAACGGGCTTTTTGGTCAATTATCGTTCAAAACCCAAATCCAACCTAGCCCATTCTTCCTCTCCTGTTTTTCCTATATATATGTCATTATAAACCCTCGGTTATTGCTTATTCCTCATTTCTGTACGTATGCTCTTCCTCATTCCAATGGCTGCAAACCCTAATCTTTCAAATCTAATTTCAGTTTAAAATAAAATTGCTGATCTGCAGCAACTTTTGGTCGCGCTTCGAGTTGTAGAGGCAAAAACGCTGCATCTACTTAGGGTGAGGAAGACAATGAATCGGGTTGTTCCGGGTCATTTTGGCAAAAAATCCAAGCAAGCACGTCCGGGAATTGAGGTGGTGGATTGAAGTTGAACGCGAAGTCGACTCAAGACCAGAATTTTCCAATCTTGTAATTTTCCTAACTTTTCATACGAACACCAATTCACGCGTGTTTTTTTGTTAGGATCGTATTTGGATTCCGGGCACTTTGGCGCTGGTTTGGACGAATTCTTAGACTGTCCAATTTTAGGGTTTAAATTGGATTTAAATTCAATTTAAATTCAAAAGGTTAGTGTTTTAACCCACTCACAACTTCTAAAATTTCTTATGTTTGTTAAATTGATTTATGATGTGTTTAGAAATTTATTTACGACTATTTAGCATAAATTTTATCATCATTTCAGTTAAATTTAATTTACTTAATTAAATTGTTACTTAATTCATTTTTTCATACAAACTGCCAGTTAAATTGTTAATTAATTTATTTTTGAATATAGATTGTCAGTAATTACCTGTTATTTATTATATGCTCTATATTGATGTATCGATTTAATTGGACGAAGATTGTGATAAATGGTTTTGGATGATGATTTGGGTGGATGTATGATTTTATGATGGATGAATGGATGTTTTGTTTATATCATCATAAACTACAAGTTGTTATGCATTTTTTTATCGCATTCGGGATTGCGGTTTGAAATGATATATAACCGTATATTTTATTTTAAATTAAGGATTGAAATGATAAATATCCGTATCACTTGACTATAGGATAGAAAATTATATACAGATACCGCGGTCTATATATAAAAATATTTTGAAATGATTTCTATGGTTTTGTAAAGAATATATATATGATTTTAAGAGATATTGATTTGGATATTTGATATAGATTATTTTATGTATAGTAAATTTTCGGTTTTAAGCTATGTATAAAATCGTATAAGTATAATACGTTTAATAATAAAGTTTGATTTTATTAAAATATAATATGGAAAGGTATTTACTTAAATTATATTTTAATATAAAGTTATATTGATTTTATAAATCATGGTCGAGAAGATAGTGTTGAAATTGATTTGAATTAAATTATTTTAGAATTATACTCGAATAAATTTGATTTGAAGTTTAGATAAAATCGTGATTTTTAAGAGTATGATTTTTATAACTAGATTTTTAGTTGAGAATGATTTAAATGAATATCAAGTTGATTCAAATGAATATATCAGGTTAATTAAATTAAAGAATATCCAATTTTTGAAGTTAAAGGTTTTTCTTAAATGATATTGGATTTATTAAGTAAACATTTCAAATGTAAATAATAGTAATTAAATTTGATATATATATGGAATTATCAAAGAATTAGTTTTGAAATGGTGGAATATTTAAAGCTTTGAAATATATGAATTGAAATTGATTATTTGGAGGTTCAACTTGCTATTTGGAATTTATTTATGAAATTAAAGAAGCTATTTTATTATATAAGGTAATTAAATATTTAAACCATTTAAGTATTATAAGTTATGTTTCACGTTATATAGATTTGGGAGTGCTATGATTTTTTTTGAAAAAGGATATTTTTGAAATAAAATGGTATCATATTGATTTGGGTTCTAAAATAGAAATGATATCGTATTTATATGGTTTTGAAATGGATATTATATTCTAGTTTTAAAGTATAAACTATTTTGAAAAGACCGCGGTGTTATAATAATGATTGGTTGTTGAAGAGACCGAGATCAGAAGTTGTCAAACTCCCTGCCAACTCCGAAAACCACTTTAACAACCGTGTACGCAGTGGAGAATCCAGAATAAAGTAGGATGGTGGCGGCGATTCCTTTGAGGTAACTACGTGGACCCGACTCCCGTGAGTTGGCATAAGGTGGCTAAAACAGGAGCAATCGACAGGCTAATGAGGTCATTCCTTTCATCGGACACTCTCCTTTGCTATTAAATTTTGACTCGGAGATTTATTTGGTGGCCACTTTTGATTCTTTTGATTTGGGGGTGTTGTTCGAGGTGGGCGGTAGTAGCTGCTACACGTTACCACCGGCCCGGAAGTGTAATTGGTATATCTACCCTGGCATTGCCTAGTTGCGCCGTGTCACCTACCAAAGCGCGTCTTGTACGAGTTTGGGTTTCTCCCGTAGCCCGTGTGGTATCCACTGGTGGCTTCCCGATTAGGAGGGACTATGATATTGGATGGACTACTAGGACTATTACGTGTTAAGGTGGAAAATGTAAAGCCTTAACGCTATTTAAAAGTATGTTTATTTTACTATTAAACACTATTATAATAGCGAAGTACTACTACATAGTAAATAGTTTAACGGATCCTTAGAAGATGTGAATCCCGATCATCTTTTAAGTTACTGCACTCACGTTTGACACTGGATAGGGGATGTAAAATCTTGTAAACATCTCTAATGTCGTTCCATTCATAATTTACCGTTGATTTAACTTACATAAGATCTTTTGGTTCTGACTCGAATGTTTTGTCTTTTCAATACGCTCGGTTCAGTCCAAGCATTTCAGGATTTGAGATTTTATTCTGAAGGACGAGGACGAAGATTTTTATTACTATTATCTACTATATTATTCCACCACACCCCTTTTATTCCGCTGCATAATTTTTATTTCATGGTATGTGTAACTCTGATATGTATTGTATAATTATAATCAAATATTTTGTAAAATAGTTTCATGAACTGTTTATTTGACTATTATAACTTATTGTTCCGCTGCAAGATTCTATTTTTTTTTCTTCCTTTCTCTGTTTTTCTTACTTACCCCATAACAAATCCGCCCTTCTGTATGGTTTAAGTCTGACGTGTGTGGTTTATCGTCGATTTAAAGCGTACAAAAAGGTGGGACGTTACATGCAGGTCACAAATGCCATAGTGGTTTCAACATCGAACCAAATAAGTACAGATTCAAGCATACAATATTCAAGTGTATTGAAACCACACAGCACGTACAACCTGTGCAAAACACACAACTGTCAACAAGTGAATCAAACCTAGACTAATATACAACAGAGATGACACTGCAGCACTAGTACAAATCAGTGAAATGCAACAAGATGAACCAGTTCAATATGATATGCAACCTGAACCATCAGGCCTCAACATAACAAATGAACCAACAATGCAAGCAAGACCGGACAACATGAAATACAGTGAACAATGCATCAAGTTGAAAATGCTACAAGAACGAACAACATGAATAACACATCATACATACATATGCAAGTACATATGTGAATGTACAACTACAAGTTTACATGAGAATCAGGCATGGTGGAACGCATTAGAGTAACGAGATGACCAAGAAATCAAACAAGTCAGAATCGAAGCCTTGTGAATCAAGCTACCAGAAAATATATGAATTTGAACAAATCAAAAACATATGAGGTGACTAAGTCAGAAAACATCACCAGCATTGAAACAAAATTGTAGGGCCGGAACAAAGAAATTGGCGAATTCAAATAAATGTATAGGAACGAAAATCAAGGGTTTCAAACCCTATATAAACGATGAACATCATAGGCAAATGAATCTTTCGAGTTCAAGCAACAAAGAACGATCATTCAACTCGAATCAAAAAGGTCGAGCAAAATCAATATCGAAAAAGGAAAAATTGCATACCATTTTGGCAGTCGAACTCGACCAAATTGAAGTAGCCGTGGAAGAATTAATCGAAGAAAAGAAATCGAAGCATCATCAATCAAATCGACAAAGCTGGCGTCTTCAATTTTCAGAAGCCCTAGTTATCAGAGAAAGATGAACGAACAATAAAAAGAAATCGCCATTTTCTACAGAGCAAGTTGGGCCGAACAAAATAAAAGGAGAAAGGGAAATATTATCATTGTAATTTGTTTGGGTCGGCAATTATTTATGGGCCTTTAAAAATTAGGGTTTCATTGTTGTGTTTAATTTGTATTTTTCTCTTTTAAATATTGTAATTTCTAGTCATGTGACTAGGGTACGAACTGTGGTGGTATAGTTCGAGAATTCGCAACTCAGTTGTTGAGTTATGGCAGGGTTTTGAACATAGAGTTAAGGTTAGTCGATAACGGGTGTCGCAAGATTACGTGTGTAAGCGTCAGACTACTTAATTTCTAGTAGAAACCTAAGGGGCAGCACGTAGGCAGGGTTTTACCGAAGCTGGGTAAATTTTTGTGTTATATTCTCTGCTTTTATTATCCTCCTATTATCTGTGCGGCTTTTACTCTACTATATCTGCGTTGCGATTATTTTATATAAACCTCCGCAATAATTTTTACAATTGATAGTATCAACCTATTCACCCCCCCTCTAGGGTGAAATCAATCCTACAGAAGAACACATGAAGAACGAAAAAGTTCTGCAAATGGGTCTCCAAGAAATCCAGATCTACTGTCCTTGCCTCTATTGGCCTATAGGGGCAAGTGGAAATAGAGGAGTGGGCCACACTATAAGTCTAGTGAGTGAAAGTAATTACTAGCATTTCTAAGCAAGATAAAGACAATAGACTTAACAATAGTTCTATTATAAGGAAATAAAGGAAAATATAAAGCTAGAATAAAATACTGTTTAACCGATTCTGTTTGTTTTGATTGTGATTGTTTGCACTTGTCTTAGATTACTGCTTTGATTAGGCTGAAACCCTAAACCCATTTTAGTTAGACCGATATCCTAATTCTACCCGTTGATCGGCCTTCTATCTCTATTGTGCCATTGTGAGCTAGTCCATTCACATTAGTCCCGTAGTAAAAAACATTTGTTTAGCTCTGGGAACGTAGTAGCGACTTATTGATGCCGCACGCTCGGTCATCCCCGGTACACACTAACTGTCGCACCCTCTTGTGATCTCTTATCTACCCTAATCAACAAAAGCGTGTCCAGCCTCACCTGATCCGTTGTGACACCATCAGTCCTAGTCTGAAAGGTCCGGCCAAGCCTCACCCAAGTGTTTTGTGAGACAATCAGTCCTAGTTTGTAGGGGAATGTTGTTTGTGCATGTCCTATCAAACAAAATCTAGTTGCGCCCCTTGCCCAAATCCCCCGATTTGAGCTTCTATTTATTGGCCACTAATTTACCCTAGTTAGCATAAGCATGTACTAGCCTAACCTAACTATTGTGAGACCATCAGTCCTAATCTGAAAGGGTCCTGCCCAGCCTCACCTAATCTATTGTGGACCATCAGTCCAATTCTGAAAGGGAATGCTGTTGGTACGAGCGCTGCTTCTATCTTTGCTTATTAACTTTGTATAAGTTCGTAAAACAAGATTCTTTTGTTATTTCTTCTCTATTTGCTTATTAACATAATCTAAGTCTTTAAAATAAGCCTTTTTGTTGTCCCTGCTATATTTTCTTACTATCTTAATTATAAGTTATAAAATAAGTCTTTTCTGTTATTTCTAATTATAACCTATGTTATAATTTACATACTAACTGAATCAAAGTTTTAAAATAAGCCTTTTTGTTCTTTTTGCTTAACTAGAACCTACGTTATAATTATTATTCTTCTGTTTTATCATTTTAGTTAAAACCACTAGTTATAAACATGCTTGCAAATGTCTCAAATTTGCCTTTTTCAGTCTATCTTCTTTTTATTACAGTTTTTCTTATTTTACATCTAATTTCTTTAAATTTAATGTTTTCTATTCTAATCCATATTTGCGAATTATTCTCCTTTTTAATATTCTTATATTTTATTCGTGAAAAAAGAAATAAAAAGAAACTAAAATTTACAGGCTACATTCTAACGTAAAACAGATGTAAATAAATACAAATAATAGTAATTAATTGTAAATAACTGAAAAAAACAACTTAATAAAATAGATGAATAAGATGATTGAATAAAATAGGCTGAAAAGAACTTTAAAAACTAGCTGTAAGTTTTCTTCTCCCAGGATCTACTTTAGGGGGTAAAATATTTTAATTAAAAAGATCTCCTCCTAAGAAATTTTTTGTTTTTAGGGTCCAGCCTCGGGCAATGAACCCAATTGGGAGAAAATCCAAATGAGAAAAATAGCTAGGTCTAGGATCTTATTTATAGTATCACTTAGGGATCTAAGGCTACTGGATTTGAAGAATAAGTATGGTGCAACCACGTCACAGGCTCGTTTGGAATCGTCGGATGTAAGCATGAACACACAGGATTGAAGAAAATAGGAAAGAGACGTGTTCGAACTAAACAACACACAAGAATTAAGTGCAGGTCGACCTAGAATGTGTAAGGGTCAACCTATAGGTCGACCTAAGGCTTTGGGGTCGACCCTAGGGTCGACCTGGCCTTGTTCTAGGTCGACCTGACCCATTTATATATATTTTTTCTTTTAGTTTCTATTTTCTTGTTTATTTCATATCTTCTTCAATTTATCTCAGATTTTGACAAACTCTATATAGAAATTGACCAGGATATTATCACGGACACAATAGTGCAACTCTAGTGGCTCAATTATAACAAATTCACAAACTTACTTTGTTATTTAATTAATTCATTAATGAATTATTATAGCTTAAATTTTGGGTTGTTACATTCTCCCTTCCTTAAAGGATTTCGTCCTCGAAATCTCCAAAGATAGAATAATGAAATAAATATTTTCATCCAAATTCTACAACAGCATACTCAACTACCATCCATTACATCCATTGTCCTTAAGTTTTCTAATGCAATTTATGATATGTGTAATAGTGTAACGTCAATGTCCCTAACTAATGCAAAAATTAGGCGGTTTACTAGTTCAATTGACCTTCTTTTATGCAATCGTGTCTATGCCGTGTATCCAAATGAATGCAAAGTCTAATGACAACTGACACTTCTAGTGCTATAGTCATCATCCGAATGCAACAATCATATGCTAACCATCTATTTATAGCAACCATGGAAATAAAATAAAAATGCAAATGAGCACACATCTATATGCATATGATTTAGTGACATAGTTAGGCCGATCCCCAAGAGATAATAGTGCCTAGTGTGTGTATATATATATGCGTCCATTAGCATCCACTAACAAACACTTGCAACCACCAACGTCCATCATACATAACATGTTCTACTAACATGTTTACATTCAATCCTACCACCAATAGGTTAAATCCTATGATCTACCCTCCTAAATGATACTAAAGGAAAGAACCTATTCAAAATTAAAAATGGAAATAGGAAATTATGAATGTACCGTCGAAAAGAAACAGATACGTATTTTCTTCTCAACCTCCTACATAGCATCCTCAATACTATCTCCTCACTGCATCTTAACCAAAGCCACTTCATTATTCCTAAGCTTGTTGACACCATACCCAACGATCTTGGTACGAAAGCGATGAACCACTGCCTCTCTCTCCACTTTAACTTCTTCAAGTTGACTAGGTTCCATTAAGTATGCTGGATCATGTAATCACTTTCTCAAGTGTGAAACATGAAAAACGTCATGAACTCCCACGAGCCTCTCCACCAGCTTTATCTGATACGCTGTCTTCCTTATCTTTTTCACAATGTGGAACGGTCCTACGAATTTGGTAGCAAGTTTCCCACTTGATCCAAATCTTACTACCTTTCTTAGCATAGATACCTGACTGAAAACCAAGTCTCCTACCTCAAACTCAATATCCTTTCTCCGTTTATCTGCATTAGATTTCTGCCTATCTTAAGCTGTCATCATTCTCCTTCAAATCAAATCTCTCTTTTCCAAAGTCTCTCTATCCATGTTGGGACCAAGTAGCAATCTCTCTTTTGGCTCTAACCAACGCAAAGGCGATTTGCAAGGTCTTCCACAAAAAGCTTAGAAAGGTGCCATTCCAATGCAAGCCTAAAAACTATTATTATAAGCGAACTCCACTAAAGGAAGATACTCCTCCCAAGTTCTTCCAAAATCAAGAATGCACATCCTCAATAAATCCTCTAGAACTCTACTAAATCTCTCTATTTCATCGTCTGTTTGAGGATGATAGGCCGTACTCAACCTAAGCTGCGTCCCTAAAGCCTCTTTCAAGCTTCTCCAAAACATGATAGTAAAAATAGGGTCTCTATCACTCAGTATGCTAGAGAGAACTCCATGAAGTTGGACTATCTCACGAACATATAACGATGCCAAATAAGGTGTTGTCCTTATACTGTTGACCGGTATGAAGTGGGTGCTCTTAGTCAAACGATCTACAATCAACCAAATACATGTATTCCCTTCTTAGATTGGGGTAAACCATCTATGAAGTCCATCGAAACACTATCCCACTTTCATTCTGGTACATCCAATAGTTGACACAATCCGTCGGGGTTTTGGACCGACCCTAATTTAGAATTAATATTAAATTGATATTTAATGTAAATTTTGAACAAATTTTGGAATAAAATTTGAATTTGACTTTGGAATTTGAATTTGAATATTAAATTTGTACTTAAATTTTATTTCTTGACGTAGAAAAGAATGATTTGGGTTTGAAAATATTATTTAGGTAAATTTTATGGGTAGTTAGTTTTAATAACATTTCTTTTAAATAGTATGTATGATTAAGAAGATTGTATTTATAAAATAAGGTAAATGTAATATAAAATTTATTTAAAAGCTTTTAATTCATAAGAAAAACAAATGTCATCTAGTTATTTTTAAGCAAGAAGTAAATTAAAATAAAATGAGGGTTTAACTTTATAAAAGTCTTTAACATAAAAATACTAATTATAATCAATGTGAGATTAATGAAGTATGACAAAAAATGGGATAAAAATATAATCAAGTTGATTAACAAAAAAAAAAGACAAGAAATAACATACAAGTATAATAATAACAAATGTTTGCTATAAATTCATATGCAATGCAAGATAAAACATAAAGTACTTAACAATAAATGCAACATATCTCAGCATGGTCAAAGCAAGAAGCAAGATCATAAAGCACGTAGCATTTAATGCTTCCATTCCTTAGCAGCCATGACCTGCTGTACAATTTGTATCATCCCTGTAAACTCCCTCCTATATATCAACTTCTTTTATCAACTTTCCATTTCATTTCATCCATCAAAAACTCAGCAAAATGAAAGCCAGGAAAGAGAAAAAAATAAAAAAATCAAAGCTACAACCTAAAGAAACTCATTCAAACATCAAGAAAACAAATCAGCTTCAAAGTTCAAACCCAAAGTAAAGATTCAAATGCAATTTCCAGTTTTTCAAACACATCATTTCCAGGCATAAACCTTCTCTTTGTTCAAACTACAATGCGAGTAACTTTTAAAAGCTAATGAGTGAATTTGTTGAATACTTATTTGTGAATAATCATGTATGTATATCTGTTTAACATCTATATGTATGTTTAAAAATAGATGTAGTGTTACAGGCTTTGGCATACAGGTGCTCTGTCTAAAGTTTAAACATAGGAGTTAGATTCAGAAATTAATTTCACCTAAACTACTTGATGTTTAGAAATGGTGATTAAAAAAAAAGTTGTTTGTTACATCTTAGCTTAGAGTTTAAAATTTTATTGAAGCTAAAATAATTTTGAATATTGCCTGGAAAATCAAAACAACAGAACCAACTTTAATAAGAGTAAAAAACCAAACATCCTATTTTTCTTGTTTCAGGTATATGATCTAAAACGTAATCGAAAACCATGATTTTTATAAGGAAAATCATAATTTTTAATTTAGTTTTGGGTTTGCATTTTTGAGCTGAATTGAAACTGGAAATCAGGTTGTATCTGGTGATCTTCGTTATCGGAGGGGATGGGGTCATCAGTGATGGTAGTGGAGTGATAGAGGAGTTTGGGAAAAATGCCAAGTAGTTGATCATTGCACGGTGGCGACGACAGGAGGTCGAGAATCTTGGTAACCCTAGTTTTTACTGTGATTGATGCATCGATCACCATGTTTTCTATGGTTGATCGAGTGCTACCGAATTTTGGCGGATGGTAGCGGGGTGGTAGACGAGGTTGAGGTCAGAATTTCAGAGGCGCTAGTGGTCGGGGAGGTGGGGACGTGACGGTTTCAGGTTGGATGTTGGAGTGGCGCTGTTTTTCCCAGGTCAGATGATTGGGTTGATTTTCGAATTCGAGGTAGAATCGTGGTTCTGGCAAAGGGAGTGAGGAGCATGGGTCATCATCGACGTGCTCGACGATGTGGCATCGCCTGCAGTCAAATGTCGCCGTTGTGCACGTGTACAAGCACTTTTTCTGGTATCTGTTGGTTAGTTGGGGGTATGGGTTTCGCGAGTTTTCCCGAGTGATGCTCTAAGTAATTGGCATTTGTCTCAAGGCTTTTCAGTGGAAAACTCGCGCATGAGTTTCCAGGTTTATAACAGAAGCAGATTTTGTCTCTGGAAATTTTAAAACTGTATTTAAATTTCAAAGAAAAATTCAAACTGGAATTTAAAATCAACTGTAACTGTAATCCAACTTTGATTTGAAAGATTAACTTTGAAATAAGTTTATTCAGTATAAATACATACTTAACGATGTTTTAAAATCTAATTAGTACTTTAACTAACTAATTAATTTAAAATAAGGGTTAAAGTTAATTGACATTAAGACTTTCTATAACTATAATAAATTGATTTCAAAGTATAAAGAAGACTTTTAAATGAAAATTAAGTTAAATAATTTTTATTATCAAATGGATTTGAAAAGTAATTAAGAATGATTTTTACTGATTAAATTAACAATTATAAGTTTAAAAGGTATTAATTAAAGATTCAGCAATGAATTAAGGAAATTAATTTGTAATTAAGGATCATGGATTTGGTTTTAATTAATTAATCATAGTTAAGAATTAATCAAGTTAGCATTGTAATTAATTAAGAATAATTAATAAGGGATTATTAATTAAAGGTTAATTAATGATTGATTAAAGGATAACTTATTAAATGTTTTGTAATTAATTAATTATTAATTTACCACAACTAGTAAATTCATTTACAAGAAATTTATCTGATTTAAATCAATCAGATAATTAAATTAATCCTACCTATGGATGCTTGGATTATATTGGATGTTAAACTGTTTGATATCCCTGATATATGATGCTTTATGATTATCCTGATTTGTTTTGTGATCTACGGTGCAATTTATTATCTGTGATATAGTTTATTATTTGTGATATATATATATATATATATATATATATATATATATATATATATATATATATATATATCTGTGATCTGTTAATAAAGATAACCGTTATAGTTTATATCGCTTATCAGATATATTGTTGTATTTGATCTGTAATGATTGAACAATGTTACAATATTATGTTAAACCCCTGGACCACACCCAACACACACGAAAATGGATTTCATGAGGAAATCGATTAATTCATAGATTTTTGAAAATAGTTTTAAAATTTGAATTTTAAATTCAAATTGGTCGAAAAGGGATTGGGTTTAAAGTGAAAAGCTTTTGAAAAGCTGTTTCAAAAATGTAAGTTACTTTGAATAACTTAATAAAGATTTGGAATTTGAATAATTTGATTTAAACTGGAATTCAATATCTGAAATGGGATCGTATATTGGTATTTATGATTTAAAAAGAATTATACAATTTATATGGATTTCATTTAAAGATTTTAACTTGTATAAAAGAGATTGGATATTTCCAAAACGTAAACTATTTGTTTCAAATAACAATAGCTTTCATTTAAAGAAAGGATTTCCAAGTTGTGTTAAAAGATTTCAAGTTTGAAATAGAATTAACATGTTTTGAAAGCTATGAAATGAGTCATTCATTCAAAAGACCAAATGAGTTAATCCAATTGAGATGGAATTGTTTTGAAAGGTTATGAATGAATCTTTGGAAACGAATTTTGAAAGCTTTAAGATAAATCTTGATTTAAAGATTTAACGAGTTAATCCAATTGAAATGGAATTTTTTTGAAAGGCTATGAATGATCTGTGGAAATGATTTTTGAAAGCGATAAGTTAAATCTTGATTTAAAGATTTAACGAGTTAATCTAATTAAAATGGAAATTGTTTTGGAATCCGTAAATAGATCTTTGTAAATGGGATTAACTTTGTGAATTGAATCTTTTTGTTTAAAAGATTAAAAGTGTGAAAATTATTTAAACCATTGAAGGGTTCTGAAATGAATCTTTTTGTTTAAAAGATTGGAAATGGTAATTTATTTTAACCATTCGAATGAAAGGTTTTGGGCTTTAAGCTGTGACTTAACTGAGACCCCAGTATCCATATGATTTTAAATATTTCGCTCGTTATTCGGTTTAGCCAGGGGAGGACCTTTGTGTCATATAACCCATTACGAATAGTGATACGACGTATATGGATAGCATTGAAGACCGGTGGTGAAGCCCGGGTATTTACGAGAGCGATAGGATGACCTATCGATTGTCTCTGCACTAAGCCACGCCGGTATAGAGATTCCTTAAGTGATGGGAAGTCCGGTCGGAATTGTGAATACCCGAATTGCAATGACTTCTTCGGAAAGTGCCTTCGATTCTGTTCGAACCCAGAACTGACTTGTATGGATTGTATGTCTGACATTACATTTTGAGATATAAAACCGATTTCTTTTAAATACATATATATTGGTGGTGGAGAATTTATTCTCTTAGCTTAACACCCTTCTCTATGACGTATGAGCTCAGAGGTTATGTAGTTGAAGGTTATCAGCGATATACTCCCAATTTGGTAATGTGCCATGCTGAGTATTGCTGTGTGTTGATCATTTGTTGAACAAAGCATGGCTTTGTGCCAAAGCGTAGCTTTGTGGATGAGACTGCATCAGGACATCACTCCCCGAAAATGGTCGAAACAGGAAAGTTGCGGCAAAGTTATGAGGGTCGCGCGCTTTAGGGTATATCATTCCCTTCTGGAAAAGGGTAGTGTCAGGTATGGAGCCCTAATATTTAACCTATGTGGTTGCTCCAATCTCATTTACTGTATTGTTGTTGTTAAAGGCACCTCGGATAAAGGTCCTAAAGGACCGGGGGATGGCATGCTCGAGTAGTAGTTACCTAGTTACAGAGGTAACTCGGCCTTGTGTTGGCAGAGAGCTGTTTAAGTTCTCGGGACATCCCGCCAGAGGCGATCCCATGTGGCAGAAGGAAGTTCCTTTGCCTGACCATTTGTTGGAAATCCAAAGAAACAATATGAGCCTTGTACAATATTAATTGTATAACCTGCCATGGAATGTGGTGGTAACCTGCTATTGAAAATTGTAGCTATAGTAGGCATAAGTGAGAAATGTCTATGCTGGCTAAGATTAATATTTTACTTTCGAAATGTTTTCTGCACTTTGCACTTATAGTGATAATATCAAAGAAATTTGCGTATCAAGCATGTTTGACTATTGTAAGGAGAAATATCCTCCGATTCTGCATTTGCATTGTGTGTGCGTGCGGGAGGCCTTATGGTAGTTTCATTTTCAACAAAAAATCATTACGGTAAACAAACTTTAAAATTCCTTTGTTGTTGTTTAAAGATAAACTGTTTTTCTTACCCATACTGGTCCCATGACTGATCCAGAGTTTATTGTTTCTTTCCTAAACTCTGGGTGCTTAAAATTTTTCGACATGGGCAGTCTAGAGTTGGGGTTTTCAAATAGTCAGGTTTAGTAGACTATCTGGAGCTAGTTTAGTCTTTCGATATGGATGAGACTTTCTTGTCTTTGTGCATCGTGATGTTTGATCGAGCTGCTGCTGCTGGCGTTCTCTCTTGAAGACTATCTTAGAGTTATTTGTTCTGTTGCTGGTGTTATCTATTTTTCTTTTCTGCTGCTATTTTCATGTATCATATCTGTGATGTATATTGATATCTATTATATCATATGTTGTATCAGATATTGTATCAATGCTGTATATCAATGTATTATTCTTTTCTTCCGTTGTGTTGTTTACTTAATGGTGGTATAAGCTCCGGCGAGCCAAATTCGGCGTTTGAATCTGCGGCATTTGAATATAGGTGACGTATACGATGCTGATTCTTGAAGGTCAAGTCAGGATCGTTATAAGTGGTATCAGAGCTGAGGGTTAAAACTTTTGCTCAGGAGTATAACACATTAAGTAGCTCATTAGAGATAGGGTGAAGTAAACCGTACAATGAGTATATCCCTAAGATATCCATTCGTTTGCCTTATTAAATTCTCTTACTATCCACTGATAGTGAGTATGAGTGCAAGAAGAGAACGAGATAGGGGACAGGGGAGTGCCACTATAAATGGTCAATACCTTGCAACAGTGGAAATAATTTTTTGTATCAATCTCCTTTGATTCGATTCCAAATTCTTTTAATTTCTTCGTGACAGCTCCAGAAGAAGTTTCGGTGTGATGGTTGCCCTATGAATCGTTGTAGAAAATCCTTACTTCGTATTTTATTGAATTCTTATTAATTTTCGATTTAAACCTTAATGAATATGAATTTGGAATTTGCAATTTAAAATCTTAAATAAATTGGAAATTTTAAACTGAGTTAAATTGGTTAACAAATACGAAGCTAAATTTGAATTGAATTGATAAAACGATTTCGTTTAAAACCGAATTTGAAATTCTATTGTAGTTTCTTGGGTAGATCGAAGTCCAAAGAGGGACAAATTGGTATATATTTTGAGATATTCCGACTTGAATTTGGAATCCATATCTTGTGGTTGAGAGTTATGGAAGATTAAACCCATTTATCTATTTTTTGGGTCTCGATATATTCTACGAGTGTTTAGTTATCCTTCGGACTGACCAGTGTCTTGCATATTTCGTAGATTTGATGATCCGATTATCCTGTGTAGTATTGAATGAGTTTGTTCTCATATTGGTGATATTCTGATTTGGTAAGCCAAATGCAGAATTAATATTCAGTTTGATCTGAAAAGATATTTCTCTATCTTTTATCTATCTTTGTTGTTTCCGTGCTTGCAAATTTCGAGGACGAAATTCCTTTTAAGGGGGGAAGTCTGCAACGACCCCAGTTTTGAATTAATATTAAATTGATATTTAATGTAAATTTTGAACAAATTTTGAAATAAAATTTGAATTTGACTTTGGAATTTGAATTTGAATATTAAATTTGTACTTAAATTTTATTTGTTGACTTAGTAAAGAATGATTTGGGTTTGAAAATATTATTTAGGTAAATTGATTTATGGGTAGTTAGTTTTAATAACATTTCTTTTAAATAATATGTATGATTAAGAAGATTGTATTTATAAAATAAGGAAAATGTAATATAAAATTTATTTAAAAGCTTTGGATTCATAAGAAAAACAAATGTCATCTAGTTATTTTTAAGCAAGAAATAAATTAAAATAAAATGATGGTTTAACTATATAAAAGTCTTTAACATAAAAATACTAATTATAATCAATGTGAGATTAATGAAGTATGACAAAAAAAGGGATAGAAATATAATCAAGTTGATTAACAAAAAACAAGACAAGAAATAACATACAAGTATAATATTAGCAAATGTTTGCTGTAAATTCATATGCAATGCAAGATAAAACATAAAGTACTTAACAATAAATGCAACATATCTTAGCATGGTTAAAGCATGAAGTAAGATCATAAAGCACGTAGCATTTAATGCTTCCATTCCTTAGCAGCCATGACCTGCTTTACAATTTGTATCGTCCCTGTAAACTCCTCCTATATATCAACTTATTTTATCAACTTTCCATTTCATTTCATCCATCAAAAACTCAGCAAAATGAAAGCCAGGAAAGAGAATAAATAAATAAAAAGAAAATCAAAGCTACAACCTGAAGCAACTCATTCAAACATCAAGAAAAGAAATCAGTTTCAATGTTCAAACCCAAAGTAAAGATTCAAATGCAATTTCCATTTTTCAAACACATCATTTCCAGGCATAAACCTCTCTCTGTTCAAACTGCAATGTGAGTAACCTTTAAGAGCTAATGAATGAATCCGTTGAATACTTATTTGTGAATAATCAGGTATGTATATCTGCTTGAGATCTATATGTATGTTTTAAAATAGATGTAGTGTTATAGGCTTTAGCATACAGGTGCTCTATCTAAAGTTTAAACATAGGAGTTAGATTCAAGGATCAATTTCACCTAAACTACTTGATGTTTAGAAATGGGCATTAAAACAAAAGTTGTTTGTTACATCTTAGCTTAGAGTTTAATAATTTATTTAAGGTAAAATAATTTTGAAAATTGCCTGGAAAAACAAAACAACCGATCCAACTTTAATAAGAGTAAAAAAACCAAACATCCTATTTTTCTTGTTTTAGGTATATGATCTAAAACCTAATCGAAAACCATGATTTTTGGAAGGAAAATCATAATTTATAATTTAGTTTTGGGTTTGCATTTTTGAGTGGAATTGAAACTGGAAATCGGGTTGTATCTGGCGATCTTCGTGATCAGCGCGGATGGGGTCATCACTGATGGTAGTAGAGTGATAGAGGAGTCTGTGAAAAATGCCAAGTAGTTGATCATTGCACGGCGACGACGACAGGAGGTCGAGAATGTATGTAACTCTAGTTTTTACTGTGATTGATGCATCGATCACCCCGTTTTCTATGGTTGGTCGAGTGCTACCGAATTTTGGAGGATGGTAGCGGGGTGGTAGACGAGGTCGAGGCAAGAATTTCAGAGGCGCTGGTGGTCGGGGAGGTGGGGACGAGACGGTTTCGGGTTGGATGTTGGAGTGGCGCTGTTTTTCCCAGGTCAGATGATTGGGTTGACTTTCGAATTCGAGGTGGAATCGTGGTTCTGGCAATAGGAGTAAGGAGCATGGGTCATCGTCGACATGCTCGACGATGTGGCATCGCCTGGAGTCGAACGTCGCCATTGTGCACGTGTACGAGCACGTTTTTTGGTATCTGGTGGTTAGTTGGGGTATGGGTTTTGCGAGTTTTCCGGAGTGATGCTTGAGGAAATTGGCTTTTGTCTCGAGGCTTTTCAGTGGAAAACTCGAATGTTTGTTTTGGCTCGCGTATGACTTGCCTGGTTTATAACAGAAGCAGATTTTGTCTATGGAAATTTTAAAACTGTATTTAAATTTCAAAGAAAAATTTAAACTGGAATTTAAAGTTAAACTAACTGTAATCCAACTTTGATTTGAAAGCTTAACTTTGAAATAAGTTTATTAAGTTTAAATAAATACTTAACGATGTTTTAAAATCTAATTAGTACTTTAACTAACTAATTAATTTAACATAAGGGTTAAAGTTAATTAACATTAAGACTTTTTATAACTATAATAAATTGATTTCAATGTATAAAGAAGACTTTTAAGTGAAAATTAAGGTAAATAATTTTTATTATCTAATGGATTTGCAAACTAATTAAGAATGATTTGTATTGATTAAGATAACAGTTATAAGTTTAAAAGGTATTAATTAAAGTTTAAGTAATGAATTAAGAAAAATAATTTGTAATTAAGGATTATGGATTTGGTTTTAATTAATTAATCATAGTTAAGAATTAATTAAGTTAGCAATATAATTAATTAAGAATAATTAATTAAGGATTATTAATTAAAGGTTAATTAATGATTGATTAAAGAATAACTTATTAGATGTTTTGTATTTAATTAATTATTAATTTACCACAACTAGTAAATTCATTCATAAGAAATTTATCTGATTTAAATCAATCAGATAATTAAATTAATCCTACCTATGGATGCTTGAATTATAATGGATGTTAAACTGTTTGATATCCCTGATATATGATGCTTTATGATTATTCTGATTTGTGTTGTGATCTGTGGTGTAATTTATTATCTGTGATATAGTTTATTATCTGTGATATATATTCTGTGATCTGTTAATGAAGATGAGCATTATAGTTTATATCGCTTATCAGATGTATTGTTGTATTTGATCTGTCATGATTGAACGATGTTACGCTATTGTGTTAAACCTCTGGACCACACCCTATACAAACGAATATGGATTTCATGAGGAAATCGGTTAAGTCATAGATTTTTGAAAATAGTTTTAAAATTTGAATTTTAAATTCAAATGGGTCAAAAAGGGATTGGGTTTAAAGTGAAAAGCTTTTGAAAAGTTGTTTTAAAAATGTAAGTTACTTTGAATAACTTAATAAAGATTTGGAATTTGAATAATTTGATTTAAATTGGAATTCAATATCTGAAATTGGATCCTATATTGGTATTTATGATTTAAAAAGAATTATAGAAGTTTATATGGATTTTGAACCTTTTTTAAACTATTGCTTTTGGGAATTTGAACTAACCCAAAGATTTTAACTTGCATAAAAGAGATTGGATATTTCCGAAACGAAAACTATTTGTTTCAAATAACAATAGCTTTCATTTAAAGAAAGGATTTTCAAATTGTGTTAAAAGGTTTCGAGTTTGAAATAGAATTAAAATGTTTTGAAAGCTATGAAATGAGTGATGTAGTGGAGGATGACGCGAGCAGCTGTTATGCTTTAAGTCGCTCGCGAGTTATGCATTTCCTTATGTCGCCTATGACCTATGCTTTGAGTTGCACTAGCGAGTTACACGACCTATCAACCTACACCGCATTTGATTCCTTAAGTCGCGAAGACTATGCAGCGATATCCCTCAAGTCGCGAGCATCTCCAGTAGGTCGCTCCACCAGTTTAAGTCGCGAGCATCTCCTGGGTCGCGAACGACCTTCTTAAGTCGCTCCAGATTTCAAAAGTCGTTTTCCTGAGCCGAAGCTTGCCTAGGTCGCTGCTGTGTTATTTAGGTCGTTACTTGCTTAGGTCGCATGGTTTGATAAGTCGTTTGTATTTTATTTCTTAAGTCGTTTGTATTGTACTGGTTGTTAAGTCGCGTGATGTCGTTTGTTGTTAGGTCGATTATTGTTAAGTCGTATGTTGTTACGGGGTTAGGTCGCGTAGTGTTCTTAGGTCGTAGGTCGTTAGTGCTATTGCTAAGCCATAGGTATGTGTTGTAAAATCTCTATAAATACGGGTGCGTTTCCAGTTGTAAAGTTAGTTGATTTTGAATAAATATTTGGTTTGTGTGCTTTTGTAACAACCCTGAATTTTAAACGATTTAAATTGAAAATATTTAATTAATTTTAAATATTGGAATGATGGTTTAGTTCGAATTCCCAATATAACTATGAAATTGGCGATTAAATTTTAGAATTTAATCTATTGAAGTTGAATAAAAATTTGAATCTTCAATTTTAAGCTGATTAAAAATATTTTAAAAGCTTAGAAAATTCAAATTGATAGTACTGAAGATAATAAAAGCTTCGGAATTGAATTTGAAAGTGATTCGCACAGTTTTGAAATTTTGTCGTTTAAATTGAATTTAAAAATAGCCTTCCGAGGCACAGTCTCGGAATTTGACGAAACCAGTTCCATTGGGTCTGTAATGGTGAATTATTACCAGATTTCAAATTTCGTATGTATTTGAGTTGTTTTGCGAGCATACGACGTATAAACACGTTGATAAAAATTGATGTTGAGAAAAACAAATTGAATTCAAAATAATAATAAAATATAATATAATAATAAGATATTTTTTCACTAGCATCCCAATTATCACACCTAAAATCATGAGATAAATCATGCAGACATGGTCTCAAATCAAAACACTGTAAAAGGTAAGGCAAGCACGATCTTTTCTTCGTGTCCTTTTCCCCCTTCCTCATAAAATACCCGATACCCCTTCCTTCATCACTTCAAAATCAAACGAAAGAAGAAAAAAAATGGTTGTCGTTCCTTAATTCTTTTCTTCCTCTTGCGCTCTGAAGCTTAGGGCTTTTCAAATCGAAGGCGGCTTCGTTCTTTGATCCAAATTAGGGCTCGTGAAAATCAAAGGCGCCGGCTTGCTCGTTCGATTCTTGAGTGCCACGGCTTCTTCGATGTCAAAGGTGAGTGAACTTTTTCACTCACATCTCCTTCAACTCGCACTTCGACAGTTTAATTTTGTTCGATTATGTTTTGAAGTTGATGATTACTTTGGCCACTTGATTTCATTTTGATGCTGGTGATTGATCTTTGACCTCGTTTGCTTATTTTGTTTTGTGGCCTTCGATTTCGACTTAATTTCATGATGTTGTTTTGTTCACTTTGGCCATACAGTTCACTGTCACTGGCAACAGTTGTTCGTTTTCACCTGACACTCTCGGTGTAGATTCGCGACTGGGTTACTATTCTTGGTCTTCATGGCCTCGAATTGATTTTTTTTCTGATATTGGTTTCATTTGTGATTTTTGGTATTACCATCTTTAACATCACTGATCTTTGGAATTGCTTTGATTTTGTGAAACCTGCTACTTGATTACTTTAAAAATGCAAATTTATCACTCTGACCATTTTTGCTCATCCCTGATAGCATTTTCCACCTTGTTCTGGTGCACTTTTATGCATTACATCTGGACTTGTTCGTCTAGTCTTTGAGGATGCACTTTTGTTCAGTGATTATATAGGTTCGTTGATATAAATTATGTTGTATTGCACTATATCACCACAGTTGCAAGTAAATTATGTTCATACCTGTAGCATGGTCCTTACAAAAGTGGTATCAAAGCTTTGGTTTATACAAAGCTTAGTTTATGGCGTTTAATATGAATAGTCACTAGAATCACTTTAAAGAAAATGTTTTTCAAATCTAAAGAAGTATAAAAAAAATTTGTTGTTTTTGAAAATAAAAAATATTTTTGAAAATTTAAATTTTTTCGGAAATTCCTCTATAAATTTAGGTTTGCGATAGTTTCTCTTCGGTAAGGTCTCCTGATGTGCACGTAAATGTGTATATTTTTACCACCATATTTATTCTATTTAAATTAAATAAATGATCATATTGGGTATTTTAAATTTTTTAACCAAAATTCATATTAATTCCAAATTTTCACATATTCATCTTCATATAGGGGCAAAACGGTCATTTAAGTGTATATATTTCTTTGAGAAAAATTAATTGAAAATTTGTATATATTTTTGTAGGAAATTGATCTCAAATAGAAGTGGTTTCATTATGATATGCATGCACAAAATTAATACAAAGGAATGAAGATGGAAATAATTCAAAGTGAAGAACATGGAGGACCCCACCTACCCACCTACCTTAATGTACAAATTAAAGGCTAACGCACATGCTTTTGGACTTAATGGTTTCGTGTACACTTAATGGGGGATAAGACATGTTAATGGTTACTTCGCCTCCACACTTCCTAAGGGGCACTTTGGGTATTCCCCAAAAATATGAATTTGGGTTTCATACATGTATAAATACCCATATGTTTCATGTAACATACTCTCTTCTCTTAGTCTCTCTTAGGCCTCCTTCTCTTTAGTTTAGGTTAGATCAAATAAAAGAAAGCTCTCTTTCCCTTTTAATGGCTACTTAGCCAATTTTTATTTCTTGTAATCTTTTTTATTTTATGCAATTTAATACATGCTCTTTCCTTTTCATGTTAATTTACTTTCATGTTGTAGTGTAGGTTTCTCTTATTTCATGCAAGTAGATTAGTTTTGTTTCTTTGCTTTGCTCTCTTTTTCTTTCTTTTTTGCTTTCATGTTGCTTTCTACATTTGTTGATTTGATAATAAATATGAGAGCTTAATCCCTACAATTTAGGGGTAATGAAGCTCTCTAGTATGTAGATGCAACATTTTGATGTTTATACTCTCTTTTTGTGCTTTAATGGAAACATTTGAAGTGGTTTAATGATGTTGTTTAGCTTTGAATTTGATAGTCTATGTTGTTCATAACAAATAGGCTTTGCTTAAACAAACATAACACAAATTGCATCTTCATCTAAATATGACAATGGTAAAGAAGTGAATGTTGAAATTGAAATTTGATAGCCTATATTTCTAAACAATAGTTAATAGGCTATGCTTAAAATAGATTTTTATTTCAACTTGTTGTCATATTTCATGAGAGTTAAATGTGTATTAGTGGTTGTGTTATAGTTTGATGGTTTATATTGAGCTAATTAATAGCACAAATATACCATACTTATAATACGCACATCAACTAATTCACTAATGACAAGAAAAGAGAGATCATAAGTTCATTTTGTTGATTTATGTGATCTAGAGAGTGGAAATTGCCTCTAAATTGTTTTAACACTCTCATATTTTTATCTATTTTCTTTTGTCATTTTTCTTTTTTTTAGTTAATCACTCTTCCAACTTTGGTTAATTTGATTGAGTAGAATTTTAAAATCATCAATTCCCTGCGGATCGACCCGTATTCGCCGCGTGCTACATTCGTACACCGTGCGCTTGCGGTTATTTTTATTTCAAAATTCGTTCGACGGTTTTCTAAGCCGATAGAATTTCCGTCGAAGAACAAGTTTTTGGCGCCATTGCCGGGGAATTGGTTTCGGTTTTGATTTTCTATTCTTCGAATTATTTTCGTTTGATTTTGTGTGTGTGTTTGCATTTGTTTGCAAAAACCCGACCATACAAACACCACCATTGCTTGCCTTTTCATCACTTCACTTGAAAGCCTGTTGCTTACCACATCAATTATCCCAAATCTTACATCAAACATACACTGCCTCACCTACCCCTGCCTGCTAACCAAACCAAAATCACCAGAACACACAACGCGACCTTCCTCGAACAGCAGAATCGCGAGCTCACAGTAACCGGCAGCAGCAGCTCGACCTTCCTCATCACCTTCTTCCTCCTGCAACTATCAGAAGTCTCCATCCTCCTCGAAAACAACTCCACTCCTCCCCTATCTCCTTCAACCTACATTTCAACTTATACTCACTACACTTCTCTTTTCCTCCACTGTCAAAACAAACATCCTCTGCCATTATTCCATCAACTCCCCTCAATACAACTTCAGATACAACAATCTCCCCCTACAGTGCTCTGCCACAAGCAACATTCACATTTAATCATCATCGTCACTGCCCCTCTTTCTTGCAACCCACAAATACATTCCACTGTCTCACACCACAACCATCTAATCACCTGACCCTTCCCCCTGACTGCACTGCCAATCACCTGCCACAGTACATCTCAACATAGCAGCAGCCAGACCATCATCAACTTCCACAAACTTTATTCACCACTGACAACAAACAATTGAGCCAACCCCCTTCCTACAACCCACACTGCCATCAACTGTAGTTTCGCCTTTCAGAATTACTGCAATCACCTCGAAGCAACACTCCACCGCATACCACCCACGAACCTCCTTCCACTGCCTTTCAAATTGCCGCAGTTACTCCAACAACAACCAACATCTCAGTCCCTCCACTCCCAAAGTTCTGCCACACACAATCGCCATCGCCAATTCAAACCAAACAAATCACCTCCATGCTGCTGTAACAGCTACAGCCACAATACTACCACAACTATCCTCCTTCAACATCTACTTCATCCACCCTGACATCTGACTTCTTCCTCCACCACTGCTTCATTCGACACAATAATACCCATCACCAACGCACAATTACCCCACTTCCTCTGACAAAGACCCCTAAACTCCACAAGCACCAGCCATCGAATTACGACCGCGACATCACTGCAGTTCCTGGCTTCAATCAATCATCGAACTAAAACCACGAATCGCCTGCCACCATCCACATCCCCATCTCAACAGCAACACCTCCATCCTCTGCCGAAAACGTGAATTCGCCCCTTCGATTTCCATTGTCTCCAATCTGCTGTCGCCACCAAAAAATCAGGACCTTGCATCGCGAGCAGCTGTATGCGATCGAACATCTATCCACAATTCCGAAAATAAATTCTCGAATTTTTTTTTTGAGTTTTGCCTTTTTTGTTTTTTTTGGTTTGAAATTCATTTGGGAGAATTGGGATTACGAGAGCAAGCAAATTTGTAAAAACAGCGGTCTCTCTCTTTTTCATTTTGACTGTGTTAATGGGCCGGGCAGGGTTGTGCTGGGTTGGGATTTCGATTTTATTGTAGAAATAAGTTTTTTTTTTTAGTTTGAGTTTCTTCTTCTTCTTTTTTGGGCTGTTTCGAGATTTATATAACCGAAAAAAAAAATATTTTCTTTGTTTAGGTTTTTGTTTTCCTAAAAAAAAAAAGACAAAAACAACAAGTTGTTTTCTTTTAATATGTTTTGTTTGTTTTAGTTTCTTCTTTGACATAAATTTAAGTAAAACCTTACTTTTAAGTTTCCTTTTCAAAAAAAAAAAAACCAAAAAAAAAATATTGTATACATCTTAGTTTTTAATTTTCAGGTTGCCAAAGCAGGAAATAAAGGAAGAATAGCTTGCTGAAAATTGCTTCCTTAGCTAGCCAAAATAAATTGCTCTGCTTGCTAAAAAATTCTGCTTTCGTTTTTTTGAATTGAATTGTTGGTTGCTTGCATTTGCATTTTAAAAAATAAAAAAAAATTCATTCGTAGTTGCATTGTTAACACACGTTTAGTTTCTGTTCTGCATTTCATCTTAGATTTTGATTAATAATAACGGTTAGACATCAATAACACTTAATTGTATATTGACAATTTGTCTTTTTTTGAACAATTTAATTTCTTGGTGTTTAGGCTACGGCAGAGTAATAACCATTTATAAATATTACGGTGATTCGTAAATATTATAGTGGTTGTTCCTCTGAAGGTACTTAAACCTTCGGCTGCATTGCTACGGTGATTCGTGGTGCACCGATAAATCCTGCCCGTTACCTGGGTAAGAACTATCTTGTTTATCTAAGACAATTTGTGAATATACAATTTTGGGTTTAACTTAGGATAAATCATTTGTAATTAACCCTTGCATTCACTTAGTTGCATTAGTTCATGCATATTAAAAAAAAAACAAAAAAAATTCAAAATCCAAAACTAAAAAAAATTGTTAATATTTCATAACTTAGTTTTTTTTTCTTTTTTTTTGAAAATTTTCAAATCATAATTTGCAAAAATCCAAAAAAAAAATTAAAATCAAAAATCCAAAAAAAATCTTTTCAAAAAAAAAAAATTGAAATCCAAAAACAAAACAAAAATCAATTTTCGATTCTGAAAAATAGATTCTACTTGTAAATATTTTTGTTTATATAAAAAAACCAAAAAAAAAAAATCTTGAAAATGTCCGAGTTTCATTTTTCTTACTCGCTTGAATTTAACTGCGAAAATTAATATGATCCATATGAGTTTACTCCAAATTCGTATGGATATTTTAACAACTTTTGTGTAAATACTTCAAATTTCGAACAACAAAATTTTCAAAATGATGACCAACGTTCGACTCTTGAAAATAGCATTGAAATGATTTCATCTTTACTCAAACTTTCTACACGACAAAATCAAGAGATAAATGATTTATGTAATTCTGATTTGTGTAATAACTCGAGTCGAGAATTTCAAATTTTGAATTCAATTTAAAATTCAAACCATTACGATTATAACCCATGCCAATTTAATTTCGAGCTCCAAAATGAATTCCAAACTCAACATGAAAATGGGAACAACTTTTCAAACGAATTTGGCAATGGGACCCTGTTACGAGTGAAAATTTTTGTTCTCAACAAATCCAAATCGAAAATTCTCCATTTAATAACTATAAATTGGATTTTGTTGAACAAATGAATGAAATTTACGATGATCACACGGATTTGTTGTTTGAAACTTATATAAAACAACGTGAACAACAAAATCAAATCTCAACGTGTGATGAGTCAAGTGATAATCCATCTTTTACCCAAATCGACGATTTTCAAATAACAACTTTTGAATTTGATAATGACGATTTTAATCAAGTTGTTGAAAATACGGTAATTGAGTTGGATTTCAATTCTTTTGAGGGTACGAAACTCGATTTAAATTTCGATCTTCCTTTTTCTGAAAATTTGAATACAACAACTTTGAATTTTGAACTTCATTTATGTAATAAAGTTGTTGATAATCCAACAAAGGAAGACGAATTTAATGAACACGAATTTTTTGGACTTTTGTATGACGAATTGTTAAATTCCGAAGGGGAAGATGAAAATCACCATTTTGATTTTGAAATCAATAATTGCGAAAATGTTTTCAATGATAAGCTTGAATTTCAAATTGGTGAAAATAAACTTGAACTTCAATCAATTGTTTTGTCTACCCTGAAAATCATCGAAAATAAAACAACTCGTACGATTTTTAATAAAACGACATTCGTTTTTCCAAATCGACAATCAACTTCAAATTCTTTTACGATTTGGTTTTTCGTGCTTAAGCCGTGCCACACGCATTTGACGAGACAAATGAATTGGTCTTTGGAAGACCGTTTCATTTACTTTTTTACTATATACTTTCTCATCTCTTGTAAATAATAATCTTTCATGTAAATATTAGATTTTTATTTTATTTTTCTCCTTCCACTTGGGTTGACTGTGGGGGCACAGTCAAAATCAAGTGTGGGGGGAGACTCATTTTCTTTTTTTTGATTTTTCATGATTAAATTTTCATTTTTTCTTTTTTCATCCAAAACTCAAAAAAAAAATCAAAATTTTAAAATACAAAATTTTTTTTAGCATTTTGATTTATTTTTAAAGAAACACTATAGGATAAATATATGGTTTTGCTTTATTAAATTCAAATTTTTGAAAATTTATTTGTCTTAACAAAAATAAAAATGAAGTTTGATTATAAATAACAATGGTTTAACTGGTATATAGGAAGGTTCATATGTGTTAATTATGAAATACATCCTAATTGAAAATCTTTGTTTTAAAAGTGGTGAATTTAAAGTAAAGGATATAACATTTTTTTTTGTCTTCTAAGTTTTATGGTGCTAAGATAATTTTGCAAAACTCCCTCTCAAAATAAAAAAAATAAAAATAAATAAATAATAACATCCAAGTATTCACTCTCATTTAAAAGTCCTCACGGTTATGCAGGGGTGATTACTTGGAATTTTTGATTATGTGCTTTCATACTCATTTAAAAGTCCTCACGGTTATGATGTATGGAACACATGTATGTAAAAAAAAAGACTTAATAAAAACCACCTACGGTCGATAGTGTATGCATGAAAGTGTGTGCACTCGCCATGCTCTGTACTCCCCTCACATAAGCCCGAAAGGCAGTGCATGGGTGGTATATCTGGCCTCAATTTATCTGAGTTAGGTGTGTAATTTTTCTTGCAAATAATGAGAGAGCAAGCAATTGAAATCCTAGCACTATTTTTACTTATTTGATTTGATTTGTTATTGAAAAGAAATGAAAATACCACTTTGATAAACTTTGATAATCAACTAAGGATCCATTTTATAATTACACTTTGTTATCAACCGAAACAACAAGTTAAACTATTGTCAATTTTTTATGATAACTTGATTTTGTTGGAAATTTTTACCAGTAATGACATAAATTTTCAAGAGAATAACCAAAACCTATATTTAACTTATTCGTGTCAATTTAGAAATAAATCCTTCATTTGTAAATATTTTCACAAATTTGCATTCATCTCTTTGTAAATAAATCTTGCATTTTGTAAATATATTCATCCCGCACTTGGATTTTGTGGGTAGTATCCGCTGAAAACCCTCACGAGACAATACTCGTCCTACTGGGGACACCCAGAGGTTTAACGGCTTGTTGCATACGCTCAATGCAATCGTGCTTCCTACGAAAATGGATTTATCTTAGTTTTTCTTTATTCGAGGACGAATAGAAAGATAAGTGTGGGGGTATTTGATGTGCACGTAAATATGTATATTTTTACCACCATATTTATTCTATTTAAATTAAATAAATGATCATATTGGGTATTTTAACTTGTTTTAACCAAAATTCATATTAATTCCAAATTTTCACATATTCATCTTCATATAGGGGCAAAACGGTCATTTAAGTGCATATATTTCTTTGAGAAAAATTAATTGAAAATTTGTATATATTTTTGTAGGAAATTGATCTCAAATAGAAGTGGTTTCATGAAGATATGCATGCACAAAATTAATACAAAGGAATGAAGACGGAAATAATTCAAAGTGAAGAACATGGAGGACCCCACCTACCCACCTACCTTAATGTACAAATTAAAGGATAATGCACATGCTTTTGGACTTAATGGTTTCATGTACACTTAATGGGGGATTAAGACATGTTAATGGTTACTTGGCCTCCACACTTCCTAAGGGGCACTTTGGGTATTCCCCAAAAATATGAATTAAGGTTTCATACATGTATAAATACCCATATGTTTCATGTAACATACTCTCTTCTCTTAGTCTCTCTTAGGCCTCCTTCTCTTTAGTTTAGGTTAGATCAAATAAAAGAAAGATCTCTTTCTCTTTTAATGGCTACTTAGCCAATTGTTATTTCTTGTAATCTTTTTTATTTTATGCAATTTAATACATGCTCTTTCCTTTTCATGTTAATTTACTTTCATGCTGTAGTGTAGGTTTCTCTTATTTCATGCAAGTAGATTAGTTTTGTTTCTTTGCTTTGCTCTCTTTTTCTTTCTTTTTTGCTTTCATGTTGCTTTCTACATTTGTTGATTTGATAACAAATATGAGAGCTTAATCCCTACAATTTAGGGGTAATGAAGCTCTCTAGTATGTAGATGCAACATTTTGATGTTTATACTCTCTTTTTGTGCTTTAATGGAAACATTTGAAGTGGTTTAATGATGTTGTTTAGCTTTGAATTTGATAGTCTATGTTGTTCATAACAAATAGGCTTTGCTTAAACAAACATAACACAAATTGCATCTTCATCTAAATATGACTATGGCAAAGAAGTGAATGTTGAAATTGAAATTTGATAGCCTATATTTCTAAACAATAGTTAATCGACTATGCTTAAAATAGATTTTTATTTCAACTTGTTGTCATATTTCATGAGAGTAAAATGTGTATTAGTGGTTGTGTTATAGTTTGATGGTTTATATTGAGCTAATTAATAGCACAAATATACCATACTTATAATAAGCACATCAACTAATTCACTAATGACAAGAAAAGAGAGATCATAAGTTCATTTTGTTGATTTATGTGATCTAGAGAGTGGAAATTGCCTCTAAATTGTCTTAACACTCTCATATTTTTATCTATTTTCTTTTGTCATTTTTCTTTTTCTTTTTAGTTAATCACTCTTCCAACTTTGGTTAATTTGATTGAGTAGAATTTTAAAATCATCAATTCCCTGCGGATCGACCCGTATTCGCCGCGTGCTACATTCGTACACCGTGCGCTTGCGGTTATTTTTATTTCAAAATTCGTTCGACGGTTTTCTAAGCAGATAGAATTTCCGTCGACGAACATCACCTTAGATTTGAGTCCCGATCATTCGAAAACCATTATCGAATTGTTGAGATTTATGAAAAATAAAATATAAGTTAAGTGAATTAATGAATTGGTTTAATTCCAATATTTTGAATATCTCCAAAGTAATAATTGTGAAATAAAATGACATGTCAATTTAGTATAGCCAAGAGGATCATTAGACTATAACTTGGGAATTTGATTTTGAATTCTTTTAAAAATTGATTTCAAATGTTTTGAAAAAAAAATACTAGTAGTATATATAGGAAGAAAAAAATTTCAAGTAATTTGTCAAAATATTTTTGAAAATAGTAAAATAAAATAAATTTTGTTTTTATGTTTCAAGAAAAGTTTAATACACAAGTATGTATATATATGTATATTTCAAATGTTTGAAATAAAATCCGGAGTTGAATCTTAAGTTTGGTTGAATAATAATCCTAAATATCAGGATAATGTAAATTTGAAAATTGTCTTGGGAAAATGATTGAATAATCCAACCTTTGCTAATAATGATTGTAAATTTTAATAGGAAACTTCAAAAATATCTTGTTAATTAAAATGGCGAAAACCAAAGCACAAAAAGCAGCACGCCGTGAACAAAGAGAAATTGCCCGTAGAGAAGCAGCAGTGGCATGTGCGGAAATAGAAAGGAAAATAAATGAAAGGCAAGCACCTGGTCCCTATGATGATGTTGTCTATCATCAATGTCATAAAAAGGGACATTATGCGGTTACGTGCCGAGAGAAGAGAAAGAAAAGGGATGTGGATGTCCGGTTCGCTCGTCCTGAGATTATGTGTTTTAAATGTCAGGGGAAAGGGCATTTTCTTAGTCATTGCCCTAAAGTGAAAAGGAAAAAGCGCGCACTGGATTTACCCGTCGATAGATTGACAATCTGCTACCATTGTCGCCAGACTGGACATATAGCCAGAAACTGCACCGAAAGACAACATGGAAAGCAAGCTATAGCCCGATCAGCTAGAGCGAAAAGTGTAAGTGTGATAGATAAGGATGGAAGCATCTCATATTTTTGCGGGAACTGCAGGAATTGGGGACATGTAGATTTTGAATGTGTAAATCCTCCTTCAATACAACTCGAAATAGTGTAAACCGAGGAGGAAAGTTGTCAAAGATGCGTACTACCAGACAGGAATTCGATAGTCCTCAATAATTCTGAATCTTAAACCAATCAATATATTTGTAATACTATCTTTTGTAATCCAAAATCTTCTATGTAAGTATTTTAAAAGTATTAAGCTATGGATAGTTGTACGGAATGAAGTATTTTAATAAAATAGCGTCTTGGGAAGGAAATTTATTTGTTGACTTAACTGTATGAATCTAACTAGTTTTGATGTAAAGCTTATATTTCAAGTGTAAACTAATGCCTAAAATAGTTGATGTGGAGATATGAATTTAATGAAACCAAGTCGATGAATGGCTTACTAAAGAATTATTTGATTAATTTAGAAATAGAAAGCAAATGCAAAAAATTCAAATGGAATTTAGATTTAAAATTTGAAGTTGTCAACATGATAATCCATAATAGGTTTAATAGATTCAGTAATGAATTTGAATTTGAGCATCAAAGAATTAAGTAAGTGAAAAAAAACTTAATATTGAAAAGTTTGAAATCGGTTTAAAACCAATATTGTGAAAAGTATGCGGGAATTCAAACTATGAAATAAGTCCAAATGTTGAATTTGGTAAACGATGTATATTCACGATTTTGGACAGTGAATATATTATTGAATAAACGGGTATGATTTGGAGAAGTGAAATTTAAAAGAATGAAGTTAATTGTTTTAAAAGATGTTTTAAAAATGTATTAACTATCGAATACATAGATTTCAACATTCATTGTTGAAATAGATGTTTTCGAGAAATAAGGAAATGGTGGACTATAACACTGTTGTTATAGTAAATGGTTTCTGAAAGAAAATGTTTTATATAGTATTGGGATTTATATATCTATCTTGAATTCGAATCCCTATACTAGTGATTTTGAGTTGTCGTAACAATGTTTTATGCAACATTCGTTTTGACTCAAATAAATGTGTTTAAAAGAACGCTTTCCTTAAAGAATGGAATATATACTTGATTATGATTTATGTATATTGAATATTTTTCAAGTATTGAAAATAAAACGGATTTATGAATTACTTATTATTTAATAAGTATGGAAATGTTTTCCAATATGAAATGGAAAGTTTGAAATTCTATCTTTTAAAGATAAATTGAAAAGTGAATATTTGAAATTTGTTTCAAATGTTTAAGTGTGGAAAATTTTATATCTTGTAAAGATATTGATGGAAAATTTGAACAAATAGTTCAACTTGAATTTTTTTCAAAAAAAGATCGAATCTGGAGTTAAATTGAGTTTAACTTCGACACCAAAAACAATATAAGTTGAGCTTTGAATTTCGGATAGTCGATTGGGATTGTATGTCTAACATTGTGAATTGATGACATAGCAATTGATCTCTATTAAATATATATCTGTTTGGTGGGCGGAGAATTTATTCTTTTAGCTATATACACCCTTCTCTGAGACGTACAAGCTTAGAGGTTATATATCGGTACACATCAATTATGTGTTGAGAATTGACGATGTAACGTGAAATCCAAATCGAAGGTGAAGTCGATAATGAATTGGATTATGAATGTGAATTGGGTTTGAGATAACCTTAAATTTTCAAAATCGATTTAGAGGAAAATTTTAAATCGGTAACGAGATGGAAAATTTAGAGATCCACTATTTATTATGGGTATAGGATATTATGGTTTTCGGAACTTACATATGTGAATGTAATAATTCGAAAACCATCAGTTTGGAAAGTCATTATTATGAAAATCCTATGTAAGTTTACATAGGTATGATATGTACGAAATGTGAAATGATGTACTATATGTATATGACATTATGTTTTCTAAACTGAGGATATGGACAAGTACCTTCCATTTAAAATTTGTGAAGGTGTTGGAACTCGGTGTGAGTGTCTATTTAAAATTCGTAGCTACGTAGAATTTCCATAAGTTGGAATGTCCATTTGGATTAGAATCCCTCATGATGGATCATCGTGATGGGATCATCTGAATTGATGATGATGTATGCTAGAGTAATTCGTGGGGCGTGATGCCTACAGTTACAAGCGATTGCACTGGGATAGTGGCACAACCACCGCGTAAACTGCGATCTAGAGGCCAAAGCGTAATTTGAGGGGCGAGATGCCGACGGTCACAAGCGATTCTACTGGGATAGTAGCGTAACCGCCGTGTGGACCACGATCTATGGCAACAACCATGGCGAAATTCAAGAGATGTGAAATCTACAGATTACATGCGTTTCTAGTGGGATAGTAGCGTAACCGCCGGGTAAAACTGTGATCCATGGGGGAACGTGCTTTCCATATCCATTTTTAAAAGAATTTTTAAAGTTATTTTCACTGGAAGTTGAAGCAAGTATATTTAGTACTTGGAGATTTTTAGTCCTGCGCCTGGCCAGCATATGCCTAATGTTTGTGAGGACGACGATGGACTTGTTAAACTTCGAGTTAGCAAGTATTTTCAAAACTTTAGATAGCAAATCAATAGTCTGAAATTAAAATTACATAATTCTAACCTAATTGAATTAAAGAAGAATATCTTTAAAATATCTTGAAAGTCCATAGCTTTAAAAAAAATATGAAACGCAAATCACTAGCATGAAGAATTTCAAGTTTAAATTTGAGTTTTGTAAGTCAAAAAATTTTGGTAAAAGACTTTTGCGCCTTGATTGTAGAAAATAATGAACAAAGCTAGGGAGATAAAATAAATGGAATGAATCCTATATTTATTTATTTTAATAAGATTCGAACTTGGTAAAAATTGTGTAGGGTATAAATATCGGTGAGATTTTAACAATCGTTTTTCCTAACTTGTAATTTCGGGACGAAATTCTTTTAAGGGGGAAGATTGTAACAACCCAGAATTTTGAATGATTTAAATTGAAAATATTTAATTAATTTTAAATATTTGAATGATGGTTTAGTTTGAATTCCCAATATAACTATGAAATTGGCGATTAAGTTTTAGAATTTAATCTATTGAAGTTGAATAAAAATTTGATCTTCAATTTTAAGCTGATTAAAAATGTTTTAAAAGCTTAGAAAATTCACATTGATAGTACCGAAGATAATAGAAGCTTTGGAATTGAATTTTAAAGTGATTCGTACAGTTTTGAAATTTTATCGTTTAAATTGAATTTAAAAATAGCCTTCCGAGGCACAATCTCCGAATTTGACGAAACTAGTTCCATTGGGTCCGTAATGTTGAATTATTATCGGATTTCAAATTTCGTATTTATTTGAGTTGTTTTGTGAGCATACGATATCTTTTCACCAGCAACCCAATTATCACGCCTAAAATCATGAGATAAATTGTGCAGACATGGCCTCAAATCAAAACACTGTAAAAGGTAAGGCAAGCACGATCTTTTCTTCGTGTCCTTTTCCCCTTCCTCATAAAATACCCGATACCCCTTCCTTCACCACTTCAAAATCGAATGAAAGAAGAAAAAAATGGCTGTCGTTCCTTAATTCTCATCTTCCTCTTGCGCTCTGAAACTTAGGGCTTTTCAAATCGAAGGCGACTTCATTCTTTGATCCAAATTAGGGCTCGTGACAATCAAAGGCGCCGTCTTGCTCGTTCGATTCTTGAGTGCCACGGCTGCTTCAATGTCGAAGGCGAGTGAACTTTTTCACTCACATCTCCTTCAACTCGCACTTCGACAGATTAATTTCATTCGATTATGTTTTGAAGTTGATGATTACTTTGGCCACTTGATTTCGTTTTGATGCTGGTGATTGATCTTTGACCCCGTTTGCTTATTTTGTTTTGTGGCCTTCGTTTTCGACTTGGTTTCATGATGTTGTTTTGTTTGACTTTGGCCATACAGTTCACTGTCACGGGCAACAGTTGTTCGTTTTCACCTGACACTCCCGGTGTAGATTCGCGACTGGGTTACTGTTCTTGGTCATCATGGCCTCGAATTGATTTTTTTTTCGTTATTGGTTTCGTTTGTGATTTTTGGTATTACCATCTTTAACATCACTAATCTTTGGCATTGCTTTGATTTTGTGAAACCTGCTACTTTATTACTTTAAAAATGCAATTTTATCACTCTGGCCATTTTTGCTCATCCCTGATAGCATTTTCCACCTTGTTCTGGTGCACTTTTATGCATTACATCTGGACTTGTTCGTCTAGACTTTGAGGCTACACTTTTGTTCAGTGATTATATAGGTTCGTTGATATAAATTATGTTGTATTGCACTTTATCACCATAGTTGCAAGTAAATTATGTTCATACCTGTAGCATGGTCGTTACAGCTTTGTGCCACTTTTGTTGAAGTTGAGTGTGATCTCCTTCTTCTTCCATCTTCGGTTATTCGAGTGCACTCGAATCAACGAATTTGAAGCTGATTCACGGAATCTCATGCGTGAGGTCAACATCAAAGAATCGTAGATCTTCTAACGTTGAATCGTGCGCGATCAACGTGTTGAAGATAGCTAGAATCCGGTAACTCGAGAGATCAACGGATTTGGGCATTTATCTATTTTTCCTTGACACAAATCATTTCGTGAGGAAGAAATTGCATCAATTTGTATCAAACATTACTAGCACCTCAAAGTTTGTTAATCCGTTGCGTCAGTTTGGTATCAGAGGTTGAAGAGCTTGAAGAGCTAAGTTGAAGCTAATTGAGATCAAAGCCGAGTTAAATCGAAGCCGAGCTAAGTTTGGCCAAGCCGAGCTAAGTCCTAGTGCAAGCCGAGTTAAGTCGAACTATATCAAAGTTAGATCGGAAAAGAGATTGTTTGAAGATCATGCCTCTGAGACGTGCTAATTGATTTCAAAATGTTGAAGATGTATATAGAAGACAAGAAGCTGAGCAGATGGAGCAGCGTATCAATCAAAAGTTCGATGAAGGTATTGGAAAGTTAGAGAAGTTGATGAGAGACATGAATCAAAGTCAAAGGAGAACTTCACCAGTTTCGCACCATAGTGGAAACAGAGTTTCACCTTCAGTTTTGAGAGAAAGAGACGTGCGTGGTAGTAGAAATTTTGATGGCCAGAATTGACATCGACATAGGTCTGATTTGGAGGAATCCAGTGATGGTGATAGTAGCTTTTGTCAAAACCATGGCCAAGGACAAAGTCTAAATATAGATATCGAAGATGATCGTCGATGGGAGTCGGGGATGAAAATAGAGATTCCAGAATTCAAAGGGGGAATGATAGCAGAAGAATTGCTGGATTGGTTATCAAATGTTGAAGAAATTTTTGACTTCAAGGAAGTACCCGAGCATCGTAGAGTTAAGTTGGTTGCTACACGATTGAGGGGTAGAGATATGGCATGGTGGCAACACACTAAACTTACACGGGAAAGAATGGGAAAGTCGAAGATTGTTTCATGGGAAAAGATGAAAAAGTTGATGAAGGCTACTTTCTTGCCTTATAATTATCAGACTCTTATGTATCAGCGCTTACAGAATTTGAGATAAGGGACAAAGTCGGTAAATTATTATGCAGATTAGATTTATCAATTGATTGCTAGAAACGATATCATGGAAATGGAGGAACAGTTGACATCTAGATTTGTTGGAGGATTGAGAATGCAAATTCAGGATATGGTAAATATGTTTCACCCAAGATCCGTTGCTGAAGCACACCAGCAGGCTCTAGCTTGGGAGAAGCAAGGTAGAAGAGGAGGTGGTGCGCTTACAAGTTCGATCAATCAGGTGAAAGGGGCTAGTACCAATACTAATGTTTCCAAAGCTGTTAGTAAACCGGTTGCCAATAAAGTTGCTAAGACCAAGGTCAACAACAATTTCAAGTGTTATAATTGTCAGGAGTTTGGTCATAAGAGCAATGAATGCCCGAAGCCTAAGAAGCAAGCGAAGGTTGCTGAACTTGAGGATGAGGATGCAGAAATAGAATGTTCCAATTCACCACAAGTTGAGGAGGAAGAAGAATAACTAACTGGAGACGAGGGATATTCTTTAATGACGAGGAGATCTTGCTTGACGCCAAAGCAGGAAGAGGAGACTAGCTGGTTGAGGAGTAATATTTTTCAGTCGATGTGCACTATTTTGGGAAAGGTTTGTAAGTTTGTTATCGATGCATAAAGTTGTGATAACATCATCTCTATAGAAGCTGTAAAGAACTTAGCATTAAAGACAGAGAAGCATCCCAAACCCTACAAATTGGCTTAGTTGAGGAAAGGTGGGGAAGTGAAGGTTAGTCAAAGAGCTTGTGCAACTTTTTCCATCGGAAAGAAGTATAAGGATGAAATTTGGTGTGACGTGGAAGATATGGATGTATATCATTTGTTGTTGTGAAGACCGTGGCAATTTGATAGAGCCATGCAGCACGATGGTAGGACTAACTGCTATAGTTTCATGTTCAATGGCACTAGAATCACTTTAGTACCTAAAAAGCAACAACAAAGTGAAAGCAAGTTGGAGGAAACCGAGGAACTAAAGACTCTGTTATCTTTGAAGCGGTTTGTCAAAGAAGTAGAGGATGGGCCTGAAGTATTTCTTTTGATTGGACGTGAAAGTAGTGAAACGGTTGAAATTCCTGAGGAAGTTAAGCAGTGTTGAAGGAATTTGAAGATGTATTTCCTGAAGAATTACCAAAAGAATTACCAAAGTTGAGAGACATACAACATCAGATTGATCTTGTTCCGGGAGCTGTGTTACCACATAGACCACATTATAGAATGAGTCCAAAGGAGCACGAAGAGTTGAGAAGGCGGGTGGAGGAGTTACTTGAACAAGGGCACGTACAAGAAAGTTTAAGTCCTTGTGCAGTACCAGCCTTGTTAGTGCCAAAGAAGGATGGAACGTAGAGAATGTGTACAGATAGTCGAGCACTAAACAAGATCACAGTGAGGTATAGATTTTCAATGCCAAGATTGGGCGACTTGTTAGATCAGTTGAGTGGAGCTGCTATCTTTTCAAAGATTGATCTGAAGAGTGGGTATCATCAGATTCGAATTCGACCAGGGGATGAATGGAAGACAGCCTTCAGGACACGGGAGGGGTTGTATGAATGGCTGGTCATGCCATTTGGTCTTTCGAATGCACCTAGTACTTTTATGTGAGTGATGAATCAGATCTTTCGACCATTTATTGGAAAGTTCATGGTAGTATAGTTTGATGATATATTGATATACAGTGGAAGCACATAAGAACATCTACAATACCTATTGGAAGTTTTGATGAAACTTCGTCAGGAGAAATTTTACGTGGCAACAAAGAAGTGCATATTCATGACACACAGTATTTTGTTCTTGGAACACGTGTTGTCCAAGGAAGGTATTCATGTGGATCAACGTAAAGTTGAAGCAATCAAGGATTGGCCACAACCAGGACTATAACTGAAGTGAGAAGTTTCCATGGTTTAGCATCATTCTACTGAAGGTTTATTCCACATTTCAGGAGCGTGATGGCACTAGTGACAGATTGTATGAAAGGAAAGCAGTTTGTGTGGATTGAAAAGGCTGATTCTGCTTTCCAACAGATCAAGACACTTTTGACTGCAACATCGATTCTAAGATACCCGAACTTTCGTTACTCTTTGAGCTGAATACTGATGCGTCTAAAGTTGGAAATGGCGAAGTGTTAAGTCGAAAGGGTCGTTCAATTGCTTATTTTAGCGAGAACCTTTCTGGAGCCAAGACAAGATACAGTACCTATGACTTGGAGTTCTATGCTATTATCCAAGCCATAAAGCATTGGAGACACTACTTGTTTTATAAAGAGTTTGTGTTGTATATTGACCATGAAGCATTGAAATATTTGCAGGGACAGTATAAGTTTGCAGCCAGACATCCTTCATGGATCGCATACTTGAAACAGTTCACATTTGTTGTAAAGCATAAGTCGGGAGTTACAAACCGTGTGGTAGACGCATTGAGTAGAAGAAATCATTTATTGACTACGATGAAAGTTGAAGTGACGGGGTTTGATGTATTTCCAGAGTTGTTTGTTGCGGATCCTTACTTTGCTAAGATTGTAGATGAAGTTGAGAAAGGGAAGACATATGAGTATGTGTTGGTAGATGGTTTTCTATTCAAAGGAAATCGGTTGTGTATACTAGAGTGCAGTTTGCGAATGTAGATTGTGAAGGTATTGCATGAAGAAGGTCATGTGGGAAGAGATCGCACCTTGCATTTGATTTCTCAATCATATTTTTGGCCTTCCATAAGGAAAGAAGTTGAAAGATTTATGCAGAGATCTCACATATGTCAAGTTTCATAAGGGACAGCTACGAATGCCGGATTGTATATGCCATTTCCCATGCCTACTAGACCATGGAAATAATTTGTCAAGTTTCCAAAGGTAAATAATTTTTATTATCTAATGGATTTGAAAAGTAATTAAGAATGATTTGTATTGATTAAATTAACAGTTATAAGTATAAAAGGTATTAATTAAAGTTTAAGTAATGAATTAAGAAAATTAATTTGTAATTAGGGTTTATGGATTTGGTTTTAATTAATTTATCATAGTTAAGAACTAATTAAGTTAGCATTATAATTAATTAAGAATAATTAATTGAGGATTATTAATTAAAGGTCAATTAATGATTGATTAAAGAATAACTTATTAGATGTTTTGTAATTAATTAATTATTAATTTACCACAACTAGTAAATTCATTCATATGAAATTTATCTGATTTAAATCAATCAGATAATTAAATTAACCCTACCTATGGATGCTTGGATTATATTGGATGTTAAACTGTTTGATATCACCGATATATGATGCTTTATGATTATCCTGATTTGTGTTGTGATCTGTGGTGTAATTTATTATCTGTGATATAGTTTATTATCTGTGATATATATATCTGTGATCTGTTAATGAAGATAAGCGTTATAGTTTATATCGCTTATCAGATATATTGTTGTATTTGATCTGTCATGATTGAACGATGTTACACTATTGTGTTAAACCCCTGGACCACACCCTACACACACGAATATGGATTTCACGAGGAAATTGGTTAAGTCATAGATTTTTGAAAATAGTTTTAAAATTTGAAATTTAAATTCAAATGGGTCAAAAAGGGATTGGGTTTAAAGTGAAAAGCTTTTGAAAAGCTGTTTTAAAAATGTGAGTTACTTTGAATAACTTAATAAAGATTTGGAATTTGAATAATTTGATTTAAACTGGAATTCAATATCTGAAATTGGATCCTCTATTGGTATTTATGATCTAAAAGAATTATACAAGTTTATATGGATTTTGAAACATTTTTAAACTACTGCTTTTGAGAATTTGAACTAACCCGAAGATTTTAACTTGCATAAAAGAGATTGGATATTTCCGAAACGAAAACTATTTGTTTCAAATAAAAATAGCTTTCATTTAAAGAAAGGATTTCCAAATTGTGTTAAAAGGTTTCATGTTTGAAATAGAATTAAAATGTTTTGAAAGTTATGAAATGAGTGATGTAGTGGTGGATGATGCGAGCAGCTGTTATGCTTTAAGTCGCCCACGAGTTATGCATTTCCTTAAGTTGCCTGCGACCTATGCTTTGAGTTTCACTAGCGAGTTACACGACCTAACAACCTATATCGCATTTGATTCCTTAAGTCGCGAAGACTATGTAGCGATATCCCTTAAGTCGCGAGCATCTCCAGTCGGTCGCTCCACCAGTTTAAGTCGCGAGCATCTCCTGGGTCGCGAACGACCTTCTTAAATCGCTCCAGATTTCCAAAGTCGTTTTCCTTAGCCGAAGCTTTCCAAGGTCGATGCTTGCCTAGGTCGTTGCCGTGTTGTTTAGGTCGTTACTTGCTTAGGTCGCATGGTTTGATAAGTCATTTGTATTTTATTTCTTAAGTCGTTTTATTGTACTTTGTTGTTAAGTCGCGTTATGTAGTTTGTTGTTAGGTCAGCTATTGTTAAGTCGTATGTTGTTATGGTGTTAGGTCGCGTAGTGTTCTTAGGTCGTAGGTCGTTTGTGCTGTTGCTAAGCCGTAGGTATGTGTTGTAAAATCTCTATAAATCGGGTGTGTTGCCAGTTGTAAAGTTAGTTGATTTTGAATAAAAATTTTGTTTGTGTGCTTTGTGCCACTTTTTTTGAAGTTGAGTGTGATCTCCTTCTTCTTCCATCTTCGGTTATTCGAGTGCACTCGAATCAACGAATTTGAAGGCGATTCACGGAATCTCGTGCGTGAGGTCAACGTCGAAGAATCGTAGATCTTCTAACGCGGTATCGTGCGCGATCAACGTGTTGAAGATAGCTAGAATCCAGTATCTCGAGAGATCAATGGATTTGGGCATTTATCTTGTTTTATTTGACATGAATCATTTCGTGAGGAAGAAATTGCATCAATTTGCATCAAACATTACTAACACGTCAAAGTTTGTTAATCCGCTGCGTCAATGAGTCTTTGATTCAAAAGACCAAATGAGTTAATCCAATTGAAATGGAATTGTTTTGAAAGGCTATGAAGGAATCTTTGGAAACGAATTTTGAAAGCTATAAGTTAAATCTTGATATAATGATTTAACGAGTTAATCCAATTGAAATTGGAATTATTTTGAAAGGCTATGAATGAATCTTTGAAAACGAATTTTGAAAGCTATAAGTTAAATCTTGATTTAAAGATTTAACGAGTTAATCTAATTAAAATGGAAATTGTTTTGAAATCCGTAAATAGATCTTTGTGAATGGAATGAACTTTGTGAATTGAATCTTTTTGTTTAAAAGATTAAAAGTGTGAAAATTATTTAAACCATTGAAGGGTTTTGAAATGAATCTTTTTATTTAAAAGATTGGAAATGGTAATTTGTTTTAACCATTCAAATGAAAAGTTTTGGGCTTTAAGCTGTGATTTGACTGAGACCCCAGTATCCATATGATTTTAAATATTTCGCTCGTTATTCGGTTTAGCTGGGGGAGGAACTTTGTTTCATATAACCCATTCTGAATAGTGATACGACGTATATGGATAGCATTGAAGACCGTTGGTGAAGACCGGGTATTTGCGAGAGCGATAGGATGACCTATTGATTGTCTCTGCACCGAGTCGCGCTGGTATAGAGATTCCTTAAGTGATGGGAAGTCCGATCGGAATTATGAATACCCGGATTGCAAGGACTTCTTCGAAAGTGCCTTCAGTTCTGTTCGAACCCAGAACAGACTTGTATAGATTGTATGTCTGAAATTACATTTGAGATATAAAGCCGATTTCTTTTAAATACATATCTGTTGGTGGCGAGGAATTTATTCTCTTTGCTTAACACCCTTCTCTAAGACATATGATGTAACAACCCGTAAATTTAATCGGTTTTAGTAACGTATTTAATTTAAATTTTGTGGAATTTTTAAACGATAAAATTTTGAATATAAATTTGTTATTTGGAATGCGTCTAGTTAAACATAGCAACTTGTAAATTTTCGTCCGAAAATATGAAAGTTCATTTCGCGCATAAATTTACTTCAATTTAATCAGTTAAAAAGCGATGAAAATAAAATGTTTTCGGAACCTAATATTTTTACATAGTAAAATTATAAACCATCTTCTGAGCAAACGACATTTTTCGTTTTTCCAAATTCGGACTTCTTTAGCTCCATCGATCTTATTTTTCTACGTTTTTGTTGCATTTTCTACTAGTATAAAAATTCGAATTTTAAAAATTCAATCATAACCACTGATATCTGTATACCGGTTTGATCGTCTCATCGTGCTGAGCGCAGCGGTTTATTCATTCCTGTTTCTCGAACACTGATGTGCTGTGAAATCAGTATAACGATCTCCATATCGGTACCGTTTAAACCTTTAAACTTCACGTGACCATTCAAATTTCTACCACACAAAATCAATAGCTTTTTGCCTTTCCAGTTCCCAAGATTCAAGCTGTAATTTATCTATTCCCTATGTCATATATGCGTTGGTTCTCTTATCTTCATTGGTTCGTTCATATTGTGTTTCTGGTTCATTTTGCATGAACCTGCTTGTTTTGCTTGCCTTCCCTCCCATCGAAACCCATTACCCTCCCTCTCTTTCTTCCATAGCCGCAAGTCCTTCCTTTCTCATGCCGCCCACCCTATCACATTATCTCCACTGAGCATCCACTTCCACCCTCTCTTCCCCACGTGAACTGCCGTAGACCCCACCGCCTCAATAGCCAAGTCATGCGACTTCGCCCAGCCCCGCCGAACGCACACCACTAGAAGCATCTCTCCCAAGCGGAACAACCACCGTGGTCACCCGCCACCTTCAGCCGAGAGTTCACACTCCACCTTAACACCTCGGCCCATGGCTGAAACCTCAACCACCTCACATGCTACCAACTCCTTTGCTCCTCCTTTATACCCAACTACTATGCAAGCATGCATCACTCCCTCGCCTGCCTCCGACTAAACCCTGTGTGCTGCCTCCCTTCGCTCTCTCCTGATCACGTCGAACCTCGCCGCTCCTCTTCACTCGCCGGCGCACCATCTTCATCCCGTCCCTCCAGCCTTCGCGCACCTCTTCGCCGCCCTGCCACCATTCCAAACTACCACCACCATCTTCGCCGTCGACTAGCAGCCGCGTCCACCTACCGATTTGCTTATTCCTACACCCTCCGCTGCATCGTCCTACAGCCCGAGCTTGTCACCTTCGTTGCAAGTCCTGTCTTGGGTGAGAAGCTTCTATTGTTTGCATAAATATTGATCACCTGTTAGTATTTTACTTATATGGATATTTGAAATAAAATATGTTCAGTTAGGTACTTTGAAAGTGTGTACATATGAGTATGTTAAGTTGTTTGCAAAGTATATGTTATGTTTGTTATATTCGTAAGTATTTTATATTAGTTAACCGTATATAAGGAAAGTATTTTACACGTGATTTCATATAAATTTTATCTTTATAAATATTTATCGTATTGACCGTATAATTATATATTGTAGATGAGAATTAGTTTATATAAATCATATTATCTGTGTCCATAGGTTAGTTTATAAACATCAAAATAAAGAAAAATTGATACTGATTTTATAATGAATATAATTGTTAAATATAACATGTACATAAGATATATTCTGTAGTTTTTTCAGTTGCATGCTTGATAGTAAAGGTATATTTTATAAGTGCATGCATATTTTCTTTAGCCCAGTTTTTCCAAGCCTGCAGATATTTGATTACATGTATATATAAGTTTGTTAAGATATAATTATATATTTTTAACAGTGAGTCTGCATAATTGTCCGTATAAAATTTTAGTTATATACAAAGTCGACAACTATTTATACCCGAGTCTCCAAGGCTACTTTCACATATTTTGAGGTGCCTATATATTAATAAGGAAGAAAGCTTATATAAGAACATTAGGTGTATATAAAGCTATTAGCATATATATATATATATATATATATGTGTGTGTGTGTGTGTGTGTGTGTGTGTGTGTGTGTGTATGTACATTATTTATCATGCGCATGCATAGGCTTACATATGTTGTATATTTCAATATGTCTACGTATATTTGTCTATTTTTCATGTCTGATATGTATTTGTGATGTAATAACTTGAGAAAAACACATTATTCTATATATAAATTAAAAGTTGATTTTGAAATATATATATATATATATATATATTTAATTTAGAATGTGGTTAGAATATGATTATACATATATACAGTTATATATATGTGTTCGCTTACAATTATCTTCATCGAACCCGTTTTGATTTGTTCCATCAAATTCTTATTATCAGCTTTGATCTTTGGAATCGTGCCAATCTAGATTTGCTTTAAAAATTCGTGCCTGGATTCATAGCTCATTTGATCGTCAAAACATCTCTAGCCTCGAAAGTTGAGCAATCACTCACGATTAATGTTCTTTTATTTATTAAATTTGATTTCAATTGAAACGACAATTAAAATATGCAGCAGTTAGTTATTTACACTGTTTTATATACGCCATTACCTGTATCAATTCACCTGTGACATCTGACACCAAAATCTGTTATTTATGAAATGATAATCTAGTTTGGTTGATAATTGATTGTTTGTTGTTTGACATTGGACGTTAAATTTTTAGTGTAGTAAGTGACAAATGATTTGAAATTGAAATTGATGTAGGATAGTTAGATTTATACATGCTAAATTTGATTAAATGACATATGCATAATATGACCCTTTAAATGTTGATTTAGTTGACATATAGAAATTTGGTTAAGTACACCTTGAACCGTTGAATGTTGTTGTTTAAATTGATGTTGTATGAAATTGAATAATAGATATCCAGTGAAGAACCGTATAAATATTGGTGTAATAATCTTTAATCTGCATGAAATGATAGCGTAGATTCTAGAAATATTATATTAATTTGCACAAACAACAATGTGAATTAATACGATTATTTTGGGATTATTTGAATTTATTATTGGATTGATATTGATTGTTGTTATTGGCTGTTTATTTACTTTGACACCATCCCAGTTATCACACTGCATGTTCCCTTTGCTATGCTTTGGTTTTTGACTTGATATAGAATTGGGTTGAAATGATAAATACCCAAATGAAACTTTGACTTATGATAGAGAATTAAATAAAATCCGATTGGTCAGAAATTTTATAAAAAATAAATAAATATTTTATTGGAATAATAATAAGGTTTTGAAATGAAGTTGGAATTGAAAATTTTTAATGAAGGAAAATGTTAATATTTAATAATCTGAAACAAATTATTAACAATGTAATAGATAAAAGAACTTTATTTAATTTAAGAAATGATTGAATTAAGTTTAGAATTATTTAATAATTAAGTTTTGAAATTATTTAATAACTAAGTTTGGAATTACTTAATAATTAAGTTTTGAAATTATTTAACAATTAAGTTTGGAATTATTTAATAATAAAGATTGGAACTATTAAATAATTAGGTTTGGGAATTTATGTAATAATTAAGTTGAAATTATTAATTAAGTTTTGAAATTATTTAATAATTAAATAAAATTGAATTATTTGAATTCTTTGATAAGAAAAATTGAACTTTTGAATAAGTGAATTTGAACTACGTTAATAAATGAAATTGAGTTTCTTTATTTATTAAGTTTTGGAAAATTATTTAACTAAGTTAATAAGTGAAATTGAACTTCATGAATAAGTGAAATTGAGTTCATTTATTTATTTGAGTTTGAAATTTGTAACATATTAAGTAATTACTTGAAATTGAATTTCTTTAATAAGAAATAAATGTGATTTATTGAAATTAATGTAAGACTTGAAATTTAAAGAAATCGATTTGACGAATTTAATTTAATTAAATTTCAAGTTTTGATATAATGAAGTTGAACTTAAGTAATTGATTAGATGAATTTTAAATTTAACAGAAATCATTTTGAATGATAAATTTACTTAATGATTATTAAATGAAATCGATTAATGAGTTTAAATTGGGTTGAATGTTAAATTAAATTAATTTAAATGATTTCGGAATGAAATTTATATACGAAATTGAATCAATATTTGAATTGTTTAAATAAAAGTTGAAATCTAATTAGAATATTTTGAAATGGTAATTTGGAAGTTTTGAAACATAAATTTTGGAAATTGATTTAGAAAGGCAAATGAAATGTTGGTTTATGAATTAAAATTGAAATTGAATTTGATTTGGATTGATATATATATTAAACAACCAATCAGTGTAATAATTACGAAAGTTATTATAGAATCCATAATCGGTTATGGACATACTCTCTGTCTAAACCGAAAACCACTTTAATAACTATACGCGGAGTGTGAACCAGAATGAAGTGGTTGGAATGATGTACGTGATGACTGAAGAAAGAGAAGGATAATGGATAAACTTGACACTTGTGTCAAATTGGAAATGACTAAAATATGAGCCGTGCCGAGCCAAGTGGGGTTAGCCACCTCGAGCGAACACACTTCTTCGTCAACTACTCATTACTTATTATTGATTGGTGCGCCCTCGTACTTTTGGGAGTGTTGTTTCGCGGCGTTGCGATCGTTGCGGCGGTGCTTTCTCACCAGTCCAGATCGGTCAAACGGTAGTTTCACTACCTTGGGTATTGCCTCATGTGCCTTGTCATACTTGTATCCCTATATAGGCGATCACTACGAATTTGTTTTGTGTTATACCTATGGAGTACTCCCTGATATCCCACTAGTTTACGGTGGAGTTTTGCAGTGCTGTATAGACTATGACATGTATATAAAATGTGTTAAGGGGGATAATGGTAACGCATTATGTAACGACCCGTATTTTTAGCTATTTTAATTAGAAAATTTAAGGTGATTATTGAAGGAAAATGATTATTAATGTAATTTGTTGAATAATTTAATATTTGAAATTATTTGAATAATTGGATAACGGGTTTAATATGATTAAAAATGATTTGTAAAATTCTATTTTATCATATTAAAGTTAGAATGATGTTGTAGAATTTTTAAAATCGAATTAAAAGTAAATTTGTGAAAATTGAATATTTTAATATTTAATTGACGAGTTAAAATAGCCATTTTTCAAACAGTCTTGGATTTCGACGAAACTTGTTTCATCGGATCCGTAATAGTAAATTATAGTAGGATTTCAATTTTCGTAGCAATTGGACTTGTCGTTTGGCCGTGCGAGCTTGAAACGCGTAGAAATTTAATTTCGAATTTAATTAAAATAATCGACTTCGAAAAGCTATCTTCCAGATATGATCGAATTAGGCCTTGAAACTAGTTCCATTGCGTCCAGAATGGGGGTAAAACCTTATAAACGCCTGGCGGCACGTCTCAATTGGAGTTCAGATGATTTTGGACCTACCTATATAAATACGCACGCAAACCGAGACCGTTTAATTATTATTTTAATCCAGAAACCCTAGTTCTAAATCATGACCGCCACCTATTCCATGGCCAGAAATTGCCGATCTTCTTTCCTTAACATCTCTCAATCCGTTCGACGAAATCGAAAAATTCCAAAAGCAAAAGTGTAAATTTCGACGAGCTCTTCAAATCCATACGGTTGATATATGCTAATTTTTCATGGATTCGTCCAGATCTGACTTGGAAGTGTGTACGTATTTTCTTGGATTGCGTGCAAACGACGGCGAATGATGGGATGAAACTTGGCGCGTAGGTGGCTCTGGTGAAGGGCTTCGTGGTGGCGCTAGCTGATCGTTCTGGAAGTCAACGAGGTGGTCGTGAAAATTGCTTGAAGATCGGCGGCTAATGGGTTTGCATACGTGAATTTCACGTTGGGGAAGAAGCACCGGAATCACGGAGATGAGAGCTGCGCTGCAGTGCAGATCCGAAAGTGTTTGGAGCTCATTAAAATTTTATGTTAAATCGAACGTCGTTCGATTTGATTTAAAATCGTAAAATCAAGGTGAGTGTTTTATAACGCTCACAACATACTGAATATCTTTATGCTAGTTAAATTTGACATTATGCATAGTTATGATTTTTATTTGTTGTTGTTTGATAAAATTTAATTATCATATTGATTGTCATTTGAATTCACCGTTAAAAAAATTAAATTGGCAGTTAAATTTAAATTAAAATTGAATTGCGATTAAATTACCTGACATTGATAAATATGAAATTGCCGTGAATTGTATTGCCTATTGGATGATGTATTTCGATGGATGTTATTGGTTGATATTTAAATGTTTGGATGTTTATTTGTTTATATATATCCTGCTATGCATACATATGACACTGTGATTGATTTAAATGATATATTCATCCCTGACATTTAATTGTAATAACTAATCACTTGGCCATAGGTTAGAAAATTATATATGGACACCGAGTTGGATAAATTAAATGATTTTAAAAGTTGTTTTGAAATTATTTAAATGAATTGATTTTAAGAATAAAATCCAATTTATGGAAATTGAATTATTTTGAATTGGAGCTCGAAATGTTAGAATTTAAACTTGGTAAATGAAATTATTAAATAAAATCGAAGTTTAGATTTAAATTGAAAATTGAAATACGGTGTAAATTTTTGAAAGTTGATTTGTTTTAAAAGATTGGACTTTTAATCGAACTCTGAATATTTCTAAGAAAAATGATATGAAATGATATCTCAAGTTTGAGTTTGGAATTGAAAACTTATTTGAAATTTAGATTTAAATTAATTTGGAATTGAATTGAAATTTAAAGAAATTTGTGAATTGAAATCGAAATTTACGTGGAATAGAAATTTATTCAAGTTGAAATTGGAATAAATCGATTAAATCGAAATGGAATTTGGATTTGATTTGGATAGGAAATTTGGGAAGTTGACCGGTTTGACTTTGGAATTATTTATCAAATAATTTTTGATTTTTTCCAAACTATTTTATATATAAACCATTTTATATTCAAATTATTTTCGATTAAACTATTTAAATATTTTCTATTAAAGTATTTTGAATTATTTAACTATTTTAAACTATTTAAACTATTTTCTTAAATTCAAACTGGTTAAAGAGACGGAAATGTTTATATTTAAACCTTTGGTTTAAATACGAACTAGGTTAAAGTAGAGATTATAACCTAAATTGAATTCGAATCAAATTTTGAAGTGAAATTGATTTATCGGACAAAATTGATAATTTTGAATATATGATGATTTTGAAATGGATTTGATTTTAAAGTGAATATGATATTTTGTTATCAATCATGGATCAATTTGAAATATAAAAGAGCCATCAGTGTAATAATACGTAGTTATTAAAGAGACCGGGATCGGATATGGACATACTCTCTGTCGATACCGAAAACCACTTTAATAAATATTATACGCGGAGTGTTGATCCATAATGAAGTGGATGGTTTGGTGAACGCGTTGACTGAAGAAAGAGAACGATATTGGATGACCCCTGACATGACTAAAACAGGAGCCGCGCCGGGCCATTGAGGTTCGCCACCTCTAGCGGACACGCTTCTTCGATACCATATCTATTACATTTGTGATTTGATTTGGGTGCACCCCTTGATTTGGGAGTGTTGTTTCGCGGTGTTGAGGTAGTAGCTGCTATGCTCAACATCAGTCCGGATCACGCAACTACTAGTATCCTAGTTGGTATCGCCTCATGTACCTTGTCATACTGATTATCCTATTCGCGACCACTACGTTTGGGTTTGTACCTTGAGTATATGGATTGCCCTCTGGTGACTTCCGGTTTTGGGGAAACTACGGTCTTGTATATGCTTTTGGGAATATAAAATGTGTTAAGGGGGATTATGGTTACGCCTTAACGCTATTTTGATACTTTATATTACTGATAGACATTATCTACTTAGTGTACATTACTACCTAGTAGATAGTTTAACGGATCCTTGAAAGGTGGAAAATCCCGTAACATCTCTTAAGTTATTGCACGCACGTTGACACTGGATATGAGATGTCAAACCCCGTAAACATCTCTGACGCCGTCACACTCATATTTATTTACGATTGATTTAACTTTCATATGGATATTTTAGTCCTGACTCGAGTGTTTTGTCTTTTCATTACGCTCGGGTCAGTCCTGAGTTTTCAGATTTTTGAAGATCTATTCTGGAGGACGAAGACGAAGATTTGGTATACTATTACTATTATTATCTGTGCATCATGTTGTCTGCTGCATTATTTATTTGTTCTGTTGTATATGTATAACTCTGATAAATGTTGTATAAATAATTGTCTAAGTATAGTAAACAACTTCATGAACCGTTTATTTGACCATTATATTTTATCGTTCCGCTGCGAGATTCTGTGTTGTTTCATTATTTCTTTTCTTTTCTTAATTACCCCAATAACCATCTGCCTTTTTTTAATGGTTTGGAACCGGCATGTGTATTTGATCGTCGGTTTAAACTTTCCAAAAAGGCGGGTCGTTACAGTTGGTATCAGAGCTTTGGTTTAGCGATAAACCTTGGCTCTAGTGGGGAATAACTCATTGAAATAGAGGTAAACTATATGAATGAGTTGAGTGTATATGAGAGAGCGTACTTGTTATTTGATATAAAATGGTTTTATATTGTGTTAATTTGTTCCGTTGAGTATTTATGAATTCTGGTCGATACTTGGGACGCCAAGGCGTCGATAGGAATTTCTAAACACTCGAATAGGACAAACCAACACAATATCATTTTGGAATATATTTTATATAAAAGAATTATTTGAATATTTATTCATTTTGATTGAATTGATTGTTAGGAGATGATAATATTAGATTATTATCGTTATTGTTTGGTCAGTCAATATTTACAACAATTGATTAAATAACAATGGATTTAGGAAAATGAAATCTTGTAAACAAAATTGATAATGAATATAAATGAATTTTAACTTGGATTTGGGAATTTAAATTCCGGTGTTTGAGATTGACTTACAAGAATTTGAAAAATATAATATGAGCATTATATGATAGTATAATTGAGTTGAAATTGTTTTCGAAGGATTTTTTTTATGATAAGTGTTATATTCCCTTCTCTTGACGCTGGAAAATGATTTCGATGATGTGTGCACGCATCATTGGCGTTTATTTTTGAGAGTCCGAGTGGGGGAGACCACTTAATAGCTTGTCTAAACCTTGTTTTGACTCAAATTTTATTTTGTTTTGCATTCTCTATAGTATGATTTGATATATAAATTATATAAGTATATATTATTTCAAACCTTGATTTGAAATGAAACCGGGATTGGAATTCTTAAGTTCTTTAATAATTAATGATTTTTGTTTTATGATTGAAATGAATTTAGACTTGAATCATTAAGGAACTTCTGAATTGTGAAATGAGAAATGAACCTAAGAGCTAAGTGAAAATATCAATTGAAGTAGAAATCCTTAGAATTAGGAAATTATGAACTTAAGATAAAATTGAAACTGTAAAACTCGCGTAGTATTAAATTTCATTCTATAGCTTAGATATAACTTACCAAAATACTTAAGAAGTTCAAAAATGTTATATGAATTGTTAATTGGATAATATACAAGTATAGGTTTGAATAATGAAATATGCATTTAATTAATGGTTTGCAAATATAAATAAAATTGTTAGTAAATAATTGGAATTTAAATTAACATTTAAAGGTGATTCACAATTATGTTAATATAAAATGAAAATACTATATGTGAATGTAAATGTGAAATTAAATTATAGTGAAATTTAAGTAATGACTTAAGAATTGATAAATTGAAAATTCAACTTTAAATGAAAAGAAGTTGTATGTTGTTTAACTACATTCTATTTGCATAACTATAACTTACCAAATACTTAAAGGGTTTAAAATGCTAATAAGGATAAGTAGAGAAATAATATACCAGTGTGAGAGTGAAAAATAAAATGTAAAGATCTATTGATAGTTGTAAATATAAAAGAAATTTAAGCTGTAAAATGAATGATACATGTATAAGTGAAGGAATAAAATTTAAACTTAATGAAATATAAAATTGGTAAATGGAAACTAATTAAATTTGAATATAACTAAATGTCAATAAACTTGGAAGTGTATGAAATTAAAATTGACTTGGAAATGTATAATTGATTTAGTGTAGATTTTGGATGGATGTTAATGTTTGATAGGCATTGGTTGTTAGATGGATGATAATTGATTAAGTTGAATTCATTAGTGTTAATGGAATTGAATAAACGGAATAAAATTTTAAATAATTAAATTAAAATTGGGAGCAAATTGACTTGAATTAAAAATGTGAATGAAACAAACTTGAATAAATCGGAAACAAATTGAATGTAAACCTATTGCATGGATGAATAAGAAAATAGATGACTTTGTGTTTATGATTGTTCTTTAGAAAATTTGAAGTTTTGATGTTTTGTACTTTGAAATAATAAAAGCAAATTTTTGGAAAAAAAAAATCCAACATTGTCCAATATATGCTGAAACGAAAACAACCATAACTTTTAAGTGGCTGAACGAAACTTGACGATTTTGGACTTTTCGAAAATCTTAGAAACTATAGCACAACTTTTGTTTAGATAACTTGAGAAAATTCCTTCGTCTGCTTGGTTAAAAACTTGAATGTTACTCGATGTCCTGTGTAAAAATAAGTAAAATCAGTAGTATACACCCTTAGTATTTTCGCCATATCTTTTGACTGGTTTATCGGATTTTGATGATCTTGCACTTTCTGCAAAGCTAAGAACTTAAACTAAAACTTTTGTTGTAAGTGTTTTGTGTTTTGATATCGTTTAGAAGGCCGAAAACGTGGGTGAACGTCGCTGACCTGCGCAATTCATTGCCCAGGCTGAGGCGTATCCTCTAAGTAAAACGGCCGTAACTTTTGAATGTATGGTCCGAATTCGATGATTTTGGACATTCCGGAAAGCTTGAAATGAATACAACAACTTTTGTTTAGATTCTTTTGTCAAATTTTATAGTTTAGGTGACCTAAAACTGAGATTTGTTTGCTGTCCTGAAATTGGAATCTCAGTTTTGAAGCTAAATAGGTTATATATATGTTGTGTAGGCTAAATATATCAATCTATCTTTATATGCATGGTTCTAACTTAGTTATTGAGCATTTTAGTAGGTAGCAAAGGGGTTGCGCTTCGTTGTAGAGCTCGCTTCTGTGCTAAATACAAAATGTAAGTAAACTGCTAATAAATGCTAAATAAAAGGTACGCTTATGGTTTTATATGGTATTGGTGATATATATATGTTGTTTCCCCAGATATGGGATGCCTCATCATTGAGATGAGATGTATATTTGATATATATTGGTTATATTTGTGTTATATATTGAATTGTAAAAAATTTCGATCGAGCCGCGCAAAGGAGACCCTGCCGAAATTTTCCGTGAATCCGGGTGTTAGAAAATTTTTCAAGTTTTTAAATTTTATAACTTGTTTTGATAACTAACTTTTAAATTTAGAAAGCCGTTCGGAGTAACATTGTGGAAGCGTAGTTATGACTTTATAAATGGAATTTCATTGTTTATAAGTTGGTAACTTTGAATAAAATATATCTAATGTTGAATTCTATACTTAGTTCCTTTTCCCTTCTTTTCCTTTTCGGGGACGAAAATTTTTGAGTGGGGGAGAGTGTAACGACCCGTATTTTTAGCTATTTTAATTAGAAAATTTAAGGTGATTATTGAAGGAAAATGATTAATAATGTAATTTGTTGAATAATTTAATATTTGAAATTATTTGAATAATTGGATAACGGGTTTAATATGATTAAAAATGATTTGTAAATTCTATTTTATCATATTAAAGTTAGAATGATGTTGTAGAACATTTAAAATCGAATTAAAAGTAAATTTGTGAAAATTGAATATTTTAATATTTAATTGACGAGTTAAAATAGCCATTTTTCAAACAGTCTCGGATTTCGACGAAACTTGTTTCATCGGATCCGTAATAGTAAATTATGGTAGGATTTCAATTTTCGTAGCAATTGGACTTGTCGTTTGGCCGTGCGAGCTTGAAACGCGTAGAAATTTAATTTCGAATTTAATTAAAATAATCGACTTCGAAAAGCTATCTTCCAGATATGATCGAATTAGGCCTTGAAACTAGTTCCATTGCGTCCGGAATGGGGGTAAAACCTTATAAACGCCTGGCGGCACGTCTCGATTGGAGTTCGGATGATTTTGTACCTACTTATATAAATACGCACGCAAACCGAGACAGTTTAATTATTATTTTAATCCAGAAACCCTAGTTCTAAATCATGGCCGCCACCTATTCCATGGCCAGAAATTGCCGATCTTCTTTCCTTAATATCTCTCAATCCGTTCGACGAAATCGAAAAATTCCAAAAGCAAAAGTGTAAATCTCGACGAGCTCTTCAAATCCATACGGTTGATGTATGCTAATTTTTCATGGATTCATCCAGATCTGACTTGGAAGTGTGTACGTATTTCCTTGGATTGCGTGCAAACGACGGCGAATGACGGGATGAAACTTGGCGCGTAGGTGGCTCTGGTGAAGGGCTTCGTGGTGGCGCTAGCTGATCGTTCTGGAAATCGACGAGGTGGTCATGAAAATTGCTTGAAGATCGGCGGCTAATGGGTTTGCATACGTGAATTTCACGTTGGGGAAGAAGCGCCGGAATCACGGAGATGAGAGCTGCGCTGCAGTGCAGATCCGATAGTGTTTGGAGCTCATTAAAATTTTATGTTAAATCGAACGTCGTTCGATTTGATTTAAAATCGTAAAATCAAGGTGAGTGTTTTATAACGCTCACAACGTACTGAATATCTTTATGCTAGTTAAATTTGACATTATGCATAGTTATGATTTTTATTTCTTGTTGTTTGATAAAATTTAATTATCATATTGATTGTCATTTGAATTCACCGTTAAAAAAATTAAATTGACAGTTAAATTTAAATTAAAATTGAATTGCGATTAAATTACCTGACATTGATAAATATGAAATTGTCGTGAATTGTATTGCCTATTGGATGATGTATTTCGATGGATGTTATTGGTTTGTATTTAAATGTTTGGATGTTTATTTGTTTATATATATCCTACTATGCATACATATGACACTGTGATTGATTTAAATGATATATTCATCCCTGACATTTAATTGTAATAACTAATCACTTGGCTATAGGTTAGAAAATTATATACGGACACCGAGTTGGATAAATTAAATGATTTTAAAAGTTGTTTTGAAATTATTTAAATGAATTGATTTTAAGAATAAAATCCAATTTATGGAAATTGAATTATTTTGAATTGGAGCTCGAAATGTTAGAATTTAAACTTGGTAAACGAAATTATTAAATAAAATCGAAGTTTAGATTTAAATTGAAAATTGAAATACGGTGTAAATTTTTGAAAGTTGATTTGTTTTAAAAGATTGGACTTTTAATCGAACTCTGAATATTTCCAAGAAAATTGATATGAAATGATATCTCAAGTTCGAGTTTGGAATTGAAAATTTATTTGAAATTTAGATTTAAATTAATTTGGAATTGAATTGAAATTTAAAGAAATTTGTGAATTGAAATCGAAATTTACGTGGAATAGAAATTTATTCAAGTTGAAATTGGAATAAATCGATTAAATCGAAATGGAATTTGGATTTGATTTGGATAGGAAATTTGGGAAGTTGACCGGTTTGACTTTGGAATTATTTATCAAATAATTTTTGATTTTTTCCAAACTATTTTATATATAAACCATTTTATATTCAAATTATTTTCGATTAAACTATTTAAATATTTTCTATTAAACTATTTTGAATTATTTAACTATTTTAAACTATTTAAACTATTTTCTTAAAATCAAACTGGTTAAAGAGACGGAAATGTTTATATTTAAACCTTTGGTTTAAATACGAACTAGGTTAAAGTAGAGATTATAACCTAAATTGAATTCGAATCAAATTTTGAAGTGAAATTGATTTATCGGACAAAATTGATAATTTTGAATATATGATGATTTTGAAATGGATTTGATTTTAAAGCGAATATGATATTTTGTTATCAATCATGAATCAATTTGTAATATAAAAGAGCCATCAGTGTAATAATACGTAGTTATTAAAGAGGCCGGGATCGGATATGGACATACTCTCTGTCGATACCGAAAACCACTTTAATAACTATTATACGTGGTGTTTTGATCCAGAATGAAGTGGATGGTTTGGTGAACGCGTTGACTGAAGAAAGAGAACGATATTGGATGACCCCTGACATGACTAAAACAGGAGCCGCGCCGGGCCATTGAGGTTCGCCACCTCTAGCGGACACACTTCTTCGATACCATATCTATTACATTTGTGATTTGATTTGGGTGCACCCCTTGATTTGGGAGTGTTGTTTCGCGGTGTTGAGGTAGTAGCTGCTATGCTCAACATCAGTCCAGATCACGCAACTACTAGTATCCTAGTTGGTATCGCCTCATGTACCTTGTCATACTGATTATCCTATTCGCGACCACTACGTTTTGGTTTGTACCTTGAGTATATGGATTGCCCTCTGGTGACTTCCAGTTTTGGGTAAACTACGGTCTTGTATACGCTTTTGGGAATATAAAATGTGTTAAGGGGGATTATGGTAACGCCTTAACGCTATTTTGATACTTTATATTACTGATAGACATTATCTACTTAGCGTACATTACTACCTAGTAAATAGTTTAACGGATCCTTGAAAGGTGGAAAATCTCGTAACATCTCTTAAGTTATTGCACGCACGTTGACACTGGATATGAGATGTCAAACCCCGTAAACATCTCTGACGCCGTCACACTCATATTTATTTACGATTGATTTAACTTTCATATGGATATTTTAGTCCTGACTAGAGTGTTTTGTCTTTTCATTACGCTCGGGTCAGTCCTGAGTTTTCAGATTTTTGAAGATCTATTCTGGAGGACGAAGACGAAGATTTGGTATACTATTACTATTATTATCTGTGCATCATGTTGTCTGCTGCATTATTTATTTGTTCTGTTGTATATGTATAACTCTGATAAATGTTGTATAAATAATTGTCTAAGTATAGTAAACAACTTCATGAACTGTTTATTTGACCATTATATTTTATCGTTCCGCTGCGAAATTCTGTGTTGTTTCATTTCCTTTATTTCTTTTCTTTTCTTAATTACCCCAATAACCATCTGCCTTTTTTTAATGGTTTGGAACCGGCATGTGTATTTGATCGTCGGTTTAAACTGTCCAAAAAGGCGGGTCGTTACACATTAACACTATTTTGATATTTATATTACTGATAGGCATTATATATTTGGCGTACACTACTACATAGTAGATAGTTTAACGAATCCTTAGAGGATGGTTATTCCAACATCCTTTGATTTACTTGTATTTCAATTGTTATTTCACTTGAGTTGGATTTATTGATATAAGAATGTTAATCCTGACTCAAGTGTTTTATGTTTTGCTTTACGCTCGGGTCAGACTGAGTGTACTAGTATTCGAGACTCACCTTTGGAGTTGGAGCTTTGCTTGAAGATCCATCCATCTATTCTTCTTTCAGTATACGATGATTCCAGTGATGTATTCTGATTTATACCTAATGTATCGTGTTACTCTTCTGTTGTATCTAGTTTAACTCTGATGTATCTTATATATTTATATAGTAGCTTTATGAACTACTATCTCTTTTACTTCCGCTGCATATTATTACTCCATGTCTGTGATTCTGTGATTATTTATTTACTGTCTATCTGAGTTTTGCCAAATTTAAATTAACAATTCGGTATTTTGAATTATTCAAGTCCGACATGTGCGGATGCGAGTAGTCCTAAATAGCGGGTCATTACAGTTGGTATAAGAGCTTTTGGTAGCTCTATGCAAAACTTAACATATAGGGTAAATGTATTTACAGAATCACTCTCATTCGAGTTTCAATCTCTTCCTTTTGATTCAATTCCATTGAATTTTGGAACGTTCCCTCGGTTCCGAAATTCATTCGTGTCCCTCACTATTCACCTTCTTTCAATTCTAGAAAATCTCGTAGCTCCACTTCGAATGACCCTTATAATAGATCGGCGGTCTCGCCAATCATCAAATTATTTGTAAATGGGTGAAACTCCTTTACAATAGGCATTGATTTACCGGAGATTTTTGTATCCTCGATTTACGATGCTATCTATTCCCTGCTATACCTGAATTCTATCTCTTGCGATCGAATGTAGATTTGCCTCAGAATTCTGCATCGATCTAATTTTTTATATCACGGTCGACCTGATTATGGTTGCCCGTGATTTAGTAAACTTATCAATCTTTCTATTTTGACATTAATCATCTTATCTTTGTTTCAAACCTATTTTAGAATCCAGATTCTCTTTGATTCGATTTCCATCAAATTTGAATCTCTATACTTATTTTGAAATCCATCCTTGTATCGTTGAGCGAGGAAGTGTAATTGTAAATTAATATTTAAAATGTTTTAATATGTATTGTGTTGTTTGAGTTGTTGATGTTGATTTGGGTTTTCGATCGATTGGTCTGATCAACGCTATCGATAGGATTTCCAAAACAATTGAGCAGAGCAAATTGACACAATATCGTTTTCAAATTTGGTAAACGTAATAAATTTGAATGATTATATTATATATAAGTATAAGTTTTCCTGAAATTAAAATGTTAACGAATATGTTGTCCGAAATGTTAAAATTTAATTTTCATTTATTGTTTTATAAATCATTGACTATTTCATAATATATAAGAATGAATTTATAAAATTTGGTTATAATTTGATTTGGAATTTGAATGTACTTAAATTAGAATTTGAGAATTTAATTTCCGGTGATTTCAAACTTTGATTTGAAAGTTTTAAAGTACATAGTTTAAAATATTTTCAAATTGAAATCATTTCAAAGAGTTATATGTTTAAATCAATGCTCTCCTATTTTGTCGCTGGAAAATAATTTCGGTGATGACGGCCACATCATCGACATTTATTTTCGAGTTTTGAAGTGGAGAGACCATTTTTTAGCTTCGCTACAGTTTTGCTGGGAAAAATTTGATTTGAATTTCTTAACATGACTTGGTTTATGATATATATTGAAGATTTTAATTTGATTTGACATATTATGTATATATATTTATTTTATTTATAAATGTTTTGAAGTTAATCGAAAATTGATTCTTAAATTTGTTAAAGGATGATTTTCAATTATAAATGAAACCAAATTTTTTTATATAAATATTTAACTTGAAATAACTGAATTATAAAATTTTATTTGGATAATACTCAATTGAACTATTTATAACTTACCAAATTTTCAAAAAAAGTTAATTATGCAATTGAATATTATACAATATAAATGATATCAAGGGAATTTATAAACAAATTTGAGTAGTTATAATAAATGTAAATATACTTAATATACATGTGATCAGATATATTAAGTAGAATAAACTTAATAATAATTTGGAGTAAAGAAAATTAAATTTGTCGAATAAAGTGTGATTATAATAAATGACTATTCAAATTTATGATCTTTGAAATTGTTAATTTAAGAAAATTGGATAATATAAATTGTCTTCATAAATAAAATGTGAGTGCGTATAATAAATGTTATTCACTTAAATTTTAATTATAAAACGTTTTGGAGATAAATGGAATAATAAGTTATATAATAGGTATGATTAATAGAATTTTTTTTTGAAAGTTAATAAATTGAATTAAATCAACTTAAGGGATATCTTGAATTAATTGAATTTAAATTGGATTTCATTTGAAAGAAACCTTTTGTATCTAACGTTAATAAATGTGAAATCAAATCAATTTAATGAAAATCTTGAATTTAAAAACAAATTGTTGAATGTAAATTTATTTAAATTGAAATTCGTGTGGTTTAAATTAATTGTTTATTATGTAATTCAAGTTTATTTTCTTTTGGTTGTTTCTATTCTCCTACTTCCTTCCTTTTCGGGGACGAAAAGTTTTTAGTGGGGGAGAGTGTAACGACCCGTAAATTTAACCAGTTTTAGTAATCTACTTAATTGAAATTATGTGGAATTTTTAAACGATAAAATTTTGAAATATAAATTTGTTATTTGGAATGCGTCTAGTTAAACATAGCAACTGTTAAATTTTCGTTCGAAAATAGAAAGTTTATTTCGCGCTACTTCAATTTAATCAGTTAAAAAGCGATGAAAATAAAATGTTTTCGGAACCTAAATATTTTTACATAGAAAAATTCTAAACCATCTTATGAGCAAAAGCCATTTTTCGTTTTCCCAAATTCGGACTTCTTTAACTCCGTCGATCTTATTTTTCGACGTTTTTGTTGCATTTTCTACTAGTGTAAAAATTCGAATTTTAAAAATTCAATCATGCCACTGATATCTATATACCGTTTTGATCGTCTCATCGCACTGAGCACAGCGGTATATTCATTCCTGTTTTCCGAACCCTGGTGTGCCGTGAAATCAGTATAACGGTCTCCATATCGATACCGTTTAAACCTTTAAACTTCACGTGACCATTCAAATTTCTACCATACAAAATCAATAGCTTTTTGCCTTTCCAGTTCCTGAGATTCAAGCTGTAATTTATCTATTCCCTATGTCATTTATGCGTTGGTTCTCTCATCTTCATTGGTTCGTTCATATTGTGTTTTTGGTTCATTTTGCATGAACCTGCTTGTTTTGCTTGCCTTCCCTCCCACCGAAACGCATTACCCTCCCTCTCTATCTTCCATAGCCGCAAGTCCTCCATCTCTCATGCCGCCCACCCTACCACATTATCTCCACCGAGCATCCACTTCCACCCTCTCTTCCCCACGTGAATTGCCGTAGACCCCACCGCCTCAATAGCCAAGTCATGCGACTTCGCCCAGTCCCGCCGAACGCACACCACTCGAAGCATCTCTCCTAAGCGCGACAACCACCCTGGTCACCCGCCACCTTTTGCCGAGAGTTCACACTCCACCTTGGCACCTCGGCCCATTGCTGAAACCTCAACCACCTCACACGCTACCGACTCCTCTGCTCCTCCTATATACCCTACTACCACGCAAGCACGCATCACTCCCTCGCCACCTTGTGCCTCCGACTAAACCCTGTGTGCTGCCACCCTTCCCTCTCTCCTGATCACGTCGAACCCCGCCGCTCCTCTTCACTCGCCAGTGCACCATCTTCATCCCGTCCCTCCAGCCATCGCGCGCTTCTTCGTCGCCCTGCCACCATTCCAATCTGCCACCACCATCTTCGCCGTTGACTAGCAGCCGCGTCTACCTACCGATTTGCTTATTCCTATGCCCTCTGCTGCAAGGCCTGCATCGCCCCATAGCCTGAGCTTGTCACCTTCGTTGCAAGTCCAGTTGTTAACTCCTATTTCTGAAGCGACCTAAGACTTACGCGACTTAACGACCTAAAACTTAGGTCACCTAACGACCTAAGGGCACTAACGACCTAACTACAGCAGCGACCTAAGATCACGAAGCACTCCGCGACCTAAGGTCTTTAGCGATCTAGTGCTTCGGTTCTTCAGCGACCTATGAAGTGCACCGACCTAGCGACCTATAGGAAGTTCCAACCTAATACACTCAGCGACCTAACGACCTAAAGTCTCAAGCGACCTAACGACCTAAAGGCCAAAGCGACCTAAAGGATGGAGCGACCTAACGAGTTAACAGGCTACGACCTAACGAGACAAGCAGGTGAACGACCTAGCTATGGAAAGGTTCTAGCGACCTAAGCAATGCCACAGCCTACCGTCCTAAGAGCGAAGTGGTCTCAGCGACCTAAATCTCAGTTGACTCACGACCTATGATAGGTCGCACGCGACCTATTAATTTGCTCAGAAGAGAACCAAATGCAACCAAATGCAATCTCTTAGGTCGCTGCCGACCTAATAACTTATTCAGGGCAAGTTCCAATATAGCCGGTACATGTGATCCCCTATGTCGTGGCCGACCTTTGACCTACGAACTACCTTAGGTCATATGCGACCTACCTTAGGTCGTATGCGACCTAACACTTGGTGATAAAATTCTTCCAAGAGTATTCCCTATAAATACAGCCCTAACTCCAACTAGCAAAGGACTTTTTGGCCGATCACCTCAAGCGCCGATACTCTGCTGAATTCTCGACTCATTCTACACTTCAAGTACTCCAAACACCAAGGACTCTACTACGATCTCCAAGAGAAAATCTACATCATTCAACATGAATTCGGAAGATTATTCTCCATCAAAGTTTGATCTACTGGTCTAAAGTGTGTTGTAACTGAAGATTGTTGTAAAGTTGTAACCAAATTCAGTAATAAAGAAAGTTAAAGTGGACGTAGGCTTACCCTAAGCCGAACCACTATAAAAACTGTTGTCTTTTCTGCTTTTTCTGTGATTTCTCTACTTGTTTGTAGTTCCCGTGTACACTGGTGGTGCTTTCACTCAACTTCAATTTACACTAGGGTGTTAGCGTCTGATTTTTACGTTAACATTTTTGGTGCTTTCACTGAGAATCCAAGTCAGGAAACTTCCACTACTGCTCCGCAAAGGATTGTTGAAAGAATTTCTTTTAAAACCAGAAGTTTATTGGAAATAATGGCTCCTGGGAGAAAATGAAGTTCTGTAAGATCCGACAATGTTCAAGAGAATACTGCTACCTCTCCTCCTTCAAGTCAAGCAGCTCCAACTGTTGGAGTTACACGAGCAGAATTGGACGCCGTAGTTTTAGGATTGAATCAACAATTGAATGCCCAGAATGCGCAATTGGAAGCCCAGAATGCCCAGAATGCCCTGATCTTGAGTAAATTGAATGATCTACTTGGGGCAAATCGTCAGCAAGTTAATAATGATGGGAACCCTACGGCGGGAGTTCAGAATATTGAAGGTAACACTTCTCAAAGAGCCGCAGACCCTATAGAAAGGACTCCTCTTCAAGCTGGAGGATCAGGGCCGCAGCCGACCCTCCGTGAACGATTGTCAAGGCAGAATTCAAAGAAGGTGGCTGATGTGTGCCTCCAGAGCCTCTAAATGATGAAGAGTATTTTTCGGGTATGGTTCGTCAAATCATGAAAGAAAGTATGCGAAGAGATGAAGACAAGAAAGAATGGGGATTTTCTCCGAGCAAAACACCATTTACTAAAAGGATCTTGAAGGCAGAGTTCCTAAGGAAATTCGTTCCCCCTACTATTCCAGCTTTCATGGGGACGAGTGATCCAAACGAGTTTCTGTATAAGTACGACTGGCATATGACTGGTGCCAGGGCGTCTGATGAAATTAAATGCCGATACTTCCCGGTTTATCCAGAAGGTGTAGCTCTATTGTGGTTTACGAAGCTGCCGGTCAGGTCCATCGATCAATTCTTCGATTTGACCAGAAAGTTCAAGGAGCAATTTCGATTGTATGCTTCTAAAGCAAAGGACATAATGTCACTGTCAAGTTTAGAGCAAAATCCGGGAGAATCTATCAGGTCGTTTTTGAATCGCTTTAACATAGCATTGGCTGAGGTAGATAATGCCGAGCCACGCATGGTCCTAACATACTTGATGAGGGCGATTGACAAATCGAGTGAATTTGGAAAATGGTTGAAAATGAAAGAACCAAACTCACTTGACAAATTCTTCAAGAAAGCAGATGAATTCATGCGCTTGGAGAGCCTCCAAACACCGGCTAAGGTGGTATCAGTGGAAGTCGGGAACAATGGAACTGCTTCGAATAAGAAAGAACCTAACACTCAGAAAAGGGGAAACGATGGTAGGAAGAAACAGGGAGACCCTAAGAGAGGCCGTTCTTTCAATTTCACACCCTTGATCGATACCCCTGAAAACATCTTCTTTGCGACCAAAGATGATATCAATTATCCGGCACCGCCTAAAATGAGAGTTGCGATTAAGATGGAAAAAAGTGGAAGGTTCTGTCGGTTCCACAACCAGCCCGGCCATGACACCAACGAATGCCGTCAGTTGAAAGAGGTAATTGAACAACTCTTGAAGGAAAACAAACTCCAGCAGTATGTGAAAAGGAAAAGAAATGCCCCAGCTTCCTCAACTCAAGGACAGCAAGTTCCCGCTCACCGTCCTGCCTCAAGTGAGAAGGCCGTAGAGCAGGAATTGGAAATACCTGTTATCAATATAATAACTGGAGGACCTCACCCAGCAGGAAGAAGCTGGGGAGAGATGGAAAGGTATGCCCGGGCCTTGAGGCATGTACCAGCTGAAGAGAATGTTTTTGTCTTAGAAAATGATGCGCCTTTAAAGCAACAAAAGACTTCCACAGCTGATATCGTGTTCATGTGCTAGGGATTCTTTGGGTATTGAGGCCTCGACTATAGATCCTTTGGTCATATCTGCTGGTATTGGGCCGGCAACTGTGAGAAGAGTTCTAGTTGATTGTGGAGCTTCATGCAACATCCTCTTCAAGAAGACCTTCGATCAAATGAAAATCCCGATGGCTGACGTTCAAGCTTCATCACTTAAGATCGCTGGGTTCGCTGGAGAACCCAAACAGCTGATTGGGACCATTGATTTGTTTGTAGAATTTGGAAAGGGACCAAGGAAGGTGGCTCGAAAGCAAACGTTTATAATTGTTGAAGAATTCTCGGCCTACAATGCCTTTTGGGCCGACCAACTCTTGCTGCGTTCAAAGCTGTTCTTGCCCCATGGTGCTTGACTCTAAAATTCCCCACAGATAACGGAGTTGGTGTGATTAAGGGAGACCAAGATACGGGGTGAGAATGTTATTTTGCAGAATTACGAGAATCCAGGAAGAGAGAGATGGGAAAAGGTGCGGCGATTCCAGTCCGCATCAAAGAACCAACCTTGTAGCAATTACAGGGTGGACCCTACACTGGTGAATGTAGTGGGGCACGAAGAGAGATGGATCCAAGGAAAGCCAGTGCAGGGAGAATAGAGTGGTACCAGTAGAGGTAACAGTACCGGTGCCCGTAGACCCAAAGGACCCAAACAAAGTGCTTAATGTGGGTTCACAACTCAATCCCATAGTTCAGACTGTTCTGATTTCATTTTTGAAGGCTAATTTGGTTGTATTCGCTTGGACCCATGCTGACATGCGCGGAATATCCCCAGAGATTGCAGTATATACTCTGAACATTGATCCAAAGTTTACACCTGTGAAACAGAAGAGAAGGACTCAGGGTCCTGAAAGAACGACAGCATTAAAGGAAGAAGTCGATCGGCTCATGGAGAACGGGTTCATTAGAGAATCTACTTATCCAAATTGGGTCTCAAATCGAGTGCCGGTTAAGAAAGCTAACGGAAAGTTGGGAGTGTGCATTGATTTTCCAGATCTGAACAAAGCCTGCCCCAAAGACTGTTTCCCGCTGCTCAGGATCGATCAGTTGGTGGATGGGACGGCAGGGCATGAATTGTTATCTTTTATGGATGCATACTCCTGATATAACCAGATTATGATGCATGAGGCGGATCAAGAGGATACAAGCTTCATCACAGATGTTGGACTCTACTGCAACAAGGTCATGCCTTTCGGACTCAAGAATGCAGGGGCAACTTACCAAAGGCTTGTTAACGCCATGTTTAAACCACAGATGGCAAGACAATGGAAGTTTATGTTGATGATATGCTAGTAAAGTCTAAGAAAGCAGTGGACCACATGGATCACTTAGCAGAGATGTTTGCAGTACTCCGAAAGTATAGAATGAAGCTTAATCCCCTGAAATGTTCATTTGGAGTGAAGTCCGGAAAGTTTTTGGGTTTCGTTCTGAGCGCTAGGTGCATTGAAGCCAATCCATCTCAAATCACTGCCCTGAGAGAGGTCAAGGCTCCTAGAACGAAGAAGGAATTGCAAAGTCTCAATGGAAAGGTTGCTGCTCTGAATCTGTTCATTTCCAAAGCCACTGACAAATGAATTCCATTCTTTGATGCTCTGAAGAAAGGAAAGAAAAACTTTGAGTGGACTCCTGAATGTCAGAAAGCATTTGATGAGTTAATTCGTCATATGGAAGTTCCTCCTATACTTTCAAAGCCGGATAGTGGTGAAGATCTCTTCATATATTTGACGATTTCGTCTTATGCTCTCAGTGCAGTGTTGGTACGGGAAGACGCAAGGATTCAACACCCAGTCTATTATATCAGCAAAAGATTCACTGGGGGCACGATGAACTATTCATGGTTGGAGAAGCTCGCCTATTGTTTGTTGATTGCATCAAGAAAATTGAGGCCATATTTCCAAGCTCATCCCATCAAAGTCCTCACTGATCAGCCTCTAAAGCAAGTCCTATTCCGTCCTGAGACTTCGGGCCGTCTTTTGAAATGGAATATCGAACTCAGCCAGTATGATATCACTTATCATCCCCGGAAAGCAATCAATGGACAAGCTTTGGCAGATTTCATTGCGGAATGCACGGATAAGGGTGATAGTGAGGAGGAAGTTACTAATAGCGTCCCAATCTAATGGAAATTATATGTCGATAGCGCAAGGATTGATTACTGTTCCGGAGCAGGGGTTGTCCTTGAAACCCCAGAGGGGCGATCGCTATGTTATGCGCTGAGGCTAGAATTCCCTTCGACAAACAATGAAGCTGAATATGAAGCTCTCATCGCTGGTTTAAAGATCGCTAAAGAACTAAACATCAAGGCATTACATATCTACAGTGATTCTCAACTTATTGTTTGTCAAGTCAAGAAGGAATTTCAAGCTAAAGGAGGGAATTTACCAGCCTATTTATCAAAAGCCTGGGAGCTCCTTCAAGATTTTGACCGTTATTCAATAAACCATATCCCCCGAGAAGAAAATATGAAGGCAGATTCTCTTGCAAAGTATTCAAGTACTGGTGAAGCTCAACTATTGGGGTTAGCTCCCGTCGAAGTCTTGCCAGCTCCAAGCACAGACGAAATGGATGTTGATTGGATTATGAATGTATCCCAAGAGCAAGAATCATGGATGACTCCGATACTTGAATATCTACGCAATGGTTCTCTGCTAGAAAATTCAAAAGAACGACAAAAGCAGATGAGGAAAGCCTCCAGATATATAGTTCAAGATGGTCGCTTGTACAGACGAGGATTTTCAATGCCATTACTTAGATGTGTAACAAAGGAAGAAGCTAAGACAATTCTAACTGAAGTACACGGAGGTGAATGTGGGGATCATACAGGTGGTCAAACTTTAGCAAAGAAAATCCTCCGTTATGGATATTTTTGGCCAGAGATTAATCGGGATGCTGCTGACTATTCCCGAATGTGTGATAAATGCCAGAGATTCGCTAAAATTTCTAGAGCACCTTCCACTGAGCTAACACAAATGGTCAGTCCATGGCCGTTTGCCATCTGGGGAATAGATCTCATTGGGCCTTTGCCGACTGCCAGATCAGGGATTAAATATGCTATCGTTGCTGTTGATTATTTTACTAAATGGGCTGAGGCCGAACCCTTGGCCTCTATTACCTCTAAGAAAATGATAAGTTTTGTGACTAAAAATATCATTTGCAGGTATGGTGTGCCTCAGAAGATAATCACAGACAATGGTACTCAGTTTGAAAGTGAGGAGTTCCAAGATTTTTGCAAACGATTCAAGATCCGAAAAAGCTTCTCAGCAGTGGCTCATCCGCAGGAAAACGGGCAAGTGGAAGCAGTAAACAAAATCATAAAATCAACCATCAAAAAGCAGCTGGAAAAAGCAAAAGGTGGTTGGGTCGACCGCTTGCACTATGGGCATACAGGACCACTCACAAAACTGTGACTGGGCATACTCCATTTTCATTGGCATACGGATCAGAAGCAATGGTTCCAGTGGAAACTGAAGTCCCCTCACACAGAAGGATCCATTTTGATCAAAGTGAGAATGAAAAATTGCAACTGGAAGCACTTGACCTTCTTGATGGAAAAAAAGAAGAGACAAGTCTTAAAAGTTTTCAGGGAAAAGAAGTGTAACTTTAGAATCTTCAAAGTACAGAGAGTTAGGAGTATAAAAGTGCCGAAAGATTCTAAGTGTGTGTGATGTGCAAGCTACGCGCATCAAACTACGAACCGCTCTTTGATTGCGGAGTAATCGTAGGAGTAGTAGTTAACATCAACACTTGAGTCGACGGAGTCTGTTGCAGAGTAGAAGTCGCCTCAACTACTGAAGAAGAAACCCTGGTGGTGACGGGGTCGTCTTTAAAGAGCTCCTTTGAAGTGACAAACAGGTCGCTCAACCCTTCGAAATTGTCGTCTCCACTCTGTTTGACGGGGCTTGTTTTCCCATCTTCTTCGTCACCAGAATTCTTCGAATGTGGAGGAGATTCCTGAAGCTCTTTTTCTTCAGTGACCGGGGCAAGTTTGCCGGATGACCCCGCGACCTCAACAGAAGCGGAGCACTTCACTAGAGAAGCCTCAGAGGCAGGTTCTTTCGGTATGGGTACATCGGTAGAAACTGGGGCATCCAGTGCTTGGGTTGGGGAGTCTGGGACTTCATGAGGGTTTGTAGAGCAAGAGGTATGAAAAAGTCCGTATTGATGCAAAAATTCGTCTTTCAACAGAAATTGAATGCGTCTCTCCTCAACTGGCACAGCCATAAGCCTCTCAAAAGTTGGTTTATGACTAGAATCCCTAGAAGAAGGAGGAAGCGCTGAAAAGTAAAAGGCGAAGTTAACATTTGACAAATCAGGCTATGAAAAGCTCAGAGAAAAACATCAGGAACAAAGATAAATGCTCTTACTTCCTACTCTCCAGGTAGCATAGTATCCCGGAGGACAGCGAACGAAGAAAAATTGACTTAGAAAACCGTAAGCACTTTCGGGAAGGCCGATTATTAGTTTACGGTTCCTAGCGCTTCTCAAAAGAATGATGGAGGGATGGTCTTTATTTTTGGCAAACATGCACAAATAGCAAACTTCATCAAAACTCGAAAGGTGATCCAGCGTCCTTCCGAATAGCACACATAACCCCATCAGAATAGCATAGCCATTGGGGTGCAGTTGGAAGGGGAGATAGCTAGTCGGAGAAGAAGCCGTGGAAGAAAGTCGTTAAAAGGAAGGATAGCTCCACTCGTGCACATTTGACGATTAACTGCTACAAAACCAGAAGTTGGTATATCTGCAGTATCGCTTCTCTCAGGAAGAATGGCATCTGCTTCAGCAATGCCAAACAGAGCGCACAGTTGGCGGAAAACTTTTTATGTTAGTGTGGTTGAAACTCTCTCTGGAGGATTAACCAATGGAGTAGCAATTGGGAAAGTCTCTTCAGCCGATTCTATTTCTCCTTGTTGAGAAGTCATTCTATACAAGGAACTAGACATACAAATAAGAAGGTGCACGTTTCCTAAAAAGTGTGAAGTGTTGTGCAAAACTAAAAAAAACAGAAAGCAAACATAACTGAAATTAAACTAGTTGACAATTGGTCGACTATGAGATTTCAGGACTTATTAATATAAAACTCAAGTGTAGTGTTAATGCAAACGAATCGGCTTTAATTGGATATTTTAGTTTTGCTTTAATACTTCACTTGAATTCATTAGTTCGCAGCATTTCGTTCACACAGTTCATTTAAGTTGGTTATTCTTTGTCGACTAATCTGTCATTCGATGTGGGCAGTCAATGACAGTATATTCGTCCCATTTTTTTGCAAATGTTGTATTTAATAGGTTGACAGCTTTAAAAGTTAAAATAATCTGCAAAGAAGTACAACAAAATTCAAGTTCAAATAATTCAGCCAAGTCTTCTCAGAATTTCACAAGTCTTAGGTCGTTCAGCGACCTAGCATAGGTCAGAGCTTCTTTAGGTCGCACTGTGCAAGTTAAAAGGTTCAAGGCAATTCATTAGTCCTAACTCGGCCGCGACCTACAGTGTACGCCGCAAAAAAGATTAGGTCGTTAATTTGTTAAGTCCTCCTGTTTGGAATTGATGTGCAAATTTGTTAAGTCCTAGGTCGTTTGAATCCGAATGCGACCTAAAAGTTAAGTCGCAGATTCGAAGGATCCTTAGGTCGTGAGAATTTGTTAGGTCGGCCAGGTTTCTTAGGTCGCGGAGGGTTTTAAGTCGCTCAGATCTACTAAATCGCTAGCTTCCTCTCCACGCAATAGCTTACCATCCCGTTAAACTGTGACCCGATAACCCATTATCACTCACGATGAAATCCATCATCCTCTTCGTGAAATTCATCATTCCTACATATCACCGAATCATCCAAGAATCGATTGAAAGCATCTCCCATCCATCATGAATTCAACTCATTGCTGTGCTTTCGTGAATCACAACTAATGGCGATCAAAATCGACCACAACTTGACTCAAAATATGAAACACGACATACAAAATTGTTCTGGGGTTCGGAGACGGAAATTCGTGGTTCGATGATGATCGTGGGATGGATAGAGATCAAGTGTACTTACGCAATGTGATATCAGGGATGAATCAGTGAATGATTAAACTCAAATTCGCCTTTGAAATCACGAGATTTTGTTTATGGCAGAGCAGGAAATCAGAACAGTTAAATGGAGGAGAATCAGCGACCTAGCAAATTTATATGGGACAAAAAGGGGAAGACGAATCGGCACGCGACTTAGTACAAGTCTTAGGTCACTCACGACCTAACTCGGACAGATCGAAGCACACGACCTATGGCATAGGCCTATACTTCGAGGGGCAAGTGTTAACTCCTATTTCTGAAGCGACCTAAGACTTACGCGACTTAACGACCTAAAACTTAGGTCACCTAATGACCTAAGGGCGCTAACGACCTAACTACAGCAGAGACCTAAGATAGAGAAGCACTCCGCGACCTAAGGTCTTTAGCGACCTAGTGCTTCGTTCTTCAGCGACCTATGAAGTCCACCGACCTAGCGACCTATAGGAAGTTCCATCCTAACACAATCAGCGACCTAACGACCTAAAGTCTCAAGCGACCTAACGACCTAAAGGCCAAAGCGACCTAAAGGATGGAGCGACCTAATGAGTTAACAGGCTACGACCTAACGAGACAAGCAGGTGAACGACCTAGCTATGGAAAGGTTCTAGCGACCTAAGCAATGCCATAGCCTACCGACCTAAGAGTGAAGTGGTCTCAGCGACCTAAATCTCAGTTGACTCACGACCTATGATAGGTCGCACGCGACCTATTAATTTGCTCAGAAGAGAACCAAATGCAACCAAATGCATCTTAGGTCGCTGCCGACCTAATAACTTATTCAGGGCAAGTTCCAATATAGCTGTTACAGGTGATCCCCTATGTCGTCGCCGACCTATGACCTACGACCTACCTTAGGTCCTATGCGACCTACCTTAGGTCATATGCGACCTACCTTAGGTCGTATGCGACCTAGCACTTGGTGATAAAATTCTGCCCAGAGTATTCCCTATAAATACAGCCCTAACTCCAACTAGCAAAGGACTTTTTGGCCGATCACCTCAAGCGCCGGTACTCTGCTGAATTCTCGACTCATTCAACACTTCAAGTACTCCAAACACCAAGGACTCTACTACGATCTCCAAGAGAAAATCTACATCATTCAACATGAATTCGAAAGATTATTCTCCATCAAAGTTTGATCTACTGGTCTAAAGTGTGTTGTAACTGAAGATTGTTGTAAAGTTGTAACCAAATTCAGTAATAAAGAAAGTTAAAGTGGATGTAGGCTTACCCTAAGCCGAACCACTATAAAAACTGTTGTCTTTTCTGCTTTTTCTATGATTTCTCTACTTGTTTGTAATTCCCGTGTACAAGGGTGGTGCTTTCACTCAACTTCAATGTACTCCAGGGTGTTAGCGTCTGATTTTTACGTTAACACCAGTCTTGGGTGAGCAGCTTCTATTGTTTGCATAAATATTGATCACCTGTTAGTATTTTACTAATATGGATATTTGAAATAAAATATGTTCAGTTAGGTACTTTAAACGCGTGTACATATAAGTATGTTAAGCTGTTTGCAAAGTATATGTTATGTTTGTTATATTCTTAAGTATTTTATATTAGTTAACTGGATATAAGGAAAGTATTTTACACGTGATTTCATATAAAGTTTATCTATATAAATATTTATCGTATTGACCGTATAATCATATATTGTAGATGAGAATTAGTTTATATAAGTCATATTATATATGTGCATAGGCTAGTTTATAAATATCATAATAAAGCAAAATTAATATTGATTTTATAATGAATATAAATGCTAAATATAACTTGTACATAAGTTATATTCTGTAGTTTTTCAGTTGCATGCTTTATATTAAAGGTATATTTTATAAGTGCATGCATATTTTCTTTAGCCCAGTTTTTCCGAGACTGCAGATATTTGATTACATGTATACATAAGTTTGTTAATATATAATTATATATTTTTAATAGTGAGTCTGCATAATTGTTTTTATAAAATTTTAGTTATATACAAAGTCGACAGCTATTTATACCCAAGTCTCCAAGGCTAGTTTCACATATTTTGAGGTGCCTATACATTAATAAGGAAGAAAGCTTATATAAGAACATTAGGTGTATATAAAGCTATTAGAATATATATATATATATCTGTGTGTGTATGTATGTACATTATTTACCGTGCGCATGCATAGGCTTACATATGTTGTATATTTTAATATGTCTGCATATATTTGTCTTGTTTTCATGTCTGATATGTATTTATGATGTAATAACTTGAGAAAAATACATTATTCTGTATATAGAATAAAAGTTGATTTTGAAATGTATATATATTTAATTTAAAATGTGGTTAGAATATGATTATACATATATACAGTTATATATATGTGTTCACTTACAATTATCTTCATCGAACCCGTTCTGATTTGTTTCATCAAATTCTTATTATCATCTTTGATCGTTGGAATCGTACCAATCTAGATTTGCTTTAAAAATTCGTGCCTGGATTCACGGCTCATTTAATCGTCAAAACTTCTCTATCCTCGAAAGGTGTGCAATCGCTCACGATTAATGTTCTTTTATCTATTAAATTTGATTTCAATTGAAAAGACAATTGAAATATGCAGCAGTTTGTTATTTACACTATTTTATATATGCTATTACCAGTATCAGTTCACCTGTGACATCTGACACCAAAATCTGTTAATTATGAAATGATAATCTAGTTTGGTTGATAATTGATTGTTTGTTTTTTGACATTGGATGTTAATTTGTTAGTGTAGTAAGTGACAAATGATTTGAAATTGAAATTGATGTAGGATAGTAAGATTGATATATGTTAAATTTGATTAGATGACATTTGCATAATATGACCCTTTAAACGTTGTATTACTTGACACGTAGAAATTTGGTTAAGTACAACTTGAACCGTTGAATGTTGTTGTTTGAATTGATGCTGTATGAAATTGAATAATAGATATCCAGTGAAGAACCGTATAAATATTGGTGTAATAATCTTTAATCTGCATGAAATGATAGTGTAGATTCTAGAAATAATTATATTAATTTGCACAAACAACAATGTGAATTAATACGATCATTTCAGGATTATTTGAATTTATTATTGGATTGATATTGATTGTTGTTATTGACTGTTTATTTACTTTGACACCATCCCAGTTATCACACTACAAGTTCCCTTTGCTATGCTTTGATTTTTGAATTGATATGGAATCAGGTTGCAATGATAAATACCCAAATGAAACTTTGACTTAGGATGGAGAATTAACTAAAACCTGGTTGGTAAAAAATTTGGTAAAAAAATAAATAAATATTTTATTGGAATAATAATAAGGTTTTGAAATGAAGTTGGAATTTTAAATTTTTAATGAAGGAAAATGTTAATATTTAATAATCTGAAACAAATTATTAACAATGTAGTAGATAAAAGAACGTTGTTTAATTTAAGAAATGATTGAATTAAGTTTGGAATTATTTAATAATTAAGTTTTGAAATTATTTAATAATTAAGTTTGGAACTAATTAGTAATTAAGTTTTGAAATTATTTAATAATTAAGTTTGGAATTATTTAATAATTAAGATTGGAACTATTAAATAAATAGGTTTGGGAATTTATGTAATAATTAAGTTGAAATTATTAATTAAGTTTTGAAATTATTTAATAATTAAATAAAATTTAATTATTTTATAATTAAGTAGAATTTGAATTCTTTGATAAGAAAAATTGAACTTTTGAATAAGTGAATTTGAACTATGTTAATAAATGAAATTGAGTTTCTTTATTTATTAAGTTTTAGAAAATTATTTAAGTAAGTTAATAAGTGAAATTGAACTTCATGAATAAGTGAAATTGAGTTTCTTTACTTACTTGAGTTTGAAATTTGTAACTTAGTAAGTAAATACGTGAAATTGAATTTCTTTAACAAGAAATAAATGTGATTTATTGAAATTAATTTAGGACTTGAAATTTAAAGAACTCGATTTGATGAATTTAACTTAATTAAATTTGAAGTTTTGATATAAAGAAGTTGAACTTAAGTAATTGATTGGATGAATTTGAAATTTAATAGAAATCATTTTGAATGATAAATTTACTTAATGAATATTGAATGAAATCGATCAATGAGTTTAAATTGGCTTGAATGTTAAATTAAATTAATTTAAATGATTTCAGAATGAAATTTATATACGAACTTGAATCAATATTTGAATTGTTTAAACAAAAGTTGAAATCTAATTATAAGATTTTGAAATGGTAATTTGGAAGTTTTGAAATGTTAATTTTGGAAATTGATTTAGAAAGACAAATGAAATGTTGGTTTACGAATTGAAATTGAAATTGAATTTGATTTGGATTGATATATATATTAAACGACCAATCGGTGTAATAATTACGAAAGTTATTAAAGAAACCGGAAACGGTTATGGACATACTCTCTGTCTAAACCGAAAAACACCTTAATAACTATACGCGGAGTGTGATCCAGAATGAAGTGGTTGGAATGATGTACGTGATGACTAAAGAAAGAGAACAATAATGGATAGCCTTGACACTTGTGTCAAATTGGAAATGACTAAAACAGGAGCCATGCCGGGTCAAATGTGGTTAGCCACCTCGAGCGAACACACTTCTTCATAAACTACTCATTACTTGTTATTGATTGGTGCACCCTCGTACTTTTGGGAGTGTTGTTTCGCGGTGTTGCGATCGTTGCGGCGATGCGTTCTCACCAGTCCATGTCAGGCAAACGGTAGTTTCACTACCTTGGGTATTGCCTCATGTGCCTTGTCATACTTGTATCCCTATATACGCGACCACTACGAATTTGTTTTGTGTTATACCTATAGAGTACTCCCTGATATCCCACTAGTTTACGGTGGAGTTTACAGTGCTGTATAGACTATGGCATGTATATAAAATGTGTTAACGGGGATAATGGTAACGCCTTAACACTATTTTGATATTTATATTACTGATAGACATTATCTATTTAGCGTACACTACTACATAGTAGATAGTTTAACGGATCCTTAGAGGATGGTTATTTCAACATCCTTTGAGTTACTTGTATTTCAATTGTTATTTCACTTGAGTTGGATTTATTGATATAAGAATGTTAATCCCGACTCGAGTGTTTTGTGTTTTTCTTTACGCTCAGGTCAGACTGAGTATACCATTGTTCGAGACTCACCTTTGGAGTTGGAGCTTTGCTTGAAGATCCAGCCATCTATTCTGCTTTCAGTATTCGATGATTCCAGTGATGTATTCTGATTTTTACCTGATGTATCGTGTTACTCTTCTGTTGTATCTAGTTTAAGTCTGATGTATCTTATATATTTATACAGTAGCTTCATGAACTACTATCTCTTTTACTTCCGCTGCATATTATTACATTGTGTTTGTGATTCTGTGATTATTTATTTACTGTATATATGAGTTTTGCCAAATTTAAATTAACAATTCGGTATTTTGAATTATTCAAGTCCGACATGAGCGGATGCAAAATAGTCCAAAATAGCGGGTCATTACATATGAGCTCATAGGTTATGTAGTTGAAGGTTAACAGCGATATACTCCTAATTTTGTAATGTGGCATGCTGAATGCTGCTGTGTGTTGATCATTTACTGATCATTTGTTGAACAAAGCATGGCTTTGTGCCAAAGCATGGCTTTGTGCCAAAGCGTAGCTTTGTGGACGAGACTGCTTCAGGACCTCACTCCCCGGAAATTGTCGAAACAGGAAAGATGCGACAAGGTTATGAGGGTCGCGCCCTTTACGGTATATCATTCCCTTCTAGAAAAGGGTGGTGTCAGGTATGGAGCCCTGATATTCCCAAAGGACCGAGGGATGGCATGCTCTGGTAGTAGTTACCTAGTTACAAAGGTAACCCGGCCTTATATTGGCAGAGTGTTGGTTATGTTCTCGGGACGTCCCACCAGAGGCGATCCCATGTGGCAGTAGGAAGTTCCTTTGCCTGACCATTTGTTGGAAATCCAAAGAAACAATACGAGCCTTGTACGGTATTAGTTGTATAACTTGCCATGGAATGTGGTGGTAACCTGCTATTGAACATGGTAGCTATATTAGGCATAAGTGTGAAATGTCTATCCTGGCTAAGATTAATATTTTACTTTCGAAATGTTTTCTGCACTTTGCACTTATAGTGATAATATCAAAGAAATTTAGGTATCAAGCATGTTTGACTATCATAAGGAGAAATCTCCTCCGATTCTGCATTTGCATTGTGTGTGCGTGCGGGAGGCCTTATGGTAGTTTCATTTTAAAAAAAAAAGCATTGCGGTAAACAAACTTTAAAATTCATTTGTTGTTGTTTAATGATAAAATGTTTTTGTTACTCATACCAGTCCAATGACCGATCCGGAGTTTATTGTTTCTTTCCTAAACTCTGGGTGCTCAAAATTTTTTGACAAGGGCAGTTTAGAGTTGGGTTTATCAGATAGTCAGGTTTAGTAGATTATCTGGAGCTAGTTCACTCTTTGGATATGGACGAGACTTGCTTGTCTTTGTGCATCGTGATGTTGGATCGAGCTGCTGCTGCGGAGTTCTCTCTTGAAGACTATCTTAGAGTTATTTGTTCCGTTACTGGTGTTATCTATATTTCTTTTCCGCTGTTATTTTCATGTATCATATCTCTGATGTATATTGATATCTATCATATCATCTGTTGTATCAGATATTGTATCAATGTTGTATATCAATGTATTATTCTTTTCTTCCGTTGTGTTGTTTACTTAATGGTGCTATAAGCTTCGGCGAGCCAGATTCGGCGTTTGAATCTGCGGCATTTGAATATAGGTGACGTATTCGGTGCCGATTCTTGAAGGTCGAGTCAGGATCGCTATAGCTTCTATAGCTCTGCCTTAACTTTTGGTAAACAAGACACTTGGCTGCAAACTCTGCCACATCCTTCTTCATGTCTGTTAACACCTCCATTACTAACGACCTAGCGACCTAAGGTATAGGGTAATTCAACAGGTTGGCGACCTAAGGAACAAAGCGACACAACATAGCATGACTCAGCAGTTGAAGAACTCGCGACCTAACGATCTAAAGGCATAAGCAACAGAACGACCTACTACAGGGCATGACCCAGCGACTTAAAGCAAAGTGCGGCTCAACCGGATTAACGACTTAATGAGTTAAGAGGAAAACGACCTAACGAGTTAAGAGGAAAACGACCTAACGAGTTAAGAGGAAGGCGACCTAATGACCTAGCAAGCTCTAGGGAAAAACCGCATGCATGCCGTCTCTTCCATTAGGTCGCTCGCGACCTAATCAAGCCGAGTTAATCCTGCATTACATATATTAAGTCGCTCGAAGCATGTATCTTGCCCAGTATGGCTCCACTAAGTTGTTAGCGACTTATGATACCTCCGGATCAGTCTTATGTCGCAACTCTTATGCTGTAACTCTTTAGGTAGCTCACGACCTATGACATGGCCGACCTAAACCCATCCTCTCCTGTAAATACCTCACTTGCTCCACACTTCAAGGGGGATTTTCCTGAAAAGCCGAGACTCTGCCACTTTGAAATTCAAGTAAGTCATTCTCCAAGTCCTACAACATCATAACAACTTCAGAGATTAATTCCAGAATGGATCAAACTTCTTCACCGATTCGATTCTACTTTGGAAGCTCAAGTCTTTGAAGTTTGTTGTACTTGAAGTTTAGTTGTAACAAAGTGTACTCAAAGACAATAATAAAAGATATAAAGTGGACGTAGGCTTGACTTTGAGCCGAACCACTATAAAAATTGTCGTCTCTTTACTATTTTATGCTATTCTCTGCTTTTTAGTACCCGTACCAACGGGTGGTGCTTTCACTATATCATAACTCACACCGGGGTGTTAGCGTATATTTTTATCGTTAACATTTTTGGTGCTTTCGCTGAGAGTTGAACTCAGGAGTGCTCTCACCATTGCTTCGCAAAGATTTGTTTAAAGGCTCTCTTTACGACCCAGAAGTCTATCTGAAATTATGGCTCCTCGAAGAAAACGTAGATCTACTAGATCTGGAGATACTTGTGGCAACACATCCACTTCTCCCGCGTCAAATGAAGCGGCTCCTAGTATTGGAGTCACAAGGGCTGAGTTGGATGCTGTAGTGTCTGGGTTGTATCAGCAAATGGAAGCCCATAACACTTTGATGTTGGACAGGTTAAATGCTTTGCTTGGAGTTAACCGTCAATTAGAAAACAATGAAGAAACCTTTGCCAAGGATGTTCATGATTCCCAAGGGAAAAGTGTTCCTCAAAGGGCAGCTGGCACTGCCGAAGGGGCACCTCCCTAAGCCGGAGGTTCAAGGCCGCAGCCAACTCTTCGCGAACATTTTGTCTAGGCAAACTTTCGAAAAAGTAGCTGACGCCTGTCCCACGGGGCCTATAAACGATGAGGAATACCTCTAGGGAATGATTCGACAAATTATGAAAGAAAGCATGCAAAGGGAAGAAGATGAAAATGACTGGGCGTTTTCTCCAAGCCAGACTCCTTTTACCGAAAGAATTCTAAAGGCTGAATTTCCAAAGAAGTTTGTTCCTCCCACTATTCCAGCTTATTGGTGGACAAGTGATCCTAACCAGTTCTTGTACAAGTATGACTGGCATATGACAGGTGCCAGAGCATCGGATGAGATCAAGTGCAAACACTTTCTGGTGTATTTGAAAGGAGTGGCCCTGCTTTATTTCACGAAGCTGCCAGTTCGTTCTGTGGATCAGTTCTCTGACCTAACTCGAAAATTCAAAGATCGGTTCAGGTTATATGCTTCAAAGGCCAAGAATAAAATGTCGCTGTCCGGCCTCGAACAAAACCCCGGAGAGCCTCTCAAATCTTTCTTAAACCGCTTTAATATAGCCTTGGCTGAAGTTGACAATGCGGAGCCTCGAATGATTCTGACCTACTTGATGCGAGCTATTGACAATACTAGTGAATTTGGAAAATGGCTAAAGATGAAAGAGCCAAATTCACTTGAGAAATTCTACAACAAGGCCGATGAATTTATGCGCCTATAAAGCCTTCCTGTGCCAGCAAATGCAGTCGTGACTGAGGTTGGGAATAACAATGTTGTTTCAAACAAAAAGGAATCCAGTGCACAGAAGAGGGAGAATGACGGTGGGAAGAAGCAGTGAAACGCGAAGAAAACTCGCCACCTTAGACCTTCAGATTTCACTCCCTTAACTGATACTCCAGAAAATATCTTCTTTGCAACCAAGGATACTGTTGAATACCCTAAACCACCTAAGTTGAGGCTTGGGAAAAATGTTGCGCATAATGGAAGATTCTGTTGGTTCCACAATCAACCTGGCCATGACACTAATGAATGTCGCCATTTAAAGAGTTTGATTGAGGAGCTGTTGAGACAGAATAAACTTCAACAATGTGTGAAGAGAAACAGAAACGACTCAACTTCATCTACTCAGGGGCAACAAGTTCCTACTCATCAACCCAGCTCAGGTGAGAGGATTGCAGCGCATGAATCTGAAAGGCCTGTCATTAACGTCATCACAGGGGGTCCTCACCCAGCAGGCAGAAGTTGGGGTGAGATGGAAAGATATGCTCATGCTTTGAGATACGTCCAGCTGAAAAGAGTGTTTTTGTCTTGGAAGATGCTGCACCTCTAAAGCAGCATAGAACTTTTAACGATGACATCATATTCCAGGCTAAAGACTCTGTTGGTGTGGAGGCTCCCACCATCAATCCTTTGGTGATATCTGCAGGCATCGGACCAGCCATTGGAAGAAGGGTGCTTGTTGACTGCGGCGCCTCTTGCAATGTCCTCTTCAATAAGACATTTGATCAGATGAAAATTCCCATGGCTGATGTCTAAGCTTCTTCACAGAAAATTGTTGGGTTCACTGGAGAACCAAAACAGCCTGTTGGGACTATTGACGTATCTGTAGAACTTGGAGAAGGGGAAAAGAAGGTGGTCCGAAAGTAAACTTTTGTGATTGTTGACGAATTCTCTACTTACAATGCCTTCTTGGGTCGACCAACTCTTGCTGCATTAAAAGCCATTCTCGCCCCATGGTGCATGACTGTGAAGTTCCCCACTGATAATGTCGTCGGTGTTGTGAAGGGGGGACCAAAATGCTGGGCGAGAATGCTATCTCACAGAGTTACGGGAGGTGAAAAAGAGAGAAATGGGTAAGGGTGCGGCAGCTCCGCTCCGCATCAAAGAACCTACCTTGTAGTAATTACAGGGTAGACCTTGCACTGGTGAGCATAGTCGTGCACGAAAAGAAATTGATCCCAGAAAAACCGGTGCATGGGAGAGTAGAGTGGTGCGGTAGAAGCGACGGTGCCAATACCTGTTGATCCGAATGATCCAAACAATGTGCTGAATGTGGGTTCACAACTCAGTGTAACTGTTCAGAATATGTTGATATCATTCTTAAAAGAAAACTTGGATGTATTCGCTTGGAGCCAAGCCGACATGTGTGGAATATCTCCAGAAATCGCAGTGCATACTTTGAATATTGATCCGAAATTCACACCCGTAAAGCAAAAAAGAAGAACCCAGGGTTCTGAAAGGTCGACATCGTTAAAAGAAGAAGTAGATCGGCTCATGGAAAATGGCTTCATCAGAGAATCCACTTATCCAAATTGGGTTTCTAATCCGGTGTTGGTCAAAAAAGCAAATGGAAAGTGGAGAGTATGTATCGACTTTTCAGATTTGAACAAAGCATGGCCCAAGACCGTTTTCCGTTACCTAGAATCGATCAGTTGGTGGATGGAATAGTCGGGCATGAATTATTGTCTTTTATGGATGCTTACTCAGGATATAATCAAATCATCATGCATGAGCCAGATCAAGAGGACACGAGCTTCATCACTGATGTTGGTCTTTACTGCTATAAATTAATGCCCTTCGGACTAAAGAACGCGGGGGAAACTTATCAAGGACTTGTTAACGCCATGTTCAAGCCTCAGATTGGCAAGACTATGGAAGTATATGTTGATGATATGTTGGTGAAATCGAAGAAGGCAGTAGACCATATGGATCATTTGGCAGAAATGTTCGTGATCCTTCGAAAGTATGGAATGAAGCTAAACCCTATGAAATGTTCATTCGGGGTAGAGTCCGGAAAATTCTTGGGTTTCATTGTGAGTGCTAGGGGCATCGAAGTTAATCCTTCTCATATTACTGCCTTAAGAGAAGTCAAAGCCCTACGACAAAGAAGGAATTGCAAAGCCTCAACGGGAAAGTCGCTGCTTTGAGTCAATTTATCTCCAGGGCCACTGATAAATGCGTTCCCTTCTTTGACGCTCTGAAGAAAGGAAAGAAAAACATTGAATGGACTCCTGAATGTCAGAAAGCTTTTGATGAACTGATTCGTCACATGGAAACGCCTCCAGTACTTTCTAAGCCCAGCAATGGTGAAGATCTTTTCATATATTTGACAGTTTCATCTCATGCTCCCAGTGTAGCATTGGTACGGGAAGACGCAAAAGTTCAGCGCCTGGTTTATTACATCAGCAAAAGATTTATTGAGGCAGAGATGAATTATTCAAAACTGGAAAAGCATTCCTATTGTCTGTTGATTGCGTCCAGAAAGTTGAGGCCATATTTCCAAGCTCATCCTATCAAAGTCCTCACTGATCAACCTCTAAAGCAAGTCTTGTTTCACCTTGAAACTTCGGGTCGTCTTCTAAAATGGAACATTGAACTCAGCCAATACAATATCACATATCATCCACGAAGAGCAATCAATAGACAAGCTTTAGTAGATTTCATTGCATAATACACAGATAAAGGTAACAGTAAGGAAGAGGTGACTGATGACACCCCAATCCGGTGGAAATTATATGTTGATGGTGCAAGAAATGACTACTATTCCGGAGCTGGGATTGTGCTTGAAACCCCCGAAGGGCGGTCATTGTGCTACGCATTGAGATTAGAATTTCCTTCGACAAATAATGAAGCAGAATATGAAGCTCTTATTGCCATCTTGAAGATTGCTAAAAAACTGAACGTCAGAGTGTTGAAGATCTTCAGTGATTCTCAGCTTATTGTATGCCTAGTCAAGAAAGAGTTTCAAACTAAAGGAGGAAATCTGCCTGCTTACTTGTCAAAGGCCTAGGAGCTTCTCTATGATTTTGATCATTATAAAATAAGCCATATACCCCGGGAGGAGAACATGAAGTCAGATTCTCTCGCAAAGTATTCAAGCTCTGGCGAAGCTCAATTATTGGGATTGGTCCCTGTGGAAGTCTTGTCAGCTCCAAGTACTGATGAGATGGATATTGACTAGATCATGGCTGTATCTCAAGAGCAGGAGTCGTGGATGACTCCGATCAAGGAATATCTACTCAACGGCTCCCTGCCAGAAAACTCAAAAGAGCGCCCGAAGCTGTTAAGAAAGCCCCGAGATATGTAATTTAAGACGGCCGGTTGTACAGACGGGGATTCTCGATGCCATTACTCCGATGTATAACCAAGGAAGATGCTAAGACAATTTTAGCTGAGGTGCACGGAGGAGAGTGTGGGGATCATTCAGGAGGACAATCTTTAGCAAAGAAAATTCTCCGCTATGGATATTTTTGGCCAGATATTAATCGAGACGCTGCTAGCTACTCCCGAAAGTGTGACAGATGCCAGAGATTTGCAAAAATCCCAAGAGCACCTTCCACCAAGCTAACATAGATGGTCAGTCCATGGCCATTCGCCATTTGGGGGATAGATCTCATTGGGCCTTTGCCAACTGCCATGTCCGGAATCAAATATGTTATTGTTGCTGCTGATTATTTCACTAAATGGGCTGAAGCTGAACCATTGGCTACTATTACCTCTAAAAAGATGATAAATTTTGTGATTAAAAATATCATTTGCTGGTATGGTGTGCCTCAAAAGATAATCACACACAATGGTATCCAATTCGAAAGCGAACAATTCCATGCTTTTGCAAACGATTCAAGATCCAAAAAAGCTTCTCAGAAGTGGGCTCATCCGCAGGAAAATGGGTAAGTGGAGGCAGTGAACAAAATTATCAAATCAACCATCAAAAAACAGCTGGAGAAAGCAAAAGGTGGTTAGGTCAATAAGTTGCCACTAGCACTATGAGCATACAGAACTACCCATAAAACTACGAGTGGGCACACTCCATTCTCATTAGCATATGGATTAGCAGCAATGATTCCGGTGGAAATAAAGGTCCCCTCACATGGGAGAATTCATTTCAACCAAGAAGAAAATGAAAAGCTGCAACTTGAAGCACTTGAATTCCTTGATGAAAGAAGGGAAGAGGCTAGCTCAGAATTGCAGCCCATCAGCAAAGGATAGCCAGGCACTTCAATTCCAAAGTTCGCCAACGCAGCTTTGAGATTGGGGATCTAGTCTTGCAAAGGGTCATGACACCAACTGGAGTATTTGGGCCAAACTGGGAAGGGCTGTACGTCATAGGCAAAAAACTTCTTGATGGCACTTTTAAACTCACAAATGTCGAAGGAGATCCAATTCCACGAGCCTGGAACAGAAATTACTTGTGTCCATATTTTACTTAGAAGCTTTGCTTAAAGTTGTAATATGGTTATGGATGTATCATTCTTGTACTGTAAGCCATTGTAAAATCAGTACAAGCCAACAATAAGAACTATAAAATGGATGTAGGCCTAGTTCTTGGCCGAACCACTATAATCTTGTGTTCTCTACTACTATAAAATGCCTGTCTCATTTTGATATGCCAATATCTTAAATGTATTGCTAAAATGTCGATTTAAAATCACAGGCCATCAAAGCAGAGCTTACCTATTCAACACATCAGAAGGCTCAGAGATTCCTACAAATCACTCAACAATCACATGTCAAGCAACAAAAATTCCAGATTCAATTCCTACATAAGAAGTGCTTTTCACAAATAGTTGGTGATTCCACCGGAATGGCACCTTCCCAAAGTGAAGGTTCCAGGCCGTTGCTAACTGATTGCGATAGTTTGTGCAAACGAACATCCGATTAAGTAGCTTGCGTCTGCCCCGTGGAATCACTTAATAATGAAATACACTTCTCTGAAAAAAAGAAAACAACTTGCAAAGGAAAAGAACATGTGCTTGGAAATGATAACGACGAATCGCTGGAAGGCAGATTGTGAAAAGACATGGGCAAGAAGACAAAAACAGCCAAAATGGAATCTTGTCTCTCCTCCAAAAAGGTTGATGGAACCACCGAAAGGGCACCTTCCCAATGTAAAGGCACCAGGCCCTTGCTAACAAATTATGATAGTCCGTACCAACGAACATCCAATTAGTTAGCTTGCGTCTGCCCTGTGGACCCACTTGACTATGAGATTCAACCTTCCCGGCGGACAAAGCCCTCTTCGGAGGCCCACTTCACCAAGTTGAAGTGCCATAGCCCTCTTTGGAGGTAAAATCCCTCTTCGAAGGCCCAATTCACCAAGTTGAATTGTCAAAGTCCTCTTCGGGGGCAAAAGCCCTCTTCGGAGGCCCACTTCACCAAATTGAAGTGCCAAAGCCCCTTTTGGAGGCAAAAGCCCTCTTCGGAGGCCCGCTTCACTAAGTTGGAGTGCAAAAGCCCTCTTCGGAGGCCCACTTTACCAAGTTGGAGTGCCAAAGCCCTCTTCGGAGGCCCACTTCACCAAGTTGGAGTGCCAAAGCCCTCTTCGGAGGCCCACTTCACCAAGTTGAAGTGCCAAAGACCTCTTCGGAGGCCCGCTTCCCCGCGTAAAGGGAAAAAACAAAGCCCTCTTCGAAGGCCCACTTCAAAAAGTTGAAGTGCCAAATCAAAGCCTTCTTTGGAAGCCTGCTTCACTGCGTAAGAGAATCCACTTCTCCAAAAAGTGACCATCTCCGAAAGTTGAAGTGTAGAAACTTTTTCTAAAAAAAACAGAGAGAAGACTTCTCAATACAAGGCACACTCTACTAGAGCAGTGTAATATTTCCTCAAAATGGAAGAATTATTCTCCAAAGTAAGAGTGCAAGTCTTCTCAAAATGGAAGAATTGTTCTCCAAAGTCTTATCAAAATGGAAAAGATTGCAATAAGCCGTGGTATAGGGGCAATATAATAAAGCTACAATAATAAAAGCAACGCTCAAGCAACATACCACGAGCTCACTGCAATATCACACAAAGAAAATAAAGAAACTTGTGTGAAAATAAGGAATAAATGCATTCACAAATACAGATAAAAGATTGTACAAGTAAAAAGAATCATTTTATTCCATACTATAAAAGATTTGTACACATGTGCAGGTTTCAAAAAGCGAGGGCCGGTACCCGCACAATCTCCGGTCAATACAAGTCTTTAAATACAGGCAACAAGCAAAGTAGCAAAACAAGAAGGATAAAGCCGGACTCATTACTTCTTCTTCCCCCCGCCTTTGGAGCCCTCGCCCGGCCTAATGGTTAACTTCTTTCGGCTTGAACGAGTCGGGGAAAGAGGAGAAAGAGTTGCGATTGGGTCCTCTTCTGCTTTCTCATCACCAGCAGAAGTCTCCTTCCTTTTCTTCGAAACTCCACGTTTTCCCCTCTTCTTTGTGGAAGATTCGCTGCCCAGATCCATAAGATCAATTAGCTTTATATCATCGACAATAAATTCCTCCGGGGTCCTCTCACCTTCCTCAAGTTCTTCAGCTTTTTTCTCTTGTGAAGCGGCCGGGTCATCTAAGCCTTGAAGAGCTTCTATTTGTTCTTCTTGTGACCCCGGTTGAGAAGTAGAAGGAGTAACTTGAAGAGATGGAGGAGCAACAGCTGGAAGAGGCGAAGCCTGTACAACACTTGTTGTTTTCACTACAGAAGAAGAAGAATTAAACATCAGTATTTCTCGCAAAGATGGGAGATAGTGGCACGTCGAGGTTTAAGTAATAATCATCGAGCTCATGTGAAACAAACAAATAGTCCACTTGAGCTAGATCAGTGTTGAAGTTACCTGGAGAAGTTGGATTTATCACGTCGATTTCAAAATCGTGGGCTTCAATGTCTTCCTGGGACTCGGTGTGAGAAGTTGTAATTCCAGTCTCGGTTTTGGCAGGAGGCAGAGAGTGACAACTAGAGCCAATAATGTCGACGTCAACCGAAGCCGAAGGACGAGTCAGGTCGGTCAAAGGTGCCTTCCCTAAATGCTCTCCTTCCGCCGCTTCGGCTCGTTCTTTGGCGAGTTGTTCTTTCCCTCTGTCAATGGCGGCTTGACCTTCATCGTCCAAAAAATGAGCCTCAAGACGCTCCTCGGCGTAGCTGGCACCTTTAAGTATTTCAACTGCTACCTGCCACATTTCAGCTAGGGTAATTTCATACTTTGGGCCCAAAAATGAGAGACTGCCATGCCCCAAGACGCTGTGAATGTAAAAATCGAATAAAGTGGAACTGACGTTGGCCTTCGTCTCCTCATGAGATTGTTCAGCTGCTGCTTGTCCAGCAATGGCCTCGTCGCGCTCCTTTTCAACTTTAGAAAGCTGAGCCTTTAACATTTCAATCTGCAAATCTTTGAAGCTAGTCTTCTTCCGAAATTGAGCAACATCATTGCGGTAACTTTCCACAATTCTCTGCTGTGCCTCAAGTTTAGTCTTAGCATCTCTTACGTTCTTTTGAAGCACCTCTTCCTTTTGAGTATAAGAAGTGGAAGAGGTAGAAAGGTCATCCTTAAGTTGCTTGACTTCAGCGTCGAGTTTCTCATTATATGCGGTGATGTTCTTCATCTCCGTGTCGTGCTGATCAAGAACTTTTTGCCATTCAGATTTGGCACTTTCCGTGGTCAGTATAGCTTCAATATTTAAGCAGTTCACTCTTTGAAGCTCATCGACTAGCTTTTGCCACCCGGACATTCTTTCAATGTCAAGCTTTACAGCATCAAGATTTCTCAGCATAGCCTGTTTGTCAGTAGGAACCAAGTCCAAATAAAAGCTTACTCCTTTCAAGCACCAATGTGGAAATTGGCTTTGGAGTGCAGGCAGAGGCTTCTCAACTTGATAAGGAGGCCTGTTAATGATTGTTTTAATCTCATCTCTTTTGAGGGCAGGGGAACTAGAGGGGATGTCCAGAGAAATAGAAGCAGCGGGCACTTTGGAAATTTCAGATGAATATTTTTCACTAAGCTTGGCTCGCTTGCTGGAATCTTCAGCATCATGACTCTTCCCCTTGTCGTCATGAGATTTTCTCTTACGAGAGTCGTCATCTCTCTGGTGAGAGTCATGTCGGTCATCCCTTCTTCCATAACGCTCCTCATAAGCCAGCCTTTCGCGGGCTTTCCTAGCCGCTCTTTCTTCATCGGTCTACCTAGGGGCAGAAAGATAGCGCTTGGGGTTGTCCCATAGCGTTGAAAGTCATCGTAATACGAACAGCTGCGTCCCATGGGAGAACCTGAAATTGAAGAAGGGACAAAGTTTAGAAATCTTTGAAATAAAGAAGCTAAGTTCACATAATTGCCAAAAATCCTAAGTTTGTATGGCGTGTGAACTACGCGTGTCAAGCTACAAACCACTCTTCAGCTTATGAGTGATGTCAGCTTTTGCAGCAAGAGTCAACTCTTGGGTTGATGGAGTTGATTCCAAAACGGATGTTGCTTCGATTGATGGAGAAGCGAGCTTAGAGGTGATGGTGTCATCTTTAAATAGCTCTTGGGAAGTCGCCATAAGGTCGCTCAGTCCCCCAAAGACATCATCACCATCGTGCCTAACGGAATTGGTCATGCCCTCTTCAGTACGCTTCGCACTCTGTGTATCGAAACTTTCATTCTCAGTTCCCTCTTCAGCTTCTCCAGTGGCCTTCCCGAAACGTTGAGGAAATTCCTTCTTCTTCGATAACTGGGGGAATTTTAGCTTTGCCAGACAATCCCGCATCGTCAACGGAACTTGAGCATTTCACTAACGAAGCTTCTACAGTAGATTCCTTCGATGCGGACTCCTTTACGGAGGCTGGGGCATCCAGCACTTCTGCTTGAGAACTGGGGGCATCACGGGGCTCAGTGGTTTGAGAAGAGTGCAAAAGTCCAAATTGGTGCAAAAAATCGTCCTTCAGTAAGAACTTAATACTTCTCTCATCAATAGCTACGACATTCAACCTTTCGAAAGTCGGTTTGTAACTAGAATCTTTTGACGGAGGAGGAAGTGGGCAAAAGTAAAGAATGAAGTTAGCACTAGACAACTTGAATTTTGAAAGGCTCAGAAATGAAGTAAACAGAGATAATTAGTCTTACTTCCCACTCTCCAGATGCCGTAGAATCCCGGGGGCAACAAACAAAGAAAAACTGATTAAAAAACCCGTGAGCACTCTCGAAAAGATCTGTATTCAGTTTACGGTTTCTCGCACTCCTTACAAGAGTGATGGAAGGGTGATCTTTGTTCCTCCCGAATGAACATAAGTAACAGATCTCCTCAAAGCTTGGGAGACGGTTAAGCGTCCTCCTAAACAGTACGCACAACCCCATCAAAATGGCGTAGCCGTTAGGGTGCAGTAGGAATGGAGAGATAGTTAATCAAAGAAGTAGTGTTCTAAGAATATTGTTGAAGGGGGGAATAGCTCCGTTCAGACACATTTGACGGTTGACTGCAACGAAGCTAGGAGGTGGCCTATCGACTGTGTCATTTACCCCTGGAAGCAGAGCATCCGCTTCCGCAATGCCGAATTGAGTACATAACTGGCTGAAAGCTCGTTGGGTCAATGAAGTTGTAACTCTTTCCGGAGGATTCTCCAAAGGATCGGCTATTGGAAGGACCTCTTCGGTTCGCTCTACTATCTCTTCTTGCATTTGTTGAGAAGTCATTCTACACAAGGAACTGGATATTCAAATATGAAGGTGCACGTTTCCTAAATGTGTGAAGTGTTGTGCAAAACTAATAAAATGACAATCAAATATAACTGGAATTAAACTAGTTGACATTTATAAATTATGAAGTGTCAGGGCTTGTTATTTAAGTCCAAGTTCAGTGTTAATGCAAATAGATCAGCTTTAGTTGATTAATTTAGCTTTGCTTTAATACTTCACTTGAACTTGTTAATTCACAGCACTTCATTCAAATAATTTCTTTAAGTTGATTATTCTTTATCGACTAATCTGTCATTTGATATGGGCAGTCAGTGGCAGTATATTCGCCCTAGTTTTCAGCAAATGTTGTATTTAACAGGTTGTTAGCTTAAAAGTTAAAACAATCTATGGAAAAGTGCAACAAGTTCAAGCAGTTCATTCTGGCAGTTCAAGTTGGAAATTCAATCAAGTTCTGTCAAATTCTACAAGTGTTCAAGTCCTATTCATTCCTTAAGTCGCAGGAACAATTTAAGTTAGCTCGGGACTCTTTAAGTCGTCCAGATCATGCCCAAACGACTTAACATAGGTCAAACTTCCCTAAGTCGTTCTGTTTGAAATTCATGTGCTATTCTGGCAAGTTAAGTCGCGTAGCAGCTAAGTCGCAAGTCATCTAGGTCGCAGTCCCTTATGTCGCTCAGAACTTGGATGTTAAGTCGTTGAGCCGTTAGGTCGTGCGATTCAAGTCCAAACTACTAAGCCGTAAGTCGTACGAAGCTCCAAAACCGGGTATTTACTAACTCTCATTAACCCACTAGCTCTTCTTCATTCAACAAGTGCCTAACTCACAAGGAGGCCTGTTAATGATTGTTTGAATCTCAGCTCTTTTGAGAGCAGAGGAACTAGAGGGGATGTCCAGAGAAATAGAAGCAGCGGGCACTTTGGAAATTTCAGATGAAGATTTTTCACTAAGCTTGGCTCACTAGCTGGAATCTTCAGCTTCATGACTCTTCCCCTTGTCGTCATGAGATTTTCTCTTATGATAGTCATCATCTCTCTGGTGAGAGTCATGTCGGTCAACCCTTCTTCCATAACGCTCCTCATAAGCCTGCCTTTCGCGGGCTTTCCTAGCTGCTTTTTCTTCATCGGTCTCCCTAGGGGCAGGAAGATAGCGCCTGGGGTCATAAGAATTGCGCTTCCCATAGCGTTGAAAGTAATCGTACTACGAACCGCTGCGTCCCATGGGTGAACCTGAAATTGAAGAAGGGACAAAGTTTAGAAATCTTCGAAATAAAGATGCTAAGTTCACATAATTTCCAAAAATCCTATGTGTGTATGGAGTGTGAACTACACGTGTCAAGCTACAAACCACTCTTCAGCTTAGGAGTGATGTCAGCTTTTGCAGCAAGAGTCAACTCTTGGGTTGATGGAGTTGATTCCAAAATGGATGTTGCTTCGATTGATGGAGAAGCGAGCTTAGAGGTGATGGTGTCATCTTTAAAAAGCTCTTGGGAAGTCACCATAAGGTCGCTCAGTCCCCCAAAGACATCATCACCTTCGTGCCTAACGGAATGGGTCATGCCCTCTTCAGTACGCTTTGCACTCTTTGTATCGGAACTTTCATTCTCAGTTCCCTCATCAGCTTCTCCAGTGGCCTTCCCAGAACGTTGAGGAAATTCCTCTTATTCAATAACCGGTGGAAGTTTAGCTTTGCCAGACAATCCTGCATCGTCAACGGAACTTGAGCATTTCACTAACGAAGCTTCTACAGTAGGTTCCTTCGATGCGGACTCCTTTACGGAGGCTGGGGCATCCCGCACTTCTGCCTGAGAACTGGGGGCATCCCGGGGCTGAATGCTTCGAGAAGAGTACAAAAGTCCGAATTGGTGCAAAAAATCATCCTTCAGTAAGAACTTAATACTTCTCTCATCAATAGCTACGACATTCAACCTTTCGAAAGTTGGTTTGTAACTAGAATCTTTTGACGGAGGAGGAAGTGCTGCAAAAGTAAAGAATGAAGTTAGCACTTGACAACTTGAATTATGAAAGGCTCAAAAATGAAGTAAATAGAGATAAGTAGCCTTACTTCCTACTTTCTAGATGCCGTAGAATCCTGGGGGCAACAAACAAAGAAAAACTGATTTAAAAATTCGTGAGCACTCTCGGAAAGATCTGTATTCAGTTTACGGTTTCTCGCACTCCTTAAAAGAGTGATGGAAGGATGATCTTTGTTCCTCCCGATTGAACATAAGTAACAGATCTCCTCGAAGCTTGGGAGACGGTTAAGCGTCCTCCTGAACAGTACGCACAACCCCATCAAAATGGCGTAGCCGTTAGGGTGCAGCTGGAGTGGAGAGATAGTAAATCAAAGAAGTAGTATTCTAAGAATATTGTTGAAGGAGGGAATAGCTCCGTTCAGACACATTTGACGGTTGACTGCAACGAAGCTAGGAGGTGGCCTATCGACTGTGTCATTTAGCCTTGGAAGTAGAGCATCCGCTTCCGCAATGCCGAATTGAGTACATAACTGGCTGAAAGCTCGTTGGGTCAATGAAGCTGTAACTCTTTCCGGAGGATTCTCTAAAGGATCAGCTATTGGAAGGACATCTTCGGTCCGCTCTACTATCTCTTCTTGCATTTGTTGAGAAGTCATTCTACACGAGGAACTGGATATTCAAATATGAAGGTGCACGTGTCCTAAATGTGTGAAGTGTTGTGCAAAACTAATAAAATGACAAGCAAATATAACTGGAATTAAACTAGTTGACATTTGTAAATTATAAAGTGTCAGGGCTAGTTATTTAAGTCCAAGTTCAGTGTTAATGCAAATAGATCAACTTTAGTTGATTAATTAGCTTTTCTTTAATGCTTCACTTGAACTTGTTAATTCACAGCACTTCGTACACATATTTCCTTTAAGTTGATTATTCTTTATCGACTAATCTGTCATTTGATATGGGCAATCAGTGGCAGTATATTCGCCCTAGTTTTCAGCAAATGTTGTATTTAACAAGTTGTTAGCTTAAAAGTTAAAACAATCTATGGAAAAGTGCAACAAGTTCAAGCTGTTCATTCTGGAAGTTCAAGTTGGAAATTCAATCAAGTTCTGTCAAATTCTACAAGTGTTCAAGTCCTATTCATTCCTTAAGTCGCAGGAATAATTTAAGTTAGCTCGGGACTCTTTAAATCGTCCAGATCATGCCAAAACGACTTAACATAGGTCGAACTTCCGTAAGTCGTTATGTTTGAAATTCATGTGCTATTCTGGCAAGTAAAGTCGCGAAGCAGCTAAGTCGCAAGTCATCTAGGTCGTAGTCTCTTATGTTGCTCAGAACTTGGATGTTTAGTCGTTGAGCCGTTAGGTCGTGCGATTCATGTCCAAACTACTAAGCCGTAAGTCGTACGAAGCTCCTAAACCGGGTATTTCCTAACTCTCATTCACCCGCTAGCTCTTCTTCATTCAACAAGTGCCTAACTCACAAGCCCGATAACCCATTATCATCTCCACAATAGAATCCATCATCCTTCCACACCGCCAAATCACCCAAAACCGATTCAAATCACCTCGGATCCATCATGGATCTAACACGCTGCTGTTTTCTCGAGAATTACAACGATGATGCATCCAAAGAAGACCAGAAATCGATTGTAACATGATTCGTGGTAAAACGCAGCACATGAAATTGGATTAGGGTCAAAAAATGGAGGATACACGATTTGGCGATGGACGTGGTTGGATATTGATCGTATTCACTCACGTAATGTGATGATGAAGATGATCAACAGCTGATTAATTTGAATTCGCCTTCGAAAGCTCAGAAATTTCTCAATGGCAAGTTAGAATGTGAGAGCGGATGAAGTGAAGAAGGAACGATATAAGCTATGTATATAACGGGGAAGTGGAACTCGAATCGGCACGAGCGACATAATTCTCTCATAAGCCGCTCAAGATCTAGTAACTCAGAATGGCACGAGTTAAAAGATATCGAAGCACATGACCTAGTCCCTAGGGCGTATACTTCGCGGGGCAAGTGTTAACACCTCTCTTACTAACGACACAACGACCTAAGGTATAGGTCGATTCAACAGGTTAGCGACCTAAGGAACAAAGCGACATAACATAGCACGACTCAACAGTTGAAGAAAGCTCGCGACCTAACGACCTAAAGGCTTAAGCAATAGAATGACCTACAGCCGGGCATGACCTAGCGAATTAAAGCAGAGTGCGGCTCAACCGGGTTAACGACCTAACGAGTTAAGAGGAAAACTACCTAATGAGTTAAGAGGAAAACGACCTAACGAGTTAAGAGGAAAACGACCTAACGAGTTAAGAGGAAAGTGACCTAAAGACCTAGCAAGCTCCAGGGAAAAACCGCATGCATACCGTCCCTTCCATTAGGTTGCTCGCGACCTAAGAAAGCAGAGTTAACTCCTGCATTACATATATTAAGTCGCTCGAAGCATGTATCTCGCCCAGTATGGCTCCACTAAGTCATTAGCGACTTATGATACCTCCAGATCACTCTTATGTCGCAACTCTTATGTCGCAACTCTTTAGGTCGCTCATGACCTATGACAGGGCCGACCAAAACCCTGCCTCTCATATAAATACCTCACCTGCTCCACACTTCAAAGGGGATTTTCCTAAAAAGCCGAGACTTTACCACTTTTAAATTCAAGCAACTCATTCTCCAAGTCCTACAACATCATAACAAATTCAGAGATTAATTCCATAATGGATCAAACTTCTTTACCGATTCGATTCCACTTTGGAAGCTCAAGTCTTTGAAGTTTGTTGTAGTTGAAGTTTAGTTGTAACAAAGTGTACTCAAAGATCGTAATAAAAGATATAAAGTGGACATATGCTTGACTTTGAGCCGAACCACTATAAAAATTGTTGTCTCTTTACTATTTTCTGCTATTCTCTACTTATTTCTAGTTCCCGTACCAACGGGTGGTGCTTTCACTATATCATAACTCACACCGTGGTGTTAGTGTATATTTTTATCGTTAACAAAGTCGCTCTATTAAAACACTCCTTTCATGTCCCTATACATCTTAACGCCACCTCGATGAATAGTCATTCGAGAATAGTGTGCTACTTCTAGAATAGCTCTCATCAAATAACTAGTGCGAGGGACACAAAGTCTTCCATCTCTCCTTAGACACCTTCTACTATCAATGGAATAGTGTTAGAGATGTCTAGAGACTCCTCCACTACTAATTACATCTAGAATATCCATAAGCTATGAATCCTCTCATTGCCTTGAGCCAATCTAATCTATGAGGGTAAGTTTAGCCTCAAGTGCTACAAAAAATTTAGGGGTAATGTCCGTAGAGGGCTTAAAATTAAACGTGGAAATAAACTCTAGGCATTTCCACTCCACGAACATTGGACTAAGGGTTGCTTTCTTCCTACTTAACGCATCTGTGGCCACGTTTCCTTTACCAGGGGTGTTAGCTATCTCAAAATCGTATGATGCTAGAAACACCATCCAACGCTGCTGCCTCAAGTTTAAATCCTTTAGTGAGAATAGGTACTTCAATGATTTAAGGTTAGTGAAAAGCTCAAACCTTTCACCTAGAAAGTAATGTCTCCAAGATTTGAGCGTGTAAACAATAGCAGCTAACTCCAAATCATGGGTAGGGTAAATTTTCTCACGATTTCTCAACTGTCTACTTCCATAACATACTACCTTCCCATCTTGCATCAATACTGCCCCGAGGCCCGTTGCACATGCATCAGTGTAAACTGTAAAAATGCTTAGCTCCATCGGGTTAAACCAACACTAGTGCACTAGTAAGGGCCCTTTCTAGCATCAGGAAGGAATCCTCACAATTCATGTCCCACACGAATACCGCATTCTTCTTAGTGAGGCGAGTAAGCGGTGCTAAAATCTTAGTGAAATCTCTAATAACTTCCTAAAATAACCATCCAAACCTAGGAAGCATATAACTTCGATAGCATTCTTGGGGGCCTTCTAATCTTATACTGCTACTACCTTAGTGGGATCAATAGCTAGACCCTCTCTTGAGACTACATGCCCCAAGAAATGCACCAACTTACGCCAAATGTGACACTTCGAGAATTTTGCTTTCAACAGATGAACACGAAGTGTACGAAATACCTCCTCAAGATGAATAACTTGCTCTTCCATACACTTGAAAAACACCAAAATTTCGTTCACAAATACTACAAAGACCTTATTTAGCACATCTCGAAAAACATGGCTCACCAAGTCTACGAAATAGGCTGTGTAACGATCCAATTTTTAGAAGCCCGAAAATCGACATCAATACGTCCACTGTATCAAATGTCGAACAAACCGAATGCCGAAAAACCGAACCGTTAGTGTTAAAGAAGAAGAAGATATTAGATAAATGAATAATCTTTAAACAAAAGAACTATATCAGTTTATACGTTACATCATTAGAGTATTGTAACAACAAAACACGACATTGGTCATTTATGACAAATTGACTAAATGGAAACTGAATTTGCAGCAACCCCAACGCAGTGGATAATACATACTATAAGTGATATGTCTCGCCATCTAGCCTGCCTCTTGATCACCACAACATACTTTCCTGACTTCACCCCTGAATAACTGATAATTTGACTCTAGGTTGCCCGTGTGGAAAATTATGGGCACCCATAGTTTAGAAAGGGGAACAATAAACTCCGGGTCAGTCATGGGACTGGTGTGAGATCATAAAATAGTAATTTGCACAAAAGGAAATATAAAAAAATCCGCTATGCCTTTTGGAAAATGAAACTACCATAAGGCCTCCCGGCACACACACACAATGCAATCGCACACTTGGAGGAGATTTCTCCTTATGATAGTCAAACAGGCTTGATATGCAAAAATCCTTTTTGATATTATTATTTGTGCATAGTGCGAAAAACATTTCAAAAGTATAATATAAATCTTAGCCGGCATAGGTACCATTATATTATGCCTACAATAGCTACCATTTAAGAGTGGCAGGTTATACAATTGCAATCGTAAAGGGATCGTATTGGGTGATTTGATTTCCAACAAATGGTCAAGGCAAAGGAACTTTCTTTTCGAAAGGGTACGCCTCAGGAGGGACGCCCCAAGAACCTAACCGGATCTCTGCCAACACAAGGTCAGATTACCTATGTAACTAGGTAACTAACTGTCACAAGTACGCCATCCCCTGATCTAGACCGACCTTTACCGAGGCGCCTTAACAACCAACAACCACATAAGTAAATAATCTGGGCTCCATACGAGAATACCACTTTTTTGTCCATACAAGTTAAATATCTGGGCTCCATACCAGATACCACTTTTTATCCAGAAGAAAATGCACATACCCTGAGGGGGGCGACCACCATAATCTTGCCGCATCCTTCATGTTTCAACCATTTCCGGGGTGTGAGGTCCGACGCAGTCTCGTCCACAAAGCTACACTTTTCACAAAAGCCATGCTTCGATCAACAAATGATCAACATTTAGCATGCCACATTACCAAATTGGGAATATATCACTAGTAAATATCAACTACATAACCTCTGAGCTCGTACGTCTCAGATAAGGGTGTTAGGCTAAGATAATAAATTCTCCACCACCAACATAAATGTATTTGATACAAACCGGCTTTACATCTCAAAGTGTAACGTCAGACACACATCCATACAAGTCCATTCAGGGTCTGAAAGGAACCGAAGGAACTTCCTCCAATTAAGGAAAGAAGCCATTACAAATTCGGATATACAAAATCCCGACTGGACTCCCCATCACATATGGAGATCTCTATACTAGAGCAACTCGGTGCAGAGACAATTGACACTTAATCCTTTCGTTCTCGAAAATACCCGGTCTTCAACACCGTCTTCACTTGCAATCCAATTCGTCGTATCATTTATTCAGAATGGGTTTTATGACATAAAGTCCTCTCCCAGCTTAACCGAATAATAAGCGCTTATTTTGAAAAAAATTCAAGTGCCGTCTTCAAGGCGAATATTGATAGGCAGTTATTCAACAACAACCATCAAATTTAAATAATTTCCCCAAATTATTTATTTCAAAATATCTTCACAAGATATAAATTTTCTACACTTCAACCCCTTTTGAAAACAAATTTCAAATCACTTTCCTTTTTCGGAATAAATTTCCAAATATTATTTATTTATAATGAAAATTTTGTCGAGTCTGAATACTTTAAAATAATTTAAATCACTTATGCAAAAATATATACTTGGAAACACTTAAAATAAAACTATATTAAACACTTTATTTAAAATATTAGTTATGAAATTTTTATACCAATATTTCATATAACACTTAAGCCCAAAGCAAATTTTAAAAATAAAATTATTCGATAGAGTATAATTTTTAAATGACCAACTTCTAAATCAAATACTAGTTAAGTCTTTAAAATAATCACTTCTATAATTAACTTAATAAATATTTACTTTAAAGATCCAAAAACAATTTAAGAAAATAATTTCTCCAACAAAATTCTTTTTAAAACCAACTCTAGAACTTTTAATTTATATTTGAAAGCTACTTTGAAAACATACTTGGCTTTCCAGGGAAAATACACTTTCTGTTTCAAAATAATCCATTTACATCAATTACTAAATCCTTCTCGATTTATTTCAATTTATAACCCGAATTCGTAAATTTCCTTTCCAAACTTTTTAGAAATAAACCAATATTTATTTTTGACACAAATTACCCATCCTTTTATAAATTCCTATTGTGAATTTACATTTTCTAATATCCACTGATATACAATTTTCAAATCTATTTCCAAAATTTTACTTTCAAACACTAAATCAATTTCCAAGTCGAATTCCCAAAAATTTACATTCAAACACCAAATCAATTTCCAAATTGATTTCCAAATTTACTTCATTTACAAATTACCCCTTTTACTGATCCAAATTTACTTCGAAAACCCATTAATCCAATATTCACACTTTTATTTAGAATTTAAAATATGAATTAAAACAAATTCTTTAACTTTTAAACAATATTACTCAAAATCCATCTATTTTCATTTATTAAAATCTTTTTTTTATACTTGGAATTTATTCGATAGAATTTCAAAAATCAACTTTTATACTTTGATTCCTTTATTTAAATTTATCCAATTCTCTAAAATTACTTTACTTAAAATCTTGTACTTTAACTTTCGAAAATCCAATTATATATTTCTGGTATCCTACGATACCAAAAATATATTTGGCTAAACCATAGCCTTCAATGATTTCAATCATCAATATAATCATTCACAGATTATCAATAAATCACAACACAACATACGAAATAAATTCAACAATTTGAGGAATCCAGTTGGATCCCTCCAACCTGTTTCTCTGCATCCACAGATGTTAGCACAATATAAAATACCAATTCCACTTCGAGGTGGAATATCGCGGTATATGGGATTATATCATCTCATCCGCTATTTTGCGGCAGATAGGGTCTCATCTGCTATATAATGCGGGAAATCAATCACTCCAATATATGTGTGTGTGTGTGTGTGTGTGTGTGTGTGTGTGTGTGTATAATCACCCAACGGATAAATTATCAAATTCACCCAAACACATCCAATAATTTAAATTTAACTATTTAAATTGAATGGTCAAACCAATTTGAGTGAGAAGATCTCACCTTTGACTACGCATGCAACCTATTTCCAATTCGGCTTGATCCTCCATGATTTTAAACCTTGTATAACAATAATATGATTTATTACTATTTGAATTTACCAAACAATTGATCAACAAATTTTAATTTCAAACTAATGATTTAAATAATTAATTATTTAATTTAAAACCAAATATCCTTTAATAAATTATTTTCAGTGGTTAAAATAATTAAATAGGTTAATAAGACAGATTTATCACCAAACCGTAATTTTTAAAAGTAAATTAGAAAATAAAAATATGTAAATGTATATTTATTTTATTTTTGTTGAAATTATATATATATATATATATATATATATATACGCACTTGTAAGAAATAATCTATAGAGATAAAAATCAATTTTTTTATATAATTTCCCAAAGTCCTGTATACATATTTTTTTTTCTGTTTTGCTGTATAAATATGTATATATAAATAGATTTATAAATTTAAGAAATAAATTGTTTTTAACAACTTACCGTATAATACATATTTTTTCTATCTGTACAATTTCTTTTTTCTCTCAGTAAATAACAATAATAAATTTTTACTTTACTGTATAAATTTTTTTCTATATATATATATATATATATTTACATATATATAAATTATTTTTTAATCGAATAGAGTAAAAAAGAAGGTTTACCCCATTGCTCCTGATCGAACGCTCACGCTACTCGCCTACAAACGATCGCCGCCATCACCCAGTGTCGCGAATTCGAACGCCATCACCAGACTTGCCAACCCGTGAGCATGCGTCGCCGCTGCCTCTTCATGCTCGCGACATCCACCAACAATCTGCTGCTCGACGCGCGCGACGACGAACCCCAAACACCCGGCTCGAGTTCGAGTGACGATCGCTGTCGTGCGCAACTACGTTGCCGCGCCACGTCATGCATCCGAGCTCATCTACACAACCTCGCCGCGTTCGCGCCTTGCTGCTTCGATCTCGAACTCCCCTTTGTTGGCGATTTCGATCAAAAGAATAGCCCTCCCTCTTAATCAATATCAAACGAACGCGATTATATTATGATTTTGGTTTTCAAATTTTTTTCCAATCGCCATTTTTTTATTTGGAAAAGGATGCGATCGATTCAAATTTTTTTATAGAGAGCAGCCATGATTTCTTTTGAAGCTCTGTGTTTTTAATTTGAATGAAGATCGTTCCGTTTTTTCATTTTATTTGATGTTTTACGTTTTTTTGAAACTAACGCGTGTGAAAATTAAACAGGGGAACAAGACAAGTGTTTGAGATTGCAATACGTGATATGCAAGGGTTTTCAACAATATTTTTTTATATTTAAAATTTTAAATTCAAATTTAAATCGTCCTGAATTACACAACTTAAAATCTCGACCTCAAATCGAGGCGTGTCGCTAGGCGTTTATAATGCTAAACCCTTATTCCGAATGCAATGGAAAAGTTTTCGAGTCCAAATTTGATCGTATGGAGAAGATAGCTTTTTGGACCCAGCAATTAAATTAAATTTTGACATAAATTATCAGCGCGTTTATTAACTGTACGGTCACAAGATCACTCCAAACACTATGAAATTGAAATCCGATAATAGTACAATATTACGGATCCAATGGAACTGGTTTCCTCGAACTCCGATACTGTGCCTCGGAAGGCTATTTTTAAATATCAATTTAAATGATATAAATTCAAAACAGAACAAAACACTTCCAAATTCAAGTCTAAAGCTTCCATCATTTTTAGTATTATAAATATAAATTTCCCAAGCCTTTTAAATATTTTTAATCAACTAAAATCAAGATTCAATATTTTTACCCAATTTCCATTTATTAAATTAAATTATTTAATTGCCAAATAGATAGTGTTATTTGAAATTAAGTTTAAATTAACTTCCAAATATTTAAAATCAATTGAAATTTTCAATTTCAAATGTTCAAAATTCTGGGTCGTCATGTTCTTCCCCCCTAAAAGAATTTCGTACCGAAATTACTAATTAATATCCTTAATTTACAAATAAATTAACTTAATTAATCTTTAAACCTTAATTTAAACCTAAAATTACTTATTCAATTAGTCCAAATCATTAATTAATTAATTAAATTATCCATTTTAATTACCTTAATTACTTAATAATCTCTAGTTGATTATCTTCATTAACTACTAACATTTCCTTTATTATCCTTAATATAGTTCATTTCCTTTACTTATGATTTAATTAGAATTTAAGTGTATATTTAAAACATTACACTTTTAAATTGCATTTGAAGTTAAGATCCCAAAATGATTAACCATTTAAACATTAATCAAATTTAAATTCAAATTATAATCCTTTAAAATAAATGTAAAGAACATTTATCACTTATATAACAACTTATATAAGAAAAAGGTTTAAACTAATTTTTATAAAAATCCAAGTTAAACATTTGTTTGAAAACCAATTTCATTCTTTTCAAAATTTACTTTAAGTTTAAATCATGTTCTAAACATTTAAATATTTAAACTTTATTTTTGTTTCAATTTAGGACTCAAAAGTGAATTTGAATCCTTACTTCAAACTGCATTTGAAACCTGATTTGAATCTTGTTTAAATTTTAAATTTCATTTTAAAAATCTTAAAACAGTTACAGGTTTTTAAAACTGTAAATAACAATATGACCCAAGGCACCATTACAATGCTTTGAGTCCAACCTGTCTTCTCTTCGAGCAAAGCATTGCATTACTTCGAGTTCACTCAGTTCCCCAACATTGATACACCACCAGCCTTATGCACCTGCACCATTGACCACGACGACTCAAACCACCACCGACGCTTCCAACACAACGACGATCACCACTACTCACGATCCCACCCACTCAATATTGGAATCTAGCTCTAAATCAAAATCAAGCATCAAAGCTCAAAACTGGAACAACATCACAACTTGGACAACACTTGAAACCAGGAAATCCCCTCGTTCTTCCTGCTCCAATCACCGAAAATCACGAAACTTTGGCCATCCATTTCTCAACACCTCCTCCACCAATCCCCCAAACCACATCGAACTCGATCACCAACACAAGCCGTGGTGATCGATTCATTCAACCCATTAAAATTTAGGGTTCCAGAACGAATCTCGCATTAGCAACTTCCATGGTGGATTGCATCAATATCCACCATTTTTCCTTCATGCTACAATCACTTCTCCGGCATCAGGCCGAACCCTGACCTCTGTAGTTACGAAAATCATCAAAGAAACCCAAAATTTCATATCTTGTTCAACCCAAAAATAATCCTATAATTCTAAACTAAAAATGATGATGTTTGGTTTAAAAAACATGTTATAGGTTAAGGATTTAATTTATGGTCCTGAATTAATAAATTAAAATGTTTGAGTTTTACTACTATTTATGTTTACCCTGCTATTTTGATTTTCCAGAGCAAGATTCACATTTATTTCAACTTAAATAAAATTTTAAATTTTAAGCTATGATGAAACAAGCAAATTTGGTTTGTATTCTAAGTCCCTAAAGTTATCGGATCAAGAGGTAATAAGTTTGAACCAAAATTCGTGCTTGGAAACTACAACAGTTTTGTTACATAGACTATAACCTATACACAACCATCATCCATATACACGGGAAAAATATACATATACTAGCATACTTATTTCAGATCTTAACCATGGAATCGGATTCATATGCTAAAGTTTAAAAAAAATGTTACTCATGGATTTCAAGAATGAAGACAGAGCTTTGTTTTTGAAACAGGTTTGAAATTTGCAAGCTGAAACTCATCCCTTGATCTCTGGTTTATATTGATGATTATGTTGAATCTTTGTTTGAGTTTTGTTTAAGTATGAAATGGTGCTTATTCAGATTTGTTTTGAATGAACGAACCAGAGATAGATGGATTGATATATAGCAAAGAAGTTGATAGAAACAAAAGAGGTGTACAGGGTGATATTTTTGTACAGGTGATAAAATAATTTTTGTACAATACTAGGCATGGCTGAAGATAACTCGGCTGATATCTTGCTTTGATATGCTGGAGGTATGTTGCATTAATTAATCAAGTCCTTTATTTTTACACATATATTTACTTTTACATTGTGTCTTGTTTGCTTTTACATACTTGTATACATATTTGCTTTTGCCTTACTTCATTCCATACCTACTTGTCCTTACTTGTTTCTCAGCCTACATATTCATTTTACAGACATATTTTACTTTGTCTTGCATTTAGACTCACAGGCTACATTCGTACTTTGCCTGATTTGCTTTTATAAGCTTGTACTTATTTGAATGTATTGTTTAATGTCTTCATACATATATATTTTTTTTCTCTTTTACAAGTTCATACTTAATACATATGATAGTGACTTCTTTTGCAAGCTTCAAGACACTTTTTTTTTCTTTAGCAAGTACATTCATATATTTGTTTCTAGGCTATATACTTGTCTATATTTGTTCAAGTTATCTTTAAATATATCTATTCCTATTTTTTTCGCACTTGTGTATTATTTTCTTTCTTGTCTTATGAATGAAATCCTATATGTAATATGTTGTTAGATCTTTAATCAATATGTTTACTTTCTTATATATATAAATATATATTTTAATTTCCATTTCTAACCTAAATATTTATTTTTAACTTAAATACTAATTGTTTTTACATTATTTATAAAATCCAATTTAAATTTAATTCAAATACATTTCTTTTTTAGTTCATCTTTTAACTAATATTTTATATTGATTACCCATTAATTTCACAATTTTTATTCAAAAATTAAATTAATTATCAATTTACACTTAGTTAAAATCCGGGATCGTTACATCGAGTATGATATTTGCACTGTCCAGCTGTTAACTCCGCTTTTTCAGCAAGGCCGTGATATCATAAATCGACCGAGAAACCAATGATAGTTCGTCTCGAAGAATAGTCGACTCAGCATCCCAACAAAGCAAGTTCTGTTGAATGGCTTTTCAGATAAGATCCCCTACGGAGGGGGGGTCCAGGGGGGGTGCCAACCCCCCGAGGTGGGGGTGCGGGGGCAACGCCACCGCTACGGTGATCGACCTGCTACGGTATACAACTTAGAGAATGGAGCGACCTATCTTCTACACGAAGTCGGCGACCTAACAAATGAAGCGGGCCAAGCGACTTAATTTCTGAAGTGGGTTGCCGACTTAACAAGGTTGCCGACTTAACAAGTGGCACGACCTACCGACTTAAAAGGCATCGCGACTTAGCGAATTAAGCAACTCAGCGACTTAAGGCATAAAGCGGCTCAACCGAGTTAACGAGCTAACATGAGAAGCGACTTAATAGGTAACGAACTAAGTATTCCGCGACCTAAGAATCACTAAGTCGCTCGCGACCAAAGTATCACTAAGTCGCTCGCGACCTAAGAGTACACTAAGTCACTCGTGACCTAAGTAGGTCGGAGCAGTTCCTTTAGGCCGTATTTGGTAGGTCGCATCTCTCTCCCCTGCAATTCCTTAGGTCGCCCACGACCTAAGTTATAGCCGAGCTATCCTAGCCGACTTATCCCTAAGTCGTCCATAACTTGTTAGCTCGCTCAGAAGAGACCCACGACCTATGATAAGTCGCAATGGCTGACCTACGACTTACCTTAAGTCGCCCACGACCTAAGACCTGTTCAGAAACCCCTATAAATACGCCACTAGCTCCATCATTCAAAGGATCTTCTGGGGATTCTTGGAGGACGCCATTACTCTGCTGCATTCTCAACTCAAACAACACTTCAAGCATTTCTATCATCAAGGACGCTACAACGCACTTCAAAAGAGAATCAACATCATTCAACATGAATTCGAGAGATTATACTTCTTTAAAGTTTGAGCTACTAGTCCAAAGGGTATTGTAATTGAAGAAAGTTGTATGGAGTTGTAATCAAATGGGCAATAAAGAAGATTGAAGTGGACGTAGCTCGATCTTAGGCCGAACCACTATAAAAATTGTGTCTTTTACTGCTTTTCTGTGATTTTACTGCTTAACTCTGATTCCCGTATTAAAGGGTGGTGCTTTCACATTAACTTTACATACACCGGGGTGTTAGCATTCAGATTTTCACGTTAACATTTTTGGTGCTTTCACTAAGAATTGAACTCAGGGATACTTTCACCATTGCTTCGTGAAAGTTTGTTGAAAGATTCTCTCTAAAGACCAGAAGTTTATCCGAGATAATGGCTACTGGAAGACAGCTCAGATCTGACAGATCCAGTGATGCTCATGAAAGTACTACCACTTCTCTTGCTCCAAATGAAGCAGCTCGGAGTGTTGGAATTACACAAGAGGTGTTTGATGCTGCAGTTTCTGGGTTATATCAGCAAATGGAAGCCCAGAACGCTCTAATGATGGAAAGAATGAATGCTTTACTTGGAGGCAACCGTCAAGCAGAAAATAATGAAGAGACCTTTGCAGATGATGCCCATGATTCCCAAGAGAAAGGTATCACTCAAAGAGCAGTTGGCATCGCCGCAGGGGCACCTTCTCAAGCTGAAGGTTCAAGGCCGCAGCCAAATTTTCGCAAACATTTGCCCAGGCAAACTTCTGAAAGAGCAGCTGACTTCTGCCCCGCAAAACCTCTGAACGATAAGGAGTACCTATCAGGGATGATTCGCTCAATTATGAAAGAGAGCATTCAGAGGCAAGAGGATGAAAATGATTGGGGGTTTGCTCCAAGTAAGACACCATTCACCGAAAAGATCTTGAAGGCAGAGTTTCCAAGGAAATTTGTACCTCCTACTATCCCGGCCTATCGAGGCACAAGTGACCCTAATCAGTTCCTGTACAAGTACGATTGGCATATGACCGAGGCAAGAGCAACAGATGAAATCAAGTGCCGATACTTTCCGGTATACTTAGAGCGAGTGGCCTTACTTTGGTTCACAAAGTTGCCAGCTAAATCCGTGGATCAATTTTCCGACTTAACACGAAAGTTCAAAGATCAGTTCAGGCTATATGCTACAAAGGCCAAGGATATAATGTCACACTCTAGTCTAAAACAAAATCCCGGGGAGTCTATCAGATCGTTCTTAAATCGCTTCAATATAGCCTTGGCCAAGGTTGATAACGCAGAGCCACGGATGGTTTTGACTTATCTAATTCGGGCTATCGATAAATCGAGTGAATTTGGAAAATGGCTAAAAATGAACGAGCCAAACTCACTTGAGAAATTCTATAAGAAGGCCGACGAGTTTATGCGCTTGGAAAGCTTTCCTGTGCCAAAAAAAGCAGTCGTGACCGAAATTCAGAATGTCAATGTTGCTTCTAATAAAGGAGAATCTAGAGGACAGAAAAGGAAGAATGATGATGGGAAAAGGCAGGGAAATCCAAAGAAAAACCGCCACTTTGAACCGTCGAATTATACTCCCTTAACTGATACTCCAGAGAACATTTTCTTGGCAACAAAGGATATTGTTGAATATCCTAAACCACAAAAGTTGAGACTAAGGAAAAATGCCATGCAAAGTGAAAGATTCTGTAAATTCCACAATCAACCTGGCCATGACACTAACGAGTGTCGCCATTTGAAGGATCTGATTGAGAAGCTGTTGATAGAGAATAAACTTCAGCAATATGTCCGGAGAAACAGGAATGATCCATCCTCATCCACTCAGGGGCAAATACTTCTCACTCATCATTAGGGCCCAAATGAAAGAACTGCAACGCAGGGATCTGAGAGGCTTATCATTAATGCTATCACAGGGGGCCCTCACCAAGCGGACAGAAGTTGGGACGAGATGGAAAGATATGCTCGTGCTTTGAGACAAGCCCCGGAGTGAGAGAATATCCTTGTTCTGGAAGATGATGCCTAATGGCCATATTTCACTTAATGGCTTTTGCTTAAAATTCATAGAATAATACTGGACTTATGATTCCTGTATAAAATGCCATTGTAAAAACAGTGCAGATAAATAAGAGGAACTATAAATCTTGAACTTTCTATTACTATAAAATGCTTGTTTCATTTCGATATGCAAATATCTTAAAATATATTGCTAAAATGTCGATTTAATGTTGCAGGCAATCAAAGCAAAGCTCACCTAGTCAACACATAACAAAGCCAAGCGATTCCTACAAATCGCTCAACAGGCGAATATCAGGCCACAAAAATTCCAGACCCAAATCCTACATAAGAAGTGCTTCAAACAAACAGTGAGTGATTCAACCGGAGATGGGCCCTTGCAAACTAATTGAGATCGTTTGTGCAAACGAACATTCGATTAAGTAGCTTGTGTCCGCCCCTGCGAGCTCACTTAACAATGAAGTACACTTCTTTGGATAAAATAAACTACTTCCAAAAGAAGGAAATGTGGGTTTGGAAATGATAATGGGGAATCGCTGAGGATCAAATGGTGAAAAGAAATGGGTGAGCAGGCAGGAAACAAATAAAGACCTCTTCGGGGGCACATTTCAGCAGAGCTGAAGTGCAAACTCTTCGGAGGCCCACTTCTCCAGAGCTGAAATGCCAAACAAAGACCTCTTCGGGGCACATTTCACCAGAGCTGAAGTGCAAACTCTTCGGAGGACCACTTCTCCAGAGCTGAAATGCCAAATAAAGAAATCTTCGGGGGCACATTTCACCAGAGCTGAAGTGTAAACTCTTCGGGGGCCCACTTCTCCAGAGCTGAAATGCCAAATAAAGACCTCTTCGGGGGCACATTTCACCAGAGCTGAAGTGCAAACTCTTCGGAGGCCCACTTCTCCAGAGCTGAAATGCCAATTAAAGACCTCTTCGGGGGCACATTTCACTAGAGCTGAAGTGCAAACTCTTCGGAGGCCCACTTCTCCAGAGCTGAAATGCCAAATAAAGACCTCTTTGGGGACACATTTCACAAGAGCTGAAGTGCAAACTCTTCGGAGGCCCACTTCTCCAGAGCTGAAATGCCAAATAAAGACCTCTTCGGGGGCACTTTTCACCAGAGCTGAAGTGCAAACTCTTCGGAGGCCCACTTCTCCAGAGCTGAAATGCCAAAGAAAGACCTCTTCGGGGGCACATTTCACCAGAGCTGAAGTGCAAACTCTACGGAGGCCCACTTCCCCAGAGCTGAAATGCCAAACAAAGACCTCTTCGGGGGCACATTTCACCAGAGCTGAAGTGCAAACTCTCCGGAGGCCCACTTCTCCAGAGATGAAATTCCAAACAAAGACCTCTTCGGGGGCACATTTCACCAGAGCTGAAGTGCAAACTCTTCGGAGGCCCACTTCTCCAGAGCTGAAATGCCAAATAAAGACCTCTTCGGGGGCACATTTCACCAGAGCTGAAGTGCAAACTCTTCGGAGGCCCACTTCTCCAGAGCTGAAATGCCAAATAAAGACCTCTTCGGGGGCACATTTCACAAGAGCTGAAGTGCAAACTCTTCGGAGGCCCACTTCTCCATAGCTGAAATGCCAAATAAAGACCTCTTCGGGGGCACATTTTACCAGAGCTGATGTGCAAACTCTTCGGAGGCCCACTTCTCTAGAGCTGAAATGCCAAAGAAAGACCTCTTCGGGGGCACATTTCACCAGAGCTGAAGTGCAAACTCTTCGGAGGCCCACTTCTCCAGAGCTGAAATGCCAAACAAAGACCTCTTCGGGGGCACATTTCACCAGAGCTGAAGTGCAAACTCTCCGGAGGCCCACTTCTCCAGAGCTGAAATTCCAAACAAAGACCTCTTCGGGGGCACATTTCACCAGAGCTGAAGTGCAAACTCTTCGGAGGCCCACTTCTCCAGAGCTGAAATGCCAAATAAAGACCTCTTTGGGGGCACATTTCACCAGAGCTGAAGTGCAAACTCTTCGGAGGCCCACTTCTCCAGAGCTGAAATGCCAAAGAAAGACCTCTTCGGGGGCACATTTCACAAGAGCTGAAGTGAAAACTCTTCGGAGGCCCACTTCTCCGGAGCTGAAATGCCAAACAAAGACCTCTTCGGGGAACATTTCACCAGAGCAGAAGTGCAAACTCTTCGGAGGCCCACTTCTCCAGAGCTGAAAAGCCAAATAAAGACCTCTTCGGGGCACATTTCACCAGAGCTGAAGTGCAAACTCTTCGGAGGCCCACTTCTCCAGAAGTGAAATGTCAAATAAAGAACTCTTCGGGGGCACATTTCACCAGAGCTGAAGTGTAAACTCTTCGGAGGCCCACTTCTCCAGAGCTGAAATGCCAAAGAAAGACCTCTTCGGGGGCATATTTCACCAGAGCTTAAGTGCAAACTCTTCGAAGGTCCACTTCTCCAGAGCTGAAATATCAAATAAAGACCTCTTCGGGGGCACATTTCACCAGAGCTGAAGTGCAAACTCTTCGGAGGCCCACTTCTCCATAGCTGAAATGCCAAACAAAGACCTCTTCTGGGGTACATTTCACCGGAGCTGAAGTGCAAACTCTTCGGAGGCCCACTTCTCCAGAGCTGAAGTGCCAAATAAAGACCTCTTCGGGGGCACATTTCACCAGAGCTGAAGTGCAATCTCTGTGGAGGCCCACTTCTCCAGAGTTGGAATGTCAAATCAAAGCCCTCCAGCGAGGCGCAACAAAAAAAAGGAAAAAAGGCTTCTCCAATACAAGGCGCACTCTACTAGAGCAAGACTAATATTTCCTCAAAAATGGAAAATTATTCTCTAAAGAAAGAGTGCATGCCTTCTCAAAATGGAAAAGTTATTCTCTAAAGTAAGAGTACAAGTCTTCTAAAAACAGAAGAATTGTTCTCTAAAATCTCCTCAAAATGTAGAATATTACAATGAGTTGTGGTATGGGGGCAATATAATATTGCTACATTAATAAAAGCAGAACCCGAGCAACGTACCACAAGCTCACTGCAATATCATGCAAAGAGAATAAAGAAACTTGTATGAAAATGAGGAATAAATACATTCTCAAATACAGACAAAAGTTTCTATAAAATTTGTTATGCACGTGCAGGTTTCAAAAGGCAAAACAAGAAGGATGACCCCACACCGCAAATGGAGTAAAACATTACACCAATAAGGCTTCCGCAATAGGTTCCATTGATGCAAGTTCCTTTGCGAAAGCTGGGGCATCTGAAGTTTCTGCTTGAAACCAGGGGCATCGTGAAGCTGAGTCGACCAAAAATACGAATTAGTGCAAAAATTCATCTTTCAGCAAAAATTTAATGCTCCTCTCCTTAACCGTCATAGCACTTAGTCTTTTAAAAATTGATTTGTGACTGGAATATTCGAAAAGAGGAAGGAAGTGCTGCAAAAGTAAAGAATGAAATTAGTACCGGACAACTCGGATTTTGAAAATCCCAGAAATGGAAAGATCCAGTTTACCCTACTACTTCATCTTATCGAAAAGACATTCTATATGAAGAACTGAATATTCGAAAGTAAAGGTTGTTAAAATAATCTGTAAAGAAATGCAAGAAGTTCAGGTCAAAGTTCCATTGAATCGCATTGGTCAAGTTTATAAGGCTTCAGGTCAAAACAAAGCAAAGGTGCCTAAGTACAAGCTCAGCAGCTCAGTAAAGCACGAGTTAAGAAGAATCGAAGCACACGACCTAGTCCCTAGGCGTATACTTCGAGGGGCAAGTGTTAACTCCACTTTTTCAGCAAGGCCGTGATATCATAAATCGACCGAGAAACCAATGATAGTTCGTCTCGAAGAATAGTCAACTCAGCATCCCAACAAAGCAAGTTCTGTTGAATGGCTTTTCAGATAAGATCCCCTACGGAGGGGGGTCCAGGGGGTGCCAACCCCCCAAGGTGGGGGTGCGGGGGCAACGCCACCGCTACGGTTATCGACCTGCCTTCTAAACGAAGTCAGCGACCTATCTTCTAAACGAAGTCAGCGACCTATCTTCTAAACGAAGTCAGCGACCTAACACATGAAGCGACCTATCTTCCAAAACGGTATACAACTTAGAGAATGGAGCGACCTATCTTCTAAACGAAGTCAGCGACCTAACACATGAAGCAGGCCAAGCGACTTAACTTCTAAAGTGGGTTGCCGACTTAACAAGGTTGCCGACTTAATAAGGTTGCCGACTTAACAAGTGGCACGACCTACCGACTTAAAAGGCATCGCGACTTAGCGAGTTAAGCAACTCAGCGACTTAAGGCATAAAGCGGCTCAACCGAGTTAACGAGCTAACATGAGAAGCGACTTAACAGGTAACGACCTAAGTATTCCGCGACCTAAGAATCACTAAGTCGCTCGCGACCTAAGTATCACTAAGTCGCTCGTGACCTAAGAGTACACTAAGTCGCTCTCGACCTAAGTTGGTCGGAGCAGTTCCTGTAGGCCGTATTTGGTAGGTCGCATCTCTCTCCCCTGCCATTCCTTAGGTCGCCCACGACCTAAGTTATAGCCGACCTATCCTAGCCGACTTATCCCTAAGTCGTCCATAACCTGTTAGCTCGCTCAGAAGAGACCCACGACCTATGATAAGTCGCAACGGCCGACCTACGACTTACCTTAAGTCGCCCACGACCTAAGACCTGTTGAGAAACCCCTATAAATACGCCACTAGCTCCATCATTCAAAGGATCTTCTGGGTATTCTTGGAGGACGCCATTACTCTGCTGCATTCTCAACTCAAACAACACTTCAAGCATTTCTATCATCAAGGATGCCACAACGCACTTCAAAAGAGAATCAACATCATTCAACATGAATTCGAGAGATTATACTTCTTTGAAGTTTGAGCTACTAGTCCAAAGTGTATTGTAATTGAAGAAAGTTGTATAGAGTTGTAATCAAATGAGCAATAAAGAAGATTGAAGTGGACGTAGGCTCGATCTTAAGCCGAACCACTATAAAAATTGTGTCTTTTACTGCTTTTCTGTGATTTTACTGCTTAACTATGATTCCCGTATTAACGGGTGGTGCTTTCACATTAACTTTACATACACCGGGGTGTTAGCGTTCAGATTTTCACGTTAACACCATTTTACAGTGCATACATGTTATATCTTTGTCATGTCACTCCTTTGTTTTGTGATTCACTTGTATGCTTTAACCTGATGGTTATATGCATATTGCCCGACCATCCATGTTGAGACCTGTTCCTTGTCGCAACTGGACTTGAACACTTGTTATCTATTTCGCTTCAAACTCGAATGCTTTGTTGCTGTGTTGCCTTATCTTGGGTACACATGCTCGTTTCACCTGTAGCCTTTATGCTTTGTCGCTGTGTTACCTTATCTTTGGTACACATGCTTGTATCACTTGATGCCATTCCTTTGGTGTGGTTTCATGTTGCACCTCTGATTGCTTTCACCACTTTTCCCAGTGGTTTCTCGGACCAATCTGGGTTGGATATTTTGATTTCTGGTTTATCATTTGCTGTTAATACTTGGAGTTGTGATGACATCATATGTTGTAGTGGCGAGGCAGTGCACGCTAGCGTGTACTGCAGCCCTATCAGAATTGACGTTTTAATTGATATTTTAATTGCTTTAATTGTTTCGTATGTTCAATTCAATATTTTCAAATTGTATTTTGATTCGGTTTAACTTGATCATTTTGTGATATCTAATTATCTACTAGATAATTAGATTATGTGTTTTCTAATTATCGTATCGATAATTAGAGTTTGTTGTTTCTGCTGTTTCACTGGCTAGGGTTTCGCTTTGGCCACTTGTTGTTAATTGGCGTTTAGGCAATTCTGTTATTTTCAAATTATCTTCATTGATAATACTTCTATTTATCTTTGTTGATGATACGCCTTTGCTAATTCGTTGTTTAATGCTGTTTCGTGTTATATCTACCGTTATCCGGTTTTATTATTAAAGGATTGGATAGACGAGATTTATTGTGACTGTCGGCTATTTGTTTATTTAATTATAATTGCTTCCATGCATTAATAACCGAGTTTGAATTAGACTGACCCGTATATTATTTTCTTTTGAATTTAATACGCAGGTCAGACCGAGTTATTATAGGTTGTAGATATCTTACTTTGGATTGTTGCTTGAGCTATGAAGTCTCTTCTTATCTTTTGGAGTAGTTGATGTTGTTTTATAGGATGATATGTATTCATGTATATTATTTACAATAATGTACTTGTGTATGTAATTTCCAGTGTCGACGGTTGTAGTTGTATCACATGTATTGTATCACATGTATTGTAACAGACTTTAGTTATATATATGAGATTTTATATTATCTGTGTTCCGCATTTAGATTATCTGTGTTATTATTATATATATTGTCCTGAACTATTATGAACCATCATAGTTTGTTTTATACTGGAATTGGACATGTCGATGGGAGTAAATAAACAGAGATGAAAAATAAAAGAATATATACCACTCCTATCGAGATAACCAATACTAGTGTAAGGCCTAACTACGGATGGCTGCTCCTATCCAGTCTTATTCTTCGTAATAACAGACAGTATTTCCTTTTAATACGCTTTGTTATTGTGAGCATAGAGGTGGGGCGTCACAGTTGGTACTAGAGTGAGGGGTTTATGGACATAATATAGAACATAACTTAGATGGAACATGTGTTACAACTATTAGTTGATGTTTTTAATTGTGCCTTCAGTCAAAACCAAAGTTTTGAAATTATGAAGAAATTTTTAAATATCTTTATTTAAAAATAAAAGTGAAATTGTGTTTTGATGATTTATTAATTTGTGTTCTGTTTATCAGAGTGCGCAGCGTAAACAGTGAGACTGCCTTCGCTGAGTACGGTTTATAACCCTTTTGATTTAAAAATCAAAATATGAAAATGAAATAAATTTCATTATGTTGTTACATAGATGTGTTTATTTCTGATTTCTTTGAAAATTTCGAATCCGATTGTGGATCCGAAGCGATTGCAGTTATGTGATTTTATTGAGATTTTTGATGTTTTAAATTATCTTCATTGAAGATATAATTGAGTGATTTCTTTGTTCATCTTGTAGTGTGCGTGCAAATATGAGTTGCACGTTACTGCATTAATTTTACGTTGAACCGGTGTTTGGTTTTAAACGTATTTTATTGCCTTTTTTTGTAATGGGATTTTTACACCGGTATTATATTTTGATGCGAATTATTTTGATGAGATTTTGACGTGTGAAATTACTATCGCTTTGACTTCAGTAACCGTCAAATTTAAAGAGGATTTTCAAGCGGTTAGCTCGTAATGCTGATTTGATACCCGTTTTTACGGTGTTTTGAGAAGTGCAATTTCCTTATCGAAATTGCTACAGAGGTTGCTGTTTTAATCACGTGTTTTAAAAATCATTTTAAAATAAAAATTGTTTCCAAAAATTTTACAGTTTGCGCTTTCAAAAGAATAAGGAAGCGATTTAAACGCTTCAGCAAAATTGAGGACTATGAACCCTCACTTTTCATGATTCGCTTAATTCTGGACTTGTTCGTTTGAGAACGTAAAATGTTATTTTTTGAAAATACGCAATTTTGCACTTTCAAGGAAACGATGAAGAGAATTAAACGATTTAGTAAAACTCGAGGTATGGGACATGTGCATTTGCTATTTTAGTTAATTCCGGAGTAGTTAATTGAAACATCTGCTGTTTGATTATTTTGATGATTTTGTGTGCTTTCGAGCCACTATGTTGGACCTTCGGGTCATATGTTAGACCTTCGGGTCATATGATGGACCTTATGGTCAAATACCAGTACCAGACCTTCGGGTCATATGTTGGACTTTCGGGTCATTTATTGGACGCCAAAATTATGATGATGGTACTTGGTAGGCTTCGTCCATATGTTGTTGCACGTGCGGCGTAGCTTAGACTCGCCATATGATTGGATCGATCCACCTTTTATGTTGATTTTCTAGATTATTTTAAGTGATTTCTAGATATTTGTTGTTTCTAATTATCTGTTAGGTAATTAGACATTTGCTGATATGAGTTCTAATTATCATTTTTGATAGTTAGATATTTGTTGATTTGAGATTTCTGATTGTCGTTTTTGATAATTAGATATTTGTTGATTTGCGATTTCTGATTATCGTTTTGATAATTAGATATTTGTTGATTTGAGATTTTCGATTTATCATTTTTGATAATTAGATATTTGTTGATTTGAGATTTCTGATTATCGTTTTTGATAATTAGATATTTGTTGATTTTAGATTTCTGATTTTCGTTTTTGATAATTAGATATTTGGTGATTTGAGATTTCTGATTATCGTTTTTGATAATTAGATATTTTTTGATTTGAGATTTCTGATTATCGTTTTTGACAATTAAATATTTGCTGATTTGAGATTTCTGATTATCGTTTTTGATAATTGGATATTTGTTGATTTGAGATTTCTGATTATCGTTTTTGATAATTAGTTATTTGTTGATTTGAGATTTCTGATTATCGTTTTTGAAAATTAGATATTTGTTGATTTGAGATTTCTGATTATCGTTATTGGTAATTAGATATTTGTTGATTTGTGATTTTTAATTATCTACTTGATAATTAGATTTTTTTTTTACAATTTGTCAATTTCTTTAATGAAATTAAAATATTTCTTTGGCGTTTGTATTCTCGACCTTTATTTTTCTAGCTTAACCGGTTTATGTTAGAAAAATAATTATTATGGACGACTTTAATTATGAAAATTACGGGGACGCAATTTTCATAAGGAGGGGAGTCTGTAACAACCCGGGGTATGGCACCAATTTATTATCGTCATTAGGCGATTAATTCTGCTGGGTAATTGCTGTGGGAGTTTTTAGATCAGGCTGAAATTCTTCGTGAACGTTTGTCTAGGCAAACTTCCGAAAAAGTAGCTGAGGTCTGTCCCGCGGGGCCTCTAAATGATGAGGAGTGCCTCTCGGGAATGATTCGACAAATTATGAAAGAGAGCATGCAAAGGGAGGAAGATGAAAGTGACTGGGGGTTTGCTCCAAGCAAGACTTCTTTTACTGAAAGAATTCTAAAGGCTGAATTTCCAAAGAAGTTTGTTCCTCCTACTATTCCAGCTTATCAGGGGACAAGCGATCATAACCAGTTCTTATACAAGTATGACTGGCATATGAAAGGTGCCTGAGACACAGATGAGATCAAGTGCAAATACTTTCCAGTCTACTTGGAGGCAGTGGCCCTGCTTTGGTTCACAAAGCTGCCAGTTCGATCTGTGGATCAGTTCTCCGACCTAACTCGGAAATTCAAAGATCAGTTCAGGTTATATGCTTCAAAGGCCAAGGACATAATGTCACTACCCAGCCTCAAACAGAGCCCTGGAGAGTCTATCAAATCTTTCGTAAATCGCTTTAATCTAGCTTTGGAAGAAGTTGATAATGCAGAGCCTCGGATGATTCTGACCTACTTGATGTGATCTTTTAACAAATCAAGTGAATTCGGAAAATGGCTAAAGATGAAAGAGCCAAATTCACTTGAGAAGTTCTACAAGAAGGCCGATGAATTTATGCGCCTAGAAAGCCTTACTGTGCCAGCAAAAGTAGTCATGACTGAAGTTGAGAATAACAATGTTGCTTCAAACAAAAAGGAATCTGGTGGCCAGAAGAGGGAGAATGATGGTGGAAAAAAGCAGAGAAATGTGAAGAAAACTTGGCACTTAGACCTTCAGATTTTACTCCCATAACCTATACTCCAGAAAATATCTTTTTCGCAACCAGGGATACTGTTGAATACCCCAAACCACCTGAGATGAAGCCTGGGAAAAATGTTGTGCATAATGAGAGATTTTGTCGGCTCCACAATCAACCTGGCCATGACACTAATGAATGTCGCCATTTAAAGAATTTGATTAAAGGGCTGTTGAGACAGAATAAACTACAACAATATGTGAAGAGAAACAGAAACGACCCAACTTCATCTACTTAGGGTCAACAAGTTCATGCTCATCAACCCGGCTCAGGTGAGAGGACTACAGCGCATGAATCTGAAAGGCCTGTCATTAATGTGATCATAGGGGGTCCTCACCCAGTAGACAGAAGTTGGGTTGAGATGGAGAGATACGCTCATGCTTTGAGATACGCCCCGGGGGAGGAAAATGTTTTTGTCTTGGAAGATGCTGCATCTTTAAAACAGCAAAGAACTTTTAACGATGACATCATATTCCGGGCTAGAGACTCTGTTAGTGTTGAGGCTCCCACCATGGATCCCTTGGTGATATCTGCGGGCATCGGACCAGCCATTGTAAGAAGGGTGCTTGTTGAGTGCGGAGCCTCTTGCAACGTTCTCTTTAGAAATACATTTGATCAGATGAAAATTCCCATGGCTGATGTCCAAGCTTCCTCACAAAAAATTGTTGGGTTCACTGGAGAACCAAAATAGCCTATTGGGACTATTGACTTGTTTGTAGAGCTTGGAGAAGGGGAAAAGAAGGTGGTCCGAATGCAGACTTTTGCGATTGTTGATGAATTCTCCGCTTACAATGCATTCTTGGGTCAACCAACTCTTGCTGCATTCAAGGCCATTCTCGCCCCATGGTGCCTGACTATGAAGTTCCCCACTGATAATGGCGTCGGTTTTGTGAAGGGAGACCAAAATGCCGGGCGAGAATGATATCTCATAGAGTTACGGGAGGCAATGAAGAGAGAAATGGGTAAGGGTGCGGCAGCTCCGCTCCGCATCAAAGATCCCACCTTGTAGAAATTACAGGGTGGACCCTGCACTGGTGAGCATAGTGTAGCACGAAAAGAGATTGATCCCAGAAAAACCAGTGCAGGGGAGAGTAGAGTGGTGCCGGTGGAAGTGATGGTACTGTTGATCCGAATGATCCAAACAAGGTGCTGAATGTGGGTTCACAATTCGGTGTGACGGTTCAGAATATGTTGGTATCATTCTTAAAAGTAAACTTGGATGTATTCGCTTGAAGCCATGCCGACATGTGTGGAATATCTCCAGAAATCATGGTGCATGCTTTGAATATTGATCCAAAATTCACACCCGTAAAGAAGAGAAGAAGAACCCAAGGTCCTGAAAGGTCGAAAACGTTAAAAGAAGAAGTAGATCGGCTCATGGAAAATGGCGTCATCAGAGAATCCACTTATCCAAATTGGGTTTCTAATCCGGTGTTGGTTAAAAAGGCAAATGGAAAGTGGAGAGTATGCATCGACTTTTCAGACTTGAACAAAGCATGCCCCAAGGACTGTTTCCCGTTACCCAGAATCGATCAGTTGGTGGATGTAACAGCCGAGCATGAATTATTGTCTTTTATGGATGCTTACTCAGGATATAATCAAATCATGATGCATGAGCCAAATCAGGAGGACAATATCTTCATCACTGATGTTGGTCTTTACTGTTATAAAGTCATGCCCTTCGGAATAAAGAACGCAGGGGCAACTTATCAAAGACTTGCTAACTCCATGTTCAAGCCCCAGATTGGCAAGACTATGGAAGTATATGTTGATGATATGTTGGTAAAATCGAAGAAGGCGGTAGACCACATGGATTATTTGGCAGAAATGTTCGCGGTCCTCCGAAAGTATGGAATGAAGCTAAATCCTCTGAAATGTTCATTCGGGGTAGAGTCCAGAAAATTCTTCGGTTTCATTGTGAGCGCTAGGGGAATCGAAGCTAATCCTACTCAAATTACTGCTTCAAGATAAGTCAAAGCCCCTAGGACAATGAAGGAATTGCAAAGCCTCAACGGGAAAGTCGCTGCTTTGAGTCGGTTTTTTCCTGGGCCACTGATAAATGCATTCCCTTCTTTGACGCTCTAAAGAAAGGAAAGAAAAACTTTGAATGGACTCCTGAATGTCAGAAAGCTTTTGATGAACTGATTCGTCACATGGAAACGCCTCCAGTAGTTTCTAAGCCTAGCAATGGTGAAGATCTTTTCATATATTTGGCGGTTTCATCTCATGCTCTCAGTGCAGCATTGGTATGGGAAGACGCAAAAGTTCAACGCTCGGTGTATTACATCAGCAAAAGATTCACTGGGGCAGAGATGAATTATTCAAAGCTAGAAAAGCTCGCCTATTGTCTGTTGATTGCGTCCAGAAAGTTGAGGCCAAATTTCTAAGCTCATCCTATTAAAGTCCTCACTGATCAACCTCTAAAGCAAGTCCTATTTTGCCCTGAAACTTCGGGTCGTCTTCTGAAGTGGAATATTGAACTCGGCCAATACGACATCACCTACCATCCCCGAAGAGCAATCAATGGACAAGCTTTAGCAGATTTCATTGCAGAATACACAGATAAAGGTGACAGTAAGGAAGAGGTTACTAATGACATCCCGATCCGATGGAAATTATATGTGATGGTGCAAGAAATGACTATTGTTCCGGAGCTGGGGTTGTGCTTGAAACCCCCGAAGGGCGGTCATTGTGCTATGCATTGAGATTAGAATTTCCTTCAACGAATAATGAAGAAGAATATGAAGCTCTTATTGCCGGCTTGAAGATTGCTAAAGAACCAAACATCAGAGTATTGCAGATCTTCAGTGATTCTCATCTTATTGTATGCCGAGTCAAGAAAGAGTTTCAAACTAAAGGAGGAAATCTGCCTGCTTACTTGTCAAAGGCCTCGGAGCTTCTCGATGATTTTGATCATTATACAATAATCCATATACCCCGGGAAGAGAGCATGAAGGCTGATTCTCTAGCAAAGTATTCAAGCTCTAGCGAAGCTCAATTATTGGGATTGGTCCCTGTGGAAATCTTGTCAGTCTCAAGTACTGATGAGATGGATATTGACTGGATTATGACGGTATCTCAAGAGTAGGAGTCGTGGATGACTCCGATCAAGAAATATCTACTCAACGTCTCCCTGCCAGAAAACTCAAAAGAGCGCCAGAAGCTGTTAAGAAAAGCCCCAAGATATGTAATTCAAGATGGCCGGTTGTACAGACGGGTATTCTCGATGCCATTACTCCGATGTGTAATCAAGGAAGAGGCTAAGACAATTTTAGCTGAGATGCACGGAGGAGAGTGTGGGGATCATTCAGGTGGACAAACTCTAGCAAAGAAAATTCTTCGCTATGGGTATTTTTGGCCAGATATTAATCGAGATGCTCTAACCTACTCCCGAAATTGTGACAGATCCCAGAGATTTGCAAAAATCCCAAGAGCACCTTCCACTGAGCTAACACAGATGGCCAGTCCATGGCTATTCGCCATTTGGGTGATAGATCTCATTGGGCCTTTTCCAACTGCCAAGTCCGGAATCAAATATGCTATTGTTGTTGTTGAATATTTCACTAAATTAGCTAAAGCTGAACCATTGGCTACTATTACCTCTAAAAAGATGATAAACTTTTTGACTAAAAATATCATTTGCAGGTATCGTGTGCCTCAGAAGATAATCATAGACAATGGTACCCAATTCGAAAGTAAAGAATTCTAGGACTTTTGCAAGCGATTCAAGATCCAAAAATGCTTCTCAACAGTGGCTCATCCACAGGAAAATGGGCAAGTGGAAGCAGTAAAAAAAATTATGAAATCAACCATCAAAAAACAGCTGGAAAAAGAAAAAGGTGGTTGGGTCGATAAGCTGCCACTAGCACTATGGGCATACAGAACTACCCACAAGACTGCGACTGGGCACACTCCATTCTCATTAGCATATGGATCAGAAGCAATGATTCCGGTGGAAATAGAGGTCCCCTTGCACAGGAGAATTCATTTCAACCAAGCTGAAAATGAAAAGCAACAACTTGAAGAACTTGACTTCCTTGATGAAAGAATGGAAGAGGCTAAGCTCAGAGTTGCAGCCCATCAGCAAAGGATAGCCAGGCACTTCAATTCTAAAGTTCGCCAACGCAGCTTTGAAATTAGGGATCTAGTCTTAAAAAGGATCATGACAACAACAGGAGTGTTTGGGCCAAATTGGGAAGGGCCATCGTCATAGGCAAAAAACTTCTTGATGGCACTTTCAAACTCACTACTGTCGAAGGAAATCCAATTCCAAGAGCCTGGACAGCAATCACTTGCGTCCATATTTTACATTGAAGCTTTGCTTAAATTTGTAAAATGATTGTGAATGTATCATTCTTGTATTATAAGCCATTGTAAAATCAGTGCGAACCAATAATAGGAACTATAAAGTGGATGTAGGCTCACTTCTTGGCCGAACCACTATAAATCTTGTGTTTTCTACTACTATAAAAAGCCTGTCTCATTTCGATGTGCAAATATCTTAAATATATTGCTAAAATGTCGATTTAATTTTGAAGACTATTAAGGCGAAGCTTACCTATTCAACACATCAAAAGGCCAAGCGATTACTAAAAATCACTCAATAAACAAATGTCAAGCCACAAAAATTCCAAATTCAATTCGTACATAAGAAGTGCTTCTCACAAATGGTTGGTGATTCCACCGAAGGGGCACCTTCCTGAAGTGAAGGTTCCAGGCCCTTACTAACTGATTGCGTTCGTTTGTGCAAATGAACATCCGGTTAAGTAGCTTGCGCTGGCCCCGTGGATTCACTTAACATTGAAATGCACTTCTCTGGAAAAAAGCAAACAACTTGCAAAGGAAGGGAACATGTGCTTGGAAACGATAACGAGGAATCGCTGAGAGGCAGATGGTGAAAAGACAACGGTAAGCAGACAATAAACAGCCAAAATGGAATCTTGTCTCTCAACCAAAAAGGTTGGTGGAACCACCGAAGGGGCACCTTCCCAAAGTGAAGTTTCCAGGCCCTTGCTAGTTAATTGTGATCGCTTGTGCAAACGAACATCCAGTTAGGTAGCTTGTGTCGGCTCCGTGGACCCACTTAACTGTGAGATTCAACCTTCCTAGGAAACGAAACAAAAAAGCACTCTTCGGAGGTACAAAGCCCTCTTCGGAGGCCCATTTCCACAAGTTGAAGTTCCAAAGCCCTCTTCGGAGGCACAAAGCCCTCTTCGGAGGCCCACTTCCACAAGTTGAAGTGCTAAAGCCCTCTTCGGAGGCACAAAGCCCTCTTTGGAGGCCCACTTCCACAAGTTGAAGTGCCAAAGCCCTATTCGGAGGCACAAAGCCCTCCTCGGACGCCCACTTCCAGTAGTTGAAGTGCCAACAAAACCCTCCAACGAGGCACGCCCAAAAATGAAATGCTTTTCTCAAAAGTTGGTGGAACCACCGAAGGGGCATCTTCCCAAAGTGAAGGCACTAGGCCCTTGCTAACAAATTGTGATCGTCCGTACAAATGAACATCCAATTAGTCAGCTTGCGTCTGCTCTGTGGACCCACTTAACTGTGAAAAGTAACTTTCAAGCAAACAAAATAGCCCTCTTTGGAGGCACAAAAATGCCCTCTTCGGAGGCATAAAAAAAGAGCCCTCTTCGGAGGCACACTTCTACTCTCAAGGGAAGATCAATTTCTCCATAATGAGAACATTCATCCCCAAAAAGTTGAAGCGCCAAATCAAAGCCTTCTTTGGAAGCCAGCTTCACTGCGTAAGAGAATCCACTTCTCAAAGAAGTGACCATCTTCGAAAGTTGAAGTATAAAAATCTTTCTAAAAAAAGATAGAAGACTTCTCCAATACAAGGCACACTCTACTACAACAGAATAATATTTCCTCAAAATGGAAGAATTATTCTCCAAAGTAAGAGAACAAGTCTTCTCAAAATGGAAGAATTATTCTCCAAATTAAGAGTACAAGTCTTCTCAAAATAGAAGAATTGTTCTCCAAAGTGAGAGTACAAGTCTTCTCAAAATGGAGAAGATTGCAATAAGCCATGGTATGGGGGCAATATAATATAGCTACATTAATAAAAGCAATGCTCAAGCAACATACCACGAGCTCATTGCAATATCAAACAAAGAAAATAAAGAAACTTGTCTGAAAATAAGAAATAAATGCATTCACAAATACAGTCAAAAGATTGTACAAGTAAAAAAAGTCATTTTATTCCATACTATAAAAAATTTGCATACATGTACAGGTTTCAAAAAGCGGGGGCCGGTACACGCACAATCTCCGGTCTATACAAGTCTTTAAATACAAGCAAAAAAGCAGAATAAGAAGGACAAAACCGGACCCATTACTTCTTCCCGCCGCCTTTAGAGCCATCTCCTGGCCTAATGGTTAACTTCTTAAGTCGGCTTGAACGAGTCGAGGAAAGAGGAGAAAGAGATGCAATTGAGTCCTCTTCTGCTTTCTCATCACTAGAAGAAGTGTCCTTCCTTTTCTTCGAAACTGCACGCTTTCCCCTCTTTTTAGAAGAAAATTCGCTGCCCAGAGTGATAAGATCGATCAGCTTTGTATCATCGGCAGTAAATTCCTCCAGGGTCTTCTCGCACTCCTCAAGTTCTTTAGCTTTGTGCTCTTGTGAAGCGACCGGGTCATCTAAGCCTTGAAGAGCTCCTATTTTTCTTCTTGTGACCCCGGTTGAGAAGCAAGAGAAGGAGTAACTTGAAGAGATGGAGGGGCAACAGTTGGAAGAGGCGAAGCCTGTACAACACTTGTTGTTTTCACTACAGAAGAAGAAGAATTAAACATCAGTATTTCTCGCAAAGAGAGGAGATAGTCGCACGTCGAGGTTTAAATAATAAGAAAGAAGTTCATCGAGCTCATGTGAAGCAAAAAAGTAGTCCACTTGAGCTGGATCAGTGTTGAAGTTACCTGGAGAAGTTGGCTTTATCACGTCAATTTCAAAATCGTGGGCTTCGGTGTCTCCTTGGGCCTCGACTTCGGCATGAGCAGTAGTAATTTCGGTTTCGGCTTTGGCCGAAGGCGGTGAATGCGAACTAGAGCCAATAATATCGACGTTAATCGAAGCCGAAGGACGAGTTTGGTCGGTCAAAGGTGCCTTCCCTGAATGCTCTCCTCCCACCGCTTCGACTCGTTCCTTTGCGAGTTGTCCTTGCCCTCTGGCAAGGGCGACTCGACCCTCATGATCCAAAAAATAAGCCTCAAGACCCTCCTCAGCGTAGCAGGCACCTTTAAGCATTTCAACTGCTGCCTCCCATACTTCAGCCAGGGTAATTTCACACTATGGGCCCAAAAATGATAGACTGCCACGTCCCAAGACGCTGTGAATGTAAAACTTGAATAAAGTGGAACTGGCGTTGGCCTTAGTCTCCTCATGAGATTGTTCAGCTGCTGATTTTCCAGCAATGGCCTCGTCACGCTCCTTTTCAACTTTAGAAAGCTGAGCCTTTAACATTGCAATCTTCAAATCTTGGGAGCTAGTCTTTTCCCGCAGCTGAGCAACAACATTGCGGTAGTTTCCATAATTCTTTGTTGCGCCTCAAGTTTAGCCTTAGCATCTCGTTGACTAGCGTGGGCATCTCTTACTTGCTTTTGAAGAACCTCTTCCTTTTGAGTATAAGAAGTGGAAGAGGTGACAAGATCATCTTTAAGCTTCTTAACTTCAGTCTAAAGCTTCCCATTATAAGCGGTGATGCTCTTCATCTCCATATCATGCTGATCAAAAACGTTTCGCCACTCGGACTTATCGCTTTCCATGGTCAGCATAGCCTCGAGATTTAAACGGTTTACCCTTTGAAGCTCATCAACCAGTTTTTTCCAGCTGGACATTCTTTCAATATCAAGCTTGACAGCATCAAGATTTCTCAGCATGGCCTGTTTGTCAATGGGAACCAAGTCCAGATCAAAGCGTACCCCTTTCAACACCAGTGTGGAAATCGGCTTTGGAGGGCAAGCGGAGGCTTCTCAACTTGATAACGTGGCCTATTAATTATTTTTTGAATCTCAGCTCTTTTGAGGGCAGGGGAGCTAGAAGGGATGTCTAGAGAGATAGTGGCAGCAGGCACTTTAGAAATTTAAGATGAAGATTTTTCGCTAAGCTTGGCTCGCTTGCTTGAATCTTCACTTCATGACTCTTCCCTTTATCTCCATGAGACTTTCTTTAATAGGAGTCATCATCCCTCTGGTAAGAGTCATGTCGGTCATCTCTTCTTCATAACGCTCCTCATAAGCCTGCCTGTCGTGAGCTTTCCTAGCTGCTCTTTCCTCATCGGTCTCCCTAGGGGTAAGAAGATAGCACCTGGGTCATAAGAATCACGCCTCCGCGTTGAAAGTCATCATAATATGAGCCGCTGCGTCCCATGGGAGAACCTGAAAGTGAAAAAGAGACAAAGTTTAGACATCTTCGAAATAAAGAAGCTAAGTGTGCATAATTGCCAAAAATCCTAAGTGTGTGTGGCTTGTAAACTACGAGCGTCAAGCTACAAACCACTCATCGGCTTAGGAGTGATGTCAGCTTTTGCAGCAAGGGTCAACTCTTGGGTTGATGGAGTTGATCGCAAAACGGATGTCGCCTTGATTGTTTGAGAAACAAGCTTAGAGGTGATGGTGTCATCTTTAAAGAGCTCTTGGGAAGTCACCATAAGATCGCTCAATCCCACAAAGACATCATCATCGTCGTGCCCAACGGAATGGGGCATATCAGCAGTGCCCTCTTCAGCACGCTTTGCACTCTTAGTAATGGAACTTTCTTTCTCAACTCTCTCATTAGCTTCTCCAGTAGCCTTCCTAGAACATTGAGGAAGTTCCTCTTCTTCAATAACTGGGGGAAGTTCAGTTTTGCGAGATAATCCCGCACCGTCAACTAAACTGGAGCATTTCACTAATGAAGCCTCTACAATAGGTTCCTTTGGTACGGATTCCTTTACGGAGGCCTGGGGCATCTGACGCTTCTGCTTGAGAACTGGGGGCATTACGGGGCTGAATAGATCGAGAAGAGTGCAAAAGTTCGAATTGGTGCAAAAAATCGTCCTTCAGTAGGAACTTAATACTTCTCTCATTTGCAGCTATGGCATTCAATCTTTCGAAAGTCCGTTTATGGCTAGAATCTTTAGAGGAAGGAGGAAGTGCTGCGAAAGTAAAGAGTGAAGTTAGCACTTGATGACTTGAATTTTGAAAGGCTCAGAAATGAAGTGAACGGAGATAAGTAGTCTTACTTCCCACTCTCCAGATACCGTAGAATCCCACGGGGCAGCAGACAAAGAAGAACCGATTTAAAAACCCGTGAGCACTATCGGTGTGACAACCCGGAAATTTTAATGAATTAAATTGAAATAATTAATCAATTTAAAAATATATAAAATTTAATTTTAACTTAAATTCAAGATATCAATATTTACTTGATAATTAAATCATTGAATTGTATAGTTTAACTATTGAATTTAATAAATGAAATTGGGTAAATTGTTCAATCTGAGATTCTAAGCCTGTTTAAAATAATTTGAAGGATTATAAAATCTTTAATGATGATACTGAAGATAATAGAATAGTTGAAATTTAAATGTAAAGGTAATTTGTTCAATTTTAATAATATATCGTTTAAATTGGAATTTAAAAATAGCCTTCCGAGGCACAGTCTCGAAATTTGACGAAACCAGTTCCATTGGATCCGTAATAGTTAGTTATTATCGGATTTCAATTTTCGTAGCAATCAGAGTTGTCATTTCACCCTGGCAGCTCAAAACGATTAGAACTATTTTAATCGATTTAATTTTAAATTGATCGGTTCCTTCTACAACTCGTGTATATGAACGAATTAGCTTCCGAAACACATTCCATTGTGTTCGAAACGTGGGTAAAACCCTGGAATTGCCTCCCGGCATTCCTTAAGAGGAGTTCGAAAAGTTAAGTAGCAATCGATAAAGCATTCTGAAGTTTTATATAAGTTAATGAAAAAAATTAATTAAATTAGCAAGATATTTTCCTTTACAATGTCATGTTCAAGAAGCTTTCCATCTCCTTTATTTTTATTCCCGTCCCCCCTTGATTCTTTGAGCAGATAGAAATCTAAAAAAAATAAAAACAATAAAAGAAAACGGAGAACGACTTTCGTTCGAGGAAAAAAAAAACAAATCATGGCCGAAGCTGGACTCTAACAAAATTCAAAATCTAGTTCGAGATGAAGGGGGAATCAAGGCCGAAGGGGGGAAATCGCGCGTGCGTGGATTGTTTGAGGCCGCGTTTGAGGAGGAAAAGCAGGTTCGACTCGAAGCGTTTGGTTTAGGGCTCGCGACTCTAGGGTTTCGAACGAGGGGTTTCGGCGTGTCATGTCGCTTTGGGTGCTGCCGTGATTGAAGGAGGATGTCGCGGTGGTGGAGATCGATTGGAGCTAGGGTTTCATGGTGTAGCGGCTCGGCATGGATCATGGGCTTGGGTCCGGGGTGGTGGCTAGCGGTTACTCGCATGAGGCTGGAATTTGGTCTCTGAGGTATACGTTTTGTTAATTATCTTGATTGATTTAGTGGAAGCTTACATACAGGTTGGGGAAATAATTAAACTGATGTTCACATGCATATTTAAACAGGATAGGGAAATTATAAGTTAACAGTAAAAAGGCAGGTATATGTATACATAGTTATCTTAATAATGTGTGTGTGTGTGTGTGTGTCTATATATATATATATATATATGAAATTATATAGTGGACACAGAAGATTATTTTGGGAAATAACAGTATATAAATATGTTTATGTAAAGTTAGATTTGTTTTACCCATATAGTTTATTTGGGAAATAAAATCAAGTATACATATGCACATTTTTATTTTATTTATTTCTACTAACCCATTTTATAATAAGATATTTTGGATGATTAATTTATTTTATTAACCTATTTCACTATTTTTACGAAAGGATTGTAAAAAGGGAAGCAGTTAAAATAAATCATTGCTAAGTAATTTATTAAATGGGAAATGATTTGGTTATTTCAAGTATTAACAAATCCATATAATGCTTATACAAGGGCAAAAATCGTGAAGAGAACAAGTCAGGATTGGATGGAATTGCAAATAAAAGCAAAGGTGAGTAAATCTCACTCTGTTGGAGTTTTATTTAAATTTAAGTAGTTAAATTTAAATTGGTTGAGTGGTTGAATTTATTTGATGTGCAATGTGAATTGATGATCTGTTGATTGTGGTTTTTGGTTGATTCTCGAGTTGATTGTTGTTTGACTCGAAGTGTTTGGGTTTTAAATGGTTTTAAACTTAAATCGTAAATAAGAAAAATGGTTCAGATTAAAATCAACAAAGGTTTAATGAATAGCGATTCATGAAATAAATAGGATTATTTAAGGAATAATTAATTGATTAAATTAATTTATGATTTGGGTTAATTAATTGGGTTTAAAACAATTAGAATGATCATTGGGTAGTTTGATAAATAATTATTTAATGAAGTTACTTTGTGTATCTAATCAAGAGATAAATTAAGATAATTAATTAAGGAGTAATTAATTTATTAATGAAGTAAACAAATGATAGTTAATTACAGATTGAGATTGATTGAGAATGATTAATACTAGGATTGAATTAAAGTAACTAATTTAGATTAGAACAAATCAAAACATAATGGGAAATCATTGATTTATATAATCAACGATGTAATTAAAGATTGATTAATTAAGATAAATTAATCATAAGTGACTCATGAGAAAATAATTGATGTAAGTAATTAAGAATTAGTGTAATTGATTATGGTTAATTAATTTGTGAAGTAATTAAAGATTACTCATTGATTTAGTTAAGGATACTTAATATCATAAAATTAAATAAAGGTAATTACTTAAAGGTAATTGAAAATAATTAATCCATGGTAATTAGTTAAGATGAAATATGAAGGAATTGTTGATTAATTGATTTGACACTAATTAATGTTAAATGAAGGGATCCAAGTGATTGAGTGTAACAACTTGCATATTTATCGATTTTTTATATTTAAATATTTTATTAAATATTTTATCAATACTCGGAATTTAGTCCGAAAAGCTACTTTTTGCCTACGGTCGAATTAGGACTCGGGACCACTCCCATTAAGTTTAAAATGCCGTTTGCGACCTTTTTGAGTATAAGCTTCGATATGTTTGGAGTAAGTTGATTTTTGCTACTTTTTCACTTAGGGCTTTGGTTTGGGCTGAGCCCATTAACCCCACTTATGTATTCAGTCCCAACCCCTTCTCCTCTTCATTACTTCATTCCTCATTTCCTTATGCTCAAGCTTTATATGAATGGAGAGTGGAAGAGGAAATTTAAATTCCAAGCCCTAATTTTCTTTTGCAAATCAAACTCTAGCTCCAAACTAACAGAAGAACCCATTGGTAAGCTTCTCTTCTTCTCCTCCAACTCATTCTCTTATCAATTTCAGAAATTCCTAAACCTAACTTTGGGAATGTTCTTCTTTTAAAGCTTAGAACCAAGCTTCTTGAGTTGGATTTGAAGAGTGGTTGATTCTCCTTTGCTTTCAAGCTTCTTCTTCAATCGTTTGGGTCCAAAGGTGAGAGTTTTATCTCACATCTTTTTCTACATCTATCATTGTTGTTAGGTATGAATTCCTAACATATGTGCATATTCATTTGCTTTCAATTTGAATTGATTTGGTGAATTTTCCAAATTTTTGTGTTTTGGTCAATTTTATGAAAATCCTTTTATGGACATTTGGACATTGGTATTCGGGGTGTACCAAAGAGCTTTTAAGGCTGGGTTGTCGCTTGGCGTAAATCCTTAGTCGATATTGCTCGTCCGATCGCTTCTGATACATTTTGGCCACTTTAGCCTAGGCAAATTGTTGCCCAGACCAGGTGACCAAGTCCAGACGTCTGGTTTGGACCTGGAGAAAAAAAATATAAGCACGTAGAGTATAAAAAAAGGCAGAGACTAATTCCAGACGTCTGAAATTTAGGATCAAACGTCCGGATTGGTCTCAGACGTTTGACTTTAAGTTTCAGACATCTGGGTGTTCTCTGGATTATTTCCAAAGAACAAATCCAGACGTCAGGATTCTAAACCAGACGTCTGATTAGTTTTCAGACGCCTGGATTGGACCTCCAGACGTCTGGAACTGTTTAATTTGCCTATGTTGGCTATTTTTGAGTATATTTCCAACTTTAATCGATTCGTGTTGATTCCCTTTTTGTTGTTATCATTTATTATGGACTTTGATGACATTTTCATCGTGATTTTTGGGAATATCCATTTTGATGGATTCGGTATCGATTTCTTTGGATTTTATTCACATCTTCGTATGTGAATTTTAGTGATTGATTGTTCCTACAATCTTCTTTGTGATTTGTCACTTTAAAAATATAAAGGTTTTCTATACTAGTAGTAAATATCAAAATTCTTTCATCAAAACGATTTCAACGTTTATTTTATTACAAAGCTCGTTTTTCTCAAACCGTTTTCCAATCTACCAGTATATACAAACCTTTACCTCACTCGTATGAGAAATCTAATTAAACGGCTTAGTAAAACAAGTGGTATGAAATGCTTGCGTTTACTTCATCGGTTAATTCTTGGCCTTGTTCGACTGAAAATCTTATGACAATTTTCTAGTGGAAATATACAGTTTGTTCTTAAATATTTAAGTTAAGCAAGTGGTTATGGGACATGAAGCTAAACTCATATATTTACTAACTTAGTGTAATTGAAACTTCTTGTTGATCATGACGATCATCTTTGTGGTTTAGACTAGCAATGTGCGATGTCTCTTTGTCTGCGAGGGAGACTAAACCCCGTTTTATGGAGTTTCGACTCAAATTGGTGGGGTAGCAACCCATGGTCTCCGGGTCGTTTGTGGAGCTTCGTCTCAATTTGTGATGGTTAGCAACCATGGAATTAGCGTTCCGTTTGTGATACACGTGTTGGTGAGCTTTATGTTCCCGTTTGTGATAGGTCTCCCCCCTTTTTGTGATTTCTAGATTTCTTGAGATGATTTCTAGAATTTGTGTTTCACCAATTTTCGTGATTTCCATTGATAATTTTATCAATATTTTTGCATTGGTGAATTTGTCTGTCATTGACTTTTGTGATTTCTGGATTTCTTGAGATGATCTCTAGAATTTGTGTTTCACCAATTTTCGTGATTTCCATTGATAAGTTTTATCAATATTTGTGCATTGGTGAATTTCTGTGTCATTGACTTTTGTGATTGACATTGATATAATCGTCAATATTTATGGTTTGGTGAACGAAATAAGGAGTATGACATTTTTTTGATTCTTGTGTAGATTTTGTGATATTGATAAATCTCTTGTTGATTTTCAATTACTTATATATATCACAACTTGGCATTGTGATTATTATGTGTTTAGTCATATCTCTTATTCTATATCGTTCCATCTGATATTTATAGTTAGACTGATCCGTTTATTATTTTTCTTGTTAAATAATACTCGGGTTAGACCGAGATGTTACAGGTGCTTCAGCTTGACTTCTCACTTGGGACTGATTTCTCTGACTTTTGGTTAACTACTTAGATTAGTAGTTTATTTTGTTGTATACACTTGAGATATGGACTCATAGTTGTATTCTTTTGTATTGCATGTGTTGCTATTCTTTTGTATTATTGTGGATCTTTTTGACCACTACTCTGATATACACTTTCATGTGTTAGTTATATATTCATATCTTCTTCCGCCTTTGTGATATGAATTATCTGTGACTTACTTGTGTTATACTTATTTCTATATTTGTTTCCGAAGATTATTATAGCCACTGTGTAGTAGCTTTGTGTTTGTATCGGTATGTTAGATTTCCTCTTGAAATAAAATGCATGTTATATTATCTGACATATCGGTGCTCGCGCAAAGCAATTACACGGATGGTCGCTCCTCAACAGCCATATTCTCTGTGCTAGTTGACAGCATTACACCGTAGTGTTCTTGGCTAGCGTGGGTATAGAGGTGGGGCATCACAACTTGGTATCAGAGCCAAACTTTGAAACAATATGGAATATTATAACAAGGATCATCGTCCTAAGTCTTTCTTAGGAGTCGTGCTTTAGGATTTAATTCGAGTCTTCATACCGATTCATCCTATTTTCTTTATGATTCCTTGTTTTATCTATCAAGATTTGCTTGATATTTATCTTGAGAATAACTTTTTCCTCTTCTTTCTTTCTTAAAGAAGAGAAATGGTTAGACCTGGTCGTCCCAGAGCTGGACCATCTAGTGTTCCACCCCAAGATGGAGTTTTTATGACTACCCAGTAACTTCTTGACCTTGTCAAGAATGCTCAAGAAGCTGGTTCTAATCCGAAACCTACTCACCCTAAATCTGGGTTTGCACGTTTGTGCAATGATTACACCAACCTGGGCGGGAAGCCATTTAAAGGTTCTGAAACTATTATTGAAGTCCAGGCTTGGTTGAGGACATGCGATCGAATCTTTTCTCGCACGAACCTCATTGATCTTCACCGAGTTCAGGTGGCTTCTAGTATGCTCCAAGAAAGAGCATTAGACTGTTACGAGCTTCTGATTTCTGAAATAAATGAAGCGGATCTCACTTGGGAGAAATTCCGAGAGCGCTTCGAGTTAAAATTCGAGCCAAAAGCTGAGAAGGTGACTTTGGCTCGCCGTTTTATTGACCTTGTTCAAGGTGAATCTTTCGTGACAGATTATGTCGCGTCTTTTGAATCTCTCTCCAAATATGGGGTTGAATACATCAACACCCCATTGAAGAAAAATCAGAGATTCGTCTATGGCTTGAATAAAAATCTCAAGAAGCCATTACTTCTAAAATTAGAAGTTTCTTTCGACCAACTCATTGATATCGCTCTTCGTCTTGAAGAGACGGATAGGGAAAATGATGTTGAGGTTGTGGGTTCCAGGCCAAGCTTCAACAACAACAAGAAAAGGCCCAGTAAATTCAAAGGCCCTTATCCCAATAAGAAAGGGAAGCAAACAACCCCAGTGGCAAAGACTTCTTCATTTGTTCGTGGGGAATGCTATAATTGTGGTTCGAAGGACCATTACGCGAACAAATGCCCAAAGTCTCTCTCTTGTCGCTACTGCAAAGTTCCCGGTCATGTTATATCTTCATGCCCCAAGCTTCAGGGCAGGAAGGAGGGAAAGTTAAATGTTGCTCAAGCCCCTGGCAACACATCTCGTGGCCAAGGTATTTCTCATTCCATTCTTGATGGTATTGTTTTATTTCGTGATCAACCTATTCGAGTTCTTTTTGATACGGGAGCATCCCATTCTTTTATATCAAAAGAGCTTGTTGATACTTTTTCTTAAAGTGTTGTTGCTTTAATGACTTCTTTGAGAATTGCGAATCCGGTTGGTGGATCCGCAACTCTTAGTTTGCTTTGTAAAGATGTGGAGATTATTTTGTGTGATTTTCCTTTCCTGGCCGATTTGCATGTCATGCGTTATTTAGGCTTTGGAATAATTTTGTGAAGAAATCCGAGGTACGCTTAGGCTTTGCGTTGACTACCGCAAGCTTAATGATCTTAATATCAAAAATAAATATCCTTTACCTTGGATTGATGATCTATTCGATCAGCTTAGTGGTGATAGAGTCTTTTCACAACTAGACTTAGCTACCGGTTTTCATCAGCTTCGTATTGCTGAGGATAGTATTCCTTTGACATCGTTCCGTACTCGTTATGGATCTTATGAATGGCTCGTTATGCCATTTGGGTTGACGAATGCCCTGGCTTATTTTGTTGACCTTATGAATCGAGTTTTTAAAGACTTCCACGATCGATTTGTTCTCATCTTTATTGATGATATTCTTGTGTATTCTAAAACCGGGGAGGAACATGAGAGGCATCTTCGGATTGTGTTGGAAACTCTTAGGAGTAATCATTTAAAAGCAAAGTTTTCTAAATACCACTTTTGGCAATCTCGTGTGAAGTTTCTCGGTCATATTATTTCCGAATCCGGAATACCCGTGGATCCTTCAAAGATTGAAGCGATTCAAGATTGGAAGAGACACAAGAGTGTGACGGAGATTCGTAGTTTTCTTGGATTGGCGGGTTATTACCGCCGTTTTATCAAAGACTTTTCTAAGATTGTCGTGCCTCTCACTAGTTTAACGAAGAAAGGTGTTAAATAAATTTGGTCGGACAAATGTGAAGCTTCTTTTCAGAAATTAAAAGAACTCCTTTCCGATGCTCCTATTCTTGTTATTCCCGAGGGGAATCAAGATTTCGTTGTTTATACCAATGCTGGTCGCATTGGTTTGGGTGCAGTTCTTATGCAAAAAGAACGTGCTATTGCTTATGCTTCAAGGCAATTAAAGCCTGCCGAGACTAGATATGCCACACATGATTTAAAACTCGCGGCTATTGTTATCGCCCTTCGAATTTGGCATCATTATCTTTTGGGAGAGAAATTTATTCTTTATACCGATCATAAGTCCTTGAAGTATTTATTCTCTCAAAAGCAACTTAATTTGCGTCAACAATGTTGGCTCGAGTTCCTTGCTCCTTATGATCTTGATATTCTTTATACTCCCGGTAAGGGTAATCGTGTCGTCGATGCTCTTAGCCGTAAACAACAAGCTGTTGTTTCTACGATGATATCTGAATGGAACGATCTCGAGATCTTATCCACTTGTGAGATTCGAGACCGCGTATCCAATTTATGTTCATCATTTATTATATGTAGCCTTGAGGCTCATCCTTCTCTTTTGGACCGCATTCTTGAAGCTCTAGGGATAGATCCTGAATTGGCTCTTCTTGGCCAAAATTTTAAGGATAAAATTGATATTGAAGGTTTAAAAGACTTTGATATCGATTCTCGTGGCGGCATTCGGAAATTTGGTAGACTTATCGTACCAAATATTAGTGATCTTCGAAAAGATATTTTAGAAGATTCCCATCGTTCTAAATTTACCATTCATCCCGGTAGCAGTAAAATGTACGCGGATATGAAGCAACTTTATTATTGGGAGGGAATGAAAATTGACATCGCTAACTTCGTTAAGCGTTGCATGACTTGCCAACGCGTTAAGGCCGAGCATCAAAGGCCCGATGGGTTATTGCAACCTTTAGAAATTCCAATTTGGAAGTGGGACCAAATTTCCATGGATTTTATAGATGTCCTTCCCCGTTCTTGTTCGGGCCATGATAGCTTATGGGTGATTGTTGATAGACTTACTAAATCCGCCCATTTTATTCTCGTTCGGTCTAACCGAACCGTTCCTCTTTTGGCCAAACTCTTTGTCAAAGAAATTGTTAAATTGCATGGAGTTCCTACTTCTATTGTTAGTGATCGTGATCCATTATTTACTAGTGGATTTTGGAAGAGTCTTCAAAAAGCTTTGGGGACGAAGCTCAATTTTAGCACCGCTTATCACCCCCAGTCCGATGGACAAACCGAGAGTGTGAATCAAACTCTTGAAGATCTTCTTCGTGCTTGTGTGCTCGATTTCGGTGGAAGCTGGGAAGATCATATTTCCCTTGTTGAATTTTCCTATAATAATAACTTCCAATCTAGTATTGGTATGGCACCTTTTGAGGCACTCTATGGAAGGCCATGCCGATCTCCTTCTTGTTGGCTTGAGGCCGGTGAAGAGCTGGTTTTAGGTCCAGATTTTATTCGTGATTCCACAGAAAAGATTGATCTTATTCGTCAAAGGATGAAAGAAGCCCAGAGTAGACAAAAATCCTATACCGATCGCCGGAGAAGGAGAATAGAATTTTCTGTGGGAGATCTTGTGTTCTTTCGTGTTTCACCCATGAAAGGTGTTGTACGTTTCAGTCGATCAGGAAAATTAGCGCCTCGATATATTGGGCCATTTCCTATCACTGAACGTATTGGTTCCGTGGCTTATCGCCTTTTATTACCGGCTCAGTTTTCTGCTATTCATGACGTGTTTCACGTTTCACAATTACGGAAGTGCCTTCGAGATTCCGATTCTATTCTTGAGCCCGGTGTTGTGGAAGAAATTGAAGTTTCGTCTAATTTAACTTATGAGCAGAATCCTATTCGTATTATTGCTTCGGAAGTCAAACGACTTCGAAATAAGGATGTTCTGCTTGTGAAAGTTCAATGGTCTTCAAATCCTAAGGATTGTTCTTGGGAGTCTAGAGAGTTCATCGAGCGATCACATCCGGACTTACTTTCCCGTGCTCTTTAAGGTGAACCTTTTATTTCAAATTTCTTTTGTGTTGAATATGCTTTTATAGTTGTTACTTTATATTTTCTTCTTAAATATTGCGAGGATGCAATTTCTTTAAGGAGGGGAGTCTGTAACAACCCGCATATTTATCGATTTTTTATATTTATATATTATATCGATACTTGAAATTTAGTCTGAAAAGTTACTTTTTGCATACGGTCGAATTAGGACTCGAAACCACTCCCATTGAGTTTAAAATGCCGTTTGCGACACTTTTGAGTATAAGCTTCGATATGTTTGGAGTAAGTTGATTTTTGCTACTTTTTCACTTAGGGCTTTGGTTTAGGCTGAGCCCATTAACCCCACTCATGTATTCAGTCCCAACCCCTTCTCCTCTTCATTACTTCATTCCTCATTTCCTTATGCTCAAGCTTTATATTAATGGAGAGTGGAAGAGGAAATTAAAACTCCAAGCCCTAGTTTTCTTTTGCAAATCAAACTCTAGCTCCAAACTAATAGAAGAACCCATTGGTAAGCTTCTCTTCTTCTTCTCCAACTCATTCTCTTATCAATTTAAGAAATTCCTAAGCCTAACTTTGGGATTGTTCTTCTTTTAAAGCTTAGAATCAAGCTTCTTGAGTTGGATTTGAAGAGTGGTTGATTCTCCTTTGCTTTCAAGCTTCTTCTTCAATTGTTTGGGTCCAAAGGTGAGATTTTTATCTCACATCTTTTTCTATATCTATCATTGTTGTTAGGTATGAATTCCTACCATATGTGCATATTAATTTGCTTTCAATTTGAATTGATTTGGTGAATTTTCCAAATTTTTGTGTTTTGGTCCAATTTTATGAAAATCCTTTTATGGACATTTGGACATTGATATTCGGGGTGTATCAAAGAGCTTTTAAGGCCGGGTTGTCGCACGGCGTAAATCCTTAGTCTATATTGCTCGTCTGATCGCTTTCGATATGTTTTGGCCACTTTGGCCTAGGCAAATTGTTGCCCAGACCTGGTGACCAAACGTCTGGTGACCAAGTCCAAACGTCTGGTTTGGACCTGGAGAGAAAAAATATAACCACGCAGAGTATAAAAAAAAGGCAGAGACTAATTCCAGATGTCTGAAATTTAGGATCAGACGTCTGGATAGGTCTCAATCGTCTGACTTGAAGTTTCAGACGCCTGGGTGTTCTCTGGATTATTCCCAGAGAACAAATCCAGACGTATGGATTCTAAACCAGACGTCTGATTAGTTTTCAGATGCCTGGATTGGACCTCCAGACGTCTGGAACTGTTTAATTTGCCTATTTTGGCAATTTTTGAGTATATTTCCAATTTTAATCAATTCGTGTTGATTCCCTTTTTGTTCTTATCATTTATTATGGACTTTGATGACATTTTCATCGTGATTTTTGGGAATATCCATTTTGATGGATTCGGTATCGATTTATTTGGATTTTATTCACATCTTCGTATGTGAATTTTAGTGATTGATTGTTCCTACAATCTTCTTTGTGATTTGTCACTTTATAAATATAAAGGTTTTCTATACTAGTAGTAAATATCAAAATTCTTTCATGAAAACGATTTCAACGTTTATTGTATTACAAAGCTCGTTTTTCTCAAACCGTTTTCCAATCTACTAGTATATACAAACCTTTACCTCACTCGTATGAGAAATCTAATTAAACGGCTCAGTAAAACAAGTGGTATGAAATGCTTGCGTTTACTTCGTCGGTTAATTCTTGGACTTGTTCGATTGAAACTCTTGTGATAATTTTCTAGCGGAGATCTACAGTTTGTTCGTAAATATTTAAGTTAAGAAAGTGGTTATGGGACATGAAGCTAAACTCGTATATTTACTAACTTAGTGTAATTGACACTTCTTGTTGATCATGATGATCATCTTTGTGGTTTAGACTAGCAATGTGCAATGTCTCTTTGTCTGCGAGGGAGACTAAACCCTGTTTTGTGGAGTTTTGACTCAAATTGGTGGGGTAGCATCCCATGGTCTTCGGGCCGTTTGTGGAGCTTCGGCTCAATTTGTGATGGTCAGCAACCATGGAATTAGCATTCCGTTTGTGATACACGTGTTGGTGAGCTTTATGTTCCGGTTTGTGATAGGCCTCCCCCCTTTTTGTGATTTCAGGATTTCTTGAGATGATTTCTTGAATTTGTGTTTCACCAATTTTCGTGATTTCCATTGATAAGTTTTATCAATATTTGTGCATTGGTGAATTTGTGTGTCATTGACTTTTGTGATTTCTGGATTTCTTGAGATGATTTCTAGAATTTGTGTTTCACCAATTTTCGTGATTTCCATTGATAAGTTTTATCAATATTTGTGCATTGGTGAATTTGTGTGTCATTGACTTTTGTGATTGACATTGATATAATCATCAATATTTATGGTTTGGTGAACGAAACAAGGAGTATGACATTTTTTTGATTCTTGTGTAGATTTTGCGATATTGATAAATCTCTTGTTGATTTTCAATTACTTATATATATCACAGCTTGGCATTGTGATTATTATGTGTTTAGTCATATCTCTTATTCTATATCGTTTCATCTGATATTTATAGTTAGACTGATCCGTTTATTATTTTTCTTATTAAATAATACTCGGGTCAGACCGAGATGTTACAGGTGCTTCAGCTTGACTTCTCACTTGGGATTGATTTCTCTGACTTTTGGTTAACTACTTAGATTAGTAGTTTATTTTGTTCTATACACTTGAGATATGGACTCATAGTTGTATTCTTTTGTATAGCACGTGTTGCTATTCTTTTGTATTATTGTGGATCCTTTTGACCACTACTTTGATATAAACTTTCATGTGTTAGTTATATATTCATATCTTCTTCCGCCTTTGTGATATGAATTATCTGTGACTGACTTGTGTTATGCTTATTCCTATATTTGTTTTCGAAGATTATTATAGCCACTGTGTAGTAGCTTTGTGTTTGTATCGGTATGTCGGATTTCCTCTTGAAATAAAATGCATGTTATATTATCTGACATATCGGTGCTCGCGCAAAGCAATTACACGGATGGTCGCTCCTCAACAGCCTTATTCATCGTGCTAGTTGACAGCATTACACCGTAGTGTTCATGGCTAGCGTGGGTATAGAGGTGGGGAGTCACATTGAGGATTGAAATTCAATTAGAATCAATTGAAATAATTTGGGAGCTATAAAATTTGCTTATGAATGATTGATTGGTATTGGATGCTTTGAATTAGTTGATACCTCTAATATGAAATGTTGTGATTTTCATTTGGATAACTTGAGAAATGATGGTATGAGTCTCGAAGAGGCCGGGATCGGGTATTGAGAAATACCCGAAACCACTTCGAATTTATATAAATTGATTTGTGAAATCAATACGATGAAATGAAATGATTTAAGTGAATTGGATTATTTTATCTAAGTTTGGTACTTAGAAAATTATATGTGAAATAAGTGATGTCTAAAGCAAATTGTGAATTGGTTAAATTGATAAAAGTTACCCGGGTTTATTTAAGTTGTTTGCTTTGGTATTCCATGTTAGTTGGGTATACTCACGCTGGTTTCCAGCCTGACCCGGGTGTTACTTTGGTGTAATGCTCGGGTCAGACCGAGTATTACAGATTTTCAGGCAGGACGTTCTGGAGCTCAGGAGGCGAGCTGGATGGCAAGAACCGTAGAATATTTCCACTGTAATTATATTATTGTAATTCTGTGATAAATTGATTGTATATGACCAGCATTTGAATATATGTGAAATTGTATTGAAATGTAATCAACAGATATAGTATTCTTTTGTAAGTATTATTATTTATTATTATATTTTATCCGCTGCGAATGTGAGATGTTTGGTGTTTCTGTTCTTCTTCTTCTATCTCTTTCTTCTTTTCCATAACTATCTGGAAGTTTCGGGTTTTCAAATTTCGGGTCGTTACATTAGGTATCAGAGCTGAAAGGTTAAGCGAGAACTTTGGCTCTGGTGGGGATTACTCATTTAATAGAGTCTATAGTACTCTAGAATGAGTTGAGAATATATATATATATATATGAGCGCGTACTTGTTATTTTATTATATAACTTTTAAAATGATTTTATATAAAATATATTTTGATATATAAAGACATATTTCCTTCTACTAAATATTAAAGCGAATGGTTGTTAAATTTATTAAAATTAAATTAAGAAGTAATATAATACAACCAAATTGAAGTCTTGAATTGGAATTAATTTAGTGGAAATAGAAATGCAACCGAATAAAAATTTAATGGATTGAAATTAAAATTCTAAATCGGGCCCCAGAATTTGAAAATTTTGTTTCAAAGTAATGAAAAATAATAAATAAGTATTATTTGAATAACTGGGACTTGTTGCAAACAATGGGTTGTTTGAAAATTGATTTGAATTTAAACCAAAGGTGGTTTAAAATTTTAAAATATGTTTGGGAGGGCCAAGAAATAAATATGTATATATGTATGGATATACATGATATCAAAGATAACTTAGAATAAACTCTAAGAGGTTGAGTTTTGATTTTTCCCTGAAATGTGATGTAAAAACCCAAAGTGATATAAGTTTTGAACTTACGAAAGGGAAAGAATTTTGAAGTTGGAAGTGGGAATTCAATTTGAGAATGAGGTTGACTGGATTAAGCAAATTGAATTTAACTTGGGAGAAGTTAAACAAGTTTTAATGAACAACTTGAATTGGAGATTTTAAGATGAAATTGGGATTTAACTTGGAAAGTTAAATGGTTGATTTGAATTGGGAATTTGTGTGATATCAAAACGGGTTTGAGATTTAAAAATTGGAAATGGATGGGCATTTTAAAATAAATTGGATGATATCATCCTATTGTTAATAAAAATGTTTAAATTGAGAATGGTATTGTATTCTATAAATAAAATAAATTTGAATAATTAAATTTTAGATTAAATTTGTTTAAGAACCGGCTTCAAATTGGAAGATAAAATTGAATAATAATTTAAAATTTTAAAATAAAATTGTATTGAACTCTTATTTGAACCTTGAAATATATAAGTTGAGATAATTTGAAATGGAATTTTGAGAATTTAACTCGAATTTCTATAATTCGAGATAGTTTAAATTCAAGATTGAATTGAATTAGTTCAAAATTGAATTTGGTTTGAAGTAATTGGATTGGTGATTGAAGATGTATAAGTTTAAAATTTTAAATGGGAAATTTAATTGGATTAAATTGAAGTGATTTGAATTTGAAATGGATTCAATTGATAATAATTCAAACTGATTGGAACAATTTGAAATTTAATTAAAGTCGAATAGGATTAAAATCAAATGGAATTTGATTTGAATTGGGAAGGGAATCAAGGTTGATTCAACTTGAATTGGGTTTAAATAAATTTTAATAGAAATTGAAGTTATTCAAGTTAGATTTGAGTCAATTAAATGGAAGTGGAAATTTAAGTTGAAGTGTTGGGGAAGTGAACAGTTTGACCCTTGACTATTTTCAATATAAATTGTTTTGATATGAACTTATTTTTCTAAGCCATTAAATATATACAATGCTCCTTTCTTAAAGCCAAATTATTTTATACTTGTTTTACAATTATTTTTGGAGCTATTAAACCATTTTTCAACTGTTTTCTAAACAAATTACTATTTTCTTTCAACTATTTCACAAACTAATTTCTATTTACAACTATTTGGCAATTATTTAAAAATTTCTGAAACTATTTAATTATTTTCAACTATTTTACAATTAGTTAACTATTTTATAGCTATTTTGCAAATTAATAATTATTTTTCAACTACTTATCTATTTTTAAAATTTTCAAGCTACTTTCTATATATAAACTGGTCAGAGTTCAAACTGTTATGGATTTAATACCCAATGGAGGTAAGAATTGAAGTGATAATTCAATGGAATTGAAGCGATTGTAAATAAGTGAATGGAAATTTAAGGAAATGTGAATAGAAAGGAAATTGATTTGGCTAATAATCAATGAAGTTAAATACGTAGGATATACGTATATTATTCTATGCGCATAGTGGTTTGATCCAGATTCGAGCACAGAATTTCGAGATAGTTTATCGATCCGAGTTCGGATTTTTCACTCGATTTTCAACGATGAACCTGGATATGGATTGTTGATTGGTTCTGAATGTTCTCTATCATAGTTATAGCTTTGCAAGGAGAATGGCAGGTTCTGATCAAGAAACTAGATCTGTGTCCGCACTAGGAAGTCGGGTGGATGATACTAGCTCGGAAGTGAAATTGTGTGATCGAGTAAGCAATCAGATTGGTATAGCGTACGGATGATAAGTGTACATCGTACGAATTTGAATGAAATTGATATTGGAAAGAGAAATCAAATTTTGAATATTTGTTTTGAATAAACAAAGTTATATATCTTTGTTATATAAGATAAATCTTCCCTTGTTGAATCTTTTGACGGAAGAAAAGGGTTTTGGAAAATGTTTGAAGTATAAAAAGGAGTTTTATACAAGATTGAAATGATCCAAAGTTTTAAAATTTTATATATATCTGTGTATATGTATACATAAAGGATCTTATGAGGATTTTAGAAAAAAGTTTTGGAAAACTTTGAATTTGGAAAGGCTTTGGTTTTTTGGGTAAAATCAATATTACAAATTTAGAGAGCCTAGTTTGAGAATTTATCGATTTTGGGATAATCGATTTTGTGTAAAGGAGCCTTGTATGGGATCATACTAGGTGTATGATTTGAAAGATACTATATGTATAGTATAAAATGTTTTGATGATGGCTCTGGGGAAAAAGGCGCTCCCTTGGAATGAACTTCTGAGGAGTACCACCGGGTGGTGCTGCCTTGAGCCCCAAGTGGGGTTCTAAAGTTGATCCTGTGAGGAGTCCGGACAAAACTAGTTCTTGAGGATTATGAGTAGAGTATACCATAGCGAAAGTCGTGTGTGACGTTGAGAGCCAACAGTTACATGGACTTTTGTTGCGACGGCAACGTAACCCAGGATGTAACTGCGACCTATGGTATAACATAGCGAAAGTCGTGTGTGCCGCTGAGAGCCAACAGTCTGCGTTTGATTTTATATCGGCAGACTGCGACTATGTAGGAGTGGAGAGGTTTCATTTTGACAGTGAAAATCAGAGGCCGCGGAGAGCCTGCACTTACATGGACTTTTGCTCATACGGCAACATAACCCTGGATGTAACTGTGATATGTTGTGTGGGATCCATGGCGTAATCGAGAGGCCGCGGAGAACCTGCAGTTGCATGGACTTTTGCTGCGACGGCAACGTAACCCTGGAATGTAACCGCGACCATGGATGGGGGTGATGATTTCCGGAGCATTCTCACCAAAGATATTTCCTCTATTTTCAAAAACTGTTTTCAATAGTTTCAATAAAATTATTTTCCAAGTATTTTCACCGGGCGTCGAAAACAGGTTTACCAAGTACTTATAGAATTTCAGTCCTACGCCTGATCAACGTATGATTGAATTTCTTTGAGAACAAGGATGGAATGGTTGACACATCGAGTTATAAGAAGTATTTTTGTAAAGAATTATTTTATCAAGTATGATGTGAATTTAAAAGCATTTCTAAAAATTTTAAATAAAGATGTTGGAATTTTGGAAAATAAAGGAAATCCAAACTGGAATTTTATTGAAGTGAATTTGTAATTAAAATCGAACATTGATTTAGAAGTTGAAAGTAAGCTAATTAGCTAAATAATTATTTAGTTGAGTATATTAATAAAATTTAACTTGGTTAAACAGATGGATTGTAGGTTGATAATGTGTTTGGGGATGAATTCGAATTTTATATAGAATTCAACATAGATTTAATAATGAATTAAATAAGAAGAGATGTTGTAAAATAAGAATAAATAGAGTTGGATTGAAAATGTGATGGATTGAATTACAAATAAAATTCAAGTGTGATTTGAATATAAATTAGTTATAATGGAAGTGATGTCGAATGAAATGAAAATGGATTACAATAAACACGGTTTGAGTTGCAAAATAAAATCCATGTGAATAGAAATAAATTGAGAATGGCCTTGTATTAATAAAATGAATTCAATAACGAATTAAGTAAGCAAATTAAAAATTTAAAACGGGTTAATTGAGTTAAATGATAAATGGATGGAGTCTGATTGAATAAAAAACTAAATCAAAGCTGTGATTTGAATTGGATTATCAGACTGGACTTAAGTTCGATGGCATATTTATTTGAAGTATAAATGAGATAAGTATGTGGTTGGATATTATTTTGATAAATTGAGAAGATGAATTAAAATTAAAATTAAAATGGATGGGCTTACTGAATTTAATGGAAGTTGATTAAATGAGAATCAGATAGAAGTAAACTTAAGTTGATGTTGGAATAAATTAAAGTAAATTCACTTAAGTTTAAAATTTATGGAAGCTTGGCTTCGAATAAGAGTCGAAACTCATTAAATAAAAGCTTGGATTAAATTAATTTGGGAATGGCTCGAAGTATACAAGAACGGAATGTGTCGAGCTAAATGAATGAATTGAAATTAACTTAAAGTAGTTATAAATTAAATAAATAATCTATTAAGCCAATATTGATGAATTTGTATAGAATGAATCACCGTATGGAGTAAATAAAGGTAATTAAATTTCTGTGAGTTGATAGAGGTTAAATAAATTGGTTTAGAATTAATTGAATTGAATATGAGCTTGTTTGGATTAAAAATCAATGGAATGTAAGAAATTGAGTTGCAGACCATTGAAATTGAATAAAATGGTTTATAAATTGGTTGAAAGCAATTGAATTAGGTTTGAAAACATATAAATTGCTGGTGGAAGTTATTTTGAATGCATTTCTTTTAGAATTGAAGTGTTATAGTTTTTTAAGTAAGAGAAATGTTATAAACTTCATATATATAGTGCTTGTTTAAATTGAGTAAGTACAGGTACCTGAAGGCCGTTTGGCTACATTTCGATTGCACTGATTGCTAAAATAAATAAGCTGCTTGCTTAAAATGCTAAATAAGGTACGCTTACACAATAAAAATAGGAAATATGAACTTTTTTTGCTTTTTCGGACTGGACGGGTTGACGTATATATTTATATCTCTTGTCAAATTGCAAAAGCTCCTCTGTACAGAGGAGACTCTGCCAAAAATTTTCCGAAATATTGGGAGTTAGAAAATTTTTGAAAATTTTTGACAAAATTTTTGTTAAGCAATAAACAATTTCAAATTGGAAATTAAAGTAAATTAGTATATGAAACTAATATGAATCAGATATACTTGAAAGGTAAAATTAAATATTCAAAATTTAAAGTAAATTGAATTCGTATGAAGTGGGGCAAAACTAGTTTGAATAGTAATGGATATGGAAAACTACTGTAAGGAAAAGTATGTAAAGATTTGAAAGGGTTATGATTGGATATTATTGTCAAGTAAGATATGGAGGTATTAAAGGGAAAGGAAAATTGGATTTGGTTCCAAAAGATAAATTGTATTGCCCGACAAAAAGGTATGTATTTAATTTCTGTATAAAATTGGATTGGGGTTTTGATCTAGCCACTTGGCTTTTGTTTTCTTTTGGAAATTTGGGAGCCCGTAGAGGCCTTTTGTAGTTGTACCGAGCTAGCCACGCAAAGGAGACGTTGGCAAAAAATTTCGGAAATTTAGAAAGTTAGAAATTTTTTGAGAAAAATTTGATAATTAAAAATTTGATTTAAAATTGAAATTTAGATAATTGAGCAAAGGGATATTATTTGAAACTATGAAAGGTTTTGAGAAGTTGGTTGATGTGATAATAGGTTTTTAATAAAAGATAGTTGGTAGGATGTTGAATAGTGAGTTTTGGAAAGAGGTAAACGGGTATTGGTCCATTCTCCCTAACTAGTAATTTCGGGGACGAAATTCTTTTAAAGGGGGAGGAATGTGACGACCTGGAAATTTTAACGAATTAAATTGAAATAATTAATCGATTTTAAAATATTTAAAAGTTAATTTGAACTTGAATTCAAGATATCAATATTTACTTGATAATTAATTCATTGAATTGTATAGTTTAAATATTGAATTTAATAATTGAAATTGTGTAAATTGTTGAATTTGATATTCTAAGCCTGTTTAAAATAATTTGAAGGCTTATAAAATCTGTAATGATGATACTGAAGATAATAGAATAGTTGAAATTTAAATTTAAAGGTAATTTGTTAAATTTTAATAATATATCGTTTAAATTGGAATTTAAAAATAGCCTTCTGAGGCACAGTCTCGGAATTTGACAAATCCCGTTCCATTGGATCCGTAATAGTTAGTTATTATCGGATTTCAATTTTCGTACCAATCGCAGTTGTCGTTTCACCCTGGCAGCTCAAATCGCTTAGAACTATTTTAAACGATTTAATTTTAAATTGATCGGTTCCTTCTATAACTCGTGTATATGAACGGATTAGCTTCCGAAACACGTTCCAATGTGTTCGGAACGTGGGTAAAACCCTGGAATCGCCTCGCGGCATTCCTTAAGAGGAGTTTGAAAATTTAAGTGGCAGTCGATAAAGCATTTTGAAGTTGTATATAAGTTAATGAAAAAAAATTAATTAAATTAGCAAGATATTTTCCTTTACAATGTCGTGTTCAAGAAACTTTCCATCTCCTTTATTTTTATTTCCGCCCCCCCTGATTCTTTGAGCAGATTGAAATCTAAAAAAATAAAAACAATAAAAGAAAAAGGCGAACGACTTTCGTTCGAGGAAAAAAAAACAAATCATGGCCGAAGCCGGCCTCTAACAAAATTCAAAATCTCGTTCTGTATGAAGGGGGAATCAAGGCCGAGGGGGGGAAATCGCGCGTGCGTGGATTGTTTGAGGCCGCGTTCGAGGAGGCAAATCAGGTTCGACTCGAAGCGTTTGGGTTAGGGCTCGTGACTCTAGGGTTTCGAACGAGGGGTTTCGGCGTGTCTTGTCGCTTTGGGTGCTGCCGTGATTGAAGGAGGATGTCGCGGTGGTGGAGATCGATTGGAGCTAGGGTTTCGTGGTGTTGCGGCTCGGCATGGATCGTGGGCTTGGGTCTGGGGTGGTGGCTAGCGGTTGCTCGCGTGGGCTGGAATTTGGTCTTTGAGGTATACATTTTGTTAATTATCTTGATTGATTTAGTGGAAGCTTACGTACAGGTTGAGGAAATAATTAAATTGATGTTCACATGCTTATTTAAGCGGGATAGGGAAATTATAAGTTAACAGTAAAAAGGCAGGTATATGTATACATAGTTATCTAAATAATGTATATATATTTATGAAATTATATAGTGGACACACAAGATTATTTTGGGAAATAACAGTATATAAATATGTTTATGTAAAGTTAGATTTGTTTTACCCATATTGTTTATTTTGGAAATAAAATCAAGTATACATATGCACATTTTTATTTTTTTTATTTTTACTAACCCATTTTATAATAAGATATTTTCGATGATTAATTTATTTTATTAACCTATTTAACTATTTTTACGGAAGGATTGTAATAAGGGAAGCAGTTAAAATAAATCATTATTAAGTAATTTATTAAATGGGAAATGATCCGATTATTTCAAGTATTAACAAATCCATATAATGCTTATACAAGGGCGAAAATCGTGAAGAGAACAAGTTAGGATTGGATGGAATTGCAAATAAAAGAAAAGGTGAGTAAATCTCACTCTGTTGGAGGTTTATTTAAATTTAAGTATTTAAATTTAAATATTTGGTTGAGTGGTTGAATTTATTTGATGTGCACTGTGAATTGATGATTTGTTGATTGTAGTTTTTGGTTGATTCTCGGGTTGATTGTTGTTTGACTCGAAGTGTTTGGGTTTTAAATGGTTTTAAACTTAAATCATAGATAAGAAAAATGGTTCAGATTAAAATCAATAAAGGTTTAATGAATAGCGATTCACTAAATAAATAGGATTATTTAAGGAATAATTAATTGATTAAATTAATTTATGATTTGGGTTAATTAATTGGGTTTAAAACAATTAGAATGATCTTTGGGTAGTTTGATAAATAATTATTTAATGAAGTTACTTTTTGTATCTAATCGAGAGATAAATTAAGATAATTAATTAAGGAGTAATTAATTTATTAATGAAGTAAACAAAGGATAGTTAATTACAGATTGAGATTGATCGAGAGTGATTAATATTGGGATTGAATTAAAGTAACTAATTTAGATTAGAACAAATCAAAACATAATGGGAAATCATTAATTTATATAATCAACGATGTAATTAAAGATTGATTAATTAAGATAAATTAATCATAAGTGACTCATGAGAAACTAATTAATGTAAGTAACTAAGAATTAGTGTAATTATTATGGTTAATAAATTTGTGAAGTAATTAAAGATTACTCATTGATTTAGTTAAGGATACTTAATATCATAAAATTAAGTAAAGGTAATTACTTGAAGGTAATTGAAAATAATCAATCCATGGTAATTTATTAAGATGAATTATGAAGGAATGGTTGATTAATTGATTTGAAACTAATTAATGTTAAATGAAGGGATCCAAGTGATTGAGGATTGAAATTCAATTAGAATCAATTGAAATAATTTGGGAGCTATAAAATTTGCTAATGAATGATTGATTGGTATTGGATGCTTTGAATGAGTTGATATCTCTAATATGAAATTTTGTGAATTTCATTTGGATAACTTGAGAAATGATGGTATGAGTCTCGAAGAGGCCCGGATCGGGTATTGAGAAATACCTGAAATCACTTCGAATTTATATAAATTGATTTGTGAAATCAATACGATGAAATGAAACGATTTAAGTGAACTGGATTATTTTGTCTAAGTATGGTACTTAGAAAATTATATGTGAAATAAGTGATTTCTAAATCAAATTGTGAATTGGTTAAATTGATAAAAGCTACCCGGGTTTATTTAAGTTGTTTGCTTTGGTATTCCATGTTAGTTTGGTTTACTCACGATGGTTTCTAGCCTGACCCGGGTGTTACTTTGGTGTAATGCTCGGGTCAGACCGAGTATAACAGATTTTCAGGTAGGACGTTCTGGAGCTCAAGAGGCGAGCTGGATGGCAAGAACACGTAGATATTTCCACTGTAATTATATTATTTTAATTCTATGATAAATAGATTGTATATGACCAGCATTTGAATATATGTGAAACTCTGATGTATTGAAATGTAATCAACGGATGTAGTATTCTTTTGTAAGCTATTATTATTTATTATTATATTTTATCCGCTGCGAATGTGAGATGTTTGGTGTTTCTGTTCTTCTTCTTCTATATCTTTCTTCTTTTCCATAACTATCTGGAATTTTCGAATTCGAAAATTTTGGGTCGTTACACTCGGGAAGATCCGTAGTCAGTTTACGGTTTCTTGCACTCCCTACAAAAGTGATGGAAGGGTGATCTTTGTTCCTCCCGAATGAACACAAGTAACAAATCTCCTCGAAGCTTGGGAGGCGGTTAAGCGTCCTCCTAAACAGTACGCACAACCCCATCAAAATGGCGTAGCCGTTAGGGTGCAACTGGAATGGAGAAATAGTTAATCAAAGGAGGAGCATTCTAAGAAAATTATTGAAGGGGGGAATAGCTCCGTTCAGGCACATATGACGATTGACTACAACGAAGCTAGGAGGCGGCCTATCGGCAGTGTCATTTACCCTTGGAAAGCAGAGCATCCGCTTCAGCAATGCCAAGTTGAGTACATAACTGGCTGAAAGCCCGTCGGCTCAATGAAGTTGTGACTCTTTCCGAAGGATTCTCTAAAGGGTCAGCTATTGGGAAGACCTCATCGGCCCGCTCTACTATTTCTTCTTACATTTGTTGAGAAGCCATTCTACACAAGGAACTGGATATTCAAATATGAAGGTGCACGTTTCCTAAAAGTGTGAAGTGTTGTGCAAAACTAACAAAATCACAAGCAAATATAACTGGAATTAAACTAGTTGGCATTTGTCGATTATAAAGTTTCAGGGCTTGTTATTTTAATTCCAAGTACAATGTTGATGTAGACAAATCAGCTTTAGTTGATTAATTTATCTTTTCTTTAATACTTCACTTGAATTGGTTAATTCACAACATTTCATTCACACAGTTTCCTTAAGTTGATTATTCTTTATCGACTAATCTGTCATACGATGTGGGCAGTCAATGGCAATATATTCGCCTTAGTTTTCTGCAAATGTTGTATTTAAGAGATTGTTAGCTTAAAAGTTAAAACAATATGTGAAAGAGTGCAACAAGTTCAAGCAGTTAATTCTGGCAGTTCATCGGTCATGTTCCTACGAGTTAAAGCAAAGCTGTGGGTTAAACTAGGTCACATGGACTCCATGAGTCACTCTGCTTTAAGCCATATGCTATTCTGGCAAGTTAAGTCGTAAGCAAGTTAAGTCGCAAGTCAGTTAAGTCGTGCAATTCACATCCAAACCGTTAAGCCTTAGGTCGTTCGAAGCTCCTAAGCCGGTCACTTCCTTACTCTCCTTAACCCGCTAACTCCTCTTCATTCAACAACTCGCCTAAACTCGCAAAACCGTTAATTTGTGACCCGATAACCCACTATCATCCGCACAATGAAATCCATCATCTTTCCACGCCGCTAAATCATCCAAAACCGATTCAAATCACCTTAGATCCATCATAGATCCAATGCACTGCTGTGTTCTCGTGAGTTACAACGACAACGCGTCCAATGATGACCAAAGATCGATCGTAACATTATTCGTGGTGAAATGTGGCACATGAAATTGGAATAGAGTCAAAAAATGGGGGATTCACGATTCAGTGATGGTCGCGGTTGGATAATGATCGGATTCACTTACGTGGTGTGACGGTGAAGATGATCAACGACTGGTTAGCTTGAATTCGCCTTTGAGAGCTCGAAGGTTCGTCAATGGCGGATTAAAGTGTTAGAGATGGTGAATAGAAGATGGAGCAATAAGCGACTTATATACAGGGCAATGGAACTCGAATCGGCACGAACGACCTAGCTCTCTCATAAGTCGCTCACGACTTAGCCACTCAAGATGGCGCGACTTAAGAGGTATCGAAGCACACGACCTAGCCCCTAGGCATGTACTTCGAGGAGCAAGCGTTGACACCTCTTTTTCATGACTTGGCGACTCAACGACCTAAAAGAATAAGCGACTTAGCTGTCCAAGGATTAAGCGACTTAACTACCTAAAGGCGCAAGCGACCTAGCGAACTAAAGCATAGAACGGTTTAACATGGCACGACTCAACTACTTAAGAAGCCCAAACGACCTAGCAACCTAAAGGCACCTACAACTTAACGGGTTAACGACCTAGCAACTCAATGAAGGCAACGACCTAACGAGTTAAGGAAACATCGACCTAACGGGTCTAGGAAGGAGCGACCTAACGACCTAGCAAGCTTCAGGGTAAAGCCACATGCACACGGCCTCTTCCATTAGGTCGCTTGCTACCTAAGCAAGCCGAAATAACTCCTATACTACACATGCTAAGTCGCTCACATCCCATATCTCGTTCAGGATGGCTCCTTAAGTCGCTAACGACTTATGCTACTTCAGGATCACCCTTAGGTCGCAACTCCCTAAGTCGCCCATGGCCTACGACACATGACCTAACTCTGAAACTCTCCTATAAATACCTCGCCTACTCCATATGGAAAGGGGATTTTTTCTGGATTCTTTTGGGGATTCCTTTTGGATTTTCTGATTGGATTCTTTTTGGATTTCTGGAAGGCCGAGACCTTGCTGTTTTGACTTCTTCTTCAATACTTCAAACGCCATAGACACTTCAAGGAACTTCGGGAAAAAGATCAAGTTCATTCAATATGAATTCAAAGAGCTTTTCTACATCCAAGTTCTAACTACTTGCTTTATTGCTGTTGTAATTGAAGAGTTATTGCAGGACTTGTAATAAAATCAGTAACAAGAGGAGATTAAGTGGACGTAGGCTTGACTTTGAGCCGAACCTCTATAAAAATTGTTGTCTCTCTACTATTTTCTTCTACTTTCTTCTTGTTTTTAGTTCCCGTAGCAACGGGTGGTGCTTTCGCTTTATCATAACTCACACTGGGGTGTTAGCGTATATTTTTTGCGTTAACACAAGATAAACCGACACAGTATTGTTTTAAACAAGGGTAAATGAAATAATTTTACCCAAATTATTTTTGTATATAAAAGGAATAATTTTTAATAAATTATTATAGTATATGGTTGCTTGGTTGTTAGAAAGTGGTAATATTAAATTATTATCATTGTTGTATGGAAATTGAACTAGGAATCAAAATTATAACCAAAGTTAAAGAATAAATTATATAACAGAATAGGTTTTGAAATGTGAATTATAAGTGGGATTTATAACTCGAACTTCCAAAGAAATATTTGAATAAAAATTGGAAGGTTTCGAAGTTTGAAAATTTGGGAAATTTAATTTCCTTTGAGTTAGAAAATGATTTTCAAAAGGTTTTGGAGGAATAAGGTGACATTATTTCGGAAATATTTTTGAATTAGATTTGAAATCTGGTGAGATTTTGAATTCAAAAATATTTGAACGGGTTTAAAAGAGATAAAAGCATTGAACTCTTTTCGATCGTTGGAAAATAATTTCAGTGATGACTGCAGCATCATCGAGATTCATTTTCAAGCTTTCAAAGGAGGAATTGCTACCAAAATGTTTGAAATTGGAGTTGTTTGCAAAAGTTGGGTTTGATTTAGAAATGCAAAGGATTTTTGATATAATTGATTTCAAATTGATTTTGAAATATTGAGTAATTGTTTAAAAGACTCTGGAATCTTATAAAAAATATTTATGGAAATATAAATGGGTTTGATAACTTATAAAATCTAAAATTTGTTAGAGTAAAATTTGAAATTTTGTAGAATAGAAAATTTAACTGGAAGAAGAGTTAAATATTTAAAGTAAGAAAACGAGATAAGTTAGAATGTAAGCCAATTAAGTGAAGCAAGTTAAAATATTATTATCAAATTGAAAATAAATAAGTTGGGAAACTTATAGAAGGTAAAAATTTGAATTAATTGCAACGTAACCGAATTAACTTAAAGGGAATGAATCTATGTAAGCAAAATGGAATGGTCATTGAAATAAATTTATGAGCTTAAAATTTGAATGGAAATGAAATTTGACTAGATTAAGTTTGAAATAGTAATGTGAATGAACAAACTAATTTAAGTTGTAAGTTAATGAAACTGAAACCAAAATTAGTAAGTGAACTAATCAATTTATGAAAAAAGGTAAAAAGTAAACAAATGAATTGAAAGAGAATATTGGGTTAGGTAAAGTAAATTGAAGAATTAGTTCAAAGTAGACTAAAATAATAAGAGTTTGGAAATAAGTTAAGTTGAAATTTGGAATTTAAAATTTGATATGGAAGTAGATATAAACCAAAGTGGTGGAAAAAAATATATTTAAGTGTGTAGAATATTTATTTTGAACTTAATAAGTGGATGGTAAAATTCTTAAGTAAAATTTGTGTTGGGAAAATATATATTGAATAAGTATTTGAGTGAAGATTTAATAAGGGTTTGTGAAAGGATAATTCTGAATAAGTGAATAGAAATCAAAGTAAATGTGAATAAAAAGAGAATCGATATAGCTGATAATTAGTTAGAACAAATACGTAGGATGTATGTATATTATTTTATTCGCATAACGATATTATCCAGATTCGAGTGTAGAATTTTGAGATAGTTTTTTTGGTCCGAGTTTGGATTTTTCAATCGATTTTCGACGGCGAACCCTGGATATGGATTTTTGATTGATTGTGGAAAATCTCTATCATAGATTACAACTGTGCAAGGAGAATGACGGTTTCTGGTCGAGAAACCAGATCTGAGTCGGCGCTAGGAAGTCAGGTGGACGATACTAGCTCGGAAATGAAATTGTATGATCAAGTGAGCGATAGAATTTGGTATTGCATACGGATGATATATGTGCATCGTACGGACTTGAATGAAATAGATATCAAAACCTTTGTAAAAAAAAGTATAAAATGATTTTGAACGTTGTAATTTGACATTATTGTTAAGTAGGATACAGGTGTTTTAAAAGCAAAAGAAAATTGGAATTTTTGATTTCAGAAGGTAAATGGAATTGCTCGATAAAAGGTATATATTTAAATTGTCTTATGAATTTGATGGTTTTCTGATCTAGCCACTTGGCTTTTTGTCTTCATTTGAAATTTAGGAGCCCGTACAGGTATTTTGTAGTAGTTCCGATATAGCCATGTAAAGGAGACACTGGCAAAAAATTTCGAAAATTTAGAGAGTTAGAAAAAATTTGAGAAAATTTTGATAATTTAAAATTTGAATTTGAATTATAATTTGAATAGTTGAGTAAATAATGTTGTTTGGAAATTATGGATAGGTTTGGAAAGTTAACAAGGACGATAATGTGTCTTTAATAAAACATTGTTTTGGTTGTTGTTAAAAACTATTTGGCTTTGCAAATATAATAAACGGTTATCGGACCATTCTACTTAACTAGTAATTTAGGGGACGAAATTCTTTTAGGGGGGGAATGTGACGACCCGGAATTTTTGGATATTTGGAATTAGAATATTTAATCGATTTTAAATATTTGAAAGTTAGTTTAACATGAACTTCAAATATCATTGTTTATTTGACAATTACATTTTTGAATTTAAAATTGGGAATTGGTTAAAATAGTGAATCTTGGTTTTTAAGCTGGTTAAAATATTTCAAAAGCTCGTAAAATTCATATTTTTAATACTAGAAATAATAGAAGTTTTAAATGTGAGTTTGAAAGTGGTTTGTTCAGTTTTGAAAATATATAGTTTAAATTGACATTTAAAAATAGCCTTCCAAGGCACAGTCTCGGAATTCAACGAAACGAGTTCCATTGGATCTGTAACATTGTATTATTATTGGATTTCAATTTTCGTAGTGTTTGGAGTTGTTGTGTGATCATACAATATATAAACGCGTTGGAATTTGTATTGAAAATTTAATATAATTACTGGGTCCAAAAATCAATCTTCTCCATACGTTCGAATTAGGACTCAAAACCTTTTCAATTGTGTTCGAAATAGGGGTACAACATTATAAACGCCTGGCGGCACGCCTCAATAGGATGTAAAATTTTAAGCTTCCAATTGAAGTCAATTTAAATTTTAATTTAAGTATTAATGATATTATTGCGTTTAAATATTGTGCCAAGCCCTAGTAGACATGTGACGCCCCACCTCTATGCCCACGCTAGCCAAGAACACTACGATGTAGTGCTGTCAACTAGCGCGGAGAATAAGGCTGTTGAGGAGCGGCCATCGGTAGTTAGGCCTTACACTAGTATTGGTTATCTCGATAGGAGTGGTATATATATATATATTCTTTCATTTTTTATCTCTGATTTATTTACTCCCATCGACATACCCCAATTCCAGTATAAAACGAACTACGACGGTTCATAATAGTTTAGGACAGTAGATATAATAATAACGCAGATAATATAAATAAATGCGGAACACAGATAAAAAAGAAAAGTCTCATATATATAACTGATGTCAGTTACAATACATTTTACATAGAACATATGATACAACTACAACTGTCGACCCAGGAAGTAATATATACAAGTACATTATCGACTAACATACATGAATACATATCAACCTATGCTATGACACGACAACTCCCAAAAGATATGAAAGGTCTTCATAGCTCAAACAGCTACCCAAAGCAAGATATCTACGACCTGAAATAACTCGGTCTGACCCGAGTAATAAATTCAAAAGAAAATAGTGCACGGGTCAGTCTAATTCAAACTCAGTTATTAGTGCACAGAAGCAATAATAATTAAATAATGAATAGACGACAGTCACAATAAATCTCGTCTATCCGATCCTTAAATAAAGAAATCGGATAACGATAAATATAACACGTAACAGCGTTAAACAACAAATCAGCAAATTAAACCAAATCAGAATACAATTCAGAATATTGAATCGAATAAACAAAACAGTTCAATCCATTGAAATATCAATTAAAATATTAATTCGAGCAGGGCTGCAGTACACGCACGCATGCACTGCCTCGCCACTGCAGCATATGGAATATGCCAAAGATCAATAAATCAAAACAAGATAGAATATTATAAAATCCATACCGTGTTGCTGAAGTTCACGCTTGCATGCACTGCCTTGCCACTACAGTGATAATTTACCCAAAAACTCAATTCCGTGTGGCTGCAGTTCACGCTTGCGTGCACTGCCTTGCCACTACAGTAATGATGTACACAAAAGATCAACGAACCAAAAACAATGAAGAATCAAATATCAATGCCACGATACAAGCACAAGGTCAGACCCAAGCTTTACAGCCGGATTCAACACAAGTGAAACACAGGTGCAAATAGTTCCCGAGTAGAACCAAGGACATCAACCAAAAACTCAGATGCCACAATCAAACAAAAGCAACGGTACAAAGAAACAAACTCGCATAATCAACTAATTGAAGTAATGTCAGTGATAGTACCGAAGTCATCAAAGTTAGAGACATAATGGCCGAAGCCAACATATAAAGTGTATGCGATGCTCAAGTACAGACCGATAAAAACCGAGTTTCCATCATGCAGACAGCTAAGTGAAAGCATGTACACGTATCTAGACAGTGTTCATGTTGCAATGTACACAAAGAGAATATCAAGCAGATCATGTGTGGAAAGAAGCTCAATAACTTCAAATTGTATGGTGATTCAGCAAATGAGCATTCGAGACATGCAAATGCTAACCTGAAGAACAACAACATAAGTCTGCATCATATACTACCTATATACATGTATGATTACACATGTGTATGCACAAAACATATGTACAGCAACACGAACACCTGCCACTGAATGGCGACAGTCAAATGGAACCACACCCAAATTATAGTATCATTAAAACATGGACAATGGAGTACATAGATACATGAAGTCCAACAGCAAATGAACATCAAAATGAAAACTGCAAACTAAATCAGCATGTAAAAACTAGCATCAAAATACAACAAAATAACAGTGACAACAATTGTATAGCAAGTTCATCCAAGCTTACAAGATGACGTGCACATACAAAAATCAAAGTCATGCACAGGTCAGAGGCCAAAGAGTGGCCAGAGACAAACCCAAAGAAAGAATGCTACAAAAGGTACCAGACTCAATTGAATCAAGTGAACAAGACCTCAACGCACAGACTGGAGTAAAACAGTGAAACAACAGTGGTGCACTGCAAATCCAAGCTCAGCCTTAAAGAAAGGTACATGAGGCGAATACGAACAAATCCAAGGTCTACAGCAATTCAAAGAGATCATCAAAAACCAATGCCATCAAGTAATAAACATGAAAACGAAACCAGGCAGTGATATGCACAGTGAAAACATGAACTAGAATAGAACTGTACTCAAGCACTAAGAAATCACAATATATACGCATATGAACAAGTCAGGGAAAATCAAAGTCAAGTGATGTCAAATGCATGTGATGTACTACTATGCAGTGTTCAATACTGAAACCATAATTAAACATACACCAGACATATACATGAGTGATCAGTACGACCAAGTATGAAGTACTCACAAACCAGCGAAAGTGGAAACAATCACGTAAAAATTGAAAACATTGTCAATTCAGAGCTGAGTTTGACAGTGTCAAACATCGAAGTGAAAACTTATAACACGTGGCACTTCAAGTTCATAGAGGACATGATCAAGACAGTGGCCACGGTAATCAATCAAGACCGAGAAGAACTACAGTGGTAACACAAGAGGGTTACCAGAAGTCAAGACCGAAGTCACAATAGCAATAAATGATCAGGTCACAAACACTCGACAAATTCAAGTAAAACACAACAAAGAGGCTTAACAATCTAAGTGACCGAAGTCATAATAAAAAAACTCGAATTCGTGATGGTCACGAGATATTAAACAGCCCAAAATCAAAGCCGAGTTAACCAAGTATCACGAAATTACACGACTTCGACAAAATCAGAGAAAGAATCAACAACGAAACCAAAACGTACACCAAGCATCTTACTAAGTCAAATTAGATGTGAGTAATACAGATTACTCACCTTTGTCGAAGAGCGCGAATTGGATTTGAAGCCGTGGCCTCCCGAAGATGAGCGAAATCGAATCGAAGCCCTAATTTGGGAAGAAGGGGAAGGAGCAAACGAACGTGGCCGCCATTATTTTCACTTGTTTTTGTTTTAGGGTTTTTGAATTGAAAAAGAAAATAAAAGGGGAACGGGTTTGAAAATGGAAAATGAAACGAGAGAGAGAGAGGGGAACGGGTCTTTACCTTGAAAATAATCACGGCCTAATGCAAACGAAAATGTGGGCCGAGAATTCAAAGCCCAAAAATCCTTTTAACCATTTATGAAAGAATTTTATCACAATTTAAAAACTTCAATTGGCAATTTGCAACAATATTTATCGTTTAAATGTCGATTATTAATTGATGCGAAATACCGGGTTGTTACAGACTCCCCTCCTTAAAGAAATTGCATCCTCGCAATCATAAGGAATAAATGGACAAAAAGTAACAACCATAAGAGCATATCATCACAAGATGAAGAAAATTCTAAATAGGAAGTTCACCATAAAGAGCATGAAAGAGTGAACTTGAACGTTTTTGCTCGATGAATTCTCCGGATTCCTAAGTGCAATCCTTAGGATTTGAGAACCATTAAACTTCCGCAAGAAAAACATCTTTATTTCGAAGGTTCTACACCCCCGAAGCAATGATGTGAATAGAAGGTTGCTCAAGAATAAAAATCAAAAATCCCTAAGGCATTTCCGTAATTGGAAGACGTGGAAAACATCATGAATAGCAGAAAATTGAGCCGGTACACCGGCGTAGTACAATATAAACACCAAAGAAATCTTTTAATTTCATAAAAGAAATTCACAAATTCTCTACAAAATTTAATTATCAAACAGATAATCAGAATACAGAAATCACAAAACAGCAATATCTAATTATCGATACGATAATTAGAAAACAGCAAAATCTAATTATCAACAAAGATAATTAGAAAACAAAAATCACAAGTCGCAAAATTGCAAATATCTAATTACCAAAAACGATAATTAGAAATTACCACAACGGTAATCAAATTCCAAATTAACAAATATCCAATTACCAAAACGATAATCAAATCTTAAATCACAAATATTTAATTATCACAAACGATAATTAAATCTAAAATATATAATTATCACAAGTGATAATCAGAAACAACAAATATCTGATTATCAAAAACGATAATCAGAAATAAAAAATCAACGAATATTTAATTATCACAATTGATAATCAAATCTTAAATCACAAATATTTAATTATCACAAATGATAATTAAATCTCAAATATCTAATTATCACGTGCGATAATCAGAAACAACAAATATCTGATTATCAAAAACGATAATCCGAAATAATATTTCAATTAACGAGTCCGGGATTAACCGAAATAGCAAACGCACATGTCCCATAACCACGAGTATTACTAAATCGTTTAATTCACTTCATCGTTTCCTTGAAAGTGCAAAATTGTGTATTCTAAAAATAACATTTCACATTCTCAAACGGACAAGTCCGGAATTAAGCGAATCAGTAAAAGAAAGGGGTCATAGTCGTCGATTTTTCTGAAACATTTAAATCGCTTCCTCATTCTTTTGAAAGCGCAAAGTGCAAAACTTCTGAAAACAATTTTTATTTATTTTATAAAAATAATAATTTACATTCTCAAACGAATATGTCCGGAATTAAGCGAATCAGCAAAAGAAAGGGGCTATAGTCCTCGATTTTGCTGAAACGTTTAAATCGCTTCCTCATTCTTTTGAAAGCGTAAACTGTAAAAATTTTGGAAACAATTTTTATTTTGAAACAATTTTTTAAAACACGTGATTAAAACAGCAACATCGGTAGCAACTTCGACAAGAAAATTGCACTTCTCAAAACACCATAAAAACGGACAACAAAATAAGCATCGCGGGATAACCGCTTGAAAATCCATTTTAAAATTGAAGGTTACCAAAGTCAAAGCGACAGTAATTTTTATACGTCAAAATCTCATCAAAATAATTGGCATCAAAATATAATACCAATGGATTTGCATTCATCAAAAATGTCACAAGAACCTTCTCAAAGATAGAAAGGGGTATCATACCCTAAACTTGTATTCATAACAAGTCAATAACACACGAATTCATCAATGCACAAAATTTGATAAAACTTATCAATAGAAATCACAAAAATTGGTGAAGCACAAATTCTAGAAATCATCACAAGAAATCCAGAAAATACAAATTCTAGAAATCTACACAAGAAATCCAGAAAAAGGGAAAGAGGCCTATCACTTGACGGTCCGAAGACCATGGGGAACTACCCCATATGGGTGAGTCGGAATCACCCAGATGAGGTCTAGGCTAACCAAAAAGCAAAAAGGTATGTGTGAGTGGAATCACACAAATGGTGTCTAGCCTAACCTCGCAAACAAAAAGGTATGTGTGAGCGGAATCACACAAATGGTGTCTAGGCTAACCAAAAAGCAAAAAGGTATGCATGAGTGGAATCACACAAATGGTGTCTAGCCTAACCTCGCAAACAAAAAGGTATGTGTGAGAGGAATCACACAAATGGTGTCTATGTAAACTCAAATGGGAGTATAAAAACTCAAATGGGAGTATGAAAACTCACCTACACGTGAGCATGAAGACTCACCAACACATGTAACGCAAAGCGAGAACGGGAGCATGAAAACTCACCTATACGTGAGTATGAATACTCACCAACACGTGTAACGCAAAGCGAGAACGGGAGCATGAAAACTCACCTACACGTGAGCATGAAAAATCACCAACACGTGTAACACAAAGCGAGAACGGGAGAGCGAGAACGGGAGCATGAAAACTCACCTACACGTGAGCAAGAAAACTCACCAACACGTGTAACGCAAAGCGAGAACGGAAGCATGAAAACTCACCTACACGTGAGCATGAAAATTCACCAACACGTGTCACGCATATGTGATGGTGAAACATCACAAAAGCGGGGTCTAGTCTTCCTCGCAGATAAAGAGACATCGCACAATTGCTAGTCTAAAACACAAAAATGATCGTCATGATCATCAAGTAGTGTCAAACACACTAAGCTAGTGAATATAAAAATTTAGCTTCATGTCCCATAACCACTAGCTTAACTTAAATATTTACGAACAAACTGTAGATCTTCACTAGAAAAATGTCACAAAAGGTTCAATCGAACAAGTCCAAGAATTAACCGATGAAGTAAACGCAAGCGTTACATACCACTTGTTTTACTATGCCGTTTAATTCAATTTCTCATACGAGTGAAATACAGGTTTGTATATACTAATAGAATTGGAAAACAGTTTAGGAAAAGAGCTTTTATTAAAATAGTTTCGAAATCGTTTAGAAAAAGGGTTTTGATATTTACTACTAGTATTGAAACCTTTATATTTTTAAAGTGGCAAATTACAAAAATTATTGTAGAAACAATCAATCACAAGAATTCACATACGAAGATATGAATAGAATCCAAAGAAATCGAATCCTTCAAAAAGTATGTTAACAAAAATCCCGAACAAAATGTCATCAAAGTTGCTAATAAATGATAGCAACAAGTCGGGGAATTAACAAGAATTGATTAAATTTGGAAACCAAATCAATTCACTAAAATTCACATTCGAAGACGTGAATCAAATCCAAAGAATTCGATTCCAAATCCATCAAAGTAGAAATACTCAAAAATTTCAGAAATAGAAGTTATCAAAGTCGCCAAAGGTGATAACAACTAATCGGAAAAGAAGAATCGATTAACAATTGGAAAACAAAGCAAAACAAGCATAAACGCATAAATGACTTCAACAAGAATAAAAATCAAGTCAATGCCGAAGTCAACAATTATTAGCCAAATTCGAACAAAATCAACATCGGCTAAATCAATTCAAGCCGAAAACACAAGAACAAAATCCTCATCATCAAAAACCGAACTTGAATTCGCAAAGCAAACGGAGGCCGAAGCCAAAATACTTTCACGAAACCAAAATCAAATGCACATGAATAAGCGTTAGGAATTCATAAATAACAATCAAAGATAATCATGTGCAAAGATGAGAGATAAAACATCGACAAATAGTTGTAACACATGTTTCATCTAAGTTATATTTTATATTTGTCCTAAACCCCAGGCTCTGATACCAAGCTGTGACGCCCCACCTCTATGCCCACGCTAGCCAAGAACACTACGATGCAGTGATGTCAACTAGCACGGAGAGTAAGGCTGTTGAGGAGCGGCCATCAGTAGTTAGGCCTTACACTAGTATTGGTTATCTCGATAGGAGTGGTATATATATATTGTTTCATTTTTTATCTCTGATTTATTTACTCCCATCGACATACCCCAATTCCAGTATAAAACAAACTATGACGGTTCATAATAGTTTAGGACAGTAGATATAATAATAACGCAGATAATATAAATAAATGCGGAACACAGATAAAAAAGAAAAGTCTCATATATATAACTGATGTCAGTTACAATACATTTTACATAGAACATATGATACAACTACAACTGTCGACCCAGGAAGTTATATATACAAGTACATTATCGACTAACATACATGAATACATATCAACCTATGCTATGACACGACAACTCCCAAAAGATATGAAAGGTCTTCATTGCTCAAACAGCTACCCAAAGCAAGATATCTACGACCTGAAATAACTCGGTCTGACTCGAGTACTAAATTCAAAAGAAAATAATACACGGGTCAGTCTAATTCAAACTCAGTTATTAGTGCACAGAAGCAATAATAATTAAATAATGAATAGACGACAGTCACAATAAATCTCGTCTATCCGATCCTTAAATAAAGAAATCGGATAACGATAAATATAACAAGTAACAGTGTTAAACAACAAATCAGCAAATTAAACCAAATCAGAATACAATTAAGAATATTGAATCGAATAAACAAAACAGTTCAATCCATTGAAATATCAATTAAAATATTAATTCGAGCAGGGCTGCAGTACACGCACGCATGCACTGCCTCGCCACTACAGCATATGGAATATGCGAAAGATCAATAAATCAAAACAAGATAGAATATCATAAAATCCATACGTTGTGGCTGCAGTTCATGCTTGCGTGCACTGCCTTGCCACTACAGTGATAATGTGCCCAAAAACTCAATTCCGTGTGGCTGCAGTTCACGCTTGCGTGCACTGCCTTGCCACTACAGTAATGATGTACACAAAAGATCAACGAACCGAAAACAATGAAGAATCAAATATCAATGCCACGTTACAAGCACAAGGTCAGACCCAAGCTTTATAGCCGGATTCAACACAAGTGAAACACAGGTGTAAATAATTCCCGAGTAGAACCAAGGACATCAACCAAAAACTCATATGCAACAACCAAACAAAAGCAACAGTACAAAGAAACAAACTCGCATAATCAAATAATTGAAGTAATGTCAGTGACAGTACCGAAGTCATCAAAGTCAGAGACATAATGGCCGAAGCCAACATATAAATTGTATGCACTGCTCAAGTACAGACCGATAACAACCGAGTTTCCATTATGCAGACAGCTAAGTGAAAGCATGTACATGTATCTAGACAGTGTTCATGTTGTAATGTACACAAAGAGAATATCAAGCAGATCATGTGAGGAAAGAAGCTCAATAACTTCAAATTATATGGTGATTCAACAAATGAGCATTCGAGACATGCAAATGCTAACCTGAAGAACAACAACATAAGTCTGCAACATATACTACCTATATACATGTATGATTACACATGTGTATACAGAAAACATATATGCAGCAACACGAACACATGCCATTGAATGGCGACAGGCAAATGGAACCAAACCCAAATTACAGTATCATTAAAACAGGAAAATGGAGTAAATAGATACATGAAGTACAACAGCAAATGAACATCAAAATAAAAACTGCGAACTTAATCAGCATGTAAAAACTAGCATCAAAATACAACAAAATAACAGTGACAACAATTGTATAGCAAGTTCATTCAAGCTTACAAGATGATGTGCACATACAAAAATCAAAGTCGTGCACCGGTCAGAGGCCAATGAGTGGCCAGAGACAAACCCAAAGAAGCAATGCTACAAAAGGGACCAGACTCAATTGAATCAAGTGAACAAGACCTCAATGCATAGACTCGAGTAAAACAGTGAAACAACAGTGGTGCACTGCAAATCCAAGCTCAGCCTTAAAGAAAGGTACATGAGGCGAATACGAACAAATCCAAGGTCTACAGCAATTCAAAGAGATCATCAAAAACCAATGCCATCAAGTAATACACACGAAAACGAAACCAGGCAGTGATATGCACAGTGAAAACATGAACTAGAATTGAACTGTACTCAAGCACTAAGAAATCACAATATGTACGCATATGAACAAGTCAGGGAAAATCAAAGTCAAGTGATATAAAATGCAAGTGAAGTACTACTATGCAGTGTTCAATACTGAAACCATAATTACACATACACCAGACATCTACATGAGTGATCGGTACGACCAAATATGAAGTACTCACAAACCAGCGAAAGTGGAAACAATCACGTAAAAATTGAAAACATTGTCAACTCAGAGCCGTGTTTGACAGTGTCAAACATCGAAGTGAAAAACTTATAACATGTGGCACTTCAAGTTCATAGATGTTAACCCCGCCTCGGCCGTGGCTCACTGATCCAGAATAATGAGCGAGCTAATGTTCTGCCGATTCAACAAGGGGAGACCGACCTAAGGCTTCAAAGGGAGACCGACCTAAGGCTTCAAAGGGAGACCGACCTAATACCTAAGAGAGGTGCCGATCTAACACTTTAACAAGGTCGTCGACTTAACCACCTTAATAAGGTTACCGACCTAACAGGTTAGAGGGGCATGCCGACCTAAAGCTTTAACATGGATGCCGATTTAACGCCTTGACAAGGTTACCGACCTAAAATACAGCCGATCTACGACCAATGTTAGGCCGAACATGAATTGAGCAAAGGAAGTCAATGCCGCTACAGGGCACAGTGATCTCTTAGCTCATACGCGACCTTGGACTCATCAGTTGGGTCGCGACTTACGACTTACCAGACTAACTCGGCCGCGACCTAAAAGCCACTGAATGAAGAACCCGATGCCGTGTTACTAGGAAGGGGAAGAGTTAGCTCGGGGGCGACTTGGGACTTGAACGAAAATGCCTCTGTGAAGCCCGGGCTTGCTTTAAACCGGTTGCAACTAGTTAAGTCGTCCACGACCCAACTTAAGTCGGTCACGACTTGCGGCCTAAGGGAAAAATTTGCCTATAAATACATGACCATATCCAACATTCAAGGGAATTTTTTTTGGCCAATCATTTCAAGCGCCAATACTCTGCTGAATTCTCAAACTCACCCGACACTTCAAGTTCGAAAGACATCTCAACTAACTTCAAGGGAAAATCTAACGCAATCTACATGGATTCGAAGAATTCTTCTCTACCAAAGTTCTAGTTGTTTGTCTCGTCATAATTGTAATTGAAGATTGTTGTAAAGTTGTAATCGGTTTAGCAATAAAGAGAATTAAAGTGGACGTAGGGTTGCCTTAAGACGAACCACTATAAAATCGTTGTTATTCACTGCTTTTTCTGTGACTTTCTGCTTATACTCTGTTCCCGAATCATCGGGTGGTGCTTTCACAACTACACTTTATACACCGTTGTGTTAGCGTTCAAATTTTAGCGTTAACATTTTTGGTGCTTTCACTGAGAACTGAACTCAGGAGTATTATCATCATTGCTCCACGAAAGTTTGTTGAAGTAACCTCTCTGAAGACTAGAAGTTTATCTGAAATCATGGCTCCGGGGAGAAGGAGTAGATCTGTTAGATCTGGAAATGTTCAAGAGGGAACCTCCGCTTCCCCAGTACCTAATCAAGCCACTCCACCTGTTGGGGTTACAAAAGCGGAGTTAGATGCTATAATCTTAGGGCTGAACCAGCAGATAAATGCCCAAAGTGCACAATTGGAGGCTCAGAACGCCCAAAATGCTCTAATTTTGAATAAGTTGAATGACTTGCTTGGAGTAAACCGTCAACCAACGGGTAATGAAAGGAACTTTGCTGGCAACATTCATGAGGATGAAGAAAGAAACGTTCCTGAGAGGGCTGCCAGCCACTTTGAGCGGACATTTCCTGAAGTTGGTGGATCTAAAGCTCGAAATGATGAGGGATATCTTTCTGAAATGGTTCGACAAATCATGAAGGAAAGCATGCAAAGGAATGAAGAGAGAAGGAATGGGGTTTCGCTCCAAGTAAAACCCCGTTTACCGAAAGAATCTTAAAGGCTGAGTTCCCAAGGAAGTTCGTCCCTCCAACTATCCCATCTTACAAAGGAACAATTGATTCGAACGAATTCTTGTATAAGTATGATTGGCACATGACAGGTGCCAGAGCTTCTGATGAAATAAAGTGTCGATATTTTCCTGTATATTTGGAAGGTGTAGCTCTGCTTTGGTTCACCAAGCTACCAGTTCGGTCCATAGATCAGTTTTCTGACCTAACCCGAAAATTCAAGGAGCAGTTCAGACTATACGCTTCAAAAGCCAAAGATATCATGTCGTTGTCAAGTTTAGAGCAGAATCCGGGTGAAACTATCAGATCTTTCTTGAATCGCTTTAATATAGCGCTGGCCGAGGTAGACAATGCAGAACCACGGATGATCTTGACCTATCTGATGAGGACCATCGACAAGTCGAGCGAATTTGGAAAATGGCTTAACATGAAGGAACCAAATTCCCTTGAAAAATTCTACAAGAAAGCAGATGAGTTCATACGCCTGGAAAGCCGTCCTGTACCGGTAAAGGCAGCATTGGAAAAAGATGAAAATAACATTGTTGCTCCACGCAAGAGTGAATTTGTAGGATAGAAAAGGGAAAATAACGATGGGAAGAAACAGAAAAACCTGAAGAAGCCTCGTTCCTTCAAGCCATCGGAATATACTCCTTTATCGGATACGCCGGAGCGTATTTACCTTGCCACTAAAGATTCTGTTGATTATCCTAAACCTCCCGTTCTGAGAACCGGGAAAAAAGCTGTACAAAGCGGAAAGTTTTGCCGCTTCCATAATCAACCCGGTCATGATACCGATGAATGCCGCCAATTGAAAATTTTGATTGAATAATTGATAAGGGAAAACAAGCTGCAGCAATTTATGGAAAAGAATAGCAGCAATCCCGCTTCGACTAGTCAGGGGCAACGAGCTCCTGCTCATCAACCCAGGACAGGTGAAAAGACTGCAGGGCATGAATCCGGAAGGCCTGTTATCAATGTCATTACGGGAGGACCTCACCCAGCAGGCAGGAGCTGGGGTGAGATGGAAAGGTATACCCGAGCTTTGAAGTATGTACCGACCGAGGAAGATGTATTTGTTTTGGAAGGTGCTATGCCCCTGAAGCAACAAAGAACTTTCAATGATGATATTGTGTTCAGAGCCAGGGATTCCGCAGGTATTGAAGCTCCTACCTTGGATCCCTTAGTCATCTCGGCTGGTATCGGGCCAGCTATTATCAGAAGAGTTCTCATTGATTGTGGCGCATCCTGCAATATCCTCTTCAAGAAAACATTCGACCAAATGAAGATCCCTATGGCTGATGTGCAAGCATCATCGTAGAAAATCGCTGGCTGCACTGGGGAGCCAAAACAGCCGATAGGAACCGTTGATTTGCTTGTAGAACTTGGAGAGGGAGAAAGAAAAGTGGTCCGCAAGCAAACTTTTGTGATTGTTGACGAGTTTTCTGCTTATAATGCTTTCCTTGGCCGTCCAACTCCCGCAGCATTCAAAGCTGTTCTGGCCCCATGGTGCCTCACCATTAAATTTCCCACAGATAATGGAGTGGGAGTTATAAAAGGGGATCAAAATGCTGGGCGGGAGTGTTATCTGACAGAGCTACGAGAAACAAGGAAAAGAGAGATGGGAAAGGATGCGGCAACTCCGGTCCGCGTCAAAGAACCAGCCTTGTAGCAATTACAGGGCGGACCCTGTACTGGCGAGCACAGCGGAGCACGGAAAGAGATGGATCCTAGGAAAGCCAGTGCAGGGGAGAATAGAGTGGTACCAGTGGAAACGACAATACCAGTACCTATTGACCCAAAGGACCCAAACAAGGTGTTGAATGTGGGTTCACAACTTAATGTGTCAATTCAGAATATCCTAATATCTTTTTTAAAGGCAAATTTGGATATTTTTGCTTGGACGCATGCCGATATGTGCGGAATATCCTCAGAAGTTGCAGTACACGCTCTAAATATTGATCCAAAATTTACACCTGTGAAACAGAAAAGGAGAACTCAAGGTCCAGAAAGGTCAGCAGTGTTAAAAGAAGAAGTTGATCGGCTCATGGAGAATAACTTTATCAAAGAATCTACCTATCCGAATTGGGTTTCAAATCCAGTGCTGGTTAAGAAAGCCAACGGAAAATGGAGAGTGTGCATCGATTTTTCAGATCTAAACAAGGCCTGCCCCAAAGACTGCTTCCCATTACCCAGGATCGATCAACTGGTAGACGGAACAGCGGGACACGAATTGTTATCTTTTATGGATGCCTACTCTGGATATAACCAGATAATGATGCATGAGCCAGATCAGGAGGACACGAGCTTTATCACCGACGTTGGTCTTTACTGCTACAGAGTTATGCCCTTCGGGCTGAAGAATGCAGGGGCAACATACCAAAGATTTGTTAATGCTATGTTCAAACCGCAATTGGGCAAGACTATGGAAGTCTACGTCGATGACATGTTAGTAAAGTCTAAGAAAGCAGTGGATCACATAGAACACTTAGCAGACATGTTCGCAGTCCTCCGAAAGTACGGAATGAAGCTCAACCCTTTAAAATGTTCATTTGGAGTGGAATCCGGAAAGTTTTTAGGTTTCATCGTGAGCGCTAGGGTCATTGAGGCTAGTCCAGCTCGAATTACCGCCTTAAAGGAAGTCAAAGCTCCTAGAACGAAGAAGGAATTGCAAAGTCTCAATGGAAAAGTCGCCGCCTTGAGTCGGTTTATTTCCAAAGCCACAGATAAATGCATCCCATTCTTTGACGCCGTAAAGAAAGGAAAGAAAAACTTCAATTGGACTCCCGAATGCCAAAAAGCCTTTGATGAATTGATTCACCATATGAAAACGCCTCCAATACTTTCTAGGCCTGGTGATGGCGAGGATATTCTTATATACTTGGCAGTATCATCTCATGCTTTAAGTGCAGCGCTGATACGAGAAGACAAGAGGATTCAACATCCAGTTTACTATATCAGCAAAAGACTCACTGGGGCAGAGATGAATTACTTTAAGTTAGAAAAACTCGCCTATTGCCTACTGATTGCATCCAGGAAGTTGAGGCAATATTTCCAAGCTCATCCTATCAGAGTCCTCACTGATCAACCTTTAAAGCAAGTCCTGTTTCGCCCTGAGACTTCGGGTCGTCTTCTAAAGTGGAATATTGAACTCAGTCAATATGACATCACTTATCATCCCCGAAAAGCAATCAACGGACAAGCTTTAGCGGATTTCATCACAGAATTCACAGATAAGGGTAACAGTGAGGACGAAACGATCGACGATTCCCCAATCCAATGGAAGTTATATGTCGATGGCGCGAGAAACGACTATTGTTCTGGAGCCGGAGTTGTACTTGAGACCCCTGAAGGTCGATCATTATGCTATGCACTAAGATTGGAATTTCCTTCAACAAACAATGAAGCAGAATACGAAGCCCTTATCGCTGGCTTAAGGATTGCTAAAGAACTAAACATCCGAGCGTTACAGATCTTCTGTGATTCTCAGCTTATTGTATACCAAGTCAAGAAGGAATTCCAAGCGAAAGTGGGGAATCTGCCCGCCTACTTGTCAAAGGCTTGGGAACTCCTGGGTGATTTCGATCATTACATGATAAGTCATATTCCTCGAGAAGAAAACATGAAAGCAGATTCTCTCGCAAAGTACTCTAGCACAGGCGAAGCTCAATTTCTGGGGTTGACTCCAGTGGAGGTCCTGTCGGCTCCGAGCATTGATGAGATGGATATTGATTGGATCATGAGCGTGTCTCAAGAGCAAGAATCATGGATGACTCTAATAACAGAATATCTGCTCAATGGCTCTTTACCGGAAAATTCAAAAGAACGAAAGAAGCTACTGAGGAAAGCCTCTTGCTATATAGTCCAGGATGGCCAGTTATACAGACGGGGATTCTCAATGCCGTTACTTCGATGTGTATCCAGGGAAGAGTCCAAAACAATCCTAGCTGAGGTGCATGGGGGAGAATGTGGTGATCATTTAGGTGGTCAAACTTTAGCGAAAAAGATTCTCCGATACGGGTATTTTTGGCCAGAAATTAATCGAGATGCAGCAGACTATTCCCGAAAATGTGACAGATGCGAAAGATTCGCCAAAATTCCTAGAGCTCCTTCCACTGAACTCACACAGATGGTCAGTCCATGGCCGTTTGCAATATGGGGGATAGACCTTGTAGGACCGTTACCAACTGCCAAATCTGGAATTAAATATGCCATTGTTGCTGTAGATTATTTTACTAAGTGGGCAGAAGCTGAACCACTGGCTACTATCACCTCAAAAAAGATGATAAGTTTTGTGACTAAAAGTATCATTTGCAGATATGGTGTGCCTCAAAAAATAATTACCGACAATGGTACTCAGTTCGAAAGTGAAGAATTCCAAGATTTTTGCAAACGATTCAAAATCCAAAAAAGCTTCTCAGCAGTAGCTCATCCGCAGGCAAACGGGCAGGTGGAAGCAGTAAATAAAATTATCAAGTCAACCATCAAAAAGCAACTTGAAAGAGCGAAAGGTGGTTGGGTCGATAAGCTACAACTAGCACTATGGGCATACAGAACTACCCACAAAACTGCGACTGGGCATACCCCGTTTTCATTGGCATATGGATCAGAGCCAATGATTCCAGTAGAAACAAAGGTCCCCTCACATAGAAGAATCCATTTAAATCAAGCGGAGAATGAAAAACTACAGCTTGAGGCACTAGATCTCCTTGATGAAAAAAGAGAAGAGGCTGAGCTCAGAATCGCATCTCATCAGCAAAGGATAGCCAGACATTTCAATTCCAAAGTTCGCCAACGCAGCTTTGAAATTGGAGATCTAGTCCTAATGAGAATTATGACAGCGACAGGTGTGTTTGGGCCAAATTGGGAAGGACCATATGTCATAGGTCAGAAGCTTCTTGACGGCACATTCAAACTCACTACTGTCGAAGGAGATCAAATTCCAAGAGCTTGGAACAGCAATCACTTACGTCCATACTTTACTTGATAGCTTTGTTGAAATATTGTAAAAAGGATTATGAATGTATGATTCCTGTAATTGAAAGCGATTGTAAAACCGATGCAAGTGAATAATGAAAGACTATAAAGTGGATGTAGGCCCAAATTCTTGGCCGAACCACTATAAATCTTGTGTTCCTTATTATTATTACATGTTTGCTTTATTTTCGATATGAAAAGTACATTAAATGTATTACTGAAATGTCGATTTAAATTTTTGCAGGCAACAAAAACAAAACTTGCACATTACAAGACCAAGTGATTCTTGTTATCATTCAACAAACAAATTCCAAGTCACAAAATTCCCGAGCTTAAATCCTAGATAAGAAGAGCTTCAATTGAACGGTCAATGATTTCGTCGAAAACGGGCTTTAGCTAATAAATTGAGAAGTTTGAACAAACAAACATCCGGTTAAGAAGCTTATGTCCGTTCTCGTGAACTGTCCTAGCAATGAAGTACACTTCTTTGGATTAAACAAATTACTTGTAAGAGAAGGGAGTGTAGGCTTAAAAAAGAAATATAGAGGATCGCTGAAAAGGCATAAGCAAGTGGACAAGGAACAACTAAAGCCCTCTTCGGAGGCACAAGTCCTCTTCGGAGGCACAACTCTTCGGAGGATAAAGACCTCTAACGAAGCATATGCCACAAAAAAGAAAGTTCTCTACTCAACCAAAAAAGATTGGAGGAGTCATGACCCTCCAACCATGAGAGAGTAACTTCCAGGCAATCTTCGGAGGCCCATTTCACCAGGAGTTGAAGTGTTACAACCGCTCTTTGGAATTTCACTTCACCAGAGTTGAAATGTAAAACAAAATAAAAGCCCTCTTCGGAGGCCCATTTCACCAGGAGTTGAAGTGTTACAACCGCTCTTCGGAATTTCACTTCACCAGAGTTGAAATGTAAAACAAAATAAAAGCCCTCTTCGGAGGCCCATTTCACCAGGAGTTGAAGTGTTACAACCGCTCTTCGGAATTTCACTTCAAGAGAGTTGAAATGTAAAAAAAAATAAAAGCCCTCTTCGGAGGCCCATTTCACCAGGAGTTGAAGTGTTACAACCGCTCTTCGGAATTTCACTTCACCAGAGTTGAAATGTAAAACAAAATAAAAGCCCTCTTCGGAGGCCCATTTCACCAGGAGTTGAAGTGTTACAACCGCTCTTCGGAATTTCACTTCACCAGAGTTGAAATGTAAAACAAAATAAAAGCCCTCTTCGGAGGCCCATTTCGCCAGGAGTTGAAGTGTAACAACCGCTCTTCGGAGTTTCACTTCACCGGAGATGAAATGCTAAAAAAAAAGAGCCTCTCCCAAGGGGCAAAAACAGAAAGACCTCTTCCCAGAGGCAAAATAAGACAGAAAGACCTCTTCCCAGAGGCACAATAAGACAGAAAAACCTCTTCCCAGAGGCAGAAATGAAAAGACCTCCTCCCGGAGGCACAATCAAGCAGAAAAGACCTCTTCGGAGGCACACGTTTCACCAAGATTGAAGTAAAACTTCCAAGTGTTGAAACGTGAAAAAGTTTTCCTCAGAGGTGCAACTTTTCAAAGAAACAAAAATCAAGAATCCCTTTACTGTGGCAAGTAAAAAAAAAAAAAAAATCCTCATTAAGAGCACACTTTAACTTTCAAAGGAAGAGTGAATTACTTGTTCTAGAAAATTCTTTACTCAAAAAGAAGTTGAAGTACTTTACAAATACCAGCTTTACCACATAAAAGATTTCATTCAATAAAATGTGTATATGCACAAAATAAAGAGTGATATCTTCGAAAGTTGAAGCGAAGAAACTTATTTGTGCTCTATTTTTTAATGAAATCATATTCCTCCAAATGTGGAATAATTATTCTCTAAAAAATAAAAGCACAAGTTCCTCATAAAATAAAATATTACAATGGGCTTATGGTAAAGGGGCAGCATGGCGTAACTACATCGGTAAAATTGCGCTCGAACAATATATACCGCAAGCTCACTGCAATATCGTACAAAGAAACTTGTACAAAAATAAACAGTAAATGCATTCTCAGATATAGACAGAAGTTTATACAAAGAAAAAGAATCATTTTATTCAACACTATTTTATATACAGGTACAGGTTCCAACAAAAGAAAAGCGGGGGGCCGGTACCCGCACAATTTCCGGTCATTGCATGCAAAAAAAAGGCAAAAAAAAAGCGATATGAAAGCCACAGAACCAGAGCCATCATTTCTTCTTCCGCCCACCTTTTGAGCCCGCACCTGGCCGAATGACCAACTTTTTAGGTCGGCTTGTAAGGGTAGGGGATGAAGGAGAAAGGGGCTCGATCGGACTTTCTTCCGTCTCTTCTCCGCCAGTTAAAGATTCCTTCTTATTCTTCTTCTTGGAAACTCCCTGCTTCCCTCTCTTCTTAGAGGAAGGCCCACTCCCTGGAGAAAGAAGTTTGGATAACGGTTCAGCGTCGGAGCCAGTGGGTTCTGGCGTCCTCTCGCTTCCTTCAGTTTCTTCTCCTTTCGGATCTTGAGAAGCAATGGGATCATCTAAGCTGTGAAGGGCTTCTATTTGCTCTTCCTGTGACCCGGGTTGCGAGGCAGAAGGAGAAGTGACCTTAGGAGGCGGAGAAGGAATAATTGGAGAAGGAGAAGCCTGAACAATGCCCGACGTTTTCTCTGCAGAAGGAAAAAAGTTTAAGTCAGCAAAAAGCGGAGATAAAGGTTCGCTGAGATTCAAGAAGTAGTTAAAAAGCCCATCAAGTTCATAAGAAACAAATGAGCAGTCTACTTGGGCAAGATTGTCAGTAGGGTTACCAGCAGAAGTCGGTTCCCTGATGTCAACTTCGTAAGCCTGTGCCTCGGCACTCTCGCCGCCCTCATCTCCACTTTGTATGCTTGTAATATCAGTGGTGACTTTAGTAGGAGATGGGGAATGAGAACTAGAACCGATAATGTCAATTTCGGCTGAAGGAGAAGGTTGAATAGGAGTAGTTGAGGTGATTTTTCCTGAATATTCTCCTGCCGCTGTTTCGGCCCTTAATCTTGCAAGCTGTTCTCTCCCCTTGGCAAGAGCGGTGCGGGCATCATCATCAAGATAATGCTCTTCAAAAGCTGACTCAGCGTAGCCAGCGCCTTTACCGTCGAGTATATCGAGTGCTGCCTCCCAAACTTCAGCTAGTGTAATTTAATACTTAGGGCCTAGAAAGGCAAGGCTACCGCGCCCCAAGATGCTATGCAGATAGAAATCAAATAATGTTGAGCTGATGTTGGCCCTCGTTGCCTCGTGAGATTCTTCAGCTGCAATTTTGCCGGCAACGGCCTCATCACGCTCCATTTCAACTTTAGAAAGTTGAAGCTTAAGCATTTGGATCTCCGCCTCTTGGGAGTTATTCTTCTTCCGAAGCTCTTCAATGTCAGCGACATAGCCCTCGCTAATTCTTTTCTGCACTTCGAGCCTGTCTTCGGCATCCCTTTGGCCAGCATGGGCATCTCTCACTTGTTTGAGGAGCACTTCTTCATTTTGAGAATAAGAAGTAGTGGAAGCAGCAAGCTCTTGTTTCAGTTCTTCAACTTTTGCTTCAAGCTCCTCATTGTAAGAAGCAATGTTTCTCATCTCGGTGTCATGTTGCTCGAGCACCCTTTGCCATTCGGCTTTATCATTTTCCATGGTGAGCATGGCCTCTATGTTTGCACGATTAACCCTCTGAAGCTCGTCAACAAGTTTCTGCCAGTTCGACATCCTCTCAATATCAAGATTAACGGCGTCAAGGTTTCGTAACATGGCAGACTTGTCAATGGGGACCAAGTCAAGGTCAAACCTTACTCCCTTCAGACACCACTGAGGAAATCGACTTTGCAAAGTGGCAGGACCCGGTCCAACTTGGAATTTGGGTCTGGTAATTATAGTTTGGATGTCTGACTTCCCGAGAGCGGGAGAGCCGGAAGGAATATCAAGCGAGGCAGGGGCGGTAACCTTTTCAGGAGTTGTAGTGGTGTGCTTCTCACCATGTCGGGCTCGTTTGCTCGAATCTTCAACCACATGACCTTTTCCTCTGTCATCATTGGTTTTTCTTTTATGGGAATCATCACCTCTCTGTGAAGAGTCGTGGCGCTCTTCCCTCTCTCTTCTTTTGTAGCGCTCCTCTTCAGCCCTCTTCTCTTGAGCCTTTCGGGCGGCTCTTTCTTCATCAGATTCTCTGTGAGAGGGGAGGTAACGCCTATAATCATATTGGCTACGCCTCTCGTAGCGCTGGAAATCATCGTAGTATGAGCTGCTGCGCCCCGTCGGAGAATCTGAAATAAAAAAAGAGAAGTTTTAGAGGTCTTCAAAGTACAAAAAGTGAGAAACATAAAAGTGCCGAAAAGAAATTCTAAGTGTGTGGCGTGCAAACTACGCGCATCAAACTACGAACCACTCTTTAATTGAGGAGTGGTTGTGGGTGTAATAGTCAGGGTCAACTCCTGAGTTGACGGAGTCTGCTGCAGGACGGAAGTTGCTTCAACTACTGAAGAAGAAACCCCAGTAGTGATAGGATCATCTTTAAAGATTTCCTACGAGGTAGCAAAGAGGTCGCTCAGCCCTTCGAAAGTATCATCCCTGCTCTGCTTGGCAAGGCTAGTTTTCTCGGCTTCTTCGCCGGATTTCTGTGAACGTCGGGGAGATCCCTGAGGCTCCTCTTCCTCAATAACCGGGGCAAATTCGTCAGATGGCCCCGCAACATCAACAGAAGTGGAACATTTCACTAGCAAAGCCTCGGGAGCAGGTCCTTTTGGTTTGGATGTATATGTAGAAGCTGGGGCATCCAATGCTCTAGCCGGGGAGTCTGGGATTTCATGAGGGTGTGTACAACGAGAAGTATGCAAAAGCCCGTATTGGTGCAATAATTCATCCCCCAACAAAAACTTGATGCTTCTCTCTGCTGCAGCCACGACACTCAATCTATCGAAAGTCTGCTTATGGACCGGATCTCTAGAGGGAAGAGGAAGTGTTGTAAAGAGCAAAGAATGAAATTAGCAATTGGTAATTCGGATCTCGAGAAAGTTTAAAAATGGAGACAAGTAATCTTACTTCCTACTCTCCAATCGGCATAAAACCCTGGGGGGTAGCGAGCAAAGAAAAATTGGTTCAGAAATCCATGAACGCTTTCGGTAAGGTCGGAAATAAGTTTGCAGTTTCTAGCACTCCTCACAATTATAAGGGAAGGATGATCTCTACTCTTTGCAAACGAGCATAAATAACGGATTTCTTCAAAACTTGGTAAGCGATCAAAAGTTCTTCTGAACAAAACGCACAACCCCATCAAGATGGCATAACCATTAGGATGAAGTTGGGACGGAGAGATTGACAACCGAAGGAGAAGAATTCGGATAAAGTCATTAAAAGGAGGGATCGCTCCGCTTAAACACATTTGACGATTGATTGCAATAAAGCCACGGGGAGGATTGTCGGCAGTATCACTTGGCCCAGGGAGCAGGACATCACTCTCAGTAAAACCAAATTGAGTGCGCAGCTGAGTAAATGCTCTCGGGGTTAGAATGGTTGGAGTTCTCTCTGGAGGGTTCTCTATAGGTAAAGCTACCGGAAAAGTTTCTTCCTCTTGAGCTGCCATTTCTTCTTGATGGGAAGTCATTCTACATAAATAACTGGATATTCAAACATGAAGGTGCACGTTTCCTAAAGTGTGTGGAGTGTTGTGTAAAATCAATCAAACAATAAGCAAATGCAACTGGAATAAAAAACTAGCAAAATACTTGTCAGTTATAAAATCCGGAGTTCGTTATTCTAACATGCAAGTGTAATGTTGATGCAAACAGGTCGGTTTAAGTTAGCGATGATTTGCATTAATACTTCACTTTAGTCGATTGATTCACAACATTTTATACAGTGTATATAAGTTGCTTATCTTGTCTCGACTAATCTGTCATTTGATGTGGGCAGTCAATGGCAGTATTTTCGCCTTGGTTTTCTTTGTTTATTATTTTCAGCAGGTTGGCAGCTTATAAGTTAATACAGTCTGTAAAATAATACAATGATATTCAAGCAAATTTAAAGTTGGGGCAGTTCAAAATTTAGGCAACTTAGTTTGGCAGTTCGAGTCAGAAACTCAAAGTGGATCTATGCTCTTAAAATGTCAACACGCCCAAAGCTTAAGTGTTAACTCGGCTACGATTCAAAAAGTGGTGTGAAATTCCTCAAAGGGTCGACTCGGCTGCGGTTTAAAGGTTGGATCAGCAGAAGTTGGCAATTTTCTCCCAAGGGTCAACTCGGCTACGGTTTAAAAGTCTCTTGCAGGATAGTACTAAGTCGGTAGCGGGTCGAAGCATGAATAGTTTAGTTCGGAAACTCATTCCTCTAGGTCGCAAGGGGGAGATAAGAAAGCAAGCTCCGATTCGACAGGCAGGAATTTCTCCATGTATTATCTCGGCCATGACTTAAGAGCCAGGTCGGCCAAAAACTAAGTCACCTAAACTAACTAACTCGTTCCCGAACCAACATCTCATGGCATTCAGCCCGTTAACCCAATAACCATTTCATCAGCAGCCGCCTCTACTCATGCTATCCAATCACCTAATTAAACAACTCGAAATCGTTATAAATCCAGCATTTTGCCATCAGACATCATCGAACTTGAGGTGGTAAACTGCCTTCGTTGAATCAGCGATCATCTTGAGCAACCTAAGCTTCGTCAACTACAAATATGATGGGATTCGTGGTGGAGCATTGCTCAAGAAGACGATTCGAATTCGAGCGGCAGGACTAATGAATTGACAGTAATCTACGATCGAGAGAAGAGTGAAATTACTTACGCGATGGATAGTAGAGGTTATCGGTGATCAGTTGGGATGAAATCGCCTTTAGAAATTTGAGAATACTTCAATGGCGGAATTAAGCAAGAGAGTAAGTGACGAAGAAAGAGGAAGAAGGCTAACTTATACCCTGCAATGGAAGACTTGAAGCGACACGCACAGTCTAACTGTTAGGTCGCATACGACCTACCGACTTAAAAGGGACGAGTTCAAGGCTATCGAAGCACACGGCCTAACCATTAGGCGTGTACTTCGAGAGGCAAATGTTAACCCCGCCTCGGCCGTGGCTCACCGATCCAGAATAATGAGCGAGCTAATGTTCTGCCGATTCAACAAGGGGAGACCGACCTAAGGCTTCAAAGGGAGACCGGCCTAAGGCTTCAAAGGGAGACCGACCTAAGACCTAAGAGAGGTGCCGATCTAACACTTTAACAAGGTTGCCGACTTAACCACCTTAATAAGGTTACCGACCTAACAGGTTAGAGGGGCATGCCGACCTAAAGCTATAACATGGATGCCGATTTAACGCCTTGACAAGGTTACCGACCTAAAATACAGCCGATCTATGACCAATGTTAGGCCGGACATGAATTGAGCAAAGGAAGTCAATGCCGCTACAGGGCACAGTGATCTCTTAGCTCGTACACGACCTTGGACTCATCAGTTGGGTCGCGATTTACGACTTACCAGACTAACTCGGCCGCGACCTAAAAGCCACTGAATGAAGAACCCGATGCCGTGTTACTAGGAAGGGGAAGAGTTAGCTCGAAGGCGACTTGGGACTTGAACGAAAATGCCTCTGTGAAGCCCGGGCTCGCTTTAAACCGGTTGCAACTAGTTAAGTCGTCCACGACCCAACTTAAGTCGGTCACGACTTGCGGCCTAAGGGAAAAATTTGCCTATAAATACATGACCATATCCAACATTCAAGGGACTTTTTTTTGGCCAATCATTTCAAGCGCCAATACTCTGCTGAATTCTCAAACTCACCCGACACTTCAAGTTCGAAAGACATCTCAACTAACTTCAAGGGAAAATCTAACGCAATCTACATGGATTCGAAGAATTCTTCTCTACCAAAGTTCTAGTTGTTTGTCTCGTCATAATTATAATTGAAGATTGTTGTAAAGTTGTAATCGGTTTAGCAATAAAGAGAATTAAAGTGGACGTAGGCTTGCCTTGAGCCGAACCACTATAAAATCGTTGTTATTCACTGTTTTTCTGTGACTTTCTGCTTATACTCTGTTCCCGAATCATCGGGTGGTGCTTTCACAACTACACTTTATACACCGGGGTGTTAGCGTTCAAATTTTAGCGTTAACAATAGAGGACGTGATCAAGACAATGGCCAAGGTAATTAATCAAGACCGAGAACAACTGCAGTGGTAACACACGAGGGTTACCAGAAGTCAAGACCGAAGTCACTATAGGAATCAACGCTCAGGTCACAAACACTCGACAAATTCAAGTAAAACACAGCAAAGAGCCTTAACAATCGAAGTGACCGAATTCACAATAAAAAAAGAAACTCGAATTCGTGATGGTCACGAGATATTAAACAGTCCAAAATCAAAGCCGAGTTAACCAAGTATTACGAAATTACACAAATTTGACAAAATCAGAGAAAGCATCAACAACGAAACCAAAACGTACACCAAGCATCTTACTAAGTCAAATTAGATGTGAGTAATATAGATTACTCACCTTTGTCGAAGAGCACGAATTGGATTTGGAGCCGTGGCCTGCCGAAGACGAGCGAAATCGAATCGAAGCCCTAATTTGGGACGAAGGGGAAGGAGCGAACGAACGTGGCCGCCATTATTTTCGCTTGTTTTTGTTTTAGGGTTTTTGAATTGAAAAAGAAAATAAAAGGGGAATGGGTTTGAAAATGGGAAATGAAACGAGAGAGAGAGGGGAACGGGTCTTTACCTTGAAAATAATCACGGCCCAAAGCAAATGAAAATGTGGGCCGAGAATTCAAAGCCCAAAAATCCTTTTGACCATTTATAAAAGAATTTTATCACAATTTAAAATCTTCAATTGGCAATTTGCAACAATATTTATCTTTTAAATGTCGATTATTAATTGATGCTAAATACCGAGTTGTTACAAGACACGTTTGGAAATTTACAGCATGTGTCCCTCTTGGTTTACATGCGTTCGTTTATAAAATAAAGAAAAAAAAGAGAAAATCATCAGTCGAGAATCCTTTTCAAACCAAAATCATAGCCTTCCTCTTTTTTTCCTTTCTCTATCTCTAAATCGAAAGAAGAAGAGGAGTCGCGCATTCGTTTTCGTATCCCCCTCTCATAAATCTAATTCCCAAATCGAATTTCAAAATAAAATAGAAATGGCGAGCTTCACTGTCGAGTCATCCTCGAGCATAAGAAGAGATGAATGTCGAAATCTCTTCACTGGAACCAGAATCGATCCACGAGCGTCTGGGCTTCGTCGTCGATTCAAAGTGCGGTGAGGACCGATAGGCGTGCGACCTTGAAGTGGGGTTTCGTGTACATGGTATAGAAAGGCACTGTGTCGGCAATCCATTTCGTGGGTTTCGGTAGAGATGAGTGGAGGCGCTAGTTGGATATCGGCTGGAGCTCGATGCTGTGTTGCCTATTCGAGTTAGGTAATTTGTTGTTTAGCTATATTAGGAAATTTATTTATTTTTAGTTGAATCGATAACAGAAATATATATATATATATATATATATATATATATATATATTTCAACTATATACTATATTTAGGAAATTTTTACAATAGAGCTTATTTCAAATATTTGTTTTAATAATATTTTTTTTAAAAATTTTTGCAGTACTATTATAGGATTAATAAATATATTTTTTTAATGGTGAAGGTTTATATAAAATTGGATTTTCAAATCTATAATTAATTTTTATATATTGTATATGTAGTTTCAAATGGAAAAATTTATTAAGTTTGAAACTAAATTATTTTTATTCCAGTAAATTTTGTTAACAGTGAGGTAAATGTTTATTTTTGGTTTTTAATGAAAAAGGAAAAATTATATACAGTGAAATATGTATGCATGCAGAGGAAGAATTTTGAAAACCAGATTTTATTTTTACATATATAAATATTTCTTAGAAAACAAAAGTTTTTACAGTTTGGAAATTACTGTTTGTTCATATAGAAAAGAAAAAGGAATTTTTAAATGTTGAAGGGTATATATATAAATTAGATTTTTTAAATTATGTATAGAATATTTTTATAAGTATGTGTGTATATATATGTATATATAATTTCAAGGAAAGGAAAATATACATATTCATTTATAGGTTTAATTCTGAAATGGTGAAGATTTATTTGTTTAATTAAATCTAATTTATTTTAGTTTCTAAGAATAATTTATTAAAATAAAAACTTGTTTAAATTAAACTTTTGGTTAATTAAATTATTAAAGGGCAATTGACTGTTCGGTTGATTCAAATATTAATAAACTGTATAATATTTATACAAGGTCTGAAATCGTGAACCAAAGCGAGGTTGAAGTGGATCGCAAATAAAAAGCAAAGGTGAGTTCTTCTCACTTATTTGGATTGCCTAGATAATTTAATTGAATAAATTTAAATTATTGGATGTGCTTCGATGAATTTAATAATTTATCTGATGGGTGATAATATATATATATATATATATATTGGAGTGATTGATTTCCTGCATTATATAGCGGATGAGACCCTATGCGCCCCACATAATAGCGGATGACCCTTTCTACAATGATATCCCCCTTGAAGTGGGATTGGTATTTTATATTGTGCTAATATCTGTGGATGCGGGAAAACAAGTTAGAGGGATCCAACTGGATTCCTCAAAACATTAAATTTATTTTATATTCAGCGATGTCATTTATGTGAGAATCTGTGATGGTTATATTGATTATATTGGTAATTGAAATTATTGAGTGCTATGGTTTGGCTGGATATATTTGGATATTTGAAAATATGAAAATATAAAAGATTTGAGCTTGGAAAGAGATATAAGAGAGAAATATTAAGTGATATTGCTTAAGAATTAAAGGATTTCGTTTTGAATTTTAAGATTTAAAATGATTTGGAAGAATTAAAGTAGAGAATTTTGAATAAAGAATGAAATGTATATTTTCAGTTTAAATTAAGATTTTGAATCATAAATAACGAAATGAGTTTGGAATTAATAGATTTTGATATAAATTTGGATATGTAAAGGAGCAATTCTTGGAGTAATTTTGTAATCGATTCGAAAAATTATTTGGTGTTGAAACTATGTTTTAAGGCCGAAGGAGACTATAGAATTTATAAACTAGGTTTAAAAAGTGAGATAAGATATCAATGGATATTTGGAAGTATGAATTCACGGTGGGAATTTATAAAGAAATGGGAAATTTGTTTTAAAAATAAATAGTGGTTTATTTTTAAAGGTATGGAGGGGAAATATATTTTCCTAAAAAGCCAAGTATGTTTTCAAAGCAGATTTTTAAGTATAAGTCAAAAGTTTTAAATTTGTCTAAAAGAATGTTTCAGAGGAATTTATTATTTAAATTGTTTTAAGATTTTAAAGTAAATATTTATTAATTTAGTTATAGTACTAATTATTTTAAAGGTTTAACTAGTATTATGATTTAAAACATTATTATTAAATATTTATATTTTATAAAGTAGTTTTATTTTAAAGGTAGTTTGGCTAAAGTTTTTATTTGAGAAATTTGTATAGAATTTCACAACTTTTATTTTAAATTTAGTTTTGGTTTAAGTTTTACATGAGAAGTTATTATAAAATTTCATAACTAGCATTTTAAAAAAAAGTCTCTAAAATAGTTTTTATTTTTAAATGTTTTAAAGTATATATATTTTGCATCAAGTGTTTTAAATTATTTTAAAATCTAAGTATTAAGACTTGGTGAATTTCAGTGGAAATACAAATTATTTGAAAATTTATTCTGCGAAAGGAAAGTGATTTGAAAACTATTTTCAAAGGGTTGAAATGTAGAAATTGCTTGCCAAGATAGTTTGAAATAAATAATTTGGAAACTTAATAAAATCTGATGATTGATTGTGGATGTTATTTGATAGTTAAATAACCGACTATCAATATCGGCCAATGCGCTGATCGTTTCGAAGAGATCGGGATCGGGATTAATTTCCTAAGAACCACTTCGATCCGGTTTGAACGTTTTCTTGAGGAAGACAAGAGCTTGGAGTCGAAGATGGAGTAGTGAAGTGCAAGCGCTAATCGCTATTAATCCTAAGGGTGATTCCAAAATGGATGGAGTAAGAGTAGTGCCTTCGATTCCATTCGGATCCAGAACGGACTTGTATGGACGAATGCTGTGACGACCCAGAATTTTTAAACATTTGAAAAAGAAATATTTAATCGATTTTTAATATTTAGAGGTTAGTTTAACTTGAATTTCAAATATAACTATGGATCTGGCAATTAAATCATTAAATTTAATTTATCGAAGTTTGGAAAGAAATTTGAATCTTCAGTTTTAAGCTGATTACAATTATTTTCAAGGCTTAGAAAATTCATATTGATAATACTGAAGATAATGGAAGCCTCGGAATTGAATTTGAAATAATTTACTCTGTTTTGAAATTATATTGTTTGAATCAATAATTAAAAATAGTCTTCCGAGGCACAGTCTAGAAATTCGACGAAACCAGTTCCATTGGATCCATAATGGTTAGTTATTATCGAATTTCAATTTTCGTAGCATTTGGAATTGTCGTTTGGCTGTATGATAGGCAAACGCGATGAGAATTATATCGAAATTTAATTTAATAACTGGTTCAAAAGGCTATCTTCTCCATATGGTCGATTTTGGTCTCGGAACCTTTTCTATTGTGTTAAGAATAGGGGTATAACATTATAAACGCCTAGCGGCATGCCTTAATAGGAGTACACGATTTTAAGCTACGTAAATGGAGACGTTTTGACTTTGAATTTATATTATTTATATTTCCATTCATCCCGTCAGGTGCTTTTCTTTCCCATCAACCTTTCATCTCAGTCTATCTCCTTTGAAATAAGCCACCCTAGTATCGATTCTGTCTCCTTTTCTCGTTTAAATCACGCAACCTCCTTTCTTACTTCCTCAGTTCCAAAAAATCAAAAGATAATGGCAAAACAAAGGTAATCAAATCGCGCCTGTAATCCACTCCCTCTTCGTTCAAAATCTATAGCCGCATTTCCCCCAAATTCAAAAATCAAATTCAAGAAATCATGGCCGAAGCGTTTTTTAACATTTAGAATCAAAATCGAAGAAAATAAGAAGATGGCCGAAAAAGAAATCGCAATTTGTTTTCTCCCCGTCCTCAATAACGTTCGAACGAAATAAAAAAAGAGGAGGACGCCAATGAATTCGCGAGTGGACACAAGGCTGCGATGCTTCGTTCGAAGAAAATCAACTCGCAGAAATAATGGCCTCTCTCTCTTTCGTTCGATTCGAATCAATAAATCACAGTAGATCTCGAACGCATGCACGCACGTTCGTATGTGAGAGTCGCGCATGTAGGTGGGCCGAGACGACAAGTGATGTTGTCATAGAGATTTGGGGACGGCGATGAACTCGCGGCGGCTCGGTTTTGGTGGCATCGTAGTCGCGTAGGAAGTGGTAGTCGAAGGTGAGGGGAGGAGGCTCGCGAATGAGGTTATCTGGCTTTGAGGTGTTGGTGATGGCGATTGCCTGGTGGCTCGCGATCGATTGTGAGATATTTCTTGATTCTTTTTTTCTATTTAAAACTTAATTTGTAAATATATATAAGTAAATTTGAAAAAATAATAGGTATATCTAGGAAATAAAGTCACAGAAAGTAAGGTTTTTAGTTTGTAAAGGAAAATTGTTAAAAATCAAATTTTTATAGCAAAGTGAAATAGGGTTTCGATATTTATAGAAGGCAAAAAAAGCAATTAATTAGATTTTAAGAAAACCTATATAGATTTTTTTATAAGTAGTTTGAAAATGAGAAAAAATAAATAAACATATATACAAATTTTCTAGTGTATTCTAAAATATTGTGGTATGGAGATTAACCTGTTTTATTAACCTATTAAATTATTTTAATTACTAAATGGTTTTATTTCCTTAAAAGAAAATTATTAATTAAAGATTAAACCATTAGCTAATAACATTTGTCAACTGGAAATTTATCGTTCGATTGTTCAAATATTAATAAATCATACTGTGTTATACAAGGTCAATGATTGTGAAGAACAAGTCATAAAGGAAATGGACTGCAAAACAATCTAAGGTGAGATCTTATCACTCAAATTATAATAATTGAAAATTTCTATTATCGATTGATGGTTGAATTGTGATAGTTAAATTTAATTGTTGATTGTGTACTTAGATGATTAATTTAATATCAGTTATATTAGTTTAGACCCTATGCGCCGCATAATAGCGGATGATATTATATTAAACCCATATACCGAAATATTCCACTTTGAAGTGGGATTGGTATTATATATGTATTTGGAGTAATTGTTTTCCCGCATTATATAGCGGACGAGACCCTATGCGCCACATAATAGCGGATATTTTATAAATCCCATATACAGCGATATTCCACCTCGAATTGGAATGGGTATTTAATTGTTGTGCTAACGTCTGTGGATGCATGGAAAATGGGTTGGAGGGATCCAACTGGATTCCTCAAATATTTGAGTTTATTTCAATATTGTGTGTTGATTTATTTGAAATCTGTGTGTGATTATATTGTGATTGAAATCGTTGTAGGTTAAAAATTTAGCCAACTATATTTTTGATATCGTAAGATACCAGAAATAAATAAAATTTGATTTTTGAAATTTAGTAGAAAATTTATAGTAAATTAATTTTAGAAAATTAAATAAATTCAAAAGAAGGAATTTGTTTCAAAAGATAATAAATTTGGTGTTGAAATAAATTTGAGAATCAATTTAAAATTTGATTTGGTGTTTTGAAAATAAATTAGAAAATCAATTTGATATTGATTTGGTAAAAATAATAAATATTTGGGTAATCGATCAAAAATTGACTTGATGTTTAAATTATTTTTTAGGAAAACCGATTTTTGAAAATGGATTTGGTGTTGAAAGTGAATATTTGGGAATCGATTTGAAAATCGTAAATTAGTGGATATTTAAAAAAATTAAATCCACAAATGGGAATTTTAGAAAGGAAAGGGAAATTTGTTTTAAAAATAAATATTTTTTTATTTTTATATATGTGTGGAAAGGAATTTACGGATTCAAAACATAAATTTAAAATAAATCAAGAACGATTTATTAATTGATTTGAATGAACCATTTTGAAATGGAAAATGTATTTTCCATGGAAAGCAGAGTATGATTTCGATGTAGCCTATAAATATAAACTGAAATTTTTTAAGGATGGTTTTAGAAAGGATACTTTGGATAAATTATTTTCTTAACTGGTTCCAAATCTTTAAAGTATGGATTTTTTAATTACTTATAGAAGGGATTATTTTAAAGATTAAAGTTGATATTTGTTTTAGGAAATGATTATTTAAATAGTTATACCTTATCTACTAATTTTATTTTAACACTAGTTTGGACTTAAAATATTATATGTGATAATTAGTATAATGTTTTCATAACCAATATTTTAAGAGAGTATTTAAGATGGTTTTATTTTAAATATTCCAAGAATATTTTGGATAAGTGATTTGAACTATTTTAACTCGGCAGATTTCAAGTGGAAATAAACAAATATTTGGAAATATATTCCACATAAGGGAAATGATTTGAAATTTGTTTTCAAAGGATTGAAATGTGGAAACTGATTTGAAATTTGTTTTCAAAGTGTTGAAGTCTTAAAACTATATCTTGCACGCTTGCAAAGATATTTTGAAAATAATAATTAGAAAAAAAATTTATTTGAAATCCAGTGATTGTTGTGAATGTTGATCGATAGTTAAATAACCGACTATCAATATTGGCCTTTTATGGCATTTGAATTTTGATGGGACCGAGGGTCGGATTCCAAGTGGATATCCGAAAACCACATCAAACCTTTGTGATTGTGATGGATCTTTTATTTAAAAGATCAAAGTGAAAATTGTTGTGATTTGTTGAAATATGAATATAACACTTTTTTTTAAAATAAGTGCACGTTATTCGGATTAGCCGGGAAGGTCTTTGTGTCATATAACCCATTCCGGATAGTGATTCGATGAAATTAATAGCATTTGAAGACGGTGATGAAGACCGGGTGTCTTCGAAAACGATATGATAACCCATCGAATGTCTCTGCACTGAGTTGCTCCGGTATAGAGATCTCCTCATGTGATGGGGAGTCCGATCGAGATTGTGGATACTCGGATTTGCACGGGCTTCTTCCTTTATTGGACGAGGTGCCTTCGGTTCTGTTTGAACACGGAACAGGCTTGTATGGTTGTATGTCTGACACTACACTTTGAGATATAAAACAGATTCCATTCAAATACAGACTTGTTGGCGGTGGAGAATTTATTCTCTTAGCTTAACACCCTTCTCTAAGACGTACGAGCTCAGGGGTTATGTAGTTGAAGGCTATCAGTGATATACTCCTAATTTTGTAGTGTGGCATGCTAGTGTTGCTGTGTGTTGATGATCATTCGTTGATCATTTGTGATCAAAGCATGGCTTTCGTGTAAAGCATGGCTTTGTGGACGAGACCTCATCGGACCTCACACCTCAGAAATGGTCGAAACAGGAAAGACGCGGCAAGGTTATGATGGTCGCGCCCTTTAGGGTATGTCATTTCCTTCTGGAAAAGGGTGGTATCATGATATGGAGCCCAGATACTTAACCTATGTTGTTGCTGCAATCTCATTTACTGTGTGGTTGTTGCTTTGTGGTTGAGGATCCTCGGATAAAGGTCCCAAAGGACCAAGGGATGGCATACTCGTGTAGTAGTTACCTAGTTACAGAGGTAACCCGGCCTTGTGTTGGCAGAGAGCCAGTTAAGTTCTCGGGGCGTCCCTCCAGAGGCGCACCCATATGGTAGTAGGAAGTTCCTTAGCCTGACCATATGTTGGAAATCCAAAGAAACAATACGCGCCCTGTATGGTTTTAGTTGTATAACCTGCCATGGAATATGGCGGTAACCTGCTATTGAACATGGTAGCTATAGTAGGCATAAGTGTGAAATGCCTATGCTGGCTAAGATTAATGTTATACTTTCGAAATGTTTTCCGCACTATGCACTAATAATGATAATATCAAAGGATTTTGCGTATCAAGCATGTTTGACATCATAAGGAGAAATCACCTCCAATTCTGTGTTTGCATTATGTGTGTGGCGGGAGGCCTTATGGTAGTTTCATTTTCCAAAAAAAGCATAGCGGATTTCTTTTCCTTTCTTTATGAAAGATAAATGTCTTAAGATCTCACACCAGTCCCACGACTGACCTGGAGTTTATTGTTTCCTTTCTAAATTCTGGGTGCCCATAATTTTTCACACGGGCAGCCTAGAGTCTGGTTATCATTATTCTAGAGCGAAGTCAGAAAAGATGCTGTGGAGATCGGAGTTCAAGCTGGATCACGAGGTGTATTATTTATACTATGTAGTGTCCGTTGCGTATGGTTTGTTGCAAAGTTCAGTTTTATGTAGTCAAGTTATAAAGACAATCGGTGTTGTGTTGTTGTTGTAATAATGTGATGTATGTAAAACTGATATTGTTCTTTGTTTTAAAGATTATTCATTTATCTATTATATGTCGTTCTGTTGTGAAATGTGAGATTCAGCTATTATTTTCTTTTCTTTTTCTTCTACCTCCTTCTTTGTTAAACTCGAAGACTCGTACATTTATTCCACTTTGGGTTGAATTGTTATGGGATTTTACGAGCTCAAAAGGGGTACGGATTTGCGGACCTTTTCAGTGGTATCGGAGCATTTGGTTAAGCGACAACACTGGCTCAGGCGGGTGTTACTCATATGAGATAGAGTCAGTAGTACTCTAGAATGAGTTTGAGTGTAATAATAGATATGAGCGCGTATTTGTTAGTGAATATAAAATTGTTTTATATTGTGTTGACTTATCGGTTGTGTGTTTAAAGATTCTGGTCGATGCAGTCTAGATAACTGTGTCGATAGGAGTTTCTAAACTCTTAAACAAGATAAACCAACACAGTATTGTTTTAAAATATGGGTAAATGAAATAATTTTACCCAAACTATTTTTGTATAGAAAAAAATCATTTTCCGTAAATTATTATAGTATATGGTTGCTTGGTTGTTAAGGGAATGGCGATATTAAACTATTATCATTATTGAATAAGAAAGTAAAATGATAAACTTAGATCTTAGAAAATAAAATCCATATACAAATGAGATTTGTAATTATAAATTGTAAATGTGATTTATAATTTGAAAAAAGAATTCCAGAGAAACATTTGGAAATGTTTTGAAATTTGAAAAAGTTTAAATACCTTTTGGTTTGAAAATAATATTCGAAGGTTTTTGGAAAAGTGTTTTGAAGGGATGAAAGCTCTAAACTCTTTTAGGTCGCTGGAAAATAACTTCGGTGATGACTGTAGCATCATCGATGTTCATTTTCGGGTTTCCAAAAGAGTAATTGCTGCCAAATTGTTTTAAATGAAAGTTGATTGCAAAAGTGGTTTGGATTTTTGAAATTCAAAAGATAATTTGAATTGCTTTAAAAAATGATTTTTGTTAGATTGAAAAGAATCTGGAATGTTATATAAAATATTTATGGAATATCATTAAGTTGATAACTTGTAAAGTTTGAAGTTGTTAAAATAAAATCTAACTTAAAGAGAAGTTAGAAAAAGGTGAATGGGGAAACAAAATAAGCTGGAAGGAAAATTTAATTCAAGTGGAAAAAAATGAAAATTGAATAAAAGAATTGAGATAGAAAATTTAAGTCAAATAAAATGATGATATGGATTCAAAATGAAACTGAAATGCAAGAAAATGAAATTGAATGTTGAAATTCATTTCGAATTTGTAAGTAAATAGAACTAGAATTGGAATTGAATTTGATTTGTGAAAAACAAAGTGAAGTATTAAACTAAAATTAGTAAGTGAAACTAATTGAAGAATGACCAAATGGATAAGGTTTAAAATGAATTGAATCCAATATTTTTAAATGAAAGTTAATTGAATTCATATGGAATTTGAAATCTAGTTTAATATAAGTAAATATAAACTAAGGTGATGAATTAAAAATAAATATAAGAAGTATATAGAATATTTGCATTGAACTTAAGAAATGAAGCGTGAAATTCTTAAGTAAATTTTGTATTTGGAATATACCAGGTTAATATTTGAGTGAAGGTTAAATTGAAAATCGTGAAATGGTAATTGGGAATAAGGGAATGAACAAAAGATTAAAACTAGAATTGAAACTGAATATTGAAAACCAATTTGAATTGTGTGAATTAAAAATGAAGTTGTAAAAATTAGTTCGAAGTGAACAAAAGATAAAAAAATGGAAGAAATAAAAAATATTGGTTTGAGATAAAATGAACTGGAATTTGTAATAAATTAGTAAATGAAACTAATCTAAAATAGTGATATGAATCGGTTGTAATGAAAGATAGTCAATAAAAAAAATTAATATTCAGAAGGTAAATTGAATCCAAATAGAATTGTAATTGTAAACTGAATTCAAATGAAATTGATAATGCAAGATTGAATGAAAATGGATATACAACTTCAAAAGTGAAGCGAAAAATGGTATAAGAAGTATATATTGAAAATTTTGTAAAGGAATGTGTAAAGTGATAAGCAGGATATATAGGTGTTATAAAGGACAAGGAATTGGGATTTGATTTTCGATGATAAATTTAATTTGCTCGGGACTGGTATGTATTTAAATTTCATTATGAAATCTGATGATTTTCTTATCCAGCCGCTTGGCTTTTTCGTTTTCTTTTTGAATCTAGGGGCCCGTGGTGCCATTTTGTAGTTGTACCGAGCTAGCCGCACAAATGAGATACTAGCGAAATTTTTTGAAAATTTAGGGAGTTAGAAAAATTTTGAGAAAATTTTGAAAATTTTGAATTTAAATTTGAATGGCTAAGATTTTGGAAAGTTAGTAAGCAATAATAGTGTCTTTAGTAAAAGAATTGTTTGGAAAGTTGATAAAACTGTTTTATTTTGGGAAAATGATAAACGGGTCAAGGATCATTTTTCTTAACTTGTAATTTCGGGACGAAATTCTTTTAAGGGGGGAAGGATGTGACGACCCAAAATTTTTGAACATTTGAAAATGAAATATTTAATTGATTTTAAATATTTGGAAGTTAGTTTAACTTGAATTTCAAATATAACTATGGATTTGGCAATTAAATTATTAAATTTAATTTATCGAAGTTGGGTAAAATTTTTGAATCTTTAGTTTTAAGCTGATTAAAAATATTTTTAAGGCTTAGAAAATTCATATCGATAATAGTGAAGATAATGCAAGCCTCAAAATTGAATTTGATAATAATTTATTCACTTTTGAAATTATATTGTTTGAATCGATAATTAAAAATAGTCTTCTGAGGCAAAGTCTTGAAATTCGACGAAACTGGTTCCATTGGATCTGTAATAGTTAGTTATTATCGGATGTCAATTTTCGTAGCATTCAGAGTTGTCATTTGACCGTACGATAGGCAAACACGCTGATAATTATATCGAAATTTAATTTAATAACTGGTTCAGAAGGCTATCTTCTTCATACGATCGAATTTGGACTCAAAACCTTTTCCATTGTGTTCAAAATGGGGGTATAACAATACAAACGCCTAGCACCATGCCTCAATAGGAGTTCACGATTTTAAGCTACGTAAATGGAGACGTTTTGAATTTGAATTTAAATTATATATATTTCCATTCATCCCGTCGGCTGCTTTTCTTTCCCTTCATCCTTTCATCTCGGCCGACCTCCTCTGAAATAAGCCACCCTAGTATCGATTATGTCTCCTTTTCTCGTGTAAATCACGCAACCCCCTTTCTTACTTCCTTAGTTCCAAAAAATCAAAAGATAATGGCAGAACAAAGGTAATCAAATCGTGCCTGTAATCCGTTCCCTCTTTGTTTCAAAATCTATAGCCGTGTTTCCCCCAAATTAAAAAATCAAATTCAAGAAATCATGGCCGAAGCCTCTTTTAACATTCAAAATCGAAATCGAATAAAATAAGAAGATGGCCGAAAACGAATCGCAATTTGTTTTCTCCCCTTCCTCAGTAACGTTCGAACGAAAAAAAAGAGGAGGACGCGAATGAATTCGCGAGTGGAAGCAAGGTCGCGATGCTTCGTTTGAAGAAAATCAACTCGTAGAAATAATGGCCTCTCTATCTTTCATTCGATTCGAATCAAGAAATCGCAGTAGATCTTGAACGCGTGCAAGCTCGTTCGTTTGGGAGTGTCGCGCGCGTAGGGGGCCGAGACGACGAGTGATGTTGGCGTAGAGATTTGTAGATGGCCATGAACTTGTGGCGGCTCGGTTTTGGTGGCATCGAAGTCGTGTTGGAAGTGGCAGTCGAAGGTGAGGGGAGGAGGCTCGCGAATGAGGTTATCTGGCTTTGGGGTGGTGGTGATGGCGACTGCTTGGGGGTTCGCGATCGATTGTGAGGTATTTCTTGATTTTGTTTTTCTATTTAAAACTTAATTTATAAATATATATTAGTAAATTTGAAAAAAAATTATATGTATATCTAGGAAATAATGTCACAGAAAGTAAGGTTTCTAGTTTGTACAGGAAAAATGTTAAAAATCAAATTTTTATAGTAAGGTGAAATACGGTTTGGAAATTTACAGTAGGAAAAAAATTAGTTAATTAGATTTAACAAAACCTGTATAGATTTTGTTATAAGCAGTTTGAAAATGAGAAAAAATAAATAAATATACATACAAATTTTGCAGTGTATTCTAAAATATTATGGTATGGAGATTAACTGTTTTATTAACCTATTAAATTATTTTAGTTACTAAATGGTTTTATTTCCTTCAAGGAAAATTATTAATCAAAGACTAAACCATTAGCTAATAAGATTTGTCAACTGGAAATTTATCGTTCGATTGTTCAAATATTAATAAATCATACAATGTTATACAAGTTCAATGATCGTGAAGAACAAGTCATAAAGGAAATGGACTGCAAAACAATCTAAGGTGAGATCTTCTCACTCAAATTATAATAATTGAAAATTTCAGTTATTGATTGATGGTTGAATTGTGATAGTTAAATTTAATTGTTGATTATGTACTTGGATGATTAATTTATTATCAGTTATATTAGTTTAGACCATATGCGCCGCATAATAGCGGATGGTATTATATTAATCCCATATACCGCGATATTCCACCTTGAAGGGGGATTGGTATTATATATGTATTTGGAGTGATTGATTTCCCGCATTCTATAGCAGAGGAGATCCTACGCGACGCATAATAGCGGATGATATTTTATAAATCCCATATACCGCGATATTCCACCTCGAAGTGGAATGGGTATTTGATTGTTGTCTAACGTCTGTGGATGCAGGGAAAACAGGTTGGAGGGATCCAACTGGATTCCTCAAATATTTGAGTTTATTTCAGTATTGTGTGTTGATTTATTTAAAATCTATGTGTGATTATATTGTTATTAAAATCGTTGAAGGCTAAAAATTTAGCCGAATATATTTTTGGTATCGTAAGATACCAGAAATAAATAAAATTTGATTTTTGAAATTTAGTAGATAAATTATAGTAAATTAATTTTAGAAAATTAAATAAATTCAAAAGAATGAATTTCTTTCAAAAGATAATAAATTTGGTGTTGAAATAAGTTTGAGAATCAATTTGAAATTTGATTTGGTGTTTTGAAATAAATTAGAAAATCAATTTGATATTGATTTGGTAAAAATAATAAATATTTGGGTAATCGATCTAAAATTGACTTGATGTTTAAAAAAAATTAGAGAAAACCAATTCTGAAAATGGATTTGGTGTTGAAAGTGAATATTTGGGAATCGATTTGAAAATCATAAATTAGTGGATATTTAAAATTAAAAAAATCCACAAATGGGAATTTTAGAAAGGAAAGGGAAATTTGTTTTAAAAATAAATATTGTTTTATTTTTAAATAAGTGTGGAAAGGAATTTACTTATTCGGAACGTAAATTTAAAATAAATCAAGAAGGATTTATTAATTGATTTGAATGAACCATTTTGAAATGGAAAATGTATTTTCCCTGGAAAGCGGAGTATGATTTTGATGTAGCCTACAAATATAAACTAAAAAATTTTAAGGATGGTTTTAGAAATGAAACTTTGGATAAATTATTTTCTTAACTGGTTCCAAATCTTTAAATTATGGATTTATTTAATTACTTATAGAAGGGATCATTTTAATGATTAAAATTGATATTTGTTTTAGGAAACGATTATTTAAATAATTATACCTTATCTACTAATTTTATTTTAAAATTAGTTGGGACTTAAAATCTTATATGTGATAATTAGTATAACGTTTTCATAACCAATATTTTAAGTGAGTATTTAAGACGGTTTTATTTCAAATGTTCCAAGAATATTTGGATAAGTGATTTGAATTATTTTAATTGGGCAGATTTCCAGTGGAAATATATTCCCACTAAGGGAAATGATTTGAAATTTGTTTTCAAAGGATTGAAACATGGAAATTGATTTGTAATTTGTTTTCAAAGTGTTGAAGTGTTAAAACTATATCTTGCAAAGATATTTTGAAAATAATAATTGGAAAAAAAAATATTTGAAATCCAGTGATTGTTGTGAATGTTGATTGATAGTTAAATAACCCCGACTATCAATATTGATCTTTTAATGGCATTTGAATTTCGATGCGACCGCGGGTCGGATTCCAAGTGGATATCCGAAAAACACATCGAACCTTTGTGATTGTGATGGATCTTTTATTTAAAAGATCAAAGTGAAAATTGTTGTGATTTATTGAAATATGAATATAACACTTATTTTTTTTAAAATAAGAGCTCGTCATTCGGATTAGCTGGGAGAGGACTTTGATATCCGAAAACCATTCCGAGTATTGATTCGACGAAATTAATATCATTTGAAGACGGTGATGAAGACTGGGTGTCTTCAAAAATGATAGGGTAACCTATCGATTGTCTCTGCACTAAGTTGCTCCGGTATAGAGATCTCCACATGTGATGGGGAGTCCGATCGGGATTGTGGATACTCGGATTTGCAAGGGCTTCTTCCTTTATTTGACGAGGTGCCTTCGGTTCTGTTCGAACGCGGAACAGACTTGTATGGTTGTATGTCTGACATTACACTTTGTGATATAAAGCAGATTCCTTTCAAATACATATCTATTGGTGGCGGAGAATTTATTCTCTTAGCTTAACACCCTTCTCTAAGACGTACGAGCTCAGAGGTTATGTAGTTAAAGGTTATCGGCGGTATACTCCCAATTTGGTAGTGTGGCATGCTAAGTGCTGCTGTGTGTTGATGATCATTCGTTGATCATTTGTGATCAAAGCATGGCTTTCGTGTAAAGAGTAGCGTTGTGGATTAGACCTCATCGGACCTCACACCCCGAAAATGGTCGAAACAGGAAAGATACGGTAAGGTTATGACGGTCGCGCCCTTTAGATTATGTCATTTCCTTCTGGAAAAGGGTGGTATCATGGTATGGAGCTAAGATACTTAACCTATGTGGTTGCTGCAATCTCATTTACTATGTGTTTGTTGCTTTGTGGTTGAGGATCCTCGGATAAAGGTCCCTAAGGACCGGGGGATGGCATACTCGTGTAGTAGTTACCTAGTTACAGAGGTAACCCGGCCTTGTGTTGGCAGAGTGCTGGTTAAATTCTCGGGGTGTACCTCCAGAGGCGTACCCATATGGTAGTAGGAAGTTCCTTAGCCTGACCATTTGTTGAAAACCCAAAGAAACAATACACGCCCTGTATGGTTTTAGTTGTATAACCTGCCATGGAATGTGGCGATAATCTGCTATTGAACATGGTAGCTATAGTAGGCATAAGTGCGAAATGCCTATGCTGGCTAAGATTAATATCATACTTTCGAAATGTTTTCCACACTATGAACTAATAATAATAATAATATCAAAGGATTTTGTGTGTCAAGCATGTTTGACTATCATAAGGAGAAATCTCCTCCAATTCTGCGTTTGCATTATGTGTGTGGCGGGAGGCCTTATGGTAGTTTCATTTTCGAAAAAAAAGCATAGTGGATTTCTTTTCCTTTCTTTGTGAAAGATAACTGTTTTAAGATCTCACACCAGTCCCACAACTGACCTGGAGTTTATTGTTCCCTTTCTAAACTCTAGGCGCCCAAATTTTCCACACGGGCAGCGTTGAGTCAGGTTATCATTATTCTGGAGCGAAGTCGGAAAATATACTATGGAGATTGGAGTTCAAGCTGAATCGCAAGGCGTATTACTTATACTATGTAGTGTCCGTTGCGTATCGTTTTTTTGCAAAGTTCAGTTTTATGTAGTCAAGTTATAAAGACTATCAGTGTTGTGTTGTTGTTGTAAACTTTGATAATGTGATGTATGTAAAACTGATATAATTCTTTGGTTTAAAGAATATTCATTTATCTATTATATGTTTCCGCTGTGAAATGTGAGATTCAGTTATTGTTTTCTTTTCTTCTTCTTCTACCTCCTTCTTTTATAAAACCGAAGACTCGTACATTTGTTCCACTTTGGGCTGAATTGTTGTGGGATTTTACCAGCTCAAAAGGGGTACGGATTTGCGGGACTTTACAAATGGTATCAGAACATCGTCAGGAGGACGATGAGCATTCTAAGTGAATGTGTGCTAAAAAGGTAACGCATAGCCTCGAGCCTCATCAACCGAGAATGGCTAAAACATGGGAGATGTTGCAAGGCTAAGTGGCTAGCAACTAATTAGGGTAAGGTCATCCCTGTCTAGAAGTCCCTTTTATTCGGTTGTGCGAGTGGTTGTTGATCCCAACCGTGGGGTGATCTTATTCGGACTATCCAGTAAGAGGTAGCTTCGGTCTTGTATAGTAGGGGATTAGGGTGGATTCTCGGTACGGTGATCTGGACTATATACTATGACGGGCGGTACCCTAGAAGTCCTGCCATTATATGGAATCTAATCTCCAATAAGCCCCTGTACGGTTTTGATTGTGCCCAACTATTGCTGAAACGTTGGATGCAAGAATTTCAGCTAGATTCTGTTTCACTTTCTATAGACACTATTATAATATCAAACGGATTTGATAAAAATGTTTTGGTTATCGTAAGGTAAAATCCCGGCATGTTTATTTGTAGCGTGGTCTTACGAGATACCTTTGATTTGAAAGGATTTTGAAACTTTAATAATCCAACTAAGTATGTTTTCTCACCCTGATTTTCCAGATTGACTCGGGTGTTATTTAACTATAATTCTCGGGTCAGACCGTGTATTATAGAATATAGGAAAGGATGCTATGGAGCTTAGGAGATGAGCTGGATGGCGAGACGTATCACACGTTTTTGATGTATATTCCATTGTGTCTGATTTACTGCATAGTCAGTTTTGTGAGGACGGGTTAATATAACTGTCCAGCTGTGTGCTGTAGATTTGAATGTACTTTGATGATGTAATGTATAAACAGATATAGTTCTTTTTGTTTAATGGTTAGTCATTTATCTATTATATATTATCCGCTGCGATTACGAGATAATGAGATTGTTTCTGTTTCCTTCTTCTACCTCTTTCTTTTTAACCCTAATGGTTCGGTTTTTCGAATTATTCGGCATTTGATAAATTGGACGTATTGCTGTCGACTTTCGGACATCGAAAAATCGGGTCATTACACTATTGTTTGTGGAAGAGAATGCATGACTTAACTAGAAAATAGCAGTTTAATTTAACATTTCAGACCCTGTGCAAAGAATTCTGGTATGTTTTCGGACAAAACATACAATGATGTTTTATACGGTGAAAGAAAAGTTACAAATTCGTTCTTTCACATGTTTGTTTTACAAATCTTAAAATAACTTGAGAACTAGCTACTCAATGTTTCAGTCTTTTAATTCTAATCAAGTATGTATAATTAAAGAACTTTTAATTCCTAGGCGGATAGATATATTTGATGTAAAAAGTAGTAACTTGCCACAACAAGTTATGGATTTGAAGTTGCTTTTGATGCCATAACTACATTTTGATTTGTATGGTTGTATGTATCATAACTATTGGTCACTAGCTGCTATTTGTTCTACATTGTGAAATATTATGGACTCATTATCTGTTTTGGTGTAAGAATATTACGTATGTTTATTATGTAATGTTACATGTTGATTATCAGATGTGTGATTAGTACAATATGTTGATTATAAAATATGATTAATATAATACATGTTCATCGTGAAATGTGTATGTTTATATAAACTGTGTTATATATAAATTGTGGCTGTGTATAGAACTGGAATCTGCTATATGTTGATTAGCAACTTGACAAAATATGACAGCGTTTTAAAATGGCTTTTAAAAGATTCAAAGCGTTTTAAAAACGCTGTAGAAATATTCACAGCTTTTAGAAAATATTATTGAAAGATTAAGCTTTTACACGAGCACAATAAGCTATTATAAAGTAGCATCGAAGCATTGCAAAAAACGCTATAAATAAATAGCATAATAACAATAGAAATGCTGTAAAAATAGGCCATAACATTGAAAAGAATGATGTAAAAAGTTATTATAGCATAGTGTAACTGCTGTTAAATATAATTCTTAGGAAAACGAACGCTAAGAAAAGTAATTTTTCTCATCAACACAAACGCTATAAAATTTATTAATGACATCAATTAAATGCTATATACACGTGCATTCTAAAGCGTTTTATGTAATGCTATGGTATATTTTTGATCTATAATGGCATGTTCATATATAGCGTAGTTAAAACACTGTTAAGGATTTTATAGCATTTTTAAAATGCTGATATAGGTCCATTTTTCTATAGTGACGATGATTTATTCTACTAAACATATGTCATTGGGTTCCGTATTTAATTGGGTTTACTTAAGGATAGTCGACAAAGAAATTTGTTGGATTAAATTCTTCCTTTAAAATAAAGTTACTTAAGAACATTTTTCTTAAGACTTAAAATGGTTAAAACTTTCAAACATTATTTATTTAATAATTAAATAATATTTAAACTCTTTCTTAAATCATAACTGAACCTTTTATTAAAAACTAAACAATAATTAACTGTTAAATTAATAATTTAATAATAATTATCTTTTAAATAAATAATTAAAACCTTTAAATAAATAATTAAACCATAATTAATCATTTATTAATTATTAAATAATAATTTAAACCTTCATTAATAATTAATTATTGGTTAATCTAAATTAATTAATTAAATAATATTTAGTTAAAACATAAATAATAAATTAAACCTTTATTTAAAATAACTAAATCATGATTAAGTTAATTAAATCTTTATCCTAAATTTAAATTAATTAGTGGTTAATTAATAATTCAAATTTTTATTTAATTAATAATAATTAAAAATAAATCATACACATAACTCATAATTAACTAAAAATTTATCTTGCTTAATCAATAATTAATTAAAATTAATTTTTCTTTTCAAAGATAATTAGTTAGTACTAATCTATACTTAATTAAAGTTAATAAACCTTGTTTAACACTAAATTAATTATTAATTATCAAAACTAATTAGTTTAAAAATAATTGTTATAAACTTAATTAACTTTCTAAAATATTTTATTAATTTTATAAAACATTTCTCAAACAATTTAAAGTACAAAAAACTAAATTTTGAGAAATCGAACTTTTACCACATCCATAACGACTATCGTTATGGATGCCATAACTTGGAAACTTGTTTTGCGTATAGAATACCATTTGAAACTCTTAACCTTTAACCTTTTAACTTCTTTTAAAAATTTATATAAGTGTTTGAAAATCCTAAAAGTAAAGTTAGATACTTTATAAAACTTTTGTTAGAAAATAAAGTAAGTAAAACAATTTAAACTCAAATATCACTTAACAAATCCATCGTTAACTTTTCTAAGCATCACAAAACATATCATATGCTTCAACATTTATCACATACCAAATATTCTAAATAAAATAAATTTACAACTTTGAAACCATACTACATTAACTTCCATTCCAAGTTTATACTGCCATATCCATGCACATATATACCCATGCATAAGCATCATAACAACATTATTTTAAACCAATCATAACAAAATAATTATCAACCACATATCATGCACTAATTTTTCAACAATTAAAAATTTTAAACTTTAAATTGAAAACCAAAATGATTACTCATCAAAAGTTTGCAAAATCCTTACTACAATTGAAACCAAACATACATCCTTGCTCCCTCGTGCTAAAATTCTGATTTTTGAAGCTCTAAACGCATAGATGGCTCGGCCTAATGCATGTATGGTTCGACCATGATAAGAACAAGGATGTATGGGCTTGACTTGGAGAGGCAGAGGGACCTCGGATAAGGTTATATTCACAAAACCGGACCCAAATATCTGTCATCTTCTCATGGATTTTTGGCCATATTACTCTTGAAATTTGGAGAAGTTTTTGAAATAAAGATTCTTAGAATTATCTTCTCTACATTTTTAAGAAAGAATCACTCAATTTGGATCTATTTTGAGGAAGATATAGTCAAAAAAAGAAGAGATATTTTCAAACTTGAAAATCTGGATCCGAAAATGAGTCCGAAATAAATAAGATTTGGACGTGGCTATGCTCAAATTTGAAGTAGTACACATGAAAGTTGCAGTTGCGGTAATTTTATAAGGTTTGAAAAAAATAAAATCTCTATTTGAATAAGATATAAGAATGATACGGTAGAAGGAAGGGAAAGCAAAATTGAAGAAATGAAAATGGTATTTATAAGCGAAAAACAAAGTGAATTACCTTAATGCCCTTGGTCCTTTACCCTCCACCTCCTCTCTCCACATCACCGTGCTCTTCTTCCTCATGTACTCACGCCACCTTCTTGTCCCCCCTACATTTTCCAAGCTCCAACATGATAAAAATGCACATGTATTTTGCATTAACTTATGTTTCCTAAGGCATCTTCTCTTTTTAACATTTTTAAATATTAATTCTTATTTTCATAAAATGTTACATTACTTAAATATATACATTAAACTATACATATACCAATATCTATCCTAACTCAAATATAAATGTATGTGATATTATACAATAGAGTTCACAATGTTTCTGTAACGCCCCACCTCTATACCCACGCTAGCCAAGAACACTCCGGAGTAGTGCTGTCAACTAGCACGGAGAATAAGGCTTTTGAGGAGCGACCATCCATGTAATTGCTTATCACACGGTGGCTATAAATAATCTTCGGAAACAAACATAGAAATAATCATATCACAAATCAGTCACAGATATCCATATCACAAAGGCGGAAGAAGATATGAATATATAACTAACACATGAAAGTGTACATCAGAGTAGTGGTCAATAAGATCCACGATAATACAAAAGAATAGCAACACGTGCTATACAAAAGAATACAACTATGAGTCTATATCTCAAGTGTATACAACAAAAACTGCTAATCTAAACAGTTAGCCAAAAGTCAGAGTGATGAATCCCTGGGAAGAAGTCAAGCAGAAGCACCTGTAACATCTCGGTCTGACCCGAGTATTATTTAAGAAAATAATAAACGGATCAGTCTAGCTATAAATATCAGATGACATGATATAACATAAAAGATATGGCATAAACATAAACATCCATAACGACATACCACTATAAGTATGTAAATAATGATCAACAGAAGATCAATCAATAAGAGATAATCAACATCACAAGAATCTTCTCAAAGATTCGAAGAGGGCATCATACCCTAAACTTGTACTCATGACAAGTCAATGTCATAAATTCCAGAAATCAACACGAGAAATCCAGAAATCATAAAAAGGGAAAGAGGCATATCACATGACGGTCCGAAGACCAAGGGGAGCTACCCCGCATGTGTGAATGGAATCACACAGATTGAGGTCAAGACTAACCAAAAAGCAGAAAGGTATCTGTGAATGGAATCACACAAGTGGTGTCTAGTCTAACCTTGCAATGAAAGAGACATCGCGCAATTGCTAGTCTAATTCATAAAGCGATCATCAAGATCAACGAGAAGTGTCAATTACACTAAGCTAGTAAATATAGAAGTTTGGCTTCATGTCCCATAACCACTTGCTTAGCTTAAATATTTACGAACAAACTGTAAATCTTCACTAATAAAATTGTCACAAGAGGTTCAATCGAACAAGTCCAAGAATTAACCGACGAAGTAAACGCAAGCGTTTCATACCACTTGTTTTACTAAGTCGTTTAATTAGATTTCTCATCCGAGTGAGGTAAAGGCTTGTATATACTAATAGATTGGAAAACGGTTTAAGAAAAGAGCTTTGTTATTAAAAATAGAGTTGAAATTGTTTGTTAAAAGAGTTTTGATATTTACTACTAGTATTGAAACCTTTATATTATAAAGTGACAAAACACATAAGCAAGTGTAGAAACAATCAGTTACAAAGATCGCATACGGAGATGCGAATAAAATCCAAGGAAATCAGCTCAATGTTTTTCAGATAAGATCCCCTACGGAGGGGGGGTCCAGGGGGGGTGGCAACCCCCCAAGGTGGGGGTGCGGGGGCAATGCCACCGCCTACGGGGTTCGACCTGCCCGGTCAGGTCGCGGGGGTCCAGGGGGCAGCGCCCCCGGCGGGGTGCGGAGCAGCGCCCCGACAAAAACGGTACGACCTATTGAAGACACAATGAGGTCTAACGACCTAAAGGGATAGGGTCGAGCGACCTAAAGGTGTTCGCGACCTAACGATGACTCACGACTTAACGAAGAGGGGGTGAGCGACCTATGGTCATAAACGAGACCGAGCGACCTAAGGGAATAAGGGCCGAGCGACCTAGCATTCGAACGACCTAAAAGAGGCGTGTCCTAAAGGAGAAGCGACCTAAAAGAGGCACGACCTAAAGGAGACGCGACCTAAAGGAGACGCGACCTAAAAGAACATAAGGTCAAACGACCTAACTGTATTGGGTCACGCGACCTAAAGAGAGGCGGCCTAGCGACCTAGAGTGCACACGTCCAAAAGTGGGAACGACCTATCGAGGTAAGGTCCAACGACCTACGACCTAAACAAATAGGCCAAGCGACCTATAGGGTTAACGGTCTAACGACCTAACAGTTATGGGGTCACGCGACCTAACTAAGTACGCGACCTAGTGGGTAAGGGAGTCGAGCGACCTAACTGCATCCAGTGACGAGCGACCTAATGGAGTCAAGTAGCGAGCGACTTAACTAGTTAACGACTCAAGGGGGTCAACGACCTAAAGGTCCAACGACCTAAAGGTCCAACGACCTAAACCCAAACACACGAAAAGTGGCCAGAACGACCTAGGGGATAACTCACATGCGACCTACGACCTAAGGCCCATGCGACCTACGACCTAACTCCGATACGAGCTAATAAGGCCAGAACGACCTAGGAGTTAACTCACATTCGACCTACGACCTAAGGCCCATGCGACCTACGACCTAATGAGATAACTCCGAGCGACCTAAAGGTATAGGCCATTTTAAGGTCGGAAACGACCTAACTCCAGTGCGACTTTTCACACAGAACGACCTAGCAAAGGCAGAACGACCTAGGGGCAGTTTTTCACCAAAAACACTAAAAAGTGGAGTTTTTCGCCAATCCAATCCAAACCAAATGCAAATGTGCGTGCAAACATGATAGGGAATCATTCCCAAAAGTCCAATATGGTTATAGGCTAGAATTGTGAGATAAAAATCTCACCTTTGCACTAAAGTTTATGAAGATGAAGCTTAAAAGCAAGGAGAAGCAATCCAAAGCTTGAATCCAATATCTTCTACTTGAATTTGGAGTTGAATGTTGGATTTGCAATTGAATTTGTGCTTGGAGTTTTAATTTCCCATTCCCTCCACCATTAATGCCAAAGCTTGATTAGTTAGGAAATTCATGAAGAGTGAGGAGAAGAGGGTTGGAACTTGGGCTTAATAGGCTAAACTAACCCAAAGTCCAAAGCGGGAAAAGTTAGTGAAATTTCACTAACTCCAAACCTATCGATGTTTATACTTAAAAAGTTGTAAACGACATTTCGAACTCAATGGAAGTGGTCTCGAGTCCTAATTTGACCGTTTGCAAAAAGTAGCTTTTCGGACCAAAATCCGATTAACGAGTTAATATTTAAATAAAATATTTAAATACAAACTCGATAAATATGTGGGTTGTTACAGACCGACAATTTTTAGCCGACGATAAGTCAAAAATTCAGAAAACGAATTCCGTTTACATTTTTTATTTTTCTTCGAACTACATATTTTTGTAAACAAATTTGAAAATCTATTTCACCATCATTATTACACTATTAAAAAAGTTTTATTTTAATTATAAAATCTATTTTTTGAATATTTAGAATTAATTAAATATTTGCAAATCAAAACAGCAAAATTCTGGATCGTTACAATTATAAAGACAGCTCATATTTGAAAAAGAGAAGTTTCATCCTTTGGGAATTAATTTACTTATGTCGTATATATAAAAATTAGGTTGAACGGCTTCTCATATCAGGATAATAAGTTTTAAGTACAGTAATTCTGAATAATTAGCTTTAAGGATAATTTATAGAGAAAAGATAAATTCATTTATCTTTTTAATTTATATAGGAAAATGATAAATTCATTTATCATTATTTTTGTATAACTAAAAATGATAAATTCATTTATCATTTTCTTGAAATTTTTTCTTTAAACAAATTTTTCATAATTGCAGTCCTTAAAACTTATTACTCAAGCCCTTTAAGTGAAAATTATTTATTTCATGCATAAGAAGTCCAATAATATGATTGTATAAATATATTTATATCACAAGATGGCGTTGTACAAACTATAATGTACGGTTATAATTTTCAAAGGTTTCATTATGGCTGCAAGTTTGTAGGAATTTAATTATCTTTCCTTTAACTAATTTAAGATTAACTGGCTTCAGTCTTCATTAGTTGTTGTAATATCCCGGAATTTCCAAGAGTTTAAAATGCTGATAATCTCTTAATTTAATTATTTGAAATTGATAAAATTGTTATTTTCAAGGATAATTAATCAAGTAATATTTTAATTATGGTTATAAATTGGTATATTGTTTTCAAAATTTAGAAGTATGTTTAAAATGCATTTATATCTGTGTATTTAAATCTGTGTATTTTAAATGGATTTTTAAATAGAATGTATTATTTGTAAATAATAATAAGCTTATTTAAAAATAGATGTTTAAATTTATTTTAGATTTGATTTTTAAATTTGACTTTGAAAATGAATATAAATTAGAATTTAAAGGGATATTCATGCATCTTAAAATAAATGATAATATAGTTTGGTTTCTAAAAATATACAGATAATGTTTTCAATTAGAAATAAAATTTTGTTTTATTTTTTCTTTTTATAAAAATTATCAATAGAAATTTGATTTGTGTTCATTTAATAAGAATGAATACAAGGCTTTTTGAAACAACATTTTAAATGAGTATTGCAATATTGTATATAATTTTATTTAGATCATATTTGGTTTCATTTCTTTTTTAAAGATTGTATTTTATATAAATTTAGCAAACATGTGTAAATTTATAAGTGTATTTGTTTATTAGATATTTAAATAGAAAAGCATTTTTTTCAAATTAAGAAAACATATTTGTTTATTAGGAAATAATTTAAAATACTTTTAAATTTCTTTTAGAATAAAATTTAATAAAAAGTGACAAGTGTTTAATTTTAAAACACTTTGATAACAAGTGTTACAACCTTTATGTAATAAGGGACAAGTGTCCATTTTTGTTTCTAATTTTCTTTTTAATTTATTAAATCTGAAAATTTTCCTATATAAACACTCTTTCTCATATTTTTCTTTTTTCTTTAAAATCTTTGCTCATGCTTAAAAGAAAACTAAAATCATAATGCAACCTTCTGTCAACATCCAAAACCAGAAAACCTTCAAAATAAAATCTGTAACCTCCTCAAACAAAATCTGCATCATTTTCTTGTGAATACAAATCTGAAGCAAAATGAATAAAGCATTTTCAAATTTTTACTCATCCAAAAATCTGTAACCTTCCTCAAACCATTTTTCAAAACTCTGAAATTCTTTTTCCAAACCAGAGGCTTCAAACCAGAAATCTTCAATTAAAATCTGCATCAGTTCTTCAATTCAAATCATGTTCTAAAACCTGAAATCCCCTCAAACCCTTTTTGTGATCAATGCCTGCAGTTTATTCTAAAAAAAAATCAAAAATCATTGCTCAAAACAAAATCTGCATTAATTCCTCAAACTCAAGTATCTGCCTCAAACTTCAAATGCATGCAAGCTATCAATTTAAATCTGCAATTACCCATGTCTACATCAATATTCTTATGCATGAAAACCTGAAGCAATGTATCAAGAAAAGGGGTTCATCTTCATATTCAAGCATTTCTGCAAGTTCAAGCTCATAATCTTTTGAAGTTTCCAGTTTTATCATCTCTGCATTTTGATTAAAAGGTGAGTAAACATTTTTACTAAAACTTAATTAGTTAATTAGCTGTTGCTATGAGTTTGTGATGATGTTTATATACATATAAGTTTGCCTCTGTGTAGATATAAATGTTAATATGTTTTTATGCTTTGAAACTGTGCATGCTTGTTTGCATTGATCCTCTCTGTTTTTACTCACTGCAGAATTAAGTTAAAATCTAAACTTCAAGCTATTTCTGTTTAGACAACTATTAAAACATAGATTCAAAACAAAATAAGTTGCTTAAGTATAAACTAAGAACTAAAAATAAAACTAAGTTCTGGAATTTGAAGTTATCTAAAAAAAAAGCAGTAAACAAATTTATCCTCAATGTTTGAAACCAAGTATTTAATTTGGTTAAAATGATTATATAAATTTAAGTGCCATGGGAAATTATGAATTTTGAAAAGAAATTCACAATTTTTAAAACTGTATTGAGCATGTATTTGGGTATTTACTGCAAATTGAGTTTCGGTCTTTAACTGATGATCCTTGCATCTGGAATGCTTGAGATTCTTCATGGAGTTAGTGTTTGCATCAGAGAGTATAGCAAAAACCGTTGAAGAATTTATAAATCATTGTGGAGTTTGATTTTTGCCAGAGATTGATTTAAACCTAGTTTTGGAAGCTTACTGTAAATTGGCTGTTGTAGCTACATCTTTGCATCGAGTTGGGTGAAAATCTGTGTGAATGAAGCATGGTGGGTCAGCGAGCTATGGCCGAAGTTCTGGCAGCTATAGTTGATCGGAGGCGATTGATTTGGGAATTTGTTGATGTTGGTTTTTGGGTTCAGACCAACCTGGGAACTCGATTTCGAATCGAGGTAGGAGATGATGATTGGATGGTCGTGAACGCTTGTAGGATGAAGGAGTGGAGTGTCGGAGGTGTTGACGTTGGTCGGAGTGGAGTTGGCACCGGTGCAGGTTGCACGGGGGTTGGTTGTTGTCAGTGTAATGGGTTTTGTTTTGGGTTTGTTGGGGTTGCTTTGTTTCTCGAAGCAGGTCACGGGATTTAGGGTAGATGGCCCGGGAGAGAACTCGAGGGGTTCTGGGTTGTGTGCAGGGATTTAAAACTATTATGTTAACAGTTTTGGTTTTTGATTTTAACAGTTTTTGAAAAATTAAAGACAGGTTGTTTTAAAAAAAAATGTACTTTGTACATTGAATTCCAGTAAACATGGGTTGAACCCAAACTAAAAGGTTCAACAAAATTTTCAAATTTAAATAAATAAGTTTTAAACTTTAAAAAAATTTAAGTTAAATTAAAATTCTTGTTTTTGAAATTGAATTGGTTTCATAAATGAACTTGTATGATGTTTAAATGTCTTAAGTTAAAAATCTTAATATTATTTCAAATCATATTTTGAAATATAAAAGAGAATTTTAAGTAAATGTTATATTTAAATTAATTAGTGGAAATGATTTATTAATTAACAATTAAAGTTTAAGATAATTTATGAACTTGAAATTAGGATTGTTAATTAATAATTAAGGTAATTAATGATTTCTTTATAATTTAATTTAATTAATGAATTAGGTTAGTTAAAGAATTCAAGATTTATTTTAGATAATATTTTATATTAAATAATAATTAAGTATTAATAATTTGTAATTAGATAGTTAATTAAGAAACCTTAAGTTAATTAATTTATTTAATTATTATTTTAATGGGGGTTAATTAAGTATTTAATTAAGTATAATTATTTATTTAATTAACTATTAATTAAAATGATGATTTAATTAATGACAAATGATTAATTAAATTGTAATTACTTATTAACTAAGTAATTAAGAGTTAATTAAAATAGTAATTAATTAATACTTAATAAAGGTTTTATTAAGTTTTAAATGGGTTTTCTTAATTAATAATTAAAGGATAATGCTAGTTAATTAAGAATTAATTAACTATTTTTATTTAAGGTTAATTAATTATAATTAAGGATTAATTAATCGATAATTATGGATTAATTAATTTATAATTAAGATTGTTAATTAATAATTAAGTTTATTAATTAATGATTAAGAGTTGATTAATTAGTTAATTAAGTTTAATTAATTAATTATAAAAGCAATTAGTAATTAATTACTTTGTGTTAAAGGATTGATTAATAATTAAGGATTATTAATTAATAGTTGATGATAATTAATCTGTTAATTGAAGATTAATTTGGGTAATGAGTAATTAAGGAATGAATTACTCGATTATGTTTTATGATATAAGTTTGATCAAGTAAGTTAATTAATTTGTAAATTAATTAAATATAGTCACTTAATAAAAGATTAAGTATGATTACTTAATAAAGTTTTGATATGGCTAATTACTTAAGATGAGTAATTAATACATTACAAAGGTAATTAAGATAAGCAAAATTACTGATTTGGAAGAAATTTAAATGAATAATTACTTGTTAAAGTAATTAAGAGTTTATTACTTGGTGTAATAAATCAATGAATTTAGGAAGTAATTAAGACTAATTAATTGCTGTATTTAAGTTGATTAATTAAAAGAAATTAATCTAAGCATGATTAATTAATTAAGGTTCATTAATTGATATGATTAATGAGAATAATTAAGGATTAATTACTTGATATAGAGTTAATTAATCAAGGTTGATTAATTAGGATGATGATTAATTAATTTGTTCAATTGAAGAATAAGTAAGCAATATATTTGGATGAAGTAATTTAATTAATTTTAAATCAATTAAGAAATGAAGTAATTAATTTAATTCACTTTAAATTAATTAGAGATTAGAGATAGTTAATTTAATTCATTATAAATTAATAATTTTGTGGTATGAGTAAGACCATTGCGTATGTATGAACGGATGACACTGATTGTCTTGAATGCTTTGTTATCTCAGTAATGAGATAAGTATGGTTATGTGATATGAATGCCTGGTTGTATTCTGATGATTACATAGGTTATCAATTGGGATGTTGATATATGGATTATCTATTATGACATGGATAATGTGGATTACCTGTTATTTAATAATGTTGATTATCAATTGTGATTTGTGAGTTATCTATCTGTGCGTATATAGATACTGTATTGAATTGTTTTAAAACGTTTAAAACAACTTGGACTTAAAAGATACGCTTTGGATTTCGATGAGACCGGGATCGGGTTTCCATATTTGGATATCCGAAAACCACATCGATTCCAATTAACGTTAGGTCGTGAATCAGAGTGGAGCTTTGTGAAGACTCGAGGTGTAAGGACTATACGTCAGTATAACTCTGTGGATGATTCTGTAATGAGTTTGAACGACTAGTTCTTATAGGTTCGAGATGGTGGTTTAGAGTGCAAGGGTTATCGTCGTTAACTCTGAGGGTGATTCCAAAATGAGTGTAACGATATAATGCCTTCGGTTTCGTTCGAACCCGGAACGAACTTTTATGAACTGAATGCTTTCAGAACATCGTCAGGTGGACGATGAGCATTCTAAGTGATGTGTTCACTAAAGGCAATCGTAACCTCAAGCCTCATCAACCGGGAATGGCTAAAACAGTGGAGGTGCAGCAAGGCTTCGTGGGTCGCACCCACTGGAGAATAAGATTTACCCCTGTCTAGAGGTCCCTTTTGTTTCGGCTGTGTGGGCGATTAATAGCTAGAATCGCCAGGGTTGTCTTATTTGGAACTGTTCAGTAAGGAATGGGTCCGGCTTTGTGTTGCAGGGGAGCGGGCGTACTCCTCGGTATGGTGATCTAGGCCACGTACTGTGACGGGCGGTACCCCAGTAGCCCTGCCATTGTATGGAATCCAAAATCCAATATGTGCCAACGGTTTTGATTGTATTACCCACTTTTGTGGCTAGTAGCTGGGATTTAATCATGTAACAATTTCGGCTATTTCTTATTTATTTGAAAACCATAGACCCTATTATAATATCACTGAATTTCCTATCAAATGTTTTGGTTAGCGTAAGGTAAAAACTTTTCCATGTTTATGTGTAGGAAGTCTTACGTGATACCTTTTCTTTCAAAAGGTTTTTAAAGTTAAGCAACTTTAACCCGTTTACTCACACCAGACCCATGTCTGACTCGGAGTTTATTCTGTTTTTCTTAAACTCTTGGGTACTCAAATTTTTTAAGAGAAGCTAAGGGATTCAGGTTGGCTTTGATGAATTGTGGAGGAGCAAGGGAGCAGGAGGCTTCTACATTTAGCTATACAGTTTTCCGCTGTGTGTTCTCTGAGTTGTTGTCTTTGAGTTGTTTTGAGTTGTATAACCAGACAGGTGTTTATAACTGTCTAGTATGTGTTGTTTAGCTGTGAATCTCTGATGTATATGATACTATGTAATGTATTATGTGAGTAGTATAATTTATTCGTTCCGCTGTTTTAGATTCTGATGTTGTTCCTTTCTTCTTCTCTATCTTTTCTCTTTTCTATCCCTTTCTTTCTTAAAGATGATGCGATTTTCTGTGGTAAGAAAGTCGGGTCGTCTCATTTGGTATCAAAGCATTAGGTTGAGTGAATACCTAGGCTCTGTAGTGTTGTCTTTTCTTGAGAGAGCGTACTTGTAATTTTAAATATATAACTATATATATATTACTACCTATCTGTTGGGTTACCTGTTCGGGTTTTCCAATATAAGTGATAAAGGTAGATGAGGTAGTGGTGTGTGTAACACGACTACAAATGGTTGGAGTTTGAATGTTTGAGGTTGGAAGTGTATTTGTAGAGACTGTAGAACTAATACCGTCTCGAGTAATCTTTGTAGTTTGGAGTAAGGATTTCATTGATCTCTGAAGGAAACCTGTTAAGGTTCGGAGTTTATCTTTGAAGTGTAAGTTTGATTGCGCTAGTGTGAGCGGATTTTTTAGAATTTGGATCTGTCGGTTGGGCAGAAGTAAGTGGTGTTATTTTGATACCTCAGGAAGTAGTAGCTGCGTCATGAAATTGCAGTGACAATGGATGTCTTCGAAGATGTTTTCTTTCGGAGCAAGTTTAAGGAAGTGTGTCTGCTTCGGAGTTGTGGCTGAGTTCAGCAGGATGTATATGTTTAGTTGGAGGTCCAGGTTTCTCGAAGAACTTTGGATAAGAGGTCTTTAGCATCTGTGTTAGCGATGCAGCTCGGGAGTGTTCTAAGTTTCTTCGGGAAGATCTTTTTGGCTTGGCATTTCCTAGAGGTGGAATTCAAAAGCAGTAGTGGGGATCTGTTTCTTCGATGGTTTAGTTGGTCAAGGATAAACTGTTCTGATTAGTGGAGAGAGAACGGTATCTTGAATATTGGATTGGTTGATCGCTAAAGTGACTTGCGATAGTTTGATGATTATCTTAGATAATCTTTTGCTTGGATTTGTGGCATTTCTAGAGGATATAGAAGTTATGGAGTTGTTGAAGATTTTCTGGATATATTTTCAGGAAAGTTAGAGATTTACCCGCATTGGAGTTTGAGTTTTGAATCAACTTGATGTTAGGTATGATACCGGTGATTCAGCTGGGTAGAAGGTTGTCTCCTAGGTTGATTGTTTGGTGTAGCAGCTCTGTATTTCTTTGAATTTCTGTTGAACCTTATTTCCAAGATGAGATGTTTGGTCGGTGCCTATGTTCATTCGATGGGATTTTCATCTGCTCCAGATCAGAGTTGTGCAGCAGAAGAAAGGTGGCTGTTGTTCTTGAGTAGGAGCAACTGGGAATTGTACTATCTGGATCAGAGAGTTTCTACTGAATTTATTTTTCAGAATTTGAGGCAAGTTGGCGAGTGATTCAGTTCTGTCTTTTCCAAATAAGAGAAGTTGTTTTCTTCTGTTGATAATAAAGTTTGGTTTTGATTTTGGATTAATCTTGTGAGGATCAGTTTGTGAGTTGATCCAGTTTGTATGTAGGAGTATCAGCGAAGGTTGAGCTGATCGGAAAGGATCTGTAGGCAGCCCGGATCGTCCGGGAAGTTTTGAGGTTAAGTAACGGAAGAATTTGGAATTCGAAGTTGGAGGCTTCGAAGTTGTTGAGGTTTTCTCTGGTAAAGGAAGTAATAAGTTTTGGTGAGCTCCGAGGAATTGGATTCTTTTGAGTTTTTGTAGAGATCAGTGCTTTGGTTTGAAGAGTTGAATTGCCAGTTTGGGAGACTGAAATTCAAAATATTTCATGTGTCTCTGAGGGATTACGTGTTTTGGTTCATCACTGGTTTTGAGACCAGTAGTCCTGTGAAGGTTTTTATTGTTGATCAGTCTTGTCTGTGGTCTGGTATCTTGTGTAGACTATAGATCTAGCTGAGTGGAGACTCAGTAGCTTAGCAGTATAGCTAATTTTGGTTTAGTAAGGCGAGTTCCCTGTGTCTATACTAGGGAAACTCGAGATAATTTTAGGAAGTTTATCTGGATCTGTGTTCGGATAGCTAGTGTTATTTATTTGTTTGAATTGCTTGTTTGGATGAAATTATTTGTTTGATTGATAGTGTATGGCTGTTATGAATGTTTGAATTGGTTGAAATAAAATAAAACTGTGGACTATCTTTGTTTTAAATTTCGAGGACGAAATTCTTTTAAGGGGGAGGATTGTAATATACCGGAATTTCCTGAAGTTTAAAATGCTGATAATCTCTTAATTAAATTATTTGAAATTGATAAAATTGTTATTTTCAAGGATAATTAACCAAGTATTATTTTAATTATGGTTATAAATTGGTATATTGTTTTCAATATTTATAAGTATGTTTAAAATGCATTTATATATGTGAATTTAAATCTGTGTATTTTAAATGGATTTTAAAATAGAATATATTATTTGTAAATAATATAAGCTTATTTAAAAATAGATGTTTATATTTATTTTAGATTTGATTTTTAAATTTGACTTCGAAAATGAATATAAATTAGAATTTAAAGGGATATTCATGCATCTTAAAATAAATGATAATATAGTTTGGTTTCTAAAAATATATAGATAATGTTTTAATTAGAAATAAGATTTTGTTTTATTTTTTCTTTTTATAAAAATTATCAATAGAAATTTGATTTGTGTTTATTTAATAAGAATGAATACAAGGCTTTTTGAAACAACATTTTAAATGAGTATTGCAATATTGTATATAATTTTATTTAGATCATATTTGGCTTCATTTCTTTTTTAAAGATTTTATTTTATATAAATTTAGCAAACATGTGTAAATTTATAAGTGTATTTGTTTATTAGATATTTAAATAGAAAAGCATTTTTTTCAAATTAAGAAAACATATTTGTTTATTAGGAAATAATTTAAAATACTTTTAAATTTCTTTTAGAATAAAATTTAATAAAAAGTGACAAGTGTTTAATTTTAAAACACTTTGATAACAAGTGTTACAACCTTTATGTAATTAGGGACAAGTGTCCATTTTTGTTTCTAATTTTCTTTTTAATTTATTAAATCTGAAAATTTTCCTATATAAACACTCTTTCTCATATTTTTCTTTTTTCTTTAAAATCTTTGCTCATGCTTAAAAGAAAACTAAAATCATCATGCAACCTTCTTTCAACATCCAAAACCATAAAACCTTCAAAATAAAATCTGTAACCTCCTCAAACAAAATCTGCATCATTTTCTTGTGAATACAAATCTGAAGCAAAATGAATAAAGCATTTGCAAATTTTTACTCATCCAAAAACCTGTAACCTTCCTCAAACCAATTTTCAAAACTCTGAAATTCTTTTTCCAAACCAAAGGCTTCAAACCAGAAATCTTCAATTAAAATCTGCATCAATTCTTCAATTCAAATCATATTCTAAAACCTGAAATCCCCTCAAACCCTTTCTTTGATCAATGCCTGCAGTTTATTCTAAAAAAATAAAAAATAAAAAATCATTGCTCAAAAAAAAAATCTGCACTAATTCCTCAAACTCAAGTATCTGCCTCAAACTTCAAATGCATGCACGCTATCAATTTAGATCTGCAATTACCCATGTCTGCATCAATATTCTTATGCATGAAAACCTGAAGCAATGTATCAAGAAAAGGGGTTCATCTTCATATTCAAGCATTTCTGCAAGTTTAAGCTCATAATCTTTTGAAGTTTCCAGTTTTATCATCTCTGCATTTTTATTAAAAGGCGAGTAAACATTTTTACTAAAATTTAATTAGTTGATTAGCTGTTGCTATGAGTTTGTGATGATGTTTATATACATATAAGTTTGCCTCTGTGTAGATATAAATGTTAATATGTTTGTTATGCTTTGAAACTGTGCATGCTTGTTTGCATTGATCCTCTCTGTTTTTACTCACTGCAGAATTAAGTTAAAATCTAAACTTCAAGCTATTTTTGTTTAAACAACTATTAGAACATAGATTCAAAACAAAATAAGTAGTTTAAGTATAAACTAAGAACTAAAAATAAAACTAAGTTCTGGAATTTGAAGTTATCTAAAAAAAATGCAGTAAACAAATTTATCTTCAATGTTTGAAACCAAGTATTTAATTTGTTTAAAATGATTATATAAATTTAAGTGTCATGGTAAATTATGAATTTTGAAAAGAAATTCACAATTTTTAAAATTGTATTGAGCATGTATTTGGGTATTTACTGCAAATTGAGTTTCGGTCTTTAACTGATGATCCTTGCATATGGAATGCTTGAGATTCTTCATGGAGTTAGTGTTTGCATCATAGAGTATAGCAAAAATCGTTGAAGAATTTATAAATCATTGTGGAGTTTGATTTTTGCCAAAGATTGATTTAAACCTAGTTTTGGAAGCATACTGTAAATTGGCTGTTGTGGCTACATCTTTGCATCGAGTTGGGTGAAAATTTGGGTGAAGGAAGCATGGTGGGTCAGCGAGCTATGGCCGCAGTTCTGGCAACTATAGTTGATCGGAGGCGATTGATTTGGGAATTTGTTCATGTTGGTTTTTGGGTTCAGACCAACCTGGGCACTCTTTTTCGAATCGAGGTAGGAGATGATGATTGGATGGTCATGAACGCTTGTAGGATGAAGGAGTGGAGTGTCGGAGGTGTTGACGTTGGCCGGAGTGGAGTCGGCACCGGTGCAGGTTGCATGGGGGTTGGTTGTTGCCAGTGTGATGGGTTTTGTCTTGGGTTTGTTGGGGTTGCTTTGTTTCTCGAAGCAGGTCACGGGATTTAGGGTAGATGGCTCGGGAGAGAACTCGAGAGGTTCTAGGTGGTGTGCAGGGATTTAAAACTGTTATGTTAACAGTTTTGGTTTTTGATTTTAACAGTTTTTGAAAAATTATAGACAGGTTGTTCTAAAAAAAATGTACTTTGTATATTGAAATCCAGTAAACATGGGTTGAACCCAAACTAGAAGGTTCAACAAAATTTTCAAATTTAAATAAATAAGTTTTAAACTTTAAAAAAATTTAAGTTAAATTAAAATTCTTGTTTTTGAAATTGAATTGTTTTCATAAATAAACTTTTATGATGTTTAAATGTCTTAAGTTAAAAATCTTGATATTATTTCAAATCTTATTTTGAAATATAAAAGAGAATTTTATAGTAAATGTTATATTTAAATTAATTAGTGGAAATGATTTATTAATTAACAGTTAAAGTTAAGGATAATTTATGAACTTGAAATTAGGATTGTTAATTAATAATTAAGGTAACTAATGATTTCTTTATAATTTAATTTAATTAATGAATTATGTTAGGTAAAGAATTCAAGATTTATTTAAGATAATATTTTATCTTAAATAATAATTAAGTATTAATAATTTGGAATTAGATAGTTAATTAAGAAACTTTAAGTTAATTAATTAATTTAATTATTATTTTAAGGGGGGTTAATTAAGTATTTAATTAAGTATAATTATTTATTTAATTAACTATTAATTAAAATGATGATTTAATTAATGACAAATGATTAATTAAATTGTAATTACTTATTAACTAAGTAATTAAGAGTTAATTAAAATAGTAATTAATTAGTACTTAATGAAGGTTTTATTAAGTTTTAAATGGGTTTTCTTAATTAATAATTAAAGGATAATTCTAGTTAATTAAGAATTAATTAACTATTTTTATTTAAGGTTAATTAATTATAATTACGGATTAATTAATCGATAATTATGGATTAATTAATTTATAATTAAGATTGTTAATTAATAATTAATTTTATTAATTAATGATTAAGAATTGATTAATTATTTAATTAAGTTTAATTAATTAATTATAAAAGTAATTAGTAATTAATTACTTTGTATTAAAGGATTGATTAATAATTAAGGATTATTAATTAATAGTTGTCAAATTATTAATACTTAATTATTATTTAAGATAAACATTATCTTAAATAAATCTTGAAATCTTTATTTAACTTAATTCATAAATTAAATTAAAAAGAAATCATTAATTACTTTCCTTAATTATTAATTAACAATTCTAATATCAGGCTAATAAGTTATCTTAACCTTAATTGTTAATTTAAAATATTTTACACTAATTAATAAAACGTTTACTTAAAATTCTCTTTTATATTTCAAAATATGTTTTGAAATAATATTAAGATGCAAATCCGTACCCTTTGAGTTTACCAAGCTGAAACGATCCGACTTTCTTCCACCGGAAAATCGCATCATTTTTAAGAAAGAAAGGGGTAGAAAAGAGAATAGAAAGAAGAGAAGAAAGAAACAACATCAGAATCTAAACAGCAGAATGAATAAATTATATTAATAACATAAATATTACATAGTTTACAACCATTATCAGAGATACACAGCTAAACAACACATACTAGACAGTTATAAACACCTGTCTAGTTATATAACTCGATACAATACAAGAACAACTACTCAGAGAAAACTACACAGCGGAAAACTATATATATATCTACATGCAGAAGCCTCCTGCTCCATTGCTCCTCCATAATTCGTCAAAGCAAACCTGAATCCTAACCTGAATTCCCTTGACTACTCATAAAAATTTGAGTACCCAAGAGTTTATGAAAAACAAAAATAAACTCTGGGTCAGACATGGGTCTGGTGTGAGTAACAGGTTAAAGTTGCTTTCTTTTACAAAATACCACCAGTGACGACCCAACTTTTCTCCCCAGAAAAGTCGTATCATCATGAAGAATAAAAAGGATAGAAAAGAGAAAAGAAAGAGAAGAAAGAAGAACACAACATCAGAATCTCAACAGCGGAACGAATAAATTATATTAATAACATAAAATATTACATAGTTTACAACTACTATCAGAGTACACGGATATACAACACATACTTGACAGTTATAAACACCTGTCTAGTATTTACAACATAATACAACTCAGAGACAATCACAGATCACACAGCGGAATACTATATATCTAACGCAGAAGCATCCTGCTCCATTTGCTCCTCCACAATTCGTCAAAGCTAACCTGAATCCCTTGGCTACTCGTAAAATTTGAGTACCCAAGAGTTTAAGAAAACAAAAGATAAACTCTGGGTCAGACATGGGTCTGGTGTGAGTAACAGGTTAAAGTTGCTTAACTTTGAAAATCCTTTGAAAAGAAAAGGTATCATGTAAGACTTCCCACACATAAACATGGAAAAGTTTTTACCTTACGCTAACCAAAACATTTGATAGGAAATCCAGTGATATTATGATGTGGTCTAGGGTTTTTAAGTAAATAAGAAATAGCCGAAATTGTTACATGATTAAATTCCAGCTACTAGCCACAAAAGTGGGTAATACAATCAAAACCGTTGGCACTTATTGGATTTTGGATTCCATACAATGGCAAGGCTACTGGGGTACCGCCCGTCACAGTATGTAGCCTAGATCAACGTGCCGAGGAGCCACCCTAACTCCCCTGCAACACAAGACCGGACCCATTCCTTACTAAACAGTTCCGAACAATACAACCCCACATTTGGTGTACATCCAACTGCCCACACAGCCGAAATAAAAAGGGACCTCTAGACAGGGGTAAATCTTGCTCTCCAGTGGGAGATACCCACGAAGCCTTGCTACACCTCCCCTGTTTTAGCCATTCCCGATTGATGAGGCTTGAGGCTACGATTACCTTTAGAGAACACATCTCTTAGAATGCTTATTGTCCACCTGACGATGTTCTGAAAGCATTCAATCCATACAAGTTCGTTCCGGGTTCGAATGAAACCGAAGGCATTATCTCGTTACACTCATTTTGGAATCACCCTCAGAGTTAACGACGATAACCCTTGCACTCTAAATCTTCATCTCGAACCTATAAGAACTTTGCCATCCATTTTCTCTCTGCTAGCTGTGGCATTAGACCTTTTTTCTTGGTTGTAGTCTAATAAATGTAATTTTGATGTATCCAAGTGGTTATATTTCCACATAACTTAGAAACCTTTGGCAAAATTTACTACTCTAATATTTATCTGTTTTTTATGGCCGATACAATAATATATAATAAAGACTAGCATATACTAAGTAGCTCGGTTGGTATGTTTACTTTTAGTTTCTACTAATAGTCAATTGATTTCCTTCTAATTTTCCCCTTAATATGAAAGTAGTTTATAAATCTGGAAACACTATGGATCTTTCAACTGCATCGTTAGGATAGTTACATCATTTCTTTCATGACCCTTACCTTTTCTGTTAAGCTATATTCTACGAAAAGTTCATCTACTAAAATTCATTTTCAAATAAATTTCTATCCTTTTTGTTTGGAAGTTCACTGTCTTATCTTAAAACTTTAGCCTTACCATTTTACTAATTCATACCAACCACGTATATATCGTAAACCCGTGTACATATTTAGTGCCATTATTTAATTTACTGCGTAACATATTTTGTTCACTAATTAAGTAATGTAATGTTTTCCATTAGTCAAAATTAAACCGTTGTATTTTCTTTTGATCCATTTCCTCTATTACCTAAACAATATTTGCATTTCTCTGTTTATATTTTTAGTTTATACTTTAGCTACCACCCAGGTTGTTTCCTTCTATGGGGTATGTATATTTATTGGCTTTAACCCTTGGATAGAAGCACTGCTACTATAGATGTACCGGCCTGTACATAATTCGTTTAGGTTCATTGGTGTCTTTTACTACAAATTTATCTTTTTTCTCAGAATTTGTATGTAATTTATTATACTTGCAATTTACCTTATAAAGTAGGAGTAGAAACTGGCATTTTAAGCTTGACATTTTGTTCCATGATTGATTTTAAAATACGTAGAAATAATGTACTAAACAAATGACAGCATGTCTTATATTTGTACTGGAAAATTTTGGGCTAAATCATTTTTTACTTGACTTTTAGTCGAACCTTATCTTCTCTTTTTCCTTTTGTTCCCTTCCTAGTCTTCTATCTTATTGAATTTCCGTCCAGATCAAACCAATATGTTATACAAATAGTATGTACGGTGTAACGACCTGATAAATTTATGATATTTTTATAAATTTAATTTATATGTTTGCTAATTTAATCCAGTATAAAATTAAAGTCTTAGGATTTTAAAAGGATGAATGTAGGAGTTAGATAGTAACTGTAATTACAGGTAGAGATTTAAAAAGTTATATGACATAGATTTGAAAATAACTGAAAGTTGTGTTGTAGTTATAAGTCTTAATTTGTTGGTTTAATGGTATTAATGTAACAATAACTGAATTGGATTACATACACACAAACATTTGAAAAATTTATTAGGTGGACTAAATTGGTTAAAGTTCATAAGTTGTGCATTTCAATTTAGTAGAAATTCTAAACGATAAACGAAGATTTAAATAAACGCTAAATTAAAACTATGTAAAATGGTGACTTAAGGCCTAGTTATAGGAATTGGAATATAATCCAAAATTTAATTAATGATAGTAACATAGTATTAGCTAATAAATAGATTTCAATGCAGTAACCAAATGAAAGGAATAGGAATGAATATATATATTGAATAGGAATGAATATATATATTGATTTGAAATGAAATAAAAATGTGTCACATTTAGATGGAGTAAAATTTAAGAAACCTATAAATGTGGAATCAGTAAACATTTGTAAAAAATATTGCCTAGAATAAAATTCATTTAATATAAGAATTAAAAGGTGGAAGATTTACATTTGGATTGAAAGGTATAATTAATTGAATTGGTGATTTGGGAATTTAATCCAAGGGTTACTCTAAAAATAAATACGGATAAAAAGAGGTTAAACTAAGGAGGGGCATTAATTGATTTTTAGGCTTATTTAATACGTTAATAGGCAAGACTCCGCATTCATACATTTATACAAAGCTAAATAGAAGCACAAGTGTGATATAATGTAAATAGATGGATATCAACCTTTATTTATATGTTAATGGGATTTAATTTCTATTGTATAAAAACCGCAATTTAATGAAGATTGAAATAGCTAATTCATACGTTAGTTGATTTAGCTGGAATATGAAGATATTTAATGGAATAGTGAAATCAAATGGGAATGGGTTTCCATTGTTCATTTGAATTCACATTCATCATAAAAACTTATTTGAAAACCAAAGGAATAATAAAGGAATCAAGACTTAATTAGTAATTTGGATTTAAGACATGGCAATTTGGATTTATTGCAACATTTAATACCATAGAATTTAGTAAAGCTTATTCAAATTTTAGTTGACCATTTGTGATATAACTTTTTGAAAACAAGACTTTATTTATGAATTGAGTATTTGATTCAACGAATGGTAATTACTTCATTTAAAAATGGAATTTAACGTAAATTTGTACGTTATTAAAGTTAAATGAAAGCTGTAAACATTTGACTTAGAGAACAATTGAGTGAAATCTTAACTAATGTAAACTTCATCATATTGACATCCATAACTGTGAATCATAGGAAGAAGGTAAATAAATGAACTTAACCAAACTATTTATGTTGAATATTGAAAATTTGAATAAATAAATAGTTAAGAAAATTAAGGGAATGGGAATAAAAATTTATTTATAATTTGGAATTTTGATTACGGTGAAAAGGGTTAACTGCAATTAAAAGTAAGTTGAGATGGAAATCAAGTTATTTATTTAATTTGGTTTAAGATGAGAGTGTATAAGTATAAGATTAGGTAATTTGTGAGAATAAATTTATAATTCCCAATTAATAAGAAAGTGCAGAAATTAAAATTGCAAATTTATATACCTATAAATTTTTATTCACATCCAAGCTTGTTAAATTTATTGGGATTAATTGAACTATCTAAGTAATGAAATTTGGCCAATAATAGGAGTTGAAACATAAAAATTGATTTTTTATGATTTATTTAATTGATTTAATAATATTAAAAATAGCCATTTTTGTCACGGACTCGGATTTCGACGAAACCAGTTTCATCGGATCCGTAACGGTGAATTATAATAATGTTTCAAGTTTCGTAGTGATCGGACTTGTCGTTTGATCGTACGGACTCGAAACGCCTTGAAATTTACGCATTTTGAAATCAATTTGAAATTTTGTTTTTTTGGCATAACTTCTTCATACGATCGAATTTGGTCGCGAAACTTTTCCCATTGCGTTCAGAATATTTTAAAACACCTATTTGGATATATAGTTTTAACAAATCCGACTCCGGAGGCATAGCGGGCTTTTTGGACCATGGTTTGTCACGCACGTTCGCGTATCCAGTCTAGCTACCCTACCTCTAGCCTATCTATAAATATACATCTATAAACCCTAGCTCCTTTCTTTTTCATTTGCTGTACGTTCATTTCTTCACTCTTTTCTCTTCCCCAAATGTATACATCTCAGATCCAATTCCAGATCCATCCACAGTTCAAAATCAAAAGTCAAAACTCAAAAATTTCAGAAAATTCCAGAAAAAATATATGTTGAAGTATTCGATACGCGTAATATACTGGTGAAATTCGTTTTTCAATTGGAACTGTCGTTCATCCAGAATAAATTCAAACAGCCCCGAAACCGTCCATCATCATCGCGCAAAACTTCGTCGGATCGAAATTCTGTTTCTGGGTATTGAAGAGAGGACGATGGGGAGCGCATCTATGTGGTTTGTTTGGCGTTTTGATGGTCGGATTTTACGCATAATTCGAACTAGGGTTCGACATTGAGGGGGCGGCTGGTCCTTTGCGATCTGGAAACTTTGTATGCGCGCGCATTTTGGTAGGGGAAGAGAGAATGTGAGGTGACGTGGCTTGAAGGTAATGCGTGTCACTTTTAATAAATTTTAATTTTGATTCAATCATCATTTTTCGCCATAACTTTCTCATACGAAGTCGGATTCACACGAATTTTTTTTTGTTAGGATCGTAATTTAATTCCGGACTCGATGACGCTGGTTTGGACGAATTCTTGGACGGGCGAATTTTTGGGTTTAAATCGAATTTAAATTCGATTTAAATTCAAAAGGTGAGTGTTTTAACCCACTCACAATTACTAGAAGCTTTTATGTTTGTTAAATAAATTTTAGAAATGAATAGAAATTTATTTATGAGCTTTTGGCATGTTATTTCATCCATATCTGTTGAATTGCATTTATTGAATTTAGCTGTTAATTAAATTGATTAATTGCGTATTAATTTGCTGTTAGGAATTTTGTTTGCATATGAAATGCTAGTTAACAGTTATATAAATTATCTCTAAATATAAATGGTTAGATTAATAGTTGAAATTTAATTTGAATAAACTGACAGTTATTACCCGTTGCATATTATCGAACTAATATTGTTATTGATTGATATGGATTGATATTGATTGATGGTTGAAATTGGGTGATGGATGTGTTGTTGAATGGATGATTTATGTGGATATCATTAACTGCCAGTTAGCATGCATTTTACATTTTCGGGATTGTGGTTTGAAATGATAAAACCGCAAAGTTTTATTTTTAAATTGCGGATTGAAATGATAAATATCTGTATCACTTGACCATAGGATAGAAAATTTTATACAGGCACCGCGGTCTATATATAACTATTTTAATGTGATTTCTATGGTTTGGATTGAATACGGTTTATAAATCTTAAATTTTATATTGTATAAATATTTTATTCCATATTTATATACCTATGAAGTTAAAATTTAGGAATTTAAAAGGTGGATAAATTTCTTTATTGAAATGGAAGAAATTTAGAAAATGGAGTTGGTAAATTTATATTCTATGTTTAAATGTAAAGTTGGAAATTTTAAGATATGATATTTGAAATTGGATTTTCCCAAAATAAATAGAAATGGATATTCTAGTAAAAATTTGAATTGGAAAATTTATATATATATTTTACTAGAAATTGAAGTTTTATTAATTATGGATTTTATGTGAATGGTCAAGATTAATTAATAGAATATTGATTTTGAAAGGATAAAAATCCAACTTTAGTTGAAATATTAATGCTCAAAAATGGATATAAATATATATAAAATTGAAATGGTTTTGGGACTTGAGGTAATATTTTGGATTTTGGTTTAACTTTAAAAGAAGAAATATTTGGAAAGCCGTGTAATTTATTTCTTTATAAAGCAACAGTAAAGTTAAACCTTTTTAATTCGCATACCGTTGAATATCCAAACCATTTGAGTTTAAAAGTTATGGTTTGAAATTATGGATTTCCAAAAATATTAAGCTTTGAAAATATTCGATTTTCAGATATTATGAAGCTAAAGCCTTTTAATTTTTGGGAAGGAATTATATTTGGAATAAGTGGAAAAATATGGTTTTGGGTTTTGGAATGATATCGTAATATTATGGTTTTGAAATGGATTATATTCTGGTTTTAAAGTATAAACAATTTTTAAATGACCGCGGTGTTATAATAACGATGGGTTGGCAAAGAGACCGGGATCGGATATGGACATACTCTCTGTCGATACCGAAAACCACTTTGACTAACCGTGTACGCGGTGGAGTTCCAGAATGAAGTAGGTGGTGGTGACGTTTCCTGTAAGGTAAATACGTGGACCCAACTCCCGTGAGTTGGCATAAGGTGGCTAAAACAGGAGCGATTCTCAGGCCAATGAGGTCATTCCTCTGATCGGACGCTCCTCTTCGATATTATACTTTGACTTGGATTTGATTCAGTGGCCACTTCTATATTTTGATTTTGGGGAGTTAGTCCGAGGTGGGCGGTAACTGCGGCTACGCGTTTCCACCAGCCTGGATAGCAATTGGTATATCTACCCTGGCATTGCCTCGTTGTGCCGTGTCACCTACCATATCGAGCCTTGTACGAGTTTGGTTTTCTCCCGTAGCCCGTGTGGTATCCTCTAGTTGCTTCCCGAGTAGGAGGAGCTATGATATTGGATGGACTACTGGGACTATTACGTGTTAAGGTGGAAAATGTAAAGCCTTAACGCTATTTAAAAGTAAGTTTATTTTATAAATAGACACTATTATAATAGCGCAATATACTACATAGTAAATAGTTTAACGGATCCTTAGGAGATGTAAATCCCGAACATCTCTTGAGTTACTGTACTCATATTTATTTCTGTTTATTTAACTCACATAAGATATTCTAGTCTGACTCGGGTGTTTTTGTCTATTCAAATTCGCTCGGGTCAGTCCGAGCATTTCAGGATAGCAGGTTTAGCTTTGGAGGACGAAGACGAAGATTCAGCATTATTTTATATATATAGTATTGCACCACACACTCTCTATATTCCGCTGCATTGTTGTATTGGTATGTGTAACTCTGATGTTCATTGTATAAGTGAAATAACTGTTTTGTAAACTGTTTTGAACTGTATATTTATTATTATATTTTATCCTTCCGTTGTGAGATTCTATTTGTTTTATTCCTTCTCTGTTTTTCTTATTTACCCCATAACAATCCGCCCTTGCGTATGCTTTGAATTGGCACGTGTGTCGGTTTAAAGTGTGCAAAAAGGCGGGATGTTACAGTTGGTATCAGAGCTTTGGTTTAGCGATAAACCTTGGCTTTGTGGGGTTTGACTCGTTGTTAATAGGGTAGTAATATCCTATGGGAGTCACTGAGCGTATATATATGAGAGAGCGTACTTGTTAGTGTTATAAAAAGATTTTTATATTGTGTTAATCTGTTCCGCTTTGTATTTATAAATTCTGGTTGATGCATGGGACGCTATGTCATCAATAGGGATTTCTAAACACTTAATAGGACAGACCGACATAATATTTGTTTTTAATATAGGTGAATGAAATAATTTTGCCTATTATATTTTCTGTATATAAAAATAGTTTTATAAAGATATATATATATTTGGTTGCTATAGATTGGGTGTTAGAAAATAAAAATATCTATAATAACTGAAGCTAAGTTGAAATTATGATAAATCAAATTGGAGATTTTAGAACTTAAGTCCGGGATTTTTCCAAATCTGCTTTCAAAGAATTTGTGAAATTTATTGATTTGGTTTATAAGTATTTTCTTATATAAATATTTCGTATAAATTGGAAGAATTGTTTTAAAGGAGATTTTGGAAAAATTTAAATTCTGTACTTTCCTCTCTGTCGCTGGAAAATAAATTCGGTGATGACGGCCGCATCATCGACTTTCATTTTCGAGTTTCGAAGGGGAAAGGCCACTGTAGAAAATTCTACTGCAGATTTATTTTGAAATTTCTAAAATTTTCTTTTATTGTTCTAACTATAATTAGAGATATTGAGTTGTAAGAACTTATTTATCTATTATTTTGAAATAAATGGAAATTCAACTCGGTATTTAATTCTAAAATTTTCCGTTAACTAATTGAAAATTTTAGTGAAATAAAAGTTAGGTAATAAATGAATTGAAACCCCTAATTGAAATAAGAGAATTAATGCTAAGGATAAAGGAAGATAAATATTTTAACTTATGAATATTGGTAAAGACTTAGTGAATAATCAATGAATTAAAAGAATGGAGATTTAACTTGTATAAGGTTCAATTGCATTTTCTTTAACATAAATAACTTACCCAAAAATTAAAAGTTGAAATGTTAAATAAGAAACAAGAATTGAATATTTTACAAGTAGGAATTTAGAAAACGAAGTATTCAATAAACTACTGTTATAATAAGAATTAAATGCTACAAACTAAGGTTATAATTGAAATTTTACTGAAAATAAAGTTAAGAATTATTAATAGATGATATGAACCTTAGTATATAACATGAAATTCAAAATAAGAATTTATTATATGAGTATTCACTTAAGTATGTTTTATCTCCCCTATTCTAATATAATGGAAAGTAGGAAAATTTTAATGACTGCAATTCATAATTAATGAATGTTATTAATGAGAATTCAAGGGAAATCTTACAAGTGAAGATATTCAAAATATTTGTTGTTATTAATGAGAATTTATTTTATAGACTTAAGTAATAAAAGGAAACTTAAGTAATAAAAAGGAAATACAAATATAATGAATTTGGTGATAATTGGAAAATAAACTTGTAAGAAACAAAGAAATCCCTCATAAATGAAGGAAAGAAAAATCAAAACACTGAATTATGAAATAAATGTATAATGAGATATTTTGGTGTTGATTTGAATTGTTGGTTGATGTATGTTGTTGGGTAAGGAATTATGGAGTTGTTAGATTTACAAATAATCTATCTTTGTTCCATCCAAGGCTGTTGAGCAATGGATGTACTTGATAGTTATTCTTCATTCGTACAACTTCAAAATTTGAACCCGAACAACTAATTGTTGTTTGATTTAATGATTGTTTGTTGTTTGTGATGTGTGTTGTTTGTTAAAAAGATTATGGTTGTTGCATTAATAGGATATGAATGATTGAATCCAACTAAACATGTCACTGTAAATTAAATATTTAATTTTTCAGACTATATAAGTGAATACAGGTAATGGAAGCAACTGCTACGGCTTTTGGTTCCAAAATAATAAAAGCGTATTGCCCGACAAATAGGTACGTTTCCGGATTACGTTTAAAGCGCTATTTTATATATTTTCCCGTGCGGGATATTTTATTTTGGATATATATATGTAATATATTTGTATATTTGGATATTATATTTTCTCCAGAGTCCCTCCGTACAAAGGAGACTCTGCCAAAAAATTTCGTAAATTTTGGACTTAGAATTTTTTTTTTTTTTAAAAAATATATATATATATTTTTCCAACTTTAATAACTCAAGTATTAAAGGATATAATGATTATAAAACAAGAATATTTCATTTAGGAGGATTAATCCAGGAAAATATTGTTTATAAATTAAAAATTGAAATAAGAAGTACTGTTTATTCTTCCTTCTCCCTTTTTTTTTCCTTTTCGGGGACGAAAAGTTTTGAGTGGGGGAGATTGTAACGACCTGATAAATTTATGATATTTTTATAAATTTAATTTATATGTTTGCTAATTTAATCCAGTATAAAATTAAAGTCTTAGGATTTTAAAAGGATGAATGTAGGAGTTAGATAGTAACTGTAATTACAGGTAGAGATTTAAAAAGTTATATGACATAGATTTGAAAATAACTGAAAGTTGTGTTGTAGTTATAAGTCTTAATTTGTTGGTTTAATGGTATTAATGTAACAATAACTGAATTGGATTACATACACACAAACATTTGAAAAATTTATTAGGTGGACTAAATTGGTTAAAGTTCATAAGTTGTGCATTTCAATTTAGTAGAAATTCTAAACGATAAACGAAGATTTAAATAAACGCTAAATTAAAACTATGTAAAATGGTGACTTAAGGCCTAGTTATAGGAATTGGAATATAATCCAAAATTTAATTAATGATAGTAACGTAGTATTAGCTAATAAATAGATTTCAATGCAGTAACCAAATGAAAGGAATAGGAATGAATATATATATTGAATAGGAATGAATATATATATTGATTTGAAATGAAATAAAAATGTGTCACATTTAGATGGAGTAAAATTTAAGAAACCTATAAATGTGGAATCAGTAAACATTTGTAAAAAATATTGCCTAGAATAAAATTCATTTAATATAAGAATTAAAAGGTGGAAGATTTACATTTGGATTGAAAGGTATAATTAATTGAATTGGTGATTTGGGAATTTAATCCAAGGGTTACTCTAAAAATAAATACGGATAAAAAGAGGTTAAACTAAGGAGGGGAATTAATTGATTTTTAGGCTTATTTAATACGTTAATAGGCAAGACTCCGCATTCATACATTTATACAAAGCTAAATAGAAGCACAAGTGTGATATAATGTAAATAGATGGATATCAACCTTTATTTATATGTTAATGGGATTTAATTTCTATTGTATAAAAACCGCAATTTAATGAAGATTGAAATAGCTAATTCATACGTTAGTTGATTTAGCTGGAATATGAAGATATTTAATGGAATAGTGAAATCAAATGGGAATGGGTTTCCATTGTTCATTTGAATTCACATTCATCATAAAAACTTATTTGAAAACCAAAGGAATAATAAAGGAATCAAGACTTAATTAGTAATTTGGATTTAAGACATGGCAATTTGGATTTATTGCAACATTTAATACCATAGAATTTAGTAAAGCTTATTCAAATTTTAGTTGACCATTTGTGATATAACTTTTTGAAAACAAGACTTTATTTATGAATTGAGTATTTGATTCAACGAATGGTAATTACTTCATTTAAAAATGGAATTTAACGTAAATTTGTACGTTATTAAAGTTAAATGAAAGCTGTAAACATTTGACTTAGAGAACAATTGAGTGAAATCTTAACTAATGTAAACTTCATCATATTGACATCCATAACTGTGAATCATAGGAAGAAGGTAAATAAATGAACTTAACCAAACTATTTATGTTGAATATTGAAAATTTGAATAAATAAATAGTTAAGAAAATTAAGGGAATGGGAATAAAAATTTATTTATAATTTGGAATTTTGATTACGGTGAAAAGGGTTAACTGCAATTAAAAGTAAGTTGAGATGGAAATCAAGTTATTTATTTAATTTGGTTTAAGATGAGAGTGTATAAGTATAAGATTAGGTAATTTGTGAGAATAAATTTATAATTCCCAATTAATAAGAAAGTGCAGAAATTAAAATTGCAAATTTATATACCTATAAATTTTTATTCACATCCAAGCTTGTTAAATTTATTGGGATTAATTGAACTATCTAAGTAATGAAATTTGGCCAATAATAGGAGTTGAAACATAAAAATTGATTTTTTATGATTTATTTAATTGATTTAATAATATTAAAAATAGCCATTTTTGTCACGGACTCGGATTTCGACGAAACCAGTTTCATCGGATCCGTAACGGTGAATTATAATAATGTTTCAAGTTTCGTAGTGATCGGACTTGTCGTTTGATCGTACGGACTCGAAACGCCTTGAAATTTACGCATTTTGAAATCAATTTGAAATTTTGTTTTTTTGGCATAACTTCTTCATACGATCGAATTTGGTCGCGAAACTTTTTCCATTGCGTTCAGAATATTTTAAAACACCTATTTGGATATATAGTTTTAACAAATCCGACTCCGGAGGCATAGCGGGCTTTTTGGACCATGGTTTGTCACGCACGTTCGCGTATCCAGTCTAGCTACCCTACCTCTAGCCTATCTATAAATATACATCTATAAACCCTAGCTCCTTTCTTTTTCATTTGCTGTACGTTCATTTCTTCACTCTTTTCTCTTCCCCAAATGTATACATCTCAGATCCAATTCCAGATCCATCCACAGTTCAAAATCAAAAGTCAAAACTCAAAAATTTCAGAAAATTCCAGAAAAAATATATGTTGAAGTATTCGATACGCGTAATATACTGGTGAAATACGTTTTTCAATTGGAGCTGTCGTTCATCCAGAATAAATTCAAACAGCCCCGAAACCGTCCATCATCATCGCGCAAAACTTCGTCGGATCGAAATTCTGTTTCTGGGTATTGAAGAGAGGACGATGGGGAGCGCATCTATGTGGTTTGTTTGGCGTTTTGATGGTCGGATTTTACGCATAATTCGAACTAGGGTTCGACATTGAGGGGGCGGCTGGTCCTTTGCGATCTGGAAACTTTGTATGCGCGCGCGTTTTGGTAGGGGAAGAGAGAATGTGAGGTGACGTGGCTTGAAGGTAATGTGTGTCACTTTTAATAAATTTTAATTTTGATTCAATCATCATTTTTCGCCATAACTTTCTCATACGAAGTCGGATTCACACGAAATTTTTTTTGTTAGGATCGTAATTTAATTCCGGACTCGATGACGCTGGTTTGGACGAATTCTGAGACGGGCGAATTTTTGGGTTTAAATCGAATTTAAATTCGATTTAAATTCAAAAGGTGAGTGTTTTAACCCACTCACAATTACTAGAAGCTTTTATGTTTGTTAAATAAATTTTAGAAATGAATAGAAATTTATTTATGAGCTTTTGGCATGTTATTTCATCCATATCTGTTGAATTGCATTTATTGAATTTAGCTGTTAATTAAATTGATTAATTGCGTATTAATTTGCTGTTAGGAATTTTGTTTGCATATGAAATGCTAGTTAACAGTTATATAAATTATCTCTAAATATAAATGGTTAGATTAATAGTTGAAATTTAATTTGAATAAACTGACAGTTATTACCCGTTGCATATTATCGAACTAATATTGTTATTGATTGATATGGATTGATATTGATTGATGGTTGAAATTGGGTGATGGATGTGTTGTTGAATGGATGATTTATGTGGATATCATTAACTGCCAGTTAGCATGCATTTTACATTTTCGGGATTGTGGTTTGAAATGATAAAACCGCAAAGTTTTATTTTTAAATTGCGGATTGAAATGATAAATATCTGTATCACTTGACCATAGGATAGAAAATTTTATACAGGCACCGCGGTCTATATATAACTATTTTAATGTGATTTCTATGGTTTGGATTGAATACGGATTATAAATCTTAAATTTTATATTGTATAAATATTTTATTCCATATTTATATACCTATGAAGTTAAAATTTAGGAATTTAAAAGGTGGACAAATTTCTTTATTGAAATGGAAGAAATTTAGAAAATGGAGTTGGTAAATTTATATTCTATGTTTAAATGTAAAGTTGGAAATTTTAAGATATGATATTTGAAATTGGATTTTCCCAAAATAAATAGAAATGGATATTCTAGTAAAAATTTGAATTGGAAAATTTATATATATATTTTACTAGAAATTGAAGTTTTATTAATTATGGATTTTATGTGAATGGTCAAGATTAATTAATAGAATATTGATTTTGAAAGGATAAAAATCCAACTTTAGTTGAAATATTAATGCTCAAAAATGGATATAAATATATATAAAATTGAAATGGTTTTGGGACTTGAGGTAATATTTTGGATTTTGGTTTAACTTTAAAAGAAGAAATATTTGGAAAGCCGTGTAATTTATTTCTTTATAAAGCAACAGTAAAGTTAAACCTTTTTAATTCGCATACCGTTGAATATCCAAACCATTTGAGTTTAAAAGTTATGGTTTGAAATTATGGATTTCCAAAAATATTAAGCTTTGAAAATATTCGATTTTCAGATATTATGAAGCTAAAGCCTTTTAATTTTTGGGAAGGAATTATATTTGGAATAAGTGGAAAAATATGGTTTTGGGTTTTGGAATGATATCGTAATATTATGGTTTTGAAATGGATTATATTCTGGTTTTAAAGTATAAACAATTTTTAAATGACCGCGGTGTTATAATAACGATGGGTTGGCAAAGAGACCGGGATCGGATATGGACATACTCTCTGTCGATACCGAAAACCACTTTGACTAACCGTGTACGCGGTGGAGTTCCAGAATGAAGTAGGTGGTGGTGACGTTTCCTGTAAGGTAAATACGTGGACCCAACTCCCGTGAGTTGGCATAAGGTGGCTAAAACAGGAGCGATTCTCAGGCCAATGAGGTCATTCCTCTGATCGGACGCTCCTCTTCGATATTATACTTTGACTTGGATTTGATTCAGTGGCCACTTCTATATTTTGATTTTGGGGAGTTAGTCCGAGGTGGGCGGTAACTGCGGCTACGCGTTTCCACCAGCCTGGATAGCAATTGGTATATCTACCCTGGCATTGCCTCGTTGTGCCGTGTCACCTACCATATCGAGCCTTGTACGAGTTTGGTTTTCTCCCGTAGCCCGTGTGGTATCCTCTAGTTGCTTCCCGAGTAGGAGGAGCTATGATATTGGATGGACTACTGGGACTATTACGTGTTAAGGTGGAAAATGTAAAGCCTTAACGCTATTTAAAAGTAAGTTTATTTTATAAATAGACACTATTATAATAGCGCAATATACTACATAGTAAATAGTTTAACGGATCCTTAGGAGATGTAAATCCCGAACATCTCTTGAGTTACTGTACTCATATTTATTTCTGTTTATTTAACTCACATAAGATATTCTAGTCTGACTCGGGTGTTTTTGTCTATTCAAATTCGCTCGGGTCAGTCCGAGCATTTCAGGATAGCAGGTTTAGCTTTGGAGGACGAAGACGAAGATTCAGCATTATTTTATATATATAGTATTGCACCACACACTCTCTATATTCCGCTGCATTGTTGTATTGGTATGTGTAACTCTGATGTTCATTGTATAAGTGAAATAACTGTTTTGTAAACTGTTTTGAACTGTATATTTATTATTATATTTTATCCTTCCGATGTGAGATTCTATTTGTTTTATTCCTTCTCTGTTTTTCTTATTTACCCTATAACAATCCGCCCTTGCGTATGCTTTGAATTGGCACGTGTGTCGGTTTAAAGTGTGCAAAAAGGCGGGATGTTACATACGGCCTATGATCTGTGTGTCAGCAATACGTGAGTTAGTCCACTGTTCATTGATCAAGTATACCCATATACTTAATAATGGTCAAATTTCAACAACATACCACCTTAACATTATATTATAAAGCCTAGACTTTCAATACCTATATGATTGCTACAATAGAAATTTGACAGCTATAGTAGAAATTATATAAAATTTATGGGAGAAATGCATATGTTAGACAAATTATAAACAAATAAATTTAAAGATTGTTCAATATGCTAAACAATATAAATATTTTACAAAACAAACTAACACATACAACATTAATTTGTATATCACTTGATTACTATATTTTATCAAACAATTAATACAAACTGAACTATATTACTTTAAACATTTATGTACAACATACTCTACATTGACCAAAACTAGCATCCTTGCAACATATATTTTCACAAATTATATATAAAATAAAATTTGCATCCATGCTGTCAGCACAAGCTTCATACTAGTATATATGTGTGTATGTGTGTCTCTGTGTGTGTGTATACACATACACGTACAAACATATGTGTGTGGTTCATTTCCATTTCTAATGCTCGTGTATCTCTCCAATACCTATATATGTATATACAAATATAGTTTAAACTATCAACTAAAATCGAGAAAGAGCTAGAGTGTTGGGGAAATTGTGCGTTTTGTGATAAATATCTTCATGACGCATAGAATCTTTTCAGTGTGTGTACTTGTGTGTACACATATATACATAAATGTATGTGTATGTATGTGTACATGCATACATACATGTGTGTGTGTGTATGTGTGTATACATATATACATATACATACTGGGCAATGTTCGGCTGCACCTCTGTTTTGCTATACACCTTTAATTCCTCTTAGTTTAAACCATAAACTCCGAGTTAAATGATTGTAGTATTATTTAACTCGGAACATGTTGGTGAAATCAAGGTGATTATAGGTATAACCGATCTTTCCACGTGTGTGTGTGTATGTATAATATATATAGACACACAGATGTATGTATATGTGTGTATCCATACACAACGCGCATACATATATACATACGTATGTATACACACTGTAACAACCCGCATATTTTATGATTGAATATTTAAATATTTTATTTTAATATTTTATCGTTAGTCGGATTTTAGTTCGAAAAGTTACTTTTTGCATACGGTCGAATTAGGAATCCGGACCACTTCCTTGGGTCCAAAACACCATTTGCAATCTTTTTGAGTATAAACTTTGATATGTTTGGAGTTAATGGAATTTTGCCGCTTTTCCACTTTGGGCTTTGGATTTGGTTTAGCCCATTAGCCTAAACTATTAACTCTAGCTCAACCCCCTTCCCTTTATAACTTCACTTTCATTTCCTAACACTCAAGCTTCATCAAAAATGGAGGAAGGAATAGGAAATTAAAACTCCAAATTCAAAGAGAAACCATTGATTCTTCTTTTGCTTTCAAGCTTCTTCTTCATTGATTTTGTGTAAAGGTGAGATTTTTATCTCACATATTTGTCTATAGCTATCTTTAATTGTTGGGTATGAATTCCTAACACTTTTTCATATGCATTTGCTCTTGGTTTGGATTGAATTGGTGAAAATCCCAATTTTTAGTGTTTTGGATTGAAATCTTTAAAAATCCAAATTTTGATATTTGAACACGTTTTTGGTGATGCATCGAGGAGCCAATAGGACCGGGAAGCCGATGGGCGTAATCCCCGAGCGTCCTGCTCGATCGGTTGCAAATTGAGAGAGTTTTTGGCATTTTTGTTGCTTAGGTCGTTCGGCCTGCATGTATGATTCTCGGGCTGCAGTTAGGTCGGCCTTCCTTAGGTCGAAACCCATAGGTCGCTTGCATCTTAGGACGTTAGGTCGCTCGCCCATTAAGGCGCTCGACCTACTCTCATCTCTTTGGTCGTTGCATCCCTTAGGTCGCTCGGCCATGTTATGCCGCTAGCTCCTTAGGTCGCAACCCCCTTAGGTCGCTCGGCCTACTCTCATATCTTTGGTCGTTACATCCCTTAGGTCGCTCGGTCATGTTATGCCGCTAACCCTTTAGGTCGCAATCTATAGGTCGCTCGCCTTGCAGTTGAGTCGGCCTGCCTTAGGTCGTAACTCCTAAGGTCGCTCGGCCTGCTTGCTCTGATAGGTCGCGCGCTCGGCCATTAGGTCGTTCCACCCCATAGGTCGCTCAACCATGTTAAGACGCACCTGCTATCTCGCAACCATGTTAAGTCACACCTGCTATCTCGCAACAACGTTAAGTCGCTTGCTCTCTTAGGTCGCGCCATGCTTAGGTCATCCCCACTTCAGTCGCACGGCCTTCTCTTATGCTTTAAGTTGCACCAACTTAGGTCACGCTATGCCATAGGTCGCGCCATGTTAAGTTGCTCTGTTAGGCCGTATGATATTTCTTGAGCCGCTGGTTTCTTGTGTTGACTTATGTTAAGTCGTAAGTCATGGCTGTTAGGTCGCAAGGGTATTTCCACTTTGATGGATTTGGAATCGAATTCTTTGGATTTTTATTCACGTCTTCGAATGTGAATTTTTGTGATTTATTGTTTCTACAATCATTTTTGTGATTTCGTCACTTTATCTCACTCGTACGAGAAATCTAATTAAACGGCTTAGTAAAACAAATGGTATGAAACGCTTTCGTTTACTTCGCCGGTTAATTCTTGGACTTGTTCGATTGAACCTCTTGTCACAATTTTCGAGTGAAGATCTACAATTTGTTCGTAAATGTTTAAGTTAAGCTAGCGGTTATGCGACATAAAGCTAAGCTTATATATTTACTAGCTTACTGAAATTGACACTTCTTGATGATCAGTGATGATCATTTTTGTGATTTAGACTAGCAAATGTGCGATGTCTCTTTGTCTACGAGGGAGACTAAACCCCGTTTCTGTGGAGCTTCGGCTCAATTTGGTGGGGTAGCGACCAATGGTCTTCGGGCCATTTTGTGGAGCTTCGACTCAAAATTAATGGTTAACAACCATGGAATAGCGTTCCATTTTGTGATACACATGCTGGTGAGTTTTCATGCTCCCGTTTTGTGATAGGCTTCCCCCTTTTTGTGATTTCTGGATTTCCATTGATGATTTCTAGAACTTGTGTTTCACCAATTTTTGCGATTTACATTGATATGTTTTATCAATATTTGTGCATCGGTGAATATGTGTGTCATTAACTTTTGTGATTGACATTGATATAATTGCCAATATTTATGGTTTGGTGAATAAAAATAAAGAGCATGACATTCTTTTTGATCTTTGAGAAGATTCTTATGATATTGATTAATCTCTTGTTGATTTTCAATTACATACTTATCACAGTATGGCTTTATTGTTATCATATGTTTATGTCATATCTCTTATTCTATATCATTTCATCTGATATTTATAGTGAGACTGATCCGTTTATTATTTTCTTATTAAATAATACTAGGTCAGACCGAGATGTTACAGGTGCTTCTGCATGACTTCACATCTGGGATTATCACCCTGACTTTTGGCTAACTACTTAGATTAGTAGTTTTTGTGGTATACATTTGAGATATAGACTCATTGATGTATCCATATTCTTTTCTCTTGCACTTGTAGCTATTCTTTTGTGATATTGTGGATCTTGTTTGACCACTACTCTGATGTACACTTTCATGTTTTATATATTCATATCTATTTCCGCCTTTGTGATACGGATGTCTGCGACTGATTTGTGTTATGTTTATTTCTATATTTGTTTCCGAAAAATATGTATAGCCACTATGTAGTAGTTTTGAGTTTGTATCGGTATGTCGGATTTCTTCCTTAAACGAAATGCATGTTGTTCTATCTGACATATCGTTGCTCGCACAAAGCAATTACGCAGAGGGTCGCTCCTCAACAGCCTTATTCTCCATGCTAGTTGATGGCATTACCCCGTAGTGTCCTTGGCTAGCGTGAGTATAGAGGTGGGGTGTCACAGCTTAGTATCATAGCCAATCTTCGGAACTATGTAGAATAATCTAGCAAGGATCATCATCCTAAGTCCTTCTTAGGAGTCATGCTTTAGGATTTAATTCGAATCTTCGTACCGATTCATCCTATTTTCTTTATGATTCCTTGTTTATCTATCAAGATCGCTTGATATTGATATGGTGAATAACCTTATCCTTCTTCTTTCTTTCTTTCAAAAGGAAGAGAAATGGTTAGACCTGGCCGTCCCAGCGACGGCCAATCTAGTGCTACTTCCCAAGATGGAGTATTTATGTCTGCCCAGCAGCTTCTTGATCTAGTAAGGAATGCTCAAGAAGCCGGATCTAATCCGGAGTCTACTCACCCTAAGTCTGGATTTGCACGTTTGTGCAACAATTATACCAATTTGGGTGGGAAGCCATTCAATGGATCTGAAACTATTATTGAAGTCCAGGGTTGGCTGAGAACGTGCGATCGAATCTTTTCTCGCATGAATCTTATTGATCTTCACCGTGTTCAGGTGGCCTCTAGTATGCTCCAAGAAAGAGCATTAGATTGGTATGAGCTTCTGATTTCTGAAATAAATGAACCGGATCTTACTTGGGAGAAATTCCGGGAACGCTTCAAATTAAAATTTGTGCCAGAAGCTGAGAAGGTGGCATTGGCCCGTCGTTTTATAGACCTTGTTCAAGGTGAATTTTCCATGACAGACTATGTCGCATCATTCGAGTCACTTTCTAAATAGGGGGTCGAGTACATAAACACCCCATTGAAGAAAACCAAAGATTTGTTTATGGCTTGAATAAAAATCACAAGAAGCCATTACTTCTAAAATTAGAATTTTCTTTTGATCAACTCATTGATATCGCTCTTCGACTTGAAGAGGTAGATAGGGAGAATGATGTTAAAGTTATGGGTGCCAAACCAAAATTCAACAATAGAAAAAGGCCTAATAAGTTCAAAGGTCCTTATCCCAACAATAAAAAAGGGAAGAAAGCCTCTCCAGCAACCAAGACTTCTACCTCAAGTGGTGGGCAATGCTGCAACTATGGTTCTAAGGACTATTATGCGAACAAGTGTTCAAAGCCTCGTGCTTGTCGCTATTGCAAAAGCCCGGACCATTATATATCTTCGTGTCCCAAACTTCAAAACAGGAAGGAGGAAAAGTATAATGTTGCTCAAGCCCCTGGAAACACATCTCATGGTCAAGGTATTTCTCATTCTATCCTTGATGGCATTATTTTGTTTCGTGATCATCCTATTCGAGTTCTTTTTGATACGGGTGCGTCCCACTCTTTTATTTCAAAAGAACTTGTGGATACTTGTTCTTAAAATGTTTTGTGTTTAATGACTTCTTTGAGAAATGCGAATCCGGTTGGTGGATCCGCAATGATCAGTTTATTGTGTAAAGATGTCGAGATTATTTTGTGTGATTTTTCTTTCCGAGCCGAATTGCATGTTATGCGCTACTTAGGCTTTGGAATGATTTTGGGAATGGATTGGCTTAACTGCTATGAAGCCCAAATCCTATGTCCTGAGCGGACTATTCATCTTTGACATCCTCAATCTGTTAAGCAGATTTCTATTAACCTTAAAGATTCGGATTCTAGATTGGTTGCATCTTTATATTCTTTAAATCCTCATGATGACGATAATGATGACGAGGAAGATATTATTTCTCTTATTCACATTGTTCGTGAATTTTCCGACATATTTGAGCCCGTTTTAGGATTACCACCTAAGAGAGCAATTGAGTTCAAAATTAATCTCATCCCTAGAGCTTAACCTATTACTCGTCCTCCTTATCGTACGTCCAATAAAGAAAATGAGGAGATGCGCAAACAATTATCCGAATTGGAGACAAAGCAATTTATTCGCTCTAGTTCCTCGCCTTGGGGAGCTTTGGCTATTTTTGTGAAGTAATCCGATGGTACACTTAGGCTTTGCATTGACTACCGCAAGCTTAACGATCTTACTATCAAGAATAAATATCCTTTACCTCGGATTGATGATCTATTCGATCAACTTAGTGGTGCTAGAGTCTTTTCACAATTAGACTTAGCTACCGGTTTTCATCAGCTTCGTATTGTAGAGGATAGCATTCACCGTTCCGTACTTGTTATGGATCTTATGAATGGCTTGTTATGCCATTTGGTTTAACGAATACTCCGGCTTATTTCGTTGACCTTATGAATCAAGTTATCAAAAATTTCCTCGATCGATTTGTTCTCATCTTCATTGATGATATTCTTGTGTATTCAAAAAACGAGGAGGAGCATGAAAAGCATCTTCGGATTGTGTTGGAAACTCTTAGGAGTAATCAATTAAAAGCAAAATTTTCTAAATGCCACTTTTGGCAATCTCGTGTGAAGTTTCTCGGTCATATTATTTCCGAATCTGGAATTTCCGTGGATCCTGCAAAGATTGAAGCGATTCAAAATTGGAAGAGACCGGAGAGTGTGATGTAGATCCGTAGCTTCCTTGGATTGGTGGGCTATTACCATCGTCTTATAAATGACTTTTCAAAAATTTCCGTGCCTCTTACTAGCTTGACAAAGAAAGGTGTTAAATACTTTTGGTCGGACAAATGTGAAGCTTCTTTCCAGAAATTAAAAGAACTCCTTTCCTATGCTCCTAGTCTTGTTATTCCCGAGGAAAACCAAGATTTTATTGTATATACCGATGCTAGTCGCGTTGGTTTGGGTGCCGTTCTTATGTAAAGAGAACGTGTTATTGCTTATGCTTCTAGGCAATTAAAGCCAGCCGAGGCTAGATATGCCACTCATGATTTAGAACTCGCGGCTATTGTTTTCGCCCTTCGTATTTGGCGTCATTATCTTTTGGGAGAAAAATTTATTCTTTACACCGATCATAAATCTTTGAAGTATCTATTTTATCAAAAGGAACTTAATTTGCATCAACAACGTTGGCTCGAATTTCTTGGAGCTTATGATCTTGATATTCTTTATACCCCCGGAAAGGGAAATCGTGTTGCCGATGCACTTAGTCGTAAGCAACAAGCGGTTTTTTTTGTGATGATGTCCGAATGGAATGATCTCGAATTCTATCCACTTGTGATATTTGAGATCGTGTTTCCGATTTATGTTCATCTTTTATTTTATGTAGTCTTGAGGCTCATCCTTCTCTTTTTGACCGCATTCTTGAAGCTCAAAAGCAAGATCCCGAATTGGCTCTTCTTGGCTAAAATTTTAGGGATAAAATTAATATTGAAGGTTTGAAAGACTTTGATATCGATTCTCGTGACGGTATTCGAAAATATAGTAGACTTATCGTGCCAAATATTAGTGATCTTCGTAAAGACATTTTAGAAGATTCTCATCGTTCTAAATTTACCATTCATCCCTGTAGTAGTAAAATGTACGTGGACATGAAGCGACTTTATTTTTGGGAGAGAATGAAATCTGATATTGCTAACTTTGTTAAGTGTTGCATGACTTGCCAACACATTAAGGCCGAACATCAAAGGCCCGGTGGGTTATTGCATCCTTTAGAAATTCCAATTTGGAAGTGGGACCAAATTTCCATGGATATTTTCGACTGCCTTCCCCGTTCTCGTTTGGGTCATGATAGCTTATGGGTGATAGTCGATGGACTTACTAAATCCGTCCATTTTATTCCCGTTCGGTCCAATCGAACCGTTCCTCTCTTGGCCAAACTCTTTATTAAAGAAATTATAAAATTGCATGGAGTTCCTTCTTCTATTGTTAGTGATCGTGATTCATTGTTTACTAGTGGATTTTGAAAGAGTCTTCAAAAAGCTTTGGGAACGAAGCTTGATTTTGGCACTGCTTATCATCCTCGGTCCGATGGACAAACCGAGCGTGTGAATCAAACTCTTAAAGATCTTCTTCATGCATGTGTTCTTGATTTTGGTGGAAGTTGAGAAGATCATATTTCTCTTGTTGAGTTTTCCTATAATAATAGCTTCCAATCTATTATTGGTATGGCACCTTTCGAGGCACTCTATGGAAGACCATGCCGATCTCCTTCTCGTTGGCTTGAGGCCGGTGAGAGGCTGGTGTTAGGTCCAGATTTTATTTGTGATTCCACAGAGAAGATTGACCTTATTCGTCATAGGATGAAAGAATCCCAGAGTAGACAAAAATCATATGCCGATAACCGGAGAAGGAAATTAGAATTTTTTATGAGAGATCTTGTGTTTATTCGTGTTTCACCTATGAAGGGTGTTGTACGATTCAGTCGATCGGGAAAATTAGCGCATCGATATATTGGTCCATTTCCCATCACCTAACGTATTGCTTCCGTGGCTTATCGCCTTTTATTACCGGCTCAGTTTTCTGCTATTCATGTCGTATTTCACGTTTCTCAATTACGGAAATGTCTTCGAGATTCCGATTCTATTCTTGAGCCTCGTGTTGTGGAAGAAATTGAAGTTTTGCCTAATTTACCTTATGAGCAACATTCTATTCGTATTATTGCTTTGGAGATCAAGTGCCTTCGAAATAAAGATGTTCCGCTTGTTAAAGTTCAATGGTCCTCAAATCCTAAGGATTGCTCTTGGCAATCTAGAGAATTCATCGAGCAAACACATCCGGACTTACTTCTCGTGCTCCTTGAGGTGAATTTCTTATTTCAAATTTATTTTGTGTTGATATGCTTTCATGGTTGTTACCTTATATTTTCTTCTTAAATATTGCGAGGACGCAATTTCTTCAAGGAGGGGAGTCTGTAACAACCCGCATATTTTACGATTGAATATTTAAATATTTTATTTTAATATTTTATCGTTAGTTGGATTTTAGTCCCAAAAGTTACTTTTTACATACGGTCGAATTAGGACTTCGGACCACTTCCATTGGGTCCAAAACACCATTTGCGATCTTTTTGAGTATAAACTTTGATATGTTTGGAGTTAATAGAATTTTGACACTTTTTCACTTTGGGCTTTGGGTTTGGTTTAGCCCATTAGCCTAAACTATTAACTCTAGCTCGACCCCCTTCGCTTCATAACTTCACTTTCATTTCCTAACACTCAAGCTTCATCAAAAATGGAGGAAGTAATGGAAAATTAAAACTCCAAGCCCTAGTTCATTTGCAAATCCAACATCTAACTCCAAATTCAAAGAGAAGCCATTGATTCTTCCTTTTCTTTCAAGCTTCTTCTTCATTGATTTTGTGTAAAGGTGAGATTTTTATCTCACACCATTGTCTATAACTATCTTTAATTGTTGGGTATGAATTCCTAACACTCTTTCATATGCATTTGCTCTTGGTTTGGATTGAATTGGTGAAAATCCCAATTTTTAGTGATTCGGGTTCAAATTTTTAAAAATCCTAACTTTGATGTTTGAACACGTTTTTGTGATGCATCGAGGAGCCAATAGGACCGGGTAGCCGATGTGCGTAATCCCCTAGCGTACGTGCTCAATCAGTTGCAAATTAGGAGAGTTTTTGGCCTTTTTGTTGCTTAGGTCGTTCGGCCTGCACGTATGATTCTCGGCCTGCAGTTAGGTCGGCCTGCCTTAGGTCGAAACCCATAGGTCGCTTGCATCTTAGGACGTTAGGTCGCTCGCCCATAAGTCGCTCGGCATACTCTCATCTTTTTGGTCGTTGCATCCCTTAGGTCGCTCGTCCATGTTATGCCGCTAGCTCCTTAGGTCGCAACACCCTTAGGTCACTCGGCCTACTCTCATCTCTTTGGTCGTTGCATCCCTTAGGTTGCTCGGCCATGTTATGCTGCTAACCCTTTAGATCGCAACCTATAGGTCGCTCGCCTTGCAGTTGAGTCGGCCTGCCTTAGGTCGTAACTCCCTAGGTCGCTCGGCCTACTTGCTTTGATAGGTCGCGCGCTTGGACACTAGGTCGTTCCACCCCATAGGTCTCTCAACCATGTTAAGTCGCACCTGCTATCTCGCAACCATGTTAAGTCGCACCTGCTATCTCGCAACCATGTTAGGTCGCTTGCTCTCTTAGGTCGCGTCATGCTTAGGTCGTCCCCACTTAAGTCGCACGACCTTCTCTTATGCTTTAAGTCGCACCAACTTAGGTCGCGCCATGTTAAGTTGCTCTATTAGGCCGTATGCTATTTCTTGTGTTGACTTATGTTAAGTCGTAAGTCGTGGTTGTTAGGTCGCAAGGGTATTTCCACTTTGATGGATTTGGAATCGAATTCTTTGGATTTATATTCACGTCTTCGAATGTGAATTTTTGTGATTTATTGTTTCTAAAATCATTTTTGTGATTTTGTCACTTTATCTCACTTGTACGAGAAGTTGTAAAGAAGTTAGCATTAAAAACGGAGAAACATCCCAAACCATAAAAATTAGCTTGGTTGAGGAAAGGTGGGGAAGTGAATGTTAGTCAAAGAGCTTGTGTAACTTTTTCCATTGGAAAGAAGTATAAGGGTGAAATTTGGTGTGACGTTGTAGATATGGATGTATGTCATTTGTTGTTGGGAAGACCGTGGCAGTTTGATAGAGTCGTGCAACATGATGGTAGAACTAACCGCTATAGTTTCATGTTCAATGGCACCAAAATCACTTTAGTTCCTAAAAAGCGACAACAAAGTGAAAGCAAGTTGGAGGAAATCGAGGAATTAAAGACTCTGTTATCTTTGAAGGAGTTTCTCAAAGAAGTCGATGATGGACCTGAAGTATTTCTGTTGATTGGACGTGAAAGTAGTGAAATGGTTGAAATTCCTGAGGAGGTTGAGCCAGTGTTGAAGGAATTTGAAGATGTATTTCCTAAAGAATTACCAAAAGAGTTACCACCATTAAGAGACATACAACACCAGATTGATCTTGTTCCGGGAGCTGTGTTACCACATAAACTACATTATAGAATGAGTCCAAAGGAGCACGAAGAGTTGAGAAGGCAGGTGGAGGAGTTACTTGAACAAGAGCGCGTACAAGAAAGTTTAAGTCCTTGTGCAGTACCAGCTTTGTTAGTGCCAAAGAAGGATGGAACATGGAGAATGTGTACAGATAGTCGAGCACTAAACAAGATTATAGTGGGGTACAGACTTCCGATGCCTAGATTGGACGATTTGTTAGATCAGTTGAGTGGAGCTGCTATCTTTTCAAAGATTGATATGAAGAGTGGGTATCATCAAATTCGAATTCGACCAGGGGATGAATGGAAGACCGCGTCAAAACCCGAGAAGGGTTGTATGAATGACTGGTCATGCCATTTGGTCTTTTGAATGCACCTAGTAATTTTATGCGTGTGATGAATCAAATCTTTCGACCATTTATTGCGTAGTTTGTGGTGGTATACTTTGATGATATATTGATATACAGTGGAAGCACAGAAGAACATCTACAACACTTGCGGGAAGTGTTGATGATACTTCGTCAGGGGCAATTTTACGCGGCAACAAAGAAGTGCATGTTCATGGCACACAGTGTTTTGTTTTTGGGGCATATGTTGTCCAAGGAAGGCATCCATGTGGATCAAGATAAAGTTGAAGCAATCAATGATTGACCACAACGCAGGACTGTAACTGAAGTCAGAAGTTTCCATGGGTTAGCATCATTCTACCGAAGGTTTATTCCACATTTCAGTAGCGTGATGGCACCAGTGACAGATTGTATGAAAGGAAAGCAGTTTATGTGGACTGAAGAGGCTGATTCTGCTTTCTAATAGATCAAGACAATCTTGAGAACACCGATACTTAGATACCCGAATTTTCAGTTGCTCTTTGAGCTAGATACTGATGCGTCTAAGGGTGGAATTGGTGGAGTATTAAGTCAGAAGGGTCGTCCAATTGCTTATTTTAGCGAGAAACTTTCTGGAGCCAAGACAAGATACAGTACCTATGACTTGGAGTTCTATGCTATTGTCCAAGCCATAAAGCATTGGATACATTATTTGTTCATAAAGAGTTTGTGTTATATACGCACCACGAGGCATTGAAGCATTTGCAGGGACATGATAAGATTGCAGCCAGGCATGCTTCATGGATCGCATACTTGCAACAGTTTACATTTGTTGTAAAGCATAAGTCGGGGGTTACAAACCGGGTGGTAGACGAATTGAGTAGAAGAAATCATTTGTTGACTACGATGAGAGTTGAAGTGACGGGGTTTGATGTACTTCCAGAATTGTTTGTTGAGGATCCTTACTTTACTAAGATTATAGATGAAGTCGAGAAAGGGAAGACGGATGAGTATTTGTTGGTGGATGGTTTTCTCTTCAAAGGAAATCGGTTGTGTATACCAGAGAGTAGTTTGCGAATGAAGATCGTGAAGGAATTGCATGAAGAAGGACATGTAGGGAGAGATCGTACTTTACAGTTGATTTCTCAATCATATTTTTGGCCTTCCATAAGGAAAGAAGTTGAAATATTTGTACGGAGATGTCACATATGTCAAGTTTCCATAGGGACAGCTACGAATGCAGGATTGTATATGCCATTGCCCATGCCTACAAAACCATGGGTTGATATTAGCATGGACTTTGTTTTGGGTTTGCTAAGAACTCAACGAGGGAACGATTCTATATATGTTGTGGTGGATAGATTTTCGAAGATGGCACATTTCATAGCTTGTAGAAAGACCGCCGATGCAGTCCGTGTTGCTCAATTGTTCTTTAAAGAGGTTTATCGACTACATGGGCTACCTGAGACCATTGTTTCTGACCGGGATACTTGATTTCTAAGTCATTTATGGTTGAGTCTGTGGAAGATGGTTGGGACTAAGCTGAATTTCAGTAGCGCCTATCATCCACAAACGGATGGGCAAACGAAAGTGGTGAACAGATCTTTGGGAAACTTGTTGAGATGTCTTGTGAAAGATAATTTGAAGAGCTGGGATGTGAAGTTGTGTCAGGCAGAATTCGCACATAATCATGCTATTAATCGAAGTACTGGATTCAGTCCAAGTCTATTCAACAATTCCAAAAGGACCGTTGGATTTGTTGATAGTTCCACGTTAGAAAGGGGTTGTTAAACGAGCTTGTGATTTTGTTAATGAGTTGCAGGAGTGTCACAGTATTGTTCATGAACGATTGCTTAAGTCAAATGAGAAGTATAAGCAACTGGCAGATAAAAGGCGAAGGAGTGCGGACTTCAAAGAAGGTGATTTTGTTTACGCAGTATTGACGAAAGATCGTTTTCCAATTGGAACTTACAATAAATTGAAAGCTCGAAAGATTGGTCCAGTAGAGATCTTAAAGAAGATCAATGATAATGCATATCGGTTGAGGTTATCAGATCATATTCACACTGCAGACGTTTTCAATGTCAAACACTTGATTCCGTACCATAAGGAGAAGCGTGTTGAAGAACCAGGAAGTGCGAATTCGGGAACGAATTCTTTGCAACCGAGGGAGGATGATGCAGCGCAATCTAATGTTACCTTAATAAATCGTCAACGATCTAACGGAGTAAAGAATAACGAGATTAGAGGGAAGAAAGATGCAGCGATGCTTCAAAGTGCATGTTTTTCCCTTAAATCGTTACGACATAACCGAGCTACGACCTAGCGAGCAGATCCATATGACGCAAAGCCTAGGTCGCTCCAGAATTCTTTAGGTTGCGAGAAGTTAAGTCGCGAACAATCTTTTAAGCTGTAGTTCCTTAGGTCGCTCAAGTTTAGATCGCGTGAGGATTTCCAGAAGCTTTGTTCACTGATGTCGCTATCTTCTTGAGCCGCTGATCTCTTATGTCGTTAAATCGCGTCATGTTGTATATTCTTTACTGATGCTGCTATCTTGTTGTTGTGTTGTAACTCTGTTATGTCGCTTGTATACTGTAAGTCGTAAGTCGTGTGATGTATAACTTGTACATGTTATGTCGTGTGTCGTGATTGTTAGGTCGTGAACGATCTGTATTGTGTTGTGCTCTGTTTGTTAGGTCGTTAACGACCTGTGTTAGGTCGTGTGCTGCTGTATGTAAATCCTATAAATAGCGAGTGAGTTGTATCATTTGAGTTGGTTGATTTTGAAAAAAATTTGTTTGAGTGTGTGCCTCTTTTAAAATTGGAAGTTGACAGTGAGCTCCATTCTCCATCTTCGTTTATTCGAGTGCGCTCGAATCAACGATTTTGAAGCCGGTTTACGGAATCACGAGCGCGAGATCAATGTCGAAGAATCGTAGATCTTCTAACACGGTATCGTGCGCGACCAACGTGCTAAAGATGGTTAGAATCCGGTATCTCGCGAGATCAACGGATTTATGCATTTATCTTGGGTATTATCAATTTATCGATTCATCATTGTATCGTTCCATCGTTGTTTGTTGTTGTTACATCATTTGACGACAACTTGTTATTGTAATCCGCTGCGTCAGTATGTATATTCACCGATCTCTCCTACGTCTGTGTATGTATATATAAACTATCAACTAAAATCGTGAGAGGGCTAGAGCGTTGGGAAAATTGTGCGTCTTCTGATAAATATCTTCGCGACGCACAGAATCTTTTCGGTGATTTTGAATAATCAAACTTATCTGTAGAAAAGCAGAAGCACAGATTAATTATAGAACTATATCAGGATTAAAGAGCATCTCTGAAGTGGGAAAGATAAATAGCCCACAAAAGCTGTTTGGTTCGTAAGTAGAAACAAAGAACGCGCCCTTAATATAGTAAGTAAAGGATGCAAATAATACGGTTAACAATAATACCTAAAGGATTATTTAGTGCGGAAGAGTCCCCCCTTGATACGATCATCGCCAAAGGTATTCATGAGCTATTTCACGGTAACCACTAATTAATCTCTATGTTCTTCGGTTACTGTCACATACAATATTTATTTGAAAGGGTGTTTATGTCTAAGATGTTATTGTAGCTTTATTCTCAGTCCTGTTATCAAGTGATTATGTCATTAGACCTTGGACAAGATTTCGCACGTTTAAGTTAGAAAGCAGCAAAAAGAAAATCGTTACTGATCATGCACTACTTATGAACTTGAATGGATCAAGAGCTTAGTGAAGATAAACAATACACATATTCTGTTTCATTATGTGTTATAAGTCAAGGAATTACGTAAATCAGAATACAAATATTGAAAAGGAAGTATCGACCTTGTTTTCATCTCACAAATACAATCATAAAATAATCTCAACAAACTTTCAAATCAAACTTTAACGCAAGCGCTAGCATCACTTATCACACACAGACAATCAACTACTTAATACATGAGAGATATAAAAAGAGAATACTTCAATTCTGAACGGTAGGAGGGGCACCGTGGCCAATGCTCGGACTAGGCCCTGGATGAGTGGGTAGATAAGACTCAACATTCGTATTCTCAGCTCCAATATTTTTAAAACAATTTGCCGTGTTTGAAGATAACATTGAACAACGTATTCCTCCTGCATGCCATTTATGAACAATTCTCGTGGCTTGATTCTGAGAAATCAAAAGAAGTATCAAACTTAAAGTCGTAATAAATGAGAAATTTTTGGAATGCAAGGCCATAAATTACTGAATTTGCTCGTGACCTGTACTTATGAACTGATATGGTGTATATATAGATATTTAATGCACCATCTTATATATGTAGGAACTGAGTGATTAAAGGGATCCACAGAAAAACAAGATTTGATTATTCTATATAGAACAGGAAAAGCAAAGGTTTTTTTATTTATAGAATTAAAATAATGACGGAAGATGTAGAATATTTTCCAAACATAGTTGTGTATTTGACGCATATTTCTAAAACTGTAAATTGAATACCGTGAGCTTGATTCGACCACATATATCATAAGTTAAGGTTATATAAAATAGGAATATATGACTGTACTATACAATAGAATTGATGAAAAGAATAACGTTGAAGCAAATGGCAATATACATACATGGCCGGCCCAAATGTTTGTTTGTCCCCACCCCATGAGCAAATTTTCTTTATAAAAAATATAGTCTATAAAATACTTCCTAAAATAAAATCTTACAGCGCTCTACCACTTTCAAACTTAACTTGCATTACAACTTCTTCACTGATTTCCACCACAACACATTCTTTGCTTATTTTTTAACCTATAGTTGTTTTACTTTACAATTTGCAATGTACTTTTCTATCAAATGTTGCCCCGGTCCAGTGAGTTGGTGGTCCACCCTCTGGACCGGCCCTGTATAGATGAAAAACATTACCTCATTATGGAACAAATCATATCCCATTGTAATTTACACTGGTTTTTGTATGAAGTGAGATTTAATTCTTTTTGAAAAATTAAATTCGTATTACCAGGTCGTTGGCAGTAAAGTTGTGAAAAGTACAGCGCCACCGCAGAAAGTTTCAAAGTCTAAGCATGACAACTAATACTACAAGAAAATAACCATAATACAACTAGTTATTTACAATGTTCGAAAAATGACAGTTGTAATAAAGAGATTTTAACAACTGCTCTTTGATGACAATTGTAATAGATGGTTTTTAACAACTGGTTTTTTCGACAGTTGTAATAAATATGTTTTTGATAATTCTTGACAGTTGCAATGAACATACTTTTAACAACTGTTTTTCCTGACAGTTTTAGTAAACAAGGAACGGCTGCCAAGTCCCTAGAATTGGAAGATGATGGAAGAAAAGTCCCTCTTGTAAAAGTTATGAATGTTTGATCCCTATTTTTAGTTTTTAACTAATTTATGTCACTTTTGCCCCTGATTTCAATACTGGGCCGAATTTCTAGAAGGGGGCAATTTGGTGAAAAAAACAAACATGGACCTAATTTACATAGGTTTATTAGTAGGGACTTTTTGTGCATGAGCTTTGAGAATAGGGACCTTTGGTCTAAAACCCCTTTAACAAACATATTTTTAACAATCGTTCGTTTTAAGCAGTTGTAATAGAGATCTATAAATAACTTATTAGTTTTGACCGATGTAAATATTGGATAAATAATACTTAATATTAAATAATTACTATTAAATAATTAATAGTTAATTATAACTTTTAATGATTAATATTAAACATATGATGATTAATAATAATTAATAATATATGCATACCATTCAATAATCAAAATTCAATTTTAATCAAGAAGTAATAAGTACTAATTAACAATTAATATATAAGAAGTAATATTTAATAATACATAATTGATGATTACTATTCAATAATTAGTAATTAATATTTAATAAGTAAGCACCACTTTCACAGCGATTAGGAACTTCGACTTTGATGCGAGAGATCATGTGATAACCCGGATTTTAGAATATCTGTAATTGATAAATTAACTGGATTTAATCGTAATACTGATAAATAATTCTGGTAATAATATATATATATATATCTGAATAAGTATTGGTTTGGTAATCCTCCTAGTATAATTGGCAAAATTATTATTCTCAAACAATAACAATAATGTGTTGTTTATATATGTAAATACAAATAGATTTTTAATAGAATTATCATTTGCAAATTAAATATGTGTTTGTTTAAATATATATATTTGAGTTAATTTTAAATAGGATTTTAAAATTTAAATTTGACTTTAAAATTCAAAGGATGGATATCTTAAAATATTTTGGATTTAAAAATATATATGTATGATATTTTTTGAATATAATTTTTTTTACATAAGGAGTTTATTTATATAAATTAGGAAATGTATTTATTAATTAATAAATTTAATTGAAAAATCTTATAAACCAATTTATAAATAAATAAAACATGCATAATTCATATATATGTTTAAATTAATAAATTTAAACAAGTGTAAGTGATTTAAATAAGTATATGACAAATGTTCAATGAATTAACAAGTGAAATCCATATTTTCATTTTTAAATAAATACTAATTAAAAGTTTATATACATTAATCTCACCTCTTAACTTCTTTTTTTCCTATCATTCACATGAGGTTGACAAAAAGGTAAATTAATCAATGTAATTAATTAAGGTTAACTAATTAGTGTAATTAATTGAAGAATGATTAATTAAGGATTGATTAATTGAGGGTAATTACTTAACAAAGTAATTAGTGGATAGTTAATGAAGGAAATTAAGGAAAAAAATCATTAAACTAAGTGAATAAGTGATAATTAATTAATATATTTAATTTAAGTTAATTAGTTAATTAATAAATTAAAGATAGTCACTTAATGTAATTAATTAAGTAAAATTACTTAGTGAAGTAATTATTGAATAATTACTGGATGTAATTAAGTAATTAAGGAAAATCACTTAATGAGGAAATTGGAAAATAATTACTTAATGGGAGTAATTAAGGATTAATTACTTAGTGTAGTTAATTAAAAGATTAATTTAAGTGTAATTAATTAATGTAAGAGATTAAAGGGTGGTTAATCACTGGTTGTGATTTAATTAATTAAGGTTAATGTGATTAATTAAGATTAATTAATCAAGGTGATTAATTTAAGCAATGGTTTATAATCGACCAAAGTTAATTTTGCAGGATTAAGATAATTAGTTTAATTTATATTGGGTGATTAAATTAAATTAATTAAGAATTGTTCGGTCATTTATTTGCGTATAGATGATGACTTGAATTGAATACCTTAGTTGGTATGAATATCTCTGATATTTAGATTGTGATGTATTATGATGGGTTGGACTATGGTATTGTGAGTTATCTATCAATAATTGATTTGTTGGAGGAATATAAGAACCTGTATTTAAATTTGATTTGTATCCACTTTAATAAACTTGGTTTAATGTAACGATCTCGGTTTAAAGACGAATTTAAATTTATATTAAACTAAATTTTTTGGGTTAAATTGTGGATTTGTTTGATTTTTTCAAATTTAATGAGAGATATATACTTGTTTATTTTTGAATTTGAATTTGAAAATCAAAATAAATATTTTCAATAAAATTGGATTATAAATAAAATTTTGATTTGGAAATTCCAAATGTATTCAAAATAAATTGGATTTTGATTTGAATTTGAATTTAATGTTTAAAGGATAAATATTTAGCTATTTTGAATTTAAAGATAATTGTATAAGCTTTTATATAATTGGCTTTATTTTATTTCTTAAAATTTATCTATATATATATATATATTAATAAGTAAATGAAATATTGAATAGTTTATGTTTAAACAATAAAAGAAAGATAAAAGTGTAAATTGTTTAAGTATAAAAGCATATGGATATAAATTAAGTAATAAACCAATACAAATAACTATGGCAACTTTGTATTATATACATAGAGTATAAGAGCATGACCAGGCAGAAGAACCTTATATATGAAGTTTAGATATGCTGGAAAGAAATAACAAAACAAAGTGTTATGTACATAAAGAAACAAGAAAAAAATATCTACAAAGCAAAACTGTATATACATAATTCAAATAGCATAAGTTGTACACAAAATAGGACACATGCATTTAATACCATCCCAAGCACAAAACAAATCATCTCAGCTAATCAATTCAGCCTCCAAATTGGAAAAAATATATCTTTAGTCAAATATTAAAAAAAATCTGTTCAACAAAAGAGGCTTTACCGGTTATGACCTACCCTGTATAAACATTGTTTCTAAATATATGTGTCTTCTTATACTTGCTTGTTCATAAGGAAAGAAATTAAGTAAACTATAGAAAAAGAAAATAAGTCTCATTATTCTTACAAACTCAAAATCATTCAAGTTCAAAGGAAATCAATACTACAGCCTTCAAACAACAGAGTTGTTCTCTGTTCTTCAAATTGAAGTGAGTAAACATACTGTTTTAAGCCTTTAAACTTATGTATTTGTTTCATGAATGACTTACGCTTTACTGTACATTTTTAAGTTAGAAATCCTGGGCATATATGATTATACTGTTCATTCTTGTATGGTTTGTTCTTCTTGTTCTAAGTTACAGAGTTGAAATTGTAATCAAAATACAAAAGATTATCATTCAACCTTAGTTAGGCTTTAGGTATCAAATGAAACAAGATTGTTTAAAATTATATCAGGGCCTAGAATTTGTTTAAGCTTGGTAATGGAAAATTTGACTCAGTGAACTCAAATTTACAGTAAAAAGAAATCGCATGAATTATTTCGAATATTTTAACTTGTGGATTTGATTATGCAACTTGAATAAATGGCTAAAGATAGGATTTTGAAATTAATATGATGATTTTTAATGAAGTATTCCAAGTGCAGTTCACATTCGAACAAAATTTGCATTTTGATCAATTTCTGATGATCGAAACCATTTCGAACGCTGAGATCTTGCTTGAGGCGAGTTTGGCAATCGATAGTAATGGGAAAATTGTTGAATCATTTTTCTATTGCACGAATCAAAGGGATGAAGCGAATTAAAAGTTTAAGCTCGGGTTTTGCAGTGGTCGGAAAAGTGGTTGTTGGGGCTTCGTGCATGCATCGAGTTGCACGTGGCTTTGTGAGATGATAGTATTTGAGGGTGACGAGGTCGTTGCTGGAGTTTCGAATTTTCTGGTGGTCGAGGATGAGGAGGCGAGCTGTTTACAGGTTTTGATGACTTCGGTGATGAAGTTTCCAGGTTGCGGTTTTGAGCTCGAATTTGATTTCGAGGGGATGGGTGAATTCTCGCGATTGGGGATTGATGCGTGAAGCATCGTCGACTTGCTCGACGATGTGGTGTCACCTGGAGGCGATCAACGGCAACGTGCACGTGCACGTTATCGCTTTGGTGTCAGGATTGATGGTGGTGAGCTTGTTGCCTGTTGTGATAATTTAACTAAAAATTAACTTACTGGAAGAGAAAAAAATAGAAGGAGTGTACGTGAGGAGACGATGATATACTCGGGGAATAAGGAAAGAAACTCGAAGTGATACTCGAGTAAAACCTGGGTCATCTTGGGTTGTTTCAGAAAGGGGTTAAGTTTTACAAATTTAAAGTTAAAATTGTTAAACAAATTTTAGTGGTAACAAAGAACATAAGTGTTTAACGATTTGAGTTAAGACTTTAATACAAGTTTTTATTATTTTAGAATGTTTTTTTAAACCTTAATTAATGTTTTAATTAAGTAGATAATTTAAGTTAAGTATTAAATTAATTAACATTAAAGTTTTGTAATTAGTAATAGTTTGTTTTTCAAAGTTTAAAGAAGATCTTTGAAATGTTAATTAAGACAAATAATAATTATTAATTAATTGTTTAAAGAGGGTAATTAAGAAAGGTTAATTAAAATTGTAATTTACTAAGCGATTAGAGATTTATTAATTTGAAACTAAAGATTGGTAAATTAAAACTTAAGTGTTTAATTAATTTGTAATTAAGAATTGTTAATTGGATCATTAAAGTTAGTTAATTTATAATTAGTAGTTAATTAAGATAATCGATTAAGGAATAATTAATTATAATTTAATTAATTTATCATTAAGAATAGTTAATCGATGATTTAAATAAATCAATAAAAATAATTATATGGTTAATTCTTTTAAATCACCTTCCCTTTAAATTGAAGATGATTGACTATCATCAAATGTTGTGTACTGGATTGATATTTCTATTTGTGATTGTGATACTGTTGATGTGAATTGCCTTATGCTGAACTGTGATTTGTGATTTGTTTCTGTATGTATATGAAAACCCTTATGCCTATAAAATGGCATTTAAATTTCGATGCGACAGGGAGTCGGATTCCAGTTGGTTATCCGAAACCCACATCAAAACGTAATGATGAATCTTTATGATTGATAAATTTAATTTATCTGTGAATATATAAATAAAGATAAGCGTTATGGATTATATCGCTTATCGAGATTGACATGATTGAATCTACGATGATTGATGCTGAGAACTATTGTGTAAAACCCCTGGACTACACTTGTACACACACAAATATGGATTTTACGTGGAAATTGGTTAAGTCATAGATTTTAGAAAATAATTCTTAAATCGAATTTTGGAACTCAAATAGTTTTGGAAATAGAATTGAGTTAAATATAAAATGCTTTTAAAAAAGGGATTTCAAAAATGAAAGTTATTCTCAATAACTTAATAAATATTTGAAATTTAAATAATTTGATTTAAATCGGAATTCAATATCTAAAATTGAATTCTAGATTCAGTATTTATGATTTAAAAAAGGATTATACAAGCTTATATGGGTTTTGAACCATTTTTTAAAGTGTTATTTTGGGAATTTGAATCAACCCAAAGATTTTAACTTGTATAAATGAGATCGGGTTTTTCCAAAGTAAAACTGTTGTTTCAACTGATAAAAGCTTTCATATAAGAAATGAATTTCCAATTTGTATTGAAGGGATTTCAAGAGTGAATTGAAAATGGTTTACCAAGTTATGGATGAATCTTTGGAAACGAGCTTTGAAAACTATGAGATAAATCTTGATTTAAAGATTTAATAAGTTAATCCAAATTGAAATGGAAATTGTTTTGAAATCCGTGAATGGATCTTTGTGGGACTGTGTGAGCTTTATGAAATGAATCTTTTTGTTTAAAAGATTTGAAATGGTAATTAGCTTAAGCCATTTGGAAGAAAGTTTTGAATTTTAAAGTTGTGACTTAATTGAAATCCCATGTCCATATGTTTTTAAATATTTCGCTCATTATTCGGTTTAGCCAGGAGAATATCTTTGTGTCATATAACCCATTCTGAATAATGATACGTCGTTATGGATAGCATTTAAAGACCGGTGGTGAAGACCGGGTATTTGCGAGAACGATAGGGTGACCTATCGATTGTCTCTACACTGAGTAACTATGGTATAGAGATTTCCTAAGTGATGGGAAGTCCGATCGGGATTGTGAATACCTGGATTGCAAGGGCTTCTTCGGAAGTGCCTTCGGTTCTGTTCAAACCCAGAACAGACTTGTATGGTTGTATGTCAAACATTAAACTTTGAGATATAAAGCATATTTCTTTCAAATACATATGTGTTGGTAGTGGAGAATTTATTCTCTTAGCTTAACACCCTTCTCTGAGACGTACGAGCTCAGAGGTTGTGTAATTGAAGGTTGTTAGCGATATACTCCCAATTTGGTAGTGTGGCATGCTAAGTGCTGTTGTGTGTTGATGATCATTTGTTGATCATTTGTGATCAAAGCATGGCTATCGTGTAAAGCATAGCTTTATGGACGAGACCACATCAAGCCTCACAAATCGGTAATGGTCGAAACAGGAAAGATGCGGCAAGGTTTCAGGGGTAGCTCCCCTAGGGTATGACCATTACTTCTGGAAAAGGGTGGTTCATGGTATAGAGCCCAGATACTTACTCATGTGGGCACTATAGTATATTTATTACTGTGTGATGTTGTTGGTGCAGAGGTACCTCGTGTAAAGGTCCCAAAGGACCGGGGGTGGCATATCTTTAGGTATTACTCCCGGGCAAGGAAGAAACCAACCTTGTGTTGGCAAAGAGCCGGGTAGGTTCTCAGTGGGCCCTCCAAAGGCTTTCCCATGTGGCAATAGGAAGTTCCTTAGCCTGACCATTTGTTGGAAAATCCAAAGAAACAATACGCTTCATGTATGGTTTTAGTTGTATAACCTGCCATGGAATATGGCGGTAACCTGCTATTGAACATGGTAGTTATAGTAGGCATAAGTGCAAAATGCCTATGCTGGCTAAGATTAATATTAAACTTTCAAAATGTTTTCCACATGCATTAATAATATTATATAAAAAAAGGATTTTATGTATCAAGCATTTTTGACTATCATAAGGAGAAATCACCTCCAATTCTGTGTTTGTATGGTGTGCGTGGCGGGAGGCCTTATTGTAGTTTCACTTTCCAAAAAAGGCATTGCAGATTTCAAATTTAAAATCTTATGATTGTTTATTTAAAAAAACCGATTTTGTTTGCTCATACCAGTCCCATGACTGACCTAGAGTTTATTGTTCCCTTCCTAAACTTTGGGTGCCCACAATTTTCCACACGGGCAGTCTAGAGTTTGGTTTTTCAGATAGTCAGGTTTAGTGGATTATCTGGAGCTTGTTCAGTCCTTGGACGACGGACCATGCTTACTTATCTTTGTGCAACCTTGATGGTGGATGGAGCTTGAACTTTTAGAGCTCTAGCTTTGGAGTTGCAGTATAAGATTTTATGAAGACTTATCTCACATTGTATCGTGTTCCGCTGTATTTTGTGTTATATATTCTCTGATATTAATGATTATCATTATATCAAATTAATGTATTGGATATTGTATTCATGTTATATCAGTGATATCATCTTTTATTTTCAGCTGTGTTATTTATCATCTAATGGTGTTGCAAGCTCCGGTGATACGAATTTGATGTTGTTTGTCGGACATCGAGTTTGGGTCGTCAAATTTGGTAGATGACAATGAATATGATGAGACCGGGGTCGGGTATCAGTACATACCCGAAACCACTTCGATTCGTAATATGCATGGTTTGATTTTGGAATAAATAGGATGGAATGAAATCAATAATGTAAACTTGGTCATTTAATCTGAATGACATGTTTGATATGTTTTTGGGAAATGTGTACTGAATTATAACAAGTTAAGAACTCATTGTAAGGTATGAGTTACCCAGATTGTATATAAGCTTATTGCATTAGTATTTCATGTTAAATGGGTTTACTCACGCTAGTTTCCAGCCTGACCCATGTGTTAATTTGATGTAATGCTCGGGTCAGACCGAGTATTACAGATTTTCAAGTAAGGACGTTCCGGAGCTCAGGAGGCGAGCAGGATGGCATGAACGTATGGAGTGTTTTTCCCTGTGATATATTGTTGTATATTTGGGACATGTTGTTTAAAATGTCCAGTGATTGTGAAATGTTGTAACTCTGATGTATTAAAATGTAACTGACTAATACAGCTTTCTTTGTGTAAAGAATATTATTTGATATTATATTTTATCCGCTGCGAATGTGAGGTTATGAGTTTGGTTTTTTGTTTCTTCTTCTTCTATCTCTCTTTTCTTGTTTTCCTAACTATTTGGAGTTTTCGGGATCGAAAATTTCGGGTTGTTATAGGTCATAGGCTCGAAACTTGAGTAGCGTGATTCGAAAATATACTAACATATAGTATGTTGTGTACTGCCGAAGACTTGTAGTACTAATATGTACTACTATATAAGTACCCAATTTCAATCAAAAATTAATAACTAATAATTAAGACTAATATTTAACAATTAATAATTACAATATTTAATAATTAATAGTTTATAATTATTTTTAATAATTAACAATATAATTAATTAATTAATTAATGTTTTATAATAATATTGTATAAAAAATAATATATACTTAATAATTTATTATAGTTGATAATTCATAAATAATATTTCATAAATAATGATTAATTTAAAATAATTTTTATTATATAATGATTTATAATTAATAATTTATGAATAATAATAAACAATAATTTATATTTAGCAATTAATATATATGTTTGATTGACTAGTGATACTTAAAGTAATTTTAAAAAATAAATATAAATAAATTGAAATTTTGTCATAAATTTTTCATCCTTCCGCCTTTCATTTTTCATCCTCCCACTCATGGAAAGGTCAAAAATTTGAAGTTCCGCTTCAATTTAAAATAATCGATAGGAAATTAGCACCGCACCCACATCCCAAATCAACAACCCTAACTTTAAATCACTTTTCCCTCCATCTTGAGCTCTCCCTATTGTAATAACGCATAAATTAATGGCTATTTGAATAAATATTTAATTATATTTTAAGTAATTAATAAATTGATTTTTATTAATAAATAAAACAATTTTAAATAGAAATTAATGATGATAAAATTGTTTTCAAAATTTGTTTACCAAAATACATAGTTTATACAGAAATAGAAAATGTGACCGGAGATTATTTTCTGAAATATCGATTTTTCATTGGTTAAATGTTTTTCAAAAGTCTATAGCACTATGTTAAGCATACATGCACGCAATATAAACCATTTTTATATGATAAATACATGTGTGTATGTGCATGTAAATGCTCTCTTTTATGTTTATATATATAAGGATAAAAGAAAATATTTCTTAAAGAAAAACATATATATACATATAAAAACACACATTTTTCAACACAAGGACATGGCTTGAATAGTAGAAGTATGGTGGAGGGGGTGGTTAGAGTGGACGGTTTTGAGGAAGGGAGGGAGTATGATGTACATGCATATTTATTTTTAAATATTAAACATTTATTATTATTTTAATCAAATCCTAACCCTATATATACCCTTTTATCTTCATGTTTTTCATTTTACAATCTTTCTTTATTTCAATTTAGTAATAGCTTAAGAAAACTTAGCCATGCCCTCCTCTACATAAATTCTAGAATAAGAAAAATCACATCTTTTGGCTAAAGTCTCTTTTTTAGTCACAAAATATCTTCTACATCTCCTATAACATTATTTCTTCCAAAATACAACACTTCATTCACCAAATCATCACTAGCCCGAGCCAAGAACATAAGGGCCGAGCCCAAAGTAGTTAAGGCCGGGCACAAATTAGCCTAGACCAAGCAATCTTGGAAGTTTGCTTGATTTTCTAAAGCGTTTTCAAGTTGTGGCAAAAGTTCGCTTGATTTAAAAAAAAAATTCTCTATAAAACTTTTGATTTGGAAAAGAAAGTAACTTGATTTTGATGGACTATATGTTGTGAAAATATGGTGATTGATATGTTGAATTATCATGTCGTATTGATAGTATATGATGACATGTTTATGTTTGAACTTGGATTTGGGTATTGGTTGATATGTTGATGTGTTTGGATATGTATATAGATATGGATATGTGATATTGGGTATTATATGATTATAGTATATTAATGAAACAAAACCATGTGTATATGATGCGAATTTTGTGAAGTTTGCACCTTGAAAATCGCAATGAACATGAGATCCGATTTAAAAACGAACACTCTTTTTCTAGCTTTGAATTTTTGTAAATGATTTCCAAATTTTTACCTTTTGTTTAAGTTTTCAAAGCTCTTACAATTTTGTTTTCAAACATGCAGTGGCTAGAGTTAAGTAAGATTTCAACCTAGAAATGAATTCTAGCGAATTGCGCTTATCGCGATAGTCGCTAAGGATGCAGTAGGAGAAATTTCACGATTTCAACTTTTAAAGTGTTTTCTTTTGAATTAGTTTGAAAACTTATTTCAAACTTAATTTAGTCCAAAGGTTAAGTTTTAATTATTCAATAATTTATTTATTTAATTTATTAATTTGGATAATTATTTAATTAATTAATTAAGTAATCAAGTTGGGTGATTCGAGTTTAAAAAATTATTAAACAAGTTAATTTAATTTTTAAATAATGATAATTAAGATAAAAAGGAAATTAATTTTTATTTAATCAAGTTATTTATCTTAATTAAAAATTAAATTGGAGTTAATTATTTAATTATTATTTAATTAAAGGTTAATTATCCACTTAATGAGGGTTTAATTTCCTAAATAAACGTTAATTAATTAAAGTATAATTAGGGTTCAACTATAAATAAAATTTGGACCATTAAAGATTTAATTTTGATTTAATTAAGATAATTAAGGTTTAATTGAGTTTAAACTTATGATTTGATTAAAGTTCCTTTGTTTTAAGATTTCTTTTAACGCCCTATGGGTTATTTATTTTTAACCAATTTTCTTGTTTAAGTGAATTCTTTTAAAACCATGGATCTCTTGTCCATATTATCATGTAGCCAAATGAATTAAATAGTTGTAATAAAACGGTGGTGCGTTTTATTGAAAGTTAGTCGACATGTATTTATCACAAATACCACACTTCGGGAATGTGATGAATACGAGGGGGTTAAATTTGATAAGCGGGTCATGATAATCTAAGCATATGGAACATATGTCCATATGTAAGCCTTTACACCCTGATAGTGGGAAAATCCACTATAAACAATTTGACTCTTTAAAACTATCAAACGTTGGTTTGGAGAGACTGGGATCAGATAGTAGTTGTTATCCGAAAACCGCATTGAACCAACGAAGCGTTCGAATTGAAATAGTAAAGCCAAGGTCCAAGATGTAGATCTGAAGCTCAATAGCTATTTGCTACCAACACTGAGGGTGATTCTAAAATGGATGTAGTGGGAATAATGCCTTTGGTTCATTCATCTCGTAAATGACTTGCATGGATGAATGCTGACATTATGTCAACATCTTGAAGACAATGTTGGCATTCTAAGTGGCAATGCTATATTAAAGGTCAGTACAAGAAAAGTCCTTATACAGTGCATAAAAGAATTTAAGGAAAAAAACAGCGTTTTAATAATGAGCACTATTGGTAGAAATTTAATAAAACAAAGCCAAATAATGTCTCGCTGTTGAATTTCCGCGTATCCTTCCTTGAAATTTCAATGAAATTTTTTCTTGGCCGATCTTTCATTCTTCTCCATCTCAACATCTCCCAAAACACCAAAATGAAGAAAACCTAAGCAAAAAGAAAGAACGAACCCTAAAAATATCCTCTTTCCAATTTGTTATCTCTTAGGTTTTATTCCTCTCATTCTGATTCTCCTTGACCTATATTATAGGTCGTCTCAATTACAGAAGCTTCTTCAGCAAATGTATGACTTCGATCTAGGTACCTCCTTGCTCATACTTTTTCCTCCATTATTGTAACGACCCATAAAATTTTAATAATTTTTAATTGTTTTATTGACGTATTTAGTTGAATTTTTGTGAAATTTTAAATTTTTAAAATTTGGAAATAATTTTTTTTATGTTTGGAATGCGTCAATTTAAACATAGCAAATGGTAAATTTTCAATTAATTATAAGAATATTTATTTTATTGTGTAATTCTATTAAATTCAAATTAGTTAAAAATTGATGGTAATAAATAAATTTCCAAACATGAATATTTTTACACAGTAAATTTCTAAATCCTCTTCTGAGTGAGACGTCATCTTTCGTTTTTCAAAATTTGGACTTCTATTGCTCCGTTTATCATAATTCTGACCAAATAGCAGCATTTCTGGTATCGATTATCGACTTTTGATCGGATGATCGTACCACTGATATCTGTATACCGTTCTGATCGTTTCATCGTACTGATCTCTACGGTATACTCATTTCGGTATTTTGAGGTCCGGTATGCAACGGAAGCAATAAACCATTCTTTGTAACGGTACCAAATTGTGACTTTATTTCTTTTTTCCGTTTCAAAACTCAAAATGTGTTATCCAATCAAACCATTAATTTTCTTTAATCTTTCAGCTGTATCAACGTTTGGCCGTTGCTATTTGTCTGACTTTTATTTGTATTCTCTCACCTTTCCCTCTGTCCACTTTCATTTCTCCACTGTTCATGCTTCCATGTATTTATTTCTTTTCCTCTCAGATCTATTTCTTCTTCCTACACTCTTCAAAAAAATATAGAGGAAAATTTTCATTTTGAAACAGAGCCGCATAATATAAGCCTGTTCATTTACTGTAGCTGCCACTCTCACCAACCCATGCCCATCGTCGGCCTACCCAACATCAACCATCAGTTCACCGCCCCAGGCCGAGCGCCTCCTCCTCCTTGAATCCTCTCGCCTCAAACCTAGAGCCGACCTCCTCTTGAGCTTAGCCTCTCCACTATTGAACCCCGATCTCCTCTCACCCCCTTCCACCTCGACAGCAATCATCACCCACTATCGACCTGCCTCCCCTTCAACTTCGTGCCCCTCCACCTCAGCCTCTTTCTCTTCTTTGTAAGTTATATTAGTTATTGTGTATAGTATATTAGTTGCTGATATTAGCCTATTATACAACGTGCTTCTAGCCTGATATTAGCAACATATACTTTTCTTTATATTACAATCTATAGTGGCTATATATATATATATATATATTGGTTTTATATTGTGTATGTGACCCCCCACCTCTATACCCGCGCTAGACAAGAACACTACGGAGTATTGCTGTCGACAAGCACGGAGAATAAGGCTGTTGAGGAGCGACCATCCGTGTAATTGCTTTGTGCGAGCATCGATACGTCAGATAGTATAACATGTAAATCTTTTCAAGTGGAAATCCGACATGCCGACACAAACTCAAAGCTACTACATAGTGGCTATGATGTCTTCGGAAACAAATATAGAAATAAACATAACACAAATCAGTCACAGATAATCCATATCACAAAGGCGGAAATAGATATGAATATAACACATGAAAGTATACATCAGAGTAGTGGTCAAACAAGATCCACAATGTCAAAAAAATAGCAACACGTGCTATACAAAAGAATACAACTATGAGTCTATATCTCAAGTGTATACAACAAAATAAACTACTAATCTAAAGCAGTTAGCCAAAAGTCAGATGATGATCCTAGAAGAGAAGTCAAGCAGAAGCACCTGTAACATCTCGGTCTGACCCGAGTATTATTTAATAAGAAAATAATAAACGGATCTGTCTAGCTATAAATATCAGATGAAATGATACAGAATAAGAGATATGAATAAACGCATAATAACCACAATGCAAAGCTGTGATATATAAGTAATTGAAAAAGCAACAAGAGATTAATCAATATCACAAAGATCTACTCAAGATAAAAAGGAATGTCATACTCCTATTTTCATTCACCAAGCCACAATAAATGACATATATATCCATGCCAATCGTAAAAGTTAGTGAAACATAAATTCCAGAAATAAACACATGAAATCCAGAAATCACAATAAAAAGGAACAACAACGTCGTACAGCGGGACATCCGATGAACCAAATCACAATCAAAGGGAACAACGACGTCGTACAGCGGAACATCCGATGAACCAAATGACAAAGACATTGCACAATGCTAGTCTAAAACAAACAATGATCGTCATGATCAAAGAGAAGTGTCGATTACAGTAAGCTAGTAAATATATGAGCTTAGCATCATGTCCCATAACCACTAGCTTAACTTAAATATTTACGAACAAATTGTAGGTCTCCACTAGAAAATTGTCACAACAGATTCAATCGAACAAGTCCAAGAATTAACCGACGATGTAAACGCAAGCGTTTCATACCACTTGTTTTACTAAGTCGTTTAATTAGATTTCTCATACGAGTGAGGTAAAGGCTTGTATATACTAATAGATTGGAAAACGGTTTTATAAACGAATTTGGTATTAAAATAGTATTGAAATCATTTGAGGAAAGAGTTTTGATATTTACTACTAGTATAGAAAACCTTTATATTTTTTAAAGTGACAAATCACAAAGAAGATTGTAGGAACAATCAATCACTAAGATTCACATTCAAAAACGTGAATAAAATCCAAAGAAATCGATAAAAAATCCATCAAAGTGGATATATCTAAAATTCCCAAAGAAAAGTTCATCAAAGTCGATAATAAATGACAACAACAAAAGGGAGACAACACGAATCGATTAAAGTTGGATATTCAAACGAATTAGCAATATAGGCTAATCTGGCAAATTTGAGCAGGTCGGTCGACCGGACTCCCTGAGTCGGTCGACCGAACCAGAGGTAGGAATGTGCTCGGGGCACCAGGTCGGTCGACCGACCCAGGGGGCTCGGTCGGCCGAAGCCTGTTACCAGCACTTCCAAACAGAGGCAGGAAGTGCTTGGACTACAGGTCGGTCGGCCGGCCCAGGGGGCTCGGTCAGCCGAACCTGTATACTTGCACTTCCTACCCTATTTCAAAGGAGGTGCAAATCCCGACCAAATTGCAATCGCACGAGCAATGGCGCTAAGGGTTTATGTCAATCGACAACCCGGCCCTATATGCTCCTCGATGCATCACCAAAAACATGCTCAAACATCAAAGTTAGGATTTTTAAAGAATTGAACTCAAAACACTAAAAATTGGAATATTCACAAAAGCAGTCCAAATCAAAATCAAATGCACATGAATAAGTGTTAGAAATTCATACCTAACAATAGAAGATAATTATAAGCATAGATGTGAGATTAAAAATCTCACCTTTGAACCCAAATCAATGAAGAAGAAGCTTGAAAGCAAATGGAAATCAACCACACCTCAATCTCACACTAGAAGCTTGAATCTAAGCTTAAAAGAAGAACATTCCCTAAGTTAGGTTTAGGAAATTTCTGAAATTCAAAGAGGGAATGAGTTGGAGAAGAAGAATGATATGCTTACCAATGGGTTCTCATAGATTTTGGAGCAAGAACTTGGATTTTGCTATGGAACTAGGGCTTGGAGTTTTAATTTCGACTCCTCTCCACCATTGTTGCTAAAGCTTGAAGGGTTAGGAAAATAGAAAGGAAGTAAATGAAGAGGAGAGGGTTGGGACTGAATACATAAGTGGGGTTAATGGGCTCAGCCCAAACCAAAGCCCTAAGTGAAAAGTAGCAAAATTCAACTTTCTCCAAACATATCGAAGCTTATACTCAAAAAGGTCGCAAACGGCATTTTGAACTCAATGGGGGTGGTCTCGAGTCCTAATTCGACCGTATGCAAAAAGTAGCTTTTCGAACTAAAATCCGACTAACGATAAAATATTTAAATAAAATATTAAAATATAAAATCGATAAATATGCGGGTTGTTACAGACTTCCCTCCTTAAAGAAATTGCGTCCTCGCAATACTTAAGAGGAAAATAAGAAGTAACAACCATGGAAGCATATCAACACAAAAGAAAATTTGAAATAGGAAGTTCACCATAAAGTGCACGAAAGAGTTAGCAAGAAATTTGGTGAAACTTCAATTTCCACAATATTACCGGACTCAAGAATGAAAACCGGAATCCCTAAGGCATTCCCGTAGATAAAAGACGTGGGGAACGTCAAGAATAGCAGAAAATTGAGCCGGTGCAATGGCGTAGTACAAAAACAGTACGCCCGAGGAACTAGAAACTCAAATAATTTGGGACATCAGTGTAGTACAAAAACGGTACGCCCAATGAACCAAAGCAAAGAAATTGATGTAGTACAACGGTACATCCAATGAATCAAATAGCAAAGACATTGATGTAGTACAACGGTACATCCAATGAATCAAATAGCAAAGACATTGATGTAGTACAACAGTACATTCAATGAATCAAAAGGAAAGACATTGGTGTAGTACAACGGTACATCCAATGAATCTAATAGCAAAGACATTGATGTAGTACAATGGTACATCCAATGAATCAAATAGCAAAGACATTGGTGTAGTACAACGGTACATCCAATGAATCAAAAGGAAAGATATTAATGTAGTACAACGGTACATCCAATGAATCAAATAGCAAAGACATTGATGTAGTACAACGGTACATCCAATGTTTCAAATAGGAAAGACATTGATGTAGTACAACGGTACATCCAATGTATCAAATAGCAAAGACATTGATGTAGTACAATGGTACATCCAATGAATCAAAAGGAAAGACATTGATGTAGTACAACGGTACATCCAATGAATCTAATAGCAAAGACATTGATGTAGTACAACGGTACATCCAATGTATCAAATAGCGAAGACATTGATGTAGTACAACGGTACATCCAATGAATCAAAAGGAAAGATATTGATGTAGTACAACGGTACATCCAATGTTTCAAATAGCAAAGACATTGATGTAGTACAACGGTACATCCAATGAATCAAAAGGAAAGACATTGATGTAGTACAACAGTACATCCAATGAATCTAGTAGCAAAGACATTGATGTAGTACAACGGTACATCCAATGTATCAAATAGCAAAGACATTGATGTAGTACAACGGCACATCCAATGAATCAAAAGGAAAGACATTGGTGTAGTACAATGGTACATCCAATGAATCTAATAGCAAAGACATTGATGCAGTACAATGGTACATCCAATGAATCAAATAGCAAAGACATTGATGTAGTACAACGGTACATCCAATGAATCAAAAGGAAAGACATTGATGTAGTACAACGGTACATCCAATGAATCAAATAACAAAGACATTGATGTAGTACAACGGTACATCCAATGTTTCAAATAGCAAAGACATTGATGTAGTACAACGGTACATCCAATGAATCAAAAGGAAAGACATTGATGTAGTACAACGGTACATCCAATGAATCTAATAGCAAAGACATTGATGTAGTACAACGGTACATCCAATGTATCAAATAGCAAAGACATTGATGTAGTACAACGGTACATCCAATGAATCAAATAGCAAAGACATTGATGCAGTACAACGGTACATCCAATGAATCAAATAGCGAAGACATTGATGTAGTACAACGGTACATCCAATGAATCAAAAGGAAAGATATTGATGTAGTACAACGGTACATCCAATGAATCAAATTGCAAAGACATTGATGTAGTACAACGGTACATCCAATGTTTAAAATAGCAAAGACATTGATGAAGTACAACGGTACATCCAATGAATCAAAAGGAAAGACATTGATGTAGTACAATGGTACATCCAATGAATCTAATAGCAAAGACATTGATGTAGTACAACGGTACATCCAATGTATCAAATAGCAAAGACATTGATGTAGTACAACGGTACATCCAATGAATCAAAAGGAAAGATATTGATGTAGTACAACGGTACATCCAATGAATCAAATAGCAAAGACATTGATGTAGTACAACGGTACATCCAATGTTTCAAATAGGAAAGACATTGATGTAGTACAACGTTTCATCCAATGTATCAAATAGCAAAGACATTGATGTAGTACAACGGTACATCCAATATTTCAAATAGCAAAGACATTGATGTAGTACAACGGTACATCCAATGAATCAACCACTTGTTGCTTACGACAAAGCGCATTGGCAACATGATTTCCCTTCCAGGAATAAAAAGAATATCAAGATCATAAGATGCCAGGAACTCGAGTCAACATGAAGCTCCTTAAGAGAACATAGATATTCCAAAGATTTATGATCGAGGTGGAGAACAAATTTCTCCCCCAAAAATAATGATGCCAAATTCCAAAAGTAAAAACAATAGCCGCGAGCACTAGATCATGAGTGGCATATCTAGTCTCGATAAGCTATAATGATTTAGAAGCACAAGAGATAGCACGTTCTCCTTTGCAAGAGAACGGCATCCAAACCAATACGACTAGTATCGGTACAAATAGCAAAGTCTTGGTCCCCCTCCAGGAATCACAAGAATAAAAGTATCGAAAAGAAAGAATTTCTTTTAAATAATCTTCTTTCCTGAAAAGTTAAAACTTTCAAAATTACATTTATCATTATGTAATAATCATTCTAGAAAATTTTACTATTTTCAAGTTAATATACTGTGTCTGATTGTCTCATCAAAGCGTTTAGGAAATTCCTATCGATAAAGTTGATCAAGCGCATCGACCAAAATTCTTAAAATACTCAACGGGCAATACAATCACAAAATCGTCTTCTATATGATGAAAATATGTCTTAAAATTTTTGATAATATTCTTTGCTCGTTTAAAATCAAAATCCAAATGTACTTATAAATAAATCTTATGAAAAAGATTTGCAAAATTTTAAATTACTATTTTCATCCAAAATCAATAAATACAAGAATGGTCTCATCGAAATATTCATAGAATATTCGATTTATAAAATGGATGAAATAAGCTGGACAAACTGAATGACAAAATAATTCATTCATAGAATCATAACGAGTGCGGAATGCGGTAAGTGGAATGCTAACTTCCGCAACTCGTAGCAATGAAAACCGGTGGTAAGGTCAAACTGAAAAGACCTTAGCACCACACAAAGATTACTTAGGTGATAAATCCTAAGACAAGCTCAAAAATACCGGAAAATTTCTCAAACTATTTAGATAAGAGAAACAACACTTTCCTTATAAGTGGGCTTAAGGAATAAAATGATGCCATCAAGTTGGAATCAAAATCATGAAGGAAAAATAGAAATCTGCTTAACAGATTGAAGATGTCAAAGATGAATAGTCCACTCGAGAAAATAGGATATAGGCTTCATAATTATTAAGCCGATCCTATTGCACAAATCAATTCCGGAGCCTAAGTAAAAATATCGGCCCGGAAAGAAAAATCATATAAAATAATTTCGACATCAATAGAAAGCAAATTGAGTGTTGCGGATCTACCATTCGGATTCGCAACTCTCAAAGAAGTCATCAAGCCCAAATTGTTTAAAGAAAAAGAATCAACAAGTTCTTTTGATATAAAATAGTGAGATGGAACCCATATCAAAAAGAACTCAAATAAGAAGATCACGAAATAAAACAATGCCATCAAAGATTTAGTGAAAAGTACCTTGACCAAGAGAAGTGCCACTAGGGGCCTGCACAATATTTAGCTTTCTCATGTCCTTATTCAAAAGTTTGGGACATGCAGATAAAAGATGACCCGGATTCGTGCAATAGCGACAAGAATGGGGTTTTGGACACATATTCGCATAGTGTTCCTTAGAATTACAATTGTAGCATCCTCCACGATTAGGGATTGGAGTCTTTGCTACAAAAGTAGTTTGCTTCCCTCTCTTATTGGGATTAAGGCTCTTGAACTTAATATGCCTCTTCTTAGAAGTCCCAATATCACAAACACTTCCTTTACCAACCTCTCCATGAAGAAGAGTAACATCCATAAGCTGATTGAAAGAAACTTCAAGTTTCAAAGGTAGAACCATTTCGGGGTTCTTACTCAAAGCATAGATAAACTCTTGATTCCTTACAAGATCAAGAAGCTGTTGGGCAGACATAAATTCTCCATCTTGGGGAGAAGCACTAGATTGACCGGCGCTGGGACGGCCTGGTCTAACCATTTCTCTTCTTTAAGAAAGAAAAAAGAAGAGGAAAAAGTTACTCTCAAAATAAATATCAAGCAATCTTGATAGATAAAACAAGGAATCATAAAAGAAAGTAGGATAGAACGGTACGAAGACCCGAATAAAATCCTAAAGCACAACTCCTAAGAAAGACTTAGGACGATGATCCTTGTTATAAGATTCCATATTGTTCCGAAGTTTGGCTCCGATACCAAGCTGTGACGCCCCACCTCTATACCCGCGCTAGACAAGAACACTACGGAGTAATGCTGTCGACTAGCACGGAGAATAAGGCTGTTGAGGAGCGACCATCCGTGTAATTGCTTTGTGCGAGCATCGATATGTCAGATAGTATAACATGTAAATCTTTTCAAGTGGAAATCCGACATGCCGACACAAACTCAAAGCTACTACACAGTGGCTATGATGTCTTCGGAAGCAAATATAGAAATAAACATGACACAAATCAGTCATAGATAATTCATATCACAAAGGCGAAAATAGATATGAATATAACACATGAAAGTGTACATCAGAGTAGTGGTCAAAAAAGATCCACAATATCAAAAAGAATAGCAACACGTGCTATACAAAAGAATACAACTATGAGTCTATATCTCAAGTGTATACAACAAAATAAACTACTAATCTAAAGCAGTTAGCCAAAAGTCAGATGATGATCCTGGAAGAGAATTCAAGCAGAAGCACCTGTAACATCTCGGTCTGACCCGAGTATTATTTAATAAGAAAATAATAAACGGATCAGTCTAGCTATAAATATCAGATGAAATGATATAGAATAAGAGATATGACTAAACGCATAATAACCACAATGCAAAGCTGTGATATATAAGTAATTGAAAAATCAACAAGAGATTAATCAATATCACAAAGATCTACTCAAGATAAAAAGGAATGTCATACTCCTAATTTCATTCACCAAGCCCCAATAAATGACATATATATCCATGCCAATCGTAAAAGTTGGTGAAACATAAATTCCAGAAATCAACACACGAAATTCAGAAATCACAATAAAAAGGAACAACGACGTCGTACAGCGGGACATCCGATGAACCAAATCACAATCAAAGGGAACAACGACGTCGTATAGCGGAACATCCGATGAACCAAATGACAAAGACATTGCACAATGCTAGTCTAAAACAAAAAATGATCGTCATGATCAAAGAGAAGTGTCGATTACAGTAAGCTAGTAAATATATGAGCTTAGCATCATGTCCCATAACCACTAGCTTAACTTAAATATTTACGAACAAATTGTAGGTCTCCACTAGAAAATTGTCACAAGAGATTCAATCGAACAAGTCCAAGAATTAACCGACGAAGTAAACGCAAGCATTTCATACCACTTGTTTTACTAAGTCGTTTAATTAGATTTCTCATACGAGTGAGGTAAAGGCTTGTATATACTAATAGATTGGAAAACGGTTTTATTAACGAATTTGGTATTAAAATAGTATTGAAATCGTTTGAGGAAAGAGTTTTGATATTTACTACTAGTATAGAAAACCTTTATATTTTTTAAAGTGACAAATCACAAAGAAGATTGTAGGAACAATCAATCACTAAGATTCACATTCAAAAACGTGAATAAAATCCAAAGAAATAGATACAAAATCCATCAAAGTGGATATATCTAAAATTCCCAAACAAAAGGTCATCAAAGTCGATAATAAATGACAACAACAAAAGGGAGACAACACGAATCGATTAAAGTTGGATATTCAAATGAATTAGCAATATAGGCTAATCTGGAAAATTTGAGCAGGTCGGTCGACCGGACTCCCTGAGTCCGTCGACCGAACCAGAGGTAGGAATGTGCTCGGGGCACCAGGTCGGTCGACCGGCCCAGGGGGCTCGGTCGGCCGAAGCCTGTAACCAGCACTTCCAAACAGAGGCAGGAAGTGCCTGGACTACAGGTCGGTCGGCCGGCCCCGGGGGCTCGGTCGGTCGAACCTGTATACTTGCACTTCCTACCGTATTTCAAAGGAGGTGCAAATCCCGACCAAATTGCAATCGCACGAGCAACGACGCTAAGGGTTTATGCTAATCGACTACCCGGCCCTATATACTCCTCGATGCATCACCAAAAACATGCTCAAACATCAAAGTTAGTATTTTTAAAGAATTGAACTCAAAACACTAAAAATTGGAATATTCACAAAAGCAGTCCAAATCAAAATAAAATGCACATGAATAAGTGTTAGGAATTCATACCTAACAATAGAAGATAATTATAAGCATAGATGTGAGATTAAAAGTCTCACCTTTGAACCCAAATCAATGAAGAAGAAGCTTGAAAGCAAATGGAAATCAACCACACCTCAATCTCACACTAGAAGCTTGAATCTAAGCTTAAAAGAAGAACATTCCCTAAGTTTAAGTTTAGTAAATTTCTGAAATTCAAAGAGAGAATGAGTTGGAGAAGAAGAAGGAGATGCTTACCAATGGGTTCTCATAGATTTTGGAGCAAGAACTTGGATTTTACTATGGAACTTGGGCTTGGAGTTTTAATTTCCACTCCTCTCCACCATTGTTGCTAAAGCTTGAAGGGTTAGGAAAATAGAAAGGAAGTAAATGAAGAGGAGAGGGTTGGGACTGAATACATAAGTGGGGTTAATGGGCTCAGCCCAAACCAAAGCCCTAAGTGAAAAGTAGCAAAATTCAACTTTCTCCAAACATATCGAAGCTTATACTCAAAAAGGTCGCAAACGGCATTTTGAACTCAATGGGGGTGGTTGCGAGTCCTAATTCGACCGTATGCAAAAAGTAGCTTTTCGGACTAAAATCCGACTAACTATAAAATATTTAAATGAAATATTAAAATATAAAATCGATAAATATGCGGGTTTTTACAGTGTACGTGAGTTGATTTTTCCACCTATATATTGTTTATAAATATAGTATACATGGGTTTTATATGGGTTTCGTATGAATATACATAAGTTATTTGAAGCATATTGTCTATTTGAGCAAGTAAATGTAAATTTTATAAAATAAGTTATAGTGAAAATTATAAGTATTGATTTTCTAATCATATTATATATATATTTTTCCAGTCGAATATGTTATATATATAGAAACTTTTACAAATCCTGTGCCTGCACACAATTTGATTTATATATGTGCATACTTATGTATATTATTACAATATGTTTTATTAAGAATGTATTGTATGTAGGTTATTAGAAAGGAATATTTAGTATGTTGTATCTACTATAATATGTTAGATATATAATATATAGTATTGCAAGTTTTCGTTATTGATTTGATATATATATTATAAAAAAATTGTATTACAAGTCTTCATTTACTGATTAGATATATATGTGTATAATTTGAATATATTATGAGTCACGTCCATGGTTATAGCATGTATTATATATATGTTGTGTAAAGTTATACTGACCTGTTAAGTTAAACAAATGTATAGATATGTTTTGATGTGAAATATACGTATAAAATATATAAAGTTTATGGGTTGAGTGAGTTTTTATATATAATATTACAAGCCTTTTAGTTTACATGTAGTAGTTGAATGTGTATATATAAGTAATACATGTTATATATATTACGTTCGTGGTGTATATATTATATGTGGTGTATTCGCATGGCAGAAGTTTATATGGGCTATAAGTAGCCTGCGTATATGTTATGTATAATTATATAGTTTAGATTTTTGAGTCGTTTATTTTCTGTTGGTGTGTATATATATATATGTATATGTATATGTGTGTATATATATATATTGATTTCAATATGTAGAGATGATTCTAATGAATAATTATCGTAGATAAGGTAATTGAATATTTATTTATATATTTTAATTCGATATTGGCTTTTGGGAGATAATAAAATAATAATGTATATATTTTCAGTTAATATCAAAATTGATTTGATCAATTCTTATCGATTTCTTATCTAGCAGCTTGTTCATCGAATTCGTGCCAATTTAGCTTTGCATTGAAATTCATACCTGGATTCGTGACTCAACTCATTTTCGTTCATCTCTAGCCTCGAAAGGTGAGCGGACGCTCACGATTAACGTTCTTTTATTTATTAAATTTGATTCCAATTGAAACGACAATTGAAATATGCTGCTATAGTTATTTAAATTGTTATATATGCTATTATCTATAACTATTCACCTATGGGATATGACTCCAAATCATGTTGTTTATATTATATTGTTATTGATGATATATGCCTATTGTTATATTTTTTGTTATATGTTATCACTCTGCAAGTTCCCTATAAGTATAGAATTCACTATGGGTTGAAATGATACATACCCGAACGGACTTTAGAATAGGAGAAAATTGTTATGGGTTGAAATGATAAACCCAATCGATTTTCATTTGAATTGAATTTGGGGTACCGGGTCGAAATGTTATCTACCCGTATATATTTAAATTACGGATTGAAATGATAAATATCCGTATCACTTGCCTATAAGATAGAAAATTATATACAGACACCGTTGGTCCATATATATAAATGTTCTGAGAATAATTTCTATGGTTTTGGAATGAAATATATGGTTTTAATAAATATTGATCTTAAAATCTTATATATAAATGGAAATTTTATATATAGATTTAATAATAATATTTAATTTAATTGAGATCGATTTAATACATATAATATGTTTAAGTATTCATTTAAATTTATATTTCAGAATAGATTTTTGTAATAATTTGAATAAGTTAAGGTTGGGAAGATAAATTTGAACTTATTCGAAATTTTATTTAATTAAGAATTTTATTTAATTAAATAGGTTTGAAACTATCGAATTTGAAATTTAAAGATATAATTTTATAACTGGATTTTCGATTTAAGTGATTTAATAAATATTTCACGTGTAAATAAATTAAAGGAAATATTTAGTAAGTTGTAATTTAAGGTTACTTAAATGATATTGAATTTAATGAGGGAATATTTCAAGACTAAATAAGTATGAGGTTAAATCAAAATCTTTATGAAACTCTTAAATTTAGCTTCAAAATGTTGAATACTGAAGCTTTGAAGTATATTGGAATTTAATTGGTTTATTTTGTGATTCAAATCTATATTTGAAATCGATATAATTTGAAATTGTTTATTTAGAAACTAAATTGAATTGAAATTTGTTGAATTGAGATTTGAGTTGATTTGAATCGATTTGTGAAATGTGAGGAAATTATAAATATTTTACTTTGTAAACTATTTTAATATATATATATATATATTACTTTAATGTAAAGGTGTTTTCATATAAAACTATTTTTAATATAAAACTATTTTTAATATAAACTATTTTAATTTATATACTATTATTAATATCTAAACTGTTTAAGTGGTGGAAGTTATGATTTCAAAGCGTATTGGTTTCAAGAGTGTCGTAACTTTGAAAGTGCTATAATTTGGAAATATATATATTTGAAATAGAAAGGATATTTTGGTTTCGAAGTATAAATCAATTTGAAATGACCATGACGTTATAATGTTGTTTGGTTGTTAATAGCATATATTTCTATATTGTAGATAGTTCCATGGATCCTTTGAGGATGGTTATCTCAAACATCCTTTGAGTTACTTGTATTTCAGTTGATATTTCACTTGAGTTGGATTTATTGATATGATAATTTTAATCCCGACTCGAGTCTTTTGTGTTTTTCTTTATGCTCGAGTCATATTGAGCGTCACAACATTTGAGACTCACCTTTGGAGTATGGAGCTTCGTTTGTAGATCCAACTATCGATTCAGCTTTCACCTTTTCCAGTTGATTTGTTCAAAGAAGTCATCTGTTTTTATTAGAGACTTCACTGTATTTGAGATATTCTGTTGTATTTTATTTCTAACTCTGATGTTTATATAGTAGCTTCATGAACAACTATTTATCTATTCCACTGCATATTATTATATTACTCTGTGTCTGTGATTCTATGATCGATTTATTTACTGTATATGCTGAGTTCTGTCAAATATAAATTAACAATCTGATATTTTGAGCAATTCAAGTCCGATAAATGCGAATGCGAATGGTTGAAATAGAGGGTCGTTATACTTGGTGTTAGAGCCATGGTTTTAGGCAAACTTAGCATATGTAGTAGATTTAATTACAAAATTGCTTTCGTTCGTACTTGAATCTCCTTCTATTTGATTCGGTTTCCTTTGAATTTTGGAACGCTCCCACTTGTTCTGAAATCCATTCTTTTCTCTCCCTATTTATATTCTTTTGATTCTAGAGTATCCCCTAACTCCACTATATGATTTGTAAAGGGGTGGAACTCCTTTACAATTGACATTGGCTCACTGGAGATTTCCATACACTCGGTTTAGATGCTGCTATCTCTTGTTATTCCAAATTCTATCTGTGGAGATCGAATGTCGATTTGCCTTAGAATTCTGCATCGATCGTATTCCTAAAGTCACGGTTGACCTGGTTAAGTTCTCCCACGATTTATATAAGTATATCCATGTTTCTGGAAGATTTGACGAGGCAACCTAGTACTCGGCGTACCCACCGATCGGATAAGCTAGTTCGTTCGGCAGTACAATACGACCGGCATCAAAGAAGCATTCGGCGCAAAGGGACGTCCGACGTTGGATAGCGCTCGGCATCTGAAGAGCGCTTGGCGTTAGACAGCGCTCGGCCAAAGGCATCTTTTGGCCTGGAATGTGACGACCCACCCTTCTGACCACCCCTAGTCGGTAATTAAAAAAACTTGAAACGTTCAAAATGACGGATTGTTATTAAGTTTATAGAGTTTAAACAGAATCAGCCACAGAAACACAGAATAATTATATTTCACATAATGAATTTTCTTACATATATCTGGGTTTGTACAATGCATTAATGTATACATCGGAATATTCCTTTAAGTACAAAAATAAATCCCTGAAAAGCTAAAGTGAAGCGTTATCCCCCTCTCTCTCTAACTTCGCTGTCCGAAAATCTTCAAGCTGTAAAATACTGGGTCTGACCCGAGTATTACATTCAAAAGAAAATAATACACGGGTCAGCCTAATTCAAACTCAGTTATTAGTGCATAGAGGCAATAATAATAACAATTAGACGACAGCCAAAAATAAATTCACCTATCCGATCCTTTAACAAGAAATCGGATAACTGTAAATATAACACTTAACAGTGTTAAACAACAAATCAGTAGATCCAAATTATCAACGAAGATAGAGGAAGGTATTATTGATGAAGGTAATTTAGAAAACAACATAATTGTCTAAACGGCAATTAACAACAAACTTATCAAATTTAACCAAATCAAAATGCGATTCAAAATATATTAATTTGGCAACATAAAACAATTTCCATCAATAGAAAACATCAATTAAAACATTACATCCAGTAGGGCTGCAGTACACGCACGCTTGTACTGCCTCGCCGCTACAGTATGAAATACAAAAGATTAATGGAAGTTCACAAACGAGCATAAGGTCAAACCCAAAATTAGGTTCAACACAAATGAAATTCAAATAAAATCATAACGCAAACACAAGGTCAAACCCGAGCATTTAAGCTGGATTCAACACAATGTACAAATTTAATTGAAATGGTCAAGACATAAAAATCAAGTCTCAACCCAAGTTCCAATCAATCAAAAAAACAGAAAAATGCAACAAGATTGCAGTCCCAGGAATATCAACAGCAAGCAACCAGACTGCACACTCTAGTGCCAGCCGAAGTAAAAGCTACTATGCTAAGCAGTGGACAGAAGAGACAATACATGAATGCGGCAGTGAAACTAGATAGTGCAAGCGTCAATTTCGAGAACAAAGGCAGCTGTATAACACGATTGAACTACAAATGCATAGCCAACAGACCAAAGTCGCCATAAAATCACTATATAAAAACTGTAACATACTCAAGCTAGCCTGATTCCAAACATCATTGTCAAAGATGAGAAGAATCAAGTGCAGACAACACATACCTATGAAATAACAATGGAGCATATATATGTATGCATATAATTGATGCTCGACAATTACCAAACTGTTTTTAAACAGCAGCTCACATAAAAAAATAAGTCAATCTACAGTTAAAGCCAAGGCAAGGTTATAGTGCAACAGGATAACACCCAGTGAAACAACAATGTTTGCACCCATGCTATCCAATGAACCAGATCAAAGCAGAAAATAAATTGGCACTTGTATATACATAGTGTCTTACAGACTATACATGGATCAAAAAACAAAATCGAGTGCAATCACAAGTGAACGAAGCAAGGTGAAATCAAAGTCGTAGTGAACAAAGCAAAATACAATGCCCAGTAGCAATTATCAGTTTTGAACCAAGATAACTGCAACCATGAACCCAACACAATGAAACTGACTCGAAGCAAACTCAGTGCACAACAATCAAATGAACACAGCAATATGAAGGCGAGGGCACCATAGATATGGCACCACAGCACACAATAGTCAATATCCAGCACCAAGTTGAAAAATGATATAAGTGAAGAAACAGTATGTTGCTAACAAAAATCAATGTCTGCTTTACCAAAAATCGCACAAGTCAAAACAAAATTGAAGCCGTGGTCAGCTACTGATAAAGGTATACACAATGATAACATGTGTACCTACATGAATGCATATATACACACGCGAGCTGTGACGCCCCACGTCTATGCTCACAATGACAAAGAGTATTAAAAGAAATACTGTCTGTTATTACGAAGAATAAGGCTAGATAGGAGCGGCCATCCGTAGTTAGGCCTTACACTAGCATTGGTTACCTCGATAGGAGTGGTATATATTTTTATTTTTCATCTCATATTTATTTACTCCCATCGACATACCCAATTCTAGTATAAAATGAACTACGATGGTTCATAATAGTTTAGGATAATATATATAATAATAACACAGATAAAGTAAATGCGGAACACAAATATAACAGAAAGTCTCATATATATATATAACTGATGTCAGTTGCTATGCATGTGATACAATACATATGATACAACTACAACTATCGACTCTGGAATCACATATAAACGTACATTATCGTATATAATATACATGAATACATGTCTTCCTATGCAAATAAACCGACTACTTTAAATGACGACGACTACTCCAAAAGATATGAAGTGACTTCATAGCTCAAGCAGCAACCCAAAGTAAGATATCAACAACCTGTAAATACTCGGTCTGACCCGAGTATTAAATTCAGAAGAAAATAATACACGGGTCAGTCTAATTCAAACTCAGTTATTTGTGCACAGAAGCAATAATAATTAAATAATGAATAGACGACAGTCACAATAAATCTCGTCTATCCGATCCTTAAATAAAGAAATCGGATAACGATAAATATAACACGTAACAGTGTTAAACCACAAATCAGCAAATTAAACCAAATCAGAATATTGAATTGAATAAACAAAACAGTTCAAGTCATTGAAATATCAATTTAAAATACTATTTCGAGTAGGGCGGCAGTACACGCACGCGTGCACTGCCTCGCCACTACAGCATATGAAATATGTAAAAGGTCAAATAGTCAAAACAAGATAGAATATCATAAAAGCCATACCGTGTGGCTGCAGTTCACGCTTGCGTGCACTGCCTTGCCACTACATTGATGATGTACACAAAAGATCAACAAATCCAAAGCAAATGGCACCATCTCGAGATCAAGTTCAAGTTAAACAACTCAAACCCAACTGGTCAGTGCCATTACAAACATAAAAGCACACGAAAAGCTACTGCATAGTGCTGCGGTAATATCAATTCGACAGTTACAACAAAGGCAGGTGTATCAAATAGACAGCGAAATGATATGCGCAAGTTTTACACATGAAACAGGCTACAAGCAATCAAGTGATACAAGTACTCGAGCCCAAGGCAGTACAATCTAAAATGCAACTGCAAATTACTTGGGGAGTGACAATATAAAATGAACCATAGTGCAACTACGCAGGGCAACATCAAGGATTAACACACTTCAAGAGTGGCAACTGGAGCATTAGACCAAACAGTGAATATATGCAACAGTATAATCAAATTCAATGCTCACGCCAATGCAGACCCAAGTATACTGCAGTTTAGTGAACATATATGCAAGCATAGATTTCATATACAACAACCTCAATAATAAAATAGCCATGTTCGAAAGCCAACACAAGGAACTACATAATGAATGGGTATATAAGTGAATGCATCATGAACCAAAGAAGGCCCCAGTAACGCAACATGAAACTGGATGGGGCAAACTCAGTCGAAAATGTATATGAACACGAAGCAGTTCAATATCACTACACTTAACAGATGCAACATGAAGTGCCACCATAATATTCAAGCTACAGATCAAAGATATAAGGGCCGAAGTGAGTACAACCTAGAGAATGCAAAGTCAACCCAAAAACATATACAATAACCAGCGAGAATTCACAATGATGTCGAAGTTAATGAATCAAAATGAATTCAATAATCATGAAACAACAGTCTCAAGTCTAGACAGTACCAAACACAAATTATTTTTGCCAAATCAGGTTTGCAAATAAAGTCAAAAAAAAAAACAACTGCAGTTTGGATCAAAGTCTGCCTAAGTCATAGAGGCGAAAAACCAAAACCAATGCAAGTTCGAACTAAAATCAAAGCACCAGTTTATCCTAAACGAAGTCCAGAAATCACCGAAGTCAAAGCAAATGCAAATTCGTGGTGACCTGGCAAGTATAAATCGAACAAGTCCCTCACATGAATGCCCAAGTGCAATGATAGTGTCACAGTCACAATTGTCAATATCAAGCAACAGGTTGAAAAATGATATAAGTGAAGAAACAGTAGGTTACCAACCCAAAATCATGTCTATGATAAAAAAAAATGTTTTTGCCGAGGAATAATCCAATCAACATCATCACAAGCCAAAGTCAACAATAAAGGAATCGTACAGTTCAAATTCGAAACCGTGAGAACCAAAACAACTAGAAATCAACCCAAGTCAGAAAGCATGAAATCTCAAGTTCAAAATAGCTAGATTATTTGAGTTAGATGTGAGTGAGGGGATCACTCACCTTAGCCCAAATCGAAGCAGCCGCGAGCAAGGCGAAGGAACCACCGATCGACAAATTAACACGCCAATATCCCTAAATCGATCTACAAAAGTCGCGGCTTCGAAGAATTTTCCAAAGCCCTAATTTGGAAAAGGGGAATGGACAAGAGGAGGCCGCCATTATTTCGTTTTCTTCGTTTAATTTAGGGTTAGAACGAATGAAAGGAGAGGGGGAAAAACTGGGTCTTGCCTATTTTCACTGCACCAATAAACATAAATGTGGCCAAGATTCAGAGCCCACTACCCTTAACGAATATTTAAAAGAATTTTAACCCAATTAAAAACTTTAAATAGCCATTAGCTATCAACATTAATCGTCTAACGACGATGATCAATCGACACGAAACCCGGGTTGTTACACGAGCACTCAAGTGTTGTCGCGAATCACAGTGGGAAATATTCAAAAACTTATTCAAGGCCGAGATGTACATTTTTACAAAAAAATGAAATTATACAGTATCTTAAACGAATTCCAGATAACCAATTTGCCTCAAAGTAAAAATGACACAAGGGTGGCAGCATGGAGCTACAGGCCAACAAAGCACCCAAAACAAATGTACACCAAATACATATATGTACTACTCGAATAAACAAGTAGACAGAGCATAAACAAGTGACAAGTAGCAGTTTTGAACAAAGACAACTACAGTTTGAATCAATTGTAATACATCTTGATGACAAGGGACGATGCTACTGAGATGTGTGGATACACAATGAAGACCAGAAGCAATAATAATCATATATATATAGACACACATAAATGCATATATATACATAATAATGGACAGACACATATATGTACAAATGAAGACATATTACAGTGAAGATAGTGGCTCAACATCAAAGAATATGTTGAACAGGTCAGGGACGTGGTGGTAAAGAAACAAACAGTTCAGGTTCAAAGCCATGGAAAACAAGTATCAAAATGAATGAACTCAATAAGTCAGTAAATCATCCATGTCCAGAAATTCATCAAAGTACACGAGATCGATAAAACCAGGGATTGAAGTACGAACAGTTCAATATCTGACAAACATATTTCAGAACGAAATAAACAAGTCCAAATCAAGTTTAAAAATAGTCAAGGCCGAAGCCAACAGAAAATGCTCAAAATCACTTGTAGTTCAAATCAAACTATGGTTGTGACGACCCGTAATTTTCAAGCATTTAAAATCAGAATATTTAATTGATTTTAAATATTTAAAAGTTAATTATCGGCTTAAATTACGAATATCATAATTTATTTGACAATAAATTTGTTAAATTAAATAATTTGAATTGAATAAAATATGGAATCTGGAGTTTTAAGCATATTCAAAATAATTTGAAGGCTTGTAAAATTTGTATTGATAGTACCGAAGATAATAGAAGTTTTAAAATTTGAATTTAACACCGATTTATTCAGTTTTAAGAGTATATCGTTTTAAATTGAAATTAAAAATAGCTTTCCGAGGGATAGTCTCGGAATTCGACGAAACCAGCGCTATTGGATCTGTAATGTTTTATTATTATCGGATTTCAATTTTCGTGTTGTTTGGGATTACCGTTGGATCGTACGATAGGTTAATGCCTAGAATAATCAATTAGAATTTAAAAATTAACAGTCAAGCTTCTCTTATACGCCATTCTTTAAACATTCCTCTACACGCTACTATCGCCTTTAAAATAATAATAATCTCAATTTTTCTCATTTCATTCCTAAATCGACAGTCAGTAAAAGAAAAAAGAAAAAATCGAAACAAATGGCGGACACCATATCCTCCTCCTCAATTCGAATAGACCAGATTTAGGAAACGTGTTCATCACCATGTCTTGTCTGAATGGATCGAGCTTTTGAAGCTCGTGCGCGCTCATGTAGTGGTCAGCGTCGACTCGAAGTCGCGATTCAAGGAAGGATGGTTTCGAGGTCGTGCTATTCGGGACTCGCATTCATAGTAGAGGGATTGGAAGGAGATCGAGTAAGGGGATCTCGTGAGCAAGGCGCTGTTTCGGCAAAGTCTCGATTGCGGAGGCGTCTGCTACTAGGGTTTCGATCTGATGGAGGTGTTCGAACTTGAGGAGGTTGCGCTGGTTGAGGTTCGCGATGGCGAGTATCGGAGGGTGTTGGTGATGGCGAACCATGTCGATGGTAGTCGCGTGGATGTTTGCTCGGTTTTGGGTTTTGTCAGTAAGGTATATCTTCTATTTTAATCTTGTTTAAAAAAAAAAAAATTATGTATACAAAATCGAGAATAGATAGGATTTGATTTTAATTTTGACAGTAAGATACAGCACATATGTTGGAAATTGAATGAATATATTTATAGATTAGGAAAGGATATAATAAAAACAAAAAAATAATAAGAGTTATATATATAAAAAAAAAATGTTGAAACCAGCTTATTAATTATCCTAGTGACTAAAGGATGTTCAAAAGGGAAATTTAGTTTAAACAAATCAACTAGCTAATAAAATTTATTGAATGATAATTGATTTTTCAATCGGTTCAAATATTAATAAAATCATCTAATATTTATTTAAGGTCAACATTCGAAAGGAGACAAGTCGAGATTGGATCAGATTGCATAATAAAAATGAAAGGTGAGTTAATCTCACTCAGTTTATTTAAATTTAAATTTAAATGATTAAATTTAAATAATTGTTGAATGGTTGAAATGGATTGATTGATGTGCTATAGTATGATATATTCTGGAATCGGTATATTATGTTGTGCTAACATCTGTGGATGCAGGGAAAACAGGTTGGAGGGATCCAACTGGACCCCTCAATATTTATTTAAATTATTTAATACCCTCTATTGTGATTTATTTGATATTCTATGATGATCTTTATTGGAATATTGAATGTTATGGTTCGATTGAATATATTTGGGTATGATGAATTACCAAAAATATATAAATTGGATTTTTGTAAGATAATAAAAGAAGTGAAATTGTAAGTAGAATGATTATAGAAATTTGAATTAAATTTTTAAATGAATTGGAAAGAAATAAAATGACTTTAAAATTCTATAAGTAAATCTTGAGTATAGAATGGAAATTTGAAGAAACAAAGAGTTAATGAATTTTAATCTTCAGTGATATTAATTAAAAGAATAAAACATTTATTTAAAATTTAAGATTTAAATTATTAAAAGGAATAAAAGAAGAAGTTGGGAAAAACTGAAATTCGGATATTTCACTTAAGAGGGTTTAAAAACAACAAGTCTTAATTAATGAATTTTAAATGAATTAAGGAAGTAAAGAAATTTATTTCAATAAAATAAATTGGAAATCAATTCGGGAAAAATTGATTTAAGCGATTGAAGTTGGAATTTTCTCTGGATAGCCAAGTACATGTTTTTAAAAAGTAAACTTTTAAATATAAATTAAATGTTTTAAAATTGTTTTTAAGGGAAGTAAGTTTTGTAAAATTTATTATTTCTAAGATTTAAAGTTTCAAGTAAGATTTTCTTTTAATCTATTTTAGTAGTAATTATTAAGAAGTAACTTAGTATGTTGTTTTGAAACGAAGAAATCTAGCTTTATATTTACTGAGTAAATTTATTTTCAAATACTCATACAATATGTATTTTTAACAAATTATTAAAGTAGCTTTAATTTAAATGTTTTATAAGTATATATTTTAAAGTAAAGTGTTTTAAGTTATTTTAAAAAAATCTAGTTTTGTGCTTGGTGACGTTCAGAGGAGATAGAAAACATTTGAGTAAGTTTATTCTGGAAAGAAAGTTGGTTTTAGAAACTGTTTTCAAAGGATTGAAAATAGGAATATATCTTGGAAAGATATTTTAAGGTAAATAAATAAATAATTTGGGAAATTATTTATTGAGTGATGGATGTTGTGAATATTAATTGATAGTTAAATAACCGACTATCAATATTGGCCAACTGCGTTGATCGTTTCGAAGAGACCGGGATCGAGATTAATTTCTCGAAAACCACTTCGATCCGGTTTGTACGTTGCGTGAAACATGTTCGGAGTTGAAGATGGAGCAGTGAAGTGCAAGGGCTAGTCGCTACTGATCCTGAGGATATTTCCAAAATGGATGTAGTAGGAGTAGTGCCTTCGGTTCCGTTCGAACCCGGGACGGACTTGTATGGATGAATGCTTGCGAAACATCGTCAGGTGGGCGATGGGCATTCTAAGTAAAAACGTTCTAAAAAGGTAACGCTTAGCCTCAAGCCTCATCAACCGGGAATGACTGAAAATCAAGGGATATGCAGCAAGGTTAGGTGGGTCATGCCCAAGCAGGACAAGATAATTCCCCTGTCTAGATGTCCCTTATATATCTTTCGGCTTAGTGGGTGGTTGGTCGCGCCAACCACGGGGTTTATCTTGTTCGGGACTGTTCAGTAAGGAATGGTTCCGGCCTTGTGTTGCAGGGGATGAAGGGAGTAGTCCTCGGTACGGTGATCTAGGCCCCGTACTATGACAGGTGGTACCCCAGTGCCTAGTCATTGTTGGAAATCCATTCTCCCAACGAGCCTTGTACGAGTTTTGTTTGTATTACCCACTTTTGTGGCTAGTAGCTGGAATTTAATAGATGTAACAATTTCGGCTATTTTATAAGTATTTGTATATAGACACTATTATAATATCAAAGGATTTCTATAAAAATTGTTTTAGCTATCGTAAGGTAAAAACCCGACATGTTTATTTGTGGCGTGGTCTTACGAGATGCTTTTGTTTTCAAAGGATTTTGAAACTTTAATAATCAATTGGGTGTGATTTTCTCACGCTGGTATTCCAGACTGACTCGGGTGTTATTTAACTGTAATGCTCGGGTCAGACCGAGTATTATAGGATACAGGATATGATGCTGTGGAGCTCAGGAGACGAGCTGGATGACGATACGTATTCTCGTACTTGTATATATATATTTCCGCTGTGTTGAGTTGTTGTGTACTCATTGTATGTTATTGATGTGAGCTGTGACTGATGTACTCTGATGATGTAATATATGTAAACTGATATATTTGATTTTGAGTAAAGATTATTAATTCTCTATTATATTTTATTCCGCTGCGATGGTTAGATTCTGTTGTTGATTTTGTTTTCTCTTCTTCTACTCTTCTTCTTAAACCCAAATGGTTCGTATTTCTGTACAACTTGAGTTGATTTAGGTAGAATAGTGTTGACTTAAGGGGTACGGATTTGCGGGCCGTTACAGTTGGTATCAGAGCTTAGGTTGGGGATAACCTTGGCTCTGGTGGGAATTAATCATAGAATAGAGTCCATAGTACTCTAGAATGAGTTTGAGAGTATTAATATATATGAGTGCGTACTTGTTAGTGAATATGAAATTGTTTTTTTATATTGCGTTGATTTATCGGTTGAATGTTTATGGATTCTGGTCGATGTGTGGAACGCCATGTCATCGATAGGGATTTCTAAACTCTTGAACAAGATAAACCGACACAGTATTGTTTTAACCAGGGTAAACGAAATAATTTTACCCAAATTTATTTTATGTATATAAAAGAAAGTGATTTTCTTAATTTTTATAGATATACATGGATGTATGGATGATAGAAGTGATAAGTATTAAATTATTATCATTGTAAGATAATTGAATAAAGTTTGAAATAATAAAAGAAAAAAAATTAAGGAATAAATTAAAATGATAGATGGAATTTATGAATGTGATTCATAATGGAATAAGGAATTGAATTCATAATTAAAAATTAAGAAACAAATTCATATCAAATGAATTTGTAAATGTAAACTATAATGTAAATTATAGTGTAATTAATTATTAAAGTAAGATAAAATTTCAAAGAAAACTTTGAATTTAAATCTAAAGAGTTTGGAATTTGGAGATTTAAGTTTCTTGGGATTGGATTATGATTCTCAAAAGTTGGGAGAATAATATATTTTGAGAAATATTTTTGAATCGGATTTGAAATCTAGAGAGATTTGGAATTTAAAAATATTGGATGAATTTTAGAAAAAGAATAAAAGCATTAAATTCTTTTGGTCGCTAGAAAATAACTTCGGTGATGACTGCAGCATCATCGATGTTCATTTTCGAGTTTCCAGAAGTGAAATTGCTACCAAATTGCTTTGAATTGAAATTGTTTGCAAAACTGGTTGAGTTTGAAATCCAAGGAGATAAATTGCATTTATCAAACGAATTTTGGATATAGAATGTTTTAAAGGGGAATTTTGAAATGTTGAAAGGTTGTTTAAACTTTGGAATTTGTTGAAAAAATATATTTCAACGGTGTAAGTGAAACTGAGTATTGGAATTTAAAACTGAATTGTGTGAAGTTATGTGGAATGGGAAAATTAGTCAGGATGGACTAATGATAATTAATGTTTGGAAATAAAAATTTATTGGTTAAATAAAGAATTGGTGAATGAATAAATGATCAAATAATGTATTTGTAAAGAGGAGTTGATATTAATAAGAAGGGATTGAAAATTTTAATTCAGCAAATAAAATTTAACTTAAATGAATGAAAATGAAGGAAATATAAGTTTTGGATAATGGAATTTAAATTTAAAAGGGTAAATGAAATTAGCTTGGATTGAGAATAAAATTTTAACTGAATTAAAATAAATTGAATAAGCTGAAAATAATATCCAGTTGTATTCGAATTAAATTGAAATCGAATTGAGTTAAATAAAACTGAGTTAAAATAAAATTGAATTGGAATAAGACTTCAATTGAATTATTTGATGGAATTAGATTCACACCTAAGCAAATGGAATTTAAATAAGGATTGGAATTGAAATCAATAAATCAGAATAACTTATAAGAGAATTAAAAATCCATAAAAATAAAATATGCTTGGGCTATAAATAAATAGAAGGCTTGAGTTAAAATAAAGATGAATATATTCAATCTTATGATGAATGGAATTGTATAAAATAATAAGTTGTGACTTATTAAATTGAAAGTGGAATACAATGCCCAAAATCAATATTTTGATAAATTGAAAAATGAAATGAGGATCCAAACTTGAAGTATAAAATAAATATTGAACTTAAGAAAATTAATGGAGGGATATTTTGAATAAAATTTCAAGTGTTGGATTATGAATAATGGGAGAACTAATTGGATAATAAATTAGTTAATGGAATTGAATTGTAAGTTTATGATGAAGTTTGGAAATAAACTCAAGTTATAAATTAAAATTGATTCAAATTGTTGATGAAGTGAAAGTATTTGAGAATGAAGCTGAATGGTGAGTTAATAAATTGGGTGGCAAATTAAAAGCGAAAAACAGAATCAGAACTTGAGTTATTAATTAAAATTAAACTTGAAGTGTTAATAAAGTAAATATAATTTGAAAAGTGTAGAATAAAAATGAAATGGATTAAAATAGCAATGATATGAATTGCAAATAAAATACAAATCAGTGGAAATAAGTTGGAAATGGCTTTGTGAGAAATTGAATGAGTTGAATCTGGGAAGTTAAATTCTATAATAACCAATCAATTGAAATTGCAAATTTATAATGAGATTGGATTGAAATAGAATCAAGTTAAATTGAAAAGAGAACTTTGATTGTAAGATGAGAATGAGCTTAAGTATAAAATTTGAATAAATTGAAGTAAATTGACTTAAGCTAAATGGATGGAGGAGAGTTGAATTCAACTTGAACCAAGTTTAATGATATTGGATTGGTTTTAAATCAAGTAAAAATAAGTTTTAATTGTAATAAAATTCGGTGAGTTGCCGATAATGTTCAAAGGAATGAAATTCTTAAATAAGAATTTGTAAACCGTTTAACTTGGAGTCAATGAGAAAAATAGAATGGTTTTAAATGAAATGCAAATGAATAGATCATGAATATAATTGAAATGGTTATTGAATGAAATAACCTGGATTGTTTTCGAGCTAAATAAAATAGTTTGGAATAAACCATTACGGAATGGTTTTAAATATAAATGAATGGATGTGAATGAATTAAAATAAGAAGGAAAATTTAATTGGTAATGGAGATGTACCTAAATTATTAATGGTTTTGAATGAAATAAATTTTGGTTAATAAAATTTAAATGCAATGGAACTGAGAATATATGGTTTGTGAATAAATTTTCTAATGAAATAGAATTAAGAATAAATTGAGTTAAAATCCATTTAAATTGGTTATAAAACATAAATACTTGTTTATTCACATAGATCTTGTCAAATTTGCATAGAATAAATATCATTGGATGTAAATGGAGGTAATTAAAATTCTATGAATTAATAGGAGTGAAATAAATTGATTTTGAAAGCAATTGAATTAACTAGGAGTTCAGTTTGCTTAAGAATAAATTAATGTAAGCAATTGAGTTTTAAACCATTCGAATTGATGAAGTTGTGTACGAATGGATTGAAAACCATTCAAATTGCATATAAATGGTTTATAAATTAATTGAAAGCAGTTGAATCAGCATGGAAACTATATAAATTGCTTACGGAAAAATGTTTGGTGTGAATTGCTTTTAGAATTCATATGTTTTAACTATTGCTAAATAGTGAAATGTGTTAAACTTCTTATATTTGGCACTTACAAGTTTAAACTGAGTAAGTACAGGTACTTGGAAGCCATGTGGCTGGATTTGGGTTGGGATATTTGCTAAAATTAATAAGCCGCTTGCTTAAAATGCTAAATGAGGTACACCTATGTAATAAATTTAGGAAATATGAACTGTTTTTGGTTTTTCCGACCGTGTGGGTCGATGTATATATATTTATCTCTTTTGTCAAATTGCAAAAGCTCCTCCGTACAAAGGAGACTGCCAAAAATTTTCAGAAATTTTGGGAGCTAAAAAACTTTTTTTTTTTGAAAATTTTGGAAAATTTTGTTAACGACAAAACTATTTAGAATTGGAAACTAAACTAAGATAGTAAATGAAACTAATTAACGTAATGACTTAAATTAATTATAAATGAAGGATAAAATTTAAAAATTCAAAGTTGAAAATAAATGAAATACATATGTAATGTGGAAATCGATTTGAATAGAAATAAGTATAAACCAAAAGAGGTAAAGAGAAATTAAGATAAGAAACATATAAAATGTTTGTACTAACTTAAGAAAGGAGTGGTAAAATTTTAGATTGGAAATTGATATTACAAATATAATCTAAGATAATATTGAAATGAATAGATATTGACATTTTGTGAAAAAGTCGATGAATTGTTTTGGGATGTTGTGATTTGATCGTAGTGCTAAGCAGGTATGCAGGTATTAGAAGGGAAAAAGAAATTTGATTTGATATCAAAAGATAAAATTTGAAATGCTCGAAAAAAGGTATGTATTTAAAATTTGGTATGAAATTTGATTGGGATTTGGATTTGAATTTGGATTGAGCCACTTGGCCTTTTGTTTTCTTTTTGGATTTGGGAGGCCGTGGAGCCATTTTGTAGTTGTACCGAGCTAGCCGCGCAAAGGAGACGCTGGCGAAATTTTTTCGGGAATTTAGGGAGTTAGAAAAATTTTGAGAAAATTTGATAATTCCAAATTGGTTATAAATTGAAACTTGAATGATTAGGCAAATAGGTTTGTTTGCGAATTAGGGAAAGATTTGGAAAGGTAATAAGAAAGGTAATGTGACTTTTATTAAAAAGATAATTGGTAGGATGTTAATTGTTGGTTTAAAAAAATATATATATAAAATATAATAAAATAAAATAAAATAAAATATAGTAACGGGAATTGAGTCATTTTTCCTAACTAGTAATTTCGGGGACGAAATTCTTTTAAGGGGGAAGGAATGTGACGACCCGTAATTTTCAAGCATTTAAAATCAGAATATTTAATTGATTTTAAATATTTAAAGTTAATTATCGGCTTAAATTACGAATATCATAATTTATTTGACAATAAATTTGTTAAATTAAATAATTTGAATTGAATAAAATATGGAATCTGGAGTTTTAAGCATATTCAAAATAATTTGAAGGCTTGTAAAATTTGTATTGATAGTACCGAAGATAATAGAAGTTTTAAAATTTGAATTTAACACCGATTTATTCAGTTTTAAGAGTATATCGTTTTAAATTGAATTTAAAAATAGCTTTCCGAGGGATAGTCTCGGAATTCGACGAAACCAGCGCCATTGGATCCGTAATGTTTTATTATTATCGGATTTCAATTTTCGTGTTGTTTGGGATTACCGTTGGATCGTACGATAGGTTAATGCCTAGAATAATCAATTACAATTTAAAAATTAACAGTCAAGCTTCTCTTATACGCCATTCTTTAAACATTCCTCTACACGCTACTATCGCCTTTAAAATAATAATAATCTCAATTTTTCTCATTTCATTCCTAAATCGACAGTCAGTAAAAGAAAAAAAAAATCGAAATTAATGCCGGACACCATATCCTCCTCCTCAATTCGAATAGACCAGATTTAGGAAACGTGTTCATCACCATGTCTTGTCTGAATGGATCGAGCTTCTGAAGCTCGTGCGCGCTCATGTAGTGGTCAGCGTCGACTCGAAGTCGCGATTCGAGGAAGGATGGTTTCGAGGTCGTGCTATTCGAGACTCGCATTCATAGTAGAGGGATTGGAAGGAGATCGAGTAAGGGGATCTCGTGAGCAAGGCGCTGTTTCGGCAAAGTCTCGATTGCGGAGGCGTCTGCTACTAGGGTTTCGATCTGATGGAGGTGTTCGAACTTGAGGAGGTTGCGCTGGTTGAGGTTCGCGATGGCGAGTATCGGAGGGTGTTGGTGATGGCGAACCATGTCGATGGTAGTCGCGTGGATGTTTGCTCGGTTTTGGGTTTTGTCAGTAAGGTATATCTTCTATTTTAATCTTGTTTAAAAAAAAAAAAAAATTTATGTATACAAAATTGAGAATAGATAGGATTTGATTTTAATTTTGACAGTAAGATACAGCACATATGTTGGAAATTGAATGAATATATTTATAGATTAGGAAAGGATATAATAAAAACAAAAAAATAATAAGAGTTATATATATAAAAAAAAAATGTTGAAACCAGCTTATTAATTATCCTAGTGACTAAAGGATGTTCAAAAGGGAAATTTAGTTTAAACAAATCAACTAGCTAATAAAATTTATTGAATGATAATTGATTTTTCAATCGGTTCAAATATTAATAAAATCATCTAATATTTATTTAAGGTCAACATTCGAAAGGAGACAAGTCGAGATTGGATCAGATTGCATAATAAAAATGAAAGGTGAGTTAATCTCACTCAGTTTATTTAAATTTAAATTTAAATGATTAAATTTAAATAATTGTTGAATGGTTGAAATGGATTGATTGATGTGCTATAGTATGATATATTCTGGAATCGGTATATTATGTTGTGCTAACATCTGTGGATGCAGGGAAAACAGGTTGGAGGGATCCAACTGGACCCCTCAATATTTATTTAAATTATTTAATACCCTCTATTGTGATTTATTTGATATTCTATGATGATCTTTATTGGAATATTGAATGCTATGGTTCGATTGAATATATTTGGGTATGATGAATTACCAAAAATATATAAATTGGATTTTTGTAAGATAATAAAAGAAGTGAAATTGTAAGTAGAATGATTATAGAAATTTGAATTAAATTTTTAAATGAATTGGAAAGAAATAAAATGACTTTAAAATTCTATAAATAAATCTTGAGTATAGAATGGAAATTTGAAGAAACAAAGAGTTAATGAATTTTAATCTTCAGTGATATTAATTAAAAGAATAAAACATTTATTTAAAATTTAAGATTTAAATTATTAAAAGGAATAAAAGAAGAAGTTGGGAAAAACAGGAATTCGGATATTTCACTTCAAAGGGTTTAAAAACAACAAGTCTTAATTAATGAATTTTAAATGAATTAAGGAAGTAAAGAAATTTATTTCAATAAAATAAATTGGAAATCAATTCGGGAAAAATTGATTTAAGCGATTGAAGTTGGAATTTTCTCTGGATAGCCAAGTACATGTTTTTAAAAAGTAAACTTTTAAATATAAATTAAATGTTTTAAAATTGTTTTTAAGGGAAGTAAGTTTTGTAAAATTTATTATTTCTAAGATTTAAAGTCTCAAGTAAGATTTTCATTTAATCTATTTTAGTAGTAATTATTAAGAAGTAACTTAGTATTTTGTTTTGAAACGAAGAAATCTAGCTTTATATTTACTGAGTAACTTTATTTTCAAATACTCATACAGTATGTATTTTTAACAAATTATTAAAGTAGCTTTAATTTAAATGTTTTATAAGTATATATTTTAAAGTAAAGTGTTTTAAGTTATTTTAAAAAAATCTTGTTTTGTGCTTGGTGACGTTCAGAGGAGATAGAAAACATTTGAGTAAGTTTATTCTGGAAAGAAAGTTGGTTTTAGAAACTGTTTTCAAAGGATTGAAAATAGGAATATATCTTGGAAAGATATTTTGAGGTAAATAAATAAATAATTTGGGAAATTATTTATTGAGTGATGGATGTTGTGAATATTAATTGATAGTTAAATAACCGACTATCAATATTGGCCAACTGCGTTGATCGTTTCGAAGAGACCGGGATCGAGATTAATTTCTCGAAAACCACTTCGATCCGGTTTGTACGTTGCGTGAAACATGTTCGGAGTCGAAGATGGAGCAGTGAAGTGCAAGGGCTAGTCGCTACTGATCCTGAGGATATTTCCAAAATGGATGTAGTAGGAGTAGTGCCTTCGATTCCGTTCGAACCCGGGACGGACTTGTATGGATGAATGCTTGCGAAACATCGTCAGGTGGGCGATGGGCATTCAAAGTAAAAACGTTCTAAAAAGGTAACGCTTAGCCTCAAGCCTCATCAACCGGGAATGACTGAAAATCAGGGGATATGCAGCAAGGTTAGGTGGGTCATGCCCAAGCAGGACAAGATAATTCCCTTGTCTATATGTCCCTTATATATCTTTCGGCTTAGTGGGTGGTTGGTCGCGCCAACCACGGGGTTTATCTTGTTCGGGACTGTTCAGTAAGGAATGGTTCCGGCCTTGTGTTGCAGGGGATGAAGGGAGTAGTCCTCGGTACGGTGATCTTGGCCCCGTACTGTGACAGGTGGTACCCCAGTGCCTAGTCATTGTTGGAAATCCATTCTCCCTACGAGCCTTGTACGAGTTTTGTTTGTGTTACCCACTTTTGTGGCTAGTAGCTGGAATTTAATAGATGTAACAATTTCGGCTATTTTATAAGTATTTGTATATAGACACTATTATAATATCAGAGGATTTCTATAAAAATTGTTTTAGCTATCGTAAGGTAAAAACCCGACATGTTTATTTGTGGCGTAGTCTTACGAGATGCTTTTGTTTTCAAAGGATTTTGAAACTTTAATAATCAATTGGGTGTGATTTTCTCACGCTGGTATTCCAGACTGACTCGGGTGTTATTTAACTGTAATGCTCGGGTCAGACCGAGTATTATAGGATACAGGATATGATGCTGTGGAGCTCAGGAGACGAGCTGGATGACGATACGTATTCTCGTACTTGTATATATATATATTTCCGCTGTGTTGAGTTGTTGTGTACTCATTGTATGTTATTGATGTGAGCTGTGACTGATGTACTCTGATGATGTAATATATGTAAACTGATATATTTGATTTTGAGTAAAGATTATTAATTCTCTATTATATTTTATTCCACTGCGATGGTTAGATTCTGATGTTGATTTTGTTTTCTCTTCTTCTACCTCTTCTTCTTTAACCCAAATGGTTCGTATTTCTGTACAACTTGAGTTGATTTAGGTAGAATAGTGTTGACTTAAGGGGTACGGATTTGCGGGCCGTTACAGTGGTAATCATGAATTCGAACTAGTAAAGTTTAAATGCCGCAAGTCAACAAGAAATGAAGTTTAAATACCACAAATCAACAAGATGGAATTTAACCAATTAAAAAACAACAACACCGTGTTATTCAATTTAGTTTAAAACTACAGAGAAATCATCAACATCTAAACGAAACTCGAACGACTGAGAATGAAAATAGATGTGAGGGTCACTCACCTTTCACCGAAGCGAATACGAACACAAAGAAGCCCTAATTTTTGGGGACAAAAACCCTAATTGTTGAAGAGGGGGACGAACGAAGATGAAGCCGCCATTAATTAATTTTTTTTCATTTGATTTTTTTTGAATTGATGAAGGAAGGGGTATCGGGGTACTTAAAATAGAAAGAGATATGCCTTGCACGATTTTCTTCGTGATTTTCTGCGTGGTTTTTGGAGTATGTAAAGGTGTGATTTTAGGGTGCTGGTGAAAAGAATATCATTTTTTTTTTCATTTTCCATTTTAAATTCAATTTGTTTTGTATAAATTCTCTTTGACACGTTTATATGTCGTATACTCACATATCAACTCAGAACGCCACGAAAATTGAAATCTGATAATGATACAATATTCCGGACCCAATGGAACTGGTTTCGTCGAATTCCGAGACCATGCCTCGGAAGGCTATTTTTAAATTCAATTTAAACGATAACATTTCAAAACTGTACGAATCACTTTAAAATTCAATTCTGAAGCTTCTTTTATCTTCAGTATTATCAATGTGAATTTTCTAAGCTTTTAAATTATTTTTAATCAGCTTAAAATTGAAGATTCAAATTTTTATTCAATTTTCAATAGATTAAATTCTAAAATTTAATCGCCAAATTCATAGTTATATTGGGAATTCAAACTAAACCATCATTCAAATATTTAAAATTAATTAAATATTTTCAATTTAAATTGTTTTAAATTTAGGGTCATTACAATCTTCCCCCCTTAAAAGAATTTCGTCCCGAAATTATAAGTTAGGAAAAACGATTGTTAAAATCTCACCGATATTTATACCCTACACAATTTTTACCAAGTTCGAATCTTATTAAAATAAATAAATATAGGATTCATTCCATTTATTTTATCTCCCTAGCTTTGTTCATTATCTTCTTTGTTCATTAATTTCTACAATCAAAACACAAAAGTCTTTTACCAAAATTTTCGACTTACAAAACTCAGATTTAAGCTTGAAACTCTTCATGCTAGAGATTTGCATATCATATTTTTTTTTTCAAAGCTATGGACTTATTTCATAGTTTGAATTCCCGCATACTTTTCACAATATTGGTTTTAAACCGGTTTCAAACCTTTCAATATTAAGTTTTTTTTTTCACTTACTTAATTCTTTAATGCTCAAATTCAAATTCATTACTGAATCTATTAAATCTATTATAGATTATCATGTTGACAACTTCAAATTTTAAATCTAAATTCCATTTGAATTTTTGCATTTGCTTTCTATTTCCAAATTAATCAACTAATTCTTTAGTAAGCCATTCATTGACTTGGTTTCATTAGATTTATATCTCCACATTAACTATTTTAGGCATTAGTTTACACTTGAAATATAAGCTTTACATCAAAAATAGTTTGACTCATACAGTTAAGTCAACAAAAAAATTTCCTTCCCAAGATGCTATTTTATTAAAATACTTCATTCCGTACAACTATCCATAGCTTAATACTTTTAAAATACGTACATAGAAGATTTTGGATTACAAAAGATAGTATTGCAAAATATATTGATTGGTTTAAGATTCAAAATTATTAAGGACCATCGAATTCCTGTCTGGTAGTACGCATCTTTGACAACTTCCCTCCTCGGTTTACACTATATCAAGTTGTATTAAAGGAGGATTAACACATTCAAAATCAACATGTCCCTAATTCCTACAGTTCCCGCAAAAATATGAGATGTTTCCATCCTTATCTATCACCCTTGCACTTTTTGCTCTAGCTAATCGGGCTATAGCTTGCTTTCCATGTTTGCAGGATCTAGATTAACCCTAGAGGGGGGGTGAATAGGGTTATAGCAAATTTTCTTGATTTAAACACAGAAGTAAACTGTAAAAATAAATATGCTGAAAAGTAAACCACACACAAAATTTACCCAGCTTCGGCAACCCCTGCCTATTGCTGCATTCACAGATTTCTATTAGAATTAAACAGTATCACGCTTACAGACACTCTACTAGACTCGCAGACCCTTTTGCGCCCGCTCACAAACACTCTACTAGACTCACAAACATTTGCTCCCGCTCACAAACATTCTACTAGACTCGCAAACATTTGCTCTCGCTCACAAACACTCTACTAGACTCGCACACCCTGCTCCCGCCTATAGAGTTTCGTTTACTCGCAAACTTTGCTCCCGCCTACAATAGAACTTCGATTACTCGCAAACTCTGCTCCCGCCTATAGAGCTTTGATTACTCGCAAACACTGCTCCCGCCTATAGAGCTCTGCAAACTCGCACACCCTGCTCACTGAACTAATTCTAACTAAACAATCTGACACGACCTAATCCCTAGGTGGTGATTTACAAATTCTTTGACTTGAAAAAATAAAAACAACAACTAAAAGATAAATAAACAAATAACCCTAAACCCTAATTAAAAATAACCCTAATTAAAAATAACCCTAATTCAACTAAAGCCTTTTATAATAAGGCCGGCCCCTTTTTTAATTCTATGACCCGTTCCCTTCTTCTTTTGCTTGGCTCGTTCCTTTGCTTGTGAGAATGGCGGCTTCGTCCTGTTTTTGAAATTAGGGCTTCGGCTCTTCTACTCCAAATTAGGGCTTCGGCTCTTGATTCGAATTTAGGGTATTGAAGCTGCGCCTTTTTCGTGTGCTTTGTTCTTGTTCGTTCGCTCTTGGCTGCTTCGTTGTTCGATCGAGTTCGACTCCTTGCTTCGGTATGTAATTTAATCTCTTTTTCTTTACTGGTTGATGCTTGAACTCGATCGTGATTCGAGTTGGATGATATGTTCTTTGTAATGCTCGAACTCGAATGAATCAATTGCCGATGATGTTAATTACTTTTATAGGGTTCGACCCCCCTGTATTTTCGTCGTATATATTTTATTTGAATTTGTCAATTATTCATCTCTGGCCGCTTGATTATACTTCGATGATTGAGATGTTTTCTGACTTGTTCACAATCGTATATTTGATGCTTTACTTGCTACTCACGGCTTTGAAATTGCCTTGTTCATCACGGTGTTGATTTTTGACTTCGTCAATACTTTCATTGTTTATCTTGACTTGGCTTTTTCACGGTAATAGATGCTACACTTGTTGGTTCGATTCCAGTATGCTTTTTCACTGTTGCATGCACTCTTTGATGATTCATTGGTGAATATGTTGCATTGAGCTCGACGTTGTTGTTTACTTGCTTTGATGCATTTGCATTGTCACTGAGTTTATTTGAAGTTGTTTCACTGGTGACCTATGTACATGCTTCACTGCTTCTTGTTGTTTCACTTGCATAGCTGAACTTCACTGTTGCACTTTTGTGCTTTGAGTCAGTTTCATTGTTGCTGTGCTGGACATTTGCCGTAGTCTTCATTTTCATACTAATGTTGTCTCTGACTTGAACTATTCATTGCACTTACTTGGTTGTTGACACTGTCTCTGATGATGTTGAACTTCACTGTTGCATTCCATTTGCTTGCACTGAGCTCTGTGTAGTTACCACTGTTTCAAGTATGGTTTCATGCCTTGTAGTTATCTGGTAGTAGCTGTTGTATCACTTGGTCTTTGCTTGCGACATCCATGTGCACCTGATATATGTTGCTTGTGTATTTTGTCTGCACTTTCACTTGAACTTGTAGTCTGCCTTGATCATCTTGTAACCTGGTCTGGTGCACCTTGTTTCATGTTTGAGACTGTGCTTGCATTGTTACTTGGTCGAACTTGCATCATTATCTGTTGCATACATGAGATTGACACTGTAATTTTGTTGTTCACTGTGATCATGCACTTCTTATGCTTGCAACCTTGCTACTGCATTCATCCTTTCTTTCTCTGGCACACTTGAACTTGTTGTTGCCAGTTTTCATTTGTAGTTGTATTCCCTTCATGTGTTTGTACTGGGCTCGACATTGCTGATACTTTGGTTTTACTGGCCACACATGTGCATGCTTGCATCTTTGAACTTGGTTAGATCGTACTGTCCAGTTGAGCTTGTTTTGTAGTGATGCACTTGAGTTGACTGAGTTGAAACCAGTTTTAAAACTCGGGTTTGACCTTGTGCTCGTGTCGTGATTTTCAATGTTATTGCACGTGAGTTGAACCCGGTTTTTTTATTTGGGTTTGACCTGTGCTCGCCTGTCCCTGTAAATCAATCAAGTGTATATATCGGCGTGCACGGCCTTGTGGCATATACAGTAATACACTATGTATGTCACAAGTTGTTCGTGTATGACGAATTCTAATTTAAATTATGACGAACAACCCAAATAACTGAGGCAAATCATATTTTCAAAATCCATCTTTTATTTTATATTGCAAAAATATTTTATTTTCAATTTTACTGCGTTAGTAAATATTTTTGCAGATTGCTCGGATGCTGGATTCTAACCGGAATAAAGTTGAAGATAAATACGAGTGTGAGTGATATGTAGTGAGGTCAACTGTAAATATGAAATTGTGATGTAATTGTAATCAAAGTTGTATAATTATAGTGAGAGCTTGAAATTGTACTATTCAAAGTTGAAATAAATATTTATTTGAATAAAATATCTGTTTGAATTCAAATTCCGTGTAATTTATTTTATTCAACGAATATTTATTTAAACTGTGAAAAATAGAATAATATATTAACAAATACATTTAAACGAATATATATATATGTTTATCATCATCAAATAAAAATCATATAAGCGCAAAGCGCATATTCAACAATCTTCCCCTTTTGATGATAAAAAACATATATTTAAGATTTTGAATGTATTAAATGTATTTGATTGGTCGTTCAATTTGCTCCCCCTATTTGAATGCTTCCTCTCTACATGATACTCCCCCTACATATATGCATACAAATAGAAATATATAAATGAGCCTATATGCAAATGGAAAATTATTTGACCTTTGCTTGATTCTATTTGACAAAATCTTAACTTTTCTCTCCCCCTTTTGTTATCAGCAAAAGAATAACAGTGTTATAAAAATAGGGATGAAGTGACAGACATGAATCAAACATTTAACTCAATTGAATATAAATATCAAATTTCAATAAAAACTCAAACAAAAATCATAATTACCCTTGTCAGGCGCATATTCCACTTTCAGAAGTGATGGGGATAAAATCATCAAAAAAAATCATACAGTTCTGTCTATTTGTGGTATATTTATTTCAGGAAATTTGAATAACTACTAACCATGCATAACCGTTAGGACTTTTAAATGAGATTAGTAGTGTTCACAATTTTTATTTAAAAAAATTCAAGTATCTTCTAACCACGCATGACCGTGAGGACTTTTAAATGGGATTAGAATCAACTTGTCTATTTAATCAATTAATTTTGATATGCGTTCCATACATGCATAACCATAAGGACTTTTAAATGAGCATGGAAGCACATAATCAAAAATCCAAGTAATTCACCCATGCATAACCGTGAGGACTTTTAAATGAGAGTGAATACTTTGGATATTTATTTTTATTGCCAAATATAATAAATTGAAGCACAAATAATTTCCTTCACAAATTTAAAGATTTTGAAGAATGAATGATTTCCTTTGTAAACTACCACAAATTTACATACTATATATGATTTTGATGAGTGATGGTCGATAGAAAGATGGTAGAAATAGAAATGATCATGGAACTTTTACCCAACAAAAAGTTTTTATAACTCTTGTTATGAAATTCTAAAGAAATTTTTCTAAATATATTGTCTTGAGTAATGTATGACAAATATCGACACTCATCATTTTTTCAATCAGTATTGATCTTTTCGATAATCATTAGGGAGTTAGATTAGTCAAAATAGTCATTTAAAATCAAATTCAAAAATTATAAAATCAATTTTTCAAAAATGAATAATCTGTAAATATGGTCAAACATGATTTTCTCGAGGGGTTTTAAAGAAATTCTGCTATTTATAAAATTATTTCAAGTGAAAAATATGCAGATATTTTCTTTGAAAAACGATGCAGCAAATGAATGTTTCAAAAATTAATCACGTTCCACTAGTAATTTTTCTATCAACTATATTACCAGTGTAATCTGCATCTGAATTTAAATTTCACTCAATATTCACTCGTTGGATATCAAAGACCAGATTTGTGAAATTTCAACAAACTATCTCAAAATGAAATTTGAAATGAAGCCATGTTAACACTCAAACAAATATCATAGTGTTAATTTCAGAAACCGTAGGATGAACAACTATCAACAGTCATTAAAACTTCATTATTATTTCAAAAACAATTTCTTGAAGTTTCAACAATTTCATAAAGTTTCAACAATTTCAAAAAATCCTTTTTAACAGCTTTCACATGAAATTTGAAATCGTGCAAATTTACAAGCAGTGACCAAAATATATCTACGTGTAGCATGAGTAATCAAATACCATCATTTGACCGAACAAATTTATATGGATTAGTTCAAAGTTGAAAATCTGATTGATCATCAATTAAGCACAAATCAATGTCATAAATAAGAACAAGTCTAAAATTCATATTAGTTAAATCCGAATCAGTCAACCATCATAATTACTCCTAGTAATTCTATTTAAAGGTGATTGGTCAATATTTTGAAAAAGTCATAGAATCAAAATCATCATCTTTTGTTCATCTCAATATTGGCTGATTTTAATTTAGAGTATGGTGCAGATAATCACATTTAATATATCGTTAAAAATAATTTTACCTGTTTTACCTTTACGATAATTTTTCGTTGTTATCCATTGTGATTCTGTCACCTTTATACTAGGCTAAGGAACTTTGATTTGTCGCCCGTTGTGTTTCTGGAACAGCCAAAATCCAGAGAACACTGTTGTTGTTCCTTAGCCTGCCACCACACCTACACGGGAAAAGATTTATGTGACCTATTTTTTTTATAGGTCCATGGTTGTTAGTGGCAGAATATGAAAAATATGTTTTTGGAGACCCAAAACTATTTATATATGTTCCTTTTGGCACCCAAATTAGTTTGACTTTCAAAGATTTTATATTTGTGCCTTTTGGAACCCAAATCGGTATAGTTTTCACATGTTTGGGTCTATACCAATAATTATTGTGATTGTGTCCATATTTTCTACAAATCGTGCACATTGAATTTTCTTGATTAATCTCATTTCTAACATATTCAGAGTGAGTATATCCAAGTCCTTGTCTATCAATATTGATAGTTTGTTTTCCTATTAACATATTCAACGATTTTTCACTTTTTGAAAATTTATCTAAAGTCGTTGACAATTGTTGGACTTGTGTTTTGAGAGATTCATTTTCATTTATCAATTGTGTGCACTTTTCAATAGAATTCTCTCTCCTATTATTTTCATTCTCTTTTAAAATCATAATTCATTTTCAAGTGATTTTATATTGATTTCTGATTTTTCAATTTCCTTTTCGAATGTTGGACACTTATCACACTTAGGGATCTTACTTTGATAGGTTTTAACTAATTTGTCGAGTTGCTCATTTAATTCTAACAAAGTATCATTTGTGATTCAAGTTTGGCATACTTCTCCCTAAGTCGTCTAAAACAGCCATTTACTTTGTGGAAATAAATAAGTAATTCAGAGTGAGTATGTTTTGATACCTCGCTTGGCTCGTCGTCGTCGCTATCGGTTATATTCCCATGAAGGCACATATCTACTTCCTCACTTTCACTGCTATCGCTTTTATTCCACTTGGCTGCAAATTTCCTTTTTGAATTCTTCGTTCGTAATGCCAGCTCGGCTGCTCCATCATCATCATCCTCATCACAACTGCTATTTACCAATCCTGTTAAGCATATTTCTTTAACTGAGTCGGTTGTGGAGGACTTCTCATTGTTGTCGACTTTTGCACCATATATTGCATCGAGAGTATTCCAGATTTTCTGTACATTTTCACTAAGAGAAACAAAATTAAAATTATCACGATTAATATGAGAATATAATATATGCATAGTAAGAGCATTAATCGAGATACTTTCCTTATCGGTTTTATCACACCCATTTTCAATAATATCCCAACATTTAATATTAACAGATTTTAAATAAAATTCCATTTTCAATTTCCAGTTCAAAAAATCTGTTCCATCGAAAATAGAAGGAATAATATTGAAATGACCCTCAAAAATATTATCTGGTGGATTCATGACTCTAGAGTTAAAGAAAAATACCGGGCTCTAATACCACTTGTAGGATCTAGATTAACCCTAGAGGGGGGTGAATAGGGTTATAGCAAATTTTCTTGATTTAAACACAGAAGTAAACTGCAAAAATAAATTTGCTGAAAAGTAAACCACACACAAAATTTACCCAGCTTCGGCAACCCCTGCCTACTGCTGCATTCACAGATTTCTATTAGAATTAAACAGTATCACGCTTACAGACACTCTACTAGACTCGCAGACCCTTTTGCTCCCGCTCACAAAAACTCTACTAGACCGCAAACATTTGCTCCCGCTCACAAACATTCTACTAGACTCGTTATCATTTTCTCCCGCTAACAAACACTCTACTAGATTCGCACACCCTGCTGCCGCCTATAGAGTTTCGTTTACTCGCAAACTCTGCTCCCGCCTACAATAGAACTTCGATTACTCGCAAACTATGCCCCCGCCTATAGAGCTTTGATTACTCGCAAACATTGCTCCCGCCTATAGAGCTCTACAAACTCGCACACCCTGCTCACTGAACTAATTCTAAATAGACAATCTGACACGACCTAATCCCTAGGTGTGATTTACAAATTCTTTGACTTGAAAAAATAAAAACAACAATTAAAAGACAAATAAACAAATAACCCTAAACCCTAATTAAAAATAACCCTAATTCAACTAAAGCCTTTTATAATAAGGCCGGCCCCTTTTTTAATTCTATGACCCGTTCCTTTCTTCTTTTGCTTGGCCCGTTCCTTTGCTTGTGAGAATGGCGGCTTCGTCCTATTTCTGAAATTAGGGCTTCGGCTCTCCTACTCCAAATTAGGGCTTCGGCTCTTGATTCGAATTTAGGGTATTGAAGCTGTGCCTTTTTCGTGTGCTTTGTTCTCGTTCGTTCGCTCTTGGCTGCTTCGTTGTTCGATCGAGTTTGACTCCTTACTTCGGTATGTAATTTAATCTCTTTTTCTTTACTGGTTGATGCTTGAACTCGATCGTGATTCGAGTTGGATGATATGTTCTTTGTTATGCTCGAACTCGAATGAATCAATTGCCGATGATGTTAATTACTTTTATAGGGTTCGACCCCTCTGTATTTCCGTCGTATATATTTTATTTGAATTTGTCAATTATTCATCTCTGGCCGCTTGATTATACTTCGATGATTGAGATGTTTTCTGACTTGTTCACAATCGTATATTTGATGCTTTACTTGCTACTCACGACTTTGAAATTGCCTTGTTCATCACGGTGTTGATTTTTGACTTCGTCAGTACTTTCATTGTTTATCTTGACTTGGCTTTTTCACGGTAACAGATGCTACACTTGTTGGTTTGATTCCAGTATGCTTTTTCACTGTCGCATGCACTCTTTGATGATTCATTAGTGAATATGTTGCATTGAGCACGACGTTGTTGTTTACTTGCTTTGATGCATTTGCATTGTCACTGAGTTTATTTGAAGTTGTTTCACTGGTGACCTATGTACATGCTTCACTGCTTCTTGTTGTTTCACTTGCATAGCTGAACTTCACTGTTGCACTTTTGTGCTTTGAGTCAGTTTCATTGTTGCTGTGCTGGACATTTGCCGGAGTCTTCATTTTCATACTGATGTTGTCTCTGACTTGAACTGTTCATTGCACTTACTTGGTTGTTGACACTGTCTCTGATGATGTTGAACTTCACTGTTGCATTCCATTTGGTTGCACTGAGCTCTGTGTAGTTACCACTGTTTCAAGTATGGTTTCATGCCTTGTAGTTATCTGGTAGTAGCTGTTGTATCACTTAGTCTTTGCTTGCGACATCCATGTGCACCTGATATATGTTGCTTGTGTATTTTGTCTGCACTTTCACTTGAACTTGTAGTCTGCCTTGATCATCTTGTAACCTGGTCTGGTGCACCTTGTTTCATGTTTGAGACTGTGCTTGCATTGTTACTTGGTCGACACTTGCATCATTATCTGTTACATACATGAGATTGACACTGTACTTTTGTTGTTCACTGTGTTCATGCACTTCTTATGCTTGCAACCTTGCTACTGCATTCATCCTTTCTTTCTCTCGCACACTTGAACTTGTTGTTGCCAGTTTTCATTTGTAGTTGTATTCCCTTCATGTGTTTGTACTGGGCTCGACATTGCTGATACTTTGGTTTTACTGGCCACACATGTGCATGCTTGCATCTTTGAACTTGGTTAGATCGTACTGTCCAGTTGAGCTTGTTTTTTAGTGATGCACTTGAGTTGACTGAGTTGAAACCAGTTTTAAAACTCGGGTTTGACCTTGTGCTCATGTCGTGATTTTCAATGTTATTACATGTGAGTTGAACCCGGTTTTTTTATTTGGGTTTGACCTGTGCTCGCCTGTCCCTGTAAATCAATCAAGTGCATATATCGGCGTGCACGGCCTTGTGGCATATACAGTAATACACTGTGTATGTCACAAGTTGTTCGTGTATGACGAATTCAAATTTAAATTATGACGAACAACCCAAATAACTGAGGCAAATCATATTTTCAAAATCCATCTTTTATTTATATTGCAAAAATATTTTATTTTCAATTTTACTATGTTAGTGAATATTTTTGTAGATTGCTCAGATGCTGGATTCTAACTGGAATAAAGTTGAAGATAAATACGAGTGTGAGTGATATGTAGTGAGGTCAACTGTAAATATGAAATTGTGATGTAATTGTAATCAAAGTTGTATAGTTGTAGTGAGAGCTTGAAATTGTACTATTCAAAGTTGTAATAAATATTTATTTGAATAAAATATCTACTTGAATTCAAATTCTGTGTAATTTATTTTATTCAACGAATATTTATTTAAACTGTGAAAAATAAAATAATATATTAACAAATACATTTAAACGAATATATATATGTTTTTATCATCAAACAAAAATCATATAAGCGCAAAGCGCATATTCAACAATGTTGTCTTTCAGTGAAGTTTCTGGCTATATGTCCAGTCTGGCGACAATGGTAGCAGATTGTCAATCCGTTGACGGGTAAATCGAGTACGCGCTTTTACCTTTTCACTTTAGGGCAATGGCTAAGAAAATGCCCTACCCCTCGACATTTAAAACACACAATCTCAGGACGAGCGAACCGGACATCCGCATTCCTTTTCTTTCTCTCTTCTCGGCACTTAACGGCATAATGTCCCTTTTTATGACATCGATAACAGATAACATCATCATAGGGACCAGGTGCTTGCCTTTCATTTATTTTCCTTTCGATTTCCGCACGTGCCACTGCTACTTCTCTACGGCAATTTCTCTTTGTTCACGGCGTGCTGCTTTTTGTGCTTCGGTTTTCGCCATTTTAATTAACAAGATATTTTTGAAATTTCCTATTAAAATTTACAATCATTATTAGCAAAGGTTGTATTATTCAATCATTTTCCCAAGACAATTTGCAAATTTACATTATCCTGATATATAGGATTATTATTCAACCAAACTTGAAATTCAACTCCGGATTTTATTTCAAACATTTGAAATATACATATATATACATACTTGCGTATTAAACTTTGCTTGAAACATAAAAAAAAATTATTTTATTTTATTATTTTCGAAAATATTTTGAAAAATTACTTGAAAATTTTTCTTCCTGTATATACTACTAGTATTGTTTTTCATAACATTTGAAATCAATTTTCAAAAGAATTCAGAATCAAATTCCCAAGTTATATGATCCCCTTGGCTATACTAAATTGACATGTCATTTTATTTCACAATTATTACTTTGGAGATATTCAAAATATTTGATTTAAACCAATTCATTAATTCACTTAACTTATATTTTATTTTTCATAAATCTCAGCAATTCGACAATCGGTTTTCGAATGACCGGGACTCAAATCTAAGGAAACCTTACCGAAGAGAAACTATCGCAAACCTAAATTTAGAGAGGTACAAAAGAGAGGTGGGTTGTCCGAAAAAGATTTGAATTTTCAAATACCTTTTATTTTTCAAAGAAAACAATCTTATACTTCTTTAAATTTGAAAAACATTTTTTTTAAGTGATTCTAGTAACTATTCATACTAAACGTCATAAACTAAGCTTTGTGTTAACCAAAGCTCTGATACCACTTTTGTAACGACCCTCCCTTCTGACCGCCCCTAGTCGGTAATTAAAACAACTTGTAACGTTCAAAATGACGGATTGTTATTCATTTTATAGAGTTTAAACAGAATCAGCCACAGAAACACAGAATAATTATATTTCACATAATGAATTTTCGTACATATATCTGAGTTTGTACAATGCATTAATTTATGCAGAGGAATATTTCTTTAAGTACAAAAATAAATCCCCGAAAAGCTAAAGTGAAGCGTTATCCTCCTCTCTCTCTAACTTCGCTGCCCGAAAATCTTCAAGCTGTAAAATACTGGGTCTGACCCGAGTATTACATTCAAAAGAAAATAATACACGGGTCAGTCTAATTCAAACTCAGTTATTAGTGCATAGAGGTAATAATAATAACAATTAGACGACAGTCAAAAATAAATTCACCTATCCGATCCTTTAACAAGAAATCGGATAACGGTAAATATAACACTTAATAGTGTTAAACAACAAATCAGTTGATCCAAATTATCAACGAAGATAGATGAAAGGATTATTGATGAAGATAATGTAGAAAACAACATAATTGGCTAAACGGCAATTAACAACAAACTCATTAAATTTAACCAAATCAAAATGCGATTCAAAATATATTAAATTGGCAACTTAAAACAATTTCCATTAATAGAAAACATCAATTAAAACATTAGATCCAGTAGGGCTGCAGTACACGCACGTGTGTATTGCCTCGCCGCTACACTATGAAATACAAAAGATCAACGGAAGTTCACAAACGAGCATAAGGTCAAACCCAAAATTAGGTTCAACACAAATGAAATTCAAATAAAATCACAACGCAAACACAAGGTCAAACTCGAGCATTTAAGCTGGATTCAACACAATGTACAAATTTAATTGAAATGGTCAAGACATAAAAATCAAGTCTCGACCCAAGTTCCAATCAATCAAAAAAAAGAAAACTACAACAAGATTGCAGTCCTAGGAAGATCAATAGCAAGCAACTAGACTGCACACTCTAGTGCCAGCCGAAGTAAAAGCCACTATGCTAAGCAGTGGACAGGAGAGACAATACATGAATGCGGCAGTTTAACTAGATAGTGCAAGTTTCAATTTCGAGAACAAAGGAAGCTGTATAACACGATTGAACTACAAATGCATAGCCAACAGACCAAAGTCGCCATAAAATCACTATATAAAAGCTGTAACATACTCAGGCTAGCCTGATTCCAAACATCATTGTCAAAGATGAGAAGAATCAAGTGCAGACAGCACATATCTATGAAATAACAATGGAGCATATATATGTATGCATATAATTGATGCTCGACAATTCCCAAACTGTTTTTAAACAACAGCTCACATAAACAAAATAAGTCAATCTACAGTTAAAGCCAAGGCAAGGTTATAGTGCAACAGGATAACACCCAGTGAAACAACAATGTTTGCACCCATGCTATCCAGTGAACCATATCAAAGCAGAAAATAAATTGGCACTTGTATATACACAGTGTCTTGCAAACTATACATGGATCAAAAAACAAAGTCGAGTGCAATCACAAGTGAACAAAGCAAGGTGAAATCAAAATCGTAGTGAACAAAGCAAAATACAATGCCCAGTAGCATTTATCAGTTTTGAACCAACATAACTGCAACCATGAACCCAACACAATGAAACTGACTCGAAGCAAACTCAGTGCACAACAATCGAATGAACACGGCAATATGAAGGTGAGGGAACCATAGATATGGCACCACAACACACAATAGTCAATATCCAGCACCAGGTTGAAAAATGATATAAGTGATGAAACAGCATGTTGCAAACAAAAATCAATGTCGTGCTTTACCAAAAATCGCACAAGTCAAAAGAAAATTGAAGCCGTGGTCAGCTACTGATAAAGGTATACACAATGACAACATGTGTACCTACATGAATGCATATATACACACGCGAGCACTCAAGTGCTGTCTCGAATCACAGTGGGAAATTTTCAAAAACTTATTCAAGGCCGAGATGTACATTTTTAGAAAAAAATAAAATTATACAGTATCTTAAACGAATTCCAGATAACCAATTTGCCTCAAAGTAAAAATGACACAAGGGTGGCAGCATGGAGCTACAGGCCAACAAAGCACTCAAAACAAATGTATACCAAATACATATATGTACTACTCGAATAAACAAGTAGACAGAGCATAAACAAGCGACAAGTAGCAGTTTTGAACAAAGACAACTACAGTTTGAATCAATTGTAATATATCTTGATGACAAGGGACGATGCTACCGAGATGTGTGGATACACAATGAAGACCAAAAGCAATAATAATCATATATATACACACATAAATGCATATATATACATGATAATGGAAAGACACATATATGTACAAACGAAGACATATTACAGTGAAGATAGTGGCTCAACATCAAAGAATATGTTGAACAGGTCAGGGACATGGTAGTAAAGAAACAAATAGTTCAGGTTCAAAGCCATGGAAAACAAGTATCAAAATGAATGAACTCAATAAGTCAGTAAATCATCCATGTCCAGAAATTCATCAAAGTACACGAGATCGATAAAACCAGGATTGAAGTACGAACAGTTCAATATCGGACAAGCATATTTCAGAACGAAATAAACAAGTCCAAATCAAGTTTGAAAATAGTCAAGGCCGAAGCCAACAGAAAATGCTCTAAATCAATTGCAGTTCAAATCAAACTGTGGTAAACATGAATTCAAACTAGTAAAGTTTAAATGCCGCAAGTCAACAAGAAATGAAGTTTTAATACCACAAATCAACAAGATGGAATTTAACCAATTAAAAAAAAACAACACCGTGTTATTCAATTTAGTTTAAAACTACAGAGAAATCATCAACATCTAAACGAAACTCGAACGACTGAGAATGAAAATAGATGTGAGGGTCACTCACCTTTCACCGAAGCGAAGACGAATGCAAAGAAGCCCTAATTTTTGGGGACGAAAACACTAATTGTTGAAGAGGGGGACGAATGAAGATGAAGCCGTCATTAATTAATTTTTTTTTCGTTTGATTTTTTTGAAGTGATGAAGGAAGGGGTATCGGGGTACTTAAAATAGAACGAGATATGCCTTACACGATTTTCTTCGTGATTCTCTGCCTGGTTTTAGGAGTATGTAACAGCGTGATTTTAGGGTCCTGGTGAAAAGAATATCATATTATTGTTATTATTATTTTTCATTTTCCATTTTAAATTCAATTTGTTTTGTATAAATTCACTTTGACACGTTTATATGTCGTATACTCACATATCAACTCTGAACGCTACGAAAATTGAAATCTGATAATGATACAATATCCCGGACCCAGTGGAACTGGTTTCGTCGAATTCCGAGACCGTGCCTCGGAAGGCTATTTTTAAATTCAATTTAAACGATAACATTTCAAAACTGTACGAATCACTTTCAAATTCAATTCGGAAGTTTCTTTTATCTTCAGTACTATCAATGTGAATTTTCTAATCTTTGAAATTATTTTTAATCAGCTTAAAATTGAAGATTTAAATTTTTATTCAATTTTCAATATATTAAATTCTAAAATTTATTCGCCAAATTCATAGTTATATTGGGAATTCAAACTAAACCATCATTCAAATATTTAAAATTAATTAAATATTTTCAATTTAAATTGTTTAAAATTTAGGGTCGTTACAATGAACCTCGTTCGGGCAATGTATCGTTCGGCATATTAAAGACGTTCGGCCTTTAAGTGGTTCGGCACCATAACGCTCGGCATGGCAGAATGGTCCGGCATAAGACATCGTTCGGCATACAGGTTACGTTTGGCCAAGGCCATCGTTCGGCATCAAGTGACGTCCGGAATTCCATATCGCTCGGCATCCACACCTTGTTCGACATTGGGAAGTGTTCGGCACCGAGGGCATTCGGCCTCATCTTGTTCGGCCTAACAATCGTTCGGCCATGACGCTGGTTCGGCTCCTTGCATCGTTCAGCACAAGTGCTCCCCACGGCATTCTGATTGTCCGGCCTCACCTCGTTCGGCAGAAAAGGGGAGGCTCGACATTTGGTCATCCGGCCTCTCCGATTCGGTGCATAGAGACCACTCCATTTGGGCCGAGCTATTCAGCTGCCAGGACCGCCAGGGAAGTTCGACCCACCTTTGTCTATAAATAAAGGGGCAGGGGCACAGAAAAAGGGATCGGATTTTAGAGAACACTAGGGAGACTCTGTCATTTTCAAAACTCATTCCAGACTTATTTCTTTTACTTTGCAATTGTTTTCTAGTAACTAGAATGGGATTGTATCTGTAATCAACCATCAAGGAAATCAATGGAAATCAACTTCATAGTGGATGTAGCCGGCTACGCCGAACCACTATAAATTTGGTGTTCTTGCTCACTGCATTTAAATTTACATTCTATTCTCTGTTTTAATTTACTTTCTTCATTAATCTCTCTATACAATCTTTGTAAGGGTGTTAGTGACAAATTTTTGTGCTAACATTTTGGTGCTTTCACCGAGAATTGAATTCTCAGGCTATTAGGATGTACTTTGTAGCTATTGGATTGCATAAATCCCCCAAGGGAGATCCATAATCATTCATAGGGCATCTGTTGATTCTACTCAGAGTTACAACCAACAACTCTACCATGGAAAGACCCCGAACTAGATCAGCCTCTCAAAATTCAAATGTCCACGAAACTGCTAGTATGCAACAACTTGGACCTAGCAATCAACCAGCAGTTCGAGGCGCAGGGCCATCCAACCAAAACCGAACAGAAGTTGTTTCCCGAGCGGAATTCAATGACTTAATAAGAGAACTTAAGGAATGTAGAAAACAACTTGCCGAGCAAATGCAAGCCAACGCTGATCTCATAACTCAGCTTGCCCAGCAACAGCATCAGGACACTGGTGGTAGCCCTGTCCCTTACTCTGAAGATGATAGTTTGACTTCAGCCGATGAACCTCCTAGGCGTAGACACCGTAAGGATGAAGATGCACGAGCAGGTGCCATTGATCGATTTACTAGAAATCAAGCCTGTGAAGAGACCGAATGCCTGAATTTCCAGGACCCAAATCGGACGGGACATCGACCTTCACAGTCCCTGGAACGGAACCCAACCTCCCATCTTCCATACCAACCTCGGATTTGACAATTATGGTCAGACAGTTGATGAGAGAGAACCAAGGTCTAACTAATGAAGAATAGGGAGTGTCCAAGAGTCATACTCCCTTCACGGGTACCATTCTACAGGCTGAATACCCAAAAAAGTTCAGCGTGCCCACCATTCCAGCCTATGAAGGGAAAACTGGTCCTAAACAACATGTGATGAGGTATGGATGGATGATGGATTCTGCAAGAGTTAATGATGCAACCAAGTGTAGAGATGCTTCCCAATCACTCTCTCCGGAATCGCCACCATGTGGTTTAATCGACTTCCCCCGCGATCCAGCTTTGACGAATTGGCAATGAAAATCATAGAGCAATTTAGGATACACACCACTCGCCCAAAGGACGTGATGTCCTTATCGAGCGTAATCCAAGCTCCGGGAGAGTCATTAAAAGCACATTTGCAAAGGTTTCATGTTATTGCTACCGAGGTGAGCAACCCTAACGACCACGCGATGTTGAAGGCAGTAATGCGTGGAGTGGATCTAGATTCTGAATTTGAAGATTGGTTAGCGGGAAAACCCCCAGCTATGTTGGAATGTTTTTATTCGAAAGCTCACCAGTTCATAAGAAGGGAGGAAGCTCAGTGGACAACAGGAGACAAGGCACCGACCCCTTTCAGGAGTCTGTGAAAAGCAACATCGCCGTAAAGAAAACCAGCGAGAATTCTGGAAAAACTCAAGTTAACATTCAGAACAAGCCTGGGCAGTCTAAAGGGTCCGGAGGTGGAAACCCTGGAAAGAAAAATGAAACGGGAGATGGAAGTCAAGGATCCCGACCAACGGTGAATACACCCCGCTGAAAGCATCTCTTGAGAACATCTATTTATCAACTGCAACACTTTCAAGTATAGAAAGACACACCCAAAGGAATCGAAAGAGGAACATAAGCGGACTGGTAAGTATTGCCATTTTCACGAGTCTTATGGGCACAACACAGAGGAGTGCAAACACCTACATGACGCTATAGAAAAGCTAATTAGACAGAAGAAGCTGTAGAAATTTGTCAAAGACCCACAGGACGGGAGACAAGAAACATCGGACCCTGGACGTGGGCAGACCCACAACAGCCAGAACAACCTACTCGAACTGTGGATAGATTGGTTATTAACACGATTGCTGGTGGACCTCATCCTACAGATAAGAATTGGCAGGAGATGGAGCGATATGCTAACTCTTTTAGACATGCGGAGTACGAGTGTTGTTCGAATGTGGAGGACGAGACTCCAACAAAGCAGCAGCGCACGATGAACGATGACATCGTGTTTAGGAGTAGAGATGGGGATAAGATAGAGGCTCCTACCATCGACCCAATGGTCATATCTACGAAAATCGGGCCGACATTCGTAAAGAGAATTCTAATTGATTGCGGAAGTTCCGCTAACATCATCTTCCGGAAGGCATACGACCAAATGAAGCTGGAGACCAAGGATTTTAAGCCATCCAAAGCCAGAATCCATGGCTTTAATGGCGCTGCAACTGATGCAATGGGATATGTTGAGTTACCAGTTGAACTGCGACAAGTTAAACGCAGGAGGGTGCGAATCCCACCATTCATAGTACTGGACGTTGATTCCCCATACAATGTATTTCTGGGTCGTCCAGCACTGGCGGAGTTTAGGGCAGCATTGGCCCCTTGGTGTTCGACGTTAAAATTTCCAACAGACAAAGGGGTTGGATTGGTACACGGTGACCAGGCAACCGGCTGCGCATGCTATGTAGCTGAACTCAGGGAGGCACGACGTGAGGAGAAAGGAAAGGTTGCGGACAGCTCTGTCTGCATCCAAAGTTCTGATGATTGACAACTAGCGCCTGATCCCTGGCTCGGACGACATTCTCGGATCCATAGAGACATTGATCCGAGAGACGATGATGGGGAACCCAGGGAAACAAACGCGGCATCGGCTGAACTAACCATCGACATCTCTGTTAGCCGCAACGACCCATCAAAAGTTCTTAAAATAGGTCACAACTCGACCCCATGGCAGCTGAGAACCTTACTGACTTCCACCGATCGAACCTTGATGTTTTTGGATGCATTCTGATATGTGCGGGATTTCTCCTGCAATCACGAGTCATATGTTGAACATAGACCCGAGACATGTTCCTATGAAACAGAAAAGGAGAGGCATGGACCTAGAGAGGTCCGCAGCTCTCAAAGAGGAGGTAGACAAACTCAAAGCAACGGGTTCGTCCGCGACGCCCTCTACCCGGAATGGGTATCTAACCCGGTGTTAGTAAAGAAAGCGAATGAAAAATGGAGGACTTGTGTTGATTACTCCGATTTAAACAAAGCATGCCTAAAGGATAGTTTCCCGTTTCTAAGGATTGACCAACTCGTCGACTCAGCTGCCGGACATGAGTTACTATAATTTATGGACGCGTACTCTGGTTACAATTAAATTCCGATGCACATCCTGGAACAAGAATGCACCAACTTTGTCACAAACGTGGGGTTATACTGCTATTTAGTAATGCCTTTTGGATTGGAGAATGCAGGAGCAACTTGTCAACGTCTGGTGAATTGAATGTTCAAGATCAGATTGGAAAACGATGGAAGTCTATATGGATGACATGCTCGTGAAGTCGCGGCTGTCAAACGACCACATCCGAGATTTATTAAAGATGTTCGATATACTCAGGCACTACAGGATGAAGATCAATCCTCTGAAGTGTTCATTCGGTGTGGCATCAGGAAAGTTCTCGGGTTTCATTGTGAACACACGAGGAATTGAAGCTAACCCGGAGAAGATCCAGGCTATCCGAAATATACAAGTACCCAGGACCATAAAGCAGGTGCAAAGCTTGAATGGACAACCTTGGTTAACAGATGTTGTACGTGTACTAAGCTGTATCCCAACATGCTATCAGTACAACCTTGGTTCGCGAGGAAGACCAGATTCAAAAGCCAGTTTACTATGTCAGTAAACGCTTGACAGGGGCGGAAAGAAACTATCCGAAGATTGAGAAACTAGCGTACTATTTGGTGATTGCATCGTGCAAGCTCCGCCCTTACTTTCAGGCACACTCAATTGGTATCTACACTAACCAACCCTTGCGACTGGTACTCCAACGACCGGAAACTTCCGAAAGGATGCTGAAATGGAGAATTGAGTCGATTTAGTTCCATATTGCCTGTTTGCCACGAAGGGCCATACAAGGACAAGCACTAGCTGACTTTATTGCTGAATTCACTATGCTAGATGAACCGAGCAGTCACAGAGTTGTACCCCGCGTTCGATGGAACATGTACACCGATGGGGCATCTAACGACCATTGCTCGGGGGCAGGTATAGTCCTCGTAACTCCTGAAGATCGATTAATCTGCTACGCTTTGAAGCTCAAGTTTGTAGCAACAAATAACGAAGAAGAACATGAAGCATTGATTGCTGGCTTGAGACTTGCTATCGAACTGGGAAGAAAGTCAATCAAAGTCTTCTGTGGCTCGCAGGTGGTAGTGTATCAGGTGTGGGAAGAGTATCAAGCGAAGGGGCAGAGACTGGCTCCTTACCTTGCTCGTGTTCAAGAGCTGCTGTAAGCCTGGAAAATTATGACATCTCGCATATCCCACGCGAGCAAAATAGAGAAGCCGATTCATTGGAAAAATTCTCAAGCACTGGCGATGCATAGCAATGGGATTGTTCCTTGTCGAGACCCTCCATGCTCCGAGTATAGACGTAATGGAGGTAGATTTCGTGTTAGAAACCGAACTTGAGAAGGAATCGTGGTTGACCCCAATCGAACAGTACCTGCTACAAGGGGATTTGCCTAAAAAGAGAAGCGATAGACGCCAAGTCCTTCGTAAGGCTTCACGTTACGTAGTATATGATGGGATAGTATCGGAGGGGATTCTCGACCCCTTGCTCCGGTGCATGGTCATGATGAAATAAAATGAGTATTAAATGAAGTCCATGAGGGAGAGTGTGTGACCATACCGGGCGGCAAACATTGGCAAAGAAAATCCTCCGCTATGGATACTATTGGCCAACCGTGAATCGGGACGTTGCAGATTATGTAAGAAAGTGCGACAAATGCCAGATATATGTAAGAATTCCGAGAGCTCCGCCGACGGAGCTCACACAAATGGTTAGTCCCTGGCCATTTGCAATGTGGGGGATTGACCTAATTGGCTCATTACCCATAGCCAAAGGAGCCACGAAATATGCAATCGTAGCGGTCGATTACTTCACCTAGTGGGTAGAGGCGGAGCCTTTGGCCACGATCACTACCGAGAAAGTCATTAATTTCGTTATACGAAACATCATATGTCGTTTTGGCCTTCCACGAACCATCATAACGGACAATGGAACACAATTTGAGAGCAAGGAATTCAAAGAATTTTGTTAGAAATATGGCATTGAGAAGAGGTTTGCAGCAGTTGCTCACCCAAAGGCAAATGGACAGGTAGAAGCCGTAAACAAAATAATCAAGTCCATATTGAAAAAGCGTTTGGAAATGGCTAGAGGCAAGTTGGTGGACGAACTCCCGACAACGCTTTGGGCTTATAGAACCACCCACAAAACCACGACCGACCATACTCTGTTCGCATTGGCATATGGCACGGAAGCTGTCATACCCGTGGAACTTGAAGTCCCATCACATCGGGTAACTTATTATGACCCTACATCGAACCGAGATCCCTTATCGAAATCATTGGACTTTATTGATGAAAAACGCAAAGAAGCTGATTTGAGAGCGGCCTCATACAGACGTCGAGTCGCTAGATATTATTACGAAAAAGTCCAACCAAGAATATTTGACGTGGGATATCTCGTTATGAAATGGGTTTTTCCACTCCCATCTAATATGAACCCTGCATGGGAAGGTCCATACGTCATCGAAATGGATTTTTCCAGTCCCATCTCATATGAACCCTGCATGGGAAGGTCCATACGTCATCGAGCTTGCTTTCATTAATAAAGGCCGGAAGCCATCTTTTTCATAAATGACTAATGTTTCTGCATATGATAATCCGGTGGCAGGCAATTAAAATTATATTATTCTGGCTGGCATAAGAACGATCGAAATGAATAAAAATCTCCAAGTCCTCGGAGTGCGGACTGGAGTACTCTAATTCCTCGGAGTGCGGATTCGAGTATAAAAGAATAAAAATGTCCAAGTCCCCAGAGTGCGGACTGGAGTACCCTAAGTCCCCAGAGTGCGGACTCGATCATAAACGAATAAAAATTTCCATGTCTCCGGAGTGCGGACTGGAGTACTCTATGTCCCGGACACCGGACTCGACTACAAAGGAATAAAAATCTACAAGTCCCCGAAGTGCCGACTGGAGTACTCTAAGTCCTCGGAGTGCGGACTCGAATATAAACGAAAAAAAATCTCCAAGTCCCCGGAGTGCGGACTGGAGTACTCTAAGTCACCGGAGTGCAGACTCGAGTATAAACGAACAAAAATCCCCAAGTCCCCGGAGTGCGGACTGGAGTAGTCTAAGTCCCCGGAGTGCGGACTCGAGTATAAACCAATAAAAATCTCCAAGTCCCCGGAGTGCGGACTGGATTACTCTAAGTCCCTGGAGTGCGGATCGAGTATAAACGAATAAAAATCTCCAAGTCCCGAAGTGCGGACTGGAGTACACTAAGTCTGTGGAGTGCAGACTCGAGTAGAAATGAATTAAAATCTCCAAGTGCCCGGAGCACGAACTGGAGTACTCTAAGTCCCTGGAGTGCGGACTCGAGTATAAACGAATAAAAATCTCCAAGTCCCCGGAGCGCGGACTGGAGTACTTTAATTCCCCGGAGTGCGGACTCGAGTATAAACGAATAAAAATCTCCAAGTCCCCAGATCGCTGACTGGAGTACTCTAAGGCCCCGGAGTGCGGACTCGAGTATAAATGAATAAAAATGTACAAGTCCCCGTAGTGCGGACTGGAGTACTCTAAGTCCCCAGAGTGCGGACTCGAGTATAAACGAATAAAAATCTCCAAGTCCAGGGAGGGCGGACTGGAGTATCTAAGTCCCCGGATTGCGGATTCGAGTATAAACGAATAAAAATCTCCAATTCCCCGGAGCACAGACTGGAGTACTCTAAGTCCCCGGAGTGCGGACTCGAGTATAAACGAATAAAAATCTCCAAGTCCTCGGAGCGCGGACTGGAGTACTATAAGTCTCCGGAGTGCGGACTCGAGTATAAAAGAATAAAAATCTCCAAGTCCTCGAAGTGCGGACTGGAGTACTCTAAGTCCCAGGAGTGCAGACTCGAGTATAAACGAATAAAAACCTCCAAGTCCCCGGAGTGCGGACTGGAGTACTCTAAGTCCCCAGAGTGCGGACTCGAGTATAAACGAATAAAAATCTCCTAGTCCCCTGAGTGCGGACTGGAGTACTCTAAGTCCCTGGAGTGCGGACTCGAGTATAAACGAATAAAAATCTCCAAGTCCCCGAAGGGCGGACTGTAGTACTCTAGGTGCCCGGAGTGCGGACTCGAGTATAAACGAATAAAAATGTCCAAGTCCCCGTAGCGCGGACTGGAGTACTCTATGTCCCCGAAGTGCGGACTTGAGTATAAACGAATAAAAATCTCCAAGTCCCGGGAGTGCAGACTGGAGTACTCTAAGTCCCTGGAGTACGGACTTGAGTATAAACGAATAAAAATCTCCAAGTCCCCGGAGTGCGGACTGGAGTACTCTAAGTCCCCGGAGTGCGGACTCGAGTATAAACGAATAAAAATCTCCAAGTCCCCGGAGTGCGGACTGGAGTACTCTATGTCCCTGGAGTGCGGACTCGAGTATAAAAGAATAAAAATCTCCAAGTCCCCGGAGTGCGGACTGGAGTACTCTAAGTCCCCGGAGTGCGGACTTGAGTATAAACGAATAAAAATCTCCAAGTCCTAAGAGTGCGGACTGGAGTACTCGAAGTCCCCGGACCGCGTACTCGAGTATAAACGTTAAAATTTTCCAAGTCCCCAGAATGCGAAATGGAATATTCTAAGTTCTCGTTGTACAGATTAAAAAATGTTCTGAGTGCTTGAAGCATGGAAGGAAAAGGAATAACTCTCAGAGAATCAACGGGCTATATGAAGACAAAACAAGAAGTCTATGTTATGCACAACATCATGGGTTCGAATCACAATCACAAAGAAAACTGAATAATAAGGATCTTTTGAAAAGAAAGAAAAGGAAACCAAACTTTATTCAGGAAAAATTTTCTGCTACAAGCACTCCAATGTTCGGAGTCAACGGTCTATCTACAAAAATTGCGAAAATTATTCCATAACTTAGATTAACCCTCGTTGAACGAGGACAGTAATCACTTCTTGTGCTTCTTCAACTTTGTTAACCCTCTTCTATCTACGACCCTGCGATCTAGAGAAAGTAGCGACCTAACTAGTCAACGACCTACGGAGCTCAATGACCTAGCGACCTAAGGCTAGTGACTTAACAATCTATAATAGGCTGCGACCTAAAGAGTTAAAGCGGCAGCGACCTAGTAACTAAATGAAGACAGAGCGACCTAAGAATGGAGCGGTCTTAACGACCTAAAGAGCTTAGGACCTAAGGGATCCTACAACACAATGACCTAATGAAATAATGGACTTAGTGACCTAAAAAGAGTTCAGATGCCTTGCGACCCAATGGAGTGACATAGTGTCAGTTGAAGAGCACCGCGACCTAACAAGCCAAGAAGCTCAGCGACATAAGGGTTGAACGACCTAGCGAGTTTATAATAGGATCGACCTAACAGGGAAGAAGTTCTGCAGCGAGCTAAGATGTGACGACCTATTCCTAAGCCGCTCATGACCTAAACATACCAAAGGAGCTTCCTATGCCGCTCACGACCTATGACTTGTTAGTTTATCCAGAATGATCAAGTGTACCATACTTAAGCCGTAAACCACTCCCACTAGGTCGCGGACGAACTACGACCTATCCAAGGTCGCTTGCGGCCTACGACCTAAAGCCGAACTCTCCTATAAATACCCTGCCAACTCCAACTAAAAGGGGATCTTTTTGGCTCATTTCTGAAACGCTGATACTCTGCTGAATTCTCGACTCGCTCGACACTTCAAATACGAAAGGCATCTCGACAAACTGCAAGAGTAAATCTAACACAACCGACATGGATTCAAAGACTTCTTCTACATCGGAATTCTAGTTATTTGTCCCATCAGTGTTGTAATCGAAGGTTGTTCTAAAGTTGTAATTGATTCAGCAATAAAGAAGATTAAAGTGGACGAAGGCTTAACCTGAAGCCGAACCACTATAAAACTGTTGTCTTTTACTGCTTTCTCTGTAACTTTTCTATTCGTTTCTAATTCCCGTATTACCGGGTGGTGCTTTCACTTAATCTCTACATACACCGGGGTGCCAGCGTTCAATTTTAAGCGTTAACATTTTTGGTGCTTTCACTGAGAATTAAACTCAAGCTATTTTCGTCATTGCTGCTCAAAAATTTGTTTAAAGAATCTCTCTCAAAACCAGAAGTCTATCAGAGATAATGGCTCCTGGAAGAAAGCGTGGATCTACAAGACCTAGTAATGTCCATGAGAATACCGCCACTTCTCCTTCGTCAAGTCAAGCAGCACCAAGTGCCGGAATTATACGAGCGGAGTTAGATGCTGCAGTATCTGGGTTATACCAACAGATGGAAGCCCAGAATGCTTTGATGCTTGAAAGGCTAAATGCATTGCTCGGAGCTAACCGTCAACCGGTGAGTAATGAAGAAAATCTTGCAGACGATGTTCATAACCCTGAAGAGAGGAATATTCCTCAAAGAGCAGCTAGCCCCGCCAAAGAAACCCCTCCTCAACCAGGAGGATCGAGACCACAGCCAACTCTCCGCGAACGTTTGTCCCGACAAACATCCGAGAAAATGGCCGAAGTCTGTCCTGGAGATCCTTTAAATGATGAGGAATATCTTTCGGTCATGGTGCGACAAATCATGAAAGAAAGCATGCAGAGGGATGAAGATGAGAAGGAATGGGGATTCGCTCCAAGAAAAACTCCGTTCACTGAAAGGATTCTAAAGGCAAAATTCCCAAGGAAGTTTGTTCCTCCTACCATCCCGGCTTATAAAGGAACAAGCGACCCTAATCAATTCCTGTATAAGTATGATTGGCACATGACTTTTGCTAGAGAGTCTGATGAGATCAAATGCCGGTAATTTCCGGTATATTTGGAAGGAGTGGCTCTGCTCTGGTTCACAAAGCTTCCGGTCCGATCCATAGACCAGTTCGCCGATTTGACTCGGAAGTTTAAAAAGCAATTCAGGTTGTATGCTTCAAAGGCAAAGGATATTATGTCACTATCAAGCCTGGAACAAAATCATGGGGAATCTATCAGGTCTTTCTTGAACCGCTTGAACATAGCTTTGGCTGAAGTAGACAAAGCGGAGCCACGGATGGTCTTGACATACCTGATGAGGGCAATCGACAAATCAAGCGAATTTGGAAAGTGGCAGAAGATGAAAGAACCGAATTCGCTTGAGAAATTCTATAAGAAGGATGATGAATTCATGCGCTTGGAAAGCCTTCGAGCACCAGTTAAAGTAGCATTGACAGAGGTTAAGAATAATACTACCGCTCCTACCAAAAGGGAATCCGGAAGTCAGAAAAGGGAGAACAATGGTGGGAAGAAACAAAAAGATATGAAGAAACCTCACTTCTCAAAACCTTCAGATTTCACTCCTTTGACTGACACTCCGGAGAATATCTTTTTTGCTACCAAAGATGCAGTAGAATATCCTAAACCGCCTGAGATGAGAGTTAGCAAAAAAGCCGCTCAGAGTGGGAGATTCTGTCGGTTTCATAATCAACCCGGTCATGATACCAACGAATGTCGCCATTTGAAAAGTCTAATTGAAGAACTACTGAGAGAGAACAAGTTGCAACAATATGTTAAAAGAGGTAGAAATGACCCAACCTCATCTACTAAAGGCCAGCAACTTCCTGCTCATCCATCTGGCTCGGGTGAGAGGAATACCATGCATGAATCGGAAAGGCCTGTTATCAATGTGATTACAAGAGGTCCTCACCATGCAGTCAGAAGCTGGGGCGAGATGGAAAGATATGCTCGTGCCTTGAAGTATGTACTAGCAGAAGAGAGTGTTTTTGTGCTAGAAAATGAAGCACCTTTGAAGCTGCAGAAAACTTTCAATGATGATATTGTGTTCAAAGCCAGGGACTCTATGGGTATTGAAGCTCCAACCATGGATCCCTTGGTCATCTCTGCAGGCATTGGGCCGGCTATTGTCAGAAGAGTGCTTGTAGATTACGACGCTTCTTGCAATATCCTCTTCAGAAAGACGTTTGACCAAATGAAAATTCCGATAGCTGACGTTCAAGCCTCATCTCAGACGATCGTTGGGCTTACTGGGGAACCGAAGCAGCCCATTGGAACTATCGACTTGTTCGTGGAGCTTGGAGTGGGGCAGAAAAAGGTGGTTCGGAAACAGACTTTTGTAATTGTTGATGAATTTTCTGCCTACAATGCCTTCCTAGGCCAACCAACTCTTGCGGCTTTTAAGGCAATTCTCGCCCCGTGGTGCCTCACTATGAAATTTCCCACGGATAATGGAGTTGGAGTTATTAAAGGGGATCAGAATGCTAGGCGAGAATGTTATCTAATAGAGTTGCGTGAAGTGAGGAAGAGAGAGATGGGAAAAGATGCGACAGTTCCAGTCCGCATCAAAGAAGCAACCTTGTAGCAATTACAGGGTGGCCCCTGCACTGGCGAGCATAGCGGGGTACGAAGAGAAATGGACCCCAGAAAAGCTAGTGCAGGGGAGAATAGAGTGGTGCCAGTGGAAGTAACGGTGCCAGTACCCGTTGAACCGAAAGAACCGAACAAAGTGGTGAATGTGGGTTCGCAACTTAATATGACGGTTCAAAATTCCTTAATATCATTATTGAAAGCAAATATGGATGCATTCGCTTGGACTCATGCTGATATGTGCGGAATTTCCCCAGAAATTGCAATACATACTCTGAATATTGATCCGAAGTTTACACTGGTAAACAGAAAAGAAGAACCCAGGGTCCTGAAAGGTCAGCAGGATTGAAAGAAGAGGTAGACCGGCTTATGGAGAATGGTTTCATCAGGGAGTCTACTTATCCGAATCGGGTTTCAAATCCAGTACTAGTTAAGAAAGCTAATGGGAAATGGAGAGTTTGCATTGATTTCTAAGATTTAAATAAAGCCTGCCCCAAAGACTGCTTCCCGTTATCCAGGATAGATCAGTTGGTGGATGGAATAGCGGGGCATGAATTGTTATCTTTCATGGATGCTTACTCCGGATACAACCAGATTATGATGCATGAGCCGGATCCGGAAGATACATGCTCCATCACCGATATTGGTCTCTACTGCTATAGAGGCATGGCCTTCGGACTTAAGAATGCAGGGGCAACATACCAAAGACTTGTCAATGCTATGTTCAAATTGTAGATTGGCAAAAATATGGAAGTTTATGTTGACGATATGTTGGTGAAGTCAAAGAAAGCGGTAGACCATATGGACCACTTGGCCGAAATGTTTGCAATCCTCCGGAAGTACGGAATGAAGCTTAACCTTTGAAATGTTCATATGAGGTGGAGTCCGGAAAGTTCTTGGGTTTTATTGTGAGTGCTAGGGGCATTGAAGCTAATCCTACTCAAATTGCTGCCTTAAAAGAAGTCAAAGCTCCTAGATCGAAGAAGGAATTGCAAAGTCTTAATGGAAAAGTCGCAGCCTTGAGTTGATTCATTTCTAAAGCTATTGATAAATGCATTCCATTCTTTGATGCACTGAAGAAAGGAAGGAAGAATTTTGATTGGACTCTGAATGCCAGAAAGCTTTCAATGAATTGATTCGTCATATTGAAACGCCTCCAATACTTTCTAAGCCCGAGATGGTGAGGATCTTTTCGTATATTTGGCAATCTCATCTCATGCTCTTAGTGCAGCTTTGGTAAGGGAAGATGCAAAAATTCAGCGCTTGGTCTATTATTCCAGCAAGAGATTTACCGGGGCAGAGATGAATTTTTCAAAATTGGAAAAGCTCGCCTATTGTCTACTGATTTCATCAAGAAAGTTGAGGCCGTATTTCCAAGCTTATCCTATCAAAGTCCTCACTGATCAACCTCTAAAGCAAATCCTGTTTCGTCCTGAGACTTCGGGTCGTTTCTGAAATGGAATATTGAACTCAACCAATACGACATCACTTATCACCCCCGGAGAGCAATCAATGGACAAGCTTTGGCAGATTTCATCGCAGAATGTACAGATAAAGGTGATAGTGAGGAAGAAGTGACTGATAATCCCCCAATTCGATGGAAATTATATGTTGATGGTGCAAGAAACGATTAGTGTTCCGGAGCTGGGGTTGTGCTTGAAACCCTGAAGGGCAGTCATTGTGCTATGCATTGAGATTGGAATTCCCTTCAACAAACAATGAAGCAGAATATGAAGCTCTTATTGCCGGCTTGAGAATTGCTAAAGAATTGAATGTCAAAGTGTTGCAGATCTTCAGTGATTCACAGCTTATTATATGTCAAGTCAAGAAAGAGTTTCAAACTAAAGGAGAAAATATGCCCGCTTACTTATCAAGAGCTTGGGAACTTCTTGATGATCTTGACCATTATACGATAAATCATATACCCTGGGAAGAGAACATGAAGGCAGATTCTCTCGCAAAGTACGCAAGCACTGGTGAAGCTAATTATTGGGATTAGTTCCTGTAGAAGTCCTGTCAGCTCCAAGCACTGATGAGATGGATATTGACTGGATCATGACTATATCTCAGGAGCAAGAATCGTGGATCACTCCGATAATGGAATATCTGCTCAACGATTCTCTACCAGAAAATTCAAAAGAAAGACAGAAGTTGCTAAGAAAAGCCTCTAGATATATAGTTCAAGATGGTCGATTGTATAGGCGGGGATTCTCAATGCCATTACTCCGATGTGTGACTAAGGAAGAAGCTAAGACAATTCTAGCTGAAGTACACGGAGAAAAGTGTGGAGACCATTCAGGTGGTCAAACTCTAGCAAAGAAAATTCTCCATTATGTGTATTTTTGGCCAGATATTAATCGTGATGCTGCAAGCTATGCCCGAAAATGTGACCGATGCCAGAGATTTGCCAAAATCCCAAGAGCTCCTTCCACCGAGATAACACAGATGGTCAGTCCGTGGACATTTGCTATTTAGGGAATAGATCTTATCGGGCCTTTGCCAACCGCCAAATCCGGAATCAGATATGCTATGTTGCTGTTGATTATTTTACTAAATGGGCTGAATCTGAACCATTAGCTACTATTACCTCTAAAAAGATGATAAACTTTGTAACTAAGAATATCATTTATAGGTATGGTGTGCCTCAAAAGATAATCACAGACAATGGAACCCAATTCGAAAGTGAAGAGTTCCAAGATTTTTGCAAGCGATTCAAGATCTAGAAAAGCTTCTCAGCAGTGGCTCATCCTCAGGCAAACGGACAAGTGGAAGCAGCAAACAAAATTATCAAATCAAACATCAAAAAACAGCTGGAAAAAGAGAATGGTGGTTGGGTCGATAAGCTTCCACTAGCACTATGGGCCTATAGATCTACCCACAAAATTGCGATCGGACACACTCCATTTTCATTAGCATATGGATCGGAAGCAATGATTCTGGTGGAAATAGAAGTCCCTTCACATAGAAGAATTCATTTCAACCAAGCTGAAAACGAAGAGTTGCAACTTGAAGCACTTGACTTCCTTGATGAAAAAAGGGAAGAGGCTCAACTCAGAATTGCAACCCATCAGCAAAGAATTTCCAGGCATTTCAATTCCAAAGTTCGCCAACGCAGCTTTGAGATTGGAGATCTAGTCTTGAAAAGGGTCATGACAACAACAGGAGTGTTTGCGTCAAACTGGGAAGGGCCATATGTCATAGGCAAAAAACTTCTTGATGGCACTTTAAAACTGAGAACTGTCGAAGGAGATCCAATTCCAAGATCTTGGAACACCAATCACTGGCGTCCATATTTTACTTAAAAGCTTTGCTTAAATTTGTAAAAAGAATTATGAATGTATGATTCTGGTATTGAAAGCCATTGTAAAGCCAGTGCAAGTGAATAATAAGAACTATAAAGTGGATGTAGGCCTAGTTCTTGGCCGAACCACTATAAATCTTGTGTTCTATACTATGATAAACTGCTTGTTTTATTTCGATATATAAAGTACTTCAATTGTATTGCTAAAATGTCGATTTAATTTTGCAGGCCATTAAAACAAAGCTTACCCATCATAAGACCAAGCGATCCTTGACATCACTCAACAAATGAATGTCTAGCCATAAAAATCCAGACTCAAATCCTATGTAAAAGTGCTTCAAGTAAACAGTTAGTGGTTCCGCCAGAGGTAGACCCTTCCTAACTAATTGTGATCGTTTGTGCAAACAAACATTCGATTAATTAGCCTATCTCTGCCCCTGCGAACTCATTTAACAATGAAGTACACTTCTTTTGATAGAATAAGCTACTTGCAAAAGAAAGGAATGTGTGCTTGGAAATGATAATAGGGAATTGCTGATATGAGCAAATGGCGAAAAGACATGGGCCAGCAGGCAGCAAAAAGCAAAAGACCTCCTCGGAGGCACAAGCCCTCTTCGGAGGCACAAATCTTCGGCGGATAAAGACCTCTAATGGGACTTGCCAGAAAAAGAAGGTTCTCTTTCTCAACAAAAAGTTGTGGAATGACCGGTGGCAAATGACACTCGTTAACTAGTTGAGAACGTTTGTGCAAACAGACAATCTATGTAACTTGTGTCTGCCTCGTGAATCCATCCAACTGAGAGAAGGAAACTTCCAAGTAAAAGCCCTACTCGGAGGCACACATTTCACCGTGATCTGAAATAAAACTTCACACGAGTTGAAAGGTGAAAAGACCTCTTCGGAGGCACGCATTCCACCAAGATCTGAAATAAAACTTCACAAGTGCTGGAATGTGAAAAGCCCTCTTCCGAGGCCCATTTCACCATAGTTGAAATGCTAAAAGACCTCTTCGGAGGCACACATTTCATCGCGATCTGAAATAAAACTTCACACGAGTCGAAATGTGAAAAGCCCTCTTTGGCGGCCCGCTTCCCAGCAGACAGGGAAAAAATAAGAGCCACTCCCCAGAGGCAGAAACAAAAAAAAGCCCTCTCCCCAGAGGCACACACACAAAAAAGCCCTCTTCCCAGAGGCACAATCAAACAAAAAAGCCCTCTTCCCAAAGGCACAATCGAACAAAATCGCTCTTCGGAGGCATAAACAGGTTGAAGCCCTTTTTCGGAGGCCCACTATACCACGAAGGAAAATTCACTTGACAAAATAAAAGTGACTTTCTCCAAAAGTGAAGTGTAAAAACTTCGGAATAAAAAATAAGAAGAGAAGACTTCTCCAATACGAGGCGCATTCTACTAAATCAGAAAAATATTTCCTTAAAACAGAAATATTATCCTATAAAGTACAGATGCAAATCTCCTTCAAATGGAAAAGTTGTTCTCTAAAGAAAGAGTACATGTCTTCTCGAAGCAGAATAGTTGTTCTCCAAAATTTTGCCAATGTGAAAGAGATTGCAATAAACCATGGTATGGGGGCAATATAATATAGTTGCAAAAATAAAAACAATGCTCAAGCAACATACCATAGGTTTACTGCAACATCACAAAGAGAAAATAAAGAAACTTGTATGAAAAAGAAGAATAAATGCATTCTCAAATACAGACAGAGGTTTGTACAAGTAAAAGAATCATTTTATTCCATGCTATAAATTTTTCATACATGTCCAGGTTTTAAAACAAAAGAAGGCAGGGACCGGTACCCGCACAATCTCCAGTAAACACAAGTCTTTATATATACAAGCAAAAAAAAAGCAAGGTGAAAAGCATAAGTCCCAAACCCATCACTTCTTCTTCCTGCCACCTTTCGAGCCTTCACCTGGGCGGATGATCAACTTTTTGGGCCGACTTGTGAGAGTAGGGGAAGAAAGAGGAAAGGCTGCAATTGGACTCTCTTCTGCCTTTTCATTGCTGGCAGAAGCTTCCTTATTTTTCTTTCAGACTCCGCATTTCCCCCTCTTCTTAGAAGAAGACTCACTGCCAGGAGTGAAAAGAGCGGACAATTTTATGTCATCTGAAGAAGTTTGCTCCGGAATTCTCTCCCCTTCTTCACGCTCTTCGGCCTTTTGTTCCTGAGAAGCAACAGGATCGTCCAAGTCACGAAGAGCTTCTATCTGCTCTTCTTGCGACGCCGGTTGAGAGATAGAAGGAGGAGTAATCTGAAGAGATGGAGGGGGACAGATGGAGGAGGGGAAGTCTGAACAATACTTGGTGCTTTTTCTACAGGATAAGAACAGTTAAAGTCTGTATTCCTCATAAAAAGAGGGGGAAATGGCTCATCGACACTTAAGAAATAAGCAAGAAGCTCATCGAACTCAGTCGAAGCGAACAAGCAGTCGACTAGAGTGAGATTGCCACCGAGGTTACCTGGAGAAGTAGGTTTTATTATGCCAACTTCAAAAGCTTGCGCGTCAGTACTTTCTTGGACTTCATCTCCAGTGCGGGCGATGACACTTTCAATAACAGCTTGAGCAGGAGCTGGAGAATGAGAATTGGAGCCAGCAATATCAATGACGGCCGAAACTGAAGGTAGAACTGGGTCGGTTGAGATTGTCTTTTCCAAATGTTCTCCTTCTGCCATTCCGTCTCTTTCTCTGGCAAGTTGCTCCTTTCCCCTGGCAAGAGCGGCACATGCATCATCATCTAGATAGTGCGCCATTAAATCTACTTCGGCATATCCGGCTCCTCCAAGCATATCAAGTATGGCCTCCCACACTTTGGCCAAAGTAATTTCATACTCCGGTCCCAAAAATATAAGGCTACCATGCCCAGAATACTATGGATGTAAAACTCGAATAAACTGTAGCTGGCATCGGCTTTAGTTGCCATATGAGATTATTCGGCTGCAGTTTTGCCGACAATAGCTTCATCACGCTCTTTTTCAGCCTTAGAAAGTAGAGTTTTTAGCAGTTCAATTTTCAAGTTCTGGGAGTTGGTCTTTTCTTGTAGATGAGCAACATCGGCTCGGTAGCTGTCCACAACTTGTTGTTGTGCTTCAAATTTAGCTTCAGCATCTCTCCGTGCCGCGTGAGCATCTCTCACTTGTTTTTGAAGCATTCTTCTCTCTGTGAATAGGAAGTGGAAGAAGTGACGAGCTCTTCCTTAAGTTTTTCAACTTCCGCTTCAAGCTTTTCATTATAAGCGGCAATACTCTTCGTTTCGGCATCATGCTGATCGAGTGTTTTCTGCCACTCAGATTTGTCATTTTCCATAGTCAGCATGGCTTCAAGGTTTGCGCGATTCACTCTTTGAAGCTCATCAATGAGTTTTTGCCAGCCATACATTCTCTCGAATCAAGATTTCACAACATGGCTTGCTTATCAATTGGGATCAAATCAAGATCGAAGCGTACTCCCTTTAAGCACCAGTGCGGAAGTCGGCTCTGAAGAGTAGCCGGACCCTGTCTAACTTGATAGGGGGGCCTACTTATGATTGTTTGAATATCAGTTCTTGGAAGGGGAGGAGAGCCGGAAGGAATTTATAAAGAGACGGGAGCAGCGAGCTTTTTAGAGAGCTCAGATGTCAGTTTTTCACCAAGTTTGGCCCGTTTACTCAGGTCCTCGGTGACATGGATTTTTCCCTTGTCGTCACGAGATTTTCCCTTGTGGGAATCATCCTCTCTCTGAGAAGAATCATGTCGTTCGTCTCGTCTCCCGTGGCGTTCTTCATAAGCACGCTTTTCACGAGCCTTCCTCGCAGCTCTTTCTTCGTCAGTTTCCCAAGAGGCAGGAAGATACCTCTTGGGGTCGTAAGAGCCGCGCCTCCCATAGCGCTGGAAATCATCGTAGTAGGAGCCGCTTCGTCCCATTGGAGAATCTAAAAATAAAAATAATATAAACTCAGAAATCTTCAAAACAAGGAAGTTGAATGCATATGAGTGCTGAAAGTCCTAAGTGTGTGTAACGTGCAAACTACGCGCGTCAAACTACGAACCACTCCTTGGTTGGGGGGTAATGATGGATTTTACAGCCAATGTCAACTCTTGGGCTGATAGAGATTGTTGCAGGACGGATGTCGCTTCAACTGCTGGAGAATTAACTCTAGCAGTGATAAGATCATCTTTAAAAAGCTCCTGTGAAGTAATCATCAGGTCGCTCAACCCCTCAAAAGTATCATCACCGCTGTGCCTAGCGGGACTTTTTCTCTCAGCTCCTTCATCACCAGATTTCCCGGGTTGTTGGGGAGGCTCCTCTTATTCCATGACCGGGGCAAGTGCACGATTGTCGGATGACCCCGCAACATCAATTGAAGTAGAACACTTTACCAGGGAAGCCTCAACAATATGTTCTTTCATTGTAATTTCTCCAACGGGAACTGGGGCACCCGATGTTTCTACTAGAGAATCAGGGACTTCATGAGTTTAGGTAGAAGGAGAAGGGTGCAAAAGTCCGTATTGGTGCAGAAGTTCATCTTTCAACAAAAACTTAATACTTCTTTCCTCAACTGGCACGGCACTTAATCTATCAAAAGTTGTCTTGTGACTGGGATTTCTAGAGGGAGGAGGAAGTGCTGTAAAAGAAAAGAATGAATTTAGCACTTAGCAATTCGGATCTCGAAAAGCTTAAATGAAAAAAGCGGGGATGAGCATTCTTAATCCCTGTTCTCCACATAGCGTAAAACCTTGGGGGGCAGCGAACGAAGAAGAATTGATTCAGAAAACTGTGAGCACTTTCGGAAAGATTAGTGATAAGTTTAGGGTTTCTGGCACTTCTCACGAGTATGATGGAGGGGTGGTCTTTATTCTTTGCGAATGTGCATAAGTAGCAAATTTCTTCGAAGCTCGGAAGACGGTTAAGTGTCCTCCTGAATAGAACGCACAATCCCATCAGAATGGCATAACCATTGGGATGAAGTTGAAAGGGGGAGATGGTTATTCGGAGAAGGAGTTGTTGAAGAAATTCATTGGAAGGAGGAATGGCACCACATAGGCACATCTGGCGATTAACAGTGACAAAACAGAGAGGTGGCCTGTCAGCAGTATCATTTGGCCCAGGAAGTATAGCATCCGCTTCAGCAATCCCAAATTGAATACGTAATAAGTTGAATGCCCACTGACTCAGGGTAGTTGGAGTTCTTTCTGGAGGATTATCCAATGGAATGGCTATCGGGAATACTCCTTCAGATTGCTCTACTATCTCTTCTTGAGAAGACATTCTACACAAGGAACTAGATATTCAAATGTGAAGGTGCACGTTTCCTAAATGTGTGAATTGTTGTGCAAAACTAATAAAACGACAAGCAAGTATAACTGAAATTAAACTAACAGGCATTTGTTAATTACAAAGTTTTCGGGTTTGTTGTTTTAAGTCCAAACACAAGTGCAGTATTGATGCAGACAAAATCAGTTCTGGTTGATTAATTCAGCATTGCTTTAATACTTCACTTGAGTTTGTTAATTCATAGCATTTCATATAATTTCTTTAAGTTGATTATCTTTTATCGACTAATCTGTCATTCGGTGTGGGCAGTCAATGGCAGTATATTCGCCCTAGTTTTCTGCAAATGCTGTGTTTAGCAGGTTATTAGCTTACAAGTTAATATAATCTGTAAAAAGTGCAGCAAAGTCCAGACAGTTCAAAGTTCAAACAACTCCAAGTTCAGGCAATTCATTCCGTCAATTCAAGTTGAGGATTCAAGTTGAAATTATTCTTCAAGACAGGCAAAGCATTTTTTAACTAAGTGTTAGCTCGTCCACGACCTAAAAACTACGTTGCAAGTTAACTTAGGTCGTTAGTTCTTTAAGTCATGATGAATATAAGAGTAAAGCTTCAGGTCAGAATGACGCAAAATTGTTAAAGTCCTAGCTCGGCCGCGACCTAAAGCTTACGTCGCAGAAAGTTAGGTCATTAGTTTATAAGGTCGCTCTGCTTTTAACTTCACGTTATTCCAGCGACCTATCATAGGTCGGACTTCCTTAAGTCGTTCTGTTTAGAATCCATGTGATATTTTGACCTGTTAAGTCGCAAAACAGTTAAACCGTTGAGCCGATTGGGTTAAGCAATTCATGTCTCAAACCGCTAAAGCCCTAGGTCATTCGAGGCTCCTAAGTCGAGCAAGACCTAACTCTCCTTAACTCGCTAACTCTTCTTCTCTCAACATATCGCCTAACCCACTAACCTGTTAACCCAAAAACATGCTAGCCTCTCTACAATAAAATCCACCATCTCTCCACACCACCAGATCATCCAAAACCAATTCAAATCACCTCGGATCCATCGCGAACCCAATGTACTGTTGTACTCTCGTGAATGACAGCGACAAAGCATCTAACAATGATCAAAAGTTAATCGTAATATAATCCATGGCGAAATGCGGCATGCAAAATCGGGATTGGATCGAAAATTGGGGGATTCATAATTCAATGGTGATCGTGGTTGAAAAATGGTCGAATTCATTTACGTAGTGAGATTAAGGAGATGATTGGTGGCTGGTTGATTCAAATTCTTCTTCAAAAGCTCAGAAATCTTTTAAAAAAGCGGGTTAGGGAGTTAGAGCAGATAAAGAGAAGAAGGGGTGATCTCGACAGCTTATATACAGGGGTGGAGGAACACGAATCGACACGAACGACCTAACTCTTTCATAAGTCACCCATGACTTAATGACCTAAGCTAGCATGGTTTAAAAGATATCAAAGCACACGACCTAACTCTTAGGCATATACTTCGAGGGGCAAGTGTTAACCCTCTTCTATCTACGACCCTGCGATCTAGATGAAGTAGCGACTCAACTAGTCAGCGACCTACCGAGCTCAATGACCTAGCGGCCTAAGGCTCGTGACTTAACAATCTATAAAAGGCTGCGACCTAAAGAGTTAAACCAGCAGCGACCTAGTAACTAAATGAAGATAGAGCGACCTAAGAATGGAGCGGTCTTAATGACCTGAAGAGCTTACGACCTAAGGGCTCCTACAATACAGCGACCTAATGAAATAATGGACTTAGCGACCTAAAAAGGGTTCAGATGCCTTGCGACCCAATGGAGTGACATAGTGTCAGTTGAAGAGCACCACGACCTAACAAGCCAAGAAGCTTAGCGACCTAAGGGTTGAATAACCTAGCGAGTTAATAAGGGGAGCGACCTAACAGGGAAGAAGTTCTGCAGCGAGCTAAGGTGTGACGACCTATTCCTAAGCCGCTCACGACCTAAACATACCAAAGGAGCTTCCTATGCCGCTCACGACCTATGACTTGATAGTTTATCCAGAATGATCAAGTGTACCATATTTAAGCCGTAAACCACTCCCACTAGGTCGCGGACGACCTACGACCTATCCAAGGTCGCTTGCGACCTACGACCTAACGCCGAACTCTCCTATAAATACCCCGCCAACTCCAACTAAAAGGGGATCTTTTTGGCTCATTTCTGGAACGCCGATACTCTGCTGAATTCTCGACTCACTCGACACTTCAAATACGAAAGGCATCTCGACAAACTTCAAGAGGAAATCTAACACAACCGACATGGATTCAAAGACTTCTTCTACATCGGAGTTCTAGTTATTTGTCCCATCAGTGTTGTAATCGAAGATTGTTGCAAAGTTGTAATTGATTCAGCAATAAAGAAGATTAAAGTGGACGTAGGCTTAACCTGAAGCCGAACCACTATAAAACTGTTGTCTTTTACTGCTTTCTCTGTGACTTTTCTATTTGTTTCTAATTCCCGTATTCACGGGTGGTGCTTTCACTTAATATCTACATACACCGGGGTGCTAGCGTTCAATTTTAAGCGTTAACAAACTTCTTCCCAGACGGATCCTCCCCGGAGCGTTTCCCCTTGGAAAACTTCCTTGTTGGAGGGGTAACGACTGAAGAAGTAGGGGGAACATCAGTGGGCTTGGACCTGCCAGGAAGGATGACCTTCAACGGCTTGTTCAAGGGGTCATCCAGATCCACAGTTTGAGGCTCGACCTTGATCTTGGTCATCTCTTCCTTCTCTTTCTCAAGCCTCTCCTTCATGCTCAACCCGGATGTATGCTCAGAGGCGGTTGTGATTTCTACTTCGTAACCCCTAGAAGAGGAATCAGACTCCCCTTCGTCAAGCGCCTTGATCACCTGGGCATTAAGACCGGGAGCCTCGCCTTCGTGAGAGGCCACACTTGTTTCCTTCCCTGCCTCCTTGGCAACATCGCTCCTCGGAGTGGGTTCAGGATCGGAATGACCTACAAAAAATCACGAAGAGCAAGTATTAGAATGCGGCATCTTTCGAGGAAACACTTGGGATGTTAAAGCAAAAAAATTTCCTACCAGATTTCGGCTGGTTTTCAGCCGTCAAGGGGGTCTCACCCTCCGGGATATGAGACAAAACATGAACGTCCAAGCCGGGAGCTTCCAGATCGTAGCCAATGTGCTGTTCAAAAGAATCAAGTGTCGGCCGACCTAACATCTGGGTAGGCACATGAACTGGAGGCACGACCCCGGATGGACCGGTAATAATTTCTTTCCCTTTCCTTGGGGGAAGAATTTACAATAGATAGCTTTGGCCGCTGACAAGTCCGAAGGCTCATTACCCTTGAGGTATTCTTTTATCAATACCCCCTCATCGATCTCTTCGGTGCCGTGCTCGGCCTTCCTGATTTCAACCAGATCCTCCCAAGCCTCAGCTAAAGATTCAAGGTAGCCCTTGCCTAAAAAAGTCAAGTCTCGATGCATGAGAATACGGGCGTTGAACTCGGCGATGAGTGGGTCGAACGCGGTCTTGATCTACACTCTACCTTCTTCCCTTGCTGCCTCAAGACGGGAGTCGATGTCCATAGACACCATCTTTTTTCCCTCCTCACGAGCCTCGCTCTTTAACGTCTTGACCCTAGAAAACTCGCCCTCAAGTTTTTCCTTTAAGAGTCGAGTGGCGACAATCTCGTCACAGTATCGTTGTGACTCTTCTTGGGTAGCCGTTTTCTCCTCCTTCTCTCTGCGGAGAAGCTCCTCAAGCTCCTTGACCCCGGAGGCTAAGCGCATCCCTCTCCTTTTGAATGGAGTCCTTCTCTAAGGCCAAAGCTCTTCGTCAAGCTCTCTCTCGTGAGTTGATTCCAAGCCAGTGACGGCCTCAATGGTGTCCCTGGCGCTCCGATGGACGACTTCAAGTTCAGACTTGTAAGTGGCGATTTTTTCGTCTTGGGCTTTAATGATGTGTTTAACGTGGATAGCCTTAAGCTTCATACGGTCGACTTAATGTTGGCGCTCCATAGAGATTTCTGAAAGTTTCCCAGCCAGATGAACGAACGCGTCATGTTGAACATAAACGTCGTTGGTACAGGCAATGACGTTTTGCTTAACATCTCCAAGTATAGGATGAATCGCCGCAAGGAACTTCAGCCCATCAAAGCAGATCTTCAGAAATGTAGTCATGAGCTCGCTCAATCTCTCTGATACTGTTGGATCCGTTGCAGGAGCAGGAGGAGATGACTTTGAAAGTTCGCCTCTCCTACGAGAATCTCGGGACTGTCGAGTGGAAGAAGAATCAGAGCGTTGATCTCGGGGGATATCAGATTGTTCCCTCTTATAGCTATGCTTATCCTTACTTTGCCTCGAATGAGAAGGGGGGTGTCGATGATGTTTGGGCTAGTAATACGTTTTATTCCGAGATGTTGAGTCCCAGGAATGATGGTCCCTATCACCATCACCATCTCTGTCTCAATCTCTCTCGGGACCCGATCCCGTCTGGACGGGTGAAAAATAGAAGAACCACGGAGACGATCAAATCCGTATGAGCGCCCCATGTCACCTGCACGAAATTCAAATAACAGCGGATTAGCAAAGAGAGATGGGACAACAAAAATCTAAGTTCGAATTGAAGTGCAAGTGTTCATGTATGTGCTAGTGTTTCTGCCCGACGGATCAGTTGCCTTGCTAACAGGGGCTTTCACTCCCTGACTTTTGGTTGGAATGCCCACATCGCCTCTGTTGGGCGAATGGAACTTGAATCCCTCCGGATCGCCGAAGTCGTAGTTGAGCAGATCATTAGGGATGGAGAGATTCGACAGACCCTTTAAGGAACTCTATACGTGCTGTGAAGAAGCCTCTCTCTCTGACGGAATAAGCGTAACTTTCGAAGTTCCGCCGACCTTCTCCTTTCTGATCTTATATGTCAACGTCTTTTTCCCCTTCGAAGGGGAAGATGACATTTCAATATCATGCACTTCGACCGGCGGATACTGAGTAACACCCTCATTCCCACCTTGTGTTTCAGGAGCCTCGCTCTCTTTAATCTCACCCTCTTCCTGTTCATCGGGGTGCAGCGTGATGACGATTCAGCTAGTTTTTTCCCTTTACCGAATGCGGGCTTGGGAATGGAGACGCCCTTAGGAAGGCTTGCCCGACGACCTTCCGCCAACAGTCCGAACCTTGACAGTGACTCATTTGAAATGAGAGTTCGGATGTCTCATTCTTCGGCGGGAAGGGCTCTGATAGCTTCAACGGCCTTAGAATAATCGCGACCGTCAGGGCGTAGATTGATACCTGAAAAGAGGAAATAAGAAATAGAAAAAGCGTAGCCTCGGTCACAACATGAGCATCGTTCCAAGAGAAAGACTTACTTCCTTCAACCCATCTCCTCGCGAAACTAGGGGGCAACACACATAGAACCATTCCTGTTTGTGCAGGGCAAATTTGCTCCACGCCTCGGTTAAAATTTGGCATTTGTATTGCGGCTCGAGGAACACAAAGGAGGGGCTATCTCTCCGCTTGTTGATCATATAAATATATCTGATGTCATCAGGAGTTGGAGGCCTAGAAAAGATGGTAATGAAGAGAAGGTATGTACCATAAATGAATGCATGGCCACTAGGGTGTAGCTGCGAGGGGGGCGATGTCCATGTATTGCAACACGTCTCGAAGAAATAGATTGAATGGAGGTATGCTGCCCACCTAGCACATAAATTTATTACAGGCAGTATATCCAACTGGGGGTAGGTGTGGACGATCATGCCCCGACGGAACCAATACGTCGGCAAAATGAATTCCGTGGATAGAGCATATTCGTCGCAGCACGACTTCGTTAATCTTCGAAGCTTGCGAATCGATCGGATCGTCCAAAAGAATCGATGCCTCTAGAGCATCAGGGGCTAAGTCATGAGCGGGGGATGTCGACGGGTATGAAACGTCTGCCTCCCCTTGTTTGGAAGAAGGCCCGGGCCTATCTGAGATAGTGGCGGAGCTAGACATTTTAAACATCTTTAATAAATAGCGGATCTGGCAAAACACCTATGTGAACTATACTTGAAAAATGATCGACGTTAGAATTAACAACACAAATATTCCCCCCATGTGGTTTGTGAACTAGTGCAATCAATCGTGTATAAGCATTGAAAATTTGAAAGTCGTGAGGTTACTAATATAAATTAAGCCTCAAATCATCGCCTTCAAAGACCGTCATCTATGACCGTCTCAAAAAGCCTGCCTTATGGCGACTACTGTTCCGGATTCAGAAAACGTTAAAAGAAGTTGTCCGGTTATGTCGATCTAAGTCCAGGTTTATGCCTGTTGAAGCTAGGGAGTGAATAGCCCGGATCAGTTCGATATGCTAGTAGGATAGAGTCCTTGTCCTTATGTTGTTATATTATTAGGCAAGATAATTGAAGGTTTGGCATCTATGTTTGTTCGGCCTTGTTTTGGTTCGGCACCTTTATCTGTTCGGCCTTGATGTGGTTCGGCCTTTGTGTTAGTTCGGCCAAGCTGTCGTTCGGCGAGACTATTGTTCGTCCTAAAACTTGCTTGGCCAAATTCTCGTTCGGCCTAACTATCGTTCAAACTAGTTAGCGCTTGGCGAAACGTCATTCAGACAAAATTCCATTCGGCCGAAACAACACTCAGCATCCTTCCCTCTAACTCATGCTTCCTCCCCGACTTTCCACTCCACCGCTCGGCATATGGTGAGACACGTCGGACCAGGGTTATGTCAAACCTTAACGTTCAGCACTCCACCCTCGGCTACAATTCCATCCCTCTCCTCCTCTACTCTTTCCTTCTTGTTAGGCACGAAGAAACCGTGCCGAACCGCCAAACAAACAAACACTATGTGTGATCATCCCTATCTACTCCTCCCTACCTCGCATCGTTTAGCCCTAAGGATAACCTAATCGAAGCTTAGTTCGGCCACCGTGCAACCCTATCGACTACAGTCCTAACCTAAGCCTCTTATTAAAAATTTCTTAGTCAGAGAGAGGATTTGGATAAAGGGATTGATACCTAGTTCATAGGTCGAGCTTTGGAAAAGATTGTGAAGCCTTTATAGTCTGATAGTACAGGAGGTTCGCAAGCTCAAGATTGCAGAAGTAAAAGTGGAAAAATGGGGAAGAAGGAGAAGTCCTGGTTTTATATGGGAAGAAGATGTTAAAGAGACCATGACCGGTAGAACCGGTCAAGGCGATATCTAGCGGCTATCTCACGTTGTTCGGCCTTGGTTATTTTAATTCGGTCGGCATCTCGGGTACTCGTCTTTAGCTAGACCATTCGGCATTTGCATTACGTTCGGCACACACCATAACCCCTTTAAGAGGAGTGGGACAAGGTTCAAAGAGGAACGCAAAGGACTCATGGTTCAAAGCGCATCGCGTTCGGTCACGCAATAAACTTTAGGGGGCTGAAGATTTGACCAGGAAATCTAGTACTCGGCCTACCCACTGATCGGCTAAGCTAGTTCGACTGGCAGTACACTACGACCGGCATCTAAGAAGCATTCGGCGCAAAGGGACGTCCGGCATTGGATAGCGCTCGGCATCGGAAGAGCGCTCGGCGTTAGGCAGCGCTTGGCGTTAGGCATCGTTCGGCCAGGAACCTCATTCGGGCAAGGTATCGTTCGGCATACTAAAGACATCCGGCCTTTAAGTGGTTCGGCGCCATAACGCTCGGCATGGAAGAATGGTCCGGCATAAGACATCATTCGGCATACAAGTTACGTTCGGCCAAAGCCATCGTTCGGCATCAAGTGACATCCGACATTCCATATCGCTCGGCATCCACACCTTGTTCGGCATTGGGAGGTGTTCGGCACCCAGAGCATTAGGCCTCATCTCGTTCGGCCTAGCAATTGTTTGGCCATGACACTGGTTCGACTCCTAGCATCGTTCGGCACGAGTGCTCCCCAAGGGCATTCAGAATGTCCGGCCTCACCTCGTTCGGCATAAAGGGGGAGGCTCGGCATTTGGTCGTCCGGCCTCTCTGGTTCGGCGCATAGAGAGCACTCCATTTGGGAAGAGTTATTCAGCTTCCAGGCCCGCCAGGGAAGTTCGACCCACCTTCGTCTATAAATAGAGCGGCAGCGGCACAGAAAAAGGGATCAGATTTTAGAGAACACTGAGAGATTGCCATTTTCAAAAATCATTCCAAACTTATTTCTTTTACTTTGCAATTGTATTCTAGTAACTAGAAACGGATTGTATCTGTAATCAACCATCAAGGAAATTAATGGAAATCAACTTCAAAATGGATGTAGGCAGTTATATTGAACCACTATAAATTTAGTGTTCTTGTTCTCTGCATTTAAATTTACATTCTATTCTCTGTTTTAATTTACTTTCTTCATTGATCTCTCTACACGATCTTTCTAAGGGTGTTAGTGACCAATTTTGGTGCTAACAATCCATCTTCTATTTTGTAATTTAATTATCTCGTCTTCGATCGAGCCTATCTTCGAATCAGAATTCTATCTTAGTAGAGTCCCCCTAATTTGAATCTCTATCTTTGTTTTGAAATCCATCCTTAAGTCGTCCTTTGAAAAATCATTTTTTTTGTTTATTGAAATTGTTTTATATACCGAAATTATTATTTTGATAAGAGTGATTATATTCTATATATAACAGTGAAAATGTTTTCGATAAGGATTATGTACCTTTTAAAAACAAGAATTTGAAGTTTCAAAAGGATTTGAGTTTTTGAAAATTATATAAGAAATTGATTTATATAAAAATGATTTATAACTGAAGTGTTTGGAATTTGAAATTCAAGTAATTGAACTCCGGTATTTTGAAAATAGTTTTAAGATTTTGGAGATACATAATAATATGATTTGAAGGTATTTTCCGAGTAATAAATGTTTCAAACGACTTTAAATGAGTTCCAATGATTTCGAAGAAATTTCAAAGAAATTTTCAAAATAGAAGTCCAGATGCGACGACCCCGCATTTTGAACATTTGAAATTGAAATATTTAATTGATTTTAAATATTTGAAGGTTAGTTCAACTTGAATTTCATAATTAACTATGAATTTGGCAATTTAATTATTGAATTTAATTTATTGAAGTTGGATTAAAATTTGAATCTTCAGTTTGAAGCTGATTAAAAAAATTATTTTCAAGGCTTAGAAAATTTATATTGATAATAGTGAGATTAATGGAAGCTTCAAAATTTGATTTCTAAATACTTTATTCAGTTTTGAAAGTTTATTGTTTAAATCGATAACTAAAAATAGCCGCCGAGGTGTAGTCTCGATGAAACCAGTTCCGTTGGATCCATAATATTATATTATTATCGAATTTCAAATTTCGTAGCGTTGGATTTACCGTTTGGTCGTTCGATCTGGAAACGTGTAGAAATAATTTAGTTGAATTTAATTTAAATAGTCGATTTAAATAGCTATCTTCCACATACGATCATATTGGAGCCCAAGATTTGTTCCATTGGGTTTGGAATAGGTAACATTAGAAAAGCTAGGCGGCACGCCTTTATAGGAGTTCGGGATTTCGGGTTAGGTTATATGAGATATTTTGAATATAAAATTATAAAAATCAATTAGAAAGTCAAAACCCTACCTTCGTACGCGTGCCACTCTCATCTAAGTTAAAAATCATGAGTGCCTTCTTCTTCGAGCAGAACAAAAATAAAAAAAGAAGAACGAAATCAATTCGTTCGTTATAAAAAAAGTAGGAAAAAATGGCTAAAGCCCGATCGATTTGATTCGCGATTTTGTGTCACGTTCGAAGCCTAGGGTGTTCGAGCTAGGGTTTCGATGTTCGCTTTGGGTTTGGGGTTCGTCAGCATCAAGAGGCATCGACGAGGTGGCCGTTGTGGCATTTGGGCTCGCGATGTTAGTTAGGGTTCACGGTAGGAGGTGGCCTTGCTGTGGGGTTGTTCGCGAGGATGAGCATCATCGGTTAGGGTTTGGGATGCTTGCATTTTTGAAGTCATGCTTGAACCGAGGAAGCAGCAGCATCCACGCACGCGTGTGAGGAAGTGGCGCACGTGATAGAAATGGTGGCGAGCGATGTTGATGGGTGGTTGATTGAATTTGGGCACGAGGTCTGGTGCCGCGAATTAAAGCTTAGGGTCGACGCGATCACCATGGAGACGCGAGGGTTCGTAGTGATTTTGGTGCAGCAACCTTGTTGTGTTGTTCAAGACGTCGTGCATCAAGCTCGTCTTCTCGATGGCTCTAGGTATATGACAAATTTATTTTTCGATTTTAAATTTTAAATATGTATATAAATATTTACAGAAAAGATAAAAAAAATTTATTATTTTCTAGTTTAAATGTATCTTTAAAAAAAACACATATATATGTAGAAGTATACAGTAAAAAGGGAAAAAATAATTATGTATGTGCACATTTCAAACTTACTAGCTTAATTTTTTTTTAAATGCCCATACGATGGAGATTAATTTGTTTAATTATTTTAGTCATTGAAAATAATTTATTTAAGGGAATTTAGTTTTAAATTTAATTTTTGGTTAAAGAAAGATTTTAAATAAAAGGGAAATTAGTTTTAAATCAAATAATTAGTTAATTAAAATTATTTAAAAGGGAATAAATTATTCGATTAGTTCGAGTATTAATGAAATCTTATATAAATATTTATACAAGGTCTAAAACTACGAAGAAATCAAGTTGGAAAGAAATTGGAATGCATAATAAAAGGTGAGATCTTCTCACTCAAATTATAATGATTGAAAATTTCAGTTATTGATTGATGGTTGAATTGTGATAGTTAAATTTAATTGTTGATTGTGTGCTTGGATGATTAATTTATTATCAGTTATATTAGTTTAGACCCTATGTGCCGCATAATAGCGGATGATATTATATAAAACCCATATACCCCGATATTCCACCTTGAAATGGAATTGGTATTATATATGTATTTGAAGTTGTTGATTTCCCGCTTTATATAGCGGATGAAACCCTATGCAACGCATAATAGCGGATGATATTTTATAAATCCCATATACCATGATATTCCACCTCGAAGTAGAATTGGTATTTAATTGTTGCGCTAACGTCTGTGGATGCAGGGAAACAGGTTGGAGGGATCCCACTGGATTCCTCAAATAATTGAATTTGTTTCAATATTGTATGTTGATTATTTAAAATCTTTGTGTGGTTATATTATGATTGAAATCGTTGAAGGCTAAAATTTAGCCGAATAATAATTTTGGTACCATAGGATATTAGAATAAATAAAATTGGATTTTTAAATTTATGTAGAAAATCTATAGTGAAACACTTTTGAATAAATTCCAAAATATGGGAAAAGATTTTAATAAATGGGTTTTGAGTAATATTGTTTGATAGTTGAAGAATTTTTTTAAAATATGGATTTTTTATAGTTTGGAAGAAATAAAGGAGTTTATTTTAAAAGAAAATAAATTTGGAAATAAATTTGAAAATTAATTTGGTGTTTGAAAATAAATCTTTAGAAAATCAATATGAAAATTTATTTGGTGTTTGAAATAAATTTAGAAATAAATTTTGGAAATTGATTTGGTATTTTAAAAATATATTTGGAAATCAATTTAGAATTTAATTCGGTGCTGAAAATGAATATTTGGAAATCGATTTGAAAATCGTATATCAATGGATGTTTAGAAGATTAAATTCACAATGGGAATTTATAAAGGAAAGGGAAATTTGTTCTAAAAATAAACATTTGGTTATTTCTAAAAGTGTGAAAGGAATTTACGGATTCGGAACGTAAATTTAAAATAAATCAAGAAAGATTTATTAATTGATTTGGATGAACCATTTTGAAATGGAAAATGTATTTTCCCTGGAAAGCTGAGTATGATTTCGAAGTAGCATATAAATATAAACTAAAAATTTTTAAGGATGGTTTTAGAAAGGATACTTTGGATAAATTATTTTCTTGACTGGTTTCAAGTCTTTAAAGTATGGATTTATTTAATTACTCATGCAAGGGATTAATTTAAAGATTAAAATTGATATTTGTTTTAGGAAACAATTATTTAAATAGATATACCTTACCTACTAATTTTAATTTAAAACTAGTTGGGGCTTGAAATCTTATATGTGATAATTAGTATAATGTTTTCATAACTAATATTTTAAGTAAGTATTTAAGACGGTTTTATTGTTAATGTTCCAAGAATATTTTGGATAAGTGATTTGAATTATTTTAACTCGGCAGCTTTCCAGTGGAACTGAATAAATATTTGGAAATATATTCCGCGTAAGGGGAATGATTTGAAATTTGTTTTCAAAGGATTGAAATGTGGAAATTGATTTGAAATTTGTTTTCAAAGTATTGAAGTGTTAAAATTATATCTTGCAAAGATATTTTGAAAATAAATAATTGGAAAAAATTATTTAAATCTTGGTGATCGTTTTGAATGTTGATTGATAGTTAAATAACCGACTATCGATATTGGCCTTTAAATGACATTTGAATTTAGATGCGACAGGGAGTCGGATTCCAAGTGGATATCCGAAAACCACATCGAACCTTTATGATTGTGATATATCTTTGTTTAAAAGATCAAAATGGAAATTGTTGTGATTTGTTGAAATCTGAATGTAACACTTATTTTTAAAATAAGCGCTCGTTATTCGGATTAGCAGGGAGAGGACCTTGTGTCATAAAACACATTTCGAATAATGATACAACGAAATGGGATTGCATTTGAAGATGGATTTGAAGACCAGGTATTTCCGAAAGCGAAAGGATTACCTATTGATTGTCTCTGCACCGGTTTGCTCCGTTATAGAGATTTTATCACCCTTTGTGATGGGGATTCGAGACGTGATCAGTGAATATCCGGATTGCAAGGGCTTCTTTTGAAGTGCCTTCAGTTTCGTTCGATCCCGGAACGGACATCTATGGATGTGTGTCTGACATTACACTTAGAGATGTAAAGCTGGTTTCTATCAAATACATTTCTGTTGGTAGCGGAGAATTTATTCTCTTAGCTTAACACCCTTCTCTGAGACGCACGAGATCAGAGGTTATGTAGTTGATGGTTACTAGTGATATATTCCCAAACTGGTAATGTGGCATAAGAAGTGCTGCTGAATCTAATTTATTGTTAAAATTAATCACATTAATTAAGTATTTAAAAAAAATCTTAGTTAATGACCTTCATTAACTAATAATAATTCTTTAATTACTTTGCTAAATAAATTACTTACACTAATCATCATTAATTAAAATTGATTAACCATTAATAACTCATAAATTAATCCTAGTTATTTAATTAATTAAGTGTTAATTGTAACTTTATTAGTTCTTAATTAAAATTAATTAATTCTTATTCATTAATTAACTTAAACCTTAATCAATAAATTTAAACCATATATTTACTAATTAAATTGATACAAAACATTAATTATACATTCTAATTAACTTAATAATTTATGAATTACAAATCATCATTATATCTTCATTAACTTAAGACAAATCTCATTCTTATTAATGATTTTATTATCACTTATAATATGTTGAAACATTTATATTCAATTCACTTTTAAATTCATTTTACATTTCAAGGTTTAAAGAGAATACCAATTTATCTTACATAAAATTCAAAACTAATTTTTAAAACAAACTTTAAATTTACATCTTAAAATAATATTTTATTATAAAAGAAATTTAAAGAGTTGAAATCAAATTCCTTTTTAAAATTCACATATCAAAATATACCTTAACATTAAAACTTATTAAATCATCTAAATTTATAAAACTTAATTAAATTTCAAAAATTGGAAATCAAATTCAGATTTAAGTGCAGGTTGAAAAATTTGATTTGAGCTTTGTTTTGAATCTTCCTTTACAATTTTCAAATCCCATTTTAAAATTCAAATTCCTTTTTGTTCACTAAATTCCAGAACACCTTTATTAAAACAATTTGCATTTTCAAACTTTATTTAATTCCAACTAAGTTCAAAACTAAGCTTGAATTCATTATTTAAAGTTTGATTTAACACTTATTTTATAAATAAAAATTCAGTTTTAAAATGTCAAAACAAAACTGAGCAGGTCTTGTAAAACCTATACAAAACAACTACTACCCGCCTACACCCTTTCCAGATCACCAACCACCAGTGCTCCATGCACGTGCACGACACCGCCGCTCGCCTTCGGCCGATCCCACATCATCGAGCAAGTCGACGTTCATCCAAGCATCAACCCCCAACCATCAAAATCCCCATCATCTTCTCGAAATTAAAATTGAGTTAAACCCAACCTGGAAACAGCGAGACCCACCACAACCAAAACCTTTCATCACCTCGTTCGCCACACCCCGACCACCAGAATCCATACCACTCCGGCCATCTACTCGTTTACCCACCAACTTCCATTACCCAACGTCTCATTGCACTCTATCAACTGAGAAAGACATGCCGATCCAAAACATTCAACCCAGATAAACTAGGGTTACTGACCAAAACCCACCATCGCCACCTCCACATTGATTCTGATCAACTTCTGGCATGTTTCCCCGAATCCACGATCACTCTTCCACCTCCAGGAAGAACCCGGTCTCCCATAATAAGTGGATCACCAGAAACTTCAAAAAACCCAATTTCTAGTTAAACCAGAAATACACACATACCTTACTTCTAAAAATCATGATTTAAGTTTTAAAAATCATGGTTTGGTTTAAGTATTCAGTTTACATTCCTGAATTTATCAATTAAGATGTTTGAGTTTTCAGATTTATTACACATGCACTGTTGTTTTAAATTTCCAGTGAGATTTCAAATTTAATTTAAACAAATTTTTAAAACCTTCTTTGTGACAAAACATATAGTTTTATTTATATCTTAAATCCAAACATATATTGGATTGAGGGAAATTGATTTTTGAATCAAACACTGGAGCCTGGAATCTAAACAAAGCAATACTAATTCATAGCACACGCAGGCAACTATATATATACGTACATACATAGATATATATATATACACACACACAGAGAACCATCTACATTTATTCACACAAACACAATTTCCACAGAAATTAACATGCAACCACATTTACTTAAGTTATGTTAAATAAAAATGGTACTCACATTGGATTCCAGAAAAAATAATGAACAGAGAGCAATTGTTGTTGGAAACTGCAGTTTAAATCTCCAGTAACTCCTCCCTGCTTTTGATCTCTGGTTTTACGAAGTTGTATTTTTTAATTTATATCTTTGTTTAAGTTTGAAATAGCATTTACTTCAGATGCTACTCAGTTTTGAAGGAACGAACTATAATGGGAAGCTTGATATATAGGAAATGAATTTTATAGGGCGATATAATTATTTATTTGTACAATAGAGTGACAATATATGGTTTTCTACAATATAAGTTCAGAGATATTTTTCTTCCTTCATTTGACTAAGCAAGATTTTGGCTGATAAGATAAGTATGGTATACAAAGATATTTTTGCATTAATTTTATTTGTGCTTTGGCTCAGCCCATTTTTTCTTTTTACATTGGAATGGTGGCTGATGAGATATATTTTGCGTGCTGCATTAATTGTTATTGTCATTTTCTTCTTATATCTTCATATTTTGTGCTTATCCAATTTGTTTTCCAAGTCTGCATACTTATGTTTTCATTTGTACACACTTGAATATATTACTGTCTTCTTTGTTTTGTTGATTCTTGTATGTAGATATGTTTTTTTCTACTTGGTGGTTGAAATCTTGCTTTGGTGGCTAAGGATATTTGTATTAATTTTCTTTTTCTTGTTTTAGAAGCTTTTGCTTATCTCTTTTATTTGTACATAGATGGTTAGATTTTTTTTCTTTTGTTTGTTCATACTTTCATGTATACATTAGTGTCTTCTTATGCAAGCCTACATACTTATCCCTTATTTGCTTGCACTTCCTTGTTTTATTTGTAGATATTTATTTTATCTTACTTTTATTTTCTTTCTTTAAATCTTCTTATCTTCTTACAGACATAATATACATACATATATGTTACATATTATTTTTAAAGGAATGTTTTTTTTAAGTTAAATACATATTAAATAAATTACGTAGATATAATTTTTTTTTCAAATCCAATATATTTATAGAATATTTATTATTGCATTTCAATTTTAAGAATCCAATTTATAATCAATTTGTATTCATAAGTAAATAAACAAACGAATATCACTTAAATGGGGAAAAATCAAATTAATTCACAATTTGATTTCAAAATTAAATCAGTTGCCAGTTTAAACTTAGCAAAAATTCAGGATCGTTACAGATTCCCCCTTAAGAAATTTCGTCCCCGAAATTTTCCAGAGAGACAACAAAGATAGATGAAAGATAGAGAAATATCTTTCTAAATCAAACTGAATATTAATTCTACATCTGGCTTACTAAATCAGAATATCGACAATATGAGAACAAACTCGTACAATTTTTTCACAAGATACTCGGGTCACCAGATAAACGAATATGCAGGGGCATTGATTAGTTCGAAGGGCAACTAACCATTCGTAGAATATATCAGAGCCAAACAATAGATAAATGGATTTAATCTTCCATAACTTTCAAACACTAGCTATGGATTCCAAACTCAAGTCGGAATACTCGAAAGTATATACCAACTTGTCCCTCATCGGACTTCAGTCTACGCAAGAAATTACAATAGAATTTCGTATTTGGTTTTAAACGAATTCGTTTTATCGATTCAATCCAAATTTAGCTTCATATTCTATTGACCAATTTAACTCAATTTAAAATTTCCAATTTATTTACAATTTCCAATTACAAATTTCAAATTCGTTAAAGCTTAAATCGAAAAACTGATAAGAAACCGATGAAGATACGAAGTAAGGATTTTCCTACAATTATTCGTAGGGCTACCATCACAACGAAACTTCTTTCCGGAGCTGGTATGAAGCAATCAAAAAAATTGGAATCGAATCAATGGAGATTGATAGAGAAAGTTATTTCCACTATTTCAGGGTATTGACCATTTGTAGTGGTATTACCCTATCCCTTATCTCGTCCTCTTCTTGCCCTCATACTCACTATCAGTGGATAGTAAGAGAATTTACTGAGGCATTCGAAAGGATATCTTAGGGATATACTCATTATAGGGTATACTTCACCCTATCTCTAATGAGTTACTTAATGTGTTATACTCCTGAGCTAAAGTTTTAACCCTCAGCTCTGATACCAAATATAGCGATCCTGACTTGACCTTTGAAAATCAGCACCGAATACGTCACTCGTATTCAAATGCCGCAGATCCAAACGTTGAATCCGGTTCACCGGAGCTTATAACACCATTAAGTACAACATAGCGGAAGAAAAAGAATATATCAATATACAACATTGATACAATATCTGATACTATACGATACAACAGATGACACAATGAATATCAATATACATCAGAGATATGATACAAGAAATAGCAGCGGAAAGAAAATAGATAACCCCTGCAGCGGATAATCTCCTTCTCCAAGGCACCAATCCAGAAATAGCTCGAACTCCCAATAATGATGCACAAAGATATGCAATTTCAGTCCATATCCAAAGACTGGACTAGCTCCAGATAATCTACTAAACTTGACTATCTGAAAAACCCAACTTTAGACCGCCCGTGTGGAAAATTGTGGGCACCCATAGTTTAAAAAAGGAACAATAAACTCCAGGTCAGTCGTGGGACTGGTATGAGTAACAAAAACAGTTTATCTTTTTAAAACAAACAACAAAGGAATTTAATATAAATCCGCAATGCTTTTTAGAAAATGAAACTACCATAAGGCCTCCCGCCACACACACAATGCAAACGCAGAATTGGAGGAGATTTCTCCTTATGATAGTCAAAGATGTTCGATACGAGTGTTTGCAAAAAAAATGGGCAAACACCTCCAAGTCGTATGATTTAGTCGACTTTAAGTTGTTCTTAGTGATTTGGATGATTTATTCAAATATGTAAAAAGCAGGGACTAAACTGTAAAAGACACACAGATTTATAGTGGTTCGGCCAGAACGTGCCTACGTCCACTTTATATGTTATTCTCCTTTTATATTCAGATTACAAGTACAAAGCTTTGATTACAAGTAACTGAAAGTTGTTTGAAAGTTCTATCCATGCTTGAGCTCTCAAACTTGTCTCCCATTGTGGTACCCCTGCCCCTCTATTCATAGAGTGAGGCTGGGGGCAGGGGTCCTGGATGTATATAGCTGCTGGTGGGCTTGGGCTGACGCAATCTGGCCTAGTAGTGTCGGTCCGGTACGCCTTGGTTCGGTGGTAGGTGGTAGATGGTTTGGTTCGGCAGGAGGTTGGTTCGGTGGTGAGTGGACCGGCTGTGCATGGGGATGGAGTTGGATCGATGGAGGTTGGTTCGGCCAAAGTATGGGAAGTGTATTGGTTCGGTAGGCATGGGGAGGGAGTTGGTTCGGCAGTGGATGGTCCGGTATCACTTTGGTTCGGTAGGCATGGGGAGGGAGTCGGACCGGTAGTGCCTGGACCGGTGATGCTTTGGCTTGGCTGTGAGTTGGTCCGGTGGTGGAAATGCACACACAACATTGATATTCCATTTTTGACCAAAAAATGGGATAACACTTTGCCCCCCAAAATATGCCTTGCAGTAGGAAGGCGTGTTTTGTAATGCCATGAGCTGGGTGTTCATATCCTGTCGATGTCCTGCAAAGGAATTTACAGTTTTATGTGACCTCAAATGACGACCGTTCGGGATCGAGATATTTGAGATGAGGTGCGACCGTTCATGGTCACGCGCCTAACTTCAAATGACGATCATTCGGGATCGAGCCATTTGAGGTGAAGTGCGACCGTGCGCGGTCAAGTGGCGGACCTCAAATGACGACCATTCGTGATGGAGCCATTTGAGGTGAGGTGAGTTTTGCCGTTCGGGGCGAGTTGTGACCGTTCGAGGTCGGGTGCCGTTCGAGGCGAGTTGTGACCGTTCGAGGTCGGGTGCCGTTCGAGGCGAGTTGTGACCGTTCGAGGTCGGGTGCCGTTCGAGGCGAGTTGTGACTGTTCGACGTCGGGTGCCGTTCGAGGCGAGTTGTGACCGTTCGAGGTCGGGTGCCGTTCGAGGCGAGTTGTGACCGTTCGAGGTCGGGTGCCTTTCGACGCGAGTTGTGACCGTTCGAGGTCGGGTGATGTTCGAGGCGAGTTGTGACCGTTAGAGGTCGGGTGCCGTTCGAGGCGAGTGAGTGTGCCCGGAGGGGACTTAATATTATCTATGCCGGAGTTATTGTTTGGGGGAGTTTCCGAATCAAAGACTTCGGCAGTTCACTGCCATGCAAGAGGTGCTCGTGGACCGTTCGCGATCCAACGGGCATACATGTAGATTTTTTTCGTAGAATTGTTAATATTAAAGCAATAATCATATGAACCTTACAGCAGAAATGTCCAAACAGGCAGAATTTAAATGTTCAAATCAAAATCAAAGCAAAAAGAAAAATGAAGATGTCAAAGCGTAAACTGTTACTATGACGCGGTTGGTAGTCATTCAGAGCATGCCTATGGATCGTGCGCGATCGCTCACATGTGTAAATGATTTAACCATGTTAGTGAGAGGTTTACAACTTGTTCATCGTTATTTTAATCAAGCAATCAATGGATAATCAAACGGTGCCCCGATCCAGGGTCACCTCTAGCCGATGTAGACGGTGGTCGCTCTAGCTCCACTGCTGGAGTTCGCCTCCTCACATACTTAAGGAGCATACCGTTCCTAATATGCCCTTCCACCTCGTCCTTCAAATGCCTACAATCATTAGTGTTATGACCGTTCAATTCATGAAATACACAAAACTTGTCTGATTTTCTTTCGTCAGAAGTTGGATCCCTTTGCATCGGTCTACGAAACGGAACCTGCTCTTTAGTATCCTGATAAATTCTTTCCAGACTCTCACTCAGCTCAAAGTAAGTGGTGAATCGCGGCTCCATCCGTTGCCGCTTTAACCTGTCCCCGTCATTCTCAGTCTTTCTTTTACCTCTACTAGTTTCCGTGCCTTTCTCAAGGGGATTTCCTCCTTTGATCGCATAAATATCAATTCCTTCTCCTTCTTCTCTTTCGGCGTTCGCATCCTCCAATCGTAGAAACTTTTCCGCCTCATGATAGAATTCTCCTAGATCCACGGGTGGATCCTTAGTTAATGAATTTCTGAATTCTGTTCCGTCAGCTATCCCGGACACATCCGCTATCATAACCATGGATGGATCTGGTCGATCCACTGAAGCAGCCGCCGCATTGAATCGCGTTAGGTAACTCCTCAAAGTCTCACCTGTTCTCCGCTTTAGGGTTGCCAAAGTCATCACATTCTTGGATCTTGTAATGTGGACCCTGAATGCCGCATAAACCTCTCAATTAAATCATTTCACGTTCTGATGGATCCATTCTCCAATTGTCTAAACCACAATGCTGCAATATCTGCCAAGTACAATGGAAAGCACCGGGCCGTAACCTCCTCTGATGCCCCCAGCATTTCCATATGCCTCGTATACTTCGTTAGATGAACCGTGGGGTCCGTTCTCCCGTTATACATGTCTAGAGACGGTAACTTGAAATCCGGTGGGTTCCTAGCTTGTCTGATTGCTGGAGTAAAAGGACTCCTATTAACATCCTCCGAATCTTTGTTTACCAAAACGCCTCTCATAGCTTTTCTAAATATCTCCGCCAACCTGTCATTGTCTCCGAGATGCAATCTTTGTTTATTATTTTCGACCTGCCCCCCGAGTCCATGAGGGAATTCTGGGATCTGCCCCCTTGACTGAGCGTTCACTCCTCTGCTGCTCCCAGGTTGTGCAGATGCTCCTCTTTCTCTTTCCGAAATTGTATCTATGTTCTCCATGGGTGTGCCTCCTAATCCAAGTGCTATGCCGGATGGTCCTGCTCCGTTCCGAACTCCATCCGCTTCCCTATTTTGTGCTCCAAGTTGGCCAATCTGCTGAAACAAATTCTGAATCAACTCCTCTTGTCTTTTCATCATTGTCTCCATCTCATCCCTGTGATGAAGACTGAAGTTTGGTTCTCTCCTGAGGAAGCCCGTTGACTCCCTTCGTGCTGACTTCTTTCTGGTCTTTGTCTTCTACTTGTTTTCCTTCCAAGAGCCATAATCTCAGATAGACTTCTGGTTCTTAATGAGAGTCTCTCAACAAATCTTTGCGAGGCAATGATTAAAGCGCTCCTGAGTTGCTTCTCAGTGAAAGCAACGAGAAAAATTTCTTTTCAATATTATCATTAGTGCATAGTGTAGAAAACATTTCGAAAGTATAATATAAATCTTAGCCAGTATAGGCATTTCGCACTTATGCCTACTATAGCTACCATGTTCAATAGCAGGTTACCGCCACATTCCATGGCAGGTTATACAACTAAAACCGTACAGGGCGCGTATTGTTTTGTTTCGATTTCCGACAAATGGTCGGGCTAAGGAACTTCCGAATGTCCATGGGTACGCCTCTGGCGGGACGTCCCCAGGACCTAACCGGATCTCTACCAACACAAGGTCGGGTTATCTCCGTAACTAGGTAACAACTACTCGAGCATGCCATCCCCCGGTCCTTTGGGACCTTTATCTGAGGCACCTCTAAACCATAAAGCAACAACCACACAGTAAATGAGATTGAAGCCACCACATAGGTAAATATCTGGGCTCCATACCATGATGCCACCCTTTACCAGAAGGAAATGACACACCCTAAAGGGCGAGACCCTCATAACCTTGCCGCATCTTTCCTGTTTCGACCATTTCCGGGTGTGAGGTCCTGATGCAATCTCGTCCACAAAGCTAAGCTTTTGCACAAAGCCATGCTTCGATCACAAATGATCAACAAATGATCATCAACACACAACAGCACTTAGCATGCACACTACCAAATTGGGAGTATATCACTGATAACCTTCAACTACATAAGCTCTGAGCTCGTACGTCTCAGAGAAGGGTGTTAAGCTAAGAGAACAAATTCTTTGCCACCAACAGATAAGTATTTGAAACAAATCAGTTTTTTATATCTCAAAGTGTAGTGTCAGACATACAACCATACAAGTCTGGTTCGGTTCGAACAGAACCGAAGGCACCTCCGAAGAAGCGCTTACAAATATGGATAATTCCTAATCACATCCGGACTTCCCATCACATATGGAGTCTCTATACCGAGGACCAGTCGATGTAGAGACATTCGACGAGTTATCCTTCCGTTTTCGAAAATATTCGGTCTTTACCACCTGTCTTTACCAACGGTCTTCACATGCTATCTATAACGTCCTATCATTATTCAGAATGGGTTTATATGACGCAAGGTCCTCTCCCGGCTAAACCGAATAATGAGCACAATATTTAGAAACATATGGATAATGGGATTTCTGTTAAGTCACAAATTTTAACAAGAACCCAAAACCTTTCTTCAAATGGTTTAAACAAATTACCATTTCAAATCTTTAAACAAAAAGATCCATTTCACAAAGTTCACCCGGTTTCACAAAGATTCTATTCATAGATTTTCAAATCAATTTCCATTTGAATTTCGATTAACTCATTCAATCCTCAAGTCAAAGATTTAATAGCTTTCAAACTCGTTTCCAATTCAAATCTTTTATATAAAAGATACACCTTTTAAACTCCTCTTCGATTTCCAAACAAGGTTTAATAATCTTTCACAAAGGTTTATTCATGGCTTTCAAAACAATTCACAAATTTCTCTCAAACTCGAAACTTTTCAACACAAATTGGAAATCCTTTCCTTATATGAAAGCTATTATTATTTGAAAACAAATAGTTTTCGTTGGGAAAAAATTCAATTATATTAGTACAAGTTAAAGCCCCTTAAATATACAACTTAGGTTAAATTCAAATTCTCAAAACAATGCTTCTAAAATATTTAAAACCCATATATAAACATATTTATAACTTGTATTACTTTTTCACATCATAATTTCCAAGCATAGGATTCAATTTCAAATTTTGATTTCAAATCCAAACCAAATTATTTAAATTTAAAGCTTTATTAAGTTATTCGAAATAACTATTTATCTTTGAGATCCCTTTTCGAAAACTTTTTATATTTAACCCAAATCCATTTCCAAAACCATTTGGATTTAAGTTTTCCATTTAAAAATCATTTCAAAAAAATCTGTGACTTAATCGATTTCCCCGTGAAATCCATATTTGTGTGTGTATAAGTGTAGTCCAAGGGTTTCACACACGATAGTGCAACAACATCATCATCGCAGATCAAAACACAGAAATATAGTTGATAAGCGGTATAAACTATAACGCTTATCGTTCATTCACAGATAATATACAAATGTATCACAAATAAATGAATAAAATACACAGCTCAATCCACAGAACAGAATATCGCAGATCAGATAGGACAATCAATTCAAGGCATCCCATGCAATACGATCATTCATAAGTAAGGTCAAGCATTCAATAAACATTTATATGCAGGATTAATTAATGGTTTAATCCTAATTAATTCAATTTATTCCCAATTAAATTAATTATTATGAATTAATTATCCAATCCTGGTTTATTAATTACAAATCATTTGATATAAATTAATTTATCAAACACTTTAATTAATTATTCTTAATTAATCGCATTAATTAAAATTAACCTCTAAACCAATTACATAATTAATTAACCCCTTAATTAATTTTTTATGAAATTAAACCTTTAATTACTTACCATAAAGTAATTACACTTACACAATTTCATAAATGATTATCATACATTAATTAATCTTATTTATTGTTAAATTAATCACATTAATTAAGTATTTAAAAAAATTAGTTAATAACCTTCATTAACTAATAATAATTCTTTAATTACTTTTCTAAATAAATTACTTACATTAATCATCATTAATTAAAATTGATTAATCATTAATAACTAATGAATTAATCCTAGTTATTTAATTAGTTAAGTGTTAATTGTAACTTTATTAGTTCTTAATTACAAATTAATTAATTCCTATTCATTAATTAACTTAAACCTTAATCAACAAATTTAAACCTTATATTTACTAATTAAATTGATACAAAATATTAATTATCCATTCTAATTAACTTAATAATTTATGAATTACAAATCATCATTATATCTTGATTAACTTAAGACAAATCTCATTCTTATTAATGATTTTATTATCACTTATAATATGTTGAAACATATATATTCAATTCACTTTTAAATTCATTTTACATTTCAAGGTTTAAAGAGAATACCAATTTATCTTATATAAAATTTAAAACTAATTTTTATAACATACTTTAAATTTACATGTTAAAATAATATTTTATTGTAAAAGAAATTTAAAGAGTTGAAGTCAAATTAGTTTTTAAAATTCACATATCAAAATATACCATAACATTTAAACTTATTAAATCATCAAAATTTATAAAAATTAATTATATTTCAAAAACTGGTATTCAAATTCAGATTTAAGTGCAGGTTGAAAATTTTGATTTGAGCTTTGTTTTGAATCTTCCTTTACAATTTTCAAATCCCATTTTAAAATTCAAATTCCTTTTTGTTCACTAAATTGCAAAACACCTTTATTAAAAAAAATTCATTTTTAAACTTTATTTAATTCCAACTAAGTTTCAAAATTAAGCTTGAATTCATTATTTAAACCTTGATTTAACACTTAGTTTATAAATAAAAATTCAGTTTTATAATGTCAAAACAAAACAGAACAGGTCTTGTAAAACCTGTACAAAACAACTACTACCCGACTACACCCTTTCCAGATCACCAACCACCAGCGCTCCGTGCACGTGCACGGCACCGCCGCTCGCCTCCGGCCGACCCCACATAATCGAGCAAGTCGACGTTCATCCAAACGCATCAACCCCTAACCATCAAAATCAACATCATCTTCTCGAAATTAAAATCTAGTTAAACCCAACCTGGAAACAGCGAGACCCAGCACAACCAAAACCTTTCATCGCCTCGTTCACCGCACCCCGACCACCAGATTCCATACAACTCTGTCCATCTACTCGTCAACCCACCAACTTCCATTACCCAACATCTCATTGCACTCGATCAACTGAGAAAGACGTGCCGATCCAAAACATTCAACCCAGATAAACTAGGTTACTGACCAAAACCCACCATCGCCACGTCCATAGTGATTCTGATCAACTTTTGGCATTTTTCCCCGAATCCACGGTCACTCTTCCACCTCCAGGAAGAACCCCGATCTCCCATAGTAAGTGGATCGCCAGAAACTTCCAAAAACCCAATTTCTGGTTAAACCATAAATACACACATACCTTACTTCTAAAAATCATGATTTAAGTTTTAAAAATCATTTTTTGGTTTAATTATTCAGTTTACATTCCTGAATTTATCAATTAAGATGTTTGAGTTTTCAGAATTATTACACATGCACTGTTGTTTTAAATTTCCAATGACATTTCAAATTTAATTTAACTTAAACAAATTTTTAAAACCTTCTTTATGAAAAAACATATAATTTTTATTTAAATCTTAAATCCAAACATATATTGGATTGAGGGAAATTTATTTTTGAATCAAACACTGGAGCTTGGAATCTAAACAGAGCAACACCGATTCATAGCACATGCACACAACTATATACATACATACACATATACATATATACACACACACAGAGAACCATCTACATATATTAACACAAACACAATATCCATAGAAATTAACATGCAACCACATTTACTTAAGTTAAATAAAAAATGTTACTCACATTGGATTCCGAAAAAAATGAACAGAGAGCAATTGTTGTTGGAAACTGCAGCTTGAATCTCCTGTAACTCCTCCTTGCTTTTGATCTCTGGTTTTATGAAGTTGTATTGTTTAAGATGAATCTTTGTTTAAGTTTGAAATAGCATTTACTTTAGATGCTACTCAGTTTTGAAGGAACGTACTATAATGGGAAGCTTGATATGTAGGAAATGAATTTTACAGGGTGATATAATTATTTGTTTGTACAATAGGGTGACAATATATGGTTTTGTACAATATAAGATCAGAGACATTTTTCTTCCTTCATTTGACTAAGCAAGATTTCGGCTGATAAGATAAGTATGGTATGCAAAGACATTTTTGCATTAATTTTCTTTGTTCTTTGACTCGGCCGTTTTTTTCTTTATACTTTGAAATGGTGGCTGATGAGATATATTTTGTGTGGTGCATTAATTGTTATTTTCGTTTTCTTCTTATATCTTCATATCGTTGTGCTTATCCAATTTTTTTCCAAGACTAAATACTTATGTTTTCATTTGTACACACTTGAATATATTACTGTCTTCTTTGTTTTGTTGATTCTTGTATGTAGATATGTTTTTTCCTACTTGGTGGCTGAAATCTTGCTTTGGTGGCTAAGGATATTTGTACTAATTTTCTTTGTCTTGTTTTATAAGCTTTTGCTTATTTCTTTTATTTGTACATAGATACTTAGATTTTTTTCTTTTGTTTGTTCATACTTGCATATATACATTAGTGTCTTCTTATGCAAGCCTACATACTTATCCTTTGTTTGCTTGCACTTCTTTGTTTTGTTTGTAGATATTTATTTTATCTTACTTTTGCTTTCTTTCTTTAAATCTTCTTATCTTCTTGCATACATAATGTACATACATACATGTTACATATTATTTTTAAAGAGAATGTTTTTTGAAAATAAATACATATTAAATAAATTACATAGATATAATTTTTTTTTTCAAATCCAATATATTTATAAAATATGTATTATTGCATTTCAATTTCAAGAATCCAATTTATAATCAATTTGTATTCATAAGTAAATTAACAAACGAATATCACTTAAATGGGGAACAATCAAATTAATTCACAATTTGATTTCAAAATTAAATTAATTACCAATTTAAACTAAAGTAAAAATCCAAGATCGTTACACTGTTGATAATTTGTTGATCAAAGCATGACTTTGTGAAAAGTGTAGCTTTGTGGACGAGACTTCGTCGGACCTCACACCCCGGAAATGGTCAAAACAGGAAAGATGCGGCAAGGTACGAGGGTCGCGCACTTTAGGGTATGTCATTTCCTTATGGAAAAGGGTAGTATCACGGTATGGAGTCCAGATATTTTACCTATGTCGATGCTGCAAATTTATTATACTTTGTGGTTGTTGCTTTGAGGATCCTCGGATGAAGGTCGCAAACGACCGGGGGATGGCATACTCGTGTAGTAGTTACCTAGTTCAGGGTAACCCGGCCTTGTGTTAGCACAGAGCTGGTTAAGTTCCCGAGACGTCCCTCTAGAGGCATACCCATGTGGCAGTAGGAAGTTCCTTAGCCTGACCATTTGTTAGAAAATCCAATCTCCAATACGCGCCCTGGACGGTTTTAGTTGTATAAACTACCATCTACTTATGGTGGCGCCCCACTGTTTGGGCGTTAGCTATAGTAGGCATAGTTCCGAATGTCTATACTGGCTAAGATTAATATTATACTTTCGAAATGTTTTCTGCACTGTGCACTAATAATAATATCGAAAGGATTTTACGTATTACGCATGTTTGACTATCATAAGGAGAAATGTCCTTCAATTTTGCGTTTGCATTGGGTGTGTGGAAGGAGGCCTTATGGTAGTTTCATTTTCCAAAAGCATAGCGGGTTTCTTTTTATTTTCTTTACGAAAATAACTGTTTTTAAGATCTCACACCAGTCCCATGACTAACCTGGAGTTTATTGTTCCCTTTCTAAACTCTTGGTACCCACAATTTTCCACACTGGCAGCCTAGAGTCAGGTTATCATTATTCTGGAGCGAAGTCGAAAAAGAGATGCCATGGAGATCAGGAGCAAGTTGAATGGCGAGACGTATTATCTATACTATGTAGTATCTGCTGTGTTCGGGTTTGTGTGAGACAAATTTTCTACGTAGGCAAGTCATTATAACTGCCAGTGTTGTGTGTTGTTTTTGTACTCTGATGTTGTATTGTAATAACAGATATAGTTCTTTGTTTTAAAGATTATTCATTTGTATATTATATGTCGTTCCGCTGTAAAATGTGAGATTCTATTATTGTCTCTGTTTCTTCTTGTATCTGCTTCTTCTTCGACCCTAACAGTTCGGTTTTCCGGCATTCGACTGTGCGACATTTGATACAGTGGACATATTGATGTCGACTTTTGGGCATCGAAAGCCTGGACCGTTAAAAGTGGTATCAGAGCATTTGGTTAAGCTACAACCTTGGCTCTGTTAGGTGTTACTCATTAGAGATAGAGTCAGTAGTACTCTAGAATGATTTTGAGTGTAATAATAGATATGAGCGCGTATTTGTTAGTGAATATAAAATTATCAGAGCATTTGGTTAAGCTACAACCTTGGCTCTGTTAGGTGTTACTCATTAGAGATAGAGTCAGTAGTACTCTAGAATGATTTTGAGTGTAATAATAGATATGAGCGCGTATTTGTTGGTGAATATAAAATTGTTTTATATTGTGTTGACTTATCGGTTGAATGTTTATTGATTCCGGTCGATGCGGTCTAGCTAACCGTGTCGATAGGAGTTTCTAAACTCTTAAACAAGATAAACCGACACGGTATTGTTTTAAAATAGGGTAAATGGAATAACTTTACCCAAATTATTTTTGTATAGAAAAGAAATCATTTTCTGTAACTATTATAGTATATGGTTGCTTGGATTTTGGAAAGTGATAATATTAAATTATTATCATTGAAGTTGAATAAGAAGTTGAAATCATAACTTAAAGATGAGAAATAAAATTCATATATGAATGGAAATTGTAAAAATGAATTGTAAAAATGATTTATAATTTGAAATAGAACTCCAAAGAAATATTTGAAAAATTTTGAAAGGGTTTGAAAAGTTTTGAAATTTGGAAAAGATTGGAGATTTGGAAAAATTTAAATTCTTTTGAGTTTGGAAATGATTTCCAAGGATTTTGAAAAATGTTTTGAAGGGATAAAAGCACTTAACTCTTTTCGGTTGCTGGAAAATAACTTCGGTGATGACTGCAACATCATTGACGTTCATTTTCGGGTTTCCAAAATAGGAATTGCTGCCAAATAGTTTTAAATGAAAGATGTTTGCAAAACTGGTTTGGATTTTTGAAATTCAAAGGATAATTTTAATTGCTTTCAAAAGTGATATTTGAAAGGTTTAAAAGACTCTGGAATGTTATATAAAATATTTATGGAATATCATTAAGTTGATAACTTGCAATGTTTGGAGCTGTTAAAATAAAATCTAACTTAAAGATAAGTTTGAAACGGGGAAACAAAATAAGTTGGAAGGAAAATTTAATTCAAGTGGAATTAAAAATGAAAATTGAATGAAAGAATTGAGATTGAAAATTTGAGTCAAACAAAATGATGATATGGATTCAAAATGAAATTGAAATGCAAGAAAATGAAATTGAATGTTGAAATTCATTTCAAACTTGTAAATAAATAGAATTGGAATTGAATTGGATTTGTGATGAACAAAGCAAAATACTAAAATAAAATTTGTAAGTGAAGTTAATTAAAGGAATGACAAAAATTGAATATAGTTTGAAATGAATTGAATTTGGTACTTATAAATAAAAGGTAAATTAAATTCTTATGAAATTTGAAATCCAGTTTAAATATAAGTGTTGTAAGCCCAAAATGGTGAAATGAAATTGAATTGTGTTTGGGAATGAACAAAATAATGAAATTGAAATTGAAACTAAATATTGAAAACAAATTTAAGTTGTGCGAAATGAAACGAAGTTGTAAAAATTAGGTCGAAGTCAACCAAAGTTAATAAAGTTGTAAAATTACAAAATTTGAGATTGAATGATAATGGATATATAACTTCAATAGTGAAATAAAAATGTATAAGAAGTATTCAAACATTTGTAACGAAATGTGCAAAATGATATTTGAACGTTGTCATTGGATATTATGGCTAGTAGAATGTACAGGTGTGTTACAGGAAAAATGAATTGGGATTTGATTTTCGAAGATAAATTTGAATTGCTCGGAAAAGGTATGTATTTAAATTTCAGTATCGAATTTGATGATTTTATTGTCCGGCCGCGTGGCGTTTTGTTTTATTTTTGAATCTAGGTGCTAGTGTTGCCATTATGTAGTCATACCGAGTTAGCCGCGCAAAGGAGACACTGGCAAAATTTATCGAAAATTTAGGGAGTTAGAAAAAATTTTGAGAAAATTTTGAAAGTTTAAAATTTGAATTTAAATTTAAATTGTTAAAGAAAACAGTGTTGTTTGGAACTTATAATTGAAGTTGGAAAGTTAGTTGAATTAATGATGGGTCTTAAATAAAAAGATTTATTTTGGGAAGATGATAAAACTATTTGGTTTGGAAAATATTAAACGGGTGGAGGATCACTCTTCTTAACAAGTAATTTCGGGACGAAATTCTTTTAAGGGGGAAGGATGTGACGACCCAGCATTTTGAACATTTGAAATCGAAATATTTAATTGATTTTAAATATTTGGAGGTTAGTTTAACTTGAATTTCATAATTAACTATGAATTTGGCAATTTAATTATTGAATTTAATTTATTGAAGTTGGATAAAAATTTGAATCTTCAGTTTGAAGCCGATTAAAAAAAATATGTTCAAGGCTGGGAAAATTTATATTGATAATACTGAGGTTAGTGGAAGCTTCAAAATTTGATTTGGAAATACTTTATTCAGTTTTTAAAGTTTATTATTTAAATCGATAATTAAAAATAGCCTTCCGAGGCATAGTCTCGGATTTCGACGAAACCAGTTCCATTGGATCCGTAATATTGTATTATTATCGGATTTCAAATTTCGTAGCGCTGGATTCACCGTTTGGTCATTCGATCTGGAAACGTCTAGAAATAATTTAGTTGAATTTAATTTAAATAGTCGGTTTAAATAGCTATCTTTAACATACGATCAAACTGGAGCCCGAGATTTGTTCCATTAGGTTCGGAATAGAGTTATAACATTAGAAACGCTAGGTGACATGCCTTGATAGGAGTTCGGGATTTCGGCTCAGGTTATACGAGATATTTTGAATATAAAATTATAAAAATCAATTAGAAAGTCAAAACCCAACCTTCGTACGCACCCCACTCTCATCTAAGTTAAAAATCATGAGTGCCTGCTTCTTCAATCAGAACAAAAATCGAGAAAAACGAAGAACGAAATCAATTCGTTCGTTATAAAAAAAGAAGGAAAAAAAGACCGAAGCTCGATCGATTTGATTTGCGATTTCGTGTCATGTTCGAAGGCGAGGGTGTTCGAGCTTGGGTTTTGATGTTCGCTTTGGGTTTGGGGTTCGTCAGCATCAAGAGGCTTCGAGGAGGTGGCCGCGGTGGCATTTGGGATCGCGACGTTAGTTACGGTTCACGGCAGGAGGTGGCCTTGCTGTGGGGTTGTTCGCGAGGCTGAGCATCATCGGTTAGGGTTGGGATGCTCGCACTTTTGAAGTCGTGCTTGAACCGAGGAAGCAGCCGCATCCACGCAAGCGCGTGAGGAAATGGCGCACGCGATAGAAATGGCGGTGAGTAATGTTGATGGGTGGTCGATTGCATTTGGGTGTGAGGTCTGGTGTCGTGAATTCTAGCTTAGGGTCGACGCGATCACCATGGAAACGCGACGGTTCGTGGTGATTTTAGGGCAGCAACCTTGCTGTGTTGTTCAAGACGTCGTGCAGCAAGCGCGTCTTCTCGATGGCTCTAAGGTATATGACAGATTTATTTTTCGATTTTAAACTTTAAATATGTATATAAATATTTACAAAAAAGATAAAACAAATTAATTCTTTTTCTAGTTAAAATGTTTCTTTTTTTTTAAAAACACATATATATGTAGAAGTATACAATAAAAAGGGAAAAAAATAAATATGTATGTGCACATTTCTAACTTATTAGTTTAATTTTTTTTAAATGCCCGTACGGTGGAGATTAATTTGTTAAATTATTTTAGTCATTGAAAATAATTTGTTTAAGGGAATTTAGTTTTTAATTTAATTTTTGGTTAAACAAAGATTTTAAATTAAAAGGGAAATTAGTTTTAAATCAAATTGTTAGTTAATTAAAATTATTTAAAAGGGAATAAATTATTCGATTAGTTCGAGTATTAATGAAATCTTATATAATTATTTATACAAGGTCTAAAACTGTGAAGAAATCAGGCTGGAAAGAAATCGGATTGCATAATAAAAGGTGAGATCTTCTCACTCAAATTATAATGATTGAAAATTTCATTTATTGATTGATGGTTGATTTGTGATAGTTAAATTTAATTGTTGATTGTGTGCTTGGATGAGTAATTTATTATCAGTTGTACTAGTTTAGACCCTATGCGCCGCATAATGGCAGATGATATTATATTAAACCCATATACCGTGATATTCCACCTCGAAGTGGAATTGGTGTTAAATATGTATTTGGAGTTGTTGACTTCCTACATTATATAGCGGATGAGACCCTATGCGCCGCATAGTAGCGGATTATATTTTATAAATCTGACATACCACGATATTCCACCTCGAAGTGGAATTGGCATTTAATTGTTGTGCTAACGTCTGTGGATGCAGGGAAACAGGTTGGAGGGATCCAACTGGATTCCTCAAATAATTGAATTTGTTTTAATATTGTATGTTGATTATTTAAAATCTCTGTGTGATTATATTGTGATTGAGATCGTTGAAGGCTAAAATTTTGCCGAATAATATTTTTGGTATCATATGGCTACCAGAATTAAATAAAATTGGATTTTTAAATTTAAGTAGAAAATCTATAGTGAAATCCTATGGAACAAATTCCAGAATATGGGAAAAGATTTTAATAAATTGCTTTTGAGTAGTATTGTTAAGAATTTATTTAAAATATGGATTTTTAATAGTTTGGAAGAAATAAAGGAGTTTATTTTAAAGGAAAATAAATTTAGAAATAATTGGGAAATTAATTTGGTGTTTGAAAATAAACCTTTAGAAAATCAATATGAAAATTTATTTGGTGTTTGAAATAAATTTAGAAATCAATTTTGGAAATTGATTTGGTATTTGAAAATAAATTTGGAAATCAATTAAAATTTAATTCGGTTCTAAAAATGAATATTTGGAAATCTATTTGAAAATCGTATATTAATGGATATTTAGAAGTTTAAATTCACAATAGGAACTTATAAAGGAAAGGGAAATTTGTTTTAAAAATAAACATTTGGTTATTTCTAAAAGTGTGAAAGGAAATTACGGATTCGAAACGTAAAATCAAGAAAGATTTATTAGTTGATTTGAATGAACCATTTTGAAATGGAAAATGTATTTTCCCTGGAAAGCTGAGTATGATTTCGAAGTAGCCTATAAATATATACTGAAAAATTTTAAGGATGGTTTTAGAAAGGATACTTTGGATAAATTATTTTCTTGACTGGTTTCAAATCCTTAAAGTATAGATTTATTTAATTACTTATAAAAGGGATTATTTTAAAGATTAAAATTGATATTTGTTTTTGGAAACGATTATTTAAATAGATATACCTTATCTACTAATTTTAATTTAAAATTAGTTGGGATTTGAAATCTTATATGTGATAATTAGTATAATGTTTTCATAACCAATATTTTAAGTAAGTATTTAAGACGGATTTATTTTAAATGTTCCAAGAATATTTGGCATAAGTGATTTGAATAATTTTAACTCGACAGATTTCTAGTGGAAATGACTAAATATTTAGAAATATATTCCCGTAAGGGGAATGATTTGAAATTTGTTTTCAAAGGATTGAAATGTGGAAATTGATTTGAAATTTGTTTTCAAAGTGTTGAAGTGTTAAAATTATATATTGCAAAGATATTTTGAAAATAAATAATTGGAAAAAATTATTTAAATCTTGGTGATCGTTGTGAATGTTAATGATATTTAAATAACCGTCTATCAATATTGGCCTTTAAATGACATTTGAATTTCGATGCGACCGGGGGTCGGATTCCAAGTGGATATCCAAAAACCACATCAAACCTATGTGATTGTGATAGATCTTTGTTTGAAAGATCAAAATGGAAATTGTTGTGATTTGTTGAAATCTGAATGTAACACTTATTTGTAAAATAAGCGCTCGTTATTTGGATTAGCCGTAAGAGGACCTTGTGTCATAAAACCCATTACGAATAATGATACGACAAAATGGGATTGCATTTGAAGATGGTGTTGAAGACCGGGTATTTTCGAAAGCGAAAGGATTACCTATCGATTGTCTCTGCATCGGGTTGCTCTGGTATAGAGATTTTATCACCCTTTGTGATGGGGATTCCGGACGTGATTAGTGAATACCCGGATTGCAAGGGCTTCTTTTGAAGTGCCTTCGGTTCCGTTCGATCCCGGAACAGACTTGTATGGATGTGTGTCTAACATTACACTTTGAGATGTAAAGCTGGTTTCTATTAAATACATTTCTTTTGGTGGCGGAGAATTTATTCTCATAGCTTAACACCCTTCTCTGAGACGCACGAGCTCAATGGTTATGTAGTTTATGGTTACTAGTGATATATTCCCAAACAGGTAATGTGGCATATGAAGTGTTGCCGATCATTTGTTGATCAAAGCATGACTTTGTGAGAAGCGTAGCTTTGTGGACGAGACTTCGTCGGACCTCACACCCTGGAAATGGTCAAAACAGGAAAGATGCGACAAGGTTATGAGGGTCACGCCGTTTAGGGTATGTCTTCCTTCTGGAAAAGGGTAGTATCATGGTATGGAGCCCAGATATTTTACCTATGTTGATGATGCAAATTTATTATACTTTGTGGTTGTTGCTTTAAGGATCCTAGGATAAAGGTCGCAAACGACCAGGGGATGGCATACTCGTGTAGTAGTTACCTAGTTACAGAGGTAACCCGGCCTTGTGTTGGCAGAGAGCTGGTTAAGTTCTCGGGTCATCCCTCCAGAGGCGTTCCCATGTGGCAGTAGGAAGTTCCTTAGCCTGACCATTTTTTGGAAAATCCAATCTCCAATACGCCCTATACGGTTTTAGTTATATAACCTACCATCTACTTATGGTGGCGCCCCACTGTTTGGATGATAGCTATAGCTAAGTAATAAGGAGCAGAAGTATGCTGCTAAGGAGAAATTTCTAATTAACTCAACTATAACTTTTGAAGAAGAATGTCTCTTGTATTTTATTTCGGCTAAAAGACATTTCTGTAAAAATATTAGAATTGCGTTAAACTTTGGTTGTGATGTAATGAATGGTTTTAAAAAGATTACTATGAGATGGAACTGTTTTTAGTAGAAAAAGGTAAATATGCTTAGCTTTTATATCATAACCTGAAGCATGCAAAATTTTCATGAACTAAGTAGTGAGGTTGGTAGTAGAACTGAAGCATATGTGAACTAGTAATGTATGCATATGTATTAGACTATTTTGAAGGCTGGAACTGTAATGACCCGTGAATTTCGTTAATTAAATTTGTCACATAAATAAGATTTTGGAATTAAATCTACAAAGAAATATAATTGTTATAATTTGCAATAAAGTAAATGTTAAGAATTAACCTATGAAATATTTTATTGATTAAAATAGACCTAATTTAAAAAGGTTGAATTGAACAAATCCTATTTATTGGAACCTAAAATTAAATGAGTTATTACAAGAAATTGAAATTTGAATGAATGAAAGTAGTGAAAGGATTATACCCGGATGTAATTGTATATGAGAAGTAAAGGAAAGTATTAAATTGTTCAATGTAATAAAACCTTGAAAACGGTAATTGATTGTAAATTAAGGAAAACGTGTTAATGCAAGTTAATTTAATGAACTTGAATAAACGTTACAATTTAATTGAAATTAAAATATTATGACTTAGCTATAAACGGAATATAATAAAAACAAATACAATCAATGTTAGAAACTAAATGTAGCAGTGTAATTAAAATTAACAATTTAAAATGAGACTGCAATTAATGGAAATGATGTGAATCATCATACTTGGTTATAATTTAAATATAAGAAACAAATGGGAATGTGAATTTGTGAATTATTAAAAAAAATAGAATGGAATTCATATTGTTATAATAATGGAAAGTGTTAATTGTTGCTCTTGAGCATAAAATTTAAAATAAGTAATTTAAAGCAAACATTTAATTAACCAATGCCATAATATTTATTTATAGTAATTGTGTAAATTAAGGTTGCAGTTTAAATGGCAGTTGATGAATAACCAAATTCAATACAATCTAATTGATTTGAAACGACTATTAGGTTATAATTGAATATAAATTAAAATAGAAATGTAAACTTAATACAAGATAGTAATTTGGGTAATAAAAAGGGATGAAACCAAGAAATAAGTTACATAGAATATTTAATTGTAATTAATGTATATATTTACTAAAAATATAATAAATGTAGTACAATCCAAATTTATGTAAGCAAATTATGATGTTCTAATTGATTGAAATTGGTAGAATTGGGAATGGATTAAAGGTTATATACATTGATGTAATAATACGTAATGAATTGTAGATGACAGGATTAATTAGAATTACATGAAAGGAATTTAATTTAAATGTAATAAAGTGGATATATTTGGGAAATATTAATGTGCCTAGATATAGCCTTTGCTAATTAAAGTCAATAATTAATAAATTTAATGAAAGGCCAATTTATGAAAATGAATGGAAATCAAGATTTATTTATTTATTTGAAATTAAAGTTAAACGATTGAGTTTATTGAAATAAGTAGAATCAAACGTTAAATTTTTCCTTAATTGAAATGAAGATGGAATAAGAAAATATTAATGCAATAGTTTGAATCAAATGATAGATCCATCTATTTGACAATAATGAATGGATATAATTTTTGATTGATGTAATTAAATGGAAATTTTTGAAAATTTATTTACACATTCTAAATTCAATAAATTAAGGTTAATACTGAAATCGATAAGATAATTAACTTTTAATTCACCTTTAATTTACTTTTAATTTGTTTAAAACCATCGTAAATGATTGAGAAATTGAGAATAATAAGAATGGTCAATTTTAGAATTTAAATTGGAAATTTGATTTAATTAATCAAATTTTAATTTATTTAATTAATGGAAAAATAGCCATTTTGGCCACTGACTCGGATTTCGACGAAACTAGTTTCATCGGATCCGTAACGGTGAATTATTATAGGGTTTCAAGTTTCGTAGCGATCAGACTTGTCGTTTGATCATACGGACTCGAAACGCCTTGAAATCAATAATTTGAAATCAATTGAAATCAATTTGAAAATATTGTTTTTAGCATAACTTCTTCATACGATGGAATTTGGACTTGAACCTTTTCCATTGCATTTAAAATATTTTAAAATACCTATTTTGATATATGGGTTTACCCAATTTCGTTCTGGGGTCAGAACGGGCTTTTTGTGCCACGTTAGCGTAGCGCATATATCTATCAACCCGATCCATCTCTTTTATTTCAATTTGCCTATATATATTCTGCTATAAAACCTAGCCTCCCTATTTATCATTTGTTTGTACGTATATTTCAACCATCCCTCCTCCTCAATGGCCGACAAACAAACCCTAGATCCAAATACAGTTCCAAACCAAATCCAAAGCATAAAATTCAAAGTCCTTAGAAAAATCTGAAAACAAATATATGGTGAAGCTCTCGACTAGCGTAGTTCACTAGTGGTGTTCGTTTTTCGATTCAGCTTGTCGTTTGATCAGTAAAATCTGAAGAAGTTTCGCCCGTTCATCGCTCGACGATGAACTTCGTCTGATCAGAGAACCCTTTTTGGGTTTTAGAGAGGAAGCGGAGGGGATAGCATCTAGGTTGTTGGTTTAACGAATCGACGATTGGATTTGCGGCAAAACCGGACTACGGTTACAAAATAAGGGGCGGTGGCTGTAGGTCCTACGCACGATCGTGACGTGGGGATGCTGATGGAAGGCCGAGGTGAACCTCAGGTGGATGGCGAGCGATCGCGATGGGCCCCAGCGCAGAGGCGTGCGTTCATGAGGGTGGCGGCGTTCGAATTACTATACGTGAGAGACGAGGGTTACGTTTCGAATTACTATGCAATGAGATAGTGACGTGTCAAATGTGAGTGAGGTAAAGTGTTCCATTTCTTTTAATTTTTTTAATTGAATTCAAATGCATTTATCGCAATATCATCCACATACGAACTTCGTTCTACGCACGGTTTCTTTTGTTAGGATCGTATTTGAATTCCATACTTGATGACGGGTTTGGATGAATTCTAAGACTATCGAATTTTTGGCTTTAAATTGAATTTAAATTCAATTTAAATTCAAAAGGTGAGTGTTTTAACCCATTCACAACTTCTAAGATTTCTTATGTTTGTTAAATTAAATATTGATGTGATTTAAAATTTATCTATATTTGTTTGGGCATATTTTTAATCATCATCTTAGTTAAATTGTATTTATTCAAATTAAATTGTAATATAATTTTTATTTTTGCATATAAATTGGCAGTTAAATTTATTTAGTGTTGCATATAAATTGCTAGTTAAATTTATTTATTATTGCATATAAACTACCAGTTAAACAGTTATTAATTTATTTTTGAATATAAATTGTTCGTTGATACTTGTTATATTTCATATACTCTATATTGATATTTTGTTTAAATTGGATGATGATTTTAATAAATGGTTGATGGTTGATTTTGGATGAATGGATGTTGAATTTTATATGGTTATAAATTGCAAGTTATTATGCATTTTCATCTCATTCGGGATTGCGGTTTGAAATGATATATAATCGTAAATTTTATTTTTAAATTGCGGATTGAAATGATAAATATCTGTATCACTTGACCATAGGATAGTAAATTATATACAGACACCGCGGTCTATATGTAAAATTATTTCAAAATGATTTCTGTGGTTTTGTAAAGAAATATATGGGTATATAGATATTGATTTTAGATATTATATAAATGCTATTTTATTATTGAATTTAGCTATGTATAAATTTGTTTTGAATTATAAATTAATCTAAATAATAAAGTTTGATTTCTTTCATATAATATGGTTAAGTATCTATTTAAAATTCTATTGTATAAAGAGTTTATAATAACTCAAATAAAAGTAATGTTGAAGGTAAATGTGAATATGATTTGAATTAAAGTATTTAAGAATTTTCCTCGAAAAATTTGTTTTGAAATGTAAATAAATTAAGATTTAAAAGGTATGATTTTATAACTTGATTTTGATTAGAGGATTTAAATGAATATCAAATTGATTTAAAGAATATTGTCAAGTTAATTTAATTAATAGAATATCCAGTTATTAAAGTTTAAGGGTTTTACTTAAATAATATTTGTTTTATTAGGTAAACATTTCAAATTTAAACAATGGAAATTTGATTTGATATATATTAAATTATCAAAGAATCCATTTTCAAATAGTGGAATATTTAAAGATTGAAATATATGAACTATAAAAATTTAAGTTTTGAAATATAGAATATTTAAGCTTTGAAATATATGGAAATTAAAATGGTTTATTTGGAGGTTCAAATTTATATTGGGAATTTATTATGAAATTTAAAGAATCTATTTTATTATATAAAGTAATATAGTATTTAAACCATTAAGTATTAAAAGTTATGTTTCGAAGTTATGATTTAAATGTATTATAATTTGAAAATATTATAGTCAAGGGTTTTGATTTCTAAATGTTATACTTTGGAAGTGCTATGATTTCTTGAAAAAGGATATATTTGAAATAAATTTATATCATGTTGATTTGGGTTTTAAAATAGAAATGATATCGTATTTATATTGTTTGAAAGGAATATTACATTCAAGTTTTGAAGTATAATTATTTTAAAATGACCGCGGTGTTATAATATCGTTTGGTTGTTAAAAGAGACCGGGATCGGAAGTTGTCATACTCTCTGCCAACCCCGAAAACCACTTTAACAACTGTGTACGCGGTGGAGATTCCAGAATGAAGTAGGATGATGGCGGCGTTTCCATGAGGTAAATACGTCGATCCAACTCCCGTGAGTTGGCATAACGTGGTTAAAACAGGAGCGATTCCCGGGCCAATGAGGTCATTCCTTTGATCGGACGCACTCCTTTGATATTATACTCTGCCTTTTGAATTGATTCAGTGGCCACTTTTGATTTTTGATTTTGGGGGTGTTGTCCGAGGTGGGCGGTAGTAGCTGCTACGCGTTTCCACCAGCCCGGATGCGTAATTGGTATATCTACCCTGGTATTGCCTAGTTGTTCTATGTGTCACCTACCATACCGAGCCTTGTACGAGTTTGGATTTCTCCCATAGCCCGTGTGGTATCCTCTGGTGGCTTCCCGATCAGGAGGGACTATGATATTGGATGGACTACTGGGACTATTATGTGTTAAGGGGAATATTGATCACTCCTTAACGCTATTTAAAAGTGTGTTTGTTTTACTATAGACACTATTATAATAGCGAAATATACTACATATTAAATAGTTTAATGAATCCTTAAGAGATGTAAATCCCGAGCGTCTTTTGAGTTACTGCCCTCATATTTATTTCCGTTTATTAAACTTACATAAGATCTTTTAGTTCTGACTCGAGTGTTTTGTCTTTTCAATTCGCTCGGGTTAGTCGGAGCATTTCAGGATTTGAAGATTAATCTGGAGGACGAAGACGAAGATTTGTAGTACTATTATCTACTATATTATTCCACTAAACCATGTTATTCCGCTGCATAATTATTATTCTATGGTATGTGTAACTCTGATAATTGTTGTAAGTATAATTAAATATTTTGTAAAACAGCTTTATAAACTGTATATTTGATTATTATATTTTATCGTTCCGCTGTGAGATTCTGTTTTGTTTTATTCCTTTCTCGTTTTCTTATTTAACCCATAACAATCCGCCCTCCCGTATGGTTGAATTGGCACGTGTGTCGATTTAAAGTGTGCGAAAAGGCGGGACGTTACATCTAGTATCAGAGCTTTGGTTTAGCGATAACCTTAGCTTTATGGGGTTTGACTCTTTACTAGTACGGTAGTAATACCCTATGGTGAGTTATTGAGTGTATATACAAGAGCGTATTTGTTAGTGTTATAAAAAGGTTTTAATATTGTGTTAATTTGTTCCGTTTTGTATTCATGAATTCTGGTTGATGCATGGGACGCTATGACATCAATAGGGATTTCTAAACACTTAATAAGACATATCGACATAATATTTGTTATAATATAGGTGAATGAAATAATTTTGCCTATTATATTTTCTATATATAAGGTAATAAATTTTATAAAGATTTTATTTGGTTGTAATATATTGGTTGGTAGGTAATGAAATTTATAAATAATAGTTGAAATAAGATTTAAAATAAATAAATAAAATTCGGAAATTTAGACCTTAAGTTACGGGGTTTTGAAATTTCTTTTGCATAAATGTGAAATATAATAATAATTTTATTAGAAGTATTTCCTGATATAAATATTTCAATATAATTTGAAAGAATTGTTTTGAAGAAATTCTGGAAAGAAACAAGATGTACTCCCCCACTCTGTCGCTAGAAAATAGTTTCGGTGATGAGTGTACGCATCATCGACATTCATTTTCGAGTTTCGTAGTGGGAAGGCCACTGTAATAATTTTACTGCAGATTTGTTGTGATAAACAAAAAAAAAATTAAATTGTTTTAAATATAATTTGATATACAAAGTGTAAATATATACATTTATCTGTTACTTTAAAATGATTTTGAATAAAACCCGGTATTTAATTCTTAAGTGTCCATTACTTAATAGCTCAATTACTATAGTGAATTGGAACGAAGGTAATTAATAAACTGAAACCTCTAAAGGAAATAAGGGATTTAATGCTAAGTTATAAATGGAAATTAAAAGAAATTGAAATGTATAACATATGAAATAAGGATATTATTGTTTAACATTAATTTAATTAAAGAAAATAGAAGAAACTTGTATAACTTTCAATTGCATCCTTATAAACATATATGTAACTTGTCGAATATTAAAAGTTGAAATGTTAATAAGAAAACGTAATAGATATTATACGAGTAATAAATTTGAGGTAATGAAAACAGTTAATGAAAATTCCTTAATAAATGAGAATTTGATGTTGTAATAGTATAATCTTAAGTGTAATTGAAAAGACTACTAATTAAAATAGAAAGGTAAGTATTACAAATGAAATTTAGAACAAATGAAAGTAAATAAATAAAATTAAGTAGTATAAATGAAAGATAATAAACGTAAGTAAATGATTGAAGCTATTTATGAATAAAATAAGCAGAAAGATGAATACTGCAAATAAATGAAAAAAAGAAGATAAACCATTATATGTATAAAAAGAAGTCAAACAACAATAGTATGAAATGAAATTGACAAGAATAAACTAAGTTTATTGTTTGGATTTGTTGTTTGTTTTGGTTTAGGGTTGTTTGGGTAAGGATACTTTAAAATGTCTGGATAAATGAGTGAATCTATTTCGTTTCATCTAGGACTGTTGAGTAAAAGATGCACCCAGTAGTTTATTCTTCATTCTATACAATTTAAAGTTTTGAACCCGAACAACTACCTGTTTTATTTGATATGAATGAATGATTGATTATGTTGATTCTGTATGATGGTTGTATGTTGCGATTGCAAGTGATTGTTGGGTTTGACATTGCTTTGTTTGTTAGTTGATGATAAATAAATATATTTCATTTTATATAATTGTTAACCTTTTGGATTATATAAGTGAAATACAGGTTATGGAAGCAATTGCTACTGCTTTTGGTTTCATAATTAAGCGTAAAGTGCCCGACAAATAGGTACGTTTTCAGATTATGTTTTACAGCGCCATTTTATTATTTTCTCCGGGTTGGGATAGGTAGTATTTTGGAAAATATTTGTTGTATATTCTTATATTTATATTATATTTTTCGTCGAGCCTCTCCGTACAAAGGAGACTCTGCCAAAATTTTCCGTAAATTTTGGACTTAGAAAATATTTTGAAAAATGTTTTCCAAACTTCATTAATTTGAGTATAAAAAGTGTTAATGGTTGTAAATTGGTATTTTTTTATCTAAATTTAATAATTTTGTAAAGGTATTCGGTTATAAATTTAATATTTAAATGTGATATGTTGATTTATTAATTCTTCTTTTCCCTTCTTTTCCTTTTCGGGGACGAAAAGTTTTGAGTGGGGGAGAGTGTAACGACCCGTGAATTTCGTTAATTAAATTTGTCATATAAATAAGATTTTGGAAATAAATCTACAAAGAAATATAATTGTTATAATTTGTAATGAAGTAAATGTTAAGAATTAACCTATGAAATATTTTATTGATTAAAATAGACCTAATTTAAAAAGGTTGAATTGAATAAATCATATTTATTAGAACCTAAAATTTTTGGTATGCAAATTTATAATAAATGAGTTATTGCAAGAAATTGAAATTTGAATGAATGAAAGTAGTGAAAGGATTATACCCGGATGTAATTGTATATGAGAAGTAAATGAAAGTATTAAATTGTTTAATGTAATAAAACCTTGAAAACGGTAATTGATTGTAAATTAAGGAAAATGTGTTAATGCCAGTTAATATTTAACGAACTTGAATAAACGTTACATTCAATTGGTATTATGACTTAGCTATAAACGGAATATAATAAAAACAAATACAATCAATGTTAGAAACTAAATGTAGCAGTGTAATTAAAATTAACAATTTAAAATGAAACTGCAATTAATGGAAATAATGTGAATTGTCATACTTGGTTATAAGTTAAATATAAGAAAGAAATGGGAAAGTGAATTATTAAAAAAATAGAATGGAATTCATATTGTTATAATAACGGAAAGTGTTAATTGTTGCTCTTGAGCATAAAATTTAAAATAAGTAATTTAAAGCAAACATTAAATTAACCAATGCCATAATATTTATTTATAGTAACTGTATAAATTAAGGTTGTAGTGTAAATAGACCTTGATGAATAACCAAATTCAATACAATCCAATTGATTTGAAATGACTGTTAGGTTATAATTGAATATAAATTAAAATAGAAACGTAAACTTAATACAAGATAGTAATTTGGGTAATAAAAAGGGGTGAAACCAAGAAATAAGTTACAGAGAATATTTAATTGTAATTAATGTACATATTTAGTAAAAATATAATAAATGTAGTACAATCCAAATTTATGTAAGTAAATTGTGAAGTACTAATTGATTGAAATTGGTAGAATTGGGAATGGATTAAAGGTTATATACATTGATGTAATAATACGTAATGAATTGTAGATGACAGGATTAATTGGAATTACATGAAAGGAATTTAATTTAAATGTAATAAAGTGGATTTATTTGGGAAATATTAATGTGCCTAGATATAGCCTATGCTAATTAAAGTCAATAATTAATAAATTTAATGAAAGGCCAATTTATGAAAATGAATGGAAATCAGGATTTATTTATTTATTTGAAATTAAAGTTAAATGATTGAGTTTATTGAAATCAGTAGAATCAAACGTTAAATTTTTCGTTAATTGAAATTAAGATGGAATAAGAAAATATTAATGCAATAGTTTGAATCAAATGATAAATCTATCTATTTGACAATAATGAATGGATATAATTTTTGATTGATGTAATTAAATGGAAATTTTTGAAAATTTATTTACACATTCTGAATTCAATAAATTGAGGTTAATACTGAAATCGATAAGTTAATTAATTTTAAATTTACTTTTAATTTGTTTAAAACCATCGTAAATGATTGAGAAATTGGGAATAATAAGAATGGTCAATTTTAGAATTAAAATTGGAAATTTGATTTAATTAATCAAATTTTAATTTATTTAATTAATGGAAAAATAGCCATTTTGGCCACTGACTCGGTTTTCTATGAAACCCGTTTCATCGGATCCGTAACAGTGAATTATTATAGGGTTTCAAGTTTCATAGCGACCGGACTTGTCATTTGATCATACGGACTCGAAACGCCTTGAAATCGATAATTTGAAATCAATTGAAATCAATTTGAAAAAATTGTTTTTAGCATAACTTCATCATACGATGGAATTTGGACTTGGAACCTTTTCCATTGCGTTTAAATTTTTTTAAACACCTATTTTGATATATGGGCTTACCCAATTTCGTTCCGGGGTCAGAACGGGCTTTTTGGGCCACGTTAGCATTAGCACATATATCTATCAACCCGATCCATCTCTTTTATTTCAATTTGCCTATATATCCTACTATAAACCCTAGCCTCCCTATTTCTCAGTTGTTTGAACGTATATTTCAACCATCTCTCCTCCTCAATGGCAGACAAACAAACCCTAGATCCAAATACAGTTCCAAACCAAATCCAAAGCATAAAATTCAAAGTCCTCAGAAAAATCTAAAAATAATATAGGGTGAAGCTCTCGACTAGCGTAATTCACTGCTGGTGTTCGTTTTTCGATTCATCTTGTCGTCTGATCAGTAAAAATCGAAGAAGTTTCGGTCGTTCATCGCTCGACGATGAACTTCGTCGGATCGGAAAACCCTTTCTGGGTTATGGATAGGAAATCAAGGGGATTGCATCTAGATGGTTGGTTTGACGAATCAACGGTTGGATTGGCAGCAAAACTCGACTAGAGTTGCAAATTAAGGGGCGACGGCTGTAGGTCCTAGGCACGATCGTGATGTGGGGATGCTGAGGGAAGGCCGAGGTGAACCTCAGGTGGATGGCGAGCAGCCGCGATGGGCCCCAGCGCAGAGGCGCGCGTTCATGAGGGTGGCAGCATTCGAATTACTGTACGTGAGAGACGAGGGTTATGTTTCGAATTACTGTGCAGTGAGATGGTGACGTGTCAAATGTGAGCGAGGTAAAGTGTTCCATTTCTTTTATTTTTTTAATTGAATTCAAATGCATTTATCGCTATATCTTCCACATACGAAGTCCGTTTTATGCGCGGTTTCTTTTGTTAGGATCGTATCTGAATTCTGGACTTAATGATGCTGGTTTGGAAGAATTCTGAGAATGTCAAATTTCTGGGTTTAAACTGAATTTAAATTCAATTTAAATTCAAAAGGTGAGTGTTTTAACCCACTCACAACTTCTAAGATTTCTTATGTTTGTTAAATTAAATATTGATGTGATTTAAAATTTATCTATGTTTGTTTGGGCATATTTTAGTCATCATCTTAGTTAAATTGCATTTATTCAAAATAAATTGTTATTTAATTTTTATTTTTGCACATAAATTGGTAGTTAAATTTATTTAGCATTGCACATAAATTACTAGTTAAATTTATTTATTATTGCATATAAACTGCCAGTTAAACGGTTATTAATATATTTTTGAATATAAATTGTTCGTCGATACCAGTTATATTTTATATGCTCTATATTGATGTTTTGTTTAAATTGGACGATGATTTTAAAAAATGGTTGATGGTTGATATTGGATGAATGGATGCTGAATTTTATATGGTTATAAATTGCAAGTTATTTTGCATTTTCATCTCATTCGGGATTGCGGTTTGAAACGATATACAACCGTAAATTTTATTTTCAAATTGCGGATTGAAATGATAAATATCCGTATCACTTGACCATAGGATGGAAAATTATATACAGACACCGCGGTCTATATGTAAAATTATATTAAAATGATTTATGTGGATTTGTAAAGAAATATATGGGTATATAGATATTGATTTTAGATATTATATAAATTTTATTTTATGATTGAATTTAACTATGTATAAATTTGTTTTGAATTATAAAATAAGCTAAATAATAAATTTTGATTTTTTTATATAATATGGTTAAGTATCTATTTAAAATTCTATTATATATAGAGTTTATAATAACTCACATAAAAGTAAGGTTGAAGGTAAATGTGAATATGATTTCAATTAACGTATTTAAGAATTATCCTCAAAAAATTTGTTTTGAAATGTAAGTAAATTAAGATTTAAAAGGTATGATTTTATAACTTGATTTTGATCAGAGTATTTAAATGAATATCAAATTGATTTAAAGAATATTATCATGTTAATTTAATTAAAAGAATATCCTGTTATTAAAGTTTAAGGGTTTTACTTAAATAATACTTGTTTTATTAGATAAACATTTCAAATTTAAATAATAGGAATTGGATTTGATATGTATTAAATTATCAAAAAATCCATTTTGAAATAGTGGAATATTTAAAGATTGAAATATATGAACTATAAAAATTTAAGTTTTGAAATATAGAATATTCAAGCTTTGAAATATATGGAAATTAAAATGGTTTATTTGGAGGTTCAAATTTATATTGGGAATTTATTGTGAAATTTAAAGAAGCTATTTTATTATGTAATGTAATATAGTATTTAAACCATTAAGTATTAAAAGTTATGTATCAAAGTTATGATTTTCAAGGTATTATAATTTGAAAATATTATATTCAAGAGTTTTGATTTCTAAATGTTATACTTTAGAAGTGCTATGATTTCTTAAAAAGGATATATTTGAAATAAACTGATATCATGTTGATTTGGGTTTTAAAATAGAAATGATATCGTATTTATATAGTTTGAAAGGAATATTAAATTCTGGTTTTGAAGTATAATTATATTAAAATGAACGCGGTGTTATAATAACGTTTCGTTGTTAAAGAGATCGGGATCGGAAGTTGTCATACTCTCTGCCAACCCCGTAAACCACTTTAACAACCGTGTATGCAGTGGCAGCATTTCCTTGAGGTAAATACATGGACCCAACTCCCGTGAGTTGGCATAAGGTGGCTAAAACAGGAGCGATTCTCGGGCCACTGAGGTCATTACTTCGATCTAAGGCACTCCTTCGATATTATACTCTGACTTTTGGATTGATTCGGTGGCCACTTTTGATTTTTGATTTTGGGGGTGTCGTCCGAGGTGGGCGGTGGTAGCTGCTACGCGTTTCCACCAGCCCGGATGCGTAATTGGTATATCTACCCTGGCATTGCCAAGTTGTGCCATGTCACCTACCAAACCAAGCCTTGTTCGAGTTTGGATTTCTCCCGTAGCCCGTGTGGTATCCTCTGGTGGCTTCCCGATCAGGAGGGGCTATGATATTGTATGGACTACTGGGACTATTACTTGTTAAGGGAATATTGGGTCACTCCTTAATGCTATTTAAAAGTATGTTTATTTCACTATAGACACTATTATAATAGCGAAATATACTACATAGTAAATAGTTTAATGGATCCTTAAGAGATGTAAATCCCGAGCACCCTTTGAGTTACTGCCTTCATATTTATTTCTGTTGATTTAACTTACCTAAGATCTTTTAGTTCTGACTTGAGTGTTTTGTCCTTTCAATTCGCTCGGGTCAGTCCGAGCGTTTCAGGATTTGAAGATTTTAATCTGGAGGACGAAGACGAAAATTTGTAGTACTATTATCTACTATATTATTCCACTACACCATGTTATTCCGCTTCATAATTATTATTCTATGGTATGTGTAACTCTGATAAATGTTGTAAGGATAATCGAATATTTTGTAAAACAGCTTTATATACTGTATATTTGATTATTATATTTTATCCTTCCGCTGTGAGATTCTGTTTTGTTTTATTCCTTTCTCGTTTTTCTTATTTACCCCATAACAATCCGCCCTTCCGTATGGTTGAATTGGCATGTGTATCGATTTAAAGCATGCGAAGAACCTTTTACATATTAACTGCAATTATTATAAAGTATGGGTAAACCCATAAGCAGGAAAAGGAAAAAAACATAAGAAGCGTGAACCCAATTTACATGTGTTTGATGATTATACGAATGAGTAAAACTAGTAAATTATAACAAGACAATATAGGGATCTAACCTAATTAAATTGATCAATCTGCAACTAAGGTGTAGTTAATAGCAGTTGTACATGTTTATGTGCACACAGGTGCACAGAAGCATGCACAACCCCCAATTTGGCTATTTGAAAAGCAATTTTGTAAAAATTTAAATGTTATGAGTTAACTCACATGTTTTATTAAATACACAAATGTTAAACACAAATAAACAAACAGGAATTGGTTAGTAAATTTGCACAAAGATTCACATGGGAGAGGGTCTTTCCCAATTCTTTTTTTCTGTGGCTAAAACATAGGTACTTTAGTTTAAAATTAGTTGAGATATTCTTTACCCAAAAAAATTCTGATCTTATAATTAAAATGATTTGTATGTTTATAAGTACATATAAATAGATTTTACAAAGAAGTATATCAATATTTCTATATTGATCAGAATGGATCCTTGGAATATCCAAAATAGAAACTAATAAAAGAAAGAAAATAGTTGGTCTGGAAATAAGCAGCCTTGAATTTAGCACAAACTAAATCGAGCCATTCAAGCACTATGGCATCTTAAAGGAGGGTTGCTTCAAAGAAACCAGAAACTCAAGCCAACAAACCTGCCTCTGATTCAAATCCTTTTGGAAGAAGATATATCTCAGAGACTAATGATTGGTGAAAAGCTCAAACTTGGTTCCAAGAAGATGATGCCTCCAAAGCTTCAAAGCAAAGACAAAAACAATTAACTCTAAATCATGAGTAGCATAATTTGCCTCATGTGTTTTCCACTGACGGCTGGCATAGGCAATGACCCTACCATCCTGCATGAGAACAACACCCAACCCTCCCGACTAGCATATATTGTAAATCCCTCACTTCCGTTTGGAACAGTAAGTACTGTTGCAGAAGTTAGCTTGCTCTTTAACTCATTGAATGCAGCCTCACACCGATAACTCCAGTCAAACTTTGCATTCTTACGAGTCAAAGCTGCGAGAGGTGCAAAAATCCGAGCAAAATTCACAATGAATCTCCAGTATACGATATCAGATGGAGTCTTTTGAGTTTCCCAATCCTGAAACAGAACAGGAACAATAAGGACAACCAAAAAATAGGATTATTAAATGATAAAGAAAAGAGAAGAAAGAAAGACTTACATTTATCCCAACGACCTTGACTAGATCAACTGAAACTCCATTACTAGAAACAATATGCCCGAGATATCGGACTTCATCCTTCAAGAAACGGCATTTAGAAAATTTAGCCTTCAACTGATGATTTCTGAGAGTCTCAAGAACAAATTTCAAATGCAACTTATGCTCATCCTTAGTCTTAGAGAAGACAAGGATATCATCAACAAAGACTAGCATAAATTTATTAAGCACATCACGGAAAATACGATTCATCAAATCAACAAAGAAAGCAGGAGAATTAGTCAAACCGAAAGGTATGACTAACCATTCATAAAAACCATTCTTAGTGCGGAAAGCAGTCTTGGGAATGCTATCCTCGGCAACCCTGAGCTGATGAAAACCAGTGGCAAGATCAAGCTAAGAGAAAAAGGTGGCACCATAAAGCTGATCAAACATATCATTGATACGAGGCATGGGATATCTGTTTTTCATAGTGAGCTTGTTCAGCTCCCTATAATCAACACACATCCGAAGAGAAACATCAGAATTGGCGACCAAAACCATCGTAGCTCCCCATTCAGAAAAACTAGGCCTAATCAGACCCTTGGAAGACAAGTCCTCAATTTGCTTTCCCAACTCAACCTTCTCGCGGGGTGCCATTCTTCTAGGAGGAAGAACAACTGGTCGAGCACCAGGAATAAGATATATCCGAAAATCAATTTCCCGCTTCGGAGGTAAAGAAGTAACTGCACTGAACACAATAGGATATAATCTCACCACAGTAGTCGAATCAAGATCACTTGGGGAAGAATCCAGAGAACAAATAAAGTTGCCAACAAAATCCTCAGGCATGGGGCACTGAATAATCAAGAAATTTCCTTGATCATCAACAAGAGGAACAGTTCGGGCTTTACAAGAGATATGAGCATCATGATGCACTAACCAATTCTGACCAAGCAATAAATCAAAAGCACCGAAGCCCAGTGTAATAACCAAGGGTTTTGCCACAATTTATAATCGTCATCAAATGATTAATGTGCTGGAAAATTGATATTGGAGTTTTTAAATCGAGTTGAAAATTCTTTTAAATATTGGTCAAGCGGGTAGGCGGGTTTTCAAATTTATTGCAGCGCATGTTTCTTTGGTTGGTGCTATGATATTTATCAAAGCTAATACTCGTCCCCCTTTACCCTTTTCATTCGAAATCCTAAACCTAATCATACGAGAAAAAAAACAATGGTGGCTTTCCTTTCTCGTCCGTCCCTCCTCCTTTCAATTTTTTGCATCGCAATCCCCAAAGAAAAACGTGCGAAAGCGAATTAATGGATGCTAGAGCACAATTGACTTCGTGGCCGCCGTAGCTAGATTTGGTATGGCGATAACTTCGGGATACCACTGCTTCGATTGAGGTTGTCGATCTTTGGTTCGTGCTAAGGGAAACAAAGGTGAGTGATTTTTATTTCACTCACATCTAATTCGACTTTAATGGTATGATTCGACAAATCGATTTTTGTGTTGACGTTGATTTTGAACTATCGTTTTTCTTGGTAAATTCGTTTCAATGTTGCTGATTTCTTGTTTTCTGGTTATCACGGCACTGCTTTATCTTGTGACCACCATGGCTCGACTTCTATATGACTTCGGTCACGTGGTTGTGTGAATGCGATTCCATGACTTTCTATTATCGTCAGCCATCACCATTGCTTTGATATTGCTTCTGATCATTACAATTGAACTTAATACTTCTGTTTATCGGAGATGGGTTTTGATATTGAGCCTCTGTCTTGCTTGATTTGAAATTCTGGAGGCTCACTGTGGCATTTGAATTGGTCCGATATTGATTTCCTTGCCATTGTACATATGTACTAGGGGTTGTCAATCATTTGGTTGGTATTGTTGTTTGAATTTGGTTGTTGTGCTCTTGATGTCAATGCGTTACACTACTGTATATATTTTGATATTATCCTCGGTTTTGATTTTCTTACATTTTAGACATGACTTTGTCATAATTATCAACTGGGGGTGCTTGCTGGTCTGATGCATGTTCCTCCAAGACAGTTTGCATTTGAATTTGATGTCTTGTTAAGTTCACTTGAGATTGCACTAGGTTTTATTATTTGATCAATGTACGGTCTATGACATTTTACTCCACTAGTGCATGTATTTGTACTCGTGATGAATTGCATTGGATTGGATTTGTGTCGATTGCTCCTTCGACTTACTGCAGCTTCCTTGTAGCTGTTAGGGCCATTTGAAGCAGTTGGTTATCACCATTGATCAGTTTCAATTTGTTAAACTATATGCTTTTTTTGCTGGACTTAATTGTACACTATGTACTTGTGTGTCCTTGTTATCCCAACTGCGGTGTACAGGTCGCATGAAAAAGTCAATTGTTGTCAACCTGTGGCCTTTGTGCCTTGATGCTACACGTTTATATGTTTGTTGTGCTTTTGTTTCTAAGTATAATTGCAACATGTTGTAGTTGAAGTTTGTATTTGCTGTGCCCTTGTATTCATGTGGTGGCTGTAGTTTTGTTGCAGTCTTGCCCTTGAACACTTGTGGTGGTTGTAGTTTCTATTGTTGTAGTGTGCCCTTGTATTCAAGAGGTGGCTGTAGTTTTTATTGCAGTCTCTGTTTTCTGTCAATTGATTCGAACTTGGGTCGAGGCTTGGGTTTTATGTCTTGACCATTTCATTTGAATTTATACTTGAGTTGAATCTAGTTTGTAGCACGGATTTGACCTTGTGCTCGTTCATGAGTGTTAACGATAAAAATAGCTTTAACGCTAACACCCGGTATATATCGTGATGAAGTGAAAGCACCACCCGTCTGCACGGGAAACAAAGTAAAAAGAAAACAGCAGAAAAGTAAAAGAGACAGATATTTTTGTAGTGGTTCGGTTTCTAACAAGCCGACATCCACTTTACATTCTCCATTATCCTCTTCGAGCACACTTTTACAAGATCACCACACTTTACAACACGATTTCAAGATTACAACACTTTACAACACGATTTACAACACGATCGAAGAAAGAGATTAGAACCTTAATGATGTATTTATTCTTGGATTCTCTTTGACAATGTAGATCTCTTGATGAAGATTCTTTGATGGTTGAAACGTTGGAAGAGTCGAGAAAACTGCAGAGTCTCGGCGTCTTTTCCTCCCAAAAGTCCCTTTGTTGTTGGAGTAGGTGGTGTATTTATAGGAGAGTTAGGAGTTAGGTCGGCTAGGTTTAGGTCGTGAGCGACCTAAGATAGGTCGTAGGTCGTGGGTTGATGAGTTACGACCTAAAGGGATGGGTTGGTAAGCGGCTTATCATGTTGAAGTACCAGGAGCGACTTACGAGTGACCTATGGGAGTAGGTAGGTCGTAAACGACCTAAGGAGGTATGGTGTGCGACCTAAAGGACTGATGATCTAAAGGAGTGAGCAAGCACTAGGTCGTTAGGTCGTTAGTTCGCTAGGTCGTAAGGCGTTAGGTCGCTGGAGTGTTAGGTCGGAAACTAGTTAGGTCGCTCTCGATGCTAGGTCGCTGAATGTTATAGGTCGCTTCCCTCCTAACCCGTTAGGTCGTTAGATGTTGTAGCAGCTGCATACTTGAGTCGTTGGGTCGCACCGGGTCTTGTACCATGTTAGGTCGCTGTAATGTAGGTCGCTTGACCTTTGTTCTGTTAACCCACTGGAGTTTTAAGGTCGCGGGGCTGACCTGTCAGGTCGAACACTGTAGCGGTGGCGTTGCCCCCGCACCCCCACCTAGGGGGGTTGGCACCCCCTGGACCCCCCCTCCGTAGGGGATCATAGAGGAAGAGTCATTCAACAGAACTTGTTTTGTTGAGATGATGAGTTGACCATTCTTCGAGACGAACTATCTTTGGCTTCTCGGTCGATTTTTTGATATCACGGCCTTGCTGAAAAAGTCGGGATAACAATGAGCTTTCATTGTGCATTCATGTGCACTTTGTTCATTTGATGGTTAATAGATGGATGCGGTGCTTGCTGTTGCAGTTCCATCTGATTCATTTTGATTTGAGTTGAGGTCATTTGTTTTTGATTCACTGCGCTTTTATGTGATTCATCACTGTAAGTGGCGAGGCAGTGCACGCAAGCATGTACTGCTGCCACACCGAATTGATTTTATTGGCATTTCTTTTGCTTTTGATGCGTTGATCTTTTGTTTATTTCATGCGGTAGTGGTGAGGCAGTACACGCGTGCGTGTGCTGCAGCCCTACCAGAATTGATGCTTTTAAGTGATGTTTCAATTACTTGAATTGTTTTGTCCAATTCAATATTTTGAAGTTGTATTATGATTTGGTTTGATAGATCGTTTTGTTGTTGTCTAATTATCTTTTTGATAATTAGATTATGAGTTTCTAATTATATATTTAATAATTAGATTTTTTGTTAATCGCCGTTTAGGCAATTCTATTGTTTGCTAAATTATCTTCACTGATAATTTTTTTAATTATCTTCGTTGATAATTTGGATTTGCTGATTTGCTGTTTAACATTGTTACGTGTTATATTTACCGTTATCTGATTTCTTCTTAAAGGATTGGATAGACGAGATTTATTGTGACTGTTGTCTAATTGTTGTTTAATTATTATTGCTTCTGTCGTTAATAATTGAGTTTGAATTAGACTGACCCTTGTATTATTTTCTTTTGAATTTAATACTCGAGTCAGACCGAGTTATTACAGGTCGTAGATATCTTGCTTTGGGTTGCTGCTTGGGCTATGAAGTCTTTTCATACCTTTTGGAGTAGTCATGTCATAGTATAGGAAGATATGTATTCATGTATATTATATACGATAATGTACTTGTATATGTAACTTCCAGAGTCGACAGATGTAGTTGTATCATATGTATTGTATCATATGTATTGTAACTGACTTCAGTTATACATATATATATATATATGTATATATATATGTATGTATATACATGATATTTTATATTAGCTGTGTTCCGCATTTAGACTATCTGTGTTAGTATTATATATATTCTCCTAAACAATTATGAACCATCATAGTTCGTTTTATACTGGAATTGGGTATGTCGATGGGAGAAAATAAATAAGAGATGAGAAACAAAAATATATACCACTCCTATCGAGATAGCCAATACTAGTGTAAGGCCTAACTGCGGATGGCCGCTCCTATCCAGCCTTCTTCGTAATAACAGACAGTATTTCTTTTAATACTCTTTGTTATTGTGAGCATAGAGGTAGGGCGTCACAGTTGGTACCAGAGCTTGGGGTTTATGGACATAATATAAAATATAACATAGATGGAACATGTGTTACAACTAATTGTAGATGTTTTTAATTGTGCTTTGAGTCAAAACTAAAGTTTTGAAATTATGATGAAATTTTTAAATATCTTTATTTAAAAAATAAAAGTGAAATTTGTGTTCTGTTTATCAGAGTGCACATCGAAAATAGTGAGGCTGTCTTCGCTGAGTACAGATGATAACCTTTTTAATTTAAAAATCAAAATATGAAATTGAAATAAATTTCAATTGTTGTCTACATAGCCGTGTTTAATTTGTTTTCTTTCAAAATTTTGAATCCAATTTGAGGATCCGAAGCAATTGCAGTTACGTGAATTTGTTGAGATTTTGTTGTGTTGAATTATCTTCATTGAAGATATATTTGAATGATTTCTTTGTTTATTTTGTAGTATACTTGCACATTTTAGTTGTACGTTACTGCATTAATTTTACGTTGAACCGATGTTTGGTTTTAAACGTATTTTGTTGTCGTTATTTTTATAACGGAATTTTTACATCGATGTTAAATTTTTGAAGCATGGTATTTTGTTGACATTTTAATGAATGAAAATTCACTGGTATTATATTTTGATGCGAATCATTTTGATGATATTTTGACGTATAAAAATTACTGAGAATCTGACTTCAGTAACCGTCAAATTTTAAAGTGGAATTTCAAGCGGTTATCCCGCAATGCTGATTTTGAGATCCGTTTTTACGGTGTTTTGAGAAGTGCAATTTCCTTATCGAATTTGCTACAGATGTTAGTATTTTGAGCACGTGTTTTCCAATCGTTTTAAAATAAAATTGTTTTCCAAAATTTACGCAGTTTGCGCTTTTAAAATAATGAGGAAGCGATTTAAACGATTCAGCAAAATTGAGGACTGTGAACCCTTACTTTTATTCATTCGCTTAATTCCGGACTTTCCCGTTTGAGAATGCAAATTATTACTTTTATAAAATAAATGAAATTGTTTTCAAAAGTTTTGCAGTTTGCGCATTCAAAAGAATGAGGAAGCGATTTAAACGTTTCAGGAAAATCGAGGACTATGTCCCCTTTCTTTTACTGATTCGCTTAATTCCGGACTTGTTCGTTTAAGAATGTGAAATGTTATTTTTGGAACACACAATTTTGCACTTTCAAGGAGACGATGAAAAGAATTAAACGATTTTGTAAAACTCGTGGTTATAGGACATGTGCGTTTGCTTTTTTGGTTAATTCCGGACTCGTTAATTGAAACATCTGCTGTTTGATGATTTTGATGATTTTGTGTGCTTTCGAGCCACTATGTTCGGCCTTCGGGTCACATGTTGGACCTTCGGGTCATATGATGGACCTTCGGGTCATTTGTTGGGCTTTTGGGCCACTCTGCTGGACCTTCGGGTCATTTGTTGGGCTTTCGGGCCAATCCGCGGACCTTCGGGTCAAATACCAGTACTAGACCTTCGGGTCACTCAACGGACCTTCGAGTCATCTGATGGGCGCCAAAATTTATAGTACGTGGTAGGCTTCGGCCATTTGTTGATGCACGTGCGGCGTAGCTAAAAACTCGCCATCTGATGGGATCAATCCAACCTTTTATGTTGATTTTCTAGTAATCTTAAGTGATTTCTAGATATATGTTGTTCCTATTATCTGCAGGTAATTGGATATTTATTGATACGAGTTCTGGTTATCGTTTTTGATAATTGGATATTTACTGATATGAGTTCTGATTATCATTTTTGATAATCGGATATTTGTTGATTTGAGACTTCCGAATATCGTTTGTGATAATTAGATATTTGTTGATTTGAGACTTCTGATTATCGTTTTGGATAATCAGATATTTGTTGATTCTGAGTATCATTTTTGATAATTAGATTATTGTTGATTCTGATTATCGTTTTTGATAATTAGATATTTGAGTTTTCTGATTATCTTTGATAATCAGATATTTGTTGCTTCTGATTATCGTTTTTGGATAATCAGATATTTGTTGATTCTGATTATAGTTTTTGATAATTAGATATTTTTTGATTCTGATTATCGTTTTTGATAATTTGATATTTGTTGATTCTGATTATTGCTTTTGATAATTATATATTTGAGTTTTCTGATTATTGTTTTTGATAATCGGATATTTGTTGCTTCTGATTATCGTTTTTGGATAATCAGATATTTGTTGGTTCTGATTATCGTTTTTGATAATTAGATATTTGTTGATTCTGATTATCATTTTTGATTATTAGATATTTGAGTTTTGTGATTATTGTTTTTGATAATCGGATATTTGTTGCTTCTGATTATCGTTTTTGGATAATTGGATATTTGTTGATTCTGATTATCGTTTTTGATAATTAGATATTTGTTGATTTGAGATTCTTATTATCGTTTGTGGTAATTAGATATTTGTTGATTTGAGATTTTTGATTATCGTTTGTGATAATTAGATATTTGTTGATTTGAGATTTCTGGTTGTCGTTTTTGATAATTAGATATTTGCTAACTTTTGCTGATTATGAAGTTTGTGTTTTCTAATTATCTAGCTGATAACTAGATGTATGCGGTTTTGCGATTTGTAATTTTGTGTTTCCTAATTATCTTTGTTCATAATTAAATTTTGCTGTTTTCTAATTATCATATCGATAATTAGATATTGCTGTTTTGTGATTTTGTATTCTAATTATCTAATTGATAATTGAATATTGCCGATAATTGCATTTATTCAGTTTTGTTGTTTTCTGATTATCTATTTGATAATTAGATTTTGTTGAGAATTTGTGAATTTCTTTTATGAAATTAAAAGATTTATTTGGAATTGTGTTCTTGACCTTTAATTTTCTAGCTTAACCAGTTTATATTAGAAAAATAATTGTTATAGACGACTTTAATTATGAAAATTGCGGGGATGCAATTTTTGTAAGGATGAGAGTCTGTAATAACCCGGGGTTTTGGCCCAATTTATAATCGTCATTAAACGACTAATGTGCTAGCAAATTGATATTTGAGTTTTTAAATCGAGTTGAGAATTCTTTAAATATTGGTCAAGCGGGTAGGCGGGCTTTAAAATTTATTGCAGCCCACGTTTCTTTGGTTGGTGTTGTAATATTTATCAAGGCTAATACCCGTCCCCTTTTACCTTTTCATTCGAAACCCTAAACCTAATCATACGAGAAAAAAAAACAATGGAGGCCTTCATTTCTCGTCCGTCCCTCCTCCTATCAATTTTTTTTTCATCGCAAGCCCCAAAACAAAAACGTGCGAAAGCGAAGTAATGGATGCTAGACTACAATCGACTTCGTGGCCGCCGCAGCTAGATTTGGTATGGCGATAATTTCTGTATACTACTTCTTCGATTGAGGCTGTCGATCTTTGGTTCGTGCTAAGGGAAACAAAGGTGAGTGATTTTTATTTCACTCACATCTAATTCAACTTTAGTGGTATGATTCGATAGATCGATTTTTGTGTTAATGTTGATTTTGAACTGTCGTTTTTCTTGGTAAATTCGTTCCAATGTTGCTGATTTCTTGTTTTCTTGTTATCACAACACTACTTTATCACGTGACCACCACAGATCGACTTCCATCTGACTTCGGTCACGTGGTTGTGTGAATGCGATTCCATGACTTTGTATTATCGTCAACCATCACCATTGCTTTGATATTGTTTCTGATCATTTCGATTGAACTTAATACTTCTGCTTATCAAAGGTGGTTTTTGATATTGAGCCTCTGTCTCGCTTGATTTGAAATTCTGGAGGCTCACTGTGGCATTTGAATTGGTCCGATATTGATTTCCTTACAGTTGTACATATGTACATGGGGTTGTCATTCATTTGGTTCGGTATTATTGTTTGAATTTGGTTGTTGTGCTCTTGATGTCAATGCCAAACACTGCCGCATATATTTTGATATTATCCCTAGCTTTGATTTTCTTACATTTTGAACATGACTTTTTCATAATTATCAACTAGGTGTGCTTGCTGGTCTAATGCTTGTTCCTCCAAGACAGTTTGCATTTGAATTTGATGTCTTGTTGAGTTCACTTGAGATTGCACTCGGATTTATTATTTGATCAATGTACGGTCCGTGACATTTTACTCCACTAGTGCATGTATTTGTACTCCTGATGCATAGCATTGGATTGGATTTGTGTCGATTGCTCCTTCGAGTTACTACTACTTCCTTCTAGCTATTAGGGCCATTTGAAGCAGTTGGTTATCACCCTTGATCAGTTGCACTTTGTCAAACTATGTGCTTGTTTTTGCTGGACTTAATTGTACATTATGTACTTGTGTGTCCTTGTTATCACAACTGCCGTGTACAGGTTGCATGAAAAAGTCAATTGTTGTCAACCTGTGGCCTTTGTGCCTTGTATTCATTTATATGTATGCTGTGCTTTTTTTAAGTATAATTGCAACATGTTGTAGTTGAAGTTTGTATTTGTCGTGCCCTTGTATTCATGTAGTGGCTGCAGTTTTTTTGCAGTCTTGCCCTTGAATAGTATTGGTAGTTGCAGTTTCTTTTGTTGTAGTGTGCCCTTGTATTCATGAGGTGGCTGTAGTTTTTATTGCAGTCTCTGTTTTCTATCGATTGATTTGAACTTGGATCGAGGCTTAGGTTTTTTGTCTTGACCATTTCATTTGAATTTATACTTGAGTTGAATCCAGTTTGTACCACAGATTTAACCCTGTGCTCGTTCATGAGCTTTCATTGTGCATTGACGTGCACTTTGTTCATTTGATGGTTAATAAATGGATGCGGTGCTTGCTGTTGCAGTTCCATCTGATTAAATTTGATTTGAGTTGAGGTCATTTGTTTTTGATTCACTGAGCTTTTATGTGGTTCATCACTGTAAGTGGCGAGGCAGTGCATGCGAACATGTATTGTAGCCACACCATATTGATTTTATTGGCATTTCTTTTGCTTTTGATGCGTTGATCTTTTGTGTATTTCATGCTGTAGTGGCGAGGCAGTACATGCGTGCGTGTGCTGCAGCCCTACCAGAATTGATGTCTTTAAGTGATGTTTCAATTACTTGAGTTGTTTTGTCCAATTCAATATTTTGAAGTTGTATTATGATTTGGTTTGATAGATCATTTTGTTGTCGTCTAATTGTCTTTTTGATAATTAGATTATGAGTTTCTAATTATTTATTTAATAATTAGATTTTGTTGTTAATTGCCATTTAGGCAATTCTATTGTTTGCTAAATATCTTCATTGATAATTTTTTTAATTATCTTCGTTGATAATTTGGATTTGCTGATTTTTTGTTTAACACTGCTACGTGTTATATTTACCGTTATCTGATTTCTTCTTAAAGGATTGGATAGATGAGATTTATTGTGACTGTCGTCTAATTGTTATTTAATTATTATTGCTTCTGTCATTAATAACTGAGTTTGAATTAGACTGACCCGTGTATTATTTTCTTTTGAATTTAATACTGGGTCAGACCGAGTTATTACAGGATGTAGATATCTTGCTTTGGGTTGCTGCTTGGGCTATGAAGTCTTTTCATACCTTTTGGAGTAGTCGTGTCATAGTATAGGAAGATATGTATTCATGTATATTATATATGACAATGTACTTGTATATGTAACTTCCAGAGTCGATAGATGTAGTTGTATCATATGTATTGTATCACATGTATTGTAACTGACTTCAGTTATATATATATATATATATATATATATATATATATATATATATATATATATGAGATTTTATATTAGCTGTGTTCCGCATTTAGATTATCTGTGTTAGTATTATATATATTGTCCTAAACTATTATGAACCATCGTAGTTCGTTATATACTGGAATTGGGTATGTCGATGGGAGTAAATAAATAAGATATGAGAAATGAAAATTTATACCACTCCTATCGAGATAGCCAATACTACTGTATTAAAAAAGTATTAAAAGGAATACTGTCTGTTATTACAAAGATAAGGCTGGATAGGAGCGGCCATCCGTAGTTAGGCCTTACACTAGTATAGGTGATCTCGATAGGAGTGGTATATATTCTTTTCTTTTACTTTGTTTATTTACTCCAATCGACATATCCAATTCCAATATAAAATGAACTACGATGGTTCATAATAGTTCAGGACACATATATAATAATAAAACAGATAAATTAAACGCGGAACACGGATAATATAAAATCTCATATATATATATATATATATATATATATATATATATATATATATATATATATATATATATATATAACTGAAGCTAGTTACAATACAGGCGATACAATACATGTGATACAACTACAACTGTCGACACTAGAAGTTACATATACAAGTACATTATTGTAAATAATATACATGAATACATATCATCCTATAAAGCAACACTGACTGCTCCAAAAGGCATGAAGAAACTTCATAGCTCAAGCAGCAACCCAAAGCAAGATATCAACAGCCTGTAATAACTCGGTCTGACCAAAGTATTAATTCAAAAGATTACATGGGTAAGTCTAATTCAAACTAAGTTACTAATGAACGGAAGCAATAATAATTAAATAATCAAATAGACGACAGTCACAACAAATCTCACATATCCAATCCTTTAATAAGAGAATCAAATAACGGTAGATATAACACGTAACAACAATAAACAGCGAATCAGCAAAGCTAAATCATCAACAAAGATAAATAAAAGGATTATCAATGAAGATAACTTAGAAAACAATAGAATTGCCTAAACAGCAATTAACAGCAAGTGGCCAAAGCAAAACCCAAGCGGGTGAAACAGCATAAACAACAAAATCTAATTATCGATATGATAATTAGAAAACACATAGTCTAATTATCTACTAGATAATTAGATATCAACAAAATGATCAAATTAAACCAAATCAAAAATACAATTTTAAAATATTGAATTGGACACATGAAACAATTCAAACAATTGAAATATCATTTAAAATGTCAATACCATTTTGGCTGCAGTACACACTCACATGCACTGCCTCGCCACTATAGTGATGAAATACGCAAAAGATCAATGAATCAAAAGCAACTGGCACCAACTCGAGATCAATTCGAGGTGAACCAGAATGAAAGGAGTATTACTGCAACATGCACTAGTGATACATGTTAACAACAACTATAGAATGACAGCAACCAAAACTGTTGCAACATGGCAATCCAAAATGCAAGCTGTCTTACATATACTCAAGCAAACTCAAGTACACAAAGTAGTTCAGGCTTGAAGCTATCAAGTGAACAAAGTAAAAACTCAAATGAGTGAGTGCACCAGAGATATGGAAACACAGCAACAAAGGCCAGGCAGTAAGCATTCATGAAACGAATGTGCTAACTGACTCAAATATCACAAAACACAACAACAAAGATCAAGGCACCATACACACACAGGTTTTAAATATATGAAGAGTGCATAGTCAAGGCAACAAGAAGTGAAACCAGACCACAAAATCAAGCAACATATGTGGAACATTAAATCGACTCAACAACATCAAAATGCACAAGCAAGGCTTGGGCAAAGTGCAACATCTATATCCATGTAACAGTGATAACAAAGACAAATATATCAAGCTAATGATACATGAACAAGACTTAAGGGTAATGCACATATCAAACGAGGTGTTCGATGCAACATGGAGCAACAGAACAACAATGGCACTCCACAGCAACTTGCAGCCGCAATTAATCAAGCACAATTAAATGAAATCTCAAGCCAAGGCCGAAGCCATCAGAAACTCATGAAATCAGAGAGTGAAGTCAAAAATCATCAAATGCAAAGTCAAATTGAATTCTCATAAAAAATATATTTTCCCAAAATCATGCTTGCAGATTTCAAACAAAAATCAGTGTCATGGTATATAGAAATCGAACCAAGACAGATAAAAAATCATCAACATCGAAACAAAATCGAATGACCTAAGCACAGTATTAAGAATGAATTAGGATGTGAGTGAAAATCACTCACCTATCTTGGAGAGCACGAATCCACTCGGCCAAAGACAGCAAGAACGAGAACGAACAAAATCAAGGAATCGAACCGTTTAGAATCGAAGTAGAGATGAACTCAATCAAGCGGCAGAAGTATCTCAAGAGACAATCAACTAACAAAGCAAGGAAATCAAGTTGAATCAAGCATTTGTAGTCGGCATCAACGAATTACTGAAAACCCTAATTTCTGAAGAAAGAACGAGCGCAGCCATTTTTTTCGCTTGTTTTTTTCTAATGGGCTACGATGGAAAATGAATGGAGGAACCGGTATCTACCCTTGATAATTATCACAGCCCCAAGAAAAAGAAACGTGGGCCAATATTAAATTTTAAAGCCCGCATAATCTTAATGAATTTTTAAAAGAATTTCAACCCGATTAAAAATTCCAAATAGCAATTAACCAGCAGATTTAATCTTCTAATGACGATAATTAACCGGTGCAAAACTTCGGGTTGTTAAAGACTCCCCTCCTTACAAAAATTACATCCCCGCAATTTTCATAATTAAAGTCGTCAATAACAATTATTTTTCTAACATAAACTAGTTAAGCTAGAAAAAAATGGTCAAGAATACAAACACCCAAGAAATATTTTAATTTCATAAAAGAAATTCACAAATTGTCAACAAAATCTAATTATCAAATAGATAATCACACATCAACAAATATCTAATTATCAAAAACGATAATCAGAAATCACAAATATCTAATTATCAAAAACGATAATCAGAAATCTCAAATCAACAAAAATCTAATTACCAAAAACGATAATCAGAAATCTCAAATATCTAATTATCAAAAACGATAATCAGAAAACAACAAATATCTAATTATCAAAAACGATAATCAGAAAACTCAAATATCTAATTATCAAAAATGGTAAGCAGAAATCTCAAATCAACAAATATCTTATTATCAACAACGATAATCAGAAATCTCAAATATCTAATTATCAAAAACGATAATCGGAAATCTCAAATATCTAATTATCAATAACGATAATCAGAAATCTCAAATCAACAAATATCTACTTATCAAAAAAGATAATCAGAAATCTCAAATCAACAAATATTTAATTATCAAAAACGATAATCTAAAATCTCAAAATATCTAATTATCAAAAATGATAATAAAAAAACTCAAATATCTAATTATCAAAAACAATAATAAAAAAACAACAAATATCTAATTATCAAAAATGATAATAAGAAAACTCAAATATCTAATTATCAAGAACGATAATCTGAAATCTCAAATCAACAAATATCTAATTATCAAAAACGATAATCAGAAAACAACAAATATCTAATTATCAAAAACGATAATTAGAAAACTCAAATATCTAATTATCAAAAATGATAATCAGAAATCTCAAATCAACAAATATCTAATTATCAAAAATAATAATCAGAAACCTCAAATGTCTAATTAAAATAAACAATTATCAGAAATCTCAAATCAACAAATATCTAATTATCAAAAACGATAATGAGAAATCTCAAATCAACAAATATCTAATTATAAAAAACGATAATCAAAAATCTCAAATATCTAATTATCAAAAACGATAATCAAAAATCTCAAATCGAAAAATTTTATCAAAAACGATAATCAGAAATCTCAAATCAACAAATATCTAATTACCTGCAGATAATTAGAAACAACAAATATCTAGAAATCAATTAAGATAATCTAGAATCAACATAAAAGATGGATCGATCCCAGCAGGTGGCAAGTTTTAGCTACGCTGCACGTGCAACTCAGATGGCCGAAGCCTATCAAGTACTATAAATTTTGGCGCCCATCAGATGATCAGAAGGTCTACAGAGTGACCCGAAGGTCTAGTACTGGTATTTGACCCGAAGGTCCATCAGATGACCAAAAGGTCCGCAGAGTGGCCCAAAAGCCAACAAATGACCCGAAGGTCCAGTAGAGTGGCCCGAAAGCCCAACAAAATCATCAGAATCATCAAACAGCAGATGTTTCAATTAACGAGTCCGAAATTAACAGAAATAGTAAAAGTGTGGTTCCATACTCCGCACTTTTGCTAAATCGTTTAAATCACTTCATCGCTTCCTTGAAAGTGCAAAATTTTTTATTTTAAATAAATAACATTGTTAACTCCTCCTCGTTAGCGACCTAAAACCGAAAGATATGGAGCGACCTAACTACAGGAATGGCCTAGCGACCTATAGAAATTCGCAACCTAACGGCTCAATTGGTTGGCGACCTATCAAACTCAATGGTCTAGTTCACGACCTAACCAGATGAGCAAGCAAGCGACCTAACGAGACAAAGGATTTAACGACCTAAAGTCTTTATGCGACCTAGTACCTTCAGTCCTTAGCGACCTAAGAGATGGAGCGGCCTAGCGACTTAACTGATCAAGTGACCTAAAAGGAGCTGCGACCTAAGGGAAGCTGCGACCTACAGAACTCTGCGACCTAAGGGAAGCTGCGACCTATGGAATTCTGCGACCTATAGAACTCACACGACCTAACAGAGTGCTTCGACCTAAGGAAGGCCGCGACCTAAGGGATTCAGCGACCTAAGATCTCGAGCTATGATAACAGGAAGATACTCACGACCTAAGATAGGTCGCTCACGACCTAAGGACATTGCATTAGAAGGCCGCCTTTTCTATGCCGCTACTGGTAAGGTCGCTTACGACCTAGAACTTGTTGAAACAAGCTTGCGTGTTCTTATAGAAGGGGGGCCAGTGCTTCTTAGGTCGGCTACGACCTACGACCTTACTTAGGTCGGTCACGACCTACGACCTTACTCCGAAAAAGCCTATAAATACACCCCGAGTTCCAACTAGAAAGGGACTTTTTTCTGGCTCATTCATTTCAAGCGTCGTTACTCTGCTACATTCCGAACTACTTCAACACTTAAAGCTTTTGAGATACAAAGAACGCTTCAAGGAACTTCACGAAGAAATCATACATGTTCAACATGAATCCAAAGATTTTGATCGACGTTGAAGTTGAGGCTACTTGTTCTAAATGACTTCAAACTCGAAGTGTGTTGTAATCGATGAATCTTGTAAAGGGTTGTAATAATATCAGCAATAAAGGAGTTTAAAGTGGACGTAGTCTCTCTCTTAAGCCGAACCACTATAAATATCGTGTCTTTTAATACTTTTCTGCGATTCTTACTTTTTTTTCTGGTTCTCGTACCAACGGGTGGTGCTTTCACAACTACACTCTACACACCGGGGTGTTAGCGTTCAATTTTTAGCGTTAACATTTTTGGTGCTTTCACTGAGAATTGAACTCAGGCAAATCGTCATCATTGCTTCACGAAAGTTTGTTGAAGTAACCTCTTTGAAGACTAGAAGTTTATCCGAAATCATGGCTCCGGGTAGAAAGAGTAGATATGTAAGATCTGGAAATGCTCAATAGGGAACCTCCGCTTCCCCTGTATCGAATCAAGCAACTCCAGCTGTCGGAGTTACAAAGGCAGAGCTGGATGCTGCAATCTTAGGGCTGAACCAGCAGATAAATGCCCAAAATGCACAATTCGAGGCTCAGAATGCCCAAAATGCCCTAATTCTGAATAGGTTGAATGATTTGCTTGGGGCAAACCGTCAACCGGCAGGTAATGAAAGGAACTTTGCTGGCAACATTCATGATGCTGAAGAAAGGAATGCTCCTGAAAGGGATGCTAGCCCCTTTGAACAAACACTTCCTGAGGTTGGTGGATCTAGAACTCGACATGATGAGGAGTATCTTTCTGGGATGGTCCGACAAATCATGAAAGAGAGTATGCAGAGGGTTGAAGACGAGAAAGAATGGGGTTTTGCCCCAAGTAAAACTCCATTTACTGAGAAAATCTTAAAGGCTGAATTCCCAAGGAAGTTTGTCCCTCCAACTATTCCAGCTTACAAAGGAACAAGTGATCCGAACGAATTCTTGTATAAGTATGATTGGCACATGACAGGTGCCAGGGCTTCTGATGAAATAAAGTGCCGATATTTTCCTGTATACCTGGAAGGTGTAGCTCTGCTTTGGTTCACCAAGCTGCCAGTCCGATCTATCGATCAGTTTTCTGACTTAACCCGGAAGTTCAAGGAGCAGTTCAGACTATACGCTTCAAAAGCCAAGGATATTATGTCATTGTCAAGTTTAGAACAGAATCCGGGTGAAACTATCAGATCTTTCTTGAATCGCTTTAATATAGCGCTGGCCTAGGTAGACAATGCAGAACCACGGATGATCTTGACCTATCTGATGAGGGCCATCGACAAGTCGAGCGAATTTGGAAAATGGCTTAACATGAAGGAACCAAATTCCCTTGAAAAATTCTACAAGAAAGCAGATGAGTTCATACGCCTGGAAAGCCGTCCTGTACCGGTAAAGGCAGTGTTAGAAAAAGCTGAAGATAACATTGCTGCTCCACGCAAGAGTGAATCTGCTGGACTGAAAAGGGAAAATAACGATGGAAAGAAACAAAAAAATCTGAAGAGGCCTCGTTCCTTCAAACTATCGGAATATACTCCTTTATCAGATACACCAGAGCATATATACCTTGCCACTAAAGATTCTGTTGAATATCCTAAACCTCCTGTTCTGAGAACCGGGAGGAAAGCTGTGCAAAGTGGGAAATTCTGTCGCTTTCATAATCAACCTGGTCATGATACCGACGAATGCCGCCAATTGAAAAATCTGATTGAGGATTTGCTAAGGGAAAACAAGCTGCAGCAATTTGTGAAAAAGAATAGCAACAATCCCGCTTCGTCTAGTCAGGGACAGCAAGCTCCTGCTCATCAGCCTAGGATAGGTGAGAAGGCAGCAGGGCATGAATCTGGAAGGCCCATTATCAATGTCATTACAGGAGGACCTCACCCAGCAGGCAGAAGCTGGAGTGAGATGGAAAGGTATACCCGAGCTTTGAAATACGTACCGACCGAAGAAGATGTATTCGATTTGGAAGGTGCTATGCCCCTGAAGCAGCAAAGAACCTTCAATGATGATATTGTGTTCAGAGCCAGGGATTCCGCAGGTATTGAAGCTCCTACCTTGGATCCTTTAGTCATCTCGGCTGGTATCGGGCCAGCTATTGTCAGAAGAGTTCTCATTGATTGTGGCGCATCCTGCAATATCCTCTTCAAGAAAACATTCGACCAGATGAGGATCCCTATGGCTGATGTGCAAGCCTCATCGCAGAAAATCGCTGGCTTCACTGGGGAGCCAAAACAGCCGATAGGAACCGTTGATTTGTTTGTGGAACTTGGAGAAGGAGAGAGAAAAGTTATCCGCAAGCAAACTTTTGTGATTGTCGACGAATTTTCTGCTTACAATGCTTTCCTTGGCCGTCCAACTCTCGCAGCATTCAAAGTTGTTCTGGCCCCATGGAGCCTCACCATTAAATTTCCCACAGATAATGGAGTGGGAGTTATAAAAGGGGATCAAAATGCGGGGCGGGAATTTTATCTAACAGAGCTACGAGAAACCAGAAAAAGAGAAATGGGAAAGGATGCGGCAGCCCCAGTCCGCATCAAAGAACCAGCCTTGTAGCAATTACAGGGGCGGACCCTGCACTGGCGAGCACAGCGGAGCAAGGAAAGAAATGGATCCTAGAAAAGTCAGTGCAGGGGAGAATAGAGTGGTACCAGTGGAAACGACAATACCAGTACCTGTTGACCCAAAGGACTCAAACAAGGTGTTGAATGTGGGTTCACAACTTAATGTGTCGATTCAGAATATCTTAATATCTTTTTAAAGGCAAATTTGGATGTTTTTGCTTGGATTCATTCCGATATGTGCGGAATATCCCCAGAAGTTGCAGTACACGCTCTAAATATTGATCCAAAATTCACACCTGTGAAGCAGAAAAGGAGAACTCAAGGTCCAGAAAGGTCAGCAGCATTAAAAGAAGAAGTTGATCGGCTCATGGAGAATAATTTTATTAAAGAATCTACCTATCCGAATTGGGTTTCGAATCCAGTGCTGGTTAAGAAAGCCAACGGAAAATGGAGAGTATGCACCGATTTTTCAGATCTAAACAAGGCCTGCCCCAAAGACTGCTTCCCATTACCCAGAATCGATCAACTGGTAGACGGAACAGCGGGACACGAATTGTTATCTTTCATGGATGCTTACTCCGGATACAACCAGATCATGATGCATGAGCCAGATCAGGAGGACACAAGCTTTATCACTGACATTGGTCTTTACTGCTACAGAGTTATGCCCTTCGGGTTGAAGAATGCAGGGGCAACATACCAAAGACTTGTTAATGCTATGTTCAAACCGCAATTAGGCAAGACTATGGAAGTCTACGTCGATGACATGTTAGTAAAGTCTAAGAAAGCAGTGGATCACATAGAACACTTAGCGGACATGTTCGCAGTCCTCCGAAAATACAGAATGAAGCTCAATCCTTTGAAATGTTCATTTGGAGTGGAATCCGGCAAGTTTTTAGGTTTCATCGTGAGCGCAAGGGGCATCGAGGCTAGTCCAGCTCAAATTACCGCCTTAAAGGAAATCAAAGCTCCTAGAACAAAGAAGGAATTGCAAAGTCTCAATGGAAAAGTCGCCGCCTTGAGTCGGTTCATTTCCAAAGCCACAAATAAATGCATCCCATTCTTTGACGCCCTAAAGAAAGGAAAGAAAAACTTCGATTGGACTCCCGAATGCCAAAAAGCCTTTGATGAATTGATTCGCCATATGGAAACGCCTCCAATACTTTCTAGGCCTGGCGATGGCGAGGATCTTCTTATATACTTAGCAGTATCATCTCATGCTTTAAGTGTAGCGCTGATACGGGAAGACAAGAGGATTCAACATCCAGTTTACTATATCAGCAAAAGACTCACTAGGGCAGAGATGAATTACTCTAAGTTGGAAAAACTCGCCTATTGCCTACTAATTGCATCTAGAAAGTTGAGGCAATATTTCCAAGCTCATCCTATCAGAGTCCTCACTGATCAACCTTTAAAGCAAGTCCTGTTTCGCCCTGAGGCTTCGGGTCGTCTTCTAAAGTGGAATATTGAACTCAGTCAATATGACATCACTTATCATCCCCGAAAAGCAATCAATGGACAAGCTTTAGCGGATTTCATCGCAGAATTCACAGATAAGGGTAACAGTGAGGAGGAAGCAATCGACGATTCCCCGATCCAATGGAAGTTATATGTCGATGGCGCGAGAAACGACTACTGTTCTGGAGCCGGAGTTGTACTCGAGACCCCTGAAGGTCGATCATTATGCTATGCACTAAGATTGGAATTTCCTTCAACAAACAATGAAGCAGAATACGAAGCCCTTATCGCTGGCCTAAGGATTGCTAAAGAACTAAACATCCAAGCATTACAGATCTTCAGTGATTCTCAACTTATTGTATGCCAAGTCAAGAAGGAATTCCAAGCGAAAGGAGGAAATCTGCCCTCCTACTTGTCAAAGGCTTGGGAACTTCTGTGTGACTTCGATCACCACACGATAAACCATATTCCTCGGGAACAAAACACTAAAGCAGATTCTCTCGCAAAGTACTCTAGCACCGGCGAAGCTCAATTTCTGGGGTTAGTCCCAGTAGAAGTTCTGTCGGCACCGAGCATTAATGAGATGGACATTGATTGGATCATGAGTATGTCTCAAGAGCAAGAATCATGGATGACTCCAATAACAGAATATCTGCTCAATGGCTCTCTACCAGGGAACTCAAAAGAACGACAAAAGCTACTGAGAAAAGCCTCTCGATATATAATCCAGGATGGCCGGTTATACAGACGGGGATTCTCAATGCTGTTACTTCGATGTGTATCCAGGGAAGAGTCCAAAACAATCCTAGCGGAGGTACATGGAGGAGAATGTGGTGATCATTCAGGTGGCCAAACATTAGCAAAGAAAATTCTCCGATACGGATATTTTTGGCCGGAAATTAATCGAGATGCTGCAAGCTATTCCCGAAAGTGTGACAGATGCCAAAGATTTGCTAAAATTCCTAGAGCACCTTCTACTGAACTCACACAGATGGTCAGTCCATGGCCATTTGCAATTTGGGGAATGGATCTCATTGGGCCGCTACCAATTGCCAAATCTGGAATCAAATATGCCATTGTTGCTGTAGATTATTTCACTAAATGGGCTGAAGCTGAACCATTGGCTACTATCACCTCTAAAAAGATGATAAGCTTCGTGACTAAAAATATCATTTGCAGATATGGTGTGCCTCAAAAAATAATTACAGATAATGGTACTCAATTTGAAAGTGAAGAATTCCAAGATTTTTGCAAGCGGTTCAAAATCCGGAAAAGCTTCTCAGCAGTGGCTCATCCGCAGGCAAACGGGCAAGTGGAAGCCGTGAACAAAATTATTAAGTCAACCATCAAGAAGCAACTTGAAAGAGCAAAAGGTGGTTGGGTCAATAAGCTACCACTGGCACTATGGGCATACAGAACCACTCACAAAACTACGACTTGGCACACCCAGTTTTCATTGGCATACGGGTCAGAGGCAATGATTCCGGTAGAAATAGAGGTCCCTTCACATAGAAGAATCCATTTCAATCAAGCAGAAAACGAAAAGGTACAGCTTGAAGCGCTAGATCTCCTTGATGAAAAAAGAGATGAGGCTAATCTCAGAATTGCAGCTCATCAGCAAAGGATAGCCAGACATTTCAATTCCAAAGTTCGCCAACGCAGCTTTGAGATTGGAGATCTAGTCCTGAAGAGAATTATGACAGCGACAGGTGTGTTTGGGCCAAATTGGGAAGGACCATATGTCATAGGTCAGAAGCTTCTTGACGGCACATTCAAACTCACTACTGTTGAAGGAGATCAAATTCCAAGGGCATGGAACAGCAATCACTTGCATCCATACTTTACTTGAAAATTCTATTGAAATATTGTAAAAAGAGTTATGAATGTATGATTCTTGTAATTAAAGGCAATTGTAAAACTGATGCAAGTAAATAATGAAAGAATATAAAGTGGATGTAGGCCCAATTTCCTGGCCGAACCACTATAAATCTTGTGTTCCTTATTATTATTACATGTTTGCTTTATTTTCGATATAAAAGGTACATAGAATGTATTGCTGAAATGTCGATTTAAATTTTTGCAGACCATGGAGGTGAAACTTACACATAATAAGACCAAGTGATTCTCACCAAATTTCGAGTCACAAAAGCCCCGAATTCAAATCCTAGATAGGAAGTACTTCAATTGAACGGCCTATGATTTCGACAGAAACGGGCCTTTGCTAATAAATTGAGATCGTTTGAACAAACAAACATCCAATTAAGAAGCTAATGCCCGTTCTCATGAACTTGCCTGACAATGAAGTACACTTCCTTGGATTAAACAAAGGGAATGAAAGCTTAAAAAAAAAAACAGAGGATCGCTGAAAAGGCATAAGCAAGTGGACAAGGGAACAACCAAAGCCATCATCGGCAGCACAAGTCCTCTTCGGAGGCACAACTCTTCGGAGGATAAAGACCTCTAATGGGTCATACGCACAAAAAAGAAAGTTCTCTACTCAACAAAAAAGATTGGAGGAGTCATGACCCTCCAACCATGAGAGAGTAACTTCCAGGCGATGAAAACCCTCACTAAGGCACATTTCACCAGGAGTTGAAGTGTAACAACCGCTCTTCGGGATTTCACTTCACCAGAGTTGAAATGTAAAACAAAATAAAAGCCCTCTTCGGAGGCCCATTTCACCAGGAGTTGAAGTGTTACGACCGCTCTTCAGAATTTCACTTCACCAGAGTTGAAATGCAAACAAAATAAAGACCTCTTCGGAGGCACATTTCACCAGGAGTTGAAGTGTAACAGCCGCTCTTCGAAATTTCACTTCACCAAAGTTGAAATGCAGAACAAAATAAAGACCTTTCTGGAAGTCCACGTTTCACCGAGATTGAAATAAAACTTCCAAGTGTTGAAACGTGAAAAGGCTTTCTTCAAAGGCACAACTCTTTGGAGGTACACGTTTCACCAAGATTGAAATAAAACTTCCAAGTGTTGAAACGTGAAAATCCCTCCTCAGAGGTACAAATTTCTATTTAAAAAAAAAAAATCCTCATCAAGAGCATACTTTAACTTTCAAAGGAAGAGTGATTTACCTATTCTAGAAAATAACCTTCCTCAAAAAAAAAAGGAAGAAAGTTAAAGTACCCTTCAGAGGCCCGCTTTACCACATAGAAGAATTCACTTGGCAAAATGCGTACATAAGCAAAAGAAAAAAGTGATTTCTTCGAAGGACAAAGTGTAAAAACTTATATGAAGGGAGTTGTACTCTACGAAAAATTTCTTCAAGAATGAAGTAATTATTCTTCAGAAAATAAGAGTGCAAGTCCCCTCAAAGTATAAAATATTGCAGCAAGCTTATGGTATGGGGGCAACATGGTATAGTTACATACAAAATGGTATAGCTACATCGGTAAAGTACGCTCAAACAACATACCACAAGCTCACCGCAATATCATATAAATAAACTTGTGCAAAAATGAATAATAAATGCATTCTCAAATTCAAACAAGAGTCTGTACAAATAAAGGATCATTTTATTCAATTGTATTGCAGATACAGGTTTCAAAATAAAAAAGCAGGGGCCGGTGCCTGCACAACATCCGACCATTACACAAAAAAGGAATCAAAAAGCCCGAAGCCCGACTCTTCACTTCTTCTTACCACCTTTGGACCCTTTGCTCGGCCGAATGATTAGCTTTTCAGGTCTATCTATAGGCATAAGGGAAGAAGGAGAGGGAGGTGCAACCGGTGCAACTTCCGGTTCCTCTTCAGTAGCAATGATTTTCTTCCCCCTCCTCTTCGACGTTCCGCGCTTCTTTCTCCTCTTCAAAGAAGACTCACTCCCTGGAGTAGCAAGAGCAGACAAAATTATGTCATCAGAAGGAGTCCGCTCCGGAGATATCTCACCTCCCTCAAGTCCCTCGTCTTTCTGCTCTTGCGAAGCGATAGGGTCATCTAAGCCATGAAGAGCCTCTATTTGCTCCTCTTGTGACCCGGGCTGTGAAGCAGAAGGAGGAGTCACCTGAAGAGATGGAAGAGGGATCATCGGAGAAGGCGAAGACTGAACGATGCTCGATGCTTTCTCTACAGAAGAAAAGAGGTTAAAGTCAGTAAAAAGTGGAGATAAAGGCTCATTAAGATTCAGGAGATAGTCAAAAAATTCATCAAGGTCGTGGGAAGTGAAGAAGCAATCAGTTTGAACTGGTCCAGCAATAAAGTTACCTGCGGCGGTTGTCTTTATTATTTCAATCTCATAATCCTGGGCTTCGGTGCTCTCCTGAGGCTTCTCTACAACATGGGGAGTTGTAACTCCGAGATCAGTTTTATCTTGAGGAATAGAAGATGAGCTAGGGCCAGTTATATCAACATCAGCTAAAACCGAAGGAGGAACAGGGGCATTTACAAGCGCTTCCTTCTCTGAGCACCCCTCCCCTGTCGTTTCAGCTCGAAATTTAGCAAGCTGCTCTTTTCCCCTAGCTAGTGCTTCCCGAGTTGCCTCGTCAAAATAATATTCTTGAAGATGGTCTTCGGAGTAACCAGCGCCTCCAAGCATATCTACGGCAGCCTCCCATACTTCAGCCAATGTAATCTCATATTTGGGACCCAGAAATGAAAGGCTGCCGCGCCCCAAGATACATTGAAGATAAAAATCAAATAATGTGGAGCCAATGTCAGCTTTGGTTGCTTGATGGGCCACTTCGGCCGCGAGTTTACCAGCAACAGCCTCGTCACGCTCCTTTTCGGCCATAGCAAGTCGAGTTTTTAACAACTCTATCTCCAAGCTTTGAGAGCCGGTCTGTTCTCGCAGCTGTAAAGTTTCAGCGCGATATTCTTCTATGACCGTCTCTTTGTGTGTAAGCTTATCTTCGACTGCCCTTTGAATGGCATGCGCATCTCGTACTTGTTGCTGAAGCATGCTCTCCTTTTGAGAATAGGAAGTAGATGAAGTAGCTAATTCTTCCTTAAGCTTTTCTACTTCCGCTTCCAGCTTTTCATTATAGGAAGCAATACTTCTCATTTCGGCGTCATGCTGCTCGAGAGTCTTCTGCCACTCAGCCTTATCGTTCTCCATTGTGAGCATGGCCTCGAGATTGGCTCGGTTAACCCTCTGAAGCTCGTCAACAAGTTTTTGCCAGTTCGACATTCTTTCAATATCGGTCCCGACAGTATCAAGATTTCGCAGCATAGCCGATTTGTCGAGAGGAACCAAGTCGAGATCAAATCAAACCCCTCTCAGGCACCACTGAGGGAATCGACTTTGAAGAGTGGGAGGACCTTGCCCAACTTGGTATGCGGGCCGGTTGATGATTGTTTGAATGTCGGAACGAACGGGGGCAGGAGATTGAGCAGGAACATTTTCAGAAACTGTCAGCATTGTTTCTTCAGTAAGTTTAGCTCGCTTGCTAGAAGAATCGTCCATGTGACCTTTACCTCTCTCATCGTGAGTCTTTCTTTTTTGGATATCATCATCTCTGTGAGGAGGGTCATGTCTTTCTTGTTCTCTTCGGTGACGTTCTTCATATGCTCGTCTCTCGTCTTTTTTTCTGATGGCCCTCTCTTTATCGGTTTCTCTTCGAGGGGGGAGATGATGTCTATAGTCGAATCTAGTTGCGTCTCCCGTATTGTTTAAAGTCGTCATAATAAGAGCCGCTCCGCCCCATTGGAGAACCTGAAATTAAAGAAAAAACAAGGTTTGAGAATCTACCAGGTATAAGAAAGTCAAGTGCATCCTAAGTGCGTGTGACGTGTAAAACTACTCGCTACAAACTAGACTACAAACCAGTCATCGACTGAGGGGTAGTGGTAGTTATTGTGGAAAATTGCACTTCCGGGGCTGTGGAAGTGTGCTTGAGAGTAGAAGTTGCTTCAATCGATGGAGATGTGACTTTGGCAATGGCAGGATCATCCCTAAAAAGTTCTTGAGAAGTGACTATTATGTCACTTAAACTCCCAAAAATATCAACTCCAAGATCAACGTTCTTATCAGTATGAGGAAGGGGCTCCTCTTCTTCAGTTATGGGGGCAAGTGCAGGCTTTTCGGACGGCTCCGCATCATCTCTTGGAGTGGAACATTTTACTAGTGAAGTTTCTATAGAGGTTCCTCCCTGCATGTGCTCTTTAATAGAGACCGAGGCATTAGGAGTTTTCATCGGAGAATCGGGAACTTCAGTTGGAACTTCATGAGGTTGAGTAGAACGAGAAGAATGTAAAAGCTCAAACCGATGAAGAAGTTCATCTGTCAATAGAAATTTTGCGCTCCTCTCTTCAGCAGCCACAATGCTTAGCCTTTCAAAGACTGGCTTATGACTAGAATCTCTAGAAGGAGGAGGTAGTGCTGTAAAAATAAGGAATGGAATCAGCATCTAGCAATACGAACCATGAAAAACTTAGAATAAAATTGAAGAAAGAAGGGAAAGAAGATCTCACTTCCTATTCTCCAGTCTGCGTAAAATCCTGCCGGGCAACGAATATAGAAGAATTGATTCAAAAAACCATGTGCACTCTCCAGCAAATCCAAAATTAGTTTACGGTTCCTCGCACCTCTTACAAGTACAATTGAAGGGTGGTCCTTGTTCTTCGCAAAAGTGCACAAGTAACAGATTTCCTCAAAACTCGGAAGACGGTCAAGAGTTCTCCTGAACAGAACGCATAATCCCATCAAAATGGCATAGCCATTGGGATGCAGTTGGAAAGGAGAGATCGTTAGTCGAAGAAGGATTTGTTGAAGAAATTCATTAAAGGGAGGAATTACTCCACTTAAGCACATTTGGCGATTAATGGCAACAAAACCGGAAGGTGGTCTATCAGCAAAATCATTTGGTCCAGGGAATAAAACTTCTGCCTCGGCAATGCCAAATTGAACGCATAATTGATTAAGCACCCGCTGTTTCAGAAGGGTAGGAGTTCTTTCCGGAGTGTTCTCTAGTGGAATAGCAATCGGGAAAGCCCCTTCGACGTGTTCTATCATCTCTTCTTGTTGAGACGTCATTCTACATGAGTAACTGGATGTTCAGATGTGAAGGTGCACGTCTCCTAAAAGTGTGAAGTGTTGTGCAAAACTAATAAAAATAACAAGCAAAATAACTGGAATTAAACTAGTTAGCAACTGATCGATTGTCAGATTTCAGGACTTGTTAATTTAAAACTCAAGTGCAGTGTTAATTCAAACAAAATTCTAGCTTTGCTTTAACACTTCATTTGGGTCGGTTGAGTTATAGCATTTCACTCACACAATTCATTTAAGTTGATTATTCTTTATCGACTAATCTGTCATTCGATGTGGGCGGTCGGTGATAGTATATTCGCCCCATTTTTCTACAAATGTCATATTTAGCAGGTTGACAACTTTAAAGGGATCTACAAAGAAGTGCAACAAAATTCAAGTCCAAACAACTCAATCGAATTTTTTCAGAAAAAATTTCACAAGTCCTAGGTCGTCCAACGACCTAGTATAGGTCAGAGCTCCTTTAGGTCGCACTGTGCAAATTAAAGAGGTCCAAAGCAATGCAAATTTATTCAAGTTCTAACTCGGCCGCGACCTAAAAACCTATGCTGCAGAAATTAGGTCGTGCAAGTTTTAAGCCGTTCAGCTATCAGTGGGTCGTATGACATTTTGGTTATGCAAGCTTTAGGTCGTTCAGCGACCTAGCGTAGGTCGCTGATTTTCTTTAGGTCTCAAGGGCCCTAAGGTCCTGAAGCATCTTTTGTCACTCAAATTCGTTAGGTCGCCTAACTTCTTCTCTGCACCAGACCCGATAACCCGCCATCAACAACCCGAAGGGATTCATCGTCCTCTCCATGAAATTTACCATCTCTTCATACCACCAGATCATTCCAAAAACTAATCAAAAAATACCCGATCCATCATAGATTCAACGCATTGCCATGACTTCCTAAATCAGTCAAATGACGACCGAAAATCGATTGCAACAATCACTCGAAATATAGCGTGATACATGGAGTTGAACTAAGGTCAGAGAGTGGGAATTCATAATTCAACGGCGATTATGGTGGGATGAAGACCAGATTCACTTACGAGATGTAATGATAAAGATGAATCGGTGACTGGATGGGTTGAATTCGCCTTTGGAAGCTCAGAGAATCGTTAATGGCGGTAGGAGATTAGAGCAATGGAATGAGGAAGAGTTAGCGACCTAACAGATTTATATGAGGCAAAAATGGGAAGACAAGTAGGCACGCGTATTGGCACAAGTGTTAGGTCGCTCACGACCTAGCTAAGTCAGGTCGAAGCACGCGACCTATGTCATAGGCCCGTACTTCGAGGGGCAAATGTTAACTCCTCCTCGTTAGCGACCTAAAACCTAAAGATATGGAGCGACCTAACTACAGGAATGGCCTAGCGACCTATATAAAATCGCAACCTAACGGCTCAATTGGTAGGCGACCTATCAAACTCAATGGTCTAGTTCACGACCTAACCAGATGAGCAAGCAAGCGACCTAACGAGACAAAGGATTTAATGACCTAAAGTCTTTATGCGACCTAGTACCTTCAGTCCTTAGCGACCTAAGAGATGGAGCGGCCTAGCGACTTAACTGATCAAGTGACCTAAAAGTAGCTGCGACCTAAGGGAAGCTGCGACCTACACAACTCTGCGACCTAAGGGAAGCTGCGACCTATGGAATTCTGCGACCTATAGAACTCACACGACCTAATAGAATGCTTCGACCTAAGGAAGGCCGCGACCTAAGGAATTCAGCGACCTAAGATCTCGAGCTATGATAACAGGAAGATACTCACGACCTAAGATAGGTCGCTCACGACCTAAGGACATTGCATTAGAAGGCCGCCTTTTCTATGCCGCTACTGGTAAGGTCGCTTACGACCTAGAACTTGTTGAAACAAGCTTGCGTGTTCTTATAGAAGGGGGGCCAGTGCTTCTTAGGTCGGCTACGACCTACGACCTTACTTAGGTCGGTCACGACCTACGACCTTACTCCGAAAAAGCCTATAAATACACCCCGAGTTCCAACTAGAAAGGGACTTTTTTCTAGCTCATTCATTTCAAGCGTCGTTACTCTGCTGCATTCCGAACTACTTCAACACTTAAAGCTTTTGAGATACAAAGAACGCTTCAAGGAACTTCACGAAGAAATCATACATGTTCAACATGAATCCAAAGATTTTGATCGACATTGAAGTTGAGGCTACTTGTTCTAAATGACTTCAAACTCGAAGTGTGTTGTAATCGATGAATCTTGTAAAGGGTTGTAATAATATCAGCAATAAAGGAGTTTAAAGTGGACGTAGGCTCTCTCTTAAGCCGAACCACTATAAATATCGTGTCTTTTAATACTTTTCTGTGATTCTTACTTTTTTTCTGGTTCCCGTACCAACGGGTGTTGCTTTCACGACTACACTCTACACACCGGGGTGTTAGAGTTCAATTTTTAGCGTTAACAAACATTTTACGTTCTCAAACGGACAAGTCCGGAATTAAGCAAATCAGTAAAGGTGAGGGTTCATAGTCCTCAATTTTGCTGAATCGTTCAAATCGCTTCCTCATTCTTTTGAAAGCGCAAACTGTAAAAATTTTGAAAGCAATTTTGTTTTTAAAATGGTTTTTAAAACACGTGATTAAAACAGCAACATCTATAGCAATTTCGATAAGGAAATTTCACTTCTCAAAACACCGTAAAACCGGATCTCAAATCAGCGTTGCGGGATAACCGCTTGAAAATCCACTGTAAATTTGACAATTACTGAAGTCAAAGCGACAATAATTTCATACGTCAAAATCTCATCAAAATAATTCTCATCAAAATATAATACCGGTGTAAAAATCCCGTTATAAAAATAACGGCACCAAAATACGTTTTAAAACCAAACACCGGTTCAACGTAAAATTTATGCAGTAACGTGCAACTCAAATTTTGATTTTTAAATCAAAAGGGTTATCAGCTGTACTCAGCGAAGGCAGTCTCACTGTTTCCGCTGCGCACTCTAAACAGAACACAAATCAATCAATCATCAAAACTCATTTCACTTTTATTTTTGAATAAAGATATTTAAAAATTTCATCAAAATTTCATCACTTTAGTTTTGACTCAAGGCACAATTAAAACATCGACAAATAGTTGTAAAACATGTTCCATCTAAGTTATGTTCTATATTATGTCAATAAACCCATCGCTTTGATACCAACTGTGACGCCCCACCTCTATGCTCACAATAACAAAGAGTATTAAAAGGAATAATATCTATTATTATGAAGAATAAGGCTGGATAGGAGCGGCCATTCGTAGTTAGGCCTTACACTAGTATTGGTTATCTCGATAGGAGTGGTATATATTCTTTTCTTTTATCTTTGTTTATTTACTCCCATCCACATATCCAATTCCAGTATAAAACGAACTACGATGGTTCATAATAGTTCAGGATACATATATAATAATAAAACAGATAAGATAACACAAAACACGGATAACATAAAATCTCATATATATAACTAAAGTCGGTTACAATACATGTGATACAATACATGTGATACAACTACAACTGTCGACACTGGAAGTTACATATACAAGTACATTATTGTAAATAATATACATGAATACATATCATCCTATAAAGTAACACTGACTACTCCAAAAGGTATGAAGAAACTTCATAGCTCAAGCAGCAACCCAAAGCAAGATATCAACATCTTGTAATAACTCGGTCTGACCCGAGTATTAATTAATAAGAAAATAATACGCGGGTCAGTCTAATTCAAACTCAGTTATTAATGCACGGAAGCAATAATATTTAAATAATCAAATAGATGACAGTCACAATAAATCTCACCTATCCAATCCTTTAATAAGAGAATTGGATAACGGTAGATATAACACGTAACAACAATAAATAGCGAATCAGCAAAGCCAAATCATCAACAAAGATAAATAAAAGGATTGTCTATGAAGATAGTTTAGAAAACAACAGAATTGCCTAAACAGCAATTAACAGCAGGTGGCCAAAGCAAAAGCCAAGCCGGTGAAACAGCATAAACAACAAAATCTAATTATCGATACGATAATTAGAAAACACATAATCTAATTATCAAGTAGATATTTAGATAGCAACAAAATGATCAAATTAAACCAAACCAAAATACAGTTTCAAAATATTGAATTGGACACACGAAACAATTCAAACAATTGAAATATCACTTAAAAAAGTCAATACTATTTTGGCTGTAGTACACACTCACGTGCACTGCCTCGCCACTACAGTGATGAAATACGCAAAAGATTAATGAATCAAAAGAAACTGGCACCAACTCGAGATCAATTCGAGGTGAACTAGAATGAAAGGAGTATTACTGCAACATGCACCAGTGATACATGTTAACAGCAACTACAGAATGACAGCAACCAAAATTGTTGCAACATGGAAAATCCAAAATGCAAGTTGTCTTACATATACTCAAGCAAACTCAAGTAAACAAAGTAGTTCAGGCTTGAAGCTATCAAGTGAACAAAGTACAAACTCAAATGAGTGAGTGCACCAGAGATATGGAAACACAGCAACAAAGGCCAGGCAGCAAGCATTCATGAAACAAAAGTGCTAACTGACTCAAATATCACAAAACACAGCAACAAAGATCAAGGCACCATACACACACAGGTTTTAAATATATGAAGAGTATATAGTCAACGTAAAAAGAAGTGAAACCAGACAACAAAATCAAGCAACATATGTAACGACCCAGAATTTTAATTAATTAAAATTTGAATATTTAATTAATTGTAAATATTAATTAGTGAATTTATAAGTCGAATAAATTTTAATTCGAATAATTGGATTTAATTGAATAATTAAATCGATAATTTAATATGTGAAAATACAGAAATAATTGAAAATTGGGTAAAATATGATTGAAAATGATTTGTGAAATTTTATTATATCATATTGGAGTTAGAATGATGTTATAGAACTTTTAAAATCGAATTAAGAGTTTATTTGTGAAAATTGAATATTTTAATATTTAATCAACTAGTGAAATTAGTCATTTTTCGAACAGTCTCAGAATTGGACGAAACTAGTTCCATTGGATCCGTAATAGTTTGTTATTACCCGATTTCAATTTTCGTAGCAACCGGAGTTATCGTTTGATCGTGGCAGCTCGAAACGCATCGAAATTGTTTTTAATATTAATTTGGCGAGTTAAAATAGTCATTTTTCAAACAGTCACGGATTTCGACGATACCAGTTTCATCGGATCCGTAATGTGATATTATTGTATGGTTTCAAATTTCGTGCCAATCGGATTTACCGTTGTCCGGTGCAAGCTAAAACGCCTAGAAAATCGTTTAATCGGTTTAAATTTAAATTGAACGTTTATTGCCATAACTCGCACAGATGAACGAATTAGCCTTCGAAACCTATTCCATTTCGTCTGAAACACGGGTAACCCTAGAAACGCTGGTCACCGCACGTAAATCGGAGTCCGAAAATTCCGAAATGAATAGTGTTTCGTTCGATTTTCTATAAATAGACCCTTGCCTCTTCACAAAATAAAAATAAAAATAAATAGGGTGTAGAACCCTAGCCACCGGCCTCAATATACACGGCCAGAAAACAATTATCTTCTACCCTTAATTTTTCAAAATCCGTCAACGATTATAGAAATCATCCAACTACAATATTTTAGAGCATAGGAAGGTCTTCCAATCTATACGGATATGATCACGAATGGAGGCTCGATGGGGACGATACGTGGCCGCGTTTGGGGCCGGTTGTGCATGCAAATCAAGGAGCAGGGGGTGGCTGAGTTTCACGTGTTTGCTGGTGAGGGTGGAGCTCGACGTCGGTTTCGAGATGATGGGTCCTGGTCGTGTTCATGTTGCTCGTGAAAGTCGTATAATTTAACCCTAGTTTCATGAAGATGGGTTCGGCCGTGCGTGTGTTACTGGGAAGAAGTCGCGAGTGGGGAAGGAGAAGGAACGTGCGGTCATGATGCAGGGAGCATGGATCTAGTGGCTATGATTTGGTGTAGGTTAAAATTAAAAATAAATGTGTAAATTTGTAAATATAAAATTCGTGAAACTTGTAAAAATCATATCTTTTTAATACGAGGTCGAAAACGCGCGAAACCAGTTGCGTTGGAATCGTATGGACGAGCACCACGCTATGGAAGTGGATTGGAGTCGTTTGGAGTTAGTGAGAATTTTGGGTAAAATTAAACGTCCGTTTAATTTTATTCGAAATAAATCGCTAAAACGAAATTGAAATCAAGGTGAGAACTTCTCACTCAATCGAATCAGTTTCGATTTTAATTTTAAATAGTTATATTTAAAATACTTGAGTGCATGTTTGAATGATGATTGTTATCTATTGATTGTTAAAATAGACATTATGCGCCATTAGTAAGCGGATGTTATTTATTAAAAACATATACCACGAATATTTCATAAACAGTGAAATTGGTATTATATATAATAGCAATATATATATTGGCATATGCATATATTGCACTTGTTGATTTCCCGCGTTGTATAGCGGATGAGACCCTATTGCGCCGTCTATTAAGCTGATAATATTTTTAAATCCCATATACCGCGATAATTTCGTACTGGAGCGGAATTGGTATTGTGCTAATGTTTGTGGATGTAGGAAAACATGTTAGAGGGATCCAACTGGATTCCTCAACAGTATTTATTTGATTTTGAATATTTTGATATTCGTTGATTATCGTATCAATATATGATTTCGTTGTTGTCGTGATTGACTATTCGGTGTGTAGCATCATTGGACCAAATTTTGGAATTTTAAAAGGATTTTTAAAGTGATTTTTGAAGAGTATACGTTTATAAAATATTTTTTGGAATTGATCCATTATGGATAAATAAACGTTATAAATTTTAATGTTATAAAAATTATGATTTTTGAGAAATATAGTTAAAAGTTGAGTTTTGAAAATATGGAGTTAATGATTTTATAAAATAGTTTAAATTGGGATTTTTGAATTTATTGTGAAAAGTTTAAAAATAGGATTTATAAAATTTAATTATTTTATAAAACAAAATGATGAAATTATAAAGGACTTTAAAGACGTTTTGAAATAATAATATAAATTGATTTATATAAAAGATTTATAAATTGATAATTTATAAATTACAATATTTGAATTATAAAACGAGTTTTTATAAGTGTTAGAATGAATTGTGAATGAATTTCATAAATGAATGAAATTTATAGAATTATAAACGGTGAAGTTATAAATGGAATTTTATAAGCAGTAGGTTTATAAAATTTGTAAAGTTATTTGAAGAATAGATTTGGTTAAATAAATGAATCTTATAAGTTATAAGATTTATAATTTGGAAAGTCTTAAAAAGAACGATTTTGATAAAATAATCTTTTTATAAGCATTTAACTTATAATATGAACTTTGATATATAATTGAGTTATAAATTGAAATAGGTTAATAAAGGAGATTTATAAAAGGAAGTTGTTATAAGATAAATAGAAATGGAATTTATAAACATTGTTTTATAAATTCGAAATGACTTATTTTGACAAGTTAATTTTTATAACTTATTTATGGAGTTATATTCACGTTTTAGACAGTGAATAATCCTTTAAAATAAAATGTATAGAAATGATGAAATTGTTTAACAAGCATATTCACATTTTTGAATAGTGAATAATATGTTAAAGAAAATGTTTTGGATTGTGATGTTTTAAATATAATTAAATCGATCTAACGATGTTTTCAAAATGTGTTGAGATTCGAAACCATAGATTTCAACATTTATTGTTGAAATAAACGTTTTCGAGAAATAGAAGGAAATGGTGGAATATAACATTGTTGTTATAATAAATGATTTCCGAAAGGAAATGTTTTGTATAGTATTGGGATTTATATATCTATTTTAATTTCGAATCCCTATGCTAGTGATTTTGGGTTGTCGTAACGATGTTTTACGTAACAATCGTTTTGGCCCAAATAAATATGTTTAAGAGAATGATTTCCTTAAAGAATGAAATATATACTTAATTTAGATTTAAGTATATTGAATATTTTCCAAGTGTTGAAAATAAAAAGAATTGTGAATTACTTATTAAATAAGTATGGAAATGTTTTCCAATGTGAAATGAAACGTTTTGAGGATTTATCTTTTTGAAGATAAATTGAAAATGTATAATTGAAACCGTGTATTCATAAATATTGTGAAATATAAATTCACTATGGAATTTATAAGAGGAGGGGGAATTTGTTTAAAAATAAATATTGATTTATTTTTGAAGTATTGAAAATATGTACCTTGTAAAGATATTTTTGGGAAATAAATAATTTGGAAAATTATTTGGAATCTGGTGATGTCGTGCATATCCATTGATAGTTCAATTACCGACTATCGATATTTAACTTTGAAAGGTATTTGTTGTGATTTGCTGAATTTGAATGCTACACTTATTTTTAAATTATTGCGCTCGTTATTCGGATTACCCATTCCGAATAGTGATACGACGTAATGGATAGCATTGAAGACCGGTGTTGAAGACCGGGTATTTGCGAGAGCGATAGGATGACCTGTCGATTGACTCTGCACCGAGTTGCTCCGGTACAGAGTTCTCTATATGAGATGGGGAATCCTATCAGGATTGTGGATATCCGGATTGCAAGGACTTCTTTGTAAGTGCCTTCGGTTCTGTTCGAGCCCGGAACAGACTTGTATGGATTGTGTGTCTGACATTACAAATTGAGATATAAAGCTGATTTCTTTCAAATATATTTCTGTTGGTGGCGGGGAATTTATTCTCTTAGCTTAACACCCTTCTCTGAGACGTACGAGCTCAGAGGTTATGTAGTTGATGGTTATCAGCGATATATTCCCAATTTGGTAGTGTGACATGCTGAGTGTTGCTGTGAAATGATCATTGTGTTGATCATTTGTGATAAGATCATTTGTTTGATCGTTTATCTTTGTGATCATTTCTATGATCATTTGTTGACCCAAAGCATGGCTTTTGTATAAAGCGTGGCTTTGTGGACGAGACTTCGACGAGCCTCACACCCCGGAATGGTCAAAACAGGAAAGATGCAGCAAGGTTATGAGGGGTAGCTCCCTTTAGGGTATGTGCATTTCCTTCTGGAAAAGGGTGGTATCATGGTATGGAGCCCAGATACTTACTCATGTTGAAACACTTTATTTATGATTGTGTGATGTGGATTACGAGCACTCGGATAAAGGTCCCAAAGGACCGGGGGATGGCATACTCGTGTCAGTAGTTACGCAGTTAGGGGTAACCCGACCTTGTGTTGGCAGAGATCCAGTTTGGTTCTCGGGGACGTCCTTCCAGAGGCGTTCTCATGTGGCAATGGGAAGTTCCTTGGCCTGACCATTTGTTGGAAATCTAAAGAAACAATACGATACTTGTACGGTTTTAGTTGTATAACCTGCTATGGAATGTGGCGGTAACCTGCTATTGAACATAGTAGCTATAGTAGGCATACGATAATGGTCGTATGTTGGCTAAGATTTATATCTTTATTTTCGAAATGAATTTTTCCTACACTATGCACTAGTAATAATATCAAATGTTCTTTTTAATGCGTATCAAGCATCTTTGACTATCATAAGGAGAAATCTCCTCCGATTCTGCGTTTGCATTGTGTGTGTGTGCGGGAGGCCTTATGGTAGTCTAATTTTTAAAAGCATTGCGAATTGACTTTAAAAATATTCCTCTATTTTGTTTTCAAAGATAAATAAACTGTTTTGAGTTCTCACACCAGTCACATGACTGACTCGGAGTTGATTATTTTCCTTCCTAAACTCTGGGTGCCTACCAATTTCCACACGGGCAGTCAAGAGTTAAGGTTTATCAGGATATTCTGGAATTCAGGAGTTGCTGGAGGCAAGCTGGATGGCATGGCGTATTACTAGTATATAGTATTTCTTTTCCGCTGTTTGTTGTTGTCTAATGTTGTACACTCTGATGATGATGTGATGTAATGTAATGTATAAAATGTAATAACTGATATAGTTCTTTGTTTAAAAATTATTCATTTATGTATTATATGTTGTTCCGCTGCGAATTGTGAGATTCTGATGTTGTTATGCTGTTTTCTTTCCATTCTATTTTCTTTTCTCTCTATTTTCTATCTTTTTCTCTCTTCTTCTGCCTTTTTCTTTTTCTTAAAACCCTAACTATTCGGTTTTTCGGTAACGAAAAATCGCGTACGTTACATTTGGCACAGAGCATATGGTTAAGCGACAACCATGACTCTGTTGGGTATTACTCATTAGAGATAGAGTCAGTAGTACTCTAGAATGGGTTTGAGTGTAATAATAGATACGAGTGCGTATTTGTTAGTGAATATAAAATTGTTTTATATTGTGATGATTGGTTTGTTGAGTGGTATATGGATTCTGGTTAATACGAGTAATTAACGTTGTTGATAGGGATCTCTAAACACTTGAATAGAACAACTCGACACAGTATTGTTTTAAATTGGGTAAATGAAATAATTTTACCTTGAGTATATTTTATATATAAAGGTATAATTTTTCAGAATTATTAAAGTGTATATAAGTTGATTGTTTAGTTGTTTGAATAATCTAGATAAAAGAATAATTGTATAAGCAAATGAATTATAAGAATTGAATTATAATTAATGTGATTTACAATTGTGAAATAAACTTATATATAAGAAGTGAAACTATATGAATATGAGTTGTAAATAAATAAAAATGAATTTAAAGTTAAATGGAAATTCAACTTTTGTAATTGGATTGAACGAATGGATTGAATATTAATCAATTAAATGTGAATAATTGATATCAAATAATGAATGTAAGTGTTAATTCATTAAAATCTAATGTTATTGGAAGTTGAATAATTGAATATTGAATGGAAATCAATTTAATTGAACCAATTGAAAGTACGGATGTTAAACCAAATTGAATGAATATAAGCAAAGGAATTTGGTTGAAATTAATATACATTGGTTGTTATATGATTGTTAGTTGATTGTATATAATTCATTAAGTATTAATGAAATTGAATTAATGAAATTGGAAGCTAAAGTAATTGGAATTCAATTGGAAGTTAAATGAATCTTAAATAGAATTGAATTTGATTTGGAAGTGAACCAACTCGAATATGAATTAGTGAATATAAACTAATTGAAAATGAATGTTAGTAAAAACATCCACTGTTAATAAATCAAATGTGATTAAATTGAAAAACCATTTCATTGAATATTAATGAGAATGTGAATGAATATTTATTGGTTATGAATGTTAGTTGGATGATAGTTGGTTGATGGTTGAATATATATTGCTTTTACTGCATTTGCTATGTTGGCATATATAGTTATTATGTTGCTATATGTTGTATATCGATACTATTGTCTATATACATTTTTCTCATCTATTTATTGAGTGTTTAGTAGGTGCAGATTGCGTTTGCTTCGCATTTGGAGCTCGTTTTCGCGCTATATTAGCCGTATATGCTCGCTAATAAAATATAAGGTACATATCTCGGATTAAATATCGTACTTTTACATTTTTTTCCCTGCGGGATGCCTCATTACTTGATGAGATGTATATTTGTGATATATATACTATCATTTTTTTTCGGATCGAGCCGCGCAATGGAGACTATGGCGAATTTTTTCGAAAATTTGAGGCGTTAGAATATTTTTGAGAAAAATTTGAAAATTTTTGAAAATTTTAACTTTGATTTGGAATTGAAAGTTAAACAATAGTAGTTGTTTTTGAAAAGATAACTAAGTATGATTTGAAAATTTAGGAAAGTTATTGTAAGAAGTTTAATTATGGATTTTGGGAAAGTTAATAAATTCTGTAATTTTTCTTACTTGGTAATTTCGGGGACGAAATTCTTTTAAGGGGGAAGTATGCAACGACCCATAATTTTAATTAATCAAAATTTGAATATTTAATTAATTTTAAATATCAATTAGTGAATTTATAAGTCGAATAAATTTTAATTCGAATTATTGGATTTAATTGAATAATTAAATCGATAATTTAATATGTGAAAATACAGAAATAATTGAAAATTGGGTAAAATATGATTGAAAATGATTAGTGAAATTTTATTATATCATATTGGAGTTAGAATGATGTTATAGAACTTTTAAAATCCAATTAAGAGTTTATTTGTGAAAATTGAATATTTTAATATTTAATCGACTAGTGAAATTAGTCATTTTTTGAACAGTCTCAGAATTGGGTGAAACTAGTTCCATTGGATCCGTAATAGTTTGTTATTATCGGATTTCAATTTTCGTAGCAATCGGAGTTATCGTTTGATCGTGGCAGCTCGAAACGCATCGAAATTGTTTTTAATATTAATTTGGCGAGTTAAAATAGTCATTTTTAAAGCAGTCACGGATTTCGACGAAACCAATTTCATCGGATCCGTAATGTGATATTATTGTATGGTTTCAAATTTCGTGTCAATCGGATTTACCGTTTGTCCGGTGCAAGCTAAAACGCCTAGAAAATCGTTTAATCGGTTTAAATTTAAATTGAACGTTTATTGTCATAACTCGCACAGATGACCGAATTAGCTTTCGAAACCTGTTCCATTGCGTCCGGAACGCAGGGTAAACCCTAGAAATGCCGGTCACCGCGTGTAAATCAGAGTCTGAAAATTCCGAAAAGAATAGTGTTTCGTTCGATTTTTTATAAGTAGACCCTTGCCTCTTCACAAAAAAAAAAAAATAGGGTTTAGAACCCTAGCCGCCGGCCTCAATATACACGGCCAGAAAACAATTATCTTCTTCCCTTAATTTTTCAAAATCCGTCAACAATTATTGAAATCATCCAACTACAATATTTTAGAGCATAGGAAGATCTTCCGATCTATACGGATATGATCACGAATGGAGGCTCGATGGGGACGATACATGGCCGCGTTTGGGGCCAGTTGCACACGCAAATCAAGGAGAAGGGGTTGGCCGAGTTTCACGAGTTTGCTGGTGAGGGTGGAGCTCGACGTTGGCTTCGAGATGATGGGTCCTGATCGTGTTCATGTTGCTCGTGAAAGTCGTATAATTTAACCCTAGTTTCATGAAGATGGGTTCGGCCGTGCGTGTGTTACCGGGAAGAAGTCGCGAGTGGGGAAGGAGAAGGAACGTGCGGTCATGATGCAGGGAGCATGGATCTAGTGGCTATGATTTGGAGTAGGTTAAAATTAAAAATAAATGTGTAAATTTGTAAATATAAAATTCGTGAAACTTGTAAAAATCATATCGTTTTCATACGAGGTCGAAAACGCGCGAAACTAGTTGCGTCAGAATCGTATGGACGAGCACTACGCTATGGAATTGGATTGGAGTCTTTTGGAGTTAGTGAGAATTTTGGGTAAAATTAAACGTTATTCGAAATAAATCGCTAAAATGAAATTGAAATCAAAGTGAGAACTTCTCACTCAATCGAATCAGTTTCGATTTTAATTTTAAATAATTATATTTAAAATACTTGAATGCATGTTTGAATGATGATTGTTATCTATTGATTGTTAAAATAGACATTATGCGCCGTTAGTAAGCGGATGTTATTTATTAAAAACATATACCACGAATATTTCATAAACAGTGAAATTGGTATTATATATAATAGCATTATATATATATATATTGGCATATGTATATATTGCAGTTGTTGATTTCCCGCATTGTATAGCAGATGAGACCCTATTGCGCCGTCTATTAAGCGGATAATATTTTTAAATCCCATATACCACGATAATTTCGTACTGGAGCGGAATTGGTATTGTGCTAATGTTTGTGGATGCAGGAAAACAGGTTGGAGGGATCCAACTGGATTCCACAACAGTATTTATTTGATTTTGAATATTTTGATATTCGTTGATTATCATATCGATATATGATGTCGTTGTTGTCATGATTGACTATTTGGTGTGTAGCATCATTGGACCAAATTTTGGAATTTTAAAAGGATTTTTATAGTGATTTTTGAAGAGCATACGTTTATAAAATATTTTTTGGAATTGATCCATTATAGATAAATAAACGTTATAAATTTTAATGTTATAAAAATTATGATTTTTGAGAAATATAGTTAAAAGTTGATTTTTGAAAATATGGTGTTAATGATTTTATAAAATAGTTTAAATTGGGATTTTTGAATTTATTGTGAAAATTTTAAAAATAGGATCTATAAAATTTAATTATTTTATAAAACAAAATGATGAAATTATAAAGGACTCTAAAGACGTTTTGAAATAATAATGTAAATTGATTTATATAAAAGATTTATAAATTGATAATTTATAAATTAAAATATTTGAATTATAAAACAAGTTTTTATAAGTGTTAGAATGAATTGTGAATGAATTTCATAAATGAATGAAATTTATAGAATTATAAACGGTGAAGTTATAAATGGAATTTTATAAGCAGTAGGTTTATAAAATTTGTAAAGTTATTTGAAGAATAGATTTGGTTAAATAAATGAATCTTATAAGTTATAAGATTTATAATTTGGAAAGTCTTAAAAAGAACGATTTTTTAAAATAATCGTTTTATAAGCATTTAACTTATAATATGAACTTTTGATATATAATTGAGTTATAAATTGAAATAGGTTAATAAAGGAGATTTATAAAAGGAAGTTGTTATAAGATAAATAGAAATGGAATTTATAAACATTGTTTTATAAATTCGAAATGACTTATTTTGATAAGTTAATTTTTATAACTTATTTATGGAGTTATATTCACGTTTTAGACAGTGAATAATCCTTCAAAATAAAATGTATAGAAATGATGAAATTGGTTAACAAGCATATTCACGTTTTTGAATAGTGAATAATATGTTAAAGAAAATGTTTTGGATTGTGATGTTTTAAATAGAATTAAAACGATCTAACGATGTTTTCAAAATGTGTTGAGATTCAAAACCATAGATTTCAACATTTATTGTTGAAATAAACGTTTTCGAGAAATAGAAGGAAATGGTGGACTATAACATTGTTGTTATAGTAAATGATTTCCGAAAGGAAATGTTTTGTATAGTATTGGGATTTATATATCTATTTTAATTTCGAATCCCTATGCTAGTGATTTTGGGTTGTCGTAACGATGTTTTACGTAACAATCGTTTTGGCCCAAATAAATATGTTTAAGAGAATGATTTCCTTAAAGAATGAAATATATACTTAATTTAGATTTAAGTATATTGAATATTTTCCAAGTGTTGAAAATAAAAGATTTGTGAATTACTTATTAAATAAGTATGGAAATGTTTTCCAATGTGAAATGAAACGTTTTGAGGATTTATCTTTTTGAAGATAAATTGAAAATGAATAATTGAAACCGTGTATTCATAAATATTTTGAAATATAAATTCGCTATGGAATTTATAAAAGGAAGGGGAATTTGTTTAAAAATAAATATTGATTTATTTTTGAAGTATTGAAAACATGTATCTTGTAAAGATATTTTTGGGAAATAAATAATTTGGAAAATTATTTGGAATCTGGTGATGTCGTACATATCCATTAATAGTTCAATAACCGACTATCAATATTTACCTTTGAAAGGTATTTTTGTGATTTGCTGAATTTGAATGCTACACTTATTTTTAAATTATTGCGCTCGTTATTCGGATTACCCATTCCGAATAGTGATACGACGTAATGGATAGCATTGAAGACCGGTGTTGAAGACCGCGTATTTGCGAGAGCGATAGGATGACCTGTCGATTGACTCTGCACCGAGTTGCTCCGGTATAGAGTTCTCCATATGTGATGGGGAATCCGATCAGGATTGTGGATATCCGGATTGCAAGGACTTCTTTGTAAGTGCCTTCGGTTCTGTTCGAGCCCGGAACAGACTTGTATGGATTGTGTGTCTGACATTACAAATTGAGATATAAAGCTGATTTCTTTCAAATATATTTCTGTTGGTGGCGGGGAATTTATTCTCTTAGCTTAACACCCTTCTCTGAGACGTACGAGCTCAGAGGTTATGTAGTTGATGATTATCAGCGATATATTCCCAATTTGGTAATGTGACATGCTGAGTGTTGCTGTGAAATGATCATTGTGTTGATCATTTGTGATAGGATCATTTGTTTGATCGTTTATCTTTGTGATCATTTCTATGATCATTTGTTGACCCAAGGCATGGCTTTTGTATAAAGCGTGGCTTTGTGGACGAGACTTCGTCGAGCCTCACACCCTGGAATGGTCAAAACAGGAAAGATGCAGCAAGGTTATGAGGGGTAGCTCCCTTTAGGTTATGTGCATTTCCTTCTAGAAAAGGGTGGTATCATGGTATGGAGCCCAGATACTTACTCATGTTGAAACACTTTATTTATGATTGTGTGATGTTGATTACGAGCGCTCGGATAAAGGTCCCAAAGGACCGGGGGATGGCATACTCGTGTCAGTAGTTACCCAGTTAGGGGTAACCCGGCCTTGTGTTGGCAGAGATCCGGTTTGGTTCTCGGGGACGTCCTTCCAGAGGCGTTCTCATGTGGCAATGCGAAGTTCCTTAGCCTGACCATTTGTTGGAAATCCAAAGAAACAATACGAGACTTGTACGGTTTTAGTTGTATAACCTGCTATGGAATGTGGCGGTAACCTGCTATTGAACATAGTAGCTATAGTAGGCATACGATAATGGTCGTATGTTGGATAAGATTTATATCTTTATTTTCGAAATGAATTTTTCCTACACTATGCACTAGTAATAATATCAAATGTTCTTTTTAATGCGTATCAAGCATCTTTGACTATCATAAGGAGAAATCTCTTTCGATTCTGCGTTTGCATTGTGTGTGTGTGCGGGAGGCCTTATGGTAGTCTAATTTTTAAAAGCATTGCGAATTGACTTTAAAAATATTCCTCTATTTTGTTTTCAAAGATAAATAAACTGTTTTGAGTTCTCACACCAGTCACATGACTGACTCGGAGTTTATTGTTTTCCTTCCTAAACTCTGGGTGCCCACCAATTTCCACATGGGCAGTCAAGAGTTAAGGTTTATCTGGATATTCTGGAATTCAGGAGTTGCTGGAAGCAAGCTGGATGGCATGGCGTATTACTAGTATATAGTATTTCTTTTCCGCTGTTTGTGGTTGTTTGATGTTGCACACTCTGATGATGATGTAATGTAATGTATAAAATGTAATAACTGATATAGTTCTTTGTTTAAAAATGATTCATTTATGTATTATATGTTGTTCCGCTGCGAATTGTGAGATTCTGATGTTGTTATGCTGTTTTCTTTCCGTTCTATTTTCTTTTCTCTCTATTTTCTATCTTTTTCTCTCTTCTTCTGCCTTTTTCTTTTTCTCAAAATCCTAACTATTCGGTTTTTCGGCAATGAAAAATCGCGTACGTTACAACATATATGGAACAGTAAATCGACTCAACAACATCAAAATGCACAAGCAAGGCTTAGGCATAGTGCAGCAGCTATATCCGTGCAACAGTGATAACAAAGACAGATATATCAAGCTAATGATACATGAACATGACTGAAGGGTAATGTACATATCAAACGAGGTGTTCAATGCAACAAGGAGCAACAGAACGACAATGGCACTACACAGCAACTTACAGCCGCAAATAATCAAGCACAGTTAAATGATATCTCAAGCCAAGGCCGAAGCCAGCAGAAACTCATGAAATCAAAGAGTGAAGTCAAAAATCATCAAATACAAAGTCAAATTGAATTCTCATCAAAAATATATTTTCCCAAAATCATGCTTGCAGATTTCAAACAAAAATCAGTTCCGTGGCATATAGAAATTGAACCAAGACAGATAAAAATCATCAACATCGAAACAAAATCGAACGACCTAAACATAGTATTAAGAATGAATTAGGATGTGAGTGAAAATCACTCACCTATCTCGAAGGGCACGAATCCACTCGGCCGAAGATAGCAAGAACGAGAACGAACGAAATCAAGGAATCGAACAGTTCAAAATCGAAGTAGAGACGAACTCAATCACGCGACCGAAAGTACCTCAAGAGACAATCAACTAACAAAGCAAGGAAATCAAGTTGAATCGAGCATTTGTAATCGGCATCAACGAATTACCGAAAACCCTAATTTCTGAAGAAAGAATGAGCGCAACCATTTTTTTCGTTTGTTTCTTTTAATGGGCTGCGATGAAAAATGAATGGAGGAACCGATATGTACTCTTGATAATTATCACAGCCTGAAGAAAAAGAAGCGTGGGGCAATATTAAATTTTAAAGCCCGCATAACCTTAACGAATGTTTAAAAGAATTTCAACCCGATTAAAAACGCCTAATAGTAATTGACCAGCAGATTTAACCGTCTAATGACGATAATTTACCGGTGCAAAACTCCGGGTTGTTACATTTTCACTTTTAAAATAATCATTCAAATACCCTTATATTCATGATTTTATAAAGTTAAATTTCCAATCAAAAATCAATATTTAACAACAATTCACTTATTGAATTCCAACATTTAATTTTTAATTCATTAAATTAAATTTTAACTTAACACTTAATTTTAAATTTTCAAATATAACTTTATATCATTCTATTTACTTAACTTAAACTTGACTTTTAAGCCAAATTCATGAATTTCCAATTTTAGTTATATTTCAAAATTTCAACTTAAATTTTCATTAATTTCACATTTTAACTTTATTCAAAAAATCATTAATATATTATAAAATCATTTTAAACTCATTTTAATCCAAATTATCATAAATTTATCATATTTTCATACTTAATTTAATTCCAATTATCACCAAATTAAAATTTCCAAAATAACATACATTCAAATTTTCTAACTTTTCCATAATTTTTTTTTCTCTTATAAATTTTCAGAAAATCAATAATACTTTACAAAATTGTTTTAATTAATTTTAAATCAAAGTATTATAATACTTACATTTCTAAAGTATTTTAAATTTTTTAGAAAACATATTTAACTACGGGTCTGTATATAGTTTTCTACGCTAGGTAAAGTGATACGGGTGATGTAACCACCCTGAATTTTGGACGATTGAAATTTGAAAATTTAAATTGATTTTACATATTTGAATGATGGTTTAGCTTGAATTTCAAATCTAACTATAGATTTGGCAAGTAAATTTTTGAATTTAATTTATTGAAGTTGAATAAAAAATTTAATCTTCAATTTTAAGCTTGTTAAAAATAATTTGAAGGCTTAGAAAATTTATATTGATAATACTCAAAATAATGAAAGCTTTAGAATTGAATTTGGAAATGTTTTACTCAGTTTTGAAATTTTATGGTTTAAATTGAATTTAAAAATAGCCATCCGAGGCACAAACTCGGAATTCGACGAAACAAATTCCATTGGATCCGTAATAGTTAGTTATTATTCGATTTCAATTTTTGTAGCAATCAAAGTTATCATTTGACCCAGGCAGCTCAAAACGCTTAGAAACTATTTTAATCGATTTAATTTAAAATTGATCGTTTACTTCCGTAACTCGCGCATATGATCGAATTAGCTTTCGAAACACGTTCCATTGTGTTCGGGACGCGGGTAAAACCTTACAATCTCCTGGCGGTTCGTCTAATTCGGAGTTCGGAATTTTGCGTTACGCGTAACGAGATATTTTGGAAATTTAATAATTTTAAAAAATATAAAAATCAAACCAGCCACCCTATATCGTACCTCTGCCCCTACCTTCTGAACGCGCAGAGATATTTTCCCCTTTCTCGTTTAAATCACGTTTTCCTCTATAATTCACAGCAGAGCATCTTTCTTTCAAAACAAAAAAAAACGAAAAATGGCCGCTCCTCAAATTAAATTCGTTAAAAAAAATGTATACGAAATCAAAATCAGGCCGCCTCTTCTCGAATCGATCCGTGAGTGCGTGGGTTGGAATTGAACTCATGGGTGCGCGTGCGTGATTGAAGCACGTAGGAAAGTTCGTCAATGGCCGCGTCGTGCTCTTCGTCTAGAGGCGGCGAGATGAAGTCGTGCTCGCATGCGCGTGTATCTAGGGGGACTCGCAATGGCAGTGGTCGCGTGCGATGGCATTCGAACTTGGGTTGTAGTTCTAGGGTTTTGGTCGAAGCAGCTGTTGATGGGAGAGGCAGCGCGAGGTCGAATTTAGGTTGCGAGTTCTTGGCGATTCGCATGGGGGGTCGGCAAGTTTCAATCAGGGACTGTCGTAGTCAGTAAGGTATTACGATTCTTTTCATTTTTGATTTAAAGTGGATAAATAAAATGTGTTTGTATTCAAAGGAAAAAAAATTGAACAGAGAAGAGTAGAGAAAAAAAATGTTTACATTAAAATGTTGAAACAGTTTGTTTCCTTCAATAAAAATAAAATAAAAGCAGAGGTGAAATTTTAAAATTAACTGAATGCTAAAGTTTTTGTTTTAAACCAGAATAAATTTTTTACAGTAAAGTATATATATAGTTTATAACAATTTATTGTGTATATGAAATTGAATAGGAAACTTTCTATTTAGCGAGAGATAGATATTTAAGGTTATATACTTATAGGTATATATAGACAGTAATTTTAATTTCTGTTTTAAATTTGCAGAAGATAAAACGGTAAAACAGAAAATGATGTATACGCATTTTAATTTTTAAAACTGTAAGGAATATATGTGTATTTGTTTTTATAAATGTATAAGTGAATTTACAGGAAAGAAAAATGTAAACAGTAATGTTAATTCCTGTTTTGTTTTTGCAGAAATTTCTAATTATAAATATACATACATGTGTTTCAATTTATTAGTTATTCTAAAATAAATTTTTAAAGGTGATTTGTTTGTTTAGTTAACGTATTTAGAAATTTATTTTTTTCGCTAAAAAAATAGTTTATTAATGGAAATTTAGTTTAAATTTAATTTTTAGTTAAATAGATTTATTAAAGACAAAATTGGTTTAAATGAAACTATCAGTTAATTAAACTATTAAACGGTAACTGGTTATTCGATTGATTTGAATATTAATAAATTGTATAAATGTTTATACAAGGTCTTAAATCGTGAAGAAATGACTGGATTGGATTGGATTGCAAAATAAAAGCAAAGGTGAGAACTTCTCACTCAATCAGATTTGTTCTGATTTGAATTTTAAATAGTTAGATTTAAAATTTCTTGATTGTGTTGATTATTTGCTTGAATGATAAAATTATTATCGATTGTATTGAAATAGACCCTATACGCCGCATATTAAGAGGAGGTTATTTACTAAACGCATATACCACGATATTCCACCTCGAAGTGGAATTGGTATTATATATGTATTTGGAGTTGATTTCCCGCATTATATAGCGGATGAGACCCTATTGCGCCGCATAATAGCGGATAATATTATATATATCCCATATACCACGATATTCCACCTCGAAGAGGAATTGGTATTGTGCTAACATCTGTGGATGCAGGGAAACAGGTTGTAGGGATCCAACTGGATTCCTCACATTGATTGAATCTATTTATGTTGTGATGTGATATTCTATGAATGGTTATATTGATGTGACTGATCATACCGATGTTTTGGAATTTATTTGAAGGCAACAATTTAGCCGAATGAATTTTTGGTATCGTTGGATACCAAAAATAAATGGAATTGGATTTTGGAAATCAAAGTAGAAAACTTTAAGTGAATTAATTTTAGAGAATTGAACAAATTTGGAAGAAGGAATTTAAAAAGTATAAAAAGTTGATTTTTGTAATCTTATCGAATTAATTCCAAAGTATGGTGAAAAGATTTTTATAAATGGATTTGAATAATATTGTTTAATAGTTGAAGGGTTTATTCTAAATCTGGATGTTAAATAGTTTGAAAGAGATAAAGAAATTTATTTTCTTAAAAGGAATTTATTTTAAAATCAAATAAATTTGGAAATCCATTTGGAAAATTAAATTGGTGAATTAGAATGAATTTGGGAAATCAATGCGGAATTTGATTTGGTGTCTTTGGAAATCAATTAAAAATTGAATTGGTGTTGGAAGTGGATAATTAAAATTGATGTAACGACCCAGAATTTTAAACAATTTAATTTGAAAATATTTAATTAATTTTAAATATTTAAATGATGGTTTGATTGAATTTTCAATATAACTTTGAAATTGGCGATTAAGTTATAGAATTTAATCTGTTGAAAGTTGAATAAAAATTTGAATCTTCAATTTTAAGCCAATTAAAAATATTTCAAAGGCTTGTAAAATTCATATTGATAATATTGAAGATTATAGAAGCTTCAGAATTGAAATTGAAAGTGAATTGTTCAGTTTTGAAATTTAATCGTTTGAATCGATATTTAAAAATAGCCTTCCGAGGCACAGTCTCGGAATTCGACGAAACCAGTTCCATTGGGTCCGTAATATTGAATTTTTGCTGAATTTCAAATTTCGTATCAATCGGGGTTGCTATGTGAGAATACGACACCTAAACGCATTGAAATTTGTATCGAAACAAATTTAATTTAATTTAAATTTAAATTGAAATTAGTCAACAAACGACAGCATCCCGTGAACTAGGCCAAAAATCGCGTTGCCTCCCCTTTGTTTCAGCCTAAAATCATGGAAGAAAATCGTGATAACCATCCCTCTGTTATTTTAAATAACCCTCTCCCTCATTCTTTAGTTCGCTCATAAATTCAAACTTTCGAACGAAACAAAATCATGGCCGAAGCCCTAAATCGCGCGCGCGTGGTTGGAGGAAAAGGGGTCGCGGTCAAATTGTGGTGTCGTGAACTCGATTGGGGGAAGTCGCGTGGAGATGAGGCGGCGGCTAGGGCAGTGGAGTGGGTGATGACGTTCGTGGTGAGGTCGTGGTGGCTTCGCGGTGGCTGATGATGCGAGGCGGCGCTTGGAATTTGGGGGGTGGTGTCACGACAGTGGCGGGGGGACTCGCGATTGATGCTCGCATGGGAAGGCGCTCGCTGGAGGGGGTAGCGCACGCGCGTGCGAGATGATGAGGGGGGTTTCGATCGTGGATGGCGCGCGGCACGATGTCATCGAACTCGATGTGGACACGATTTCGGGGTGAGGTATAAGTTTCTTTTTTAGAGAAATTGTTTTACAGTATTTACAAATAATAATATATATAATTTGTAAAGTTATAAACAGAAAATAAAATATGTATGTAAAACATATTACAGTAAAGAAAATATGTTTAAAATTTGATTATTTATTTAAAACTAAATTATTAGTTGAATAGAAATTTTAGTTTCAAATGAAAAATATTTCATAAAAGGAAAATTAGTTAGGAATTTTACTTATTTGATAAAATGATTTATCAAAAGAAAATATTATTTATTTTTGGAAAAAAATGAGTAAAAAGGACTAAAGGATATTTTATAAAAGAAAATGTTGTTTAAATTAAATAGTTAGTTAATAAAATTTATTTAAATAGAAATTAAATTTGTTCGACAAAAATTGAATTTATAAAGAATAGTTTGAATTTAATTTTTGTTAAATCAAAGTATTAAAAAGAAATTGTTTGAAAGCCAAAAACAATTTATTAAAAAGGAAAGTTAGTTTGAAAGTAAAATGTTTAGTTAAATAAATTTATTTAACAGAAATTTTGTTGAAAGGAAAATAATTTTATTAAAAGAAGTTGATTTAAAGATATTAATTTAAAGTAAAATAATTAGTTAAAATAAATTTTTTTTTAAGACAAAAATTTAGTTTTAAAATTAAATAGTAGTTGAATAAAATTATTAAAGGAATTGGTTTAGAACAAAACCATTGATTAATTTAATAATCAAGATGAAAATTTATTATTCGATTATTTCGAATATTAATAAATTGTGTAAATATTTATACAAGGTATAAATCAAGGAAATCGAGACAAGATGGAAATGGATTGCTAATAAAAGCAAAGGTGAGAACTTCTCACTCAAAAGGAATTTTGTTGTTTATTTAAATTTTAAATAGTTAGATTTAAAATTGTTAGTTGTGTTGATTGAATGCTTGAATGATGATTGTTATATATATATATATATATTGGATGTGAATAGACCCTATACGCCGTTAGTAAGCGGAGGTTATTTATTACACACATATACCGCGATATTCCACCTTGAAGTGGAATTGGTATTACATTATATATATAGCAATATTATATATATATTGGCATATGTATATATTGCAGTTGATTGATTTCCCGCATTGTATAGCGGATGAGACCCTATTGCGCCGTTAGTAAGCGGATAATATTTTATAAAATCCCATATACCGCGATATTCCACCTCGAAGTGGAATGGTATTGTGCTAATGTCTGTGGTTGCAGGGAAACAGGTTGGAGGGATCCAACTGGATTGCTCACAAATATTTATTTGATTTTAGATATTGTGATGTTTGATTGATTATCATATCGATATATGATATTGGAAAGTCGTGATTGACTATTTGATGTGTTGCATCATCGGATCCAATTTTGAAGTTTAAAAATAACGATTTTGATTTTTAAGGGATTTCTAAAGTGATTTTTGAAAGTATACGTTTATAAAACATTTTATTGAATTGATTCATCTTAAATAAGTAAACGTTATAATTTTAATATTATAAAAAAAATTATGATTTTTGAGAAATACAGTTAAAAGTTGATTTTTGAAATATGGAATTAATAATTTTATAAAATAGTTTAAACTGGGATTTTTGAATTTATTATAAAAAGTTTAAAAATAGGATTTATGAAATTTGATTATTTTATAAATCAAAAATGGTGAAATTATAAAGGAGTTTAAAGACGCTTTAAAATAGTAATATAAATTGATTTATATTAAAAGGGTTTATAAATTGATATTTATAAATTAAGAATATTGGAATTATAAAACGAGCTTTTATAAGAGTTAGAATGAATTGTGAATGAATTTCACAAATGAATGAAATTTATGGCATTATAACGATGAAGTTATAAATAGGATTTTATAAACAGTAGGTTTATAAAATTTGTAAAGGAAAATAAAATAAAATTCATAAAGTTATTAAAGGAATGCAATTTGGATAAATAAATGAATCTTATAAGTTATAAGATTTATAAAATTTATGAAGTTTAAAGGAACGATTTTGTAAACAAATAAATTATAAGTGTTTGACTTATAAAATGAATTTTTAGTATATCATTGAGATATAAATTGAGATAGGTTAATAAAGGAATTTGTAAAAGGAAGTTGATATAAAATAAATAGAAATAGAATTTATAAACGTTGTTTTATAAATCCGCAACGACTTATTTTGATAAGGAATTGTTGTAATTTGCTAATGAAGTTATATTCATGTTTTAGACAGTGAATAATCCTTTAAAATAAAATGAATAGAAGTAATGAAATTTATTAACAAGGTATATTCACGTTTTTGAATAGTGAATATTATGTTAAAGAAATTATTTTGGATGTGATGTTTGAAATAGAATTAAAACGATCTAAAGATGTTTTAAAAGGTGTTGAGATTTGAAACCATAGATTTCAACATTTATTGTTGAAATAGATGTTTTCGAGAAATAAAAGGAAATGGTGGACTATAACACTGTTGTTATAGTAAATGATTTCGAAAGGAAATGTTTTGTATAGTATTGGGATTTATATATCTATTTTAATTTCGAATCCCTATACTAGTGATTTTGGGTTGTCGTAATGATGTTTTACGCAACATTCGTTTTGGCCCAAATAAATATGGTTAAGTGAATGATTTCCTTAAAGAATAAAATATATACTTAATTTCGATTAGAGTATATTAAATATTTTCTAAGTGTAGAAAATAAAAATGCTTGTGAATTACTTATAAATAAATAAGTATAGAAATGCTTTTCCAATATTAAGCGAATATTTTGAATTTATCTTTTTGAAGATAAATTGAAAATGAATATTTGAAAACGAATGAAAATCGTATATTCATAAATATTTTTGGAAATATAAATTCCATATGGAATTTATAAATGAAATTGGAAATTGGGTATAAAAATAAATATTGATTTATTTTTTGAAGTATGGAAATTATGTATATATCTTGTAAGGATATTTTTGGGAAATAAATAATTTGGAAAATTATATGGAATCTGGTGATGTTGGCATATCTATTGATAGTTCAATAACCGACTATCAATATTTACCTTTAAATAGGTATTTGTTGTGATTTGCTTGAAATTGAATGCCACACTTATTTTTTAAAATAAGCGCTCACTATTCGGGTTAACCGTGAAAGGACCTTGGGGTCGTATAACCCATTCCGAATATGTGATACGTCGTTATGAATTGCATTTGAAGATCGGTGTTGAAGACCGGATATTTTCAAAAACGTAAGGGTTTCTTGTTGATTGTCTCTGCACTGGCTGATCCCCGGTATTGAGATCTCCATATGTGATAGGAAATCCAAACGTGATTAGTGAATATCCGGATTGCAAGGACTTCTTTGTAAGTGCCTTCGGTTCTGTTCGAGCCCAGAACAGACTTGTATGGATTGTGTGTCTGACATTACAAATTGAGATGTAAAGCCGATTTCTTTCAAATATATTTCTGTTGGTGGCGGAGAATTTATTCTTTTAGCTTAACACCCTTCTTTGAGACGTACGAGCTTAGAGGTTATATAGTTGAAAGTTATCAGCAATATACTCCCAATTTGGTAATGTGACATACTGAGTGTTGCTGTGAAATGATCATTGTGTTGATTATTTGTGATAGGATCATTTGTTTGATCGTCTATCTTAGTGATCATTTCTATGATCATTTGTTGACCCAAAGCACGGCTTTTGTATAAAGTGTGTTTTTTGTGGACGTGACTTCGTCGAGCCTCACACCCCGGAATGGTCAAAACAGGAAAGAAGCAGCAAGGTTATGAGGGGTAGCGCCCTTTAGGATATGTGCATTTCCTTCTGGAAAAGGGTGGTATCATGGTATGGAGCCCAGATACTTACTCATGTTGAAAACACTTTATGATTGTGTGAATTGATTACGAGCGCTCGGTGAAAGGTCCTAAAGGACCGGGGGATGGCATATTCGGTCAGTTGTTACTCAGTTTGGGGTAACCCGGCCTTGTGTTGGTAGAGATCCGGTTTGGTTCTCGGGAATGTCCATCCAGAGGCATTCTCATGTGGCAATGGGAAGTTCTTTGGCCTGATCATTCGTTGGAAATCCAAAGAAACAATACGAGACTTGTACGGTTTTAGTTGTAGAACCTGCCATCTAATATGGTAGCTATAGTAAGCATACTATAATGGTACCTATGCTGGCTAAGATTTATTTTCTACTTTCGAAACTGTTTTCTACACTTTGCACTAGTAATAATATCAAATGTTTTCTTTTAATGCGTATCAAGCATCTTTGACTAACATAAGAAGAAATCTCCTCCAAGTCTGCGTTTGCATTGTGTGTGTGGCGGGAGGTCTTATGGTAGTCTCATTCTTAAAAGCATTGCGAATTGAATTTAAAAATATTCCTCTATTTTTGATTTTTAAAAGATAAATAAACTGTTTTGAGTTCTCACACCAGTCACATGACTGACTCGGAGTTTATTGTTTTCCTTCCTAAACTCTGGGTGCCCACCAATTTTCACACGGGCAGTCAAGAGTTAAGGTTTACCAGGATATTCTGGAATTCAGGAGTTGCAGGAGGCAAGATGGATGGCATAGCGTATCACTAGTATCTAGTATTTCTTTTTTCCGCTGCATTGTTTGATGTTGTACACTCTGATGATATGATGTAAAGTAATGTAATGTAATAACTGATATAGTTCTTTGTTTAAAGATTATTCATTTATCTATTATATGTTGTTCCGCTGCGAATTGTGAGATTCTGATATTGTTCTATTTTCTGTTTTCTGTTCCGTTCTGTTTTCCTTTCTCTCTATTTTCTCTCTTCTACCTCTTTCTTTTTCTTTTCTTCTTTCTTAAACCCATAACATTTCGGTTTTTCGGCAACGAAAAATCGCTATCGTTACAATTGACTTGAAAATCGTATATCAGTAGATATTTGGAAATTTTTAATTCACAATTGGAATTTAAAAAGAGAAGGGAAATTTGTTTTAAAAATAAACATTAATTTATTTTTAAAGTGTGGAAATAAATTTACGGATTTGAATGTAAATTTTAAATAAATCGGTAAGGATTTATTTGATTGGTTTAAATGGACCATTTTAAAAGGAAAGTGTATTTTCCCTGGAAAGCCGAGCATATCTCCTAAGTAACTTTTAAAGTATAGATTAAAAGTTCTAAAGTAGTTTTAAAGAATATTTTAGGAAATTTATTTTCTTAAGTTATTTTGAAACCTTTAGAATAATGATTTATTTAGCAGATTATAGAGTAATTATTTAAAGACTTAATTTATAATTTTTTTACAAATTGATTATTTAATTAATTACACTCTATCTACAAATTTTATTTTGAAAATTTGTTTGGACTTAAGTTTATATGTAATATTGGTATAGTGTTTTTATAACTAATAATTTTTTTTTAAGTAAACGTTATTTTAAAGTGTTTTCCAAATATATTTCGGATAAGTGATATAAATTATTTTCAAGTATTCAGGTTTGGCAGATTTCCAGTGAAAATAAATAACTATTTGGAAATGTTTCCGCTTAAGGAAAATGATTTGAAATTTGTTTTCAAAGGTTGTAAAAGTGAAAAGTGATTAGAAATTTGTTTTCAAATGGTTGAAGTGTGGAAATTATATCTTGTAAAGGTATTTTTGGGAAATAAATAATTTGGGGAATTATTTAAAATCGAGTGATTGTTGTGAATATTGATTAATAGTTAAATAACCGACTATCAAGATTGACCTTTAAATAGGTATTTGTTGACTTGTTTGAAAATTTGGATTCTACACTTATTTTCAAAATAATTATGCTCGTTATTCAGATTACCCATTCTGAATAGTGATACGACGTAAATGGATAGCATTTGAAGACCGGTGTTGAAGATCAGATATTTTGAAAATGGAAGGATTGCCTTCGAATGTCTCTGCGTCGGCTGATCCCTGATATAGAGATTTTATCACCTTTTGTGATGGAAAGTCCGGACGTGATTAGAAATTATCCGGATTGCAAGGGCTTCTTTGGAAGTGCCTTCGGTTCCGTTCGATCCCGGAACTGACCTGTATGGATGTGTGTCTGGCGTTACAATTTGAGATGTAAAGCTGGTTTCTATCAAATATATTTCTGTTGGTGGCGGAGAATTTATTTTTAGCTTAACACCCTTGTCTGAGACGTACGAGCTCAGAGGTTATGTAGTTGATGGTTACTAGTGATACATTCCCAATTTGGGAATGTGGCATACGAAGTGCTGTTGATCATTTGTTGATCAAAGCATAGCTTTTATGAAAAGCGTAGCTTTGTGGATGAGACTTCGTCGGACCTTACACCCCGGTAATGGTCAAAACAGGAAAGATGCAGCAAGGTTTTAGGGAGTAGCGCCCCTTAGTGTATGTCATTTCCTTCTGGATAGAAGTGGTATGATGGTATGGAGCTTAGATACTTAACTTATGTGAATGTCGCAAATATATATGACTTTGTGATTGATGTTGGTTGAGGATCCTCGGATAAAGGTTTTTTACAACCGGGAACGGCATACTCGTGTCAGTAGTTACCTACTTTTGCAGCGGTAACCCGGCCTTGTGTTGGTAGAGATCCGATTAGGTTCTCAAGGCGTCTTTCCAGAGGCTTATCCATGTGGCAATGGGAAGTTCCTTGGCCTGACCATTAGTTGGAAATCCAAAGAAACAATACGCACCTTGTACGGTTTTAGTTGTATAACCTGCCATGGAATGTGGCAGTAACCTGCTATTGAACATGGTAGCTATAGTAGGCATACGATAATGGTCGTATGTTGGCTAAGATTCATATCATACTTTCGAAATGTTTTCTACACTATGCACTAGTAATAATATCAAATGTTTTTTTAATGCGTATCAAGCTTGTTTAACTATCATAAGGAGAAATCTCCTGCGATTCTGCGTTTGCATTGTGTGTGTGTGTGTGTGCGGGAGGCCTTATGGTAGTTTCATTTTCTAAAAAGCATTGCGAATCTATTTTAAAATATTCCTTTGTTTGTTTTTGAAGATAAATTGTTTTAAGTTCTCACACCAGTCCCATGACTGACCTGGGTTTATTGTTCCCTTCCTAAACTCTAGGTGCCATAAATTTCCACACGGGCAGCCCAAAGTCAGGTTATCAGGTCATTCTGGAATTCAGGATGCTGTGGAGCTTAAGAGGCAAGCTGGATGGCATGGCGTATCTACTAGTATATAATATTTCTTTTCCGCTGTTTATTGTTGTAAACTCTGTTAATGTGATGTAATGTGATATTATGTAATGTAATGTAATAACTGATATAGTTCTTTTGATTTAAAGATTACTCATTTATCTATTATATGTTGTCCGCTGCGATTGTTAGATTCTGTTATTCTTTCTGTTTTCTTCTTCTATCTTCTTCTTCTACATTTTTCTTCTTCTTAAACCCTAAGGGTTCGGTTTTTGGGCATTCGATTGTTCGGCAGTTGATACAGTGGACGTATTAATGTCGATTTTTGAAAGTCAAAGAATCGGGTCTTTACAAAGTGGTATCAGAGCATTTGGTTAAGCGACAACCTTGGCTCTATTGGGAATTTCTCATTAGAGATAGAGTCAGCAGTACTCTAGAATGAGTTTGAGTGTAATAATAGATACGAGCGATATTTGTTAGTGAATATAAATATTGTTTTGTATTGTGTTGACTTATCGGTTGATTGTTTATAGATTTTGGTCGGTGCAGTTTGGCCAATAGTTTCGATAGGGGTTTCTAAACTCTTAAACAAGATAAACTGACTCGGTATTGTTTTAAAATAGGGTAAATGGGATAATTTTACCCAAAGTTATTTTTGTATATAAAGGAAATGATTTTCTATGAATTATTATGGTATATGGTTGCGTGGTTGCTGGGAGATGATAATATTAAAATTATCGTTGGTGTTTAATAAGAAATTGAAATCAAAAACAAAAAGCTAAGAAGTAAATCCATATAAAAATAGAATTTGTGAATATAAGATGCAAATGTGGTTTACAATTTGGTATAGAATTCTAGAAAATATTTGGAACTGAATTCATTAATGGAATTTCTATAAATGTTATGTAATGTAAAATGAGTTTGATAACTTATAAAATATTTGAGATTTGATTGTAATTAAGTTAAAATGAAATTGAATTAAGTAGAATGAATTAGACGCTTTTTTCATCAAAGTCAATGAATTTTGGGAATTGAAGAGAATGGAATGAAGTGGAATTTAGCATAAGTTAAATAAAACATTAAATTTGGAAATAACATTAAATAGAATCAAATTAACTTAAGCAAAGTTAATGATAATGAATTGGATTAAAAATTCAGTGAGTTATAGAGAATACCGAATAAAATTGAATTCAAGTTATTTTTGAAAATAAAATCAAACACTGAATTAAAAGTGAGAAATAAACAAAAAAGTTGAATAAATAAGTTAATGAACTATGGAACTTGAAATTGTTAATTTAAAGTTGAATTATGAATAAATAATAGATTTGGAAATGAAGCTTGAGTTATAAATAGAAATTCAACTTGGAATTGTAAGTGGATTAAATATGAATTGAACAGAATCAATTGGAAATGAAATAGAATAAAGAGTAAATTGAGTTGGCATCAATTTAAATTAGTTATAAACTAGATTGGATATTCTATTAAGTGAATATCATCGAATTTGCATAGAAATGGTTGTCAATTGACGCAAATGTGATTGCATAAAATTCTATGAGTTAATGAAAGCCAATAAAAATTGATTTTTGAATCAATTGAAGTAGACATGAGTTCGTTTGGTTTTAAAAAATGAATTGAATGAAAGAAAGTGAATTGTAAATCGCTTGAATTGAATAGAATGGTATGGAATGTAGTTGTAAGCAATTAAATTTGTCTTGAAACCATATAAATTGATAGTAGAAATAGTTTTGACTATTTTGCTTGTGAAAGCTATGTATTTACTATTGAAAATGAGTGAAATGTAAATGAATTTTTTATATATGTTACTTATGAGTTTGAATTGAGTAAGTGCAGGTACAGGAGGGCCGTTTGGCTGGATTTGGTCACGCTAAAATGCTAATAATAAGCCGCTTTGCTTTAAAATGCTAAATAAGGTACGCCTACGCGATAAAAGTAGGAAATATGAACTGTTTTTGTTTTTTCCGACCGGGTGCGTCGATGTATATATATTTATATCTTTTGTCAAATTGCAAAAGCTCCTCCGTAAAAAGGAGACTCTGCCAAAATTTTCCGAAAATTTTGGGAGTTAGAAATTTTTTGAAAAAAATTGTTAGCGACAAACGATTTCAAATTTGAAATTGAAGTAAATTAGTGAATGAAACCAATTTAAATTAATAATATGAATCAGTTATAATTGGAAGATAAAATTCAATATTCAGGATAGAAGATAAAATAAATTCAAATAAAATTGAATTCGAATGAAATTAATAATGCAAGATTGAATGATAATGGATATAACTTCAATAGTAAACTAAAGATGATATAAGAAGTAAGTATCGAAATTTTGTAATGAAATGTGCAAAATGATAGTTGTATATTGTCATTGGATATTGTGGCTAGCAGGATATATAGGTGTATTAAAAGAAATGGAACTAGGATTTTGATTTCAAAGATAAAATTGAATTGCTTGACAAAAAAAGGTTATGTGTTTCAATTTTAGTATGAACTTTGATGATTTTCTTGTCTAGCCGCTTGGCTTGTTGTTTTCTTTTGGGATTTGAGGGCCTGTGGTGCCATTTCGTAGTTCTACCGAGCTAGCCGCGCAAAGGAGACGCTGGCGAAATATTTCGAAAATTTCGAGAGTAAAAAAGTTTTGAGAAATTTTGAGAAATTTAAAATTTGAATGCAAATTTAAATTTGAATTATTGAGTAAACATTGACGTTTGGAAACTTATGATTGAATTTGAAAAATTAGTTGGAATAATAATGAGTCTTTAATAAAAAGAATTAGGTTGATAAATTGATAAAATTGTTTGGTTTTGGGAAAATATTAAATGGGTTGAGGATCATTTTTCTTGACTTGTAATTTCGGGACGAAATTCTTTTAAGGGGGAAAGGATGTAACAGCCCTGAATTTTGGACAATTGAAATTTAAAAATTTAAATTTATTTTATATATTTGAATGATGGTTTAGCTTGAATTTCAATTCTAACTATAGATTTGGCAAGTAAATTTTTGAATTTAATTTATTGAAGTTGGATAAAAATTTGAATCTTCAATTTTAAGCTTGTTAAAAATAATTTGAAGGCTTAGAAAATTTATATTGATAATACTGAAAATAATGAAAGCTTCAAAATTGAATTTGGAAATGTTTTATTCAGTTTTGAAATTTTATAGTTTAAATTGAATTTAAAAATAGCCTTCGAAGGCACAGTCTCGGAATTCAATGAAACCAGTTCCGTTGGTTCTGTAATAGTTAGTTATTGTCGGATTTCAATTTCTGTAGCAATCGGAGTGGTTATTTGACCCTGGCAGCTCAAAACGCTTAGAAACTATTTTAATCAATTTAATTTAAAATTGATCGTTTACTTCCGTAACTCACGCATATGATTGAATTAGCTTTCAAAACACGTTCGATTGTGTTCGGGATATGGGTAAAACTTTACAATTGCCTGGCGGCACGGCTGATTTGGAGTTTGAAATTTTGCGTTACGCGTAACGAGATATTTTGGAAATTTAATAATTTTAAAAAATATAAAAATCAAACCAGCCACCCTATATCGTACCTCAGCCCCCCTACGTTCTGAACGCGCAGAGATATTTTCCCCTTTCTCGTCTAAATCACGTCTCCCTCTATAATTCACAGCAGAGCATCTTTCTTTCAAAAAAAACGAAAAATGGCCGCTCCACAAATTAAGTTCGTTCGAAAAAAATGTATATGAAATCAAAATCAGGTCGTCTCTTCTCAAATCGATCCATGAGTGCGTTTGGGGGGATTGAACTCGAATCAAAATTAGGTCGCCTCTTCTCGAATCGATCCTCAAATTAAATTGGTTTAAATGGACCATTTTGAAATGAAATTTATTTTTCCTGTAAAGCCGAGCATATTTCCAAAGTAACTTTTAAAGTATAGATTAAAAGTTCTAAAGTAGTTTTAAAGAATACTTTGGGAAAATTATTTTCTTAAGTTATTTTAAAATCTTTAGAGTAAATATTTATTTAGCAGATTATAGAAGTAATTATTTAAAGACTTAATTTATAATTGTTTTAGAAATTGAATATTTAAATATTTACACTCTATGTACAAATTCTATTTTGAAAATTTGTTTGGACTTAAGTTTATATGTAATATTGGTAAAGTGTTTTTATAACTAATATTTGAAAGTAAAGTGTTTTTCTAAGTAAACTTTATTTTAAAATGTTTTCCAAATACATTTTGGATAAGTGATATAAATTATTTTCAAGTATTCAGGTTTGGCAGATTTCCAATGAAAATAAATAACTATTTGGAAATGTTTCCGCTTATGGAAAATGATTTGAAATTTGTTTTCAAAGTTTGTAAAGGTGAAAAGTGATTTGAAATTTGTTTTCAAATGGTTGAAGTGTGGAAATTATATCTTGTAAAGGTATTTTTGGAAAATAAATAATTTGGGGAATTATTCAAAATCGGATGATTGTTGTGAATATTGATTGATCGTTAAATAATCGACTATCAAGATTGACCTTTAAATAGGTATTTCTTGTGACTTATTTGAAAATTTGGATGCTACACTTATTTTCAAAATAATTACGCTGGTTATTCGGATTACCCATTCCGAATAGTGATACGACGTAAATGGAAAGCATTTGAAGACCGGATGTTTTGAAAACGAAAGGATTACCGTCGAATGTATCTACATCGGCTGATATCCGATATAGATATTTTATCACCCTTTGTGACGGGAAGTCCGGACATGACTAGAAACTATCCGGATTGCAAGGGCTTCTTTGGAAGTGCCTTTAGTTCCGTTCGATCCTGGAGCGGACTTGTATGGTGTGTGTCTGACGTTACAATTTGAGATGCAAAGCTGGTTTCTATCAAATATATTTCTGTTGGTGGCGGAGAATTTATTCTCTTAGATTAACACCCTTCTCTGAGACGTACGAGCTCAGAGGTTATGTAGTTGATGGTTGCTAGTGATACATTCCCAATTTGGTAATGTGGCATACAAAGTGCTGCTGATCATTTGTTGATCAAAGCATAGCTTTTGTGAAAAGCGTAGCTTTGTGGAAGAGACTTCGTCGGACCTCACACCCCGGTAATGGTCAAAACAGGAAAGATGCAGCAAGGTTTTAGGGAGTAGCGCCCCTTAGTGTATGTCATTTCCTTCTAGATAGAAGTGGTATCATGGTATGGAGCCCAGATACTTAACTAATGTGAATGTCACAAAAACATATATGAATTTGTGATTGATGTTGGTTGAGGATCCTCGGATAAAGGTTGTTTACAACCGGGGGATGGCATACTCGTGTCAGTAGTTACCTACTTTTGTAGAGGTAACCCGGCCTTGTGTTGGCAGAGATCCGGTTAGGTTCTCGGGGCGTCTTTCCAGAGGCATACCCATGTGGCAATGGGAAGTTCCTTGGCCTGACCATTAGTTGGAAATCCAAAGAAACAATACGCACCTTGTACGGTTTTAGTTGTATAACCTGCCATGGAATGTGGCGGTAACCTGCTATTGAACGTAGTAGCTATAGTAGGCATACGATAATGGTTGTATGTTGGCTAAGATTTATATCATACTTTGGAAATGTTTTCTTCACTATGCACTAGTAATAATATCAAATGTTTTTTTAATGCGTATCAAGCATGTTTAACTATCATAAGGAGAAATCTCCTCCGATTCTGCGTTTGCATTGTGTGTGTGTGCGGGAGGCCTTATGGTAGTTTCATTTTCTAAAAAGCATTGCGAATCTATTTTAAAATATTCCTTTGTTTGTTTTTAAAGATAAACTGTTTTAAGTTCTCACACCAGTCCCATGACTGACCCTGAGTTTATTGTTCTCTTCCTAAACTCTGGGTGCCCACCAATTTCCACACGGGCAGCCTAGAGTTAGGTTATCAGGTCATTCTGGAATTCAGGATGCTGTGGAGCTTAAGGGGCAAGCTGGATGGCATGACATATCTACTAGTATACAGTATTTCTTTTCCGCTGTTTGTTGTTGTAAACTCTGATAATGTGATGTAATGTGATATAATGTAATGTGTTGTAATGTAATAACTGATATAGTTCTTTTGATTTAAAGATTATTCATTTATCTATTATATGTTGTTTGCTACGATTGTGGGATTCTGTTATTGTTTCTGTTTTCTTCTTCTATCTTCTTCTTCTATCTTTTTCTTCTTCTTAAACCCTAAGGGTTCGGTTTTCCGGCATTCGATTGTTCGGCAGTTGATACAGTGGATGTATTAATATCGATTTTCGGAAGTCGAAGAATCGGGTCTATACAGGTAATATATCATTTCTACCCGTAATTTACAAAAAAACCAGGGTTTTATCATTTCAAACCCGCAGCCCCAAGTAAAATGATATAATTTGAAAATCGCTCAGGCCTATCATTTCAGCCCATAACGATTTCCCCCTATTCTAAAGTCCGTTCGGGTATGTATCATTTCAACCCATAATGATTCTAATCTAAACGGAACTTGTAGTGTGATAAACTAATATAAATAACAGAACAACATAATATAACAGTAATATATGATATAATAGGTGTTTAAGCATAGGTGAACGTCGTATAATCATAGCATAGCAGATATAATGTGGTGATGCATTATACATATTCACAAGTGGTCAATTTTCTAGTTATATAGGTTTACACTGTCTGGTGAGAATAACTCACTTGTTTAAGCTGGAGACACAAAACGAATGCACAAAAGAGATCCACACAAGCACGATAGCACGATAAGGTTCAAATGGGAGAGCCAAAGATCAATTCCCTTGAATATGATTCAATCAAAAACAATACAACAATCATAAGCTTTCAATTCAAAAACGACTAAACTATGCTAAAATTAACTGCATAAATCAAAGCTGAAATGTTTTGCACTTGCTTCCAACACTTTTTAGGCTCGGCCATAAGTGGAATACAGGTCTAAGGCATGGGTTTGGATCTGGTTGTGGGTGGATATGGGTCGGCCTACATATGTTTGAAGATGGTTCAAAGGTGTTCATGCATAAAACAACACTAAACAACAACATCACATGGTTTCAAGTCAAAACAAGGCTCAGCCAAGGCACAAGCAGCATGGCCATTACTGGTATGGTCAAGAGGTAGACAAGGCAGAGGGTTTCAGGTCAATTGGAGGTGGTGGTGGTGGAGTAGGTGGCGGCTAAGGGGGTGATGAAGTGGTGGATTGCATTTATATGCTCGGCTATGGTATGTAGTTGGAGTTTTAGTATTTTGGTGAAGGATCTATGTAATGACCCGTAAATTTTCAATAATTGAGATTGTTAATTTAATGAGATTTTAAAATTTGAAATTGAAGAAAATAAAAAAAAAATTATGAATTTTTAATAAATGTTAGGATGCAATAATGAAAATAACTAAGAGGAAACGTAATAGGGTTAATTAAAGTTAATAATTTATGAATATGAGTGAAATTCCCATTATATTCTTTAAAATGTATGACTTAGTTATAACGGGAATATGAGTAAAACAAGTGTAATTATTGATTTAATATGTGAAGTATTATTATAAATAGTAGCTGTTTGGGAAGAATAAACATACAAGTATTATAAAGGGTAATGGTGACAAATGGTTATCGTTACCAGTAATTTACCAATTTAAAAATAAAAAGTAATTAACTTTTAATTTATGATAATTTATGTAATAACGGAAAGAGTGAATAATAAGTGAATGAAATTAGTAGTATGAAAATAAATGGCAACATTGATTTGTAAGTAATAAAAGCTTATTTATGTGATTAAAGGGTAACAATAATGTTTATTGTATATTACCTATTGTTAAATGAAATTTGAAATAAAATTTTAATAAATGTAAATTAAATAGAAACATAGTTTATTTATAAGGCAGTAATTGATGAATAAAAAGTTTGAAACCAAGTAAATAAATTTATTGGGAACATTTAATAGTAATTGATGTATATATATTTGGCAACTGACAATTTATGAATTTATTAAGTTTGAAAATTATAATCTAATATTACTTTAATGTTAACTAAGGTAATTTTTAATAGATTGAACGAAATTCAAATTTATGGAATTAATGTAGACGTATACTTGGCTACAAATTGAATATATGAAAACAAAGTGTAAGCATTGAATTAAATTAAGGAATTTAAATTTTAATAAATGGTCATTGAATAAAATAAATGTAAGTATTGTATGAATATATGAATTAATGTCTGATTTAGGGTAATAGAATGAATTCATATGATGTAAGTAACTACAATAAATAATGAATAATAATAAGCAGGATGGAATATAACAACGAAGTTAATTAAACCTGAATTGTGTAAATTGAATGGAATTGCAAGAAATGAAATAATGCAAAACGGTATAACTTGGGTATAGGATGTGTAAGCTAATAAATAGTTAGTTCAATGCAATACAATTGATTGAAACAACTATTTTGGTTATAATTAACTGTAAACATGAATATTTGGCAATAAATTAATATAAAAAAAGTAGATGTAAAGGTTGGATTAATCAATGAACTAATAGTGAATAAATAGTGATGGGATAAACTCAATGTTCTATATGGAATTATAAACTGGGTTGATAGGTAACAACCTTATAAATGCAAATAAAAGCAAATAAGTGGCAATTAATATAGGTTTTTTATTTATTTAATGTGTCAAATAAACTTTGGTAATCAATTACAAATAAATCTTAATTTAACGTTTTGTTAATGTAAATTAAAGTAACAATTGATGTAATAATGAATGGATCCAAGGTAAATTAATTCAATGGATTTAAAATCTAAATTAATGGGTGAAATTGACAAACTTCAATATGATTGGATTTTCGTAGTTATTACACAATAAGTGGAAATAAAATAGTTAATACGAATAAAGGTGAAATTGGAAGTATGAGTGTAATGAAACGTAAACAAATGTTAAATATGTTATAGGATAATGATTGTTGAATAATAAGAATGGGAACCCAGTTTGAATGTAAAATTATGGTAATTGGGTTTATTGCAATGAATTGGATATTTAATTTATAATTTTGAATTTAATGAATTGAGGATTAATATTGAAATTGGTGAATTAACCATCTCTAAATTGACATCTAAATTTCTTTAAATTTTTATAGATGATTAAGAAATATAAATGTGATAAAAATTGTTAATTTTAGAATTGAAATTTAAAAATTGAATTTAATTAATTAATTATTAATTTATTAACTTTATGTAAAAAATAGCCATTTTGGCCACTGACTCATTTTTTGACGGAACCAGTTTCATAGGATCCGTAATGGTGAATTATTGTAGGATTTCAGTTTCGTAGCGATCGGACCTGTCGTTTGATCGTATGGACTCGAAACCCAGAAATCAGAAATTGAAATCAATTTGGAAAAATTTGAATTTAGCATAACTTATTCATACGATGGAATTTGGACTTGAAACTTTTTCCATTGCATTTAAAATGTTTTAAAACATATATTTTGATATATGGGTTGACCCAATATCGTTTCGGAGGTAGAACGGGCTTTTCGGGCCATGTATCGTTTAGCGCGTTATAAATCGGGTCCATCTATTCTATTTCAACTTTGCCTATATTTTACCCTGTTATAAACCCTAGCCTCTCTAATTCTCATTTGTCTACACGTACAATTCACTCTGTTCCTCCTCTTCCCCAATGGCAGACAAAACAAAAATTTTCAATTGCAATTTCAAATCAAATCCAAAGCAAAATTTTTGAACTCCTCGTAAAAATTCAAAAAAATTATATATCGTATATCTCGACAATATGAATCAGCGTCTGGTGTTCGTTTGTCGTAATTGTGCTTCAATCAATGGCAAATCTCGGTCAGTTCACAAATCGCGAAACCTAAGTGCGAATTGGGCATTTTCGATTTAGGCAGAAATCGAGAAATTGCTTTCTGGGTTCTGGAGAGGGAGGCTTGTGGAGTCAATTAGTGGTGGTGATGTGGCCTAGCTCGACCTGTGGCGGCATGAATTGGCGTTTTAGGGTTTCTACACATCCAATTTATGGTGGCGGCGGCGTGCACCAGAGAGGGACAGAACTTGGCCACGGGGAGAGGGTGATCGGACGTGGAGTTTGGCGGTGTTGGCACGGCGTATTGAGGCTCTAGGCGGCAAGCGGCAGCGGTCAAAGGTGGACGTTGTGCACGTTTTTGGGTTCGTTCTAATGCTCTGTGGAGTTGCGTGATGAAGATGGCGACGTGCCGAAAATATACTGGTTCATTTGTTTATTTTACTTTTATTTTTAATTTTGGATTTCAATTGTTCAAACGCGCATAACTTTTGCGTACATGATCCAATTTACGCGTGGTTTATTTTGTTATGATCGTATTTGAATTCCAAACATTTTAGCCATAGTTTGGACGAATTCTGAGACCGTTCAATTTTTGGGTTTAAATTGGATTTAAATTCAATTTAAATTCAAAAGGTGAGTGTTTTAACCCACTCACAACTTCTAGAATTTCTTATGTTTTTTAAATTAATTTATGGTGTGATTAGAAATTTATTTATGACTGTTTGGCATATTTTTTTATCATCATCTCAGTTAATTGCATTTATTTAATTAAATTAATATTTAAATTATTCATTGCATATAAACTGTCAGTTAAATTTATTTATTATCGAATAATAAATTTCCAGTAATTACTGATATTTATTATCTGTTCTATATTAATGTTATTGTTTGAATTGGATGATGATTTTGAAAATGGTTGATGGTTGATATTGGATGAACGGATGTTGTATTATATATTATTATAAACTGCAAGTTGTTGTGCATTTTTCATTCGGCATTGCGGTTTGAAATGATATATAACCGTAATTTTATTTTAAATTACGGATTAAGATGATAAATATCCGTATCACTTGGCCATAGGATAGAAAATTATATACATGCACCGCGGTCTATATATAAAAATATTTTGAAACGATTTTATATGGCTTGTAAAGAAATATTTGGGTTATATAGATATTTGATTTTAGAAGTTATATAAATACTATTTTATTATTGATTTTAGCTATGTATAAAGTTGTTTTGAATTATAAAATAAGCTAAATAATAAAGTTTGATTTCGTTTATATAATATGGCTAAGTATCTATTTAAATTCTATTGTATATAGAGTTTAAAATGACTCAAAAAAAATTAGTTGGGAAGATAAATGTGAATTTGATTTGAATTAAAGTATTTAAGAATTTTCCTCGAAAAATTTGATTTGAAATGTAAATAAATTAAGATTTAAAAGTTATGATTTTATAACTATATTTTTGTTTAGAGGATTTAAATGAATATCACATTGATTTAAATTAATATTATCGAGTAAAAATTAATTGAAAGAATATCCAATTATTTGAAGTCTAAAGGTTTTACTAAAATGATATTTGATTTATTAAGTAAACATTTCAAATCTAAATAATAATAGTATAAATTGATATATATTAAATTTTCAAAGAATAAGTTTTGAAATGGTGGGATAATTAAAGCATTGAAATATATGGAAATTATATTTGTTTATTTGTGGATTTAAACCTATATTTGGAACTGATTGTGAAGTTGAAGAAGCTATTTTATTTTATAAAGTAAATTAATATTTAAACCATCTAAGTGGTGTTGTTATATTTCAAAATTATGAAATTCAAAGTTTATGTTTTGGAAGGCTATATTTCTGGCATTTGGTTTCGAAATATTATAACCTTGAAATGTTATGGTTTTAGAAAAGGATATATTTGAAAATGATATCATATTGATTTGGTTTTAAAAGAAGAAATGATATTGTAATTTTATGGTTTTGAAATGGATATTATATTCTGGTATTAAAAGTATAAACTATTTTGGAAAGGCCGTGGTGTTATAATAACGTTTGGTTGCTAAAGAGACCGGGATCAGAAGTTTTCATACTCTCTGCTAACTCCGAAAACCACTTTGACAACCGTGTACGCGGTGGAGATTCCATAATGAAGTAGGACGGTAGCGGCGTTTCCTTTGAGGTAAATACGTGGACCCGACTCCCTTGAGTTGGCATAAGGTGGCTGAAACAGGAGCGATTCAAGGGCCAATAAGGTCATTCCTCCGATCGGATGCACTCCTTCGATATTATGCTCTGACTTTTGGATTGATTCGTTGGCCACTTTTGATTTATGATTTTAGGGTGTTGTTCGAGGTGGGCGGTAGTAGATGCTATGCATTACCACCAGCCTGGATGCGTGATTGGTATATCTACCCTGGCATTGCCTAGTTGTGTCGTGTCACTTATCATAGCGCGCCTTGTACGAGGTTGGTTCTCTCCCGTAGCCCGCGTGGTATCCTTTAGTGGCTTCCCGATCAGGAGGGACTATGATATTGGATGGACTACTGGGACTATTACGTGTTAAGGGGAATATTGGGTCACTCCTTAACGCTATTTAAAACTATGTTTATTTTACCATAGACATTATTATAATGGCGAAATATTACTATGTAGTAAATAGTTTAACGGATCCTTAGGAGATGTGAATCCTGAGCATCTCATGAGTTATTGCACTCAGGTTAGACACTGGATAGGAGATGTCAAATCTCGTAAACATCTCTGACGCCGTTCCACTCATCTTTTATAGTTGATTTAACTTACATAAGATCTTTTAGTTTTGACTCGAGTGTTTTGTCTTTTCAATTCGCTCGGGTTAGTCCGAGCATTTCAGGATTTGAGGATTTTATTCTGGAGGACGAAGACGAATATTTGTATTACTATTATTTATTATATTCCACTGCATCACATTGTTCCGCTACATTATTATTTATTGTTATGTGGTATTTGTAATTCTGATATGTATTGTATAAGTAAAATCAAATATTTTGTAAAACAGCTTCATGAACTGTATATTTGATTATTATATTTTATCATTATGATGCAAGATTCTCTTTTGTTTTATTTCTTTCTCTATTTCCTTATTTACACCATAACAATCCACTCTTTTGTGTGGTTTGAGTTTGACGTGTGTGGTTTATCGTCGATTTAAACGTACAAAAAGGCTGGACGTTACATCTGGTATCAAAGCTTTGGTTTAGCGATAAACCATAGTTTTGTGGGGTTTGACTCTTTACTAATAGGGTTAGTAATACCCTATGGTGAGTCGTTGAGTGTATATATGAGAGAGCGTATTCGTTAGTGTTATAAAAAGGTTTTAATATTGTGTTAGTCTGTTCCGTTTTGTATTTATAAATTCTGGTTGGTGCATGGGACGTTATGACATCAATAGGGATTTCTAAACACTTAATAGGGCAGACCGACATAATATTTGTTTAATATAGGTGAATGAAATAATTTTTCCTATTATATTTTCTATATATAAAATAATTTTTTTTATAAATGATATATATTTGGTTGTAATATATTGGTTGTTAGGTAATGAAATGTATAAATAATAGTTGATATAAGATAAAAAATAAAGTAAATGAAAATTGGTAATTTTAGAACTTAATTTCCGAGGTTTTGAAAATTTCTTTCAAATAATTTTTTAATATAATATTGTTTGTAAGTATTTTCTGATATAAATATTTCAATATAATTTGGAAGAATTGTTTTAAAGAAGATTTTGGAAAAATTAAGTTCTGTACTTCCCTCTCTGTCGTTGGAAAATAATTTTGGTGATGGCGGTCGCATCGTCGACATTCATTTTCGAGTTTCGAAATGGGAAGGCCATTGTAGTATTTTACTGCAGATTTGTTTTTGATAAATCAAATATAAAATTTTAATTTTTTTAATTATAAATGGATATATAAATTATAAGTATATACATTTATCTATTATTTTAAAATGATTTTTGAATAAAACCGGGTATTTAAATTCTTAAGTTTCCGTTAATTAATAGTTCCAATTATTGTTGTGAAATGGAATGTAACCAATTAATAATTGGAGCCTTTAATTAAAATAAGAAATTTAATGCTAGGTTATGAATGAAATTAAAGGTAATTTGAAACTGTAACCTATGAAACAAAGAATAATATTATTAAACATTTAGTTAATTAAAAGAAATAGAAATAAACTTGTATATACATTCTTAAAAGCATATATATAACTTAACCAATATTAAAAGTTAAAATATTAAAGAAAATGTAACGGGAAATAATGAAAGTAATTAATGAAATTCTTCAATAAATAAGAATTTGGTGATGTAGTTGTTATAAACATAAGTATAATTGAAATACTACTAATCAAATATAACAGAAGGTAGGTATTGTAAGTAAGAAATGTTAAAGTTAAGTAAATAAGTTGAAGTTATTTATAAATAAAATTGTAGGAAATAAATGTAAATTAAAAAGATAAACCATTATATGAATGAAAAAGAAATCAAAACGACAAATGTATGAAATGAAATTAATAAGAATGAACTTGATATATTCGTTGAAATTGTTGTTTGTTTGACTTATAGTTGTTTGGGCAAAGAAACTTTAAATTTGTTTGGGTGAATGAATAATCTAATTAGTTTCACCTAGACTTTTGAGTAAATGGTGCACTTGATAGTTTATTTTTCATTCCGTACAATCTATAGCTTCAAACCTGAACTACTATTTGTTTTGTTTTACTTGAATGGCTGATTTGTATTTGTTGCGTATGCTGTTTGTTGCAATTGATTGTTGTTGTATTGATTTGTTTGTTAGTGATTGAAACAACTTTAAATATTTCATTTTATATAATTATTAACTCTTCTGGATTATATAAGTGAAATACAGGTTATGGAAGCAATTGCTACTGCTTTTGAATTCATAATTAAGCGTAATTTGCCCGACAAATAGGTACGTTTTCGGATTACGGATTTATAACGCTATTATATTGGTTTTCCGTATTGGTATGTATTATTTTGGAAATTTATATGTTATATATTGTTATTTTTGATATTATATTTTCTCTCGAGCCTCTCCGTACAAAGGAGACTCTGTCGAAATTTTCCATAAATTTTTGGACTTAGAAATTTGTGAAAGATGTTTTCCAAACTTTATTGATTTGAGTATAAAAAGAATGGTTATAAATTGGAATATTTTAATTAAATTAATTAATTTTGTAAATTTATTTGTTTATAAATTTAATATTTAAGTAAGATATATTGATTTCTTAACTCTTCTTTTCCTTTCTTTTTCCTTTTCGGGGACGAAAAGTTTTGAGTGGGGGAGAGTGTAACGACCCGTAAATTTTCAATAATTGATATTGTTAATTTAATAAGATTTTGAAATTTGAAATTGAAGAAAATAAAAAAATTGTGAATTTATAATAAAATTGGGATGCAATAATGAAAATAACTAAGAGGAAACGTAACAGGGTTAATTAAAGTTAATAATTTATGAATTTGAATGACATTCCCATTTAAAGAAAATAATTTAAAATGTATGTCTTAGTTATAATGGGAATACGAGTAAAACAAGTGTAATTATTGATTTAACATGTGAAGTATTATTATAGATAACAGTTGTTTGGGAAGAATAAACATAGAAGTACTATAAAGGGTAATGGTGACAAATGGTTGTCGTTACTAGTAATTTACCAATTTAAAAATAAAAAGTAATTAACTGTTACTTTATGATAATTTATGTAATAACGGAAAGAGTGAAAAATATGTGAATGAAATTAGTAGTATGAAAATAATTGGCAACATTGATTTGTAAGTAATAAAAGCTTATTTATGTGATTAAAGGATAACGGTAATGTTTATTGTATGTTACCTATTGCTAATTGAAATTTGAAATAAAATTTAAAAAAATGTAAATTAAATAGAAACATAGTTTATTTATAAGGAAATAATTGATGAATAAAAAGTTTGAAACCAAGTAAATAAATTTATTGAGAACATTTAATAGTAAATAATGTATATATATTTCGCAATTGACAATTTATGAATTTGTTAAGATTGTAAAATTATAATCTAATATCACTTTAATGTTAACTAAGGTAAATTTTAATAAATTGAACGAAATTCAAATTTATGGAACTAATGTAGACTTATACTTGGCTACAAATTGAATATATGAAAACAAAGTGTAAGCACTGAATTAAATTAAGGAATTTAAATTTTAATAAATGGCCATTGAATAAAATAAATGTAAGTATTATATGAATATATGAATTAATGTCTGATTTAGGGTAATAGAATGAGTTCATATGATGTAAGTAATTATAATAAATAATGAATAATAATAACCAGGATGGAATGTAACAACGATGTTAATTAATGCTGAATTGTGTAACTTGAATGGAATTGCAATAAATGAAATAATGTAAAATGGTATAACCTGGGTTTAGGATGATGTAAGCTAATAAATAGCTAATTCAATGCAATACCAATTGATTGAAACAACTATTTGTGTGACGACCCTAAATTTTTCACAATTGAAAATGAAAATATTTAATTAATTTTAAATATCTGAGTGATGATTTAACTTGAATTTCAAACATAACTATGAATTTGGCGATTAAATTTTTGGATTTAATTTATTAAAGTTGGATAGAAATTTGAATCTTTAGTTTTAAGCTGATTAAAAATATTTCAAAGGCTTTGAAAATTTATATTTATAATACTGAAGATAGTGGAAGCTTCAGAACTGAATTTGGAAATGTTTTATTCAGTGTTGAAATTATATCGTTTGAATCGATATTTAAAAATAGCCTTCCGGGGCACTGTCTCAGAATTCAACGAAACCAGATCCATTGGATCCGTAATAGTTAGTTATTATCGGATTTCAATTTTCGTAGCAATCAGACTTTTTGTTTGACCCTGGCAGCTCAAAACGCATAGAAACTGTTCTAATTGATTTAATTTAAAATTGATCGTTTACTTCCGTAACTTGCGCATATGATCGAATTAGCCTCCAAAACACGTTCCATTGTGTTCGGAATGCGGATAAAGCTTTATAAACTCCTAGCGGCACGTCTCGTTATAAGGTTGAAAATTTAAGTTACAAATTCGAGACAATTTGAAATCAAATTAAATTATATTTACTTATTCTTATTCCGACAATTCGTACAACTAGCCACCGCGTTGTCTCCTTCGTACCCTTCCTTTTCTTTTCCCCAGTTCTCAAATCATACAGTTCGAACAGAAAAAAATCAAAGAAAAATGGCCGAATCAAATTTTCTGATGCCCATCCTTCAATTCGAAATCCCTACATCTATTTTCCCCAATCAAAACGAAATTGACTCTCAAAAATAAATGGCCGCATCCTTTTGTTTTCAAAATCTCATGCCCTAGCTACCTCATCTACAATCGATGGAACTCAAATTTTCAAAGTAAATCGAATGAATTCTCTTCGAGAGATTGATAAAAGTCGTGTTCAAATCGACGAGGCTTGAGGGTAGAGGCACGCGTGTCTTGTGGGTTCACAGTCGTCTGAGGTGCTGTCAGGTAAATGGCGACTCGGCGTTCCTTTCGCGTGCGCTGGTGGTCAGAATATCGAGCCGCATGTAGGCATCGTGGCCACGATTTTGGGTGGTTCGATTTAAAGTGCAAGGCGATTTAGGGATTGCTCGCGTAACAGTCGTGAGTCGTTCGTGGCCTTCTTTACGAGGTCAGCATCATTGAGTCGTGGGGATGGAGCTCCAGGGTCGCACAGGAGAGTTCGACGAGCAGTGAGGTTCGAATCTTTCTTTTCCAGTTTATTTTGATTTTACATATAAGCATGTATATGTAAGTAAAGTATAGGGTTTAAACAAAAATTATACAGATAGATAATATTTAGGGGGAATTAATTTGAAGGACAAAAATTTCTGTATTTTTTGTCTCAAGGACACGACCTCAATATTTTTACCACAAGTACAAACGTTCTTCTAAAATTTATTCACAAGGACAAACATTTTCCAAAATTATTCATAAGGACAACAAAACTGATACCGAGCTAAAAACTGCTACCGATAACTATAAACTGATACCTAAAAACTGCTATCAATAACTAAAAACTGATACCTACAGAAAGTTGTCCTTCAGGATAAAATATTGAAGGTCTGTCCTTGAGGCTAAAAAGCTGTGAAATTTTGTCCTTAACAATAATTTCCTGATAATATTTAAATGTATAATAAGGTTTATATAACAACTATTTTTCAATTTACGGGTTGGTTTTATTCAGTAGATATTTATGTGTACAGTAAGTTATAAATGCAGATTTTTATATATAAATAGAAAATTTATTTATATAGATAAAGCTAAGAAGAAATTATTATACATATGCCTATTTTAGATTACTAGTTATTTTAAAAAGTGAATTTGGAAGAAAAATAATTTTAACTAGCTTATTAATTATCTTAGTGACTAAAATATCTTTAAAAAGGAAATTCAGTTTTTAAATTTATTTGTTAGTCAAATAAAATTTAAAAACTATCTCCAATGAATAATTAATTTTAATTTCGGGCATCGACGTTATGGATAACATTTGAAGACGGTGGTGAAGACTAGGTATTTTCGAAAACGATAGGATAACCTATCGAATGCCTTTGCACCGGGTTGCTTCGGTATAGAGATCTCCTTATGTGATGGGGAGTCCCATTGGGAATGTGGATACCCGGATTTGCAAGGGCTTTTTCCTTTATTGGACGAATTGCCTTCAGTTCTATTCGAACCCGGAACCGACTTGTATGGTTGAATGTCTGACACTACACTTTGAGATATAAAGCAGATTTCTTTCAAATTAATATCTGTTGGTGGCGGAGAATTTATTCTCTTAGCTTAACACCCTTCTTTGAGACATACGAGCTCAGAGGTTAGGTAGTTGAAGGTTATTAGCGATGTACTCCCAATTTGGTAGTGTGGCATGCTGAGTGATGTTGATCATTTGTTGATCGAAGCATGGCTTTATTTAAAAGTATGTTTATTTTACTATAGACACTATTATAATAGCGAAATATGCAACATAGTATATAGTTTAACAGATCCTTAAGAGATGTAAATCCCAAGCATCTTTTGAGTTACTGCCCTCATATTTATTTCCGTTTATTTAACTTACATAAGATCTTTTAGTTCTGACTCGAGTGTTTTGTCTTTTCAATTCGCTCGGGTCAGTCCGAGTGTTTCAGGATTTGAAGATTTTAATTTGGAGGACGAAGATGAAGATTTGTAGTACTATTATCTACTATATTATTCCACTACACCATGTTATTCCGCTGCATAATTATTATTCTATGGTATATGTAACTCTGATAAATGTTGTAAGTATAATCAAATATTTTGTAAAACAGCTTTATAAACTGTATATTTGATTATTATATTTTATCGTTTTGCTGTGAGATTCTGTTTTGTTTTATTCCTTTCTCGTTTTTCTTATTTAACCCATCACAATCCGCCCTTCCGTATTGTTGAATTCGCACGTGTGTCGATTTAAAGTGTGCGAAAAGACGGGACGTTACATCTAGTATCAGAGCTTTGGTTTAGCGATAACCTTAGCTTTGTGGGGTTCGACTCTTTACTAGCAGGGTAGTAATACCCAATGGTGAGTCGTTGAGTGTATATACGAGAGAGCGTATTTATTAGTGTTATAAAAAGGCTTTAATATTGTGTTAATTTGTTCTGTTTTGTATTTATAAATTCTGGTTGATGCATGGACCGCTATGACATCAATAGGGATTTCTAAACACTTAATAAGATAGACTGACATAATATTTGTTTCAATACAGGTGAATGAAATAATTTTGCCTATTATATTTTCTATATATAAGGTAATAAATTTTATAAAGATTTTATTTGGTTGTAATATATTGGTTGGTAGGTAATGAAATTTATAAATAATAGTTGGAATAAGATTTAAAATAAATAAATAAAATTCAGAAATTTAGACCTTAAGTTCTGGTGTTTTGAAATTTCATTTGAATAAATTTGAAATGTAATAATAATTTTATTAGAAGTATTTTCTGATATAAATATTTCAATATAATTTGAAAGAATTGTTTTGAAGAAATTCTGGAAAGAAACAAGTTGTACTCCCCCACTCTGTCGCTGGGAAATAATTTCAGTGATGAGTGCACGCATCATCGACATTCATTTTCGAGTTTCGAAGTGGGAAGGCCACTGTAATAATTTTACTGCAGATTTGTTGTGATAAACAAAAAAATTAATTTTAAATTGTTTTAAATATAATTTGATATATAAAGTGTAAATATATACATTTATCTGTTATTTTAAAATGATTTTGAATAAAACCCGGTATTTAATTCTTAAGTTTCCATTAATTAATAGCTCAATTACTATAGTGAATTGAAACGTAGGTAATTAATAAATTGAAACCTCTAAAGAAATAATGGATTTAATGCTAAGTTATAAATGGAAATTAAAAGAAATTGAAATGTATAACATATAAAACAAGGATATTATTGTTGAACATTAATTTAATTAAAGAAAATAGAAGAAACTTGTATAACTTTCAATTACATCCTTATAAACATATATATAACTTACCGAATATTAAAAGTTTAAATGTTAATAAGAAAACATAATAGATATTATACAAGTAATAAATTTGAGGTAATGAAAATAAATATGTAATAGTATAATCTTAAGTGTAATTGAAAAGACTACTAAGTAAAATAGAAAGGTAAGTATTATAATTGAAATTTAGAACAAATGAAAGTAAATAAATAAAATTAAGTAGTATAAATGAAAGGTAATAAACGTAAGTAAATGATTGAAGCTATTTATGAATAAAATAAGCAGAAAGACGAATATTGCAAATAAATGAAAAAAAGAAGATAAATCATTATATGTATAAAAAGAAGTCAAACAACAATAGTATGAAATGAAATTGACAAGAATAAACTTAGTTTATTGTTTGGATTTGTTGTTTGTTTTGGTTTAGGGTTGTCTGGGTAAGGATACTTTAAAAATGTCTGGATAAATGAATGAATCTATTTCGTTTCATCTAAGACTGTTGAGTAAAAGATGCACCTAGTAGTTTATTCTTCATTCTGTACAATTTAAAGTTTTGAACCCGAAAAACTACCTTTTTATTTTATATGAATGAATGATTGATTATGTTGATTCTGTATGATGGTTGTATGTTGTAATTGTAAGTGATTGTTGGGTTTGACATTGCTTTGTTTGTTAGTAAATGATAAATAAATATATTTCATTTTATATAATTGTTAACCTTTTGGATTATACAAGCGAAATACAGGTTATGGAAGCAATTGCTACTGCTTTTGGTTTCATAATTAAGCGTAAATTGCCCGACAAATAGTTACGTTTTCGGATTATGGTTTACAATGCAATTTTATTATTTTCTCCGGGTTGGGATAGATATTATTTTGGAAAATATTTGTTGTATATTGTTATATTTATATTATATTTTTTGCCGAACCTCTCCGTACAAAGGAGACTCTGCCAAAATTTTCCGTAAATTTTCGACTTAGAAAATATTTTGAAAAATGTTTTCCAAACTTTATTAATTTGAGTATAAAAAGTTTTAATGGTTGTAAATTGGTATTTGTTTATCTAAATTTAATAATTTTGTAAATTTATTTGGTTATAAATTTAATATTTAAATATGATAAGTTGATTTCTTAATTCTTCTTTTCCCTTCTTTTCCTTTTCGGGGACGAAATGTTGTGAGTGGGGGAGAGTGTAACGACCCGTGAATTTCGTTAATTAAATTTGTCATATAAATAATATTTTGGAAATAAATCTACAAAGAAATATAATTGTCATAATTTGTAATGAAGTAAATGTTAAGAATTATCCTATGAAATATTTTATTGATTAAAATAGACCTAATTTAAAAAGGTCGAATTGAATAAATCCTATTTATTGGAACCTAAAATTTTTGGTATGCAAATTAATAATAAACGAGTTGTTGCAAGAAATTGAAATTTGAATAAATGAAAGTAGTGAAAGGATTATACCCGGATGTAATTTTACATGAGAAGTAAATGAAAGTATTAAATTGTTTAATGTAATATAACCTTGAAAATGGTAACTGATTGTAAATTAAGGAAAACGTGTTAATGCCAGTTAATATTTAACAAACTTGAATAAACGTTACAATTTAATTGAAATTCAAATATTATGACTTTGCTATAAATGGAATATAATAAAAACAAATACAATTATGGTTAGAAACTAAAGTAGCAATGTAATTAAAATTAACAATTTAAAATGAAACTGCAATTAATGGAAATAATGTGAATTGTCATACTTGGTTATAAGTTAAATATAAGAAACAAATGGGAATGTGAATTATTTAAGAAAATAGAATGGAATTTATATTGTTATAATAATGGAAAGTGTTAATTGTTTCCCTTGAGCATAAAATTTAAATAAGTAATTTAAAGCAAACATTTAATTAACCAATGCCATAATATTTATTTATAGTAACTGTGTAAATTAAGGTTGTAGTGTAAATGGCAGTTCATGAATAACCAAATTCAATACAATTCAATTGATTTGAAATGACTGTTAGGTTATAATTGAATATAAATTAAAATAGAAACGTAAACTTAATACAAGATAGTAATTTGGGTAATAAAAAGGGGTGAAACCAAGAATTAAGTTACAGAGAATATTTAATTGTAATTAATGTACATATTTAGCAAAAATATAATAAATGTAGTACAATCCAAATTTATGTAAGCAAATTGTGAAGTTGTAATTGATTGAAATTGGTAGAATTGGGAATGGATTAAAGGTTATATACATTGATGTAATAATATGTAATGAATTGTAGATGATAGAATTAATTGAAATTACATGAAAGGAATTTAATTCAAATGTAATAAAGTGGATTTATTTGGGAAATATTATTGTGCCTAGATATAGCCTATGCTAATTAAAGTCAATAATTAATAAATTTAATGAAATGCCAATTTATGAAAATGAATGGAAATCAGGATTTATTTATTTATTTGAAATTAAAGTTAAATGATTGAGTTTATTGAAATAAGTGGAATCAAACGTCAAATTTTTCGTTAATTGAAATGAAGATGGAATAAGAAAATATTAATGCAATAGTTTGAATCAAATGATAAATCCATCTATTTGACAATAATTAATGGATATAATTTTTGATTGATGTAATTAAATGGAAATTTTTGAAAATTTATTTACACATTCTGAATTCAATAAATTGAGGTTAATACTGAAATCGATAAGATAATTAACTTTTAATTTACTTTTAATTTGTTTCAAACCATCGTAAATGATTGAGAAATTGAGAATAATAAGTATGGTCAATTTTAGAATTAAAACTGGAAATTTGATTTAATTAATCAAATTTTAATTTATTTAATTAATAGAAAAATAGCCATTTTGGCCACTGATTCGGATTTCGATGAAAGCAGTTTCATCGGATCCATAACGGTGAATTATTATAGGGTTTCAAGTTTCATAGCGATCAGACTTGTCGTTTGATCATACGGACTCGAAACGCCTTGAAATCGATAATTTGAAATCAATTGAAATCAATTTGAAAATATTGTTTTTAACATAACTTCATCATACGATGGAATTTGGACTTGAAACCTTTTCCATTGCGTTTAAAATTTTTTAAAACACCTATTTTGATATATGGGTTTACCCAATTTCGTTTCGGGCTCAGAACGGGCTTTTTGGACCACGTTAGCATTAGCGCGTATATCTATCAACCCGATCCATCTCTTTTATTTCAATTTTCCTATATATATCCTACTATAAACCCTAGCCTATTTCTCATTTGTTTGAACATATATTTCAACCAACTCTCCTCCTTAATGGCAGACAAACAAACCCTAGATCCAAATACAGTTCCAAACCAAATCCAAAGCATAAAATTTAAAGTCCTCAGAAAAATCTGATAAAAGATATATGTGAAGCTCTCGACTAGCGTAATTCACTGTTGGTGTTCGTTTTTCGATTCAGCTTGTCGTTTGATTAGTAAAAATCGAAGAAGTTTCGGTCGTTCATCGCTCGACGATGAACTTCATCGGATCGGAAAACCCTTTCTGGGTTATGGATAGGAAATCGAGGGGATCGCATATAGGTGGTTGGTTTGACGAATCGACGGTTGGATTGGTGGCAAAACTCGACTAGGGTTACAAAGTAAGGGGCGGCGGCTGTAGGTCCTAGGCACGATCGTGACGTGGGATGCTGAGGGAAGGCCGAGGTGAACCTCAGGTGGATGGCGAGCATCCGCGATGGGCCCCAGCAAAAAGGCGCGCGTTCATGAGGGTGGCGGCATTCGAATTACTGTACGTGAGAGACGAGGGTTACGTTTCGAATTACTATGCGGTGAGATGGTGACGTGTCGAATGTGAGTAAGGTAAAGTGTTCCATTTATTTTAATTTTTTAATTGAATTCAAATGCATTTATCGCTATTGTTCCACATACGAACTCCGTTTTACGCGCGGTTTCTTTTGTTAGGATCGTATCTGAATTCCGGACTTGATGCTGCTGGTTTGGATAAATTCTGAGACTGTCAATTTTTTGGGTTTAAACTGAATTAAATTCAATTTAAATTCAAAAGGTGAGTGTTTTAACCTACTCACAACTTCTAAGATTTCTTATGTTTGTTAAATTAAATATTGATGTGATTTAAAACTAATCTATGCTTGTTTGGGCATATTTTAATCATCATCTTAGTTAAATTGAATTTATTCAAAATAAATTGTTATTTATTTTTTATTCTTGCATATAAATTGGTAGTTAAATTTATTTAGTATTGCATATAAATTGCAAGTTAAATTTATTTATTATTGCGTATAAACTGCCAGTTAAACGGTTATTAATTTATTTTTGAATATAAATTGTTCGTTGATACCTGTTATATTTTATATGTTCTATATTGATGTTTTGTTTAAATTGGATGATGATTTTAAAAAATGGTTCATGGTTGATATTGGATGAATGGATGCTGAATTTTATATGGTTAAAAATTGCAAGTTATTATGCATTTTCATCTCATTCGGGATTGCGGTTTGTAATGATATATAACCGTAAATTTTATTTTTAAATTGCGGATTGAAATGATAAATATCCGTATCACTTGACCATAGGATAGAAAATTATATACACACACCGCGGTCTATATATAAAATTATTTTAAAATGATTTCTGTGGATTTGTAAAGAAATATATGGGTATATAGATATTGATTTTAGATAATATATAAAAGCTATTTTGTGATTGAATTTAGCTATGTATAAATTTTTTTTGAATTATAAAATAAGCTAAGTAGTAAATTTTGTTTTCTTTTATATAATACGGTTAAGTATCTATTTAAAATTCTATTATATATAGAGTTTATAATAACTCAAATAAAAGTAAGGTCGAAGGTAAATGTGAATATGATTTGAATTAAGGTATTTAAGAATTATGCTCGAAAAATTTGTTTTGAAATGTAAGTAAATTAAGATTTAAAAGGTATGATTTTATAACTTGATTTTGATTAGAGGATTTAAATGAATATCAAATTGATTTAAAGAATATTATCAAGTTAATTTAATTAAAAGAATATCCTGTTATTAAAGTTTAAGGGTTTTACTTATCTAATACTTGTTTTATTAGGTAAACATTTCAAATTTAAATAATAGGAATTGGATTTGATATATATTAAATTATCAAAGAATACGTTTTGAAATAGTGGAATATTTAAAGATTGAAATATATGAACTATAAAAATTTAAGGTTTGAAATATAGAATATTTAAGCTTTGAAATATATGGAAATTAAAATGGTTTATTTGGAGGTTCAAATTTATATTGGGAATTTATTGTGAAATTTAAAGAAGCTATTTTATTATGTAAAGTAATATAGTATTTAAACCATTAAGTATTAAAAGTTATGTTTCAAAGTTATGATTTTCAAGTTATTATAATTTGAAAATGTTATATTCAAGGGTTTTGATTTCTAAATGTTATACTTTGGAAGTGCTATGATTTGTTGAAAAAGGATATATTTGAAATAAACTGATATCATGTTGATTTGGGTTTTAAAATAGAAATGATATCGTATTTATATGGTTTGAAAGGAATATTGTATTCTGGTTTTGAAGTATAATTATTTTAAAATGACCTAGGTGTTATAATAACGTTTCGTAGTTAAAGAGATCGGGATCAGAAGTTGTCATACTCTCTGCCAACCCCGAAAACCACTTTAACAACCGTGTACGCAGTGGAGATTCCAGAATGAAGTAGGATGGTGGCGGTGTTTCCTTGAGGTAAATACGTGGACCCAACTCCCGTGAGTTGGCATAAGGTGGCAAAAAAGGAGCGATTCTCGGGCCAATGAGGTCATTCCTTTGATCGGACGCACTCCTTCGATTTTATACTCTAACTTTTGGATTGATTCGGTGGCCACTTTTGATTTTTGATTTTAGGGGTGTCGTCCGAGGTGGGCGGTAGTAGCTGCTACGCATTTCCACCAGCCCGGATGCGTAATTGGTATATCTACCCTGGCATTGCCAAGTTGTGCCGTGTCACCTCCCATACCGAGCCTTGTACGAGTTTGGGTTTCTCCCGTAGCCCGTGTGGTGTCCTCTGCTGGCTTCCCGATCAGGAGGGACTATTATATTGGATGGACTACTGGGACTATTACGTGTTAAGGGGAATACTGGGTCACTCCTTAATGCTATTTAAAAGTATGTTTATTTTACTATAGACACTATTATAATAGCGAAATATACTACATAGTAAATAGTTTAATGGATCCTTAAGAGTTGTAAATCCCGAGCATCCTTTGAGTTACTGTCCTCATATTTATTTCTGTTGATTTAAATTACATAAGATATTTTGGTACTGACTTGAGTGTTTTGTCTTTTCAATTTGCTCGAGTCAGTCCGAGCGTTTCAGGATTTGAAGATTTTAATCTGAAGGACGAAGACGAAGATTTGTAGTACTATTACCAACTATATTATTCCACTACACCATGTTATTCCGCTGCATAATTATTATTTTATGGTATGTGTAATGCTGATAAATGTTGTAAGTATAATCAAATATTTTGTAAAACAACTTTATAGACTGTATATTTGATTATTATATTTTATCCTTCCGCTATGAGATCGTGTTTTGTTTTATTCCTTTCCCGTTTTTCTTATTTACCCCATAACAATTCGCCCTTCCGTATGGTTGAATTGGCACGTGTATCGATTTAAAGCGTGCGAAGAACCTATTTACATATTAACTTCGAATATTATAAAGTATGGGTAAACCCATAAGCAGGAAAAGGAAAAAAACATAAAAAGCATGAACCTAGATTTACATGTGCTTGATGTTTATACGAACGAGTAAAACTTGTAAATTATAACAAGACAGTATAGGGATCTAACCTAATTAAATTGATCAATTTGCAACTAAGGTGTAGTTAATAGCAGTTGTACATGTTTATGTGCACACAGGTGCACAGAAGCATGCACAACCCCCAATTTGGCTATTTGAAAAGTAATTTTGTAAAAGTTTAAATGTTATGAGTTAACTCACATGTTTTATTAAATATACAAATGTTAAACACAAATAAACGAACAGGAATTTGTTAGTAAATTTGCACAAAGATTCACATGGGAGAGGGTCTTTCCCAATTCTTTTTTTTCTGTGGCTAAAACATAGGTATTTTAGTTTAAAATAAACCGAGATATTCTTTACCCAAAAAAAAATTGATCTTAGAATTAAAATGATTTGTATGTTTATATGTACATACAAATATTTTTTACAAAGAAATATATCAATATTTCTATATTGATCAGAATGGATCTTGGGAATATCCAAAATAAAAACTAATAAAAGAAAGAAAATAGTGGTCTAGAAAGTAAGAAACCCTGAATTTAGCACAAACTAAATTGATCCATTCAAGCACTATGGCTTCTTAAAGGAGGGTTGCTTCAAAGAAGCCAAAAACTCAAGCCAACGAACTTGCCTCTCATTCAAATCCTTCTGGAAGAAGATATATCTGACTAATGATCGGTGAAAAGCTCAAACTTGGTTCCAAGAAGATGATGCCTCCAAAGATTCAAAGCAAAGACAACAACAAGTAACTCTAAATCATAAGCAGCATAATTTGCCTCATGTGTTTTCAACTGACGGCTGGCATAGGCAATGACCCTACCATCCTGCATGAGAACAACACCCAGACCCTCCCGACTAGCATCAGTATATATTGTAAATCCCTCACTTCCGTTTGGAACAGTAAGTACTGTTGCAGAAGTTAGCTTGCTCTTTAACTCATTGAATGCAGCCTTACACCGATCACTCCAGACAAACTTTGCATTCTTACAAGTCAAAGCCGTGAGAGGTGCAACAATCCGAGCAAAATCTCCGGAAGTAACCAGCAAGGCCCAGAAAACTACGAATATCAGATGGAGTCTTTGGAGTTTCCCAATCCTGAAACAGAATAGGAAAAATAAGGACAACCGAAAAAATAGGATTATTAAACGATAAAGAAAAGAGAAGAAAGAAAGACATACATTGATTCCAGCGACCTTGACTGGATCAATCGAAACTCCATTACTAGAAACAATATGCCTGAGATATCGGACTTCATCCTTCCAGAAATGGCATTTAGAAAATTTAGCCTTCAACCGATGATTTCTGAGAGTCTCAAGAACAAATTTCAAATGCAACTTATGCTTATCCTTTGTCTTAGAGAAGACAAGGATATCATCAACAAAGACTAGCACAAATTTATTAAGCACATCACAGAAAACACGATTCATCAAATCAACAAAGAAAGCAGGAGCATTAGTCAAACCGAAAGGCATGACTAACCATTCATAAAAACCATTATCAGTGCGGAAAGCAGTCTTGGGAATGCTATCCTCGGAAACCCTAAGCTGATGAAAACCAGTGGCAAGATCAAGCTAAGAGAAAAAGGTGGCACTATAAAGCTGATCAAACATATCATTGGTACGAGGCATGGGATATCTGTTTTCCATAGTGAGCTTGTTCAGCTCCCTGTAATCAACACACATCCGAAGAGAACCATCAGATTTGCCGACAAAAACCACCGCAGCTCCCCATTCAGAAAAACTAGGACTAATTAGACACTTGGAAGACAAGTCCTCAATTTGCTTTCCCAAATCAACCTTCTCGCGGGGTGCCATTCTTCTAGGAGGAAGAACAACTGGTCGAGCACCAGGAATAAGATATATCCGAAAATCAATTTCCCGCTTCGGAGGTAAAGAAGTAACTGCACAGAACACATTGGGATATAATCTCACCACAGTAGTAGAATCAAGATCACTGGGGGAAGAATCCAGAGAACAAATAAAGTTGCTAACAAAATCCTGAGGCATAGGGCACTGAATAATCAAGAAATTTCCTTGATCATCAACAAGAGGAACAGTTCGGGCTTTACAAGAAATATGAACATCATGATGCACTAACCAATTCTGACCAAGCAATAAATCAAAAGCATCGAAGCCCAGTGTAATAACCTGGGGTTTCGCCCCAATTTATAATCGTCATTAAACGATTAACGTGCTAGCAAATTGATATTGGAGTTTTTAAATCAAGCTGAAAATTCTTTTAAATATTGGTCAAGCGGGTAGGCGGGCTTTAAAATTTATTGCAACCCACGTTTCTTTGGTTGGTGTTGTGATATTTATCAAAGCTAATACCCGTCCCCCTTTACCCTTTTCATTTGAAACCCTAAACCTAATCATACGAGCAAAAAAAACAATGGCTGCTTTCATTTCTCGTCCGTCCCTCCTCCTTTAAATTTTTTTTACATCGCAAGCCCCAAACATAAACGTGCGAAAGCGAATTAATGGGTGCTAGAGTACAGCTGACTTCGTGGCCGCCGCAGCTAGATTTGGTATGGCGATAATTTCTGGATATCACTGCTTCGATTGAGGCTGTCGATCTTTGGTTCATGCTAAGGGAAACAAAGGTGAGTCATTTTTATTTCACTCACATCTAATTTGACTTTAGTTGCATGATTCGACAGATTGATTTTTGTGTTGACGTTGATTTTGAAATGTCGCTTTTCTTGGTAAATTCGTTTCGACGTTGCTGATTTCTTGTTTTCTGGTTATCACAGCACTGCTTTATCTCATGACCACCACGGCTCGACTTCCATATGACTTCGGTCACGTGGTTGTGTGAATGCTGTTAACGTAAAAATCAAACGCTAACAACCCGGTGTGAGTTGTGTAAGTGTGAAAGCACCACCCGTCGACACGGGAATCAGAAACAAGCAGGAAAATCTAAGAAAAGCAGTAAAAGACAGTTTTTATAGTGGTTCGGCTTATAGTCAAGCCTACGTCCACTTTCAATCTCTTTATTGCTGACTCAAGTACAACTTATACAACTTTCTTCAATTACAACACACTTTAAACTAGTAGTTCAAACTTCGATGTAGAATAATCTTTCGAATCCATGTCGAATGATGTAGATTTTCTCTTGAAGTTTGTCGTAATGTCCTTGGTGTTTGGAGTGCTTGAAGTGCTGTTCGAGTTAAGAAAATGGCAGAGTATTGGCGCTTCGAGAATGAGCTAAAAGTCCCCCCTATCTTGGAGTAAGGGCTTTATTTATAGGAGATTTCCTGAGCGAGGTATAAGTCGTGCACGACCTAAGGTGGGTCATAGGTCGCTAGCGAGTTAAGAGAATACGAGCTACGACTTAACTGGTTCCCACTTGGTCATTTGAATTAGCTGGTAGATCATAACGACCTAGAGGAAAGCGGTACGATTCTATCACCACGTACTAGGTCGTGAACGACCTAGGGTAAGTCGTAGGTCGGTGGTGACTTATGGGAGTAGTTAGCGACCCAATAACGTTGAGATATCCAATGTAGCGACCTAGGCTAGGTTGTTGAGCCACTTCACTCCTTATATTGTTAACTCAGTAGGTCGTGAGTCATTGGACCATTGAGTCGCCTAGCCTTCAAGCTCTAAGGTCGCTGGACCATCTAATCTTTTAGGTCGTTGCTTTCCTTAAGTCGTTACCTGTTAGTTCGCTTAGCAATGTTCTACCTTTTAAGTCGCCCGAGCTCTTAGGTCGCTGAGGACTAAAGTCATTAGGTCGTTCAACCTTTAGGTCGCGGGGTCCATAATTGTTAACTTGTTTATGCTTTAAGTCGCTTACGAGCCGCTTCATGTGTTAGATCGTTAGGTCCTTATCTTGTTAACTCGTAGGTCGCATCGGTCTTTAAGTCGCTATGTTGTGATGCAGTGTCTCATTCCAGTTTCCTAGCTATTGCCATGGGTCGCTGAGTCGCTTAACATAGGAGTTAACATTTGCCCCTCGAAGTACACGCCTAGGTCATAGGTCGTGTGCTTCGATCTAGTTTCATTAGGTCGTGAGCGACCCAAGAGATAATTCGTATGGCTATTCGACTTCTTCTTTTTACCCTATTTAAGCCATTGACTCGCTCCTTCCCCTTAATTAAACTGTCTTAATACTTCCTCCGCCATTAATGATCTTTCGAGCTTCCTAAGGCAAATCCTTTCCAATCAAGCTGTCAATCCATTCCAACTACTATATTACGTAAGTGATTCCGTTCTCTACTTACTTCGCGATCGTAACTAAATCACGAGTTCTAGATTCCCATTTTTAAACTCTGGTTCCATTTCATATTCTTATGTTTTCTTCGTAAACCATGTCGTGATTGATTTCTGATGGAATCGAGGTGGTTTGATTCGATTTTTTGGGTGATTTTCAATGATTCGAGGAGGAGATGATGGATTATAGGACCCCAAGTTAGCTGGTTTGCGAGTTTGAAGGGAGCCAGAAAGTTCTTAATAGGTTGAGGGGTAATTGGATCATTGGAGATTCATAGGAGATGATGATGCTTCAAACGACGCAGTGGTTGGAGGACACGCGACAAAGTGCAATTGGAGAGTAGGGCATAGCGGTTTTAACTGGAGGTAGCTTGGGATCGCTGCATCACTTCAGGAATGAACTAATAAATCCGAGCGACCTACGGACCTTCAAAACCTTACATATTTGGCCAACCTAAATACTCTTATGACCTACTCTCTACGGCTTAATCTTTAGGTCGTGTAGGCGACTTAACACTTAGGTCGTGTAGGCGACTTAAGTAAATTTACACCGCTGAGTTGCTTCTTGCATCCTATACCAATCTCATCCTACTTGCTAGGTCGCGAGCGACCTAGGACTTGAGCGAATTTTCACCGCTTTGATTTCGAAGCTTCTGAACTTTGGACTTCTTGATTCGGATTGCGACTTATGAACTTTGAACATAACTTGAAAGCCTCAAAATTTTGATAGGACTTGATTGAACTTCCAACTTAAACTTTGAACTGCTGAGATAACTTGCATGACCTTGCTATGCTTTCTTAACAGATTAAATCAATTTAATGCTAATGACCTGTTAAATACAACATTTGCACAAAATGGGACGAATATACTGCCACTGATTGCCCACATCCAATGACAGATTAGTCGATAAAACATAATCAACTTAAAGAAATTATATGAAATGCTGTGAACCAACAAATTCAAGTGAAGTAGTAAAGCAATGTTAATCAACTAAAGTCGATTTGTTTGCATCAATACTGCACCTGCATTTGAACTTAAGGCGACAAGTCCTCAAATTTTACACTTGTCATATGTTTATTAATTTTAATTCTAGTTATACTTGCTTGTCACTTTGTTAGTTTTACACAACACTTCACACATTTAGGAAACGTGCGCCTTCATATTTGAATATCCAGTTCCTTGTGTAGAATGTCTTCTCAAGAAGAGATAATCGAGCAACCTGAAGGAGTCTTTTCGATAGCTGAGCCATTGGTTGATCCTCCGGAGAGAACTCCAACTACCTTGAGTCAGCAGACATTCACTCATCTACGTATTCAATTTGGGATTGCCAAAGAGGATGCTAGATTTCCTGGCCCAAATGATACTGCCGACAGGCCGCCTCTTGGTTTTGTTGCCGTCAACCGTCAGATGTTCCTTTTTGGTGCCATTCCCCCTTTCAATGAGCTTCTTCATCAACTCCTTTTCTGGCTAACCATCTCTCCCTTTCAACTACATTCCAATGGATACGCCATCCTGATGGGATTGTGTGTTTTATTCAGGAAGACACTTAACCGCCTCCCGAGCTTCGAAGAAATTTGCTACTTATGCACATTTGTAAAGAATAAAGACCACCCCTCCTTTATATTTGTGAGAAGTGCCAGAAATCGCAAACTTATTACTAATCTTTCCGAAAGTGCTCACGGCTTTCTGAATCAATTCTTCTTTGTCCGCTGTCCTCTAGGGTTTTATGCCATCTGGAGAAAAGGAAGTGAGATCGCTCATCCCCGTTTCTTCGTTTCAGCTTTCAAATATTCGAATTGCTAAGTGCTAACTTCATTCTTTTCTTTTACAGCACTTCCTCCTCCCTCTAGAAACCCCATTCACAAGACGACCTTTGATAGATTAAGTGTCGTGCCGGCTGAAGAAAGAAGTATTAAGTTTTTGCTGAGAGATGAACATCTGCACCAATACGAGCTTTTGCACTCTTCTCACTCTACTCAACCTCACGAAGTTCCAGATTCTCCAGCCAAATCGCCAGATGCCTCCATTTCTGCTGAGGAACCTATACTGAAGGAAACTACTTCTGAAGCTTTACTGGTGAAGTGCTCTACTTCTACTGATATTGCGGGGCCATCTGACAAGCTTACACTTGCCCCGATCATCGAAGAGGAAGAGCCTTTTCATCATTCAGGGAAATCCGGTGATGAGGGAACTGAGAGAGCGAGTCCTGCCAAGTAGAGTGGGGATGACATTTTTGAAGGGTTGAGCGATCTGATGATCACTTCACAGGAGCTCTTTAAAGACGACCCTGTTTCTGCTAGAGCTACCTCTTCAGCAGTTGAAGAAAGAATCCACTTTACAACAGACTTCGTCAGCTCAAGAGTTGACGTTAGCCATAAAACCCATCATTTCCCCGCAACCGAGGAGTGGTTCGTTGTTCGACGCGTGTAGTTTGCACGTTTCACACACTTAGGATTTTTAGCATTCTTATGCACTTACATGCACTTTACTTCAAAGATTCTCAAGCTTTGCCTCTTTTCCATTTTCTGGTCTTTCAATGGGGCGACGCTCTTATTACGATGACTTTCAGAGCTACGGGAGACGCGGCTCTTTTGATCCCAAGAGATATCTTCCTTCTTATAGGGAAACTGACGAAGAAAGAGCCGCACGAAAAGCTCGTGAAAGGCGTGCCCACGAAGAACGCCGTGAAAGACGGGATGAGTGACACGATTCTTCCCAGAGGGAAGATGATTCTCATAAACGGAAGTCCCGTGACGACAAGGGGAAATGTCAGATTGCCGAAGATGTGAGTAAAAGAGCCAAACATGGCGGAAGACCAGAATCCAAGATTTCCGAACAACCTGCTGCTCCTGTACTGGCTCAATCTCCTGCCTTGGCACGTACTTATATTGAAACAATCATTGGAAGGCCCCCATATCGAGTTGGTCCAGGCCCAACTACTCTTCAGAGTCGATTCCCGAACTGGTGCCTGAAAGGTGTGCGCTTTGATCTTGACCTAGTCCCGATCGATAAGCAGGCTATGTTGCGCAACCTTGATGTTGTCAAACTTGATATCGAAAGAATGTCGAGCTGGCAAAAGTTTGTTGATGAGCTCCAGAGGGTAAATCGTGTGAATCTTGAAGCCATGTTAACAATGGAAAACGACAAATCTGAGTGGCAGAAGATTCTCGAGCAACATGACGCGGAAATGAGAAGCATCGCTACTTATAATGAAAAGCTCGAAGCGGAAGTTGAAAAACTCAAAGAAGAGCTCGCCACTTCCTATTCGCAAAGGGAACAAGTGCTTCAAGAACAAGTGCGAGATGCTCATGCCGCTCAAAGAGATGCCGAAGATAGACTTGATGAGCAAAAAAGAATTAATGAAGGCCATATTGCTGACATCGCAGAGCAGCGAAAGAAGACTAGCTCCCAGGACATGGAGATCGAAATGCTAAAACTTCAACTCTCTAAAGCTCAAAGAGAGCGTGATGAGGCCGTTGCCGGCAAAATTGCAGCTGAAGAGTCTCATGAGGCAACGAAGGCCAATATCAGCTCAACATTGTTTGACTTCTACTTGTATAGCGTCCTGGGGCGTGGTAGTTCTCCTTTCTAGGCCCCAAATATGAAATAACTCTGGCCGAAGTGTGGGAGGCCATACTTGACATGTTTGGCAGTGCTGGCTATGATGAGGCGGATTTAGAGGCAAATTATCTTGATGACGTTGCCCGCGTCGCTCTTGCCATAGGAAAGGAGCAACTGGCCGAAGAGAGAGCCGGAATGGCCGAAGGAGAACATGTAGGAAAGGCAACTTTATCCGACCCAGTTCAACCTTCGGTTTCAGCCGATATCAACTGGTTCTGGTTCCCATTCTCCACCTCCTACTGAAGTCATTACCGAAAGCACCACCGCCCACACTGGAGATGAAGCTCAAGGAAGCGCCGAAGCGCAGGACTTCGAAATCGACATAGCGAAGTCTACTTCTCCAGGTAACCTTAATGTTGATCTTCCTCAAGCGGGCTGCTTGTTCGCTTCGACTGAGTTCGATGAGCTTCTTGCTTATTTCTTAAGTGTCGATGAACCATTATCCCCTCTTTTTATGAGGAATAGTGACTTTAACTTTTATTCTCCTGTACAAAAAGCACCAAGTATTGTTCAAACTTCCCCTTCACCAGTTATTCCTCCTCCGTCTCTTCAGGTCACTCCTCCTTCTACCTCTCAACCGGGGTCACAAGAGGAGCAAATAGAAGCTCTCCAAGACTTGGACGATCTCATTGCTTCACAAGAACATAGGGGAGAAGAAACTGAAGAGGGTGAAAAGACTCCGGTACTAACTGGTTCTGACGATACGCCGTTAGCCACACTTTTTACTCTAGGAAGCGGGTCTTCTTCTAAGAAAAGGGGGAAAAGTGGAGTCTCAAAGAAGAAGGAAGCTTCAACCGGCGAGGAAAAAGCAGAAGCAAGTCCAATTGTTCCCCCTTCTCCTTCTTCCCCAACTCTTTCAAGCCGGCGCAAGAAGTTGGTCATCCGGCCAGGCGCAGGCTCAAAAGGTGGAAGGAAGAAGAAATGATGGCTATGGTCCTTTTCTTTTTATCGCGCTCTTTGCTTTTTGCTCGTGTATAAGCTTGCGTTGACTGGAGATTGTGCGGGTACCAGTCCCTGCCCTCTTTTACTTTGAAACCTGCACATGTATAAAATTCTCATAGTATGGAATAAAATGATTCTTTTACTTATACAAATTTCTGTCTGTATTTGAGAACGCATTTATTTTCCGTTTTCATGCAAGTTTCTTTATCTTCTTTATGTGAAGTTGTAGTAAACCTATGGTATGTTGCTTAAGCATTGTTTTTATTTTTGCGATGACTATATTGTATTGCCCCCATACCATGGTTTATTGCAATCTCTTTCACATTGGCAAATTTTCGGAGAACAACTCTTCTGTTTTGAGAAGACATGTACTCTTCCTTTAGAGAACAACTCTTCCATTTGAAGGAGGTTTGCATTTGTACTCTATAGGATAATATTTCCGTTCCAAGGAAATATTTTTCTAGTTTAGTAGAATGCACTTCATATTGGAGGAGTCTTCTCTTTTTTTTTGTTGCGAAGTTTTTACACTTCACTTTTGGAAAAAGTCACTTTTGCTTTGGTTAGTGAATTTTACTTCATAGTACAGTGGGCCTTCCGAAAAAGGGCTTCAGCCTGCTTGTGCCTCCGAAGAGGTTTTTTTTTTTTGATTGCGCCTTTGGGAAGAGGTCTTTTTGTTTGGTTGCGCCTTAGGGAAGAGGTCTTTTTGTTTGGTTGCGCCTTAGGGAAGAGGTCTTTTTGTTTGGTTGCGCCTCTGGGAAGAGGTCTTTTTGTTTGATTGTGCCTCTGGGAAGAGGTCTTTCTGTTTCTGCCTCTTGGGAGAGGCCTTTATCTTATCCCTATTCGCTGGGAAGCGGGCCTCCAAAGAGGGCTTTTCACATTTCAACTCGTGTGAAGTTTTATTTCAGATCACGGTGAAATGTGTGTCTCTGAGTAGGGCTTTTGCCAGGAAGTTTGGAGTTTCCTTCTCTCAGTTGGATGGGTTCATGGGGCGGACATGAGTGTTCTGTACCACCGATGAGTCTGCAACTTTCTATCGAGAAAGTGCTCTCTTTTTCTGGCGAGGCCCGTTAGAGGTCTTTTAGCATTTCAACTATGGTGAAATGGGCCTCCGAAGAGGGCTTTTCACATTCCAGCACTTGTGAAGTTTTATTTCAAATCTCGGTGGAATGCATGCCTCCGAGTATGCCTGGAAGTTTCTTCCTCAAGGTTGGCTGGATTCACGAGGCGGACGCAAGTTACATGGACGTTTATTTGCACGGACTGTCTCAGCTAGTGAACAAGCGCCTTGCCTTCCACTTGGGAAGGTGCCTCCGATCATCGCATGGATTCACGGGGCGGACGCAAGTTACTTGACGCTTGTCTGCGCAAACTGTCTCAGCTAGTGAACAAGCGCCTTGCCTTCCAGTTGGGAAGATGCTCCCGGTCATTCTATACCAATCTTTTTTATTAAGAAAGAAAACTTTCGTTTTCTGGCATGCCCCGTTCGAGGTCTTTATCCTCCGAAGAGTTGTGCCTCTGAAGAGGGCTTGTGCCTCCGAAGAGGTCTTTGGCTGTTCGATGCTCGCTCGCTCATGTCTCTTTGCTATTGATTCATATCGGCGATCCCCGTTATTTTTTCCAAACACACCTCTCTTTCTATTGCCAATAATTTCCTTTATCCAAAGAAGTATACTTCATAGTTAAGCGAGTTGGTGTGGGCAAACACAGGCTATTTAACTGGATGCTCGTTTGTACAAACAACCACAAATAGTTAGCAAGGGCCCACTTCCAGCAGAATCACTAACTTTTTGCTTGAAGAACTTCTTTCGTAGGATTTGAGTATGAAAATTTTGAATGGCTTAGCATTTGCTTGTTGGGTGATGTCAGGGATTGCTTGGTCTTTTAATGGCCTGTAGTACTAAATCGACATTTTAGCAATACAATTGACGTATTTTATATATTGAAATAAAACAAGCAGTTTATAATAGTAAAGAACATAAGATTTATAGTGGTTCGGCCAAGAGCTGGGCCTACATCCACTTTATAGTTCTTATTATTCACTTGCACTAGCTTTACAATGGCTTTCAATACAAGAATCATGCATTCATCATTCTTTTACAATATTTTATTAAAGCCTTTAGGTAAAATATGGGCGCAAATGATTGTTGTTCCAAGCTCTTGGAATCGGGTCTCCTTCGACATACGACCCTTCCGAGTTTGGCCCAAATAAAATATGGGCTCAAATGTTATGAGTTTGAATATGCCATCAAGAAGTTTTTGGCCTATGACATACGGCCCTTCCCAGTTTGGCTCAAACACGCCTGTAGGTGTCATAATTCTTTTCAAGATTAGATCCCCAACTTCAAAGCTGCGTTGACGAACTTTGAAATTGAAGTGCCTGGCTATTCTTTGTTGATGAGCCGCAATTTTGAGCTCAGCCTCTTCTCTTTTTTCATCGAGGAAGTCAAGGGCTTTAAGTTGCAGCTTTTCATTTTTGGCTTGATTGAAATGGATTCTTCTATGTGAAGGGACCTCTATTTCTACCAGAATCATTGCCTTTGATCCATATGCCAGTGAAAATGGATTGCGTCCTGTCGCAGTTTTGTGGGTAGTTTTGTATGCCCACAGTGCTAGTGGCAGCCTATCGACCCAACTACCTTTTGCTTTCTCAAGCTGTTTTTTAATGGTTGACTTGATAATTTTGTTCACTACTTCCACTTGCCCGTTTGTCTACGGATGAGCCACTGCTGAGAAGCTTTTCTGGATCTTGAATTTCTAGCAAAAATCTTGGAACTCTTCACTTTCGAATTGGGTTCCATTGTCTGTGATTATCTTTTGAGGCACACCATACCTGCAAATGATATTCTAAGTTACAAAGTTTATCATCTTCTTAGAGGTAATAGTAGGTAATGGCTCAAATCCAGCCCATTTAGTAAAATAATCAACAGCAACAACAACATATCTGATTCCGAATTTGGCAGTTGGCAAAGGCCCGAAGAGATCTATTCCCCAAATAGCAAATGGCCACAGACTGACCATCTGCGTTATATTAGTGGAAGGTGCTCTTGGGATTTTTGCAAATCTCTGGCATCGATCACATTTTCGGGCGTAACTTGCAGCATCACGATTAATATATGGCCAAAAATACCCAAAATGGAGAATATTCTTCGCTAGAGTTTGACCACCTGAATGCTCTCCACACTCTCCTCCGTGTACCTCAGTTAGAATTGTCTCAGCTTCTTCCTTGGTCACACATCGGAGTAATGGCATTGAGAATCCCCGCCTATACAATCGGCCATCTTGAATTATGTATATGGAGGCTTTTCTTAACAACTTCTGCCGTTCTTTTGAATTTTCTGTTAGAGAACCGTCGCGCAGATATTTCAATATCGGGGTCATCCATGATTCTCGCTCCTGTGATATAGTCATGATCCAGTCAACATCCATCTCATCAATGCTTGGAGTTGGCAGGACTTCCACAGGAACTAGTCCCAATAATTGAGCTTCACCAATGCTTGCATACTTTGCGAGAGAATCTGCCTTCACGTTTTCTTCCCGGGGTATATGATTTATCGTATAATGGTCAAGGTCATCGAGAAGCTCCCAGGCTCTTGACAAATAAGCGGGTAGATTTCCTCCTTTAGTTTGAAACTCTTTCTTGACTTGACACAAAATAAGATGTGAATCACTGAAGATCTGTGACATTTTGACATTCAATTCTTTAGCAATTATCAAACTGGCAATAAGAGCTTCATACTCTGCTTCATTGTTTGTCGGAGGGAATTCCAATCTTAAAGCATAACACAATGACCTCCCTTCAGGGGTTTCAAGCACAACCCCAGCCCCGGAACAGTAATCGTTTCTTGCGCCATCAATATACAATTTCCATCGAATTGGGGGATTATCGGTCACTACTTCCTCGCTATCACCTTTGTCTGTACATTCCGCGATGAAATCTGCCAAAGCTTGTCCATTGATTGCTCTACGTGGATGATAAGTGATGTCATATTGACTGAGTTCAATATTCCACTTCAAAAGGCGACCTGAAGTCTCAAGGCGAAAGAGGACTTGCTTCAGAGGCTGATCAGTGAGGACTTAGATTGGATGAGCTTGAAAATATGGCCTCAATTTTCTTTATGCGATCAGTAGACAATAGGTGAGCTTCTCCAACTTTGAATAATTTATTTCTGCCCCAGTAAACCTTTTGCAAATATTGTAGACTGGGTGCTGAAATTTGGCGTCTTCTCGCACCAGTGCCGCACTAAGAGCATGAGCTGAGACCGCCAAGTATACAAAAAGATCTTCACCATCTTCGGGCTTAGAAAGTATCGGAGGAGTTTCCATATGACGAATTAATTCATCGAAAGCTTTCTGGCATTCTGGAGTCCAGTCAAAGTTTTTCCTTCCTTTTTTCAAAGCATCAAAGAATGGAATGCATTTATCAGTAGCTTTGAAAATGAATCGGCTTAAAGCAGCGACTTTTCCATTGAGACTTTGCAGTTCCTTCTTCATTCTAGGAGCTTTGACTTCTCTTAAGGCAGTGATTTGAGCAGGATTAGCCTCAATGCCCCTAGCGCTCACAATGAAACCCAAGAACTTTCCGGACTCCACCCCGAATGAACACTTCAAAGGATTAAGCTTCATTCCATACTTTCGTAGGACGGCGAACATTTCCGCTAAGTGGTCCATATGGTCTACTACTTTCTTTGATTTAACCAGCATATCATCAACATGAACTTCCATAGTCTTTCCAATCTGTGGCTTGAACAACGCATTAACAAGTCTTTGGTAAGTTGCCCCCGCAATCTTTAGTCCGAAGGGCATGACTCTGTAGCAGTAAAGACCGACATCGGTAATGAAGCTCGTGTCCTCTTGATATGGCTCATGCATTATGATCTGGTTATATTTGGAGCAAGCATCCATAAAAGACAACAATTCATGCCTCGCTATTCCATCCACCAACTGATCGATCCTGGGTAACGGGAAACAATCTTTGGGGTAGGCCTTGTTTAAATCTGAAAAGTTGATACTTACTCTCCACTTTCCATTAGCTTTCTTAACTAGTACTGGATTTGAAACCCAATTCGGATCAGTAGATTCTTTGATAAAGCCATTCTCCATGAGCCGATCTACCTCTTCTTTTAATGTCGCTGACCTGTCGGGACCCTGGGTTCTTCTTTTCTGCTTCACAGATGTAAACTTCGGATCAATATTTAAAGTATGTACTGCAACTTCAGGTGATATTCCACACATATCAGCATGGGTGCAAGCGAATACATTCAGATTTGCTTTCAGGAATGATATCAAAATATTCTGAACTGCCGTATTAAGTTGTGAACCCACATTCAGCACCTTTTTTGGGTCTTTTGGGTCAACAGATACTGGTACCGTTACTTCCACTGGCACCACTCGATTCTCCCCTGCACTGGCTTTTCTGGGATCCATTTTTCTTCGTGCTTCGCTACATTCGCCAGCACAGGATCCGCCCTGTAATTGCTACAAGGTTGATTCTTTGATGCGAACTGAGGCTGTTGCACCTTTCCCATCTCTCTCTTTCTTGCTTCACGCAGTTCTATCAGATAACATTCTCGCCCTGCATTCTGATGCCATTTAACCACACCGAATCCATTATCTGTGGGGAATTTCATGGTAAGGCACCACGGGGCGAGGGTTTCTTTAAAGGCTGCAAGAGTTGGACGGCCTAGGAAGGCATTGTAGGCAGAAAATTCATCAACAATTACAAAAGTCTGCCTTCGAACGACCTTCTTCTGCCCCTCTCCAAGTTCCACGACCAGGTCATTAGTCCTAATCGGCTGCCTGGGTTCCCCAGTAAACCCAACAATCTTTTGCGATGAAGCTTGAACATCAGACTTGGGATCTTCATCTGATCAAAAGTCTTTTTGAAAAGAATATTGCAAGAAGCAACACAATCAACAAGTACTCTTCTTACAATAGCTGACCCAATGCCGGCAGAAATAACCAAGGGATCTATGGTAGGGGCTTCAACACCCATAGAATCCCTGACTCTAAAGACAATGTCATCATTAAAAGTTTTCTTCTACTTCAGAGGTGCATCATCGTCAAACAAAAAAACACTTTCCTCTGCTGGTGCATACTTCAGTGCATGAGCGTATCGTTCCATCTCACCCCAGCTTCTGCCAGCTGGGTGAGGTACTCCTGTAATCACATTAATAACGGTCCTCTATGATTCATGAGCTACTGCCTTTTCACTCGAGCAAGGACGATGAACAGGAGCCTGTTGTCCTTGAGTTGACAAAGTTAGGCCATTCTTGTTCCTCTTTACATATTGCTGGAGCTTGTTTTCTTTCAATAGTTCCTCAATCAACTCCTTCAAGTGACGGCACTCATTGGTATCATTGCCCGAGTTGGTTATGGAACCGGAAAAACCTTCCATTCTTCTCAGCTTTCTTATTAACCCTTTGCTTAGCTGGTGCAGGGAATTCAACTGTGTCACTGTTTGCAAAGTAGATGTTCTCCGGGGTATCAGTCAGAGGGGTGAAGTTGAAGGGACGACTCTTCTTTGCATCTCCTTGCTTCTTCTGACCATCGTTTCCCCTCTTCTGATTGCCAAATTCCTTCTTATTCGGAACAACATTACTATTTCCAGCCCCTGTTGATACCACCTTAGCCGGTGCTTGGAGGCTTTCCAAGCGCATGAATTCATCGGCTTTCTAATAAAACTTGTCAAGCGAATTCGGTTCTTTCATTTTCAACCACTTCCCGAACTCACTAGCCTTATCAATAGCCCTCATCAGGTACGTTAAAATCATTCTCGACTCTGCGTTGTCTACTTCAGCCAAAGCTATATTGAAGCAATTCAAGAAAGATCTTATGGATTCTCCAGGATTCTGCTCTAAGCCAGAGAACGACATTATATCTTTCACCTTCGAAGCGTACAATCTGAATTGTTCCTTAAACTTTCGAGTCAAATCAGAAAACCGGTCTATCGACCGGACCAGAAGCTTTGTGAACCAAAGTAAAGCAACTCCTTCCAGGTATACCGAAAATACCGGCATTTGGTCTCATCAGAAGCTCTGGCACCCGTCATGTGCCAATCATACTTGTACAGAAATTCATTAGGTTCACTCGTCCCCTTATAAGCCGGAATGGTAGGAGGAACGAACTTTCTAGGAAACTCTGCTTTTAGAATCCTTCCAGTGAATGGAGTCTTGCTCGGAGCGAACCCCCATTCTTTTTCGTCTTCCTCCCTTTGCATACTTTCCTTCATGATTTGTCGGACCATCCCTGAGAAATATTCCACATCATTATGGGGCTCAGCAGGACATGCATCGACCATCTTCTCAGAAGTTTGCCTTGACATACGCTCACGGAAAGTTGGCTGTTGTCCCGATCCTCCAACTTGGGGAGGTGTGTCTTTGACTGGGCCAGCTGCCCTTTGAGGAGCTTCTCTTTCTTCAACATCATGAACATTATCAGCAAAGTTTGGTTCGTTATTCACCGGTTGACGGTTAGCCGCGAGCAAAGCGTTCAACCTTTCCAACATCAGATGGTTTTTGGCTTCCATCTGCTGATATAGCCCAAAAACCGCAGCATCCAATTCTTGTTGCGTTACTCCAACAGTTGGAGTTTTTTGACTTAAAGAAGGAGAAGTGGCAGTAGTCTCGCGAACATCGTCAGATCTAACAGACTTGCGCTTTCTTCCAGGAGCCATTATTTCTGATAAATTTGTGGTTTTTAGAGAGATCCTTTCCACAAATTTATGCGAAGCTATGATGACAGTATCCTGAGTTTAATTCTCAGTGAAAGCACCAAAAATGTTAGCGTAAAAATCAAACGCTAACACCCCGGTGCGAGCTGCGTAAGTGTGAAAGCACCGCCCGTCGATACGGGAATCAGAAATAAGCAGGAAAATCTTAGAAAAGCAGTAAAAGACGCAGTTTTTATAGTGCTTCGACTTATAGTCAAGCCTACGTCCACTTTCACTCTCTTTATTGCTGACTCAAGTAAAACTTATACAACTTTCTTCAATTACAGCACACTTTAGACTAGTAGTTCAAACTTCAATGTAGAATAATCTTTCGAATCCGTGTCGAATGATGTAGATTTTCTCTTGAAGTTTGTCGTAATGTCCTTGGTGTTTGGAGTGCTTGAAGTGCTGTTCGAGTTGAGAAAATGGCAGAGTATTAGCGCTTCGAGAATGAGCTAAAAGTCCCCCTATCTTGGAGTAAGGGCTTTATTTATAGGAGATTTCCTAGGCGAGGTATAAGTCGTGCACGACCTAAGGTGGGTCATAGGTCGCTAGCGAGTTAAGGGAATACAAGCTACGACTTAACTGGTTCGCACTTGGTCATTTGAATTAGCTGGTAGATCGTAACGACTTAGAGGAAAGGGGCACGATTCTATCACCAAGTACTAGGTCATGAACGACCTAGGGTAAGTCGTAGGTCAGTGGTGACTTATGGGAGTAGTTAGCGACCCAATAACGTTGAGATATCCAATGTAGCGACCTAGGCTAGGTTGTTGAGCCACTTCACTCCTTATATCGTTAACTCAGTAGGTCGTGAGTCGTTGGACCATTGTGTCGCCTAGCATTTAAGCTGTTAGGTCGCTGGACCATCTAACCTTTTAGGTCGCTACTTTCCTTAAGTCGTTACCTGTTAGGTTGCTTAGCAGTGTTCTACCTTTTAAGTCGCCAGAGCTCTTAGGTCGCTGAGGACTAAAGTCATTAGGTCGTTCAACCTTTAGGTCGCGGGGTCCATAATTTGTTAATTTGATTATGCTTTAAGTCGCTTACGAGCCGCTTCATGTGTTAGATCATTAGGTCCTTATCTTGTTAACTCGTAGGTCGCTTCGGTCATTAAGTCGCTAAGTTATGATGCAGAGTCCCATTCCAGTTGCCTCGCTGTTGCCTTGGGTCGTTGAGTCGCTTAACATAGGAGTTAACAAATGCGATTCCATGACTTTGTATTATCGTCAGCCATCACCATTGCTTTGATATTGCTTCTGATCATTTCGATTGAACTTAATACTTCTGTTTATCGAAGGTGGATTTTGATATTGAGCCTCTGTCTCACTTGATTTGAAATTCTAGAGGCTCACTGTGGCATTTGAATTGGTCCGATATTGATTTCCTTGCCGTTGTACATATGTACTTGGGGTTGTCATTCATTTGGTTGGTATTGTTGTTTGAATTTGGTTGTTGTGCTCTTGATGTCAATGCCTTACACTGCTGCATATATTTTGATATTATCACTGGTTTTGATTTTCTTACATTTGAAACATGACTTTGTCATAATTATCAACTAGGGGTGCTTGCTGGTCTAATTCTTGTTCCTCCAAGACATTTTGCATTTGAATTTGATGTCTTCTTGAGTTCACTTGAGATTGCACTCGGTTTTATTATTTGATCAATGTACGGTCAGTGACATTTTACTCCACTAGTGCATGTATCTGTACTCATGATTCATTGCATTGGATTGGATTTGTGTTGATTGCTCCTTCGAGTTACTGCAGCTTCCTTGTAGCTGTTAGGGCCATTTGAAGCAGTTGGTTATCACCCCTGATCAGTTTCACTTTTTTAAACTATGTGCTTTTTTTTGGTGGACTTAACTGTACACTATGTACTTGTGTGTCCTTGTTATCCCAACTGCGTTGTACAGGTTGCATGAAAAAGTCAATTGTTGCCACCTGTGGCCTTTGTGCCTTGATGCTATACGTTTATATGAATGTTGTGCTTTTGTTCTTAAGTATAATTGCAACATGTTGTAGTTGCAGTTTGTATTTGCTGTGCCCTTGTATTCATGTGGCGGCTGCAGTTTTGTTGTAGTATTGCCCTTGAATACTTGTGGTGGTTGTAGTTTCTTTTGTTGTAGTGTGCCCTTGTATTCATGAGGTGGCTGTAGTTTTTATTGCAGTCTCTGTTTTCCGTCAATTGATTTGAACTTGGGTCGAGGCTTGGGTTTTATGTCTTGACCATTTCATTTGAATTTGTACTTGAGTTGAATCCAGTTTGTAGCACGGATTTGACCTTATGCTCGTTCATGAGCTTTCACTGTGCATTCAGGTGCACTTTGTTCATTTGATGGTTAATAGATGGATGCGGTGCTTGCTGTTGCAGTTCCATCTGATTAATTTTGATTTGAGTTGAGGTCATTTGTTTTTGATTCACTACGCTTTTATGTGATTCATCACTGTAAGTGCCGAGGAAGTGCACGCGAGCATGTACTGCAGCCACACCGTATTGATTTTATTGGCATTTCTTTTTCTTTTGATGCGTTGATCTTTTGTGCATTTCATGCCATAGTGGCGAGGCAGTACACGCGTGCGTGTGCTGCAGCCCTACCAGAATTGATGTTTTTAAGTGATGTTTCAATTACTTGAATTGTTTTGTCCAATTCAATATTTTGAAGTTGTATTATGATTTGGTTTGATAGATCGTTTTGTTGTTGTCTAATTATCTTTTTGATAGTTAGATTATGAGTTTCTAATTATTTATTTAATAATTAGATTTTGTTGTTAATTGCCGTTTAGGCAATTCTATTGTTTGCTAAATTATCTTCATTGATATTTTTTTAATTATCTTCGTTGATAATTTGGATTTGTTGATTTGTTGTTTAACATTGTTACATGTTATATTTACCGTTATCCAATTTCTTCTTAAAGGATTCGATATACGAGATTTATTGTGACTGTCGTCTAATTGTTATTTAATTATTATTGCTTCTGTGCATTAATAACTGAGTTTGAATTAGACTGACCCGTGTACTATTTTCTTTTGAATTTAATACTCTGGTCAGACCGAGTTATTGCAGGTTGTAGATATCTTGCTTTGGGTTGCTGCTTGGGCTATGAAGTCTTTTCATACCTTTTGGAGTAGTCGCGTCATAGTATAGGAAGATATGTATTCATGTATATTATATACGATAATATACTTGTATATGTAACCTCCAGAGTTGACAGATGCAGTTGTATCATATGTATTGTATCACATGTATTGTAACTGACTTCAGTTATATGTATATATATACACACATATATGAGATTTTATATTAGCTGTGTTCCGCATTTAGATTATCTATGTTAGTATTATATTTATTTTCCTAAACTATTATGAACCATCGTAGTTCGTTTTATACTGGAATTGGGTATGTCGATGGGAGTAAATAAATAAGAGATGAGAAATAAAAATATAAACCACTCCTACCAAGATAGCCAATACTAGTGTAAGGCCTAACTACGGATGGCCACTCCTATCCAGCCTTATTCTTCGTAATAACAGACAGTATTCCTTTTAATACTCTTTGCTATTGTGAGCATAGAGGTAGGGCGTCACAGTTGGTATCAGAGCTTGGGGTTTATGGACATAATATAAAACATAACTTAGATGGAACATGTGTTACAACTAATTGTCGATGTTTTTAATTGTGCTTTGAGTCAAAACTAAAGTTTTGAAATTATGATGAAATTTTTAAATATCTTTATTTAAACAATAAAAGTGAAATTTGTGTTCTGTTTATCAGAGTGCACAGCGGAAATAGTGAGACTGTCTTCTTTGAGTACAGCTGATAACCTTTTTAATTTAAAAATCAAAATACGAATTGAAATAAATTTCAAATGTTGTCTACATAGCTGTGTTTATTTGTTTTCTTTGAAAATTTCGAATCCAATTTGAGAATCCGAAGCAATTGCAATTACGCGAATTTGTTGAGATTTTGTTGCTTTGAATTATCTTCATTGAAGATATACTTGAATGATTTCTTTTTTCATTTTGCGGTATACGTGCACATTTGAGTTTTATGTTACTGCATTAATTTTATGTTTAACCGATGTTTGGTTTTAAACATATTTTGTTATCGTTATTTTTAAAAAGGAATTTTTACATCGATGTTAAATTTTTGAAGCACGGTATTTTGTTGACATTTTAATGAATGAAAATTCACTGGTATTATATTTTGATGCGAATTATTTTTATGAAATTTTGACGTATAAAAATTACTGTCGCTCTGACTTCAGTAACCGTATAATTTTAATGTGGGTTTTCAAGCGGTTATCCCGCAATGCTGATTTTGAGATCCGATTTTACGGTGTTTTGAGAAGTGCAATTTTCTTATCGATTTGCTACAGATGTTGCTGTTTTGAGCACGGGTTTTCCAATCGTTTTAAAATAAAAATGTTTTCCAAAATTTATACAGTTTGCGCTTTCAAAATAATGAGGAAGCAATTTAAACGATTCAGCAAAATCGAGGACTGTGAACCCTTATTTTTACTGATTCGCTTAATTCCGGACTTGTCCGTTTGAGAATGCAAATTATTACTTCTATAAAATAAATGAAATTGTTTTCATAAGTTTTGCAGTTTGCACATTCAAAAGAATGAGGAAGTGATTTAAACGTTTCAGCAAAATCGAGGACTATGACCCCTTTCTTTTATTGATTCGCTTAATTCCGGACTTGTTCGTTTGAGAATGTGAAATGTTATTTTTGGAATACACAATTTTGCACTTTCAAGGAAACGATGAAGAGAATTAAACGATTTTGTAAAAATCGTGGTTATAGGACATGTGTGTTTGCTATTTTGGTTAATTCCGGACTCGTTAATTGAAACATCTGCTGTTTGATGATTTTGATGATTTTGTGTGCTTTCGAGCCGCTTGTTGGACCTTCGGTTCATATGTTTGACCTTCGGGTCTATGATGGACCTTCGGCTCATTTGTTGGGCTTTCGGGCCACCCTGTTGGACCTTCGGGTCATTTGTTGGGCTTTCGGGTCACTCTGCGGACCTTCGGGTCAAATACCAGTACTAGACTTTCGGGTCACTCTACGGACCTTCGGGTCATCTGATGGGCGCCAAAATTTATAGTACTTGGTAGGCTTCGGCCATTTGTTGATGCACGTGCGGCGTAGCTAAAAACTCGCCATCTGATGGGGTTAATCCAACCTTTTATGTTGATTTTCTAGTCATCTTAATTGATTTCTAGATATTTGTTGTTTCCAATTATCTACAGGTAATTGGATATTTGTTGATATGACTTCTGGTTATCGTTTTTGATAATTGGATATTTGTTGATATGAGTTCTGATTATCGTTTTAGATAATCGGATATTTGTTGATTTGAGACTTCTGATTATCGTTTGTGATAATTAGATATTTGTTGATTTGAGATTTTCGATTATCGTTTTCGATAATAGGATATTTGTTGATTCTGATTATCGTTTTTGATAATTAGATATTTGTTGATTATGATTATCGTTTTTGATAATTAGATATTTGAGTTTTCTTATTATCGTTTTTGATAATCGGATATTTGTTGCTTCTGATTATCGTTTTCGGATAATCGGATATTTGTTGATTCTGATTATCGTTTTTGATAATTAGATATTTGTTGATTGTGATTATCGTTTTTGATAATTAGATATTTGTTGATTCTGGTTATCGCTATTTATAATTAGATATTTGAGTTTTCTGATTATTGTTTTTGATAATCAGATATTTGTTGCTTCTGATTATCATTTTTGGATAATCAGATATTTGTTGATTCTGATTATCATTTTTGATAATTAGATATTTGTTGATTCTGATTATCGTTTTTGATAATTAGATATTTCAGTTTTTTTATTATCGTTTTTGATAATCGGATATTTGTTGCTTCTGATTATCGTTTTTGGATAATCGGATATTTGTTGATTCTGATTATCGTTTTTGATAATTAGATATTTGTTGATTTGAGATTTCTGATTATCGTTTTTGATAATTAGATATTTGTTGATTTGAGATTCTGATTATCGTTTGTGATAATTAGATATTTGTTGATTTGAGATTTTTGATTATCGTTTCTAATAATTAGATATTTGTTGATTTGAGATTTCTAGTTATCGTTTTTGATAATTAGATATTTGCTAATTTTTGCTGATTTTGAAGTTTGTGTTTTCTAATTATATGGCTGATAACTAGATGTATGCGGTTTTGCGATTTGTGATTTTTTGTTTCCTAATTATCTTTGTTGATAATTAAATTTTGTTGTTTTCTAATTATCATATCGATAATTAGATATTGTTGTTTTGTGATTTTGTATTCTAATTATCTAATTGATAATTGAATATTGCTGATAATTGCATTTATTCAGTTTTGTTGTTTTCTAATTATCTATTTGACAATTAGATTTTGTTGAGAATTTGTGAATTTCATTTGTGAAATTAAAAGTTATATTTGGCATTGTGTTCTTGACCTTTATTTTTCTAGCTTAACCGGTTTATATTAGAAAAATAATTGTTATAGACGACTTTAATTATGATAATTGGGGGTACGCCATTTTTATAAGGAGGGGAGTCTGTAATAACCCACGGTTTTGCCCCAATTTATAATGGTTATTAAACGATTAATGTGCTAGCAAATTGATATTGGAGTTTTTAAATCGGGTTGAAAATTCTTTTAAATATTGGTCAAGCTGGTAGGTGGGCTTTAAAATTTATTGTAGCCCACGTTTCTTTGGTTGGTGTTGTGATATTTTTGTCGAGGCTAATACCCGTCCCCCTTTACCCTTTTCATTCGAAACCCTAAACCTAATCATACGACAGAAAAAAAACAATGGCGACTTTCCTTTCTCGTCCGTCCCGCCTCCTTTCAATTTTTTTTACATCGCAAGCCCTATACAAAAACGTGCGAAAGGGAAGTAATGGATGCTAAAGTACAATCGATGTATTTATCGATTTTATAATTAAATATTTTATTTAAATATTTTGTCGTTAATCGGATATTGGTCTGAAAAGCTACCTTTTGCAAACGGTCAAATTAGGACTCGAGACCACTTCCATTGAGTTTGAAAAGCCGTTTACAATCTTTTTAAGTATAAACTTTGATATGTTCGGGGTTAGTGGAATTTCACTAACTTTTCCCGCTTTGGACTTTGGGTTGGTTTAGCCTATTAAACCTAAGTTCCAACCCCTCTTCCTCATCCCTTCATAAATTCCTACCTAACTCTAGTTTTAGCATTAATGGTGAGTGGAAAGGGAAATTAAAATTCCAAGCCCAAGTTCATTAGCTAATTCAACATCCAACTCCAAAATCAAAGTAAAGACATTGGATTCAAGCTTGTAGTTGCTTCTCTATTGACTTCAAGCTTCTTCTTCAATGAATTTGTGCAAAGGTGAGATTTTTATCTCACATTCTTCTCTATAACTATCACAGATGTTTGGGAATGATTTCCTATCACTTTAGCATGTACATTTGTATTTGGTTTGGATTGGATTGGCGAAAAACTCCAATTATTAGCGTTTTGGTGAATTTTCTGCATTTAGGTCGTTCTGGCCATTTGTGCGTGTTCGGAGTTAGGTCACTCGCGAGCTAACACCTTAGGTCGCTCGCGAGCTAACGCCTTCGGTCGCTCGCGTGTTAACGCCTTAGGTCGCATGGCTCGTTTAAAATTAAGTCGCTTTGGCCACTAGGTAGCTCTGCCTTTCTCCGTTAGGTCGTTACCATGTAGGTCGAGACATATGTTAACTCGTTTGGACTTTAGGTCCTTGGCCTTCGTTCCTTTTTAGGTCGTAAGCCCCTAGGTCGTTTCCCCCTTACTCCACTAGGTCGCGTACCCCGTTTAGGTCGCTTGACCTTGTTCTCGTTTAGGTCACTCGGCCTCCATGTGGTTAGGTCGTTGACCCCCTTTAGGTCGCAGGACCATGACTCTAGTTAGGTCGTTCGCCCCTTTGCTCCGTTAGGACGCGATCGAGTTAGGTCGTTGACCACATTAGGTTGCGTACTTAGGTCGCGAACACCACCTAAGTCGTAACCACTAGGTCGTTTGACCTGTTTCCTCACTTAGGTCGCGAGCAGTTAGGTCGTTACGCCTTGTTTGAGACTTTATCTCGCTTACCTCTGTTAACTCGCGAACACCTCTATGTCGCAACCCCTAGGTCGCTCGACTCCTTATACACGTAGGTCGCTCGATCCTATCCTCCCTTAGGTCCTCACTAGGTCGAAACCTTTTGCGGGGGCGTTGCCACCCCCCCGGACCCCTCCTCCATAAGGGATCTTATCTGAAAAACATTCAACAGAACTTGCTTCGTTGAGATGCTGAGCTGACCATTCTTCTAGACAAGCTATCTTGGGCTTCTTGGTCGATTTTATGATATCACGGCCTTGATAATAAGGCGGGATAACAACTTTAGAAATATGAAGGTTTCAATAATAGTAGTAAATATCAAAACTCTTTCATTAAAACGATTTCAACGCTATTTTTATATAAAGCTCTATTCCCAAACCGTTTTCCAATCTATTAGTGTGTACAAACCTTACCTCACTCGGATGAGAAATCTAATTAAACGACTTAGTAAAACAAGTGGTATGAAACGCTTGCGTTTGCTTCGTCGGTTAATTCTTGGACTTGTTTGATTGAACCTTTTGTGACAATTTTCTAGTAAAGATCTACAATTTGTTCGTAAATATTTAGGTTAAGCAAGTGGTTATGGGACATGAAGCTAAACTCATATATTTACTAGCTTAATGTGATTGACACTTCTTGATGATCATGACGATCATTTTTGTGATTTAGACTAGCAATTATGCGATGTCTCTTTGTCCGCGAGGGAGACTAGACCCCGCGCTTGTGATGTTTCGCCATCACATTTGTGTGATGTTTCGCCATCACATATGTGGAGTAGCGCCCCACGGTCTTCGGGCCATTCGTGTGTCAAAATTAATGGTTTGCAACCATGAGATAGCGTCTCGCTTTGTGTTACACGTGTAGGTGAGTTTTCATGCTCCCATTTTGTGAGTTTTCATGCTCCTATATTGTGATTTCTGGATTTCTTGTGTAGTCTTCTGGAATTTGAGCTTCACCTATTTTCATGACTTTCATTGTTATGATTTTCCAGCTTTTATGTCTTGGTGAATTTGTGTGTCGTCATTATTTTTTTAGGTGAATTTGGATCTTTTAGAAGATTCTTTTGATATTGTTTGATCCCTTGATGATCTTCATTTACATGCTTATCATAGTATGTCTTAATGGTTATTATATGTTCTTGCCATATCTATTGTTTTATATCATGTTATCTGATATTTATAGCTAGACTGATCCGTTTATTATTTTCTTATAAATAATACTCGGGTCAAACCGAGATGTTACAGGTGCTTCTGCTTAACTTCTTCCCCAGGGATTTACTGCTTTGACTTTTGGCTGACCATTTAGATTAGCAGTTTTTGTCGTTTACACTTGAGATATAGACTCATAGATGTATTCTTTTGTATAGCACGTGTTGCTATTCTTTTGTGTATGTGGTCCTTTCATGACCGCTACTCTGATGTTCACTTTCATGTGTTAGTTATATATTCATATCCTTTTCCGCCTTTGTGATATGGATGTCTGTGACTGATTGTGTTTTGTTTATTTCTATATTTGTTTCCGAAGACTTATTTATAGACACCGTGTGATAGCTTTGAGTTTGTATCGGTATGTCGGACTTCCTCCTTAAATGAAATGCATGCTATACTATCTGACATATCGGTGCTCGCACAAAGAAGTTACATGCATGGTCGCTCCTCAACAGCCTTATTCTTCGTGCTAGTTGAAAACATTACTCCGTAGTGTTCTTGGCTAGCGTGGGTATTGAGGTGGGGCGTCACAATCGACTTCGTGGCCGTCGCAGCTAGATTTGGGTATGGCTATAATTTCTGGATACCACTTCTTCGATTAAGGCTGTCGATCTTTGGTTCGTGCTAAGGGAAACAAAGGTGAGTGATTTTTATTTCACTCACATCTAATTCGACTTTAGTGGTATGATTCGATAGATCGATTTTTGCGTTGATGTTGATTTTGAACTGTCATTTCTCTTGGTAAATTCATTTCAATGTTGCTGATTTCTTGTTTTCTGGTTATCATGGCACTGCTTTATCTCGTGACCACCATGGCTCGACTTCCATCTGACTTCGGTCACGTGGTTGTGTGAATGCGATTCCATGACATTGTATTATCGTCAGCCATCACCATTGCTTTGATATTGTTTCTGATCATTTCGATTGAACTTAACACTTCTGTTTATCGAAGGTGGTTTTTGATATTGAGCCTCTGTCTCGCTTGATTTGAAATTCTGGAGGCTCACTGTGGCACTTGAATTGGTCCGATATTGATTTCCTTACCGTTGTACATATGTAATTGGGTTTGTCATTCATTTGGTTCGGTATTGTTGTTTGAATTTGGTTGTTGTGCTCTTGATGTCAATGCCTTATACTGCTGCATATATTTTGATATTATCCCTGGTTTTGATTTTCTCACATTTTGAACATGACTTTTTTTCATAATTATCAACTAGGGGTGCTTGCTGGTCTAATGCTTGTTCCTCCAAGACAATTTGCATTTTAATTTGATGTCTTGTTGAGTTCACTTGAGATTGCACTCAGTTTTATTATTTGATCGATGTACGGTCTGTGACATTTTACTCCACTAGTGCATGTATTTGTACTCGTGGTGCATTGCATTGGATTGGATTTGTGACGATTGCTCCTTCAAGTTAGTGCAGCTTCCTTGAAGCTGTAAGAGCCATTTGAAGCAGTTGGTTATAACCCCTGATCAGTTGCACTTTGTCAAAATATGTGCTTGTTTTTGCTGGAATTAATTGTACACTATGTACTTGTGTGTCCTTGTTATCCCAACTGCCGTGTACAAGTTGCTGGAAAAAGTCAATTGTTGTCAACCTGCGGCCTTTGTGCCTTGATTCTGTTCATTTATATGTATGCTGTGCTTTTTTTTAAGTATAATTGCAACATGTTGTAGTTGTAGTTTGTATTTGCTGTGCCCTTGTATTCATGTAGCGGCTGCAGTTTTGTTGCAGTCTTGCCCTTGAATAGTAGTGGTGGTTGCAGTTTCTTTTGTTGTAGTGTGCCCTTGTATTCATGAGGCGGCTGTAGTTTTTATTGCAGCCTCTGTTTTCTGTCGATTGATTTGAACTTGGGTCGAGGCTTGGGTTTTATGTCTCGACCATTTCATTTGAATTTATACTTGAGTTGAATCCATTTTGACCACGTATTTGACCTTGTGCTCGTTTATGAGCTTTCATTGTGCATTCACGTGCACTTTGTTCATTTGATGGTTAATAGATGGATGTGGTGCTTGCTGTTGCAGTTCCATCTAATTCATTTTGATTTGATTGAGGTCATTTGTTTTTGATTCACTGAGCTTTTTTGTGGTTCATCACTGTAAGTGGCGAGGCAGTGCACGCGGGCATGTACTGCAGCCACACCGTATTGATTTTATTGGCATTTCTTTGCTTTTGATGCGTTGATCTTTTGTGTAATTCATTCTATAGTGGCGAGGCAGTACACGCGTGCGTGTGCTGCAGCCCTGCTAGAATTGATGTCTTTAAGTGATGTTTCAATTACTTGAATTGTTTTGTCCAATTCAATATTTTGAAGTTGTATTATGATTTGGTTTCATAGATCATTTTGTTGTTGGCTAATTATCTTTTTGATAATTAGATTATGAGTTTCAAATTATTTATTTAATAATTAGATTTTGTTGTTAATTGTCGTTTAGGCAATTCTGTTGTTTGCTAAATTATCTTCATTGATAAAATTTTTAATCATCTTCGTTGATAATTTGGATTTGCTGATTTGTTGTTTAACACTATTACGTGTTATATTTACCGTTATCCGATTTCTTCTTAAAGGATTGGATTGATGAGATTTATTGTGACTGTCGTCTAATTGTTATTTAATTATTATTACTTCTGTCATTAATAATTGAGTTTGAATTAGATTGATCCGTGTATTATTTTCTTTTGAATTTAATACTCGGGTCAGACTGAGTTATTACAGGTTGTAGATATCTTGCTTTGGGTTGCTGCTTGGGCTATGAAGTCTTTTCATACCTTTTGGAGTAGTCGTGTCATAGTATAGGAAGATATGTATTCATGTATATTATATACGACAATGTACTTGTATGTGTAACTTCCAGAGTCGACAGATGTAGTTTTATCATATGTATTTTATCACATGTATTGTAACTGACTTCAGTTATATATATATATATATATATATATATATATATATATATATATGATATTTCATATTAGCTGTGTTCCGCATTTAGATTATCTGTGTTAGTATTATATATATTGTCCTAAACTATTATGAACCATCGTAGTTCGTTTTATACTGGAATTGGGTATGTCGATGGGAGTAAATAAATAAGAGATGAGAAATAAGAATATATACCACTCCTATCGAGATAGCCAATACTAGTGTATTGAAAGAGTATTAAAAGGAATACTGTCTGTTATTACGAAGATAAGGCTGGATAGGAGCGGCCATCCGTAGTTAGGCCTTACACTAGTATTGGTTATCTCGATAGGAGTGGTATATATTCTTTTCTTTTATCTTTGTTTATTTACTCCCATCGACATATCCAATTCCAGTATAAAATGAACTACGATGGTTCATAATAGTTCAAGACACATATATAATAATAAAACACATAAATTAAATGCGGAACACGGATAATATAAAATCTCATATATATATATATATATAAATATATATATATATATATATATATATATATATATATATAACTGAAGCCAGTTACAATACAGGTGATACAATACATGTGATACAACTGTCGACACTGGAAGTTACACATACAAGTACATTATTGTAAATAATATACATGAATACATATCATCCTATAAAGCAACACTGACTACTCCAAAAGGCATGAAGAAACTTCATAGCTCAAGCAGCTACCCAAAGCAAGATATCAACAGCCTGTAATAACTCGGTCTGACCCGAGTATTAATTCAAAAGAATACATGGGTCAGTGTAATTCAAACTCAGTTACTAATGCAAAGAAGCAATAATAATTAAATAATCAAATAGACGACAGTCACAACAAATCTCGCATATCCAATCCTTTAATAAGAGAATTGAATAACGGTAAATATAACACGTAACAGCAATAAACAGCGAATCAACAAGGCTAAATCATCAACAAAGATAAATAAAAGGATTATCAATGAAGATAATTTAGAAAACAATAGAATTGCCTAAACAACAATTAACAGCAAGTGGCCAAAGCAAAACCCAAGCCGGTGAAACAACATAAACAACAAAATCTAATTATCGATACGATAATTAGAAAACACATAGTCTAATTATCTAGTAGATAATTAGATAGCAACAAAATCATCAAATTAAACCAAATCAAAATACAATTTCAAAATATTGAATTGGACACATGAAACAATTCAAACAATTGAAATATCACTTAAAAAGTCAATATTGTTTTGGCTGCAGTGCACACTCACATGCACTGCCTCACCACTACAATGATGAAATACGCAAAAGATCAATGAATCAGAAGCAACTGGCACCAACTCGAGATCAATTCGAGGTGAACCAGAATGAAAGGAGTATTACTGCAACATGCACCAGTGATACATGTTAACAGCAACTACAGAATGACAGCAACCAAAACTATTGCAACATGGCAAATCCAAAATGCAAACTGTCTTACATATACTCAAGCAAACTCAAGTAAACAAAGTAGTTCAGGCTTGAAGCTATCAAGTGAACAAAGTACAAACTCAAATGAGTGAGTGCACCAGATATATGGCAACACAGCAACAAAGGCCAGGCAGCAAGCATTCATGAAACGAAAGTGCTAACTGACACAAATATCACAAAACACAGCAACAAAGATCAAGGCACCATACACACATAGGTCTTAAATATATGAAGAGTGTATAGTCAAGGCAACAAGAAGTGAAACCATACCACAAAATCAAGCAACATATGTGGAACAGTAAATCGATTCAACAACATCAAAATGCACAAGCAAGGCTTGGGCATAGTGCAACGGCTATATCCATGCAACAGTGATAACAAAGACAAATAAATCAGGCTAATGATACATGAACAAGACTCAAGGGTAATGCACATATCAAACGAGGTGTTCAATGCAACATGGAGCAATAGAACAACAATGGCATTGAACAGCAACTTGCAGCCGCAAATAATCAAGCACACTTAAATGAAATCTCAAGCCAAGGCCGAAGCCATCAGAAACTCATGAAATCAGAGAATGAAGTCAAAAATCATCAAATGCAAAGTCGAATTGAATCCTCATCAAAAATATATTTCCGAAAATCATGCGTGCAGATTTCAAACAAAAATCAGTGCCGTGGTATACAGAAATCGAACCAAGACAGATAAAAAATCATCAACATCGAAACAAAATCGAATGACCTAAGCACAGTATTAAGAATGAATTAGGATGTGAGTGAAAATCACTCACCTATCTCGAAGAGCATGAATCCACACGGCCGAAGACAGCAAGAACGAGAACGAACGAAATCCAGGAATCGAACCGTTCAGAATCGAAGTAGAGACGAATTCAATCAAGCGGCAGAAAGTATCTCAAGAGAAAATCAACTAACAAAGCAAGGAAATCAAGTTGAATCAAGCATTTGTAATTGGCATCAACGAATTACCGAAAACCCTAATTTGTGAAGAAAGAACGAGTGCCGCCATTTTTTTCGTTTGTTTTTTCTAATGGGCTGCGATGAAAAATGAATGGAGGAACCGGTATCTACTCTTGATAATTATCACAGCCCCAAGAAAAAGAAACGTGGGCCAATATTAAATTTTAAAGCCCGCATAATCTTAACGAATTTTTAAAAGAATTTCAACCTGATTAAAAACTCCCAATAGCAATTAACCAGCAGATTTAATCGTCTAATGACGATAATTAACTGGTGCAAAACTCCGGGTTGTTACAGACTCCCCTCCTTATAAAAATTGCGTCCCCGCATTTTTCATAATTAAAGTCATCGATAACAATTATTTTTATGACATAAACTAGTTAAGCGAGAAAAAAAATGGTCAAGAATACAAACGCCAAAGAAATCTTTTAATTTCATAAAAGAAATTCACAAATTCTCAACAAAATCTAATTATCAAATATATAATCACACAACAACAAATATCTAATTATCAAAAACGATAATTAGAAATCTCAAATATCTAATTATCAAAAACAATAATTAGAAATCTCAAATCAACAAATATCTAATTATCAAAAACGATAATCAGAAATCATAAATATCTAATTATCAAAAACGATAATCAGAAAACTCAAATCAACAAATATCTAATTATCAAAAACGATAATCAGCAAACTCAAATATCTAATTATCAAAAACGGTAATCAGAAATCTCAAATCAACAAATATCTTATTATCAAAAACGATAATCAGAAATATCAAATATCTAATTATCAAAAACGATAATCGGAAATCTCAAATATCTAATTATTGATAACGATAATCAGAAATCTCAAAGCAACAAATATCTAATTATCAAAAAAGATAATCAAAAATCTCAAATCAACAAATATCTAATAACCAAAAACGATAATCCGAAATCTCAAATATCTAATTATTAAAAACGATAATCAGAAATCTCAAATCAACAAATATCTAATTATCAAAAACGATAATAAAAAAAGAATAAATATCTAATTATCAAAAACGATAATCAGAAAACTCAAATATCTAATTATCAAAAAAGATAATCTAAAAACTAAAAATATCTAATTATCGAAAACGATAATCAGAAAACTCAATTATCTAATTACCAAAAACGATAATCAGAAATCGCAAATCAACAAATATCTAATTATCAAAAACGATAATCAGAAACCTCAAATGTCTAATTATCAAAAACAATAATCAGAAATCTCAAATCAACAAATATCTAATTATCAAAAACGATAATCAGAAATCTCAAATTAACAAATATCTAATTATCAAAAACGATAATCAAAATTCTCAAATATATAATTGTCAAAAATGATAAACAAAAATCTCAAATCGACAAATATCTAATTATCAAAAACGATAATCAGAAATCTCAAATCAATAAATATCTAATTACCTGCAGATTATTAGAAACAACAAATATCTAGAAATCAATTAAGATAATCTAGAAAATCAACATAAAAGATGGATCGATCCTAGCAGGTGGCAAGTTTTAGCTACGCCGCACGTGCATATCAGATGGCCGAAGCCTACCAAGTACTATAAATTTTGGCACCCATCAGATGACCCGAAGGTCTGCAGAGTGACCCGAAGGTCTAGTACTGGTATTTGACCCGAAGGTCCATCAGATGACCCAAAGGTCCGTAGAGTGGCCCAAAAGCCCAACAAATGACCCGATGGTCCACCAGAGTGGCCCGAAAACCCAACAAAATCATCAGAATCATCAAACAGCAGATGTTTCAATTAACGAGTCCGAAATTAACCGGAATAGTAAAAGTGTGGTTCCATAGTCCGCACTTTTGCTAAATCGTTTAAATCATTTCATCGCTTCCTTGAAAGTGCCAAATTTTGTATTTTAAATAAATAACATTTTACATTCTCAAACGGACAAGTTCGGAATTAAGCAAATCAGTAAAGGTAAGGGTTCATAGTCCTCAATTTTGCTGAATCGTTCAAATCGCTTCCTCATTCTTTTGAAAGCGCAAACTGTAAAAATTTTGAAAACAATTTTATTTTTAAAACGATTTTTGAAACATGTGATTAAAATAGCAACATCTATAGCAATTTCGATAAGGAAATTGCACTTCTCAAAACACCGCAAAAACAGATCTCAAATCAACATTGCAGGATAACTGCTTGAAAATCAACTTTAAATTTGATGGTTACGACAGTAATTTCATACGTCAAAATGTCATCAAAATAATTCTCATCAAAATATACTACCGGTGTAAAAATCCCGTTATAAAAATAACGGCAGCAAAATACGTTTTAAAACAAAACACCGGTTCAATGTAAAATTTATGCAGTAACGTGCAACTCAAATTTTGAATTTTAAATCAAAAGGGTTATCAGCTGTACTCAGCGAAGGCAGTCTCAGTTTTTCCGCTGCGCACTCTGATAAACAGAACACAAATCAATCAATCAACAAAACTCATTTCACTTTTATTATTGAACAAAGATATTTAAAAATTTCGTCAAAATTTCAAAACTTTAGTTTTGGCTCAAGGCACAATTAAAACATCAACAAATAGTTGTAACACATGTTCCATCTAAGTTATGTTCTATATTATGTCCATAAACCCATCGCTTTGATACCAACTGTGACGCCCCACCTCTATGCTCACAATAACAAAGAGTATTAAAAGGAATATTGTCTATTATTATGAAGAATAAGGCTGGATAGGAGCGGCCATCCGTAGTTAGGCCTTACACTAGTATTGGTTATCTCGATAGGAGTGGTATATATTCTTTTCTTTTATCTTTGTTTATTTACTCCCATCGACATATCCAATTCCAGTATAAAACGAACTACGGTGGTTCATAATAGTTCAGGACATATATATAATAATAACACAGATAAGCTAAACACAGAACACAGATAATATAAAATGTCAAATATATAACTGAAGTCAGTTACAATACATATGATACAATACATGTGATACAACTACAACTGTCGACACTGGAAGTTACACATACAAGTACATTATTGTAAATAATATACATGAATACATATCATCCTATAAAGTAACACTGACTACTCCAAAAGGTATGAAGAAACTTCATAGCTCAAGTAGCAACCCAAAGAAAGATATCAACAGCCTGTAATAACTCGGTCTGACCAGAGTATTAATTCAAAAGAAAATAATACACGGGTCAGTCTAATTCAAACTCAGTTATTAATGCACGGAAGCAATAATAATATAATAATCAAATAGACGACAGTCACAATAAATCTCACATATCCAATCCTTTAATAAGAGAATCGGATAACGGTAGATATAACACGTAAGAGCAATAAACAGCGAATCAGCAAAGCCAAATCATCAACAAAGATAAATAAATGGATTATCTATGAAGATAATTTGGAAAACAACAGAATTTCCTAAACAGCAATTAACAGCAAGTGGCCAAAGCAAAAGCCAAGCCGGTGAAACAGCATAAACAACAAAATCTAATTATCGATACGATAATTAGAAAACACATAATCTAATTATCTAGTAGATAATTAGATAGCAACAAAATGATCAAATTAAACCAAATCAAAATACAGTTTCAAAATATTGAATTGGACACACGAAACAATTCAAACAATTGAAATATGAGTTAAAAAGTCAATACTATTTTGGCTGCAGTACACACTCACGTGCACTGCCTCGCCACTACAGTGATGAAGTACGCAAAAGATCAATGAATCAAAAGCAACTGGCACCAACTCGAGATCAATTCGAGGTGAACTAGAATGAAAGGAGTATTACTGCAACATGCAGCAATGATACATGCTAACAACAACTACAGAATGACAGCAACCAAAACTATTGCAACATGGCACATCCAAAATGCAAACAGTCTTACATATACTCAAGCAAACTTAAGTAAACAAAGTAGTTCAGGCTTGAAGCTATCAAGTGAACAAAGTACAAACTCAAATGAGTGACTGCACCAGAGATATGGCAGCACAGCAACAAAGGCCAGGCAGCAAGCATTCATGAAACAAAAGTGCTAACTGACTCAAATATCACAAAACACAGCAACAAAGATCAAGGCACCATACACACATAGGTTTTAAATATATGAAGACTATATAGTCAAGGCAACAAGAAGTGAAACCAAACAACAAAATCAAGCAACATATATGGAACAGTAAATCGACTCAACAACATCAAAATGCACAAGCAAGGCTTAGGCATAGTGCAGCAGCTATATCCGTGCAACAGTGATAACAAACATAGATATATCAAGCTAATGATACATGAACAAGACTCAAGGGTAATGCACATATCAAACAAGGTGTTCAATGCAACATGGAGCAACAGAACAACAATGGCACTACACAGCAACTTACAGCCGCAAATAATCAAGCACAGTTAAATGAAATCTCAAGCCAAGGCCGAAGCCAGCAGAAACTCATGAAATCAGAGAGTGAAGTCAAAAATCATCAAATGCAAAGTTAAATTGAATTCTCATCAACAATATATTTTCCCAAAATCATGCTTGCAGATTTCAAACAAAATCAGTGTCGTGGTATATAGAAATTGAACCAAGACAGTTAAAAACCGTCAACATCGAAACAAAATCGAACGACATAAGCACAGCATTAAGAATGAATTAGGATGTGAGTGAAAATCACTCACCTATCTCGAAGAGCACGAATCCACTCGGCCGAAGACAGCAAGAACGAGAACGAACAAAATCAAGGAATCGAATTGTTCAAAATCGAAGCAGAGACGAACTCAATCAAGCGGCAGAAAGTATATCAAGAGACAATCAACTAACAAAACAAGGAAACCAAGTTGAATCGAGCATTTGTAATCGACATCAACGAATTACCGAAAACCCTAATTTCTGAAGAAAGAACGAGCGCAGCCATATTTTCGTTTGTTTTTTTCGAATGGGCTGCGATGAAAAATGAATGGAGGAACCGGTATGTACTCTTGATAATTATCACAGCCCCATGAAAAAGAAGCGTGGGCCAATATTAAATTTTAAAGCCCGCATAACCTTAACGAACTTTAAAAAGAATTTCAACCCGATTAAAAACTCCCAATAGCAATTGACCAACAGATTTAATCGTCTATGACGATAACTAACCGGTGCAAAACTCCGTGTTGTTACATTTTCACTTTTAAAATAATCATTCAAATAACACTATATTCATGATTTTATAAAGTTAAATTTCCATTCAAAAATCAATATTTAATAATAATTCACTTATTAAATTCCAACATTCAATTTTAAATTCATTAAATTAAATTTTAACTTAGCACTTAAGTTTAAATTTTCAAATATAACTTAATTTCATTTTATTTACTTTATTTAAAATTCACTTTTAAGCCAAATTCACGAATTTCCAATTTTAGTTATATTTCAAAATTTCAACTTAAATATTCATTCATTTCACATTTTAACTTTATTCAAAAAATCATTAATATATTATAAAATTATTTTAAATTCATTTTAATCCAAATTATCATAAATTTATCATATTTTCATATTTAATTTAATTCCAATTATCACCAAATTAAAATTTCCAAAATAACTTACATTCAAATTTTCTATCTTTTCCGGAAAAAAAAATTTCACTTATAAATTTTCAGAAAATCAATAATACTTTACAAAATCATTTTAATTAATTTTAAATCAAAATATTATAATATTTACATTTTTAAAGTATTTTAAAAATTTTAGAAAACATATTTAACTACGAGTCTGTATACAATTTTCTACGCTAGGTAAAGTGATACGGGCGATGTAACGACCTTGAATTTTGGACAATTGAAATTTGAAAATTTAAATTGATTTTAGATATTTGAATGATGGTTTAGCTTGAATTTCAAATCTAACTATAGATTTGGCAAGTAAATTTTTGAATTTACTTTATTGAAGTTGAATAAAAATTTGAATCTTCAATTTTAAGCTTGTTAAAAATAATTTAAAGGATTAGAAAATTTATATTGATAATATTGAAAATAATGAAAGCTTTAGAATTTAATTTGGAAATGTTTTATTCAGTTTTGAAATTTTATGGTTTAAATTGAATTTAAAAATAGCCATCTGAGGCACAGTCCCGGAATTTGACGAAACAAGTTCCGTTGGATCCGTAATAGTTAGTTATTATCGGATTTCAATTTTCGTAGCAATCGAAGTTGTCATTTGACCCTGGCAGCTCAAAATGCTTAGAAATTATTTTAATCGGATCGTTTACTTCCGTATCTCGCGCATATGATCGAATTAGCTTTCGAAACACGTTCCATTGTGTTTGGGACGCAGGTAAAACCTTACAATCGCCTGGCGGCACGTCTGATTCGGAGTTCGAAATTTTGCGTTACACGTAACGAGATATTTTGGAAATTTAATACTTTTAAAAAATATAAAAATTAAACCAACCACCCTATATCGTACCTCAGCCCCCTACCTTCTGAACGCGCAGAGATATTTTCCCCTTTCTCGTTTAAATCACGTTTCCCTCTATAACTCACAGCAGAGCATCTTTCTTTCAAAAAAAACCGAAAAATGGCCGCTCCTCCATTAAATTCGTTCGAAAAAAAATGTATACGAAATCAAAATCAGGCTGCCTCTTCTCGAATCGATCCGTGAGTGCGTTGGGGGGATTGAACTCATGGGTGCGCATGCGTGATTGAAGCGCCTAGGGAAGTTCGTCGATGGTCGCGTCGCGCTCTTCGTCTGGAGGCGGCGGGATGAAGTTGCGCTCGCGTGCGCGTGTATCTAGGGCGACTCGCAATGGCAGTGGTCGCGTGCGATGGCATTCGAACTTGGTCTGCAGATCTAGGGTTTTGGTCGACGCAATTGTTGATGGCAGAGGCCGCGCGAGGTCGAATTTGGGTGCGAGTTCTTGGCAATTCGCATGGGGGGGTCGGCAAGTTTCAATCAGGGACTGTCGAAGTCAGTAAGGTATTACGATTCTTTTCATTTTTGATTTAAATTGGATAAATAAAATGTGTTTGTATTCAAAGGAAAAAAAATTTTGAACAGGGAAGAGGAAAGAAAAAAATGTTTACAGTAAAATGTTGAAACAGTTTGTTTCCTTCAGTAAAAATAAAATAAAAGTAGAGGTGAAATTTTACAATTAACTGAATGCTAACGTTTTTGTTTTAAACGAGAATAATTTTTTTTAAGTAAAGTATATATAGTTTATAACAATTTAATGTGTATATGAAATTGAACAGAAAACTTTCTATTTAGCGAGAGATAGATATTTAAGGTTATATACTTATAGGTATATATAGACAGTAAGTTTAATTTCTGTTTTAAATTTGCAGAAGATAAAACGGTAAAGCAGAAAATGATGTATACGCATTTTAATTTTTAAAACAGTAAGGTATGTATGTGTATTTGTTTTTATAAATGTATAAGTGAATTTACAGCAAAGAAAAATGTAAACAGTAATGTTAATTCCTGTTTTATTTTTACAGAAATTTCTAATTATAAATATACATACATGTGTTTCAATTTATTAGTTATTCTAAAATAAATTTTTAAAGGTGATTTGTTTGTTTAGTTAACGTATTTAGAAATTTATTTTTGTCGCTAAAAAAATAGTTTATTAATGGAAATTTAGTTTAAGTTTAATTTTTAGTTAAATCAATTTATTAAAGACAAAATTGGTTTAAATGAAACTATCGGTTAATTAAACTATTAAATGGTAATTGGTTATTCGATTGATTTGAATATTAATAAATTGTATAAATGTTTATACAAGGCCTTAAATCGTGAAGAAATGACTGGTTTGGATTGGATTGCAAAATAAAAGCAAAGGTGAGAACTTCTCACTCAATCAGATTTGTTCTGATTTAAATTTTAAATAGTTAGATTTAAAATTGCTTGATTGTGTTGATTGTTTGCTTGAATGATAAAATTATCATCAATTGTATTGAAATAGACCCTATACGCCGCATATTAAGCGGAGGTTATTTATTAAACACATATACCGCGATATTCCACCTCGAAGTGGAATTGGTATTATATATGTATTTGGAGTTGATTTCCCGCATTATATAGCGGATGAGACCCAATTGCGCCGCATAATAGCGGATAATATTATATAAATCCCATATACCATGATATTCCACCTCGAAGTGGAATTGGTATTGTGCTAACAACTATGGATGCAGGGAAAGAGGTTGGAGGGATCCAACTGGATTCCTCACATTGATTGAATTTATTTATGCTGTGATGTGATATTCTATGAATGGTTATATTGATGTGACTGATCATACTAATGTTTTGGAATTTATTTGAAGGCTATAATTTAGCCGAATGAATTTTTGGTATCGTTGGACACAGAAATAAATGGAATTGGATTTTGGAAATCAAAGTAGAAAACTTTAAGTGAATTAATTTTAGAGAATTGAATAAATTTGGAAGAAGGAATTTAAAAGGTATAAAAAGTTGATTTTTGTAATCCAAAGTATGGTGAAAAGATTTTTATAAATGGATTTGAATAATATTGTTTAATAGTTGAAGAGTTTATTCAAAATTTGGATGTTAAATAGTTTGAAAGAAATAAAGGAACTTATTTTCTTAAAAGGAATTTATTTTAAAATCAAATAAATTTGGAAATCCATTTGGAAAATTAAATTGGTGAATTGGAATGAATTTGGGAAATCAATGCAGAATTTGATTTGGTGTCTTTGGAAATCAATTTAAAATTGAATTGGTGTTGGAAGTGGATAATTTAAATCGACTTGAAAATCGTATATCAGTAGATATTTGGAAATTTTTAATTCACAATTGGAATTTATAAAGAGAAGGCAAATTTGTTTTAAAAATAAACATTGATTTATTTTTAAAGTGTGGAAATAAATTTACGGATTTGAACGTAAATTTTAAATAAATCGGTAAGGATTTATTTGATTGGTTTAAATGGACCATTTTAAAATGAAAGTGTATTTTCCCTGGAAAGCCGAGCATATTTCCTAAGTAACTTTTAAATTATAGATTAAAAGTTCTAAAGTAGTTTTAAAGAATATATTGGGAAAATTATTTTCTTAAGTTATTTTAAAATCTTTAGAGTAAAGATTTATTTAGCAGATTATAGAAGTAATTATTTAAAGACTTAATTTATAATTTTTTTAGAAACTGATTATTTAAATAATTACACTCTATCTACAAATTTTATTTTGGAAATTTGTTTGGACTTAAGTTTATATGTAATATTGGTATAGTGTTTTTATAACTAATATTTGAAAGTAAAGTGTTTTTTTAAGTAAACGTTATTTTGAAGTATTTTCCAAATATATTTTGGATAAGTGATATAAATTATTTTCAAGAATTCAGGTTTGCCAGATTTCCAGTGAGAATAAATAACTATTTGGAAATGTTTCCGCTTAAGGAAAATGATTTGAAATTTGTTTTCAAAGGTTGTAAAGGTGAAAAGTGATTTGAAATTTGTTTTCAAATGGTTGAAGTGTGGAAATTATATCTTGTAAAGATATTTCTGGGAAATAAATAATTTGGGGAATTAGTTAATATCGGGTGATTGTTGTGAATATTGATTAATAGTTAAATAACCGACTATCAAGATTGACCTTTAAATAGGTATTTGTTGTGAATTGTTTGAAAATTTGGATTCTACACTTATTATCAAAATAATTACGCTCGTTATTCGGATTACCCATTCTGAATAGTGATACAATGTAAATGGATAGCATTTGAAGATCGGTGTTGAAGACCGGGTATTTTGAAAATGGAAGGATTACCGTCGAATGTCTCTGCATCGGCTGATCCCTGATATAGAGATTTTATCACCCTTTGTGATGGGAAGTCCGGACGTGATTAGAAATTATCCGGATTGCAAGGGCTTCTTTGGAAGTGCCTTCGGTTTCATTCGATCTCGGAACGGACTTGTATGGATGTGTGTCTGACGTTACAATTTGAGATGTAATGCTGGTTTCTATCAAATATATTTCTGTTGGTGGCGGAGAATTTATTCTCTTAGCTTAACAGCCTAGTCTGAGACGTACGAGCTCAGAGGTTATGTAGTTGATGGTTACTATGGATACATTCCCAATTTGGGAATGTGGCATACGAAGTGTTGTTGATCATTTTTTGATCAAAGCATAGCTTTTATGAAAAGCGTAGCTTTGTGGACGAGACTTCATCGGACCTTACACCCCGGTAATGGTCAGAACAGGAAAGAAGCAACAAGGTTTTAGGGAGTAGCACCCCTTAGTGTATGTCATTTCCTTCTGGATAGAAGTGGTATCATGGTATGGAGCTTAGATACTTAACTTATGTGAATGTCGTAAATATATATGACTTTGTGATTGATGTTGGTTGAGGATCCTCGGATAAAGGTTGTTTACAACCGGGGAATGGCATACTCGTGTCGGTAGTTACCTACTTTTGCAGAGGTAACCCGGCCTTGTGTTGGCAGAGATCCGGTTAGGTTCTCGAGGCGTCTTTCCAGAGGCGTACCCATGTGGCAATGGGAAGTTCCTTGGCCTGACCATTAGTTGGAAATCCAAAGAAAAAATACGCACCTTGTACGGTTTTAGTTGTATAAGCTGCCATGGAATGTGGCGGTAACCTGCTATTGAACATGGTAGCTATAGTAGGCATACGATAATGGTCGTATGTTGGCTAAGATTTATATCATACTTTCAAAATGTTTTCTGCACTATGCACTAGTAATAATATCAAATGTTTTTTTAAAGCGTATCAAGCATGTTTAACTATCATAAGGAGAAATCTTCTGTGATTCTACGTTTGCATTGTGTGTGTGTGTGCGGGAGGCCTTATGGTAGTTTCATTTTCTAAAAAGCATTGGGAATCTATTTTAAAATATTCCTTCGTTTGTTTTTAAAGATAAATTGTTTTAAGTTCTCACACCAGTCGCATGACTGATTTGGATTTATTGTTCCCTTCCTAAACTCTGGGTGCCCACCAATTTCCACACGGGCAGCCTCGAGTCAGGTTATCAGGTCATTCTGGAATTCAAGATGCTATGAAGCTTAAGAGGCAAGCTGGATGGCGTGGCCTATCTACTAGTATATAATATTTCTTTTCCGCTGTTTGTTGTTGTAAACTATGTGAATGTGATGTAATGTAATGTAATGTGATGTAATGTGATGTAATGTAATAACTGATATAGTTCTTTTGATTTAAAGATTATTCATTTATCTATTATATGTTGTCCGCTGCGATTGTGAGATTCTTTTATTGTTTCTGTTTTCTTCTTCTATCTTCTTCTTTTACCTTTTTCTTCTTTTTAAACCCTAAGGGTTCGGTTTTTCGGCATTCGATTGTTCGGCAGTTGATGCAGTGGATGTATTAATGTCGATTTTCGGAAGTCAAAGAATCGGGTCTTTACAAGGTGGTATCAGAGCATTTCGTTAAGCGACAACCTTGGCTTTGTTGGGAATTACTCATTAGAGATAGAGTCAGCAGTACTCTAGAATGAGTTTGAGTGTAATAATAGATATGAGCGCATATTTGTTAGTGAATATAAAAATTGTTTTGTATTGTGTTGACTTATCGGTTGATTGTTTATAGATTTCGGTCGGTACAGTCTGGCCAAAAGTTTTGATAGGTGTTTCTAAACTCTTAAACAAGATAAACTGACACGGTATTGTTTTAAAATAGGGTAAATGAGATAATTTTACCCAAAGTTATTTTTGTATATAATGGAAATGATTTTCTGTAAATTATTATGGTATATGGTTGCGTGGTTGCTGGGAGATGATAATATTAAAATTATCGTTGGTTGTTTAATAATAAATTGAAATCAAAAACAAAAAGCTAAGAAATAAATCCATATAGAAATAGAATTTGGGAATATAAGATGCGAATGTGGTTTACAATTTGGTATAGAATTCTAGAAAATATTTGGAACTGAATTCATTAATGGAATTTCTATAAATGTTATGGAATGTAAAACGAGTTTGATAACTTAAAAAATATTTGAGATTTGATTGGAATTAAGTTAAAATGAAACTGAATTAAGTAGAATGAATTAGACGCTTTTTTCGTCAAAGTCAATGAATTTTGTGAATTGAAGAGAATGGAATAAAGTGGAATTTAGCATAAGCTAAGTTAAATAAAACATTAAATTTGGAAATAACATTAAATAGAATCAAATTAACTTAAGCAAAGTAAATGATAATGAATTGGATTAGAAATTCAATGAGTTATAGAGAATACTGAATAAAATTGAATTCAAGTGATTTTTGAAAATAAAATCAAACACTGAATTAAAGGTGAGAAATAAACAAAAAATTGGAATAAATTAATTAATCAACTATGGAACTTGAAATTGTTAATTTAAAGTTGAATTGTGAATAAATAATAGAGTTTGGAAATGAAGCTTGAGTTATAAATAGAAATTCAACTTGGAATTGTAAGTGGATTAAATATGAATTGAATGGAATCAATTGGAAATGAAATAGAATAAAGAGTAAATTGGGTTGGTATCAATTTAAATTAGTTATAAACTAGATTGGATATTCTATTAAGTGAATATCATCGAATTTGCATAGAAATGGTTGTCATTTGACGCAAATGTGATTGCATAAAATTCTATGAGTTAATGAAAGCCAATAAAAATTGATTTTGGAATCAATTGAAGTAGGTATGAGTTCGTTTGGTTTTAAAAAAATGAATTGAATGAAAGAAAGTGAATTGTAAATCGCTTGAATTGAATAGAATGATATGGAATGCAGTTGTAAGCAATTAGATTTTCTTGAAACCATATAAATTGATAATGGAAATAGTTTTGAATATTTTGCTTGTGAAAACTATGTATTTACTATTGAAAATGAGTGAAATGTAAATGAATTTTTTATATATGTTACTTATGAGTTTGAATTGAGTAAGTACAGGTACAAGAGGGCCGTTTGGCTGGATTTGGTCACGCTAAAATGCTAATAGTATCCCGCTTTGCTTTAAAATGCTAAATAAGGTACACCTACGCAATAAAAATAGGAAATATGAACTATTTTTGTTTTTTCCGATCGGTGGGTCGATGTATATATATTTATATCTTTTGTCAAATTGCAAAAGCTCCTCCGTACAAAGGAGACTCTGCCAAAAATTTTCGAAAATTTTGGGAGTTAGAATTTTTTTGAAAAAAGTTGTTAGCGACAAACGATTTCAAATTTGAAATTGAAGTAAATTAGTGAATGAAACCCATTTAAATTAATAATATGAATCGGTTATAATTGAAAGATAATATTCAATATTCAGAATAGAAGATAAAATAAATTCAAATAAAAGTGAATTCGAATGAAATTAATAATGCAATGTTGAGTGATAATAGATATAACTTCAATAGTAAACTAAAGATGATATAAGATGTAAGTATCGAAATTTTGTAATGAAATGTGCAAAATGATAGTTGAATATTGTCATTGGATATTATGGCTAGCAGGATATACAGGTGTATTAAAAGAAATGGAATTGGGATTTTGATTTCAAAGATAAAATTGAATTGCTCAACAAAAAAAGGGTATGTATTTCAATTTTAGTATGAAATTTGATGATTTTCTTGTCTAGCCGCTTGGCTTTTTGTTTTCTTTTGGGATTTGAGGGCCTGTGGTGCCATTTTGTAGTTCTACCGAGCTAGTCGCGCAAAGGAGACGCTGGTGAAATATTTCAAAAATTTTGAGAGTTAGAAAAATTTTAAGAAATTTTTAGAAATTTAAAATTTGAATGTAATTTTAAATTTGAATTATTGAGTAAACATTGACGTTTGGAAACTTATGATTGAATTTGAGAAATTAGTTGGAATAATAACGAGTCTTTAATAAAAAGAATTAGGTTGATAAATTGATAAAATTGTTTGGTTTTGGGAAAATATTAAACGGGTTGAGGATCATTTTTCTTAACTTGTAATTTCGGGACGAAATTCTTTTAAGGGGGGAAGGATGTAATGGCCCTGAATTTTGGACAATTGAAATTTGAAAATTTAAATTGATTTTATATATTTGAATGATGGTTTAGCTTGAATTTCAAATCTAACTATAGATTTGGCAAGTAAATTTTTGAATTTAATTTATTAAATTTGGATAAAAATTTGAATCTTCAATTTTAAGCTTGTTAAAAATAATTTGAAGGCTTAGAAAATTTATATTGATAATACTGAAAATATGAAAGCTTCAAAATTGAATTTGGAAATGTTTTATTCAGTTTTGAAATTTTATAGTTTAAATCGAATTTAAAAATAGCCTTCCGAGGCACAGTCTCGGAATTCGACGAAACCAGTTCCCTTGGATCCGTAATAGTTAGTTATTATCGGATTTCAATTTTCGTAGCAATCAGAGTTGTCATTTGATCCTGGCAACTCAAAACGCTTAGAAACTATTTTAAACAATTTAATTTAAAATTGATCGTTTACTTCTGTAACTCGCGCATATGATCGAATTAGCTTTCGAAACACATTCGATTATGTTCGGGACGCGGGTAAAACTTTACAATCGCCTGGTGGCATGTCTGATTCGAAGTTCGAAATTTTGCGTTACGCGTAACGAGATATTTTGGAAATTTACTAATTTTAAAAAATATAAAAATCAAACCAGCCACCCTATATCGTACCTCAGCCCCCCTACGTTCTGAACGCGCAGAGATATTTTCCCCTTTCTCGTTTAAATCACGTCTCCCTCTATAATTCACAGTAGGGCATCTTTCTTTCAAAACAAAAAAAACGAAAAATGGCCGCTCCTCAAATTAAATTCGTTCGAAAAAAATGTATACGAAATCAAAATCAGGTCGCCACTTCTCGTATCGATCCGCAAGTGCGTTAGGGGGGATTGAACTCGAATCAAAATTAGGTCGCCTCTTCTCCAAACGATCCTCAAATTAAGTTGGTTTAAATGGACCATTTTGAAATGAAAGTGTATTTTCCTGGAAAGTCGAGCATATTTCCAAGTAACTTTTAAAGTATAGATTAAAAGTTCTAAAGTAGTTTTAAAGAATATTTTGGCAAAATTATTTTCTTAAGTTATTTTAAAATCTTTAGAGTAAATATTTATTTAGCAGATTATAGAAGTAATTATTTAAAGACTTAATTTATAATTGTTTTAGAAATTGATTATTTAAATATTTACACTCTATCTACAAATTCTATTTTGAAAATTTGTTTAGACTTAAGTTTATATGTAATATTGGTAAAGTGTTTTGATAACAAATATTTGAAACTAAAGTGTTTTTATAAGTAAACTTTATTTTAAAATGATTTCCAAATACATTTTGGATGAGTGATATAAATTATTTTCAAGTATTCTGGTTTGGCAGACTCCCAGTGAAAATAAACAACTATTTGGAAATGTTTCCGCATAAGGAAAATGATTTGAAATTTGTTTTCAAAGGTTGTAAAGGTGAAAAGTGATTTGAAATTTGTTTTCAAATGGTTGAAGTTTGGAAATTATATCTTGTAAAGATATTTTTGGGAAATAAATTATTTGGGGAATTATTTAGAATCGGGTGATTGTTGTGAATATTGATTAATAGTTAAATAACCGACTATCAAGATTGACCTTTAAATTGGTATTTGTTGCGACTTGTTTGAAAATTTTGATGCTACACTTATTTTCAAAATAATTACGCTCGCTATTCGGATTCCCCATTCCGAATAGTGATACGACGTAAATGGATAGCATTTGAAGACCAGATATTTTGAAAATGAAAGGATTACCGTCGAATGTATCTGCATCGGTTGATCTCCGATACAAAGATTTTATCACCCTTTGTGATGGGAAGTCCGGACGTGATTAGAAATTATCCGGATTGCAAGGGATTCTTTGGAAGTGCCTTCGGTTCCATTCGATCCTGGAACAGACTTGTATGGATGTGTGTTTAACGTTATAATTTGAGATGCAAAGTTGGTTTCTATCAAATATATTTCTGTTGGTGGCGGAGAATTTATTCTCTTAGCTTAACACCCTTCTCTGAGACGTACGAGCTCAGAGGTTATGTAGTTGATGGTTACTAGTGATACATTCCCAATTTGGTAATGTGGCATACGAAGTGCTGCTAATCATTTGTTGATCAAAGCATAGCTTTTGTGAAAAGCGTAGCTTTGTCGATGAGACTTCGTCGGACCTCACACCCTGGTAATGGTCAAAACAGGAAAGATGCTGCAAGGTTTTAGGGAGTAGCGCCCCTTAGTGTATGTCATTTCCTTCTGGATAGAAGTGGTATCATGGTATGAAGCCCAGACACTTAACTAATGTGAATGTCGCAAATATATATGACTTTGTGATTAATGTTGGTTGAGGATCCTCGGATAAACGTTGTTTACAATAGGGGGATGGCATACTCGTGTCAGTAGTTACCTAATTTTGCAGAGGTAACCCGGCCTTGTGTTGGCAGAGATCCGGTTAGGTTCTCGAGGCGTCTTTCCAGAGGCGTACCCATGTGGTAATGGGAAGTTCCTTGGCCTGACCATTAATTGGAAATCCAAAGAAACAATACGCACCTTGTACGGTTTTAGTTGCATAACCTGCCATGGAATGTTGCGGTAACCTGCTATTGAACATAGTAGCTATAGTAGGCATACGATAATGGTTGTATATTGGCTAAGATTTATATCATACTTTCGTAATGTTTTCTGCACTATGCACTAGTAATAATATCAAATGTTTTTTTTAATGCGTATCAAGCATGTTTAACTATCGTAAGGAGAAATCTTGTGACGCCCCACCTCTATACCCACGCTAGCCAAGAACATTACGGAGAATGCTGTCAACTAGCACGGAGAATAAGGCTGTTGAGGAGAGACCATCCGTGTAATTGCTTTGCGCGAGCATCGATATGTCAGATAGTATAACATGCATTTCTTTATCAAGAGGGAAATCCGACATACCGACACAAACTCAAAGCTACTACACAGTGGCTATAATATCTTCGGAAACAAATATAGAAATAAACATAACATAAATTAGTCACAGACAATTCATATCACAAAGGCGGAAATAGATATGAATATTACACTAGGAAGTGTACATCAGAGTAGTGGTCTAAAAAGATCCACAATATCACAAAAGAATAGTTACATGAACTGCACAAAAGAATAAGTATACATTATGGAGTCTATATCTCAAATGTATACAACAAAAACTACTAATCTAAGTAGTTAACCAAAAGTCAGAGAAATCAATCCCAAGAGAGAAGTCAAGCAGAAGCACCTGTAACATCTCGGTCTGACCCGAGTATTATTTAATAAGAAAATAATAAACGGATCAGTCTAACTATAGATATCAGATGAAACGATATAGAATAAGAGATATGACTAAACACATAATAATCACAATTCCAAGCTGCGATTTATATAGGTAATTGAAAACCAACGAGAGATTAATCAATATCACCAAATCTACACAAGAATCAAAGAAATGCCATACTCCTTATTTCGTTCATCAAACCACAAATATCGACGATTATATCAATGTCAATCACAAAAGTCAATGACACACAAATTCACCAATGCACAAATATTGACAATAATATCAATGTCAATCACACAAGTCAATGACACACTTCACCAATGCACAAATATTGACAATAATATCAATGTCAATCACAAAAGTCAATGACACACAAATTCCAGAATTCAATATGCGAAATCCAGAAATCACAAAAGTCAATGATGCACAAATTCACCAATGCACAAATATTGATAAAACTTATCAATGGAAATCACGAAAATTGGTGAAACACAAATTCTAGAAATCATCTCAAGAAATCCAGAAATCACAAAAGGGGGGAGGCCTATCACAAACGGGAGCATAAGCCCACCAACACGTGTATCACAAACGGAACGCTAATTCCGTGGTTGTTAACCATCACAAATTGAGTCGAAGCTCCACAAACGGCCCGAAGACCATGGGTTGCTACCCCACCAAATTGAGTCGAAACTCCACAAAACGGGGTTTAGTCTCCCTCGTAGACAAAGAGACATCGCACATTGCTAGTCTAAGTCACAAAGATGATCGTCATGATCAACGAGAAGTGTCGATTACAGTAAGCTAGTAAATATATGAGCTTAGCATCATGTCCCATAACCACTAGCTTAACTTAAATATTTACGAAGAAATTGTAGATCTCCACTAGAAAATTGTCACAAGAGTTTCAATCGAACAAGTCCAAGAATTAACCAACAAAGTGAACGCAAGCGTTTCATACCACTTGTTTTACTAAGTCGTTTAATTAGATTTCTCATACGAGTGAGGTAAAGGTTTGTATATACTAATAGATTGGAAAAAGGTTTTATAAACGAATTTGGTATTAAAATAGCATTGAAATCGTTTGAGGAAAGAATTTTGATATTTACTACTAGTATAGAAAACCTTTATATTTTTAAAGTGACAAATAACGAAGAAGATTGTAAGAACAATCGATCACTAAAATTCACATACGAAGATGTGAATAAAATCCAAAGAAATCGATAAAGGATTCATCGAAATGGATATTCAAAAATCCCTAAAAATAGTCATCAATGTCATAATAGACGATAACAACAACTAGGAAACAACTCGAATCGATCAAAGTTGGAAATTCACACGACTAGGCTAAAATAGGCAAAATGCATCAGGTCGGTCGGCCGGCTGCTGAGCTAGGTCGACCGAACCCTATTTTGAAAACTTCTCGGGCATCAGGTCGGTCGACCGAACCAGGGGGTCGGTCGGCCGAACCAGAAACAGAGAAGTGCAACTGCACTTTTACTAGCAGGTCGGTCGACCGGACTAGGGTGGTCGGTCGGCCGAACCTGATGCTCTGCAAATTGATGCCCATAAATTGATATGCAACCTCCACCAATTCGCAACCAAACGAGCACGGACGATAGGGAATTATGCCTAACGGCTACCCGGCCCTATTGGCTCCTCGATGCATCACCAAAAACACATTTGAACCTCAAAGCTATGATTTTTAAGGATTTGGCTTTCAAACACTAAAATTGGAATATTCTCAAAAGCAATCCAAATCAAAAGCAATTGCACAAGAATAAGTGTTAGGAATTTACACCTAACAATCGAAGATAATTCATAGACTTAGATGTGAGATTAAAAATCTCACCTTTTCACAAAATCAAACAAGAAGAAGCTTGAAAGCAAATGGAGAATCAACCTCTCTTCAACACAACCCAAATGAGCTTGAATCTATGCTCAAAACAAGGACATTCCCAAAATTAGGTTTAGGAATTTCTGAAATTGGTAAGAGAATAAGTTGGAGAAGAAGAAGAGAATGCTTACCAATGGGTTCTCTTGAATTTGGAGCTAGGAATTGGATTTGCAAGAGGAACTAGGGTTTTGGAGTTTTAATTTCCAATCTCATCCACCATTAATGCCTTAGAACTAAAAAGAGAAGAGAATGAGGGTGAGTGGGGAAGAGTGGCTCAGATTTGAGCATAAGTTAACATAGGGCTGAGCCCAAAACCAAACCCAAAGTGAAAAGTAGCAAAAATCAACTTTCTCTAAACATATCGAAGCTTATACTCAAAAAGGTCGCAAACGGCATTTTAAACTCAATGGGAGTGGTCCCGAGTCCTAATTCGACAGTATGCAAAAAGTAGCTTTTCGGACTAAAATCCGACTAACGATGAAATATTTAAATAAAATATTTAAATATAAAATCGATAAATATGCGGGTTGTTACAGACTCCCCTCCTTAAAGAAATTGCGTCCTCGCAATACTTAAGAGGAAAATAAGAAGTAACAACCATGGAAACATATCAACACAAAAGAAAATTTGAAATAGGAAGTTCACCATAAAGTGCACGAAAGAGTTAGCAAGAAATCTGGTGAAACTTCAATTTCCACAATATTACCGAGCTCAAGAATGAAAACCGGAATCCCTAAGGCATTTCCGTAGATGAAAGACGTGGGGAACGTCAAGAATAGCAGAAAATTGAGCCGGTGCAATGGCGTAGTACAAAAACGGTACGCCCGAGAAACTAGAATCTCAAATAATTTGGGACATCACGTAGTACAAAAACGGTATGCCCAATGAACCAAAGCCAAGACATTGATGTAGTACATACAGTACATCCAATGAATCAAATAGCAAAAATATTAATGTAGTACAAACGGTACATCCAATGAATCAAATAGCAAAAACATTGATGTAGTACAAACAGTACATCCAATGAATCCAAAAGCAAAGACATTGATGTAGTACAAACGGTACATCCAATGAATCCAAAAGCAAAGACATTGATGTAGTACAAACGGTACATCCAATGAATCAAAAGCAAAGTCATTGATGTAGTACAAACGGTACATCCAATGAATCAAAAGCAAAGTCATTGATGTAGAACAAACGGTACATCCAATGAATCAGAAGCAAAGTCATTGATGTAGTACAAACGGTACATCCAATGAATCAAAAGCAAAGTCATTGATGTAGTACAAACGGTACATCCAATGAAACAAAAGGAAAGACATTGATGTAGTACAAACGGTACATCCAATGAATCGAAAAGCAAAGACATTGATGTAGTACAAACGGTACATCCAATGAATCAAAAGCAAAGACATTTATGTAGTACAAACGGTACATCAAATGAATCAAAAGGAAAGACATTGATGTAGTACAAACGGTACATCCAATGAATCGAAAAGCAAAGACATTGATGTAGTACAAACGGTACATCCAATGAATCAAAAGAAAAGTCATTGATGTACTACAAACGGTACATCCAATGAATCAAAAGCAAAGTCATTGATGTAGTACAAACGGTACATCCAATGAATCAAAAGCAAAGTCATTGATGTAGTACAAATGGTAAATCCAATGAATCAAAAGCAAAGTCATTGATGTAGTACAAACGGTACATCCAATGAATCAAAAGCAAAGTCATTGATGTAGTACAAACGGTACATCCAATGAATCAAAAGCAAAGTCATTGATGTAGTACAAACGGTACATCCAATGAATCAAAAGCAAAGTCATTGATGTAGTACAAACGGTACATCCAATGAATCAAAAGCAAAGTCATTGATGTAGTACAAACGGTACATCCAATGAATCAAAAGAAAAGTCATTGATGTAGTACAAACGGTACATCCAATGAATCAAAAGGAAAGACATTGAGGTAGTACAAACGGTACATCCAATGAATCAAAAGGAAAGACATTGAGGTAGTACAAACGGTACATCCAATGAATCGAAAAGCAAAGACATTGATGTAGTACAAACGGTACATCCAATGAATCAAAAGGAAAGACATTGATGTAGTACAAACGGTACATCCAATAAATCGAAAAGCAAAGACATTGATGTAGTACAAACGGTACGTCCAATGAATCAAAAACAAAGACATTGATGAAGTACAAACGGTACATCCAATGAATCAAAAGCAAAGTCATTGATGCAGTACAAACGGTACATCCAATGAATCTAAAGCAAAGTCATTGATGCAGTACAAACGGTACATCCAATGAATCAAAAGCAAAGTCATTGATGTAGTACAAACGGTACATCCAATGAAGCAAAAGCAAAGTCATTGATGTAGTACAAACGGTACATCCAATGAATCAAAAGCAAAGTCATTGATGTAGTACAAACGGTACATCCAATGAATCAAAAGCAAAGTCATTGATGTAGTACAAACTGTACATCCAATGAATCAAAAGCAAAGTCATTGATGTAGTACAAACGGTACATCCAATGAATCAAAAGCAAAGTCATTGATGCAGTACAAACGGTACATCCAATGAATCAAAAGGAAAGACATTGATGTAGTACAAACGGTACATCCAATGAATCAAAAGGAAAGACATTGATGTAGTACAAACGGTACATCCAATGAATCAAAAGCAAAGTCATTGATGTAGTACAAACGGTACATGCAATGAATCAAAAGCAAAGTCATTGATGTAGTAGAAACGGTACATCCAATGAATCAAAAGCAAAGTCATTGATGTAGTACAAACGGTACATCCAATGAATCAACCACTTGTTGCTTACGACAAAGCGCATTGGCAACGTGATTTCCCCTTCGGGAATAGAAAGAATATCAAGATCATAAGATGCCAGGAGCTCGAGTCAACATGAAGTTTCTTATGAGAAAATAAATATTCCAAGGATTTATGATCGAGGTAGAGAGCAAATTTCTCGTCCAAATGTGATGATGCCAAATTCCAAAAGTAAAAACAATAGCCGCGAGCACTAGATCATGAGTGGCATATCTAGTCTCGATAAGCTATAATGATTTAGAAGCACAAGTGATAGCACGTTCTCCTTTGCAAGAGAATGGCGTCCAAACAAATACGACTAGTATCGTTACAAATAGCAAAGTCTTGGTTCCCCTTCAGGAATCACAAGAATAAGAGTATCGAAAGGAAGAGTTCTTTTAAATAATACTCTTTTCCTGAAAAGTTAAAACTTTCAAAATTACATTTTTATTACTTTTTTTTATGTAGTAATCTTTCTACAAAAATTTACATTTTTACAAGTCAATATATCGTGTCTGACTATCTCATCAAAGCGTTTAGGAGATTCTTATCGATAACGTTGATCAAGCGCATCGACCAGAATTCTTAACACACTAAATGGGCAATACAATCACAAAATCGTATTCTATAGGATAAGTAAGTTTCTCAAAAACTTCTAAGAATATTCTTTGTTCGTTTTAAGAACAAAAATCCGGTTATACTTCTAAATAAATCTTATGAAAAAGATTTTGCAAAATTTTAAATTGCTATTTTCATCCAAAATCAATAAGTACAAGAATTGAGTCATCGAGATATTCATAGAATATTCGATCTATAAAATGGATGAAATAAGATGGACAAACTGAATGACAAAATAATTCATTCATAGAATCATAACGAGTGCGGAATGCGGTAAGTGGAATGCTAACTTCCGCAACTCGTAGCAATGAAAACCGGTGGTAAGGTCAAACTGAAAAGACCTTAGCACCACACAAAGATTACTTAGGTGATAAATCCTAAGACAAGCTCAAAAATACCGAAAAATTTCTCAAACTATTTAGATAAGAGAAACAACACTTTCCTTATAAGTGGGCTTAAGGAATAAAATGATGCCATCAAGTTGGAATCAAAATCATAAAGGAAAAAATAGAAATCTGCTTAACAGATTGAAAATGTCGAAGAGGAAAAGTCCACACGAGAAAATAGGATTTGGGCTTCACAACGACTAAGCCAATCCTCACAAAAAAAAATCAATTCCGAAGCCTAAGTAAAAATATCGGCTCGGAAAGATAAATCACATAAAATAATTTCGACATCAATAGAAAGCAAATTGAGTGTTGCGGATCTACCATCCGGATTCGCAACTCTCAAAGAAGTCACCAAGCCCAAAATATTTTCAAAGAAAAAAGAATCGACAAGTTCTTTTGATATCAAAATAATGAGATGAAACCCATATAAAAAAGAACTCGAATAAGAAGATCACGAAATAAAACAATGCCATCAAGGATTGAGTAAAAAAAAATACCTTGACCAAGAGAAGTGTTGCTAGGGGTTTGCACAATATTTAGCTTTCTCATGTCCTTATTCAAAAGTTTGGGACATGCAGATAAAAGATGACCCGGTTTCTTGCAATAGCGACAAGAATGGGGTTTTGGACACATATTCGCATAGTGTTCCTTAGAATTACAATTGTAGCAACCTCCACGATTAGGGATTGGAGTCTTTGCTACAAAAGTAGTTTGCTTCCCTCGCTTATTGGGATTAAGGCTCTTGAACTTAATATGCCTCTTCTTGGAAGTCCCAATATCACAAACACTTCCTTTACCAACCTCTCCATGAAGAAGAGTAACATCCATAAGCTGATTGAAAGAAACTTCAAGTTTCAAAGGTAGAACCATTTCGGGGTTCTTACTCAAAGCATAGATAAACTCTTGATTCTTTACAAGATCAAGAAGCTGCTGGGTAGACATAAATTCTCCATCTTGGGGAGTAGCACTAGATTGACCAGTGCTGGGACGGCCAGGTCTAACCATTTCTCTTCTTTAAGAAAGAAAGAAAGAAGAGGGAAGAGTTATTCTCAAAATAAATTTCAATCAAACTTGATTGATAAAACAAGGAATCGTAAAGAAAATAGGATGAATCGGTACGAAGACTCGAATTAAATCCTAAAGCACGACTCCTAAGAAAGACTTAGGACGATGATCCTTGTTATATTATTCTACATTGTTCCGAAGTTTGGCTTTGATACCAAGCTGTGACGCCGCACCTCTATACCCACGCTAGCCAAGAACATTACGGAGAATGCTGTCAACTAGCACGGAGAATAAGGCTGTTGAGCAGCGACCATCCGTGTAATTGCTTTGCGCGAGCATCGATATGTCAGATAGTATAACATGCATTTCTTTATCAAGAGGGAAATCCGACATACCGACACAAACTCAAAGCTACTACACAGTGGCTATAATATCTTCGGAAACAAATATAGAAATAAACATAACATAAATCAGTCACAGACAATTCATATCACAAAGGCGGAAATAGATATGAATATTACACTAGGAAGTGTACATCAGAGTAGTGGTCTAAAAAGATCCACAATATCACAAAAGAATAGTTACATGAACTGCACAAAAGAATAAGTATACATTATGGAGTCTATATCTCAAATGTATACAACAAAAACTACTAATCTAAGTAGTTAACCCAAAGTCAGAGAAATCAATCCCAAGAGAGAAGTCAAGCAGAAGCACCTGTAACATCTCGGTCTGACCCGAGTATTATTTAATAAGAAATTAATAAACGGATCAGTCTAACTATAGATATCAGATGAAACGATATAGAATAAGAGATATGACTAAACACATAATAATCACAATTCCAAGCTGTGATATATATAAGTAATTGAAAATTAACGAGAGATTAATCAATATCACCAAATCTACACAAGAATCAAAGAAATACCATACTCCTTATTTCGTTCATCAAACCACAAATATTGACGATTATATCAATGTCAATCACAAAAGTCAATGACACACAAATTCACCAATGAACAATATTGACAATAATATCAATGTCAATCGCACAAGTCAATCACACACAAATTCACCAATGCACAAATATTGACAATAATATCAATGTCAATCACTAAAGTTAATGACACACAAATTCTAGAATTCAATATGCGAAATCCAGAAATCACAAAAGTCAATGACGCACAAATTCACCAATGCACAAATATTGATAAAACTTATCAATGGAAATCACGAAAATTGGTGAAACATAAATTCTAGAAATCATCTCAAGAAATCCAGAAATCACAAAAGGGGGGAGGCCTATCACAAACGGGAGCATAAAGCCCACCAACATGTGTATCACAAACGGAACGCTAATTCCATGGTTGCTAACCATCACAAATTGAGCCGAAGCTCCACAAACGGCCCGAAGACCATGGGTTGCTACCCCACCAAATTGAGTCGAAACTCCACAAAACGGGGTTTAGTCTCCCTGGCAGACAAAGAGACATCGCACATTGCTAGTCTAAATCACAAAGATGATCGTCATGATCAACGAGAAGTGTCGATTACAGTAAGCTAGTAAATATATGAGCTTAGCATCATGTTCATAACCACTAGCTTAACTTAAATATTTACGAACAAATTGTAGATCTCCACTAGAAAATTGTCACAAGAGTTTCAATCGAACAAGTCCAAGAATTAACCAACAAAGTGAACGCAAGCGTTTCATACCACTTGTTTTACTAAGTCGTTTAATTAGATTTCTCATACGAGTGAGGTAAAGGTTTATATATACTAATAGATTGGAAAACGGTTTTATAAACGAATTTGGTATTAAAATAGTGTTGAAATCGTTTAAGGAAAGAGTTTTGATATTTACTACTAGTATAGGAAACCTTTATATTTTTAAAGTGGCAAATCACGTAGAAGATTGTAAGAACAATCAATCACTAAAATTCACATACGAAGACGTGAATAAAATCCAAAGAAATCGATAAAGGATCCATCGAAATGGATATTCAAAAATCCCTAAAAAGAGTCATCAAAGTCATAATAGATGATAATAACAACTAGGAAACAACTCGAATCGATCAAAGTTGGAAATTCACGCGACTAGGCGAAAATAGGCAAAATGCATCAGGTCGGTCGGCCGGCTACAGAGCTCGGTCGACCGAACCCTGTTTTGAAAACTTCTCGGGCATCAGGTCGGTCGACCGAAACAGGGGGGTTGGTCGGCCGAACCAGAAAAAGAGAAGTGCAACTGCACTTTTACTAGCAGGTCGGTCGACCGGACCAGGGGGGTCGGTCGGTCGAACCTGATGCTCTGCAAATTGATGCCCATAAATTGATATGCAACCTCCACCAATTCGCAACCGAACGAGCACGGAGGCTAGGGAATTATGCCTAACGGCTACCCGGCCCTATTGGCTCCTCGATGCATCACCAAAAACACATTTGAACCTCAAAGCTATGATTTTTAAGGATTTGGCTTTCAAACACTAAAATTGGAATATTCTCAAAAGCAATCCAAATCAAAAGCAATTTCACAAGAATAAGTGTTAGGAATTTATACCTAACAATCGAAGATAATTCATAGACTTAGATGTGAGATTAAAAATCTCACCTTTTCACAAAATCAATCAAGAAGAAGCTTGAAAGCAAATGGAGAATCAACCTCTCTTCAACACAACCCAAATGAGCTTGAATCTATGCTCAAAACAAGGACATTCCCAAAATTAGGTTTAGGAATTTCTGGAATTGGTAAGAGAATAAGTTGGAGAAGAAGAAGAGAATGCTTACCAATGGGTTCTCTTGAATTTGGAGCTAGGAATTGGATTTGCAAGAGGGACTAGGGTTTTGGAGTTTTAATTTCCAATCTCACCCACCATTAATGCCTTATAACTGAAAAGAGAAGAGAATGAGGGTGCGTGGGAAAGAGTGGCTCAGATTTGAGCATAAGTTAACATAGGGCTGAGCCCAAAACCAAACCCAAAGTGAAAAGTAGAAAAAATCAACTTTCTCCAAACATATCGAAGCTTATACTCAAAAAGGTCGCAAACGGCATTTTAAACTCAATGGGAGTGGCCCCGAGTCCTAATTCGATCATATGCAAAAAGTAGCTTTTCGGACTAAAATCCGACTAACGATGAAATATTTAAATAAAATATTTAAATATAAAATCGATAAATATGTGGGTTGTTACAAATCTCCTTCGTTCTGCATTTGCATTGTGTGTGTGTGGGAGGCCTTATGGTAGTTTCATTTTCTAAAAAGCATTGCGAATCTATTTTAAAATATTCCTTTGTTTGTTTTTAAAGATAAACTGTTTTAAGTTCTCACACCAGTCCCATGACTAACCTAGAGTTTATTGTTCTCTTCCTAAACTCTGGGTGTAACAACCCTATATTTTGTAATTATTTATTGTATATTTTAATTATTTTAATGTAAAATTTTGGTTTAAAAACTTATTTTTACTTATTTGAATGATAAAATTTTATTATTTAAATATAAAATCTTGATTTTATATGAGTTATAATTCCAAACTGTGTAAGTTAAATATTTGCTTGAAATGTTGATTCTGGTCAAAACAGTCAAACTGTACTTTTAACTTAAAATTTTAAAAGTTTGAAATTTAAATTTTTTTTCTTTTATTATGAAAGTACATAAAATTCTAAGAACACCACTTTTCGTTTCGTTGAAATTGGATGTAAATTGTGAAAGTTATACCCTTTACAATATTATGCATATATAGGGTTATTTAACAATGACTAGTTTAAATTGAATAAATTAGTTCTTCTTTGTTATATTTTATTTTAATATGTAATAATATGTTTTATTATGTATATTTTTACTTTTAAATATTTTTAAATGATAATAGAATTTTTCCAAAATTTACTGTATTTATTTCCTATTTTTAAAGGCTGTTTTATAATTTTCCGCTATTTTCGTCATATAAATTTTACCTAATTAATTTTTTTTTATTTTGTGAATGCATTTTATTTTATTTGTTATAAATATTTTTACAAGTCCATGAAGATTTTCAAAAGTTCATTTGAAATTATTTCTAATTTTTAAAGCCTAGTCTGCAATTTTAAGCCATTTTCTTAATTTAATTATATATAATTAAAATTTATTGATTTATTTTATACATTCACTTTTATTGCTGTGTTTTACTTTATTTTATTCATTTTACATGTATTTAAATTTAAGAAAAAATTTCCAAAGTGTATTGAAGTTATTTCTAATTCCTAAGTCTAGTTTTCATTTTCTGTGCCATTATTCTTATTTTAATCATATCTAATTAATAATTAATTATTAAAATTTTGTTTATCTGTTATATTTTCGAATTCTAACTGAAATTTATAAGTGTTTTCAGTTATTTAAGATTTATATGAATATATATAGGAAGTTTAAAAGGTTTGAAAGCAAAGAAACGTAAAACCGTTTTAACGTTTCTTCTTCCGTTTCTTTTCCAATTAATAGATTTAATTTCCTTTGACCGTTCCTTTCTTTATTGTAGCTATGCATTTTTTGACGCCCCACCTCTATACCCACGCTAGCGAAGGACACTACAAAGTAATGCCGTCAACTAACACGGAGAACAAGGCTGGTTGGGAGCGACCATCTATAGCCTTGCTCTAATTATCTATTGAATACATCGACAATAAACATACCAAGCAGGTCGACATACCCAATGAATACTTAAAACAAAACCATATGTGGTTGAAGGATCTATCAAAACAGAATATGACAACTCAAATGTAATATACATCACAGAACAGTAAATCATCATATACACATATACTGAATACATAACAGAGTATACAAAATAATACAAGTCAAGTGGTATAGCAAACCACAATATAAAGACGAGTTCCAGATGAATACATATATCAGAGTTACAACAAAATGGGACTACACAAAAAGCTATGACAAAAAGAAACTAGCGGAGCAATCCATGCGGAAGCAAAATAGGCTAAGTCCAAAAGCACCTAACCTGAAACAACTCGGTCTGACCCGAGTATAAAATACACGGGTCAGTCTAGATAACAAATTAGTCAAATAAACTGAACAACAATAAACCTGCAAGGTTACAAGGTATAGCAATTATCTCTAAAAGAGATAACACAATCATCTAACAAAAGATGAATCATATAGAACAAGCCTCATATCATCGGCAACATATAGAAACAAAGGATGCAAATATCCCAAAGCAAGCCAAAAAGGCAATAACAAATACCAATAACGTATACAAGTTCCACAAGGTAAAAGCTACGCATCATGCGGCTCATAATGACCAACACCGAAGGGCGATACCAAGGGAATATGCATATGAATGAAACAACATAAAATTGCTCGAGCACAGTAATGTACAAACAAGGATCCATGAGCCCGAAGACTCCAAACCCAATATCACCCATGCGGCACATAAGGCCAACATTAGAGCGATACTATATAGGGCAACAAACCCGAAGGCACACACCCGAAGGTACAAACCCGAAGGCCACATACCCGAAGGCAACACACCCAAAGGCAACAAACCCGATATCACTCATGCACACATAAGGCCAACATCGGAGCGATACTTTATAGGGCAACAAACCGTAGTGGTGAAGGTCGAAGACCCAGTACTGGACACCACTAACTGGCGGAATGTGTCACAACTCTCGAAGAGGAATCTGAAAAGTGTTAATGTATGTCCCATAACCACTCATTCGCACTAAACGATTTACTATCCGTCAGTCACTTTCACACTCAAAGCAGTACAAAGTTCACCTCATATCATCGGTAAACCAAACCCGAAGGTCAAAACAATCAATCGAATAGGTCGGGAATTAATCGGAAGGATAAACGCCCAGATTCATGGTCCGTGTTTTGCCCAACCATTTAATCACCCTTCCACTTCGCTCGAAGTGCAAAAGTGTGTGTTTTAAATAGAATTTATAAATTGGAGAAACGAGCTTTTAAATGTGATTCGAGAGATAATTTATAAAAACCCGTGGATGAAGTCAAGAATAAGTTATCAAAGTCAAAGAGGCAATAACACCCACTAAGAAGCAACTTGAATCGATAAAATTTGGAAAACAAATCAAAATATGCAAAAATAGGCAAAACAGGCAAAACATGAGCAGGTCGGTCGACCGGTTGTAGGGCTCGGTTGGCTGGCCAGATGAAGGAATTAAAAACAACTCAACACGAGCAGGTCGGTCGACCGGCTACAGGCCTCGGTCGGCCGAACTGCATATTTCTGCAGTTTCTGCCCCTTTTTCCAATGAATTGCAATTTCTTCCAAAACGCGATCGTTCGAGCAATGGACCTAAGGAGCCTTAGCAAATAGATACCCCAGCTCCATTAGCTCTCCGATTCGCAACCAAAAACATATTCAAACATCAAAGTTAGGATCTTTAAAGAATTGAACCCAAACACTAAAAATTTGGATATTCACCAATTCAATCCAAACCAAAAGCAATTGCATATGAACAAGGTGTTAGGAATTCATACCCAACATCTATGATATCAAAGGAGGTAGATGTGAGTCCAAAACTCACCTTTAATCTCACAAACAAAGAAGATGAAGGACTAAAACACAAGGAGAAGACCAACTAATCACTACTTCAACCCAACAAGCTTCAATCAAAGAACAAACAAGTATTTTCCTAAGTTAGGTTTAGGAAAGCTTTCTGAAATTGAAGGAGAAAGAGTTGGAGAAGAAGAAGAGAGACTTACCTTTGGCTTCTCTACGATTTTGGAGCAAGAAATCAAGTTGGAAGTTGAAACTAGGGCTTGCAAATTTCTATTTCTCTTTCCCTTCCACCATTTCAGTTTTAAGCTTAAGTTTTAAGAAATGAATAAGTGAATGAGAGGAGTGGCTAAGCTAGAGTATTAGTTAAGCTAGTGGGCTGAACCCAAAGCCAAACCCAATAGAAAAAGTAGCCGAAATTTCACAAACTCCAAACATATCAAAATTATACTCAAAAAGATCGCAAATGCCATTTTGGAACCAATGGAGGTAGTTTCGAGCTCCAATTCGGCCATTTGTAGAAAGTAACATTTCGGACCCAAATCCGACTAACGACGCTATATTTAAATTAAACATTTAAATATAAAATCGTTAAATATGCGGGTTGTTACAGATCTCCCCTCCTTACAAAATTGCGTCCCCGCAATTCCTAGAGACGATATTTGTAACAACTACATACATACAACATCAAAAGAAAAAGGGAACAAGTTAGAGATGAAAAGACATACTCACCGTTCTCAAGCTAAGAAAGAAAACCCGGATAAGATCGCTCAATAAATTCTCTGGTTTCCCAAGTACAGTCATTGGGATTAGCGGACCATTGAACTTTAACGAGCGCCACGTCCTTGTTCGGAAGGTGTCGCATCTCCGCGTCAAGCACGCGAATAGGTTGCTGTACAATAGATAAGTCCGGTGAGATCTCAAGCTCTTGCAAATCAGGAGAAGTAATAACAAAATCCGACTCCCGAAGACACTTCCGAAGTTGCGAGACGTGAAACACGTCATGAATGCCAGATAAATGAGCTGGAAGTGAAACTCTATAAGCCACAGGGCCAATACGTTCAGTAGTAGAAAATGGTCCTATAAAGCGAGGAGCCAATTTCCCAGTCGTACTGAAACGCATAACCCCCTTCAAAGGAGAAACACGAATAAGAACAAGATCGTCGATCGAGAACTCGAGAGGCTTCCTACGGTTGTCCGCGTAGGATTTCTGGCGACTTTGTGCCTCTTTCATTCTCAACCGAATAAGATCAATCTTCTCAGAAGAATCACGAACAAAATCTGGACCAAGAATAAGCTTCTCCCCAGATTCCAACCAACAAGAAGGTGATCGACATGGCCTTCCATATAAGGCTTTGAAAGGAGCCATACCGATACTAGACTGAAAACTATTGTTGTAGGAGAACTCTACAAGAGGTAGGTGATCCTCCCAGCTACCACCAAAATCAAAAATACAAATACGGAGAAGATCTTCCAAGATACGATTCACTCGTTCAGTCTGTCCATCAGACTGCGGATGATAAGCTGTAGAAAAATTAAGCTTTATTCCTAAAGCTTGCTGAAGACTCTTCCAAAAATGACTCGTGAATAAAGGATCACGATCACTCACAATAGAACTAGGAACACCGTGAAATCTCAAGATTTCCTTAACATATAACTTAGCCAAATGCGAAGCAGTTCTATTAGACTTAATAGGGACAAAATGAGCAGACGTGGTAAGGCGATCAACAATAACCCAAATGCTAGAATGGCCTAATCTCGAACGGGGTAGGCCGTCAATAAAATCCATAGAAATCTGATCCCATTTCCACAATGGAATCTCAAGAGGCTGAAGAAGACCCGAAGGACGCTGATGCTCGGCTTTAAAACGCTGACAAGTTATGCAATTGCTCACATAACTCGCCACATCGCGCTTCATGCCTTCCCAATAATAAAGACGACGCATATCGGCATACATCTTGCTACTACCGGGATGAATAGTATACTTAGAACGGTGACAGTCATCAAGAATGTCATGCCTAAGTGCAAGATCAGAAGGTACAAAAAGACGGTTCTTCTTACGAAGACACCCATGAGAATCAATGCTGAAATCTTGCAACGCCTCATCACAAGATCCAGACTCACAAAGCTGAATAAGATGCAACAATCCAGGATCATGCCGCTGACCATCAGCAATACGATCCAATAAAATAGGTCGAGCTCCAAAACTAAATAATAGAATAGGAGAATCAGAAGATGAACCTCGATCACGAATTTCACAAAAAGATAGAGTCTCAAGAACATCCCATTCGGCAAACATCATAGAAATAACAACCGAATGTTTGCGACTAAGCGCATCTGCAACACGATTACCCTTACCAGGGGTATACTGGATATCAAAGTCATAAGAAGCAAGAAACTCGAGCCAACGTTGTTGTCTCATATTGAGTTCCTTCTGAGTGAACAAATACTTCAAAGATTTATGATCGGTATAGAGAATGAAGCGCTCGCCCAATAAATAATGTCGCCAAATCTTCAAGGCAAAGACAATGGCGGCAAGCTCAAGATCATGAGTGGCATAGCGAACTTCATTCGGATGTAGTTGCCTAGAAGCATAAGCAACTACACGATCCTTCTGCATAAGAACAGCGCCGAGACCACTACCACAAGCATCGGTGTAGACAACAAGATCATGATTCCCTTCGGGAACCACAAGGATAGGAGCATTAGTGAGAAGTTCCTTCAATGTCAAAAAGGAAGCTTCGCACTTGTCGGACCAATCAAAACGAATGCCTTTCCGAGTAAGGCAGGTGAGAGGAAGCACAACACGGGAAAAGTCCTTAATGAACCGACGGTAACAACCCGCCAATCCAAGGAAACTACGAATCTCATGAACATTTTCAGGCCTCTTCCAATTCTGGATGGCTTCGATCTTTAAGGGATCGACAGAAATGCCATCGGAAGATACAACATGGCCTAAAAACTTAACCTTATTCTCCCAAAAGTGGCATTTGGAGAATTTGGCTCTAAGCTGATGACAACGGAGGGTACTCAAGACAATTCTCAAGTGATTAGCATGCTCAGCTTCAGACTTAGAATAAATAAGGATATCATCAATGAACACAAGGACGAACTTATCGAGATATTCCCGGAATACTCGACTCATGAGATCAACAAAGAAAGCAGGAGCATTCGTCAAATCGAACGGCATAACGAGCCACTCAAAAGAACCATACCGAGTGCGGAAAGCTGTAAGAGGTATGCTATCCTCCGCGACTCGGAACTGATGAAAACCTGTGGCAAGGTCAAGCTGAGAAAAGACCTTAGCACCACTCAATAGATCAAACATATCATCGATCCTAGGCAATGGATACCTATTCCTAATGGTCAACTCGTTAAGCTTGCGATAATCAATGCAAAGCCTAAGAGTTCCATCAGACTTCTTCACAAAAACGACCGCGGATCCCCACGGAGAAAAACTGGACTGAATTAACTGATTGGACTCAAGCTCTAAAAGCTGCTTCTTGAGTTCCGTATTTTCCTTTGTAGACATCCTCGTGGGAGGACGACTAACTGGCTGCGTGCCTAGAATGAGATCAATGCGGAACTCAATTGCCCGTTTGGGTGGCAAACCCGATACAGGCTCAAAAACATCAGAAAAGTCACAAGCAACAGGAATACGAGATATATCATCATCATCTCGTGAGTCAAGAGAATAAAAAGCCATTTCGGAATTATCCACATCCCGAAGAATAAGAGATAACTGAGTAGGCGAATCCGGATGTCGACGATATATAATTCTCTCCGAACAAATAATCCTGGCATCATATCTCACTAGCCAGTCCATACCCAAAATCATATCAAATCCTAGACAAGAAATAACGTGCAGATTCACACGAAAAGAAAACCCACATAAAACAATCTCAACATCATCACAAAGCAAACTATGGGTCGCGGATCCCCCAATAGGATTCGCAATCCTCAATGAAGTAATCAAAAAAGAAACATCCAAAGATAAATCATCAACGAGCTTTTTCGATACGAAAGAATGTGAAGCACCCATATCGAAAACAACTCGAATACTATGATCACGAAATAAAATAGAACCTTCCAAAATAGATAGAGAGATACCTTTGGGTGGAGAAGGACCTTCAAAAGCCTTAGCAGCATAGAGCCTGCTAGACTTGGCACTAGCCGGAACAGTAGGGCAAGCTGAAACATGGTGACCTTCCTTCTTGCAATAACGGCAGAAGAGAGGCTTAGGACAAGCTCGAATAATATGATCCGGAGAACCACAATTAAAACACTTTCGAACAAAAGATGTTCCGGAAGACTGAGGCTGAGACCTAGGACCACCAGTCTTCTTCTTCATAGAAGGAGAAGGCTTCTTCTGAATTGGAAACGGCCTCTTGTTGGGGTTCTTGGAAACCTCAACATCAACATCACTATCACACTCCTTCTCGACGGTCTCGAGATGAAGTGCTGAATCAACCAACTCTTCAAAAGAAAGTTTAAGTTGGAGCAACAAAGATTTCTTAAGATACTTCTTAAGACCAGAAACAAACTTCAAATTCTTCTTATAAGTAGTGCTGATGAATTCAAGACCATACTGAGATAAAGCCTCGAATGATGCAACATAATCAGAAACAGAAGATTTCCCTTGCTTCACCTCAAGGAAGCGACGGGTCAATAAAACTTTTTCAGATTCAGGAACGAACTTGAGTTCAAATCGCTCCCGAAACTGAGTCCAAGAAAGAGTAGACTCATCAATCTCGGCTACAAAAAGCTCATACCAATCAAGAGCACGCTCTTGTAATAAACTAGAAGTTACAAGAACTCTATCATGGTCAGAAAGATCCATGCGAGAGAAGATACGCTCGCGCGTTCGAAACCAAGCTTGGACTTCAAGAACAGATTCAGAGCCTTTAAACGGCTTTCCTCCAAGATGAGCAAAATCACTGCACTGACGTGCAAAGGCAGACTTGCGAGGTGGAGACACTCGAGGAGGAACTGGAGGCTGAGTGCTCTTAAACAACTCCAAAAACTGATCAGCAGACATATAAACGCCATCCGGATGTGTGCCACTGGATTGCCCAGCATCCGAACGCCGTCCCCTGCCTCTTCCAGCCATAAGCTGAAAGTAAGATAAGAACAAGATTATTCACAAGGTAGATATCGCAATATGGAATACTACGGAATAGAAATGCATTCCTAGGCGTATTCCCAAACTCAATCTAACCTTGATGGAATAAAGAGACACGATGATTCAAAGATTTGTATCACTTGTACACTTTGATGTACCATAATATGTGCATCTATTCTGCGTTTATCATATTTTGTCCTGAACTCAGCTCCGATACCACGCTGTGACGCCCCACCTCTATACCCACGCTAGCCAAGGACACTACAAAGTAATGCCGTCAACTAACACGGAGAATAAGGCTGGTTGGGAGCGACCATCTATAGCCTTGCTCTAATTATCTATTGAATACATCGACAATAAACATACCAAGCAGGTCGACGTACCCAATGAATACTTAAAACAAAACCATAGGTGGTTGAAGGATCTATCAAAACAGAATATGCCAACTCAAATGTAATATACATCACAGAACAGTAAATCATCATATACACATATACTGAATACATAACAGAGTATACAAAATAATACAAGTCAAGTGGTATAGAAAACCATAATATACAGACGAGTTCCAGATGAATACATATATCAGAGTTACAACAAAATGGGACTACACAAAAACTATGACAAAAAGAAACTAGCGGAGCAGTCCATGCGGAAGCAAAATAGGCTAAGTCCAAAAGCACCTAACCTGAAATAACTCGGTCTGACCCGAGTATAAAATACACGGGTCTGTCTAGATAACAAATTAGTTAAATAAACTGAACAACAATAAACCTGCAAGGTTACAAGGTATAGCAATTATCTCTAAAAGAGATAACACAATCATCTAACAAAAGATGAATCATATAGAACAAGCCTCATATCATCGGCAACATATAGAAACAGAGGATGCAAATATCCCAAAGCAAGCCAAAAAGGCAATAACAAATACCAATAACGTATACAAGTTCCACAAGGTAAAAGCTATGCATCATGCGGCTCATAATGACCAACACCGAAGGGCGATACCAAGGGAATATACATATGAATGAAACATCATAAAATTGCTCGAGCTCAGTACTATACAAACAAGGATCCATGAGCCCGAAGACTCCAAACCCAATAACACCCATGCGGCACATAAGGCCAACATCAGAGCGATACTATATAGGGCAACAAACCCGAAGGCACACACCCGAAGGTACAAACCCGAAGGCCACATACCCGAAGGCAACACACCCAAAGGCAACAAACCCGATATCACTCATGCGGCACATAAGGCCAACATCGGAGCGATACTTTATAGGGCAACAAACAGTAGTGGTGAAGGTCGAAGACCCAGTACTAGACACCACTAACAGGCGGAATGTGTCACAACTCTCGAAGAGGAATCCGAAAAGTGTTAACGTATGTCCCATAACCACTCGTTCGCACTAAACGATTTACTATCCGTCAGTCACTTCCACACTCAAAGCAGTACAAAGTTCACCTAAAATCATTGGTAAACCAAACCCAAAGGTCAAAACAATCAATCGAATAGGTCGGGAATTAATCGGAAGGATAAACGCACAGATTCATGGTCCGTGTTTTGCCCAACCATTTAATCACCCTTCCACTTCGCTCGAAGTGCGAAAGTGTGTGTTTTAAATAGAATTTATAAATTGGAGAAACGAGCTTTTAAATGTGATTCGAGAGATTATTTTATAAAAACCCGTGGATGAAGTCAAGAATAAGTTATCAAAGTCAAAGAGGCAATAACACCCACTAAGAAGCAACTTGAATCGATAAAATTTGGAAAACAAATCAAAATGTGCAAAAATAGGCAAAACAGGCAAAACATGAGCAGGTCGGTCGACCGGTTGCAGGGCTCGGTCGGCTGGCCAGATGAAGGAATTAAAAAAAACTCAACATGAGCAGGTCGGTCGACCGGCTACATGGCTCGGTCGGCCGAACTGCATATTTCTGCATTTTCTGCCCCTTTTTCCAATGAATTGCAATTTCTTCCAAAACGCGATCGTTCGTGCAATGGACCTAAGGAGCCTTAGCCAATAGATACCCCAGCTCCACTAGCTCTCCGATTCGCAACCAAAAACATATTCAAACATCAAAGTTAGGATCTTTAAAGAATTGAACCCAAACACTAAAAATTTGGATATTCACCAATTCAATCCAAACCAAAAGCAAGTGCATATGAACAAGGTGTTAAGAATTCATACCCAACATCTATGATATCAAAGGAGGTAGATGTGAGTTCAAAACTCACCTTTAATCTCACAAACAAAGAAGATGAAGGAGCTAAAACACAAGGAGAAGACCAACTAATCACTACTTCAACCCAACAAGCTTCAATCTAAGAACAAACAAGTATTTTCCTAAGTTAGGTTTAGGAAAGCTTTCTAAAATTGAAGGAGAAAGAGTTGGAGAAGAAGAAGAGAGACTTACCTATGGCTTCTCTATGATTTTGGAGCAAGAAATCAAGTTGGAAGTTGAAATTAGGGCTTGAAAATATCTATTTCTCTTTCCCTTCCACTATTTCAGTTTTAAGCTTAAGTTTTAAGAAATGAATAAGTGAATGAGAGGAGTGGCTAAGCTAGAGTATTAGTTAAGCTAGTGGGCTGAACCCAAACCCAAACCCAATAGAAAAAGTAGCCGAAATTTCACAAACTCCAAACATATCAAAGATTATACTCAAAAAGATCGCAAACGCCATTTTGGAACCAATGGAGGTAGTTTCGAGCTCCAATTCGGCGATTTGCAAAAAGTAACATTTCGGACCCAAATCCGACTAACGACTCTATATTTAAATTAAACATTTAAATATAAAATCGTTAAATATGCGGGTTGTTACACATTTCTTACCTCATTTTCATGTGAAAACATTCCTCTCCACTTCATTTTTAACGGCTAGAAAGTTTTGGTTATGGCTCCTCTTTTCCTCTTCTTTTTGCTCTTCTTTTTCCGTTGTTTTCTTATATTTTGCCTTGTTTTCTCATGTGTATTGCTTGGCTTTTCCTCCATAGCCACAGCCACCACCTCCTACACCTCTTCCCTGCCATCATCACCAGCTACCCCTCTGGTCTTGACCAAGGCCGAGCCCACCATTGTGCCAAAACTCCAAAAAAATGCAACAATCCCCTTGAACAATGCTAGTTTGACCACCTTTGCCTCATCTCCTTCAACCACCACCTTAACCACCACCATAGCCACCTCCACCACCTCTGACCTGACCTCCACCCTCTGCCACATCACCCACCACCCTCTGGAAATCAGACCATGACCAAGCCGTGCCCATCCATTGAAGCTAGCACCACAAAACTTCCACAAAACTCCTTAAAACATTGCCTAGACCACACATATCATCACCTACCCTCCATATCTTGCTTTGGCCACCCCTTAGACACCACCACCAGCTACTCCACCACCTTTGGCCGCTGCTCCAGCTACTGTCCAGACCTGTACAAGCATGGCCAAGCCACTACATGCCCGTGGCCGAGCCAAGAATGTCACAAAAACTCAACTTATTTAACCTTGAACCTATATATGCTTTATGTTGCACCACTACACCTTCATCTCCACTTGTTGCCTTGCCTATATGATGTTAAACCTTACCTATATGATGTCATACCTGAGCCAAAGCATCATCATAGCCAAGCATAAGTGTCCCTTAGGCCAAGCATTGAAGTGGTTGAAGCAAGGTCCAATCTATCTTGTTCATTTTGCTTTGTATTTCAAAATTGTTTCAATGTTATTTTATGTTGAATGTTTATATATTGTCTTGTTTGTTTTGTTTTGGGTTGTTGATACAAAATCATATCTTGGCTATCTTTCAACTCAAATCAAAAGTCGTGCAATAGTGCTTGTCGTGCCTTTGGAGTCGTGCTTGTATGTTGTTTTGGTCTCTAGCTTTGAAAAAGGTGAGTCTTTCTCACTCTGACATTTAGACTTATGAAAAGTGAATTGATGACAAGTGTTTAGTAATAAAAAATGTTTATGCAAGTTAATGATGATCATATGATTTGCTATGCCATGTTATTACCATATTATTACCATGTTGAAACTGTTAATTTTCACCTAACATCTGATATATGACTGTATATTGTGATATTGACCTTGTTTATATTATTTCTGCATATGATCACACTGCAAGTTCCCTGTTAGAAAAAAAAATGTTATGGGCTGAAATGATAGGCCTGAATGGTTTTAAATTTTTCATTTTGACTTGGGATTGTGGGTTTGAAATGATAAAACTCGAATTTTTCTTTGTAAATTACGGGTTGAAATGATATATTACCCGTATCACTTTACCTAGCGTAGAAAATTTTATACAGGCCCGTAGTTAAAATATGCTTTTCTAAAAATTTAAAAATATTTTAGAAATTTAATTATTATAATATTTTGATTTGAAATTTAATAAAAATAAAAAATTTTGTAAAATATTATTGATTTTCTGAATAATTGTAAGTGAAATGAATTAATGAAAAAGTTAGAAATTTTGAACGTAAGTTATTTTGGAAATTTTGATTTAATTATAATTGGAAATTTAATTGAATATGAAATTATGATAAATTTATGATAATTTGAATTTAAATGAATTTAAAGTGATTTTATATCATATTAGTGATTTTAATAAAGGTGAAATGTGAAATGAATGAATATTGTAAGTTGAAATTTTGAAATATAACTAAAACTGGAAATTTATGAAATTGACGTAAAAGTGAACTTTTAGTTAAGTAAATGAAAATAAAACAAAGTTATATTTGAGAATTCGAACTTAAGTGTTAAGTTGAAATTTAATGTAATGGATTTTAAAAATTCAACATTGCATTTTAATAAGTGAATTATTTTTAAATCTTGATTTTTGAATGGAAATTTAGCTTTCTAAAATCATGAACTTGAGGAAAATTAAATGATGGTTATAAATGTGAAAATGTATGATTTTATAAGTTAAAAATATTTTAATAAAAATATAACTGGTTGAGAAATTTTATTGAATATTTGAAGTTAATTGACTGCATTTTTGAAATGATATTAATTACAATGTAAATGATATTACAGCAATTGTAAAAACTGTAGTTGATGATAATGAACTAAAAAAAAAAGCTATTGAAAAAAAAACTATTATAGAAATTGTTGCAAGTACTATGATTTTTGAATTTAACTAAGTTTATTTGAAATTTAAGAAAACTCTATTACAACATTTTTAAACGTTGTCTTTTGTTAAATTTAACTGTTTGAATGAACTTTCCGTAGAGTTTTCTAAATGATGCGAAAAGTGAATTTTCACGGTTTTGATAAACTTAAGTGAATAAATAAAAAAATTTGGAAATTTAATAATTTAATCATTAAACATAATAACTTCATTGAAATGATAAAAAAAGAATTTTTGGAATATAAACTGTTTTGAAATGAATGAAGTTTTGAAAAGATACGATATTTTGATATATTAAAATGATTTGAAAGGTAGTGTTGAAGGGTATGAAAATTTAATATATTGGAATGATTAGAATTGAATTGATATTTATTTTAATAAATATTTGAATTGAAAGATATTTTACGATGATATTGAAATGGTTTTGGAAATGAGTTAATCTTTATTTTGATAAAGATTTGGATTGAAAAAGATATTTTATTTTGAAGTATATAATATTGTTTTAAAGTTATAACTACGGGTTATAATAACGATTGGTTGTTAAAGAGACCGGGATCGGATATTGTCGTATAGCCGGCCAATACCGAAAACCAATTTAACAACTGTGTGCGCGGTGGAGATTCCAGAATGAAGTAGGATGGTGGCGACGTTCTCGAGGTATATTACGTGGACCCAACTCCCGTGAGTTGGCATATATGACTAAAACAGGAGCTATACCGGGCTACACAAAGGGTCGCACCCTTTCATCGAGCATGCTCCATCGGAAACCATTCTATTACTATTGTGATTCGATTCGGTGGCTCCATTTTGATTCGGGGGTATTGTTCGAGGTGGGCGGAAGCTGCTGGCTTGCCGTCACCACCGGTCCGGGAGTGCAAACGGTGTATCCACCCTTGCATTGCCTTGCATACCATGTCATATCCTTATATCGAGCCCACTACGATTTTGGTTTTAAAGATCCGACCGTGTTAAGGTTCACCATCCCCTTAATGCTATTTTCTATATGATTATACTTTACTGATTAGACAATACCGTATATAGCGTATATTACTACATAGTAAATAGTTTAACGTATCCTTAGAGGATGGGCGGTCCCAAGCATCCTTTAAGTTACTGATGCATCTTGTTACTGTTCACTCGAGTTGATTTACAGTTTATAAGTATTTATGTCCTGACTCGAGGGTTTTGTATTTTGCTTTACGCTCGAGTCAGATTGATTGAGTTAGCATTCAAGATTCACCTTCGGAGTTGGAGCTTTCCTTGAAGATCCAGCCATCTATTTTGTTTCAGTATCCAGTGTTTCAGTGATGTATCTGATTTGTACCTGATGTATCTTGTTGCTCTTCGGTTGTCTCTTATTTAACCCTGATGTATCTTATATTTTATATAGTAGCTTCATGAACTACTATCTCTTTTTCTTCCGCTGCATTATTATTACTCTGTGTCTGTGATCTGTGATTTTATTTACTGTATATTTTGAGGTTTGCCAAAATTTTATTTACAATGCGGTATTTTGAGCAATTCAATTCCGGCATGAGTGTCTACCTATACAGTTATAATGGATGCGAATGGTTGAAAATACCTGGTCGTTACAGTTGGTATCAGAGCTTTGGTTAGCTCTAGGCAAAACTCAGCATTGGAGTAGATGTATTTACAGAATCACTTTCATTCGAGTTGAATCTCTCTCTTTTGACTCGATTCCTTTGAATTTTGGAACGTTCCCTGCGGTTCCAAAAATTCATTCTTATTCCCCGCTACTCATCTTCACTTGATTTTGGAGTATCCCAGAACTCCACTTCGAATGATCTTTATAGTGAATTGGCGGTCCCGCAATTCTCAAAAAATTTCTTGTAAAAGGAGTGAAACTCCTTTACAACAGCATCGATTCACCAAAAATTTTATATCCTCAGTTTAGATGCTAGTATCTCCTATTATCCCAAACTCTATCTCTTGAGGTCGAATGTTGATTTACCCCAGAAAATCCACTTCGATCTTATACTTTAAGTCACGGTTGACCCGATTAAGGTTGCCCGTGATTTATTTTAGCTTATCCGCCTCCCTACTCTGTATTTAATCATCTTGTCTTTTGTTTCCAACATATTTTCAAACATTTTGAATTGTATTTGTCAATCTATTTTTTTTTTATATTGTGTTGTTGGAGTTGTTGTTGTTGATTTGGGTTTCCGATCGATTCGTCTGATCAACGCTATCGATAGGATTTCTAAAACACTTTGACAAAACAAACTGACACGATATTATTTTAAAATTTGGTTAATGAAATAAAATTTTGATATATATATTTATGAAACTTAATAAAATGATTCAAATTGATAATTTGAAATGATAATACTTGATTTATCATTTATTATTCTATAAATGAATTTATAAATAATTGTTTATAAGTTTATATGGGAACTTAAATGAATTTAGAAAAAGAAATTTGAGAATTTAATTTCCGATGGTTCCAAACCTTTTGTTTAAAAGTTTAAAGGGATATAATATTTAAAATATTTTCAAATAGAAATTTGTTTCCAAAGAATTTTTAAGTTTAAAATTAGTACTCTTCTCTTTGTCGCTGGAAAATAATTCCGGTGATGACTGCAGCATCATCGACGTTCATTTTCGAGTTTCAGAGTGAAGAGACTGTTCTGTAGTCTTGCTACAGCTTTGTTTTGGGAATTAAATTTATTTGAATTTCTAAAATATGACTTGGTTTATAACATATATATAAATATATGATTGAAATTTGATTTGACATATTATATATGTACATATATTATTACTTATGTCTAAATGGTTTGAAGAAATCGGAAATTTAATTCTTAAATTTTGTTTTAAAGAATAATTCAAAAAAAAAATCAATCTATCAAAATTTTGGATGAATATCAAGCATGAAATGATTTAATTGGAAGGTTTATTTGTATAATACAGTTACATCCAAATATAACTTACCAAAATTTCAGAAGTTAAAAATGTAATTGGATAATATACAATATACAAAAAGATATATGTTAACTCCGCTTTGCTAACGACCTAAGAGATAACACGAGTTAACAACCTAAAAGTATAACGACTTAGCGAGTTAAGGTATTGAGCGACTTAACGACACAAACAGTATAGTATGGAACAACTTAAGCGAGTTAAAAGAAGCCACGACTTAACAGTTTAAGGGGGTGGACGACTTAAGGAAGCAACGAATTAACAGTTTAAGGGGGTGGACGACTTAAGGAACAAACGACTTAACAACTTAAGAAGGTTGGACGACTTAAGGAACAAACGACTTAACAGTTTAAGGGGTTGGACGACTTAACGGCTTAGGGACTTCACGACCTGAAGGGTTAAAGCGCCGGCGACCTAAAGCCTTCACGACTTACTATAAGTCGCCCACGACCTTATACTTTTGATTTAACTACTGCTTTCCATAAGACACGAGGACCGAACAATTAGTACAAGTAGACATGTATGAACCAGCTAGGTCGTAACTCCTGACACGTTAACCCGCTGACGACCTACAACCTATCCTAAGTCGTAACCCACGACTTACAACTTACCTTAAGCCGTAAACGACTTAAGACCCATTCAGAAAACCCTATAAATACGGCATGAATTCCAACATGGAGGGGACTTTTTTTTGATGATTCTCTCCAAGCACCGATACTCTGCTACATTCCAAACCGACTCAACACTCAAAGCTTTCAAGACACGTAGAACGCCATGAACAACTTCAAGAAGGAGTCTCATGTATCCGACATGGAGTTGTGGACTTTCATTTACATTGAAGTTTAAGCTACTCGTTCAAAGTGTTTAGTAGCTCAAAGTGTATTGAACTGGGGAAGAATTGTATCGACTTGTAACGAAATCATCAATAAAGATATTCAGAGTGGACGTAGGCAAACTATTGAGCCGAACCACTAGAAAATCGTTGTTATTTATTGCTTTTTCTGTGGTTTTCTGCTTATACTCTGTTCCCCAATCATCGGGTGGTGCTTTCACAACTACACTTTACACACCGGGGTGTTAGCGTTCAAATTTTCGCGTTAACATTTTTGGTGCTTTGACTGAGTACTGAACTCAGGCGAATTATCATCATTGCTCCACCAAAGTTTGTTGAAGTAATCTCTCCGAAGACTAGAAGTTTATCTGAAATCATGGCTCTGGGGAGAAGGAGTGGATCTGTTAGATCTGGAAATGTTCAAGAGGGAACCTCCGCTTCCCCAGTACCTAATCAAGCCACTCCACCTGTTGGGGTTACAAAAGCGGAGTTGGATGCTGTAATCTTAGGGCTGAACCAGCAGATAAATGCCCAAAGTGCACAATTGGAGGCTCAGAATGCCCAAAATGCCCTAATTTTGAATAAGTTGAACGATTTGCTTGGGGTAAACCGTCAACCAACGGGTAATGAAAGGAACTTTGCTGGCAACATTCAAGATGCTGAAGAAAGAAACATACCTAAGAGGGCTGCCAGCCCCTTCGAGCGGACATTTCCTGAAGTTGGTGGATCTAAAGCTCGAAATGATGAGGGGTATCTTTCTGAAATGGTTCGACAAATCATGAAAGAAAGCATGCAAAGGAATGAAGACGAGAAGGAATGGGGTTTCGCTCCAAGTAAAACCCAGTTTACCGAAAGGATCTTAAAGGCTGAGTTCCCAAGGAAGTTCGTCCCTCCAACTATCCCAGCTTACAAGGGAACAAGTGATCCGAACGAATTCTTGTATAAGTATGATTGGCACATGACGGGTGACAGAGCTTCTGATGAAATAAAGTGCCGATATTTTCCTGTATATTTGGAAGGTGTAGCTCTGCTTTGGTTCACCAAGCTACCAATTTGGTCTATAGATCAGTTTTCTGACCTAACCCGGAAATTCAAGGAGCAGTTCAGACTATATGCTTCAAAAGCCAAAGATATCATGTCGTTGTTAAGTTTAAAACAGAATCCAGGGGAAACTATCAGATCTTTCTTGAATCGCTTTAATATAGCGCAGGCCGAGGTAGACAATGCAGAACCACGGATGATCTTGACCTATCTGATGAGGGCCATCGACAAGTCGAGCGAATTTGGAAAATGGCTTAACATGAAGGAACCAAATTCCCTTGAAAATTCTACAAGAAAGCAGATGAGTTCATACGCCTGGAAAGCCGTCCTGTACCGGTAAAGGCAGTATTGGAAAAGGCTGAAGATAATGTTGCTGCTCCATGCAAGAATGAACCTGTAGGACAGAAAATAGAAAATAACGATGGGAAGAAACAGAAAAATCTGAAGAAGCCTCATTCCTTCAAGTCATCGGAATATACTCCTTTATCAGATACGCCGGAGCGTATTTACCTTGCCACTAAAGATTCTGTTGATTATCCTAAACCTCCCGTTCTGAGAACCGGGAAAAAAGCTGTACAAAGCGGGAAGTTTTGCCGCTTCCATAATCAACCCGGTCATGATACCGATGAATGCAGCCAATTGAAAATTTTGATTGAAGAGTTGATAAGAGAAAACAAGCTGCAGCAATTTGTGGAAAAGAATAGCAGCAATCCTGCTTCGTCTAGCCAGGGGCAACGAGCTCCTGTTCATCAACCCAGGACAAGTGAGAAAGCTGCAGGGCATGAATCCGGAAGGCCCGTTATCAATGTCATTACGGGAGGACCTCACCCAGCAGGCAGGAGCTGGGGTGAGATGGAAAGGCACACCCGGGCTTTGAAATATGCACCGGCCGAAGAAGATGTCTTTGTTTTGGAAGATGCTACGCCCCTGAAACAACAAAGAACTTTCAATGATGATATTGTATTCAGAGCCAGGGATTCCACAGGTGTTGAAACTCCTACCTTGGATCCCTTGGTCATCTCGGCTGGTATTGGGCCAGCTATTGTCAGAAGAGTTCTCATTGATTGTGGCACATCTTGCAATATCCTCGTCAAGAAAACATTCGACCAAATGAAGATCCCTATGGCTGATGTGCAAGCCTCGTCGCAGAAAATCGCTGGCTTCACTGGGGAGCCAAAACAACCGATAGGAACCGTTGATTTGCTTGTGGAACTTGGAGAGGGAGAAAGAAAAGTAGTCCGCAAGCAAACTTTTGTGATTGTCGACGAATTTTCTGCTTATAATGCTTTCCTTGGCCGTCCAACTCTCGCAGTGTTCAAAGTTGTTCTGGCCCCATGGTGCCTCACCATTAAATTCCCCACAGACAATGGAGTGGGAGTTATAAAAGGGGATCAAAATGCTGGGCGGGAGTGTTATCTGAAAGAGCTGCGAGAAACAAGGAAAAGAGAAATGGGAAAGGATGCGGCAACCCCAGTCCGCATCAAAGAACCAGCCTTGTAGCAATTACAGGGCGGACCCTGCACTGGCGAGCACAGCGGAGCATGGAAAGAGATGGATCCTAGAAAAGCCAGTGCAGGGGAGAATAGAGTGGTACCAGTGGAAACGACAGTACCAGTACCTGTCGACCTGAAGGAACCAAATAAGGTGTTGAATGTGGGTTCACAACTTCATGTGTCGATTCAGAATATCTTAATATCTTTTCTAAAAGCAAATTTGGATGTTTTTGCTTGGACTCATGCCGATATGTGAGGAATATCCCCAGAAGTTGCAGTACACGCTCTGAATATTGATCCAAAGTTTACACCTGTGAAACAGAAAAGGAGGACTCAAGGTCCAGAAAGGTCAGCGGCATTAAAAGAAGAAGTTGATCGGCTCATGGAGAATAACTTTATCAAAGAATCTACCTATCCGAATTAGGTTTCAAATCCGGTGCTGGTTAAGAAAGCCAACGGAAAATGGAGAGTGTGCATCGATTTTTCAGATCTAAACAAGGCCTGCCCCAAAGACTGCTTCCCATTACCCAGGATCGATCAACTGGTAGATGGAACAGCGGGACATGAATTGTTATCTTTTATGAATGCCTACTCCGGATATAACCAGATCATGATGCATGAGCCAGATTAGGAGGACACGAGCTTTATCACCGATGTTGGTCTTTACTGCTACAGAGTTATGCCTTTCGGGCTAAAGAATGCGGGGGCAACGTACCAAAGACTTGTTAATGCTATGTTCAAACCGCAATTGGGCAAGACTATGGAAGTCTACGTCGACGACATGTTAGTAAAATCTAAGAAAGCAGTGGAACACATAGAACACTTAGCAGACATGTTCGCAGTCCTCCGAAAATACGGAATGAAGCTTAACCCTTTTAAAATGTTCATTTGGAGTGGAATCCGGAAAGTTCTTAGGTTTCATCGTGAGCGCTAGGGGCATTGAGGCTAGTCCAGCTCAAATTACCACCTTAAAAGAAGTCAAAGCTCCTAGAACGAAGAAGGAATTGCAAAGTCTCAACGGAAAAGTTGCCGCCTTGAGTCGGTTCATTTCCAAAGCCACCAATAAATGCATCCCATTCTTTGACGCCCTAAAGAAAGGAAAGAAAAACTTTGATTGGACTCCCGAATGCCAAAAAGTCTTTGATGAATTGATTCGCCATATGGAAACGCCTCCAATACTTTCTTGGCCCGGCGATGGTGAGGATCTTCTTATATACTTGGCAGTATCATCTCACGCTTTAAGTGCAGCGCTGATACGAGAAGACAAGAGGATTCAACATCCGGTTTACTATATCAGCAAAAGACTCACTGGGGCGGAGATGAATTACTCCAAGTTGGAAAAACTCGCCTATGCCTACTGATTGCATCGAGGAAGTTGAGGCAATATTTCCAAGCTCATCCTATCAGAGTCCTCACTGATCAACCTTTAAAGAAAGTCCTGTTTCGCCCTGAGACTTCGGGTCGTCTTCTAAAGTGGAACATTGAACTCAGTCAATATGACACCACTTATCATCCCCGAAAAGTAATCAACGGACAAGCTTTAACGGATTTCATCGCAGAATTCACAGATAAGGGTAACAGTGAGGAGGAAACGATCGATGATTCCCCAATCCAATGGAAGTTATATGTTGATGGCGCGAGAAATGACTACTGTTCTGGAGCCGGAGTTGTACTTAAGACCCCTGAAGGTCGGTCATTATGCTATGCACTGAGATTGGAATTTCCTTCAATGAACAATGAAGCAGAATACGAAGCTCTTATCGCTGTCTTGAGAATTGCTAAAGAACTAAACATCCGAGCATTACAGATCTTCAGTGATTCTCAGCTTATTGTAAGCCAAGTCAAGAAGGAATTCCAAGCAAAAGGGGGAAATCTGCCTGCCTACTTGTTAAAAACTTGGGAACTCCTGTGTGACTTCGATCATTACACGATAAGCCATATTCCTCGAGAAGAAAACACGAAAGCAGATTCTCTCGCAAAGTACTCTAGCACAGGCGAAGCTCAATTTCTGGGGTTGACTCCAGTGGAAGTCCTGTCGGCTCCAAGCATTGATGAGATGGATATTGATTGCATCATGAGCGTGTCTCAAGAGCAAGAGTCATGGATGACTCCAATAACAGAATATCTGCTCAATGGCTCTTTACCGGAAAATTCAAAAGAACGACAGAAGCTACTGAGGAGAGCCTCTTGCTATATAGTCCAGGATGACCAATTATACAGACAGGGATTCTCAATGCCGTTACTTCGATGTGTATCTAGGGAAGAGTCCAAAACAATCCTAGCTGAGGTGCATGGGGAAGAATGTGGTGATCATTTGGGTGGTCAAACTTTAGCAAAGAAGATTCTCCGATATGGATATTTTTGTCCAGAAATTAATCGAGATGCTGCAGACTATTCCCGAAAATGTGACAGATGCCAAAGATTCGCCAAAATTCCTAGAGCACCTTCTACTGAACTCACACAGATGGTCAGTCCATGGCCTTTTGCAATATGGGGGATAGACCTCGTAGGACCGTTACCAACTGCCAAGTCTGGAATCAAATATGTCGTTGTTGCTGTAGATTATTTTACTAAATGGGCTGAAGCTGAACCACTGGCCACTATCACCTCTAAAAAGATGATAAGTTTTGTGACTAAAAGTATCATTTGCAGGTATGGTGTGCCCCAAATGATAATAACAGACAATGGTACTCAATTTGAAAGTGAAGAATTCCAAGATTTTTGCAAACGATTCAAAATCCAAAAAAGCTTCTCAGCAGTAGCTCATCCGCAGGCAAATGGGCAGGTGGAAGCAGTAAATAAAATTATCAAGTCAACCATCAAGAAGCAACTTGAAAGAGCGAAAGGTGGTTGGGTCGATAAGCTACCGCTAGCACTATGGGCATACAGAACTACCCACAAACTGCGACTGGGCATACTCCGTTTTCATTGGCATACGGGTCAGAAGCAATGATTCCGGTAGAAATAGAGGTCCCTTCACATAGAAGAATCCATTTCAATCAAGCGGAGAATGAAAAACTACAGCTTGAGGCACTAGATCTCCTTGATGAAAAAAGAGAAGAGGCTGAGCTCAGAATCAAAGCTCATCAGCAAAGGATAGCCAGACATTTCAATTCCAAAGTTCGCCAACGCAGCTTTGAGATTGGAGATCTAGTCCTAAAGAGAATTATGACGGTGACAGGTGTGTTTGGGCCAAATTGCGAAGGACCATATGTCATAGGTCAGAAGCTTCTTGACGGCACATTCAAACTCACTACTTTCGAAGGAGATCAAATTCCAAGGGCTTGGAACAGCAATCACTTGCGCTCATACTTTACTTGATAGCTTTGTTGAAATATTGTAAAAAGAATTATGAATGTATGATTCCTGTAATTGAAAGTGATTGTAAAACCGATGCAAGTGAATAATGAAAGACTATAAAGTGGATGTAGGACCAAATTCTTGGCCGAACCACTATAAATCTTGTGTTCCTTATTATTATTACATGTTTGCTTTATTTTCGATATGAAAAGTACATTAAATGTATTGCTGAAATGTCGATTTAAATTTTTGCAGGCAACGAAAATAAAACTTGCACATTACAAGACCAAGTGATTCTTGTTATCATTCAACAAACAAATTCCAAGTCACAAAAGCCCCGAATTTAAATCCTAGATAAGAAGTGCTTCAATTGAACGGCCAATGATTTCGCCAAAAACGGGCTCTAGCTAATAAATTGAGAAGTTTGAACAAACAAGCATCCAATTAAGAAGCCTATGCCCGTTCTCGCGAACTGGCCTAGCAATGAAGTGCACTTCTTTGGATTAAGCAAACTACTTGTAAGAGAAGGGAGTGCGAGCTTGAAAAGAAAAAATAGAGGATCGCTGGAAAGGCATAAGCAAGTGGACAAGGAACAACTAAAGCCCTCTTCGGAGGCACAAGTCCTCTTCGGAGGCACAACTCTTCGGAGGATAAAGACCTCTAACGAGGCATATGCCGCAAAAAAGAAAGTTCTCTACTCAACCAAAAAAGATTGGAGGAGTTATGACCCTCCAACCATGAGAGAGTAACTTCCAGGCAATCCTCGGAGGCACATTTCACCAGGAGTTGAAGTGTGACAACCGCTCTTTGGAGTTTCACTTCACCAGAGTTGAAATGCAAAACAAAATAAAAGCCCTCTTCAGAGGCCCATTTCACCAGGAGTTGAAGTGTGACAACCGCTCTTCGGAGTTTCACTTCACCAGAGTTGAAATGCAAAACAAAATAAAAGCCCTCTTCGGAGGCCCATTTCACCAGGAGTTGAAGTGCGACAGTCGCTCTTTGGAATTTCACTTCACCAGAGTTGAAATGAAAAAGAAAATAAAAGCCCTCTTCAGAGGCCCGTTTCAAAAAAAAAAAAAAAAAACCTCTTCACAGAGGCACAATAAGACAGAAAGACCTATTCCCAGAGGCAGAAATGAAAAGACCTCCTCCCGGAGGCACAATCAAGCAGAAAGACCTTTTCGGAGGCACACGTTTCACCAAGTTTGAAATAAAACTTCCAAGCGTTGAAACGTGAAAAAGTCTTACCCGAAGGTGCAACTTTTCAAAGAAACAAAAATCAAGAAGCCCTTTACTGTGGCAAGTAAAAAAAATCCTCATCAAAAGCACACTTTAACTTTCAAAGGAAGAATGAATTACTTATTCCAGAAAATTCTCTTCCTCAAAAAGAAGTTGAAGTACCTTGCAAATACCCGCTTTACCACATAGAAGATTTCATTCAGTAAAATGTGTATATGCACAAAATAAAAAGTGATATCTTCGAAGGATGAAGCGTAGAAATTTATTTGTGCTCTATTTTTTTTTAATGAAATAATATTCCTCCAAATGCGGAATAATTATTCTCTAAAAAATAAAAGCACAAGTTCCTCATAAAATAAAATATTACAATGGGCTTATGGTATAGGGGCAGAATGGTATAACTACATCAGTAAAATTACGCTCGAACAATATATACCACAAGCTCACTGCAATATCGTACAAAGAAACCTGTACAAAAATGAATAATAAATGCATTCTCAGATACAGACAGAAGTTTGTACAAAGAAAAAGAATCATTTTATTCAACACTATTAGAATTTTATACAGGTACAGGTTCCAAAGTAAAAAGCAAAAGAAAAGCTGGGGGCCGGTACCCGCACAATCCCTGACCAATACATCCAAAAAACGAAAAAGCTAAAAACTGGAATCTTCATTTCTTCTTGCCACCCTTGGACCCTTTACCCGGCCGGATGGTTAGCTTCTCGGGTCGATCTATAGGCATGAGGGAAGAAGGAGAGGGAGGTACAACTGGTTCAACTTCCGGTTCCTCTTCAGTAGCAGTAATACTCTTCCTCCTCCTCTTTGATGTTCCGTGCTCCTTTCTCCTCTTTGAAGAAGATTCACTTCCTAGAGTAACAAGTTTAGACAAAATTATGTCATCAGAAGGAGTCCGCTCCGGGGATATCTCACCTCCCTCAAATCCTTCGTCCTTTTTCTCTTGTGAAGCAGCTGGGTCATCCAAGCCCCGGAGGGCACCTATTATTTCTTCCTGTGATCCTGGGTGAGGAGTAGGAGTGATTAGGGAAGGCAGAGGAACAGTAGCTGGAGGTGAAGAAGTTTGAATGACGCTCGGCGCTTTCTCCACAAAGGAAAAGTCAAAAATGTCGGTAATTCCCATAAAAAGAGGAGACAATGGCTCGTCGAGATTCAAGAAGTAGTCAAAAAGCTCATCAAGCTCGTAAGAAACAGATGAGCAGTCTACTTGGGCAAGATTGTCAGTAGGGTTACCTGCAGAAGTCGGTTCCCTGACGTCAACTTCGTAAGCCTGTGCCTCAGCACTCTCGCCGCCTTCATCTCCACCTTGTATGCTTGTGATCTCGGTGGTAACTTTAGTAGGAGATGGGGAATGAGAACTAGAACCGATAATGTCAATTTCGGCTGAAGGAGAAGGTTGAATTGGAGCAGTTGAGATGATTTTTCCTGAATATTCTCCTGCCGTTGTTTCGGCCCTTAATTTTGCAAGCTGTTCTCTCCCCCTGGCGAGAGCGGCACAAGCATCATCATCAAGATAATGCTCCTCAAGAGCTGACTCAGCATAGCCAGCGCCATTACCACCGAGCATATCGAGTGCTGCCTCCCAAACTTCAGCCGGAGTAATTTCATACTTGGGCCTAGAAAGGCGAGGCTACCGCGCCCCAAGATGCTATGCAGGTAGAAATCAAATAACGTTGAGCTGATGTTGGTCCTCGTCGCCTCGTGAGATTCTTCAGCTGCAATTTTGCCGGCAACGGCCTCATCACGCTCCATTTCAGCTTTAGAAAGTTGAAGCTTAAGCATTTGAATCTCCGCCTCTTGGGAGCTGTTTTTCTTTCGAAGCTCCTCAGTATCAGCAACATAGCCCTCATTAATTCTTTTCTGCACTTCAAGCCCATCTTCGGCATCCCTTTGGCTGGCATGAGCATCTCTCACTTGTTTTAGGAGCACTTCTTCTTTTTGAGAATAGGAAGTAGAGGAAGCAGCAAGCTCTTGTTTCAGTTCTTCAACTTTTGCTTCAAGCTCTTCATTGTAAGAAGCAATGCTCCTCATCTCAGTGTCATGTTGCTAAAGAACTTTTTGCCACTCGGCTTTATCGTTTTCCATAGTAAGCATGGCCTCTATGTTCGCACGATTAACCCTTTGGAGCTCGTCAACAAGTTTTTGCCAGTTCGACATCCTCTCAATATCAAGCTTGACGGCATCGAGGTTTCGTAACATAGCAGACTTGTCAATGTGGACCAAGTCAAGGTCAAACCTTACTCCCTCCAGACACCACTGTGGAAACCGACTCTGCAAAGTGGCCGGACCCGGTCCGACTTGGAATTTGGGCCTGCTAATTATTGTTTGGATGTCTGTCTTCCCGAGAGCGGGAGAGCCGGAAGGAATGTCAAGCGAGGCAGGGGCGGTAACCTTTTCAGGAGTTGTAGAGGTGTGCTTCTGACCATGTCGGGATCGCTTGCTCGAATCTTCAACCATATGACTTTTTCCTTTGTCATCATGGGATTTTCTTTTATGGGAATCGTCGCCTCTCAGCGAAGAATCGTGGCGCTCTTCCCTCTCTCTTCTTTCATAACGCTCCTCTTGAACCCTCTTTTCTTGAGCCTTTTGAGCGGCCCTTTCTTCATCAGATTCTCTATAAGAGGGGAGGTAACCCTGTAATCATACCGGCTACGCCTCCCGTAGCGCTGGAAATCATCATAGTAGGATCCACTGCGCCCCATCGGAGGATCTGAAATAAAAAAGAGCTAAATCTTAGAATTCTTCAAAGTACAAAAAGTCAGAAGCATAAAAGTGCCGAAAAAATTCTAAGTGTGTGTGACGTGCAAACTACGCGCATCAAACTACGAACCACTCTTTAATTGAGGAGTGGTTGTGGGTGTAACAGTTAGCGTCAACTCTTGAGTCGACGGAGTCTGTTGCAGGATAGAAGTCTTCAACTAATGAAGAAGAAACCCCGGTAGTGATAGGATCATCTTTAAAGATCTCTTGCAAGGTGGTAAAGAGGTTGCTCAGCCCTTCGAAAGTATCGTCCCTGCTCTGCTTGGCAAGGCTAGTTTTTCCAGCCTCTTCGCCAGATTTCTGTGATAGTCGGAGAGATCCCTCGGGCTCTTCTTCCTCAATAACCGGGGCAAGTTCGACAGATGGCCCCGCAACATCAACAGAAGTGGAGCACTTCACTAGCGAAGCCTCAGGAGCAGGTCCTTTTGGTATGGATGTGTCTGTAGAAACCAGGGTATCTGATGCTTTATGTGGGGAGTCTAGAACCTCGCAGGGGTGTGTGCAGCGAGAAGGGTGAAGAAGTCCGAACTGGTGAAGGAATTCGTCGTTCAGTAAAAATTTCATATCCCGTTCTTCAACCGGTACTGCTACAAGCCTCTCCAGAGTTAGCTTGTGACTGGGATCTCTACAAGGAGAGGGAAGCGCTGAAAAAAAAAGAAAAGAAATGATGATGAATTTAAAACCTGGCAATTCGAACTTCAAAAGACTCAGAATATAAAGGAGGTAAAGGTAGATGATCTTACTTCCTTCTCTCCACACAGCGTAAAACCCCGGGGGGCAACGGACATAGAAAAATTGAGTCAAAAACCCATGAGCGCTGTCAGGAAGACCGATGATAAATTTACGATTTCGAGCACTTCTCACGACAGTAATAGAGGGGTGATCTCTAGTCCTGGTGAAAGAGCATAGGAAGCAAATCTCGTCAAAGCTTGGGAATCGATCAAGAGTCCTCCTAAACAGTACACACAACCCCATTAAAATGGCATAACCATTGGGGTGTAATGGGGATGGGGCGATGGCCAATTGACGAAGAAGTTGTTGGAAAAAGTCATTGAAAGGAGGAACGTCCCCACTCGGGCACATTTGTCGATTGACCGTTACAAAGCCAGGGGGTGCTATGTCAGCAGTATTACTTCTCTCAGGAAGAATGGCATGTGATTCAGCAATGCCAAACTGAGCGCACAATTGGCGGAAGACTCTGTACGATAAAGTAGAAGAGGCTCTTTCGGGAGGATTGACCAGAGAAGCCGGAATTACAGTGGCCTCTCCAGTCTGAACCGTTGTATCTTCTTCCTGAGAAGTCATTCTACACAAACAACTGGATATTCAAATGTGAAGGTGAATGTTTCCTAAAAGTGTGAAGTGTCGTGCAAAACTAATAAAAATAGCAAGTAAATATAACTGGAATTAAACTAGTCGATGATTGATCGATTACAAAATTTCAGAACTTGTTAACATAAAGTTCAAGCATAATATTAGTGCAGGCTGGTCAGTTTCAATTGACTATTTCAGTGTTGCTTTAACATTTTACTTGAAATTGATGAAAGCACTTCGTTCACACAATTTATTTGAGTTAATTATCTGTTATTAACTAGTCTGTCATTTGACCTGGGCAGTCGATGGCAGTATATTTGTCCCATTTTTCTATAAGTGTTGTGTTTAACAGGTTAATAGCATTAAAGTTAGAATAATCTGTAAAGAAATGCAACAAAGTTCGAGCAGTATATTCTGGCAATTCAAATTGGAAGTACAATCAAGTTTTGTCGACATCTTGAAATTTACAAACTTTTGTTCAAGCCATTTAGTCACAGTCCAAAAATCCTTTAAGCCCTAAGTCATTCACAACCTAACAGAGGGATGAAATTTGCTCAGGAAACAATTCGGCAGTAAAAGATTGTCCATGTGCTGAGTCGTCCATGACCTAAAGGATAAGTCATCCACGACCTAAAGGTTAAGTCGCAAAGCTTCAAATCAAGATAGGATGAATCCGGCAAAGTCCTAAGTCGTCAGGAAATTAACACGACCTAAAAGTTGAGTCGTGTATAACTAAAGTCGGTCGATTCGAAAACAAGCTAAGTCGTAAGAATTTCAAAATATCCCCTCAACCAGCTAACCCCCCTCCAACCCGATACCCTTTATCGCCTAAATAACATCAAACCATCATCCCCTCAACAAGCCTGTTATCCATTCACCCTATCAACTCATCAAACATCGATCCAAATCATCATGAAGCCGCCATAAGTCTAGTGCGGTGCTGTAATCTTATGGATCGCGATGGCAACGTAGCTAACGGTGATTGTAATCGATCGCAACTTGACACAAAAACTAGGCAACGCGTACGAAGGTGATTTGTGGTCAGGGGGTAAAAGATTGGTGTTTCAGCAATAGTCGCAGTTGGGTTAGGGATCAAGTTCACTTACAATGTAATGGAAAAGTTGAATTCTCGATCGATTATCTTGGATTTGCCTTCGAAAACTTGAAAAGTCGCTAATGGCAGAAAAGGATATTGAAGGAGAAAAGAAGGAGGAAACGGGTTAATAGGCTATATAGAGGAAGAAGAGGAAAGTGAATGGACGCACGAGTTAGCCTATCCCTTAGGTCGCTCACGACCTTGCAGAATTAAGTCGAAGCACACAACTTACGACCTAGGTGTATACTTCGAGGGGCAAATGTTAACTCCGCTTTGCTAACGACCTAAGAGATAACACGAGTTAACAACCTAAAAGTATAACGACTTAGCGAGTTAAGGTATTGAGCGACTTAACGACACAAACAGTATAGTATGGAACAACTTAAGCGAGTTAAAAGAAGCCACGGCTTAACAGTTTAAGGGGGTGGACGACTTAAGGAAGCAACGACTTAACAGTTTAAGGGGGTGGATGACTTAAGGAACAAACGACTTAACAACTTAAGAAGGTTGGACGACTTAAGGAACAAACGACTTAACAGTTTAAGGGGTTGGACGACTTAACGGCTTAGGGACTTCACGACCTAAAGGGTTAAAGCGCCGGCGACCTAAAGCCTTCACGACTTACTATAAGTCGCCCACGACCTTATACTTGTGATTTAACTGCTGCTTTCCATAAGACACGAGGACCGAACAGTTAGTACAAGTAGACATGTACGAACCAGCTAGGTCGTAACTCCTGACACCTTAACCCGCTGACGACCTACAACCTATCCTAAGTCGTAACCCACGACTTACAACTTACCTTAAGCCGTAAACGACTTAAGACCCATTCAGAAAACCCTATAAATACGGCATGAATTCCAACATGGAGGGGACTTTTTTTTGCTGATTCTCTCCAAGCACCGATACTCTGCTACATTCCAAACCGACTCAACACTCAAAGCTTTCAAGACACGTAGAACGCCATGAAAAACTTCAAGAAGGAATCTCATGTATCCGACATGGAGTTGAGGACTTTCATTTACATTGAAGTTTAAGCTACTCATTCAAAGTGTTTAGTAGCTTAAAGTGTATTGAACATGGGAAGAATTGTATTGACTTGTAACGAAATCATCAATAAAGATATTCAGAGTGGACGTAGGCAAACTATTGAGCCGAACCAATATAAAATCGTTGTTATTTACTGCTTTTTCTGTTGTTTTCTGCTTATACTCTGTTCCCGAATCATCGGGTGGTGCTTTCACAACTACACTTTACACACCGGGGTGTTAGCGTTCAAATTTTAGCGTTAACAATATATAAATAAATTTTGAGTGGTTATAATAAATGTTATACACTTAAATTTTAAGTTATAAAACGATTAACAGAGTTAAAGAATAATAAAGGGTAATTGAATAACTGACAATAAAACAATGTTAGAAGAACTAAGAATAAAATGAAGCAGTTATAATAAGTGTAAGTATATTTAACATCAGTGATGAATATATTGAGAGGAATAAATTTAAGTTTAATTAGGAATAAAGAAGAATTAAATTTATTAAGTACAATGTGAGTGTAATAAATGATTATTTTTCAAACCCATGGTTTTAAAAATTGTTAGTTTAAGATGATTGGATAATAAGATAATGAAATTTGGGGTAGTTAAGATTTATTTAACTTGTGTAAAGATTTATTCTCTATTTAAGTTGAAATTTCCATGCTTTCAAATTTATTTCCTTACTTTGTTTTTCAAACTATCTTTTGGTTGTCCTTATTATCCTTATCTTGCTATAGACCGGTATAGGCATCTTTCTATAAACTTTCTGTTTAGAAAACTTTCTATAATCTTGATAGACCTTTGGTAATCATTTTGAATCCACCTTTTTCTTGCTTGTGTTCTTGATTCTAGAGGATCTTGGAAAGATCACCTCCACCTTGTTAAACTTACCTATAACAACAGTTATCAGGTATAACTTCAATCTTCTTGTCATCTTATCTTAATCCTATTTCACTCTATCTTTTATGTGCCCTTCCATACCTCATTCCTTTTCGAGGACGAAAAGTTTTGAGTGGGGGAGAGTGTAACAACCCTATATTTTGTAATTATTTTATTGTATATTTTAATTATTTTAATGTAAAATTTTGGTTTAAAAACTTATTTTTACTTATTTGGATGATAAAATTTTATTATTTAAATATAAAATCTTGATTTTATATGAGTTATAATTCCAAACTGTGTAAGTTAAATATTTGCTTGAAATGTTGATTCTGATCAAAATAGTCAAACTGTGACTTTTAACTTAAAATTTTAAAGGTTTGAAATTTAATTTTTTTTTTCTTTTATTATGAAAGTACATAAAATTCTAAGAACACCACTTTTCGTTTCGTTGAAATTGGATGTAAATTGTGTAAGTTATACCCTTTACAATATTGTGCATATATAGGGTTATTTAACAATGACTATTTTAAATTGAATAAATTACTTCTTCTTTGTTATATTTTATTTTAATATGTAATAATATGTTTTATTATGTATATTTTGACTTTTAAATATTTTTCAATGATAATAGAATTTTTCCAAAATTTACTGTATTTATTTCCTATTTTTAAAGGCTGTTTTATAATTTTCTGCTATTTTCTTCATATAAATTTTACTTAATTAATTTTTTTTATTTTGTGAATGCATTTTATTTTATTTGTTATAAATATTTTTACAAGTCCATGAAGATTTTCTAAAGTTCATTTGAAATTATTTCTAATTTTTAAAGCCCAGTCTGCAATTTTAAGCCATTTTCTTAATTTAATTACATATAATTAAAATTTATTGCTTTTATTGCTGTGTTTTACTTTATTTTATTCATTTTACATGTTTTTAAATTTAAGAAAATTTTTCCAAAGTGTATTGAAGTTATTTCTAATTCCTAAGTCTAGTTTTCATTTTCTGTGCCATTTTTCTTATTTTAATCATATCTAATTAATAATTAATTAGATATATTTTGTTTACTGTTATATTTTCGAATTCTAACAGAAATTTATAAGTGTTTTCAGTTATTTAAGATGTATATGAATATATATAGGAAGTTTAAAAGGTTTGAAAGCAAAGAAACGTAAAACCGTTTTAACGTTTCTTCTTCCGTTTCTTTTCCAATTAATAGATTTAATTTCCTTTGACCATTCCTTTCTTCATTGTAGCTGTGCATTTCTTACCTCATTTCCACGTGAAATCATTCCTCTCCACTACATTTTTCACGGCTAGAAAGGTTTGGTAATGGCTCATCTTTTCCTCTTCTTTTTGCTCTTCGTTTTCCATTGTTTTCTTATATTTTGCCTTGTTTTCTCATGTGTATTGCTTGGCCTCTCCTCCATAGCCACGGCCGCCACCTCCTACACCTCTTCCCTGCCATCATCACCAGCTACCCCTCTGGTCTTGACCAAGGCTGAGCCCACCATGGTGCCAAAACTCCAAAAAAAATGCAACAATGCCCTTGAACAATGCTAGTTTGACCACCTTTGCCTCATCTCCTTGAACCACCACCTTAACCACCACCATAGCCACCTCCACCACCTCTGACCTGACCTCCACCCTCTGCCACATCACCCACCACCCTCTGGAAATCAGACCATGACCAAGCCGTGCCCATCCATTGAAGCTAGCACCACAAAACTTCCACAAAACTCCTTAAAACATTGCCTAGACCGCACATATCATCACCTACCCTCCATATCTTGCTTTGGCCACCCCTTAGACACCACCACCAGCCACTCCACCACCTTTGGTCGCTGCTCCAGCTACTGTCCAGACCTGTACAAGCATGGCCAAGCCACCACATGCCCATGGCCGAGCCAAGAATGTCACAAAAACTCAACTTATTTAACCTTGAACCTATATATGCTTTATGTTGCACCACTACACCTTCATCTCCACTTGTTGCCTTGCCTATATGATGTTAAACCTGACCTATATGATGTCATACCTAAGCCAAAGCATCATCATAGCCAAGCATAAGTGTCCCTTAGGCCAAGCATTGAAGTGGTTGAAGCAAGGTCCAATCTATCTTGTTCATTTTGCTTTGTATTTCAAAATTGTTTCAATGTTATTTTATGTTGAATGTTTATATATTGTCTTGTTTGTTTTGTTTTGGGTTGTTGATACAAAATCATATCTTGGCTATCTTTCAACTCAAATCAAAAGTCGTGCAATAGTGCTTGTCGTGCCTTTGGAGTCGTGCTTATATGTTGTTTTGGTCTCTAGCTTTGAAAAAGGTGAGTCTTTCTCACTCTGACATTTAGACTTATGAAAAGTGAATTGATGACAAGTGTTTAGTAATAAAAAATGTTTATGCAAGTTAATGATGATCATATGATTTGCTATGCCATGTTATTACCATATTATTACCATGTTAAAACTGTTAATTTTCACCTGACATCTGATATATGACTGTATATTGTGATATTGACCTTGTCTATATTATTTCTGCATATGATCACACTGCAAGTTCCCTGTTAGAAAAAAAATGTTATGGGCTGAAATGATAGGCCTGAATGGTTTTAAATTTTTCATTTTGACTTGGGATTGCGGGTTTGAAATGATAAAACCCGGAATTTTCTTTGAAAATTACGGGTTGAAATGATATATTACCCGTATCACTTTACCTAGCGTAGAAAATTTTATACAGGCCCGTAGTTAAAATATGCTTTTCTAAAAATTTTAAAATATTTTAGAAATTTAATTATTATAATATTTTGATTTGAAATTTAATAAAAATAAAAAATTTTGTAAAATATTATTGATTTTCTGAATAATTGTAAGTGAAATGAATTAATGAAAAAGTTGGAAATTTTGAACGTAAGTTATTTTGGAAATTTTGATTTAATTATAATTGGAAATTTAATTGAATGTGAAATTATGATAAATTTATGATAATTTGAATTTAAATGAATTTAAAGTGATTTTTATATCATATTAATGATTTTAATAAAGGTGAAATGTGAAATGAATGAATATTGTAAGTTGAAATTTTGAAATATAACTAAAACTGGAAATTTATGAAATTGACGTAAAAGTGAACTTTTAGTTAAGTAAATGAAAATAAAACAAAGTTATATTTGAGAATTTGAACTTAAGTGTTAAGTTGAAATTTAATTTAATGGATTTTAAAAATTCAACATTGCATTTTAATAAGTGAATTATTATTAAATCTTGATTTTTGAATGGAAATTTAACTTTGTAAAATCATGAACTTGAGGAAAATTAAATGATGGTTATAAATGTGAAAATGTAGATTTTATAAGTTAAAAATGTTTTAATAAAAATATAACTTGTTGAGAAATTTTATTGAAAACTTGAAGTTAATTGACTGCATTTTTGAAATGATATTAATTACAATGTAAATGATATTACAGCAATTGTAAACACTATAGTTGATGATAATGAACTAAAAAAAAAGCTATTGAAATATAGAAATTGTTGTAAGTACTATGATTTTTGAATTTAACTAAATTTATTCGAAATTTAAAAAAACTCTATTACAACATTTTTAAACGTTGTCTTTTGTTAAATTTAACTGTTTTGAATGAACTTTCCGTAGAGTTTTCTAAATGATGCGAAAAGTGAATTTTCACGGTTTTGATAAACTTAAGTGAATAAATAAACTTTGGAAGTTGAAATTTTTGGAAATTTAATAATTTAATTATTAAATATAATAACTTCATTGAAATGAAAAAAAAATTGGAATATAAACTGTTTTGAAATGAATGAAGTTTTGAAAAGATATGATATTTTGATATATTAAAATGATTTGAAAGGTAGTGTTGAAGGGTATGAAAATTTAATATATTGGAATGATTAGAAATGACTTGATATTTATTTTAATAAATATTTGAATTGAAAGATATTTTACGATGATATTGAAATGGTTTTGGAAATGATTTAATCTTTATTTTGATAAAGATTTGGATTGAAAAAGATATTTTATTTTGAAGTATAAAATATTGTTTTAAAGTTATAACTATGGGTTATAATAACGATTGGTTGTTTAAAGAGACCGGGATCGGATATTGTCTTATAGCCGGCCAATACCGAAAACCGCTTTAACAACTGTGTACGCGGTGGAGATTACAGAATGAAGTAGGATGGTGGCGACGTTCTCGAGGTATATTACGTGGACCCAACTCCCGTGAGTTGGCATATATGACTAAAACAGGATCTATACCGGGCTATACAAAGGGTCGCACCCTTTCATCGAGCATGCTCCATCGGAAACCATTCTATTACTGTTGTGATTCGATTCGATGGCGCAACTTTGATTCAGGGGTATTGTTCGAGGTGGGCGGAAGCTGCTGGCTTGCCGTCACCACCGGTCCGGGAGTGCAAACGGTGTATCCACCCTGGCATTGCCTTGCGTGTCGTGTCATATCCTTATATCGAGCCCACTACGATTTTGGTTTTAAAGATCCGACCGCGTTAAGGTTCACCATCCCCTTAACGCTATTTTCTATATGATTATACTTTACTTATTAGACACTACCGTATATAGCGTATATTACTACATAGTAAATAGTTTAACGGATCCTTAGAGGATGGGCGGTCCCAAGCATCCTTTAAGTTACTGATGCATTTTGTTACTGTTCACTTGAGTTGATTTACAGTTTATAAGTATTTATGTCCTAACTCGAGGGTTTTGTATTTTGCTTTACGCTCGAGTCAGATTGATTGAGATAGCATTCAAGATTCACCTTCGGAGTTGGAGCTTTCCTTGAAGATCCAGCCATCAATTTTGTTTCAGTATCCAGTGTTTCAGTGATGTATCTGATTTGTACCTGATGTATCTTGTTACTCTTCGGTTGTATCTTATTTAACCCTGATGTATCTTATATTTTATATAGTACCTTCATGAACTACTATCTCTTTTTCTTCCGCTGCATTATTATTACTCTGTGTCTGTGATCTGCGATTTTATTTACTGTATATTCTGAGGTTTGCCAAAAATTTATTTACAACGCGGTATTTCGAGCAATTCAATTCCGGCATGAGTGTCTACCTATACACTTATAATGGATGTGAATGGTTGAAAATAGCAGGTCGTTACACTGGGTGCCCACCAATTTCCACACGGGCAGCCTAGAGTTAGGTTATTAGGTCATTCTGGAATTCAGGATGCCGTGGAGCTTAAGAGGCAAGCTGGATGGCATGGCGTATCTACTAGTATATAGTATTTCTTTTCTGCTGTTTGTTGTTGTAAACTCTAATAATGTGATGTAATGTGATATAATATAATGTGATGTAATGTAATAACCGATATAGTTCTTTTGATTTAAAGATTATTCATTTATCTATTATATGTTGTTTGCTACGATTGTGAGATTCTATTATTGTTTCTGTTTTCTTCTTCTATCTTCTTCTTCTACCTTTTTCTTCTTATTAAACCCTAAGGGTTCGGTTTTCCGGCATTCGATTGTTCGGTAGTTGATATAGTGGATGTATTAATGTCGATTTTCGGAAGTCGAAGAATCGGGTCTATAAAGGTAATATATCATTTCAACCTGTAATTTACAAAGAAAACCTGGGTTTTATCATTTCAAACCCGCAGTCCCAAGTAAAATGATATAATTTGAAAATCGCTCAGGCCTATCATTTCAGCCCATAACGATTTTCCCCTATTCTAAAGTCCGTTCGGGTATGTATCATTTCAACCCATAATGATTCTAATCTAAACAGAACTTGCAGTGTGATAAACTGATATAAATAACAGAACATCATAATATAACAGTAATATATGATATAATAGGTGTTTAAGCATAGGTGAACATCATATAATCATAGCATAGCAGATATAATATGGTGATGCAATATACATATTCACAAGTGGTCAATTTACTAGTTATATAGGTATACATTGTCTGGTGAGAATAACTCACTGGTTTAAGCTAGAGACACAACAACGAATGCACAAAAGAGATCCACACAAGCATGACAGCACGACAAGGTTCAAGTGGTAGAGCCAAAGATCAATTCCCTTGATTATGATTCAAACAAAAATAATACAACAATCATAAGCTTTCAATTCAAAAACGACTAAACTATGCTAAAATTAACTGCATAAATCAAAGATGAAATGTTTTGCACTTGCTTCCAACACTCTTTAGGCTCGGCCATAAGTGGAATACAGGTCTAAGGCAAGGGTTTGGATCTGGTTGTGGGTGGATATGGGTCAGCCTACATATGTTTGAAGTTGGTGCAAAGGTGGTCATGCATGAAACAACACTAAACAACAACATCACATGATTTCAAGTCAAAACATGGCTCAGCCAAGGACAAGGGGCGTGGCCATTACTGGTATGGTCAAGAGGTAGATAAGGCAGAGGGTTTCTGGTCGGTTGGAGGTGGTGGTGGTGGAGTAGGTGGCAGCAAAGGGGGTGATAATGTGGTGGATTGCATTTATATGCTTGGCTATGGTATGTAGTTGGAGTTTTGGTATTTTGGTGAAGGATCTATGTAATGACCCGTAAATTTTCAATAATTGAGATTGTTAATTTATTGAGATTTTGAAACTTGAAATTGAAGAAAATAATATTTTTTATGAATTTTTAATAAATGTTGGGATGCAATAATGAAAATAACTAAGAGGAAACGTAACAGGGTTAATTAAAGTTAAGAATTTATGAATATGAGTGAAATTCCCATTTAAATTCTTTAAAATGTATGACTTAGTTATAACAGGAATATGAGTATAACAAGTGTAATTATTGATTTAATATGTGAAGTATTATTATAGATAGTAGCTGTTTGGGAAGAATAAACATACAAGTACTATAAAGGGTAATGGTGACAAATGGTTATTGTTACCAGTAATTTACCAATTTAAAAATAAAAAATAATTAACTGTTAATTTATGATAATTTATGTAATAACGGAAAGAGTGAATAATAAGTGAATGAAATTAGTAGTATGAAAATAAATGGTAACATTGATTTGTAAGTAATAAAAGCTTATTTATGTGATTAAAGGGTAACAATAATGTTTATTGTATATTACCTATTGTTAATTGAAATTTGAAATAAAATTTTAATAAATGTAAATTAAATAGAAACATAGTTTATTTATAAGGCAGTAATTGATGAATAAAAAGTTTGAAACCAAGTAAATAAATTTATTAAGAACATTTAATAGTAATTAATGTATATATATTTGGCAATTGACAATTTATGAATTTGTTAAGTTTGAAAAATTATAATCTAATATTACTTTAATGTTAACTAAGGTAATTTTTAATAAATTGAACGAAATTCAAATTTATGGAATTAATGTAGATTTTGATTTATGATTTATGATTTCGAGAACATTCAAATTTGTTTTATATGATTTATGATTTTGATTTATGATTTACCACCAGCCCAGATGCATAATTGGTATATCTACCCTGGCATTGCCTAGTTGTGTCGTGTCACTTACCATAGCGCGCCTTGTACGAGTTTGGTTCTCTCCGGTAGCCCGTGTGGTATCCTTTAGTGGCTTCGCGATCAGAAGGGACTATGATATTGGATGGACTACTGGGACTATTATGTGTTAAGGGGAATATTGGGTCACTCCTTAACGCTATTTAAAAGTATGTTTATTTTACCATAGAATTATTATAATAGCGAAATATTACTACATAGTAAATAGTTTAACGGATCCTTAGGAGATGTGAATCCTGAGCATCTCATGAGTTATTGCACTCAGGTTAGACACTGGATAGGAGATGTCAAATCTCGTAAACATCTCTGACGCCGTTCCACTCATATTTTACCGTTGATTTAACTTACATAAGATCTTTTAGTTCTGACTCGAGTATTTTGTCTTTTCAATTCGCTTGGGTCAGTTCGAGCATTTCAGGATTTGAAGATTTTATTCTGGAGGACGAAGACGAATATTTGTATTACTTTTATTTATTATATTCCACTGCATCACATTGTTCCGCTACATTATTATTTATTGTTATGTGGTATTTGTAACTCTAATATGTATTGTATAAGTAAAATCAAATATTTTGTAAAACAGCTTCATGAACTGTATATTTGATTATTATATTTTATCGTTATGATGCAAGATTCTCTTTTGTTTTATTTCTTTCTCTATTTTCTTATTTACACCATAACAATCCACTCTTTTGTATGGTTTGAGTTTGACGTGTGTGGTTTATCGTCGATTTAAACGTACAAAAAGGCAGGACGTTACATCTGGTATCAAAGCTTTGGTTTAGCGATAAACCTTAGTTTTTGTGGGGTTTGACTCTTTACTAATAGGGTTAGTAATACCCTATGGTGAGTCGTTGAGTGTATATATGGGAGAGCGTATTTGTTAGTGTTATAAAAAGGTTTTAATATTGTGTTAATCTATTCCGTTTTGTATTTATAAATTCAGGTTGGTGCATGAGACGCTTTGACATCAATAGGGATTTCTAAACACTTAATAGGGCAGACCGACATAATATTTGTTTAATATAGGTGAATGAAATAATTTTGCCTATTATATTTTCTATATATAAAATATTTTTTTTATAAATGATGTATATTTGGTTGTAATATATTGGTTGTTAGGTAATGAAATGTATAAATAATAGTTGATATAAGATAAAAAATAAAGTAAATGAAAATTAGAAATTTTAGAACTTAAGTTTCGGGGTTTTGAAAATTTCTTTCAAATAATTTTGGAATATAAAAATTTTGTTTATAAGTATTTTCTGATATAAATATTTCAATATAATTTGGAAGAATTGTTTTAAAGAAGATTTTGGAAAAATTAAGTTCTGTACTTCCCTCTCTATCGCTGGAAAAAAATTTCGATGATGGTAGCCGCATTATCGACATTCATTTTCGAGTTTCGAAGTTGGAAGGCCATTGTAGTATTTTACTGCAGATTTGTTTTTGATAAATCAAATATAAAATTTTAATTTTTTTAATTATAACTAGATATATAAAATATAAGTATATACATTTGTCTATTATTTTAAAACGATTTTTGAATAAAACCGGGTATTTAAATTCTTAAGTTTTCGTTAATTAATAGTTTCAATTATTGTTGTGAAATAGAATGTAACCAATTAATAATTGGAGCCTTTAATTAAAATAAGAAATTTAATGCTAGGTTATGAATGAAATTAAAGGTAATTTGAAACTGTAACCTATGAAACAAAGAATAATATTATTAAACATTTAGTTAATTAAAAGAAATAGAAATAAACTTGTATGTACATTCTTAAAAGCATATATATATAACTTACCCAATATTAAAAGTTAAAATGTTAAGGAAAATGTAATGGGAAATAATGAAAGTAATTAATGAAATTCTTCAATAAATAAGAATATGGTGATGTGGTTGTTATAAACTTAAGTATAATTGAAATACTACCAATTAAATATAACAGAAGGTAGGTATTGTAAGTAAGAAATGTTAAACTTAAGTAAATAAGTTGAAGTTATTTCTAAATAAAATTGTAGGAAATAAATGTAAATTAAAAAGATAAACCATTATAAGAATGAAAAGAAAAATCAAAACGACAAATGTATGAAATGAGATTAATAAGAATGAACTTGATCTATTGGTTGAAATTGTTGTTTGTTTGACTCATAGTTGTTTGGGCAAAGAAACTTTAAATTTGTTTGGGTGAATGAATAATCTATTTAGTTTCACCTAGACTGTTGAGTAAATGGTGCAGTTGATAGTTTATTTTTCATTCCGTACAATCTATAGCTTCGAACCTGAACTATAATTTGTTTTGCTTTACTTGAATGGCTGATTTGTATTTGTTGTGTATGTTATTTGTTGCAATTGATTGTTGTTGTTGTATTGATTTGTTTGTTAGTGATTGAAACAACTTTAAATATTTCATTTTATATAATTATTAACTCTTCTGGATTATATAAGTGAAATACAGGTTATGGAAGCAATTGCTACTGCTTTTGATTTCATAATTAAGCGTAATTTGCCCGACAAATAGATACGTTTCCGGATTACGGATTTATAACTCTATTATATTGGTTTCCGTGTTGGGATATATTATTTTGGAAATTTATATGTTATATATTGTTATTTCTGATATTATATTTTCTCCCGAGCCTCTCCGTACAAAGGAGACTCTGTCGAAATTTTCCATAAATTTTTGGACTCAGAAATTTTTGAAAGGCGTTTTCCAAACTTTATTAATTTGAGCGTTATAAATTGGAATATTTTAATTAAATTAATTAATTTTGTAAATTTATTTGTTTATAAATTTAATATTTAAGTAAGATATATTGATTTCTTAACTCTTCTTTTCCCTTCTTTTTCCTTTTCGGGGACGAAAAGTTTTGAGTGGGGGAGAGTGTAACGACCCGTAAATTTTCAATAATTGAGATTGTTAATTTAATGAGATTTTGAAATCTGAAATTGAAGAAAATAAAAAAAATTATGAACTTATAATAAAATTGGGATGCAATAATGAAAATAACTAAGAGGAAACGTAACAGGGTTAATTAAAGTTAATAATTTATGAATTTGAATGAAATTCCCATTTAAAGAAAATAATTTAAAATCTATGTCTTAGTTATAATGGGAATACGAGTAAAACAAGTGTAATTATAGATTTAACATGTAAAGTATTATTATAGATAGCAGTTGTTTGGGAAGAATAAACATAGAAGTACTATAAAGGGTAATGGTGAGAAATGGTTGTCGTTACTAGTAATTTACCAATTTAAAAATAAAAAGTAATTAACTGTTACTTTATGATCATTTATGTAATAACGGATAGAGTGAATAATATGTGAATGAAATTAGTACTATGAAAATAATTGGTAACATTGATTTGTAAGTAATAAAAGCTTATTTATGTGATTAAAGGGTAACAGTAATGTTTATTGTATGTTACCTATTGTTAATTGAAATTTGAAATAAAATTTTAAAAAATGTAAATTAAATAGAAACATAGTTTATTTATAAGGCAGTAATTGATGAATAAAAAGTTTGAAACCAAGTAAATAAATTTATCGAGAACATTTAATAGTAATTAATGTATATATATTTGGCAATTGACAATTTATGAATTTGTTAAGATTGTGAAATTACAATCTAATATTACTTTAATGTTAACTAAGGTAACTTTTAATAAATTGAATGAAATTCAAATTTATGGAATTAATGTAGACGTATACTTGGGTACAAATTGAATATATTAAAACAAAGTATAAGCATTGAATTAAATTAAGGAATTTAAATTTTAATAAATGGTCATTGAATAAAATAAATGTAAGTATTGTATGAATATATGAATAATATCTGATTTAGGGTAATAGAGTGAATTCATATGATTTAAGTAATTATAATAAATAATGAATAATAATAACCAGGATGGAATATAACAACGAAGTTAACTAATGCTGAATTGTGTAAATTGAATGGAATTGCAATAAATGAAATAATGTAAAATGGTATAACTTGGGTATAGGATGATGTAAGCTAATAAATAGTTAATTCAATGCAATACCAATTGATTGAAACAACTATTTGTGTGACGACCCTAAATTTTTCACAATTGAAAATGAAAATATTTAATTAATTTTAAATATTTGAGTGATGATTTAACTTGAATTTCAAACATAACTATGAATTTGGCGATTAAATTTTTGGTTTTAATTTATTAAAGTTGGACAGAAATTCGAATCTTCAGTTCTAAGCAGATTAAAAATATTTCGAAGGCTTAGAAAATTTAAATTGATAATACTGAAAATAATGGAAGCTTCAGAACTGAATTTGGAAATGTTTTATTCAGTTTTGAAATTATATCGTTTGAATCGATATTTAAAAATAGCCTTTGGAGGCACAGTCTCAGAATTCGACGAAACTAGTTCTATTGGATCCGTAATAGTTAGTTATTATCGAAATTCAATTTTCGTAGCAATCAAACTTGTTGTTTGACCCTGGCAGCTCAAAACGCATAGAAACTGTTCTAATTGGTTTAATTTAAAATTGATCGTTTACTTCCGTAACTTGCGCATATGATCGAATTAGCCTCCAAAACATGTTCCATTGTGTTCGAAAAGCGGATAAAGCTTTATAAACTCCTAGCGGCACGTCTCGTTATAAGGTCAAAAATTTAAGTTACAAATTCGAGACAATTTGAAATCAATTTAAATTATATTTACTTATTCTTATTCCGACAATTCGTACAACTAGCCACCACGTTGTCTCCTTCGTACCCTTCCTTTTCTTTTCCCCACTTCTCAAATCATACAGTTCGAACAGAAAAAAATCAAAGAAAAATGGCCGAATCAAATTTTCTGAAGCCCATCCTTCAATTCAAAATCCCTACACCTATTTTCCCCAATCAAAACGAAATTGACTCTCAAAAATAAATGGCCGCATCCTTTTAGTTTCAAAATCTCATGCCCTAGCTACCTCATCTACTATCGATCGCGCTCAAATTCTCTAAGTAAATCGAATGAATTCTCTTTGAGAAATTGATAAAAGCCGTGTTCGAATCGACGAGGCTTGAGGGGAGAGGCATGTCGCCTCTTGTGGGTTCGCAGTCATCTGAGGTGCTGTCAGGTAAATGACGACTCGGCGATCCTTTCGCGTGCGCTGGTGGTCAGAATTTCGAGCCGCATGCAGGCATCGTGGCCGTGATTTTGGGTGGTTCGATTTCAAGTGCAAGGCGATTTATGGATTGCTCGCGTAACAGTCGCAAGTCGTTCGTGGCCTTCTTTACGAGGTCAGCATCATCGGGTCGTGGGGATGGAGCTTCAGGGTCGCACAGGAGAGTTCGACGAGTAGTGAGGTTTGAATCTTTCTTTTCCCAGTTAATTTTGATTTTACATACAAGCATGTAGATGTAAGTAAAGTATGGGGTTTAAGCAGAAATTGTACAGATAGATAAGATTTAAATGTATAGTAAGGTTTATATAATTACTATTTTTCAATTTACAGGTTGTTTTATTCAATAGATATTTATGTGTACAGTAAGTTATAAATGCAGATTTTTATATGTAAATAGAAAATTTATGTATATAGATAAAGCTAAGAAGAAATTATTATACATATGCCTATTTTAGATTACTAGTTATTTTAAAAAATGAATTTGGAAGAAAAATAATTTTAACTAGCTTATTAATTATCTTAGTGACTAAAAGATATTTAAAAAGGATATTCAGTTTTTAAATTTAATTGTTAGTCAAATAAAATTTAAAAACTATCTCTAATGAATAATTAATTTTAATTTCGGATATCGACGTTATGGATAGCATTTGAAGACGGTGGTGAAGACCGGGTATTTTCGAAAACGATAAGATAACCTATCGAATGTCTCTTCACTGGGTTGGTCCGGTATAGAGATCTCCTTATGTGATGGGGAGTCCGATCGGGAATGTGGGTACCCGGATTTGCAAGGGCTTCTTCCTTTATTAGACGAAGTGCCTTCAATTCTGTTCGAACCTGGAACAGACTTGTATGGTTGTATGTCTGACACTACACTTTGAGACATAAAGCATATTTCTTTCAAATGCATATCTGTTGGTGGCGGAGAATTTATTCTCTTAGCTTAACACCCTTCTTTGAGACGTACGAGCTCAAAGGTTATGTAGTTGAAGGTTATCAGCGATGTACTTCCAATTTGGTAGTGTGGCATGCTGAGTGATGTTGATCATTTGTTGATCGAAGCATGGCTTTATGAAAAAGCGTAGCTTTGTGGACGAGACTTCATCGAACCTCACAACTCGGTTATGGACGAAACAAGAATCATGGCAGCAAGGTTATTTGGGGGCAGCTCCCCTTGAGGGTATGTCCATTTCCTTCTGGATTATAAGTGGTATCATGGTGTGGAGCCCTGATACTTACTTTGTGGTTGTTGCAATCTCATTTACTATGTGGTTGCTGATTTGTGATTTAAGGCCCTCGGATAAAGGTCGCAGACGACCGTGGAGTGGCATACTCGTGTCAGTTGTTACCAAGTTACGGGGGTAACCTGTAACGACCCGCTATTTTGGACCATTCAAATCGATAAAAAACCATACATATCCGACTTGAATAATTCAAAATACCGAATTGTTAACTAAAATTTGGCAAAACTTAAAATATACAGTAAATAAATCAATCACTGATCACAGAGTAATATAAATGCAGCGGAATAGATAAAGAATAGTAGTTCATGAAGCTACTATATGCATCAGAGTTAGAAAAATACAACCGAATAGTTCAAATGCAATGAAGTCTCCAATGCAACAGATGACTTCTCTGAACCAATCAATCGGAAAGGCTGGAATCTGAATCGATAGTTGGATTTCGAAACGAAGCTCCGAACTCCAAAGGTGAGCCTCAAATGCTGTATCACTCAGTCTGACCGGAGCGTAAAGCAAAACACAAAACACTCGAGTCAGGATTAGCATTCTTATATCAATAAATCCAACTCAAGCGAAATATCAACTGAAATACAAATAATCTTAAAGGATGTTTGGGATAACCATCCTCTAAGGGTCCATGGAACTTTCTACAAGGTAGAAATAAACACTATAACACCGTGGTCATTTCAGCTTAATTTATACTTCAAAACCAAATCTCATTTTCACTTAAAATATCTCTATATTTCCCAAAATAATATTTATATGTATTAAATAATTTATACAGTAAAGTATTTTCAATTTCCTCAACCTAACATAACGTCCCAACATTAACCCAACCTTCCCATTCAAATTAAATTCAATCTTAATTTATCAATTTAAATTCAACTCAATTTAAATCAAATATTACTACTAAATCTATATATACAATTTCCATTTATATAATATCTTAAGAATCAAATTTATTAAACCATATATTTCTTTCCAAAATTATAGAAATTATTTTCAAAATATTTATATGGACCAACGATGTCTGTATATATTTCCTATCATATAGTCAAGTGCTACGGGTATTTATCATTTCAATCCGTATACTAGATATATACGGGTGGATATCATTTCAACCCGTAATCCCAAATTAAATTAAATGAAAATCGCTTGGGTTTATCATTTCAATCCATAACGATTTTCTCCTATTCTGAAGTCTGTTCGGGAATGTATCATTTCAACCCATAGTGATTTCTAAACTAAAGGGAACTTGTAGAGTGATAACAGAAAATACAATAACATAACAGGCATATATCATCAATACCAATATAATATAAACAATAGGATATGGTGTCATATCCCACAGGTGAATAGTTACAGATAATAGCATATATAACAAATTTAAATAACTACAGCAGCATATTTCAATTGTCGTTACAATTGAAATCAAATTTAATGAATAAAAGAATGTTTATCGTGAGTGATTACTCACCTCTCGAGCCTTGAGAATACAGAAGATGACACAGATATGCATACTGCTACAGACACTGAAATTTGAATTATGAATCGAAGCAAAGCAAAATCGGCACGAATTCAACGATCAAAGATGATAACAAGAATTGATGGAACAAGTCAGAACGGGATCGGCGAAGACAATGGTATGAGTTGACTCATCTATATATAACTATATATATAAAGTCATATTCTAAATTCAACACATATTAAATTAAATTAAATATATATGTATTTATATTTTCCAAAATCATTATTCTTTTTTTTTATTTAAAACACATAAATTAGAATCAATCATATATACAATATGGAATTTGAAATAAATACTTATATAAACAGACTAATATAAATCATGTGCTAGGTTACAATACTGACATATTTTAGCTGTAAGAAAGAGTATAATGAAAGAAGTCAACATCAGTTATAATATATTTATATAAACCAATTATAACATATATTTAGTTGACATAACAAATGAATTCTTTTATAAAATAATATACATTGGGCGTTATTTCATAAAAATGCACATACAATATCATTTATATACGAACAACAAAAGTAGCTTATATATATAGATATACTATTTAAAAATAAATATTTACATTTGATATAACATCAGAAAATAAATGTAAACTTTATACTTTATATATGTTTTATGGAAAAAGAGAAAAAAAAAGAACGCAAAGTGGATCCAACGTTTGGAATTCAGGGATTAGTCCTGAAGGCTAATACAACGTCGGGTCATTTGTATTAAATTTTTGGATAAATTTCAGTAGAAGAGTAGCAATTTATTTAAAATAACATGGTGTGAAATGAATTGATGGAATGAATAACGTAACGTATTATTAGTATAATACCCAAATAATCAAATGACACAATATGTTGGTTTCTTAATAGCAACAGTAACGTTCAATTTGCTAAAAGTTAATTTAGGACGTTATCTTTGTCTTATTTGTAAGCGATTGATATATCATACCTCTTTTAAATTTAAGATCAGCTCATGACACGACGTATGAAAATTCAAATTCCATCGCATCATATATTTATTATTTTCAGTTTAGAAATGTATGAACATATGAATTTTTTTTAGCTATAAATGACGTAAAACACCACTGCTTATTAAATTTGTCGTGTACTGCGTTTAAATACTTCCAAAGCGTTTGTCAATTTATTTAAAAGCTATAAAATGAAAGGAGTAAAAGGAGAAAAATGAAAGAAAGAAAATATATATATGTAATAATAAAAAAACATGGGGAGAGAGACGAAGATACAGAAGGTTGTACGTATCTTGTTCTATTCATAAGTAAATATCACCACGTTAAATTCCTTTGCATATTTTTAATTGCTATAACCCAATCTTATATACATAGCTACATATTATAAAAGGCTATGAAAACTTATATATATACACCTTATAGTATAATATATATAACTAGATGAAATGTATATATTAGATAATAGAATACAATAATATAGATGAAAAGAGAATTGCGGCAAGCTAAAATTTATAATAAAAAAAAGTGTTGCAGGAAGTTGAAAACAACAACTAATGCAATAATATTTATTATAAGTTTCAAAATCCATTAGACAAAAGAAAACACAGCTTGTATAACATATCCATTAAACAAAAGAGACTATATATAGTACTATTACATATTCACGCTATATGTAAACATTTAAAAACGAAACATATATTGCAATATGGTACGCATACCGTTTATAAAAATTTGGATGACGAGGGAAGGAGGCATGGAGTGGGTTGTGGCTCTTGATAAGTGGTTCGAGCTGTGGTGGCGGAGGCTTGACGAAGCTATAGGAAGGAGAACTGGTCCTTTTTCATTTTACCATCATATGTGTTTTAGCATTGTAATGGGAAAAATCTCTTCTTCTTTTTTTCAACAGAGAGGAAGAAAAAATGAAGCTAAATAGGCTCAGAGACTACACGTTATAAATATTTAATATAGTTGAACGGCAGGAATGAGTAATCCAGCAACTAAAATTGGAACCATGGAAATAGAGGGGTCAATCGCTAGAATTTAGGAGGTATGAATGGTAATGGTTGTTTGAATTGTATACCAAATATATAACTTTATATTCCATTATTAATTGAATAGGAGAAATGAATGGTTGGAGAATGAGCTGTCCATTTATGATATACTATTACATATAATTTATTAAAGAAGAAACGGTAGAATAATGATAGATTTGAATTATGTACTGGTTTGATAATGGTCAAGTTGATAAGGCGGATATTTAAACAATTTATTGCTTGATTGGAAAGCACGTGAGTATGGAAAGGCAAGGATATTAAAATGGAAAAAGGAATGGACAGAGAAATTTAAGTGAAGATAAAACGTACAGGAATAAATATAGAGTAGTGGGATGGTCACGATAATTCAGTGGATAATTAAAGCATCTTTTTAATGCCACCAGCTGCACGTTCAAATTTGAAAAGGCAGATTAACGGACCATAAAATAAATTGAAATGATGGATTTATAAAAGTAACCATGATGTGTACAATAATTGAAACGAAAACGTACATAAATAAATGAATATGAGACAAATGAAGATGAAGGTGAAAAGAAATAAACTATTTATGGGCGATGAATTTATAAGAGTAACCATGATGTGCACAATAATTAAAACGAAAACGTGCACAAATAAATGAAAACGAGACAAATGAAGATGAAGGTAACCTTATATATAATAATTAAAAAAATCAATATTCATTTTATATTACGTTTATTCTTTCAAAATGTAAAGGCTACGTATGAATGAATTCATATATGCTTATCTTTGTACATAACAAACATGCAGACTACCAATTTTAATGTAGACCTTAAATCAACCCTTAAAACATATACTTCATATATGTAGTTAAATATAGTATATACTTCTCTTCTTCTTCGGTTCATATGATATATGAAACCCTTAACTATCGTATTTATAGCTGACGACATATGTATAGATATACTAAATATGCACTAAAATAAAGTGGAAATGGTGACACAAAAACCCAAAATCAAATATATATATTTAACATGACTAGAAATCAAACTTCAGTAAAACTATATACTAGTATCAAGACTAACATATATATATATATATATATATATATATATATATATATATATATATATATATATATATAGCTATTATAACACATATAAATAAAATAAAACTCGGTATAAATATGCTTTACTATATATACACTTCAAATAGACCATCATACATATATAGTGGTTTTCCAAATTAAATATATATGGAACGTACTCAATATACTTAAAATTTACACACCTTGCTGAAAAGCACAAGGAGACCGTAAATTTATTACCCACACTATTGATATTTATACCCAACAGAAATGAATTATGCTATCCAATTTACATCAAACTTAACTTATATTACAGTGTAAATAATAGTTTATAAATTTTTTGTACTACATCTTATAGATATAACAACAACCAAACTTTAAAATATATGTACACAGTTCGCACTACAAATCATTAATATACATAACATATTTTCTTTTTTTTTCAAAATTTTATTATTAATAATTTCTCAAAATCCAATTCAATACGTTAAATACTAATTAAAAATTGCTAAAATTTTATGGGTCCTTACACTCATCCCCACTCAAAACTTTTCGTCCCCGTAAAGGAATAAAGTAGGAGAATAGAAACAACCAGATGAAAAATTTAGACTTTGAAAAGAAAATTAAACAATTTATTTAAAACCATATAATTTTTTTCATTATTTTTTAAATTAATTAATATTTAATAGATTACTCATTTTATTAAATCCATTCAACTAATTATGAGATTAACTATTTATAAACACTAATTTTTTTTTTTACTATTAAACCAGGTAGAATATAAATAAACAACATTTTAAAGGATATATTCAAAAGAAGGAAAGAACGAAAGAAGATAGATTCGGAAAAGAGAATATAGGTGAATAAATAAAGCAGGGCAGATAAGGTAGATTCAAAAGAATAGTATCGGGCTCGAATAGTTAATTTCAAACCAAAACAAATTCAATTTCAAATATTAATACAAAATTTATATTTCAAATAATTTGGATACATTGAGGTTAGGAAGATAAATTGGGATTTAGTTAAAAAGGTATTAAATTAAGAATTTTATTTGTTGGAAATACCTTTATAATAAAATACTTTTATATCGAAACCAATTTTCCATTCTAAAATACTTTTATAACTCGATGTTTCAACAAGTTTATCCTCGTTCTTGCAGACTCTGGTCATGCGTTGATCAGGCGCAAAGCTAGAATTCTTCAAGTACTTAGTAGACTTGTTTCAATACCTAGTGAAAATACTTGAAAAACCTTTAAAACAGATATGGAAAGTACAATCCAAACAAAACAACCAAACCAAAACCTTTGTCCGACCATGGTTCGCAGATACACAATGGTTACGCCTGGATCCCCCAGGAAACAATCCGTATCCGTAAACTTTCTCAGCCCTGCGAGTTACGCCATGATGACTAGTAGAGTGCAGGATACACAATGGTTACGCCTGGGTCCCCCTGGAAACAATCCGTACCCCTAGGCTATCTCAGCCTGGCAGTTTCGCTACTATTCGCGACCAACAAAGATTGCAGGATGCACAATGGTTACGCCTGGATACCCCAGGAAAGTGTCTGTACCCCTAGGCCAGACTCAGCCAGACAATTGCACTATGCAGTCGCGAGAGAAAAAACCATGGGTTACGCCACGGTGGGAACACTCAAGTATTACATCCGGAAAACCAAAAATCAGAGAGAATAATATCGATAGAATGAATCCACGATGTGGCCACAAAGCGGATATCAAGCAGAAAGCACTTTCCATATCTTTACTTCGAAAATATATATCATATAGTACCTTTTCAAATCACTTTCAAATATCATAGTTATATAAAGTCCATATATATAGCATTCCATTTTTCCTAAATCGAATACTTTCCAAAATCAATAGTAGATCAAATCATACTTATATAGACTTCGATTATATAAAATCTCTTTCCAAATTAAGTACCTTTCAAATCAATAGATTTCAAATCAACTTCATACTTATACAATCCATTTTATATAAGTTCGACCACTCCTAAATCAAGTGCTTAATAATATAAGGTTCTCAAATTTCAAATCATTTCAATACCAATTCAGTCTCAAAATGATATATGATTTCACCAAATTTTCTTCCAAATTAAATATCTAAATTTCAAAGTTCCCAAAATAATAGGTTTAGAAAATTATCCCATTTTCCAAATTAAAATAATTCAAGTCAAACAAATTGATTTCCAAAATCACCATATAAGTACTGGTTTTTAATTCCAATTTAATTTCAAAACCAAATATTTTCCCAAAATCAATTATACTCAAAATGGTTTCCAAATTTATAATTATCCCCTTTTTTTTAACTTTTAAACTATTTATTTTTATTTGAAACATCCAATTTACCTTTCTGAAAACCATTATTCAAAACTATCTTTTTTTCAAAACATTTCAAAACCAAATTTATATTCTTTATCAAACATTTTATACTCTTCGAAATTTCTTAGCTTTGAAAATTTAATCTCAATTTGGAAGTGTTCGAACATTCAAAATTGTTAGGGAAATCAAATTTTTAAATTCAAGACTTGAAAATCACAATAAATAGATAGGATTATACCAAATCAAATTCGAAACTCGAGGACTGAATACCGGTTTCCTTTAAATCATTTTAAATATATATACATATATCTTTCGAATATCGAATTATTCTTCGGAATTTGAAATCAGAATTTGTTTCACAATATCACTCGCATAGCAAAGCTACTAGAGTGGCCTCACCCCCACCCTGAAACTCGAAAATAAATGTCGATGATGCGTGCACTCATCACCGAAATTATTTTCAAGCGACAAAGTGAGTTCTGGACTTCTATTGTCTTAAAACATCCTTGAAATTTCATTGAAATCATGGAACTCGTTTGAGTCATTCGAAACACTTCTTATTCAGAAAATACTTTCAAATTGTATTATTATATAATTTCAAAAATCTTAAAACCAATTTCAAAACACCGGAATTCAATTCTCGAATTTCAAATTTAACACTTCAGTTAGAAATCATTTTTATATAAAACAATTTCTTATATTTTTTCAAAATTTCAAATCCTTTCAAAACCCTTTTATATAGAATAACATTTTTTTTGTTTTATATATAGGTATATAATCCTTATCGAAAACATTTTCACTTTTATATATAGAATAAAATCATAGTTATCAAAATAATAATTTCGATATATAGAACAATTTCAAAAATGCAAACATACCCGATTTTCATAGGATAATTTTAAGAATGGATTTTAAATAAAGATAGATATTTGAATTAGAGGAACTCAAATCAATAGAATTCTGATTCAAAGATAGACTCGATCGAAGATGCGATAATTAAATTATAAAATAGAAGATGTATATACTTCTATAAATCGCGGGCGACCTTTACCGGTCAACCGCGATTCCAAAATTAGATCGGTGTAGAATTCTAAGGCAATTCGACATTCGATCGCAAGAGATATAAAATTCGGCATAACAAGATATAGTAGCATCGTAAACCTAGGATACAAAAATCTTTGGTGAGTCAATGCCAATTGAAAAGGAGTTTTCACCCCCTTTACAAATCATTCAGTGGAGTTATGGGATGCTCCGGAATCAAACGAATATAAATAGGGAGAGACAGAATGAATTTCGGAACCAAAGGACATTCCAAAATTCAAAGGAAATCGAGTCAAAAGGAAGAGATTCAACTTGAGCGAAAGTGATTCTGTAAATAAATTTACCATATATGCTAAGTTTTGCCTAGAGCCAAAGCTCTGATACCAACTGTAACGACCCGCTATTTTGGACCATTCAAATCGATAATAAAACCATACATATCGGACTTGAATAATTCAAAATACCGAATTGTTAATTAAAATTTGGCAAAACTTAAAATATGCAGTAAATAAATCAATCACAGATCACAGAGTAATATAATGCAGCGGAATAGATAAAGAATAGTAGTTCATGAAGCTACTATATACAACAGAGTTAGAAAAATACAACCGAATACTTCAAATGCAATGAAGTCTCTAATGCAACAGATGACTTCTCTGAACCAATCAACTGGAAAGGCTGGAATCTGAATCGATAGTTGGATTTCCAAACGAAGCTCCAAACTCCAAAGGTGAGTCTCAAATGCTGTATCACTCAGTCTGACCCGAGCATAAAGCAAAACACAAAACACTCGAGTCAGGATTAACATTCTTATATCAATAAATCCAACTCAAGTGAAATATCAACTGAATACAAATAATCTTAAAGGATGTTTGGGATAACCATCCTCTAAGGGTCCATGGAACTTTCTACAAGGTAGAAATATACACTATAACACCGTGGTCATTTCAGCTTAATTTATATTTCAAAACCAAATCTCATTTTCACTTTAAATATCTCTATATTTCCCAAAATAGTATTTATATATATTAAATAATTTATACGTAAAGTATTTTCAATTTCCACAACTTAACAAAACGTTCCAACATCAACCCAACCTTTCCATTCAAATTAAATTCAATCTCAATTTATCAGTTTAAATTCAACTCAATTTAAATCAAATATTACTACTAAATCTATATATACAATTTCCATTTATATAATATCTAAGAATCAAATTTATTAAACCATATTTTTATTTCCAAAATTATAGAAATTATTTTCAAAATATTTATATGGACCAACCGTGTCTGTATATATTTCCTATCATATAGTTAAGTGCTACAGATATTTATCATTTCAATCCGTATACTAAATATATACGGGTGGATTTCATTTCAACCCGTAATCCCAAATTCAATTAAATGAAAATCGCTTGAGTTTATCATTTAAACCCATAACGATTTTCTCCTATTCTAAAGCCTGTTCGGGTATGTATCATTTCAACCCATAGTGATTTCTAAACTAAAGGTAACTTGTAGAGTGACAGTAGAAAATACAATAAAATACAGGCATATATCATCAATACCAATATAATATAAACAATAGGATATGGTGTCATATCCCACACGTGAACAGTTACAGATAATAGCATATATAACAAATTTAAATAACTACAGCAGCATATTTCAATTGTCGTTACAATTGAAATAAAATTTAATGAATAAAAGAATGTTAATCGTGAGTGATTACTCACCTCTCGAGCCTAGAGAATACAGAATATGACACGGACATGCATACTGCTACAGACACTGAAATTCGAATTATGAATCGAAACAAAGCAAAATCGACACGAATTCAAGGATCAAAGCTAATAACAAGAATTGATGGAACAAGTCAGAACGGGATCGGCGAAGATAATGGTATGAGTTGACTCATATATATATAACTATATATAACTATATATATAAAGTCATATTCTAAATTCAACACATATTAAATTAAATTAAATATATATGTATTTATATTTTCCAAACTCATTGTTCTTTTTTAATTTTATTTAAAACACGTAAATTAGAATCAGTCATATATACAATATGGAATTTGAAATAAATACTTATATAAACAGACTAATATAAATCATGTCCTAGGTTACTGACATATTTTAGCTGTAATAAAGAGTATAATGAAAGAAGTCAACATAAGTAATAATATATTTATATAAACCAATTGTAACATATATTTAGTTGACATAACAAATGAATTCTTTTATAAAATAATATACATTGGGCGCTATTTCATAAAAATGCACATACAATACCGTTTATATACGAACAACAAAAGTAGCTTATATATATAGATATACTATTTAAAAATCAATATTTACATTTCAACTAACATCAGAAAACAAATATAAACTTTATACTTTATATATGTTTTATGGAAAAAGAGAAAAAAAAAAGAACGCAAAGTGGATCCAACGTTTGGAATTCAGGGATTAGTCCTGAAGGCTAATACACCGTCGGATCATTTTTATTTGGATAAATTTTAGTAGAAGAGTAGCAATTTATTTAAAATAACGTGGTGTGAAATGAATTGATGGAATGAATAAAGTAACGTATTATTAGTATAATACCCAAATAATCAAATGACACAATACGTTGGTTTCTTAATAGCGACAGTAACGTTCAATTTGCTAAAAGTTAATTTAGGACGTTATCTTTGTCTTATTTGTAAGCGACTGATATATCATACCTCTTTTAAATTTAAGATCAGCTCATGGCACGACATATGAAAATTCAAATTCCATCGCATCATATATTTATTATTTTCAGTTTAGAAATGTACGAACTTATCAATATTTTTTTTGGCTATAAATGACATAAAACACCACTGCTTATTAAATTCGTCATGTACTGCGTTTAAATACTTCAAAAGCGTTTGTCAATTTATTTAAGAGCTATAAAATGAAAGGAGTGAAAAGAGAAAAAGAAAGAAAGAAAATATATATGTGTATAATAATAAAAAAACATGGGGAGAGAGACGAAGATACAGATGGTGGTACGCATCTTGTTCTATTCATAAGTAAATATCACCACGTTGTATTCCTTTGCATATTTTTAATTGCTATAACCCAATCTTATATACATAGCTACATAGTATAAAAGGCTAAGAAAACTTATATATATACACCTTATAGTATAATATATATAACTAGATAAAATGTATATATTAGATAATAGAATACGATAATATAGATGAAAAGAGAATTGCAGCAAGCTAAAATTTATAATAAAAAACAAAGTGTTGCAGGAAGTTGAAAACAACAAATAATGCAATAATATTTATTATAAGTTTCGAAATCCATTAGACAAAAGAAAACACAGCTTGTATAACATATCCATTAAACAAAATAGACTATATATAGTACTAGTACATATTCATTCTATATGTAAACATTTAAAAACGAAACATATATTGCAATGTGATACGCATACCGTTTATAAAAATATGGATGACGAGGGGAGGAGGCATGGAGTGGGTTGTGGCTCTTGACAGGTGGTTCGAGCTGTGGTGGCGGAGGCTTGACGAAGCTATAGGAAGGAGAACTGGTCCTTTTTCATTTTTCCATCATATGTGTTTTAGCATTGTAATGGGAAAAATATCTTCTTCTTTTTATCAACAGAGAGGAAGAAAAAATGAAGCTAAATAGGCTCAGAGACTATACGTTATAAATATTTAATATAGTTGAACGGTAGGAATGAGTAATCCAGCAACTAAAATTGGAACCATTGAAATAGATGCGTCAATCGCTAGAATTTAGGAGGTATGAATGGTGACGGTTGTTTGAATTGTATACCAAATATATAACTTTATATTCCATTATTAATTGAATAGGAGAAATGAATGGGTGGAGAATGAGCTGTCTATTTATGATATACTGTTACATATAATTGATTAAAGAAGAAACGGTAGAATAATGATAGATTTGAATTATGTACTGGTTTGATAACGGTCAAGTTGATAAGGTGGATGTTTAAACAATTTATTGCTTGATTGGAAAGCACGTGAGTATGGAAAGGCAAGGATATTAAAATGGAAATAGGAACGGACAGAGAAATTTAATCGAAGATAAAACGTATAGGAATAAATATAGAGTAGTGGGATGGTCACGATAATTCAGTGGATAATTAAAGCAACTTTTTAATGCCACCAGCTGCACGTTCAAATTTGAAAAGACATAGTAACGGACCATAAAATAAATTGAAACGATGGATTTATAAAAGGAACCATGATGTGTACAATAATTGAAACGAAAACGTATGTAAATAAATGAATATGAGACAAATGAAGATGAAGGGGGAAAGAAATAAACTATTTATGGGCGATGAATTTATAAAAGGAACCATGATGTGTACAATAATTAAAACAAAAACGTACACAAATAAATTAAAATGAGAAAATGAAGATGAAGGTAACCTCATATATAATAAAAAAAAATCAATATTCATTTAATATTATTTATATTCTTTCAAAATGTAAAGGCTACGTATGAATGAATTCATATATGCTTATCTTTGTACATAACAACATGCAGACTACCGATTTTAATGCAGACCTTAAATCAACCCTTAAAACATATACTTCATATATGTAGTTAAATATAATATATACATCTCTTCTTCTTTGGTTCATATGATATATGAAACCCTTAACTATCGTATTTATAGCTGACGACATATGTATAGATAAACTAAATATGAACTAAAATAAAGTGGAAATGGTGACACAAAAACCCAAAATCGAATATATATATTTAACATGACTAGAAATCAAGCTTCAGTAAAACTATATACTAGTATCAAGACTAACATATATATATATATATATATATATAGCTATTATAACACATATAAATAAAATAAAACTCGGTATAAATATGCTTTACTATATATACACTTCAAATAGATCATCATACATATACAGTGGTTTTCCAAAATAAATATATATGGAACGTACTCAATATACTTAAAATTTATACACCTTGCTGAAAAGCACAAGGAGACCGTAAATTTATTACCCACACTATTTATATTTACACCCAACAGAAATGAATTATGCTATCCAATTTACATCAAACTTAACTTATACTATAGTATAAATAATAGTTTATAAAGTTTTTGTACTAGATCTTATATGTATAACCACAGCCAAACTTTAAAATATATGTACACAGTTCGCACTACAAATCATTAATATACATAACATATTTTCATTTTTTTTTTCAAAATTTTTTTATTAATAATTTCTCAAAATCCAATTCAATACGTTAAATACCAATTAAAATTTGCTAAAATTTTATGGGTCGTTACATAACCCGACCTTATGTAGCAGAGACCCGGTTAGGTTCTCGAGGGCGTCCCTCCAGAGGCGTTCCATTTTATGTGGGAAGTTCGTTTGCCTGACCATTTGTTGGAAATCCAAACAAAACAATACGAGCCTTGTACGGTTTTAGTTGTATAAACTACCATGCAGCGTGGCGGTAACCTGCTACAAAACATGGTAGCTATAGTAGGCATACGACGAAATGTGGTATGTTGGCTAAGATTAATATTATACTTTCGAAAATGTTTTCGCACTATGCACTAGTAATAATATCAAAGATTTTTCTCGTATTAAGCATGTTTGACTATCATAAGGAGAAATCTCCTCCAAGTTTGCACTTGCATTGTGTGTCGTGGAAGGCCTTATGGTAGTTTCATTTTCCCAAAGCATAGCAAATTTCTTTTTATTTTCTTTGTGAAAATAACTGTTTTTAAGATGTTACACCAATCCCACAACTGACCTGGAGTTTATTGTTCCCTTTCTAAACTCAGGGTGCCTATAATTTTCCGCACGGGCAGCCTAGAGGTAGGTTATTAGGTCATTATGAAATTCAGGAGTTGTTGAAGAGCTCAAGAGTTGAGCTGGATGGCGAAACATACTTCCGGTATATTATTATCATTCCGCTGTGTATCAAATCATTGGGGCAGGTTGTTATGACTACCATTGTTTGTGTGTTGTTGTTGTAAAACTCTGTTGATGTATGTATAAACTGATCTAGGGATTTTGTTTAACGATTATTTATCTATTGTATATTGTTTCGCAGCAAAATGTGAGATTCTGTTTATCGTTTCTGTTTCTCCTTCTATATTCTTCTTCTTTAACCCTAACGGATAGGATTTTCGGCATTCGACTGTGCGGCAATTGATACAGTGGACGTATTGATGTTGATTTTCGGGCGTCAAAAAATGGAGACGTTATAGATAAAGTGCATGATTTGAAAGGTACTAAATATATAGTATGATATGTTTTGGAACTAAAAGTATGGAAAAGCACCCCACGAAAGTCGAAACTTGGAGTAGGAGATCCACTGGGTGGTTCTACCGAGTAATCCAATGGGTGGGTTCAATGAGAATTGGGATCCTAGAGGACGTTCGGACAAAACATAAAAGTTCATGCCGATCATTTGTTTGCATAGCGTAAATCGAGGGGTATTACACCTACATCTACGTTTGATTTCACTATGATAACGGTGTAACATCAGTAGATTGCGATCTATGTGGTTTGGTTCCATAGCATAATTTGGAAGGCGGCGATTGCCTACAATCTATGTTTGATTTTTTTTGATAGGGATGTAACATCGGTAGATTGCGATCTATGTGGTTTGGGTCCATAGTGTAATTCGGGAGGTAGCAATTGCCTATAGTATAATTTGGGTTTCACTGGGATAGTGACGCAACCTTTGTGCATCAACGATCTATGTGGTTTAGTTTTGTTTGATAACGCAATTCAAGGTACAGAGATTGCCTACAAACTACTTACGGTTTTGTTGTGATAGCAAAGCAACCTTTGTGTAGCAACGGACTATTGTGTTCCCATGGTCTAAGTCAAGGGGTATTCATGACTACATTTTACGTATGATTTCGCTGAGATGGCTGCAATCATCGTGTTAACCGCGATCCATGATGGTAAGAATGAAAGGGGCATGATACTTTCCATATCATGTTTGAAAAAGTTTTTCACATAGTTTGACTGGGCGTCTAAACAAGTCTACTAAGTACTTAGAGATTTTCTGTCCTACGCCTGATCAACATATGACTAAATTTCTGTAAGAAAAAGGATGGACTTTTTGAGACAACGAGCTATGAAAAATGTTTTAATATAAAACTACATTGGTAATACTATGTAATTTAAAGCGTATGTATCTTTAAATTGTAAAAAGAAAGAGTAAGGAGTTTAAATTTTTTAAAAGGTGACTTATTTAATAATATGCATCAAAATTCTTGTCGTTGCTTCGTTCCTTTTCGAGGATGAAAAGTTATAAGGGGGAGGAATGTAATGTGACGCCCCACCTCTATACCCACGCTAGCCAAGAACACTACTGTGAATGCTGTCAACTAGCACGGAGAATAAGGCTGTTGAGGAGCGACCATCTGTATAATTGCTTTGTGCGAGTACCGATATGCCAGATAAAAATATAACTTTTCATCTCAAGAGGAAATCCGACATACCGACACAAACTCAAAGCTACTACACAGTGGCTATAAAGATCTTCGGAAACAAATATAGAAATAAACATAACATAAATCAGTCACAGGACAATTCATATCACAAAGGTGGAAATAGATATGAATATTACACATAAAAGTGTATATCAGAGTAGTGGTCAAAAGATCCACAATAATACAAAAGAATAGCAACACGTGCTATACAAAAGAATACATCTATGAGTCTAAATCTCAAGATAGAAAGGAATGTCATACTCCTAGTTTCATTCACCAAGCCACAATAAATGGCATATATATCAATGCCCATCATAAAAGTTGGTGAAACATAAATTCCAGAAATCAACACACGAAATCCAGAAATCACCATAAAAAGGAACAACGACGTCGTACAGCGGGACATCCGATGAACCAAATCACAATAAAAAGGATGGCCAATCCCCAAAAGAAACCGGACATCGACACACCTAAAAAGACATGCCCCATGAACAGTCGAACATCGACGCACCTAGAAAATACGCCCCATGCTCTAGCATCGACGCACCTAGAAAGATACGCCCCATGCACAAATAAATAAACATCGATGCACCTAGAAAGATGCACCCCATGTAATGTCTAACATCGATGCACCTAGAAAGATACACCCCATGCTAAGTCGAACATCGACGCACCTAGAAAGATACGCCCCATGCATAGACGAACATCGACGCACCTAAAAAGATACGCCCCATGTCCCGACTTATTGCGCCGATTGCTCCACGAAGTAAACAAACATCGATGCACCTAGAAAGGTACACCCCATGCATAATAAAACATTGACGCACCTAGAAAGGTACGACCCATGTACAAAATGAGACGAAACTCAATAAAATGAGGAACAGGCCTCCACATAGACAAAGAGACATCGCACATTGCTAGTCTAAACCGCAAAGATGATCGTCATGATCAAAGAGAAGTGTCAATTACAATAGGCTAGTAAATATATGAGCTTAGCTTCATGTCCCATAACCACTAGCTTAACTTAAATATTTACGAACAAATTGTAGATCTCCACTAGAAAATTGTCACAAGAGGTTCAATCGAACAAGTCCAAGAAATAACCGACGACGTAAACGCAAGCGTTTCATACCACTTGTTTTACTAAGTCGTTTAATTAGATTTCTCATACGAATGATGTAAAGGTTTGTATATACTAATAGATTGGAAAACGGTTTTGTAAACGAATTTGGTATTAAAATAGTATTGAAATCGTTTGAGGAAAGAGTTTTGATATTTACTACTAGTATAGAAAACCTTTATATTTTTAAAGTGACAAAGCACAAGGGGGATTGTAGAAACAATCAATCACAAAGATCTCATTCGAAGATGTGAATTAGATCCAATGAAATCGATAAAGGATCCATCGAAGTGGATATATCTAAAATTCCCAAAGAAAATAAGTCATCAAAGATGATAATAAATGATGACAATAAATAGGATCATCACGAATCGATTTAAATTGGAAATTCAATCCAAAAAGGCAAATTGGACTAAAACAGCAGGTTCAGTCGACTGAACAGAGTTTTCAGTCGACTGACCCTGTGCCTGGAAATTTTCCAGGTTCAGGAAACTTTCTGTTTCCAGTTTCAGTCGACTGTGCAGTGTTTTTCAGTCCACTGAATCATGCTTGGAATCTCTCGGGTTTCAGGTTCAGTCGATTGAACAGTGTTTTCAGTCGACTGAATCATGTCTGGGCTGTTTTTCAGCCTTATTCAAATGAAGAGCAAATTCTTCCAAAATGCAACCGGACGAACATTGGCTCTAAGGGTTTATACCAATCGGCAACCCGGCCCTATATGCTCCTCGGTGCATCACTAAAAGCATGATCAAACGTCCATAAAAGGATTTCACACAAATTTGACTTAAAAACCCAAAAATTGGAGTATTCACAAAATCAATCCAAAACAAGAGCAAATGCACATGAAGAAGTGTTAGGAATTCATACCCAACAACCAAAGATAATTATAGTCATAGATGTGAGATAAAAATCTCACCTTTGCACTAAAATTTATGAAGATGAAGCTTGAAAGCAAAGAGGAATCAACCACTCTTCAAGTCCAACTCTAGAAGCTTGAATCTAAGCTAAAGAGAAGAACATTTCCTAAGTTAGGTTTAGGAAATTTCAGAAATTCAAAGAGAGAATGAGTTGGAGAAGAAGAAGAGGAAGCTTACCAATGGGTTCTCATGAACTTTGGAGCAAGGAGATGGATTTGCAAAGCAAGCTAGGGCTTAGGAATTTCTATTTCCTATTCTCTTCCTCCATTTTTGCTTGAGCTTGAGTGTTAAGAAAATAGAAGAGAAGTGAATGAAGAGGAGTGTGTTGGAACTGAGTTAAGTGGCTAATTGGCTCAGCCCAACCAAAGCCCTAAGCGGGAAAAGTAGCAAAAATCAACTTTCTCCAAACATATCGAAGCTTATACTCAAAAAGGTCGCAAACGTCATTTTGAACTCAATGGAGGTGGTCTCGAGTCCTAATTCGACCGTATGCAAAAAGTAGGTTTTCGGACCAAAATCCGACGAACGATAAAATATTTAAATATAAAATCGATAAATATGCGGGTTGTTACAGACTCCCCTCCTTAAAGAAATTGCGTCCTCGCAATAAGTAAGAAGGAAATATAAGAAGTGACAACCATAGAAGCATATTAACACAAAAGAAAAATTGAAATAGGAAGTTCACCATAAAGTGCACAAAAGAGTTAGCAAGAAATCTAGTGAAACTTCAATTTCCATAATAACACCGGGCTTAAGAATAAAAACCGGAATCCCTAAGGCATTCCCGTAGATAAAAGACGTGGGGAACGTCAAGAATAGCAGAAAATTGAGCCGGTGCAACGGCGTAGTACAAAACGATACGCCCGAGAAACTAGAAACTCAAATAATTTGGGACATCAGCGTAGTACAAAAACGGTACGCCCAATGAACCAAAGCAAAGACATGGATGTAGTACAACGGTACATCCAAATGAATCAAAAGCAAAGACATCGATGTAGTACAAACGGTACATCCGATGAATCAAAAGCAAAGACATCGATGTAGTACAAACGGTACATCCGATGAATCAAACGCAAAGACATCGATGTAGTACAATGGTACATCCGATGAATCAAATAGCAAATACATCGATGTAGTACAACGGTACATCCGATGAATCAAATAGAAAAGACATCGATGTAGTACAATGGTACATCCGATGAATCAAGTGGCAAAGACATCGATGTAGTACAAACGGTTCATCCGATGAATCAAATAGCAAAGACATCGATGTAGTACAACGGTACATCCGATGAATCAAATAGCAAAGACATCGATGTAGTACAAACGGTACATCCGATGAATCAAAAGCAAAGACATCGATGTAGTACAAACGGTACATCCGATGAATCAAAAGAAAAGACATCGATGTAGTACAAACGGTACATCCGATGAATCAAAAGCAAAGACATCGATGTAGTACAAACGGTACATCCGATGAATCAAAAGCGAAGACATCGATGTAGTACAAACGGTACATCCGATGAATCAAACGCAAAGACATCGATGTAGTACAACGGTACATCCGACGAATCAAATAGCAAATACATCGATGTAGTACAACGGTACATCCGATGAATCAAATAGCAAAGACATCGATGTAGTACAACGGTACATCCGATGAATCAAATAGCAAAGACATCGATGTAGTACAAACGGTACATCCGATGAATCAAACGCAAAGACATCGATGTAGTACAAACGGTACATCCGATGAATCAAAAGCAAAGACACCGATGTAGTACAAACGGTACATCCGATGAATCAAATAGCAAAGACATCGATGTAGTACAAACGGTACATCCGATGAATCAAACGCAAAGACATCGATGTAGTACAACGGTACATCCGATGAATCAAATAGCAAATACATCGATGTAGTACAACGGTACATCCGATGAATCAAATAGCAAAGACATCGATGTAGTACAACGGTACATCCGATGAATCAAATAGCAAAGACATCGATGTAGTACAAACGGTACATCCGATGAATCAAATAGCAAAGACATCGATGTAGTACAACGGTACATCCGATGAATCAAAGGAAAAGACATCGATGTAGTACAAACGGTACATCCGATGAATCAAAAGCAAAGACATCGATGTAGTACAAACGGTACATCCGATGAATCAAACGCAAAGACATCGATGTAGTACAACGGTACATCCGACGAATCAAATAGCGAAGACATCGATGTAGTACAACGGTACATCCGATGAATCAAATAGCAAAGACATCGATGTAGTACAAACGGTACATCCGATGAATCAAATAGCAAAGACATCGATGTAGTACAACGGTACATCCGATGAATCAAATAGCAAAGACATCGATGTAGTACAAACGGTACATCCGATGAATCAAATAGCAAAGACATCGATGTAGTAAAACGGTACATCCGATGAATCAAAAGAAAAGACATCGATGTAGTACAAACGGTACATCCGATGAGTCAAAAGCAAAGACATCGATGTAGTACAAACGGTACATCCGATGAATCAAACGCAAAGACATCGATGTAGTACACCGGTACATCCGATGAATCAAATAGCAAATACATCGATGTAGTACAACGGTACATCCGATGAATCAAATAGCAAAGACATCGATGTAGTACAAACGGTACATCCGATGAATCAAAAGCAAAGACATCGATGTAGTACAACGGTACATCCGATGAATCAAAGGCAAATACATCGATGTAGTACAACGGTACATCCGATGAATCAAATAGCAAAGACATCGATGTAGTACAACGGTACATCCGATGAATCAAAAGAAAAGACATCGATGTAGTACAACGGTACATCCGATGAATCAAAAGAAAAGACATCGATGTAGTACGAACGGTACATCCGATGAATCTAACACAATAAAAGGACATCGGACGCTGGTCCTTAAAAGGAATGAGATAAAGCTCAATAAAACGAAGTATACCAAAACGTCCGATGAACTTGATAGAAAAATAATTCCATTCAGACAACATCAAAGAATCAACCACTTGTTGCCTATGACAAAGCGCATTGGCAACACGATTTCCCTTCTCGGGAATAAAAGAATATCAAGATCATAAGATGCTAGGAACTCGAGTCAACATGAAGTTCCTTATGAGAAAATAGTTATTCCAAAGATTTATGATCGAGGTAAAGAACAAATTTCTCATCCAAAAATGATGATGCCAAATTCCAAAAGTAAAAACAATAGCCGCAAACACTAGATCATGAGTGGCATATCTAGTCTCGATAAGCTATAATGATTTAGAAGCACAAGTGATAGAACGTTCTCCTTTGCAAGAGAATGGCATTCCAAACCAATAGGTACAAATAGCAAAGTCTTGGTTCCCCTTCAAGAATCACAAGAATAAGAGTATTGAAAGGAAGGGTTCTTTTAAATAATTCTCTTCCCCGAAAAGTTAAAACTTTCAAAATTACATTTTCACTTTTATGTAATAATCTTTCTACAAAAATTGACATTTTTACAAGTCAATATATCGTGTCTGATTGTCACATCAAAGCGTTTAGGAAATTCCTATCGATAACGTTGATCAAGCGCATCGACCAAAATTCTTAAAGCACTCAACGGGAAATACAATCACAAAATCATCTTTTATAGGATAAATAAATCTCTTAAAAAGTTTTAAGAATATTCTTTGCTCGTTTTAAGAGCAAAAATCAAATTGCACTTATAATTAAATCTTATGAAAAAGATTTGCAAAATTTTAAATTTCTATTTCGATCCAAAATCCATAAATAAGAATGGTCTCATCGAAATTTTCATAGAATGTTGGATTTATAAAACGGATGAAACAAGCTGGACAATTTGAATGACATAATAATTCATTCATAGGAATCATAACGAGTGCGGAATACGATAAGTGAAATGCTAACTTCCGCAACATGTAGCAAATGAAAATGGTGGTAAAGTCGAACTAAAAAGACCTTAGCACCACACAAAAGATTACTTAGGTGATAATCCTAAGACAAGTCAAATATACCGGAAAATCCTCAAACTATTTAGATGAGAGAAATAACACTTTCCTTATAAGTGGGCTTAAGGAATAAAATGATGCCATCAAGTTGGAATCAAAATCATAAAGGAAAAATAGAAATCTGCTTAACAGATTGAAAAGGTCGAAGATGAATAGTCCACTCGAAAAATAGGATATGGGCTTCACAATGATTAAGCCGATCCTTATAGAATGGTCAATTCCGAAGCCAAAGCAAAAATATCGGCTCGGAAAGAAAAGTCACATAAAACAATCTCGACATCTAACAAAAGCAAATTGAGTGTTGCGGATCTACCATCCGGATTCACAATCCTCAAAGAAGTCATCAAGCCCAAAAATGTTTAAAAAAGAAAGAATCAACAAGTTCTTCTTGATATAAAATAGTGAGATGGAAACTATATCAAAAAGAACATGAACAAGATAATCACAAAGCAAATGTCATCAAGGATTAAATGTAAAATACCTTGACTAAGAGAAGAGTTGCTAGGGGCTTGCACAATATTTAGCTTTCTCATGTCCTTATTCAAAAGTTTGGGACATGTAGATAAAAGATGACCCGGTTTCTTGCAATAGCGACAAGAATGGGGTTTTGGACACATATTCGCATAGTGTTCCTTAGAATTACAATTGTAGCATCCTCCACGATAAGGGATTGGAGTCTCTGCTACAAAAGTAGTTTGCTTCACTCTCTTATTGGGATTAAGGCTCTTGAACTTAATATGCCTCTTCTTGGAAGTCTCAATATCACAAACACTTCCTTTACCAATCTCTCCATGAAGAAGAGTAACATCCACAAGCTGATTGAAAGAAACTTCAAGTTTCAATGGTAGAACCATTTCGGGGTTCTTACTCAAAGCATAGATAAACTCTTGATTCTTTACGAGATCCAAAAGTTGTTGAGCAGACATAAATACTCCATCCTGGGTAGTAGCACTAGATTGACCAGCGCTGGGACGGCCTGGTCTAACCATTTCTCTTCTTTAAGAAAGAAAGAAAAAAGAGGAAAAAGTTATTCTCAAAATGAATATCAAGCAATCTTGATAGATAAAACAAGGAATCATAAAAGAAAGTAGGATAGAACGGTACGAAGACCCGAATAAAATCCTAAAGCACAACTCCTAAGAAAGACTTAGGACATGATCCTTGCTAAATTATTCTACATTGTTCCGAAGTTTGGCTCTGATACCAAGCTGTGACGCCCCACCTCTAAACCCACGCTAGCCAAGAACATTACTGTGAATGCTGTCAACTAGCACGGAGAATAAGGCTGTTGAGGAGCGACCATCTGTATAATTGCTTTGTGCGAGTACCGATATGCCAGATAAAAATATAACTTTTCATCTCAAGAGGAAATCCGACATACCGACGCAAACTCAAAGCTACTACACAGTGGCTATAAAGATCTTCGGAAACAAACATAGAAATAAACATAACATAAATCAGTCACAGGACAATTCATATCACAAAGGCGGAAATAGATATGAATATTACACATAAAAGTGTATATCAGAGTAGTGGTCAAAAGGTCCACAATAATACAAAAGAATAGCAACACGTGCTATACAAAAGAATACATCTATGAGTCTAAATCTCAAGATAGAAAGGAATGTCATACTCCTAATTTCATTCACCAAGCCACAATAAATGACATATATATCAATGCCCATCGTAAAAGTTGGTGAAACATAAATTCCAGAAATCAACACACGAAATCCAGAAATCACAATAAAAAGGAACAACGACGTCGTACAGCGGGACATCCGATGAACCAAATCACAATAAAATGGATGGCCAATCCCAAAAAAAACTGGACATCGACACACCTAAAAAGACATGCCCCATGAACAGTCGAACATCCACGCACCTAGAAAGATACGCCCCATGCTCTAGCATCGACGCACCTAAAAAGATACGCCCCATGCACAAATAAATAAACATCGATGCACCTAGAAAGATACACCCCATGTAATGTCTAACATCGATGCACCTAGAAAGATACACCCCATGCTAAGTCGAACATCGACGCACCTATAAAGATACGCCCTATGCACAGACGAACATCGACGCACCTAAAAAGATACGCCCCATGTCCCGACTTATTGAGCCGATTGCTCCACGAAGTAAACAAACATCGATGCACCTAGAAAGGTACACCCCATGCATAATAAAACATTGACGCACCTAGAAAGGTACGACCCATGTATAAAATGAAATGAAACTCAATAAAATGAGGAACAGTCCTCCACATAGACAAAGAGACATCGCACATTGCTAGTCTAAACCGCAAAGATGATCGTCATGATCAAAGAGAAGTGTCAATTACAATAAGCTAGTAAATATATGAGCTTAGCTTCATGTCCCATAACCACTAGCTTAACTTAAATATTTACGAACAAATTGTAGATCTCCACTAGAAAATTGTCACAAGAGGTTCAATCGAACAAGTCCAAGAATTAACCGACGAAGTAAACGCAAGCGTTTCATACCACTTGTTTTACTAAGTCGTTTAATTAGATTTCTTATACGAGTGAGGTAAAGGTTTGTATATACTAATAGATTGGAAAACGGTTTTATAAACGAATTTGGTATTAAAATAGTATTGAAATCGTTTGAGGAAAGAGTTTTGATATTTACTACTAGTATAGAAAACCTTTATATTTTTAAAGTGACAAAGCACAAGGGGGATTGTAGAAACAATCAATCACATAGATCACATTCGAAGATGTGAATAAAATCCAATGAAATCGATAAAGGATCCATCGAAGTGGATATATCTAAAATTCCCAAAGAAAATAAGTCATCAAAGATGATAATAAATGATGACAATAAATAAGATCATCACGAATCGATTTAAATTGGAAATTCAATCCAAAAAGGCAAATTGGACTAAAACAGCAGGTTCAGTCGACTGAACAGAGTTTTCAGTCGACTGACCCTGTGCCTGGAAATTTTTGCAGGTTCAGAAAACTTTCTGTTTCCAGTTTCAGTCGACTGTGCAGAGTTTTTCAGTCGACTGAATCATGCCTGGAAACTCTCGGGTTTCAGGTTCAGTCGACTGAACAGAGTTTTCAGTCGACTGAATCATGTCTGGGCTGTTTTTCAGCCTTATTCAAATGAAGAGCAAATTCTTCCAAAATGCAACCGGACGAACATTGGCTCTAAGGGTTTATGCCAATCGGCAACCCGACCCTATATACTCTTCGGTGCATCACTAAATGCATGATCAAACATCCATAAAAGGATTTCACACAAATTTGACTTAAAAACCCAAAAATTGGAGTATTCACAAAATCAATCCAAAACAAGAGCAAATGCACATGAAGAAGTGTTAGGAATTCATACCCAACAACCAAAGATAATTATAGTCATAGATGTGAGATAAAAATCTCACCTTTGCACTAAAATTTATGAAGATGAAGCTTGAAAGCAAAGAGGAATCAACCACTCTTCAAGTCCAACTCTAGAAGCTTGAATCTAAGCTAAAAAGAAGAACATTTCCTAAGTTAGGTTTAGGAAATTTCAGAAATTTAAAGAGAGAATGAGTTGGAGAAGAAGAGGAGGAAGTTTACCAATGGGTTCTCATGAACTTTGGAGCAAGGAGATGGATTTGCAAAGCAAGCTAGGGCTTAGGAATTTCTATTTCCCATTCTCTTCCTCCATTTTTGCTTGAGCTTGAGTGTTAGGAAAATAGAAGAGAAGTGAATGAAGAGGAGAGTGTTGGAACTGAGTTAAGTGGTTAATTGGCTCAGCCCAACCAAAGCCCTAAGCGGGAAAAAGTAGCAAAAATCAACTTTCTCCAAACATATCGAAGCTTATACTCAAAAAGGTCGCAAACGTCATTTTGAACTCAATGGAGGTGGTCTCGAGTCCTAATTCGACCGTATGCAAAAAGTAGGTTTTCGGACCAAAATCCAACGAACGATAAAATATTTAAATATAAAATCGATAAATATGCGGGTTGTTACATGTAACAACATGGATTTTTAGCCATCTGATATTGGGTAATTAACTAATTTTAAATTACTGGGATATTAATTTTCATAAGTCAAATAGATAAATTTTCTGATGTTTAAAATATCTGTATATATAAATTTATTAAATTATGTTTAATTTTTAAAAATAAAATTCTAGATATGATAAATTTAATAGATATATGTATTTAAACTCCACCATTAAAATTTAAGACAAAATATCCCATATTGAAATATATATATGCTTCATTTTGATGCTTAAAAATATATATAAGTTTATAAATGTTCATATATGTTTATAAAAATATTGTATATGTATATAAATATATATACATGAATGTATAATTTCCATAGTGGCAAAATTTCAAACTTATTACCATATAGGGTAAATGTCTATAGGAAAAATAGTGCATATGGATATATATATATATATATATATATATATATATATATATATGTAAACATGTGTATATCAAAATGTATTGATGCATATGTAAATATGCACGTATATATATCTATATATATGATTATATGAAAATATGTATAAATATATGTGTGCATGATGCCAACAATACATATATGAATAGTTATGCAAGTTTGTAAAGTATAGTACATATAAGGATGTTAAATATGAAGTATTTAATAGTCGAAAGACTCATGATAGGTGGAGGAGGTCGTTTGGGTGATGGGAAAGCTAGGAAAAATGCTGCAGCATTTTATAGTGGTGTGGGTTGTTGTGTGGTGATCGATTTAATGATTTATGGCTCATTTTCTTATGGTTCGGTTTTAGGTGAACTGCGACAACGAGAGGTAAAAGGGAACGTGCGGTATGGGTGGAGAAGGAAGATGAGGAAGTGGCGATCGTTTTGGCATGGTCTGGGGGTCGAGGGTGATGTACGTTGGCGTGGCGAGGGGGTTGGGTGGTGTCGAGTTTGTTCCTTGTTTGGTTTAGGGGTTTGAAATTTCGAATCGAAGTTATTGGCACCTTCCAGGTGAGGAAACTTTGAGTTATGGTATGAGGTGATGTGCGAGGTCGTTCGACGGTGTGATTCGGTGGACGACGTTCGTGTGTATGTGCACGGTGATGTTTATGTATGGTGTAACGACCTGCCTTTTTGGACAGTTTAAATCAACGATAAACCATGCGCGTCAAACTCAAACCATTCAAAACCGTAGATTCTTATGGGGTAAATAAGATAAAGCAAAGAAAGGAAAAAAATACAGAATCTCGCAGCGGAATAACAAATATAATAATCAAGTAATGGTTCATGAAGCTATTTTATAAACACATTTGATTATTCTTTAACAGCACAAAATCAGAGTTACATAAAACGGGAATGAATACATAAATAAATGCTGCAAACAACATGATGAAGTGGAATACATATAATAAGTAATAATAGTAAAAATTCTTCTTCTTCACCTCCAGAAAGAAGTCTTTGATAAACTAAAAAGCTCAGACTGACCTGACCAAACTGAAAAGACAAATCAGTCGAGTCAGAACTAAAATATCTTATGTGTAACGACTCAAAAAATTTAACGGTTTATTTACGGAATTAACTGTACTTTTTTATGAAAATTTCACAATAAAATTTTGAAATGAAAATTTAATATTTGGAATACGTTTATTTAAACATAGCAAAGAGTAATTTTTTATTGGAAAATATGGAAGTAAATTCTATTGTGTAATTTTCAATTTCAATTTAATATCAGTTAATTTGATGGAAATAAAATATTTTCATAACCTTGATATTTTTATATAATAAAAATGTAAAGCATTTTCTGAGTGAGACATCATATATCATTTCTCCAAATTTGAACTGCTCTAGCTTCATTTACCTTATTTTCGGCATTTTAGCAGCATTTTGACAAATGAAATATCGACTTTTGATATGATGGTGTATTGCTGATATCTGTAAACCTTTCTAATCATCTCGTCATGATGACCACTGCAGTATATTCATTTGTGTGTTTCGGCATCCGTTGAATGGCGAGATCTGTGAAACGGTGGACCGCATCGTTACCCGTTTTATGCCTTTTGTTTCTTATGTCCATTGGTTTGCCCACCATATTGTACCAACAGTCACTAGCATTTATTTGTTCCAAACATAAATATTTGACTTTCTGTATTCCCTATATTCATTTAATTTGCCGGTTCGTTCATATTCATTCGTTTGTTACTTTTTTTGGTGTTGTGCATTCACTCGAGATTTAAATTATAATATTTACAGTTCGTATTTACTTAATGTTCGTATTTCTTAGCCTGCTTACCTTCTAAATCATGTTCATTCTTCCTCCTTCACGTGACTTTCAATAATTCCAATGCTTTTAAAATATTGCTTGTTCACTTCACCTTCTCCTTGTCTATTCATTTATGTGCTTGAGAAAAAAAAATTGTATAAACTTTTTATTACCTGTAGTGCTTCCCTGTTCATCTTCTTCTAATTTACCTATAATCGTTCAACATTGCACATCCTTTCGCCTTCGTGTCTTGTTCCTCCGTCGTTGAACCCGTGTCTACCCACCTACATCGAGTTCAGCCTCTCCCTATAGACTCGCCCATCACCATGTAGCCGCATGAACAAATCTTCCCTGACAGCCTTTCATAACCGAGCATAGCTCACTGCCACCTCTTTTATCAATATAAAATATATATTATTAAGTTACATGTTCAACTATGTAGACCGCTTGTGTTCCCACTCTCAAAAACCACCTCCCTCCATTGCCGTGAGTAGCTCGTTAACCTCTAAACCACCCTCTGCCCGCTTTTCCACGTCATGCTCCATGGCAGCTGCCTCTTGGCCACGCTCCATTGCTTCAGCACCCTTCCATTGCAGATCAACTAAACACCAAAGCAATCACCGAGCCAACTTTCCTCCACAAGTACCACGTCATCCTCTGAAGCCCATGGCTGTGGCCACACCTCTCTCTCCCCCCCTCATTATCATGCAAGCCAATAGCATGGCCACCCTCCAACCCTGTACGACCAAAAGGATGAATATATATGCTATATTCTTAACTGCTATGTTATGGATATCTATATATGTCTATATATATATATATATATATATATATATATATATATATATATATATATATATATATATATATATATATATATATATATATAGGTGGTTGTAAATATGCATGTCTGCATATCCTTATTTGTGCACATCTAGTTTACTTTTGTTTGTTTATATGTTATGTTTTCATATATTTTTCGCACATATATGTTTGTTTTTAATATAATATGCATACAACTGTGCATTTGCTGTTTATATATATATATATATATATATTATACGTATATTATAAGAAAATATGTGTTTACTGTATATCATATTATAAAGGAAGTGTTATATATATTATATACATAATTGTTATTTTCTATCCAAGGCATCTTTGAGTTTTCTTAAACGGTTGCATATGTTACCTACATATATTATAACATGCACTTGATATACTAAACACAAATGATTAGACATATATATTTCGTACATATAAATTTTAAGTTGATATTTACCGTTTGTCTAAAGGGTATCTATGTTAATATTTAAAAATCTTTTAAAAATCGATATAAGGGTTATAAACTGAATATTGAGAAGTATATGTTTTAATTTTTTTCAATCGTAATATGTAGATTTTATATGTTTAAAATATAAAATATGATTATATATATAGTTTATATATAAGCTCACTTATATAATTAATCTTCGTCAAATCCAGTTCATCGTGCCTTGATTTTATCTTGCTGGTGTGCGAAATTGATCACAGCAGCTTTTTACTTTGCTCGTGTCCGTGTCAGTGTTCGTGTCTGTGTCATCTTCTTCTTCCATCGTGTTCTCTAAGCTCGAAAGGTGAGCAATCACTCATAATTAACGTTCTTATATTTAATAAATTTGATTTATTGAAACGATAATTGAAATATATGGTTAATTTTGAATTGCTAGTTATTAATTTGTTAAATATGATATGCCATTATCTGCAAATGTTCAACCATGATGTATAACACCATATCCTGTTGTATATATTTTATTTTATTTGTTACTGATTATATATGCCTGTCATTGATCTGCTATGTTATTATCATATCTGTTCTCACTCTACAAGTTCCCTACTAGTTTAGAAATCCTTATGGGTTGAAATGATACATACCTAAATGATATTCTCGAATAGGAGAAAATCGTTATTGGTTGAAATGATAAACCCAAACTATTCATTTATTTTGAATTTTGGGATTAAGTGTTGAAATGACATATACCCATAGATATTTAAATTGCGGACTGAAATGATAAATATCCATACCACTTGACCATAAAATAGAAAATTATATACCGACAACGTAGGTCTATATTCTTGAAAATGATTTCCAAAGTTTTGAAAGGAAATATATGGTTTTTAATAAATATTGGGTTCTAAATATAATAGATATAAATGCTATTTTTATATGTCTAAATTTTAGATTTTTAAAATATTATGTTTTGAAAATTTTAATTTGTAAGTTTTTTAGAATTAATTTTTTTAAGACTTTACTTATAATTTTATTATATTAAAAATATATATAATAATACTTAATATAAAATAAATTTAATAATAGGATTTAATTTAATAAAATTTAATCTAATTGTTTTATAATATGTTAGGTATTTATTTAAATTTATACTAATAATTTAAAATTATCTTTTTTATAACTTAATAATAAAGGTTGGAAAGACAAATTAATGTTGACTTGGAATTTTAAATTGGTTAGAAACTGAATTTAAATAAGAATTTAATTGAACTTATTAATTTTGAGATTTTGGAAAATATGTTTAATAAATTTGTTCAATAAAAGTGATTAAATTAATATTTTCACTTTTAAATAATATTGAGATTGCATATTTAATATTGATTTAAATTTATAAATTGGGGTTTTATAATTTGTTAACTAAGTGATTATGTGAATATTTTCCAATTTGAATAAAATTAAAGTTAAATATTAAAATATAAATGAAATTTATACCGTAGATGTTTGAATATTTAAGCTTGAACCTTGTTGGAATTGAAGTGATAGTTTAAACTTGGATTTGAAATCGATATAAATTGAAATGGTTTATTGAGAATTTGAATTGAATCTTTGACCTTTAAATTTGAATGGTTAAACTGAAATTGATTTAAATTGAATTTTGGAATTTAAAATGATTTGAATTGACTTGCAAAATTGGAGGAAACTATTTCTATTATATAAAGTATTTTAATATATAAACTATTTTATTATATAAATTATTTTAATACATATAAACTATTTCAATTTATATCTATTTTAATATATATACTATTTTCAACATCTAAACTGTTTAATCCAAAAGTGTTATGATTTCCAAAGTGTTATGATTTCAAAAGTGCTACGTTTTCAAAGTGCGACGATTTCAAAAGTTTATGATTTCGAAAATGTAACAATCTTTAAAAGTGTTATGACTCTAGAAATGAATATTGTAAAAGTGAATAATGATATCAAATTGATATTTTTTTGAAATAAATATGACATTTTGATATGAAGTATAAACTATTTGAATTATAAAATGACCAAGGTATGGAATAAGCGTTTGGTTGTTAAAGAGACTGGGATCGGATATTTTCATACTCTCTGCCAATACCGAAGACCACTTTAACAACAATGTACGTGGTGGAGATTCCAAAATGAAGTAGGATGGTTTGGTGATGATTTTATATGGCATTTACGTAGCCCTGACTCCCGTGAGTTAGGTTGATGCGGCTAAAATAGGAGCCGCGCCGGGCCAAGTGAGGTCATTACTCCTATCGTGCACACTTCTTTGATACCATTCTATTACCTTGTGATTTGATTGGGTGCACCATTGATTTGGGAGTGTGTCACGAGGTTGACGGTAATAGCAGCTTTGCATTACCACCAGTCTGGATCCGCAAACGAAATTTCTACCCTGGCATGGTCTCAAGTGCCTTGTCAGATGCCCTATCGGACATTCTACGAGTTTGTTTTGTACTGTACCTATGTGATGTCCTCTGGGTAAACCTCCAGTTTACGGAGGAGCCTACGACATTGTATAGACTACGAGAATATATAAAATGTGTTAAGGGGATATGGATAATGCCTTAACACTATTTTAATACTTTACTTTACTATAGATATGTTATAATAGCTTATATTACTACATAGTAGATAGTTCCACGGATCCTTAGAGGATGGAAATCTCAAGCATCCTTTAAGTTACTTGTATTTCATTTGACATTTCACTTGAGTTGAATTTATTAATATAAGAATGTAAATCCTGATTCGAGTGTTTTGTGTTTTTCTTTACGCACGGGTCAGACTGAATGTCATGGCATTTGAGACACACTTTTGGAGATTGGAGCTTTGTTTGAAGACCTATCAACCTAGTTTTCAGCTATTTCGGTTTATTCAGTCACTTGTGTTCAGACTTGTTGGTTGCTTTTGAACTTGAGACTGTCTATATTTGAGAATTCACTTGTATTTTGTTTTTAACTCCAGTGTTTATATAGTAGCTTCATGAACTACTATTTATCTATTTCGCCGCTTATTGTTATATTACTCTCCATCTATGATTTTGTGATTTATTTATTTACTGTATATGCTAAGTTTTGCTAAATATAAATTAACAACCTGGCATTTTGAGCATTTCAAGTCTGACATGTGCTGATGCGAATGGTTCGAAATACCAAGTTGTTATAAGTGGTATCAGAGCTCTGGTTTAGGCAAAACACAGCATATAAAGTAAATTTAATTATAGAATCACCTTCATTCAAACTTGATTCTCTCCCTTTTTGATTCGGATTTCCTTTGAATTTTCAGAACTTTCCCCTTCATTTTGAAAATCCATTTTTGGCTCTCCATATTCGTGTTCTTCTTGATACTAGAATATCCCATAACTTCCTTTCTGTTCTGACAATCTTAGTATGATTTGTAAAGGGGTGAACTCCTTTGCAACAGGCATGGATACATTGGAGATTTCTACGTCCTCGATTTAGATGCTATTATTTCATGTAAAGCCCGAACCGTCTTTAGTAGACGATCAGGGTAATCCCTTGTAATCTAGGATCCGCTCCGATAACCAGAGATTCAGTGAAGTCACTTCTCTCCCCTTCAAGCTAGAAATTGAATTTCTACATCGATCTTATTCCTGAAATTTTGGTTGACCCGGTTAAGGTCGCCGTGATTAATGAAATTCTATCCATCCTTCCACTTTGTAATTAATTATCTCATCTTCCTTTTGAGTCTATCTCATTAATTCTCTTTGACTAGGATCCCCCTATATTGGAATCTCTATCCATTCTTGAATCATCGTGTGAGGGGTGTATTTATTATTGATATAAAAATATTTATATTGTGTTGTTTGAGTTGTTAAGTTTGAATTTTGGGTTTCGATCGATTCGTCTAGATAACGTTATCCATAGGAACTCCAAAACACTTGAACGGAGCAAACTGACATAGTGTTGTTTTCAAAACTAGAAAATGAATTAATTTTATGTACAGTTATATTTTATATATATAAAAGTATAAATTTCTAGAATTAAACTGTTAAATGAATTGATTATTAGAAATGATAATACTAAATTATCATTTATTGTTTGTTACATTTCCTAAACCATTAACTATAGTTGTTATAAGAAGATGAATTTGATAAAATGGTTTATAAATTTGATTTATAATTGAAAATGGAATAAACTTAATCAAGGATTTAAGAATTTAATTTCCGGTGCTTTTCAATTTTTTTTGGTATTCATAGTTTGAAAGAGTATATTAATTGTATGTTTTTTCGATTATAAATTGTTTCCAAAGAATTTTAAAAGAATAAAGTCAGTGCTCTCCTCTTTGTCCGTAGAAAATAATTTTCGATCATGACTGTAGCGTCATCGATGTTCATTTTCGAGTATATTTGGAAATAAAGATTTATAAATGTAAAACTTAATAAATGGATAAATTGAAAGGAAAGAAACGAATGTAAATACCTGATTAGCTAATGGAATAATAATATAGTTAACGGTGATTAAATAAAAGCTTAAGTATCTAAGAACTGTAACGGTTGCTTGATAATTGTGAATTCATGAGTGTAATTAAAGGCATGGTAACACTTGTATAAGTTACATGTTTATTTCGTTTAATAATAAAATGGGAAATCAATTAGAGTAAAGGAACCTTAATGTTATATTAATAAGAATTAATGCAATAACTAAATTAGTGCACACCCTATAAACCGATGAAGAATACGTAATAAATTGAAAATTATACAATCAATGTCTGTTAAGTAATTATAATGTTTATGGTTGATAATAAACGTTACTTTAGTGATTATTAATATAATAACGGAAGTGTGAATTGACCAAAATATAGTAAATGTAGATATGATGGTCGATAAATAAAGGATGGAATGAGAGCACTAATGTAATGAATGTAAAATAAATATTAACCATGTTTGTAGAAAGAAATAATAGAGTGAAAAGTAAGTTAATTGGAATTATTGGAAAATTCAATTTATAATTCTTGAGTATAGTGAAATTGAAAGCTAACACTAAAATGTATAGATTTATCCAAATGGACATTTAAATTTGGTTAAATTAGTGTAAATGATTAAGAAAGTTAAAATTTACGAAAATTGTTAACTATATTATTATTGTAATAAATAATTAATTTAGCGCAGTCCCTCTTAATTGAAATAACTGTAAGGTCATAATTTGTTGTATCTAGTAAATTTGGAAATTTAATTCCAATAAATGCAATAAAGTATTAGAAATGTATATTGTTTTCATAAGACGGTATAAAGGAATGTAAACTTGTGATCTATGTATGAAATAACAACCAGAATAAGGGAAATAGTGTTAATGTAAGTAAAGTTGTAACAAATTGGATTTGATTATAGGGAAATTGAACACTATAATAAGTGTTATAACCAACATTGAATTGTCATATAAACTTGTATTAAGTCATGGTAAAAGTCTAAGTGATTAAAAAGGATGAATTGGTTAGTTTATAAATATTGAATAAAAAGGTGACTAATTAATTTAATATTAATATTTTTAATTGATAGGAAGTAATTATTCTACTTCTCATTACATTCATTTAGCCCAATTTGAAATGAATCAACTGAAATTAATGTAATTGAAAATTTTCAATTAATAAGAGAGAGAATACTAATTGTAATAGGTGCAATTAAAAGCAGCTTATGTTTTGTGAAAATATAAGGAAAGTATTGATTCAATGAAAAAAAACATTTACATCAAATAAAATAAATCTTTCATCTGTGAATGTAGGTTTAATTTCATTAAAATAAAGAATAGAAAGATTGATTTTAAAGAAAGAAATATATGTTTATTTGAACTGTGTTTTAGCTTACAGACTGATTTCAAGAATAGGAAAATAGTCTATTTATTACTCTTGTGTATAAACAATAAATTTATAAATGTGTTTAAATAAACAATTGTTCTATTTTTTTATCCATTTTAGTTGTCTGTTTAAAATTTAACTTTGTAAGTAACTGCAATTAATGTAATTCAAATGTTTCAATTAAAAGGAATGGAAACGTTGATTTCAATTAATAGATATAATAAAAAACGCATGTTTTGTGTTAAACAAAAAGGGTATTTTAATGGTAATAAGAGATCATTTTGGGAAAAACAAATCAAAAGTTTTCATTTTTAAGGTAAGTATAAAAAATTATTATGCGTAGACAAAAACGTAAATGCGTAGAAATTCGAATACTTGAGTTAATGAAGTTAACTTGGTTACGTCTCAAAAAAAAATTGTATTTCAAAAGGTTGTGCGACGTACATGGTCCCTCATTTCTTTTATTATTAATTGTTTCATGAACGTTTTAAAATAGTTACCTTATTATTAATACTTGATCCGTTTATATCTCCTTCTGTTTAATACCTGAGCCTAACTTTTAGGTTGTATTTAATTCTTGCCACCTTATTTTCACTTATACAAAATTCTACTTTCGTTTACTAACTTTTCCATTCCTACGTATATTTCTTTATGTATTATTAATGCCTGAAGCTTTTATAATAAAACGTGACATTTATTTTTGTCCCTCCACATTCATTTTCTAATTATAAATAACCTACATCTTATTTCTTCTTTTACAATTTGTTTCTCCTAACACCTCATATTCAAATGCTCTTATTCTTGCAAATCCAAAAGCATTCTTTTATAAAAATGATTATCTTTCATTTTTCTTACACTTCTTATCCTCATCTTAGTTGTTCTTAAATCTTTTCCCGAAGCCTCATCATGAGAAAACGTAAGTATTAAAATTTGTTTATTTATATATATTTTTAATGCGTACTAATTTTTATTTTAATAATATTTGTAACATGAATATCTTTTGCATATAAGCTTTGATTCACGCACGATTTTTCTATTGGATTCAAATTTATATTCCGGACAACATGAAATTGATTTAGTTGAATTTGGAGATTGTTGAGTTTTGTGTTTCTGTTTGGATTTTTATGGGCTAAAATCAAAGGTGAGTGTTTTAACCCACTCACGACTATAAAATTTCTTATGTTTTTTAAATTTAAATTTTGTTGTGGTTATACATTTATTAATGACTTTTCCATATATTTTAATCATCGTATCAGTTAATTGCAAATTATTTAAATTAAATCGTTATTTAATTTATTGTTGAATATAACTTCCTGTTAATTTCTTGTTATATATTATCAGTTATATATTGATGTTGATTGATTGTTTTTTTGAATGATGATCGTAATGGATGTATGATTTAATGATGGATGAATGGATGTTGTATTATATATTATTTTAAAACTGCAAATTGTTGTGCATTTTATTTCATTCGGTTTTATGGTTTGAAATGATATATATCCGTAATTTTATTTTAAACTACGGATTGAAAAGATAAATATCCGTATAACTTGACCGTAGGATAGAAAATTATATACAGGCACCGCAGTCTATATATGTAAAAATATTTTGAAATGATTTTCTATGGTTTGGAAAGGAACATACGGTTTAATTAATTTTGTAGTTATATAAATATTATTTTATATATATATATATATAGTTAAATTCTTTAATTTAAGCTATGTATAAAATTGATTAATAAAAATGAGTTTAATAATGGAGTTTGATTGTTTTATATTATATGGTTAAGTACCTATTTAAGATATTGTATATATAGAGTTTTTAAATGACTTAAATGAAATTTAAGCTGGAAAATAATTATGAAATTGGTGTAAATTTAATTATTCAAAAATTGTTCTTGAATAAATTTGATTTGAAAATTTAAATAAAATGGAGATTTTAAGGGGTATGATTCTTATAACTTGATTTGGTTTAAAGTGATTTAAATGAATATAAATTTGAGATAAATGAATATTTCAAGTTAAATATATTGAAATTATATCCAGCTGTTTGAAGTTAAAAGTTTTACTTAAATTATATTGGATTTATTAAGTAAACATTTCAAACCTACATAATAACAATTGAATTTGATATATAAGGGATTATCATAGAATTAGTTTTGAAATGGTGGAATATTTAAAGCCTTGAAATATATGGAAATTCGAAATGGTATATAGGAGGTTCAAATCGGAATTTGGAAATTTATTTGCGAAATTATAGAAGCTATTTTATTTTATAAAGTAATTTATTATTTAAACCATTTAAGTATTTGAAGTTATGTTTCAAAGCTGCGGGTTTCAAGATATATAGATTTGAAAGTGCTATGATTTTTGGAAAGGATATATTTGAAATAAAATGATATCATATTGATTTGGGTTTTAAAATAGAAATGATATCGTATTTATATGGTTTTGAAATGGATATTATATTCTTGTTTTAAAGTATAAACTATTTTGAAAAGATCGTGGTGTTATAATAACGTTTGGTTGTTAAAGAGACCGGGATCGGAAGTTGTCATACTCTCTGCCAACTCCGAAAACCACTTTAACAACCGTGTATGCGGTGGAGATTCCAGAATGATGTAGGATGGTGGCGGCATTTCCTTTGAGGTAAATACGTGGACCGACTTCCGTGAGTGGGCATAAGGTGGCTAAAACAGGAGAGATTCTCGGGCCAATGAGGTAGCACCTTTGATCGGACACATCCCTTCGATATTATACTTTGACTTTTGGATTTGATTCGGTGGCCACTTTTGATTTTTCTTATTTGAGGGTTTGGCTCGAGGTGGGAGGTAGCTGCGGCTATGTGTTACCACCAGTACGGATAGCAATTGGTATATCTACCCTGGCATTGCCTACTTGTGCCGTGTCACCTACCCTAGCATGCCTTATACGATTTTGTTTTGTACCATACTATGGAGTGCCCTTTGACGACGCCCAATACGAGTGAGATTACTGTACTGCATAGACTATGGAAATATAAAATTGTGTTAAAGGCTATATGGGTAACACCTTAACGCTATTTTCAGTATATTATACTTTACTTTAGACACTATTATAATAGCATACATTACTACATGTAGATAGTTTAACGGATCCTTAGGGGATGTGAATCCCGAACATCCCTTAAGTTACTGCACTCACATTAGATAGTGGATAGGAGATGTCAAATCCCGTAAACATCTCTGACGCCGTTTCACCCATATTATTTATTGATGATTTAACTTTCATAAGATCTTTTAGTTCTGACTCGAGTGTTTTTTATTTTCAATTCGCTCTGGTCAGTCCGAGCATTTCAGGATTTGAAGATTTTATTTTGGAGGACAAAGAAAAAGATTTGTATTACTATTATCTACTATATTATTCCACTACACCACTTTATTCCGCTGCATAATTGTTATTCTATGGTATATGTAACTCTGATATGTAATGCATAAATATAATAGAATATTTTGTAAATAGCTTCATGAGCTGTTTATGTAACGCCCTGGAAATTTTCGACTTTCGAAAATTCAACATCGATACTCACTTTATCGACTGCCGAGAAATCGAAGGCCGGAAACACGAAATGTTATGGTTTAAGAAAAAGAAAGACATAGAAGAAGAGATAAGAAGGTAGAAAATATAGAGAAAAGAAAAAAGAAAATAGAACGGAATAGAAAACAGCAGAACAACAACAAAATCTCACAATTCGCAGCGGAACAACATATAATAATAAATGAATAATCTTTAAACAAAGAGCTATATCAGTTATTACATTTTATACATTACATTACATTACATCACATCATCATCAGAGTGTACAACAACAAACAACAACAAACAGTGCAGCGGAAAAAGAAACACTATATACAAGTAATACGCCATGCCATTCAGCTTGCCTCTAGCAACTCTTGAATATCCTGATAAACCTTAACTCTTGACTGCCCGTGTGGAAATTGGTGGGCACCCAGAGTTTAGGAAGGAAAACAATAAACTCCAAGTCAGTCATGTGACCGGTGTGAGAACTCAAAACAGTTTATTTATCTTTAAAATCAAAATAGAAGAATATTTTTAAAGTCAATTCGCAATGCTTTTAAAAATGAGACTACCATAAGGCCTCCCGCACACACACACAATGCAAACGCAGAATCGGAGGAGATTTCTCCTTATGATAGTCAAAGATGCTTGATACGCATTAAAAAAGAGCATTTGATATTATTATTAGTGCATAGTGTAGGAAAAATTCACTTCGAAAGTAGAATATAAATCTTAGCCAACATACGACCATTATCGTATGCCTACTATAGCTACCATCCAAACAGTGGGGCGCCACCATAAGTGAATGATAGGTTCTACAACTAATACCGTACAAGTCTCGTATTGTTTCTTTGGATTTCCAACGAATGATCAGGCCAAGGAACTTCCCATTGCCACATGAGAATGCCTCTGGATGGACATCCCCGAGAACCAAACCGGATCTCTACCAACACAAGGCCGGGTTACCCCTAACTGAGTAACAACTGACCGAATATGCCATCCCCCGGTCCTTTGGGACCTTTCACCGAGCGCTCGCAATCAATTCACACAATCATAAAGTGTTTTCAACATGAGTAAGCATTTGGGCTCCATACCATGATACCACCCTTTTCCATAAGGAAATGCACACATCCTAAAGGGCGCTACCCCTCATAACCTTGCCGCATCTTTGCTGTTTTGACCATTCACGGGGTGTGAGGCTCGATGAAGTCACGTCCACAAAAACATACTTTATACAAAAGCCATGCTTTGGGTCAACAAATGATCATAGAAATGATCACCAGAATAGACGATCAAATAAACGATCCTATCACAAATAATCAACACAATGATCATTTACGGCAACACTCAGCATGTCACATTACCAAATTGGGAATATATCGCTGATAACATTCAACTACATAACCTCTGAGCTCGTACGTCTCAAAGAAGGGTGTTAAGCTAAAAGAATAAATTCTCCGCCACCAACAGAAATATATTTGAAAGAAATCTGCTTTATATCTCAATTTGTAATGTCAGACATACAATCCATACAAGTCTGCTCCGGGCTCGAACAAAACCGAAGGCACTTACAAAGAAGTCCTTGCAATCCGGATATTCACAATCCTGATCGGATTCACCATCACATATGGAGAACGCTATACCGTAGCTACTCGGTGCAGAGTCAATCGACAGGTCATCCTATCGCTCTCGCAAATACCGGGTCTTCAACACCGATCTTCAATGGTATCCATTACGTCGTATCACTATTCGGAATGGGTAATCCGAATAACGAGCGCAATAATTTAAAAACAAGTGTAGCATTCAAATTCAACAAATCCCAACAAATACCTTTCAAAGGTAAATATTGATAGTCGGTTATTGAACTATCAATGGATATGCACACATCACCAGATTCCAAATAATTTTCCAAATTATTTATTTTCCAAAATATCTTTACAAGATATATAATTTTCACACTTAAAAAAATAAATCAATATTTATTTTTAAACCACTTCCCCTTCTATTCATAAATTCCACAGTGAATTTATATTTCACAATATCTACTAATATACGATTTTCAATAGGTTTCAATATTCCTTTTCAATTTATCTTCAAAAAGATAAATTCTCAAAATATTCACTTTATCTTGGAAAACATTTCCATACTTATTAAAAATAAGTAATTCACAAACCTTTTTATTTTCTACACTTGGAAAATATTCAATATACTTAAATCGAGATTAAGTATATATTTCATTCTTTAAGGAAATCATTCTGTTAAACATATTTATTTGGGCCAAAACGAATGTTACGTAAAACATCGTTACGACAACCCAAAATCACTAGTATAGGGATTCGAATTTAAGATAGATATATAAATCCCAATACTATACAAAACATTTCCTTTCGGAAATCATTTACTATAACAACAGTGTTATAGTCCATCATTTCCTTTTACTTCTCGAAAACGTCTATTTCAACAATAAATGTTGAAATCTATGGTTTCGAATCTTAACACATTTTAAAACATCACATTCAAAACAATTTCTTTAACATATTATTCACTATTCAAAAACGTGAATATACTTGTTAACCAAAATTTCATCCTTTCTATATACTTTATTCTAAAGGATTATTCACTGTCTACAACGTGAATATAACTCCATAAACAAGTTATAATAATTTATTTATCAAAATAAGTCGTTTGCGAATTTATAAAACAACGTTTATAAATTCTATTTCTATTTATTTTTATAACAACTTCCTTTTATAAATTCCTTTATTAATCTATCTGATTTATAACTCAATTATAAACTAAAGGTTCGTATTATAAGTTAAATGCTTATAAAACGATTATTTTACAAAATCGTTTCTTTGAACTTCATAATTATAAATCTTATAACTTATAAGATTCAATTATTTATCCAAATATATTCTTTAATAATTTCACAAAATTTATAAATCTTACTATTTATAAATTTCATTTATAACTTCACCATTTATAATTTTATAATTTCCATTCAATTATGCAATCCATTTTCACTTCATTCAAACACTTATAAAAACTCGTTTTATAATACCAACATTTTAATTTATAAATATCAATTGATAAATCTTTTAATATAAATCAATTTATATTACTATTTTAAAAAGCCTTTTAAACTCCTTTATAATTTCCTCGTTTTGATTTATAAAATAATTAAATTTTATAAACCCTATATTTTCAACTTTTTACAATAATTTCAAAAATCCCGATTTTACTATTTTATAAAATCATTAGCATCATATTCTCAAAAATCAGTTTTTAACTATATTTCTCAAAAATCATAATTTTTATAAATTTAAAAATTATAACGTTTATTTATTTAAAATGGATCAATTCCAAAAATAAGGTATATTTTCAAAAATCACTTTAAAAACATTTTAAAATTCCAAAATTTGGTCCAATGATGCTACATACCAAATAGTCAATCACGACTACAATGATATCATATATCGATATGATAATCCATCAAATATCAAAATATCTGAAATCAAATAAATACTGTTGAGGAATCTAGTTGGATCCCTCCAACCTGTTTTCCTGCATCCAAAAACATTAGCACAATACCAATTTCGCTCCAGTACGAAATTATCGCGGTATATGGGATTTAAAATATTATCCGCTTAATAGACGGTGCAATAGGGTCTCATCCGCTATACAAATGCGGGAAATCAATAACTCCAATATATACATATGCCAATATTTATATATTGCTATCATATATAATACCAATTTCACTGTTTATGAAATATTCGCGGTATATGTTTTTAATAAATAACATCCGCTTACTAACGGCGCAAAATGTCTATTTTAACAATCAATAGATAACAATCATCATTCAAACATGCATTCAAATATTTTAAATCTAACTATTTAAAATAAAATCGAAACTGATTCGATTGAGTGAGACGTTCTCACCTTGATTTTATTTCGTTTTAGCGATTTATTTTGCACACGTTTAATTTTACCCAAAATTTTCACTAACTCCAAATGACTCCAATCCAATTCCATCGCGTAGTGCTCGTCCATACGATTCCAACACAAATGGTTTCGCGCGTTTTCGACCTCGTATGAAAAAGATATCGATTTTACAAGTTTTACACAAATTTTTATAATAATTTACAACTTAAATTATAATTTTAATACCCAACAACCTGCATCCACCGTCCATCACAGATCCAATGCCCCCCCTTCTTCTTCCCAAATGCACGCAACATCTCCAGTATACACCGAACGCAACATGAACCCATTGATCGAATTTAGGGTTTGAAATTTGAACCTCCACACCACACTACAACTCGATCAACTAGCATCACGTCGAAGCCCTTCACTTGCTCTACCTTCGGCCACAAGCACACGCAACTCGGCCACCTGATGCTTCTTGAAAGTCGTGCCAAGACGCAGACGAACGCGGCTACGAATCTCACAACATACAACTCCATTCGCGATCATACCCGTTGAACTTGTAGATCTTGATGCCCTCTTCAATTTGTTAGTTGAAAGTTTGTTGAAATATTGAGTGGATTACGAGATATTTGGGGAAGAGCAATGGTGATTTTCGGCCATCCATTGATATGGAGGCGGCGGCTCTGTTATAAAACCCTAGCCATATTTTTTTCTTCTTATTTTGTGATAATTTTGTCTATTTATAGAGTTTTCTCAAACACTATTCAATCCGGAAATTCCGAACCCCGATTTACGCGCCGAAACTGACGTTCCTAGGGTTTATCCCGCGTTCTGGACACAATGGAACAGGTTTCGAAAGCTAATTCGGACATCTGTGCGAGTTATGGCAATAAACGTTCAATTTAAATTAAACCGATTTAAACGATTTTCTAGGCGTTTTAATTTGTATCGGACAAATGGTAAATCCAATTGACGCGAAATTTGAAACCTTACAATAATATCACATTATGGATCCGATGAAACTAGTTTCGTCGAAATCCGAGACTTTTTGAAAAATGGCTATTTTAACTCGCTAAATTAATATTAAAAATAATTCGATGCGTTTCGAGCTGCCACGATCAAACGATAGCTCCGATTGACACGAAAATTGAAATCCGATAATAACTAACTATTACGGATCCAATGGAACTGGTTTCGTTCAATTCTGAGACTGTTCAAAAATTGACTATTTTCACTAGTCGATTTAAATATTAAAATATTCAATTTTCACAAAATAACTCTTAATTCGATTTTAAAAGTTCTAAAATATCGTTCTAACTCCCATATGATAAAATAAAATTTTACAAATCATTTTCAATCATATTTAACCCAATTTTCAATTATTTCCATAATTTAACATATTAAATTATCGATTTAATTATCCAATTAAATCCAATAATTCAAAATAAAATTTATTCGACTCATAAATTTCACTTATTAATATCTAAAATAAATTAAATATTCAAATTTTAATTAATAAAAATTCTGGGTCGTTACAATATTCCCCCCTTAAAAGAATTTCGTCCTCGAAATTATCTAGTAAGAAAAGTTACAGAATCTATTAATTTTCCAAAATCCATATTTAAACTTCTTATAATAATTTACTAAGTTTTCAAATCATACTTAGTTATCTTTTCAAAAACAACTATCTTGTTTGACTTTCAATTCCAAAATCAAAGTTAAGTTTTCAAAAATTTTCAAATTTTTCTCAAATTTTTCTAACGCCTTATATTTCCGGAAAAATTCGCCATAGTCTCCTTTGCGCGGCTCGATCCGAAAAAAAATGACAGTATATATATCACAAATATACATCTCATCAAGTAATGAGGCATCCCGCAGGGAAAAAGTATAAAAGTACGGTATGTAATCCGAGATATGTACCTTATATTTTATTAGCAAACATATAGGGCTAATATAGCGCGAAAGCGAGCTCCAAATGCGAAGCAAACGCGATCCGCACCTACTAAACACTCAACAAACAACACGAGAATCATGCATGTAGAAAATAGTATCAATATGCAACATATAGCAACATAATAACTATATATGCCAACATAGCAAATGCAATATATTCAACCATCAACCAACTATCATCCATAACCAATAAATATTCATTCATATTCTCATTAATATTAAATGAAATGGTTTTCAGTTTAATCACATTTGATTCATTAACAGTGGATGTTTTTACAAACATTCATTTTCAATTAGTTTATATTCACTAATTCATATTCAAGTTGGTTCACTTCCAAATCAAATTCAATTCCATTTAAGTTTCACTTAACTTCCAATTGGATTTTAATTACTTTAACTTTCAATTTCATTAATACTTAATGAATTTTATATACAATCAACTAACAATCATATAATAACCAATGTATATTTATTACAACCAAATTCCTTTGCTTATATTCATTCAATTTGGTTTAATTAAATTGATTTTCATTCAATCTTTCAACTTTCAGTAACATTAGATTTTAATGAATTAACACTTATATTCATTATTTCACATCAACTTAATTCACATTCAATTGATTAACATTCAATCCATTAATTCAATTCAATTACAAAAGTTGAATTTCATTTATATAACTCAAGTTTACATTTATCACTTCACTTTATTATTTTACTTTGATACTAATATCAACTTCATTCAACATTTCTTAAGTTATACTTCATTTAACTTTAAATTCACTTTTTATTTACAACTCATATTCATAAATATATTTATATAGTTTCACTTCTTATACATATAAGTTTATTTCACAATTGTAAATCACTTTAATTATAATTCAATTCTTATAATTCATTTGCTTATACAATTATTCTTTAATTTAGATTATTCAAACAACTTATTCAACAACCAAACAATCAACTTATATACACTTTAATAATTCTGAAAAATTATTTCTTTATATATAAAATATAATCAAGGTAAAATTATTTCATTTACCCAATTTAAAACAATATTATGTCGAATTATCTTGTTTAAGAGTTTAGAAACCCCTATCTACGATAGTTAGCTAGACTAGATCGACTGGAATCTATAAACAATCAACTGATAAGTCAATACAATACAAAACAATTTTTATATACACTAACAAATACGCTCTCATAGCTATTATTACACTCAAACTCATTCTAGAGTACTACTGACTCTATCTCTAATGAGTAATACCCAACAGAACCATGGTTGTCGCTTAACCATATGCTCTGATACCAGATTGTAACGCCCCTGAAATTTTCGACTTTCGAAAATTCAACATCGATACTCACTTTATCGACTGCCGAGAAATCGAAGGCCGGAAACACGAAATGTTATGGTTTAAGAAAAAGAAAGACATAGAAGAAGAGATAAGAAGGTAGAAAATATAGAGAAAAGAAAAAAGAAAATAGAACGGAATAGAAAACAGCAGAACAACAACAAAATCTCACAATTCGCAGCGGAACAACATATAATAATAAATGAATAATCTTTAAACAAAGAGCTATATCAGTTATTACATTTTATACATTACATTACATTACATCATCATCAGAGTGTACAACAACAAACAACAACAAACAGTGCAGCGGAAAAAGAAATACTATATACTAGTAATACGCCATGCCATCCAGCTTGCCTCCAGCAACTCCTGAATATCCTGATAAACCTTAACTCTTGACTGCCCGTGTGGAAATTGGTGGGCACCCAGAGTTTAGGAAGGAAAACAATAAACTCCAAGTCAGTCATGTGACCTGTGTGAGAACTCAAAACAGTTTATTTATCTTTAAAATCAAAATAGAAGAATATTTTTAAAGTCAATTCGCAATGCTTTTAAAAATGAGACTACCATAAGGCCTCCCGCACACACACACAATGCAAACGCAGAATCGGAGGAGATTTCTCCTTATGATAGTCAAAGATGCTTGATACGCATTAAAAAAGAGCATTTGATATTATTATTAGTGCATAGTGTAGGAAAAATTCACTTCGAAAGTAGAATATAAATCTTAGCCAACAGACGACCATTATCGTATGCCTACTATAGCTACCATCCAAACAGTGGGGCGCCACCATAAGTGAATGATAGGTTCTACAACTAATACCGTACAAGTCTCGTATTGTTTCTTTGGATTTCCAACGAATGATCAGGCCAAGGAACTTCCCATTGCCACATGAGAATGCCTCTGGATGGACATCCCCGAGAACCAAACCGGATCTCTACCAACACAAGGCCGGGTTACCCCTAACTGAGTAACAACTGACCGAATATGCCATCCCCCGGTCCTTTGGGACCTTCACCGAGCGCTCGCAATCAATTCACACAATCATAAAGTGTTTTCAACATGAGTAAGCATCTGGGCTCCATACCATGATACCACCCTTTTCCATAAGGAAATGCACACATCCTAAAGGGCGCTACCCCTCATAACCTTGCCGCATCTTTGCTGTTTTGACCATTCACGGGGTGTGAGGCTCGACGAAGTCACGTCCACAAAAACATACTTTATACAAAAGCCATGCTTTGGGCCAACAAATGATCATAGAAATGATCACCAGAATAGACGATCAAATAGACGATCCTATCACAAATAATCAACACAATGATCATTTACAGCAACACTCAGCATGTCACATTACCAAATTGGGAATATATCGCTGATAACATTCAACTACATAACCTCTGAACTCGTACGTCTCAGAGAAGGGTGTAAAGCTAAAAGAATAAATTCTCCGCCACCAACAGAAATATATTTGAAAGAAATCTGCTTTATATCTCAATTTGTAATGTCAGACATACAATCCATACAAGTCTGTTCCGGGCTCGAACAGAACCGAAGGCACTTACAAAGAAGTCCTTGCAATCCGGATATTCACAATCCTGATCGGATTCACCATCACATATGGAGAACTCTATACCGTAGCTACTCGGTGCAGAGTCAATCGACAGGTCATCCTATCGCTCTCGCAAATACCGGGTCTTCAACACCGATCTTCAATGCTATCCATTATGTCGTATCACTATTCGGAATGGGTAATCCGAATAACGAGCGCAATAATTTAAAAACAAGTGTAGCATTCAAATTCAACAAATCCTAACAAATACCTTTCAAAGATAAATATTGATAGTCGGTTATTGAACTATCAATGGATATGCACACATCACCAGATTCCAAATAATTTTCCAAATTATTTATTTTCCAAAATATCTTTACAAGATATATAATTTTCACACTTAAAAAAATAAATCAATATTTATTTTTAAACCACTTCCCCTTCTATTCATAAATTCCATAGTGAATTTATATTTCACAATATCTACTAATATACGATTTTCAATAGGTTTCAATATTCCTTTTCAATTTATCTTCAAAAAGATAAATTCTCAAAATATTCACTTTATCTTGGAAAACATTTCCATACTTATTAAAAATAAGTAATTCACAAACCTTTTTATTTTCTAAACTTGGAAAATATTCAATATACTTAAATCGAGATTAAGTATATATTTCATTCTTTAAGGAAATCATTCTCTTAAACATATTTATTTGGGCCAAAACGAATGTTACGTAAAACATCGTTACGACAACCCAAAATCACTAGTATAGGGATTCGAATTTAAGATAGATATATAAATCCCAATACTATACAAAACATTTCCTTTCGGAAATCATTTACTATAACAACAGTGTTATAGTCCATCATTTCCTTTTATTTCTCGAAAACGTCTATTTCAACAATAAATGTTGAAATCTATGGTTTCGAATCTTAACACATTTTAAAACATCACATTCAAAACAATTTCTTTAACATATTATTCACTATTCAAAAACGTGAATATACTTGTTAACCAAAATTTCATCCTTTCTATATACTTTATTCTAAAGGATTATTCACTGTCTACAACGTGAATATAACTCCATAAACAAGTTATAATAATTTACTTATCAAAATAAGTCGTTTGCGAATTTATAAAACAACGTTTATAAATTCTATTTCTATTTATTTTTATAACAACTTCCTTTTATAAATTCCTTTATTAATCTATCCGATTTATAACTCAATTATAAACTAAAGGTTCTTATTATAAGTTAAATGCTTATAAAACGATTATTTTACAAAATCGTTTCTTTGAACTTCATAATTATAAATCTTATAACTTATAAGATTCAATTATTTATCCAAATATATTCTTTAATAATTTCACAAAATTTATAAATCTTAATATTTATAAATTTCATTTATAACTTCACCATTTATAATTTTATAATTTCCATTCACTTATGCAATCCATTTTCACTTCATTCAAACACTTATAAAAACTCGTTTTATAATTCCAACATTTTAATTTATAAATATCAATTGATAAATCTTTTAATATAAATCAATTTATATTACTATTTTAAAAATGCCTTTTAAACTCCTTTATAATTTCCTCATTTTGATTTATAAAATAATTAAATTTTATAAACCCTATATTTTCAACTTTTTACAATAATTTCAAAAATCCCGATTTTACTATTTTATAAAATCATTAGCATCATATTCTCAAAAATCAGTTTTTAACTATATTTCTCAAAAATCATAATTTTTATAACTTTAAAAATTATAACGTTTATTTATTTAAAATGGATCAATTCCAAAAATGAAGTATATTTTCAAAAATCACTTTAAAAACATTTTAAAATTCCAAAATTTGGTCCAATGATGCTACATACCAAATAGTCAATCACGACTACAACGATATCATATATCGATATGATAATCCATCAAATATCAAAATATCTGAAATCAAATAAATACTGTTGAGAAATCCAGTTGGATCCCTCCAACCTGTTTTCCTGCATCCAAAAACATTAGCACAATACCAATTTCGCTCCAGTACGAAATTATCGCGGTATATGGGATTTAAAATATTATCCGCTTAATAGACGGCGCAATAGGGTCTCATCCGCTATACACATGCGGGAAATCAATAACTCCAATATATACATATGCCAATATATATATATATTGCTATCATATATAATACCAATTTCACTGTTTATGAAATATTCGCGGTATATGTTTTTAATAAATAACATCCGCTTACTAACGGCGCATAATGTCTATTTTAACAATCAATAGATAACAATCATCATTCAAACATGCATTCAAATATTTTAAATCTAACTATTTAAAATAAAACCGAAACTGATTCGATAGAGTGAGAAGTTCTCACCTTGATTTTATTTCGTTTTAGCGATTTATTTTGAATAAAATTAAACGGACGTTTAATTTTACCCAAAATTTTCACTAACTCCAAACAACTCCAATCCAATTCCATCGCGTAGTGCTCGTCCATACGATTCCAACCCAACTGGTTTCGCGCTTTTTCGACCTCGTATGAAAAAGATATCGATTTTACAAGTTTTACACAAATTTTTATAATAATTTACAACTTAAATTATAATTTTAATACCCTACAACCTGCATCCACCGTCCATCACAGATCCAACGCCCCCCCTTCTTCTTCCCAAATGCACGCAACATCTCCAGTATACACCGAACGCAACATGAACCCATTGATCGAATTTAGGGTTTGAAATTTGAGCCTCCACACCACACTACAACTCGATCAACTAGCATCACGTCGAAGCCCTTCACTTGCTCTATCTTCGGCCACAAGCACACGCAACTCGGCCACCTGATGCTTCTTGAAAGTCGTGCCAAGACGCAGACGAACGTGGCTACGAATCTCACAACATACAACTCCATTCGCGATCATACCCGTTGAACTTGTAGATCTTGATGCCCTCTTCAATTTGTTAGTTGAAAGTTTGTTGAAATATTGAGTGGATTACAAGATATTTGGGGAAGAGCAATGGTGATTTTCGGCCATCCATTGATATGGAGGCGGCGGCTCTGTTATAAAACCCTAGACATATTTTTTTCTTCTTATTTTGTGATAATTTTGTCTATTTATAGAGTTTTCTTAAACACTATTCAATCCGGAAATTCCGAACTCCGATTTACGCGCTGAAACTGACGTTCCTAGGGTTTATCCCGCGTTTCGGACACAATGGAACAGGTTTCGAAAGCTAATTCGGACATCTGTGCGAGTTATGGCAATAAACGTTCAATTTAAATTAAACCGATTTAAACGATTTTCTAGGCGTTTTAATTTGTATCGGACAAACGGTAAATCCAATTGACACGAAATTTGAAACCTTATAATAATATCACATTATGGATCCGATGAAACTGGTTTCGTCGAAATCCGAGACTTTTTGAAAAATGGCTATTTTAACTCGCTAAATTAATATTAAAAATAATTCGATGCGTTTCGAGCTGTCACGATCAAACGATAGCTCCGATTGACACGAAAATTGAAATTCGATAATAACTAACTATTACGGATCCAATGGAACAGGTTTCGTTCAATTCTGAGACTGTTCAAAAATTGACTATTTTCACTAGTCGATTTAAATATTAAAATATTCAATTTTCACAAAATAACTCTTAATTCGATTTTAAAAGTTCTAAAATATCGTTCTAACTCCCATATGATAAAATAAAATTTTACAAATCATTTTCAATCATATTTAACCCAATTTTCAATTATTTCCATAATTTAACATATTAAATTATCGATTTAATTATCCAATTAAATCCAATAATTCAAATTAAAATTTATTCGACTCATAAATTTCACTTATTAATATCTAAAATAAATTAAATATTCAAATTTTAATTAATAAAAATTCTGGGTCATTAAAGTTTATTTGATTATTATATTTTATCGTTCTGCTGCAAGATTCTATTTTGTTTTTCTTCTCTAATTTTTCTTAAATACCCTATAACAATCCGCCCTTCCGTATGGTTTGAATTGGCACGTGTGTCGAGTTAAAGCGTGCGAAAGGGCGGGGCGTTTCATCTGGTATAAGAGCTTTGGTTTAGCGATAAACCTTAGCTTTGTGGGGGTCTGACTCTTTATTAATAGGGAAGTAATACCCTATGATGAGTCACTGAGCGTATATATATGAAAGAGCGTATTTGTTGGTGTTATAAAAAGGTTTTGATATTGTGTTAATTTATTTCATTTTATATTTAAAAATTATGGTTTATACATAGGACGCTATGATATCAATATGGATTTCTAAACACTTAATAAGACTGACCGACACAATATTTTTTTTAATATAGGTGAATGAAATAATTTTTCCTATAATATTTTCTATATATAAAATAAAATTTTATAAATAATATATATATATTTGGTTTCAATATATTGGTTGTTAGGTAATGAAATGTATAAATAATAGTTGAAATAAGATTTTAAATAAAATAAATGAAATTGGAAATTTAGAACTTAAGTTCCGGGCTTTTGAAAATTTCTTTCGAATTATTTTGGATATAATAATATTGTTTATAGGTATTTTCTGATATAAACATTTCAATATAATTTGAAATAATTGTTTTAGAGAAGAATTTGAAAAAAAAATAAGTTCTGTACTTCCCTCTCTGTCGCTGGACAATAATTTCGATGATGGCGGCCGCATCACCGAAATTCATTTTCGAGTTTCGAAGTGGGAAGGCCACTGTAGTAGTTTACTGCAGAATTGTTTGGTAAACCAAATATAAATTGTTTTAATTATAATTGGATATATAAATTATAAGTATATATTTATCTATTATTTTAAAATGATTTGAAATTTAACCCGGTATTTAGTTCTTAAGTTTCCAATTAATTAATAGTTTTAGTTAGTGTAGTGAAATGGAATTTAACTAATAATTGAAACCTCTAAATAAAATGCTAAGTTATAAAGGAAACTAAGAGAAAGTTGAAATTGTAACTTATAAGACAAAAGATAAAATTATTGAATAATGAAATAATTAAAAAAAATGGATAAACCTCTATGATTTTAATTACATTCTTAAAAGCATATATATAACTTACCAAATATTAAAAGTTGAAATGTTTAATAAGAAAATGTAACGGAAATTGTACAAGTAAAAGTATGTAATGAAGTGTTCAATAAATTGCTTTTATTCTTAATAATTCATGTTGTAATTGTTATAAACTTAAGTTATAATGGAAATCTTACTATAATAAAATATGATAGAGGGTAAATGTTGTAAGTAAGTAATTATGGACTTAAGTAAATGATTGAAGTTATTTATTTTGAAGATAAGCAAAAAGGCGAATACAGTAAATAATTAAAATTAAGTAGTGAATGAATAAATGGAATGCGAAAACTATTTGATATGAATAAATGAAAATTTGCAAGAAATAAATGTGAATTAAAAGATAAATCATTATGTGAATAAAAAGGAAATCAAACAATAAATGCTATGAAATTGGAAAATTAACTTGATTTATTGTTTGAAAGTGCTGTTTGTTTGATTTATGCTTGTTTGGGCAAGGATACTTTAAAAATTGTTTGGATGTATGGAAAATCTATTTAGCTTCATCTAAGACTATTGAGTAAAAGGGTATACTTAATATTTTATTTATCGTTCTCTACAATTTAAAAGTGTCTAAGCCTGAACTAACATTTGTTTGTTTAATATGAATGAATGATTTATTTGTATTGATTCTATGTGATGGTTGTATGCTTTGTTGCTATTGATGGTTGTTTGGATTCATTGCTTGTTTATGGTTGAACCACTTTAAATATTTCATTTTATATAATTGTTAACCCTTTTAGATTATATAAGTGAAATGCAAGTTATGGAAGCAATTGCTACTGCTTTTGGTTTCATAATTAAGAGTAATTGCCCAACAAGTAGGTACGTTTTTGGATTACGGTTTATAACGTTATTATATTGATTTCCCGTGTTGGGATATATATATTATTTTGGAAAATATATGTGCATATTGTTATATTTGATATTATATTTTCTCCCGAGCCTCTCCATACAAAGGAGACTATGCTAAAATTTTCCGTAAATTTTTGGCCTTAGAATTTTTTTTTGAAAATGTTTTCCAAACTTCATAAATTGAGTATAAAAAGATTTAATGGTTATAAATTGGTATATTTTATTTAAATCAATTAATTTTGTAAATTTTTTTTTATAAATTTAATATTTTATTAAGATATATTGGTTTCTAAATTCTTCTTTTCCTTCCTTTTTCCTTTTCGTGGACGAAAAGTTTTGACTGGGGAGAGCGTAAGGACCCGAATTTTTTTGATAATATAAATGGTTAATTGAATAAGACTTCGTGATTTAGTATTTGGAGTAATAAAATTTTGTGACTTATTAATGAAATAATAAGTAAAATAAAACGTAACAATAATGATTAAAGCTAATTATTGATAAACCGAATGAAATTACAATAATATAAAATGTGTAAAATGTTATGCTAGTCTTTGGATTGATTATAAGGAAACAAGTGTAGCCTTGGTAATTTACATTTATTTTTGACAATAAAGGTGAAACCTATTTTTGACAATAAAGGTGAAACCCCAATAAATAAATAGTGTTAACTGTTGCCCTTGGGTCTGTAACTATAAACTTAAATGTAGTAAAAGTAAACGAAGGCAACAATTATACGTTGCCCGTTTATTTAGTCTATTAATTTAAATGAGAAAATCAAATTTGAATAAATATAAACAAAAGTTACATTAGTGTAGGGGTAATACAATGTTTAGAAGTTGTTAAATTAGAGTATATTTTGAAACAAAGATTTATTAATGTAAAACTAAATAAATGGATAAATTGAAATGAAAGATATGAATATAAATACCTGATTAGCTAATGGAATAATAATAATATAGTTAATGGTAATGAAATAAAATCATAAGTATTTAAGAACTGTAACGGTTGCTTGATAATAGGGAATTCATGAGTGTAATTAAAGGCTGGCAACACTTGTATAAGTTGCCTGTTTATTTAATTTAATAACAAAATTGGAAATCACTTAGAGTAAAGGAACCTTAATGTTATATTAATAAGAATTAATGCAATAACTAAATTAGCGCACACCCTATTAATTGAAACAGATTGTAAAGCTAGGATTGACTGAAATGAGTAAATTGGGAAACAAATTCAAAGTTATGTTAACTGATGAAGAATACGTAATAAATTGAAAATTTATACAATCAATGTCCGTTAAGTAATTATAATGTTTATGGTTGATAATATACGTTACTTTAGTAATTATTAATATAATAACGGAAGTGTGAATTGACCAAAATATAGTAAATGGAGATATGATAGTCGATAAATAAAGGGTGGAATGGGAGCACTAATGTAAGGAATGTAAAAGAAATATTAACTATGTTTGTAGAAAGAAATAATAAAGTGAAAATTAAGTTAATTGGAATTATTGGAAAATTCAATTTGTAATTCTTGAATATAGTGAAATTGAAAGTTAACACTAAAATGTATAGATTTATCCAAATGGACACTTAAATTTGGTTAAATTAGTGTAAATGATTAAGAAAGTTAAAGTTTGTGAAATTTGTTCATTATATTCCTATTGTGATAAATAATTAATTTAGCATAATCCCAATTAATTGAAATAACTGTAAGGTCATAATTTGTTGTATCTAGTAAATTTGGAAATTTAATTCCAATAAATTGTGACGCCCCACCTCAGTGCTCACAATAACAAAGAGTACTAAAAGAAATACGGTCTGTTATTACGAAGAATGAGGCTGGATAGGAGCGGCCCTCCGTGGTTAGGCCTTATCCTAGTATTGGTTACCTCGATAGGAATGGTATATATTTTTATTTTTCATCTCTTATTTATTTACTTCCATCGACGTATCCAATTCCAGTATAAAATGAACTACGATGGTTCATAATAGTTTAGGACAATATATATAATAATAACACAGATAAGCTAAATGCGGAACACAGATAATAAAAGTCTCATATATATATATATATAACTGACGTCAGTTACAATACATGTGATACCATACATATGATACAACTATAACTGTCGACTCTAGAAGTTACATATACAAGTACATTATCGTATATAAGCATGAATACATATCTTCCTATACTATGACACGACTACTCCAAAAGGTATGAAAGGACTTCATAGCTCAAGCAGCAACCCAAAGCAAGATATCTACAACCTGTAATAATTCGGTCTGACCCGAGTACTAAATTCAAAAGAAAATAATACATGGGTCAGTCAAATTCAAACTCAGTTATTAATGCATAGAAGCAATAATAAGTAAATAACAAATAGACGACAGTCACAAATAATCTCGTCTATCCAATCCGCTAATAAGAAATCGAATAACGGTATAAATAACACTTAACAGTGTTAAACAACAAATCAACAAATTCAAATTATCAATAAAGATAGATGACAGGATTATCAATGAAGATAATTTAGAAAACAACAGGATTGCCTAAACGACAATTAACAACAAAATTTAATTATTAAATAAATAAAGAAAAACTCATAATCTAATTATCTGGAAGATAATTAGACAACAACAAAATGATCAATCAAACCAAATCAAAATACAATTCAAAACATATTGAATTGAATCAACGATAAACTTCAAGTAATCGAAATATCAATTAAAACGTCACTTCTGATAGGGCGGCAGTACACGCACGCGTGTACTGCCTCGCCACTACAGTGATAAATCACACAAAAGCTCAGTGAATCAGAAACAAACTGCATAAACTTAAATCAAAATGAACCAGATGGAACTGCAACAGCAAGCACAGTATCCACCCAGTAACCATCAAATGTACAAAGTGCACATGGAGGCACAATGAAAATTCACAATCAAACACAAGGTCAAACCCATAATACCGGATTCACTCAAGTTTAGTCAGAAAAACAATCCATTTGGATCAACGTAATGCAAAACAATAAGGGCAAGACTGCATACAAACAAAACTGCAGTCACCACATGAATGCGACATTACCTGAAACAATAATGAGCCAGGAACAACAACAAGAAAGAACCAGACCACAAGGGCAATAAAAGTGATCAGGCAATTTAAATCCAAAGCAATGCTCAGTGCACTGCATAAGTATCAATCAAACTCATATATATATAAATATATATATATATTACTATAGTACCAAGGAAAGGATATGAAAAGTGCACAGCAAGTTTGCAACTACCAAACTGGGTCAAGTAAGTGCAACACAGTGACAAGCTACCCAAATTCCAAGATGCAATCATGTACAACACGACTGCAAAATTCAAGAAGGCACCCAACCACAACAAAATGGAAGAAACAGCTGCGGATACAATTGCATCGCTGAGACACGAGAAGACCAACAATGCAACTGAATGCAACTGTCTCGAAGCAAGTAGCATTATCAGAAGTATGCAATTGCACAACTGAAAATATGGATAAAGACTTCAAGTATTCCGTCAATACAAATGCTCCAACAAGTGCAAGTCTCACGAAAACAACTCAATGCACCCTCGACCCAAAAATCAAAATGAAACAAATGTAACATGAGGCTGGAGAGTGCTGTAACAACATACAAGACTACAAAAAAAATAATCTGCACATGAAAATGAAACCGGAGCTCAATATGTGAACTCGGGAACATATATATGAAGTGCAACATGACAGAAGAAGTGCCACCAAAACCAACAAGTTGCAGGGTTCAATATTACAACTCAAAACAATAATTTAGCAAGTAAAAAACTACAGATCGATGCCAACCCAAGGTGATGACCAAAGATGGCATGTCAGGGTATAGCATACACAAATACAAGAATGCATGTATTCATATATATGAATACACATACATAATTATATTAACTGAAACAACATTAGCATAAGCAAGTGACAAAGGTAGTTCGAACAAAGCCATCAAGACAGTGTCGAATCCCAATTTATTTTTACAAAATCACTTTTATCAAGTCCCAATCCAAAACAAAACAACCCAAAATATCAGATGAATACCAGCATCAAGTAGCTGTTCCAACTGATAATATACAACAAGTAGTGCAAGTTGAAGATTACAATACTACTACTGGAACAAAATACACTGACTAATTCCAACAAATCGTGGATCAACAATTTCACAACCAAGATAAGGACCAAAATTCAACTAAGAATCAGCAATTTCACAAATACATGATGACCAAGAAACATCGTCAAATAATTTTAACAAAATCAAATGGCCGAGAATACACAAGTGAAACACTGCAACGTGCAACTGTAAGAAATGAAGTGCACAACACTGTCAAATGAAGACCCGAATATCACTTGCACTGCCTCAACAGTCAGAGTATCATCGAGAAAGTTAAACTACACGTATACATGAGACAATGCAAATTTCAGCTACACAATGTCAAAGCATATCCGAGCGTGGTTGCAAGCTCGAACGAAGAAACTCCTGTTAACAGCAGTTACTAAAATAGTGTAACCAATTCAATTGAAGTCACAATCATGAATCAACCACAGTCAGAGATGTGGTGACCAGAAAAAGGTCGAACAGTTCAGAGCCGAAGTCAAAAGGAACATCAAGTAAAAATCAACAACTCAAGTACGCTACAGCAATAATTTCAATAAAAATCGAAGTCAACATCGAACCAAGTCAAAGCCGTGATCCAAAAAGGAGATGAACAGGTCAGAGACGAGGTTATCAAAAATCGAACAGTTCAAAACCACGTGTATCAAGCTAAAAGTAACAAAGTATTCAAAGCAATAACTATACGATTTGATAAAGTCAGAGATCAATCTCAACATCTAAACGAATATCAACTGCCAGAGCAAAATCAACTGACGAATTCCACAAAATATCAGAGATTCAATGCCGCGAAAAATCACGAAATCATTAAACGTTGAATTAGATGTGAGCGAACTAAATCACTCGCCTTAGAACGAAGCAAAGACGAACTCGACAAAGAAGAAGCGGCCGAAGAAACTCAGAGATAGTCGATCGGCAAAGCGTGATCGAGCAACCATCAGCGACCACTGATTGGGCGAAAACCCTAATTGGAGAAAGGAGAACGAGCCGCCACCATTTCTTTTCTTTCATCTGTTGTTTAGGGTTTATTTTTTGAATGAAAAGTGTAAAGAGCAACAGGTCTTAGCCTTTGATATCCATCACGGCACAAAACAACAATGAAAACTTCATATTCACTTTGAAATCATAGTTTGGAATTATATTTCCTTACAAAAGTCATAATTTCTTCCATAGTCATATTTCCAAAACAGGATAAAGCCTTATTTAAAATCATCGTTTTTCAATTTATTCTCTTTTTAAAACAAAGCATTAAATTAAACACTTCCACTTTACTTAGTCTGGAAATTTAGAAATAGTTGAAATAATTATAAATAGTTAAAATAGTTATAAATAGTTTAATTATAGGTTAAAAATACTTTTAAACTGATTTAAGATAGTTAAATGGATTTAAATAATAGTAAGTATAATTAAAATAGATTAAGTATCTTTAAAATAGATTAGTTATATTTAAATAAATTAAAATAGTTTAAAATAGATTAAAATAATTTTATATAGTTAATATTAGTCAAATAGTTTAATAAATTTGAAAAAAATCTGAACAATTAGAAATTTTGAAATAATATATTCTTTTAAAATAGTTTATATTAAAATATTAGTTTGGAATTTATATCCAATTAAACTATTTGTTAACCCTCTTCTTTCTACGACCCTACGATCTAGAGAAAGTAGCGACCTAGCGACTCAACTAGTCAGCAACCTAAAGGATTGAAAGGTCCATCGACCTAAAGTTATCAACGACCCAACGACCTAAGGGATGAACGACCTAGGGAGTTAACATGGGGAGCGACCTAATAGGGATAAAGTTCTGCAGTGAGTTAAGGTGAAACGACCTAACATAGCAAGCACTACGACCTAACGGACTAATGGACCAACAGCGGGTTAATGACCTAAAGTGTGAACGAGTTAACTTAGATGAGACCTAATAGAAATGAAGCTCTCTAACGACCTAGTGACATAGCGAGCTATAACAAAGCCGAGGTAACTTGTCTTCCTTATGTTGTTCCTTCCCTTGGTCACCCACGATCTACGACTTGTTCGAATGATCAAGGGTGCTCCTGTTAGGCCGTAAACCGTGTCTACTAAATCGCCCACAACTTACGATCTACACCTAAGTCGCTCATGACCTAAACATACCAAAGGAGCTTCCTATGCCGCTTCTTACCTTGGTCGGCCATGACCTACGACTTGCTAGTTTCTCCAGAATGATGAAGTGTACCTTGTATAAGCCGTAAATGACTACTACTAGGTCGCGGACGACCTACGACCTATCCAAGGTCGCTTGCGACTTACGACCTAACACCGAACTCTCCTATAAATACCCCGCCTACTCCAACTAAGAGGGGATCTTTTCGGCTCATTTCTGGAATGTCGATACTCTGCTGAATTCTTGACTCACTCGACACTTCAAACACAAAAGGCATCTCAACAAACTTCAAGAGGAAATCTAACGCAATCAACATGGATTCAAATACTTCTTCTACATTGGAGTTCTAGTTATTTGTTCCATCAGTGTTGTAATCAAATATTGTTGTAAAGTTGTAATTGATTCAGCAATAAAGAAGATTAAAGTGGACGTAGGCTTAACCTGAAGCCGAACCACTATAAAACTATTCTCTTTTACTGCTTTCTCTGTGACTTTTCTACTTGTTTCTAATTCCCGTGTTCACGGGTGGTGCTTTCACTTAATCTCTACATACACCGGGGTGTTAGCGTTCAATTTTAAGCGTTAACACTATTCATTTCATTTCAACACATTTAGACCAATTTCAATTTCCAAATCAACAAACCAAATTTCCCTTTTCAACAAAAACTTGATTTTCCAAAAATACTTCAATTTATATATATCAAATTTTACTTCAAAGTATCATTTAAATCCATTCAAAAATTAAGGATTTTAAAACCATTAAATTTAACCAATCCGATGTCCATATACAATTCTCTACCCTAGGGTCAGGTGATACAGATATTTATCATTTCAATCCCCAATTTAAAATTTTACGTTTATATATCATTTCAAACCGCAATTTCGAATAAATATAAAAATTCATAAAATCGCTCGAGTCTATCATTTCAACCCATAACGATCTTCAAATTATAATAATTAAAGGAACTTGCAGAGTGATAGAAATATATATATAAATTAACATAACATCCAATCATCCAAAAGTAACAATCAAACATCCATCATAATTATCATCCAAATCAGTCAATAAATATCAATGTAGAACTTATAATCAATAACAGGTATGTAACTAGCAATTTATATTCAAAAATAAATTAAATAACAATTTAATTCAAATAAATTCAAATTAACTGAGATGATGATTTAAACTATACCAAACACCCATCAATAAATTTCTAATCACATCATAAATTATTTTAACAAACACAACAAATTTTAGAAGTTGTGGATTGGTTAAACACTCTGTAGCGACCCGCCTTTCATTCCATAGAAAGACGCATCAATAAGAAGAAAGAAAGGGATAGAAAAGAGAAAAGAAAGGAAAGAAAGAAACAGACAACATCAAAATCTCACAGTTGAACGAATAAATTATATTATATCACATAAAACTTTACATGGTATCATATACATCAGAGTTAAACAGCTAATACAACACAAACTAGACAGTTATAAACACCTGTCTAGCAATTACAATTCAAGTTCATCAGAGAAACAGGTACAATTCAAAACACAGCGGAACCACTACATATATCTACACGTTGAAGCCTTCTGCTCCATTATCTCCTCCAGAACTCGTCAAAGAAATCCTGAAACACTTGACTACTCATACGTAATATGAGTACCCAAGAGTTTAATAAAACAGGAAATAAACACTCGGGTCAGACATAGGTCTGGTGTGAGTAAACGGGGATAAAAGTTGCTTAACTATAGAAAATCATTTGAAACAAAAGGTATCATGTAAGACTTCCCACACATAAACATGGAAAATTTTTTACCTTAAGCTAACCAAAACATTGATAGGAAATCCAGTGATATTATAATAGTGTCTAGGGTTTTCAAATAAATTAGAAATAGCCGAAATTGTTACATCATTAAATTCCAGCTACTAGCCACAAAAGTGGGTAATACACTCAAAACCGTAAGGTCTCATAGGAAGAATGGGTTTCCATCAATGGCAGGGCTACTGGGGTACCGCCTGTCACAGAACGTGTCCTAGATCACCGTACCGAGGAGTACGCCCGCTCCTCTGCAACACAAAGCCGGAACCATTTCTTACCGAACAGTTCCGAACAGTTCCGAACAAGACCACCCCGCAGATTGGCCGTCGCCAACTGCCACATAGCCGACTATAAAGGGACCTCTAGACAGGGGTAAATCTTGCTCTCCAATGGGAGCTACCCACGAAGCCTTGCTGGACCTCCCCTGTTTTAGCCATTCCCGGTTGATGAGGCTCGAGGCTATGATTACCTTTATAGGACATATCAATCTTAGACTGCTCATCGTCCACCCAACGATGTTCTGAAAGCATTCGATCCATACAAGTTCGTTCCGAGTTCGAACGAAACCGAAGGCACTATCTCGTTGCACTCATTTTGGAATCACCCTCACAGTCAACGACGATAACCCTTACTCTCTAAATCACCATCTCGAACCTATAAGTACTATTCCATCAAACTCATTACGGAATCACCCACAGAGTTATATTGATAGTTCTTACACCTCGAGTCTTCACTTGCTCCACCTGGATTAACGACCTAACGTTTAATTGGAATTGATGTGGTTTTTGAATATCCAAATATGGAAACCTAATCGCGATCTCACCGAAACCAAACGCCATCTTAATGTCCAAGTTGTACTTAAGGGTTTTAAACAATTAACTCATTTTACTATTATCTATTTCACACAGATAGATAAACTACATGTCACAATAGATAAATCTCATTCTCATCATAAACAGTTAATCTATATCATTATCACAAACCGATAATCATCACAACCGGATAATCCATCACACATCATCATACCTTAACCCAACATCCATATCATACAAATGCACTCATCTCATTACTGAGATTAAAACCATTCAATCAATAATATCCATAAGCAATGATTTATAAACCATCAATTATAATTAATTTAAAATAAATTAAATTAATTACTTCTATCTTTAATTAATTTGAATTAAATTAAATTAATTACCACACTTAAATTTTAATTAATTAACCATGTAATTAATCATTCGCTAAGTATTTAACTTGACTAGACACCTTGATTAATCATTTACTAATTACAATAAGTAACTAGTCTTTAATTAATTTTCACAAATTAATTAACCTTATTCATAAGTAATTAACAGTTAATTGCTCATTTATTAATTAATTATTTATCCTTAATTAATTACAATTAATTAATCATTTAATTAATTATTACTTAATCAAACAATCCTTAATTACATCATTAATTATAATAATCAATGATCTCTAATTAATATTCAAATTAATTACTTAATTTAAAAATTAATTACTTTTATTAATTATTAATCACCTTGATTAATATTAAATTCAGTAATTAACTCCCTTAATTACTTATTAATAAATTAATTCCCAATAATTAATTATCTTTATTAATTAATCCTTGATTAATTACAAAAGTAATTATCCAAATTATTTTATTAAAATAAATCACCTTTCACTAATTACATTTCAGTAATTATCAATTATTACTTTTCTAAGTAATCCTGCTTCACAAATTACATTAAATTATCACACTGATTAAATCATTAAATGATTTACTTAAATTAATTAAATTAAATTAATTAACTTAAGCAAATCTCAATATCAAAATTTATGTACAATAAGTAATATTTCCATAATTACTTTTATCAAGTAATTATATTTAACAAATTATAATTAATTATATTCAATTAATTAATCTAGTTAATTATCAAAATAAATTGCATTAATTAATTACTTAATTATCCTTAGATAATTATTTTTATTAATTACAACTTTCTCAATAAGTACTTACTTAATAAAAATTATCTTTGATTAATTATCAATAAATCATCTCTAATTAAAAATTAATCTAAACCATTATTTAAAACCAAATAATTAAGTAAATTCTTAATTATCTTAATTATTTTCAAAATAATTTATTTACTTATCAAATGACCTTATTTACATTCAAAATATATTTAAACCATACATTTTTAAAATTAAATTCAAATTCCATTTAAAATTTTAATATTTAAAATGTTTAACTATTTAAACATTTATCCAAATTTAAATAATTATAAACCTTAAAATAAAATGAATGTTAAAGAATATTCATTACCTAAATATAAGAGAAAGGTTTAAAACAAAATTAAAATAAATGAAGCTTTGAAAATAAATTGATTATTTTAACTTTCAAATTTAAATAAACACTTCATATCTTTGATTTAAATATTACAGGAAATAAATTCTTTCAAGTTAAAACTTATTTGAAATCAAATTCATTTTCAAATCTACTTTTAAAACATTTGAATCTGTTCATCATTTTTTTTTTAATTTACAAACTGTTTTGAATTCAAAACTGGTTTCCAAAGTAAACCTGAAAATTGTTTTTAACTTGATTTCAAAACAAATTTAAATCTTGCTTAAAATTTTAAAATATTATTTTTAAAAACTTTGAATTCAAAATTTCATTTGAATTCAAATTCAACTTACACTTGAATCAAGTTTAAGCTTTTAAAATATGAATTCCATTCAGATTTAAAAAAAAAACTGCAAAAGGACAGGTTCTAAACCTGCAACACATTAACCCGAGAAACCCCTATATTTACTTTGAGTTCTCAAGCCACCTGCTCTGAGTTACTGCATGGTTTACCCGAGGAATACCCGAGACAGAATACTGCACAATCCCAACAATGTTTATCAGAAAATTAGGTGCACGGTGCATATACACCGACACTCTAACGAACTTCAACCACCATAACCCTCCTCACCAAGTCGCCGACCATCCCCAAACTTGATCGCGACCATAAAAATTCCCACTGCAGCTCGATGTTGAAATCGAGCTATCAATCCAACCTGGAACATCGACCCTGCAACCAAAGGCCAAACCTGCCAACACCGCTCTCACCTATCTCCGACCACTTGATCACTAGCAACTCTGGCAATCCCTTCATCTACGTCCCCTATGCCGATCCCCAAAGTATGGCAACACTCGGTGCATCAGAGACCACGTGAAGAATCAAAAATTCGACCACTCAAAAACTAGGTCTAGGAAACTGGAAACACTATTGCCGTCGCCACCAACCTCTGGCCGACCACCTCTCAATTTTCTCCTACTCTCCAATCATCCCTACACCTCCAAGAAGAACCACAACTTCCAAAATCCACTGAATCACCATTCAAAACCCAAAACCCCAATTTTGTTCAACTCAATACTGCCCACCCCACAGTTGCTTTTAAAAATGGGATTTTTGTTTCAAAAATCATGATTTCATTCATGTATTCAAATTATAAAACTGTTTTAATAATTTAAGAAGATTTAGATTTTCTTATTTGAATATTAACTGATTTTTATTCGTTTATAGAGACAACAGTTTCTTTAATTTAACTTAATTATAATTTATAAACTTAATTTCAAACTAAACAAACAATTTTTGTCCACATGACAAATCCTAACAGAGATCAAATCAAGAGGTAATGGTTTCATATTTAAATTCTTAGTTTAAAAGCAAAAACAGGTATACAGATACCTGTAAACAACACACGTATATATTTATATCTATATACACACTGAACATACATCACAATGCAATCATACAACATACTTACTCCTATTTATCCACATGCAACTGAAAATTTAAGATTTTTTTTTTAAATTGTGAAGTTACTCACTAAAAAAAATGGATACAGAGCAGTTAATTCATAGCAGGTTTTGATTTTTAAAAAAAGAACAGTTTGCATTTGAAGCTTAAGTTCTGGAAATTTACTTTAGCATTGATTTTAAAAGGAAAGAACTGTTTTCAAAAACAAAAATTTACTCACATTATAGAAGAACGCAGAGAACAAACTCTGTTGCAATTCTGTTTCCTGGAACTGCAATTTTTGAATCTCCTGTTGAACTGCAATTTTCTATTGAATCTGGTGAGTTTGCTTCCATTGAATTACATGCTGAAGTAACTATTGAACTTGCATGCAGACCCTCATCTTCATATGCTCAGATTCAAATTAAAGTTGAACTCCAGTTTGATGTTGAAATATTGCATGCAGATCCATTTTCATATGCTCAGATTTGAAGTTTGATTTTGCAGATTTTAGATGTAAATAGGTTTTGCAGATTTTGATTTGAATTTTGATTTCACAAATTTTTAACATGCATTATGTTTGGGTTTTGATTTTGCTTAAATCTGATTTTCAGATTCAAATGAAAACAATGTTTTTAACAAAATATATTGTTACATTTTCTTATTTAAAAGAATAAATTTCAAAAATAAACAAACATGCCACTTGTTAACTTATTATGTCAAATGTTTTATAAGTGTCTTTCTATTAGTTTAAAAGCTAAACACATGTGCATTTTAATATGAAAAGAAAATTCTAAATTTATAAATGTATTTAAATTTATCCTAACACCATTTATAATTTATTTTAGCACGTTTTAAATGTTTATTAACATTAGCCTTTAAATAAATATATATAAATTTCCTTATAACATTATAGATTTTAAATGTTTGCTTGAAAATTTTCAAAATAATATTCCTTTAAAACTAATTTTCAAAAGAGAAGATTTTAAAAAATAATAATGTTGAATTCATATTATTCAAGAGTTTTAAATCAAAATACTATATTCTAATATGAATGAATTAAATATTATTTGAAAAGAAAAATAATTCCCTTTAAAATAAAACAAAACAAACTTTTATTATAAAATAAAATTTAAACTATATTTATTTTTATAAACAAAACAAATACTTACTTGTATTTCTTTGATAATGTAAGAAAGACTTTAAATTTTACCTTTGAAAAGTTTTCAATACTAATTTTAAATCAAATTAACCAATTTACAATTTACACATTTATATATATAATAGATTTGAAAATATTCTTATTAAATTAAAATTAAAATCAAATTTTCTATTTACAATGTATAAACATTTATACATTATAAATAAAATATTCTTAAATTAGCTTAGAAAGATAAATTTATTACTTAAATATTTTTAATATTGGAAAACAAAAATTTTTCAAATTAAACTATAATTATTAAATTTTTGAACAGAATATCATTTGACAGATTAAACAATTGTTAATCTTCAAAAGAAAATTCCTGTTTGAATTAGATTATTAAATCAATATTTCACATTTTTAAAATAATTATTAATGAAATTTATTAAATAAATATTACCTCGATTTCCGGGACATCACATTCCTCCCCTCTTAAAAGAATTTCGTCCCCGGAATCTAAAAGCAAAGGTAATTTAATAATCCCATACGGATTTAAATTTTAAAGAGAAAACATATGTTATCAACCAAATACTAGCAACCATCGCAACCAATTCAAACAAACAATTCTAATTATCCAGACAAAATTCTGGATAGAATTCCATAGAGTTTCCTACGTACAAACACCGGGACACTCGCTCTACAGAATATAAACTAGCTACACCACACTGATTTAGAGCTCCTATATATCTAGATCTATTAATCTAAATAGAGAACTGGACCACAGACAAGTCCTGATCAACTTCCAAATCTCCCAGAACTACTGAGTCTAAAACCAGAGATAAATCATACATGTACTCCCTCGGAGATACGTGAAAAACAAAACAAATTCCAGCCATCCGAACTGGAAATTCAATCCTGTAGATCAAACACTTAACTCTTAAGAGAAGATAGAAAGATCCAATACTCATATCCACACATCTCTCCTGTCGATCCTGGGCTGCCTTCCACTTTCTAGAACAAACAAGGCTTCACAGATGCCTCACGGGACAAATCTGGACAAAGAAGTAAACGATCTCCAGATCTTATTCCTATTCTGAAAACAGAACAGATGCACAAGACATCAAGGCTTCAGATAAAAACGAATTTCTTGTAGAAATCCTTTGATCCAAGACAAAACTCAAATTCTCAAAGAAACGGGTGTTGCTTCTATTCTGGAATAGCTGCCACTATGCTTCTATTGCACAACTCTGATTTGAGAATGTTGTTGATGAACACAAGTATAAACTTGATCAACTTATCCCGGAAATAGTTGTCCATCAGATTCCATAAAATCTCAGTGACCTATCTGATTCAGTCACAAACACACAGCAAAAATTCAACCAAGAAACTAGATCCAATCAATCCTTCCAGCTTAAACAGATCTCTTTCTCAAAGAATCTCCTACAATGCTGAACCACTGATAAAGCTTTAAGAGCCTGTCCAAACAGAACTCAAACTCTTGATGTGGATGCAAATCTTAACTCCTTCGAAGACATCCAGAAAATATCAAATCACTTCGATAAGTTAGAGATGCTTCAATCCAAACAAAGATCACTTAGAGAACTTTCGCACCATCGCAAGTCAATTTTGCGATTCCACTCAGTTCAGATTCCAAGAAATCGTTCTCACTTCAACAGTCAGAACAGCTAAATCCTTCTATGCAAAAGAAGAACTAGTGGTCCACCTCTTAACCCCTAACACCACTCCCAACTGAGCTTGCAGAAGAAATGGACAAACTCCTCCATCTGCCCGGCCTACTGACAAAAGAATCATCAGAGATTTTTGAACCATCGGAGAAACAGGCCACTCACTGCTGCTACTGCTGCCAAAGACTTCCTTATCCAAAAGCTCATCGAATCACAAAGCTACACCAGCCTCTTCACAAAAGAGCCCTTAGAAGACATATAACGCTCAGGAAACTCACTCCCAAACCAAGCACAAAACACTCTGCCAAACTGATTCTCAAACTCAAATATTGACAGAACTCCTTCCTAAGGTTGCCAAGAGACCATTACTGGCTTCAGAACTCCCAACTAATCTAAACTCAAGAAAATCCACTCACACGAGTGAAATCCAGCTTACAATCCAAAGATAACTCCGAATCTTGAAAAGATTTCCTTCAGAGATTGATAGAATCCTTCACACTAAACTGCAAAACTACTCAAGATGCCCAATAATGCCCTAGCAGATCCACTTCCAACCTCAAAAACTCGAACTCCAACCATTGGTAGTTGTGTTACACACACCACTACACTATCTACCTTTAGAACTTCTCTTGGAAAACCTGAACAGGTAACCCAATCAAATAGGTAGAAATATATATATACATATTCAAAAATCAAAATACGCTCTATCAAGAAGGACACCACTCCAGAGTCTAGTTATTCGCTCAACGTAGAGCTCTGATACCACAATGTAACGACCCGCCTTTCATTCCATAGAAAGACGCATCATTAAGAAGAAAGAAAGGGATAGAAAAGAGAAAAGAAAGGAAAGAAAGAAACGGACAACATCAGAATCTCACAGCGGGACGAATAAATTATATTATATCACATAAAACTTTACATAGTATCATATACATCAGAGTTAAACAGCTAATACAACACAAACTAGACAGTTATAAACACCTGTCTAGCAATTACAATTCAAGTTCATCAGAGAAACAGGTACAACTCAAAACACAGCGGAACCACTACATATATCTACACGCTGAAGCCTCCTGCTCCATTATCTCCTCCAGAACTCGTCAAAGAAATCCTGAAACACTTGACTACTCATACGTAATATGAGTACCCAAGAGTTTAATAAAACTCTAAATAAACACTCGCGTCAGACATGGGTCTGGTGTGAGTAAACGGGGAAAAAAGTTGCTTAACTTTAGAAAATCCTTTGAAACAAAAGGTATCACGTAAGACTTCCCACACATAAACATGGAAAAGTTTTTACCTTACGCTAACCAAAATGTTGATAGGAAATCCAGTGATATTATAATAGTGTCTAGGGTTTTCAAATAAATAAGAAATAGCCGAAATTGTTACATGATTAAATTCCAGCTACTAGCCGCAAAAGTGGGTAATACAATCAAAACCCTAGGGTCTCATAGGAAGAATGGGTTTCCATCAATGGCAGGGCTACTGGGGTACCGCCCGTAACAGTACTTGGCCTAGATCGCCGTACCGAGGTGTACGCCCGCTCCCCTGCAACACAAAGCCGGAACCATTCCTTACTGAACAGTTGCGAACAAGACCACCCCGCAGATTGCCCGTCGCCAACTGCCACACAGCCGAATATAAAGGGACCTCTAGACAGGGTAAATCTTGCTCCCCAATGGGGGCTACCCACAAAGCCTTGTTGCACCTCCCTTGTTTTAGCCATTCCCGGCTGGTGAGGCTTGAGGCTACGATTACCTTTATAGGACATATCAATCTTAGAATGCTCATCGTCCACCTGACGATGTTCTGAAAGCATTCAATCCATACAAGTTCGTTCCGGGTTCGAACGAAACCGAAGGCACTATCTCGTTGCACTCATTTTGGAATCGCCCTCAGAGTCAACGACGATAACCCTTGCTCCCTAAATCACCATCTCGAACCTATAAGTACTATTCCGTCAAACTCATTACGGAATCACCCACAGAGTTATACTGACGTATAGTTCTTACACCTCGAGTCTACACTTGCTCCACTTGGATTAACGACCTAACGTTTAATTGGAATCGATGTGCTTTTCAGTTATCCAAATATGGAAACCCGATCCCGGTCTCACCGAAACCAAACGCCATCTTAATGTCCAAGTTGTACTTAAGGGTTTTAAACAACTAAATCATTTTATTATTATCTATTTCACACAGATAGATAAACTACATATCACAATAGATAAATCACATTCTCATCATAAACAGTTAATCTATATCATTATCACAAACAGATAATCATCACAACCGGATAATCCATTACACATCATCATACCTTAACCAAACATCCATATCATACAAATACACTCATCTCATTACTGAGATCAAAACCATTAAATCAATAATATCCATAAGCAATGATTTATTAACCATCAATTATAATTAATTTAAAATAAATTAAATTAATTACTTCTATCTTTAATTAATTTGAATTAAATTAAATTAATTATCACACTTAAATTTTAATTAATTAACCCAGTAATTAGTCATTCACCAAGTATTTAACTTGACTAGACACCTTGATTAATCATTTACTAATTACAATAAGTAACTAGTCTTTAATTAATTTTCACAAATTAATTAACCTTATTCATAAGTAATTAACATTTAATTTCTCATTTATTAATTAATTATTTATCCTTAATTAATTACAATCAATTAATCGTTTAATTAATTATTACTTAATCAAACCATCCTTAATTACATCATTAATTATAATAATTAATGATCTCAAATTAATATTCAAATTAATTACTTAATTTAAAAATTAATTACTTTTATTAATTATCAATCACCTTGATTAATATTAAATTCAGTAATTAACTCCCTTAATTACATATTAATAAATTATTTCCTAATAATTAATTATCTTTATTAACTAATCCTTGATTAATTACAAAAGTAATTATCCAAATTATTTTATTAACCTAAATCACCTTTCACTAATTACATTTCAATAATTATCAATTATTACTTTTCTAAGTAATCCTTCTTCACAAATTACATTAAATAATCACAATGATTAAGTCATTAAATGATTTACTTAAATTAATTATAATAAATTAATTAACTTAAACAAATCACAATATCAAAATTTATTTACAATAAGTAATAATTCCTTAATTACTTTTATCAAGTAATTATATTTAACAAATTACAATTAATTATATTCAATTAATTAATCTAGTTAATTATCAAAATTAATTACATTAATTAATTACTTAATTATCCTTAGATAATTATTATTATTAATTACAACATTCTCAATAAGTACTTACTTAATAAAAATTATCTTAGATTAATTATCAATAAATCATCTCTAATTAAAAATTAATCTAAACCATTATTTAAAACCAAATAATTAAGTAAATTCTTAATTATCTTAATTATTTTCAAAATAATTTATTTACTTATCAAATGACTTTATTTACATTCAAAATATATTTAAACCATACATTTTTAAAATTAAATTCAAATTCCATTTAAAATTTTAATATTTAAAATGTTTAACTATTTAAACATTAATCCAATTTTAAATAATTGTAAACCTTAAAATAAAATGAATGTTAAAGAACATTCATTACCTAAATATAAGAGAAAGGTTTAAAACAAAATTAAAATAAATCAAGCTTTGAAAATAAATTGATTATTTTAACTTTCAAATTTAAATAAAACTTCATATCTTTGATTTAAATATAACAGAAAATAAATTCTTTCAAGTTAAAACTTATTCGAAATCAAATTCATTTTCAAATCTACTTTTAAAACATTTGAATCTGTTCATCATTTTTTTTTTAAATTTACAAACTGTTTTGAATTCAAAACTGGTTTCCAAAGTAAACCTGAAAACTATTTTTAACTTGATTTCAAAACAAATTTAAATCTTGCTTAAAATTTTAAAATATTACTTTTAAAAACTTTGAATTCAAAATTTCATTTGAATTCAAATTCAACTTACACTAGAATCAAGTTTCAGCTTTTAAAATATAAATTCCATTCAGATTTCAAAAAAAAAACTACAAAAGGACAAGTTTTAAACCTGCAACACATTAACCCGAGAAAGCCCTATATTTACTTCGAATTCTCAAGCCACCTGCTCCGAGTTACTGCATGGTTTACCCGAGGAATACCCGAGACAGAATACTGCACAATCCCAACAATGTTTATCAGAAAATTAGGTGCACGGTGCATATGCACCGACACTCTGACGAACTTCAACCACCATAACCCTCCTCACCAAGTCGCCGACCATCCCCAAACTTGATCGCGACCATAAAAATTCCCACTGCAGCTCGACGTTGATCGAGCTATCAATCCAACCTGGAACATCGACCCCACAACCAAAGGCCAAACCTGTCAACACCGCCCTCACCTATCTCCGACCACTTGATCACCTGCAACTCTGGCAATCCCTTCATCTACGTCCCCTCTGCCAATCCCCAAAGTACGGCAACACTCGGTGCATCAGAGACCACGTGAAGAATCAAAAATTCGACCACTCCAAAACTAGGTCTAGGAAACTGGAAACACTGTTGCCATCGCCACCAACCTCTGGCCGACCACTTCTCAATTTTCGCCTATTCTCCAATCATTCCTCCACCACCAGGAAGAACCACAACTTCCAAAATCCACTGAATCACCATATAAACCCCAAAACCCCAATTTTGTTCAACTCAATACTGCCCACTCCACAGTTACTTTTAAAAATGGGATTTTGCTTTAAAAATCATGATTTCATTCATGTATTCAAATTATAAAACTGTTTTAATAATTTAAGAAGATTTAGATATGCTTATTTGAATATTAACTGATTTTTATTTCTATACAGAGACAAAAGTTTCTTTAATTTAACTTAATTATATTTATAAACTTAATTTCAAACTAAACAAACAATTTTTGTTCACATGACAAATCCTAACAAAGATCAAATCAAGAGGTAATGGTTTCATATTTATATTCTTAGTTTAATAGCGAAAATAGGTATACAGATACATGTAAACAACATATATATATATTTATCTATATACACACTAAACATACATCACAATGCAATCATACAACATACTTACTCCTATTTATCCACATGCAACAGAAAATTTAAGCTTTTTTTTTAAATTGTTAAGTTACTCACTAAAAAAATGGATACAGAGCAGTTAAATCATAGCAGGTTTTGATTTAAAAAAAAAAGAACAGTTTGCATTTGAAGCTTGAGTTCTGGAAATTTACTTTAGCATTGATTTTAAAAGGAAAGAACTGTTTTTAAAAACAAAAATTTACTCACATTATAGAAGAATGCAGAGAACAAACTCTGTTGCAATTCTGTTTCCTAGAACTGCAATTTTTGAATCTCCTGTTGAACTGCAATTTTCTAGTTGAATCTGGTGAGTTTGCTTCCATTGAATTTCTTGCTGAAGTATCTATTGAACTTGCATGCAGACCCTCATCTTCATATGTTCAAATTCAAATTAAAGTTCAACTCCAGTTTGATGTTGAAATATTGCATGCAGATCCATTTTCATATGCTCAGATTTGAAGTTTGATTTTGCAGATTTTAGATGTAGATAGGTTTTGCAGATTTTGATTTGAATTTTGATTTCACAAATTTTTAACATGCATTATGTTTGGGTTTTGATTTTGCTTAAATCTGATTTTCAGATTCAAATGAAAACAATGTTTTTAACAAAATATATTGTTACATTTTCTTATTTAAAAGAATAAATTTCAAAAATAAACAAACATGCCACTTGTTAACTTATTATGTCAAATGTTTTACAAGTGTCTTTCTATTAGTTTAAAAGCTAAACACATGTGCATTTTAATGTGAAAAGAAAATTCTAAATTTATAAATGTATTTAAATTTATCCTAACACCATTTATAATTTATTTTAGCACGGTTTTAATTTTTTATTAACATTATCCTTTAAATAAATACATATAAACTTCCTTATAACATTATACATTTTAAATGTTTGCTTGAATATTTTCAAAATAATATTCCTTCAAAACTAATTTTCAAAAGAGAGGATTTTAAAAAATAATAATGTTGAATTCGTTTTATTCAAGAGTTTTAAATCAAAATACTATATTCTAATATGAATGAATTAAATATTATTTCAAAAGAAAAATAATTCCCTTTAAAAGAAAACAAAAAAAAACTTTTATTATAAAATAAAATTTAAACTATATTTATTTTATAAACAAAACAAATACTTACTTGTATTTCTTTGATAATGTAAGAAAGACTTTTAAATTTTACCTTTAAAAAGTTTTCAATACTAATTTTAAATCAAATTAACCAATTTACAATTTATACATTTATATATATAATAGATTTGAAAATATTCTTATTAAATTTAAATTAAAATTAAAATCAAATTTTCTATTTACAATGTATAAACATTTATACATTATAAATAAAATATTTTTAAATCAGCTTAGAAAGATAAATTTATTACTTAAATATTTTTAATATTTGAAAACAATAAGATTTTCAAATTAAACTATAATTATTAAGATTTTTGAAAAGAATATCATTTGACAGATTAAACAATTGTTAATCTTTAAAAGAAAATTCCATTTTGAATTAGATTATTCAATCAATATTTCACATTTTTAAAATAATTATTAATGAAATTTATTAAATAAATATTGCCTCAATTTCCGGGACATCACACACTCACCTTTGAATTTAAAATCAATTTGAAATTCAAAATAGGGCCTAAATTCAAACAGTCTCAGAATTCTCCAAACTAGTGGCAAAATGTCCGAAATTTCGATACAATCCGAGCAGATTAAACCATGCGTGAACGGACCTCGTCTTTAAAAGTTATATACGTTAGAAGATGAACAATTTTAAAAATACGAAAAATAAATAACAAGAGAAGACAGGCCAATCGAACTCTGCCACTTTACCTTCTTCACGCATCTTCCATCTCTCACAATCAGCCTCGAACGAACCCTATAGCCGACCGTTGACCGACCACCGCACCTTGAATACGGCGATACAGACCTCAGCATCACCGCTGTTCGCTTTACCTTGCCAAGCCGCACGCGATGAACCTGGTCCGATGACCCCCGTTCGATCGTGGAGAGACCGATCGCCGCAACGTTCGAAAGCCTAATCAAACAGTTCCGGCCACCCTCCATCACCATAGGTGATGCCACTACCGCCAATCGTCTCCATGCAATATGCTTTTCGAAACCCCTCAACCACTTTTGCCAATCGTCGCCAAAATCCAAGACGCTTAAATCGAGTTAGGGTTTCATGATTTAAGTGTTTTGACTATGAATTCCTACCGACTCAAGCATTATTTATGAAATTGAACACTTTTCGTCGCTTCGTTTCATCGAGAGCTTCAAAATACATAGAAGTTAATATGGTTTGGGGAGGTTTGATTTTTTGGATTTGGTTTTTGATTTGAAATAGAATTGGGAAATTGTTTGTTTGGCATTGGAATGGGGAGTTGAGAAGGTAATGTATGTATAGACAAATGGAAAATAAGAAATAACCTAGGGTTTATAACTAGCTATTTATAGGCATAGCTGAAATCGAAAAGAGTGGATCAAATTTGGTTTGGATTGGAACGATAAATTACCCGACAAGCCCGTTCTGCCTTCCGAACGAAAATGGGCCAACTCGTATATCAAAATTGATGTTTGTAAATATTTTAAACTCAATGGAACAGGTTTCAAGTTCTAATTCCATCGTATGAAGAAGTTACGTTAAATTCAGCTTATTTCAATTTAATTTCAATTGATTTCAATTAAATTGATTTCTAGGTGTTTCGAGCCCGTACGATCAAACGACAAGTCCAATCGTTACGAAACATGAAATCCTACAATAATTCACCGTTACGGATCTGATTAAACCGTTTTCTTCGAAATCCAAGTCAGTGGCCAAAATGGCTATTTTCAAGTTAATTTATTAAATTAATTAAATCATATTTTCAATTCAAATCTAGTAATTTACAGTTTCTATCCCTTTGGGTTACTTATAAATTTAAGATCCTTTAAAACCAATTCTATATCAATTCAAAGTTAATTAATCCACTAATTACAGTATTTAGTTTCAACTTTAGTAAGTTCATCAATTATCAATTGAAATTCCAATAAATCCATTCATTTGATTTGTCAATCTAGTTACTAAATCAATTATTAACTTATCACCTTAAAGGTAATATTAACATTGTTTTATATCCTAATACATTAATAATTTCCCAATTCATCCAAATTTCAATTAACATAGTATTTAATTTTGTTAACTACGCCCCGGTTTTGACTCAACGACTTGAAAGATTACCGACCCAAAAGGTTGCCGACCTAACATGGATGCCGATCTAACGGCCTAAACCCTAAGAGGGATACCGACCTAACAGGCTTGAGATGGATGCCGACCTAATACCTCAAAAAAAGTTACCGACCTAAGATGGCTACCGACCTAACACGGGTACCGGCCTAGTGCCTTAGAGGACGCCGACTTAACAGGAATGCCGACCTAAGATTTGAGGGGGTACCGACCTAAGGCTTAAGTGGGTTACCGATCTAACAAGGATGATGGCCTAAGGAAGATGCCGATCTAACTATCCAGGGAAGTTGCCGTCCTAACTGCTCAAGACAGGGACAAGATCACGAACTACACTAGGGTCTCTACCGAATTACGACCTATGCTAGAACGTTCACGACACAGGCAAAGGAAGACAAGTCCGATGTAGCTACTAGGCACAGTGGCCTCTTAACTCGTACACGATTCAGGACTTACCAGTTAAGCCATGACTTGCGACTTGCTAGTTAACTCGTTCACGACTCACGACCTAGCTTGAGTCGTCCACCTAAAGCTACTTAATATAAGCCCGATGCCGTATTACTTATACAAGGTTGTGTTGACTCGGGGGTGACTTGGGACTTATGCAAGAGAACCTTTGTGAAACCATGGTGTGACCCCCTACCTCTATACCCACGCTAGCCAAGAACAGTACGGTGTAATGCTGTCAACTACCACGTAGAATAAGGCTGTTGAGGAGAGACCATCCGTGAATTGCTTTGCGCCAGCATCGATATGTCAGATAGTATAACATGCGTTTTATCTATCAAGAGGAAATCCGACATATCGACACAAACTCAAAGCTACTACACAGTGGCTAAAATATCTTCGGAAACAAATATAGAAATAAACATAACACAAATCAGTCACAGATAATTCATATCACAAAGGCGGAAATAGATATGAATATAACACATGAAAGTGTACATCAGAGTAGTGGTCAAACAAGATCCACAATATCAAAAAGAATAGATACAAGTGCTAGACAAAAGAATAAGTATACATCATAGAGTCTGTATCTCAAATGTATACAACAAAAACTACTAATCTAAGTAGTTAGCCAAAAGATCAGATGAAAGTCCGATAAGGAGTCAAGCAGAAGCACCTGTAATATCTCAGTCTGACCCGAGTATTATTTAAGAAGAAAATAATAAACGGATCAGTCTAGCTATAAATATCAGATGAAGTGATATATAATAAGGGATATGACATAAACATATAATAATCACAATGCCAAGCTGTGATAAATAAGTAATTGAAAATCAACAAGAGATTAATCAATATCACAATAATCTACTCAAGATAAAAAGGAATGTCATACTCCTATTTTCATTCACCAAGCCACAATAAATGACATATATAGCAATGCCAATCGTAAAAGTTGGTGAAACATAAATTCCAGAATTCAACACACGAAATCCAGAAATCACAATCAAAGGGAACAACGACGTCGTACAGCGAGACATCCGATGAACCAAAACACAATCAAAGGGAACAACGACGTCGTACAGGGAGACATCCGATGAACCAAAACACAATCAAAGGGAACAACGACGTCGTACAACGAGACATCCGATGAACCAAATCGCAATCAAAGGGAACAACGACGTCGTACAGCGAGACATCCGATGAACCAAAACAAAATCAAAGAGAACAACGACGTCGTACAGCGAGACATCCGATGAACCAAAACACAATCAAAGGGAACAACGACGTCGTACAGCGAGACATCCGATGAACCAAATCACAATCTAACGGAACAACGACGTCGTACAGCGAGACGTCCGATGAACCAAAACACAATCAAAGGGAACACCGACGTCGTACAGCGAGACATCCGATGAAACAAAATCTCTAAGACAATGCTCAATGCTAGTCTAAAACATAAAATGATCGTCATGATCAAAGAGAAGTGTCAATTACAATAAGCTAGTAAATATATGAGCTTAGCTTCATGTCCCATAACCACTAGCTTAACTTAAATATTTACGAACAAATTGTAGACCTCCACTAGAAAATTGTCACAAGTGGTTCAATCGAACAAGTCCAAAAATTAACCAACGAAGTAAACGCAAGCATTTCATACCACTCGTTTTACTAAGTCGTTTAATTAGATTTCTCATACGAGTGAGGTAAAGGTTTGTATATACTAATAGATTGGAAATCGGTTTGAGAAAACGAGCTTTGTTATAAAATAGTGTTGAAATCATTTGAAGAAAGAGTTTTGATATTTACTACTAGTATAGAAAACCTTTATATTTTTAAAGTGACAAATGACAAAGAAGATTGTAGGAACAATCAATCACTAAGATTCACATTCGAAAACGTGAATAAAAATCCAATGAAATCGATACCGAATCCATCGAAATGGATATTCCAAGAATTCCAAAAGAAAATAAGTCATCAAAGTCGATAATAAATGACAACAACAAAAGGGAGACAACACGAATCGATTAAAGTTGGAAATTCAGACGAATTAGCAATATAGGCTAATCTGGCAAATAGTAGCAGGTCGGTCGACCGAACCAGAGGTTGGAAGTGCTCGGGGCACCAGGTCGGTCGACCGGCCCAGGAGGCTCGGTCGGTCGAAGCCTATAACCAGCACTTCCAAACAGAGGCAGGAAGTGCCTGGACTACAGGTCGGTCGGCCGGCCCAGGGGGCTCGGTCGGCCGAACCTGTATACTTGCACTTCCTACCCTATTTCAAAGGAGGTGCAAATCCCGACCAAATTGCAATCGCATGAGCAACGGCGCTAACGGTTTATGCCAATCGACTACCCGGCCCTATATGCTCCTCGATGCACAATTAAAAACACATTCAAACATCAAAGCTAGGATTTTTATCGAATTGAACTCAAAACACTAAAAATTGGAATATTCACAAAAGCAATCCTAATCAAAATCAAATGCACATGAATAAGTGTTAGGAATTCATACCTAACAATAGAAGAGAATTATAAGCATAGATGTGAGATTAAAAATCTCACCTTTGAATCCAAAAACAATGAATGAGAAGCTAGAAGACGCAGGAAGATCAACCGCACTTCAATCTCAACACAAGAAGCTTGAATCTAAGCTTAAAAGAGAAACATTTCCTAAATTAGGTTTAGGAATTTTCTGAAATTGAATGGAGAAAGAGTTGGAGAAGATGAAGGAGATGCTTACCAATGGGTTCTCTTTGATTTTGGAGCAAGAACTTGAGCTAGCAAGAGGAACTAGGGCTTGGAGTTTCTAATTCCCATTCTCTTCCACCATTTTTGCTTAAGCTTGAGTGTTAGGAAAATAAGAATGAAGTGAAGAGGAGAGGTGGACTGAGCTATAGTATAAGTGGAGTAAATGGGCTCAGCCCAAACCAAAGCCCTAAGTGAAAAAGTGGCAAAAATCAACTTTCTCCAAACATATCGAAGTTTATACTCAAAAAGGTCGCAAACATCATTTTGAACTCGATGGGGGTGGTCTCGAGTCCAAATTCGACTGTTTGCAAAAAGTAGCTTTTCGGACCAAAATCCGACTAACGATAAAATATTTAAATATAAAATCGATAAATATGCGGGTTGTTACAGACTCCCCTCCTTAAAGAAATTGCATCCTCGCAATACTTAAGAGGAAAATAAGAAGTAACAACCATGGAAGCATATCAACACAAACGAAAATTGAAATAAGAAGTTCACCGTAAAGAGCACGAAAGAGTTAGCAAGAACGGGATTGCTCAATGAATTCTCTGGATTCTCTAGAGCAATCCATAGGATTTGAGAACCATTGAACTCTCACAAGAAGAACATCTTTATTTCGAAGTCGTTTGAGCTCCGAAGCAATGATGCGAATGGAATGTTGCTCATAAGTCAAAACCGGTGAGACTTTAATTTCATCAATAACACCAGCTCGAGAATAAAAATAGGAAACCTAAAAGCATTTCCATAGTTAAAAGACGCAGAAAACGTCAAGAATAGCAGAAAATTGAGCCAGTGCAACGGCGTAGTACAGAAACGGTACGCCCGAGAAACTAGAAACTCGAATAATTTGGAACACCGACGTAGTACAAATACGGTATGTCCAATGAACCGATAAACCGGAACAACGATGTAGTATAATGGTACATCCATTGATCCAGATAAGACGGAACATCGATGTAGTATAATAACAGTACATCCGATGAACCGAACACCATAAAAGAACACCGAACACTAGTCTATAAAAGGAATGAGATAAAACTCAATAAAACGAAGTGTACCAAAATGTCCGATGAACTTGATGAAAAGATAATTCCATTCAGACATCATCAAAGAATCAACCACTTGTTGCCTACGACAAAGTGCATTGGCAACACGATTTCCCTTCCGAGAATAAAAAGAATATCAAGATCATAAGATACCAGGAACTCGAGTTGACATGAAGTTCCTTATGAGAAAATAAATATTCCAAGGATATATGATCGAGATGGAGAACAAATTCCTCCCCTAAAAATGATGATGCAAAACTCTAAAAGTAGAAACAATAACCGCGAGCACTAGATCATGAGTGGTATATCTAGTCTCGATAGGCTATAATGATTTAGAAGCACAAGTGATAGCACGTTCTCCTTTGCAAGAGAATGGCATCCAAACCAATACGACTAGTATCGGTACAAATAGCAAAGTCTTGGTTCCCCTTCAGGAATCACAAGAATAAGAGTATCGAAAGAAAGAGTTCTTTTAAATAATCTTCTTTCCCGAAAAGTTAAAACTTTCAAAATTACATTTTTATTTTTATGTAATAATCTTTCTAGAAAAATTTACATTTTTACAAGTCAACATATCGTGTCTGACTGTCTCATCAAAGCGTTTAGGAAATTCCTATCGATAACGTTGATCAAGCGCATCGACCAAAATTCTTAAAGCACTCAACGGGCAATACAATCACAAAATTATCTTTTATAGGATAAATAAATGTCTTAAAAAGTTTTAAGAATATTCTTTGTTCGTTTCAAGAACAAAATCCAGTTTTACTTATAAATAAATCTTATGAAAAAGATATGCAAAATTTTAAATTACTATTTTCATCCAAAATCAATAAATACAAGAATGGTCTCATCAAAATATTCATAGAATATTCGATTTATAAAATGGATGAAATAAGCTGGAAAAATTGAATGACATAATAAGTCATTCATAAGAATCATAACGAGTGCGGAATGCGGTAAGTGGAATGCTAACTTCCGCAACTCGTAGCAAATGAAAACCGGTGGCAAGGTCGAGCTGAAAAGACCTTAACACTACTCAAAAGATTGCTTAGGTGATGATCGTAAGGCAAATTCAAAAATACCGGAAAATTTCTCAAACTATTTAGATAAGAGAAACAACACTTTCCTTATAAGTGGGCTTAAGGAATAAAATGATGCCATTAAGTTGGAATCAAAATCATAAAGAAAAAATAGAAATATGCTTAACAGATTGAAAATGTCGAAGATGAATAGTCCTCTCGAAAAATAGGATATGGGCTTCACAATGATTAAGCCGATCCTTTCAAAAAAATCAATTCCGAAGCCTAAGTAAAAATCGGCTCGAAAAGAAAAATCACATAAAATAATTTCAACATCAATAAAGACAAATTGAGTGTTGCGGATCTACCATCCGGATTCACAACTCTCAAAGAAGTCATCAAGCCCAAAATATTTTCAAAGAAAAAGAATCGACAAGTTCTTTTGATATAAAAACAATGAGATGAACCCATATCAAAAAGAACTCAAATAAGAAGATCACGAAATAAAACAATGCCATCAAGGATTAAGTGAAAAGTACCTTGACCAAGAGAAGAGTTGCTAGGGGCTTGCACAATATTTAGCTTTCTCATGTCCTTGTTCAAAAGTTTGGGACACGCAGATAAAAGATGACCCGGTTTCTTGCAATAGCGACAAGAATGGGGTTTTGGACACATATTCGCATAGTGTTCCATAGAATTACAATTGTAGCATCCTCCACGATTAGGGATTGGAGTCTTTGCTACAAAAGTAGTTTGCTTCACTCTCTTATTGGGATTAAGGCTCTTGAACTTAATATGCCTCTTCTTGGAAGTCCCAATATCACAAACACTTCCCTTACCAACCTCTCCATGAAGAAGAGTAACATCCATAAGCTGATTGAAAGAAACTTCAATTTTCAAAGGTAGAACCATTTCATGGTTCTTACTCAAAGCATAGATAGACTCTTGATTCTTTACAAGATCCAAAAGTTGTTGAGCAGACATAAATTCTCCATCTTGGGGAGTAGCACTAGATTGAGCGGCACTGGGACGACCTGGTCTAACCATTTCTCTTCTTTAAAAAAGAAGGAAAGAAGAGGAAAAAGTTATTCTCAAAATGAATATCAAGCAATCTTGATAGATAAAACAAGGAATCATAAAGAAAATAGGATGAATCGGTACGAAGACTCGAATAAAATGCTAAAGCACGACTCCTAAGAAAGACTTAGAATGATGATCCTTGTTATAATATTCCATATTGTTCCGAAGTTTGGCTCTGATACCAAGCTGTGACGCCCCACCTCTATACCCACGCTAGCCAAGAACACTACGGTGTAATGCTGTCAACTAGTACGGAGAATAAGGCTGTTGAGGAGCGACCATCCGTGTAATTGCTTTGCGCGAGCATCGATATGTCAGATAGTATAACATGCGTTTTATCTATCAAGAGGAAATCCGACATACCGACACAAACTCAAAGCTACTACACAGTGGCTAAAATATCTTCGAAAACAAATATAGAAATAAACATAACACAAATCAGTCACAGATAATTCATATCACAAAGGCGGAAATAGATATGAATATAACACATGAAAGTGTACATCAGAGTAGTGGTCAAACAAGATCCACAATATCAAAAAGAATAGATACAAGTGCTAGACAAAAGAATAAGTATACATCATAGAGTCTATATATCAAATGTATACAACAAAAACTACTAATCTAAGTAGTTAGCCAAAAGATCAGATGAAAGTCCGATAAGGAGTCAAGCAGAAGCACCTGTAATATCTCAGTCTGATCCGAGTATTATTTAAGAAGAAAATAATAAACGGATCAGTCTAGCTATAAATATCAGATGAAGTGATATATAATAAGAGATATGACATAAACATATAATAATCACAATGCCAAGCTGTGATAAATAAGTAATTGAAAATCAACAAGAGATTAATCAATATCACAATAATCTACTCAAGATAAAAAGGAATGTCATACTCCTATTTTCATTCACCAAGCCACAATAAATGACATATATAGCAATGCCAATCGTAAAAGTTGGTGAAACATAAATTCCAGAATTCAACACACGAAATCCAGAAATCACAGTCAAAGGGAACAACGACGTCGTTCAGCGAGACATCCGATGAACCAAAACACAATCAAAGGAACAGCGACGTCGTACAGCGAGACGTCCGATGAACCAAAACACAATCAAAGGGAACAGCGACGTCGTACAACGAGACCTCCGATGAACCAAAACAAAATCAAAGGGAACATCGACGTCGTACAGCGAGACATCCGATGAACCAAAACACAATCAAAGGGAACAACGACGTCGTACAGTGAGACATCCGATGAACCAAAACACAATCAAAGGGAACAACGACGTCGTACAGCGAGACATCCGATGAACCAAAACACAATCAAAGGGAACAACGACGTCGTACAGCGAGACATCCGATGAACCAAAATCTCTAAGACATTGCTCAATGCTAGTCTAGAACATAAAATGATCGTCATGATCAAAGAGAAGTGTCAATTACAATAAGCTAGCAAATATATGAGCTTAGCTTCATGTCCCATAACCACTAGCTTAACTTAAATATTTACGAACAAATTGTAGATCTCCACTAGAAAATTGTCACAAGTGGTTCAATCGAACAAGTCCAAAAATTAACCAACGAAGTAAACGCAAGCGTTTCATACCACTCGTTTTACTAAGTCGTTTAATTAGATTTCTCATACGAGTGAGGTTAAGGTTTGTATATACTAATAGATTGGAAATCGGTTTGAGAAAACGAGCTTTGTTATAAAATAGTGTTGAAATCATTTGAAGAAAGAGTTTTGATATTTACTACTAGTATAGAAAACCTTTATATTTTTAAAGTGACAAATCACAAAGAAGATTGTAGGAACAATCAATCACTAAGATTCACATTCGAAAACGTGAATAAAAATCCAATGAAATCGATACCGAATCCATCGAAATGGATATTCCAAGAATTCCCAAAGAAAATAAGTCATCAAAGTCGATAATAAATGACAACAACAAAAGGGAGACAACACGAATCGATTAAAGTTGGAAATTCAGACGAATTAGCAATATAGGCTAATCTGGAAAATAGTAGCAGGTCGGTCGACCGGACTCCCTGAGTCGGTCGACCGAACCAAAGGTTGGAAGTGCTCGGGGCACCAGGTCAGTCGACCGGCCGAGGGGGCTCGGTCGGCCGAAGCCTGTAACCAGCACTTCCAAACAGAGGCAGGAAGTGCCTGGACTACAGGTCGGTCGGCCGGCCCAGGGGGCTTGGTTGGCCGAACCTGTATACTTGCCCTTCCTACCCTATTTCAAAGGGGGTGCAAATCCCGACCAAATTGCAATCGCACGAGCAATGGCGTTAAGGGTTTATGCCAATCGACTACCCGGCCCTATATGCACCTCGATGCACAATTAAAAACACATTCAAACATCAAAGCTAGGATTTTTAACGAATTGAACTCAAAACAACAAAAATTGGAATATTCACAAAAGCAATCCAAATCAAAATCAAATGCACATGAATAAGTGTTAGGAATTCATACCTAACAATAGAAGAGAATTATAAGCATAGATGTGAGATTAAAAATCTCACCTTTGAATCCAAAAACAATGAATGAGAAGCTTGAAGACGAAGGAAGATCAACCGCACTTCAATCTCAACACAAGAAGCTTGAATCTAAGCTTAAAAGAGAAACATTTCCTAAATTAGGTTTAGGAATTTTCTGAAATTGAATGGAAAAAGAGTTGGAGAAGATGAAGGAGATGCTTACCAATGGGTTCTCTTTGATTTTGGAGCAAGAACTTGAGCTAGCAAGAGGAACTAGGGCTTGGAGTTTCTAATACCCATTCTCTTCCACCATTTTTGCTTAAGCTTGAGTGTTAGGAAAATAAGAATGAAGTGAAGAGGAGAGGTGGACTGAGCTATAGTATAAGTGGAGTAAATGGGATCAGCCCAAACCAAAGCCCTAAGTGAAAAAGTGGCAAAAATCAACTTTCTCCAAACATATCGAAGTTTATACTCAAAAAGGTTGCAAACATCATTTTGAACTCGATGGGGGTGGTCTCGAGTCCCAATTTGACTGTTTGCAAAAAGTAGCTTTTCGGACCAAAATCCGACTAACGATAAAATATTTAAATAAAATATTCAAATATAAAATCGATAAATATGCGGGTTGTTACACATGGGGTTTGGCAAGATAAGTCGGCCATGACCCACCATAGGTCGGTGACGACTAACGACCCAAGGGGGGAAATTTCCCTATAAATACCAACCTACCTCAAGCATGGAGGGGATCTTTTGGCTCATTTCAGAAACGACGATACTCTGCTGAGTTCCCGACTCACTCAACACTTCAAATACGAAAGGCATTTCAACAAACTTCAAGAGGGAATCTAGCGCAATCAACATGGATTCAAAGAATTCTTCTACATCAAAGTTCTAGTTGTTTGTCTCATCCGTGTTGTAATTGAAGATTGTTGTAAAGTTGTAATTGATTTAGTAATAAAGAGGATTGGAGTGGACGTAGGCTTACTTAAAGCCGAACCACTATAAAAACTATTGTCTTTTCTGCTTTCTCTGTGACTTTTCTACTTGTTTGTAGTTCCCATGCTCACGGGTGGTGCTTTCACTCAATCACTATATACACCGGGGTGTTAGCGTTCGATTTTAAACGTTAACATTTTTGGTGCTTTCACTGAGGATTGAACTCAGGATACTTCCATCATTGGTCCGCAAAGGTCTGTTGAAAGGATTTCTTTTAAAACCAGAAGTTTATTGGAAATAATGGCTCATGGGAGAAAACGAAGTTCTGTAAGATCCGACAATGTCCAATAGAATACTACTACCACTCCTCCTTCAAGTAAAGCAGTTCCAACTGTTGGAGTGACGCGAGCAGAATTGGACGCCGTAGTTTTGGGGTTGAATCAACAATTGAATGCTCAGAATGCGCAGTTGGAAGCCCAGAATGCACAGAATGCCCTGATCTTAAGTAAGTTGAATGATCTACTTGGGGCAAATCGTCAACCGATTAATAATGATGGGAACCCTACTGTGGGAGTTCAGGATGTTGAAGGGAACATTTCTCAAAGAGCCGCAGACCTTGTAGAAAAGACTCCTCCTCAAGCTGGAGGATCAGGGCCGCATCCGACCCTCTGTGAAAGATTGTCAAGACAAAATTCAGAGAGAGTGGCTGATGTGTGCCCTCTAGAGCCTCTAAATGATGAAGAGTATTTTTCGGGTATGGTTCGTCAAATCATGAAGGAAAATATGCGAAGAGATGAAGATGAGAAAGAGTGGGGTTTTTCTCCAAGCAAAACTCCATTTACTGAAAAGATCTTGAAGGCAGAGTTCCCAAAGAAATTCGTTCCCCCTACTATTCCGGTTTACACGGGGACGAGTGATCCTAACGTGTTTCTGTATAAATACGATTGGCATATGACCGGTGCTAGGGCGTCTTATGAAATCGAATGTTGATATTTCCCGGTATATCTTGAAAGTGTGGCTCTATTGTGGTTTACAAAGCTGCTAGTCAGGTCCATTGATCAATTCTCCGATTTGACCAAGAAATTCAAGGAGCAATTTCGATTGTATGCTTCTAAAGCAAAGGGTATAATGTCGCTGTCAAGTCTAGAGAAGAATCCGGGAGAATCTATCAGATCATTTTTAAATCGTTTTAACATAGCATTGGCCGAGGTAGATAATGCTGAGCCATGCGTGGTCCTAACATACTTGATGAGGGCGATTGACAAGTCGAGTGAATTTGGAAAATGGTTGAAAATGAAAGAACCAAACTCACTTGACAAATTCTACAAGAAAGCGGATGAATTCATGCGCTTGGAGAGCCTCCAAACACCGGCTAAGGTGGTATTAGTGGAAGCCGGGAACAATAGTGCTGCTTCGAACAAAAAAGAACCTAACACTCAGAAAAGGGGAAATGATGGTGGAAAGAAACAGGGAGATGCTAAGAAAGGCCGTTCTTTCAATTTCACACCCTTGACCGATACCCCTGAGAACATCTTTTTTGCGACCAAGGATGATGCCAATTATCCGACACCACCTAAAATGAGAGTTGGGATTAAGATGGAAAAAAGTGGAAGGTTCTGCCGGTTCCATAACCAGCCCGGCCATGACACCAACGAATGCCGTCAGTTGAAAGAAATAATTGAGCAACTCTTTAGGAGAACAAGCTCCAACAGTATGTGAAAATGAATAGAAATGCCCCAGCTTCGTCAACTCAAGGGCAACAAGTTCCCACTCACCGTCCTAGCTCAAGTGAGAAGGCCGTAGAGCATGAATCTGAAAGACCTGTCATCAATATAATTACTGGAGGGCCTCACCCAGCAGGCAAAAGCGGGGGCGAGATGGAAAGGTATGCCCGGGCCTTGAGGCATGTACCAGCTGAAGAGAATGTTTTTGTTTTAGAGAATGATGCGCCTTTAAAGCAACAAAAGACTTCAACAGAAGATATTGTATTCAGTGCCAGAGATTCTTTGGGTATCGAGGCTCCTACCATAGATCCTTTGGTAATATCCGCCGGTATTGGGCCGGTTACTGTGAGAAGGGTTCTAGTTGATTGTGGAGCTTCATGTAACATTCTCTCCAAGAGGACCTTTGATCAAATGAAAATTCCAATGGCTGACGTTCAAGCTTCATCACTTAAGATTGCTGGGTTTGCTGGAGAACCCAAACAGCCGATTGGGACCATAGATTTGTTTTTAGAACTCGGAAAAGGACCGAGGAAAGTGGCTCGAAAGAAAACCTTTATAATTGTTGAAGAATTCTCTGCCTACAATGCCTTTTTAGGCCGACCAACTCTTACTGCATTTAAAGTTGTTCTTGCCCCGTGGTGTCTGACTATAAAATTCCCCACGGATAATGGAGTTGGCGTGATCAAAGGAGACCAAGATGCGGGGCGAGAATGTTATCTTTCAGAGCTGCGTGAATCAAGGAGAAGAGAGATGGGAAAAGGTGCGGCGGCTCCAGTACGCACCAAAGAACCAACCTTGTAGCAATTACAGGGTGGACCCTACACTGGTGAATGTAGTGCCGCACGAAGAGAGATGGATCCAAGGAAAGCCAGTGCAGGGGAGAATAGGGTAGTACCGGTAGAGGTAATAGTGCTGGTATCCGTTGACCCAAAGGACCCGAACAAAGTGCTGAATGTGGGTTCATAACTCAACACAACGGTTCAGAATGTTCTGATTTCATTTTTGAAGGCAAATTTGGATGTATTCGCCTGGACTCATGCTGACATGTGTGGAATATCCCCAGAGATTGCAGTACACACTCTGAACATTGATCCAAAGTTTACACCCGTGAAACAGAAAAGGAGAACTCAGGGTCTAGAGAGGACGGCATCGTTAAAAGAAGAAGTGGATCGGCTCATGGAGATCGGTTTCATCAGAGAATCTACCTATCCAAATTGGGTATCAAATCCAGTGCTGGTTAAAAAAGCTAATGGAAAATGGAGAGTATGCATTGACTTTTCAGATTTGAACAAAACCTGCCCTAAAAACTGTTTCCCGCTGCCTAGGATCGATCAGCTGGTGGATGGGCCGGCAGGGCATGAATTGTTATCTTTTATGGATGCCTACTCCGGATATAACCAGATTATGATGCATGAGCCAGATCAAGAAGATACAACCTTCATCATAGATGTCGGACTCTACTGCTACAAGGTCATGCCTTTCGGACTCAAGAATGCAGGGGCAACTTACCAAAGGCTTGTTAATGCCATTTTTAAACCACAGATTGGCAAGACAATGGAAGTTTATGTTGATGATATGCTAGTAAAGTCTAAGAAAGCAGAGGACCACATGGATCACTTGGCAGAGATGTTCGCAGTACTCCGAAAGTACAGAATGAAGCTTAATCCCTTGAAATGTTCATTTGGAGTGGAGTCCGGAAAGTTTTTGGGTTTCATTGTGAGTGCTAGGGGCATTGAAGCTAATCCAGCTCAGATCACTGCCCTGAGAGAGGTCAAGGCTCCTAGAACGAAGAAGGAATTGCAAAGTCTCAATGGAAAGGTTGCTGCCTTGAGTCGGTTCATCTCGAAAGCCACTGACAAATGAATTCCATTCTTTGTTGCTCTGAGGAAAGGAAGAAAAAACTTTGAGTGGACTCCTGAATGTCAGAAGGGATTCAATGAGTTGGTTCGTCATATGGAAGTGCCTCCGATACTTTCAAATCCTGACAATGGTGAAGACCTCTTCGTATATTTGGCAATTTCATCTCATGCTCTCAGTGCAGTATTGATACGAGAGGACACAAGGATTCAACGCCCAGTCTATTATATCAGTAAAAGATTCACTGGGGCAGAGATGAACTATTCAAATTTGAAAAAGCTCGCCTATTGTTTATTGATCGCATCAAGAAAATTGAGGCCGTATTTCCATGCTCATCCCATCAAAGTCCTCACTGATCAACCTCTAAAGCAAGTCCTATTCCGTCCTGAGACTTCGGGCCGCCTTTTGAAATGGAATATCGAACTCAGCCAATATGACATCACTTATCATCCTCGGAAAGCAATCAATGGACAAGCTTTAGCAGTTTTCATCGTAGAATGTACGGATAAAGGTGATAGTGAGGAAGAAGTTACTGATAACGTCCAAATCCAATGGAAATTGTATGTTGATGGTGCAAGGAATGATTACTGCTCTGGAGCACGGGTTGTCCTTGAAACCCCAGAAGGGCGATCGCTATGTTATGCGCTGAGACTAGAATTCCCTTCGACAAACAATGAAGCAGAATATGAAGCCCTCATCGCTGGTTTAAGGATTGCTAAAGAACTAAAGATCAAGGCATTGCAGATCTTCAGTGATTCTCAACTTATTGTTTGCCAAGTCAAGAAGGAGTTTCAAGCTAAAGGAGGGAATCTACCCGCCTATTTATCAAAAGCCTGGGAGCTCCTTCAAGATTTTGCCCGTTATTCTATAAACCATATACCCCGAGTAGAGAACATGAAAGCGGATTCTCTTGCAAAGTATTCGAGTACTGGTGAAGCTCAACTATTGGGATTAGTTCCCGTCGAAGTCTTGTCAGCTCCAAGCACAGATGAAATGGATGTTGATTGGATTATGGATGTATCCCAAGAGCAAGAATCATGGATGACTGTGATACTTGAATATTTACTCAATGGTTCTTTGCCAGAAAGTTCAAAAGAACGACAAAAGCTGATGAGGAAAGCCTCCAGATATGTAGTTCAAGATGGTCGTTTGTACGGACGAGGATTTTCAATGCCATTACTCCGATGCGTGACAAAGGAAGAAGCTAAGACAATTCTGACTGAAGCACACGGAGGGGAATGTGGGGACCATACAGGTGGTCAAACTTTAGCAAAGAAAATCCTCCGTTATGGATACTTTTGGCCAGAAATTAATCAGGATGCTGCTGACTATTCCCGAAAGTGTGATAAATGCCAGAGATTCGCTAAAATTCCTAGAGCACCTTCCACTGAGCTAACACAAATGGTCAGCCCATGGCCGTTTGCCATCTGGGGAATAGATCTCATTGGGCCTTTGCCGACTGCCAAATCGGGGATTAAATATACTATCGTTGCTGTTGATTACTTCACTAAATGGGCTAAAGCCGAACCATTAGCTACTATTACCTCTAAGAAAATGATAAGTTTTGTGACTAAAAATATCATTTGCAGGTAAGATGTGCCTCAGAAGATAATCACAGACAATGGTACTCAGTTTGAAAGTGAGGAGTTCCAAGATTTCTGCAAACGATTCAAGATCCGAAAAAGCTTCTCAGCAGTGGCTCATCCGCAGGCAAACGGGCAAGCGGAAGCAGTAAACAAAATCATCAAATCAACCATCAAAAAGCAACTGGAAAAAGCAAAAGGTGGTTGGGTCGATAAGTTACCGCTTGCACTATGGGCATACAGAACCACTCACAAAACTGCGACTGGGCATACTCCATTTTCATTGGCATACGGATCAGAAGCGATGATTCCAGTGGAAACTGAAGCCCCTCACACAGAAGGATCCATTTTGATCAAGATGAGAATGAAAAATTGCAATTGGAAGCACTTGACCTCCTCTATGAAAGAAGAGAAGAGGCTAGGCTTAGAATTGCAGCTCACCAGCAAAAAATAGGCAGGCACTTCAATTCCAAAGTTCGTCAGCCCAGCTTTGAAGTTGGGGACTTAGTCCTGAAGAGAATTATGACAGCCATAGGTGTGTTTGGGCCAAACTGGGAAGGGCCATATGTTATAGGCACGAAACTTCTTGATGGCACATTCAAACTCACAACTGCCGAAGGAGAACCAATCCCAAGAGCTTGGAACAGCAATCATTTGCGTCCATATTTTACTTAAAATCTTTGCTGAAATGTTGTAAAAGAATTACGAATATATGATTCTTGTATTGAAAGCAATTGTAAAGCAAGTGAGTAATGAAAAGCTATAAAGTGGATGTAGGCCCAGTTTTTGGCCGAACCACTATAAATCTTGTGTTCTCTACTATTATAAATTGCTTTGTTTTATTTCGACATACAAAATACATTAATTATGTTACAAAACTGTCGATTTAATATTGCAGGCCATAAAAACAAAGTTTAACCATCGCAAGACCAAGCGATCTCCGACATCACCCAGCAAGCAAATGCTAAACCATTCAAAATTTCCATACTCAAATCCTACTAAAGAAGTGCTTCGAGCAAAAGTTAGCGATGTGGATGGAAGTGGACCATTTCTAACTAGCTGTAGATGTTTGAACAAACAAACAACCAGTTAAATAGCCTGTGTCTACCACCACCAACTCGCTTGACTATGAAGTATATTTCTTTGGATAAAAAGGGATGATACTTGCAAACGATAACGGGGATTGCCGACATGAATAAATGGCAAAGAGACATGGGCGAGCAAGCATCAAACGGCAAAAGACCTCTTCGGAGGCACAAGCCCTCTTCAGAGGCACAACTCTTCGGAGGATAAAGACCTCGAGCGGGCTTATCCAGAAAAAGAGAGATCTTTCTCGATACAAAGTTGCGGACTGATCGGTTGATACACTCCCGTGAATCCGTCCAACCGAGAGAAAGAAACTCCAAACTTCCAAGCAAAAGCCCTACTCAGAGGCACACGTTTCACCGAGATTGAAATAAAACTTCCAAGTGTTGAAACGTGAAAAGCCCTCTTCGGAGGCCCATTTCACCACAGCTGAAATGCTAAAAGACGTCGAGTGGGCCAAACCAGAAAAAGAGAGATCTTTCTCGATACAAAGTTGCGGACTGATCGGTTGATAATCTCTCGTGAATCCATCCAACCGAGAGAAAGAAACTCCAAACTTCCAGGCAAAAACCCTACTCAGAGGCACACATTTCACTGTGATCGGTGATACACTCCCGTGAGTCGAAATATGAAAAGCCCTCTTCGGAGGCCCGCTTCCCAGCGAACGGGGAAAAATAAAAGCCTCTCCCCAGAGGCAGAAACAAAAGACCCCTTCCCAAGGGCACAATCAAACAAAAAGACCCCTTCCAAGGGGCACAATCAAACAAAAAGAACCCTTCCCAGGGGCACAATCAAACAAAAAGACCACTTCCCAAGGGCACAATAAAAAAAAACCCTCTTCCCAGAGGCTCAATCAAACAGAAAGACCTCTTCGGAGGCACACGTTTCACCGAGATTGATATAAAACTTCCAAGTGTTGAAACATGGAAAGCCCTCCTCGGAGGCACAACTCTTCGAAGGCACACGTTTCACCGAGATTGAAATAAAACTTCCAAGTGTTGAAACGTGAAAAAGCTCTCCTCAGAGGTATAACTGTTCAAAGAAGCATTTCATCAGAAATGCAAAGCAAAGATCAGAAAGCCCTCCACCGAGGCGCAATATAAAAAGAAAAGAGAAGCCCTCTTCAAAGACACACTTTAGCTTTCAAAGGAAGACTGGTTCATCTATTCTTGAAAATACTCTTCCTCAAAAAAGAAGTTAAAGTGCCCTTCAGAGGCCCGCTTTACCGCATAGGAGAATTCACTTGGTAAAAATGTGTGTATGCACAAAAGGAAAAGTGATATCTTCGAAGGTTGAAGCGTAGAAACTCATATGGAGCGAGTTGTACTCTATTTTTAGCAGAATAATATTCCTTCAAATATGGAATAATTATTCTTCAGAAAGTAAGAGTACAAGTCCCCTCAGGGTATAAAATATTGCAACGAGCTTATGGTATAGGGGCAACATGGTATAACTACATTGGTAAAAATTATGCTCGAACAACATACCACAAGCTCACTGCAATATCATATAAAGAAACTTGTACAAAAATGAATAGTAAATGCATTCTCAAATACAGACAGAAGTTTGTACAAACAAAAAGAATCATTTTATTCATTCAATACTGTCAAAATTTTGTACAGGTACAGGTTTCAAAGTAAGAAGTGAAAGAAAAGCGGAGGCCAGTACCCGCACAATCTCCGGTCAGTACATGCAAAAAGCAAAACGCGATATAAAAAGCACAGAACCAAAGCCATCATTTCTTCTTCCTTCCACCTTTTGAGCCTGCGCCTGGCCGGATGGTCAACTTCTTAGGACGGCTTGTAAGAGTAGGGGACAAAGGAGAAAGGGTCACAATCGGACTTTCTTCTGCTTTTCCCTCGTCGGCTGAAGATTCCTTCTTCTTCTTTGAAACTCCACTTTTCCCCCTCTTCTTAGAAGGAGACCCGCTTTCTGGAGTGAAAAGTGTGGTTAACGGCACATCGTTGGAACCAGTTGGTTCAGGAGTCTTCTCACTCCCCTCAATTTCTTCTCCTTTCGGGTCTTGAGAAGCAATAGGATCATCTAAGCCATGAAGAGCTTCTATTTGCTCCTCTTGCGACCCGGGTTGAGAGGCGGATGGAGGAGTGACCTGAAGAGACGGAGGAGGAATAACTGAAGGAGGGGAAGTCTGAGCGATGCTCGACACTTTCTCTACAGAAGAAAAGAAGTTAAAGTCGGTGAAAAGAGGAGATAAAGGCTCATTGAGGTTTAGGAAATAGTCGAGAAGCTCATCGAACTCATAAGAAGCAAATGAGCAGTATACTTGGGCAAGATTAACAGTAGAGTTACCTGGAGAAGTCGGCTTCCTGATATCAACCTCATAAGCCTGTGCTTCGGCGCTCTCTTCGCCTTCATCTCTACCCTTTGTGCTTGTGATCCCAGTTGTAACTTTAACCAGGGATGGAGAATGAGAACTGGAACCGACAATGTCAATTTCGACCGAAGGTGAAGGCCGAACTGGATCAGTTGAAGTAGTTTTTCCTAAACGTTCTCCTTCTGCCATTTCAGTTCTTAATTTTGCAAGTTGTTCTTTCCCCTCGGCGAGAGCGGCGCGAGCTTCGTCATCCAAGTAATGCTCCTCAAGAGCTGATTCGACGTAGCCAGCACCTGTAGCACCAAGCATATCAAGTGCGGCCTCCCACACCTCAGCCAGAGTAATTTCATATTTGGGACCTAGAAAGGCGAGGCTACCGCGCCCCAAGACGCTATGCAGGTAGAAGTCAAATAATGTCGAGCTGATGCTAGTCTTCGTTGCCTCATGAGATTCTTCAGCTGTAATTTTACCGACAACGGCCTCATCACGCTCTCTTTCAGCTTCGGAGAGTTGAAGCTTAAGCATTTCGATCTCCGCCTCTTGAGAGTCAGTTTTCTTCCAAAGCTCTGCAATATCAGCAATATAGCCCTCACTGATCCTTTTTTGCACTTCGAGGCTGTCTTCGGCGTCTCTTTGGCCGGCATGAGCATCTCTCACTTGTTTCTGAAGCACTTCTTCTTTTTTAGTGTAGGAAGTAGAAGAAGTGGCGAGTTCTTCTTTAAGTTTCTCAACCTTCGCCTCAAGCTCTTCATTATAAGCAGTGATGCTCCTCATCTCGGTATCATGCTGCTCAAGAACCTTCTGCCATTCAGCCTTGTCATTTTCCATAGTAAGCATGGCCTCGAGATTCGCACGGTTTACCCTTTGAAGCTCGTCGACAAGCTTTTGCCAGCTCGACATTCTTTCGATATCAAGCCTGACGGCATCGAGAATTCGCAGCATGGCAGGCTTGTCAATTGGAACTAGGTCGAGGTCGAAGCGAACCCCTTTGAAGCACCATTGTGGAAACCGGCTTTGCAGAGTGGCTGGGCCTGGTCCAATCTGAAATTTAGGTCTGTTGACTATTGCTTGAATGTCTGTCTTCCCGAGAGCAGGGGAGCCAGAAGGGATGTCGAGTGAAACGGGGGCAGTGGCCTTCTCGGGAGTTGTAGATGCATGCTTCTCACCGTGTCGGGCACGCTTGCTTGGGTCCTCAACCATATGGCTTTTTCCCCGATCATCATGCGACTTTCTCTTATGAGAGTCGTCACCTCTTTGGGAAGAATCATGGTGCTCCTCCCTTTCTTTCCTCTCATAACGCTCTTCTTGAGCCCTCCTCTCCTGAGCCTTTCGAGCGGCTCTCTCTTCGTCGGTTTCTCTGTGAATGGGAAGGTAGCGCCTATAATCATATTGACTACGCCTCCCGTAGCGCTGAAAGTCGTCATAGTAAGAGCCACTGCGTCCCATCGGAGAACCTGAAATTTAAAAAAGACAAGTCTTAAAAGTCTTCAGAGAAAAGAAGCATAACTGTAGAATTTTCAAAGTACAAAGAATTAGGTGCATGAAAGTGCCGAAAGATTCTAAGTGTGTGTGATGTGCAAACTACGCGCATCAAACTACGAACCACTCTTTGATTGCGGAGTAATTGTGGGGGTAGTAGTTAACGTCAACTCTTGAGTTGACGGAGCTTGTTGCAAAGAAGAAGTTGCTTCCACCACTGAAGATGAAACCCTAGTAGTGACAACGTCATCTTTAAAGAGCTCCTGTGAGGTGACAAAGAGGTCGCTCAGCCCTTCGAAAGTGTCGTCCCCGCTATGCTTGACAGGGCTTCTTTTCCCGACTTCTTCACTAGACTTCTGTGGATGTCGGGGAGATCCCTAAGACTCTTCTTCCTCAATGACTGGGGCAAGTGCGAATTTGCCAGACGACCCCGCAACATCGACAGTAGAAGAGCACTTCACCAGAGAAGCTTCGGAGGCAGTTTCTTTTGGTATGGGTTCGTCAGTGGAAACTGGGGCGTCTAATGCTTTAGGCGGGGAGTCTGGAACCTCATGGGGGTGTGTAGAGCGAGAAGCGTGCAAAAGTCCATACTGATGCAAAAATTCATCCCTCAACAAAAAATTTATACTTCTCTCTTCTGCCGCCACGACGCTCAATCTTTCAAAAATTTGCTTATGGCTTGGATCTCTAGAGGGGAGAGGAAGTGCTGAAAAGAGCAAAGAATGAAATTAGCAATTGGTAGTTCGGATCTCAAAAAAGTTTGAAAATGGAGAAAATAGATATAGGTAATCTTACTTCCTACTCTCCAGGTGGCATAAAACCCTGGGGGCAGCGAGCAAAGAAAAACTGGTTCAAAAATCCATGAACACTTTCGGTAAGATCAGAAATAAGCTTGCGGTTTCTAGCACTTCTCACAATAATGAGGGAAGGATGGTCTTTACTTTTTGCAAACGAGCATAAGTAGCGAATTTCTTCAAAACATGGTAAGCGATCAAAAGTTCTCCTAAACAAAACACACAACCCCATCAAGATGGCATAGCCATTAGGATGAAGTTGGAACGGAGAAATTGTCAACCAAAGGAGAAGGGTTCGAAGGAATTCGTTAAAAGGAGGAATCGCCCCGTTTAGGCACATTTGACGATTGATTGCGACAAAACCATGGGGAGGACTGTCGGCAGTGTCATTTGGCCCGGGAAGTAGGGCATCATTTTCAGCAAAACCAAATTGAGTACATAGCTGAATAACCGCTCTCGGAGTAAGGATAGTCGAAGTCCTCTCTGGAGGATTCTCTATAGGAACAGCTATCTGAAAAGTCACTTCCGCTTGAGCTTCCACTTCTTCTTCTTGGTGGGAAGTCATTCTACACAAACAACTGGATATTCAAACATGAAGGTGCACGTTTCCTAAGATGTGTGGCATGTTGTGTAAAATCAATCAAGCAATAAGAAAATATAACTGGAATAAAAACTAGCAAGTATTTGTTAGTTATAAAGTCCAGGGTTCATTGTTTTAATATGCAAATGTAATGTTGATGCAAACAAATCAGTTCAAGTTAGCGATGATTTGCATTAATACTTCACTTTAGTTGATTGGTTCACAGCATTTCATACAGTGTATTTAAGTTGATTATTCTATGTCAGCTAATCTGTCATTTGATGTGGGCAGTCAATGGAGTATATTCGCCTTGGTTTTCTGTGATTGCTGTTTTCAGCAGTTTGTTAGCCTATAAGTTAATGTGGTCTGTGAAATAAAGCAACAAAGTTAAAACAATCAGAGATTTAAGCAATTCAGTCCAACAGATCAAGTTAAGTGTTCAAATTGGAATTATGCTTCTAAGTGAGAATTCGAGTTGGGTATCCAAGTGTTAACTCGGCTGCGACCCAAGGAATCTTTCACGAGTTAAGATTAAGTTTCTGGTTCCTTAAATCGGCAGTTCTTGAGGTCGTGAGGAGAAGTAAGGAGGAAGGCTCCGGTTCAAAAGGTAGTGCAAAATTCCACAAGTGTTAATTCGGCCACGATTTGAAAATTAGGTCGGCAAATTTCCCCAAGTGTTAATTCGGTCACGATTTAAGGGCTAGGTCGGCAAGCTTCCCCGAATGCTAGTTCGGCCACGACTTATGGTTTAGGCCACGTCAACTTAGATCGGTCATAAGTTACGTCACCCAAAATCACTAGGTCGCGTCCAAACCAATGTCTCACTCCACTCAACCAGTTAACCCGATAGTCGCTCCATCAACGACAGCCTTCATCTCATTCATGATATTGGATCATCCAACAAACCAATTCGAAACCACTACAAGTTCAACACCTTGCAATCCTAACGCAAATCAAAATCAACTAGCCTGAATCAGTAAACCATCTTCATCGTCTCATCAGTCAACTAAAGCCAAACCGAGCAACCTAAGCTCCATCAGCCATAGGAGTAATGGGATTCGTGATGAAGCATCATACAAGGAAGCGGTTTAAGTTTGGGTGACGGAATTCATGAGCCAACAGTAATCTATGATCGAAAAAGAAGGTTTACTTACGCGATGAATAGCTGAGGTTGTCAGTGAAATCGCCTTTTGGAGCTTGGGAAAGTTTTTAATGGCAGAATCAGGAGAGTAAGTAATGAAGAGGAAAAAGAAGATGTGTGACTTATACCTTGCAATGGAGGGACCTGAAGCGGCACATGCGATCTAACTTTTAGGTCGTACACGACCTACCGACTTAGAGAGCGGACGGGTTAGAAGATATCGAAGCACACGACCTAACCATTAGGCGTATACTTCGAGGGGCAATTGTTAACTCCGCCCCGATTTTGACTCAACGACTTGAAAGATTACCAACCCAAAAGGTTGCCGACCTAACATGGATGCCGATCTAACGGCCTAAGCCCTAAGAGGGATACCGACCTAACAGGCTTGAGATGGATGCCGACCTAATACCTCAACAAAGTTACCGACCTAAGATGGCTACCGACCTAACACGGGTACCGGCCTAGCGCCTTAGAGGGCGCCGACTTAATAGGAATGCCGACCTAAGATTTGAGGGGGTACCGACCTAAGGCTTAGGTGGGTTATTGATCTAACAAGGATGCTGGCCTAAGGAAGATGCCGATCTAACTGTCCACGGAAGTTGCCGTCCTAACTGCTCAAGACAGGGACAAGATCACGAACTACACTGGGGTCGCTACCGACTTGCGACCTATGCTAGAACGTTCACGACACAGGCAAAGGAAGACAAGTCCGATGCAACTACTTGGCAAAGTAGCCTCTTAACTCGTACACGATTCAGGACTTACCAGTTAAGCCATGACTTGCGAGTTGCTAGTTAACTCGTTCACGACTCACGACCTAGCTTGAGTCGTCCACGACCTAAAGCTACTAAATATAAGCCCGATGCCGTATTACTTATACAATGTTGTGTTGACTCGGGGGCGACTTAGGACTTATGCAAGAGAACCTTTGTGAAACCATAGGGTTTGGCTAGATAAGTCGGCCATGACCCACCATAGGTCCGTGACGACTTACGACCCAAGGGGGGAAATTTCCCTATAAATACCAACCTACCTCAAGCATGGAGGGGATCTTTTGGCTCATTTCAGAAACGACGATACTCTGCTGAATTCTCGACTCACTCAACACTTCAAATACGAAAGGCATTGCAACAAACTTCAAGAGGGAATCTAACGCAATCAACATGGATTCAAAGAATTCTTCTACATCGAAGTTCTAGTTGTTTGTCTCATCCGTATTGTAATTGGAGATTGTTGTAAAGTTGTAATTGATTTAGTAATAAAGAGGATTGGAGCGGACGTAGGCTTACTTAAAGCCGAACCACTATAAAAACTGTTGTCTTTTTTGCTTTCTCTATGACTTTTCTACTTGTTTGTAGTTCTCGTGCTCACGGGTGGTGCTTTCACTCAATCTCTATATACACCGGGGTGTTAGCGTTCGATTTTAAGCGTTAACAAATTTCATTTTCCTATAATAAATCCATTTGTTATAGATTGAATTCCAATTAGTTATAATTAATTCCAATAAATATTTATATATGTGAATATAAATTAAGTTTCAACTTATTTAAGTTACTTTATAAATAAATATTTGTATATGTGAATATAAATTTACCTTTTAAAGAGAATATTATAAAACTAGTTAAAATACAAATGAATTGCTTATACATGTATTTAAAATCTAATATTTATATTTATACACTTATAACATTTTAAATTAAGTATTTTAAAAGAAAACAAAACAAAGCTTGTTTAAATTCTTTTTAAACAATCAAATTTGAAAATAAATAACAATCTTACATTTTAAAATAAACAATTATCTTATAATTGAAAACAATTTGACAAATCTAAATTAGCCTTTGAAAATATAAATTAAAACAAAGCTTAAAATTATAATTTCATACATATACAAATTATCCATAAATTAAATTAAATTTAAAACAATATAAAATTGTAACGTATACAAACATATATACTACAATTTGCAAATTCATTTTATTTAAAACAAAAGATCTTCTTTTCACAATATATACCAGATATATATATTATAAATAGAGTAAAATTTCATTAGCTTTGAAAAATAAATCTTATCAATATTTTATATTGTCAGAAACCACAATTATCAGATTAAATATTTACTAACCTTAAAAAGAATAAATTTACCAATTTAAATTGAAATTATAAAGAAAAAAATTATCAAGCCAATTAAATTATTGATGTAGATTATTAAATTGTTATTGCCCAAAAATTCTGGGTCGTTACATACCCCATAACAATCGCCTTTCCGTATGGTTTGAATTGGCACGTGTGTCGATTTAAAGCGTGCGAAAAGGTGGGCCGTTACACTGAACCTCCCTCTCCCTCATTATCGTGAAAGCCAAAACTAGCATGGCCACCCTCCAACCCTGTACGACCAGTGTCATGAATATATATGCTATACTCTTAAATGGTATGCTGTGGATATTTATATATGTCTATATATGATGTGGTTGTAACTATGCATGTCTGCATATCTTTATTTGTGCACATCTAGTTTGCTTTTGTTTGTTTATATGTCAAGTTTTCATATATATTTTTCGCACATATATATTTGTTTATAATATAATCTGCATATAACTGTGCATTTGCTTTATATATATATTGTATGTATATTATAAAAGAAAATATATGTTTACTGTATGTCATATTATAAAGGAAGTGTTATATATATTATAAGCATAATTATTATTGAAAGGGACAGTGGATTAAGGATCTTAAGGATAACTTAACACTAGAGAGGAAGGTGAATAGTGTTTAATGAATTCTAAGGCTTATATGGACTAATTTAAAATTATGATATAAACAAATGCAGAACTTAATCACAAAACAATCACAGAATCCAACATAAATGCAGAAAGTAAATAAAAATCAGTAAAGGGAAAGAATACACCGGATTTTATACTAGTTCGGAGTTACCCTACGTCCAGTCCTGTACCAAGGCAAACCACCTCATACAAATTTTTATTATACCAATGCCGAGATTACAATCCTCGATTTTTAAAGGCCTTGAGGTACCCTTCTGTCTCACGAGTCCGGGGCAAACTCTCTTGATTTACGGGCCATAAAATTACCCAATTGATTTCTAGGCACAACCACACCATATAGAGAGACTCGATAAACTTTTGATTACAAATTGATCCTATAACTACGAATAGCACTTTGATCTTCGAGAGAGGACAAATCAAACAAGAATGGGATTCTAATTTGATTCACTTAAGATTTTGGCAGAATTTCGGCACGATCTTAAAAATATGGAAATTATAGAATATGGATTTGTGGAGAAGAAGAAGTGAAGAAAATATGAAATTAGTTAGACAAAAATTTGTTTGAGAAGGCTATTTATAAAGCACCAACGGTCATAACCAATCCTGAAGAGATTTAAACGAATAGAAATTTCTTTTGAAAATTGAAACTTTTGAATTCAATGGCCGCCATGTCGACATAGGGCATCCCATGATGTCGTCATCCGTATGTAAAAAATAGTTGTAAAATTTGTTTTGAAAATGAAGTTAAAAACAAGTGTTTATTTTAAATAATATTTTAAGGCCAAAACATTTTTTTGCAAGTCATTTGAAAAGATAATTTTAAGGCTAAAATATTTTGAAAAGCAGTTTTGAAAATCATTTTGAAGTAGTTTTGCAAGCTTCTTCTTACAGAATATCTCATCACATTAGGACTCGAGAACTTGTACAAAACAAGGATGTTCGTGGGTTTGTAAGCCACTTGTCGTAGGTTTGTAAGCTATTTGTCTTGGGATTGTAAGCCAGTAAGAAGGTAGAAATGGGTTCCATTCCAAATGAAATTCGAAATGAAGATTTCCATGCTATTATGAAATTTTAACAAAACTAGACACATAGCTTGAAATCTTGATCTTGATACTCAAGAGTCATCTATCTTGAGTCCTGAATCTTTATACTGATCAGTCTTCAGTAATCAATACCTGCATATACAAATCTATATATCCTGCATATGCATATCTATCTAGACAATAGTGTTAGTATAAATTTTATAATAAGATAAGTGAAAATGGTTGGAGTCATCAAAAGCGACACCTCAGTTCCTAACGATCTCCCACTTTTTGATGATGACAACCTGTATTTATAAAATATACTTATCATACCATAACTCCAGTCATGACTCCCCCTTACTCCAAGCCAATTATTATTATATAACTTCTCCCCATTTGTCATCAACAAAAACTTCTTAAAAATCCTTGAACTTGTTATAAGATAATCAATGTTAATATCGTTCCGTTTCACGACCTTGCGACTTGAAGAAGTAAGCGGCCTAACGACCTAATATGGTAAGCGACCTAACGACCTAATATGGTAAGCGACCTAACGACCTAATATGGTAAGCGACCTAAGTATACGATGACCTAATAGTACATTGCAAGAGAAAGACTCAACGGCTTAACGACCTAAATGACTCCAAAGATTCGACAGATCAACGACCTATGACTGGGCGAGCTAAAGATTGACTCAAGAGATCCAACTAGTTAACGACCTAGTGATTCCATGAAGGTTGCAACCTACCAGGCTAAAGGAATAGCGACCTAGCGACTTAGTAACTAAGACGACCTAAGCTACCTAACGAGCTAATGAGTTAGCGAGCTAACAAGTTAGCGACTTAATGAGCTATAAACTTCCCGTTGTTATATCACCCAGTTATAGGTCGAGCAGATACTAAGTCGCTACTACTCCTACAACTAGCCTAGGTCGCTCTACTAGGTACCTTAGCATGACTAAGTCGCCTACCTCTCTTCCATAAGTCGCTTCGACCTACTAACCCGCACAGATTGACCAAGTGCAACAAGGATGAGTCGCAGCACGTACCCTTTAGGTAGCTAGCGACCTGCGACCTACCCTTAGGTCGTTCGCGACCTACGACTTAGCCCGGATTTTCCCTATAAATACTCCACCTACTCCAACTGAAAAAGGACTTTGGCTCATTTCAGAAACGCCTATACTCTGCAGTTTTCTCGACTCATCTGACACTTCAAACACCAAAGACACCTCTACGGACTTCAAGAGAGATCTGACACATTCAACATGAATTCGAAGAGCTCTTATACATTGAAGTTCTAGTTACTTGTTTTGTTTGTGTTGTAATTGAAGATCACTTTAAAGTTGTAATCGAATCAGCAATAAAGGAGATTAAAGTGGACGTAGGCTTAACTTGAAGCCGAACCACTATAAAATCGTTGTCTCTTTACTTGATTTTCTGTTGTCTTCTGCTTATATCTAGTTCCCAAAACAACGGGTGGTGCTTTCACATCTTTACTACTTACACCGGGGTGTTAGAGTTCAATTTTAGCATTAGCATTTTTGGTGCTTTCACTGAGAACATCGAACTCACGGTGTTTTCATCATTGCATCGCAAAAGTTAGTTGAAAGAATCTCTGTAACGACCCGGAATTTTGGGTCGCTAAATTTGAACATTTAATTCATTTTAAATGTTAATATGGATTATAAATACGAATTATGATATAAAAGATTTGGTAACATTAATAAACTTGATTAAGACTTTATATATGTTAATTTAATTGAAATTTGAATAATAATGAATGAATATTAGAATTGGGGTAAATAAGTAATTCTGAGAGTAAATGGAGATAAAATTTGATTCTAAAGTTTATTTCGAGTCTAGTTGGATTTGAATTATCATTTTGAACCGTTGGAGGGAATTAATTGGCGATAGATTGAATTTGGAATTTTATATTAGTTTAACAATAGAATTTAATAATAAAATATTGCCATTAATCAGATTTTAGTCCGAAATGAGCCAAAATGATTTCTAATGTGAATATAAATTTTATACGAGTTATAATAAAGTTAATAAAGTTTTAAAAGCGAAATTTTAAGCGTTTTCGTCAATTTTGAAAATCGCCCGATTAAATAGACGAGTTAAAATAGCCTTCCGAGGAACAGTCTCGGAATTCGACGAAACCAGTTTCATTGGATCCTTAATAGTTAGTTATTATCGGATTCCAATTTTCGTGGCAATCGGAGTTGTCGTTTGACCGTGGCAGCTCGAAACGCATCGAAATCGTTTTAATCGATTTAATTTTAAATTGATCGTTTAATTCTGTAACTCGCGCGTACGACCGAATTAGCTTACGAAACATGTTCCATTGTGTCCGGAACGCGGAAAAACCCTAGAATCACCTGTCAGAATGCATAGTTTGGAGGTCGTTTGCATAAACGGTTGATTTGAGAAATTATATTAATTAAATAATATTAAACTATTATATATACGTTTACATCTTCAAAACCCTAGCTTCATATAGGAGCCGCCGTTTATATCGTTCTATGGCCGAAATCATCCAGTTTTGCTTCACGAATTTCTCTTTATCCACGCATTAATTCACAAAATTTCCAACTAGAAGATTGAAGGGGATGTCGAGATCTTCAAGGTGGATGGTGGTGATGGGTTTTGGCGAAGCGTAGAGGGGATAGAAGGGTCGCGTTGGCTGGGCGTTCGCCTTCGAACTGCGACGCGTAGGGGCGATCGAGTACGGCCGGTTCCTGGCCACAGACGCGCGTGGGTGCGGGGCATTTCGTGATGGTGTTGGATCATCTTCTAGGTGGCCGTGTGGGTTGCGGTAGGGGAGGAATCGAACGCGGTTGGGTTCGACTTCTTACTGCCGTGTGCGTGTTGAGGAAGATGGGGGTTTGCTTCGTGCAACCTTGATTTTTCTTCTAGATCTTAAGGCCTATATATTGCTTGGGTAATATAAATTAAAATAAAAGGAAAATTGTTTTTACTTTAGTTTTCAAAACTTATAAAATTCATATCCATTTCATATGTAATCAGAATTTGAAGAAATTTGCGGCGCCGGAATCGCAGAAGCGCGTATTACGCAGTGGTGTAGATCCGGAGCCATTCCGGGCAAGTAGAAATTTGGGTTAAATCGGACACCGTCCGGTTTAATTTGAATTTCGAACGCTTGCCGAAACTCAAGGTGAGTTAATCTCACTCACATTTGGAATGTTAGCTGATTTAAATAGTTAATATTTAAATATCTGTGTGATTGGTTGAAATGTTTATTTATATCAGCCTGGATTGATATATATTTTTAGTGTTGTGCTAATATTTGTGCATGCAGGAAAAACAGGTTGGAGGGATCCTACTGGATTCCTCACAATGTAGTAATTATTTTTATAATTGATGATGATGCCTGTTATATATTGTGATTGATAAATTTGGGATTAAATTGTATTGTGAAATTGTGGGATAAACTATAAGCCCAGAATGTTAAATTATAAAGAAATTTGGAGTTTTAATTATAAAGAAATTAAATTGGGATTTAAAAAGGAATTAAGAAATTAATAAATAAGGAATATAAAAATTAGAATCTGCATGGATGGAAAACTGAAATAAAATTGTATTGGAATATTGCTGGGTAAATTATAAATCCATAATTAATTATAAATGGAGAAATTGAATTTTAGAGAAATAAAAGATATTGTTAAATAATGAATTTAACGGAATTAAAAATTTGGAATCTATTTGGAATGAAAATTGAAATTTGGTAAATCTGGAATGATAAACAAAGAGAAACGTTATCAGTTAAGTAAATTTATGTTATTAAACTTAAACCTGAATCTAAATAAATTGACAGAATTTATAAGAAGGATTTTTGGGATATTTGAGTAGGAATGAGTTTCCCTGGGAAACACCAAGTTTGAGTTTTAAACAGTTTTATTAAAAAGTGAACTCAAGTTTAAAACTTGTTATAAATGAGTGTTTGGAAATTTATTATTTTAAAAGCTAATTAATAAAGTAGAAATAATGGTTATTTTCGATTACATTAGTAATTATTTTTATAAATGGATTGTTTAAAAGGGGTAGTTTTGACCTAAATTCTTTGAAATTAGTATTAAGCCTTTTACAACTCTATTTTTAAATTTAGTTTAACTAAACCTTATTTTAAATCAAGTTATATCTTATAAAATAATTTTACTTTAAATATTTCAAAAATTATATTTTGAGTAAATAACTAGAAGTACATTTGCATATTTTAAAGTATATTTCAGTACAAAATATTTTAACTGTTTTAAATCTAAATTGTTTTGAACTTGGTTATTTCCAGTGGGAATATATGGTAAAGGATTTACCTTGTAAGGAAGAATTTTGGGAAATTGTTTTCAAATGAGTTTTGAAACTTTGGAAATATATCTTGTGAAGATATTGAGGCAAATAAATAATATGGGAATTATTGATTGTGTGATGGATGCTTGTGGATGTTTATGACTATAAATTGATAGTTAAATCACCGACTATCAATATTGGACAAATGCGTTGATCGTTTCGAAGAGACCGGGATCGAGATTTATTTCTCGAAAACCACTTCGATTCGGTTTGTACATTTCGTGCGAAAAACGTGTTCGGAGTCGAAGATGGAGCTGAGAAGTGCAAGGGCTAGTCGCTACTAATCCTGAGGATATTTCCAAAATGGGTGTAGTAGGAGTAGTGCCTTCGGTTCCGTTCGAACCCGGGACGGACTTGTATGGACGAATGCTTGCGAAACATCGTCAGGTGGGCGATGGGCATTCTAAGTGAAAACGTTCTACAGGTAATGCTTAGCCTCAAGCCTCATCAACCGAGAATAACTGAAAATCAGGGGATATGCAGCAAGGTTAGGTGGGTCATGCCCAAGCAGGACAAGATATTTCCCCTGTCTAGATGTCCTTTTTTTTATTTCGGCTTAGTGGGTGGTTGGTCGCGCCAACCACGGGGTTTATCTTGTTCGGGACTGTTCAGTAAGGAATGGTTCCGGCCTTGTGTTGCAGGGGATGAAGGGTGTAATCCTCGGTACGGTGATCTAGGCCCCGTACTGTGACAGGTGGTACCCAAGTGCCTAGTCATTGTTGGAAATCCATTCTCCCTACGAGCCTTGTACGAGTTTTGTTTGTATTACCCACTTTTGTGGCTAGTAGCTGGAATTTCATGAATGTAACAATTTCGGCTATTTTTTAAGTATTTGTAAATAGACACTATTATAATATCAGAGGATTTCTATAAAAAAGTGTTTTAGCTATCGTAAGGTAAAAACCCGGCATGTTTATTTGTGGCGTGGTCTTACGAGATGCTTTTGTTTTCAAAGGATTTTTAAAACTTTAATAATCAAATTGGATGCATTATTATCAGCTGGTATTCCAGACTGACTCGGGTGTTATTTCATTATAATGCTCGGGTCAGACCGAGTATTATTTGTTCAGGATAGGATGCTATGGAGCAGGAGAGGAGTTGGAGTCCGAGACATATTATATATACCTATATATATATCCGCTGCTGTGATTGTATGGTATGTCTGGTTGGTATTAGTTGTGTATGTGATACTCTGATGATATAATGTATAAAACAGTGATTTCATTTTTGTGTAAAGTTATATATTTACTATTATATTTTATTCCGCTGCGACTGTGAGATTCTGATATTGTTTAGTTTCTTCTTCTTCTATCTCTTCTTCTTTAACCCTAATGGTTCGTAAGTCAGTTCCACTTGAGTTAATAGAGGTAAAATAGTGTTGATTCAAGGGGTAAGGATTTGCGGGCTGTCACACTTGGTATTAGAGCTTAGGTTGGCGACAACGTAGGCTTTGGTGGGGAAATTACTAATTAAATAGAGTCAATAGTACTCTATAAAGAGTTGAGCGTATTAATAGCTATGAGAGCGTACTTGTTAGTGAATATAAAATTGTTTTCATACTGTGTAGATTTATCGGTGAGTGTTTATGAATTCTGGTCGGTACGGGAAGTACAACCGTATCGATACGGGTTTCTGAACTCTTAAACAAGATAAACTGACAAAGTATTGTTTTTAAAGTGGGTAAATGAAATAATTTTACCCAAAATTATACTTTGATATAAAAGAAATAATTTTCTGAAATTATTATATATATATTTGGATGATTGGTTGTTAATATCTAAATCAAATTAGAATCTAAAATTTAATCTGAAATTTGAAATAGTTATAGTGAAAATAAAATTCTACAAATATAAATTATATAAAAGGAAGAATAACTAAATTTGAGTTGAACCAGAATTTGAATCCCGGAAGTTTTGGAAAGGATATTAAATAAAATAAAAATAAAAGTTTGGAAATTTAAAATCCTGGGAAAGTTTGAAATGTTTGTTGAGATTTGAAGGTGTTTGAAGGCAATGTTGGAATTTGTTTTGGGAATATTTTTAAATGGAAACTGTTTTGAAGTGAATTTCGGAAAGTAAGAAAGCATTGAACTCACTTCAGTCGCTGGAAAATAATCCTGATGATGCTGGCCACATCATTAGAATTCATTTTCGAGTTTCTAAAGTGATGGATTGCTTCCCTAATATTTGGTTATGGTATTGTTTGGACTAGTTGGGTATAACAGTTGTTTTGGACATTCCAAAAATGGGGAAATTTGTTTTGGTATAAACAAATTGTTTTGGAAAAATCTGGAGATTTGATTGATATATCAAATAGGTATATATTTGATATATTTCAAAATGGTTTTGAAATAAAAACCGGGTAAAATGAATTCTGGGAAAATTCTGATTAAATAATGTGTAAAGTTGAAATGAATTAACTATTGAACTTATCAAGTGAAATAGATATTAATAAGAAGGAAGAAATGAAAATTTTAATCTTGGAATCAAAAATTTAACTTGAGTAATTCGGAGTGAATAAAATATATTGAAGTAAGTAGAAAATTTGAATATAACTTGGATAAGTTAAATAAATTGGACTTAGAATTAAATTGATTTGGGTGAAATTAAAATGTAAGTTGTCTTTGAAATTGTGGGTCATTGTGAAATGGATTGTACCCATAGGTTATTAAGTTGTATACTTATAATTTGAGATTGAGGATTTAATATTGTGTAAGAAGGTAAATGAAAGAAATTTGTATCCTTAAGAATTCAGTGATACACATATATATAATTTGAAATTGTGATTATATGCTGTAAATAGATTCAAATGAGCAATATGAGCTTTAAAATAAATAAGTTGGAGAACTTATAAATTGAAAGTGAGATTATAATCACAAATGGAAGTAGTTGAATGGTATGGTGAATTCAAACTTAATCTCAGATGAAATGTAAATTGAAATAAGGTAAAGTGAGATATAAAGGAAATGAATGAACTTAAATTAGTAAACAAGTTTTGAACTTGTATATGGAGAATTAAAGTTGAGAATTTGAAACTGAATTAAATCTAAATGAATTAAAATTAGATTGAATTGGATTTAACTTCAATCTAATGGAATTGAGATGGAATTGGACTTAATTAAAAACAAGATTCAATTGTGTTGTGAATAAATATGAATGGAATTAAATCCTTATTTAAGATAGTAAGGGAAAATGAAATGAATTCAAGATGGCTAAATAAATTAAGTTAAAACTTGAATCTAAATTTAGAAAGACTTGAATTGAAAGAAATCTAATTGGCTGAAGGGATATTGTATGAATAAAAGTTCGACTCAACTTAATTCAAAGGGGTTATTTGAGAATGAATTTAGCATAAGCTGAATTAAATAAAGAGAAGCTTGAAGGTGAATTTAGTATAAGCTAAACTAAATGAAAATAGTACTGGAATGGGTATAATTTTGGAAGCTTGTTAATAGTTGAACGGTAAAATAGAACCTAGTTCTTGTTTAGAACATTTGAAAATGGTCGTATCATAAATAAGTTTAGTATGAATTGGGAAAGAGTATTAGAACCTAATATGGAATAGGTTAGAGACTAATTGAATTACAATCAAATGGAATTTGTTTATTGTGATGAATAGAATTTTGATAATTGATCAAAATTTGGAAAGTAAATAGAATCCAACTGTAGCATGGGTTTTAAATTGGTGGTAACAAATAATGAAGTGTGAACTAATTTAAAGTGGTTTCTTTGCTAATAAAATAAGTCTAAAATGGATTTAATAAATAGGCAAAGTGCATTAATGTTTGTAAATGAATTGGAATTTGATTTGGATGAGAATCAAATGAAAATAAAAAAAAAATTATTTATAAGAAGATAATGGAGATATTGTAAAGAAAGCTTAAGAAAATTAAATAATTATGACTAAGCTGAACAATGTGGTCTTAGATAAATTTGTTTAGATGCAGAGATTGAAATGCAAGTGAAGGGAATTTTAATTGATTATTGTGATGGAGTAAGCAAGTATGAATTAAAGATGGGTGAGAGTTGTAAATGATATAGAATGAGATGTTATTAATTTAAACTTAAGCTGGATGTTTAAGCTAGTGGGATTAAAATTTGTAAATGGTTTGATTTGGTAAGAATCAATTAAAATGGAAACAAATTGAGATATTATGGAATTGAAATCATTTAAGAAAGATGATGAGATGGTTATTTTTAAGCTTATGAAATAGCTTTAAATGAAATATGTTTGGACAATAAAATTTTGAATGCAAGCAAATGACTTTTAAGATTGTTATTGTGAGGAAAAAAAATATAATAAAAATAAAAATAAAAATGATAATAATATAATAAACATAAACTTAAAATGATTAATAAATTTGAAAAGTGAGAATAAGGATTGATTTAATAATTGAAATGGAATAAGAATACTTGGATTGTGAACCATGCAAAATTTGATAAATTAATATGAATCTAAGTGGGAATTAATTTTAAAACCATTATAAACTTAAGTAATGGGTTATTCCATGAATAACATGCAAATTTGCATTGTAAATTTGTCGAATTGTGGTAAATGAAGATAAATAGTTTAAAGTAAGCAAATAATTCGTTTTTGAATTAATTGGAATGGATTGAAATGTTATTAAGTGATTTTGCATATGAATTGGAATGGCGAAACTGGTTTGTAAATATTTTGTGTGAAATAAAATGGAATTTGGCATTAGAAAGGGAACTTTGTGCGTGTTATAAAGTATGGTTTACTTATGAACTTTTGCAAAGTGTTGTTAGGATATGAAATGGTTATGTTTTGGCTTATAATTATATTGGAAATGTTGTTAAAATGCTCGTATCTTTGGAAACTGATGAGTTTGTTGAGTAAGTACAGGTACGGGAGGCGTCCGAGAGAGTTGGAGCGCATTTATGCTTAAATATTAGCCGCTTGCTTTAAAAATTTGCTAAAAGGTACGCCTACGCAAATATAATTGGGAAAATGATATATATTTTGGTTTCCGACCATGTGGGTCGATGTATATATATTTGTGTGTATCGCGATATCGTGAAAGCTCCTCCGTGCAGGGGAGACTCTGCCAAAATTTTCCGGAAGTTTTGGGAGTTAGAAATTTTTTGGGATTTTGGGAAAATTTTTGCTAACTTGGAAAGTTATTTTTGAAAGCAAATGTTAAAATACGAACTTTTGAGTGGATAAAGAAAATGGTTTCGAAATGGAGTTTAAACTTTTTGGGAAAGTAAATATAAGCTTTTAACTAGGCAAATTGGGTAAGTAAATGGGTTGGAGAGTATTTTCTACCCTAGCAAATTTCGGGGACGAAATTTTTATAAGGGGGGAGGAATGTAACGACCCGGAATTTTGGGTCGCTAAATTTGAACATTTAATTCATTTTAAATGTTAAGATGGATTATAAATTCGAATTATGATATAAAAGATTTGGTAACAGTAATAAACTTGATTAAGACTTTATATACGTTAATTTAATTGAAATTTGAATAATAATGAATGAATATTAGAATTGGGGTAAATAAGTAATTCTGAGAGTAAATGGAGATAAAATTTGATTCAAAAGTTTATTTCGAGTCTAGTTGGATTTGAATTATCATTTTGGACCGTTGGAGGGAATTAATTGGCGATAGATTGAATTTGGAATTTTATATTAGTTTAACAATAGAATTTAATAATAAAATATTGCCATTAATCAGATTTTAGTCCGGAATGAGCCAAAATGATTTTTAATGTGAATATAAATTTTATACGAGTTATAATAAAGTTAATAAAGTTTTAAAAGCGAAATTTTAAGCGTTTTCGTCAATTTTGAAAATCGCCCGTTTAAATAGACGAGTTAAAATAGCCTTCCAGGGAACAGTCTCGGAATTCGACGAAACCAGTTTCATTGGATCCGAAATAGTTAGTTATTATCGGATTTCAATTTTCGTGGCAATCGGAGTTGTCCTTTGACCGTGGCAGCTCGAAACGCATCGAAATCGTTTTAATCGATTTAATTTTAAATTGATCGTTTAATTCTGTAACTCGCGCGTACGACCGAATTAGCTTACGAAACATGTTCTATTGTGTCCGGAACACGGAAAAACCCTAGAATCGCCTGTCGGAACGCATAGGTTGGAGGTCGTTTGCATAAACGGTTGATTCGAGAAATTATATTAATTAAATAATATTAAACTATTATATATATGTTTACATCTTCAAAACCCTAGCTTCATATAGGAGCCACCGTTTATATTGTTCTATGGCCAAAATCGTCCAGTTTTGCTTCGCGAATTTCTCTTTATCCACGCATTAATTCACAAAATTTCCAACTAGAAGATTGAAGGGGATGTCAAGATCTTCAAGGTGGATGGTGGTGATGGGTTTTGGCAAAGCGTAGAGGGGATAGAAGGGTCGCGTTGGCTGGGCGTTCGCCTTCGTAATGCGACGCGTAGGGGCGATCGAGTACGGCCGGTTCCTGGCCACAGACGCGTGTGGGTGCGGGGCATTTCGTGATGGTGTTTGATCATCTTCTAGGTGGCCGTGTGGGTTGCGGTAGGGGAGGAATCGAACGCGATTGGGTTCGACTTCTTACTGCCGCGTGCGTGTTGAGGAATATGGGGGTTTGCTTCGTGCGGCCTTGATTTTTCTTCTAGATCTTACGGCCTGTATATTGCTTGGGTAATATAAATTAAAATAAAAGGAAAATTGTTTTAACTTTAGTTTTCAAAACTTATAAAATTCATATCCATTTCATATGTAATCAGAATTTGACGAAATTTGCGGCGCCGGAATCGCAGAAGCGCGTTTTACGCAGTGGTGCAGATCCGGAGTCATTCCGGGAAAGTAGAAATTTGGGTTAAATCGGACACCGTCCGGTTTAATTTGAATTTCGAACGCTCGCCGAAACTCAAGGTGAGTTAATCTCACTCACATCTGGAATGTTAGCTGATTTAAATAGCTAATATTTAAATATATGTGTGATTGGTTGAAATGTTTATTTATATCAGCCTGGATGTATATATATTTTTAGTGTTGTGCTAATATTTGTGGATGCAGGAAAAACAGGTTGGAGGGATCCAACTGGATTCCTCACAATGTAGTAATTATTTTTATAATTGATGATGATGCCTGTTATATATTGTGATTGATAAATTTGGGATTAAATTGTTTTGTGAAATTGTGGGATGAACTATAAGCCCAGAATGTTAAATTATAAAGAAATTTGGAGTTTTAACTATAAAGAAATTAAATTGGGATTTAAAAAGGAATTAAGAAATTAATAAATAAGGAATATAAAAATTAGAATCTACATGGATGGAAAACTGAAATAAATTTGTATTGGAATATTGCTGGGTAAATTATAAATCCATAATTAATTATAAATGGAGAAATTGAATTTAGAGAAATAAAAGATATTGTTAACTAATGAATTTAACGGAATTAAAAATTTGAAATCTATTTGGAATGAAAATTGAAATTTGGTAAATCTGGAATGATAAACAAAGAGAAACGTTATCAATTGACAAATGTGAAAGTAAATTTATGTTTTTAAACTTAAACCTGAATCTAAATAAATTGACAGAATTTATAAGAAGGATTTTTGGGATATTTGAGTAGGAATGAGTTTCCCTGGGAAACACCAAGTTTGAGTTTTAAACAGATTTTATTAAAAAGTGAATTCAAGTTTAAAACTTGTTATAAATGAGTGTTTGGAAAATTATTATTTTAAAAGCTAATTAATGAAGTAGCAATAGTGGTTATTTTCGATTACATTAGTAATTATTTTTATAAATGGATTGTTTAAAAGCGGTAGTTTTGACCTAAATTCTTTGAAATTAGTATTAAGCCTTTTACAACTCTATTTTTAAATTTAGTTTAACTAAAACCTTATTTCAAGTCAAGTTATATCTTATAAAATATTTTTACTTTAAATATTTCGAAAATTATATTTTGAGTAAATAACTAGAAGTACATTTGCATATTTTAAAGTATATTTCAGTACAAAATATTTTAACTGTTTTAAATCTAAATTGTTTTGAACTTGTTTATTTCCAATGGGAATATATGGTAAAGGATTTACCTTGTAAGGAAGAATTTTGGGAAATTGTTTTCAAATGAGTTTTGAAACTTTGGAAATATATCTTGTGAAGATATTGAGGCAAATAAATAATATGGGAATTATTGATTGTGTGATGGATGCTTATGGATGTTTATGAATATAAATTGATAGTTAAATCACCGACTATCAATATTGGACAAACGCGTTGATCGTTTCGAAGAGACCGTGATCGAGATTTATTTCTCGAAAACCACTTCGATTCGGTTTGTACGTTTCGTGCGAAAAACGTGTTCGGAGTCGAAGATGGAGCAGAGAAGTGCAAGGGCTAGTCGCTACTAATCATGAGGATATTTCCAAAATGGATGTAGTAGGAGTAGTGCCTTCGGTTCCGTTCGAACCCGGGACGGACTTGTATGGACGAATGCTTGCAAAACATCGTCAGGTGGGCGATGGGCATTCTAAGTGAAAACGTTCTACAGGTAACGCTTAGCCTCGAGCCTCATCAACCGGGAATGACTGAAAATCAGGGGATATGCAGCAAGGTTAGGTGGGTCATGCCCAAGCAGGACGAGATATTTCCCCTGTCTAGATGTCCTTTTTTTTTATTTCGGCTTAGTGGGTGGTTGGTCGCGCCAACCACGAGGTTTATCTTGTTCGGGACTGTTCAGTAAGGAATGGTTCCGGCCTTGTGTTGCAGGGGATGAAGGGAGTAATCCTCGGTACGGTGATCTAGGCCCCGTACTGTGACAGGTGGTAACCCAGTGCCTAGTCATTGTTGGAAATCCATTCTCCCTACGAGCCTTGTACGAGTTTTGTTTGTATTACCCACTTTTGTGGCTAGTAGCTGGAATTTAATGAATGTAACAATTTTGGCTATTTTATAAGTATTTGTAAATAGACACTATTATAATATCAAAGGATTTCTGTAAAAAGTGTTTTAGCTATCGTAAGGTAAAAACCCAGCATGTTTATTTGTGGTGTGGTCTTACGAGATGCTTTTGTTTTCAAAGGATTTTTAAAACTTTAATAATCAAATTGGATGCATTATTATCAGCTGGTATTCCAGACTGACTCGGGTGTTATTTCATTGTAATGCTCGGGTCAGACCGAGTATTATTTGTTCAGGATAGGATGCTATGGAGCAGGAGAGGAGCTGGAGGCCGAGACGTATTATATGTACGTATATATATATCCGCTGCTGTGATTGTATGGTATGTCTGGTTGGTATTGGTTGTGTATGTGATACTCTGATGATATAATGTATGAAACAGTGATAGATTTCATTTTTGTGTAAAGTTATATATTTACTATTATATTTTATTCCGCTGCGACTGTGAGATTCTAATATTGTTTAGTTTCTTCTTCTTCTATCTCTTCTTCTTCAACCCTAATGGTTCGTAAGTCAGTGCCACTTGAGTTAATAGAGGTAGAATAGTGTTGATCAAGGGGTATGGATTTGCGGGCTGTCACAATCTCTCTCAAAACCAGAAGTTTATCAGAGATCATGGCTCCTGGAAGAAAGCGCAGATCTACTAGACCCGATGATGCCCATGAAAATACTGCCACTTCTCCTTCGTCAAGTCAAGCAGCTCCAAGTGCTGGAATTACACGGGCAGAGTTGGATGCTGCAGTGTCTGGGCTATATCAGCAAATGGAAGCCCAGAACACTTTAATGCTTGATAGGTTGAATGCTTTGCTCGGAGCTAACCGTCAACCGGTGAATAATGAAGAAAACTTTGATGATCATGTTCATAATCCTGAAGAGAGGAATATCCTCAAAAGGCAGCTAACCCCGTTGAAGAGGCACCTCCCCAGCATGGAGGATCAAGGCCACAACCGACTCTTCGCGAACGTTTCTACAGGCAAACTTCCAAGAAAATGGCTGAAGTCTATCACGTAGAGCCTTTAAACGATGAGGAATACTTTTCGGGTGTAGTTCGACAGATAATGAAAGAAAGAATGCAAAGAGAAGAAGATGAAAAAGAGTGGGGGGTTCGCTCCAAGCAAAACTCCGTTCACCAAAAGGATTCTGAAGGCGGAGTTCCAAAGGAAGTTTGTTCCCCCCACCATTCCGGCTTATAAGGGAACAAGCGGCCCTAACTAATTCCTATATAAGTATGACTGGAACATGACTGGTGCTAGAGGATCGGATGAGATCAAATGCCGGTACTTTTCGGTATACTTGGAAGGAGTGGATCTACTTTGGTTTACAAAGCTACCGGTCCGATCTGAAGACCAGTTCTCCGATTTAACTCGGAAGTTTAAAGAACAATTCAGGTTGTATGCTTCAAAGGCGAAGGATATTTTTTCATTGTCGAGCCTGGAACATAATCCCGGAGAATCTATTAGATCTTTCTTAAACCGCTTCAACATAGCCTTGGCTGAAGTCGACAATGCAGAGCCATGGATGGTTTTGACATACTTAATGAGGGCTATCGACAAATCGAGTGAGTTTGGGAAATGGTTGAAGATGAAGGAACCAAACTCGCTTGAGAAATTCTATAAGAAAGCTGACGAGTTCATGCGCTTGGAAAGCCATCCTGTGCCGGCGAAAGTGGAATTGACAGAGGTTAAGAATAACACTGCTGCTCCTATCAAAAATGAATCCGAAAGTCAGAAGAGGGAGAATAATGGTGGGAAGAAGCAGAAAGATGTGAAGAAACCTCGCTTCTTAAAACCTTTAAATTTCACTCCTTTGACTGATACTCCGGAGAATATCTTTTTTGCTACCAAAGATGCCGTGGGATATCCTAAACCACCTAAGTTGAAGGTTGGGAAAAGAGCTGTTCAAAATGGGATATTTTGTCGGTTTCATAATCAACTCGGTCATGATACTAACTAATGTCGCCATTTGAAAAGTCTGATTCAAGAACTGCTGAGAGAGAACAAGCTACAACAATATGTTAAGAGAAATAGAAACAGCACAACTTCATCTACCGAGGGCTAGCAACTTCCTACTCATCCATCTGGCTCGGGTGAGAGGACTACCGCGCATGAGTCGGAGAGGCCTGTTATTAATGTAATCACCAGAGGTCCTCACCCGGCAGGAAGAAGCTAGGGCGAGATGGAAAGATATGCTCACGCTTTGAAATATACCCCAGCAGAAGAGATTGTTTTTGTGTTGGAAGATGCTGCACCTTCGTAGCAGCAAAGATCTTTTAATGATTATATTGTGTTCAGGGCCAGGGACTCTATGGGTGTTGAAGCTCCTACCATGGATCCCTTGGTCATCTCTGCAGGCATCGGGGCTGCTATTGTAAGAAGGGTGCTTGTTGATTGCGGCCCCTCTTGCAATATCCTCTTCAAAAAGACATTCGATCAAATGAAGATTCCGATGGCTGATGTTCAAGCTTCATTGCAGACGTTTGTTGGGTTTACTGGTGAGCCAAAGTAGCCAATTTGAACTATTGACTTATTTGTTGAACTTGGAGAGGGGAAAAAAAAGGTGGTTCGAAAGCAGACTTTTGTGATTGTTGACGGATTTTCTGCCTACAATGCCTTCCTAGGCTGGCCAACTCTTGCAGCATTCTAGGAAATTCTCGCCCCGTGGTGCCTCACTATGAAGTTTCCCATGGATAATGGCGTTGGTGTTATCAAAGGAGATCAGAATGTTGGGCAGGAATGTTATCTGCTAGAGTTGCGTGAAGCAAGGAAGAGAGAGATGGGAAATGATGCGGCAGCTCCACTATGCATCAAAGATCCAACCTCGTAGCAATCATAGGGTGGATCCTGCACTGGCGAGCATAGTGGTGCATGTAAAGAAATGGATCCCAGAAAAGCCAGTGCAGGGGAGAATAGAGTGGTGCTAGTGGAAGTAACGGTGCCAGTACCTGTTGACCCAAAAGATCCAAACAAGGTGCTGAATGTGGGTTCGCAACATAGTGTGAAGTTTTAGAATATTTTGATATCATTTTTGAAAGCAAATCTGGATGTATTCGCTTGAGTCATGTCGATATGTGTGGAATATCTCCAGAAATCGCACTACATACTCTGAATATTGATCCGACATTTACACCCGTCAAGCAGAAAAGAAGAACCCAAGGTCCAGAAAGGTCAGCGGCATTAAGAGAAAAAGTAGATCGGCTCATGGAAAATGGCTTCATCAGAGAGTCCACTTATACGAACTGGGTTTCTAATCTGGTGCTGGTTAAAAAAGCAAATGGAAAGTGAAGAGTTTGCATTGATTTTTCAGACTTAAACAAAGCATGCCCCAAAGACTACTTCCCGTTACCCATATTGATCAGTTGGTGGATGGAACAGCCGGGCATGAATTGTTGTCTTTCATGGATGCTTACTCCAGATAAAACCAAATCATGACGCATGAGCCAGATCAGGAGGACACGAGCTTCATAACCGATGTCGGTCTTTATTGCTACAGAGTCATGCCCTTTGGACTGAAGAATGCGGAGGCAACATACCAAAGACTTGTTAACGCCATGTTCAAGCCACAGATTGGCAAAACTATGGAAGTCTACGTGGATGATATGTTGGTAAAGTCAAAGAAGGCAGTGGACCATATGGATCACATCTCAGAAATGTTTGCAGTCCTTCGGAAGTATGGAATGAAACTTAATCCTTTGAAATGTTCATTCGGGGTAGAGTCCGATAAATTCTTGGGTTTCATTACGAGTGCTAGGGGCATTGAAGCTAATCCTGCTCAAATCACTGCTCTGAGAGAAGTCAAAGCCCCAGGACAAAGAAGGAATTGCAGAGCCTCAATAGGAAAGTTGTTGCTTTGAGTCGGTTTATTTCCAAGGCCACGGATAAATGCGTTCCATTCTTTGACGCTCTAAAGAAAGGAAGGAAAAACTTTGAATGGACTCTGGAATGTTAGAAAGCTTTCGATGAACTAATTCATCATATGGAAGCGCCTCCAATACTTTCTAAGCCTAGCAGCGGTGAAGATATTTTCATATATTTAGCAGTTTCGTCTCATGCTCTCAGTGCAGCATTAGTACGGAAAGATGCAAAAGTTCAACGCCTGGTCTACTACATAAGCAAGAGATTCACTGGGGCAGAGATGAATTATTCAAAGCTAGAAAAACTCACCTATTGCCTACTGATAGCTTCCAGAAAGTTGAGGCCGTATTTTCAAGCTCATCCTATCAAATTCCTCACTGACAGCCTCTAAAGCAAGTCCTATTTCGCCCCGAGACTTCGGGTCGTCTACTGAAATGGAATACTGAACTCAGCCAATATGATATCACTTACCATCCCCGAAGAACAATCAATGGACAAGCTTTAGCAGATTTCATTGCAGAATACATAGATAAGGGTGACAGCGAGGAAGAAGTTACTAAGGACATCCCGACCCGATGGAAATTATATGTTGGTAGCACAAGAAACTACTATTGTTCTGGAGCTGGGGTCGTGCTTCAAATCCCTGAAGGGCGATCATTGTGCTATGCATTGAGATTGGAATTTCCATCGACAAATAATGAAGAAGAATATGAAGCTCTTATTGCCGGCTTGAAGATTGCTAAAGAACTGAATATCAGAATGTTGCAGATCTTCAGTGATTCCCAGCTTATTGTATGCCAAGCCAAGAAAGAGTTCAAACTAAAGGAGGAAATCTGCCCGCTTATTTGTCAAAGGCCTGGGAACTTCTCAATGATTTCGATCATTACACGATAAGTCATGTACCCCGGGAAGAGAACACGAAGGAAGATTCTCTCGCAAAGTATTCAAGCACTGGCGAGGCTCAATTACTGGGATTGGTTCCTGTAGAAGTCTTGTCAGCCCCAAGTACTGATGAAATGGAGATTGACCAGATCATGACTGTTTCTCAAGAGCAGGAGTCGTGGATGACTCCAATCAAGGAATATCTACTTAACGGATCCCTTCTAGAAAATTCAAAGGAGCGTCAGAAGCTGTTAAGGAAAGCCTCAAGATATGTAATTCAAGATGGTCGGTTGTACAAACGGGGATTCTCAATGCCATTACTCTGATGTGTAACCAAGGAAGAGGCCAAGACAATTTTAGCTGAAGTGCACGGAGGAGAGTGTGGGGATCATTCAGGTGGTCAAACTCTAGCAAAGAAAATTCTCCTATGGGTATTTTTGGCCAGACATTAATCGTAATGTTGCTGGCTACGCCCGAAAGTGTGACCGATGCCAAAGATTTGCAAAAATCCCAAGAGCGCCTTCCACCGAGCTAACGCAGATGGTCAGTCCATGGCAATTTGCTATTTGGGGAATAGATCTCATTGAGCCTTTGCCAACTGCCAAGTCCAGAATCAGATATGCTATTGTTGCTGTTGATTATTTTACTAAATAGGCTGAATCTGAACCATTAGCTACTATTACCTCTAAAAAGATGATAAACTTTGTGACTAAGAATATCATTTGCAGGTATGGTGTGCCTCAAAAGATAATTACAGACAATGGTACCCAATTCAAAAGTGAAGAGTTCCAAGATTTTTGCAAGCAATTCAAGATGCAAAAAAGCTACTCAGTAGTGGCTCATCCGCAGGCAAACGGGCAAGTGGAAGCAGTAAACAAAATTGTCAAGTCAACCATCAAAAAACAGTTGGAAAAAGCAAAAGGTGGTTGGGTCGATAAGCTGCCACTAGCACTATGGGCATACAGAACTACCCGCAAAACATCGACTGGGCACACTCCATTCTCATTAGCATATGGATCAAAAGCAATGATTCCAGTGGAAATAGAAGTCCCTTCACACAAAAGAATTCATTTCAACCAAACCAAAAATGAAGAGTTGCAACTTGAAGCATTAGACTTCCTTGATGAAAGAAGGGAAGAGGCTCAGCATAGAATTGCAGCTCATCAGCAAAGAATTGCCAGGCACTTCTATTCCAAAGTTCGCCAACGCAGCTTTGAGATTGGGGATCTAGTCTTGAAAAGGATCATGACAGCAACAAGAGTGTTTGCGCCAAACTGGGAAGGGCCGTATGTCATAGGCAAAAAACTTCTTGATGGCACTTTCAAGCTGACAACTGTCGAAGGAGATCCAATTCCAAGTGCTTGGAACATCATTCACTTGGGTCCATATTTTACTTAAAAGCTTTGCTTAAGTTTGTAAAATGATTATGGATGTATCATTCTTGCATTGTAAACCATTGTAAAAGTAGTATGAATGAATAATAAGAACTATAAAGTGGACGTAGGCCCCGTTCTTGGCCGAACCACTATAAATCTTGTGTGTTCTCTACTATTATAAAATGCCTGTTTTATTTCGATGTGTAAATAACTTAAATGTATCGCTAAAATGTCGATTTCACATTGCAGGCCATTAAAACAAAGCTTACCCATCACAAGGCCGAGCGATCCCTGAAATCACTCAATGAACAAATGTCAAGCCACAAAATTCCAGATTCCAAATCCATATAAGCTTCATGCAAACAGTTAGTGATTCCGTCGGACTCGCTTAACAATGAAGTACACTTCTTTGAGAAAAAACTACTTGCAAAAGAAAGGAACATGTGCTTGGAAATGATAACAGGGAATCGCCGATGAGAAGATGATAAACAGACAAGGGCGAGCAGACAGAAGACAACCAAAAAGGAGTCTGCCTCTCGACAAAAATGGTTGATGGAACCAGGCCCTTGCCAGCAGATTGCGATCGTTTGTGCAAACGAACATCCGGTTGGATAGCTTGCATCTGCCTCGTGGATCCACTTAACCATGAGACGCAACCTTCATGGCAAGCCAACCACTCCAAAGACCTCTTCGGAGGCAAAAGACCTCTTCGGAGGCACAAGCCCTCTTCGGAGGCACAACTCTTCGAAGGATAAAGACCTCTTCGGAGGCGCAAGCCCTCTTCGTAGGCACAACTCTTCGGAGGATAAAGACCTCTTCGGAGGTAAATGACCTCTTCGAAGGCACAAGCCCTCTTCGGAGGCATAACTCTTCGAAGGATAAAGACCTCTAACGAGGCACGTCGAAAAAAGAAAGTTCTATTCTCAACCAAAAAAGATTGGTGGAATCACCGAGGGCCCTTGTTAACTAGTTGTGATCGTTTGTGAAAACGAAAATCCAATTAAGTAACTTGTGTCTGCCCCGTGAATCCATTCAGCCATGAGAAAGTAACTGCCAGGCAATCAAATAAAGACCTCTTCGGGGGTACAAGACCCCTTCGGAGGCACAAGACCTCTCCCGAGGCACCACAAGCCCTCTTCGGAGGCACTCGCCTTCACCAAAGGCACACCTGCCATCTTCGGAGGCAGAAGACCTCTACCGAGGCACCACAAGACCTCTTCAGAGGCACAAGACCTCTTCGGAGGCACAAGACCTCTTCGGAGGCACGTCCCAGGAAAAGTATTTTCAAGCGAACGAAGCAAAAAATCCCTCCAGCGAGGCACAACAAGAATCTATAAAGAAACCTCTTCGAAGGCACACTGCAGCTCTCAAGGGAAAATCAATTTCACCATCCTGAAAAAATTCTTCCCCAGAAGTTGTAGCGCCAATTCGAAGCCTTCTTTGGAAACTTACTTCACCGCGTAGGAGAATCCGCTTATTAAAAAATAAAAGTGACTATCTCCGAAAGTGAAGTGTAAAAACTTTTTCAAAACAAAAAAGAGAGAAGACTTCTCCAATACAAGGCACACTCTACTAAAGCAGAGTAACATTTCCTCAAAATGAAACTATTATTCTCTAAAGAAAGAGTGCAAGCCTTCTCAAAATGGAAGAAGTCTTCTCCAACTTAAGAGTGCAAATCTTCTCGAAACGGAAGAATTCTTCTCCAACTTAAGAGTACAAGTCTTCTCGAAACAGAAGAACTGTTCTCCAAAGTTTTATCAAATGAAAGAAATTGCATTAAGTCATGGTATGGGGGCAATACAATACAATATAGCTACATTAATAAAAGCAACGCTCAAGCAACATATCACAAACTTATTGCAATATCACAGTGAAGAAAATTGTGCGAAAATAAGGAATAAATGCATTCAGAAATACGGTCAAAGATTGTACAAGTGAAAAGAATCATTTCATTCCATACTATAGTTTTTTAATACATCTGCAGGTTTCAAAAGAGCGGGGACGGGTGCCCGCACAAACTCCTGTCAATACAAGCCTTTATGTACAAGAAAAACGCAAAACAATAAGGGTGGAACGAGACTCATTATTTCTTCTTCCCGCCACCTTTAGAGCCCTCGCCTGGCCTAATGGTTAACTTTGGGAGCCGGCCAGGAAGAGTCGGGGAAGAAGGAGATAGAGTTACAACTGGGTCTACTTCTGCTCTCTCCACGCCAGTAGAAGTGCTTTTCCTTCTCCTCTTCAAAGTTACACGCTTCCCCTTCTTCCTTGAAGAAGACTCGCTGCCCGGAGTAATAAGTGTAGACAGCTTTGTGTCATCATGAAATTGCTCCGGAGTCTTTTCACCTTCTTCAAGTTCCTCGGCCTTCTGCTCTTGTGAAGCAGCCGGGTCGTCCAAGCCTTAAAGAGCTTCTATCAATTCTTCTTGCGACCCCGGCTGAGAAGCAGAAGGAGGAGTAATTTGAAGAGACGGAGGTGGAACAGTTGGAAGAGGAGAAGTCAGTATGGCACTTGGCGTTTTCACTATAGAAGAAGAGAAGTTAAAGTCAGCATTTCCCGCAAAGAGAGGAGATAGTGGCACGTCAAGCCTTAAATAATAATCAAAAAGTTCATCAAGCTTGTGAGAAGCGAACAAGTAGTCCACTTGAGCTAAGTCAACGTTGAAATTACCTGGAGAAGTTGGCTTTATCACGTCAACTTCAAAGCCTTGTGCTTCAGCACTTTCTTGAGCCTCATCTCCACTATGAGCAGTTAGAATTTCAATGTCAGCTTTGGCAGGAGGCGAGGAATGGGAACTGGAGCCAATGATATCAATGTCGGTCGAAACCGAAGGAAGAGTCGGGTCGGTCGAATGTGCCTTCCCAAAGGTTCTCCTTCCGCCGTTCCGGCTCGCTGTTTAGCAAATTGCTCCTTCCCCTTGGCAAGGGCGGCACGTGCATCATCATCCAGATAGTGTGCCTCAAGATATGCTTTAGCATAGCCAGTGCCTCCAAGCATATCAATTGCGGCCTCCCACACTTCGTCCAAAGTAATCTCATATTTCGGGCCCAAAAACGAAAGGCTACCGCGCCCCCAAGACGCTATGTATATAAAACTCGAATAAGGTAGAGCTAATGTTGGCCTTGGTTGCTTCATGAGATTCTTCGGCTGCTGCTTTGCCGGCGATAGCTTTATCACGCTCTTTTTCAACTTCAGAAAGTCGAGCTTTTAACATTGCAATTTCCATGTCCTGAGAGCTGGTTTTTTCTCGCAACTGAGCAACGTCGGTTCGGTAGCTTTTTATAATTTTTTGCTGCGCTTCAAATTAGCCTCAGCGTCTCTTTGGCCAGCATGGGCATCTCTCACTTGTTTTTGAAGCACTTCTTATTTTTGAGAATAATAAGTGGAAGAAGTGGCAAGCTCTTCTTTGAGTTTCTCAATTTCCACTTCAAGCTTCTCATTGTAAGCGGTGATGCTCTTCATCTCTGCATCATGCTGATCGAGAGTTTTCTGCCACTTGGATTTATCATTTTCCATTGTCAACATGACTTCGAGATTTGTGCGGTTTACTCTTTGAAGCTCGTCAACAAGTTTTTGCCAACCATACATTCTCCCAATATCGAGTTTGACGGCATCAATATTTTGCAACATAGCTTGCTTGTCAATTGGGACCAAATCAAGATCAAAACGCACTCCTTTTAAGCACCAGTGCGGAAACCGGCTTTTAAGAGTAGCCAGACCCTTTCCAACTTGATACGAAGGCCTACTAATGATCGTTTGAATATCAACTCTTTGAAGGGCAGGAGAGCTGGAAGGGATTTCCAAAGAGATGGGAGCAGCTGGCATTTCAAAAATTACAGACTTCGGCCTTTCACAAAGTTTGACCCGTTTACTTGGATCTTCAGCGATGTGACTTTTCCCTTTGTCATCATGAGATTTTCTTTTGCGGGAATCATCAGCTCTCTGGGAAGAATCATGTCGTTCATCCCTTCTCCCATAACGCTCCTTATAAGACCGCCTCTCGCGAGGTTTTCTGCAGCTCTTTCTTCATCAGTTTCCCTTGGGGTAGGAAGATACCGCTTGGGATCATAAGAGTCGCACCTTCCATATCACTGAAAATCATCATAGCAAGAGCCTCTACATCCCATTGGAGAACCTGAAAATGAAGAAGAGAGAAGTTCAGGAATCTTCAAAGAAAGGAAGTTAAGTGCACAAAGCTGCTAAAATCCTAAGTGTGTGAGGCGTGTGAACTACGAGCTTTAAACTACAAACCACTCTTCGGCTTAAGAGTTATCTCTTGGGTTGATGGAGTTGTTTGCAAAGCTGATGCCACTTCAACAGCTGGAGAAGCAAGTTTAGAAGCGGTAGAATCATCCTTGAAGAGTTCATGTGAAATAACCATCAAGTCGCTCAGTCCCTCAAAAGTGTCGTCACCGTCATGCCTAGTGGGACACTTTCTCTCAGCTCCTGCATCAGCAGCTTTCCCGGAATGTTGAGAAGCTTACTCTTCTTCGATAACCGGGGGAAGTGCAAATTTTCCGGATAAACCCGCAACGTCAACGGAAGTAGAACACTTCACCAATGAAGCCTCAGCAGTAGGTTCCTTCGGTGTAAGTTCTTCGACGGAAACTGGGGCATCTGGAGTTTCTGCTTGAGAACTAGGAGCATAATGAAGCTGAGTAGATCGGGAAGAATGCAAAAGTCCAAATTGATGCAAAAATTCGTCCTTCAGCAAAAATTGGATGCTTCTCTCCTCCACCGCCACAACACTTAGTCTTTCAAAAGTCGGCTTATGGCTGGAATCTTTAGAAAGATGAGAAAGTGCTGTAAAAGTAAAGAATGAAGTTAGCACTTAACAAATCGGATTTTGAAAAGTTCAGAAACGGAAAGAATGGAGATAGGCAAGCTTACTTCCTACTCTCCAAATGCTGTAAAATCCTGGGGGGCAACGGACGAAGAAAAATTGGTTCAGAAACCCATGGGCGCTTTCGGGAAGATCGATGATCAATTTACGGTTCCTTGCGCTTCTCACGAGTATTATAGAAGGATGATCTTTATTCTTCGCAAATGTGCATAAGTAACAAATCTCTTCAAAGCTTGGGAGACGGTTGAGTGTCCTCCTGAACAGCACACACAGTCCTATCAAAATGTCGTAGCCATTGGGGTGCAACTGGAAGGGAGAGATAGTCAATCGGAGAAGAAGCTATTGAAGAAAATTGTTAAAAGGAGGAATAGCTCCACTCAATCACATCTGACGATTAACTGCGATGAAACCAAAAGGTGGCCTATCAGCAGTATCGTTTACCCCAGGAAGCGAAGCGTCTGCCACAGCAATACCAAAATGAATGCATAGGTGGTTGAACACTCGTTGATTCAGAGTAGTCGGAGTTCTTTCCGAGGGATCATCCAAGGGGTTAGCTATTGGGAAGACCTCTCCAGCTAGCACTACTATCTCTTCTTGAGAAGTCATTCTACACAAGGAACTGGATATTCAAATTTGAAGGTGCACGTTTCCTAAATGTGTGAAGTGTTGTGCAAAACTAATAAAATGACAATCATATATAACTGAAATTAAACTAATAGGCATTTGTCGATTATAAAATTTCAAGGCTTGTTATTTTAGGTCCAAGTACAAGTGCAGTGTTGACGCAAACAAATCATCTTTAGTTGATTAATTTTGCTTTGTTTTAATGCTTCACTTGAATTTGTTGATTCATAGCACTTCCATCGTATAATTTCTTTAAGTTGATTATTCTTTATCGACTAGTCTGTCATTCGATGTGGGCAATCAGTGGTAGTATATTGGCCCTAGTTTTTAGCAAATGTTGTGTTTTACAGATTATTAGCATTAAAGTTAATATAATCTGTAAAGAAGTACAACGAGTTCAAGCAGTTCATTCTAGATGTTCAAGTTGGAAATTCAATCAAGTTCTGTCAAAATTTTGCAAATGACCAAGGGGAACTTTCTCAAGTCACATTGTTTAAGTCAAAGAATTTAGGGCAGGGCAGTGCAAATCTGGTTAAGTCCTAGGTCGCTTGAGTGCACGCGCAACCTAAGAGCTTAAGTCGCCAGTAGCTTAAGTCGTAAGTGGTTTAAGTCGCAGGAAGTTAGGTCGTAAAGATGGATAGGTCGCAAGTAGCTTAAGTCGTAAGTGGTTTAAGTCGTAGGAAGTTAGATCGTAAAGATGGATAGTCGGCCAAATCTGTTGGGTTATAAAGGTTGTTAGGTCGATCAGATTTATTAGGTCGCATCTGAAGCAAATCAGCAATCTCAAGCTATCTCCAGTCAAAACCGCTGAGCCCTACTCTCTAATTATACTTTGCCACGCATCCATTGACCATCACATCACCTGAAGCATTATGATTAAACCCATTAACCCGATTAATCATGAATCCCTTTCTCTCCTCGAACCGCCGAAAGCCTCATCTCCTCCTTTGGGTCTCTAAGAACCATCACTAAACTTCTCGAATTCAGAGCACTGCTAAGTTCAAAGCAATCGCCGACGATTCGGTGAAAAACGAAGACAAATCCACGTGTGCTTTTACGACTGGATAATAAGAATGGAGCGGAGAAGATTATAGGAATCAATGGTAAACACAGCAAATAGGTGCTTGAAATTACCAAAATTCACTAATCGGAGTTTACAATTGGATGGAAAAGAGTAAATTTTGCAAGCTCGAGTATGGTAAGGGCGGCAGAAGTAAGCGATCAAGTAAGGAAGGAGAAGCGAGCTAATGGATTATATAGGTGGGAAAGAAGAAGGCGTATCGACACGTGAGTTAATTAGCTCGTTAGGTCGCCCGCGACCTAGAGCAAGTACATCGAAGCACACGACCTATGACATAGGCGTGTACTTCGAGGGGCAAGTGTTAATATAGTTCTGTTTCACGACCTTGCGACTTGAAGAAGTAAGCGACCTAACGACCTAATATCGTAAGCGACCTAACGACCTAATATGGTAAGCGACCTAACGACCTAATATGGTAAGCAACCTAAGTATACGACGACCTAAAAGTACATTGCAAGAGAAGGACTCGACGGCTTAACGACCTAAAAGACTCCAAAGATTCGACAGATCAACGACCTACGACTAGGCAAGCTAAAGATTGACTTAAGAGATCCAACGAGTTAACGACCTAGTGATTCCATGAAGGTTGCGACCTACCAGGCTAAAGGAATAGCGACCTAGCGGCCTAGTAACTAAGACGACCTAAGCGACCTAACGAGTTAGCGAGCTAATGAGCTAACGAGCTAGCGAGCTAACGAGTTAGCGACTTAACGAGCTACAAACTTCCCGTTGCTATACACCCAGTTATAGGTCGAGCAGATACTAAGTCGCTACTACTCCTACAACTAGCTTAGGTCGCTCTACAAGGTACCTCAGCATGACTAAGTCGCCTACCTCTCTTCCATAAGTCGATGTGACCTGCTAACCCACTCAGATTGACCAAGTGCAACAAGGATGAGCCGTAGCTCGTATCCCTTAGGTCGCTAGCGACCTAAGACCTACGACTTAGCCCAGATTTTCCCTATAAATACTCCACCTACTCCAACTGAAAAAGGACTTTGGCTCATTTCAGAAATGCCTATACTCTGTAGTTTTCTCGACTCATCTGACACTTCAAACACCGAGGACACCTCTACGGACTTCAAGAGAGATCTAACACATTCAACATGAATTTGAAGAGCTCTTATACATTGAAGTTCTAGGTACTTGTTTTGTTTGTGTTGTAATCGAAGATCACTGTAAAAGTTGTAATCGAATCAGCAATAAAGGAGATTAAAGTGGACGTAGGCTTAACTTGAAGCCGAACCACTATAAAACCGTTGTCTCTTTACTTGATTTTCTGTTATCTTCTGCTTATATCTAGTTCCCATACCAACGATTGGTGCTTTCAAATCTTTACTACTTACGCCGGGGTGTTAGCGTTAACAATCAACCATAATAAAATAGAGTAAATCATACATAAGTGTAATAAGTGCTAAGTGTGATCATAAGTGTAATCCTAAAAGTAAATCAATCATCAGCCAATCATATGTATAGTAATTATTCAATCTAAACATATATATAAACCACAAGTTAAGTCAATCACGTTTAAAACACAACGATCAAACCAACCAAATAACATAGAGAATGATTAGACATTCCTTGGTACTTCCACCCATCCATCTTCTCCAAAGATAGGGTCTGCTTTGATGGCATCCCATTCTTCTTTGTCTTTGTCGAGAGTGACTGGTGGATTTCCTTCGAGATCGTCCTTGTTAAGGGTTAAGATCATCCAACGAAGAGCGTCGGAATGTCTCTCTTATTCCTTGATCTTCTCTATTTGACTCAATTCAAAATGAAGCTTATTGCGAAGTATGAATGTAAGAATATTCTTGAAGGAAGTGAGAGTTTCTTCAAGGTTATCACGTAGATTCTTAATCAGAGAAGCCATAATTCAAAAAATAGGGAGAACTATGAAAGAGATTGATTAAAGAAGAAGTTTGAAAATTTATTTTGGAAGAAACGGATATAAATAGGGGTAGAAAGTCGTTTGAAATGAATAGGCAGAAGTTAGTTACATGAAATTAAAATTTGAAAGTGTAACTAGTTTCTGCCCGTTGGATGTCGACATGGGGGATGGTGTATGTCAACATGCCTCTGCTTAAAATGACATTTTGCTTTGTTTTGAATATTATGAAAAAATCTATTAAACTAAAATTTGTATAATATAAAAATAAGCAATTACAAAGACAAGTAAAGTTATATAACAGGAAATGAAAGATTTCATTAATAATTCTAGTCAACATTACATAAGATAATATAATATAAACTAAAATAAAGAAAATACAAAGATAGAACTTAATATAACATGAACTAAAACTAGTTAGATGAAGACAAAGAAGATGATAGTCCAAGCTTTCTACTAATTTTCTCGAAGAACTTGTCGATTTTAGTAGAAATCTTATCCATTTTCTTTCTCAATGATCATTGAAGTGTCTTTTGATTTTATACAATAATTCTTTGATTATTGAGAATGGTCTTATTGGAGGGATTAGCGGGATTAGTAGGATATTCAATACTTTCTAAGGAAGTTTCTTGATCTTCCTCTTCCTCCTCTTCAATTTCCATTCCTTCGTCTTCCTTTTGTTCTTCTTCTTCCACATCTTCCATCTCTTCATAAGTAATTCTTTCTTCCTTTTCCGTAAGCGTATCATATGGTTGGAATACAAATGGAATTTGCATAAGGAAAATGTTTCCATGGTTGGACACTTTTCTAGTTATAAATTCTTCCTTTTTGAAATCAACTCCAAAGTAGCTAAAAGTCCAAGTGAGATAAATTCCATGATATAATGTGTTTTCACCCATAGTAAAATTCTTGGGCCTAAGCTCATCCAAATAACATGAGCCTAATTAATATCATAATTTCCAAAAAATGCAAAAAGAGCTTTGCAAACATTCAAAGTCGGGTTGTTGTAGTTTTTGATCTTGGTATAAGAGTATGTTGGAATAAGAAGATTAACAATTCTTGCTTTTGGAGGAAAATAACGATTTTTGAATTTGAAATTATCATCCCCTTCAAAGATGCGATGAAATGTCTCTCGATCATTTCCATTGATTTGAAATTCCGAGAGATTCATTCTGGTATACTGGCATCCCAAAATATTTTCCAAAATTTCACAATCCAAAACAATTTGCGTTCCTTAAACGCTACTCCAAATTTGTCCATCTTCCCCACCATAAAAACCACTATTCAAATTTGCATAAAACAACTTAACAAGATTTGGATAACATACAAAATCATTTTGTTTCTTATCTACTAAACTAAGAATAGAACATTGTTGAAAAAGATTTTCAATTTCATGAGAAGGAAAATCTTCAAAAATATAAAATTCCCCCCTATGAATTTTACAAAAGTTTACATAGTTGATGTAAGCTTTGATAGCTTCCGGGTTATTTAAAGGAAAGTTTTTAACATATTTTGGAAGCGTAACGGTGTTAGGAGTGCTTGAAAAGGCCATTGAAGAAGTTTGAGTGGATTTGAAGATAATGAAGATAAGTTCGAAATTTGAAATAAAAGTGAAAAGTGATGATCAAGAGAGTGAGATAAATAGAGATTCTATAGACATGTTCTCTGGCCAAGAGGCATCTTTCCCGAGCATTGAAGTTGGTGAAAAGGTGGAGGGAAATTCAAAAGTTTGAATTCAAATTTTGAAATCAAATTCCGAGGGGCATGTCGACATGGGGTATCCTGGTATGTCGACATATGCCTATTGAATCAAAGAATAGGTTTCTATTCCTAATTTCTAATAGATATGTATATTATATCCCATATTATAATTATATAATTCATGTGATAACATTAAATATAATAATACTTAAACATTAGTAATTTAATATTTAGAATATTATTAAAATAATATTACTTTTGAATTTGAAGTTCAAATTTCAAGGGATAAATTGAATTTAAAAATTCAAGGAATTAAAAAGAATCAAGCATACAAACAAGCATCCATTCAAATAAGAAAAATTAAAAATAATGTAAATGCATACCTATTTTTAGATCCATACTCCCATCATCATCTGATTCATGAATAGCAGTGAAACGCATATTTGAATTATCCATCTTCTTTTCATCGTCATAGGATGATGAGTCCAGGTCATCAAGAGTTGCTGTGTATGCTTTCTTTCTTTTCCTTGACGAGTCATTGCTTGGAGGGAACAACTATTTATTTGGATACAGACAATCTTTTCTATAATGCCCGACCTTATTGCGATTGTAGCATCTATCATTGTTAACGTTCTCCATATTATTTATTGAATTTCTTTGATCATTTCTTTTGTAATTATTCATTTTTCTATATTTTAAGAATTTTCGGAAGTTTCTTATCATGAAAGCAATCTCCTCATTACTGTCTGATTCTGAATCTTCAGTTGTTGCACTGAATGCTAATGAATTCTTTTCTGTAGCCTGGTTTTCTCTTCTTCCTTGCAGTTCAACTTCATAACACATCTGATTCCCAATCATTTCTTCTATTTTCATTAGACTGATATCATTTGCTCTTCGACTACAAGTGTCTTTTGTTCGCATTCTAGAGTGAGTGAATTTAGAATTTTTCTTGCTTGGGCTTCCTCTGAAAAGCTTTTTCCTAGTGTAATTAGTGAATGAACGATATCTTGAAATCGACTATACATGTCGGAAATGGACTCATTTGCATGCATTTTAAACAATTGAAACTAATTAGTTAACATGGATTGTTTAACTTTGCTTGTTCCTTCATGAATAACTTGCAAAGTTTTCCAGATTTCAAATGCAGACTTACAAACAGACACTTTATTAAACTCATTCTTATCTAATGAACAAAATAATATGTTCATGTCCTTTGAGTTATCTTGTGCACACCCTTTTGCTCAGCAGTCCACTGGGCAAAATTGGTAGTTGGTTCAATAAAATCAGTTTGTGTGATATTCCAAGTGTCTAATCCTGTAGATTGTAAATAAATTTTCGTTCAACAAGCCCAATATGCATAAATATTGCCATTGAAAAATGGTGATCTGACAGTAGACTAACCTTTTAGAATGAACTAGTGTTAGGGATAACAGAACTAGTGCTAGAGTTCATATTACCAGTGTTGGTAGCCATTAAAACAATTTTCAAATTTCAGATTACAAAAACTATGAAAACCAATGCTCTGATACCAATTGAAAGGGAGTGCAGATTAAGGACCGTAAGGCAAACTTAACACTAGAGGGGGGTGAATAGTGTTTAATGAATTCTAAGACTTATATGGACAAATTTAAAATTATGATATAAATAAATGCAGAACTTAATCAAAGAATAATCACAGAATCAAACACAGATGCATAAAGTAAATAAAAAGCAGTAAAAGGAAAGAACACATCAGATTTTATACTGGTTCAGAGTTACCCTACATCCAGTCAAGTACCAAGGCAAACCACCTCATACAGATTTTAGTATACCAATGTCGAGATTACAATCTTCAATTTCTAAAGACCTTGAGGTACCCTCTTGTCTAGCGAGTCTAGGGCAAACTCTCTTGATTTACAGGCCACAAGATTACCCAATTGATTTCCAGGCAAAACCACACATTATAGAGAGACTCGATAAACTTTTGATTATAAATTGATCCTATAACCCTGAATAGCACTTTCATCTTCGAGAGAGGGTAGAGAATCAAACAAAAATGAGATTATAATTTGATTCAGTTAAGAAATCGGCAGAATTTCGGCACGATCTTAAAATTATGAAAATTATAGAATATGGATTTATGGAAAAGAAGAAGTGAAGAAAATATGAAATTAGTTAGATAAAAAATTCATTTGCGAAGGCTATTCATAAATCACCAACGGTCATAACCATTTGTGAAGAGATTTAAACGAATACACTTCTTTTGAAAATTGAAACTTTTGAATTCAACGGCCACCATGTCGACATGGGGTATCCTAAGAGGTCGACATCCCTATGAGAAAAACATTTGTAAAATTTGTTTTGAAAATGAAGTTTAAAACAAGAGTTTATTTTAAATCAAATAATATTTTAAGGCTAAAACATATTTTTGAAAATCATTTGAAAATATAATTTTAAGGCTAAAATATTTTGAAAAGCAGTTTTGAAAATCATTTTGAAAACCCATTTTGAAGTATATTTGGAAGCTTCTTCCTACAAAATATCTCATCACATCAGGACTCGAGAATTGTGCAAAACCAGGATGTTTGTGGGTTTGTAAGCCACTTGTCGTGGGTTTGTAAGCTACTTGTCATGGGTTCATAAGCCACTAAGAAGGTAGAAATTGGTTCCATCCCAAATGAAATTCGAAATGAAGATTCCATGCTATTATGAAGTTTTAACAAAAACTAGACACATATCTTGAAATCTTGATCTTGATACTCTAGAATGTTCAATCTTGAGTCTTGAGTCTTTACACTGGTCAGTCTTTAGTAATCAATACCTGCATATTCATATCTATATATCCTTCATATGCATATCAATCTAGACAATAGTGTTAGTATATATTTTATAATAAGTTAAGCTAAAAAGGTTATTGTCATCAAAACTGACATCTCAGTTCCTAACAGTTATTTTCTATCCAGGGCATATTTGAGTTTTCTTAAACGGTTGTTTATATTACCTACATATATTATAACGTGCACTTGACATACTAAACGCAAATGATTACACACATATATTTCGTACATATAAATTTCAAGTTGATATTTACTGTTTGTTTGAAGGGTATCTATGTTAATATTTTGAAATCTTTGAAAAATATATATATATGGGTTATAAATTGAACATTGAGATGTATATTTTTGAATTATTTTTATTTAATCGTAATATGTAGATTTTATATGTTTAAAATATAAAATACGATTTTGCATACATATATATATATATATATAGTTTATATATAAGTTCACTTATATAATTGATCTTCATCAAATCCAGTTCATCGTTCCTTGCTTTTGTCTCGCCGCTGTCCTAAATTGGTCGCGGCAGCTTTATACTTTACTCATGTCCATGTCCGTATCCGTGTCCATGTCATCTTCTTCTTCCATCATGTACTCTAACCTCGAAAGGTGAGCAATCACTCGCAATTAACGTTCTTATATTTAATAAATTTGATTTCACTTGAAACGATAATTGAAATATATGGTTAATTTTGAATTGCTAGTTATTAATTTGTTAAATATGATATGCCATTATCTGCAATTGATCACATGTGATGTATGACACCATATCATGTTGTATATATTTTATTTAATTTGTTACTCATGATGTATGCATGTCATTGATCTGTTATATGATATTATCATATCTGTTCTCACTCTACAAGTTCCATGTTAGTTTAGAAAACCATATGGGCTGAAATGATACATACCCGAACGATTTTCTAGAATATGAGAAAATCGTTATGGGTTAAAATGATAAACCCAAACGATTTTCATTTATTTTGAATTTAAGGATTACAAGATGAAATGATATATATACTTGTAGATATTTAAATTGCGGATTGAAATGATAAATATCCGTAGCACTTGACCATAGGATCGAAAACTAAATATGGACACCATTGGTCAATATTCTTGGAAATGATTTCCATAGCTTTCAAAGGAAATATATGATATTTAATAAATATTGGGTTTTAAAAAAACAGACAATAATGTTATTTTTATATGTCTAAATTTTAGATTTTTAAAATAATATGTTTTGAAAATTTTAATTTATAAGTTAGTTTGAAAATTTAAAATTCTAAGAGTTTACTTATAATTTTATTATTTTAAAAATATATATAATAATAATTAATATAAGATAAATTTAATTTGTTTATAATATGTTAGGTATTTATTTAAATTTATATTAATAATTTAAAAATAGTTTTTTGTAACTTAATAATAAAGGTTGGGAAGACAATTTAATGTTGGCTTGGAATTTTAAATTGGTTCGAAATTGAATTTAAATAAGAATTTATTTGAACTTATTGATTTTGATATTTTGGAAAATATGATTTATAACTTAATTCGATAAAAAGGTGATTAAATGAATATTTTCAATTTTAAATAAAATTGAGATTGGATATTTAATATCGATTTAAATTTATAAATCGGGAATTTTATAGATTGTTATTAAAATGATTAAGCGAATACTTTCCAATTTGAACAAAATTAAAATTAAATATTGAAATACAAATGAAATATATATTGTATATGTTTGGATATTTATACTTGAATCTTATTAGAATTGAAGTGATAGTTCAAACTTGGATTTGAAATCGATATAAATTGAAATGGTTTATTGAGAATTTTAATTAAATCTTTGACCTTTAAATTTAAATTTAAAAGGAAGTATCGGCTTTTGATATGATGGTGGTATTGCTGATTTCTGTGTACCGTTTTGATCGTCTCGTCGTGCTGATCACCGCAGTATATCCATTTGTGTGTTTCGGTGCCCCGTGAACAGCGAGATCTTTGAAACGGTGGACCGCATCATCACCCGTTTTGTGCCTTTTTTTTCTTATATCTGTTGGTTTTCCCACCGTATTATACCAACAGTCACTAGCATTTATTTGTTGTAGAAACAAATATTGGACTTTCTCTATTCCCTGTAATCATTTAATTTGTCGGTTCGTTCATATTCATTTGTGGTTACTTATTTTTGGTTATATGCATTCATTCGAGGTTTAGATTATAATATTTAAGTTCATATTTAATTAATGTTTATATTTCTTAGCCTGCTTATCTTCCAAACCTGGTTCATTCTTCCTCCTTCACGTGACTTTCAACATTTCCATTGTTTTAAAATATTGCCTGTTCACTTCACCTTCTCCATTTCTATTCATCGATGTGCTTGAGAATATTTTTCTATAAACTTTATATTACCTATGGTGCTTCCTTATTCATCTTCTTTTAATTTACCTATACTCGTTCAACATTTCTTATCCTTTCCCCTTTACATCTCGTTCCTCCACCATTGAACCCGTGTCTACGCACCTACTTCGAGCTCAGCCTCTCCCCATAGACTCGCCCATCACCATGTAGCCGCATGAACACATCTTCACAGATAGCCCTTCATGACTGAACATAGCCCACTACCACCTCTTTTATCAAATGTATAATATATATTATGAAGTTGCGTGTTCAACTATGTAATCCGCTTGTGTTCCTCCTCTCAAAAAAACCTCCCTCCTTTGTCGTGGGTAGCTCATAAACCTCTAGACCACCCTCTTCCCACTTTTCTACGTCATGCTCCATGGCAGCCGCCACCTGGCCATGCTCCATTGCTTCAGCACCCCTCCATCGTAGATCACCCAAACACCAAAGCAATTACCGAGCCTACTTCCCTCCCCATGTACCACGTTAGCCTCTGAAGCTCATGGCAATGGACACACCTCTCTCTCCCACATTCTTACGCAAGCCAAGACTAGCATGGCCACCCTCAAACCTAGGACGACCAACATCATGAATATTTATGCTATATTCTTAACTGGCATGTTGTGGACATCTATATATGTTTATATATATATATGTGTGTGTGTGTGTGTGTGTGTGTGTGTGTGTGTGTGGTTGTAAATATGCATGTTTGCATATTCTCATTTGTGCACATCTATTTTAATTAAGTTTTTTAATATGTCATGTTTTCATATATTTTTCGCACGTATATATTTGTTTATAATCTACATATTATTGTGCATTTTCTATTTACATATATTTATTTATTTATTTATAGTGCGTATATTATAAAAGAATATATATGTTTACTGTATGTCATATTATAAAGGAAGTGTTATATATATTATATACATAATTGTTATTTTCTATCCAGGCATATTTAGGTTTTCCTAAACGGTTGTATATAATACCTACATATATTATAACATGCACTTGATGTACTAAACACAAATGATTACATATATATATTTCGTACATATAAATTTTAAGCTGGTACTTACTGTTTGTCTGAAGTGTATCTATGTTAATATTTAGAAATGTTTGAAAATATATATATGGGTTATAAATTGAATATTGAGAAGTATATGATTTAATTTTTTATTTAATCGTAATACGTAGATTTTATATGTTTAAAATATAAAATATGATTATATATATATAGTTTATACATAAGTTGACTTATATAATTGATCTTCATCAAATCCATTTCATCGTGCCTTGCTTTCGTATCACCGCTATCCAAAATTGTTCGCGGCAGTTTTTTACTTTGCTTGTCTCCGTGTTTGTATTCGTGTCATCTTCTTCTTCTATCGTGTTCTCTAGCCTCGAAAGGTGAGCAATCAATCACAATTAACATTCTTATATTTAATAAATTTGATTTCACTTGAAACGACAATTGAAATATGCAGTTGATTTTGAATTGCTAGTTATTAATTTGTTACATATGATATGTCATTACCTGCAATTGTTCACCTTTGATGTATGACACCATACTATTGTGTATATTTAATTTATTTTTTTACTGATGATATATGCCTATCATTGATCTGTTATATTATTATCATATATGTTCTTAGTCTGCAATTTCCCTGTTAGTTTAGAAAACCCTATGGGTTGAAATGATACATACCCGAACGATATTCTAGAATAGGAGAAAATCATTATGGGTTAAAGTGATAAACCCAAACGATTTTCATTTATTTTGAATTTTGAGATTAAGGGTTGAAATGACATATACCCGTAGGTATTTAAATTGCAGATTGAAATGATAAATAACCGTACCACTTGACCATATGACAGAAAATTATATACGGACACCGTTGGTCTATATTCTTGAAAATGATTTCCAAAGTATTGGAAGGAAATATATGGTTTTTAATAAATGTTGTGTTCTGAATATAATAGATATAAATGTTATTTTTATATGTCTAAATTTTAGATTTTGAAAATAATATATTTTGAAAATTTTAGTTTATAAATTAGTTTGAAAATTAACATTTTTAAAATTTTACTTATAATTTTGTTATTTTAAAATATATATAATAATATTTAATATAAAATAAATTTAATAATAAGATTTTATTAAATAAAATTTAATTTAATTGGTTTATAATATGTTAGGTATTTATATTAATAATTTCAAAATAGTTTTTTTATAGCTTATTGATAAAGGTTGGGAACACAAATTAATGTTGACTTGGAATTTTAAATTGGTTAGAAATTGAATTTAAATAAGAATTTATTTGAACATATTGATTTCGAGATTTTGAAAAATATGATTTATAACTTAATTCAATAAAATGGTAATTAAATGAATATTTTCAACTTTAAATAAAATTAAGATTGGATATATAATATTGATTTAAATTTATAAATCGGGTTTTTATAAAATGTTATTAAATTGATTAAGCGGATACTTTTCAACATGAATAAAATTAAAGTTAAATGTTGAAATATAAATGAAATTTATATTGTAGAAACTTGAATCTTGTTGGAATTGAAGTGATGGTTCAAACTTGGATTTGAAATCGATATAAATTGAAATGTTTTATTGAGATTTGAATTGAATCTTTGAACTTTAAATTTAAATTGTTAAGCTGGAATTGATTTAAGTTGAATTTTGGAATTTAAGATGATTTGAATTGACTTTTAAAATTGAAGAAGACTATTTTTACAATAGAAAGTATTTTTAATGTATAAATTATTTTATTATATAAGTAATTTTAATATATATAAACTATTTCAATCTGCAACTATTTTATTATATATACTATTTTCAACATCTAAACTATTTACACCAAAAGTGTTATGTGTTCCAAAGTGTTATGATTTCAAAAGTGCTATGTTTTCAAAGTGTACGATTTCAAAAGTGTTATGATTTCGAAAATGTTACAATTTTTAAAAGTGTTATGACTCTTTGAATGAATATTGTATAAAGAGAATAATGATATCAAATTGATATGGTTTTGAGATAAATATGATACTTTGATATTAAGTATAAACTATTTGAATTATAAAATGACCACGGTGTGGAATAAGCATTTAGTTGTTAAAGCGATCAGGATCAGATATTGTCATACTCTCTGCCAACATCGAAAACCAATTTAACAACTGTGTACGTGGTGGTGATTCCATAACGAAGTAGGATGGTTTGGCAACGATTCTATACGCTCTTTACGTAGCCCTAACTCCCGTTAGTCAGCTTGATGCGGCTAAAACAGGAGCCACGCCGGGCCAACTGAGGTCATTCCTCCTATCGGGCACACTTCTTCGATATCATTCTATTACTTTGTGATTTGATTGGGTGCAACTTTTATTTGGGAATGTCACGAGGTGGGCGGCAGTAGCTACTATGCATTACCACCAGTCCAGATCCACAAATAGTATAACTTCCCCGACATTGCCTCGAGTGCCTTGTCGCATGCCCTATCATGCCATCTATGAGTTTGTCTTGTACTGTACCTATGTGATGTCCTTTGGGTAAACCTCCAGTTTACGGAGGAGCGTATGGCATTGTATGGACTACGGGAATATATATAAAATGTGTTAAAGGGGATATGGGTGACGCCTTAACGCTATTTTAATACTTTACTATAGACGTATTACAATAGCGTATATTACTACCTAGCAGATTGTTCCACAGATCCTTAAAGGATGGAAATCCCAAGCGTCCCTTATGTTACTTGTATTTCATTTGACACTTCACTTGAGTTGAATTTATTAATATAAGAATATTAATCCTGAATCGAGTGTTTTATGTTTTGCTTTACGCTATGGTCGAACTGAGTGTCACAGCATTTTAGACTCACGTTTTGAGATTGGAGCTTTGTTTGAGGACCTATTTATCCAGCATTCAGCTATTTCAGTTTATTCAGTCACTTATGTTCAGACTTGTTGGTTACTTTTGTACTTGAGACTAATCTGTATTTGAGATTCTGGTTGTATTTTGTTTTTAACTCTGATGTTCATATAGTAGCTTCATGAACTACTATTTATCTATTCCACTACTTACTGTTATATTACTCTATGTCTGTGATTCTATGATTGATTTATTTACTGTATATGCTAAGTTTTGCTAAATATAAATTAACAACCTAACATTTTGAGCAATTCAAGTCCAACATGTGCAAATGCGAATGGTTCGAAATACCAGGTCGTTAAATTATGTAAGTTAAATCAACAGTAAAATATAAGTGTAATGGCGTCAGAGATGTTTACGGGGTTTGATATCTCCTATTCATTGTCAACGTGAGTGCAATAACTTAAGAGATGTTCGGGATTACCATCTCCTAAGGATCAGTTAAACAATCTACAATGTACTACAATACGCTATTATAATATGCCTACAGTAAAGTATTAAAATAGCATTAAGACGTCGCCCTTTTTCCCCTTAACACATTTTATGTAACGCCATAGTTTATTCAGAAATTGTAAACTTCACCCGCAGGTGAGCCATTAGGGAGCACTTTATAGGTACGACATAAAAAAACTCGTAGAAGGCGCGATGATGCATGTGACAAGCACTAGAGGCAATGCCAGGGTAGATATACCAACTGCACTCACGGATTGGTGGTAACGCATAGTAGCTTATTTCACACCGGATGGTTCTTTTAAATTTCAAAAGTTAGTTCACGATGTATATCAAAATATAATGTTCAAATCCAAAATATATCACTTTTCGAATCATATTCACTTTCAAAACCATATTCACTTCTAATCATATTCGCTTTTGAAATTATCGATAAGATATGCTAATTATATTCTCCTTCCAAAATCATCGTTATTTATTCTAATATGTCATTTCAACAAGGGTATCAATTCCAAATTCCAACTTAGGTTGTAAATCATCATCAAGGATTTTAATATAAATACTTCACCTTTACACGGTTTGAAACTTTAGAAAAGAGTTTAGATAGTCATAAATAGTTTTAATAGTAAAAAAAATAGTTTAAAAAGATTAAAATAGTTTAAATAGTAAAAGTAGTTTAAATAGATTTAATTTTGATTTAATTAGATTTGAAATAATCCGAATAGGTTAAATATAGAATAAGTAGATTTAATTTGAGTTAAAATGATTTATATAGATTAAATATACATTAAATAAATTTAAATTATATTAAGTACATATTAAATGGATTAAAAAATTTAAAATAGATTAAATAGATTTAAATTATATTAAATAAATTTAATTAGTTTAAAATAGGTAAAATAGATTAAATTTTATTTAATAGGTTATAATAGAGTGAAATATATATAAAATAATTTGAATTGATTAAAATATTTAACTCAATTTAAAATTGTTTAAATTAGTTTAAAAATAGATTTCACAGTTATATCAAAACATTTTCAACAACTCAATTACGATAAATTCATTTATATTTGACACTTCAACTTTGATATTTCAATTTAAATCCTTTGGCCCATTCATCGAATCAATACGAACGTCAACATTAATGCTTGGATTATCAAAAATAATTCAGTTTATATAATTCAAATTTCTATTTCAAAGTACCAGTTAATGATAAAAATTTAAAGATTTGAAAAATCACTTAATTTAGCCAATTTGGTGTCCGAATATAATTTTCTACCCTAGGTTCAAGTGATACGGATATTTATCATTTCAATCCGCGTTAACGCGAAAATTGAACGCTAACACCCCGGTGCAAGTAGTAAAGATGTGAAAGCACCACCCGTTGGTACGGGAACTAGATGTAAGCAGAAGATAACAGAAAATCAAGTAAAGAGACAACAGTTTTATAGTGGTTCGGCTTAGGTTAAGCCTACGTCCACTTTAATCTCCTTTGTTACTGATTCGATTACAACTTTACAGTGATCTTTGATTACGACACAAACAAGACAAGTAACTAGAACTTCAATGTATAAGAGCTCTCCGAATTCATGTCAAATGTGTTCAATCTCTCTTGAATTCCGTAGAGGTGTCTTCAGTGTTTGACGTGTCAGATGAGTCACGAAAACTGCATAGTATAGGTGTTCCAGAAATGAGCCAAAAGTCCTTTTTCAGTTGGAGCAGGTGGAGTATTTATATGGAAAATCCACGCTAAGTCGTAGGTCGCGAACGACGTAAGCATTGGTCGCAGGGCGCTAGCGACCTAAGGGATACGAGCTACGGCTCATCCTTGTTGCACTTGGTCAATCTGAGCGGGTTAGTAGGTTGCAGCGACTTATGGAAGAGAGGTAGGCGACTTAGTCATGCTGAGGTACCTAGTAGAGCGACATAGGCTAGTTGAAGGAGTAGTAGCAACTTAGTACCTGCTCGACCTATATCTGGGTGATATAACAATGGGAGGTTTGTAGCTCGCTAGCTCGTTAGCTCGTTAGCTGGCTAGCTCGTTAGCTCGTTAGCCCGCTAACTCGTTAGCTCGCTAACTTGGTAGGTCGCTTAGGTCGTCTTAGTTACTAAGTCGCTAGGTCGCTATTCCTTTAGCCTGGTAGGTCGCAACCTTCATGGAATCACTAGGTCGTTAACTCGTAAGATCTCTTGAGTCAATCTTTAGCTCGCCTAGTCTTAGGTCATTGAGTCTCTCTCTTGCAATGTATTGTTAGGTTGTCGTATACTTAGGTCGCTAACCATATTAGGTCGTTAGGTCGCTTACTTCTTCAAGTCGAAGGGTCGTGAAACAGAACGATATTAACACTTGCCCCTCGATGTACACGCCTAGGTCATAGGTCGTGTGCTTCGATATACTTGCTCTAGGTTGTGGGCGACCTAACGAGCTAATTAACTGATGTGCCGATACGCCTTCTTCTTTCCCACCTATATAATCCATTAGCTCGCTTCTCCTTCCTTACTTGATCGCTTACTTCTGCCACATTTACCATACTCGAGGTTGAAAAATTTGCTCTTTTCCATCCAATTGTTAACTCCGATTAGTGAATTTAGGTAATTTCAAGCACCTATTTGCTGTGTTTACCATTGATTCCTATAATCTTCTCCACACCATTCTCATCATCCTGTTGTAAAAGCACACGTGGATTTGTCTTCGATTTTCGTCGAATCGCCGGCGATTGCTTTGAAGTTAGTAAGTGCTTTGAATTCGAGAAGTTTAGTGATAGTTTTTGGAGACCCAAAGGGGGAGATGAGGCTTTCGGTGGTTCGAGGAGAGAAGGCGATTCATGGTTAATCTGGCTAATGGGTTTAATCATAATGCTTCAGGCGATGTGATGGCCAATGGATGCGTGGAAAAGTATAATTGGAGAGTAAGGTTCAGCGGTTTTGACGGGAGATAGCTTGAGATCGCTGATTTGCTTCAGATGCGACCTAATAAATCTGATCGATCTAATTGCCTTTATAACCCAACAGATTTGGCCGACTTATCCATCTTTACGACCTAACTTCCTATGAATTAAACCACTTACGACTTAATCTACTTGCGACTTAAGCTCTCTGTGACTTAACTTTTTTAGGTCGCATGTGCATTCAGGCGACCTAGGACTTAACCAGATTTGCACTGCCCTGCTTTGAATTCTTTGACTTGAACAGAACGACTTAATGGAACTTCGACCTATGCTAAGTTGCTTGAGCTTGATTACTTGCAAAAATATGACATAACTTGATTGAATTTCCAACTTGAACAGCTAGAATGAACTGCTTGAACTCGTTGTACTTCTTTACAGATTATAGTAACTTAAATGCTAATAACCTGTTAAACACAACATTTCCAGAAACTAGGGTGAATATACTGCCACTGATTGCCCACATCGAATGACAGATTAGTCGATAAAGAAGAATCAACTTAAAGAAATTATACGATTGAAGTGCTATGAATCAATAAATTCAAGTGAAGTATTAAAGCAAAGCAAAATTAATCAACTAAAGCTGATTTGTTTGCATGAACACTACACTTGTACTTGGACCCAGAAATAACAAGCCCTGAAACTTTATAATCGACAAATGCCTATTAGTTTAATTTCAGTTATATCTGCTTGTCATTTTATTAGTTGTTGCATAACACTTCACACATTTAGGAAACATGAACCTTCATATTTGAATATCCAGTTCCTTGTGTAGAATGACTTCTCAAGAAGAGATAGTAGAGCAAGCTGGAGAGGTCTTCCCAATAGCTAACCCCTTGGATGATCCCTCGGAAAGAACTCTGACTACTCTGAATCAATAGGTGTTCAACCAACTATGCATTCAGCTTGGTATTGCTGAGGCAGACGCTTTGCTTCCTAGGGTAAATGATACTGCTGACAGGCCACCTTTTGGTTTCATCGCAGTTAATCGTCAGATGTGCTTAAGTGGAGCTATTCTTCCCTTTAACGATTTTCTTCAACAACTCCTTCTGCAATTGATTATCTCTCCCTTCCAGTTGCACCCCAATGGCTACGCCATTTTGATGGGACTGTGTGTGCTGTTCAGGAGGACACTCGTCCGTCTTACAAGCTTTGAGGAGATTTGTTACTTATGCACATTTGCAAAGAATAAAGATCATCCTTCTATAATACTCGTGAGATGCACAAGGAACCCTAAATTGATCATCGATCTTCCCGAAAGTGCCCACGGGTTTCTGAACCAATTTTTCTTCATCCGTTGCCCCTTAGGATTTTACAGCATTTGGAGAGTAGGAAGTAAGCTTGCCTATCTCCGTTCTGTCTTTTTCTGAACTTTCCAAAATTCGAGTTGTTAAGTGCTAACTTCATTCTTAACTTTTACAGCACTTCCTCCTCTTTCTAAAGATTCCAGCCATAAGCCAATTTTTTAAAGACTAATTCCTGTAGCGGTTGAGGAGAGAAGCATCAAATTTTTGCTGAAGGACGAATTTTTGCATCAATTCGTACTTTTGCATTCTTTCCGACCTACTCAGCTTCATGATGCTCCTGGTTCTCAAGCAGAAACTCCAGATGCCCCAGTTTCCACCGGAGAACTTACACCGAAGGAACCTACTGCCAAGGCTTCATTGGTGAAATGTTCTGATTCCTTTGACGTTGCGGGCATCCGGCAAATTTGCACTTCCCCCGGTTATCGAAAAGGAAGCTTCTCAACATTCCGGGAAGGCTGATGATGTAGGAGCTGAGAGAAAGAGTCCAGCTAGGCATGATGGTGACGACACTTTTGAGGGACTGAGCGACTTGATGGTTACTTCACATGAACTCTTCAAGGATGATTCTACCGCTTCTAAACATACTTCTCCAGCAGTTTAAGTGACAACAGTTTTGCAAACAACTCCATTGGCCCAAGAGATAACTCTTAAGCCGAAGAGTGGTTTGTAGTTTAACGCGCGTAGTTCACACGCCCCATACACTTAGGAATTTTAGCAGCCTTGTGCACTTAACTTCTTTGCTTTGAAGATTTCTGAACTTGTCTCTTCTTCATTTTCAAGTTCTTCAATGGGATGTAGCGGATCTTACCATGAAGATTTTTAGCGCTATGGAAGGCGCGACTCTTATGATCCCAAGCGGTATCTTACTGCCCTAAGGAAAACTGATGAAGAAAGAGCCGCAAGGAAAGCTTGCGAGAGTCGGGCTTATGAGGAGCGCTATGGGAGAAGGGATGAACGACATGATTCTTCTCAGAGAGGAGATGATTCCCACAAAATAAAATCTCATGATGACAAAGGGAAAAGTCACATCGCTGAAGATCCAAGTAAACGGGCCAAGCTTAGTGAGAGGCCGGAGTCTGCAATTTCTAAAAAGTCAGCTGCTCCCATCTCTTTAGAAATCCCTTCCAGCTCTCCTGCCCTTCAAAGAGCTGATATTCAAACGGTCATCAATAGGCCTTCGTACCAAGTTGTAAAGGGTCCGACTACTCTTCAAAGCCGGTTTCCGCACTGATGCTTAAAAGGAGTGCGTTTTGATCTTGATTTGGTCCCAATCGACAAGCAAGCTATGTTGCGAAATCTTGTTGCCGTCAAACTCGATATTGAGAGAATGTCTCGTTGGCAAAAACTTGTTGACGAGCTTCAAAGAGTAAACCGCGCAAATCTCCGAGCCATGCTGACTATGGAAAATGATAAATCCAAACTCTCGACCAGCATGATGCAGAGATGAAGAGCATCGCCGCTTACAGTGAAAAGCTTGAGGCGGAAATTAAAAAATTCAAAGAAGAGCTTACCACTTCTTCCACTTCCTATACACAAAAGGAAGAAGTGCTTCAAAAACAGGCAAGAGATGCTCATGCCGGGCAAAGAGATGCTGAAGCCAAATTCGAAGCACAGCAGAAAGTTGTAGAAAGCTACCGAACTGATGTTGCTATGTTGCGAGAAAAAACAAGCTCCCAGAACATGGAGATTGAAATGTTAAGAGCTCGACTTTCTGAAGTTGAAAAAGAGCATGATGAAGCTACCGCCGGCAAAGCAGCAGCCGAAGAATCTCATGAAGCAACCAAGGCCAACATCAGCTCTACCTTATTCGAGTTTTATATACATAGCGTCTTAAGGCGCGGTAGCCTTTCGTTTTTGGGCCGAGATACGAAATTACCTTGGCCGAAGTGCGGGAAGCCGCACTTGATATGCTTGGAGGCGCTGGATATGCTGAAGCAGATCTTGAGGCACACTATCTGGATGATGATGCACGTGCCGCCCTTGCCAAGGGGAAGGAGCAACTTGCTAAAGAGCGAGCCGGAATGACGGAAGGAGAATCTTTAGGGAAGGCACATTCGACCGACCCGACTCTTCTTTCGGTTTCAGCGGACATTGATATCATTGGCACCAGTTCCCATTCCTCACCTCCTGCCAAAGCAGACATTAAAATTGTAACTGCTCATACCGGAGACGAGGCTCAAGAAAGCGCTGAAGCACAAGGCTTTCAAGTTAACGTGATAAAGCCAACTTCTCCAGGTAACTTCAACGTTGATTTAGCTCATGTGGACTACTTGTTCGCTTCTCACGAGCTTGATGAACTTTTTGATTATTATTTAAGCCTTGAGCGCCACTATCTCCTCTCTTTGCAGGGAATACCGACTTTGAATTCTCTTCTTCTATAGTGAAAACGCCAAGTGCCACACAGACTTCTCCTCTTCCAGCTGTTCCACCTTCGTCTCTTCAAATTACTTCACCTTCTGCTTCTCAACCGGGGTCGTAAGAAGAATTGATAGAAGCTCTTCAAGGCTTGGACGACACGGCTGCTTCCCAAGAGCACAAGGCTGAGGAACTTGAAGAAGGTGAAAAAACTCCAAAGCAATTTCATGATGACACAAAGTTGTCTGCACTTATCACTCCGGGCAGCGAGTCTTCTTCAAGGAAGAAGGGGAAGCGTGTAACTTCGAAGAGGAGAAGGAAAAGCACTTCTGTTAGCGAAGAAAAGGCGGAAGTAGACCCAGCTGCACCTCTATCTCCTTCTTCCATGACTTGTCTAGGCCGGCTTCCAAAGTTAACCATTAGGCCAGGCGAGGGCTCTAAAGGTGGCGGGAAGAAGAAATAATGAGTCTCACTCTACTCTTCTTGTTTTGCTTTTTTCTTGTACATAAAGTATTGTATTGACCGGAATTTGTGCGGGCATCAGTCCCTGCTCTTTTGATACCTGCACATGTATAAAATTTTATAGTATGGAATAAAATGATTCTTCTTACTTGTACAATCTTTTGACTATATTTGTGAATGTATTTATTCCTTATCTTCGTACAAGTTTCTTCACTGTGATATTGCAATAAGTTTTTGGTATGTTGCTTGAGTGTTTTCTTTTATTAATGTAGCTATATTGTATTGTATTGCCCCCATACCACGGCTTATTGCAATTTCTTTTATTTGGTAAAACTTTGGAGAACAGTTCTTCTACTTCGAGAAGACTTGTACTCTTAAGTTGGAGAAAAATTCTTCTATTTCAAGAGACTTGTACTCTTAAGTTGGGGTACAATTCTTCTGTTTCGAGAAAACTTATACTCTTAAGTTGGAGAACAATTCTTCCATTTTGAGAAGGCTTGCACTCTTTCTTTAGAGAATAATTTTTCCATTTTGAGGAAATGTTACTCTGCTTTAGCAGAGTGTGCCTTGTATTGGAGAATTCTTTTTTCTCTTTTGTTTAAAAAAGAGTTTTTACACTTCACTTTCGGAGATAGTCACTTTTATTTTTGACACGTGGATTCCCCTACGCGGTGAAGTGGGCCTTTCGGAAAGGGCTTTGATCTGTTTGTGCCTCCAAAGAGGATTTTTGTTTGTGCCTCGGGAGAGGGCTTCTTTTTGTTTGTGCCTCTAGAGAGATAGCTTTTGTTTGTGCCTCTAGAGAGAATGCTTTTGTTTGTGCCTCTGGAGAGAGGGCTTTTCGTTTTTTCCCTGTACGCGGGGAAGCGAGCCTCCAAAGAGGGCTTTAGCACTTCAACTCTGGTGAAGTGGACCTCCGAAGAGGGCTTTGGCACTTCAACTCTGGTGAAGTGGGCCTCCGAAGAGGGCTTTGGCTCTCCCCCTTGTGAGGAGAAGAGGGCCTCCGAGGAGGGCTTTTGTCTCTCCCCCCTTGTGAGGAGAAGAGGGCCTCCGAAAAGGGCTTTGGCTCTTTCCCCTTGTGAGGAGAAGAGGGCCTCCGAAGAGAGCTTTTGGCTCTTCCCCCTTGTGAGGAGAGGAGGGCCTCCGAAGAGGGCTTTGTTGTTCGCCTGGAAGGTTGCATCTCACAGTTAAGTGGATCCATGGAGCAGACGCAAGCTGCCTAACTGGATGTTTGTTTGCACAAACGATCGCAATTGATTAGCAAGGTCCTAGGACCTTCACTTTGGGAAGGTGTCCCTTCGGTGGTTCCACCAACTTTTTTGGTTGAGGCACAAGATTCCATTTTGACTATTCTTTGTCTGCTTGCCTATGTCTTTGCACCATCTGCTTTTCAGTGATTCCTTATTATCATGTCCAAGCACACGTTGTTTTCCTTTGCAATTTGTTCGCTTTTTCCCAGAGAAGTGCATTTCATTGTTAAATGAATCCATGGGGCAGAGCCAAGCTACTTGACGGGATGTCCGTCTACACAAATGATCCCAATCAGTTAGCAAGGGCCTAGAACCTTTGCTTTGGGAAGGTGCCCCTCCGGTGGAATCACCAACTATTTGTAAGAAGCAGTTTTGATGTAGGAATTGAGTGTGGAATTTTTATGACTTGGCATTTGTTTGTTGAGTGACTTGTAGGAATCGCTGAGCCTTGAGATGTGTTAAATAGGTAAGCTTCGCTTTGATGGCAAATTTAAGCGAGTTTTCTTCGCATATTTTTGCTTTTTTCCATTGTCATTTTTCCTTTTCTGACCACCAGATTCCTTTTTGTTAGAGGTAACGTTGTTATTTTCAACTTCGTTTACGACTAATTTTACCGACACAGGAAGGCTCTCTAAGCGCATAAATTCGTCGACCTTCTTGTAGAATATCTCAAGCAAATTTGTCTCTTTCATCTATAGCCGTTTCCCGAATTCACTGGACTTGTCAATAGCTCGCACCAAGTAAGTGAGAATCATCTGAGGCTCCGCATTGTCCACTTCAGCCAATGCTATATTGAAGCGGTTTAAAAAAGACTTGAGAGGCTCTGTGGGGTTTTGTTCGAGGCTGGATAGTGACATTATACCCTTGGCCTTCGCAGCATATAACCAGAATTGATCCTTGAATTTCCGAGTGAGATCAGAGAATTGGTCCACAAAACGGACTGGTAGCTTCATGAACCAAAGCAGAGCCACTCCTTCCAAATACATCGAAAAATATCTGCACTTGATTTCATCCGATGCTCTGGCAATGGTCATATGCCAGTCGTACTTGTACAAGAACTGGTTGGGGTCGCTTGTTCCTCGATAAGCTGGAATAGTAGGAGGAACAAAATTCTTCGGAAATTCCGCTTTCAGGATTCTTTCAGTGAAAGGAGTTTTGCTTGGAGAAAACCCCCAGTCATTCTCATCTTCTTCCCTTTGCATACTTTCCTTCATAATCTATCGAATCATTTCCGAGAGGTATTCCTCATCGTTTAGAGGCACCGCGGGACTGACGTCGGCTATTTTCTCCGAAGTTTGCCTGGGCAAACATTCATGAAAAGTTGGTTGCGGTCTTGAACCTCCAACTTGGGGAGTTGCCCCTTCGGCGGTGCCAGCTGCCCTTTGAGGAATACTTTTCTCTTGGGAACCATGAGCATTTTCCGCAAAGGTTTCTTCATCATTTCTTGGTTGTTTGTTAATTCCAGGTAAAGCGTTTATCCTTTCCAACATTAAATTCTTCTAGGCTTCCATCTATTTATACAACCCAGAAACTATTGCATCCAATTCGACCTGTGTAATGCCAACACTTGGAGCTGCTTGGCTTAACGAAGGAGAAGTGGCAGTATTTTCATGGACATCACCGGGTCTGGTAGATCTGCGCTTTCTTCCCGGAGCCATGATCTCTGATAGACTTCTTATTTTGTGAGAGATTCTTTCAACAAACTTTTGCGGAGCAATGGTGAAAACACCCTGAGTTCAATTCTCAGTGAAAGCACCAAAATGTTAACGTTGAAATTGAACGCTAACACCCCGGTGTAAGTAGTAAAGATGTGAAAGCACCACCCGTTGGTCTGGGAACTAGATATAAGCAAAAGATCACAGAAAATCAAGTGAAGAGACAACGGTTTTATAGTGGTTCAGCTTAGGTTAAGCCTACGTCCACTTTAATCTCCTTTATTACTGATTCGATTACAACTTTTACAGTGATCTTTGATTACAACACAAACAAAACAAGTAACTAGAACTTCAATGTATAGGAGCTCTTCGAATTCACGATGAATGTGTTCGATCTCTCTTGAAGTCCATGGAGGTGTCTTCGGTGTTTGACGTGTTAGATGTGTTGAGAAAACTGCAGAGTATAGGTGTTCCAGAAATGAGCCAAAAGTCCTTTTTCAGTTGTAGTAGGTGGAGTATTTATAGGGAAAATCCGGGCTAAGTCGTAGGTCGCGAACGACCTAAGGTAAGGTCGCAGGGCGCTAGCGACCTAAGGGATACGATCTACGGCTCATCCTTTTTGCACTTGGTCAAATCTGAGTGGGTTAGTAGGTCGCAGCGACTTATGGAAGAGAGGTAGGCGACTTAGTCATGCTGAGGTACCTAGTAGAGCGATATAGGCTAGTTGTAGAAGTAGTAGCGACTTAGTACCTTCTCGACCTATAAATGGGTGATATAACAACGAGAAGTTTGTAGCCTGTTAAGTCGCTAACTCATTAGCTCGCTAACTCGTTAGCTCGCTAACTCGTTAGCTCGCTAACTCGTTAGGTCGCTTAGGTCGTCTTAGTTACTAGGTCGCTAGGTCGGTATTCCTTTAGCCTGGTAGGTCGCAACCTTCATGGAATCACTAGGTCGTTAACTCGTAGGATCCCTTGAGTCAATCTTTAGCTCACCTAGTCGTAGGTCGTTGAGTCTCTCTCTTGCAATGTACTGTTAGGTCGTCGTATACTTAGGTCGCTTACCACATTAGGTCGTTAGGTCCCTTACTTCTTCAAGTCGCAGGGTCGTGAAACAGAACGATATTAACAATACGCAATTTAAAATTTTACGGTTAATTATCATTTCATACCGCAATCCCGAATTAAATAAAATCCATAAAATCGCTCGAGTCTATCATTTCAACCCATAACGATTTTTCCAAATCTACAGATCGTTCGGGTGTGTATCATTTCAACCCGTAAGGAATTGCAGTATTATAACAATAAAAAATACAACATCCAGTTATCCAATATCAATAATCAAACATCCATCATAATCATCATCCAAATCAAACAATGATTATCAATAGATAACTGATAATCAATAACAGTTATTAAACTGACAATTTAAATTCAATAACAAATTAAACTATGATTAAATGCAATAAAAGTCAAATTTAACTAGAATCGTAATTTAAACTTACCAAACATCAACCAGTTGATTTCTAATCACGTAATAACTTTATTTAACTAACATAAGATAGTTTAGTAATTATGAGTGGGTTAAACACTCACCTTTATTTCAAATCGAATTGAAACTCATATAAAGGCCCAAATCCAAAGTTTCGGAATTCGTCCAAACTAGCGTCAAAATATCTGAAATTTCGATATGATCCGAGTGGAGCAAACAGCGTGTGAATCGGACCTCGTATGTAAAAGTTATTACAATTAAACATTTGAAATCAAAATTTAAATAAAATAATAATAAAGAATACATATACATCACCTCTCTACATCTACCGAACCCTATCCAAAATTGCGGTTACATGCTCCTCTAACGGCCGCCACCACTTAGTCAATTTGCGCCGCCTAACCCGACATCTACCACCAGAACGGAGTTTGACATCGTGACGCATGCACCAAGGGTCCCCGCCATTGACCATGCGCATGCCTTTGATGCCCCCAACCGCTTGCGCCGCAGCCGATGTTCTTCGACCATTTCTGGCGATTCCCATAACATCCAGCACAAACGAATGACACCCCAAGGGCTTGCTCGACTCCATCTTCCCAACACCACTTCCCGATCATCGACCGAACGACGATCCACGATCCGCCGTTCGATCGTCTAAAATCCAGCATGGATGGTCGAGGTTCTACCTCGATTTCAGGAAAAATGGTGAATCCGATTGAAAAATGAATCACACCAGTGAACTACGCTCGTCGAGAGCTTTGAGTTAATATATAATATGATATGGTTTGGTGGAGTTTGATTTTTTATTTGATTTTGGTTTTCAATTGAATTTGGTATAAGGGATATTGGTAGATCAGAAATAGAAACGAATGGACTAGATCGATTTGGGTTTGAACGATAAGCGACCCGAAAAGCCCGTTTCGCTCTCGAAACGGAAATGGGTCATCCTATGTATCAAAATAGATTTTCTCGATATTTTTAAACTCAATTGAATAAGTTTCAGATCCAAATTCTATTTAATTAAGAAGTTAGCTTTAAAATATGCTTATTTGAAATTGATTTGAATTATATTGATTTCTAGGTGTGTAACATCCCGCCTTTTGTACGTTTTAAGAAAACACACGTGCCAACTCAAACCATATAGAAGGGCGGATATGTTATTGGGGTAAATAAGAAAACCTAGAGAAAGGGAAAAAATAGAATCCTGCAACGGAATGACAAAATATAATAATCAAATAAACAATTTATGAAGGTATTTTTCAAAACCTCTGATTATACTTATCAACACAGATCAGAGTTACATATACCCAAGGATAATAAATATTGCAACAGAACATTATGAATGCAGTGGAATAAATATAGTAAATAATATAAACATAAATCTTCGTCTTCGTTTTTAGAAAGTAAGGCCTTCAAATCTTGAAATGCTCAGGCTGACTTAGCGAATTGTAAAAACAAAAAACTCGAGTCGTAACTAAAAGATCTTATGTAAGTTAAATCAACGGAATAAATATGAGTGGAAAGGCGTCAGAGATGTTTATGGGGTTTGGCATCACCTATCCAGTGTCTAACATGACTGTGGTAACGTAAAAGATGTTTTGGATTCACATCTCTTAATGATCCGTTAAACTATCTACTATGTAGTAATACGCTATTATAATAATGTCTACAGTAAAGTAAAGTATTAAAATAGCATTAAGGCGTTACCCTTATCCCCTTAACACATTTTATATATTTCCGTAGTCTATACAATGTCGTACGCTTCTCTGTAACTAGAGGTTTACCCAAAGGACATCACATAAGTACGGTACAAAACAAACTCATAGAAGGTGCGCTAGGGCATGTGAACACGGCACACGAGGAAATGCCACGTTAGATATACATTCACATATCCGGATTGGTGGTAACACATAGAAGCCACTACCACCCACATCGAAACACACTCCCAAATAAAAATCGAAGGGTGGCCACAAAAACAATCACAAATCAGAATATAATATCGAAGAAGTGTGCCCGATCGGAGGAATGACTTCAATTGGCCCGGCGTGGCTCTTGATTTTAGTCACATCTAGGCTTACTCGCGGTAGTCAAGGTCACGTCATACCTCATACAGAAATCGTTCACCAAACCATCCTACTACATTGCTGGAATCTCCACCACGTACACAGTTGTTAAATTGATTTTCGGTATTGGCAGAAAATATGACAATATACGATCCCGGTCTCTTTAATAACCAATCGCATATTACACACCGGATGGTTCTTTTACATTTCAAAGGTCAATTCGCAATTGATGTCAAAATTATCATATTCTCAAAACCATAATACCTTCGAAAGCGTAGTTATTTTCAAATCATGTTCACTTTGAAATCATATTCACTTTGAAATCATAGTTTGGAATTATATTTCCTTACAAAAGTCATAATTTCTTCCATAGTCATATTTCCAAAACAGGGTAAAACCATACTTTAAAATCATCGTTTTTCAATTTATTCTTATTTTAAAACAAAGTATTAAATTTAAACACTTCCACTTTACTTAGTCTGGAAATTTAGAAATAGTTGAAATAATTATAAATGGTTAAAATAGTTATAAATAGTTTAATTATAGGTTAAAAATACTTTTAAACTGATTTAAGATAGTTAAATGGATTTAAATAAGATTAAGTATAATTAAAATAGATTAAATAGCTTTAAAATAGATTAGTTATATTTAAATAAATTAAAATGGTTTAAAATCGATCAAAATAATTTTATATAGTTAATATTAGTCAAATAGTTCAATAAATTTGAAAAAAATCTGAACAATTAGAAATTTTGAAATAATATATTCTTTTAAAATAGTTTATAATAAAATATTAGTTTGGAATTTATATCCAGTTAAACTATTTGTTAACCCTCTTCTTTCGATGACCCTATGATCTAGAGAAAGTAGCAACCTAGCGACTCAACTAGTCAGCCACCTAAAGGATTGAAAGGTCCATCGACCTAAAGTTATAAACGACCCAGTGACCTAACGGATGAATGACCTAGCGAGTCAACAAGGGAAGCGACCTAACAGGGATAAAGTTCTGCAGCGAGTTAATGTGAAATGACCTAACACAGCAAGCATTACGGACTAATGGACCAACAACTGGTTAATGACCTAAAGTGTGAACGAGTTAACTTAGATGCGAACTAATAGGAGTGAAGCTCTCTAACGACCTAGCGAGCTAGCGAGCTATAACAAAGCCGAGGTAACTTGTCTTCCTTATGTCAATCCTTCCCTAGGTCTCCCACGATCTATGACTTGTTCGAATGATCAAGGGTGCTCCTGTTAGGCCGTAAACTGTGCCTACTAAGTCACCCACGACTTACGATCTACACCTAAGTCGCTCACGACCTAAACATACAAAAGGAGCTTCCTATGCCGCTTCTTACCTAGGTCGGCCATGACCTGCGACTTGCTAGTTTCTCCAGATCGATGAAGTGTACCTTATATAAGCCGTAAATGACTCCCACTAGGTCGCGGACGACCTATGACCTATCCAAGGTCGCTTGCGACTTACGACCTAACACCGAACTCTCCTATAAATACCCCGCCCACTCCAATTGAGATTGCCTATAAATTGAGATTGCCTTTCCCAAATGTTCTCCTTCTGTCATTTCGGCTCTCTCTTTGGCGAGCTGCTCCTTTCCCCTGGCAAGAATGGCACATGCATCATCATCCAAATAGTGTGCCATTAAATCTACTTCGTCATATCCGACTCCTCCAAGCATTTCAAGTATGACCTCCCATACTTTGGCCAAAGTGATTTCATATTCAGGTCCCAAAAACTTAAGGCTACCTCGCCCCAGAACACTATGGATGTAAAACTCGAATAAAGTGGAGCTGACATCGGCTTTAGTTGCCATATGAGATTCTTCGGCTGCAGTTTTGCCGGCAATAGCTTCATCGCGCTCTCTTTCAGCTTTAGAAAGTCAAGTTTTTAGCAGTTCAATTTCCAGGTTCTGGGAGTTGGTCTTTTCTTGTAGATGAGCAACATCGGCTCGGTAGCTGTCCACAACTTGTTGTTGTGCTTCAAATTTAACTTCGACATCTCTCTGTGCCGCGTGAGCATCTCTCACTTGTTTTAGAAGCACTTCTTCTCTCTAAGAATAAGAAGTGGAAGAAGTGTCGAGCTCTTCCTTAAGTTTTTCGACCTCTACTTCAAGCTTCTCATTATAAGCGGCAATACTCTTCATTTCAGCATCATGCTGATCAAGTGTTTTCTGCCACTCAGATTTGTCATTTTCCATAGTCAGCATGGCTTCAAGGTTTGCGCGATTCACTCTTTGAAACTCGTCATCGATTTTCTGTCAGCCAGACATTCTCTCCATGTCAAGTTTAACGGCATCAAGATTTCGCAACATGGCTTGCTTATCAATTGAGACCAAGTCAAGATCGAAGCCCACTCCCTTTAAGCACCAGTGCGGAAATCGGCTCTGAAGAGTAGCCGAACCCTACCCAAATTGATAGGGGGGCCTACTTATGATTGTTTGAATATCGGTTCTGGGAAAGGGAGGAGAGCCGGAAGGAATTTCCAAAGAGACGAGAGCAGTAGGGTTTTCAGAGAGTTCGGATGTCAGTTTTTAACCAAGTTTGGCCCGTTTGCTCGGGTCCTCAGTAACATGGCTTTTCCCTTGTCATCATGGGACTTTCGCTTGTGGGAATCATCCTCTCTTTGGGATGAGTCATGTCGTTCGTCCCGTCTCCCGTAGCGCTCTTCATAAGCACTCTTCTCACGAGCCTTCCTCGCAGCTCTTTCTTCGTCAGTTTCCCAAGAGGTAGGAAGATACCTCCTGGGGACATAAGAACCGCGCCTCCCATAACACTGGAAATCATCGTAGTAGGAGCCGCTTCGTCCCATTGGAGAATCTGAAAATAAAAAATAACATAAACTCAGAAGTCTTGAAAGCAAGAAAGTTAAACGTATATAAGTGCTGAAAAGTCCTAAGTATTTGTAACGGGCAAACCACGCGCGTCAAACTACGAACCACTTCTGGGTTGAGAGGTGATGGTGGATTTTACAGCCAGTGTCAACTCTTGGGCTGATGGAGTGTGTTGCAGAACGGACGTCGCTTCAACTATTGGAGAAGTAACTTTAGCAGTGTTAGGATCATTTTTAAAAAGCTCCTGAGAAGTAATCATCAGGTCGCTCAACCCCTCAAAACTATCATCACCGTTGTGCCGGGCGGGACTTGTTCTCTTAGCTCCTTCGTCACCAGGTTTCCCAGATTGTTGGGGAGGTTCCTCTTCTTCGATGGCTGGGGCAAGTGCAAGTTTGCCGGATGACTCCGCAACATCAATTGAAGTAGAACACTTTACCAATGAAGCCTCAATAGTACGTTCTTTCGGCGTAAGTTCTCCAACGGAAACTGGGGCATCCGATGCCTCTACTGGAGAGTCGGGGACTTCTTGAGGTTGAGTGGAGCGTGAGGGGTGCAAAAGCCCGTATTGGTGAAGAAGTTCATCTTTCAGTAGAAACTTAATACTTCTTTTCTCAACCGGCACGACGCTTAATCTTTCAGAAGTCGTTTTGTGACTGGGATTTCTAGAGGGAGGAGGAAGTGTTGTAAAAGAAAAGAATGAGATTAGCACTTAGCAATTCGGATCTCCAAAAATTTAGAAATGAAAAGAACGAGGATGAGCAATCTTACTTCCTATTCTCCAGATGGCATAAAACCTTGGGGGGCAACGAACGAAAAAGAATTGATTCAGAAAACCATGAGCAGTTTCGGAGAGATCGGTGATAAGTTTACGATTTCTATCACTTCTCACGAGTATAATGGAGGGGTGGCCTTTATTCTTCGCAAATGTGCATAAGTAGCAGATTTCTTTAAAGTTCGGAAGACGGTTAAGTGTCCTCCTGAATAAAACACACAATCCCATCAGGATGGCATAGCCATTGGGATGTAGTTGAAAGGGAGAAATGGTTAGTCGGAAAAGGAGTTGATGAAGAAATTCATTGTAAGGAGGAATGGCACCACAAATGCACATCTGACGGTTGACAGCGACAAAACCGAGAGGAGGCCTCTCAGCAGTATCATTTGGCCCAGGAAGTATAACATCCGCTTCGGCAATCCCAAATTGAATACGTAATTGGTTGAATGCCCGCCGACTCATGGTAGTTGGAGTTCTTTCCGGAGGATTATCCAATCGATCGGCTATCGGGAAGACTCCTTCAGATTGCTCGGTTATCTCTTCTTGAGAAGACATTCTACGCAAGGAACTGGATATTCAAATGTGAAGGTGCATGTTTCCTAAATGTGTGAAGTGTTGTGAAGAACTAATAAAATGACAAACAAATATAACTGAAATTAAACTAACAGACATTTGTCAGTTACAAAGTTTCAGGTTTTATTGTTTCAAGTCCAAATGCAAGTGCGGTATTGATGCAAACAAATCAGTTTTAGTTGATTAATATTGCTTTGCTTTAATACTTCGCTTGAATTTGTAGAGTCATAGCACTTCATAAAATTTCTTTAAGTTGATTATCTTTTATCGATTAATCTGTCATCCGATGTGGGCAATCAATGGCAGTATATTCGCCCTAGTTTTCTGCAAATGTTGTGTTCAACAGGTTGTTAGCTTACAAGTGAATATAATCTGTAAAGAAGTGTAGCAAAGTTCAAACAGTTTAAAGTCCAGACAGTTCAAAGTTCAAGCAGTTCATTCTTGCAGTTCAAGTTAGAAGTACAATCAAGTTCTATCAAAATTCTGAAGCTTTCAAGTTTTGTTCAAGTCCTTAAGTCACAATCCGAGTCAAGAAGTTCTCTAAGTCCTAGGTCGCTCACGACCTAACAGGTTGGGTTGAAATTGGTCTAGGTCGCAAGAAGCAACTCGGCAGTGAAAAATTGTTTAATTCCTAAGTCGTTTGCACGACCTAGGCACTAAGTCGTTCACACGACCTAGAGCCCAAGTCGCTCATGCGATCTAAAGTCTAAGTCGCTAATGCGATCTAAGGTTTAAGTCGCTATGAGTTAAATCGCTCAGCCCCTTTTTTGGGTCATAAGGATCCTTAGGTCGCGCCAATTCTTTAAGCCGTTTGCCGAATTAAGTCTCATGATTCACGTCTCGAACCGCTAAAGCCCTAAGTCGTTCAAGGCACCTAAGTCGAGCACTACCTAACCCCCCTTAACTCGCTAACTCTTCTTCTCTTAGCCAGTCACCTAACCCGTTAGCCCAATAACATGTTAGTCACTCTACAGTAAAATCCACCATATCTCCATGCCACCAGAACATCCAAAACCAACACAAATCGCCTCAGATCCATCACAAACCCAGTGTAATGTTGTACTCTCGTGAATCACAGCGACAACGTGTCCAAAAAGATCAAAAGTTAATCGTGACATGATCCACGGCGAAATGCAGGATGCAGAATCGGGATAAGGCTGAAAATTGGGGGGTTCATAATTTGATGGTGATCGTGGTTGAATAATGGTCGAATTCACTTACTAGTGAGATTGTGGAGATGATGATCAGATCAACGGGTAGATTCGCTTCAAAAATTCTCGAGCTCAAAGATAGTAATGGCGGCAGCAGAATACAATAAGGTGAAGGAATGAGAAACGACCTAAGGCTTATATAGGGGAGAGAAAGGAACACGAATCGACACGAGCGACCTAACTCTTTCATAAGTCGCCGGCAACTTAACGATCTAAGCTCACACGGGTTAAAAGATATCGAAGCACACGACCTAACTCTTAGGCGTATACTTCGAGGGCCAAGTGTTAACCCTCTTCTTACTACGATCCTCCGATCTAGAGAAAGTAGCGACCTAGCGACTCAACTAGTCAGCGACCTAAAGGATTGAAAGGCCCATCGACCTAAAGTTATCAACGACCCAGCGACCTAAGGGATGAACGACCTAGCGAGTTAACAAGGGGAGCGACCTAACAGGGATAAAGTTCTGCATCGAGTTAAGGTGAAACGACCTAACACAGCAAGCATTACGACCTAACGGACTAATGGATCAACAGCGGGTTAATGACCTAGACTGTGAATGAGTTAACTTACATGCGACCTAATCGGAATGAAGCTTTCTAACGGGCTTACTCGCGGGAGTCAGGGTCACGTCATACCTCATACACAAATCGTTCACCAGACCATTCTACTACATTGCTGGAATCTCCACCATGTACACAGTTGTTAAATTGATTTTCGGTATTGGTAGAAAATATGACAATATACGATCCCGGTCTCTTTAATAGCCAATCGCATATTACACACCGCCTAGTTCTTTTACAATTCAAAAGTCAATTCGTAATTGATGTTAAAATTATCATATTCTCAAAACCATAATGCTTTTAAAAGCGTATTAATTTTCAAATCGTATTCACTTTGAAATCATAGTTTGGAATTATATTTCCTTACAAAAGTCATAATTTCTTCCACAGTCATATTTCCAAAACAGGGTAAAACCTTACTTTAAAATCATCGTTTTTCAATTTATTCTCTTTTTAAAACAAAGCATTAAATTTAAACACTTCCACTTTACTTAGTCTGGAAATTTAGAAATAGTTGAAATGATATTTAATAGTTAAAATAGTTATAAATAGTTTAATTATAGGTTAAAAATACTTTTAAACTGATTTAAGATAGTTAAATGGATTTAAATAAGATTAAGTATAATTAAAATAGATTAAATAGCTTTAAAATAGATTAGTTATATTTAAATAAATTAAAATGGTTTAAAATAGATCAAAATAATTTTATATAGTTAATATTAATCAAATAGTTTAATAAATTTGAAAAAAATCTGAAAAATTATAAATTTTGAAATAATATATTCTTTTAAAATAGTTTATATTAAAATATTATTTTGGAATTTATATCCAATTAAACTATTTGTTAACCCTCTTCTTTCAACGACCCTACGATCTAGAGAAAGTAACGACCTAGCGACTCAACTAGTCAGCAACCTAAAGGATTGAAAGGTCAATCGACCTAAAGTTATCAACGACCCATCGACTTAAGGGATGAACGACCTAGCGAGTTAACATGGGGAGCGACCTAATAGGGATAAAGTTCTACAGTGAGTTAAGATGAAACGACCTAACAGAGCAAGCATTACGACCTAACGGACTAATGGACCAACAGCGGGTTAATGACCTAAAGTGTGAACGAATTAACTTAGATGCGACCTAATAGAAATGAAGCTCTCTAACGACCTAGCGACATAGCGAGCTATAACAAAGCCGAGGTAACTTGTCTTCCTTATGTGGTTCCTTCCCTAGGTCGCCCACGATCTACGACTTGTTCGAATGATCAAGGGTGCTCCTGTTAGGCCGTAAACTGTGTCTACTAAGTCGACCACGACTTACGATCTACACCTAAGTCGCTCACGACCGAAACATACCAAAGGAGCTACCTATGCCGCTTCTTACCTAGGTCGGCCACGACCTACGACTTGCTAGTTTCTCCAGAACGATGAAGTGTACCTTGTATAAGCCGTAAATGACTCCCACTAGGTCGTCGACGACCTACGACCTATCCAAGGTCGCTTACGACTTACGACCTAACATCGAACTCTCCTATAAATACCCCGCCTACTCCAACTAAGAGGGGATCTTTTCGGCTCATTTCTGGAATGCCGATACTCTGCTGAATTCTCGACTCACTCGACACTTCAAACACGAAAGGCATCTCAACAAACTTCAAGAGGAAAACTAACGCAATCAACATGGATTCAAAGACTTATTCTATATTGGAGTTCTAGTTATTTGTTCCATCAGTGTTGTAATCAAATATTGTTGTAAAGTTGTAATTGATTCAGCAATAAAGAAGATTAAAGTGTACGTAGGCTTAACCTGAAGCCGAATCACTATAAAACTATTGTCTTTTACTACTTTCTCTGTGATTTTTCTACTTGTTTCTAATTCCCGTGTTCACGGGTGGTGCTTTCACTTAATATCTACATACACCGGGGTGTTAGCGTTCAATTTTAAGCGTTAACACTATTCATTTCATTTCAACACATTTAGACCAATTTCAATTTCCAAGTCAACAAACCAAATTTCCCTTTTCAACAAAAACTTGATTTTGCAAAAATACTTCAATTTATATATATAAAATTTTACTTCAAAGTATCATTTAAGTCCATTCAAAAATTAAGGATTTTAAAATCATTAAATTTAACCAATCCGGTGTCCATATAATTCTCTACCATAGGGTCGAGTGATACGGATATTTATCATTTCAATCCGCAATTTAAAATTTTACGTTTATATATCATTTCAAACTGCAATTCCGAATAAATATAAAAATTCATAAAATCGCTCGAGTCTATCATTTCAACCCATAACGATCTTCAAATTATAATAATTAAAGGAACTTGTAGAGTGATAGCAATATATATATAAATTAGCATAACATCCAATCATCCAAAATTAACAATCAAACATCCATCATAATTATCATCCAAATCAGTCAATAAATATCAATATAGAACTTATAATCAATAACAGGTATGTAACTGGCAATTTACATTCAAAAATAAATTAAATAACAATTTAATTCAAATAAATTCAAATTAACTGAGATGATGATTTAAACTATACCAAAAAGCCATCAATAAATTTCTAATCACATCATAAATTATTTTAACAAACACAACAAATTTCAGAAGTTGTGGATGGGTTAAACACTCTGTAACGACCCGCCTTTCATTCCATAGAAAGACGCATCATTAAGAAGAAAGAAAGGGATAGAAAAGAGAAAAGAAAGGAAAGAAAGAAACAGAAAACATCAGAATCTCACAGCGGAACGAATAAATTATATTATATGACATAAAACTTTACATAGTATCATATACATCAGAGTTAAGCAGCTAATACAACACAAACTAGACAGTTTAAACACCTGTCTAGCAATTAAAATTCAAGTTAATCAGAGAAATAGGTACAACTCAAAACACAGCGGAACCACTACATATATCTACACGCTGAAGCCTCATGCTCCATTATCTCCTCCAGAACTCGTCAAAGAAATCCTGAAACACTTGACTACTCATACGTAATATGAGTACCCAAGAGTTTAATAAAACAGAAAATAAACACTCGGGTCAGACATGGGTCTGGTGTGAGTAAACGGGGATAAAAGTTGCTTAACTTTATAAAATCCTTTGAAACAAAAGGTATCACGTAAGACTTCCCACACATAAACATGGAAAAGTTTTTACCTAACGCTAACCAAAACATTGATAGGAAATCCAGTGATATTATAATAGTGTCTAGGGTTTTCAAATAAATAAGAAATAGCCGAAATTGTTACATGATTAAATTCCATCTACTAGCCACAAAAGTGGGTAATACAATCAAAACCGTAGGGTCTCATAGGAAGAATGGGTTTCCATCAATGGCAGGGCTACTGGGGTACCGCCCGTCACAGTACGTGGCCTAGATCCCTGTACCGAGGAGCACGCCCGCTCCCTTGCAACACAAAGCTGGAACCTTTCCTTACTGAACAGTTCCGAACAAGACCACCCCGCAGATTGGCCGTCGCCAACTGCCACACAGCCGAATATAAAGGGACCTCTAGACAGGGGTAAATCTTGCTCTCCAATGGGAGCTACACACGAAGCCTTGCTGCACCTCCCCTGTTTTAGCCATTCCCGGTTGATGAGGCTTGAGGCTACGATTACCTTTATAAGACATATCAATCTTAGAATGCTCATCGTCCACCTGACGATGTTCTGAAAGCATTCAATCCATACAAGTTCATTCCGGGCTCGAGCGAAACCGAAGACACTATATCGTTGCACTCATTTTGGAATCACCCTCAGAGTCAACGACGATAACCCTTGTTCTCTAAATCACCATCTCGAACCTATAAGTACTATTCCGTCAAACTCACTACGGAATCACCCACAGAGTTATACTGACGTATAGTTCTTACACCTCGAGTCTTCACTTGCTCCACTTGGATTAACGACCAAACGTTTAATTGGAATCGATGTGGTTTTCGGATATCCAAATATGGAAACCCGATCCCGGTCTCACTGAAACCAAACGCCATCTTAATGTCCAAGTTGTACTTAAGGGTTTTAAACAATTAACTCATTTTATTATTATCTATTTCACATAGATAGATAAACTACATATCACAATAGATAAATCACATTCTCATAATAAACAGTTAATCTATATCATTATCACAAATAGATAATCATCACAACCGGATAATCCATCATACATCATCATACCTTAACCAAACATCGATATCATACAAATACACTCATCTCATTACCGAGATCAAAACCATTCAATCAATAATATCCATAAGCAATGATTTATTAACCATCAATTATAATTAATTTAAAATAAATTAACTTAATTACTTCTATCTTTAATTAATTTGAATTAAATTAAATTAATTACCACACTTAAATTTTAATTAAATAACCCAGTAATTAATCATTAACTAAGTATTTAACTTGACTAGACACCTTGATTAATCATTTACTAATTACAATAAGTAACTAGTCTTTAATTAATTTTCACAAATTAATTAACCTTATTGATAAGTAATTAACAGTTAATTGCTCATTTATTAATTAATTATTTATCCTTAATTAATTACAATTAATTAATCATTTAATTAATTATTACTTAATCAAACAATCCTTAATTACATCATTAATTATAATAATTAATGATCTCTAATTAATATTCAAATTAATTACTTAATTTAAAAATTAATTACTTTTATTAATTATTAATCACCTTGATTAATATTAAATTCAGTAATTAACTCCTTTAATTACTTATAAATAAATTAATTCCCTATAATTAATTATCGTTATTAATTAATCCTTGATTAATTACAAAAGTAATTATCCAAATTATTTTATTAAAATAAATCACCTTTCACTAATCACATTTCAGTAATTATCAATTATTACTTTTCTAAGTAATCCTGCTTCACAAATTACATTAAATTATCACACTGATTAAATCATTAAATGATTTACTTAAATTAATTAAAATAAATTAATTAACTTAAACAAATCAAAATATCAAAATTTATTTACAATAAGTAATAATTCCATAATTACTTTTATCAAGTAATTATATTTAACAAATTATAATTAATTATATTCAATTAATTAATCGAGTTAATTATCAAAATAAATCACATTAATTAATTACTTAATTATGCTTAGATAATTATTTTTATTAATTACAACATTCTCAATAAGTACTTACTTAATAAAAATTATCTTAGATTAATTATCAATAAATCATCTCTAGTTAAAAATTAATCTAAACCATTATTAAACTAAATAATTAAGTAAATTCTTAATTGTCTTAATTATTTTCAAAATAATTTATTTACTTATCAAATGACTTTATTTACATTCAAAATATACTTAAACCATACATTTTTAAAATTAAATTCAAATTCCATTTAAAATTTTAATATTTAAAATGTTTAACTATTTAAACATTAATCCAAATTTAAATAATTATGAACCTTAAAATAAAATGAATGTTAAAGAACATTCATTACCTAAATATAAGAAAAAGGTTTAAAACAAAATTAAAATAAATCAAGCTTTGAAAATAAATTGATTATTTTAACTTTCAAATTTAAATAAACACTTCATATCTTTGTTTTAAATATTACAGGAAATAAATTCTTTCAGGTTAAAACTTATTTGAAATCAATTCATTTTCAAATCTACTTTTAAAACATTTGAATCTGTTCATCATTTTTTTTTAAATTTACAAACTGTTTTGAATTCAAAACTGGTTTCCAAAGTAAGCCTGAAAACTGTTTTTAACTTGATTTCAAAACAAATTTAAATCTTGCTTAAAATTTTAAAATATTACTTTTAAAAACTTTGAATTCAAAATTTCATTTGAATTCAAATTCAACTTACACTAGAATCAAGTTTTAGCTTTTAAAATATGAATTCCATTCAAATTTCAAAAAAAAACTGCAAAAGGACAGGTTTTAAACCTGCAAGACATTAACCCGAGAAACCCCTATATTTACTTCGAGTTCTCAAGCCACCTGCTCCGAGTTACTGCATGGTTTACCCGAGGAATACCCGAGACAGAATACTGCACAATCCCAACAATGTTTATCAGAGAATTAGGTGCACGGTGCATATGCACCGGCACTCTGACGAACTTCAACCACCATAATCCTCCTCACCAAGTCGTCGACCATCCCCAAACTTGATCGCGACCATAAAAATTCCCACTACAGCTCGATGTTGAAATCGAGCTATCAATCAAACCTGGAACATTGACCCTGCAACCAAAGGCCAAACCTGTCAACACCGCTCTCACCTACCTCCGACCACTTGATCACCTGCAACTCCGGCAATCCCTTCATCTACGTCCCCTCTGCCGTTCCCCAAAGTATGGCAACACTCGGTGCATCAGAGACCATGTGAAGAATCAAAAATTCGACTACTCAAAAACTAGGTCTAGGAAACTGGAAACACTATTGCCGTCGCCACCAACCTCCGGCCGACCACCTCTCAATTTTCGCCTACTCTCCAATCATCCCTACACCTCCAGGAAGAACCACAAGTTCCAAAATCCACTGAATCACCATATAAACCCAAAAACCCCAATTTTGTTCAACTCAATACTGCCCACTCCACAGTTACTTTTAAAAATGGGATTTTTGTTTTAAAAATCATGATTTCATTCATGTATTCAAATTATAAAACTGTTTTAATAATTTAAGAAGATTTAGATTTGCTTATTTGAATATTAACTGATTTTTATTTATGTACAGAGACAACAGTTTCTTTAATTCAACTTAATTATAATTTATAAACTTAATTTCAAACTAAACAAACAATTTTTGTTCACATGACAAATCCTAACGGAGATCAAATCAAGAGGTAATGGTTTCATATTTAAATTCTTAGTTTAATAGCAAAAACAGGTATACAGATACCCGTAAACAACACACATGTATATATTTATATCTATATACACACTGAACATACATCATAATGTAATCATACAACATACTTACTCCTATTTATCCGCATGAAACAGAAAATTTAAGTTTTTTTTAGATTGTGAAGTTACTCACAAAAAAATGGATACAGAGCAGTTAATTAATAGCAGGTTTTGATTTTTTTTAAAAAGAACAGTTTGCATTTGAAGCTTAAGTTCTGGAAATTTACTTTAGCATTGATTTTAAAAGGAAAGAACTGTTTTTAAAAACAAAAATTTACTCATATTATAGAAGAATGCAGAGAACAAACTCCGTTGCAATTCTGTTTCCTGGAACTGCAATTTTTGAATCTCCCGTTGAACTGCAATTTTTGAATCTCCCGTTGAACTGCAATTTTCTAGTTGAATCTGGTGAGTTTGCTTCCATTGAATTACTTGCTGAAGTAACTATTGAACTTGCATGCAGACCCTCATCTTCATATGCTCAGATTCAAATTAAAGTTGAACTCCAGTTTGATGTTGAAATATTGCATGCAGATCCATTTTCATATGCTCAAATTTAAAGTTTGATTTTGCAGATTTTAGATGTAGATAGGTTTTGCAGATTTTGATTTGAATTTTGATTTCACAAATTTTTAACATGCATTATGTTTGGGTTTTGATTTTGCGTAAATCTAATTTTCAGATTCAAATGAAAACAATGTTTTTAACAAAATATATTGTTACATTTTCTTATTTAAAAGAATAAATTTCAAAAATAAACAAACATGCCACTTGTTAACTTATTATGTCAAATGTTTTACAAGTGTCTTTCTATTAGTTTAAAAGCTAAACACATGTGCATTTTAATATGAAAAGAAAATTCTAAATTTATAAATGTATTTAAATTTATTCTAAAGCCATTTCTAAATTATTTTAGCATGTTTTAAATGTTTACTAACATTAGCCTTTAAATAAATACATATAAATTTCCTTATAACATTATAGATTTTAAATTTTTTCTTGAATATTTTCAAAATAATATTCCTTTAAAACTAATTTTCAAAAGATAAGATTTTAAAAAATAATAATGTTGAATTCATTTTATTCAAGAGTTTTAAATCAAAATACTATATTCTAATATGAATGAATGAAATATTATTTCAAAAGAAAAATAATTCCCTTTAAAACAAAACAAAACAAACTTTTATTATAAAATAAAATTTAAACTATATTTATTTTTATAAACAAAACAAATACTTACTTGTATTTCTTTGATAATGTAATAAAGACTTTTAAATTTTACCTTTGAAAAGTTTTCAATACTAATATTAAATCAAATTAACCAATTTACAATTTATACAATTATATATACCATAGATTTGAAAATATTATTATTAAATTAAAATTAAAATTAAAATCAAATTTTCTATTTACAATGTATAAACATTTATACATTATAAATAAAATATTTTTAAATCATCTTAGAAAGATAAATTTATTACTTAAATATTTTTAATATTTGAAAACAATAAGTTTTTCAAATTAAACTATAATTATTAAGATTTTTGAAAAGAATATCATTTCACAGATTAAACAATTGTTAATCTTCAATAGAAAATTTCTGTTTGAATTAGATTATTAAATCAATATTTCACATTTTTAAAATAATTATTAATGAAATTTATTAAATAAATATTGCCTCAATTTCCGGGACATCACATTCCTTCCCTTTTAAAGTATTTCGTCCCCGAAATTTAAAAGCAAAGGTAATTTAATAATCCCATACAGATTTAAATTTTGAAGAGCAAACATATGTTATCAACCAAATACTAGCAACCATCGCAACCAATTCAAACAAACAATTCTAATTATCCAGACAAAATTCTGGATTGAATTCCCTTGATTTTCCCACGTACAAACACCGGGACACTCGCTCTACAGAATATAAACTAGCTACACCACACAGATTTAGAGCTCCTATATATCTAGATGTATTAATCTAAATAGAGAACTGGACCACAGACAAGTCCTGATCAACTTCCAAATCTCCCAGAACTACTGAGTCTAAAACCAGAGATAAACCACACACGTACTCCCTCAGAGATACGTGAAAAACAAAACAAATTCCAGCCATCCGAACTGGAAATTCAATCCTGTAGATCAAACACTTAACTCTTAAGAGAAGACAGAAAGATCTAATACTCATATCCACACATCTCTCCTGTCGATCCTGGGCTGCCTTCCACTTTCTAGAACAAACAGGGCTTCACAGATGCCTCACAGGTCAAATCTGGACAAAGAAGTAAACGATCTCCAGATCTTACTCCTATTCTGAAAACACAACAGATGCACAAGACATCAAGCCTTCAGATAAAAGCGAATTTCCTGTAGAAATCCTTTGATCCAAGACAAAACTCAAACTCCCAAAGAAACGGGTGTTGCTTCTATTCTAGAATAGTTGCCACCATGCTACTACTGCGCAACTCTGATTTGAGAATGTTGTTGATGAACACAAGTATAAACTTGATCAACTTATCCCGGAAATAGTTGTCCATCAAATTCCATAAAATCTCAGTGACCTATCTGATTCAGTCACAAACACACAGCAAAAATTCAACCAGGAAACTGGATCCAATCAATCCTGCCAGCATAAACAGATCTCTTTCTCAAAGAATCTCCTACAATGCTGAACCACCGATAAAGCTTTAAGAGCCAAGTCCAAACAGAACTCAAACTCTCTATGTGGATGCAAATCTTAACTCCTTCGAAGATATCCAGAAAATACCAAATCACTTCGATAACTCAAACAACCTATAGAGATGCTTCAATCCAAACAAAGATCACTTAGAGAACTTTCGAAACATCGCAAGTCAATTTTGCGATTCCACTCAGTTCAGATTCCAAGAAATCATTCTCACTTCAACAGTCAGAACAGCTAAATCCTTCTATGCAAAAGAAGAACTAGTGGTCGACCTCTTAACCCCTAACACCACTCCCAACTGAGCTTCCAGAAGAAATGGACAATCTCCTCCATCTGCCCGGCCTATTGACAAAAGAATCATTAGAGATTTTTGAACCATCGGAGAAACAGGTCACTCACTACTGCTACAGCTGCCAAAGATTTCCTTATCCAAAAGCTCATCGAATCACAAATCTACACCAGCCTCTTTACAAAAGAGCCCTTAGAAGACAGATAACGCTCAGGAAGCTCGCTCCTAAACCAAGCACAAAACACTCTGCCAAACTTATTCTCAAACTCAAATATAGACAGAACTCCTTCCTAAGGTTGCCAAGAGACCATTGTTGGCTTCAGAACTCCCAACTGATCCAAATTCAAGAAAATCCGCTCACACGAGTGAAATCCAGCTTACAATCCAAAGATATCTTGAAAAGATTTCCTTCAAAGATTGATAGAATCCTTCACACCAAACTGCAAAACTACTCAAGATGCCCATTACTGCCCTAGCAGATCCACTTCCAACCTCACAAACTCAAACTCCAACCATTGGTAGTTGTGTTACACACACCACTACACCATCTACCTTTAGAACTTCTCTTGGAAAACCTGAACAGGTAACCCAATCAAATAGGTAGAAATATATATATATATATACACATATTCAAAATTAAAAAAAGCCCTCTCAAGAAGGACACCACTCCAGAGTCTAGATATTCGCTCAACCTAGAGCTCTGATACCACAATTTAACGACCCGCCATTCATTCCATAGAAAGATGCATCATTAAGAAGAAAGAAAGGGATAGAAAAGAGAAAAGAAAAAAAACAGACAACATCAGAATCTCACGGCAGAACGAATAAATTATATTATATCACATAAAACTTTACATAATATCATATACATCAGAGTTAAAAAGCTAATACAACACAAACTAGACAGTTACAAACACCTGTCTAGCAATTACAATTCAAGTTCATCAGAGAAACAGGTACAACTCAAAACACAGCGGAACCACTACATATATCTACACGCTGAAGCCTCCTGCTCCATTATCTCCTCCAGAACTCGTCAATAAAATCCTGAAACACTTGACTACTCATACGTAATATGAGTACCTAAGAGTTTAATAAAACAGAAAATAAACACTCGTGTCAGACATGGGTCTGGTGTGCGTAAACGGTGATAAAAGTTGCTTAACTTTAGAAAATCCTTTGAATCAACAGGTATCACGTAAGACTTCCCACACATAAACATGGAAAAGTTTTTACCTTACGCTAACCAAAACATTGATAGGAAATCCAGTGATATTATAATAGTGTCTATGGTTTTCAAATAAATAAGAAATAGCCGAAATTGTTACATGATTAAATTCCAGCTACTAGCCACAAAAGTTGGTAATACAATCAAAACCGTAGGGTCTCATAGGAAGAATGTGTTTCCATCAATGGCAGGGCTACTGGGGTACCGCCCGTCACATTACGTGGCCTAGATCACCGTACCGAGGAGTACGCCCGCTCCCCTGCAACACAAAGCCGGAACCATTCCTTACTGAACAGTTCCGAACAAGACTACCCCGCAGATTGGCCGTCGCCAACTGCCATACAACCGAATATAAAGGGACCGCTAGACAGGGGTAAATCTTTCTCTCCAATGGGAGCTACCCACAAAGCCTTGCTGCACCTCCCCTGTTTTAGCCATTCCCGGTTGATGAGGCTTGAGGCTACGATTACCTTTATAGGACATATCAATCTTAGAATGCTCATCGTCCACCTGATGATGTTCTGAAAGCATTCAATCCATACAAGTTCGTTCCGGGTTCGAACGAAACAGAAGGCACTATCTCGTTGCACTCATTTTGGAATCACCCTTAGAGTCAACGACGATAACCCTTGCTCTCTAAATCACCATCTCGAACCTATAAGTACTATTCCGTCAAACTCATTACGGAATCACCTACAGAGTTATACTGACGTATAGTTCTTACATCTAGAGTCTTCACTTGCTCCACTTGGATTAACGACCTAACGTTTAATTGGAATCGATGTGGTTTTCGGATATCCAAATATGGAAACCCGATCCCGGTCTCACCGAAACCAAACGCCATCTTAATGTCCAAGTTGTACTTAAGGGTTTTAAACAATTAACTCATTTTATTATTATCTATTTCACACAGATAGATAAACTACATATCACAATAGATAAATCACATTCTCATCATAATATCATTATCACAAATAGATAATCATCACAACCGCATAATCCATTACACATCATCATAGCTTAACCAAACATCCATATCATACAAATACACTCATCTCATTACTGAGATCAAAACCATTCAATCAATAATATCCATAAGCAATGATTTATTAACCATCAATTATAATTAATTTAAAATAAATTAAATAAATTACTTCTATCTTTAATTAATTTGAATTAAATTAAATTAATTACTATACTAAAAATTTAATTAATTAACCTAGTAATTAATCATTCACTAAGTATTTAACTTGATTAGACACCTTGATTAATCATTTACTTATTACAATAAGTAACTAGTCTTTAATTAATTTTCACAAATTAATTAACCTTATTCATAAGTAATTAACATTTAATTGCTCATTTATTAATTAATTAATTATCCTTAATTAATTACAATTAATTAATAATTAATTAATTATTACTTAATCAAACCATCCTTAATTACATCATTAATTATAATAATTAATGATCTCTAATTAATATTCGAATTAATTACTTAATTTAAAAATTAATTAATTATTAATCACCTTGATTAATATTAAATTCAGTAGTTAACTCCCATAATTACTTATTAATAAATTAATTCCCAATAATTAATTATCTTTATTAATTAATCCTTGATTAATTACAAAAGTAATTATCCAAACAATTTTATTAAAATAAATCACCTTTCACTAATTACATTTCAGTAATTATCAATTATTACTTTTCTTAGTAATCCTACTTCACAAATTACATTAAATAATCACACTGATTAAATCATTAAATGATTTACTTAAATTAATTAAAATAAATTAATTAACTTAAACAAATCACAATATCAAAATTTATTTACAATAAGTAATAATTCCTTAATTACTTTTATCAAGTAATTATATTTAAGAAATTATAATTAATTATATTCAATTAATTAATCTAGTTAATTATCAAAATTAATTACATTAATTAATTACTTAATTATCCTTAGATAATTATTTTTATTAATTACAACATTCTCAATAAGTACTTACTTAATAAAACTTATCTTAGATTAATTATCAATAAATCGTCTCTAATTAAAAATTAATCTAAACCATTATTTAAAACCAAATAATTAAGTAACTTCGTAATTATCTTAATTATTTTCAAAATAATTTATTTACTTATCAAATGACTTTATTTACATTCAAAATATACTTAAACCATACATTTTTAAAATTAAATTCAAATTCCATTTAAAATTTTAATATTTAAAATGTTTAACTATTTAAACATTAATCAAAATTTAAATAATTATGAACCTTAAAATAAAATAAATGTTAAAGAACATTCATTACCTAAATATAAGAGAAAGGTTTAAAACAAAATTAAAATAAATCAAGCTTTGAAAATAAATTGATTATTTTTAACTTTCAAATTTAAATAAACACTTCATATCTTTAATTTAAATATTACAGGAAATAAATTCTTTCAAGTTAAAACTTATTTGAAATCAAATTCATTTTCAAATCTACTTTTAAAACATTTGAATATGTTCATCATTTTTTTTTAAATTAACAAACTGTTTTGAATTCAAAACTGGTTTCAAAGTAAACCTGAAAACTGTTTTTAACTTGATTTCAAAACAAATTTAAATCTTGCTTAAAATTTTAAAATATTACTTTTAAAAACTTTAAATTCAAAATTTCATTTGAATTCAAATTCAACTTACACTAGAATCAAGTTTCAGCTTTTAAAATATGAATTCCATTCAAATTTCAAAAAAAAACTGCAAAAGGACAGGTTTTAAACCTGCAAGACATTAACCCGAGAAGCCCCTATATTTACTTCGAGTTCTCAAGCCACCTGCTCCGAGTTACTGCATGGTTTACCCGAGGAATACCCGAGACAGAATACTGCACAATCCCAACAATGTTTATCAGAGAATTAGGTGCATGGTGCATATGCATCGGCACTCTGACGAACTTCAACCACCATAACCCTCCTCACCAAGTCGTCGACCATCCCCAAACTTGATCGCGACTATAAAAATTCCCACTGCAGCTCGACGTTGATCGATCTATCAATCCAACCTGGAACATCAACCCTGCAACCAAAGGCTAAACCTGTCAAAACCGCTCTCACCTATCTCCGACCACTTGATCACCTGCAAATCTGGCAATCCCTTCATCTACGTCCCCTCTGCCGATCCCCAAGTATAGCAACGCTCGGTGCATCAGAGACCACGTGAAGAATCAAAAATTCGACCACTCAAAAACTAGGTCTAGGAAATTGGAAACACTATTGCCGTCGCCACCAACCTCTGGCCGACCACCTCTCAATTTTCGCCTACTCTCCAATCATCCCTCCACCTCCAGGAAGAACCACAACTTCCAAAATCCACTGAATCACCATATAAACCCCAAAACCCTAAATTTGTTCAACTCAATACTGCCCACTCCAAGTTACTTTTAAAAATGGGATTTTGTTTTAAAATTAATGATTTCATTCATGTATTCAAATTATAAAACTGTTTTAATAATTTAAGATGATTTAGATATGCTTATTTGAATATTGACTGATTTTTATTTGTTTACAGAGACAACAGTTTCTTTAATTTAACTTAATTATTATTTATAAACTTAATTTCAAACTAAACAAACAATTTTTGTTCACATGAAAAATCCTAACGGAGATCAAATCAAGAGGTAATGGTTTCATATTTAAATTCTTATTTTAATAGCAAAAACAGGTATACAGATACCTGTAAACAACACACACACACACACACACACATATATATATTTAAGTCTATATACACACTGAACATACATCACAATACAATCATACAACATACTTACTCCTATTTATCCACATGCAACAGAAAATTTAAGCTTTTTTTTTATAATTGTGAAGTTACTCACTAAAAAAAATGGATACAGAGCAGTTAATTCATAGCAGGTTTTGATTTTTAAAAAAAGAACAGTTTGCTTTTGAAGCTTAAGTTCTGGAAATTTACTTTAGCATTGATTTTAAAAGGAAAGAACTGTTTTTAAAAACAAAAATTTACTCACATTACAGAAGAATGTAGAGAACAAACTCTGTTGCAATTCTGTTTCCTGGAACTGCAATTTTTGAATCTCCTGTTGAACTGCAATTTTCTAGTTGAATCTGGTAAGTTTGCTTCCATTGAATTACTTGCTGAAGTAACTATTGAACTTGCATGCAGACCCTCATCTTCATATGCTCAGATTCAAATTAAAGTTGAACTCCAGTTTGATGTTGAAATATTGCATGCAGTTGCATTTTTATATGCTCAGATTTGAAGTTTGATTTTGCAGATTTTAGATGTAGATAGGTTTTGCAGATTTTGATTTCACAAATTTTTAACATGCATTATGTTTGGGTTTTGATTTTGTTTAAATTTGATTTTCAGATTCAAATGAAAACAATGTTTTTAACAAAATATATTGTTACATTTTCTTATTTAAAAGAATAAATTTCAAAAATAAACAAACATGCCACTTGTTAACTTATTATGTCAAATGTTTTACAAGTGTCTTTCTATAAGTTTAAAAGCTAAACACATGTGCATTTTAATATGAAAAGAAAATTCTGAATTTGTAAATGTATTTAAATTTATCCTAAAACCATTTCTAATTTATTTTAGCATGTTTTAAATGTTTATTAACATTAGCCTTTAAATAAATACATATAAACTTCCTTATAACATTATACATTTTAAATGTTTGCTTGAATATTTTCAAAATAATATTCCTTTAAAACTAATTTTTAAAAGAGAAGATTTTAAAAAATAATAATGTTGAATTCGTTTTATTCAAGAGTTTTAAATCAAAATACTATATTCTAATATGAATGAATTAAATATTATTTCAAAAGAAAAATAATTCCCTTCAAAATAAAACAAAACAAACTTTTACTATAAAATAAAATTTAAACTATATTTATTTTTATAAACAAAACAAATACTTACTTGTATTTCTTTGATAATGTAAGAAAGACTTTTAAATTTTACCTTTGAAAAGTTTTCAATGCCAATTTTAAATCAAATTAACCAATTTACAATTTATACATTTATATATATAATAGATTTGAAAATATTCTTAATAAATTTAAATTAAAATTAAAATCAAATTTTCTATTTACAATGTATAAACATTTATACATTATAAATAAAATATTTTTAAATCAGCTTAGAAAGATAAATTTATTACTTAAATATTTTTAATATTTGAAAATAATAAGTTTTTCAAATTAAACTATGATTATTAAGATTTTTGAAAAGAATATCATTTGACAGATTAAACAATTGTTAATCTTCAAAAGAAAATTCCTGTTTGAATTAGATTATTCAATCAATATTTCACATTTTTAAAATAATTATTAGTGAAATTTATTAAATAAATATTGCCTCAATTTCCGGGACATCACAAACTCACCTTTGAATTTAATGTAATGACCCAGAATTTCTATTAATTAAAATTTGAATATTTAATTGAATTTTAATATTAATAAGTGAAATTTATAAGTCGAATAAATTTTATTTCGAATAATTAGATTTAATTGAATAATTAAATCGATAATTTAATTTGTGAAAATACAGAAATAATTGAAAATTGGGTTAAATATGATTGAAAATGATTTGTAAAATTTTATTATATCATATTGAAGTTATAATGATGTTACAGAACTTTTAAAAATGAATTAAAAGTTAATTTGTGAAAATTGAATATTTTAATATTTAATCGACTAGTGAAATTAGCCATTTATCAAACAATCTCAGAATTGGACGAAACAAGTTCCATTGGATCCGTAATAGTTTTTTATTATTGGATTTCAATTTTCGTAGCAATCGGAGTTGTCGTTTGATCGTGGCAGCTCGAAACGCATCGAAATTGTTTTAATATTAATTTGGCGAGTTAAAATAGTCATTTTTCAAAAAGTCTTGGATTTCGAAAAAACAAGTTTCTTCGGATCTGTAATGTGATATTATTGTAAGGTTTTAAATTTCGTGTCAATCGGATTTACCGTTTGTCCGGGGCAAGCTAAAACGCCCAGAAATTTGATTTACCGATTTAATTTTAAATCGAACGTTTATTGCCATAACTCGCACAGATGACCGAAATAGCTCCCGAAACACGTTCCATTGTGTTCGGAACGTGGGGTAAACCCTAGAAACGCCGGTTACCGCGCGTGAATCGGAGTTCGGAAAACCCGAGATGAATAGTAGCCGTTTTATTTCCTATAAAAGCACCTTGATTTTTCATTTTTTGGAAAAATAAAATAAATTAGGGTTTTATAACCCTAGCCGCCATATATGGTTTCAAAGGCCATAATTTAACGATCTTCCTCCCTCCAATTCTCCAAATCCGTGCAATAATTCAACAAGCTCTCAACTAGAAAAGTGTAGAGCTCGTCATGCTCTTCGAAATCAACGGCTATGATCGGGTTTCACGCGATAGATTGGCGACAAATTAAGGTCAAAGCGCGCACGTTTAGTTGGTGATTTCTCGTTGAAGGCGGCGCTAGGGGGGTGCGGCCTCTGGCCGTGGGTAGCTATGGGCGTCGGCATTCGAATGGGGGTGAGATGCTGGGGTTTCGTCAATGTTTAGGGGGCGCGATGTAGTCGAAATCGAACAACTTGGTGGGTTTGCGTACGCGTTTCCTATTGGAGAAGGAAGGGGGGACGTGCGGCCACGATTTGGTCTCTGGAATGCACGGCTGAGATAATAGGTTGATATTATAAAAGGGAAATTTGTAATTTGTTTTTATTTAAAATTGGTATAACTTTAAAATGCCATAACTTGTTCATACGAGGTCGGTATTCGACGAAACATTTTGCGTTGGCTTCGTTTCGTCGAGCACTACGCAATGGAGCTGGATTGGAGTCGACTGGAATTAGTAAGAATTTCAGGTAAAATTAAACGCACGTTTAATTTTATTCGAAATAAAAGCTGAAAACGAAATTGAAATCAAGGTGAGAACTCCTCACTCAATTGAATAGTTTCGATTTATATTTTAAATTGTTAGATTTAAAATTCTTGAATGTATGTTTGAATGATGATTGTTATCTATTGATTGTTAAAAATAGACATTATGCGCCGTTAGTAAGCGGAGGATATTTACTAAAAACATATACCGCGAATATTTCACCGTATAGTGAAATTGGTATTATTTATGTACTTGGAGTTGATTTCCCGCATTATATAGCGGATGAGACCCTATTGCGCCGTCTATTAAGTGGATAATATTTTATAAATCCTATATACCGCGATAATTCCGTACTGGAACGAAATTGGTATTGTGCTAATGTTTGTGGATGTAGGGAAATAGGTTGGAGGGATCCAACTGGATTCCTCAACTGTATTGATTTATTTACAGATATTGTGATATTTGTTGATTATCATATCGATATATGGTATTTGGATGTCGTGATTGACTATTTGGTGCTATTGCATCATCGGATCCATTTTTGAAGTTTTAAAATAATGAATTTTGGTTTTAAAAGGAATTTTAAAGTGTTTTTCGAAAGTATACGTTTTATTAAATTTTGAATTGTTAAAATTTTAATGTTATAAAAATATGATTTTTACGAAATGTAAGCGAAAAGTGATTTTTTAAATAAATAGTTGACAAATTTATGAAACGGTTTAAATCGGAATTTTTGAACTATTACAAACAATTTTTATAAAAGATTTATAAAATGGATATTTATAAATTAAAAATATTGGAATTATAAAATAAGTTTATTAAGTGTTAAAATGAAGAATAAAATGGATTTCATTGAAAATTATAGATTTATAAATTGTGAAGATATAAAATAAATAGATGTTGTAAAATAAAAGATTTATAAGTAATTAACTTATAAAATGGGTTTTAAGCATATAAATGGGATATTTACAGAAATTGTTAATAAAGGAGATTTTATAAGTTGAAGTTGTTATAAAATACAAAGGAATCTTATAAGTAATAAGATTTATGATTTGTGAAGTTTTGAAAGAACGATTATGTAAATAAATGAATTATAAGTAATCAACTTATAACATGGACTTTTGGTATATATTGAGATATACAAATGGAATGAGTAAATAAAGGAAATTTATAAATCAAAGCTTATAAATAGAAATAGGTTTTATAGACATTGTTTATAAATTCGAAATCAATGGAGTTTGATAAATTGAATGTTGAAATTGGTTAAAGAAGTATATTCACGATATTGGACAGTGAATATATTATTATAAATAAAATCGATATGCTTGGGAAAATGAATATTTTAAATTGAAGTTAATCGTTTCAACGATGTTTTAAAATGTGTTAAGGATCGAAAACATAGATTTCAACATTCATTTTTGAAATATACATTTTCGAGAAATAGAAGGAAATGGTGGACTATAATACTGTTGTTATAGTAAATGATTTCTGGAAGAAAATGTTTTATATAGTATTGGGATTTATATATCTATTTTAATTTCAAATCACTATACTAGTGATTTTGGGTCGTTGTAACGATGTTTTACGCAACATTCGTTTTGACCCAAATAAATGTGTTAAGTGAATGTTTTCCTTAAAGAATGAAATATATACTTAATTTCGATATTAAGTATATTGAATATTTTCTAAGTATTGAAAATAAATGGATTTGTGAATTACTTATGAATAAATAAGTATGGAAATGTTTTTCCAATGTGAAGTGAAACGGTTTAAGAATTTATCTTTTTGAAGGTAAATTGAAAATGAATATTAGAAATCGATTTGGGAATCATATATTCATGGATTTTTTGGAAGTGTAAATTCACTATGGAATTTATAAAAGAAAGGGGAATTTGATTAAAAATAAACGTTGATTTATTTTTGAAGTGTGGAAAGATATATCTAGTAAAGATATTTTTGAAAGTAAATAATTTGGGAAATTATTTGGAATTTGGTGATGTTGAGCATGTCTATTGATAGTTAAAAAATCGGACTATCAATATTTACCTTTAAATAGGTATTTGTTGTGATTGTTTGAATTTGAATGCTACACTTATTTTTGAATAAGCGCTCACTATTCGGGTTAGCCGGGAAAGGACCTTGGGGTCGTATAACCCATTCCGAATATGTGATACGTCGATATGGATTGCATTTGATGACCGGTGTTTGACGCAGCGGATAATTAACAAAACGATATGGATCGATGAAAGTAGCAATCGGTGGATTGATGAATACCAAAATGCCCAAATTCGTTGATCCGAAGATAACGAATTCTAGCTATCTCAAACACGTTGATAGCGCACTATACCGTGTTCAATGATCTACGATTCTTCGTACGTTGATCTAGCGCACTAGATACCGTGAATCGGCTTCTACGATCGTTGAATCGAGCGCACTCGATTATCCGAAAGAGGAGATAGGAGATTACACTCAACTACCAATTTAAGATGAAAGCACACAGAAATCAACAAGAAATTTTATTCCAAAAATCAAAAACCTTCAAATGTACAACTCACGCGTATTTATAGTATTTCACCCCTTACCATTAAGTCGGCTGCGACTTACGACCCACGACTCAACTAGGTCGTTGCCGACCTAACCGATGCTTCATGCCTTAGTTATAATACAACACATATACATGACCGACTTAAATCCCTTCCCGACTTACGACTTAACAACGCAAACATATGTACAACACAGCACAATGAAAACGACTCAACAAATGACCCTGCATGGCCGAGCTAACGACCCAAGACACAAGACACAACTCTTAAGTCGTAGACGACTTAAGTTACACTGCCACAAAATTGCAGACTCAACACACTACATCTCACCCGACTCACGGCTTAAGATAGATCGTACGCGACTTATCAATCTTCGGTACAAGTTGTTAGGTCGTATGCGACTTATCTTAGGTCGTAGACGACTCAACATCACGCGACTCAAGATACACACCCATATTACAATACAACATATAGGTCGGTGATGACCTAAGATACATCACGAATTAACAACGTGAACGACACACTAATTAAACATAACTTCTTCAACGACTTAGTTAAGTCGTAACCCAGTCACCTCCTTAGATCGTAACTCGCGTACGACCCAAGACTTCAGCTGCCACTGCTTCATCGAAGGATTTAGGTCATAACTCTTTACTCCTTGCTCTGTTAGGTCGTGGCCGACTTAAAATGGTGATGTTAGATCTTAGCCCCTTTTCTTCAGACCTGTTAAGTCGTAGCCCCCCCCTCACTCGACCTGTTAAGTCATGGACGACTCATGTTAGGTCGTGGACGACTCATGGCTACTTCCTTAAGTCGTGTACGCCTTAACTCTTGAAGAATTTTCTGTTGCGTATTTTTCTCTCTCTCCCGAGCTGCATCATCCTCCCCTGGTTGAGAAAAATTCGTCCTTGAATTTGTAAATTCTTCTACCTCAGCTTGTTCATCTCCATAATATGGCACAAGATGCTTAACATTGAACACGTCAGAAGTGTACACATCCTCCGGCAGCTTCAACTTATAAGCATTGTCATTAATCCGTTTCACAACTTCTACAGGACCAATTTTTCTGGCTTTCAACTTGTTATAAGCGCCTACTGGAAAACGATCCTTCGTTAACACAGCGTAAACCAAATCTTCTTCGTTAAATTCAACATGTCGTCGCTTCAAGTCTGCAGTCTGCTTATACTTCTCATTCGACTTCTCCAATCGTTCCTGAACGATCTTATGACATTCGGTTAACCCATCAACAAAATCAGCTGCTCGTTTAACCGTTCCCTTTGGTTGTGGTACTACTGCCAAATCCAACGGTCCCCTGGGTAAATTTGAATATACAATCTGAAATGGACTGAATCCCGTACTACGATTTGCTGCATGATTATGTGCAAACTCTGCCTGGCATAACTTCATGTCCCAACTCTTCAGATTATCCTTCACAAGACATCGCAACAAATTTCCCAACGATCTGTTAACAACTTCGGTCTGTCCGTCCGTCTGCAGATGGTAAGCACTACTAAATTTCAACTTTGTTCCCACCATCATCCACAAACTAAGCCCAAAATGACTCAAAAATCTGGTATCCCTGTCTGAAACAATAGACTCCGGCAACCCATGTAAACGATAGATTTCCTTGAAAAACAACTGAGCAACACGAACAGCACTGCCGTCTTCTTACAAGCAATAAAATGTGCCATTTTCGAAAATCTGTCCACCACAACAAATATAGAATCATTTCCCCTTTGAGTTCTAGGCAAACCCAAAACAAAATCCATGCTGATATCAACCCACGGTTTAGATGGTACAGATAACGGCATATACAATCCTGCATTTGTCGCTGTTCCCTTCGAAACCTGACATATATGACATCCCTCCACAAACCTTTCAACCTCTTTCCTCATTGATGGCCAAAACTAAGATTGAGAAATTAACTGCAAAGTACGATCTCTACCCACATGGCCTTCTTCGTGTAATTCTTTGATAATCTTCAATCTCAAACTGCTCTCTGGAATACATAATCGATTTCCTTTAAACAAGAATCCATCAACCAACATAAATTCAACAGTATCTCCATCCTTAACTTTCTCAACAAACTTTGCAAAGTAAGGATCCTCCTCAAACAATTCTGGCAATAATTCGAATCCCGTCACTTCAACCTTCAACGTTGTCAACAATTAACTTCTCCTACTCAAAGCATCAGCCACACGATTCGTTTCCCTAGATTTAGGTTTCATGACAAAAGTAAACTGTTGTAAATAAGCAATCCATGATGCATGCCTCGCTGAAATCTTATCCTGCCCCGGTAAATGCTTCAAAGCTTCATGATCAGTGTAAAGAACAAACTCTTTCTGAAATAGATAATGCCTCCAATGTTTAACAGCTTGCACTACAGCATAAAACTCAACATCGTATGTACTGTATCTCATCTTTGCCCCTGATAACTTCTCACCGAAATATGCAATAGGTCTTCCATTCTGACTCAACACTCCTCCAATCCCAACCTTTGATGCATCAGTGTGTAGCTCAAACAACAACTGAAAATCTGGTAATACAAGAACTGATGATATCGTCAAAAGTTCTTTGATTCGTTCAAAAGCAACTCCTGCTTCCTCCAACCAAGAAAACTGTTTCCCTTTCATACAATCAGTAACTGGTGCCATCACCCTACTGAAGTGTGGGATGAATCTTCGGTAGAATGATGCCAATCCATGGAAACTTCTAACTTCAGTGATAGTTCTCGGCTGTGGCCAATTTCTAATAGCTTCAACTTTACTCTGGTCCACCTGAATTCCCTTCTCAGATACAACATATCCCAAAAATAATACACTTCGAGTCATGAACACACATTTCTTCGTAGCTGCATAAAATTGTTCCTCACAAAGAATAATTAACACCTTTCTCAAATGCTCTACATGCTCCTCTATGCTCGCACTATAGATTAGAATCATCAAAGTAAACTACAACAAACTTCCCAATGTACGGTCTGAAAATTTGATTCATCACCCTCATGAATGTACTCGGTGCATTCGATAGGCCAAACGGCATAACCAACTATTCGTATAACCCCTCTCTCGTCTTGAAGGCTGTCTTTCATTCGTCTCCCGGTCTAATTCGAATCTGATGATATCCACTCTTCAAATCAATCTTCAAAAAGATAGTAGCCCCACTCAACTGATCTTGCAAGTCATCCAACCTTGGCATAGGAAATCTGTAGCGAACAGTAATCTTGTTCAAAGCTCTACTATCAGTACACATTCTCCATGTTCCATCCTTCTTCGGCACCAACAAGGCTGGTACTGCACAAGGACTCAAGCTTTCCTGAACACGTCCCTGCTCTAACAACTCTTCCACTTGCCTTCGTAACTCTTCAAGTTCCTTCGGACTCATTCGATAATGTGGTCGATGTGGTAACAGTGCTCCCGGAACAAGATCTATTTGATGTTGAATGTCCCTCAGTGGTGGTAACTCTTTAGGCAACTCTTTTGGAAATACATCTTCGAATTCTTTCAAAACTGGCTTCGCTTCTTCTGGAATTTCAACCTCTTCATTACACTCTCGCCCAATAAACAAAAACACTTCAGGCTCCTCTTCAATCTCCTTGACAAACTCTTTCAAAGATAGCAAAGTTTTCAGTTCTTCGATCTCCTCTAGCTTGCTTTCCTTCTGTTGCTGCTTCTTGGGAACTAAAGTGATTTTAGTACCTTCAAACATGAAACTATAGCTATTAGCACGACCATCATGTTGCACTGCTCTATCAAACTGCCATGGTCTGCCCAACAACAGATGACACACATCCATGTCTACAACATCACACCAAATTTCATCTTTGTACTTCTTTCCAATTGAGAAATTCACACAAGCCCTTCGACAAACCTTCACTTCACCACCCTTCCTCAACCATGATAACTTGTACGGTTTAGGATGCTTCTCAGTTTTCAAGTTCAACTTCTTTACTGCTTCAGTAAAGATAATATTGTCACAACTCCCGGCATCAATAACGAACTTGCAAACTTTTCCCAAAATAGTGCATGTCGATTGGAAAATATTGCTTCTCAACTAACTAGAATCTTCCTCTTGCTTTGGTGTAAGACAAGATCTCCTCATCATAACATTACAACCTTCATCTCCAGACAATTCTTCTTCCTCCTCGACATAAGGTGTATTTGAACATTCTGCCTCCTCACCATCATCCTCAATCTCAGCAACCATTGCTCTCTTCTTCGGCTTCGGACATTCATTGCTTTTGTGACCCAACTCTTGACAATTATAACATTTGAAACCACTGCTAACCTTCGCCTTTTCAGCCTCCTTCACCACTGGTTTTGTAACAGGTTTAGGAACATTAGAACTTCCACTAACACCCTTCGCTTGATGATTGGAATTAGTAAACACACCACCTCCACGCCTTCCTTGCTTCTCCCAAGCCAACGCTTTCTGATGTGCCTCTGCAACAGATCTCGGATCGAACATATTAACCATATCCTGGATCTGCATTCTCAATCCCCCAAATGAATCTAGCAGTTAGCTGTTCTTCCGTTTCCATAATACATTCCTGGCAATGAGTTGGTAAAATTCATCAGCATAATCACTAACAGACTTCGTCCCTTGCCTCAGATATTGCAACCTCTGGTACATAAGTGATTGATAGTTGTAAGGTAAGAAAGTAGCTCTCATCAACTTCTTCATCTTATCCCAAGATTCAATCTTTGACTTTCCCATTCTCTCCCTTGTAAGTTTAGTTTGCTGCCACCATGCCAAAGCTCTCCCCCTCAACCTAGTAGCAACCAACTTCACTCTTCTATGCTCAGGAACCTCCTTGAAATCAAAGATCTCTTCAACATTTGACACCCAATCAAGAAATTCTTCAGCTATCATTCCACCCTTGAACTCTGGAATTTCCATCTTCATACCCGATTCCCATCGACGATCATCTTCAACATTGCGATAAGAATTTCGAACTTGGTCTCGATCTCGATAATGACTGCTAGCTCTATCACCCTCTTCATCAAAATCAAAAGTACGCCTACATCGATCTCAACCATTATCATCACTTCGTTCATGCATGCTTCTTCGACTATGTCTCTCTTCATCTCTATACGCCTCATTGTCAAATTCACGTTGACTTCTTCTCTCTTCATGTCCATAGTCAGGGTGATCTCTCCGTGATGAAATTGATGTTTCTCTTCTATCTCTAAAAGAATGTGGTGATACCCTCCTCGCTTCCGTAACCGATGGCGAAACTCGGTTTCCTCCATGGTTCGAGTTTGGTGATCTCCTCCTTTGAGTTTGATTCAAATCATTCATCAACTTTTCTAACTTTCCAATGCCTTCATCAAATTTCTCATTAATGCGTTGTTCCATAAGCTCGGCTTCTTCTCTTCTATACAACGCTTCAACATTTTGATGACGATTAGCTCTCCTTGGTGGCATGATTAAATTTCACAACACTTCAACAAATACTTCAAAATTCTTCAACAAAGCTTCAACACAACAACAAGTCACAGCCTCAACCTTGACTCGGCAAGAGCTCTACACAGTTTAACTCCTTAACTCGGCAACAACTTAACTCGTCCTCCACTTCAACAAAATGTACTTCAACACAAACTATGCTCGGCCTTCAAACACTTCACGGCTTAACTTGGCTCGGCTCAAGGTCTCCAAGCAACTTCAAATTCAAACACTTCTCTAACTCTAGATCCAAAATGAAATGGATCAAAATCTTCAAACTCGTTGCAACTTCAAGATGAACACGATAAACTCCAACTTCAAACTTTGGCTCCAAGATCGACTTAGCTATGATAGGCTAAGTGTAGCTCTGATACCAAACTGACGTAGCAGATAATTAACAAAACGATATGGATCGATGAAAGTAGCAATCGGTGGATTGATGAATATCAAAATGCCCAAATTCGTTGATCCGAAGATACCAAATTCTAGCTATCTCAAACACGTTGATAGCGCACTATACCGTGTTCAAAGATCTACGATTCTTCGTACGTTGATCTAGCGCACTAGATACCGTGAATCGGCTTCTACGATCGTTGAATTGAGCGCACTCGATTAACCGAAAGAGGAGATAGGAGATTACACTCAACTACCAATTTAAGATGAAAGCACACAGCAATCAACAAGAAATTTTATTCCAAAAATCAACAACCTTCAATTGTACAACTCACGCGTATTTATAGTATTTCACCCTTGACCCATAAGTCGGCTGCGACTTACGACCCACGACTCAACTAGGTCGTTGCCGAACTAACCGTTGCTTCATGCCTCAGTTACAATACAACACATATACATGACCGACTTAAATCCCTTGCCGACTTACGACGTAACAACGCAAACATATGTACAACACAACACAATGAAAACGACTCAACAAATGACCCTGCATGGCCGACCTAACGACCCAAGACACAAGACACAAGACACAAATCTTAAGTCGTAGACGACTTAAGTTACACTGCCACAAAATTACAGACTCAACACACTACATCTCACCCGACTCACGACTTAAGATAGATCGTACGCGACTTATCAATCTTCGGTACAAGTTGTTAGGTCCTATGCGACTTATCTTAGGTCGTAGACGAGTCAACATCACGCGACTCAAGATACACATCCATATTACAATACAACATATAGGTCGGTGACGACTAAGATACATCACGAATTAACAATGTGAACGACACACTACTTAAACATAACTTCTTCAGTGACTTAGTTAAGTCGTAACGTGGTCACCTCCTTAGATCGTAACTCGCGTACGACCCAAGACTTCAGCTGCCACTGCTTCATCGAAGGATTTAGGTCGTAACTCTTTACTCCTTGCTCTGTTAGGTCGTGGCCGACTTAAAATGGTGATGTTAGATCGTAGCCCCTTTTCTTCAAACCTGTTAAGTCGTAGCCCCCCTCACTCGACCTGTTAAGTCGTGGACGACTCATGTTAGGTTGTGGACGACTCATAGCTGCTTCCTTAAGTCGTGTACGCCTTAACTCTTGAAGAATTTTCTGTTGCGTATTTTTCTCTCTCTCCTGAGCTGCATCAGTGTTGAAGACCGGATATTTGTGAAAACGGAAGGATTACCGTCGAGTTACTCTACATCGGCTGATCTCCGATATAGAGGTTTTATCACCCTTAGTGACGGGAAGTCCGGTCGCGATTAGTGAATATCCGTAATGCAAGGACTTCTTTGTAAGTGCCTTCGGTTCTGTTCGATCCCGGAACAGACTTGTATGGATTGTATGTCTGACATCACAAATTGAGATATAAAGCTGATTTCTTTCAAATATATTTCTGTTGGTGGCGGAGAATTTATTCTCTTAGCTTAACACCTGAGACATACGAGCTTAGAGGTTACATAGTCGAAGGTTATTAGTGATATACTCCCAATTTGGTAGTGTGTCATGCTGAGTGTTGCTATTAGATGATCATTTTTTGATCATTTGTGATATGATCATTTGTTTGATCGTTTATCTTTGTGATCATTGCTTTGATCATTTGTGGACCCAAAGCACAGCTTTTGTATAAAGCGTGGCTTTGTGGACGAGACTTCGTCGGACCTCACACTGCAGAAATGCTCAAAACAGGAAGGATGTAGCAAGGTTATTAGGGGGTAGCGCCCCTTTAGTGTATGTCATTCCTTCTGGATAGAGGTGGTACCATGGTATGGAGCCCAGATATTTAACTTATGTTGTTGCTGCAAATTTTGTGGTTGTTGGAAATCGAGTATCCTCGGATAGATCGGTTACGATCGGGGGATGACATATTCGTGTAAGTAGTTACCCAGTTAGGGGTAACCCGGCCTTGTGTTGGCAGAGATCCGGTTTGGTCCTCGGGATGTCATTCTAGAGGCATTTCCATGTGGAAATGGGAAGTTCCTTGGCCTGACCATTTGTTGGAAATCCAAAGAAACAATATGATCTTGTACGGTTTTAGTTGTAGAACATATCATTCACTTACGGTGGCGCCCCACTGTTTGGATGGTAGCTATAGTAGGCATAAGTGCGAAATGCCTATGCTGGCAAAGATTTATATCTTTACTTTCGAAATAATTTTCCTACACCATGCACTAGTAATAATATCAAATGTTTCTTTTTAATGCGTATCAAGCATCTTTGACTATCATAAGGAGAAATCTCCTCCAATTCTGCGTTTGCATTGTGTGTGTGTGCGGGAGGCCTTATGGTAGTCTCATTTTTAAAAGCATTGCGAATTGACTTTAAAAATATTCCTCTATTTTTATTTTAAAGAAAAATAAACTGTTTTAGTTCTCACACCAGTCACATGACTGACTCGGAGTTTATTGTTTTCCTTCCTAAATTCTGGATGCCCACCAATTTCCACACGGGCAGTCAAGAGTTAGGTTTATCGGGATATTCTGGAATTCAGGAGTTGCAGGAGGCAAGTTGGATGGCATGGCGTATTACTAGTATATAATATTTCTTTTCCGCTGTTGATGTTGTTTGTTGTTGTACACTCTGATGATGTAATGAAATGTAATGTAATGTGATAATTGATATAGTTCTTTGTTTAAAGATTATTCATTTATGTATTATATGTTGTTCCGCTGCGAACTGTGAGATTCAGATATTGTTCTGTTGTTTCTTTCACTTCTATTTTCTGTCTCTTTTTATCTTCTACCTATTTCTTCTATCTTTTTCTTCGTCTTTAACCCCAACATTTCGGTTTTTCGGCAACGAAAATTCGCAAACGTTACATTTAAAATCAATTTGAAATTCAAAATAGGGCCTAAATTCAGACAGTCTCAGAATTCTCCAAACCAATGCCAAAATGTCCGAAATTTCGATACGATCCGAGCAGATTAAGCCATGCGTGAAACGGACCTCGTCTTTAAAAGTTATATACGTTAGAAGATGAACGATTTTAAAAATACGAAAAATAAATAACAAAAGAAGATAGGCCAATCGAACTGTGCCACTTTACCTTCTTAACGCATCTTCCATCTCTCACAATCAACCACGAACGAACCCTATAGCCGACCGTTGACCGACCACCGCATCTTGAATACGGCGCTACAGACCTCGGCATCACCGCCGTTCGCTTTACCTTGCCAAGCCGCACGCGATGAACCTGGTCCGATCACTCCCATTCGAACGTGGAGAGACCGATCGCCGCAACGTTCGAAACCCTAATCAAACAGTTCCGGCCACCCTCCATCACCATAGGTGATGCCACTACGGCCAATCGTTTCCATGCAATATGCTATTCGAAACCCCTCAACCACTTTTGCCAATCGTCGCCAAAATCCAAGACGCTTAAATCGAGTTAGGGTTTCATGATTTAAGTGTTTTGACCATGAATTCCTACTGACTCAAGCATTATTCATGAAATTGAACACTTTTCGTCGCTTCGTCTCATCTAGAGCTTCAAAATGATATAGAAGTTAATATGGTTTGGGGAAGTTTGATTTTTTGGATTTGGTTTTTGATTTGAAATAGAATTGGGAATTTGTTTGTTTGGCATTGAAATGGGGAGTTGAGAAGGTAATATACGTATAGACAAATGGAAAATAAGAAATAACCTAGGGTTTATAACTAGCTATTTATAGGCATAGCTGAAATCGAAAAGAGTGGATCAAATTTGGTTTGGATTGGAACGATAAATTACCCGACAAGCCCGTTCTGCCTTTCGAACGAAAATGGGCCAAATCATATATCAAAATTAATGTTTTTAAATATTTTAAACTCAATGGAACAAGTTTCAAGTTCTAATTCCATCGTATAAAGAAGTTACGCTAAATTCAGCTTATTTCAAATTAATTTCAGTTGATTTCAATTAAATTGATTTCTAGGTGTTTCGAGCCCGTACGATCAAACGACAAGTCCAATCGTTACGAAACTTGAAATCCTACAATAATTCACCCTTACGGATCTGATTAAACCATTTTCTTCGAAATCCAAGTCAGTGGCCAAAATGGTTATTTTCAAGTTAATTAAATAAATTAACATTAAATTAATTAAATCAAATTTTCAATTCAAATCTAGTAATTTACAGTTTCTATCCCTTTTGGTTACTTATAAATTTAAGACCCTTTAAAACCAATTCTATATCAATTCAAAGTTAATTAATCCACTAATTACACTATTTAGTTTCAACTTTAGTAAGTTCATTAATTATCAATTGAAATTCCAATAAATCCATTCATTTGATTTGTCAATCTAGTTACTAAATCAATTATTAACTTATCACCTTAAAGGTAATATTAACATTGTTTTGTATCCCAATACATTAATAATTTCCCAATTCATCCAAATTTCAATTAACATAGTATTTAATTTCATTTGCCTACAATAAATCCATTTGTTATAGATTGAATTCCAATTAATTATAATTAATTCCAACAAATTTGATTTGATTCAATTCCAATTTTTTATTAAGTCCATCATTACTCCGTAACATAGTTAACACTTGTTTCACATTTCATTACATCAATATATTCTTATCCCCATCTTTTATTTGTATTAACCACCATAATTCTACTTATATGGAAATTTTGTCAAATCTTTACACATTAAAGTTCATTTAATTCTAATTGATTTCCTATTTTAATTTAGTAGACCAATTAAATAAGTAACTTATAATAATCGTTACCAAATTTATACTTATGAATTCATTATCCACAACATATATTACAATTCTCATAAAATACTGATTTTATTTAATTACCATTAATTCTCTACTTCATACAAAAATTAAATATTTACGCTTTGTTTATTATATTCAATTTTATAACCAAGTATAAAAATTTTCATTATTTCAATATTGGGATTTCATTTCAATTGTCAATAATTCGTTTTAATTCCCACATTTCGTTTTAGCATTCATTTCATTATTAAATTACAATGTTTTTTCCTATTAAATTAGCAAAAATTATTAATTTAACAATTTAAATAGTCGAAAATCTTCGGGACATTACACTCTCCCCTACTCAAAACTTTTCTTCCCCAAAAAGGAAAAGAAGTGAAATGAAGGAATTTATAAATCAATATATCTTATGCAAAATATTAAATTTATAAATACTTAATTTACAAAATAAAATAATTTAAAAAAATATAAATTTATAATCAATTAAATCATTTATTTTCAAGTTAACAAAAGTTCAGAAAACATTTCAAAAAATTTCTAAGTCCAAAATTATCAAAAAACTGCGGCGGAGTCTCCTTTGTACGGAGAGGCTCGGGAGAAATTATAATATAAATAAAACAATATATATCATAACTTTTCAAAATAATATATCCCAACAGTGGGAAAAACAATATAATATCGCTAGAAAAACCGTAATCTGAGAACATACCTATTTGTCGGGAAAATAACGCTTATTTTCATGAAGCCAAAAGCAATAGCAATTGCTTCCATAAACATGTATTTCACTTATATAATCTAGAAAGAGTTAAAAATTATATAAAATGAATTATTTAACGTTGTTTCAACCACTAACAAACGAATCAATATAAAACAACAATCACTTGCAAATACAGCATACAATCATCATATGAAATCAATACAAATCAATTATCCATTCATATCAATCAAAACAAATAGTTTGTTCGGGTTAAGACACTTTTAATCACATAGATGACAAACAACTACTAAGTATACCCCTTACTTAATAGTCTTACATGAACTCAATAGATTATTCATACATCCAAACAATTAGAAGTATCATTTCCCAAACAATCCGTAAACCAAACAAACAACAGATTCCGACATTATTTAAGTTTATTCTTATTAATTTCCTTTCACAAGATTTGTTGTTCATTATTTTCTTTCATTCATTCAATGATTACTTTCTTTAATCTTACATTTATTTCTTACAAAAATTTTATTTCCATTTATTCGTTCAGCACTTATTTTCGTTTACTTTCATTCATTACTTACAAAATCTCATTTTCATTTGTTCAAATCATGTCAATTTCCTTTTATTGCATTTCATTCATTTATTTACATTCATGACTTAATTTCATTTATTTACATTCATTTATTTATAGTATTCGTGTTAAATTCAATTACTTAGCATATCAATTCATTAACTTAAGTTTATAATTATTTACTTACCATACTTACTTTCTATTGCATTTTATATAGTACATTTCAATTATAACATAAATTATAATAATTGTGACATTAAATTATTATTTATAAAAGCAATTCGATATACATTTTCATTGTGTAAGTTTTACTTGTAAAATTTCCAATACATGTTCTTTTAACATTTCAACTTTTAAGATTCGTAAGTTATACATATATGTCTTTAAGAATGTAATTGAAAATTACACAAGTTTATCTTATTTCATTTTAGTAAATAAATATTCAATAGTTACCATTTCTTTTATATCATATCCCTTTTTATTTATGGGTTACCAATTTCAAATTTCATATATGCTTCATTTACAAACTTAGATTTTAATTTCTTATTTTCATTTAGAAGTTCCAATTATTAAATAGTTAAATTCTTTTTCATTTTCTATAATTAAAACTTCTAATTTATAGAAATTTAAGAACTAAATGCCAGGTTCCATTTCAAATCATTCAAAATAACATAGATATCATATCTATTATATGTATCAAATCATATTTGGAAAAAAAATTTATAATTATTTACCAAAACTAATGTGTAGTAAACAACTAAAACGGTCTTCCCACTTCGAAACTCGAAAATGAATGTCGATGATGCATGCACTCATCATCGAAATTATTTTCGAGCGATAGAGAGGGGAGTACAGAACTTTTTCATTCCAAAATTTCTTTAAAACAATAATTCCAATTTATATTGAATTATTTATATCAAAAAATACTACTAAATAATATTATTATTATATTCCAAAATCATACGAAAGATATTTTAAAAAACCCCGGAAATTAAGTTATAAATTTCCAATTTCATTAATTTTATTTTCAAAATTTATTTCCAACCGATATTTATAAATTGCACTATCTAACAACCAACATATTATGACCAAATATATATCATTTATAAATCATTATTTTATATATAAAATATACAATAGGCAAAATTATTTCATTTATCTATATATCAAAACAAATATTGTGTCGGTTTGTCCTACTAAGTGTTTATAAAACCCCTATCGATGTTATAGCATCCTATGCACCAACCAGAATTTGTAAACACAAAACGAAACAAATTAACACATTATAAAAACCTTTTATAACACTAATAAATACGCTCTCTCATATATACACACTCAACGACTCATCATAGGTGTATTACTACCCTATTAATAAAGAGTCAGACCACACAAAGCTAGGGTTATCGCTAAACCAAAGCTCTGATACCAACTGTAACATCCCGCCTTTTTGTATGTTTTAAGCAGACACACGTGCGAACTCAAACCATACAGAAGGGCGGATTTGTTATTGGGGTGAATAAGAAAAAGTAGAGAAAGCAAAAAACAAACAGAATCTTGCAGCGGAGACAAAATATGTTAAAACAATTTACAAAGCTATTTTACAAAACCTTTAATTATACTTATACAACACAGATCAGAGTTACACATACCAGAGGGTAATAAATAATGTAGCGGAACATTATGAATGCAGTGGAATAAATATAGTAAATAATAGTAGCACAAATCTTCATCTTCGTCCTTCAGAAATTAAGGTCTTCAAATCCTGAAATGCTCAAGCTGAACAGAGCGAATTGAAAGGATAAAACACTCGAGTCAGAACAAAAAGATCTTATGTAAGTTAAATCAACGGAATAAATATCAGTGGAATGGCGTCAGAGATGTTTACGGGGTTTGACATCTCCTATCCAGTGTCTAACGTTAGTGCAGTAACTTAAAAGATGTTCGGGATTAGGATCCGTTAAACTATCTACTACTTAGTAATATACACTATTATAATAACGTGTACAGTAAAGTAAAAGTATTAAAATAGCGTTAAGGCGTTAGCCATATCCCCCTTGACACTATATTCTCGTAGTCTGTACAATGCCGTAAGCTCCTCCGTAAACTGGAGGTTTACCCAGAGGACATCACATAGGTACGGTACAAAACAAACTCGTAGAAGGCGCGCTAGGGCATGTGAACACGACACACGAGGAAATGCCAGGGTAGATATACCATTCGTATATCCGGACTGGTGGTAACGCATAGCAGCTACTACCACCAACCTCGATGCACACTTCCAAATCAAAATCGAAGGGTGGCAACCAAAACAATCACAAATTAGCATATAATATCGAAGAAGTGTGCCCGATTGGAGGAATGACCACAATTGGCCCGGCATGGCTTCTGATTTTAGTCACATCTAAGCCGACTCACGGGAGTTTGAGTCACGTCATACCTCATACAGAAATCGTTCGCCAAACCATCCTACTTCATTTTCGAAATCTCCACCATGTATATAGTTGTTAAAGTGGTTTTCGGTATTGGCAGATAGCATGGTAATATCCGATCCCGGTCTCTTTAACAACCAATCGCTTATTACACATCGGATGGTTCTTTTACATTTCAAAAGTCAATTCCCGATTGATGTCAAAATATCATATTCTCAATACCGTAATACTTTCGAAATCATATTTATTTTCAAATCATATTCACTTTGAAATCATAGTTTGGAATCATATTTCCTTCCAAAAGTAATAATTTCTTCCATAGTCATATTTCCAAAATAGAGTAAAACCTTACTTCAAAATCATCGTTTTCGATTTGTTATCTTTTTAAAACAAAGCATTGAATTTAAACACTTCCACTTTACTTAGTCTGGAAATTTAGAAAAAGTTTAAATAATTATAAATAGTTAAAATAGTTATAAATAGTTTAATTATAGGTTAAAAATACTTTTAAACGGATTTAAGATAGTTAAATGGATTTAAATTATATCAAGTATAATTAAAATAGATTAAATAGCTGTAAAATATATTAATTATATTTTAATAAATTAAAATGGTTTAAAACAGATAAAATTAATTATATATAGTCAATATTAGTTAAATAGTTTAATAAATTTGAAAACAATCTGAATAATTAGAAATTCTAAAATAATATAATGTTTTAAAATAGTTTACATTAAAATATAAGTTTAGAATTTATATCCAATTAAACTTTTCATTTCATTTCAACACAGGTAGAACAATTTCAATTTCCAAATCAACAAACCAAATTTCCCATTTCAACATAAACTTGATTTTCCAAAAATACGTTAATTTATATAAATCACATTTTACTTCAAAGTATTATTTAATTCCATTCAAAAATAAGGATTTGAAAATCATCTAATTTAACCAATCCGGTGCCCGTATATAATTCTCTACCCTAGGGTCAAGTGATACGGATATTTATCATTTCAATCCGTAACTTAAAATTTTACGGTTATATATCAATTCAAACCGCAATCCCGAATAAATATAAAAATTCATAAAATCGCTCGAGTCTATCATTGCAACCCATAACGATCTTCAAATAATTAAAGGAACTTGCAGAGTGAAAACAATATATATACATAAATAAATTAACATACATCCAATGTAACAAACCTATTTTTGATTAACATCGAAATAAAAATTTAAAATGAAATTTTAAATTGAAAAAAAATAAGAATGCAAATTATTTACAAGTCAATGAATGCTTCATAGTGATGCACGTTGTAATGATTTACAAATAGCTTCACGTGTATATGTGAATATAGGCCAGTATAAAGCTAGTAGGAACATTTTTTCTTTGCTGCCACTAAGATTACTAAAGCAAATATATGAACCTTTGATTTTTACTGCCATCATCATTTAATGCAATTGTGTCCTTTCTTATCTTGTGCACGACTACAATTAAATGCCAATGTACCGTAAACTTTTGCCCACACTTCATCATTGACTTGTTCACAAAAATTTGAAAGAAAAAGAAAATGCCTGCCTCCTTTCTTTTGTTCATTCTTCAGTAGCTCTGCAAATTTCTTGCTCTCTTTTGGATTTTGGTCTTTTGGATTTTGCTGCTAACTGATTTTGAAACGAATTGGAGGTGATTGAACACTCGCATTTCTAATTTAAAAACTATGTTGTCTGTATGTGTATTTCATTATTTCATACCGTGTGTGCAATATTATCGTGCCCAGGTATCATTTGCTTGCCATCACAGTTGTAGTTGTGTGCGTGTAAACCAAGTTCAAGCCACATTTTCTGAAGCTTGTTTTTTCTTTCATTTCTTCCGTCCTTGATGTTTGAAAACATCTATTGCCTGAAGCATTGTTATTTTGATGCTTTCAATTGAAATGAAATTGAACACATTTTGTTGTACCTGAATGCAAATAGTTGTAGCACGAAATCAGGTTTCAGGTTCCTTTAAAATTTTAGTCCAGACACTATTTTAATTCCCACATGTGTATGATATACGCGTTAGAATTTCATTTTTCGTGAAAAAAAATTGAAGCATTTGATAACGAGTCCAGGCTATTTTCCATTTCGTGCAAGTTAGCATTGTTCATGCGTACAAAGAGTATTGTCCAGATATCATTTGCATGCATACAAATCAAGGCGTGCGTGAGTATTTCCTGTTTGCATAACACGTTAGTAAGTCCCGATCATTGCTTTTGTGATAATTTCGTGAGTGTATATCATATATTGCACGGGATATATTGTTACGTGCTTTGAAAATTGTCACACACCATGCCGTGTGTTGAATATGCTTACATATTATGGGTTGCTAGTCGCTTTAGCCTTGGTAGTGTGTGTTACGTGCATATTGTTGTGCAGACTATATTTTTGCATTTCATGTGTACAAGCACGTAACGCACCGCCTAGCATTTGAGTTTACATTTTTACTTGCGTGCATCTTATGCACGTTAGAAATAATTCCGGTTTATATTTTATCTAATTCTTGTTGTATACGAAAATATGTTGCCTAATTTTTTTTTCCTAAAAAGTGTTACGTGCATGCATCTCATTTTTATTATTGCATTGGGCATGTTTTGCAAAGTATAAATCAAGCCCAGGCTGCACTTTTGATTCGTGCATAAATATATATTTAGAGTTGCCTGGCCAAACTTCGTTTGCGTGTAAGTTTTTTTGTGCATGCGTGAAAAAAAATCAAGTCCAGGTTGTTTTATATTTTTATTTCATACGTGCATGCATGAAGTATTTTGCCCAGGCAGTGCCATATTTTGATGCATATATAGCAATGTAGACCAGTGTTTAATTTGCTTTGAACCAGTGTTTGGTTTTAAATTGAATTTTGTTGCCGTTATTTTTATAACTGATTTTTACCCAGTATTTATATTTGAAGTATGTTGTTTTGATGAGATTTTTGACAAATGAAAATTACTGTTGTTTTGACTTCAGTAACCGTCCATTTAAAGTGAATTTTCAAGCGGCTATCTTGTAATCAAGAAAACCTACAACGCTGATTTGATATCCGTTTTTACGGCATTTTGTGAAGCGCAATTTCTTTGTCGAAATTGCTATAGATGTTGCTATTTTAATAACGCGTTTTCAAATCGTTTTAAAATAAAATTTGTTTTCAAAAATTTCATAGTTTACGCTTTCAAATGAATGAGGAATCGATTTAAACGCTTCAGCAAAATTAAAGACCATGAACCCTTTCTTTTACTGATCCGATTAATTACGGACTTGTCCATTTGAGAACATAAATTTTAATTATATAAAATACACATTTTTGAACTTTCAAGGAAACGATGAAGTGATTTAAACGATTTGGCAAAAGTGCGGTGTATGGTACCACGCTTTTACTAATTTGGTTAATTCCGAACTCGTTAATTGAAATATTTGCCGTGGATTTGCTATTTAAAATTTTTGATGATTTTGTTTGGCTTTCGAGCCACTATGTTGGAATTTGGGTCATTTGTTGGACCTTCGATTCAATTATCAGTACTGGACCTTCGGATCATTTGTTGGACCTTCGGGTCATATGTTGGACCTTCGGGTCATTTGTTGGGTGCCAAAAATTATGATGATAGTACATGGTAGGCTTCGGCCATATGAGATGCACGTGTGGCATAGCTTAGACTCGCCATATGCTGGGATCGATCCACTTTTATATTGATTTTCTAGTTATCTTATTTTGATTTCTGGATTTTTGTGTATTTCTATTTCAAATTCAATTTTGAATTTGGAAGTTGATATTTATGGAGTTTAATGAGATTTCTTCGTTTAAACTATGTTGATTATTATGTTGAATAGTCTCATTCGAGATTATAATTTTGTGTATAGTCTCATCTAAGATTATAATTTTGTTTATTGCTGTTTTGAATTCAATTGTGAATTTGAGAGTTGATTTTGATAGTCTCATTCGAGACTATAATTTTGTGTATAGTCTCATCCGAGATTATAATTTCATGTATTGCTGTTTTGAATTTAATTGTGAATTTGAGAGTTTATTTTGATGGTGTTTAATGAGATTTCGCCAATTGAACAATGTTGATTATTATGCTAAATAGTCTCATTTGAGATTATGATTAATTTGCTTTGGTGTCGTTTGTCATGCACCTATTTTTGAGTTTAAATTAGAATGATCCGTTTATTATTTTCTTTTAAATAATACTCGGGTTAGACCGAGTTATTTAAGGATAATCGCTATCTCTGATTCAGTTGTTGATTCAGCTTTTAGGATTTCACCTCATATTTTGTTTAGGCTTCGAGGTGTTACTTTCGGTGTATTGACTCTCATCTCATGTATGTTATGATGTATATGTATATGTACATTTGGTTCATGTGAACCATCGAGTGTTGTAGCATGTATCCAGACTTGTCTTCCACTATATCTGATATTTCTGTTCTGATGTGATTATACTTATCTGTGTTGTTGTTATTATGAGTTGTTCTAAATTTTTCTTAAGCCACCGTAGTTTCGTTTTAGATTTGGATTGAATTTATATCGTTGGGAGTAATTTACACAACTCCTATCGATGTAATCAATTCTCGTCTAAGGCATAACTTATGGATGGTGACTTCTAACAAGCCTTATTCTTCGCAATAGCAGACGTTATTCGTTATAACAACCTTTGTCATTGTGAGTGTAGAGGTGGTACGTCACATCCAATCATCCAATATTAACAATCAAACATCCATCATAATTATCATCCAATCAGTCAATAAACAATATAGAATGATAATCAATAACAGGTATGTAACTAGAAGTTTATATTCAAAAAAAATTAAATAACGATTTAATTCAAATAAATTCAAATTAACTTAGACGAAAACTTAAACTACACCAAACAGCCAAAAATAAATTTCTATTTACATCATAAATTAGTTTAACAAACGTAAGAAATTTTAGAAGTTGTGAGTGGGTTAAAACACTCACCTTTGAATTTCAAATCAATTTGAAATTCAAAATAGGACCGAAAATCAAACAATCTCAGAATTCGTCCAAAACAACACCAAAATGTCCGAAATTTTGATACGATCCTAGTGGATCAAACTGCGAATGAAATGGACCTCGTATGTAAAAGTTATATAGATTAGAAGATGAATGATTTTAAAAATACGAAAAGTAAATAACAAAAGAAGACAGGCCAATCGAACTGTGCCACGTTACTGTAACGACCAAATTTTTCGACGTCCGAAAGTCGACATTAATACGTCCACTGTATCAAATGCTGAACAACCGAATCTCGAAAAACCGAACCGTTAGGGACAAAGAAGAAGAAGATAGAAGAAGAAACAGAAACAATAGCAGAATCTCACATTCGCAGTGGAACAATGTACAATAGATAAATGACTAATCTTTAAAACAAAAGAAATATATCTGTTTATACAACACATCATCAAAGTACAACATCAACACAACACAACAATGGCAGTCATTATAACTTGCTCACATGAAACTGAACTTGCACCAACCCATACACAGCAAATACTACATAATATAAGTGATACATCTCGCCATCCAGCTTGCCTCTTGATCTCCACAACATACTTTTTATGACTTCGCTCTAGAAGAATTGATAATCCGACTCTAGGCTACCCGTGTGGAAAATTATGGGCACCCAGAGTTTAGAAAGGGAACAATAAACTCCAGGTCAGTCATGAGAGTGGTGTGAGATATTAAAATAGTTATTTGCACAAAAGAAAAGGAAAAGAAATCCGTTGATGCTTTTGGAAAATGAAACTACCATAAGGCCTTCCGCCACACACACAATGCAATCGCACGCTTGGAGGAGATTTCTCCTTATGGTGGTCAAACATGCTTGATACGCAAAATCTTTTTTATATTATTATTAATGCATAATGTGGAAAGCATTTCGAAAAATAATATTAATCGTAGCTAGCATACTACCATTATGGTATGCCTACTATAGCTACCATGTTCAGTGGCAGGTTACCACCACGTTCCACGGTAGGTTATACAACTAAAACCGTACAGGGCTCGTACTATTTATTTGAATTTCCAAAAAATGGTTAAGGCAAAGGAATTTCCTTCACCGAATGGGTACGCCTCTAAAGGGACGCCCTGAGAACTTAACCAGCTCTCTGCCATCGCAAGGCCATGTTACCTTTGTAACTAGGTAACTAACTATCACGAGTATGCCACCCCCCGGACTAGACTGACCTTTACCGAGGCGCCTCACAACCAACAACCACATAAGTAAATAATCTTGGCTCCATACCAAAAAACCACTTTTTCTATCCACATAAGTTAAATATCTGGATTCCATATCAGATACCACTTTTTATCCAGAAGGAAATGAACATACCCTGAGGGGCGCGACCCTCATAATCTTGCTGCATCTTTTCCTGTTTCAACCATTTCCGGGGTGTGAGGTTCGACAAAGTCTTGTCCACAAAGCTATGCTTCGATCAACAAACGATAAACACTTAGCATGCCACATTATCAATTTGGGAATATATCGCTAGTAACCATCAACTACAAAAGTTCTGAGCTCGTACGTCTCAGAGATGGGTGTTAAGCTAAGAGAATAAATTCTCCGCCACTAACAGAAATGTATTTGATTGAAACCATCTTTACATCTCAAAGTGTAACGTCAGACATACATCCATGCAAGTCTGTTCCAGACTCGAACGGAACCGAAGGTACTTCCTTCAATTAAGGAAAGAAGTCCTTGCAAATCCGGATATCCCCTAATCATGTCTGGACCCCCCATCACAAAGGGTGATATAAATCTCTATATTGGAGCAACTCGGTGCAAAGACATTCGATAGGTAATCCTTTCGTTTTCGAAAATGCCCGGTCTTCAACAGCATCTTCAAATTCAATCCCATTTCCTCGTATCATTATTCGGAATGGGTTTTGTGACTTAATGTTCTCTCTCCGCTCAATATAATAATGAGCACTTATTTTGAAAACAAATTCAAGTGCCGTTTCAAAGGCCAATATTGATAGTCGGTTATTTAACTATCAAACAACATTCACAACGACCATCAAGCCTCAATAATTTCCCAAATTGTTTATATTGATAGTTGGTTATTTAACTATCAAACAATATTCACAACAACCATCAAATTCAAATAATTTCCCCAAATTATTTATTTATTTTCAAAATATCTTCGTAAGATATATTTTCACACTATAACCTTTTGAAAACAAATTTCAAATCACTTTCCTCAAGCGGAATGAATATTAAAATAATGTTTAGTTCCATGAAAGATTTTCCAAGTCCGAATACTTTAAAATAATTTAAATCACATATCCAAAAATATATACTTGGAAACATTTAAAATAAAAACTATTTTTAAACACTTTATTTAAATATTAGTTATGAAATATTATACTAATATCTCATATAAAACTTGAGCCCAAACTAAATTTTAGAAATAGAATTATTAGATGGAGTGTAATTATTTAAGTAACCATTTTCTAAATCAAATACCAATTTAAATCTTTAAAATAATCACTTCTATAATTATCTTAATAATATTTACTTTAAAGATTTAAAAACAATTTAAGAAAATAATTTCTCTAAAACATTCTTTTTTTAAAACCAACTTTAGAACTTTTGATTATTATTTAAAAATAAACTTTAAAAACATACTCGGCTTTCCAGGGAAAATACTCTTTCCATTTGAAAATAGTCCATTTAAACCAATTATTAAACACTTCTCGATTTATTTCAATTCACATCCCAAAATCGTAAATTTTCTTTCCACACTTTTAAAAATAAACCAATTTTTAAAAAAATTACCCATTACTTTATAAATTCCCATTGTGAATTTACATTTTCAAATATCCACTGATATATAATTTTTCAAATCGATTTCCAAAGGTAGTACCAAACACCAAATCAATTTTCAAATTGATTTCCAAAATTTACTACCTTTTAAAATAAATTCCTTATTTCTCCCAAACTATTTAAAACCCAAATTTTAAATAAATTCTTTAACTTTTAAACAATATTACTCAAAATCCATTTATTTTCATTACATTAAATCTTTTCCGCATACATGGAATTTATTCGATAGGATTTCAAAAATCAACCTTTACCCATTTCAAATTTCTTCTTTTAAATTTATCCAATTCTCTAATATAAATTTACTTGAAGTTTTTTACTTTAATTTTCGAAAGTCCAATTATATATTTTTGGTATTTTTAAAATACCAGAATATATTCGTCCAAAACATAGCCTTCAATAAACTTCAATCACCAATGTAATCATTCACAGATTATCAATAATCACATTACAACATATGAAATAAATTCACACATTTTGAGGAATCTAGTTGGATCCCTCCAACCTGTTTCCCTCATCCACAGATGTTAGCACAACAATTAAATACCAATTCCACTTCGAGGTGGAATATCGCGGTATATGGGGTTATATCATCTCATCCGCTATTATGCGGCGCATGGGGTCTCATCCGCTATATAATGCGGGAAATCGGTCACTCCAATATTTATATATATATATATATATATATATATATATATATATCATAAATAGAAAAATTATCAAATTCATCCTCACACATCCAGAATTTAAATTTAACTATTTATATTAAACAAATCAATTCGATCGAGTGAGAAGATCTCACCTTTAACTACGCATGCAACTCATTTATACTCCAGCTTGATTTCACGATTTTTGAACCATGTAACAAACGTCATAAGCTTTTATTAATATTCGAATTAGTCAAACAAATAAATTTCCATTTGATAAATTAACTTAACTAAGAATTTTATTTAAACTAATACTCTTTTGATAAACATTTTGAATAACTAAAATAATTAAACAAGCTAATTAAATAATTAATCACCTCTTACCTTGTTTAAAATAAACAAGTATATTAAAAAGTTATATAAAATTATTTTATTTTCATTTTAAAATTGCATATAAAAACAATTTATATAAGTTAAATTTCCTGTATATAAACCCTTATATATTTTTTCTTCCAAAATCTTATATAAATTTCCTGTACATAATTTTAAACTCTACAAATTTGAAAACTAGACAGCAACATTCTTTATTGTTATTTATAAATTTTCTTTTCTTATTTCCAAATTTGTTACCAACGTGTGTGTGTGTGTGTATAAATTAAATTTAATAGCAAAAATCAAAAAGCTTATACCTAACTGGAAAACCCGGCCTTCCCACCGCATCTCGACTCTGACGAACCAATGTTGCCCAAATTCCCAATCGCAAGCCTCCCAGTCTCCATCTCCTCGACTTCGACCAATCCCGCGAACCTCTTGCGCTTGTGCGTGTCCCTAATCTATCGTCGATCGACATTGCGTTCGACCGACTTTTACCCAAATGGCGCTGCAACTAACTGCATCTCCAAAGCCCTCGCGAATCCAGGCCCTAACTCGAGCTTCCCCTTAAAGTTGCGCAGCTGTCGAGCTCAACGTCGGAATCTTCCAAACCCGGTCACACGTGCATCGATTTGAACTGAAGTCGCGAATTCCAAAAAGAGGGACGCGATTCGATTTGAATTTTTGATTTCGAGATTTGAAAGGATATGCGGCTATTATTAATTTTTGAAGCTTCTGTGTTGGATTTTTTTCTGAATGAAAAAAAATAGTTTTTTGTTTTTTGTTTTAATTTTTGCTTTTGAACAAGATATTCAGTCAATTTTTCTTTTTAACGAACGCATGTTGATCCAAGCGAAAAAGTGTTTTTAAAGAGCATACGTGCTTGATCATTTACATTTTTTTCTTTTGTTGTAAATATATAAATATATTTAATTCAAATCCAAATTTAAACCATCTCAATAATGAAATATAGATTTTCAAACTCCTATCGAGGCATGCCGCTAGGCGTTTATAATGTTAAACCCCTATTCCGAACGTAATGGAAATGGTTTCGAGTCCAAATTTGATCGTACGGAAAAGATAGCTTTCAAGACCAACCATTATATTAAATTTCCAATTTAATTTAAGCGCGTTTACTTATTGTACGGCCAAACGATCGATCCAAAAAATTTAAATCCGATAATAATACACTATTACAGATCCAATGGCACTGGTTTCGTTGAAATCCGAGACTTTACCTAGGAAGACTATTTTTAAATATCGATTTTAAACGATATAAATTCAAACTGAACAAACGCTTTTAAATTCAACTTTTAAAAGTTCTATTACCTTCGTTATCAATATAAATTTTCCAAGCCTTTAAATTATTTTTAACAAGCCCAAATTTCTAGTTCAGCAATTTATTCAATTTCCAATTATTGAATTCAGTTATTTAAATTGCTAAATATACAGATATTTTTGAAATTCAAGTTGAATTAACATCCAAGTATTTAAAACCAATTAAATATTTCAATTTCAATTGTTTAAAATTTCCGCTCGTCGCATTCTTCCCGCCTTGAGAAATTACTATTTAAGAAGAATGATTCATAACCCATTCACTATCTTCCCAAAGCCAAACAGTTTTAAAAATTTGTCAACACAAATCTTTTTATTAAAGACCCATTATAACTTCTACTAACTATCCAAACTCAACCATAAGTTCCAAACATTATTTTTTCTCAACATTCAATTTTAAATTTAAATTCAAATCTTAAATTATCAAAACTTATCAAAAAATTTCTAACTCCCAAAATTTTCAAAAAATTTCGCCAGCTCCTCCTTTATGCAGCGAGCTTAGTACGACTAAAAAAATGCCACTAAAGGCCCTTAGATTTCAAAAAGAATACAAAAATCCAAGTGGCTAAACCAGAAAATTATCAATTTTCATACAGAAATTCAAATACATACCTCGTCGAGCATTTCAAATTTGTCTTCCAAATTAAAAATCCCAATTTCCTTTTCTTTTAAAACACTGTATATCCTACTAGCAATAACGTCCAACTACAACATTCAAAAATCATTTTGTACACTTCTTTACAAATGTTTCAATATTTTTCTTCATTCAAGTCTGTACGATGTGCGTATATCATCCGTACGTAATATCAAGTCTGATCGCTCACTTGATCACACAATTTCACTTCCAAACTAGTATCATCCACCCGACTTCCTAGCGCGGACTCAGATCGGTATCTTGATCATAAACTGCCATTCTTCTTGCATAGCCGTAAACTATGATAGAGAATTTCCAGAATCAACCAAAAATCCATATTCAGGGTTCCCTGTCGAAAACCGAGTGAAAAGTCTTAACTCGGATCGATATAACTATCTCGAAATTCTGTGCTCGAATTCTGGATCAATTCTCTCTGCAAATAAAGTAATATACGTACATCCACGTAATTATTTCCAAATTGATTATTAGCTATATCAATTCTCTTTTATTCACATTTATATTGATTTCTATTCATAATTTTCACTCCATTACTTTTTTATTAAACCTACAGTCAATTATGTATATTTCCAATACCAATTACTTAAGTTCAATACAAATATTCCATATACTTCTTATTTTTATTCCCTCTTTATCGCTTTATTTCCAAATTAAATTTCAAATCTCGATAAAAAAGTTTATTTCCAAACTTTTACTTCTTTTAGTTCCCTCGAACAAATTTCTCAATTTCAGTTTACTTAACACAATTAAAAATGAATTCGAATATTTAGTCTAAGCTCCATCTACTTACGAATTCGAATGAATTTCAACATTTAGTTTTCAATTTCATTTACTTGCATTTCAATTTCATTTGAATCCATATCATCGTTTTATTTGAATCAAATTTTCAATCTCAATTCTTTTATTCAATTTTCATTTTTAATTCCACTTGAATTAAATTTTCCTTCCAACTTATTTTGTTTCCACACTTACTTTTATCAAACTTGTCTTTAAGTTAGATTTTATTTTAGCAGTTTCAAATTTCTCTAAGTTATCAAACTCAATTATATTCCATACTCATTTTTCTTATTAAGATCCCAGAGTCTCAAAAAATCACTTAAGTATTTCAAAAATCATTTTTGAAATCAATTATATCCAAAATCAAACTATTTCAAAATCAAATTCAATTTCGCAAATAATCCAAATTCAATACATTTGGGCAGCAATTCCTTACTTGGAAACTCGAAAATGAGCACCGATGATGTCGCGATCATCATCAGATTTATTTTCAGCGACCGAAAAGAGTTTAGTTCTTTTATCCCTTCAAAAACATTTTCCAAATATTTTTTTTAAATTCCAAATTTCACCAAATTTCATATTCAATTCAAAAATATTTCCAAAACAATATCACTATTATTTTCCTAACCTTTGAAATTCATTTTCAGATTAAAAAGGGATTTAAATTTTCCAAATCCCAAAATTTCAAATCCTTCAACTCATAATTCAAAAATTACTAAGAAATTTTATTTCAAATTATAAATCACATTTACAAAATGAATTTATTTCTTAGCTTTTAGTTAGGATTTCAATTTCATACTCAATAATAATTGATAATAATTTAATATTATCAATTCCCAACAAACAAGCAACCATATACTACTATAATTATTTCCGAAAAATTATTTCTTTTATATACAAAAATAATTTGGGTAAAATTATTTCATTTACCCTAATTGAAAACAATATCATGTCGAATTGTTCTGTACAAGTGTTTAGAGATCCTTATCAATAACGTTAATTACTCGCATTGACCAGAATCCATATCCCACTCAACAAACCAATCAACACAATATAAAACAATTTTATATCCACTAACAAATACGCGCTCATATCTATTAATACACTCAAACTCATTCTAGAGTACTACCGACTCTATCACTAATGAGTAATTCCCACTAGAGAAAAGGTTATCGATTAACCAATTGCTCTGATAACACATTGTAACGACCTAATTTTTCGACGCCCGAAAGTCGACATTAATACGTCCACTCTATCAAATGTCGAACAATCGAATGCCGAAAAACAGAACCGTTAGGGTTAAAGAAGAAGAAGATAAAAGAAGAAACCGAAACAATATTAGATTCTCACATTCACAGCGGAACAATGTATAATAGATAAATGACTAATCTTTAAACCAAAAGAAATATATATGTTTATACAATACATCGTCAGAGTACATCGACAACACAACACTACACTGGCAGTCACTATAACTTGCTCACATGAAACTGAACTCGCACCAACCCATACGCAACAGACACTACATAATATAACTGATACGTCTCGCCATCGAGCTTGCCTCCTAATCTCTACAGCGTGCTTTTTCTAACTTCCCTCCAGAACAACTGATAACCTGACTCTAGGCTACCCATGTGGAAAATTATGGGCACCCAAAGTTTAGAGATGGAACAATAAACTCCAGGTCAGTCATGGGACTGCTGTGAGATCTTAAAACAGTTATTTTAACAAAAGAAAAGGAAAAAAAATTCTGTTGATGCTTTTGGAAAATGAATCCACCATAAGGCCTCTAGCCACACACACAATGCAGTCGCACACTTGGAGGATATTTCTCCTTATGATAGTCAAACATGCTTGATAAGCAAAATCTTTTTAATATTATTATTAGTGCATAGTGTGGAAAGCATTTCGAAAATATAATATTAATCTTAGCCAGCATACTACCATTATAGTGTACCTACTATAGCTACCATGTTCAATGGCAGGTTACCACCACGTTCCATGGTAGGTTATACAACTAAAACCGTACAGGGCTCGTATTTTTTGTTTGGATTTCCAACAAACGGTCCAGGCTAAGGAACTTCGTTCACCGAATGGCTACGCCTCCAGAGGGACGCCCCGAGAACTTAACCAGCTCTCTGCCAACACAAGGCCGAGTTACCCCTGTAACTAGGTAACTAAATGTCATGATTACGCCACCCTTCGAACTAGACAGACCTTTACGGAGACGCCTCACAACCAACAACCACATAAGAAAATAATCTGGGCTCCATACTAGAAAACCACTTTTTTTTATCCACATAAGTTAAATATCTAGACTCCATACCTGGTACCACTTTTTATCCAGAAGGAAATGTACATACCCTTAGGGGTGTGACCCCCATAGCCTTTATGCATCTTTTCTTGTTTCAACTATTTCTAGGGCGTGAGGTTCGACGAAGTCTCGTCCACAAAGCTATGCTTTTCACAAAAGCCATGCTTCGATCAATAAATGAGCAACACATAGCATGCCACATTACCAATTTGGGAATATATCGCTAGTAACCATCAACTATGTAACCTCTGAGCTCGTACGTCTTAGAGAAGGGTGTTAAGCTAAGAGAATAAATTCTTCGCCACCAACAGAAATATATTTGATAGAAACCAGCTTTACATCTTAAAGTGTAACGTTAGACATACATCCATACAAGTCCAATCCGGGTTCGAATGGAACTAAAGGCACTTCCACCAATTAAGGAAAGAAATCCTTGGAAATCCAGATATCCCCTAATCACGTCCAGACTCCCCATCACAAAGGGTGATATAAATCTCTATACTGGAGCAACTCGGTGCGAGACATTCGACAGGCAATCCTTTTTTTTTCGAAAATACCCGGTCTTCAACACCATCTTCAAATACAATCCCATTTCGTCGTATCATTATTCAGAATGGGTTTTATGACTTAATGTCCTCTCTCGGCTCAACCGAATAATGAGCGCTTATTTTGAAAACAAATCCAAGTGTCGTTTCAAAGGCCAATATTAATAGTCGGTTATTTAACTATCAAACAACATTCACAACAACCATCATGCCTCAATAATTTCCCAAATTTTTTATACTGATAGCCGGTTATTTAACTATCAAACAATATTCACAACAACCATCAAATTTAAATAATTTCCCCAAATTATTTATTTATTTTCAAAATATCTTCGCAAGATATATTTTCATACTTCAACCTTTTGAAAACAAATTTCAAATCACTTTCCTTACGTGGAATAAGTTTCAAAATATTGTTTATGTCCACTGAAAATTTGCTAAGTCCGAATACTTTAAAATAATTTAAATCACTTATCCAAAAATATATACTTGGAAATTTTTCAAAATAAAACTATTTTTAAATACTTTATTTAAATATTAGTTATGAAATATTATACTAATATCTCATATAAAACTTAAGCCCAAACTAAATTTTAGAAATAGAATTATTAGATAGAGTGTAATTATTAAAATAACCATTTTCTAAATCAAATACTAATTTAAATTATTAAAATAATCACTTCTATAATTACCTTAGTAATATTTACTTTAAAGATTTATAAAGAATTTTAGAAAATAATTTTTCGAAAACTTTCATTTTTGAAAACCAACTTTTAATCTATATTTAAAAAGCTACTTTAAAAACATACTCATCTTTCCAGGGAAAATAGTCTTTCCATTTCAAAATAGTCCATTTAAACCAATTAATAAACCCTTCTCGATTTATTTCAATTTACATCCCAAATTCGTAAAAAAAAATCCACACTTTTAAAAATAAACCAATTTTTAAAACAAATTACCCATTCCTTTGTAAATTCCCGTTGTGAATTTACATTTCCAAATATCCACTGATATACAATTTTTCAAATCGATTTCCAAAATTACTTTCAAACACCGAATCAATTTCCGAATTGATTTCCAAAATTTACTACCTTTTAAAATAAATTCCTTTATTTCTCCCAAACTATTTAAAGTCTGAATTTTAAATAAATTCTTCAACTTTTAAATAATATTACTCAAAATCCATTTATTTTCATTAAATTAAATCTTTTCCCCATACTTGGAATTTATTCGATAGGATTTCAAAAATCAACCTTTACCCATTTCAAATTTCTTTTTTTAAATTTATCCAATTCTCTAAAATAAATTTACTTAAAATTTTCTACTTCAATTTTCAAAAGCACAATTATATATTTCTGGTATTTTTAAAATACCAGAATATATTCGGCCAAACCATAGCCTTCAATAAATTTCAATCACCAATATAATCATTCACAGATTATCAATAATCACATCACAACTTACGAAATAAATTCACACAACTAGAGGAATCCAGCTGGATCCCTCCAACTTGTTTCCCTGCGTCCACAGATGTTAGCACAACAATTAAATACCAATTCCACTTCGAGGTGGAATATCACGGTATATGGGATTATATCATCTCATCCGCTACTATGCGGCGCATAGGGTCTCATCCGCTATATAATGCGAGAAATCAATCACTCCAATATATGTATATACATATACATATACATACATATATATACATATACATACATACATATATATATACATACATATATATATATACATATATATATATACATATACACACACACACATATATATACGTATATATACTACTATATCTAATATCACCAATAGATTAATTATCAAATTCATCCAAGCACATCCAGAATTTAAATTTAACTATTTAAATTAGACAAATCAATTCGATTGAGTGAGAAGAACTCACCTTTAATTATGCATGCAATCCATTTTCATCCCAGCTTCATTTCACGATTTTTGAACCTTGTAACAAACATCAAAAGGTTTTATTAATATTCGAATTAGTAGAATAAATAAATTTCCATTGGAAAAATTTACTTAACTAAGAATTTTATTTAAACTCATTCTCCTTTAATAAATTATTTATTTATTTATTTATTTTTTAATAACTAAAATAATTAAACAAGCTAATTAAATAATTAATCACTTTATACGTTGTTTAAAATAAACTAGTAGATTTAAAAGGTATATAAAATTAATTAATATTCATTTTAAAACTGCGTATAAAAGCAATTTATATAAGTCAAATTTCCTATATATAAACCCTTATAAACTTTTTTCTTCAAAAATCTTATATAAATTTCCAGTATGTAAAATTTAAACTCTACAAGTTTGAAAACATTTATGACAGCAACATTCTTTACTGTTATTTATAAATTTTCTTTTCCTATTTCCAAATTTGTATACATACGTGTGTGTGTGTCTATATATATATATATATATATATATATATATATATATATATATATATATATATATATATAAAGATTAAATTTAATAACAAAAATCGAAAATCTTATACCTAACTGGAAAACCAGGCCATCCCATCACATCTCTACTCTAACGAATCAATATTGCCCAAATTCCCAAACGCGAGCCTCCACAGTCTCGATCTCCTCGACTTCGACCAACCACGCGAACCCCTTGCTCTAGCGTGTGTCCCCAATCGATCGCCGATCAATGATGCGGTCGGCCCACATTGTGCCCAAATGCCGCTGCAGCCAACTACATCCCCAAAGCCCTCTCAAATCCAGGCCCTAACTCGAGCTTCCCTTCAAAGTCGCGCCACCGCCGAGCTCAGCGCTGGCCTCCTCCAAACGCGGTCGCACGTGCATCGATTTGTACTGAAGTTGCGAATTCCAGAAATAGGGACGCGATTCGATTTGAATTTTTGATTTCAAGATTTGAAAAGATACGCGACCATTATTAATTTTTGAAGCTTCCGTGTTGGATTTTTTTTGAACGAAAAAAATAATTTTTTGTTTTCTCTTTTGATTTTTGCTTTTGAACGAGATATTCAATCAATTTTTCTTTTTAACGAACGCGCGTCGATCCAAGCGAACACGTGTTGTTAAAGAGGACACGTGCTTGATCGTTTACATATTTTTTTTCTTTTTTATGAATATATAAATATATTTAGTTCAAATTCAAATTTAAATCGTCTCAATAATGCAACTTAAATTTTCGAACTCCTATAGAGGTGTGCCGGTAGATGTTTATAATGTTAAACCCCTATTTCAAACGCAATGGAAAAGGTTTCGAGTCCGAATTTGATCGTATTGAAAAGATAGCTTTTTGGAACAACCATTATATCGAATTTCCAATTTAATTTCAGCGTGTTTACTTATCGTACGACCAAACGATCACTCCAAACACTATGAAAATTGAAATTCGATAATAATACTCTATTACGGATCCAATGGCACTGGTTTCGTCGAAATCCGAGACTGTGCCTTGGAAAGCTATTTTTAAATATCGATTTTAAACGATATAAATCCAAACTGAACAAATACTTTTAAATTCAACTTTTAAAAGTTCTATTACCTTCAGTATTGTCAATATAAATTTTCCAAGTCTTCAAATTATTTTTAACAAGCTCAAATTCCTAATTCAGCAATTTATTCAATTTCCAGTTATTAAATTCAATTATTTAAATTGCCAAATAAACAGATATTTTTGAAACTCAAGTTGAATTGACTTCCAAATATTTAAAATAAATTAAACAATTCAATTTCCAATGTTCAAAATTTTCGGGTCGTCACAGTTACCTTCTTCACGCATCTTCCATCACTCAACGAACCACATAGCTGACTATTAACCGACCACCGCACCCTCGATACGCCGCTATAGACCTCGGCACCATGGCCTTTCGCTTCACCTTGCCAAGTTGCACGTGATGAACCTGATCCGATCACCCCCGTTCGAGCGTAGAGAGGCCAACCGCAGCGCGGTTCGGAACCCTAATTGGACAATTCCGGCCACCCTCCATCACCATAGGTGATGCCGTTACTGCCAATCGACTCCATGCAGCATGCTTTTCGATACCCCCTCAACCAATTTTGCCAATCGTCGCCAAAATCCCAGATGCCTAAATCGAGTTAAGGTTTCGCAATTTAAGTGTTTTGACCATGAATCCCTACTAACTCGAGCATTATTTTTGAAATTGAACACTTGCCTTCGCTTTGTATCGTCGAGAGCTTCAAAATGATATAGAATTTGATGTGGTTTGGGAAAGTTTTATTTTTTAGATTTTGTTTTTGATTTGAAATAGAATTGGGAATTTGTTTGTTTGCCATTGGAATGGGGGGTTTAGAAGGTAATGTACATACAGACAAATGAAAAGTAAGAAATGACCTAGGGTTTATAACTAGCTATTTATAGGCATAGCTGAAATAGAAAAGAGTGGATCAGATTTGGTTTGGATTGGAACGATAAACGACCCAATAAGCCCGTTCTACCTCCGGAACAAAAATGGGTAAACCCATACCTCAAAATAGATGTTTTCAAATATTTTAAACTCAATGGAAGAGGTTTCAAGTCCTAATTCCATCGTCGAAAGAAGTTATGTTAAATTCAGCTTATTTCAAATTGATTTCAATTGATTTCAATTAAATTGATTTCTAGGCATTTCGATCCCGTACGAACAAACGACAAGTCCGATCGTTACGAAACTAGAAATCCTACAATAATTCACTGTTACGGATCCGATGAAAATAGATTCATTGAAATCCATGTCAGTGGCCAAAACGGCTATTTTCAGGTTAATTAAATAAATTAACATTAAATTAGTTAAATCAAATTATCAATTGAAATCTAAAAATTCACAATTTCTATCCCTTTGGGTTTCTTAGAAATTTAAGATCCTTAAAACCAATTCTATATCAATTCAAAGTTAATTAATCCATCAATTACAGTATTTAGTTTCAATTTCAGTAAATTCATTAATTATCAATTGAAATTCCAATAAATCCATTTATTTGATTTCTCAATCTAGTTGTTAAATCAATTATTAACTTATCATCATAAAGGTAATATTAACATTGGTTTATATCCTAATACATTAATAATTTCCCAATTCATCTAAATTTCAATTAACGTAGTATTTAATTTCATTTGCCTACAATAAATCAATTTATTGTAGATTGAATTCAAAGTAATTATAATTAATTCCAATAAATTTGATTCGATTCGATTCCAATCTTTTTATTAAGTCCATTATTATTCTGTAACACAGTTAACACTTGTCTCACATTTCATTACATTAATATATTCTCATCCCCATCTTTTATTTGTATTAACCACCATAATTCTACTTATATTGAAATTTTGTCAAATCTTATACATTAATTATAATTAAAATCTCAATTAATTTATTCAACTTGGTTTCATTCTTTTATTGCCTATGTATAAATTTACGTTTCTATTTATTTTATTACATTCAGACCTTCAGTTTTTACATTAGTTCTCATTAATATAACATTGAATTTCATTTAATTCTAATTGATTTCCTATTTTAATTTAGTAGACCAATTAAATAGGTAACTTATAACAATCGTTACCAAAACTTTTAATTACACTTATGAATTCATTATCCACAACCAATATTACAATTCTCATATAATACTAATTTTATTTAATTAGTATTAACCCTCTATTTCAAACAAAAATTAAATATGTACGTTTTGTTTCTTATATTCAATTTTATAACCATGTATAACAATTTTCATTATTTCAATATCGGGATTTGATTTCAACTGTCAATAATTAGTTTTAATTACCATTGTTACATTTCGTTTTAACATTCATTTCATTATTAAATTACAAAGTTTTTTTCCAATTAAATTACCAAAACTTATTAATTTAACAATTTAAATAGTCGAAAATTTCCAAGTTGATACAAGGTGTTTCGGGTCCATACAATCAAAACGACAAGTCCGATCGTTACAAAACTTGAAACCTTACAATAATTCACTATTATGGATCCGATGAAACAGATTTCGTTTTAATCGGAGAGAGTGGCCAAAATGGCCTTTTTTTAGTTAATTAAATAAATTAATATTAAATTAATTAAATTGGTTTTCATATTCAATTTAGTTAACTAATCATTTTTATCATTTCTGATTACATAGACATTTGGAACAATTTAATACAAGTTTACATATCAATTCAGTGCTGGTTATTACACTAATTACAGTATTCAATTTCAACTGTAATTAAATCTAATTAATTATAATTTTATTCCAATAAATTGATTAAATTTGGTTTCAATCTTTTTATTTCAATCAATTATTACTATATAGACATAGTTAACATTGATTATAACTTATTACATAAATATTCTACAATCATCATCTTTTACCATATTAGTTGCAGTATTTAAATAATATTGAACGTTTGTTAATTTTGACATTAACTATAATTTAAAGTCCCTCAAATTAATTTTTATTAATCGATTTACTGTCTTATGAGTGTAATTGATATTTTTGTTCATTTTATTACATTACCAATTTGCAGTTACTGTATTAACTCGCATTAATGTAACATTTATTTATTTTTATTTGTAATTAATTAATTAAATTGGTAACGAATAACAGTTTTCACCATTTCTTCATCTAACAACATTTGTAAGTTTATTATTTACAAACAAATGTTATAACAACTCACATTACACAAATTTTATCCAATTCAATCTATTACACATTATTTCATTAATTAATTAACATTTACATTATCAATTACTCTTTAAATCCAATTATCAATTAATACAGAGCTTATTATAATTAATTTACAATCTATAACCAATTATGACTTTTGATCATTTTATTTAATTGGAATCACATTCAAAGTTATAGGTTACCTGAAATTGATAATAACTTAAATTAATAATATTACATTTCATTCCAATTATATTCTTATTATTAAATCACAAAATTTTATTCCTTCCAACATTGAATCATAGAATATTATTAATTTAACTATTTTTAATTATCGAAAATTACGGGTCGTCACACTCTCCCCCACTCAAAACTTTTTGGCCTCGAAAAGGAAAAAAGGGAAAAGAAGAATTTAAATAATCAATATATCTTATTCAAAATATTAAATTTATAAATAAATAATAATATCTATAATAACAATATATACCATATATTTCAAAATAAATATCCCAAAGTACGGGAAGACAATATAATACCACGGGCATACAATGCTTATTTTATGAACAAAAGCAGTAGCAATCGCTTCTATAAACCTGTATTTCACTTATATATTTCAAAGAGGTTAATAATTAAGTAAAAGAGAAAATATTCAAGGTTTTTACAACTAATAACAAAACAAATCAACACAACATAACAACAATTTCATACAAACAAATCATACAATCATCACATATGTCAAAATTTTCAATTTTACATCCATAGCAACCATCAATAGGTTTGCTCGGGTTTAGACTCTATTCATATAAAATGATAAATAAACTATGAAGTAAACCATACACTCAACAGTCCTAGATAAAAATTGTAACGACCCATAATTTTCGATAATTAAAAATAGTAGATTTAATAAAATTTTATGATGCAATGCTGGAAGAAATAAAAATTATGATTAAATAATAAGAATATAACTGGAAATAAATGAAATGGTATTAATTTAAGGTAATTCATAACTACTTTAAATGTAATTCAATTAATTAAAAGGATTAAAAAGGTTATAATTGGTTATAATTTGTAATTTTATTGTAATAATGAATGTATTAATTGATAGCTGAATTAAAAGAGAAAATGATAATTTAAGCGTTGTATTAATTAAATAGGATGTAATAAATTGTAAAATTGAAAAAATGAATGTTGTGCGAATAACTATAGCATTTGTGTGTACATAACAAACATACAAATTTGACTAAAAGTTAGTGATGACAATTGTTATATGTTACCTATTTATTTAACATGTTAAATTAAAATTGGAAATCAATTGCAATTAATTCACTTAATTAGTGTAGTTAATGTAGGTTAAATTAATAATTATAGAATGTTAATTCAATAAGATGTAACCACTGAAATTTTATGCACAATATGACAATTGATTGAATAAAAAGAATTGGAATCAAGTTTGCTCTATTTAATGGAATTTAAATTTTAATAAATGGATTTATTACAGTTAAATGTAACTAAAGATTACGTTACTGAAAAGTAAGATGAAAATTGTAAAATATTAATGTAATAAAATATATAACAATGTTAACTATATATGTAGAGAAATAATCGATTGAATTAAAAGATCGAAACCAAATTTGATAAATTCATTGAAATTAAATTATATTAATTGGATTTAATTACAGTTGAAATCGAACACTGTAATTAGTGTAATATTTAAACATTGAATTGATATGTAAAATTGTTATAAATTATTGTAAATGGCTTAGTAATCAAAATTGAAGAAAATTGTTCGTTATAAACATTTGAAATTAAAAAGTGGTTAATTAATTCAATATTAATTTACTTAATTAATGTGAAAATAGCCATTTTGGCCACTGACTCGAATTTCGACAAAACCAGTTTCATCGGATCTGTAATGATGAATTATTATAGGATTTCAAGTTTCGTAGCGATCATACTTGTCGTTCGATCATACGGACATTAGACCTATTCCATTGTGTTTAAAACTATTGAAAACATCTATTCTGATATATAGGATGACCAGTTTTCCTGTAACGACCCGTAAATTTTAATAAGGGCAAATTTTCAAAAGAGGCTGGTTTTTTAAACTATTGGCATAAATAGGCTAGTTTATAAACTATTTGCAAGTTTAGGCCAGTTTTTGAAAAAAATATTATGGGGCGCATCTGTGAAATGCGCCCAAACAAAATTACATTGGTGCATGTGCCAAATGCGCCAGTGTAATTTTTTGTCCAAACCTAAAATCCGGCCAAAGCAACAACAACTCCAATCTTTACAAGCCTTCTACTCCAATTGTTTTCCTTTTCTTTCTTCATGTTCATCTTTTTAATAACTTCAATAACTATTTACTCAACTCTTTCTTCGAACTCGATGATACCATTTGATTCCTCTTGCGATAAGACCTTCTCGTCTACTTCGACTTCTATTCCGTCTTCAACAGACTCCGACTTGTAATCGTAATCTGCATCATTGCCATCGATCTGAATTTCCTGATCAACTTCTTCGTCTTGATAATGAGGGCAGTCGCAGAGGAACAAAGATTGGACGTACTCTTCGACCGAGTGCAGTCTGTCTTCAAACTCTTCGAGTTCGGCATCTACTGTTTAAGTTTCGGTGTTTTTGGTTGAGTTTTTTCGAAAGTTTGATTTAGTTTCGACGTCGAGGAGTTTGCGGAGGAAGGCGGCTTTGGGGTGGAGTTCTTCGATGATGGATTCATCGTGGGTGGTCGGGTTGGACTTCATGCGATGGACGTTGGATTCAAGTTCTTCTAGTTTGGCAAGGATGCTGCTGCTTGCTATTTAGGTTTGGACAAAAAATTACATTGGCGCATTTGGCAGATGCGCCAGTGTAATTTTGTATGGGTGCATTTCACAGATGCGCCCCATAATATTGTTTTAAAAAACTAGCCTAAACTTGCAAATAGTTTGTAAACTACACTATTTATGCCAATAGTTTAAAAAACCAGCGTCTTTTGAAAATTTGTCCTTTTAATAAATAAATTAGTTAAATTAATAAGATTTTTTTGTAATTAAATTTAGAAAGAAATAATTTTTTTATAATTTATAATGAAGCAAATGGTAAAAATGAAATGCAACCATGGAAATTAAAGCTAAGTATTAACAAATTGAAATGAAATTACGATAAATTAAAGTAATGTAAATTGTTATACTAGGCTAAGAATTGAATATAAGAAAACAAAGGTAAATAGTGAATTAATTAATGAATTTAGTAATAATAAATAGTAATTGAATAAAATCAATGTCCTATAAGTAATTATAATACTGTTTGGAAATGAATATTTATAAAAATATGAATAAGAGTAAGAGTATTGAATCAACTAATGGAATAATGTATTGATTAATAGTAACTAAATGTAAATTAATGTAATAAGGTTGATGCAAGTTGATAAGTAACTAATTTAGTGCAATACCTATTAATTGAAACAAATTGTAAGGTTATAATTGATAGAAATTAGGGAATTGGGGAATAAATTCAAAAGTTATATTAATCGATGAAATAATACGTAATAAATTGTAGTCTGATAGGATTTATGCTAAAGAGTAATTATAATAATTGTTGTTTGATAATAAAGTAAGAATGGGAACCAAGATTTTTAATTTAAACTTAATAAAGTGGATTTATTTGGAATTAAATGAAATTTGATGTTTGAATATTACGTAAATAATAATTGAGATGAAATTGGGAAATATTAATGTATCAAGATATAACCAATGCAAATTTAAGGTTAATAATTTATGGATTGAATGAAATTAAATATCTAAATATTGCGTTAATTGAAATGAAGATGGAATGTGAGGATATTTATGTAATAGTTTTGAATCCAATGTTAAATCCATCTATTTGACAATAATGAATGGAATAATCATTAATTTATTTAATTAAACGGGATTATTGGGAATTATATTTATAATTTTTAAATTTAATGAAATTGAGGTTAATACTGAAATTGATAAATTTATCAACTCTAAATTGACGTTTAAATTTGTTTAAATTGTTGTAAATGATTGAGAAATAAAAAATGATGAAATTTGTCAATTAAAGAATTGAAATTGGAAATTTGTTTAATTACTTAAATTATTAATTTATTTAATTAACTGGAAAATAGCCAAATTGGCCACTGACTCGGATTTCGACGAAACCAGTTTCATCGGATCCGTAACGGTGAATTATTATAGAGTTTCAAGTTTCGTAACGATGGGGTTTGTCGTTTGATCGTACGGACTCTAAGCGCCTAGAAATCAATGAAATTGAAATCAATTGGAATCAATTTGAAATAATTTGATTTTAGCATAACTTCTACATACAATGGGATTTGGACTTGAAACCTGTTCCATCGCGTTTAAAATATTTTAAAACATCTATTTTGATATATGGGTTGACCCAATTTCGTTACGGAGTCAGAATGGTCTTTTTGGGCCAATTTATCGTTGGACGCGTATATCCAATCGATCCGATCTATTCTAATTTCAGCTTTCCTATTTATATCTTGTTATATACCCTAGCCTACCACTATTTCTCATTTGTCTGTGCATACAATTCCTCTTCACCTCCTCATTTCAATGGCAGACAATTCCAAATCCAATTGCAATTCAAAAATCAAATTGAAAATTTAAACTCCTTCAAAAAATTCAGAAAAATTATATGTCGTTGATCTTATCGATACGAATCTACGTCAAGTGTTCGTTTCTATAAATGATGCTCAAGTCAACCGGAATTCACGGTCAAAGCCGCAATTAGGGGTTTTGATTTCGTCGTTAATCGACGAAATTGATTGGGGGTTTCGTGGAGATGGTCGCATGGAGTCATGAGATGGTGCCCGAGTGGGTTCGTTTGGCCTGATGCAGCAGAAATTGGCAAATAGTGTTCGAAAATCCTAATTTTTCAGCAGCGGCAGCGTGGCTCTGGAGGGCCGCGGTGGTGCCAATCGATAGTAGTGAGATGGGGGAACTCGACGACGAGAGTGGCTCGGCATATCGTGGCTTTGGTTGGGCGCTGTGACGGTTTGGATATTCGCATTCGAAAATTGGCATCCATACTTCACATTGTACTCAAATGCCGTAGATTCAAACGTCAAATCTGGTTTGTCGGAGCTTATAACACCATTAAGCACAACATAGCAGAAGGAAAAGAATAACACATTGATATACAGCATTGATGCAATATCTGATACAATGATCAATGTACAATGAATATCAATATACGTCAGAGATATAATACAAGAAATAGCAGTGGAAAGAAAATAGATAACACCGGCAGCGAAACAAATAACTCAAAGATAGTCTTCAAGGAAGAACTTCAAAACTGCAACTCAATCTCCAAGAGCCAATCCAGAAATAGCTCGAACTCTTAATAACGGTGCACAAAGATAAGAAATGCAGTCCATATCCAAAGACCGAACTAGCTCCAGATAATCTACTAAACCTGACTATTTGAAAAACCCAACTCTAGACTGCCTGTGTGGAAAATTGTGGGCACCCAGAGTTTAGGAAAGGAACAATAAACTCTAGGTCAGTCGTGGAACTGGTATGAGTAACAAAAAAAGTTTATCTTTAAAAACAAACAACAGGAGAATTTTAAAGTCAATTCGCAATGCTTTTTGGAAAATGTAACAACCATAAGGCCTCCCGCCACACACACAATGCAAACGCAGAATTAGAGGAGAATTCTCCTTATGATAGTCAAACATGCTTGATACGCAGATTCTTTTCAATATTATTACTATAAGTGCGAAGTGCAGGAGAACATTTCGAAAATATAATGTTAATCTTAGCCAGCATAGACATTCCGAACTATGCCTATTATAGCTACCATCTAAACAGTAGTGACCACCATAAGTAAATGGCAGGTTCTACAACTAAAACCGTACAAGGCTCGTATTGTTTCTTTGGATTTCCAACAAATGGTCGGGCCAAGGAACTTCCCATTGCCACATGGGTACGCCTTTGGAGGGACGCCATGAGAACCTAATCGGATCTCTGCCAACAGAAGGACGGGTTACCTCTGAACTAGGTAACTACTGACATGAGTATGCCATCCCCCGGTCGTAACGGACCTTTATCTTGGGATTCACCAACAACCACAAAGTAATAAATTTGCAACAAATACATAGGTTAAGCATCTGGGCTCCATACCATGATACCACCTCTATCAAGAAGGAAATGAACATACCCACAGGGGGCGCTATCCCCAAATTACCTTGCTGCATTCTTCCTGTTTTGACCATTACCGGGTTGTGTGGTTCGATGAAGTCTCGTCCACAAAGCTACGCTTTTCACAAAAGCCACGCTTTGATCAACAAATGATCAGCAACTCTCAGCATGCCACATAACCAAGTTGGGAATATATTACTGATAACCTTCAACTACATAACCTATGAGCTCGTACGTCTCTAAGAAGGGTGTTAAGCTAAGAGAATATATTCTCTGCCACCAACAGAAGTGCATGTGAAAGAAATCTGCTTTATATCTCAAAATTTAATGTCAGACATAAGATCCATACAAGTCTGTTCTGGGTTCGAACAAAACCAACGACACTTCCGAAGAAGCCCTTACAATCCGGGTATTCGCAGTCCCGATCGGACTTCCCGTCACTTATGGAATCTTTATACCATAGCAACTCAGTGCAGAGACAATCGATAGGTTATCCTATCGTTCTCGCAAATTCCCGGTCTTCACCACACCGGTCTTCAAATGCTATCCATAACATCGAATCACATATTCGAAATGGGCTGTATGACATAAAGGTCCTCTCCCGACTAAACCGAATAGTGAGCGCAATATTTACAAGAAACATATGGATATTGGGGTCTCAGTTAAGTCACAACTTATTACCCAAAACATTTCTTTCAAATGGTTTAAACAAATTACAATTTCCAATCTTTTTAAACAAAAAGATTCATTTCACAAAGTTCACCCAGTTTCACAAAGATCCATTCATAGATTTCAAAACAATTTCCATTTCAATTGGATTAACTCATTAAATCTTTAAATCAAAGATTTAACTTATAGCTTTCAAACCATTTCCATAACTTGGAAAATCATTTTCATTTTAACTTGAAATTCCTTTAACACAAATCAGAAGTTCACTGCTTATGTGAAAGCTTTTATTTTTTGAAAACAAATAGTTTTCGTTTCAGAAAGATCCAATTATATTTGCACGAGTTAAAGCTCTTAAATTATATTCACATTCCCAACTCGATGCTTTTAAAATAGTTTAACCCATATATAACTGGTATAACATCTTTAGTCCTTAGTTACCAAACGTAGAATTCAATTTCAAATCTTCAATTTAAGTTTAAATCAAATTATTTAAACTTCAAATTTTATCAAGTTATTCAAAAATAAATTTTGTCTTTGAAATCCCATTTCTAGAGATTTTCACTTTAATTCCAATCCATTTCCAAAACCATTTGGATTTAAATATTCGACTTTTTTTTTAAATGCGACTCAACCGATTTCCTCGTGAAATCCATATTGGTGTGTGTATAAGTGTGGTCCAGGGGTTTAACACAATAGTGCAACATTATTCAATCATCATAGATCAAAACACAGAAATATAGTTGTTAAGCGATATAAACTATAACGCTTATCTTTCATTCACAGATTCACAGATAATAAACATATGTATCACAAACAAATGAACAAATTACACACATCTCAATCCACAAAACAAATTATCACAGATCAGATAGGACAATCAATTCAAGGCATCTCATACAATATAATCATTCGTAAGTAAGGTTAAACAATTAATTAATCCTTTATTTTGATATAAATTCATTAATCAATCACCTTAATTAATAATTATTCTTTAATCACTTTCAATAATTACTTAACCTTTAAGTTAATGACATAATTATCCCTTAATTCACCCTTAAGTAATTAGAAATTAATCCACCTTTAATTATTAATTGATTAATTACTTAGATTAATTGTCCTTCAATTGTTTAAGTAATTATCCTTAGTCACTTCCATTTATCAACTATTCTCTAATCACTACCCATTAATGATTTCATTTATAACTCACAAATATGTTTGAAAACATTCATTTCAAATTTACCTTTAAAATTTCATTTTAAATTTCTAGCTTTAAAATGAATACCTATTATCTTTAAATAAAGTTAAAACTAATTATTAAACTTTTTAAATTCTCATGTTAAAATAATACTTTGTTATAAAAGAGATTAAAAAGAGTTTAAATCAAGTTTTCTTTTAAATCCACATATTTAAAGTATGCTTTAACAGTAAACTTATTTAAACATTTAAATTTATAAAAATTATTTCTATTTAAAAATCTGCAATTCAGATTTGGATTTAAGTTTTCGATTTAACTTGGTTTAAACTTTCCTTTACAAATTTCAAATCCATTTAAATTCAATTCTTTTAAATCCACTTAAATACTTAAGCACTTTTAAGTTATTAAAACAATTTTTTATTTTATTTAAAACCTTATTTCCCAAACTAAGTTTCAACTAAACTGAATTTATACTTCAACTTTGATTTTAAAATTCAGTTTAACTTTGCTCAAAATTTTTAAACTTAATTCTAAAATTTTGAAAACAGAACAGTTTTGAACTTGAACACAACATCTACCCGAGCCAGTATCAACCTGCTTCGAGATCAACACTAAAAAGCTTCTCACAATTTAAGTTTGATTTAAATTTTCTTTAACTTTAGATTTACTGCCAGGTTTCGTTCAAAACCTGTAGCAAGACAAAAAACTCGAGCTTCACTAATTTACTTCGAGTTCCACACAACAAACTTCGCCCAAACAAACCCTGTACTTTGCACGTGCACAGTGACGCGGCGACGCTCCGGTGATCGGCGAGACCTCCAGCAAGTCGCGATCGATCTCGACATCGAACCCCGATCGACCATCATCTCTATCACGTAGTCACTCAAAAAAGAGCATAGATCGAGCCATCACGACCAAAACAGCGACCAAAGAAAAGCCTCGTCGTCGCGACTCCGACCACCAGAAAATATGTAACTCCGGCCATCTGCTCATCATCGCTCCCCTTACAATCACCCCAAACTTGATAGCACTCGATCAACCATAGTGATCAAATAGAGAAAATTCATCAACCCAGACTAAACTAGGTTTACAAATTCCAAATCTCAACCACCACGGCCACCCTGCTCTGATCATCCATCATCTATCTTTGCCAGACACTCCGGTCATCCTTTGACCTCCAGCCTCGATCCCAAACATCCAGATCAACTGTGTTAACTCCACTTTTTCAGCATGGCCGTGATATCAAAAATCGACCGAGAAACCAATGATAGTTCGTCTCGAAGAATAGTCAACTCAGCATCCCAACAAAGCAAGTTCTGTTGAATGGCTTTTCAGATAAGATCCCCTACAGAGGGGGCGTCCAGGAGGGGTGCCAACCCCCCAAGGTGGGGGTGCGGGGGCAACGCCACCGCTACGGTGATCGACCTGCCCGGTCAGGTCGCAAGGGGCCAGGGGGCAGCGCCCCCGGCGGGGTGCGGGGCAGCGCCCCGTCCAAAACGGTATACGACTTAGAGAATGGAGCGACCTATCTTCTACTCGAAGTCAAAGACCTAACTGATGAAGCGGGTTAACGAGCTAACAAGTGGCACGACTTACCGACTTAACAAGGTTGCCGACTTAATAAGCTTAATGACTCAAGGATTGGACGACCCAAGAAGTGCCACGACGTAACGAGTTAAGGATCAAGGCGACTTAGAGGAATGGAACGACTCAAGAGAGTTAACGGTTCATGAGACAGGCCGACTCAGTGGATCAACGACTCAAGAACTGTGCGACTCAAGGTCTTCACGACCTAACAATTCAAGGGCTGAACGACCTACGAGTTAAGGATCTACGAGTTAAAGACTCTACGAGTTAAAAGATCTACGAGTTAAGGCCACTACGATTTAAAGACTCTACGAGTTAAAAGGTCTACGAGATAAGGATCTACGGCTTAAGGCCTCCACGAGTTAAAGAGTCTACGAGATAACAATCTTACGAGTTAGAAGATGGCGCGACAGGAAGTCTACGGCTCAAAAGATAAGTTGTTCACGACCTAAGACTTGGAGACAAGTTCAACACCACGCTGTAGTAAGAAGAATCGCTGACGACTTACGACCTATGATGAGTCGTGTACGACTCATGCTAGCATAAAGGAAACTGCATTTGGTTAACTCGTGAACGACTTAGAACTTGTATCATTCATTCAGATGGGTGCATAACTCTGGGCCAAGCCATGAACCCAGTAAATCAGCCGCGACCTACCATGAGTCGTATACGAGTTACGACTCATCATGAGTCGTACACGAGTTACGACTCATCGTGAGTCGTATACGAGTTACGACCTAACTCCGAAGATGCCTATAAATACGCCCATAACTCCAACAGAAAGAGGACTTTTGGCTCATTCATTTCAAGCGCCGTTACCCTGTTGCATTCCGAACTACTTCAACACTTAAAGCTTTTGAGATACAAAGAACGCCTCAACGAACTTCACGAAGAAATCATACATGTCCAACATGAGTTCAAAGATTTTGATCGACATTGAAGTTTAGGCTACTTGTTCTAAGTCACTTGTAACTCGAAGTGTGTTGTAATCAAAGTGTAATTGCATCGACTTGTAATCAAATCGTCAATAAAGATATTCAAAGTGGACGTAGGCTCTCTCTTGAGCCGAACCACTATAAAATTGCTGTTGTTTACTGCGTTTCCGTTATTATCTGCTTATAATCTGTTCCCGAGCTATCGGGTGGTGCTTTCACAATTACACTTCATACACCGGGGTGTTAGCGTTCAAATTTTAGCGTTAACAAACTGGATTACCTGAGGCAACCCAAAATTCCCAAACAATCAAACTAGAAATGCATACTCAAATCATTTCAAAAAAATGTGATTCAAGTTTTTATAATCAGTATTTTGATTAAGTGTTTGATTCATCATCCTGAATCCTGGAATTTTGAGTTTTTACAAAACTCAAGTTTTATACTATTCTTAAGGTTTTCAAAGCAGACCTACTTTGTTTAACTGAATTCTAATTTTAGAACTTACTTTATGATCAAACAAACATATTTTTTTTAGATACTAAGTCCTAACAATCAATGGATCATGCAGTAATGATTTTTGAATTAACCTAGAGCATGAAATCTATAAACAGATGTATATCTAGATAAACAACATGCAGGCATTATCTCACCAAATATACAGTACAATGCATATATATATATATATATATATATATATATATATATATATATATATATATTCACCCAAACAAGATTTCAGATATTTATCATGCAACTAGATTAAAAACTTAAGTTATTAAAATAAGAAGTTACTCACCTGGTTTTCAAATGAACAAAGCTTTATTTATGATGAAACAGACTTGAACTATGCTTGCTGAACTTTTCTCTTGAATTTATGGTTGTAGTTGATTTGTTGTTTTAAATTTGTAATATGATGATGTTTTTTTTTCTTGCTTCTGGTTAGCTATGCTTTCAGAACAAAAATGAAACAAAGAGGATGTACATATAGAAAAGAAATGTGCAGGGTGTTATCATTTATTTGTACAACCAGAGATTTTCTTACTTTACTTTTCTTTTTTTATTGATATGGTGGCTGCTGAATCTTGCTTTTGTGCTTGCATTAATTGCAATTGTACAAATCTACACTTATTTAGTTTGTTCATACTTGATTATGTATCTTCTTGTCTCGGCTGATAATTTTTCTTTGCTATGCTAGATATGTAAACATTAAATGCATATACACCCTATGTCTCCTTTGCAAGCCTGAGATATTTATAACTTTGTTTCATTACCTCCTTTTGCCAGTTTCATAGAAATTTACATTTGCTTTTGTTCATACTTATCTATATTTTTGTTATCTTGTTACTTTATAATATAAATAAATCTCTATTTTAAATATGTTATAATTTTAACTTATTTTGTTTAATGTGTATATTTTATATTTTATACTTTACATAACCAAAATTTTAAGATATTTATTTTATTTCTTTGTTCTTGTACTTTGTAATATAAATAAATTTCTATTTTCAACTCAATTTCTTATCGTCTTGTATTTACATTGTATTTATTTATTTAACTTAATATTTTATCGTCTTGTATTCCTTTATACAAACTTATTTTCAATCTAATTTTTTTTTTACTTCTTATGTTGATTCCTACTTAAATCATTCAATTTAAACCATTTACTTAAACTTTAAATTCAAAAATTAAATTAATTATCAATTTAAACTTATTTAAAATCCGGGATCGTTACAAATTCCCCCTTAAGAAATTTCATCCTCGAAATTTGCCAGGGAGATAACAAAGATAAATGAAGAATATTTCATCAAGTCAAACTGAATATCTATTCTGCATTTGGCTTACCAAATCAGAATATCAACAATAGATACGAGAACGAATCTTTTTAATTTTCTTCCAAGACACTCGGGTTATCCATATCTACGAAATATGCAGAGGCATTGGTTAGCCCGAAGGGATAACTAACCATTCGTAGAATATATTGGAACCCAAAAATAAAAAGATATATGGATACAATTTCAAAACTTTTAGTTTATAACTAAAGTATACCTTTCAACCATAGTAACCAAAGCAACCAATTCATCCAAACAAACAATCCTGACTATTTGGAGTTTATGTCCCATATTAATATATCGAATCTTCTTCCTGGTTCTACCAGGAACTATCAAAGAATTAAGAAACGATGACGAACAAAGAGATTGATAGAGAAAAGATTGCTTCCATTTTTATTCAGGGTATTGACCATATATAGTCGTACTCCCCTGTCCCCTATCCCGTCCTCTTCTTGCACTCATACTCACCTTCAGTACATAGTAAGAGAATTTACTGAGACATTCGAATAGATATCTTAGGTATATGCTCATTCTAGGGTATACTTCACCCTATCTCTAATGAGTTACTTAATGTGTCATACTCCTGAGGTAAAGTTTTAACCCTCAGCTCTGATACCAAATGTGACGATTCAGATTTTCGCGTTCGAAAATCAACATCCATACTTCACATTGTACTCGAATGCCGCATATTCAAACGTCAAATCTGGTTCGTCGGAGCTTATAACACCATTAAGTACAACACAACGAAAGGAAAAGAATAATACATTGATATACAGCATTGATACAATATCTGATACAATGATCAATATACGATGAATATCAATATACATAGAGAAATGATACAAGAAATTAGCAGCGGAAATAAAATAGATAACACCAGCAGCGGAACAAATAACTCGAAGATAGTCTTCAAGGAAGAACTTCAAAACTGCAACTCCATCTCCAAGAACCAATGTAACGACCCAGGATTTTTATGAATTTAAATTGATAATTTAAATGAATTTTTGAATTAAAAATTGTAAAATTGATTTTAAATGATCCGAGTTTCCCCAATTCAAATAGAAAATATATTAAGTCAAATTGATTTGAAAATTTGCATATATGTGTATATATGAGAATATATATATGTATATGTTGGATTTGAAAATATAATCTTAAATAAACGGGTCAAAGACTAATTATAATAATAACAATTAACATCTAAACTAGAAATACAAGACAATAAATGTCAAGTTAAACAAATAAATAAATATAGATATATAAATATAGATATGTATATATTCCAGTGTACAATATGAAAACAAGACTTAAGAAAATATATATGTTAGCACAAATAAATAAAAGTTAAGTATGGAACCAAACAAACATATACATTCAAATAAGAAAGGATAACATCTATGTACAAACAAAGTTATAGAATAAATATAAAGCAAAAGAAGAAATACCAACAAACAAAATTATACACATTTTCAGTTGAGACAAAGTAAAAAGAACAAGTAAAAGGAAGGCAAGAAATAAATATAAACAAAACAATTTAAAAATGAATATGTAGTTGTAAATATGCAGGCAAGGCAAGACAAGAGGAAGAAATAAAGTAAAAAGTACTTGCACAAAATCAAATAAGATGCTATAACATACAAAGGGGAGCATGAACAATACATAGCATGCTTTCATTAAATGCCATATGCTCTGGTAACATCAAAACAAGACTATCAGCCTGCATAAAGTTGTAAGAAATTAATGCAAAGATAACATTCCCTATTCAATACTGTTTCTCTTTTATATATACATCCTCTATACCAGATCGTTTATTTACTCAGCAAGCCTAAAAAAAAAAAAATCTTCAACACCTGAGAAAATTAAATGCTAGTTCCAAAGCAACTCAACAAAACAAAATTAAAAAGCAAGTTAGGATCAAGTTTTCTGGTTCCAGGCTTTGTAGTCCTATTCTCTGTCTTCTTCCAGAAACCAAGTGAGTAACCTTTCCTTTTAAAATTCTAAACATTATTCTGTGGCAAGTATCTGTGATGAGAATATTTGTATATATGTATGTTTTCTGGATCTACATGAGTGTGGGGTGAATATATGTGCACAGTTATTCACTGTGATACTTTGTTTCTGGTTTCAAGCTCTGGTATCAGCTTCAAAAAAAAAAATCATGTTCTCATGATCAAGGCATGATTTGAATTCAAGATCAAAACAAAACTTGTTTGTTTTTTTTAGTATAAGCTTTAATCTAAAAATGTATTCAAGCAAAAACAACTTAGCATTTCCTTTGGAAATTGAAAGAGCAGAGCAAAGCTTTATATAAGTCGAAATTTAAATTTCTTAAATTACGTTTTTCAGGCATATAAACTGAATTCGTATACTTTAATTTGATTTTTAAAGCTTGAATCAAAATTTTTAGAATTAGATGCTAAGAGCAGTTCCTAGTTGAACTAAAATTGCTTTTTAACAAACTCCCAGTGATCGAACGATTTTAAAATGTTGAAAATTTGTGTGAAGCTTGCTTGATCTTCGTAGAATCCAGGAAAAATGGATAAAAAATTATCGACTGCATAAATTTTTGTGATGAATCGAATTTAGGGTTTAATGTGAATTTTGGGTTCGGCCTGATTCTCGTGCTCGCATGGAGTCAGGGAGGGATCGAGTTTGGTGGGATTTTTGGAGATGGTAGTGTGGACGTAGACGAAGGTCTGGAAGGAGGTGCGGCGCATTCTGGTGGTCGGAGTTCAAAGCGCGACGCGATGACAGGTTTTAGAGGTGAGGTCTGTTCGTGTGTTCCTGGTTTGGCCAAACCACTCGATTTTGATTTCGGGTTATTTTGTGGATTTTGTTGGTCGCGAATGGATCTGAGGATGATCGTTGATGTGAGGAGATTGTCGCGGTTGAATGGAGTCGGCTACGATGATGGTGCACGTGCACGTGGGCATTGGCGTATCTGGTGGTCATCACGTTAAGGAAGATGAAGTGTTTTCAAGGGGGGTTCTCGGGTATCTCTCGAAGTAAAGAGGTAGGCGACTTGAAGTAGTGTACTATCTCGAGTTTGTTGTTCCAGGCATTTTAAGAACAGAAGCCTGTTCTTCTGTTAAAATTCAAGTCTGGGTTTGTTAAATTAAGTAAGATTTAAACTTAAGTTTAAATCGAGATTTTAAAACCTGGACTAAAAGAGAAATTCAAATACAAGTTGAAATAAATTCAGTTTTAAATTTGAAGGTGTTTTAAACAAGTTTAAATTCAATTTAAATTTGGTTAAAGTTCTAAATGGTAAATCATTTTGAATCTTATATTCAAAATGTGATTTAAATTTAAATTTAAAAAGGGTAATGTTCGACACATTAATATTTATTTAATCATAAATAAAGAAATAAATTACCTTAGATATAATTAAGGTATTAAATGATTCAATTAATAAGATAATTAAGGAATGATTTATTTATCGAATTTATAAATTAATGATTTAGATTAATTTATAATTAGAGATTAATTTAAAAGTAATTAAGAAATTTTATTAGTTAATGAAGATAATTAACTAGGAATTATTAAGTAATTAAATTAATGTGATTAATTTTGATGATTTATTAGATTAATTAATTAAGATAATCAATTGTAAATTGTTAATTACTTAATGAAAGCAATTAAGGGGTTAATTACTAATTGTAATTAAAATTGAATATTTTGATTAAATTAATGATAAAGATAAAATGGTAATTCATGATTTGTTATTATGAGATAGTTACTTTATGGTAAGTAATTAAAGGTTAAATTTCTTTAACTAATTAATTAGAGTTAATTAATTAGGAAATTTGTTTAAAGTTTGATTTAATTAATGTGATAAATTAAGAATAATTTAATTAATTAAAGTGTTTGATAAATTAGCTGATATTAAATGATTTGTAATTAGATAATCGGAAGTTGATAATTAATTCATAAGTAATTAATTTAACTGGAAATTAATTGAATTAAGCAGGATAAAATGATTAATTAATTCTGCTTATAAATGATTATTAAATGCTTGACCTTACTTATGGATGATCGTATTATATGTGATGCCTAGAATTGATTGTCCTGTCTGATCTGTGATATTTTATTCTGTGGTTTGTGCCGTGTAAGATTTATTCATTTATTTACATCTGCATATTATCTGTGAATTGTGAATGGAAGATAAGCGTTATATCGCTTATCAACTATAATTCTATGTTTTAATCTGTGATGATTGATGATGTTGCACTATTGTGTAAAACCCATGGACCACACCATACACACACAATTATGGATTTCACGAGGAAATCCGTTAAGTCGCAGATTTTTGAAATAGTTTTAAATTTGAATTTTTAAATTCAAATGTTTTGGAAATGGAATCAGAATAAATGTGAAAGAGTTTTGGAAATGGAATTTCAAGATAAAATGTATTTTTAAATTACTTGATTATGTTTTGGAATTTCAATAATTTGATTTAAATTTGAATTCAAAATTAGGAATTGAATTCTATGATTTGAAACTAGGGATTAACGATATTATACTGGTTATATATGAGTCAAACCATTTTTAGAGGGTTGTTTTTGGGAATTTAAATTAACCCAAAAGATTTAACTTGTATAAATAAGATCGAATTTCTTCGAAACGAAAACTACTTGTTTTCAAATAATAATAGCTTTCATTTTAAAGAAAGGATCTCCAAATTATGTTGAAAAAGTTTAAAGTTTGAAATAGAATTGAAATGTTTTGAAAGCTATGAAATGAGTCTTTGATTCAAGGACCGAATGAGTTAATCCAACTTGAATTGAAATTGTTTTTGAAAGGCTATGAATGAATCTTTGGAAAAGATTTTGAAAGCTATAAGTTGAATCTTTGATTTAAAGATTCAACAAGTTAATCGAATTTTGGAAGCTATAGGATAAATCTTTAATTTAAAGATTTTAAACGAGTTAATCCAAATGAAATAGAAATTATTTTGAAATCCATAAATGGAATTTTGTGAAATAAATCTTTTGTTTAAAAGATTTGTTATGGTATTTGGTTTAAACCATTTGAAAGAAAGTTTTGAATTATTAAGTTGTGACTTAATTGAAATACCATATTCATATGTTTCAAATATTTTCGCTCACCATTCGGTTTAGCCGGGAAAGGACCTTTGTGTCGTATAACCCATTCCGAATATGTGATCTGACGTTATGGATAGCATTTGAAGACCGGTGATGAAGACCGGGTATTTGCGAGAGTGATAGGATGACCTATCGATTGTCTCTGCACTGAGTCGCGCCGGTATAGAGACTCCCTAAGTGATGGGAAATCTGATCGGGATTGTGAATATCCGGATTGCAAGGACTTCTTTGTAAGTGCCTTCGGTTCTGTTCGATCCCGGAACAGACTTGTATGGATAGTATGTCTGACATTACAAATTGAGATATAAAGCTGATTTCTTTCAAATATATTTCTGTTGGTGGCGGAGAATTTATTCTCTTAGCTTAACACCCTTCTCTGAGACGTACGAGCTCAAAGGTTATATAGTTGATGGTTATCAGCGATATATTCCCAATTTGGTAATGTGACATGCTGAGTGTTGCTGTGAAATGATCATTGTGTTGATCATATGTGATAGGATCATTTGTTTGATCGTTTATCTTTGTGATCATTTCTATGATCATTTGTTGACCCAAAACATGGCTTTTGTATAAAGCATGGCTTTGTGGACGAGACTTCGTCGGACCTCACACCCCGGAATGGTCAAAACAGGAAAGATGCGGCAAGGTTATGAGGGGTAGCTCCCTTTAGGGTATGTGCATTTCCTTCTGGAAAAGGGTGGTATCATGGTATGGAGCCCAGATGCTTACTCATGTTGAAACACTTTATTTATGATTGTGTGATGTTGATTACGAGCGCTCGGATAAAGGTCCCAAAGGACCGGGGGATGGCATACTCGTGTCAGTAGTTACCCAGTTAGGGGTAACCCGGCCTTGTGTTGGCAGAGATCCGGTTTGGTTCTCGAGGACGTCCTTCCAGAGGCATTCTCATGTGGCAATGGGAAGTTCCTTGGCCTGACCATTTGTTGGAAATCCAAAGAAACAATACAAGACTTGTACGGTTTTAGTTGTAGAACCTGCCATCTAATATGGTAGCTATAGTAAGCATAATATAATGGTACCTATGCTGGCTAAGATTTATATTCTACTTTCGAAATGATTTTCCCTACACTATGCACTAATAATAATATCAAATGTTTCTTTTTAATGCGTATCAAGCATCTTTGACTATCATAAGGAGAAATCTCCTCCAAGTCTGCGTTTGCATTGTGTGTGTGGTGGGAGGTCTTATGGTAGTCTCATTTTTAAAAAGCATTGCGAATTGATTTTTAAATATTTTGTTGTTTGTTTTTAAAGATAAACTGTTTTTGTTGCTCACACCAGTCCCATGACTGATCCAGAGTTTATTGTTTTTTTCCTAAACTCTGGGTGCTCAAAATTTTTTACACGAGCAGTTTAGAGTTGGGTTTTTCAGATAGTTAGGTTTAGTAGATTTTCTAGAGTTAGTTTAGTCTTTGGATCACACCAGTCTTGCTCAGCTTGGTGCATCGTTATTGGGAGGTCGAGCTATTGCTGGATTGGTTCTTGGAGATGGAGTTGCAGTTCTCGGAGTTCTCTTTTGAAGACTATCTTAGAGTTATATTGTTCCGCTGCTAGATGTCATCTATTTTCTTTTCCGCTGCTATTTATTGTATCATATCTCTGATGTATATTGATATCTATTGGATCGTCTGTTGTATCAGATATTGTATCAAAGTTGTATATCAATGTATTATTCTTTTATTCCGCTGTGTTATTTACTTAATGTTGTTATAAGCTCCGGCGAATCGGATTTGAACGGTCGAATCTATGGCATTCGAATACGATTTGAAGTATGGATGTCGATTTTCGAGCGGGCGAAATCCGTCTCGTTACATTTGGTATCAGAGCTAAGGTTAAACTTTAGCTCAGGAGTATAACACATTAAGTAACTCACTAGAGGTAGGGTGAAGTATACCCTAGAATGAGTAATCCCTAAGATATCCGTTTTAACGCCTCAGTAAATTCTCTTACTATCCATCGATAGCAAGTATGAGTGCAAGAAGTGGACGAGATAGGGGACAGGAAAATACGACTATAAATAGTCAATACCCTGCAACAGTGGAAATAACTTTCTTATCAATTTCTTTGATTCGTTACTATTGTGTAAAACCCATGGACCACACCATTCACGAGGAAATCCGTTAAGTCACAGATTTTTGAAATAGTTTTAAATTTGAATTTTTAAATTCAAATGTTTTGGAAATGGAATCGGAATAAATGTGAAAGAGTTTTGGAAATGAAATTTCAAGATAAAATGTATTTTTAAATTACTTGATTAAGTTTTGGAATTTAAATAATTTGATTTAAATTTGAATTCAAAATTAGGAATTGAATTCTATGATTTGAAACTAGGGATTAACGATATTATACTAGTTATATATGAGTCAAACCATTTTTTAAAGGGTTGTTTTTGGGAATTTAAATTAACCCAAAAGATTTAACTTGTATAAATAAGATCGAATTTCTTCGAAACGAAAACTACTTGTTTTCAAATAATAATAGCTTTCATTTTAAAGAAAGGATCTCCAAATTATGTTGAAAAAGTTTCAAGTTTGAAATAGAATTGAAATGTTTTGAAAGCAATGAAATGAGTCTTTGATTCAAGGACCGAATCAGTTAATCCAACTTGAATTGAAATTGTTTTTGAAAGGCTATGAATGAATCTTTGGAAAAGATTTTGAAAGCTATAATCTTTGATTTAAGGATTCAACAAGTTAATCGAATTTTGAAAGCTATAAGATAAATCTTTAATTTAAAGATTTTAAACGAGTTAATCCAAATGGAATAGAAATTGTTTTGAAATCCATAAATGGAATTTTATGAAATAAATCTTTTGCTTAAAAGATTTGAAATGGTATTTGGTTTAAACCATTTGAAAGAAAGTTTTGAATTATTAAGTTGTGACTTAATTGAAATCCCATGTAACGACCCGCCGCCCTGACCGCCTCTAGTCGGTAATTAAACCAACTTGAGACGTTCAAAATGACGGATTGTTAGTCAGTTTATAGAGTTTAAACAGAATCAGCCACAGAATCACAGAGTAATCATAATATTTCACATAAATGAATTTTTTTTATACATATGTCAGAGTTTGTACAATGAACTAAATTTTATACAGCGGAATATTTCTTTTAAGTACAAAAATTCTTCGAAAAGCTAAAGTGAAGCAATTTCCCCAACTCTCTCTAACTTCGCTGCCTGAAAATCTTAAGCTGTAAAAATACTCGGTCTGACCCGAGTATTATATTCAAAAGAAAATAATACACAGGTCAGTCTAATTCAAACTCAGTTATTAGTGCATAGAAGCAATAATAATCAAACAACAACTAGACGACAGTCAAATAAAAATTTACCTATCCAATCCTTAAACAAAAAATCGGATAACGGTAAATATAACACTTAACAGTGTTAAACATCAAATCAGTAGATTCAGATTATCAATGTGATTGATGAAGGGATTATTGATGAAGATAATTTAGAAAACAATCAAAATTTGCCTAAACGACAATTAACAACAAAATCATCAAAATCGATTCAAAATACATTGAATTGGCAACTTAAAATAATTTTCATCAAAAATAAAACATCAATTTAAACATTAAAATTTGGTAGGGCTGCAGTACACGCACGCGTATACGGCCTCGCCACATTTGAAATGTCAACTCCGTGGCTGCAGTTCACGCTTGCGTGCACTGCCTCGCCACTACCGTAATGAAATATGCAAAAGATCATAAATCAAAACAAAATAGGATATCAATAAAAATCAATATCGTGTGGCTGCAGTTCACGCTTGCGTGCACTGCCTTGCCACTATCGTGATGACGTACTCAAAAGATCAACGAACCAAAATCAATGTAGGTTCAAATATCGATTCAAAATGTCGATACTTCGTGGCTGCAGTTCACGCTTGCGTGCACTTCCTTGCCACAACAACTTGTGAAATAAAACAAGTTTCAAAACAACTTATTACTGCACATTTCAACAAGTGCAAAATTTCCATAAAAATGAAACTGCAGTCACTAATGAATACAAGGGCGAACTGCATCAATAACGCAGCCACCGCAAGATCACGATGCAACAAACACTGTAAATACAAGGTATGACTGCACATAGAACTCAAAACATCATAAAAGTTCCCAAATTAAATAGGGCAGTCAATATTAGTGCACAAGGGCAAACTGCAACCAAGATCTGCAGCCGCCACGAGTACACGAAGCGCGAAGGCTCGAATGACCCAATGCGCAAAGGCAGGGGTACAGATTACAGAAAACAGCAGAATGAGGTGAGGGCACCAAAATGTAGCACCACAACACACAATATTTAGGCCATAAAACATCAGTACCAATCAAAGGCAACCGGCAACATGTATGCATATACATGTTATCATTAATCACAAACGCAAAGGTCAAGTCACAACTATCATGACTCAACGCAAATGCAGCGATCAGGGGCAAACTGCAACAAGAATGCAGCCACCACAAGATCACGAGACTGCATCAAAAGAAAACTCAGATGCAAAACTTCGACAAATCAAAAATAGCATCAAAGCACATAAGAATTTGACTTGGTGCAATACAAATAAAACTACAGTCATCACAAGTATGCAAGAGCAACTGTAAAGCAAAAATGCTATCAAGACTTCAAGTCCAGACCAACGCAAATATCCAAGTGGTCAGTAATGACCAAGACAAAAAAATGAAACAGAGTGCAACCTGGAATATATGAACCAGCCTAAACAAATGAATGCAACGTTCAACCAACAACACAGTGCCATCATAAACCCAAATTTCAAATGAGGCAATGTAGACAAGCAAGGGTCTGAACTCATGTACACAGTCAGTGACGATGCCAAACGTATTACCATACCAACCATAATCAGAGAGGAGCAAAGCAAGTGCAACAAAGCAAGAAGGTCATCAATGAACCCAGACTATAGTGACAAGTGCACAAAAGATAATATATGCAACTATAAATCTGGACAGTGCAAGAATGAATGCATATATAGATGTAGATATGAAACTTAAATTCATAATCAACTACAATGTTCACGAAGGCAAAAGTGAACGACTTAATGAACTGGTCAGTGCACTAAAGTCAAGGTAACACAGCCAGGCCCAGCAAATAACAGGACACAGGGCAGTAACAACTAATCGATGCCAATAAAAACCTGAAGTGTGGAAACAAAGTGATACAAGTGAACTACATAGGTACGAACGGGTCCAAACAGCAATTTGCATAAGGAGATAGACCTGATCAGTACATATGCAATATGGATATGCAAGCAAACACTTTTAACATGTACTGCTTCAATGCAATGATCAAGATCAACCAAGGAAGTTATCTAAATCAATGGTCAATACACTGAAATGCAAACCATCTAACATGTACAAAAGATAAAGGCATGAATTAGATTAGACTACAATAACTATGGACAAAAGTGAAACAGCCTCTACATACCACATGACAATGTTTTTTTTTCTTTTCCTTTCTTTCTTTTCAGGTTTGGACAACATGGATGAACAATCAAACATGAATGGCTTCAGGTTTGAAACTACAAAGGGACATACAATTACTATATGCAAATATGACCCTATATTTCAACTGCAGCATATATACAACAAAGATGAATATCAAACTTGCAACACTACCGTGGCAATGAACAAAGAAACCCAAGTGCAAAACCAACAATAAGGTCGCAGGGATTACAACAAGGACCAAACAATATCAATAGCAGATTCAAAAGCCGTGGTTGTCAAAAAAACAAAATCAGTGACCGAAGTCAAATAGAAGTCGAGCCGTGGTGTTCATGAGATAAGGCAGTGTCGTGAATACCCAAAAACCAGAAATTAACAACATCGAAAAGAAATTACCAAGAAGACGAATAGCTCAAAATCAAAGTCAAACCAAATCGAACCAAGCCAAAAACAAAACCGTGAGCATCAATTAATCAACCACGAAAATCACAAGCTTGAACAAATCAGAAATCACACGAATTTGGATTAGATGTGAGTGAAATAAGCCACTCACCTTTGACACCGAAGAGGCCGCGTGTGAAATCGAAGCGCCAAACACCCATCTAAGCGGCGATCTGAGGAAGCCCTAAAGTCGCAAAGAGAAGTGAACGAGAATAAGGAAAAGAGCCGCCATTATTATTTCTTTTTTTTTTTCGGTTGATTTCTGCTTTGAAATGGAGGAAAGGGGTATCGAATAAAAACGGAAAGGAGGAACGTGTTTTTGCAGAGGAAATGCGTGATGGAAGGCATGGTTGCAAGCGTGAGTTAAGGCGTAAATAATGGCGTGTGTAGCTGATGAAAGTATAAGGCAGTATACCTTTTTTTATATATATTATTTTTTTATTTTTTTATTTTATTTTTATCTTTTTCTCTTTCTTTTTTTTCAATTTAAATTCAATTAGTTTTGTTTATTTTCTTTGCTTTGCAAAAACGATGTTTTTAAAATTTCCACTAGTTGTAATTATTTATTTCGTTATTGACACAAATTTTATTCTATTTTATTTTAGTTAAAGAAAAATGTTATTTATAACTAAACATCGATTTATAAATTTACATAAATAATAATTCTCAAAATCCAAATTATTATTCCTAGTCATTCGTTCAAATTTTAAATACCAATTCAATATTCAATTTCAAACTCCAAAGTTAAATTTAATTTTTATTCAACTTTAAACAGATTAAATTCTATTATTTAATCGCCAATTTATACTGAAAATTTGAAATTCAACTTAAATTCTCATTCAAATATTTAAAATTAATTAAATATTTTCATTTTTAAATTGTTCTAAATTCTGGGTTGTTACGATCTTCCCTCCTTAAAAGAATTTCGTCCCCAAATTATAAGTTAGGAAAAACGATTGCTAAAATCTCACCGATATTTATGCCCAACACAATTTTACCAAGTTCTAAACTTATAAATAAATATAGGATTCATTCCATTTATTTTATCTCAGCAGTTTTGTTCATCGATTTCAATAATCAAGACACAAAAGTCTTTTACCAAAATTTTCGACTTACAAAACTCAGATTTTTAAACTTGAAATTCTTTCATGCTAAATATTTGCATATTACATCTTTTCCAAAGCTGTGTGCTTTCAAGTTATTTTAAAGATCTTCTTCCTTAATTCATTAAGTTAGAATTATGTAATTCTAATTTCAGATTATTGATTTTCTATTCAAAGTTTGAAAATACTTGATAACTCGAAGTTTAACAAGTCCACCGTCGTTCTTACAGACATTAGGCATACGCTGGCCAGGCGCAAGACTAAAAATCTCCAAGTACTAAATATACTTGTTTCAACTCCCAGTGAAAATACTTTTTTAAAAATTCTTTTAAAAATGGATATGGAAAGCACGTTCCCCCATGGATCACAGTTTACCCGGCGGTTACGCTACTATCCCAGTAGAATCGCTTGTAACCTTAGATTTCTCATCTCTCTTGAATTTCGCCATGGTTGTCGCCTTAGATCGCGGTCCACACGGCGGTTACGCTACTATCCCAGTAGAATCGCTCGTGGCCGTAGGCATCACGCCCCTCGAATTTCGCTTCGGTTTCTAGATCGCACCAACTTGAGACGTTCAAAATGACGGATTGTTAGTCAGTTTATAGAGTTTAAACAGAATCAGCCACAGAATCACAGAGTAATCATAATATTTCACATAAATGAATTTTTTTTATACATATATCAGAGTTTGTACAATGAACTAAATTTTATACAGCGGAATATTTCTTTTAAGTACAAAAATTCTTCGAAAAGCTAAAGTGAAGCAATTTCCCCAACTCTCTCTAACTTCGCTGCCTGAAAATCTTAAGCTGTAAAAATACTCGGTCTGACCCGAGTATTATATTCAAAAGAAAATAATACACAGGTCAGTCTAATTCAAACTCAGTTATTAGTGCATAGAAGCAATAATAATCAAACAACAACTAGACGACAGTCAAATAAAAATTTACCTATCCGATCCTTAAACAAGAAATCGGATAACGGTAAATATAACACTTAACAGTGTTAAACATCAAATCAGTAGATTCAGATTGTCAATGTGATAGATGAAGGGATTATTGATGAAGATAATTTAGAAAACAATCAAAATTTGCCTAAACGGCAATTAACAACAAAATCATCAAAATCGATTCAAAATACATTGAATTGGCAACTTAAAATAATTTTCATCAAAAAGAAAACATCAATTTAAACATTAAAATTTGGTAGGGCTGCGGTACACACACGCGTATACGGCCTCGCCACATTTAAAATGTCAACTCCGTGGATGCAGTTCACGCTTGCGTGCACTGCCTCGCCACTACCGTAATGAAATATGCAAAAGATCATAAATCAAAACAAAATAGGATATCAATAAAAATCAATATCGTGTGGCTGCAGTTCACGCTTGCGTGCACTGCCTTGCCACTATCGTGATGACGTACTCAAAAGATCAACGAACCAAAATCAATGTAGGTTCAAATATCGATTCAAAATGTCGATACTGCGTGGCTGCAGTTCACGCTTGCGTGCACTGCCTCGCCACAACAACTTGTGAAATAAAACAAGTTTCAAAACAACTTATTACTGCACATTTCAACAAGTGCAAAATTTCCATAAAAATGAAACTGCAGTCACTAATGAATACAAGGGCGAACTGCATCAATAACGCAGCCACCACAAGATCACGATGCAACAAACACTGTAAATACAAGGTAGGACTGCACATAGAACTCAAAACAACATAAAAGTTCCCAAATTAAATAGGGCAGTCAATATTAGTGCACAAGGGCAAACTGCAACCAAGATTTGCAGCCGCCACGAGTACACGAAGCGCGAAGGCTCGAATGACCCAATGCGCAAAGGCAGGGGTACAGATTACAGAAAACAGCAGAATGAGGTGAGGGCACCAAAATGTAGCACCACAACACACAATATTTAGGCCACAAAACATCAGTACCAATCAAAGGCAACTGGCAACATGTATGCATATACATGTTATCATTAATCACAAACGCAAAGGTCAAGTCACAACTATCATGACTCAACGCAAATGCAGCGATCAGGGGCAAACTGGAACAAGAATGCAGCCACCACAAGATCACGAGACTGCATCAAAAGAAAACTCAGATGCAAAACTTCGACAAATCAAAAATAGCATCAAAGCACATAAGAATTTGACTTGGTGCAATACAAATAAAACTACAGTCATCACAAGTATGCAAGAGCAACTGTAAAGCAAAAATGCTATCAAGACTTCAAGTCCAGACCAACGCAAATATCCAAGTGGTCAGTAATGACCAAGACAAAAAAATGAAACAGAGTGCAACCTGGAATATATGAACCAGCCTAAACAAATGAATGCAAGGGTCAACCAACAACACAGTGCCATCATAAACCCAAATTTCAAATGAGGCAATGCAGACAAGCAAGGGTCTGAACTCATGTACACAGTCAGTGACGATGCCAAACGTATTACCATACCAACCATAATCAGAGAGGAGCAAAGCAAGTGCAACAAAGCAAGAAGGTCATCAATGAACCCAGACTATAGTGACAAGTGCACAAAAGATAATATATGCAACTATAAATCTGGATAGTGCAAGAATGAATGCATATATAGATGTAGATGTGAAACTTAAATTCATAATCAACTACAATGTTCACGAAGGCAAAAGTGAACGACTTAATGAACTGGTCAGTGCACTAAAGGCAAGGTAACACAGCCAGGCCCAGCAAATAACAGGACACAGGGCAGTAACAACTAATCGATGCCAACAACAACCTGAAGTGTGGAAACAAAGTGATACAAGTGAACTACATGGGTACGAACGGGTCCAAACAGCAATTTGCATAAGGAGATAGACCTGATCAGTACATATGCAATATGGATATGCAAGCAAACACTTTTAACATGTACTGCTTCAATGCAATGATCAAGATCAACCAAGGAAGTTATCTAAATCAATGGTCAATACACTGAAATGCAAACCATCTAACATGTACAAAAGATAAAGGCATGAATTAGATTAGACTACAATAACTATGGACAAAAGTGAAACAGCCTCTACATACCACATGACAATGTTTTTTTTTCTTTTCCTTTCTTTCTTTTCAGGTTTGGACAACATGGATGAACAATCAAACATGAATGGCTTCAGGTTTGAAACTACAAAGGGACATACAATTACTATATGCAAATATGACCCTATATTTCAACTGCAGCATATATACAACAAAGATGAATATCAAACTTGCAACACTACCGTGGCAATGAACAAAGAAACCCAAGTGCAAAACCAACAATAAGGTCGCAGGGATTACAACAAGGACCAAACAATATCAATAGCAGATTCAAAAGCCGTGGTTGTCAAAAAAACAAAATCAGTGACCGAAGTCAAATAGAAGTCGAGCCGTGGTGTTCACGAGATAAGGCAGTGTCGTGAATACCCAAAAATCAGAAATTAACAACATCGAAAAGAAATTACCAAGAAGACGAATAGCTCAAAATCAAAGTCAAACCAAACCGAACCAAGCCAAAAACAAAACCGTGAGCATCAATTAATCAACCACGAAAATCACAAGCTTGAACAAATCAGAAATCACACGAATTTGGATTAGATGTGAGTGAAATAAGCCACTCACCTTTGACACCGAAGAGGCCGCGTGTGAAATCGAAGCGCCAACCACCCATCTAAGCGGCGATCTGAGGAAGCCCTAAAGTCGCAAAGAGGAGTGAACGAGAATAAGGAACAGAGCCGCCATTGTTATTTCTTTTTTTTTTCGGTTGATTTCTGCTTTGAAATGGAGGAAAGGGGTATCGAATAAAAAGGGAAAGGAGGAACGTGTTTTTGCAGAGGAAATGCGTGATGGAAGGCATGGTTGCAAGCGTGAGTTAAGGCGTGAATAATGGCGTGTGTAGCTGATGAAAGTATAAGGCAGTATACCTTTTTTTTATATATATTATTTTATTATTATTTTTTATTTACTTTTTATCTTTTTCTCTTTCTTTTTTTTCAATTTAAATTCAATTAGTTTTGTTTATTTTCTTTGCTTTGCAAAAACGATATTGTTAAAATTTTCACTAGTTGTATTTATTTATTTCGTTATTGACACAAATTTTATTCTATTTTATTTTAGTTAAAGAAAAATGTTATTTATAACTAAACATCGATTTATAAATTTACATAAATAATAATTCTCAAAATCCAAATTATTATTCCTAGTCATTCGTTCAAATTTTAAATACCAATTCAATATTCAATTTCAAACTCCAAAGTTAAATTTAAATTTTATTAAACTTTAAACAGATTAAATTCTAATATTAAATCGCCAATTTATACTGAAAATTTGAAATTCAATTTAAATTCTCATTCAAATATTTAAAATTAATTAAATATTTTCATTTTTAAATTGTTCTAAATTCTGGGTTGTTACATCCCATATCCATATGTTTTAAATATTTTCTCTCACCATTCGGTTTAGCCGGGAAAGGACCTTTGTGTTGTATAACCCATTCCGAATATGTGATTTGACGTTATGGATAGCATTTGAAGACCGGTGATGAAGACCGGGTATTTGCAAGAGCGATAGGATGACCTATCGATTGTCTCTGCACTGAGTCGCGCCGGTATAGAGACTTCCTAAGTGATGGGAAATCCGATCGGGATTGTGAATATCCGGATTGCATGGACTTCTTTCTAAGTGCCTTCGGTTCTGTTCGATCCCGGAACAGACTTGTATGGATAGTATGTCTTACATTACAAATTGAGATATAAAGCTGATTTCTTTCAAATATATTTCTGTTGGTGGCGGAGAATTTATTCTCTTAGCTTAACACCCTTCTCTGAGACGTACGAGCTCAGAGGTTATATAGTTGATGGTTATCAGCGATATATTCCCAATTTGGTAATGTGACATGCTGAGTGTTGCTGTGAAATGATCATTGTGTTGATCATTTGTGATAGGATCATTTGTTTGATCGTTTATCTTTGTGATCATTTCTATGATCATTTGTTGACCCAAAGCATGGCTTTTGTATAAAGCATGGCTTTATGGACGAGACTTCGTCGGACCTCACACCTTGGAATGGTCAAAACAGGAAAGATGCGGCAAGGTTATGAGGGGTAGCTCCCTTTAGGGTATGTGCATTTCCTTCTGGAAAAGGGTGGTATCATGGTATGGAGTCCAGATGCTTACTCATGTTGAAACACTATATTTATGATTGTGTGATGTTGATTACGAGCGCTCGGATAAAGGTCCCAAAGGACCGGGGGATGGCATACTCGTGTCAGTAGTTACCCAGTTTGGGGTAACCCGGCCTTGTGTTGGCAGAGATCCGGTTTGGTTCTCGGGGACGTCCTTCTAGAGGCGTTCTCATGTGGCAATGGGAAGTTCCTTGGCCTGACCATTTATTGGAAATCCAAAGAAACAATACGAGACTTGTACGGTTTTACTTGTAGAACCTGCCATCTAATATGGTAGCTATAGTAAGCATAATATAATGGTACCTATGCTGGCTAAGATTTATATTCTACTTTCGAAATGATTTTCCCTACACTATGCACTAATAATAATATCAAATGTTTCTTTTTAATGCGTATCAAGCATCTTTGACTATCATAAGGAGAAATCTCCTCCAAGTCTGCGTTTGCATTGTGTGTGTGGTGGGAGGTCTTATGGTAGTCTCATTTTTAAAAAGCATTGCGAATTGATTTTTAAATTTTTCGTTGTTTGTTTTCAAAGATAAACTGTTTTTGTTGCTCACACCAGTCCCATGACTGATCTAGAGTTTAATGTTTTTTTTCCTAAACTCTGGGTGCTCAAAATTTTTCTACACGAGCAGTTTAGAGTTGGGTTTTTCAGATAGTCAGGTTTAGTAGATTATCTAGAGTTAGTTCAGTCTTTGGATCACACCAGTCTTGCTCAGCTTGGTGCATCGTTATTGGGAGTTCGAGCTATTGCTGGATTGGTTCTTGGAGATGGAGTTGCAGTTCTCGTAGTTCTCTTTTGAAGACTATCTTAGAGTTATATTGTTCCGCTGCTAGATGTCATCTATTTTCTTTTCCGCTGCTATTTATTGTATCATATCTCTGATGTATATTGATATCTATTGGATCATCTGTTGTATCAGATATTGTATCAAAGCTGTATATCAATGTATTATTCTTTTATTCCGCTGTGTTATTTACTTAATGTTGTTATAAGCTCCGGCGAATCGGATTTGAACGGTCGAATCTATGGCATTCGAATACGATTTGAAGTATGGATGTCGATTTTCGAGCGGGCAAAATCCGTCTCGTTACAACCAATCTAGAAATAGCTCGAACTCGCAATAACAGAGCACAAAGATGAGCAAGTGCATTCCATATCCAAAGATCGAACTAGCTCCAGATAATCTACTAAACCTGACTATTTGAAAAACACAACTCTAGACTGCCTGTGTGGAAAATTGTGGGCACCTAGAGTTTAGGAAATGAACTATAAACTCCAGGTCAGTCGTAGGAGTGGTATGAGTGACAAAAAAAGTTTATCTTTAAAAACAAACAACAGCAGAATTCTAAAGTCAATTCGCAATGCTTTTTGGAAAATGTAACTACCATAAGGACTCCCACCACACACACAATGCAAACGCAGAATTGGAGGAGAATTCTCCTTATGATAGTCAAACATGCTTGATACCTAGATTCTTTTCAATATTATTACTATAAGTGCGAAGTGCAGGAGAACATTTCAAAAATATAATGTTAATCTTAGCAAGCATAGACATTACGAACTATGCCTACTATAGCTACCATCTAAACAGTGGTGACCACCATAAGTAAATGGCAGGTTCTACAACTAAAACCGTACAAGGCTCGTATTGTTTCTTTGGATTTCCAACAAATGGTCGGGCAAAGAAACTTCCCATTGCCACATGGGTACGCCTCTGGAGGGACGCCACGAGAACCTAACCAGATCTCTGCCAACAGAAGGCTGGGTTACCTCTGAACTAGGTAACTACTGATACGAGTATGCCATCCCCCGGTCGTAACCGACCTTTATCTTTGGATTCACCAACAACCACAAAGTAATAAATTTGCAGCAACCACATAGGTTAAGCATCTGGGCTCCATACTATGATACCACTTCTATCCAGAAGGAAATGAACATACCCTCAGGGGGCGCTATCCCCAAATTACCCTGCTGCATTCTTCCTGTTTTGACCATTACCGGGTTGTGAGGTTCGACGAAGTCTCGTCCACAAAGCTACGCTTTTCAAAAAAGCCACGCTATGATCAACAAATGATCAGCAGCATTCAGCATGCCACATAACCAAGTTGGGAATATATTACTGATAACCTTCAACTACATAACCTCCGAGCTCGTACGTCTCTAAGAAGGGTGTTAAGCTAAGAGAATAAATTCTCTGCCACCAACAGAAATGTATTTGAAAGAAATCTGTTTTATATCTCAAAATGTAATGTCAGACATACGATCCATACAAGTATGTTCTGGGTTCGAACAAAACCGACGGCACTTCCGAAGAAGCCCTTACAATCCGGGTATTCACAATCCCGATCGGACTTCCCATCACATAGGGAATCTCCATACCAGAGCAACTCAGTGCAGAGACAATCGATATGTTATGCTATCGTTCTCGCAAATACCCGGTCTTCACCACCGGTCTTCAAATGCTATCCATAACATCGAATCACATATTCGGAATGGGTTATATGACACAAAGGTCCTCTCCCGGCTAAACCAAATAGTGAGCGCAATATTTACAAGAAACATATGGATATTGGGGTCTCAGTTAAGTCACACCTTATTACCCAAACTTTTCTTTCGAATGGTTTAAACAAATTACCATTTCCAATCTTTTTAAACAAAAAGATTCATTTCACAAAGTTCACTCAGTTTCACAAAGATCCATTCATAGATTTCAACACAATTTCCATTTCAATTGGATTAACTCATTAAATCTTTAAATCAATGATTTAACTTATAGATTTCAAACCGTTTCCATAACTTGGAAAATTATTTTCATTTTAACTTGAAATTCCTTTAACACAAATCGGAAGTTTATTACTTATGCGAAAGCTTTTATTATTTAAAAACAAATAGTTTTCATTTCAGAAAGATCCAATTATATTTGCACGAGTTAAAGCTCTTAAATTATATTCACATTCCCAAATCAATACTTTTAAAATAGTTTAATCCATATATAACTGGTATAACATCTTTAGTCCTTAGTTTCCAAACATAGAATTCAATTTCAAATCTTGAATTTAAGTTTAAATCAAACTATTAAACTTCAAACTTTATCAAGTTATTCAAAAATAAATTTTGTCTTTGAAATTTCCATTTCAAAAGCTTTTCACTTTAATCCCAATCCATTTCGAAAACCATTTGGATTTAAATATTCGACTTTTTTTTAAGAAAATCTGCGACTTAACCGATTTCCTCGTGAAATCCATATTGGTGTATGTATAAGTGTGGTCCAGGGGTTTAACACAATAGTGCAACATCATTCAATTAACAAAGATCAAAACACAGAAACATAGTTGTTAAGCGATATAAACTACATTGCTTATCTTTCATTCAAAGATTCACAGATAATAAACACATGTATCACAAATAAATGAACAAATGACACACATCTCAATCCACATAACAAATTATCACAGATCAAATAGGACAATCAATTCAAGGCTTCTCATACAATACAATCATTCATAAGTAAGGTCAAGCATTTAATAATCATTTATAAGCAGGATTAATTAATTGTTTAATCCTAATTAATTCAATTTATTTCCAATTTATTTAATTACTTATGAATTAATTATCCATTCCTGATTTATTAATTACAAATCTTTTGATATAAATTAATTAATCAATCACCTTAATTAATAATCATTCTTTATCACTTTTAATGATTACTTAACCTTTAAGTTAATGACATAATTAATTATCCCTTAATTCACCCTTAAGTAATTAGAAATTAATCCACCTTTAATTATTAATTAATTAATTACTTAGATTAATTGTCCTTCAATGTTTTAAGTAATTATCCCTTTGTCACTTGCATTTATCAACTATTCTCTAATCACTTCCCAATAATGGTTTCATTTATCACTCACAAATATGTTTGAAAACATTCATTTCAAATTTACCTTTAAATTTCATTTTAAATTTCTAGCTTTAAAATGAATACCTATTTCTATTTAGATAAAGTTTAAAACTAATTATTAAACTTTTTAAATTCTCATGTTAAAATAATAATTTGTTATAAAAGAGATTGAAAAGAGTTTAAATCAAGTTTTCTTTTAATTCCACAAATTTAAAGTATGCTTTAACAGTAAACTTATCTAAACATTTATATTTATATAACTTATTTTTATTTAAAAATCTGGAATTCAAATTTGGACTTATGTCCAGGTTTAAGTTTTTGATTTAACTTGGTTTAAACTTTCCTTTACAAATTTCAAATCCATTTAAATTCAATTCTTTTAAATCCACTTAAATACTTAAGCACTTTTAAGTTACTAAAACAATTTTTTTATTTATTTAAAAACTTATCTCCCAAACTAAGTTTCAACTGAACTGAATTCATGGTTTAGTTGAAGATGGCTGGAGTTTCCAGAGGAGAGCTGGAGATCTTCACCATCGTATGGACGTATACTATTGTCCGTTGTGTTTAGTGCATTTTGTTTGTTGTTTGTCAGCAATTGTAAAGACAGATGTTTATAACTGTTCAGGCTGAATTTAGGTTAGACTCTGATATTGTATTTAAGATTTTCTGCTATAAAGATTATTATTGAAATAAAATATGTTATTCCATTCGTGTGAGATTCTGTTATGTCTTTATTTTCTTTCTACCCTTAATGATCCGCTTATTCATGCAATTTGAGTTTGACATCTGTGGTTTATTGTCGATTCAAAGGGTACAGAAAAACGGGTTGTTAAAATATGATTTTGAAAGTGATATGTTTAGAGAATATGATATTTTGATGTCAATTGTAAATTGACCTTTGAAATGTAAAAGAAGCATCTGGTGTGAAATAAGCGTTTGGTTGTTAAAGAGACTGAGATTAGATATTGTCATACCCTCTGCCAATGCCAAAAACCACTTTAACGACATTGTACTTGGGGGAGATTCAGGAAATGAAGTAGGTGGTTTGGCAAACAGTTCTGTGTGACGCATGACGTGACCCTGACTCCCGTGAGTCAGCTTAGATGTGACTCAAATCGGGAGCAATGTCAGGCCAAGTGAGGTCTTTCCTCCTATCGGACACATTTCTTCGATATTATATTCTGATTTTGTGATTGTTTAGGTGGCCACCCTTGATTTTGATTTGGGAGTGTGTTCCGAGGTGGGACGTAGTAGATGTTATTCGTTAGCTGTAACGATCCCCGATTTTAAATAAGTTTAAATTGATAATTTATTTAATTTTTGAATTCAAAGTTTAAGCAAATGGTTTAAATTGAATAATTTAAGTAGGAATCAATATAAGAAGTAAAAATAAAAAAGATTGAAAATAAGTTTGTATAAAGGAATACAAGACGATAAAATATTAAGTTAAATAAATAAATATAATGTAAATACAAGATGATAAGTATTTGAGTTGAAAATAGAAATTTATTTACACTACAAAGTACAAGAACAGAGAAACAAAATAAATATCTAAAAATTTGGGTTATGTAAACTATAGAATATAAAATATACACATTAAACAACTTAGTTAAAATTCAAACAACATATTAACTATATGATGTCATTTTATTACAAAGCAAGAAGACAATAAATATACATAAGTATGAATGAACAAAAAGAAAAAAAAAATTAAGTATCTTTGTACAAACAAATATAAGGTATATAACTAAGCTTGTTAAACAAGACAAAGGAGTTAATGCCAATATCTTAGCATGCATAGTACAAATCATATCAGCCGAGATCTATCTCAGCATAGTTAAAGCAAGAAATAAATTAAGTATAAAGGAAAATATCTATGTACTAATAAGGTAAGGTTATAAACATACATAAAGGACTTAAGCAATTAATGCCACATCTCAGCCTATACCGAAGTGAAACTATTAGCCTACAAACTAATTATATCCCTCTGTACAAATTTTATACCATGTAACTTCTTCTTATATACATCACACTCTTCATCTTAGTTCATCCACCATTATAATTAAGTAAATCTAAAATACCATCCTATGTTTAAACAAACATCTCAGTAAAACATCGAACCAATTAATGCAAGCCTGAACAAAGAAAGAGGTTCCAGTTTGCAAACTCAAACCAGGATTTTCAAGTTTTCAAATCTTAGAAAGGTTTCAACTTCAATCTGAAAGCTCAGGTGAATTCAAACCATGATTTTAAAGCTGAGTAACATCCAGCTATTTCACAAAGTTCACCCCCTTTCATAAAGATCTGTTCATAGAATTCAAAACAATTTCCATTTCAATTTGATTAACTCGTTAAATCTTTAAATTAAGATTTAATTTATAACTTTCAAACTCGTTTCCATAGATTCATTCCTAGACTTTCAAAACAATTCAATTTCATTTCAAACTTGAAACCTTTCTACACAAATTGGAAGTTCATTACTTATGTGACAGCTTTTATTCATTTGAAAACAAATAGTTTTCGTTACAGAAAAATCCAATTATATTTGCACGAGTTAAGGCCTTTGAATTATACACATTCCCAAAACAATACTTTTAAAATAGTTTAACCAATATATAACTAGTATAACATCTTTAATCCCTAGTTTCCAAATCATAAAATTCAATTCAAATATTGCATTCAAATTTAAGTCAAAATATTTAAATTTCAAAACTCAATCAATTTATTCAAAATAAATCTCATCTTTGAAATTCCAAATCAAAAGCTTTTCACTTTAATCCCAATCCATTTACAAAACATTTGAATTCAACTTGTCTATTCAAAAATCACTTCAAAAATCTGTGACTTAATCGATTTCCTCGTGAAATCCATATTTGTGTGTGTATAAGTGCGGTCTAGGGGTTTAACATAATAGTGCAACATTATTCAATCATCACAGATCAAAACACAGAAATATAGTTGATAAGCGTTATAAACTATAATGCTCATCGTTCATCCACAGATCACAGATATATAACTTTTACAGATAATAAGTTACAGTCATCGCAGTTTGAGTTAAAACAATTCATATCACACAGCATCATATAGTAGAGATATCAAACAATTCACAGCATCCAATAGAATACATTCGTTCATATGTAAGGTTAATTCATTAATCATTTAATTAATGGAACTCAGATTAACTACTAACCCAGGTTAATTAGAATTAAATTTATTATCCTTAATAAATGATTAAATCATTGATAATTAACCCTTAATTATTTATTGTAATTAATTACATAATTAATTAACACTTAATTAATTACAAAAAGGATTATCCCTAATCATAAATTTATTTACATTGAGTAATTAGCTTCTTAATTACTTCCATAATGTAATTACACTTACACAATTTTATAAATGATTATCTTTAATTAATCTAATCCAATTGATTGTCACAATTTAACACATTTGTGAATTATTCAAATAAAATCTTAATTAATGACTTCATTAACTATTGAATTTGTTTAGTTACCTTTCTAAAGAGATTTACATATACTAATCATAATAAATTGATTCACCATTAAGAACTCATTTGTTAATGAATTAGAAATCATAAATCTTCTTAACTTAGGGTTACTAATTCAGGATTAAATATGTTCTTTACAACATGTTTAAAACATTGTTTCAAATTTCCTTTTTTAAATCCATTTTTTTAACTTAAGTTGAATTAGATCTAAAATTTAATTTGTTTAAATTTCCATTTACAAATTTCAAATCTACTTTAAATTCTAATTTCTTAAAACATTTCATTGCTTTTGAGTTATTTAAACAATTTGAATTTTAAACTTTATTTATGTTCAAACTAAATTTCAATTCAAACTTGAATTATATTTGTATTTTGATTTAAACCTCAGTTTAACACCTTGCTTCATAAATTTGAATTTAGTTTTCAAATTCAGGAAACAGAAAACAGGTTCAAGTTGAAAAGCCTGGGAAAATTTTTACTCGAGCACTTCCTATTCCAGCTTCGAGTAAACTACTCGATTTACTCGAGTATAACGCGAGAAACAAATCAACCCTCCCCAAGCAACAAATACCCCACTAACCACTCCAGTGCCCGTGCACGTGCACTCCACCGTTGGCCATCTTCTGACATCGCCGCGACGACAAGCACGTCGACGATCCTCCCCAGAACAAACTCTGATCGTTCGAACTTCACCTCCGACTCGAAATTCGAATTCGAGACAAAACTCGAAACCTTGAAACACTTAAACTCCGACCACTAGCCAGTCTACAACTTCGGCCATCGACTCGTCGAACCCTCAGCCGCCATTACCCAGAAGCACGAGTAACTCGGTGCTCGAACAAAGGCGTGAGGCACGAGTTTCCTATTCGTGAAAATATTATTTTTACAAACTAAAGTCCTACGCCGCTATCGCCACCGTCATCTTCGCCACCTCCGACCATTTTTCCAGGCATCCCCGTAGGCTTCTCCATCGCCACGAGAAAAACCGACCTCCACGAATCAACAGATCATCGGAAATTGATTAAAATTCAATTTTCAAGCAAAAACAAACTGCTCTCGATCCATTTGCTTAAAAATCATCAAGTAAGGCTTAAAAATCATTGCTTCCAATAGGGATTCAAGCTATATAATTGGATCAAAAATTCGTGACCTTCGAAATTTCCAGAGTTTAAAGTATTGACTGTAAAAACTTGATTTTTCATCCTATATACATTTTTATTTCATGAAACTACTTTAAGTTATCATCCATACTTAAACACATCTATTTGTTTCTGAAGCCAAAGTCTAATACTGATTAGGTAATTTGGAATTGAACTTCTTTGTAGTTTAGTACTTTGGAACTAAACAGAAAAGAAATCATTCACCGACACATGCATATGCACACAGAGCAATGACAACATATTTTCAAGTTTAATAACTAACTGCTACTCACCTTCCATATTATGGTTTGAATTCACCTGAGCTTTCAGATTGAAGTTGAAACCTTTTTTTTAGAATTTGAAAACTTGAAAATCCTGGTTTGAGTTTGCTAACTGGAACCTCTTTCTTGATTCGGGCTTGCATTGATTGTTTTGATGTTTTACTGAGATGTTTGTTCAAATATAGGATGGTATTACTTTAGATTTACTTAATTATAATGATGGACGAACCGAGATGAAGAGTGTGATGGATATAAGATAGCTTATTTGATATATAGAACACAAGTTACAGGGGTATATATATTGTACAGGGTGATATACTGTTTTGCTAGTACAATACTAAGCATGGCTGAAGTGATATACATCGTGGCTAGGGATATTGTTATTGATTACTAAGTACCCTATGTCTCTATACTTTCCTTATTTTATTTTAGATATTTCACTTTTTTTATTTGACTATTTAGATTCATTACTTTTGATTTCTTTGGTGGCTAATGATTTCTTTTGTATGCTTATGTAAATGACATTTGTCTTGTTTTCTTTTATAAGTGTTCATACTTATCTTATATTTTTTTGTTTAACTCGACTGCACTTCTTTTGTACTTTGTTTTGTAATAGAGATGACATCCTATTGTTAATGTATTGTTTGAATTTTAACAAATTTGTTTAATGTGTATGTTTTATATTTTATTTTGTTGTTATAATTTCTCCAATGTAGTCACGTTATAATTTACAAAGTTTATTAATATGTTGTTTGAATTTTAACTATGTGTATTTATTTATTTATTTATTTATTTTACATTTGCAATAAAATAAACGCACACATTTTTATTTGAATTTAGAGATGCTCATATTAATTTATTTAACTTAATTTTCTATATCAATTACAAATTATTTCACAAATTTTTATTCAAAAAATGAAATAAATTATCAATTTAAAATTAATTAAAATTCAGGATCGTTACAAGTCGTAGATTTGGATAAGGATACCGCAATGGCACTTGGATATAATGGACTGGATTATGAATCAGAAAGTATGGCTAGGGATAACATATGTCGAATATTGGATTTGAGGCTATTCAAAACACACCTTCCAATAGCAAGGCATGTTTTGGGGGGCAAATGTTAAATCGCCCTTTGTCAAGGCCATAAACAGGCGGATTCAACCTAACAAACTTCACGATTATCGAAGCTAGAATATGATGGATGCGTTTTAAAAGGATGAAGCTCACTTGGATATGTCGTTCGGTCGAGAAGTGGAGAAGATAAATGGCTCGGTCTGGAAGTTGTGGGTCGTTCGGCATGGATGGCTCGGTTAGGAAGTTCTGGGTCGTTCGGCATGGGCGACTCGGTCTCAAAGTTGTGGATCGTTCGACATTGATGGCTCGGCTTCAATGAACAGGTTCGGCATAGAGGAGGTGGTTCGGCCAGTGACGAAGGACACATGTGGATTGGCATTTGAGCCGTTCGGTACTAGAAGGAGTCGGTCAGCAAGCAATTCATGGGTTCGGCATTAATGGTCCAACATAAGGTAGTGGTTTGGCAGATGCCGCACGGGGTAGCATAGTGGTTCGGTGGATGCCGCTCGGCATAGCGTAGTGGTTCGACAGATGCCGCTCGACATAGCTTAGTGGTTCGGCAGATGTCGCTCGGCATAGCGTAGTGGTTCGACAGATGCCGCTCGGAATAAGGTAGTGGGTCGGCATAATGGTTGTTCGGTCATAGTGAAGTGGCTTGGGATCGACACTCATCTAACTCCGGGATGGCAAGCGAGTTGCTTCGAGTCGTGATGCAATGTACTTCGAGTCAATGCTAGAGCTGTTTCGGTCGTCACCGAAGGAAGCATGGGTCGGCATGTATAGAACTTAGAGTTGGTTGTAACGAAGGGTCTGGGCTCGCAAAGGTCTTGATGGGCCTATACCACTCGGTGGCCTAACTACCTGGATTTGCCCATAAATATAGCATGGGATCTCCAGAAAAGGGGATCTTCCTTTTGACTCTCTTGCTTTCTATTTCCTAACGATAAGGTTACTTTGCAATTTTGTAAATATAATCGATTATTACAGCAATAAAAAGGAAACTTCTGGAGAGGACGCAGGTCAGAGTTTGGCGAAACACTATAAAATCTATTTTTCTTTACTACTTTCATTCTAATTTTGACTGTTCTTCACATTATTACTCCTACGTATACTCTATCTATGAGCTATGACTGTGATTTGGTGCTTTCGCTTGGATTTGGTTGTTAGTGACCAATTTTGGCGCTAACAATATATATATATATATATATATATATATATATGATTTCAAAGTTGATTTGAAAAGGATATTGATGTTTGAATTTAGGAAACCCCTTAGAATGAGATGTATAACCTAAAGAGAGATAAGTTTTTGAACTTATAAGTGGAAAGTGATATTGATAAGAATTTAAATTTATGAGATATACATTTAAATTGAGTAATCGTAATTGGATTGGATGAATAAAAAATTTAACTCAGGACATGTTAACCCTCTTCTATCTACAACCCTGCGATCTAGAGAAAGTTGCGACTCAACTAGTCAGCTACCTACCGAGCTCAATGACCTAGCAACCTAAGGCTCGTGACTTAACAATTTATAACAGGCTGCGACCTAAAGAGTTAAAACGGCAGCGACCTAGTAACTAAATGAAGACAGAGCGTGTAACGAACGCGATTTTTCGTCCACGAAAACCGACATCAATACATCCACTGTATCAACTGCCGAGCAATCGAAGGTCGGAAAACCGTACCGTTAGGGTTAAAGGAGAAGAAAAAGTAGAAGAAGAGAGAAAAAGATAGAACAGAAACAGAAAGAAATAACAGAACAACATCAGAATCTCACAATTCGCAGCGGAACAACATATAATACATAAATGAATAATCTTTAAACAAAGAATGTAACATCCCGCCTTTTATGCACACTTTAAACCGACACACGTGCCAATTCAAAGCGTACGCAAGGGCGGATTGTTATGGGGTAAATAAGAAAAACAGAGAAGAATAAAAACAAAAACAGAATCTCACAGCGGAAGGATAAAATATAATAACAAATATACAGTTCATAAACAGTTTACAAAAGCTTGATTCTTCTTTTACAATAAATATCAGAGTTACACATACCGATACAAGCAATGCAGCGGAATAAAAAGAGTGTGGTGTAATACTATATATAAAATAATACTGATTCTTCGTCTTCGTCCTCCAAAGCTAAAATCTGCTATCCTGAAACGCTCGGACTGACCCGAGCGAATTTGAAAAAGACAAAAACACTCGAGTCAGACTAGAAAATCTTATGTGAGTTAAATAAACAGAAATAAATATGAGTACAGTAACTCAAGAGATGCTCGGGATTTACATCTCCTAAGGATCCGTTAAACTATTTACTATGTAGTATATTGCGCTATTATAATAGTGTCTAATTGTAAAATAAACTTACTTTTAAATAGCGTTAAGGCTTTACATTTTCCACCTTAACACGTAATAGTCCCAGTAGTCCATCCAATACCATAGCTCCTCCTACTCGGGAAGCAACTAGAGGATACCACACGGGCTACGGGAGAAAACCAAACTCGTACAAGGCTCGATATGGTAGGTGACACGGCACAACGAGGCAATGCCAGGGTAGATATACCAATTGCTATCCAGGCTGGTGGTAACGCGCAGCGCGCAGCTGCCGCCCACCTCGAACTAACTCCCCCAAAAATCAAAATATAGAAGTGGCCACTGAATCAATCCAAGTCAAAGTATAATATCGAAGAGGAGCGTCCGATCAGAGGAATGACCTCATTGGCCTGAGAATCGCTCCTGTTTTAGCCACCTTATGCCAACTCACGGGAGTTGGGTCCACGTATTTACCTTACAGGAAACGTCGCCACCACCTACTTCATTCTGGGAACTCCACCGCGTACACGGTTAGTCAAAGTGGTTTTCGGTATCGACAGAGAGTATGTCCATATCCGATCCCGGTCTCTTTGCCAACCAATCGTTATTATAACACCGCGGTCATTTAAAAATTGTTTATACTTTAAAACCAGAATATAATCCATTTCAAAACCATAATATTACGATATCATTCCAAAACCCAAAACCCTATTTTACCACTTATTCCAAATATAATTCCTTTCCAAAAATTAAAAGGCTTTAGCTTCATAATATCTGAAAATCGAGTATTTTCAAAGCTTAATATTTTTGGAAATCCATAATTTCAAACCATAACTTTTAAACTCAAATGGTTTGGATATTCAACGGTATGCGAATTAAAAAGGTTTAACTTTACTGTTGCTTTATAAAGAAATAAATTTCACGGCTTTCCAAATATTTCTTCTTTTAAAGTTAAACCAAAATCCAAAATATTACCTCAAGTCCCAAAACCATTTCAATTTTATATATATTTATATCCATTTTTGAGCATTAATATTTCAACTAAAGTTGGATTTTTATCCTTTCAAAATCAATATTCTATTAATTAATCTTGACCATTCACATAAAATCCATAATTAATAAAACTTCAATTTCTAGTAAAATATATATATAAATTTTCCAATTCAAATTTTTACTAGAATATCCATTTCTATTTATTTTGGGAAATCCAATTTCAAATATCATATCTTAAAATTTCCAACTTTACATTTAAACATAGGATATAAATTTACCAACTCCATTTTCTAAATTTCTTCCATTTCAATAAAGAAATTTATCCACCTTTTAAATTCCTAAAATTAAACTTCATAGGGATATAAATATGGAATAAAATATTTATACAATATAAAATTTAAGATTTATAAACCGTATTCAATCCAAACCATAGAAATCACACTAAAATAGTTATATATAGACCGCGGTGCCTGTATAAAATTTTCTATCCTATGGTCAAGTGATACGGATATTTATCATTTCAATCCGCAATTTAAAAATAAAACTTTGCGGTTTTATCATTTCAAACCACAATCCCGAAAATGTAAAATGCATGCTAACTGGCAGTTAATGATATTCACATAAATCATCCATTCAACAACACATCCATCACCCAATTCCAACCATCAATCAATATCAATTACTATCAACCCATATCAATCAATAACAATATTAGTTCGATAATATGCAACGGGTAATAACTGTCAGTTTATTCAAATTAAATTTCAACTATTAATCTAACCATTTATATTTAGAGATAATTTATATAACTGTTAACTAGCATTTCATATGCAAACAAAATTCCTAACAGCAAATTAATACGCAATTAATCAATTTAATTAACAGCTAAATTCAATAAATGCAATTCAACAGATATGGGTGAAATAACATGCCAAAAGCTCATAAATAAATTTCTATTCATTTCTAAAATTTATTTAACAAACATAAAAGCTTCTAGTAATTGTGAGTGGGTTAAAACACTCACCTTTTGAATTTAAATTGAATTCAAATCCAATTTAAACCCAAAAATTGGACAGTCTCCAAATTCATCCAAACCAGTGCCAAAACGTCAGAAATTCCGATACGATCCCAGCAAAACAAACCGCGCGTGAATCCGAGCTCGTATGCAAAAGTTATGAAAATTTGAAAAATGAAAAATTCTGGTCCTGGGTCAACTTCGGGTTCGACTTCGGGGCGCCGCCTCATTTCCCCGATGCTTGCTTGGAGTTTTCGCCAAAACGACCCAGAGCGACCCGAGTCATTTTCTTCCTGACCCGAAGTTGCTCTAGGGTTTTCTCCTCTGAAACCCGAAGCGCGACCAGAAGCTGCTGCAGATCCACAAATTTTTTTTTTTTTTTTTTTTTTTTTTTTTTTGAAATAAAATTTTGGAATTTGGGAATTAGGTTTTCTGCCATTGGAATGAGGAGTTGAGAAGGAGATGTACGTATAGAAAAATGAAAATAAGGAGTGGCTAGGGTTTATAATCGCAAATATATAGACAGATAAAAGAAGGCTAGGTGGGTACGGATAACGAACGTGCTAAACGATAGTTGGCCCAAAAAGCCCGTTCTGCCTCCGGAGTCGAATTTGTTAAAACTATATATCCAAATAGGTGTTTCAAAATATTCTGAACGCGATGGAAAAAGTTTCGCGACCAAATTCGATCGTATGAAGAAGTTATGCTAAAAAAATAAAAATTTCAAATTGATTTCAAAATGCGTAAATTTCAAGGCGTTTCGAGTCCGTACGATCAAACGACAAGTCCGATCGCAACGAAACTTGAAACATTATTATAATTCACCGTTACGGATCCGATGAAACTAGTTTCGTCGAAATCCGAGTCCGTGACAAAAATGGCTATTTTTAATATTTATTAAATAAATTAAAATAAATCATAAAATCCAAATTTTCTTTCAACTTTAAATATTGGCCAAATTTCATTACTTATATAATCCAATCAATTCCAAATAATTTAGCAAGCTTGGATGTGAATTAAAATTTATAAGTATATAAATTTCGCAGTGTTAACCTCTGCGTTTTCTTATTATTTGGGAATTATAAATTTTATTCGCAAAACCCAATTATTTAATCATATACTTATACTCTCATCTTAAATCTAATTATATAAATAACTTGATTTCTATTATCCAACTCAAAATATATCAATTATTCTCCAACTACATAGTTAACGTTTCTTTTATATATCACTGTGGTAATATTTCAAAATGTTCATCTTTTGTTTGCATAAATTACTGTATTTAGATAAAATTATAATTTTGGTAACTTATCACATAAATAACTTAAAACCTCAACTAATACATTCCACATTTATTTCATCTTATTCATTCACTCATCAATATTCCGTACTAACTACAAAATTTAGTGTATTCCTTTAAATTGATCAAAATAAGACTTATCAACTAATAGAAAGATTTACGTACAAAATTTATTGTCATACATCTAATTTACAAGCCTATACTTAATTATTATCCTACAATACGTTTTACGTTACTATAATGTTCATTCTTCCGTTCCTACGTTTCTATAAATTTATTCCTTTATAATTTATTTAACGCAACACTTAATCTACACCTATTGCGATGTTTCAAATTTACTTGAATGAACAATTTCTTTACTTAAAATAGTTGTTGTAAACTCTTAATTCCACATTTTATAAGTGTATTATTATTTTCACTCAAATATTATACATATATATAGAGTATTGGGTTTTTATTTAATCATCATTTATCATATATATTAATTAATTAAATTCAATACTTAAGTCTGACTAAATTTATTCCCCAAATACACATTTACATTTCTCAACCAATAAATATAACCAATCAAATTCTCATTTTATTGAACCTTGGTCAATTCCACACGTTAATTTTACTTAAAGTCTCAATTAATTAATTTACCTCGGTTTCATTACCTTATTACCTTATATGCATAATTGACATGGTTATATCTTCCATTACATCAATAATTTATCATTTCATTTCTATGCAATATATACTCATCTTATTCCATTTATTTGGTTACTGCATTGAAATCTATTTATTAACCAATACTAACGTTATTATCATAAAAAAAAAAATTGATTCCCAATTTTATTCAATACTTAGAACAAAAATTTTCACATTAAATCAAATCCTTCTATTCAAACCAAGTATCATGCTATGATAATATTTTACGTTGGTTACACTGAAAAAAATCAACTTTTTATCGTTATCAATTAAACATACATTAATTGCACAAATTAAAGGAATTAATTGCCATTTATCAAATTAAATTTTTCATACATCAATCTATTTCATCTAAATCCTTACCTATGAATATTGCAACCTTTAATTCCATTAAATACCAATTAACCCAAATTATTTCATTTATTCTAAGTCATATCACTAAAATAATTCATCATAATAAACTTAAAATCTATACGTTTATTGATTTATTTCTATTTGTCTTATGTTAAATTCTAAATTTAGTAAGACAACCTAAAGTACTCCACTCAATCGACAGTCCCTTTCAATTGTTAATACGTACTTAAATTTCTACAGTTGCCTTCCATCTGCACTTCCGTTACTATGATAAAAATTAGTAACGTTTATGCCATCAATCCATCATAATTACTTACCCTTAATTGAGTTTGATTTCCAAATAAATTTGCTGACCCTTAATTAGACAATTTATAAAAGTTTGTCATCATACCTATAGTTCTACGCTTATGCTATGTCTTAAATTTCAATAAATTTATAAATTTTGAGATGTTCATTAGGGTTTACAAATTTATTGACTTGCAATAACAGGGTTTCTTAATCTATTCAATTTATCGTTCACAATCTTTTATTGCATTAAATTGGTTTAATATTCCCATATTAAATTTTATGTACAGGTAAGAATTTTTCTTTCTTTCTCTACTTAATTCATTTGAATTTTATTCAAATGTCTTTAAATAGGTTTCTAAGTCACTTCTATATAATTTATTCTAGCCTTCATTTTAATACTTATCTACCACCTTTATTCTTTCAACTAAAATAAATTACAAAATCCTATTAAACAAACAATTTTAAATGGTCGAACTTAACGGGTCGTTACACTCTCCCCCACTCAAAACTTTTCGTCCCCGAAAAGGGAAAGGAAGGGAGAAGGAAGAATAAAACAGTATATCTAATTTCAAATATTAACTTATAACAATAATTTACTAAATTAATTTCCTTTAATGAAATACACTTGTTTTATAATCATTATGTCTTTTAATACTTGAACTATTAAAGTTGGAAAAATATCTTTAACCAAATTCTAAGTCCAAAATTTACGAAAATTTTTGGCAGAGTCTCCTTTGTACGGAGGGACTCTGGAGAAAATATAATATCCAAATATACAAATATATTACATATATTATCCAAAATAAAATATCCCAACACGGGAAAATATATAAAATAGCGCTTTATACGTAATCCGGAAACGTACCTATTTGTCGGGCAATACGCTTATTATTTTGGAACCAAAAGCAGTAGCAGTTGCTTCCAACCCCTGTATTCACTTATAAAATCTAAAAGTTAAATATCTATATTACAGTGAAATGTTTGGGTAGATTCAATCATTCATATCCAAATCAAATGCAACAACCATACATTTTAACAAACGGCACACACCACAAACCACAATCATTCAATCAACAACCGTTAGTTGTTCGGGTTCAAATTATGAAATTTTACGAAGTGAGAAATAACTATCAAGTGCATCCGTTACTCAACAGTCTTAGATGGAATAGAGATAGATTATTGTTCCTCCAACAACTCCAAAATTCCTTACCCAACAACCATACATCAACCAAACAATTCAAATCAACACCACAATAGCTTATTATACATTTATTTCATGCTTCAGTGGTTTTATTTTCTTTCTTTCATTTATGGAGGGATTTCTTTGTTTCTTACAATTTTCATTTTCCATTTGTTACAAAATTCATTATATTGTATTCCAATTTATTGACTAAGGTTTATATCATCTATTTATACTACTTACCCTTTCTTATATAGTAAAATTTCCAATTTAACTTAAGTTTATACAATTAATTCTCATTTATAACAGCAAATTTATTGAATACCTTAATTACCTCAAGCTTCACTTGTAAGATTTCCCCTTACATTTTCTTACTAACATTGCAACTTTTATTATATGGTAAGTTATGTATGTTTAAGAATGCAAGTGAAAATTTACAAGTTTCTTCTCAATTCCTTTTTATTTATTAATGGTTCAATAAATATATATTCGTTTTATAAATTACAATTTCAACTTACCCTTAATTTCATTCCTTTATTTAATGTTTACGTTTTATTATATTTAATTACAGTAACCCTCTACTTACACTTAAATTATTAACCTTAAAACCTCCATTTTTATAAATAAAGGATCTTATTAATTCATTATCTAGGGTTTACAGACATTTATTTATATTACCTACTTTTTATTATATTACTAGTAGCATTTTAAAACATACTTAAGTTTATAACCGTACACATCAATCTTTATTTATTAAAGAATTTCATTTTATTTACTTAAGTTAAAATCACCTATTAATAATACTCACCTTTAATTTGGGTAAAATTTCAATTATCACTTAAGTTTATACCAATAAATTCTTATTATAACAGTAATTTATTGAATACTTCATTTTTCCTAAATTCCTACTTGTAAAATATTCAATTCCAGTTTCTCATTTAACACTTCAACTTTTATATTTGGGTAAGTTATTTATGTTAAGGAAATTGCAATTGAACTTATACAAGTTTAATCTCCATTCTTTTAATTAAATTTAATGTTTATTCATATTACCCTTTGTCTCATATGTATGCAAATTCCTCTTTATAGCTTTGCAGTTATTCTCTTATTTCAATTAGAGGTTTCAATTCATTCATTCTTCAATAAATCTTTTCCATTATTTATCAGTTAAAAACTTTTACTTCCCTTATCCCTAGCATTAACTTTCTTACTTAATATTTCACTAACAAAGTTTAAACAATTAATTAACGGAAAAATTTAGAATTAAATACCGGGTCAAATTTTAATCTATTTCAAAATAATAGATAAATAAGTTCTTACAACTTTTATATCTCTAATTATATTTAGAACAATAAAAGAAAATTTTTAGAAAATTTCAAAAATAAATCTGCAGTAGAATTTACTACAGTGGCCTTTCCCCTTCGAAACTCGAAAATGAAAGTCGATGATGCGGCCGTCATCACCGAATTTATTTTCCAGCGACAGAGAGGAAAGTACAGAATTTAATTCTTTTCCAAAATCTTCTTTAAAACAATTCTTCCAATTTATACGAAATATTTATATAAGAAAATACTTATAAACCAAATCAATAAATTTCACAAATTCTTTGAAAGCAAATTTTCAAAAATCCCGGACTTAAGTTCTAAATCTCCAAATTTGGTTTATTATAATTTCACTTAGCTTCAGTTATTATAAATATTTTTATTGCCTAACATCCAATCTATAGCAACCAAATATATATATATCTTTATAAAACTATTTTTATATATAGAAATATAATAGGCAAATTATTTCATTCACCTATATTAAAAACAAATATTATGTCGGTCTGTCCTATTAAGTGTTTAGAAATCCCTATTGATGACATAGCGTCCCATGCATCAACCAGAATTTATAAATACAAAGCGGAACAGATTAACACAATATTAAAATCTTTTTATTAATACTAACAAGTACGCTCTCTCTTATATATACACTCAGCGACTCCCATAGGATATTTCTACCCTATTAACAAAGAGTCAAACCCCACAAAGCCAAGGTTTATCGCTAAACCAAAGCTCTGATACCAACTGTAACATCCCGCCTTTTATGCACACTTTAAACCGACACACGTGCCAATTCAAAGCGTACGCAAGGGCGGATTGTTATGGGGTAAATAAGAAAAACAGAGAAGAATAAAAACAAAAACAGAATCTCACAGCGGAAGGATAAAATATAATAACAAATATACAGTTCATAAACAGTTTACAAAAGCTTGATTCTTCTTTTACAATAAATATCAGAGTTACACATACCGATACAAGCAATGCAGCGGAATAAAAAGAGTGTGGTGTAATACTATATATAAAATAATACTGATTCTTCGTCTTCGTCCTCCAAAGCTAAAATCTGCTATCCTGAAACGCTCGGACTGACCCGAGCGAATTTGAAAAAGACAAAAACACTCGAGTCAGACTAGAAAATCTTATGTGAGTTAAATAAACAGAAATAAATATGAGTACAGTAACTCAAGAGATGCTCGGGATTTACATCTCCTAAGGATCCGTTAAACTATTTACTATGTAGTATATTGCGCTATTATAATAGTGTCTAATTGTAAAATAAACTTACTTTTAAATAGCGTTAAGGCTTTACATTTTCCACCTTAACACGTAATAGTCCCAGTAGTCCATCCAATACCATAGCTCCTCCTACTCGGGAAGCAACTAGAGGATACCACACGGGCTACGGGAGAAAACCAAACTCGTACAAGGCTCGATATGGTAGGTGACACGGCACAACGAGGCAATGCCAGGGTAGATATACCAATTGCTATCCAGGCTGGTGGTAACGCGCAGCGCGCAGCTGCCGCCCACCTCGAACTAACTCCCCCAAAAATCAAAATATAGAAGTGGCCACTGAATCAATCCAAGTCAAAGTATAATATCGAAGAGGAGCGTCCGATCAGAGGAATGACCTCATTGGCCTGAGAATCGCTCCTGTTTTAGCCACCTTATGCCAACTCACGGGAGTTGGGTCCACGTATTTACCTTACAGGAAACGTCGCCACCACCTACTTCATTCTGGGAACTCCACCGCGTACACGGTTAGTCAAAGTGGTTTTCGGTATCGACAGAGAGTATGTCCATATCCGATCCCGGTCTCTTTGCCAACCAATCGTTATTATAACACCGCGGTCATTTAAAAATTGTTTATACTTTAAAACCAGAATATAATCCATTTCAAAACCATAATATTACGATATCATTCCAAAACCCAAAACCCTATTTTACCACTTATTCCAAATATAATTCCTTTCCAAAAATTAAAAGGCTTTAGCTTCATAATATCTGAAAATCGAGTATTTTCAAAGCTTAATATTTTTGGAAATCCATAATTTCAAACCATAACTTTTAAACTCAAATGGTTTGGATATTCAACGGTATGCGAATTAAAAAGGTTTAACTTTACTGTTGCTTTATAAAGAAATAAATTTCACGGCTTTCCAAATATTTCTTCTTTTAAAGTTAAACCAAAATCCAAAATATTACCTCAAGTCCCAAAACCATTTCAATTTTATATATATTTATATCCATTTTTGAGCATTAATATTTCAACTAAAGTTGGATTTTTATCCTTTCAAAATCAATATTCTATTAATTAATCTTGACCATTCACATAAAATCCATAATTAATAAAACTTCAATTTCTAGTAAAATATATATATAAATTTTCCAATTCAAATTTTTACTAGAATATCCATTTCTATTTATTTTGGGAAATCCAATTTCAAATATCATATCTTAAAATTTCCAACTTTACATTTAAACATAGGATATAAATTTACCAACTCCATTTTCTAAATTTCTTCCATTTCAATAAAGAAATTTATCCACCTTTTAAATTCCTAAAATTTAACTTCATAGGGATATAAATATGGAATAAAATATTTATACAATATAAAATTTAAGATTTATAAACCGTATTCAATCCAAACCATAGAAATCACACTAAAATAGTTATATATAGACCGCGGTGCCTGTATAAAATTTTCTATCCTATGGTCAAGTGATACGGATATTTATAATTTCAATCCGCAATTTAAAATATAAAACTTTGCGGTTTTATCATTTCAAACCACAATCCCGAAAATGTAAAATGCATGCTAACTGGCAGTTAATGATATTCACATAAATCATCCATTCAACAACACATCCATCACCCAATTCCAACCATCAATCAATATCAATTACTATCAACCCATATCAATCAATAACAATATTAGTTCGATAATATGCAACGGGTAATAACTGTCAGTTTATTCAAATTAAATTTCAACTATTAATCTAACCATTTATATTTAGAGATAATTTATATAACTGTTAACTAGCATTTCATATGCAAACAAAATTCCTAACAGCAAATTAATACGCAATTAATCAATTTAATTAACAGCTAAATTCAATAAATGCAATTCAACAGATATGGGTGAAATAACATGCCAAAAGCTCATAAATAAATTTCTATTCATTTCTAAAATTTATTTAACAAACATAAAAGCTTCTAGTAATTGTGAGTGGGTTAAAACACTCACCTTTTGAATTTAAATTGAATTCAAATCCAATTTAAACCCAAAAATTGGACAGTCTCCAAATTCATCCAAACCAGTGCCAAAACGTCAGAAATTCCGATACGATCCCAGCAAAACAAACCGCGCGTGAATCCGAGCTCGTATGCAAAAGTTATGAAAATTTGAAAAATGAAAAATTCTGGTCCTGGGTCAACTTCGGGTTCGACTTCGGGGCGCCGCCTCATTTCCCCGATGCTTGCTTGGAGTTTTCGCCAAAACGACCCAGAGCGACCCGAGTCATTTTCTTCCTGACCCGAAGTTGCTCTAGGGTTTTCTCCTCTGAAACCCGAAGCGCGACCAGAAGCTGCTGCAGATCCACAAATTTTTTTTTTTTTTTTTTTTTTTTTTGAAATAAAATTTTGGAATTTGGGAATTAGGTTTTATGCCATTGGAATGAGGAGTTGAGAAGGAGATGTACGTATAGAAAAATGAAAATAAGGAGTGGCTAGGGTTTATAATCGCAAATATATAGACAGATAAAAGAAGGCTAGGTGGGTACGGATAACGAACGTGCTAAACGATAGTTGGCCCAAAAAGCCCGTTCTGCCTCCGGAGTCGAATTTGTTAAAACTATATATCCAAATAGGTGTTTCAAAATATTCTGAACGCGATGGAAAAAGTTTCGCGACCAAATTCGATCGTATGAAGAAGTTATGCTAAAAAAATAAAAATTTCAAATTGATTTCAAAATGCGTAAATTTCAAGGCGTTTCGAGTCCGTACGATCAAACGACAAGTCCGATCGCAACGAAACTTGAAACATTATTATAATTCACCGTTACGGATCCGATGAAACTAGTTTCGTCGAAATCCGAGTCCGTGACAAAAATGGCTATTTTTAATATTTATTAAATAAATTAAAATAAATCATAAAATCCAAATTTTCTTTCAACTTTAAATATTGGCCAAATTTCATTACTTATATAATCCAATCAATTCCAAATAATTTAGCAAGCTTGGATGTGAATTAAAATTTATAAGTATATAAATTTCGCAGTGTTAACCTCTGCGTTTTCTTATTATTTGGGAATTATAAATTTTATTCGCAAAACCCAATTATTTAATCATATACTTATACTCTCATCTTAAATCTAATTATATAAATAACTTGATTTCTATTATCCAACTCAAAATATATCAATTATTCTCCAACTACATAGTTAACGTTTCTTTTATATATCACTGTGGTAATATTTCAAAATGTTCATCTTTTGTTTGCATAAATTACTGTATTTAGATAAAATTATAATTTTGGTAACTTATCACATAAATAACTTAAAACCTCAACTAATACATTCCACATTTATTTCATCTTATTCATTCACTCATCAATATTCCGTACTAACTACAAAATTTAGTGTATTCCTTTAAATTGATCAAAATAAGACTTATCAACTAATAGAAAGATTTACGTACAAAATTTATTGTCATACATCTAATTTACAAGCCTATACTTAATTATTATCCTACAATACGTTTTACGTTACTATAATGTTCATTCTTCCGTTCCTACGTTTCTATAAATTTATTCCTTTATAATTTATTTAACGCAACACTTAATCTACACCTATTGCGATGTTTCAAATTTACTTGAATGAACAATTTCTTTACTTAAAATAGTTGTTGTAAACTCTTAATTCCACATTTTATAAGTGTATTATTATTTTCACTCAAATATTATACATATATATAGAGTATTGGGTTTTTATTTAATCATCATTTATCATATATATTAATTAATTAAATTCAATACTTAAGTCTGACTAAATTTATTCCCCAAATACACATTTACATTTCTCAACCAATAAATATAACCAATCAAATTCTCATTTTATTGAACCTTGGTCAATTCCACACGTTAATTTTACTTAAAGTCTCAATTAATTAATTTACCTCGGTTTCATTACCTTATTACCTTATATGCATAATTGACATGGTTATATCTTCCATTACATCAATAATTTATCATTTCATTTCTATGCAATATATACTCATCTTATTCCATTTATTTGGTTACTGCATTGAAATCTATTTATTAACCAATACTAACGTTATTATCATAAAAAAAAAAATTGATTCCCAATTTTATTCAATACTTAGAACAAAAATTTTCACATTAAATCAAATCCTTCTATTCAAACCAAGTATCATGCTATGATAATATTTTACGTTGGTTACACTGAAAAAAATCAACTTTTTATCGTTATCAATTAAACATACATTAATTGCACAAATTAAAGGAATTAATTGCCATTTATCAAATTAAATTTTTCATACATCAATCTATTTCATCTAAATCCTTACCTATGAATATTGCAACCTTTAATTCCATTAAATACCAATTAACCCAAATTATTTCATTTATTCTAAGTCATATCACTAAAATAATTCATCATAATAAACTTAAAATCTATACGTTTATTGATTTATTTCTATTTGTCTTATGTTAAATTCTAAATTTAGTAAGACAACCTAAAGTACTCCACTCAATCGACAGTCCCTTTCAATTGTTAATACGTACTTAAATTTCTACAGTTGCCTTCCATCTGCACTTCCGTTACTATGATAAAAATTAGTAACGTTTATGCCATCAATCCATCATAATTACTTACCCTTAATTGAGTTTGATTTCCAAATAAATTTGCTGACCCTTAATTAGACAATTTATAAAAGTTTGTCATCATACCTATAGTTCTACGCTTATGCTATGTCTTAAATTTCAATAAATTTATAAATTTTGAGATGTTCATTAGGGTTTACAAATTTATTGACTTGCAATAACAGGGTTTCTTAATCTATTCAATTTATCGTTCACAATCTTTTATTGCATTAAATTGGTTTAATATTCCCATATTAAATTTTATGTACAGGTAAGAATTTTTCTTTCTTTCTCTACTTAATTCATTTGAATTTTATTCAAATGTCTTTAAATAGGTTTCTAAGTCACTTCTATATAATTTATTCTAGCCTTCATTTTGATACTTATCTACCACCTTTATTCTTTCAACTAAAATAAATTACAAAATCCTATTAAACAAACAATTTTAAATGGTCGAACTTAACGGGTCGTTACAAAGAACTATATCAGTTATTACATTACATTACATTTCATTTCATTACATCAGAGTGTACAACAACAAACAACATCAAACAGCGGAAAAGAAATACTATATACTAGTAATACGCCATGCCATCCAGCTAGCCTCCAGCAACTCCTGAATTCAAGAATATCCTAATAAACCTTTACTCTTGGCTGCCCGTGTGGAATTGGTGGGCACCCAGAGTTTAGGAAGGAAAACAATAAACTCCGAGTTAGTCATGTGACTGGTGTGAGAACTGAAACTGTTTATTTTTCTTTAAAATCAAAATAGAGGAATACTTTTAAAGTCAATTCGCCATGCTTTTAAAAATGAGATTACCATAAGGCCTCCCGCACACACACACAATGCAAACGCAGAATCGGAGGAATTTTCTCCTTATGATAGTCAAAGATGCTTGATAGGCATTAAAAAGAAACATTTGATATTATTACTAGTGCATAGTGTGGGCAAAATTCATTTCGAAAGTAAAGATATAAATCTTAGCCAACATACGACCATTATCGTATGCCTACTATAGCTACCATGTTCAATAGCAGGTTACCGCCACATTCCATGGCAGGTTCTACAACTAAAACCATACAAGTCTCGTATTGTTTCTTTGGATTTCCAACAAATGGTCAGGCCAAGGAACTTCCCATTGCCACATGGAAATGCCTCTGGAATGATGTCCCGAGAACCTAACCGGATCTCTGCCAACACAAGGCTGGGTTACCTTTCAAACTAGGTAACTACTGACACGAATATGTTCATCCCCCGATCGTAACCGATCTATCCGAGGATCCTCGATTTCCAACAACCACAAAATTTGCAGCAACAACATAGGTTAAGTATCTGGGCTCCATACCATGATACCGCCTCTATCCAGAAGGAATGACATACACTAAAGGGGTGCTACCCCCTAATAACCTTGCCGCATCCTTCCTGTTTTGATTATTTTCGGGGTGTGAGGTCCGACAAAGTCTCGTCGACAAAGCCACGCTTTATACAAAAGCTGTGCTTTGGGTCAACAAACGATCATAGAAATGATCACCAAGATAAATGATCAAACAAATGATCATATCATAAATGATCAAACAATGATCATTTCACAGCAACACTCAGCATGCCACACTACCAAATTGGGAGTATATCACTAAGAACCTTCAACTATATAACCTCTGAGCTCGTATATCTCAGAGAAGGGTGTTAAGCTAAGAGAATAAATTCTCCGCCACCAACAGAAATATGTTTGAAAGAAATCATCTTTATATCTCAATTTGTAATGTCAGACATACAATCCATACAAGTCTGTTCCGGGATCGAAAAGAACCGAAGGCACTTACAAAGAAGTCCTTGCATTCCGGATAGTTTCTAATCACGTCCAGACTTCCCGTCACTAAGGGTGATAAAACCTCTATATCGGAGATCAACTGATGCAGAGTAACTCAGCGGTAATCCTTCCGTTTTCAAAAAATATCCGGTCTTCAACACCGGTCATCAAATGCAATCCATAACGACGTATCACATATTCGGAATGGGTTATACGACCCCAAGGTCCTTTCCCGGCTAACCCGAATAGTGAGCGCTTATTCAAAAATAAGTATGGCATTCAAATTGAAGAAAATCAAAACAAATACCTATTTAAAGGTATATATTGATAGTCGGATTATTTAACTATCAATAGGCGTGTTCAACATCACCAAATCCAAATAATTTCCCAAATTATTTATTTTCCAAAATATCTTTACTAGATATATATTTTCCACATTTCAACCATTTGAAAACAAATTTGCAAATCACTTTTCACCTTTACCACTTTTGAAAACAAATTTCAATCATTTTCCTTACGCGGAATTTCTTTCATTTCAACATGGTTCATTTAAACCAATTTAAATAAATCCTTAACGATTTACTTTATATTTACATTCCAAATCCGTAAATTAATTCCCACACTTCAAAAATAAATCAACGTTTATTTTTAAGCAAATTTCCTTTCTTTTATAAATTCCTTAGTGAATTTACCTTATAAAATATTTATGAATATATGATTCCCAGATCGATTTCTAATATTCATTTTCAATTTGTCTTCAAAATGATAAATTCCCAAAACATTTCATTTCACATTGGAAAAACATTTCCATACTTATTTAATAATAAGTAATTCACAGACCCATTTATTTTCAACACTTGGAAAATATCCAATATACTTAAATCGAAATTAAGTATATATTTCATTCTTTAAGAAATCATTTCTTAACACATAAATCTGAGTCAAAACGAATGTTACGTAAAAGATCGTTACGACGACCCAAAATCAGTAGTATAGGGATTCAAAGTTTAAATAGATACGTAAATCCCAATACTATATAAAACATTTCATTTCGGAAATCATTCACTATAACAATAGTGTTATAGTCCACCATTTCCTTCTTTCTCGAAAACGTCTATTTCAACAATAATGTTCAAATCTACGGTTTCGATTCATAATACATTTTAAAACATCTTTAAAATAATTAACTTCATTTTATAATATTCATTTTGCCAAACATGACCATTTTATTCAAAAACGTATTCACTGTCCAAAATCGTGAATATATTTCCTTTAATAAACTTTAATATTCAATTCATCAAATTCAATTGATTTCGAATTTATAAACAATGTTTATAAATTCCTTTTCTATTTATAAGCTTCGATTTATAAATATCATTATTAACAAATTCCATTTATATCTCATTTAAATGCCAAAATCTGATTTATAAGATAATTACTTATAAATCTTCTATTTCACAAAATCTATTCATTTTATAAATTCACAATTTATAAATCTATAAATTCCGTTCACATATGAAATCCATTTTTATTTCATTTTTAACACTTATAAAATCTCGTTTTAATATTCTAATATTTTTAATTTATAAAATATCAATTTTATAAGTCTTTTATATACATCATTTTTAATAATTTAAAAAATCCAATTTAAACCAATTTATAAATCATTTAACTATTTATTTCTAAAAATCTCATTTCGGTTATATTTCTCAAAAATCTTAATTTTTATAACATAAAAATTTATAACATTTTAATTATTTAAAATGAATCAATTCAAAATTTAATAAAACGTATACTTTCAAAAATTACTTTAAAAATTCTTTTAAAATCAAAATCGTTATTTTTAAACTTCAAAAATGGATCCGATGATGCAACAGCACCAAATAGTCAATCACGACATCCAAATATCATATATCGATATGATAATCAACAAATATCACGATATCTGTAAATAAATCAATACAGTTGAGGAATCCAGTTGGATCCCTCCAACCTGTTTCCCTGCATCCACAAACATTAGCACAATACCAATTTCGCTCCAGTACGGAATTATTGCGGTATATGGGATTCATAAATTATTATCCGCTTAATAGACGGCGCAATAGGGTCTCATCCGCTATATAATGCGGGAAATCAACTCCAAGTACATAAATAATACCAATTTCACTGTTTATGAAATATTCGCGGTATATGTTTTTAATAAATAACATCCGCTTACTAACGGCGCATAATGTCTATTTTAACAATCAATAGATAACAATCATCATTCAAACATGCATTCAAGAATTTTAAATATAACTATTTAAAATTAAAATCGAAACCGATTCAATCGAGTGAGAAGTTCTCACCTTGATTTCAATTTCGTTTCAGCTTTTATTTTGAATAAAATTAAACGCGCGTTTAATTTTACCCAAAATTCTCACTAACTCCAAACGACTCCAATCCATTTCCAAAGCGTAGTTCTCATCCATACGATTCCAACGCAACTGGTTTCGCACGTTTTCGACCTCGTATGAAAAAGTTATGAATTTTTAAAGTTTCACGAATTTATAACATATAAATTACAACATAAATTTATAATTTTCTAAATCTAAATTGATCTCGGCCATTAGATCTCCAACCCCTTCATCCAGGCCGCTCATCCTCCTTCCCCCCTCCTTCTTCGTTCACACGACTCTCAACAGGAATAGCCGAACCCAAATTATAAAATTAGGGTTTAATTATGCTCCTTCCACAAACAACTTCAACTTGATCAGCAAGCGCCATACTGAAGGCCATCACGAACTCCATGCTCGGCTGCAAACCTTGGTGAACTCAGCTGCCTCTTCCTCCTCGAAAGTCGTGCGCAACTATAGGACTTCTAGCTCGATTTACTGCCAATCCGAAGCACTAGAAACGATCTTAGCCGTTGGATGTCTAGCTCTTGACGAGCTCTACAAGTTTGCTTCAGAAAGTTTTACGAATCGAAGTATGGATTTGAAGAAATTTGAGGGGGAAGAGGAGAAGATTTCGGCGGTTGGTAATATTAGAAGCGGCGGCTCCAACCTGAAACCCTAGGGCTTTAGGAATTTTGCAAAAGTGAAGAGAGCAAGGGCTTTTATACAAAATTTTCCAATTTACTATTCATCGAAAATTTTCGAACTCCAAACGAAGCGTGTCGGTTGGCGTTCCTAAGGATTACCCCGCATTCCGAACACAATGGAACATGTTTCGGGAGCTAATTCGGTCATCTGTGCGAGTTATGGCAATAAACGTTCAATTTAAAATTAAATCGATTAAACGATTTTCTAGGCGTTTTAGCCTGCACCGGACGAACGGTAAATCCGATTGACTTGAAATTTGAAACCTTACAATAATATCACATTACAGATCCGATGAAACAGATTTCGTTGAAATCCGAGACTTTTTGAAAAATGACTATTTTAACTCGCCAAATTAATATTAAAACAATTTCGATGCGTTTCGAGCTGCCACGGTCAAACGATAACTCCAATTGGTACGAAAATTAAAATCCGATAATAACAAACTATTATGGATCTAATGGAACTAGTTTCGTCCAATTATGAGACTGTTCGAAAATTGGCTAATTTCACTAGTCGATTAAATATTAAAATATTCAATTTTCACAAATAAACTTTATATTCAATTTTAAAAGTTCTATAACATCATTCTAACTCCAATATGATAAAATAAAATTTTACAAATCATTTTCAATCATATTAAACTCGATTTTCAATTATTTCCATAATTTCACATATTAAATTATTGATTTAATTATTCAATTTTAATTAATAGAAATTCTGGGTCGTTACATACTTCCCCCCTTAAAAGAATTTCGTCCTCGAAATTACCAAGTAAGAAAAAGTTACAGAATTCATTAACTTTCCAAAATCCATAGTTAAACTTCTTATAATATCTTTACTAAGTTTCCAAATCCAAACTTAGTTATCTTTCCAAAACCAAAATTATAGTTTTCGAAAAAAAGTTGCCAAAATTTCCAAATTTTTTCTAACGCCTTAAATTTTCGAAAAAATTCGCCATAGTCTCCTTTGCGCGGCTCGATCCGAAAAAAAATGACAGTATATATATCACAAATATACATCTCATCAAGTGATGAGGCATCCCGCAGGGAAAAGGTATAAAAGTACGGTATGTAATCCAAGATATGTACCTTATTTATATTTAGCGAGCATATACGGCTAATATAGCGCGAAAGCGAGCTCCAAATGCGAAGCAACGCCATCCGCACATACTAAACACTCAACAACAACATGAGAAACATGCATATACGAAAATAATATCAATATACATCATATAGCAACATAGCAACTACATAATATAGCAAATGCAACTAAAACAGTTTATTTTTCTTTAAAATCAAAATAGAGGAATATTTTTAAAGTCAATTCGCCATGCTTTTAAAAATGAGACTACCATAAGGCCTCCCGCACACACACAATGCAAACGCGGAATCGGAGGAGATTTCTCCTTATGATAGTCAAAGATGCTTGATACGCATTAAAAAGAAACATTTGATATTATTACTAGTGCATAGTGTGGGAAAAATTCATTTCGAAAGTAAAGATATAAATCTTAGCCAACATACGACCATTATCGTATGCCTACTATAGCTACCATGTTCAATAGCAGGTTACCGCCACATTCCATGGCAGGTTCTACAACTAAAACCGTACAAGTCTCATATGGTTTCTTTGGATTTCCAACAAATGGTCAGACCAAGGAACTTCCCATTGCCACATGGAAACGCCACTGGAATGACGTCCCGAGAACCTAACCGGTTCTCTGCCAACACAAGGCCGGGTTACCTTTCAAACTAGGTAACTGCTGACACGAATATGTCATCCCTCGATCATAACCGATCTATCTGAGGATCCTTGATTTCCAACAACCACAAAATTTGCAGCAACAACATAGGTTAAGTATTTGGGCTCCATACCATGATACCACCTCTATCCAGAAGGAATGACATACACTAAAGGGGTGCTACCCCCTAATAAACTTGCCGCATCCTTTCTGTTTTGACCATTTTCGGGGTGTGAGGTCCGACGAAGTCTCGTCCACAAAGCCACGCTTTATACAAAAACTGTGCTTTGGGTCAACAAATGATCATAGAAATGATCACCAGGATAAATGATCAAACAAATGATCATATCACAAATGATCAAACAATGATCATATCACAAATGATCAAACAATGATCATTTCACAGCAACACTCATCATGCCATACTACCATATTGGGAGTATGTCACTAATAACCTTCAATTATATAATCTCTGAGCTCGTATGTCTCAGAGAAGGGTCTTAAGCTAAGAGAATAAATTCTCCGCCACCAACAGAAATATACTTGAAAGAAATCAGCTTTATATCTCAATTTGTAATGTCAGACATACAATCCATACAAGTCTGTTCCGGGATCGAACAGAACCGAAGGCACTTACAAAGAAGTCCTTGCATTCCGGATAGTTTCTAATCACGTCCGGACTTCCCGTCACTAAGGGTGATAAAACCTCTAAATCGGAGATCAGCCGATGCAGAGTAACTCAACGGTAATCCTTCCGTTTTCAAAAAATATCCGGTCTTCAACACCGGTCATCAAATGCAATCCATAACGACGTATCGCATATTCAGAATGGGTTATACGACCCCAAGGTCCTTTCCCGGCTAACCCGAATAGTGAGCGCTTATTCAAAAATAAGTGTGGCATTCAAATTCAAGCAAATCACAACAAATATCTATTTAAAGGTAAATATTGATAGTCGGATTATTTAACTATCAATAGGCGTGTTCAACATCACCAAATCCAAATAATTTCCCAAATTATTTATTTTCCAAAATATCTTTACTAGATATATATTTTCCGCACTTCAACCATTTGAAAACAAATTTTCAAATCACTTTTCACCTTTATCACTTTTGAAAACAAATTTCAATCATTTTTCTTACGTGGAATTTCTTTCATTTCAACATGGTTCATTTAAACCAATTTAAATAAATCCTTAACGATTTACTTTATATTTACATTCCAAATCCGTAAATTAATTCCCACACTTCAAAAATAAATCAACGTTTATTTTTAAGCAAATTTCCTTTCTTTTATAAATTCCATAGTGAATTTACCTTATAAAATATTTATGAATATATGATTCCCAGATCGATTTCTAATATTCATTTTCAATTTGTCTTCAAAAATATAAATTCTCAAATTGTTTCATTTCACATTGGAAAAACATTTCCATACTTATTTAATAATAAGTAATTCACAGACCCATTTATTTTCAACACTTGTAAAATATCCAATATACTTAAATCGAAATTAAGTATATATTTCATTCTTTAAGAAATCATTTCTTAACACATAAATTTGAGTCAAAACGAATGTTACGTAAAACATCGTTACGACGACCCAAAATCACTAGTATAGGGATTCAAAGTTTAAATAGATATATAAATCCCAATACTATATAAAACATTTCCTTTCGGAAATCATTCACTATAACAACAGTGTTATAGTCCACCATCCCCTTCTTTCTCGAAAACGTCTATTTCAACAATAATGTTGAAATCTATGGTTTCGATTCATAATACATTTTAAAACATCTTTAAAATAATTAACTTCATTTTATAATATTCATTTTGCCAAACATGACCATTTTATGTAAAAATGTATTCACTGTCCAAAATCGTGAATATATTTCCTTTAATAAACTTCAATATTCAATTTATCAAATTCAATTGATTTCGAATTTATAAACAATGTTTATAAATTCCTTTTCTATTTATAAGCTTCGATTTATAAATCTCATTATTAACAAATTCCATTAATATCTCATTTAAATGCCAAAATCCGATTTATAAGATAATTACTTATAAATCTTCTATTTCACAAAATCTATTCATTTTATAATTTCACAATTTATAAATCTACAAATTCCGTTCACTTATGAAATCCATTTTTATTTCATTTTTAACACTTATAAAAACTCATTTTAATATTCTAATATTTTTAATTTATAAAATATCAATTTTATAGGTCTTTTATATACATCGTTTTTAATAATTCAAAAAATCCCAATTTAAACCAATTTATAAATTAATTAACTATTTATTTCCAAAAATATCATTTCGGTTATATTTCTCAAAAATCTTAATTTTTATAACATGAAAATTTATAACATTTTAATTATTTAAAATGAATCAATTCAAAATTCAATAAAACGTATACTTTCAAAAATTACTTTAAAAATTCTTTTAAAATCAAAATCGTTATTTTTAAACTTCAAAAATGGATCCGATGATGTAACAACACCAAATAGTCTATCACGACATCCAAATATCATATATCGATATGATAATCAACAAATATCACAATATCTGTAAATAAATCAATACCGTTGAGGAATCCAGTTGGATCCCTCCAACCTGTTTCCCTACATCCACAAACATTAGCACAATAACAATTCCGCTCCAGTACGGAATTATCGCGGTATTTGGGATTCATAAATTATTATCCGCTTAATAGACGCCGCAATAGGGTCTCATCCGCTATATAATGCGGGAAATCAACTCCAAGTACATAAATAAAACCAATTTCACTGTTTATGAAATATTCGCGGTATATGTTTTTTAATAAATAACATCCGCTTACTAACGGCGCATAATGTCTATTTTAACAATCAATAGATAACAATCATCATTCAAACATGCATTCAAGAATTTTAAATACAACTATTTAAAATTAAAATCGAAACCGATTCGATTGAGTGAGAAGTTCTCACCTTGATTTCAATTTCATTTCAGCTTTTATTTCGAATAAAATTAAACGCGCGTTTAATTTTACCCAAAATTCTCACTAACTCCAAACGACTCCAATTCATTTCCATAGCATAGTGCTCGTCCATACGATTCCAACGCAACTGGTTTCGCGCGTTTTCGACCTCGCATGAAAACGTTATGAATTTTTAAAGTTTCACGAATTTATAACATATAAATTACAACATAAATTTATAATTTTCTAAATCTAAATTGATCTCGGCCGTTAGATCTCCAACCCCTTCTTCCAGGCCGCACGTCCTCCTTCCCCCCTCCTTCTTCGTTCACGCGACTCTCAACAGGAATAGCCGAACCCAAATTATAAAATTAGTGTTTAATTATGCTCCTTCCACAAACAACTTCAACTTGATCAGCAAGCGCCATATTGAAGGCCATCACGAACTCCACGCTCGGCTACAACCTTGGTGAACTCGGCTGCCTCTTCCTCCTCGAAAGTCATGCACAACTACAGGACTTCTAGCTCGATTTGCCGCCAATCCGAAGCACTAGAAACGATCTTAGCCGTTGGATGTCTAGCTCTTGACGAGCTCCACAAGTTTGCTTCAGAAAGTTTTACGAATCGAAGTATGGATTTGAAGAAATTTGAGGGGGAAGAGGAGAAGATTTCGGCCATTGGTAATATTAGAAGCGGCGGCTCCAACCTGAAACCCTAGGGCTTTAGGAATTTTGCAAAAGTGAAGAGAGCAAGGGCTTTTATAGAAAATTTTCCAATTTACTATTCATTGAAAATTTTCGAACTCCAAACAAAGCGTGCCGCTTGGCGTTCCTAAGGTTTACCCCGCGTTCCAAACACAATGCAACATGTTTCGGGAGCTAATTCGGTCGTCTGTGCGAGTTATGGCAATAAACGTTCAATTTAAAATTAAACCGATTAAACGATTTTCTAGGCGTTTTAGCCTGCACCGGACAAACGGTAAATCCGATTGACTTGAAATTTGAAACCTTACAATAATATCACATTATGGATCCGATGAAACTGGTTTCGTCGAAATCCGAGACTTTTTTAAAAATGACTATTTTAACTCGCCAAATTAATATTAAAACAATTTCGATGCGTTTCGAGCTGCCACGGTCAAACGATAACTCCAATTGCTACGAAAATTGAAATCCGATAATAACAAACTATTACGGATAAAATGGAACTAGTTTCGTCCAATTCTGAGATGTTCGAAAGTTGGCTAATTTCACTAGTCGATTAAATATTAAAAATATTCAATTTTCACAAATAAACTTTAAATTCAATTTTAAAAGTTCTATAACATCATTCTAACTCCAATATGATAAAATAAAATTTTACAAATCATTTTCAATCATATTAAACTCGATTTTCAATTATTTCCATAATTTCACATATTAAATTATTGATTTAATTATTCAATTTTAATTAATAGAAATTCTGGGTCGTTACAGAGCGACCTAAGAATGGAGCGGTCTTAACGACCTAAAGAGCTTACGACCTAGGGGCTCCTACAACACAGTGACCTAATGAAATAATGGACTTAGCGACCTAAAAAGAGTTCAGATGCCTTGCGACCCAATGGATTGATATAGTGTCAGTTGAAGAGCACCGCGACCTAACAAGCCAAGAAGCTCAGCGACCTAAGGGTTGAACGACCTAGCGAGTTAATAAGGGGAGCGACCTAACAGTGAAGAAGTTCTGTAGCGAGCTAAGGTGTGACGACCTATTCCTAAGCCGCTCACGACCAAAACATACCAAAGGAGCTTCCTATGCCGCTCACGACCTATGACTTGTTAGTTTATCCAGAATGATCAAGTGTACCATATTTAAGCCGTAAACCACTCCCACTAGGTCGCGGACGACCTACGACCTATCCAAGGTTGCTTGTGACCTACGACCTAATGCCGAACTCTCCCATAAATACCCCGCCTACTCCAACTAAAAGGGGATCTTTTGGCTCATTTCTGGAACACCGATACTCTGCTGAATTCTCGACTCGCTCGACACTTCAAACATAAAGACATCTCAACAAACTTCAAGAGGAAATCTAACACAATCAACATGGATTCAAAGAATTCTTCTACATCGAAGTTCTAGTTGTTTATCTCATCAGTATTGTAGTCGAAGAGTGTTGTAAAGTTGTAATTGATTCAGCAATAAAGAAAATTAAAGTGGACGTAGGCTTAACCTGAAGCCGAACCACTATAAAACTGTTGTCTTTTACTGCTTTCTCTGTGAGTTTTCTACTTGTTTCTAATTCCCGCATTCACGAGTGGTGCTTTCACTTATTCTCTACATACACCGGGGTATTAGCATTCAATTTTAAGCGTTAACATTTTTGGTGCTTTCACTGAGAACCCAACTCAGGCAATTTTCGTCATTGCTTCTCAAATTTTTTTGAAAGAATCTCACTCAAAACCAGAAGTCTATCGGAGATAATGGCTCCTAGAAGAAAGCGTGGATCTACAAGGCCTAGTAATGTCCATGAGAATACTGCCACTTCTCCTTCGTTAAGTCAAGCAGCACCAAGTGCCGGAATTACACGAGCGGAGTTAGATGCTGTAATATCTGGGTTATACCAACAGATGTAAGCCCAGAATGCTTTGACGCTTGAAAGGTTAAATGCATTGCGCGGAGGTATCCGTCAACCTGTGAGATATGAAGAAACCTCGCTTCTTAAAACCTTCAGATTTCACTCCTTTGACTGACACTCCAGAGAACATCTTTTTTCCTACCAAAGATGCAGTAGAATATCCTAAACCGCCTGAGATGAGAGTTAGCAAAAAAGCCGCTCAGAGTGGGAGATTCTGTCGGTTTCATAATCAACCCGGTCTTGATACCAACGAATGTCGCCATCTGAAAAGTTTGATTAAAGAACTACCGAGAGAGAACAAGTTGGAGCAATATGTTAAGAGAAGTAGAAATGAACCAACTTCATCTACTAAGGGCCAGCTATTTCCTACTCATCCATCTAGCTCAGGTGAGAGGAATACCGTGCATGAATCGGAAAGGCCTGTTATCAATGTGATTACAGGAGGTCCTCACCTAGTAGGCAGAAGCTGGGGCGAGATGGAAAGATATGCCCGTGCCTTGAAGTATGTGCCAGCAGAAGAGAGTGTTTTTGTGCTAGAAAATGAAGCACCTTTGATGCAGCAGAAAACTTTCAATGATGATATTGTTTTCAAAGCCAGGGACTCTATGGCTATTGAAGCTCCAACCATGGATCCCTTGGTCATCTCTGCAGGCATTGGGCCGGCTATTGTGAGAAGAGTGCTTGTAGATTGTGGCGCTTCTTGCAATATTATCTTCAAAACGATGTTTGACCAAATGAAAATTCCGATGGCTAACGTTCAAGTCTCATCTCAGAAGATCGTTGGGATTACTGGGGAACCAAAGCAGCCCATTGGAACAATCGACTTGTTCGTGGAGCTGGGAGAGAGGCAGAAAAAGGTAGTTTGGAAACAGACTTTTGTAATCGTTGATGAATTTTATGCCTACAACGCCTTCCTAGGCCGACCAACTCTTGCAACTTTTAAGGCAATTCTCGCCCCGTGGTGCCTCACTATGAAATTTCACACGGATAATGGCGTTGGAGTTATTAAAGGGGATAAGAATGTTGAGCGAGAATGTTATCTAATAGAGTTGCGTGAAGCGAGGAAGGGAGAGATGGGAAAAGATGTGGCAGCCCCTGTCCGCATCAAAGAACCCACCTTGTAGCAATTACAGGGTGGCCCCTGCACTGGCGAGCATAGCGGGGCACGAAGAGAAATGGATCGCAGAAAAGCTAGTGCAGGGGAGAGTAGAGTGGCGCCAGTAGAAGTAACGGTGCCAGTACCTGTTGACCCGAAAGATCCGGACAAAGTGGTGAATGTGGGTTCGCAACTTAGTGTGACGGTTCAAAATTCCTTAATATCATCCTTGAAAGCAAATATGGATGTATTCGCTTGGACTCATGCTGATATATGCGGAATATCCCCAGAAATTGCAGTATATACTCTGAATATTGATCCGAAGTTTACACCGATAAAATAGAAAAGAACAACCCAGGGTTCTGAAAGGTCAGCAGCGTTGAAAGAAGAGGTAGACTGGCTTATGGGGAATGGTTTCATCAAGGAGTCTACTTATCCGAATTGGGTTTCAAATCCAGTACTGGTTAAGAAAGCTAATGGGAAATGGAGAGTTTGCATTGGCCTTTCAGATTTAAATAAAGTCTGCCCCAAAGACTGCTTCCCATTACCCAGGATAGATTAGTTGGTGGATGGAACAGCGGGGCATGAATTATTATCTTTCATGGATGCTTACTCCGGATACAACCAGATTATGGTGCATGAGCCGGATCAGGAGGATACAAGCTTCATCACCGATGTTGGTCTCTACTGCTATAAAGTCATGCCCTTCGGACTTAAGAGTGCAGGGGCAACTTACCAAAGACTCATCAATGCTATGTTCAAACCGCAGATTGGCAATACTATGGAAGTTTATGTTGACGATATGTTGGTGAAATCAAAGAAAGCGGTAGACCATATGGATCACTTGGTGGAAATTTTTGCAATCCTCCGAAAGTACGGAATGAAGCTTAATCCTTTGAAATGTTCGTTTGGGGTGGAGTCCGGAAAGTTCTTGGGTTTTATTGTGAGTGCTAGGGGCATTGAAGCTAATCCTACTCAGATTGCTGCCTTAAAAGAAGTCAAAACTCCTAGATCGAAGAAGGAATTGAAAAGTCTTAATGGAAAAATGGCTGCCTTGAGTCGATTCATTTCTAAAGCTACTGATAAATGCATTCCATTCTTTGATGCACTGAAGAAAGGAAGGAAGAATTTTGATTGGACTCCTGAATGCCAGAAAGCTTTCGATTAATTGATTCGTCATATTGAAACGCCTCCAATACTTTCTAAGCCCGACGACGGTGAGGATCTTTTCGCATATTTGGCAATCTCATCTCATGCTCTTAGTACAACGTTGGTTCGAGAAGACACAAAAATTCAGCGCCTGGTCTATTATATCAGCAAGAGATTCACCGTGGCGGAGATGAATTATTCAAGATTGGAAAAGCTCGCCTATTGTCTACTGATTGCATCAAGAATGTTGAGGCCGTACTTCCAAGCTCATCCTATCAAAGTCCTCACTGATCAACCTTTAAAGCAAGTCCTGTTTCGTCCTGAGACTTCGTGTCGTCTTCTGAAGTGGAATATTGAACTCAGCCAATACGACATAAGTTATCATCCCTGGAGAGCAATCAATGGACAAGCTTTGGCGGATTTCATCGCAGAATTTACAGATAAAGCCGATAGTGAGGAAGAAGTGACTAATAATCCCCCAATTCGATGGAAATTATAAGTTGATGGTTCAAGAAACGATTACTATTCCGGAGCTGTGGTTGTGCTTGACACCCCTGAAGGGTGGTCATTGTGCTATGCATTGAGATTGGAATTCCCTTCGACAAACAATGAAGCAGAATATGAAGCTCTTATTGCCGGCTTGAGAATTGCTAAAGGATTGAATGTCAAAGTGTTGCAGATCTTCAGTGATTCACAGCTTATTGTATGTCAAGTCAAGAAAGAGTTTCAAACTAAAGGAGGAAATCTGCCTACTTATTTGTCAAGAGCCTGGGAACTTCTCGATGATCTTGAATATTATACGATAAATCATATACCCCGGGAAGAGAACATGAAGGCAGATTCTCTCGCAAAGTACGCAAGCACTGGTGAAGCTCAATTATTGGGATTAGTTTCTGTAGAAGTCCTGTCAGCTCCAAGCACTGATGAGATGGGTATTGACTGGATCATGACTATATCTCAGGAGCAAGAATCATGGATGACTACGATAATGGAATATCTGCTCGACGGTTCACTACCAGAAAATTCAAAAGAATGACAGAATTTGCTAAGAAAAGCCACTAGATATATAATTCAAGATGGCCAATTGTATAGGCGGGGATTCTCAATGCCATTACTCCGATGTGTGACCAAGGAAGAAGCTAAGGCAATTCTAGCTGAAGTACAAGGAGTAGAGTGTGGAGACCATTCAGGTGGTCAAACTCTAGCAAAGAAAATTCTCCGTTATGGGTATTTTTGGCCAGATATTAATCGTGATGCAGCAAGTTATGCTCGAAAATGCGACCGATGCCAGAGATTTGCAAAAATCCCAAGAGCACCTTCCACCGAGATAACACAGATGGTCAGTCCGTGGCCATTTGCTATTTGGGGAATAGATCTCATCGTGCCTTTGCCAACCGCCAAATCCAGAATCAGATATGCTATTGTTGTTGTTGACTATTTTACTAAATGGGCTGAATCTGAACCATTAGCTACTATTACCTCTATAAAGATGATAAACTTTGTAGCTAAGAATATCATTTGCAGGTATGGTGTGCCTCAAAAGATAATCACAGATAATGGAACCCAATTCGAAAGCAAAGAGTTCCAAGATTTTTCCAAGCGATTCAAGATCCATAAAAGCTTCTCAGCAGTGGCTCATCCGCAGGCATAAACAAAATTATCAAATCAACCATCAAAAAACAGCTGGAAAAAGCGAAAGGTGGTTGGGTCGATAAGCTTCCACTAGCACTATGGGCATATAGAACCACCCACAAAACTGCGACCAGGCACACTCCATTTTCATTAGCATATGGATCAGAAGAAATGATTCCGATGGAAACAGAAGTCCCTTCACATAGAAAAATTCATTTCAACCAAGCTGAAAACGAAGAGCTGCAACTTGAAGCACTTGACTTGCTTGACGAAAAAAGGGAAGAGGCTCAACTCAGAATTGCAGCCCATCAGCAAAGAATTGCCAGGCATTTCAATTCCAAAGTTCGCCAAAGCAGCTTTGAGATTGGAGATCTAGTCATGAAAAGGGTGATGACAGCAACAAGAGTGTTTGCGCCAAACTGGGAAGGGCCATATGTCATGGGCAAAAAACTTCTTGATAGCACTTTCAAACTGACAACTGTCGAAGGAGATCCAATTCCAGGAGCTTGGAACAACAATCACTTGCGTCCATATTTTACTTAAAAGCTTTGCTTAAATTTGTAAAATGATTATGGATGTTTCATTCTTGCATTGTAAACCATTGTAAAAGCAGAATGAATGAACAATAAGAACTATAAAGTGGATGTAGGCCCAGTTCTTGGCCGAACCACTATACATTTTGTGTTCTTTACTATTATAAACTGCTTGTTTTATTTCGATATATAAAGTACTTCAATTGTATTACTAAAATGTTGATTTAATATTACAGGCCATTAAAACAAAGCTTACCCATCATAAGACCAAGCGATCCCTCACATGACCCAACAAATGAATGTTCAGTCACAAAAAATTTAAGTCTCAAATCCTATATAAGAAGTGCTTCAAGCAAACAGTTAGTGGTTCAGCCAGAGGTAGACCTTTCCTATTAATTGTGGTCGTTTGTGCAAACAAACATCCGATAAATTAGCCTGTATCTGCCCTGCGAACTCATTTAACAATGAAGTGCACTTCTCTGGATAGAATAAGCTGCTTGCAAAAGAAAGGAATGTGTGCTTGAAAATGATAACAGGGAACCGCTAATATGAACAAATGGCGAAAAGACATGGGCGAGCAGGCAGCAAGCAGCAAAATACCTCTTCGAAGGCGCAAGCCCTCTTCGGAGGCACAACTCTTCAGAGGATAAAGACCTGTAATGGGACTTGCCAGAAAAAGAAAGTTCTCTTTCTCAACAAAAGTTGTGGAATGACCGCTAGCACGGGACACTCGTTAACTAGCTGAGAACGTTTGTGCAAACAAACAATCCAAGTAACTGGTGTCCGCCCCATGAATCCATCCAACTGAGAGAAGGAAACTTCCAGGCAAAAGCCCTACTGGGAGGCACACATTTCACCGTGATCTAAAATAAAACTTCACATGAGTTGAAAGGTGAAAAGACCTCTTCGGAGGCACGCATTCCACCGAGATCTGAAATAAAACTTCACAAGTGCTGGAATGTGAAAAGACCTCTTCGGAGGCCCATTTCACCATAGTTGAAATGCTAAAAGACCTCTTCGGAGGCACACATTTCACCGCGATCTGAAATAAAACTTCACACGAGTCGAAATGTGAAAAGCCCTCTTCGGAGGCCCGCTTCCCAGTGGACAGGAAAAAGAAAAGCCTCTCCCCAGAGGCAGAAACAAAAAAACCCCTCTTCCCAGAGGCGCAAACACAAAAAAGCCCTCTTCCTAGAGGCACAATCAAATAAAAAAGCCCTCTTCCCAGAGGCACAATCAAACAAAAGCCCTCTTCGGAGGAACAAACAAGGCGAAGCCCTTTTTCGGAGGCCCATTTTACCACGAAGGAAAATTCACTTGCCAAAATAAAAGTGACTTTCTCCAAAAGTGAAGTGTAAAAACTTCGCAACAAAAATAAGGGAAGACTTCTCCAATACGAGGCACATTCTGCTAAATCAGAAAAATATTCCCTTAAAACGAAAATATTATCCTATAAAATACAGATGCAAATCTCCTTCAAATGGAAAAGTTGTTCTCTAAAGAAAGAGTACAAGTCTTCTCGAAATAGAGTAGTTGTTCTCCAAAATTTTGCCAATGTGAAAGAGATTGCAATAAACCATGGTATGGGGGCAATATAATATAGTTGAAAAAATAAAAACAATGCTCAAGTAACATACCATAGGTTTACTGCAACATCACACAGAGAAAATAAAGAAACTTGAATGAAAAAGAAGAATAAATGCATTCTCAAATACAGACAGAGGTTTGTACAAGTAAAAGAACCATTTTATTCCATGCTATAATTTTTTTTAAACATGTGCAGGTTTCAAAACAAAAGAAGGCGGGGACCGGTACCCGCACAATCTCCGGTCAACACAAGTCTTTATATATACAAGCAAAAAAGCGAGGCGAAAAGCATAAGTCCCAAACCCATCACTTCTTCTTCTTGCCACCTTTCGAGCCTTCACCTGGCCGGATGATCAACTCTTTGGTCCGGCTTGTGAAAGTAGGGGAAGAAAGAGGAAGGGGTGCAATTGGACTCTCTTTTGCTTTTTCTTCGTCGGTAGAAGCTTCCTTCTTTTTCTTTGAGACTCCGCGTTTCCCCTTTTTCTTAGAAGAAGACTCACTGCCCGGAGTGAAAAGAGCGGACAATTTTGTGTCATCAGAAGCAGTCTGCTCCGGAGTTCTCTCCCCTTCTTCAGGATCTTCGGCCTTTTGTTCCTGAGAAGCAACAGGATCGTCCAAGTCACGAAGAGCTTCTATCCGCTCTTCTTGCGACCCCGGTTGAGAGATAGAAGGAGGAGTAATCCGAAGAGATGGAGGGCGGACAACTGGAGGAGGGGAAGTCTGAACAATACTTGGTGCTTTCTCTACAGGAGAAGAAAAGTTAAAGTCAGTATTCCTCATAAAAATATGGGACAATGGCTCATGTACACTTAAGAAATAGGCAAGAAGCTCATCGTACTCGGTCGAAGCGAATGAGCAGTCCACTTGAGCAAGATCGACATTGAGGTAACCTGGAGAAGTAGGCTTTACTATGTCAACTTCGAAGTCCTGCGCTTCAACGCTTTCTTGAGTCTCATCTCCAGTGTGGGCGGTGGCACTTTCAATAACAGCTTTAGCAAGAGGAGGAGAATGGGAAGTGGAGCCAGAAATATCGATATCGACCGAAACTGAAGGTAGAACTGGGTCGGTTGAGATTGTCTTTCCTAAATGTTCTCCTTCTGTCATTTCGGCTCTCTCTTTGGCGAGTTGCTCCTTTCCCTTGGCAAGAGCGACACATGCATCATCATCTAGATAGTGCGCCATTAAATCTACTTCAGCATATCCGGCTCCTCCAAGCATATCAAGTATGGCCTCCCACACTTTGGCCGAAGTGATTTCATACTCCGATCCCAAAAATTAAGGCTACCGCGCCCCAGAACACTATGGATGTAAAACTCGAATAGAGTGGAGCAGACATCGGCTTTAGTTGCCATGTGAGATTCTTTGGCTGTAGTTTTGCCGGCAATAACTTCATCGCGCTCTTTTTCAACCTTAGAAAGTCGAGTTTTTATCAGTTCAATTTCCAAGTTCTGGGAGTTGGTCTTTTCTTGTAGATGAGCAACATCGGCTCGGTAGCTGTCCACAACTTGTTGTTGTGCTTCAAATTTAGCTTCAGCATCTCTCTGTGTCGCGTGAGCATCTCTCACTTGTTTTTGAAGCACTTCTTCTCTCTGAGAATAGGAAGTGGAAGAAGTGACGAGCTCTTCCTTAAGTTTTTCAACTTCCGCTTCAAGCTTTTCATTATAAGCGGAAATACTCTTCATTTCGGCATCATGATGATCGAGTGTTTTCTGCTACTCAGATTTGTCATTTTCCATAGTCAGCATGGCTTCAAGGTTTGCGCGATTCACTCTTTGAAGCTCGTCAACGAGTTTCTGCCAGCCAGACAATCTCTCGATATCGAGTTTGACGGCATCAAGATTTCGCAACATGGCTTGCTTATCAATTGGGGCCAAGTCAAGATCAAAGCGTACTCCCTTTAAGCACCAGTGCGAAAATCGGCTCTGAAGAGTAGCCGGAACCTGTCCAGCTTGATAGGGGGCCTACTTATGATTGTTTGAATATCGGTTCTTGGAAGGGGAGGAGAGCCGGAAGGAATTTCTAAAGAGACGGGAGTAGAGGGCTTTTCAGAGAGCTCAGATGTCAGTTTATCACCAAGTTTGGCCCGTTTACTCGGGTCCTCAGTGACATGGCTTTTTCACTTTTCATCACGAGATTTTCGCTTGTGGGAATCATCCTCTCTCTAAGAAGAATCATGTCGTTCGTCCCGTCTCCCGTGGTGTTCTTCATAAGCACGCTTTTCACGAGACTTCCTCGCAGCTCTTTCTTCGTCAGTTTCCCAGGAGGCAGGAAGATACCTCTTGGGGTCGTAAGAGCAGCGCCTCCCATAACGCTAGAAATCATCGTAGTAGGAGCTGCTTCGTCCCATTGCAGAATCTGAAAATAAAAAATAATATAAACTCAGAAATCTTCAAAACAACGAAGTTGAATGCATATAAGTGCTGAAATGTCCTAAGTGTGTGTAACGTGCAAACTATGCGCGTCAAACTACGAACCACTCCTTGGTTGGGAGGTAATGATGGATTTTACAGCCAGTGTCAACTCTTGGGCTAATGGAGTTTGTTGCAAGACGGATGTCGCTTCAACTGCTGGAGAAGTAACTCTAGCAGTGATAGGATCATCTTTAAAAAGCTCATGTGAAGTAATCATCAGGTCGCTCAACCCCTCAAAAGTATCATCACTGCTGTGCCTAGCGGGACTTGTTCTTTCAGCTCCTTCGTCACCAGATTTCCCGAGTTGTTGGGGAGGCTCCTCTTCTTCGATGACCGGGGCAAGTGCACGTTTGCCGGATGACCTCGCAACACCAATTGAAGTAGAACACTTTGCCAGGGAAGCCTCAACAATATGTTCTTTCTGTGTAAGTTCTCCAACGGGAACTGGGGCGCCCGATGTTTCTACTGGAGAATCAGGGACTTCATGAGGGTAGAACGAGAAGGGTGCAAAAGTCTGTATTGGTGTAGAAGTTCATCTTTCAACAGAAACTTCATACTTCTTTCCTCAACCGGCACAGCACTTAATCTATCAAAAGTTGTCTTGTGACTGGGATTTCTAGAGGGAGGAGGAAGTGCTGTAAAAGGAAAGAATGAAGTTAGCACCTAGTAGTTCGGATCTCGAAAAGCTTAAATGGAAAAAGCGGAGATTAGCAATCTTACTCCCTATTCTCCAGATAGCATAAAACCCTGGGGCCGCGAACGAAGAAGAATTGTTTCAGAAAACGGTGAGCACTTTCGGAAAGATCGGTGATAAGTTTACGGTTTCTGGCACTCCTCACGAGTATGATGGAGGGGTGGTCTTTATTCTTTGCGAATGTGCATTAGTAGCAAATTTCTTCGAAGCTCGGAAGACGATTAAGTGTCCTCCTGAATAGAATGCATAATCCCATCAAAATGGCGTAACCATTGGGATGCAGTTGAAAGGGAGAGAGGGTTAGTCGGAGAAGGGGTTGTTGAAGAAATTCCTTGAAAGGAGGAATGGCACCACATAGGCACATCTGGCGATTAACAGTGACAAAACCGAGAGGTGGCCTGTCAGCAGTAGCATTTGGCCCAGGAAGTATAACATCTGCTTCGGCAATCCCAAATTGAATACGTAATTGGTTGAATGTCCGCTGACTCAGGGTAGTTGGAGTTCTTTCCGGAGGATTATCCAATGGAATGACTATCAGGAAGACTCCTTCAGATTGCTCTACTATCTCTTCTTGAGAAGACATTCTACAAGAGGAACTGGATATTCAAATATGAAGGTGCACGTTTCCTAAATGTGTGAAGTGTTGTTCAAAACTAATAAAACGACAAGCAAGTATAACTGAAATTAAACTAACAGGCATTTGTTAATTACAATGTTTCTGGGTTTGTTGTTTTAAGTCCAAACACAAGTGCAGTATTGATGCAGACAAAATCAGTTCTGATTGATTAATTCAGCATTGCTTTAATACTTCACTTGAGTTTGTTAATTTACAGCATTTCATATTATTTCATTAAGTTGATTATCTTTTATCAACTAATCTGCCATTCGATGTGGGCAGTCAATGGCAGTATATTCGCCCTAGTTTTGTGAAATGTTGTGTTCAGCAGTTTATTAGCTTACAAGTTAATATAATCTGTAAAAAAGTGTAGCAAAGTCCAGAAAGTTCAAAGTTCAAACAACTCCATGTTCAGGCAATTCATTCCGGCAATTCAAGTTGAGGATTTAGGTTGAAATTATGCTTCAAGACAGGCAAAGCATTTTTTAGCTAAGTGTTAGCTCGTCCACGACCTAAAAGCTATGTTGCGAGTTAACTTAGGTCGTTAGTTCTTTAAGACACGATGAATATAAGAGAATAAAGCTTCAGGTCAGAATGACGCAAAATTGTTAAAGTCCTAGCTCGGTCACGACCTAAAGCTTACATCGCAGAAAGTTAGGTCGTTAGTTTATAAGGTCGCCTTGCTTTTATCTTCACGTTATTCCAGCGACCTATCATAGATCGGACTTCCTTAAGTCGTTCTGTTTAGAATCCACGTGATATTTTGACCTGTTAAGTCGCAAAACGATTAAATCATTGAGCCGATTGGTCAAGCAATTCATGTCTCAAACCTCTAAAGCCCTAGGTCGTTCGAGGCTCCTAAGTCGAGCACGACCTAACTCTCCTTAAATCGCTAACTCTTCTTCTCTTAACAAATCGCCTAACCCACTAACCCGTTAACCCAATAACCTGCTAGCCTTTCTACGATAAAATCCACCATCTCTCCACACCACCAGATCATCCAAAACCAATTCAAATCGCCTCGGATCCGTCACGAACCCAATGTACTTTTGTATTCTCATGAATCACAGCGACAACGCATCTAATAATGATCAAAAGTTAATCGTAAAATGATCCACGGCGAAATGCGGCGTGCAAAATCGGGATAGGATCGAAAATTGGGGGATTCACAATTCAATAGTGATCGTGGTTGGATAATTGTCGAATTCACTTACGTAGTGAGATTGAGGAGATGATTGGCGGCTGGTTGATTCAAATTCTTCTTCGAAAGCTCAGAAATCTTTTAAAAAGCGGGTTAGAGTGTTAGAGAAGTTAAAGAGAAGAAGGGGTGATCTCGGCAGCTTATATACAGGGGTGGAGGAACACGAATCGACACGAACGACTTAACTCTTTCATAAGTCGCCCATGACTTAACGACCTAAGCTAGCACGGGTTAAAAGATATCGAAGCACACAACCTAAATCTTAGGCGTATACTTCGAGGGGCAAGTGTTAACCCTCTTCTATCTACACCCTGCAATCTAGAGAAAGTAGCGACTCAACTAGTCAGCTACCTACCGAGCTCAATGACCTAGCGACCTAAGGCTCGCGAGTTAACAATCTATAACAGGCTGCGACCTAAAGAGTTAAAGCGGCAGCGACCTAGTAACTAAATGAAGACAGAGAGACCTAAGAATGGAGCAATCTTAATGACCTAAAGAGCTTAGGACCTAAGGGCTCCTACAACACAGCGACCTAATGAAATAATGGACTTAGCGACCTAAAAAGAGTTCAGATGCCTTGCGACCCAATGGAGTGACATAGTGTCAGTTGAAGAGCACCGCGACCTAACAAGCCAAGAAGCTCAGCGACCTAAGGGTTGAACAACCTAGCAAGTTAATAAGGGGAGCGACCTAACAGGGAAGAAGTTCTACAGCGAGCTAAGGTGTGACGACCTATTCCTAAGCTGCTCACGACCTAAACATACCAAAGGAGATTCCTATGCCGCTCACGACCTATGACTTGTTAGTTTATCCAAAATGATCAAGTGTACCATATTTAAGCCGTAAACCACTCCCACTAGGTCGCGGACAACCTACGACCTATCCAAGGTTGCTTGCGACCTACGACCTAACACTGAACTCTCCTATAAATACCCCGCCCACTCCAACTAAAAGGGGATCTTTTGGCTCAATTCTGGAACACCGATACTCTGCTGAATTCTCGACTCACTCGACACTTCAAACATGAAAGACATCTCAACAAACTTCAAGAGGAAATCTAACACAATCAATATGGATTCAAAGAATTCTTCTACATCGAAGTTCTAGTTGTTTATCTCATCAGTATTGTAATCGAAGAGTGTTGTAAAGTTGTAATTGATTCAGCAATAAAGAAAATTAAAGTGGACGTAGGCTTAACCTGAAGCCGAACCACTATAAAACTGTTGTCTTTTACTGCTTTCTCTGTGATTTTTGTACTTGTTTCTAACTCCCGCATTCACGGGTGGTGCTTTCACTTAATCTCTACATACACCGGGGTGTTAGCGTTCAACTTTAAGCGTTAACAGGGCAAGTAGATTTAGTTTTGAACTTATGACATTGAATTGGAAAATTTTGATGTGAAATTAAGAATTAAACTTAGGGAAGTTAAAGGGATTAAATTGAAAGTAAAAGTATGGATTTGATAAGAGGTTATGTATGAATAATTTCAGACAATTTTTGAAATAAAACAGATTTTGAATTTGGGAAAAATTAAAATGAACTAGATTGTTGCATTAATGGGTTGAATTATAATGGCCAAGAACTAAAAGAAAGATATTTGAAAATAAGAATAAAAGTTGAAAATTCGACTAATCAGAGTCTTAATTATAGGTTAGGAAGTCCTTCTAAAATCCAGTCCAAGGGTAAAGTGATGAAAAAAGGAGAGGAATGGAAGGCGAGGCGTAGGGAGCGGAGAGCAGCTGCACGTTAGGCACGATAAGAAGCAGTATTGGAGTTTGAGAAACGGGTTAGGTAAAGGGCTAGACGAGGACCTTATGATAATGTCACATGCTATAGATGTTACAATAAAGGGCATTACATAGCTAAGTGCAGTAAAACAAAGAAGGAAATGTGGGGTATAGTCAAATGGTTTTGCCTCGAGATTCTGTGCTTTAAGTGTCAAAAGAAGGGACATTTTCTACAACTTTGCCCCAAAGTGAGGAAAGGGAAACGTAAACCCATAATACGAGACGACTACTAGCTATCATTGTAAAATGACGGGACACATCGCTAGGAATTGTCCCAAGAGTCGGAAGAAAAGAAAGGCCGCGGAACGCCTTACGGGGCCATGGAAATTATCCAAATAGATGGAAGTGTAGAGACCTATTGTGGCAAATGGTGGGGACATCTTATTGAAAATTGCATGTACGGGCTTTGCCCATTCGAAGGATGTTCGTACGAAGGTTTTTAAAAAGAATGCTAGGGCTCTGTTCTTTTCTAAACCCTTAGGTGGCGGTGAAGGCATCTAGATTTATGATTTTTGTAAGGCTTTTATTATCGATAAATGGATGTAATGTATGAACCTACTAGTGTGTAGTCTATCAACGTTGTGGAATATTTTGTAGAAGTATGATCCAATATAAAATCACTTTTTATATTAATTTGAACGAAAAATTTATAATTGCTTAATAACTAATGTTGGAATCGAATTTGATTTATTGGAATCGAAATTAAAGTTGGTTTATATTGAAATCGAGATGGAAATTGATCTGAATGGGAATAGGAATTGAAAAGAAATCAAATTGAATTGGAATTAAATCAATTTAAATGGAAACGGAAATTGAAAATTAATTTGAGTTGGAAAATTGGGAAATTGAACCAGTTTGACTCTGAAACTATTTTAACACAAACTGTCGTAAATCTATTTTCTTAAATAATCAAATTATTTTGGATTTTCCAAGCTATTTACTATACAAACCATTCTTTTTAATACCTTATATTAACTATTTAACTATTTTGAAATTATTCTAGCTATTTTCTAAATTCAAATGGGTCAGAGTGGAAATTATTTATATCATAGATTTAAATACGAATTGGGATAAATTGAATTTATTACCCAAACGAAAAACTGGGGCAAATTCTAAATTTGAACCGGAAATGAGATGTTAAGGCAAAAATGATTTTGAGGTGAAAGAGTATATTTTTGAGTAAATATAATGATTTTAAAATAAAAGGTTGGATAGTATTACAACTGAAACTCGCTTTATAAGAAGAAAGTATGTTACGAATGGCTTTGAAAAAGGAAATCGAACTTGAAAATTTAATTTGGCATTAATGAGGTTATATATATTGGTTATATGTTAAAAACTTTCCCTAATGAAAGTATAACTGGAAGGAAATAATCTTAAAAGGATATTTGAAATATAAAGTGGAATTTATATAAGTATGAAACGATCCACAAATTATTCAAGTTGAAAGAATAATCTTATATATATATATATATAAAAGATTGATTTTATAAGAATGAAACTGAAATGGTCTTGGAACTGATTTATTTTAAAGGCTTTTGATTTAGGCAAAAAGCCAACTTTGGGAATTTGGAAAGCCAAGTTTGAGAATTAACGATTTTTTGTAAATGGGATTTATATGTTATACATATAAAGAGTATGAATTGAAAGATGCTGTTAACACCTCTTTTTTCCGACTTAGCGACTCAACGACCTAAAAGAATAAGCGACTTAGCTGTCCAAGGAATAAGCGAATTAACTACCTAAACGATCTAATGACCTAAATCACAAAGCGACTCAACTACGTAAGGAGCTCCAGCGACATAGCGACCTTAAGGCTCCTACAACTCAACGGGTAAAGGAAACAGCGACCTAACGAGTTAAGAAATAGCGACCTAACGACCTAGCAAGCTTTAGAGTAAAGCCGCATGCACACTGCCTCTTCCATTAGGTCGCTCGCGACCTAAGCAAGCCGAGATAACTCCTACACTACACATGCTAAGTCTCTCACAGCCCGTATCTCGTCCAGGATGGCTCCATTAGGTCGCCAACGACTTATGCTACCTCAGGATCACTCTTATGCCGCTAACGACCTACGACATACGACCTAACTCCGAAACTCTCCTATAAATACCCCGCCCACTCCACATTGAATTGGGATTTTCTGATTGGATTTTTTCTGGAATATCTGGAAGGCCAAGACCTTGCTGTTTTGACTTCTTCTTCAACACTTCAAACGCCAAAGACACTTCAAGGAACTTCGGGAAAAAGATCAAGTTCATTCAATATGAATTCAAAGAGCTTTTCTACATCCAAGTTCTGACTACTTGCTTTATTGGTGTTGTAATTGAAGAGTTATTGCAAGACTTGTAATCAAATCAATAGAAGAACAGATTAAGTGGGCGTAGGCTTGACTCTAAGCCGAACCACTATAAAAATTGTTGTCTCTTTACTATTTTCTGCCATTCTCTACTTTCTTTTAGTTCTCGTACCAATGCGTCGTGCTTTCGCTATATCACAACTCACACTGGGGTGTTAGCGTACATTTATGCGTTAACATTCTTTGGTGCTTTCACCGAGAATCGAACTCACGAGTGCTCTCATCATTGATTCGCAAAGATTTGTTGAAAGACTCTCCCTAAGAACCAAAAGTCTTTCCGAAATTATGGCTCCTGGCAGAAAAAGGAGATCTACTAGATTTGGAGACGCTTGTGACAACACCGCCACTTCTCCCACGTTAAATGAAGCGGCTCCTAGTGTTGTTATCACAAGGGCGGAATTGGATGTTGTAGTGACTGAGTTGTATCAACAAATAGAAGTCCAGAACACTTTGATGTTGGACAGGTTAAATGCTTTGCTTCGAGTTAACCATCAACCAGAAAACAATGAAGAAACCTTTTCCGAAGATGTTCATGATTCCCAAGGGAAAAGTATTCCTCAAAGGGCAGCTGGCACCGCCGAAGGGGCACCTCCCTATGCCGGAGGTTCAAGGCCGTAGCCAACTCTTCATGAACGTTTGTCCAGACAAACTTCCGAAAAAGTAGCTGACGTCTGTCTCGCGGGGCCTCTAAACGATGAGGAGTACCTCTCGGGAATGATTCGACAAATTATGAAAGAGAACATGCAAAGGAAGGAAGATGAAAGTGAATGGGGGTTTTCTCCAAGCAAGACTCCTTTTATTGAAAGAATCCTGAAGGCTAAATTTCCGAAGAAGTTTTTTCCCTCCACTATTCCAGCTTATCGGGGGACAAGCGATCCTAACCAATTCTTACACAACTATGACTGGCGTATGACAGGTGCCATAGCAACTGATGAGATCAAGTGCAGATACTTTCTAGTGTACTTGGAGGGAGTGGCCCTGCTTTAGTTCACAAAACTGCCAGTTCGATCTGTGGATCAGTTCTCCGACCTAACTTGAAAATTCAAAGATCAGTTCAGGTTACGTGCTTCGAAGGTCATGGACCTAATGTCACTATCCGGCCTCGAGCAGAGCCCTGGGGAGCCTATCAAACCTTTCTTAAACCACTTTAATACAGCCTTGGCCGAATTTGATAACGCAGAGCCTCGAATGATTCTGGCCTACTTGATGCGAGCTATTGACAAATCAAGTGAATTCGAAAAATGGATAAAGATGAAAGAGCCAAATTCACTTGAGAAATTCTTCAAAAAGGCCGATGAATTTATGCGCTTAGAAGGCCTTCTTGTGCCAGCAAAAGTAGTCGTGACTGAAGTTGAGAATAACAATGTTGCTTCAAACAAAAAGGAATCTGGTGCACAGAAGAGGGAGAATGACGGTGGGAAGAAGCAGAGAGATGCGAAGAAAACTCGCCACTTTAGACCTTCAGATTTCACTCCCTTAACTGATACTCCAGAAAATATCTTTTTCGCAAGCAAGGATACTATTGAATTCCCCAAACCACATGAGATAAAGCCTGGGAGAAATGTTGTACATAATGGGAGAGTCTGTCGATTCCACAATCAACCTGGCCATGACACTAATGAATGTCGCCATTTGAAGAATTTGATTGAAGAGCTGTTGAGACAGAATAAACTACAACAATATGCGAAGAGAAATAGAAATGACACAACTTAATCTACTCAGGGGCAATAAGTTCCTACTCATCAACCCGGTTCAGGTAAGAGGACTGCAGCGCATGAATCTGAAAGGCCTGTCATTAATGTTATCACAGGGGGTCCTCATCCAGCAGGCAGAAGTTGTGGTGAGATGGAGAGATACGCTCATGCTTTGAGATACGCCCCAGCAGAAGAAAATGTTTTTGTTTTGGAAGATGTGGCACCTTTAAAACAGCAAAGAACTTTTAACGATGACATCATATTCCAGGCTAGAGACTCTATTTGTGTTGAGGCTTCCACCATGGATCCCTTGGTGATATCTGCAGGCATCAGACCAGCTATTGTAAGAAGGGTGCTTGTTGACTGCGGCTCCTCTTGCAATGTCCTCTTCAAAAAGACATTTGATCAGATGAAAGTTCCTATGGCTAATGTCTATGCTTCCTCATAGAAAGTTGTTGGGTTCACTGGAGAACCAAAACAACCTAGTGGGACTATTGACTTGTTTGTAGAGCTTGGAGAAGGGGAAAAGAAGGTGGTCCGAGAACAAACTTTTGTTATTGTCGATGAATTCACCGCTTACAATGCCTTCTTGGGTCGGCCTACTCTTGCTGCATCCAAGGCCATTCTCGCCCCATAATGCCTGACTATGAAGTTCCCCACTGATAATGGCGTCGGTGTTCTAAAGGGGGACCAAAATGACGGGCAAGAATGTTTTCTCATAGAGTTACGGGAGGAAAAGAAGAGAGAAATGGGTAAGGGTGTGGCAGCTCCGCTCCACGTCAAGAGCCCACCTTGTAGAAATTACGGGGTGGACCCTGCACTGGTGAGCACAGTGGTGCACGAAAAGAAATTGATCCCAGAAAAACCAGTGCGGGGGAGAGTAGAGTGGTGCCGGTGGAAGTGACGGTGCCATTACCTGTTGACCTTAAAGATCCAAGCAAGGTGCTGAATGTGGGTTCACAACTCGGTGTAACGGTTCAAAATATGTTGATATCATTCTTACAAGCAAACCTGGATGTATTCGCTTGGAGTCATGACGACATGTGTGGAATATATCCAGAAATTGCAGTGCATGCTTTGAATATTGATCCAAAATTCACACCCGTAAAGCAGAATAGAAGAACCCAGGGTCATGAAAGGTCAACAGCATTAAAAGAAGAAGTAGATCGGCTCATGGAAAATGGCTTCATCAGAGAATTCACTTATCCAAATTGGGTTTTGTTTGCACAAAAAAATGGGCAAACACCTCCAAGTCGTGTAATTTAATCGATTTTACGTTGTTCTTAGCGATTTGGGTGATTTTTGCAAATATGTAAAAAGCAGGGACTAAACTGTAAAAGACACACAGATTTATAGTGGTTCGGCCAGAATGTTCCTACGTCCACTTTATATGTTATTCTCCTTTACTGTTCAGATCACAAGTATAAAGCTTTGATTACAAGTATATGAAAGTTGTTTGAAAGTTCTACCGTGCTTGAGCTTTCAAACTTGTCCGCCATTGTTGCACCTCTACCCCTCTATTTATAGAGTGAGGCTAGGGGTAGGGGTCTTGGATGTATATAGCTGTTGGTGGGCCTGGGCTGATGTAATCTGGCCTGGCAATGTTGGTTCGGCAAAGCCTGTGTTCGAAGATGGTTGAAGTGGCTTTCGGTCCGGTAGTGGTTGATTCGGTATTGGTTGATCCGGTGGAGAGTGGTGAGTGAGAATTGGTTCGGTAGTGGTTGATTCGATAGTAGTTGATTCGGTGGTAGGAGAGTTGGGTTTGGTCCAGTGGTAGGTGAGTTGGTGTTTTGTCCAGTGGTAGGTGGGTTCGGTGAGGCCTTGGATCGGTGGTGAGAATTCGCCCAACATTTGCCACCCAAAGTGGGGCATATGCCTGCATATGTCGCGCTTTGTTTTAGGCCATTCAACTTGGAAATTTTCATTCGGTCCCAAGCGCCGAACCAGTTGATTCGGTAGTCTATGTTGGTCTATAAGTAGGGGCTTCATGCCTCTGTTATTTCGTACTAGTCGAACCAAACTCTTGTCTTTGCCGAATCAAACGTATCACCAGACCTCAACTTCCTGACCAGGTGAGGCCCTCTTCTGTCGAATGAGCTTTCGCTTTGACTTACCGAATGAGCTCGGGGATTCCGAGTGCCAAATTAATCTTTAGCTTTGACTTACCGAATGAGGTCGGGGAGTTTGAATGCCGAATGAACTTTATGTTGGAAATACCGAATGAGATCGGGGAGTTTGAATGCCGAATGAACTTTGAGCCTTTTATGTTTTGAATTACAAATGAAATTCCAGACTGTACGCACTTGCTTGTTTATATCTCTACTTTCCTTGTTCTAACAATATGTTTTCTTGTGTTGCAGATAGTGTCTCGTAAAGTAGAAACTCGTTCTGATAAGAAGAAATCCAAAGATAGAGGAGAGTCCCCCATAGTGCCCCCAGTTCGGGCAGAACGTCATGGACCAACCCCGAGATCGTTAGTAGACGGGTACGGTCCGCAAGAGCTCTTGAATTCACCGCCAGACTGCTTTCCCAGCTCCCTCAAAGATGAGTAGCTTAATGTTATATCTCGCTCTTTTGGGATCGACAGAGCACATATGTTGTTGCCAGGGGAAGGAGTGATGCCGTATAATCCCCCTGAAGGATATTTCGCTTATACCATTGCATGTGCGGGGCCATTCCTCCGATCAACGCTTGGGTAGTCAGCTTCATTACCTATTTGAAGGTGGCCCCTTTCCAGCTTCAGCCCAACTCTTATGCCATCTTGGTGAGTCTATTTATTATCTTACAGGGAAAGTACGGGCGTCCCCCTTCCAACCGGGAGATTCAGTACCGGTACAACTTGAGAGGCTATAAGAAGGGGTCTCCATATATCATCTTAGAGTCGGTCGTGTCTTTCAAGCCAGTCCTGGACTTGTATTCGTAATTCAGCATGTTCAAGAAGGAATGGTTTTCTGTCAAGGATGACTCTATTTCTTTCCACCACTTCACCTCTGGCTGTAAGTTGAATCTTATTTATAATTTATGTTCTAACTACAATGCTCCTCCTTATGTGCTTTATTTCTTGCTAGCAACAGGTGGTTTTGCGGTTGTAGAGAGAGATCACCTGGTTCAGATGGCTGCGGAGATAGAAGCCATTCCGGAAAGGGAGAGGGCGACCTCTTATTTGATCAGGAATGCTACTCTTCTGTAGCTCAACTTGATTCTACCACGCCAGTCTGTGGTCAAGCAAAGAGACAACGCTGAGGAGAAGGCTGCCAAAGCTAAAGGAGGGGCTACGGCGAAGAGCAGCAAAAGGAATCCCTTCTCGAAACATCCAGTTGCCGGGGGGAAGAAACTTAAGAAGTCCGATGGACCCTCCCCTAGCACATGTCCAGATGTTCCGGAGGAGGAATATGTGGAGGAGGAAAGAGGTAAGGATGAAGGAGGTGAGGCAGAGAGTGGAAGTGGTGGAGAAGGCGACGGTGATGGTCGCGGTGATGATGGCAGCGAAGGACAGAGCGGTGATGGCACTGGGGCTTTGTCTTTTGGGCATGTAGGTGAGATCCAGGAATGGACAGATGATGCTTTCTGCCTAGCTTTTGAGGGGTTGGAGGAAAGATCGGCCTTGGTGGAGAAGCCAAAGAAAGCTGACAAGGCTGGGACTGGTGCCGATTCATCTTCTAAGAGCATTTCAACTAAGGCAACCCCTGCGAATCAAGGTGAATTTTTGACTCCTGCAGATTCCATTTATGATAAGGATTTAGGAATATTTTATGACCGGCTTCCGTCCTGGAGTGAGATCCAGGACTTCATGTAGTATCCTACTCCTCCCCAAGGTTTGTATAACAAAGCACTTCTTTACTCTTCTTAACTTGATATATTTCTTGAATTATAGTTCAATGTATGCTTGTAACACTTGGTTTCATATCACAGAAGCAGGTAACGTGGCGAAGACATAGGACATTCAGCACCGTCTCGAACAATACAAACTTATCAAGGCTTCTACTAAACCAAAGCCTCCGACTAACTGCCCCGGAGACGTAGTCGGCTACCGTCCTCTTCTTGGAGTTATCGAAGATGATATCGAAAGGAAGAAGAGGAGTCGCTCCTTTCTTGATTCTTCACCTGGTCCTCAACTTCCAACTCAGCCTCCCCAGGATACCATGGAGGAGAGTACTGGGTTTATACCTTCTCCGCATCCGTTTGAAAATCCTACCGTTACCCAGATATATCGTCCCGGTTTAGTCCGTAATCCGTTCGTGGGTCATCCGGATCTGGATCCAGGTTTTCATGATGTTACCTTCGATGAGGCTACCAGTTAGCACCTTCTCCCTCGCAATCCTATGGTAAGGGTACTCTATGAAGCAAATTCCCTGAACCTTGATTTGCTTACCACTCGGGTTGTAACTTTTGGGGACGATGCTAAGGCAAACGTCGACCGGGTTTCTGAGGAGACCAGGAAGCTGATGGGGCGTCATGCCCGACTGATCAAGGCTGGGGAAGAAATCGGGAGCGCCGACATTCGACCGCGTTTAATGGTTTTCGACCAGGCCAAACAACTCGCTGATCAGGCCATCCAGATCTCTCAACATGAGGCCGCCTCTAGGCAATTAAAGAGAACCATAGAAGAGGCCAGCAGGGCAGAGTTGTGGAAAATGGAGGCCGCTTGTAAGGAACGGATTGATATGACCATTGCAACGGTGGATGAGGTTCGGTAAGCGGATCTTGAGCGGGTACAGGAGTTATCTGGGTAGCTTGAAGCGAAGCCGTAGAGCTTGATCAAACCAAGCTGAAGGAAGAGATGGAGGCAATGAGGAAATCCTTTCAGGCTGGCTGCTCACGATACCGATCAGAGAGGGATGCCTCCGTTGCAAAGCTGCTGGCTTCTGGGGATCAAATAAGGGAGTTCTAGGAGAACGAGGGGATAATGGATGAGATGCTTCAGGATATGTACTTTCGCACTTGGAAACAGGGCAACTTATCATGGATGGATGATTATCCCCGAGTCATAGCCAGGATTACCTTAGGGCCCTGGAGGAGGCTAAGGCCGATGCGGATAGGGAGGGTGGCATGGCCTTCAGAATGGACGTGGTCATGGCCTAGTTTACCAAGGAGGAGAAAGCGGCGGTGAAGGAGGGTATGCGGCTGCTTACCGCTGAGGAGGTAGGGGTGCAGTTGGAGGATGATGATCAAGGAGCAGATGCCGGTAAGTCTTCCCTTTTAGTCTTTTCGTAACTTGATTGCTTGTTGTTCGCGACTATTAATGGATTCTTTACCGAATTGGATAGGCGGGACACCTGGAGCACCAACTACCTCTAGTCAGCGGAGAGTTCCGATCCCGCAGTTAAGTAGATCTCGTGGGCCCAGTAGGATAGAGGTGAAGCTCTGATGCAGACGACTCCTTGACATGACCTGGACATCTTTTGGTTTACCAGACATTGTTGTCTATGCTAGTCCCAAAACATTAACGTAACTTTTAGGCTGTAATTATGTTATTTGTAACGAACAACTTCATTTTTGGGCATGTAATTTTTTAACTTAAGCTGGTTCCGTTATATTTAAATGCTTTCGTTATTTTGCTTTGTTGCATAAGAAATGCAGCTATGCATATGCCTATGATTCAATTGTGTTTGATGTCAAGTTCATGCTTAAAATATAATTTCATATCTTGCAATGTTATTGTGATGTGTGAATAAATTATAGCTGCGCATTCATAGAAAAAGGAAGAGAGTACCGCCCTTCGTGTTTTAGTTGTAGATGGTGGCTTTGAATGTCCTGTGTGACTGAGTATGGAATGCAGCTGAGTGTCCTTTCATCCAGTTGTGAGTTCCTATCCACATTCGCACGTGTCTCCTATTTCGTGCCATGTGCTTTAGGGATCGTTATATAGGATAGGAGGAAAGTTTTTAAATAAAATAGGAATATAAGAAATAGTAAAACTTCCAATCACGGAAGACCTTCGATGTGGTTAAGTTCGTGGCAAACGGATTTTGTAGTCACTTTCCCTAGCTGTGGGTCTTGGAGACATTTGTCATCCATCTTACGCCTCCGTGGGGAGTTTTCTTTTTTACCACAGACGTACTTAAGACACATTGGAGCCGAGATCGCGCACAGTAACTACCCGGGCCATTAAGGCCCATAATCGTGGGTATTATTCGATTTGCCGTGGCCGGCTAGCATGGGTGCCGATCGTCAACCGTGAATTACCCCTGGCTGGCCACACCTTATGTTGGGGCCTAAAGTAGGTTCACAGTTGCCGGCGAGCCGAACGCCGTAATGAGCTGCCTCGGCTATAGTCGGCCTTCTCGGTGGCTTATAATTGGCTCATTACAGTTGGCTCTAAGGGCCGATCGCAAGCAATGAGTTAACCCGCAGCAGAGGGATGCTGGAGCAAAAGTGTCTCATTGGCGAGGGCATAGATTCGTATAGTACATGTTAGGTCTTGTCGAGAGGAGGTTGCGCCGTGATGCGTCTTGAATGGAAATGCCATTACACATGATTTTGTTCAACGGAAAAGGATAAAGCTAACAAGCAGCCAAGATATAAAGGAACAAGTTAAAAAGAGACAAATTTTTAAAGTGGTTCGGGACGAAAATGCTTACGTCCACTGATTCTCTTTTTTAATTCACTTCATATGGGCAGTACAAGTTAAGAAAAGTATCGACGAAGGTGTTGGATGTTCCACTCCCTCTAGAACAACTCTCCGTCCACTGTTGACAAAATATAAGCTGCGTTTTGGAGATCTTTATGAATTACATATGGTCCGTCCCGGATTTGATCTAGTGCACCGGGGCGCGGGAAAATTCGTTTGAGGACAAGATCTCCTTCTTGTAAGCTACGGTGCTTGACTTTGGAGTTTATTGCGCCGCCACTTTTTGCTTGTGAGCTGTTGCTTTTAGCGTTGCATCATTTCTCCTCTCTTCAATTAGATCCAAAGACATGTGAAGGAGTTCTTCGTTCTCTTCTGGGTTATAGTGGATCCTGCGGTGGGAAGGTACTGCAGTTTCGACTGGGAGCATGGCCTCCGATCCGTATGCCAAAAAGAAAGGAGTATGCCCCATTGATGTTCTGAAAGATGTGCGGTAGGCCCAAAGTGCCGTAGGAAGTTCATCCACCCAAGAGCCTTTCGATTTTTCAAGCTTCTTTTTGATTAGAGTTTTGAGAATTTTGTTGACAGCTTCGACTTGTCCGTTTGCCTGGGGGTAAGCCACAGATGAGAAGCTTTTGCGAATTCCATGCTTTTGGCACCAGTCGGCAAACTCTTCGCTGTCAAACTGAAGTCCATTATTCGATATGATTTTGAGTGGAACCCCGTACCTGTATGGGACATTTTTGATCAAGAAGTTAATAACTTTTGCCGAAGATATTTTATTTAGGGGTTCTGCTTACACCCATTTGGTGAAACAGTCAACTGCCACTATAGCATATTTGACTCCGCCTTGACCCACTGGCAGTTCGCCAATCAAGTCAATTCCCCATACTACAAAGGACCAAGGGCTGGTCATTTGAGTAATCTCATTTGTTGGTAGACGAGGAATCTTGGCAAATTTATGACATCTGTCACATTTTTTAACAAAGTCTAAGGCATCTTTGTTTAAGGTGGGCCAGAAATATCCATATCGGAGTATTTTCTTTGCCAGAGTCTGCCCTCCAGTGTGATCCCCGTAGCTTCCTTGGTGGATGTTGGATAAGATTTCCTTAGCTTCCCTTCCAGCGACACATCTTAATAAGGGGTTAGAGAAGCCGCGCCGATATAGAATGTCTTCTTGTATTGTGTAGCGGGAAGCTTTCCACAAGATTTTCCTGACTTCGTTACGCTCGCTGGGCAGTGTGCCATCTTGTAAGAATTTTCGGATGGGAGTCATCCAAATTTCTTCTTCAATTGCAGCTACCAGATTCAGTTGCTCAAAACTCGGGGTTAGTTGCTTTGAGATGGCTACTGTTTCGAAAATGGTACCCTCTTTCATGCTAGCTTTCTTTGCCAGCTCGTCGGCCTCTTGGTTCTCTTCTCGAGGGATGTGTTTGATTAAATAGTGATCCAATTGGTCGAGTAGCAGCTTGGTCTTCTTTAGATATGTTGTGAGTCGTTCTCCTCGAGTCTGAAATTCTCCTAGTATTTGGTTTACAATAAGTTGGGAATCACTATGAAGACATAAAGAACTAACTCCAATCTCTAAGGGAAGTTCTAATCCAACTATTACTGCTTCGTATTATGTATCGTTGTTGGTGGCAGTGAATTCCATCCTTAGAGCATAGTGTAGCTTCCTTTCCCTGGGAGTGATTATTACAACACCTGCCCCCGAGCCTTGTTCGTTTGAAGCTCCATCCACAAAGAGATTCCACTTAATGTCTTTTGCTATTTTAGATTGCTCCTTACCTTCGTTGGTATTGAATTCGGCAATGAAATCGGCCATGGCTTGTCCCTTGATGGCGGTGCGAGGATGGTAGGTGATGTCATATTGACTCAGTTCAATGCACCATTTAAGTAGTCGTCCAGAAGTGTCGGGACGATGGAGTACCTGCCTTAGAGGTTGATCGGTTAGAACTCTGATGGAATGAGACTGGAAATAGTGTCGCAGTTTCCGTGACGTGATTAGTAAACAGTATGCTAGCTTCTCAAGTTTAGGATATCTGGCTTTTGCCTCTGTTAACCTCTTGCTTACAAAGTACACTGGCCGTTGTGCGCGGTTGTCTTCTCTCGCCAAAGCGGCGCTTAGATCATGGGATGACACAGCAAGACATAGGTATAACTCTTCGCCTTGGTTTGGAGTTGAGAGCACTGGTGGTCTCTGGAGGTGTTCGATTTGGTTAAGAAAGGCCGTTAAGCATTCGTCAGTCCACTCGAACTTTCTTTTGTCTTTCTTTAGAGCCTCGAATATAGGTGCGCACTTGTCAGTCGCTTTAGAGATGAATCTGCTTAGGGCGGCCACCTTTCCATTTAGGCTTTGCATTTCTCTTCGAGTGGAAGGTATCCTGATATCTTTCAGGGCTCGGACTTGTTTGGGGCTTTCTTCAATCCCCCTGGCATGGACGATGAATCCCAAGAACTTTCCTGATGACACTCCGAACGAGCACTTTAGAGGATTCAGCTTCATTCCATATTGGCGAAGTATGTGAAACATCTCTCTCAGGTGGCTTACGTGATCGTTGGCTTTCCTTGATTTTACTAGCATGTCATCCACATAAACCTCCATAGTTCGTCCTATTAGCTCTACAAACATCTTGTTGACGAGGCGCTGACAGGTAGCTCTGGCTTTTTAAGTCCGAAAGGCATTACTCTATAGCAGTACAATCCCTGGTAAGTGATGAAACTAGTGTGGTCTTGATCGGGGGCGTGCATAGGAATTTGGTTATATCCTGAGTATGCGTCCATAAAAGATAAGAGTTTGTGCCCGGTTGTGCTGTCCACAAGCTGATCGATTCGGGGGAGTGTGAAGCAATCCTTCGGGCAAGCGTCATTTAAGTTGGAGAAGTCAATGCATGTTTGCCACTTCCTATTAGCCTTCTTTACTAGTACCGGGTTAGCGATCCACTCTGGGTAGATGGCTTCTCGTATGAAGTTGTTGGCAAGTAGGTTCTTTACTTCTTCATCGAGGGCCGCTGATCGCTCTGCCCCCATACTTCTCTTTTTCTGCTTTATTGGCGCCTTGGTAGGATCGATGTTTAGTATGTGGCATGCCACATCTGGTGAGTTTCCAGTCATGTCAGCGTGCGTCCACGCAAAAATACATCCAGGTTGTGGCGGAGAAAATCAATGAGTTGATCCCTCAATTCTGCTCTTAGTTGAGATCCGATTTTCAACAGTCTACTTGAGTCGTGTTTGTCTACAGATACAAACTCCATATCCTCTATGGGCTCGGTTGTGGCCTCCTCCTCTTCCTCCCTGGGGTCTAATTCATTGAAAGGATCACTGGTATATCGAAGAGGAGTGGCTTTCTTTAGTTGCTATGCTTCTAAGTTTTTCATGCAGAGAGGAGTCTCTGCTTTTTTCCCTCTATCCTTCTTACGATTATTGCGAAGTTCAGTTATATAGCAATCTCGAGCGGCGTCCTGATCTCCCTCTACTTCCCTTATTCCATTGTCTGTTGGAAATTTCATCTTCAGGCACCACGGAGCCAAGACAATTTGGAAGTCAGACAAGGCTGGTTTTCCTAAAAAGACGTTGTAGGCTGAGCGGTTATCTATCAGCACAAATGTTTGTTTCCGCACAATGGAGCGGGGGTGGCTTCCTATTTCAACAAAAGGTCGAATTGCCCGAGGGGCATCTTCGCATCTCCAGTGAAACCGTGTAGTGGTTTGTTGTAGGGAGACACATCCTTCATTGACAGCTTCATTCTGTCGAAAGCATGCTTGAATAGGGTATTTACCGAGCTTCCAGTGTCTACTAGAATTCGAAAAACTTCGGCTGGGCCGAATCGGCAGAGATGACCATAGGATCCATGTGAGGGTACTGCCTTCCTTCCAGGTCACGCCTATTGAATGTAATGTCATCATTCTCTTTTCGCTTCGGGTGGCGTTCTACCATAACAGAATTGACGTAGCCTTCGTTGTTTCTAAGTGACTTTCCATATCTTTCCATCTCTGTCCAGCTTCTATCGGCGATGTGTGGTCCTCCCAATATGGTATGGACCACTATCTTCTCATCACTGGGGCCGCCGGTGTTGCGATTTCCCCCCTATTTCTGGGAGAGGTAGCCTTGGGTTCTCATCGGTAGGAGACGGGGTCCTGTTCTGACCTTTTACATAGCGTTCTAGTATCTTCCTTCTGATGTGTTCTTCAATTAAGTCCTGGAGATGATGGCATTCATTGGTATCATGCCCATGAGATTCGTGGAAGCGATAGAACTTTCCAGACTTAATTACGTTATCTGATTCCTTATTGTATGGAGGGCGTCTGTATTTAACTTCATCTTGGGTGGCTAGGAAGATGTTTTCGATTGTCTCATTCAAAGGAGTGTAAGCGTCAAACCTTGGTCCTGGCCGATATAGATGTTTTTCTCCCTTCTTGCTCCCGGCATTGTCTCTAGAGTCATTTCTTCGAACGTCCTTTGCTACAGCGGGTGTGTCTCCATGAGCTGCCTTGGTTTGTTGTCCTATCTGTCTTTCAGTGGCAGCGTCTTCAAGTCTCATATATCTTCCGGCTTCATGGAAGAAATCGGGTAATGTAGCTAGTTTTTCTTTCATTAATCTTCGAGCAAACTTAGTATCCGGATGCACACCAATACAGTGGGCCATTAAGATAAGTTTCTCATCGGTATCTTGGACTGTGGCCGCTGCAGCATTGAATCGGGTTAAATATTGTTGCACTGTCTCAACAGGCTTCTGTTTGATATTAGATATGGAATAAGCGTCCTTGGGTTGTTCCACATGAATGCGGAACTGGCTGATGAACTTTTCTTTCAACATTTCCCACGAGCTGATGGATTCTTGGGGTAGGTGGCAGAACCAGGAGGTAGCTAGATCTGCCATGAATAGTGGAAAGCATTTGCACAATACTCCTTCTATGGCTCCACTCATGAGCATATGCTGTGTGTATCTCTGCAAGTGTACAACGGGGTCAGAGATTCCCTTGTAAGGTTCCATTGTTGCCATTTTCCATTCTCGGAGGGTGGTGGCAATTTCGATATTGCGGGTGAAAGGGCTGGTTACCCTAGCGCCTATCCCTTGATCTCTTTGATCTCGTTGGACGCATTCTCTGAACAATCGCGCCATCCTTTCATCAGAATTTGGAGCGGATAGAAATGAGTTTGGTCCTTCTCTGCGGGATTGATTTGGTCACTCCTAATATTTTCCAATGGCTGCCTCTGGTCTTCTAGGAGCACTCTAGGGTCAGCTACAGTTGGCCCTTGCCTTGATCTTCCTCTGTTGGGTTCTGTTCTGAGCACTTCCTCGGGTCCAACTTCGGGCTGGACTGTAGCTCGGCCCCGTTCATTGGTGTTTCCATGGGTAGGTAGCATGACTGGCTGAGCCACCGTCGACCCTCGCCTGGTACCTCCCCCGTTGGGTTTGGTTCCAAGTGTTTCCTCGGGTTAGAGTTCGGGCTGAGTTCGTGCTCGGCTCCTATCATTGATGCTTCTGTTGTTAGCTTCTTCGAAGAAGAAAGATCTTTGTCGCCTCCCAGATCCTCCAGACTGTGACTCATCCCATGATTCAATGTTGTGATTGGATTCTTTAGCATCCCTTAAGCATGACGTGAGTCGGTCCACCAAGGCTTCTTGTTGGGATGTGAAGCAGTTAGTCACTTCAGCCACAACCCTGTCTAGATCTGCCCTAGTAATTGCTGTTGGTTGTTCCGTGGCAGGGGCTGTCGAATTTGCCTGATTTCCATTTTGTACCGCTGTTGAAACGGGACGGTTCTCTTGATCTGTGATCACTGGATCTGAAACACTACTAGTTGCGATGTTCTTTCCTTTGCCAACATCTTTCTTCTGCCTGGGAGGCATGTCTTCCAAGCAATGAGCGATGCTGTTGGGAAGAAGGTTAAGTGGGAGAAGCTGAAGCTTCTAACTCGAGCTATCGGTGAAAGTACCAAAAATGTTTGCACAAAATATGGGCAAACACCTCCAAGTCGTGTAATTTAATCGATTTTACGTTGTTCTTAGCGATTTGGGTGATTTATGCAAATATGTAAAAAGCAGGGACTAAAATGTAAAAGACACACGGGTTTATAGTGGTTCGGCCATAATGTGCCTACGTCCACTTTATATGTTATTCCCCTTTACTATTTAGATCACAAGTACAAAGCTTTGATTACAAGTATATGAAAGTTGTTTGAAAGTTCCATCCGTGCTTGAGCTCTCAAACTTGTCCGCCATTGTTGCACCCTACCCCTCTGTTTATAGAGTGAGGCTGGGGGTAGGGGTCTTGGATGTACATAGCTGCTGGCGGGCCTGGGCTGATGTAATCTGGCCTGGGATTTTTGGTTCGGCAAAACCTTGGTCCGGAGATGGTTGGAGTGGCTTTCGGTCCGGTAGTGGTTGATTCGGTAGTGGTTGATCCGGTGGAGAGTGGTGAGTGAGAATTGGTTCGGTAGTGGTTGATTCGGTGGTAGGTGAGTTGGGTTTGGTCCGGTGGTAGGTGAGTTGGTGTTTGGTCTGGTGGTAGGTGGGTTCGGTGAGGCCTTGGATCGGTGGTGAGAATTCGCCAAACAGGTTTCTAATCCGGTGCTGGTTAAAAAAGCAAATGGAAAGTGGAGAATATGCATCGACTTTCAGACTTGAACAAAGCATACCCAAAGGACTGTTTCCCATTACCCAGGATTGATCAGTTAGTGGATGGAACAGCTGGGCATGAATTATTGTCTTTTATGGATGCCTACTTAGGATATAATCAAATCATGATGCATGAGCAAGATCAGGAGGACAGGAGCTTCATCACTGATGTTGGTATTTACTGCTATAAAGTCATGCCCTTGGGACTAAGGAACGCAAGGGCAACTTATCAAAGACTTGTTAACGCCATGTTCAAACCCCAAATTGGCAAGACTATGGAAGTACATGTTGATGATATGTTGGTGAAATCGAAGAATGCAGTAGACCGCATGGATCATTTGGCAGAAATGTTCGCGATCCTTTGAAAGTACGGGATGAAGCTAAACCCTCTGAAATGTTCATTCGGGGTAGAGTCCGAAAAATTCTTGGGTTTCATTGTGAGTTCTAGGGGCATCGAAGCTAATCCTTCTCAGATTACTGCTTTAAGAGAAGTCAAAGCCCCTAGGACGAAGAAGGAATTTCAAAGCCTCAACGGGAAAGTCACTGCTTTGAGTCGGTTTATTTCCAGGGCCACTAATAAATGCATTCACTTCTTTGATGCTCTAAGACAGGAAAGAAAAACTTTGAATGGACTCCTAAATGACAGAAAGCTTTTGATGAGTTGATTCATCACATGGAAAAACCTCAAGTACTTTCTAAGCCCAGCAATGGTGAAGATCTTTTCATATATTTAGCAGTTTCATCTCATGCTCTCATTGCAGCATTGGTACGGGAAGACGCAAAAGTTCAGCGCTCGGTGTATTACCTCAGCAAAAGATTCACTGGGGCAGAGATGAACTATCTAAAGCTAGAAAATCTTGCCTATTGTCTGTTGATTTTGTCCAGAAAGTTGAGGCCATATTTCCAACCTCATCCTATTAAAGTCCTCACTGATCAACCTGTAAAGCAAGTCCTATTTCGCCCTGAAACTTCGGGTCGTCTTCTGAAGTGGAATATTGAACTCAGCCAATACCAGATCACCTACCATCCCCAAAGAGAAATCAACAGACGAGCTTTAGGAGATTTCATTGCAGAATACACGGATAAAGGTGACAGTGAGGAAGAGGTGACTAATGACATCCCGATCCGATGGAAATTATTTATTGATGGTGCAAGAAATGACTATTGTTCCGGAGGTGGGGTTGTGCTTGAAACCCCCGAAGAGCGGTCATTGTGCTATGCATTGAGATTAGAATTTCCTTTAACGAATAACGAAGAAGAATATGAAGCTCTTATTGCCGGCTTGAAGATTGCTAAAGAACTGAACATCAGAGTATTGCAGATCTTCGGTGATTCTCATCTTATTGTATGCCAAGTCAAGAAAGAGTTTCAAACTAAAGGAGGAAATCTGCCTGCTTACTTGTCAAAGGCATGGGAGCTTCTTGATGATTTTGATCACTATACCATAAGCCATATACCCCGGGAAGAGAACATGATGGCAGATTCTCTCGTAAAGTATTCAAGCTCTTGCAAAGCTTAATTATTGGGATTGGTCCCTGTGGAAGGTTTATTAGCTCCAAGTACTGATGAGATGGATATTGACTGGATTATGGCTGTATCTCAAGAGCAGGAGTCGTGGATGACTTCGATCAAGGAATATCTACTCAATGGCTCCCTGCCAGAAAAATCAAAAGAGCGCCAGAAGCTGTTAAGAAAAGCCCCGAGATATGTCATTCAAGACGGCCGGTTGTACAAACGGGGATTCTCGATGCCATTACTCCGATGTGTAACCAAGTAAGAGGCTAAGACAATTTTAACTGAGGTGCATGGAGGAGAGTTTAGGGATCATTCAGGTGGCCAAACTCTAGCAAAGAAAATTCTCAGCTATGGGTATTTTTGGCCAGATATTAATCGAGACGCTGCTAGCTACTCCCGAAAGTATGACAGATGCCAGAGATTTGCAAAAATCCCAAGAGCATCTTCCACCGAGCTAACACAGATGGTCTGTCCATGGCCATTCGCCACTTGGGTGATAGATCTCATCGGGCCTTTGTCAACTGCCAAGTCCGGAATCAAATATGCTATTGTTGTTGTTGATTATTTCACTAAATGGCCTGAATCTGAACCATTGGCTACTATTACCTCTAAAAAGATGATAAACTTTGTGACTAAAAATATCATTTGCAGGTACGGTGTGCCTTAGGAGATAATCACACACAATGGTACCCAACTCAAAAGCGAAGAATTCCAAGACTTTTGCAAGCGATTCAAGATCCAAAAAAGCTTCTCAGCATTGGCTCATCTGCAGGCAAATGGGCAAGTGGAAGCAGTGAAACATATTATCAAATCAACCATCAAAAAAAGGTTGGAAAAAGCAAAAGGTGGTTGGGTCGATAAGCTTCCACTAGCACTATGGGCATACAGAATTACCCAAAAGACTACGACTGGGCACACTTCATTCTCATTAGCATATGGATCAGAAGCAATGATTCCGGTGGAAATAGAGGACCCCTCACACAGGATAATTCATTTCAACCAAGCTGAAAATGAAGAGCTGCAACTTGAAGCACTTGACTTCCTTGATGAAAGAAGGGAAGAGGCTAAGCTCAGAATTGCAGCTCATGAGCAAAGGATAGCCAGGCACTTTAATTCCGAAGTTCGCCAACGCAGCTTTGAAATTGGGGATCTAGTCTTGAAAAGGATCGTGACAGCAGCAGGAGTGTTTGGACAAAACTGGGAAGGGCCATACGTCATAGGCGAAAAACTTCTTGAAGGCACTTTCAAGCTCACAACCGTCGAAGGAGATCCAATTTCGAGAGCCTGAAACAGCAATCACTTGCGTCCATATTTTATTAAAAGCTATGCTCGGAGTTGTAAAACGATTATGGATATATCATTCTTGTATTGTAAGCCATTGTAAAATCAGTGCAAACCAATGATAACAAATATAAAGTGGACGTAGGCCCAGTTCTTGGCCGAACCACTATAAATCTTGTGTTCTCTACTACTATAAAATGCCTGTCTCATCTCAATGTGCAAATGTCTTAAATATATTGCTAAAATGTCGATTTAATATTAGAGGCTATCAAAACAAAACTTACCTATTCAACACATCACAAGACCAAGTGATTCCTACAAATCACTCAACAATCAAATGTCAAGCCCTAAATATTCCAAATTCAATTCATACACAAGAAGTGCTTCTCGCAAATAGTTGGTGATTCCACCGAATGGGCACCTTCCCAAAGTGAAGGTTCCAAGCCCTTGCTAACTGATTGCGATCGTTTGTGCAAACAGACATCCGGTTAAATAGCTTGCGCCTGCCCCATGGATTCACTTAACAATGAAATGCACTTCTCTGTAAAAAAGCAAGCAACTTGCAGGGAATATGTACTTGGAAACGATAACGAGGAATCGCTGGAAGGCAGATGATGAAAAGACATAGGCAAGCAGACAAAAACAACCAAAATGGAATCTTGTCTCTCAACCAAAAAGGTTGGTGGAACCACCGAAGGGGCACCTTCCCAAAGTGAAGATTCCAGGCCCTTGGTAGGTAATTGTGATCATTTGTGCAAACAAACATCCAGTTAGGTAGCTTGCATCTGCTCCGTGGACCCACTTAACTGTGAGATTCAACCTTCCTGGCAAACGAAACCTAAAAGCCCTCTTCGGAGGCACAAAGCCCTCTTCGGAGGCACAAAGCCCTCTTCGGAGGCCCACTTCCTCAAGTTGAAGTGCCAAACTAAGCCCTCTTCGGAGGCCCACTTCCATAAGTTGAAGTTCCAAAGAAAGCCCTCTTCGGAGGTGCGACGCCCCACCTCTATGCTCACAATAACAAAGAGTATTAAAAGAAATACTGTCTGTTATTACGAAGAATAAGGATGGATAGGAGCGGCCATCCGTAGTTAGGCCTTACACTAGTATTGGTTACCTCGACAGGAGTGGTATATATTTTTATTTTTCATCTCTTATTTATTTACTCCCATAGACATACCCAATTCCAGTATGAAACAAACTACGATGGTTCATAATAGTTTAGGACAATATATATAATAATAACACAGATAAGCTAAATGCGAAACACAGAATATAAAAAGTCTTATATATATAACTGATGTCAGTTACAATACATGTCATACCATACATGTGATACAACTACAACTATCGACACAGGATGTTACATATACAAGTACATTAATATAATTAATATACATGAATACATATCATCCTATTATATGACAACGACTACTCCAAAAGATATGAAAAGACTTCATAGCTCTAGCAGCAACCCAAAGTAAGATACTACAACCTGTAATAACTCGGTCTGTCCCGAGTATTAAATTCAAAAGAAAATAATACACGGGTCAATCTAATTCAAACTCAGTTATTAGTGCACAGAAGAAATAATAATTAAGTAATAAATAGACGACAATCACAATAAATCTCGTCTATCCAATCCTTTAATAAGGAAATTGAATAGCGATAAATATAATACGTAACAGTGTTAAACAACAAATCAGCAAATTCAAATTATCAACAAAGATAAATAAAAGAGTTATCAATGAAGATAATTTAGAAAACAACAGAACTGCCTAAACAGCAATTAACGACAAAATCTAATTATTAAATAAATAATTAGAAACTCATAATCTAATTATTAAAAAGATAATTAGATATCAACAAAATCATCAAATCAAACCAAATCAAAATACGATTCAAAATATTGAAATGGATACACGAAACAATTCAAACAATTGAAATATCAATTAAAACGCCAATTCGGGTAGGGCCGCAGTGCACGTACGCGTGTACTGCCTCGCCACTACAGCATCTGAAATACGTAAAAGATCAATAAATCAAAAGAAAATAGAATATCAATAAAAGCAATATCGTGTGGCTGTAGTACACGCTCACGTGCATTGCCTCGCCACTACATTATAAATTACACAAAAGCTCAGAGAATCAAAAGCAACTGACACCAACACGAGATCAAGTTTTAGTTATACGACTCAAACTCGACTAGTCAGTGCCATCGCAAAACATAATTGCACATGTAAGGCTATTGCATAATGCTGCAGTAATATATACGCAATAGTAATACCAAGAAATCCAACAAGTTCGGTCTGGGCAACAATGAAAGACCAATAAATTCACATCATTGCCCCACTGTATCGTGAAACCCGACGGTACTGGAAGGGAAATAAAATGGTCAAGTGACAATGTGTATGAACCCAAAAAAACAGCAATCCACAACCATCCACAAGTATGACAGGGATGTGCAGATGTAAGCAACGAAATGGCGCATGAGTGGTCAGCGGAATCAAAATACTACACGAAACTCAAAACTGCAATTGTCACAAAAGCACAAGGCTGTCAAATACACAGTACTAAAATGAATGCGTACACTTGTATTGACACAAGTATACACACACTGTTTTTAAATGTGAAGATAGTGTACTCAACGCAACATGAAAATAAAATGCATCAGTTCAGACCTAAATATGCAAGTCAATAAAGATTCATTGAAGCTAGAAGCAACAAAATAACCAAAGTCGAAGCCAAGTGAAGACACCGGGCCAATGCAGACCAGTGAATATCAATTGGTCAGAGTAACAAGCCAAAGCGACTTCGACACAAAATACAAATCAAAGCAGTGCTTAACAAGTAAACAACTGCAGTTCAATATCAAATGCAATGCATCATGATAACAAGGAACAATGTTACAGATATAAACCAAGATATAACATGTATGCAACTGTAAAACTTGACAGTGCAAGCTTCAAAAAGTATACACATGAAGATTACACTGCAACAGGTCAGGATCAAACATGTGCAACAGCAACAGGTGATGTACACATGAATGCAACCGTGTCTCAAAGCAGTAATTAACAAGTCAAAGTCAAGTATAGTCGAACAAGATCAACATCAAAAATCAAGAAGGTTCAAACTTGGTCAAAGCTCAACAGTGGAGCATCACCAACAAATGATACAATAGTCAAAGACAAAATAGTCGAGGACCTGAAACAACAGGTGAAATCAAACAAGGTTGAACAGTGGACAATATGGCCAAAATCCACAGAGTACGAATCAATATCAAAGCAATGCTGATGACCGAAGTCATGAAACCCCATACCCAAAATCAAGACTGAAGCCAACAGTTCAAAAATCATCAAATCGGTATAATTGAATCAATCTATAATAAGTATCAATATATACGAATTTGATTAAATCAAAGAAAACATCAACATCGAGACAAAATCGACTGTAGTAGCACAATACTAAGTATGAACTAGATGTGAGTGAATATTCACTCACCTTGCTTCGATGCAAACTTGAAGGAGCTGGGCACGAGATTGTCGATCGACTGAGCCGTTGAAGTTCGCGCCTTCGAATTCCAAAAGCCCTAATTATTGATCGAAGAAGAATGAAAAGGAACGACCGCCATTTATTTTCTTTTGTACGTTTAGGGTTTAAAACGAATTGAATGAAAAATGAATAAGGGGAAAACGAGCATCGGCCTTGATAAATACCACAACCCCAAACAAAGAAACGTGGGCTAAATTTCATTTAAAGCCCACATACACTTAACAATTTTTCAAAAGAATTTCAACTCGATTAAAATTCCAATAGCAATTTGTTAGCAATTTTTAATTGTCTAATGACGATAACTAATTGTTACAAAACCCCGGGTTGTTACAGACTCCCCTCCTTATAAAAATTGCATCCCCGCAATTTTCATAATTAAGGTTGTCAATAACAATTATTTTTCTAACATAAACTGGTTAAGCTAGAAAAATAAAGGTCGAGAATACAAACGCCAAAGAAATCTTTCAATTTCACAAAAGAAATTCACAAATTCTCAACAAAATCTAATTATCAATTAGATAATCAGAAAACAAAAAAACTGAATGAATGCAATTATTAGCAATATTCAGTTATCAATTAGATAATTAGAATACAGAAATAACAGAACATCATTATCTAATTATCGATACGATAATTAGAAGACAACAAAATCTAATTATCAACAAAGATAACTAGAAAACCCAAATCACAAAACGCAAAACTGCAAATACCTTGTTACCAAAACGGTAACAGAAAACAACAAAGGTCTAATTATCAAAAACGATAATCAGAAATCTCAAATCAACAAGTATCCAATTACCAAAAACAATAATCAGAAATCCCAAATCAACAAATATCTAATTATCAAAACGATAATCAGAAATCTCAAATCAATAAATATCTTGTTATCAAAAACTATAATCAGAAATCTCAAATCAACATATATCTAATTATCAAAAACGATAATCAGAAACAACAAATATCCGATTATCAAAAACGATAATCAGAAATCTCAAATCAACAAATCTCTAATTATCAAAAACGATAACAAAAAACAATAAATATCCGATTATCAAAACGATAATCAGAAATCTCAAATCAATGAATATCTAATTATCAAAAACGATAATCAGAAATCTCAAATCAACGAATATCTAATTATCAAAAACGATAATCAGAATCCTCAAATCAACAAATATCTACTTATCAAAAACGATAATCAGAAACAACAAATATCTGATTATCAAAAGCGATAATCAGAAATCTGAAAACAACAAATATCTAATTATCAAAAACAATAATCAGAAACAACAAATATCCGATTATCAAAAACAATAATCAGAAACAACATATCTGATTATCAAAAACGATAATCAGAAACAACAAATCAACAAGTATCCGGTTATCAAAAACGATAATCAGAACTCATAACAAAAATATCCAATTACCTGCAGATAATTGGAAACAACGAATATCTTGAAATCAATTAAGATGACTAGAAAATCAACATAAAAAGTTTGGATCGATCCCATCAGATGGCGAGTTTTAGCTACGCCGCACGTGCATCAACAAATGGCCAAAGCCTACCAAGTACCGTCAACATAATTTTGGCGCCCAACAAATGACCCGAAGATCCAACATATGACCCGAAGGTCCAACATAGTGGCTCGAAAGAACACGAAATCATCAAATATTTCAATTAACGAGTCCGGAATTAACCAAAATAGCAAACGCACATGTCCCATACCACGTGTTTTCCTAAATCGTTTAAAGTTCTTCATCGTTTCCTTGAAAGTGCAAAATCGTCAAACAACAAATATTTCAATTAACGATTCCGGAATTAACCAAAATAGCAAACGCACATGTCTCATACCACGTGTTTTACTAAATCGTTTAAATCTCTTCATCATTTCCGTGAAAATGCAAAATCGTGTATTCCAAAAATAACATTTCACATTCTCAAACGGACAAGTCTGGAATTAAGCGAATCAGTAAAAAAAAGGGGTCATAGTCCTCGATTTTGCTGAAACGTTTAAATCGCTTCCTCATTCTTTTGAAAGCGCAAACTGCAAAACTTCTGAAAGCAATTTCATTTATTATATAAAAGTAATAATTTACATTCTCAAACGGACAAGTCCGGAATTAAGCGAATCAGTAAAAGTAAGGGTTCATTGTGCTCGATTTTGCTGAATCGTTCAAATCGCTTCCTCATTCTTTTGAAAGCGTAAATTGTAAAAATTTTGGAAAGCAATTTTATTTTAAAATGATTTGCAAATCTGTGATAAAAACAGCAACATTAGTGACAATTTCGACAAGGAAATTGCACTTCTCAAAACACCGTAAAAACGGATCTCAAAATCAGCATTGCGGGATAACCGCTAGAAAATCCACTTTAAATTCGACGGTTACTTAAGTCAAAGCGACAGTAATATTCATACGTCAAAATCTCATCAAAATAATTGGCATCAAAATATAATGGCAGAGAATTTTCATTCATCAAAATGTCAACAAAACACCGTGCTTCAAAAATTTAGCATCGATGTAAAAATCTCGTTATAAAAATAACGGCAACAAAATACATTTAAAAACAAACATCGGTTCAACATAAAATTAATGCAGTAACGTACAACTCAAATGTGCACGTATACAACAAAAAATAACAAAGAAATCATTCGAATATATCTTCAAGGAAGATAATTCAAAACAACAAAATCTAAACAAATTCACATAACTGCAATCGCTTCGAATCCTCAAATCAGATTCGAAATTTTCAAAGAAAACAAAATAAACACAGCTATGTAAACAACAAATGAATTTAATTCCTTTTTCATATTTTGATTTTTTTTTTAAATCAAAAGGGTTATCAACTATATTCAGCGAAGACAGTCTCACTGTTTCCACTGCGCACTCTGACAAACAAAGCACAAATTACTTAATCATCAAACACAATTCACTTTTATTTTTAAATAAAGATATGTAAAAATTTCATCATAATTTCAAAAGTTTAGTTTTGACTCAAAGCACAATGAAACATCGACAAATATTTGTAACACATGTTCCATCCAAGTTATGTTTTATATTATGTCCATAAACCCCAAGCTCTGATACCAACTGCGACGTCCCACCTCTATGCTCACAATAACAAAGAGTATTTAAAGAAATACTGTCTGTTTTTACGAAGAATAAGGCTGGATAGGAGCGGCCATCCGTAGTTAGGCCCTACACTAGTATTGGTTACCTCGATAGGAGTGGTATATATTTTTATTTTTCATCTCTTATTTATTTACTCCCATCGACATACCCAATTCCAGTATAAAACGAACTACGATGGTTCATAATAGTTTAGGACAATATATATAATAATAACACAGATAAGCTAAATGCGCAACACAGAATATAAAAAGTCTCATATATATATATAACTGATGTCAGTTACAATACATGTGATACCATACATATGATACAACTACAACTGTCGACACAGGATGTTACATATACAAGTATATTAATATAATTAATATACATGAATACATATCATACTATTCTATGACAACGACTACTCCAAAAGATATGAAAAGACTTCATAGCTCTAGTAGCAACCCAAAGCAAGATATCGACAATCTGTAATAACTCGGTCTGACCCGAGTATTTAATTCAAAAGAAAATAATACACAGGTCAATCTAATTCAAACTCAGCTATTAGTGCACAGAAGTAATAATAATTAAGTAACAAATAGACGACAGTCACAATAAATCTCGTTTATCCAATCCTTTAATAAGGAAATTGGATAACAATAAATATAACACGTAACAGTGTTAAACAACAAATCAGCAAATTCAAATTATCAACAAAGATAAATAAAAGAGTTATCAATGAAGATAATTTAAAAAACAATAGAATTGCCTAAACGGCAATTAACGACAAAATCTAATTATTAAACAAATAATTAGAAACTCATAATCTAATTATCAAAAAGATAATTACATATCAACAAAATCATCAAATTAAACCAAAACAACATACGATTCAAAATATTGAATTGGATACACGAAACAATTTGAACAACTAAAATATCAATTGAAACGCCAATTCGGGTAGGGCTGCAGTGCCCGCACGCGTGTACTGCCTCGCCACTACAGCTTCTGGAATACGCAAAAGATCAATAAATCGAAAGCAAATAGAATATCAGTAAAAGCAATACCGTGTGTCTGCAGTACACGCTCGCGTGTACTGCCTCGCCAATACTGTATAAATTACACAAAAGCTCAGCGAATCAAAAGCAACTGACACCAACACGAGATCAAGTTTGAGTTGTATGACTCAAACTCGACTGGTCAGTGCCATCACAAAACATAATTGCACACGCAAGGCAACTGTATAATGCTGCAGTAATATCCATGCGATAGTAGTACCAAGAAATCCAACAAGGTCATTCTGGGCAACAATGAAAGACCGATAAATTCACATCACTGCCCCACTGTATCGTGAAACCGAAATACTACATGAAACTGAAAGTACTGGAAGGGCAATAAAATGGTCAAGTGACAATGTGTATGAAACCAAAAACACAGCAATCCACAGCCATCCACAAGTATGACAGGGATGTGCAAATGTAAGCAACGAAATGGCGCATGAGTGGTCGGTGGAGTCCAAATACTACACGAATCTCAAAACTGCAATTGTCACCAAGGCACAAGGCTGTCAAATACACAGTACTAAAATGAATGCGTACACTTGTATTGACACAAGTATACACACACTGTTTTTAAATGTGAAGATAGTGTAGTCAAGGCAACATGAAAATAAAATGCATCAGTTCAGACCCAAATATGCAAGTCAATAAAGATTCTTTGAAGCCAGAAGCAACAAAATAACCAAATCGAAGCCAAGTGAAGACACCGGGCCAATGCAGACCAGTGAATATCAATTGGTCAGAGTAACAAGCCAAAGCGACTTTCACACAAAATACAAATCAAAGCAGTGCTTAACAAGTAAACAACTGCAGTTCAATATCAAATGCAATGCATCATGATAACAAGGAACAATGTTACAGAGATAAACCAAGATATAACATGTATGCAACTGTAAAACTTGACAATGCAAGCTTCAAAAAGTATACGCATGAAGATTACACAGCAACAGGCCGGGATCAAACATATGCAACGGCAACAGGTGATGTACACATGAATGCAACCGTGTCTCAAAGCAATAATTAACAAGTCAAAGTCAAGTATAGTCGAACAAGATCAACATCAAAAATCAAGAAGGTTCAAACTTGGTAAAAGCTCAACAGTCGAGCATTACCAACAAATGATACAACAGACAAAGACAAAATAGCCGAAGACCTGAAACAGCAGGTGAAGTCAAACAAGGTCGAACGGTGGGCAGTATGGCCAAAATCCATAGAGTACAAATCAATATCAAAGCAATGGTGACGACCGAAATCATGGAAACCCATACCTAAAATCAAGACCAAAGCGAACAGTTCAAAAATCATCAAATCGGTATAATTGAATCAATCTATAATAAGTATCAATATATACGAATTTGATTAAATCAAAGAAAACATCAACATCGAGACAAAATCGATTCCAGAAGCACAATGCTAAGGATGAACAAGATGTGAGTGAAAATTCACTCACCTTGCTTCGATGCAAAATTGAAGGAGCCAAGCACGAGATCGTCGATCGACCGAGCCGTTGAAGTCCGTGCCTTCGAATTCCAGATGCCCTAATTACTGATCGAAGAAGAGCGAAAAGGAACTGTCGCCATTTATTTTCTTTCGTACGTTTAGGGTTTAAAACGAATTGAATGAAAAATGAACAAGGGGAAAACGAGCATCGGCCTTGATAAATACCACAACCCCAAACAAAGAAACGTGGGCTAAATTTCATTTAAAGCGCGCATACAATTAACAATTTTTCAAAAGAATTTCAACTCGATTAAAATTCCAATAGCAATTTGTTAGCAATTTTTAATCGTCTAATGATGATAACTAATTGTTACGAAACCCCGGGTTGTTATAAGAGGCCCACTTCCACAAGTTGAAGTGCCCAAAAAAGCCCGCTAACGAGGCACGCCCAAAATTGGAATGTTATCTCTTGAAAAGTCGTTGGTGGGACCACCCAAGGGGCGCCTTCCCGAAGTGAACGTTCCAGGCCCTTGCTAGTTAATTATGATCATTGGTTAAAACAAACATCTAGTTAGGTAGCTTGTGTCTGCTCCGTGGATCCACTTAGTGATGAGATATAACTTTCTGGCAAACAAATCAAAGCTCTCTTAGGAGTCCCTCTTTCCCTCCTAGAGGAATCCACTTCTCAAAAATAAAAGTGACAATCTCCGAAACATGAAATTTAAAAAAAATTTCTAAAAAAAAAAGACTTCTCTAATACAAAGCAACTCTACTAGAGCATAATAATATTTCATCAAAGTGGAAGAATTATTCTCCAAAGTAAGAGTACAAGTCTTCTCAAAATTGAAGAGTTGTTCTCCAAAGTAAGAGTACAAGTCTTCTCAAAATTGAAGAGTTGTTCTCCAAAGTAAGAGTACAAGTCTTCTCAAAATGGAAGAATTGTTCTCCAAAGTAAGAGTACAAGTTTTCTCAAAATGGAGAAGATTGCAATAAGCCGTGGTATGGGGGCAATATAATAAAGCTATATTAATAAAAGCAACGCTCAAGCAACATACCACGAGCTCACTGCAATATCACACAAAGAAAATAAAGAAACTTGTGTGAAAATAAGGAATAACTGCATTTACAAATACAGACAAAAGATTGTACAAGTAAAAAGTGTCATTTTATTCCATACTATAAAAGATTTGTATATATGTGCAGGTTTCAAAAAGCGGGGGCCGGTACCCGCACAATCTTCGGTCGATACAAGTCTTTAAATACAAGCAAAAAAGCAGAACAAGAAGGACAAAACCGAACCCATTACTTCTTCTTCCGCTGCCTTTAGAGCCCTCGCCTGGCCTAATGGTTAACTTCTTAAGTCGGCTTGAACGAGTCGGGGAATGAGGAGAAAGAGGTGCAATTGGGTCCTCTTCTGCTTTCTCATCACCAACAGAAGTGTCCTTCCTTTTCTTCGAAACTCCATGCTTTCCCCACTTCTTTGAAGACGATTCACTGCCAGAGTGATAAGATCAATCAGCTTTGTATCATCGGCGGTAAATTCCTCCGGGGTCCTCTCACCCTCCTCAAGTTCTTCAGCTTTCTGCTCTTGTGAAGCGACCGGGTCATCTAAGCCTTGAAGAGCTTCTATTTGTTCTTCTTGTAACCTCGATTGAGAAGCAAAAGGAGTAACTTGAAGAGATGGAGGGGCAACAGCTGGAAGAGGCGAAGCCTGTACAACACTTGTTGTTGTCACTACAGAAGAAGAAGAAGAATTAAACATAGTATTTCTCGCAAAGAGAGGAGATAGTGGCATGTCGAGGTTTAAGTAATAAGTAAGAAGTTCATCGAGCTCATGTGAAGAAAACAAGTAGTCCACTTGAGCTGGACAGTGTTGAAGTTACCTGGAGAAGTTGGCTTTATCCCGTCAATTTCAAAATCATGGGCTTCGGTGTCCTCTTGGGCTTCATCTTCGGCATGAGCAGTTTTAATTTCGGTTTCGGCTTTGGCCGGAGGCGGAGAATGGGAACTAGAGCCAATAATATCGACGTCAACCGAAGCCGAAGGACGAGTTGGGTCGGTCAAAGGTGCCTTCTCCAAGTGCTCTCCTTCCACCGCTTCGGCTCGATCTTTGGCGAGTTGTTCTTTCCCTCTGGAAAGGGCGGCTCGATCCTCATCATCCAAAAAATAAGCCTCAAGACCCTATCAGCGTAGACGGCACCTTTATGCATTTCAACTACTGCCTGCCACACTTCGGCCAGGGTAGCCTCATACTTAGGGCCTAAAAATGAAAGACTGCCACGCCCCAAGATGCTGTGAATGTAAAACTCAAATAGAGTGGAGCTAACGTTGGCCTTAGTCACCTCATGGGATTGTTCAACTACCGCTTTTCCAGCGATGGCCTCGTCGCGCTCCTTTTCAACTTTAGAAACCCTAGCCTTTAACATTGCAATCTCCAAATCTTGGGAGCAAGTCTTTTCCCGCAGCTGAGCAACATCATTGCGGTAGTTTTCCACGATCCTTTGCTGTGCCTCAAGTTTAGCCTCAGCATCTCATTGACTAGCGTGGGCGTCTCTTACTTGCTTTTTAAGAACCTCTTCTTTATGAGTATAAGAGGTGGAAGAGGTGGCAAGATCATCTTTAAGTTGCTTGACTTCAGCCTCAAGTTTCTCGTTATATGCGGTGATGCTCTTCATCTTCGTATCATGATGATCAAGAACTTTTTGCCACTCGGACTTATCGCTTTCCATGGTCAGCATAGCCTCGAGATTTAAACGGTTTACTCTTTAAAGCTCACCAACTAGCTTTTGCCACCCGGACATTCTTTCAATATCAAGCTTAACAACATCGAGATTTCTCAGCATGGCCTGCTTGTCAATGGGAACCAAGTCCAGATCAAAGCGTACTCCTTTCAAAAACCAATGTGGAAATCGGCTTTGAAGTGCAGGCGGAGGCTTCTCAACTTGATAAGGAGGCCTATTAAAGATTGCTAGAATCTCAGCTCTTTTGAGGCAGGGGAGCTAAAAGGGATGTCTAGAGAGATAGAAGCAGCGGGCACTTTGGAAATTTCAGATGTAGATTTTTCACTAAGCTTGGCTCTCTTGCTGCAATCTTCAGCTTCATGACTCTTCCCCTCGTCGTCATGAGACTTTCTCTTATGGGAGTCATCATCCCTCTGGTGAGAGTCATGTTGGTCGTCCCTTCTTCCATAACGCTCCTCATAACCCTGCCTTTCGCGAGCTTTCCTAGCTGCGCTTTCCTCTTCGGTCTCTCTAGGGGCAGGAAGATAACGCCTGAGGTCATAAGAATCACGCCTCGCATAGCGCTGAAACACATCATAATATGGGCTGCTACGTCCCATGGGAGAACCTAAAAGTGAAGAAGAGACAAAGTTCAGAAATCTTCGAAATAAAGAAGCGAGTGCACATAATTGCCGAAAATCCTCATTGTGTGTGGCGTGTGAACTACGTGCATCAAGCTACAAACCACTCTTCGGCTTAGGGGTGATGTCAGCTTTTACGGCAAGGGTCAACTCTTGGATTGATGGATTTGATCGCAAAACGGATGCTGCTTCGATTGATGGAGAAACAAGCTTAGAAATGATGGTGTCATCTTTAAAGAGCTCTTGGAAAGTCACCATAAGGTTGCTCAGCCCCCCAAAGACATCATCACCATCGTGCCCAACGGAATGGGTCATATCAGCAGTGCCCACATCAGCACACTTTGCGCTCTTTGTAACGGAACTTTCTTTCTCAGTTTCCTCATCAGCTCTTCTAGTAGCCTTCCCAGAATGTTGAGGAAATTCCTCTTCTTCAATAAATGGGGAAGTTTAGATTTGCCAGATAATCCCGCATCGTCAACGGAACTGGAGCATTTCACTAATGAAGCATCTAGAATAGGTTCCTTCGGTGCGGATTCCTTTACGGAGGCTGGGGCATCTGACGCTTTTGCCTGAGAACTGGGGCATCACGGGATTGAATGGATCGAGAAGATAGCAAAAGTCCGAATTGGTGCAAAAACTCATCCTTCAGTAGGAACTTAATACTTCTCTCATCAACAGCTACGACATTCAGTCTTTCGAAAGATAGTTTGTGACTAGAATCTTTAGAGGAAGGAGGAAGTGCTACAAGTAAAGAATGAAGTTAGCACTTGACGACTTGAATTTTGAAAGGCTCGGAAATGAAGTGAACGGAGATAAGTAGTCTTACTTCCTACTCTCTAAATATCGTAGAATCCCGGGGGGCAGCGGACAAAGAAGAACTGATTAAAAAACCCGTGAGCACTCTCGGGAAGATCTGTAATTAATTTAAGGTTTCTCGCACTCCTTACAAGAGTGATGGAAGGGTGATCTTTGTTCCTCCCAAATGAACACAAGTAACAGATCTCCTCAAAGCTTGGGAGGCGGTTAAGCGTCCTCCTAAATTGTACGCACAACCCCATCAAAATGGCGTGGCCGTTAGGGTGCAATTAGAATGGAGAAATAGTTAATCGAAGGAGGATTATTCTAAGAAAATCGTTGAAGGGGGGAATAGCTCCGTTCAGACACATTTGACGGTTGACTGCAACGAAGCCAGGAGGCGGCCTATCGGCAGTGTCATTAACCCCTGGAAGCAGAGCATCTGCTTCAACAATGCCGAATTGAGTACATAGCTGGCTGAAAGCCCGTTGGCTCAATGAAGTTGTAACCCTTTTCGGAGGATTCTCTAAAGGGTCGGCTATTGGGAAGACCTCATCGGTCCACTCTACTATCTCTTCTTGCATTTGTTGAGAAGCCATTCTACACAAGGAACTGGATATTCAAATATGAAGGTGCACGTTTCCTAAAAGTGTGAAGTGTTGTGCAAAACTAATAAAATGACAAGCAAATATAACTGGAATTAAACTAGTTGGCATTTGTCGATTATAAAGTTTCAAGGCTAGTTATTTTGAGTCCAAGTATAGTGTTGATGCAAACAGATCAGCTTTAGTTGATTAATTTAGCCTTGCTTTAATACTTCACTTGAACTGGTTAATTCACAGAATTTTGTTCACATAATTCCTTTAAGTTGATTATTCTTTATTGACTAATCTATCATTCAGTCAGTGGTAGTATATTCGTCCTAGTTTTCTGCAAATATCATATTTGACAGGTTGTTAGCTTAAAAGTTAATGCAATCTGTGAAAGAGTGCAACAAGTTCAAGCAGTTCATTCTGGCAGTTCAAGTTGAAAATTCAATCAAGTTCTGACAAATTCTAGAAGTTCATCAGTCATGTTCCTACGAGTTAAAGCAAAGTCGTGGGTTAAATTAGATCGTGTGGACTCCTAAAGTCGCTCAGCTTTAAGCCATATGCTATTCTGGCAAGTTAAGTCACAAGCAAGATAAGTCGCAAGTTAGTTAAGTCACAAGTCAGTTAAGTCGTGCGATCACATCCAAACCACTAAGCCTTAGGTCGTTCGAAGCTCCTAAGCCGGGCACTTCCAAACTATCCTTAACCCGCTAGCTTCATTCAGAAACTGCCTAACTTACTAACCCGCTAGCTTATAACCCGATAACCCATTATCATCTCCACAAAGAAACCCATCACCTCTCCACACCGCCAAATCACCCAAAACCGATTCAAATCGCCTCAGATCCATCATAGATCTGATGCATTGCTGTGTTCTCATAAATTACGACGACAACATGACTAATGACGATCAAAAATCGATCGTAACAAGACTCGTGGTAAAACACGGCACATGAAATTGGATTAGGGTCGGAAAAAGGAGGATTCGCGATTCGGCGATGATCGTGGTTGGATAATTATCGGATTCACTTACGTGGTGTGATGGTGAAAATAATCAACGGCTGGCTAGCTTGAATTCGTCTTCGAGAGCTCGGAGATGCTTTAATGGTGTATTAGAATGTTAGAGAAGGTGAAAAGAAGAAGGAGAGGCCTAAGCGACTTATATACAGGGGCATGGAACTCGAATCGGCACGAACGACCTAGCTCTGCCATAAGTCGCTCACGACTTAGCGACTTAGGATTGTACAAGTTAAGAGGTATCGAAGTACACGACCTAGCCCCTAGGCGTATACTTCGAGGGGCAAGTGTTAACACCTCTTTTTCACGACTTAACGACTCAACAACCTAAAAGAATAAGCGACTTAGCTGGCCAAGGAATAAGCGACTTAACTACCTAAACGACCTAATGACCTAAATCACAAAACGACTCAACTACTTAAGGAGCTCCAGCGACCTAGCGGCCTAAAGGCTCCTACAACTCAACGGGTTAAGGAAACATCGACCTAACGAGTTAAGGAAGAGCGACCTAACGACCTAGCAAGCTTCAGAGTAAAGTCGCATGCACACTGCCTCTTCCATTAGGTCGCTCGTGACCTAAGCAAGCCGAGATAACTCCTATACTCCACATGCTAAGTCGCTCAGAGCTCGTATCTCGTCCAGAATGGCTGCATTAAGTCGCCAACGACTTATGCTACCTCAGGATCACTCTTAGGTCGCTAATGGCCTAAGACATATGACCTAACTCCGAAACTCTCCTATAAATACCCCGCCTACTCCACATGGAAAGGGGATTTTCTGATTAGATTTTTTCTGGAATTTCGGGAAGGTCGTGACCTTGCTATTTTGACTTCTTCTTCAACACTTCAAATGCCAAAGACACTTCAAGGAACTTTGGGAAAAAGATCAAGTTCATTCAATATGAATTCAAAGAGCTTTTCTACATCCAAGTTCTAACTACTTGCTTTATTGGTGTTGTAATTGAAGAGTTATTGCAAGACTTGTAATCAAATCAATAAAAGAAGAGATTAAGGGACGTAGGCTTGACTCTGAGCCGAACCACAATAAAAATTGTTGTCTTTTTACTATTTTCTACCATTTTCTACTTGCTTTTAGTTCCCGTACCAACGGGTCGTGCTTTCGTTATATCACAACTCACACTGGGGTGTTAGCGTACATTTTTGCGTTAAAAGATGCTATATATTGTATGAAATGTCTTGAGAATGGTATGGAAAAAAGGCGCTCCCATTAAAGTTGAAACTTATAGTAGGAGATCCACTATGTGGTTCTGCCTTGAACCCTAAGCGGGGTTCTAAACTTGGATCCAAGAGGACGTTCGGACAAAACTGTTGTTCTTGAGGATTGTGTTTGGGGTAGCCTAATTCGAGGCCCATGATGCCTACTGATACATTGGGCTTATGCTGTGGCAGCAACGTAACTCTGGTGTAACTGCGATCTACTGCATTTCCATAGCGTAAGTTGGGTGGTAGTGATTTTCTAAATATACGTTTGATTTCATTAGGAGAGCGACATAACATCGATAGATTGTGATCTATGTGGTTCATAACGAAAGTCATGTGGCAGTGAGTGTCTATATGCTACATTGGGACTCGACTAGTGTAGTCTGCGATCTTTGTGTTGAAGTTTCATTTATTAGTGTAATTCGAGTGGCGTTGATACCTACAGTTACATGGATTTCCCTATGACGGCAACGCAAACCTGGTTGTAGCTGCGATCTGTGGTAGTTCCCATGGCGAAATCGTGGATTTCGCCGGGATGACGACGCAATCATCGTGCTAACTACGATCCATGGAGGGTGGTGATGATTCCCATAGCATTCTTGCAATAAGTTTTCCATGCATTTTCACTGGGTGTTGAAACGGGTCTACTAAGTAATTATAGATTTTCAGTCCTGAGCTTTATCAACGTATGACTGAATTTCTATGAGAACAAGGATGGACTTGTTTAGAGATCGATTTATAAAAATGATTTTTATAAAACTGGCTTGGAATTACTATATAATTTTAAAGTGTTTCAAAATTGTATAATAAAAGAGCAAGGAAATTAGAATGTTTAAAGAATGATTTAATAGACAACAAACATCAAAAAAAATTCTGTTTTGCTCTTTTACGAGGACGAAAAGTTCTAGAGGGAGGAATGTAACTACCCGGATTTTGTCATCTGTTAATTGGGTGACTAACTAATTAAACTACTGATATATTAATTTTGATTCGTCGAATGAATAAATTTCCTAATTTTTAAAAATTATCCAATTATATAAAATTTGGTAAAAACTGTAACGACCCAGAATTTTAATTAATTAAAATTTGTATATTTAATTAATTTTAAATATTAATAAGTGAAATTTATAAGTCGAATGCATTTTATTTCGAATAATTGGATTTAACTGAAAAATAAAATCGATAATTTAATATGTGAAAATACAGAAATAATTGAAAATTGAGTTAAATATGATTTAAAATGATTTGTAAAATTTTATTTTATCATATTGAAGTTATAATGATGTTATAGAACTTTTAAAATCAAATTAAAAGTTAATTTGTGAAAATTGAATATTTTAATATTTAATCGACTAGTGAAATTAGCCATTTTCGAACAGTCTCAGAATTGGACGAAACTAGTTCCATTGGATACGTAATAGTTTGTTATTATCGGATTTCAATTTTCGTAGCAATCAGAGTTATCGTTTGATCGTGGCAGCTCGAAACGCATCGAAATTGTTTTTAATATTTATTTGGCGAGTTAAAATAGTCATTTTTCAAACAGTCTCGGATTTCGACAACACTAGTTTCATCGGATCCGTAATGTGATATTATTGTATGGTTTCAAATTTTGTGTCGATCGGATTTACCGTTTGTCCTGTGCAAACCAAAACGACTAGAAATTACTTTAAATCGATTTATTTTAAATCGAACGTTTATTGCCATAACTCGCACAGATGACCAAATTAACTCCTGAAATGCGTTCCATTGTGTTCGGAACGCGGGGTAAACCTTAGGAACGCTAGTTACCGCGCGTAAATCGGAGTTTGAAAAATCCTAAATGAATAGCGTTTGAGAAAATTCTATAAATAGGGCCTTTATTCAAAAAAAAAAAACCTAACCCGAATTCTTCAAGAGCCGCCACCCCCTCAATCTATGGCCGAAATTCTCGTTTCTTTTCCCCTCATTTTCTTCAAATCCGTCCATCAATTCAAGAAACTTTCTAAATGAAAGTTGTAGAGCGTCTCGAGCTCTACGTATTCAACGGTTAAGATCGTGAATGGAGCAGTGTAGTGGTCGAAATCATGGCTCAAGGGCCTGCAGTTGCGCATGAAATTCAAGGAGGAAGAGTGAACCGAGCTCCACCTTGTCTCGGCCGAAGGTAGAGGGGGAGTTGGGCTACGCGATGGAAGTCTCTGATCGACTTGGAAGTTGACGTGGTGGTCGCGCGAATTAGGTCTAGGGGCAGCCGATGGGTTGCATGCGTTCCTGATGAAAACGTGTTTGTTGGAGGAAGAAACGATGGGTGGCCGTGATTTTTGGATGCAAGGATGAACGGTAGTGATTTGGTTAGGCTTTTAACTATAAAATTATGTTGTAAATTTATCAATAAAAATTTGTGTAACTTCTAAAATTCGTATCTTTTTCATACAAGGTCAAAAACGCGCGAAACCAGTTGCGTTAGAATCGTATGGACGAGCACTACGCTATGGAAATGGATTGGAGTCGTTTGGAGTTAGTGAGAATTTCGGGTAAAATTAAACATAAGTTTAATTTTATTCGAAATAAATCGCTAAAACGAAATTGAAATCAAGGTGAGAACTTCTCACTCAATCGAATCAGTTTCGAATTTAATTTTTAAATAGTTAGATTTAAAATTTTTGAATGCATGTTTGAATGATGATTGTTATCTATTGATTGTTAAAATAGACATTATGCGCCGTTAGTAAGCGGATGTTATTATTAAAAACATATACCGCGAATATTTCATAAACAGTGAAATTGGTATTATTTATGTACTTGGAATTGATTTCCCGCAGTATATAGCGGATGAGGCCTATTGCGCCGTCTATTAAGCAGATAATATTTTAAATCCTATATACCGCGATAATTCCGTACTGGAATGGAATTGGTATTGTGCTAACATCTTTGGATGCAGGAAAACAGGTTGGAGGGATCCAACTGGATTCCTCAACAGTATTTATTTGATTATGGATATTTTGGTATTCGTTGATTATCATATACAGATATATGATGTCGTTGTTGTCGTGATTGTCTATTTGGTGTGTAGCATCATTGGGCCAAATTTTGGAATTTTAAAAGGATTTTTAATGTGATTTTTGAAAGTATACGTTTATAAAATAATTTTGGAATTGATTCGTTTTAAATAAATAAACGTATAATTTTAATGTTATAAAAATTATGATTTTTGAAAATATGGAGTTAATGATTTTATAAAATTGTTTAAATTGCGATTTTTGAATTTATTATAAAAAGTTGAAATATAGGATTTATAAATTTGATTATTATAAATCAAAATGGTGAAATTATAAAGGAGGTTAAAGATGTTTTAAAATAATAGTATAAACTGATTTATATAAGAGATTTATAAATTGATATTTATAAATTAAAATATTGGAATTATAAAACGAGTTTTTATAAGTGTTAGAATGAATGGTAAATGAATTTCATAAATGAATGAAATTTATAGGATTATAAACGGTGAAGTTATAAATGGAATTTTGTAAGCAGTAGGTTTATAAAATTTGTAAAGTTATTAAAAGAATATTTTTAGGTAAATAAATGAATCCTATAAGTTATAAGATTTATAATTTGGGAAATTTAAAAGAACGACTTTGTAAACAAATAAATTATAAGCATTTAACTTATAATATGAACTTTTAGTATATAATTGAGTAATGAATTGAAATAGGTTAATAAAGGAGATTTATAAAAGGAAGTTGTTATAAAATAAATAGAAATGGAATTTATAAACGTTGTTTTATAAATCCACAAACGACTTATTTTGATAAGTAAATTGTTGTAACTTATTAACGGAGTTATATTCACGTTTTAGGCAGTGAATAATCCTTTAAAAATAAAATGTATAGAAGTGATGAAATTGGTTAACGTAGTATATTCACGTTTTTTAATAGTGAATAATATGTTAAAGAAAATGTTTTGGATGTGATGTTTTAAATAGAATTAAAACGATCTAACGATGTTTTTAAAATGTGTTAAGATTCGAAACCATAGAGTTCAACATTCATTGTTGAATTAGACGTATTCGAGAAATAGAAGGAAATGGTGGACTATAACACTGTTGTTATAGTAAATGATTTCTGAAAGGAAATGTTTTATTTAGTATTGGGATTTATATATATCTATCTTAAATTCGAATCCTTATACTAGTGATTTTGGGTTGTCGTAACGATGTTTACGCGACATTCGTTTTGGCCCAAATAAATATGGTTAAACGAATGATTTCCTTAAAGAATGAAATATATACTTAATTTCGATTTAAGTATATTGAATATTTTTGAAGTGTTGAAAATAAATAGATTTGTGAATTACTTATGAATAAGTATGGAAATGTTTTTCCAATGTGTAATGAAACGTTTTGGGAATTTATCTTTTTGAAGATAAATTGAAAATGAATAATTGAAATCGTATATTCATAAATATTTTGGAATATAAATTCATTATGGAATTTATAAATGAAAAGGGGAATTTGTTTAAAAATAAATATTGATTTATTTTTGAAGTGTGGGAATGAATTTACGGATTTTGAACGTAAATATAAAGTAAATCGTAAAGGATTTATTTAATTGGTTTAAATGAACAATGTTGAAATGAAAGTATTTCCGCGTAGGGAAAATGATTGAAATTTGTTTTCAAAAGTGGTAAAGGTGAAAAGTGGTTTGAAAATTGTTTCCAAATGATTGAAGTGTGAAAATTATATATCTTGTAAAGATATTTTTGGGAAATAAATAATTTGGAAAATTATTTGGAATCTGGTGATGTTGTGCATATCCATTGATAGTTCAATAACCGAATATCAATATTTACCTTTGAATGGTTGTTGTGATTGCTTGAATTTGAATGCCAAACTTATTTTTGAATAAGCGCTCACTATTTGGGTTAGCCGGGAAAAGACTTTGGGGTCGTATAACCCATTTCGAATATGCGATACGTCGTTATGAATTGCATTTGAAGACCGGTGTTGAAGACCGGATATTTTTGAAAGAGAAAGAACAACTCGTCGAATGTATTTGCATCGACTGGTCCCCGGTATAGAGACTCCATATGTGATGGGAAGTCCGAACGTGATTAGTGAATATCCGGATTGCAAGGACTTCTTTGTAAGTGCCTTCGGTTCTGTTCGATCCCGGAACAGACTTGTATGGAAAGTATGTCTGACGTTACAAATTGAGATATAAAGCAGATTTCTTTCAAATATATTTCTGTGGTGGCGGAGAATTTATTCTCTTAGCTTAACACCCTTCTCTGAGACGTACGAGCTTAGAGGTTATGTAGTTGATGGTTATCAGCGATATATTCCCAATTTGGTAATGTGACATGCTGAGTGTTGCTGTGAAATGATCATTGTTTGATCATTTCTGATATGATCATTTGTTTGATCACTTATCTTTGTGATCATTTATTTGATCATTTGTTTGACCCAAAGCATGGCTTTGTACCAAAGCGTGGCTTTGTGGACGAGACTTCGTCGAGCCTCACACCCCGGAATGGTCAAAACAGGAAAGATGCGGCAAGGTTATGAGGGGTAGCTCCCTTTAGGGTATGTGCATTTCCTTCTGGAAAAGGGTGGTATCATGGTATGGAGCCCAGATACTTACTCATGTTGAAACACTTTATTATTTTGGTGTGATGTTGGTTACGAGCGCTCGTATAAAGGTCCCAAAGGACCGGGGGATGGCATACTCGTGTCAGTAGTTACCCAGTTAGGGGTAACCCGGCCTTGTGTTGCCAGAGATCCGGTTAGGTTCTCGGGGACGTCCTTCCAGAGGAATTCTCATGTGGCAATAGGAAGTTCCTTGGCCTAACCATTTGTTGGAAATCCAAAGAAACAATACGATCCTTGTACGGTTTTAGTTGTATAACCTGCTATGGAATGTGGCGGTAACCTGCTATTGAACATAGTAGCTATAGTAGACATACGATAATGGTCGTATGCTGGCTAAGATTTATATCTTTATTTTCGAAATGAATTTTTCCAACACTATGCACTAGTAATAATATCAAATGTTCTTTTTAAATGCGTATCAAGCATCTTTGACTATCATAAGGAGAAATCTCCTCCGATTCTGCGTTTGCATTGTGTGTGTGTGCGGGAGGCCTTATGGTAGTCTCATTTTTAAAAGCATTGCAAATTGACTTTAAAAATATTCCTCTATTTTGATTTTAAAGATAAATAAACTATTTTGAGTTCTCACACCAGACACATGACTGACTCGGAGTTTATTGTTTTCCTTCCTAAACTCTGGGTGCCCAACAATTTCCACACGGGCAGTCAAGAGTTAAGGTTTATCAGGATATTCTGGAATTCAGGAGTTGCTGGAGGCAAGCTGGATGGCATGGCGTAATCACTAGTATATAGTATTTTCTTTTTCCGCTGTTTGTTGTTGTTTGTTGTTGTACACTCTAATGATGTAATGTAATGTATAAAATGTAATAACTGATATAGTTCTTTGTTTAAAGATTATTCATTTATCTATTATATGTTGTTCCGTTGCGATGGTGAGATTCTGATGTTGTTCTTCTGTTGTTTTCTTTCTGTTCTATTCTATCTTTTCTCTCTTCGTTTTCTTCTTCTACCTCTTTTCTTTTTCTTAAAACCCTAAGTGTTCGGTTTTCCGGCATTCGGTTGCTCGGCAGTTGATACAGTATTGATGTCAGTTTTCGGAAGTCGAAGAATCGGGTCCTTACAATGTGGTATCAAAGCATATGGTTAAGCGACAACCATGGCTCTGTTGGGTATTGCTCATTAGAGATAGAGTCAGTAGTACTCTAGAATGAGTTTGAGTGTAATAATAGATATGAGTGCGTATTTGTTAGTGAATATAAAATTGTTTTGTATTGTGTTGACATATCGGTTGATTGTTCATAGATTCTGGTCGATGTGGTCTTGCTAACTATCGTAGATAGGGGTTTCTAAACTCTTAAACAAGATAAACCGACACGATATTGTTTTAAATTGGGTAAATTAAATAATTTTACCTTGACTATATTTTTATATATAAAGGAATAATTTTTCAGAATTATTAAAGTGTATATAAGTTGATTGTTTAGTTGTTTGAATAATCTAAATAAAAGAATAATTGTATAAGCAAAAGAATTATAAGAATTAAATTATAATTAAAGTGATTTACAATTGTGAAATAAACTTATATATATAAGAAGTGAAACTATATGAATATATTTATGAATATAGTTGTAATAAAAATGAATTTAAAGTTAATGGAAATTTACTTTAGAATTGGAATCTGAAATTGATTTATAGGTGGGAAATTAAGTTAAGTAAAACCAAGTGATGTTTATTAAAAATTAAGTATAACTTAAGAGATGTTGAATGAAGTTGATTTTGGTATCAAAGTAAATTATTAAAGTTAAGTGATAAATGTGAACTTGAGTTATGTAATGAAATTCAACTTTTGTGATTGAATTGAATGAATGGATTAAATGTTAATCAATTGAATGTATGTATTAATTCATTAAAATCTTATGTTATTGGAAGTTGAATAATTAAATGAAAATCAATTTAATTAGACCAAATTGAATGAATATAAGCAAAGGAATTTGGTTGTAATTAATATACATTGGTTGTTATATGATTGTTAGTTGATTGTACATAATTCATTAAGTATTAATAAAATTGAGTTAATGAAATTGGAAACTAAAGTAATTGAAATCAATTGTAAGTTAAGTGAATCTTAAATAGAATTGAATTTGATTTGGGAGTGAACCAACTTGAATATGAATTAGTGAATATAAACTAATTGAAAATGAATGTTAGTAAAAACATCCACTGTTAATGAATCAAATGCGATTAAATTGAAAACCTATTTCATTGAATATTAATGAGTATATGAATGAATATTTATTGGTTATGGATGTTAGTTGGATGCTAGTTGGTTGATGGTTGAATATGTTGCTTTTACTACATTTGCTATGTTGGCATATATAGTTATTATGTTGCTATATGTTGTATATCGATACTATTGTCTATATACATGTTTCTCATCTGTTTGTTGAGTGTTTAGTAGGTGTGGATCGCGTTTGCTTCGCATTTGGAGCTCTCTTTCGCGCTATATTAGCCGTATATGCTCGCTAATAATATATAAGGTACATATCTCGGATTAAATATCGTACTTTTACACTTTTTTCTCTGCGGGATGCCTCATCACTTGATGAGATGTATATTTGTGATGTATATACTGTCAATTTTTTTCGGATCTAGCCGCGCAAAGGAGACTATGGCGAATTTTTCCAAAAATTTAAGGCGTTAGAAAAATTTGAGAAAAATTGGAAAATTTGTGAAAACTATAACTTTGATTTGGAGTTGAAAGTTAAACAATAGTAATTGTTTTTGAAAAGATAACTAAGTATGATTTGAAAACTTAGTAAAGTATTGTAGGAAGTTTAACCATGAATTTTGGGAAAGTTAATAGATTCTGTAACTTTTCTTGCTTGATAATTTCGAGGACGAAATTCTTTTAAGGGGGGAAGTATGTAACGACCCATAATTTTAATTAATTAAAATTTGTATATTTAATTAATTTTAAATATTAATAAGTGAAATTTATAAGTCGAATGAATTTTATTTCGAATAATTGGATTTAATTGAATAATTAAATCGATAATTTAATATGTGAAAATACAGAAATAATTGAAAATTGAGTTAAATATGATTTAAAATGATTTGTAAAATTTTATTTTATCATATTGAAGTTAGAATGATGTGATAGAACTTTTAAAATCAAATTAAAAGTTAATTTGTGAAAATTGAATATTTTAATATTTAATCGACTAGTGAAATTAGCCATTTTCGAACAGTCTCAGAATTGGACGAAACTAGTTCCATTGGATCCGTAATAGTTTGTTATTTTCGGATTTCAATTTTCGTAGCAATCAGAGTTATCGTTTGATCGTGGAAGCTCGAAACGCATCGAAATTGTTTTTAATATTTATTTGGCGAGTTAAAATAGTCATTTTTCAAACAAGCTCGGATTTCAATGAAACTAGTTTCATCGGATCTGTAATGTGATATTATTATATGGTTTCAAATTTCGTGTCAATCGGATTTATCGTTTGTCCGGTGCAAGCCAAAACGCCTAGAAATTAGTTTAAATCAATTTAATTTAAATCGAACGTTTACTGCCATAACTCGCACAGATGACCGAATTAGCTCCCGAAACACGTTCCATTGTGTTCGGAATGCGGGGTAAACCTTAGGAACGCTGGTCAACGCGCGTAAATCGGAGTTTAAAAAATCCAAAATGAATAGTGTTTGAGAAAATTCTATAAATAGGGCCTTTATTCACAAAAAAAAAACCTAACCCTAATTCCTCAGGAGCCGCCACCCCCTCAATCTATTGCCAAAATTCTCGTTTCTTTTCCCCTCATTTTCTTCAAATCCGTTCATCAATTCCAGAAACCTTCTAAATGAAAGTTGTAGAGCGTCTCGAGCTCTACGTATTCAACGGTTAAGATCATGAATGGAGCAGTGTAGTGGTCGAAATCGTGGCTCAAAGGCCTGCAGTTACGCACGAAATTCAAGGAGGAAGAGTGAACCGAGCTCCACCTTGTCTCGGCCAAGGTAGAGGGGGAGTTGGGCTACGCAATGGAAGTCTCTGATTGACTTGGAAGTTGACGTGGTGGTCGCGTGAATAAGGGCTAGGGGGCGGTCGATGGGTTGCGTGCGTTCCTGATGAATACGCGTTTGTTGGAGGAAGAAACGATGGGCGGCCCTGATTTTTGGATGCAAAGATGAACGGTAGTGATTTGGTTAGGGTTTTGGATATAAAATTATGTTGTAAATTTATGAATAAAAATTCGTGTAACTTCTAAAATTCGTATCTTTTTCATACGAGGTCGAAAACGCGCGAAACCAGTTGCCTTGGAATCGTATGGACGAGCACTACGCTATGGAATTGGAATGGAGTCGTTTGGAGTTAGTGAGAATTTCGAGTAAAATTAAACGCACGTTTAATTTTATTCGAAATAAATCGCTAAAACGAAATTAAAATCAAGGTGAGAACTTCTCACTCAATTAAATCAGTTTCGATTTTCATTTTTAAATAGTTAGATTTAAAATTTTTGAATGCATGTTTGAATGATGATTGTTATCTATTGATTGTTAAAATAGACATTATGCGCCGTTAGTAAGCGGATGTTATTTATTAAAAACATATACCGCGAATATTTCATAAATAGTGAAATTGGTATTATTTATGTACTTGAAATTGATTTCCCGCAGTATATAGCGGATGAGACCCTATTGCGCCGTCTATTAAGCGGATAATATTTTAAATCCTATATACCGCGATAATTCCGTATTGGAACGGAATTGGTATTGTGCTAACATCTTTGGATGCAGGAAAACAGGTTGGAGGGATCCAACTGGATTCCTCAACAGTATTTATTTGATTATGGATATTTTAATATTCGTTGATTATCATATACAGATATATGATGTCGTTGTTGTAGTGATTGACTATTTGGTGTGTAGCATCATTGGGCCAAATTTTGGAATTTTAAAAGGATTTTTAAACTGATTTTTGAAAGTATATGTTTATAAAATAATTTTGGAATTGATTCGTTTTAAATAAATAAACGTATAATTTTAATGTTATAAAAATTATGATTTTTGAGAAATATTGTAAAAAGTTGATTTTTGAAAATATGGAGTTAATGATTTTATAAAATCGTTTAACTTGGGATTTTTGAACTTATTATAAAAAGTTGAAATATAGGATTTATAAAATTTGATTATTTATAAATCAAAATGGTGAAATTATAAAGGAGGTTAAAGATGTTTTAAAATAATAGTATAAACTGATTTATATAAGATATTTATAAATTGATATTTATAAATAAAAATATTGGAATTATAAAACGAGTTTTTATAAGTGTTAGATTGAATGGTAAATGAATTTCATAAATGAATGAAATTTATAGGTTTATAAATGGTGAAGTTATAAATGGAATTTTATAAGCAGTAGGTTTATAAAATTTGTAAAGTTATTAAAAGAATATTTTTGGGTAAATAAATGAATCTTATAAGTTATAAGATTTATAATTTGGGCAATTTAAAAGAACGACTTTGTAAACAAATAAATTATAAGCATTTAACTTATAATATGAACTTTTAGTATATAATTAAGTTATGAATTGAAATAGGTTAATTAAGGAGATTTATAAAAGGAAGTTGTTATAAAATAAATAGAAATGGAATTTATAAACGTTGTTTTATAAATCCGCAAACGACTTATTTTGATAAGTAAATTGTTGTAACTTATTAATGGAGTTATATTCACGTTTTAGGCAGTGAATAATCCTTTAAAAATAAAATGTATAGAAGTGATGAAATTGGTTAACATAGTATATTCATGTTTTATAATAGTGAATAATATGTTAAAGAAAATGTTTTGGATGTGATGTTTTAAATAGAATTAAAATGATCTAACGATGTTTTTAAAATGGGTTAAGATTCGAAACCATAGAGTTCAACATTCATTGTTGAAATAGACGTTTTCGAGAAATAGAAGGAAATGGTGGACTATAACACTATTGTTATAGTAAATGATTTCCGAAAGGAAATGTTTTATTTAGTATTGGGATTTATATATATCTATCTTAAATTCGAATCCCTATACTAGTGATTTTGGGTTGCCGTAACGATGTTTTACGCGACATTCGTTTTGGCCCAAATAAATATGGTTAAACGAATGATTTCCTTAAGGAATGAAATATATACTTAATTTTATATTGAATATTTTTCAAGTGTTGAAAATAAATAGATTTGTGAATTACTTATGAATAAGTATGGAAATGTTTTTCCAATGTGTAATGAAATGTTTTGAGAATTTATCTTTTTGAAGATAAATTGAAAATGAATAATTGAAATCGTATATTCATAAATATTTTGGAATATAAATTCATTATGGAATTTATAAATGAAAAGGGGAATTTGTTTAAAAACAAATATTGATTTATTTTTGAAGTGAGGGAATGAATTTACGGATTTTGAACGTAAATATAAAGTAAATCGTTAAGGATTTATTTAATTGGTTTAAATGAACCATGTTGAAATGAAAGTATTTCCGCGTCTGGAAAATGATTGAAATTTGTTTTCAAAAGTGGTAAAGGTGAAAAATGGTTTGAAAATTGTTTTCAAATGATTGAAGTGTGAAAATTATATATCTTGTAAAGATATATTTGGGAAATAAATAATTTGGAAAATTATTTGGAATCTGGTGATGTTGTGCATATCTATTGATAGTTCAATAACCGACTATCAATATTTACCTTTGAATGGGTATTTGTTGTGATTCCTTGAATTTGAATGCCACACTTATTTTTGAATAAGCGCTCACTATTTGGATTAGCTGGGAAAAGACCTTGGGGTCGTATAACCCATTCCGAATATGTGATACGTCGTTATGAATTGCATTTGAAGACAGGTGTTGAAGACCGGATATTTTTGAAAGCGAAAGGACAACTCGTCGAATGTCTTTGCATCGACTGGTCCCCGGTATAGAGACTCCATATGTGATGGGAAGTCCGAACGTGATTAGTGAATATGCGGATTGCAAGGACTTCTTTGTAAGTGCCTTCGGTTCTGTTCGATCCCGGAACAGACTTGTATGGATAGTATATCTGACGTTACAAATTGAGATATAAAGCAGATTTCTTTCAAATATATTTCTGTGGTGGCGGAGAATTTATTCTCTTAACTTAACACCCTTCTCTGAGACGTACGAGCTCAGAGGTTATGTAGTTGATGGTTATCAGCGATATATTCCCAATTTGGTAATGTGACATGCTGAGTGTTGCTGTGAAATGATCATTGTTTGATCATTTGTGATATGATCATTTGTTTGATCACTTATCTTTGTGATCATTTCTTTGATCATTTTTTTTACCCAAAGCATGGCTTTGTGGACGAGACTTTGTCGAGCCTCACACCCCGGAATGGTCAAAATAGGAAAGATGCGGCAAGGTTATGAGGGGTAGCTCCCTTTAGGGTATGTGCATTTCCTTCTGGAAAAGGGTGGTATCATGGTATGGAGCCCAGATACTTACTCATGTTGAAACACTTTATTATTTTGGTGTGATGTTGGTTATGAGCGCTCGGATAAAGGTCCCAAAGGACCGGGGGATGGCATACTCGTGTCAGTAGTTACCCAGTTAGGGGTAACCCGGCCTTGTGTTGGCAGAGATCCGGTTAGGTTCTCGGGGACGTCCTTCCAGAGGCGTTCTCATATGGAAATGGGAAGTTCCTTGGCCTGACCATTTGTTGGAAATCCAAAGAAACAATACGATCCTTGTACGGTTTTAGTTGTATAACCTGCTATGGAATGTGGCGGTAACCTGCTATTGAACGTAGTAGCTATAGTAGGCATACGATAATGGTCGTATGCTAGCTATGATTTATATCTTTATTTTCGAAATGAATTTTTCCTACACTATGCACTAGTAATAATATCAAATGTTCTTTTTAAATGCGTATCAAGCATCTTTGACTATCATAAGGAGAAATCTCCTCCGATTCTGCATTTGCATTGTGTGTGTGTGCGGGAGGCCTTATGGTAGTCTCATTTTTAAAAGCATTGCGAATTGACTTTAAAAATATTCCTCTATTTTGATTTTAAAGATAAATAAATTGTTTTGAGTTCTCACACCAGTCACATGACTGACTCGGAGTTTATTGTTTTCCTTCCTAAACTCTGGATGCCCACCAATTTCCACACGGGCAGTCAAGAGTTAAGGTTTATCAAGATATTCTAGAATTCAGGAGTTGCTGGAGGCAAGCTGGATGGCATGGCATAATCACTAGTATATAGTATTTTCTTTTTTCGCTGTTTGTTCTTGTTTGTTGTTGTACACTCTGATGATGTAATGTAATGTATAAAATGTAATAATTGATATAGTTCTTTGTTTAAAGATTATTCATTTTCTATTATATGTTATTCCGCTGCGATTGTGAGATTCTGATGTTGTTCTTCTGTTATTTTCTTTCTGTTCTATTCTATCTTTTCTCTCTTTTTTTTCTTCTTCTACCTCTTTTCTTTTTCTTAAAACCCTAAGTGTTCGGTTTTCCGGCATTCGATTGCTCGGCAGTTGATACAGTGAACGTATTGATGTCAGTTTTCGGAAGTCGACGAATCGGGTCCTTACAAAAACTATAAATTTTTGATATGGTAAATTATATATTAATATGAACTCCATCTTCCAGAATAGTGTATATGGAATCTCCATATATTTGTATATAGGATATAGAAAAGCTTTATGATGTTTAAATATAAATATATATAAGTACATAAAAATGTATATATATGAGGATTAAAAATACATAAGTATATGTATATATATATATGTTAGCTAAAATTGTTAATAGGTAGATATACATATTGTGAAATATTGTATATGTAAGTAAGTGTGCATGCATAAGGGTATAAACTTCATAAATGAAAATTTTCAAAACATATGAGTTTAGTTTATGTATATATATCCATATTGAATAAGAAGTAGTAAATAAGCATTTGTATATAAATAAGTGTAAACATATGTAAATGATGACAAACATATGTAATTGAAAATATATGTAGGTATGTTATGTAAAATAGTGCATATATATAGACATGTATATGTAAACATCCAAGGAGACAACGTTATGAATACATATCAATTCAAGCATATAAAATGGCGAACCAACATAATAAATCAAATCAAAACCTTAAATCTAATCATCTTTATTCAAACAAGGCACACAACAAAACTTTGCATATGAAATTACAAAAAAGAAAAGAAAAATGAAAAAAACGACAGCCTGTAAAAGAAATATCAGCCACTCTGGCTTCTACTGCACATTTTCAATCAACATATATAAATATAAATATACATATAGTAGAGCTTCGTTTGTTCATTCAGATTTAAAGTAAATAGAAAGTCTAGCTTCCATTAAAACTTATGTAGAATTAAAAACAACTCAAGGTTCTAGGGGATCAAAAGCAAGCAATATTTTTTTCCCAAAAGCAGTGTCTCTGTTCTAAAGAAATGTGAGTAGGACTAAACTCCTTTACACTGATAATATATGTTATGGTTTTAGGTCATGAAAATTGAAGTGCTATGGATATGAATGTTTGTGTTGTATGTATATATACTTGTGTGTGAATATGTGTAAGTGTTATAACCGAAGAAGGCAGGCTACTCGTCATCTTTTCTTTTGTCACAGCTCTATATATTGTTAAAAAAAAGTGTTATGCTGGTTCCAAAATCTCTTATCTCCCAATATAATTAGATTTAGGCTATGGTGTAGACTGGAAAATGATTTGTTTTTTATTATACTTTGATTTAAAATTAGTTTTATTAAGTATTATTAGGTGTAAAGAAATTAAAACCTGTTATAGTAAGCAATGTATAAATGTCCAAAATTCGAGTGGCATAAACTAAGATTCCAATTATATGATTGTGATTGTCTTTGAAAATTTTGAATTTTGGAGTTTGTTTTCTGATTTTTAATTAAGTATGGAGGGAGTAAAGGCGGGATGAACGGTATTGGATATTTGGTCAAATTCTGGCGATGGGTTGGGTTTCGAAGCAAGGCGTTGGTTGTGGTGGAGCGTTGGGGGTACGGAAAGCTCGAAAAAATGGCGTGGGATTTTTCAATGGTCCGTGGTGGCTAAGAGAGGATGAAGAAGGGTTTAGGGATGAGTTTTGGTCATGGTTGGTTTTCTGTTGACTACGGCGTCGTGGTGGGGATTGAAGGATGCGGTATGGGGGGAAGGTAAAGGGGAGATAGACGAACCTTCAAGGGAAGCAGATTGGACTCCGATGGTCGTAGCCGGTGGTACGAGGCTGGAAAGGGAGTTGGGTTTTTTTTCCAGTGGTGGTGATTTGATCAATTTCATTGATTGGGTTTTGAAGGAAGAATAGCTGGCCGGAGTTGCCGCGTAGGTCGAGGGTTACTTGGGGGAGAGGTCAGAGGTGCACGAAGAATCATCGTCGACGTGTGCACCTGCACGTCGAAAGGTCCGTGCATGTAAAAGGGAAGAAGAGAGGAAGAAAGGAAATGGAGGGAATAGGAGAAGTAGAGGAATTGGACCGGGTCGGGCCAAAGAGAATCGGAAAAAGAAAAATTAAAGAAAAAGTAAAAGAAAAGAAAAAGGGAAGAGAAAAGGAAATAAAGAAAAATGGAAGAAAAGAAAAGAAAAATAAAAATAAGTGAAAAAGAAAAGAGAAAGAAAATAAAATAAAACGAAAGGAAAAATAATGAAGAAAAGAAGAAAAGAAGTGGAATATATATATATATATATATATATATATATATATATATATATATATATATATATAGACACACACATTTATATTACAACCTATATTTCCTAAAATAAAAAATCTAATATCATTTTAAATCGTAATTTAAAGTCGGCGATATTTCACAATTTAATGAAAATTAATATTAGTATTAATATTATTATTATTATTATTTTTATAAAACCCTACTCTGGAGAGTAGAGCTAAGGAATACAGCTGTCCGCCACACTGACCCTCCTTTTTAGCTAGCCCAGCCCAGAGCATCAATCCTCTACCAGTAGGTTTATTAAGGATAACCGCTCCGTGCCTTAAGGGAAACATATCTCGGCTACAGGACTCGAATCCGCAACCTCCAAGAACTTTGTTCCATGGTTGCAAGGTAGTCCTCAACCAGCTGAGCTATGCTCGCGGACAATATTATTATTATTATTTAACTTAAACGTATGAATAATTAATGGTATTTTATAATTTATTATTGTTAAATTGTTAATTTGAAATTAATTCGATTCAAAAGTAAATGGACATGGTCAATCAAGAGTTAATAAAAGTCTGATGTGTGAATTATTTTGACATCTATTATAGACCGTTAAATTGATTAACGACCTATATCATGGCTTAATTCTATTAATTCAATTATTCTTGTCCGTGACATAGAGTGAACAACCGAGTTAAAATACTTGGATTAAAATGATGATACGTTTTATTTGAAATAAACGACTGTAATAAATTTCCATATTTGAATATTATCACCCAAACCAATAAATTGTTTATTTTAACAAATTTACCCTTTAAATTTATTTAATGGATTTGAAAAGCCGGGGTCGAATACCTATGAGATCCAGAACCACTTCGATTTAAAAATCACTACAAACCCTTAAGGTTTTTGATTATAAATTTTATATGCTGGAATGGAATAAATTAAGAAAATTTGATTATATTAGATAAGTAACTATACCTAGACAGTATTTCAATATCGATGGACTTCTATAAAAGCGGTTGCTTCTAATCAGATAAAACTCGTAACTTTGTATGAGTTACCTTGGTTTCAAAGGACTTTTAGAACTCAAGTATTTACAGTTAAATGTGTTTACTCACGCTAGTTTCCAGCCTTACTCGGATGTTACTTTATTGTAATGCTCGGGTTAGACTAAGTGTTACAGATTCTGAGATTAGGATTCTTTTAGAGCACAGGAGACGAGCCGTATGGCAAAGACGTATTGATTATATTTCACTGCGTATTATAGAATGAATGGCCAGTATTTAGGGACATGTTATTATAACTATCCAGATTTGTTGTACTCTGATATCTTGTATGTATATTGACAGTTACAGCTTTTCTTTGTATAAAATGATCTATTATATTTTGTTCCGCTAAGATTGTGAGATTCTATGCCATTGTTTCTGTTTCTTATTCTATCTCCTTTTCTTCTAAACTCTAACAGTCCAGTATTCCTGGCTCTCGATTGCTCGACACTTTATACAGTGAATGTATTAGTGTCGATTTTCGGGGTCTAAAATCTTCGGCCGTTACAACAATTTTATAAATGATATATTTGGTTGTAATATTTACGTTGTTAGGTAGTGAAATTTATAAATATTGGTTGAAAATAAGATTTGTAAATAAATAAATATAAATTGGAAAATTTAGAACATAAGTTCCAGGATTTTGAAAATTTCGTTCGAATGATTTGGAAATATAATACTAATATTATTTGGAAGTATTTTGTGATATAAATATTTCAATGTGATTTGGATGAAATGTTTAAAAGAATTTTGGAAGGAAATAAGTTCTTTACTCCCCTCTCTATCGTTGGAAAATAATTTTAGCGATGAGTGCACGCAACATCGAGGTTCGTTTTCGAGTTTCAAAGTGGGAATACCTTGTAGTAATTTTACTACACAAGAGTTTTGATACATTAATTTTGATTTTTTTAATTCTAGATATAATTTGATATAAATATATACATATAAGTTATGAGTATATGTATATATATATATATAATTCTATTATTTTGAATGATTTGAAATGAAAACCTGGCATTTAGTCCAAATTTCTACAAATTAGAGAATTCAATTTTTGAAATGAAATGAAATTTTAACTATGATCAATTGGAAACTTCTAAAATGGAAATAAGAAATTTGATGTTAAAATGATAAATGAAATAAGTAATAAATTTATAATTTATAATTATAATTAAAATGGAAATGAAAATAAGAAAATGTAACCATTAAATAATTTGATTCAAAATAAATATGAAAACTTGTGTAACCTTTTACTTCATTCTAAAGGACACACACACACACACACACACACATATATATGTATGTATGTATGTATTTATGTATATATATAACTTATCAAAATATTAAAAGTTGTAATGTTAATAAGGGTATGTAATAGAATATTATACAAGTAGAACTGGGGAAAAATTTAAAGTATTCAATGGACTTATTTTAATAAATAAGAATTTTAATGTCATAAATTGTTATGAACCTAAGTTAATAATTTGAAATTCTACTAAATAAAGGTAATAACGGTGATTAATGTAAGAATAATGATTATAAACTTAGGTTTACATTTTAAGCTGTTTATAATCAGATTTAATAGAAAAGGTGAATACTATAAGTAAATAATTATAAACTTGAATTAATATTGAAACCATTTTTAATTAAAGTGAGTACTATATATAAATTGAATGACTATAACTTCAGAAACATTGAAAAGATTCAGAAATGGAGTTACTTTATAAATAAGAATTTGATATTATAGTTGTTATAAACTTAAGTGATGATTGAAAATGCTGTTAATTAAATGCAATAGAAAAGTGAGTATTATAAATAAATTATTTTTAACTTAAGTTAGTGTTCGGAACTATTTATAATGAAAGTAAATAATAAAATGAGTATTATATTAAGTAAATGATTATAGCTTTAGAAAAGTTGAAATGATTTAGAAAATGGATTTTTATATTTAATGACATTATATTAGAAAGGATGAACCTAATTTAAAAGGTAAGGAACTTAAGTGTGAACTTATGCATTAACGAATTGTAAAGAAACTTATCTAATAATGTATAATCCAATAATTAAAATAAGAATAACTTACATAAGCAGCGAATGTGAAGTAGTAAACTAAAAGAAAATGGCATTGTATAAATAAGGGAGAAATGAACTTTTGTAAGTAATAATGAATGTAAATTAATGAAAATAAACATTATATGAATGAGAAAAGAAAAGTTAATGAAAAAATAAGAGAAAATCAAACTAAATTGTAAATGTGAAGTAAACTGAAAAAAATGTATGCAATACTTCAATAATGAAATCACTATGATCCAAATAAATGAAATAGTTATAACTTATGTAAGTAAAGAATGTAAAGTAATGAAATAAACCTTGCATGAGTAAATGAAAGTGTAAAACTTTGTAAGTAATGAACGCGAATTAAAGAAAAATCATTGAAAAAAAGGAAAAATAAGAAAAAATAAGCAATAAATGATGTGAAAAAGATTAATATAATAGACTTAAATATTACTTGAAATTATTGTTTGTTTAACTTAGGTAGTTGTTAGGGAAGGATACTTATATTGTGTAGAATGTATAAATAACCTATAAGTTTTAAATATGACTGTTGAGTATATGGTTTACTACATTGTTTATTTACCATTTTATATGATTAGATGTTCTGAACCTGAACAAACCATTTGTTTTGGTTGCAATTAATGAGTGATTGCTTTCTTTGTTGAAATGATGTTTGTAATATTTGTTTGCAAGTTATTGTTTTTATGTAATATTGATTTGTTTTGTTATTGGTTGAAACATCTTAAAATTTCTCTTTTATATAATTATTAACTCTTTTGGATTGTATAAGTGAAATACAGCTTATGGAAGCAATTGCTACTGCTTTTGGTTTCATAAAATAAGCGTTATTTGGCCAACAAGTAAATATGTTCTCGGATTACGGTTTTTTAGGGATACTATATTATCTTCCCATGGTTTGGGATATTTTATTTTGAAAATATTTGATACATATATTGTTATTATTGATACTATTATTTCTCCCATACCTCTCCGTACAAACGAGACTCCACCGAAATTTTCCATAAATTTTTGACTTAGAAAATTTTGTAAAATATTTTCCAACTTTTGTTAACATGAATATAAAAGGATTTAATTGTTATAAATTGATATGTTTTATTTAAGTTATTTAATTGCGTAAGTTGATTGATTATAAATTTATTATTTTTAATAAGAATATTGATTACTTAACTCCTTCTTTTCTCATCTTTTCTCTTTGCGAGGACGAAGAGTTTTGAGTGGGGAAGAGTGTAACGACCCCTAATTTTAGATAATTAAAAATAGCCAATTTAATAAGATTTTGTGATGCAATGTTGGAAGAAATAAAAATTTGTGATTAAATAATAAGAATATAAGTGGAATCAAATGAAATGTTATTAATTTTAGGCAATTGATAACCGTTTTAAATGTAATTCAATTAATTAAAAGGATTAAAAGGGTTATAATTGGTTATAAATTGTAAATTTGTTGTAATAATGAATGTATTAGTTGATAACTGAATTAAAAGAGCAATTGATAATTTAAGTGTTGTATTAATTAAATAGGATGTAATAAATTGTAAATTGGAAAAATGAATGTTGTGTAAATAACTATAACATTTGTGCGTACATAAAAAACATATAAATGTGACTAAAAGTTGATGCTGACAATTATTATATGTTACCTGTAATGTCCGAGAATTTTTGGGTAATATTTATTTGATAATTTCGATTAATAATTACTTTTAAATGTGCAATATTGATTTAATAATCTAATTTAACAGAATTTATCTTTTCAAAACTTAATGATAATAATTTAATTTGGCAAATTTTATTCTTTTCAAAGTTAATAATATTTATTTGATAAAAATTAATCTTTCTAGTTAATAAAAAAAAGTATTTTATTTATAATGTACTTACACTGTGAATAAGAAGTTTGGTTTCAAATTAATAAAGATATTTTCAAATTATAATATATATATATATATATATTGTGATTTTGAAGACTGTGATTGAATTTAATATAAAAACTTTTCAAAAGCAATTTAAAAATTTATCTTATATTTTCAAGCCCTCACTATACATATACAATTTTGTTTACATTACATCACAATTCAATTTACATAAACGCCTCACTACATATCACTCACACTCGTAGTTTATCTTCAATTTCATTCCAGTTATAATCCAGCATCTGAGAAATCTGCAAAAATGTTCACTAACGCAGTAAAATTGAAAAAGAAATATTTTTGCAATATAAAATAAAATATGGATTTTGGAAAATAGTATTTGCCTCAGTTATTTGGGTTGTTCGTCATCATTCACATTTGAATTCATCATACACGAATAGTGTGACATGCACAGTGTATCACTGTACATGCCACAAGGCCGTGCACATCGATATACACTTGATAATGCTACAGGGACAGGTGAGCACAGGTCAAACCCAAATGAAAAGCCGAGTTCAACTCACGTGCAATATATTTAAAATCACGACACGAGCAAAAGGTCAAACCCGAGTTTTTGAAACTGGATTCAACTCAAGTGAAATTTCAAAAATCAACGTGAAATGACCAAGAACCAAACAGCAATGCATGCAAGTGCAGACCAAAGTACAACAGAAAATCAATGCAACCCGAAGTCAAGACAACATGAAGCATGCAAGCTATTGCACAAGATATAGAGCCACAACAACTCCAATAGTGCCATACACATCAACCAAAGTCAAGGCCGCAAATGAAGACTACAGGTCTCAATATCAATGAAATGTGAACTGTCTCGAAGAATAGAGCCAAGACTACAAGTACAAGGCACAGTGCACTACTGACCATGAAGCAAAACCAAGTTTAGATTAATTCAAGAAATATAACATGCAATTTTGCAGTGATACAAGGCAAGACTTAGTACACAACAAGACAAACTACACAAAAGCACAAGTAATCAAGAAATGATCAAGCACCATCAAGAAACCATTGCAATGATTCAAACTGACTAGAAGAAATGCCACCAAGCAAACAAAATGTCAAAGACCAGACAATAGTGAAGAACACAAGGCATAGCAACTACATAGCGACTGTAACAGTGGCAAGCATTATATATAGGACTGCAACAACCAAATGAAAATGCAAGACCAAATTACACAAACTTCAATGACCAGTTCATGCATGCGTTAGTGACCAAACATCAAGTTCAAATAACAAACAAATGCAACAGTGAATCAAACTGTTGAACCAAGTCCATGAAGCACAATGAACTTCAGACCAATACACATGAGTGTAGCAAGCAAGGATCAATGAATTGGATGAACAAGACTCAAACAATCAATACACTTCAAGTGCAACAGGTTATGACAGTAACATATGATCAGTGGTACACATGCAAGCTCGAGCACAAGATATGGAAACTGCACCAATGCAAATCAAAACAGAGAGTACAACTCACATGTGCACCATGATATCAAGTATCAGTGAAACAGAGATATGCTACAAGATGGTCAGCCACCATAATGATAAAAATGTCATGCTCAATGCAACACAGTGGCAACTACAAGATGTAGACATAAACAATATCAAAGAAACAAGTCTCGACCATTATACAAATGAATCAGAATAACAAATAGTGAATCAAGACAGGGCCGAGCAACTGCTATATGGTGATGCAGATAACAACTACTAAAAGCAACAGTGCAGTGCAACTACACAACTACAAGTACAGGGAGTAACAACTCAAATGGAAATGAGACAGGAAGCAAGTGTAACGACCCGTAAATTTTCGATAATTAAAATAGCTAATTTAATAAGATTTCGTGATTTAATGTTAGAAAATTTTTTGTAATTCGTTTGGAATAATAATAACTGGAATGAATTGCAACAATAATTATCCAAGTAATGAAAAATAAATGCTACTTAGTGAATGCCTTAGCAATCAATAGTTGAATAGGATAATAATTGTAGAATTCATTGGGTATAATAGAGTAATTGATTGATAAGTAAAATTTATTTAAAATCAAATATTGAATATTGAACAGGTAAATTGTTTAAATTTAATGTTTAAAACCTATTGAATAATTGAATAACTGTAAAATGAAATAGTGTTATAAATTCTGAATTGGTTTTAAAAGTTGAATCTTATAAGTTCAATTTCAATATTTCAAAAGATAATGAATTATTGGATAATCGAAATTGTTTAAATTTAATATTTAGAATTTATTGAATAATTTAGTAATGGGAATTGAATTGCCGTATAATGGAAATGGTTGTTCTATAAATTTTAATTCGTTTCAAAAGTTAAATTTTTAAGTTCGTTTTGAATTTCTCAAAAGACAGTGACTCAAGAAAATTAAAAATTGTTTAAATTTAATATTACAAATGTTTGATTAATTAAATTCCGAATTTGATATGATTAATTTGATATTGAAATTTAATATATGGAAATAGAGTGAACAATTGAAATTTGATTTAATATGATTCAAATTGGTTTCCAAAGTGAATGTAAGTTATATCGGGATTTTAATAGAGTTAATAAGATTTTAAAATTGGAATTTATTGGATAATTGAATAACGGGTTTAATATGATTAAAAATGATTTGTACAATTTTATTTTATCATATTAAAGTTAGAATAATGTTGTAGAACTTTTAAAATCGAATTAAAAGTAAATTTGTGAAAATTGAATATTTTAATATTTAATTATCGACTGAAAAATAGCCAATTTTCAAATAGTCTCAGAATTGGACGAAACTAGTTCCACTAGATCCGTAATAGTTTGTCATTATCGGATTTCAATTTTCGTAGCAATCAGAGTTTTCGGTTGACTGTGGCTGCTCAAAACGCATCGAAATTATTTCAATATTAATTTGACGAGTAAAAATAGTCATTTTTCAAACAGTCTTGGATTTCGACGAAACTAGTTTCATCGGATCCATAATGTGATATTATTGTAAGATTTAAATTTCATGTCAATCGGATTTACCATTTGTCCGGGGCAAGTTAAAACACACAGAAATTAGTTTAAATGGACTTAATTTAAATCGATCGTTTATTTCCGTAACTCGCACAGATGATCGAATTAGCTTCCGAAACCTATTCCGTTGTGTCCGGAACGCAGGATAAACCCTAGTAACGCCGGTCACCGCGTTTAAATCGGAGTTCGAAAACCCGGGATGAATAGTGTTCGTCGTTTTCTATAAAAGGCCCATAGAAATTCATTATCTTCAAATAAAATTAAACCCTAGGGTTTTATAACAGACCGCCACTTTCAACGTTAAATGGCCAGAATCTTTCATTCTTCTTCCTCAATTTCTGGCCAATCTATTAATAATTAGACAAAACTTCCAACAAGCAATTTGTAGAGCTCGTCGAGCTCGTCAGATCCAACGGTGGGTCGCATCTATCGTCGTTGTTTGGAGGTGTTACGTGGCTGAGAACACCAGCCGTTCATGCTCGGTTTTGGGGCCATAAGGGTGGCCGAGTTCGCCATGGGTTCTGGCGAAGGTGGAGAGGAGCTTGGCGCATCTTCTGGCGTCACTTGATCCGAGCAAAGTCGTCGTATGGTGGAGCGGCTACAAACCCTAAAGGGAGGCAATGGGTTCGATGTCACGCGCGTGAAACCGGAGAGGGAGGAGGATAGTGCGTGCACGGCCTGGATTCAATGAAGCTAGATCAACGGCCCAGAATTGTTATGGTATAAAATAAATAATAGAAATGTAAATTTAATTGTAATTTAAATCTATGATGTTCAAAACGTTGTATCTTTGTCATACGAGATCGAAAAATTGCAAAACAAGTTGCGTTGGAATCGTAGGGACGAGCACTATGCTATGGAATTGGATTGGAGCCGTTTGGAGCTAGAGAAAATTTCGGGTAAAATTAAACGCTCGTTTAATTTTATTCGATATAAAACGCTGTAACTACATTGAAATCAAGGTGAGTGTTTTATAACGCTCACAACGTACTGAATATCTTTATGCTAGTTAAATTTGACATTATGAAGTGTTATGATTTTATTTGTCGTTGTTTGATAAAAATTTAATTGTCATATAGCTTGTCATTTGAATTAACCGTTGAAAAATTAAATTGACAGTTAAACTGAAATTAAAATTGAATTGCGATTAAATTACCTGATATTGATGTATGAAACTGCCATGAATTGTATTGTCGATTGGATGATGTATTTTGATGGATGTTATTGGTTGATATTTAAATGTTTGGATGTTTATTTGCTTATATATACTGTTATGCATTCATATGACACTATGATTGGTTTAAGTAATATATACTCATCCCTGACATTTAATTGAAATAAATAATTACTTGGCCATAGGATAGAAAATTATATACGGACACCGAATTGGCTAAATTAATAATTTTTAAAATCATCGATTTGAAATTTATTTAAATCTTTTAATTTAAATGTTATAAATAGAAATCAATTTATAAAAATCGAATTTATCGAAAAATTGAGTTTGGAATGTTGAAATAAAATTTGGTTAGAAGAAATTGTTAAATAATTAAAGTGGAGACTTTGGAATTTAAAAATCGGGATATGATTAAATTTCGTAAATTGATTTGTTTAAAGATTTAACCTTAATTCGAGCTTTGAATATTACTAAGTAAAAGCGATATAAAAGGATATTTTGAAATTGAGCTTGAAATTGAATCATATTGTATTGGGTTTTAAATTTGAATATTGGAAGATAATTTTGTTAAGTATTATAAATTGATATGTTGAAAAATCAAGCTCCAAATCGACATAAATTGAAATTGAATAAATTAAAGGTGAATGTAAAATTGAATTAATTTGAAGTCAAAGTTGACATTGATTTGAATTGAAATCGAAATTGAACCGGTAAAATGGAAATTTGTTTTGAATTGGGAAGTTATAATTGAAATGGTTTGGTTTTGAAGTTGTTTTATTTTGTTTTCCAAATTACTCTGTTATAACCATTTTTAAATACTTAAACTATTTTAATCTATTTTAAATCTACTTAACCCAATTTAAATTATTTTAAACTAATTTATCTATTTCAAATCCATTTTATGATTTTAAGTATTTTAAGTATTTTAATTATTTAAAACCACTTTTAAAACTACTTAAAACTATTTTCTAAAATTCCAAACTGGCCAATAAGGTGAAATATTTATATTTAAATCTTGAATTTAAATACGAATTGGGTTAAATGAAGTTGCTACCTAAATTGAAATTCGAAATGATTTTGAAATCGAAATGAGATATAGATGCGAAAAATGATTTTTAAACGGAATCTTACATTTGAAAAGATAAGATGATATTTGAAATGGATTTGATTTTAAATAAATTTTTCACCTCATCGAAAATCATTAATTAATTACTTAATGATGTAATTTGGAATTGATTAATTAAGGTATAATTAATAATGAATAAATAATTAATGTAATTAATTTTAATTAATCAATTAATTTAGTAGTTACAAGTTAATTGTTTGCAAAGGGTTTAAGTAATTAACTTGTGTGATTAACTTATAAGATAATTACTTATTGTAATTAGAGATAGTTAATCAATATTAGTTAAAATATTGAGATGGTGATTAATAAATTGATTTGAAATCAATGGATGGTTAAGTTAAGCAGAATTAGTGATGAAGTAATTAATTTAATTCATTTTAAATTAATTAGAAATTGAGTAATTAATTTAATTCATTTTAAATTAATTATAGAAAGTGTGATCATTAGATCATTGCTTATGTTTGATGAATGGTATTGGTTGCTTGGTATGGTTTGTAATCTCAGTTATGAGATGAGTAGTGTATGTGATATGGATGCATTGGTTGCTTTTGGATGATAATGTGGATTATCTGATTTTGATATGAATTATCTGTTGATAATGATAAGGTTGATTATCTGTTGTGTTGTGAATTATCTATCTATGTATATTTAGATAATGAATTGATTTGTTTTAAACATAAAACAACTTGGACCTAAAAGACACGCTTTGGATTTCGATGAGACCGGGATCGGGTTTCCATATTTGGATATCCGAAAACCACATCGATTCCAATTAAACGTTAGGTCGTTAATCCAAGTGGAGCAAGTGAAGACTCGAGGTGTAAGGGCTATACGTCAGTATAACTCTGTGGGTGATTCCGTAATGAGTTTGAGGGAATAGTACTTATAGATTCGAGATGGTGATTCAGAGTGCAAGGGTTATTGTCGTTAACTCTGAGGATGATTCCCAAATGAGTGTAACGTGATAATGCCTTCGGTTTCGTTCGAACCCGGAACGAACTTGTATGGATTGAATGCTTTCAGAACATCGTCAGGTGGACGATGAGCATTCTAAGTGATGTGTCCTATAAAGGTAATCGTAGCCTCAAGCCTCATCAACCGGGAATATCTAAATCAGGGGAGGTGCAGTAAAGCTTCGTGGGTCGCACCCACTGGAGAGTAAGATTTACCCCTGTCTAGAGGTCCCTTTATATTTCGGCTCTGTGGACGGTTGATCATGACAACCGTCGGGGTTGTCTTATTCGGAACTGTTCAGTAAGGAATAGGTCCGGCTTTGTGTTGCAGGGGATTGGGAGTAATCCTCGGTACGGTGATCTAGGCCACGTACTATGACGGGCGGTACCTTAGTAGCCCTGCCATTGTATGGAATCCAAAATCCAATAAGTGCCAACGGTTTTGATTGTATTACCCACTTTTGTGTCTAGTAGCTGGAAGTTAATAATGTAACAATTTCGGCTATTTCTTATTTATTTGAAAACCCTAGACACTATTATAATATCATCGGATTTCCTATCAAAAGTTTTGGTTAACGTAAGGTAAAATATTTTCCATGTTTATGTGTGGGAAGTCTTACATGATACCTTTTCTTTTCAAAGGTTTTTCAAAGTTAAGCAACTTTAACCTGTTACTCACACTAGACCCATGTCTGACCCGGAGTTATTTCTGTTTTCTTTAACTCTTGGGTACTCAAATTTTTATGAGTAGTCAAGGGAATTCAGGTTAGGATTCAGGTTAACTTTGACGAATTGTGGAGGAGCAATGGAGCAGAAGGCTTCTGCGTATAGTTACATAGTTCCGCTGTGTTGGTATCTCTGAGTGTTTTTGCATTGTGATTGAGTTGTAATAACTAGACAGGTGTTTATAACTGTCTAGTATGTGATGTATATGTCTGTGTAACTCTGATATTTGATGTATACTATGTTATACTTATGTTACTAATATAATTTATTCGTTCCGTTATTGAGATTCTTGTGTTGTTTCTTCTTTCTCTTCTTTCTTTTCTCTTTTCTATCCCTTTCTTTCTTAAGCATGATGCGATTTTCTGGTGGTAGAAAGTTGGGTCGTCTCACTCAGATTTGGTTCCTTGATTTGAAACTGTTGCTCTCCTTGCATAGCCATATACTATGATAGAGAATTCCAGAATCAAATTAAAAATCCATATCTAGTGTTCGCCATCGAAAATCGAGTGAAAAATCCTAACTTGGATCGATATAAATCATCTCGAAATTTTATGCTCGAATTTGGATCTAATCGTTACGCGAATAAAATAATATACGTACAATCTCATGTATTACCTTACAATGGATTTCTATTCAATCTATCTATACTAAATTATTTTATTGACTTTTATATATATATTTTTCACTTAATTACTCACAATTCATTATTCAGTTAGTATATTCAATTCTTTACATAACATATTCTTTAACATTATCTTTTCTTAAACATCGTATCAAAGAATTTGTTTACTCAAGTTCATTTTAAACATTCTATATAATTTAATTTAAACTCAATTTCTTTTCCCAATTGATTCTTAGCTATAAGAAATTCCTTCGTTTACATTTATTGCATTTTCATAATTTCAGTTAAGAACGAATTCATTTGTGGAACATTTTATTAACTGACACTTTAGTTTATTAATAATCCTATAAAAGCCTAACCTCTCATAAATGACTTTTCTTAGTTTACCGTTATCTTAAAGGTTACAAATTCAAAAAAAATTTCAATCGCTTTGCAATTTATATTTATTTTCTATAACCAATTTACAAAGATATAACACGATTCATTTATCTTCTTTCTTAAGTTCACTTACTTGTTCCATTTATCCATTCATCATTTCATGCTATATTTAAGTATATAACATTTTTATCACAACCAAATTTTCATTTATATACATTTTAATTCCTTTTGAGTTTCCCTTACATGTATGCTTCAATTATTTTCAGGTTCTGTTTATTTGTACAATATCTCATTACATATCCAAAACATCATTTTAACTTTTAACATTTGGTAAGTCTTGTTATATGTTATCAGAATGTAATTTTGGTATTATACAAATTTATAGAATTTCATTTTACTTAATTAGAATGTTCACAAATATAATTTGTTTAAATCCATTTTACCTTTCAACTTTAAAGTTTTCCAAAAACAATAAGCTTAGATATCTTAATCCTATTATTTTATAAGTTCTGGTTATTCACATTTCATTCAAATAATTTGAAAATTATTAATTAACAGAACTTAGAAATTTAAATGCCCGGTTCTTTTCAAATCATTTGAAATAAACATATACACTTATATCTTTAATATATCAAATCATACCTTTGGAGTTTAAACCAAAACCAAAAAATGTGAAATGAAAAAAAAAAATGATCCCTGATTATAGTACCATATATCGACAAACTATATTTAAGTTTTGATAAACAATGGTCGATAGAAATATGATAGATATAGAAATGATCATGGAATCTTTACCTAACAACAAGTTTTATAACTCTTGTTTGAATTCCTGAAGAAATTTTCCAAATATACCGTCTTGAGTAATGTATGTTAAATATCAACACTTATTCACCTTCTCAATCACTATTTATGTTTTTGATAATTAATAGGGAGTTGGTTTAGACAAAATTCGTCATTTAAAATCAAATAAAAATGACTAATCTGAAAATATGGTCAAAAAATGATTTTCTTGAAGGGGTTATGTATGAGGAAAAAAAATTCTGCTATTTGAAAATTATTTGTAATGAAAAATATGCAGATATTTTCTTTGAAAAACGATGCAGTTACTAAATGTCTCACCATAAATCACGTTCAACTAGTAAGTTTTCTGTCAACTAGATTACTAGTATGATCTGCATCTGAATTTCTCTTTCACTCTAAAATATCACTAATTAAATTTGATAGACCAGATCATGAAGTGTGCATGAAAACTCAAACTCACAAATTTTTACAGCATTCTTGAATTTGAATTGAAGTCGTATAAATAATCAAAAACTGTGAATATAGAGTTAGCCGAATTATAACCAAATGCATTATCATCCAACAAATCACAATGTTTAATCCAAACAAATATGTATGAAGTAATCCAAAGAATGGTGTTTTTGGCATCAATATAATTGGCCAACTATGTCGAACAAGTTAGAAAAAATCATCATCTCACATTATTGGCTTATTTAATTCAGAGTACGGTGCAGATTATCACATTTAATATATCGATCAAATAAATATACCTTCACCTGTTTTACCTTTAAGATAATTTTTTGTGATTTCCCATTGTGATTCTGTCACCTTTGTACTAGGCTAAGGAACTTTGCTTTGTTGCCCGTTGTGTTTCTGGAACAGCCAAAATCCGAAGAACACTGTTGTTGTTCCTTAGCCTGCCACCATACCTACGCGATGAAAGATTTTTGTGACCTATTTGTTTTTTGTGACCTATTTGTTTTTATAGGTCCATGGTTGTTAGTGGCTGAAGCATTGTGAATAAACAAACCCTTTGGAACCCAAACTTGTTTTGTCATTTCATTCTTGTTCCAATAGACATGAAATTTGTTTGTAGAATTCTTATGAACCCAAACTTGTATAAATTTTGTGTTCTTGTTCCTATGACTACAATTTTCAACACGGTGTCCAATTATTTACCATCTATCAAAGACACTCTTACCTTTTGCATTATTATCAACTTGTGTTTTCCCAAAGCCTAATCCTTTTTCGTTGTTAGCAAAAATTTGATTTCCCAATAGCATGTTGAATGATTTTTCTCATTTTGAAAAGTTATTCAGAGATTTCTCAAGATTTTAGACTTTGGTTTTTAGTGTTGTGTTTTCAGTTACAGGTGAGGTGCATCTATTTATAAAATCCTTTTCCCTAGTGTCAATGATTTCCTTAAGACAAGAGTTTTCTTTTTCAAGGTTCTCAAAGCTATTCTTAAGTCGTGGTAATTCTGAATCTAAAATTTTACATTTTTTATAGTCTAGGTTATGAATATTTTTAAGTTCAGTTTCTAACCTAAAATTTTCACGAGCAAGTTCTCTCCTATTAGATTTCAGTTTTTCAATTTTAGATTCAAGAGTATCAACTTCTTAAGTAATATCAAGACACATAAAAACAAGTTATTTATAAGAATAGTCACCTCCCTCACTAGATTCCTCTGAGCTTGTTTCTGAATCTGATTTTGCCAAAAGACACAAGTTAGCCTCCTCTGAGCTATTATTCAAAACTTCCTCTCCTTCTTCATCATCCCAAGTCGCTGCAAAGGCCTTCTTCTTCTTTTTCTTTCCTTTGTTGTTTGTGAGAAGTGGGCATTGTTGTTTGAAGTGGCCAGGCTTCTTGCAGTTAAGGCACGTCAATTCATTATCGGAATTGTTTGAATCTTTTGACCTATTACCACTTATTTTCTTCTTGCATGGCCTGAATCTTGATAATTTTCTAAGATTATTGACAGCCATTACAAGCTCTTCAATTGGATCTTCTTCTTCTTCATCGCTCTCTTCTTTGCTCTTTAAGGCAATCGTCTTCTTCTTTGATTAAGAGTTGTTGCGTTCCTCCTTTGCTTTTAGCTCAAGCTCATATGTCATCAAGTAGCCGATCAATTCCTCCATGCTTAGTTTACTCAGATCTTTTGTTTCTTGTATTGCCGTGACTTTTGCCTCAAATTCATTGGTAAAACTCGTGGCACCTTCCTCACAAGCTCTACCTCAGTGAATACCTTCCGAAGCGCTCTAGCGTTGTACACCAAAGTTGAAAAGCATCCAAACATGTCCTTTATGCTCTCACCTTTGTCCATCACAAAGTTCACGTATTCATTGCTGAATAGGGCTAGACGAGACTCCTTGACTTGACTTGTATTCATTGCCAAATTTCCTGTGCAGTTTTACAATGAGAAATTCTATTAAATTCAGACTTATCAAGAGCACAGATCAGAGCATTCATGGCTTTAGCATTCGTAGTTTTTAATTTCTTATCGTTAGCATCCCACCTATCCTTAGATTTAGGAATCTCAGCATCACCAACAGTTATAGTGGGAGATTTATAGCCAGTTTCAATAATGTCCCAAACATCATAATCAACAGAACTAAGATAAATACCCATCCTAACTTTCCAATAAGCATAATCATTCCTATTAAACATGGGTGGCCTAGCAGTAGATTGCCCCTCAGAAAAAGCATTATTTGGTGGATTCATGACTCTAGAGTCAAAGAAAAAAATATCGTGCTCTGATACCACTTGTAGGATCTAGATTAACCCTAGAGGGGGTGGGGTGAATAGGGTTATAGCAAATTTTCTCGAATTAAACACAAACTGCAGAGAAATAGATATGCTGAAAAGTAAATCACACACAAAATTTATCCAGCTTCGGCAACCCCTGCCTACTGCTGCATTCCAAGATTTCTATTAGAATTAAACAGTCTCCCGCTTATAAACACTCTAACAGACTCGCACACCCTGCTACCGCCTATAGAGTTTTGCAAACTCGCACACCCTGCTCACCGAACTAATTCTAACTAGACAATCTGACACTACCTACAACCTAGGTGGTAATTTACCAAGAATTGAACCTTAAAAGAAAATTTAAAACAAACTTAAAAACAATTTTAAACTTAAAACCCTAATTAAAATACAAACTAAAGCCCCCTTTTTAAAACAAAGCCGGCCCAATTGTTTTGTCCGTTCCTTTTTCTTTTGGCTTGTGAAGAAAATGTCGGCCAATCCTTTTTCTACAGAAATTAGGTTTTTTCTGAAATTTGATTCTCTGGTTTGTGTTGCTCTTGCTCGCGGCTTCTCTGATGATCAATTCTCTGGTTTGTGTTTCTCTTTCTCGCGGCTTCTCTGATGATCAATTCTCTGATTGTTTTTGCTTGCACTTGTTCGTAGGTGCTCCTTTGATCGAGTTCGATAGATTGTGGTATGTAATCTTTTTCGTTGCTGGTTTGATTGTTTGCTTGACTCGATGTCGATGATGAATTTGGGGTTTGGTATTTATATGAATACCAAGACACTTGAATTTGTTCGTATTCATTCAACACTTTCAAATTTTTTCTTTCCTGACATATTTTTGCCTTGATGCGCACGGCTTTGATTTTGAAGCGTTCAATTTATTCTTGGTTGATACGGCAAAAACTTTCCTCTTTTAGTTTGTGACTTTTTCAAAGATACGTTTTTTTTTGACAGTATACATTCACGAATCCCCTTCTTGACTTCTGTATGTTTCCATGATTTCGTCTTGGACTTGAGACCATTTATGCACTGTTGAATTTTTTTCATCCACTGTGGCTTTCGACTTTACATTCACTGATTGTTTCTTGACATTAACCACTGTCTTCATTGTATATTCCGTAGCATGGCACTACTTGCTGTAACGACCCGCCTTTTTGGACAGTTTAAACCGACGATCAAATACACATGTCGATTCCAAACCATTCAAAAAGGGCAGATGTTTATTGGGGTAAATAAGAAAAGAAAAGAAAGAGAATTAAAGGAAATGAAGCAACACAGAATCTTGCAGCGGAACGATAAAATATAATAGTCAAATAAACATTTCATGAAGCTGTTTACTATACTTTGACAATTATTTATACAACATTTATCAGAGTTATACATATACAACAGAACAATAAAATAATGCAGCAGACAACATGATGCAAAGATAATAATAGTAATAGCATACCAAATCTTCATCTTCGTCCTCCAGAATAGACCTTCAATAAGCTGAAAAACTCAAGTCTAACCCGAGCGTAATGAAAAGACAAAACACTCGAGTCAGGACTAAAATATCCTCATGTAAGTTAAATCAATCGTCAATAAACATGAGTGTAACGGCGTCAGAGATGTTTACGGGGTTTGACATCTCCTATCCAGTGTCAACGTGCGTGCAATAACTTAAGAGATATTACGGGATTTTCCATCTCTTAAGGATCCGTTAAACTATCTACTATGTAGTACAATACGCTAAGTAGATAATGCCTATCAGTAGTATAAAGTATCAAAATAGCGTTAAGGCGTTACCATAATCCCCCTTAACACATTTTTATAATGCCATAGTCTATAGAACACCGTAAGCCCCACCATAAACTGGTGGTTATCAGAGGGTACCCCAAAGGTATAACACAAAACATAACGTAGTGGTCGCGAATAGGATAATCAGTATGACAAGGTACATGAGAGATACCAACTAGGATACTAGTAGTTGCGTGATCCGTACTAATGTTGAGCATAGCCAGCAACTACCCCAACACCGCGAAACAACACTCCCAAATCAAGGGGTGCACCCAAATCGAATCAAAAATGTAATAGATATGGCATCGAAGAAGTGTTTCCTCTAGAGATGGCGAACCTCAATGGCCCGGCGCGGCTCCTGTTTTAGTCATGTCAAGGGCCATCCAATATCGTTCTCTTTCTTCAGTCAACGCGTTCACCAAACCATCCACTTCATTCTTGATCAACACTCCGCGTATAATAGTTATTAAAGTGGTTTTCGGTATCGACAGAAAGTATGTCCATATCCGATCCCGTTCTCTTTAATAACTACGTATTATTACACCGTTGGCTCTTTTACATTTTAAATCGATTCATAATTGATATCAAAATATCCTATTCGCTTCAAAATCAAATCCATTTCAAATATCATCGTATCTTTTCAAATGTAAGATTCCGTTTCAAAAATCATTTTTCGCATCTATATCTCATTTTGATTTCAAAATCATTTCGAATTTCAATTTGGGTTGCAACTTCATTTAACCCAATTCGTATTTAAATTCAAGATTTAAATATAAACATTTCACCTTATTGACCATTTGGGAATTTTAGAAAATAGTTTTAAGTAGTTTTAAAAGTGGTTTTAAATAATTAAAATAGTTAAAATACTTAAAATATTAAAATGGATTTGTAATAGATAAATTAGTTTAAAATAATTTAAATTGGGTTAAGTAGATTTAAAATAGATTAGAATAGTTTAAGTATTTAAAAATGGTTTATATAACAGAGTAATTTGGAAAACAAAATAAAACAGCTTCAAAACCAAACCATTTAAATTATAACTTTCCAATTCAAAACAAATTTCAATTTCAATTTTGACGGTTCAATTTCGATTTCAATTCAAATCAATGTCAACTTTGAATTCAAATTAATTCAATTTTACATTCACATTTAATTTATTCAATTTCAATTTATATCGATTTGGAGCTTGATCTTTCAAAATATCAATTTATAATACTTAACAAAATTATCTTCCAATATTCAAATTTAAAACCCAATTACAATATGATTCAATTTCAAGCTCAATTTCAAAATATCCTTTTATATCGCTTTTACTTAGTAATATTCAAAGCTCGAATCAAGGTTAAATCTTTAAACAAATCAATTTACGAAATTTAATCATATCCCGATTTTTAAATTCCAAAGTCTCCACTTTAATTATTTAACAATTTCTTTTAACCAAATTTTATTTCAACATTCCAAACTCAATTTTTCGATAAATTCGATTTTTATAAATTGATTTCTATTTATAACTTTTAAATCAAAATATTTAAAAAAAATTCAAATCGACGATTTTAAAAATTATTAATTTAGACAATTCGGTGTCCGTATATAATTTTCTATCCTATGGCCAAGTAATTATTTATTTCAATTAAATGTCAGGGATGAGTATATATTACCTAAACCAATCACAGTGTCATATATATGCATAACAGTATATATAAGCAAATAAACATCCAAACATTTAAATATCAACCAATAACATCCATCAAAATACATCATCCAATAGACAATACAATTCATGGCAGTTTCATAGATCAATGTCAGGTAATTTAATCGCAATTCAATTTTAATTTCAGTTTAACTGTCAATTTAATTTTTCAACGGTTAATTCAAATGACAAGCTATATGACAATTAAATTTTTATCAAACAACGACAAATAAAATCATAACACTTCATAATGTCAAATTTAACTAGCATAAAGATATTTAGTATGTTGTGAGCGTTATAAAACACTCACCTTGATTTCAATGTAGTTCCAGCGTTTTATTTCGAATAAAATTAAACGAGGGTTTAATTTTACCCGAAATTTTCTCTAGCTCCAAACGGCTCCAATCCAATTCCATAGCGTAGCGCTCGTCCATACGATTCCAAGCAACTTGTTTTGCAATTTTTCGATCTCGTATGACAAAGATACAACGTTTTAAACATCATAGGATTTAAATTACAATTAAATTTACATTTCTATTATTTATTTTATACCATAACAATTCTGGGCCGTTGATCTAGCTTCATTGAATCCAGGCCGTGCACGCACTATCCCCCTCCCTCTCCAATTTCACGCGCGCGACATCGAACCCATTGCCGCCCTTTAGGGTTTGTAGCCGCTCCACCATACGACGACTTCGCTCCGATCAAGTGACGCCAGAAGATGCGTCAAGCTCCTCTCCACCTTCGCCAGAACCCATGGCGAACTCGGCCACCTCTATGGCCCCAAAACCGAGCATGAACGGCTGGCTTTCTCAGCCACGTAACACCTCCAAACAACGGCTATAGATGCGATCTACCGTTGGATCTGACGAGCTCGAAGAGCTCTACAAATTGCTAGTTGGAAGTATTGTCTAATTATCAATAGATTGGCTAGAAATTGAGGAAGAAGAACGAAAGATTCTGGCCATTGAACGTTGAAAGTGGCGGCTCTGTTATAAAACCCTAGGGTTTAATTTTATTTTGAAGATAATGAATTTCTTTGGGCCTTTTATAGAAAACGACGAACACTATTCATCCCGGATTTTCGAACTCCGATTTACGCGCGGTGACCGGCGTTTCTAGGGTTTATCCCGCGTTCCGGACGCAATGGAATAGGTTTTAGAAGCTAATTCGATCATCTGTGCGAGTTACGAAAATAAACGATCGATTTACATTAAATCGATTTAAACTAATTTCTGTGCGTTTTAGATTGCCCCGGACAGACGGTAAATCCGATTGACATGAAATTTGAAATCTTACAATAATATCACATTACGGATCCGATGAAACTAGTTTCGTCGAAATACGAGACTGTTTGAAAAATGACTATTTTAACTCGTCAAATTAGTATTGAAACAATTTAGATGCGTTTCGAGCTGCCACGGTCAACCGAAAACTCTAATTGCTACGAAAATTGAAACCCGATAATAACAAACTATTACGGATCCAATGGAACTAGTTTCGTCTAATTCTGAGACTGTTCGAAAATTGGCTATTTTTCAGTCGATAATTAAATATTAAAATATTCAATTTTCACAAATTTGCTTTTAGTTCGATTTTAAAAGTTCTACAACATCATTCTAACTTTAATATGATAAAATAAAATTTTACAAATCATTTTTAATCATAATAAACACGTTATTCAATTATCCAATAAGTTCCAATTTTAAAATCTTATTAACTCTATAAAAATCCCATTATAACTTACATTCACTTTGGAAACCAATTTGAATCATATTAATTCAAATTTCAATTGTTCACTCTATTTCCATATATTAAATTTCAATATAAAATTAATCATATCAAATTCGGAATTTAATTATTCAAACATTTGTAATATTAAATTTAAACAATTTTTATTTTTCTTGAGTCACTGTCTTTTGAGATATTCAAAACGAACTTATAAATTTAACCTTTGAAACGAATTAAAATTTATAGAACAACCATTTCCATTATACGGTTATTCAATTCCCATTATTAAATTTTTCAATAAATTCCAAATATTAAATTTAAACAATTTCGATTATCCAATAATTCATTATCTTTTGAAATATTGAAATTGAACTTATAAGATTCAAATTTTAAAACCAATTCACAATTTAGAACACTATTTCAGGAATTCAAACAAGAGTTATAAAACTTGTTGTTGCGTAAAGATTCCATGATCATTTCTATATCTATCATATTTCTACCGACCATTGTTTATCAAAACTTAAATATAGTTTGTCGATATATGGTACTATAATCAGGGATCATTTTTTTTTCATTTCACATTTTTTTTAAAATAAATAAATATCCAAAGTATTCACTCTCGCTTAAAAGTCCTCACGGTTATGCATGGGTGAATTACATGGATTTTTGATTATGTGCTTCCATGCTCATTTAAAAGTCTTCACGGTTATGCATGTATGGAAGGCATATCAAATTTGATTGGTTAAATAGACAAGTTGATTCTAATCCCATTTAAAAGTCCTCACGGTCATGCGTGATTAAAAGATACTTGAATTCATTTTAAAAAAATTAAATTGGAATACTACTAATCTCATTTAAAAGTTATAACAGGTATGCATTGTAACGACCCTGAATTTATATTAATTAAAAATTGTATATTTAATTAATTTTAGTTATTAATAAGTGAAATTTATAAGTCGAATAAATTTATTTCGAATAATTGGATTTGATTGAATAATTAAATCGATTATTTAATAGTTGAAATTCCAGAAATAATTGAAAATCGAGTTAAATATGATTGAAAATGATTTGTAAAATTTTATTTTATCATATTGGAGTTATGGTGATGATATAGAACTCTTAAAATCGAATTTAGATTTAATCTGTGAAAAATGAATATTTTAATATTTAATTATCGACTGAAAAATAGCCAATTTTTGAACAGTCTCAGAATTGGACGAAACTAGTTCCATTGGATCCGTAATAGTTTGTTATTATCAGATTTCAATTTTCGTAGCAATCGGAGTTATCGTTTGATCGTGGCAGCTCGAAATGCATCGAAATTGTTTTATTTACAAATATTTTGATATTTGTTGATTATCATATCGATATATGATATTTGGATGTCGTGATTTACTATTTGGTGCTGTTGCATCATCGGATCCATTTTGAAGTTTTAAAATAATGATTTTGGTTTTTAAAGGAATTTTAAAGTGATTTTTGAAAGTATACGTTTTATTAAATTTTGAATTGTTAAAAATAAATAAACGTTAAAATTTTAATGTTATAAAAGTATGGTTTTTATGAAATGTAAGTGAAAAGTGATTTTTGAAATAAATGGTTAATAAATTTATGAAATGGTTTAAATTGGAATTTTTGGACTATTACAAACAATTTTTATAAAAGATTTATAAAATGGATATTTATAAATTAAAAAAATTGGAATTATAAAACGAAGTTTTTATAAGTGTTAAAATGAAGTATAATGGATTCATAAGTGAATGAGAATTTATAGATTTATAAATTGTGAAGTTATAAAATGAATAGATTTTGTAAAATAGAAGATTTATAAGTAATTATCTTATAAATCGGATTTTGGCATTTAAATGAGATATACATGGAATTTGTTAATAATGAGATTTATAAATCGAAGCATATAAATAGAAATGGAATTTATAAACATTGTTTATAAACTCGAAATCAATTGAATTTGATAAATTAAATATTGAAGTTTATTAAAGGAAATATATTCACGATTTTGGACAGTGAATATATTATCAAATAAAATGGATATGCTTGGGAAAATGAATATTATAAAATGAAGTTAATCGTTTTAACGATGTTTTAAAATGTATTATGAATCGAATACATAGATTTCAACATTTATTGTTGAAATAGACGTTTTCGAGAAATAAGGAAATGATGGACTATAACACTGTTTTATAGTAATTGATTTCCGTAAGGAAATGTTTTTGTATAGTATTGGGATTTATATATCTATCTAAATTTCGAATCCTTATACTAGTGATTTTGGGTTGTCGTAACGATGTTTTGCGCAACATTCGTTTTTGACCCAAACAAATGTGTTTAAAAGAATGATTTCTTAAAGAATGAAATATATACTTAATTTTCGATTTATGTATATTGAATATTTTCCAAGTGTTGAAAATGAATGGATTTGTAAATTACTTATTATTTAATAAGTATGGAAATGTTTTCCAATATGAACTGAATATTTTGGGACTTTATCTTTTAAAAGATAAATTGAAAATGAATATTAGAAATCGATTGGGAAATTGTATATTAATAGATATTTACGAATTATAAATTCATTATGGAATTTATAAAAGAAAGGAAAATTCGTTTAAAAATAAACATTGATTTATTTTTGAACTGTGGGAATAAATTTACGGATTTGGAACGTAAATAAAAAAAGTGAATCAGTAAGGATTTATTTGATTTATTGAAATGAACCATTTTAAATTTAAAATGGATAAATAATTGGAAGTGTTTCCGTTTAAGGAAATTGATTTGAAACTTGTTTTCAAATGGTTGAAGTGTGGAAATTATATATCTAGTAAATATATTTTGGAAAGTAAATAATTTGGAAAATTATTTGGAATCTGGTGATGTTGAGCATCCCTTTTGATAGTTAAATAATCCGACTATCAATATTTACCTTTAAATAGGTATTTGTTGTGATTGTTTGAATTTGAATGCCACACTTATTTTTGAATAAGCGCTCACTATTCGGGTTATCCGGGAAAGGACCTCGGGGTCGTATAACCCATTCCGAGTATGTGATACGTCATTATGGATTGCATTTGATGACCGGTGTTGAAGACCGGATGTTTGTAAAAACGGAAGGATTACCGTCGAGTTACTCTACATCGGCTGATCTCCGATATAGAGGTTTTATCACCCTTAGTGACGGGAAGTCCGGTCGTGATTAGTGAATATCCAGATTGCAAGGACTTCTTTGTAAGTGCCTTCGGTTCTGTTCGAGCCCGGAACAGACTTGTATGGATTGTATGTCTGACATTACAAATTGAGATATAAAGCTGATTTCTTTCAAATATATTTCTGTTGGTGGTGGAGAATTTATTCTCTTAGCTTAACACCCTTTTCTGAGACGTACGAGCTCAGAGATTATATAGTTGAAGGTTATTAGTGATATACTCCCAATTTGGTAGTGTGGCATGCTGAGTGTTGCTGTGAAATGATCATTGTTTGATCATTTGTGATAGGATCATTTATTTGATCATTTATCTTGGTGATCATTTCTATGATCATTTGTTGACCTAAAGCACGGCTTTTGTATAAAGCGTGGCTATGTGGACGAGACTTCGTCGGACCTCACACCCCGAAAATGGTCAAAACAGGAAGGATGCAGCAAGGTTATTAGGGGGTAGCACCCCTTTAGTGTATGTCATTCCTTCTGGATAGAGGTGGTATCATGGTATGGAGCCCAGATATTTAATCTATGTTGTTGCTGCAAATTATGTGGTTGTTGGAAATCGAGGATCCTCGGATAGATCGGTTACGATCGGGGGATGACATATTCGTGTCAGTAGTTACCCAGTTAGGGGTAACCCGACCTTGTGTTGGCAGAGATCCGGTTTGGTTCTCGGGACGTCATTCCAGAGGCGTTTCCATGTGGCAATGGGAAGTTCCTTGGCCTGACCATTTGTTGGAAATCCAAAGAAACAGTACAATCTTGTACGGTTTTAGTTGTAGAACCTATCATTCACTTATGGTGGCGCCCCACTGTTTGGATGGTAGCTATAGTAGGCATAAGTGCGGAATGCCTATGCTGGCTAAGATTTATATTCTACTTTCGAAATTGTTTTCTACACTATGCACTAATAATAATATCAAATGTTTCTTTTTAATGCGTATCAAGCATCTTTGACTATCATAAGGAGAAATCTCCTCCGATTTTGCGTTTGCATTGTGTGTGTGTGCGGGAGGCCTTATGGTAGTCTCATTTTTAAAAGCATTGCGAATTGACTTTAAAAATATTCCTCTATTTTGATTTAAAGAAAAATAAACTGTTTTAGTTCTCACACCAGTCACATGACTAACTCGGAGTTTATTGTTTTCCTTGCTAAACTCTTGGTGCCCACCAATTTCCACACGGGCAGTCAAGAGTTAAGGTTTATCAGGATATTCAGGAGTTGCTGGAGGCAAGCTGGATGGCATGGCGTATTACTATTATATAGTATTTCTTTTCCGCTGTTGATGTCATTTGTTGTTGTACACTCTGATGTAATGAAATGAAATGTAATGTAATGTAATAACTGATATGGTTCTTTGTTTAAAGATTATTCATTTATTTATTATATGTTGTTCCACTGCGATTGTGAGATTTTGATATTGTTCTGTTGTTTCCATTCTGTTCTACCTTTTGCTCTCTTCTTCTACCCTTTTCTTTTTCTTTAACCCTGACGGTACGTTTTTTCGGCTTTCGATTGCTCGGCAGTTGATACAGTGGACGTATTGATGTCGGCATTCGTGAACGAAAAATCGCGTTCGTTACATGCATGATTAGTAGATATTCAAATTCCTGATATAAATGTACCACAAGTAGATACAACTGTATGATTTTATTAGAACATCATTTCCATTCATTCTAAAAGTGGAATATGCACCTAACAAGGGTAGTTATGATTTTTGTTTTGATTTTTATTGAAGTTTAATATTTATATCCAATTTGAGTTTAATGTTGGATTAATTTCGATCATTCTATCAATATTTTCTCTAACACTATTAATCTTTTGATGATAACAAAAGGGGGAGAGAAAAGTTAAGATTTTGTCAAATGAAATTAAGCAAAGATCAAATAATTTTCCATTTGCATATATATTCATTTGTATATTTCTATTTGTATGCATATAGGTAGGGGGAGCATCATGTAGAGAGGAAACATTTAAATAGGGGGAGTACCTAGAGTATGTCATTGATCAAATACATTTAACACATGTACAAAATCTTAAATATATGTTTGTTATCATCAAAAGGGGGAGATTGTTGAATATGCACTTATATGATTTTTGTTTGATGATAATAAACATATATACATTCATTTAAATGTATTTGTTAATGTACTATTGTATTTTTCATAGATTAAATAAATATTTGCTAAATAAAATTAAATGCACAGAATTTGAATTCAAACAGAAATTTTATTCAAACAAATATTTATTACATTTTTGAATAGTACAAATTCAAGCTCTCACTATACATATACAATTTTGTTTACATTACATCACAATTAAATTTACATAAATGCCTCACTACATAACACTCACACTCGTAGTTTATCTTCAATTTCATTCCAGTTATAATCCAGCATCTGAGAAATCTGCAAAAATATTCACTAACGCAGTAAAATTGAAAAAGAAATATTTTTGCAATATAAAATAAAATATGGATTTTTGAAAATAGTATTTGCCTCAGTTATTTAGGTTGTTCGTCATCATTCACATTTGAATTCGTCATACACGAACATTGTGACATGCACAGTGTATAACTGTACATGCCACAAGGCCGTGTACATCGATATACACTTGATAATGCTACAGGGACAGGTGAGCACAGGTCAAACCCAAATAAAAAGCCGGGTTCAAATCACGTGCAATATATTTAAAATCACGACACGAGCACAAGGTCAAACCCGAGTTTTTGAAACTGATTCAACTCAAGTGAAATTTCAAAAATCGACATGAAATGATCAAGAACCAAACAGCAATGCATGCAAGTGCAGACCAAAGTGCAACAGAAAATCAGTGCAACCCGAAGTCAAGACAACATGAAGCATGCAAGCTATTGCACAAGATATAGAGCCACAACAACTCCAATAGTGACATACACATCAACCAAAGTCAAGGCCACAAATGAAGACTACAGGTCTCAATATCAATGAAATGCAAATTGTCTCGAAGAATAGAGCCAAGACTACAAGTACAAGGCACAGTGCACTACTGACCATGAAGCAAAACCGAGTTCAGATTAATTCAAGAAATATAACATGCAGTTTTGCAGTGATACAAGGCAAGACTTAGTACACAACAAGGCAAACTACACAAAAGCTCAAGTAATAAAGAAATGATCAAGCACCATCAAGAAACCACTGCAATGATGCAAACTGACTAGAAGAAATGCCACCAAGCAAACAAAATGTCAAAGACCAGACAATAGTGAAGAACATAAGGCATAGCAACTGCATAGCGACTGTAACAGTGACAAACATTACATGTAGGACTGTAACAACCAAATGAAAATGCAAGACCAAACTACACAAACTTCAATGACCAGTTCATGCATGCGTCAGTGACCAAACATCAAGTTCAAATAACAAACAAATGCAACAGTGAATCAAACTGAAATGTCGAACCAAGTCCATGAAGCACAATGAACTTCAGACCCATACACAAGAGTGTAGCAAGCAAGGATCAATGAATTGGATGAACAAGACTCAAACAATTAATTCACTGCAAGTGCAACAGGTTATGACAGTAACATATGATCAGTGGTACACATGCAAGCTCGAGCACAAGATATGGAAACTGCACGAATGCAAATCAAAACAGAGAGTACAACTCACATGTACACCATGATATCAAGTATCAGTGAAACAGAGATATGCTACAAGATGGTCAGCCACCATAATGATAAAAATGTCATGCTCAATACGACACAGTGGCAACTACAAGATGCAGACATAAACAATATCAAAGAAACAAGTCTCGTCCACTATACAAATGAATCGGAATAACAAATAGTGAATCAAGACAGGGCCGAGCAACTGCTATATGGTGATGCAGTTAACAACTACTCAAAGCAACAGTGCAGTGCAACTACACAACTACAAGTACATGGAGTAACAACTCAAATGGAAATGAGACAGGAAGCAAGCAGTGCCATGCTACATAATATACAATGAAGACAGTGGTTAATGTCGAGAAACAATTAGAGAATGTAAAGTCGAAAGCCACAGTGGAAGAACAAAATTCAACAGTGCAGAAATGGTCTCAAGTCCAAGACGAAATCGTGGAAACATACAAAAGTCAAGAAGGGGATTCGTGAATGTATACTGTCAAAAATAAAAAAATCGTTTCTTTGAAAAAGTCACAAATTAAAAGAGGAAAGTTTTTGCCGTATCAGCCAAGAATAAATTGAACGCTTCAAAATCAAAGTCGTGCGCATCAAGGCAAAAATATATCATGAAAGCAAAAATTAGGAAAGTGTTGAATGAATACGAACAAATTCAAGTGTCTAGGCATTCATATAAATTCCAAACCCCAAATTCATCATCGGTATCGATTCAAGCAAGCAATCAAACCATCAACGAAAAAGATTACATACCACAATCTATCGAACTCGACCAGAGGAGCAGCTGCGAACAAGTGCAAGCAAAAACAATCAGAGAATTGATCATCAGAGAAGCCACGAGCAAGAGCAACACAAACCAGAGAATTGATCATCAGAGAAGCCGCGAGCAAGAGCAACACAAACCAGAGAATCAAATTTCAGAAAAACCCTAATTTATGTAGAAAAAGGATCGGCCGACATTTTCTTCACAAGCCAAAAGAAAAAGGAACGGGCAAAACAATTGGGCCGGCTATGTTTTAAAAAGGGAGCTTTAGTTTATATTTTAATTAGGGTTTTAAGTTTAAAATTGTTTTTAAGTTTGTTTTAAATTTTCTTTTAAGGTTCAATTATTGGTAAATCACCACATAGGTTGTAGGTAGTGTCAGATTGTCTAGTTAGAATTAGTTCAGTGAGCAGGGTGTGCGAGTTTGCAAAACTCTATAGGCGGTAGCAGGGTGTGCGAGTCTGTTAGAGTGTTTGTAAGCGGGAGATTGTTAATTCTAATAGAAATCATGGAATGCAGCAGTAGGCATGGGTTGCCGAAGCTGGGTAAATTTTGTGTGTGATTTACTTTTCAGCATATCTATTTCTCTGCAATTTGTGTTTAATTCGAGAAAATTTGCGATAACCCTATTCAACCCCCCTGGGGTTAATCTAGATCCTACATGTGGTCGATGTGGCAGATATTCTGGTGGTGGTGTTCACCGTCGGCAAGACATTTTGCAGATCGATTTTTTAGGATGCCGAGGGTTCATTTTCTCGATTTCGTTGCAATGTTGAATTCCCCGATCTATGTGGTCGAGGGGATCGCCAAGGTCAGGGTCGTCTTATAGTAGGTTGCGGTAATGGTCATCGACGATCGGAACCAGCGTGCATGTGCTCTGTGCATCTAGTAGTTTGTGGGTTTGGGAATAAGGGTTGGTTCGGGATTTTTTTCGTGAAGTTCACATGTTCGACTCGAAGTCGTTGTGGTGGGATAATCCCATGTGCTGTCTCGGGTATTCCTTTGGTTTGTATCGGGGGTTTTGCTATTATGTCTCGGGTCATTTTGTTACCAGTGTTTTAAGCCTGTCAAGATCATTTTAAACTATAAAATGAATTCCAAAATTTAAAGCAAAGTTAAAATTTGAAACAAAGGATTCAAAAGAAATTTCCATGTATACAAACCAGTTTTAAAAGAGCTATGAATGGTTGAATTAGAGAATGATGTTTTAAACAAATTTATTTAAATATTAAAAGTATGTATTTTCATAGTTTTAAATTTTGTTTTAAAAATAGTTTTGGCTTATATAAATAACACATTAGACAAATTTTGTAATTAGTCCATAAATGTTTTCAAATAAATGTAATTGTTGAAATTGAGATGTAATTAATGTGAAAGGTATCTAACTTTAATAAATCAAAGGATGATGATTTTGTATAAACCAAATTCAATCTTTTAAATTTAATTTAAATGGTAGGTAAGAGTTTAATGTAATATATGGGTTATCTTAATTTAATAAAGTTTTATTAACAAAAATAATTAAAGTATAATTGTTAAATTAACTAAGATGATTAATTTAGGTAATTAATTAAGATAAATTAATTTTTGTAATTAATTAAGTGTAGTTGATTACTTAAATTAGGATTGACTAATCTAAGTAATCAAAGGTTAATTAATTAAGGAATATTTAATTAATGGATGTAATTAGAAGTTAATTACTTAATGTTAAGAGGATTATAGAGGGTAATTTCTTATTTAAGTAATTTAAAGGAATTAATTAACACATCTAATTAATTAAATTATTGTGATTAATTTAAGTTAGTTAACTACTTTAATTAATTTAAGATAATCATTTGATGATTGGTTAATTATAATTACTTAATGTAATTAATCAAATGTAATTACAGAGTGTAAGTAATTAATGGATGTAATTAAAAGGGAATTACTTGATGGAAAGTAATTTAAGAATAATTACTTAGTGGAAGTAACTGAGTGTTAATTGCTCAGTGTAATTAATTGAAGGATTAACTAATGTAATTAATCAAGGAGTTAATTTAATTAATGTACGTAATTAAAGAATAATTAATTATTAAAAGTAATTAATTAAGGGCAATTAATGAATGTAATTAAGTTAAAGATTTCTTGTCAACTTGAATTAATTAAAAGAATAATCAACTAATGAAAGTAATTAGAGGATCATTAATTAATGTAATTAATAAGAGTAATTAAAGGGTTAATTAATTAATGAATGTGATTAATTAAAAGATAATTAATCAATGAAGTAATTATATTATAGTTAATTAATGTAATTAATTAAGGATCAATATACTTAATTTAGTTAATTAATTAAAGAGAGTAATTAAATGTTAATTAATATAAATGATTAAAGAAATAATTAATTTGTGTAATTAATTTAAAGGCTAATTACTTAATGTAATTAGAATAATTAATCAAGGATGGTTAAGTAAGAGAAAAATTAAAGGATAATTAATATGTAAATATAGATTAATTAAATGGTTTATAAGGTAATTAAAGGATGATTAATTAATTAAATGTTTGTAATTAATTAATGATTGATTAAGCATGGCTAGGTGATTAAGTCTCAAGTAAGTAATTTAATTTAAGTTAATTAAATTAATTATAATATGGATTAATAATTCCTATTTGTGGATGATTGTTTAAGTAGAATGTCTGGATTGATTGATACCTACAGTTTGATAATCTATGATATTCTATGATGTGATATTGGTTATAGTTATTATAAATGTGTGATATTTATCTGTGAATGATGGTGTGTGAATTCAGTGTATCAAATTGAATTAAATTGTTTAAACTTAAACAACTTGGACATTAAGACGGCGTTTTGGATTTCGGTGAGACCGGGATCGGATTTGGTATATTACAGCATGATGGGGGGTTCTCGCTTCGCGTTTGATGGCGAATGGGAGACTCTTACCCCTGCATGTCCCTTTGAGGTAGTATAAGGCCTTTGGTTGCTTGCAAGTCGAGAGGCTGTGGCATGCAGAGTACCCAAGAGTTTATGAAAACACAAAATATAAACTCCGGGTCAGACATGGGTCTGGTATGAGTAAACAGGGTAAAATTGCTTAACTTTGAAAATCATTTGAAATAAAGGTAACATGTAAGACTTCCCATAAATAAACGGGTAAGTTTTTACCTTACGCTAACCAAAACATTTTATAGGAAAATTCAGTGCTATTATAATAGTGTCTAGGGTTTTCAAGTAAATAGAAAATAGCCGAAATTGTTACATCTATTAAATTCCAGCTACTAGGCACGAAAGTGAGTAATACAAATCAAAATCATAGGGTCTCATAGGGAAAATGTTCCAACAATGGCAAGGCTACTGGGGTACCGCCCGTCACAGTACGGGCCTAGATCACCGTAACGAGGATCACTCCCGAACCCCTACAACACAAGGGCACAACCATTCCTTACTGAACAGTCCCGAACAAGATAACCCCGCAGTTGTGGCCAACAACTGCTCACACAGCCGAAATAAAAAGGGACATCTAGACAGGGGTATACCTCGTCCTGCTTGGGCATGACCCACCTAACCTTGCTTCATCTCCCCTGTTTTAACCATTCCTGGTTGATGAGGCTTGAGGCTGTGAATACCTTTATTGAACATTATTCTTAGAATGCTCATCGTACGCCTGACGATGTGCTGAAAGCATTCAATCCATACAAGTTCGTTCCGAGTTCGAACGAAACCGAAGGCATTACTTCGTTACACTCATTTTGGAATCACCCTCAGAGTTAACGACGATAACCCTTGCATTCTAAAACACCATCTCGATCACCAAATGATAAGTCATGACCTATCGTTTAATTTGGATCGATGTGATTTTCGGGAAATCAAAATTGATTCTTCCGATCCCGGTCTCATCGGAATCCAAACGGCATTTTAAATGTCAAGTTGTCTTTTTAGCTTAACAGTTTAATTTAATATTAGAATTCACATAACAGATATAACAGATAAATCATATATAGTTATCATAGATATATCCAGAATATATCACAACATATCACAGAATATCATCAAACATATATCAACATCAATCAAACAGAATTACCAATTCATACCAACACACTTCGGTTTACTTTACTTAATTAATTGCTTAAGTATGAACTACTTTATTCTACTTAATTAATTACTGATTAATTAACTTATTAATGATCAATTAATTACTTAGCTATCATTAATTAGTAATTTATTTATCATCTAATCTTTAATTAATTATTTAATTACTTAACTTTTATTCATTTATTACTTACTTACTCAGTTAATTAATGTATTTTTGATTGTTAATTAACAACTTACATATTAAAAATCAATTAGTTATTTAATTAACACAAATTATTTAAATTAATCAATTATTATCAATTTAATTAATTATATAATCCCTAATTAATCACTTAAGTTAATTACCATTTATTAATTAATTAATTAACCTTAAGCAATGAATTAAATTTCCTTAAGTTAAGTGATAAAACCCAAGATTAATTTCTAATTACAGATTTAATTAAAAGTTATTAATTTAATTTCATGTATAAATTTATTTACATTCATAGTTACCCTATATTAATTAACTATCTTTAAGACTTCCCTTAATAAATTTTAAATCAAGTACTAACCTAACATTAACTAATTGCTTTACTAACTTAGTTATACAAAATACCTAAAACAAAATTATGCACGTCCATTAAGAAATGGACCCGAGGCAGCACCCTTTTCTACTCGAGACAGTCTCGAGTTTTCCCCCATGTTTTCCCCACGTCTCTCTCTTCTTCCCATCTTCTTCCTTTTTCCCGTTCTTTCTTCTTCCTTTCTCTTTTTTTTAGTTTAAGTTTCAGTTATAAATCAAACTATAGTGCACAACTCACGCAAGCGACTCGGTGACAACCCCGAAGCAAACATCCACATTTCACGAGTACGAGCACGCGTCACTCCCAGCAACTCGATAGACATCTCCTCACCACCGTGCATGTGCACGGTGGTTCGCTTCGCCTCCGGCGACCCACGTCAGCCCCCACAAACTCCAATTCGACCACACACTCGAATTCAAAAGCTAACTCGATGCAAAGGTCACGAAATCGAAAAATACCGCCCTGGGTGAACTGTAACTCGAACAGCAGAGGTGAAAAACCCACTTCCTCCTAGCGCCGACCACCGTTTGAGTCGCGATACCTGCCACGCGTCGCCGACGTCATCCCCCTTTATCGCTCAAAAGCACTCCCAGCTCGATCGTTCCATGATGATGAAATCATCGAGCAAACAGACCCATCAGAAAACGTGAACTAAACCCTACCTTTACCTCAAACTAACAATATATACATTCGAAAATTATTTTGACATTTTTCTTGTTTCAATCCAACTTCAACCTTGCTTCATACTAAATTTCAAAAATCAAAACTAATTCAATCAACGGATATTGACAAAAATCAATTTCGGCTTTCTTTAAAAACTGCTCTTATTATCTTTGCTTAAAAATCATAATTTTTATGTTAAAAATCCTAACTATGTGTATGAAATCAAAATATGTTATTGAATTTACAAATTGAAACATTCGAATTTTGATCCTTTGATTTCTTTTACCTGCAACTTGAAATAACAGTATTTATAAAATACTGTAAAACTTCAACAAGGATTGCAGACCTTGGATTTTTAGATAAACAAATTAAATTATCATCAATACCTAAGTTTAAAACATCTATATGATAAAGTGTTTACAAATTTCTTTGCTTACTTTGTTCAGATACTCAAAATTTCTCAAGAACAACTACATATGCTGCCAGAGCAACAGAAAGTACTCAGGGCTATTATTCAAGCAGATATCAAAGCACATACCAATTGTAAGCTAAATATACAAGTTTAAATTGAAAATAGGTAAGTTTACTCACCAAAATATTTGTTGAATAGAAAGTGATGTGTTGAAGAAATTGCAGAAGAAACTTTCCTGAAACCTTCCTTTAGTTTTTCTGTTTTGAATTAATTTAAGTTTACAAAGCAATAAATGTTTATCTTCCCTCCTTCTTTGTTTCTTAGGTTTGCTTTTAGGTTTAGTTAAGTTTTTATAAACGAACTGATGGATATATATAGAAGTAACTGAACAGTAGGTTGTATCTAGACAGTTTGTTTTTGTAATGCCATGCTTTTAATTGGCTTAGTATTCTACACAGCAGAAGGAAATCATCACATAAAATTCGGCTGCAGTACTTGTTTAAACAAGAAGTTGTGCTAATTTAATGCTTATGCTTCATTTATGATAACATGTAATTAATGTTTCAGATTCTTGTTTATTTTTTTACAAGACAAAGATTTGTTTTTATTATATTGAAGTGAATAACTTTGTTTTCTTATGCCTATAAACTTTATAACAGCACATAAGTTTTGTGTTATTTTACTTTTCTGGACAAAGACATATGTATGTAACAGATTATGCATAAATATATTTAATTTGTATAGTTGACCCTTTTTGCATACTTGTTTCAATAGCAACTTAATATGATCTTTATTAAAATTTATGTATTGTATAAATGGGTTTCACAAGTTAAAGTTTTAGGATAACTTCCCTATATATATATTGAGTAAACTTAACATAGTCATTGTTAGTATATAAATTTTATTTTATTTATATTGTTGTTCATGTATGATTATTATGATTATGATTTCTAAATTTATCCTATTTGTAGTTTAATTATAAAACATTGATTCATAACATATAATTGTATTTTTATATTTCAAGTTAAAATTTATATTTGTATGTTTATGTTTATAACCATTCATATTGTTTTATACCTACGTTTTAAATTTCCATATTTATTTTTAATATACTATGTTTGTATATTTTTAAGCATTATCATTTCAAAAACATCAATTATAATCATACGTATATTATCAAAGAATAAAAATATAGAGTCTTTGATTTGATTTTATTGAATAAGATAGATTCTGTTATAAATAATTTTAAAAGATTACATTTTAAATTTTCAAATCCCAAAATTTCTTTACAGTCGCATATATAACTGGTAAATGATCAAGATTATATCAGTTTATACAATTTGAAAAGCTTGTATTTAATTTAAATTAGATTAAATATTTATTAAAATATGCTGTCAAAAATTCCGGGTTGTTACATAAGGCCTCCCCGCACACACACATTTTCTCCTTATGATAGTCAAAGTTGCTTACTACGCAAAACAAATCATTTTTGATATTATTATTAGTGCATAGTGATGAAAACATTACGAAAGTATAATATAAATTTTAGCCAGCATAGGTACCATTATACTATGCCCGCTATAGCTACCTCCTGAGGAGGTAGGTTATACAATTGCAATCGTAAAAGGCTCGTATCGTTTCTTTGGATTTCCAAAAAATGGTCAGGCTAAGGAACTTCCTATTGCCACATGGGTTCAACTTTGGCGGGACGTCCCGAGAACTTAACCAGCTCTCTGCCAGCACAAGACCGGGTTACCTTTGTAACTAGGTAACTACTACATGAATATGCCACCCTCGGTCCTTTGGGACCTTTATCCGAGGGCCCTCGATCACCAAGCAACAACCACACAGTAAAATGAGATTGAAGCAACCACATAGGTTAAGCATCAGGGCTCCATACCTGACACCACCCTTTTCCATAAGGGAATGACATACCCTAAAGGGCGCGACCCTCATAACCTTGCCGCATATTCCTATTTTGACCATTTCTGGGGTGCGAGGTTTGACGTAGTCTCGTCCACAATGCTACTAATACAGTACGAACTACGGAATCAATATGTTTAAATTGTTCAAGGCCTTTAAGTCATTTGGAGTTGGCTTCGTTCTTAGGTCGTTGGGGGGTTATAAGTCGCTCACGACTTAACAAAGGGTATTCACGACCTAATGTTAAGGCCTTAAGTCGTTCGCGACTTAACAGAGTGAAGGATAACGAGTTACGACCTAAGGAGTTACAGGAAGAGGAACCGCGAGTTAATGAAGAGGATTTAAGTCGTTTGCGACTTAACAGAGCTCAGGGAATGAATCGTACACGAGTTAAGGGAGCTTCGGGTTTAAGCCTTAAGTCGTTCACGAGTCAACCAGGGAAGGCACGACCTAAGGAATGTTTGATGGGTTTAGGCCGAGAACGACTCAAGGAAGAGGGAGTAGGTCGGCTACGACCTAAGGAAAAGAGAGTAAGTTATCTACGACCTAACAAGTATGCAGAATACAGGAGTTTTCGACCTAAGATAAATCGCATACGACCTAACGACTTGTACCGAAGATTGATAAGCCGCGTACGATTTATCTTAAGTCGTGAGTCGGGTAAGATGTAATGAGTTGAGTCGCGTTGTATTTTTGGTTGTTACCGACCTATGTGAAGTGTTGTAATGGTGAGTTGTATTTTTTAAGTCGCGTCTTCTTATGCTGTAACTATTAGGTCGCGGGGTTGTATAGGTCGTAAACAATGGGTTCTTAAGTCGTGTATCTTGAGTCGTTTGCGCTGTGCTGTGTGTAAGAGGGTTAGGTCGCTTACTGTTTGCAATATTGGTCAGTTAGGTCGGCAACGACTTAGTTGGGTCGTAAGTCACGAACGACCTAAGAGTGATGTTTTGATTGCGTTGCGTTGTAAAAGCTATAAATAGCAGTGTTGTGTCATTTTGTAAGGTTGTTGATTTTTGAATAAAATTCTCTTTTGTTAGCTTTGTGCTTTCAATTTAAATCGGTAGTTGAGTGTAATCTCCTATCTCCACTTTCGGTTATTCGAGTGCGCTCGAATCAACGATTGTTGAAGCCGATTCACGGAATCAAGTGCGCTTGATCAACGCTTGAAGAATTGAAGATCTTCTCTCACTGTATCGTACGCGATCAACGTATCGAACATAGCTAGAATTCGGCATCTTTGTGATCAACGAATTTGGGCATTTCAGTATCTTCAATCCACCGATTGCTACTTTCATTGATCCATATCGTTTCGTTAATAATCCGCTGCGTCAGTTTGGTATCAGAGCCATACTTAGCCAATCATAGCTAAGTTGAGTCTTAGAGCCAAGTATTTGAAGTTTGAAGTTGTTCATCGTGCTCATCTTGAAGTTGCAACAAGTGGGAGACTTTCGATCCATTCCATTTCGGATCAAAGTGTTGGAAGGTGTTTGAATTTGGACTTGTTGGAAGTTTGGGTGCCAAAGTTGAGTTTGAAGTGTTGAACCGTGCCGACCTACCCTAGGTCGTTGCGTACTATCGAGCTAAGTCGTGAAGTTCAAGCCGAGTTTGTGGAGGCCGAGCCGAGCTAGTGAAGAATTGTGCCGAGCGACTTAAGCCTTAAGTCGTTCACCTTGTTTAAGTTTGAAGCCGTGACTTGTTTAATTTGAGTTGAAAATTTGTGAAGTTTTGAAGTATTTGTTGAAGTACTTGAGAGGTGTTCAATCATGCCTCCAAGGAGAGCTAATCGTCATCAAATTGTTGAAGCGTTGTATAGAAGAGAAGAAGCCGAGCAAATGGAACAACGTATTAATGAGAAATTTGATGAAGGCATTGGAAAGTTAGAGAAGTTGATAAATGATTTGAATCAAAATCAAAGGAGGAGATCACCAATCTCGAACCATGGAGGAAATCGAGTTTCGCCATCGGTTACGGAAGCGAGAAGGGTATCACCGCAATCTTTAAGAGAGAGAAGAGAAACATCAATTTCATCAAGGAGAGAACAGCATGACTATGGACATGAAGAGAGGAGAACACCACGAGAGTTTGAAGATGAACCATATAGAGATGAAGAGAGACATAGTAGAAGAGACATGCGTGATCGAAGGGATGTCGATGGTCGAAATCGATATAGACGTACATTTGATTTTGATGAAGGGGGTGACAGAGCAAGTATTCATTATCGAGATCGAGACCAAGCTCGAAATTCTTATCGGGATGATGAAGAAGATCGTCGATGGGAGTCGGGAATGAAGATGGAGATTCCAGAGTTTAAAGGCGGGATGGTAGCTGAAGAGTACTTAGATTGGTTGTCAAATGTGGAGGAAATCTTTGATTTCAAGGAGGTTCCGGAGAATCGTCGAGTGAAGTTGGTTGCTACTAGGTTGAGGGGGAGAGCTTTGGCATGGTGGCAGCAAACTAAACTTATGAGAGAGAGAGAATGGGGAAGTCAAAGGTTGAGTCTTGGGATAAGATGAAGAGGTTGATGAGAGCTACATTTTTACCTTACAACTATCAATCACTTATGTACCAGAGATTGCAGAATCTAAGGCAAGGGACGAAGACTGTTAATGATTATGCAGATGAATTTTACCAACTCATTGCCAGGAATGATATTATGGAGACAGAAGAACAACTGACCGCTAGATTTGTTGGAGGACTGAGAATGCAGATCCAGGATATGGTTAATATGTTCGATTCAAGATCTGTAGCGGAGGCATAATAGAAAGCATTGGCTTGGAGAAACAGGGAAGGCGTGGAGGTGGTGTGTTTACAAATTCCAATAATCAAGTGAAGGGTGCCAGTGGAAGTTCTAATGTTCCTAAACCTGTCAACAAGCCAGTAGTGAAGGAGGGTGAGAAGGCAAAGGTTAATAGCAGTTTCAAATGTTACAATTGTCAGGAGTTGGGTCACAAAAGCAATGAATGTCCGAAGCCGAAGAAGAGAGCAATGGTAGTAGAGATTGAAGAAGAGGAAGTAGATGCAGAATGTTCTAATTCATTACCAGTTGAGGAGGAAGATTTGTTGTCAGGAGATGAAGGGTGTAATTTAATGATGAGGAGAAGTTATTTTGCACCAAAACAAGAAGAGGAAAATAGTTGGTTGAGGAATAACATATTTCAGTCCACATGCACTATTCTGGGAAAGGTTTGCAAGTTCGCCATTGATGCTGGGAGTTGTGACAATATTATCTCTACTGAAGCAGTAAGGAAGTTGAACTTGAAAACTGAGAAGCATCCTAAACCGTACAAGCTAGCATGGTTAAGGAAGGGTGGTGAAGTAAAAGTGGACGAAGAGCTTGTGTGAATTTTTCAATTGGAAAGAAGTACAAAGATGAAATCTGGTGTGATGTTGTGGACATGGATGTGTGTCATCTGTTGTTGGGCAGACCATGGCAGTTTGATAGAGCATTACAACATGATGGTCGTGCTAATAGCTATAGTTTCATGTTTGAAGGTACTAAAATCACTTTAGTTCCCAAGAAGCAGCAACAGAAGGAAAGCAATCTAGAGGAGATCGAAGAACTGAAAACTTTACTATCTATGAAAGAGTTTGTCAAGGAGGTTGAAGAAGAGCCTGAAGTATTCCTGTTGATTGGGCAAGATTGTAGTGAAGAGGTTGAAATCCCAGAAGAAGCAAAACCAGTATTGAAAGAATTTGAGGATGTATTTTCAGAGGAGTTGCCCAAGGAGTTACCGCCACTGAGAGACATTCAACATCAAATCGATCTTGTTCCAGGAGCAGTATTACCGCATAGACCACATTATCGAATGAGTCCGAAGGAACATGAAGAGTTGAGAAGGCAGGTGGAAGAGTTACTTGAGCAGGGACATGTGCAGGAAAGTTTGAGTCCATGTGTTGTGCCAGCTTTGTTAGTACCAAAGAAGGACGGAACGTGGAGGATGTGCACTGACAGTCGAGCATTGAATAAGATTACGGTGAGATATAGATTTCCAAAGCCAAGGTTGGATGACTTGCTAGATCAGTTAAGCGGAGCTAATATCTTTTCAAAGATTGATTTGAAAAACGGATATCATCAAATTCGGATTAGACCTGGAGATGAATGGAAGACAGCCTTCAAGACGAGAGAGGGGTTATACGAATGGTTGGTTATGCCGTTTGGTTTATCAAATGCTCCTAGTACATTCATGTGGGTGATGAATCAAATCTTTAGACCATTCATTGGGAAGTTCGTGGTGGTTTATTTCGATGATATTCTGATATATAGCAGGAGTATGGAGGAGCATGTTCAACATTTGAGGGAAGTGTTGATTATTCTTCGTGAGGAACAATTTTATGCTGCTACGAAGAAATATGTGTTTATGACGCATAGTGATTTATTTATGGGTTATGTTGTTTCAGGAAAAGGTATTCAAGTTGATCAGAGTAAAGTTGAGGCAGTCAGAGATTGGCCACAGCCCAAGACGATAACAGAAGTTCGGAGTTTTCATGGGCTAGCGTCATTCAACCGAAGATTCATTCCACACTTCAGTAGCGTGATGGCTCCAGTTACTGATTGCATGAAAGGGAGACAGTTTGTATGGTCAGAGGAAGCGGAGGTTGCTTTTGAAAAGATTAAAGAACTATTGACGACAGCGCCGATTCTTGTTTTACCAAATTTTCAGTTGTTGTTTGAATTGCATACTGATGCGTCGAAGGTGGGAATTGGTGGAGTCTTGAGTCAGAGTGGGAAACCCGTTGCTTATTTCAGTGAGAAGTTATCAGGAGCAAAGATGAGGTATAGCACGTACGATGTGGAGTTTTACGCAATTGTTCAGGCTGTTAAGCATTGGAGACACTATCTGTTTCAGAAAGAATTTGTTCTGTACACTGATCACGAGGCGTTGAAGCATATGCAAGGGCAGGACAAGATTTCAGCAAGACATGCATCGTGGATTGCCTATTTACAGCAGTTTACTTTTGTCGTTAAGCACAAATCAGGGGTGACGAATCGTGTGGCTGATGCTTTGAGTAGGAGGAGTCATTTATTAACGACAATGAAAGTTGAAGTGACAGGTTTCGAATTATTGCCAGAGCTGATTGTAGAAGATCCTTACTTTGTAAAGTTTGTTGAGAAAGTTAAGGATGGGAATACTGATGAATTTGTGTTGGTTGATGGATTCTTGTTCAAAGGGAATCATTTATGTATACCAGATTGTAGCTTGAGAATGAAGATTATCAAGGAATTGCATGAGGAAGGACATGTGGGCCGTGATCGTACATTGCAGTTAATTACACAATCTTATTTTTGGTCATCAATGAGGAAAGAGGTCGAGAGATTTGTGGAAAGATGTCATATCTGTCAAGTTTCGAAAGGAACGGCTACGAATGCGGGATTATATATGCCGTTACCTATGCCTACCAGACCATGGGTTGATATCAGCATGGATTTCATTTTGGGTTTGCCGAGAACTCAAAGGGGAAATGATTCTATATTTGTTGTGGTGGACAGGTTTTCGAAGATGGCACATTTTATAGCCTGTAAGAAGACAGCAGATGCAGTTCGAGTGGCACAAGTCTTCTTTAAAGAGGTGTATCGATTGCATGGTTTACCAGAATCTATTGTTTCTGATCGAGATACTAGATTTTAAAGTCATTTTTGGTTAAGTTTGTGGAAGATAGTGGGAACGAAGCTGAAATTTAGTAGTGCATATCATCCGCAAACAGATGGGCAAACAGAGGTGGTGAATAGATCGTTGGGAAATTTATTGCGATGTCTTGTGAAGGACAATCTGAAGAGTTGGGACATGAAGTTACACCAAGCAGAGTTTGCACATAATCATGCGGTTAATAGAAGCACAGCTTACAGTCCATTTCAGATTGTATATTCAAGTTTGCCAAGGGGACCATTGGATTTAGCAGTAGTGGCACAACCGAAGGGGACGGTTAAACGAGCTGTAGACTTTGTTGATGGGTTGACTGAATGTCATAAAATCGTTCGGGAACGATTGGAGAAAGCAAATGAGAAGTATAAGAAGACGGCAGATTTGAAGCGACGAAGTGTTGAATTTAACGAAGGTGAGTTGGTTTATGCTGTGTTAACCAAGGATCGTTTTCTAGTAGGCGCTTATAACAAGTTGAAAGCCAGAAAAATTGGTCCTGTGGAAGTTGTGAAAAGGATTAATAAAAATGCTTATAAACTGAAGCTGCCGGAGGATGTGTATACCTCTGACGTGTTCGATTAAACATTTGATTCCGTATCATGGAAATGAATTTGTTGTGGAAAGAGAAAGTGAAAATTCAAGGACGAACTTCTGTCAACCGGGGGAGGATGATGTAGTACGAACTACAGAATCAATATGTTTAAATTGTTCAAGGCCTTTAAGTCGTTTGGAGTTGGCTTCGTTTTTAGGTCGTTGGGGGGTTATAAGTCTCTCAAGACTTAACAAAGGGTATTCACGACCTAATGTTAAGGCCTTAAGTCGTTCGCGACTTAACAGAGTGAAGGATAACGAGTTACGACCTAAGGAGTTACAAGAAGAGGAACTGCGAGTTAATGAAGAGGATTTAAGTCGTTTGCGACTTAACAGAGCTCAGGGAATGAATCGTACACGAGTTAAGGGAGCTTCGGGTTTAAGCCTTAAGTCGTTCACGAGTCAACCGAGAAGGCACGACCTAAGGAAGGTTTGATGGATTTAGGTCGGGAACGACTCAAGGAAGAGGGAGTAGGTCGGCTACGACCTAAGGAAAAGAGAGTACGTCATCTACGACCTAACAAGTATGCAGAAGACAGGAGTTTCCGACCTAAGATAAGTCGCATACGACCTAACGACTTGGACCGAAGATTGATAAGCCACGTACGATTTATCTTAAGTCGTGAGTCGGGTAAGATGTAATGAGTCGAGTCGCGTTGTATTTTAGGTCGTTACCGACCTATGTGAAGTGTTGTAATGGTGAGTTGTATTTTTTAAGTCGCGTCTTCTTATGCTGTAACTATTAGGTCGCGGGGTTGTATAGGTCGTAAACAATGGGTTCTTAAGTCGTGTGTCTTGAGTCGTTCGCGCTGTGCTGTGTGTAAGAAGGTTAGGTCGCTTACTGTTTGCAATATTGGTCAGTTAGGTCGACAACGACTTAGTTGGGTCGTAAGTCGCGAACGACCTAAGAGTGATGTTTTGATTGCGTTGCGTTGTAAAAGCTATAAATAGCAGTGTTGTGTCATTTTGTAAGCTTGTTGATTTTTGAATAAAATTCTCTTTTGTTAGCTTTGTGCTTTCAATTTAAATCGGTAGTTGAGTGTAATCTCCTATCTCCACTTTCGGTTATTCGAGTGCGCTCGAATCAACGATTGTTGAAGCCGATTCGCGGAATCAAGTGCGCTTGATCAACGCTTGAAGAATTGAAGATCTTCTCTCACGGTATCGTGCGCGATCAACGTGTCGAAGATAGCTAGAATTCGGTATCTTTGTGATCAACGATTTGGGCATTTCAGTATCTTCAATCCACCAATTGCTACTTTCATCGATCCATATCGTTTTGTTAATAATCCGCTGCGTCAGCTACGCTTTTTCACCAAGCCACGCTTTGATCAACAAATGATCGATAAATAATCATCACACACCAACACTTAGCATGCAACATTACCAAATTTGGAATATATCGCTGATAACCTTCAACTACAAAAACTCTTCGCTCGTACGTCTTAGAGAAGGGTGTTAAGCTAAGAGAATAAATTCTCCGCCACCAACAGAAATGTATTTGAAAGAAATCTGCTTTATATCTCAAAATGTAATGTCAGACACGTAACCATACAAGTCTGTTCCGAGCTTAAAGAAAACCGAAGGCACTTCAAAAGAAGCCCTTGCAATCCGGGTGTTCACAATCCCGATCGAATTTCCCATCACAAAGGAAATCTCCATACCGTAGCTAACGGTGCTATCCATTATGTCGTATCACTATTCGGAATGGGTAATCCTAATAACGAGCGCAATAATTTAAAAATAAGTGTAGCATTCAATTTTCAACCAATTCGCAACAAATAGCCCTTTAAGGGTCAATATTGATAGTCGGTTATTTAACTATCAATCAATATTCACAACATAACCCTATTTCAAATAATTTACCAAATTATTTATTTTCAAAAATATCTCTACGAGATATAATTTCCACACTTCAACCATCTGAAAACAAATTTTCAATCAAATTTTACCTTTACAACCTTCATTTCAAAATGGTTCATTTAAACCAATCAAATAAATCCTTACTGATTTATTTAAATTTGCGTTCCAAATCCGTAAATTTATTCCACACTTTTGAAAATAAATCAATGTTTATTTTTAAAACAAATCTCCCTTATAAATTTCCATTGTGAATTTACATCTCCAAATATTCACCTTTTATAAGATTTTTCAAAATCGATTTCAATTATTCACTTTTAATTTATCTTTAAAAGATATAATCTCAAAACATCACTTCATACTGGAAAACATTTCCATACTTATTCAATAATAAGTAATTCGCAAATCCATTTATTTTCAACATTTGGAAAATATTCAATATACTTAAATCCAAATTAAGTATATATTTTTTCTTTGAGGAAAACGTTCTCTTAAACACATTTATGTGGGTCAAAACGAATGTTACGTAAAACATCGTTACGACAACCCAAAACCACTAGTATAGGGATCTGAAATTAAGACAGATATATAAACCCCAATACTATACAAAACTTTTCCTTTCGGAAATCATTTACTATAACAAAAGTGTTATAGTCACCATTTCCTTCTATTTCTCGAAAACGTCTATTTCAACAATGAATGTTGAAACCTATGGTTTCGACACTTAATACAATTTAAAACATCTTTAAATCGTTTAATTCTATTTAAAATATCACTTTCCTAAAATATTTCTTTAATATATTATTCACCGTCCAAAATCGTGAATATACTTCGTTAATCCAAATTCAATTTCTACATATTTTATTTAAAGGATTATCCACTATCCAAAATCGTGGATATATTTCCTTTAATAAGCTATAATAATTAAACTTATTAAAATAAGTCGATTTCGGTTTTATAAAACAATGTTTATAAATTCCATTTACACTTTATAACAACTTCAACTTATAAAACCATTTTATTAACAAATTCTATCCATATCCCATTTACTCGCCAAAATCCCATTTATAAGTTAATTACTTATAAATCTTTTATTTTACAAAATCTATTCATTTTATAACATCATAATTTATAAATCTATAGATTTCATCCACTTATGAAATCCATTTATATTTCATTTTAATACTTATAAAAACTCGTTTTATAATTCCAACATTTTAATTTATAAATATCAATTTTATAAATCTTTTATATAAATCATTTATAATAATTCAAAAATCCCAATTTATACCATTTTATAAATTAATCAACTAATTATTTCAAAAATCACATATCGGTTATATTTCACAAAAATCATAATTTTTATAACATAAAAATTTCAACGTTTATTTATTTAAAATGAATCAATTCCAAAATTAATTTTTTACTATGAATTCTTAACTTAAATTTTCAAAAATCAAATTTTATTTGTTTTCGGCATTTAACGATACCAAAAATATATTCGGCTAAAATTTACCCTTTAATGATTTCAGTCACAAAGATAATCACACAGATTATAAATAGATCAACACATAATATTGAAACAAATTCAAATGTTTGAGGAATCCAGTTGGATCCCTCCAACCTGTTTCCCTGCATCCAAAGATGTTAGCACAATACCAATTCCGCTTCAAGACGGAATATCTCGGTATATGGGATTTATAAAATACTATCCGCTATTATGCGGCGCAATAGGGTCTCATCCGCTATATAATGCGGGAAATCAACTCTAAGTACATATATAATACCAATTCCATACAAGTTGGAACTATCGCGGTATATGTGTTTAATAAATAACATCCGCTTAATATACGATGCATAGGGTCTATTTCAAAACAATAGATAATAACTATCATCCAATCACACAATCAAGCAATTGTAAATTTAACTATTTAAAATTTAAATCGAAACAATTCGATTGAGTGAGAAGTTCTCACCTTGAGTTTCCAATAACAGTTGTAGCGTTTTATTTCGAATAAAATTAAACGTTCGTTTAATTTTACCCAAAATTATCACTAACTCCAAACGACTCCAAACAAGCTCCATTGCGTAGTGCTCGACAAAACGAAGCCAACGCAATTCGTTTCACGCAATTCCGACCTCGTATGAACAAGTTATCAATTTTAAAAGTTCGTATACATCATAATATAATTAATTTCAATTTCTTTTAATTTTTTATAGCCAAACAAATCAGAGCCGTTAATTTCTTTCATGAGATCAAGGCCGAGCGGCCTCTTCTTCTCCCAGGCAGTTGAATGCGTGAACCCATAGCCAGCCGCCATAAAACCATAATAGCCGAGCCTATCACAAACAACAAGGCCACGATCAGATTACACCATTCGGAAGCTCGCACTTGTCTCTACTCTCATCCGTGACGAAGTTGAACTTGGCACCACCATTTCTTCGAAAAGCGTGCACAAACGCATGCCCTTTGTAGCCAATTTGTCGTCGATCGATAGCACTAGAAACGATCATAGCCGTTTGATCTATAGATCTCAACGAGCTCTACAATATTGTAGTTGACAACTTTTGATGAAGGTGAGCGGATTAGAAGAGATTGAGGAAAGAAGGTTGAAACGTTTTAGCCATTAAAAGTGTTAGTGGCGGCCGGCTCTTCAAACCCTAGGGTTTTGTTTATTTTTGCAAATGAAAACAAGAAGGTGCTTTTATAGAAAATTTCCAAAAACACTATTCACTCGAATTTTTCCGAACACCAATTTTCGCGCGGTGACCGGCGATTTTAGGGTTTACCCCGCGTTCCGGACACAATAGAATAGGTTTCGGAGTTCAATTCGGTCATCTGTGCGAGTTACGGAAATAAACGATCAAATTTAAATTAAATCGATCTAAACCAATTTCTATGCGTTTTGGCTTGCCTCGAACAAACGGTAAATCCGATTGACACGAAATTTGAAACCATACAATAATATAACATTACGGATCCGGTGAAACTCGTTTCGTCGAAATCCGAGACTGTTTGAAAAATGGCTATTTTCACTAGTCGATTAAATATTAAAATATTCAATTTTCACAAATTAACTTTTAATTTGATTTTAAAAGTTCACAAACATTGTTATAACCCCAATATGATTTAATATAACTTTATAAATCATTTTTAATCACATTAAACCCCATTTCCAATTATTTACGCAATTTCTAATATTAAATTATCGATTTAATTAGCTAATTAAAACGAGATATTCGAAAAATAAATTATTCGACTTAAAAATTATATTTAAAATCAATTAAATATCTGAATTTCAAATGACGTAAATTCTGGGTCGTTACAAACTTCCCCCCTTAAAAGAATTTCGTCCTCGAAATTGCCAAGTAAGAAAGAGTTTTGAAATCCATTAACTCTTCAAAACAAACCGTTCAAATTTTATTCACAAATCTCTTAAGTGTTTAACTTTTCCAAAATTCAATAGTTAAACTTCTTACAAAACTTCACTAATATTTTCAAATCCATATATAGTTATCTTTTCAAAATCAACTATATCGTTTAACATTTCAACTCAAATCAAAACTTAGTTTTCACAAAAAAAAATTCCAAAATTTCTTGTGTAACGACCCGCAAATCCATAGCCCTTGAGTTAACACTAATCTACAACATCAACTCAAGTTGCATAGAAATACGAACCATTGGGTTAAAGAAGAAGAGGTAGAAGGAGAGAAAATAGAAAACAACATCAGAATCTAACCATCGCAGCGGAATAAAATATAATAAATGATAAATAATCTTTACTCAGTTCAAAAATATTTGTTTATATATTACAGCATTAGAGTACAACAATCACAGCTCAACATCAATACCATACAAATGGATACACATCAATTCAACACAGCGGAATATATATAAATAAGTACGAGAGTAGTGTCGTCATCCAGCTTGTCTCCTGAGCTCCATTGTATCATATCTTGTATCCTATAATACTCGGTCTGACCCGAGCATTATAGTTAAATAACACCCGAGTCAGTCTGGAATACCAGCGTGAGAAAATCACACCCAATTGATTATTAAAGTTCCAAAAATCCTTTGAAAAACAAAAGCAACTCGTAAGACCACGCCACAAATAAACATGTCGGGTTTTTACCTTACGATAGCTAAAACATTTTTTATAAAAATCCTCTGATATTATAATAGGGTCTATATACAAATGCTTATAAAATAGCCGAAATTGTTACATGATTAAATTCCAGCTACTAGCCACAAAAGTGGGTAATACAAACAAAACTCGTAAAAGGCTCGTAGGGATAATGGATTTCAAACAATGACTAGGCACTGGGATACCACCTGTCACAGTACGGGGCCTAGATCACCGTATCGAGGAGTACGCCCGCTCCCCTGCAACACAAGGCCGGGACTACCCCTTACTGGATAATCCTGAGTGAGATCATCCCGCGGTTGGGATCAGCAACCGCCCACTAAGCCGAAATAAAAAGGGACATCTAGACTGGAATGACCTCACCCTGCTTGGGTGCTACCCACCTAGCCTTGCTGCATAAACCCTGATTTTCAGTCATTCCCATTTGATGAGGCTTGAGGCTAAGCGTTACCTTTTTAAGAATATATCCCTTAGAATGCCCATCGTCCACCTGACAATGTTTTCGCAAACATTCATCCACACAAGTCCGTCCTGGGTTCGAACGGAACCGAAGGCACTTTTCCTACTACATCCATTTTGGAAATATCCTCAGGATTAGTAGAGACTAGCCCTTGCACTTCACTGCTCCATCTTCGCATTCAAAATCGTTTCCACGAAACGTACAAACCGAATCGAAGTGGTTTTGGAGAAATAAATCTCGATCCCGATCTCTTCGAAACGATCAACGTATTTGTCCAATATTGACAGCCGGTGATTTAACTATCAATTTTTATTCACAAACATCCATCAAACAATAAAAAATTTGCTAGATTATTTATAATCTTCAAAAATATCTTCACAAGATATATTTCTATTTTCCATCCTTGAAAAAAGTTTCAAAACCATCTTTCTTTCCAGAATAAACTTTCTCAAATATTTTCTATCTCCACTGAAATTGCCAAGCACAAAACTAGATCTTAAAAGTAATTTTAAAATATTTTACTTTGAAATATATACTTTTTAAACATTTAAAATAAAACTACTTTAATAATTTGTTAAAAATACATATTATATAATAAGGTTACTTAATAAATATAAAACTAGATTTACACTTTTAAGAACATAATATTAAGTCATTCTTGAAATAATTACTACTACAATAGATTAAGAGAAAATACTTACTTTAGAATGTAAATATTAGAAATAAGAAATTTTCCAAAATTTTCTTTTTAAAACAACTTTTAATCTTTTAACTTATATTTAAAAATTTACTTTGAAAACGTACTTGGTTATCCAAGGAGAATTCCAACTTCAATCACTTAAATCAATTTTCCAATTTGATTTCCAATTTATTTTATTTGAAATAAATTTCTTTAATTAGTCAATTCATTTCAAAATTCATTAATTATGTACTTAATTATTATTATTATTTTCCATTTGATTTTAAATCTTTTAACTGAAATATACAAATTCCATATCTTATCCTAATGTCTTCTTATTCTTTACAATATTTTAAATCTTAATTATTAAACAAATGTTTTGTTCTTATAAAATAGCAATGCTGAAGTTTAAAATTCATTAATCTTCTGTTAATTCAAATTCCCTTTAATTATTTAATTCTATATATCTTGATCACTTATTGCACCGACATATATTTAGGTAAACCATAACATCCAATATTCCAATTATCAATAATATTCATCACAGAATATAAAATAATCACATCAGAGGGTATTAAATAATTTAAATAAATGTTGAGGGATCTAGTTGGATCCCTCTAACCTGTTTTCCCTGCATCCACAGACGTTAGCACCGTATAAGATATCTTCACTATAAAATGAGGGAAATCAATCATTTCAAGGTGTAGTGTATACTGCTATATAACACAACAATCAATCCAACCATTCAAACAATTGTTTAAATTTAATCATTTAAATTTAAATTTAACCGAGTGAGATTAACTCACCTTTTCTTTTTGTTTTGCCAATCTGATACGATCCTGACTTGTTTTCCCTTATGGTATAAAACCTTGAATAAACATCTAAAATTTATTAACATTTGAAGCAATCGATCGGCCTGTTATCATCTATTCATTTAATTTTAACTTATCATCTCATTTAAACCCAATTTTCCTTTAATTATTATTTCTTTTTTGCGGTTAAAATAATTAAATGGACCAGTTAAACAGATTAACTATATTAGTACCCTATTTAAAATAAATTGGTGAACTTAAAATGCAAATATGTATATTTATTTTTCTTGTGAACTACATATACCCTTATAACAAATTTATAACCTCCAAAAATTTAACTTTATAAATCCTTCCTTTTATAAATATATATATATATATATATATACATAATTTCTGATTTACTTATATATACATTTATTAAATTTAAAAATTGTTTTGATGTAGACATATACATATAAATTCTTAAATAAATAGTAAATATGCCTTACAGTTAATATCATAATTTTCTAACTAACTACAATTTAGTTAAACAAGTTTTAAAGTAAATCAATTACCTATTCCAACAGTCTCAACATAATACGCCACCATCACCGCCCCAAGCAGTTCCACCTAAAACCCGACGACCTTGCGAACCCCACCAGAGACCCACCATCCCCGAGAACCACCTCTGGCACCTCATCTGAACACCATCATTACAGCCTCCACAGCAAATATCGCCACAACCCCCAACATCCACTCGCGAATCCCCATAGCAAGACCTAACCCTAAATCACCAGACGTGATCATGCTCACGAGTTTCCCTTTCTCACCGCGAGCTTCCACAGACACGAGTCGACTGCGACATTTCACCAAGCCTTCCCCCCACGCGAGCACGATTCTGCAACGATCGAGTCGCCTTTTGTTTTCACTCTCTGACCGCCACGCGCTGACCTGAAGGTCGCGAATTGAATTCGCTTTAATTTCGAAAATAGGGTCAGAAAGGAAACGGCTTCGGCCATGATTGTGCTTTTGCTTTCGATTAGGGGATAATTCGTTTCGTTTGCCATTGTTCTGTTGATTTAATTGAAGGAGGAGTGGCTCGGTTATATTGTTATTATTTTTCTGAGTATTCGATTGAAGGAGGAGACTTTGGCAAATTATTTAAGAGGAAATGAAGCTTGCGTGATAAGAGAAAGTAAGACACGATGATGATGGCATGTACGAGAGGAGACAAGGATTTGAAAGAAGGCAGCTGATAGGGATAGAACGCGAATATCTAAATAGAATTTTCGATGTAAATTTCCAACGCGTTTATATATCGTACGCTCACACACTAACTCCGATCAACACGAAATTCGAAATCGGATAATAATTCAATATTACGGATCCAATGGAACTGGTTTTGTCGAATTCCAAGACTGTGCCTCGGAAAGCTATTTTTAAATTCAATTTAAATGATTTAAATTTTTAAAACTAAACAAACCACTGTTAAATTAAATTTTAACACCTTTATAAATTTCCAGTAATATCAATATAAGTTTCATAAGTCTTCAATTTATTTCCAAAGGCTCAAAACTCCAAATTCAACATTTTACTCAACTTCTAATTATTTAATTTAATAATTAATCATCAAATAAATTGTGATATTTGTAATTCAAGTTAAAATTGCTCTATTGAATACTTAAATTCAATTAAATATTCCGACTTTAATTGCTTGAAAATTTCAGGTCATCACATTCCTCTCCCCTTAAAAGAATTTCGTCCCCGAAATTACTTGTTAGGAAGAATGATCCATTACCCGTTTACTTTTCTCCGAGACCAAACGGTTTCTAACAATTCAACAACTTACCAACTATCTTTTTTGTAACGACCCAGAATTTTTGATAATTAAAATTTGAATATTTAATTTATTTTAAATATTAATAAGTGAATTTATAAGTCAAATAAATTTTTATTTGAATTATTGGATTTAATTGGATTTTTAAATCGATAATTTAATACGTTAAATTATGGAAATAATTGAAAATCGAGTTAAATATGATTGAAAATGATTTGTAAAATTTTATTTTATCATATGGGAATTAGAACGATATTTTAGAACTTTGAAAATCGAATTAAAAGTTAATTTGTGAAAATTGAATATTTTAATATTAAAATCGACTAGTGAAAATAGCCAATTTTTGGACAGTCTCAGAATTGAACAAAACCAGTTCCATTGGATCCGTAATAGTTAGTTATTACCGGATTTCAAATTTCGTGTCAATCGGAGTTATCGTTTGATCGTGGCAGCTCGAAACGCATCGAATTGTTTTTAATTTAAATTTGGCGAGCTAAAATAGCCATTTTTCAAAAAGTCTCGGATTTCGACGAAACTAGTTTCATCGGATCCGTAATGTGATATTATTGTAAGGTTTCAAATTTCAAGTCAATTGGATTTACCGTTTGTCCGATACAAATTAAAACGCCTAGAAAATCGCTTAAATCGGTTTAATTCAAATAGAGCGTTTACAGCCATAACTCGCACATACTTCCGAATTAGCTTCCGAAACCTGTTCCATTGTGTCCGGAACGCGGGGTAAACCCTAGAAACGCTGGTTAGGGCGCGTAAATCGGAGTTCGGAATTTCCGGATGAATAGTGTTCGATTTTTCCTTATAAATAGCCCCACCCTTCATAAATTAAAAAAAAAAAAACACTAAACCCTAATATTAAACCCTAGCCGCCACCCTTGCAATGTATGGACAGAAATTCATGATCTTCATCCCTCAATCTCTCTCAATCCGGCAAGAATTATCCAAAGTTGTTAACTACAACATTGAAGATCTTGGAGAAAGCTTTCAATCCATACGGATATGATCGTAAATGGAGCATCGTAGGGGGAGAAAAAGAGGGCCGTTCGTGACTTGTCACGCACGCAATTCGAGCATGGGGGTGAGGACGAGCTTCGTATGGTTTAGGCCGATCATAGGGGAGGCAAGAGGCTTCGATTTGCAACTCCCTGATCGTCGTCAAGTCGAGTGATGGAGGTGAATAATTTAACCCTAATTCTTGGATATGGGTTGCTATGCTTCGTGAATGGCCTGTAGCCGAAACGTGAAAGGAGGGAGAAGGTATGTGCGGTCCAGATTTGCATGTGGATGGATCAAGGGCTGTGATTAGAATAGGTTTGAAAATTAAAATATAGTTGTAATTAGTTATATAAAAATCGAGTAAACTTCATAATATCATAACTTTTTCATACGAGGTCGAAAACGCGCGAAACCAGTTGCGTTGGAATCATATGGATGAGCACTACGCGATGGAGTTGGTTTGGAGTCGTTTGGAGTTAGTGAAAATTTCGTGTAAAATTAAACGTCCGTTTAATTTTATTCGAAATAAATCGCTAAAACGGAAAATAAAATCAAGGTGAGAACTTCTCACTCAATCGAATCAGTTTCGATTTTATTTTAAATAGTTAGATTTAAAATATTTGAATGCATGTTTGAATGTTGATTGATATATATTGATTGTTAAAATAGACATTATACGCCGTTAGTAAGCGGATGTTATTTAATAAAAACATATACCGCGAATATTTCATAAACAGTGAAATTGGTATTATATATAATATCAATATATATATATTGGCATATGTATATATTGGAGTTATTGACTCCCCGCATATTTAGCGGATGACCTATTGCGCCGTCTATTAAGCGGATAATATTTTAAATCTCATATACCGCGATAATTTCGTACTGGAGCGAAATTGGTATTGTGCTAATGTTTGTGGATGCAGGAAACAGGTTGGAGGGATCCAACTGGATTCCTCAACAGTATTTATTTGATTTCAGATATTTTGATATTTGATGGACTATCATATCGATATATGATGTCGTTGTTGTTGTGATTGACTATTTGGTGTGTAGCATCATTGGACCAAGTTTTGGAATTTTAAAATGATTTTTAAAAGGGATTTTTGAAAATATACTATATGTTTGGAATTTGATCCATTTTAAATAAATAAACATTATAATTTTTAAAGTTATAAAAATTATGATTTTTGAGAAAAATAGTTAAAAAATTGATTTTTGAGAATATGATGCTAATGATTTTATAAAATAGTTAATCGGGATTTTTGAATTTATTATGAAAAGTTAAATATAGGATTTATAAAATTTAATTATTTTATGAATCAAAATGGTGAAATAATAAAGGAGATTAAAGACGTTTTAAAATAATAGTATAAATTGATTTTATAAAGGATTTATAAATTGATATTTATAAATTAAAACCTTGGAATTATAAAACGAGTTTTTATAAGTGTTTGAATGAAGTGAAAATGGATTGCATATGTGAATGGGATTTATAAAATTATAAATGGTGAAGTTATAAATGAAATTTATAAATAGTAAGATTTATGAATTTTGTGAGGTTATTAAAGAATATATTTGGATAAATGAATGAATCTTATAAGTTATAAGATTTTTATATTGGGAAGTTTAAAAAGAATGATTTTTGTAAACAAAGAAATTATAAGCATTTAACTTATAAGATGAACGTTAGTATATCATTGAGATATGGAATTGAATAGTTTAATAAAGGAATTTATAAACGTTGTTTTATAAATTCGCAAACGACTTATTTTGATAAGTAAATTGTTGAAACTTATTAATGGAGTTATATTCACATTTTTGACTGTGAATAAACCTTTGAAATAAAATGAATAGAAGTGATGAAAGTTGTTAACGTAGTATATTCACGTTTTTGAATAGTGAATAAGATGTTAAAGAAATTATTTTGAATGTGATATTTGAAATAGAATTAAAACGATCTAACGAAGTTTTAATTGTGTTGAGATTCGAAACCATAGATTTCAACATTAATTGTTGAAATAGACGTTTTTGAGAAATGAAAAGGAAATAGTGGACTATAACACTGTTGTTATAGTAAATGATTTTCGAAAGGAAATGTTTTGTATAGTATTGGGATTCATATATCTATTTTAATTTCGAATCCCTATACTAGTGATTTTGGGTTGTCGTAACGATGTTTTACGTAACATTCGTTTTGGCCCAAATAAATATGTTTAAGAGAATGATTTCCTTAAAGAATGAAATATATACTTAATCTCGATTTAAGTATATTGAATATTTTCCAAGTGTTGAAAATAAATAAAATTTGTGAATTACTTATGAATAAATAAGTATGGAAATGTTTTCCAATATAAAGCGAATACTTTGAGAATTTATCTTTTTGAAGATAAATTGAAAAGAAATATTGAAATGAATAATTGAAATCGAATATTCATGGATATTTTGGATTATAAATTCACTAAGGAATTTATAAAGGAAGTGGAATTTGTTTAAAATAAATATTGATTTATTTTTGAAGTATTGAAATTATATATCTTGTAAAGATATTTTGTGAAATAAATAATTTGGAAAATTATTTGGAATCTAGTGATGTGTGCATATCCAGTGATAGTTCAATAACCGACTGTCAATATTTCCCTTTGAATGGGTAATTGATGTGATTTGTTTGAATGTGAATGCTACACTTATTTTTGAATAAGCGCTCACTATTCGGGTTAACCGGGAAAGGACCATGGGGTCGTATAACCCATTCCGAATATGTGATACGTCGTTATGAATTGCATTGAAGATCGGTGTTGAAGACCCGGTATTTGCGAGAGCGATAGGATGACCTGTCGATTGTCTCTGCACTGAGTTGCAGCGGTATAGAGACTCCCTAAGTGATGGGAAATCTGATCAGGATTGTGAATATCCGGATTGCAAGGACTTCTTTGTAAGTGCCTTCGGTTTTGTTCGAGCCCGGAACAGACTTGTATGGATTGTATGTCTGACATTACAAGTTGAGATATAAAGCCGATTCCTTTCAAATATATTTCTATTGGTGGCGAAGAATTTATTCTTTTAGCTTAACACCCTTCTCTGAGACGTACGAGCTCAGAGGTTATATAGTTGAAGTTATCAGCGATATATTCCCAATTTGGTAATGTGACATGCTGAGTGTTGCTGTAAATGATCATTGTGTTGATTATTTGTGATAGGATCATTTATTTGATCGTCTATCCTTGTGATCATTGTGTTGATCATTTGTTGACCCAAAGCATGGCTTTTGTATAAAGTATGTTTTTGTGGACGTGAATTCGTCGAGCCTCGCACCCCGGAAATGGTCAAAACAGGAAAGATGCGGCAAGGTTATGAGGGGTAGCACCCTTTAGGGTATGTACATTTCCTTCTGGATAGAGGTGGTATCATGGTATGGAGCCCAGATATTTAACCTATGTGGTTACTACGAATTTATTACTTTGTGGTTGTTGGTTTTCGGGATCCCGTGAGAAAGGTCGTTTACGATCGGGGAATGGCGTGCTCGTGTCAGTAGTTACCCAGTTAGGGGTAACCCGGCCTTGTGTTGGCAGAGTTCCGGTTTGGTTCTCGGGGATGTCTTTCCAGAGGCATTCTCATGTGGCAATGGGAAGTTCCTTGGCCTGACCATTTGTTGGAAATCCAATTCCCAATACGAAACATGTACGGTTTTAGTTGTAGAACCTATCATTCACTTATGGTGTCGCAACACTGTTTGGATGGTAGCTATAGTAGGCATACGATAATGGTCGTATGTTGGCTAAGATTTATATTCTACTTTTGAAATGAATTTCTTCTACACTATGCACTAGTAATAATATCAAATGTTATTTTAATGCGTATCAAGCATCTTTGACTATCATAAGTAGAAATCTCCTCCGATTCTGCGTTTGCATTGTGTGTGTGTGCGGGAGGCCTTATGGTAGTCTCATTTTTAAAAGCATTGCGAATTGAAATAAAAATATTCCTCTATTTTGATTTTTAAAGATAAATAAACTGTTTTGAGTTCTCACACCAGTCACATGACTGACTTGGAGTTTATTGTTTTCCTTCCTAAACTCTGGGTGCCCACCAATTTCCACACGGGCAGTCAAGAGTTAGGTTTATCAGGATATTCTGGATATTCTGGAGTTGCTGGAGGCAAGCTGGATGGCATGGCGTATTATTTATATAGTATTTCTTTTTCCGCTGCACTGTTTGTTGTTGTTGTTGTACACTCTGATGATATGATGTAATGAAATGTGATGTAATGTAATAACTGATATAGTTCTTTGTTTAAAGATTATTCATTTATTATTATATGTTGTTCCGCTGCGAATTGTGAGATTCTGATGCTGTTCTGTTTTCTTTCTGTTCCGTTCTATTTTAAAATTATGTTTGTTCTATTTTTCTTTCCCCTCCATTTTCTATCTCTTCTCTATTCTTCTTTTCCCTATCTAAATTTTCTATCTTTTTCTCTCTTTTCTTTTCTTAAATTTCTTTTCTTAAACCCATAACTATTCGGTTTTTTCGGCAACGAAAAATCGAAGCGTTACATTTGGTATCAGAGCTTATGGTTAAGCGACAACCATGGTTCTGTTGGGTATAATTCATTAGAGATAGAGTCAGCAGTACTCTAGAATGAGTTTGAGTGTAATAATAGCTATGAGAGCGTATTTGTTAGTGAATATAAAATTGTTCTATATTGTGATGATTGGTTTATTGAGTGGTATATGAACCTTCGTCGGCGCAGCTTCGAAACTGAATCGAAGGGGTTTCTAAACACTTGAATAGAACAATTCGGCACAGTATTGTTTTAAATTGGGTAAACGAAATAATTTTACCTTGATTATATATTTTGTATATGAAGAAATAATTTTTTCAGAATTATTAAAGTGTATATAAGTTGATTGTTTAGTTGTTTGAATAATCTATAATCTAAATAAAAGAAAAATTGTGTAAGTAAAAAGAATTATAAGAATTGAATTATAATTAAAAGTGATTACAATTGTGAAATAAACTTATATATATAAGAAGTGAAACTATATGAATGTGAGTTGTAAATAAGTAAAATGAATTTAAAGTTAAATGGAAATTTACTTTAGAAATGAAGTATAACTTAAGTGATATGGAATTAAGTTGATATTAGTATCAAAGTAAATTAATAAAATTAAGTGAAGGATGTGAACTTAAGTTATTTAAATGAAATTCAACTTTTGTAATTGAATTGAATGAATGGATTGAATATTAATCAATTAAATGTGAATTAAGTTGATATGAAATAATGAATATAAGTGTTAATTCATTAAAATGTAATGTTATTGGAAGTTGAATAGTTGAATGAAAATCAATTTAATTTAAACCAATTGATAAGTAAAGGAATTTGGTTGTAATTAATATACATTGGTTGTTATATGATTGTTGATTGATTGTATAAAATTCATTAAGTATTAATGAAATTGAGTTAATGAAATTGAAAGCTAAAGTGATTAAAATTCAATTGGAAATTAAGTGAATCTTAAATAGAATTGAATTTGAATTGGAAGTGAACCAACTTGAATATGAATTAGTGAATATAAGCAAATTGAAAATGAATGTTAGTAAACCCAATGTAAATGAATCAAATGTGATTAAATTGAAAACCAATTCATTAAATATTAATGAGAATATAAATGAATATTTATTGGTTATGGATGTTAGTTGAATGATAGTTGGTTGATGTTTGCATTTGTTGCTTTTGTTTCAGTTGCTATATGATGTATATTGATACTATTGTCTATATGCATGTTCTCATGTTGTTTGTTGAGGGTTTAGTAGGTGCGGATCGCGTTTGCTTCGCATTTGGAGCTCGCTTTCGCGCTATATTAGCCGTATATGCTAGCTAATAAAATATAAGGTACATATCTCGGATTAAATACCGTACTTTTACACTTTTTTCCCTTCGGGATGCCTCATTACTTGATGAGATGTATATTTGTGATATATATACTGTCATTTTTTTTTTCGGATCGAGCCGCGCAAAGGAGACTATGGCGAATTTTTCCGAAAATTTAAGGCGTTAGAAAAAATTTGAGAAAATTTGGAAAATTTTGAAAACTTTAAACTTTGATTTGAAATTGAAAGTTAAACAATGGTAGTTGTTTTTGAAAAAGATAACTAAGTATGATTTGAAAACTTAGTAAAGTTATTGTAAGAAGTTTAACTATGAATTTTGGAAAGTTAATAAATTCTGTAACTTTTCTTACTTGTAATTTCGAGGACGAAATTCTTTTAAGTGCGGGAGATTGTAACGACCCAGAATTTTTGATAATTAAAATTTGAATATTTAATTTATTTTAAATATTAATAAGTGAATTTATAAGTCAAATAAATTTTTATTTGAATTATTGGATTTAATTAGATTTTTAAATCGATAATTTAATACGTTAAATTATGGAAATAATTGAAAATCGAGTTAAATATGATTGAAAATGATTTGTAAAATTTTATTTTATCATATGCGAGTTAGAACGATATTTTAGAACTTTTAAAATCGAATTAAAAGTTAATTTGTGAAAATTGAATATTTTAATATTAAAATCGACTAGTGAAAATAGCCAATTTTTGAACAGTCTCAGAATTGAACGAAACCAGTTCCATTGGATCCGTAATAGTTAGTTATTACCGGATTTCAAATTTCGTGTCAATCGGAGCTATCGTTTGATCGTGGCAGCTCGAAACGCATCGAATTGTTTTTAATTTAAATTTGGCGAGCTAAAATAGCCATTTTTCAAAAAGTCTCGGATTTCGACGAAACCAGTTTCATCGGATCCGTAATCTGATATTATTGTAAGGTTTCAAATTTCAAGTCAATTGGATTTACCGTTTGTCCGATACAAATTAAAACGCCTAGAAAATCGCTTAAATCGGTTTAATTCAAATTGAGCGTTTACAGCCATAACTCGCACATACTTCCGAATTAGCTTCCGAAACCTGTTCCATTTTGTCCAGAACGCGGGGTAAACCCTAGAAACGCTGGTTACGGCGCGTAAATCGGAGTTTGGAATTTCCGGATGAATAGTGTTCGATTTTTCCTTATAAATAGCCCCACCCTTCATAAATTAAAAAAAATAAAAATAAAACACTAAACCCTAATATTAAACCCTAGCCGCCACCCTTGCAATGTATGGCCAGAAATTCATGATCTTCATCCCTCAATCTCTCTCAATCCAGCAAGAATTAGCCAAAGTTGTTAACTACAACATTGAAGATCATGGAGAGAGCTTTCAATCCATACGGATATGATCGTAAATGGAGCATTGTAGGGGGAGAAAAAGGGGGCCGTTCGTGACTTGCCACGCACGCAATTCGAGCATGGGGGTGAGGCCGAGCTTCGCATGGTTTAGGCCGAACATAGGGGAGGCTAGAGGCTTCGATTTGCAACTCCCTGATGGTCGTCAAGTCGAGTGATGGAGGTGAATAATTTAACCCTAATTCTTGGATATGGGTTGCTTTGCTTCGTGAATGGCCTGTAGCCGAAACGTGAAAGGAGGGAGAAGGTATGTGCGGTCCAGATTTGCATGTGGATGGATCAAGGGCTGTGATTAGAATAGGTTTGAAAATTAAAATATAGTTGTAATTAGTTATATAAAAATCGAGTAAACTTCATAATATCATAACTTTTTCATACGAGGTCGAAAACGCGCGAAACCAGTTGCGTTGGAATCGTATGGACGAGCACTACGCGATGGAGTTGGTGTGGAGTCGTTTGGAGTTAGTGAAAATTTCGTGTAAAATTAAACGTCCGTTTAATTTTATTCGAAATAAATCGCTAAAACGAAAAATAAAATCAAGGTGAGAACTTCTCACTCAATCGAATCAGTTTCAATTTTATTTTAAATAGTTAGATTTAAAATATTTGAATGCATTTTTGAATGTTGATTGATATATATTGATTGTTAAAATAGACATTATACGCCGTTAGTAAGCGGATGTTATTTAATAAAAACATATACCGCGAATATTTCATAAATAGTGAAATTGGTATTATATATAATATCAATATATATATATTGGCATATGTATATATTGGAGTTATTGATTCCCCGCATTTTTAGCGGATGAGACCCTATTGCGCCGTCTATTAAGCGGATAATATTTTAAATCCCATATACCGCGATAATTTCGTACTGGAGCGAAATTGGTATTGTGCTAATGTTTGTGGATGCAGGAAACAGGTTGGAGGGATCCAACTGGATTCCTCAACAGTATTTATTTGAGTTCAGATATTTTGATATTTGATGGACTATCATATCGATATATGATGTCGTTGTTGTTGTGATTGACTATTTGGTGTGTAGCATCATTGGACCAAGTTTTGGAATTTTAAAATGATTTTTAAAAGGGATTTTTGAAAATATACTATATGTTTGGAATTTGATCCATTTTAAATAAATAAACGTTATAATTTTTAAAGTTATAAAAATTATGATTTTTGAGAAAAATAGTTAAAAAATTGATTTTTGAGAATATGATGCTAATGATTTTATAAAATAGTTAATCGGGATTTTTGAATTTATTATGAAAAGTTAAATATAGGATTTATAAAATTTAATTATTTTATGAATCAAAATGGTGAAATAATAAAGGAGATTAAAGAAGTTTTAAAATAATAGTATAAATTGATTTTATAAAGGATTTATAAATTGATATTTATAAATTAAAACCTTGGAATTATAAAACGAGTTTTTATAAGTGTTTGAATGAAGTGAAAATGGATTGCATATGTGAATGGGATTTATAAAATTATAAATGGTGAAGTTATAAATGAAATTTATAAATAGTAAGATTTATGAATTTTGTGCGGTTATTAAAGAATATATTTGGATAAATGAATGAATCTTATAAGTTATAAGATTTTTATATTGGGAAGTTTAAAAAGAATGATTTTTGTAAACAAAGAAATTATAAGCATTTAACTTATAAGATGAACTGTTAGTATATCATTGAGATATGGAATTGAATAGTTTAATAAAGGAATTTATAAACGTTGTTTTATAAATTCGCAAACGACTTATTTTGATAAGTAAATTGTTGAAACTTATTAATGGAGTTATATTCACATTTTTGACTGTGAATAATCCTTTGAAATAAAATGAATAGAAGTGATGAAAGTTGTTAACGTAGTATATTCACGTTTTTGAATAGTGAATAAGATGTTAAAGAAATTATTTTGAATGTGATATTTGAAATAGAATTAAAACGATCTAACGAAGTTTTAATTGTGTTGAGATTCGAAACCATAGATTTCAACATTAATTGTTGAAATAGACGTTTTCGAGAAATGAAAAGGAAATAGTGGACTATAACACTGTTGTCATAGCAAATGATTTCCGAAAGGAAATGTTTCGTATAGTATTGGGATTTATATATCTATTTTAATTTCGAATCCCTATACTAGTGATTTTGGGTTGTCGTAACGATGTTTTACGTAACATTCGTTTTGGCCCAAATAAATATGTTTAAGAGAATGATTTCCTTAAAGAATGAAATATATACTTAACCTCGATTTAAGTATATTGAATATTTTCCAAGTGTTGAAAATAAATAAAATTTGTGAATTACTTATGAATAAATAAGTATGGAAATGTTTTCCAATATAAATCGAATACTTTGAGAATTTATCTTTTTGAAGATAAATTGAAAAGAAATATTGAAATGAATAATTGAAATCGAATATTCATGGATATTTTGGATTATAAATTCACTAAGGAATTTATAAAGGAAGTGGAATTTGTTTAAAATAAATATTGATTTATTTTTGAAGTATTGAAATTATATATCTTGTAAAGATATTTTGTGAAATAAATAATTTGGAAAATTATTTGGAATCTGGTGATGTGTGCATATCCAGTGATAGTTGAATAACCGACTATCAATATTTCCCTTGGAATGGGTAATTGATGTGATTTGTTTGAATGTGAATGCTACACTTATTTTTGAATAAGCGCTCACTATTCGGGTTAACCGGGAAAGGACCATGGGGTCGTATAACCCATTCCGAATATGTGATACGTCGTTATGAATTGCATTGAAGATCGGTGTTGAAGACCCGGTATTTGCGAGAGCGATAGGATGACCTGTCGATTGTCTCTGCACTGAGTTGCAGCGGTATAGAGACTCCCTAAGTGATGGAAAATCCGATCAGGATTGTGAATATCCGGATTGCAAGGACTTCTTTGTAAGTGCCTTCGGTTTTGTTCGAGCCCGGAACAGACTTGTATGGATTGTATGTCTGACATTACAAGTTGAGATATAAAGCCGATTTCTTTCAAATATATTTCTGTTGGTGGCGAAGAATTTATTCTTTTAGCTTAACACCCTTCTCTGAGACGTACGAGCTCAGAGGTTATATAGTTGAAGTTATCAGCGATATATTCCCAATTTGGTAATGTGACATGCTGAGTGTTGCTGTAAATGATCATTGTGTTGATTATTTGTGATAGGATCATTTATTTGATCGTCTATCCTTGTGATCATTGTGTTGATCATTTGTTGACCCAAAGCATGGCTTTTGTATAAAGTATGTTTTTGTTGACGTGAATTCGTCGAGCCTCACACCTCGGAAATGGTCAAAACAGGAAAGATGCGGCAAGGTTATGAGGGGTAGCACCCTTTAGGGTATGTACATTTCGTTCTGGATAGAGGTGGTATCATGGTATGGAGCCCAGATATTTAACCTATGTGGTTACTACGAATTTATTACTTTGTGGTTGTTGGTTTTCGGGATCCCGTGAGAAAGGTCGTTTACGATCGGGGAATGGCGTGCTCGTGTCAGTAGTCACCCAGTTAGGGGTAACCCGGCCTTGTGTTGGCCGAGTTCCGGTTTGGTTCTCGGGGATGTCTTTCCAGAGGCATTCTCATGTGGCAATGGGAAGTTCCTTGGCCTGACCATTTGTTGGAAATCCAATTCCCAATACGAAACTTGTACGGTTTTAGTTGTAGAACCTATCATTCACTTATGGTGTCGCTACACTGTTTGGATGGTAGCTATTGTAGGCATACGATAATGGTCGTATGTTGGCTAAGATTTATATTCTACTTTCGAAATGAATTTATTCTACACTATGCACTAGCAATAATATCAAATGTTATTTTAATGCGTATCAAGCATCTTTGACTATCATAAGGAGAAATCTCCTCCGATTCTGCGTTTGCATTGTGTGTGTGTGCGGGAGGCCTTATGGTAGTCTCATTTTTAAAAGCATTGCGAATTGAAATAAAAATATTCCTCTATTTTGATTTTTAAAGATAAATAAACTGTTTTGAGTTCTCACACCAGTCACATGACTAAGTTGGAGTTTATTGTTTTCCTTCCTAAACTCTGGGTGCCCACCAATTTCCACACGGGCAGTCAAGAGTTAGGTTTATCAGGATATTCTGGATATTCTGGAGCTGCTGGAGGCAAGCTGGATGGCATGGCGTATTATTTATATAGTATTTCTTTTTCCGCTGCACTGTTTGTTGTTGTTGTTGTACACTCTGATGATATGATGTAATGAAATGTGATGTAATGTAATAACTGATATAGTTCTTTGTTTAAAGATTATTCATTTATTATTATATGTTGTTCCGCTGCGAATTGTGAGATTCTGATGCTGTTCTGTTTTCTTTCTGTTCCGTTCTATTTTAAAATTATGTTTGTTCTATTTTTCTTTCCCCTCCATTTTCTATCTCTTCTCTATTCTTCTTTTCCCTATCTAAATTTTCTATCTTTTTCTCTCTTTTCTTTTCTTAAATTTCTTTTCTTAAACCCATAACTATTCGGTTTTTTCGGCAACGAAAAATCGAAGCGTTACATTTTTTATAAAAGACCCATTATTATTCTTATTAACTTTCCAAATCTTTCCCTAGTTTGCAAACAATCCTATTTGCCCAACCATTCAAGTTTCAATTCAAAACCAAATTTTGAATTATCAAAATTTTCTCAAAATTTTTCTAACTCCCTAAATTTCCGAAAAATTTCGCCAGCGTCTCCTTTGCGGGGCTAGCTCGGTACCGCTACAAAATGGCTCTACGGCCTCCCAAATCCAAAAAGAAAACAAAAAGCCAAGTGGCTCAATCCAAATCCCAATCAAATTTCATGCCAAATTTAAATACATACCTTTTGTCGGACATTTCAAATTTATCTTCTAAAATCAAAATCAATTCTCTTTTCCCTTTACAATACCTACATATTCTACTTGACAATAATATCCAATCACAATATTCCAAAATATTTTATCGACTTTCTCACGAAATGCCAATATCTTTTCATTCAAATATCAACTTAGAATATGTTTGGAATATTCAATTTCCAATTAAGAATTGACCATTCCCTTCTTAAGTTAATATAAGCATTTTATATGTTTCTTTATTTATTTCCACTTCACCATTTTAGTTTATATCTATTTCTATTCAAATTGATTCCGTCATTTCCATTAGAATTCAATTTATCTTCAACCCCGAATATTTGAATTTTATTTTCCATTTGTAACTAATTCAAGTCATTATTTTAAATTGGTTTCATTTACTAATTTATTTTAGTTTCTAATTTGAATTCGTTTTGTCGTTAACAAAATCTCCAAAAATTTTCTAACTCCCAAAATTTCTGAAATTTTTTGGCAGAGTCCCCTTTGTACGGAGGAGCTTTTGCAATTTGACAAAAGATATAAATATATGTACATCGACCCACTCGGTCGGAAAAACCAAAAATAGTTCATATTTCCTATTTTTATTATGTAGGTGTACCTTATTTAGCATTTTTAAGCAATCAGCTTATTTATATTAGCAACTAGCACAACCATAACCAGCCCCACGGCATCTAGGCACATGTACTTACTCAATTTAAACATGTAAGTGCCAAATATATGTAGTTTAACTATATTTCACTCTGTTGCAATGGTAAAAACAAATGAATTCTATAAGAAATGCACATCAAACATTTTCCGTAAGCAATTTATACAATTTTCATACTAATTCAACTGTTTCAATTAATTTACAAATCATTTTCATTCAATTTGAATGTTTAAAACTCAATCGCTTACACTTAATTTATTTTTAAGCAAACCGAACTCATATTTAATCCAATTACTTCCAAAATCAATTTATTTTACTTCTATCAACTCATAGAATTTTAATTACTTCCATTTACATCAAATGACAATTTATTCTATGCAATTCAACGAGATTTATGTGAATAAATAAGTATTATGTTTTATAACCAATTTAAATTGATTTCAACTCAATTTATACTTAACTCTATTCCATTTTCAATTTATTCACAACCCATATATTCTCATTTTCATTGCATCTCAGATTTGAATTCATTCATTTGCATTTCATTTTATTAACCAAACCAGTTCATTCAAAACCATTAACAATTTAGGTACATCTTCATTCCCAATTAAATTTCGTTTTTATTTTAATTCATTCACAATTATTTATTTAGCTCGACACATTCCATTTAAATTTCATTCACAATCCATTCATTTACGTTTTACTCCATATTTGTTTATTCCAACTATTTTATTGAGCTCAAAACAACCCAAGCTATATCATTCAATAACCACTTCTCAACTTATTTAAACCATACTTCATTTGGTTCTTATTTATCCCATCCATTCATTTATTCAATAAAATTAGTTTACCCACATTCACTTAAACCATTCTAATAAACTTGAAACATTCTATTTTTCTTATTGTCTCAAGTTATTTCTATCCCTTAATAATTTAAATGGTTTACGAACATTTATTCAAGAATTTTCATTTCATTAAATATTATCTGTAACTCACCAAATTTTATTTCGATTAAAATTTATTTTCACTTGATTTAAAACCAATCCATTATTATTAAACTTAGTTTAAGTTGAATTAAATTCAACTCTCTTCCATCTATTCAGCTTAAGTCAATTTACATCAATTTCTTCAAATTTTATACTTAAGCTCATTTTCATTTTCCAAGTAATTTTACTCTTTTATACTCAACTTAACCCAATTGATTCCAAGGCCATATCCAATTTATTTCCAAATATTTGGATTTTATTCGCAATACAAACCATTACTATTTTAGTCCAATTTCATTTTTATTCGATACCTTTTTAGTTATATTTAATTTGTTAACACTTCAAGTCAAATTTTAATTAATAACTCAAGTTCTGATTCCACCCTTCACCTTTAACTTACCATCAGATTTTATTAACTTACAATGCAATTTCATTCTCAATTCATTTAATTAATTGCAAGGCCACTTTCAATTATATTTTCTTCATCAACGATTTATAACTTGGGTTTTATTTCCAATCTTCATTATTAGCTTACAATTCAGCTTCTATTTAACTACATTAAACTCCATTTACACATTTCATTAACTAATTTATTATCAATTAGTTCTTTCCTTATTTAAAATCCAACACTTGAATTTTAATTCCAAATATCACTTCATTTAATTTTCTTAGTTCAATTTAGTTTATAATTCAAGTTTTGATTTTTATTTTATTCTCCAATTCATCAATAATATTTATTTTGGATTTTCATTTCCACTTTCAATTTATAAGTCATAACTTATTATTTTACACATTTCCATTCATTATAGGCTTGAATATATTCTTCTTTTATTTTTAACTCAAGCCTATGCCTATTTATAACCCAAGCATATTTTATTTCCATGAATTTTTAATTCTCTTATAAGTTATTCTTATTCATTTATTTCAATTCCAATCCATACCCAACTTATTTCCATTTATTTAGGTAAGAATCTAATTCCATTCAATAATTCAATTGAATTTTTATTCCAATTCAATTTTATTTTAACTCAAATTTATTTAATCTCAATTCGATTTCAACTTAATTCGAGTACAACTGGATATTACTTCAGCCTAATTCAATCAATTTCAATCCAATTAAATTTTTATTTCCCAATCCAAGTTAATTTCATTTTCATTTTAAATATAAATTCCATTATTCAAAGCTTATATTTCTTTCATGATTTAAAATCATCTTAATTTATAAGCTTACAATTTATCTCATCAGGATTTTTAAACACCCGACCTTTGGTTTCAAATCATTTTGAAATCTTCAACATCTCAAATCACATTTCTCAAAAGTTAAACCAATCCTGTTTTATTCCCAATAAATTTCTTTTGAGACTTTCAAAAATAACTAGCTTTTCTGAACAAATCAATGTGGTAGCAATCCGTCACTTAGAAATTCGAAAATGAATACTAATGATGCGGCCGTCATCATCAGAATTATTTTCCAATAATCCAAGTGATTTCAATGCTATATCACTTTCAAAATCCCTTTAAAACAATTTCCTTTCAGAAATATCTCCAAAACAATTGTGCTATTATTTATCTTCAAAACACTTCCAAAATCCCCGGGATTTAAATTTCCAAATCCTGCTTAAATTAATTTTACTATCATTCATTTGCATAGCTTATGCTCATACAAATTCTTATTTGATTATATTTCAATTTATAAATTTCATTTATAATTCATATTTATAACTTTCATTTTATAATGAATTTATTTCCTTAACCTTTGGTTACGTTTTCAATTTCTAGTTAAATTTTCCATACAATAAGGATAATAATTTAAATATCCTTATTTCTAACATCCAAGCAACCATATATTAGCTAAAATAGTTTATAAAAACTTTTATTTATATCAAAATATATTTTGGGTAAAATTATTTCATTTACCCGCATTTAAAACAATACCGTGTCAATTGCTTTATCAAGTGTTTAGAAACCCCTTCGATACAGTTGCGCAGACTGTGTCGACGAAAGTTCATATGCCACTCAATAAATCAATCAACGCAATATTAAAAAAATTTATATTCACTAACAAATACGCACTCATATCTATTAATACGCTCAAACTCATTCTAGAGTACTACGGACTCTAATTTAAATGAGTAATTCCCACCAGAGCCAAGGTTATCACCAACCTAAGCTCTGATACAAACTGTAACGACCCGCAAATCCGTACCCCTTGAGTTAACACTATTCTACAACAATCAACTCAAGTTGCACAGAAATACGAACCATTGGGTTAAAGAAGAAGAGGTAGAAGGAGAGAAAACAGAAAACAACATCAGAATCTAACCATCGTAGCGGAATAAAATATAATAAATAATAAATAATCTTTACTCAATTCAAATATATTTGTTTATATATTACAGCATCAGAGTACAACAATCACAGCTCAACATCAATACCATACAAATGGATACACAGCAATTCAACGTAGCGGAATATATATATATATAAATAAGTACGAGAGTACGTGTCGTCATCCAGCTCGTCTCCTGAGCTCCATTGTATCATATCATGTATCCTATAATACTCGGTCTGACCCGAGCATTATAGTTAAATAACTCCCGAGTTAGTCTAGAATACCAGCGTGAGAAAATCACACCCAATTGATTATTAAAGTTTCAAAAATCCTTTGAAAAACAAAAGCATCTCGTAAGATCACACCACAAATAAACATGTCGGGTTTCTACCTTACGATAGCTAAAACAATTTTTATAAAAATCCTCTGATATTATAATAGGGTCTATATACAAATACTTATAAAATAGCCGAAATTGTTACATGATTAAATTCCAGCTACTAGCCACAAATGTGGGTAATACAAACAAAACTCGTAAAAGGCTCGCAGGGAGAATGGATTTCCAACAATGACTAGGCACCGGGGTACCACCTGTCACAGTACGGGGCCTAGATCACCGTACCGAGGAGTACGCCCGCTCCCCTGCAACACAAGGCCGGGACTTCCCCTTACTGGATAGTCCCGAGTGAGATCACCCCGCGGTTGGGATCAGCAACCGCCCACTAAGCCGAAATAAAAAGGGACATCTAGACTGGAATGACCTCACCCTGCTTGGGTGCTACCCACCTAGCCTTGCTGCATAACCCCTGATTTTCAGTCATTCCCATTTGATGAGGCTTGAGGCTAAGCGTTACCTTTTTAAGAATATATCCCTTAGAATGCCCATCGTCCACCTGACGATGTTTTCGCAAGCATTCATCCATACAAGTCTGTCCCGGGTTCGAACGGAACCGAAGGCACTATTCCTACTACATCCATTTTGGAAATATCCTCAGGATTAGTAGCGACTAGCCCTTGCACTTCACTGCTCCATCTTCGCATTCAAAATCATTTCCACGAAACGTACAAACCGAATCGAAGTGGTTTTCGAGAAATAAATCTCGATCCCGGTCTCTTCGAAACGATCAACGTATTTGTCCAATATTGATAGTCGGTGATTTAACTATCTATTTTTATTCACAAATATCCATCAAACAATAAAAAAATTCCCAAATTATTTATAATCTTCAAAAATATCTTCACAAGATATATTTCTATTTTCCATCCTTGAAAACAGTTTCAAAACCATCTTTCTTTCCAGAATAAACTTTCTCAAATATTTTCTATCTCCACTGAAATTGCCAAGCACAAAAATAGATCTTAAAAATAATTTTAAAACATTTTACTTTGAAATATATACTTTTAAAACATTTAAAACAAAACTACTTTACTAATTTGTTAAAAATACATATTATATAATAAGGTTACTTAACAAATGTAAAACTAGATTTATACTTTTAAGACCATAATATTAAGTCATTCTTTAAATCATTACTACTATAATAGATTAAGAGAAAATATATACTTTAGAATGTAAATATTAGAAATAAGAAATTTTCCAAAATTTTCTTTTTAAAACAACTTTTAATCTTTTAACTTATATTTAAAAATTTACTTTGAAAACGTACTTGGTTATCCAGGGAGAATTCCAACTTCAATGACTTAAATCAATTTTCCAAATTGATTTCCAATTTATTTTATTTGAAATAAATTTCTTTAATTACTCAATTCATTTCAAAATTCATTAATTATGTACTTAATTATTATTATTATTTTCCATTTGATTTTAAATCTTTTAACTGAAATATACAAATTCCATATCTTATCCCAATGTCTTCTTATTCTTTACAATATTTTAAATCTTAATTATTAAACAAATGTTTTGTTCTTACAAAATAGTAACTCTGAAGTTTAAAATTCATTAATCTTCTGTTAATTCAAATTCCCTTTAATTATTTAATTCTATATATCTTGATCACTTATTGCACCAGCATATATTCAGGTAAACCATAACATCCAATATTCCAATTATCGATAATATTCATCACAGAATATAAAATAATCACATCAGAGGGTATTAAATAATTTAAATAAATGTTGAGAGATCCAGTTGGATCCCTCCAACCTGTTTTCCTTGCATCCACAGACGTTAGCACCATATAAGATATCTTCACTATAAAATGAGGGAAATCAATCATTTCAAGGTGTAGTGTATACTACTATATAACACAACAATCAATCCAACCATTCAAACAATTGTTTAAATATAATCATTTAAATTTAAATTTAACTGAGTGAGATTAACCCACCTTTGCTTTTTGTTTTGCCTATCTGATACGATCCTGATTTGTTTTCCCTCGTGGTATTAAACCTTGAATTAACATCTACAATTTATTAACATTTGAACCAATCGATCGTCCTATTATCATCTATTAATTTAATGTTAACTTATCATTTGATTTAAACCCATTTTTCCTTTAATTGTTATTTTTTGCGGTTAAATAATTAAATGGACCAGTTAAACAGATTAACTATATTAGAACCCTATTTAAAATAAATTGGTAAATTTAAAATGTAAGTATGTATATTTATTTTTCTTGTGAACTACATATACCCTTAAAACTAATTTATAAACTCCAAAAATTTAACTTTATAAATCCTTCCTTTTTTATATATATATATATATATACACATATATATACACACACACACACACATATATATATATAATTTCTGATTTACTTATATCTCAATTTATTAAATTTAAAAATTGTTTTACTGTAGACATATACATATAAATTCTTAAATAAATAGTAAATATGCCTTACAGTTAATATCATAATTTTCTAACTAACTACAATTTAATTAAACAAGTTTTAAATTAAATCAATTACCTATTCGAACAGTCTCAACATAATACGCGGCCATCACCGCCCCAAGCAGTTCCACCTGAAACCCGACGACCTTGCGAACCCCACCAGAGACCCGCCATCCCGGAGAACCACCTCTGGCCCCTCATCCGAACCCCATCATTACAGCCTCCATAGCAAATATCGCCACAATCCCCAACATCCACCCGCGAATCCCCTTACCAAGACCTTACCCTAAATCACCAGACGTGATCGTGCTCACGAGTTTCCCTTTCTCACCGCGAGCTTCCACAGAAACGATTCGAATGTGACATTTCACCAAGCCTTCGTGCGCCCCCACGCGAGCACGATTCTGCAACGATCGAGTCACCTTCTGATTTCACTCTCTAACCGCCACGCGCTGACCTGAAGGTCACAAATTGATGTAACAACCCGCATAATTATCGATTTTGTATTTAAATATTTTATTTAAATATTTCATCGTTCGTCGGATTTTAGTCCAAAAACCTACTTTTTGCAAACAGTCGAATTAGGACTCAAGACCCCTTCCATTGAGTTCAAAATGCCGTTTGCAACCTTTTTTAGTATAAGCTTCGATATGTTTGGAGTAAGTTGATTTTTGCTACTTTTTCACTTAGGGCTTTCGTTTGGACTGAACCCACTTACTAACTCAGTCCCAACCCCCTCCCCTCTTCATTACTTCATTCTTCATTTCCTAACACTTCAAGCTAAAGCAAAAATGGGGGAAGGAATAGGAAATTAAAACTCCAAGCCCTAGTCTTCATTAGCAAATCCAACTTCTAGCTCCAAATTCAAGAGAACCCATTGGTAAGCCTTTTCTTCATTTTCCCCAACTCATTCTCTCTTTGATTTCAGAAAATTCCTAAACCTAATTTGGGAAACATTTCTCTTTTAAGCTTAGAATCAAGCTTCTTGAGTTGGGATTGAAGTGTGGTAGAACATCCTTTGCTTTCAAGCTTCTTCTTCAATTGTTCGGGTTCAAAGGTGAGATTTTTGTCTCACATCTATGTTTATGATTATCTTCGATTGTTAGGTACGAATTCCTAACACATATTCATGTGCATTTGATTTTGGTTTGAATTGGTTTGGTGTATATTCCAATTTTTGGTGTTTTGAAATCAAAATCTATGAAAATACTTTTATGGATATCTTAACATGTTTTGGTGATGCATCGAAGAGCCTAAAGGGCCGGGTAGTCAATTGGCATAAACCCCTAGCGCCATTGCTCGAATTCGATTGCGAATTGGTTGGGTTTGCACACCTTGTGCAAAGGCAGAAAAAACTGCCTTAGCTCCAGTCAGTCGACTTGATTTCTAGGCCAGTGGACTGGCTGTAGCTAATTAGCAGTATAAAGGCTTCCTGCAGAGCCTTGGGATTCTCTGTTTATTGCAGTCAGTCGACTGACTCACTGAGTTCAGTCGACTGACCTGCATCACGAGAGTTTTTTTGGGACTGTGATCAGTCGACTGAACTCAGTGAGTCAGTCGACTGACCTGCTCATATTTGCCTATTTGAACCTTGTTTTGCTTGGTTTCCAATTTTTATCGACTCGTTTTGATTTCTAGTTGTTGTTATCAATTATTCGACTCTGATGACTTCTATTTTGGAATTTTTTGGAAATATCCATTTTGATGGATTTGTTGTTGATTTCTTTGGATTTTATTCACATCTTCGATGTGAATTTTTATGATTGATTGTTTCTACAATCACTTCTATGATTTTCACTTTAAAATATAAAGGTTTTCTATACTAGTAGTAAATATCAAAACTCTTTCTTCAAATGATTTCAACACTAATTTATTACAAAGCTCGTTTTATCAAACCGATTTCCAATCTATTAGTATATACAAACCTTTACCTCACTCTTATGAGAAATCTAATTAAACGACTTAGTAAAACAAGTGGTATGAAACCCTTACGTTTACTTCGTTGGTTAATTCTTGGACTTATTCGATTGAATCTCTTGTGATAATTTTCTAGCGAAGATCTACAATTTGTTCGCAAATATTTAAGTTAAGCTAGTGGTTATGGGACATGATGCTAAACTCATATATTTACTAGCTTATTGTAATTGAGACTTCTTGATGATCGATGATGATCATTTTATGGTTTAGACTAGCAGTGTGCGATGTCTCTTTGTCAATGTGGAGGACTGTTCCTCATTTTGTTGAGCTTCGTCTCATTTCTTGCATGGGTCGCACCTATTTAGGTGCGACGATGTTTGTTTACACATGGGTCGTACCTTTCTAGGTGCGTCGATGTTTATTTATGCATGGGGTGTACCTTTTTAGTTGCATCGATGTTTGTTTACTTCGTGGAGCAATCGGCTCAATAAGTCGGGATATGGGGCGTATCTTTCTAGGTGCGTCGATGTTCGTCTATGCATGGGGCATATCTTTCTAGATGCGTCGATGTTCGACTTTGCATGGGGTGTATCTTTCTAGGTGCATCGATGTTAGACATTACATGGGGTGTATCTTTCTAGGTGCATCGATGTTTATTTATGGATGGGATGTATCTTTCAAGGTGCATCGATGTTTATTTATGCATGGGGCGTATCTTTCTAGGTGCTTCGATGTTAGAGCATGGGGCGTATCTTTCGAGGTGCGTTGATGTTCGACTGTGCATTGGGCGTGTCTTTCTAGGTGCGTCGATGTCCAGTTTATGGGATTGGCCATCCTCTTTTTCTTGTGATTTCTGGATTTCTAATTGATGATTCCTGGAATTTATGTTTCACCACCTTTTTCAGTTGGCATTGATATGTATGTCATTTATTGTGCATTGGTGAATTCGTGTGTCATTGACTTGTTGTAAACACAAGTTTTGGGTATGATACCCTTTTCCATCTTTGAGAAGATTCTTGTGATATTGATCGATCTTTTGTTGATCATCATTTGCATGCTTATAGTAGTATGCCATTATGGATATTATATATTTACGCCATATCTTTGACTTTATATCATGTCATCTGATATTTATAGCTAGACTGATCCGTTTATTATTTTCTTATAAATAATACTCGGGTCAGACCGAGATGTTGCAGGTGCTTCTGCTTGACTTATCCCCGGGATTCATTACTCGGACTTTTGGCTAACCACGTAGATTAGCAGTTTTTGTTGTATACACTTGAGATATAGACTCATAGTTGTATTCTTTTGTATAGCACGTGTTGCTATTCTTTTGTATTATTGTGGATCTTTTTGACCACTACTCTGATATACACTTTCACGTGTTAGTTATTTATTCATATCTTCTTCCGCCTTTGTGATATGAATTGTCTGTGACTAATTATGTTATGTTTATTTCTATATTTGTTCTGAAGATATTATAGCCACTGTGTAGTAGCTTTGAGTTTGTGTCGGTATGGCGGCTTTCCCTCTTGATAAAGAAATGCATGTTATACTATCTGATATATCGATGCTCGTGCAAGGCAATCACACGGATGGTCGCTCCTCAACAGCCTTATTCTCCGTGCTAGTTGACAGCATTACACCGTAATGTTCTTGGCTAGCGTGGGTATAGAGGTGGGGCGTCACAGCTTGGTATCAGAGCCAAACTTCGAAACAATATGGAATATTATAACAAGGATCATCGTCCTAAGTCTTTCTTAAGAGTCGTGCTTTAGGATTTAATTCAAGTCTTCATACCGATTCATCCTATTTTCTTTATGATTCCTTGTTTTATCTATCAAGATTGCTTGATATTCATTTGGTGAATAACCTTTTTCTTCTTCTTCTTTCTTTCTTTCTTTCTTTCTTAAGGAAGAGAAATGGTTAGTTCTAGCAGTCCTAGCGCTGGTCAATCCAGTAGCCTTTCTCTGGATGGCGCATTCATGTCTGCCCAACAACTTTTGGATCTTGTAAAGAATCAAGAGTTTATTTGTGCTTTGAGTAAGAACCCCGAAATGGTTCTACCTTTGAAACTTGAAGTTTCTTTCAATCAGCTTGTGGATGTTACTCTTCTTCATGGAGAGGTTGGTAAAGGAAGTGTTTGTAATATTGGGACAAGAGGCATATTAAGTTCAAGAGCCTTAATCCCAATAAGAGAGTGAAGCAAACTACTTCTGTAGCAAATACTCCAATCCCTAATCGTGGAGAATGCTACAATTATGGCTCTAAGGACCACTATATAAATAAGTGTCCTAGACCTATCCCTTGCCGCTATTGCAAAGGTACGGACCATTATATGTCTTCATGTCCCAGCCTTCAGAGCAAGAAGAAGGTGGAACAAGAAACTTCGGTAGCCAAGACTCCTACCCCAAGTCGTAAACAATGCTACAATTGTGGTTCCACGGACCATTATGTAATTAAGTGCCCGAAACCCCTCTATTGCCGCTATTGCAAAGGCTCGGGTCATTACTTATCTACATGTCCCAAACACCCTAGCAAGAGGGAGGGAAAGTTGAAAGTTGCGGAAGCCCCTTGTGACACTTCTCTTGGTCAAGGTATTTTACATTCAATCCTTGATGACATTATTTTATTTCATGATCTTCTTATTTGAGTTCTTTTTGATATGGGTTCCATCTCACTATTTTATATCAAAAGAACTTGATGATTTTTTTTCTTCTTCTTTGAAAATATTTTGGGCTTGATGACTTTTTTAAGAGTTGCGAATCCGGATGGTAGATCTGCAACACTCAATTTGCTTTCCATTGATGTCGAAATTATTTTATGTGATTTTTCTTTCCGAGCCGATTTCTACTTAGGCTTCGAAAATGATTTTTTTTAAGGATTGGCTTACTCGTTGTGAAGCCCATATCCTATTTTCCGTGTGGACTATTCATCTTCGACGTTTTCTACCTGTTAAGCAGATTTCTATTTTTCTTGAGATTCTGATTTCATATTTCTGAAGGCATCATTTTATTCTTTAAGCCCACATGATGGGGAAAGTGTTATTTCTCTCATTCATGTAGTTTGAGAATTTTCTGGTAATTTTTGAGCTTGTCTTAGGATTATCACCTAAGAAATCTTTTGTGTGGTGTTAAGGTCTTTCTAGTTCGACCTTGCCACCGATTTTCATTTGGCTGCGAGTTGCGGGAGTTAGAATTCTACTTACCGCATTCTGCACTCGTTACGATTCTTATGAATGACTTATTTTGTCATTCAATTTGCCCATCTTGTTTCATCCATTTTATAAATCGAGTGTTCTATGAATATCTTGATGACTTCATTTTTGTATTTATTGATTTTGGATGAAAATAGAAATTTAAAATTTTGTAAATCTTTTTGGTAAGATTTATTTACAAGTACGATTTGATTTTGTTCTTAAACGAGAAAAGAATATTCTTAAACTTTTTAAGAGATATTTTTATCATATAGAAGATGATTTTGTGATTGTATTGTCCGTTGAGTGCTTTAAGAATTCTGGTCGATGCGCCTGATCAACATTATCGATAGGAATTTCCTAAACGCTTAGATGTGACAGTCAGACACAATAAAATGACTTATGTAAAATTTTCTAAAAAGATTATTACATAAAGATAAATGTAATTTTGAAAGTTCTAACTTTTCAGGAAATAAGATTATTTAAAAGAAATTCTTTCTTTTCGATACTCTTATTCTTGTGATTCCCGTTGGGAACCAAGACTTTATCTTTTGTAACAATGCTAATCGTATTGGTTTGGATGCTGTTCTCTTGCAAAAGATGACGTGTTATCACTTGTGCTTCTAAATCATTAAAAGGCGATTGAGACTAGGTATGCCACTCATGATCTAGTGCTCGCGGCTATTGTTTTCGCTTTTAGAGTTTGGCATCATCATTTTTGGGGGAGAAATTTGTTCTCCACCTCGATCATAAATCTTTGGAATATTTATTTTCTCACAAGGAACTTCATGTCGACTCGAGTTCCTGGTATCCTATGATCTTGATATTCTGGAAATCGTGTTGCCAACGCGCTTTGTCGTAGGCAACAAGTGGTTGATTCTTTGATGTTGTCTGAATGGAATTATCTTTTTATCAAGTTCATCGGACGTTTTGATATACTTCGTTTTATTGAGTATTATCTCATTTCTTTTATGGACTAGCGTCCGATGTTCTTTTATGGTGTTCGGTTCATTGGACGTACCGTTTTTGTACTACGTCGGTGTTTCGAATTATTTGAACTTCAAATCATTGGACGCACCGTTTTTGTACTACGTCGGTGTTCCGAAATTATTCGAGCTTTGAATCACCTGGCTACCGTTATTGTACTATGCCGTTGTTCCAGATTATTCGAGTTCCTTATTTCTCCGGCGTACCGTTTTTGTACTACGTCGTTGCACTGGCTCGATTCTCTGTTATTCATGATGTTTTCTCACGTCTTCCTTCTACGGAAATGTCTTAGGGATTTCGATTTTTTTTTATTCTTGAGCTCCGTGTTATTGAAGAAAGTTCAATGGTTCTCAGATCCTAAGGATTGCTCTTGGGAATCCTGGGAATTCATCGAGCGATCCCGTTCGGGCTTACTCTTTCATGTTCTTTATGGTAAACTTCCTATTTCAAATTTATTTTGTGTTGATATGCTTTTATGGTTGTTACTCTTTATTTTCTTCTTAAGTATTGCGAGGACGCAATTTCTTTAAGGAGGGGAGTCTGTAACCACCCGCATATTTATCGATTTTGTATTTAAATATTTTATTTAAATATTTCATCGTTCGTCGGATTTTAGTCTGAAAACCTACTTTTTGCAAACAGTCGAATTAGGACTCAAGACCCCTTCCATTGAGTTCAAAATGCCGTTTGCAACCTTTTTGAGTATAAGCTTCGATATGTTTGGAGTAAGTTGATTTTTGCTACTTTTTCACTTAGGGCTTTCGTTTGGACTGAACCCACTTACTAACTCAGTCCCAACCCCCTCCCCTCTTCATTACTTCATTCCTCATTTCCTAACACTTCAAGCTAAAGCAAAAATGGGGGAAGGAATAGGAAATTAAAAATCCAAGCCCTAGTCTTCATTAGTAAATCCAACTTCTACCTCCAAATTCAAGAGAACCCATTGGTAAGCCTTCTCTTCATCTTCCCCAACTCATTCTCTCTTTGATTTCAGAAAATTCCTAAACCAAATTTGGGAAACATTTCTCTTTTAAGCTTAGAATCAAGATTCTTGAGCTGGGATTGAAGTGTGGTTGAACTTCCTTTGCTTTCAAGCTTTTTCTTCAATTGTTCGTGTTCAAAGGTGAGATTTTTATCTCACATCTATGTTTATGATTATCTTCGATTGTCAGGTATGAATTACTAACACATATTCATGTGCATTTGATTTTGGTTTGAATTAGTTTGGTGTATATTCCAATTTTTGGTGTTTTGAAATCAAAATCTATGAAAATGCTTTTATGGATATCTTAACATGTTTTGGTGACGCATCGAAGAGCCTAAAGGGCCGGGTAGTCGATTGGCATAAACCCCTAGCGCCATTGCTCGAATTCGATTGCGAATTGGTTGTGTTTGCACACCTTGTGCAAAGGCAGAAAAAACTGCCTTATCTCCAGTCAGTCGACTGGATTTCTAGGTCAGTCGACTGGCTGTAGCTAATGAGCAGTATAAAGGCTTCCTGCAGAGCCTTGGGATTCTCTGTTTATTGCAGTCAGTCGACTGACTCACTGAGTTCAGTCGACTAACCTGCACCCCGAGGGTTTTTTTTGGGACTGTGATCAGTCGACTAAACTCAGTGAGTCAGTCGACTGACCTGCTCATATTTGCCTATTTGAGCCTTGTTTTGCTTGGTTTCCAATTTTTATCGACTCGTTTTGATTTCTAGTTGCTGTTATCAATTATTCGACTCTGATGACTTCTATTTTGGAATTTTTTGGAAATATCCACTTTGATGGATTTGTTGTTGATTTCTTTGGATTTTATTCACATCTTCGAATGTGAATTTTTATGATTGATTGTTTCTACAATCACTTCTACGATTTGTCACTTTAAAATATAAAGGTTTTCTATACTAGTAGTAAATATCAAAACTCTTTCTTCAAATGATTTCAACACTAATTTATTACAAAGCTCGTTTTCTCAAACCGATTTCCAATATATTAGTATATACAAACCTTTACCTCGCTCGTATGAGAAATCTAATTAAACGACTTAGTAAAATAAGTGGTATGAAATGCTTGCATTTACTTCGTTGGTTAATTCTTGGACTTATTCGATCGAATCTCTTGTGACAATTTTCTAGTGGAGATCTACAATTTGTTCGCAAATATTTAAGTTAAGCTAGTGGTTATGGGACATGATGTTAAACTCATATATTTACTAGCTTATTGTAATTGACACTTCTTGATGATCGATGATGATCATTTTATGGTTTAGACTAGCAATGTGCGATGTCTCTTTGTCAATGTGGAGGACTGTTCCTCATTTTATTGAGCTTCGTCTCATTTCTTGCACGGGTCGCACCTATTTAGGTGCGACGATGTTTGTTTACACATGGGTCGTACCTTTCTAGGTGCGTCGATGTTTATTTATGCATGGGGTGTACCTTTTTAGGTGCATCGATGTTTGTTTACTTCGTGGAGCAATCGGCTAAATAAGTCGGGACATGGGTGTATCTTTCTAGGTGCGTCGATGTTCGTCTATGCATGGGGCATATCTTTTTAGATGCGTCGATGTTCGACTTTGCATGGGGTGTATCTTTCTAGGTGCATCGATGTTAGACATTACATGTGGTGTTTCTTTCTAGGTTCATCGATGTTTATTTATGCATGGGATGTATCTTTCTAGGTGCATCGATGTTTATTTATGCATGGGGCGTATCGTTCTAGGTGCGTCGATGTTAGAGCATGGGGCGTATCTTTCTGGGTGTGTCGATGTTCGACTGTGCATAGGGTGTGTCTTTCTAGGTGCGTCGATGTCCAGTTTATGGGATTGACCATCCTCTTTTTCTTGTGATTTCTAGATTTCTAATTGATGATTCCTGGAATTTATGTCTCACCACCTTTTTCAGTTGGCATTGATATGTATGTCATTTATTGTGCATTGGTGAATTCGTGTGTCATTGACTTGTTGTGAACACAAGTTTTGGGTATGATACCCTTTTCCATCTTTGAGAAGATTCTTGTGATATTGATCGATCTTTTGTTGATCGTCATTTGCATGCTTATAGTAGTATGCCATTATGGATATTATATGTTTATGCCATATCTTTTACTTTATATCATGTCATATGATATTTATAGCTAGACTGATCCGTTTATTATTTTCTTATAAATAATACTCCGGTCAGACCGAGATGTTGCAGGTACTTCTGCTTGACTTATCCCCGGGATTCATTACTCTGAATTTTGGCTAACCACGTAGATTAGAAGTTTTTGTTCTATACACTTGAGATATAGACTCATAGTTGTATTCTTTTGTATAGCACGTGTTGCTATTCTTTTGTATTATTGTGGATCTTTTTGACCACTACTACGATATACACTTTCACGTGTTAGTTATTTATTCTTATCTTCTTCCGCCTTTGTGATATGAATTGTCTGTGACTGATTTATGTTATGTTTATTTTTATATTTGTTCTGAAGATATTATAGCCACTGTGTAGTAGCTTTGAGTTTGTTTTGGTATGGCGGCTTTCCCTCTTGACAAAGAAATGCATGTTATACTATCTGACATATTGATGCTCGCGCAAGGCAATCACACGGATGGTCGCTCCTCAACAGCCTTATTCTCCATGCTAGTTGACAGCATTACACCGTAATGTTCTTGGCTAGCGTGGGTATAGAGGTGGGGCGTCACAAATGAATTCGCTTTAATTTCGAAAATAAGGTCAGAAAGGAAACGGCTTCGGCCATGATTGTGCTTTTGCTTTCGATTTGGGGATGATTCGTTTCGTTTGCCATTGTTCTGTTGATTTAATTGAAGGAGGAGTGGCTCGGTTATATTGTTATCATTTTTCTGAGTATTCGATTGAAGGAGGAGACTTCGGCGAATTATTTAAGAGGAAATGAAGCTTGCGTGATAAGAGAAAGTAAGACACGATGATGATGGATGTACGAGAGGAGACAAGGATTTGAAAGAAGGCAGCTGATAGGGATAGAACGTGAATATATAAATAGAATTTTCGATGTAAATTTCCAATGCATTTATATATCGTACGCTCACACACTAACTCCGATCAATACGAAATTCGAAATCCGATAATAATTCAATATTACGGATCCAATGGAACTGGTTTTGTTGAATTTCGAGACTGTGCCTCGGAAGGCTATTTTTAAATTCAATTTAAACGATTTAAATTTTTAAAACTAAACAAACCACTGTTAAATTAAATTTTAACACCTTTATAAATTTCCAGTAATATCAATATAAGTTTCATAAGTCTTCAATTTATTTCCAATAGGCTCAAAACTCCAAATTCAACATTTTACTTAACTTCTAATTATTTAATTTAATAATTAATCATCAAATAAATTGTGATATTCGTAGTTCAAGTTAAAATTGCTCTATTGAATACTTAAAATCAATTAAATATTCCGCTTTTAATTGCTTGAAAATTTCGGGTCATCACATCCTGAAAGTTTTCTAACGCCTTAAATTTTCAAAAAATTTCGCCATAACGTCCTTTGCGCGGCTATCTCGGTACGACTACAAAATGCCACAACGAGCCCCCAATTTCAAAAAGAAAACGAAAAGCCAAGCGGCTAGACAAGAAGATCATCAAATTTCATACGGAAATTCAAATACATACCTTTTTGTAGAGCAATTCAATTTTTATCTTCAAAATCAAAATCCTAATTCCATTTCCTTTAATACACCTGTATATCCTGCTAGCCATAATATCCAATTACAACTTTCAAATTTATTTTGCACATTCCTTTACAAAATTTTCAATATATACTTCTGATACCATTTTTAGTTACTATTAAAGTTATATATCCATTTTCACTCTAGATTGCATTATTAATTTCATTCGAATTCAATTTACACTTTCAATTCTATTTGGATTCGATTTACCTTTTGAATGTTGAATTAATCAATTATCTTTCTTTCACAATAAATTCATATCACTATTTTAAATTAGTTTTATTTACAAAATCAATTACTTTAGCTTTCAATTACACTAATTCAATTTCATCAACACTTAATGAATTTATATACAACCAATTTATAATCAAATAACAAACAATGTATATTCAACACAACCGAATTTGTTCACTTTACATTTAACATTCATGTTCACTTTGTTTACCTTCAATTTGGTTTAACACATTTAATTAGCTTTAATGAATTAACACTTACATCCATTATTTCATATCAATTTATTTACATTTGATTGATTAACAATCAATCCATTCATTAATCAAATTGTTAATTCATTTAACATTCTAAGTTGAATTTCTATATAACTCAAGTTTATATTTATCACTTTACTCATTTTACTTGGGTACCAAAACCAACTTCATTCAACATTACTTAAGTTATATTCCATTTGAACATTCAATTTCAATTTCATTTACTTGCAATTGTAAATTTATTTATCCATTCACAATTTTGTTTTCATAATTCAAACTCATTTCCAATCCAATTGTTATTACGCCAAATTTATTTTTAACTTAATAAATTTCCTTTAAGTAATCATTTCACTTAGCCTCCTTCGACCTTTCTTTAAATTCACTTTATTTAATCGATTCACTTATACTTACTTTCATTTAACTCCATCCTTTAGGTTAAATTTATTGTATCAAATTTTAAATTGTATAAGTTACCAACTCATTTACCAATTCTATAAATATTTAAAATAGGATTACAGAGTCTTTTCAACCTTTCCAAACCAAGTTTGAAATCAATTCAAATTATCTTTTGAATTTCCAAAACCAAACCCAAATTTTCTAAACAACTTTAATTTAAAACAATCTGGCAGCAACTCCTCTTTTGGAAGCTCGAAAATGAACACCGATGATGTCGCGATCATCATCAGAATTATTTTCCAACGACCTGAAAGAGTTCAGAGCCTTTATCCCTTCCAAAATATATCTCCAAAATCTTTGAAAATCATTTTCAAACCAAAAGGATATAAACCTTCCAAATCTCCAAAATTTTCAAATTCTTTTCAAAACATTTATAAACACTTCTCTCTGGAATTTTTACTTCAAATTAAAAATCACGTTTAAAATTCATATTCATAAATTCCATTTGTGTGTGAATTTATTTCTTAACTTTGGAGTTACGATTTCAATTTCCTACTCAAATGACAACAATATTATCACTTCCTAACAATCAAGCAACCATATACTATAATAATTGACAAATATTATTTCCTTTATCTACGAAAATAGTTTTGGGTAATATTATTTCATTTACCCTCTTTTAAAACGATATCGTTCGAATTGTTTGTACTAGTGTTTAGAGATCCTCATCGATAGAGTTGTAAAGACTATACCGACTATAATCCATATAGCACTCGACCAACCAAACATCATAATATAAAACAATTTTATATTCACTAACAAATACGCGCTCATAATTATTATTACACTCACACTCATTCTAGAGTACTACTGACTCTATCTCTAATGAGTAACACCCAACAGAGCTAAGGTTGTCGCTTAACCAAATGCCCTGATACCACATTGTAAAGACCCGATTCTTCGACTCACGAAAGTCAACATTAATACGTCCACTGTATCAACTGCCGAACAATCGAATGCCGGAAAATCGAACCCTTAGGGTTTAAGTAGAAGAAAAAGATAGAAGAAGAAAGAAAATAGAACGAAAAAAAAGAACGACAGAAACAATAACAGAATCTCACAGTCACAGCGGAACAACATATAATAGATAAATGAATAATGTTTAAAACAATGAACTATCTCCATTATTACATTACGTCATCATCAGAGTGTACAACAATAATATACAACACAACAAAACAATGGACAGTTATACAAACGTGTCCTTACGAGTGAAATACACAGTGGAAAGATAATATCATATACAAGTAATACGTCTCGTCGTCCTGCTTGCCACTTGAGCTCCATAGCACTTCTGAATCCAAAATGACCTGATAACCTGACCCTAGACTACCCGTGTGGAAAATTATGGGCACACAGAGTTTAGGAAGGGAACAATAAACTCCAGGTCAGTCATGGGACTGGTGTGAGAACTCAAAACAATTATTTATCTTTTAAAACAACGACAACAAGGGAATTGAAAAATATCTGCAATGCTTTTGGAAAATGAAACTACCATAAGGGCTCCCCGCACACACACAATGCAAACGCACAATTGGAGGAGATTTCTACTTATGATAGTCAAAGATGCTTACTACGTAAAACAAATCATTTTTGATATTATTATTAGTGCATAGTGATGAAAACATTTCGAAAGTATAATATAAATCTTAGCCAGCATAGGTACCATTATACTATGCCTGCTATAGCTACCTCCTGAGGAGGCAGGTTATACAATTGCAATCGTAAAGGGCTCACATTGTTTCTTTGGATTACCAACAAACGGCCAGGCTAAGGAACTTCCTACTGCCACATAGGATCGCCTCTGGCGGGGCGTCCCGAGAACTTAACCAGCTCTCTACCAACACAAGGCCGGGTTACCTTTGTAACTAGGTAACTACTACACGAATATACCACTCCCCGGTCCTTTGGGACCTTTATCCGAGGGCCCTCGATCACCAAGAAACAACCACACAGAAAAATGAGATTGGAGCAACCACATAGGTTAAGCATCAGGGCACCATACCTGACACCACCCTTTTCCAGAAGGGAATGACGTACCCTAAAGGGCACGACCCTCATAACCTTGCCGCATATTCCTGTTTTGACCATTTCCGGGGTGTGAGGTCTGACGAAGTCTCGTCCACAAAGCTACGCTTTTTCACAAAGCCATGCTTTTTCACAAAGCCACGCTTTGATCAACAAATGATCAATAAATAATCATCACACCGCAACACTCAGCATGCCACATTACCAAATTGGGAATATATCGCTGATAACCTTCAACTACAAAACCTCTCAGCTCGTACGTCTCAGGGAAGGGTGTTTAGCTAAGAGAATAAATTCTCCGCCACCAACAGAAATGTATTTGAATGAAATCTGCTTTATATCTCAAAATGTAATGTCATACACGTAACCATACAAGTCTGTTCCGGGCTCGAACAGAACCGAAGGCACTTCAAAAGAAGCCCTTGCAATCCGAGTATTCACAATCCCGATCGAATTTCCCATAACAAAGGAAATCTCCATACCATAGCTAACGGTGCAGAGACAATCGATAGGTCATCCTATTGTTTTCACAAATACCCAGTCTTCAACACCGGTCTTCAACGCTATCCATTACGTCGTATCACTATTCGGAATGGGTAATCCGAATAACAAGCACAATAATTTAAAAATAAGTGTAGCATTCAAATTTAAACCAATTCACAACAGATAGCCCTTTAAGGGTCAATATTGATAGCCGGTTATTTAACTATCAATCAATATTCACAACATAACCCGATTTCAAATAATTTTTGAAATTATTTATTTTCAAAAATATCTCTACAAGATATAATTTCCACACTTCCACCATTTGAAAACAAATTTCAAATCAGATTTCACCTTTACAACTTTCATTTCAAAATGGTTCATTTAAACCAATCAAATAAATCCTTACCGATTTATTTAAATTTACGTTCCAAATCCGTAAATTTATTCCACACTTTTAAAAATAAACCAATGTTTATTTTTAAAACAAATTTACCTTATAAATTTCCATTGTGAATTTACAATTCCAAATATTCACCTTTTATACAATTTTTCAAAATCGATTTCAATTATTCACTTTTAATTTATCTTTAAAAGATATAATCTCAAAATATTCACTTCATATTTGAAAACATTTCCATACTTATTCAATAATAAGTAATTCACAAATCCATTTATTTTCAACATTTGGAAAATATTCAATATACTTAAATCCAAATTAAGTATATATTTTTTTCTTTAAGGAAAACGTTCTCTTAAACACATTTATTTGGGTCAAAACGAATGTTACATAAAACATCGTTACGACAACCCAAAATCACTAATATAGGGATCCGAAATTAAGATAGATATATAAACCCAAATACTATACAAAACTTTTCCTTTCGGAAATCATTAACTATAACAACAGTGTTAGAGTCAACATTTCCTTCTATTTCTCGAAGACGTCTATTTCGACAATGAATGTTGAAATATATGTATTCGACACTTAATACAATTTAAAACATCTTTAAATCGTTTAATTTTATTTAAAATACCACTTTCCCAAAATATTTCTTTAATATATTATTCAACGTACAAAATCATGAATATACTTCATTAATCCAAATTCAATTTCTACATATTTTATTTAAAGGATTATCCACTGTCCAAAATCGTGGATATATTTCCTTTAATAAGCTATAATAATTAAACTTGTTAAAATAAGTGGATTTCGGATTTATAAAACAACGTTTATAAATTCCATTTACACTTTATACCAACTTCAACTTATAAAATCACTTTATTAATAAATTCTATCCATATCCCATTTACACGCCAAAATCCCATTTATAAGTTAATTACTTATGAATCTTTTATTTTACAAAATCTATTCATTTTATAACTTCACAATTTATAAATCTGTAGATTTCATCCACTTATGAAATCCATTTATATTTCGTTTTAATACTTATAAAAACTCGTTTTATAATTCCAACATTTTAATTTATAAATATCAATTTTATAAATTTTTTATATAAATCGTTTATAATAATTCAAAAATCCCAATTTAAACCATTTTATAAATTAATCAAGTAATTATTTCAAAAATCACATTTCGTTATATTTCACAAAAATCATAATTTTTATAACATAAATATTTCAACGTTTATTTATTTAAAATAAATTAAAATTTTACTATGAATTCTCAACTAAGATTTTCAAAAATCAAATTTTATTTATTTTTCGCCATCTAACGATACCAAAAATATATTCGGCTAAAATTTAGCCTTTAACTATTTCAATCACAAAGATAATCACGCAGATTATAAACAGATCAACACACAACATTGAAACAAATTCAAATGTTTGAGGAATCCAGTTGGATCCCTCCAACCTGTTTCCCTACATCTAAAGATGTTTGCACAATACCAATTCCGCTTCAAGATGGAATATCGCGGTATATGGGATTTATAAAATACTATCCGCTATTATGCGGCGCAATAGGGTCTCGTCCGCTATATAATACGGAAATCAACTCCAAGTACATATATAATACCAATTCCGTACAAGTTGGAATTATCGTGGTATATGTGTTTAATAAATAACATCCGATTAATATACGGCGCATAGGGTCTATTTTAAAACAATAGATAATAACTATCATCCAATCACACAATCAACACAATCAAGCAATTTTAAATTTAAATCGAAATAATTCGATTGAGTGAGAAGTTCTCACCTTGAGTTTCCAATAACAGTTGTAGCGTTTTATTTCGAATCACTAGCTCCAAACGACTCCAAACGACTCCAAACCAGCTCCATTGCGCAGTGCTCGACAAAACGAAGCCAACGCAATTCGTTTAATGCAATTTCGACCTCGTATGAACAAGTTATCAATTTTTAAAGATCGTACACATCATAATATAATTTAATTTCAATTTCTTTTAATTTTTTATACCCAAACAAATCAGAGCCGTTAATTTCTCTCATGAGATCAAGGCCAATCGGCCTCTTCTTCTCCCAGGCAGTTCAACACGTGAACCCATAGCTAGCCGCCATAAAACCCTAATAGCCGAGCCCAACACAAACACAAAGGCCACGACCAGATTACACCATTTGAAAGCTCGCGCTTGACTCTACTCTCGGCCGTGACGAAGTTGAACTCGGCACCACCATTGCTTCAAAAAGTGTGCACGAACGCGTGCCCTTTGTAGCCAATTTGTCGTCGATCTATAGCACTAGAAACGATCATAGCCGTTGGATTTGTAGATCTCAACGAGCTCTACAATGTTGTAGTTGACAACTTTTCATGAAGGTGAGCGGATTAGAAGAGATTGAGGGAAGAAGGTTGAAACGTTTTAGCTATTGAAAGTGTTAGTGGCGGCCGGCTCTTCAAACCCTAGGGTTTTGTTTATTTTTGCAAATGAAAACAAGGAGGTGCTTTTATAGAAAATTTCCAAAACTCCAAATCTCACGCGGTAACCGGCGTTTCTAGGGTTTACCCCGCATTCCGAACACAATGGAATAGGTTTCGAAGGCCAATTCGATCATCTGTGCGAGTTACGGAAATAAACGATCAAATTTAAATTAAATCGATTTAAACCAATTTCTATGCGTTTTGGCTTGCCCCGAACAAACGGTAAATCCGATTGACACGAAATTTGAAACCATACAATAAAATAACATTGCAGATCTGATGAAACTAGTTTCGTTGAAATCCGAGACTAATTGAAAAATGGCTATTTTCACTAGTCGATTAAATATTAAAACATTCAATTTTCACAAATTAACTTTTAATTTGATTTTAAAAGTTCACAAACATTGTTATAACTCCAATATGATGTAATATAACTTTATAAATCATTTTTAATCACATTAAACCCAAATTCCAATTATTTACGCAATTTCAAATATTAAATTATCGATTTAATTATCCAATTAAATCCAGATATTCAAAAAATAAATTATTCGACTTTCAAATTTTACTTATTGATATTTAAAATCAATTAAATATCTGAATTTCAAATGACAGAAATTCTGGGTCGTTACAAATTTAAAGGCTAATTACTTAATGTAATTAGAATAATTAATAAGGATGATTAATTAAGAGCATAATTAAAGGATAATTAATCTGTAAAGAAAGATTAATTAATTGGTTTATAAGGTAATTAAAGGATGATTAATTAGTTAAACGGTTGTAATTAATTAATGATTGATTAAGTAGTGCTAGGTGATTAATTCTCAAGTAATTAATTTAATTTAAGTTAATTAAATTAATTATAATATGGATTAATAATTCCTGTTTTTGGATGATTGTTATATAGAATATCTGGATTGATTGATACCTATAGTTTGATAATCTATGATATTCTATGATGTGGTATTGGTTATAATTATGATAAACGTGTGATATTTTTCTGTGAATGATGTTGTGTGAATTCAATGTATTAAATTGAATTAAATTGTTTAAACTTAAACAACTTGGACATTAAGACGACGTTTTGGATTTCGGTGAGACGGCGATCAGATTTTCAAATTTAGAATTCTGAAAACCACATCGATCCAAATTAAACGATAGGTCGTGGAATCTCTAATGAAGACCAAGTGAAGATTTAGAGGAAAGGCTATGTTTGTTAACTTTGAAGGTGATTCCAAAAAGAGTTAACGGGGATAGTGCTTTCGATTGGGATGAAGACTCAGAGTGCAATTGCTATTGTCGTTAACTCTGAGGGTGATTCCAAAATGAGTGTAGCGAAATAGTGCCTTCGGTTTCGTTCGAACCTGGAACGAACTGTATGGATTTAATGCTTTCAGAGCATCTTCGAGAGGACGATGAGCATTCTAAGATAGATATGTTCTATAAAGGTAATCGTAGCCTCAAGCCTTATCAACCGGGAATGGCTAAAACATAGGAGGTGCAGCAAGGCTAAGTGGGTAGCACCTAAGTAGGACGAGATTTACCCCGGTCTAGAAGGTCCCTTTTTATTCGACTCAGTGGGCTGTTGGTCATGAACAACTGTGGGGTTGTCTTGTTTCAGACTATCCAGTAAGGGATGGTTCCGGCTTTGTGTTGTAGGGGATCGGGAGGGATCCTCGGTTCCGCTGTGTTGATCTCTGTGATGATGTCTGTGTTGTACTTGAGTTGTAATGACTAGGCAGGTGTTTATAACTGTCTAGTTTGTGATGTATAAGCTGCATAACTCTAATGTATATGATACTATGTAATATCTTATGTGATAATATAATTTATTCGCTCCACTGTGAGATTCTGATTTTGTTTAGTTCTTTCTTTTCTAACTTTTCTATCCCTTTCTTTCTTATTAATGATGCGTCTTTCTATGGAATGAAAGGCGGGTCGTTACATTACCTATTTATTTAGCATGTTAAATTAAATTTTAAAATCAATTGCAATTAATTCACTTAATTAGTGCAGTTAGTATTGGTTAAATTGATAATTGTAGAATTTTAATTCAATAAGATGTAACCAATGAATTTTTTTTGCATCGTATGACAATTGATCGAATCAAAAGAATTGGAATCAAGATTGCTCTATTTATTGGAATTTAAATTTTAATAAATGGATTTATTACAATTAAATGTAATTAAAGATTAGGTTAATGAAAAGTAAGATGAAAATGGTAAAATATTAATGTAATAAAATATATAACAATGTCAACTATGTATACATAGAAATAATTGATTGAATTAAAAGATCGAAACCAAATTTAATAAATTTATTGAAATTAAATTTTATTAATTGGATTTAATTACAGTTGAAATTGAACACTGTAATTAGTGTAATATTTAAACACTGAATTGATATGTAAAATTGTTTTAAATTATTGTAAATGGCCAAGTAATCAAAATTGATGAAAATTGTTCGTTATAAAAATTTGAAACTAAAAAGTGGTTAGTTAACTCAATATTAATTTATTTAATTAACATGAAAATAGCCATTTTGGCCACTGACTCGGATTTCAACGAAACTAGTTTCATCGTATCAATAACGGTAAATTATTATAGGATTTCAAATTTCGTAGTGATCGGACTTGTTGTTCGATCACACGGACTCGAAACGCCTAGAAATCAATTCAATTAAAATCAATTTGAAATAAACTGATTTTCAGTCTAACTTCTTCGTACGATGGAGTGAGAACTTTAAACCTGTTCCATCGAGTTTAAAACTACCAAAAACATCTATTTCGATATATGGGATGACCAGTTTTCATTTCGGAGTTAGAACGGGGTTCTTTGGATCGCATAGTCGTTTCAAATCAATCGATCTGGTCCATTTATTCTATTTTTCAGCCTTTCCTATTTATAGCCCGTTATTAAACCTAATTCTTTCTTATTCCATTTTAGGACCTACATTTCATCTATCTACTTCTCCTTTTGAATGGCAAACAAACAAATTCCACATTCAATTTCAAATCCAATTTCAGTCGAAATTAAACTCCTTTAAACCATATCAAATTATATACCGATTTGAAACTCTCAATGAGCGCAACTCAAATATATGATTCATTTTGCGATTTGAATCTTGATTTGACCAGAAATTTGTAGTTTGTCCGCGGACGCTCATGTAAGGTGGTTGAGTTCCGATGGCGTATCCTCGATGATTGCTCGATCGGAAGACATCGGAGGATTGAGAGCGTCGAGGCATGACGATTGGTATAGTTTGTTAGGTTTAGATGTGCCTTGATTTGCCAAAATCGACGATTTAAGTTGTGATGGGCGGGCTCGATTAGAGGACGTTGCTGGCGGCAGAGCATGCCGCGAGGCAGGCCATGGTCGGCCTTAGGAGGCGAGCTCGACGGAACTACTGGATGGGGGTGAAATGCCACGTAGGCGGCACAGCGTTGAGTTTAGGGGTGGCGGTTGCTTTCAAATGTGAACGAAGCTGGGTGTTAGGGTTTCATTCATACACATGTGATGTGGCTGGGTAAGGATTCTTTTTATTTATTTATTATTTAATTTTCGAATGTTCCAACGATTGTAACTTTTACGTACGAGTTCCGTTTCATGCACGATTTGTTCCGCTGGGACTGAATCAAAATTTCGGACATTTTGATTATGGTTTGGACGAATTCTGAGACTATGGAATTTTGTGCCTAATTTGGATTTCAATTCGATTTTAAATCAAATGTGAGTGTTTTGACCCACTCACAACTTATAAAATTTATTATGCTAGCTAAATTAAATCTATGATGCAATTAAAAGTTTATTTAGGGCTGTTTGGTATATTTAATCGGTATTTCAGTTCATTTGTATTTATTTTGAATTAAATTATCATTTAATTTATTATTGAATTTAAATTGCCAGTCAATTACCTGTAAATGATAATCTGTTATTTGTTAAAATGTATTGGTTTAATTGGATGATGATTATGATGGATGTTTGATTATTTGTATTGGATGATTGGATGATATGATTGATTTATATATCATTATCACTCTACAAGTTTCCATAGTTATTGTTTGGAAAATTACTATCCGTTAAAGTTATACATACCCAAACGATCTATAGATTAGGGAAAAATCATTATGGGTTAAAATGATAGACTCGAGAGCGATTTTATGGATTTTTATTTAATTCGGGATTGCGGTTTTGTAATAACCCGCAATTTTATGATTATATATTTAAATATTTTATCGTTAGTTGAATTTAAAGTCCAAAATGTGACTTTTTGTAAACAATCGAATCCGAACTCGAGACCACTTCCATTGAGTTCAAAATGACGTTCACATCTTGTTTTAGTATAAACATCGACATGTTTGGAGTTGATTCGAATTTTGGTATTTTGATTTTGGCTTTGGGTTGTGTTCTAGCCTACTAACCCAATAAGAAAACCTATACTCTTCTGCAAAATATCCCTAACTCCTCTCCTCTTCATTCATTTATTCCACAATTCCTAACACTCAACCCATAAAGAAAAAAGGGGGATAAGAGGGGAAATTAGAAATTCCCAAATCCTAGATTCTTACGAAATTCAAATTCAAGTTCTATAAATCAAAGAGAAGCCAAGGAAAGCATCATCTTCATCTTTTCCATCGCAATCTCTCTTCAATTTTCAGACATTCTTATATCTTTACTTAGGAAAAACTTTGTATGTGATCATAGTTTGAAGATTTTAGAGGTAGTGAAGTGGAATTGATCTTTCCTTGTTTTAGAGCTTCTCAATTGTTGTTTTTGAGTTTAAAGGTGAGTTCTTGAACTCAGATCTATGCTATACCTTTAATGGTTATTAGGTATGAATTCCTTACATCTATTTCATGTTCATTTGCTTTTCAATTGAATTGGTTTGGTGACTTTTCCAATTTTAGGTATTTTGAAGTCAAAATCTATGAAAATCCTATTAAGCATGTTTAGACATGTTGTTTGGAGCGTATTGAAGAGCCTATAGGGTTGTGATGTTATTTGGCAAAAATCCCTAGCCTCCGTTGCTTGTCCAATCGCTTCTGAACTGATTTTGCCATTAATGGCCTACGCAAAAATGTGCCCTTAGCTTTAGCTCAGACGTCTGAGTTAATGGAAAAAAATATTTAGACTTACAGCTCAGACGTCTGACGGTATTTCCAAACGTCTGTGCAATCTGGAATTTTTTTCCAGATTCTCAGTTCAGACGTCTAGGAAAAACGCCAGAGGTCTAGTGCTGTTTAGTTCAACAAATTTGCCTATTTTGACTAGATTTCTGTTTGAATCGCTTTTTATTGTTCCAGTTATTTGTTATTATTTATTATCGACATTGATGACTTCTTTCTGGATTCTTTTTGGGAATATCCATTTGATGGATTCAATATCTATTTTCATGGTTTTAATTCATGTAGTAGTATGTTAATTTTTGGTGATAGATTGTTTCTACAATCATTTCTATGATTTATCACTTTAAAATACAAAGGTTTCTATACTAGTAGTAAATACTCAAACTCTATCGCAAAAATGATTTCAACTTACTTTTAATACAAAACTCACTCTTAAAATCGTTCTCCAATCTATTAGTATATACCAACCTTTACCTAATTTGTTCGAGAAATCTAATTAATCGACTTAGAAAAACTAGAGGTATGAAACACTTGTGTTTACTTCGTCGGTTAATTCTTCGACTTGTTCGATTGAAAACCCATAACAATTTTCAAGTGGAACTATACAATCTGTTCGTAATATTTAAGTTGAGCTAGTGGTTTTGGGGCATAAAGCTAAAATCATTTATTTACTAGCTTAGTGTAATTTACAATTCTTATTGATTAATGATGATAATTTTATGGTTTAGACTAGCGATATGCGATGTCTCTTTGTCCACGTGGGGGACTATACCCCGTTTTGTAGAGCTTCATCTCATTTTTATGGGCTAACGACTCATGGTCTTTTGATCCTTCGTGGAGCAATCGGCTCAATAAATCTGTGCATGGGGCATATCTTTTTAGGTGCGTCGATGTTCGGTTGTGCATATGGCGTATCTTTTAGGTGCATCGATGTTTGGCTCATTCGTCCCCAAGGGGGGACTATACCCCCTATTTTTATGGGTTAACGACCCATGGGAAAGTGTCCCATTTGTGATACATTTGTTGGTGAATTTTCATGCTCCCGTTTATGATAGGCCTCCCCCTTTGTGTTTTCTGGATTTCTAACTATTATTTTTAAAATTTGTGTTTCACCAATTTTGATGATATGCATTGATAAGCTTTATCAATATTTGTGGTTTGATGAATAAAAATAAAGAGTATGACATTCTTTTTGGTGTATGAGAAAATTTGAGATATCATATGATTTTTGTTGTTATCATATATATTTTTCATATCTCTTATCCTATCTCATCTTATTTGATATTTATAGCTAAATTGATTCGTTTATTATTTTTCTTCTTAAATAATACTCGGGTTAGACCGAGGTGTTTCAAGTGCTTCTACTTAACTTTCTTTTAGGGAACGTCATCTGACTTTTGGCTAACTACTTTAGCTTAGTAGTTTTTTGTTTTTATACATTCGAGATAGAGACTCCTTGATGTATGCATATTCTTTTGTCTAGCACATATACCTATTCTTTTAGGATGTAGTGGATCTTATATGACCACTACTTTGATGTACACTTCTATGTGTTATATACATATCTGTTTTCGCCTTAATGATGTGAATATCTGTGACTGATTTTGTGTTGTGGTTATTTTTTATTTGTTTCCGAAAGACACATAGCCCTTTTGTAGTAGCTTTGAGTTTGTAATTGTTATGTCGAATTTCCTCTTGAATGAATGCACGATATATTATCTGACATAACGTTACTCGCACAAAGCAATTACACAGATGGTCGCTTCTCAACAGCCTTGTTCTTCGTAGTAATTGACGACATTACCCAGTAGTGGCCTTGGTTAGTTTGAGTATAGAGGTGGGGGCATTACAGCTTTGTATCGAAGTCAAACTTCGAAACAATGTAGAATAATCTAGCAAGGATCATTATCCTAAGTCTTTCTTAGGAATCGTGCCTTAGGATTTAATTCGAGTCTTAGGACCCATTCTATCCTATTTTCTTTTATGATGTCTTTTTTAATAATAAAGCTTGTTTGATATTCATTCAGAGAATAACCTTTTTCCTCCTTTTTCTTTCTTTCTTAAAGAAAAGAAATGGTTTGACCTGGCCACCCTAGCATCGGTCAATCCGTGCTACTCCATATGATGGCGTATTCATGTTTGCCCAAAAAATTTTTGGATCTTGTAAAGAATGCCAAAGCTGTCGGACCTATTCTTGAGCCTACTCATCCTAAATCCGGGTTTGCATGCTTGTGCAGTATTATACCAATTTGGGTGGAAGGCCATTCAAGGGTTCTAAAAGCGTTATAGAGGTCTAAGCTTGGCTTAGAACATGCGACTGCATCTTTTCTTACATGAATCTTATAGACCTACATCGAATCCAAGTGGCTTCTATCATGCTCCAGGAGAGTGCATTAGATTGGTATGAGCTTTTAGTTTCTGAAAATGTTGAAGCGGATTTTACTTGGGAGAAATTCCGAGAAAACATCAAGTTAAAGTTTGTGTCGTAAGCTGAAAAAGTAAGTTTAGCCCGAGCTTTATCGACCATGTTCAAGGTGAATCTTCTGTGATAGATTATGTCGAATCTTTTGAATCCCATTCTAAAAATGGAGTCGTGTATATTATTAACCTATTAAAGAAAAATAAAAGGTTTATCTATGGTTTGAATAAGAACCTCTAAAAGTCTTTAATTTTGAAGCTAGAAGTTTCTTTCGATCGGCTTGTTTATATTGCTCTTTGACTTAAAGAGGCCGATAAAGAAGGTGATGTTGAAGTTGTGGGTGCCAAACAGAACTTCAACATTAACAAGAAGAGGCATATTAAGTTCAAATCTAATCCCAACAATAAAGGGAAGCAAGCAACTTTGGTAGCAAAAACCTAATCGTGGAGAGTGCTACAATTATGGTTTTAAGGACTATTATGCAAATAAGTGTCCAAAACCCCTTTACTGCCGCTATTGTAAAAGTTCGGGTCATCATATATCTTAATGTCCCAAACTTCAAAGCAAGAAAAAGGGAAAGCAGAATGTTATGCAAGCCCCAAGTAAGACTTCTCTTGGTCAAGGTATTTCTCATTTTGTCCTTCATGGCATTATTATGTTTCGTGATCATCCTATTTGAGTTCTTTTTTATACAGGTGCATCTCACTCGTTTATATCAAAAGAACTTGTTGACACTTTGTCTTTAAATGTTAAGGGCTTAATGACTTCACTGATGATTGGGAATCCTATTGGTGGATTCACAATACTCAGTTTATTTTGTAAATATGTTGAGATTATTTTATGTGATTGTGCTTTCCATGCCGATGTTAACTGGCACCTTGGTCCGGCTACAAGACGACAGCTGAAGAAATTATTGTTAACACTAGACAAGATTCTGACCAAGAAGGGCCTGAGTGACGCAGCGGATTAATCAAACAAAACTTCAATCGATGGATTGTAGCAATCGGTGAGTTGAAGATACCAAAAATGCCCAAGTTCGTTGATCCAAAGATACCGAACTCTAGCTATCTCAAACACGTTGATAGCGCACTATACCGTGTTCAAAGATCTACGATTCTTCGCACGTTGATCTAGCGCACTAGATTCCGTGAATCGGCTTCAACAAACGTGGATTCGAGCGCACTCGAACGACGTAAGTGGAGATAGGAGATTACACTCAACTACCAATTGGTATGAAAGCACAAAGCTAACAAAAGAGAAATTTTATTCAAAATCAACAACCACAAAATGTACAACACACGCGCTATTTATAGCTTTCACAACTCAACACACACAAACCCTCACCTGACTCTTAGGTCGGCGACGACTTACGACCTAACTTAGGTCGCGGCCGACTCAACACAAGGCAGCTCAACTCCAGAACGACTCAACCCTGGCCGACTTAACAAGCACGACCTTCATACATCATCATATGACCTTAAGACGACTCACCATAGGTCGTATGCGACCCAACACTTCATATACATGACCGACTCAACATTACCCCTAGGTCGGTAACGACCTAAAATACAACACTCACAACCCATAGGTCGGTAACGACCTAAAATGCAACACGATCCACTACATACCGACTTAAAACTCACGACATACGACTTACAACATACAACAGTACACGACTCATCACGACAAACGACTCACGACTCATACTAGGTCGGCAACGACCTACGACTCACGACTCATAACTTCAGCGACTCAACATCCTTCCTTCGACTCAAGCTCCCATCAGTTGAATCCTTCTCCTTCTTGATGCTATCTCGGTCACGACTTATGGATACGTTGTTAAGTCGTGTACGACTCATCAAGTATGCACACTCCAAGTTTCCCTTGAGTCGTAACCCTGTTCCATTATCCCGTATACGACTCAAGCTCGCACGACTCAAACCCGATGCCTCTTTTATGCGGTTCAAATTGTTGTTAACTCGAAACTTGCTATCCCGTGCACCATTAAGTCGGAAACGACTTAACCCTGCCTTCCTAAGTCGCGTACGACTTAACCTCTCTATGAGTCGTGTACGACTCATCCTTGTTAGAAATTTTGGTTGCATTTCTTCTCTGTTCTGAGCTGCATCATCCTCCCCTGGTTGAGAAAAATTCGACCTCGAATTTGTAAATTCTTCCTCAACCATCTCACCTCCATGATATGGAATTAAATGTTTGACGTTAAAAACATCAGAAGTATAAACATCATCTGGTAACTTTAATCGATAAGCATTCTCATTGATTTTCTTCAAAACTTCAATTGGACCAATTTTTCGTGCCTTCAACTTGTTATAAGCACCCACCGGAAAACGATCCTTTGTTAATACGGCATAAACCAAATCACCTTCCTTAAATTCAACATTTCGACGTTTCAAATCTGCAAACTTCTTATATTTCTCATTCGATTTCTCCAATCGTTCCTGAACGGTTCTATGACATTCAGTCAGCTCATCAACAAAATCAGTAGCTCGTTTAACTGTTCTCTTTGACTGTGGTACAGCTGCTAAATCCAATGGCCCCCTGGGTAAATTTGAATAAATAATCTGAAACGGACTGAATCCTGTGCTTCGATTTACTGCATGATTATGAGCAAATTCTGCCTGGCATAGTTTCATGTCCCAACTTCTCAAATTATCCTGTACAAGACATCGCAACAAATTTCCCAATGACCTGTTAACAACTTCTGTCTGCCCATCGGTTTGTGGATGGTAAGCACTGCTAAACTTCAGTTTCGTTCCCACCATCTTCCACAAACTCAACCAAAAGTGACTCAGAAAACGAGTATCTCGGTCAGAAACAATAGATTCTGGTAAACCATGAAGTCGATAAATCTCCTTGAAAAATAGCTGTGCGACTCGAACTGCATCTGCTGTCTTCTTGCAAGCAACAAAATGTGCCATCTTTGAAAACCTGTCCACCACAACAAATATCGAATCATTTCCCCTTTGAGTTCTCGGCAAACCCAAAACGAAATCCATGCTGATATCAACCCATGGCTTAGATGGTACTGGTAACGGCATATACAACCCTGCATTCGTTGCTGTCCCTTTTGAAACTTGGCAAATATGACATCGCTCCACGAATCTTTCAACCTCTTTCCTCATCGACGGCCAAAAGTAAGACTGCGAAATCAACTGTAAAGTACGATCACGGCCAACATGTCCTTCCTCGTGCAATTCCTTCACAATCTTCATCCTCAAACTACAGTCCGGAATACATAAACGATTTCCTTTAAACAGAAAACCATCAACTAACATGAATTCATCGGTACTCCCATCCTTCACTTTTTCAACATATTTCACAAAGTAAGGATCTTCTTCAATCATCTCTGGCAACATTTCAAACCCCGTCACTTCCACCTTCATTGTCGTCAGTAAATGACTCCTCCTACTTAAAGCATCAGCTACTCGATTGGTCACCCCAGATTTGTGCTTAACGACAAAAGTAAACTGCTGTAAATATGCAATCCATGATGCATGTCTTGCTGAAATCTTATCTTGCCCCTGTAAATGTTTCAAAGCTTCGTGATCAGTGTACAGAACAAATTCCTTCTGAAATAAGTAATGTCTCCAATGCTTAACAGCCTGAACAACAGCATAAAATTCAACGTCATATGTACTGTATCTGATCTTTGCCCCTGACAGTTTCTCACTAAAATAAGCAACTGGCTTTCCATTCTGGCTCAGAACTCCTCCAATTCCAACCTTCGAAGCATCAGTATGCAATTCAAACAATAACTGAAAATTAGGTAGAACAAGAATTGGTGCAGACGTCAACAATTCCTTGATCCTTTCAAAGGCAACCCCCGCTTCCTCTGACCACACCAACTGTTTACCCTTCATGCAATCAGTCACTGGAGCCATCACGCTACTGAAGTGTGGTATGAACCTTCGGTAGAATGACGCTAGCCCATGAAAACTTCTCACTTCTGTAATTGTCTTTGGCTGTGGCCAATTCTTGACTGCTTCAACTTTGCTCTGGTCAACTTGAATACCTTTCCCTGAAACAACATACCCCAGGAATAAAACACTAGGTGTCATAAACACACATTTCTTTGTAGCAGCATAAAATTGTTCTTCACGAAGAATAAACAACACTTCTCTCAGATGTAGAACATGTTCCTCCGTACTCCTGCTATAAATCAAAATATCATCGAAATAAACCACGACGAACTTTCCAATGAGTGGTCTAAAAATTTGATTCATCACCCGCATGAATGTACTAGGTGCATTAGACAAACCAAATGGCATAACCAACCATTCGTACAACCCCTCTCTAGTTTTGAAAGCTGTCTTCCATTCGTCTCCAGGTCTGATACGAATTTGATGATAACCACTCTTCAAATCAATTTTCGAGAATATAGTTGCCCCACTCAACTGATCCAACAAATCATCCAACCTCGGCATAGGAAATCTGTAACGAACAGTGATCTTATTCAAAGCTCTACTATCAGTGCACATTCTCCAAGTTCCGTCCTTCTTTGGTACTAACAATGCAGGTACAACACACGGACTCAAACTTTCCTGAATACGACCCTGTTCAAGTAATTCTTCCACCTGCCTTCTCAATTCCTCATGTTCCTTCGGACTCATACGATAATGTGGTCGATGTGGTAACACTGCCCCCGGAACAAGATCAATCTGATGTTGAATGTCTCTAAGTGGTGGTAACTCCTTTGGCAACTCCTCTGGAAAGACATCTTCAAACTCTTCCAAAACTGGCTTTGCTTCTTCGGGAATCTCAACTTCTTCACTACTCTCTCTCCCAATCAACAAAAACACTTCCGGTTCTTCCTCCACTTCTTTAACAAACTCCTTCAAAGTCAACAGAGTTTTCAATTCTTCAATCTCCTCCAGTTTGTTCTCCTTCTGCTGTTGCTTCTTAGGAACCAAAGTGATTTTAGTACCCTCGAACATGAAACTGTAACTGTTGGCACGACCGTCATGCTGAACTGCTCTATCAAACTGCCATGGCCTGCCCAATAACAAGTGACAAACATCCATGTCCACAACATCACACCAAATTTCATCTTTGTACTTCTTCCCAATCGAAAAATTCACACAAGCTCTTCGACACACTTTCACTTCACCTCCTTTTCTTAACCATGCTAGCTTGTATGGTTTAGGATGCTTCTCGGTCTTCAAATTCAACTTTCTCACTGCTTCTGTAGAAATAATATTATCACAACTTCCTGCATCAATAACAAACTTGCAGACCTTTCCCAGAATAGTACATGTCGATTGGAAAATATTGCTTCTCAGCCAACTACAATCCTCCTCTTGCTTAGGTGTCAAACAACTTCTCCTCATCATAAGATTACAACCTTCATCACCCGACACTTTTTCTTCCTCCTCAACATAAGGTACATTTGAATACTCTGCCTCCTCACCATCATCTGCTTCAACCTCTGCAACCATGGTTCTCTTCTTCGGCTTCGGACATTCGTTGCTTTTGTGACCCAACTCCTGACAATTATAACATTTGAAAACACTACTAGCCTTCGCCTTCTCAACCTCCTTGACCACTGGCTTTGTAACAGGTTTAGGAACATTAGAACTTCCGCCAACACCCCTTGCTTGATTATTGGAATTAGTAAACACACCACCTCCACGCCTTCCTTGTTTCTCCCAAGCTAACGCTTTCTGATGTGCCTCTGCTACTGATCTAGGATCAAACATATTAACCATATCTTGGATCTGCATTCTCAAGCCCCCAATGAATCTAGCAGTTAGCTGTTCTTCTGTTTCCATGATATCATTCCTGGCGATGAGTTGGTAAAATTCATCAGCATAATCACTAACAGATTTTGTCCCTTGCCTCAGATTCTGCAACCTCTGGTACATAAGTGATTGGTAGTTATAAGGCAAAAATGTAGATCTCATCAACTTTTTCATCTTCTCCCAAGATTCTATCTTTGACTTCCCCATTCGTTCTCGAGTAAGTTTAGTTTGCTGCCACCACGCCAAAGCTCTCCCCCTCAACCTAGTAGCAACCAACTTCACCCTTCGATTCTCCGGCACCTCCTTGAAATCAAAGATTTCCTCCACATTAGACAACCAATCTAAGAACTCCTCAGCAACCATCCCGCCTTTAAACTCCGGAATCTCCATTTTCATACCCGACTCCCAACGACGGTCATCCTCCACATCACGGTAAGAATTTCGAACTTGGTCTCGATCTCGATAATGAATACTTGCTCTATCACCCTCTTCAACAAAATCAAAGGTACGCCTACATCGATCTCGACTAACATCATCCCTTCTCTCATGCATGCTTCTTTGACTATGTCCCTCTTCATCTCTATATACTTCATGGTCAAATTCTCGATGACTTCTTCTTTCTTCATGTGCATAGTCATGATGATCTCTTCGTGATGAAATTGATGTTTCTCTTCTATCTCTACAAGAATGTGGTGATACCCTCCTCGCTTCCGTAACCAATGGCGAAACTCGGTTTCCTCCATGGTTCGAGTTTGGTGATCTCCTCCTTTGATTCAAATCATTCATCAATCTCTCCAATTTACCAATGCCTTCATCAAATTTTTCATTAATACGTTGTTCCATAAGCTCGGCTTCTTCTCTACGATACAAAGCTTCAACGTTTTGATGACGATTAGCTCTCCTTGGTGGCATGGTTAAAATTTTCACAAACTTCAACAAATTGAACACAATACTTCAAAATTTCACACGATAAGGCAATCTAGGCTCAACTGTCTCGGCAATGCTTGTCTCGGCCTTGACTCTTCACAACTTTGCTTGGCTCGGTCAAGACTTGCCTCGGCTCACTCCAAAACCTTCAAAACTTTGGCGCGCAAATCACCAATTCAAAATCCAAACAAAATCCAACTCCTCGATCCAAAATGAAATGGATCAAACTCTCCAAACTTGATGCAACTTCAATATGAACACGATGAACTACTTCAAACTTCAAAAACTTGGCTCCAAGAATCAAACTTAGCTATGATTGGCTAAGTATGGCTCTGATACCAAACTGACGCAGCGGATTAATCAAACAAAACTTCAATCGATGGATTGTAGCAATCGGTGAGTTGAAGATACCAAAAATGCCCAAGTTCGTTGATCCAAAGATACCGAACTCTAGCTATCTCAAACACGTTGATAGCGCACTATACCGTGTTCAAAGATCTACGATTCTTCGCACGTTGATCTAGCGCACTAGATTCCGTGAATCGGCTTCAACAAACGTGGATTCGAGCGCACTCGAACGACGTAAGTGGAGATAGGAGATTACACTCAACTACCAATTGGTATGAAAGCACAAAGCTAACAAAAGAGAAATTTTATTCAAAATCAACAACCACAAAATGTACAACACACGCGCTATTTATAGCTTTCACAACTCAACACACACAAACCCTCACCTGACTCTTAGGTCGGCGACGACTTACGACCTAACTTAGGTCGCGGCCGACTCAACACAAGGCAGCTCAACTCCAGAACGACTCAACCCTGGCCGACTTAACAAGCACGACCTTCATACATCATCATATGACCTTAAGACGACTCACCATAGGTCGTATGCGACCCAACACTTCATATACATGACCGACTCAACATTACCCCTAGGTCGGTAACGACCTAAAATACAACACTCACAACCCATAGGTCGGTAACGACCTAAAATGCAACACGATCCACTACATACCGACTTAAAACTCACGACATACGACTTACAACATACAACAGTACACGACTCATCACGACAAACGACTCACGACTCATACTAGGTCGGCAACGACCTACGACTCACGACTCATAACTTCAGCGACTCAACATCCTTCCTTCGACTCAAGCTCCCATCAGTTGAATCCTTCTCCTTCTTGATGCTATCTCGGTCACGACTTATGGATACGTTGTTAAGTCGTGTACGACTCATCAAGTATGCACACTCCAAGTTTCCCTTGAGTCGTAACCCTGTTCCATTATCCCGTATACGACTCAAGCTCGCACGACTCAAACCCGATGCCTCTTTTATGCGGTTCAAATTGTTGTTAACTCGAAACTTGCTATCCCGTGCACCATTAAGTCGGAAACGACTTAACCCTGCCTTCCTAAGTCGCGTACGACTTAACCTCTCTATGAGTCGTGTACGACTCATCCTTGTTAGAAATTTTGGTTGCATTTCTTCTCTGTTCTGAGCTGCATCACTGAGGATATACGGGTTTGATGCAGTCGACATGTTTTGGCATTTAGGTACGGTTCGGCAAGAATAGACGAACTAGCTTGAGATCGCCCTATATGGGCCAAGTCACCTTGGCCTTGAGCCTGTGAAGGAAGTCCAACCCATCTTCGTCTATAAATAGAAGGGCAGGGGCACATTGAAAAGGGACCTTTTTTGGAGAACACTGGGGAGACTCTGCCCTTTTTTGTACTCTCCACTTTTTGGTTCAAACTTGTATTCATGCGATTTATTTACGAATGTATCTGTATTCAAGTAACTGAGAAAGCAATAAAGATTAAACTCAAAGTGGATGTAGGCTGTTACGCCGAACCACTATAAATCCGGTGTTCTCGTTTTTATTGTTCTTTTGGCATTAAATTACACTATTTTTCCTTTTTAATTTATTCTCTTCATTAATCTCTTTACATAACTCTATTCAAGGGTGTTAGTGACCAATTTTGGTGCTAACATTTTGGTGCTACATTGATAATTGAATTCTCAGCTTGATTGGATCTCATCGTCTACTAGTGGATTTCCATATTCGCGAGATAGATCCAGTTGTCTACTAGAAAACTTCATATTCTACTCAGATTTGAAAGAAATCTAACGGAAGCTGATAGCCGTAGATTGGATTCACTGATGTGTGCAAGATTTGGGGATAAGACGTTGAAGTTTGCACTCGAGTTGAATAAAGGCCGACCCTCCTCTAAAGGCAATTCGGCCGATAGAAAAGGAATATGCCGATCGCCCCAGAAAAGGCGTATGCCGACCACTCTAGGAAAGGCTTATGCCAATCGCCCCAGAAAAGGCATATGCCGATCGCCCCAGAAATGCCGATCCATACCTCCAAGTCGATCCATACCTCCAGGCTGAGCGATATCCTAATGCCAATCCATACCCCAGGCCGATCCACACCTCCAGGCCGAGCGTCATCTGAATGCCGATCCATACCTCCAGGCTGATCTATACCTCTAGGCCGATCCATACCTCCAGGCCGATCCATACCTCCAGGCCAAGCGACATCCGAATGTCGATCCATACCTCTAGGCCTATCTATACCTCCAGACCGAGCGACATTCGAATGCCGATCCATACGTCCAGGCCGATCCATACCTCTGTGCCAATCCATACCTCCAGGCCGAGCGACATCAGAATGTCGAACACCTCTGTAATGACGAATGGCCTTGTATGCCGAACGACTCAGTTGTGTCGAACGAGAAAAAATGCTGAACACCTATGGAATGCCGAACGACCTTGTATGCCAAACGACATCTACATCGATCCACATTCCTATGCCGAGTGGCATCCAGGCCGATCCAAAATTAAGTTACACCGGTCTCTTATACGACCCCTATTTTAAAAAAAAATTAGGTACGACCCAAATTAAGTTTCCCCCGACCTCCAGCCGTAGCGCATTTCCTCCAGATAGTGAATTCAAAACTCAACTAATAAAGGAACATTCTATCTACTTCCCTTACATCCCCTGATCGACCAGGACACAGAGGACCTAGCGAAAGCTTCTGAATGGCAACAAGGGAATGGACAAACAACTGCTACTCAAACAATACTCTCAAAGCGATATCATACTGATCACCCTTGAGGAGAATCGACGTCCATATATATTTTGGTAGCCAGTTAGCTGGATAGCCTCCTACGACCACGAATCATTTCTGTGACAAAAATGAATCTAAACCAAAGTGCGGAGGAGTGGAATAGACTAAGAAAAATAAAAATGTGGGCCCGTTGGCTAAGAATGCAGATTCCAGTAGCCAAAACAAGACCTCAAAATTCGGCTCATATGCTCTTTGAAAGATTCAATTAACAACTCTACTCGAAGACTCGCGACTCGGAGTGGTATTGGAAACCAACCTCGAAAGAGTACACCAAATTCTAAAGAAAATCAACGGAATGTTGTATATTCCCAAATGCTCACTCATCCTAACACGGGAGATTACAAACACCTCCGAAGCATGATTGAAAAGCCGATCTGGAAAGGAAAGCTTCAATAGTATGTACAAGTCCTGTAGAATGGCGGGCAACGAACATTCGATGCCTATTAATAAAGGGCTACGATTATCAATTGGACCGCTGACGGCCGACATCCCTTTGAAAGGAGCCAGGGGAAAAGTCGAATAGCGAGCACACGATGATGCATCACTTATTAATGAGATTTATCATAATCTTCTTTGAATTATTTCAATTTCCATTTCTATTTCAATTGTTCTATGAACTACGACTGGCTTGAACTAAACTACTTTCAAAACGATGCAGGTGACCAGGTACTCAGATTTGGTTGCCAACCAATCTACGCAGACCATGATCGAACGTGTGGAGTTACATCTAGACGAGCATAATTCAATCGCTCATCATCAACCATATGCCTTTGATTTGGGGATATGGGCTAGATATTGAAAAGTTCATCACGATCAGAGCCCAATACAAAGTCAACATGACCAACCATCCATTCATCGACCTCCATGTTTGACTTGGAGACCTAATCAAGGCTTGGAATGGGTATGGCCTAATCGTCCACTCAAATCGAGTCATAGAACAAAGTTCGACAAAATACAGATGCCCCTCCTGAAGCTCAGTGACGGTGGGATCTGTCTAAAGTGGACGTGATTTGTTCATCTACACATCAAATCGTAAGTTGAACACAAAAGTTTATTCGAAAGCCCAACTTGAATTAGTTGTGGTGGACTGCCTACTCATTAACCATCGCTCTCAATACATGGACACGGCTGCACCTTGGAACATATGCAACTTACTTTGTCTACTCAATAATCTATTATCCTTAGTTTCTAGAACGAGATACAAAAAAATTGTGTGAGATTTTCCTATCTAACCCATCATGGATGTGATTCAACCATCTATCATATGCCTCCTTCCTTGACTTGATTGGAAGATCTATAATCACCAAGCGGACGAGAATCGACCATCCATTTTTCAAATTTCGTTCCTCATGCTGGGGGCAGAATCCCATTCCACGCGCAAACATGGTTCGATTGTTCTTTCGACAACATTAGCCTCGATACAGTGGATGAAATATAAATTAAAGAGTGGAAATACGACTACTCTCAATAAAAACCTACAAGTCCACAGAGCGCGGAGTAGGGTACTCTCAGTCCCAAGAATGCTGACTCGATTACAAAGGACTTAAAACTCCAAGTCCCCAGAGTGCGGACTGGAGTACTCTAAGTCCCCAGAGTGCGACTCGAGTATAAACGACTTAAAAACCTCCAAGTCCTCTGAGCGCGGACCAGAGTACTCTAAGTCCCCAGAGTGCGGACTAGAGTATAAACGACTTAAATCTCCAAGTCCCAAAGTGCGGACTGGAGTACTCTAAGTCACTAGAGTGCGGACTCGAGTATAAAAGACTTAAACCTCCAAGTCCCCAGAGTGCAGACTGGAGTACTCTAAGTCCCCAGAGTGCGGACTAGAGTATAAAATACTTGAAACTCCAAGTCCCAAGAGCTCGGACTGGAGTACTCTAAGTCCCCAGAGTGCGGACTCGAGTATAAATGACTTGAACCTCCAAGTCTCCAGAGCGCGGACTGGAGTACTATAAGTCCCCAGAGTGCGGACTCGAGTATAAATGACTTAAACCTCCAAGTCCCCAGAGTGCGGACTGGAGTACTCTAAGTCCCCAGAGTGCGGACTCGAGTATAAAAAACTTAAACCTCCAAGTCCCCAGAGGGTAGACTGGAGTACTCTAAGTCACCAGAGTGACGACTCGAGTATAAACGACTTGAACCTCCAAGTCCCCAGAGCGTGGACTGGAGTACTCTAAGTCCCCAGAGTGCGGACTCGAGTACAAACAACTTAAACCTCCAAGTCCCAGAGTGTGGATTGGAGTACTCTAAGTCCCAGAGTGCGGACTCGAGTATAAACATCTCGAATCTCCAAGTCCCCAAAGCGCGGACTGGAGTACTCTAAGTCCCCAGAATGCGGACTCGAGTATAAACGACTCGAACCTCCAAGTCTCCGGAGCGCAGACTAGAGTACTCTATGTCACCAGAGTGCAGACTCGAGTATAAACGACTAGAATCTCCAAGTCCACAGAGCGCGGAGTGGAGTACTCTCAGTCCCTAGAATGCGGACTCGATTATAAATGACTTAGACCTCCAAGTCCCCAGAGCGTGGACTGGAGTACTCTAAGTCCCTAGAGTGCAGACTTGAGTATAAACAACTTAAATCTCTAAGTCCCCAAATGGCAGACTGGAGTACTCTAAGTCCCCAGAGTGCGGACTCGAGTATAAACGACTTAAAAACCTCCAAGTCTCCTGAGCGCGGACTAGAGTACTCTAAGTCCCCAGAATGCGGACTAGAGTATAAACGTCTTAAATCTCCAAGTGCCCAAAGTGCGGACTGGAGTACTCTAAGTCTCCCGAGTGCGGACTCGAGTATAAACGACTTAAACCACAAAGTCCCCATAGGGCAAACTGGAGTACTCTAAGTCCCCAAAGCGCAGACTCGAGTATAAACGACTTGAACCTCCTAGTCCCCAAAGCACGGACTGGAGTACTCTAAGTCCCTAGAGTGCGGACTCGAGTATAAACGACTTGAACCTCCAACTCCCCAGAGCATGGACTGGAGTACTCTAAGTCCCTTGAGTGCGGACTCGAGTATAAATGACTTAAACCTCCAAGTCACCAGAGCGCGACTGGAGTACTCTAAGTCCCCAGAATGCGGACTCTAGTATAAACGACTCGATTCTCCATGTCCCCAGAGCGTGGAGTGGAGCAATCTATGTCCCCAGAGTGCCGATTAGAGTGTAAACGACTTAAAAACCTCTAAGTCCATAGAAGTGGACTAGAGTACTCTAAGTCCCTTAAGTTTGGACAAGATTATTAACGACTCAAGAACCTCTACGTCCCTAGAGTGCGGAATAGAGTGCTCTAAGTCCCTTGAGTGCGGACTAGAGTATAAACGGCTTAAAAAACCTCTACGTACCCAGAGTGCACACTACGGTATTCTCAGTCCCCGGAGCACGGCCTAGATTATAGGCTACTTGAGAAAAATCTCTAAACCCCAGAAGCGGACTAGATTGCTTTAAGTTCCCAGAGTGCAGACTGGAGTACAAAGGAGTTGCCGAAAATCTCTGTGTCTCGAACTGTTGACTAAAGCATAAACCGTCCGACAAATCTCTAAGTCCCCGGAGCGTGGACCGAAGGATGAACACAAATTGGGCATGAGTGAATCGGAGGAAGAATAACACTAAGTCACCAGAATTCAGAGTGGTGTAAAAACATCGATAAATAGACGAGTGGATTCCAACAATTCTCTATTCCACAAACTTTGGCCTGGAATCAACAGGAGGATTATTCACCCGCTGAGGATGGAGTTCGACCATCCAACTAGTGGCCTGGCCAAATCAATGCTGGGAGAAGGGGTTCAAATCACTAAAAAGAAGAATACGACAGCTTACTATAGCTCTAGCGTGGCGTTCCTTATAACTTGAGGCAACGACTACAAGGAGGCCTCAATATAGAACCAATCAAAACGGCATCCAAAGCTATGAGAAACCAACTATATCATACCTCAGATCAAGGGTCAATACCGATCCGCACCAAGCACATACGAATGTGACTCGGATGTTTCATGAAAATTATGACCTCCAGAGTGTGGAAAGGAGGGTAAACCACGAATAATTGGTCAAAAATTCTCCAGCACCCTCATTTGATTCGTCAGGAGGAGTATGAAACTGGATGAGCATCACCCGACTGCATTTGTAGCCAACTTTACCTCGAGATCTGATTAGAAAGCATGAACCAGAGTGGACGTGGATGACCGTCCACTGTCTAAATTATGACTAAAACTGACGTGGCATCGAAGTATTCCTCTTGGAATGAAAAACCACGATAAAATCCAAGATAGGCGAGAACTAGTCTCCCATCGACTGACATGATCCTACGATTCAACGGGAAAGAGAGTAAAAGTAAATTGGGCATGGCTGGCCTTCCTACTTATCGGTATATTCCCCAGACCTAAGGGCACGAGCGAGAAGCAAGATGAATGTGAACCGACTATTCACCGATCACCTCTATGTCTTTGGAGTTTAGGTGAGAATATAAGCATATCTAGACCGAGACTCAACCGTCCATGCAGTACATTTATCAACCCGACACTGGGAGCAGACGCATGGTCATCCAAAGACTGGCTACGATAGCTCAGTATTGAAACTTATATATAGTGCTTACAACTACTCAAGGCTACGACCGAAAGGATGCCTAGAGATAGAATCATTAAATCGAAACCTTAGCTCATGGGCAATTGACTTTCACTCCAACCCGAAGGACGAGTAATGGATCATGAATGCATTGAAAAGAAAGTGCGTTACTCGAATATACAAGCAAATTCAAACTCATAGCAAGATCCAGCTATACGGTTGCATTCAACTCGAGGCTGACCCCTACTCGACATTTCCTTCAATGTGCTTTTAAGCCTGATCTTTGGCCATTTGCTGATAATCTATTAGAGCATTTAGAGCCCTTAACTATTAGACTTAACAACTCATGACAAGACTCTAGGATTCGACCAGAGTAACCATCAACATTGGTCGTCCCAACTATATTTCACATTGAACTTATGCAAAATAGTTACATCTGAACTCAAAGAATCTGGGATGGCACCTGCTAAGCTGACGGTCGACATTACAGCTAGCCATAGCGACCCTTTCCGGGTGCTGAGTATCGAATCACAGCTCAGGGCAATGATGATAAAAGAACTAGTTGGATTTTTATGAATAAATGATGATATGTTCCCTTGGACCCATTTTGACATGCATGTGTGATTTTACCAACTATCGTGAGCCATGCATTGGATATCGACCCGAAGCTACAAAAGCTAGCGCAATGCCTATTGACTTCATCATGAAAGCTCCACTCTTACTTTTGGGCTCACCCTATCAACGCCTATGCCTACTGCCGTTGCAACCGCGTATACAACGACCTGAGACATCTGAAAGACTACTTAAATAGAATATCGAACTAAGCCAATTCGATATCACTTACTTTCCTCGAAGGACTATCCAAGGATGGAAATTAGCAGACCTCATACTTAAATTCACTGCATCAGATGATTAGTTGCAACGACCGGTAAATTTTCGATAATTTTTATTTGTTTTATTAATATATTTAATTGAAATTTAGAGAAATTGTAAATTACAAAATTTTGAAATAAAAATTTAATATTTGGAATGCGTCTAATTAAACATAGAAAAATGTAAATTTTCATCCGAAAATATGAAAGTTTATTTTCACGTGTAATTTTATTTCAATTTAATCAATTAGAAATTGATGAAAATAAAATGTTTTCGAAACCTAAATATTTTGACATTGAAAAATTCTAAATCATCCTCTGAGCAAGACAACATTTTTCGTTTTTTTCAAACTCGGAATTCTTTAGCTCCGTCGATCTTATTTTTCTTCGTTTTTGCTGCATTTTCCGTTAGTTGAAAATTCGAATTTTTATAATTCAACCGTACCACCGATATCTTTATATCGTTTTGATCGTCTCGTCATGCTGATCTCTACGGTATATTCAATCTAGTGTTTTGAAGCCCGATACGCAGCAAAACCGCGGTACGAATGATCGTATCGGATCGTATTCGAGCCTATGGTTTTCCATTTCTCCTCCTTTTGTTCATTTGGCTCTGTTATTTTCATTAAACTTACTCATCTTTTTATTTAACCCATTCGTTCCATTTCTTACGAAAGAGGTAATAATATATATACAAATATAAGTTGCTCCATCTTCTTTGCATGGAAACTTGTTCCAATGCCAGCCTTTCAGTTCCATTAATAATCAGACGCTTACACTTCTCTAACTTAAATGGTAAGAAATAAATAATATATACAAGTTATTTGACAATTGTATCTATTTGGTCTGAGAATATTAGCTCACCCCCTTCCTTTATTTTATTTATTTTCCACGACCGAGGCTGTTGCAGCCACCTCCCTCTAAGCACGAGCCGCCCCATCTCCCTCTCACCTCTCTTGCCTTTGACACGCACCCTTGCAAAGCTGCCACCTGTCCACTGCAACCCACATCGGCCAAACTCCAACCAATCCGGACCCACCAACCACGTGCCGCAGCAATACCCACTCGCTCCACCTTGCGGCAACGGCCAACACACACCACCGTCGTCCACACCCTCCGATCACCGAAACCCATCGAGCTCCTTCTTAAGCCGTGCCTAGACCCCAAACCTATCACTTGGTGTCAACGATCCACTCTTCTCTCCACCACATCACAGCGCCTCCTCCCACGTCACCACCGCACGGAACGCCGGATGCACGCAAGCCACCTCGCCCCCATCAACCTATTTAGCCGAACCCACACCACGAATAGACATGATCTTCCACCTTTGTTCCTTCCTCTCTCCTCGCTCATATTTCACATCCAAGCCTGCCTCGGCCCCCGTGATGATCTACCGCCCATCGGCAAACCAAGCTGCCTCCGGATCCGCCTCTTGTACCGACGCAGAACCTCCCCTCTCCCCTAACAACCATACTTGGTTTGTAAGTTTATAAGTATATTACTATATGAAAGAAGAAAAATCTGGTAGTATATTATATAACTTAGTGTATTTTATTTCAAGTTGTACATATTAAGTAATATATCATGTTGCTGCTACGGGTATACTGTTTCATTTCGTTTTGGAAATTTTATTGCTTTGAATAATATTATATATGTAATGTTAGAGTAAGTGTTATTATTTATATTAGCTCGTACAGTTTAATAATTTTCAGTATGTAGTTCATATAAAAATTTATACGCTACATCAGTTTTATATTGATATAGGGAAGTTTATATATAATATTTATGAAGTTTAAAGTTATAAAGCTATACAGACGATGATGGTATGCATGCCGTTATTCTACACATTTTGTTTTGGTTCACAGTATATATGATTGTGCGTTTGCGTTCACATTATATATATATATATATATATATATATATATATATATATGATTATCTTTTGAAAGGATTATGTATACTTTATTTTAATCTATATACATGTATATTTTAAACTATATAAAAGGATGTCGTTTATTTCTGCTAAGTAAATAATAGTTCACTTTCACTGTGTAATTCATTGTCATATCTAAGTTGTTATATTTTATGATAATCTTCTAACGTGCTTTGGAATGCAAAACCTAGATATGCAACATGACAACAAGCATGAACTTAATAATAATATTTGCTGCCTAGGACATTCCTGACATATTTAAAATATATATATATATGAGTTTATTTATGTTGTTATATTTTGAGCCAAATTAATTTTAAATATAATAAGTCGAATTATATATATATATATGTGTATTTATTTATTTATTTTAATATTTGTTGTATTGATTTCTAATAGGGTAATGATAATAATATAATATACATTTTATTTCCGTTATGTCAAAACTGATTTGATCCTTGATTTCCAAATTTTTTTTACCGATCCAATTCTGATTCGATTTCGTCAATTTCTATTGTCGGCTTTTCTTGTCAAATTCGCGTTCAATCTACCTTTGATTTGGATTCGTAACTCATCTGAGTCACGCTCTTCTCTAGCCTCAACAGGTGAGCAATCACTTACGATTAATGTCCTTTTATTTATTAAATTTGATTTCAATTGAAACGACAATTGAAATATGCCGCTGTTAGTTATTTACATTATTATGTATGTTATTACCTGTATTAGTTCACCTGTGACATCTGACACCATTATCCATTATTTATACGATTATAATCCAGTTTGGTTGATAAAGATTGATTGTTTGATGTTGATATTGGTCGTTAAATTGTTAATGTATGAAGTGATAAATAATTTAAAATTGAAATTGACGTAGGAGTTAACAATTTAAAATTGATGTGTTTTGAATTTGATTAGTTAGATTTGTATAATATGACCCCTTTAAATGTTTAAATTAATTGACATGTAGAAATATTGTTAATTACACCTCGAACCATTTAAATGTATGTTGTTTAAATCGATGTAGTATGAAATTTAATAATAGATATCAATTGAAGAACCGTATAAATATTTGTGTAATAATCTTTAATCTACATGAAATAATAGTGTAGATTCTAGGAATAATTATATTGATTTGCACAAACAACAATGTAAATTAATACGACCATTTCGGGATTATTTAAATAAATTATTGGATTGTTATTGATGGTTGCTATTGCTTGTTTATTTACTTTGACACCATCCTAGTTATCACACTGCAAGTTCCCTTTGCTATGCTTTGATTTTTGAATTGGAATGGAATCGGGTTGAAATGATAAATACCTAAATAAACTTTGACCTAGGATGGAGAATTAAATAAAACCCGATTGGTCAATAATTTGATTTAAATAAAATAAAGATTTGATTTCAATAATAATAAGGTTTTAAAATAAAATTGGAATTTAAAATTTTAATGAAAGGAAATGGGAACATTTGAAATTTGAAACAAAATATTAACGTAGTAATTGACGAAATAACATTGTTTAAAATTTAATTATTTGATAATTAAATTTGGAATTATTTGATAATTAAGTATTGGAATTATTAATAATTAAGCTTTGAAATTAGTAATTGTTAACGCTAAATTGAACGCTAACACCCCGGTGTAAGTAGTAAAGACGTGAAAGCACCACCCGTTGGTACGGGAACTAAAGATAAGTAGAAGATAACAGAAAATCAAATAAAGAGACAGTAGTTTTTATAGTGGTTCGGCTTAATGTCAAGCCTACGTCCACTTTAATCCTCTTTATTGCTGATTCGATTACAACTTTTACAATGATCTTTGGTTACAACACAAACAAGACAAGTAACTAGAACTTCAATGTACAAGAGCTCTTCGAATTCATGTTGAATGTGTGAGATCTCTCTTGAAGTCCGTAGAGGTGTCTTCGGTGTTTGAAGTGTCAGATGAGTCAAGAAAACAGCAGAGTATAGGCGTTCCAGAAATGAGCCAAAAGGTCCTCTTTCGGTTGGAGTAGGTGGGGTATTTATAAGGAGAAATCTGGAAAAGTCGTAGGTCGTGAGCAACCTAGGGATAGGTCGTAAGTCGTGAGTGACCTAGGGAGTATGGGTTACGGCTTAACAGGGTTGCACTTGGTCACTTGAACCAGTTGGTTGGTCGTAGCGACCTAGGGAAAAGCGGCATAAGAAGTTGCGGCATAAGGAGTTGTCTCGGTCGGCTTAGGCCGTGAGCGACCTAATGAAGAGGTAGTATGCATGCGGCCTTACTCTGTCTTAACCCGTTAGGTCGCTAGGTCATTAGGTCGTTAGGTCATTTGGGGCCTTTAGGTTGTTAGGTCATTAGGTCGCTTAACTTGCTGCTCTTGTTAGCTCGTTGGATGCATTATCTCAATAACTCGCTGGACCATTAGCTCGTTAGGTCGCAGTCATTGCTGTGTCACTTTATGCTTTACGATGCTAGGTCATATCTGTTAGCTCGCTCATGCTTTAGGTCGTTAGGTCGTTTCCGCATTTAGCTCGTTAGATCCTTGAGTCGTGGAAAAGAGGAGTAAGCACTTGCCCCTCCAAGCATATGCCTAAAGACTAGGTCGTGTGCTTCAATACTTCTTAACTCGTTGCTTAGTGAGTTGTTAGGTCGTGAGCGACTTAATGAGGGAGTTAGGTCGTGTGCACCTATTTAGATTCCACTGCCCCAATATATAAGTCGCACATTGCCCATTCTTCTCTTTACTTGCTCCAACTCTCAACACTGCCATTGAAGAACCTTCTGAACCTTCAAAGACAAGCTCGAACTTACCGGTCTCCGATCATCTTTACTTTCATCACTTAAGTGGATCTGTTTTCTGTCCAATCCATGATCACCATTAAATCACGAATCTGGATTCCCCATTTTTCTTCTATGATCCAATTTCATATGCTGCGCTTTATCGTGAATCACGTTACGATCAATTTCTAATGGACTTGGGGTGTCTTGATTCGATTTCATGTTATTTTTGATGATGCGAGGAGAAGATGATGGGTTATAGTGTCTCAAGTTAACTGGTTTGTGAGTTTGGAGGAGATGAGGAGATCCTTAACGGGTTAATGTGTTTTAGGTCATGCCGTTGTATTTCTAGTGAGGCAGGGGAGACGAACATATACATATACAATTCAAGCTCTCACTATACATATACAATTTTGTTTACATTACATCAGAATTCAATTTACATAAATGTCTCACTACTTATCACACACACTCGTAGTTTATCTTCAATTTCATTCTAGTTATAATCCAGCATCTGAGAAATCTGCAAAAAAATTCGCTAACGAAGTAAAATTTAAAAAGAAATATTTTTGCAATATAAAATAAAATATGGATTTTTGAAAATAGTATTTGCCTCAGTTATTTGGGTTGTTCGTCATATTTCACATTTGAATTTATCATACACGAACAGTGTGACATGCACAGTGTATCACTGTACATGCCACAAGGCCGTGCACATCGATATACACTTGATATGCTACAGGGACAGGTGAGAACAGGTCAAACGCAAATGAAAAGCCGGGTTCAACTCACGTGCAATATATTGAAAATCACGACACGAGCACAAGGTCAAACCCGAGTTTTTGAAACTGGATTCAACTCAAGTGAAATTTAAAAAATCAACATGAAATGATCAAGAACTAAACAGCAATGCATGCAAGTGCAGACCAAAGTGCAACAGAAAATCAGTGCAACCCGAAGTCAAGACAACATGAAGCATGCAAGCTATTGCACAAGATATAGAGCCACAACAACTCCAACAGTGACATAGACATCAACCAAAGTCAAGGCCGCAAATGAAGACTACAGGTCTCAATATCAACGAAAAGAAAACTGTCTCGAAGAATAGAGCCAAGACTACAAGTACAAGGCACAGTGCACTACTGACCATGAAGCAAAACCAAGTTCAGATTAATTCAAGAAATATAACATGCAGTTTTGCAGTGATACAAGGCAAGACTTAGTACACAACAAGGCAAACTATACAAAAGCTCATGTAATCAAGAAATGATCAAGCACCATCAAGAAACCACTGCAATAATGCAAACTGACTAGAAGAAATGCCACCAAGCAAACAAAATGTCAAAGACCAGACAATAGTGAATAACACAAGGCATAACAACTGCATAGCGACTGTAACAGTGACAAACATTATATATAGGACTCCAACAACCAAATGAAAATGCAAGACCAAACTACACAAACTTCAATGACCAGTTCATGCATGCGTCAGTGACCAAACATCAAGTTCAAATAACAAACAAATGCAATAGTGAATCATACTGAAATGTCGAACCAAGTCCATGAAGCACAATGAACTTCAGACCAATACACATCAGTGTAGCAAGCAAGGATCAATGAATTGGATGAACAAGACTCAAACAATCAATACACTGCAAGTGCAATAGGTTATGACAGTAACATATGATCAGTGGTACACATGCAAGCTCGAGCACGAGATATGGAAACTGCACCAATGCAAATCAAAACAGAGAGTACAACTCACATGTACACCTTGATATCAAGTATCAGTGAAACAGAGATATGCTACAAGATGGTCAGCCACCATAATGATAAAAATGTCATGCTCAATGCAACACAGTGGCAACTACAAGATGCAGACATAAACAATATCAAAGAAACAAGTCTCCACCACTATACAAATGAATCAGAATAACAAACAGTGAATCAAGACAGGGCCGAGCAATTGCTATATGGTGATGCAGTTAACAACTACTCAAAGCAACAGTGTAGTGCAACTACACAACTACAAGTACAGGGTGTAACAACTCAAATGGAAATGAGACAGGAAGCAAGCAGTGCCATGCTACAGAATATACAATGAGGACAGTGGTTAATGTCAAGAAACAATCAGAGAATGTAAAGTCGAAAGCCACAGTGGATGAACAAAATTCAACAGTGCAGAAATGGTCTCAAGTCCAAGACGAAATCATGGAAACATAAGAAGTCAAGAAGGGGATTCGTGAATGTATACTGTCAAAAATAAAAAAAACGTATCTTTGAAAAAGTCACAAATTAAAAGAGGAAAGTTTTTGCCGTATCAACCAAGAATAAATTGAACGCTTCAAAATCAAAGTCGTGCGCATCAAGGCAAAAATATATCAGAAAAGCAAAAATTTGGAAAGTGTTGAATGAATACGAACAAATTCAAGTGTCTCGGCATTCATATAAATACCAAACCCCAAATTCATCATCGGCGTCGAGTCAAGCAAGCAATCAAACCAGCAACGAAAAAGATTACATACCACAATCTATCGAACTCGATCAAAGGAGCAGCTGCGAACAAGTGCAAGCAAGAACAATCAGAGAATTGATCATCAGAGAAGCCACGAGCAAGAGCAACACAAACCAGAGAATTGATCATCAGAGAAGCCGCGAGGAAGAGAAACACAAACCAGAGAATCAAATCTTAGAAAAATCCTAATTTCTGTAGAAAAAGGATCGGCCGACATTTTCTTCACAAGCCAAAAGAAAAAGGAACGGGCAAAACAATTGGGCCGGCTTTGTTTTAAAAAGGGGGCTTTAGTTTATATTTTAATTAGGGTTTTAAGTTTAAAATTGTTTTTAAGTTTGTTTTAATTTTTTTTTAAGGTTCAATTCTTGGTAAATCACCACCTAGGTTGTAGGTAGTGTCAGATTGTCTAGTTAGAATTAGTTCAGTGAACAGGGTGTGCGAGTTTGCAAAACTCTATAGGCGGTAGCAGGGTGTGCAAGTCTGTTAGAGTGTTTGTAAGTGAGAGACTGTTTAATTCTAATAGAAATCTGGGAATGCAGCAGTAGGCAGGGGTTGCCGAAGCTGGGTAAATTTTGTGTGTGATTTACTTTTCAGCATATCTATTTCTCTGCAGTTTGTGTTTAATTCGAGAAAATTTGCTATATCCTTATTCACCCCCCCTCTAGGGTTAATCTAGATCCTACAAGTGGTATCAGTGCATGGTATTTTTTCTTTAACTCAAGAGTCATGAATCCACCAAATAATGCTTTTTTTGAGGGGAAATCTATTGCTAGGCCACGCATGTTTAATAGGAATGATTATGCTTATTGGAAAGTTAGGATGGGTATTTATCTTAGTTCTGTTGATTATGATGTTTGGGACATTATTGAAACTGGCTATAAATCTCCCACTACAACTGTTAGTGATACTGAGATTCCTAAACCTAAGGATAGGTGGGATGCTAATGATAAGAAATTAAAAACTACAAATGCTAAAGCCATGAATGCTCTATCTGTGCTCTTGATAAGTCTGAATTTAATAGAATTTCTCATTGTAAAACTGCACAGGAAATTTGGCATACCTTGGAGGTGACACATGAAGGAACTTCTCAAGTCAAGGAGTCTCGTCTAGCCTTATTCAGCAATGAATACGAGAACTTTGTGATGGACAAAGGCGAGAGCATAAAGGATATGTTTGGACGCTTTTCAACTTTGGTGTACAACGCTAGAGCGCTTGGGAAGGTATTCACTGAGGTAGAGCTTGTGAGGAAGGTGCTACGAGTTTTACCAATGAACTTTGAGGCAAAAGTCACGGCAATACAAGAATCGAAAGATCTGAGTAAACTAAGCACGAAGGAGTTGATCGGCAACTTGATGACATATGAGCTTGAGCTAAAAGCAAAGGAGGAACGCAACAACTCCGAATCAAAGAAGAAGACGATTGCCTTAAAGAGCAAAGAAGAGAGCGATTAAGAAGAAGAAGATCCAATTGAAGAGCTTGCAATGGCCGTCAATAATTTTAGAAAATTGTCAAGATTCAGGCCACGCAAGAAGAAAATAAGCGGCAATAGGTCAAAAGATTCAAACAATTCCGATAATGAATTGACGTGCCTTAACTGTAAGAAGCCTGGCCACTTCAAACAACAATGCCCACTTCTCAAAAACAACAAAGGAAAGAAAAAGAAGAAGAAGGCCTTTACAGCGACTTGGGATGATGAAGAAGGAGAGGAAGTTTCGAATAATAGCTTTGAGGAGGCTAACTTGTGTCTTGTGGCAAGATCAGATTCAGAAGCACGCTCAGAGGAATCTAGTGAGGGAGGTGACTATTCTTATAAAGAACTTGTTTTTATGTTTCTTGATCTTACTAAAGAAGTTGATACTCTTGAATCTAAAATTGAAAAACTGAAACCTTATAGGAGAGAACTTGCTCGTGAAAATTTTAGGTTATAAACTGAACTTGAAAATATTCAAAACCTAGACTGTAAAAAATGTAAAATTTTAGATTCAGAATTATCAAGACTTAAGAATAGCTTTGAGAACCTTGGAAATGAAAACTTGAGTCTTAAGGAAATCATTGACACTAGGAAAAAAGATTTTATAAATAGATGCACCTCACTTGTAACTGAAAACACAACACTAAAAACCAAAGTCCAAAATCTTGAGAAATCTCTGAATAACTTTTCAAGAGGAGAAAAATCATTCAACATGCTATTGGGAAATCAAATTTTTGCTAACAACGGAAAAGGATTAGGCTTTCGGAAAACACAAGTTGATAATAATGCAAAAGATAAGAGTGTCTTTGATAGATGTGAAATAATTGGATATCGTGTTGAAAATTTTAGTCATAGGAACAAGAACACAAAATTTATACAAGTTTGGGTTGCTAAGAATTCTACAAACAAATTTCATGTCTATTGGAACAAGAATGAAATGACAAAACAAGTTTGGGTTCCAAAGGGTTTGTTCATTCACAATGCTTCAGCCACTAACAATCATGGACCTATAAAAACAAATAGGTCACAAAAATCTTTCATCGTGTAGGTATGGTGGCAGGCTAAGGAACAACAACAGTGTTCTCTAGATTTTGGCTATTCCAGAAACACAAGGGGCAACAAAGAAAAGTTCCTTAGCCTAGTACAAAGGTGACATAATCACAATGGGCAATCACAAAAATTATCGTAAAGGTAAAACAGGTGAAGGTATATTATTTGATCAATATACTAAATGTGATAATCTGCACCGTATTCTGAATTAAATCAGCCAATAATGTGAGATGATGATTTTTTCTGACTTGTTCGACATAGTTGGCCAATTATATTGATGCCAAAAACACCATTCTTTGAATTACTTCATACATATTTGTTTGGATTAAACATTGTGATTTGTTGGATGATAATGCATTTGGTTATAATTCGGCTAACTCTATATTCACAGTTTCTGATTATTTATACGACTTCAACTCAAGTTCAAGAATGCTGTAAAAATTTGTGAGTTTGAGTTTTCATGCACACTTCATGATCTGGTCTATCAAATTTAATTAGTGATATTTTGGAGTGAAAGAGAAATTCAGATGCACATCATACTGGTAATCTAGTTGACAGAAAACTTACTAGTTGAACGTGATTTATGGTGTGACATTTAGTAACTGCATCGTTTTTCAAAGAAAATATCTGCATATATTTCATTACAAATAATTTTCAAATAGCAGATTTTTTTTCTCATATATAGCCACTTCAAGAAAATAATTTTTTGACCATATTTTCATATTAGTCGTTTTATTTGATTTTAAATGACGATTTTTTACTAATCCTACTCCCTATTAATTATCGAAAAGATAAATAGTGATTGAGAAGGTGATAAGTGTTGATATTTAACATACATTACTCAAGACAGTATATTTGGAAAATTTCTTTAGGAATTCAAACAAGAGTTATAAAACTTGTTATTGGGTAAAGATTCCATGATCATTTCTATATCTATCATATTTCTATTGACCGTTGTTTATCAAAACTTAAATATAGTTTGTCGATATGTGGTACTATAATCAGGGATCATTTGTTTTGCATTTCACATTTTTTTAAAATTAAATAAATATCCAAAGTATTCACTCTCATGTAAAAGTCCTCACGGTTATGCATGGGTGAATTACTTGGATTTTTGATTATGTGCTTCCATGCTCATTTAAAAGTCCTCACGGTGATGCATGTATGGAAGGCATATCAAATTTGATTGATTAAATAGACAAGTTGATTCTAATCCCATTTAAAAGTCCTCACGGTCATGCGTGGTTAGAAGATACTTGAATTCATTTTAAAAAATTAAATTGGAATACTACTAATCTCATTTAAAAGTCCTAACGGTTATGCATGATTAGTAGATATTCAAATTCCTGATATAAACGTACCACAAGTAGATACAACTGTATGATTTTATTAGAACATCATTTCCATTCATTCTAAAAGTGGAATATGCGCCTAACAAGGGTAGTTATGATTTTTGTTTTGATTTTTATTGAAGTTTAATATTTATATTCAATTTGAGTTTAATGTTGGATTAATATCGATCACTCTATCTCTATTTTCTCTAACACTATTATTCTTTTGCTGATAACAAAAGGGGGAGAGAAAAGTTATGATTTTGTCAAATGAAATCAAGCAAAGGTAAAATAATTTTCCATTTGCATATATATTCATTTGTATATTTCTATTTGTATGCATATAGGTAGGGGGAGCATCATGTAAAGAGGAAACATTTAAATAGGGGGAGCAACTAGAGTATATCATTGATCAAATACATTTAACACATGTACAAAATCTTAAATATATGTTTGTTATCATCAAAAGGGGGAGATTGTTGAATATGCGCTTATATGATTTTTGTTTGATGATAATAAACATATATACATTCTTTTAAATGTATTTTTTAATGTACTATTGTATTTTTCATAGATTAAATAAATATTTGCTGAATAAAATTAAATACACAGAATTTGAATTCAAACGAAAATTTTATTCAAACAAATATTTAGTACATTTTTGAATAGTACAAATTCAAGCTCTCACTATACATATACAATTTTGTTTACATTACATCACAATCCAATTTACATAAATGCCTCACTACATATCACTCACACTCGTAGTTTATCTTCAATTTCATTCCAGATATAATCCAGCATCTGAGAAATCTGCAAAAATGTTCACTAATGCGGTAAAATTGAAAAAGAAATATTTTTGCAATATAAAATAAAATGTGGATTTTTGAAAATAGTATTTGCCTCAGTTATTTGGGTTGTTCGTCATCATTCACATTTGAATTCATCATACAGGAACAGTGTGACATGCACAGTGTATCACTGTACATGCCACAAGGCCGTGCACATCGATATACACTTGATATGCTACAGGGACAGGTGAGAACAGGTCAAACGCAAATGAAAAGCCGGGTTCAACTCGCGTGCAATATATTGAAAATCACGACACGAGCACAAGGTCAAACCCGAGTTTTTGAAACTGGATTCAACTCAAGTGAAATTTAAAAAATCAACATGAAATGATCAAGAACTAAACAGCAATGCATGCAAGTGCAGACCAAAGTGCAACAGAAAATCAGTGCAACCCGAAGTCAAGACAACATGAAGCATGCAAGCTATTGCACAAGATATAGAGCCACAACAACTCCAACAGTGACATACACATCAACCAAAGTCAAGGCCGCAAATGAAGACAACAGATCTCAATATCAATGAAATGCAAACCGTCTCGAAGAATAGAGCCAAGACTACAAGTACAAGGCACAGTGCACTACTGACCATGAAGCAAAACCAAGTTCAGATTAATTCAAGAAATATAACATGCAGTTTTGCAGTGATACAAGGAAAGACTTAGTACACTACAAGGCAAACTACAAAAAAGCTAAAGTAATCAAGAAATGATCAAGCACCATCAAGAAACCACTGCAATGATGCAAACTGACTAGAAGAAATGCCACCAAGCAAACAAAATGTCAAAGACCAGACAATAGTGAAGAACACAAGGCATAGCAACTACATAGCGACTGTAACAGTGACAAACATTATATATAGGACTACAACAACCAAATGAAAATGCAAGACCAAACTACACAAACTTCAATGACCAGTTCATGCATGCGTCAGTGACCAAACATCAAGTTCAAATAAAAAACAAATGCAACAGTGAATCAAACTGAAATGTCGAACCAAGTCCATGAAACACAATGAACTTCAGACCAATACACATCAGTGTAGCAAGCAAGGATCAATGAATTGGATGAACAAGACTCAAACAATCAATACACTGCAAGTGCAACAGGTTATGACAGTAACATATGATCGGTGGTACACATGCAAGCTCGAGCACAAGATATGGAAACAGCACCAATGCAAATCAAAAGAGAGAGTACAACTCACATGTACACCATGATATCAAGTATCAGTGAAACGGAGATATGCTACAAGATGGTCAGCCACCATAATGATAAAAATGTCATGCTCAATGCAACACAGTGGCAACTACAAGATGCAGACATAAACAATATCAAAGAAACAAGTCTCCACCACTATACAAATGAATCAGAATAACAAACAGTGAATCAAGACAGGGCCGAGCAATTGCTATATGGTGATGCAGTTAACAACTACTCAAAGCAACAGTGTAGTGCAACTACACAACTATAAGTACAGGGAGTAACAACTCAAATGGAAATGAGACAGGAAGCAAGCAGTGCCATGCTACAGAATATACAATGAAGATAGTGGTTAATGTCAAGAAACAATCAGAGAATGTAAAGTCGAAAGCCACAGTGGATGAACAAAATTCAACAGTGCAGAAATGGTCTCAAGTCCAAGACGAAATCATGGAAACATAAGAAGTCAAGAAGGGGATTCGTGAATGTATACTATCAAAAATAAAAAAAAACGTATCTTTGAAAAAGTCACAAATTAAAATAGGAAAGTTTTTGCCGTATCAACCAAGAATAAATTGAACGCTTCAAAATCAAAGCCGAGCGCATCAAGACAAAAATATATCAGAAAAGCAAAAATTTGGAAAGTGTTGAATGAATACGAACAAATTCAAGTGTCTCGGCATTCATATAAATACCAAACCCCAAATTCATCATCGGCATCGAGTCAAGCAAGCAATCAAACCAGCAACGAAAAAGATTACATACCACAATCTATCGAACTCGATCAGAGGAGCAGCTGCGAACAAGTGCAAGCAAAAACAATCAGAGAATTGATCATCAGAGATGCCACGAGCAAGAGCAACACAAACCAGAGAATTGATCATCAGAGAAGCCGCGAGGAAGAGCAACACAAACCAGAGAATCAAATCTTAGAAAAATACTAATTTCTGTAGAAAAAGGATCGGCCGACATTTTCTTCACAAGCCAAAAGAAAAAGGAACGGGCAAAACAATTGGGCCGGCTTTGTTTTAAAAAGGGGGCTTTAGTTTATATTTTAATTAGGGTTTTAAGTTTAAAATTGTTTTTAAGTTTGTTTTAATTTTTTTTTAAGGTTCAATTCTTGGTAAATCACCACCTAGGTTGTAGGTAGTGTCAGATTGTCTAGTTAGAATTAGTTCAGTGAACAGGGTGTGCGAGTTTGCAAAACTCTATAGGCGGTAGCAGGGTGTGCAAGTCTGTTAGAGTGTTTGTAAGCGAGAGACTGTTTAATTCTAATAGAAATCTGGGAATGCAGCAGTAGGCAGGGGTTGCCGAAGCTGGGTAAATTTTGTGTGTGATTTACTTTTCAGCATATCTATTTCTCTGCAGTTTGTGTTTAATTCGAGAAAATTTGCTATATCCTTATTCACCCCCTCCTCTAGGGTTAATCTAGATCCTACAAGTGGTATCAGTGCATGGTATTTTTTCTTTAACTCAAGAGTCATGAATCCACCAAATAATGCTTTTTTTGAGGGGAATTCTATTGCTAGGCCACGCATGTTTAATGGGAATGATTATGCTTATTGGAAAGTTAGGATGGGTACTTATCTTAGTTCTGTTGATTATGATGTTTGGGACATTATTGAAACTGGCTATAAATCTCCCACTATACCTGTTAGTGATACTGGGATTCCTAAACCTAAGGATAGGTGGGATGCTAATGATAAGAAATTAAAAACTACAAATGCTAAAGCCATGAATGCTCTGATCTGTGCTCTTGATAAGTCTGAATTTAATAGAATTTCTCATTGTAAAACTGCACAGGAAATTTGGCATACCTTGGAGGTGACACATGAAGGAACTTCTCAAGTCAAGGAGCCTCGTCTAGCCTTATTCAGCAATGAATACGAGAACTTTGTGATGGACAAAGGCGAGAGCATAAAGGACATGTTTGGACGCTTTTCAACTTTGGTGTACAACGCTAGAGCGCTTGGGAAGGTATTCACTAAGGTAGAGCTTGTGAGGAAGGTGCTACGAGTTTTACCAATGAACTTTGAGGCAAAAGTCACGGCAATACAAGAATCGAAAGATCTGAGTAAACTAAGCATGAAGGAGTTGATCGGCAACTTGATGACATATGAGCTTGAGCTAAAAGCAAAGGAGGAACGCAACAACTCCGAATCAAAGAAGAAGACGATTGCCTTAAAGAGCAAAGAAGAGAGCGATGAAGTAGAAGAAGATCCAATTGAAGAGCTTGCAATGACCGTCAATAATTTTAGAAAATTGTCAAGATTCAGGCCACGCAAGAAGAAAATAAGCGGTAATAGGTCAAAAGATTCAAACAATTCCGATAATGAATTGACGTGCCTTAACTGTAAGAAGCCTGGCCACTTCAAACAACAATGCCCACTTCTCAAAAACAACAAAGGAAAGAAAAAGAAGAAGAAGGCCTTTGCAGCGACTTGGGATGATGAAGAAGGAGAGGAAGTTTCGAATAATAGCTTAGAGGAGGCTAACTTGTGTCTTGTGGCAAGATCAGATTCAGAAGCACGCTCAGAGGAATCTAGTGAGGGAGGTGACTATTCTTATAAAGAACTTGTTTTTATGTTTCTTGATCTTACTAAAGAAGTTGATACTCTTGAATCTAAAATTGAAAAACTGAAACCTTATAGGAGAGAACTTGCTCGTGAAAATTTTAGGTTATAAACTGAACTTGAAAATATTCAAAACCTAGACTGTAAAAAATGTAAAATTTTAGATTCAGAATTATCAAGACTTAAGAATAGCTTTGAGAACCTTGGAAATGAAAACTTGAGTCTTAAGGAAATCATTGACACTAGGAAAAAGGATTTTATAAATAGATGCACATCACTTGTAACTGAAAACACAACACTAAAAACCAAAGTCCAAAATCTTGAGAAATCTCTGAATAACTTTTCAAGAGGAGAAAAATCATTCAACATGCTATTGGGAAATCAAATTTTTGCTAACAACGGAAAAGGATTAGGCTTTCGGAAAACACAAGTTGATAATAATGCAAAAGATAATAGTGTCTTTGATAGATGTGAAATAATTGGACATCGTGTTGAAAATTTTAGTCATAGGAACAAGAACACAAAATTTATAGAAGTTTGGGTTCCTAAGAATTCTACAAACAAATTTCATGTCTATTGGAACAAGAATGAAATGACAAAACAAGTTTGGGTTCCAAAGGGTTTGTTTATTCACAATGCTTCAGCCACTAACAATCATGGACCTATAAAAACAAATAGGTCACAAAAATCTTTCATCGTGTAGGTATGGTGGCAGGCTAAGGAACAACAACAGTGTTCTCTAGATTTTGGCTATTCCAGAAACACAAGGGGCAACAAAGCAAAGTTCCTTAGCCTAGTACAAAGGTGACATAATCACAATGGGCAATCACAAAAATTATCGTAAAGGTAAAACAGGTGAAGGTATATTATTTGATCAATATACTAAATGTGATAATCTGCACCGTATTCTGAATTAAATCAGCCAATAATGTGAGATGATGATTTTTTCTGACTTGTTCGACATAGTTGGCCAATTATATTGATGCCAAAAACACCATTCTTGGAATTACTTCATACATATTTGTTTGGATTGAACATTGTGATTTGTTGGATGATAATGCATTTGGTTATAATTCGGCTAACTCTATATTCACAGTTTCTGATTATTTATACGACTTCAACTCAAATTTAAGAATGCTGTAAAAATTTGTGAGTTTGAGTTTTCATGCACACTTCATGATCTGGTCTATCAAATTTAATTAGTGATATTTTGGAGTGAAAGAGAAATTCAGATGCACATCATACTGGTAATCTAGTTGACAGAAAACTTACTAGTTGAACGTGATTTATGGTGTGACATTTAGTAACTGCATCGTTTTTCAAAGAAAATATCTGCATATATTTCATTACAAATAATTTTCAAATAGCAGATTTTTTTTCTCATATATAACCACTTCAAGAAAATAATTTTTTGACCATATTTTCAGATTAGTCATTTTATTTGATTTTAAATGACGATTTTTTACTAATCCTACTCCCTATTAATTATCAAAAAGATAAATAGTGATTGAGAAGGTGATAAGTGTTGATATTTAACATACATTACTCAAGACAGTATATTTGGAAAATTTCTTTAGAAATTCAAGCAAGAGTTATAAAACTTGTTATTGGGTAAAGATTCCATGATCATTTCTATATCTATCATATTTCTATCGACCGTTGTTTATCAAAACTTAAATATAGTTTGTCGATATGTGGTACTATAATCAGGGATCATTTGTTTTTCATTTCACATTTTTTTAAAATTAAATAAATATCCAAAGTATTCACTCTCATGTAAAAGTCCTCACGGTTATGCATGGGTGAATTACTTGGATTTTTGATTATGTGCTTCCATGCTCATTTAAAAGTCCTCATGGTGATGCATGTATGGAAGGCATATCAAATTTGATTGATTAAATAGACAAGTTGATTCTAATCCCATTTAAAAGTCCTCACGGTCATGCGTGGTTAGAAGATACTTGAATTCATTTTAAAAAATTAAATTGGAATACTACTAATCTCATTTAAAAGTCCTAACGGTTATGCATGATTAGTAAATATTCAAATTCCTGATATAAACGTACCACAAGTAGATACAACTGTATGATTTTATTAGAACATCATTTCCATTCATTCTAAAAGTGGAATATGCGCCTAACAAGGGTAGTTATGATTTTTGTTTTGATTTTTATTGAAGTTTAATATTTATATTCAATTTGAGTTTAATGTTGGATTAATATCGATCACTCTATCTCTATTTTCTCTAACACTATTATTCTTTTGCCGATAACAAAAGGGGGAGAGAAAAGTTATGATTTTGTCAAATGAAATCAAGCAAAGGTCAAATAATTTTCCATTTGCATATATATTCATTTGTATATTTCTATTTGTATGCATATAGGTAGGGGGAGCATCATGTAGAGAGGAAACATTTAAATAAGGGGAGCAACTAGAGTATATCATTGATCAAATACATTTAACACATGTACAAAATCTTAAATATATGTTTGTTATCATCAAAAGGGGGAGATTGTTGAATATGCGCTTATATGATTTTTGTTTGATGATAATAAACATATATACATTCTTTTAAATGTATTTTTTAATGTACTCTTGTATTTTTCATAGATTAAATAAATATTTGCTGAATAAAATTAAATACACAGAATTTGAATTCAAACGAAAATTTTATTCAAACAAATATTTAGTACATTTTTGAATAGTACAAATTCAAGCTCTCACTATACATATACAATTTTGTTTACATTACATCACAATCCAATTTACATAAATGCCTCACTACATATCACTCACACTCGTAGTTTATCTTCAATTTCATTCCAGATATAATCCAGCATCTGAGAAATCTGCAAAAATGTTCACTAATGCAGTAAAATTGAAAAAGAAATATTTTTGCAATATAAAATAAAATATGGATTTTTGAAAATAGTATTTGCCTCAGTTATTTGGGTTGTTCGTCATCATTCACATTTGAATTCATCATACAGGAACAGTGTGACATGCACAGTGTATCACTGTACATGCCACAAGGCCGTGCACATCGATATACACTTGATATGCTACAGGGACAGGTGAGAACAGGTCAAACGCAAATGAAAAGCCGGGTTCAACTCACGTGCAATATATTGAAAATCACGACACGAGCACAAGGTCAAACCCGAGTTTTTGAAACTGGATTCAACTCAAGTGAAATTTAAAAAATCAACATGAAATGATCAAGAACTAAACAGCAATGCATGCAAGTGCAGACCAAAGTGCAACAGAAAATCAGTGCAACCTGAAGTCAAGACAACATAAAGCATGCAAGCTATTGCACAAGATATAGAGCCACAACAACTCCAACAGTGACATACACATCAACCAAAGTCAAGGCCGCAAATGAAGACTACAGATCTCAATATCAATGAAATGCAAACCGTCTCGAAGAATAGAGCCAAGACTACAAGTACAAGGCACAGTGCACTACTGACCATGAAGCAAAACCAAGTTCAGATTAATTCAAGAAATATAACATGCAGTTTTGCAGTGATACAAGGAAAGACTTAGTACACTACAAGGCAAACTACAAAAAAGCTAAAGTAATCAAGAAATGATCAAGCACCATCAAGAAACCACTGCAATGATGCAAACTGACTAGAAGAAATGCCACCAAGCAAACAAAATGTCAAAGACCAGACAATAGTGAAGAACACAAGGCATAGCAACTACATAGCGGCTGTAACAGTGACAAACATTATATATAGGACTACAACAACCAAATGAAAATGCAAGACCAAACTACACAAACTTCAATGACCAGTTCATGCATGCGTCAGTGACCAAACATCAAGTTCAAATAACAAACAAATGCAACAGTGAATCAAACTGAAATGTCGAACCAAGTCCATGAAGCACAATGAAGTTCAGACCAATACACATCAGTGTAGCAAGCAAGGATCAATGAATTGGATGAACAAGATTCAAACAATCAATACAGTGCAAGTGCAACAGGTTATGACAATAACATATGATCAGTGGTACACATGCAAGCTCGAGCACAAGATATGGAAACTGCACCAATGCAAATCAAAAGAGAGAGTACAACTCACATGTACACCATGATATCAAGTATCAGTGAAACAGAGATATGCTACAAGATAGTCAGCCACCATAATGATAAAAATGTCATGCTCAATGCAACACAGTGTCAACTACAAGATGCAGACATAAACAATATCAAAGAAACAAGTCTCGACCACCATACAAATGAATCAGAATAACAAACCGTTAATCAAGGCAGGGCCGAGCAACTGCGATATGGTGATGCAGTTAACAACTACTCAAAGCAACAGTGCAGTGCAACTACACAACTACAAGTACAGGGAGTAACAACTCAAATGGAAATGAGACAGGAAGCAAGCAGTGCCATGCTACAGAATATACAATGAAGACAGTGGTTAATGTCGAGAAACAATCAGAGAATGTAAAGTCGAAAGCCACAGTGGATGAACAAAATTCAACAGTGCAGAAATGGTCTCAAGTCTAAGACGAAATCATAGAAACATACAGAAGTCAAGAAGGGGATTCGTGAATGTATACTGTCAAAAAAAAACGTATCTTTGAAAAAGTCACAAATTAAAAGAGGAAAGTTTTTGCCGTATCAACCAAGAATAAATTGAACGCTTCAAAATCAAAGCCGTGCGCATCAAGGCAAAAATATATCAAGAAAGCAAAAATTTGGAAAGTGTTGAATGAATACGAACAAATTCAAGTGTCTCGGTATTCATATAAATACCAAACCCCAAATTCATCATTGGCATCGAGTCAAGCAAGCAATCAAACCAGCAACAAAAAGATTACATACCACAATCTAACGAACTCGATCAGAGGAGAAGCTGCGAACAAGTGCAAGCAAAAACAATCAGAGAATTGATCATCAGAGAAGCCGGGAGCAAGAGCAACACAAACCAGAGAATTGATCATCAGAGAAGCCGCGAGCAAGAGAAACACAAACCAGAGAATCAAATTTCAGAAAAACCATAATTTCTGTAGAAAAAGGATCGGCCGACATTTTCTTCACAAGCCAAAAGAAAAAGGAACGGGCAAAACAATTGGGCCGGCTTTGTTTTAAAAAGGGGGCTTTAGTTTATATTTTAATTAGGGTTTTATGTTTAAAATTGTTTTTAAGTTTGTTTTAAATTTTCTTTTAAGGTTCAATTCTTGGTAAATCACCACCTAGGTTGTAGGTTGTGTCAGATTGTCTAGTTAGAATTAGTTCAGTGAGCAGGGTGTGCGAGTTTGCAAAACACTATAGGCGGTAGCAGGGTGTGCGAGTCTGTTAGAGTGTTTGTAAGCGGGAGACTATTAATTCTAATAGAAATCTGGGAATGCAGCAGTAGGTAAGGTTTGCCGAAGCTGGGTAAATTTTGTGTGTGATTTATTTTTCAGCATATCTATTTCTCTGCAGTTTGTGTTTAATTCGAGAAAATTTGCTATAACCCTATTCGCTCCACTCCCCTCTTGGGTTAATCTAGATCCTACATGTGGTCGATGTGGCAGATATTCTGGTGGTGGTGTTCACCGTCGGCAAGACATTTTGCTGATCGAGTTTTTCGGATGTCGTGGGTTCATTTTCTCGTTTTCATTGCAATGTTGAATTCCCCGATCTGGGTGGTCGAGGGATTCGCCAAGGTCAGGGTCGTCTTGTAGTAGGTTGCGGTAATGGTCATCGACGATCGGAACTAGCGTGCATGTGCTCTGTGCATCTAGTAGTTTGTGGGTTTGGGAAGAATGGTTGGTTCGGGATTTTTTTCGTGAAGTTCACATGTTCGACTCGAAGTCATTGTGGTGGGATAATCTCATGTGCTGTCTCGGGTATTCCTTTGGTTTGTATCGGGAGTTTTGCTATTATGTCTCGGGTCATTTTGTTACCAGTGTTTTAAACCTGTCCAGATCATTTTAAACTATAAAATGAATTCCAAATTTAAAGCAAAGTTAAAATTTGAAACAAAGGATTCAAAAGAAATTTCCATGTATACAAACCAGTTTTAAAAGTGCTATGAATGGTTGAATTAGAGAATGATGTTTTAAACAAATTTATTTAAATTTTAAAAGTATGTATTTTCATAGTTTTAAATTTTGTTTTAAAAATAGTTTTGGTTTATATAAATAACACATTAAACAAATTTTGTAATTAGTCCATAAATGTTTACAAATAAATGTAATTGTTGAAATTGAGATGTAATTAATGTGAAAGGTATCTAATTTTAATAAATCAAAGGATGATGATTTTGTATAAACCAAATTCAATCTTTTAAATTTAATTTAAATGGTAGGTAAGAGTTTAATGTAATATATGGGTTATCTTAATTTAATCAAGTTTTATTAACAAAAATAATTAAAGTATATTTGTTAAATTAACTAAGATGATTAATTTAGGTAATTAATTAAGATAAATTAATTTTTGTAATTAATTGAGGGTAGTTGATTACTTAATTTAGGATTGATTAATCTAAGTAATCAAAGGTTAATTAATTAAGGAATATTTAATTAATGGATGCAATTAGAAGTTAATTACTTAATGCTAAGAGGATTATAGAGGGTAATTTCTTATTTAAGTAATTTAAAGGAATTAATTAACACATGTAAATTTAAGTTAATTAACTACTTTAATTAATTTAAGATAATCATTTGATGATTGGATAAGTATAATTACTTAATGTAATTAATAAAATGTAATTACAGAGTGTAAGTAATTAATGGATAATTACTGGATGTAATTAAAAGGGAATTACTTGATGGAAAGCAATTTAAGAATAATTACTTAGTGGAAGTAATTAAGTGTTAATTGCTCGGTGTAATTAATTAAAGGATTAACTAATGTAATTAATCAAGGAGGTAATTTAATTAATGTAAGTAATTAAAGAATAATTAATTACCAAAAGTAATTAATTAATTAAGGGCAATTAATGAATGTAATTAAGTTAAAGATTTCTTGTCAACTGGAATTAATTAAAAGAATAATCAACTAATGAAAGTAATTAGAGGATCGTTAATTAATGTAATTAATAAGAGTAATTAAAGGGTTAATTAATTTATGAATGTGATTAATTAAAAGATAATTAATCAATGAAGTGATTAAAGTATAGTTAATTAATGTAATTAATTAAGGATCAATATACTTAATTATAGTTAATTAATTAAAGAGAGTAAATAAATGTTAATTAATATAAATGATAAAAGAAATAATTAATTTGTGTAATTAATTTAAAGGCTAATTACTTAACGTTATTAGAATAATTAATCAAGGATGGTTAAGTAAGAGAAAAATTAAAGGATAATTAATCTGTAAATATAGATTAATTAAATGGTTTATAAGGTAATTAAAGGATGATTAATTAATTAAATGGTTGTAATTAATTAATGATTGATTAAGCATGGCTAGGTGATTAAGTCTCAAGTAATTAATTTAATTATAATATGGATTAATAATTCCTATTTGTGGATGATTGTTTAAGTAGAATGTTTGGATTGATTGATACCTACAGTTTGATAATCTATGATATTCTATGATGTGATATTGGTTATAGTTATTATAAATGTGTGATATTTATCTGTGAATGATGCTATGTGAATTCAGTGTATTAAATTGAATTAAATTGTTTAAACTTAAACAACATGGACATTAAGACGACGTTTTGGATTTCGGTGAGACCGGGATCGGATTTGCTATATTACAGCATGATAAGGGGTTCTCACTTCGTGTTTGATGGCGAATGAGAGACTCTTACCCCTGCATATCCCTTTGAGGTAGTATAAGGCCTTCGGTTGGTTGCAAGTCAAGAGGCTGGCCGTAAAAGCAAATTCGAGGTACCTCTGCATGCCATAGCGGAGTGAGCCGCTGTCGATGGTTGCAAAGCCTAGACCATTACAGTTGATATCAGAGCGCTAGGTTGAGTGAATACCTAGGCTTTGGAGTGATTTCTTTCTTGAGAAAGTGAACTTGTATGTATACATATATATATATGTATGTATGTATATACCTATTTGGTTGGGTTACCAGTTCGGGTTTGCCATCATAAGCTCTGGAAGTAGAAGAGGTAGTGGTGTGTATAGCACGACTACCACTGTTGGAAGAAGTTTGAGTAATTAAGGTTGGAAGAGTATCTGCCAGGAAAGTATTTGGCCTCTCGAGTAAGCTTTGTAGCATAGTGTAAGGATTTCACCAATCTCTGAAGGAAGCATTTTTAATGTTTGGAGTCCATCGTTAGAGTGTAAGTTTGGTTGGCTCGTGCGAGCGAATTTTTTTGAATTTGGATCAGTTGGATGTGTTGAAGCGAGTAATGGTATCGTGGCAACCTTAGGAAGGAGTTTTGTCTATATCGAAATATAAGACTCGGTTTGACAAGGTATTTTTGCATTGGTTTGAAGCCCGAGTTTGCTGAGAGATATCTGCCCATCTTGAAGGCTCTTTTGTCGAGTTGGTTGATATAGCCTTGTGATTCGAGGAGATTTTTGATAAGGAAGTCTTTGGCATCTGGGGTAGCAATAGCAGTTCGAAGGTGTTGAGTGTGCTGGCAGGAAGGCCTCTTGGCTTAGCAATATCCTAGAGGTGAAGTTCGAAAACAGTAGAGTAGTCCATTTCTTCGATGGTTCAGGAATCTTTGTGATTCTACTATCAGTAGGCCGGGCATATGGTGAAGGCTTGCCTACTTCTCCTGGAAGCTCAGCAGGGTATGATGTTTGTGGTTGAGGGTGGACCATCAGTTTCATCTTTAGTTAGAAAGGATTAAGAATGTTCTGATATGTGAGGAGAGAATGGTTTCTTTGGAATCTGAACTAGGTAGAATCGCAAAAGTGACTTGCGATGGTTCGGAAGTTCCCTTAGTAATCTTTGCTTTGGATTGAGGCATCTCTTGCGGATGTAGGAGCTATCATAGTGGTTTGAGAATTTTCGGATATCTTTGAAGAAGTCAAAGTTTTACATCCGCAACGGGAGATTGAGTCCTATATCGACTTAGTTCCAGAAGCATTACCGGTGGTTCAGCCTTGTAGAGAGAGGATTGGTAAAGCAGCCCAGGATTGATCGGATCTAGTTTTCTGGCGGGATTTTTGCTGTCGTGTTTGTGACCGAATTGGATACGTCACTAAGATTTTATGGAAACTGATGGACAATGTTTTTGGGATGGCTTGATCAAGTCTGTGCTTGTGTTCATCAACATCGTTCTCGTCTTCTTCGGATCAGAGTTGTGCAACGGAAGCAAGATGGCAGCTATTCTAGAATAGAAGCAACCTCGGACTCCTCGGAAGTTAATGTTTGGTTTTCGAAGGATCTTATGAGCACCATCTGGATGGGTAGGATCCGGAGATCATCTTATTCTTGGCCCAGATTTGATCCGAGAGGCATTTGCGAAGATTGGGTTGTTCAAGAAGGTTGAAGGTAGCCCAGGATCGGCAGAAGATTTTTATGGATAAAAGACGAAGGAATTCAGAATTCGAAGTCGGAGATTTAATTTTTGATAAGTTTTCTCCGATTTGTAAGAGCAATAAGATTTGGGTAAAAGTGGAAGCTAGCTTCGAAGTATATTGGATCTTTCTATGTTCTTGTAAGGATAAGTACTTTAGTCTACAAGATTGAATTGCCGGTTCGGATGGCTGGGATTCGTAATGTATTTCACGTATCGCTGAGGGAGTATGTGTATGATCCATCACTAGTTTTAGAACCAGCAATTCAGGGAGATTTGGAAGTTGAACAGGACTTGTCTGTGGTTAGGTATCTTGTTCAGTTTATAGATCTAGATATATGAGCTCAAGATCAGAGTGGTGTAGCTAGTTTAGATTCAATAGAGGGAGTATCCCAGTGTTTGTACATGGGAAACTCTAAATAATATTAACAAGTTCTATCCAGAATTTTGTCTGGATAGTTAGAGATTTTTGATTGAATTAGTTGCTATGGTTGTTAGTGTGTGGTTTATATGTTATTCTAAACAAAATCTGTGTGGGATATTTAAATTACCTTTACTTTTAAATTTCGAGGACGAAATTCTTTTAAGGGGGGAGGAATGTGACGTCCCGGAATTTTTGGGCAATATTTATTTGATAATTTCCATTAATAATTATTTTTAAATGTGCAGTATTGATTTAATAATCTAATTTAACAAAATTTCTCTTTTCAAAACTTAATAATAATAATTTAATTTGGAAAATTTTATTCTTTTCAAAGTGAATAATATTTAATTGATAAAAATTAATCTTTCTAAGTTAGTAAAAATGTATTCTATTTATAATGTATTTACATCGTGAATAGGAAGTTTGGTTTCAAATTAATAAAAATATTTTGAAATTGTAATATATATACATGTATATGTTGTTATTTGGAAGATTATGATTGAATTTAATATAAAAACTTCTCAAAATCTATTTAAAATTTATCTTATATTTTCAAAAACACTTAAAGTAAATATTTATTTTGTTTAAAAATATGAAAGCTTAAAATAGTATATTATAATAAAAGTTGAATATGTTTTCTTTTAAAATTTGTAGTTGAAATAAATTTGGTTTATATATATATAATATCAATATTAGTTATAATAACTTAAGTTTAAAATTTGAAAATAAGATTTAATTTAATGTACATTTCTTTTTTTATAATTTTCTTCCTTTTAAATTTTGCTTTGGAAAATGTGTTTTTGAAAATATATAAATAGAACATAAATTGAAGTAAACATAAACAAGTTAATATAAAATATAAGAAATTAATTTAATAATGAATTTTTAACACATGTAAAATAAGTAATTTATATAATATTGGAATCAAACATGTATAAGGCCATTATAACATGTAATTGACATTTGTAAGCATTTTACAACTTAACATTAACAAGTGGCAAACACCTTGTTTTTAAAAATTTAAGTAAATAACAATGTTTAAGAGGAAAAGCCTGTTTATTTTTTCGGTTCAAATTTTTGCTCGGTCCTTTCTTTCTTCTTTCTTAAAACATATAAACTAAAAAAAATAATCAAAGAAATTCAAACTATGTACAACATCAAGTTTTCAAAATTAAAAACTGAGATCTAGCTAGCAGATTTCAAACTCAACCTGTATAAACAGCTGTAAAGCTTCTCTGGATCGAACAACAATTTCAAAAATTCTACAAGCAACTCAACTTAAACAAACAAATCAAATTCAATAGTTCCAGGAAAAAAATATAACAAATATGTTCTCTGCTTTTTCAATCCTGGTGAGTAAACCTTCTATTTAAAAACAGTTTTTTTTCTAATATGATATTATGCTGACATATATCGAAATTATTGAAATAGTAAAATAAATGATGAAAATATGCACGTTTGCATGAATGTCTTCAACTTGAAACTTGTAACGACCCAACATCCAAACTCCAGGAAGTCGCATCGCTAATAAGAAAGAAAGGGATAGAAAAGAGAAAGAAAGAGAAGAAGAAGGAACAACACATCAGAATCTAAACAGCGGAACGAATAAATTATATTAATAACATAAAATATTACATAGTTTGCAACCACTATCAGAGTACACAGATACACAACACATACTAGACAGTTATAAACACATGTCTAGTATTTACAACATAATACAACATAGAGACAACACAGACCACACAATGGAATACTATATATCTAACGCAGAAGCCTCCTGCCCCATCGCTCCTCCAATATTCGTCAAAGCTGACCTGAATCCCTTGGCTACTCGAAAAAATTTGAGTACCCAAGAGTTTATGAAAGCAAAAGATAATCTCCGGGTCAGACATGGGTCTGGTGTGAGTAACAGGTTAAAGTTGCTTAACTTTCAAAAACCTTTTGAAAAGAAAGGTATCACATAAGACTTCCCGTACATAAACATGGAAAAAAAATTACCTTACGCTGACCAAAACATTTGATAGGAAATCCAGTGATATTATAATAGGTCTAGGGTTTTCAAGTAAATATGAAATAGCCGAAATTGTTACATCTATTAAATCCCAGCTACTAGCCACAAAAGTGGGTAATACAATCAAAACTGTTGTCTATTATTGGATTTTGGATTCCATACAATGGCAGGGCTACTGGGGCACCGCCCATCATAGTACGTGGCCTGGATCAACATACCGAGGAGTATGCCCGCTTCCCTGCAACACAAGGCTAGACCCATTCCTTACTGAACAGTTCCGAACAAGACAACCCCACATTTGGTGCGCAATTCCAAATGCCCACTAAGCCGAATAAAAAGTGACCTCTAGACAGGGGAAAATCTTGCTCTGTAGTGGGAGCTACCCACGAAGCCTTGCTGCACCTCCCCTGTTTTAGCCATTCCCGGTTGATGAGGCTTGAGGCTACGATTACCTTTAGAGGACACATCTCATAGAATGCTCATCGTCCATCTGACGATGTTCTGAAAGCATTCAATCCATACAAGTTCGTTACGGGTTCGAACGAAACCGAAGGCATTATCTCGTTGCACTCATTTTGGAATCACCCTCAGAGTTAACGACAATAACTCTTGCACTCTGAATTTTATCTCGAACCTATAAGTACTATTTCTATCAAACTCATTACGGAATCACCCACAGAGTTATACTGACTAATAGTCCTTACACCTCGAGTCTTCACTCTTCACATAAGATTCACGACCTATTGTTAATTTGGACCGATGTGGTTTTCGAATATCCAAATATGAAAAACCGATCCCGGTCTCATCGAAATCCAAAGCGTGTCTTTTAGGTCCAAGTTGTTTTAGATTTTAAAACAATTAAATTACATTATCTATATACACACAGATAGATATTTCATAGATTTAGAACAGATAATTATCATTATCATAACAACAGACAATCACTACTATCAAAAGATAATCCATATCAATATCACAATGCAACCAATGCATCCATATCAATCAACATTACTAATCTCATCTCTGAGATTCAAACCATTCAAGGTAACAAATATCAACCATCTATAAGCAATGAACTATAATCATACTATCTATAATTAATTTAAAATGAATTAAATTAATTACATCATCTTTAATTAATTTAAAATGAATTAAATTAATTACTTACACAATATAAATCTTGCTTACATTGTCATTGATTAATTACAAATTAATTAATCGATTAACCTCTAATTTATCATCTTAATTAATCAATACTAATTAATTATACTTTAATTAATTTCACAAAATTAATTACCCTAAACCAAATACAGTAATTAACCTTTAATTACTTTATAAATTAATTAACTATAATTAATTACATTTAACCTTAATTAACTACAATTAATTAATTACCTTTAATTACTTACTATTGATTATTTAATATTAATTAATCAATCATAATTACATCATTAATTATATTAATTAATGATTCTTAATTATATTTAATTAATTACTCTATTAAATTAATTACTTTCAGTAATTAATCTTACTTATCCCATAATTATTAATCACCTTTGATTAATCTCATTCTGTAATTATCTATCCTTAATTACTTATCAAATTAATTACGCCTTAAATTAATTTCTTTAATTAATCCCTAGATTAATCATACATAATAATTTAATCCAAATTACTTTTACAATCCCAACATTATCCACTTATTACATATAATAATTATCTTTAATTATTTCACTGAGTAATTCTTCTTCATTAATTACATCAGGTAATTAGTATCAGACCAAATGTTTAAAATTAATTAAACTTAATTAATTAATTTAAGCCAATCTCAATAAACTCATTAATTGCATTAAGTAATTAATGCCTTAATTACTTTTATATAAGTAATTAAACTTAAATAAATTTCACAATTTATTGCATTAATTAATCAATCTAATTAATTATTAAAAATTAATCATATTACTTAATTATCAAATAAACCTTAGTTAATGACCATCATTAACTATTATTAATTCTTTAATTATTTTTCTTTAATTACTTCTAAGTTATCTCTAATTTAAATTAATCTAAATTATTAATCAAATAAATTAAATAAATAAGTTATTCCTTAATTATCTTGTTTAATTAATTATATTTAATATCTTAAAATTTCTAAGATAACCCATTTCTTATTAATAATTTCATAAATATTAAAGTTTACTTAGAACATTTCATTTTTATAATTTAAATTCAAATTCCATTTTGAACTAAAATTCAAAATGATATTAAGAATTAACCAAGTTAAATTTCATTTATTATTCTTTAAAATAAATGTAAATAACATTTATTACTTATTTTAAAACTGATATAGAATAAGTCTTAATTTACTTAATTTAATTAAAAATTAAGTTTTAAATACATTATTATTTAAATTACAAATTCCAGTTAACAAGTCATTTATCTTCTTATTATAAAAACCTTTATAAATGACTTTATTCAAAAAGGAAAATAAATTAAAATATTTGTTTGAAACATATTTACTTCTAATAAATAGCTTAAATTTAATTTGTTTGAGAACAATATTAATTTTTATTCTTATTCAAATATCAGATTTAAATTCAATATATTTAAACTCATTCCTTAATTAAATTATTTGAATTTAAACTTGAATGGAATTCTTGCTTTGCACCTTGGTTTTTTTCAAACTCCTTATTTCAAAATACAAATTCATTTTAAAAACTTGAAGATTTAAAGATTCTTAAGAAAACTGAACTTAACTTTTGAATTCAAACTGCTAATCTAAAATTAGCTTTCAGATTTACAATGAAATCTAAATTTCAAGAAAACTGTCAGGTTCCTTTTTTATTATTTTAAACTGAAAACCATTTTCAAATTTGAATATTTATAAGATTTCAAAATCTTTTAAAGCTATAATTCTAACTGCAGATTTATACTTTGTTTAAATCTCATCATAATAACTTATTCATTTAAATTTTGATTTAAATTAAAATTTGCAGACAGTTTTTTCTTCGAAAAACTGTACTATTGCAATTTACCCGAGCCAATCTCAATATGCTTCGAGTCATCTGGTCCAAATCTTCGAGCAAACTCAGCAACCACGCGAGTATTACTTCGAGTTCAGAAGCACCTTTATCCCAGATTAAAGCATCAGACCAAAAATGCACGGTGCACGTGCACCGTGCCTCCGGCCATCATTCTCTTCCTCCGGTGACCTCCAACCATCAACGACCATCCCCTAAGTCCAATACTATAATCACCCCGCACCTATTAAACTCGAATTTGAATTCGAGTTGCGTTTCCAAACTTGGAAACAGAAGGGAAAAACTCACCAAAACCTGTCAAACCTTCTTCCTCCACCTTCAGACCATCGGCATGTCAACGACTCCGGCTACGAGTCCATCCATCAACCTATTATCATCCCCTAGAAACTCAAACAACTCGATCGCTTCAACAAGTAACACTGACCAAAACAAATTACTTACCTTAAACTAGGGCTTCAGTAAAAAAAAAACACCACCCCAGCCCCCATGTTGATTTGCAACAACTCCACACATTTTTCCAATCATCAAGGATTGCTCCTCCACCTACCAGAAGAATCCAAACCCTTACATTTGCTCAGATCCCCCAAAATTTCAAAATTTCCCTTTACAGTTCAACACAGAACTGTACCCCTAACCCTTAACTAAAAATCCTACTTTTTGTCCAAAAAATCATAGTTTGATCTAGGTATTTAATTCATAGTACTAAATTTATAATTTATTAAAAATGAATTTCTACATTTTCAAACTTAATCTGTAAATTTTTGGTTTACAGAGATGTTTATATGTGATTTTAACGTAACTAAAATCTTAAATTAAAGCTTAACATAAACAAGAAAGTTTGATTTAATCTAAAGTTAAATCAGAGACACAAATCTATAGATTTTGAATTTAAATCAAAACCTGATCATATGACTTATATAACAGAGAGTACTTTCTGGAAATCACAAGCAAGTCACAGCAGATTTCATCCAAATATGCATTCAACATATTTTTATCATAGATATTAAACATGCATCCTATTTATAAATTTAAGCTTTAAGAAAACATGAAATGTTACTCACCTAGATCTTGATATGCAGAGCAATGCAACTGAAAAACTTGTGCTTTTAAAAACTTTGAGTTGTTAGGATTGCTTGAGTTAAAAACTGGAAAGCTTTATCACTGAATTCTTTTAACAGCTTGAATAAGAAATGCAGGTTTGCTTGCACAGTTCTTAGATTTTTGAAAATGCAGGTATGCTTTAATTGGTTTGAAGACAAATGGTTTGCAAGCAGGCTAATTCCAGAAATGCAGAATTTTCTTCTTGATTTCAAAATGGTGACAGATATGCTTTTAAACTTGAAGATGTGGAGGCTTTTGAAGATGATTTGGTTTTGGAAAATGTTTTGCAGATTTTTGATTACAGATTTAGATATGAGAAAAAATGGTTTTCAGATTTGGTTTGAAGATTTATGTTTGGCTTTCATTTTGAAAAAGGAAAGAAATAAAGAAGGAGATTTATTTATATAAGCTGAAATTAAACTTTATTAAATAAATAAATAAAAGAAAACCAAATTAAATGACACTTGTCCTTACATATTACATTTGTCAAGTAAGTATGTAAATTAATTAACACATGCTCATTTAATTTGTAAGATGTTTACATTTGTCTCAAATGTTATTTAGTTATTTATTTAGATGTTAATACATGATAAATGTAAACCTATGTTTAAATAAATTTATTCATATGTATATAGACTTTAAAATGAATAAATCAAATTTAGTTTATAAAATGAAACTTATACAAATAATTCAAAATCAAACAAATTAAAAATATTACACTTTAGAATTTAAAAACTTTGAATTCAAGTTCAAATTAATTTTGAAATCAAGTTTATTTACAAATATAACTACACAATTAAATTTTTGAAAAACAACTATTTTTATTAAAATTTATTTGTTAAAACAATGTATTATTATATTTTAAGAGTAACAACATTCAATAACTATAAATAGCTTATTGAAAGAATTTGTCTTCTTATTAATAAATTATTTATTTTATCACATGATATTTTAAAAGAAACTCAAAATAACCTCATTGTTATTTATTTAAATTTTAAACTTGAGTTAAACATTTTTTAAAATCATTTAAATATTTTTCTTATGTATTTAAAACCATATTTTATTTATTAAATAGCTTTAAAAAGTTTAATTTTTAAATAAAATCATAATTTTCAATTTTTACTAAAGATATAAATTTTATAGAAAACAGGATTGATTTAAAACAATACCTATTTACAATATATACAATATTCTATATATATTATAAATATAAACAAGATCTAAAAAGATAAAATCTATCAATTAACTATTTATTTTATTGGATTATTAAATTAATTCAAATCTTATTGCAAAGATTATCAAACCAATTAATTTTTACTTCAGATTATTAAATTGATATTGCTTTCGAATTCCGGGTCATCACATTCCTCCCCTCTTAAAAGAATTTCGTCCCCGAAATTTAAAACAAAGGTAATTTAATAATCTATTTAAAGATTTAATTTTTAAAACACAAGCATATACCAATGATATGCTAACAATCACCTAATCAATCAAATCTAATTATCTAGAAAATTCTGGATAGAACTTCTACGAGTATCCCCGGTAAAAATATCGGGATACTCGCTCTATAGATTCCAAACAATCAATACTATTAAGTTATAGAGCTCCTATTCATCTAGATCTACATAACTAGACAACATATCAGACTACAGACGAGTTCGACTCAACAACCAAACTCCATAACTGCTGGTTCTAAAACCAGAGATAGACCATACGCGTCCTCCCTCAGAGATACTTGAAACTCATCGAATTCCAGTTATCCTAACTGACAATTCAATCCTGAAAAACCAAACACTGATCCAACCAAAACACAGATGAGATCTAAGACATCTCGGAGCTAGCTACTCCAGTCTTACCAAAACTTATAGCTCCTGAATCAGAGAAAACACCAACAATAACGAAGTCTCCAATTTCGAATTCCAAATTTCTCGATCCCTTATCCGCAAAAGTCTTCGGACGATCCTGAACTGCCAGCATCCAAACTGATCAGCTCAACCCCTTGCTGATTCCTCTAGAAACAATCAGAACTAAAAACAACCCAACACAATGATCTCCTCAAAATCGATCCAAAACCAAAACACAATTCTACTCCATAAACAGTAGGAAGCAAAAAACTTCTCCTAATCCGGAAAAGAAAATCAGAAACACATCCAAACTGCTTCCGCTGCACAACTCTGATCCGAAGTAGATAAGAAAGTACTGACGAAGAACACAAACACCAACTGGACATCACTTTCCAGAAATATAGTTCTACAGTTCCATAATGAAAACTTAGAAATTCCTCCGAACACTGAGTTACTTCATCAAATTCCATGTCGAGGAATTATTCTCCAACTAAACAGAACCACTGATTCCACTCCTGGAATACTGGTCGATAAGAAAACTCAATCTCCAGATGCGGACGAATCTTTGTCTCACAGAAGACATCTAGAAAAACTACTCAGCTAAGACCTCCTTGTCGGCTCACAGAACATTCTAGCTGTACTGCTGACACCAAGCCAAACTTCCTAATCCAAAACTCTTCGAGAAACTCGAACTTCAAAGCTAACCACAACATCCTGCTGACTCCAGTCACAACATTGAAGCAGACACACTTCCCAAACTTGTTCCAAAGAAATATCTTCGGACACATCCATAGTCACTGCATCTCATCACGCAGTTACAACTTCCTGAGGTATCAAAATACCATCACTTACTCCAACCCAATCGAACAGATCAAACTCTGCACTTCAAAGATGTCTCCGAACCTTAACTGGTTTCCTTCAGAGATCAATGAAATACTTCAATACAACAAAACTTACTAGGGTCGGTATTAGGTCTACAGTCTCGACAGATATACCTCCAACCTCAAACATCAGACTCCAACCAATAGTAGTAATCGTGTTACAAACACTACTACCTTGTCTACCTTTATAACCTATATTGGAAAACCTGAACAGGTAACCCAACAGATAGATAGAAATAGGTAAATATATATAAATATATAAAATTACAAATACGCTCTCTCAAGAAAGACACCATTCCAGAGCCTAGGTATTCACTCAACCTATTGCTCTGATACCACTGTAACGACCCAACTTCCAAACTCCAGGAAGTTGCATCGCTAATAAGAAAGAAAGGGATAGAAAAGAGAAAGAAAGAGAAGAAGAAGAAGAAACAACACATCAGAATCTAAACAACGGAACGAATAAATTATATTAATAACATAAAATATTACATAGTTTACAACCACTATCAGAGTAAACAGATATACAACACATACTAGACAGTTATAAACACCTGTCTAGTATTTACAACATAATACAATACAGAGACAACACAGAACAAACAGCGGAATACTATATATCTAACGTAGAAGCCTCCTGCTCCATCGCTCCTCCAATATTCGTCAAAGCTGACCTGAATCCCTTGGCTACTCGTAAAAATTTGAGTACCTAAGAGTTTATGAAAACAAAAGATAAACTCCAGGTCAGACATGGGTCTGGTGTGAGTAACAGGTTAAAGTTGCTTAACTTTCAAAAACCTTTTGAAAAGAAAGGTATCACGTAAGACTTCCCACACATAAACATGGAAAAGCTTTTACCTTACGCTAACCAAAACATTTGATAGGAAATCCAGTGATATTATAATAGGTCTAGGGTTTTCAAGTAAATATGAAATAGCCGAAATTGTTACATCTATTAAATTCCAGCTACTAGCCACAAAAGTGGGTAATACAATCAAAACCTTTGGCACTTATTGGATTTTGGGTTCCATACAATGGCAGGGCTACTGGGGTACCGCCCGTCACAGTACGTGGCCTAGAACAACGTACCGAGGAGTACGCCCGCTTCCCTGCAACACAAGGCCGGACCCATTCCTTACTGAACAGTTCCGAACAAGGCAACCCCGCAGTTGGTGCGCAATTCCAACTACCCATTAAGCCGAATAAAAAGGGACCTCTAGACAGGGGAAAATCTTGCTCTCTAGTGGGAGCTACCCACGAAGCCTTGCCGCACTTCCCCTATTTTAGCCATTCCCGGTTGATGAGGCTTGAGGATACGATTACCTTTAGAGGACACATCTCTTAGAATGCTCATCGTCCACCTGACGATGTTATGAAAGCATTCAATCCATACAAGTTTGTTTCGGGTTAGAACGAAACCGAAGGCATTATCTCGTTACACTCATTTTGGAATCACCCTCCGAGTTAACCACAATAACCCTTGCACTCTGAATCTTTATCTCGAACCTATAAGTACTATTTCCGTCAAACTCATTACTGAATCACCCACAGAGTTATACTGACTAATAGTCCTTACACCTCGAGTCTTCACTCTTCACATAAGATTCACGACCTATCGTTAATTTGGACCGATGTGGTTTTCTAATATCCAAATATGGAAACCCGATCCTGGTCTCATCGAAATCCAAAGCGTGTCTTTTAGGTCCAAGTTGTTTTAGAGTTTAAAACAATTCAATTACATTATCTATATACACACAAATAGATAATTCATAGATTTGCAACAGATAATTATCATTATCATAACAACAGATAATCCCTACTATCAAAACATAATCCATATCAATATCACAACGCAACCAATGCATCCATATCAATCAACATTACTAATCTCATCTCTGAGATTCAAACCATTCAAGGTAACCAATATCAACCATCTATAAGTAATGATCTATAATCATACTATCTATAATTAATTTAAAATGAATTAAATTAATTACATCATCTTTAATTAATTTAAAATGAAATAAATTAATTACTTACACAATATAAATCTTGCTTACATTATCATTAATTAATTACTAATTAACCTCTAATTTATCATCTTAACTAATCAACCTGATTAATTATAGTTTAATTAATTTCACAAAATTAATTACCCTAAACCAAATACAGTAATTAACCTTTAATTACTTTAGAAATTAATTAACTATAATTAATTACATTTAACCTTAATTATCTACAATTAATTAATTACCTTTAATTACTTATTATTGATTAATTAATATTAATTAATCAATCTTAATTACATCATTAAATATATTAATTAATGATTCTTAATTATATTTAATTAATTACTCTATTAAATTAATTACTTTCAGTAATTAATCTTACTTATCCGATAATTATTAATCACCTTTGATTAATCTCATTCTGTAATTATCTATCCTTAATTACTTCTCAAATTAATTACACCTTAAATTAATTTCTTTAAGTAATCCCTAGATTAATCATACATAATAATTTAATCCAAATTACTTTTACAATCCCAACATTATTGACGTAGCGGATATTACGAAAACAAATGTAATCGATGAAATGTAGTAATCGGTGGATCGAAGATACTGAAATGCCCAAATTCGTTGATCACAAAGATACCGAATTCTAGCTATCTTCGACACGTTGATCGCGCACGATACCGTGAGAGAAGATCTTCAATTCTTCAAGCGTTGATCAAGCGCACTTGATTCCGCGAATCGGCTTCAACAATCGTTGATCCGAGCGCACTCGAATATCCGGAAGTGGAGATAGGAGATTACACTCAACTACCAATTTAAATTGAAAGGACAAAGCTAACAAAAGAGAATTTTATTCAAAAATCAACCCCCTTCACAATGACTCCACATGCCTATTTATAGGCTACAACTCATTACAACACTATGCACAGGACCACCGACCTAACATAGGTTGTTCACGACCTAACTTCCCACACTAGGTCGCACGCGACCTAACACCAATACACAACCTAGACACGAACCTCACAAATTCACGACCTACGACCTAAACAAGGTCGTTAACGACCTACGTATTACATCAGGCGACTCAACTTATATACAACACAAGTACAAGCGACCTAAAACACACACGAGTTACGACCTATATGTACAACACTCTTATCTTCCTGGAGAGACTTAACGGCCTTTCTTCCCAGCGACCTATACGTGAGCGACTTAAGTAGGTCATCCGCGATCTAGCGGCCTTAAGGAGGTATTCGACCTAACCAAACCCGCTTCTGGTTCCCTTCACGCGACCCAAGCTTTATGCGACCTCGAGCCATAGGGTGCGGCATTGAGTGAGTTAACTCGTTAGGTCATTCGAGTGTCTTCATGCTTAGCTCGTTAACTCGCGAGCGACCTTCGTTATGTCGTGAGATTCCGCTAGGTCGCAAGCGACCTAAATACTGTTTTGTTAACTCGCTGGGTTGGACCATTGCACTCATTAGGTCGCTTGATCGACTCATCATCATGTTAGGTCCTAAACGGCCTTCACTAGATCGTGAGCGACCTAAAATTCCCGATCGACCTAAAAAAGTTAGCTTGCGCTGCATCATCCTCTCCCGGTGACAGAAATTCGACCTCAAATTTTTACTATCTTCTTCCACCACAAGTTCATTTCCATAATACGGAATTAAGCATTTGACGTTGAAAACATCAGAAGTATGGACGTCATCTGGTAACTTCAATTGATACGCATTCTCATTGATTTTCTTTAGAATCTCAACTGGAACAATTTTCCGCGCCTTCAATTTATTGATGTTCCCATTGGAAAGCGATCTTTTGTTAACACTGCATAAACCAAATCACCTTCCTCGAAATTCACACTTCTCCGTTTCTTATCCGCCAGTCGTTTATACTTCTCATTAGATGCAAGCAACCGTTCATGAACAGTTTTGTGGCACTCCTGTAATTCATTTACGAAGTCACTAGCCCGCTTAACAACTTTCTTCTGATGTGGCATTGTTGTCAAATCCAACGGCCCTTTCGGAATTGCAGAGTATACAACTTGAAATGGACTAAATCCTGTACTTCGATTCACCGCAGGATTATGTGCAAACTCAGCTTGACATAACTTCATATCCCAACTTCTCAGATTATCTTTCACCAAACATCTCAATAAATTCCCCAACGATCTGTTAACCACCTCCGTTTGTCCATCAGTTTGTGGATGATAAGCGCTACTAAAATTCAGCTTCGTTCCCACCATCTTCCACAAACTTAGCCAAAAGTGACTCAGAAAACGAGTATCTCTATCCGAAACAATAGACTCTGGTAACCCATGTAAACGATAGATCTCTTTAAAGAACAATTGTGCCACATGAACTGCATCCGTTGTCTTCTTACAAGCAACAAAATGTACCATCTTCGAGAAACGATCCACCACAACATATATAGAGTCATTTCCCCTTTGAGTTCTCGGCAACCCCAACACAAAATCCATGCTGATATCAACCCATGGTTTAGTCGGTACAGGTAACGGCATATACAACCCTGCATTCGTCGCTGTTCCTTTCGAAACCTGACAGATATGACATCTCTGAACAAACCTTTCAACTTCCTTCCTCATCGATGGCCAATAGTAGGATTGAGAAATCAACTGCAATGTTCGATCTCTACCCAAATGTCCTTCCTCGTGTAACTCCTTGATAATCTTCAATCTCAAACTGCTCACTGAAATACATAACCGATTTCCTTGAAACAGAAAACCATCAACCAACACAAATTCATCAGTATTTCCTTCCTTGACTTTCTCAACAAATTTCACAAAGTAAGGATCTTCTTCAATCAGCTCTGGCAATAATTCAAACCCTGTTACTTCAACTTTCACTGTCGTTAATAAATGACTCCTCCTACTCAAAGCATCAGCCACACGATTCGTCACCCCTGATTTATGTTTCACGACAAAAGTAAACTCCTGTAAATAGGCAATCCACGATGCATGTCTCGCGGAAATCTTATCCTGCCCTTGCAAATGCTTCAAAGCCTCATGATCAGTGTAAAGAACAAACTCCTTATGGAAATGATAGTGTCTCCAATGTTTTACTGCTTGCACCACAGCATAAAACTCAACATCGTATGTACTATATCTCATCTTTGCCCCTGATAACTTCTCACTGAAATATGCAATAGGACGTCCCTTCTGACTCAACACTCCTCCAATCCCAGCCTTAGATGCATCAGTGTGTAGTTCAAACAACAACTGAAAATCTGGTAATACAAGAATTGGTGCTGTCGTCAAAAGTCCTTTGATTCGTTCAAAAGCAATCCCTGCTTCCTCCGACCAAGAAAACTGTTTCCCTTTCATACAATCAGTAACTGGAGCCATCACGCTACTGAAGTGTGGGATGAATCTTCGGTAGAATGATGCCAACCCATGAAAACTTCTAACTTCAGTGATAGTCCTCGGCTGCAGCTAATTTCTAATTGCTTCAACTTTACTCTGGTCCACCTGAATTCCCTTCTCAGATACAACATATCCCAAAAATAACACACTTCGAGTCATGAACACACATTTCTTCGTAGCTGCATAAAATTGTTCTTCACGAAGAATAATTAACACCTTTCTTAAATGCTCCACATGCTCCTCCATACTTCCACTATATATCAGGATATCATCAAAATATACCACCACGAATTTCCCAATGAATGGTCTAAAGATTTGATTCATCACCCGCATGAATGTACTAGGTGCATTTGATAAACCAAATGGCATAACCAACCATTCGTATAACCCCTCTCTCGTCTAGAAGGCTGTCTTCCATTCATCTCCTGGTTTAATTCGAATCTGATGATATCCTCTCTTCAAATCAATCTTCGAAAATATAGTAGCCCCACTCAACTGATCTAGCAAGTCATCTAACCTCGGTATTGGGAATCTATACCTCACAGTGATCTTATTCAATGCTCGACTGTCAGTGCACATCCTCCATGTTCCATCCTTCTTTGGTACCAATAAAGCTGGCACTGCACACGGACTCAAACTCTCCTGCACTCACCCTTGTTCAAGCAACTCTTCCACCTGCCTCCTCAAATCTTCATATTCCTTCGGACTCATTCGATAATGTGGTCTATGCGGTAATACTGCTCCCGGAACAAGATCGATTTGATGTTGAATGTCTCTCAGTGGCGGTAACTCCTTAGGCAACTCTTCTGGAAATATGTCTTCAAATTCTTTCAAAACTGGCTTCGCTTCTTCTGGAATTTCAACCTCTTCATGACACACTTGTCCAATCAACAAATAGACTTCAGGCTCCTCTTCAACTTCTTTAACAAACTCCTTCAAAGATAGCAAATTTTTCAGCTCTTCAATCTCCTCCAGCTTGCTTTCCTTCTGTTGTTGCTTCTTAGGAACTAAAATAATCTTAGTACCTTCAAACAAGAAACTGTAGCTATTAGTTCGACCGTCATGTTGTACTGCTCTATCAAACTTCCATGTTCTGCCCAACAACAGATGACACACATCCATGTCCACAACATCACACCAAATTTTATCTTTGTACTTCTTCCCAATTGAAAAATTCACATAAGCTCTTCGTCCAACTTTCACCTCACCACCTTTCCTTAACCATGCTAACTTGTACGGTTTAGGATGCTTCTCAGTTTTCAAGTTCAACTTCCTTACTGCTTCTGTAGAGATAATATTGTCACAGCTTCCAGCATCAATAACAAACTTGCAAACCTTCCCCAAAATAGTGCATGTTGACTGAAAAATATTGCTCCTCAACCAACTAGAATCTTCCTCTTGCTTCGGTGTAAGACAAGATCTTCTCATCATCAAATTACAACCTTCATCCCCGGACAATAAGTCTTCCTCCTCAACATAAGGTGTATTTGAACATTCTGCCTCTTTATCATCATCTTCTTCAATCTCAGCAACCATTGCTCTCTTCTTCGGCTTCGGACATTCATTACTTTTATGACCCAACTCCTGACAATTGTAACATTTGAAACTGCTATTAACCTTTGCCTTCTCTCCTTCCTTCACAATTGGTCTTGTAACACCTTTAGGAACATTAGAACTTCCACTGAATCCCTTCACTTGATTGTTAGAATTAGTAAATACACCACCTCCACGCCTTCCCTGCTTCTCCCAAGCCAACGCTTTCTGGTGTGCTTCTGCCACAGATCTTGGATCGAACATATTAACCATATCCTGGATCTGCATTCGTAACCCTCCAACAAATCTAGCAGTCAATTGTTCCTCTGTCTCCATAATGTCATTTCGAGCAATCGGTTGATAAAATTCGTCAGCATAATCATTAACAGTCTTCGTCCCTTGCCTTAGATTCTGCAATCTCTGGTACATAAGTGATTGATAGTTGTAAGGTAAAAATGTAGCTCTCATCAACCTCTTCATCTTATCCCAAGACTCAACCTTTGACTTCCCCATTCTCTCCCGCGTAAGTTTACTTTGATGCCACCATTCCAAAGCTCTCCCCCTTAACCTAGTAGCAACCAACTTCACTCGACGATTCTCCGGGACTTCTTTGAAATCAAAGATCTCTTCAACATTTGACAACCAGTCTAAGAATTCTTCAGCAACTATCCCACCTTTAAATTCTGGAATCTCCATCTTCATTCCCGATTCCCATCGACGATCATCATCTACATCTCGATAAGAATTTCGAACTTGGTCTCGATCTCGATAATGAATACTTGCTCTGTCACCCTCTTCATCAAAATCAAATGTACGTCTATATCGATCTCGACCATCGACATCCCTTCGATCACGCATGTCTCTTCTACTATGTCTCTCTTCATCTCTATATGGTTCATCTTCAAACTCTCGTGGAGTTCTTCTCTCTTCATGTCCATAGTCACGGTGATCTCTCCTCGATGAAATTGATGTTTCTCTTCTCTCTCTAAAAGATTGCGGTGATACCCTCCTCGCTTCCGTAACCGATGGCGAAACTCGGTTTCCTCCATGGTTCGAGTTTGGTGATCTCCTCCTTTGATTTTGATTCAAGTCATTCATCAACTTCTCTAACTTTCCAATGCCTTCATCAAATTTCTCATTAATGCGTTGTTCCATTAGTTTGGCTTCTTCTCTTCTATACAATGCTTCAACATTTTGATGACGATTAGCTCTCCTCGGCGGCATGATTGAAAACTTCTCAAAAACTTCACAAATACTTCAAAATTCAAACTCCAACTCTAACTTGTACAACAAGTCACGGCCTCAAACTTCAAATAAACTTCACCAAGGCTCGGCTACTTTCACAAGTATACACGGCCTACTCTTCAAACTCTCGGCTCAAATTCGATCACCTTTCCAACTTTGATCCAAAATGAAATGAATCGAAAGCTTCTAACTTGTTGCAACTTCAAGATGAACACGATGAGCTTCCACTTCAAATTCCTTGGCTCCAAGACTCGTCTTAGCTATGATTGGCTAAGTCAAGCTCTGATACCAAAACTGACGCAGTGGATATTACGAAAACAAATGTAATCGATGAAATGTAGCAATCGGTGGATTGAAGATACTGAAATGCCCAAATTCGTTGATCACAAAGATACTGAATTCTAGCTATCTTCGACACGTTGATCGTGCACGATACCGTGAGAGAAGATCTTCAATTCTTCAAGCATTGATCAAGCGCACTTGATTCCGCGAATCGGCTTCAACAATCGTTGATTCGAGCGCACTCGAATATCCGAAAGTGGAGATAGGAGATTACACTCAACTACCAATTTAAATTGAAAGCACAAAGCTAACATAAGAGAATTTTATTCAATAATCAACCCCCTTTACAATGACTCCACATGCCTATTTATAGGCTACAACTCATTACAACACTATGCACAGGACCACCGACCTAACATGGGTCGTTCACGACCTAACTTCCCACACTAGGTTGCACGCAACCTAACACCAATACACGACCTAGACACGAATCTCACAAATTCACGACCTACGACCTAAACAAGGTCGTTAACGACCTACGTATTACATCAGGCGACTCAACTTATATACAACACAAGTACACGCGACCTAAAACACACACGAGTTACGACCTATATGTACAACACTCTTATCTTCCTGGAGCGACTTAACGGCCTTTCTTCCCAGCGACCTATACGTGAGCGACTTAAGTAGGTCGTCCGCGATCTAGCGGCCTTAAGAAGGTATGCGACCTAACCGAACCCGCTTCTGGTTCCCTTCACGCGACCCAAGCTTTATGCGACCTTGAGCCATAGGGTGCGTCATTGAGTGAGTTAACTCGTTAGGTCGTTCGAGTGTCTTCATGCTTAGCTCGTTAACTCGCGAGCGACCTTCGTTATGTCGCGAGATTCCGCTAGGTCGCAAGCGACCTAAAAACTGTTTTGTTAACTTGCTGGGTTGGACCATTGCACTCATTAGGTCGCTTGATCGACTCATCATCACGTTAGGTCATAAACGGCCTTCACTAGATCGTGAGCGACCTAAAATTCCCGAGCGACGTAAAACAATGTTAGCTTGCGCTGCATCAATTATCCACTAATTACATACAATAATTATCTTTAATTATTTCACTGAGTAATTCTTCTTCATTAATTACATCAGCTAATTATTATCAGACCAAATGTTTAAAATTAATTAAACTTAATTAATTAATTTAAGCCAATCTCAATAAACTCATTAATTGCATTAAGTAATTAATTCCTTAATTACTTTTATATAAGTAATTAAACTTAAATAAATTTCACAATTTATTGCATTAATTAATCAATCTAATTAATTATTAAAAATTAATGATATCAATTAATTATCAAATAAACCTTAGTTAATGACCATCATTAACTATTATTAATTCTTTAATTATTTTTCTTTAATTTCTTCTAAATTATCTCTAATTTAAATTAATTTAAATTATTAATCAAATAAATTACATAAATAAGTTATTCCTTAATTATCTTGTTTAATTAATTGTATTTAATATCTTAAAATTTCTAAGATAACCCATTTCTTATTAATAATTTCATAAATATTAAAGTGTACTTAGAACATTCCATTTTTATAATTTAAATTCAAATTCCATTTTGAACTAAAATTCAAAATGATATTAAGAATTAACCAATTTAAATTTCATTTATTATTCTTTAAAATAAATGTAAATAACATTTATTACTTATTTTAAAACTTATATAGAATAAGTCTTAATTTACTTAATTTAATTAAAAATTAAGTTTTAAATACATTATTATTTAAATTACAAATTCCAGTTAACAAGTCATTTATCTTCTTATTATAAAACCCTTTATAAATGACTTTATTCAAAAAGGAAAACAAATTAAAATATTTGTTTGAAACATATTTACTTCTAATAAATAGTTTAAATTTAATTTGTTTGAGAACAATATTAATTTTTATTCTTATTCAAATATCAGATTTAAATTCAATATATTTAAACTCATTCCTTATTTAAATTGTTTGAATTTAAACTTGAATGGAACTCTTGCTTTACACCTTGGTTTTTTTAAACTCCTTATTTAAAAATACAAATTCATTTTAAAAACTTGAAGATTTAAAGATTCTTAAGAAAACTAAACTAAACTTTTGAATTCAAACTGCTAATCTAAAATTATCTTTCAGATATACAATGAAACCTAAATTTCAAGAAAACTGTCAAGTTCCTTTTTTATTATTTTAAACTGAAAACCATTTTCAAATTTGAATACTTATAAGATTTCAAAATCTTTTAAAGCTATAATTCTAACTGCTGATTTAAACTTTGTTTAAATCTCATCATAATAACTTATTCATTTAAATTTTGATTTAAATTTAAATCTGCAGACAGTTTTTTCTTCAGAAAACTGTACTATTGCAATTTACCCGAGCCAATCTCAATATGCTTCGAGTCATCTGGTCCAAATCTTCGAGCAAACTCAGCAACCACGCGAGTATTACTTCGAGTTCAGAAGCACCTTTAACCCAGATTAAAGCATCAGACCAAAAATGCACGGTGCACGTGCACCGTGCCTCCGGCCATCATTCTCTTCCTCTGGTGACCTCCAACCATCAACGACCATCCCCTAAGTCCAACACTATTATCACCCCGTGCTTATTCAACTCGAATTTGAATTCGAGTTGCATTTCAAAATCTGGAAACAGAAGGGAAAAGCTCATCAAAACCTATCAAACCTTCTTCCTCCACCTTCAGACCATTGGCACGTCAGCGACTCCAGCTACGAGTCCATCCATCAACCTATTATCATCCCCCAGAAATTCAAACAACTCGATCGCTTCAACAAGTAACACTGACCAAAACTAATTACTTGCCTCAAATTAGGGCTTCAGTAAAAAAAAAACACCACCACAGCCCCCATGTTGATTTGCAACAACTCCACACATTTTTCCAATCATCAAGGATTGCTCCTCCACTTACCAGAAGAATCCCAACCCTTACATTTGCTCAGATCCCCCAAAATTTCAAAATTTCCCTTTACAGTCCAACACAGAACTGTACCCCTAACCCTTAACTAAAAATCCTACTTTTTGTCCTAAAAATCATAGTTTGATCAAGGTATTTAATTCATAGTACTGAATTTATAATTTATTAAATATGAATTTTTACATTTTCAAACTTAATCTGTAAATTTTTGGTTTACAGAGATGTTTATATGTTATTTTAACTTAACTAAAATCTTAAATTAAAGTTTAACATAAACAAGCAAGTTTGATTTAATCTAAAGTTAAATCAGAGACACAAATCTATAGATTTTGAATTTAAATCAAAACCTGATCATATGACCTATATAACAGGGAGTACTTTCTGGAAATCACAAGCAAGTCACAGCAGATTTCATACAAATATGTATTCCACATATTTTTATCACAGATATTAAACATGCAACCTATTTATAAATTTAAGCTTTAAGAAAACATGAAATGTTACTTACCTAGATCTTGATGTGCAGAGCAATGCAACTGAAAAACTTGTGCTTTTAAAAACTTTGAGTTGTTAGGATTGCTTGAGTTAAAAACTGGAAAGCTTTATCACTGAATTCTTTTAACAGCTTGAATAAGAAATGCAGGTTTGCTTGCACAGATCTTAGATTTTTGAAAATGCAGGTATGCTTTAATTGGTTTGAAGACAAATGGTTTGCATGCAGGCTAATTCCAGAAATGCAAATTTTCTTCTTGATTTCAAAATGGTGACAGATATGCTTTTAAACTTGAACATGTGGGGGCTTTTGAAGATGATTTTGTTTTGGAAAATGTTTAGCAGATTTTTGATTGCTGAATTAGATCTGAAAAAAAGTGGTTTTCAGATTTGTTTTGCAATTTGGTTTGAAGATTTATGTTTGGCTTTCATTTTGAAAAAGGAAAGAAATGAAGAAGGAGATTTATTTATATAAGCTGAAATTAAACTTTATTAAATAAATAAATAAAAGAAAACCAAATTAAATGACACTTGTCCCTACATATTACATTTGTCAAGTAAGTATGTAAATTAAATAACACATGCTCATTTAATTTGTAAGTTGTTTAGATTTGTCTCAAATGTTATTTAGTTATTTATTTAGATGTTAATACATGATAAATGTAAACCTATGTTTAAATAAATTTATTCATATGCATATAGATTTTAAAATGAATAAATCAAATTTAGTTTATAAAATGAAACTTATACAAATAATTCAGAATCAAACAAATTAAAAATATTACACTTTAGAATTTAAAAACTATGAATTCAAGTTCAAATTAATTTTGTAATCTAGTTTATTTACAAATATAACTACACAATTAAATTTTTGAAAAACAAATATTTTTATTAAAATTTATTTGTTAAAACAATGTATTATTATATTTTAAGAGTAACAACATTTAATAACTATAAATAGCTTATTGAAAGAATTTGTCTTCTTACTAATAAATTATTTATTTTATCACATGATATTTTTAAAGAAACTCAAAATAACATCATTGTTATTTATTTAAATTTTAAACTTGAGTTAAACATTTTTTAAATCATTTAAATATTTTTCTTATGTATTTAAAAACATATTTTATTTATTAAATAGCTTTAAAAAGTTTAACTTTTAAATAAAATCATAATTTCCAATTTTTACTAAAGATATAAATTTTATAGAAAACAGGATTCATTCAAAACAATACCTATTTGCAACATATACAATATTCTATATTTATTATAAATATAAACAATTATTAGATTTAAAAAGATAAAATCTATCAATTAACTATTTATTTTATTGGATTATTAAATTAATTCAAATCTTATTGCAAAGATTATTAAATAAATTTAAATTTTACTTCAAATTATTAAATTGATTTTGCTTTCAAATTCCGGGTCATCACAAAACTGGTTTGAATCCTGCTATATATTGAAGCATGCTTGTATATGTTCTCTGTAAATGTTAATTTCAAGAACAACTATAGAAAAATTCCTATCTTCCAAACTAATCATTATTAGACTTTGATTATTAAAAAGAAAGTGATTGTAACAACGTAATCTTGTTTTTAAAAATAATTTTAAGTGTTTATATTTAATAAATATTCTAGGAAATTAAGATTTACAGTAAAAGGTAAATTAAGTTGAAAATCAATATCTATGATTTCATCTTTGGATTATAGAACCTGATTTGTATAAACGAATCATTAATTTTAGTATAAATTTGGTAATTTTTAATTTAGTATTTTTCGAGAATTAGGGAGTTGATCGTTTTTGGGTAATCGGTCAATTGCCGTCGATCGGCGGCAAGGGAGGGATCGAAATTTTGGCTGGAGGAAGAGTGGAGGATAGGGAATGATGGAAAAATATGTGAATGTTTTTCTGATGGTCGTGGAGTGTCGTCAGAGGTGATCTAGGGTTGGTGGTTTTGTTTTTGTCTGGATCGGAATTGTGGCGAACTCGACGTTGTTGGTGTATCAGAGCGAATCGCGAGCTGGGAAATGGAATCAAGAGTTCGAGACGCGACTGTGGTCGAGGCGGCAGGTCTTCTGGTGGTGGTGTTCGCCGTCGGTAGGAGATTTTGCTGATCGAGTTTTTGGTATGCCGTAGGTTCATTTGCTCGTTTTCGTAGCAATGGTGAATTCATCGATCAGTGTGGTTGAGGGGGTCGACAAGGTCAGGGTTGTCTTGTAGCGATGATGGTCACCGACGATCGAAAACCACGTGCATGTGCACGGTGATCATCTATGCATCTGGTAGTTTGTGGGTTTGGGAAGAAGGGTTCGTTTGGGATTTTTTCCGCGAATTTCACGTGTTCGAATCGAAAACGTTGTGGTGGGATAGTCTCGTGTGTTGTGTGGAGCATTCCTTTGGTTTGTCTCAGGGTTTTTGCTGTTGTGTCTCGGGTCATTATGTTACCATGGTTTTAAACCTGTCCAGATCATTTTAAACTATAAAGTGAATTCCAAAATTTAAAGCAAAGTTAAAATTTAGAGCAAAGGTTTCAAAAGGAATTTCCAAGTATACAAACCAGCTTTAAAAGAGGTATGAATGGTTGAATTTGAGAATGATGTTTTAAACAAATTTAAGTTTTAAAAGTATGTATTTTCAAAGTTTTAATTTTTCTTTAAAAAATAGTTTTGGTTTATATAAATATTACATTAGACAAATTTTGTAATTAGTCCATAAATGTTATCAAATAAAATGTAATTGTTGAAATTGAGATGTAATTAAAGTGAAAGTTATCTAACTTTAATAAATCAAAGGATGGTGATTTTGTATAAACAAAATTCAAGCTTTTAAATTTAATTTAAATGGTAGGTAAGAGTTTAATGTAATATATGGGTTATCTTAATTTAATCAAGTTTTATTAACAAAATTAATTAAAGTATAACTGTTAAATTAACTAAGATGATTAATTTAGGTAATTAAATTAAGATAAATTAAGTTTTGTAATTAATTAAGGGTAGTTGATTACTTAATTTAGGATTGATTAATCTAAGCAACCAAAGGTTACTTAATTAAGGAATAATTAATTAATGATGTAGTTAGAAGTTAATTACTTAATGTTAAGAGGATTATAGAGGGTAATTACTTATTGAAGTAATTTAAAGGAATTAATTATCACATGCAATTAATTAGATTAATGTGATTAATTTAAGTTTTAACCAGTTTAATTAATTTAAGACAATCGTCCGATGATTGGTTAAGTATAATTACTTAATGTAATTAATAAAATGTAATTACAGAGTGTAAGCAATTAATGGATAATTACTGGATGTAATTAATAGGGAATTACTTGATGGAAAGTAAATTAAGAATAATTACTTAGTGCAAGTAATTAAGTATTAATTGCTCAGTGTAATTAATTAAAGGATTAACTAATGTAATTAATCAAGGAGTTAATTTAATTAATGTAAGTAATTAAAGAATAGTTAATTACTGAAAGTAATTAATTAAGGGCACTTACTGAATGTAATTAAGTTAAAGATTTCTTGTTAACTGGAATTGATTAAAAGAATAATTAATTAATGAAAGTAATTATAGGATCATTAATTAATGTAATTAATAAGAGTAATTAAAAAGTTAATTGATTAATGAATGTGATTATTAAAAGATAATTAATCAATGAAGTGATTATAGTATAATTAATTAACGTAATTAATTAAGGATTAATGTAATTAATTATAGTTAATTAATTAAAGAGAGTAATTAAATGTTAATTAATACAAATGATTAAAGAAATAATTAATTTGTGTAATTAATTTTGTTAAGACCCGATTCTTCGACTCACGAAAGTCGACATTAATACGTCCACTGCATCAACTGCTGAACAATCGAATGCCGGAAAACCGAACCCTTAGGGTTTAAGTAGAAGAAAAATATAGAAGAAAGAAAATAGAATGAAAAAAAGAACAACAGAAACAATAACAGAATCTCACAGTCGCAGCGGAACAATATAAAATAGATAAATGAATAATATTTAAAACAAAGAACTATCTCAGTTATTACATTACATCATCATCAGAGTGTACAACAACAATATACAATACAAAAAAACAATGGACAGTTATACAAACTTGTCCTTACAAGTGAAATACACAGCGGAAAAATAATATCATATACAAGTAATACGTCTCGCCATCCAGCTCGCCACTTGAGCTCCATAGCACTTCTGAATCCAGATTGACCTGATAACCTGACTCTAGACTACCCGTGTGGAAAATTATGGGCACCCAGAATTTAGGAAGGGAACAATAAACTCCAGGTCAGTCATGGGACTGGTGTGAGAACTCAAAACAATTATTTATCTTTTAAAACAACAGCAACAAGGGAAGTGAAAAATATCTGCAATGCTTTTGGAAAATGAAACTACCATAAGGTGTGACGACCCGCCTTTCTAACCCCAGAAAGACGTTTCATCATTAAGAAAGACAGGGATAGAAATAGAAAAGAATAGAAAGAAAGAATAACAACATCAGAATCTCACCGCGGAATGGAACAAAATATAATACATCACATAACTATTACATAGTTATACATACATCAGAGTCATACAATATCATATAACAGGACTATCATATACATATATGTCCATACATACATCCAAAATACAGCATACACTAAATTCACAGCGGAACTACACATACATATATACATACGTCTGGTCTTCTTTCCAAAAGAGCTCTTCCAGAAAATCAACACTCCCAATACCTATCACTTGGCTACTTATAAAAATTTGAGTACCCAAGAGTTTATGAAAACACAAAATATAAACTCCGGGTCAGACATGGGTCTCGTATGAGTAAACAGGTTAAAATTGCTTAGCTTTGAAAATCATTTGAAATAAAGGTATCACGTAAGACTTACCACAAATAAATACAGTTAAGTTTTTACCTTACGCTAACCAAAACATTTTATAGGAAAATTCAGTGCTATTATAATAGTGTCTAGGGTTTTCAAGTAAATAGAAAATAGCCGAAATTGTTACATCTATTAAATTCCAGCTACTAGCCACGAAAGTGGGTAATACAAATCAAAACCGTAGGGTCTCGTAGGGAAAATGGGTTTCCAACAATAGCAGGGCTACTGGGGTACCGCCCGTCACAATACGGGCCTAGATCACCGTACCGAGGATCACTCCCGACCCCCTGCAACACAAGGCCGCAACCATTCCTTACTGAACAGTCCCGAACACGATAATCCCGCAGTTGTGGCCAACAACTGCTCACACAGCCAAAATAAAAAGGGACATCTAGACAGGGGTATACCTCGTCCTGCTTGGGCATGACCCACCAAACCTTGCTTCATCTCCCTTGTTTTAGCCATTCCCGGTTGATGAGGCTTGAGGCTGCGATTACCTTTATTGAACATTATTCTTAGAATGCTTATTGTCCGCCTGATGATGTGCTGAAAGCATTCAATCCATACAAGTTCGTTCCAGTTCGAATGAAACCGAAGGCATTACCTCGTTACACTCATTTTGGAATCACCCTCAGAGTTAACGACGATAACCTTTGCATTCTGAAACACCATCTCGATCACCAAATGATAAGTCACGACCTATCGTTTAATTTGGATCGATGTGGTTTTCGGGGAATCAAAATTGATTCTTCCGATCCCGGTCTCATCGGAATCCAAACGCCATTTTAAATGCCAAGTTGTCTATTTAGCTTAACAGTTTAATTTAATATTAGAATTCACATAACAGATAAAACAGATAAATCATATATAGTTATCATAGATATATCCAGAATATATCACAACATATCACAGAATATCATCAAACATATATCAACATCAATCATACAGAATTACCAATTCATACCAACACAGTTTGGTTTACTTAACTTAATTAATTGCTTAAGAATGAACTACTTTATTCTGCTTAATTAATTACTAATTAATTAACTTATTAATGATCAATTAATTACTTAGTTATCATTAATTAGTAATTTATTTATCATCTAATCTTCAATTAATTATTTAATTACATAACTTTTATTCATTTATTACTTAATTACTCAGTTAATTAATTTATTTTTAATTTTTAATTAATAACTTACATATTAAAAATTAATTAGTTATTTAATTATCACGAATTATTTAAATTAATCAATTATTATCAATTTAGTTAATTATATAATCCCTAATTAATCACTTAAGTTAATTACCATTTATTAATTAATTAATTAACCTTAAGTAATGAATTAAATTTCCTTAAGTTAAGTGATAAAACCCAAGATTAATTTCTAATTACAGATTTAAGTAAAAGTTATTAATTTAATTTCATGTATAAATTTATTTACATTCATAGTTACCTTATATTAATTAACTATCTTTAAGACTTCCCTTAATAAATTTTAAATCATGTACTAACCTAACATTAACTAATTGCTTTACTAACTTAGTTATACAAAATACCTAAAACAAAATTATGCACGTCCATTAAGAAATGGACCTGAGGTAGCACCCTTTTCTACTCGAGACAGTCTCCAGTTTTCCCCCATGTTTTCCCCGCGTCTCTCTCTTCTTCCCATCTTCTTTCTTTTGCCCGCTCTTTCTTCTTCCTTTTTTTAAGTTTAAGTTTCAGTTATAAATCAAACTACAGTGCACAACTCACGCAAGCGACTCGGTGACAACCCCGAAGCAAACTTCCACATTTCACGAGTACGAGCATGCGTCACTCCCAACAACTCGACAGACATCTCCTCACCACTGTGCACATGCACGTTGGTTCGCTTCGCCTCCGGTGACCCACGTCAGCCTCCACAAACTCCAATTCGACCACACACTCGAATTAAAGAGCTAACTCGATGCAAAGGTCACGAAATCGAAAAATACCCCCTGGGTGAACTGTAACTCGAACAACAGAAGTGAAAACCCCTCTTCCTCCTAGCGCCGACCACGGTTTGAGTCGCAATTCCTTCCATGCGTCGCCGACGTCATCCCCCTTCATCACTCAAAAGCACTCCCAGCTCGATCGTTCCATGATGATGAAATCATCGAGCAAACAGACCCATCAGAAAACGAGAACTAAACCCTACCTTTACCTCAAACTAACAATCTACACATTCGAAAATTATTTTTACATTTTTCTTGTGTCAATCCAACTTCAACCTTACTTCATACTAAATTCAAAAATCAAAATTAATTCAATCAACGGATATTGACAAAAATCAATTTCGGCTTTCTTTAAAAACTACTCTTATTATCTTTGCTTAAAAATCATGATTTTTATGTTAAAAATCCTAACTGTGTATGAAATCAAAATATGTTATTGAATTTACAAATTGATACAATCGAATTTTGATCCTTGATTTCTTTTACCTACAACTTGAAATAACAGTATTTATAAAATACTGTAAAACTTCAACAAAGATTGCAGACCTTTGATTTTTGGATAAACAAATTAAATTAGCATCAATACCTAAGTTTAAAACATCTATATGATGAAGTGTTTACAAATTTCTTTGCTTACTTTGTTTAGATACTCAAAATTTCTGAATAACAACTACATATGCTACTAGAGCAACATAAAGTACTCAGGGCTATTATTCAAGCAGATATCAAAGCATATAACAATTGTAAGCTAAACATACATGTTTAAATTGAAAATAGGTAAGTTTACTCACAAAAATATTTGTTGAACAGAAAGTGATGTGTTGAAGAAACTGCAGAAGAAACTTTCCTGAAACCTTCCTTTAGTTTTTCTGTTTTGAATTAATTTAAGTTTACAAAGCATTAAATGTTTATCTTCCCTCCTTCTTTGTTTCTCAGGTTTGCTTTTAGGTTTAGTTAAGTTTTTATAAACGAACTGATGGATATATATAGAAGTAACTGAACAGCAGGTTGTATCTAGACAGCCTGTATTTGTAATGCCATGCTTTTAATTAGCTAAGTATTCTACACAGAAGAAGGAAATCATCATATAAAATTCGGCTGTAGTACTTGTTTAAACAAGAAGTTGTGCTAATTTAATGCTTATGCTTCATTTATGACAACATGTAATTAATGTTTCAGATTCTTGTTTATTTTTTTACAGGACAAAGATTTGTTTTTATTATATTGAAGTGAATAACTTTGTTTTCTTATGCCTATAAACTTCATAACAACATATAAGTTTTGTGTTTATTTTACTTTTCTGGACAAAGACATATCTATGTAACAGATTATGCATAAATATATTTAATTTGTATACTTGACCCTTTTTGCACACTTGTTTCAATAGCAACTTAATATGATCTTTATTAAAATTTATGTATTGTATAAATGCGTTTCACAAGTTAAAGTTTTAGGCTAACTTCCCTATATACATACATACATACATACATATATATATATATATATATATATATATATATATATATTGAGTAAACTTAACATAGTCATTGTTAGTATATAAATTTTATTTTATTTATATTGTTGTTCATGTATGATTATTATGATTATGATTTCTAAATTTATCTTATTTATAGTTTAATTATCAAATATTAACTCATAACATATAATTGTATTTTTATATTTCAAGTTAAAATTTATATTTGTATGTTTTTGTTTATAACCATTCATATTGTTTTATACTTACGTTTTAGATTTCCATGTTTATGTTTAATATTACTATGTTTGTTTATTTTTAAGCATTATCATTTTAAAAACTTCAATTATAATCATACGTATATTATCAAAGAATAAAAATATAGAGTCTTTAATTTGATTTTATTGAATAAGACAGATTCTGTTATAAATAATTTTAAAAGATTACATTTTAAATTTCCAAATCCCAAAATTTCTTTACAGTCACATATATAACTGGTAAATGATCAAGATTCTATCAGTTTATACAATTTGAAAAGCTTGTATTTAATTTAAATTAGATTAAATATTTATTAAAATATGTTGTCAAAAATTCCGGGTTGTTACATAAGGCCTCCCCGCACACACACATTTTCTCCTTATGATAGTCAAAGATGCTTACTACGCAAAACAAATCATTTTTGATATTATTATTAGTGCATAGTGATGAAAACATTTCGAAGGTATAATATAAATCTTAGCCAGCATAGGTACATTATACTATGCCCGCTATAGCTACCTCCTGAGGAGGCAGGTTATACAATTGCAATCGTAAAGGGCTCGTATCGTTTCTTTGGATTTCCAACAAATGGTCAGGCAAAGGAACTTCCTACTGCCACATGGGTTCGCCTATGGCGGGACATCCCGAGAACTTAACCAGCTCCCTACCAACACAAGACCGGGTTACCTTTGTAACTAAGTAACTACTATACGAATATGCCACCCCCTGTCCTTTGGGACCTTTATCCGAGGGCCCTCGATCACCAAGCAAAAAACACACAGGAAAATGAGATTGGAGCAACCACATAGGTTAAGCATCAGGGCTCCATACCTGACACCACCCTTTTCCAGAAGGGAATGACATACCCTAAGGGGCGCGACCCTCATAACCTTGCCGCATATTCCTGTTTTGACCATTTCCGGGGTGTGAGGTCTGAAGAAGTCTCGTCCACAAAGCTCCGCTTTTTCACAAAGCCACGATTTGATCAACAAATAATCATCACACAGCAACACTCAGCATGCCACATTACCAAATTGGGAATATATCGCAGATAGCCTTCAACTACAAAACCTCTGAGCTCGTACGTCTTAGAGAAGGGTGTTAAGCTAAGAGAATAAATTCTCCGCCACCAACAGAAAAGTATTTGAAAGAAATCTGCTTCATATCTCAAAATGTAATGTCAGACACATAACCATACAAGTCTGTTCCGAGCTCAAACAGAACCGAAGGAACTTCAAAAGAAGCCCTTGTAATCCGGGTGTTCACAATCGCGATTGAATTTCCCATCACAAAGGAAATCTCCATACCGTAGCTAACGGTGCAGAGACAATCAACAGGTCATCCTATCGTTTTCACAAATACCCGGTCTTCAATGCTATCCATTATGTCGTATCACTATTCGGAACGGGTAATCCAAATAACGAGCGCAATAATTTAAAAATAAGTGTAGCATTCAATTTTCAACCAATTCACAACAAATAGCCCTTTAAGGGTCAATATTGATAGTCGGTTATTTAACTATCAATCAATATTCACAACATAACCCGATTTCAAATCATTTACCAAATTAGTTATTTTCAAAAATATCTCTACAAGATATAATTTCCACACTTCAACCATTTGAAAACAAATTTCAAATCAAATTTCACCTTTACAACTTTCATTTCAAAATGGTTCATTTAAACCAATCAAATAAATCCTTACTGATTTATTTAAATTTACGTTCCAAATCCGTAAATTTATTCCACACTTTTAAAAATAAATCAATGTTTATTTTTAAAACAAATTTCCCTTATAAATTTCTATTGTGTATTTACATTTCCAAATATACACCTTTTATACGATTTTTCAAAATCCATTTCAATTATTCACTTTTAATTTATCTTTAGAAGATATAATCTCAAAACATTCACTTCATATTGGAAAACATTTCCATACTTATTCAATAATAAGTAATTCACAAATCCATTTATTTTCAACATTTGGAAAATATTCAATATACTTAAATCCAAATTAAGTATATATTTTTTTTCTTTGAGGAAAACGTTCTCTTAAACACATTTATTTGGGTCGAAACGAATGTTACGTAAAACGTGGTTACAACAACCCAAAACCATAAGTATAGGGATCCAAAATTAAGATAGATATATAAACCCCAATACTATACAAAACTTTTCCTTTCGGAAATCATTTACTATAACAAAAGTGTTATAGCCACTATTTCCTTCTATTTCTCGAAAACGTCTATTTCAACAATGAATGTTGAAATCTATGGTTTCGACACTTAATACATTTTAAAACATCTTTAAATCTATTAATTCTATTTAAAATATCACTTTCCCAAAATATTTCTTTAATATATTATTCACCGTCCAAAATCGTGAATATACTTCATCAATCCAAATTCAATTTCTACATATTTTATTTAAAGGATTATCCACTATCCAAAATCGTGGATATATTTCCTTTAACAAGCCATAATAATTAAACTTATTAAAATAAGTCGATTTCGGATTTATAAAACAACGTTTATAAATTCCATTTACACTTTATAACAACTTCAACTTATAAAATCATTTTATTAACAAATTCTATGCATATCCCATTTACACGCCAAAATCCCATTTATAAGTTAATTACTTCTAAATCTTTTATTTTACAAAATCTATTCATTTTATAACATCACAATTTATAAATCTATAGATTTCATCCACTTATGAAATCCATTTATATTTCATTTTATTACTTATAAAAACTCGTTTTATAATTCCAACATTTAATTTATAAATATCAATTTTATAAATTTTTTATATAAATCATTTATAATAATTCAAAAATCCCAATTTATACCATTTTATAAATTAATCAACTAATTATTTCAAAAATCACATTTCGGTTATATTTCACAAAAATCATAATTTTTATAACATAAAAATTTCAACGTTTATTTATTTAAAATGAATCAATTCCAAAATTAATTTTTTACTATGAATTCTCAACTTAAATTTTCAAAAATCAAATTTTATTTATTTTTAGCATTTAACGATACCAAAAATATATTCGGCTAAAATTTAGCCTTGAACGATTTCAGTCACAAAGATAATCACGCAGATTATAAATAGATCAACACACAATATTCAAACAAATTCAAATGTTTGAGGAATCCAGTTGGATCCCTCCAACCTGTTTCCCTACATCCAAAGATGTTAGCACAATACCAATTCCGCTTCAAGACGGAATATCGCGGTATATGGGATATATAAAATACTATCCGCTATTATGCGGCGCAATAGGGTCTCATCCGCTATATAATGCGGGAAATCAACTCCAAGTACATATATAATACCAATTCCATACAAGTTGGAATTATCGCGGTATATGTGTTTAATAAATAAATCCGCTTAATACACGACGCATAGGGTCTATTTCAAAACAATAGATAATAACTATCATCCAATCACACAATCAAGCAATTTTAAATTTAACTATTTTAAATTTAAATCGAAATAATTCGATTGAGTGAGAAGTTCTCACCTTGAGTTTCCAATAACAATTGTAGCATTTTATTTCGAATAAAATTAAACGTTCGTTTAATTTTACCCGAAATTATCACTAACTCCCAATGACTCCAAACCAGCTCCATTGCGTAGTGCTCGATAAAATGAAGCCAACGCAATTCGTTTCATGAAATTCCGACCTTGTATGAGCAAGTTATCAATTTTAAAAGTTCGTACACATCATAATATAATTAATTTCAATATCTTTCAATTTTTTAAACCCAAACAAATCAGAGCCGTTAATTTCTTTCATGAGATCAAGGCCAATCGGCCTCTTCTTTTCCCAGGCAGTTGAATGCGTGAACCCATAACTAGCCGCCATAAAACCCTAATAGTCGAGCCCATCACAAACACCAGGGCCACGATCAGATTACACCATTCGAAAGCTCGCGCTTGACTCTACTCTCGGTCATGACGAAGTTGAACTCGGCACCATCATTTCATCGAAAAGCGTGCACGAACGCATGCCCTTTGTAGCCAATTCGTCGTCGATCAATAGCACTAGAAACGATCATAGCCGTTGGATCTGTAGATCTCAACGAGCTCTACAATATTGTAGTTGACAATTTTTGATGAAGGTGAGCGGATTAGAAGAGATTGAGGCAAGAAGGTTGAAACGTTTTAGCCATTAAAAGTGTTAGTGGTGGCCAGCTCTTCAAACCCTAGGGTTTTGTTTATTTTTGCAAATGAAAACAAGGAGGTGCTTTTATAGAAAATTTCCAAAAACACTATTCACTCGAATTTTTCCGGACACCAAATCTCGCACGGTGACCGGCTGTAACGACCCATATTTTACGTGTCGATATATCGTAGAATTTACAGGTCGTTAGTGTTATGTTATTCCTAGCCTAAGTTGTATGGGAGGTTAACTCGTGTGTTGTTTGGGTTGTTAGGAAGATATCTCGTGTAGGCAACTTAAGCTTAGGTCGTGTGAGAGTAGGTCGAGTGGAGCGACCTATAGGTTTGGACGAGTTAGCGTGTTAGTGCTAACGAGTTAAGGCTTAAGGAATTACGAGCTAACGTGTGAAGTGTTGAGTCGTGTTCAAGTTAATAGGGTTTTAAGTCATTAATGAGTTATAAGAGTTAGTGAGTTAGTGTGCTACGACTTAGTGGTTTGGGAAGAGTTAAGGGCTAGCGACTTAAGGTGTTAGGTCGTTAAGAAGTTAAGTCGCGGCATCGTGGATCTGCATTCATTTTAAGTCGCGCAGCTTTAGGACCGTTAGATCGTGTGTGCGACTTAGTAGCTCGCTATGTCGTATGTCGTAACTCGTTTACGAGTTAGCGGATCTGCGTTCTTTTTAGGTCGTAGCGGCTGTGAGCCGTTGGATCTTATAGGTCGTAGGGGGGGGCTTTGGAGTTAGGTCGTTAACGACCTAGTTAACCCGAGTTTTGGTTGAGTCGTTGGTACGAGTTAAGGCCTTAGGTCGCCTAAGAGTTAGGTCGGCACATGCTAAGTCGTTAGCAACTTAATGATAGGTCGTAACACGTGTTGCCTGTTGGGTCGTGAGCCTATTAGCGTTAGGTCGTGACATTTATAAGTCGTTTCCCAGTTGAGTCATAGCTCGTGTACGAGTTAGGTCGTAACATGTGCTAAGCCTTATGATGTTGAGTCGCTAGGTCGTGAGTCGTAACATGTTAGGTCGGCAACGACCTAAGACCGAGCGCGAGTTATGGACTGAGCGACCTAGGGGGGGCGATTCAGCCTATAAATACGTGACCACTTGTGCACTTTTTGGCACCGGATTTTGAAGCGACGAAGTGCTTCCATTTTGAGAGCTCGACTACAAAATTTCTTCATCTCCTTTTCTCCATTCCAATCTAGTTCTAACATCCATCCAAGATCGAAGATTCAAGGGCCAAAGTTGAAGATCTTCATCCGTTCGAGTGAGATTTCATCGATTGAAGCGAGATTTTTGCCGGATCAAGCTTGGGTATTTGCTGTCCAGATCTGAAGTGGGTTTCTTTTGAAGTGTTTGGGTGATTCGGTGAGTGGTGGTTATCTCTCACGCGGACCCAAAGGAGTATATTGGATTGGTGGCTTGTTTGAGTTTTAAAGTTAGAGATTTCATGCATTTTTCTTAGTTCCAAGACTAGATTCATTACTTTTGAAGATGTTTACCTATGCAAGTTCAATTAACAAGTTATAGAGACAAAACCCATGTTTTATATTTGATAGATCTATGCTAAAATCCATGATTTCATATATGTTAGACTTATGCTAATTTATTTACGAAATTGCCATTATAGTTGATATTGCTTGATTAGATCTTGTTTGAATGCTTGATTGTTTGGATGTATGATTGATTTGATTGTCTCGAGTTAGCTTATAGTTGATTTGGGACAAGATGGTTGAAGATGATTCAAAAGCTAAGTGGAAAGGCTCTTGAATGGTGAAAGCTGCTGTGGCTTATGAAGCGGATGATGAAGCTCATATGGATGGGTTCGAGGACTTTGCTATAGTTAGAGAAAGCAAAGTATGATGACGAAATGGACTTTGCCATGATATGTTGAGGCGAAGTATGATGATGAGATGGACTTTGCTAAGATGCGTTGGAGCAAAGCATGATGTGGAAGCCTTGGTTTAATCCAGACGGGATCATCCCAAGCATGTTGATTACTCGATGATGCGGTTCGAGTGGGTGGATAATGGTGGCTCGAGAGGTGCTTGAGCTATAATGGGAATAGTCGTCGAGAAGGATGACTAGAAGGCTGAGATCTTATCGTTATTGAAGGTTCTAGCGAGCTCAAAGCAAGAGTACGTTGGGTAGATCCGTTATACCCAGGCGCGGGTCATGATGACGTGCTAGTACTCTGGGTAGATTCGTTATACCTAGGCATGGGTCACGAGGACGTGCAGAGTTATGTCTAGAACCGGGGTTGCCATTAGCCCTTGACGGATATTTGAAAGATGAGTTGGTCATTCAATTAACGATAAAATCAAGGCAATGATAACAGTGATAGCCAGAGTCATGGATGTTTGGTTGTATCATCATTCGGTCTCAAGAGCGGTGTTTTCTGGGTGCTTATCTGATCTTGGTTTAGGCCTTGGAGGTTTGTATTTGGAAAACATCGACCTTGACTCAAGTGATTATTGCTTTACTTTAATTATCTGCTTTGCTATGCTTGCTTCTCCTTAGTGTGTGTCTGGGGGCTATCACTGTAGGAAGAGGTGGAGTGGGATGATTTGGGTTCCTATTCCTTTTATCCCTTATGCTCTTTTGGTATGTTTGATAGTTGATCTACTGCTCACTAAGACTTTGTATGACTCAAGGTTTTATGTCTCCTCTTATTACCTTGGGCTGTTCATCCATGTTTGGGATGGGCAGACTAGGTGACAGGTGACAGGTGCTGATCTTAGTGGCTCACGCTGATGATAACGAAGACGAGCAGGAGGCTTTGCATATTATTTTCATATTCTATGTACTGGATATTCCACTGTTTGTTGATTACTCTGAGTGCTATGTAGTGAGGCTTCTTGTATTCATGATTCAGACCATGTATAAAGTTATTATGATTAGATGATGATATTCTGTTCTATGGGAGCTTCACTATATTATATTTCTCTATTGTATTTTATCCATGCGCTGTGAGTTTTACGATAGAGTCTGCGATGTTTATTTTACCCTTGACGGTCACTCATGGCTGCCTGGCACACTTTCAGTGCACCATTCCCTTGTTTCCGTGCGGGAGTCATGGGCGGTCGTCACATTTGGTATCAGAGCTTTGGTTAATCGATTTTAGCCAACGCTCGCTGACGTGACTACGTATGAGAGACATAATTGTATTTTGATGAATGATTACTATATATAATATAGTAGTTTAGAAGGATTTGAACTCCTTATGCAGTTGTTTCTCAAGGTGTTCTAAGTCATTCCTTTTTGTAGATATTTAGGATGAGTCGAAGGGGGAGACCAGCTGCTAGGGAAGCTGTTGATTATGCTCCTATGTTTGAGGCCATGATGACTTCGATCATGAGAAGGATACCAGCCTCGGGGCCATCAGTAGATGTTGGAGTTCAAGTTCAAGCTCCAAGACCAGTGGATTTTGCTAAGCTTTGCAAGGATTATACTTCTCTTGGAGGAAAGGTTTTCTTGGGAACAGAATCAACCATTGAAGTGCAAAGATGGATTGATGCTTGTGGAAGGATCTTTGGTGACTTGGGAGTTGAGGATGCAACTAAGAGGAAGCTTGCATCGAGACAGCTTCAAGGGAGAGCTGCTGATTGGTGGAATTCTATCACCATAGATACTCCAGAAGAAGAGATTACTTGGGAGCAATTCCAAGTTAGATTTGAAGCCAAGTTTATCTCTACAGCTCAGAAGTCTGTTTTGTTTAAGAATTTTGTTGAACTCAAGCATGGTGGGAGGCCAGTTCTTGAGTATGTTTCTGAGTTTGAGGCTCTGTCCAAGTATGCTAGATCGTATATTGAATCCCCCTACTAGAAGAACGAGAAATTCGTGACAGGCTTGGACAGTTATCTTGGAAGACCGTTGGTGGATCACCTGGACGATCCATTTGAGAAGCTGGTGGAGAAAGCTCTCAGGCACGAGAGTTTGTTTCCTAAGGAAGTATCTGTTGTTGCTGTGACCAAGGAGGAGTCTAAACCACAGCAGGGTGGAAACAAGAAGAGGAAGCAGCAACAGCAGAAGGGTAAGGATGGTCAGAAGAAGCTGAAGGGGGAAAAGACCTGCTATAATTGTCGGCAGAAGGGCCATGTCTCCAAGGATTGCAAGAATCTGAAGGTGTTGTTGAAGTGCTACAACTGTGATAAGCTGGGGCACATTAAGAAGAACTGTCCGGAACCGATTAAGGACAGGCAGGTTGTGCAAGCTTATGCTTTGGGAGCTGTCCCGTCATCTTCGAAAGCTCCTACTGCTGAAGAGAAGGGGAAGAGTGTGGTGGTTCAAGGTACTCTTTCCATTTGTGGTGTTCCAGTTAGAGTGTTGTTTGATACTGGAACGTCGCATTCTTTTGTTTGTGATGATTTGGTAGGCCGGTTAGGTTTGAAACCGGATATTGTTGATAGGCCACTGGTTGTGACAAATCCAGTTGGGGGTTCGTCATGTCTGTGTATGATATGCCATGGTCTAGTTGTGTCGAGTCATGATTGCTCGTTTGTTTGTGATTGCTTTGTTCTGAACTTTGCGGGGTTCGGAATTATTTTGGGTATGGACTGGCTTAGGAAGTATGCGGCAAGGATTGATTGTGAGAGGCTGGAGGTGACAGTCGGGAATGTGGAAGGGCGAAAGGTTGTGATACGATGTAAGCATGAGGAAGGCGTCTTCATGAGCTTCATGTATTCGCTGGTTGTTCCACGGGATGGACTGTCATCGGTGCCTATTGTGAATGGATTTGAGGATGTCTTTGACGAAGTCAAAGGGTTACCGCCGCATAGAGAGATCGAGTTTCGTATTGATCTAGTTGAGGGAGCCAGACCCGTTGTGATGCCTCTTAGGAGGATGGCGCCTAGGGAACAGCGAGAGTTGAAGGTGCAAGTTGATGACCTTTTGCGAAAAGGATTCATTCGGCGTAGTGTGTCCGAATGGGGTGCACCAGTTGTGTTCACAACCAAAGCGGATGGATCGTTGAGATTGTGTGTCGATTATCGTGAGCTGAATAAGGTGACTAAGAAGAACAAGTATCCATTGCCGAGAATAGATGACTTGTTTGATCAGCTTCACGAGGCTAAGGTGTTTTCTCAGATGGATTTGGCAACGGGATTTCACCAGTTGAGAGTAGCTAAGGTTAGTGTGCCGAAGACTGCTTTTAGGACACCATCCGGTTTTTATGAGTGGCTGGTAATGCCGTTTGGATTGACTAACGCACCAGGATATTTTGTGGATCTTATGAATAGAGTATTCAGAGATCAGTTGAACAAGTTTGTACTTGTGTTCGTGGATGATATTCTGATTTACTCCAGAACTGAGGAAGAGCACAAGACGCACTTGCGAATTGTTTTGGAAATCTTGCGGAAACATCAGCTGAAGGCTAAGTTTTCGAAGTGTCCCTTCTGGAAGAGTGAAGTGAGATTCTTAGGCCATGTTATTTCTGGAAGTGGAATAGCGGTTGATCCCGCTAAAGTGGCAGCGATCCAGGATTGGATCAGACCTAAGAATGCATCAGATGTGAGAAGTTTTCTTGGACTAGCAGGATATTATCGACGGTTTATCAAAGACTTTTCCAAGATAGCTGCACCATTGACAGGATTGACGAAGAAGAATCAGGTATTCAGTTGGGATGCTAAGTGTGAGCAGGCCTTTGGAATCCTGAAAGAGCGACTGACGAGTGCTCCTGTTTTGACTATTCCAAGTGGGAATGATGAGATGATGGTTTACACCGATGCATGTGGTACTGGACTTGGAGCAGTGCTAATGCAGAAAAATAAAGTTGTTGCGTATGCAAGTCGACAACTGAAGCCGCATGAAAGGAATTACCCGACTCATGATTTGGAGTTGGCGGCGATTGTTTTTGCTCTGAAGATGTGGAGGCATTATCTATTGGGTGTTCGATTCGAGTTGTTTACAGACCATAAGTCTTTGAAGTATCTTTTCTCCCAAAAGGATTTGAATCTTCGGCAGCAACGATGGCTAGAGTTTTTAGCATCATATGATTTTGGTATAGCCTATACTCCGGGAAAAGGTAACGCAGTAGCTGATGCGTTGAGTCGAAGACATGCAAGATTGGGAGCCATGTTTTCGGAATGGAAGAGTCTCGAGTATTTGGCTGGATTTGACTTCAGGCCTAGATGTGAATTGGAACCTGAAATGTTGGCAAACTTATCGATAAGGCCTACTCTTGTGGAAAGGATTGGCGAGAGTCAAAAGCGAGACGATAAGCTTGTCAAGATTATCCGTGATTTGGAATCTGGATTGGAACCAGAGAAGGATAAAGGATTCGAGGTCGATCAAGAGGGTTGGCTTCGCAAGCAAGGACGACTGGTTGTTCCCGATATCGATGAATTGAGAGATGAAGTTCTGAAGGAAAGTCATCACTAGAAGTTGACAATTCATCCAGGTGGAAATAAGATGTATCGGGATATGAAGAGAACTTATTACTGGGCAGGTATGAAGAAGGATGTTGGAAATTTTATTTCTAAATATATGAACTACCAGTTAGTAAAAGCCGACCAGAAAAAGCCAAGTGGATTGCTTCAGCCATTAGAAGTCCCTACATGGAAGTGGGAGCAGATATCGATGGATTTTATCGATGGTCTACCTAGAACCAGAGCAGGGAATGAGGGGATTTGGGTCATAGTAGATCGTTTGACCAAGAGTGCAAGATTCATTCCTGTTCGATCGACTAGGACTGCATCGAAGTTGGCTGAATTGTATGTTAAGTGGATAGTTCGATTCCATGGTATTCCGAAGATTATAGTGAGCGACCGAGACCCATTGTTCACTAGTGGATTTTGAAAGAGCTTCCAGGAAGTTTTGGGAACCGAGTTGTGTTTGAGTACAGCTTATCATCCCCAAACAGATGGTCAGACTGAGAGAGTCAACCGAGTTTTGGAAGATCTCCTTAGAACATGTGTTTTGGATTTCGGAGGATCATGGGAAGATCACCTTCATTTGGTGGAGTTTGCGTACAATAACAGTTACCAGTCAAGCATTGGTATGGCACCGTATGAAGCGCTGTATGGAAGACCATGTAACTCTCCGACATGTTGGTTGGAAACTGGAGAAAAGCTGATACTTGGGCCAGAGATGATTCGACAGACTTCAGATTGTATAGGGATCATTCGGCAACGAATGAAGGCAGCCCAAGATCGTCAGAAAAGTTATGCCGATAAGCATCGTAAAGATTTGGAGTTCGACGTAGGTGATATGGTTTTTGTGAAGATTTCTCCTCTGAAGAATTTCATTCGATTCGGGAAGAAAGGAAAGTTGACCCCGAGGTTTGTTGGACCATTCCAGATCATCGAGCGAATTGGAAAGCTCGCTTATAGATTGGAGTTACCGGAAAAGATGTCGGGTGTGCACAATGTTTTTCATGCATCATATCTACGAAAGTATGTGCACGACTCGAATACAGCGGTTTCTGCTGATAGCTGTGAAGATTTGGAGGTTGATCCAGTGGTTACGAGACCTCGTAAGCCGCTCCGTGTTGTTGAAACCGACACGAAACAGCTTAGGAGGAAGACGATTACGTGGCTCAAGATACAATGGAGTGATGATGTTAACAACTGTACGTGGGAGGAGGAAGAGAGGATGAAGGCAGCTCATCCTGAACTCTTCAAGGTTTGGCCCTAAGGTGTCGTGACATCTCATGAATTTGTAACTTGATTCTGATCTTAGAATTCTGCATGCTAGGTTAGAAATTGGATGCATGATTTGTTGATTGCTATGGATGGTAGGCATGCAGAATAACTTTGATTGCTGTTGTTTGTTTGGAATTTCGAGGGCGAAATTCCTAAGGGGGAGAGAATGTAACGACCCGTATTTTACGTGTCGATATATCGTAGAATTTACAGGTCGTTAGTGTTATGTTATTCCTAGCCTAAGTCGTATGGGAGGTTAACTCGTGTGTTGTTTGGGTTGTAAGGAAGATATCTCGTGTAGGCAACTTAAGCTTAGGTCGTGTGAGAGTAGGTCGAGTGGAGCGACCTATAGGTTTGGACGAGTTAGCGTGTTAGTGCTAACGAGTTAAGGCTTAAGGAATTACGAGCTAACGTGTGAAGTGTTGAGTCGTGTTCAAGTTAATAGGGTTTTAAGTCATTAATGAGTTATAAGAGTTAGTGAGTTAGTGTGCTACGACTTAGTGGTTTGGGATGAGTTAAGGGCTAGCGACTTAAGGTGTTAGGTCGTTAAGAAGTTAAGTCGCGGCATCGTGGATCTGCATTCATTTTAAGTCGCACAGCTTTAGGACCGTTAGATCGTGTGTGCGACTTAGTAGCTCGCTATGTCGTAAGTCATAACTCGTTTACGAGTTAGCGGATCTGCGTTCTTTTTAGGTCGTAGGGGCTGTGAGCCGTTGGATCTTATAGGTTATGGGGGGGGCTTTGGAGTTAGGTCGTTAACGACCTAGTTAACCCGAGTTTTGGTTGAGTCGTTGGTACGAGTTAAGGCCTTAGGTCGCCTAAGAGTTAGGTCGGCACATGCTAAGTCGTTAGCAACTTAATGATAGGTCGTAACACGTGTTGCCTGTTGGGTCGTGAGCCTATTAGCGTTAGGTCGTGACATTTATAAGTCGTTTCCCAGTTGAGTCATAGCTCGTGTACGAGTTAGGTCGTAACGTGTGCTAAGCCTTATGATGTTGAGTCGTTAGGTCGTGAGTCGTAACATGTTAGGTTGGCAACGACCTAAGACCGAGCGCGAGTTATGGACTGAGCGACCTAGGGGGGGCGATTCAGCCTATAAATACGTGACCACTTGTGCACTTTTTGGCACCGGATTTTGAAGCGACGAAGTGCTGCCATTTTGAGAGCTCGACTACAGCATTTCTTCATCTCCTTTTCTCCATTCCAATCTAGTTCTAACATCCATCCAAGATCGAAGATTCAAGGGCCAAAGTTGAAGATCTTCATCCGTTCGAGTGAGATTTCATCGATTGAAGCGAGATTTTTGCCGGATCAAGCTTGGGTATTTGCTGTCCAGATCTGAAGTGGGTTTCTTTTGAAGTGTTTGGGTGATTCGGTGAGTGGTGGTTATCTCTCACGCGGACCCAAAGGAGTATATTGGATTGGTGGCTTGTTTGAGTTTTAAAGTTAGAGATTTCATGCATTTTTCTTAGTTCCAAGACTAGATTCATTACTTTTGAAGATGTTTACCTATGCAAGTTCAATTAACAAGTTATAGAGACAAAACCCATGTTTTATATTTGATAGATCTATGCTAAAATCCATGATTTCATATATGTTAGACTTATGCTCATTTATTTATGAAATTGCCATTATAGTTGATATTGCTTGATTAGATCTTGTTTGAATGCTTGATTGTTTGGATGTATGATTGATTTGATTGTCTCGAGTTAGCTTGTAGTTGATTTGGGACAAGATGGTTGAAGATGATTCAAAAGCTAAGTGGAAAGGCTCTTGAATGGTGAAAGCCGCTGTGGCATATGAAGCGAATGATGAAGCTCATATGCATGTGTTCGAGGACTTTGCTATAGTTAGAGAAAGCAAAGTATGATGACGAAATGGACTTTGCCATGATATGTTGAGGCGAAGTATGATGATGAGATGGACTTTGCTAAGATGCGTTGGAGCAAAGCATGATGTGGAAGCCTTGGTTTAATCCAGACGGGATCATCCCAAGCATGTTGATTACTCGATGATGCGGTTCGAGTTGGTGGATAATGGTGGCTCGAGAGGTGCTTGAGCTATAATGGGAATAGTCGTCGAGAAGGATGACTAGAAGGCTGGGATCTTATCGTTATTGAAGGTTCTAGCAAGCTCAAAGCAAGAGTACGTTGGGTAGATCCGTTATACCCAGGCGCGGGTCATGATGACGTGCTAGTACTCTGGGTAGATTCGTTATACCTAGGCACGGGTCACGAGGATGTGCGGAGTTATGTCTAGAACCGGGATTTCCATTAGCCCTTGACGGATATTTGAAAGATGAGTTGGTCATTCAATTAACGATAAAATCAAGGCAATGATAACAGTGATAGCCAGAGTCATGGATGTTTGGTTGTATCATCATTCGGTCTCAAGAGCGGTGTTTTCTGGGTGCTTATCTGATCTTGGTTTAGGCCTTGGGGGTTTGTATTTGGAAAACATCGACCTTGACTCGAGTGATTATTGCTTTACTTTAATTATCTGCTTTGCTATGCTTGCTTCTCCTTAGTGTGTGTCTGGGGGCTATCACTGTAGGAAGAGCTGGAGTGGGATGATTTGGGTTCCTATTCCTTTTATCCCTTATGCTCTTTTGGTATGTTTGATAGTTGATCTACTGCTCACTAAGACTTTGTATGACTCAAGGTTTTATGTCTCCTCTTATTACCTTGGGTTGTTCATCCATGTTTGGGATGGGCAGACTAGGTGACAGGTGCTGATCTTAGTGGCTCACGCTGATGATGACGAAGACGAGCAGGAGGCTTTGCATATTATTTTCATATTCTATGTACTGGATATTCCGCTGTTTGTTGATTACTCTGAGTGCTATGTAGTGAGGCTTCTTGTATTCATGATTCAGACCATGTATAAAGTTATTATGATTAGATGATGATATTCTGTTCTATGGGAGCTTCACTATATTATATTTCTCTATTGTATTTTATCCATGCGCTATGAGTTTTACGATAGAGTCTGCGATGTTTATTTTACCCTTGACGGTCACTCATGGCTGCCTGGCACACTTTCAGTGCACCATTCCCTTGTTTCCGTGCGGGAGTCATGGGCGGTCGTCACACCGGCGTTAGTAGGGTTTACCCCGCATTCCGGACACAATGGAATAGGTTTTGGAGTGCAATTCGATCATCTGTGCGAGTTACGGAAATAAACGATCAAATTTAAATTAAATCGATATAAACCAATTTCTATGCGTTTTGGCTTGCCTCGGACAAACGGTAAATCCGATTGACACGAAATTTGAAACCGTACAATAATATAACATTACGGCTCCAATGAAACTGGTTTCGTCGAAATCCGAGACTGTTTGAAAAATGGCTATTTTCACTAGTCGATTAAATATTAAAATATTCAGTTTTCACAAATTAACTATTAATTTGATTTTAAAAGTTCACAAACATTATTCTAACCCCAATATGATTTAATATAACTTTATAAATCATTTTTAATCACATTAAACCCAATTTCCAATTATTTACGCAATTTCAAATATTAAATTATCGATTTAATTATCTAATTAAATCCAGATATTTGAAAAATAAATTATTGGACTTTCAAATTTTACTTGTTGACATTTAAAATCAATTAAATATCTGAATTTCAAATGACCTAAATTCTGTGTCGTTACAAACTTCCCCCCTTAAAAGAATTTTGTCCTCGAAATTGCCAAGTAAGAAAGAGTTTTGAAATCCATTAACTCTTCAAAACAAACCGTTCAAATTTTATTCACAAATCTCTTAAGTGTTTAACTTTACCAAAATTCAATAGTTAAACTTCTTACAAAACTTCACTAATATTTTCAAATCCATATATAGTTATCTTTTCAAAATCAACTATATCGTTTAACATTTCAACTCAAATCAAAACTAAGTTTTCACAAAAAAAAATTTCCAAAATATCCTGAAAGTTTTCTAATGCCTTAAATTTTCAAAAAATTCTTTCATAATCTCCTTTGCGCGGCTAGCTCGGTACGACTACAAAATGCCACAACGAGCCCCCAATTTCAAAAGAAAACGAAAAGCCAAGGGGCTAGACAAGAAGATCATCAAATTTCATACTGAAATTCAAATACATATCTTTTTGTAGAGCAATTCAATTTTTATCTTCAAAATCAAAATCCTAATTCAATTTCCTTTAATACACCTGTATATCCTGCTAGCCATAATATCCAATTACAACTTTCAAATTTATTTTGCACATTCCTTTACAAAATTTTCAATATATACTTCTGATACCATTTTTACTTTAGTATTGAAGTTATATATCCATTTTCATTCTAGATTGCATTATCAATTTCATTCGAATTCAATTTACACTTTCAATTCTACTTGGATTCGATTTACCTTTTGAATGTTGAATTTATCAATTATCTTTCATTCACAATAAATTCATATCACTATTTTAAATTAGTTTTATTTACAAATTCAATTACTTTAGCTTTCAATTTCACTAATTCAATTTCATCAACACTTAATGAATTTATATACAACCAATTTATAATCAAATAACAAACAATGTATATTCAACACAACCGAATTTGTTCACTTTACATTTAACATTCAAGTTCACTTTGTTTACCTTCAATTTGGTTTAACACATTTAGTTAGCTTTAATGAATTAACACTACATCCATTATTTCATATCAATTTATTTACATTTGATTGATTAACATTCAATCCATTCATTAATCCAATTGCTAATTCATTTAACATTTCAAGTTGAATTTCATTTATATAACTCAAGTTTACATTTATCAGTTTACTCATTTTACATGGGTACCAAAACCAACTTCATTCAACATTACTTAAGTTTCCATTTCAACAATCAATTTCAATTTCATTTACTTGCAATTGTAAATTTATTTATCCATTCACAATTTTATTTTCATAATTCAAACTCACTTCCAATCCATTTGTTATTACTCCAAATTTATTTTTAACTTAATAAATTTCCTTTAAGTAATCATTTCACTTAGCCTCCTTCGACCTTTCTTTAAATTCACTTTATTTAATTGATTCACTTATACTTACTTTCATTTAACTCCATCCTTTAGGTTAAATTTATTCTATCAAATTTTAAATTGTATAAGTTACCAACTCATTTACCAATTCGATAAATATTTAAAATAGGATTCCAGAGTCTTTTCAACCTTTCAAAACCAAGTTTGAAATCAATTCAAATTATCTTTTGAATTTCCAAAACAAAACCCAAATTTTCCAAACAAGTTTAATTTAAAACAATCTGGCAGCAATTCCTGTTTTGGAAACCCGAAAATGAACACCGATGATGTCGTGATCATCATCGGAATTATTTTCCAACGACCTGAAGGAGTTTAGAGCCTTTATCCCTTCCAAAATATTTCTCCAAAATCTTTGAAAATCATTTTCAAACCAAAAGGATATAAACCTTCCAAATCTCCAAAATTTTCAAATTCTTTTCAAAACATCTATAACACTTCTCTGGAATTTTTACTTCAAATTACAAATCACGTTTAAAATTCATATCCATAAATTCCATTTGTGTATGAATTTATTTCTTAACTTTGGGGTTACGATTTCAATTTCCTACTCAAATGATAACAATATTATCACTTCCTAACAATCATGCAACCATATACTATAATAATTTACAAAGATTATTTCCTTTATCTACGAAAATAGTTTTGGGTAATATTATTTCATTTAACCTCTTTTAAAACAATACCGCTCGAATTGTTTTGTACCAGTGTTTAGAGATCCCCATCGATGGAGTTGTACAAACAATACCGACTAGAATCCATATACCACTCAACCAACCAAACATCACAGTATAAAACAATTTTATATTCACTAACAAATACGCGCTCATAACTATTATTACACTCACACTCATTCTAGAGTACTACTGACTCTATCTCTAATGAGTAACACCCAACAGAGCTAAGGTTGTCGCTTAACCAAATGCCCTGATACCACATTGTAAAGACCCGATTCTTCGACTCACGAAAGTCGACATTTATACGTCCACTGTATCAACTGCCGAACAATCGAATGCCGGAAAACCGAACCCTTAGGGTTTAAGTAGAAGAAAAAGATAGAAGAAAAAAGAAAATAGAACGGAAAAAAAGAACGGAAACAATAACAGAATCTCACAGTCACAGCGGAACAACATATAATAGATAAATGAATAATCTTTAAAACAAAGAACTATCTCCGTTATTACATTACATCATCATCAGAGTGTACAACAACAATATACAACACAACAAAACAATGGACAGTTATACAAATGTGTCCTTACAAGTGAAATACATAGTGGAAAGATAATATCATATACAAGTAATAAGTCTCGCCATCCAACTCGCCACTTGAGCTCCATAGCACTTCTGAGTCCAAAATGACCTGATAACCTGACCCTAGACTACCCGTGTGGAAAATTATGGGCACACAGAGTTTAGGAAGGGAACAATAAAATCCAGGTCAGTCATGGGACTGGTGTGAGAGCTCAAAACAGTAATTTATCTTTTAAAACAACGACAACAAGGGAAGTGAAAAATATCTGCAATGCTTTTGGAAAATGAAACTACCATACGGCCTCCCCGCACACACACAATGCAAACGCAGAATTGGAGGAGATTTCTGCTTATGATAGTCAAAGATGCTTACTACGCAAAACAAATCATTTTTGATATTATTATTAGTGCATAGTGATGAAAACGTTTCGAAAGTATAGTATAAATCTTAGCCAGCATAGGTACCATTATACTATGCTGCTATAGCTACCTCCTGAGGAGGCAGGTTATACAATTGAAATCGTAAAGGGCTCGCATTGTTTCTTTGGATTTCCAACAAATGGTCAGGCTAAGGAACTTCCTACTGCCACATAGGATCGCCTCTGGCGGGACGTCCCGAGAACTTAACCAGCTCTCTGCCAACACAAGGCCGGGTTACCTTTATAACTAGGTAACTACTACGCGAATATGCCACCCCCGGTCCTTTGGGGCCTTTATCGGAGGGCCCTTGATCACCAAGAAACAACCACATAGAAAAATGAGAGTGAAGCAACCACATAGGTTAAGCATCGGGGCTCCATACCTAACACCACCCTTTTCCAGAAGGGAATGACATACCATAAAGGGCGCGACCCTCATAACCTTGCCGCATATTCCTGTTTTGACCATTTCCGGGGTATGAGGTCTAATGAAGTCTCGTCCACAAAGCTACGCTTTTTCACAAAGCCACGCTTTGATCAACAAATGATTAATAAATAATCATCACGCAGCAACACTCAGCATGCCACATTACCAAATTATGAATATATCGCTGATAACCTTCAACTACAAAACCTCTAAGCTTGTACATCTCAGGGAAGGGTGTTAAGCTAAGATAATAAATTCACCGCCACCAACAGAAATGTATTTGAAAGAAATCTGCTTTATATCTCAAAATGTAATGTCAGACACGTAACCATACAAGTCTGTTCCGGGATCGAACAGAACCGAAGGCACTTCAAATGAAGCACTTGCAATCCGAGTATTCACAATCCCGATCGAATTTCCCATCACAAAGGAAACCTCTATACCATACCTAACGGTGCAGAGACAATCGATAGGTCATCCTATCGTTTTCACAAATACCCAGTCTTCAACACCGGTCTTCAATGCTATCCATTACGGCATATCACTATTCGGAATGGGTAGTCCGAATAACGAGCACAATAATTTAAAAATAAGCGTAGCATTCAATTTTCAACCAATTCACAATAGATAGCCCTTTAAGGGTCAATATTGATAGTCGGTTATTTAACTATCAATCAATATTCACAACATAACCCGATTTCAAATAATTTCCGAAATTATTTATTTTCAAAAATATCTCTACAAGATATAATTTCCACACTTCAACCATTTGAAAACAAATTTCAAATCAAAACTATACAAAATCCCAATACTATACAAAACTTTTCCTTTCGGAAATCATTTACTATAACAATAGTGTTACAGTCACCATTTCCTTCTATTTCTCGAAGACGTCTATTTCAACAATGAATGTTGAAATCTATGGATTCGACACTTAATACAATTTAAAACATCTTTAAATCGTTTAATTCTATATAAAATACCACTTTCCTAAAATATTTCATTAATATATTATTCACCGTCCAAAATCGTGAATATACTTCATTAATCCAAATTAAATTTCTACATATTTTATTTAAAGGATTATCCACTGTCCAAAATCGTGGATATATTTCCTTTAATAAGCTATAATAATTAAACTTGTTAAAATAAGTCAATTTCGGATTTATAAAACAACGTTTATAAATTCCGTTTACACTTTATACCAACTTCAACTTATAAAATCACTTTATTAATAAATTCTATCCATATCCCGTTTACACGCCAAAATACCATTTATAAGTTAATTACTTATGAATCTTATATTTTACAAAATCTATTCATTTTATAACTTCACAATTTATAAATCTATAGATTTCATCCACTTATGAAATCCATTTATATTTCGTTTTAATACTTATAAAAACTCGTTTTATAATTCCAACATTTTAATTTATAAATATCAATTTTATAAATCTTTTATATAAATCATTTATAATAACTCAAAAATCCTAATTTAAACCATTTTATAAATTAATCAACTAATTATTTCAAAAATCACATTTTGGTTATATTTCACAAAAATCATAATTTTATAATATAAAAATTTCAACGTTTATTTATTTAAAATCAATCAATTCCAATATTAAAAATTTTACTATGAATTCTCAACTTAAATTTTCAAAAATCAAATTTTATTTAATTTCGGCATCTAACGATACCAAAAATATATTCGGCTAAAATTTAGCCTTTAACGATTTCAATCACAAAGATAATCACGCAGATTATAAATAGATAAACACACAACATTGAAAAAAATTCAAATGTTTGAGGAATCCAGTTGGATCCCTCCAACCTGTTTCCCTGCATCCAAAGATGTTCGCAGAATACCAATTCTGCTTCAAGATGGAATATCGCGGTATATGGGATTTATAAAATACTATCCGCTATTATGCGGCGCAATAGGGTCTCATCCGCTCTATAATGCGGGAAATCAACTCCAAGTACATATATAATACCAATTCCATACAAGTTGGAATTATCGCGGTATATGTGTTTAATAAATAACATCCGATTAATATACGACGCATAGGGTCTATTTTAAAACAATAGATAATAACTATCATCCAATCACACAATCAGCATAATCAAGCAATTTAAATTTTACTATTTAAAATTTAAATCGAACTAAATCGATTGAGTGAGAAGTTATCACCTTGAGTTTCCAATAACAGTTGTAGCGTTTTATTTCGAATCACTAGCTCCAAACGACTCCAAACCAGCTCCATTGCGTAGTGCTCGACAAAACGAAGCCAACGCAATTCGTTTAATGCAATTCCGACCTCGTATGAACAAGTTATCAATTTTTAAAGTTCGTACACATCATAATATAATTTAATTTCAATTTCTTTTAATTTTTTATACCCAAAAAAATCAGAGCGTTAATTTCTCTCATGAGATCAAGGCCGATCGGCCTCTTCTTCTCCCAGGCAGTTGAACGCGTGAACCCATAGCTAGCCGCCATAAAACCCTAATAGCCGAGCCCAACACAAATACCAAGGCCATGATCAGATTACACCATTCAAAAGCTCGCGCTTGGCTCTACTCTCGGCTGTGACGAAGTTGAACTCGGTACCACCATTGCTTCAAAAAGCGTGCACGAACGCGTGCCTTTGTAGCCAATTTGTCGTCAATCTATAGCACTAGAAACGATCATAGCCGTTGGATCTGTAGATCTCAACGAGCTCTACAATATTGTAGTTGACGACTTTTCATGAAGGTGAGCGGATTAGAAGAGATTAAGGGAAGAAGGTTGAAACGTTTTAGCCATTGAAAGTGTTAGTGGCAGCCGCCTCTTCAAACCCTAGGGTTTTGTTTATTTTTGCAAATGAAAACAAGGAGGTGCCATTATAGAAAATTTCCAAAACTCCAAATCTCGCGTGGTAACTGGCGTTTCTAGGGTTTACCCCGCATTCCAAACACAATGGAATAGGTTTCAGAGGCCAATTCGATCATCTATGCGAGTTGCGTAAATAAACGATCAAATTTAAATTAAATCGATTTAAACCAATTTCTATGCGTTTTGGCTTGCCCCGAGCAAACGGTAAATCCGATTAACATGAAATTTGAAACCATACAATAATATAACATTGCAGATCTGATGAAACTAGATTCGTCGAAATCCGAGACTGTTTGAAAAATGGCTATTTTCACTAGTCGATTAAATATTAAAATATACAATTTTCACAAATTAACTTTTAATTTGATTTTAAAAGTTCACAAACATTGTTCTAACTCCAATATGATGTAATATAACTTTATAAATCATTTTTAATCACATTAAACCTAATTTCCAATTATTTACGCAATTTCAAATATTAAATTATCGATTTAATTATCCAATTAAATCCAAATATTCGAAAAATAAATTATTCGACTTACAAATTTTACTTGTTGATATTTAAAATCAATTAAATATCTGAATTTCAAATGACAGAAATTCTGGGTCGTTACAGATTTAAAGGCTAATTACTTAATGTAATTAGAATAATTAATCAAGGATGATTAATTAAGAGCATAATTAAAGGATAATTAATCTGTAAAGAAAGATTAATTAATTGGTTTATAAGGTAATTAAAGGATGATTAATTAGTTAAATGGTTGTAATTAATTCATGATTGATTAAGTAGTGCTAGGTGATTAATTCTCATGTAATTAATTTAATTTAAGTAAATTAAATTAATTATAATATGGATTAATAATTCCTTTTTTTGGATGATTGTTATATAGAATGTCTGGATTGATTGATACCTATAGTTTGATAATCTATGATATTCTATGATGTGGTATTGGTTATAGTTATGATAAACGTGTGATATTTATCTGTGAATGATGTTGTGTGTATTCAATGTATTAAATTGAATTAAATTGTTTAAACTCAAACAACTTGGACATTGAGACGGCGTTTTGGATTTCGGTGAGACGGCGATCAGATTTCCAAATTTGGAAATACGAAAACCACATCGATCCAAATTAAACGATAGGTCGTGGAATCTCTAATGAAGACCAAGTGAAGATTTAGAGGAAAGTCTATGGTTGTTAACTTTGAGGGAGATTCCAAAACGAGTTGACGGGGATAGTGCTTTCGATTGAGATGAAGACTCAGAGTGCAATGGCTATTGTCGTTAACTCTGAGGGTGATTCCAAAATGAGTGTAGCGAAATAGTGCCTTCGATTTCATTCGAACCCGGAACGAACTTGTATGGATTGAATGCTTTCAGAACATCTTCGGGAGGACGATGAGCATTCTAAGATAGATATGTTCTACAAAGGTAATCGTAGCCTCAAGCCTAATCAACCGGGAATGGCTAAAACAGGGGAGGTGCAGCAAGGCTAAGTGGGTAGCACCCAAGTAGGACGAGATTTACCCCGGTCTAGAGGTCCCTTTTTATTCGGCTTAGTGGGCTGTTGGTCATGAACAACTGTGGGGTTGTCTTGTTTCGGACTATCCAGTAAGGGATGGTTCCGGTTTTGTGTTGTAGGGGATCGGGAGGGATCCTCGTTTCCGCTGTGTTGATCTCTGTGATGATGTCTGTATTGTACTTTAGTTGTAATAACTATTCAGGTGTTTATAACTGTCTAGTTTGTGATGTATAAGCTGCATAACTCTAATGTATATGATACTATGTAATATCTTATGTGATAATATAATTTATTCGTTCCACTGTGAGATTCTGATGTTGTTTAGTTCTTTCTTTTCTATCTTTTCTCTTTTCTATCCCTTTCTTTCTTATTAATGATGCGTCTTTCTACGGAATGAAAGGCGGGTCATTACATTACCTATTTATTTAGCATGTTAAATTAAAATTTAAAATCAATTGCAATTAATTCACTTAATTGGTGCAGTTAATATTGTTAAATTGATAATTGTAGAATTTTAATTCAATAAGATGTGACCAATGATTTTTTTTTGCATGGTATGACAATTGATTAAATCAAAAGAATTAGAATCAAGTTTGCTCTATTTATTGGAATTTAAATTTTAATAAATGGATTTATTACAATTAAATGTAATTAAAGATTATGTTAATGAAAAGTAAGATGAAAATGGTAAAATATTAATGTAATAAAATATATAACAATGTTAACTATGTATACAGAGAAATAATTGATTGAATTAAAAGATCGAAACCAAATTTAATAAATTTATTGAAATTAAATTTTATTTATTGGATTTAATTACAGTTGAAATTGAACACTATAATTCGTGTAATATTTAAACACTGAATTGATATGTAAAATTGTTTTAAATTATTGTAAATGGCCAAGTAATCAAAATTGATGAAAATTGTTCGTTATAAAAATTTGAAACTAAAAAGTGGTTAGTTAATTCAATATTAATTTATTTAAAAAACGTGAAAATAGCCGTTTTGGCCACTGACTCGGATTTCAACGAAACTAGTTTCATCGAATCAATAACGGTAAATTATTGTAGGATTTCAAATTTCGTAGCGATCGGAATTGCTGTTCGATCACACGGATTCGAAACGCCTAGAAATCAATTCAATTAAAATCAATTTGAAATAAACTGTTATTCAATCTAACTTCTTCATAAAATGGAGTGAGAACTTTAAACCTGTTCCATTGAGTTTAAAACTATCACAAAAAAATATTTCGATATATGGGATGACCAGTTTTCATTTCGGAGTTAGAACGGGGTTCTTTGGATCGCATAGTCGTTTCAAATCAATCGATCTGGTCCATTTATTCTATTTTTCATCTTTTCCTATTTATATCCCGTTATTAACCCTAATTGTTTCTTATTCCATTTTAGGACCTACATTTCATCTATCTACTTCTCCTTTTGAATGGCAAACAAACAAATTCCAAATTCAATTTCAAATCCAATTTCAGTCGAAAATTAAACTCCTTTAAACCATATCAAATTATATATCGATTTGAAACTCTCAATGAGCGCAACTCAAATATATGACTCATTTTCAGATTTGAATCTTGTTTTGACCAGAAATTTGTAGTTTGTCCGCGGACGTTCATGTAGGGTGGTTGAGTTCGGACGGCGGATCCTCGACGATTGCTCGATCGGAAGACATCGGAGGATTGAGAGCGTCGAGGCATGACGATCGGTACAGTTTGTTAGGTTTAGATGTGCCTTGATTCGCCAAAATCGACGATTTAAGTTGTGATGGGGGGTCTCGATTAGAGGACGTTGCTGGCGGTAGAGCATGCCGCGAGGCAGGCCATGGTCGGCCTTGGGAGGCGAGCTCGGTGGAACTACTGGATGGGGGTGAAATGCCACGTAGGCGGCACAGCGTTGAGTTTAGGGGTGGCGGTTGCTTTCAAACGTGAACAAAGCTGGGTGGTAGGGTTTCATTCATACACATGTGACGTGGCTGGGTAAGGATTCTTTTTATTTATTTATTTATTTATTTATTATTTAATCGTCGAATGTTCTAACGATTGTAACTTTTACGTACAAGTTCCATTTCATGCATGATTTGTTCCGCTAGGATTAAATCATAATTTCAGACATTTTGATTATGGTTTGGACGAATTCTGAGACTGTTGAATTTTGAGCCTAATTTGGATTTCAATTCGATTTAAAATCAAAGGTGAGTGTTTTGACCCACTCACAACTTATAAAATTTCTTATGCTAGCTAAATTAAATCTATGACGCGATTAAAAGTTTATTTAGGGCTGTTTGGTATATTTAATCGGTATTTCAGTTCATTTGTATTTATTTTGAATTAAATTGTCATTTAATTTATTATTGAATTTAAATTGCCAGTCAATTACCTGTAAACGATAATCTGTTATTTGTTAAAATGTATTGGTTTAATTGGATGATGATTATGATGGATGTTTGATTATTAGTATTGGATGATTGGGTGATATGATTGATTTATATACCGTTATCACTCTGCAAGTTTCCGTAGTTATTTTTCGGAAAATTACTATCCGTGAAAGTTATACATACCCAAACGATCTATAGATTAGGGAAAAATCATTATAGGTTAAAATGATAGACTCGAGAGCGATTATATGGATTTTTATTTAATTTGGGATTGCGGTTTTGTAACAACCCGCAATTTTACGATTATATATTTAATTATTTTATTTAAATATAGTGTCGTTAGTTGAATTTAAAGTCCAAAATGTGAATTTTTGTAAACAATCGAATCCGAACTCGAGACCACTTCCATTGAGTTCAAAATGACGTTCATCATTTATTCCACAATTTCCTAACACTCAACCCATAAAGAAAAAGGGGGAAAATGGGGGAAATTAGAAATTCCCAAATCCTAGATTCTTACAAAATTCAAATTCATGATCTATAAATCAAAGAGAAGCTAAGGAAAGCATCATCTTCATCTTTTCCATCTCAATCTCTCTTAAATTTTCAGACATTCTTATATCTTTACTTAGGAAAAACTTTGTATGTGATCATAGTTTGAAGATTTTAGAGGTAGTGAAGTGGAATTGATCTTTCCTTGTTTTAGAGCTTCTCAATTGTTGTTTTTGAGTTTAAAGGTGAGTTCTTGAACTCAGATCTATGTCTATACCTTTAATGGTTATTAGGTATGAATTCCTTACATCTATTTCATGTTTATTTGCTTTTGAATTGAATGGGTTTGATGACTTTTCCAATTTTAGGTATTTTGTAGCCAACTAGCTTGAGATCGCCCTATATGGGCCAAGTCACCTTGGCCTAGAGCCCGTGTAGGTGGACTGCCTACTTATTAACCATCGCTCTCAATACATGGACACGACTCCACCTTGGAACATATGCAACTTACTTTGTCTACTCAATAATCTTTTATCCTTAGTTTCTAGAAAGAGATACAAAAAAAATTGTATGAGATTTGCCTATGTAACACATCATGGATGTGATTCAACCATCTATCATATGCCTCCTTCCTTGACTTGATTGGAAGAGCTATAATCACCAAGCGGACGAGAATCAACCATCCATTTTTCAAATTTCGTCCCTCATGCTTGGGGCAGAATCCCATTCCATGCGCAAACATGGTTCGATTGTTCTTTCGACTACATTAGCCTCGATACAGTGGATGAAATATAAATTAAAGAGTGGAAATACGACTACTCTCGATAAAAACCTGCAAGTCCATAGAGCGCGGAGTGGAGTACTCTCAGTCCCTAGAATGCGGACTCGATTATAAATGACTTAAAACTCCAAGTCCCCAGAGTGCGGACTGGAGTACTCTAAGTCCCCAGAGTGCGGACTCGGGTATAAACGACTTAAAGACCTCCAAGTCCCCTGAGCGCGGACCAGAGTACTCTAAGTCCCCAGAGTGCGGACTAGAGTACAAACGACTTAAATCTCCAAGTCCCAGAGTGCGGACTGGAGTACTCTAAGTCACCATAGTGCGGACTCGAGTGTAAAAGACTTAAACCTCCAAGTCCCCAGAGTGGGGACTGGAGTACTCTAAGTCTCCAGAGTGCGGACTAGAGTATAAACCATTTGAAACTCCAAGTCCCAAGAGCTTGGACTGGAGTACCCTAAGTCCCCAGAGTGCGGACTCGAGTATAAACGACTTGAACCTCCAAATCTCCAGAGCGCGGACTGGAGTACTATAAGTCCCCAGGGTGTGGACTCGAGTATAAATGACTTAAACCTCCAAGTCCCTAGAGTGCGGACTGGAGTAATCTAAGTCCCTAGAGTGCGGACTCGAGTAGACAAAGTAAGTTGTTTGGAGTGTATTGAGGAGCCTAAAGGGTTGTGTTGTCATTTGGCAAAAATCCCTAGCCTCTGTTTCTCGTCCAATCGCTTCTGAACTGATTTTGCCATTAATGGCCTAGGCAAAAATGTGCCCTTAGCTTTAGCTCAGACGTCTGAGTCAACAGAAAAAAAAAATTAGACTTACAGCTCAGATGTCTGACGTTATTTCCAAACGTCTATGCAATCTGGAATTTTTTTTCCAGATTCTCAGTTCAAACGTCTGGGAAAACTGCCATAGGTCTAGCGCTGTTTAGTTCAACAAATTTGCCTATTTTGACTAGATTTCCGTTTGAATCGCTTTTTATTGTTCCAGTTGTTTGTTATTATTTATTATCGACTTTGATGACTTCTTTCTGTATTCTTTTTGGGAATATCCATTTGATGGATTCAATATCTATTTTCATGGTTTTAATTCATGTAGTCGTATGTTAATTTTTGGTGATAGATTGTTTCTGCAATCATTTCTATGATTTATCACTTTAAAATACAAAGGTTTCTATACTAGTAGTAAATACTCAAACTCTATCGCAAAAATGATTTCAACTTACTTTTAATACAAAAATCGTTTTTAAAATCGTTCTCCAATCTGTTAGTATATACCAACCTTTATCTAATTCGTTCGAGAAATCTAATTAATCGACTTAGAAAAACTAGAGGTATGAAACGCTTGCGTTTACTTCGTCGGTTAATTCTTCGACTTGTTCGATTGAAATCCCATGACAATTTTCAAGTGGAACTATATAATCTGTTCGTAATATTTAAGTTGAGCTAGTGGTTTTGGGGCATAAAGCTAAACTCATTTATTTACTAGCTTAGTGTAATTTACAATTCTTATTGATTAATGACGATAATTTTATGGTTTAGACTAGCGATATGCGATGTCTCTTTGTCCACGTGGAGGACTATACCACGTTTTGTAGAGCTTCATCTCATTTTGATGGGCTAACGACTCATGGTCTTTTGATCCTTCGTGGAGCAATCGGCTCAATAAATCTATACATGGGGCATATCTTTTTAGGGGCGTTGATGTTCGGTTGTGCATATGGCATATCTTTTAGGTGCATCGATGTTTGGCTCATTCGTCGCCAAGGAGGGGCTATACCCCCTATTTTTATGGGTTAACGACCCATGGGATAGTGTCCCATTTGTGATACATTTGTTGGTGAGTTTTCATGCTCCCGTTTATGATAGGCCTCCACCTTTGTGTTTTCTGGATTTCTAACTATTGATTTTTAGAATTTGTGTTTCGCAAATTTTGATGATATGCATTGATAAGCTTTATCAATATTTGTGGTTTGGTGAATAAAAATAAAGAATATGACATTCTTTTTGGTGTATGAGAAAATTTGAGATATTATACGATTTTTGTTGTTATCATATATATTTTTCATATCTCTTATCTTATCTCATCTTATTCGATATTTATAGCTAAATTGATTCGTTTATTATTTTTCTTCTTAAATAATACTTGGGTTAGACCGAGGTGTTTCAAGTGCTTCCACTTAACTTCTTTTTAGGGAACGTCATCTGACTTTTGGCTAACTACTTTAGCTTAGTAGTTTTTTGTTTTAATACATTCGAGATAGAGACTCCTTGTTGTATGCATTTTCTTTTGTCTAGCACTTATACCTATTCTTTTGGGATGTAGTGGATCTTATATGACCACAACTTTGATGTACACTTCTATGTATTATATACATGTCTGTTTTCACCTTAATGATGTGAATATCTGTGACTGATTTTGTGTTGTGCTTATTTTTTATTTGTTTCCGAAAGACACATAGCCCTTTTGTAGTAGCTTTGAGTTTGTAATTGTTATGTCGAATTTCCTCTTGAATGAAATGCATGATATACTATCTGACATATCGTTACTCGCACAAAGCAATTACACAGATGGTCGCTTCTCAACAGCCTTATTCTTCGTAGTAATTGACGACATTACCAAGTAGTGGCCTTGGTTAGTTTGAGTATAGAGGTGGGGGCGTTACAGCTTTGTATCAAAGCCAAACATCGAAACAATGTGGAATAATCTAGCAAGGATCATTATCCTAAGTCTTTCTTAGGAATCGTGCCTTAGGATTTAATTCGAGTCTTAGGACCCGTTCTATCCTATTTTCTTTTATGATGTCTTTTTTAATAATAAAGCTTGTTTGATATTCATTCAGAGAATAACCTTTTTCCTCCTCTTTCTTTCTTTCTTAAAGAAAAGAAATGGTTTGACCTGGCCACCCTAGCATCGGTCAATCCGTGCTACTCCTTATGATGGCGTATTCATGTTTGCCCAAAAGTTTTTTGGATCTTGTAAACAATGCCCAAGCGGTCGGACCTATTCTTGAGCCTACTCATCCTAAATCCGGGTTTGCATGCTTGTGTAATATTATACCATTTTGGGTGGAAGGCCATTCAAGGGTTCTGAAAGCGCTATAGAGGTCTAAGCTTGGCTTAGAACATGCGACTCCATCTTTTCTTACATGAATCTTATAGATCTACATCGAGTCCAAGTGGCTTCTAGATGCTCCAGGAGAGAGCATTAGATTAGTATGAGCTTTTAGTTTCTGAAATTGTTGAAGCGGATCTTACTTGGGTGAAATTCCGAGAAAAGTTCGAGTTAAAGTTTGTGTCGTAAGCTGAAAAAGTAAGTTTAGCCCGAGCTTTATTGACCATGTTCAAGGTGAATCTTCTGTGGCAGATTATGTCGAATCTTTTGAATCCCACTCTAAAAATGGAGTCGTGTATATTATTAGCCTATTGAAGAAAAATAAAAGGTTTATCTATGGTTTGAATAAGAACCTCTAAAAGTCTTTAATTTTGAAACTAGAAGTTTCTTTCGATCAGCTTGTTTATATCGCTCTTTGACTTAAAGAGGCCGATAAAGAAAGTGATGTTGAAGTTGTGGGTGCCAAATAGAACTTCAACATTAACAAGAAGAGGCATACTAAGTTCAAATATAATCCCAACAAAAATGGGAAGCAAGCAACTTTGGTAGCAAAAACCTAATCGTGGAGAGTGCTACAATTGTGGTTTTAAGGACTATTATGCAAATAAGTGTCCAAAACCCCTTTATTGCCGCTATTGTAAAAGTTCGGGTCATCATATATCTTAATGTCCCAAACTTCAAAGCAAGGGAAAGGGAAAGATGAATGTTATGCAAGCCCCAAGCAACACTTCTCTTGTTCAAGGTATTTCTCATTTTGTCCTTCATGGCATTATAATGTTTCGTGATCATCCTATTTGAGTTCTTTTTTATACGGGTGCATCTCACTCTTTTATATCAAAAGAACTTGTTGACACTTTGTCTTTAAATGTTATGTGCTTAATGACTTCACTTATGATTGGGAATCCTATTGGTGGATTCGCAATACTTAGTTTATTTTGTAAATATGTTGAGATTATTTTATGTGTGTTAACGCTAAAATTTGAACGCTAACACCCCGGTGTATGAGTTATAGTTGTGAAAGCACCACCCGAAAGCTCGGGAACAGATTACAAGCAGAAAACAGTAGAAAAGCGGTAAACGACAACAATTTTATAGTGGTTCGGCTTAAGGGTATAGCCTACGTCCACTTTAAGTACTTTTATTAATGATCTCGTTACAAGCTGATACAACGCTTCTCAAGTACAATATATTTCAAGTTACAAGAGTTTTGGAACAAGTAGCTCAAGATTCTATGTCGATTAAAATCCTTGAATTCAAATTGAAGATGTGTAGTTTCTTCGTGAAGTTCTTCGAAGTATTCCTTTGATCTCGAAAGCTCTAAGTGTTGATGGAGTTCTCGATGCAGCAAGGTAACGGTCTCTCAAGAGAATGTGCCCCCCAAAAGTCCTTTGAATGTTGGAGGTAGTTGCCTATTTATAGAGAGTTTCGGTTTGGAATTATTGCCAAGTCCTAAGTCGTGGCCGATTTAAGTTAAGTCGTAGCCGACTTAATATGAGTCGTGGCCGGTCCATCTGGCCCCCTCCTGGCTTCACAGGAGTTCACTTGCACAAGTCCTAGGTCGCCTCCGAGTCAACACTACTCCTTCTTAGTAATATGGCATCGGGCTTATATTTAGTGGCTTTAGGTCGTGGACGAGTTAACTTGGTAAGTCGCAAGTCACGGTCCAACTGGTAAGTCCTGGATCGTGTACGAGTTAAGAGGCCACTGTGCCAAGTAGCTGCATTGAACTTACCTTCCTTTGCTTAGGTCGTGACCGACTTAACATTGGTCATAGGTCGGCCGTGACTTAGGTCGGTAGCTATCTTGGGTCGGCGTTCTTTAAGTCTTAGGTTGGTATACATGCTAGAGCATTGGGTCGGCACCTCTCTTAAGTCGGTATCCCTTTTCGGCCTTAGGTCGGCATTCCTGTTAAGGCAGTTAGGTCGGCAACCAGTTAAGTCGGCAATCTCCCTAGACTGTTAGGTCGGTATCTATGTTGAGTCGGTAGCCTTTTTAAAGTATTAGGTCGGCATACTTGTTGAAGTGTTAGGTCGGCATACCCCTTAGGCCTTAGGTCGGCATCTCTTTGAGTCTTAGGTCGGTATCGTTTCAAGTCGCTGAGTCCAAACCGAGGCGGAGTTAACAATTGCCCCTCGAAGTATACGCCTACTGGTTAGGTCGTGTGCTTCGATATCCTCTAACTCGTCCACTCTTTAGGTCGGTAGGTCCTCTACGACCTAACAGTTTGGTCACACGCGCCGCTTCAGGTCTCTCTACTATAAGTCGCATATTCTCTCCTTTCTTCTCATTACTTACTCTCTTGCTTCTGCCATTAAAGACTTTCTCGAGCTCCAAAAGGCGATTCCATTCCAAACAATCACCGATAATCTTTGTTGTTCATCACGTAAGTAAAACCTGCTCTTCTCTTGATCCCTTATTGTCATCGATTCACGAATTCTATTCAAATCGAACCCACCTCTTGCGCGCTTTTTTACTGCGAACCTCATTGCGCCAGTAGTTTGTGAGCTCGAGTTTGCTTGGTTTTGGCTCTAAATGATCGACGAGATGATGGAGATGGTGTACTGCTTCTGGCTAGTTGATTTTGATTTGCATTAGGATGGCTAAGCATTGAATTTGGGTGATTTTGAACTGACTTAGTGGATGATCCGATAGCATGAAATAGCATAAATGAAATGAGGGTTTCTTGGTTGAGGGAGTGGCTAACGGGTTAACGGGTTGAGTGGGGCGAGGTATTGATTTAGATGCGACCTGGTGATTTGAAGTGACTTAGCTTTTGGCCGACCCAATCCTTAAATCGTGGCCGTGTTAGCACTTGGGGGAAATCTGCCAACCTATTCTTCTGCCGATCTAAGCCTTATACCGTGGCCGAGTTAATCCTTGGGGAAATCTGTCGATTTAACCTTTTAACCTTGAACCGCAGCCAAGTTAACCCCTAAGTCGTGACCGAGCTAAGCCCTTAAACCGTGACCGAGCTAAGCCCTTAAACCGCTGCCGAGTTAACACTTAAGCTTTGGGCATGCTGACTTTTTGAGAGCATAGATCCACTTTGAGTTTCTAACTTGAACTGCCAAACTAAGTTGCCTAAATTTTGAACTGCCCCAACTTTAAATTTGCTTGAATCTCAGTGTATTATTTCACAGATCGCATTAACTTATAAGCTGCTAACCTGCTGAAAATAACAAACAAAGAAAACCGAGGCGAAAATACTGCCATTGACTGCCCATGTCAGATGACAGATTAGTCAAGACAAGACAAGCAACTTAATTACACTGCATGAAATGTTTGTGAATCAATCAATTAAAGTTAAACATTAATGCAAAGTATCAATAATCTGAACTGATTTATCTGCATCAACATCTTACTTGCATATTTAGGTTTAAAACAATAGTCCCTGAATTTCATAACTAACGAATGCTTGCTAGTTTTCATTCCAGTTATATTTGTTCACTGCTTGATTGATTTTACACAACACTTCACACACTTTAGGAAACGTGCACCTTCATGTTTGAATACCCAGTTGTTTATGTAGAATGACTTCCCACCGAGAAGAAGAAGTGGTAACTCAAGAGGAAGAAACTTTTCCGATAGCTGTTCCCATAGAGAATCCTCCGGAGAGAACCCTGACTATTCTAACTTCGAGAGCGTTTGTCCAGCTGCGCACTCAATTTGGCTTTGCTGAAAGTGATGTTCTTCTCCCTGGGCCAAGTGATACTGCTGACAATCCTCCCTATGGCTTTGTTGCAGTCAATCGCCAAATGTGCTTAAGTGGGGCGATTCCTCCTTTTAACGACTTCCTTCGAACTCTTCTCCTTCGGTTGACAATCTCTCCGTTTCAACTTCATCCCAATGGCTATGCCATCTTGACGGGGTTATGTGTTTTGTTTAGAAGAACCCTTGATCTCCTACCGAGTTTTGAAGAAATTCGTTATCTGTGCTCGTTTGCAAAGAGTAAAGATCATCCTTCCCTCATTATTGTGAGAAGTGCCAGAAACCGCAAGCTCATTTCCGATCTTACTGAAAGCGTTCATGGATTTTTGAACAAGTTTTTCTTTGCCCGCTGTCCCTCAGGGTTTTATGCCATCTGGAGAGTAGGAAGTAAGATTAGTGTTTCTATTTTTTCCGTTTTGAAACTTTTTCGAGATCTGAACTTTCAGTTGCTAATTTCATTCTTTGTCACTTTCAGCACTTCCTCTCCCTTCTAGAGACCCAATTCACAAGCAAGTTTTTGAGAGGTTGAGTGCCGTGGCCACAGAAGAGAGGAGCATAAAATTTCTGTTGAGGGATGAATTTTTACATCAACACGGGCTTCTACACACTTCTCGCTCTATGCATGCTCATGAAGTTCCAACGGAAGTCCCCGATTCTCCGATAAAGACTCCTGAATCTTCGCTGGTGAAGTGCTCCACTTCTGTTGATGTTGCGGGGCCATCTGGTAAACTTGCCCCGGTTATCGAGGAAGAAGAGCCTCAGGGATCCTCTCACCATTCACAAGAATCTGGTGAAAAGGCTAAGAAATCCAGTCCTGTTAAGCAAAGCAGAGACGATACCTTCGAAGGATTGAGCGACCTCTTCGCTACTTCACAAGAGATCTTCAAAGATGACCCTGCTACTGCCGGGATTTCTTCTTCAGTAGTTGAAGCTACTTCTATTTTGCAACAGTCGTCGTCGACTCAAGAGTTGACGTTAACTATTACACCCACAACCACTCCCCAAATAAAGAGTGGTTCGTAGATTAATGCGCGTAGTTTGCACAACACACACACTTGGAATTTCTCATCACTTCTATGCACTTATCTTCTTGTACTTTAAAGATTTCTAAAGCTTATTATTTTAATTCCAGATTCTCCTATGGGGCGCAGCGGCTCGTACTATGACGATTTCCGGCGCTACGGGAGGCGTAGCCAGTATGATTACAGGCGTTACCTTCCTTCTTACAGAGAGTCGGATGAAGAGAGGGCTGCCCGAAAGGCTCATGAAAGGAGGACTGAAGAAGAACATCGTGAAAGAAGGGAGAGAGAAGAGCGCCATGATTCTTGGCAAAGAGGCGATGACTCCCACAAGAGAAAATCTCATGACGATCGAGGAAAAGGTCACATGGGTGAAGACTTAAGCAAACGAGCCCGTCACAGTGAAAAGCAGGCCTCTACTACTCCTGAGAAAGTTACTACTCCTGCCTCGCTCGACATTCCTTCTGACTCTCCCGCTCTTGGGAAATCAGATATTCAAACGATAATTAGCAGGCCCAAATTTCAAGTTGGACGGGGTCCTGCTACTCTGCCGAGCCGGTTTCCTCAATGGTTCCTTAAGGGAGTGAGGTTCGACCTAGACTTGGTCCCCATCGACAAGTCTGCCATGTTGCGCAATCTTGACGCCGTCAAACTTGATATCGAGAGGATGTCAAACTGGCAGAAGCTTGTCGATGAGCTTCAAAGAGTTAACCGTGCCAACATAGAGGCCATGCTTACTATGGAAAACGATAAGGCCGAATGGCAAAAAGTCGTTGAGCAACACGACACCGAGATGAGGAACATTGCTTCTTACAATGAGGAGCTTGAAGCAAAAGTCGAGGAATTGAAACATGAGCTTGCTGCTTCCTCTACTTCCTATTCTCAAAAAGAAGAAGTGCTCCTGAAACAAGTGAGAGACGCTCACGCTAGCCAAAGGGATGCCGAAGACAGGCTAGAAGTACAAAAAAGAATCAGTGAAGGCTATGCTACTGATATTGCTGAGCTCCGAAAGAAAAACAACTCCCAGGAGGCGGAGATACAAATGCTTAAGCTTCAGCTTGCCAAAACTGAAAGGGAGCGTGATGAGGCTGTCGCCGGCAGAATCACAGCTGAAGAATCTCATGAGGCGACCAAAAACAGCATCAGCTCAACATTATTCGACTTCTACTTGCACAGCGTCTTGGGGCATGGAAGCCTTGCCTTTCTAGGCCCCAAGTATGAAATCACACTGGCTGAAGTTTGGGAGACAACACTTGATATGCTCGGTGGTAAAGGTGCTGGATATGCTGAGTCAGCCCTTGAAGAGCATTATCTTGATGACGAAGCCCGTGCCGCTCTTGCCAAGGGTAAGGAGCAGCTTGCCAGAGCGCGGGCCGGGATGGCGGAAGAGGAGCGTTCTGAAAAAGAAGTACCGCCTACCATCTCCGAACGTCCTCTAGTTTCTCCCGAGGTGGACATTACAGGCCCTAGTGCTCATTTGCCGCTTCCTACAAGAACTGGGGTAATCACCCCTACTGATGAAGAGGCTTTGGAGGACATTGGGGCTCAGAATTATGAGATTGAACTGACAAAGCCAATATCTTCAGGTAATTTCGACATTGGTCCGATTCAGGTGGATTGCCTGCTTATTCCTCAAAAATTTGATGAGCTTCTCGATTACCTCTTGAATCTCGATGAACCCATATCTCCCTTCTTTCGGGAAGATACTAACATTTTCAATTTTTCTTCTTCTGCAGTTGAAACAACAAGTGCCGTGCAGACTTCGCCTTCTCTGGTTATTCCTCCTCCATCTCTTCGGGTGACTCCCCCTTCTGCTTCACAACCTGGGTCACAAGAGGAGAAAATTGAGGCTCTTCATGGTTTGGATGACCCCGTTGCCTCGCAGGAGCAAAAAGATGAGGGACTCGAAGGAGGCGAGATCTCTCCGGAGCGGACTCCTTCTGACGACGTAGTTTTGTCCGCTCTCGTTACTCCGGGGAGTGAGTCTTCTTCGCAGAGAAGAAAGAAGCTTGGGACATCGAAGAGGAGGGGGAAGAAAATTATCACCACTGAAGAGGAACCGGAAATTGCGCCAGTTGTACCTCCCTCCCCTTCTTCCCTTATGCCTTCAGACCAACCTGGAAGACCCGAAAAGCTAACCACTCGGCCGGGTAAAGGGTCTAAAGGCGGCAAGAAGAAATGAAGAGTTGAGCTTTTTGATTCCTTTTTTGTGTAATGGTCGGATGTTGTGCAGGCACCGGCCCCTGCTTCTTATTTTGAAACCTGTATCTGCAATATCTGCAATTGAATAAAATGATTCTTTATTTGTACAGACTTTTGTTTGAATTTGAGAAGGCATTTATTATTCATTTTGCACAAATTCTTTTTTTTTTTTTTTTTTTTTGCACAAGTTTTATTTATACGATGTTGCGGTGAGCTTGTGGTATGTTGTTTGAGCGTACTTTACCGACATAGTTATACCTCTTTGTATGTAACTATACCATGTTGCCCCTATACCATGAGCTTACTGCAATATCGTATACTTTAAGGGGACTTGCACTCTCGTTTTCTAAAGAATAATCACTTCATTCTCGAGAAGAATTTTCGTAGAGTGCAACTTCCTTCATATAAGTTTCTACGCTATGTCCTTCGAAGAAATCACTTTCTCCTTTTGCGTTTGTATATATTTTGCCAAGTGAATTCTTCTATGTGGCAAAGCGGACCTCTGAATGTACTTTAACCCCCCTTTTTTTTTGAGGAAGATCATTCTCCATAATAGGTAAACTACTCTTCCTTTGGAAGTTAAAGTATGCTCTTGACGAGGATTCTTTTTTTTTTATATATATATAGAAAGTTGTACCTCTGAGGAGGGATTTTTCACGTTTCAACACTTGGAAGTTTTATTTCAATCTTGGTGAAACATGTACCTCCAAAGAGTTATGCCTTAGAAATCCTTTTCACGTTTCAACACTTGGAAGTTTTATTTCAATCTCGGTGAAACGTAGGTTTCCGAAGAGGTCTTTCTTCTTAATTGCGCCTCCGAAGAGGTCTTTATTTTGTTTGCATTTCAACTCTGGTGAAGTGAAATTCCGAAGAGCGGCTGTTACACTTCAACTCCTGGTGAAATGCGCCTCCGAAGAGGTCTTTCTTTTGTTTGCATTTCAACTCTAGTGAAGTGAAATTCCGAAGAGCGGCTGTTACACTTCAACTCCTGGTGAAATGTGCCTCCGAAGAGGTCTTTCTTTTGTTTGCATTTCAACTCTGGTGAAGTGAAATTCCGAAGAGCGGCTGTTACACTTCAACTCCTGGTGAAATGTGCCTCAAAGAGGGTTTTCATTGCCTAGAAGTTACTCTCTCATGGTTGGAGGGTCATGACTCCTCCAATCTTTTTTGTTGAGTAGAGAACTTTCTTTTTTGTGGCATATGACCCATTAGAGGTCTTTATCCTCCGAAGAGTTGTGCCTCCGAAGAGGACTTGTGCCGCCAATGATGGTTTTTGGTTGTATTCTTGTCTTCTTGCTTATGCCTTTTCAGCGATCCTCTTTTTTCCTTTTCAAGTTTTCATTCCCCTTTTCTCGCAAGTAGCTAGTTTAATCCAAGGAAGTGTACTTCATTGACAGGCAAGTTCGTGAGAACGGGCACTAGCTTCCTAATTGGATGTTTGTTCGTTCAAACAATCTCAATTTATTAGCAAGGGCTCGTTTCTATCGAAATCATAAGCCGTTCAATTGAAGTATTTCCTATCTAGGATTTGAATTCGGGGCCTTTATGACTTGAAATTTGTTTGTTGAATGATGGTGAGAATCACTCGGTCTTATTATGAGCAAGTTTTATTTCCATTGTCTGCAAAAATTTAAATCGACATTTCAGCAATACATTTTATGTACTTTTATATCGAAAATAAAGCAAACATGTAATAATAATAAAGAACACAAGATTTATAGTGGTTCGGCCAGAAATTTGAGCCTACATCCACTTTATATTCATTCATTATTCACTTGCATTAGTTTTACAATTGCTCTTAATTACAAGAATCATACATCCACAACTCTTTTACATTATTTCAACAAAATTTTCAAGTAAAATATGGACGCAAGTGATTGCTGTTCCATGCCCTTGGAATTTGAACTCCTTCAACAGTAGTGAGTTTGAATGTGCCGTCAAGAAGTTTCTGACCTATCACATATGGTCCTTCCCAATTGGGCCCAAACACACCTGTCGCGGTCATAATTCTTTTCAGGACTAGATCTCCAATTCCAAAGCTGCGTTGACGAACTTTGGAATTGAAATGCCTGGCTATCCTTTGCTGATGAGCTGCAACTCTGAGATTAGCTTCGTCTCTTTTTTCATTAAGGAGATCTAGCGCTTCAAGTTGTAGCTTTTCATTTTCTGCTTGATTGAAATGGATTCTTCTGTGTGAAGGGACCTCTGCTTCAACCGGAATCATTGCTTTCGATCCGTATGCTAACGAAAAAGGAGTATGCCCAGTCGCAGTTTTGTGAGTAGTACTGTATGCCCATAGTGCAAGTGGTAGTTTATCGACCCAACCACCTTTTGCTCTTTCGAGTTGCTTTTTGATGGTTGATTTGATGATCTTGTTCACTGCTTCCACTTGCCTGTTTGCCTGCGGATGAGCTACTGCCGAAAAGCTTTTCTGGATTTTGAATCGTTTGCAAAAATCCTGGAATTCCTCGCTTTCAAACTGAGTACCATTGTCTGTGATTATTTTCTGAGGCACACCGTATCTGCAAATGATATTCTTGGTCACAAAGCTTATCATTTTCTTAGAAGTGATAGTAGCCAATGGTTCAGCTTCAGCCCATTTAGTAAAGTAATCAACTGCAACAATAGCATATTTAATCCCTGATTTAGCAGTTGGTAGCGGCCCAATGAGATCCATTCCCCAAATTGCAAACGGCCATGGACTGACCATCTGTGTGAGTTCGGTAGAAGGTGCTCTAGGAATTTTGGCAAATCTTTGGCATTTGTCACATTTTCGGGAGTAATCTGCAGCATCTCGATTAATTTCTGGCCAAAAATATCCGTATCGGAGAATTTTCTTTGCTAATGTTTGACCACCTGAATGATCACCACATTCTCCTCCATGCACCTCAGCTAGGATTGTTTTGGACTCTTCCCGGGATACACATCGAAGCAATGGCATTGAGAACCCCGTCTGTACAATCGGCCATCCTGAATTACATAGCGAGAGGCTTTCCTTAGTAGCTTTCGTCTTTCTATCGAATTTTCTGGGAGAGAACCTCTGAGTAGGTAGTCCAGTATTGGAGTCATCCATGACTCTTGTTCTTGAGATACATTCATAATCCAGTCTATATCCATCTCGTCTATACTTGGTGCTGAAAGGACTTCTACAGGGACCAATCCCAATAGTTGAGCTTCACCAGAACTTGAATACTTTGCGAGGGAATCTGCCTTCATATTCTCTTCCCGAGGAATGTGGCTTATTGAATAGTGATCGAGTTCACATAGGAGTTCCCAAGCCTTTGACAAGTAGGAAGGCAGGTTTCCACCTTTTGTTTGAAATTCCTTCTTGACTTGGCATACAATAAGCTGAGAATCACTGAAGATTTGTAATGCTCGAATGTTTAGCTCTTTAGCGATTTTCAGACCTGCAATAAGAGCTTCATATTCTGCTTCATTGTTTGTTGAAGGAAATTTCAATCTTAATGCATAACATAATGATCGACCTTCAGGAGTTCCAAGTACCACTCCGGCTCCAGAACAGTAGTCATTTCTTGCGCCATCAACATACATCTTCCACTGGATTGGGGAATCACTGATCGCTTCATCCTCACCATTATCCTTCTCTGTGAATTCTGCAATGAAATCAGCTAAAGCTTGTCCGTTGATTGCTTTTCGGGGGTGATAAGTGATGTCATATTGACTGAGTTCAATGTTCCATTTTAGAAGGCGACCCGAAGTTTCAGGGCGAAACAGGACTTGCTTTAGAGGTTGATCAGTAAGTACCCTGATAGGATGAGCTTGGAAATATTGCCTCAGTTTCCTTGATGCAACTAGTAGGCAATAGGCGAGTTTTTCCAACTTGGAGTAATTCAGCTCTGCCCCAGTGAGTCTTTTGCTGATATAGTAAACCGGATGTTGAATCCTTTTGTCTTCCCGTATCAGCGCTGCACTTAGAGCATGAGATGATACTGCCAAGTATATAAGAAGATCCTCACCATTGCCTGGCCTAGAAAGTATTGGAGGCGTTTCCATATGACGGATCAACTCATCGAAGGCTTTTTGGCATTCGGAAGTCCATTCAAAATTCTTCTTTCCTTTCTTCAGGGCGTCAAAGAATGGGATGCATTTATCAGTGGCTTTGGAAATGAACCGACTCAGGGCGGCGACCTTTCCGTTGAGACTCTGCAATTCCTTCTTCGTTCTAGGAGCTTTAACTTCTTTCAAGGCAGTAATTTGAGCTGGACTAGCCTCAATGCCCCTAGCACTGACGATGAAACCTAAGAAATTTCCGGACTCGACCCCAAATGTACATTTCAGAGGGTTAAGTTTCATTCTGTATTTCCGAAGGACTGCGAACATTTCTGCTAAGTGTTCAATGTGATCTGCTGCTTTCCTGGACTTCACTAACATGTCATCGACGTAGACTTCCATAGTTTTGCCCAATTGCGGTTTGAACATAGCATTAACAAGTCTTTGGTAGGTTGCCCCTGCATTTTTCAATCCGAAGGGCATAACTCTGTAGCAATAAAGTCCAACATCTGTGATAAAGCTTGTATCCTCCTGATCCGGCTCGTGCATCATGATTTGGTTATAACCGGAGTAGGCATCCATGAAAGATAACAATTCATGTCCCGCAGTTCCGTCTACCAGTTGATCGATCCTGGGTAACGGGAAGCAATCTTTGGGGCAAGCCTTGTTTAGATCAGAAAAATCGATGCACACTCTCCATTTTCCATTAGCTTTCTTGACCAGCACAGGATTTGAAACCCAATTCAGATATGTAGATTCTTTGATGAAGTTATTTTCCATGAGTCGATCGACTTCTTCTTTTAATGCTGCTGACCTTTCTGGACCTTGGGTTCTTCTTTTCTGTTTAACTGGCGTAAACTTTGGGTCAATATTCAGAGCGTGTACTGCAACTTCTGGAGATATTCCACACATATCGGCGTGAGTCCAAGCAAAGACATCCAGATTTGCTTTCAGGAAAGATATCAAGACATTCTGAATTGACACATTAAGCTGTGAACCCACATTCAACACCTTATTTGGGTCCTTCGGGTCAACAGGTACCGGAACTGTCGTTTCCACCGGTACCACTCTATTCTCCCCTGCACTGGCTTTTCTGGGATCCATTTCTCTCCGTGCCCCGCTGTGCTCTCCAGTGCAGGGTCCGCCCCGTAATTGCTACAAGGCTGGTTCCTTGATGCGGACTGGGGTTGCCGCATCCTTTCCCATTTCTCTTTTTCTTGACTCTCGCAGCTCTGTCAAATAGCACTCTCGCGCAGCATTTTGATCCCCTTTTATAACTCCTACTCCATTGTCAGTAGGGAATTTAATAGTGAGGCACCACGGGGCTAGGATAGCTTTGAATGCTGCGAGTGTTGGACAACCAAGAAAAGCATTATAAGCAGAAAACTCATCGACAATCACAAATGTTTGCTTGCGGACCACTTTCCTTTCTGCTTCCCCAAGTTCTACAAGCAGATCGATGGTCCCAATTGGTTGCTTTGGCTCCCCAGTGAAGCCAGCGATCTTCTGTGATGAGGCCTGTACATCGATCATAGGGATTTTCATCTGGTCAAATGTCTTCTTGAAGAGGATATTACATGATGCTCCGCAGTCGATGAGGACTCTTCTGACAATGGCCGGTCCAATACCGGCCGAGATGACCAAGGGATCTAGGGTAGGAGCTTCTATACCTGTGGAATCTCTGGCTCTGAAAACAATATCATCGTTGAAAGTTTTCTGTTGTTTCAGGGGCGTAGTGTCTTCTAAAACAAAGACGTCTTCTTCGGCTGGAGCATATTTCAAAGCCCTGGAATATCTCTCCATCTCACCCCAGCTCTTGCCAGCTGGGTGAGGCCCTCTTGTAATGACATTGATAACGGGCCTTCCAGATTCATGTCCCGTAGCTTTCTCACCTGTCCTAGGCTGATGAACAGGAACCTGTTGCCCCTGACTTGACGATGCAGGATTGTTGCTATTTTTCTTCACGAATTGCTGCAGTTTGTTTTCTCTTAGCAACTCTTCAATCAGATTTTTCAACTGGCGGCATTCATCAGTCTCATGACCGGGTTGATTGTGGAAGCGGCAGAATTTCCCACTCTGTATGGCCTTTTTCCCGGTTTTCAAAGGGATAGGTTTAGGGAAATCGACGGAATCTTTAGTGGCCAGGTAGATGTGCTCCGGTGTATGTGATAATGGAGTATATTCTGATGGCTTGAAGGATCGGGGCTTCTTCAGATTACCCTGTTTCTTCCCATTATTATTCTCCCTTTTTTGCCCCACCGATTCATTTTTGCGTGGAGCGACAGTGTTGTCTTCTGCTTTCTCCAACACTGTCTTTACTGGTAAAGGACGGCTTTCCAAGCGAATGAATTCATCTGCTTTTTTGTAGAACTTTTCGAGAGAGGTTGGCTCCTTCATATTTAACCATTTCCCAAATTCGCTTGACTTATCAATAGCCCTCATCAGATAAGTCAATATCATTCGTGGTTCAGCATTGTCCACCTCAGCCAGCGCTATATTAAAGCGGTTCAAGAAGGATCTGATAGACTCACCAGGATTCTGCTCTAAACTCGATAGTGACATAATGTCCTTGGCCTTCGAAGCATATAGTCTAAACTGCTCCTTGAATTTTCTGGTCAAGTCTGAAAACTGATCGATAGATCGGTCTGGCAACTTGGTGAACCATAGTAGAGCCACACCTTCCAGGTATACGGGGAAATATCGACACTTTATTTCGTCAGAGGCCCTGGCACCTGTCATGTGCCAATCATATTTATACAAGAACTCATTCAGATCACTTGTCCCTTTGTAAGCTGGAATAGTCGGAGGGACAAACTTCCTTGGAAATTCCGCCTTCAAGATTTTTTCAGTAAACGGAGTTTTACTTGGGGCGAAACCCCATTCCTTCTCATCTTCAACCCTTTGCATACTTTCTTTCATGATCTGCCGGACCATTCCAGAAAGATATTCCTCATCATGCCGAGTTCTAGATCCACCAGCCTCAGGAACTGCCTGCTCAAAGGGACTAGTAGCCCTTTCAGGAGCATTCCTTTCACTAACATCATGAATGTTGCCAGCATAGTTCCTTTCATTACCAGCTGGTTGATTGTTTGCCCCAAGTAAGTCGTTCAACTTATTCAGAATCAGAGCATTCTGGGCACTTTGAGCCTCTAATTGTGCATTTTGGGCGTTTATCTGCTGGTTTAGCCCTAGAATCACAGCATCCAACTCCGCTTTCGTAACTCCAACAGATGGAGTGGGTTGATTAGGCACAGGGGAAGCGGAGGTTCCCTCTTGAATGTTTCCAGATCTACTTTTCCTTCCAGGAGCCATAATCTCAGATAGACTTCTGGTTTTTAAAGAAATTCTTTCTACAAATCCTTGCGAAGCAATGATGACAGTTGCCCTGAGTTCAATTCTCAGTGAAAGCACCAAAAATGTTAACGCTAAAATTTGAACGCTAACACCCCGGTGTATGAGTTATAGTTGTGAAAGCACCACCCGAAAGCTCGGGAACAGATTACAAGCAGAAAACAGTAGAAAAGCGGTAAACGACAACAATTTTATAGTGGTTCGGCTTAAGGGTATAGCCTACGTCCACTTTAAGTACTTTTATTAATGATCTCGTTACAAGCTGATACAACGCTTCTCAAGTACAATATATTTCAAGTTACAAGAGTTTTGGAACAAGTAGCTCAAGATTCTATGTCGATTAAAATCCTTGAATTCAAATTGAAGATGTGTAGTTTCTTCGTGAAGTTCTTCGAAGTATTCCTTTGATCTCGAAAGCTCTAAGTGTTGATGGAGTTCTCGATGCAGCAAGGTAACGGTCTCTCAAGAGAATGTGCCCCCCAAAAGTCCTTTGAATGTTGGAGGTAGTTGCCTATTTATAGAGAGTTTCGGTCTGGAATTATTGCCAAGTCCTAAGTCGTGGCCGATTTAAGTTAAGTCGTAGCCGACTTAATATGAGTCGTGGCCGGTCCATCTGGCCCCCTCCTGGCTTCACAGGAGTTCACTTGCACAAGTCCTAGGTCGCCTCCGAGTCAACACTACTCCTTCTTAGTAATATGGCATCGGGCTTATATTTAGTGGCTTTAGGTCGTGGACGAGTTAACTTGGTAAGTCGCAAGTCACGGTCCAACTGGTAAGTCCTGGATCGTGTACGAGTTAAGAGGCCACTGTGCCAAGTAGCTGCATTGAACTTACCTTCCTTTGCTTAGGTCGTGACCGACTTAACATTGGTCATAGGTCGGCCGCGACTTAGGTCGGTAGCTATCTTGGGTCGGCGTTCTTTAAGTCTTAGGTTGGTATACATGCTAGAGCATTGGGTCGGCACCTCTCTTAAGTCGGTATCCCTTTTCGGCCTTAGGTCGGCATTCCTGTTAAGGCAGTTAGGTCGGCAACCAGTTAAGTCGGCAATCTCCCTAGACTGTTAGGTCGGTATCTATGTTGAGTCGGTAGCCTTTTTAAAGTATTAGGTCGGCATACTTGTTGAAGTGTTAGGTCGGCATACCCCTTAGGCCTTAGGTCGGCATCTCTTTGAGTCTTAGGTCGGTATCGTTTCAAGTCGCTGAGTCCAAACCGAGGCGGAGTTAACAATGTGATTGTGCTTTCCATGCCGATGTTAACTGGTACTTTGGCCCGACTACAAGACGACAGTTGAAGAAATTATCGTTAGCACTAGACAAGATTCTGACCAAGAAGAGCCTGAGGATATACGGGTTTGATGCAGTCGACATGTTTTGGCATATAGATACGGTTCGGCAAGAATAGACCAACTAGCTTGAGATCGCCCTATATGGGCCAAGTCACCTTGGCCTTGAGCCCGTGAAGGAAGTCCAACCCATCTTCGTCTATAAATAGAAGGACAGGGGCACATTGAAAAGGGACCTTTTTTGGAGAACACTAGGGATACTCTGCCATTTCTTTTACTCTCCACTTTTTGATTCAAACTTGTATTCAAGTGATTTATTTACGAATTGTATCTGTATTCAAGTGATTGAGAGAGCAATAAAGATTAAACTCAAAGTGGATGTAGGAAGTTACGCCGAACCACTATAAATCCGGTGTTCTTGTTTTTATTGTTCTTTTGGCATTGAATTACACTATTTTTCCATTTTAATTTATTCTCTTCATTAATCTCTCTACATAACTCTATTCAAGGGTGTTAGTGACCAATTTTGGTGCTAACATTTTGGTGCTTCATTGAGAATTGAATTCTCAGCTTGATTGGATCTCATCATCTACTAGTGGATTTTCATATTCGCGAGATAGATCTAGTTGTCTACTAGAAAACTTCATATTCTACTCAGATTTGAAAGAAATCTAAAGGAAGATAATAGCCGTAGATTGGATTCACTGATGTGCGCAAGATTTGGGGATAATACGTTGAAGTTTGCACTCGAGTTGAATAAAGGCCGACCCTCCTCTAAATGCAATTCGACCGATAGAAAAGGCATATACCGATCGCCCCAGAAAAGGCGTATGCCAACCACTCTAGGAAAGGCGTATGCCAATCGCGCCAGAAAAGGCATATGCCGATCGCCCCAGAAATGCCGATCCTTACCTCCAGGCCGATCCATACCTCCAGGCTGAGCGATATCCGATTGCCGATCCATACCTCCAGGCCGATCCATACCTCCAGGTCGAGCGTCATCTGAATGCCGATCCATACCTCCTGCCCGATCCATACCTCTAGGCCGATCCATATCTGCAGGCCGATCCATACCTCCAGGCCAAGCGACATCCGAATGTCGATCCATACCTCCAGGCCGATCTATACCTCCAGACCGAGCGACATTCGAATGCCGATCCAAACCTCCAGGCCGATCCATACCTCCAGGTCGATCCATACCTCTATGCCGATCCATACCTCCAGGCCGATCCATACTTCCAGGTCGATCCATACCTCTATGCCCATCCATACCTCCAGGCTGAGCGACATCAGAATGCGGAACACCTCTGTAATGCCGAATGGCCTTGTATGCCGAACGACTCAGTTGTGTCGAACGAGTAAAAATGTCGAACACCTATGGAATGCCGAACGACCTTGTATGGAAAACGACATCTACACCGATCCACATTCCTATGCCGAGCGGCATCCAGGCCGATCCAAAATTAAGTTACGCCGGTCTCTTATACGACCCCTATTTTTAAAAAAAAAATCGGGTACGACCCGTATTAAATTTCCCCCGACCGCTTGTCGTAGTACATTGCCTCCAGATATTGAATTCAAAACTCAACTTAATAAAGGAACATTTTATCTACTTCCCTTACATCTCCTGATCGACCAGGACATAGAGGACCTAGCGACAGCTTCTGAATGGCAGCAAGGGAATGGACAAACAACCGCTACTCAAACAATACTCTCAAAGGGATATCATATTGATCACCCTTGAGGAGAATCGACCTCCATATGTATTTTCGTAGCCAGTTAGCTGGAGAGCCTCCTACGACCACGAATCATTTCTATGACAAAAATGAATCTAAACCAAAGTGCAGTGCAGTGGAACAGACTAAGAAAAATAACATTGAGGGCCCGTTGGCTAAGAATGCAGATTCCAGTAGCCAAAACAAGACCTCCAAATTCGGCTCATATGCTCTTTGAAAGATTCAATTGACAACTCTACTCGAAGACTCGTGACTCGGAGTGGTATTGGAAACCAACCTCGAAAGAGTACACCAAAGTCTAAAGAAAATCAGGGGAATGTTGTATATTCCCAAATGCTCACTGATCCTAACACGGGCGATTACAAACACCTCCGAAGCGTGATCAAAAAGCCAATCTGGAAAGGAAAGCTTCAATAGTATGTACAAATCCTGTAGAATGGTGGGCAATGAACATCCGGTGCCTATTAATAAAGGGCTACGATTATCAATTGGACCGCTGACGGCCGACATCCCTTCGAAAGGAGCCAGGGGAAAAGTCGAATAGTGAGCACACGATGATGCATCACTTATTAATGAGATTTATCATAATCTTCTTTGAATTATTTCCATTTCCATTTCTATTTCAATTGTTCTATGAACTACGACTGGCTTGAACTAAACTACTTTCAAAACGATGCAGGTGACCAGGTACTCAGATTTGGTTGCCAACCAATCTACGCAGACCATGATCGAACGTGTGGAGTTACATCTAGACGAGCATAATTCAATCGCTCATCATCAACCATATGCCTTTGATTTGGGGCTATGGACTAGATATTGAAAAGTTCATCACGATCAGAGCCCAATACAAAGTCAACTTGACCAACCTTCCACTCATCGACCTCCACATTTGACTTGGAGACCTAATCAAGGCTTGGAATGGGTATGGCCTGATCATCCACTCAAATCGATTCATAGAACAAAGTTCGACAAAATACAGACGCCCTTATGAAGCTCAGTGACGGTGGGATCTGTCTAAAGTGGACGTTATTTTTTCATCTACGCATCAAATCCAACCTTGAACACAAAATTTTATTCGAAAGCCCGACTTGAATTAGTTGTGGTGGACTGCCTACTCATTAACCATCGCTCCCAATACATGGACACGACTGCACCTTGGAACATATGCAACTTACTTTGTCTACTCAATAATATATTATCCTTAGTTTCTAGAAAGAGATACAAAAAAAATTGTGTGAGATTTGCCTATCTAACCCATCATGGATGTGATTCAACCATCTATCATATGCATCCTTCCTTGACTTGATTGGAAGAGCTATAATCACCAAGCAGATAAGAATCGACCATCCATTTTTCAAATTTCGTCCCTCATGCTGGGGGCAGAATCCTATTCCATGCGCAAACATGGTTCGATTGTTCTTTCGACAACATTAGCCTCGATACAGTGGATGAAATATAAATTAAAGAGTGGAAATACGACTACTCTCAATAAAAACCTACAAGTCCACAGAGCGCGGAGTGGAGTACTCTCAGTCCCCAGAATGCGGACTCGATTATAAATGACTTAAAACTCCAAGTCCCCAAAGTGCGGACTGGAGTACTCTAAGTCCCCAGAGTGCGGACTCGAGTATAAATGACTTAAAAACCTCCAAGTCCCCTGAGCGCGGACCAGAGTACTCTAAGTCCCAGGAGTGCGGACTAGAGTATAAACAACTTAAATCTCCAAGTCCCAAAGTGCAGACTGGAGTACTCTAAGTCACCAGAGTGCAGAGTCGAGTATAAAAGACTTAAAGCTCCAAGTCCCCAGAGTGCGGACTGGAGTACTCTAAGTCTCTAGAGTGCGAACTAGAGTATAAACTACTTGAACCTCCAAGTCCCAAGAGCTCGGACCGGAGTACCCTAAGCCCCCAGAGTGCGGACTCGAGTACAAACGAATTGAACCTCCAAGTCTCCACAACGCGGACTGGAGTACTATAAGTCCCCAGAGTGCGGACTCGAGTATAAATGACTTACACCTCCAAGTCCCCAGAGTGCGGACTCGAGTATAAACAACTTAAACCTCCAAGTCCCCAAAGGGTAGACTGGAGTACTCTAAGTCACCAGAGTGAAGACTCGAGTATAAACGACTTGAACCTCCAAGTCCCCGGAGCGTGGACTGGAGTACTCTAAGTCCCCATAGTGTGGACTCTAGTATAAAAAACTTGAACATCCAAGTCCCAGAGTGTGGTTTGGAGTACTCTAAGTCCCAGAGTGTGGACTCGAGTATAAACATCTCGAATCTCCAAGTCCCCAGAGCGCGGACTGGAGTACTCCAAGTCCCCAGAATGCGGACTCGAGTATAAACGACTCGAACCTCCAAGTCCCCGGAGCGCGGACTAGAGTACTCTATGTCCTCAGAGTGCGGACTAGAGTATAAACGACTCGAATCTCCAAGTCCACAGAGCGTGGAGTGGAGTACTCTCAGTCCCCAGAATGCGGACTCGATTATAAATGACTTAGACCTCCAAGTCCCCAAAGTGCGGACTGGAGTACTCTAAGTCCCCAGAGTGCGGACTCGAATATAAACAACTTAAATCTCTAAGTCCCCAAAGGGCAGACTGAAGAGCTCTAAGTCCCCAGAGTGCGGACTCGAGTATAAACGACTGAAAAACCTCCAAGTCTCCTGAGCGCGGACTGGAGTACTCTAAGTCTCCAGAGTGCGGACTAGAGTATAAACGACTTAAATCTCCAAGTCCCCGGAGTGCGGACTGGAGTACTCTAAGTCTCCCGAGTGCGGACTTGAGTATAAACGACTTAAACCTCCAAGTCCCCATAGGGCAAACTGGAGTACTCTAAGTCCCCAAAGTGCGGACTCGAGTATAAACGACTTGAACCTCCTAGTCCCCAAAGCACGGACTGGAGTGCTCTAAGTCCCTAGAGTGTGGACTCGGGTATAAACGACTTGAACCTCCAAGTCCCAGAGCGTGGACTGGAGTACCCTAAGTCCCCAGAGTGCGAACTCGAGTATAAATGACTTAAACCTCCAAGTCACCAGAGCGCGACTGGAGTACTCTAAGTCCCCAAAATGCGGACTCGTGTATAAACGACTCGATTCTTCAAGTCCCTAGAGCGTGGAGTGGAGTAATCTAAGTCCCTAGAGTGCCGACTAGAGTGTAAACGACTTAAAAACCTCTAAGTCCACGGAAGTGGACTAGAGTACTCTAAGTCCCTTGAGTGTGGACTAGAGTATAAACGACTCAAGAACCACTACGTCCCTAGAGTGGGGCCTAGAGTGCTCTAAGTCCCTTGAGTGCGGACTAGAGTATAAACGGCTTAGAAAACCTCTACATCCCCAGAGTGCAGACTACGGTATTCTCAGTCCCCAGAGCACGGACTAGATTATAGGCGACTTGAGAAAAATCTCTAAACCCCAGAAGTTGACTAGAATGCTCTAAGTTCCCAGAGTGCAGACTAGAGTATAAACGAGTTGCCGAAAATCTCTGTGTCTCGAACTGTTGACTAAAGCATAAACCGTTCGACAAATCTCTAAGTCCCCGGAGCGTGGACCGAAGCATGAACAAAAATTGTTCATGAGTCAATCAGAGGGAGAATAACACTAAGTCACCAGAATTCATAGTGGTGTATAAACATCGATAAATAGAAGAGTGGATTCCAACAATTCTCTATTCCACAAACTTCGGCCTGGAATCGACAGGAGGATTATTAACCCGCTAAGGATGGAGTTCGACCATCCAACTAGTGGCCTGGCCAAATCAATGCTGGAAGCAGGGGTTCAAATCACTCAAAAGATGAGTACGACAGCTTACTAATGCTCTAGCGTAGCGTTCCTTATAACTTGAGGCAACGACTACAGGGAGGACTCAATATAGAACCAATCGAAACGGCATCCAAAGCTACGAGCAACCAACCATATCATACCTCAGATCGAGGGTCAATACCGATCCGCACCAAGCACATACGAATGTGACTCGGATGTTTCATGAAAAATTATGACCTCCAGAGTGTGGAAAGGAGGGTAAACCACGAATAATTGGTCAAAAATTCTCCAGCACCCTCATTTGATTCGTCAGGAGGAGTATGAAACTGGATGAGCATAACCCGACTACATTTGTAGCCAACATTAACTCGAGATCTGATTTCAAAGCATGAACCAAAGTGGACGTGGATGACCGTCCACAGTCTAAATTACGACCTGAAACTGACGTGGCATCGAAGTATTCCTCTTGGAATGGAAAACCACGATAAAATCCAAGATAGGCGAGACCTAGTCTCCCATCGACTGACATGATCCCACGATTCAACGGGAAAGAGAGTAAAGCTAAATTGGGCATGGCTGACCTTCCTACTTATCGGTATGTTCCCCAGACCTGGGGGCACGAGCGAGAAGAAAGATGAATGTGAACCGACTATTCACCGATCACCTCTATGTCTTTGGAGTTTACGTGAGAATATAAGCATAGCTAGACCAAGACTCAACCGTCCATGCAGTACATTTATCAACCCGAGACTGGGAGCAGACGCATGGTCATCCAAAGAGTGGCTACGATTGCTCAGTATTGAAACTTATATATAGTGCTTACAGCTACTCAAGGCTATGACCGAAAGGATGCCCAGAGATAGAATCATTAAATCGATACCTTAGCTCATGGGCAATTGACTTTCACTCCAACCCAAAGGACGTGTAAAGGATCATGAATGCATTGAAAAGAAAGTGCGTTACTCGAATATACAAGCAAATTCAAACTCATAGCAAGATCCAGCTATACGGTTGCATTCAACTCGAGGCTGACCCCTACTCGACATTTCCTTCAATGGGCTTTTAAGCCTGATCTTTGGCCATTTGCTGATAATCTGTTAGAGCATTAAGAGCCCTTAACTATTAGACTTAATAACTCATTACAAGACTCTAGGATTCGACCAGAGTAACCATCAACATTGGTCGTCCCAACTATATTTCACATTGAACGTTATGCAAAATAGTTACATCTGAACTCAAAGAATCTGGGATGGCACCTGCTAAGCTGACGGTCGACATTACAGCCAGCCATAGCGACCCTTTCCGTGTGCTGAGTATCGAATCACAGCTCAGGGCAATGAGGATAAAAGAACTAGTTGGATTTTTATGAATAAATGATGATATGTTCCCTTGGACCCATTTTGACACGCATGTGTGATTTTACCAACTATCGTGAGCCATGCATTGGATATCGACCCGAAGCTACAAAAGCTAGCGCAATGTCTATTGACTTCATCATGAAAGCTCCACTCTTACTTTTGGGCTCACCCTATCATCGCCTATGCCTACTAGCCGTTGCAACCGGGTATACAACGACCTAAGACATCTGAAAGACTACTTAAATAGAATATCGAACTAAGCCAATTCGATATCACTTACTTTCCTCGAAGGGCTATCCTAAGATGGAAATTAGCAGACCTCATACTTAAATTCACTGCATCAGATGACTACTTGCAACGACCAGTAAATTTTCGATAATTTTTATTTGTTTTATTAATATATTTAATTGAAATTTAGAGAAATTGTAAATGATAAAATTTTGAAATAAAAATTTAATATTTGGAATGCGTCTAATTAAACATAGAAAACTGTAAATTTTCATCCAAAAATATGAAAGTTCATTTTCGCATGTAATTTTATTTCAATTTAATCAGTTACAAATTGATGAAAATAAAATGTTTTCGAAACCTAAATATTTTTACATAGAAAAATTCTAAATCATCTTCTGAGCAAGACAGCATTTTTCGTTTTTCCAAACTCGGAATTCTTTAGCTCCGTCGATCTTATTTTTCTTCGTTTTTGCTGCATTTTCCGTTAGTTGAAAATTCGAATTTTTATAATTCAACCGTACCACCGATATCTTTATATCGTTTTGATCATCTCGTCATGGTAATCTCTACAGTATATTCAATTTAGTGTTTTGAAGCCCGATACGCGGCAAAACCGCGGTACGGATGATCGTATCGGATCGTGTTCGAGCCTGTGATTTTCCATTTCTCCTCCTTTTGTTCATTTGGCTCTGTTATTTTCATTAAACTTACTCATCTTTTTGTTTAACCCATTCGTTCTATTTCTTACGAAAGAGGAAATAATATATACACAAATATAAGTTGCTCCATCTTCTTTGCATGGAAACTTTCAATGCCAGCCTTTCGGTTCCATTAATAATCAGACCCTTACACTTCTCTAACTTAAATGGTAAGAAATAAATAATATGTACAAGTTATTTGACAGTTGTATCTATTTGATCTGAGAATATTAGCTCACCTCCTTCCTTTATTTTTATTTTTATCCATGACCGAGGCTGTTGCAGCCACCTCCCTCCAAGCACGAGCCACCCCATCTCCCTCTCACCTCTCTTGCCTTTGACACGCACCCTTGCAACCCCGCCACCTGGCCACTGCAACCCACATCGGTCGAACTCCAACCAATCCGGACCCACCAACCACGTGCCGCAGCAATACCCACTCGCTCCACCCTGCCGCAACTGCCAACACACACCACCGTCATCCACACCCTCCGATCACCGAAACCCATCGAGCTCCACCTTAAGCCGTGCCTAGACCCCAACCCTATCACTTTCTGTCAACGATCCACTCTTCTCTCCACCACATAACAGCGCATCCTCCCACGTCACCATCGCACCGAACGCCGGATGCACGCAAGCCACCTCGCCCCATCAACCTGTTTAGCCAAACCCACACCACGAATAGACATGATCTTCCACCTTTGTTCCTTCCTCTATCCTCACTCATATTTCATATCCAAGCCTGCCTCGGCCCCCGTGATGATCTGTCGCCCATCGGCAAACCAAGCTGCCTCCGAATCCGCCTCTTGTACCGACGCAGAACCTCCCCTCTCCCCTGACAACCATACTTGGTTTGTAAGTTTATAAGTATATTACTATATGAAAAAAAAATCTAGTAGTATATTATATAACTTAGTGTATTTTATTTCAAGTTGTACATATTAAGTAATATATCATGTTGCTGCTACGGGTATACTGTTTCATTTCGTTTTGGAAATTTTATTGCTTTGAATAATATTATATATGTAATGTTAGAGTAAGTGTTATTATTTAAATTAGCTCGTACAGTTTAATAATTTTCAGTATGTAGTTCATATAAAAATTTATACGCTACGTCGGTTTTATATTGTATAAGTTTTTTATGTGGTTAGTTCATTTGTATATGACATGTTGATGGTGTGAATGGGTTTCTATATATATATATATACATATATATATATATATATATATATATATAATCTATTTTCGATCTATAAAGAAGAAATCTTGTTACAATATATACAGATGATATAGGGAAGCTTATATATAATATTTATGAAGTTTAAAGTTATAAAGCTATATAGACGATGATTGTATGCATGCCGTTGTTCTACACATTTTGTTTTGGTTCACAGTGTATATGATTGCCCGTTTGCGTTCACATTATATATATATGATTATCTTTTAAAAGGATTATGTATACTTTATTTTAATCTATATACATGTATATTTTAAACTATATAAAAGGATGTCGTTTATTTCTGCTAAGTAAATAATAGTTCACTTTCACTATGTAATTCATTGTCATATCTAAGTTGTTATATTTTATGATAATCTTCTAACGTGCTTTGGAATGCAAAACCTAGATATGCAACATGATAACAAGCATGAACTTGATAATAATATTTGATGCCTAGGACATTCCTCACATATTTAATATATATATATATATATATATATATGAGTTTATTTATGTGGTTATATCTTGAGCCTAATTAATTTTAAATATAATAAGTCGAATTAAATATATATATATATATATATATGTATTTATTTATTTATTTTAATATTTATTGTATTGATTTCTAATTGGGTAATGATAATAATATAATATACATTTTATTTTCGTTATATCAAAACTTATTTGATCCTCGATTTCCAAATTTTTTTACCGATCCAATTCTGATTCGATTTTGTCAAATTCGATTTCATTCTAGCTTTGATTTGGATTCCTAGCTCATCTGAATCACGTTCTTCTCTAGCCTCAAAAGGTGACCAATCACTCACGATTAATGTCCTTTTATTTATTAAATTTGATTTCAATTGAAACGACAATTGAAATATGCCGCTGTTAGTTATTTACATTATTATGCATGTTATTACCTATATTAGTTCACCTATGACATCTGACACCATTATCCGTTATTTATACGATTGTAATCCAGTTTGGTTGATAAAGATTGATTGTTTGATGTTGATATTGGTCGTTAAATTGTTAATGTATAAAGTGATAAATAATTTAAAATTGAAATTGACGTAGGAGTTAACAATTTAAAATTGATGTGTTTTGAATTTGATTAGTTAGATTTGTATAATATGACCCCTTTAAATGTTTAAATTAATTGGCATGTAGAAATATGGTTAATTACACCTTGAACCATTTAAATGTATGTTGTTTAAATCGATGTAGTATGAAATTGAATAATAGATATCAATTGAAGAACCATATAAATATTTGTGTGATAATCTTTAATCTACATGAAATGATAGTGTAGATTCTAGGAATAATTATATTGATTTGCACAAACAACAGTGTAAATTAATACGACTATTTCGGGATTATTTAAATAAAATTTTGGATTGTTATTGGTGGTTGCTATTGCTTGTTTATTTACTTTGACACCATCTCAGTTATCACACTGCAAGTTCCCTTTGCTATGCTTTGATTTTTGAATTGGAATGGAACCGTGTTGAAATGATAAATACCCAAATAAACTTTGACCTAGGATGGAGAATTAAATAAAAACCGATTGGTCAATAATTTGATTTAAATAAAATAAAGATTTGATTTGAATAATAATAAGGTTTTGAAATAAAATTGGAATTTAAAATTTTAATGAAAGGAAATGGGAATATTTGAAATTTGATACAAAATATTAACGTAGTAATTGACGAAATAACAATGTTTAAAATTTAATCGTTTAATAATTAAATTTGGAATTATTTGATAATTAAGTATTGGAATTATTAATAATTAAGCTTTGGAATTAGTAATTGTTAACGCTAAAATTGAACGCTAACACCTCGGTGTAAGTAGTAAAGACGTGAAAGCACCACCCGTTGGTACGTGAACTAAAGATAAGCGGAAGACAACAGAAAATCAAGTAAAGAGACAGAAATTTTTATAGTGGTTTGGCTTAATGTCAAGCCTACGTCCACTTTAATCCTCTTTATTGCTGATTCGTTTACAACTTTTACGATGAACTTTGGTTACAACACAAACAAGACAAGTAACTAGAACTTCAATGTACACGAGCTCTTCGAATTCATGTTGAATGTGTGAGATCTCTCTTGAAGTCCGTAGAGGTGTCTTCGGTGTTTGAAGTGTCAGATGAGTCGAGAAAACAGCAGAGTATAGGCATTCTAGAAATGAGCCAAAAGGTCCTCTTTCAGTTGGAGTAGGTGGGGTATTTATAGGGAGAAATCTGGAAAAGTCGTAGGTCGTAAGTCGTGAGCGACCTAGGGAGTATGGGTTACGGCTTAACAGGGTTGCACTTGGTCAATTGAACAAGTTGGTTGGTCGTAGCGACCAAGGGAAAAGCGGCATAGGAAGTTGCGGCATAAGGAGTTGTCTCGGTCGGCTTAGGTCATGAGTGACCTAATGAATAGGTAGTATGCACGCAGCCTTACTCTGTCCTAACCCGTTAGGTCGCTTGGTCTTTAGGTCGTTAGGTCATTAGGGGTCTTTAGGTTGTTAGGTCATTAGGTCGCTTAACTTGCTGCTCTTGTTAGCTCGTTGGATGCTTTATCTCATTAACTCGCTGGACCATTAGCTCGTTAGGTCGCAGTCCTTGCTGTGTCACTTTATGCTTTACGACGCTAGGTCGTATCTGTTAACTCGCTCATGCTTTAGGTCGTTAGGTCATTTCCGCATTTAGCTCGTTAGATCCTTGAGTCGTGGAAAAGAGGAGTTAGCACTTGCCCTTCGATGCATACGCCTAGAGACTAGGTCGTGTGCTTCAATACTTCTTAACTCGCTCCTTACTGAGTTGTTAGGTTGTGAGCGACTTAATGAGGGAGTTAGGTCGTGTGCACCGATTTAGATTCCACTGCACCAGTATATAAGTCGCACATTGCCCCTTCTTCTCTTCACTTGCTCCAACTCTCAAAACCGCCATTGAAGAACTTTCTGAACCTTCAAAGACAAGCTCGAACTTACCGGTCGCTGATCATCTTCACTATTTCGTAACTTAAGTGGATCTGTTTTCTGTCCAATCCACGATCACCATTAAATCACGAATCCAGATTCCCCATTTTTCTTCTCTGATCCAATTTCATATGCTGCGCTTCATCGTGAATCACGTTACGATCAATTTCTAATGGAGTTGAGGTTTCTTGATTCGATTTCAGGTGATTTTGATGATGCGAGGAGAAGATGATGGGTTATAGTGTCTCAAGTTAACTGGTTTGTGAGTTTGGAGGAGATGAGGAGATCCTTAACGGGTTAATGGATTTTAGGTTATTCCGTTGTATTTCTGGTGAGGCAGGGGAGACGAACACGTGGCAGTGTGTGCATGGAGTGTGAGACTTAGGATTTTTGATGGGAGATAACTTGAGATCGTTGAGCTACTCAAGGAGCGACCTAGTGGATCAAATGACTTAAGAACCCTCGTGACTTAAGAGAAGCCGAACAACCTACTAATTTGCGACCTAAGCAACCGAACGGCCTAAAAACCCTTGCGACCTAAGCAAAGCCAAGCGACTTAACAAATCAGCGACTTAACTCCTTGCGACATAAGTTTTAGGTCGCGGCCGAGCTAATACTTAGATAAAATGCACTGCGTTGTCTTGAAGCATAACTTTAACTTGTAGGAGCATGAATAATGAACAGTTTGAATTGAACAAAACGACTTAATGGAATTTCGACCCACGCTAAGTTGGTTGAGCTTGATTACTTGCAAAAATATGACAACACTTAACTTGAATCCTCAACTTGAACTGTCGATTTAACTTGCCTGAACTCGTTGCACTTCTTTACCGATTATATTAACTTTAATGCTAATAACTTGTTAAACACAACATTTGCAGAAAAATGGGGCGTATATACTCATCATCGACCGCCCACATCGAGTGATGGATTAGTCGATAAAGAATAATCAAATTAAAGAAATTATACGAATGAAGTGCTATGAATCAATAAATACAAGTGAAGTATTAAAGCAAAGCAAAATTAATCAACTAAAGCTGATCTGTTTGCATCAACACTGCACTTGTACTTGGACCTAAAATAACAAGCCCTGAAACTTTATAATCGACAAATGCCTATTAGTTTAATTTCAGTTATATCTGCTTGTCATTTTATTAGTTTTGCACAACACTTCACACATTTATGAAACGTGCACCTTCATATTTGAATATCCAGTTCCTTGTGTAGAATGACTTATCAAGAAGAGATAGTAGGACAAGCCGAAGAAGTCTTCCCAATAGCTAACCCCTTGGATGATCCCCTTGAAAGAACTGCGACTACTCTGAATCAACGGGTGTTCAACCAACTATGTATTCAGTTTGGTATTGTTGAGGCAGACGCTTTGCTTCCTGGGCTAAATGATACAGCTGACAGGCCTTCTCTTAGTTTCATCGTAGTTAATCGTCATTGTGCTTGAGTGGAGCTATTCCTCCCTTTAACGAGTTTCTTCGACATCTCCTTCTCCGATTGACTATCTCTCCTTTCCAGTTGCACCCCAATAGCTATGCCATCTTGATGGGACTATGTGTACTGTTCAGGAGGATACTCGACCGTCTTCCAAGCTTTGAAGAAATTTGTTACTTATGCACATTTGCGAAGAATAAAGATCATCCTTCTATAATACTTGTGAGAAGCGCAAGGAATCGTAAATTGATCACCGGTCTTCCCGAAAGCACCCACGAGTTTCTGAACCAATTTTTCTTCGTCCATTGCCCCCCAGGATTCTACAGCATTTGGAGAGTAGGAAGTAAGCTTGCCTATCTCCATTCTTTCCATTTCTGAACTTTTCAAAATCCGAGTTGTTAAGTGCTAACTTCATTCTTTACTTTTACAGCACTTCCTCCTCTTTCTAATGATTCCAGCCGTAAGCCGACTTTTGAAAGACCAAGTGCTGCGGCAGTTGAGGGGAGAAGCATCAAATTTTTGCTGAAGGACGAACTTTTGCATCAACTCGGACTTTTGCATTCTTCCCAATCTACCCAGCTTCATGATGCCCCTGGTTATCAAGCAGAGACTCAAGTTGCCCAAATTTACGCAGAAGAACTTACACCGAAGGAACCTATTGCTGAGGCTTCATTGGTGAAGTGTTCTGCTTCCGTTGACGTTGCGGGGTCATCCGGCAAATTTGCACTTCCCCCGGTTAATGAAGAAGAGGAAGGTTCTCAACATTCCGGGTAGGCTGCTAATGCAGGAGCTGAGTGAAAGAGTCCCGCTAGGCATGACGGTGACGACACTTTTGAGGGACTAAGCGACTTGATGGTTACTTCACATGAACTCTTCAAGGATGATTCTTCCGCTTCTAAACTTGCTTCTCCAGCAATTGAAGTGACATTATTTTTGCAAACAACTACATCAACCCAAGAGATAACTCTTAGGCCGAAGAGTGGTTTGTATTTTGACGCGCGTAGTTCACACGCCACACACACTTAGGATTTAGCAACTTTGTGCACTTAACTTATTTACTTTGAAGATTTATGAACTTGTCTCTTCTTCATTTTCAGGTTCTCCAATGGGTTGTAGCGGCTCATATTATGATGATTTTCAGCGCTATGGAAGGCGCGACTCTTATGATCCAAAGCGGTATCTTCCTCCCCTGAGGGAAACTGATGAAGAAAGAGCCGCAAGAAATGTTCACGAGAGGCGGGCTTATGAGGAGCGCTATTGGAGAAGGAACGAACGACATGATTCTTCCAAGAGAGATGATGATTCCCACAAAAGAAAATATCATGATGACAAAGGGAAAAGTCACATCGCTGAAGATCCAAGTAAACGGGCCAAGCTTAGTGAAAGTCCGGAGTCTGCAATTTCTGAAAAGCCCGCTGCTCCCATCTCTTTGGAAATCCCTTCCAGCTCTCCTGCACTTCAACGAGCTGATATTCAAACGATCATCAACAGGCCTCCATATCAAATTCAGAATGCCCCGCTTGCACTTCAAAGCCGGTTTCCACACTGGTGTTTAAAAGGAGTGTGCTTTGACCTGGACTTGATTCCTATTGACAAGCAAGCCATGCTAAGGATCTCGACGCTGTTAAACTTGATATTGATAGAATGTCTGGATGGAAGAAGCTAGTTGATAGCTTCAATGGGTGAATCTCTTAAATCTTGAAACTATGTTAACCATGGAGAGCGATAAGTCCGAGTGGAAGAAAACTTCGACCAGCATAATGCAGAGATGAAAAACATCACCGCTTACAATGAGAAGCTTGTAGTGGAAATTAAAAAACACAAAGAAGAGCTTGGCACTTCTTCCACTACCTATACTCAAAAGGAAGAAGTGCTTCAAAAACAGGTGAGAGATGCTCATGTCGGGCAAAGAGATGCTGAAGCCAAATTCGAAGCACAGCAGAAAGTTGTAGAAAGCTACCAAACTGATGTTGCTCAGTTGCGAGAAAAAACCAGCTCCCAGAACTTGGAGATTGAAATGTTAAGAACTCGACTTTCTGAAGTTGAAAAAGAGCATGATGAAGCTATCGTCGGCAAAGCAGCAGCAGAAGAATCTCATGAAGCAACCAAGGCCAACATCAGCTCTACCTTATTCGAGTTTTATACACATAGTGTCTTGGGGCGCGGTAGCCTTTCGTTTTTGGGCCCAAAATACGAGATTACCTTGGCCGAAGTGTGGGAAGCCGCACTTGATATGCTTGGAGGCGCTGGCCAAGGGGAAGGAGCAACTTGCTAAAGAGCGAGCTGGAACGGCGAAAGGAGAATCTTTAGGGAAGGCACATTCGACCGACCTGACTCCTCCTTCGGTTTCAGCCGACATTGATATCATTGGCTCTAGTTCCCGTTCCTCGCCTCATGCCAAAGCTGACATTGAAATTGTAACTTCTCATACTAGAGATGAGGCTCAAGAAAGTGCTGAAGCACAAGGCTTTAAAGTTTACGTGATAAAGCCAACTTCTCCAGGTAACTTCAACGTTGATTTAGCTCAAGTGGACTGCTTGTTCGCTTCTCATGAGCTTGATGAACTTTTTGATTATTATTTATGAATTGACGCGCCACTATCTCCTCTCTTTGCAGGGAATACTAATTTTAACTTCTCTTCTTCTGTAGTGAAAATGCCAAGTGCCACGCAGACTTCTCCTCTTCCAGCTGTTCCACCTCCGTCTCTTCAAATTACTCCTCCTTCTACTTCTCAACCGGGGTTGCAAGAAGAATTAATAGAAGCTCTTCAAAGCTTGGACGACCCGGCTGCTTCGCAAGAGCAAAAGGCTGAGGGACTTCAAGAAGGTGAAAAGACTCCGGAGAAATTTCATGATGACACAAAGCTGTATGCACTTATCACTCCGGGAAGCGAGTCTTCTTCAAGGAAGAAGGGAAAGCATGTAACATCGAAGAAGAGAAGGAAAAGCACTTCTGTTAGCGAAGAGAAGACGGAAGTAGACCCAGCTACACCTCTATCTCCTTCTTCCCCGACTTGTCCAGGCCGGCTCCCAAAGTTAACCATTAGGCCAGGCGAGGGCTCTAAAGGTGGCGGGAAGAAGAAATAATGAGTCTCACTCTACACTTCTTGTTTTGCTTTTAGTTTGTACATAAAGGCTTGTATTGACCGGAATTTGTGCGGGCACCGGTCCCCGCTCTTTTGAAACCTGCATATGTATAAAAAATTTATAGTATGGAATAAAATGATTCTTCTTGCTTGTACAATCTTTTGACTGTATTTGTGAATGCATTTATTCCTTATCTTCGCACAAGTTTCTTCATTTTCTTTGTGTGATATTGCAATAAGTTTGAGGTATGTTGCTTGAGCGTTGCTTTTATTAATGTAGCTATATTGTATTGCCCCATACCGCGGCTTATTGCAATTTCTTTTATTTGGTAAAACTTTGGAGATTAGTTCTTATGTTTCGAGAAGACTTGTAGTCTTAAGTTGGAAAAAAACTATTCCATTTTGAGAAGGCTTGCACTCTTTCTTTAGAGAATACTTTTTCCATTTTGAGGAAATGTTACTCTGCTTTAGTAGAGCATGCCTTGTATTGGAGAAGACTTCTCACTCTTTTGTTTGAAAAATTTTTACACTTCACTTTCAAAGATAGTCACTTTTATTTTTTAACAAGTGGATTCTCCTACTCGGTGAAGCGAGTTTCCAAAGGAGGCTTTGAATTGGCACTACAACTTTTAGGGAAGAATATTTTCAAGATGGGGAAATTGATCTTCCCTTGAGAGCTGTAGTGTGCCTCCGAAGAGGGCTTTCTTCTTTTTTTTATTCTTGTTGTGCCTCGTTGGAGGGCTTTTTTGCTTCGTTCGCTTGAAAGTGCTTTTCTTGGGACGTGCCTGTGAAGAGGTCTTGTGGTGCCTCGGGAGAGGTCTTGTGACTCCGAAGAGGGCAAGTGTCCCTTTGGTGAAGACGAGTGCCTCTGAAGAGGGCTTGTGGTGCCTCGGGAGAGGTCTTCTGCCTCCGAAGAGGGCAGGTGTGCCTTCGGTGAAGGCTTGTGCCTCCAAAGAGGGCTTGTGCCTTCGAAGATGTCTTTATTTGATTGCCTGGAAGTTACTTTCTCATGGTTGAATGGATTCACGGAGCAGACGCAAATTACTTAATTGGATGTTCGTTTGCACAAACGATCGCAACTAGTTAACAAGGGCCCTCGGTGATTCCACCAATATTTTTTGGTTGAGAAGAGAACTTTCTTATTTCGACGTGCCTTGTTAGAGGTCTTTATCCTCCGAAGAGTTGTGCCTCCGAAGAGGGCTTGTGCCTCCGAAGAGGTCTTTTGCCTCCGAAGAGGTCTTTGGGGTGGTTGGCTTGCCATGAAGGTTGCATCTCACGGTTAAGTGGATCCACGGGGCAGACGCAATCTATCTAATCAGATGTTCGTTTGCACAAACGATCGCAATCAGCTAGCAAGGGCCTGGTACCTTCGCTTTGGGAAGGTGCCCCTTCGGTGGTTCCACTAACCTTTTTGTTGAGAGGCAGGACTCCTTTTTGGCTGTTTTTTGTTTGCTCGCCCTTGTTTGTTTGTCATTTGCTCATATGCGATTCCCTGTTATCATTTTCAAGCACATGTTCCTTTCTTTTGCAAGTAGTTTGCCTTATCCAAAGAAGTGTACTTCATTGTTAGGCGAGTCCGACGGAATCACTAACTGTTTGCATGAAGCACTCCTTATATAGGATTTGGAATTTGGAATTTTTGTCGCTTGACATTTGTTTATTGAGTGATTTCAGGGATCACATGGCCTTGTGATGGGTAAGCTTTGTTTTAAGGGCCTGCAATGTTAAATCGACATTTCAGCAATACATTTAAAGTATTTACATATTGAGACAAAACAAGCATTTTATAATAGTAGAGAACGCAAGATTTATAGTGGTTCAGCCAAGAATTGGGCCTACATCCACTTTATAGTTCTTATTATTCATTTGCACTAGTTTCACAATAGCTGGGAATACAAGAATCATACATCCATAATCATTTTACAAATTTAAGCAAATCTTTTAAGTAAAATATGGATGCAAGTGATTGTTGTTCCAAGCTCTTGGAATTGGATCCCCTTAGACAGTTGTCAGCTTGAAAGTGCCATCAAGAAGTTTTTTGCCTATGACATATGGCCCTTCCCAGTTCGGCGCAAACACTCATGTGGTTGTCATGATCCTTTTCAAGACTAGATCCCGAATCTCAAAGCTGCGTTTGCGAACTTTGGAATTGATGTGCCTGGCAATCTTTTGCGGATGAGCTGGAATTCTGAGCTGTGCCTCTTCCCTTCTTTCATCAAGGAAGTCAAATGCTTCAAGTTGCAACTTTTCATTTTCAGCTTGGTCGAAATGAATTCTTCTATGTGAGGGAAGCTTTATTTCCACTGGAATCATTGCTTCTGATCCATATGCTAATGAGAATAGGGTGTGCCCAGTCGCAGTTTTGTGGGTAGTTCTGTATGCCCATAGTGCTAGTGGTAGCTTATCAACCCAACCACCTTTCGCTTTTTCCAGCTGTTTTTTGTTGGTTGACTTGATAATTTTGTTTACCGCTTCCACTTGCCCGTTTTCCTGCAGATGAGCCACTGCTGAGAAGCTTTTTTGGATCTTGAATCGCTTGAAAAAATCCTGAAACTCTTCGCTTTCGAATTGGGTACCATTGTGTGTGATTATCTTTTGAGGCACACCATACCTGCAAATGATATTCTTAGTCCCAAAGTTTATCAGATTTTTAGAGGTAATAGTAGCTAATGGTTCAGATTCAGCCCATTTAGTGAAACAATCAACAGCAACAATAGCATATCTGATTCCCGACTTGGCAGTTGGCAAAGGCCCGATGAGATCTATTCCCCAAATAGCAAATGGCCATGGACTGACCATCTGCGTTAGCTCGGTGGAAGGTGCTCTTGGGATTTTTGCAAATCTCTGGCATCGGTCACACTTTCGGGTGTAGCTAGCAGCATCACGATTAATGTCTTGCCAAAAATACCCATAGCGGAGAATTTTCTTTGCTAGAGTTTGACCACCTAAATGATCCCCACACTCTCCTCCGTGCACTTCAGCTAAAATTGTCTTAGCTTCTTCCTTGGTTACACATCGGAGTAATGGTATTGAGAATCACCGTCTGTACAACCGACCATCCTGAATTACATATCTTGAGGATTTCCTTAACAGCTTCTGAAGCTCCTTTGAATTTTCTGAAAGGGAGCTGTTAAGTAGATATTCCTTTATTGGAGTCATCCACGACTCCTGCTCTTGAGAAAAGTCATGATCCAGTCATCTCCATTTCATCAATACTTGGGGCTGACAAGACTTCTACAAGAACCAATCCCAGTAATTTAGCTTCGCCAGTGCTTAAATACTTTGCGAGAGAATCTGCCTTCATGTTCTCTTCCCGGGGTATATGACTTATCGTATAATGATCGAAATCATCGAGAAGTTCCCAGGCCCTTGACAAGTAAGCAGGCAGATTTCCTCCTTTAGCTTGAAACTCTTTCTTGACTTGGCATACAATAAGCTGGGAATCACTGAAGATCTGCAACACACTGATATTCAGTTCTTTAGAAATCTTCAAGCCGGCAATAAGAGCTTTATATTCTGCTTCATTATTTGTCGAAGGAAATTCCAATCTCAATGCGTAGCACAATGATCGCCCTTCGGGGGTTTCAAGCACGACCCCAGCTCCAGAACAATAGTGTTTCTTGCCCCATCAACATATAATTTCCACCGGGTCGGGATGTCATTAGTAATTTCTTCCTCGCTGTCTCCTTTATCTGTGTATTCTGCAATGAAATCTGCTAAAGCTTGTCCATTGATTGCTCTTCGAGGATGGTAAGTGATATCGTATTGGCTGAGTTCAATAATCCACTTCAGAAGACGACCCAAAGTCTCAGGGCGAAATAGGACTTGCTTTAGAGGCTGATCAATGAGGACTTTGATAGGGTGAGCTTGAAAATATGGCCTCAACTTTCTGGAAGCTATCAGTAGGCAATAGGCGAGTTTTTCTAGATTTGAATAATTCATCTCTGCCCAAGTGAATCTCTTGCTGATGTAGTAGAACGGGCGCTGAACTTTTGCATCTTCCCGTACTAATGTTGCACTGAGGGCATGAGACGAAACTGCTAAATATATGAAAATAACTTCACCGTTGCCGGGCTTAGGAAGTATTGGAGGCGCTTCCATGTGACAAATTAGTTCATCGAAAGCTTTCTGACATTCCAGAGTCCATTCAAAGTTTCTCTTTCCTTTCTTCAGAGCGTCAAAGAATGGAATGCATATATCAGTGGCCTTGGAAATAAACCAACTCAAAGCAGCAACTTTCCCATTGAGGCTCTGTAATTCTTTCTTTGTCCTAGGGGCTTTGACTTCTCTCAGAGCAGTAATTTGAGCAGGATTAGCCTCGATGCCCCTAGCACTCACAATGAAACCCAAGAATTTCCCGGACTCTACCCCGAATGAACATTTCAAGGGATTAAGCTTCATTCCATTCTTTCGGAGGACTGCGAACATTTCTGCCAAGTGATCCATACGGTCCACTGCCTTCATTGACTTCACCAACATATCATTAATGTAAACTTCCATAGTTTTTCCAATCTGTCGCTTGAACAAAGCATTAACAAGTCTTTGGTAAGTTTCCCACGCATTCTTCAGTCCGTAGGGCATGACTCTATAGCAGTAAAGACCAACATCGGTGATGAAGCTCGTGTCCTCCTGATCTGGCTCATGCATCATGATTTGGTTATATCCGGAGTAAGCATCCATGCGCCAACTGATCAATCCTGGGTAACGGGAAGCAGTCGTTGGGGCAGGCTTTGTTTAAATCTAAAAAGTCGATGCATACTCTCCGCTTTCCATTTGCTTTTTTAACCAGCACCGGATTAGAAACCCAATTTGGATAAGTGGACTCTCTGATGAAACCATTCTCCATGAGCCGATCTACTTCTTCTTTTAATGCTGCTGACCTTTCTCGACCCTGGGTTCTTCTTTTCTGCTTCGCAGGGGTAAATTTCGGATCAATATTCAGAGTGTGTACTATTATTTCTGGGCATATTCCATACATATCGGTATGACTCCAAGTCGAATACATCTAGATTTGCTTTGAAGAATGATATCAAAGTATTTTGAACTGTCACACTAAGTTGAGAACCCACATTCAGCACCTTGTTTGGGTCTTTCGGGTCAATAGGTACTAGCACCGTTACTTCCACTGGCACCACTATATTCTCCCCTGTACTAGCTTTTCTGGGATCCATTTTTTTTCGTGCACTACTATGCTCGCCAGTGCAGGGTCCACCCTGCATTTTCTATAAGGTTGGCTCCTTGATGCGGAGTGGAGCTGCCGCATCCTTTCCCATCTCTCTCTTCCTTGCTTCCCGCAACTCTATAAGATAATATTCTTGCCCAGCATTCTGATCCCATTTAATAACACAGATGCCATTATCCGTGAGGAACTTCATAGTGAGGCACCACGGGGCAAGAATTGCCTTGAATGCTACAAGAGTTAGCCGGCCTAGGAAGGCATTGTAAGCAGAAAATCCATCAACGATCACAAAAATCTGCTTTTGAACTAACTTTTTCTGCCCCTCTCCAAGCTCCACAAATAAATCAATACTTCCAATTGGCTGCTTTGGTTCCCCAGCGAACCCAGCAATCTTCTGCGATGAAGCTTCAAAATCAACCATAGGAATCTTCATTTGATCGAATGTCCTTTTGAAGAGGATATTGCAAGAAGCGCCGCAGTCAACAAGCACCCTTCTTATAATAACAGGTCCGATACCCGCATAGATGACTAAGGGATCCATGGTAGGAGCTTCAACACCTATAGAGTCCCTGGCCCTAAACACAATGTCATCATTAAAAGTTCTTTGCTGCTTCAAAGGTGCAGTGTCTTCCAACAAGAAAACATTTTCTTCTGCTGGGGCATATTTCAAAGCATGAGCATATCTTTCCATCTCACCCCAGCTTCTGCCTGGCGGGTGAGGACCTCCCGTGATTACATTAATAACCGGCCTCTCTGATTCATGCGCGGTAGTCCTCTCACTCGAGCTAGATGGATGAGCAGGAAGTTGCTGGCCCTCAGTAGATGAAGTTGGGTTGTTCCTATTTCTCTTAACATATTGCTGCAACTTGTTCTCTCTCAACAGTTCTTCAATCAAACTGTTCAAATGGCGACATTCGTTAGTATCATGACCGTGTTGATTATGAAACCGACCAAATCTCCCACTTTGAACAGCCTTTTTCCCAACCTTCAATTCAGGCGGTTTAGGATATTCCACGACATCTTTGGTAGCGAAAAAGATATTCTTCGGAGTATTAGTTAAAGGAGTGAAATCTGAAGGTTTTAAGAAGCCAGATTTCTTTACATCTTTCTGCTTCTTCCCACCATTATTCTCCCTCTTCTGACATCCGCATTCCTTTTTGGTAGGAGCAGCAGCGTTATTCTTAACCTCCGTCAATACCACTTTCGCCGGCGCAGGAAGTCTTTCCAAGCACATGAACTCGTCAGCTTTCTTGTAGAATTTCTCAAGCGAATTTGGTTCCTTCATCTTCAACCATTTCCCAAACTCACTCGATTTGTCGATAGCCCTCATTAAGTTGGTCAAAACCATTCGTGGCTCTGCATTGTCGACTTCAGCCAAGGTTATGTCGAAGCGGTTTAAGAAAGATCTAATAGATTCTCTGGGATTCTGTTCTAGGCTGGACAATGACATTATGTCCTTCGCCTTTGAAGCATACAACCTGAAATGTTCTTTAAACTTCCGATTTAAATCGTAGAACTGGTCTACAGATCAGACCGGTAGCTTCGCAAACCCAAGTAGAGCCACTCCTTCCAAGTATACCGGAAAGTACCGGCATTTGATCTCATCCGATGCTCTAGCACCAGTCATGTGCCAATCATACATATATAGAAATTGGTTAGGATTGCTTGTTCCCTTATAAGCCGGAATGGTGGGGGGAACAAACTTCCTTGCGAATTCCGCCTTCAAAATCCTTTCGGTGAACGGAGTTTTGCTTGGAGCAAACCCCCACTCTTTTTCATCTTCTTCCCTTTGCATACTTTCTTTCATAATCTGTCGAACCATACCCGAGACGTATTCCTCATCGTTTAAAGGCTCTAAGGGACAGACTTCAGCCATTTTCTCAGAAGTTTTCCTGGACAAACATTCGCGGAGTGTCGACTGCGGTCTTGATCCTCCATCTTGGGGAGGTGATTCTTTGGCGGGACTAGCCGCCTTTTGAGGAATATTCCTCTCTTTAGGATTATGAACATCATCAGCAAGGTTTTCTTCATTATTCACTGGTTGACGGTTAGCTCCGAGCAAAGCATTCAACCTATCAAGCATTAAAGTGTTCTGGGCTTCCATTTGCTGATATAACCCAGACACTACAGCATCTAACTCTGCCCGAGTAATCCCAACACTTGGAGCTGCTTGACTTAATGAAGGAGAAGTGGCGGTGTTTTCCTGGGCATCACTGGGTCTAGTAGATCTGCGCTTTCTTCCATGAGCCATAATCTCTGATAGACTTCTGGTTTTGAGAGAGATTCTTTCAACAAACTGTTGCGAAGCAATGATGAAAACACCCTGAGTTCGATGTTCTCAGTGAAAGCACCAAAAATGTTAACGCTAAAATTGAATGCTAACACCCGTGTGTAAGTAGTAAAGACAAGAAAGCACCACCCGTTGGTACGGGAACTAAAGATAAGCAGAAGATAATATAAAATCAAGTATAGAGACAGCAGTTTTTATAGTGGTTCATCTTAACGTCAAGCCTACGTCCACTTTAATCTTCTTTATTGTCGATTCGATTACAACTTTTACAATGATCTTCGGTTACAACACAAAAAAGACAAGTAACTAGAACGTCAATGTACAAGAGCTCTTCGAATTCATGTTGAGTGTGTGAGATCTCTCTTGAAATCCGTAGAGGTATCTTCGATGTTTGAAGTATCAGATGAGTCGAGAAAACTGCAGAGTATAGGCGTTCCAGAAATGAGCTAAAAGGTCCTCTTTCAGTTTGAGTAGGTGGGGTACTTATAGGGAGAAATCTGGACAAGTCGTAGGTCGTGAGCGACCTAGGGATAGGTCGTAAGTCGTGAACGACCTAGGGAGTACGGGTTACGGCTTGACAGGGTTGCACTTGGTCACTTGAACAAGTTGGTAGATCGTAGCGACCTAGGGAGAAGCGGCATAGGAAGTTGCAGCATAAGGAGTTGTCTCGGTCGGCTTTGGTCGCGAGCGACCTAATGAAGAGGTAGCATGCACACGGCCTTGCTTTGTCTTAACCCGTTAGGTCGCTAGATCATTAGGCCATTAGGTCGTTAGGGGTCTTTAGGTCGTTATTCATTAGGTTGCTTAAGTTGCTGCTCTTGTTAGATCGTTGGATGCTTTATCTCATTAACTCGCTGGACCATTAGCTCGTTAGGTCGCAGTCCTTGCTGAGTCACTTTTTGCTTTAGGCTGCTAGGTCGTATCTATTAGCTCGTTCATGCTTTATGTCGTTAGGTCATTTCCGCATTTAGCTCGTTAGATCCTTGAGTCGTGGAAAAGAGGAGTTAACAGTAATAATTAAGATTTGAAATTACTTGATAATTTAATGAGATTGAATTATTAATAATTAAATTGAATTGAATTCTTTATTAAGTGAAATTGAATTCTTTATTAAGTGAAACTAAGTTTCTTTATTAACTGAGTTTGGAATTTGTAATCAAGTAAGTAAATAAGTGAAATTGAATTTCTTTAACAAGAAATAAATTGTGATTTATTGAAATTAATGAAAGACTTGGAATTTAAAGAATTTGATTTGAAGAAATTAATTTAATTCAAATTGTAAGTTTTGAAATATGAAGTTGAGCTTAATAAATTGATTTAATGAAATGGAAATTAAATAGAAATTTCTTGAATGACAAATTTACTTAATGGATATTGAATGAAATCGATTAATGAATTTAAATTGATTTGGATGTTAAATTAAATTAATTTAAATGATTACGGAATGAAACTTATATACGAACTTGAATTGTTTTAAAATAAAAATTGAAATTGAATTATAAGATTTTGAAATAGTACTTTGGAAGTTTGAACATAAATTATGGAAAGTGATTCAGAAAGACAAATGAAATGTTGATTTACAAATTCTAACTGAAATTGAAATTGATTTGGTTTTGAAATTTATTAAATGACCAATCGGTGTAATAATTACGAAAGTTATTAAAGAGACCGGAATCGATTATGGATGTACTCTCTGTCTAAACCGAAAACCACTTTAATAACTATACGCGGAGTGTGATCCAGAATGAAGTGTTTGGAATGATGTACGTTGATGACTAAGAAAGAGAACGATAATGGATAGCCTTGACACTTGTGTCAAATTGGAAATGACTAAAACAGGAGCCGTGCCGGGCCAAATGGGATTAGCCACCTCGGGCGAACGCACTTCTTCGTAAACTACTCATTACTTGTTATTGATTGGTGCACCCTCAGAATTTTGGAAGTGTTGTTTCGCGGTGTTGCGATAGTTGCGGCGATGCGTTCTCACCAGTCCGGATCAGGCAAACGGTAGTTTCATTACCTTGGGTATTGCCTCATGTGCCTTGTCATACTTGTATCCCTATATACGCGACCACTACGATTTGTTTTGTGTTATACCTATGGAGTACTCCCTGATAGCCCACTAGTTTACAGTGGAGTTTACAGTGCTGTATAAAATATGACGCTTATATAAAACGTGTTAAAGGGGATAATGGTAACGCCTTAACACTATTTTGATACTTTATATTACCGATAGGCATTATCTACTTAGCGTACACTACTACATAGTACATAGTTTAACGGATCCTTAGAGCAACGTCCTTTGAGTTACTTGTATTTCAACTGTTATTTCACTTGAGTCGGATTTATTGATATGAGAATGCTAATCCTGACTCGAGTGTTTTGTATTTTGCTTTACGCTCGGGTCAGACTGAGTGTACCAGTATTCGAGACTCACCTTTGGAGTTGGAGCTTCGCTTGGAGATCCAATCATCTATTCTGCTTTCAGTATTCGATGATTCCAGTGATGTATTCTGATTTGTACCTGATGTATCATGTTACACTTCTGTTGTAACTTATTTAACTCTGTTATATATATAGTAGCTTCATGAACTACAATCTTTTGCTTACGCTGCATATTATTACTCTGTGTCTGTGATTATGTGATTGTTTATTTACTGTATAGCTGAGTTTGCCAAATTTAAATTAACAATTCGGTATTTTGAATTATTCAAGTCCGACATGTGTGGATGCGAGTAGTCCAAAATAGCGGGTCGTTATAGTTTGGCATCAGAGCTTTGGTAGCTATAGGAAAAACTTAGCATATAGGGTAGATGTATTTACAGAATCACTATCATTCGAGTTTCAATCTCTTTCTTTTGACTCGATTCCCTTGAATTTTGGAAAGTTCCATACGGTTCAAAATTTCATTCGTGTCCCTTACTACTCGTCTTCTTTCAATTCTGGAGCATCTCATAACTCCACTTCGAATGACCCTTATAATGAATCGATAGTCTCGCCAAACTTCAATTTATTTGTAAAGGGATTAAACTCCTTTACAATAGGCATTGATTTACAAGAGATTTCTATTTCCTCGCTTTACGATGCTAGCTGTAACGACCTGCTATTTTCAACCATTCGCATCGGCAGATGTCGGACTTGAATTGCTCAAAATATCAGATTGTTAATTAAAATTTGGCAAAACCCAACATATATAGTAAATAAATCAAACACAGAATCATAGATACAGAGTAGTACAAAAATACGCAGCGGAATAAATAGATAGTAGTTCATGAAGCTACTATAAAAAAAATCAGAGTTAGAGATAAAGTACAATAGAATATCTCAGATACAGTGAAGTCTCCAGTACGTGCGGAAGACTTCTCTGGACCAATCAACTGGATGACTGAAAGGATAGATAGTTGGATCATCAAGCAAACTCCAACTTCGAAGGTGAGTCTCAAATGCCGTATCACTCAGTCTGACCCGAGCGTAAAGCAAAACACAAAACACTCGAGTCAGGATTAACATTCTTATCTAAATAAATCCAACTCAAGTGAAATATCAACTGAAATACAGTTAACTTAAAGTATCTTTGGGATAACCATCCTCTAAGGGTCCATAGAACTATCTACAAAGTAGAAATATACACTATAACACCGTAGTCCTTTCAACTTAATTTATTCTTCAAAACCAAATATCATTTTCACTTCAAATATCTCTATATTTCCCAAAATAGTATTTATATATATATATATATATATATATTAAATAATTTATAGAGTAAAGTATTTTCAATTTCCTCAACTTAACAAATTGTTTCAACATCAACCCGACCTTCCTATTCAAATTAAATCAAATCTTAATTTATCAATTTAAATTCAATTTAGTTTCTAAATAATGAATTCAACTATATTTATTTCAAATACAGATCCGAATCTCAAAATAAACCATTTAAATTCCAATATAGTTCAAGGCTTTAATATTTAAAAGTTCAATATAATAGTTTCATATAGATCTCGATTTAACCTCATTATTATTTAGTCTTGAAATACTCCTTTATTAGATTCAATATCATTTAAGTAACCTTAATTACATTTTACTCAATATTTTCTTTAATATATTTAAACGTGAAATATTCATTAAATCACTTACATCAAAAATCCAGTTACAAAATCATACCCTTAAATTTCCCATTCAAAATTTCAAATTGATTTAATTAAATAAATCCTTATTTAAATACATTTTTAATAAACTCAAATTTATCTCCCAGTCTTAATTTATCCCAATTATTGCAAAAATCTATTTGAACTATAATTTACCTAAATAATTAACATAATTTATGTATTAAATCAATCTTAATTGAATTAAATATTATTAAATCTATATATATATATATCATTACCCTTTATATATAATAATTTAAGAATTAATATTTGTTAAGACCATATATTTCTTTCCCAGAACAATGAATTTATTTCAAAATATTTTTATATATATGGACCAACGGTGTCTGTATATATTTCCTATCATATGGTCAAGTGCTATGGATATTTATCATTTCAAACCGTACACTAAATATATACGGGTAGATATCATTTCAACCCGTAATCCCAAATTCAATTAAATGAAAATCGCTTGGGTCGATCATTTCAACTCATAACGAAATTCCCCTATTCTAAAGTCCGTTCGGGTATGTATCATTTCAACCCATAGTGAATTCTAAACTACAGGGAACTTGCAGAGTGATAACTTATAATAATAATATAACAACCATATATCATCAATAACAGTATAATATAAACAACAGGATATGGTGTCATATCCCACAGGTGCGTAGTTACAAATAATAGCATATAAACAATTTAAATAATTAATAACAACATATTTCAATTGTCGTTTCAGTTGAAATCAAATTTAATAAATATAAGAATGTTAAATCGTGAGTGATTGCTCACCTTTCGAGGCTAGATAGATTGGACAAAGAATTGAGCTACGCTGGATCACGATCTAGACATCGAACAAATCCAAACAAAATTTTCAAAGCGAAGCAAGATTGGCACGAATACGATAGACAACTGATAAATAGAGATCGATGAAAATAGACCAGAAACTGCTTTGTGTAGACCGAAATGAAATACAAATATTATTCTATTATATTACTCTCTTAACCAATATTAGTTTTGAAACGCATTAAAATTACATATACATACATACGTTTTCAAACAAATGCAAATAATAGAAAACTGCAAAACTATGTTTAAAACCAATATTAACATAATTTTTTTTAATCGTATTTAAATCAACATTTAAGTCAACATTCCACATTATTATTGTTAAGACCAATATCGACTTTCCTTGATTTGCTGAAACACTACACACCTTATACTTGATATAAATTTACCTTTTGCAAAATATTTATAAGAAAGAGAAGGGCGAGAGCACAGCTCCAACTTAATTTAACAATTTAAATTCCGTTATTTTCTTTAATATTAAAACAGGCTTCAGGCATTTTTTACATGTTGACACTTACATTAAACTTTCTTTATCATCTTAAAAATATCAATGTCAAATTTTAACTCATATAATCACTAGTATAAACTTACATTTTAAAACAACAGATCTTAGATCTTATAAAACTGTTTTTGTATTATAATTCATCTCTGGACAGACACACAAACTAACTTAAAATATATTATACTATATATTCTCCCCAAAATTTTATAACTCTACAACTATATTTTAAACAACAGAAGGAAAATTTATACCCATGCAAACTCTACCTATATATCAAACTTATGTTTTATAACTTACTGTATATTAATATGTTTATAAATGTATACTGTCCCACAATATGTATATTATAAAATTAACACCTTTTTATAAACAATACAATATAAAATTAACACCTTTCTTTTTTTTTATATAAAAATCTTACATACTGTAACATATATGCAGACTGCTAAACATCTTATATTATATATAAACCGTATGAAATAACCCAATGTATATTCAAAAGTCAGACTATACAAATTCCAATAAATACTCATATAAAACTAACCATAGAACAAATGCAAATGTTTATAACTTTGAATTTAATGTATACTTGCGCTGCACTATATAAACATACTTATAATGTAAAATGTATACTTGAAGCATGTTATGCTTAAAATAAAGGAAAAGCAAAAGCAATATAAAAAATAATAAAACAAAAGAAAAGGATGAAAAAGAAGAAGAAGAAGAAAAGAAATAAGAAGAAAAAAAAAGAAAAAAAAATTAGTGCAGCCATTTACCTACAGAAGAAGCTTCACACGCAAGAAAGGAGATGAAGGTCTATTGATATGGAGTAGGGTATGTACGAGTGATTTGTATTTATAAGAGATGCCTCACATTGATAAAGTGGAAAGAAATTTTGTTTAAAGTGGCAAGAAATAAAGATAGTAATGGCTAGAGAAAATTTAAGAATTTATTCCTATAAATTAAGGAGAAGTAAAAAAAAGAAAGAGGAAATAAATTAAAATGAATATATAAAGATTAAATGCTGGTGAACAGAGGAAATAAAATGAAAGAAATATGTATATAAACATTGAATGCTGGTGAAAAGAGAAAATAAATTAAAACAAATATGTATAAAGATTGAATGCACATGTGTAGAGAAAACGAATTAAGATAAATATGTATAAAGATTGAGTGTTGGTGAAAAGAGGAAATAAATTAAAACAAATAAGAAGAGAATGGATTGATTTAAAGGAAAGGCAATGAATGGTTTAGAAATAAATAAATGTAAAACATATACGTTTTAATTTCAAAAAGGAAAGAAATAAATACGGGGATGGCAACAGTCAAAATGCACGTTTAGGCAAATAATAGAATATAAAAGTAAGAAACTCAAAAGGATAGGCACAGAGACGTGAAATCAGGGAGACAAGGGAAGCAAGTGATCTTTCAAATTTATAACGTTGGCAATAAATATAAAATAAATGAAAATTAATAGATGGATGCTTGATTGACGCAGTGATTAAAGTAAGGTTGCGTGTCAGTCACGATGAAATTTGAAACAGAAAAAAATGTAAATGAATAAAAGGGGTAAGCTAGATTTGTCCGCTTAGATTTAGAGAAGACACATCAAATGCTGAAAAAGGGAATTATGAAACGGCTAGATTCTAGCAAATAATAAATATGGTAAGAAAAGTAAATAGGCAGGTTATAAATCAGATTGGAAAGAAAAGTGGAGAGGTAAATTGATAAAAGAATTAAGATAAAGAAAATGCATAATAATATTGTTGGCATCTAATGTCATTTAACGCAAAAACGCATATAGGAGCATGCATTTTCTTCTGACCTGCAACATCATTCATCATTTTGGCATTCGTGGCATTCAACAAATTAAGGTGGCGGTCAAAGTCGTGAAATGGTAGCAAACTAACGATGAATAGGATCCAATAATTCTTAGTGCAATGCACAAAATCGGAAAATATCATCATGTGCCTTCTACGCACATGTTAAGATTGCATAATTTCACTAATGACCTTTATGATCTTGCATTTTTGCGTGATAAATATAGATAGTTTGAGTTTTTAAGAATTAACACTGTGTATTAGTGATTATCTCTTGTTTGAGCAGTTGTTAGCATATGCCTACTGAATACATATTAACATAACCCCATAAAAATTTATGTGTACTTAAAATGTTCTTCTGATAAAGTTTTTTTTTTTCAAGATTATTATTAACATTTAGAATATCATTTGACTTATCCGAATGTTGATGATTTTCAAATCCTATTAAGATTAAGGTCGCTAATTGATTATTGTTGAAAGCTAAGGATATTAAGAAAATACTATTATGAAATCCATATCTTGAACACGGAATTTGTTATTAAAATCGTATCATTAGAGTTATATGTATGATTATAAACAATAACATTCATAATTTACAACTACGATGTTGCAGATCCTTTTATTAAAATTTAGATTACATATCATTAGCAAGTCAGCATGAATTTAATAGAATTTCACAAAATAAATAAACTTTCATAAAATTAATTGAAAATTTACCATTTGCTATATTTAATTATACGTAAACCAAATATTAAAACTTTATTTCAAAATATTATTATTAAAATTTCTCAAAATCCAAATTAAATACGTTATATAACCAATTAAAAACTATTAAAATCTACGGGTCGTTACATTCTCCCCCACTCAAACTTTTCGTCCCCGAAAAGGAAGGAGGTAGGAGAAAAGAAAAGACCGGAAGGAAAGATAGATTGAAAGATAAGGATTAACAATTTATTTAACTATATACATTTTATTTGAAATACTTATTTGAAAACTTCATTTGCAATTCAGTTATCTTTAATACTTTAAGTTTTCAAAACCCATTGGAATTAAATATGTTTTATTAAATTAATAACTTCAAAATACTTACAATATTTAAAGATTATATTCAAAAAGGAAAGGAAGGTAGGTTTGGAAAACAGAATCAAGGTGAATAACTAAACTGAGCAGATAAGGTAGATGCAAGGAATAGTATCGGGCACGAATAATTAATCTAGAACCATAAGAATTTAAATTTCAAATATTAATTCAAAAATTCTTTGTTGGGAAAAATACTTTTATAATAAAATACTATTATATCGATATAAATTTTCCTTTCGAAAATACTATTATAACTCGATGTTTCAACAAGTTTATCCTCGTTCTTGCAGACTCTGGCCATGCGTTGATCAGGCGCAAAGCTAGAATTCTTCAAGTACTTGGTAAACCCGTTTCAACACCCAGTGAAAATACTTGAAAAACCTTTAAAAAAACAAATATGGAAAGTACAATCCAAACAAAACAACCAAACCAAAACCTTTGTCCGATCATGGTTCGCAGATACACAATGATTGCGCCTGGGTCCCCCAGGAAACAATTCGTATCCGTAAGCTTTCTCAGCCCTGCGAGTTACGCCATGATGACTAGTAGAGTGCAGGATACACAATGGTGACGCCTGGATCCCCCAGGAAACAATCTGTACCCTTAGGCAAGACTCAGCCAGGCACTTGCGCTACTATTCGCGACCTACACAGATTGCAGGATACACAATGGTTACGCCTGGATCCCCCAGGAAACAATCCGTACCCCTAGGCAAGACTCAGCCAGGCAATTTCGCTATGCATTCACGAGAGAGAAAAAAAACCATGGGTTACGCCACGGTGGGAACACTCGAGTATTACATCCGGAAAACCAAAAATCAGAGAGAATAATATCGATAGAATGAATCCACGATGTGGCCACAAAGCGGATATCAAGTAGAAGGCACTTTCCATATCTTTATTTCGAAAATATATATCATATAGTACCTTTCCAAATACTTTCAAATATCGTACTTATATAAAGTCCATGTATATAGGATTCCTTTCTAAATCGAATACTTTCCAAATCAATAGTATATCAAAACATACTTATATAGACTTTGATTACATAAAATTCTCTTTCCAAATTGAGTACCTTTCAAATCAATAGATTTCAAATCAACTTTATACTTATACAAATCCATTTTATATAAGTTCGACCACTCCCAAATCAAGTGCTTAATAATATAAGGTTCTCAATTTCAAATCATTTCAATATCATATATGATTTCACCAAATTTTCTTCCAGATTAAATATCTAAATTTCAAAGTTCCCAAAATAATAGGTTTAGAAAATTATCCCAGTTTCCAAATTAAAATAATTCAAGTCAAACAAATTCATTTCCAAAATCAAAATATAAGTACTGGTTTTTAATTTTAATTTAATTTCAAAACCAAAAATTTTCTCAAAATTAATTATACTCAAATGGTTTCCAAATTTATAATTATCCCTTTAAACCCTTTAAAGTATTTATTTTTTTATTTGAAATATCAAATTTTCTTTTCTGAAAACCATTATTTAAAACTAATAGTTTTTCAAAACATTTAAAACTAAATTCCATATTAGTATAATTTCAAAATAGTCATATTCATTTACCTAACAAAAGGTTTCAAACTTAACATACAAAACAAAACTTATATGCTTTATCAAACATTTTGTACTCTTTGAAATTTCTTAGCTTTAAAAATTTAATCTCGATTTGGAAGTGTTCGAACATTCAAAATAGTTAGGGAAATCAAATTTCCAAATTCAAGATTTGAAAATCAACATAAATCAATAAACCAATTATTAAATATGAAACTCGAAGACTGAACACCGGTCTCATTTTAAATTGTTTTAAAATATATACCTATATCTTTCTAAAATATCAAATTATACTTCGGAATTTGTAATCAAAAAGGTTTTACAAAATCACTTGCATAGCGAAGCTATTAAAGTGGCCTCTCCCCCACTTTGAAACTCGAAAATCAATGTCGATGATGCGTGCACTCATCACCGAAATTATTTTCCAGCGACATAAGTGAGTTCTGGACTTCTATTTTCTTGAAAACTTCTTTGAAATTTCTTCAAAATTATTAAAATTCATTAGAAACATTTCTTATTCGAAAAATACTTTTAAATCGTATTATTTTTATATATCTTCCAAAATCTTAAAACCAATTTCAAAATACCGGAATTCAATTCTCGAATTTCAAATTTAACTCTACAGTTATAAATCAATTTTATATAAATCAATTTCTTATAATTTTTCAAAATTTCAAATCCTTTCAAAACCTTTTTATATTCGTATATAATCCTTATCGAAAACATTTTCACTTTTATATATAGAATAAAATCATAGTTATCAAAATAATAATTTCGGTATAAACAATTTCAAAAATACAATATACCCGATTTTTCAAAGATGGGTTTCAAACAAAGATAGAGATTTAAATTAGCGGAACTCCAATCAATAGAATCTTGATTCGAAGATAGACTCGATCGAAGATGAGATAATTAAATTACAAAATAGAAGATGGATATACTTCTACAAATCGCGAGCGACCTTAACCGAGTCAACCGTGACTTCAGGAATATAATCGATGCGGAATTCCAAAACAAATCGACATTCGATCGCGAGAGATAGAATTCGGCATACCAAGATACAACAGCATCATAAACCGATGATACAAAAAAATCATCGGTGAATCAATGCCAATTGAAAAGGAGGTTTCACCGCCTTTTACGAATCATTCAGTGGAGTTATGGGATACTCCAGAGTCGAACGAATGTAATTAGGGAGAGACAAGAATGAATTTCGGAACCGAGGGACATTCCAAAATTCAAAGGAAATCGAGTCAGAAAAGAAGAGATTCAACTCGAACGAAAGTGATTCTGTAAATAAATTTACCATATATGATAAGTTTTTCCTAGAGCCAAAGCTCTGATACCAACTGTAACGACCTTCTATTTTCAACCATTCGCATCCGCAGATGTCGGACTTGAATTGCTCAAAATATCAGATTGTTAATTAAAATTTGGCAAAACCCAACATATACAGTAAATAAATCAAACACAGAATCACAGATACAGAGTAGTACAAAAATACGCAGCGGAATAAATAGATAGTAGTTCATGAAGCTACTATTAAAAAAATCAGAGTTAGAGATAAAGTACAATAGAATATCTCAGATACAGTGAAGTCTCCAGTACGTGCGGAAGACTTCTCTGGACCAATCAACTGGATGACTGAAAGGATAGATAGCTGGATCTTCAAGCAAACTCCAACTTCGAAGGTGAGTCTCAAATGTTGTATCACTCAGTCTTACCCGAGCGTAAAGCAAAACACAAAACACTCGAGTCAGGATTAACATTCTTATCTAAATAAATCCAACTCAAGTGAAATATCAACTGAAATACAATTAACTTAAAGGATGTTTGGGATAACCATCCTCTAAGGGTCCATAGAACTATCTACAAGGTAGAAATATACACTCTAACACCGTAGTCCTTTCAACTTAATTTATACTTCAAAACCAAATATCATTTTCACTTCAAATATCTCTATATTTCCCAAAATAGTAATTATATATATATATATATATATTAAATACTTTATAGAGTAAAGTATTTTCAATTTCCTCAACTTAACAAATTGTTTCAACATCAACCCGACCTTCCTATTCAAATTAAATCCAATCTTAATTTATCAATTTAAATTCAATTTAGTTTATAAATAACGAATTCAACTATATTTATTTCAAATACAGACCCGAATCTCAAAATAAACCATTTAAATTCCAATATAGTTCAAGGCTTTAATATTTAAAAGTTCAATATAACAGTTTCATATAGATCTCGATTTAACCTCATTATTATTTAGTCTTGAAATACTCCCTTATTAGATTCAATATCATTTAAGTAACCTTAATTACATTTTACTCAATATTTTCTTTAATATATTTCAACGTTAAATATTCATTAAATCACTTACATCAAAAATCCAGTTACAAAATCATACACTTAAATTTCCCATTCAAAATTTCAAATTGATTTAATTAAATAAATCCTTATTTAAATACCATTTTTAATAAACTCAAATTTATCTCCCAGTCTTAATTTATCCCAATTATTGCAAAAATCTATTTGAACTATAATTTACCTAAATAATTAACATAATTTATGTATTAAATCAATCTTAGTTGAATTAAATATTATTAAATCTATATATATATATATATCATTCCCCTTTATATATAATAATTTAAGAATTAATATTTATTAAGACCATATATTTCTTTCTAAAACAATGAATTTATTTCAAAATATTTTTATATATATGGACCAACGGTGTCTGTATATATTTCCTATCATATGGTCAAGTGCTACGGATATTTATCATTTCAAACCGTACACTAAATATATACGGGTGGATATCATTTCAACCCGTAATCCCAAATTCAATTAAATGAAAATCGCTTGGGTCTGTCATTTCAACTCATAACGAAATTCTCCTATTCTAAAGTCCGTTCGGGTATGTATCATTTCAACCCATAGTGAATTCTAAACTACAGGGAACTTGCAGAGTGATAACATATAATAATAATATAACAGGCATATATCATCAATAACAGTATAATATAAACAACAGGATATGGTGTCATATCCCACAGGTGAATAGTTACAAATAATAGCATATAAACAATTTAAATAATTAATAACAACATATTTTAATTGTCGTTTCAATTGAAATCAAATTTAATAAATATAAGAATGTTAAATCGTGAGCGATTGCTTACCTTTCGAGGCTAGATAGATTGGACAAAGAATTGAGCTACGTTGGATCACGATCTAGACATCGAACAAATCCAAACAAAATTTTCAAATCGAAGCAAGATTGGCACGAATACTATGGACAACTGATAAATAGAGATCGATGAAAATAGATCAAAAACTGCTTTGTGTAGACCGAAATGAAATACAAATATTATTCTATTATATTACTCTCTTAACCAATATTAGTTTTGAAACGCATTAAAATTACATATACATACATACGTTTTCAAACAAATGCAAATACTAGAAAACTGCAAAACTATGTTTAAAACCAATATTAACTTAATTTTTTTTAATCATATTTAAATCAACATTTAAGTCAACATTCCACATTATTATTGTTAAGACCAATACCAACTTTCCTTGATTTGCTGAAACACTACACACCTTATACTTGATATATATTTACCTTTTGCAAAATATTTATAAGAAAGAGAAGGGCGAGGGCACCGCTCCAACTTAATTTAACAATTTAAATTCCAGTATTTTCTTTAATATTAAAACAGGCTTCAGGCATTTTTTACATGTTAACACTTACATTAAACTTTCTTTATCATCTTAAAAATATCAATGTCAAATTTTAACCCATATAATCACTAGTATAAACTTACATTTTAAAACAACAGATCTTAGATCTTATAAAATTGTATTTGTACAATAATTCATCTCTGGACAGATACACAAACTAACTTAAAATATATTATACTATATATTCTCCCAAAAATTTTATAACTCTACAACTATATTTTTAACAACAGAAGGAAAATTTATACCCATGCAAACTCTACCTATATATCAAACTTATGTTTTATAACTTACTGTATATTAATATGTTTATAAATGTATACTGTCCCACAATATGTATATTATAAAATTAACACCTTTTTATAAACAATACAATATAAAATTAACACCTTTCTTTTTTTATATATAAAAATCTTACATACTGTAACATATATGTAGACTTCTAAACATCTTATATTATATATAAACCGTATGAAATAACCCAATGTATATTCAAAAGTCAGACTATACAAATTTCAGTAAATAATCATATAGAACTAACCATAGAACAAATGCAAATGTTTATAACTTTAAATTTAATGTATACTTGCGCTGCACTATATAAACATACTTATAATGTAAAATATACACTTGAAGCATGTTATGCTTAAAATAAAGGAAAAGCAAAAGCAACATAAACAATAATAAAACAAAAGAGAAGGATGAAAGAGAAGAAGAAAAAGAAAAGAAATAAGAAAAAAAAATTAGTGCAGCCATTTACCTACAGAAGAAGCTTCACACGCAAGAAAGGAGATGAAGGTCTATTGATAGGGAGTAGGGTATGTACGAGTGATTTTTATTTATAAGAGAAGCCTCACATTGATAAAGTGGAAAGAAATTTTGTTTAAAGTGGCAAGAAATAAAGATAGTAATGGCTAGAGGAAATTTAAGAATTTATTCCTATAAATTAAGGAGAAGTAAAAAAAAAAAAAAGAGGAAATAAATTAAAACGAATATATAAAGATTAAATGCTGGTGAACAGAGGAAATAAAATGAAACAAATATGTATATAAACATTGAATGCTGGTGAAAAGAGAAAATAAATTAAAACAAATATGTATAAAGATTGAATGCACATGTATAGAGAAAATGAATTAAAACAAATATGTATAAAGATTGAGTGTTGGTGAAAAGAGGAAATAAATTAAAACAAATAAGAAGAGAATGGATTGATATAAAGGAAAGGCAATGAATGGTTTAGAAATAAATAAATGTAAAACGTATACGTTTTAATTTCAAAAAGGAAAGAAATAAATACGGGGATGGCAACAGTCAAAATGCACGTTTAGGCAAATAATAGAATATAAAAGTAAGAAACTCAAAAGGATAGGCACAGAGACGTGAAATCAGAGAGACAAGGGAAGCAAGTGATCTTTCAAATTTATAACATTGGCAATAAATATAAAATAAATGAAAATTAATAGATGGATGCTTGATTGACGCAGTGATTAAAGTAAGGTTGCGTGTCAGTCACGATGAAATTTGAAACAGAAAAAAATGTAAATGAATAAAAGGGGTAAGCTAGATTTTCCGCTTAGATTTAGAGAAGACATATCAAATGCTGAAAAAGGGAATTATGAAACGGCTAGATTCTAGCAAATAATAAATATGGTAAGAAAAGTAAATAGGCAGCTTATAAATCAGATTGGAAAGAAAAGTGGAGAGGTTAATTGATAAAAGAATTAAGATAATGAAAATGCATAATAATATTGTTGGCATCTAATGTCATTTAACGCAAAAACGCATATAGGAGCATGCATTTTCTTCTGACTTGCAACATCATTCATCATTTTGGCATTCGTGGCATTCAACAAATTAAGGTGGTGGTCAAAGTCGTGAAATGGTAGCAAATTAACGATGAATAGGATCCAATAATTCTTAGTGCAATGCACAAAATCGGAAAATATCAGCATGTGCCTTCTACGCACATGTTAAGATTGCATAATTTCACTAACGACCTTTATGATTTTGCATTTTTGCGTGATAAATATAGATAGTTTGAGTTTTTAACAATTAACACTGTGTATTAGTGATTATCTCTTGTTTGAGCGGTTGTTAGCATATGCCTACTAAATACATATTAACATAATCCCATAAAAATTTATGTGTACTTAAAATGTTCTTCTGATAAAGTTTTTTTTTTCAGGATTATTATTAACATTTAGAATATCATTTGACTTATCCGAATGTTGATGATTTTCAAATCCTATTAAGATTAAGGTCGCTAATTGATTATTGTTGAAAGCTAAGGATATTAAGAAAATACTATTATGAAATCCATATCTTGAACACGGAATTTGTTATTAAAATCGTATCATTAGAGTTACATGTATGATTATAAACAATAACATTCATAATTTACAACTACGATGTTGCAGATCCTTTTATTAAAATTTAGATTACATATCATTAGCAAGTCAGCATGAATTTAATAGAATTTCACAAAATAAATAAACTTTCATAAAATTAATTGAAAATTTACCATTTGCTATATTTAATTATACGTAAACCAAATATTAAAACTTTATTTCAAAATATTATTATTAAAATTTCTCAAAATCCAAATTAAATACGTTATAAAACCAATTAAAAACTATTAAAATCTACGGGTCATTACACTATCTATCCCTACTATACCTAAATTCTATCTCTTGTGATCTGATGCTGATTTGCCTCGGAATTCTGCATCGATCTTCTTATTGAAGTCGCGATTGATCCGGTTAAGGTTGCCCGCGATTTATATAAACTTATCCACCTTCTTATTTTGTTATTTAATCATCTTACCTTATGTTTCGAACTTATCTTCTAATCAGAATTCTCCCTGTTTTGAGTCTATCAAATTTGAATCTCTATACTTTCTCTTAAATCCATTCTTGTATCGTCGAGCGAGGAAGTGTATTTGCAAATTAATGTTAAAATGTTTTATATATTGTGTTGTTTGAGTTGTTGACGTTGATTTGGGTTTCCGATCGATTCGTCTGATCAACGCTATCGATAGGATTTCCAAAACACTTTAACAGAGCAAACAGACACAATATTGTTTTCAAATTTGGGCAAATAAAATAATTTTAGATGATTATACAAGTATAATTTTTTCAGACATTAAATTGTTAATGAATTGTTGTCCGAAATGATAACATTTAGTTTTGATTTATTGTTTTGTAAACCATTGACTATTGCAATATAAATAAATGAATTTATAAACTTAGGCATAAATTGACTGGCATTTGAAGTGAATTTAAACTAGAATTTGAGAATTTAATTTTCGATAAATTTCGAACTATGGTTTTAAATTTCTATAATGTATATAATTTAAAAGATTTTCGAATAGAAATAGTTTTCGAAGAATTTTAAATGATTAAATTTGAGCACTTCTCTCTGTCGCCCGGAAAATAATTTCGGTGATGACGGCCGCATCATTGACATCCATTTTTGAGTTTCGATGTGGGGAGACCAATTCGTAGTTTTGCCATAGTTTTGTTTTGGAAATTAAATCGATTTAAATTTAATAAGTATGATTTGATTTATATATATAGGTATATTACTTTGAATTAAATTTGATTTGATATATATAGTATATACATAATTATCTCTAAATTGTTTGAAGTTAATCGAAAATTTAATTCTAAAAATTTGGGTAAAAGATGATTTCAATTATAAATGAAACAAAAATTTTGAATTAATATTTAATTTTGAGATTATTGAATTTGAAGTTTACTTGTATAATACTCAGTTGCATACAAATATAACCTACAAAAATTATTAAGAAGTTAACTACGTAATTGGATATTATACTATATAAAATGATGTTAAAGAAATTTTAAATTAAGTTGAGTAAGTATAATAAGTGAAAATTTACTTAATATAGGTGATAAGATACATTAAGTAGAATAAATTTAATAATAATTGGAATAAAGAAGAATTAAATTTGTCGAATAGAGTATGATTATAATAAATGACTATTCAAAATTTATGATCTTTGAAATTGTTAATTTAAGATAATTGGATAATATATAATGTAAATTGTCTTTATGAATAAAATTTGAGTGCGTGTAAAAATGTTATACACCTAAATTTTAATTATAAAATGTTTAATAGAGATAAACAGAATACTAGGTTAGTTGAATAATAAATGGATTAATAAAATAAATTGTTGTTTGAAATAAATTTTGTAACAAACAATGATAAATTGAAAATAAACCAAGTTAATGAAATTCCTTGAGTTTAAATCAATTGTTGAACATAAATTAATTTAAATTGAAACTTATATGGTTGGAATTAGTTGTTTTACTCTGTTATTTCTTTCTGGTTGTTTCTATTCTCCTACCTCCTTCCTTTTCGGGGACGAAAAGTTTTCAGTGGGGGAGAGTGTAACGACCCGTAAATTTTCGATAATTTTTATTTTTTTTATTAATATATTTAATTGAAATTTTGAGAAATTGTAAATGTGACGCTCAGGATTCTTCGACTTCCGAAAATCGACATTATTACGTCTACTGTATCAACTGCCGAACAATCGGATGCCGGAAAACCAAACCGTTAGGGTTTAAGAAGAAGAAAAAGGTAGAAGAAGAAGATAGAAGAAGCAACGGAAACAATATCAGAATCTCACAATCGTAGCGGAACAACATATAATAGATAAATGAATATCTTTAAGACAAGGAACTATATTAGTTATTACATTACATCACATTACATTACTTTATCAGAGTTTACGACAACAAACAGCGGAAAAAAAATACTATACACTAGTTGATACGCCACGCCATCCAGCTCACCTCTTGAGCTCCGCAGCACCTTCTGAATTCCAGAATATCCTGATAACATAACTCTAGACTACCGTGTGGAAATTGGTGGGCACCCAGAGTTTAAGAAGGGAACAATAAACTCCAAGTTAGTCATGGGACTGGTGTGAGAACTTAAAACAGTTATTCTTTAAAAACAAACAAAGAAATATTTTAAAATTGATCCGCAATGCTTTTTAGAAAAAGAAACTACCATAAGGCCTCCCGCCACACACATAATGCAAATGCAGAATTGGAGGAGATTTCTCCTTATGATAGTTAAATATGCTTGATACACAAATTTCTTTTCAATATTATTATTATAAGTTCAAAGTGCAGAAAAACATTTCGAAAGTATAATATAAATCTTAGCCAGCATAGGCATTCCGCACTTATGCCTACTATAGCTACCATCTAAACAATGGGGCGCCACCATAAGTAAATGGCAGGTTCTACAACTAAAACCGTACAGTGCTCGTATTGTTTCTTTGGATTTCCATCTAATGGTCAGGCCAAGGAACTTCCCATTGCCACATGGGTACGCCTCTAGAAGGACGCCTCGAGAACCTAACCGGATCTCTGCCAACACAAGGCCGGGTTACCCTAGCTGGGTAACTACTGACACGAGTATGTCGTCCCCCCGTCTTAACCGACCTATATCGCGGGATTCACCAACAACCACAAAATAATAAGTTTGCAGCAACAACATAGGTTAAGTATCTGGGCTCCATACCATGATACCACCGCTATCCAGAAGGAATGACATACACTAAGGGGGCGCTATCCCCTAATAACCTTGCTACATCTTTCCTGTTTTGACCATTACCGGGGTGTGAGTTCCGACGAAGTCTCGTCCACAAAGCTACGCTTTGTACAAAAGTTGTGCTTTGATCAACAAATGATCAACAACACTTCGTATGCCACATTACCAAATTGGGAATGTATCACTAGTAACCATTAACTACATAACCTTTGAGCTCGTACGTCTTAGAGAAGGGTGTTAAGCTAAGAGAATAAATTCTCCGCCACCAACAGAAATGCATTTGATAGAAACTAGCTTTACATCTCAAATTGTAGCATCAGACATACATCCATACAAGTCCGTTTCGGGATCGAACGGAACCGAAGGCACTTCCAAAGAAGCCCTTGAAATCCGGATATTCACTAAGCACGTCCGGACTTCCCATCACAAAGGGTGATAAAATCTCTATATCGTAGATCAGCCGATGCAGAGACATTTGACGGTAATCCTTTCGTTTTCGAAAATATTTGGTCTTTAACATCGGTCTTCAAATTCTGTCCATTACGACGTATCACTATTCGGAATGGGATTTATGACCTAAAGGTCCTCTCCCGGCTAAACTGAATAACGAGCGCTTATTTTAAAATAAGTGTAGCATTCAAATTCAGGCAAATCACAACAAATACCGATTTAAAGGTGAATATTGATAGTCGGTTATTCAACTATCAATAAATATGCACAACATCACCAGATTCCAAATAATTTCCCAAATTATTTGTTTTGCAAAATTATCTTTACAAGATATAATTTTCCACCCTTCAACCATTTGAAAACAAATTTCAAATTACTTTTCAATTTATCTTCAAAAGAGATAATCTCAAAACATTTCACTTCATATTAGAAAAACATTTCCATACTTACTTAATAAAAAGTAATTCACAAAACTATTTATTTTCAACATTTGAAAAATATTCAATATACTTAAATCACAATTAAGTATGTATTTTATTCTATAAGGAAAACATTCTCTTAAACACATTTATTTGAGTCAAAACGAATGTTGCGTAAAAGATCATTACGACAACCCAAAATCACTAGTATAGGGATTCGAAATTAAGATAGATATATAAATCCCAATACTATATCAAACATTTCCTTTCGAAATCATTTACTATAACAACATTGTTATAGTCCACCATTTCCTTTTATTTCTCGAAAGCGTCTATGTTGAAATCTATGGTTTCGATACTTAATACATTTTAAAACATCTTTAAATCGTTTTAATTCTATTTAAAATATGACTTCCCCAAAACATTTCTTTAATATATTATTCACTGTCCAAAATCGTGAATATACTTCGTTAACCAAATTCAACATTTCTACGCATTTTATTTAAAGGATTATCCACTGTACAAAATCATGGATATTTCTCCTTTAATGAACTATAATAATTAACCTATCAAAATAAGTCATTTTCGGATTAAAATAATGTTTATAAATTCCATTTATATTTTATAACAACTTCAACTTATAAAAGCACTTTAATAACAGATTCTATCCATATCCCATTTACATGCCAAAATCCAAATTATAAGCAAATTACTTATAATTTTCTATTTACAAATTCATTCTTTTTATAACTTCACAAATCGTAGATTCTATCCTTTTATAAAATCCATTTATAACATTATTTTAAAACGTCTTCAAAACTCCTTTATAATTCCATCACTTTGATTTATAAAAATCCAATTTTATAAATCTTATATATAAAGCTTTTATAATAAATTCAAAAAATCTCTATCTAAACAATTTTATAAAATCATTAACTCCATATTTCAAAAATCAATTTTCAACTATATTTCTCAAAAATCATAATTTTTATAACATTAAAATTATAGCGTTTATTTATTTAGAATAAATCAATTCCAAAATTTAATAAAACATATACATTCAAAAATCACTTTAAAATCCTTTTTAAATTTGAAAATCATCACTTCAACACTTTTAATTTTCCAAAATAGGCCCAATGCTGCAACGGCACTAAATATAACAATCACGGAATCCAAAACATCATTTATCATATGATAACATAATATATCACAATATCTGTTAATAAATCAATACGGTTGAGGAATCTAGTTGGATCCCTCCAACCTGTTTCCCTGCATCCACAGATGTTAGCACAATACCAATCCTGTTCCAATACGGGATATCACAGTATATGGGATTATATAAAATATTATCCGCTATTATGCGGCGCAATAGGGTCTCATCCGCTATATAATGCGGGAAAATCAACTCCAAGTACATATATAATACCAATTCCACTTCGAGGTGGAATTATCGCCGTATATGGATTTAATAAATAATCTCCGCTTAATATACGGCGTATAGGGTCTATTTCAATACAACAAATAGCAATTTTATCATCTAAGCATACAATCAACACAATCAATAAATTTTAAATCTAACTATTTAAAATTTAAATCGAAACAAATTCGATTGAGTGAGAAGTTCTCACCTTGTTTCCAATACAGTTTCAGGGTTTTATTCCGAATAAAATTAAACGACCGTTTAATCATACCCAAAATTCTACTAGCTCAAATCAACTCAAATCCAGTTCCATCGCATAATGCTCGACAAAACGAACCCGATGAAAGTCGTTTCGTCATATTCCGATCTCGTATCAAAAAGTTATGTTATTTCAAAGTTTGAACGAATTTAAATACAAATTAATTTCAACTTTTATTTTATTTTTATACCCTAACTCCATCTGGCCGTTTGATTCAACTCAGTAAATCAGGGCCGCAACCCTTTTCTTCTCCCAGGCTTGTTTCGAACGGAAGAAGCCAACTAGGCCGCCGTTCTATCGCGAATTTACGCCACCAACGCGAATACCCTGAAGCTGATCGACGAGCTTCACGTCGAAGCCCTCGCCTTCACCTACCACCGCTGTGAATATGAAGGAGCTCGGCTATGCCCCTGTCACGAAAAATGCACACGAACGCATGTGTTTGAACACAAATCGCCATCGATTTACTTCGTTTAAAATGATCATAGCCGTATGGATTTGTCGATCATGCGATGCTCTACAAGTTTGCTGTTGAACATTTCACTTGATTGTCACTGGATCGAGAATTATTGAAGAGGAAAGGATCTAAGATTTCGACCATTGATATTGAAATTGTGGCGGCTAAGGCTGTAACCCTAATTCCTTTGCAATTGTGAATGTTTAAGGTCCTTTTATAGAAAAATGGCAACGCACTATTCATCCAAAAAATTTCCGAACTCCAAATGAAGCGTGCTGCCTGGCTTTTATAATGTTCTAACCCTATTATGAATGCAATGGAATAAATATCGGAAGCCAATTCGATCATGTTTGGGAGATAAGTTCTCGAATCGAATTATTTAAATTTAAAATTCACTAAAACCGATTTCTACGCGTTTTAGCTTGCCCCGGACAAACCGTAAATCCGATTGACATGAAATTTGAAACCTTACAAAAATATAACATTATGGATCCTACGAAACTAGCTTCGTCGAAATCCGAGATAGTTTGAAAAATGGATATTTTTACTCGTTAGTTTAATATTAAAATATTCAATTTCTGCAAATTAACTTTTAATTCAATTTTAAAAGTTCTATAACATCATTCTAACTCCAATATGATTTAATACAATTTTACAAATCAATTTAAATCGTATTAGACCCAATTTCCAATTATTTCTGTAATTTCAAATATTAAATTATCGATTTAATTATCCATTTAAATCTAGATATTCGAAATACAATTTATTCGACTTACAAATTTTTCTTCTTAATATTCAAAATCAATTAAATATACGAATTTCAAATAACAGGAATTCTGGGTCGTTACAGTAAATGATAAAATTTTGAAATAAAAAATTAATATTTGGAATGCGTCTAATTAAACATAGCAAACTGTAAATTTTCATCCAAAAATATGAAAGTTTATTTTCGTGTGTAATTTTATTTCAATTTAATCAGTTAGAAATTGGTGAAAATAAAATGTTTTCGAAACCTAAATATTTTTACACAGGAAAATTCTAAATCATCTTCTGAGCAAGACGACATTTTGCATTTTTCCAAACTCGGAATTCTTTAGCTCCGTCGATCTTATTTTTCTTCGTTTTTGCTGCATTTTCCTTTAGTTGAAAATTCGAATTTTTATAATTCAACCGTACCACCGATATCTTTATACCGTTTTGATCGTCTCGTCATTCTGATCTCTAAGGTATATTCAATTCTATGTTTTGAAGCCCGATACGCGGCAAAACCGCGGTAGGATAATCATATCGGATCGCATTCGAGCCTGTGGTTTTCCATTTCTCCTCCTTTTGTTCATTTGGCTCTATTACTTTCATTACATAACTTACTCATCTTTTTGTTTAACCCATTCGTTCCATTGCTTATGAAAGAGGAAATAATATATATACAAATATAAGTTGCTCCATCTTCTTTGCATGGAAACTTGTTCTAATGCCAGCCTTTCGGTTCCATTAATAATCAGACCCTTACACTTCTCTAACTTAAATGGTCAGAAATAAATAATATATACAAGTTATTTTACAGATATATCTATTTGACCTAATAATATTAGCTCACCCTCTTCCTTTATTTTTTCCTCCATGACCGAGGCTGTTGCAGCCACCCCCCTCCAAGCACGAGCCACCCCAACTCCCTCTCACCTCTCTTGCCTCTCACACGCACCCTTGAAACCCCGCCACCTGGCCAGTGCAACCCACATCGGTCGAACTCCAACCAATCCGGACCCACCAACCACGTGCCGCAGCAATACCCACTCGCTCCACCCTGCCGCAACGGCCAGCACACACCACCGTCGTCCACACCCTCCGATCACCGAAACCCATCGAGCTCCACCTTATGCCGTTCCTAGACCCCAACCCTATCACTTTCTGTCAACGATCCACTCTTCTCTCCACCACATCACAGCGCCTCCTCCCACGTCACCACCGCACCACACGCCGGCTGCACGCAAGCCACCTCGCCCCATAAAACTGTTTAGCCGAACCCATACCACGATTAGACGTGATCTTCCACTTTTCTTCCTTCCTCTCTCCTCGCTCATATTTCACATCCAAGCCTGCCTCGGCCCCTGTGATGATCTGCCACCCATCGGCAAACCAAGCAGCCTCTGGATCCACCTCTTATGCCGACGTACAACCTCCCTTCTCCCCTAACAGCCGTACTTGGTTTGCAAGTTTATAAGTATATTACTATATGAAAAAAATCTGGTAGTATATTATATAAGTTTGTGTATTTTATTTCAAGTTGTACATATTAAGTAATATATCATGTTGTTGCTACGGGTATATTGTTTCATTTTGTTTTGGAAATTTTATTGGTTTGAATAATAATATATTTGTAATGTTAGAGTAAGTTTTATTATTTATATTAGCTCTTACAGTTTAATAATTTTCAGTATGTACTTTATATAAAAATTTATATGCTACGTCAGTTTTGTTTTGTATAAGTTGTTTATGTGGTTAGCTCATTTGTATATGACCTGTTGTTAGTGTGACTGGGTTTCTATATATATAAAAAAAATCTATTTTCGGTCTATAAAGAAGAAATCTCGTTACAGTATATACAGATAGATATAGGGAAGTTTATATATAATATTTATGAAGTTTAAAGTTATAAAGCTATATAGACGATGATGGTATGCATGCCGTTGTTCTACACATTGTTTTTGGTTCAAAGTATATATGATTGCGCGTTTGCGTTCACATTATATATATGATTATCTTTTAAAAGGATTACGTATACTTTATTTTAATCTATATACATGTATATTTTAAACTATATAAAAGGATTCGTTTATTTCTGCTAAGTAAATAATAGTTCGCTTTCACTGTGTAATTCATTGTCGTATCTAAGTTGTTATATTTTATGATAAGCTTCTAACGTACTTTGGAATGCAAAACCTAAATATGCAACATGACAACAAGCATGACCTTGATAATAATATTTGTTGCCTAGGACATTCATCACATATTTAATATATATATATATATATATATATATACGAGTTTATTTATGTGGTTATATCTTGAGTCTAATTAATTTTAAATATAATAAATCGAATTATATATATATATATATATGTATTTATTTATTTATTTATTTTAATATTTTTTGTATTGATTTCTAATAGGGTAATGATAATAATATAATATACATTTTATTTCCGTTATATCAAAACTGATTTGATCCTTGATTTCCAAAAAAGTTTACCGATCCAATTCTTATTCGATTTTGTCAATTTCTATTGTCAGCTTTGCTTGTCAAATTCGCGTTCAATCTAGCTTTGATTTGGATTCATAACTCATCTGAGTCACGTTCTTCTCTAGCCTCGAAAGGTGAGTAATCACTCACGATTAATGTCCTTTTATTTATTAATTTGATTTCAATTGAAACGGCTATTGAAATATGCTGTTGTTAGTTATTTACACTATTATGTATGTTATTACCTGTATCAGTTCATCTATGACATCTGACACCCTTATCTGTTATTTCTACGGTTATAATCCAGTTTGGTTGATAAAGATTGATTGTTTGATGTTGATATTGGTCGTTAAATTGTTAATGTATGAAGTGATAAATAATTTAAAATTTTAATTGACGTTGGAGATAACAATTTAAAATTGATATGTGTTGAATTTAATTAGTTAGATTTGTATAATATGACCCCTTTAAATGTTTAAATTAATTGACATGTAGAAATATGGTTAGTTACACCTTGAACCGTTTAAATGCATGTTGTTTAAATCGATGTAGTATGAAATTGAGTAATAGATATCAATTGAAGAACCGTGTAAATATTAGTGTAATAATCCTTAATCTACATGAAATGATAGTATAGATTCTAGGAATAATTATATGGATTTGCACAAACAACAATGTAAATTAATACGATTATTTCGGGATTATTTAAATTAATTATTGGATTGTTATTGATGGTTGCTATTGCTTGTTTATTTACTTTGACACCATCGCAGTTATCACACTGCAAGTTCCCTTTGCTATGCTTTGATTTTTGAATTGAAATGGAATCGGGTTGAAATGATAAATACCCAAATAAACTTTGACTTAGGATAGAGAATTAAATAAAACCCGACTGGTCAATAATTTGATTTAAATAAAATGAAGATTTGATTTGAATAATAATAATGTTTTGAAATAAAATTGGAATTTAAAATTTTAATGAAAGGAAATAGGAATATTTGAAATTTGAAACAAAATATTAACGTAGTAATTGACGAAAGAACATTGTTTAAAATTTTATTATTTAATAATTAAATTTGGAATTATTTGATAATTAAGTTTTGGAATTATTAATAATTAAGCTTTGAAATTAGTAATAATTAAGTTTTAAATTACATGATAATTTAATGAGATTGAATTATTTAATAATTAAATTAAATTGAATTCTTTATTAAGTGAAATTGAATTCTTTATTAAGTGAAACTAATTTTCTTTTTTAACTGAGTTTGGAATTTTAACCAAGTAAATAAATAAGTGAAATTGAATTTCTTTAACAAGAAATAAATTGTGATTTAGGGAAATTAATGAAAGACATGGAATTTAAAGAATTCGATTTGAGGAAATTAATTTAATTCAATTTGTAAGTTTTGAAGTAATGATGTTGAACTTAAGAAATTGATTTAATGAAATGGAAATTAAATAGAAATTTTTTGAATAACAAATTTACTTAATGGATATTGAATGAAATGGATTAACGAATTTAAATTGATTTGGATGTTAAATTAAATTAATTTAAATGATTACAGAATACGAACTTGAATTAATATTTGAATTGTTTTAAAATAAAAATTGAAATTGAATTATAAGATTTTGAAATAGTAATTTGGAAGTTTGAACGTAAATTATGGAAATTGATTCAGAAAGGCAAATGAAATGTTGATTTACAAATTCTAACTGAAATTGAAATTGATTTGGTTTTGAAATTTATTAAACGACCAATCGGTGTAATAATTACGAAAGTTATTAAAGAGACCGGAATCGGTTATGGACAACTCTCTGTCTCAACCGAAAACCACTTTAATAACTATACACGGAGTGTGATTAAGAATGAAGTGGTTGGAATAATGTACGTTGATGACTAAAGAAAGAGAACGATAATGGGTAGCCTTGGCACTTGTGTCAAATTGGAAATGACTAAAACAGGAGTCGTGCCGGGCCAAATGGGTTTAGCCACCTCGAGCGAACACACTTCTTCGTAAATTACTCATTCTTCTTATTGATTGGTGCACCCTTGGAATTTTGGAAGTGTTGTTTCGCGGTGTTGCAATCATTGCGGCGATGCGTTCTCACCAGTCCGGATCAGGCAAACGGTAATTTCACTACCTTGAGTATTGCCTCATGTGCTTTGTCATACTTGTATCCCTATATACGCGACTACTACGATTTTTCTTGTGTTATACCTATGGAGTACTCCCTGATAGCCCACTAGTTTACGGTGGAGTTTGCGGTGCCGTATAGACTATGACGCTTATATAAAATGTGTTAAGGGGGATAATGGTAACGCCTTAATACTATTTTGATACTTTATATTACTGATAAGAATTATCTACTTAGCGTACACTACTACATAGTAGATAGTTTAACGGATCCTTAGAAGATGGTTATTCCAACGTCCTTTGAGTTACTTGTATTTCAATTGTTATTTCACTTGAGTTGGATTTATTGATATGAGAATGTTAATCCTGAATCGAGTGTTTTGTATCTTGCTTTACGCTCGGGTCAGACTAAGTGTGCCAGTATTCGAGACTCACCTTTGGAGTTGGAGCTTCGCTTGGAGATCCGGCCATCTATTCTGCTTTCAGTATTCGATGATTCCAGTGATGTATTCTGATTTGTACCTGATGTAACGTGTTACTCTTCTGTTGTAACTTATTTAACTCTATTATATATATAGTAGCTTCATGAACTACTATCTTTTGCTTCCGCTGCATATTATTACTCTGTGTCTATGATTCTGTGATTATTTATTTACTGTATATCTGAGTTTTGCCAAATTTAAATTAATAATTCGGTATTTTGAATTATTCAAGTCCGACATGTGCGGATGCGAATAGTCCAAAATAGCGGATCGTTACACTACTCGAAGGGTAGTAGAGAACCAACAGATAGATGAAAAATGTACGCAGATGGAGCATCCACTGATTAGTGTTATGGCGCAGATGTCATGTTAATGACTCTCGAGGAACGATCGATATGCTATGTCCTGAAATTCAATTTCGCTATAACAAACAACGATGCTTATTATGAAGCCTCGACCGCCAGCCTCGAACTTGCTAGAGAATTTGAAGTGGAAACTTTGCATATCTTTTGTGATTCCTGATTGATAGTATACAAAGTTAAGGAGGTTGATCTTACTATGAGGCATTATCTTGCCCTTTACCTCGGCCATGTTCAAGAGCTACTTGGCGACTTCACGTATTGCAACATTACACACATACTCAGCGAACAAAATGAAAAGAGTCCGGTCACTTGCCAAGCTGTCCAAGTTTAGAGACGCGCAACGGACATACATTGTTTCAGTTGAAATATTTAATATTCTAAGCATTGACGGATGGAGATCGACTAAGTCATGGAGACAAAGCCAGAAAAGGTGTCATGGTTGACTCCTATCAAAGACTATCTACAATGAGGAATTCATACTGTTAACTCCACTTTTTCAGCATGGCCGTGATATCAAAAATCGACCGAGAAACCAATGATAGTTCGTCTCGAAAAATAGTCAACTCAGCATCCCATCAAAGCAAGTTCTGTTGAATGGCTTTTCAGATAAGATCCCCTACGGAGGGGGTCCAAGGGGGGTGCCAACCCCCCAAGGTGGGGGTGCGGGGGCAACGCCACCGCTACGGTGATCGACCTGCCCCGTCAGGTCGCAGGGGTCCAGGGGGCAGCGCCCCCGACGGGGTGCGGGGCAGCGCCCCGTCCAAAAGGGTATACGACTTAGAGAATGGAGCGACCTATCTTCTACTCGAAGTCAACGACCTAACTGATGAAGCGGGTTAACGAGCTAACAAGTGGCACGACTTACCGACTTAACAAGGTTGCCGACTTAATAAGGTTAACGACTCAATAAGCTTAACGACTCAAGGATTGGACGACCTAAGAAGTGCCACGACTTAACGAGTTAAGGTTCAAGGCGACTTAGACTAAATGGAACGACTCAAGAGGGTTAACGGTTCATGAGACAGGCCGACTCAGTGGATCAACGACTCAAGAACTGTGCGACTCAAGGTCTTCACGACCTAACAATTCAAGGGCTGAACGACCTACGAGTTAAGGCCTCCACGAGTTAAAGAGTCTACGAGATAACAATCTTACGAGTTAGAAGATGGCGCGACAGGAAGTCTACGGCTCAAAAGATAAGTTGTTCACGACCTAAGACTTGGAGACAAGTTCAACACCACACTGTAGTAAGAAGAATCGCTGACGACTTACGACCTACGATGTGTCGTGTACGACTCATGCTAGCATAAAGGAAACTGCATTTGGTTAACTCGTGAACGACTTAGAACTTGTATCATTCATTCAGATGGGTGCATAACTCTGGGCCAAGCCATGAACCCAGTAAATCAGCCGCAACCTACCATGAGTCGTACACGAGTTACGACTCATCATGAGTCGTACACGAGTTACGACTCATCATGAGTCGTATACGAGTTACGACCTAACTTCGAAGATGCCTATAAATACACCCATAACTCCAACAGAAAGGGGACTTTTCGGCTCATTCATTTCAAGCGCCGTTACTCTGCCGCATTCTGAACTACTTCAACACCTTCAAGGAACTTCACGAAGAAATCAAACATGTCTAACCTGTGTTCAAAGATTCGGATCAACATTGAAGTTTAGACTACTTGTTCTAAGTCACTTGAAATTCAAAGTGTGTTGTAACCAAAGTGTAACTGCATTGATTTGTAATTGAATCGTCAATAAAGATATTCAAAGTGGACGTAGGCTCTCTCTTAAGCCGAACCACTATAAAATTGCTGTTGTTTACTACTTTTTCACTACTATCTGCTTATAATCTGTTCCCGAGCTATCAGGTGGTGCTTTCACAATCTCACTTCATACACCAGGGTGTTAGCGTTCAAATTTTAGCGTTAACATTTTTGGTGCTTTCACTGAGAACCCAACTCAGGAATACTTTCACCATTGCTTCGCGAAAGTTTGTTGAAAGAATCTCTCTAAAGACCAGAAGTTTATCCGAGATAATGGCTACTGGAAGACAGCTCAGATCTGATAGATCCGGTGATGCTCATGAGAATACTGCCACTTCTCTTGCTCCAAATGAAGCAGCTCCGAGTGTTGGAATTACACAAGAGGTGTTTGATGCTGCAGTTTCTGGGTTATATCAGCAGATGGAAGCCCAGAACGCTCTAATGCTGGAAAGAATGAATGCTTTACTTGGGGGCAACCGTCAAACAGAAAATAATGAAGAGACCTTTGCAGATGATGCCCATGATTCCCAAGAGAAAGGTATCCCTCAAAGAGCAGTTGGCACCGCCGTAGGGGCACCTTCTCAAGCTGAAGGTTCAAGGCCGCAGCCAATTTTTCGCGAACATTTGCCCAGGCAAACTTCTGAAAGAGCAGCTGACTTCTTCCCGGTAAAGCCTCTGAACGATAAGGAGTACCTATCAGGGATGATTCGCTCAATTATGAAAGAGAGCATGTAGAGGCAAGAGGATGAAAATGATTGGGGGTTTGCTCCAAGTAAGACACCGTTCACCGAAAAGATCTTGAAGGCAGAGTTTCCAAGGAAATTTGTACCTCCTACTATCCCGGCCTATCGAGGCACAAATGACCCTAATCAGTTCCTGTACAAGTACGATTGGCATATGACCGGGGCAAGAGAAACAGATGAAATCAAGTGCCGATACTTTCTGATATACTTAGAGGGAGTGGCATTACTTTGGTTCACAAAGCTACCAGCTAGATCCGTGGATCAATTTTACGACTTAACACGAAAGTTCAAAGATCAGTTCAGGCTATATGCTCCAAAGGCCAAGGATATAATGTCACTCTCTAGTCTAGAACAAAATCCCGGGGAGTCTATCAGATCATTCTTAAACCGCTTCAATATAGCCTTAGCCAAGGTTGATAACGCAGAGCCACGGATGGTTTTGACTTACCAGATGCGGGCTATCGATAAATCGAGTGAATTTGGCAAATGGCTAAAAATGAAGGAGCCAAACTCACTTGAGAAATTCTATAAGAAGGCCGACGAGTTTATGCGCTTGGAAAGCTTTCCTGTGCCAACAAAAGCAGTCGTGACCGAAATTCAGAATGTCAATGTTACTTCTAATAAAGGAGAATCTGGAGGACAGAAAAGGAAGAATGATGATGGGAAAAAACAGGGAAATCCAAAGAAAAACCGCCACTTTGAACCGTCGGATTATACTCCCTTAACTGATACTCCAGAGAACATTTTCTTAGCAACAAAGGATATTGTTGAATATCCTAAACCACAAAAGTTGAGACTTAGGAAAAATGCCACGCAAAGTGAAAGATTCTGTAAATCCCACAATCAACCTGGCCATGACACTGACGAGTGTCGCCATTTGAAGGATCTGATTGAGAAGCTATTGAAAGAGAATAAACTTCAGCAATATGTCCGGAGAAACAGGAATGATCCATCCTCATCCACTCAGGGGAAAATACTTCTCATTCATCATTACGGCCCAAATGAAAGAACTGCAACGCAGGGATCTGAGAGGCTTATCATTAATGCTATCACAAGGGGCCCTCATCCAGCGGACAGAAGTTGGGACGAGATGGAAAGATATGCTCGTGCTTTGAGACAAGCCCCGGAGGGAGAGAATATCCTTGTTCTGGAAGATGATGCCTAATGGCCATATTTCACTTAATGGCTTTTGCTTAAAAGTCATAGAATAATACTGGATTTATGATTCCTGTATAAAATGCCGTTGTAAAAACAGTGCAAATAAATAATAGAAACTATAAATCTTGAGCTTTCTATTACGATAAAATGCTTGTTTCATTTCGATATGCAAATATCTTAAAATATATTGCTAAAATGTCGATTTAATGTTACAGGCAATCAAAGCAAAGCTCACCTAGTCAACACATCACAAAGCCAAGCGATTCCTACAAATCGCTCAACAGGCGAATATCATGCCACAAATATTCCAGACCCAAATCCTACAAAAGAAGTGCTTCAAGCAAACAGTGAGTGATTCAACTGGAGGTGGGCCCTTGCAAATTAATTGAGATCGTTTGTGCAAACGAACATTCGATTAAGTAGCTTGTGTCCGCCCCTCCAAGCTCACTTAGCAATGAAGTACACTTCTTTAGATAAAATAAACTACTTCCAAAAGAAGGAAATGTGGGTTTGGAAATGATAACGGGGAATCACTGAGGATCAAATGGTGAAAAGACATGGGCAAGCAGGAAGGAAACGAATAAAGAGCTCTTCGGGGGCACATTTCACCGCTGAAGTGCAAACTCTTCGGAGGCCCACTTCTCCAGAGCTGAAATGCCAAATAAAGACCTCTTCGTGGGCACATTTCACCAGAGCTGAAGTGAAAACTCTTCGGAGGCCCACTTCTCCAGAGCTGAAATGCCAAATAAAGACCTCTTCGGGGGCACATTTCACCGGAGCTGAAGTGCGAACTCTTCGGAGGCCCACTTCTCCAGAGCTGAAATGCCAAATAAAGACCTCTTCGGGGGAACATTTCACCAGAGCTAAAGTGCAAACTCTTCGGAGGCCCACTTCTCCAGAGCTGAAATGCCAAATAAAGACCTCTTCGGGGGCACATTTCACCAGAGCTGAAGTGCAAACTCTTCGGAGGCCCACTTCTCCAGAGCTGAAATGCCAAATTAAGACCTCTTCGGGGGCACATTTCACCAGAGCTGAAGTGCAAACTCTTCGGAGGCCCACTTCTCCAGAGCTGAAATGCCAAACAAAGACCTCTTCGTGGGCACATTTCACCGGAGCTGAAGTGCAAATTCTTCGGAGGCCCACTTCTCCAGAGCTGAAATGCCAAATAAAGACCTCTTCGGGGGCACATTTCACCTGAGCGGAAGTGCAAACTCTTCGGAGGCCCACTTCTCCAGAGCTGAAATGCCAAATAAAGACCTCTTCGGGGGCACATTTCACCGGAGCTGAAGTGCAAACTCTTCGGAGGCCCACTTCTCCACAGCTGAAATGCCAAATAAAGACCTCTTCGGGGGCACATTTCACCAGAGCTGAAGTGCAAACTCTTCGGAGGCCCACTTCTCCAGAGCTGAAATGCCAAATAAAGACCTCTTCGGTGGCACATTTCACTGGAGCTGAAGTGCAAACTCTTCGGAGGCCCACTTCTCCAGAGCTGAAATGCCAAATAAAGACCTCTTCGGGGGCACATTTCATCTGAGCTGAAGTGCAAACTCTTCGGAGGCCCACTTCTCCAGAGCTGAAATGCCAAATAAAGACCTCTTCGGGGGCACATTTCACCAGAGCTGAAGTGCAAACTCTTCAGAGGCCCACTTCTCTAGAGCTGAAATGCCAAATAAAGACCTCTTCGGGGGCACATTTCACCAGAGCTGAAGTGCAAACTCTTCGGAGGCCCACTTCTCTAGAGCTGAAATGCCAAATAAAGACCTCTTCGGGGGCACATTTCACCAGAGCTGAAGTGCAAACTCTTCGGAGGCCCACTTCTCCAGAGCTGAAACGCCAAATAAAGACCTCTTCGAGGCACATTTCACCAGAGCTGAAGTGCAGTCTCTACGGAGGCCCACTTCTCCAGAGTTGAAATGTCAAATCAAAGCCCTCTAGCGAGGCGCAAAAAAAAAAAAAAAAATTAGAAAGGCTTCTCCGACACAAGGCGCACTCTACTAAAGCAAGAATAATATTTCCTCAAAAATGGAAAATTATTCTCTAAAGAAAGAGTGCATGCCTTCTCAAAATGGAAGAGTTATTCTATAATGTAAGAGTACAAGTCTTCTAAAAACAGAAGAATTGTTCTCCAAAATCTCCTCAAAATGGAGAATATTGCAATGAGTTGTGGTATGGGGGCAATATAATATTGCTACATTAATAAAAGCAGAACCCAAGCAACGTACCACAAGCTCACTTCAATATCATGCAAAGAGAATAAAGAAACTTGTATGAAAATGAGGAATAAATACATTCTCAAATACAGACAAAAGTTTCTATAAAATTTGTTATGCACGTGTTGGTTTCATAAGGCAAAACAAGAAGGACGACCCCACACCGTCAAATGGAGTAAAACATTACACCAATAAGGCTTCCTCAATAGGTTCCATTGATGCAAGTTCCTTTGCGAAAGCTGGGGCATCTGAAGTTTCTGCTTGAAAACCAAGGTGGGGGTGCGGGGCAACGCCACCGCTACGGTGATCGACCTGCCCGGTCAGGTCGCAGGGGTCCAGGGGGCAGCGCCCCCGGCAGGGTGCGGGGCAGCGCCGCGTCCAAAAGGGTATACGACTTAGAGAATGGAGCGACCAATCTTCTACTCGAAGTCAACGACCTAACTGATGAAGCGGGTTAACGAGCTAACAAGTGGCACGACTTACCAACTTAACAAGGTTGCCGACTTAATAAGGTTAACGACTCAATAAGCTTAACGACTCAAGGATTGGACGACCTAAGAAGTGCCACGACTTAACGAGTTAAGGTTGAAGGCGACTTAGAGGAATGGAACGACTCAAGAGGGTTAACGGTTCATGAGACAGGCCGACTCAGTGGATCAACGACTCAAGAACTGTGCGACTCAAGGTCTTCACGACCTAACAATTCAAGGGCTGAACGACCTACGAGTTAAGGCCTCCACGAGTTAAAGAGTCTACGAGATAACAATCTTACGAGTTAGAAGATGGCGCGACAGGAAGTCTACGGCTCAAAAGATAAGTTGTTCACGACCTAAGACTTGGAGACAAGTTCAACACCACGCTGTAGTAAGAAGAATCACTGACGACTTATGACCTACGATGAGTCGTGTACGACTCATGCTAGCATAAAGGAAACTGCATTTGGTTAACTCGTGAACGACTTAGAACTTGTATCATTCATTCAGATGGGTGCATAACTCTGGGCCAAGCCATGAACCCAGTAAATCAGCCGCGACCTACCATGAGTCGTATACGAGTTACGACTCATCATGAGTCGTACACGAGTTACGACTCATCATGAGTCCTACACGAGTTACGACTCATCATGAGTCGTATACGAGTTACGACCTAACTCCGAAGATGCCTATAAATACACCCATAACTCCAACAGAAAGGGGACTTTTCGGCTCATTCATTCAAGCGCCGTTACTCTGCCGCATTCTGAACTACTTCAACACCTTCAAGGAACTTCACGAAGAAATCAAACATGTCTAACCTGTGTTCAAAGATTCGGATCAACATTGAAGTTTAGACTACTTGTTCTAAGTCACTTGAAATTCAAAGTGTGTTGTAACCAAAGTGTAACTGCATTGATTTGTAATCGAATCGTCAATAAAGATATTCAAAGTGGACGTAGGCTCTCTCTTAAGCCGAACCACTATAAAATTGCTGTTGTTTACTACTTTTTCACTGTTATCTGCTTATAATCTGTTCCCGAGCTATCGGGTGGTGCTTTCACAATCTCACTTCATACACCGGGATGTTAGCGTTCAAATTTTAGCGTTAACACATACTAAACTGAGGAATGGAAAATGACAGATCCTCCTCAAAGCTTCACCCAAATCATCCAAGAAGAAGTCGTGTGTAGAAAGGAGATTATCCATCCCCATGCTTCGGTGTATCCCTATGATGATATCTTGAGCAAAGTCTAGGAAGAAGAATATGCCGAATACATCGAGGGGAAAAACCCTGGTAAAGAAAATACTCTACTACGGGTATTACTGGCCAACTATCAATCTAGATGCGGTTGATAATGCTAGACAATGCGAAAAGTGCAAGATGTTTGCAAAAATCCAGGAACCCCACCGATGGAAATTACTCAAATGGCCTGTCCATAGCCATTTGCCACTTGGAGGCATTGACATACTCTTTTTACTAATCCTAAAGGTAGTGCGAAATACGCCATCATAGTAGTTGGTTGCTTCACCGAATGGGCGGATTAACCATGAGCAAGATGAAGAAAATAATCAACTTCATTGTCTATAACGTCATCTATCCTTATGACCTTCCAATGGATAGGATGAAGATGTGAAGAAAATCATAAAGCCTGTTCTGAAGAAATGTTTGGAAAAGGCTACAGGTAAATGGGTGGATGAACTCCCAACAACATCATGGGCTTATAGAACTACCCATTGGTTCATGACTGGCCATACTCCATTCAACCTTGCTTACTGTTCATAGATCGTCATCCATGTAAAACTTGAAGTCCGCTCACGTCAAGTGCCTGATTACAACCCTTATTTCATAGAAAATACAAATAAGGAATCACAATTGAATTGCTATTAAACTAGATGGAATTGGCAACAACTTATGAGCATATAAAACGCATCTGAGAGCCAATGGCAAGAATATGTACCCGAACATGCTTGTGTACATCCGAAAAAGTTCGACTTCTTGCAATCAACGTAAATTGAATTCTCGCTTAGGGTTATTAAGAAAAGACTAGATCAGATAGCTGAAGCTTACTAGCACTGTAGAATCAGACACGGATGGGCACTTATGAAATATAACCCTGGATTTATAACATTGGGAATCAACCAAGCATCATGATGATCAAAGAAGGATACAACACCTTGGGAAGATAAAATAAAGGATAATAATTGTTCGAGGAACACGATGGATTTCTTTCTAGAGACAAGGAATACTCGCTGATTCAAAGCATGTCGTGTTGCTTCAAAAGACACACTTTGCGGGGCAAGTGTTAACAGGTACCTTGGTCTGGCTACAAGACGACGGTTGAAGAAATTATCGTTAGCACTAGACAAGATTCTGACCAAGAAGAGGCTGAGGATATACGGGTTTGATGTAGTCGACATGTTTTGGAATTTAGTTACAGTTCGACAAGAATAGACCAACTAGCTTGAGATCGCCCTATATGGGCCAAGTCACCTTGGCCTTGAGCCAGTAAAGGAAGTCCAACCCATCTTCGTCTATAAATAAAAGGGCAGGGCACACTGAAAAGTGACCTTTTTTGGAGAACACTAGGGAGACTCTGCCATTTTTTGTACTCTTTACTTTTTGATTCAAACTTGTATTCAAGCGATTTATTTACGGATTGTATCTGTATTCAAGTGATTGAGAAAGCAATAAAGATTAAACTCAAAGTGCACGTAGGCAGTTACATCGAACCACTATAAATCCGTTGTTCTCGTTTTTATTATTCTTTTGGCATTGAATTACACTATTTTTCTGTTTTAATTTATTCCCTTCATTAATCTCTCTATATAAGTCTATTCAATGGTGTTAGTGACCAATTTTGGTGCTAGCAGCCGATTTGCATGTTATGCGTTACCTAGGTTTCGAATTTATTTTGGGAATGGATTGGCTTAACGGTTATAAAGACTATGTCCTATGCCTTGAGAGGACTATCCATCTTCAACATCCTCAATCTATTAAGCAGATTTCTATCATTCTTAAAGATTCAGAATCCAATTCGGTGGAATCCTTATATTCTTTATGTAACGCCCCACCTCTATGCTCACAATAATAAAGAGTATTAAAAGAAATACTGTCTGTTATTATGAAGAATAAGGCTGGATAGGAGCGGCCATCCGTAGTTGGCCTTGCACTAGTATTGGTTATCTCGATAGGAGTGGTATATATTTTTATTTTTCATCTCTTATTATTTACTCCCATGGACATACCCAATTCTAGTATAAAACGAACTACGATGGTTCATAATAGTTTAGGACAATATATATAATAATAACACAGATAAAGTAAATGCGGAACACAATATAACAGAAAGTCTCATATATATATAACTGATGTCAGTTGATATACATGTGATACAATACATATGATACAATACATATGATACAACTACACTATCGACTCTGGAAGTTACATATACAAGTACATTATCGTGAATAATATACATGGATATACAACAGCCTATACAAATATACTGACTACTAAACATGACGACGACTACTCCAAAAGACATGAAGAGACTTCATAGCTCTAGCAGCAATCCAAAGTAAGATATCAACAACCTGTAAATGCTCAGTCTGACCCGAGTATTAAATTCAAAAGAAAATAATACACGGGTCAGTCTAATTCAAACTCAGTTATTAGTGCACAGAAGCAATAATAATTAAATATGAATAGATGACAGTCAAAGTAAATTCACCTATCCGATTCTTTAACAAGAATCGGATAGCGGTGAATATAACACATAATAGCGTTAAACAGCAAATCAGCAGATCCAAATCATCAACAGAGGTAAGTGAAAAGAATATCAATGAAGATAATTTAGAAAAACATCAGAATTGCCTAAATGGCAATTAACAACAAAATCTAATTATTTAATAAATAATTAGAAACTTAGAATCGAATTTTCAAAAGATAATTAGACAACATCAAAATGATCGAATCAAATCTAATACATTATCAAAATATTGACTAAACAACATGAAACAAATCCAGCAGTTGAAAACATCCATTGAACATCAATCTGGTAGGGCTGCCGTACACGCACGCGTGCACAGCCTCGCCACATAAAAATGTTAAAACCGTGTGGCTGCAGTACACACACGCGTGTACTGCCTCGCCACAACTGAATATAAAATATGCAAAAATCAGGAAATGCACCGTAAAAGGCACAAACGAGAATAAGGTCAAATCCGAGCTATATGCTGGATTCAACTCAAGTGTAGTCAGAAAACAATCCATTTGCATCGATACAACGCAAACCGACAAGGGCAAACTGCATACATACTACAGGGGTAGAGTGAAGGTGAGAACACCAAATGCAAATGAATACAATGCATCAATACAATGTATCAGACTCGAGCTCAAACAAAGGAAACTTGCATCAACTACACCAACGAATCAGAGGATCCAAACCAACTACCAAGTCAGTAACGAATCAGAAATTACTAACCAAAGGTTAACAGTTCTAAGAACTGCATAGTATCATGCAACGGTGAAATGGAACTGCAATTGAATAGACAGTACACAACGCAATAGGTCCAACCATCAAGAGCGAATCAGTAAAAAGAAATGACAAGAGAGGCAAGTGCTGCACTTTCAAAGTTACAGCAACTATACTGGAAGTTAGGAACATCAAGACAGTGTTCCAAAGAAATAAACAAGGTCCGGGTTGGACAGCACAAAACAGTCAAACATGCTTATGCAACCATAATAATGCTAGAACATTATCCACATGAAGGAACCCTGCCACAAAGTCGAGCAGTGGACATCTTAATGAATATATGAAGGCAAAAATGCACAGTGAAGTGAAGTCGAGACTAAGAAGCATATATGTACATGTTAGCACAAAGTGCAAAAGTGATCACACGTGGACAAAACTTTCTGGAGTGAACCAGACTAAAGTGAAAACTGAATGCAACAAACAACTCCAGATTAATGCAACTAAAACTGAATATAGGTCAAAATACTCAGCTCACCAAAATTGCAAAACTATGCAGTGAAACCAGAAGTGTATAAGTCAACCCTGCAACACTGCAGACTCAAGCATATCCGAGTCGCAGTGCCTCTAATCAACCCAATGTCTAGTAACGATATACACGTATCAAGGTGCAAGACTGAACCAGCACATATGCACACGAATGAATGGACAGCAGATAATGCATGAAGCCTGAACAATACTCGAGTGAAATCGTGATACGAGAAACATGTGCACAGGTGAATGTAACTGCAACATATAACATAACTATGTACGAAGAGTAATACGCAGTATAGATTAACACAATAAACATGGCAGTGTGCAGTTCAATGTCAAAGAAATGGTCAAAGTCATCAAAATTCACAGACCCAAATTTTCCAGAAATCCAAAACCAAGTTTAGCCTCAATTCATAGCCGAGGAGGTCAAGGCTAGAATCGAACAGAGTCAATTTTAGTAATTTCCAAAGTCAACAGAGAAAATGACAAAGTCAAACCGCAGTTCAAAACAGTGGCAAGCTCAACCATGATTGCGGTCAAAATAACCAACGTCATCAACAAAATCAAAGCCGTGAAAAATCAAAAATCAGATAATGTCACAGCAATTTCCAACCAAAAATCAAAGTTATGCAATCGCATTCCCACAAGCAAGTGACCGAAGTCAAATGGGAATCGAACCATGGTAGTCACGAGATAAAGCAGTGTCGTGATTACCAGAGACAAAAATCAGCAACATCGAAACAAAATTTCCAAGAAAAACAAACAGTTCAAAATTGATGTCAAAGCAAAATCGAACCAATTCAAACTTAAGTCAGAAATCATCAATTACGTGAATTAGATGTGAGTGATAATTATCGCTCACCTGAAATCAATGCCAACAGAAGCAACCGAAGTTCCCCTTTTGAGACCAAACGAACTCGATCAACAATCAGCAGCTGGAAGCATCTCAGGAGATCGTACGAAGCAAGGGACGAGTCCATCATTCGATCGAACTACCAACAGTCGACGTCTTCGATTTCTACGAGCCCTAGCTTCGAAGACGAATGGGAAGGCGATCGAGCCGCCATTTTATTTTATTTTTCTTTCGAATGTTTTTATTTTAGATCTAGGGTTTGAACGAAAATGAAAACGAAAATAGAGAGGGGGATCGGGTTATTCTCTGATCCTTACCACGGCACCATGAATAATTGAAAGGAGTATGGGCCGAGATATATTTTAAAGCCCGTAACCCTTTTAACAAATTTTTAAATGAACTTAAACCGATTAAAACGCCTAATAGCAGTTAGCCAACAATATTAATCGTCATTTGACGATAATAAATTAACAGCAAAACCCCGGGTTGTTACAGACTCCCCACCTTATAAAAATTGCATCCCCGCAATTTCCATAATTAAAGGCGTTAGTAAAAATTAATTTTCTAACATAAACTGGTTAAGCTAGAAAAATAAACGTTGAGAATATAAACACCAAAGAAATCTTTTAATTTCATAAAAGAAATTCACAAATTCTCAGCCAAATCTAATTACCAAATAGATAATCAAAAAACAACAAAGGTCTAATTATCAACAAAGATAATCAGAATTCAAATCAACAATTATCCATTTATCAAAAACGAAAATCAAACCAACAAATATTCGATTATTAAAACGATAATCAAATCAATAAATATTCGATTATCAAAAATGATTATCAAATCAACAAATATTTGATTATCAAAAACGATAATCAAATCAACAAATATTCGATTATCAAAAACGGTAATCAAATCAACAAATATTCGATTATCAAAAACGATAATCAAATCTCAAATATTCGAGTACCAAAAACGATAATCAAATCTCAAATATTCGATTATCAAAAACGATAATCAAATCTCAAATCAACAAATTATACGAGTATCAAAAACGATAATCAAATCAACAAATATTCGATTATCAAAAACGATAATCAAATCTCAAATATTCGATTATCAAAAACGATAATCAAATCTCAAATCAACAAATATTCGATTATCAAAAACGATAATCAAATCAACAAATATTCGATTATCAAAAACGATAATCAAATCAACAAATATTCGATTATCAAAAACGATAATCAAATCTCAAATATTCGATTATCAAAAACGATAATCAAATCTCAAATATTCGATTATCAAAAACGATAATCAAATCAACAAATATTCGATTATCAAAAACGATAATCAAATCAACAAATATTCGATTATCAAAAACGATAATCAAATCTCATATATTCGATTATCAAAAACGATAATCAAATCTCAAATCAACAAAAATTCGACTATCAAAAACGATAATCAAATCAACAAATATTCGATTATAAAAAATGATAATCAAATCAACAAATATTCGATTATCAAAAACGATAATCAAATCAACAAATATTCGATTATCAAAAACGATAATCAAATCTCAAATATTCGATTATCAAAAACGATAATCAAATCTCAAATCAACAAATTATTCGATTATCAAAACGATAATCAGAACTCATAACATCAAATATCTAATTATCACAAGCGATAATCAGAACTCATAACATCAAATATCTAAATATCACAAGCGATAATCAGAACTCATAACATCAAATATCTAATTATCACAAGCGATAATCAGAACTCATAACATCAAATATCTAATTATCACAAGCGATAATCAGAACTCATAACATCAAATATCTAATTATCACAAGCGATAATCAGAACTCATAACATCAAATATCTAATTACCTGTAGATAATTAGATTCAACATATATCTAGAATCAATTAAGATAACTAGAAAATCAAACATAAAAGGTTGGATCGATCCCATCATATGGCGAGTTTTAGCTACGTCGCACGTGCATCTCATATGGCCGAAGCCTACCAAGTACCTATCATAATTTTTGGAGCCCATAATATGAGCCGAAGGTCCAACATATGACCCGAAGGTCTGGTACTGGTATTTGACCCGAAGGTCCATCATATGACCTGAAGGTCCTCATAGTGGCTCGAAAGCACACGAAAATCATCATATATTCAATTAACGAGTCCGGAATTAACCGAAATAGCAAACGCACATGTCCCATACCACGTGTTTTACTAAATCGTTTGATTCTCTTCATCGTTTCCTTGAACGTGTAAAATCATCAAAATCATCAAACAGCAAATGTTTCAATTAACGAGTCCGGAGTTAACCAAAATAGTAAAAGTGTGGTTTCATACTCCGCACTTTTGCTACATCGTTTAAATCTCTTCATCGTTTCCTTGAAAGTGCAAAATTGTGTATTCCAAAAATAACATTTCACATTCTCAAACGGACAAGTCCGGAATTAAACGAATCAGTAAAAGAAAGGGGTCATAATCCTCGATTTTTCTGAAACGTTTAAGTCACTTTCTCATTCTTCTGAAAACGCAAACTGTAAAAATTCTGAAAACAATTTCATTTATTTCATAAAAGTAATAATTTACATTCTCAAACGAATAAGTCCGGAATTAAGTGAATCAGTAAAAGAAAGGGGTCATAATCCTCGATTTTTCTGAATCATTTAAATCTCTTTCTCATTCTTTTGAAAACGTAAACTGAAAAATTTTGAAAACAATTTTTATTTTAACACACTTTTTATAATCACGTGATTAAATCAGCAACATAAGTAGCAATTTCAACAAGAAAATGGTACTTCTCAAAACAACATAAAACTAATCTCAAATCAACATTGCGAGATAGCCGCTTGAAAATCCACTTTAAAATTTGACAGTTACTGAAGTCAAGGCGACAGTAGTTTTTAAATGTCAAAACCTCATCAAAATAATTCACATCGAAATACAACATCAGTGAATTTTCATTCATTAAAAATGTCAACAAAACACCGTACTTCAAAAATTTAGCACAAATGTTAAAATCCCGTTATAATAATAACGGCAACAAAATACGTTTCATAACCAAACATCGGTTCAACGTAAAATTAGTGTAGTAACGTGCAACTCATGTTTGCACGCACACTACTAAATAAACAAAGAAATTACTCAAATATATCTTCAGTGAAGATAATTTAAAACAGCAAAAATCTAATCAGCATGCGATTAGTATTAAAGAAAACCAGTATAAATTTTCAACAAATCAAAACCACTGGTTAAACAACATAATGAATTAAATTCATTTTCATATTTTGATTTTTAAATCAAAATAATTATCAGCTGTACTCACCGAAGTAGTCTTACTGTTTCCGCTACGCACTCTGATAACAGAACACAAATCAATCGAATCATCAAAGTACAATTTCACTTTTATTTTTAAATAAAGCTATTTAAAAAATTTCATCATAATTTCAAAACTTTAGTTTTGACTCAAAGCACATATAAAACATCGACAATTAGTTGTAACACATGTTCCATCTAAGTTATGTTTTATATTATGTCCATAAATCCCAAGCTCTGATACCAACTGTAACGCCCCACCTCTATGCTCACAATAATAAAGAGTATTAAAAGAAATACTGTCTGTTATTATGAAGAATAAGGCTGGATAGGAGCGGCCATCCGTAGTTGGCCTTGCACTAGTATTGGTTATCTCGATAGGAGTGGTATATATTTTTATTTTTCATCTCTTATTATTTACTCCCATCGACATACCCAATTCTAGTATAAAACGAACTACGATGGTTCATAATAGTTTAGGACAATATATATAATAATAACACAGATAAAGTAAATGCGGAACAAAATATAACAGAAAGTCTCATATATATATATATATATATAACTGATGTCAGTTGATATACATGTGATACAATACAAATGATACAGTACATATGATACAACTACACTGTCGACTCTGGAAGTTACATATAGAAGTACATTATCGTGAATAATATGCATGGATATACAACAGCCTATACAAATATACTGACTACTAAACATGACGACGACTACTCCAAAAGACATGAAGAGACTTCATAGCTCTAGCAGCAATCCAAAGTAAGATATCAACAACCTGTAAATACTCGGTCTGACCCGAGTATTAAATTCAAAAGAAAATAATACACGGGTCAGTCTAATTCAAACTCAGTTATTAGTGCACAGAAGCAATAATAATTAAATATGAATAGATGACAGTCAAAGTAAATTCACCTATCCGATTCTTTAACAAGAATCGGATAGCGGTGAATATAACACATAATAGTGTTAAACAACAAATCAGCAGATCCAAATCATCAACAGAGATAAGTGAAAAGAATATCAATAAAGATAATTTAGAAAACATCAGAATTGCCTAATGGCAATTAACAACAAAATCTAATTATTAAATGAATAATTAGAAACTTAGAATCTAATTTTCAAAAGATAATCAGACAACATCAAAATGATCGAATCAAATCAAATACATTATCAAAATATTGACTAAACAACATGAAACAAATCCAGCAGTTGAAAACATCCATTGAACATCAATCTGGTAGGGCTGCCGTACACGCACGCGTGCACAGCCTCGCCACATAAAAATGTTAAAACTGTGTGGCTGCAGTACACGCACACGTGTACTGCCTCGCCACAACTGAATATAAAATATGCAAAAATCAGGAAATGCACCGTAAAAGGCATAAACGAGAATAAGGTCAAATCCGAGCTATATGCTGGATTCAACTCAAGTGTAGTCAGAAAACAATCCATTTGCATCGATACAACGCAAACCGACAAGGGCAAACTGCATACATACTACAGGGATAGAGTGAAGGTGAGAACACCAAATGCAAATGAGTACAATGAATCAATGCAATGTATCAGACTCGAGCTCAAACAAAGGAAACTTGCATCAACTACACCAACGAATAAGAGGATCCAAACCTACTACCAAGTCAGTAACGAATCAGAAATTACTAACCAAAGGTTAACAGTTCTAAGAACTGCATAGTATCACGCAACGGTGAAATGGAACTGCAATTGAATAGACAATACACAACGCAATAGGTCCAACCATCAAGAGCGAATCAGTAAAAAGAAATGACAAGAGAGGCAAGTGCTGCACTTTCAAAGTTACAGCAACTATACTGGAAGTTAGGAACATCAAGACAGTGTTCCAAAGAAATAAACAAGGTCCGGGTTGGACAGCACAAAACAGTCAAACATGCTTATGCAACCATAATAATGCTAGAACATTATCCACATGAAGGAACCCTGCCACAAAGTCGAGCAATGGACATCTTAATGAATATATGAAGGCAAAAATGCACAGTGAAGTGAAGTCGAGACTAAGAAGCATATATATACATGTTAGCACAAAGTGCAAAAGTGATCACACGTGGACAAAACTTTCTGGAGTGAACCAGACTAAAGTGAAAACTGAATGCAACAAACAACTCCAGATTAATGCAACTAAAACTGAATATAGGTCAAAATACTCAGCTCACCAAAATTGCAAAACTATGCAGTGAAACCAGAAGTGTATAAGTCAACCCTGCAACACTGCAGACTCAAGCATATCCGAGTCGCAGTTCCTCTAATCAACCCAATGTCTAGTAACGATATACACGTATCAAGGTGCAAGACTGAACCAGCACATATGCACACGAATGAATGGACAGCAGATAATGCATGAAGCCTGAACAATACTCGAGTGAAATCGTGATACGAGAAACATGTACACAAGTGAATGTAACTGCAACATATAACATAACTATGTACGAAGAGTAATACGCAGTATAGATTAACACAATAAACATGGCAGTGTGCAGTTCAATGTCAAAGAAATGGTCAAAGTCATCAAAATTCACAGACCCAAATTTTCCAGAAATCCAAAACCAAGTTTAGCCTCAATTCATAGCCGAGGATGTCAAGGCTAGAATCGAACAGAGTCAATTTTAGTAATTTCCAAAGTCAACAGAGAAAATGACAAAGTCAAACCGCAGTTCAAAACAGTGGCAAGCTCAACCATGATTGCGGTCAAAATAACCAACGTCATCAACAAAATCAAAGCCGTGAAAAATCAAAAATCAGATAATGTCACAGCAATTTCCAACCAAAAATCAAAGTTATGCAATCGCATTCCCACAAGCAAGTGACCGAAGTCAAATGGGAATCGAACCATGGTGGTCACGAGATAAAGCAGTGTCGTGATGACCAGAGACAAAAATCAGCAACATCGAAACAAAATTTCCAAGAAAAACAAACAGATCAAAATTGATGTCAAAGCAAAATCGAACCAATTCAAACTTAAGTCAGAAATCATCAATTACGTGAATTAGATGTGAGTGATAATTATCACTCACCTGAAATCAATGCCAACAGAAGCAACCGAAGTTCCCCTTTTGAGACCAAACGAACTCGATCAACAATCAGCAGCTGGAAGCATCTCAGGAGATCGTGCGAAGCAAGGGACGAGTCCATCATTCGATCGAACTACCAACAGTCGACGTCTTCGATTTCTACGAGCCCTAGCTTCGAAGACGAATGGGAAGGCGATCGAGCCGCCATTTTATTTTATTTTTCTTTCGAATGTTTTTATTTTAGATCTAGGGTTTGAACGAAAATGAAAACGAAAATAGAGAGGGGGATCGGGTTATTCTCTGATCCTTACCACGGCACCATGAATAATTGAAAGGAGTATGGGCCGAGATATATTTCAAAGCCCGTAACCCTTTTAACAAACTTTTAAATGAATTTAAACCGATTAAAACGCCTAATAGCAGTTAGCCAACAATATTAATCGTCATTTGACGATAATAAATTAACAGCAAAACCCCGGGTTGTTACACTTTAAATCCATATGATGACGATAATTGTAACGAACCTGATTCGACCTTCGAAAATCGACACCCAAATACATCACCCGTATTCGAGTGTCGTAGATTCAGACATCGAATCTGGTTTGCTGGAGCTTATAACACATTAAGTACATACCACACAGTGAAAACAAAATGAATAACTTTATTAACACACAACAGTTTGATACAAAAGTCTGATACAAATGATATTAATATCGAAGATAGATATACAAATTCACAAGAGAACAGTGGAATAATAAAGCAATAGCAGCGGAAAGATAGCACAAGTAGCAGAACAATATCACCAATATGATCTTCCAAAGAATAAAAAGAAAGATAGAATCCAGAACTGCAACTCCATAGCCAAAGCTCCAAATTCTCCAAGCTCCAAATCGAAAGCTCGAACCACCATTACGCTGAACTTAAGCAAACTTGGTAAATGATGAACCAAATGCGATCGCCAAATCCAAAGGCTTCGAAGATCAAAGACAATAAACATTTCCAAACAGAAGGCTGAAGGCTGTCGAATCTACATCAACTAGCCAATTATATGAAAATCTAACTCTAGGCTGCCCATGTGGAAAATTGTGGGCACCTAGAGTTTCGAAAGGGGACAATAAACTCCAGGTCAGTCATGTGACTGCTGTGAGAAAACAAAAACAGTTCTATTTGAAGCAAAACAAACAAAAGAGATAGAAAGAAATTCGCTATGCTTTTTGGAAAATAAAACTACCATAAGGCCTCCCCGCACACACACAATGCAAGTGCATAATTGGAGGAGATTTCTCCTTATGATAGTCAAACGTGCTTGACACGCAAAATCCTTTTGACATTATTATTAGTGCATAGTGCAGAAAACATTTGCAAGTATAATATTAATCTTAGCCAGCATATGTACCATTAAAGTATGCCAACTATAGCTACCATGTTAAATGGCAGGTTCTACAACTAAAACCGTATAAGGCGCATATTGGATGATTGGATTTCCAACAATGGTCAGGCTAAGGAACTTCCTATGCTGAATGGAACGCCTCTGGTGGGACGCCACCGAGAACCTAACTGGATCTCTACCAATACAGGGCCGGGCTACCTCTGTAACTAGGTAACCCCTGCTAGTATGCCATCCCCGGTCGTTACCGACCTTTTGCCCAAGATTCACCAGCAAATAACAACAACCTTAAAGTTAAATATCAGGGCTCCATACCATGATACCACTTTTTATTCAAAAGGAAATGGACATACCCTCGCGGCGTGACCCCTAATAACCTTGCAGCAACTTTCATGTTTCGACCATTTTTGGGTTGTGAGGTTCGACGAAGTCTAGTCCACAAAGCTATGCTTTTTACGAAAGCCATGCTTTGATCAACAAATGATCAGCAACACTTCATATGCTACATTACCAAATTGGGAATGTATCACTTGTAACCGTCAACTATGTAACCTCTGAGCTCGTACGTCTCAGAGAAGGGTGTTAAGCTAAGAGAATAAATTTCCCGCCACCAAATAGAAATGTATTTGATAGAAACCTGCTTTACATCTCAAAGTGTAATGTCAAACATGCATCCATACAAGTCCGTTTCGGGTTCGAACGGAACCGAAGGCACTTCAAAGAAGCCCTTACAATCCAGGTATTCACAATCCCGATCAGAATCCCCATCACATATGGAGATATCTGTACCGACGCGACTCAGTGAAGTGATATTCGACAGGTAATCCTTTTGTTCTCGAAAATACCCGGTCTTCACCACCGGTCTTCAAATGATATCCATTACGTCGTATCATTATTCGGAATGGGTTATATGACATAAAGTCCTCTCCCGGCTAAACTGAATAATAAGCGCCTTATTTTTAAAAGTATATGGATATAGTGGGATCTTAGTTAAGTCACAACTTAAAGCCTAAAACCTTCCTTTTAAATGGTCTAAACAAATTTCCATTTTTAATCTTTTAAACAAAAAGATTCACTTAACAAAGTTCAGTAATCTTTCACAAAGGTTCATTCATAGCTTTCAAAACTATTTAAATTCCATATCTTTTATACAAAAGATACACCTTTAAGATCCCCTTCAATTTAAAAAAAAAAACATCGCCAATCTTTATCAAAGATTCATTCATAGCTTTCAAAACAGTTTCAATTCCAAATCTTTTATACAAAAGATACACCTTTAAGATCCCCTTCAATTTGAAAACATAGTTCACCAATCTTTATCAAAGATTCATTCAAGGCTTTCAAAACAATTCCATTTCAAACTTGAAATCTTTTCAATAAAAACTGGAAGTTTTTTCGTTATATGAAAGTAATTATCTTTTGAAAACAAATACTTTTCGTTTCGGAAAAATCCGATCAAATATGCACAAGTTATATCCTTTAAATTATAAACTTGGGTTAAATTTAAATTCCCAAAAAAAACTTTTAAAATACTTTAAAGATGGTTTTAAAATACATATACATATATACATATACATATACATATATATATATATATATTATATAACTTGTATAAACCTTTCAAACCAAATTTCTAAAACAATTTAAAAAACTTAAACGAAGACATACTATATTCAAATAAATTTTAATTTCAAAACTTCCTTTTCAAAAACTTTCCATGTTCAACCTAATTCCATTTCCAAAACCATTTGGATTCAAAATTCGTCTTTTAAAACCATTACATCATTTGATTAAATAATATTAAATTCAAATTATCTGTGACTTAACCGATTTCCTCGTGCAATCCACATTTGTGTGTCTGGTGTAGTCCAAGGGTTTTACACACAACAATATCATATCATAAATTATCACAAATCAAAGCACAACAATATCGATAAGCGGTATAATCCTATAACGCTTATCTTCATTCAAATATTCACAGGTAAATAATATAAATTCATCACAGGTAAATAAATTACATTCATCACAGCTCAAATCAAAATAATTCATATCACAAGCATCGCACATCAGGGATATCAAATAATTCAAAGCATGCCATACAATTCAAACATCCATAAGTAAGATCAATTAATTATCTGATCAATTTAAATCAGATTAATTACTTATGAACAAATTACTAATCCTGGTTAATTAATTACAAACCTTAATCAATAATTAACCTTAATTAATTAATTATCCTTAATTAATCATATAAAGAAATTAACCTTAAGTTATTTAAATTATTAATTACACCTTTAATTAATTACATTATGTAATTATCCTTTAATCACATTAATTTATTAATTATTCTTTAATCACTTGACTTATTAACCCTTAATCCTTAATTAATTAAAGATAATTACTTTCATTAAGTAATTATCTTTAAGTAATTAATTACCCTCAATTACTTATATTAATTAACTTTTAATTAATCACATTAACAAATCAATCCTTTAAATTAATTACCCAAATTAGTTAACCTTTAGCTAGTTCACCTTGATTAATTTATCTTTGAGTAATTACATAATTAATCCTTTTAAATTAAATTGGGAAATTATCCTTCCAAATTACTTTCATTAAGCAATTATTATATAATTACTTTCATTAAATAATAAATCTTTTAATCCTTAATCGTTAATTAATTAAATTAATTAATTACTCTTTATGTGACGACCCGAAAATTTTAGCAATTTAAAATGGAATAACAAATTTGATTTTAACATTTGAAAGGTTAATTTTAGCTTGAATTCCGAGTATTAATATTTATTAGATAAGTAAAGTATTGAATTATATAATTAAAATTGGGTAAATTGTTGAATTTGAGATTCTAAGCCTGTTTAAAATAATTTGAAGGCTTGTAAAATATATAATGAGGATACTGAAGGTAATAGAATGATTGAAATTTCATTTAAAGGTAATTTGTTCAGTTTTAATAATGTGTCGTTTGAATCGATATTCAAAAATAGCCTTCCGAGAGACAGTCTCGGAAGTCGACGAAACCAGTTCCATTGGATCCGTAATAGTTAGTTATTATCGGATTTCAATTTTCGTAGCAATCGGAGTTGTCGTTTGACCCTGGCAGCTCGAAACGCTTAGGTTTATTTTAATCGATTTAATTTAAAATCGATCGTTTTCTTTTGTAACTCGCGCTAAAATTTATATTGAAGTATCTTGGGCACTTATTTATTTATCTGAGTATCGACCAAGTCAACTTTAGTTCCTTCTCAAATACGCCTGTTTTTCTTTAAGCATGCGAATCTTCTTTTCGAAGCCACGTTTGCTTTTACCAACCACCTCGTTCTTTAAAAATATCGCATTCCCCTTCTGCCTCTAAAAATCGAAATAGCATAAGAGGGAAAAAAAGTGGAAATTATGGCCGGCGAAAAACAAATTCTCCTCTTCCAAATTAACCGAAGGCCGATGATTTCAATTCTAATCAAATTACTTCCTCTTTCCTTACAATTCTTATCGTCCTATGCAAACGCGAGGGAATGGGTGGTCGCGCAAGTCGAGATGGGACGTTCGTGAGGCTTGTAGGCAAGTCGTGTTCGCACCTAGGGTTAGGGTTGCCGACGCTCGACTGGGTTACGCGCGTGAGAGAGGATCGGTGATTCGTGGGTCAGGAGCTTAGCGCGGCGCATTCTAGTGAGGGAAATCGGCAGTAAGGCGGTCCGATGGTTGCTGCATGGATGGCGACGGCTGCGTGGTTCGGCTGGTTACTGGTGGTTCGAGGAGGCAGTAGGTATTGCTACCATTTCTCCCATTTATTTCATATTTGTGTGTAGCAGGAAAAAGGGAAATTATATATATGTTAAAACCCTTAACAGTAAAGAAATTACTATTTGTATATATACCGTAAAGGAAAGTGTGCATATAAATAGATGCAAAGAAAGCGTCTATTTTATATTCACAGCAAAAGACAATAAATTAAACCGTTAGTTAATTAAAATTATCAAATAGTAAATTAATCGTACGATCTATTCGAATATTAATAAAATTATATAATACTGTTCAAGGTTTAAAACCGGGAAGAGACAAGCTGGTTTGGAATGGGATTGCAATAAATGAAAGGTGAGTAAATCTCACTCTGTTGGATTTATTATTTAAATTGAAATGGTTGAATTTAAATAGTTGATTAAATGATTAAATTGATTGGATGTGCACAAATGATGATGTGATTTTGGATTTTGGTTGGTTCTCGAGTTAATTGTGGTTTGACTCGAAGTATTGAGTTTTAAGTTGTTTTAAACTTAAAATATAAATAGGAAATTGTTTCCATTGTTAATAAGGGTCTGAATTAATTAATTGAGTTTAAGTTAATTAATTAAGTGTAAGTAATTTAGTTTAAATCATTGGATGATTTGGTAAATAATTACTTAATGAAATTAATAAAATATAATTATTTTGTGGAATACATCAAGAGATTAATTAAGGTTATTAATTAAGGAGAAATTTGATTTATTTAATAAAGTAAAGAAATGGATAATTAATTACAGATTGTGATTAATCGAAAGTGATTAATATTGAGGTTGAATTAAAATAATTTATTTAGATGGGAAGAAATTAAAATAAAATTTGAAATAATTAATTAATATAATTAACGATGTAATTGAAGATTGATTGATTAAAATGAATTAATCAATAATAAGTGACTTATGGGAAGTTAATTAGTTTAAGCAATTAAGGATTAATGTAATTAAATAAATAATTAATTCATGAAGAAATTAAGGTTTCTTAACAATCTCGGTTGAGACTAATTAATATTGTGAAGTTAATTTAAGAGAATTACTTGAATGGAATTGTAAAATAATTAATCCAGGGTGATTAATTAAGATAAATAGTGAAGGGTTGACTAATCTATTGATTTGGAATGAATTAATGTTGAATAAAGGAATCTGAATGAATGTGGTTAGAAAGTCAATTAGAATTGATTGAATTAATTTGTATGTGATTAAGTATTGCTTATGGACGACTGAATGATATTAGATGCTTTGAAGGAGTTGATTTTTCTGATATGAAATGTTGTGTATTTTCATTTGGATAACTTGGGATTGGATGATATGAGATTCGAAGAGACCGGGTTGGGAATTGGGTAAATACCCAAAACCACTTCGAATGTTTATTGATGGATATGTGAAATCTATATGCTGGAGTAAGTGAATTTGAGGAATTGGGCTATTTTAAAAATCTAAATCTTTGGTATTGAGAGACTTATATGTGGAATAAGTGTTGTTTAAAATAAAATGTGGCCTTGTGAATTGATATATGTTACCCGGGTTTATATGAGATGTATTTTTGTATTCCTTGTTAGATGGGTTTACTCACGCTGGTTTCCAGCCTGACCCGGGTGTTACTTTGATGTAATGCTCGGGTCAGACCGAGAATTACAGATTTCCAGATAGGTACGTTATGGAGCTCAGGAGGTAAGCTGGATGGAAAGGGCGTATAGAGTGTTTCTGTTGTATTTTTGTCATATGATAAATGTATTTATTCAGTGACTGTACATATGTGAAACTCTGATGTATATTAATGTAATCAACAGATATAGTAATCTTCTGTAAACTAGTATTTATTATTATATTTTGTCCGCTGCGAATGTGAGTTGTTGATGTTTCTATTCTTCTTCTTCTTCTATCTCTTTCTTCTTTTCATAACTATCTGGAATTTTCGGGTTCGAAAATTTTGGGTCGTTACAGTTGGTATCAGAGCTGAAAGGTTAAGCGAGAACCTTGGCTCTGGTGGGAATTACTCATTGAATAGAGTCCGTGGAACTCTAGAATGAGTTGAGAGTGTGTGTGTGTGTGTGTGTGTGTGTGTGTGTATATATATGAGCGCGTACTTGTTATTTTGTTATATAAAGGTTTAAAATGGTTTTATATAAAAGTATATTTTGATATATAAAGCAATATTCTCTTCTAATGAAATATTTAGGTGATTGGTTGTTAAATTATTGGAATTAAGTTACGAAGTAATATAAGATACAACCAAATTAAAATTCAATTAATTAAAAGTGAAATTCTAGAATTAGAACTCAGAAATTAGAATTGTTTGAAACTTCAAATAAACAAAGTTAATTTGGTTTAAAAAGGTTAAACCAATCCTTGAGAATTTAACTCGAATTTATATAATTCGAGATGATTTAAATTTGAAGTTGGAATTGAATTCATTCAAATTGAACCCGATTTGAATTAATTGAATTTGGGATTGAAGATGTATAAGTTCAAAAATTTAAATGGAAGATTTGGTCAGAATTGTAATGATTGAAATTGAAGTGGAACAATTGAATGGATATTAGTCCAAAGTAATTAGAATAACTTTGGAATTGTAATTAAAGTGGAATTGGTTTAAAATCAAAAAGGAATTTGAAATATAGATTGTAAACGTAATTTATAAATTGAAATAAACTTCATAAATAAATGAGATTATAATTTGGAATAGAATTCCAGAGAATATTTGAAAATGAAGTATGATGAAAATTCTAGAGTACTGTTTAAATATGAATTGGATGGACTGGGAATTTGGAAATTTTGGGAAAATTTAAAATTCCTTTGGATTTGGAAGTGGCTTCCAAAGGTTTTGAAAAAAAAATAAAATAAAAAAAATAATAATAGTATTATTTCAAATATATTTTCGTGTTGAATTTGAAATCTGGGAGATTTGAAGAAAAAAATATTTGGAAATGTTTTTAAAAAGATAAAAGCATTTAACTCTTTCGGTCACTGGAAAATAACGTCGGTGATGACTGCAGCATCATCGATGTTTATTTTCGAGTTTCTAAAAGAGAAATTGCTACCAAATTTTTTTTTTATTTGGAATTGTTTGTGAACTGGGTTTGGATTTGAATTCAAAGGGATAAATGAATTTGCCATAGGAATTTTGGATATAGTTGAATACTAGGGTGATATTGAAATTTCGGAAATTTGTTTAAATTCTGGAATCTTGATAAAATGTTTATGGAATAATAAAAAAAATATAAGTAGAGATAAGTTGAAATGAAGAATTCAACTCAGAAATTTGAGATTGTTTAAAAACTTTAAATAAAAGTTAATTTGGTTTAAAAAGTTAAATCAACCTTTGAGAATTTAACTCGAATTTATGTAATTCGAGGTAGTTTAAAATTCAAGATTGAAATTAAATTAGTTCAAAATTTAATTTGGTTTGAAGTAATTGGATTGGTGATTGAAGATGTCTAAGTTTAAAAAAAAATTAAATGGGAAAGTGGATTGGATTAAATTGAAGTGATTTGGATTCTGAAATTAAATTGATAATAATTCAAATTGATTGGAATAATATGAACTTATAATTAAAGTTTAATAGGATTAAAATCAACTAGAATTTGATTTAAATTTGGGAAGGAATCAAGATTGATTCAACTTGAATTGAGAATTAATCAAGTCCAATGGAATTTGGAGTTATTTAAATTGGAATTGGGTCAATTTAAATGTAGATTTAAATTGAATTGTTGGGGAAGTGAGCAGTTGGCTCTTGTCTATTTTCAATATAAATTGTTTTGATATAAACTTATTTTCTAAGCTATTAAATATATACATCCTTTCTTTTAAAAGCTAATTTATTATATATTTGTTTTACCATTATTTTTGGAGCTATTTAAATATTTTTCAATTGTTTCCTAAACTAGTTACTATTTTTCCACTACTTTACAAATAAATTACTATCTTTCAATTGTCTAAAAATCTCTAGAACTATTCGACTATTTTACCATTAGTTAACTATTTTACAATTATTTTGCAAACTAATAATTATTTTTCAACTACTTACCTATTTTTAAAATTTTCAAGATATTTTTCTAAACTGGTCAGAGTTCAAACTGTTATTGATTAAAGTACCCAACTGAGATAAGGATTGAAGTAATAATCCGAATGGGGATTAATGTAAAGGTGAATAAGGAATGTGAAATGGTTCTTTTGAACTGAAAGAATATTTTGAGAAATATGAAATGAATAAAGATGGAAATTGGATATTTCTATGGTTTTTGAGAGTGTTTGGAGTATAAAAGGTGTTTTATACAAGAAAGTAAGGATCCAAAGTTTTAAAAATATATATATATATATATATATATATATATATCTGAATATATATAAAGGATCTTATGAGGATTTTGGGAAAGGCTTTTGATTTTTGGGAAAAATCAATATTGAGTTTTGGAAAGCCTATTTTGAGAATTATCGATTTTGGGATAATCAATTTTGTGTAAAGGAGCTTTGTATGATATCATACTAGGTGTATGATTTGAAGATACTATATGTGTATAGTATAAAATATTTTGATGATGGCTCTGGGGGAAAAAGGCGCTCCCTTGAAATGAACTTCTCAAGAGTGCCACTGGGTGGTGCTGCCTTGAGCCCAAGGGGGTTCTAAAGTTGATCCTGTGAGGAGTCCGGACAAAACAAGTTCCTGGGGACTATGAGTAGTGTATACAATAGTGGAAGCCGTGTGTGCCACGGAGAGCCAACAGTTTACGTTTGATTCTATATCGGTAGACTACGACCTATGGTATAACATAGCGGAAGTCGTGTGTGCCGCTTAGAGCCAACAGTCTGCGTTTGTGTTTATCTCCGTAGACCGCGACCTATGTAGGAGTGGAGAAGTTTCATTTTGATAGCGAGATCAGAGTCCGCGGAGAGCCTGCCGTTACATGTACTTTTGCTGCGACTGCAACGTAACCCTGGATGTAACTGTGATCTGTTGTGTGGGTTCCATGGCGTAATCGAGAGGCTGCGGAGAGCCTGCAGTTACATGGACTTTTGTTGTGCCTGCAACGTAACCCTGGTATGTAACTGTGACCATGGATGGGGATGATGATTTTCAGAGCATTGTCACCAAAGATATTTGCTCTATTTTTAGAAAACTGTTTTCTATATTTTCAATAAAATTATTTTCCAAGTATTTTCACTGGGTGTTGAAAACGGGTTTACCAAGTACTTGTAGATTTTCAGTCCTACGCCAGATCAACGTATGACTGAATTTCTATGAGAACAATGATGAACTGGTTGAAACATCGAGTTATAAGAAATATTTTTATAAAAGCTATTTTAATAGTATAAGGTGGATTTAAAAGCATTTCTAAATTGTTAAAATAGAAGTGTTGAAATTCTGGGAAAATGCAAAGGGAAAATCCAAACTGGAATTATAAAATAAAATTGGACTCGGGAAAAATTTAAATGATGCGATTCTTTATAATAAAATCGAATCTTGATATAAAATTGGAAGTAAGCTAATTAGCTGAATAATTGTTTGATCGAGTGTGTTAATAAAATTTAACTTGGGTAAATAAAATGTATTGTAAGTTGATAATGGATTTGGAAATGAATTCAAATTATAAATAGAATTCGACTTGGGTTGATAATGCATTAAATAAGAAGAGATGGTGTAAAACTAAAATTGAGTTGGATTAAAAAAGTAACGGTTTGAATTATAAATAAAATTCAGGTGATTTGAATAATATTTAACGTAATTTGCAAGTAAATTTGATATAATGGAAGTGTTGTCGAATGAAATGAAAGAGGATTGTAATAGAAGTGGTTTGAGTTGCAAATAAAATCCAGATGCGTAGAAATAGTTCGAGAATGGCTTTGTATTAATAAAATAAATTCGATAACGAATTAATTAAGCAAATTATAAAAAAAAAAAAAAAAAAAAATTGGATGGGCTTACTGAATTTAATAGAAGTTGATTAAATGAGAATCAAATAGAAGTAAGCTTATGTTGATATGGAATAAATTAAGTAAATTAACCTGACTTTAAAATTATGGAAGCTTGGCTTCGAATAAGGTGAAAGCCCATTCAATAAAAACTTAAATTGATTTAATTTGGGAAATGGTTATTTATTAGAAGTTTGGGATGTGCCAAATTTAATAAATTGTTTTGAATAGGACAATTGCGGAGATGAAATGAAATGCAACGAATGGTTAATGAATACATTAGAAATGAAATAGAATTAAATGCAGAATGAGTTAAAATTAACTTGAAGTAATTAAATTTCTGTGAGCTGTTAGAGATTAAATAAATTGGTTTTAGAATTAATTGAGATGAATATGAGCTTGTTCGGATTTAAAAACCAATTGGATGTAAGAAATTGAGTTGTGAACCATTAAAATCGAATGAAATGGCTTATGAATTAGTTGAAAGCTATGGAATTAGTTTTGAAAACATATAAATTGTTTGAGGAAGTTATTTTGCATGCATTCTTTTAGAATTCAAGTGTTACAGTCGTTTAAAGTAAGATAAATATTATAAACTTCATATATATGGTACTTATATGTTAAATTGAGTAAGTACAGGTACCGGGAAGCCGTTTGGCTAGATTTGGATGCGCCAATTGCTAAAATTAATAAGCTGCTTGCTTAAAATGCTAAATAAGGTACGTCTACGCAATAAAAATAGGAAATATGAACTGTTTTTGTTTTTCCGACCGTGTGGGTCGATGTATACATATTTATATCTCTTGTCAAATTGTAAAAGCTCCTCCGTACAAAGGAGACTCTGCCAAAATTTTCTGAAAATTTTGGGAGTTAGAATTTTTTTGAAAAATTGGTTAACGACAAAACAATTTCAAATTGGAAATTAAAGTAAACTAGTAAATGAAACTAACATGAATCAGTTTTAATGAAAGACAAAATTCAACATTAGAAATCGGAATAAAATTGAATTCGTATGAAAAGGGAACAACAAAATTGAATAGCAGTATATGTGAAAACCTATATGAGAGAATGTATAAAATAATTTGTAAGGTTGCGATTGGATGTTGTTGCTAAGTGAGATATGCAGGTATTAAAGAGAAAAGAAAGTTGGATTTGATTCCAAAGGATAAATGTGTATTGCCCGACAAAAAGGTATGTATTTTAATTCCGTATGAATTGGATTGAGTTTTTGATCTAGCCACTTGGCTTTCTGTTTTCTTTTTGGAAATTGGGAGCCCGTAGAGGCCTTTTGTAGTTGTACCGAGCTAGCCGCGCAAAGGAGACGCTGGCAAAAATTTTCGGGAATTTAGAGAGTTAGAAAAATTTTGAGAAAATTTTGATAATTCAAATTTGGTTTTAAATTGAAATTTAGACGATTGAGTGAGGGGTGTTGGTTGAAACCATAGAAAGTTTTAGGAAGTTGGTTAAAGTGATAGTGGATCTTTAATTAAGGATAGTTGGTAAGACTGTTGAAGTGTGGGTTTTGGAAAAAGTAAACGGGTATTGGTTCATTCTTCCTAACTAATAATTTCAGGGATGAAATTCTTTTAAGGGGGGAGGAAGTGACGACCCGGAAATTTTAGCAATTTAAAATGGAATAACAAATTTTATTTTAACATTTGAAAGGTTAATTTTAGCTTGAATTCCGAGTATTAATATTTATTAGATAAGTAAAGTATTGAATTATATAATTAAAATTGGGTAAATTGTTGAATTTGAGTTTCTAAGCCTGTTTAAAATAATTTGAAGGCTTGTAAAATATATAATGAGGATACCGAAGGTAATAGAATGATTGAAATTTCATTTAAAGGTAATTTGTTCAGTTTTAATAATATGTCGTTTAAATCGATATTCAAAAATAGCCTTCCGAGAGATAGTCTCGGAAGTCGACGAAACCAGTTCCATTGGATCCATAATAGTTAGTTATTATCGGATTTCAATTTTCGTAGCAATCGAGTTGTCGTTTGACCCTGGCAGCTCGAAACGCTTAGGTTTATTTTAATCGATTTAATTTAAAATCGATCGTTTTCTTTTGTAACTCGCGCTATAATTTATATCGAAGTATCTTGGACACTTATTTATTTATCTGAGTATCGACCAAGCCAACTTTAGTTCCTTCTCAAATACGCCTGTTCTTTCTTTAAGCACGCGAATCTTCTTTTCGAAGCCACGTTTGCTTTTACCAATCACCTCGTTCTTCAAAAATATCGCATTCCCCTTCTGCCTTTAAAAATCGAAATAGCATAAGAGGGGAAAAAAAAAGTGGAAATTATGGCCGGCGAAAAACAAATTCTCCTCTTCCAAATTAATCGAAGGCCGACAATTTCAATTCTAATCAAATTACTTCCTCTTTCCTTGCAATTCTCATCGTCCTGTGCGAACGCGAGGGAATGGGTGGTCGCGCAACTCGAGATGGGACGTTCGTGAGGCTTGGAGGCAAGTCGTGTTCGCACCTAGGGTTAGGGTTGCCGACGCTCGACTGGGTTACGCGCGTGAGAGAGGCTCGGCGATTCGTGGGTCAGGAGCTTAGCGCAGCGCGTTCTAGTGAGGGAAATCGGCAGTAAGGCGTTCCGACAGCTGCTGCGTGGATGGCGACGGCTGCGTGGTTCGGCTGGTTACTGGCGATTCAAGGAGGCAGTAGGTATTGCTACCATTTCTCCCATTTATTTCATATTTGTGTGTACCAGGAAAAAGGGAAATTATATATATGTTAAAACCCTTAACAGTAATGAAATTACTATTTGTATTTATACCGTAAAGGAAAGTGTGCATATAAATTGATGCAAAGAAAGCGTCTATTTTATATTCACAGCAAAAGACAATAAATTAAACCGTTAGTTAATTAAAATTATCAAATAGTAAATTAATCGTACGATCTATTCGAATATTAATAAAATTATATAATGTTGTTCAAGGTTTAAAACTGGGAAGAGACAAGCTGGTTTCGAATGGGATTGCAATAAATGAAAGGTGAGTAAATCTCACTCTATTGGATTTATTATTTAAATTTAAATGGTTGAATTTAAATAGTTTATTAAATGATTAAATTGATTGGATGTGCACAAATGATGATGTGATTTTGGATTTTGGTTGGTTCTCGAGTTAATTGTGGTTTGACTCGAAGTATTGAGTTTTAAGTTGTTTTAAACTTAAAATATAAATAGGAAATTGTTTCCATTGTTAATAAGGGTCTGAATTAATTAATTGAGTTTAAGTTAATTAATTAAGTGTAAGTAATTCAGAATAAATCATTGGATGATTTGGTAAATAATTACTTAATGTAATTAATAAAATATAATTATTTTGTGGAATACATCAAGAGATTAATTAATGTTATTAATTAAGGACAAATTTGATTTATATAATAAAGTAAAGAAATGGATAATTAATTACAGATTGTGATTAATCGAAAGTGATTAATATTGAGGTTGAATTAAAATAATTTATTTAGATGGGAACAAATTAAAATAAAATTTGAAATAATTAATTAATATAATTAACGATGTAATTGAAGATTGATTATTTAAAATGAATTAATCAGTAATAAGTGACTTATGGGAAGTTAATTAGTTTAAGCAATTAAGGATTAATGTAATTAAATAAATAATTAATTCATGAAGAAATTAAGGTTTCTTAATAATCTCGGTTGAGACTAATTAATATTGTGAAGTTAATTTAAGAGAATTACTTGAATGGAATTGTAAAATAATTAATCCAGGGTGATTAATTAAGATAAATGGTGAAGGGTTGACTAATCAATTGATTTGGAATGAATTAATGTTGAATAAAGGAATCTAAATGATTGTGGTTAGAAAGTCAATTAGAATTGATTGAATTAATTTGTATGTGATTAAGTATTGCTTATGGATGACTGAATGATATTAGATGCTTTGAAGGAGTTGATTTTTCTGATATGAAATGTTATGTATTTTCATTTGGATAACTTGGGATAGGATGATATGAGATTCGAAGAGACCGGGTCGGGAATTGGGTAAATACCCGAAACCACTTCGAATGTTTATAGATGGACATGTGAAATCTATATGCTGGAGTAAGTGAATTTGAGGAATTGGGCTATTTTAAAAATCAAAATCTTTGGTATTGAGAGACTTATATGTGGAATAATTGTTGTTTAAAATAAAATGTGGCCTTGTGAATTGATATATGTTACCCGGGTTTATATGAGATGTATTTTTGTATTCCTTGTTAGATGGGTTTACTCACGTTGGTTTCCAGCCTGACCCGGGTGTTACTTTGATGTAATGCTCGGGTCAGACCGAGTATTACAGGTTTCCAGGTAGGTACTTCTGGAGCTCAGGAGGTGAGCTGGATGGAAAGGGCGTATAGAGTGTTTATGCTGTATTTCTTTCATATAATAAATGTATTTATTCAGTGACTGTACATATGTGAAACTCTGATGTATATTAATGTAATCAACAGATATAGTATTCTTCTGTAAACTATTATTTATATTATATTTTGTCCGCTGCGAATGTGAGTTGTTGATGTTTCTATTCTTCTTCTTCTTCTATCTCTTATTTCTTTTCATAACTATCTGGAATTTTCGGGTTCGAAAATTTTGGGTCGTTACACTTTAGTTACCTTTTTAATTATCAAAACCTTAATTAGCTTTAAGACAAACCATTATCCTTTATTAATTACTTAATTATCATTAGCATATTCAAAACATTTATCTTTATAATTAACTTACTTAATTAAATCATTTAATTTAAGTTTTAAAATAAAATAAACATTAACTTAACAAACTAAAGTTAACAAATTATATAACTTCCTAATCAAATGTTAAAGAAAACATTTATTATATATAAAATAAATTTATTTAAGAGAAATGTTTAAACTAGTTTTATTTAAATTTAAAATCCTTGCTTTTTTTAAAAAAAATTAAAAACTTTGTATAAATCCTGCTTCGGTTTCAACCCGAATAAATCTCGAGTCCCGACCCGAGTAAATCCACTTCTCATTTTCAAAACTTAGTTTTGATTTAAATTTAAAACCTGAAAACATAGTAACACTCACGTTCCCGAAGACAAACTCGAGAAAAACTGCCGAAACCCCGAGTTTCCCTTCAAGCCAACTTTCAACCCCAAACACTGGCACCACCAGAAAATCGTGCACACGAACCGATCAACAGCGAAGCTCTGGCCTCCAAGACCACCGTCGACAAATCTACCTCGACCCACTCCTGCCATATGACCACCTAGAAACACGAATCAAACTCAAAAACGAAATCGAGTTACTTCGATCAAACTGGCACAGCAATCATCACTCGAAAACTACCTCGAACTACCGACGCCAACCACCAGCGTTCTTGAAACTCTGGCAACACCTTGCTGGCCTTCCACGCTACCATTTCCCCCATGTATGGTGAAACTCGATCCACCAGAGATGCCGCAGCAGCAATTATTCCGACCTCGTTCAATTTTAGGGTTTAAAACCTACTCCGACCAATCGCCGTCGCCATGGTGGATAATAAATCCACTTGGCATTTTTCTTGAGCTCGCCTAACTTCCCTCTACCTCCAATCGAAACCCTAACCACCCCGAGTTCAACCATCACTAGAAAAACACCAAAGTTCACTTCTGGTCACCATCGAAATGCTCACTGCATTCCATACAAAAAATCGTGATTTTCTTTTTGAAAATAATATTTTTCAAAGTCGATTCTAGTTATATACTTGAATCAACAGGTCAAAAGGTTTTGATTTTAACATGTTTCTTAAGTTTTTCCACTATTCTTCTTGATATCCAGAAAGAGCGCATATTTGTTAGTGAATATAAATTGTTTTATATTGTGATGATTGGTTTGTTGAGTGCTATATGGATTTTGGTCAACACGAGTAATTAACCATGTTGATAGGGATCTCTAAACACCTGAATAGAACAATTCGACACAGTATTGTTTTAATAGGGTAAATGAAATAATTTTACCTTGATTGTATTTTATATATAAAAGAATAATTTTCCAAAATTATTAAAGTGTATATGAATTGATTGTTTGGTTATTGAATAAGTTAAATAAAAACAACAGCTGTAAAAAGAATGAATTGTATAAACAAATAAATTATAAGTGTGAAATTATAATTAATGTAATTTACAATTGTGAAATAATCTTATATATATATATAAGAAGTGATATTATATAAGTAAAAGGTTTATAAAATGTGATTTATAATCTGAAATGAAATTCCAAGGAAGTATTTTGAAAAGATTTGATATTTTGGGAAAATTATTTTGGAGAAATTAAAGCTCTAAACTCTTTTTGGTCGCTGAAAAATAATTCCGATGATGATCGCGACATCATTGGTGTTCATTTTCGGGTTTCCAAAAGAGGGATTGCTGCCAAATTGTTTAAAAGAAAGTTGTTTGGAAAATTTGGATTTGATTTGGATTTGATAAGATGTTTGAAATGGAATATAACTTAAGTGAAGTTGAATGAAGTTAATTTTGGTGTCGAAGTAAATTAATAAGTGAATTAATGAAGTGAAGTCATTAAGAATTTGAACTTGAGTTATACAAATGAAATTCAACATTATATTGTTAAAGGAATTAGCAATTGAATTGAACTAATGGATTAAATGTTAATCAATTGAATGTAAATAATTGATATAAAATAATGAATGTAAGTGTTAATTCATTAAAAGCTAATGTTATTGGAAGTTGAATAATTGAATGAAAGTCAATAGAATATCAAACCAATTGGAATTAAATGTGTTGAACCAAATTGACTGTAAATTTAATAAATTTGGTTGTGTTGGATAAACATTGGTTGTTATTTGATTGTTGATTGATTGTATATAAATTCATTAAGTGTTAATGAAAGTGAATTAATGAAATTGGAAGCTAAAGAAATTGAATCCAACATGGAGGAAAATGAACTTAAATGGAATTGAAATTTGATTTGGAAATGGATCGACTTGAATGTAAATTAGTAAATGCAAACTAATTGAAATTGGATATGGATGAATGTTGATAAAATCCAATGTAAATGAATCAAATGTGATTTAAATTGAAAAACAATTCACTGAATATTAATGAGAATATGAATGAATATTGATTTGGTTATGGATGATAGTTGGTTGATGTTTGCATTTGTTGTTTTGCTGCATTTGCTATATTGGCACATGTAGTTGTTATGTTGCTATATGTTGTATATTGATACTATTTTCATATATGCATGATTCTCATGTTGTTGTTGAGTGTTTAGTAGGTGCGGATGGCGTTGCTTCGCATTTGGAGCTCGCTTTCGCGCTATATTAGCCGTATATGCTCGCTAATAAAATATAAGGTACATATCTCGGATTACATATCGTACTTTTACACTTTTTTTCCCAGCGGGATGCCTCGTCACTTGATGAGATGTATATTTGTGATATATATACTGTCATTTTTTTTCGGATCAAGGCGCGCATAGGAGACTATGGCGAATTTTTCCGAAAATTTAAGGAGTTAGAATATTTTGGAGAAAAATTGGAAAATTTTGAAAACTAAAACTTTGATTTGGAGTTGAAAGTTAAACAATAATAATTGATTTTGAAAAGATAACCAAGTGTGATTTGAAAAGTTAGTAAATATTTTGTAAGAAGTTTAACCATGAATTTTGGGAAAGTTAATAGATTCTGTAACTTTTCTTACTTGGTAATTTCGAGGACGAAATCCTTTTAAGGGGGGAAGTATGTAACGACCCAGAATTTTTGATAATTTAAATTTGTATGTTAAATATTAATAAGTGAAATTTATAAGTCGAATAATTTTTTTTCGAATAATTTGATTTAATTGGATAATTAAATCGATAATTTAATATGTTAAAATACAGAAATAATTGAAAATTGAGTTAAATATGACTTAAAATGATTTGTAAAATTTTATTTTATCATATTGGAGTTAGAATGATATTCTAGAACTTTTAAAATCGAATTAAAAGTTAATTTGTGAAAATTGAATATTTTAACATTTAATCGACTAGTGAAATTAGTCAATTTTCGAACAGTCTCAGAATTGGACGAAACTAGTTCCATTGGAACCGTAATAGTTTGTTATTGTCGGATTTCAATTTTCGTATCAATCGGAGTTATCGTTTGATCGCGGCAGCTCGAAACGCATCGAAATTGTTTTATTATTTATTTGGCGAGTTAAAATAGCCATTTTTCAAAAAGTCTCAGATTTCGACCAAACCAGTTTCATCGGATCCGTAATGTCATATTATTGTATGGTCTCAAATTTCGTGTCAATCGGATTTACCGTTTGTCCGGTGCAAGCCAAAACGCCTAGAAATTTGATTTACCGATTTAATTTCAAATCGATCGTTTATTGCCATAACTCGCACAAATGATCAAATTAGCTCCCGAAACATGTTCCATTGTATTCGAAACGCGGGGTAAACCTTAGAAACGCCAACCGGCACGCTTCCTTTGGAGTTCGGAAAAATCCTGGTGAATAGTAAATTGGAATATTTTCTATATAAGCCCCCATAATCTTCATTTTTGCAAAATAAAAACAAGGCTAGGGTTTTCTTCAGCCGCTGCCTATGCTAAAACCAACGGCCAGAAAACAATAATCTTCTTACCAATTTTTCTTCTAATCCATGCGTGGATTCAAGAAGTTTTCAACTAGCAAAAGGTAGAGGGCAGCGAGATCTTCATGTTCAATGGTGGAGATCGAAATCAGAGCTACGAATCAACGTCTAATGGGCCGCGTTTACCATAGGTTCGTGCACGCTTTTCGAAGCAGGGGAGAGGCCGAGCTTCAAGGGGTTGTGGCTGAGTGTAGCTTGTTGATGCTCTTCAATATGGCACTATCTGATCGAGTTCACGATGGACGTTGGGGTTGCGATTTTCAACCCTAGTTCGTGCGTATGGGTTCTTGAACGAGCGTGAGGTACTGGGTGAGGAAGAAAGAGAAGGATGGCCGAGATCTAGAGATGAGGAATGAATGGCTCAGATAGACGTGGGTTTGATAATTAAAATAAAAGTTGTAAATTATATTATATAAATCGTGTAATGTTTAAAATATGATATCTTTTTGATACGAGGTCGGATTGCGACGAAACGAATTGCGTTGGATTCGTTTTGTCGAGTACTACGCTATGGAGTAGGATTGGAATCATTTGGAGCTAGCGAAAAATTCGGGTAAAATTAAATGACCGTTTAATTTTATTCGAAATAAACGCCGGAACTAAATTAAAATCAAGGTGAGAACTTCTCACTCAATCGAATCGGTTTCTATTTAAATTTTAAATAGTTGGATTTAAAATTTGCTTGAATGTATGTTGAATGATGATTGCAGTTATTTAATTGTTGTTTGGTTGTAATATTAGATATAATAGGATATATCTATATATAGAAATATATATATATTGGCATATGTATATATTGGAATTGATTTCCCGCATTACATAGCGGATGAGACCCTATTGCGCCGTCTATTAAGCGGATAATATTTTTATAAATCCCATATACCGCAATAATTCTGTACTGGAGCGGAATTGGTATTGTGCTAACATCTGTGGATGCAGGGAAACAGGTTGGAGGGATCCAACTGGATTCCTCAACTGTATTGATTTATTTACAGATATTGTGATATTTATTGATTATCATATCGATATATGATATTTAGATGTCGTGATTGACTATTTGGTGCTGCTGCATCATCGGATCCATTTCTGAAGCTTTAAAATAATGATTTTGGTTTTAAAAGGGATTTTAAAGAGATTTTCGAAAGTATACGTTTTATTAAATTTTGAATTGTTAAAATAAATAAACGTTATAATTTTATTTTCATAAAAGTTAAGATTTTTTGGAAAATAATACTTAAGTGTGATTGTGAAGTATATAAGCTTTAAATAACGATTTTTAAACTATTAAAAGGATAAATTTAGTTAAATTGGGATCTTTGAATTGTTTTAAAAACAATTTATATAAAAGATTTAAAAATTGATATTTATAAATTAAAAATATACGAATTATAAAACGAGCATTTATAAGCGTTAAAATGAATTATAAATGAATTCATAAGTGAATATGATTTGTAATTTGTAAAGTTTTAAAAGAATGATTTGTAAATAAATGAATTATAAGTATTTAACTTATAATATGGACTTTTGGTATATATTTGAGATATATATATATATATATATATATATATATATATTGAATCGGATTAATAAAGGAGATTTTTAAATCAAAGCTTATAAATAGAAATGGAATTCATAGACATTGTTTATAAATTCGAAATCAATGGAATTTGATAAATTGAAAGTTGAAAATTGGTTAAGGAAATATATTAACGATTTTGGATAGTGAATACATTATTGAATAAATTGGTCATGTTTGGAAAATGAATATTATAAAATGAAGTTAATTATTTTAAAGATGTTTAATATGTATTATGAATCGAAACCATAGATTTCATCATTTTTGTTGAAATAGACGTTTTCGAGAAATAGAAGGAAATGGTGGACTATAACACTGTTGTTATAGTAAATGGTTTCCGAAAGGAAATGTTTTGTATAGTATTGGGATTTATATATCTATTAAAACTTTGAATCCCTATACTAGTGAGTTTAGGTCGTCGTAACGATGTTTTACACAACATTCGTTTTTGACCCAAATAAATGAGTTAAGAGAATGATTACCTTAAGGAATGAAATATATACTAAATTTTGATTTAAGTATATCGAATATTTTCAAATGTTGAAAATAAATAGATTTGTGATGTTCTTATTGTTAAATAAGTATGGAAATATTTTTCCAATGTGAAATGAAACATTTTTGAGAATTTATCTTTTTTAAGATAAATTGAAAATGAATATTTGAAATCGATTTAAAAATCGTATATCATAGATAATTTGGGATTATAAATTCACTAAGGAATTTATAAAAGAAAGGGGAATTTGTTTAAAAATAAACGTTGATTTATTTTTGAAGTGTGGGAATTAATTTACGGATTTGGAATGTAAATATAAAGTAAATCGTTAAGGATTTATTTAATTGGTTTAAATGAACCATTTTGAAATGAAAGTATTTCCGAGTAAGGAAAAGTGATTTGAAAAATTGTTTTCAAATGGTTGAAGTGTGGAAGTTTATATCTAGTAAAGATATTTTTGAGAAATAAATAATTTTGAAAATTATTTGGAATCTGGTGATGTTGAACACGCCTATTGATAGTTAAATAATCGACTATAAATATTTACCTTTAAATAGGTATTTGTTGTGATTTTCTTGAATTTGAATGCCATACTTATTTTTGAATAAGCGCTCACTATTCGGGTTAGCGGGGAAAGGACCTTGGGGTCGTATAGCCCATTCCGAATATGTGATACATCATAATGGATTGCATTTGATGACCGATGCTGAAGACCGGATATTTTTTAAAACGGAGGGATTACTGTTGAGTTACTCTGCATCGGCTGATCTCCGATATAGAGGTTTTATCACCCTTAGTGACGGAAAGTCCGGACGTGATTAGAAATTATCCGGAATGCAAGGACTTCTTTGTAAGTGCCTTCGGTTCTGTTCGAGCCCGGAACAGACTTGTATGGATTGTATGTTAGAGTCTAACATTACAAGTTGAGATATAAAGCTGATTTCTTTCAAATATATTTCTGTTGGTGGCGGAGAATTTATTCTCTTAGCTTAACACCCTTCTCTGAGACGTATGAGCTCAGAGGTTATGTAGTTGATGGTTACTAGTGATATATTCCTAAATTGGTAATGTGGCATGCTGAGTGTTGCTGTGAAATGATCATTGTTTGATCATTTGTGATATGATCATTTGTTTGATCGTTTATCTTTGTGATCATTACTTTGATCATTTGTTGACCCAAAGTAGCTTTTATATAAAGTGTGGCTTTGTGGACGAGAGTTCGTCGGACCTCACACCCCGGAAATGGTCAAAACAGGAAGGATGCGGCAAGGTTATTAGGGGGTAGCGCCCCTTTAGTGCATGTCATTCCTTCTGGATAGAGGTGGTATCATGGAATGGAGCCTAGATACTTAGCATATGTGGTTACTACATTATTATTCTTATGTGGTTGTTGGAAATCGAGGATCCTCGGATAGATCGGTTACGATCGGGGGATGACATATTCGTGTCAGTAGTTACCCAGTTAGGGGTAACCCGGCCTTGTGTTGGTAGAGATCCGGTTTGGTTCTCGGGTCGTCTTTCCAGAGGCGTACCTATGTGGCAATGGAAAGTTCCTTGGCCTGACCATTTGTTGGAAATCCAAAGAAACAATACGATCTTGTATGGTTTTAGTTGTAGAACTGTAACGAAGCGGATTTTGTCCGTTCGAAAATCGACATCCATACTTTACATCGTACTCGAATGTCGTAGATCCGACCGTTCAAATCCGAGTCGCCGGAGCTTATAACACCATTAAGTAAACAAACAACACAGCGGAAGAAATAATGAATATCAATATACAACATCTCATACAACATCCTGATACAACATATGATCCAATAGATATCAATATACATCAGAGATATGATACAATAAAATAGCAGCGGAAAGAAAATAAATAACCCTAGCAGCGGAACAAATAACTCAAGATAGTCTTCAAGAAAGAACTCCAAAACTGCAACTCCATCTCCAAGAACCAATCCAGAAATAGCTCGAACTCCCAATAACGATGCACCAAGCTAAGCAAGGTCAGTCATGTCCAAAGACTGAACTGACTCCAGATAATCCACTGAACCTAACTATCTGAAAAACCCAACTCTAGACTGCTCGTGTGGAAAATAGTGAGCACCCAGAGTTTAGGAAAGGAACAATAAACTCCGGATTAGTCATGGGACTGGTGTGAGCAACAAAAACAGTTTATCTTTTAAAATAAAACAAGATTTATAAAGAAAATCCGATATGCTTTTTAGGAAATGAAACTACCATAAGACCTCCCGCCACACACACAATGCAAACGTAGAATTGGAGGAGATTTCTTCTTATGATAGTCAAACATGCTTCATAAGCTGAAAATTTCTTTGATATTATTATTATAAGTGCACAGTGCAGAAAACATTTCGAAAGTAGAATATAAATCTTAGCCAGCATAGGCATTTCGAACTATGCCTACTATAGCTACCATCCAAACAGTGGGGCGCCACCATAAGTAGATGGAAGGTAATACAACTAAAACCATACAAGGCGCGTATTGTTTCTTTGGATTTTCCAACAAATGGTCAGGCTAAGGAACTTCCTACTGCCACATGGGATAGCCTCTGGCGGAACGTCCCGAGAACATACCTGGATCTTTGACATCACAAGGCCGGGTTACCTCTGTAACTAGGTAGCTACTACTCGAGCATGCCACTCCCCGGTCCTTTGGGACCTTTATCCGAGGCGCCTTTAAGCAACAACCACACAGTAAATGAGATTGGAGCAACCACATAGGTTAAATATCAGGGCTCCATACCTAATACCACCCTTTACCAGAAGGGAATGACACACCGTAAAGGGCGCGACCCTCATAACCTTGCCGCATCTTTCCTGTTTTTACCATTTCCGGGGTGTGAGGTCCTGATGCAGTCTCGTCCACAAAGCTACGCTTTATGCAAAAGCCATGCTCTGATCACAAATGATCAACAAATGATCATCAACACACAGTAGCACTCAGCATGCCACACTACCAAATTGGGAGTATATCGCTGATAACCTTCAACTACATAATCTATGAGCTCGTATGTCTCAGAGAAGGGTGTTAAGCTAAGAGAATAAATTCCCCGCCACCAACATATATGTATTTGAAAGAAATCTGCTTTATATCTCAAAGTGTAATGTCAGACATACAATCCATACAAGTCTGTTCCGGGTTCGAACAGAACCGAAGGCACTTCCAAAGAAGCCCTTGCAATCCGGTTATTCACAATCCCGATTGGACTTCCCATCACTTAGGAAATCTCTATACCGGCGCGACTCGGTGCAGTGACAATCGATAGTTCTTCCTATCGTTCTCGTAAATACCCGGTCTTCACCACCGGTCTTCAATGCTATCCATATACGACGCATCATTATTCGGAATGAGTTATATGACATAAAGTCCTCTCTCGGCTAAACCGAATAATGAGCGCAATAATTTAAAACATATGGATATAGGGTTTCAATTAAGTCACAACTTAATAACTCAAAACCTTCCTTTAAATGGTTTAAACCAATTACCATTTTCAAATCTTTTAAACAAAAGATTTATTTCACTAAGTTCACCCATTTTCACAAAGATCCATTTACGGATTTCAAAACAATTTCCATTTCAATTGGATTAACTCGTTAAATCTTTAAACTAAAGATTTAACTCATAGCTTCCAAATCGTCTCCAAACTTGGAAAAAATCATTTTCATTTTTAACTTGAAATCCTTTGCAACACAATTTAGAAGTTCATTTCTTATGTGAAAGCTTTTATTATTTGAAAACAAATATTTTCAGTTCAAAAGAATCCGATTTTTATTTACATGAGTTAAAGCCTTTGAATTTAAATTCAAATTCCCCAAACAATAACTTTAAAATAGTTTAAGTTATATAAATTGATATAACATCTTTAGCCCCTAGTTTCTAGATCATAGAATTCAATTTCAAATACTGAATCCAAATTTAAGTCAGAATATTTAAATTTCAAAACTCAATCAAGATATTCAAAATAAATTTCATCTTTGAAATTCCATTTTCAAAAGCATTTCACTTTAAACCCAGTTCATTTCCAAAACATTTGAATTTAAATATTCAATTTTATAAATTATTTCAAAATCTGTGACTTAATCGATTTCCTCGTGAAATCCATATTTGTGTGTGTATGAGTGTGGTCCAGGGGTTTAACACAATAGTGCCACATCATTCAATCATCACAGTTCAAAATATAGAAATTTACTTGATAAGCGGTATAAACTATAACGCTTATATTTGATAAGCGATATAAACCATAACGCTTATCTTTTATTCACAGAACACAGACATATATATCACAGATAATAATTACATTTATCTCAGATAAATAAATTACATTTCAGATCATAACACAAATCAAGACATATCACAAAGCATCAATATCAGGGATACCAAACAATTTTAATTATTCAGTCAAGTTCAAACATTCGCAAGTAAAATTTATTAGTTGACTGATAAATTTAAATCAACTGTATTAATTAAAAATCTGGTTAATTATCCTAAGTTAATTACAAATTATTTGAAATAATTTCCCATTCAAATTTTATTTGTAAACCCTTAATTATTAACTAATCATTCTAAATTAATGAACCAATTAGTCTTTAATTAGTACATTAATCTTAATTAGTCCCCATTATTAATTAATCCTTTAATTTATTAACAAATAATTTACTCAAATTTCAAATCATCACTCAATTAATTACATTAAGTAATTATCTATTAATTAGTTCTTGAAGTAATTTTATTTTACCAAATTATCAAGTGATTGTTCTGACTTATACTTAAGAAATTTTAATTTGAACTAATTAAGTTAACTCAATTAATTACGTCGAATAATTAATTCCACAATTACTGTCATTAAGTAATTTTTACTTAATAGTCCCACAATTTATTGTCATTAAATTAATTAATCCAATTTATTGTTAAAATTAAATCACATTAATTAATTTTTCAAATAATCTTAGTTAATTATTTCATTAACTATTAAATTTCTTTAATTCCTTTTTTTTTATAGAAAATTTCTTATATTAATCATTTTTAATTAAATCGATTCACTATAGAAAATTCATTCGTTAATGAAATAGAAGTCATTAAACTTCTTTACTTAAAGTAAAGTTCAATCATATTTATAATTTAATTATTTTTCACAATATGTTTGGAACATTGTTTCAAATTTCATTTTAAATTTCTTTTTTTTCTTCTTTCAACACTTAAGTTATAAAGCTTAATTTAATTTCAAATCCATTTCAAACTCAAATCTCTTTAATATATTAAATTGCTTTTTTTATTTATTAAAACAATTTGGATTTTTAAAACTTATTTATGTTCAACCTAAACTCTCAATTCAACTTGAATTTATATTGACATTTTAATTTGAACTCAGCAAAATTTCAAAAACAGAAAAAACAGGTTTCCAGGTTGAAAACTGGAACAAGAGTTCGACCCGAGCCTCACGAATTTTCTCCGAGTAATTTGCTCGAATCACACGAGTCACACGCGAGAATTTCACTCGTTCTTCTTCCCAGGCAAAACAACACCCATGCACAAAATACTCGTGCACGTGTACATCGCCGCTGGCGATCTTTCGGCACCGCCACTATGTCGAGCAAGTCGACAACCCCCTACGTATCAACTCTAGATCGCCAGAATCTCCATCACTCACGTGAAATCGAATTCGAGTATAAACTCGAAACCTGGAAATGGTGACAGGAAACACCACTCGAAACCTATCCACGCCTCATGCGCGACGCCTAGACAACCGGAAACCCCACAATCTCGGCCACGCCATCGCCAACTACCCCTCTATCATCACCCAGAACCGCTTCGCACTCGGTCCAGTGTAAACGACGAATGAGGTCGATTACTCTTCCACATCAAAACTACGTCAAAAAAAATTAAATGCTCGCCGCCGCCGCCACGTTGAACTGGAACAGCTCCCACCATTTTTCCCAACTCCACTGGTCACTCCTCTACCTCCAGGAGGAAACTCGACCCCTCCGATCAATGAGATCACCCGCGGCGACCGAAAATGTAAAATATAGTTGAACCCAAACTGCTCTTCATTCTTTTGATGTAAAAATTGTGAATCTTGCTTTAAAAATCATGTTATATTATAGGAATTCAATTTATATTCCTGAATTCGAGAATTAAAAGGGTTAAATTTTTAACCCATTCAAAGTTTCTCTCAGACATCTTGTTTTCCACTGATAATACTAAGTTATTTTAACTTGAATACATTTTTAAAAATTTAGTTCAAGATCAAACAAACATTTTTTTTTCCTAAGTCCATACATCAAGTGGATTGGGACGAATTGATTTTTAAAATCAAAATTTGGGTGTTCAAAGCATCAGACTGTAAGCCTATATAAACACTTCCAGGTTTCAATTTAAATATAGAGGATCCATGTATATATATACAACTTATTCACAGATGTACATATAGATAAACAACGATTTAATGCCTTTAAAATTTAAGAAGAATGTGCTACTCACAGTGTTTTCTAGGAGAAGAAAACAGAGCTTGAATTTCTTTCTGCTTGCTGAACCCATTTCTTTGATTCTCTGGCTATGATTTGATTTATGTTGATGTTTAAATTAAATTTTTGTGTTAAGTTTAAAATGGGTTTATCAACTTGAAGAAACGAACTGAAATAAGAAGGATATATATAAAAGGAAAGGATTACAGGGTAAGATATTTTTGTACACGTGATTATAATCTGGTTTGTACATCAGGGAGACATATAATTGTTTTGTACAAATATTGATCAGAGATATTTTCTAATTTTGGTGGCTGAAATAAACATTTCGGCTGATATGAAATGTTGTGACCAAAGATTTTTTTCTTTGTTTCTACGCCTTACATTACTACTTACAGGCTTTTGTTTTTATTTAAATTTACATACTTGTAATATATTATTTTCTTCTTATGCAAGCTTCATATAAATGTTTACTTGTTTTCACTTTAAAATGGTGGCTGATGTATAATATGTTGTGTGCTGCATTAATTATATCGTACCATATACTAATAATTTTTCCATTTTATTTCGGCTATGCATGATATTCCTTTTGTGTTGAGATTCAAGTATTAATTGTATTTTTCTTGTTTTATAAGCCCATGCATATCACTTTTCGGTTGAGATGATTCTTGTATTAATGATATTCGTTTGTTTCCTCAAGTCAAGATACTTATCTATATACATTTGTTCAAACTTGAATAAAATTATTGTCATACTAATTTTTTTTTATATATCTCCCATACTTTCTTTTGTCATGTTTGTATTTATTGTTATACATCTTCTTACAATGCAAATGGATTTCTATAGTTAATGTGTTGTTTGAATTTTAGCTAATTTGTTTAATGTGTTTATTTGATACTTTTATAGTTACATAACCAAAATTTTAAGATATTTATTTCTTTTGTTCTTGTACTTTGTAATATAAATAATTCCTATTTTAATTTAAATTTTATTTTCAACTTTAATACTTGTATTGTATTTCTCTGTATATTTATTTCAATAGTTCATATTTTATATTTATTATGTTGTTATAATTTATCTAATTTGTTTACTTTATATTTTACAAAGTTCATTAATATGCTGTTTGATTTTTTTAGAGTTTATAATTTATCTTATACACATTTCTACTTCAATTTCTAACTTAAATTTTATTTCTAACTCTTCATGTTTATTGATTGCATATCTTTATATATATATATATATATATATATATTATATTTTATAAATATACTCTATTTGTATTTTATTTTACTTATATAATTAATTCCATTTGTAACTTAAAATTTTAAATCCAAATCCAATGTATGCACATATACATATATATTCACATATATATAAAGATTCAAATTCAAATTTATTTTCTAAAATGTTTAAATTTAAGTCCCAATTCATATTCAATTCAAATATATTTCTCAAAAATTTCATAATTTAACTAACATTTATATTAGTTACCAACTATTTGACAAATTTTTATTCAAAAATTAAGTTTAAATATCAATTTAAACTTAATAAAATTCGAGATCGTTACAGACTTCCCCCCTTAAGAAATTTCTTCCTCGAAATTTGCCAAGGAGACGCAAAGATAAGATGAAGAACGTTTCCTCAAATCAAACGGAATATCTATTCTGCATTTGGCTTACCAAATCAGAATATCAATAATAGAAACGAGAACAAATCTATTTAACACTTCACAAGATATTCGGGTTATCCAGATCTACAAAATATGTAGTGGCATTCGTTAGTTCGAAAGGATAACTAAACATTCGCAGTATATATCTGGACCCAAATATTGACAGATATATGGTTACAATTTCAAAATATTGAGTTTAAAAACCAATTCATACCTATCAACCATAGCAACCAAAGCAAACAAAACAACCAACACATCCAAACTAACAATTTTGGTCTATCCGGAGTTTGTGTCCCATTCTAATATATCAAATCTTCTTCCTGGATCTACCAGGAACCATTGAAGAATTGACAAGAGATGCTGAACAAAAGAGATAGATTTAATCTTCTATAATTTTTCCAATACTAAAAATGGATTCCAAATTCAAGTCGGAACATCCCAAAGTATACAACAACTTGTCCCTCTTCGGACTTCGATTAAACCAAGAAATTATAATAGAATTTCAAGTTTGGTTTTACACGAAATCGATTTATCGATACAATTCAAATTATCCTTCATATTCTATTAATCGAGTTAACTCAATCTAAAATTTCCAATTTATTTAAATTTAATTTCCAATTTCCAATTCATATTCATTAAGGTTAAATCAAATCTAATAAGAAACTGATGAAGATACGAAGTAAAGATTTCCTACAACGATTCGTAAGGCCGTCATCACACTGAAACTTCTTCTGAAGCTGTCATGAAGCAATCAAAAGAATTTGAAAACGAATCAAAGGAAATTGATAGAGAAAGATTGTTCCCACTGTTGTAGGGCATTGACTATTTATAGTCGTATTTCCCTGTCCCCTATCTCATCCTCTTCTTGCACTCATACTCACTATCAGTGGATAGAAAGAGAATTTACTGAGGCATTCAAACGGATATCTTAGGGATTACTCATTCTAGGGTATACTTCACCCTATCTCTAATGAGCTACTTAATGTGTTATACTCCTGAGCTAAAGTTCAACCATAGCTCTGATACCAAATGTAACGAAGCGGATTTTGTCCGTTCGAAAATCGACATCCATACTTTACATCATACTCGAATGCCGTAGATCCGACTGTTCAAATCCGATTCGCCAGAGCTTATAACACCATTAAGTAAACAAACAACACAGCGGAAGAAATAATGAATATCAATATACAACATCTCATACAACATCCTGATACAACAGATGATCCAATAGATATCGATATACATCAGAGATATGATACAATAAAATAGCAGCGGAAAGAAAATAAATAACCCTAGCAGTGGAACAAATAACTCAAGATAGTCTTCAAGAAAGAACTCCAAAACTGCAACTCCATCTCCAAGAACCAATCCTGAAATAGCTCGAACTCCCAATAACGATGCACCAAGCTAAGCAAGGTCAGTCATGTCCAAAGACTGAACTGACTCCAGATAATCCACTGAACCTAACTATTTGAAAAACCCAACTCTAGACTGCTCGTGTGGAAAATGGTGAGTACCTAGAGTTTAGGAAAGGAACAATAAACTCCGGATCAGTCATGGGACTGGTGTGAGTAACAAAAAACAGTTTATCTTTTGAAATAAAACAAGATTTATAAAGAAAATCCGATATGCTTTTTAGAAAATGAAACTACCGTAAGACCTCCCGCCACACACACAATGCAAACGCAGAATTGGAAGAGATTTCTTCTTATGATAGTCAAACATGCTTGATACGTAGAAAATTTCTTTGATATTATTATTATAAGTGCACAGTGCAGAAAACATTTCGAAAGTAGAATATAAATCTTCGCCAGCATAGACATTTCGAACTATGCCTACTATAGCTACCATCCAAACAGTGGGGTGCTACCATAAGTAGATGACAGGTAATACAACTAAAACCGTACAAGGCGCGTATTGTTTCTTTGGATTTTCCAACAAATGGTCAAGCTAAGGAACTTCCTATTGCCACATGGGACCGCCTCTGGCGGAACGTCCCGAGAACCTACCCGGATCTCTGCCAACACAAGGCCGGGTTACCTCTGTAACTAGGTAACTACTACTCGAGCATGCCACTCCCCGGTTCTTTGGGACCTTTATCCGAGGCACCTCTAAGCAATAACCACACAGTAAATGAGATTGGAGCAACCACAGAGGTTAAATATCAGGGCTCCATACCTAATACCACCCTTTACTAGAAGGGAATGACACACCCTAAAGGGCGCGACCCACATAACCTTGCCGCATCTTTCCTGTTTTGACCATTTCCGGGGTGTGAGGTCCTAATGCAGTCTCGTCCACAAAGCTATGCTTTATACAAAAGCCATGCTCTGATCACAAATGATCAACAAATGATCATCAACACACAGCAGCACTCAGCATGCCACACTACCAAATTGGGAGTATATCGCTGATAACCTTCAACTACATAACCTCTGAGCTCGTATGTCTCAGAGAAGGGTGTTAATCTAAGATAATAAATTCTCCGCCACCAACAGATATGTATTTGAAAGAAATCTGCTTTATATCTCAAAGTGTAATGTTAGACATGCAATCCATACAAGTCTGTTCCGGGTTCAAACAGAACCGAAGGCACTTCCAAAGAAGCCCTTGCAATCCGGTTATTCACAATCCCGATTGGACTTCCCATCACTTAGGAAATCTCTATACCGGCGCGACTCGGTGCAGAGACAATCGATAGGTCATCCTATCGCTCTCGTAAATACCCGGTCTTCACCACCGGTCTTCAATGCTATCCATATACGACGCATCATTATTCGGAATGAGTTATATGACACAAATTCCTCTCTCGGCTAAACCGAATAATGAGCGCAATAGTTTAAAACATATGCATATAGAGTTTCAATTAAGTCACAACTTAATAACTCAAAACCTTCCTTAAAATGGTTTAAACCAAATACCATTTTCAAATCTTTTAAACAAAAGATTTATTTCACTAAGTTCACCCATTTTCACAAAGATCCATTTACGGATTTGAAAACAATTTCCATTTCAATTGGACTAACTCGTTAAATCTTTAAACTAAAGATTTAACTCATAGCTTCCAAGTCGTTTCCAAACTTGGAAAAAATCATTTTCATTTTTAACTTGAAATCCTTTGCAACACAATTTAGAAGTTCATTTCTTATGTGAAAGCTTTTATTATTTGAAAACAAATATTTTCAGTTCAAAAGAATCTGATTTTTATTTACATGAGTTAAAGCCTTTGAATTTAAATTCAAATTCCCAAATCAATAACTTTAAAATAGTTTAATTTATATAAACTGATATAACATCTTTAGCCCCTAGTTTCTGGATCATAGAATTCAATTTCAAATATTGAATCCAAATTTAAATCAGAATATTTAAATTTCAAAACTCAATCAAGATATTCAAAATAAATTTAATCTTTGAAATTCCATTTTCAAAAGCTTTTCACTTTAAACCCAATTCATTTCTAAAACATTTGAATTTAAATATTTAATTTTATAAATTATTTCAAAATCTGCGACTTAATCGATTTCCTCATGAAATCCATATTTGTGTGTGTATGAGTGTGGTCCAGGGGTTTAACACAATAGTGCCACATCATTCAATCATCACAGTTCAAAATATAGAAATTTACTTGATAAGCGATATAAACTATAACGCTTATATTTGATAAGCGATATAAACCATAACGCTTATCTTTTATTCACAGAACACAGACATATATATCACAGATAATAATTACATTTATCTCAGATAAATAAATTACATTTCAGATCATAACACAAATCAAGACATATCACAAAGCATCAATATCAGGGATACCAAACAATTTTAATTATTCATTCAAGTTCAAACATTCGCAAGTAAAATTTATTAGTTGACTTATAAATTTAAATCAACTGTATTAATTAAAAATCTGGGTTAATTATCGTAAGTTAATTACAAATTATTTGAAATTATTTCCCATTCAAATTTTATTAGTTAACCCTTAATTATTAACTAATCATTCTAAATTAATGAACCAATTAGTCTTTAATTAGTACATTAATCTTAATTAGTCCCCATTATTAATTAATCCTTTAATTTATTAACAAATAATTTACTCAAATTTCAAATCATCACTCAATTAATTACATTTAGTAATTATCTATTAATTAGTTCTTGAAGTAATTTTATTTTACCAAATTATCAAGTGATTGTTCTGACTTATACTTAAGAAATTTTAATTTGAACTAATTAAGTTAACTCAATTAATTACGCCGAATAATTAATTCCACAATTACTGTCATTAAGTAATTTTTACTTAATAGTCCCACAATTTATTGTCATTAAATTAATTAATCCAATTTATTGTTAAAATTAAATCACATTAATTAATTTTTCAAATAATCTTAGTTAATTATTTCATTAACTATTAAATTTCTTTAATTCCTTTTTTTTATAGAAAATTTCTTATATTAATCATTTTTAATTAAATCGATTCACTATAGAAAATTCATTCGTTAATGAAATAGAAGTCATTAAACTTCTTTACTTAAAGTAAAGTTCAATCATATTTATAATTTAATTATTTTTCACAATATGTTTGGAACATTGTTTCAAATTTCATTTTAAATTTCATTTTTTTCGTCTTTCAACACTTAAGTTATAAAGCTTAATTTAATTTCAAATCTGTTAACGCTAAAATTTGAATGCTAACACCCCGGTGTATGAAGTGAGATTGTGAAAGCACCACCCGATAGCTCGGGAACAGATTATAAGCAGATAATAGCGAAAAAGCAGTAAAGAACAGCAATTTTATAGTGGTTCGGCTTAAGAGAGAGCCTACGTCCACTTTGAATATCTTTATTGACGATCTGATTACGAGTCAATGCAATTACACTTTGATTACAACACACTTTGAGTTACAAGTGACTTAGAACAAGTAGCCTAAGCTTCAATGTCGATCAAAATCTTTGAACTCATGTTGGACATGTATGATTTCTTCGTGAAGTTCCTTGAGGCTTTCTTTGTATCTCAAAAGCTTTAAGTATTGGAGTAGTTCGGAATGCAGCAGAGTAACGGCGCTTGAAATGAATGAGCCAAAAAGTCCCCTTTCTGTTGGAGTTATGGGCGTATTTATAGGCATCTTCGGAGTTAGGCCGTAACTCGTGTACGACTCATGATGAGTCGTAACTCGTGTACGACTCATGATGAGTCGTAACTCGTGTACGACTCATGATGAATCGTAACTCGTATACGACTCATGGTAGGTCGCGGCTGATTTACTGGGTTCATGGCTTGGCCCAGAGTTATGCACCCATCTGAATGAATGATACAAGTTCTAATTCGTTCACGAGTTAACCAAATGCAGTTTCCTTTATGCTAGCATGAGTCGTACACGACTCATCATAGGTCGTAAGTCGTCAGCGATTCTTCTTACTACAGCGTGGTGTTGAACTTGTCTCCAAGTCTTAGGTCGTGAACAACTTATCTTTTGAGCCGTAGACTTCCTATCACACCATCTTCTAACTCGTAAGATTGTTATCTCGTAGGCTCTTTAACTCGTGGAGGCCTTAAGCCGTAGATCCTTATCCCGTAGGTCGTTCAGCCCTTGAATTGTTAGGTCGTGAAGACCTTGAGTCGCATAGTTCTTGAGTCGTTGATCCACTGAGTCGGCCTGTCTCATGAACCGTTAACCCTCTTGAGTCGTTCCATTCCTCTAAGTTGCCTTGAACCTTAACTCGTTATGTCGTGGCACTTCTTAGGTCGTCCAATCCTTGAGTCGTTAAGCTTATTGAGTCGTTAACCTTATTAAGTCGGCAACCTTGTTAAGTCGGTAAGTCGTGCCACTTGTTAGCTCATTAACCCGCTTCATCAGTTAGGTCGCCGACTTCGAGTAGAAGATAGGTCGCTCCATTCTCTAAGTCGTATACCGTTTTGGACGGGGCGCTGCCCCGCACCCCGCCGGGGGGCGCTGCCCCCTGGACCCCTGCGACCTGACCGGGAAGGTCGATCACCGTAGCGGTGGCGTTGCCCCCGCACCCCCACCTTGGGGGGTTGGCACCCCCCCGGACCCCCCCTCCGTAGGGGATCTTATCTGAAAAGCTATTCAACAGAACTTGCTTTGTTGGGATGCTGAGTTGACTATTCTTCCAGACGAACTATCATTGGTTTCTCGGTCGACTTTTGATATCACGGCCATGCTGAAAAAGTGGAGTTAACACTTGCCCCTCGAAGTATACGCCTAGGGACTAGGTCGTGTGCTTCGATTCTTCTTAACTCGTGCTTTACTGAGCTGCTGAGCTTGTACTTAGGCAACTTTGCTTTGTTTTGACCTGAAGCATTTTAAACTTGACCAATGCGATCCAATGGAACTTTGACCTGAACTTGTTGCATCTCTTTACAGATTATTTTAACAACCTGTTAAACGCACCATTTGCAGAAAAATAGGGCGAATATACTCATCACCGATTGCCCATATCGAGCGATGGATTAGATCAAAGAACTGGTATTTTACTGTAAGCAAATTAGTATGGTCTTGATGAAGTGTTGCGAATCAATTATCTTGAATGAAGTATCAACACAAAGTTTACACAGTTATAACTGCTATCTGCATTGACACCGCACTTACTTTCAAATAACAAGCCTTGAATTCTTCTGAATTGATATATGCCAACCAGCATTATTTCAAGTATTGCTTTTTTTACTTGTTATTTTAGTAGCTTTGCACAACACTTCACACTCTTTTAGAAAACGTGCACCTTTACTTTTGAATATTCAGTTCTTCATATAGAATGTCTTTTCGATAAGAAGAGTAGTGGGGCAAACTGGATCTTCCCATTTCTGGGATTTTCAAAATCTGAGTTGTCCGGTGCTAATTTCATTCTTTACTTTTGCAGCACTTCCTTCCTCTTTCCGAATATTCCAGTCAGAAGTCTATTTTTAAAAGACTAAGTGTTGTGACGGTTAAGGAGAGGAGCGTTAAATTTTTTGCTGAAAGCTGGATTTTTGCACTAATTCGGACTTTTGCACTCTTTTTGGTTGACTTAGCTTCACGATGCCCCTGGTTTTCAAGAAGAAACTTCAGATGTCCCAGCTTTTGCAAAGGAACTTGCATCAATGGAACCTATTGCGGAAGCCTTATTGGTGTAATGTTTTACTCCATTTGACGGTGTGAGGTCACCCTTCTTGTTTTGCCTTTTGAAACCCGCACGTGCACAACAAATTTTATAGAAACTTTTGTCTGTATTTGAGAATGTATTTATTCCTCATTTTCATACAAGTTTCTTTATTCTCTTTGGATGATATTGCAGTGAGCTTGTGGTACGTTGCTTGGGTACTGCTTTTATTAATGTAGCAATATTATATTGCCCCCATACCACAACCCATTGTAATATTCTCCATTTTGAGGAGATTTTGGAGAACAATTCTTCTGTTTTTAGAAGACTTATACTCTTACTCTAGAGAATAACTCTTCCATTTTGAGAAGGCATGCACTCTTTATTTAGAGAATAATTTTCCATTTTAAGGAAATATTATTCTTGCTTTAGTAGAGTGTGCCTTGTGTTGGAGAAGCCTTTCTTCTTCTTTTTTTCTTTTTTTTTTGCGCCTCGCTGGAGGGCTTTGATTTGACATTTCAACTATGGAGAAGTGGGCCTCCACAGAGATTGCACTTCATCTCCGGTGAAATGTGCCCCCGAAGAGGTCTTTATTTGGCATTTCAGTTCTGCAGAAGTGGGCCTCCGAAGAGTTTGCACTTCAGCTCTGGTGAAATGTGCCCCCGAATAGGTCTTTGTTTGGCATTTCAGTTCTGGAGAAGTGGGCCTCCGAAGAGTTTGCACTTCAGCTCTGGTGAAATGTGCCCCGAAGAGGTCTTTATTTGGCATTTCAGCTCTGGAGGAGTGGGCCTCCGAAGAGTTTTCACTTCAGCCCTGGTGAAATGTGCCACCAAAGAGGTCTTTATTTGGCATTTCAGCTCTAGAGAAGTGGGCCTCCGAAGAGTTTGCACTTCAGCCCTGGTGAAATGTGCCCCCGAAGAGGTCTTTATTTGGTATTTCAGCTCTGGAGAAGTGGGCCTCCGAAGAGTTTGCACTTCAGCTCTGGTGAAATGTTCCCCCGAAGAGGTCTTTATTTGGCATTTCAGTTCCGGAGAAGTGGGCCTCCGAAGAGTGTGCACTTCAGCTCTGGTGAAATGTGCCCCCGAAGAGGTCTTTATTTGGCATTTCAACTCTGGAGAAGTGGGCCTCCGAAGAGTTTTCACTTCAGCTCTGGTGAAATGTGCCCCCGAAGAGGTCTTTATTTGGCATTTCAGCTCTGGATAAGTGGGCCTCCGAAGAGTTTGCACTTCAGCGGTGAAATGTGCCCCCGAAGAGCTCTTTATTTGTTTCCTTCCTACTCGCCCATGTCTTTTCACGATTTGATCCTCAGTGATTCCCTGTTATCATTTCCAAACCCACATTTCCTTCTTTTTTGAAGTGGTTTATTTTATCAAAAGAAGTGTACTTCATTGCTAAGTAAGCTTGGAGGGGCGGACACAAGCTACTTAATCGAATGTTCGTTTGCACAAACGATCTCAATTAGTTGCAAGGGCCCACCTCCAGTTGAATCACTCACTGTTTGCTTGAAGCACTTCTTTTGTACGATTTGGGTCTGGAATATTTGTGGCCTGATATTCGCCTGTTGAGCGATTTGTAGGAATCGCTTGGCTTTGTGATGTGTTGACTAGGTGAGCTTTGCTTTGATTGCCTGCAACATTAAATCGACATTTTAGCAATATATTTTAAGATATTTGCATATCGAAATGAAACAAGCATTTTATCGTAACAGAAAGCTCAAGATTTATAGTTTCTATTATTTATTTGCACTGTTTTTACAACGGCATTTTATACAAGAATCATAAATCCAGTATTATTCTATGAATTTTAAGCAAAAGCCATTAAGTGAAATATGGCCATTAGGCATCATCTTCCAGAACAAGGATATTCTCTCCCTCCGAGGCTTGTCTCAAAGCACGAGCATATCTTTCCATCTTGTCCCAACTTCTGTCCGCTGGGTGAGGGCCCCCTGTGATAGCATTAATGATAAGCCTCTCAGATCCCTGCGTTGCAGTTCTTTCATTTGGGCCGTAATGATGAGTGAGAAGTATTTGCCCTTGAGTGGATGAGGATGGATCATTCCTGTTTCTATGGACATATTGCTGAAGTTTATTCTCTTTCAATAGCTTCTCAATCAGATCCTTCAAATGGCGGCACTCGTCAGTGTCATGGCCAGGTTGATTGTGGAATTTACAGAATCTTTCACTTTGCGTGGCATTTTTCCTAAGTCTCAACTTTTGTGGTTTAGGATATTCAACAATATCCTTTGTTGCTAAGAGAATGTTCTCTGGAGTATCAGTTAAGGGAGTATAATCCGACGGTTCAAAGTGGCGGTTTTTCTTTGGATTTCCCTGCTTTTTCCCATCATCATTCTTCCTTTTCTGTTCTCCAGATTCTCCTTTATTAGAAGTAACATTGACATTTTGAATTTCGGTCACGACTGCTTTTGTTGGCACAGGAAAGCTTTCCAAGCGCATAAACTCGTCGGCCTTCTTATAGAATTTCTCAAGTGAGTTTGGCTCCTTCATTTTTAGCCATTTTCCAAATTCACTCGATTTATCGATAGCCCGCATCAGGTAAGTCAAAACCATCCGTGGCTCTGCGTTATCAACCTCGGCCAAGGCTATATTGAAGCGGTTTAATAACGATCTGATAGACTCCCCGGGATTTTGTTCTAGACTAGAGAGTGACATTATATCCTTGGCCTTTGTAGCATATAGCCTGAACTGATCTTTGAACTTTCGTGTTAAGTCGGAAAATTGATCCACGGTTCTAACTGGTAGCTTTGTGAACCAAAGTAAGGCCACTCCCTCTAAGTATATCGGAAAGTATCGGCACTTGATTTCATCTGTTGCTCTTGCCCCGGTCATATGCCAATCGTACTTGTACAGGAACTGATTAGGGTCACTTGTGCCTCGATAGGCCGGGATAGTAGGAGGTACAAATTTCCTTGGAAACTCTGCCTTCAAGATCTTTTCGGTGAACGGTGTCTTACTTGGAGCAAACCCCCAATCATTTTCATCCTCTTGCCTCTGCATGCTCTCTTTCATAATTGAGCGAATCATCCCTGATAGGTACTCCTTATCGTTCAGAGGCTTTGCCGGGCAGAAGTCAGCTGCTCTTTCAGAAGTTTGCCTGGGCAAATGTTCGTGAAAAATTGGCTGCGGCCTTGAACCTTCAGCTTGAGAAGGTGCCCCTGCGGCGGTGCCAACTGCTCTTTGAGGGATACCTTTCTCTTGGGAATCATGGGCATCATCTGCAAAGGTCTCTTCATTATTTTCTGTTTGACGGTTGCCCCCAAGTTAAGCATTCATTCTTTCCAGCATTAGAGCGTTCTGGGCTTCCATTTGCTGATATAACCCAGAAACTGCAGCATCAAACACCTCTTGTGTAACTCCAACACTCGGAGCTGCTTCATTTGGAGCAAGAGAAGTGGTAGTATTCTCATGAGCATCACCCGATCTATCAGATCTGAGCTGTCTTCCAGTAGCCATTATCTCTGATAAACTTCTGGTCTTTAGAGAGATTCTTTCAACAAACTTTCGCGAAGCAATGGTGAAAGTATTCCTGAGTTGGGTTCTCAGTGAAAGCACCAAAAATGTTAACGCTAAAATTTGAACGCTAACACCCCGGTGTATGAAGTGAGATTGTGAAAGCACCACCCGATAGCTCGGGAACAGATTATAAGCAGATAATAGCGAAAAAGCAGTAAACAACAGCAATTCTATAGTGGTTCGGCTTAAGAGAGAGCCTACGTCCACTTTGAATATCTTTATTGACGATCTGATTACAAGTCGATGCAATTACACTTTGATTACAACACACTTTGAGTTACAAGTGACTTAGAACAAGTAGCCTAAGCTTCAATGTCGATCAAAATCTTTGAACTCATGTTGGACATGTATGATTTCTTCGTGAAGTTCCTTGAGGCTTTCTTTGTATCTCAAAAGCTTTAAGTGTTGGAGTAGTTCAGAATGCAGCAGAGTAACGGCGCTTGAAATGAATGAGCCAAAAAGTCCCCTTTCTGTTGGAGTTATGGGCGTATTTATAGGCATCTTCGGAGTTAGGTCGTAACTCGTGTACGACTCATGATGAGTCATAACTCGTGTACGACTCATGATGAATCGTAACTCGTATACGACTCATGGTAGGTCGCGGCTGATTTACTGGGTTCATGGCTTGGCCCAGATTTATGCACCCATCTGAATGAATGATACAAGTTCTAAGTCGTTCATGAGTTAACCAAATGCAGTTTCCTTTACGCTAGCATGAGTCGTACACGACTCATCATAGGTCGTAAGTCGTCAGCGATTCTTCTTACTACAGCGTGGTGTTGAACTTGTCTCCAAGTCTTAGGTCGTGAACAACTTATCTTTTGAGCCGTAGACTTCCTATCACGCCATCTTCTAACTCGTAAGATTGTTATCTCGTAGGCTCTTTAACTCGTGGAGGCCTTAAGCCGTAGATCCTTATCCCGTAGGTCGTTCAGCCCTTGAATTGTTAGGTCGTGAAGACCTTGAGTCGCATAGTTCTTGAGTCGTTGATCCACTGAGTCGGCCTGTCTCATGAACCGTTAACCCTCTTGAGTCGTTCCATTCCTCTAAGTCGCCTTGAACCTTAACTCGTTAAGTCGTGGCACTTCTTAGGTCGTCCAATCCTTGAGTCGTTAAGCTTATTGAGTCGTTAACCTTATTAAGTCGGCAACCTTGTTAAGTCGGTAAGTCGTGCCACTTGTTAGCTCATTAACCCGCTTCATCAGTTAGGTCGTTGACTTCGAGTAGAAGATAGGTCGCTCCATTCTCTAAGTCGTATACCGTTTTGGACGGGGCGCTGCCCCCTGGACCCCTGCGACCTGACCGGGAAGGTCGATCACCGTAGCGGTGGCGTTGCCCCCGCACCCCCACCTTGGGGGGTTGGCACCCCCCTGGACCCCCCCCTCCGTAGGGGATCTTATCTGAAAAGCTATTCAACAGAACTTGCTTTGTTGGGATGCTGAGTTGACTATTCTTCCAGACGAACTATCATTGGTTTCTCGGTCGACTTTTGATATCACGGCCATGCTGAAAAAGTGGAGTTAACACTTGCCCCTCGAAGTATATGCCTAGGGACTAGGTAGTGTGCTTCGATTCTTCTTAACTCGTGCTTTACTGAGCTGCTGAGCTTGTACTTAGGCAACTTTGCTTTGTTTTGACCTGAAGCCTTTTAAACTTGACCAATGCGATCCAATGGAACTTTGACCTGAACTTGTTGCATCTCTTTACAAATTATTTTAACAACCTGTTAAACGCACCATTTGCAGAAAAATAGGGCGAATATAGTCATCACCGATTGCCCATATCGAGCGATGGATTAGATCAAAGAACTGGTATTTTACTGTAAGCAAATTAGTATGGTCTTGATGAAGTGTTGCGAATCAATTATCTTGAATGAAGTATCAACACAAAGTTTACACAGTTATAACTGCTATCTGCATTGACACCGCACTTACTTTCAAATAACAAGCCTTGAATTCTTCTGAATTGATATATGCCAACCAGTATTATTTCAAGTATTGCTTTATTTACTTGTTATTTTAGTAGCTTTGCACAACACTTCACACGCTTTTAGAAAACGTGCACCTTTACTTTTGAATATTCAGTTCTTCATATAGAATGTCTTTTCGATAAGAAGAGTAGTGGGGCAAACTGGATCTTCCCATTTCTGGGATTTTCAAAATCTGAGTTGTCCGGTGCTAATTTCATTCTTTACTTTTGCAGCACTTCCTTCCTCTTTCCGAATATTCCAGTCAGAAGTCTATTTTTAAAAGACTAAGTGTTGTGACAGTTAAGGAGAGGAGCGTTAAATTTTTTGCTGAAAGATGGATTTTTGCACTAATTCGGACTTTTGCACTCTTTTTGGTTGACTTAGCTTCACGATGCCCCTGGTTTTCAAGAAGAAACTTCAGATGTCCCAGCTTTCGCAAAGGAACTTGCATCAATGGAACCTATTGCGGAAGCCTTATTGGTGTAATGTTTTACTCCATTTGACGGTGTGAGGTCACCCTTCTTGTTTGGCCTTTTGAAACCCGCACGTGCACAACAAATTTTATAGAAACTTTTGTCTATATTTGAGAATGTATTTATTCCTCATTTTCATACAAGTTTCTTTATTCTCTTTGGATGATATTGCAGTGAGCTTGTGGTACGTTGCTTGGGTACTGCTTTTATTAATGTAGCAATATTATATTGCCCCCATACCACAACTCATTGTAATATTCTCCATTTTGAGGAGATTTTGGAGAACAATTCTTCAGTTTTTTGAAGACTTATACTCTTACTCTAGAGAATAACTCTTCCATTTTGAGAAGGCATGCACTCTTTATTTAGAGAATAATTTTCCATTTTAAGGAAATATTATTCTTGCTTTAGTAGAGTGTGCCTTGTGTTGGAGAAGCCTTTCTTCTTCTTTTTTTCTTTTTTTTTTCGCGCCTCGCTGGAGGACTTTGATTTGACATTTCAACTCTGGAGAAGTGGGCCTCCACAGAGATTGCACTTCATCTCCGGTGAAATGTGCCCCCGAAGAGGTCTTTATTTGGCATTTCAGTTCTGCAGAAGTGGGCCTCCGAAGAGTTTGCACTTCAGCTCTGGTGAAATGTGCCCCCGAAGAGGTCTTTGTTTGGCATTTCAGTTCTGGAGAAGTGGGCCTCCGAAGAGTTTGCACTTCAGCTCTGGTGAAATGTGCCCCGAAGAGGTCTTTATTTGGCATTTCAGCTCTGGAGGAGTGGGCCTCCGAAGAGTTTTCACTTCAGCCCTGGTGAAATGTGCCCCCAAAGAGGTCTTTATTTGGCATTTCAGCTCTGGAGAAGTGGGCCTCCGAAGAGTTTGCACTTCAGCCCTGGTGAAATGTGCCCCCGAAGAGGTCTTTATTTGGCATTTCAGCTCTGGAGAAGTGGGCCTCCGAAGAGTTTGCACTTCAGCTCTGGTGAAATGTTCCCCCGAAGAGGTCTTTATTTGGCATTTCAGTTCCGGAGAAGTGGGCCTCCGAAGAGTGTGCACTTCAGCTCTGGTGAAATGTGCCCCCGAAGAGGTCTTTATTTGGCATTTCAGCTCTGGAGAAGTGGGCCTCCGAAGAGTCTGCACTTCAGCTCTGGTGAAATGTGCCCCCGAAGAGGTCTTTATTTGGCATTTCAGCTCTGGAGAAGTGGGCCTCCGAAGAGTTTGCACTTCAGCTCTGGTGAAATGTGCCCCCGAAGAGGTCTTTATTTGGCATTTCAGCTCTGGAGAAGTGGGCCTCCGAAGAGTTTGCACTTCAGCGGTGAGATGTGCCCCCGAAGAGGTCTTTATTTGGCATTTCAACTCTGGAGAAGTGGGCCTCCGAAGAGTTTTCACTTCAGCTCTGGTGAAATGTGCCCCCAAGAGGTCTTTATTTGGCATTTCAGCTCTGGAGAAGTGGGCCTCCGAAGAGTTTGCACTTCAGCGGTGAAATGTGCCCCTGAAGAGCTCTTTATTTGTTTCCTTCCTACTCGCCCATGTCTTTTCACCATTTGATCCCCAGTGATTCCCTGTTATCATTTCCAAACCCACATTTCCTTCTTTTTTGAAGTGGTTTATTTTATCAAAAGAAGTGTACTTCATTGCTAAGTAAGCTTGGAGGGGCGGACACAAGCTACTTAATCGAATGTTCGTTTGCACAAACGATCTCAATTAGTTTGCAAGGGCCCACCTCCAGTTGAATCACTCACTGTTTGCTTGAAGCACTTCTTTTGTACGATTTGGGTCTGGAATATTTGTGGCCTGATATTCGCCTGTTGAGCGATTTGTAGGAATCGCTTGGCTTTGTGATGTGTTGACTAGGTGAGCTTTGCTTTGATTGCCTGCAACATTAAATCGACATTTTAGCAATATATTTTAAGATATTTGCATATCGAAATGAAACAAGCATTTTATCGTAACAGAAAGCTCAAGATTTATAGTTTCTATTATTTATTTGCACTGTTTTTACAACGGCATTTTATACAGGAATCATAAATCCAGTATTATTCTATGAATTTTAAGCAAAAGCCATTAAGTGAAATATGGCCATTAGGCATCATCTTCCAGAACAAGGATATTCTCTCCCTCCGGGGCTTGTCTCAAAGCACGAGCATATCTTTCCATCTTGTCCCAACTTCTGTCCGCTGGGTGAGGGCCCCCTGTGATAGCATTAATGATAAGCCTCTCAGATCCCTGCGTTGCAGTTCTTTCATTTGGGCCGTAATGATGAGTGAGAAGTATTTGCCATTGAGTGGATGAGGATGGATCATTCCTGTTTCTCCGGACATATTGCTGAAGTTTATTCTCTTTCAATAGCTTCTCAATCAGATACTTCAAATGGCGACACTCGTCAGTGTCATGGCCAGGTTGATTGTGGAATTTACATAATCTTTCACTTTGCGTGGCATTTTTCCTAAGTCTCAACTTTTGTGGTTTAGGATATTCAACAATATCCTTTGTTGCTAAGAAAATGTTCTCTGGAGTATTAGTTAAGGGAGTATAATCCGACGGTTCAAAGTGGCGGTTTTTCTTTGGATTTCCCTGCTTTTTCCCATCATCATTCTTCCTTTTTTGTTCTCCAGATTCTCCTTTATTAGAAGTAACATTGACATTTTGAATTTCGGTCACGACTGCTTTTGTTGGCACAGGAAAGCTTTCCAAGCGCATAAACTCGTCGGCCTTCTTATAGAATTTCTCAAGTGAGTTTGGCTCCTTCATTTTTAGCCATTTTCCAAATTCACTCGATTTATCGATAGCCCGCATCAGGTAAGTCAAAACCATCCGTGGCTCTGCGTTATCAACCTCGGCCAAGGCTATATTGAAGCGGTTTAATAACGATCTGATAGACTCCCCGGGATTTTGTTCTAGACTAGAGAGTGACATTATATCCTTGGCCTTTGTAGCATATAGCCTGAACTGATCTTTGAACTTTCGTGTTAAGTCGGAAAATTGATCCACGGTTCTAACTGGTAGCTTTGTGAACCAAAGTAAGGGCACTCCCTCTAAGTATATCGGAAAGTATCGGCACTTGATTTCATCTGTTGCTCTTGCCCCGGTCATATGCCAATCGTACTTGTACAGGAACTGATTAGGGTCACTTGTGCCTCGATAGGCCGGGATAGTAGGAGGTACAAATTTCCTTGGAAACTCTGCCTTCAAGATCTTTTCGGTGAACGGTGTCTTACTTGGAGCAAACCCCCAATCATTTTCATCCTCTTGCCTCTGCATCCTCTCTTTCATAATTGAGCGAATCATCCCTGATAGGTACTCCTTATCGTTCAGAGGCTTTGCTGGGCAGAAGTCAGCTGCTCTTTCAGAAGTTTGCCTGGGCAAATGTTCGTGAAAAATTGGCTGCGGCCTTGAACCTTCAGCTTGAGAAGGTGCCCCTGCGGCGGTGCCAACTGCTCTTTGAGGCATACCTTTCTCTTGGGAAACATGGGCATCATCTGCAAAGGTCTCTTCATTATTTTCTGTTTGACGGTTTCCCCCAAGTAAAGCATTCATTCTTTCCAGCATTAGAGCATTCTGGGCTTCCATTTGCTGATATAACCCAGAAACTGCAGCATCAAACACCTCTTGTGTAATTCCAACACTCGGAGCTGCTTCATTTGGAGCAAGAGAAGTGGTAGTATTCTCATGAGCATCACCGGATCTATCAGATCTGAGCTGTCTTCCAGTAGCCATTATCTCAGATAAACTTCTGGTCTTTAGAGAGATTCTTTCAACAAACTTTCGCGAAGCAATGGTGAAAGTATTCCTGAGTTGGGTTCTCAGTGAAAGCACCAAAAATGTTAACGCTAAAATTTGAACGCTAACACCCCGGTGTATGAAGTGAGATTGTGAAAGCACCACCCGATAGCTCGGGAACAGATTATAAGCAGATAATAGCGAAAAAGCAGTAAACAACAGCAATTTTATAGTGGTTCGGCTTAAGAGAGAGCCTACGTCCACTTTGAATATCTTTATTGACGATCCGATTACAAGTCGATGCAATTACACTTTGATTACAACACACTTTGAGTTACAAGTGACTTAGAACAAGTAGCCAAAGCTTCAATGTCGATCAAAATCTTTGAACTCATGTTGGACATGTATGATTTATTCGTGAAGTTCCTTGAGGCTTTCTTTGTATCTCAAAAGCTTTAAGTGTTGGTGTAGTTTGGAATGCAGCAGAGTAACGGCGCTTGAAATGAATGAGCCAAAAAGTCCCCTTTCTGTTGGAGTTATGGGCGTATTTATAGGCATCTTCGGAGTTAGGTCGTAACTCGTGTACGACTCATGATGAGTCGTAACTCATGTACGACTCATGATGAGTCGTAACTCGTGTACGACTCATGATGAATCGTAACTCGTATACGACTCATGGTAGGTCGCGGCTGATTTACTGGGTTCATGGCTTGGCCCAGATTTATGCACCCATCTGAATGAATGATACAAGTTCTAAGTCGTTCATGAGTTAACCAAATGCAGTTTCCTTTATGCTAGCATGAGTCGTACACGACTCATCATAGGTCGTAAGTCGTCAGCGATTCTTCTTACTACAGCGTGGTGTTGAACTTGTCTCCAAGTCTTAGGTCGTGAACAACTTATCATTTGAGCCGTAGACTTCCTATCACGCCATCTTCTAACTCGTAAGATTGTTATCTCGTAGGCTCTTTAACTCGTGGAGGCCTTAAGCCGTATATCCTTATCCCGTAGGTCGTTCATCCCTTGAATTTTTAGGTCGTGAAGACCTTGAGTCGCATAGTTCTTGAGTCGTTGATCCACTGAGTCGGCCTGTCTCATGAACCGTTAACCCTCTTGAGTCGTTCCATTCCTCTAAGTCGCCTTGAACCTTAACTCGTTAAGTCGTGGCACTTCTTAGGTCGTCCAATCCTTGAGTCGTTAAGCTTATTGAGTCGTTAACCTTATTAAGTCGGCAACCTTGTTAAGTCGGTAAGTCGTGCCACTTGTTAGCTCATTAACCCGCTTCATCAGTTAGGTCGTTGACTTCGAGTAGAAGATAGGTCGCTCCATTCTCTAAGTCGTATACCGTTTTGGACGGGGCGCTGCCCCGCACCCTGCCGGGGGGCGCTGCCCCCTGGACCCCTGCGACCTGACCGGGAAGGTCGATCACCGTAGCGGTGGCGTTGCCCCCGCACCCCCACATTGGGGGGTTGGCACCCCCCCCGGACCCCCCCTCCGTAGGGGATCTTATCTGAAAAGCTATTCAACAGAACTTGCTTTGTTGGGATGCTGAGTTGACTATTCTTCCAGACGAACTATCATTGGTTTCTCGGTCGATTTTTGATATCACGGCCATGCTGAAAAAGTGGAGTTAACAAAATCCATTTCAAACTCAAATCTCTTTAATATATTAAATTGCTTTTTTTTAATTTATTAAAACAATTTGGATTTTTAAAACTTATTTATGTTCAACCTAAACTCCCAATTCAACTTGAATTTATATTGACATTTTAATTTGAACTCAGCCAAATTTCAAAAACTGAAAAAACAGGTTTCCAGTTTGAAAACTGGAACAAGAGTTCGAACCGAGCCTTCACGAATTTACTTCGAGTAATTTGCTCGAATCACACGAGTCACACGCGAGAATTTCATTCGTTCTTCTTCCCAGGCAGAACGACACCCAGGCACAAAATACTCGTGCACGTGTACATCGCCGCTGGCGATCTTTCGGCACCGCCACTACGTCGAGCAAGTCGACAACCCCCTACGTATCAACTCTAGATCGCCAGAATCTCCATCACTCACGTGAAATCGAATTCGAGTATAAACTCAAAACCTGGAAACGGTGACAGGAAACACCACCCGAAACCTATCCACGCCTCATGCGCGACGCCTAGACAACCGGAAACCCCACAATCTCAGCCACGCCATCGCCAACTACCCCTCTACCATCACCCAGAACCGTTTCGCACTCGGTCCAGTGTAAACGACGAACGAGGCCGATTACTCTTCCACATCAAAACTAGGTTAAAAAAAATTAAATGCTCGCCGCCGCCGCCACGTTGAACTGGAACAGCTCCCACCATATTTCCCAACTCCACTGGTCACTCCTCTACCTCTAGGAGGAAACTCGACCCCTCCGATCAATGAGATCACCCGCGGCGACCGAAAATGTAAAATACAGTTGAACCCAAACTGCGCTTCATTCTTTGATGTAAAAATTGTGAATCTTGCTTTAAAAATCATGTTATATTATAGGAATTCAATTTATATTCCTGAATTCGAGAATTAAAAGGGTTAATTTTTTAACCCATTGAAAGTTTCTCTCAGATATCTTGTTTTCCATTGATAATACTAAGTTATTTTAACTTGAATACATTTTTAAAAATTTAGTTCAAGATCAGACAAACACTTTTTTTTTCCTAAGTCCAAACATCAAGTGGATTGGGAAGAATTGTTTTTTAAAATCAAAATTTGGGTGTTCAAAGCATCAGACTTTAAGCCTATATAAACGCTTCCAGGTTTCAATTTAAATACAGAGGATCCATGTATATGTATACAACTTATTCACAGATGCACATATAGATAAACAACGATTTAATGCCTTTAAAATTTAAGAAGAATGTGCTACTCACAGTGTTTTCCAGGAGAAGAAACAGAGCTTGAATTTCTTTCTGCTTGCTGAACCCATTTCTTTGATTCTCTGGCTTTGATTTGATTTATGTTGTTGTTTAAATTAAATTTTTGTGTTAAGTTTAAAATGGGTTTATCAACTTGAAGAAACGAACTGAAATAAGAAGGATATATATAAAAGGAAAGGATTACAGGGTAAGATATTTTTGTACACGTGATTATAATCTGGTTTGTACATCGGGGAGACATATATTTGTTTTGTACAAATATTGATCAGAGATATTTTCTAAGTTTGGAGGCTGAAATAAACATTTCGGTTGATATGAAATGTTGTGACCAAAGATTTTTTTCTTTGTTTATATGCCTTACATTACTACTTATAGGCTTTTGTTTTTATTCAAATTTACATACTTGTAATATATTATTTTCTTCTTATGCAAGCTTCATATACATGTTTACTTGTTTTCACTTAAAATGGTGGCTGATGTATAATATATTGTGTGCTGCGTTAATTATATTGTACCATATACTAATAATTTTTCCATTTTATTTCGGCTATGCATGATATTCCTTTTGTGTTGAGATTCAAGTATTAATTGTATTTTTCTTGTTTTATAAGCCCATGCATATCACTTTTCGGCTGAGATGATTCTTGTATTAATGATATTCGTTTGTTTCCTCAAGTCAAGTTACTTATCTATATACATTTGTTCAAACTTGAATAAAATTATTGTCATACTTATTTTTTTTTATATATCTCCCATACTTTCTTTTGTCATGTTTGTATTTATTGTTATACATCTTCTTACAATGCAAATGGATTTCTATAGTTAATGTGTTGTTTGAATTTTAGCTAATTTGTTTAATGTGTTTATTTGATACTTTTATAGTTACATAACCAAAATTTTAAGATATTTATTTCTTTTGTTCTTGTACTTTGTAATATAAATAATTCCTATTTTAATTTAAATTTTATTTTCAACTTTAATACTTGTATTGTATTTCTCTGTATATTTACTTCAATAGTTTATATTTTATATTTATTATGTTGTTATAATTTATCTACTTTGTTTACTTTATATTTTACAAAGTTCATTAATATGCTGTTTGATTTTTTTATATTTTATAATTTATCTTATATACATTTCTACTTCAATTTCTAACTTAAATTTAATTTCTAACTCTTCATGTTCATTGATTGCATATCTTTTTATATATATATATATATATTATATTTTATAAACATACTCTGTTTGTATTTTATTTTACGTATATAATTAATTCCAATTGTAACTTAAAAATTTAAATCCAAATCCAATATACGCACATATACATATATATTCACATATATATAAAAGATTCAAATTCAAATTTATTTTCTAAGATGTTTAAATTTAAGTCCCAATTCATATTCAATTCAAATACATTTCTCAAAAATTTCAAAATTTAACTAACATTTATATTAGTTACCAATTATTTCACAAATTTTTATTCAAAAATTAAATTTCAATTTCAATTTAAACTTAATAAAATTCGAGATCGTTACAAGAACCTATCATTCCCTTATGGTGGCGCCCCACAGTTTGGATGGTAGCTATAGTAGGCATAAGTGCGGAATGCCTATGCTGGCTAAGATTTATATCTTTACTATCGAAATGTTTTATACACTATGCACTATTAATAATATCAAATGTTTCTTTTTAATGCATATCAAGCATCTTCGACTATCATAAGGAGAAATCTCCTCCGATTCTGCGTTTGCATTGTGTGTGTGTGTGCGGGAGGCCTTATGGTAGTCTCATTTTTAAAAAGCATTGCGAATTGACTTTAAAAATATTCCTCTATTTTGTTTTAAAGATAAACTGTTTTGAGTTCTCACATTAGTCACATGACTGACTCGAAGTTTATTGCTTTCTTTCCTATACTCTGGGTGCCCACCAATTTCCACATGGGCAGTCGAGAGTTAAGGTTTATCAGGATATTCTGGAATTCAGGAGTTGCTGGAGGCAAGATGGATGCATGGCGTATTTAATAGTATATAGTATTTCTTTTCCGCTGTTTGTTGTTGTACACTCTGATGATGTAATGTAAAATGATGTAATGTAATAACTGATATAGTTCTTTGTTTTAAGATTATTCATTTATTATTATATGTTGATCCGTTGCGATTGTGAGATTTTGATATTGTTCTGTTGTTTCTGTTCTGTTCTATCTTTTTCTCTCTTCTTCTATCTTTTTCTTCTTCGTTAACCCTAACGGTACGGTTTTTCGCCCTTCGATTGCTTGGCAGTTGGTACAATGGACGTACTGATGTCGGTTTTCGAGCGTCGAAAAATCGCAGTCATTACACAAGACCACCGCCAAAAAATCGAACTCGACCCACTCTTTCCATCTGACCACCCAAAAACACAACCTCGATCAAACTGGCACAACAATCATCACCAGAAAACTGCCTCGAACTACCGACGTCAACCACCAGCGTTCCTGAAACTCCGGCCACACCTTGCTGGCCTTCCACGCTACCATTTCCCCTAAGTCCGGTGAAACTCGATCCTCCAGAGACGCCGCAGCAGCCACTATTCCGACCTCATCCCATTTGAGGGTTTAAACCCTACTCCAACCTATCGCCCCGCCATGGTGGATAATAAACCCACATGCATTTTTCACGAGCTTGCCTAACTTCCCTCTAACTCTAGTCGAAACTCCGACCACCGCGAGTTCACCCATCACCAAAAAAACCCCAAAGTTCACTTTCTGGTCATCATCTAAATGCTCACTCGATTCCATACTAAAAATCGTGATTTTCTTTTTAAAAATCATATTTTTCGAAGTCAATTCAAGTTATATACTTGAATCTGCAAATCAAAAGGTTTTGTTTTAACATGTTCTTAAGTTTTTCTACTGTTCTTCTTGATTTCCAGAAAATTAAAAACTTAATTTACTTAAATATATTTTTAAACCTTAATCTATGTTTAAACAAACATATTGTATTTGAAAACTAAGGCCTATCAGTGAATAGATAAAGAGATACTGAATTTTGATTTATTTTCAAACTCTGTAACTAAGAAAACAAAGATATACACATGTAAAAGACTTGCACACTTCAAACATATTCATACAGAGACATGCAAGCATATTCACACAATCATTCAAGCACAATTCATATCATACATCAAATACAAATTCAAACATTAAGATATATCACATGGTCATGGGGTTTGCTCACCTGTAGATGATGAACAAAGAGAACAGGCTTCATTTGTTTTCCTGGAACCTGATGTATTGAAGCTAAAACTTTGATTTCTTTTCGTGATGTTGCATTGAAGTTTGATCTTTTATCTGTTGAATTATCGTGCTTTGATTCTGCATTTTGATTTTAATTAAAAACTTTAATGTTGTGATCTTTTGAAAATTAAAATGCTTTTATCTCAAAAGCTTATTACTAGAAACTTTGCTAGCTTGAAATCTGGAAACTTGTTTTAAGACTGAGTTGATTTAGCTTAATGTACTTATACGATCCAGGCTTTTATTGCTTGATGATCAATGCTACATGTTGATGGAAAGGTGGTTGTAGTTTTAATTTCAGGTTTGAAAATTTGTATTACAAGCTTTAGTTTTGATCTGGTGTGAAATGTTTTACAAGTTTGTTTTCTTGTTTTTGAAATGAAGATAGGAAAAAAGAAATAGAAGAGAAGGAATAGATGCATATATAGACTAAATTTGTGGTTTTTAAAATTTAAAGAAAATAAAAATAAAATAGCGACACTTGTTAACTTTCACATAATACATGTTTTACATTTGTATGAATGCATATTTAAAATAGTTACACATGTCTTTTTCATACTATATTTATATTACAATATGTATTTATATTAATTTATGCATTTCCTTATATATATGTCTGTAACTTTTTTTTAAAGAAATTGATTTTAAAACCTAATTATACTTGAATAAATAAACATGCATATATATATATATATATTAAAAATATAGAATTTAACTTTCAAATAACTTTTGAAAATTTCTATATTAAATTCAAAACATAATTTTAAAATTATGTATATGAAATATAATTAGAAAACACATTTCTTTTAGTATTAAATTATAGAATATTCAAATTCAATTTATTTTTCTACATATTCATTTTTGATCAAATTCAGAATTCAATTAAAAATCAATTTGTGTTTATAAATGAACAAACAAACAAATGTCTTATTTTATTTGGAAAATATCAAATTAATTCACAATTTAATCCAAAAATTCATATAAATTATCAAATTAAATTTGACTAAAAACCAGGCTCGTTACAATAATGATGATGAGGAAGATGTCATTTCCCTCATTCACATTGTTCGTGAATTTTTTGATATATTTGAGTCGTTTGACGATTACCACCTAAGCGAGGAATCGAGTTCAGAATTAATCTAATAACTGGAGATCTGCCTATCACTTGTCCTCCTTATCGTATGTCCAATAAGGAAAATGAGGAGATGCGTAAACAATTATCCGAATTGGAAGCGACGCAATTTATTAATTCTGGTTCCTCTCCTTGGTGAGCTTCAGCTATCATTGCGAAGAAATCCGATGGTACACTTAGGCTTTGCGTTGACTACCCCAAGCTTAATGATTTTAAGAATAAATATCCCTTGCCTCGGATTGATGATCTATTCGATCAACTTTGCGGTGCTAGAGCCTTTTAATAGTTAGACTTAGCAACCAATTTTCATCAATTTCGTATTGTGGAGGATAGCATTCCTTTGAAGTCGTTCTGTACTCGTTATGGATCTTATGAATGGCTTGTTATGCCATTTGGTTCAACGAATGCTCCAGCTTATTACGTTAACCATATGAACTGAGTTTTCAATGACTTCCTCGATCGATTTGTCCTCATCTTTATAGATGATATTCTTGTTTATTCTAAAACCGAGGAAGAGCATGAAAAAAATCTTTGGATTGTATTGGAAACTCTTAGGTGCAATCAATTGAAAGCAAAAATTTGTAAGTTCCACTTTTGGCAATCTCGTGTGAAATTTTTAGGACATATTATTTCTGAATCCGAAATGTCCATGAATCCTTCAAAGATTGAAGAGATTCAAAATTGGAAGAGACCAGTAAGTGTGACAGAGATCCCTAGTTTTCTTAGATTGGCGGGTTATTATCATCATTTCGTAAAAGACTTCTATAAAATTTCATTCCTCTTACTAGTTTGACAAATAAGGGAGTTAAGTACATTAGGTCAGACAAATGTGAAGCAGCTTTTCGAAAATTAAAAGAACTCCTTTCCGATGCTCCTATTCTTGTGATTCACGAAGGGAACCAGGACTTGACTATTTATACCGATGCCAATCGTGTTAGTTTGGGAGTCGTTATCATGCAAAGGGAACGTGTTATCACTTATGCTTCTAGTCAATTAAAGCTTGCCGAGACTAGATATTCCACTCATGATTTAGAGCTCGCGGCCATTGTTTTCGCCGTTAGAATTTGGCATCATTATCTTTTAGGAGAGAAATTTGTTCTCTACACTGATCATAAATCTTTAAAGTATTTATTTTCACAAAAGGGACTTAATTTTCATCAACAACGTGGGCTCGAATTCTTTACATCTTATGATCTTGATATTCGTTATACTCCTGGAAAGGGAAATCTGTTGTCGATGCACATAGTAGTAAGCAAGAAGTGATTGTTTCTATGATGATATCTGAATGGAATGATCTCGAGACTCTGTACACTTGTGAGATTCGAGATCGTGAATCCGATTCATTTTTATTTTTGTTTTGTGTAGCCTTGTGCCCCATCCTTCTCTTTTAGACCGCATCCTTCAAGCTCAAAAGCTAGATCCTGAATTGGCTCTTCTTAGCTGAAGTTGTAGGGATAAAATTGATTTTGATGGTCAGAAAGACTTTGAAATCGATGCTTTTAGGGGCATTTGAAATTTTGACAGACTTATCATACCAAATATCAGTGATCTTTGTAAGGACATTTTAGATGATTCTCATCGTTCAAAATTTACCATTCATCCCGGTAGTAGTAAAATGTATGCGGATGTGAAGCGACTTTGTTATTGGGATGGAATGAAATCTGATATTGCTAGCTTTGTTAAGCGTTGCATGACTTGCCATCTCATTAAGGCCGAGCGTCAAAGGCCCATTGGGTTGTTGCAACATTTGGACATTCCAGTTTGGAAGTGGGATCAAGTCTCCATGGACTTTATAACGTCTTTCATATTCTCGTTCGGGTCATGACAGTTTATGGGTGATCGTAGATAGACTAACAAAATCTGCCCATTTTATTCCCGTTCGGTCCAATCAGACCGTACCTCTTTTGGCCAAACTTATGTCAAAGAAATTGTTAAATTGCATGGAGTTTCTACTTCTATTGTCAGCGGTCGTGATCCATTATTTACTAGTGGATTTTGGAAGAGTCTTCAAAAAGCTTTGGGAACGAAGCTTAATTTTAGCACCACTTATTATCTTTAGTCTGATGGACAAACAAAGCGTGTGAATCAAACCGTTGAAGGTCTTCTTCGTGTATGTGTTCTTGATTTTGAAGGAAGTTGGGAAGATCATATTTCCCTTGTTGAGTTTTCTTACAATAATTGCTTCTAATCTAGTATTGGTATTCCACCTTTCGAGGCACTCTACGGAAGGCCATGCCGATCTCCTTCGTGTTGGCTTGAAGCCTGGGCGAAGCTGGTTTTAGGTCCAGATTTTATTCCCCATTCCATAGAAAAGATTGACAATATTCATCATAGGATGAAAGAAGCTCAAAGTAGACTGAAATCCTCTACCGACAATCGAAGAAGGAAATTAGAATTTTTCATGGGAGATTTGGTATTTATTCATGTTTTGCGTACGAAGCGTGTTTTGCATTTTAGTCATTTGGGAAAATTATCACCTCAATATATTGGCCCTCCAAAATGGTACGACCTAATGGTTGCGACCTAGGGGTCTAAGGGGTCAAGCGACTTAATGGTTGCGACCTAGGGGTGTTCGCGACCTAACGATGACTCGCGACCCATCATAGCCGACCTAACAGAGGTTGCGACCTAACGTTGACTCTCGACCCAACATGGCCGACCTAACAGAGGTTGCGACCTAACGATGACTCGCGACCCAACATGGCCGACCTAACAGAGGTTGCAACCTAACAGCAACAGGACGAGCGACTTAACAAAGTGGCCGAGCGACCTAACTGGGTTCACAACCTAAGGTATTCGCGACTTAACGGGTTATAGGCCTAACGACCTAAGGCTTAACTCACGAGCGACCTACGGCTTAAGGCTTAACTCGTGAGCGACCTACGACTTAAGGCTTAACTCGTGAGCGACCTAATTCCGAAGTGCCAATTCTTCCAGAACGACCTAACGTTAACTCGTAAGCGACCTACGACCTATGGACGAGCGACCTAACTCCGAACGAGCTAAAAATGGCCAGAACGACCTAGGGTTAACTCGTAAGCGACCTACGACCTATGGACGAGCGACCTAACTCCGAACGAGCTAAAAATGGCCAGAACGACCTAGTAGCAGTTTTTCACCAAAATCACTAAAATTTGGAGTTTTTCGCCAATCCAATCCAAACCAAATGCAAATGTGCATACTAAAGTGATAGGGAATCATTCCCAATAGTCCAACATAGATATAGACTAGATTTATGGGATAAAAATCTCACCTTTGCACTAAAATTTATGAAGATGAAGCTTGAAAGCAAGGAGAAGCAATCCATAGCTTGAATCCAATATCTTCTACTTGAATTTGGAGTTGAATGTTGGATTTGCAATTGAATTTGTGCTTGGAGTTTTAATTTCCCATTCTCTTCACCATTAATGCCAAGGTTTGAGTTAGTTAGGAAATTTATAAAGAGTGAGGAGAAGGGGGTTGGAACTTGGGCTTAATAGGCTAAACTAACCCAAAGTCCAAAGCGGGAAAAGTTAGTGAAATTTCACTAACTCCTAACCTATTGATGTTTATACTTAAAATTTTGTAAACGACATTTCGAACTCAATGAAAGTGGTCTCGAGTCCTAATTTGACCGTTTGCAAAAAAGTATCTTTTCGGATCAAAATCCGATTAACGATTTAATATTTAAATAAAAACTCGACAAATATGCGGGTTGTTACACGAAGGGAGTGTGTTTGGCTATTATGGAATGGAGGTCAGGCGAAAGCAAGTTTTGTTTAATTTTCCCTCTTTTTTTTATTTGACAGAAGGAAGATTACAAAGCAAGGAAAAAGGGAAGAGATGAAGAGCAGGAGATATTTGCATCAAATAAGAATGCGTACAGTAGATATGAACTGGAAAAATGAATATGAAGCAACATTCTTGAACAGATGGAAGTAACCATAGGGTATTGATGTGAGAGATAGCCGAAATTAAATTCTCTAGGAAATCTAAAAGACAACTGGGTGTTAATTTGAGCAGCTGGGTAAACGAATGGTCACAGAAATTTTAAAATTTCAAGATCGATACAAGTATCGTTCGTAAATTTCACCATTTATCGGACTTCAAAATGCACAAACAAATCACCATAGAGATCAAAACGGTATACAGATATTAGTCGTTCGATTGAATTATAAAATTTCGAATTTTCTATTACGGAAAATGCATGAAAAACACAAAAAAATAAGATAGACGGAGCTAAAGATGTCCGAATTTGGAAAAACGACAAACTAACATCTTGTTCAGCAGATGGTTTAGAATTTTTCTATATAAAATATTTTGGTTTTGAAAACTTTTTATTTTCATCGCTTTTTAACTGATTAAATTGAAGTAAATTTACGCACGAAATAAACTTTCATATTTTTGGACGAAAATTTACCAGTTGCTATGTTTAACTAGACGCATTCCAAATATAAAATTTATATTTCAAAATTTTATCGTTTACCCTTCCACACAAATCCCGTTAATTAAATTAATTAAAACGATTAAAATATCCGGGTTGTTACAAAATTGATTGGACAACACCTTTTTTAATTTTTTTAAACGGAAGGAGATTGAAGAGTCAAAATTTTTGGTACCATTCACAATTTAAACCGACAAGATAAGGTAAGGAATATGTATATAAATTTTGTACAGAATATGATACATTTGTTGAAGACAATTGCACCAAAAATTAAGGAATGAAAAAAAGGGCAACAGGGAAAGGAACGGAACAAATAGAAATGAAACGTATCAAATTAAATATGAGCAGTTTTAGAAGCAATGATCAAAAAATATTCTTCCAAAAATCGCGGCTGTTGATTTGTTTTCAGTAGCTAAGGTATGAAATTTATCAGCGTGTAATAGATGCAGAATTTTAATTGAAACGTACGCTCAAATAATTAACAAAAGTAACGTGATTAGAAACTATTCATTTCTAATTTATTTATTTCTTATATAGTTAGTACAATATACACTAAATTTATGACAAAAGTAATGTATCAAAATTTATACGCTACTTATTTATTCAACGTCTATTTTTAGTAAAATATACGTTTTAAAGAATATTCACTAGCTACGTACCATTTATATGCTAACTAAATAAATCAAAACGGATATAACGTACAAATTAAGACGTGTATTTTAAATAGCCTATTTATACTCTATTAACTTTAAAAATACGTAATTAACTTTTGATTTGCTTACATTGGTTTGATTTACTTAACATTTAACACATAACTGATGTGTATACACAAAAAAAAACGTAAAATTTATTTCCTCTATATTATTTCAATTTAAAATTTTATTTATTAACAAATTAACTAAGAAACAAATGTGTATACGTATAAAGTTTATTTCTTTTACAGTATATTAATTACTTGATTTAAACGTGTATAACCAATTTTTAAAAGAACAAACATGGAAATAAAATGTTGTTACCAATATATGCAGTTAAGTAAAAAGATTTGGAAGTTAGAATTTAAAAGATTTAAATTCCAATAAATGTAAAACTTCAACCAAAATAATAATTATAGAATTGGCTTTTATTAATAAAATTTTGGTGACTATTTATAATTAAACAAAAAAAAATTCAACTTTTTTGTAAATTAAAACCTAAAAGTTTATAAATAAAATAATAAAATACTTGTTAGAATTTTTGGGTTTTTACACTCTCCACCACGCAGAACTTTTCGTCCATGAAAAGGAACAAAGTAGGAGAATAGAAACAACCAGATGAAAAATTAGACTTTGGAAAACAAATTAACAATTTATTTAAAACCATATAATTTTTTTAGTTAATATTTAATAGTTTGGTTAAACTCATTTTATTAAATCCATTCAATTATTTATGAGATCAATTATTTATATAAAACACTAAATTTTTTACTACTAAACCAGGTAGTATATAAATAAACAATATTTTAAAGATTATACTCAAAAAGGAAAGGAAGGTAGATTCAGGAAACAAAATATAGGTGAATAATAAGCTGAGCAAATAAGGTAGATCCAAAAGAATAGTATCGGGCATGAATCGTAAATTTCAAACCATAAGAGTCTCAATTTCAAATATTAATACAAAATTTCTTTGTTGAAAAATAGTTTTATAATAAAATACCTTTATACCGAAACAAAATTTTCTTTTCGAAATACTTTTATAACTCGATGTTTCAACAAGTTTATCCTCGTTCTTGTAGACTCTGGCCATGCGTTGATCATGCGCAAAGTTAGAATTCTTCAAGTACTTAGTAGACCTGTTTCAACATCCAGTGAAAATATTGAAAACTTTTAAAAACAGATATGGAAAGTACAATCCAAAAAAATCACCTGGATCGCAAGATACATAACAATGGTTACGCCTGGATACCCAAGGAAACATCCATATCCTTTAAGCATTCACTGCCTTCAAATTACGCCATGATAAACAAAACCCGTGGACCATAGGATACATAACAATGGTTACGCCTGGATCCCCTAGGAAACATCCATACCCTTTAAGCAATCTCTGCCTTGCGGATTATGCCATGACAACAAAACCGGTAGACCGCATGATACATAAAAATGGTTACGCCTGGGTCCCCCAGGAAACATCCATACCCTTTAAGCAATCTCTAACTTGTGGATTACGCTACCCTAGAAAAAAAACCGTGGGTTACGCCATGGTAGGACACTCAAGTATCACATCCGGAAAACCGAAAATTAGAGAGAATAATATCGATAGAATGAATCCACAATGTGGCCATAGAGCGGAAATCATGCAGAAGGCAATTTCCAAAATATATATCATGAGCGGATATCATTACTTCAAAAATATATATATCATATAGTACCTTTTCAATTCACTTTCAAATATCATACTTATATAAAGTCCATATATGTAAGATTTCATTTTCAAATCGAATACTTTCCAAAATCAATAGTATATCAAATCACACTTATATATACTTCGCCTATATAAGATTACATCTTTCAAATTGAGTACCTTTCCAAATCAATAGTTTTCAAATCAACTTCATACTTATACAAATCAATTCTATATAAGTTCGATAACTCCCAAATCAAGTATTTAGTAAAACAAGGTTCTCCATTTCAATTTCTTTCAATATCGTTTCGGTTTCAAAATCATATATGATTTCACCAAATTATTTCTTCCATATTTAATATCTTCAGTTTCAAAACTTCCAAATAATAGGTTTAGAAAATAATCCTAGTTTCCAAATCAACATAATTTAGGCAATCAAATTCATTTCCAAAATCATCATATAAATACTGGGTTTTAAATTCCAAATCTTACTTTTCGAAACCAAATATTTTATAAAATCAATTATACCCAAATAATTTTCAAGTTTTTAACCACCCCTTCGAAACCTTTAAATATTTATAAAGCATTCAAAACCAGATTTCATATTAGTATGATTCAAATTAGTCCTATCTATTTACTTAACCAAGTAGTTTTAAACATATATACTTTATCCATTAATTTATACTTTTTGAAATTACTTAGCTTTAAAATTTTAAACCTTGATTTGGAAGTGTTCGAACCTTCATAATTGTCGGTGAAATCAAATTTCAAATCCAAGAGTTGGAAATCAGCAACAAATCAGTAAATTAATTTTTATAAATAGAGTTATACTAAATCAAATCGAAAACTCAAGGATTGAACACCGGCTTACTTTAAATCATTTCAAATATATATATACATATATCTTTTGAATATCGAATTATACTTCGGAATTTGAAATCAAAATTGGTTTCACAAAATCACTCGCATAGAGAAGCTATTAAAGTTGCCTCTCCCCCACTTTGAAACTCGAAAATCAATGTCGATGATGCGTGCACTCATCACCGAAATTATTCTCCAGCGACATAAGTGAGTTCTGGACTTCTATTTTCTTAAAACTTCTTTGAAGTTTCTTTGAAATCATTGAAACTCGTTTGAGTCATTTGAAACGCTTCTTATTCGAAATATACTTTCAAATAATATTATTATATATTTTCAAAAATCTTAAAACTAGTTTCAAAATACCAGAGTTCAATCTCTCAAATTTCAAATTCGGAACCCTTCAGTTATAGATCATTTTTATATACATCAAATTTCTTATAAAATTTTCAAAATTTCAAATCCTTTCGAAATTTCAAATTCTAGTTTTTTAAAAGGCATGTAATTCTTTCAAAAACATTTTCACTTTCTGGCGCAGCGGATTATTAACAAAACGATATGAATCGATGAAAGTAGCAATCGGTGGATTAATGAATACCAAAATGCCCAAATTCGTTGATCCGAAGATACCGAATTCTAGCTATCTCTAACACGTTGATCGCGCACGATACCGTGAAAGAAGATCTTCAATTCTTCAAGCGTTGATCAAGCGCACTTGATTCCGCGAATCGGCTTCAACAATCGTTGATTCGAGCGCACTCGAATAACCGAAAGTGGAGATAGGAGATTACACTCAACTACCAATTTAAGATGAAAGCACACAGCAATCAACAAGAAATTTTATTCAAAAATCAACTTCTTGAAATGTACAACTCACTCGCTATTTATAGAGTTTTGACCTCGACACTTAAGTCATATACGACTCATCCTCCACGACTCACGACTTAATGACATAACGCGACTCAACATCACGACTCATTCACAACCGGCAGCGACTCAACACCACGCGACTCAAGACTCAAGGAAAAATTACAAACAACTAAACACAAGACGACTCACGACTCAACGCAGACCGACTTAACTCATTACAACGACCTAAAACAGTACAACACAAGTCCATCACGACACACGACTCAAGGAAGCACGCGACATACGACTCAACACATAATTACAGCGCATAAGCGACCTTACACGACTCAACTTAGGTCGTTGACGACCTAAGACATAACGGCTTAAGGACAAACAAAATAGCACACGACTCATCATATCACAACACTACGCATGTTCAGCCGACTTACGACTCAAGCTCCCAAGCTCATAGCTTCTACGACTCAAGCTTTTAATAGCTATAATTTCCCTGCTTCATGATAAGTCGTAGACGACTTATAGATGAGTCGTTGAGTCGTGTATGACTCATCAAACTCGAACGACTTACGCCCTTAAGTCGTTACTCTATTTCCTTTTCTTGGTTAGGTCGTAGCTTTTTCCCATATGACTCCTTAGGCTGACTCGCGCATGGCCCATATGACTCCTTAGGCTGACTCGCGCACGACTTACGAGTTAAAACCGAAACTTCTTTAGGCTGACTCGTGCACGACTTAAGAATTGGAACCGAAGCTTCTTTATCTTGTGAACGACCTAATCTCTGAACTTCTGTAGATCGTGCTGCATCATCCTCCCCTGGTTGAGAAAAATTCGCCCTCGAATTTGTAAATTCTTCCCCATCAGATTGTTTATCTCCATAATATGGTACAAGATGCTTAACATTGAACACATCAGAAGTGTACACATCCTCCGGCGGCTTCAACTTATAAGCATTTTCATTAATTCGTTTCACAACTTTGACAGGACCAATTTTTCTGGCTTTTAATTGTTATAAACGCCTACTGGAAAACGATCATTTGTTAACACAGCATACACCAAATCACCTTCGTTAAATTCAACATTTCGTCGCTTCAAATTTGCAGTTCGCTTATACTTCTCATTTGCTTTCTCCAATCGTTTCTGAACGATCTTATGACATTCAGTTAATTCATCAACAAAATCAACAGCTCGTTTAACTGTCCCCTTCGGTTGTGGTAGTACTGCTAAGTCCAACGGTCCCCTGGGTAAATTTGAATATACAATCTGAAATGGACTGAATCCTGTACTACGATTCATTGCATGATTATGAGCAAACTCCACCTGGCATAACATCATGTCCCAACTCTTCAGATTATCCTTCACAAGACATCACAACAAATTTCCCAATGATCTGTTAACAACTTCTGTCTATCCATCAGTTTGCGGATGATAAGCACTACTAAATTTCAGCTTGGTTCCCACCATCTTCCACAAACTTAACCAAAAATGGCTTAAAAATCTGGTATCCCTGTCCGAAACAATAGACTCTGGCAACCCATGTAAACGATAGATTTCTTTAAAGAACAATTGAGCAACACGAACAGCATCCGCCGTCTTCTTACAAGCAATAAAATGTGCCATTTTCGAAAATCTTTCCACCACAAAAAATATAGAATCATTTCCCCTTTGAGTTCTAGGCAAACCCAAAACGAAATCCATGCTGATATCATCCCATGGTTTAGACGGTACAGGTAACGGCATATACAATCCTGCATTTGTCGCTGTTTCCTTCGAAACCTGACATATATGACATCTCTCCACAAACCTTCCAACCTCTTTCCTCATCGATGACCAAAAGTAAGATTGAGAAATCAAATGTAATGTACGATCACGGCCCACATGTCCTTCCTCGTGCAACTCTTTGATAATCTTCAATCTCAAACTGCTTTCTGGAATACATAATCGATTCCCTATAAACAAGAATCCATCAACCAACATAAATTCATCAGTATCCCCATCCTTAACTTTCTCAACGAATTTTGCAAAGTAAGGATCTTCGTCAATCAACTCTGGCAATAATTCAAACCCTATCACCTCAACTATCATTGTAGTCAACAAATGACTCCTCCTACTCAAAGCATCAGCCACACGATTCGTTACACCAGATTTATGTTTCACGACAAAAGTAAACTGTTGTAAATAGGCAATCCACGATGCATGTCTCGCTAAAATCTTATCTTGCCCCTGCAAATGCTTCAAGGCTTCATGATCAGTGTAAAGAACAAACTCTTTCTGGAATAGATAATGCCTCCAGTGTTTCACGGCTTGAACAATGGCATAAAACTCAACATCGTATGTACTATATCTCATCTTTGCTCCTGATAATTTCTCACTGAAATAAGCAACTGGCCTCCCACTCTGACTCAACACTCCTCCAATCCCAACCTTTGATGCATCAGTGTGTAGCTCAAACAACAACTGAAAATCTGGTAATACAAGAATTGGTGTTGTCGTCAAAAGTTCTTTGATTCGTTAAAAAGCAACTCCTGCTTCCTCCGACCAAGAAAACTGTTTCCCTTACATACAATCAGTAACTGGTGCCATCACGCTACTGAAGTGTGGAATGAATCTTCGGTAGAATGATGCCAATCCATGAAAACTTCTAACTTCAGTGATAGTTCTCGGCTGTGGCCAATTTCTAATAGCTTCAACTTTACTCTGGTCCACCTGGATTCCCTTCTCAGATACAACATATCCCAGAAATAAAACACTTCGTGTCATGAACACACATTTCTTCGCGGCTGCATAAAATTGTTCCTCACGAAGAATAATTAACACCTTTCTCAAATGCTCTACATGCTCCTCTGTGCTCGCACTATAAATCAGAATATCATCAAAGTAAACTACAACAAACTTCCCAATGTACGGTCTGAAAATTTGATTCATCACCCTCATAAATGTACTTGGTGCATTTGATAGACCAAACGGCATAACCAACCATTCATATAAACCTTCCCTCGTCTTGAATTCGGTCTTCCATTCGTCTCCCGGTCTAATTCGAATCTGATGATAACCACTCTTCAAATCAATCTTCGAAAAGATAGTAGCCCCACTCAACTGATCTAGCAAGTCATCCAACCTCGGCCTAGGAAATCTGTAGCGAACAGTAATCTTGTTCAAAGCTCTACTATCGGTACACATTCTCCATGTTCCATCCTTCTTCGGCATCAGTAAAGCTGGTACTGCACAATGACTCAAGCTTTCCTGAACACGTCCCTGCTCTAACAACTCTTCCACTTGCCTTCTCAACTCCTCATGTTCCTTCGGACTCATTCGATAATGTGGTCGATGTGGTAAAACTGCTCCCGGAACAAGATCTATTTGATGTTGAATGTCTCTCAGTGGCGGTAACTCCTTAGGCAACTCTTCTGGAAATACATCTTCAAATTCTTTCAAAACTAGCTTCGCTTCTTCTGGAATTTCAACCTCTTCGCTACACTCTCGCCCAATCAACAAAAAGACTTCAGGCTCCTCTTCAACTTCCTTAACAAACTCCTTCAAAGATAATAATGTTTTCAACTCTTCAATATCCTCTAGCTTGCTTTCCTTCTGTTGTTGCTTCTTAGGAACTAAAGTGATTTTAGTACCTTCAAACATAAAACTATAGCTGTTAGCACGACCATCGTGTTGTACTGCTCTATCAAACTGCCATGGTCTGCCCAACAACAGATGACACACATCCATGTCTACAACATCACACTAGATTTCATCTTTGTACTTCTTTCCAATAGAAAAATTAACACAAGCGCTTCGACACACCTTCACTTCACCTCCCTTCCATAGCCATGCTAGCTTGTACGGTTTACGATGCTTCTCAGTCTTCAATTTCAACTTCCTTACTGCTTCTGTAGAGATAATATTATCACAACTCCCAGCATCAATAACGAACTTGCAAACCTTCCCCAGGATAGTGCATGTTGACTGAAAAATATTGCTTCTCAACCAACTAGAATCATCCTCTTGCTTTGGTGTAAGGCAAGATCTCCTCATCATCAAATTACAATCTTCATCCCCAGGCAATTCTTCTTCCTCCTCAACATAAGGTACATTTGAACATTCTGCCTCTATTTCTTCATCCTCAATCTCTGCAACCATCACTCTCTTCTTAGGCTTTGGACATTCATTGCTTTTATGACCCAACTCCTGACAATTGTAACATTTGAAACTGCTATTAACCTTTGCCTTCTCACCCTCCTTCACTACTGGCTTACTGACAGGTTTAGGAACATTAGAACTTCCACTAATACCCTTCACCTGGTTATTGGAATTAGTAAACACACCACCTCCACGCATTCCTTGCTTCTCCCAAGCCAACGCTTTCTGATGTGCCTCTACCACTGACCTAGGATCAAACATATTAACCATATCTTGGATCTGCATTCTCAATCCCCTAATGAATCTAGCAGTCAGCTGTTCTTCTGTCTCCATAATGTCATTTCTGGCAATGAGTTGGTAAAATTCATCTGCATAATCAGTTACTGACTTCGTCCCCTCCCGTAGATTCTGCAATCTCTGGTACATGAGCGATTGATAATTGTAAGGTAAAAATGTAGCTCTCATCAACTTCTCCATCTTATCCCAAGATTCAACTTTTGACTTTCCCATTCTCTCCCTTGTAAGTTTAGTTTGCTGCCACCACGCCAAAGCTCTCCCCCTCAACCTAGTAGCAACCAACTTCACTCTTCTATGCTCAGGAAACTCCTTGAAATCAAAGATCTCTTCAACATTAGACAACCAATCAAGAAATTCTTCTGTTACCATTCCACCTTTGAACTCTGGGATTTCCATCTTCATACCCGACTCCCATCGACGATCTTCATCCACATCTCGATATGAATTTCGAACTTGGTCTCGATCTCGATAATGAATGCTAGCTCTATCACCCTCTTCATCAAAATCAAATGCACGTCTATATCGATCTCGACCATCAACATCCCTTCGATCACGCATGTCTCTTCTACTATGTCTCTCTTCATCTCTATATAGCTCATTTTCATACACACGTGGAGTTCTTCTCTCTTAATGTCCATAGTCATGGTGATCTCTCCTTGAAGAAATTGATGTTTCACTTCTTTCTCTAAAAGATTGCGGTGATACCCTCCTCGCTTCCGTAACCGATGGCGAAACTCTGTTTCCTCCATGGTTCGAGATTGGTGATCTCCTCCTTTGATTTTGATTCAAATCATTCATCAACTTTTCTAACTTTCCAATGCCTTCATCAAATTTCTCATTAATACGTTGTTCCATAAGCTCGGCTTCTTCTCTTCTATACAACGCTTCAACATTTTGATGACGATTAGCTCTCCTTGGTGGCATGATTAAATTTCACAACACTTCAAAACTTCTCAAATTCTTCAACTCAAATCAAACAAGTCACGGCCTCAACCTTGACTCGGCAATAGCTCTACATGGCTTAACACTTAACACGGCAACAGCTGTCACTTGACTCGGCTCGCTTGCAACGACCCAAAGTTAGGTCAACTCGGTTTGAACTCACGGCTTAACTGCACTTGGTTCGGCCACCTTCTTCAACCCTTTGATTCGAATAATAAGGCACGGCTCCAACTACTAACTCGGCCTCAACACTTCAAAACTTACTTTCAAACTTTGGCGCGTAAAATCTCACGGCCAAAATACAAACACTTCTCCAACTCTAGATCCAAAATTAAATGAATCAAAATCTTCAAACTCATTGCAACTTCAAGATGAACACGATGAACTCCAACTTCAAACTTCAACTTCAAAAATTGGCTCCAAGTCTCGGCTTAGCTATGATTGGCTAAGTCTAGCTCTGATACCAAACTGGCGCAGCGGATTATTAACAAAACGATATGAATCGATGAAAGTAGCAATCAGTGGATTGATGAATACCAAAATGCCCAAATTCATTGATCCGAAGATACCGAATTCTAGCTATCTCTAACACGTTGATCGCGCACGATACCGTGAAAGAAGATCTTCAATTCTTCAAGCGTTGATCAAGCGCACTTGATTCCGCGAATCGGCTTCAACAATCGTTGATTCGAGCGCACTCGAATAACCGAAAGTGGAGATAGGAGATTACACTCAACTACCAATTTAAGATGAAAGCACACAGCAATCAACAAGAAATTTTATTCAAAAACCAACTTCTTGAAATGTACAACTCACTCGCTATTTATAGAGTTTTGACCTCGACACTAAAGTCGTATACGACTCATCCTCCACGACTCACGACTTAATGACATAACGCGACTCAACATCACGACTCATTCACAACCGGCAGCGACTCAACACCACGCGACTCAAGACTCAAGGAAAAATTACAAACAACTCAACACAAGACGGCTCACGACTCAACGAAGACCGACTTAACTCATTACAACGACCTAAAACAGTACAACACAAGTCCATCACGACACACGACTCAAGGAAGCACGCGACATACGACTCAACACATAATTACAGCGCATATGCGACCTTACACGACTCAACTTAGGTCGTTGACGACCTAAGACATAACGGCTTAAGGACAAACAAAACAGCACACGACTCATCATATCACAACACTACGCATATTCAGCCGACTTACGACTCAAGCTCCCAAGCTCATAGCTTCTGCGACTCAAGCTTTTAATAGCTATAATTTCCCTGCTTCATGATAACTCGTAGACGACTTATAGATGAGTCGTTGAGTCGTGTACGACTCATCAAACTCGAACGACTTAAGCCCTTAAGTCGTTACTCCTTTTCCTTTTCTTGGTTAGGTCGTAGCTTTTTCCCTTATGACTCCTTAGGCTGACTCGCGCACGACCCATATGACTCCTTAGGCTGACTCGCGCACGACTTGCGAGTTAAAACCGAAACTTCTTTAGGCTGACTCGTGCACGACTTAAGAATTGGAACCGAAGCTTCTTTATCTTGTGAACGACCTAATCTCTGAACTTCTGTAGATCGTGCTGCATCATCCTCCCCTGGTTGAGAAAAATTCGCCCTCGAATTTGTAAATTCTTCCCTATCAGATTGTTTATCTCCATAATATGGTACAAGATGCTTAACATTGAACACATCAGAAGTGTACACATCCTCCGGCGGCTTCAACTTATAAGCATTTTCATTAATTCGTTTCACAACTTTGACAGGACCAATTTTTCTGGCTTTTAATTGTTATAAACGCCTACTGGAAAACGATCATTTGTTAACACAGCATACACCAAATCACCTTCGTTAAATTCAGCATTTTGTCGCTTCAAATTTGCAGTTCGCTTATACTTCTCATTTGCTTTCTCCAATCGTTTCTGAACGATCTTATGACATTCAGTTAATTCATCAACAAAATCAACAGCTCGTTTAACTGTCCCCTTCGGTTGTGGTACTACTGCTAAGTCCAACGGTCCCCTGGGTAAATTTGAATATACAATCTGAAATGGACTGAATCCCGTACTACGATTCATTGCATGATTATGAGCAAACTCCGCCTGACATAACATCATTTCCCAACTCTTCAGATTATCCTTCATAAGACATCACAACAAATTTCCCAATGATCTGTTAACAACTTCTGTCTATCCATCAGTTTGCGGATGATAAGCACTACTAAATTTCAGCTTGGTTCCCACCATCTTCCACAAACTTAACCAAAAATGGCTTAAAAATCTGGTATCCCTGTCCGAAACAATAGACTCTGGCAACCCATGTAAACGATAGATTTCTTTAAAGAACAATTGAGCAACACGAACAGCATCCGCCGTCTTCTTACAAGCAATAAAATGTGCCATTTTCGAAAATCTGTCCACCACAAAAAATATAGAATCATTTCCCCTTTGAGTTCTAGGCAAACCCAAAACGAAATCCATGCTGATATCATCCCATGGTTTAGACGGTACAGGTAACGGCATATACAATCCTGCATTTGTCGCTGTTTCCTTCGAAACCTGACATATATGACATCTCTCCACAAACCTTCCAACCTCTTTCCTCATCGATGACCAAAAGTAAGATTGAGAAATCAAATGTAATGTACGATCACGGCCCACATGTCCTTCCTCGTGCAACTCTTTGATAATCTTCAATCTCAAACTGCTTTCTGGAATACATAATCGATTCCCTATAAACAAGAATCCATCAACCAACATAAATTCATCAGTATCCCCATCCTTAACTTTCTCAACGAATTTTGCAAAGTAAGGATCTTCGTCAATCAACTCTGGCAATAATTCAAACCCTATCACCTCAACTATCATTGTAGTCAACAAATGACTCCTCCTACTCAAAGCATCAGCCACACGATTCGTTACACCAGATTTATGTTTCACGACAAAAGTAAACTGTTGTAAATAGGCAATCCACGATGCATGTCTCGCTAAAATCTTATCTTGCCCCTGCAAATGCTTCAAGGCTTCATGATCAGTGTAAAGAACAAACTCTTTCTGGAATAGATAATGCCTCCAGTGTTTCACGGCTTGAACAATGGCATAAAACTCAACATCGTATGTACTATATCTCATCTTTGCTCCTGATAATTTCTCACTGAAATAAGCAACTGGCCTCCCACTCTGACTCAACACTCCTCCAATCCCAACCTTTGATGCATCAGTGTGTAGCTCAAACAACAATTGAAAATCTGGTAATACAAGAATTGGTGTTGTCGTCAAAAGTTCTTTGGTTCGTTAAAAAGCAACTCCTGCTTCCTCCGACCAAGAAAACTGTTTCCCTTTCATACAATCAGTAACTGGTGCCATCACGCTACTGAAGTGTGGAAGGAATCTTCGGTAGAATGATGCCAATCCATGAAAACTTCTAACTTCAGTGATAGTTCTCGGCTGTGGCCAATTTCTAATAGCTTCAACTTTACTCTGGTCCACCTGGATTCCCTTCTCAGATACAACATATCCCAGAAATAAAACACTTCGTGTCATGAACACACATTTCTTCGTGGCTGCATAAAATTGTTCCTCACGAAGAATAATTAACACCTTTCTCAAATGCTCTACATGCTCCTCTGTGCTCGCACTATAAATCAGAATATCATCAAAGTAAACTACAACAAACTTCCCAATGTACGGTCTGAAAATTTGATTCATCACCCTCATAAATGTACTTGGTGCATTTGATAGACCAAACGGCATAACCAACCATTCATATAAACCTTCCCTCGTCTTGAATTCGGTCTTCCATTCGTCTCCAGGTCTAATTCGAATCTGATGATAACCACTCTTCAAATCAATCTTCGAAAAGATAGTAGCCCCACTCAACTGATCTAGCAAGTCATCCAACCTCGGCATAGGAAATCTGTAGCGAACAGTAATCTTGTTCAAAGCTCTACTATCGGTACACATTCTCCATGTTCCATCCTTCTTCGGCACCAGTAAAGCTGGTACTGCACAAGGACTCAAGCTTTCCTGAACACGTCCCTGCTCTAACAACTCTTCCACTTGCCTTCTCAACTCCTCATGTTCCTTCGGACTCATTCGATAATGTGGTCGATGTGGTAAAACTGCTCCCGGAACAAGATCTATTTGATGTTGAATGTCTCTCAGTGGCGGTAACTCCTTAGGCAACTCTTCTGGAAATACATCTTCAAATTCTTTCAAAACTAGCTTCGCTTCTTCTGGAATTTCAACCTCTTCGCTACACTCTCGCCCAATCAACAAAAAGACTTCAGGCTCCTCTTCAACTTCCTTAACAAACTCCTTCAAAGATAATAATGTTTTCAACTCTTCAATATCCTCTAGCTTGCTTTCCTTCTGTTGTTGCTTCTTAGGAACTAAAGTGATTTTAGTACCTTCAAACATAAAACTATAGCTGTTAGCACGACCATCGTGTTGTACTGCTCTATCAAACTGCCATGGTCTGCCCAACAACAGATGACACACATCCATGTCTACAACATCACACTAGATTTCATCTTTGTACTTCTTTCCAATAGAAAAATTAACACAAGCGCTTCGACACACCTTCACTTCACCTCCCTTCCATAACCATGCTAGCTTGTACGGTTTACGATGCTTCTCAGTCTTCAATTTCAACTTCCTTACTGCTTCTGTAGAGACAATATTATCACAACTCCCAGCATCAATAACGAACTTGCAAACCTTCCCCAGGATAGTGCATGTTGACTGAAAAATATTGCTTCTCAACCAACTAGAATCATCCTCTTGCTTTGGTGTAAGGCAAGATCTCCTCATCATCAAATTACAATCTTCATCCCCAGGCAATTCTTCTTCCTCCTCAACATAAGGTACATTTGAACATTCTGCCTCTATTTCTTCATCCTCAATCTCTGCAACCATCACTCGCTTCTTAGGCTTTGGACATTCATTGCTTTTATGACCCAACTCCTGACAATTGTAACATTTGAAACTGCTATTAACCTTTGCCTTCTCACCCTCCTTCACTACTGGCTTACTGACAGGTTTAGGAACATTAGAACTTCCACTAATACCCTTCACCTGGTTATTGGAATTAGTAAACACACCACATCCACGCATTCCTTGCTTCTCCCAAGCCAACGCTTTCTGATGTGCCTCTACCACTGACCTAGGATCAAACATATTAACCATATCTTGGATCTGCATTCTCAATCCCCCTAATGAATCTAGCAGTCAGCTGTTCTTCTGTCTCCATAATGTCATTTCTGGCAATGAGTTGGTAAAATTCATCTGCATAATCAGTTACTGACTTCGTCCCCTCCCGTAGATTCTGCAATCTCTGGTACATGAGCGATTGATAATTGTAAGGTAAAAATGTAGCTCTCATCAACTTCTCCATCTTATCCCAAGATTCAACTTTTGACTTTCCCATTCTCTCCCTTGTAAGTTTAGTTTGCTGCCACCACGCCAAAGCTCTCCCCCTCAACCTAGTAGCAACCAACTTCACTCTTCTATGCTCAGGAAACTCCTTGAAATCAAAGATCTCTTCAACATTAGACAACCAATCAAGAAATTCTTCTGTTACCATTCCACCTTTGAACTCTGGGATTTCCATCTTCATACCCGACTCCCATCGACGATCTTCATCCACATCTCGATATGAATTTCGAACTTGGTCTCGATCTCGATAATGAATGCTAGCTCTATCACCCTCTTCATCAAAATCAAATGCACGTCTATATCGATCTCGACCATCAACATCCCTTCGATCACGCATGTCTCTTCTACTATGTCTCTCTTCATCTCTATATAGCTCATTTTCATACACACGTGGAGTTCTTCTCTCTTAATGTCCATAGTCATGGTGATCTCTCCTTGAAGAAATTGATGTTTCACTTCTTTCTCTAAAAGATTGCGGTGATACCCTCCTCGCTTCCGTAACCGATGGCGAAACTCTGTTTCCTCCATGGTTCGAGATTGGTGATCTCCTCCTTTGATTTTGATTCAAATCATTCATCAACTTTTCTAACTTTCCAATGCCTTCATCAAATTTCTCATTAATACGTTGTTCCATAAGCTCGGCTTCTTCTCTTCTATACAACGCTTCAACATTTTGATGACGATTAGCTCTCCTTGGTGGCATGATTAAATTTCACAACACTTCAAAACTTCTCAAATTCTTCAACTCAAATCAAACAAGTCACGGCCTCAACCTTGACTCGGCAATAGCTCTACATGGCTTAACACTTAACACGGCAACAACTGTCACTTGACTCGGCTCGCTTGCAACGACCCAAAGTTAGGTCAACTCGGCTTGAACTCACGGCTTAACTGCACTTGGTTCGGCCACCTTCTTCAACCCTTTGATTCGAATAATAAGGCACGGCTCCAACTACTAACTCGGCCTCAACACTTCAAAACTTACTTTCAAACTTTGGCGCGTAAAATCTCACGGCCAAAATACAAACACTTCTCCAACTCTAGATCCAAAATTAAATGAATCAAAATCTTCAAACTCATTGCAACTTCAAGATGAACACGATGAACTCCAACTTCAAACTTCAACTTCAAAAATTGGCTCCAAGTCTCGGCTTAGCTATGATTGGCTAAGTCTAGCTCTGATACCAAACTGGCGCAGCGGATTATTAACAAAACGATATGAATCGATGAAAGTAGCAATCGGTGGATTGATGAATACCAAAATGCCCAAATTCATTGATCCGAAGATACCGAATTCTAGCTATCTCTAACACGTTGACCGCGCACGATACCGTGAAAGAAGATCTTCAATTCTTCAAGCGTTGATCAAGCGCACTTGATTCCGCGAATCGGCTTCAACAATCGTTGATTCGAGCGCACTCGAATAACCGAAAGTGGAGATAGGAGATTACACTCAACTACCAATTTAAGATGAAAGCACACAGCAATCAACAAGAAATTTTATTCAAAAATCAACTTCTTGAAATGTACAAATCACTCGCTATTTATAGAGTTTTGACCTCGACACTTAAGTCGTATACGACTCATCCTCCACGACTCACGACTTAATGACATAACGCGACTCAACATCACGACTCATTCACAACCGGCAGCGACTCAACACCACGCGACTCAAGACTCAAGGAAAAATTACAAACAACTCAACACATGACGGCTCACGACTCAACGAAGACCGACTTAACTCATTACAACGACCTAAAACAGTACAACACAAGTCCATCACGACACACGACTCAAGGAAGCACGCGACATACGACTCAACACATAATTACAGCGCATATGCGACCTTACACGACTCAACTTAGGTCGTTGACGACCTAAGACATAACGGCTTAAGGACAAACAAAACAGCACACGACTCATCATATCACAACACTACGCATATTCAGCCGACTTACGACTCAAGCTCCCAAGCTCATAGCTTCTGCGACTCAAGCTTTTAATAGCTATAATTTCCCTGCTTCATGATAACTCGTAGACGACTTATAGATGAGTCGTTGAGTTGTGTACGACTCATCAAACTCGAACGACTTAAGCCCTTAAGTCGTTACTCCTTTTCCTTTTCTTGGTTAGGTCGTAGCTTTTTCCCATATGACTCCTTAGGCTGACTCGCGCACGACCCATATGACTCCTTAGGCTGACTCGCGCACGACTTGCGAGTTAAAACCGAAACTTCTTTAGGATGACTCGTGCACGACTTAAGAATTGGAACCGAAGCTTCTTTATCTTGTGAACGACCTAATCTCTGAACTTCTGTAGATCATGCTGCATCACTTTCACATATCGAATAGAATCATAGTTATCAAAATAATAATTTTGTTATATAAAACAATTTCTAAAATACAAACAAAGCCCGATTTTCAAAGGATGATTCAAGGATGGATTTCAAAACAAAGATATAGATTCAAATTAGAGGAAATCTAATCAAATAGAATTCTAATTCGAAGCTAGGCCCAAACGAAGATGAGATAATTAAATTTAAAAATAGAAGATGCATATTAATCGCGGGCGACCTTAACCAGGTCAACCGTGACTTAAGGAATATGATCGATGCAGAATTCCAAGGCAAATCGACATTCGATCGCCTGATATAGAATTCGGCATAACCAGAGAGAGCAACATCTAAACCGAGGATATATAAATCTTTGGTGAATGATGCTATTGTAAAGGAGTTTCACCCCTTTATAATCATTCAATGGAGCTATGGGATACTCCAGAATCTAGAAAACACGAATAGGGAAAGACAAGAATGGATTTGGAACAGAGGGTGATGTTCCAAAATTCAAAGGAGAACCGAATCAAATTGGAAGAGATTCAAGCCCGAACGAAAGTGATTCTGTAAATAAATTTACCATATATGCTAAGTTTGCCTAGAGCCAAAGCTCTGATACCAACTGTAACGTCCTGATATTTTCAACCATTCGCATCCACACATGTCGGACTTGGATTGCTCAAAATATCAGATTGTTAATTTATATTTTGCAAACTCAGCATACACAGTAAATAAATCAATCACAGAATCACGGACACAGAGTAATACAATAATACGCAGCGGAATAAATAAATAGTAGTTCATGAAGCTACTATACAAATATTAGAGTTAGAAATAGAATACAACAGAATATCTCAAATACAGCGAAGTATTCAATATGAACAGATGACTTCTCTGAACTAATCAACTGGAAAAGCTGAAAGCCGAATCGATAGTTTGATCTCCAATGAAGCTCCAAACTCTATACTTGAGTCTCAAATGTTGTATCACTCAGTCTAACCCGAGCGTAAAGCTAAACCACAAAACACTCGAGTTGGGATTAACGTTCTTATGTCAATAAATCCAACTCAGGTGAAATATCAACTGAGATACAAGTAACTTAAAGGATGTTTTGGATAACCATCCTCTTAGAGTCCATGGAACTATCTACAAGGTAGAAATATACACTATAACACCGAGGACATTTCAAATTAATTTATACTTCACAATAAAATATCATTTCATTTCACATAAATATATTTCCAAAACAAATATAAATATTTCATAAAGTAGAATATTTGTAATTTCCTCAAACTTTACAAATCACTTCAAAATCAACCCGACTTCCCTATTCAAATTAAATTCAATCTCAATTTATCAATTTCCATTCAATTCAGTTTCTGATCAAATAAATTCAAATTATATATATTTCAAATACCGATCTTAATCACAAATTAACCATTTAAATTCTAGTATATTTCAAAGCTTTAATATTCAACGTTCCAAAGTTCAATTTAACAATTTCATATAGATCTCGATTTAACCATATTATTTAGTCTTGAAATGTTCACTTAATAAATTCAATATTTATTTAATAACCTAAATTTACCTTTAAACTAAATATTCCTTTCGATTTGTTTAAACTTGAAACTTCCGTTTAATCGTTTAAATCAAAATCAAGTTATGAATCAAATCCTAAATTTTAAATTCAATAGTTCAAATAAATCCAATTAAGTAGAATTCTTAACTAAATACCATTTCAATTAATTATCAACCTAACTTATTCAAATTATTGCAACAATCAATTTTGAAATATAAATTTAAATAAATACTTAAACATATTATATGGATTGATTCAATCTCAATAATATTATTATTAAATCTATATATAAAATTTCCATTTATATATAATATTTTAAGAACCAATATTTATTAGAAACGTATATTTCCTTTCAAACTGTAGAAATTATTTTCAAACATTTATATATATATATGTGGACCAACGGTGTTTGTATATAATTTCCTACCCTATGGTCAAGGGATACAGATATTTATCATTTCAATTCGAAATTTAAATATACGGGTAGATATCACTTCGACCCATAATCCCAAATTCAATTTAATTGAAAATCGCTTGGGTTTATCATTTCAACCCATAACGAAATTCTCCTATTCTAAAGTCCATTCGGGTATGTATCATTTCAACCCATAGTGAATTCTAAACTATAAGGAACTTGCAGAGTGATAATAGATAATAAAATAAAATAACAGGCATATATCACCAATACCTATATAATATAAACAATAGGACATTGTGTCATATCCCACAAGTGAACAGTTGCAGATAACAACATATACAACAATGTAAATAACTAACAACAACATATTTCAATGGTCGTTTCAATTGAAATCAAATTTAATAAATAAAAAACGTTAATCGTAAGTGATTGTTCACCTTTCGAGGCTAGAGAATACAGAAGATGACATGGATATACACACTAATATGGATATTGAAATTGAATTATAATCCCGAGTACGAATATAAAAGCAAAATAGGATTGGCACGAATTGGACGAACGAGGCTGAAAATCAAGAATTGATGAATTGCACCAGAATCAGTCTGATATATACAGAAATGTTTGCTATTTTAATAAAAATCAATATTGCACCTCAAATAAAATTTAAAGTCGAAGAAGATATATATAATTTACATTTTTTTAAACTCAATACATAAATCAATAGTTTTAACATATGAAACAAAACATATTAAAAAAATCTTTATATTTTTCCAAACTATTTTAATTTTTGCACATAAATCAAAATTTCTATTTACAAATCTAAGACCCAACCACCACATACGACCTATGTATATAATATCATTAAGATTTTATATTTTTAAATAAGATAAATATATAAAACTTCAACAAATTACACTGTTCAAATCAAATTTATAAACTACTATATATAACAACTTACCTTAAACCCAATATGACAGATATATAATAGTATGAACAGGAAAATAACTTTTATGCACTGCAACATACTTTAACAATTAAAAAGTTAAATATATTATATGTAGATTCACATACCACATATAATTAGAGTATATAGAAATCTATAAAACTCATTGATCGAAACACAATATTGACCATAATATAACAAAATATGTTACTTTTAAAATCCGACCCTCTGTTCTTTATTAACAGCACCTCAAACTCTTCTATATGGATGAATATATAAGCACATATGTACTTATATATGCTGGGTTATGCGGACCGAATATTTGCAACTACTTTATATATTATATATTATATAGCTAAATATAGAACATGCAGACCATAGCCTCACACTCAAAACAAATGAACTTTTATAACCTGTACATATATTTACAATATATATAGTTTATAAACTTTTATATCTAACTGTACCAGAACACAAAGACATTATATATATATTATAGCTTATATATTATACTAGCTTTATAGACTAAAGATTTTAACGCATACCTCTATATAAAATAGCAACCTAGTGTTGCCGATTATAATATATTATGTAATATGAAAACATCATGTTGTAAATCAAATAAGTCATATTACATATTAAACAGATAACTTTTATTATAACCAATAACAAGCTATTTAACACTTTAAATATAATACAGTAATCCAAATAACTTACTTCATTATTATTAGAAAAATTTACTCCTATATAAAAATTTAATATATCTCCTACTAAAATGCATGCCACTGTATGAATTCAAAATTTTATTAACAAATAACTAAGTTATCAAATACTTACATGACATAGGATACACATATAGAGTCATATATGCACGAAGTTCAAACGCAACAGGCTTCATGCATCAGCTTCCTACAGTTTGACGGCACGTCAAAAGAAAGGAGCTCGTAGCTGAAAAAAGTGGCCACGTGATGGGAGAGGCGGAGGAAATGGTGAAGTGGGGAGAAGAAGTTGGAGGCGGGTCTGTTGATGGCTCGGTAAAGGGTGGTTGTGCACGGTTTTGGAGGTAAGGAAGGCATCGATGGCTTTTTTTTTATTCTAATTTTTTTTTCCTTCTCTTCTTGCCGAGTGAAATATGAAGATGGATTTGTCAAACATATTGAAAGTAGAGGACAGGGAGGGGAGAAGCAAAGAAATATAAAATGGGTAAAGTGGAAAAACTGAACTGTCAAAAGTTAAAAAAAGAAAAAAAAATGTTTCAGCGGTTAAAACAAGTAACGTAGGAAAAACGAATAGGCACAAATCGGGAAACGTATTACATAAATAATAAATATAAAGCAGCAGGTGACGATTTTAGGCAATAAATATTCACATTGATTTATACACGCAAATAAAATATGAGCTGTAGCCAAATAAAATAATGAAAAGAGGAAAAACGTATGTGCGTCATACGTTTCTTCCAGTGATCGTGCAGAACAATAGATAAAGGGAGAACTTTGCGCTGAGGGAAGAAACAAAATGGAAGATCTCATAAATAAATTCAAATATTAAATTAAATTGAATAGTTTCAAACAATGAATAGTCAGACGAAGATAAACAAATAGCAACCGTCAAATCCCTTGATTTGCTGAAGGTTAATTAAAGCAACAAATTGATTGGACAACACGTTTTGAATTTTTTTATTTTTATTTTTTAAACGGAAGGAGATTGAAGAGTCAAAATTTTTGGTACCATTCATAATTGAAACTGACACGGATAAGGTAAGGAATATGTATATAATTTTTTTACAGAATATGATACGTTTGTTGAAGCTAATAGCACCAAAAATCAAGGAATGAAAAAAGGGCAACAAGGAAAAGAACGGAACAAATAGAAATGAAACGTATCAAATTAAATATGAGCATTTTAGAAGCAACAATCAATAAATTTCTTCCAAAAATCGCGGCTACTGATTTGTTTTCAGTAGCTAAGGTATGAAATTTATGAGCGTGTAATAGATGCAGAATTTTAATTGACACGTACGCTTAAATAATTAACAAAAGTAACGTGATTAGAAACTATTCATTTCTTATTTATTTATTTCTTATATAGTTAGTACAACATACGCTAAATTTATAACAAAAGTAACGTATCTAAATTTATACGTTACTATTTATTCTCTACCTATTTTTAGTAAAATATACGTTTTAAAGAATATTCATTAGCTACGTACCATTTATATGCAACCTAAATAAATCAAAACGGATATAACGTAAAAATTAAAACGTGTATTTTAAATAGCCTATTTAAACTCTGTTAACTTTAAAATTTATTACTTAATTAACTTTTGATTTGTTTACATTGGCTTGATTTACTTAACATTTAACACATAACTAATGTATATACGTAAAAAAGAAAACGTAAAATTTATTTCCTATATATTATTCAATTTAAATTCTATTTATTAACCAATTAACAAAGAAACAAATGTATATACGTATAAAAATTATTTCTTTCACAAAATATTAATTACTTGATTTAAAGGTATATAGCCAATTTTTAAAAGAACAAAAGTGGAAATAAAATGTAGTTACCAATATATTCAGTTAAGTAAAAAGATTTGGAAGTTAGAATTTAAAAGATTTAAATCCCAATAAATGTTAAACTTTAACCAAAAAGAAGAATTATAGAACTGGCTTATATTAATAAAATTTTGGTGACTATTTATAATTAAATAAAAAAATTCAACTTTTTTGTAAATTAAAACCCCAAAGTTTATAAATAAAAGAATAAAATACTAGTTAGAATTTTTGGGTTGTTACAACTCATAATACCGACCCACTCATGATGCCGATCCACTTGCGATGCCGACCCATTCTTGACCGAACCATATCCATACTCCAACACCGAACCACTCACAACTCTGATACCTATCAAGCATGCCAACCTAGTGCCAAATATGCCGAACAACTACATTATGCCGATCCACTCCAATCACTGATCCACTCCAATCACCGATATGAGCATGTTCTAGTATTGACCCGAGTATAATCGACCTCGAGCCACTCCAACATGCCGATCCACACCAACATGTCGAACCCTTAGACCATGGCTGATCCATCCATTGCTAAATAAACTTGCCGATCCTTATGATGCCGACCTAAGCTTCCTCTAACATATGCCATGCCGATCCGATCAAACTTGGAATGTTAAGCAAGAAGTTCCGATACTTTTTAATTCATACGCTACCCCAATCAAACCTTCATAGGCTTTGCCGGGCGTTCCCTATGCCAATCCATATTATGTAGAACTAAGTTATTGTCGATCCATGCTTATGCTAATCCAGCCTATGCCGATCCATCTTTATCCAAGCCAATATCCATCTTCCAAGCACAATTATTGTTTATCCTTTGACCAAGCGTAATCCTAACTTCATATTATTATCCAGTTGATTATCCATTCATTCATTTGAACCATGCCCATGATATCCAACCTGATAACCGTGATGTCGATTAGGTTAAATCCGCTTGTCTGCGGCCTTGCCCAAAGCCGGGTTAACACTATCTTTCTGTTTGAAAATCCATTTGTAAAATTCTCATATGATATCTTATGTGAAATTTCAAAATTTTAAATTCTCATTTTCCAAATCAAATGTTGTAATTTATTTTTCCCAAAAAATCTCCTCTTTTAAATAAATTTCAAAGTGATATCTTTTTTATTTTAATCCTTTCAAATAATCTTTCTTTCTTTCTTTATTCAAAGCCATAAAAAGGCTTAATACTTCCATACGCTTTAAAATGTGATGAATTATCTTTGTGAAATATCTTTGGAAAATTAGGTAGCCATCACTATCTTGATGAATTTTAATTTCACATCATTATTAATAGTAATTCACAACCAAGTTATTAACGAATTTAATCAATCAATATTCATCCGTTTAACGTCCATGTTCATCGTAAAAACTAATTAATGACAGGTTAACATACTTGACATAATTATAGAGATTACTTGACAATTATAAACATTTAATATTTACTACAATATCCACTACTCCTCATAGCTCTTTAAAATTATTGCAACGATATTCCGGTTATCATTTCTCTTAACTCTGGAACTTCCCGAATCTTCGTCCTATCTTCTTGCATGCTCAGCCATAACCCTCTTAGGGGTGTTAGCTTGGCCGAGGGAGAATTTTAGTGGTGGCTTTGGGTTTGAGGAGCATGGAGTAGTGTTTTGGTCGTAACTTTGAGGTGAAAGAACTTTGTATGTGCATACATACATACATATATATATATATGTATATGTATATGTATATTAATTTTTTTACCATAATTTTGCATTATTTTTACATAACTTCATCATGAATTTGGGAAGCCATTAAAGCGCTTTAAGAAGAGGAAGAAGAAGAGAATTGGTATGAGAATAAGTAAAGGGGTAGGGTGCTATTTATAGCATTTTGGAAGCATAATATTTAAGTAAAACGTAAAATATCTCCAACATAATCATCATAACCTCTCTCATCACTCATAGTCGTGACACCCTCCCTCTACATCACCATATCACATATTGGCATGTGCTTTAAGATATGCCATGATTTGGCTTGAGTTTGTTTCGAAAATATCATGATATTTATATCTTTTTACTTAAGGTAATTGTGTAAATGCATATGGTACCTTCTTATATGTTTGTACATGTTATGTGCATATATATATATATATATATATATATATATTAATTATTCACTTATGTCTCATTTGACAAATCATGGTACTACATTCGGTTATAACTTATGTTTGATAAACCGTAGAAAACCCGAAATCTAAATTCCGATCATATATCTACTTTTTAGTTAAACTTTATAAATATTTTTTTTTTATATACATATATATATATATATGCATATGTACATGCACATATATATGCATATATATATATATGCATGTTTGTGTGTATGTCAACAAACCTTGAAAATACATTTCTTATTAGAATAATAAAAATGTGCTCATTTAAATTATAAAAGCATGTAAATCAATATCAGAAAAGTGTTGCAAAATCGTACCCTTAAAACTGCAATAGTGCAACCAAATTTGCACATCTTTATAAAACAAGTTAAAATATTTACGAAGCCATTATAAATTAATTATTATCACTATTTAATAATTAAAATTTATTATTCATTATTTAATACAATTTTTTTCATTTTTAAATACCCAAATACCAAAAACTTTCCTTATATGCTCATTTATGAAAAATGATGACATCGTCGATGATATCATAATTATTTTTATTTCCAAAAATGAAAAAAATATTTTTATTCCTTATTTTTGGTTAAATAAGTGTATGTAAAAAATCCTGCGCAACTTTTGATGTTAAAAAGCCATTTATCGATAAAACTATTTTCGATCATATTATCGAAATTTTCCCAAAGAATGTATTTATAAACATTTTTCCAAAACAAAATCACCATTATTATCTATCACATAAAACATGATTAATTATGTTTAATAAAACTTTATTCGAATATTTAAAATTAGCTAAATATCCCAAATCAAAGTGGTAAAATTACGGGTCATTATATTCTTCCCCTTAAAAGAATTTCGTCCTCGAAATTCCGAGGATGGAAAAACGTAACGAAACAAACAATTAACTGTACCTAAAAATATATACTACCCATAACCCTAAAATTTTACCAAACCCAACTCCCAATGAGTTTGCCCAAAACATTATTTTATAATTTTAAACCAATATGATGTATACAGATTATCCGTACGCAATATTTCATTCGATTTCTTATTCGAATACCCAACTTTGCTTCTGAACTAGTATTGATGCTCTAATCTTATAATGCGGACTCTGATCAGGATTTCTGATCAAAAACCTTAGTTCTCCTTACATAGCTCTCAACTATAAGACAGAACTCAAGTACCTAATCGCAAACCCTTCTCAATATTTGCCATTAAGAACCGAGTGATAAATCCTTAGATTGTTTAAACATCTCAAAGTTCCATACTCAATTCTTAGATTAAAATCAGGTGACGAATGATTTATGTACAATAGACATACTTACTAAAATTCAAAAATCTTTATGAAAACATCTTATAATTTTTAATATTTGGTTTAAATACTTTTATAAACTATTTATTACTTCAAAGTATTTATTCACTAAATTTTTCTATCTCATTTCCAAAATAACCAATTTTTATTAAAAAGAGAATTTATCTTTTATTTTCCAAAGTTATAATAAACTTTTTATACTATAATATACTTCCTTTTAATGAATATTAACTGTAAACACCTTGTTAAAAATTAACTTTTAACTTAAGGAAAACTATATAGATCAAGTAACTCCAGAATAATACCTAGGAACTAGACAAATACAATTGTATTATATATCCCCTTAACCAAAAGGCTAATTCTTAGGAGAAGTGTTTATCATCCGAGCATATCTCATATCCACTTTTAGTTATTTTCGAGCCACTTGAACCACTTATCAAATTCTCAAATTTTATATAGCATGCCTTCCATATCTATCATTTTTTTGTTTTTGTAAAATACATTTAATAAAACATGCTCATTTATGATCTTATACAAATTAATTAATCTTAATCCAATATTATTATCGGAACTGCTTATTGTCAAACTGTGGAACATAATTTATAAGGTGTTTATACCCAGCCCTTTAAGATGACACTCAATCATTTCTTAGCCAATTTCAATAAGTTAATCAACAAATTATAATAAGTTAATATTATCATTTTCTAATCAAGAAATATCACACAAATATTTATATACTTTCAATAGGTATCCTTTTATATATAATCCATTTGAAAAAAGTGTGTAGGTTTTGTCTTGTTTAAGTATTAAGGAATCCCTATTAATAGCAGGACCGGATAGCTAGAAATATCTAAAGAGAGCAGGAAACAGGTTTTCCAAACTCAAAGCTAGAGACTATCTCTCTATCGCCCATAAGGTAGTAAGGTTATTTGATCGAATCCAACCTTAATATTTTTAAACTCCTTAATTGCCTTTAGAATACTTGATTAATTATTTGAAAAACATTCACAAAAGATTTGGGAAGAAAAAGCCAGTTTCTATAAACAATTTCTTCTTAACTATTTATTTAAACTCCATCAAAATAATTGTATAACTTCCAAATCACCTTCAAAATACTTAGCTATTCATTTGAAATAATTACAAAAACATTTGGGTAGAATAATTAGGCTAAAAACAATATTTTTAAAAGTTACCAAAATCATCACAAAAACTGCTTTGAATAGTGTTTTAAAGCTTTTTTGATCAAACTACTTTTTCAAGTTTATTTTTAAAACTTAAAACCCTTTTAAAGCATTTTAACATGTTTATGGAATTTATTCATATATTTAAAGATGAAAAATAACCATCTTTAAATAATTTACCATTTTGGTTTCTGAATTACCAAAACGCAATGTTTTTTTAAATTTGATTTAGACATATATCAGACTCCACTAAATGAAATCTCGATTTTCCTTTTTCATTTGAAAGTTCTAGCCCCAAGGGTCCCTAAAATTCATATTTCAAATAATTCCAACTTATAATTCACCATACACATTCGTTTAACAATTTGGGTCGTGAAATCGTGAACCGCAGAAACGCGAATGCTCATTTTTACAACTTTACTCAAATTTTATAAAACTTGTCCAAAGAACTTTTAAACTATTTTGAAATCATAATAAATTAATTTTAAACCATTTTAAACTACTTTTGGACAATATGAAACTCATTTTCATGTTTGTTCCGTATTATAATATTGAATTATTGTAATATTTAATACCTTGTTTTTTATTTGAAAATCCGATCATAAAATTCTCATATGACTTCTTATATAACATTTAAACTTTTAAAATTCTCATTTTCCAAAACAAATAACGTAATTTATCTATCCATAAAATCTCCTTTTGATTAATTCAAAGTGGCAACATTTTTATGCTTAACCTTTCAAATAATCTTCTTTCTTGATTCAGAAGCGAAATAGGCTTAATGCTTCCATACACATATTAAAATTTGAAAAATTATCTTTTTGAAATATCTATGGCTAATTAATTAGCCATCACTATCTTGATGAATCTTATTTTCACATCATTTGTAATAATAATTCACAACCAAGTTATCAACCAGTATTCATCCATTTAACATCAATATTTTTCATCAAAACTAATTAATGGTTGTGTAAACATACTTGACATAATTATATATATTATCTAATATATTAAACATCCGTACTCATTTCCATATCCACTCCTCTCTATTGCTCCTCGAGATTATTCTAGAGATATTCCGGCGACATTTCTCTTCATTATCTTAATTTTAGAAGCTTCTCGGATCTTCCTCCTTTCTTCTTGTATGCTCAACCATGACACTCTTGAGGTTGTTAGCATGGCCAAGGGTGAACAACGGCGCTGGTCTTGGGTTTGAAGAGGGTAGACGAGTGTTTTAGTCATAGATTTAAGGTGAAAGAACTTTGTATGTATATGTATAAAACTTTTTTCTATTTTTTTCCATAAGTTTGCATTATTTTGCGAAAAATCTTCATAACTTTGGGAAGCCATTATATAGCATCAAGAAGAGAATGAAGAAGAAGAGAATTGGTGTGAGAATGAGTGAGTGGAGGTGCTATTTGTAGCATTTTGGAAGCTTAACACTTAAGTAAAATTTAAAATATCTCCAAATGTTTAAAACTCTTTAAATGGTTTGATATGGTTTAGAAATGTCTTATAAACATTTATAAATGTTCTGGAAAAGTCTAAAGGAATATTGAAAACTGAGCCAAAATAGGCATATTACATAACGGTAGTTCGTGATTTCGCGCCGTAAAAGTCAAACGAATGTATATAATGGAATATAGCTTAGAATTTTTTAAGGTAACAATTTTCTGAACTATTATATCCATAGCTTTCAAAAAAAAAAGAAAATCGAGATTTTGAAAAGGATATTTTGAAATATGAATAAACCAAGTTTTTGAAATAATCTCGGTTCTACAGTTGGAAATAATAAAAGTATTACTTTAAAAATGATATTTTAAAATTGTTTGAAAACCATAAATAAATTCTAAAATTCTTTTCAAAAGTTTTAAAAGTGATTTGAGTTATAAAAATGAATTTCCTAATTATAGGAAATTCGTTTTGACCAATACAGCTTAAAAGGCACCATTCGCAGCACTTTTCGTGGCACTTATCTATAACTTTTGAAATATAGTTCTATACGCAACAGTTCTTTTCCAACTCTTTTGTAAACGTTTTTTAACGAATAATAAAGTATTTTAAAGGTGATTTGAAGGGTTTAAAAATTATTTCAATGTCGCTAAAAAAATAATTAAAAGTTAACCAAATATGTTCAAAGATTTAGAGTCGATCAAATAACTTAACCGCCTTGTGAGCGATAGAGAGATTGTTTCTAGGCTTGAGTTTGAAAAACTAGTTTCCTGCTCTTCCAGGCTATCTGGAATAGCCCGATGGAGGGGATAGTAAATTTCGATATACTCGGATCAAAATTTTTTACTAACTGTAAAAGACATAATTTTGCAAATTTAAACAACTTGGATTGGATATAAATAATCTTCTCATACTTGGTATTAAATTCTGAAGAGGTAACTTATACTATCCATATGAATTTAAAAGGTGAATTCATGATTATTCAATGTATAGTAAAGGTTGAATATTGAAATTGATGTTGAGTAGAATTAGAATAATTTCTATCAACCAACTTTAACTAAGTAATGTTTTCCAATATGACATATGAAAATGATTTGGAATTAATTTAATTCTTATACTTAGAATTAATTAGTTTATGTTTATAGTAAATAATGTCTTAATAACATTATTTTGTTCCGTTTTGAAGGTTATGATTTAGAAATCTTTGTATGGATTTAAAAAATGATTTGGAAATATTTTTCCTAAGAAAATAATGAAAATGAAATGATTTCGAATTTAAAAAAGGTTTTAGGAAATCAAATGAGAGGTTTAATGATTCCGTAAATAAGGGAAAGAAATGTTTTGAAGATTTATGTCTCTAGAAGATATTTGATAAAAAGGAAACTAATCAATCAAAGGATAATTTTCTATTTACCTAACATATTTTTATTGGTCATTGGTTTGAAGAAACTAGGGTCGTATTTGTGTAATTCTTATTCGGAAAACACTTTGAACCGATTGATATATTAAAAGTGAAGGCATGGAAATTATTTGGAAGACGGAATGTAGGGATGCTTGTGTAACAACCAGCATATTTAATGATTACATATTTTAAATGTTTTATTTAAATATAGCGTCTGATGCAGCTAAGGCCAGAGAAGAAAATACGCGACCAGTAAATAGCCAAGGGATGAGTCGTACACGACTCATGGAAAAGTTAAGTCGTCCACGACTTAAGCTGGAGGCTATAGGTCATCCACGACCTAAGGAGTTACATGAAGAGGAGCTGCGAGTCAATGAAGTGACTTTAAGTCGTTGGGAGAAGGCTACGTTTTTGAGTCGTTCGAGAAGTATATGTCGCTCACGACTTAACAAAGGTTGTTCACAAGCTAATGAAGAGGCCTTAAGTCGTTCGCGACTTAACAGGGTGAAGGGTAACGAGTTACGACTTAGTTAGGTCGTATGAAGAAATGCAGAAGCCTTTCTCTTGAGTCGTTGATGTTGAGTCGCCATTTGTTATGTTGCTTGTAAATTGTTAAGTCGGCGAGGAGTTAAACCGTGAGTCGCATGTAACTTGTTCAGATCATTGAGTCGTATCATTTTAAGTCGTGCACTGTTTTGTTTGTCTTTAAACCGTATGTCTTAGGTCATCAACGACCTAAGTTGAGTCGTGTAAGGTCGCATATGTGTTGTAAATATGTGTTGAGTCGTATGTCGCGTGCTTCCTTGAGTCGTGTGTCGTGATGGACTTGTGTTGTACTGTTTTAGGTCGTTGTAATAAGTAAGTCGGCCTGCGTTGAGTCGTGTGTCGTTGATATCTTGCTGTAACTTGTTGTACGTCGGTATGTTGTGTTGTAATATGAGTCGTAAGTCGCTGAATGCTTGAGTCGTGAGTCGTAGGGTGATGAGTTGGCAATGACTTAAGGCTCAGGTTGAGACACACTATAAATAGGGAGTGAGTTGTACATTTCAAGTAGTTGATTTTTAAATAAAATTCTTGTTGATTGTTGTGTGCTTTCTTCTTAAATTGGTAGATGAGTGTAATCTTCTATCTCCACTTTCGGTTATTCGAGTGCGCTCGAATCAACGATTGTTGAAGCTGATTCGCGGAATCAAGTGCGCTTGATCAACGCTTGAAGAATTGAAGATCTTCTTTCACGGTATCGTGCGCGATCAACGTGTTAGAGATATCTAGAATTCGGTATCTTCAGATCAACGAATTTGGGCATTTTAGTATTCATCAATCCACCGATTGCTACTTTCATCGATTCATATCGTTTTGTTAATAATCCGCTACTTCAGTTTTGGTATCGGAGCTAGAATTAGCCAATCATAGCTAAGCCGAGTCTTGGATCCAATTTTCGAAGTTGAATTTGAAGTTGTTGTTCATTGTGTTCATATTGAAGTTGCAACGAGTTTGAAGATTTTGATCCATTTCATTTTGGATCAAACTTGGAAGAGTGTTTGAGTTTGGTCGCGAGATCTTTGCGCGCCAAAGTTGAAGTAGAAGTGCTTGGAGCCGTGTGTGCTTTGTTGAGCCGAGCCGACCTAACCATAGGTCGTTACCTATTGCCGAGCTAAGGTGATAAGTCGCAAGGCCTATTCGAGCTAAGTGAGACCGAGCCAAGTTGCCAGTAAGCCGAGCTTGTTTGTTTTGTGTTAAAGTTTTGAAGAGTTTGTGAAGATTTGAACCATGCCACCAAGGAGAGCTAATCGTCATCAAAAGTTGAAGCTTTGTATAGAAGAGAAGAAGCCGAGCTTATGGAACAACGTATTAATGAGAAATTTGATGAAGGCATTGGAAAGTTAGAGAAGTTGATGAATGATTTGAATCAAAATCAAAGGAGGAGATCACCAATCTCGAACCATGGAGGAAATCGAGTTTCACCATTGGTTACGGAAGCGAGAAGGGTATCACCGCAATCTTTTGGAGATGGAAGAGAAACATCAATTTCATCACGGAGAGATCATCTTGATTTTGGACATGAAGAAAGAAGAATTTCACGAGAATTTGAGAATGAGGCATATAGAGATGAAGAGAGACATAGTAGAAGAAGCATGCATGAACGAAGGGATGATAATGGTCGAGATCGATGTAGGTGTACTTTTGATTTTGATGAAGAGGGTGATAGAGCTAGCATTCATTATCGAGATCGAGACCAAGTTCGAAATTCATATCGAGATGTGGATGAAGATCGTCGATGGGAGTCGGGTATGAAGATGGATATCCCAGAGTTCAAAGGTGGAATGGTAACAGAAGAATTTCTTGATTGGTTGTCTAATGTTGAAGAGATCTTTGATTTCAAGGAGGTTCCTAAGCATAGAAGAGTGAAGTTGGTTGCTACTAGGTTGAGGGGGAGAGCTTTGGCGTGGTGGCAGAAAACTAAACTTCCAAGGGAAAGAATGGGAAAGTCAAAAGTTGAATCTTGGGATAAGATGAAGAAGTTGATGAGAGCTACATTTTTACCTTACAATTATCAATCGCTCATGTACCAGAGATTGCAGAATCTATGGCAGGGGACGAAGTCAGTAACTGATTATGCAGATGAATTTTACCAACTCATTGCCAGAAATGACATTATGGAGACAGAAGAACAGCTGACTGCTAGATTCATTGGGGGATTGAGAATGCAGATCCAAGATATGGTTAATATGTTTGATCCTAGGTCAGTGGTAGAGGCACATCAGAAAGCGTTGGCTTGGGAGAAGCAAGGAAGGCGTGGAGTTGGTGTGTTTACTAATTCCAACAATCAAGTGAAGGGTGTTAGTGGAAGTTCTAATGTTCCTAAAGCTGTTACAAAACCAGTTGTGAAGGAGGTTGAGAAGGCAAAGGTTAATAGCAGTTTCAAATGTTACAATTGTCAGGTGTTGGGTCACAAAAGCAATGAATGTCCGAAGCCGAAGAAGAGAGCAATGGTTGCTGAGATTGAGGATGATGGTGAGGAGGCAGAATGTTCAAATGCACTTTATGTTGAGGGGGAAGAAGAATTGTCTGGGGATGAAGGTTGTAATCTTATGATGAGGAGGTCATGTCTTACACCAAAGCAAGAGGAGGATTCTAGTTGGTTGAGTAGCAATATTTTTCAGTCGACATGCACTATTCTGGGAAAGGTTTGCAAGTTCGTCATTGATGCTGGAAGTTGTGATAATATTATCTCTACAGAAGCAGTAAGGAAGTTGAACTTGAAAACTGAGAAGCATCCTAAACCGTACAAGTTAGCATGGTTAAGGAAGGGTGGTGAAGTGAAGGTGTGTCGAAGGGCTTGTGTTAATTTTTCTATTGGGAAGAGATACAAAGACGAAATTTGGTGTGATGTTGTGGACATGGATGTGTGTCATTTGTTGTTGGGCAGACCATGGCAGTTTGATAGAGCAGTACAACACGATGGTCGTGCTAACAGCTATAGTTTTATGTTTGAAGGTACTAAAATCACTTTAGTTCCTAAGAAGCAACAACAGAAGAAAAGCAAGCTAGAGGAGATTGAAGAGTTGAAAACATTATTATTTTTGAAGGAGTTTGTTGAGGAAGTTGAAGAAGAACCTGAAGTGTACTTGTTGATAGGGCGTGAGAGCAGTGAAGAGGTTGAGATTCCAGAAGAAGCAAAGCCAGTATTGAAAGAATTTGAAGATGTATTTCCAGAAGAGTTGCCTAAGGAGTTACCGCCATTGAGAGACATTCAACATCAAATTGATCTTGTTCCGGGAGCAGTATTACCGCATAGACCACATTATCGGATGAGTCCGAAGGAACACGAAGAGTTAAGAAGGCAAGTGGAAGAGCTGTTAGAACAAGGGTGAGTGCAAGAGAATTTGAGTCCGTTCGTTGTTCCAGCTTTGTTAGTACAAAAGAAGGATGGTTCGTGGAGGATGTACAATGACAGTCGGGCTTGAAACAAGATTACTGTAAGATATCGATTTCCCATGCCGAGGTTGGATGACTTGCTAGATCGGTTGAGTGGGGCGACTATCATTTCGAAGATTGATTTGAAGAGTGGTTATCATCAGATTCGAATTAGACCAGGAGACGAATGGAAGACAGCTTTCAGGACAAGAGAAGGGTTGTATGAATGGCTCGAACGCGCCAAGTACATTCATAAGGGTGATGAATCAAATCTTTAGACCATTCATTGGGAAATTCGTAGTGGTATATTTCGATGATATTCTAATATATAGTGGAAGTACAGAGGAGCATGTAGATCATTTGTGGAAGGTGTTAATTATTCTTCGTGAAGAACAGTTCTATGCCGTAACAAAGAAATGTGTGTTTATGAAGAAGAGTGTTTTATTTCTGGGATATGTTGTGTCAGGAGAAGGTATACAGGTGGACCAGAATAAAGTTGAAGCAGTCAGGAATTGGCCACAGCCGAGGATGATTACAGAAGTGAGGAGTTTTCATGGGCTTGCGTCATTCTACCAAAGATTCATTCCACACTTCAGTAGCGTGATGGCACCAGTTACTGATTGTATGAAAGGGAAACAGTTTTCTTGGTCAGAGGAAGCAGGGGTTGCTTTTGAAAGAATTAAAGAACTTTTGACGACCGCACCAATTCTTGTGCTACCCGATTTTCAGTTGTTGTTTGAGTTACATACCGATGCGTCGAAGGTTGGGGTTGGTAGAGTTTTGAGTCAAAAGGGAAGACCAGTTGCTTATTTCAGTGAGAAGTTATCAGGGGCAAAGATGAGATATAGTACGTATGATGTAGAGTTTTATGCTGTGGTGCAAGTAGTGAAACATTGGAGACACTATCTGTTCCATAAGGAGTTTGTTCTTTACACAGACCACGAAGCTTTGAAGCATTTACAAGGGCAGGACAAGATTTCAGCAAGACATGCATCATGGATTGCATATTTACAACAGTTTACTTTTGTCGTGAAACATAAATTTGGAGTAACGAATCATGTGGCTGATGCTTTGAGTAGGAGGAGTCAAGTGATGGGGTTTGAATTATTGCCAGAGTTGGTTGAGGAAGATCCTTACTTTGCAAAGTTCGTTGAGAAAGTTAAGGATGGATATACTGATGAATTTATGTTGGTTGATGGATTCTTGTTTAAAGGGAATCGATTATGTATTCCAGAAAGCAGTTTGAGATTGAAGATTATCAAAGAGTTGCACGAGGAAGGACACGTGGGCCGTGATCGTACATTACATTTGATTTCTCAATCTTACTTTTGGCCGTCGATGAGGAAAGAGGTTGAAAGGTTTGTGGAGAGATGTCATATATGTCAGGTTTTGAAGGGAACTGCGACCAATGCCGGATTGTATATGCCGTTACCTGTACCGTCTAAACCATGGGATGATATCAGCATGGATTTTGTTTTGGATTTGCCTAGAACTCAAAGGGGAAATGATTCTATATTTGTTGTGGTGGACCAGTTTTCGAAAATGGCGCATTTTATTGCTTGTAAGAAGACGGCGAATGCTGTTCATGTTGCTCAGTTGTTCTTTAAAGAAATCTATCATTTACATGGTGTTAACTCCCCACTGCTAGCGACCTAACTAATGAAGCGACCTAGAAGTAGTTGCGACCTAAGGAGGCCACGACCTAAAAAATAGCGGCGACCTAAAGGTTATAACGACCTAAGAAGACTCCACGACCTAAAAATGGCTCGACCTAAAAAGGAGAACGACCTAAAGATGCTTCGCGACCTAAAGGAGGTCGCGACCTATGAAGCTCCGCGACCTAACAAAGAGCTGCGACTTAAGGAAGGCTGCGACTCAGAAGATGTTTCGACCTATCAAGCTTCGCGACCTAACAGAGAGCTGCGACCTAAGAAGTAGGAATACTTCGCGACCTAAGGGAAGTCACGACCTAAAGACTCCAGTTATAACTATAAGAAAAGTACTCACGACCTAGGATAGGTGGCTAACGACCTAAATACCTGAGTAAAGAAGTTACCTATACTGTGCCGCAGGGGGATAGGTCGCTCGCGACCTAGGACTTGTACAAATCAGCATGCGTGTTCTTGTGAAAGGGAAAACAGTGCATCTTAGGCCAGCCACGACCTACGACCTAACTTAGGTCGGTCACGACCTACGACCTAACTCCGAAAAATGCCTATAAATACGACCCTAGTTTCAACAAGCAGAGGACTTTTGGCTCATTCATTTCAAGCGCCGTTACTCTGCTGCATTCTGAACTACTTCAACACCTTCAAGGAACTTCACGAAGAAATCAAACATGTCTAACATGTGTTCAAAGATTTGGATCGACATTGAAGTTTAGGCTACTTGTCCTAAGTCACTTGAAACTCAAAGTGTGTTGTAATCAAAGTGTAACTGCATTGACTTGTAATCAAATCGTCAATAAAGATATTCAAAGTGGACGTAGGCTCTCTCTTAAGCCGAACCACTATAAAATTGCTGTTGTTTACTGTTTTTTCACTATTATCTGCTTATAATCTGTTCCCGAGCTATCGGGTGGTGCTTTCACAATCTCACTTCATACACCGGGGTGTTAGCATTCAAATTTTAGCGTTAACATTTTTGGTGCTTTCACTGAGAATTGAACTCAGGAGAACTATCATCATTGCTTCACAGAGGTTTGTAGAGAGAATTTCCTTGAAAACCAGAAGTCTATCCGAGATTATGGCTCCTGGAAGGAAAAGTAGATCTGTCAGATCTGGAAATATTCAAGAGGGAACCTCCGCTTCCCCTATATCAAATCAAGCCACTCCAGGTGTCGGAGTTACAAAGGCAGAGCTGGATGCTGCAATCTTAGGGCTGAACCAACAGATCAATGCCCAAAATGCACAATTCGAGGCTCAGAATGCCCAGAATGCCCTAATTCTGAATAGGTTGAACGATTTGCTTGGGGCAAACCGGCAACCGGCATGTAATGAAAGGAATTTTGCTTGCAACATTCATGAGGCTGAAGAAAGGAATGCTCCTGAAAGGGCTGCTAGCCCCTTTGAACAAACACTTCCTGAGGTTGGTGGATCTAGAACTCGACATGATGAGGAGTATCTTTCTGGAATGGTCCGACAAATCATGAAAGAGAGTATGCAGAGGGTTGAAGACGAGAAAGAATGGGGTTTCGCCCCGAGTAAAACTCCATTTACTGAGAAAATCTTAAAGGCTGAATTCCCAAGGAAGTTTGTCCCTCCAACCATTCCAGCTTACAAGGGGACAAGTGATCCGAACGAATTCTTATACAAGTATGATTGGCACATGACAGGTGCCAGAGCCTCTGATGAAATAAAGTACCGATATTTTCCTGTGTATCATGAAGGTGTAGCTCTGCTTTGGTTCACCAAGCTTCCAGTCCGATCTTTAGATCAGTTTTCTGACTTAACTCGGAAATTCAAGGAGCAGTTCAGACTATATGCCTCAAAAGCCAAGGATATCATGTCACTGTCGAGTTTGGAACAGAATCCAGGTGAATCTATCAGATCTTTCTTAAACCGCTTTAATATAGCACTAGCTGAGGTGGACAACGCAGAACCGCGAATGATATTGACTTATCTGATGAGGGCTATTGACAAGTCGAGCGAATTTGGGAAATGGCTAAACATGAAGGAACCAAATTCCCTTGAAAAATTCTATAAAAAAGCAGATGAATTCATATGCTTGAAAAGGCGTCCCGTACCGGTAAAGACAGTATTGGAAAAAGCTGAAGATAACACTGTTGCTCCACGCAAGAATGAATCTGTAGGGCAAAAAAGGGAAAATAACAATGGGAAGAAACAGAGTAATCTGAAGAAGCCCCGATCCTTCAAGCCATCAGAGTATACTCCTTTATCAGATACGCCGGAGCCTGTCTACCTTGCCACTAAAGATTCTGTTGACTTTCCTAAACCCCCTCCTCTAAGGACCGGGAAAAAGGCTATACAGAGTGGGAAGTTCTGCCGCTTCCATAATCAACCCGGTCACGAGACCGACGAATGCCGCCAGTTGAAAAATCTGATTGAAGAGTTGCTAAGGGAAAACAAACTGCAACAATTTATGAAAAAGAATAGCAACAATCCTGCTTCATCTAGTCAGGGGCAACAGGCTCCTACTCATCAGCCTAGGACGAGTGGGAAGGCTGCAGGGCATGAATCTGGAAGGCCCATTATCAATGTCATTATAGGAGGACCTCACCCAGCAGGCAGAAGCTGGGGTGAGATGGAAAGGTATACCCGAGCTTTAAAGTATGTACCGACCGAGGAAGATGTATTTGTTTTGGAAGGTGCTACGCCCTTGAAGCAACAAAGAACTTTCGATGATGATATTGTGTTCAAAGCTAGGGATTCCGCAGGTATTGAAGCTCCTACCTTGGATCCCTTAGTCATCTCGGCTGGTATCGGGCCAGCTATTGTCAGAAGAGTTCTCATTGATTGTGGCGCATCCTGCAATATCCTCTTCAAGAAAACATTCGACCAAATGAAGATCCCTATGGCTGATGTGCAAGCCTCATTGCAGAAAATTGCCGGCTTCATTGGGGAGCCAAAGCAGCCGGTAGGAACCATTGATTTGTTTGTGGAACTTGGAGAAGGAGAGAGAAAAATGGTCCGCAAGCAAACTTTTGTGATTGTCGACGAATTTTCTGCTTACAATGCTTTCCTTGGTCGTCCAACTCTGGTAGCGTTCAAAGCTGTTCTTGCCCCGTGGTGCCTCACTATTAAATTCCCTACAGACAATGGAGTAGGAGTCATAAAAGGGGATCAAAATGCTGGGCGAGAATGTTATCTAACAGAGCTACGAGAAACCAGAAAAAGAGAAATGGGAAAGAATGCGGCAGCCCCAGTCCGCATTAAAGAACCAGCCTAGTAGCAATTACAGGGCGGACCCTGCACTGGCGAGCACAGCGGAGCAAGGAAAGAGATGGATCCTAGAAAAGTCAGTGCTGGGGAAAATAGAGTGGTACCAGTGGAAACGACAATACCAATACCTGTTGACCCAAAGGACCCAAACAAGGTGTTGAATGTGGGTTCGCAACTTAATGCGTCAATTCAGAATATCTTAATATCTTTTTTAAAGGCAAATTTGGATGTTTTTGCTTGGACTCATGCTGATATGTGCGGAATATCCCCGGAAGTTGCAGTACACGTTCTAAATATTGATCCAAAATTTACACCTGTGAAGCAGAAAAGGAGAACTCAAGGCCCAGAAAGGTCGGCAGCATTAAAAGAAGAAGTTCATCGGCTCATGGAGAATAATTTTATCAAAGAATCTACCTATCTGAATTGGGTTTCAAATCCAGTGCTGGTTAAGAAAGCCAACGGAAAATGGAGAGTATGCATCGATTTTTCAGATCTAAACAAGGCCTGCCCCAAAGACTGCTTCCCATTACCCAGAATCGATCAACTGGTAGACGGAACAGCGGGACACGAATTGTTATCTTTTATGGATGCTTACTCCGGATATAACCAGATCATGATGCATGAGCCAGATCAGGAGGACACGAGCTTTATCACCGACATTGGTCTTTACTGCTACAGAGTTATGCCCTTCGGGCTGAAGAATGCAGGGGCAACATACCAAAGACTTGTTAATGCTATGTTCAAACCGCAATTAGGCAAGACTATGGAAGTCTACGTCGATGACATGTTAGTAAAGTCTAAGAAAGCAGTGGATCACATAGAACACTTAGCGGACATGTTCGCAGTCCTCCGAAAATACGGAATGAAGCTCAATCCTTTGAAATGTTCATTTGGAGTGGAATCCGGCAAGTTTTTAGGTTTCATCGTGAGCGCTAGGGGCATTGAGGCAAGTCCAGCTCAAATTACTGCATTAAAAGAAGTCAAAGCTCCTAGAACAAAGAAGGAATTGCAAAGTCTCAATGGAAAGGTCGCCGCCTTGAGTCGGTTCATTTCCAAAGCCACAGATAAATGCATCCCATTCTTTGACGCCCAAAAGAAAGGAAAGAAAACTTCGATTGGAGTCCCGAATGCCAAAAAGCCTTTGATGAATTGATTCGCCATATGGAAACGCCTCCAATACTTTCTAGGCCTGGCGATGGCGAGGATCTTCTTATATACTTGGCAGTATCATCTCATGCTTTAAGTGCAGCGCTGAGACGAGAAGACAAGAGGATTCAACATCCAGTTTACTATATCAGCAAAAGACTCACTGGGGCAGAGATGAATTACTCTAAGTTGGAAAAACTCGCCTATTGCCTACTAATTGCATCTAGGAAGTTGAGGCAATATTTTCAAGCTCATCCTATCAGAGTCCTCACTGATCAACCTTTAAAGCAAGTCCTATTTCGCCCTGAGACTTCGGGTCGCCTTCTAAAGTGGAATATTGAACTCAGTTAGTATGACATCACTTATCATCCCCGAAAAGCAATCAATGGACAAGCTTTAGCGGATTTCATCGCAGAATTCACAGATAAGGGTAACAGTGAGGAGGAAACGGTCGACGATTCCCCAATCCAATGGAAGTTATATGTTGATGGTGCGAGAAACGACTACTGTTCTGGAGCCGGAGTTGTACTTGAGACCCTGAAGGCCGATCATTATGCTATGCGCTAAGATTGGAATTTCCTTCAACAAACAATGAAGCAGAATACGAAGCCCTTATCGCTGGCTTAAGAATTGCTAAAGAATTAAACATCCGAGCGTTACAGATATTCAGTGATTCTCAGCTTATTGTATGCCAAGTCAAAAAGGAATTCCAAGCAAAAGGGGGGAATCTGCCCGCCTACTTGTCAAAGGCTTGGGAACTCCTGGGTGATTTCGATCATTACATGATAAGTCACATTCCTCGAGAAGAAAACATGAAAGCAGATTCTCTCGCAAAGTATTCTAGCACAGGCGAAGCTCAATTTCTGGGGTTAACTCCAGTGGAGGTCCTGTCGACTCCTAGCATTGATGAGATGGACATTGATTGGAACATGAGCATGTCTCAAGAGCAAGAATCATGGATGACTCCGATAATAGAATATCTGCTCAATGGATCCTTACCAGGGAACTCAAAAGAACGACAAAAGCTACTGAGAAAAGCCTCTCGATATATAATCCAGGATGGCCGATTATACAGACGGGGATTCTCAATGCCATTACTTCGATGTTTATCCAGGGAAGAGTCCAAAGCAATCCTAGCGGAGGTACACGGAGGAGAATGTGGTGATCATTCAGGTGGCCAAACATTAGCAAAGAAAATTCTCCGATATGGATATTTTTGGCCAGAAATTAATCGAGATGCAGCAGAGTATTTCCGAAAATGTGACAGATGCCAAAGATTCGCCAAAATTCCTAGAGCTCCTTCCACTGAACTCACACAGATAGTCAGTCCATGGCCGTTTGCAATATGGGGGATAGATCTTGTAGGACCGTTACCAACTGCCAAATCTGGAATTAAATATGCCATTGTTGCTGTAGATTATTTTACTAAGTGGGCAGAAGCTGAACCACTGGCTACTATCACCTCAAAGAAGATGATAAGTTTTGTGACTAAAAACATCATTTGCAGATACGGTGTGCCTCAAAAAATAATTACAGACAATGGTACTCAGTTTGAAAGTGAAGAATTCCAAGATTTTTGCAAGCGATTCAAAATCCAAAAAAGCTTCTCAGCAGTGGCTCATCCGCAGGAAAACGGGCAAGTGGAAGCCGTGAATAAAATTATTAAGTCAACCATCAAAAAGCAACTTGAAAGAGCAAAAGGTGGTTGGGTCGATAAGCTACCACTGGCACTATGGGCATACAGAACCACTCACAAAACTGCGACTGGGCACACCCCGTTTTCATTAGCATACGGGTCAGAGGCAATGATTCCAGTAGAAATAGAGGTCCCTTCACATAGAAGAATCCATGTCAATCAAGCAGAAAACGAAAAGCTACAGCTTGAAGCGCTAGATCTCCTTGATGAAAAAAGAGATGAGGCTAATCTCAGAATTGCAGCTCATCAGCAAAGGATAGCCAGACATTTCAATTCCAAAGTTCGCCAACGCAGCTTTGAGATTGGAGACCTAGTCCTGAAGAGAATTATGACAGCGACAGGTGTGTTTGGGCCAAATTGGGAAGGACCATATGTCATAGGTCAGAAGCTTCTTGACGGCACATTCAAACTCACTACTGTTGAAGGAGATCAAATTCCAAGGGCATGGAACGGCAATCATTTGCGTCCATACTTTACTTGAAAATTTTGTTGAAATATTGTAAAAAGAATTATGAATGTATGATTCTTGTAATTGAAGGCAATTGTAAAACTGATGCAAGTAAATAATGAAAAAATATAAAGTGGATGTAGGCCCAATTTCCTGGCCGAACCACTATAAATCTTGTGTTCTTTATTATTATTACATGTTTGCTTTATTTTCGATATAAAAAGTACATAGAATGTATTGCTGAAATGTCAATTTAAATTTTTGCAGACAATGGAAGTGAAACTTGCACATAATAAGACCAAGTGATTCTCGCCAAATTTCAAGTCACAAAAGCTCCGAATTCAAATCCTAGATAGGAAATACTTCAATTGAACGGCCTATGATTTCGGCAGAAACGGGCCTTTGCTAATAAATTGAGATCGTTTGAACAAACAAACATCCAATTAAGAAGCTGATGCTCGTTCTCACGAACCTGCCTGACAATGAAGTACACTTCCTTGGATTAAACAATTTACTTGTAAAAAAAAAAAAAGAGGATCGCTAAAAAGGCATAAGCAAGTGGACAAGGGAACAACCAAAGCCATCATCGGCAGCACAAGTCCTCTTCGGAGGCACAACTCTTCGGAGGATAAAGACCTCTAATGGGTCATACGCCACAAAAAAGAAAGTTCTCTACTCAACAAAAAAGATTGGAGGAGTCATGACCCTCCAACCATGAGAGAGTAACTTCCAGGCGATGAAAACCCTCTCTGAGGCACATTTCACCAGGAGTTGAAGTGTAACAGCCGCTCTTCAGAATTTCACTTCACCAAAGTTGAAATGCAAACAAAATAAAAGCCCTCTTCGGAGGCCCATTTCACCAGGAGTTGAAGTGTTACGACCGCTCTTCGGAATTTCACTTCACCAGAGTTGAAATGCAAACAAAATAAAGACCTCTACGGAGGCACATTTCACCAGGAGTTGAAGTGTAACAGCCGCTCTTCGGAATTTCACTTCACCAAAGTTGAAATGCAAAACAAAATAAAGACCTTTCTGGAAGTCCACGTTTCACCGAGATTGAAATAAAACTTCCAAGTGTTGAAACGTGAAAAGGCTTTCTTCGAAGGCACAACTCTTTGGAGGTACACGTTTCACCAAGATTGAAATAAAACTTCCAAGTGTTGAAACGTGAAAAATCCCTCCTCAGAGGTACAACCCCCTCCTGGGGACACAATCAAAAAGAAAGACCTCTTCGGAAGCCCACGTTTCACCGAGATTGAAATAAAACTTCCAAGTGTTGAAACGTGAAAAGGCTTTCTTCAAAGGCACAACTCTTTGGAGGTACACGTTTCACCAAGATTGAAATAAAACTTCCAAGTGTTGAAACGTGAAAAATCCCTCCTCAGAAGTACAAATTTCTATTTTTTAAAAAAAAAAATCCTCATCAAGGGCATACTTTAACTTTCAAAGGAAGAGTGATTTACCTATTCTAGAAAATAACCTTCCTCAAAAAAAAAAGGAGGAAAGTTAAAGTACCCTTCAAAGGCCCGCTTTACCACATAGAAGAATTCACTTGGCAAAATGCGTACATAAGCAAAAGAAAAAAAAAGTGATTTCTTCGAAGGACAAAGCGTAAAAACTTATATGAAGGAAGTTGTACTCTACGAAAAATTTCTTCAAGAATGAAGTAATTATTCTTCAGAAAATGAGAGTGCAAGTCCCCTCAAAGTATAAAATATTGCAGCAAGCTTATGGTATGGGGGCAACATGGTATAGTTACATACAAAATGGTATAGCTACATCGGTAAAATACGCTCAAACAACATACCACAAGTCCACCGCAATATCTTTTAAATAAACTTGTGCAAAAATGAATAATAAATGCATTCTCAAATTCAAACAAGAGTCTGTACAAATAAAGGATCATTTTATTCAATTGCAGATACAGGTTTCAAAATAAAAAAGCAGGGGCCGGTGCCTGCACAACATTCGACCATTACACAAAAAAGGAATCAAAAAGCCCAAAGCCCGACTCTTCACTTCTTCTTACCGCCTTTGGACCCTTTGCCCGGCCGAATGATTAGCTTTTCAGGTCTATCTATAGGCATAAGGGAAGAAGGAGAGGGAGGTGCAACCGGTGCAACTTCCGGTTCTTCTTCAGTAGCAATGATTTTCTTCCCCCTCTTCTTCGATGTTCAGTGCTTCTTTCTTCTCTTCGAAGAAGACTCACTCCCTGGAGTAACAAGAGCGGACAAAACTACGTCATCAGAAGGAGTCCGCTCCGGAGAGATCTCGCCTCCTTCAAGTCCCTCGTCTTTCTGCTCTTGTGAAGCGATAGGGTCATCCAAGCCATGAAGAGCCTCAATTTGCTCCTCTTGTGACCCAGGCTGTGAAGCAGAAGGAGGAGTCACCTGAAGAGACGGAGGAGGGATAACTGGAGGAGGTGAAGTCTGCACAGCACTTGGTGTTTCAACTGCAGAAGAAGAGAAATTAAAAATATTAGTATCTCCCAAAAAGAAGGGAGATATGGGTTCGTCGAGATTCAAGAAATAATCGAGAAGCTCATCAAACTTTTGAGGAGCAAGCAAGCGATCCACCCGAATCGGACCAATGTCAAAATTACCTGAAGATGTTTGCTTCGTTAGTTCAATCTCATAATTTTGAACCCCGATATCCTCCAAAGCCTCATCATCAGTAGGGGTAATTACCCCGGTTCTTGTAGGAGGCAGCGAATGAGCACTGGAACCTGTGATGTCAACTTCAGAAGAAATTAAAGGACGTTAAGAAGTGGTAGGTGGTATTTCTTTTTCAGAACGTTCCCCTTCCGCCATTCCGGCCCGCACTCTGGCGAGTTGCTCTTTTCCCTTGGCAAGAGCGGCGCGGGCATCATCATCAAGATAATGCTCTTCAAGAGCTGACTCAGCGTAGTCAGCACCTTTACCACCGAGCATATCGAGTGCTGCCTCCCAAACTTCAGCTAGTGTAATTTCATACTTAGGGCCTAGAAAGGCAAGGCTGCCACACCCCAAAATGCTGTGCAGATAAAAATCAAATAATGTGGAGCCAATGTCAGCTTTGGTTGCTTGATGGGCCTCTTCGGTCGCAAGTTTACCAGCAACAGCCTCGTCACGCTCTTTTTCGGCCATAGCAAGTCGAGCTTTTAACATCTCTATCTCCAAGCTTTGAGAGTCGGTCTGTTCTCGCAGCTGTAAAGTTTCAGTGCGATATTCTTCTATGACCTTCTCCTTGTGTGTAAGATTATCTTCGACTGCCCTTTGACTGGCATGCGCATCTCGTACTTGTTGCTGAAGCATGCTCTCCTTTTGAGAATAGAAAGTAGATGAAGTAGCTAATTCTTCCTTAAGCTTTTCTACTTCCGCTTCCAGCTTTTCATTATAGGAAGCAATACTTCTCATTTCGGCATCATGCTGTTCGAGAGTCTTCTGCCACTCAGCCTTATCGTTCTCCATTGTGAGCATGGCCTCGAGATTGGCTCGGTTAACCCTCTGAAGCTCGTCGACAAGTTTTTGCCAGTTCGACATTCTTTCAATATCGGTCCTGACAGTATCAAGATTTCGCAGCATAGCCGATTTGTCGAGAGGAACCAAGTCGAGATCAAATCGAACCCCTCTCAGACACCACTAAGGGAATCGACTTTGAAGAGTGGGAGGACCTTGCCCAACTTGGTATGCGGGCCGGTTGATGATTGTTTGAATGTCGGAACGAACGGGGGCAGGAGATTGAGCAGGAACATTTTGAGAAACTGTCGGCATTGTTTCTTCAGTAAGTTTAGCCCGCTTGCTAGAAGAATCATCCATGTGACCTTTACCTCTCTCATCGTGAGTCTTTCTTTTTTGGGTATCATCATCTCTGTGGGGAGGGTCATGTCTTTCTTGTTCTCTTCGATGACGTTCTTCATATGCTCGTCTCTCGTCTGCTTTCCTGATGGCCCTCTCTTCATCGGATTCTCTGTAAGAGGGGAGGTGACGCCTATAATCATATTGGCTACGCCTCCCGTAGCGCTGGAAATCATCATAGTATGAGCTGCTGCGCCCCATTGGAGAATCTGGAATAAAAATAATAAGCTTTAGAAATCTTTAAAGTATAAGAAGATGAATGCGTAGAAGTGCTGAAAAATCCTAAGTGTTGTGTAACGTGTAAGCTACATGCATCAAGTTACAGACCACTCTGTGGAGTAGAGGTAGTGACAACTTGAGTAGAAGGGGTTGACATTTGTTGTAGAGAAGATGTCGCCTCAATTACAGAAGAGATAGTTTTGGAAACATCATCCCTAAAAAGTTCTTGAGAAGTGACCATTATGTCACTTAAACTCCCAAAAATATCAACTCCAAGATCAACGTTCTTATCAGTATGAGGAAGGGACTCCTCTTCTTCAGTTATGGGGGCAAGTGCAGGCTTTTCAGATGGCTCCGCATCATCCCTTGGAGTGGAACATTTTACTAGTGAAGTTTCTATAAAGGTTCCTCCCCGCATGTGCTCTTTAATAGAGACCGGGGCATCAGGAGTTTTCATCGGAGAATCGGGAACTTCAGTCGGAACTTCATGAAGTTGAGTAGAACGGGAAGAATGTAAAAGCTCAAACCGATGAAGAAGTTCATCTGTCAATAGAAATTTTGCGCTCCTCTCTTCAGCAGCCACAATGCTTGGCCTTTCAAAGACTGGTTTATGACTGGAATCTCTAGAAGGAGGAGGAAGTGCTGTAAAAATAAGGAATGGAATCAGCATCTAGCAATACGAACCATGAAAAACTTAAAATGAAATTGAAGAGAGAAGGGAAAAAAGATCTCACTTCCTATTCTCCAGTCTGCGTAAAATCCTGCGGGGCAACGAATATAGAAGAATTGATTCAAAAAACCATGTGCACTCTCCGGCAAATCCAAAATTAGTTTACGGTTCCTCGCACCTCTTACAAGTACAATCGAAGGGTGGTCCATGTTCTTCGCAAAAGTGCACAGGTAACAGATTTCCTCAAAACTCGGAAGACGGTCAAGAGTTCTCCTGAACAGAACGCACAATCCCATCAAAATGGCATAGCCATTGGGATGCAGTTGGAAAGGAGAGATCGTCAGTCGAAGAAGGATTTGTTGAAGAAATTCATTAAAGGGAGGAATTACTCCACTTAAGCACATTTGGCGATTAATGGCAACAAAACCGGAAGGTGGTCTATCAGCAAAATCATTTGGTCCAGGGAGTAAAACTTCTGCCTCGGCAATGCCAAATTGAACGCATAATTGATTAAGCACCCGCTGTTTCAGAAGGGTAGGAGTTCTTTCTGGAGGGTTCTCTAGTGGAATAGCAATCGGAGGAGCCCCTTCGACGTGTTCTATCATCTCTTCTTGTTGAGACGTCATTCTATACAAGCAACTGGATGTTCAGATGTGAAGGTGCACGTTTCCTAAAAGTGTGAAGTGTTGTGCAAAACTAATAAAAATAACAAGCAAAATAACTGAAATTAAACTAATTGACAACTGATTGATTGTGAGATTTCAGGACTTGTTAATTTAAAACTCGAGTGCAGTGTTAATTCAAACAAAATTTTAGCTTTGCTTTAACACTTCATTTGAGTCGGTTGATTCACAGCATTTCACTCACACAGTTCATTTAAGTTGATTATTCTTTATCGACTAATCTGTCATTCGATGTGGGCGGTCAGTGACAGTATATTCGTCCCATTTTTGTGCAAATGTTATGTTTAAACAGGTTGTTAAATTAAAAGTTAGATCAATCTGCAAAGGAATGTAATGAATTTCAAATGATTCAAGTCCAAGCAGTTCAATCAAATTCTCTCAAGATTTTACAAGTCATAGGTCATCCAGACTATCCCCTGCGACTTAGCATAGGTCAAGGCTATATTAGGTCGCACTGTGCAAGTTAAAGGGGTTCAAAGCAATGTAGATTTGTTCAAGTCCTAGCTCGGCCACGACCTAAAGCCTATGCCGCAAAAGAGTTAGGTCGTTAATTTGTTAAGTCGTGCTGCTTGGAATTCATGTGCAAATTTGTCAAGTCCTAGGTCGTCTGGTGACCAAACCTAGGTCGGGGTTAACTTAAGTCGCTCAATGCAAATCTGTTCATGTCCTAACTCGGCCGCGACCTAAAGCTTATGTCGCAAAAGATAGGTCGTTGATGTGTTAAGTCCCTATGCAGTCATTCAAAGGTGATAAGTTGCTAAGCTGTTAGGTCGTTCGGTTCAAAGTTCATGTGCAAACCATCCAAGTACTAGGTCGGCAGCGACCTAACTTCTGTGCCACAGGAATTTAAGTCTAAGGTCGGCCGCGACCTAAAATCAATGCCGCAAGAACTTAGGTCATTACAAAGTTAGATCGCTAAGAAGTTAGGTCACATGGTTAGTATTCAAGCAGACAGCCCTAAGGTCGATCCTCCACTCACACGCTGCCACATCATCTCCTCCATTACCCGTGTAGCTGAGAATCCATTAACCCGTTAACCCATCAGAACCCTCCTCGTCTCTTCCAAATTTGCAAGCCAACTAGTTCGAAACACCATAATTCGCCATCTTCCTCCTACATCGTCACGAATTACCCAAGAATCCAACCCAAATCGTCTCAAATCCACCGTACATCTGATGTATTGCCATATTCACAAGAATCACCACGATAACTCAATCAAAAGGTTAATCGACTCGTGACTTATGGGAAAACGCAGCATACGGAAGTGTTTTAAGAACGACAAGTGGAATATTCGCGGTTTGATGATGGATGTGGTCGAATGTTGATAGAATTCACTTACGCAATCTGATGATGGAAAAGAATGAAGATTGAGCTGATCGGAATCGCCCTCGAGAAGTTCAAAAGCTTGTTAATGGTAGAATGGATGCTGAAGCAAATGAAGAAGGGAAGGAGCGACCTACGGTATTTATATTCAGGGGTAGTGGAACACGAATCGACAGCATGCGACCTAATCCTCTCTCTAAGTCGTCTACGACCTAACGACCCTCCAGAGCACGAGTTAATGAAATCGAAGCACACAACCTATAGCTTGGTCACATACTTCGAGGGGCAAATGTTAACTCCCCACTGCTAGCGACCTAACTAATGAAGCGACCTAGAAGTAGTTGCGACCTAAGGAGGCCACGACCTAAAAAATAGCGGCGACCTAAAGGTTATAACGACCTAAGAAGACTCCACGACCTAAAAATGGATCGACCAAAAAAGGAGAACGACCTAAAGATGCTTCGCGACCTAAAGGAGGTCGCGAACTATGAAGCTCCGCGACCTAACAGAGAGCTGCGACTTAAGGAAGGCTGCGACTCAGAAGATGTTTCGACCTATCAAGCTTCGCGACCTAACAGTGAGCTGCGACCTAAGAAGTAGGAATACTTCGCGACCTAAGGGAAGTCACGACCTAAAGACTCCAGTTATAACTATAAGAAAAGTACTCACGACCTAGGATAGGTCGCTAACGACCTAAATACCTGAGTAAAGAAGTTACCTATATTGTTCCGCAGGGGGATAGGTCGCTCGCGACCTAGGACTTGTACAAATCAGCATGCGTGTTCTTGTGAAAGAGAAAACAGTGCATCTTAGGCCAGCCACGACCTACGACCTAACTTAGGTCGGTCACGACCTACGACCTATCTCCGAAAAATGCCTATAAATACGACCCTAGTTTCAACTAGCAGAGGACTTTTGGCTCATTCATTTCAAGCGCCGTTACTCTGCTACATTCTGAACTACTTCAACACCTTCAAGGAACTTCACGAAGAAATCAAACATGTCTAACATGTGTTCAAAGATTTGGATCGACATTGAAGTTTAGGCTACTTGTCCTAAGTCACTTGAAACTCAAGGTGTGTTGTAATCAAAGTGTAACTGCATTTACTTGTAATCAAATCGTCAATAAAGATATTCAAAGTGGACGTAGGCTCTCTCTTAAGCCGAACCACTATAAAATTGTTGTTGTTTACTGTTTTTTCACTATTATCTGCTGATAATCTGTTCCCGAGCTATCGGGTGGTGCTTTCACAATCTCACTTCATACACCGGGGTGTTAGCGTTCAAATTTTAGCGTTAACACATGGGTTGCTAGAGTCTATTGTTTCGGACAGGCATACCATATTTTTAAGCCATTTTTGGTTAAGTTTGTGGAAGATGGTGGGAACAAAGCTGAAATTTAGTAGTGCTTATCATCCGCAAACTGATGGGCAGACAGAAGTTGTTAACAGATCATTGGGAAATTTGTTGCGACGTCTTGTGCAGGATAATCTGAAGAGTTGGGACATGAAGTTATGCCAGGCAGAGTTTGCTCATAATCAAGCAGTGAATCGTAGTACGGGATTCAGTCCATTTCAGATTGTATATTCAAGTTTACCAAGGGGACCGTTGGATTTGGCAGTAGTACCACAACCGAAGGGGACGGTTAACGAACTGTCGATTTTGTTGATGTATTGACTGAATGTCATAAAATCGTGCAGAAACGATTGGAGAGAGCAAATGAGAAATATAAGCAGACTGCAGACTTGAAGCGACGAAATGTTGAATTTAACGAAGGAGATTTGGTTTACGCTGTGTTAACGAAGGATTGTTTTCCAGTAGGTGCTTATAACAAGTTGAAAGCCAGAAAAATTGGTCCAGTAGAAGTTGTGAAACGGATCAATGAGAATGCTTATAAGTTGAAGCTGCCGGAGAATGTGTACACTTCTGACGTGTTCAACGTTAAGCATCTTGTACCATATTATGGAGATGAGCAATCTGATGAAGGAGAATTTACAAATTCGAGGACGAATTTTTCTCAACCAGGGGAGGATGATGCAGCTAAGGCCAGAGAATAAAATACGCGACCAGTAAATAGCCAAGGGATGAGTCGTACACGACTCATGGAAAAGTTAAGTCGTCCACGACTTAAGCTGGAGGCTATAGGTCGTCCACGACCTAAGGAGTTACATGAAGAGGAGATGCGAGTTAATGAAGTGACTTTAAGTCGTTGGGAGAAGGCTACGTTTTTGAGTCGTTCGAGAAGTATAAGTCGCTCACGACTTAACAAAGGTTGTTCACGAGCTAATGAAGAGGCCTTAAGTCATTCGCGACTTGACAGGGTGAAGGGTAACGAGTTACGACTTAGTTAGGTCGTATGAAGAAATGTAGAAGCCTTTCTCTTAAGTCGTTGATGTTGAGTCGCCATTTGTTATGTTGCTTGTAAATTGTTAAGTCGGCGAGGAGTTAAACCGTGAGTCGCATGTAACTTGTTCAGATCATTGAGTCGTATCATTTTAAGTCGTGCACTGTTTTGTTTGTCTTTAAACCGTATGTCTTAGGTCATCAACGACCTAAGTTGAGTCGTGTATGGTCGCATATGTGCTGTAAATATGTGTTGAGTCGTATGTCGTGTGCTTCCTTGAGTCGTGTGTCGTGATGGACTTGTGTTGTACAGTTTTAGGTCGTTGTAATAAGTAAGTCGGCCTGCGTTGAGTCGTGTGTCGTTGATATCTTGCTGTAACGTGTTGTACGTCGGTATGTTGTGTTGTAATATGAGTCGTGAGTCGCTGAATGCTTGAGTCGTGAGTCGTAGGGTGATGAGTCGGCAACGACTTAAGGCTCAAGTTGAGACACACTATAAATAGGGAGTGAGTTGTACATTTCAAGTTGTTGATTTTGGAATAAAAATTCTTATTGATTGTTGTGTGCTTTCTTCTTAAATTGGTAGTTGAGTGTTATCTCCTATCTCCACTTTCGGTTATTCGAGTGCGCTCGAATCAACGATTGTTGAAGCCGATTCGCGGAATCAAGTGCGCTTGATCAACGCTTGAAGAATTGAAGATCTTCTTTCACGGTATCGTGTGCGATCAACGTGTTAGAGATAGCTAGAATTCGGTATCTTCGGATCAACGAATTTGGGCATTTTGGTATTCATCAATCCACCGATTGCTACTTTCATCGATTCATATCGTTTTGTTAATAATTCGCTGCGTCAGCGTCGTTAGTCGGATTTTTGGATCCGAAATGTTACTTTTTGCAAATGGACGAATTAGGGCTCGATACCGCTTCCACTGGTTCCAAAATGGCGTTTGCGATCTTTTTGAGTATAGGCTTTGATATGTTTGGAGTAAGTTGAATTTTGCTACGTTTTCTAGTTGGGTTTTGGGTTTGGGTTCAGCCCACTAGCTAACTAAATATCCAAAGTCAGTCCCTCTCTTCCCCATTCACTCATTTTCACCTCCAAACTTAAGATAAAACTAAAAATGGGGGAAAGGAAGATGAATTAGAAATTCCAAGCCCTATTTTCTTCTTGCAACTTGAATTCTTGCTTCAAAATCAAAGAGAAGGTGTTGGTAAGCTTCTTCTTATCTTCTCCAACTCTTCTCCTCTTCAATTTCAGAAGTTTCCTAAACCTAATTTGGGAAATATGTGTTTTATTCTTAGATTGAAGCTTGTAGAGTGAAGTGAAGAGTAGTTAGTCTCCTTCTTGTGGTTGTGCTTCTCATCTTTGTTTGTCTGTAAAAAGGTGAGTTTTGAACTCACATCCACTTCTCTTGATTTCATGGGTGATGGGTATGAATTCTGTAACAACCCGGGATCTCGCATTAATTAATTTTCGTCATTAAACGATTAAGGTGCTGGCAAATTGCTGTTTGGAGTTTTTATTTTGGATTGAAATTCTTTTAATAATTTCTGAAATGTTGAATGGGCTTTAAAAATTTAATCTCGGCCCAATATTCCTTTAATATTCTCAATGTCGTTCCCTTTTTAATTAAATTCGACCCGTCCCCATTTCATTTTTATTATTCGTTTTTAAACCCTAAATTAAACGAACGAAGGAAGTAAAAATGGCGGCTTCTTCGTTGTTCCTACTCCTCCATTTAATATTGTAGCGCAAGCTAAATCAGACGAGAGGAGAGAGTGGCCACTTGCTAGAGTTTCGATTTCGTCCTCGCTTGGTTTGGGTTCGTCTTTGGCCTCGTTCGGTTCTTGAGTGCCACGGCTGCTTCGATGTCTAAGGTGAGTGAACTTTTTCACTCACATCTTCTTCAACTCACACTTCGACAGTTGTATTTTGTTCGACTATGTTTTGAAGTTGATGATTACTTTGGCCACTTGATTTCGTTTTGATGTTGGTGATTGATCTCTGACCTCGGGTGCTTATTTTGTTTTGTGGCCTTCAATTTCGATTGTTTGAGTTTGATGATGTTGTTTTGCTTTTGACTTCGAACATTTCCGATTTCATGAATTTCTAATGGCTTCGGCCTCGATTTGAGACTACTGCATACTGAACTGTTGTTGCATTTTACACCTTTTGTTTACTTTAATTCTGCGGTGTCTTTGATGTTGACATTGTGCTCGAGTTGTTTGGTTCATGTGTTATTTCATTACTTTTATGTTGTTACTGGGAGTTTGTTGTAGTCTGGTTTGCATCGTGTTCATAAACACGGCTCACCTCCCAGGTCTATTGCACTGTAACTGTTGAGAAAGTGGCATTTTTATTTGATTCTTTATTTGGTCTTCAAGTATATATGCGTTAGTGCTTTGACCCTGACTCGTTCATTGTCACTTGCTTATGATTTGTTCACTTGTTCGAACTTGCTACTGTATTGCATTCATTTGTTCTTCATTATTGAGGCCGGTATAGTTGTCATATATGCAGCTTACTTTGATTCTACCAGTTCAATGTTGAACTCATATACATAATGTGCTTGAGTCCTTGCTTCAGTGGTTGGTCCTGTTATTACTTTCATATTGTGTAGCCTGGTCTGAAGTACACTTTGGTTCAGGTTGCACATTGTATCTGACCATGTTTGTGGTCGTGTTGGTGTACCCAGTAGGCTTCTATCTGGTCTGAGCTGATGCTTGACTACTCGTACATTTATATTGAGCCACTTTCTCACTGTTTTATGTACTTTGTTCATATTATGCTGTTCTTCGATTAGAACTGCCACTTGATGTTGTTGTTTGGGTTTCATCTCTGGTGCATGTATGCATTCCTGTCATACTTGTTGTCCTTTGTAGTTGCACCTGTTTATATTTGCAGTCCTACAGGAATCATGTTGCTTTGTCTTCATCTCTTGTGCATGTATGCATCCCTGTCATACTTGTTAATGCCTTGAGTATGCTGTTTGGTTTTGGCCATATCCTTGTTTGCTTACACCTTCATTCGGCTGTACCCTCATGCGTATCACTGCCTTGTGCAGTTCCATGTTACACCTCTGTTTCATTTTATCCATGTGCAACTAGTAGTGTACATCCATTGTGTACATTTGGGTTCGCATTCATGTTGTCCAGGCTTGTTCCTTTGCATTGCTGTTAGCTCTGGGCTTCACTGACCACTCTTGTTGTACCACTGTTGTCTCCTTCTCTTAACATTTCGGAACATGAATTGTTGCATTGAGTCGAGTCATGACAGTAGTGACTTGACCTTTGCATTTTGTTTGTTTTTCAAATTCACTTGAGTTGAATCCAACTTGTAGCTTGGGTTTGACCTTGTGTTCGTTTGTGAATTTTCATTGTGTACATATCACTGTAGTGGCAAGGCAGTGCACACAAGCATGAACTGCAGCCACACGGTATTCGTCGGGTACATCATCATTGTAGTGGCGAGGCAGTGCACGCAAGCGTGAACTGCAGCCACACGGTATTGCTTTTATTGATATTTCAATTACTTTTGATCCATTGATCTTTTGTGTATTTCATATGCCTTATTGGCGAAGCAGTACACGTTAGCGTGTACTGCAGCCAATTAGAATTGACGTTTTTAGTGATATTTCAATTGTTTGAATTGATTTAGTTTCATTTGATCATTTTGTTGTTATCTAATTATCTATTTGATAAATAGATTATGAATTTCTAGTTATTTATTAATAATTAGATTTTGATGTTAATTGCCGATTAGGCAATCCTGATGTTTTTCTAAATTGTCTTCATTAATAATCCTTTCATCTATCTTCGTTGATAATTTGAGTTTGCTGAATTGTTGTATAACACTATACGTGTTATATTCACCGTTATCCGATTTTCTTGTTAAAGGATCAGATAGGTGAATTTATTTTGACTGTCGTCTATTTGATTATTTAATTATTATTGCTTCCGTACATAATAACTGAGTTTGAATTAGACTGACCCGTGTATTATTTTCTTCTGAATGTAATACTCGGGTCAGACCGAGTATTTACAGGTTGTTGATATCTTACATTGGGTTGCTGCTAGAGCTATGAAGTCTTTTCACACTTTTTAGAGTAGTCGTTGTCTTAGTATAGGATGTTGTATATTCATGTATATTATTTACGATAATGTACTTGTATATGTAACTTCGAGAGTCGACAGTTGTAGTTGTATCATATGTACTGTATCACATGTATTGTAACTGACATCAGTTATTATATATATGAGACTTTTGTTTTAACTGTGTTCCGCATTTATATTATCTGTGTTATTATTATATCTATTGTCCAAAACTATTATGAACCATCATAGATCATTTTATACTGGAATTGGTTATGTCGATGGGAGTAAATAAATAAAAGATGAAAAAATAGAAATATATATCACTTCTATCGAAATAGCCAATACAAGTGTAAGGCCTAACTACATATGACCGCTCCTATCCATCCTTATTCTTCAGGATAACAGACAGTATTTCTTTTAATACTCTTTGTTATTGCGAGCATAGAGGTGGGGCGTTACAGTTGGTATCAGAGCATGGGGTTTATGGACATAATATAAAACATAACTTAGATGGAACATATGTTACAACTATTAGTCGATGTTTTATTTGTGTTTTGAGTCAAAACTAAAGTTTTGAAACCTAGACGAAAATTTTAAATACCTTTAGTTAAAAAAAAAGTGAAATTGTGCTTGGCTGATTTGACTGATTTGTGTTCTGCTTATCAGAGTGCACAGCGGAAACGGTGAGACTGTCTTCGCTGAGTACGCTGATTCCTTTTTGATTTAACAATCAAAATGTGGAATTGAAACAATTTCATTTGCTTCTTACATAGCTGTGTTTAATTTGTTTTCTTTGGAAATTTCGAATCCAATTTGAGGATTCGAAGCGATTGCAGTTATGTGATTTTGTTGAGATTTTTGTTGTTTTAAATTATCTTCATTGAAGATAGTAGAGTAATTTCTTTGTTTATATTGTAGTGTGCGTGCAAATATAAATTGCACGTTACTGCATTGATTTTACGTTGAACCGATGCTTGGTTATGAAACGTATTTTGTTGCCATTATTTTTATAACGGGATTTTTACACCGATGCTAGAATTTTTGAAGCCCGGTGTTTTGTTGACATTTTAATGAATGAAAATTCACTGATTTTATATTTTGATGCAAATTATTTAGATGAGATTTTGGCGTTCGAAAATTACTTTCGCTTTGACTTCAGTATCCGTCATATTTTAAAGTGGATTTTCAAGCGGTTATCCCGCAATGCTGATTTGGAGATCCGTTTCTACGGTGTTTTGAGAAGTACAATTTTCTTATTGAAATTGTCACTAATGTTGTTGTTTTTATCACGGATTTGCAAATCGTTTTGAAAATAAAAATTTTTCTCAAAATTTTTATAGTTTATGCTTTCAAAAGAATGAGGAAGCGATTTAAACGATTCAGCAAAATCGAGTACTATGAACCCTTTCTTTTACTGATCCGCTTAATTCCGGACTTGTTCGTTTGAGAATGCAGATTATTACTTTTATAAAAATAAATGAAATTGTTTTCAGAATTTTTACAGTTTGCTTTTTCAGAAGAATGAGAAAGTGACTTAAACGTTTCAGCAAAATCGAGGACTATGACCCCTATCTTTTGCTGATTCGTTTAATTCCGGACTTGTCCGTTTGAGAATGTGAAACGTTATTTTTGGAATACACAATTTTGCACTTTCAAGGAAACGATGAAGAGATTTAAACAATTTAGTAAAACACGTGGTTATGGGACACGTGCGTTTGCTATTTAGGCTAATTCTGGACTCGTTAATTGAAACATTTGTTGTTTGATGATTTTGATGATTTTACACGTTCAAGGAAACGATGAAGAGAATCAAACGATTTAGTAAAACACGTGGTATGGGACATGTGCGTTTGCTATTTCGGTTAATTCCGGACTCGTTAATTGAATATATGATGATTTTCGTGTGCTTTCGAGCCACTATGTTGGGCGTTCGGGTCATATGTTGGACCTTCGGGTCAATACCAGTACCAGACCTTCGGTTCAAATGTTGGACCTTCGGGTCATTTGGTGGGTGCCAAAATTATGTTGGGTACTTGGTAGGCTTCGACCATATGTTGATGCACGTGCGGTGTAGCTAAAACTCGCCATTTGTTGGGATCGATCCACCTTTTATGTTGATTTTCTAGATCATCTTAATTGATTTCTAGATATTTGTTGTTTCCAATTATCCGCAGGTAATTGGATATTTGTTGATATGAGTTCTAATTATCGTTTTTGATAATTAGATATTTGTTGATTTGATTATCGCTTGTGATAATTAAATATTTGTTGATATGAGTTCTAATTATCGTTTTGGATAATTAGATATTTGTTGATTTGATTATCGCTTGTGATAATTAAATATTTGTTGATATGAGTTCTAATTATAGTTTTTGATAATTAGATATTTGTTGATTTGATTATCGCTTGTGATAATTAAATATTTTCTGATATGAGTTCTAATTATCATTTTTGATAATTAGATATTTGTTGATTTGATTATCGCTTGTGATAATTAAATATTTGTTGATATGTGTTCTAATTATCGTTTTTGATAATTAGATATTTGTTGATTTGATTATTGCTTGTGATAATTAAAAATTTGTTGATATGAGTTCTAATTATCGTTTTTGATAATTAGATATTTGTTGATTTGATTATCGTTTTTGATAATCGAATATTTGTTGATTTGAGATTTGATTATCGTTTTTGATAATCGAATATTTGTTGATTTGAGATTTGATTGTCGTTTTTGATAATTAAATAATTGTTGATTTGTAATTTCTGATTATCGTTTTTGATCATTGCAAATTTTTGCTGATTATAGGATTTCTAGTCTCTAATTGATTCTAGACTATGTTGATTATATTGAATTGCTGGTTTCTATCTATCTCTGTTGATAGTTAGAGTTTGCTGATTATGGAGTGCGTGTTTTTCTGATTTTCTGGTTGATAACTAGATGTTGCGGTTTTGCGATTTGCGATTTGGGGTTTCTAATTATCTTTGTTGATAATTAAATTTTGTTGTTTTCTAATTATCGTATTGATAATTAGATATGGATGTTTTGTGATTTCTGTATTCTTCTTGTCTATTTGAGAATTAGATTGTGAGAATTTGTGAATTTCTTTTATGAAATTAAAAGATTTCTTTGGCGTTAGCATTCTCGACTTTTTATTTTTCTAGCTTAACCAGTTTATGTTAGAGAAATAAGCGTTACTGACGCCTTTAATTATGAAAATTGCAGGGACGCAATTTTTATAAGGAGGGGAGTCTGTAACAACCCGAGATCTCGCATTAACTAATTTTCATCATTAAACGATTAAGGTGCTGGCAAATTGCTGTTTGGAGTTTTTATTTTGGATTGAAATTCTTTTAATAATTTGTGAAATGTTGAATGGGCTTTAAAAATTTAATCTCGGCCCAATATTCCTTTAATATTCTCGATGCCGTTCCCTTTTTAATTCAATTCGACCCGTCCCCATTTCATTTTTCTTATTCGTTTTTAAACCATAAATTAAACGAACGAAGGAAGTAAAAATGGTGGCTTCTTCGTTGTTCCTCCTCCTCCATTTAATTTCGTAGCGCAAGCTAAATCAGACGAGAGGAGAGAGTGGCCACTTGCTAGAGTTTCGATTTCGTCCTCGCTTGGTTTGGGTTCGTCTTTGGCCTCGTTCGATTCATGAGTTCCACGGCTGCTTCGATGTCAAAGGTGAGTGAACTTTTTCACTCACATCTTCTTCAACTCGCACTTCGACAGTTGTATTTTGTTCGATTATGTTTTGAAGTTGATGATTACTTTGGCCACTTGATTTCGTTTTGATGCTGGTGATTGATCTCTGACCTCGAGTGCTTATTTTGTTTTGTGGCCTTCAATTTCGACTGTTTGGGTTTGATGATGTTGTTTTGCTTTTGACTTCGGCCATTTCTGATTTCATGAATTTCTAATGGCTTCGGCCTCGATTTGAAACTACTGCATACTGAAATGTTGTTGCATTGTACACCATTTGTTTACTTTAATTCTGCGTTGTCTTTGATATTGACATTGTGCTCGAGTTATTTGGTTCATGTGTTATTTCATTACTTTTATGTTGTTACTGGGAGTTTGTTGTAGTCTGGTTTGCATCGTGTTCATAAACACGGCTCACCTCCCAGGTCTGTTGCACTATAACTGTTGAGACAGTGGCATTTTTATTTGATTCTTTATTTGGTCTTCAAGTCTATATGCGTTAGTGCTTTGACCCTGACTCGTTCATTGTCACTTGCTTATGATTTGTTCACTTGTTCGAACTTGCTACTGTCTTGCATTCATTTGTTCTTTATTATTGAGGCCGGTATAGTTGTCATATATGCAGCTTACTTTGATTCTACCAGTTCAATGTTGAACACATATACAGATGTGCTTGAGTCCATGCTTCAGTGGTTGGTCCTGTTATTACTTTGATATTGTGTAGCTTGGTCTGAAGTACACTTTGGTTCAGGTTGCACATTGTATCTGACCATGTTGTGGTCGTGTTGGTGTACCCAGTGGGCTTCTATCTGGTCTGACCTGATGCTTGACTACTCATACATTTATATTGAGCCACTGTCTCACTGTTTTATGTACTTTGTTCATATTATGATGTTCTTTGATTAGAACTTCCACTTGATGTTGTTGTTTGGGTTTCATCTCTAGTGCATGTATGCATTCCTGTCATACTTGTTGTCCTTTGTAGTTGCACCTGTTTATATTAGCAGTCCTACAGGAATCATGTTGTTTAGTCTTCATCTCTGGTGCATGTATGCATCCCTGTCATACTTGTTAATGCCTTGAGTATGCTGTTTGGTTTTGGCCATATCCTTGTTTGCTTACACCTTCATTCGGCTGTGCCCTCATGCGTATCACTGCCTTGTGCAGTTCCATGTTACACCTCTGTTTCATTTTATCCATGTGCAACTAGTAGTGTACATCCATTGTGTACATTTGGGTTCGCATTCATGTTGTCCAGGCTTGTTCCTTTGCATTGCTGTTAGCTCTGGGCTTCACTGACCACTCTTGTTGTACCACTGTTGTCTCCTTCTGTTGACATTTCGAAACTTGAATTGTTGCATTGAGTTGAGTCATGACAGTAGTGACTTGACCTTTGCATTTTGTTTGTTTTTCAAATTCACTTGAGTTGAATCCAACTTGTAGCTTGGGTTTGACCTTGTGTTCGTTTGTGAATTTTCATTGTGTACATATCACTGTAGTGACAAGGCAGTGCACGCAAGCGTGAACTGCAGCCACACGGTATTCTTTGGGTACATCATCACTGTAGTGGCGAGGCAGTGCACGCAAGCGTGAACTGCAGCCACACGGTATTGCTTTTATTGATATTTCAATTACTTTTGATCCATTGATCTTTTGCATATTTCATATGCCGTATTGGTGAGGCAGTACACGTTAGCTTGTACTGCAGCCAATTAGAATTGACGTTTTTGAGTGATATTTCAATTGTTTGAATTGATTTAGTTTCATTTGATCATTTTGTTGTTATCTAATTATCTATTTGATAAATAGGTTATGAGTTTCTAGTTATTTATTAATAATTGGATTTTGATGTTAATTGCCGATTAGGCAATTTTGATGTTTTTCTAAATTATCTTCATTAATAATCCTTTCATCTATCTTCGTTGATAATTTGAGTTTGCTGAATTGTTGTTTAACACTATACGTGTTATATTCACCGTTATCTGATTTTCTTGTTAAAGGATCAGATAGGTGGATTTATTTTGACTATCGTCTATTTGATTATTTAGTTATTATTGCTTCCGTACATTAATAACTGAGTTTGAATTAGACCGACCCGTGTACTATTTTCTTTTGAATGTAATACTCGGGTCAGACCGACTATTTACAGGTTGTTGATATCTTACTTTGCGTTGCTGCTAGAGTTATGAAGTCTTTTCATACTTTTTGGAGTAGTCGTTGTCTTAGTATAGGATGTTGTATATTCATGTATATTATTTACAATAATGTACTTGTATACGTAACTTCCAGAGTCGACAGTTGTAGTTGTATCATATGTACTGTATCACATGTATTGTAACTGACATCAATTATTATATATATGAGACTTTTGTTTTATCTGTGTTCCGCATTTATATTATCTGTGTTATTATTATATCTATTGTCCTAAACTATTATGAACCATCGTAGATCGTTTTATACCGGAATTGGGTATGTCGATGGGAGTAAATAAATAAAAGATGAAAAATTAGAAATATATTTCACTCCTATCAAAATAACCAATACTGGTGTAAGGCCTAACTACGGATGGCCGCTCCTATCCAGCCTTATTCTTCGTGATAACAGAAAGTATTTCTTTTAATACTCTTTGTTATTGCGAGCATAGAGGTGGGGCGTTACAAATTACTATTACTTATTCCTATGCATTTGATTTTTGATTGGATTGGTTTTATGAATATTCCAGTTCTTGAGTTTCAAAGTCAAATTTTTATGAACATTCTCTTATGGATGTTTTGATCTTGTTTTGGTGATGAATCGAAGTGCTTATAGGGTCGGGTAGCCGCTAGGATGAACCCCTAGCGTCTGTGCTCTTTCGATTGAAAGTGGGAAAGTGTGCTCATTATTTGGGTAGGATGGAAACAGCCCACGTTGCAGGGTCGGCCGACCGAAGACCCTGTCCGGTTGACCGAACCTGTATCCCGAAAGTTTCCAGGATCAGGGTCCGGTCGACCGAGCCCTATAGACGGCCGACCGACCTGCTGCTGTTTGCCTATTTTTGCCGTTTTGCGTGTTTTCCAAATTTTATCGATTCAAGTTGGTTCTTAGTGGTTGTTATTGTATTTTTGGTTTTGATAACTTATTTCTGACTTCATTCATGGGTTTTTATTAAATAATATTCTAAAATTACATTAAAAGCTCGTTTCTCCAATTTATAGATTCTATTTAAACACACACGATTTCGCACTTCGAGCGGAGTGGAAGGGGGATTAAATGGTTAGGAAAAACATGGACCATGAATCCATGCGTTTGTCTTTCCGATTAGTCCCCGACCTATTCGACTGATTTTTTGACCTTTTGGTCTGGTTTACCAATGAGATGAGGTTGACTTTGTACTTCTTTGAGTGTGAAATTAACTAACGGATAGTAAACCGTTTAGTGCGAACGAGTAGTTATGAGACCCACGTTACCACTTTTCGGATTCCTTTTTGAGAGTTATGACACATTCTGCCAGTTAGTGGTGTCCAGTACTGGGCCTCCGGACCTTCACCACTACGGTTTGTTGCCTTTGGGATAGTGTCGTCGGACTGTCTCCTTCATGTTTGTTGTCTTCGGGTATGTTGCCTTCGGGTATGTTGCCTTCGGGTTTATACCTTCGGGTTTGTGCCTTCGGGTTTGTTGCCCTATTGTATCGCTTTCGGAGTTAGGTCTTTATGAGCCGCTTGAGTGATATTTGGGTTTGGAGTTTTCAGGCTCATGGATCCTTGTTTATGTTAGGAACTGAGTTGATGATGTTTTGATGACAACAACCTTATATAGTTATTATACTTTACTTTATAAAATATATACTAACATTTATATATATATATGTGTGTGTGTGTGTATATGTATATAAGAAGTATATGAAGGTATTATCGAAGACTGATCAGTATAAAGACTCAAGCATCAAGATGGAGATTAGAGATTCAAGATTCAAGACTCTAGAGAATTAATATTTCAAGATCTCAAGATAAGTGTCTAGTATTTTGTTAAAACTTCATAATAGCGCTCTCATCTTTCTTCCAATTTTCTTTTCGGATGGAACCCAATTTCTATCGAAACAAGTGGCTTACAAACCCACGACAAGTAGCTTACAAACTACGACAAGTGGCTTACATACCCACGAAAATCAAAATCATTTAAACTACTTTGTACAAGTTCTCGAGTCCTATGGAGGAGCTCTGTAGGAAGGTTCTTGCAATTTCAGTTTGAATAGATTTTTCAAAATGTTTTTAAATTTGTTTTTCAAAATGTTTTAGCTTTCAAAATCCTGTTTTCAAAAATGTTTTCAAACTTTGTTTTAGCCTTGAAATATTCCTCCATTTTGATTTTAAAAAATTCTATTTTTAAAACATCAAAACTTATTCTGATTTTAAATATTACTTATATAATTGATGGTCTATATCAATTATATATATATATAATTGATATAATGTTTTATATTCATTCTCTATCTCAAAATATTGTTTAAACACTTTATTTTGCTTCAAAGAAGTTTCAACTTGTTTTAAATTAAAATGCTTTTACAAAACAACATCTCTACAATTTTGAACTGAGGTATGTCGACATATGGGGATACCCCATGTCGACATGGTGACAGTTGGATTCAAAATTCAATTTTCAAAAGAAGTGTCCATTCGTTCAAAAACCTTTCACCAATGGTTATGACTGTTGTGCATCTATATAAAGGCTTCCAAAACGAATTTTTTAATAACTACTTTCTTATTTTCTTCACTCCTTCTTCCCCACCATTCCATATCCATAAAACTTCATATTTTCAAGATCGTGCCATCATTCTGCCAAACTCTCAATAGGAAATCATTTAGATACTCTCTCTATTTGATTCCCCATCATTATACTAAAGATCAAAGTGCTATTCAGAGTTATAGGATCAATTTGTATTGAAAAAGTCCATAGAGTCTATCCATTCAAAAGGATTGGTATTAGAAAGTATTAGGGTGATCTTGTGTCCCGTAAATCAAGAGAGTTTACCCCAGACTCAGAGATAGGAGGGTTCCTCAAGTCCTTAGAAATTGAGGGTTGTAATTTGGATATTGGCTTATAAAAATCTGTACAAGGATATTGCCTTGGTGCAGGACTGGATGTAGGAGGATTCCGAACCAGTATAAAATCCGTTGTGTTCTTTCCTTTTACTCGCTTTACTTTACTATTTGCATTTGTTATATGTTCTGTGATCATTCTTTGTTAGAATTCTGTTTAGATTTGTGTTGAAAGTTTTAATTTAGTCATATAGTTCATAATTCTTTAAAACACTATTCACCCTCCCTCTAGTGTTATTTCTGCCTTAAGATCCTTAATCCGCATCCCTAACAATTGGTATCAGTGCATTGGTTTTCATTGTTTTCATAATCTGAAATTTTGAAAAGTTTTAATGGAACAACACACTAGTAATGTCACTCCTGACACTACTACTTCTGTCAACACAAGCACTAACACTAGTTCATTTATAGCAGGTCAGTCTACTGTCAGACCACCACTTTTTAATGGTAGTAATTATGCATATTGGGCATGTAGGATGAAAATTTATTTACAATCCATAAGTTTAGATACTTGGAATATGACACAAATTGAATATGTTGAACCAACTACTAATTTTGCTCAGTGGACTATTGAGCAAAATACAGTTGCACAAAACAATTCTAAGGCTATGAATATACTATTTCGTTCACTGGATAGGAATGAGTTTAATAGAGTCTCTGTTTGTAAGTCTGCATTTGAAATCTGGAAACTCACGAAGGAACAAGCAAAGTTAAACAGACTAAAATTTCCATATTAACTAACCAGTTTCAATTGTTTAAAATGCATGAAAATGAGTCCATTTTCGACAGTATTGTCGATTTCAAGACATTGTACATTCATTGAATTCTTTAGGAAAGGGTTTCTCAGAAGAAGATCAAGTCAGAAAGATACTCAATTCACTCACTCCAGAATGGGATCAAAAGACACTTACTATTGAAGAGGCAAATGATGTTAGTCAAATGAAGATCGAAGATTTAATCGGTAATCTAATATCTTATGAAGTTCAACTACAAGGGAGAAAAGAATCTAAGGCAACGGAAAAGAAATCGATCGCATTCAAAGCAACAACTGGAGATTCAGAACAAGAGAGTGATGAAGAAATTGCTTTCATGACCAGAAATTTCAGGAAATTTCTAAAGTATAGAAAGATGAATAATTTTAAAAGAAATGATCAAAGAAATTCCAGAAATACTTCGGAGAACAACAACAACTACTACAACAACAACAATAATGGTGACAGATGCTATAACTGCAACAAAATAGGGCACTACAAGATGGATTGTCCATATCCAGACAAACAGACATTTCGACCAAACAACGAGCAACCAAAGAAAAGAAAGAAGGCATATGTAGCAACTCTTGACGATTCAGATTCTTCCAGTGATGACGAGAAGAAAACTGATAATTCAAATCTGTGCTTCACGGCTATTCTCAAATCAGAAGACAATCGCAGTTTGGATCTAAAAATAGGTACACATTTATTTTAATTTTATTGGATGCTTGCTTACTTTGATTTTGTTTGCAATTTCTTGAATTTTTAAATTCAAAATCACCCTTTGAAATTTGAATTTTTAAATTCAAAATAATATTATTTTAATAATATTTTAAATATTAAATATTTTAATATTATTATATTTAATATTATTACTGGAATTAAATATAGATATAGAATATAGATTAGTTTTCTTAGGATTTTAGGAATTTATTAGATTTTAGAAATAGACACCTTCTTTCAAATTCAACAGGCACATGTCGACATGCCATGATACCCCATGTCGACGTGCCTCTCAAAAATTTGATTTCAAAATTTGAATTCAAACTTTTGAATTTCCCTGCACCTTTTCACTTACTTCAAAATTCTGAAAAGATACCTCTTGATAGAGAAAATGACTTTAGAGAATCTATTTAATATACTTCTCTTATCATCTCTTTTCACTTTATTCTCATAATTCAAACCTTCTTCATTATCTTCTACTCCTCTCAAACACTCATCAATGGCTTCCTCAAGTAACCCATCAACAATGAGGCTGCCCAAATCCATCAAAAATGATCTTTTCAATGACCCGGAGGCTATCAAAGCTTACATAAGCTATGTAAACTATGGTAAAGTCAATACGGGAAAATTTGCCATTTTGGATGATTTTTCTTCTTATGAAATCGATCAACTTTTTGAAGAAAACTCCATTCTTAGCTTGATTGATAACAAGCAAAATGATTTCGTTTGTTATCCAAACCTTGTCAAAATGTTTTATGCAAACCTAAATCGTGGATCTTATAATGGAAATGAAGATCAAATTTGGAGTAGTGTTAAAGGAACACTTATTGTTTTGGATTTCGATATTTTGGGTACTATTTTGGGTTGCAAATCTACCGGTATGAATCTCTCGGAATTTCAAATTAATGAAACCGATCGAGAGACTTTTCATCACATTTTTGAAAGCGATAACCACATGGATTTAAGAATCGCTTTTTCTGCCCAAAAGGAAGAATTGTCAACCTTCTTATTCAAGAAACAATTATTCCTAGGTCGGGAAACTACAATAATCCCACCTCAAAAGTGTGTAAAGCACTTTTTGCTATTTTTGGAAAATATGATATTAATTGGGGACAAACTATTTTGGATAAGTTAAGACCCAAAAATTTTAATATGGGAGAAAACACTCTTTATCATGGAATTTACCTTACTCGGATTTTCAATTATTTTGGTGTGGATGTTAAAAAGGAAGAGTTTGTAAGTAGAAAAGTGTTCAATCATGGGAACATTTCTCTTATGAAAATCCCACTTATGTTTCAACCATATGAAACACTTGTCGAAAAGGAAGACAGACTTGCTCATGAAGAGATGGAAGACGAGGAAGAAGAAGAGGAAGAAGAAGGGGAAGGAATGGAAATTGAAGAAGAAGAGGAAGATGAAGATACCTCTTTGGAAAGTATAGAATATCCACATACACCCGCCAATCCATCCAACAAAACCATACTCAAGAACCAAAAGATACTTGCTCAAAACCAAAAGGTTCTTAAGAGATCTATTAGCAAGGAAATGGATAAAATCTCCACCATGATCGACAAGTTCTTGGGGAAGATAGGCAGGAAACTTGGCTTGTCTTCATCATCATCTTCATCAAACTAATCCTAGCCATTATCTCTCTAGCTATCGTTTATCTATCTTTGTATTTTCTACTTTTTTAGTTAAGATTATGTAATGTTAATTAGTATAAGTAATGCTATCTTATTCTCTGTTTTCCAGCTTTATATATCTCTGAAAGTTATCTATTTTAAGTTCATATTGGTCCACTAGTATAAAAATAAACTTAAAAATCAAAAATAACTCAACTTGTTCATTCTGTCTAGACCATGTCGACATGCCCCATCCCCCCATGTCGACATATAACAGTCAGAAAGTAGTTACAATTTCTAACTTCAAATTCTTGTAACTACCAAGTGACAATTCATTTTGAACGGCCAATAACTCCTGTAAATACTTATTTTTTCCAGAAAAACTTCTCAACCTCCATTTCTATTCATCTCCTCTCATACTTCAACTTATTTCTTAAATTATGGCTTCTCCAATTAAGAATTTAAGTGAAAATCTTGAAGAAACTCTTACTTCTTTCAAGAATATTCTTTCTTTTATACTTAGAAATCAAAGGCACTTAGATTTAAGCCAAATGCAGATGATCAAAGAGCAAGAGAGACACTTAGACGCACTTCGTTGGATGATCTCAAGCCTTAGCAAAGACGAACCCGAAGCAAATCCACCAGTCACTCTCGACAAAGATAATTGGGATGTTATCAAAACTGATCCTATCTTTGGAGAAGATGGAAGCGTGGAAGTCCCAAGGAATGTCTGATCATTATGTATGTATGTTTGTTTGTTTGATTTGATTTGATTTAGATTTGATTAGGATTTGATTGAATTATTTACTTAAGTTTGGTTTGGAATTAGTTTGTATATAACTTCATATACTATACATGATTGGTTTGCTATGTATGATATTTATTTGATTCTCAAGTTACACTTATATATATGCCCACACACTTGATCACTTACACGTTCACTTTACCCTTTTATTCTATATATACTTTAGAACAGGTAAATCTTTTATTCCTTTTTGTTGATGACAAAGGGGGAGAAAGTTATAAAAATGTATGTGCTTGGTGTAAGGGGGAATCATGGAATAAAGGGGAGTTGTAGTTTTAAGAAAAAGTCACGGAGTAAGGGGGAGTTATGGGGAGTTATGGTATGGTAAGAATATTTTATAAATAAAGGTTGTCATCATCAAAAGGGTGGAGATTGTTAGGAACTGAGTTGATGATGTTTTGATGAAACAACCTTATATAGTTATTATACTTCACTTTATAAAATATATACTAACATTTCTATATAGATACATACATATATATATATATATATATATATATATATATGTATGTATATAAGAAGTATATGCAGGTATTATCGAACACTGATCAGTATAAAGACTCAAGCATCAAGATGAAGATTAGAGATTCAAGATTCAAGACTCCAGAGAATCAAGATTTCAAGATCTCAAGATTAAAACTTCATAATAGCACTCTTATCTTTCTTCCAATTTTCTTTTCGGATGGAACCCAATTTCTATTGAAACCAGTGGCTTAACCCACGAAAAGTAGCTTACAAACCTACGACAAGTGGCTTACAAACCCACGAAAATCAAAATCATTTAAACGACTTTGTCCAAGTTCTCGAGTCCTATGGAGGAGCTCTGTAGGAAGGTTCTTGCAATTTCAGTTTGAATAGATTTTTCAAAATGTTTTTAAATCTGTTTTTCAAAATGTTTTAGCTTTCAAAATCATGTTTTCAAAAATGTTTTCAAACTTTGTTTTAGCCTTGAAATATTCCTCCATTCTGATTTTAAAAACTTCTATTTTTAAAACATCAAAACTTATTCTGATATTAAATATTACTTATATAATTGACGGTCTATATCAATTATATATATATATATATATACATATATATTTAAAATAATGTTTTATATTCATTCCCTATCTCAAAATATTGTTTAAACACTTTATTTTGCTTCAGAGAAGTTTCAACTTGTTTTAAATTCAAATACTTTTGCAAAACAACATCTCTACAATTTTGAACCGAGGGATGTCGACATATGGTGATACCCCATGTCGACATGGTGACAGTTGGATTCAAAATTCAATTTTCAAAAGAAGTGTCCATTCGTTCAAAAACCTTTCGCCAATGGTTATGACTGTTTTGCATCTATATAAAGGCTTCCAAAATGAATTTTTTAATAACTACTTTCTTATTTTCTTCACTCCTTCTTCTCCACCATTCCATATCCATAAAACTTCATATTTTCAAGATCGTGCCACCATTCTGCCAAACTCTCAATTGGAAATCATTTAGATACTCTCTCTGTTTGATTCTCCATCATTCTACTAAAGATCAAAGTGCTATTCAGAGTTGTAGGATCAATTTGTATTCAAAAAGTCCATGGATTCTATCCATTCAAAAGGATTGGTATTAGGAAGTATTAGGGTGATCTTGTGTCCTGTAAATCAAGAGAGTTTACCCCAGACTCAAAGATCGGAGGGTTCCTCAAGGCCTTAGAAATTGAAGGTTGTAATTTGGATATTGGATTATAAAAATCGGTACAAGGATATTGCCTTGGTGCAGGACTGGATGTACGTGGATTCCGAACCAGTATAAAATCCGGTGTGTTCTTTCCTTTTACTTGCTTTACTTTACTATTTGCATTTGTTATATGTTCTGTGATCATTCTGTGTTAGAATTCTGTTTAGATTTGTGTTGAAAGTTTTAATTTAGTCATATAGTTCATATATTCTTTAAAACACTATTCACCCCCCTATAGTGTTGTTTCTGCATTAAGATCCTTAATCTGCATCCCTAACAGTTTATACAGTACTGAGCACGTGCAAATTTTATGATGCTTCATTGATATGTGTATTCCCTAGGTATCGTCCTTCGGTGTTGGTCTTTTTGAGCCGCATGATATGTACCCGCATGATATGTAGCGATTACCTTATGGAACTTGTGTTACCTTCATTGGTATTTGTTATTGCCTTTTGGCTTGTTTTGGGATATTCATATCCTTTGTTTATTGTGTTGCCGATGATATGAGGCTTGTTATGATATGATTCATCTTTTGTTAGATGATTGTGTTATCTCTTTTAGAGATATTTGTTATACATTGTGACCTTGTATGTTATTGTTGTTCGGTTTATCTAACTGATTTGTTTAGCTAGACTGACCCGTGTATTTTATACTCGGGTCAGACCGAGATGTTTCAGGTTAGGTGCTTTTAGATTTAGCCTATTTTGCTTCCGCATGGACTATCCAGTTTGTTCCTTTTTGTTATAGCTTTTTGTGTATTCCTTCTTGTTGTAACTCTGATATGTATTATTTTGGATTCGCCTGTTTATTGTTGTTTGCTATACCACTTGACGTGTATCAATTTGTAAACTCTGTTATGTATCAATATATGTGTATATGATGATCTACTGTTCTATGATGTATATTACATTTGAGTTGTTATATTCTGTTCTGATAGATCCTCCAACCACCTATGGTTTTGTTTTATGTGTTCATTAGATATGTCGATCTGCTTGGTACGATTATTATCGATGTATTCAATAGATAGTTAAAGCAAGGCTATAGACGGTCGCTCTTAACCAGCCTTATTCTCCGTGATAGCTAACGGCATTACCCTGTAGTGTGCTTGGCTAGCGTGGAGGTGGGGCGTCACATCGTGGTATCAGAGCTGAGTTCAGAACAAAATATGATAAACAAAGAATAGATGCACATATTCCGGTACATCAAATCGTATAAGTGATACAAATCTTTGAACCATCGTGCCTCTATATTTCTTTTGTTCCTTTGGTGGTAGATAGAAATTTGGAATACGTCTAGGAATGCATTTAGATTCTGTAGTATTCCATCTTGAATTATCTACCTTTTGAATAATCTTGATCTTATCTTACATTCAGCGTATGGCTGGAAGAGGCAGGGTACGACGTTCGGATGCTGGGCAATCCAGTGGCTCACATCCGGATGGCGTTTATATGTCCGCCGATCAGTTTTTGGAATTGTTTAGGAGCACCCAGCATCCAGTTCCTCCTCTAGTATCTCCACCTCGCAAGTCTGCCTTTGCACGTCTGTGCAGTGATTTTTCTCATTTTGGCAGAAAGCCGTTTAAAGGCTCCTAGTCTGTTCTTGAAGTCCAAGCTTGGTTTCGCACGTGCGAGTGTATCTTCTCTCGCATGGATCTTTCTGACCATGATAGAGTTCTTGTAACTTCTAGCTTATTACAAGAGCATGCTCTTGATTGGTATGAGCTTCTTGTAGCCAAAATTGATGAGTCTACTCTTTCTTGGATTCAGTTTAGGGAGCGATTTGAACTTAAGTTCGTTCCTGGATCTGAAAAAGTTTTATTGACCCATCGCTTCCTTGAGTTGAAGCAAGGGAAATCTCCTGTTTTTGAGTACGTTGCATCATTCGAGGCTTTATCTATGTATGGTCTTGAATTCATTAGCACTTCTTATAAGAAGAATTTGAAGTTTGTCTCTGGTCTTAAGAAATATCTTAAGAAGTCTTTGTTGCTCCAGCTTAAGCGTTCTTTTAAGGAGTTGGTGGATTCTGCGCTTCATCTTGAAACCGTTGAGAAGGAGTGTGATAGTAGTGATGATGTTGAGGTTTCCAAGAACCTCAACAAGAAGTAGTTTCCATTCCAAAAGTCCAGGTCTTTTCCTTCTAAGAAGTAAAAGACCGGTGGTTCTAGTTCTCAGCCTCGGTCTTCTGGAACACCTTTGGTTCGGAAGTGTTTCAATTGTGGTTCTCCTGATCATATGAGTCGAGCTTGTTCTAAGCCTCTCTTCTGCCGTTATTGCAAGAAGGAAGGACATCATGTTTCCACTTGCCCTACTGTTCCGGCTGGTGCCAAGTCTAGCAAGCTTTATGCTGCTAAGACTTCTAAAGGTCCTTCTCAACCCAAAGGTATATCTCCATCTATTTTGGAAGGTTCTATTTTATTTCATGATCATTGTATTCGAGTTCTTTTCGATACGGGTGAATCACATTCCTTCGTATCGAAGAAGCTCGTCGATGATTTGTCTTTGGATGTTTCTTGTTTGGTTACTTCTTTAAGGATTGCGAATCCTATTAGGGGATCCGCGACCCTTAGCATGCTTTGTGATGATGTTGAGATTGTTTTATGTGGGTTTTCTTTTCGTGCGAATCTGCACGTTATATTTTGTCTGGGATTTGATATGATTTCGGGAATGGACTGGCTAGTGAGATTTGATGCCAGGATTATTTGTTCGGAGAGAATTTTGTATGTTCGACATCCGGATTCGCCTACTCAGCTACAACTTGTTCTTAGGGATGTGGATAATTCCGAAATGGCTTTATGTTCTCTTAATTCACGAGATGATGATATATCTCGTATTCCTATTGCTTGTGACTTTTCTGATGTTTTTGAACCTGTTTCGGGTTTGCCACCCAAGCGGGCAATTGTGTTCCGCATTGATCTCATTCCAGGCACACTGCCAGTTAGTCGTCCTCCCACGACGATGTCTACAAGGGAAAATGAGGAACTCAAGAAGCAGATTTTAGAGCTTGAGTCCAAGCAGTTGATTCAGTCCAATTTTTCTCCGTAGGGATCCGCGGTCGTCTTCATGAAGAGGTCTGATGGAACTCTTAGGCTTTGCATATACTATCGCAAGCTTAACGAGTTAACCATTAGGAATAGGTATCCATTGCCTAGGATCGATGATATGTTCGATCTATTGAGTGGTGCTAAGGTGTTTTCTCAGCTTGACCTTGCCACGGGTTTTCATCAGTTACGAGTCGTGGAGGATAACATACCTCTTACCGCTTTCCGCACTTGTTATAGTTCTTTTGAGTGGCTCGTTATGCCGTTCGGGTTGACGAACGCTCCAACTTTCTTTGTTGATCTCATGAATCGAGTATTCCGGGAATATCTTGATAAGTTCGTCCTTGTCTTCATTGATGATATCCTTATTTATTCTAAGTCTGAAGCTGAGCATGCTAATCACTTAAGAATTGTCTTGAGTACTCTCCGTCATCATCAGCTTAGTGCCAAATTCTCCAAGTGCCATTTTTGGGAGAATAGGGTTAAGTTCTTAGGCCGTGTTGTATCTTCCGATGGAATTTCTGTTGATCCCTCAATGATCGAAGCCATCCAGAATTGGAAGAGGCCTGAGACTGTGCACGAGATTCGTAGTTTCCTTGGATTGGCGGGTTATACCGTCGGTTCATTAAGGATTTTCCCCGTGTTGTGCTTCCTTTCACCAGCCTTACTCAGAAAGGAATTCGTTTTATTTGGTCCGATAAGTGTGAAGCTTCCTTTCAGACATTCAAGGAACTTCTCACTAATGCTCCTATTTTGGTGGTTCCCGAGGGGAATCAGGATCTTGTTGTCTACACCGATGCTTGTGGTAGTGGTCTCGGTGCTGTTCTTATGCAGAAGGATCGGGTAGTTGCTTATGCTTCTAGGCAACTGCGTCCGAATGAAGTTCGCATGCCATTCATGATCTTGAGTTAGCCGCCATCGTCTTCGCCTTGAAGATTTGGCAATAATATTTATTGGGCGAGCGCTTCATTCTCTATAGCGATCATAAATCCTTGAAGTATTTGTTCACTCGGAAGGAACTCAATATGAGACAACAACGTTGGCTCGAGTTTCTTGCTTCCTATGACTTGATATCCAGTATACCCCTGGAAAGGGTAATCGTGTTGCCGATGCGCTTAGTCGCAAACATTCGGCTGTTATTTCCATGATGCTTGCCGAATGGGATATTCTTGAGACTCTACCTTTTTGTGAAATTCGTGATCGAGGTTCATCTTCTGATTCTCCTATTTTATTATTTAGTTTGGGAGCTCGATCCATTTTTTTGGATCGTATTGCCAATGCTCAGCGGCGTGATCTTGATTTGTTGCATCTTATTCAACTTTGTGAGTCTGGATCCTATGATGAGGCGTTGCTGGCTTTCAGCCTTGATTCTCATGGGTGTCTTCGCAAGAAGAACGGTCATTTTGTACCTTCTGATTTTGTACTTAGGTGTGACATTCTTGATGACTGTCACCGTTCTAAGTATACCATTTATCCTGGTAGTAGTAAGATGTATGTCGATATGTGTCGTCTTTATTATAGGGTAGGCATGAAGCGTGATGTGGCGAGTTATGTGAGTAATTGCATAACCTGTCAGCGTATTAAGGCCGAACATCAGCGTCCTTCGGGTCTTCTTCAGCCTCTAGAGATTCCATTGTGGAAATGGGATCGGATTTCTATGGATTTCATTGACGGACTACTTCGTTCGAGATCAGGCCATTCTAGTATCTGGGTTATTATTGTCGCCTCACTAAGTCTGCTCATTTTATCCCTGTTAAGTCTAATAGGACTGCTTCGCATTTGGCTAAGTTGTATGTCAAGGGAATCGTGAGACTTCACGGTATTCCTAGTTCTATTGTGAGTGATCGTGATCCCTTATTCACGAGTCATTTTTGGAAGATTCTTCAGCAAGCTTTGGGAACAAAGCTTAATTTCAGTACAGCTTATCATCCGCAGTTTGACGGACAGACTAAACGGGTGAATCGTATCTTGAAAGATCTTCTCCGTATTTGTATTTTTTATTTCGGTGGTAGTTGGGAGGATCACCTACCTCTTGTAGAGTTCTCCTACAACAATAGTTTTCAGTCTAGTATCGGTATGGCTCCTTTCGAAGCTTTATATGGAAGGCCATGTCGATCACCTTCTTGTTGGTTGGAATCTGGGGAGAAGCTTATTCTTGGTCCAGATTTTTTTCGTGATTCTTCCGAGAAGATTGATCTTATTCGGTTGAGAATGAAAGAGGCACAGTGCCGCCAGAAATCCTACGCGGACAACCGTAGGAAGCCTCTCGAGTTCTCGATTGGTGATCTTGTCTTTATTCGTGTTTCTCCTTTGAAGGGGGTTATGCGTTTCAGTATGACTGGGAAATTGGCTCCTCGCTTTATAGGACCATTTCCTATTACTGAGCGTATGGGCCCTATGGATTATAGAGTTTCACTTCCGACTCATTTATCTGGCACTCATGACGTGTTTCACGTCTCTTAACTTCGGAAGTGTCTTCGGTAGTCGGATTCTGTTATTGAGTCTCCTGATTTGCAAGAGCTTGAGGTCTCACCAGACTTATCTATTGTACAACAACCTATTTGCGTTCTTGACACAGAGGTGCGACACCTTCGAAACAAGGATGTGTCGCTCATTAAAGTTCAATGGTCCGCTAATCCCGATGACTGTACTTGGGAAACCAGAGAGTATATCGAGCGATCTTATCCGGGTTTTCTTTCTTTGCTTAGGAATGGTGAGAATATCTTTTCGTCTCAAGCTTATTTCCTTTTCTTTTGAATGTTGTATGTATGTAGTTGTTATAAGTATCTTCTCTAGGAATTGCGGGGAAGCAATTTTGTAAGGAAGGGAGGCCTATAACAACCCGCATATTTAACGATTATATATTTTAAATGTTTTATTTAAATATAGCGTCGTTAGTCGGATTTTTGGATCCGAAATGTTACTTTTTGCATATGGCCGAATTGGGGCTCGATACTGCTTCCATTGGTTCCAAAATGGCATTTGCGATCTTTTTGAGTATAAGCTTTGACATGTTTGGAGTAAGGTGAATTTTGCTACTTTTTCTAGTTGGGTTTTGGGTTAGGGTTCAGCCCACTAGCTAACTAAATATCCAAACTCAGTCCCTCTCTTCCCCATTCACTCATTTTCACCTCCAAACTTAAGCTAAAAATGAAAACGGGGAAAGGTAGAGGAAATAGAAATTCCAAGCCCTAGTTTCTTCTTGCACCTTGAATTCTTGCTCCAAAATCAAAGAGAAGGTGTTGGTAAGCTTCTTCTTCATCTTCTCCAACTCTTCTCCTCTTCAATTTTAGAAGTTTCCTAAACCTAATTTGGAAAATATGTGTATTATTCTTAGATTGAAGCTTGTAGAGTGAAGTGAAGAGTAGTTAGCCTCCTTCTTGTGGTTGTGCTTCTCATCTATGTTTGTGTGTAAAAAGGTGAGTTTTGAACTCACATCTACTTCCCTTGATTTCATGGGTGATGGGTATGAATTCCTATTACTTATTCATATGCATTTGATTTTTGATTGGATTGGTTTTATGAATATTCCAATTCTTGAGTTTCAAAGTCAAATTTTTACGAACATTCTCATATGGATGTTTTGATCTTGTTTTGGTGATGAATCGAAGTGCCTATAGGGCTGGGTAGCCGCTAGGCGTGAACCCCTAGCGTCCGTGCTCGTCCGATTAAAAGTGGGAAAGTTTGCTCATTATTTGGGTAGGATGGAAACAGCCTAGGTTGCAGGGTCGGCGGACTGAAGACCCTGTCAGGTCGACTGAATTTGTATCCCGAAAGTTTCCAGGATAAGGGTCCGGTCGACCGAGCCCTGTAGCCGGCCGACCGACCTGCTGCTGTTTGCCTATTTTTGCCTTTTTGCGTGTTTTCCAAATTTTATCGATTCAAGTTGGTTCTTAGTGGTTGTTATTGCATTTTTGGTTTTGATAACTTATTTTTGATTTCATTCACAGGTTTTTATAAAATAATCTTCTAAAATTACATTAAAAGCTCGTTTCTCCAATTTATAAATTATATTTAAACACACACGATTTCGCACTACGAGCGGAGTGGAAGGGAGATTAAATGGTTAGGTAAAACGTGGACTATGAATCCATGCGTTTGTCTTTCCGATTAGTCCCCGACCTATTCCATTGATTGTTTTAAACTTTTGGTCTGGTTTACCAATGAGATGAGGTAGACTTTGTACTGCTTTGAGTGTGAAATTAACTAACGGATAGTAAACCGTTTAGTGCGAACGAGTGGTTATGGGACTCACGTTACCACTTTTCGGATTCCTTTTTGAGAGTTACGACACATTCTGCCAGTTAGTGGTGTCCAGTACTGGGCCTCCGGACCTTCAACACTACAGTTTGTTGACTTTGGGATAGTGTCTTCGGACTGTCTCCTTTAGGTTTGTTGCCTTCGGGTATGTGGCCTTCGGGTTTGTACCTTCGGGTTTGTGCCTTCAGGTTTGTTGCCCTATTGTATCGCTTTTGGAGTTAAGTCTACATGAGCCGCTCGAGTGATATTTGGGTTTGGAGTCTTCGGGCTCATGGATCCTTGTTTATACAGTATTGAGCACGTGCAAATTTTATGATGTTTCATTGATATGTATATTCCCTAGGTATCGCCCTTCGGTGTTGGTCTTTTTGAGCCGATGATATGTAACGATTACCTTATGGAACTTGTGTTACCTTCATTGGTATTTGTTATTGCCTTTTGGCTTGTTTTGGGATATTCATATCCTTTGTCTATTGTGTTGCCGATGATATGAGGCTTGTTATGATATGATTCATCTTTTGTTAGATGATTGTGTTATCTCTTTTAGAGATATTTGTTATACTTTGTGACCTTAGAGGTTATTGTTGTTCAGTTTATCTAACTGATTTGTTTAGCTAGACTGACCCGTGTATTTTATACTCAGGTCAGACCGAGATGTTTCAGGTTAGGTGCTTTTGGACTTAGCCTATTTTGCTTCCGCATGGACTATCCAGTTTGTTCCTTTTTGTTATAGCTATTTGTGTAGTCCTTCTTGTTGTAACTCTTATATGTATTATTTTGGATTCGCCTGTTTATTATGGCTTGCTATACCACTTGACGTGTATCAATTTGTAAACTCTGTTATGTATCAATATATGTGTATATGATGATCTACTGTTCTGTGATGTATATTACATTTTAGTTGTTATATTCTATTCTGGTAGATCCTCCAACCACCTATGGTTTTGTTTTAAGTGTTCATTGGACAAGTCGATCTGCTTGGTATGATTATTGTCGATGTATTCAATAGATAGTTAAAGCAAGGCTATAGATGGTCGCTCCTAACCAGCCTTATTCTCCATGTTAGTTGACGGCATTACGTGTGCTTGGCTAGCATGGGTATAGAGGTGGGGCATCACAGCTTGTCACTAACCTTTGAGGGAAATTTCCATCACCAAATTATGTGGTAGTAGTTCTTCAATTGAGATCTTCAATGCAAGGACTTCTTGCTACTAATCCTAGAGGTAATACCATACAGGATGTGGTAAGCGAGTGCCTTCTGTTTGTCCAGATTCTGGAAAACTTGTATGCACGAATGTATGACATTGCATTTTAATTATATTGATTGATCTCTATGAACGTATTGTCTAATTGGTAGCGGAGAAAGGAACTTCTCTTAGCTTCACACCCTTTCCTGAAACATATAAGCTCATGATTCATACATTTGTAGAAATTAGTTGTGTGAATATGAATTGGCAATGTGGCATTTAAAGGGGAATGTGTTATATGAAAGGTAATCGCTACCTCAAGCCTCATCAATTGAAAATGGCTATACCGAGTCAAGTTGTAAGGCTAAGTTGGTTGCGCCCATTAAGGTATGGTCATTATATTTCTGGATTACTCTATATATGTCTAATATTTTGTGTATATTATGGGATCCAATATAGGACTGCTATGATAGAAGCGATGTTATATTCAGTTGTATCCACCACCAAGCAGTCTATGGGCAACCGGTTTTGGCAGGTGTAGGTGTTTCAAAGACATTGATACTCGCTACATCCCTGTAGAGATGTATTGTATGGAAGGTAGTCCCTTACTTGCCATTGTATGGAAATCTGTTCTCCAATAAGTACCTTCAGACTTAGTTGTAAACCAATTATGCCGTTAAATTTAACCGATGTAATAATTTCTGCCATTTTAATATATTTATTTGGAAAATGTTTTTCAAAGGATGTCATAAAAATTAATATTCTCAGATTTTATATAGAAAAAGTTTTGGTTATCATAAGGTAAAACTTGTTCCATACATATGAGGTGTGGTTTTATGAGATACCATTAATTTTCAAACTTCTGTATTTTGAGTTTCTCATACTAGTCCCATGACTGACTCAGAGTTTATTTTTTTGCCCTTAAACTCTAAGTGCCCTATTTTTAGGCAGAAAAGTAGTTAGATTATTTGGAGCACGGAGCTATTTGGATATTTTTGTTCAAATTATCTATCACTTTCCACTATGTATGTATTATGTGTAAGTATCTACCAACACCCGTAGGGATAGGCTGTTATAACTATCCTAGCTCGGTTAGTATTTACTCTGAATCTAATATCCCACCTTGAGAGTAATTGTACGTACTATCTATATGATTACAAGTTGTTAAATATGATTTTAGACTCTATTATTTTTATGTTTCCTATCTTTATTTTCTTTTACCCCATGATAATCTACCTCTCGGGCACTTTGATTTACGGCATGTGAATAACAAGGATGTATTAGTGTCGATTTCTAAGGATTGTTGAGATGGTTATCACATTTGGTATCAGAGCTTATGATTAAGCATATACCTTAACCTTGATAGGGTCAACTCATTAGGGATAGGGTTAGTAATACCCTAGAATTAATTTAGTCTGAGAGAGCGCATATTTGAAAATTTTACCCGAAAAAATATATTAAAATTTTGTGCCACTTGCCTAAGTTATCTCATTTATATATTCTAAAAATATTTCCTTACTATATGCAGATAGTAGGAGATGAACGGAAGAAGAGGATAAGATAAGTGAAGGGGAGGTAGTAGTGCCACAAACACAAATGATCAAACTTCCACTGCCATAGTAATCGAAGAAGTAATAATTCTAGTGCAACACAAAATTAACTTCACTATCATACGCAAGAATTATACCAGTTTGGGTGGTAAACCATATAAGGGAACATAGTACATAACAGAAGCCCAAGTTTGGATCTGCTCTTGTGAAAGAATTTTTAAAGGGCAAAATAATAGAGATGAGAAGAAGAGATTCTTTGCTTTTTGGCAACTATAAGGTTGGGCTCTTGTCTTGTGGAAGTCCTTTACTATGAATGAATCCATGGACAATTTTTCTTAGGCACAATTCAAGAAGGTCTTGGAAGAATAGTATATGTCAACAGTTGTAAAATCATGCCTTTACAGGAGTTTTATAGATTTAAAACAAGGAGAGATTCTGTAGAGGAGTATTATAAAAAGTTCAATGAATCATTACGATTTGGGCCAAGTCTGATAGGCACTACTTTAAAGAAGAATTAAATGTCTATCTTTGGGATAAAGGAACAATAACATGATAGGATGACAGTGCATGTTAAAGGGATTTTTGTAGATTTGATAGACGTGGGTTTTCGATATGAAACCATAGACAAGAAGAATCCACCGACAACTCAAAATAGCAAAAATAATCGAAAGAAGAGGAAGTTTAATTGGCAAAGGAAGAAGCCAGGGCAAGGCAAGCTAGAAGGAAGATCCCAGGGAGATCGGTTGAAAGATGTTACTTGTTTTAATTACAGACAAAAGGGCCACTACTCCAACACCTGTAAGAATACTAGGGTACAGAATGGAACCTGCTACAATTGTCACAAGCCAGTACACCAGAAGATGGATTGCCCACCGATATAGAAAGGAGAATAGGTCCAGGTTTTTGTTATCAAAGATGAACCCCCGACTTCGATCGATTGAAGGGCAAGAGAGTCCTGGAAGGTAATATTCGCATTAATGAAAAACTAGTTAGAGTATTATTTGATAGTAGAGCTTCTTACTGTTTTATATCTAAAGAATTGGTTGATAAATTGAATTTTACCACAAAGATATTAGATACCTCTATCTATGTCTCCAATCCGATAGTGGTTAAACTATTCTCTGTATAGTTTGTGAAAATGTATAAGTAGCCTACCTATCCCAAAACCTTTCATGTGGATTAATTGACGTAGATTTTATTGGATCCGATATTTTACTCGGTATGGATTTGTTGTCTGAGTATAAAGCTACTTTAGATTGCATCAAAAAATAGTATGATTACAAAATAAAAAAGTTGAACCTTTTAAAATAGCTTGTGAAGAACCAAGTCTGGTAACGGATATTTTTATATATGCCCTAAATTCATCCCAAAAATGTCTAGAAGGAATACCAGTTATTAAGGAATTTTCAGACGGTTTTGAGAAAGTTAAAAGTTTACCCCCGCATAGGGAAATGAGTTTAGAATCGATTTTTTTAACACTGCTTTGAAGATAACCTCACGACCTAAAAAGTTGAACGACTTAACATCTTAAGAGATAGCGCGACCTAACACAGGAAGCAGGCTAAGCGACCTAACTTCTGAAGTGGAGTAGCGACTTAAGAAGGTTAGTGAATTAACACCCAAGCGACTTAATAGGCAAGCGGCTTAACAGGTAACGACTTAAGGAGAGCAGCGACTTAAAGGATTAGATGGTCCAGCGACCTAGCGACCTATTGAGTTACCGACCTAAATGCTTAAAGGTGGACGACCTAACGACTTAAGTACTTTGCGACCTAAACAGTGAAGCAACTTAGCGGCTTAACTGTTCTACGACCTAAGAAGGTCGGCGACCTAAGATCTAATGGATCAACAGCGGGTTAACGACCTATGGAAAGATGCGCCTTAGCGACCTAATACTCAAGCGACCTAGCATCTTCTACAAACTAAAAACAAGATCCCATACCCACTAAGTCGCTCGCGACCTAAGTAGGTCGGAGCAATTCCTTTAGGTCGTATTTGGTAGGTCGCATCTCTTTTTCATGCCATCCCTTAGGTCGCCCACGACCTAAGTTATAGCCAACCTAACCCTAAGTCGCCCCTCGACCTACGACCTGACTTAGGTCGCTCACGACCCAATACTTGGTGAAAAAACTATGCCGCTTTCCCATAGGTCATTAAGACCTACCCGCTAGTTCATGTGGCCGAGTACAGACCAGTTAAGTCGTAGCTCGTATCTCCCTAGCTCACCGACGACCTACGACCTATTTTAGGTCGTTCACGACCTAAGCCTCACCCAGGAAATCCCCTATAAATACAGCATGAGCTACAACATTGGGGGGATCTTTTTTGGCTCATTCTCGAAGCGTCAATACTCTGCCATTTTCTCAACTCGAATAGCACTTCAAGCACTCCAAACACCAAGGGCATTACGACAAACTTCAAGAGAAAATCTGCATCATTCGACATGGATTCGAAAGATTATTCTACATAGAAGTTTGAGCTACTAGTCTAAAGCGTGTTGTAATTGAAGAAAGTTGTATAAGTTGTATTTGAATCATCAATGAAAGAGTTTAAAGTGGACGTAGGCTTGACTATAAGCCGAACCACTATAAAAACTGTGTCTTCTACTGTCTTTCTGATATTTTTCTACTTATTTCTGATTCCCGTATCATCGAGTGGTGCTTTCACACTTGCTTTACTTGCATCGGGGTGTTAGCGTCGGATTTTTACGCTAACATTTTTGGTGCTTTCATTGAGAGCCCAACTTAGGATACTGTCATCATAGCTTCACAGAAATTTGTAGAAAGGATCTCTCTAAAAAACAGGAGTTTATCAGAAATAATGGCCCCTGGAAGAAAACGCAAGTCTGTTAGATCCGACGATGTTCACGAGACTACTGCCACTTCTCCTCCTTTAAGTCAAACAACTCCAACGGTCGGAGTTACACGGGCAGAGTTGGATGCCGTGGTATCTGGGCTTCATTGACAAATGGAAGCTTAGAATAACCTAATGATGGAAAGGTTGAATGCCTTTTTTGAGGCAAACCGCCAGCCGGCAATTAAGGAGGGAAACCTTGCCGATGAAGTGCAGAATGTGGAAGGAAGAAATGTCCCTCAAAGGCCAGCTGACCCAGTGGAAAGGACACCTCCCCAAGCCGGAGGATCGGGGCCGCAACCAACCCTCCATGAACGGTTATCAAGACAAAATTCGGAGAGAATGGCTGATGTTTGTCCCAGTGAGCCTCAAAATGATGAAGAGTATTTCTCAGGCATGGTGCGTCGGATTATGAAGGAAAGTATGCAAAGAAATGAAGATGAGAAAGAATGGGGTTTCGCTCCGAGCAAAACTCCATTCGCTGAAAAGATCTTGAAAGCAGAATTCCCAAGGAAGTTTGTCCCTCCAACTATTCCAGCTTACAAGGGAACGAGCGATCCTAATGAATTTATGTATAAGTATGATTGGCACATGACGGGTGCCAGAGCCTTTGATGAGATCAAATGCCGGTATTTTCCAGTATACCTGGAAGGAGTTGCTTTACTTTGGTTCAAAAAGCTGCCGGTCCGATCGATAGACCAATTTTTTGATTTGACTCGGAAATTCAAGGAACAGTTTCGATTGTATGCGTCAAAGGAAAAAGATATAATATCATTATCCAACTTGGAGCAGAATCCTGGAGAATCCATTAGAGCTTTCTTGAATCGCTTCAATATAGCTCTGGCTGAAGTAGACAACGCAGAGCCGAGAATGATTTTGACATACCTGATGAAGGCTATTGATAAGACAAGTGAGTTCGGGAGATGGTTGAAAATGAAAGAACCGAATTCGCTTGACAACTTTTATATGAAAGCCGATGAATTCATGCGCCTGGAAAGCCTCCAAGCACCGGCTAAGGAGGTATCGACAGGGGCTGGAAATAGTAATGCTGTTCCGAATAAGAAGAATCTAGCAATCAGAAGAGGGGGAACGATGGTCAGAAGAGGCAAGAGATGCGAAGAAAGGTCGTCCCTTCAACTTCGCCCCTCTGACTGATAGCCCGGAAAACATCTACTTTGCAAACAAAGACACGGTCGAATTCCCCACGCCAGCTAAGCAAAGAGTTAATAGGAAAGCTGTTGGTTATGGAAGGTTTTGCCGGTTCCATAACCAACCCGGGCATGATACTAACGAGTGCCATCACTTGAAGGAGGTAATTGAGGTACTATTGAAGGAAAACAAGCTCCAGCAATATGTAGAAAGGAACAAGAATGGCCCAACTTCGTCAACTCAAGGACAACAGGTTCCTGTTCATCGTCCTAGCTCAAGTGAAACGGCGGCAACCCATGAATCAGAGAGGCCTGTTATAAATGTGGTTACAGGGGCCCTCACCCAGCTGGCAGGAGTTGGGGTGAGATGGAAAGGTACGCCCGTGCTTTGAAGTATGCACCAGAAGATGAAAGTTTTTTTGTGTTAGAAGATGTTGCACCCCTGAAGCAGCAGAAAACTTATAATGATGACATTATATTCAGTACTAGGGATTCGATGGGTGTTATAGCTCCTACCATTGATCCTTTGGTCATCCCCATTGGCATTGGGCCAGCTACTGTGAAAAGAGTTCTGGTTGACTGTGGAGCTTCGTGCAATATTCTCTTCAAGAAGACTTTTGATCAGATGAAGATTCCAATGGACGACGTTCAAGCTTCATCACTAAAGATTGCTGGTTTTACTGGGGAGCCGAAACAGCCGATTGGGACTATCGATTTGTCCGTAGAGCTTGGAGAGGGGCAGAGAAAAGTGGCTTGAAAACATACCTTTGTTATTGTTGAAGAATTTTTTGCCTACAATGCCTTCTTAGGCCGACCAACTCTGGCAGCATTTAAAGCTATTCTTGTCCCATGGTGTCTAACCATAAATTCCCCACAGATAATGGAGTCGGTGTGGTGAAAGGGGATCAGAATGCTGGACGAGAATGTTATCTTACAGAGTTGCATGAAAGGAGGAAGAGAGAAATGGGAAAAGATGCGGCGGCCCCAGTCCGCATCAAAGAATCAACCTTGCAGCAATTACAGGGTGGACCCTGCACAGGCGAGCATAGCGGTGCACGAAGAGAGATGGATCCCAGAAAAGCCAGTGCAGGGGAGAATAGAGTGGTACCAGTTGAAGTGATAGCACCGGTACCTGTTGACCCGAAAGACCCGAACAAAGTGTTGAATGTGGGTTTGCAGCTTAATGTAACGGTTCAAAATGTTTTGATATCATTTTTGAAAGCAACTCTGGATGTATTCGCTTGGACTCATGCCGATATGTGTAAAATATCTCTAGAAATTGCAGTGCATACCTTGAATATTGATCCAAAGTTTACACCGGTAAAGCAGAAAAGAAGAACTCAAGGTCCTGAAAGGTCAGCAACATTAAAAGAAGAGGTTGATCGACTCATGGAGAATGGTTTTATCAGGGAATCTACTTATCCGAATTGGGTCTCAAATGCTGTACTGGTTAAAAAAGCTAATGGGAAATGGAGAGTGTGAATTGACTTTTCAGATCTAAAACAAAGCCTGCCCCAAAGGCTGCTTCCCGTTACCCAGGATTGACTAGTTGGTGGATGGAACGACGGGACATGAATTGCTATCTTTTATGGATGCCTACTCCGGATATAACCAGATCATGATGCAAGAGCCAGATCAGGAGGACACAAGCTTTATCACCGATGTTGGTCTTTACTGCTACAGAGTCATGCCTTTCGGACTTAAGAATGCAGGGGCAACTTGCCAAAGACATGTTAATGCCATATTTAAACCGTAGATTGGCAAGACTATGAAAGTTTATGTCGATGATATGCTGGTAAAATCAAAGAAAGCAGTGGACCACATGGATCACTTGGCAGAGATATTCTCAATCCTTGGAAAGTATGGTATGAAGCTTAATCCTTTGAAGTGTTCATTTGGGGTAGAATCTGGACTCAATCTATCGATGAGCTGATTCGTCATATGGAAACGCCTCCTATACTTTCTAAGCCTGACAATGGTGAAAAACTTTTTGTATATTTGGCAATCTGGTCTCATGCCCTCAGTGCAGCTTTGGTACGGAAGGATGCGAAGATTCAGCGCCCGGTCTACTACATCAGCAAGAGATTCACTGGGGCAGAATTGAACTATTCAAAGTTGGAAAAGCTCGCTTATTGTCTACTGATTGCATCAAGAAAATTGAGGCCATATTTCCAAGCTCATCCCATCAGGGTCCTCACCGATCAGCCCATGAAGCAAGTCTTGTTTCGTCCTCAGACTTCGGGTCGTCTTTTGACGTTGAATATTTAGCTCAGTCAATATGACATCACTTATCATCCCCGGAAAGAAATAAATGGACAAGCTATGACAGACTACATCGCAGAATGTACAGACAAAGGTGATAATGAGGAGGTGGTAACCGATAATTCCCCAATTCTATGGAAATTGTATGTCGATGGCGCAAGAAATAATTACTGTTCCGGGGCTGTGGTTGTGCTTGAAACCCCTGAAGGACGGTCACTGTGTTATGCATTAAGATTAGAATTTCCTTTGACTAATAGTGAGGCGGAATATGAAGCTCTCATTGCTGGCGTGAAGATTGCTAAACAACTGAACATCAAGGCATTGCAGATCTTCAGTGATTCACAACTTATTGTGTGTCAAGTCAAGAAAGAGTTTCAGACTAAAGGGGGAAACCTGCCTCCATATATGTCAAGAGCCTGGGAGCTTCTCAAGGACCTGGAACATTATATGATAAACCATATACTCGGGAAGAAAACATGAAGGCAGATTCCCTCGCAAAGTATGCAAGCACTAGTGAATCTCAATTATTGGGGTTAGTTCTTGTGGAAGTCCTGTCAACTTCAAGCATTGATGAAATGGATATTGACTGGGTCATGACTATATCACAGGAGAGAGAATCATGGATGACTCCGATATTGGAATATCTGCACGATGGTTCTCTACCAGAAAACTCAAAAGAACGGCAGAAGTTGTTAAGAAAAGCATCCAGATTTGTAATTCAAGATGGCCGATTGTATAGGCGAGGATTCTCAATGCCATTACTCCGATGTGTGACCAAGGAGAAGCTGAGACAATTCTAACTGAGGTACATGGAGGAGAGTGTGGAGATCATTCAGGTGGTCAAACTTTAGCAAAGAAAATTCTCCGTCATGGATATTTTTGGCCAGATATTAATCGTGATGCCGCGAGTTACGCCCGAAATTGTGACGGATGCCAGAGATTTGCAAAAATCCCAAGAGCACCTTCCACTGAGATAACACAGATGGTCAGTCCGTGGCCATTTGCTATTTGGGGAATCGATCTCATCGGGCCTCTGCCAACTGCAAAATCTGGAATCAGATATGCTATTGTTGCTGTTCATTATTTTACTAAATGGGCTAAATCTAAACCCTTAGCTACTATTACCTCTAAAAAATGATAAACTTTGTAACTGAGAATATCATTTGCAGGTACGGTGTGCCTCAAAAGATAATCACAGACAATGGAACCCAATTCGAAAGTAAAGAGTTCCAAGATTTTTGCAAGAAATTCATGATCCAGAAAAGCTTCTCAACAGTGGCTCATCCGCCGGCAAACGGGCAAGTGGAAGCAGTGAATAAAATTATCAAGTCAACCATCAAAAATCGGCTAGAAAAAGCAAAAGGTGGTTGGGTTAATAAGCTGCCACTAGCACTATGGGCATACAGAACTACCCATAAAACTGCGACGGGGCACACTCCATTTTCATTGGCATATGGATCAGAGGCAATGATTCTGGTAGAAATAGAGGTCCCTTCACATAGACGAATCCATTTCAATCAAGCCGAAAATGAAAAGCTGCAACTTGAAGCCCTTGACTTCCTTGATGAAAAAAGGGAAGAAGCTGAGATCAGAATTGCGGCTCATCAGCAAAGAATAGCCAGGCATTTTAATTCCAAAGTTCGCCGACGCAGCTTTGAAGTTGGGGATCTAATCTTAAAAAGAATTATGACACCTATAGGTGTGCTTGGACCAAACTGGGAAGGGCCGTATGTTATAGGCCAGAAACTTCTTGATGGCACATTCAAACTTGTAACTGTCGAAGGAGACCCAATTCCAAGAGCTTGGAACGGCAATCATTTGCGCCAATATTTTACTTAAGGGCTTTAATGAAATATTGTACAAGAATGATGAATGTATGATTCTTGTATTGAAAGCCGTTGTAAAGCCAGTGCAAGTGAATAATAAGAACTATAAAGTGGATGTAGGCCCAGTTCTTGGCCGAATCACTATAAATCTTGTGTTCTTTACTATTTTAAACTGCTTTGTTTTATTTCGACATATAAAATACGTCAATTGTGTTACTAAAATGTCGATTTAATAATGCAGGCCATAGAAACAAAGCTTACCCCTCGCAAGACCAGGCAATCCCCGACATCACCCAACAAGCAAACGCTAAGCCGTTCAAAATTTTCGTACTCAAATCCCACGGAAGAAGTTCTTAAAACAAATGTTAGTGATTTTGCTGAAAGTGGGCCCTTGCTAACCAACTGTGGATGTTTGTACAAACGAGCATCCAGTTAAATAGCCAGTGTCTGCCACCACCAACTCGCTTAACTATGAACTATATTTCTTTGGATAAAGGAAATTGTTGGCAACTAAAAGGGAAGTGTATTTGGAAAAGATAACGGGGATCGCCGATATGAATAGATGGCAAAGAGACATGGGCGAGCAAGCATCAAACAACAAAAGACCTCTTCGGAGGCACAAGCACTCTTCTGAGGCACAACTCTTCGGAGCATAAAGACCTCAAACGGGGCATGCCAGAAGACTTTCTCAAAAAAAAAGATTGGTACGGAATGACCGGGAGCACCTTCCCAACTGGAAGGCAAGGCGCTTGTTCACTAGCTGAGACAGTTTGTGCAGACAAGCGTCCAAGTAACTTGCGTCCACCCCGGTAATCCATACGATGATCGGAGGCACCTTCCCAAGTGGAAGGCAAGGCACTCGTTCACTAGCTGAGACAATCTGCGCAAACAAATGTCCAAGTAACTTGCGTCCGCCTCGTGAATCCAGCCAACCATGAGAAAGTAACTTCGAGGCATACTCGGATGCACATTTCACCAGGAGTTGAAGTGTAACAGTCGCTCTTCGGAGGTCCACTTCACCAGGAGCTGAAATGAAAAAAGACCTCTTTGGAGGCACCTTTCACCAGGAGTTGAAGTGTAAGAGTCGCTCTTCGGAGGTCCACTTCACCAGGAGCTGAAATGATAAAAAGCCCTCTTTGGAGGCACATTTCACCAGGAGTCGAAGTGTAAGAGTCTCTCTTCGGAGGTCCACTTCACCAGGAGCTGAAATGATAAAAAAGCCCTCTTCGGATGCCCGCTTCCCAGCGAACAGGGAAAAGATGATAGCCTCTCCCAAGAGGCAGAAACAAATAAAAAGACCTCTTCCTAGAGGCACAATCAAACACAAATAAAAAGACCTCTTCCCAGAGGCACAATCAAACAAGAACAAAAAGACCTCTTCCCAGAGGCGCAACTAAACAAAAAAGACCTCTTCCCAGAGGCACAATCAAACAAAAAACTCTCTTCGGAGGCTTAAGCAGGTTGAAGCCCTTTTTTGGAAGTCTCACTGTACTATGAAGTAAAATTCACTTGCCACAGCAAAAGTGACTTTTTCCAAAAGTGAAGTGTATAAACCTCGCAACAAAAAAAAGAGAGAAAACTCCTCCAATATGAAGTGCATTCTACTAAATTAGAAAAAAAAATAAAAAAGTATTTTCTTGGAACGGAAATATTATCATATAAAAGTACAAATGCAAACTTCCTTCAAATGGAAGAGTTGTTCTCTAAAGAAAGAGTGCAAGTCTTCTCGAAACAGAAGAGTTGTTCTCCGAAACTTTGCCAATGTGAAAGAGATTGCAATAGCCATGGTATGGAAGCAATACAATATAGTCATCACAAAAATGAAGACAATGCTCAATAAACATACCATAGGTTTACTGCAACCTCACATAAAGATGATAAAGAAACTTGCATGAAAACAAAAAGTAAAAGCGTTCTCAAATACAGAGAGAAATTTATATGAGTAAAAGAACCATTGTATTCCATACTATGAGAATTTTATACATATGCAGGTTTCAAAGTAAAAGAAAGCGGGGACTCGTACCCGCACAATCTCCAGTCAACACAAGCTTATATACATGCAAAAAGAAAAAAAATAAAGAAAAGAAGGGAAAGAGGGACTCTTCACTTCTTTCTCCCACCACCTTTAGAGCCTTCACCTGGCTTAATAGGCAATTTTGAGGCCGGCTTGGGAGAGTTGGGGAAGAAGGAGAGAGAGCTAGTGTTGGATCAACTTCCGTTTCCTTTTCAGTAACAGATATACTTCTCCCTTTCTTCTTTGAAGTTGTACGCTTCCTCCTCCTCTTTGAAGAAGACTCACTCCCTGGAGTGACAAGAGCAGACAATTTTATGTCATCAGAAAGGGTTCGCTCCGGAGATACTTCGCCTTCTTCAAGTCCTTCGGCCTTCTGCTCCTGCGAAGCGGTTGGATCGTCCAAGTCTTGAAGGGCTCCTATTAATTCTTCCTGCGATCCCGACTGGGAAGTAGGAGTGATTTGAAAGGATGGAGGAGGAACAGCTGGAGGAGGAGAAGTTTCTCTGACACTAGGCGTTTTCGCTACAGAAGAAAAGCTAAAAATATTAGTATCTCCCGCGAAGAGAGGAGATAACGGGTCATCGAGTCTTAAGTAATAAGCAAGAAATTCATCAAGATCGGCCGAAGCCAATGAGTAATCCACTTGACCTGGTTCGACGTTAATATTACCTGGAGAGGTAGGCTTTCTAATGTCAACTTCATAAGCTAGTGCTTCAGTGCTTTCTTCGCCTTCATCTCCACCCTGTGCGCTTGTAATCTCAGTTATGACTTTAGCAGGGGGCGGAGAATGGGAACCGGAGCTTGTGATATCAACGTCGGCCGAAATTGGAGGAGGGAAAGGGGCAATTAATGGTGCTTCTTTCTCTGGATGCTCCTCTCTCATCGTCCCAGCACGTTCTCTAGCGAGTTGCTCTATTCCTCCGGCATGGGCTGCACGAGCTCCGTCATCCAGATAATATGCCTCGAGTTCTTCTTCGGCATACCCAGCACCTTTGAGCATATCAAGCGCAGCTTCCCATACTTCAGCCAAAGTTATTTCATATTTGGGGCCCAAAAATGCGAGACTGCCACGCCCTTGTACACTTTGCAAGTAGAAGTCAAATAATGTCGAACAAACATCGGCTTTAGTGGTTTGACGAGCTTCTTCAGCTGCAATTTTACCGGAAACAGCCTCATCGCGCTCTTTCTCAACTATAGCAAGTCGAGTTTTTAATGTCTCGATTTTGAGGTTCTAGGAGCTGGTTTGTTGTCGCAACTGTGCAACTTCAACGTGATAATCTTCTACAACCTTTTCCTGCCACCTGAGTTTATCTTCGGCCTCTCTTTGGCTAGCATGAGCATCCCGCACTTGTTACTGAAGCACACTTTCCCTTTGAGAGTAGGAAGTGGAGGAAGTAGCAAGCTCCTCTTTAAGTTTTCTAACTTCCGCTTCAAGCTTTTCATTATAAGCGGCGATGCTCCTCATCTCTGCATCGTGTTGATCGAGGGTTTTTTGCCATTCGGATTTATCGTTCTCCATGGTCAACATAGCCTCAAGGTTCGCGCGATTCACTCTCTGGAGTTCGTCAACAAGTTTCTACCAACTCGACATTCTCTCAAAATCAAGTTTGACAGCATCAAGATTTCGCAACCTGGCTGGTTTGTCGAATGGAACCAGATCAAGATCAAAGCGAACTCCTTTCAAGCACCAGTTTGGGAATCGGCTTTGAAGAGTAGCTGGGCCTGGTCCAACCTGATATGAGGGCCTGCCAGTGATCGTCTGAATGTCGGTACGAGCGAGAGCGGGAGATTGAGAAGGCACCGAAGCAATGGGCTCATTAAGAATGTCAGATGATGACTTTTCACCATGGTTGGTCCGTTTGCTCGAACCTTCGGCAGCATCGCTCTTTCCTTTGTCATCATGGGATTTTCGTTTGAAAGAATCATCCTCTCTGTGGGAAGAGTCATGACGTTCATCCCCTCTCCCGTACCATTCTTCATATGTTCTTCTCTCCTGAGCTTTTCCAGCAGCCCTCTCTTCATCAGTTTCCCTATGAGGGAAAAGATAGCGCCTGTAATCATATTGACTGAGCCTTCCGTACTGCTTAAAGTCGTCATAATACGAGCCACTTCGCCCCATTGGAGAACCTGAAATTGAGAAAGAGGCAAAACTTGAAAATCCTTGAAGTAAAACGCATATAGGTACATATAATTGCTGAAAGATCCTAAGTGTGTATAACGTGCGGACTACGCACGTTAAACTACGAACCACTCCTCGGTTGCGAAGAAATGACGGGTGTAGTAGCTAACGTCAACTCTTGAGTCGACGGAATCTGTTGCAAAATAGAAGTTGCTTCAACTACTGTAGAAGAAACCCTAGTGGTAATAGGATCATCTTTAAAGAGCTCCTGTGCGGTGATAAACAGGTTGCTCAACCCTTCGAAAGTGTCATCCCCGCTCTGCTTGGAAGGACTTGTTTTCCCGGCTTCTCCATCACCGGACTTCCCTGAATGTTGGGGAGATTCTCGAGGCTCTTCTTCTTCAATGACCGAGGCAAGTGCAAATTTGCCAAATGACCCCGCGACATCAATAGAAGTAGAGCACTTCACCAGAGAAGCCTCAGCAGCAGGATTTTTCCGTGTAGGCTCCACAACAGAAACTGGGGCATCCAGTGCCTTGGCCAGAGAATCAGGAACTTCGTAAGGCTGAGTAGAGCGGGAATGGTGTAAGACTACGAATTGATGAAGGAACTCGTCTCTTGGCAAAAACTTGATACTTCTCTCCTCAGCCGCCACAGCGTTAAGCATCTCAAAACTCTGCTTGTGGCTTGGATCTCTACAAGGAAGAGGAAGAACTGCAAAAGTAGAGAACGAGGTTAACATTTAGCGATTTGGATCTCGCAAAGCTCAGAAAAGGAGAGAATGGGGATAAGTAAGCTTACCCCCTACTCTCCAAATAGCGTAAAATCCATGGAGGCAACGGACAAAGAAGAACTGGTTTAGGAAACCATGAGCGCTATCAGAGAGATCAGTGATAAGCTTGCGTTTTCCGGCGCTCCTCACATATATAATGGAAGGATGGTCTTTGTTTCTCGCAAATGTGCATAAATAGCATATTTTTTTCAAAGCTTGGGAGGAGGTCAAGCGTCCTTCTTAAGAGAACGCATAATCCCATCAAAATGGCATAGCCGTTGGGGTGCAATTGAAAAGGAGAAATAGCCAATCGGCGAAGGATTTGTTGGAGAAAATTGTTGAAAGGAGGAATGGCTCCACAATGGCACATTTGGTGGTTAACGGCAACAAACTCGAAGAGAGGACTGTCAGCAAAATCATTTGGCCCATGGAGAATAGCATCTGCTTCTACAATCCCGAATTGGGCGCGTAACTAGTTGAACACCCAGTAACTCAGGGTAGTTGGAGTTCTTTCTGGTGGGTTGACCAGTGGACCAGCCATCGGGAGGGCCTCTCCAGTTGGTATTGCTCCTTCTTATTGATGAGAAGCCATTCTACACAAGCAGCTGGATATTCAAATGTGAAGGTGCACGTTTCCTTAATGTGTGAAGTGTTGTGCAAAACTAGCAGAGTGACAAGCAAACATGACTGAAATTAATTTAATAAACATGAAAAATTTCAGGGCTTGTCCGAATTCAAGTGCAGTATTAATGCAAAAAAAATCAGCTCTAGTTGATTAATATCGCTTTACTACTTCACTTGAATTCGTTGATTCGATGCATTTCATACGATTTCTTTAAGTTGATTATATTTTATCGACTAATCTGTCATTTGATGTGGGCAATCAGTGGCAGTATATTCTCCCTAGTTTTCTGTAAATGTTATATTTGACACGTAATTAGCATTAAAGTTTGGTATAATCTGATTAAGTAAGCATAGCGAAGTCATGCTAGTTATCTCGGCCGTTCAAAGTTCAAAAATTAAAAGCGCGATCAAGTTCAAGCAAAATTTTGAAGCCTTCAAGTTGCTCAGGTCCTAGGTTGTATGGTTACAGAATGCAAGGAATATGCGATCAAGTCTTAGTCGTCCACGACCTAACCAGACGGTCAAGGAAGGTCTAGGTCGTAAGAAATGGTCTGACAGTGAAAAGTTGTCCAAGTCCTAAGTCGTTACACGACCTAAAGCTTCGGTCGTCACACGACCTAAAAGTTGAGTCGTCAAGCTTCAAATCAAGACCATTTTGAATCTGGCTAAGCCCTAAGTCGTTAGGAAGCTTATACGACCTAAAGGGATAAGCCCCGTGCAATTAAGGCCGTAAGAGTTTTTAGGTTGATCGAATCGAAAACCGTGCAAATCAGCTAGGTCGCGAGAATTTCACGTTATCTCTTCTCAATCGACTGATCCTTCTCCAACCCAATACCCGTTATCACCTCAATAACGTCGATCCGTCATCCTCTCCGCTAAGTCCATACCACCAGCTCACCCAACTTCGATCCGAATGAACTCAAATCCATCTCACTGCATTGCTCCATAGCTCATTGGGATCGGAAGTGAAGCGAGGCATATAAAATTGAATTGGATCAGACGACCGGGTTTCGAGGTTCAAAGATAATTTTAATCGGATAGACGTTGAATTCACTTACACGATGTAAAAGTAGGAAAGAATCGGCGGCTTGATTAGAGCAGATTTGCCTGTGGAAGCTCAAGAAATCGCTAATGGCAGAAAGGGTCATAGGAGCAGTTAAGGGGGAAGAAATGAGTTAAGAGTTATATAAGATGAAGACAAATGGGTATGCGGGTCAAGCTATCTCTTAGGTCGTTATCTTTTAGGTCGGTAACATCTTATCAGAGTTCAGTCGAAGCACACGACCTACGACCTAGGCATGTACTTCGAGGGGCAAGTTTTAACACTGCTTTGAAGATAACCTCACGACATAAAAAGTTAAACGACTTAACACCTTAAGATATAGCGCGACCTAACACATGAAGCGGTCTAAGCGACCTAACTTCTGAAGTGGAGTAGCGACTTAAGAAGGTTAGTGAATTAACACCTAAGCGACTTAACAGGCAAGCGGCTTAACAGGTAACGACTTAGGGAGAGCAGCGACTTAAAGGATTAGATGGTCCAGCGACCTAGCGACCTATTGAGTTACCGACCTAAATGCTTAAAGGTGGACGACCTAACGACTTAAGTACTCTGCGACCTAAAGAGTGAAGCAACTTAGCGGCTTAACTGTTCTACGACCTAAGAAGGTCAGCGACCTAAGATCTGATGGATCAACAGCGGGTTAACGACGTATGGAAGGATGCGCCTTAGCGACCTAATACTCAAGCGACCTAGCATCTTCTACAAGCTAAAAACAAGATCCCATACCCACTATGTCGCTCGCGACCTAAGTAGGCCGGAGCAATTCCTTTAGGCCGTATTTGGTAAGTCGCATCTCTTTTTCATGCCATCCCTTAGGTCGCCCATGACCTAAGTTATAGCCGACCTAGCCCAAAGTCGCCCCTCGACCTACGACCTGACTTAGGTCGCTCACGACCCAATACTTGGTGAAAAACTATGCCACTTTCCCATAGGTCATTGAGACCTACCCGCTAGTTCATGTGGCCGAGTACAGACCAGTTAAGTCGTAGCTCGTATCTCCCTAGCTCACCGATGACCTACGACCTATTTTAGGTCGCTCACGACCTAAGCCTCACCCAGGAAATCCCCTATAAATACAGCATGAGCTACAACATTGGGGGATCTTTTTTGGCTCATTATCGAAGCTCCAATACTCTGCCATTTTGTCAACTTGAACAGCACTTCAAGCACTCCAAACACCAAGGGCATTACGACAAACTTCAAGAGAAAATCTACATCATTCGACATGGATTCGAAAGATTATTCTACATAGAAGTTTGAGCTACTAGTCTAAAGCGTGTTGTAATTGAAGAAAGTTGTATAAGTTGTATTTGAATCATCAATAAAAGAGTTTAAAGTGGACGTAGGCTTGACTATAAGCCGAACCACTATAAAAACTGTGTCTTCTACTGTCTTTCTGATATTTTTCTGCTTATTTCTGATTCCCATATCATCGGGTGGTGCTTTCACACATGCTTTACTTGCATCAGGGTGTTAGGGTCGGATTTTTACGTTAACATATTTGATTTTTCATGAAAGACCTATTTTTCGTTCTTCTCAAAGAATTCCCCCACATAAGAAAATGAATTAAAGAAACAAACTGATAAATTATTAGAGAATGGACAAATAAGTCCAAGTCGCTCAAGTTGGAGCTCAATAGTGGTTTTCGTTGTGAAGTTAGACGGCTCCTTGAGACTTTGGGTAGACTACCAAGACCTAAATAAGAAAACAATTAAGAATAAGTATCCTATACCACATACTGGTGACTTGTTTGATCATCTTCATGTTGCTCGGGTATTCTCCAAAATAGACCTAGCAACTGAATTTCACCAATTAAAGATAATATATTACTACATTCCTTCAACCGCATTTAGGGGACCAAAAGATATCTAGTAATGGTGGGTTATGCCTGTTGGGCTGACCAATGCGCTGGTTTATTTTATGGAACTTGTGAATGGTATTCAGAGAAGTGCTCTACAAATTCGTATTGGCTTTTATCAATGATATTCTTATCTATTCCAAAAGCGAAGAGGAACATGGGAGGCATCTAGAGATTATGCTAAAAATATTAAGGAGAAATGTACTCAAAGAAAAGTTCTCGAATGCCACTTCTGGGAAGAGAAGGTAAGAATCCTGGGGAATGTGTGTTAAACGAAGGAATGAATCTTAGTTGATCCAGGGAAAAGTACACCCATTCTAGATTGAAAGCTTGCTCTGGCTATGAAGGATGCGAAAATTTAATGGACCCCAGAATGTAAAGAAGCATTAAAAGAACTCGAGAAGAGGTTTACTACCGCTTCAGTCTTGACTATTACTGATAAAAGCGACAGTCTAACAGATTATACTAATGCTTGTGGGGAAGGAGTAGTTCCTCTTGTGATACAACATGAAAAGGCTATCGTTTATGCCAGTAGGCAATTAAAGACACATGAGCGAAATTATGCAACACATGACTTAGAGCTATTAGCCACTGTGTTCGAAGGTTAAAAATGTGGAGACAATATCAACTAGATAAAAATTCCTTATGTTTTATTTTAAATAAACTTCGACTGATCCTAAAATATAATATTCCTCCTCTAAATAGGTGAAAATTATGAGCTTTTCATAAACTATAAATCTTTGAAATATCTTTTCACTCAGAAGGACTGGAATATAAGGCAGCATAGTTGGTTGGAATTCCTCGCATCATATGATTTGGATATTCTATATACATTAGGAAAAGCCAATGTTGTGGCAGATGCTCTAAGTAGAAAGCAGGCTATTATAGCTCATTTAATGGTGCGTCTAGTATTAATTTGTCATATAATGGTGTAACGACCCATAAATTTTTGACAATTAAAATATTTAAATTAATAAGTTATCGGTGTTAATATTGGATAAACTTAAGGATTTACGAATTAAAAATAAGGAAATGACTAGAATGAAATGTAATAGTATTAATTCAAGGTGATTGATAACTACTTTAAATGTAATTGCAAGTAATTACAATGATTAAAGGTTATAATTTGGTAATAAATTTAAAGTAAGAAAATAAATTTAAACGTTATATTTATTGATGAAATAATATGTAATAAATTGAAATTGGATAAAATTCAAGTTGTGTTAGTAGTTATAACATTTGTGTGTAGATAACAAACTTATAAATATGATTTAATTAAGAAAAAGGTAACAACTGTTATTTTTTACCAATTTATCTAATATGTTGAATTAAGTTGAAAATCAGTTGCAATTAAATATAACTAAATATTACGATAATATGAGTTAAGACAAAAACTGTAAAATGTAAAGGTAATAAAATGTACAGAAATGTCAATTATATTCGTAAGACAATAATTTATTTAATAAAAAGAGGAAACTAAGATAAATGAATTTATTGGGACTTTAAATTTTAATTAATGTGAAAATCGACAATAATTCAGTATAATTGGAATATTGCAACTAATATAGTAAAAGATGATAATTGTAAAGTACTAATGCAATAAGATGTGAACCAATGTTAGCTATGACTATAGAGTAATGATTGATGGATAAAAAATTGAAATCAAAATAAATCAATTTATTGGAATAAAATTATAATTAATTAGATTTTATCATGGTTTAAATTGAACACTATAATTAGTATAATATTTAACACTGAATTGATATGAATTTTTTATATTATTATAAATGTCATATTCAAAAAGTTACAGAATTTGCAGCATAAAAGTGCTACGGAAAGTGCTATATAAGCTTATTTTATTTAAACAACTTTTAAACATTTGATAATTCATATTTTCCAATCCAAATTTCTTCTAAATTATTTAAATTGATTTATCAAATTTATTCCACATTTTTCCATAATTAAAAATGTTCATTTAAACGAATTTCCCGTTATGGTCACCTAACTACACTAGCGCGATTTTTCTAGAAAATTGATAAGGATATATTTCAAAATCTACTTATTAAAATTTTAATTTTCTTTCTTTGTTTAGAAGATATGGATATAATAGTCCGGAATTTTCTTATCTCAAAGAATTCCGATCTATATTCCACTCTATACACTCATTTGAACTTTTCGGAGCAAAATCGCGAACTACTGTTGCACAATGCGCCTAGTTTTAACTTATTTTTCGATATTTGAAATAATTTACTCGAATTGAATTTTACCATTTTATATCAATATTTCCACATTTTAAAGTATTTAAAATGTATTTTCGATATTTCATATTATAATATTATTTTATTCCTATTATTTTAACATTAAATTTTAAATTTCAATTTCAATTCATTTTCAATTCAGACTTCAAATTAAACTCAATTAACGCTTAGATCTCAAATATAATGTAACGACCCGGAATTTTCGACCCCGAAAATTCGACACTAATACGTTCGCTGTATAAGTGCCGAGCAATCGAACCTTGGAAATTCCAAATTGTTGGTGTAAAGAAGAAAAAGAGGTAGAAGAAGAAAACATAAACAATAGCACAGAGTCTCACAATCACACCGGAATAAAAATATAATACAACGTAACATCATTTATACTAAGAAAAGCTGTAACTGTACATTTACAGACAATATATCAGATTACAACCATTCACAAATAACTTAATAGTTATAATAACCTATCCCAGACTACTATCAATACAATCACAAATGCACAGCGGAACATACTCCATACGTTCCTGCCATCCAGCTTGCCTCTTGAGCTCCAGAACGTCCAAACCCGAAAATCTGTAATACTCGGTCTAACGCGAGCATTACAATAAAGTTACACCTGCAGGCTGGAAACCAGCGTGAGTAAACCAATTTAATATGAAATACTTAAAGTTGTAAAACTTCTTGAAACCCATGTAACTCGTTCATTACTACGAGTTTTTATGTTGTTAAAGCCAACACTTATTTCACACAATGTATCTAAGTACCATTGCTTAGTTTAAACACACAAGTTTACCCAATTTATTCCATTCCAGCCTATTTGATTCTAAAATCAAATATAAAAAGAATTATATGTAACTAATCAAAGTTGTTCTGGATATTGCTGTTATCCGACCCTGATCTCTAGAATCCAACACCATCCCTTAAGCCAAGTTGTTCAAGTAAAACAATTCAATTTAAATTCAGAATATCATATTCACATAGAAATTTCTACTCAAATAAATGGCTCACATTTATCCATAGCTATATCACAGAACATCACAATTATCAGACTGGAGATATTAATCAATCCAAACATTCAATATAATTTAATCATCCATAAGCAAGATAACTGTCACACCATTTCTAATTAATTTAATTAAATCACAAAATGAATTAAATTAATTATAAATCCAGCTTATTTAAAAACCCTTAATTGTTATTTTAGTTAATTATTGTCATTAATTAATTATCCTTTAATTACTTAAGACCTTAATTAATTAAAAGATAATCCATTTATCTTAATTAATCACTTAATTATCATTTAATTTTTTTTAAAATTAAATATTTGGAATTAACATACAAAATCACTTAAGACCCTTTGATTAATTAAAATTTGATACATTTATCTTAATCACTTACTTAATTTCATCATTTTATGATAAAAACACTTAGGGATTTAATTAAATAATTAACCTAATATATAATTATTCAAAACCAAATCAATTAATCTTAAAAAAATTTGACTTTAAAATTTAAATCTTTTAAATTTGCTTGGTAATTTGATCAAAACTTTTGCTTTGAAAACTTGTTTAATATTTGCTTGGAAACTTGTACATTTTCTTTGCTTTTAAAAACTTGTTAATAACTTGTTTATAAAATTTACTTTCATTGAAACATAGAAAACTCCAGCCAAAACCCAAATTACCCGAGCCATCACTCGAGCCAAACTCTCATCCGCTTCCCTTCGATAAAACTAGCGTACGACTTCGAACAATACCCTATCCTCCCCAATGCTCCAATCAGCACAACAACATCAGACACAGATGGACACACGTGCATGCGCACACATGATCTGATCATCTTCGGCCAACGTTCCGACCACCAAGTCGCCGACGTTCCACTCAGTCGACCCGACCTCCTAGGACAATCGGTCGTGCCAAGAAACAAAATCGAGCAAATCATGCTTTATAGGAACCCAACCCGATCATCGAAAACTACCTCGCACAGTCGCCTCCGAACGCCAGGAACTTCGCCATTACGTGCAGACTCTCGACGTAGTCCCACGCTTCGTTTCCCCCACCTACGACCAACTCCGATGCAACCCCGACGCCACACGAGCCTCGGAAACATCATCTACCAAAATAGGTCGATAAACCATACTCCACCGTTATTCCACCTCCACGGCAAACTAAAAATTCACCGACTAATTTTCCCAAGACCCTCGGCCTACTAGCTACCTCCAGCATCGATTTCGACGCACCAGCAACTCCGATCGCCGAGAAATCGAGCAAAGTTCGATTTTCGTTCTACTCGAAAATTCTCAACAACAATAAACTTAAAAATCATGAAATCATTGTCAAAAATCATAGTTTTTAATGACGAGTCAGATTATATAATTAAAACAAGGAAATTAAACAATCGATTTTCTGACTTTAATTGGTTTTCACCATTCTTCCTTGATTCCAGTAAATCTACTTGCTAACTTTACTTAAAAACATTTTTAAAAATCAAATTTAGTTATTACAAACATATTCTCTTTAAACATCATAACTTGAAATGGATTATATGAAGAGAAATTGAGTTTTTTGAGTATGTTGGTCTGTTGCATACTAATAGAGACAGGTTCATTAATACACAGACATGCACATACATACATACATACACACGCACGTATATATATATACATATATATACAGTAATTCATCTATATTCCTGGTAAAATACATCCATGCAAACATTATTCACAACATTACTTTAAGAATTTTGCAGAGGCATCAGAATATAAACACTGATTTAGCTTTTAAAGGTTATGTTTACTCACTGTATTTTGGATAAAACAGACAACATAGCTTTTTGAAAATTTGAAATCTGCACTTGAATTTGATCTGCAACTTGATTTACTTTGGATTGAGTTGATCTTGAATCTTTGCTTGCTTCAGTTGAAGTTTGAAGTATGATTTATTTTTTCTTTTTAGTTTTAATTTTGGTTTGAGAGAAGAAAGAAAAAGAGAAAGACTGGTTTGTAAAAATGAAAGAGTTGTATATAGCTTTGTTCTCTAAAGCATGTTATTTATATTTTTGAATTTAAAAGGTAACAATGCCACTTGTAAATATATATCTTTCATAAGTGTACACATGTCCAAAACATTTATTTTATATTTACTTTATGTTTTATTAATTTATGTTTTATGTCTATATATTCATACTAATTATGTTTATCTCATGTAATTCAAAAGATATATATATATATATTAAAACCTTTTATTTTTTTCTAAATCTTTACTTAAGTTATTATATTTTTAATTAATAAATATTTATCTTTAGTGTTTTAAAAATGTTCAATTTAACTTTAAACAACTTTTGAGAATTATTATATTGAATTCAAACCATAGCTTCCTATTCATTATATATATATATATATTATAATTAAAAACATATTTTTATGTGTTTGAAATGATAAGTTTTACTAATTTAAATGATTATATAAGAAGATTATTAAATTAATAATTATATCCATATATATATATATCAGAATTTTATTTGTTCAACTCATAAATCAGTATTTCTTAAAATTTAATCCAGTTAATTACCAATTAAATGATGTCCAAAATTCTGGGTTATCACATATAATTTCAATTTAAACTTAAATTTTAACCTTAATTTCACTTTCAGTTTTCAAAATCGATTTCAATTTCACAATTCATCTCAATTTTCATTTCAATTTCAATTTAATTATCCTTTTTAATCCCATTTCACTTCAAATTTCAAATTCACTTTTATTTCTACTTTAATTTCAAATCTAATCCAAAAGAGACTTATTTTTCCAAGCTATGTCATATTACCAAAATTGGGTCTTTAACAAAGAGACCACTTAATCAAAAATGATAGAAATTTGGTGCCCATATTAACATCAGAACCATACAAACAATCATATGACATTAACATATTTAATATGGGTATAGTACGACAAATGTCATAACATTACTATGGATTATCCAATATTCAATTTAATTATTCAAACATCCATATCATAAAACGGTGATTATCTATGATAGAAAATCAACTCACAAATCAATATGAATTATTTAGCGATGAGAATTTTCTCACCTTCATATCCATTCCGCCAATCGGTTTTATAGGCTAGCGTGCTTCGTGCTTTTTCCCCTCAACCTCTCGTGTTTGTCGTTTCCTTTCCTTCTCCTTTTCTTTTCTTTCTTTTCTTTTATCTTTTGTTTTTTATATGTCTATGGCGATGGGCTTGACTGGAGGGTACGGCCTAGGTTATGGGTGTGTGTGGCTTTGGGTAGGCGGGTAGATAGGGTAGGCGTGTGTTTTGAGGTGGCAGATTAGGTTTTAGACTCGACCATGGGGTATGGAGTGGGGTACAGCTTTTGATGAGGTGGGTAGGCTTTAGGGTGGCTTGGGTTTGGGTTTGTGACGTGTTGGTGGTATGGCAGAGAGTAGAGGGGTTTTTAGGTGGAGTAAGAGGCGTGTAGGGCGGTGTGTAGCTTGCTTGAGGTGGAGGGAGGAAATGAAGAAGTAGAGTTTGGGAAATGGAGGGAGTGAATGGAATTTGGGATTTTTATAGAACGGAATGTAGTGGTTGTTATCCCGCTTTTTCGCAAGGCCGTGATACCCAAAGATTGACCAAGAAACCAAAGACTGTTCGTCTCAAATGTCGTTTTTGACCTATGACCTAACAGCTTCAAAGACCAGCGACCTAATGAACTAAGCCTCCAACGAGTTAACACGGCACAAGAATCATGAGCGAGTTAGCATCAAAGTGACCCAACGACTTAGCAATTCAACGAAAGCAGCGACTTTGCGAGTCAAGGAAGCAACGACCTAAGCCACTCAACAACCTAGAGGCGCAGGCGACCTATCGATCTATCACTACTATGAGCAAACGACCTAACAGCTTGATGAAGCAAGCGGCCTAACCCGCTAACACAAAAGCGACCTAAGCTGCACATTGTGTCTTCTAACTAGGTCGCCCACGACCTAAAAAGACCAAGACAACCTCCCTATGCCGTAGCCCTTAGGTCGCCACTCCCTCTCCTGCTATTCTTTAACTCGCCTACGACCTATAACATGGCAATTCCTAAACCTAGTCCACGCCATTCATTTAGGTCTCCACTCCTTTAGATCGCCACACCTTTAGGTTGCCACTCCATTAAGTTGCCTTCCATTCCGCTATAAGTCGCGACGACCTACCAACCGAAGCAAGGGCCAGAGTGCAACCTATGTCCTAACCCTTAGGTCGCCCCGGCCGACTAAACCTAGTTTTTCTCTATAAATACCTCGCCTACTCCAACTGAAAGGGGATTTTTGGGGACCTCGGGACGACCAATACTCTGCAGTTTTCTCGACTTCTTTAACACGTCAAACACCGAAGACACTTCAAGGAACTTAGGGAATAGATCTAATCCATTCCAGAGGAATTCAAAGGGATTTTCTATATGGAAGTTCTGATTTCCTGCCTTGATTATGTTGTAACTTGAGGTTGAATTATAGAAAAAGCGTAATAAAAGAATCATGGAAAGAGTTGTAATTGAATCAGCAATAAAGGATGTAAAGTGGACGTAGGCTTGACTTTGAGCCGAACCACTATAAAAATTGTCGTCTCCTTTACTATTTTTTGCTATTTTTCTGCTTACTTTTAGTTCCCGTGCAAACGGGTGGTGCTTTCAATATACGACAACTTACACCGGGGTGTTAGCGTTCAATTTTAGCGTTAACATTTTTGGTGCATTCACTGAGAATTGAACTCAGGAGCGCTTTCATCATTGCTTCACAAAGATTTATTGAGAGACTTTCTTTAAGAACCAGAAATCTATCCGAGATTATGGCTCCTAGAAGGAAAACAAGGAGAAGACAGAGGCCGGAAAGAAGTCAGCATGAAGGGAGTCAAGGGGCTTCCTCAGGAGAGAACCAAACTTCAGTCTTCATCACCAGGGATGAGATGGAGACAATGATGAATAGGAAAGAGGAGTTGTTGCAGAATTTGTTTCAGCAGATTGGGCAACTTGGAGCGCAAAATCAAGGAGCAACTGGAGTTCAGAATAGAGCAGGACTATCTGAGGCAGCACCAGAGCTAGGGGATACTCATCTAGAGCACACTGACCCAATACTGAGAAAATAACCTAGTGGATTGGAGCAACATGGCATCGACAGAGGAACAAGAGCTCAGCCAGGAGAGCAGATTCCAGAATTCCCTCGTGAACTCGGGGGGTAGGCCGAAGGCAATGGACGAGGACTGAAACTAGGAGACAACGACAAATTGGTAGAAATGGTCAAAAGAGCTATGAGAGGTGGCTTGGTAAACAAGGACTTGGAAGATGTGAATAGGAGTCCTTTTACCACAACAATCAGGCGAGCTAAGAACCCACCAGACTTTAAGCAACCATCGTTGGATATGTATAATGGAAGGACAGACCCTACAGTTCAATTGACAAAATATATGAGGCATATGGAAGTGCTGGTGGAATCAGAGGAAGTTATGGCCTGGTGCTTTCCATTGTACTTGACAGATATTGCGGCACTTTGGTTTAGACAGTTGGAAAGTGGATCTATCGGAAAATGGAGTGATTTGACTGAAAGGTTTATGAAGCAATTCAGGGTCCACATTTCGAGACCCAAAAATGCGATGAGCTTGGCTGCATTGAAACAGAAAGCTAGGGAATCTTTGAGAAGTTTTTTGACACGGTTCAATGCAGCCGCAACATCGGTGGACCGACCGGATCCATCTATGGTCTTGATAGCAGCTGTGTCAGGCATATCTGAAGGTACAGAATTCAAGAATTCGCTGACAAGAGATCCCTCCATGGATCTAGGGGAATTCTATCATGAGGCTGAAGGATTCTTACGGTTAGAGGACGCAAAAGCCGAAAGAGAAGAAGAAGGAATCGACATTTATGTAATCAAAAGTGGAAATCCCCTAGAGAAAGGTGTAGAATCTAGCTAAGGTAAACGAAAGGCCGAGGATAACAGCGATAGATCAGTATGACCACGAAGGGAACCAAGTTTCACCTCATACACGGAGTTGAATGAGACTTTGGAGCAGATCTACCAAGACACCGAGGGACAGGTTCCTTATCGAAAGCCGATAAGGAGAGATCCAACTAACAACGAGAGAAAGTCGGACAAGTATTGCTCATTCCACGAGTTGAATGGTCATAGCACAAATGATTGCAGACACTTGAAAGACGAAGTTGAGGGGCACATCCGGGATGGTTTGTTATCACGGTATGTGAAAAGGAGGATCACAATGGTGGAACAAGAATGGCCACCACCTACACTAACTGAAGACGGCTCAGGATCTAGGCATCAGCTTATTATCAAATAATTGAGATTATGACGAATGAGTTGAAAATTCTACATCTACACAACTAGGTCGTTCACACATGTACGGGATCGCAAACGATCCCAAGGCATGCTCTGATACAACTAAAAACCATATCGATGTAGGTGTTTGCACTCGGACGTAACTATCCTGCTTTTGTGTCTTACTTCTGAGGTTTGGATTTGACTTTGTCAAGCATTTTTGTCTTAAAACGCTTCAATTGGATGAATATTGAATTGTGATAAATCTAAAAAGGCTAAGACACTTACACATGTACGGGGTCACAAACGGTCCTTAGGCATGCTCTGAGTTGGCTAAGCTTCTTACACATGTACGGGGTCACAAACGGTCCTTTGGCATGCTCTGAGATGGCTAAGCTTCTTACACATGTACGGGGTCGCGAACGGTCCTAAAGCATGCTCTGGAATGACAGTAAATCACCTTGGCAAATGATCCAGGAACTCACCCGAACGTGAACCTGGCATCCATAATACTAAGCCCCCTCGGGCACACTTATTCCCCTTCAACAGGCACACGAACGATCCAGGAACTCACCCGAACGTGAACTAGACATCGATAAAACTAAGCCCCCCGGGCACACTTACTCGCCTCGAACGGCACCCGACCTCGAACGGTCACACTCGCCTCGAACGGCACCCGACCTCGTACGGTCACAACTCGCCTCAAATGGCACCCGGCCTCAAACGGTCACAACTCGCCTCGAACGGCACACGACCTCGAACGGTCAAATTCACCTAGAACGGCACCACGACCACGAACAGTCACGTCTCATCTCAAATGACTTGATCACGAACGGTCGTTATTTGAGGTCAACCCCCTGACCGTGAACGGACGCACTTTACCACAAATGACTCGATCACGAACGGTCGTCATTTGAAGTAAGGTTCTTGATCTTGAACGGTCACATCTCACCTCAAATGACTTGATCACGAACGGTCGTCATTTGCGGTCAACCTCCTGACCATGAACGGTCGCACTTTACCATAAATGACTCGATCACGAACGGTCGTCATTTGAAGTGAGGCACTTCATCGTGAACGGTCACATCTTACCTCAAATGACTTGATCACGAACGGTCTTCATTTGAGGTCAACCCCCTGACCATGAACGGTCGCACTTTACCACAAATGACTCGATCACGAACGGTCGTCAATTGAAGTAAGGCGCTTGATCGTGAACAGTCACATTTCACCTCAAATGGCTCGATCTCGAACGATCGTCATTTAAGGTCATATAAAATTGTCAATTCTTTTCAAGGCCCGCAACAGGAAATGAACATCTAGTTTATGGAAATACAAAACACACCTTCCTACCGCAAAGCATGTTTTGGGGGGCAAGTGTTATCCCGCCTTTTTAGCAAGGCCATGATACCAAAAGATTGACCAAGAAACCAAAGATAGTTCGTCTCAAAGGTCGCTTTTGACCTAAAGCCTAACAGCTTCAAAGGCCAACGACCTAATGAACTAAGCCTCCAGCGAGTTAGCACGACACAAGAATGATGAGCGAGTTAACATCAAAGTGATCCAGGGACTTAGCAATTCAACGAAAGCAACGACTTTGCGAGTCAAGGAAGCAACGACCTAAGCCACTCAACAACCTAGAGGCACAGGCGACCTATCGAGCTATCACTACTATGAGCAAACGACCTAACAACTTGATGAAGCAAGCGGCCTAAACCGCTAACACAAAAGCGACCTAAACTGCACACTGCGTCTTCAAACTAGGTCGCTCATGACCTAAACAGACCAAGGCAACCTCCCTATGTCGTAGCCCTTATGTCGCCACTCCCTCTCCTACTATTCTTTAAGTCGCCTACGACTTATAACATGGCGATTCCTAAACCTAGTCCACGCCAATCCTTTAGGTCGCGATTCCTTTAGGTCGCCACACCTTTAGGTCGCCACACCCTTAAGTCGCCTTCCATTCCCCTATAAGTCGCGACGTCCTACCAACCAAAGCAAGGGCCAGAGTACAACCAACGACCTACGCCCTACGACCTAACCCTTAGGTCGCCCCGGCCGACCTAAACCCAGTTTTTCCCTATAAATACCTCGCCTACTCCAACTGAAATGGGATTTTTGGGGACCTCGGGACGGCCTATACTCTGCAGTTTTCTCGACTTCTTCAACACGTCAAACACCGAAGACGCTTCAACGAACTTGGGGAATAGATCTAATCCATTCAAGAGGGATTCAAAGGGCTTTTTTATATGGAAGTTCTGATTTCTTGTCTTGATTATGTTGTAACTTGAAGTTGAATTGTAGCAAAAGTGCAATCAAAGAATCATGGAAAGAGTTGTAATCGAATCAGAAATAAAGGATGTAAAGTGGACGTAGGCTTGACTTTGAGTCGAACCACTATAAAAATTGTCGTCTCCTTTACTGTTTTTTGCTATTTTTCTGCTTGCCTTTTTTTCCCGAGCAAACGGGTGGTGCTTTCGATATACGGCAACTTACACCGGGGTGTTAGCGTTCAATTTTAGCGTTAACATTGGTAAAAAGAGAGATTTTGGCTTGTATTTATAAGTGGAGAGTTAAGTGGAAAATGACATTAATTCTCTTGTTTACTTTTGCACTTTGATTAGCCTTGATTTGAGTTGCATTTAATGTGTGGAATGATGGTTTAGGAGAGTGTGTTAAGAGATAAGTAGGTGTCATCTTCTTATGGTTTGTAAATATTTAAATGCATAAGTTTGCTCCTTTTCTATGCATATACATAACATCTCATTAATGAGATAAGAGATGTAGTAATGATGTTTATAAAAATTTAAAATAAAATTTAATTAGTCAAATCATACCTTTTTATATTTTTATATTTGTTTAAATTTTCCTAATATAAATATTTTGTCTTTTAGTGCTAAATGTAATGTGTTTGGAAGTTTGTAAAGTTGTTATTATATACGTTGTAAAGTGAACACATACTTTGTATATATTTTGTAAAACGATTAGTAACATACTTTTAAATATTTCAATATACTTTTATAATCTTTATTAGATGATTTTAACAAGATTTATCTTTTCAAATAAATATTTTAACCTATTTGTTTAAGCCCTTATTTATTTTTTACGAAACATAATGTTAACGCTAAAATTGGACGCTAACATCCCGGTGTGAGTAGAGATTAAGTGAAAGCACCACCCGTCAATACGGGAATTAGAAGTAAGTAGAAAAGTCACAGAAAAAACAGTAAGGAGACAACAGTTTTATAATGGTTCGGCTTCAAGTTAAGCCTACGTCCACTTTAATCTTCTTTATTGATGAATCGACTACAACTTTGCAACAATCTTCGAATACAACACTACTAGGACAAATAGCTAGAACTCTGATGTAGAAGAACTCTTTAAATCCATGTCGAATGTGTTAGATTTCTTCTTGAAGTTCGTTGAAGTGTCTTTCGTGTTTGAAGTGTTGGGTGAGTCGAGAAATCAGTAGAGTATAGGTGCTCCAGAAATGAGCCAAAAGGTCCTCTCTTCGGTGGTTTAAGCAAGGTATTTATAGGAAATTTCTGGAGTAAGTAGTAGGTCGCGGGCGACCTTGGGTAGGTCGCAGGTCGTCAGCGACCTAAGATGTGAGCTACGGCTTATCTTGGTTACACTTGGTCTTCTGAACAATCTGATAGGTCGTAGCGACCTAGGAGGGAAGCGGCAGAAGAAGTTACGGCTTACTGAGGCCACCCTGAGCGAGCTATGGAGTTACCACGGTCTATTTAGGTCATGAGCGACCTAATGAAGAAGCAGTATGTATGCGGACTCACAATGTCTTAAGCCGTTAGGTCGCTAGGTCGCTAGGCCGCCTAGTTCATTAGGTCGCTAGGTCACCGCATCCCTCTGTTGTAATATACTATTGCCCTGTGTTGGTTTCTAGGTCGCTAGGGGTCTTTAGGTCGCTATCTTTGTTAGGTCGAGCATCCATGTTAACTCGCTCATACTTCAGGTTGTTAGGTCGCTGGACCTTCTAACCCGTTAAGTCGCTGAGTCGCTTTATTCGCTAGGTCGTTAGGTCGTTCTTCCTTTAGCTTGATAGGTCGTTGCCTTCATGGAGTCACTAGGTTATATGCTTAGGTCGCTTGATTGCTTATCTCATTAGATCGTTAAGTCGCTATATCATGCTAGGTCGTTGGTTTTCTTCGAGTGCTTGAGTCGCTGCCCAGAATGATATTAACATTTTCCCTCAAAGTATAGGCCTATGCCATAGGTCGTGTGCTTCGATCTAATTGCTCTAGGTCGTGAACGACTCAACTGGCTCGCTAGCTCGTGTGCCGATACGTCTTCCTCTTTCTCCCCTATATAAGCCGTTAGGTCGTTTCTTCTTTCTTACTTAACTGCTTTGACAACCTGCTCTGCCATTAACGATCATTCGAGCTTCCAATGGCGAATTCAATCTAACCAGTCATCAATTCATCTTTTCCATCGATTGCGTAAGTGAATTTGATCTTTATCCAACTATGTTCATCACGGAATTGCAAATCCCCATTTTCTGACCTCAGTCCAACTTTGTACGTTGCGTGTTACTTTTGAGCCATGTTGCGATTGATTTTCGATTTCCATTACCTATGTTGTTGCTGCGATTCATGATAGCACGGCAGTATGATGGATCTGCGATGACTTGAATTAGTTCTGGGTGATTTGGTGGTATCGAGAGATAGTGGATTTCATTGTGTAGGTGATAATGGGTTATCGAATCACGAGTTAATGTGGCAGCGAGCTATTGAGTGGAGAAGAGTTAGCGGGTTAAGGAAAGTAGGGCATATCGGATTTGATAGGGAATAGCTCGAGATTGCTAAGTTACGCCAGAAGCGACCTAGTGAATCTGAGTAACACACCCCGTTACGACTTAACAGATTCGACCGACCTAACAAACCGACCGACTTAAGAATCCTTGCGACCTAAAAGGAACCGAGCGACTTAACTCATAGCGACTTAATCTTTAGGTCGTGTGAGCGACATAATCTTTAGGTCGTGTGAGCGACTTAGTCTTTAGACAACTTTTCACTGCTGAATTCCTTCTTGCGACCTAGACCAATTTCGACCCAAATTGTTAGGTCTCGAGCGACCTAGAACTTTTCCAGATTCACACTACCTTGCCTTGAAGCATTACTTTAACTTGTAGAAGCATGAATAATGAACTTTTGACTTGAACAAAACCACTTGATGGAACTCCGACCTATGCTGAGTGGCTTGAGCTTGAAAACTTGCAAAAATGTGACATCACTTAACTTGAATTCCAACATGAACTGTCGAAATAACTTGCCTGAACCTGTTTTACTCCTTTACAGATTATATTAACTTTAATGCTAATAACCTGTTAAACACAACATTTGCAGAAAAATGGGACGAATATACTACCACTGATCGCCCACATCAAATGACAGATTAGTGGATAAAGGAGAATCAACTTAAAGAAATTATATGAAATGTTATGAATCAACAGATTCAAGTGAAGTATTGAAGCAAAGCAAAACTATTCAACTAAAGCTGATTTGCATGCATCAACACTGCACTTGTACTTGGACCCAAAACAACAAGCCTTGAAACTTTATAATTAACAAATGCATATTTGTTTAATTTCAGTTATATTTGCTTGTCGTTTTATAAATTTTGCATAATATTCCACACATTTAGGAAACGTGCACCTTCATATTTGAATATCCAGTTCCTTCTGTAGAATGACTTCTCAACAAGAAGAATTAGTAGAACAAGCTGGAGAGGTCTTCCCGATAGCCGATCCACTGAATGATCCCCTGGAAAGGACTCCAACTAACCTGAGTCAGCGGGCGTTCAACCAATTACGTATTCAGTTTGGTATTGCTGAAGTAGATGCTTTACTTCCTGGGCCAAACGATACTGCTGACAGGCCACCTCTCGGTTTTATTGCTGTCAATCGTAAGATGTGCCTGTGTGGTGCTATTCCTCCTTTTAATGATTTTCTTCAACGACTCCTTCTCCGATTAACTATCTCTCCCTTCCAATTGCATCCCAATGGCTACGCCATCCTGATGGGATTGTGTGTACTATTCAGAAGGACACTTGATCATCTTCCGAGCTTTGATGAGATTTGCTTCTTGTGCACATTTGCAAAAAACAAAGATCATCCCTCTATTACACTCATGAGAAGCGCCAGGAACCGTAGATTGATTGTCGATCTTCCGGATAGAGCCTACGGGTTCTTAAATCAATTCTTCTTCGTTCGTCGTCCTCCAGGATTTTACGCCTTCTGGGGAGTAGGAAGTAAGATTGCTTATCCCCGCTTTTTCCATTTGAGCCTTTCAAAGTCCGAGTTGCTAGGTGCTAACTTCATTCTTTACTTTTACAGCACTTCCTCCTCCCTCTAAAGATCCCAGCCACATACCGACTTTTGAAAGATTAAGTGCCGTGGTGGTTGAGGAAAAAAGTATTAAACTTTTGCTGAAAGACGAATTTCTTCACCAATTCGGACTTTTGCACTCTTCCCGTTCTACTCAGCCTCATGAAGTCCCTGATTCTCCAGTAGAGACATCGGATGCCCCAGTTTCCGCCGGAGAACTTACACCGAAAGAACCTACTGTTGAGGCTTCACCGGTGAAGTGTTCTGCTTCTATTGACGTTGCGGGGTCATCCGGCAAATTTGCACTTGCCCCGGTCATTGAGGAAGAGGAACCTCCTCACCAACCCAGGAAGACTGTTGATGAAGGAGCTGAGGGGAAGGGTCCGGTCGGGCGCGATGGTGATGTCATTTTTGAGGGGTTGAGCGACTTGATGATTACTTCACATGAGCTCTTTAAAGACGATAACACTACTGCTAAAGTTATTTCTCCAGTAGTTGAAGTGACATCTGTCTTGCAACAAACTCCGTCAGCCCAAGAGTTGACATTTGCTGCAAAATCCATCATCACCTCCCAACCGAGGAGTGCTTCGTAGTTTAACGCGCGTAGTTTGCACGTTACACACGCTTAGGATTTTTCGGCACTTTTATGCATTCAACTTCCTTGCTTTGAAGATTTCTGAACTTGTCCTTTCTTCATTTTTAGGGTTCTCCAATGGGACGAAGCGGCTCTTACTATGATGATTTCCAGCGCTATGGAAGACGCGGTTCTTATGAACCCAAGAGGTATCTTCCTGCTTCCTGGGAAACCGACGAAGAAAGAGCTGCGAGAAAAGCTCGCAAGAGGCGTGCTTATGAAATACGCTACGCGAGAAGGGACGAACGACATGATTCTTCCCAGAGAGAGGATGTTTCTCACAAACGAAAATCTCGTGACGATAAAGGGATAAGTCATGTCGTCGAAGATCCGAATAAATGGGCCAAACTTGGCGAAAAGCCGGCATCTGAAATTTCTGAATAGCCCGCCGCTCTTGTTTCTTTGGAAATTCCTTCCAGCTCTCCTGCCGTTCAAAGAGCTGTTCAAACAATCATCAGTAGGCCCCCGTATCAAGATGGACAGGGTCCGGCTACTCTTCAAAGTCGGTTTCCGCACTGGTGCTTAAAAGGAGTGCGTTTTGATCTTGACTTGGTCCCAATCGACAAGCAAGCTATGCTACGAAATCTTGATGCCGTCAAACTCGATATCGAGAGAATGTCTGGTTGGAAAAACTTGTTGACGAACTTCAAAGAGTAAACCGCGCAAATCTCGAAGCCATGCTGACCATGGAAAATGATGAATTCGAGTGGCAGAAAACACTCGATCAGCATGATGCAGAGATAAAGAGCGTTGCCGCTTACAATGAGAAGCTTGAAGTGGAAATTGAAAAACTTAAAGAAGAGCTTGCCACTTCTTCCACTTCTTATTCTCAAAAAGAAGAAGTGCTTCAAAAATAGGTGAGAGATGCTCACGTCGGGCAAAGAGACGATGAAGTTAAATTTGAAGCACAACAACAAGTTGTAGAAAGCTACCAAACTGACATTGCTCAATTGCGAGAAAAAACCAGCTCCCAGAACTTGGAAATTGAAATGCTAAAAGCTCGACTTTCTGAAGATGAAAAAGAGCATGATGAAGCTATTGCCGGCAAAGCAGTAGCCGAAGAATCCCATATGGCAACTAAAGCCGAAGTCAGCTCTCCTTTATTCGAGTTTTACATTCATAGTGTTATGGGGCGTGGTAGCCTTAGATTTTTAGGACCGAAGTACGAAATCACTTTGGCCAAAGTGTGGAAAGCCTCACTTGATATGCTTGGAGGAGCTGGATATGCTGAAGAAGATTTAGTGGCGCACTATCTAGATGACGATGCATGTGCTGCTCTTGCTAGGGGAAAGGAGCAACTTGCTAAAGAGAGAGCCGAAATGGAAGAAGGAGAACATTTAGGGAAGGCAACCTCAACCGACCCAGTTCAACCTTCGGTTTCGGCCGACATCGATATTGTTGGCTCCAGTTCGCATTCTCCACCTCCTGCTAAAGCTTCCATTGAAAGGGCAACTGCTCACACTGAAAATGAGACTCAAGAAAGCACTGAAGCACAAGACTTTGAAGTCGACGTAATAAAGCCTACTTCTCCAGGTAACATCAATGCTGATCCTGCTCAAGTGGACTACTTGTTTACTTCACATGAGCTTAATGAACTTTTTGATTACTACTTAAATCTTGACACGCCACTTTCTCCTCTTTTTATGAGAGATACTGACTTCAACTTCTCTTCTCCTATAGTGAATGTGCCAAGTATTGTTCAGGCTTCCCCTCCTCCCGCTATCCCCTCTCCGCTTCTTCAGATTACTCCTCCTTCCGTCTCTCAACCGGGGTCACAAGAGTAGCAGATAGAAGCTCTTCAAGGCTTGGATGACCCGGTCGATTCACAAGAATAGAAGGCCGAGGATCCTGAGAAGGCAAAAGAACTCCGGAGCAAACTATTTCTAATGACATAAAGTTGTCTGCACTTTTCACTCCGGGCAGTGAGTCTTCTTCAAGGAAAAAGGGGAAGCGTGGAATCTCAAAGAAAAAGAGGGAAGCTTTTACCAACGAAGAAAAAGCAGAAGAAAATCTAATTGCACCCCTTCCTCTTTCTTCCCCTACTCTTACAAGCCGACCCAAAAAGTTAATCATCTGGCCCGGCGAGGGCTCGAAAGGTGGCAGGAAGAAGAAGTGATGGGTTTGGTCCTATGCTTTTCGTCTCGCTTTTTGCTTTTTTTCTTGTATATATAAAGGCTTGTGTTGACCGGAGATTGTGCGGGTACCGGTCCCCGCCTTCTTTTATTTTGAAACCTGCACATGTACAAAATTTTCATAGTATGGAATAAAATGACTCTTTTACTTGTTGTTCGTCGACAGAAATTCTATCGGTTTAGAAAACCGTCGAACGAATTTATAATAAAATTTATACCGCAAGCGCACGGTGTACGAATGTAGCACGTGGCGAATACGGGTCGATCCACAGGGAATTGATGATTTTAAAATTCTATTCAATCAAATTATACCAAGTCGAGTGTGAATAGCTAGAAATGTAAGAAACTAACAAAAACTAGCAAAAGAAAATGATAAAAATATGAGAGTTAAAAGAACAAATTAGAGATAAATCCACTCTCTAGATCATATAAATCAACAAAATGAAGTTATGATCTCTCTTTTCTTTTCATTAGTGTAATTAGTTGATGTGCTTATCATAAATATGGTATATTTGTGCTATTAATTAGCTCAATATAAACCATCAAACTATAACACAACCACTAATACACTTTTAAATCTCATAAAATATGACAACAAAGTTGAAAGCAAAATCTATTTTAAGCATAGCCTATTAACTATTGTTTAGAAATATAGGCTATCAAATTTCAATTTCAACATTCACTTCTTTGCCATAATCATATTTAGATGAAGATGCAATTTGTGTTATGTTTGTTTAAGCATAGCCTATTAGTTATGAACAACATAGACTATCAAATTCAAAGCTAAAACAACAAGTTAACAACTTCATACATTCTCATTAAAGCACAAAAAGAGAGTATAAAACATCAAAATGTTAAAGCTACATGATTAGAGGCTTCATTACCCCTAAATTGAAGGGATTATCCTCTCATATTTGTTATCAAAACAACAAATATAGCATGCAACATGAAAGAAACAAGAGGAAAAAGAGAATAAAAAGAAAGGAAAAAACTAATCTACTTGCATAAAATAAAAGAGATCTACACTACTTGCATAAAAGGTAATAAGCAAAGAAAGGAAAAGATCATATATTAAATTGCATAAAAAAAGAAATTGCATGAGAATAAGAATGGCTAAGTTGCCATGAAAAATAGAAGAGAGCTTTCTTTTATTTGATCTAAACTAAAGAGAGACTAAGTGAAGAGGGATCAACTAAGAGAGAATGTTACATGAAACATAAGGGGTATATATACAAGTTTAAAACCCTAATTCCTATTTTTGGGGAATGCCCAAAATGCCCATGAGAAAGTGTGGAGGCCAAGTTATCATTAGCTTGTTTTATTCCCCACTTAAACGTAAATGAACCCATTAAATCCATAAGTATGTGCATTAGCCTTTAATTTGTACATTAAGGTAGGTGGGCACGTGGGGTCCTCCATGATCTTCACTTTGAATTATTTCCATTTTCATTCCTTTGTATTGATTTTGTGCATGCATATCTTCATGAAACCACTTGTAAAAGTCACCAAGTTTCCTACAAAAAACATTGAAAATTCTAAGTAAATTTTCACAGTTTAATAAATGCACAAAAATGAACATTTCACCCTTGTACGAAGATGAATGTGTGACAATTTGTAATTAATGTGAATTTTGGTTAAAACAAGTTAAAATATCCAATATGATCGTTTATTTAATTTAAATAGATTAAATATTGCAATAAAAATGTGCACATTTACGTGCACATCAAATACCCCCACACTTATCTTTTTATTCGTCCTCGAATACAGAAAAAACTAAGATAAATCCGTTTTCGTAGGGAGCACGATTGCATTGAGCGTATGCAACACGCCGTTAAACCTCTGGGTGTCCCCAGTAGGACGAGTGTTGTCTCGTGAGGGTTTTCAGCGGATGCTACCCACAAAATCCAAATGCAGGATGAATTATTTACAAACTGCAAGATTCCTAAATGCAAGCTTTATTTACAAAGATATAGATGCAAGTTTTGGAAAATCTTTACAAATGAAGGACTTATTTTTAAATCAACACAAATAAGTTAAATATAGGTTTCGGTCATTATCTTGAAATTTAAGTCATTCACTCGTCAAAGTTTCCAATAAAGACAAAGTTGTCATAACAAATATACTATAGTTTAACTCGTTATTTTGGTTGATAGCATAGTGTAACTGTGAAAGGATTCCTTAGTTGATTATCAAAGTTTATCAAAGTGTTTTTTTTTCATTTCTTTTCAATAACAAATCAAATCAAATAAGTAAAAATAGTGCTAGGATTTCAATTGCTTGCTCTCTCATTATTTGTAAGAAAAATTACACACCTAGCTCAGGTAAACAGAGGCCAGATATATCACCCATGCACTGCCTTTCGGGCTAATGTGAGGGGAGTACAGAGCATGGCGAGTGCACACACTATCGTGCATACGCCTATCGACCGTAGGTGGTTTTTATTAAGTCTATTCTTTTTTTTACATGTGTTCCATACATGCATAACCGTGAGGACTTTTAAATGAGCATGAAAGCACATAATCGAAGATTCCAAGTAATTCACTCATGCATAACCGTGAGGACTTTTAAATAAGAGTGAATACTTGGATGTTATTATTTTTTATTTTTGTTTTTTTTAAGAGTGAGAGAGTTTTGCAAAATCATCTTAGCACCATTTAACTTAGAAGAAAAAAAAATGTTATATCCTTTACTTTAAATTCACCACTTTTAAAACAAAGATTTTCAATCAGGATGTATTTCATAATTAACACGTATGAACCTTCCTATATACCAGTTAAACCATTGTTATTTATAACCAGACTTCATTTTTATTTTTCTTAAGACGAATAAATTTTCAAAAATTTCAATTTAATAAACAAAAACCATATATTTATCCTATAGTGTTTCTTTAAAAATAAATCAAAATGCTAAAAAAAATTTGTATTTTAAAATTTTGATATTTTTTGAGTTTTGGAAGGAAAAAAAATGAAAATTAAATCATGAAAAATCAAAATGAAAATAAGTCTCCCCCCACACTGGATTTTGACTGTGTCCCTACAGTCAACCCAAGTGGAAGAAGAAAAATGAAAACAAACCTTTATTTAAATGAAAATTAACGGTATTTACACAAGATCAGAAAGTATATCGTCAAAAAGTAAATGAAACGGTCTTCCAAAGACCGATTCATTTGTATCGTCAATTGCGAGACACAGCTTAAGCTCGAAAAACCAAACCATAAAAGATTTTGAAGTCGAATGTGGATTTGGAAAAAGAATGTTGTTTTATTAAAAATCTTACGAGTTGTTTTATTTTCGATGATTTTTGGTGTTGATAAAACAATTGGTTGAAAGTCAAGTTTATTTTCACCAAATTCAAGCTTATCATCGATTCAAAATCAAAATGGTGATTTTCACTTTTCCTATCGGAATTTAACAACTCGTCATCGAAAAGTCCAAAGAAATCGCCTTTATTGAATTCGTCTTCCTTTATTGAATTATCAACAACTTTTTTACATGTGTCAAGTTCAAAATCCAAAGTTGTTGTATTTAAATTTTTGAAATCGAGAAAAGGAAGATCGAATTTTAAATTTAGTTCCACACCCTCAAAAGAATGGAAAACCAAGTCAGTTACCTTGGTTTCAATAACTTTATTAAGATAATCATTTTCAGTTTCAAAAGTTGTTGTTTGAAAATCGTCGATTTGGGTAAAAGATGGATTATCGTTTGACTCGTCACACATTGAAATTTGATTTTGTTTCTCACGAAAATTGTCCAATGTTTTAATCAACAAATTCATATGATCATCGTACATTTCATTCATTTTCTCAACAAAGTCAAATTTGTAATTATTAACTTGAAAATTTTCGATTTGGACTTTTTGAGAACAAGGATTGTCAATTTCGATAAACGGTAGATTATTATTTGATTCTTCGCAAGCTGAGAATTGATTATGATTTTCACGAAAAGTTTTGTATTTTTCGAGTAATAAATCCCGGTTATCTTGCTCCATTTGGTCAACAAAATCAAATTAATGATTATGAATTTGAAAATTTTCATTTTGAATTTGTTGATAACCAAAGTTTTCAATCGTATCATTACTGAAACTATTCCCATTGCCAAAATTATTTGAAAATTGGTTCACACTTTCTTCTTGATTTTGAAATTCATTTTGAAGCTCAAAATTGAGTTGGCATGGTTTACACTCTAAGTCATTTAATTTTGAAGTGGATTCAAATTTTGATTGCTTTGAAAACATTGATTTGAACTATCACACAGATATGAGTTGCACAACTCATTTATCTCTTGATTTTGTTGTGTAGAGAGTTCGAGTAAAGATGAAATCATTTCTATGCTTTTTTCAAGATTTAAGGGTTGATCATCGTTTTGAAAATTTTGTTGTTCGAAATTCGAATTATTTATACAAAAGTTTTCGTTAAAATATCCATAAGAATTTGGAGTAAAATCATATGGATTATATTGATTTTCACAACTATTATAAAATTCAAGTCTGTATGGAAAGTCGGACATTTTCAAGAATGTTTTTTCTTTTTTTCAATAAAAGAAAAATATTTACAAATGGAATTTATTTTTCAAAAGGGAAATTGATTTATTTTTGTTTTGTTTTTTTGGCTTTTAAAAAAAATTCTTTGTTTTTGAAATGTTTTTTTTTTTTGGATTTTTGGAATTTTGATTTGAAAATTTTCAAAGGAAAAGGGAAAAAACTAAGTTAATGAATATTTATAATTTTTTTTAGTTTTGGATTTTGAATTTTTTTTGTTTTTAAATATGCATGAACTAATGCAGCTAAATGAATGCAATGGTCTAATTAAAAATTATTTATCCTAAGTTAACCCAAAATTTTATAATCACAAATCGTCCTAAATCAACAAGATAGTTCTCAGCCAGGTAACGAGCAGGATTTATCAGTGCACCACGAATCACCGTAGCAATGCAGCCGAAGGTTTAAGTAACTTCAGAGGAACAACCACTATAATACTTACGAATCACCGTAATATTTATAAATGGTTATTACTCTGCCGTAGCCTAGACACCAAGAAATTAAATTGTTCAAAGAAGACAAATTGTTAATACACAATTAAGTTATCGATGTCTAACCGTTATTATTAACAAATTCTATGATGAAATGCAATGCAGAGATTAAACGTGTATTAACAATGCAACTAGAATGAAATTTTGTTTTTGTTTTTTCTTTTGATTTTGAATTTTTTTTTTCTTCTTAAAATGAAAGCAAACAATAATGCAAGACAACTAAAACACAAAATTTTATAAGCAAGCAAGGAGTTGTTATTTTTTGGCAAGCACTTCAAATCAAGCACTTTATTTAACAAGCACTTCTGCTCCTTCTGTAATTCTGCTTTGGCAACCTGAAATAAAGCAAGATATATACAACTTTTTTTTTAAAATCTAAGGATGGAACTTAAAAACAAATTAGAACAAAACAAAGCAAAACCAATACAAATTTTATTTTTTTAAGGGGTAAAGTAAAACTAAACTAAAAAAAGAAATTAAGCAAAACATTTTTTTTGTATACTATTTGCAAATGAAAAAAAAAAAGTTGACACGAGAAACTAAAACAAAGTGAATAAAAGAGAATGTTTTTTTTTGGGCTATATTTGTGGGTTTAAAACTAAAACCAAAAAAAAGCAAAACCAAAAAAAAAATAACAATAATAAATCCCGGCCCACTTAGTATATTACTGCAAAACAGAGAGCACCACAAATCACAAAATTGAATTCTTCACCAAAAAGACAATTGATTTCATTGACTCAACAATTACATTCTCAATCCCACAAAAACAAAACAAAACTCAATTCGTAAGTACTCAAATTTGTGATGCAAAACGAAATTGAATTACGAAGGTTCGAAACGATTGAGGGATGTAGTGTTCGGTGGACAAGGCGGCTCGAGTTCGAGTGTCGCGATGGGTTGCTGCGGTATGTGAAGTGGTCTGCCTTTGGATTTGATTTGCGTAAGGAGGTTGTTGTCGATTTCTGGGTGAAGGCGGTTGAGGTAGCGGCTTGTAATTGATCTTGGTTTTTGCGAATTATGGAGGAAAGGGTTTGTAGTCAGATGCTGGATGCGTGATGATGCGAAGGCGAGTTCAAGTGACGGCGATTTGGGGTAATTGCAGTGTTGCACTGCTGTTGGGAGAGGTTGTGGCAGCAGAGAATGGTTGAAGTGCAGTGGTTGTTTGAGGTAGGGAATGTGTTTGTTGAAGGCAAGTTTGTGATATGTTTTGGTGAGATGTTGCTGAATGTTGAGGATGGGTGCTGAGTTCGGCCGCGATGAGTGATTTGGTGATTTTGGTTGTTTGCGTGTTAGTGGAAATCGCGATTTAGTTGGTCAGGTTGCAGAAATCACTTTTTTTTTAACGGCTGTTGTGATATGGGGTCACGCGTGTGTGTGGCGATGTGAATATGCCGCAGTTTGTTTGTGAGTTTGAGGAGTTTGGAGGACTGGGTAACTTGCTGTATAGGTTGATGAGGAGGAGGTGAAGTATTGAAGGAGGAGGGAAGGGCGCTGTGTATGAGTTGTCTTGTGACGTTTAAGGAAGGGCGTGGAAGGTCGGGAACTAGTTATTGATGGTGATGCAGATGTTCAGGTTGGAGAAGTTTGAAATTGTTTATGGACAGTTTGGTTAATGGCTGATGGTAATGCTTCTGAAGTGAAGGAGGAGGTGATGGAGACTTGGATGTTTGGTTGTTGGCAGGGATGGTGGGTTGTTGTGAAGGTGTATAGGTGATGGAGGTTCCCGTTGAAGTTGGGTTGACAGTTAGCAGTTTGTGATGGCTGTTGTAGGTTAATTGACAGGGAGGAGGAGATGGTTTAGGTTAGAAATGTTGAATGTTGAAGTTTTGCAGAGAGGATGTACGTGAAGAGAAGTAAGAGTGGTGGTTGAAGTGCAGACAATGGTGGGAAATTGGTGATATATGTTGTAATGATCTCTGATGTTGTGAACAGATTTGGCCAGAGGTTTGCAGGTTGTAGCAAGGCAGCAGTGGAACTGCTATGCAGTCAGATGTGCAGTTAGATATGTATTTGTGGAAAGGAAGAACGGTGTGAGTTTTGGTCAGGAAGATATGTACAGTGATTGTGAACAGAGAACAGAAAATGCAAACAGTAAAGAAAAATGTAATGTAACAATGTTTTTTTTTAATTGTAAATTGTAAATGGAAAATGTAATTGAAAAGGAAATGGAATAAAATTGAAGATAAGCGCAATGTTTTTTTTTTTTTGGTATGATATGCAATGCAAATGGAAAACACAATGTCACCAAAACACACAATATATATAAAAAAAAATTATACGAACACACAAAATATAAACAAGCAAAAATCAGACAAACATAATTCGAAGAATAAAAAATCAAAATCAAAGCAACTCCCCGACAGCGGCGCCAAAAACTTGTTCGTCGACGGAAATTCTATCGGTTTAGAAAACCGTCGAACGAATTTATAATAAAATTTATACCGCAAGCGCATGGTGTACGAATGTAGCACGTGGCGAATACAGGTCGATCAACGGGGAATTGATGATTTTAAAATTCTATTCAATCAAATTATACCAAGTCGAGAGTGAATAGCTAGAGATGTAAGAAACTAACAAAAACTAGCAAAAGAAAATGATAAAAATATGAGAGTTAAAATAACAATTTAGAGATAAATCCACTCTCTAGATCATATAAATCAACAAAATAAGTTATGATCTCTCTTTTCTTTTCATTAGTGTAATTAGTTGATGTGCTTATCATAAATATGGTTTGTTTGTGCTATTAATTAGCTCAATATAAACCATCAAACTATAACACAACCACTAATACACTTTTAAATCTCATAAAATATGACAGCAAAGTTGAAAGCAAAATCTATTTTAAGCATAGCCTATTAACTATTGTTTAGAAATATAGGCTATCAAATTTCAGTTTCAACATTCACTTCTTTGCCATAATCATATTTAGATGAAGAGGCAATTTGTGTTATGTTTGTTTAAGCATGGCCTATTTGTTATGAACAACATAGACCATCAAATTCAATGCTAAAACAACAAGTTAACAACTTCGTACATTCTCATTAAAGCATAAAAAGAGAGTATAAAACATCAAAATGTTGAAGTTACATGACTAGAGGCTTCATTACCCCTAAATTGAAGGGATTAGCCTCTCATATTTGTTATCAAAACAATAAATATAGCTTGCAACATGAAAGAAACAAGAGGAAAAAGAGAATAAAAAGAAAGGAAAAACTAATCTACTTGCATAAAATAAAAGAGATCTACACTACTTGCATAAAAGGAAATAAACAAAGAAAGGAAAAGATCATATATTAAATTGCATAAAAAAAAAGAAATTATATGAGAATAAGAATGGCTAAGTAGCAATGAAAAATAGAAGAGAGCTTTCTTTTATTTGATCTAAACTAAAGAGAGACTAAGTGAAGAGGGATCAACTAAGAGAGAATGTTACATGAAACATAAGGTGTATATATACAAGTTTAAAACCCTAATTCCAATTTTTGGGGAATGCCCAAAATGCCCATGAGAAAGTATGGAGGCCAAGTTATCATTATCATGTTTTAATCCCCACTTAAATGTACATGAAGCCATTAAATCCATAAGCATGTGCATTAGTCTTTAATTTGTACATTAAGGTAGGTGGGTAGGTGGGGTCCTCCATGATCTTCACTTTGAATTATTTCCATCTTCATTCCTTTGCATTGATTTTGTGCACACATCTTCATGAAACCACTTGTAAAAGTCACCAAATTTCCTACAAAAAACAGAGAAAATTCTAAGTAGATTTTCACAATTTAATAAATGCGCAAAAATGACCATTTCACCCTTGTATGAAGATGAATGTGTGACATTTTGGAATTAATGTGAATTTTGGTTAAAACAAGTTAAAATACCCAATATGATCATTTATTTAATTTAAATAGATTAAATATAGTGAAAAAAATGTGCATATTTACGTGCACATCACTTGTACAAACTTCTGTCTGTAAACCTGTGGTATGTTGCTTGAGTATTGCTTTTATGAATGTAATTATATTATAGTGCCCCCATACCACGGTTTATTGCAATCTCTTTCACATTGGTAAAATTTTGGAGAACAACTCTTCTATTTTGAGAAGACTTGTACTCTTTCTTTGGAGAACGACTTTTCCATTTTAAGGAGGCTTGTATCCGTTCTTTAGAGAATAATTTTTTCCATTTTAAGGGAATATTTCTCTGATTAAGTAGAATGTGCCTTGTATTGGAGAAGTCTTCTCTTTCCGTTTTTTTTTACACTTCAACTTTTGGTGATGATCACTACTTTCTCTCTTCTTCTTTTTTATTTGAAACAAAAGTGGTGAGAAATTGATCTTTTCTTGAAAGTAGAAGTATGCTTCCAAAGAGGGCTTTTCACATTCCAACTCTTGTGAAGTGTGTCTCCGAAGAGAGCTGTTTGCACTTCAACTTTGGTGAAATGGGCCTCCGAAGAGGGCTTTGCACATTTCAACTCTTGTGAAGTTTTATTTCAGATTTCGGTGAAATGTGTGCCTCCGAAGAGGTCTTTTAGCATTTCAACTCTTGTGAAGTGTGTCCCCGAAGAGAGCTGTTTGCACTTCAACTCTGGTGAAATGGGCCTTCGAAGAGGGCTTTGCACATTTCAACTCTTGTGAACTTTTATTTCAGATCTTGGTGAAATGTGTGCCTCCGTAGAGGTCTTTTAGCATTTCAACTCTTGTGAAGTGTGTCTCCGAAGAGAGCTGTTTGCACTTCAACTCTGGTGAAATGGGCCTCCGAAGAGGGCTTTGCAAATTTCAACACTTATGAAGTTTTATTTCAGATCTCGGTGAAATGTGTGCCTCCGAGTAGGGCTTTTGCCTGGAAGTTTCTTTCTCATGGTTGGATGGATTCACGGGGCGGACACAAGTTACTTGGATGTTTGTTTGCACAAACGATCTCAACTAGTTAACGAGTGCCCTGTGCCTTCCACTTAGGAAGATGCCTCCAGTCATTCCACCAATCTTTTTTGGTTGAGAAAGAGAACTTTCGTTATCTGGCAAGCCCCGTTAGAGGTCTTTATCCTCCGAAGAGTTGTGCCTCCGAAGAGGTTTTTGGCTGTTTCCTGCCTGCTGGCCCATGTCTTTTTGCCATTTGCTCATATCAGCGATTTCTTGTTATCATCTTCAAGCACACATTCCTTTCCTTTGCAAGTAGTTTGTTTTATCCAAAGAAGTGTACTTCATTGTTAAGTGAGTTTGCAGGGATAGACACAGGCTACTTAATCGGATGTTTGTTTGCACAAACGATCACAATTAGTTAGCAAGGGCCCACCTCTAGCGGAATCAGTAACTGTTTGCTTGAAGCACTTCTTATATAGGATTTGAATCTGGAATTTTTGTGGCTTAACATTCATTTGTTGAGTCATGTCAGGGATCGCTTGGTCTTGTGATGGGTAAGCTTTGTTTTAATGGCCTGCAATATTAAATCGACATTTTAGCAATACTATTAAAGTACTTTACATATCGAAATAGAACAGGCATTTCATAATAGTAGAGAACACAAGATTTATAGTGGTTCGGCCAAGAACTGGGCCTACATCCACTTTATAGCTCTTATTATTCACTTGCACTGGCTTTACAATGGCTTTCAATACAAGAATCATACATCCGTAATTCTTTTACAGTATTTCAATAAAGCTTTTAAGTAAAATATGGTCGCAAGTGATTGTTGTTCCAAGCTCTTGGAATTGGATCTCCTTCGACAGTTGTTAGTTTGTAAGTGCCATCAAGAAGTTTTTGGACTACGACATACGGCCCTTCCCAGTTTGGCGCAAACACTCCTGTTGCTGTCATGATCCTTTTCAAGACTAGATCCCCAATCTCAAAGCTGTGTTGGCGAACTTTGGAATTGAAGTGCCTGGCAATTCTTTGCTGATGGGCTGCAATTCTGAGCTGAGCCTCTTCCATTCTTTCATCAAGGAGGTCAAGTGCTTCAAGTTGCAGCTTTTCATTTTCAGCCTGATCGGAATGGATTCTTCTATGTAAAGGGACTTCTGTCTCCACCGGAATCATTGTTTCTGATCCATATGCCAATGAAAATGGAGTGTGCCCAGTCGTAGTTTTATGGCTAGTTCTGTATGCCCATAGTGCTAGTGGTAGCTTATTGACCCAACCACCTTTCGCTTTTTCCAGCTGTTTTTTTATGGTTGATTTGATAATTTTGTTTGCTGCTTCCACTTGCCAGTTTGCCTGCGGATGAGCTAATGCTGAGAAGCCTTTTTGGATCTTGAATTGCTTGCAAAAATCCAGGAACTCTTCACTTCCGAATTGGGTTCCATTGTCTGTGATTATCTTTTGTGGCACACCATACCTGCAAATGATATTATTAGTCACAAAGTTTATCATCATTTTAGAGGTAATAGTAGCTAATGGTTCAGATTCAGCCCATTGAGTAAAATAATCAACAACAACAATGGCATATTTGATTCTGGACTTGGCGGTTGGCAAAGGTCCGATGAGATCTATTCCCCAAATTGCAAATGGCCACAGACTGACTATCTTTGTTATCTCGGTGGAAGGTGCTCTTGAGATTTTTGCAAATCTCTGGCATCGATCACACTTTCGGGTGTAGCTAGCAGCATCACGATTAATTTCTGGCCAAAAATACCCATAACGGAAAATTTTCTTTGCTAAAGTTTGACCACCTGAATGATCTCCACACTCTCCTCCGTATACTTCAGCTAAAATTGTCTTAGCCTCTTCCTTGGTTACATATCGGAGTAATGGCATTGAGAATCCCCGCATATACAATCGGCCATCTTGAATTATATATCTAAAGGCTTTTCTTAACAGCTTTTGACGCTCCTTTGAATTTTCTGGAAAGGAGCTGTTAAGCAGATATTTCTTAATTGGAGTCATCCATGACTCCTGCTCTTGAGAAACAGTCATGACCCAATCAATCTCCATTTCATCAATACTTGGGGCTAACAAGACTTCTACAGGAACCAATCCCAGTAATTGAGCTTCGCCAGTGCTTGCGTACTTTGCGAGCAAATCTACCTTTATGTTCTCTTCTCGGGGTATATGACTTATCGTATAATGACCGAAATCATCGAGAAGTTCCCATGCTCTCGACAATTAAGCAGGCAGATTTCCTCCTTTAGTTTGAAACTCTTTCTTGATTTGGCATACAATAAGCTGTGAATCGTTGAAGATCTGCAACACTTTGACATTCAGTTCTTTAGCAATCTTCAAGCCGGCAATAAGAGCTTCATATTCTACTTCATTATTTGTCGAAGGAAATTCCAATCTCAATGCGTAACACAATGATCGCCCTTCGAGGGTTTCAAGCACAACCCCAGCTCCGGAACAGTAATCGTTTCTCGCACCATCAACATATAATTTACATCGAATTGGGTTATTATCAGTCACCTCTTCCTCACTATCACCTTTATCTTTACATTTTGCGATGAAATCTGCTAAAGTTTGTCCATTGATTTCTCTCCGGGGATGATAAGTGATGTCGTATTGGCTGAGTTTAATATTCCACTTCAAAAGACGACCCGAAGTCTCAGGGTGAAATAGGACTTGCTTCAGAGGTTGATCAGTGACGACTTTGATAGGATGAGCTTGGAAATATGGCCTCAATTTTCTTGTTGCAATCAGCAGACAATAGGCGAGCTTTTCAACTTCGAATAATTCATCTCCGCCCCAGTGAATCTTTTGCCGATATAATAAACCGGGCGCTGAATTTTTGCGTCTTCCCTTACCAACGCTGCACTGAGAGCATGAGATGAGATTGCCAAATATACGAAAAGATCTTCACCATTGTCGGGCTTAGAAAGTATTGGAGGCATTTCCATATGACGAATCAATTCATCGAAAGCTTTCTGACATTCAGGAGTCCAGTCAAAGTTTTTCCTTCCTTTCTTCAGAGCATCAAAGAATGGAATGCATTTATCAGTGGCTTTGGAAATGAACCGACTCAAGGCAGCGACTTTTCCATTGAGACTTTGCAATTCCTTCTTCGTTCTAGGAGCAGTGACTTCTCTTAAGGTAGCAATCTGAGCAGGATTAGCTTCAATGCCCCTAGCTCTCACAGTGAAACCCAAGAACTTTATGGAATCCACCCCAAATGAACATTTCAAAGGATTAAGTTTCATTCCGTACTTTCGGAGGACTGCAAACATTTCTGCCAAGTGATACATATGGTCTACTGCCTTCTTTGATTTCACCAGCATATCGTCAACATAAACTTCCATAGTTTTGCTAATCTGTGTTTTGAACATAGAATTAACAAGTCTTTGGTAAGTTGCCCTTGCATTCTTAAGTCTGAAGGGCATGACTCTATAGCAGTAGAGACCGACATCGGTGATGAAGCTCATGTCCTCCTGATCCGGCTCATGCATCATGATCTGGTTGTATCCAGAGTAAGCATCCATAAAAGATAACGATTCATGCCCCGTTGTTCCATCCACCAACTGATCTGTCCTGGGTAACAGGAAGCAGTCTTTGGGGCAGGCTTTGTTTAAATCTGAGAAGTCAATGCATACTCTCCACTTTCCATTAGCTTTCTTAACCAGTACTGGATTGGAAACCCAATTCGGATAAGTTGACTCCCTGATGAAGCCATTCTCCATGAGCCGATCTACCTTTTCCTTCAATGCCGCTGACCTTTCAGGACCCTGGGTTCTTCTTTTCTGTTTTACCGGTGTAAACTTCGGATCAATATTCGGAGTATGTACAATAACTTCTGGGGATATTCCACACATATCAGCGTGAGTCCAAGAGAATACGTCCAGATTTTCTTTCAAGAATGATATCAAGGAATTTTGAACTGTCACACTAAGTTGCGAACCCACATTCACCACTTTGTTCGGATCTTTCGGGTAAACAGGTACTAGCACCGTTACTTCCACTGGCACCACTCTATTCTCCCATGCACTGGCTTTTCTGGGATCATTTTCTTTCGTGCACCACTATGCTCGCCAGTGCAGGGTCCACCCTGTAATTGCTACAAGGTTGGTTCTTTGATGCGGACTGGGGCTGCCGCATCTTTTTCCCATCTCTCTCTTCCTTGCTTCACGCAACTCTATTAGATAACATTCTCGCCCAGCATTCTGATCCCTTTTAATAAAACCAACTCAATTATCCGTGGGAAATTTCATAGTAAGGCACCACGGAGCGAGAATTGCCTTAAATGCTGCAAGAGTTGGACGGCCTAGGAAGGCGTTGTAAGCAGAAAATTCGTCAACAATTACAAAAGTCTGTTTTCGAACCACCTTTTTCTGCCCCTCTCCAAGCTCTACGAACAAGTGAATAGTTCCAATTGGCTGCTTAGGTTCCCCAGTAAACCCAACAATCTTCTGTGATGAAGCTTGCACATCAGCCATCGAAATTTTCATTTGATCGAATGTCTTTTTTAAGAGAATATTGCAAGAAGCGCAGAAATCAACAAGCACTCTCCTTAATAGCCGGCCCAATGCCTGCAGAGATGACCAAAGGATCCATGGTAGGAGCTTCAACGCCCATAGAGTCCTTGGCTCTGAACACAACATCATCATTAAAAGTTTTCTCCTGCTTCAAAGGTGCAGCATCCTCCAACACAAAAAGACTCTCTTCTGTTGGTGTATACTTCAAGGCACGGGCATACCTTTCCATCTCACCCCAGCTCCTGCCTGCTGGGTGGGGACCTCCTGTAATCACATTAATAACAGGCCTTTCTGATTCATACGCAGCGGTCCTCTCGCCCGAGCTGGATGGATGAGCAGGAAGCTGCCGGCCCTTAGTAGATGAAGTCGGGTCAATCCTATTTCTCCTAACATATTGCTGCAACTTGTTCTCTCTCATTAGTTCTTCAATCCAACTTTTCAGATGGCGACATTCGTTGGTATCATGACCGGGTTGATTATGAAACCGACAAAATCTCCCACTTTGAGCAGCTTTTTTCCCAACTCTCAACTCAGGTGGTTTAGGATATTCCACGACATCTTTAGTAGCGAAAAAGATATTCTTCGGAGTATCAGTTAAAGGGGTGAAATCTGAAGGTTTTAAGAAGCGAGGTTTCTTCACATCCTTCTGTTTCTTCCTGCCATTATTCTCCCTTTTCTGACTACCGGACTCTTTTTTGGTAGGAGCAGCAGTGTTATTCTTGACCTCTGTCAATGCCACTTTAGTTAGTGCATGAAGGCTTTCCAAGCGCATGAACTCATCAGCTTTCTTATAGAATTTCTCAAGCGAGTTTGGTTCCATCATTTTCAACCATTTTCCAAACTCACTCGATTTGTCGATAGCCCTCATTAAGCATGTGACGCCCCACCTCTATACCCATGCTAGCCAAGAACACTATGGTGTAATGCTGTCAACTAGCGCGGAGAATAAGGCTGTTGAGGAGCAGCCATCAGTAGTTAGGCCTTACACTAGTATTGGTTATCTCAATAAGAGTGGTATATAAATATATATATTCTTTCATTTTTCATCTCTGATTTATTTTCTCCCATCGAAATACCCCAATTCCAGTATAAAACGAACTACTATGGTTCATAATAGTTTAGAACAAAATATATAATAATAACATAGATAATATAAATGCGAAACACAGATAAAACAGAAAGTCTCATATATACAATAACTGATATCAGTTACAATACATTTGACACGGTACATATGATACAACTACAACAGTCGACTCAGGAAGTTTCATATACAAGTAAATTAACGTATATAATATACATGAATACATATCTTCCTATAAAATTATACTGACTACTACAAACGACGACGACTACTCCAAAAGATATGAAAGAACTTCATTGCTCTAGCAGCAACCCAAAGCAGAATATCTACAACCTGAAATAACTCGGGTCTGACCCGAGTATTAAATTCAAAAGAAAATAATACACGGGTCAGTCTAATTCAAACTCAGTTATTAATGTACGGAAGCAATAATATTAAATAATCAAATAGACGACAGTCACAATAAATTTACCTATCTGATTCTTAAATAAAGAAATCGGATAACGATAAATATAGCACGTAACAGTGTTAAACAACAAATCAGCAAATTCAAATTATTGAATTGGAAACACGAATCAATTCAAAACAATTGAAACATCAATTAAAAGGTCAACACGGGTAGGGCTGCAGCACACGCACGCGTGTACTGCCTCGCCGCTACGGCATATGGAAATACGCAAAAGATCCATAAATCAAAAGCAATTAGAATATCAATAAAAACAATACTGTGTGGCTGCAGTTCACGCTTGCGTTCACTGCCTTGCCACTGCAGTGATGATGTACCCAAAAGATCAACGAACCAAAATCAAAAGAAATACCAATAAAATTAATACGGTGTGGCTGCAGTACACGCTTGCGTGCACTGCCTTGCCACTACAGTGATGATGTACCCAAAAGATCAATGAATCAAGAACAAAAGAAATATCAATTTAAAATCTGTCAATTCTGTGTGGCTGCAGTACACGCACGCGTGCACTGCCTTGCCACAACAGTTTATAAAATTGTCACAACACCAAATGCTACAGCAAATCGAAACTGCAGAGATCAAGTGACGACTTGCATGACTCAACACAACTGCAAACAAAAGCAAAACTGCCATTGCACTTGCAACTAAAATTGTCTCGAAGTAAATGAAGACAGCATGCAAATGGTCAGGGGCAATGCAACCTAATCATCAAAGTGCAGACAAGATGAAGTCAGTGCCAACAGTAATGGCGACAACTCCGTCAAGTCGTGGTTCAAACTTCAAAATACGAACAGTCTCACATATAAAACTGGGAAGCAGTGCAACAATATACAAAGGCCAGAACTAAATGCAAGGCCATATGAAGCGATGTACGGTGGAATATACGTGAGTGACAATGGTAGTACAACCGAACCCAAAACTACATAACCAACATCCAAGTGAATATAAACTAAACAGAACAAATACCCTGCAACTCAAAAGAACCCAAATGTCCAACAGTGGACATCAAAAATACTTCAATGCAACATAACCAAACTGAAATGAACATGTTTACTTCATGTGACAGCAATGCAGACACATCACTGACTCAAATGGGCAAATCAAATGATCACTACATACATGTACTCAGGGAACTTAAGCAAAATACAGGTAGAACAACAAAATGGCACAAGAACGAAGTATGCAGTGACAACCCAGGTGTAGGTTTATCAATACATAGCATCCTCAATGAAGGAAAAACCCAGTGCATCACATACACATGTTGACCAGAGCTTAAAGCAACCTCAACTACCCAATGACAATTATATGAAGTTAACATATATGCAACAGTGACACAAAAGGGCTGCAACCGAATTCAAGTTCAAATATGCAGCAAGGATGACAGTGAAGCAGCACACATCAGGTGAAGACCAAAAGTGTACAGGAAAGAACAAACAAGTACAGGGATACGGTGAACAAAAACAAGCCTACATACAAATGTGCCAGATTGCAAATTCAAGTCAATCCACCCATATATGCATACACACAAACATATGTATATATGCACATATATGCAGACACAGGTAACAGAGTAAGCTTGTGTACAACTTGACACTTTCATTTCATATATTTTTTCAGAACATTTGCAGGTTTAAAAATCCTGTAAATAAAATCTACCCGAGCCTTATAAAGTTTTACCCGAGTCAAAAGCAAAGAAAACTCGAGCCAAACCTTAAATAATCAAGTAACGAAACATGTCAGTAAAGATCTATTGAAGCCAGAAGCTATAGGGTAATAAACTCGAAGTCAAGTAATAAAATTTAGTCCAAGTCTACAACGTGCACATGAATACACACATATCGTGAAACAACACTAAAAAGAAGGAACAACAATGGGTCAGACTTCATGTAAACAAAATGGAATACAACATATGCAGAAACAAGTGACCGAAGTCAATCTGAAGCAAGCCGTGGTGGCTACGAAACCAACCTAATCGAAGTTCATAAGAGAAAGCAAGGCCGAAGCCAACAATCGACGAAAGCAACAACACTCGATCGGCAAGCAACAATCAATGCCGAGAGTATCAAGTATCAAATCTTTTTCAAATTTGTTAAAATCAGAAGAACATCAACCTCGAATTAAATCAAATATCGAAACGCGGTTGAATTAGATGTGAGTGGTAACACTCACCTTGCCGACGAATTTAGAAGAAGCCGAGCTTGAACTCGATCGAGAACTGGGGTAGCCACGAACATCAAAGCAATCGAGATGAAGCGGCGACCCAGTTCACACGAAGCCCTAAATGTCGAAGAGGAAGAAAAGGAACGACCACCATTTTTATTTTTATTTTTGTGATTTCGTTTTTAGGGTTACAAATGAGAGAAATGGAAGAAAAGGGAATGGGTTATCAACCGTTTGTAAATTTTCACAGCCCAATTAAAAAAAACATGGACTACTATTAAATTTTGTTAAAACCCATCAATCTTACTAAAAATTTGTAAAAGAACTTTTAATTCAAATTTAAAAACTTCAAATGGCAATTTGCAACAATATTAATCGTCAAAATGTCGATTATTAATTGATGCAAATACCGGGTTGTTGCAGACTCCCCTCCTTAAAGAAATTGCGTCCTCGCAATCATAAGGAATAAATGGACGAAAGGTAACAACCATAAAAGCATATGATCAAAAAATGACGAAATTTGAAAATAGGAAGTTTGCCATATAGAGCATGAGTGAGAGAGAGCCTGAACGTGTTTGCTCGATGAATTCTCTGGATTCCTAAGTGCAATCCTTAGGATTTGAGAACCATTGAACTTCTGTAAGAAAAACATCTTTATTTCGAAGGTGCTACGCCCCCGAAGCAATGATGTGAAAGAAGGTTGCTCAGAAGTAAAAATTGAAAATCCCTAAGGCATTTCCATAATTGGAAGACGTGGAAAACGTCATGAATAGGAGAAAATTGAGCCAGTACACCGACGTAGTACAATATAACTACCAAAGAGATTATTTAATTTCATGAAAGAAATTCACAAATTCTCTACAAAATTTAATTATCAAATAGATAATCAGAATACAGAAATCATAAAACAGCAATATCTAATTATCGATACGGTAACTAGAAGACAGCAAAATCAGCAAATCTAATTATCAACAAAGATAATTAGAAAACAAAAATCACAAATATCTAACTATCAAAAATGATAATAAGGAATTGTAACGATCGCGATTTTTTCGTTGCCGAAAAACCGAAATGTTATGGGTTTAAGAAAGAAGAAAGGAAGAAGAAGAGAAGAAGGTAGAAGATGGAAAGAAGAAAATAGAAATTTTAAAATAGAAGAAAAAGAGAATAGAAAATGGAACGGAACAGAAAACAACAGAACAATAACAGAATCTCACAATTCGCAGCGGAACAACATATAATAATAAATGAATAATCTTTAAACAAAGAACTATATCAGTTATTACATTTTATACTTTACATCATATCATCATCAGAGTGTACAACAACAAACAATGCAGCGGAAAAAGAAATACTATATAAACTAGTAATACGCCATGCCATCCATCTGGCCTCCAGCAATTCCAGAATATCCAGAATATCTTGATAAACCTTAACTCTTGACTGCCCGTGTGGAAATTGGTGGGCACCCAGAGTTTAGGAAGGAAAACAATAAACTCCAAGTCAGTCATGTGACTGGTGCGAGAACTCAAAACAGTTTATTTTTCTTTAAAATTAAAATGGAGGAATATTTTTAAAGTCAATTCGCAATGCTTTTAAAAATGAGACTACCATAAGACCTCCCGCCACACACACAATGCAAACGCAGATTTGGAGAAGATTTCTTCTTATGTTAGTCAAAGATGCTTGATACGTATTAAAATCAAATCAATTTTGATATTATTATTAGTGCATAGTGTAGAAAATATTTCGAAAGTAGAATATAAATCTTAGCCAGCATAGGTACCATTATATTATGCCTACTATAGCTACTTCCTGAGGAAGCAGGTTCTACAACTAAAACCGTACAAGATCGTATTGTTTCTTTGGATTTCCAACGAATGATCAGGCCAAGGAACTTCCCATTGCCACATGAGAATGCCTCTGGAAAGACATCCCCGAGAACCAAACCGGAACTCTACCAACACAAGGCCGGGTTACCCCTAACTGGGTAACTACTGACACGAGCACGCCATTCCCCGATCGTAAACGACCTTTCTCACGGGATCCCGATAGCCAACAACCACAAAGTAATAAATTCGCAGTAACCACATAGGTTAAATATCTGGGCTCCATACCATGATACCACCTCTATCCAGAAGGAAATGTACATACCCTAAAGGGAGCTACCCCTCATAACCTTGCCGCATCTTTCCTGTTTTGACCATTTCCGGGGTGTGAGGCTCGACGAAGTAACGTCCACAAAAACATACTTTATACAAAAGCCATGCTTTGGGTCAACAAATGATCAACACAATGATCACCAAGATAGACGATCAAATAAACGATCCTATCAAAATAATCAACACAATGATCATTTAACAGCAACACTCAGCATGTCACATTACCAAATTGGGAATATATCGCTGATAACTTCAACTATATAACCTCTGAGCTCGTACGTCACACAGAAGGGTGTTAAGCTAAAAGAATAAATTCTCCGCCACCACAGAAATATATTTGAAAGAAATCGGCTTTACATCTCAACTTGTAATGTCAGACACACAATACATACAAGTCTGTTCCGGGCTCGAACAGAACCGAAGGCACTTACAAAGAAGTCCTTGCAATCCGAATAATCTCTAATCACGTTCGGATTTCCCATCACATATGGAGATCTCAATACCAGGGATCAGCCAGTGCAGAGACAATCAACAAGAAACCCTTTCGTTTTCGAAAATATCCGGTCTTCAACACCGATCTTCGAATGCAATTCATAACGACGTATCACATATTCGGAATGGGTTATACGACCCCAAGGTCCTTTCCTGGTTAACCCGAATAGTGAGCGCTTATTTTAAAAAAAATAAGTGTGGCATCCAATTTCGAACAAATCACAACAAATACCTATTTAAAGGTAAATATTGATAGTCGGTTATTGAACTATCAATAGATATGCCAACATCACCAGATTCCAAATAATTTTCCAAATTATTTGTTTCCCAAAAATATCTTTATAAGATATACATTCTCCATTCTTTAAAAATAAATCAATATTTATTTTTAAACTCATTCTCCAAATTTCATTTATAAATTCCATATTGAATTTACATTCCAAAATATTTATGAATATACGATTTCCATTCGATTTCTAATATTCATTTTCAATTTATCTTCTAAAAAAAAAATTCCAAATATTCACTTAATATTGGAAAAGCATTTCCATACTTATTTAAAAATAAGTAATTCACAGATCTTTTTATTTTCTATACTTAGAAAATATTTAATATACCTTAATCGAAATTAAGTATATATTTCATTCTTTAAGGAAATCATTCACTTAAACATATTTATTTGGGTCAAAACGAATGTTGCGTAAAACATCGTTACGACAACCCAAAATCACTAGTATAGGGATTCGAAATTAAAATAGATATATAAATCCCAATATTATACAAAACATTTCCTTTCGGAAATCATTTATTATAACAACAGTGTTATAATCTACCATTTCCTTCTATTTCTCGAAAACGTCTATTTCAACAATGAATGTTGAAATCTATGGTTTCGAATCTCAATACATTTTAAAACATCTTTAGATCGTTTTAATTCTATTTAAAACATCACATCCAAAATAATTTCTTTAACAAAATATTCACTATTCAAAAACGTGAATATACTTGTTAATAAATTTCATCATTTCTATTCATTTTATTTTAAAGAATTATTCACTGTCTAAAACATGAATATAATTCCCTAAATAAATTACAACAATTCCTAATCAAAATAAGTCGTTGCGGATTTATAAAACAACGTTTATATATCCTATTTCTATTTATTTTATAACAACTTCCTTTTATAAATTTCCTTTATAAATCTATTCAATTTCATATCTCAATGATATACTAAAATTCATATTATAAGTCAAATACTTATAATTTATTTATTTACAAAATCATTCCTTCAAACTTCCCAAATCTATAAATCTTATAACTTCTAAGATTCATTTATTTATCCACATCTATTTCCTAAATAACTTTATAAATTTTTATTTATAAAATTCTATTTATAACTTCACCGTTATAATTCTATAAATTTCATTCATTAGTGAAATTCATTCACAATTCTTTCTAATACTTATAAAAGCTCGTTTTATAATTCCAATATTTTTAATTTATAAATATCAATTTATAAATCTTTTAATATAAAACAATTATATTACTATTTTAAAACGTCTTTCAACTCCTTTATAATTTATCATTATGATTTATAACATAATCAAATTTGATAAATTCTATAGATTTCATTCCTTTATGAAATTCATTTACAAATCATTCTATCACCTATAAAAGCTCGTTTTATAATTCAAGATATTCTAAATTTATAAATATCAATTTATAAATCTTTTAATATAAATCAATTTATATTATTACTTTAAACATCTTTAAATTCTTTTATAATTTCATCATTCTGATTTATAAAATAAAATTTTTATAAATCCTATTTTAAACTTCTTATAAAAAATTCAGAATTCCCAGTTCAAACTATTTTATAAAATCACTAATCCCATATTTTCAAAAATCATCTTTTAACTGTATTTCTCAAAAATCATAATTTTCATAATATTAAAATTATAACGTTTATTTATTTAAGATGAATCAATTTCAAAAATATTTTATAAACGTATATTTCAAAGAATCACTTCAGAAATCAAAATCGTTATTTTTAAACTTCAAAAATTGGATCCGATGATGCAACGCATCAATAGTCAATCACAACTTTCAAACATCATATATCATCCATGATAAACAATCAAATATCACAATATATGAAATCAAACAAATATTTGTGAGGAATCCAGTTGGATCCCTCCAACCTGTTTCCCTGCATCCACAGACATTAGCACAATACCATTCCGTTTCAAGACGGAATATCGCGGTACATGGGATTTTATAAATATATATCCGCTTACTAACGGCGCAATAGGGTCTCATCCGCTAAAAGAAAATGTGAGAAATCAATCAACTGCAATATATACATATGCCAATATATATATATATATTGCTATATATAATATAATACCAATTCCACTTCGAGGTGAAATATCGCGGTATATGTGTGTAATAAATAACCTCCGCTTACTAACGGCGCATAGGGTCTATTCACATCCAATATATATATATATATATATATATATAACAATCATCATTCAATCATTCAATCAACACAGCCAAACAATTTTAAATCTAACTATTTAAAATTTAAATAAACAATAAAATTTCTTTTGGGTGAGAAGTTCTCACCTTTGCTTTTATTAGCAATCCATTTCCCATCTTGACTCGATTTTCTTGATTTATACCTTGTATAAATATTATACACAATTTATTAATATTCGAACAGATCGAATAATAAATTTTCATTTGATAATTTCGATTCATCGGTGATTTCATTTTTTTATAGTTAAATTAACCGATAGGTTTATTTAAACTAGTTTCTTCTTTAATAATTTTATTTTAACAAATTTTCCTTTTATAAATTAAATCAACTTATTTTCTTTAAATAAGATATTTAACTAAAAATTTAAATTTTCTTTTATAAATTTCTCCTATTTATTAAATCAAACTAACTCCTTTTAATTTCAAACATATTACTCTTAACAATTTGTCTAATTCAAATTTAATTTCAACTAAATTTACTTAAATAAATTTATTTAACTACTATTAAATTTTAAAACTAATATTCCCTAACCATTACTAAAACAAGTAAATTAAACAAATATACATAGATACATAGATGTGTTATAAATTTTAAATCAAACAAACTGTACTGCTATAATAATTTAAATCAGGATGTTAAAAATTCAATATTTAACTTACTGCCAAATATTTCCTGGAACTAAATTTGGATTTAAGGGAATAAATTAAGTAATTTAAATTACCAGACAAACCCACCACTCTGCTTGCGATACGTCCCACCAATCTATCGTCCTCCCATCGATTCCAAGTCGAAGTCGCTGATCCTCCATACCAATGCCTGCATCGTTGACTGCCTTGTTAACCGGTATCAACGCCCTTTCACTGGCACCCTCGACCCAGACCCCACTCGAGCCAAACGCGAACGCCCTACGGCCTTCGTCCCACTGTTCCCACGAGAAACTCCAGCCTTCGCCGCTCGAAGGCACACCCCCTCATCGCGATTCCCATCGAAGTCAAAAACGACTTTGATTCAACTTCGTTCGCCATTGCTTCACGTGCGCGGCCAAATCTCCGTCGAGCAATTCGAATTCGTTTCGAATACTGGAGGAAGAGAGGCGGCCATAGATTCCGGAGCTTTGATTTTGAATTTCGATTTAGGGAGAGGTTGGGTTTTTTTTTTCAAACGTACGAATTAGGGGAGCGGCCATTGATTTTGAAACGAGAGGGGAAGGAATCGAATTTGAAATTAACAAGGGAAGCAGCCATTTTTTCTTTGCGTTGAAGCCGCTGTTGAGTTTGTTTTGAACGAGGGGGAGATGATATTTAAAATTAGCAGAGGCATGTTTATCACGATCTTCTTCCATGATTTTAGGCTGAAACAAAGGAGTGTGATGCTCTGCGTGTTTTAAGGGAAGACGTGTATTTGTTTGACTCAATTTAAATTCAAATATTAAATTTGAATTCGATTCAATTTCAACGCGTTTACTCACCGTGTGCTCACATATCAACTCAGAAAAATACGAAATTTGAAATCCGGCAATAATTCAATATTACGGACCCAATGGAACTGGTTTCGTCAAATTCCGAGACTATGCCTCGGACGGCTATTTTTAAATATCGATTCAAACGATTTAATTTCAAAACTGAACAATTCACTTCCAAATTCAATTCTGAAGCTTCTATTATCTTCAATATTATCAATATGAATTTTACAAGCCTTTGAAATATTTTTAAATCAGCTTAAAATTTTAGATTCAAATTTTTATTAAACTCTCAATAGATTAAATTCTATAATTTAATCGCCAAATTCAAAGTTATATTGAAAATTCAATTCAAACCATCATTTAAATATTTAAAATTAATTAAATATTTCCAAATTAAATTATTCAAAATTCTGGGTCGTTACAATCTTCCCTCCTTAAAAGAATTTCGCCCCGAAATTACAAGTTAAGAAGAATGCCCTTATCCCGTCTATCATTTTTTCACAATTCAAATAGTTTTATCAACTTAATAACCTAAATCTTTTTACTAGAGATTCACTATCATTTCAACTAGCTTTCCAACTTCAATTATAGGTTCCAAGCAATATTGTTTTCCTAACCATTCAAATTTAAATTCAAATTCGAATTTCAAACTTTCAAAATCTCTCAAAAATTTTCTAACACCCTAAATTTTCGAAAAATTTCGCCAGCGTCTCCTTTGCGCGGCTAGCTCGGTACGACTACAAAATGGCACCACGGCCCCTCAGAATCAAAAAGAAAAGAGAAAGCCAAGTGGCTAGAGAAGAAAGTCATCAAATTTCATACTGAAATTGAAATACGTACCTTTTTGTCGAGCAATTTCAATTTTAACTTTGAAATCAAAATCTCAATTCCTTTATATACCTGTATAACCTGCTAGTAGTAGCATCCAATTCCAACATTCAAACCATTTTGCCTATTCTGTTTACAAAACTTTCAACATATGCTTATTATACATTTTTATTTCACTATTGAAGTTACATATCCAATTTCATTCGATTTCACATTTCAATTCAATTCACAATTTCAATTCTTAATTCCAAACATTGAAATATAACGATTAATTTCCATTTACTAATTCATTTCAATATTCAATTCATTCCATTTGAAATTATTTCACAAATGAATAAATTATCAAGTTAATTTACTTGAACTCAATCCATTTTATTTCTTATTTAATTCCATATACTAATGATAATAATTCCATATCATCACTTTTAACAATCATGCAACCATATACTATAATAATTCATAGAAAAATTATTTCTTTTCTATACAAAATAGTTTTGGGCAAAATTACTTTATTTACCCGGTTCAAAAAACAATTTTATATTCACTAACATATACGCGCTCATATCTATTATTACACTCAAACTCATTCTAGAGTACTGCTGACTCTATCTCTAACGAGTAATACCCAACAGAACCATGGTTGTCGCTTAACCATAAGCTCTGATACCAAATGTAACGATCGCGATTTTTTCGTTGCCGAAAAACCGAAATGTTATGGGTTTAAGAAAGAAGAAAGGAAGAAGAAGAGAAGAAGGTAGAAGATGGAAAGAAGAAAATAGAAAATTTTAAAATAGAAGAAAAAGAGAATAGAAAATGGAACGGAACAGAAAACAACAGAACAATAACAGAATCTCACAATTCGCAGCGGAACAACATATAATAATAAATGATTAATCTTTAAACAAAGAACTATATCAGTTATTACATTTTATACTTTACATCATATCATCATCAGAGTGTACAACAACAAACAATGCAGCGGAAAAAGAAATACTATATAAACTAGTAATACGCCATGCCATCCATCTTGCCTCCAGCAATTCCAGAATATCCAGAATATCCTGATAAACCTTAACTCTTGACTGCCCGTGTGGAAATTGGTGGGCATCCAGAGTTTAGGAAGGAAAACAATAAACTCCAAGTCAGTCATGTGACTGGTGCGAGAACTCAAAACAGTTTATTTTTCTTTAAAATTAAAATGGAGGAATATTTTTAAAGTCAATTCGCAATGCTTTTAAAAATGAGACTACCATAAGACCTCCCGCCACACACACAATGCAAACGCAGACTTGGAGAAGATTTCTTCTTATGTTAGTCAAAGATGCTTGATACGTATTAAAATCAAATCAATTTTGATATTATTATTAGTGCATAGTGTAGAAAATATTTCGAAAGTGGAATATAAATCTTAGCCAGCATAGGTACCATTATATTATGCCTACTATAGCTACTTCCTGAGGAAGCAGGTTCTACAACTAAAACCGTACAAGATCGTATTGTTTCTTTGGATTTCCAACGAATGATCAGGCCAAGGAACTTCCCATTGCCACATGAGAATGCCTCTGGAAAGACATCCCCGAGAACCAAACCGGAACTCTACCAACACAAGGCCGGGTTACCCCTAACTGGGTAACTACTGACACGAGCACGCCATTCCCCGATCGTAAACGACCTTTCTCACGGGATCCCGATAGCCAACAACCACAAAGTAATAAATTCGCAGTAACCACATAGGTTAAATATCTGGGCTCCATACCATGATACCACCTCTATCCAGAAGGAAATGTACATACCCTAAAGGGAGCTACCCCTCATAACCTTGCCGCATCTTTCCTGTTTTGACCATTTCCGGGGTGTGAGGCTCGACGAAGTAACGTCCACAAAAACATACTTTATACAAAAGCCATGCTTTGGGTCAACAAATGATCAACACAATGATCACCAAGATAGACGATCAAATAAACGATCCTATCACAATAATCAACACAATGATCATTTAACAGCAACACTCAGCATGTCACATTACCAAATTGGGAATATATCGCTGATAACTTCAACTATATAACCTCTGAGCTCGTACGTCTCAGAGAAGGGTGTTAAGCTAAAAGAATAAATTCTCTGCCACCACAGAAATATATTTGAAAGAAATCGGCTTTACATCTCAACTTGTAATGTCAGACACACAATCCATACAAGTCTGTTCCGGGCTCGAACAGAACCGAAGGCACTTACAAAGAAGTCCTTGCAATCCGAATAATCTCTAATCACGTTCGGATTTCCCATCACATATGGAGATCTCAATACCAGGGATCAGCCAGTGCAGAGACAATCAACAAGAAACCCTTTCGTTTTCGAAAATATCCGGTCTTCAACACCGATCTTCGAATGCAATTCATAACGACGTATCACATATTCGGAATGGGTTATACGACCCCAAGGTCCTTTCCTGGTTAACCCGAATAGTGAGCGCTTATTTTAAAAAAATAAGTGTGGCATCCAATTTCGAACAAATCACAACAAATACCTATTTAAAGGTAAATATTGATAGTCAGTTATTGAACTATCAATAGATATGCCAACATCACCAGATTCCAAATTATTTTCCAAATTATTTATTTCCCAAAAATATCTTTATAAGATATACATTCTCCATTCTTTAAAAATAAATCAATATTTATTTTTAAACTCAGTCTCCAAATTTCATTTATAAATTCCATATTGAATTTACATTCCAAAATATTTATGAATATACGATTTCCATTCGATTTCTAATATTCATTTTCAATTTATCTTCTAAAAAAAAAAATTCCAAATATTCACTTAATATTGGAAAAGTATTTCCATACTTATTTAAAAATAAGTAATTCACAGATCTTTTTATTTTCTATACTTAGAAAATATTTAATATACCTTAATCGAAATTAAGTATATATTTCATTCTTTAAGGAAATCATTCACTTAAACATATTTATTTGGGTCAAAACGAATGTTGCGTAAAACATCGTTACGACAACCCAAAATCACTAGTATAGGGATTCGAAATTAAAATAGATATATAAATCCCAATATTATACAAAACATTTCCTTTCGGAAATCATTTATTATAACAACAGTGTTATAATCTACCATTTCCTTCTATTTCTCGAAAACGTCTATTTCAACAATGAATGTTGAAATCTGTGGTTTCGAATCTCAATACATTTTAAAACATCTTTAGATCGTTTTAATTCTATTTAAAACATCACATCCAAAATAATTTCTTTAACAAAATATTCACTATTCAAAAACGTGAATATACTTGTTAATAAATTTCATCATTTCTATTCATTTTATTTTAAAGAATTATTCACTGTCTAAAACATGAATATAATTCCCTAAATAAATTACAACAATTCCTTATCAAAATAAGTCGTTGCGGATTTATAAAACAACGTTTATAAATCCTATTTCTATTTATTTTATAACAACTTCCTTTTATAAATTTCCTTTATAAATCTATTCAATTTCATATCTCAATGATATACTAAAATTCATATTATAAGTCAAATACTTATAATTTATTTATTTACAAAATCATTCCTTCAAACTTCCCAAATCTATAAATCTTATAACTTCTAAGATTCATTTATTTATCCACATCTATTTCCTAAATAACTTTATAAATTTTTATTTATAAAATTCTATTTATAACTTCACCGTTATAATTCTATAAATTTCATTCATTAGTGAAATTCATTCACAATTCTTTCTAATACTTATAAAAGCTCGTTTTATAATTCCAATATTTTTAATTTATAAATATCAATTTATAAATCTTTTAATATAAAACAATTATATTACTATTTTAAAACGTCTTTCAACTTCTTTATAATTTATCATTATGATTTATAACATAATCAAATTTGATAAATTCTATAGATTTCATTCCTTTATGAAATTCATTTACAAATCATTCTATCACCTATAAAAGCTCGTTTTATAATTCAAGATATTCTAAATTTATAAATATCAATTTATAAATCTTTTAATATAAATCAATTTATATTATTACTTTAAACATCTTTAAATTCTTTTTTAATTTCATCATTCTGATTTATAAAATAAAAATTTTATAAATCCTATTTTAAACTTCTTATAAAAAATTCAGAATTCCCAGTTCAAACTATTTTATAAAATCACTAATCCCATATTTTCAAAAATCAACTTTTAAATGTATTTCTCAAAAATCATAATTTTCATAATATTAAAATTATAACGTTTATTTATTTAAGATGAATCAATTTCAAAAATATTTTATAAACGTATATTTCCAAGAATCACTTCAGAAATCAAAATCGTTATTTTTAAACTTCAAAAATTGGATCCGATGATGCAACGCATCAATAGTCAATCACAACTTTCAAACATCATATATCATCCATGATAAACAATCAAATATCACAATATATGAAATCAAACAAATATTTGTAAGGAATCCAGTTGGATCCCTCCGACCTGTTTCCCTGCATCCACAGACATTAGCACAATACCATTCCGTTTCAAGACGGAATATCGCGGTACATGGGATTTTATAAATATATATCCGCTTACTAACGGCGCAATAGGGTCTCATCCGCTAAAAGAAAATGCGGGAAATCAATCAACTGCAATATATACATATGCCAATATATATATATTGCTATATATAATATAATACCAATTCCACTTCGAGGTGAAATATCGCGGTATATGTGTGTAATAAATAACCTCCGCTTACTAACGGCGCATAGGGTCTATTCACATCCAATATATATATATATATATATATATATATATAACAATCATCATTCAATCATTCAATCATTCAATCAACACAGTCAAACAATTTTAAATCTAACTATTTAAAATTTAAATAAACAATAAAATTTCTTTTGAGTGAGAAGTTCTCACCTTTGCTTTTATTAGCAATCCATTTCCCATCTTGACTCGATTTTCTTGATTTATACCTTGTATAAATATTATACACAATTTATTAATATTCGAACAGATCGAATAATAAATTTTCATTTGATAATTTCGATTCATCGGTGATTTCATTTTTTTATAGTTAAATTAACCGATAGGTTTATTTAAACTAGTTTCTTCTTTAATAATTTTATTTTAACAAATTTTCCTTTTATAAATTAAATCAACTTATTTTCTTTAAATAAGATATTTAACTAAAAATTTAAATTTTCTTTTATAAATTTCTCCTATTTATTACATCAAACTAACTCCTTTTAATTTCAAACATATTACTCTTAACAATTTGTCTAATTCAAATTTAATTTCAACTAAATTTACTTAAATAAATTTATTTAACTACTATTAAATTTTAAAACTAATATTCCCTAACCATTACTAAAACAAGTAAATTAAACAAATATACATAGATACATAGATGTGTTATAAATTTTAAATCAAACAAACTGTACTGCTATAATAATTTAAATCAGGATGTTAAAAATTCAATATTTAACTTACTGCCAAATATTTCCTGGAACTAAATTTGGATTTAAGGGAATAAATTAAGTAATTTAAATTACCAGACAAACCCACCACTCTGCTTGCGATACGTCCCACCAATCTATCGTCCTCCCATCGATTCCAAGTCGAAGTCGCTGATCCTCCATACCAATGCCTACATCGTTGACTGCCTTGTTAACCGGTATCAACGCCCTTTCACTGGCACCCTCGACCCATACCCCACTCGAGCCAAACGCGAACGCCCTACGGCCTTCGTCCCACTGTTCCCACGTGAAACTCCAGCCTTCGCCGCTCGAAGGCACACCCCCTCACCGCGATTCCCATCGAAGTCAAAATCGACTTTGATTCAACTTCGTTCGCCATTGCTTCACGTGCGCGGCCAAATCTCGATCGAGCAATTCGAATTCGTTTCGAATACTGGAGGAAGAGAGGCGGCCATAGATTCCGGAGCTTTGATTTTGAATTTCGATTTAGGGAGAGGTTGGGTTTTTTTTTTCAAACGTACGAATTAGGGGAGCGGCCATTGATTTTGAAACGAGAGGGGAAGGAATCGAATTTGAAATTAACAAGGGAAGCAGCCATTTTTTCTTTGCGTTGAAGCCGCTGTTGAGTTTGTTTTGAACGAGGGGGAGATGATATTTAAAATTAACAGAGGCATGTTTATCACGATCTTCTTCCATGATTTTAGGCTGAAACAAAGGAGCGTGATGCTCCGCGTGTTTTAAGGGAAGACGTGTATTTGTTTGACTCAATTTAAATTCAAATTTTAAATTTGAATTCGATTCAATTTCAACGCGTTTACTCACCGTGTGCTCACATATCAACTCAGAAAAATACGAAATTTGAAATCCGGCAATAATTCAATATTACGGACCCAATGGAACTGGTTTCGTCAAATTCCGAGACTATGCCTCGGACGGCTATTTTTAAATATCGATTCAAACGATTTAATTTCAAAACTGAACAATTCACTTCCAAATTCAATTCTGAAGCTTCTATTATCTTCAATATTATCAATATGAATTTTACAAGCCTTTGAAATATTTTTAAATCAGCTTAAAATTTTAGATTCAAATTTTTAATAAACTCTCAATAGATTAAATTCTATAATTTAATCGCCAAATTCAAAGTTATATTGAAAATTCAATTCAAACCATCATTTAAATATTTAAAATTAATTAAATATTTCCAAATTAAATTATTCAAAATTCTGGGTCGTTACAATCTTCCCTCCTTAAAAGAATTTCGTCCCGAAATTACAAGTTAAGAAGAATGCCCTTATCCCGTCTATCATTTTTTCACAATTCAAATAGTTTTATCAACTTACTAACCTAAATCTTTTTTACTAGAGATTCACTATCATTTCAACTAGCTTTCCAACTTCAATTATAGGTTCCAAGCAATATTGTTTTCCTAACCAATCAAATTTAAATTCAAATTCAAATTTCAAACTTTCAAAATCTCTCAAAAAATTTCTAACACCCTAAATTTTCGAAAAATTTCGCCAGCGTCTCCTTTGCGCGGCTAGCTCGGTACGACTACAAAATGGCACCACGGCCCCTCAGAATCAAAAAGAAAAGAGAAAGCCAAGTGGCTAGAGAAGAAAGCCATCAAATTTCATACTGAAATTGAAATACGTACATTTTTGTCGAGCAATTTCAATTTTAACTTTGAAATCAAAATCTCAATTCCTTTATATACCTGTATAACCTGCTAGTAGTAGCATCCAATTCCAACATTCAAACCATTTTGCCTATTTTATTTACAAAACTTTCAACATATGCTGATTATACATTTTTATTTCACTATTGAAGTTACATATCCAATTTCATTCGATTTCACATTTCAATTCAATTCACAATTTCAATTCTTAATTCCAAACATTGAAATCTAACGATTAATTTCCATTTATTAATTCATTTCAATATTCAATTCATTCCATTTGAAATTATTTCACAAATGAATGAATTATCAAGTTAATTTACTTGAACTCAATCCATTTTATTTCTTATTTAATTCCATATACTAATGATAATAATTCCATATCATCACTTCTAACAATCATGCAACCATATACTATAATAATTCATAGAAAAATTATTTCTTTTCTATACAAAATAGTTTTGGGCAAAATTACTTTATTTACCCGGTTCAAAAAACAATTTTATATTCACTAACATATACGCGCTCATATCTATTATTACACTCAAACTCATTCTAGAGTACTGCTAACTCTATCTCTAACGAGTAATACCCAACAGAACCATGGTTGTCGCTTAACCATAAGCTCGGATACCAAATGTAACGATCGCGATTTTTTCGTTGCCGAAAAACCGAAATGTTATGGGTTTAAGAAAGAAGAAAGGAAGAAGAAGAGAAGAAGGTAGAAGATGGAAAGAAGAAAATAGAAAATTTTAAAATAGAAGAAAAAGAGAATAGAAAATGGAACGGAACAGAAAACAACAGAACAATAACAGAATCTCACAATTCGCAGCGGAACAACATATAATAATAAATGAATAATCTTTAAACAAAGAACTATATCAGTTATTACATTTTATACCTTACATCATGTCATCATCAGAGTGTACAACAACAAACAATGCAGCGGAAAAAGAAATACTATATAAACTAGTAATACGCCATGCCATCCATCTTGCCTCCAGCAATTCCAGAATATCCAGAATATCCTGATAAACCTTAACTCTTGACTGCCCGTGTGGAAATTGGTGGGCACCCAGAGTTTAGGAAGGAAAACAATAAACTCCAAGTCAGTCATGTGACTGGTGCGAGGACTCAAAACAGTTTATTTTTCTTTAAAATTAAAATGGAGGAATATTTTTAAAGTCAATTCGCAATGCTTTTAAAAATGAGACTACCATAAGACCTCCCGCCACACACACAATGCAAACGCAGACTTGGAGAAGATTTCTTCTTATGTTAGTCAAAGATGCTTGATACGTATTAAAATCAAATCAATTTTGATATTATTATTAGTGCATAGTGTAGAAAATATTTCGAAAGTAGAATATAAATCTTAGCCAGCGTAGGTACCATTATATTATGCCTACTATAGCTACTTCCTGAGGAAGCAGGTTCTACAACTAAAACCGTACAAGATCGTATTGTTTCTTTGGATTTCCAACGAATGATCAGGCCAAGGAACTTCCCATTGCCACATGAGAATGCCTCTGGAAAGACATCCCCGAGAACCAAACCGGAACTCTACCAACACAAGGCCGGGTTACCCCTAACTGGGTAACTACTGACACGAGCACGCCATTCCCCGATCGTAAACGACCTTTCTCACGGGATCCCGATAGCCAACAACCACAAAGTAATAAATTCGCAGTAACCACATAGGTTAAATATCTGGGCTCCATACCATGATACCACCTCTATCCAGAAGGAAATGTACATACCCTAAAGGGAGCTACCCCTCAAAACCTTGCCGCATCTTTCCTGTTTTGACCATTTCCGGGGTGTGAGGCTCGACGAAGTAACGTCCACAAAAACATACTTTATACAAAAGCCATGCTTCGGGTCAACAAATGATCAACACAATGATCACCAAGATAGACGATCAAATAAACGATCCTATCACAATAATCAACACAATGATCATTTAACAACAACACTCAGCATGTCACATTACCAAATTGGGAATATATCGCTGATAACTTCAACTATATAACCTCTGAGCTCGTACGTCTCACAGAAGGGTGTTAAGCTAAAAGAATAAATTCTCCGCCACCACAGAAATATATTTGAAAGAAATCGGCTTTACATCTCAACTTGTAATGTCAGACACACAATCCATACAAGTCCGTTCCGGGCTCGAACAGAACCGAAGGCACTTACAAAGAAGTCCTTGCAATCCGAATAATCTCTAATCATGTTCGGATTTCCCATCACATATGGAGATCTCAATACCAGGGATCAGCCAGTGCAGAGACAATCAACAAGAAACCCTTTCGTTTTCGAAAATATCCGGTCTTCAACACCGATCTTCGAATGCAATTCATAACGACGTATCACATATTCGGAATGGGTTATACGACCCCAAGGTCCTTTCCCGGTTAACCCGAATAGTGAGCGCTTATTTTAAAAAAAATAAGTGTGGCATCCAATTTCGAACAAATCACAACAAATACCTATTTAAAGGTAAATATTGATAGTCGGTTATTGAACTATCAATAGATATGCCAACATCACCAGATTCCAAATAATTTTCCAAATTATTTATTTCCCAAAAATATCTTTATAAGATATACATTCTCCATTCTTTAAAAATAAATCAATATTCATTTTTAAACTCATTCTCCAAATTTCATTTATAAATTCCATATTGAATTTACATTCCAAAATATTTATGAATATACGATTTCCATTCGATTTCTAATATTCATTTTCAATTTATCTTCTAAAAAAAAATTCCAAATATTCACTTAATATTGGAAAAACATTTCCATACTTATTTAAAAATAAGTAATTCACAGATCTTTTTATTTTCTATACTTAGAAAATATTTAATATACCTTAATCGAAATTAAGTATATATTTCATTCTTTAAGGAAATCATTCACTTAAACATATTTATTTGGGTCAAAACGAATGTTGCGTAAAACATCGTTATGACAACCCAAAATCACTAGTATAGGGATTCGAAATTAAAATAGATATATAAATCCCAATATTATACAAAACATTTCCTTTCGGAAATCATTTATTATAACAACAGTGTTATAATCTACCATTTCCTTCTATTTCTCGAAAACATCTATTTCAACAATGAATGTTGAAATCTATGGTTTCGAATCTCAATACATTTTAAAACATCTTTAGATCGTTTTAATTCTATTTAAAACATCACATCCAAAATAATTTCTTTAACAAAATATTCACTATTCAAAAACGTGAATATACTTGTTAATAAATTTCATCATTTCTATTCATTTTATTTTAAAGAATTATTCACTGTCTAAAACATGAATATAATTCCCTAAATAAATTACAACAATTCCTTATCAAAATAAGTCGTTGCGGATTTATAAAACAACGTTTATAAATCCTATTTCTATTTATTTTATAACAACTTCCTTTTATAAATTTCCTTTATAAATCTATTCAATTTCATATCTCAATGATATACTAAAATTCATATTATAAGTCAAATACTTATAATTTATTTATTTACAAAATCATTCCTTCAAACTTCCCAAATCTATAAATCTTATAACTTCTAAGATTCATTTATTTATCCACATCTATTTCCTAAATAACTTTATAAATTTTTATTTATAAAATTCTATTTATAACTTCACCGTTATAATTCTATAAATTTCATTCATTAGTGAAATTCATTCACAATTCTTTCTAATACTTATAAAAGCTCGTTTATAATTCCAATATTTTTAATTTATAAATATCAATTTATAAATCTTTTAATATAAAACAATTATATTACTATTTTAAAACGTCTTTCAACTCCTTTATAATTTATCATTATGATTTATAACATAATCAAATTTGATAAATTCTATAGATTTCATTCCTTTATGAAATTCATTTACAAATCATTCTATCACCTATAAAAGCTCGTTTTATAATTCAAGATATTCTAAATTTATAAATATCAATTTATAAATCTTTTAATATAAATCAATTTATATTATTACTTTAAACATCTTTAAATTCTTTTATAATTTCATCATTCTGATTTATAAAATAAAAATTTTATAAATCCTATTTTAAACTTCTTATAAAAAATTCAGAATTCCCAGTTCAAACTATTTTATAAAATCACTAATCCCATATTTTCAAAAATCAACTTTTAACTGTATTTCTCAAAAATCATAATTTTCATAATATTAAAATTATAACGTTTATTTATTTAAGATGAATCAATTTCAAAAATATTTTATAAACGTATATTTCCAAGAATCACTTCAGAAATCAAAATCATTATTTTTAAACTTCAAAAATTGGATCCGATGATGCAACACATCAATAGTCAATCACAACTTTCAAACATCATATATCATCCATGATAAACAATCAAATATCACAATATATGAAATCAAACAAATATTTGTGAGGAATCCAGTTGGATCCCTCCAACCTGTTTCCCTGCATCCACAGACATTAGCACAATACCATTCCGTTTCAAGACGGAATATCGCGGTACATGGGATTTTATAAATATATATCCGCTTACTAACGGCGCAATAGGGTCTCATCCGCTAAAAGAAAATGCGGGAAATCAATCAACTGCAATATATACATATGCCAATATATATATATTGCTATATATAATATAATACCAATTCCACTTCGAGGTGAAATATCGCGGTATATGTGTGTAATAAATAACCTCCGCTTACTAACGGCGCATAGGGTCTATTCACATCCAATATATATATATATATATATATATATATATATATATATATATATATATATATATATAACAATCATCATTCAATCATTCAATCAACACAGTCAAACAATTTTAAATCTAACTATTTAAAATTTAAAAAAACAATAAAATTTCTTTTGAGTGAGAAGTTCTCACCTTTGCTTTTATTAGCAATCCATTTCCCATCTTGACTCGATTTTCTCGATTTATACCTTGTATAAATATTATACACAATTTATTAATATTCGAACAGATCGAATAATAAATTTTCATTTGATAATTTCGATTCATCGGTGATTTCATTTTTTTATAGTTAAATTAACCGATAGGTTTATTTAAACTAGTTTCTTCTTTAATAATTTTATTTTAACAAATTTTCCTTTTATAAATTAAATCAACTTATTTTCTTTAAATAAGATATTTAACTAAAAATTTAAATTTTCTTTTATAAATTTCTCCTATTTATTACATCAAACTAACTCCTTTTAATTTCAAACATATTACTCTTAACAATTTGTCTAATTCAAATTTAATTTCAACTAAATTTACTTAAATAAATTTATTTAACTACTATTAAATTTCAAAACTAATATTCCCTAACCATTACTAAAACAAGTAAATTAAACAAATATACATAGATACATAGATGTGTTATAAATTTTAAATCAAACAAACTGTACTGCTATAATAATTTAAATCAGGATGTTAAAAATTCAATATTTAACTTACTGCCAAATATTTCCTGGAACTAAATTTGGATTTAAGGGAATAAATTAAGTAATTTAAATTACCAGACAAACCCACCACTCTGCTTGCGATACGTCCCACCAATCTATCGTCCTCCCATCGATTCCAAGTCGAAGTCGCTGATCCTCCATACCAATGCCTACATCGTTGACTGCCTTGTTAACCGGTATCAACGCCCTTTCACTGGCACCCTCGACCCAGACCCCACTCGAGCCAAACGCGAACGCCCTACGGCCTTCGTCCCACTGTTCCCACGTGAAACTCCAGCCTTCACCGCTCGAAGGCACACCCCCTCATCGCGATTCCCATCGAAGTCAAAATCGACTTTGATTCAACTTCGTTCGCCATTGCTTCACGTGCGCGGCCAAATCTCGGTCGAGCAATTCGAATTCGTTTCGAATACTGGAGGAAGAGAGGCGGCCATAGATTCCGGAGCTTTGATTTTGAATTTCGATTTAGGGAGAGGTTGGGTTTTTTTTTCCGAACGTACGAATTAGGGGAGCGGCCATTGATTTTGAAACGAGAGGGGAAGGAATCGAATTTGAAATTAACAAGGGAAGCAGCCATTTTTTCTTTGCGTTGAAGCCGCTGTTGAGATTGTTTTGGACGAGGGGGAGATGATATTTAAAATTAACAGAGGCATGTTTATCACGATCTTCTTCCATGATTTTAGGCTGAAACAAAGGAGCGTGATGCTCTGCGTGTTTTAAGGGAAGACGTGTACTTGTTTGACTCAATTTAAATTCAAATTTTAAATTTGAATTCGATTCAATTTCAACGCGTTTACTCACCGTGTGCTCACATATCAACTCAGAAAAATACGAAATTTGAAATCCGGCAATAATTCAATATTACGGACCCAATGGAACTGGTTTCGTCAAATTCCGAGACTATGCCTCGGACGGCTATTTTTAAATATCGATTCAGACGATTTAATTTCAAAACTGAACAATTCACTTCCAAATTCAATTCTGAAGCTTCTATTATCTTCAATATTATCAATATGAATTTTACAAGCCTTTGAAATATTTTTAAATCAGCTTAAAATTTTAGATTCAAATTTTTATTAAACTCTCAATAGATTAAATTCTATAATTTAATCGCCAAATTCGAAGTTATATTGAAAATTCAATTCAAACCATCATTTAAATATTTAAAATTAATTAAATATTTCCAAATTAAATTATTCAAAATTCTGGGTCGTTACAGGAATTACCACAACGGTAGTCAATTTCAAATCAACAATATTCAATTATCAAAACAATAGTCAAATCTTAAATCACAAATATTTAATTATCACAAACGATAATTAAATCTCAAATATCTAATTATCACAAGCGATAATCATAACAACAAATATTTGATTATCAAAAACGATAATCAGAAATGACAAATCAACGAATATTTAGTTATCACAATTGATAATCAAATCTTAAATCGCAAATATTTAATTATCACAAACGATAATCAAATCACAAATATCTAATTATCAAAAACGATAATTAGAAACAACAAATATTCGATTATCAAAAACGATAATCAAATCTCAAATGTCTAATTATAAAAAAAAACGATAGTTAGAAACAACAAATATCTGATTATCAAAAACGATAATCAGAAATCACTAATATTTCAATTAACGAGTCCGGGATTAACCGAAATAGCAAACGCACATGTCTCATAACCACGAGTTTTACTAAATCATTTAATTCACTTCATCATTTCCTTGAAAGTGCAAAATTGTGTATTATAAAAATAACATTTCACATTCTCAAACGGGCAAGTCCGGAATTAAGCGAATCAGTAAAAGAAAGGGGTCATAGTCCTCGATTTTTCTGAAACGTTTAAATCGCTTCCTCATTCTTTTGAAAGCGTAAGCTGTAAAAATTTTGAAAACAATTTTAATTTATATTTTGAAACAATTTTTAAAAATAACAAATTTTTAAAACACGTGATTAAAACAGCAACATCAATAGCAATTTCGACAAGGAAATTGCACTTCTCAAAATACCGTAAAAAGGGATAACACAATAAGCATCGCGGGATAAGCGCTTGAAAATCCATTTCAAAATTGACGGTTACTGAAGTCAAAGCGACAGTAATTTTTATACGTCAAAATCTCATCAAAATAATTGGCATTAAAACATAATACCAGTGAATTTTCATTCATCAAAAATGTCACAAGAATCTTTTCAAAGATAGAAAGGGGTATCATACCCTAAACTTGTATTCGTAACAAGTCAATGACACACCAAATTACCAATGCACAAAAATTGATAAAACTTATCAATAAAAATCATGAAAATTGGTGTAGCACAAATTCTAGAAATCATCACAAGAAATCCAGAAAAAACAAGTTCTAGAAATCTACACAAGATGTAACGATCTCGGATTTAGACTATATTTTAAATTGATAATTAATTTAATTTTTGAATAAAAATTGTGAAATTAATTGATAAATTGACTTGAGTATTCCAAAATGCAGATAAACTACGGGTTAAATTTCAAAACATTGTCTTTTAAATAATATGTATGAATACAAATTGATTATAAATTGGATTCTTGAAATTAAAAATGCGAAATGTAAAATTAAAACATATAAGAACAAGACAAATAAAAATATATTCAAAAGTTATAATAAGAGCTAGGTGTATAAAATATTAAGTAAAACATATTAGAACAAATTCTAACATCATGTTAAAAAAAAAAGTCCATCCATAATACAAAGTAATATGACTAAAGAAAGGGAAAACTGGAAAAATAAAATAAAGTATGCAAAGCTAAAGACAAAAACAAAACAAAATATGCATATATAATAAGTTTGAATAGAAATGAGAATAGTATATGTAGATTTGTATAATAGTCATTAATACCAAATGTCCTTAGCATTAAATGTTGCCATATCTCTAGCAGCAAACAAAATTGATTCGAATTGTTGAAGAATCATTTCAGCGAAAACAAATAAAATAGGTATATGTATGTAGCCTGTTGAAAGTTAGAAAGGCAAGGATAGAACAAAGCAAAAGGAAAGAAGGAATATATGGACACAGGTAAACAAAAAATAAATATAGGTATGTAAATAAATGAATATGCATGTAAATTAAGCTTGCAAAGGAAGCCAAAGAAAATACATCATATTGTACAAACAAACAAAAAAAATATGAGTTTGTACCAAGCAATTAATGCAGCCATCAAAATGTAAACCATCAGCCACTAAACAAAATAAAAATCTCTGATCCAAAAATATACAAAATCTCGTACATGTCTGATACACAGCCATACAGTACTAAGTAATATATCAGCCTTCCTCACCTCATTTTCGTTCAAACACAACCGAGTATCTACTTTTCATAATTTAATCAAAGCCACTCTATTCACCAACAAACAAGTATGTCTGGTTGATAAGGCATTTCAACATTCAAGTGCAAAGTCAAGATTTTCAAAAGATTTTCAAAGAGCTGTTTCAAAAATCTGTTCTCTGCTTCTTCATGCCTGTGAGTAACATTTTAAATTAAAAACCTAAGTCTGCTTGCTTGTGAAGTCCTGAGATGGATGATGCTTTGTTTTTGCATAATGAGTGATAACTCTGTGTTTATGAAAATATGTTGGTCTGCATATCTGATATGTATATATGTGGCATTGAACAGCTCTGTTCTTGTTCAAAGCTTACAAATTTTGATCAAGAATCCAAAAAAAAACATTTTATCTGTTCAATTTTAATACTTGGGTTTTTTAAACAAAATAAGTTTTTTAAGCTTAAATCATGATCTAGGAACTGTCTTAAGCTTGATTACGAAGAGTTTACTCTATAAACTCAGTTTCACAGTAAAAAAAGAAATAGATCATAGGATAAATTTGAATATTTTAAAACATTAATTTGATCATATAATATGAATCTACATTCAAAGATAAGATTTTTAAAACAAAAATGGGAATTTTTAGATTTGTATACATGATGCAGTTCATAGATGAACTAAAAATAGGTTTTTATCGATTTCTGATGATCAAATAAATTTTAGATGTTGAATTTTTATTTAAAGCTAGTTTGACGATCAACGATCTCAGGAAAAATGTAGAAAAAATTTTCTATTGTAAGAGATGGGAGAACAAATTAAAACTAGGGTTTAAAGACTGTTAAAAATAGCATTGGGAATTTGGGTTCGTACTCACTCGACAATGTATCGAGTCGCTCGAGATTGAGGGCAAGGTTAGCGTGGGGGTTTGTCGTGATGTGGCCGAAGTAGGGAATTTTCTGGTGAACGATGAAAGGAGGACGAGGTAAATTTGGCTGGGTACATTCGAGCTTCAGTTCGACGAAACAGTGATATTTTGATTTCGAGTTCCTTGTGTTCAATCGAAGTTCAATTGCGTGTTTGTGTGGAACGTTCGACCTGCCGATGAGCTCGATGATGACCGGAGTGGCGGTGCCACGTCGTGCACGTGCACGACGTTGGTTTGGGTATTAGGTGGCTTCGCGGTAGGAACTCGAGTAGAGACTCGGGGAAGAGAGTGCTTGGCTTCGGGGAGGAACTCACGTATGCGAGTGAGGTCCCTATCGTTTCTGTTTGAACACTTAAGTTTAAACTGAAAAAAAAGAGAAAGTAAGAGAGAACGGGGGAGGGGGGGACGACTCGGGGAGAACTGATGGGAAACGCGAGTTGATACTCGAGTAAAAGCCTGGGAAGACTCGGGTTGCTTTAAAAATGGGTTGAACCCAAATAAAATTTTAGTTTTACTGTTAACAGATTTTAGACTTATCAAGAAATTAATATTGACTATATTGAATTAAAAGCTTATTACAAATTTTAAATAACTAAGTGGATACCTTGAATAAATTTTTGAAGCAAGGTTAAACTGAATTTTTGAATCACGTTTAAATATAACTTCGAGTATAGTTTGAAACTTAGTTCATGAATAAATAAGTTTTTAAAATTTTAACTTGTTTAAATAACTTTAAAGTGATTAAAAGATTAAAAGAATTTGAATTTAAATTGGAAGTTGGAATGGTAAAGTAAGTAAGTTAAACCAAGTCTAATTGTAACCTGAACTTAACTTAAATTTCAGATTTTGAAATAAAACTTTAGTTTATTAAATGTTAAATTATCCTTAAATATGTGAATTTAAGGAAAAGTCAATTTTTACTCATTAAATATCTTTTTAACAAAAGTATTACTTTATGTTAACGCTAAAATTTGAACGCTAACACCCCGGTGTATGAGTTGCAGTTGTGAAAGCACCACCCGACAACTCGGGAACAGATTACAAGCAGATAATAGCAGAAATGCGGTAAACAACAACAATTTTATAGTGGTTCGGCTTAAGGGTATAGCCTACGTCCACTTTAAGTACTTTTATTAATAATCTCGTTACAAGCTGATACAATTCTTCCCAAATACAATACACTTTGAATTACAAGAGACTTAGAACAAGTAGCTTAAACTTCGATGAAGATGAGAGTTTTCGAATCCATGTTGGATGTATGTGATCTCTTCTTGAAGTTGTTTGTAGCGTTCTTAATGTCTTGAGAGCTTCAAGTGTTGGATTGGATTGGTTTGGAATGCAGCAGAGTAACGGCGTTTGAAGAAAATCAGCCAAAAGCCCTTTGAAAGTTGGATATGGCAATATATTTATAGAGAATTCTAGGCAGGAAACATTACCAAGTCCTAAGTCGTAACCGACCTAAGTTGGGTCGTGGACGACTTAAACTAAGTCGTGGGTCAGTTGCCACTTAAATGCTGGGTCGAGACTTCTTAAAGGCATCCTTGCTGAACCCTGGATATATCACAAGTCCTAAGTCGCAAATGAGTCAACCGGTCCTCTCATAAGCGATGCGGCATTGAACCTTAACTTCGTAGTCTTAAGTCGTGTACGACTTACCATAGGTCGTAGGTCGTGACCGACCTAAACTGATTCTCGGCTTGTGGCTTAACTGGAGTTAACGAATCATGGTGCAGTATTGAATTTGCCTCTGTAGCCTTAGGTCGTGAACGACCTAGCAAAGGTCGTAAGTCCGTCACGACTTAGGTGTAGTCGTCTTAACTCCTCGTCCCTTGAGTCGTTAAGTCATAGTCCCTTTAGGTTGTTGGACCGTTACTCCCTTGGGTCATTTAGGTTGTAATTTCTTAAGTCGTAAACTTCCTTAAGTCGTGCCATCCTTAACTAGGAAGATTGTGCAGACCTTAGGTCGTTAGGCCGTATTGTTCTTAGGCTGTGAAGGCCTTAAGTCGTAGATCCTTATCTCGTAGACTCCTTAACTCGTAGTGGCCTTAAGTCATAGATCCTTATCTCGTAGACTCCTTAACTCGTAGAGGAAACTAGGTTAACACTTGCCCCTCGAAGCACATGCCTTAAGTCGTAAGTCGTGTGCTTCGACTCATCATAACCCGGGTGTGTCGATTCGAGTTCCACTTCCCTGAGGTATAAAATGCTTGGGTCGTTCCTCCTATTTCCTTCTTCTCATTACTTACCCCTGAGCTATTTCTGCCATTAACACGTCCTCGAGCTTTCGGAAACAAATTCAACCAGCTCATCCTACCGTTGATTCAGTCCCTATAATCCTCATCATCGCATCGCGTAAGTAAATTCGCAGTTCATTTGATTCCGCGATAGCCATTAACTTGCGGATCTGGACTCCTCATTGACAACTTTAATCCAGTTCCTTATACCACGTTTCATCACGATTGTTGCCACGATCGATTGCTGGTGAGCTCGAGGAAGTTTGATTAGGTTTTGGATAATTCGCGAGGAGAAGATAATGGGTTTCAATATATTATATATTTTTTTTTAGGCTGTTAGGGGTTTGGAGAAGACGAGATAATAGTTAGTGGGTTCATCGGTTTAGGGGTGAGACGGTTTATGGGTTTAGGAGTGGAGATAAGGTTATTCGACTCGTTGAGGCAAGAGTTTTAGGTCGTAACTGAGTTAAGACTTAGAAGAATTCGTATCTTTCTGACTTGAAGTCTTGTCTCTCTCTTATGACTCACGATTCAAAGGACTACCGACTCAAGGCATCAACGACTCAAAAGTGAAGCGACCTATCCTGTCTCTCCTCATAATCCTTTAGGTCGTGGACGAGTCAACCAGAGAACCAACGACTTAACTTAACCCGAAGGAAAAATTCTTAACTCGTAGACGAGTTAGCACTTAAGTTGTTGCCGAGTTATCACTTGAGTCGTTTACGACTTAGCTCTTGAGTCGTCTACGACTCAGCACTTGCATTTTTAAACTCTGCTTAGACCTTGAACTGTTGCATGGATTTTGAACTGTTGAACTTTGCTGCATTCTTTTACAGATTACTTTAACTTGTGGGTTAACAATCTGTTTAATATGATATTTACAGAAAATTGGGACAAATATACTGCCATCGACCGCCCACATCAAATGACAGATTAGTTAATAACAGATAATTAACTTAAATAAATTGTGTGAACGAAGTGCTATCGATTTCAAGTAGAATATTAAAGCAACGCTGAAATAGTCAATTGAACCTGACCAGCCTGCACTAATATTATGCTTTAACTTTAAATTAACAAGTTCTGAAATTACCATAGTCGATCAATCGTCGACCAGTTTAATTCCAGTTATATTTACTTGTTATTTTTATCAATTTTGCACGACACTTCACACTTTTAGGAAACGTGCACCTTCATATTTGAATATCCAGTTGCTTGTGTAGAATGACTTCTCAGGAAGAAGATGCAACAGTTCAGACGGGAGAGGCAACTGTTCTTCCAGCTCCACTAGTTAATCCTCCCGAAAGAGTTCCTACTACACTATCATATAAAGTTTTTCGCCAGCTGTGTGCTCAGTTTGGCATTGCTGAATCAGATGCCATTCTTCCTGAGAGAAGTAACACTGCTGACGTAGCACCTTCTGGCTTTGTGACAGTTAACCGACAAATGTGCCTAAGTGGGGGCGTTCCTCCTTTCAATGACTTTTTCCAACAACTTCTTCATCAATTGGCCATTGCTCCATCCCAACTACACCCCAATGGCTACGCCATTCTAATGGGGTTGTGTGTGCTATTTAGGAGAACACTTGATCGACTTCCGAGCTTTGATGAAATTTGTTACTTATGCTCCTTTACCCGGACCAAAGATCATCCTTCTATTACTGTTGTGAGAAGCGCCCGAAACCGCAAATTAATTGTTGACCTTCCTGACACTGCTCACGGGTTTCTAACCCAGTTCTTCTTCGTTCGTTGCCCCCCGGGGTTTTATGCTCTGTGGAGGGAAGGAAGTAAGATCACCCATCCTTGCTTCGTTTGTTATCTGGCCTTTGTGAGACTGACCTGCTAAGTGTTAACTCTGCTTCTTTTTATTTTCAGCGCTGCCTCCTCCCTCTAGGAATCCCAGTCACAAGTCGACTTTTGAGAGGCTTAAGGCCGTGCCGGTTGAGGAGAGAGATATTCAATTTCTGTTGAAAGATGAATTTTTGCATCAGTACGGACTTTTGCATACTTCTCGTTCTACGCGTCCTCATGAAATTCCAGACTCCCCAGCTAGAGTGTTGGATGCCTCAGTATCTACTAGCACATCCATATCTAAAGGACCTGCTCCTGAGGCTTCGCTAGTGAAGTGTTCCACTTCTGTTGATGCTGCGGGGCCATCTGACAAACTTGCCCCGGTTATCGAGGAAGAAGAGCCTCAGGGATCTTCCCATCATTCACAAGAATCTAGTGAAAAAGCTGAGAAATCCAGTCCTGTTAAGCAGAGCAGGGACGATACTTTCGAAGGACTGAGCGACCTTTTTGCTACTTCACAAGAGATCTTTAAAGAAGATCCTATCACTGCCGGGATTTCTTCTTCAGTAGTTGAAGCTACTTCTACTTTGCAACAGTCGCCGTCGACTCAAGAGTTGACGCTATCTATTACACCCACAACTACTCCCCAATTAAAGAGTGGTTCGTAGATTGATGCGCGTAGTTTGCACATCACACACACTTAGAATTCCTGGCACTTTTATGCTCTCTCTTTTTTTTTTTAACGTTTGAAGGATTCTCAAGTTTTATTTCTTCTTTTTAAATTTTAGGTTTACCAATGAGGCGAGGCAGCTCGTACTATGATGACTTTCAGCGATATGGGAAACGCAGCGAGTATGGCTATCAATCCTATCCTCCTATTCGTAGAGAGACTGATGAAGAAAGGGCAGCCCGGAAGGCTCGGGAAAGACGTGATTATGAAGAACGCTTTGGAAGACCAGATAGTCGACATGATTCCTCCCACAGAGAGAGTGACTCCCTTAAACGCAAATCTCATGATGATAGAGGGAAGAGTCACAAAACTGATGACTCGAGCAAACGAGCCAAAGTTATTGAGGAGCCAATGCCTGTGCCTTCAGAGAAGATTATTGCTCCTACTTTTTCTCAATCTCCTGCCCCTTCCCCTACTGATATCCAAGCAATCATCAATAGGCCATCTTACCAAGTTGGACCAGGTCCAGCCACTCTTCAACGCCGATTTCCTAATTGGTGTTTAAAAGGAGTTCGCTTTGACCTCGATCTGGTTCCCATAGATAAAAGTGCTATGCTACGGAACCTTGATGCAGTCAGAACCGATATTGAGAGGATGTCATCTTGGCAGAAACTCGTTGATGAGCTCCAAAGGGTGAATATGGCCAATCTCGAAGCTATGCTTACCATGGAGAACGACAAAACTGAATGGCAAAAGATCCTTAAACAGCATGATGCAGAAATGAGGAGTATCGCCGATTATAATGAGAAACTTGAGGCAGAAGTTGGGAAACTTAAAGAGGAGCTTGCTACTTCTTCCACTTCTTATTCTCAAAGGGAGAGTGTGCTTCTTCAACAGGTGCGGGATGCTCATGCCGCGCAAAGGGATGCTGAGGCCAAGGCTGATGAGTTGGAGCAGATTATAGAGGGCAACCGTACTGATATTACTCAGTTACGAGGACAAACTGGCCTTCAGGCTGCAGAGATTGAAAAATTGAAAGCCCAATTATCCAAAGTCGAGAGAGAGCGGGATGAGGCTGTTGCGGGTAGAATTACAGCTGAAGAGGCCCATGAAGCTACCAAAGCTGATATTGGTTCGACACTATTTGATTTCTACTTGCAATGTATATTAGGGCGTGGCAGTCTTGCATTCCTGGGCCCCAAGTATGAGATTACCCTGGTCGAAGTGTGGGAGGCCGCACTAGATATGTTTAAAGGGGCCGGGTACACTGAAGAGGAGTTGGAGGTGCACTACTTAGACTTTGAGGCTCGCGCAGCCCTTGCCAGAGGGAAGGGCAACTCGCCAGATCGCGGGTTGAAATAGTGGGGGAAGAGCATCAAGAAAAAGAAACAAATTTGACTGTTCCTGTCCCTCCTTCAACTTCGGCCGATGCTGGCATTATTGGCTCCAGCTCTTATGCACCGATCCCTTCTCAAACTGACACCGGGGCCAAAATTACTCAAGTTACAGATGAATCGCAAGAGAGTGCTGAAGCCCCGGACTATGAAATTGATGTAATAAAGACAACTTCTGCAGGTAATTCCACTATAAATTTCGCTCAAGTGGATTGCTCATTTATTTCACATGGGTTTAATGAGCTCCTTGACTATTTTCTCAACCTTGATGAGCCTTCATTTCCTCTCTTTACTGACTTTAACCACTTTTCTTCTACAGAGAAAGTATCAAGCACAGCTCAGATTTCTCCTCCTCCGGTTATCCCTCCTCCGTCTCTCCAGGTGGCTCCTCCTTCTGCTTCTCAGCCCGGGTCGCAAGAGGAACAAATAGAAGCCCTTCACGGTTTAGACGATCCCATCGCTCCGCAAGAACATAGAGACGAGGGACTTGAGGGAGGTGAGATATCTCCGGAGCGGACCCCTTCTGATGACATAACTTTGTCTAAACTTGCCACTCCGGGAAGTGAGTCTTCCTCAAAGAGGAGGAAAAAGCACGGAACGTCAAAGAGGAGGGGGAAGATAATCACTGTTACTGAAGGGGAGCCAGAAGTTGGACTAGCTGCACCCACCCCTCCTTCTTCCCTTGTGCCAACTGACCGGCCTGAAAAGCTAATCATTCGGCCGGGAAAAGGGTCCAAAGTAGTAAAAAGAAGTGAACATTTTAGCTTTTTGCCTTTTGTATGTACTGGTCGAGAATTGTGCGGGTACCGGCCCCCGCTTTTCTTTATTTTGAAACCTGTACCTGCATTTCTATTGAATAAAATGATCCTTTGTTTGTACTGACTTCTGTTTGAATGCATTTATTATTCATTTTTGCACAAGTTTATTTATATGATATTGCAGCGGGCTTATGGTATGTTGTTTGAGTATTACTTTACTGATGCAGCTATACCATTATACCATGTTGCCCCCATACCTTAAGCTTGCTGCAATATTTTATACTTCGAGGGGACTTGCACTCTTATTTGCTAAAGAATAATTATTTTATTCTTTTTAAAGAAAATTTTTGTAGAGTACAACTCCCTTCGTATAAGTTTCTACGCTTTGTCGTTCGAAGAAATCACTTTTTTCTTTTACTTATGTGCATATTTTACCAAGTCAATTCTTCTATGTGGTAAAGAGGACCTCTGAAGGGCACTTTAACTTCTTTTTTTATATATATACAAAGTTGTACCTCTGAGGAGGGATTTTTCACGTTTCAACACTTGGAAGTTTTATTTCAATCTCGGTGAAACGTGTACCTCCAAAGAGTTGTGCCTTTGAAGAAAGCCTTTTCACGTTTCAACACTTGGAAGTTTTATTTCAATCTTGGTGAAACGTGGGCTTCCGAAGAGGTCTTTCTTCTTGATTGTGCCCTTGAAGAGGTCTTTCCTTTGAATTGTGTCCCCGGGAGGGGGTTGTACCTCTAAGGAGGGATTTTTCACGTTTCAACACCTGGAAGTTTTATTTCAATCTTGGTGAAACGTGTACCTCCAAAGAGTTGTGCCTTCGAAGAAAGCCTTTTCACGTTTCAACACTTGGAAGTTTTATTCCAATCTCGGTGAAACGTGGGTTTTCAGGAAGGTCTTTATTTTGTCTCTGCATTTCAACTTTGGTGAAGTGAAATTCCGAAGAGCGGTTGTTACACTTCAACTCCTGGCGAAATGTGCCTCCGAAGAGGGCTATTATTTTGTTTACATTTCAACTCTGGTGAAGTGAAATCTCGAAGAGCGGTCATAACACTTCAACTCCAGGTGAAATGGGCCTCCGAAGAGGGCTTTTATTTTTGTTTGCATTTCAACTCTGGTGAAGTGAAATCTCGAAGAGCGGTCATAACACTTCAACTCCTGGTGAAATGTGCCTCAGAGAGGGTTTTCATCGCCTGGAAGTTACTCTCTCATGGTTGGAGGGTCATGACTCCTCCAATCTTTTTTGTTGAGTAGAGAACTTTCTTTTTTGTGGCGTATGACCCATTAGAGGTCTTTATCCTCCGAAGAGTTGTGTCTCCGAAGAGGACTTGTGTTGCCGATGATGGCTTTGGTTGTTCCTCTGTTCACTTGCTTATGCCTTTTCAATGATCCTCTGCCTCCCTTTTTTTTTTTTTTTTTTAAGTAACTTGTTTAATCCAAGGACGTGCACTTCATTGTCAGGCAATTTCGTGAGAACGAGCACTAGCTTCTTAATTGGACGTTTGTTTGTTCAAACGATCTCAATTTATTAGCAAAGACCCGTTTCTGTCGAAATCATAGGCCGTTCAATTGAAGTACTTCCTATCTAGGATTTGAATTCGGTGCTTTTGTGACTTGAAATTTGGCGAGAATCACTCGTTCTTTTTATGTGCAAGTTTCACTTACACTGTCTGCAAAAATTTAAAGCGACATTTCAGCAATACATTCTATGTACTTTTCATATCGCAAATAAAGCAAACATGTAATAATAATAAGGAACACAAGATTTATAGTGGTTCGGCCAGGAAATTGGGCCTACATCCACTTTATATTCTTTCATTATTTACTTGCATCAGTTTTACAATTGCTTTCGATTACAAGAATCATACATTCATAATTCTTTTTACAATATTTCAACAAAATTTTCAAGTAAAGTATGGACGCAAATGGTTGTTGTTCCATGCCCTTGGAATTTGATCTCCATCAACAGTAGTGACTTTGAATGTGCCGTCAAGAAGCTTCTGACCTATTACATACGGTCCTTCCCAATTTGGCCCAAACACACCTGTCGCTGTCATAATTCTCTTCAGGACTAGGTCTCCAATCTCAAAGCTGCGTTGGCGAACTTTGGAATTAAAATGTCTGGCTATTCTTTGCTGATGAGCTGCAATTCTGAGATTAGCCTCATCTCTTTTTTCATCAAGGAAGTCTAGCGCTTCAAGCTGTAGCCTTTCGTTCTCTGCTTGGTTGAAATGGATCCTTCTGTGTGAAGGAACCTCTGTTTCTACCGGGATCATTGCTTCCGACCCGTATGCTAATGAGAAAGGAGTGTGTCCAGTCGCAGTTTTGTGAGTGGTTCTGTATGCCCATAGTGCAAGTGGTAGCTTATCGACCCAACCACCTTTTGCTTTTTCAAGTTGCTTTTTGATGGTTGATTTGATGATCTTGTTTACTGCTTCCACTTGCCCGTTTGCCTGCGGATGAGCAACTGCTGAAAAGCTTTTCTGGATTTTGAATCGCCTGCAAAAATCTTGGAATTCCTCGCTTTCAAACTGAGTACCATTGTCTGTGATTATTTTCTGAGGCACACCATACCTGCAAATGATATTCTTGGTCACGAAACTTATCATCTTCTTAGAGGTGATAGTGGCCAATGGTTCAGCTTCAGCCCATTTAGTAAAATAATCAACTGCAACAATAGCATATTTAATCCCTGATTTGGCAGTCAGTAGCGGCCCAATGAGATCCATTCCCCAAATTGCAAATGGCCATGGACTGACCATTTGTTTGAGTTCAGTTGAAGGCGCTCTAGGAATTTTGGCAAATCTTTGGCATCTGTCACACTTTCGGGAATAGCTTGCAGCATCATGATTAATTTCTGGCCAAAAATATCCGTATCGGAGAATTTTCTTTGCTAATGTTTGACCACCTGAATGATCACCACATTCTCCTCCATGTACCTCAGCTAGGATTGTTTTGGACTCTTCCCTGGATACACATCGAAGCAATGGCATTGAGAATCCCCGTCTGTATAATCGGCCATCCTGAATTACATAGCGAGAGGCTTTCCTTAGTAGCTTCCGTCTCTCTATCGAATTTTCAAGCGGAGAACCTCTGAGTAGGTAGTCCAGTATTGGAGTCATCCATGACTCTTGTTCTTGAGATACATTCATAATCCAGTCAATATCCATCTCGTCTATACTTGGTGCTGAAAGGACTTCTACGGGGACCAATCCCAATAGTTGAGCTTCACCAGAACTTGAATACTTTGCGAGGGAATCTGCCTTCATATTCTCTTCCCGAGGAATGTGGCTTATTGAATAGTGATCGAGCTCACACAGAAGTTCCCAAGCCTTTGACAAGTAAGCGGGCAGGTTTCCCCCTTTCGTTTGAAATTCCTTCTTGACTTGGCATACAATAAGCTGAGAATCACTAAAGATCTGTAACGCTCGTATGTTTAGTTCTTTAGCGATTTTCAGTCCTGCGATAAGAGCTTCATATTCTGCTTCATTGTTTGTTGAAGGAAATTCCAATCTTAGTGCATAGCATAATGACCGACCTTCAGGAGTCTCAAGTACAGCTCCGGCTCCAAAACAGTAATCATTTCTTGCACCATCAACATATAACTTCCATTGGATAGGGGAATTGTCGAACGTTTCTTCCTCACTGTTACCCTTATCTGTAAATTCTGCAATGAAATCCGCTAAAGCTTGTCCATTGATTGCTTTCCGGGGATGATAAGTGATGTCATACTGACTGAGTTCAATATTCCACTTTAGAAGACGACCCGAAGTTTCAGGGCGAAACAGGACTTGCTTTAAAGGTTGATCAGTGAGGACTCTGATAGGATGAGCTTGAAAATATTGCCTCAATTTCCTAGACGCAATTAGTAAGAAATAGGCGAGTTTTTCCAACTTAGAGTAATTCATCTCTGCCCCAGTGAGTCATTTGCTGATATAGTAAACTGGATGTTGAATCCTTTTGTCTTCCTGTATCAGCGCTGCACTTAAAGCGTGTGATGATACTGCCAAGTATATAAGAAGATCCTCGCCATCGCCAGGCCTAGAAATTATTGGAGGCGTCTCCATATGGCGAATCAATTCATCAAAGGCTTTTTGGCATTCGGGAGTCCAATTGAAGTTTTTCTTTCCTTTCTTTAGGGCGTCAAAGAATGGGATGCATTTATCTGTGGCTTTGGAAATGAACCGATTCAAGGCGGCAACTTTTCCATTGAGACTTTGCAATTCCTTCTTTGTTCTAGGAGCTTTGACTTCTTTCAAGGCAGTAATTTGAGCTGGACTAGCCTCAATGCCCCTAGCGCTGACGATAAACCCTAAGAACTTTCCGGACTCGACCCCAAACGTGCATTTCAGAGGGTTAAGCTTCATTCTGTATTTCCGGAGGACTGCGAACATTTCTGCTAAGTGTTCAATGTGATCCGCTGCTTTCTTAGACTTTACTAACATGTCGTCGACGTAGACTTCCATAGTTTTGCCCAATTGCGGTTTGAACATAGCATTAACAAGTCTTTGGTAGGTTGCCCCTGCATTCTTCAATCCGAAGGGCATAACTCTGTAGCAATAAAGACCAACATCGGTGATAAAGCTCGTGTCCTCCTGATCCGGTTCATGCATCATGATCTGGTTATATCCGGAGTAGGCATCCATGAAAGATAACAATTCATGTCCCGCTGTTCCATCTACCAGTTGATCGATCCTGGGTAAAGGAAAGCAATCTTTGGGGCAGGCCTTGTTCAGATCTGAAAAATCGATGCACACTCTCCATTTTCCATTAGCTTTCTTAACCAACACAGGATTTGAAACCCAATTCGGATATGTAGATTCTTTGATGAAGTTATTTTCCATGAGTCGATCAATTTCCTCTTTTAATGCTGCTGACCTTTCTGGACCTTGGGTTCTTCTTTTCTGTTTTACTGGTGTAAACTTTGGGTCAATATTCAGAGCGTGTACTGCAACTTCTGGAGATATTCCACACATATCAGCATGAGTCCAAGCGAAGACATCCAGATTTGCTTTCAGGAAAGATATCAAGATATTCTGAATTGACACATTAAGTTGTGAACCCACATTCAACACCTTATTTGGGTCCTTCAGGTCAACAGGTACCGGTACCGTCGTTTCAACCGGCACCACTCTATTCTCCCCTGCACTGGCTTTTCTGGGATCCATCTCTTTCTGTGCCCCGCTATGCTCGCTAGTGCAGGGTCCGCCCCGTAATTGCTACAAGGCTGGCTCTTTGATGCAGACCGGGGTGGCCGCATCCTTTCCCATTTCCCTTTTTCTTGACTCTCGCAACTCTGTCAAATAGCACTCTCGCGCAACATTTTGATCCCCTTTTATAACTCCTACTCCATTGTCTGTAGGGAATTTAATAGTGAGGCACCACGGGGCTAGGATAGCTTTGAACGCTGCGAGCGTTGGACGGCCAAGGAAAGCATTATAAGCGGAAAATTCATCGACAGTCACAAATGTTTGCTTGCGGACTACTTTCCTTTCTCCTTCCCCAAGTTCTACAAGCAGATCGATGGTTCCTATTGGTTGCTTTGGCTCCCCGGTGAAGCCAGCGATCTTCTGTGATGAGGCTTGTACATCGACCATAGGGATTTTCATTTGGTCGAATGTCTTCTTGAAGAGGATATTACATGATGCTCCGCAGTCAATGAGAACTCTTCTGACAATGGCCGGTCCGATACCAGGTGAGATGACCAAGGGATCTAGGGTAGGAGCTTCGATACCTAAGGAATCTCTGGCTCTGAAAATAATATCATCACTGAAAGTTTTCTGTTGTTTCAGGGGCGTAGTGTCTTCTAAAACAAAGACGTCTTCTTCGGCTGGAACATATTTCAAAGCCCTGGTATATCTCTCCGTCTCACCCCAGCTCTTGCCAGCTGGGTGAGGTCCTCCTGTAATGACATTGATAATGGGCCTTCCAGATTCATGCCCCGTAGCTTTCTCACCTATCCTAGGCTGATGAACAGGAGCCTGTTGCCCCTGACTTGACGATGCAGGATTGTTGCTATTCTTTTTCACGAATTGCTGCAGCTTGTTTTCTCTTAGCAATTCTTCAATCAGATTTTTCAACTGGCGGCATTCATCGGTCTCATGGCCGGGTTGATTATGGAAGCGGCAGAACTTCCCACTTTGTATAGCCTTTTTTCCGGTCCTCAAAGGGATAGGTTTAGGGAGGTCAACAGAATCTTTAATGGCAAGGTAGATATGCTCCGGCGTATCTGATAAAGGAGTATACTCTGATGGCTTGAAGGATCGGGGCTTCTTCAGATTACTCTGTTTCTTCCCATTGTTATTTTCCCTTTTTTGCCCTACAGATTCATTCTTGCGTGGAGCAACAGTGTTATCTTCAGCTTTTTCCGACACTGCCTTCACCGGTACAGGACGGCTTTCCAGGCGTATGAATTCATCTGCCTTTTTGTAGAACTTTTGGAGGGAGGTTGGCTCCTTCATGTTTAGCCATTTCCCAAATTCGCTCGACTTATCAACAGCCCTCATCAGATAAGTCAATATCATTCGCGGTTCAGCATTGTCCACCTCTGCCAGCGCTATATTAAAGCGGTTCAAGAAAGATCTGATAGATTCACCGGGATTCTGTTCTATACTTGACAATGACATGATGTCCTTGGCCTTTGAAGCATATAGTCTGAACTGCTCCTAAAATTTTCGGGTCAAGTCTGAAAACTGATCAATAGATCGGACTGACAACTTGGTGAACCACAGTAGAGCCACACCCTCAAGGTACACGGGGAAATATCGGCACTTTATCTCGTCAGAGGCTCTGGCACCTGTCATGTGCCAATCATATTTATACAAGAATTCGTTCGGATCACTTGTCCCTTTGTAAGCTGGGATAGTTGGAGGGACAAACTTCCTTGGAAATTCCGCCTTTAAGATTTTCTCAGTAAATGGAGTTTTACTTGGGGCGAAACCCCATTCTTTCTCATCTTCAACCCTTTGCATACTTTCTTTCATGATTTGCCGGACCATTCCAGAAAGATACTCCTCATCATGTCGAGTTCCAGATCCACCAACTTCAGGAAGCGTTTGCTCAAAGGGACTGGAAGCCCTTTCTGGAGCATTCCTTTCATTAGCATCATTAATGTTGCCAGCATAATTCCTTCCATTACCAGCCGGTTGATTGTTTGCCCCGAGCAAATCATTCAACTTATTCAGAATTAGAGCATTTTGGGCACTCTGAGCCTCTAATTGTGCATTCTGGGCGTTTATCTGCTGGTTCAGCCCTAATATTACAGCATCCAACTCCGCTTTCGTAACCCCAGCAGACGTAGTGGGTTGATTAGGTACAGGAGAAGCGGAGGTTCCCTCTTGAATATTCCCAGATCTGACAGATCTACTCTTCCTTCCAGGAGCCATTATCTCGGATAGACTTCTGGTTTTCAGGGAAGTTCTCTCTACAAACCTCTGTGAAGCAATGATGATAACTTGCCTGAGTTCAATTCTCAATGAAAGCACCAAAAAATGTTAACGCTAAAATTTGAACGCTAACACCCCGGTGTATGAGTTGCAGTTGTGAAAGCACCACCCGACAACTCGGGAACAGATTACAAGCAGATAATAGCAGAAATGCGGTAAACAACAACAATTTTATAGTGGTTCGGCTTAAGGGTATAGCCTACGTCCACTTTTAAGTACTTTTATTAATAATCTCGTTACAAGCTGATACAATTCTTCCCAAATACAATACACTTTGAATTACAAGAGACTTAGAACAAGTAGCTTAAACTTCGATGAAGATGAGAGTTTTCGAATCCATGTTGGATGTATGTGATCTCTTCTTGAAGTTGTTTGTAGCGTTCTTAATGTCTTGAGAGCTTCAAGTGTTGGATTGGATTGGTTTGGAATGCAGCAGAGTAACGGCGTTTGAAGAAAATCAGCCAAAAGCCCTTTGAAAGTTGGATATGGCAATATATCTATAGAGAATTCTAGGCAGGAAACATTACCAAGTCCTAAGTCGTAACCGACCTAAGTTGGGTAGTGGACGACTTAAACTAAGTCGTGGGTCAGTTGCCACTTAAATGCTGGGTCGAGACTTCTTAAAGGCATCCTTGCTGAACCCTGGATATATCACAAGTCCTAAGTCGCAAATGAGTCAACCGGTCCTCTCATAAGCGATGCGGCATTGAACCTTAACTTCGTAGTCTTAAGTCGTGTACGACTTACCATAGGTCGTAGGTCGTGACCGACCTAAACTGATTCTCGGCTTGTGGCTTAACTGGAGTTAACGAATCATGGTGTAGTATTGAATTTGCCTCTGTAGCCTTAGGTCGTGAATGACCTAGCAAAGGTCGTAAGTCCGTCACGACTTAGGTGTAGTCGTCTTAACTCCTCGTCCCTTGAGTCGTTAAGTCATAGTCCCTTTAGGTTGTTGGACCGTTACTCCCTTGGGTCATTTAGGTTGTAATTTCTTAAGTCGTAAACTTCCTTAAGTCGTGCCATCCTTAACTAGCAAGATTGTGCAGACCTTAGGTCGTTAGGCCGTAATGTTCTTAGGCTGTGAAGGCCTTAAGTCGTAGATCCTTATCTCGTAGACTCCTTAACTCGTAGAGGCCTTAAGTCGTAGATCCTTATCTCGTAGACTCCTTAACTCGTAGAGGAAACTAGGTTAACACTTTAACATGAGAATTTAAAGGTTTACAAGGTTGGTTTTAAACTTTATTTAAAATCGATTGGTATTCATTTTAAATCTTGATATTTAAAAAAAAGTGAGTTGAATATAAATGTTTCAAACATATTTGTTAAGTGATAATAAAATCATTAATAAAAGTAAGTTTTATCTCAAGATTAATGAAAACTTAATAACTATAATTCATTGATTATTAAGTTAATCAAAATGGATAATCTATTTATTTAATTAATTGATGATTTGGATTAGTTAAATTGATTAATTAAGGATAATGTGATGTATTAATTTAGTAATTAATTTGAGAATAATTAATCTATTAAAGGTTAATTAACTAATTTAAAGTAATTAAGGAATTGATTGCTTATTGTAATTAATTGATTATTAATTTACCATAACTGCCAAATTTATTCATAGGAGTTAATCTGATTTAAACCAATCAGATAATTAAATTTCTTCTATTTATGGATGTTTAGATTGTATTGGATGATTGTATTGTTTGATATCCCTGATATTGATGCTTTGTGATATATCCTGATTCATGTTGTGATCTGTAATTAATTATCTGAGATGTGGTTTATTATCTGTGATTTATATATATCTGTGATCGGTGAATAAAAAATAAGCGCTATAATTTATACCGCTTATCAATTATATTTGTGTGTTTTAATCTGTAATGATTGAATGTTGTTGCACTATTGTGCTAAACCCCGGACCACACTTATATACACACAATATGGATTTCACGAGAAAATCGATTAAGTCACAGATTTTGAAATAGTTTTGAATTTGAATTCTAAATTCAAATGTTTTGGAAATGTTTTGGGATTAAAATGAAAAGCTTTTGAAATGGAATTCCAAAGATGAAATTGATTTTGAATAAATTGATTAAGTTTTGGAATTTAAATAATTCGATTTAAATTTGAATTCAATATTTGAAATTGAATTCTATGATCTAGAAACTAGGGGATAAAGATGTTACCAGTTTATATAGGTCAAACTATTTTAAAGGTATTGGTTTGGGAATTTGAATTTAAATTCAAAGGATTTAACTCGCGTAGATAAAATCGGATCTTTCTGGAACGAAAATTATTTGTTTTCAAATGATAAATATTTTCACTTAAGTAATGAACGTCCAAATTGTGTTAAAAGGATTTCAAGTTAAAAAAAATGAAAATGATTTCCTAAGTTATGGAAACGGTTTGAAAGCTATGAGTTAAATCTTTAATTTAAAGATTTAACGAGTTAATCCAATTGAAATGAAAATTATTTTGAAATCCATAAATGGATCTTTGTGAATGGGGTGAACTTCGTGAATTAAATCTTTTGTTTAAAAGATTAAAGTGTGGAAATTTTTTAAAACATTGAAGGTTTTCGAAATAAATCTTTTTGTTTAAAAGATTTGAAATGGTAATTCGTTTAAACCATTTAAAAGGAAAGTTCTAAATTATTAAGTTGTGACTTAATTGAAATCCCAATATCCATATGTTTTTAAACATTGGGCTTACTATTCGGTTTAGCCGGGAGAGGACCTTTGTGTCGTATAACCCATTCCAAATGTGCGATTCGTCGTTATGGATAGCATTTGAAGACCGGTGGTGAAGACCGGGTATTTGCGAAAACGATAGGATGATCTATCGATTGTCTCTGCACTGCGTTGCTCCGATATAGAGATTCCCTAAGTGATGGGAAGTCCGATCGGGATTGTGAATACCCGGAATTGCAAGGGCTTCTTCGGAAGTGCCTTCGGTTCTGTTCGAACCCGTAACAGACTTGTATGGATTGTATGTCTGACACTACACTTTGAGATATGAAGAAGATTTCTTTCAAATACATTTCTGTTGGTGGCGGAGAATTTATTCTCTTAGCTTAACACCCTTCTCTGAGACGTACGAGCTCAGAGGTTATGTAGTTGAAGGTTATCAGCAATATACTCCCAATTTGGTAAAGTGGCATGCTGAGTGCTGCTATGTGTTGATTATCATTGTTTGATCATTTGTGATATGATCATTTATTTGATCATTACTCTTTGTGATCACTACTTTGATCATTTTTTGACCCAAAGCATGGCTTTGTACCAAAGCATGGCTTTGTACCAAAGCATGGCTTTGTACCAAAGACTGCATAAGGACCTCACACCCCGAAAATGGTCAAGACAGGAAAGATGCGGCAAGGTTATGAGGGTCACGCCCTTTAGGGTACGTCATTCCCTTCTGGTAAAGGGTGGTATCATGGTATGGAGCCCAGATATTTACCTATGTGGTAGCTCCAATCTCATTTACTATGTGGTTGTTGCTTAGAGGCGCTTCGGATAAAGGTCCCAAAGGACCGGGGAGTGGCATGCTCGAGCAGTAGTTAGCTAGTTACAGAGGTAACTCAGCCTTGTGTTGGCAGAGATCCGGTTAGGTTCTCCGGACGTCCCACCAGAGGCGATCCCATGTGGTAGTAGGAAGTTCCTTAGCCAGACCATTTGTTGGAAATCCAAAGAAACAATACGAGCCTTGTACGGTTTTTGTTGTATTACCTGCCATGGAATGTGGTGGTAACCTGCTATTGAACATGGTAGTTATAGTAGGCATACGATAATGGTCGTATGCTGGCTAAGATTAATATTCTACTTTCGAAATGTTTTCTGCACTGTGCACTTATAATAATAATATCCAAGAAATTTTCTGCGTATTAAGCATGTTTGACTATCATAAGAAGAAATCTCCTCCAATTCTGCGTTTGCATTGTGTGTGTGGCGGGAGGTCTTATGGTAGTTTCATTTTCTAAAAAGCATATCGGATTTTCTTTTATAAATCTTGCTTTACTTAAAAGATAAACTGTTTTTGTTACTCACACCAGTCACATGACTGACCCGGAGTTTATTGTTCCTTTTCCTAAACTCTGGGTGCTCACTATCTTCCACACGAGCAGTTTAGAGTTGGGTTTTTTTCAGATAGTTAGGTTCAGTTGATCATCTAGAGCTAGTTTCAGTCTTTGGATGCACACCAGTCTTGCTTGTCTTGGTGAAATGTGATGTTTGTTCGAGCTGCTGTTGGAGTTCTTTCTTGAAGATTGTCTTAGAGTTGTTGTTCCGCTGCTAGTGTTATCGATATTCTTTCCGCTGCTATTTTATTGTATCATATCTCTGATGTATATCGATATCTATTGTATCATCTGTTGTATCAGGATGTTGTATCAGATGTTGTATATTGATATTCATTATTTCTTCCGCTGTGTTGTTTACTTAATGGTGTTATAAGCTCCGACGCACCAGGTTCGACGTTTGGTTCTGCGGCATTAGAATATGAGTGTCGTATTCGGTGCCGATTTTCGAAGGTCGAGTCAGGATCGTTACAAGTGGTATCACAGCTGAGGGTTAAATTTTAGCTCAGGAGTGTAACACATTAAGTAGCTCATTAGATATAGGGTGAAGTATCCCTAGATTGAGTAATCCCTAAGATATCTGTTCGAATGCCTCACTAAATTCTCTTTCTATCCACTGATAGTGAGTATGAGTGCAAGAAGAGAACGAGATAGGGGACAGGGGAATACGACTACAAGTGGTCACTACCCTGCAACAGCGGAAACAATCTTTCTTTAACTATCAATTTCTTTTGACCCGTTTTTCCAAATTCTTTTGATTGCTTCATGACAGCTCCAGAGGAAGTTTCAGTGTGATGATGGCCCTACGAATCGTTGTTGAAACTTCTTACTTCGTATCTTGATCGATTTCTCATCAGTTGTTGATTTAAACTTTAATGAATATGAATTTGGAATTTGAAACTGGAAATTTTAAATTGAGTTAACTTGATTAATAGAATATGAAGGATAATTTGAATTGAATCGATAAAACGATATCGGTTAAAACCAAATTTGAAATTCTATTGTAGTTTCTTGGGTTGATCAGAGTCCGAAGAGGGACAAATAAATATATATTTTGAGATATTACGACTTAAATTTGGAATCCATATTTTGTGTTTGAAAAATGGTAGAAGAATGAATCTATCTCTTTTGTTCAGCATCTCTTTTCAATTCTTCGATGATTCCTGGTAAATACAGGAAGAAGATTTGATATATTTGTATGGGACATAAACTCCAATAGGCCAAAATTGTTGTGTGGATGTATTGGTTGTTTTGTTTGCTTTGGTTGCTATGGTTGATAGATATACTTTGGTTTTTAAACTAGAAATTTTGAAATTATACCCAAGAGTAGATAGATATGTGAATAAAATTTGATCCCGGATATATTCTACGAATGGTTAGTTATCCCTTCGAACTAACCTGTGCTTTGCATATTTCGTGGAATTTATGACCCGAGTATCCTGAGTAGTATTGCATGAGTTTGATTCTCATATTGTCGATATTCTGATTTGGTAAGCCAAATGCAAAATTTAGGCCTAGTTGATCTAGAAAGATATTTCTCTATCTTTTATATATCTCTGTGTTATTTTGGTGCCTGTAAATTTCGGGGATGAAATTTCTTTAAGGGGGGAAGTCTGTAACAATCTCGGATTTAGACTATATTTTAAATTGATAATTAATTTAATTTTTGAATAAAAATTGTGAAATTAATTGATAAATTGACTTGAGTATTTCAAAATGCAGATAAAATACGGGTTAAATTTTAAAACATTGTCTTTTAAATAATATGTATGAATACAAATTGATTATAAATTGGATTCTTGAAATTAAAAATGCGAAATGTAAAATTAAACACATATAAGAACAAGACAAATAAAAATATATTCAAAAATTATAATAAGAGATAGGTGTATAAAATATTAAGTAAAACATATTAGAACAAATTCTAACATCATGTAAAAAAAAAGTCCATCCATAATACAAAGTAATATGACTAAAGAAAGGGAAAACTGGAAATATAAAATCAAGTATGCAAAGCTAAAGACAAAAACAAAACAAAATATGCATATATAACAAGTATGAACAGAAATGAGAATAGTATATGTAGATTTGTACAATAGTCATTAATACCAAATGTCCCTAGCATTAAATATTGCCATATCTCTAGCAGCAAACAAAATTGATTCGAATTGTTGAAGAATCATTTCAGCCAAAACAAATAAAATAGGTATATGTATGTAGCCTGTTGAAAGTTAGAAAGGCAAGGATAGAACAAAGCAAAAGGAAAGAAGGAATATATGGACACAAGTAAACAAAAAATAAATATAGGTATGTAAATAAATGAATATGCATGTAAATTAAGCTTGCAAAGGAAGCCAAAGAAAATACCTCATATTTGTACAAACAAAAAAAAATGAAAAATAAAAATATGAGTTTGTACCAAGCAATTAATGCAGCCATCAAAATGTAAACCATCAGCCACTAAACAAAATAAAAATCTCTGATCCAAAAATATACAAAATCTTGTACATGTCTAATACACAGCCATACAGTACTAAATAATATATCAGCCTTCCTCACCTCATTTTCGTTCAAACACAACCGAGTATCTTCTTTTCATAATTTAATCAAAGCCACTCTGTTCACCAACAAACAAGTATGTCCGGTTGATAAGGCATTTCAACATTCAAGTGCAAAGTCAAGATTTTCAAAAGATTTTCAAAGAGCTGTTTCAAAAATCTGTTCTCTGCTTCTTCATGCCTGTGAGTAACATTTTAAATTAAAAACCTAAGTATGCTTGCTTGTGAAGTCCTGAGATGGATGATGCTTTGTTTATGCATAATGAGTGATAACTCTGTGTTTATGAAAATATGTTGGTCTGCATATCTGATATGTATATATGTGGCATTGAACAGCTTTGTTCTTGTTCAAAGCTTACAAATTTTGATCAAGAATCCAAAAAAAAAAAAACATTTTATCTGTTCAATTTTAATACTTGGGTTTTTTAAACAAAATAAGTTGTTTAAGCTTAAATCATGATCTAGGAACTGTCTTAAGCTTGATTACGAAGAGTTTACTCTGTAAACTCAGTTTCACAGTAAAAAAAGAAATAGATCATAGGATAAATTTGAATATTTTAAAACATTAATTCGATCATATAATACGAATCTACATTCAAAGATAAGATTTTTAAAACGAAAATGGGAATTTTTAGATTTGTATACATGATGCAGTTCATAGATGAACTAAAATAGGTTTTTATCGATTTCTGATGATCAAATAAATTTTAGATGTTGAATTTTTATTTAAAGCTAGTTTGACGATCAACGATCTCAGGAAAAATGTAGAAAAAAATTTCTATTGTAAGAGATGGGAGAAAAAATTAAAACTAGGGTTTAAAGACTGTTAAAAATGGCATTGGGAATTTGGGTTCGTACTCACTCAACAATGTATCGAGTCGCTCGAGATTGAGGGCAAGGTTAGCGTGGGGGTTTGTCGTGATGGGACCGAAGTTGGGAATTTTCTGGTGAACGATGAAAGGAGGACGAGGTAAATTTGGCGGGGTACATTCGAGCTTCAGTTCGACGAAACAGTGATATTTTGATTTCGAGTTCCTTGTGTTGAATCGAAGTTCAATTGCGTGTTTGTATGGATCGTTCGACCTGCCGATGACCTCGATGATGAACGGAGTGGCGGCGCCACGTCGTGCACGTGCACGGCGTTTGTTTGGGTATCAGGTGGCTTCGCGGTAAGTACTTGTAACGATCCTGAATTTTTATTTAATTTAAATTAATAATTGAAAGAAATTTTGAATAAAAATTATAAAATTTAATATAAATGGAAGCGAGTTTCCTCGATTCAAATAGAATATATATATATATATATATAAATGATTTTGAAAAATAAATAATATACTTTGGACACAAGTATAAAAATAAATAAATAAATTGATTTAAAAATTTATAAATAATGATAATTTGAGTTATATAAAATATATGTGTATGTATAGAGAAATATAAAACAATAATTTTTAAAGTAAAATTTATGGTAAATACTTAAACTAAAAATAAAATAAATACAAGTATGCAAGACAAGAAAATATAAAACAAAAACAATAAGTGTAAAACAAAACTAAAAAGAATAAGTGCACAAGTATCAGATTAGAGCATACTTACAAAGCAAATGAAAGAAGTATAAAAACAACAACAATGCATGTAAATAAAATAACAAACATATCATAACAGCCGAAGATAAAAAGTAAGAATATAATGTAAACTGCAAAGTAGAGACAGGCAAGTAAAAATAATAATAATAATAATAATAACAAACAAACATACAAAGTAAAAATAACAAAACAAGAGATAATACATATACATATATATATTTAAGCAAGTAAAATATGCAAAGAAAACAAAAGAAAAAGTATTGCTAAATAACAAACAAAGTATTCAAAACAAATAAATAAGCAAAGTATGAATTAAAACAAAATAGAATGTATTCATGTATAGGTATGCAACCTGCAGGCTTGTAAAGGAATAAAAACAAAAGCATAGAAGTAAAATATATTCACATATAAACAAGGACAAGTAAGTATGGAATGAAGTAAGGCAATTAATGCAACATACCTATTGTACTTGCCTATACCTTTCCATGTACAACTCTTTCTATATACAAATCAATTCCTTCTTTTTTAGTTTCGTTCACCTTCAAAGCTAAGAAAAACTGAAATGGATATTCAACTTAAACTTAAACAAAAGCTTCAACTCAAACAAGAATTAAAGCCTGGAAATCAAAAGCAAATCAATCATCACAGTTCTAAAGTTTCCCAGGCTATCTTTTGTTCTCTGCCTCCACTTTCCAGGTGAGTAACTTCACTTTGAACATGAAGTAAAATCCTGGCTGCATGTTACTGTTGTGATCAATATTGTGTTGTGAAGTATATTTGGGTATTGATATTGTTAGAATTTTTGGTTAATGATATGTGCATATCTGTTTATTTAGATACCTCTGTTCTTTGTTTTACCCAGATTTGCAAACAAAAGTCCATATCCCCTGATCAAATCTATGTTATGATTTGATTTTTAAACAAAAACTTGTTGTTAAAGGATAGAGTAGGGATTTAAAATAGGTTCAGATTAAACTAATTTAAGTGTTGCTCTGGAAAATAAGATAAAATGGAAGCTTGCATTTTTTTTCAAACTTATTCAACATTTGCAAACTCTGTTCTTCCTTTCTGTGAAAACCAAGGTGAGTGGCATATAGTTGTTCAAACTTGAATGTGTATTGCCATTGCTTTGTGTATATGCTGATGCTAGTGTATTCATTCTCTGTTAGCTACAGAGTATCAACCCACAAGAAAAAAAAAATTCATATCTTGTTTTATAACCCATATCTGGCCTCAGTTTCAAAACAAGATTCTTGTGTTTAAGTATAGGCTGTGATTTAAAAATGGTTTTATAAGGTATAAAGGTAGGTAGAGGGAAAGATCAAGTTTTTACAGTAAAAACTTAAGTCTCTGGAAATTTCAAAATTCTTGAATTGTGGATTCAATTATATAGCTTGAATTAACAGCCCAAGATAGGATTTTTAAGAGAAATATAGTGATTTTTAGTTGTGTGTATCATGAGCAAGTGACAGTAGAACAAAATTTGCTTAAAAATCAAATTCTCGTGTTTGAGTGGTTCGTGTTGGGTGGGGTTGCTCGGGGTGCTAGACGAGCCTACGGAGATGCTAGGAAAAATGGCCGGAGTTGGTGGAAGTGATGGTGGCGTTGGTGGTAGCGGGGCAAAGTTTTTAACCCTAGTTTTAGGTGGGGCAAATCTTGACTTCGATTCGACGTCCACAATGCATCGAGTGGCACGCGACTTTGGGAGGTGGTAAAGAAGTGGTTGGCGAAGGCGTGGCCGGTGGTGGAGGTTGTCTGGTGGTCGGTGGAGGAAGCGGTGGCCGTTGACAGGTTTGTGGGGTGCGGTGTTGAAAATGTTTCCAGGTTTCCTATTTACTTCTTTTTCGTTCGATTTTGATTTCTGGCCGATAGTGATGGGCTGATGATCGAGGTGTGTTGCCGTGATGATGGCTGATGTGATGGAGGGCTCGTCGATCGCCAGAGGAGCGTCGTGGGGTGGTGCAGGTACACACGTGTTTGCGTGTATCAGCAATTATGTTTGGGTAGTTATAGTTGGGAAGGGAAGATAACTCGAAGGAAGTATCGAGTAATATTAGTTTTGGCTCGAGTCTTAACTCGAGTGCATTCAGTTGTGCGCCGGGTCAGATAAACACTTAAACAAAATTTTGAAAAAAAAAATACTCACACGGGTTGGTTTGGGGAAAGACTCGAAGCAGGGCTCGGGTAGAACGTGGATTTCCTCGGGTTGGACTCGGGTGGTATAAAAACAGCTTGCAAAATTTTAAAACAAAATTCAAGTTTTGAACAAATTTTAACTCATTCTTTTAAATAATTGTTTTATTTAAGTATGGGATTAGTTTAAGGTTTAAAAGTAAATTATTTTAATTTAATTAAGTTTTACTTAAAGATTTAATTAAAAGGATTAATTAATTAAAGATTTAATTTATGTGATGGATAAATTAATGTGATTAATTAAAGATTTATTATTTAATAATTTAAAGATTAATTAATAAATGAAGGTGATTAAGGAATGATTATAAATCAAAGTAATTAATTTAAAATAATTAATAAAATAGTAAATTTAATGATTAAAGCCTTATTATTTAATAATTAACGGTTAATTGATTTATTATTAATGGATAATTAATAAATGATTAAAGAATAATTAATCAAAATGATTTGTAAATTATTAATGTTAATTAACCAGGACTTATAACTCATAAGAAATTAATTTGATTTAAATTAATCAGATAGTTAACTGATTTTACTTACGAATATTTGGATTCTATTGGACGACTTGATTGTTTGATATTCCTGATTTATGATGCGTAGTATATGTCCTGATTTTGTTGTGATCTGTGATAAATTATTTGTGATGTAATTTACTAGTCGTGGCATATATATTTGTGATCTGTATATGACAGATAAGCGTTATAGTTTATATCGCTTATCAATTATATTCCTGTATTCTGATTTGTGATAATTGTATGATGTTGCACTACTGTGTATAACCCCTGGACCACACTCATACACACACAATTATGGATTTCACGAGGAAATCGATTAAGTCACAGATTTTTGAAATAGTTTAAATTGAATATTTGAATTCAAATGTTTTGGAAATGGAATCGGAATAAATGTGAAAAGCTTTTGGAATGGAATTTCAAAATAGAATTTATTATTTTTAAATTACTTGATTAAGTTTTTGGAATTTAAATAAGTTGGTTTAAATTTAAATTCAATACTTGAAATTGAATTCAGTAATTTGAAATTAGGGATTAATGATATTATACTAGTCATTATGAGTTAAACCAATTTAAAGTATTATTTTTGGGAATTTGAATTTAACTCAAGAATTTCAACTCGTATAAATGAATCAGATTTCCAAAATGAAAACTGTTGTTTTCAAATGATAAACACTTTTGGATAAGAACTGAGATTCCAGTTAGTTAGGGGAATTTCAAGATTAAATAGAGAAATGATTTTCCTAAGTTATGAATGAATTCTTTTTGAAAGCTATGAATTAAATCTGTTTATTTTTAACAGATTTAAATTGATGATTTGTTTAAATCAAATTGAAATGAAAATTGATTTGGAAAATCTGTGAATGAATCTTTTGTTTAAAAGATTAAAATGTGAAAATTGTTTGAACCGTTAAAGGTTGTGAAAATGAATCTTTTTGTTTAAAGATTGAAAATGGTAATTTGTTAAACCATTTGAAAGAAAGTTTTGAAATATTAAGTTGTGACTTAATTGAAATCCCATTATCCATTTGTTTTTGAAATATCGTGCTCACTATTCGGTTTAACCGGGAAAGGACCTTTGTGTCGTATAACCCATTCCGAATAAGTGATTCGACGTTATGGATAGCATTCAAAGACCGGTGATGAAGACCGGGTATTTGCGAGAGTGATAGGATGACCTATCGATTATCTCTGCACTGGGTAGCTCCTGGTATAGAGATTCCCTAAGTGATGGGAAATCCGGTCGGGATTGTGAATATCCGGGTTGCAAGGACTTCTTTGTAAGTGCCTTCGGTTCTGTTCGATCCTGGAACAGACTTGTATGGATGGTATGTCTGACATTACAAGTTGAGATATAAAGCCGATTTCTTTCAAATATATTTCTGTTGGTGGCGGAGAATTTATTCTCTTAGCATAACACCCTTCTCTGAGACGTACGAGCTCAGAGGTTATATAGTTGAAGGCTATCAGCGATATATTCCCAATTTTGGTAATGTGACATGCTGAGTGTTGCTGTGAAATGATCATTGTGTTGATTATTTGTGATAGGATCATTTATTTGATCGTCTATCCTGGTGATCATTTCTATGATCATTTGTTGACCCAAAGCATGGCTTTTGTATAAAGTATGTTTTTGTGGACGAGACTTCGTCGAGCCTCACACCCCGGAAATGGTCAAAACAGGAAAGATGCGGCAAGGTTATGAGGGGTAGCTCCCTTTAGGGTATGTACATTTCCTTCTGGATAGAGGTGGTATCATGGTATGGAGCCCAGATATTTAACCTATGTGGTTACTGCGAATTTATTACTTTGTGGTTGTTGGCTTTCGGGATCCCGTGAGAAAGGTCGTTTACGATCGGGGAATGGCGTGCTCGTGTCAGTAGTTACCCAGTTAGGGGTAACCCGGCCTTGTGTTGGCAGAGTTCCGGTTTGGTTCTCGGGGATGTCTTTCCAGAGGCATTCTCATGTGGCAATGGGAAGTTCCTTGGCCTGATCATTTGTTGGAAATCCAATTCCCAATACGAAACTTGTACGGTATTAGTTGTAGAACCTATCATTCACTTATGGTGGTCACCACTGTTTGGATGGTAGCTATAGTAGGCATAGTTCGAAATGTCTATGTTGGCTAAGATTTATATTCTACTTTCAAATGAATTTTCCTCTACACTATGCACTAATAATAATATCAAATGTTATTTTAAATGCGTATCAAGCATCTTTGACTATCATAAGGAGAAATCTCCTCCGATTCTGCGTTTGCATTGTGTGTGTGTGCGGGAGGCCTTATGGTAGTCTCATTTCTAAAAAGCATTGCGAATTGACTTTAAAATTCTTTCTTATATTATTTTTATAAGATAAACTATTTTTGTTGCTCACACCAGTCCCACGACTGATCCGGAGTTTATTGTTTTCTTTCCTAAACTCTGGGTGCTCATTATTTTCTACACGAGCAGTCTAGAGTTGGGTTTTACAGATAGTTAGATATAGTGGATTATCTGGAGTTAGTTCAGTCTTTGGATCGCACCAGTCTTGCTTAGCTTGATGCATCGTTATTGGGAGTTCGAGCTATTGCTGGATTGATTCTTGGAAATGGAGTTGCAGTTCTCGGAGTTCTCTTTTGAAGATTATCTCAGAGTTATTTGTTCCATATGCTAGATGTTATCTATTTTCTTTTCTGCTGCTATTTTATTGTATCATGTCTCTGATGTATATTGATATCTATTGGATCATCTGTTGTATCAGATATTGTATCAAAGCTGTATATCAATGTATTATTCTTTTATTCCGCTGTGTTGTTTACTTAATGATTGTTATAAGCTCCGGCGATTCGGATTTGAACGATCGAATCTATGACATTCGAGTACGATTTGAAGTATGGATGTCGATTTTCGAGCGGGCAAAATCCGAGCTGTCACAGTACTCGAGTAGAGACTCGGGGAAGAGAGTGCTTGACTTCGGGGAGGAACTCACATATGCGAGTGAGGTTCCTGTCGTTTCTGTTTGAACACTTAAGTTTAAACTGAAAAAAGAAAGAGAAAGTAAGAGAGAACGGGGAGGACGACTCGGGGAGAACTGGTGGGAAACGCGAGTTGATACTCGAGTAAAAGCCTGGGAAGACTCGGGTTGTTTTATAAATGGGTTGAACCCAAATAAAATTTTAGTTTTACTGTTAACAGATTTTAGACTTATCAAGAAATTAATATTGACTATATTGAATTAAAAGCTTATTACAAATTTTAACTAAGTAAGTGGATACCTTGAATAAATTTTTAAAGCAAGGTTAAACTGAATTTTTGAATCACGTTTAAATATAACTTCGAGTATAGTTTGAAACTTAGTTCATGAATAAATAAGTTTTTAAAATTTTAACTTTTTTAAATAACTTTAAAGTGATTAAAAAATTAAAAGAATTTGAATTTAAATTGGAAGTTGGAATGGTAAAGTAAGTAAGTTAAACAAAGTCTAATTGTAACCTGAACTTAACTTAAATTTCAGATTTTGAAATAAAACTTTAGTTTATTAAATGTTAAATTATCCTTATATATGTGAATTTAAGGAAAAGTCAATTTTTACTCATTAAATATCTTTTTAACAAAAGTACTACTTTAATATGAGAATTTAAAGGTTTACAAGGTTGGTTTTAAACTTATTTAAAATCGATTGGTATTCATTTTAAATCATGATATTTAAAAAAAAGTGAGTTGAATATAAATGTTTCAAACATATTTGTTAAGTGATAATAAAATCATTAATAAAAGTAAGTTTTATCTCAAGATTAATGAAAACTTAATAATTATAATTCATTGATTATTAAGTTAATCAAAATGGATAATCTATTTATTCAATTAATTGATGATTTGAATTAGTTAAATTAATTAATTAAGGATAATGTGATGTATTAATTTAGTAATTAATTTGAGAATAATTAATCTATTAAAGGTTAATTAACTAATTTAAAGTAATTAAGGAATTGATTGCTTATTGTAATTAATTGATTATTAATTTACCATAACTAGCAAATTTATTCATAGGAGTTAATCTGATTTAAACCAATTAGATAATTAAATTTCTTCTATTTATGGATGTTTAGATTGTATTGGATGATTTTATTGTCTGATATTCCTGATATTGATGCTTTGTGATATATCCTGATTCATGTTGTGATCTGTAATTAATTATCTGAGATGTGGTTTATTATCTGTGATATATATATATATATATATATATATATATATATCTGTGATCGGTGAATAAAAGATAAGCGTTATAATTTATACCGCCTATCAATTATATTTCTGTGTTTTAATCTGTAATGATTGAATGTTGTTGCACTATTGTGCTAAACCCCTGGACCACACTTATACACACACAATATGGATTTCATGAGAAAATCGATTAAGTCACAGATTTTGAAATAGTTTTGAATTTGAATTCTAAATTCAAATGTTTTGGAAATGTTTTGGGATTAAAATGAAAAGCTTTTGAAATGGAATTCCAAAGATGAAATTGATTTTGAATAACTTGATTATGTTTTGGAATTTAAATAATTCGATTTAAATTTGAATTCAATATTTGAAATTGAATTCTATGATCTAGAAACTAGGGGCTAAAGATGTTACCAGTTTCTATAGGTTAAACTATTTTAAAGGTATTGGTTTGGGAATTTAAATTTAAATTCAAAGGATTTAACTCGTGTAAATAAAATTGGATCTTTCTGGAACGAAAACTATTTGTTTTCAAATGATAAATGTTTTCACTTAAGTAATGAACGTCCAAATTGTGTTAAAAGGATTTCAAGTTAAAAAAATGAAAATGATTTCCTAAGTTATGGAAACGGTTTGAACGCTATGAGTTAAATCTTTAATTTAAAGATTTAACGAGTTAATCCAATTGAAATGAAAATTGTTTTGAAATCCATAAATGGATCTTTGTGAATGGGGTGAACTTTGTGAATTAAATCTTTTGTTTAAAAGATTGAAGTGTGGAAATTGTTTAAAACATTGAAGGTTTTCGAAATAAATCTTTTTGTTTAAAAGATTTGAAATGGTAATTCGTTTAAACCGTTTAAAAGGAAAGTTCTAAATTATTAAGTTGTGACTTAATTGAAATCCCAATATCCATATGTTTTTAAATATTGGGCTCACTATTCGGTTTAGCCGGGAGAGGACCTTTGTGTCATATAACCCATTCCGAATGTGTGATTCGTCGTTATGGATAGCATTGGAAGACCGGTGGTGAAGACCGGGTATTTGCGAAAACGATAGGATGATCTATCGATTGTCTCTACACTGAGTTGCTCTGGTATAGAGATTCCCTAAGTGATGGGAAGTCCGATCGGGATTGTGAATACCCGGAATTGCAAGGGCTTCTTCGGAAGTGCATTCGGTTTTGTTCGAACCCGGAACAGACTTGTACGGATTGTATGTCTGACACTACACTTTGAGATATGAAGCAGATTTCTTTCAAATACATTTCTGTTAGTGGCGGAGAATTTATTCTCTTAGCTTAACACCCTTCTCTGAGACGTACGAGCTCAGAGGTTATGTAGTTGAAGGTTATCAGCAATATACTCCAAATTTGGTAGTGTGGCATGCTAAGTGTTGCTGTGTGTTGATGATCATTATTTGATCATTTGTGATATGATCATTTGTTTGATCATTTATCTTTGTGATCATTACTTTGATCATTTGTTGACCCAAAACATGGCTTTGTACCAAAGCATAGCTTTGTGGACGAGACTGCATCAGGACCTCACACCCTGGAAATGGTCAAAACAGGAAAGATGCGGCAAGGTTACGAGGGTCGCGCCCTTTAGGGTATGTCATTCCCTTCTGGTAAAGGGTGGTATCATGGTATGGAGCCCAGATATTTACCTATGTGGTAGCTCCAATCTCATTTACTGTGTGGTTGTTGCTTAGAGGCGCCTCCGATAAAGGTCCCAAAGGACCGGGGAGTGGCTTGCTCGAGTAGTAGTTACCTAGTTACAGAGGTAACCCGGCCTTGTGTTGGCAGAGATCCGGTTAGGTTCTCGGGACGTCCCACCAGAGGCGATCCCATGTGGCAGTAGGAAGTTCCTTAGCCTGACCATTTGTTGGAAATCCAAAGAAACAATACGAGCCTTGTACGGTTTTAGTTGTATTACCTGCAATGGAATGTGGTGGTAACCTGCTATTGAACATGGTAGCTATAGTAGGCATACGATAATGGTCGTATGATGGCTAAGATTAATATTCTACTTTCGAAATGTTTTCTGAACTGTGCACTTATAATAATAATATCCAAGAAATTTTCTGCGTATTAAGCATGTTTGACTATCATAAGAAGAAATCTCCTCCAATTCTGCGTTTGCATTGTGTGTGTGGCGGGAGGTCTTATGGTAGTTTCATTTTCTAAAAAGCATATCAGATTTTCTTTTATAAATCTTGCTTTACTTAAAAGATAAACTGTTTTTGTTACTCACACCAGTCACATGACTGACCCGGAGTTTATTGTTCCTTTTCCTAAATTCTGGGTGCTCACTATTTTCCACACGAGCAGTCTACAGTTGGGTTTTTTTCAGATAGTTAGGTTCAGTTGATCATCTGGAGCTAGTTTCAGTCTTTGGATGCACACCAATCTTGCTTGTCTTGGTGAAATGATGTTGGTTCGAGCTGCTGTTGGAGTTCTTTCTTCAAGATTGTCTTAGAGTTATTGTTCCGCTGCTAGCGTTATCGATATTCTTTCCGCTGCTATTTTATTGTATCATATCTCTGATGTATATCGATATCTATTGTATCATCTGTTGTATCAGGATATTGTATATTGATATTCATTATTTCTTCCGCTGTGTTGTTTACTTAATGGTGTTATAAGCTCCGGCGCACCAGGTTCGACGTTTGGATCTACGGCATTAGAATATGAGTGTCGTATTCGGTGCCGATTTTTGAAGGTCGAGTCAGGATCGTTACAAAAGAAATCCAGGAAACACAAATTCTAGAAATCTACATAAGAAATCCGAAAAACACAAGTTCTAGAAATCTACATAAGAAATCCAGAAATCACAGAAAAAGGGAAAGAGGCCTATCACATGACGGTCCGAAGACCATGGGGAGCTACCCCATATGGATGAGTCAGAATCACCCAAATGAGGTCTAGGCTAACCAAAAAGCAAAAAGGTATGTGTGAATGGAATCACACAAATGGTGTCTAGCCTAACCTCGCAAACAAATAGGTATGTGTGAGTGGAATCACACAAATGGTGTCTAGGCTAACCAAAAAGCAAAAAGGTACGTGTGAATGGAATCACACAAGTGGTGTCTTGCCTAACCAGAAAGCAAAAAGATTTGTGTGAATGGAATCACACAAGTGGTCTCTAGGCTAACCAAAAAGCAAAAAGGTATGTGTGAATGGAATCACACAAGTGGTGTCTAGCCTAACCAGAAATGGGAGTATAAAAACTCAAATGGGAGTATGAAAACTCACCTACACGTGAGCATGAAAACTCACCAACACGTGTAACGCAAAGCAAGAACGGGAGCATGAAAACTCACATACACGTGAGCATGAAAACTCACCAACACGTGTAACGCAAAGCGAGAACGGGAGCATGAAAACTCACCTACACGTGAGCATGAAAACTCACCAACACGTGTAAAACAAAGCGAGAACGGGAGCATGAAAACTCACCTACACGTGAGCATGAAAACTCACCAACATGTGTAACACATATGTGATGGTGAAACATCACGAAAGCGGGGTCGAGTCTCCCTCGCAGACAAAGAGACATCGCAAAATTGCTAGTCTAAAACACAAAAATGATCGTCATGATCATCAAGTAGTGTCAAACACACTAAGCTAGTGAATATAAAAGTTTAGCTTCATGTCCCATAACCACTAGCTTAACTTAAATATTTACGAACAAACTGTAGATCTTCACTAGAAAATTGTCACAAGAGGTTCAATCGAACAAGTCCAAAAATTAGCCGACGAAGTGAACGCAAGCTTTTCATACCACTTGTTTAACTAAGCCGTTTAATTAGATTTCTCATCCGAGTGAGGTAAAGGTTTGTATATACTAGTAGATTGGAAAAGGGTTTAGGAAAAGAGCTTTGTAATAAAAAAGTTTTGAAATCGTTTGGAGAAAAGGGTTTTGATATTTACTACTAGTATTGAAACCTTCATATTTGAAAGTGACAAATCAGAAGTGATTGTAGAAACAATCAATCATAAAAATTCACATACGAAGACATGAATAAAATCCAAAGAAATCGATACCGTATTCATCAAAAGATATGTTCACAAAAATCCTGAAGAAAATGTCATCAAAGTTGCTAGTAATTGATAGCAACAAATCGGGGAAATAATCAAGAATCGATTAAATTTGGAAACCAAATCAATTCACTAAAATTCACATTCGAAGACGTGAATAAAATCAAAAGAATTCGATTCCAAATCCATCAAAGTAGAAATACCCAAAAATTCCAGAAATAGAAGTTATCAAAGTCGACAAAGATGACAACAACTAATCGGAAAAGAAGAATAGATTAACAATTGGATAAATAGAGCAAAACGAGCATAAACACATAAATGACTTCAACAAGACTAAAAATCAAGTCAATGCCGAAGTCAACAATTATTGGCCAAATTCGAACAAAATCAACATCGGCTAAATCAATTCAAAGCCGAAAACACGAGAACAAAATCCTCATCATCAAAAACTCAACTTGAGTTCACAAAGCAAACGGAGGCCGAAGCCAAAATACTTTCATGAAATCAAAATCAATTGCACATGAATAAACGTTAGGAATTCATACCTAACAATTCAAAGATAAAAATATACAAAGATAAGAGATAAAACATCGACAAGTAGTTGTAACACATGTTCCATCTAAGTTATGTTTTATATTAAGTCCTTAACCAACCTGGCTCTAATACCAAGCTGTGACGCCCCACCTCTATACCCACGCTAGCCAAGAACACTACGGTGTAATGCTGTCAACTAGCGCAGAGAATAAGGCTGTTGAGGAGCGGCCATCAGTAGTAAGGCCTTACACTAGTATTGGTTATCTCGATAGGAGTAAATATATATATTCTTTCATTTTTCATCTCTGATTTATTTTCTCCCATCGAAATACCCCAATTCCAGTATAAAACGAACTACGATGGTTCATAATAGTTTAGAACAAAATATATAAAAATAACACAGATAATATAAATGTGGAACACAAATAAAACAGAAAGTCTCATATATACAATAACTGATGTCAGTTACAATACATTTGACATGGTACATATAATACAACTACAACAGTCGACTCAGGAAGTTACATATACTTAACGTATATAATATACATGAGTACATATCTTCCTATATGTTAACCCCACTAAAGCTTGGGCCGACTCATCAGATAAAGCATTAAGCGACTCAGAAGATTTACGACTCACCATGAGTCGTTAGCGGTTCAAGTGTGCAAGTCAGAAAGCCAAGTACAATTAACTCGCGTACGACTCAATGACCGAAGAAGGAACTTACCGACTCATGTGATCTAGGTCCGACTCATCAAAGACCGGCTCAGCTAGTCTTCGACTTAACTGTTGTGCGACTTATGGAAGTTTCTGACTCAGCAACTCATGACTCAGCGACTCATGACTCAACGACTCATAGTTCAACGACTCAACAGGTTCGCGACTCATCCTAAGGAACGACCTAAGGAATGTCATGACTTATGGATACCTACGACTTATGATAAGTCGAGTACGACACATGCTAATATGAGAGGAGTTATGATAAGTTGACTCGGGAACGACTTATCTCTTGGGACCAAGCCAGCAGTTCAGCCTTGAGTTAACGTGGGGCGACTCACCATGACTCGTCCACGACTCAAAATCGCTAAGTCGTAACCCATCGCCACAATGCCTAGGGAAATTGACTCGGACACGACTCAAGACTTGTCATGAAATCCAGCAGAGGAATAAGCCATGAAGAGGGGAAAGGTTGGTTTTATAAGTCAACCACGACTTAGCCTGACTCGGGGACGACTTAGCTTGAGTCGGTCACGACTCAGGACTTATGCGCAGAATCCATGTCCAAGCTTGCCTATAAATACATAGCCACCTCCAACATTCAAAGGACTTTTGGCGCATTCTCTTCACACACCGTTACCTCGCTGCATTGAGAACTTCATCAACACTTAGAGCTTCCAAGATTAAAGGAATACATCAAAGAAATTCACGAAGAAACCACACATCTTCAACATGAATCTAAGAACTTTAATCGACATTGAAGCTTAAGACTTGTTCCAAATCACTTGTAACTTGAAGTGTATTGTACTTGAGAAGAATTGTATCAGTTTGTAACGGGATTATTAATAAAAGTACTTAGAGTGGACGTAGGCTATACCCTTAAGCCGAACCACTATAAAATCGTTGTTGTTTACCGCTTTTCTGCTATTACTTGCTTGTAATTCTTTCCCGATCTATCGGGTGGTGCTTTCACAACTACACTTTACACACCGGGGTGTTAGCGTTCACATTTTAGCGTTAACATTTTTGGTGCTTTCACTGAGAACTGAACTCAGGACAACTGTCATCATTGCTTCACAGAGATTTGAAGAAAGAATTTCCTTAAAAACCAGAAGTATATCTGAGATTATGGCTCCTGGAAGGAAAAGTAGATCTATCAGATCTGGAAACATTCAAGAGGGAACCTCCGCTTCCCCTGTACCTAATCAACCCACTCCGTCTGTTGGAGTTACGAAAGCGGAGTTGGATGCTGTGATTCTAGGGCTAAACCAGCAGATAAACGCCCAAAATGTACAATTAGAGGCTCAAAGTGCCCAGAACGCTCTGATTCTGAATAAGTTGAACGATTTACTTGGGGCAAACAATCAACCAGCTGGAAATGAAAGGAACTATGCCGGCAACATTCATGATGTTAGTGAGAGGAATGCTCCGGAAAGGGCTACTAGTCCCTTTGAGCAGGCAGTCCCTGAGGCTGGTGGATCTAGAACTCGGCATGATGAGGAATATCTTTCTGGAATGGTCCGGCAGATCATGAAAGAAAGTATGCAAAGGGTTGAAGATGAGAAGGAATGGGGTTTCGCCCCAAGTAAAACTCCGTTTACTGAAAAAATCTTGAAGGCGGAATTTCCAAGGAAGTTTGTCCCTCCGACTATTCTAGCTTACAAAGGGACAAGTGATCCGAATGAGTTCTTGTATAAATATGATTGGCACATGACAGGTGCCAGGGCCTCCGACGAAATAAAGTGCCGATATTTCCCCGTATACCTGGATGGCGTGGCTTTACTGTGGTTCACCAAGTTGCCAGTCCGATCTATCGATCAGTTTTCAGACTTGACCAGAAAATTCAAGGAGCAGTTTAGACTATATGCTTCGAAGGCCAAGGACATTATGTCACTATCGAGTTTAGAGCAGAATCCTTGTGAGTCTATCAGATCCTTCTTGAACCGCTTCAATATAGCACTGGCTGAGGTGGACAATGCTGAACCACGAATGATATTGACTTATCTGATGAGGGCTATTGATAAGTCAAGCGAATTTGGGAAATGGTTAAATATGAAGGAGCCAACCTCTCTCGAAAAGTTCTACAAAAAAGCAGATGAATTCATTCGCTTGGAAAGCCGTCCTTTACCAGTAAAGACAGTGTTGGAAAAAGCAGAAGACAACACTGTCGCTCCACGCAAGAATGAATCGGTGGGGCAAAAAAGGGAGAATAGTAATGGGAAGAAACAGGGTAATCTGAAGAAGCCCCGATCCTTCAAGCCATCAGAATATACTCCATTATCACATACACCGAAGCACATCTACCTGGCCACTAAAGATTCCGTCGATTTCCCTAAACCTATCCCTTTGAGAACCGGGAAAAAAGCCATACAGAGTGGGAAATTCTGCCGCTTCCACAATCAACCCGGTCATGAGACTGATGAATGCCGCCAGTTGAAAAATCTGATTGAAGAGTTGCTGAGAGAAAACAAACTGCAGCAATTCGTGAAGAAAAATAGCAACAACCCTGCATCGTCAAGTCAGGGGCAACAGGTTCCTGTTCATCAGCCTAGGACAAGTGAGAAAGCTACGGTACATGAATCTGGAAGGCCCGTTATCAATGTCATTACAGGGGGGCCTCACCCAGCTGGCAAGAGCTGGGGTGAGATGGAGAGATATTCCAGGGCTTTGAAATATGCTCCAGCCGAAGAAGACGTCTTTGTTTTAGAAGACACTACGCCCCTGAAACAACAGAAAACTTTCAGCGATGATATTGTTTTCAGAACCAGAGATTCCACAGGTATAGTAGCTCCTACCCTAGATCCCTTGGTCATCTCGGCTGGTATTGGACCGGCCATTGTCAGAAGAGTCCTCATTGACTGCGGAGCATCATGCAATATCCTCTTCAAGAAGACATTTGACCAGATGAAAATCCCTATGATTGATGTACAAGCCTCATCACAAAAGATCGCTGGCTTCACTGGGGAGCCAAAACAACCAATTGGGACCATCGATCTGCTTGTAGAACTCGGAGAAGCAGAGAGGAAAGTGGTCCGCAAGCAAACATTTGTGATTGTCGATGAGTTTTCTGCTTACAATGCTTTTCTTGGCCGTCCAACACTCGCAGCATTCAAAGCTATCCTAGCCCCGTGGTGCCTCACTATTAAATTCCCTACTGACAATGGAGTAGGAGTTATAAAAGGGGATCAAAATGCTGCGCGAGAGTGCTATTTGACAGAGCTGCGAGAGTCAAGAAAAAGAGAAATGGGGAAGGATGCGGCAACCCCAGTCCGCATCAAAGAACCAGCCTTGTAGCAATTACGGGGCGGACCCTGCACTGGTGAGCACAGCGGGGCACGGAAAGAAATGGATCCCAGAAAAGCCAGTGCAGGGGAGAATAGAGTGGTACCGGTGGAAACGACAGTTCCGGTACCTGTTGACCCGAAGGACCCAAATAAGGTGTTAAATGTGGGTTCGCAGCTTAATGTGTCAATTCAGAATATCTTGATATCTTTCCTGAAAGCAAATCTGGATGTCTTTGCTTGGACTCATGCCGATATGTGTGGAATATCCCCAGAAGTTGCAGTACACGCTCTGAATATTGACCCAAAGTTTACGCCAGTTAAACAGAAAAGAAGAACCCAAGGTCCAGAAAGGTCAGCAGCATTAAAAGAAGAAGTTGATCGACTCATGGAAAATAACTTCATCAAAGAATCTACAAACCCGAATTGGGTTTCAAATCCTGTGTTGGTCAAGAAAGCTAATGGAAAATGGAGAGTGTGCATTGATTTTTCTGATCTAAACAAGGCTTGCCCCAAAGATTGCTTCCCATTACCCAGGATCGATCAACTGGTAGACGGAACTGCGGGACATGAATTGTTATCTTTCATGGATGCCTACTTCGGTTATAACCAAATCATGATGCACGAGCCGGATCAGGAGGATACAAGTTTTATCACAGATGTTGGACTTTATTGCTACATAGTTATGCCCTTCGGATTGAAAAATGCAGGGGCAACCTACCAAAGACTTGTTAATGCTATGTTCAAACCGCAATTGGGCAAAACTATGGAAGTCTACGTCGACGACATGTTAGTGAAGTCCAGGAAAGCAGCGGATCACATTGAACACTTAGCAGAAATGTTCGCAGTCCTCCGGAAATACAGAATGAAACTTAACCCTCTGAAATGTACATTTGGGGTCGAGTCCGGAAAGTTCTTAGGCTTCATCGTCAGTGCTAGGGGCATTGAGGCTAGTCCAGCTCAAATTACTGCCTTGAAAGAAGTTAAAGCTCCTAGAACAAAGAAGGAATTGCAGAGTCTCAACGGAAAGGTGGCCTCCCTGAGTCGGTTCATTTCCAAAGCCACTGATAAATGCATCCCATTCTTTGACGCCCTGAAAAAAGGAAAGAAGAATTTTGAATGGACTTCCGAATGCCAAAAGGCCTTCGATGAGTTGATCCGTCATATGGAAACGCCTCCAATACTTTCTAGGCCAGGCAATGGTGAGGATCTTCTTATATACTTGGCAGTATCATCTCATGCTCTAAGTGCAGCGCTGATACGGGAAGACAAAAGGATTCAACATCCGGTTTACTATATCAGCAAAAGACTCACTGGGGCAGAGCTGAATTACTCCAAGTTGGAAAAACTCGCCTATTGCCTACTAGTTGCATCAAGGAAACTGAGGCAATATTTCCAAGCTCATCCTATCAAAGTACTCACTGATCAACCTCTAAAGCAAGTCCTATTTCGCCCTGAAACTTCGGGTCGCCTTCTAAAATGGAACATTGAACTCAGTCAATATGACATCACCTATCACCCCCGAAAAGCAATCAACGGACAAGCTTTAGCTGATTTCATTGCAGAATTCACAGAGAAAGATAATGGTGAGGAAGAAGCGATCAATGATTCCCCAATCCAGTGGAAGATGTATGTTGATGGCGCAAGAAATGACTACTGTTCTGGAGCCGGAGTGGTACTTGAAACTCCTGAGGGTCGATCATTATGTTATGCACTAAGATTGGAATTTCCTTCAACAAACAATGAAGCAGAATATGTAGCTCTTATTGCAGGTCTGAAAATCGCTAAAGAGCTAAACATTCGAGCATTACAAATCTTCAGTGATTCTCAGCTTATTGTAAGCCAAGTCAAGAAGGAATTTCAAGCAAAAGGTGGAAACCTGCCTTCCTACTTGTCAAAGGCTTGGGAACTCCTATGTGAACTCGATCACTATTCAATAAGCCACATTCCTCGGGAAGAGAATATGAAGGCAGATTCCCTCGCAAAGTATTCAAGTTCTGGTGAAGCTCAACTATTGGGATTGGTCCCTGTAGAAGTCCTTTCAGCGCCAAGTATAGACGAGATGCATATAGACTGGATTATGAATGTATCTCAAGAACAAGAGTCATGGATGACTCCAATACTGGATTACCTACTCAGAGGTTCTCTGCCAGAAAACTCGATAAAAAGACGAAAGCTACTAAGGAAGGCCTCTCGCTATGTAATTCAGGATGGCCGATTGTACAGACGGGGATTCTCAATGCCATTGCTTCGATGTGTATCCTGGGAAGAGTCCAAAACAATCCTAGCTGAAGTGCATGGAGGAGAATGTGGTGATCATTCAGGTGGTCAAACATTAGCAAAGAAAATTCTCCGATACGGATATTTTTGGCCAGAAATTAATCGGGATGCTGCAGATTACTCCCGAAAATGTGACAAATGCCAAAGATATGCCAAAATTCCTAGAGCACCTTCTACCGAACTCACACAGATGGTCAGTCCATGGCCATTTGCAATTTGGGGAATGGATCTCATTGGGCCGCTACCAACTGTTAAATCAGGGATTAAATATGCTATTGTTGCAGTTGATTATTTTACTAAGTGGGCTGAAGCTGAACCATTGGCTACTATCACTTCTAAGAAAATGATAAGCTTTGTGACCAAGAATATCATTTGCAGATACGGTGTGCCGCAGAAAATAATCACAGACAATGGCACTCAGTTTGAAAGGAGGAATTCCAGGATTTTTGCAAACGATTCAAAATCCAGAAAAGCTTTTCGGCAGTAGCTCATCCGCAGGCAAACGGGCAAGTGGAAGCAGTGAACAAGATCATCAAATCAACCATCAAAAAGCAACTCGAAAGAGCAAAAGGTGGTTGGGTTGATAAACTACCACTTGCACTATGGGCATACAGAACTACTCACAAAACTGCAACTGGGCATACTCCTTTTTCGTTAGCATACGGATCGGAAGCAATGATCCCGGTTGAAACAGAGGTCCCTTCACACAGAAGAATCCATTTCAATCAAGCAGAAAATGAGAAGCTACAACTTGAAGCGCTGGATCTCCTTGATGAAAAAAGAGATGAAGCTAACCTCAGAGTTGCAGCTCATCAGCAAAGGATAGCCAGACATTTCAATTCCAAAGTTCGTCAACGCAGCTTTGAAATTGGAGATCTAGTCCTGAAAAGAATTATGACCGCGACAGGTGTGTTTGGGCCAAATTGGGAAGGACCGTATGTAATAGGTCAAAAGCTTCTTGACGGCACATTCAAGCTCACCACTGTTGATGGAGATCAAATTCCAAGGGCATGGAACAGCAACCATTTGCGTCCATACTTTACTTGAAAATTTTATTGAAACATTGTAAAAAGAATTATGAATGTATGATTCTTGTAATTAAAAGCAATGATGAAACTGATGCAAGTAAATAATGAAAGAATATAAAGTGGATGTAGGCCCAATTTCATGGCCGAACCACTATAAATCTTGTGTTCCTTATTGTTATTATATGTTTGCTTTGTTTTCGATATAAAAATACATAAAATGTATTGCTGAAATGTCGATTTAAATTTTTGCAGACAATGGAAATAAAACTTGCGCATAATAAGACCGAGTGATTCTCACCATCATTCAACAAACAAATTTCAAGTCATAAAGGCCCCGAATTCAAATCCTAGATAGGAAATACTTCAATTGAACGGCTTATGATTTCGATAGAAACGAGCCCTTGCTAATAAATTGAGATTGTTTGAACGAACAAACATCCAATTAGGAAGCTAGTGCCCGTTCTTACGAACTTGCCTGACAATGAAGTACGCTTCCTTGGATTAAACAGGCCACTTGCGAGAAAAGGGAAATGAAAACTTGAAAAGGAAAAAAAAAGAGAGAGGATCGCTGAAAAGGCATAAGCAAGTGAACAGAGGAACAACCAAAGCTACCATCAGCAGCACAAGTCCTCTTCGGAGGATAAAAGACCTCTAATGGGTCATACGCCACAAAAAAGAAAGTTCTCTACTCAACAAAAAAGATTGGAGGAGTCATGACCCTCCAACCATGAGAGAGTAACTTCCAGGCGATGAAAACCCTCTCTGAGGCACATTTCACCAGGAGTTGAAGTGTTATGACCGCTCTTCGGGATTTCACTTCACCAGAGTTGAAATGCCAAAAAATAAAAGCCCTCTTCGGAGGCCCATTTCACCAGGAGTTGAAGTGTTATGACCGCTCTTCGGGATATCACTTCACCAGAGTTGAAATGTAAACAAAATAAAAGCCCTCTTCGGAGGCACATTTTGCCAGGAGTTGAAGTGTAATAACCGCTCTTCGGAATTTCACTTCACCAAAGTTGAAATGCAAAAACAAAATAAAGACCTTCCTGAAAGCCCACGTTTCACCAAGATTGAAATAAAACTTCCAAGTGTTGAAACGCGAAAAGGCTTTCTTCGAAGGCACAACTCTTTGGAGGTACACGTTTCACCAAGATTGAAATAAAACTTCCAAGTGTTGAAACGTGAAAAATCCCTCCTTAGAGGTACAACCCCCTCCCGGGGACACAATCAAGAAGAAAGACCTCTTCGGAAGCCCACGTTTCACCAAGATTGAAATAAAACTTCCAAGTGTTGAAACGTGAAAAGGCTTTCTTCAAAGGCACAACTCTTTGGGGGTACACGTTTCACCGAGATTGAAATAAAACTTCCAAGTGTTGAAACGTGAAAAATCCCTCCTCAGAGGTGCAACTTTGTATAAAAAAAAATCCTCATCAAAAGCGTACTTTAACTTTCAAAGGGAGAGTAATTTACCTACTATAAAAAAAAAAAAGAAGTTAAAGTACCCTTCAGAGGTCCGCTTTACCACATAGAGGAATTCACTTGGTAAAATATGCACATAAGCAAAAAAAAAAAAAAAAAAAAAAAAAGTGATTTCTTCGAACGACAAAGCGTAGAAACTTATACGAAGGGAGTTGTACTCTACAAAAATTTTCTTTAAAGAATAAAATAATTATTCTTTAGCAAATATGAGTGCAAGTCCCCTCGAAGTATAGAATATTGCAGCAAACTTATGGAATGGGGGCAATATAGTATAATTACACACAATATGGTATAGCCAAATCAGCAAAAGGTAACGCTCAAGTAACATGCCATAAGCTCGCTGCAATATCGTGTAAATAAACTTGTGCAAAAAAATAAAATAAATAGTAAATGCATTCTCAAATTCAAACAGAAGTTTGTACAAACGAAGAATCATTTTATTCAACTATAATGCAGATACAGGTTTTCAAAATAAAAGCGGGGGCCGATACCCGCACAACTCTCGGCCAGTTCATACAAAAGACAAAAAGCTAAAGTCTTCACTTCTTTTTACTGCCTTTGGACCCTTTACCCGGCCGAATGACCAGCTTTTCAGGTCGACCAGTGGGTATAAGGGAGGAAGGAGAGGTAGGCGCAGCTGGCCCAACTTCTGGCTCCTCTTCAGTGGCAGTGATTATCTTCCCTCTCCTCTTTGATGCTCCTTGCTTCCTTCTCCTCTTTGAGGAAGACTCACTTCCTGGAGTGACAAGTTTAGATAGAGTTATATCGTCAGAAGGAGTCCGCTCCGGAGATATGTCGCCTCCCTCAAGTCCCTCATCTTTCTGCTCTTGCGAAGCAATGGGGTCATCCAGGCAATGGAGAGCCTCTATTTGTTCCTCCTGTGATCCAGGCTGCGAAGCAGAAGGAGGAGCCACTTGAAGAGATGGAGGAGGGATTACCGGAGAAGTAGAGATTTGAGCAGTGCTTGATACTTTTTCTACAGAAGAAAAGAGGTTAAAGTCAGTAAAGAGAGGAGATGAAGGTTCACCAATGAAGTCAGTAAAGAGAGGAGATGAAGGCTCATCAAGGTTGAGAAAATAGCCAAGGAGCTCATGAAACTCATGCGAAATAAATGAGTAACCCGCTTGAGCAGAATTGACAGTAGCGAGATTAACAGTGAAATTACCTGGAGAAGCTGGTTTCCTGATATCGACTTCATAAGCTTGCGCATCAGCGCTCTCATCACCCTCATCTCCACCTTGTATGCTTGTAATCTCAGTGGTAACTTTGGTGGGAGATGCAAGATGGGAACTGGAACCAATAATGTCGACTTCAGACGAAGAAGGTGGCTGGACTAGAGTAGTTGAAGTGGTTTTCCCCAGCCGGTCCCCTTCCGTCACTTCAGTTCTTAATTTGGCAAGTTGTTCCTTTCCCTTGGCAAGGGCAGCGCGAGCGTCATCATCAAAATAATGCCTTTCCAGGGCTGATTCGTCGTAACCGGCACCTTCAGCACCAAGCATCTCAAGAGCGGCCTCCCATACTTCAGCTAAAGTGATTTCATACTTAGGACCAAGAAAAGCGAGGCTTCCACGCCCCAAGACACTATGCAAGTAGAAGTCGAATAATGTTGAGCCGAAGCTGTTTTTGGTCGCCTCATGAGATTCTTCGGCTGCGATTTTGCCGGCGACAGCCTCATCACGCTCCCTTTCAGTTTTGGCAAGCTGAAGCTTAAGCATTTGTATCTCCGCTTCCTGGGAGTTGTTTTTCTTTCGAAGCTCAGCAATATCAGAGACATAGCCGTCACTGATTCTTTTTTGTGCTTCTAGCCTGTCTTCGGCATCCCTTTGGCTAGCGTGAGCATCTCTCACTTGTTTCAGAAGCACTTCTTCTTTTTGAGAGTAGGAAGTAGAGGAAGCAGCAAGTTCATGTTTCAATTCCTCGACTTTTGCTTCAAGCTCCTCGTTGTAAGAAGCAATGTTCCTCATCTCGGTGTCGTGTTGCTCAACGACCTTTTGCCATTCGGCCTTATTGTTTTCCATTGTAAGCATGGCCTCTATGTTGGCACGGTTAACTCTTTGAAACTCATCGACAAGCTTCTTCCAGTTTGACATCCTCTCGATATCGAGCTTGACTGCATCAAGATTGCGCAACATAGCAGACTTGTCGATGGGGACCAAGTCTAGGTCGAATCTCACCCCCTTAAGGCACCGTTGAGGAAATCGGCTCTGCAGAGTGGCAGGACCCGGTCCAACTTGAAATTTGGGCCTGCTAATTATCGTTTGAATATCTGATTTCCCAAGAGCGGGAGAGTCAGAAGGGATGTCGAGTGAGGCAGGAATAGTAACTTTCTCAGGAGTAGTAGAGGCCTGCTTTTCACTGTGACGGGCTCGTTTACTTAAGTCTTCACTCATGTGACCTTTTCCTCGATCGTCATGAGATTTTCTCTTGTGAGAGTCATCGCCTTTTTGCCAAGAATCATGGCGCTCTTCTCTCTCCCTTCTTTCGCGACGTTCTTCTTCAGTCCTCCTTTCATGAGCCTTTCGGGCAGCCCTTTCTTCGTCAGATTCTCTGTAGGAGGGAAAGTAACGCCTATAATCATATTGACCACGCCCCCCGTAGCGTTGGAAATCCTGATAATATGATCCGCCGCGTGTCATTGAAGGATCTGAAATAAGAAAAGATAAGCTTTAGAAATCTTTAAAGTATGAGAACATAAGTGCATAAATGTGCTGGAAAATCCTTAGTTGTGTGTGAAGTGCAAACTACGCGCGTTGGACTAACGAACCACTCCTCAGTTGGGGGGAAGTAATAGGTCCCACTGTCGGTGACAATTCTTGGGATAAAGGAGTTGGAGTCTGCTGGAGGGCAGATGTCGCTTCAATCATCGGGGGTACAGTTTTACCACAGGCAGGGTCATCTTTAAAGAGCTCTTGGGAAGTGACGATTATGTCACTTAAATCCCCAAAGACGTCATCACCGTCATGCCCAACCTGGTTCCCTCCACCAGCTCCTTTGTCGGCACTCTTCCTGGTTTGGGAAAGGGGCTCCTCTTCTTCTTCAATTATGGGAGCAAGTGCGGGCTTTTCGGAGGGTCCCGCGTCGTCTCTTGGAGTAGAGCACTTTACTAGTAAGGTTTCTGCAGAAATTTCTCCTCGCATGTGCTCTTTAGTGGAGATCGGAAGATCAGGAGTTTTCACCGGAGAATCAGGAACCTCCGTTGGAGCTTCATGAGGCTGAGTAAAGCGAGAGGGATGGAGGAGTCCGTATTGATGTAAAAATTCATCGTTTAGCAGAAACTTTATGCTCCTCTCTTCTACCGGCACGGCATTTAATCTTTCAAAAATTTGCTTAAGACTTGGGTCCCTAGCAGGGGGTGGAAGTGCTAAAACAGGAAAAGAATGAAATTAGCAATTGAGAGTTCAGATCTCGAGAAAGTTTCAAAACGGAAAAAGTAAAGACAGGAAATCTTACTTCCCACTCTCCAGATGGCGTAAAACCCTGGAGGGCAGCGAACAAAGAAAAACTGATTCAAAAATCCGTGAGCGCTTTCGGAGAGGTCAGTAATAAGTTTGCGGTTTCGAGCGCTTCTTATAACCACGATGGAGGGATGGTCTTTAATTTTCGTGAATGAGCAAAAATAGCAGATCTCCCCGAAGCTTGGTAATCGATCCAAAACTCTCCTAAATAGAACACATAACCCCATCAGAATGGCGTAGCCATTGGGGTGTAATTGGAATGGAGAGATAGACAACCGAAGCAGGAACTGTTGAAGAAAGTCATTAAAGGGAGGAATAGCGCCGTTCAAGCACATTTGGCGATTAACAGTAACAAAGCCAAGAGGGGGCCTATCCGCGGTGTCATTTGGCCCCGGAAGTAAGATGTCAGCATCATCAATGCCAAACTGGACGCGCAGTTGGTTAAACACCCGCTGATTCAAAGTTGTGGATGTTCTCTCCGGAGGGCTGTCTACAGGGATGGCTACTGGGAAGACATCTTCAGCCTGGCCCATCGGCTCTTCTTGATGATAGGTCATTCTACACAAGCAACTGGATGTTCAAATGCGAAGGTGCACGTTTCCTAAAAAGTGTGAAGTGTCGTGCAAAGCTAATAAAAAAAAATAATAACAAGTAAAGATAACTGGAATTAAACTGGTTGACGATTGATTGACTACGGTAATTTCGGAACTTGTTAATTTAAAGCTCAAGCATAATATTAATGCGGGCTGGTCAGTTTCAATTGACTAATCCAGTGCTGCTTTAATATTCTACTTGAAATCGATGGCACTTCGTTCACACGGTTTATTTAAGTTAATTATCTGTTATTAACTAATCTGTCATTTGATGTGGGAAGTCGATGGCAGTATATTCGTCCCAATTTTCTGTAAATATCATGTTAAACGGGTTATTAGCTTACAAGTTAAAGCAATCTGTAAAAGATTCAAGCAGCAGTTCAAGGTTCAAGTGGAGTTTAAAAGTGCAAGTGCTAAGTCGTAGACGACTCAAGGACTAAGTCGAAGACGACTCAGCAATACTTAGGTCACGAGTCATAAAAGAAAGAATAGATGTCAGCTCAGAATTACGAAAAATTCATCAAGACATGTCTCGGCCCCGACTCAAGCATTGTGTCGTGATGTCTCGGCCCCGACTCAAGCATTGTGTCGTGATGTCTCGGCCCCAACTCAAGTCTTGTGTCGTGAAGGTTGGCGAGCCGGTCCAGAGCTGAATCGCAAAGGGTTTTAGGTCGTTCAAGATTATTAAGTCGCATCAGGGGTAGTGTTTTACTCTGATTGGCCTATCTACCATACAACTCCAAAACCCGTTTCCCTCCTACCCCATGTTAACCCAATGACCTATCTCCAAGTCCTATCTTCGGATCCTAACCCATAACCCGTTAACCTAATGGTATCTCCAAAAAATAGCAACTTTAATCCTATCACGATACAGAATCGCCTCGAATGGTGGATCGCCGCAAGTCAAATCAGGCGGGCTCAAATTCATCGGTGATCAATCCAACCAAATTCGTAAGGCTCGAGGGAATGAACCGGAAGTGAAAAATTAAACGCATGAATCAATGGTGATCGACAATCAGAGGGAAAGCAGGATCGCTTACGTGGTGTGATGCTCGAGAGAATTGAAAGTGGATCAAGTTGAAATTGCTTTTGGAGCTCAGAGAAATTTTAATGGCAGAAAACGACTCACAAGATTGGTATGAGAAGAAGATGAAAGTGACGAGTCATGCCTTTTATACCAAGGTAGTAGGACGTGAGTCGGCATATGCCGGTTAAGATAAGTCGAAGCACACGACCTACGACTTAGGCGTGTGCTTCGAGGGGCAAATGTTAACCCCACTAAAGCTTGGGCCGACTCATCAGATAAAGCATTAAGCGACTCAGAAGATTTACGACTCACCATGAGTCGTTAGCGGTTCAAGTGTGCAAGTCAGAAAGCCAAGTACAATTAACTCGCGTACGACTCAATGACCGAAGAAGGAACTTACCGACTCATGTGATCTAGGTCCGACTCATCAAAGACCGGCTCAGCTAGTCTTCGACTCAACTGTTGTGCGACTTATGGAAGTTTCTGACTCAGCAACTCATGACTCAGCGACTCATGACTCAACGACTCATAGTTCAACGACTCAACAGGTTCGCGACTCATCCTAAGGAACGACCTAAGGAATGTCATGACTTATGGATACCTACGACTTATGATAAGTCGAGTACGACACATGCTAATATGAGAGGAGTTATGATAAGTTGACTCGGGAACGACTTATCTCTTGGGACCAAGCCAGCAGTTCAGCCTTGAGTTAACGTGGGGCGACTCACCATGACTCGTCCACGACTCAAAATCGCTAAGTCGTAACCCATCGCCACAATGCCTAGGGAAATTGACTCGGACACGACTCAAGACTTGTCATGAAATCCAGCAGAGGAATAAGCCATGAAGAGGGGAAAGGTTGGTTTTATAAGTCAACCACGACTTAGCCTGACTCGGGGACGACTTAGCTTGAGTCGGTCACGACTCAGGACTTATGCGCAGAATCCATGTCCAAGCTTGCCTATAAATACATAGCCACCTCCAACATTCAAAGGACTTTTGGCGCATTCTCTTCACACACCGTTACCTCGCTGCATTGAGAACTTCATCAACACTTAGAGCTTCCAAGATTAAAGGAATACATCAAAGAAATTCACGAAGAAACCACACATCTTCAACATGAATCTAAGAACTTTAATCGACATTGAAGCTTAAGACTTGTTCCAAATCACTTGTAACTTGAAGTGTATTGTACTTGAGAAGAATTGTATCAGTTTGTAACGGGATTATTAATAAAAGTACTTAGAGTGGACGTAGGCTATACCCTTAAGCCGAACCACTATAAAATCGTTGTTGTTTACCGCTTTTCTGCTATTACTTGCTTGTAATTCTTTCCCGATCTATCGGGTGGTGCTTTCACAACTACACTTTACACACCGGGGTGTTAGCGTTCACATTTTAGCGTTAACACTATACAATTATACTGACTACTACAAATGACGACGACTACTCCGAAAGACATGAAAGAACTTCATTGCTCTAGCAGCAACCCAAAGCAGAATATCTACAACCTGAAATAACTCGGGTCTGACCCGAGTATTAAATTCAAAAGAAAATAATACACGGGTCTGTCTAATTCAAACTCACTTATTAATGTACGGAAGCAATAATTATTAAATAATCAAATAGACGACAGTCACAATAAATTTACCTATCTGATTCTTAAATAAAGAAATCGGATAACGATAAATATAACACGTAACAGTGTTAAACAACAAATCAGCAAATTCAAATTATTGAATTGGAAACACGAATCAATTCAAAACAATTGAAACATCAACTAAAAGGTCAACACGGGTAGGGCTGCAGTACACGCAAGCGTGTACTGCCTCGCCACTACGGCATTTGAAATACGCAAAAGATCCATAAATCAAAAGCAATTAGAATATCAATAAAAACAATACCGTGTGGCTGCAGTTCACGCTTGCGTGCACTGCCTTGCCACAACAGTGATGATGTATCCAAAAGATCAATGAACCAAAATCAAAAGAAATACCAATAAAATTAATTCAGTGTGGCTGCAATACACGCTTGCGTGCACTGCCTTGCCACTACAGTGATGATGTACCCAAAAGATCAATGAATCAAGAACAAAAGAAATATCAATTTAAAATTTGTCAATTCTGTGTGGCTGCAGTACACGCACGCGTGCACTGCCTCGCCACAACAGTTTATAAAATCGTCACAACACCAAATGCTACACCAAATCGAAACTGCAGAGATCAAGTCTCCACTAGCATGACTCAACACAACTGCAAACAAAAGCAAAACTGCCATTGCACTTGCAACTAAAATTGTCTCGAAGTAAATGAAGACTGCATGCCAAATGGTCAGGGGCAATGCAACCTAATCATCAAAGTGCTGACAAGATGAAGTCGGTGCCAACAGTAATGGCGGCAACTCCGTCAAGTCGTGGTTCAAACTTCAAAATACGAACAGTCTCACATATAAAACTGGGAAGCAGTGCAACAATATGCAAAGGCCAGAACTAAATGCAAGGCCATATGAAGCGATGTACGGTGGAATATACATGAGTGACAACGGTAGTACAACCGAACCCAAAACTACATAACCAACATCCAAGTGCATATAAACTAAACAGAACAAATACCCTACAACTCAAAAGAACCCAAATGTCCAACAGTGGACATCAAAAATACTTCAATGCAACATAACCAAACTGAAATGAACATGTTTACTTCATGTGACAGCAATGCAGACACATCAATGACTCAAATGGGCAAATCAAATGATCACTACGTACATGTACTCAGGGAACTTGAGCAAAATACAGATAGAACAACAAAATGGCACAAGAACGAAGTATGCAGTGACAACCCAGGTGTAGGTTTATCAATACATAGCATCCTCAATGAAGGCAAAACCCAGTGCATCACATACACATGTTGACCAGAGCTTAAAGAAACCTCAACTACCCAATGAAAATTATATGAAGCTAACATATATGCAACAGTGACACAAAAGGACTGCAGCCAAATTCAAGTTCAAATATGCAGCAAGGATGACAGTGAAGCAGCACACATCAGGCGAAGACCAAAAGTGTACAGGAAACAACAAACAAGTATAGGGATACAGTGAACAAAAACAAGCCTACATACAAATGTGCCAGATTGCAAATTCAAGTCAATCCACCCATATATGCATACACACAAACATATGTATATATGCACATATATGCAGACACAGGTGACAGAGCAAGCTTGTGTACAACTCAACACTTTCATTTCATTTTATTTTATTTTATTTTCAAAACATTTGCAGGTTTAAAAATCCTGTAAATAAAAATCTACCCGGACCTTACAAAGTTTTACCCGAGTCAAAAGAAAATAAAACTCGAGCCAAACCTTAAATAATCAAGTAATGAAACATGTCAGTAAAGATCTATTGAAGCCAGAAGCTACAGGGTAATCAAACTCGAAGTCAAGTAATAAAATTAAGTCCAAGTCTACAACGTGCACATGAATACACACATATTGTGATACAACACTAAAAAGAAGGAACAACAATGGGTCAAACTTCATGTAAACAAAATGGAATACAACATATGCAGAAACAAGTGACCGAAGTCAATGCGAAGCAAGCCGTGGTGGCTACGAAACCAACCTAATCGAAGTTCATCAGAGAAAGCAAGGCCGAAGCCAACAATCGACGAAAGCAGCAATCACTTGATCGGCAAGCAAAAATCAATCCCGAGAGTATCAAGTATCAAATCTTTTTCAAATTTGTTAAAATCAGAAGAACATCAACCTCGAAATAAATCAAATACCAAAACACGGTTGAATTAGATGTGAGTGGTAGCACTCACCTTGTTGACGAATTTAGAAGAAGCCGAGCTTGAACTCGATCGAGAACTGTGGTAGCCACGAACACCAAAGCGATCGGGATGAAGCAGCGACTTAGTTCACGCGAAGCCCTAAATGTCGAAGAGGAAGAAAAGGAACGGCCACCATTTTTATTTTTATTTTCGTGATTTCGTTTTTAGGGTTACGAATGACAGAAATGAAAGAAAAGGGAACGGGTTATCAACCCTTTGTAAATTTTCATGGCCCAATTAAAAAAAACATGGACCACTATTAAATTTTATTAAAACCCGTCAATCTTACTAAAAATTTGTAAAAGAATTTTTAATTCAAATTTAAAAACTTCAAATGGCAATTTGCAACAATATTAATCGTCAAAATGTCGATTATTAATTGATGCAAATACCGGGTAGTTACAAAGTAGGTCAAGACCATTCGTGGCTCTGCATTATCCACTTCAGCCAAAGCTATGTTGAAGCGGTTCAAGAAAGATCTAATAGATTCCCCAGGATTCTGTTCCAGGCTTGACAGCGACATAATATCCTTTGCCTTCGAAGCATACAACCTGAATTGTTCTTTAAACTTTCGAGTCAAATCGGAGAACTGGTCTATGGATCGGACCGGTAGCTTTGTGAACCAGAGTAGATCCACTCCTTCCAAGTATACCGGAAAGTACCGGCATTTGATCTCATCAGTTTCCCTAGCACCAGTCATGTGCCAGTCATACTTATACAGGAATTGGTTAGGGTCGCTTGTTCCCTTATAAGCCGGAATGGTAGGAGGAACAAACTTCCTTGGAAATTCTGCTTTCAAAATCCTTTCAGTGAATGGAGTTTTGCTCGGAGCGAATCCCCATTCCTTTTCATCTTCTTCCCTCTACATACTTTCTTTCATAATCTGTCGAACCATGCCCGAAAGGTATTCCTCATCATTTAAAGGCTCTACAGGACGGACTTCAGCCATTTTCTCGGAAGTTTTCCTGGACAAACGTTCGCGGAGAGTCGCTTGTGGTCTGGATCCTCCAGCTTGGGGAGGTGATTCTTTGGCGGGGCTAGCTGCTCTTTGAGGAATATTCCTTTCTTCAGGATTATGAACATCATCAGCAAGGTTTTCTTTATTATTCACCGGTTGACAATTGACCCCGAGCAAAGCATTTAACCTATTAAGCATTAAAGCATTCTGGGTTTCCATCTGCTGGTACAACCAAGATACTACGGCATCTAACTCCGCTCGTGTAATTCCAACACTTGGTGCTGCTTGACTTGACGAAGGAGAAGTGGCAGTATTTTAATGGACATCACCGGGTCTAGCAGATCTACGCTTTCTTCCAAGAGCCATTATCTCTGATAGACTTTTGGTTTTGAGAGAGATTTTTTCAACAAACTTTTGCAAAGCAATGACGAAAGTAGCCTGAGTTGGGTTCTCAGTGAAAGCACCAAAAATGTTAATGCTAAAATTGGACGCTAACACCCCGGTGTGAGTGGAGATTAAGTGCAAGCACCACCCGTCAATACGGGAATTAGAAGTAAGCAGAAAATTCACAGAAAATACAGTAAAGAGACAACAGTTTTATAGTGGTTCGGCTTCAAGTTAAGCCTACGTCCACTTTAATCTTCTTTATTGCTGAATCGATTACAACTTTACAACAATCTTCGATTACAATACTACTAGGATAAATAGCTAGAACTCCGATGTAGAAGAACTCTTTAAATCCATGTCGAATGTATTAGATTTCTTCTCGAAGTTCGTTGAAGTTTCTTTCGTGTTTGAAGTGTCTGGTGAGTCGAGAAATCAGCAGAGTATAGGTGTTCCAGAAATGTACCAAAAGATCCTCTCTTCGGTGGTGTAAGCACGGTATTTATAGAAAATTTCTGGAGTAAGTCGTAGGTCGTGGGCGACCTATATTAGGTTGTAGGTCGTCAACGACCTAAGAGATGCGAGCTATGGCCTATCTTGGTTACACTTGGTCTTCTGAATAATCTGATAGGTCGTAGCGACCTAGGAGGGAAGCGGCATAAGAAGTTACGGCTTAGTGAGGCCACCCTGAGCGAGCTATGGAGTTACCTCGGTCTATTTAGGTCGTGAGCGACCTAATGAAAAAGCAGTATGTATGTGGCCTCACACTGTCTTAACCCGTTAGGTCGCTAGGTCGCTAGGTCGCCTGATCGCTAGGTCGCCTAGTTCAATAGCTTGCTAGGTCGCCGCATCCCTCTGTTGTAATATACTACTGCCCTATGTTGGTTGCTAGGTCGCTAGGGGTCTTTAGGTCGCTAGCTTTGTTTGGTCGAGCATCCATGTTAACTCGCTCATACTTCAGGTTGTTAGGTTGCTGGACCTTCTAACATGTTAAGTCGCTGAGTCACTTTATTCGCTAGGTCGTTAAGTCGTTCTTCCTTTAACTTGGTAGGTCGTTGCCTTCATGGAGTCACTAGGCTATATGCTTAGGTTGCTAGATTGCTTATCTCATCAGATTGTTAAGTCGCTATATCATGCGAGGTCGCTAGTTTTCTTCGAGTGCTTGAGTCGCTGCCCAAAATGATATTAACACATAACTTTTGTTGATTTGTTCTAAAATCCAAATTTATACTTTTTAAATTATTAACTATAAGAATAAAAAAATATTCTATTATTATCTACTATATATAACTTATTTATTTAAGTTTTAAACCTTTTAAATTTAAGAAAATGAAAACTCTCATTTTCGAAGTAGCGAAATTAGGGGTCGATAAACATATATATGAATGTATGTATATATGTATGTGTGTGTATGTATATATTTATGTGTATACATACACTTATTTGTGTATGTATGTTGTATGAATTTTAAAGTAAATGTTTGGGATACTTGAGATTGTAATGACCCGCCTTTTCAAACCCTAGAAGTCGACACTAATACATCCACATTATTCATTTGCCAAATAACTAAGTGTCGGAAAGAAAGACTGCTTGGGAATGGAAAGGAGATAGAGATAGAGGAAACTAAATAATCATAGAATCTCAAAACGCAACGGAATAACATATATTAATCAACATAATTGTAACGACCCATACTTCGAAAGGTTTAAGTCGACAATGATCCACACATGTCAAACTTAAACAATCTGAAACATAGATAATCAATGGAGATAAGTAAGAAAAATAAGGAAAGAAGAAGGGAACAAAGACAGAATCTCACAGTGAAATGACAAAATATAATAATCAAATAACATTTCCTAAAGCCATTTATATTATACATTTGATTATAATCTATACAACATTTAACAAAGTTATATATATACAACAGGGATAAATCAACAATGTAGTAGAAAAGCATGATGTAGAAAATAATTATAGTAATAATATACCAAATCTTCATCTCCTTCCTACGGAAAGCGAATTTTAATGTGCTGAAAAAACTCAAGGCTGACTCAAGCGTAATGAAAAACAAAACACTCGAGTCAGGACTAAAATACTATTATGTAAGTCAAATCAATATCAATAAATATGAGTGTAACAACGTCAGAGATGTTTACGGGATTTTACATCTCCTATCCAGTGTATAACGTGCGTGCAATAACTTAAGAGATGTTATAGGATTATCCATCTCCTAAGGATCCGTTAAACTATTTATATATAATAGTATACGCTATAATAGGTAATGTTTATCGGTAAAATAAATATCAAAATAGTGTTGAGGCTTTACATCGATCCACCTTAACACATTTTTATAGTACTAAACCAAAGTCGTAATGGGCTTGCATAGGGATAAATATGACAAGGCACATGTGGCAATGCCCAGGGTAGGATTCTACCAGTTTACCTTTACTAGTTGGTCATAACCCATCCGTGGCCAACCGCGACCATCTATCCGAACAAAAAGGGCGCCCCATCGACTACATAATCACGATAGTAATAAGTGTGATCAATGTGATATCCCGGAATCTGGCAATATAAATTTAATAATCCGTGTTTAAAAATTTATTTGATTTAATAATTCTTGATAATAAAATTTTGAATTGATATAATAATCATCTTATAATAAATATTTAAATTAGTAGATTTTATCTTTTAAAGCTAATAAACTGTTTTCTGTTTATATATATATATATATATATATATATATATATATATATATATATATATATAATTGTATATCTTGTAAATGGATAAACTTTGATTTAAAACATAGTAAATGAATCAATTTTTAATTTTTATTTATGTTTGGTAAAATTGGAAATTTGATTTAAATTTAACATTTAATTGTTCTAAACAATTTAATAAATAATTATATGGTTTATATTAAAGGAAAATCTTATTTGTTTAGATTTATATTTAGTTAACTTAAAGACGAATTTAAAATTTGAATAACATTAAAAGCTTTGTTTTATTATTATTATTTTTAAAAAAAAAAAATATTGTTTGGATTTATATATATAAGAATTTACAATGTAAATTACAAATGATCTGAGTTTGTTATAATCTCTTTTAAAAATCATATTTAATATTGTTTAATTTGTTTTTTTAAATAAAAATGATAATACTTAGTTTTTATAAAACATAAATAGATTTTTAGATTTGTTATTTTAATTTTAAAAAGAGTTATGTATGCACACATATATAACTTGATTTTTATTTTGAAGTTTATAATTTAATTTGAATTTGACTTCGATGTTTTGAAATTTAAAAGAAATAAATGTTTAAATATTTGAATAAGCCTATGTTCATAATTTGTTGGTCTCATTTCCTTTTTAATAAATTAAAAGGGTAGGAACTCATTTATTTTTACATAAGAAATAACAAATTTAGAATTAAACTTCTTATTAAACAATTTAAATTAAAGTAAAAATACTCTTAATACATATGTTAATTTATTTATACCTAATTGACATGTGTAAGCATAGCATGAACTAAAGTGACAAATGTTTAAATTTAAAACAAGTGTCCCCTTTAATTTTAATTTTCTTTAAATTAAATAAAATTTTTGTTTATGTAAACATTCCTCCTCATCTTATTCTTCTTTTCTTCAAAAACTTGAGAAAGTTTTCAGATCTAAAAATATGAATTCATCTTCCACAAAACACAGTTTATCTGTTCAAGTAAAAATTTGTAGTCCCCCTCACAAACAAATTTGATAACCTATAATCCCCTAAAACCTGAAAAGAAAAAGAAAAAGAAAAAATAACATGTATAAACCTGTAACTCTTCAAATCATCAAACTGAAGTGCAAGTCAAAAACCTGAAACAAATCTGCTACTTAAAGGACCTACATACATTATTTTGGAAACCTGTTGTCCACTGTTTGAAAACAACATCCAGCTTGCATGCATTTTGTTTTCTGAAAGCATACATGCAAAATGAAATCTGGGTAGCCTACATATTTGCTGGAAAGCATTCAATTATGCATGCTTACAAATGGAATTGGAAGCATGCATCAGGAAAGGCATTTCCAGGAAATAAGTTGCTCTGCTACTAAAATCAGTGAGTAACCTCACTCTTTTAAAAATTAAGTATGAATTTTGGTTGTTTACTTTACTCTGGAAATAAAATATGTGCATGGCATTACAAGTTCATTTCTGGTATTTATATATATGAATATGTATATAGATGTGTGTGCTTTTGGGAAATTTGTTCTCTGTACTTAAGTTCTAGGTTTTAAGAATGTGTTTAAACTCCATTTTAGATTGATCTAATCTACATTAAGTATTTATGATTAAATCAAATATGGTTATGTAATATTAATTCAAAGTTTAAGTTTTTATTTAAAAAAAGAAGAGAAGAGGAACCTGTAATATCTCTGGAAATAGGATATGCTACAGAACAAGTTTTTTTTTATATAAGTAAGAATTTAATTATCTAGAATTCATTGATTTAAGGTATTAAATCAATTACACAAACTAAAACTTTGAATTCTACAACTAAATTCAAAAAAAAAATTGTTTAAATTGGGAAAGGATCACTAGTTTTCTGGAAATGGGGTTTTAGGTTGGGATTTTCATTCTAAAAGATTTGGAGTGGCCATTGGTTGTTTCAGTGATGAAGTAATGATCATGTTTTAAAAAAAAAATTGGAAGATAATGGATTTATGGAGTGAAGCAGTAGAAATTTGGGATTGAAGTTGTTATGCCCTAGTTTTTCAGTGTTGATCAGTAAATTGATCACCGCGATTCGAATAGGTGATCGAGTCGTTCCTAATTTGAACGGGAGAAAGATGAGGCGTGGAAGTTGATGTGGCCGGCGGCGTTGACTCTCTGATGATCGCAATTTGGAGATTTGGGCGGTTGCAGTTCAACACTTTCTGTTCAAAATTTTGAGCTCGAATGCTCGTTTTTGATTTGGGGTTTTTTCAGTTTCTCTGATGGTTGAGTTTTGGTTGAGGGATGATCATCGACATGTGTGGGTGGTCGCGAGGTGTAGGTGGTGGTTGTTGCGGCGGTGCAGGTGCACGAACTCCTTAGTGTATAGGCTGTTGTTTGGAGAAGATGGGTTCTCATGTTTGTTACAGATTGCACCGTGATTTGCTCAAAGATTTTGGAAAGTGGTCTCGAAGAAAAGAATTGTGAGGCTCGGGTTTACCGTTGTTACAGGCTTATGTTAATTGTCAGTACCTTAAGGTTTCAATGCTTTCAAATGAAAAGTTACTCGAGTTGTATAGCGAGTTACTCGAGTTATGTTAATGATATGTTCGAGCTAGATTAGGATTGGCTCAAATAATTAATTGTTGCTTGAGTTAGAATTTGTTCAGGTTAGAAATCATGTTATGTTTTCTAATTTTAAACTAAATTTAAAATATTAAGTAAAGATTTAAAATATGTTTTAAATCAAATTTTGAACTACAGATTCAAGTCTAATTCGAATATTAAGAAGGAAAAGGCTAAGTTTTAAAAAAAATTTCAAATTTTGTTTAAATACTTTGAAGGGGTTTGTTGTTTAAAATGTTTTTAAAGAAATTTGAATTTAAATTTAAAATTTAAATATAAAAGAATGTTTAAACAAAGTTTAAATTTAATTCAAAATCTAGATTTGAATCTTTGTTTTCAAATTAGATTATAGTTTTATAAATCTAAGTGTTTAAAACAAATTTGAATGATAATGTAAAATTTAAATATTTAGAATTTAAATAGAATTTGTGTTATATCTTGTATAAATATCTTTTATAATTATTATTTATCATATAATGTATAAGTTTTAAATTGGTTTTTAAACTTGTTGAAATTAAATTTTAGTTTAATGATTTGTTATACATTTAATTATTAGGATAATTAAATGAGTAATTAATCTATTTAATAATTAGTGAATGAATAATTACTTAAAGTAATTAAAGGTTTAATCTTAGAAGTTTAGGATTAATTATTCTTAGAATAATTAACTTGTAATTAAGAAAAATTAATTAAAGAAGATTTGATTTTAATTAATGATTAATAATTAATTAATCAAATAATAATGGATTAATTAAGTTTAATTAACACTTAATTATTTAATTAATTAAGGGTTAATTAGTGAGTTATTAATCACTAATTAATTTGAAATCAATAATGATTAAAATAAGTTAATGATTTTAGAAAAAATAATAATTAATAATTAATGAATTGTTAATAGTTAATGAAGGTCATTAACTGTGGATTATTTAATTAATTAATTAATATGATTAATTTTTAATAATTAATTAGATTAATTAATTTAAGGATAATCATTTGTGTAATTGTTAAGTATAATTACTTATGGAAGTAATTAAGTAAATTAATTACTTATTAAAATTAATTGAGTTTAAATTTGATTAGATTAAGTTAATTAATTCAGTTTAATTAATTTAAAATAATCATTTGATGATTTGTGAAGTACAATTACTTAATGTAATTAAATAAAGAGAAATTACTTAGGGTAGTAATTAATGGGTAATTACTATACGTAATTAATTAAAGATGATTTGATAATTGAAGTAATTTTTAAGTATAATTACTTTATGAATTAATCAAGGAATTAATGTGAGACAATTAATTATTGAGTAGTTGATTTATTTGGTAAAGTAGTTAAAGGCAGTTAATTACTAAATGGGGTTAATCAACGGTGATTAACAATTATGGGTTAAATTAATATTAATTTCTTAATGTAATTAATTTAAATAAGGTAATTAATTTAAATGTAATTAGTGATCATTAATTAACATAATTAATGATGTAATTAAGATTGATTAATTAAGATTAGTTAATCAATAATAAGTGATTAAGGTAATTAATTAATGTAATTAATTAAGGATTAATATAATTAATTATAGTTAATTAATTAAGGAAGTAATTAAAGGTTAATTACTGAAATTGGTTAAGTAAAATTAATTTTTAAAATTAATTAAGGGATAATCACTTGAATGTAATTAAGAATAATTAATCAAGGGTGATTAATTAAGGTGATTGATTAGAGATTAATTAATAAATTAATTTGTAATTAATTAAAGATTATGTAAGCAAGATTTATATTGATGTAGTTGATTTAATTCACTTTAAATTAATTATAAATGGTGATTATAGATCATTGCTTATATGGACGGATGATATTGTTTGCCTTGATTGGTTTGAATCTCAGATATGAGATAAATAATGTTGAGTGATATGGATGCATTGGTTGCATTGTGATGATGATTTGAACTATCTTTTGATAATGATAATATAGATTATCTATTGTGATGATAATGTTTATTACCTATTGTGAATCTATGATTTATCTATCTGTGTGTATATAGATAATTGTATTGTTTTAAAACTTTAAAACAACTTGGCATTAAAAGACACGCTTTGGATTTCGATGAGACCGGGATCAGGTTTCCATATTTGGATATCCGAAAACCACATCGATCCAAATTAACGTTGGTCGTGAATCCAAGTGGAGCGAGTGAAGACTCGAGGTGTAAGGGCTATACGTCAGCATAACTCTATGGGTGATTCTGTAACGAGTTTGACGAAATAATACTTATAGATTCGAGTTGGAGATTCAGAGTGCAAGGGTTATCGTCATTAACTCTAAGGGTGATTCTAATACGAGTGTAACGAGAAAATGCCTTCGGTTTCATTCGAACCCGGAATGAACTTGTATGGATTGAATGCTTTCAGAACATTGTCAGTTGGACGGTGAGCATTCTAAGAGATGTGTTCTATAAAGGTAATCGTAGCCTCAAGCCTCATCAACCAGGAATGGATAAAACAGGGGAGGTGCAGCAAGGCTTCGTGGGTAGCCCCCACTTGAGAGCAAGATTTTCCCCTGTCTAGAGGTCCCTTTTATTTCGGCTGTGTGGGCGGTTGGAACGTATGCCAACTGCGGGGTTGTCTTTTTCGGAACTATTCAATAAGGAATGGGTCCGGCTTTGTGTTGCAGGGGAGCGGGCGTACTCCTCGGTACGTTGATCTAGGGCACGTACTGTGACGGGCGGTACCCCAGTAGCCCTGCCATTGTATGGAATCCACAATCCAATGAGTGCCAACGGTTTTGATTGTATTACCCACTTTTGTGGCTAGTAGTTGGAATTTAATGAATGTAACAATTTCGGCTATTTCTTATTTACTTGAAAACCCTAGACACTATTATAATATCATTGGATTTCCTATCAAATGTTTTGGTTAGCATAAGGTAAAAACTTTTCCATGTTTATGTGTGGGAAGTCTTACGTGATACCTTTTCTTTTCAAAGGTTTTTCAAAGTTAAGCAACTTTAACCTGTTACTCACACCAGACCCATGTCTGACCTGGAGTTTATTTTTTTTTCATAAACTCTTGGGTACTCAAATTTTTACGAGTAGCCAAGGGATTCAGGTTAGCTTTGACGAATATTAGAGGAGCAAATGGAGCAGGAGGCTTCTACGTTGTAGATAATAGTTCCGCTGTGTGTTCTCTGTGTTGTATCTCTTTGTTGTGTTATATTGAGTTGTATAACTAGACAGGCCTTTATAACTGTCTAGTATGTGATGTAAATTCTGAGTAACTCTGATTAGTGTTGTATACTATGTAATATTTATGTTATTAATATAATTTATTTGTTCCACTGTTTAGATTCTGATGTGTTGTTTCTTTCTTCTTCTCTTTCTTTTCTCTTTTCTATCCCTTTCTTTCTTATTAACGATGCGACTTCCTGGAGTCTGGAAGTTGGGTCATTACAGTGGTATCAGAGCATTAGGTTGAGTGAATACCTAGGCTCTGGAGTGGTTTCTATCTTGAGAGAGAGTATTTGTAATTTATATATATAAAAATATATTTATTTCTACCTATCTGTTGGGTTACCCGTTTAGGTTTTCCAATATAGGTTATAAAGGTAGATAAGGTAGTGGGTGTGTAACACGACTACTACCAATGATTAGAGTTTTAATGTTGGAAGTTGGAAGTGTATTTGTCGAGACTGTAGACCTAATATCGCCTCGAGTGAGCTTTATAGTGATGAAGGATTTCATTTATCTCTGAAGGTGACCTGTAAAGGTTCAGAGATCATTTTTGAAGATGGATGAGTAGGGTTTGGATCTGTTGGTTGGGCAGAAGGAAATGATGGTATCTCGATACCTTAGGAATTAGTAGCTGTGTGATGAGACACAGTGACTATGGATGTGTCCAAAGATTTTTCTTTGGAACAACTTTAGGAAGTATGTCTGCTTCGATGTTGTGGTTTGGTTCAGCAGGATGTTTCTGTCTGGTTTAAGGCCCGAGTTTCTCGAAGAGCTTTGGATTAGGAAGTCTTTGGCATCGGTATTAACAGTGCAGCTCGGAGTGTTCTGTGTGCTGACAAGAAGGATTTCTGGTTAGTAATTTTTCTGGAGGTGGAGTTCAGAAGCAGCAAAGTGGATTCATTTCTTGATGGGTTGGCTAGTTAAGCATAGACTGTTCTGGTTGGTAAAGAGAAAACAGTTTTCTTTGGATATTGGACTGGTTGATCGCAAAAGTGACTTGCGATAATTTAAGTGTTCTCTTGAGCTATGAGAAGTTTGTCCGCACCTGGAGGCTGAGTTTTTTATCGACTGGATTCCAGGAGTGCTACTGGTGGTTCAGTTTAGTCGAAGGATCAGATGGGGCATCTGAGTTTACTTTTATGGATTTGTTGAACCATGTTTCTGAGATGTGTTATCCAGTTTGTGCTTAAGTTTTTCTTTTGCTTCAGATCAGAGTTGTGCAGCGGAAGCAGATGAAAATGCTTTTGTTTTATCTTTCCCGGATAGAAGAAGTAAGTTGGTCTTCTGATGTTTGTGGAGTAGAGTTGGTGTTCTTGGTTTGGAATTGATCTTGAGGAGATCATTCTGTTGAGTTGTTTTGGTCCAGCTTGTTACCAAAGATATCAACAAAGGTTGAGCTGATCAGTAGAGTTGAAGGCAGCCCAGGATCATCAGAAGAGTTCTGTGGGTAAGAGACGAAGGAATTAGGATTCCTGAGTCGGAGATTTGATTTTTGGGGAAGTTTTTCTTCGATCTAAGAATCTTTAAGATTGAGTAAGACTGGATAAGTCAGCTCCGAAGTGTTTTGGATCTTTTCTGTGATTCTTGTGAGGATTGATGTTTGATTTTCAAGGTTGAATTTCCAGTTTGGATAACTGGGATTCGTTGTGTTTCACGTATCTCTGAGGGAGTACGTGTATGATTTATTTCTGGTTGTAAAATCAGCAGTTCAGGAGGATGTGATTGTTGAGTCAGACTTGTCTATAGTCTGATATCCTGTTTAGTTTTGTAGATCTAGTTGGATAGGATATTTGCAGCTTAGTAGTATTGATTGTTTGGATTTTTTAGGGAGAGTATCCCGATATTTATACCGGGGAAACTCGTGAAAATTTTATCCAGGTTTTTCTGGATAATTAGATTTGTTTTGATTAGGAAAATTGGTTGCTATGGTTGTTAACATATGTTTGATATATGCTTGTGTTTTAAAATTAAAATCTTAGGATAGATTATTAAATTACCTTTGCTTTTAAATTTCGGGGACGAAATTCTTTTAAAGGGGGAGGAATGTGATATCCCGGAATTTGGCAATATAAATTTAATAATCTGTGTTTAAAAATTTATTTGATTAATTATTCTTGATAATAAAATTTTGAATTGATATAATAATCATCTTATAATACATATTTAAATTAGTACATTTTATCTTTTATAGCTAATAAGTTGTTTTCTGTTTATATATATATAATTGTATATCTTGTACATGGATAACTTTGATTTAAAACTTAGTAAATGAATCAATTTTTAATTTTTATTTATATTTGGTAAAATTGGAAATTTGATTTAAATTTAACATTTAATTGTTCTAAACAATTTAATAAATAATTATATGGTTTATATTAAAGGAAAAACTTATTTGTTTAGATTTATATTTGTTAACTTAAAGATGAATTTAAAATTTGAATAACATTAAAAGCTTTGTTTTATTATTATTTTTTTTAAAATAAAAAAGATTGTTTGGATTTATATATATAAGAATTTGCAATGTAAATTACAAATGATCTTAGTTCGTTATAATCTCTTTTAAAAATCATATTTAATATTGTTTAATTTGTTTTTTTTAAATAAAAATGATAATACTTAGTTTTTATAAAACATAAATAGATTTTTAGGATTTGTTATTTTAATTTTAAAAAGAGTTATATATGCACACATATATAACTTGATTTTTATTTTGAAGTTTATAATTTAATTTGAATTTGACTTCGATGTTTTGAAATTTAAAAGAAATAAATGTTTAAATATTTGAATAAGCCTATGTTCATAATTGTTTGTCACATTTCCTTTTTAATAAATTAAAAGGGGAGGAACTCATTTATTTTTACATAAGAAATAACAAATTTAGAATTAAACTTCTTATTAAACAATTTAAATTAAAGTAAAAATACTCTAAATACATATGTTAATTTAATTATACCTAATTGACATGTGCAAGCATAGCATGAACTAAAGTGACAAATGTTTAAATTTAAAACATGTGTCCCCTTTAATTTGAATTTTCTTTAAATCAAATTAAAATTTTGTTTATGTAAACATTCCTCCTCATCTTATTCTTCTTTTCTTCAAAAACTTGAGAAAGTTTTCAGATCTAAAAATATGAATTCATCTTCCATAAAACAGAGTTTATCTTTTCAAATAGAATCTGTAGTCCCCCTCACAAACAAATTTGATAACCTATAATCTCCTAAAACCTGAAAAGAAAAAGAAAAAAAAACATGTATAAACCTGTAACTCTTCAAATCATCAAACTGAAGTGCAAGTCAAAAACCTGAAACAAATCTGCTACTTAAAGGACCTGCATACATTATTTTGGAAACCTGCAGTCCACTGTTTGAAAACAACATCCCGCTTGCATGCATTTAATTTTCTGAAAGCATGCATGCAAAATGAAATCTGGGTAGCCTACATATTTGCTGGAAAGCATTCAATTAAGCATGCTTGCAAATGGAATTGGAAGCATGCATCAAGAAAGGCATTTCCAGGAAATAAGTTGCTCTGCTACTAAAATCAGTGAGTAACCTCACAGTTTTAAGAATTAAGTATGAATTTTGTTTTTTTACTTTGCTCTGGAAATAAAAATATGTGCATGTCATTACAAGTTCATTTCTGGTATTTATATATATGAATATGTATATAGATGTGTGTGCTTTTGGGAAATTTGTTCTCTGTACTAAAGTTCTAGGTTTTAAGAATGTGTTTAAACTCCATTTTAGATTGATCTAATCTGCATTAAGTATTTATGATTAAATCAAATATGCTTATGTAATATTAATTCAAAGTTTAAGTTTTTATTTAAAAAAAAAAGAAGAAGAGGGAACCTGTAATATCTCTGGAAATAGCATATGCTACAGAACATTTTTTTTATATAAGTAAGAATTTAATTATATAGAATTCATTGATTTAAGGTATTAAATCAATTACACAAACTAAAACTTTGAATTCTAAAACTAAATTCGAAAAAAAAATTTGTTTAAATTGGGAAAGGATCACTGGTTTGTCTGGAAATGGGGTTTTAGGTTGGGATTTTCATTCTAGAAGATTTGGAGTGGCCATGGGTTGTTTCAGTGATGAAGTAATGATCATGTTTTAAAAAAAAATGGAAGATAATGGATTTATGGAGTGAAGCAGTAGAAATTTGGGCTTGAAGTTGTTATGCCCTAGTTTTTCAATGTTGATCAGTAAATTGATCACCGCGACTTGAATAGGTGATCGAGTCTTTCCTAATTTGAACGGGAGAAAGATGAGGTGTGGAAGTTGATGTGGCTGGCGGCGTTAACTCTCTGATGATCGCAATTTGGAGATTTAGTCGGTTGCTGTTCGACCCATTCCGTTCAAAATTTTGAGCTCGAATGCTCATTTTTGATTTGGGGGTTTGTCACGACCGCCCATGACTCCTGCACCCAACAAGGAAATAGTGCGTTGAAAGGGTGTGCCAGGCCCCCATGGACGATCATCAGGGTTAAGGTAAAACAGTAAACTCTATCGTATTACTCACAGCGCACGGATAAAATACAATAGGAAAGTATGCATAGTGAAGCTCCATAGAACAGAATCTCATCATATAAACTCATAATAGTTTGGTACAACAATCTGAATAGTCAATACATCAAGCTTCACTACATAACACTCAGAGAATCATACAAACTGCGGAACATCTAGCACATATAGTAAGAAAACAATATGCAAAAGCCTCCAGCTCGTCTTCGTCATCGACAGCGTTAGTCACTAAGAACAGCACCTGTCACCTGCTACCTAGTCTGCCCATCCCAAATGGATGAACAGCCCAAGGTAATAAGAGTTGAACATAAAACCTTGAGTCAGACAAAAGTCCTAGTGAACCGTAAATCAACTATCAAACATACCAAAAGAGCATAAAGGGTAAAAAGGAATAGGAACCCAACCATCCCCCTCCACCTCTTTCTACAGTGATAGCCCCCAGACCCACGAAGCAGAAATAAACATAGCAAAGCAGACATTAGAGTAAAACAATTATCACTCGAGTCAAGGTTGATGTTTTCCAGGCACAAACCCCCAAGGCCTAAACCAAGATCAGATAAGCACCCATAAAACATCGCTCTTGAGACCGAATGATGATACGACAAAATATCCATGACTCTGGCTATCACTGTTATCATTGCTTCGATATCACCGTTAATTGAATGACTGGCTCATTCTTTCATCCGTCCGTAAAGGGCTAATGGTAACCCCGGTTCTAGACAGAACTCCGCACGTCGTCGCAGCCCGTGCCTAGGACTATCGAATCTGCCCAGAGTACTTAGCACGTTGTCGCAGCCCATGCCTGGGATTATCGAATCTGCCCAGCGTACTCTTGCTTTGAGCCTGCTAGAACCTTCAATAACGATGAGATCTCAGAATTCTAGTCATCCTCCTCGACGACTATTCTCATACTAGCTCAAGCGCCTCTCGAGCCATCCATTATCAACGAACTCGAACCATATCACCGAGTTATCAACATGCTTGGGATGATCCCGTCTGGATTAAACCAAGGCTATCTCACATCATGCTTTGCTTTATCGCATCATAGCAAAGTCCCATCTCAACACCATGCTTTGCCTCATCGCATCATAGTAAAGTCCCATCTCAACATCATCATCAAATCTATCCATATGAGCTTTATCATCCGCTTCATATGCCACAAGCAGCTTTCCTTATTCAAGAGCCTTTCCACTTAGCTTTTGAATCATCTTCGACCAACCTGTCCAAATCAAATCATCAATCAACTAACTCATAACAATCAATCAAATCAATCATTAATCCAAGTAATCAATCATTCAAACAAGATCTAAATAAATAGTTGTAACAATAAATGGAAATTTCGTGAATAAAGAGTTCAAATCTAACAAGCATGAATTCTAAGTAATATCTTGATGAATGAACTAGCATAGGTTAACATGTAGTAAAGTGGATATCAAAATTTTATGAACAATGGATCTACATGCAGACTTAAGGAAAACGCATGAAATCACTATCTTTAACACACAAACAGGCCACCGATCCAATATACACCTTTGGGTCTGTGTGAGAGATAATCACCACTCACCGAATCACCTAAACACTTCAAAAGCAACAAACTTCAGATTTGGACAGCAAAGGATCTGGCTTGATCCGACAAGATTTCCCTTCAAACGATGAAATCTCTCCTCAATGGATGGAGATCTTCAACTTAAGCTCTTGGATCTTCGATTTGATCTTCAATCTAGATGGATGGAAGCACAAGATTAGAGTGGAGAAAAGAAGTGAAGAAGTGTTTTAGTCGAGCTCTCAAAATAGTAGCACTTCGTCACTTCAAAAATCCGGATCCCAAAGAGAGAACCAAAGTCGTGTATTTATAGGCCAAATTATTAAGTCGTTCGGCCTCCTTAAGTCGGTCACGACTTAACCCTTGCCGACCTAACGACCTACGACTTATCACTCCACGGCTCAATGACTTACAAATGTAGCCGACCTAACTACCTAACACACACGAACATATACACGACTTAACTACCTTGCCGACCTAACACTTAAGTCGCTCGTACGACCTAACATAAGTCGGTCACGACTTAAATATAATGCCTACCTAACCATCCTAACGGGTTAACACTTCTACTCTACCTACGGCTTAGCGACTTAGCAAACCCTACGACCCAACGACTTAAGACTCCCACGACCTATCTCAACACAGCGCTAATCTCTAGGTCACTAACTCGTTAACTCGTTAACTCGTTAACTTGTTAACTCGTTAACTCCTAAGCCGTTACCCTTAGGTCGTTCCATCCTATAAGTCGGTCCAACACTTAGGTCGTTAACTCCTATAAGTCGTCTAATCTCTTAAGTCGGTCAAATCCTATAAGTCGCTCCAACTCCTAAGTCGCTCAACCGACTCATGCTACAACTCGACCCAACCTTGGACGACTCATCTCTGGACAACTTAAGCTCCAAACAACTTAAATTCTAAATGACTTAATAACACTAACTTCCTAACAACAACAGTTCTACGATTTTCGATCCGTAAAAATACGGGTCGTTACATTCTCTCCCCCTTAGGAATTTCGCCCCCGAAATTCCAAACAAACAAGAGCAACCAAAACAATTCTGCATGCCTACCATCCATAGCAATTAACAAACCATGCATCCAATTACTAGCCTAGCATGCAAAATTCTAAGACTAGAACAAGTTACAATTTCATGAGATGCCACGACACATTAGGGCCATACCTCGAAGAGTTCAGGATGAGCTGCCTTCATCCTCTCTTCCTCCTCCCATGTACAATCGTTAACATCATCACTCCATTGTACCTTGAGCAACTTGACTACCTTCCTCCTAAGCTGTTTCGTGTCAGTTTCCACAACACGAAGCGGCTTACGAGGTCTTCTAACAACTGGATCAACTTCCAAATCTTCGTAGCTATCAGCAGAAACCACTGTACTTGGGTCGTGCACATACCTCCGTAGATACGATAGGTCAAAAACATTGTGCACACCCGACATCTTTTCAGGTAATTCCAACTTATAAGCGAGCTTTCCAATTCGCTCAACGATCGGGAATGGTCCAACAAATCTCGCAGTCAATTTTCCTTTCTTCCCGAATCGAATAACATTCTTCAGTGGAGAAATCCTTACAAAAACCATATCACCTTCGCCGAATTCCAAATCCTTACGACGCTTATCGACATAACTTTCTGACGGTCTTGGACTGCCTTCATTCGTCGCCGAATGATCTCTATACAATCCGTAGTCTGTTGAATCATTTATGGCCCAAGTATCAACTTTTTTCCTGTTTCGAACCAACATGTCGGAGAGTTACACAGTCTTCCATACAATGCCTCATATGGTGCCATACCAATACTTGACTGGTAACTGTTATTATACGCAAATTCCACCAAATGAAGATAATCTTCCCATGATCCTCCGAAGTCCAAAACACATGCTCTGAGGAGATCCTCCAAAACTCGGTTGACTCTCTCGGTCTAACCATCTGTCTGAGGGTGATAAGCTGTACTCAAACACAACTCAGTTCCCAAAATTTCCTGGAAGCTCTTCCAAAATCCACTAGTGAACAGTGGGTCTCGATCGCTCACTATACTTTTCGGAATGCCATGGAATCGAACTATCCACTTAACATACAACTCAGCCAATTTTGATGCAGTCCTAGTTGATCGAACAGGAATGAATCTTGCACTCTTAGTCAATCGATCTACGATGACCCAAATCCCTTCATTTCCTGCTCTGGTTCTAGGTAACCCATCAACAAAATCCATCGATATTTGCTCCCACTTCCATGTAGGAACTTCTAACGACTGAAGTAATCCACTTGGCTTCTTCTATTCGGCTTTTACCAACTGGCAGTTCATATATTTGGAAATAAAATTTCCAACATACTTCTTCATACCTTCCCAGTAATAGGTTCTCTTTATATCCCGATACATCTTATTTCCACCTGGAAGAATTGTCAACTTCGAATGATGACTCTCCTTCAGAACTTCATCTCTCAATTCATCCACATCAGGAACAACCAGTCGTCCTTGCTTCCGAAGCCAACCCTCTCGATCGACCTTGAATCCCTTATCCTTCTCTGGATCCAATCTAGATTCCAAATCCCGGATAATCTTGACAAGCTTATCGTCTCGCTTTTGGCTCTCGCAAATTCTTTCTACCAGAGTAGGTCTTATTGATAAGTTTGCCAACATCTCAGGTTCCAATTCACATCTAGGCCTGAAGTCAAATCCAGCTAAATACTCGAGACTCTTCCATTCTGAAAACATGGTTCCCAATTCTGCATGTCTTCGACTTAACGCATCTGCCACTGCGTTACCCTTTCCCGGAGTATAGGCTATACCAAAATCATATGTTGCTAAAAATTCTAGCCATCGTTGCTGTCGAAGATTCAAATCCTTTTGGGAGAAAAGATACTTCAATGACTTATGATCTGTAAACAACTCGACTCGAACTCCCAATAGGTAATGTCTCCACATCTTCAGAGAAAATACAATCGCCGCTAACTCCAAATCATGAGTCGGATAATTCCGTTCATGCGGCTTCAGTTGTCGACTTGCATACGCAACAACTTTATCCTTCTGCATTAGCGCTGCTCCAAGTCCAGTACCACATGCATCGGTGTAAACCACCATCTCATCATTTTCACTTGGAAGAGTCAAAACAGGAGCACTTGTTAGTCGCTCTTTCAGGATTCTGAAAGCTTGTTTGCACATAGCATCCCATCTGAACACTTGATTCTTTTTAGTCAATCCTGTTAATGGTGCAGCTATCTTGGAAAAGTCTTTGATAAACCGACGATAATATCTTGCTAATCCAAGAAAACTTCTCACATCAGATGCATTCTTAGGTCTAACCCAATCCTGGATTGCTGCCACCTTGGCGGGATCAATCGCTATTCCACTTCCAAAGATAACATGACCTAAGAACCTCACTTCACTCTTCCAGAAGTGACATTTCGAAAACTTAGCTTTCAGCTGATGTTTTCGCAGGGTTTCCAAAACAATCTGCAAGTGCGTCTTGTGCTCTTCCTCAGTTCTGGAATAAATCAGAATATCATCCACGAACACAAGTACAAACTTGTTCAACTGATCCCTGAACACTCTATTCATAAGATCCACAAAATATGCCGGTGCATTGGTCAATCCAAACGACATTACCAGCCACTCATAGAAACCGAATGGTATCGTGAAAGCAGTCTTCGGCACACTATCCTTTGCCACTCTGAACTGGTGAAATCCCGTTGCCAAATCCATCTGAGAAAACACCTTAGCTTCGTGAAGCTGATCAAACAAGTCATCTATTCTCAGCAATGGATACTTGTTCTTCTTAGTTACTTTATTCAGCTCACGATAATACACACACAACCTCAACGATCCATCCGCTTTGGTTGCAAACACAACTGGTGCACCCCATTCGGACACACTACGCCGAATGAATCCTTTCTGTAAAAGGTCATCAAATTGCACCTTCAACTCTTGTTGTTCCCTTGGCGCCATACGCCTAAGAGGCATCACAACAGGTCTGGCTCCTTCAACTAGATCGATACAAAACTCGATCTCTCCATGCGGCAGTAACCCTTTGACCTCATCAAAGACATCCTCAAATCCATTCACAATAGGCATCGATGACAGTCCATCCCGTGGAACAACTAGCGAATACATGAAGCTCATGAAGACGCCTTCTTCATGCTTGCATCGTATCACAACCTTTCGCCCCTCCACATTCTCGACTGTCACCTCCAGCCTCTTACAATCAACCCTTGCCGCATACTTCCTAAGCAAGTCCATACCCAAAATAATTCTGAAACCCGCAAAGTTCCGAACAAAACAATCACAAACAAAAGAGCAATCATGACTCGATGCAACCAGACCACGGCATATCATACACAAACAAGACGAACCCCCAACTGGATTAGTCACAACCAATGGTCTATCCACAATATCCGGTTCCAAACCCAACCGGCCTACAAGTTCACTACAAACAAAAATATGCGACGCCCCAGTATCAAACAACAATCTAAATGGAACATGACAAATGGAAAGAGTACCTTGAACCATCACACTCTTTCCTTTCTCTTCCGCCATAGGATTTTTCGAAGACGATGGCACAGCCCCCAAAGCATAAGCTTGCACAATCCATTTGTCCTTCCTCAGTTCTGGACAATTCTTCCTGAAATGCCCCGGTTTGTCACAGTTGTGGCACTTCGCTGGCACCTTCGGATTCTTACAATCTCTGGAGAGATGACCCTTCTGCTGAAAGTTGTTGCAGGTCACTTCACCCTTCGGCTTGTTCTGGCCATCCTTACCCTTCTGTTGCTGCTGCTTTCTCTTCTTGTTTCTACCCTGCCATGGTTTAGATTCCTCCTTAGTCACAGCAACAACAGATCCTTCCTTAGGAAACAGATTCTCATGCCTGAGAGCTTTCTCCACAAGCTTCTCAAATGGATCGTCCAGATGATCCACCAACTGTCTCACAAGATAAGTGTCCAAGCCTGTCACAAACTTCTCATTCTTCTGATAGGGAGATTCAATATATGACCGAGCATACTTGGGCAAAGCTTCAAACTCAGAAACATACTCAAGAACTGGTCTTCCACCTTGCTTGACTTCCACAAACTTCTTGAACAAAATAGATTTCTAAGCTGTAGAAATGAACTTAGCCTCAAATCTGACTTGGAATTGCTCCCAAGTAATTTCTTCCTCTAGAGTATCAATGGTGATAGAGTTCCACCAATCAGAAGCTCTTCCTTGAAGCTGTCTTGATGCAAGCTTCCTTTTGGTTGCATCCTCAATTCCCAAACACCAAAAATCCTTCTACAAGCATCAATCCACCTCTGAACTTCAATGATTGATTCTCTTCCCTAGAAAACCTTTCCTCCAAGAGCAGTATAGTCTTTGCACAACTTAGCAAAATCTACTGGTTTTGGGGCTTGAACCTGAACTCCAACATCTACCATTGGCCCCGGAGCTGGCATTCTCCTTATAATCGAAGTCATCATAGAATCGAACATAGAAGCATAATCAGCAGCCCCCTCAGTAGCACGGCCTTCCCTAGCAGCTGGTCTCCCCCTTCGGCTCATTCCTAATATCTAAAAGAAATGATTAATTTACCTTGAGAAACAACTGCATAAGGAGTTCAAATCCTTCTAAGCTACTATATTATATATAGTAATCATCCATAAAAATACAATTACGTCCCTCATACGTAGTTACGTCAGCGAGCGTTGGCTAAAATCGATTAACCAAAGCTCTGATACCAAATGTGACGACCGCCCATGAATCCTGCACCCAACAAGGAAATAGTGCGCTGAAAGGGTGTGCCAGGCCGCCATGGACGATCATCAGGGTTAAGGTAAAACAGTAAAATCTATCGTATTACTCACAGCGCATGGATAAAATACAATATGAAAGTACACATAGTGAAGCTCCATAGAACAGAATCTCATCATATAAACCCATAATAGTTTGATACAACAATCTGAATAGTCAATACATCAAGCCTCACTACATAACACTCAGAGAATCATACAAATAGCGGAACATCCAGTACATATAGTAAGAAAACAATATGCAAAAGCCTCCAGCTCGTCTTCATCATCAACAGCGTTAGTCACTAAGAACAACACCTGTCACCTGCTACCTAGTCTGCCCATCCCAAACGGATGAACAGCCCAAGGTAATAAGAGTTGAACATAAAACCTTGAGCCAGACAAAAGTCCTAGTGAATGGTAAATCAACTATCAAACGTGCCAAAAGAGCATAAAGGGTAAAAAGGAATAGGAACCCAACCATCCCCCTCCACCTCTTTCTACAGTGATAGCCCCCAGACCCACTAAGTAGAAATAAACATAGCAAAGCAGACATTAGAGCAAATCAATTATCACCCGAGTCAAGGTCGATGTTTTCCAGGCACAAACCCCCAAGGCCTAAACCAAGATCAGATAAGCACCCACAAAACATCGCTCTTGAGACCGAATGATGATACAACCAAACATCCATGACTCTGGCTATCACTGTTATCATTGGTTCGATATCACCGTTAATTGAATGACTGGCTCATTCTTTCATTCGTCCGTCAAGGGCTAATGGTAACCCCGGTTCTAGACAGAACTCCGCACGTCGTCGCAGCCCGTGCCTAGGACTATCGAATCTGCCCAGAGTACTTAGCACGTCGTCGCAGACCGTGCCTGGGATTATCGAATCTGCCCAGCGTACTCGTTCTTTGAGCCTGCTAGAACCTTCAATAACGATGAGATCTCAGCCTTCTAGTCATCCTCCTCGACGACTATTCTCATACTAGCTCAAGCGCCTCTTGAGCCATCCATTATCAACGAACTCGAATCATATCACCGAGTTATCAACATGCTTGGGATGATCCCGTCTGGATTAAACCAAGGCTATCTCACACCATGCTTTGCTTTATCGCATCATAGCAAAGTCCCATCTCAACACCATGCTTTGCCTCATCGCATCATAGCAAAGTCCCATCTCAACATCATCATCAAATCTATCCATATGAGCTTTATCATCCGCTTCATATGCCACAAGCAGCTTTCCTTATTCAAGAGCCTTTCTACTTAGCTTTTGAATCATCTTCGACCAACTTGTCCAAATCAAATCATCAATCAACTAACTCATAACAATCAATCAAATCAATCATTAATCCAAGTAATCAATCATTCAAACAAGATCTAAATAAACAGTTGTAACAACAAATGGAAATTTCGTAAATAAAGAGTTCATGCTAAATCTAACAAGTATGAATTCTAAGTAATATCTTGATGAATGAACTAGCATTGGTTAACATGTGGTAAAGTGGATATCAAAACTTTATGAACAATGGATCTACATGCCGACATAAGGAAAATGCATGAAATCACTATCTTTAACACACAAACAGGCCACCGATCCAATATACTCCTTTGGGTCCGTGTGAGAGATAACCACCACTCACCGAATCACCTAAACACTTCAAAAGCAACTGACTTCAGATCTGGACAGCAAAGGATTTGGCTTGATCCGACAAGATTTCCCTTCAAACGATGAAATCTCTCCTCAATGGATGGAGATCTTCAACTTAAGCTCTTGGATCTTCGATTTGATCTTCAATCTAGATGGATGGAAGCACAAGATTAGAGCGGAGAAAAGAAGTGAAGAAGTGTTGTAGTCGAGCTCTCAAAATAGCAGCACTTTGTCGCTTCAAAAATCCGGATCCCAAAAAGAGAACCAAAGCCGTGTATTTATAGGCCAAATTCTTAAGTCGTTCGACCTCCTTAAGTCGGTCACGACTTAACCCTTGCCGACCTACGACTTATCACTCCATGGCTCAACGACTTACAAATGTAGCCGACCTAACTACCTAACACACACGAACATATACGCGACTTAACTACCTCGCCGACCTTACACTTAAGTCGCTCGTACGACCTAACATAAGTCGGTCACGACTTAAATATAATGCCTACCTAACCATCCTAACGGGTTAACACTTCTACTCTACCTACGGCTTAGCGACTTAGCAAACCCTACGACCCAACGACTTAAGACTCCCACGACCTATCTCTACACAGCGCTAATCTCTAGGTCACTAACTCGTTAACTCGTTAACTCGTTAACTTGTTAACTCGTTAACTCCTAAGCCGTTACCCATAGGTCGTTCCATCCTATAAGTCAGTCCAACACTCAGGTCGTTAACTCCTATAAGTCGTCTAATCTCTTAAGTCGGTCATATCCTATAAGTCGCTCCAACTCCTAAGTCACTCCACCGACTCATGCTACAACTCGACCCAACCTTGGACGACTCATCTCTGGACGACTTAAGCTCCAAACAACTTAAATTATAAATGTCTTAATAACACTAACATCCTAACAACAACAGTTCTACGATTCTTCGATCCGTAAAAATACGGGTCGTTACAGGGTTTTTCAGTTTCTCTGATGGTTGGGTTTTGGTTGAGGGATGATCATCGACATGTGTGGGTGGTCGCGAGGTGTAGGTGGTGGTTGTTGCGGCGGAGCAGGTGCACGAACTCCTTAGTGTATATACTGTTGTTTGGGGAAGATGGGTTCTCATGTTTGTTACAGATTGCACCGTGATTTGCTTGAAGATTTTGGAAAGTGGTCTCGAAGAAAAGAATTGTGAGGCTCGGGTTTACCGTTGTTATAGGCTTATGTTAACTGTCAGTACCTTAAGGTTTAAATGCTTTCAAATGAAAAGTTACTCGAGTTATTTAGCGAGTTACTTGAGTTATGTTAATGATTTGTTCGAGCTAGATTAGGATTGGCTCGAATAATTAATTGTTGCTTGAGTTAGAATTTGTTCAGGTTAGAAAACATGTTATGTTTTCTAATTTTAAACTAAATTTAAAATATTAAGTGAAGATTTAAAATATGTTTTAAATCAAATTTTAAACTATAGATTCAAGTCTAATTCGAATATTAAGATGGAAAAGGCTAAGTTTTAAAAAAAAATTCAAATTTTGTTTAAATACTTTAAAGGGGTTTATTGTTTAAAATGTTTTTAATGAAATTTGAATTTAAATTTAAAATTTAAATATAAAAGAATTTTTAAACAAAGTTTAAATTTAATTCAAAATCTAGATTTGAATCTTTGTTTTCAAATTAGATTTAAGTTTTATAAATCGATTTAAGTTTTATAAATGTAAGTGTTTAAAACAAATTTGAATGATAATGTAAAATTTAAATATTTAGAATTTAAAAAGAATTTGTTTTAAATCTTGTATAAATATCTTTTATAAGTATTATTTATCATATAATGTATAAGTTTTAAATTGGTTTTTAAACTTGTTGAAATTAAATTTTAGTCTAATGATTTGTTATACATTTAATTATTAGGATAATTAAATGAGTAATTAATCTATTTAATAAATTAATGAATGAATAATTACTTAAAGTAATTAAAGGTTTAATCTTTGAAGTTTAGGATTAATTATTCTTAGAATAATTAACTTGTAATTGAGAAAAATTAATTAAAGAAGATTTGATTTTAATTAATGATTAATAATTAATTTATCAAATAATAATGGATTAATTAAGTTTTAATTAACACTTAATTATTTAATTAGTTAAGGGTTAATTAGTGAGTTATTAATCATTAATTAATTTGAAATCAATAATGATTAAAATAAGCTAATGATTTTAGAAAAATAATAATTAATAATTAATGAATTGTTAATAGTTAATGAAGGTCATTAACGGAGGATTATTTATTTAATTAATTAATTAGATTAATTAATTTAAGGATAATCATTTGTGTAAATTGTTAAGTATAATTACTTATGGAAGTAATTAAGTAAATTAATTACTTATTATAATTAATTGAGTTTAAATTTGATTAGATTAAGTTAATTAATTCAGTTTAATTAATTTAAAATAATCATTTGATGATTTGTGAAGTATAATTACTTAATGTAATTAAATAAAGAGAAATTACTTAGGGTAGTAATTAATGGGTAATTACTGTACGTAATTAATTAAAGATGACTAGATAATTGAAGTAATTTTAAGTATAATTACTTTATGTATTAATCAAGGAATTAATTTGAGACAATTAATTATGGAGTAGTTGATCTATTTGGTAAAGTAATTAAAGGTAGTTAATTACTAAATGGGGTTAATCAACGGTGATTAACAATTATGGGTTAAATTAAGATTAATTTCTTAATGTAATTAATTTAAATAAGGTAATTAATTTAAATGTAATTAGAGATCATTTATTAATATAATTGATGATGTAATTAAGATTTATTAATTAAGATTAGTTAATCACTAATAAGTGATTAAGGTAGTTAATTAATGTAATTAATTAAGGATTAATATAATTAATTGTAGTTAATTAATTAAGGAAGTAATTAAAGGTTAATTACTGAAATTGGTTAAGTAAAATTAATTTGTAAAATTAATTAGGGGATAATCACTTGAATGTAATTAAGAATAATTAATCAAGGGTGATTAATTAAGGTGATTGATTAGAGATTAATTAATAAATTAATTTGTAATTAATTAAAGATTATGTAAGCAAGATTTATATTGATGTAGTTAATTTAATTCACTTTAAATTAATTATAAATGGTGATTATAGATCATTGCTTATATGGATGGATGATATTGTTTGCCTTGATTGGTTTGAATCTCAGATATGAGATAAATAATGTTGAGTGATATGGATGCATTGGTTGCATTGTGATGATGATTTGAACTATCTTTTGATAATGATAATATAGATTATCTATTGTGATGATAATGTTGATTACCTATTGTGAATCTATGATTTATCTATCTGTGTGTATATAGATAATTGTATTGTTTTAAAACTTTAAACAACTTGGCCTTAAAAGACACGCTTTGGATTTCGATGAGACCGGGATCGGGTTTCCATATTTGGATATCTGAAAACCACATCGATCCAAATTAACGTTGGTCGTGAATCTAAGTGGAGCGAGTGAAGACTCGAGGTGTAAGGGCTATACGTCAGTATAACTCTGTGGTGATTCCGTAACGAGTTTGACGGAATAGTACTTACAGATTCGAGATGGAGATTCAGAGTGCAAGGGTTATCGTCGTTAACTCTGAGGGTGATTCCAATACGAGTGTAACGAGATAATGCCTTCGGTTTCGTTCGAACCCGGAACGAACTTGTACGGATTGAATGCTTTCAGAACATCGTCAGGTGGACGATGAGCATTCCAAGGGATGTGTTCTATAAAGGTAATCGTAGCCTCAAGCCTCATCAACCGGGAATGGCTAAAACAGGGAAGGTGCAGCAAGGCTTCGTGGGTAGCCCCTACTTGAGAGCAAGATTTTCCCTTGTCTAGAGGTCCCTTTTATTTCGGCTGTGTGGGCGGTTGGAACGTATGCCAACTGTGGGGTTGTCTGGTTCGAAACTGGTTAGTAAGGAATGGGTCTGGCTTTGTGTTGCAGTGGAGCGGGCGTACTCCTCGGTACGTTGATCTAGGCCACGTACTGACGGGCGGTACCCTAGTAGCCCTGCCATTGTATGAAATCCACAATCCAATAAGTGCCAACGGTTTTGATTGTATTACCCACTTTTTTTGCTAGTAGCTGGAATTTAATGAATGTAACAATTTCGGCTATTTCTTATTTACTTGAAAACCCTAGACACTATTATAATATCATCGGATTTCCTATCAAATGTTTTGGTTAGCGTAAGGTAAAAACTTTTCCATGTTTATGTGTTGGAAGTCTTACGTGATACCTTTTCTTTTCAAAGGTTTTTCAAAGTTAAGCAACTTTAACCTGTTACTCACACCAGACCCATGTATGACCCGGAGTTTATTTTTGTTTTCATAAACTCTTGGGTACTAAAATTTTTACGAGTAGCCAAGGGATTCAGGTTAGCTTTGACGAATATTGGAGGAGCAAAAGGAGCAGGAGGCTTCTACGTTGTAGATAATAGTTCCGCTGTGTGTTCTTTGTGTTGTATCTCTTTGTTATGTTATATTGAGTTGTATAACTAGACAGGTGTTTATAACTGTCTAGTATGTGATGTAAATTCTTAGTAACTCTGATTAGTGATGTATACTATGTAATATTTATGTTATTAATATAATTTATTCGTTCCGCTGTTTAGATTCTGATGTGTTGTTTCTTTCTTCTTCTCTTTCTTTTATCTTTTCTGTCCCTTTCTTTCTTATTAACGATGCGACTTCCTGGAGTCTAGAAGTTGGGTCGTTACAATCAACGTTGCTAGAGGTAGCTAACCTCATTGGCCAAACATAGGCTCCTAGTCATTTTAATTATGACACAATTGTCAAGGCTATCCATCATCATTCTCCTACTTCATTCCCATGAATGTTCGCTAATTCAAATAATATGTTCTACATATCATACACTGCATACACAGTTGTTAAAGTGGTGCCAACATTGACAGAGAGTATGCCAATAACAAGCCCTGGTCTCTTAAACAACCAAACGTCGTTTAAACACAGGTTGGTACTTTTATATTTTGAAAACAATTCGTACTTGATATTAAAATATCATATTCGTTCCAAAATCTAATCCATTTCGAAAACATCATATTCGCTTCAAAAATCAAATCCATTTCGAAATCATCATATTCGCTTCACAAATCTTATTTTACTTCAAAATGTCAATTCAGTTCGATATATCTATTTCATTTCAAAACTTGATTCGAATTACGATTTTGGTTAGTAATTCACATTAACCCAGTTCATATTTTAATGCAAGAATTTATATATAAATATTCCACCCTTTGACACTTTTGAATTTTTAGAAAATATTTAAATAGTTTTAAAATAGTTAAAAAGTTAAAATAGTTCAATTGAAAATAGTTTGAGCATTAAAAATGGTTTATATTGTAAAATAGTTTGGAAAATCAAAATAATTTAAATATTTAAAGATTATAGATTTTAAATCGTTTATACCAGAATAATTCACTTGAAAATAGTTTCAAAGTCAAACCGATTAAATTCCAAATTTCCTAATTCTAATCAATTTGAATTTCCTTTTCGATTTAATCGATTCAATTTCGATTTATGTCGGATTCAGTTACAATTCAAAATTAATTTCAACTCCAATTCCAAATTTATTTCAATTCTAATTCCAAATTAATTTCAATTCCAATTCCAAATTAATTTGATTCGAATTCCAAATTTATTTCAAATTCCAATTCCAAATTAATTTTAATTAAATTCTCAAATGTAAACCATTTCAATATATGTTAATTTCGAGTTCAATTTCCATCACATCGATTCAAAATACTTAAATAAAATTTTCCTTCAATATCCAATTTAAAAATCCAAACCTTCAGATATTATTAAATTTCAAGCTCAATTTCGAAATATCATTTTGTATCACTTTTACTTGGCAGTATCTAAAGTTCGAATAAAAGTCCAATCTTTTAAAACAAATCAATTTCTGAAATTCACATCATATTTCGATTATAACTTAAAAGTCTCAACTTCGATTAATTAAACAATTCCTGTTTCGAACTTAAATTTCAACATTCTGAGTTCCAATTCGAAAATAATTCGATTTCCATAAATTCGATTTTTATTTCTTAAAACCAAATCATTTATATGATTCCAAATCAAAATCAATATCAGTTAATTTAACTAATCCGGTGTCTATATATAATTCTCTATCCTATGGCTAATTGAATCAATAATTTTGATTTAATTCCGAGGATGCATATATATCATTTCAATCCAAAATAAATGCGATAGGTATGTATAATTTCAACCTATTTCTTAATTTATTTGAAATAATTAAATTTATAGTTTTATATATTGTAAATAATATAGAGGATCATAACATAATATACCAAAATAAATAAACATCTAAAATATAAACTAATAGCATCCATCACAACTAATTATCCAAACGGGCAAAAAAATTTACAGCAATTTCATAATTATCAATATCAGTTATTTTATGGGTAATTAAATTCTAATTCAATTTAACTGTCAATTCAAATTCAATCAATTAATTTAGATTTAAATTTAAATGCCAGTTAAACTTATCAAACAATAATCAGTAAATTTGAATCACTTCACGATATAATTTAACTAACATAAAATTTTATTTTAGTCAATTGTGAGCGTATAAAACACTTACCTTTAATTTATTGACGATTTAAAATCAAAATAAAGCCCCAAGTTTGAACAGTATCAGAATTCAGAAAAACCTGTTCTATAATGACTGGAAATTCGATACAAACGGAATGAAGAAAACCACACGTCGATATGAGCTCGTATGCAAAAGTTATTCGAGTTGGAACATTTTGAATTTTAATATAAAATAATTAGTTAAATAAACAAAACACGTACTGTAACGACCCAAAATTTAACCACTTCAAAATATAACATTTAAAGTTATTTTAAATATAAAATATAAGAGGTTTTATGATTCAAATAATATTAGATAGGATTTGAAAATAGAAATATACATAAAAATGAACATTTGCTTATATCGACAAAACTGTCAAAAACTTGATTTTAGAAAAGTACATCTAAATGGTTTAATAAATTATTTTAATTTATTTATGAGTGTTTATATTTTAAATGACATTATACAAATTTATTTTTAAATTTGGTTTACATAAATGAATAGTTTAACTGAAACGTCAAAATATGACCGTAAAACATTTTGTCAAAAATCAACGTTGTGTCAATTTAAAGTTGTCGTAACGTTTTGCACCTTTATGTACACAATCTAATAAATATTTTAACATATAAAGGTAGTTAACAATTAACTAAACAATGTTACTTTTAATAATCACACTTAGGAAATTCTAGAATTTAATTAACAAAAGTAAACTAAAAAAGACAAAACATATGTCACATCAAATGTGACATAAAGTAAAAAAAGTGACATAAAGTAAAGTAATCTTTCTTATTCTTTACTTAACTCTAAAGTATTTGAATTTTAAAAGTATGATGTGACGTGGATGGTAAGTTTTTAATTAAATAAGTTTACTAAATTCTTAAGGAAGGTTATTTAAGTAAAAACACAAATCTATATTTTATTCTCAAATATTTTCTATAAATACATACCCACTTTCTCATTTCCTTCCACACTTCTTCTTCTCAAAATTTTAAGCTTCTTCTCACACTTTTAATGGCTTCCAACCTTGATGAAATAATGGCAAAATTTATTCCAAAAGTATACTAAAGAATGTAATCATCAAATCACCTTAAATATTCACCAAAACTTCTCCTCCTTCCTTCACAACCCACAACCCACTACTTCACCATCAATCCAAGCCCAATCTTCCTTTAAACTCACGGCCCAAAGCACCAAAGACCTCCACAAGACAAGTCAAGCCACCTAAAAGCCTTAAAAGAAGCATCTGTGAGCACCCGATTGAAGTTAGGAAAGTTATCATCGCTTTAAAGTTAGTTCATTTGCGACTAAGGTGAGATCTCCTAATTTGTATGTATATATTTGGTTGTGATGTTTTGATATGTTCATTTGGATGTTTGGTAATGATATTGATTTCCATACGTTGTTTATTGCATGAAAATATTGAAACAAGTCACGATATACACGACATTGATTCACACGGAAAACACATTTCAAACTTAAATGAAATGTGATATGGAATAATTTATAACTTTGAAAAATATTTTAATATGCTTTAGAAATGATTCCTAGGTGTTTAAACGTGTCTCGGTAAAGTTTGGATATGAATCTCAAAATACGCCTAAAATTTGACGCGTCGCGTAACGGTAGTTCGTGTTTACACGTCAAAAGTTCAAACGTACATACGAAGTCGTATATAGTTCGGAATTCTTCGAAGTAAAAATATTTCGAATCCTTATATCCATATCTTTCAATAAAAAACAAGATTTCATCCTGTATATTTTGAAATATGGCAAAATCAATTTTCAAGAAAAAACCAGTTTTTGCACTAAATGACCAAAGTCGGAAATTGATGAAATTAGTGTTTTAAAAATATGAAATAATTTCTGAAAAACTTTTAAAATGTCTTAAAAGTGATTTAAGCAGAAAAGATGGTTTTCTAAATGATATAAAAATTGTTTTGAAGAATATAGCTTTTAAAGCACTTTTTGTAACACTATTTGCAATACTTTTCGCAACGCTTTTCAATAACTTTTGAAATAAAGGTTGAAACTTAATAGTTCTTTGCCAAATAATTAGTAATTGTTTTTAAGTGAATAATAAAGCATTTCAAAAGAAATTTGAACAATTTTAACTTTTTTCAAAGATGGTTAAACAAGTAGTTAAGTGATTTAGAAAGGAAAAATGAGTATGCAGAAACGACTAGTACATTTGTCCCGCCTGTGAGATTTAAAAGTGAAAAGAAGGTGTGTAACTAAGGTTAGGAATGGAGCAACCAGTGCCCTAAACTTACCTGGCCTCAGTTTTCTCTTTTTGACAAGGGGTGGAACATATCGAGAGGAAAGCCTGGATGCTCAACTTGGATTTTATAGAAATAATCTTCTTATACTCATTATTAAAATTCGAAGAGGGAACTTGTCCTATTCGTGGAATTTAAAAGGTGATCTCTCCGTTATTCCGCCCATAACACTCGTTGAATTCGGAAGTTGATTTTGGATAAAAGTAGAATGATTTCTACAATCCTATTTTCTTAAAAGATACACTTTAAAAATGATTTAAGAAATATCCAAAAAGAGGTTTTAAATGATTCTGTATTCACTAAAAGAATATTTTGAAAATATATATCTCTCGAAGATATTTTGGTAAAGGAAATAAATGAATCGAAAAACAATCACATAATTACATCATTTTTTATCGATGATTGGATTTCGAAGGAACGGGGGTCGGATATGGTTGATTCCTATCCGAAAACCACTTCGAACCAGTTTACGGGTTCGAAGGATGACGATGTTTGAAGACGGAGATATTGAGACGAATAATAATGAGGGACTACTTGTTGATTAATTGGGGATAAACTCCCGATGCACTATATTGTAACAGTGGTCTCTTTGTTACGAAAAACCTCAAAACCAAAAGGGCTTCTCGCTAGTAATGGCCGAGGAAAGTGCCGTCGGTTTCGTTCGGTCCCAAAACGAACTTGTATGGATGAATGTCCGACCTTGTATTTCAAATCATAATGAGTGGTTTCTATAAAAGTATATCAGTCGGTGGCGGAGAAGACACCTTCTCTTAGCTTAGCACCCTTTCCCAAACATACGAGCTCAGGAAGTTATATATTTGTAGAAATCAGTCATGTGAATGTGGAATGGCAATGTGGCATTCAAAGTAAAAGAAGATGTGCTATGTGAAAAGGTAATCGTTGCCTCAAGCCTCATCAGCCGGAAATGACCGAAATAGGGTTAGATGCAGCAAGGCTAAGTGGGTCATTCCCAAGTAGGGTATGATCATCCCCTTCTAGATATATTTCTTCTCGCTATGACATTCAGAATGTAAATTATTGTGGATGTATGCGAAGAGAGCTCTCGGATAAATGTCGGTAACGATCGGGGGATGACATATTTGGTACTATCTAGTTATAGAGATAGGTCGGTCTTGTGTTGGAAGAGGAGCTTTGTGATGGTTCCTTGGGACATCCATCTAGAGGTGTACCCATCGGAAGGTAGTCCCTTCACTTGGTCATTTGTATGGAAATCCATTCTCTAATAAGAACTTGCGTTTTGGTTTGTAGAACCTAGTATGCTAGAATTTAATAATGGTAACAATTTCGGCTAAGATTAATAAGTTTATTTGAAAATGTTTTCAGTGATTGTCATTAAACATAATATCTCTAAATTTTGCGCAATAAAGAGTTTTGGTTATCACAAGGTAAAAACCCGTTTCGTGTTTATGTGCGGTGTGGTCTTATGATATACATTTTTGTTTTCAAACAACGTACTTTGATTTCTCACACCAGTCCCATGATAGACCCAGAGTTTGTTTTTCACTTAAAACTCTGGGTGCCCTATTTTTGGGCAGCCGTGTAGTCAGGATAACTTAGGAGCACTTTGGAGCATGCTGGGGACCATTTTGGACAAGTCTTTTGGAGCTATGAAGCTGAAGTATACTATGGAGTTATCTACCCATTTTCCACTATGTTATGTAGTATGTATTTTCCAGCATATGTATGGATAGACAGTTATAACTATTCCACTGGATATGTATTTGACTCTGATCATTTATGTATAATTAAAACGTTCAATGCGATGTGAGATTCTATTATTGTGATATCGTCTATCATTATTTTGTTTTACACCCCTGATAATCTACCTTCCCGGCACATGGATTTACGGCACGTGAATATCGTGGATGTATTAGTGTCGATTTCTGAGGGTCGAGGTGTAACGACCCGGAATTTTGACAGCATATTTTAATGACAAGTTAATTTAATTTAAATTAAATATAAGCTTGTCAATGTTTAAATTGATAAGATCTTAATTATTTACTAGCATATATGTGTTTATAAAAGAAGTTTTGATTTGAAATTTAAATAAAACAAACATGGAAATATTTGACATAGTAATATTAAACATAACATGGAAAAAAACAAGTATGAATCATAATTATAAACATAAGTATAAACCAAAAATTTTAAAATATAAAATATAACTAAGTTATAAATTTACGAATATAAGTTATAACTTGAACTGTATTAATACAAGTGTATGAACATGAGAACACTATAATATTAATATCCATGTAAATGAACAAATAAAAACAAAATCAAAATCAGGTTTCACTAAGAATCTTTATGCATTGCCTATGTACATACATTTGTACAGCAATTAAGTATTGTATCCAGAGGAAAAAAATATATAAGAAAACAAAGGTTTTACTTCAATATAAATAGAATAGATCATTGTCTTGTACAAGTTACAACTATCTGCATATCAAAACCTGTGTCTTACAAAACATATTGACCGAACTAATAAAACAAAGTGTTCACTTTAAAGTATAATAAAAACAAAACCTGAAATACCTTGTACAAGATATTTATGGTCAGTAAATACTAATTGGTGTGAACACATATGAAACATACAAGTACAAACAAAGCCTGCAATATCCTTGTATCTAATATTTGTGTCAGCCAATATTAATTAGTGCATACTAATTCAAAGACACAAACATTAATTAGCATACAATCAATCAAATAAAATCTTCCAGCCGAAATTTTTTATGCATCTCAGGTTCTAGCACATGGAAAAAAATAAATATATAAAGCAAGATATTTTAGAGTGAAAGCTTATTGAAGAAGGCACAGCTTGTTCAAGATATATATGTATTGAACATTCTTATTTCATTAGTTCAGTCTTTAAAAATCAATACTGAAAGAAAAAGAAAAAAAAGTAAAAGAAACAAACACAACCTTATATTTGCAAGTCAAAACAAATTCTGGAAATAAGAAAAGTTACTGAAATTTCACACTGCATACTATCAAGCTTAATCAAACTCAAGCTTCAGGTCTCCTGCATCTTCCAATACTAGTCTCTGTTACAGTAGTTTTTGGGTGAGTAAACTTGATTTTTCAAGCTTAAGTTAATTTAAATCAGTAGAATAATTCATGAAATACTTTTATCTGAGTTGTATGAATTTTATTTTCATATGAAACTGCAGTTTTCTTTCTCCATTATCAACCATCCTCTGTTTTTGGTTTTCAACTGCAATCTGGTGAGTAAACAAGTTTTTGTTTTAAAGTTTAAGTTAATTATAAGGCCATGATCCTTTAACCAATATAGTTTAGTTATGGTTTATGTTGAATATGAATCTGTATATGTTACTGCATATTTATTTACTCTATTATGTGGTTGGTGGTTACAGTTAGTTCTTCTTGTTCAAAATTCAAATTATGCTCATCAATATAGAAACCTATGATTTTTTTTATCTCAACAAGATGTTAAACTAAGTTAAAGTTTGATTTTTTTTAAGCAAATTCTAAATATGTTGAAGGGGTACCTTTCTGTTACAGGTTATACAAGTAATGCACATGTTACTTGATAAATTCGAATGTTTAAATTTGTTAGTTTGGATACAAATCTTGAACAAACATGACAAAGTGGGATTTTTAAAATAAAGATCAAAATTTAAAACTTTATATTCAAGAAGCAGTTTGGGTTTAAAGGAAAATTGCATTTTTGCTTAATCCAAGAGATTGAGTTTTTTTTAATTAATGAAACTTGGATTGAAGCAAGCTTATATATCTATAAAACCAGGAAAAATGTAAATTAATTTTTCTATTGTTTGAAATTGGAACACGAGACCCTATTAGGGCTTTACCGAGTGATTTTGTCATCTCGGGTAAATCATCGAGTTCGTATACATTTCAAGACCGAGTTGCACGAGATTTGGGGAATTGATGGTTTAGTGTGTCGTGGTCGTGTGGGCGAAGCAGCGGCAACTCCGGTGGCTTGTCCGATGATCGTGAGTGAAATTGCCGAGGGTCATGGATGCAGTGCTTTCGTAAAACTGTGAATTTTTGGTTTCGACCTTATTTTGCATCTCTGGGTTTCGATTATGGGTGAGAAGGGAAAATATGGTTTGTGGACGCTGGCTAGTGCCGCTGGAGGTGCGGCTACCCACCGTGCACGTGCACGGTGGCGTTGGAGTGGGGTGGCGTATCTGTGACGAACAGAAATGATCGCCTCAGGTCGCGCTCGAGAATTTCTGGAGGTTGCTTCGAGTTCGAGCGTATGACAGTTTTTACATTCTGATGTTAGTTTATGTTTAAGTTTTATAAACTTACTTTAAAAAAAAAAGAGATGAGAAGAAGGAGCTATGTACAGGGGAGTTACTGAGAGAACGCGTGAAGAACCCGGAGGAGCATTCGAGATAATGCAAGGGGAAACTCCGGTTTGTCAACTATAGTTTGTTTAACAGTTAAATAAACAGTTTTGTTTTATATAAACTGTAAACACTCTTAAATCCTTACAGTTTTAAGATTAAGAATAATTTAAGTATAATTGCAATCAAAGATTTATGAATGACTTTTCTTAAACACTTAAATCAGTTTAATTAAGTAATATAAGTTAACTAATAATCAAAGTTTATAGTTAACACCAAATTTATTTTCAAAATAAAAGGAAAGGGAGACTTGTAACGTTAATTTAGTTGAATGATTGATATCAATAAATTATTTTCGAAAGTAATTAATCACGATTAATATTTTAAACTTAAAATAGAGTTTCGGTTTTGTAACTATTTTGCAATAAATAAATAGTAATTAGCTACTTGAGTAAATAACTAGATGATTAGTAGTTGAGTAATTAAAATAATTCAAACACGGTTAGTGATGGATTATAAGTATATAAATAATTGAAATCAACTACGTAAGTAAAATTAATGAAGGAATTAATAGTTAGTTAATCAAGTAATTTAATCGATAGATAATTAATTGAGTAGCTTGATTCAGAAATAATTGTTGATTGATTAAGTAATTAACAGATAATAATTGGATAATTAAGTTTTATTGATAAATAATTAAAGATATTAATTAGTGATCAGGGAATAGTTAATTTAGTAATTAAAGTTAAGTCACTTAATTGAGGTAATAGTTAATTAATAGCATGGAATAAAATTAAGACATAATAATAAATTAAGAAGTCTTCAATTACATGTTTTGAAATGAAATAGGTAATTAATTGTTAGTTAATGATTAATTAAATAGAGTTAAGTGGTTAACTCTCGGGTAATTAATTCTAAATTGAATTAATTACAAATAAGATTTAAGGGTGATTGTTTATGGATGGTTGAGTAGAATATCTGCTTGTGATATTTCTGCGACAATATTCTATGTTACTCTGTGATATGCTGTTTTGTATCTATGATGCTTGTATATGTTTTATCTGTGATAAATGCTATGTAAATTCAATTGCTGAATTTAATCTATTTTAAACTGTGTAAGTTAAATAGACAACTTGGCCCTTAAAATGGCGGTTGGATTTCGATGAGACCGGGATCGGATGAATCAAACTTGATTCTCCGAAAACCACATCAATCCAATTTAAACGCTAGGTCGTGAATCCTGAAATGGAGATCGAGATGGTGTTTTCAGAGTGCAAGGGTTATCGTCGTTGACTCTGAGGGTGATTCCAAAATGAGTGTGACGAGATAATGCCTTCGGTTTCGTTCGAACCCGGAACGAACTTGTATGGAGTGAATGCTTTCAACACATCGTCGGGCGGACGATGAGCATTCTAAGTAATATGTTCTTTAAAGGTAATCGCAGCCTCAAGCCTCATCAACCGGGAATGGCTAAAACAGGGGAGATGCAGCAAGGTTAGGTGGGTCATGCCCAAGCAGGACAAGATATTTCCCCTGTCTAGATGTCCCTTTTATATTTCGGCTGTGTGGGCGGTTTGCTAGCTAGAACCGCGGGGTTTATCTTGTTCGGGACTGTTTAGTAAGGAATGGTTCCGGCCTTGCGTTGCAGGGGATGAAGGGAGTAATCCTCGGTACGGTGATCTAGGCCCCGTACTATGACGGGCGGTACCCCGGTAGCCCTGCCATTGTATGGGATCCAATTTCCAATAAGCGCCGTACGATTTGATTGTGCCCAACTATGTTGAAATGTGAGATGTAAGCATTTCAGCTATTTCTGTATTTTACTTGAAAACCCTAGAAACTATTATAATATCACTGGATTTCCTATGAAATGTTTTGGTTAGCGTAAGGAAAAAATTTACCCGTATTTATTTGTGGGGAGTCTTACGTGATACCTTTATTTTCAAATGTTTTCAAAGTTAAACAACTTTAAACCGTTTACTCATACCAGACCCATGTCTGTCCCGGAGTTTATTTTTGTTTTTCATAAACTCTCGGGTACCCAAATTTTTACGGGTAGTCAAGAGATTCAGGTTAGAGTTGACGAATTCTGGAGGAGCAATGGAGCAGGAGGCTTCAGCGATGTAGATATATATATATATATATATATATATATATATAGTTCTGCTGTGTTGGTATCTCTGAGTCATATTGTTTGAGTTGTATTAACTAGACGGGTGTTTATAACTGTCTAGTATGTGATGTATGTATGATTGTCACATGTATTGATATTGTATAACTCTGATATATGTACAAACTATGTATTATTTAAGTGATATATTATATTTGGTTCAGTTCCGCTGTGAGATTCTGATGTTGTTGTTCTTTCTTTCTCTTTCTTTTCTATTTCTATCCCTTTCTTTCTTAATGATGATACGTCTTTCTGGTGGTAGAAGGGCGGGTCATCACATTTGGTATCAGAGCATAGGTTGGTGATAACCTTGGCTCTGGTAGTAATTACTCATAAATAGAGTCAGTAGAACCCTAAAATGAGTTTGAGTGTATTAATAGATATGAGCGCGTATTTGTTAGTGAATATAAAATGGTGTTGGTTGATCTATTGAGTGGTATATAAATCTTCGTCGGCACAGCCTCAAAAACTGTATCGAAGGGGTTTTTGAACACTTAAATAGAGCGATTCGACACAATATTGTTTTTAAAAGTAGGGTAAATGAAATAATTTTACCCAAAATTATATTTTAATATAAAAGATATATTTTTCTGAAATAACTATATATATACTTGGATGTTTGGTGTTAATAGTACAATCAATAAAAAATTGAAATGTGAGTGGTTTATAAACGAATAAAATTGTCTAAGTATGATCTTTAATACAAAAGGAATATAACTAAAATTTGATTAAACCAGAATTGAAGTCCCGGAAATTTGAAAGTGTTTAAATGAATTTAAACAAAGGATTTGGAAATTTAAAATCTTGGGAATGTTTGAAAAGTTTATCCAAAGATTTGAAGGGAATAATGGAATCTTGTTTTGGAAAATATTGTTGGTTATGATATTGTTTGGGGTTGTTGGGTATGCAAGTTATTTTAAATTTTTCAAAGGAGAAAATTTGTTTTGGTGAAAATAATTGTTTGAAAGTTGAAAATTTGAGTTGATATACCAAGTAGGTATGTGTAGTTATCATTTCAAATTTTTTTGGAAATGGAGACCGGGCAATTGAATTTTAAGAGAAAAATTCTATTCAGATAATGTGAATGGTTTGAATGAATTAACTGCTGACCTTATAAAGTAAAGTTGATAATTATAAGATGAAATTGGGAATTTTAATCCAGGAGATTAAAATTTAACTTAAGTAAATGAAATAAGAAATATATTAGAGGTTAACCTTAAACACGTTAAATGAAATGGGAATTCAAAATGAACTTAGTTGGCTATAATATGTGAAGGAAAAATGATTGTGATTGTAAGGTGAAAATTTATACCTTAAGACAGTAAGTGATATATATATATAAAATCTAAAGTGTGGTTATAAGGTGAAATGGTTCAAATGAGTAATATAAGCTGTTAAGTAGACAAATAAGTTTAGAGCTCATATATTGAGAAATAAATGTAAGAAATGGTAAGTAGCTAAATTTAACCGGAGTTGAGTTAAAATAAAACTGAGTTTGAATGAATTCAGTCGAGTTATAAATAATATTGAATAAAATTCTTATGTAATAAGTAAATGTAAATCAAAGTAAGTATTGAATTGGATAGAAGTGATGTGAGTTGTTAACAAAATTAATTCAAGAATAATTTGAATAATTGATTATGAATAAATTCAATAATGAATTGTTAATGTAAATTAACAATTTAAGGATGGATAAAAGAATAAGCTAATCAGTAAGTAGTTGGGATTTGATTAAAAGAAAATCAAATCAAAGATTTGAATGGGAATTGGTGGAATAGAATGAACTTAAGTTATTAAGTGAAACAGTTAATGACTTAAATAAATTGTGAGATGATTAATTTAAAATATGGATTGTCAAATTTAATAAAATGGTTTGGAATCAAACATTTGAAATAAAAGAAAATGCAACAAAAGGATTGTGAATAAATTAATTGAGATGGACTCAAGTGTAAGTTGAGTTGAAATCAATTTAAAATTTGTTATAAAGCTTAAGTGATTATCTATTCACCATAATATTGTTGAATTGTATATGGAAATGGGTTGTTTGAAGTAAATGAGATTGAATAAAATTCTATGAATTATTGAAGCAAAATAAGATGATTGTGAATGTGTGTTTGTTTTGCTTAAATGGATTACATAGATAAGTAAGTTGTAAATTCCTTTTAACTGAAAGGGAATGATTTGAGAATTGATTGAAATTAATTGTGATGAGAATTGAAACCCTTACATATGTGCTTATGAAAATATGTAATGCTAAACAAATGGGACTCTGTCAAAACATTTCAAAGCTTGAAAACTATAAAAAAAAAAAATTAGCAACAAAACAATTTCAAATTGAAAATTTAAAGTAAACAAATGAATGAAACTAATTTAATAATAATAAAAATAGGAATCAGTTATAAATGGAGATGATCAATAAAGGTTCAATATTCAGAGTTGGAAATAAATTGAAATTCACAGGAAATTGAAAATAAGTGAATATAAGAGGATATAAAGGTTATAGTGATAGAGTAATAATATAAGGGAATATATAATGCTTATATCAAAACTTAAGAAATGGATGGTGAAACCCTTAAGTAAAATTTGATATTGGGAAAATTTTTTTATTCCAAGTGGATAGAATCAAAATAATGTGCATAAAAGAAAATTGATATGGTTGATAATCAATGAATATAAATACGTAGGATGTACGTATATTATTTTATTCGCATAACGAACTGATTCAGATTCGAGCACAGAATTTCGAGATAGTTATATCGACCGAGTTAGGATTTTTCACTCGATTTTCGACGACGAACCATGAATTTGGATTTTGATTGATTCTGGGAATTCTCTATCATAGTTGTGACTATGCAAGGAGAATGGCAGTTTCTGATTAAGAAACCAGTTCTAAGTCCGCACTAGGAAGTCGGGTGGACGATACTAGTTCGGAAATGAAATTATGTGATCGAGCGATCGGATTCGATATTGCGTACGAATGGTATATGTACATCGTACGGGCTTGATTTAAAATAGATATTGAAATTCTGTAAAGAAGTCAATTAAATTTGGAAAGAGTTAATACTGTGAATTTCAGAATTTAATTTCTAGAACGGATGTCTGAAATTTATTGTGTATTCCTTATATCTCAGGAAAATTTATTCATGAATTATCATTAGTTGTTAAACCAGTAATTCAGGAAATTTGAAGTTGAGTCGAATTTAATTGTGGTCAGGAATCCAGTTTGGATTATTGATTATCGAGAGATAAACTCTCGATAATTTTAGGAAAACTTATCCGAACTTGTGTTCGGATAGCTAGTGTTATTTGTTAGAATAGACTGTTTATTTATTGTTAATATATAAATGATATGTATGTTTGGATGGTTAATATAAAAACTTTTGAATTAACTATTGTTTAAATTTCGAGGACGAAATTCTTTTAAGGGGGGAGGAATGTAACGACCCGGAATTTTGACAGCATATTTTAATGACAGGTTAATTTAATTTAAATTAAATATAAGCTTGTCAATGTTTAAATTGATAAGATCTTAATTATTTACTAGCATATATGTGTTTATAAAAGAAGTTTTGATTTGAAATTTAAATAAAACAAACATGGAAATATTTGACATAGTAATATTAAACATAACATGGAAAAAAACAAGTATGAATCATAATTATAAACATAAGTATAAACCAAAAATTTTAAAATATAAAATATAACTAAGTTATAAATTTACGAATATAAGTTATAACTTGAACTGTATTAATACAAGTGTATGAACATGAGAACACTATAATATTAATATCCATGTAAATGAACAAATAAAAACAAAATCAAAATCAGGTTTCACTAAGAATCTTTATGCATTGCCTATGTACATACATTTGTACAGCAATTAAGTATTGTATCCAGAGGAAAAAAATATATAAGAAAACAAAGGTTTTACTTCAATATAAATAGAACAGATCATTGTCTTGTACAAGTTACAACTATCTGCATATCAAAACCTGTGTCTTACAAAACATATTGACCGAACTAATAAAACAAAGTGTTCACTTTAAAGTATAATAAAAACAAAACCTGAAATACCTTGTACAAGATATTTATGGTCAGTAAATACTAATTGGTGTGAACACATATGAAACATACAAGTACAAACAAAGCCTGCAATATCCTTGTATCTAATATTTGTGTCAGCCAATATTAATTAGTGCATACTAATTCAAAGACACAAACATTAATTAGCATACAATCAATCAAATAAAATCTTCCAGCCGAAATTTTTTATGCATCTCAGGTTCTAGCACATGGAAAAAAATAAATATATAAAGCAAGATATTTTAGAGTGAAAGCTTATTGAAGAAGGCACAGCTTGTTCAAGATATATATGTATTGAACATTCTTATTTCATTAGTTCAGTCTTTAAAAATCAATACTGAAAGAAAAAAAAAAGTAAAAGAAACAAACACAACCTTATATTTGCAAGTCAAAACAAATTCTGGAAATAAGAAAAGTTACTGAAATTTCACACTGCATACTATCAAGCTTAATCAAACTCAAGCTTCAGGTCTCCTGCATCTTCCAATACTAGTCTCTGTTACAGTAGTTTTTGGGTGAGTAAACTTGATTTTTCAAGTTAAGTTAATTTAAATCAGTAGAATAATTCATGAAATACTTTTATCTGAGTTGTATGAATTTTATTTTCATATGAAACTGCAGTTTTCTTTCTCCATTATCAACCATCCTCTGTTTTTGGTTTTCAACTGCAATCTGGTGAGTAAACAAGTTTTTGTTTTAAAGTTTAAGTTAATTATAAGGCCATGATCCTTTAACCAATATAGTTTAGTTATGGTTTATGTTGAATATGAATCTGTATATGTTACTGCATATTTATTTACTCTATTATGTGGTTGGTGGTTACAGTTAGTTCTTCTTGTTCAAAATTCAAATTATGCTCATCAATATAGAAACCTATGATTTTTTTTATCTCAACAAGATGTTAAACTAAGTTAAAGTTTGATTTTTTTTAAGCAAATTCTAAATATGTTGAAGGGGTACCTTTCTGTTACAGGTTATACAAGTAATGCACATGTTACTTGATAAATTCGAATGTTTAAATTTGTTAGTTTGGATACAAATCTTGAACAAACATGACAAAGAGGGATTTTTAAAATAAAGATCAAAATTTAAAACTTTATATTCAAGAAGCAGTTTGGGTTTAAAGGAAAATTGCATTTTTGCTTAATCCAAGAGATTGAGTTTTTTTTAATTAATGAAACTTGGATTGAAGCAAGCTTATATATCTATAAAACCAGGAAAAATGTAAATTAATTTTTCTATTGTTTGAAATTGGAACACGAGACCCTATTAGGGCTTTACCGAGTGATTTTGTCATCTCGGGTAAATCATCGAGTTCGTATACATTTCAAGACCGAGTTGCACGAGATTTGGGGAATTGATGGTTTAGTGTGTCGTGGTCGTGTGGGCGAAGCGGCGGCAACTCCGGTGGCTTGTCCGATGATCGTGAGTGAAATTGCCGAGGGTCATGGATGCAGTGCTTTCGTAAAACTGTGAATTTTTGGTTTCGACCTTATTTTGCATCTCCGGGTTTCGATTATGGGTGAGAAGGGAAAATATGGTTTGTGGACGCTGGCTATTGCCGCTGGAGGTGCGGCTACCCACCGTGCACGTGCACGGTGGCGTTGGAGTGGGGTGGCGTATCTGTGACGAACAGAAATGATCGCCTCAGGTCGCGCTCGAGAATTTCTGGAGGTTGCTTCGAGTTCGAGCGTATGACAGTTTTTACATTCTGATGTTAGTTTATGTTTAAGTTTTATAAACTTACTTTAAAAAAAAAAAGAGATGAGAAGAAGGAGCTATGTACAGGGGAGTTACTGAGAGAACGCGTGAAGAACCCGGAGGAGCATTCGAGATAATGCAAGGGGAAACTCCGGTTTGTCAACTATAGTTTGTTTAATAGGTAAATAAACAGTTTTGTTTTATATAAACTGTAAACACTCTTAAATCCTTACAGTTTTAAGATTAAGAATAATTTAAGTATAATTGCAATCAAAGATTTATGAATGACTTTTCTTAAACACTTAAATCAGTTTAATTAAGTAATATAAGTTAACTAATAATCAAAGTTTATATTTAACACCAAATTTATTTTCAAAATAAAAGGAAAGGGAGACTTGTAACGTTAATTTAGTTGAATGATTGATATCAATAAATTATTTTCGAAAGTAATTAAACATGATTAATATTTTAAACTTAAAATAGAGTTTGGGTTTTGTAACTATTTTGCAATAAATAAATAGTAATTAGCTAATTGAGTAAATAACTAGATGATTAGTAGTTGAGTAATCAAAATAATTCAAACACGGTTAGTGATGGATTATAAGTATATAAATAATTGAAATCAACTACGTAAGTAAAATTAATGAAGGAATTAATAGTTAGTTAATCAAGTAATTTAATCGATAGATAATTAATTGAGTAGCTTGATTCAGAAATAATTGTTGATTAATTAAGTAATTAACAGATAATAATTGGATAATTAAGTTTTATTGATAAATAATTAAAGATATTAATTAGTGATCATGGAATAGTTAATTTAGTAATTAAATTTAAGTCACTTAATTAAGGTAATAGTTAATTAATAGCATGGAATAAAATTAAGACATAATAATAAATTAAGAATTCTTCAATTACATGTTTTGAAATGAAATAGGTAATTAATTGTTAGTTAATGATTAATTAAATAGAGTTAAGTGGTTAACTCTCGGGTAATTAATTCTAAATTGAATTAATTACAAATAAGATTTAAGGGTGATTGTTTATGGATGGTTGAGTAGAATATCTGCTTGTGATATTTCTGTGACAATATTCTATGTTACTCTGCGATATGCTGTGTTGTATCTATGATGCTTGTATATGTTTTATCTGTGATAAACGCTATGTAAATTCAATTGCTGAATTTAATCTATTTTAAACTGTGTAAGTTAAATAGACAACTTGGCCCTTAAAATGGTGGTTGGATTTCGATGAGACCGAGATCGGATGAATCAAACTTGATTCTTCGAAAACCACATCAATCCAATTTAAACGTTAGGTCGTGAATCCTGAAATGGAGATCGAGATGGTGTTTTCAGAGTGCAAGGGTTATCGTCGCTGACTCTGAGGGTGATTCCAAAATGAGTGTGACGAGATAATGCCTTCGGTTTCGTTCGAACCCGGAACGAACTTGTATGGAGTGAATGCTTTCAACACATCGTCAGGCGGACGATGAGCATTCTAAGTAATATGTTCTTTAAAGGTAATCGCAGCCTCAAGCCTCATCAACCGGGAATGGCTAAAACAGGGGAGATGCAGCAAGGTTAGGTGGGTCATGCCCAAGCAGGACAAGATATTTCCCCTGTCTAGATGTCCCTTTTATATTTCGGCTGTGTGGGCGGTTTGCTAGCTAGAACCGCGGGGTTTATCTTGTTCGGGACTGTTCAGTAAGGAATGGTTCCGGCCTTGTGTTGCAGGGGATGAAGGGAGTAATCCTCGGTATGGTGATCTAGGCCCCGTACCGTGACGGGCGGTACCCCGGTAGCCCTGCCATTGTATGGGATCCAATTTCCAATAAGCGCCGTACGATTTGATTGTGCCCAACTATGTTGAAATGTGAGATGTAAGCATTTCAGCTATTTCTGTATTTTACTTGAAAACCCTAGACACTATTATAATATCACTGGATTTCCTATGAAATGTTTTGGTTAGCGTAAGGTAAAAACTTACCCGTATTTATTTGTGGGGAGTCTTACGTGATACCTTTATTTTCAAATGTTTTCAAAGTTAAACAACTTTAAACCGTTTACTCATACCAGACCCATGTCTGACCCGGAGTTTATTTTTGTTTTTCATAAACTCTCGGGTACCCAAATTTTTACGGGTAGTCAAGAAATTCAGGTTAGAGTTGACGAATTCTGGAGGAGCAATGGAGCAGGAGGCTTCAGCGATGTATATATATATATATATATATATATATATATATATAGTTCTGCTGTGTTGGTATCTCTGAGTCATATTGTTTGAGTTGTATTAACTAGACGGGTGTTTATAACTGTCTAGTATGTGATGTATGTATGATTGTCACATGTATTGATATTGTATAACTCTGATATATGTACAAACTATGTATTATTTAAGTGATATATTATATTTGGTTTAGTTCCGCTGTGAGATTCTGATGTTGTTGTTCTTTCTTTCTCTTTCTTTTCTATTTCTATCCCTTTCTTTCTTAATGATGATACGTCTTTCTGGTAGTAGAAGGGCGGGTCATCACACGAGGATACGTGTCGGCACACGTATCATCTCTTCCTCCACGCTTCATTTAACACGCAGACAATCCGATATACTTCCATTCGCAAGCTACCACAGGCAATCGGAACATGATCAGAGCATGCAGTTCGAAGCGCCTCCGCCTCCTCTACCATCGCACGCACCACGAAGAGAGTATACCCATAGAACTACTACCACTTTGAACATGGACTCGGTGATTTCATGATGTTATAGCACAAATCAAACATATTAGTTTTAAGAGGAGATTGAGATCTACAACTTTCATGTTGGGAGTTTTTCAATTCGATGAACGGATTGAGAGATATTAAGGAAGGAAAGTCGATCAATTTTAGCTGTCAAAATAAGGAGAACGGCGGCCATAGATATTAGGGTTTTAGATATAAAATAATAATAAATTTCTCGTTTTTCATGTCGTATTTATTTATTTATGTCCAAAACCATCCGAATGTCTCCTAATGATGTGACATGCTAAGAAAAATGTTCAAACATGCTTAAGTACTTTTTGTACTTAATGTCTCCTAATGATGTGACATATATAATTATATTTTTATTTTCTAACTTATTTACTTAAGTATAGATATATATACACATGCATTCTTATGTCTAAAATATTTATAAATGTGTGTAGGTGTACGTAAAAAAGTGTTACGATGATTCTGATAACTTTAACTGATGAAAAGTCGAAAATTCGGAAAACGATTTCCGGTCACATTTTCTATTTTCCTTTGAACTAGATAGTTTTGTAACTATTTTGAAAACTATTTAACAATTATTATTCATTATTTAAAAGAGTTATATTTCCATTATAAAATCAATTATTTGAATATTTAAAAGCAATGAAATATTTGCAAATCAAAGCATTGAAATTCCAGGTCTTTACAGAGATTCTAATACATAGTAATATTATATGAAGTATTTGATATTGCTTTGAAAATTATTTGATTTAATCCTGAAAAGTGTGATTTGATATACAAAAATATACAAATATGTCTTATTATTTCAAATGAATTAGAATAAAACTCAATTATTTGATTCTAAATAAATTTTTCTTTAAAAAAATTGATATAGAATACATAGTAGTTTAACAAAGAATTTGATATGAGGTTTCTATAGAAAAGGTTTGAATGTATGCTATGTTGGGTGACCAAGTGGCAGTGGCATAACCCAAATAATTAAGAAACCCTTTTTTGTTTTCTCTTCGTAGTAAATTGTGCTCTAATAAATAAGTGAAACTTTTATAGGTTGTTTTACTAACGCATGTACCTATGCATTATGGTAGTAATGGTATGTTCATTCTGTTATGTTACGATGTTTAATAGTCTTCATTTGTTAGATAAAAATGGAGTTTTCGATGCTTTGGATAGCCCAAAATATCCATATCATTATTGAGCTTAAAATTATGTATTTTTGAAAATATAAAGATTAGTTCAGACCCACTTTAATTGGAAAGTTCATAAAGTTAAAAAAAGTTATAAATTTATTGAACATTCATGTTAACTAAAGCATTTGATTTTATTGACCAACTAATAAACTTCATTACTTAGAGGTATATAAGGATAGTAGACTTTAGATCCGAGTTTGGATTCTAGTTTCCTACTCTTTCAAGCTACTTACCGGACTCAAGAGTTAAAGAAGTCAAAAGATTAAATCAGTTAAAAGATCAAGATTTATTTTGGGCCTTCTTCTTAATTTTGGAAAGTGAAATGAATTTATTATTATGTATACACTCTTTGGATTAGTAGAGTATGTGACATCCCTTATCTTGAGGCTCGAAGTTATGCGTTACAGATGTTGTAGTCATCTATAAAATTATCTTTCAATGACAAGATACGGTAATTCTAATAGTATCCATAATATCAGAAGCACATGAATATGAAATAATCATTACAGATTTCAAAACAACTTTTCGATTACATTTCAAATCAATATTTCATATTTAGTTACATAATCGCTAACGATTCCTAGGTTTCGACCAAATATAGTAATTACAAATTACGCCAAGAGCAACATATGAAGATGCTCCCTTGGATGATCAGAGTACTAGACAGTCGTATATACATCACAATGGAAATAAAACAAAACATCTCCTACATAGCTAACTTTTTCCACCTGCACGTCTTCGAAAGCTTATTTGCCCGACTTGCTAAACCTGAAAAACCTTAACTCAGTCTGCTCAAATTAAATTTTTAGTACTCGGTAGTTTAAGGGGAAAGCATAAATTTGAATTCATATATAAATCCTGATGTGAATAATATTATTACATTTCGGTTTACTGATATTAAGTGAGACCACACTGCTTAGTGGAACGGGTTTCCTCTCGATAATATCCTTTAAAAGTATATCTTTTTGCCAATCAAATCCTGCAATCAGACTAATTATAACAATAAAAGAAAAAAAATATGTGCAAAAAAATTAGGAAATCAATGCACTATCTGTTGTAACATCCTTCACTTGGAGACTCGAAACTAACTGCTATGAATGCTGAAGTCATCCATAGTTATTAATCCTTGATGACCAAATACGGTAATGTAGTTACGTTGATATAATAGATACACATGGATATGGAAATTTTTTTAAATCATTAAACAACTTTCACTTTCCATTTTAAATTATTTTCAATTTAATAAATAATCCCATGTTCGAGAACCATGTTCAGAGAAATTATAATTATTACAACATACGCCAAGGGCAACATATAAAGATGGCCCCTTGGATGATCAGAAAATATATGTAGGCAATTTAAATAACTTTGCCTTTACAACAATAAATAGCAAAATCAAAATGGAAAAGAACTCTAAATAGCTATGATGCCTCTTACACGTCTCCGAAAATTTATTCGTCTAAAGAGGTACCTAGAAACCTCAACTCTCAAACTACTCAAAATTAATTAAGCACTCGAGAGTTTAAGGGGAAAACATAAACTTCGAGTCAGACATAAAGCGAAGTATGAATAATAACTAACCATCTCAAACCATTTAGACATCTAGTGAGACCGTGCCACTTAGCGGAATGGGCTTTTTCCTTACTAATATCCTCCAAAAATTTGTAATAACCATATACTGTGCTCCTGCATCCACAATGGTTAAAACATAGCAATTCAATAAATTATGATGATATGCAAACAAGTAGATCAATTCTGGATTTCCCATCCCCGTTCATTTTGACTATCTGTCTCAGTTATAGTTTCTTTCACGACCCGAAATCCAATGTTTGAAAATTGACATCAAATACCTCACTTGTATTCGACTGCCGAAGATTCAAACATCGAACTCCAGTCGGATGGAGCTTATAACAACATTAGATGAATGTAAAACAGCGGAAACAAAGTGAATATCATGCATTACATCACATATACAATATCATCATAATATCCATTAGAACATTAGAGTATTTTTGTACATATATCAAAACTTCAAAATAGAACTTCACAATAGAACAACAAGAGATCATATGCCAAAAAGTCTTCAAGGAAATAAAGTGATTGCGAACTTCCAAAACTAAGCACCTTGAGATCCAAAAGCTTTCAAAATATCTTCAGGACAAAAGCTTCCAAAAACCGATAGCCTCCAAACCAAAAGACTTCAAAATACAGCTAGCACCAAAACACGAAACCTGCTACTAGGTTACCCGTGTGGAAATTATGGTCACTCAGAGTTTAGAAAGAAACAATAAACTCCGGGTCAGTCTTGGGATTGGTATGAGTAAACAAAAATAGTTGCTTTTAAATAAAACAAGATTTATAAAAGAAAATCCGGCATGCTTTTTGGAAAATGAAACTACCATAAGACCTCCTACCACACACACAATGCCACCGCAGAATTGGAGGAGATTTCTTCTTATGATAGTCAAATATGCTTGATACGAGAAAAAATTCTTTGATATTATTACTAGTTCATAGTGTAGGAAATCATTTTGAAAGTAGAATATTAATCTTAGACAGCATAGACATTTTGTACTATGCCTACTATAGCTACTTTCTAAACAATGGGGCGCCACCATAAGTAAATGGCAGGTTATACAACTAAAACCGTACTGGGTTCGTATTGGGAATTGGATTTCTAACAAATGGTCAGGCTAAGGAACTTCCTATTACCACATGGGTACGCCTTTGGAGGGACGCCCTGAGAACCTACTTGGCTCTCTACCAGCACAAAGCCGGGTTACCTCCGTAACTAGGTAGCTACTACTCGACTATGCCACCCCCCGGTAGTTTTCGACCTTTATCCAAGGGCCCTCAATCACAAAGCAACAACCACACTGTAAATGAGATTGCAGCAACCACATAGGCTAAGTATTTGGGCTTCATACCATGATACCACCTTTTCCCAGAAGGGAATGACATGCCCTAAAGGGCGTAACCCTCATAACCTTGCCACATCTTTCCTGTTTCGACCATTTCCTGGGTGTAAGGTCGGATGAGGTCTCGTCCACAAAGCTATGCTTTACACGAAAGCCATGCTTTGATCACAAACGATCAAAAAATGATCATTAACACACAGCAGCACTTAGCATGCCACAGTACCAAATTGGGAGTATATCACCGATAACCTTCAGCTACATAACCTCTTAGCTCGTACATCTCAGAGAAGGGTGTTAAGCTAAGAGAATAAATTCTCCGCCACCAACAGGTATGTATTTGGAAGAAATATGCTTTATATCTCAAAGTGTAGTTTTAGACATACAAACATACAAGTCTGTTCCGGGTTCGAACAGAATCGAAGGCACTTCGTCCAATAAGGGAAGAAGCCCTTGCAAATCTGCGTATCCGCAATCCCGATCGGACTCCCCATCACATGTGGAGATCTCTATACCGGAGCAACTCAGAGCAGAGACATCCGATAGGTTATTCTATCGTTTCTGAAGACACCCGGTCTTCACCACCGTGTTCAAATGCTATTAATTTCATCGTATCACTATTCGAAATGGGTTATATGACACAAAGTTCCTCTCCCGGCTAATCCGAATAGTGAGCGCTCAATTTTAAAACACGTGGGTGCATCAGTTACAAGGATTCACATTCAGGGTTCGATGTGGGTTTCAGATAACTAACTGAAATCCGACTCCCTGTCGCATCGAAGTTTAAATGCCGTGATACGGGCAAAAGGGTTTTCACAAAAACAAATCATGAATTATAGTTCAGCACAAAACAATTCAGATCACACAATGTCACAATCACAATAGAAATATCAATCCAATACACAACATTTGGTAATAATCAATCATCTTCAATTGTGGTAAATGTGATTTGAATGAATTAACCACATAATTATCTTTATTAATTATTTTAAATCAATGATTAATTATTCTTAACTATGAATTAATTAAATCTTAATTAACTTTATTATTATCCTATAGTTAATTTCTTAATTTATTAATTCTTAATTGGTAATTAATTAAATTTAATTACTTTTAATAATTAATTATTCTTTAATTAATTATCAATTACAAAGTAATTACAAATCATTAATTGCTTAATCATTATTTAATCATTATAAGTAAATTTTGTTTTTAGTCAACACTTGAATATTTGATTTACTTCTCAATTTTTATTAAGTTAAATTTAAACAATATTATTTAAAAATATAAATTTGAAACATCTTTGAGTTTCATTAATTTCAGATAACCATTTTAATACCATTTACTTCACCTTCCATTAACAAACTATCATTATTTTATAAAGAATGGATTCAGAAAAATGTTTAAACTTATGTTTTCAAAAATTTCAAAACTGGAATTTGTTGTTTTCGCGTCCAACCCAAGGTCGTCTAGAGTCATCCCCGGGTGAAAATGACCCCTGCTTCGACTTTTTACCCAGATTAACCTGTATAATTTTTTCATAAAAAATATGTTTACGTTTTTGAGCAACCTGGTGCAACGCCAAAACGACAAGACCATGGCTTCGAGTCTTCTCCCCCAAACCCCGTGTTGTACTTTGGGTCAATCATCATCCCCTCTAAAAATATGAACTGCTGATACAACGAGACGATGTGCACGTTGCATAACATCTCGGTCATCACTGGTCGAAGCTACGACCGTCGCCAGGTCGACGACGAAGTTCTCGACCCATCGAGCCACCCCAAACCACGAACCATTGCGACGATCGAAAACGAGCTCCACGACCCGTACTCCATCGAAAACCTTAACCATAAAATGGCCTCGCCCCACCTCCTCTGGCCATCAGATGCCACAAATACTTGACCACGGCTTCATCAATGTATGACGCCGCGATTGGCACTGTGTGCAGGAAGTCCGATCACCTAACGACGACGCGGCACCTTCATTTTCAATTGCAAGAAGAAATAGGTTTTTAACCCTAATTCGATCTAGAATCAACAATTTAATGATTTATAAATTCAACCAATATTTTTCTAAGGATCTCAAACCCTCAAGCTAGCTGGGACGGTGATTTTGAGGCCCACAAACGCTTAGTTCATCAGAATTTGACAAAATCTTACTTTTCTGATCAACTACAATTTCTCAGTAAAAAATTTACGAAAAGTTTAGATTTTACTTTCTAAAATCATTATTTTCAAGGGTGATTCAGATAGCATTACTGAATTTAAAACTCATGATATTCGAATTCTTGCCTAATTTAGATAGTGACTGTGTTTTCACAGTTTCCAGAAAAAAACATATTGCTTTGCTTTGGTTTATTACTAAATCATAATGCATGTTCAAACAACACTTTAATTTGTTTAGATTTCAATTTCAGAAGAGAACAAAGAGAAAGATTTTGAATTTGGCATGGGTTCACTCTATAAACCAGAGACTTAGAGGAACAGGAGTGGAAATTTGAACATATTCATACCCAAGCAAATATACACATACACAACCATTTATTCACATGCTAAGGTTTTCAACATCATCCAGGCATGCATACGACAACAAGAAATTGGATCAAATAGAAGTTCACTCACTTGTTGCCTGAGAACAGAAAGCTTCTGACTATTTTTAAAATAAGGATGGAAGCCTGAATATTTTTCATACTTTAATCTTGAAGTTAATTCTGCAACTTGTAAATACAAATCTTTGCTTAATCTCTATTGTATTCGTTTATTTACTTCATCAATAACACACAACATTCAATTGACTTACAGTTTGATTTCTTATGCGACAGAGAATAGGGTCTGCAGCTTGAAATCCATAAATTTATTTAGTCTTTGAACTTGATTGATTTTTTTCCTGCAACTGATTAATACAATTTCATAATTCTTGCTTTATTACTGATTAACAAATTCAAATTCAAATTTTTTTTAAACAAAAGTTCACTTGCCTTAAATTATTTCAGAGAACCCTGCACTGTTTTCTAACAAAAACTGAAGCTTTGTTTATACTAATCTGTAGTTTGAATTTGTTTGTGTTAATACTTGATTTTGAAATTACAAATTCACTAACTATAAAGTTTAAAGTTTACCTGAGAGATGGAATGTAAAACTACTGCTTTGTATTAGAGATGATTCTCAGATTCTAGATTTTTTTTGAATTCAAGAGGAAGTTGTGGTTTTTTTTTTCTTACTATTTCCTTTGGTGTTGACATTTGTGATGCTCAATTCTTTTTTACTGCTCTTTCTGAAATTTGAGAGGCTAAATAATTGAAACAGGGAAGCTGAAAAGTTTTTATGATTTTAATTTTTTTTTTTTTCCAATCAACTATATTGGATGCCACTTGTTAAAACCCATCATAAGAACTCTACACTTGTTAATTTTTACACCATCTCCCTTATGCATGTTTAACACTTGTAACTTTACAAAGACAAAAGAATTTTTAAATAAATTTTTATGTCAAATTCCCTTTATTAATAATACACCCGTCATTCATTTGTATATATACAATGTTAAAAAGAAGAAATGTTTCTAACAAATCTTTACATTATATCAACTACACCTTTATAATTTCAAATGCCAATTATTTTTCTAAAACGTTTATTTTAAATTTAGATTCAAATCCCAATTCAACTTGACTTATAATCCATTTATGTCCATATATATATTTTTATACATATACTTGTACAATATAAATTCAATTTCAATATATACATTCAAATCTACTCATATATGCGTTATATATATAAAATTTAAATTTAAATGATTTTTAAATCATTTATTATTTCAAGATTTTTTTAAACTCAAAAGAAATTGGTATTTTATTCATATATAATTATCACTTATTTTATTTGTTTGAAACTTTTCAATTTAATTTCAAATTAAATTCCAAAAGTTTGAATATATTACCAATTTAAATCGATAATTTTTGGGATGTTACAGTTTCCAGGGTCACTATTAGCTTATTAGCTTTCATGGGCTGACTAATAACCTGTTTAAAGCTTGTGGACTGTCTTACCAATTTCATAGTTTTCATGGGATTACTAGGAAACTATTGGCCCCTCTCAATAACTTCATTATTTCATGTGTTCACACCGAACCAGTTGGTGTCTTCAATAACTTCTTTCTTATCATAGTTTTCATAGGTTGATTATGAACCTATTGACCTTTGTCAATAACTTTATCTGGATATAGTTTTCATGGGTTCACCACAAACCCATTGGCCCCTGCCAATAAGTCTTTCCACACATAGTTTCATAGGTCTACTATGATTATGTCCATCGGACAACTTCTTTAATCTATATTTAGGCATCCTATATTCTGGTCTACCTGACCTCCAGGATACAATTCTACTCATTCAGGAGTTAACTCAATTTATATTCACTACTGGGTCAACCTAACTGGTTAATTTCCCGTTTCTCCACGAAATTCAATTATGGGTCCGTTTTACAGTGAATATAGGTATTAGAAGAAGAAAACATAATAACATAATAAAACCAACACCTATGGTTTAATATCCTTGAAATCATTTTCAAATCAACCATGGTTTATCCTTTTAACCTATTATTTTATCAAGGAAAGAATCTTCAAAAACTACATGCTTAAAATCCATTTCAAAACTCCCTTACTTATGTCATGGTTTTCCCTTAAAAATGATATTAGGTTCTTTAGTTTGAAAACTAAGGCTTTCGAAAAATTAAACATTTACTTTCGAAACTATTGGATAATTTCCTTCGAAAGCGTTCAAGTCTTCTTCTCAAAACACTAAGCATATGCCTTTTGAAACACTTTAAATAATCTCTTTCAAAACCATCAAAATATATCTTTCGAAAGTATTAAATCATTACATATTAAATCTTAGAAGCATAGCTTCAAAACCATTTGAAAGTTTCCTTTTCGAAACCATTTGAAAGTACTCCTTTCGAAACCTTTAAATAAAAGTGATTTGGGAAATACTGATGGCTTCGGAACCATCCTTTTGAAAGCATTAATCAACTAAGCAAAATATTTGAAAGGATAACTTCGAAAACCCTTTCTAAGCCATTGCCCTAGAAACCTTTAAATGGCTGCTATAGCCCTTTTGAAAGCTTTGGGAAGTAGCTTATTACATTTATAAAACAAAAGCTACCTTTTGAACCAGATGATGTCTTCGATCCATTCGAAAGGCATTAGGTCGGCAGCATTGTTTAGACTGGGTTCAAACTACCTTCTCGAAAGCATAGATTTAAAAACATGGCGACTTATTCGAAAGCAACTTTAGACAAAAAGGCGAAAACTTCTAAGAAAGCAACTTCTTCGAAAGCTATATTAAACCCTTTCGATAGCATTCTTTTGGAAACAAGGCAAGTGGCATTTCTTTGAATCGTAAAGCAAAGGACTTTTGAAAGCTTGTTTTCGACCCCTTCTACTTTATACATTCTGCCTTTCTCCAATCCACTACATACCAACACGTTAATACCTTGTGTATTGGTTTTGACCCGGTTGAGGTGGAAGTATAGGGTGGAAAGATAGCTTCTGAAAGCAACGAAACAACTTCTCAGGGTAATGACTGTTTTTAATGCCTTTTAAGTTATTGCTTTTTAACTAACCTGCCTATTTGTAGTCATTTAATTAATGGCTATAAACTTTTGAAATTCTTTCCTAACAACTACCACAATTATTTCAGACTGAAATAAAAATAATTTAGCAAATAAGCCTTCCTTAAGCAAAAAAATTAAAACATTTAAATCCTCTAACTAACCTAATTTAATTTCCGCAGTAAATTACTTAGGAAATATCCCTAAAGAACACATAAATTGATTTTTAATATGTTATCTGACATATACATTAGGCCCAAATTCTTCATATAATAGCCGAAATAATTGTAGAGCAAAATTATTCATTTTTCCCTTCACAAATTCGTAATAAATTTTCCATAGCTTGGAAAATTATAAAAATTGAAAACCATCTCCAAAATAATGTTTTACATAACATATAAATTCCCCATGGCATTCGAAATCCAAAAAATATGATTTTTCCCTAAAAATGGAATCAAACATTTATTAAAAATCTTGGTTGAATCATACATATTATAAAATCCATGCATATCATCAATTAATTCATCAAATGAGGTTTTCAACATAAAACCCAAAATCAAATAATCTTTAAAAACAAAAATAGAGATGGTTTTGATTATTATTCACCATAATTAGGATAAGGAATTTGAGGCTTGACCTTTGATTAATTCCCAGGCTTAATTCCTTATCCTTAGATGGATTTTTCCCCTTTACTTTCTCAAGGTAATGGCCGACATGAGCTTTATGTTTTACATTTTACGTTTTAGAGCTTTTGAAAATAAACGTGGAAGAAAATAAGACAATGGTTATAAGGGTTATCGGATTATGGTGGTCACAAATCCCTATAATGCACTTGCGTTATGTTCGTACTAATTAACAAACAAAACAATACATAAGCCCATTCTTTTTTTTTAAGCATGTTCTGTAGTAAATTTTCAAATCTCAATCCCCTTATCACACTTAATATTTACATTATTCTATTTAATTTATCTAATTAAATCTCCTAAATATTGTTATTAAAAATTAAAGGTGTTACATGCTTCCCTTCTTAAAGAATTTCTTCCTTGAAATTCATTAAGGACTAAATACTAGACAAAGCAATCATTTGTACCAGCTCCTAACTATCATACTATCCTACCTGAGTATCAACTGCCTATGTAAAGAAAACATGGAACATACCCTCATAATAGATTGGGATAAGTATCTCTAATTATGTCTTCTATCTCCTAAGTATAGTCCTTCTAGTTGTCGCTCCATTGAACTTTCACCAATTTGACCGTCGTGTTCCTTAACCTTTTCTCATCTCTCACTACAACCCAAACTGGTAATAAAAGTCAAATTTTCCAACCCTGTCTGAAGAATAGTAGTCTCTAGATATGCACATACTTGCGAAGATGAGACACATGAAACCCATTATGAACCCATACCATACTGCTCGATAACTCTACTCTATATGCAAGATTTCCGACCCTCTCTATAATTAAGAATGAACCAACATATCTCAGTGCCAGTTTTCTTGACATTCCTAATCACACCACACACTTTATCGATGATACCATAATGAAAATCTTATCTCTTACTGAGAATTCTAGGTATTTACGCCACTTATCTGAATAAATCTTCTGTCTGGATTGAGCTTCCTTTATCCTTTCTCAAATTAACTTAATCTTCTCTCTCGCCTCTCTAACCAAATCTGGACCCAAGACTAATCTGTCTCCGTTCTCCAACCAACATGCTAGTTATTTACATGGCCTTCCATACAAAGCTTCAAAATGAATCATTCTGATACTGGTCTGATAACTATTATTATAGGAAAACTCCATTAAGTGTAGGCTATCTTCCGAAGATCCACCAAATTCCAATACGCATGCTCTTAATAAATCCTTGAGTACCTTATTGACACTCTCTGTCTGCCCATCCGTCTAAAGGTGATATGCAGTACTCATGTTAAGCTTGGTACCCAACAGTTCCTATAGACTCTTCCAGAATTCACTAGTGAACAAAGTATCTCCATCACTTATTATACTACTAGGAACATCGTGTAGTCTAACTATGTTCTTAATGAACAACTTAGCTAAAACATATGCCGTCCTGGTTGACTTAACTAGAATGAAATGGTCACTTGTAACAACCCAAAATTTGAGCTATAACAATTAATTAACGAATTAATTAAATAATTAAATAAGTTTGTGAAATTGTCAGAATTGAGTCACAGGAGTTGCACCATTGTGTTCGTAGTAATCCGGTCAATTTCCATACATAGTTTCTCAATATCTGAGTTAATATGAACAAGATACAAGAGAAACAAGAATCAAACTAAAATGGAAAAAAATACAAAGGGTCAGGTTGACCCATACCTAGGCCAGGTCGATCCAAGGGTCAACCCCCAGGCCATAGGTCGACCAATATGTCGACTTGCAGGTCGACCCCCTTTGTATTTGGAAGCGAAAATGTCCAGGTTAAAGCGTAACGTCATATTTTGATTTTTCTTCAATCATGTGCGTTCATGCTTCCATATGACAGTTCCTAGTGTGTTTATGATGTGATTGCACAAGATTTAATCTTCAAATCCAATGGTCTGAGATCCCTAAGTCACACTATAAATAAGACCCTAGACATATTTTTCTCATTCGGATTTTCTCCCAATTGGGTTCATTGTTTGACGCCGGACCCTACAAGGAAAAAAAATTCTTCGAAGATCTCTTTAATTAAAGTATTCTACGCCCTAGAAGTGGATTCTAGAAGGCCAAGGAATAGAACTGAGGACCACATGTGAGTGTTTTGTAATTATTTTAGATTATTAAGTAATGTAAAATAATAAGGTTCTCAATAGTTGCAGTTTTTCTGCAATTTTGAGATAGTTTTTATATAAGTTATTTACACTTAGTTTTTAAAGTTCTTTTCAGCCTATTTTATTCAGCTATTTCATTCAGTTATTTACAATTATTTATAGTTATTTTTTTTTATTTACATCTGTTTTACGTTAAAATTTAGCCTGTAAATGTTAGTTTCTTTTATTCCTTTTTACACGAATAAAATATAGAATTTTAAAATGAAAAGAATTCGCTAGTATGGATTAAATAGAAATAAACATCGAATATATAGAAATTAGATGCAAAATAAGAAAGAATTGTACTAAAAAGAAGATAGACAGAAATAGGAAAATTTGAGACATTTACAAACATGTTTATAACCAGTGGTTGTAACTAAAAAGATAGAATAGGAGAGTAACAATTATAATATAGGTTATAATTAAGCAGAACTAACAGAAAAGGCATATTTTAAAACATAGATTAAGTTAAAATATAGCAAAAATAACAAAAGAGGCTTATTTTAAAACTTAGATTAAGTTAATAAGCAAAATTAGAAGCAAGCCCCGTACGAACAACATTCCCTTTCAGTCAGTATTTGATGGTCTCATAATTATTACTTTTTGGCTAGGATACGCTTAGGCTAATTAGGGTAAATAAGTGGCCAAAAGACAGAGGCGCAAATCTGGTGATTTGGGCAAGGGGCGCAAACTAGAATTTGTTTATTATGACCAGTACCTGCACCATTCCCTTTTAGGTCTAGGACTGATGGTCTCACAACGCATAGGTGAGGCTGGGCAGCATTTCCTTATAGGACTATAACTGATGGCCTCATAACAGATTAGCTAACGCTGGGCACGCTTATGCTAATTAGGGTAAATAAGAAGTCAAAATAGGTAGTGACGGTTAGTGTGTACCGGCGATGACCGAGCGTGCAACATCGATTAGGGTAAATAATTCGCTACTACGTTCCAAGCATAAACAGGAGTCTTTTGTTGTGGGACCAATAGGATTGGATCAGCTTACAGTGCCACAACAGAGTTAGAAGGCCGATCAATGCATAGAATTAGGATTTCAGTCGAATTAAAATAGGAATACGGTTTCAACCTAATCACAACAATCTAAGACAAGTGCAAACAATCACAATCATTGAAAATAGAATCACAAACAGTATTTTATCCAATTTTATCTTTTCTATATTTTCCTTTCATACTAGAACTATTGCTTAGACTATTATCATTATCTTCCTTTAGAATGCTAGTAATTACTTTCACTCACCAGACTTATAGTCAGACCCACTCTTCTATTCCCCCTTTTTCCCTATAGGCCAAAAGAATCGAGGACAGTTGATTCAGACCGCTTGGAGATATATTCTTGGAGTTCTTTATGGATTTTTCTTCTTCTTTTCAGTTTACTTTTCATTTTACTTTGGATATACTTGTACTTTATGAGAGGGGTGATTTTTTATATACTCTGAAGATGCGATTGTGATGTATTTTCATAAGACATGAGTATTTGATTTTGAGACATATTCTGTTTTTATGACTTATTTTATTATGCTTAATTCTAAAATATAAGTATTTATTTAAATGTTTTTGCTGTTTTTATTTAACTATCTTATGAATTTCAGTATCTATGATGCTTTAGCTATAACTACAACGCACTATATCTTTTAGTGTGCCCTTTCTTGGTATACTAAGGGGTGCAGGGTGTTTCACTTGATATTAGAGCCCAAGGTTATAGGATTCCTAAAAACTTGTTTTAAAAGTAAAGTATTTTTCAAAAGTAACATATCTTCAAACTAAAAGTGTTTTTTTAGAAAGAAACTCTTATTATTGAAATGGTTTTCAAGTGCAAGAGAGTTTTTATAAAAGTCCCCTCAATGTCCAGTTCGACCTTCTTTCATTTCTTTCATGTCTAAATTCTCTTTTCTTTGCGTAGAATGCGGACGCCCAAATCTTCCAGAGGGTGTCTAAGTCCCTAGCTGGTTCTGTAGGTACCTCTAAGCTACGACACCAGATGTGCAAGGGCAAGTGCCCAATACAGCACCGGTAGGTGGGGATCCCATTAATCCACCAGCACCAGCCAATTTTTCTATGCTACGCAAGGACTTCGCTAATCTTGAAAGCAAGACATTTTTCGGCACGGAGGATTTTATGGAGGCATGTGCTTGGTTGTGGAATAAGAAGGATAAGGACAAGAAGAAAGAAGGAGGACCTTGGAAGGGACAGATCAAGAAATACGAGAAATGTCATAGTTGTGGATTGCTTGGTAATTTCGCAAAGGATTGTAAGAAGGAACCGATGAAGGAGAGGTGTTACAGTTATGGGCAGCTGGGGTACCTTAGTGGAGCATGTCCTCAGAAGGAAAGGCAGAGAGCGGGCATACCTATAGCGCAAGTACAGGCTTTGGATGCATCACCTTCTAGTGGACTATACCAAGGTCGAAAGTGTCCGTCGAAGGATGTCTATTTCAGATTTTCCTATTCGGACTCTTTTTGACTCCAGAGCATCACATTCTTTCATTTCTAGTTCCTTGGTTGATTGTTTGCGCTTAGATATTTCTCTAGCGGTAGACCCTATAGTTGTTTCAAACCTCATGGGAGGATCGGTACATTTATCCACGATTTGTAGGGGTTTGAAATTTTTTATACTAGGCGTAGATTTTTCTTCGACGCTAATGTACAAGATTTTTTGGGGCATGGGAGGATTTTGGGGATGGACTGGTTATTAACTCATGGTACGATATTAGATTGCAAGAGGGGAGTCATCAAACTAGAGACATGTACCAGAAGGAATCTCAAGATTTCTCGTGACCCACGGGGGTCACTCATGTTGAGCTTGCTTTATTCCCTTGATTCATCACTAGGAGAGTTAGATCAGTTCCAGACGTTAGAGATTTCTCAGACGTTTTTGAAGAGGTTAGGGGACTACCCCCAAGAGAGAGATCGACTTTAGGATCTATCTGAATAACAATGCTAAACCTGTGGCATTGCCCGTAAGACATATGATTCATAGGGAGAGGAAGGGGTTGTGTAAGCAGATTGATGAGCTATTGGAGAATGGCTTCATTAGATGGAGCATATCTGAGTGCGAAGTGCAAGTCGTCTTCGCTACAAAGGTGGTGGGTTCCCTTCAACTTTGCGTAGACTATAGAGAGTTGAATAATCTCACGAAGAAGAACCGTTACCCACTTCCTAGGATAGACGATCTTTTCGATCAATTGGTTGGCACTTCAGTATTTTCTCAGCTTGACTTAGCCACTAGATTTCATCAGCTTAGGGTCGTTGATGATAGCATCGATAAGACAACATTTAGAACACCCGATGGATTCTTTGAGTTGTTGGTTATTCTATTTGGGCTAACCAATGCCCTAGCCTACTTTGTAGATTTGATGAGCTGTGTTTTTCGACATGTCCTAGATAAGTTAATTATAGTGTTTGTGGACGACATTCTAGTGATGCTTTTCATCTTGAGGAGGTTCTTCGTACACTTCGTGTTCATCAGTTGAAACCAAAATTCTCGAAATGTCACTTTTGGCGTGAGGAGGTGCGTTTCTTGGGAACGTAGTCTTAAGAGAGGGTTTAGCTGTGGATCCTGCTAGGATAGTAGCAGTACATGATTGAAAGGCCCCAAGGCACGCTAACGAAGTTAGAAGCTTCCTAAGTTTGGCTGGCTATGATAGAAAGTTAATCAGAGATTTTGCTAAGATTTCAACACCCCTACTCACCTCACTAAGAAGAATAGCATTCGTGTGGCACGTAGATTGTGAGGATTCCTTCAAGATGCTGAAGAGGGCCCTTACTACTTCACCGGTGTTCGTTTTAACTGACGGAGTTAAACCTTTTACATTATACACTGATGCATGTGGGATGGGTCTTGGAATAGTATTAATGTAAGAATGGAGGGTAGTATGTTATGGAAGTAGACAGTTGAGAGCTCATGAGAAGAACTACCCCACCCATGATTTGGAGTTGGCTGCTATTGTTTTCGTGCCCAAGTCTTGGAGATATTACTTGCTATGAGAGAGGTTTGAGCTTTTCACTGGTCATAAATCATTGAAGTACCTTTCCTCACAGAAGGATTTAAACTTGAGGCAACAGCGTTGGATGGAGTTTTTGGCATCATATGACTTTAAGATAGCTTTGCCCCTGGTAAAGCGAACGAAGTTGCGGATGCGTTAAGTAGGAAGAGGGAAACCCTTAGTCCAATGTTCTTGGAGTAGAAACGCCTAGAATTTATCTTCCCTATCAATTTTAAGCCCACTACGAGCATTACCCCTTGATTATTGGAAGCACTTAAGGTTAAGCATACCTTCATAAATCAGATTGGCTCAAGGCAACGAGAGGATTCAAAGCTTATGGATATTTTAGATAGGATTAGCAGAGGAGAGGTCTCTAAACATCTCCAATGCTATTCCATTGATAGTAAAGGTTGGCTAAGGAGAGATGGAAACTTTGTGTCCCTCGCACTAGTGATTTGACGAGAGTAGTTTTAGAAGAAGCACACCATTCTATAATGACTATTCATCTGGGTGGTGATAAGACGTATAGGGACATGAAGAGAGTATTTTATTCGAGCGGTATAAAGAAGGATGTGGCAGAGTTTTTAGCTAAGTGTCTTATGTGCCAAAGAGTTAAGGCAGAGCAGCAGAAGCCCGACAGATTACTTCAATCATTGGATGTACCCGAATGGAAGTGAGATAGTGTTTCAATGGACTTCATAGATGGTTTACCCCAATCTAGGAAGGGAAATACCAGTGTTTGGGTGATCATAGATCGTTCGACTATCAGTGCCTACTTCATTCCGGTCACGGGTAAGAGGATGGTATATTATTTGGCATCCTTATACATTCTTGAGATAGTCCAACTTCATGGAATTCCCTCTAGCATATTGAACGACTGAGACCCTATCTTTACTAGCGATTTTTGGGAAAGCTTGCATGAGGCTTTAGTGACGCAGCTAAGATTGAGTACGGCCTATCACCTCTAGATGGATGGCTTAACAGAGAGAGGTAATAGAGTTCTTGAGAATTTATTAAGGATATGCAGTCTTGATTTTGCAGGAACTTGGAAGGAGCACCTTCCTTTAGTAGAGTTCATATATAATAATTGTTTTCAAGCTAGCATTGGAATGACACCTTTGGAAGCTCTTTATGGAAGACCTTGCAAGTCGACTTCGTGTTGGTTGGAGTCTACAAAAAGATTGCTACTTGGTCCCAACATGGTAAGAGAGACTTCAGAAAAGATTGATTTGATTTGGAAGAGAATGAAGACAGCCCAAGATAGATATAAATCCTATGCAGATAGCGGAGAAGGGATATTGAGTTTAGATAGGAAATTTGGTTTTCATTAAGGTGTCTCCGCTAAGAAAGGTAGTGAGGTTTGGATCAAATGGGAAACTTTCTCCCAGTTTCGTAGAACCATTCCCCATTGTGGAAAGGGTATGGAAGATGTCGTATAGGATAAAGCTACTGGAGAGGCTCGCAGGAGTTCATGACGTTTTTCATGTTTCGCACTGGTAAAGTGCTTGCACGATTCACCAGAGGTAGTAGAACCTAGTCAACTTGAGGAAGTTGGAGTGGAGAGAGAAGCATCGGTTCGTCGCATTCCTAACACAATCGTTGGACGTGATATCAAGAAGCTTATGAATAAGGAAGTCCCTTTGTTTAAGTTGCAGTGAGGAGATAGTATTGAGGACGCTACATGGGAAGATGAGGAAAAAATACAAACCTCTTATCCGCATCTTTTGGATGGTCCGTCTTGAATTTCATATTTCTAGGTTCTTTCCATTAGTATTCTTTGGGAGGGTAGATCTTAGGTTTTAACCTATGGATGTAGGACTGAATGTAAACATGTTACTAGAATATGTATGATGGACGATTGTGGTTGTAAGGGTTTGTTAGTGGATGCTAATGGACGCGTATATATACATTAGACACTATTATCTCTTAGAGATTTGTCTAACTCGGTCACTAAAGCATATGCATATGGATATGTGTGCATTTGCATTTTTATTTTATTTCCATGGTTGCTATAAATGGATGATTATCATATGATTGTTGCATTTGGATGATTATTGTAGCATGGATATAGAACTATTAGTTACATTAGGGAATTTGCATTCATTTTGGTACATAGCACGGACACGATTGCATTAAAGGAGGTCGACTGAATCAGTAGACGGCCTAATCTTTTTGCATTAGTTGGAGACATAAACACTACATTATTGCATATATCATAAATTTCATTAGAAAACTTAAGTACATTGGATGTAATGTATGGTGGTTGAATATGCGGTCGTAGAAATTGGTTGAAAATAATTATTTCATTCTTCTGTCCGTGGAAATTTCGGGGATGAAATCCTTTAAGGAGGGAGAATATAACAACCCTAAATTTGAGCAATAAAATTAATTAACGAATTAATTAAATAATAAAATAAAATTGTGTAATTGTCAAAATTAAGACATGGGAGTTGAGCCATTTTGTCGTGGTAATTATCTTGTCAATTTCCATAAATAATTTAATCCAAGTTAATATGAAGAAGATATGAGAGAAACAAGAATCGAACCGGAACGAAAAAAATACAAAGGGTCTGGTCGACCAATACCAGGCCAGGTTGACCCCCAAGGCCATAGGTCGACCTGCCTTTGTATTTGGAAGTGAAAACGTTCAGTTCGAAGCGTAACATCATCTTTTGATTTTTCTTCAATCCTGTGCATTCGTGCTTCCATCCAACTGTTCCTAGTGAGCCTATGACGTGGTTGCACCAAATTTAACCTTTAAATCCAACGGTTTGAGATCCCTAAGTCACACTATAAATAAGACCCTAGACCAAGCTATTTTTCTTATTCAGATTTTCTCCCAATTGGTTTCATTGCCTGAGGCTGGACCTTGGAAAGAAAATTTTTGTTGGGAGGAGATCATTTTAATAAAATTATTCTACTCCCTAGAAGTAGATCCAAGATGGCCAAGGAATAGAGATAAGGACCAGAGATGAGTGTTTTGTAATTATTTTAGATTTTTAAGTAATTTAAAATAATAGGGTTCTAAATAGTTGTAGTTTTTCTCCATTTTTGAGACATTTTTTATATAAGTTATTTACAGTTAGTTTTTAAAGTTCTTTTCAGTCTATTTTATTTAGCTATTTTTATTCAGTCATTTTATTCATTTATTTATAGTTATTTACAGTTATTTGTAATTATTTACATCTGTTTTACGTTAAAATTTAGCCTATAAATGTTAGTTTCTTTTACTTCTTTTTGCATGTATAAAATGTAGAATATAAAAAGAAAAGAATTCACTGATATGGATTAAATAAAAATAAACACTGAATTCATAGAAATAAGATGTAAAATAAGAAAGAACTGTAGTAAATAGAAAATAGACAAAAATAGGCAAATTTGAGAAAAGTGCAAGCATGGTTATAACTAGTGGTTATAACTAAAAAGATAGAATATAAGATTAACAAGTATAACACTGGTTATAATTAAGCAGAAAGAACAGAAAGGTCTTATTTAAAACTTCGATTAAGTTAGTAAGAAAATATAGCAGAATAACCGAAGAGGCTTATTTTAAAACTTAAACTAAGTTAATAAGCAAAAATAGAAGTCGGGCCCATACCAACAACATTCGCTTTCAGTCAGGAACCGATGGTCTCACAATAGTTAGGTGAGGCTGGGAGTAGAAAGTTTTTTTAGCACCAGTACTGGCAGCATTCCCTTTTAGGTCTAGGACTGATGGTCTCACAACACTTAGGCGAGGATGGATAGCATTCCCTTTCAAGAAAAGGACTGATGGTCTCACAACAGATTAGGTGAGGCTGGGCACGCTTTTGTTGATTAGGGTAAATAAGAGGTCAAAATAGGGAGCGACAGTTAGTGTGTACCGGCGATGATAGAGCGTGCGACATCGATTAGGGTAAATAATTCACTACTGCATTCCAAGGGCTAAACAAGTGTCTTTTGTTGTGGGACTAACAAGATTGGATCAGCTCATAGTGGCACAACAGAGATAGAAGGCAGATCAACGGGTAGAATTAGGATTTCAGCCTAATTAAAATTGGATAGGGTTTTAATCTAATCACAACAATCTAAGACAAGTGCAAACAATCACAATCAAAGCAAATAGAATCAAAAACAATATTTTATCCCAGTTTTATCTTTTCTATATTTTCCTTTCATACTAGAATTGTTTCTTAGTCTATTATCTTCATCTTGCTTAAGAATGCTAGTAATTACTTACACTCACCAAACGTATAGTTAACCCACTCCTCTATTTCCCATTTTTCCCCATAGGCCAGTGGAATCGAGGACAGTAGATTCAGACCGCTTGGAGATATATTCTTGGAGTTCTTCATGTATTCTTCTTCTTCTTTTTAGTTTTATTTTCATTTAACTTTGGATGTACTAGTACTTTATGAGAGGAATGAATTTTTATGTACTATAATGATGTGATTGTGATGTATTTTTCATAAGACATGAGTATTTGGTTTTGAGACATATTATACCTTTATGACTTATTTTATAAAGCTCAATTCTGAAATATAAGTATTTATTTAAATGTTTCCACTGTTTTTATTTAATTATCTTGTGAATCTTTGTATCTTTGATGCTTTAGTTATTCCTACAATGCACTATTTTTTTAGTTTGCCCTATTTGGGTATACTAAGAGGCGTGGGGTGTTTCGGCACTCTTGTCAACCTATCCGCTATGAACTGTATACTTTCATTTCTTCTGCTTGACCTTGGCAACCCATCTATAAAATCCATGGATATCGAATCCCATTTCCACATAGTACATCAAAAGGTTGAAGCAACCCACTCGGCTTCTGGTATTTGACCTTCACTTATTGACAATTTGTACACTGCCTAACCCATAAGCCAACATCCCACTTCATACCCTCCCAATAGAAGCTCTTCTTCATATCTTGATACATCTTGGTCCCTCCAGGATGAATGGTAAACATGGACCGTTGACATTCCATAAGAACTTCTTTCCTTAAGACCTCAACATTCGGAACACACAACCATACCTTCTTTCTCAACAATCCTCCCTGGTCAGTGCTAAATTCATTTAGATCATCGATCTCAGTTCCAACCTCAAGCATTCTCATCCACTTGGCTAATAATGGATCCACCTTCTGCTTAGAAGCAATCCTTTCGGTCAACACCGGTCAAATTTCTAAACACGACAACATAGCTATGCTCTGACTAAAACTAGCAGTCGATCTTAACTGAACGCTACAAGCAGTCAAACTTCTAAATCTTTCCATTTTGCCAACATAGCTAACTCTACATTTTGATGTTTTCTGCTAAGAGCATCCACTACTTTATTTCATTTCCAAGGAGTATACTTTATACCGAAATCATAAGCCACTAAAAACTCTAGCCACCTCTATTGTCTCATATTCAACTCCCTCTGAGAAGATAAATATCTTAAAGACATATGATCTGTGCATAGCTCAAATCACTTTCTAAGAGATAATGTCTCCATATCTTCAATGCGAAGATCACCTTCAGCCAACTCCCAATCATGAGTAGCATATCTTACTTCATGCGGTCTAAGTTGTCCTGAAGCTAGACAAGAACTTTACCTTTTTGTATCAGCACAGCTCCTAATCCAGTCCCACATGCATCTGTATACACCACCAAACCTTGGTTTCCATCTTGAACTACTAGCACCATTGTGTTGGTCAACAAATGCTTTAACTTAAGGAAACCTTCCTCATATTTGTCAGATCACACAAACTTCACGTCCTTCTTTGTTAAATTAGTCAAAAGTGCTACTATCCATGAGAAATCCTTAATGAATCTCCGGTAATAGCCAGCAAGTCCAAGAAAACTTCTAATCTCAATCACCGTCTCTAGTCTTTTCCAATTATTAACAGCTTCGATCTTATCGAGACTGACTGATAACCCCTTTATCTGAAATTATGTGACCAAGAAACTTAAACTCTTTCTTCCAAAAATGACACTTGGAAAACATCAATTCAGCTAATGCTGCCTCAGCGTCTCAAGTACTGCTCTAAGATGATCTTCATGCTCCCTTTCATCCTTAGAGTGTACTAAGATGTCGTCTATAAATACCAACACAAACCTGTCCAAATACTCTCGAGACTGTAACGATCGTGGATTTTTAATAAGTTTAAATTGATAATTAATTTAATTTTTGAATAAAAAATTGTGAAATTAATCGATAAATTGATTTGAGTTTTTCCATATTCAAATAAAATATGTGTTAAATCATTTGAATTTAAATCTTATATGTATGTGGATGTATATGTATATGTGCATATTATGAGTAGAGTTGAACTTATAAATAGATATATATAATAAATTATATAATATAAAGTAAACACATTAGCTAAAGTCGAACGACGTATTGAAATAGAAATTCATTTATATTGTGAAGCAATAAGACAAAGCAAAAGAAAAAAAAATACATTCAAGTATACACAAATAAGTATAAATCTGTAGACCTGGAAGCAAAACAAGAAATAAAATACATTCAAGGGTGTGAAACTCAAATATAAAACATAAATATCTTTGAGCTTGTACGTGAAGACAGTCAAATACATTCAAGTGGATTAACAGAAAAAAGACAAAGTAATTAATGCAATATCTTCAGCCATCAAAACAACATATCATCCACCATATGAAGAAAAATATCTCTGGTATTTGTACAAAAACATATTATCACCTATAACTCAAAAATATAACATCACCTGTGAGCTTTCTTATATATCAATCTTCATTTCAGTTTCGTCCATCATAAGCTAAAAATATGAAGTAAACAATCTTTAAAACTTGAACAAACTACAAACCAGAGATCAAAGAGGCAAGTTTCAGCTAAAAAATTCAAGTCTGTTGCAAAATGGAAACAGCTCTGTTCTTTTCCTGAAAACACAATGAGTAACATCATATTTTTTTATTTAAAGTTTGAACCTGTTGCATATATATATATATGTGTGTGTGTGAATAGTATGTGAGGATATATATACATATATGAAACTGCTCTAAGTATTTGAAAGATGGATGTTTTTGTATAGGCTGTGTTTATAATTGTCCTCTGTTTGGGATTTAAACACCAGATTTTTGATTCAGAAATCATTCCCTCTTGATATACTTACTGTTTGAGTTTAGTGTTAAGACAAAAATTGTTTGTTATAGCATAAGCTAAAGATTAAAATTTATTGAGTTTAAAAAACTTAGTATTCTTTCTGGAAAACAAGATAATTTGAGCAAATTCTAAATAAGTCAAAAATTCAAACTTCATGATTTACGAATTCAGGTGTATAAAGGAATTCTTATACTTTAATACGATTTTTAAAAGCAAGAATCTTAATTTTTAGACTGAGGTTTGAGGAGAAGTTGAGGGTTTTCGAAATTGCATAGTTCTGTCAATTTCTGTTGATTTCATCGATAGGGAAGGTTGGGATTTTGGTTGGTGATGGAGGAGAGAACGATGGTTCTATGAAAAATACTGGTTGGGCTTGCAGATGGACGTGGTGGCCATGGCGAGCGCTTAAAGTTTCTAAACCTAGTTTTGTAAGGTTAGAAAGTTTTGGTTTGATCGTAATCCCTGTATGATCGAGTTGCTCGTGCTTTTGGGTGATAGTAGGAGGAGCGATGATGAATAGATGGCTGGAGTTCCATAGTTTTTGGTCGTCGAGGTTGTGCGAACGATGTGATTTCCAGGTTTTGGTGATGAGGCGAATTCAAGTTTCCATGTTTCGAGTTTATACTCGAATTCGAATTTGCGAGGAGGATGGGTATTCTGATGGTCAGAGGATAGGTTATAGGTGATTGTCGTCGTGCTCGATGAAGTGGTGGCAACTGGAGTTGATCATTGGCGACATGCAAGTGCACCGTGTAAGAGTTTCTGGTAACCTGGAAATTTTGGAATGGAAGTAGTGGCTCAAGTAGATGATTGTTCCGGTTTTAAAAACACTGAAACCTGTTCTGTTTTTGGCAATTTAAAACTTAATTTTAAATTTTAAAACAAAGTTTAAATTGAGTTTTAAATCAAGGGTTAACTATTAATTCAAGTTGAGTTGAAGCTTTGTTTGGAAATAAAGTTTTTAAATTTAAATTGTTTTAGTAACTAAAAGGGTTTAAGTGTTTTTAAAAAAAGTTTGAAATTTAAAATGGAACTTGAAATTGTAAAGGAAGCATTTAAAACAAAGTTTAAATCACGATTTTAAACCTGGACTTGAATCCAAATCTGAATTCTAGATTTTGAAATTAAATAAAGTTCTATATAATTTAAATGTTTAAATAAGTTTAAAAGTTAGGTATTCTTTTAATACGTGAATTTAAAAAGGATTTTGATTTAAACTCTTCAAATTTCTTTTATAATGAAATTATTACTTAAACATGGAAATTGAAAGGTTTCCAAAATTAGTTTTTAACTTTATATAAGACAAATTGGTATTCATTTTAAAACTTGAAATTAAAATGAAATTTAAGCAGTACTTGAAATAAATGTTTTAAAACATATTTGTGAATGATAAATGAAATCATTAATAAGAATAATCTTTCTTTAAAGCTAATGAAACTTATTGATTTGCAATTCATAAATTACTAAATTAATTAGAATGGAAAATTAATGTTTTGTATCAATTTAATTAGTAAAAATAAGGTTTAAATTTATTGATTAAGGTTTATGTAAATTAATGATTAGTAACTAATTAACCAATTAATTAAGAACTAATTAAGTTACAATTAACACTTAATTAATTAACTAATTAGGATTAATTAATGAGTTATTAATGGTTAATCAATTTTAATTAATAGTGATTAGTGTAAGTAATTTCTTTAGCAAAGTGATTAAAGAATTGTTATTAGTTAATGAAGGTCATTAACCTAGGATTATTTAAATAATTAGCAAATGTGATTAATTTTAACAATTAATTAGATTAATTAACGAATGATAATCATTTACTAAATTGTGTAAGTGTAATTACTTTATGAAAGTGATTAAGAAATTAATTGCTTATTGTAATTAATTAAGTTTAATTTGATTAATTTAAGTTAATTATCAAATATTGTGTACTGGATTGATATTTCTGATATGTGATTGTGATGCTATGAAATGTGAATTGCTTTGTGCTGAACTGTGATTTGTGATTTATTTTTGTACGCATGTGAAAACCCTTTTTGCCCGTAAAACGGCATTTGAATTTCAATGCGACAGGGAGTCGAATTCCAGTTGGTTATCCGAAACCCACATCGAATCATAATGGTGAATCTTTGTGATTGATAAATTTATTTTATCTGTGAATCTGTGAATGAAGATAAGTGGTATGGATTATATCGCTTATCGAGATTGATATGATTGAATCTGTGATGATTGATGATGTTGCATTATTGTGTGAAACCCCTGGACTACACCATACATACACAAATATGGATTGCACGTGGAAATGGGTTAAGTCACAGATTTTTGAAATAGTTTTAAAATTGAATTTTTGAATCCAAATGGTTTTTGAAATAAATTGGGATTAAAGTAAAAAGTTTTTGAAAAGGGGAATTTCAAAGATAAAATTTATTTTTGAATAACTTAATTACAGCTTGAAGTTTAAGTAATTTTATTTAAATTTAAATTCAAAAATTTGAAATTGAATTCTATGTTTGGATACTAGGGATTAAAAATGTTATACAAGTTATATATGGGTAAACCATTTTAAATGTAATGATTTTGGAATTTGAATTTAATTCAAATAACTCGTACAAATATAATTGGATTCTTCCGAAACAAAAACTATTGTTTTCAAATAATAAAGGCTTTTATATAAATGGACTTCCAATTTGTGTTAAAGGAATTTCAAGTTTGAAATGAAAATGGTTTTCTAAGTTATGAATGAATCTTTGGAAACAGTTGTGAAAGCTATGAGATAAATCTTGATTTAAATTGTTAATGAGTTAATCCAATTGAAATGGAAATTGTTTTGAAATTCGTAAATGGATCTTTGTGAAACTGGGTGAACATTGTGAAATAAATCTTTTTGTTTAAAGATTTGAAATGGTAATTTGTTTAAACCATTAGAAGAAAGGTTTTGGTTTTCTTTGAAGTTGTGACTAACTGAAATCCCATATCCATATGTTTTTAAATATTGCGCTCATTATTCGGTTTAGCCGGGAGAGGACCTTGTGTCATATATACCATTCTGAGTAGTGATACGACGTTATAAATTTCATTTGAAGACCGGTGTTGAAGACCGGGTGTTTTCGAGAACAATAGGATAACCTATCGATTGTCTCTGCACCGAGTAGCTACGGTATAGAGATTCCCTAAGTGATGGGAAGTCCGATCGAGATTGTGAATACCCGGATTGCAAGGGCTTCTTCCTTTATTGGACGAAGTGCCTTCGGTTCTGTTCAAACCTGGAATAGATTTGTATGGTTGTATGTCTGAAACTACAGTTTGAGATATAAAGCAGATTTCTTTCAAATACATATCTGTTGGGAGCGGAGAATTTATTCTCTTATCTTAACACCCTTCTCTGAGACGTACGAGCTCAAAGGTTATGTAGTCGAAGGTTATCAGTGATATACTCACAATTTGGTAGTGTGGCATGCTGAGTTTTGCTGTGTGTTGATGATCATTTGTGATTAAAGCATGGCTTTTATGTAAAGCGTAGCTTTATGGACGAGACTGCATCAGGACCTCACACCTCGAAAATGGTCGAAACAGGAAAGATGCGGCAAGGTTATGAGTGTCGCGACCTTTAGGTTGTGTCATTTCCTTCTGGTAAAGGTTAATATCATGGTATGGAGCCCAAATATTTTCCTATGCGGTGGCTTCAATCTCATTTACTGTGTGGTTGTTGCTTTGTGATTTAGAGGCGCCTCGGATAAAGGTCCCAAAGGACCGGGGGATGGCATGCTCGAGTTGTAATTACCTACTAACAGAGGTAAATCGGCCTTGTGTTGGCAGAGATCGGTTAGGTTCTCAGGACGTGCCACCAAAGGAGTACCCATGGACAGTAGGAAGTTCCTTAGCCTTACCATTTTTTGGAAATCCAAACAATACAATACGTGCCCTCTACGGTTTTAGTTGTATAACCTGCCATTTACTTATGGTGGCGCCTCACTGTTTAGATGGTAGCTGTAGTAGGCATACAATAATGGTTGTATGCTGGCTAAGATTAATATTATACTTTCGAATGTTTTCTGCACTATGCTCTAATATTAATATTGAAAAGAATTTGCGTATCAAGCAAGTTTGACTATCATAAGGAGAAATCTCCTCCAAATCTGCGTTTGCATTGTGTGTGTGGCAGGAGGCCTTATGGTAGTTTCATTTTCTAAAAAGCATTGCGGATTTATTTTAAATTCTTTGCTGTTGTTTTAAAAGGTAAACTTTTTTGTTACTCATACCGGTCCCATGACCGACCTGGTGTTTATTCTTCATTTCCTAAACTCTGGGTGCCCACAATTTTCCACACAGGCAGTCTAGAGTTGGGATTATTCAGATAGGCAAGTTTAATAGATTATCTAGAGTTAGCTCTGTATTTGGACGACTGACCTTGCTTAGCCTTGTGCATCACGATGTTGGTTCGAGCGAGCTTTGGATTGGAGCATTTGATTTGGAGATGCATTTTATTGAAGATATTCTTTCCGCTGTTTCTTGTATCATATCTCTGATGTATATTGATATTCATTGTATCATTCAATTGTATCAGATATTATATCCATGTTGTCTATTAATATTCGTTTCTTCCGCTGTATTGTACTTAATGGTGTTACAAGCTCCGACCAGCCAGATAGACGTTTGAATCTGCGGCATTTGAATATAAGTTACGTATTCGGTGCTGATTTTCGAAGGTCGAGTCAGGACCGCTACAGGGGCCACGAAGAAAGCAAGTGCATTTATTAATCTGTATGGCATTACTGACCACTCACACGAACCGTACCTAGTTGGAAATGCTCTCAAGGGTATACTGTCCGCTGCCACTCTTAGCTGATGGAAACCTATTACCAAATCGAATAGGGAAAATACTCTGGCTCCACTCAACTGATCAAATAGACCGTCAAATCTTGACAAAGGATACTTATTCTTAATCGTCCTCTCGTTTAACACACGATAATCGATACACATCCTTAACGACCCATCCAGTTTCTTTATGAACACCATGGTTGCTTCCTATTGTGAACTTCTTGGTCTAATAAAATTCCTCCCTTCTTGATCCACTTGCTACACCTTTAATTCCTTCATCTCGGTCTGTGACGACCCGGAATTTTCAAGTATTAAAAAAAGAATATTTAATTAATTTTAAATATTCAATAGAGTAATTTTAACTTGAATTCAAGTATCACTATTTATCTGATAATTTAATTATTGAAGTAAATAATTGAAAGTTGAGCTAAATGTTGAATGTGGAGTTTTAAGCTGGATAAAATAATTTGAAGGCTTGTCAAATTCATATTAATAATACTGGAGAGCTTAAAAAAAATTAAAATTGAATTTGAAAGCATTTTGTTAAGTTTTCAAATTTTATATCGTTTAAATTGAATTTAAAAATAGCTTTCCGAGGGATAGTCTCGGAATTCGACGAAACCAGTTCCATTGGATCCGTAATATTGCATTATTATCGAATTTCAGTTTTCGTAGTGAATGGAGTTGTTGGGTGAGCGTACGATTTACAAACGCGCTGAAATTCTATCGAAAATCCAATTTAAATAATTTATATAAATAAGTTGACCGATCAATTAACCTTCACCTCAAAACTTTTTCGTGCCTCTGTAGCATGTGGGTGAAACAGGCAACTGTCTTCTCGTGTTTCCTTTTTTCTTGACATAGTATAGGCAGACCATTTCAAACGAAACCAAATCATTCGAAATGGCCGAACGAAGATTCATGTGTTCCAGAAAATAAATTAAAAACCAAAATCAGAGCCGATTAAGCTATTCAATAATAACCCAGGCTCTCCATGCTTTTTACTCCTCAATCAAAATCGAACCAGAGATGGCCAAACTCGTCGTTTCGAAGGGAAGAGGGGTGGATCACGAATTCGAATCGAATTCGATTCTTCAGTGCGAGGGTTTGCGTTTCAGGTGAACCGTGAGTGGGGTCGCGAAGCTTTGCGATGGCGTGGAGCTCGAGATTTAGGGCAGAGGTATAGGGATTCACGCGCACGGCCGATTGCAAGGCCATGGAGAGAAGGGCGACTAGTAGATCGTGTGCGTGAAGCTCGCGAAATCTGGGTGGCTCGGTGGCGTCTGAAAGTTGGGGTTGCGCGAATTCAAGGAGGTGGCGGCGGCTACAAGTGGCGGCAACGGACTTCGACTAGGGTTTCATGAACGATGTGGGAGGCGAGTCGATGGAGGCGGCGCTGTGGGGTTCGTTTGAACAGTAAGGAGGCCTGCTCGCGATGGTTGAGAGTGATTGGCAGTGAGGTATATTAGTTAACCGTTTAATTTCAAATTTTGAATCTAATTTGTTTATAGGTTAGAAAGGAATATTTGGAAATTCTTTTTCAATTAAAAAAAAAATTATACCTGTATATATGTATGTAGGTTAGGCAGTGCATAGATATATATAAAATTTTGGAAATAGATAGGAATTTAAATGTTAAGAAGGAATTTATAAGAATTAGATTTTTAAAATCTATATAAATGAAATTTTGTTTTAGGTGAATGAGTTTTAAAGTAGATATATATATATATATATATATAAATGTAGGATCATATCTTCACCAACTTGTTATTGTTAAAATATATTAAGAAGATTAACTAAAGTAATTAACTTATTTAATCATTTGGTTACTAAAATAATCTGTTAAAAGGAGAATTAGTTAAATTTAAATTTAATTGTTTAAAATGAAATTTATGGTTAATTTAATTATCAAATGGAAATTTAAATCGCTCAATTGACTCGCATATCAATAAAACATCTGATGTTTTTTACAAGGTCTGAAATCGAGAAATCAAATCAAGAATGAAGTGGGTTGCAAATGTAAAGGGAGAGGTGAGTTAATCTCACTCAGTTAATTTTATTTAAAATTTAAATGATTAAATTTAAATAATTGTTTGAATGGTTGAGATTGATTGTTGTGCTATGGTAGGGTAAATTTTGGAATTTACATATTATTGTGCTAACATCTTTGGATGCAGGGAAAACAGGTTGGAGGGATCCAACTGGATCCCTCACATTTATTATTAATATTCTCTGTTGTGATTGCTTGATATTCTATGATGAATATACTGGAATATTGGATGTATTGTCTGATTGGATATATTTGAGTAGAATGAATTACCGGAAATATATAAATTGAATTCTGGAAAGAAAACAAAGGAAGTAAATTTGTAAACGTAATAATCCCAGCAATTTAATAAAGGAAAGATGAATTGAAAAGAAATGGAAGTATGCTAAATAATAATAAATAACTTCGAGTATGAAAAGAAAGGGGTTTGAATAAACAGTGATTTAATGAATTGTAAAATCAAGTTATATTAATTTAAAGGAAATAAGAATTATTTTGAACTCAAGTTTTAGATTTATTTAAAAGAATCAGAAGCAAACTAAAAATCTAAATTGGTATTTCAATTACAGGTATTCTAAATCTTAATTAAGGAATAAATCTGAATTAAAGGATTTTTGAATAAATGAAGTAAACCGGAAATCAATTTGGAAATTGATTCAAGTGTTTGAAATTGAATATTCGGAAGAATAAATTCAAGATGGGAATTTATTAAAGGAATGAGAAAATTTTGTTTTAAAATAAATAGTGATTTATTTTTAAAGACTGTGAAGAAAAGTATATTTCTCTGGATAGCCAAGTATGTTTTCAAAGTATGTTCTTGTAAATTCATTATTTCTAAATTTTAATATTTTAAAGTAAATTCTAAAGTAAGTAATTTGTTAATCTATTATCGTAATAATTATTTAAAGAATGATTTGGGATTTTGTTTAAAGAGGAAGCTCTAATGTCTAGTTATAAAGTAACCTTATTTTAGTTATTTCTAGAGTATTATTTTAAATTAAGTACTAAAGTAATTTTTTATATTAAATGTTAAATATATTTTACAATAAAGTGTTTTTAAATTATATAAAAAAAATCTAGAGTTGTGCTTGGTGATTCCAGTGGAAATAGAAATACTTGAAATTTATTCTGAGAAAGGCAGATAGTTTTGAAAACAGTTTTCTAAGGAGTTTGAAAGGTGAAAATATATCTTGTAAAGATAGTTTGAAATAGATAAATAATTTGTGAAATTAATTATTGGTTGATGGTTGTTTGTGAATATTAATTGATAGTAAAATAACCGACTATCAATATTGGCCAAATGCGTTGATCGTTTCGAAGAGACCAGGATCGAGATTAATTTCTCGAAAACCACTTCGATCCGGTTTGTACGTTTCTTGAAACGAATTTGGATTCGAAGATGGGGCAGTAAAGTGCAAGGGCTAGTCGCTACTAATCCTGAGGATATTTCCAAAATGGATGTAGTAGGAATAGTGCCTTCGGTTCCGTTCGAACCCGAGACGGACTTGTATGGATGAATGCTTGCGAAACATCGTCAGGTGGACGAAGGGCATTCTAAGGAAAATTGTTCTAAAAAGGTAACGCTTAGCCTCAAGCCTCATCAAATGGGAATGACTGAAAATCAGGGGTTATGCAGCAAGGCTAGGTGGGTAGCACCTAAGCAGGGTGAGGTCATTCCAGTCTAGATGTCCCTTTTTATTTTCGGCTTAGTGGGCGGTTGCCGATCCCAACCGCGTGGTGATCTTACTCGGGACTGTCCAGTAAGGGATGGTTCCGGCCTTGTGTTGCAGGGGAGCGGGCATACTCCTCGGTACGGTGATCTAGGCCCCGTACTGTGACAGGTGGTACCCCAGTGCCTAGTCATTGTTGGAAATCCATTCTTCCTATGAGCCTTGTACAAGTTTTGTTTGTATTACCCGCTCTGTGGCTAGTAGCTGGAATTTAATAGATGTAACAATTTCGGCTATTTTATAAGTATTTGTATATAGACCCTATTATAATATCAGAGGATTTCTATAAAAATTGTTTTAGCTATCGTAAGGTAAAAAACCGACATGTTTATTTGTGGCGTGGTCTTACGAGATGCTTTTGTTTTCAAAGGATTTTGAAACTTTAATAATCAATTGGGTGTGATTTTCTCACGCTGGTATTGCAGACTGACTCGGGTGTTATTTAACTGTAATGCTCGGGTCAGACCGAGTATTACAGGATACAGGACATGATGTTGTGGAGCTCAGGAGACGAGCAAGATGACGATACGTACTCCCGTACTTGTTTATATATATGTATATTTATTCCGCTGTGTTTGAGTTGTCGTGTATCTTGAGTTGTTGTGTATTCATTGTATGATATCGATGTTGAGTCGTGATTGATGTACTCTGATAATGTAATATATAAATAGAGATATTGATTTTTGAGTAAAGATCATTTATTATCTATTATATTTTATTCCGCTGCGTTGGTTAGATTCTGTTGTTGTTTTCTATTTTTCTTCTTCTACCTCTTCTTCTTTAACCCAAATGGTTCGTATTTCTGTGCAACTTGAGTTGATTGTTGTAGAATAGTGTTGACTCAAGGGGTACGGACGTGCGGGTCGTTACACGGTCAGTGCCATCGTGCTTAGTAGTCTACTTATAGGTTCAGCTCTTGGTACATGATCTATCTAAACTCAATAGCTTCTTTCCATGGTTGCCCTATAACCGGCTCAAAGACATCTGCAAATTTTCTTGCTACTCAAACCTGACTTAACTCTTCTCCCACTTCCGTATCACTTAACAAAGCACAAACATTCTATTTAGAATTCTCCACTGAGAATATGATTTTGTTATGACTATCGGGTTATCTAAGTGATATTTCCTTATCCTAGAAAAATATCCTGCCCTTATACTTACCTAACCAATCCATACCAAATATGATCCTAAGATCTACACAATCAAAAACATATAGATTGCATGCAAACTTATGACCTAACAAATCAAGTTCCAACTAGTCACATCTCATCCCTAGATTTAAACTACTTTTAGATTCTCAACCCTTAAGGAAGTAACAGGGTATGTAGGTTTTAAGCATAACCTATCAACCAAACATTGAGATATAAATGAATGTGATGCACTGGTATCAGATAGTATCCTAACTCATATACTCTGAATCAAAAGTGTACTTCGATCATAGTCTTCTCTTGTTGAGCTGCAGTCAGCCTAGTAGATGATGGTCCAACAGCAAACTCCTTTCCACTGTCCGCCCCGACCAGTTCCAGACGGATTCTTATACTACCAAACTTGGTCACAGTTGATGCACTTCAGGCCCTTCTTTTCTACAGTCTTCTTCCCCTTGCCCTTTCGACATTCATGAGCATAGTGACCTTTTTTCATACTTGAAACAAACTAAATCATCCTATGCCTTCTTGGCAGTCTCTCCCTTCTAGGATCCCTTCTTCTTAAAGAAATTTCTCTTTCATCCCTGAGAACTTTGGGTTTCAACTAGCTTTTCTTTCCCATAAGCAGCAATCATTTCCTTAGGTCAAATTGTCATCTCCACAACAATATTATAAGGATCACGGAGACGTGGCAGGGTTGCCCTAGCAATCTTGGGTCTCAATCCCCGAATGAGCTTCTCGTTCCTCTCGATGATGGTGGTAATCATAGCGTACCCATATCGGGACAATTCATCAAACTTTTTGGCCCACTCAATTATTAACATCTCTCCATGCACCAAATCCATAAAATTTGTCAATAATGCTGATTTAGCAACCTCAAACACAAACCTATGCTCGAACCTCCTTCGAAATTCCGCCCAAGTCAACTCTTCCTCGGAAACTCTGGCAATAAACTATTTCACCAATGGAGTGTTGTCCATTGCAACTACCCAGTGGCTAGTCTCCCCTTTTTCTCATCATCGAATCCCCAATCAGTAAAGATTATCTCACAATGAAACAACCAGTTCCCTTTTGCTTTCCATTAAGACTGGTGTAATCTCTGCTTAAATTAGCATAGTTATTCCCAATTGGAGCCATAGGATTAGCTCCTCCAACATTCCCAACAACTCCAGCAGCTGCTTCTGCTTGCATCAGATTGGAAAATAACTGTTACATCATCCCCATATCCACTGGTGCATTCTCAACACCTACATTAGCGTCTGCATTTTGATTAGCATTTTCCCTTCAACCCAGGTTCCTCCTAGTGGTCGAGCATTTTCGTTTCTTGTAGTGCTTTGTCCGCTGAAATTTCCTCTTCCTTTCCAACCTCCTTATCTTCTTTCTCGTAAATCTACATAAGAGCCTAAGTAAGATACAAAGAAAAGTCTAAGAGAGAGGAAAATATGTACTTATAGACACACACACACACACACACACATACATATATCATATACAAGTACATTACATAGTGTTAACCTAAACCCTGGTCTTATTTCCTGATTCATTGGATTATGTTTTGAAAAATCTTATAGGCTTGAATTTATTTTAAATTTTCACAAACCTATGCTTTGATACCAGCTTCTAACATTACCTACTTGGAGGCCCAAACTAATGGCTACGGATGCTACAGTCACCATAGTTATTAATCCTTGGCAACCAAATTCAGTAATATTACATATATTGATATAACGAAAACACATGGATATGGAAAAAAAAATTTAAAATCATTAAACAACTTTCACATTCCATTTGAAATTATTTCAAATTCATTAAATAATCCCATGTTTGAGAACTACGTTCAGAGAAATTATAATTATTGCAACATACGCCAAGAGTGACATATGAAGATGCCCACTCGGATGATCAGAGAATATATATAAGCAATTTAAACAACTTTTCCTTTACAACAATACATGGTGGAACCAAAATAGAAATGAAGTATAAATAGCTATCATGCCTCCTGCACGTCTCCAGAAGCTTATTCACCTAAAGAGGTACCTAAAAACCTCAACTCTCAAACTACTCAAAATTAATTGAGCACTCGAGAGTTTAAGGGGAAAACATAAACTTCAAGTCAGACACAAAGCCTAGTATGAATAATAACCTACCATTTCAAACCATTTAGATATATAGTAAGACCAGGCCGCTTAGCGAACAGGTTTTCCCCTCATTTGTATCCTCCAAAAATATATAATAACCATATATTATGCTCCTGCATCCACGATACTTAATACATAGCAATTAAAAATATTATGATCATACGAAAACAAGTAAATCAATCCTGGATATCCCGTCCCTATTCATTTTGATAATCCATCTTAGTTATAGTTTCTACGATCACTATTGACCTATTAGTTTCCATGAGCAGACTAATAACTGTTTTAAATCTTATGGACTATCTATCTAGTTTCGTAGTTTTCATAGGATCATTAGGAACCAATTGGCCCCTGCCAGTAACGTTGTTATTTCATGTTTTCCCCCTGAACTTATTGGTATCTCCAATAACTTCCCTCTTAGAACAGTTTTCATGGGTTTACTATGAAATTATTGACTTCTGTTAATAACTTAATCTGGATATAGTTTTCATGGGTCACTACAAACCTATTGGCCCCTTCCAATAAATTTTTCTAAACATAGTTTTCATGGGTTTACGAAGAACCTATCTATCAGACAACTTCTTTAATCAATATTTAGGCATCCTATATTCTGCTCTACTTGAACTTTTGGATGCAATTCTACTCATTTTGGAATTAACTTAATTTATATTCACTATTAGGTCAACCTAACTGGTTATTCTGCCTTTTCCCCAAAATACAGTTATAGGTTCATTTTACGGTGCATATTTATATTAGAAAAAGCAAACATAATAACATAATAACACCAACACCTATGGTTTAACCAACACATATGGTTTAATATCTTTGAAATCATTTTCTTATGAAACATGGTTAATCCCTTTAACCTATTATTTTATCCTGAAAAGATTCTTCAAAAAGTTCATAATTAAAAGCCATTTTGAAACTCCTCCACTTTTGTCGTGGTACTCCTTTAGAATTGAAATTTGGTTCATTGTTTTGGAAACTAAGGCTTTCGTAACCTTAAACCTTTACTTTCGAAACAATTGGATAGCCTCCTTCGAAAGCATTTAAATCTTCTTTTCAAAACACTAAGCACACGCCTTTCGAAACACTTTAAATCATCTCTTTCAAAACCGTCAAAACATAACTTTCGAAACTATTAAAGAACTACTTATTAACTCTTAGAAGCGTATTTTCAAAACCATTTGAAGGTACCCCTTTTGAAATGTCTGAGTCATTTGAAAGTACCCCTTTCGAAACCATTAACCTCTAAATAAATGTGATTGGGGAAAACTGATGGCTTTGGAACCATCCGCTCGAAAGCTTTATGAAATCTTATTGTGGCTAATAGAGCCATTTCGAAGCTTTATGAAGTGACTCACTACATTTATAAAATAAAGGCTACCTTTTGAACTAGTAGACGAATTCAATCCATTTGAAAGGCATAAGGTCGGCATCATTGTTTCGACTGGGTTCAAAATACCCTTTCGAAAGCATTGATTTAAAAACATGGCAACTTATTTGAAACCTACTTTAAACAAAAAGGCGGCAACTTCTTCGAAAGCAACTTCTTCAAAAGCTATATTAAACCTTTCTAAAGCATTCTTTTGAAAACAAGGCAAGTGGCATTTCTTTGAATAGTAAAAAAAAGGACCTTCGAATGCTTGGTTTCGACCCCTTCGAGAGCTTGGTTTCGAATCCATACACTCTGCCTTTCTCTAATCCACTATGTACCAACACGTTGATACATTGTGCATTGGTTTCAACTTGTTGAGTTGGTAGTATAGGTCGTAAGGTAGCTTCTGAAAGTGGCGATAAAATTTCTAGGTAAATACTATTTTTAATGCCTTTTAAGTAATTGCATTTTAACTAACTTGCCTATTTGTAAACATTTAATTTGTTGCCATAAACTTTTCAAATTCTTTCCTAAAAACTATTGCAATTAATTCAAATCTAAATAAAAATAATTTAGCAAATTAGCCCTTCCTTAAGCAAGACAATTAAATTATTTAAATCCTCCAACTAACTTAATTTAATTTCCATAGTAAATTACTTTGGAAAAATCCACAAAAATTAAAGAAAATTACTTTTAGTATGTTATCTAACATGTATAAATTTCAGCAATTTCAGACCCAGATTCTTCATATAGTAACATAAATAATTTTAAACCCAAATTATTCATTTCTTTCTTCACAAATTCATAACAAATTTTCCATAAGTTGGAAAATTTTAAAAATTAAACTCCAAAATAATGTTTTACGTAAGATGTAAATTCCCTATGGCATTCTAATTCCAGAAAACATGATTTTTCCCTAAAAACCGAATTAAACATTTATCAAACAATTTTGTTTGAATCAAACATATCATAAAATCCATGATATAATCCTTAAAATCATCACTAAGTTTTTAAAAATAAACCCAATATCAAATGATCGTTAAAAATAAAAATAGAGATGGTTTTGATAATTATTCACCTTGATAAGGTTAAGGAACTTTAGACTTGATCTTTGATTAATTCCCCTTGCTTGATTCCTTAGCCTTAGACGGAATTTTCCCCTTTTCTTTCTCTAGGTTGTCTTGAGCTTTCTGTTTTACGTCTTAGAGTTTTTGAAAATGAATGTGAAAAGAAAATATGGCCGTGGGTATAAGGGTTATGGGATTATGGTAGCGGAAAATGCCTATAATGCCCTTACATTATGTTCACACTAATTGACATATAAAACAATTCATCAAGCACGTTCTTTATTTTTAATTAAGTTTGACCTCTAGTAAATTTTCAAATCTCAATCCCTTGTCACAATTAATATACATTATTCTATTTAATCTATCTAACTAAATCTCCCAAATAATATTACTAAAAATCAAGGGTGTTACATCTGTCCATACTATAGTTTTATTTGGCTAACTATTTACCAATGGCAGGCCCTGGCCTACTAGACATACTCAATAATCTAACTTTTGCTTGGTACAATACTAGGATGACTTGCCTTAACTTTCTTTTTCTAGGGTCAGCTGAATCTAATGGTTTTATGGGCCCACCAATAACTTATCTTTACTATGTTTATTCTCTTTTGTATGTAACCTCAATTTAGTCCCACCTGTAACAAGCCTTACAAACAAGAATTTAAGAACTAATTTAGCTAGGGCTAAGAGCTAAACTATAGGGTGTGACCATATATCAGCCTCATCTAGACTTCTAATATTTGAGTAGTAATTTAGGTATAATTACCTTAATCATGTTTCATTTCCTGTCTTAGGGTTAACTACCCTGCGAAAACTTCATTTCCTTGTAAATAGACTTTACAAATGATTTACCCCTGAAACCATAATTTTCTTTACTTAAAACACTTATGCCATGATACATATATACTTTACATAAAATAGTGTTGATGAAACCTTATCACCAGGATAATCCATCCCTTCCAAGCAAGTTAAAAACCCTTTTTAACTTAAAAGATTTTAGGCCATAAAGCCAAGGTAAACCCTTCGAAACTTTTGTTTAAAAACTTTAAGTAATCTCTTTCAAATCCATTGAAACTGCCCCTTTCAAAATAAGTTATCTACTATATCTTGGAACACTAAACCAAAAGGCCAAAAAATATCTTTCGAAACATTAGTAAATAGACCTTTCGAAATATTAATCAAACCTTAGACATCCTCTTTCGAAACCATCAAACTTTTCTTTCATAAGCATTAGAAACCCTCCATTCAAATACTCTAAATAACCCTAAAACATTGCAATTCTTCACCCAAAACGCACCTTTCGAAAGTATTCGGTTCAAGTAAAATTTTGTGAGAACATTGCTTTGAAACCATTTAAAATTATTCCTTTCGAAACCTTTGGGTTTGACGTTTAATATAACCAAGGGTCGTAAAGAACTGGGGCGAAAGCATTACTTTTGAAAGCATCGGTCCTAAGTAAAAAAAGGGGATGGTTTCAATCCAACCCTTTCGAAAGCATTGAGAAGTAGCTTCAAAGTAAGAAGGCGAAAGCACTATTTTGAAACCTTTGTTTAAAGGCCAAAAATGCAGCAGCTAAGTTTTTAGTATATTCATAGCTATTCTTTCGAAAGCTTCTTTTAAAACAAAAGGTGGCAGCCCTTTTGAAAGCTCATTCTCTAAAACAAAGGCAATTTGGTTAAGTCGAAAGCTAATTTAACCCCTTTGAAAGCATCCTTTTTAAATAGAAATAGCGAAAAGTTAATAAGGGTAATGTCTACCCCTTCGAAAGCTTTGTTTCGATGTTGTATCTTCCGCCTTTCTCCAATTCACTACGTACAACTTGTTTGATATCATGTGCATTGGTTTCGACTTGGTCATGGGCGTAGGTATGGTGTCGAAAGCTAATAATGGTGTAACATCCCGCCTTTTCGCACGCTTTAAATCGACACACGTTCCAATTCAAACCATACGGAAGGGCGGATTGTTATGGGGTAAATAAGAAAAACATAGAAGAAATGAACAAAATAGAATCTTACAGCGGAACGATAAAATATAATAATAAATATACTGTTTATAAAGCCGTTTTACAAAATATTCGATTATACTTACAACTTTTATGAGAGTTACACATACCATAGAATAATAAATATGTAGTGGAATAACATGGTGTAGTGGAATAATATAGTCGATAATAGTACTACAAATCTTCGTCTTCATCCTCCAGAATAAATCTTAAAATCCTGAAACGCTCGTACTGACCCGAGCGAATTGAAAAGACAAAACACTCGAGTTAGAACTAAAAGATCTTATGCAAGTTAAATAAACAAAAATAAATACGAGTGCATTAACTCAAGAGATGCTCGGGATTTACATCTCCTAAGGATCCGTTAAACTATTTACTATGTATTATATTTCACTATTATAATAGTGTCTAATTGAAAAATAAACTTACTTTTAAATAGCGTTAAGGCTTTATATTTTCCAGCTTAACACATTTATATATTCCTATAGTCTATACAGTACCACAATGTCCCCCGTACTGGGCGTCGACAGAGGGCACTCCATAGGTATGGTACAAAACCAAAATCGTATAAGGCGCGCTAGGGTAGGTGACACACACAACTAGGCAATGCCAGGGTAGATATACCAATTACGCTTCCAGGTCAGTGGAAAACGTAGCCGCCGCTACCGCCGCTACCGCCCACCTCGAAAAACACCCCCAAATCAAAGAAATCAAAAGTGGCCACTGAATAAATCTAAAAGTCAAAGTATAATATTGAAGGGATGTGCCCGATCAACGGTGCTACCTCATTAACCCATCAATCACTCCTGTTTTAGCCACCTTACGCCAACTCACGGTAGTCGGGTGCACGTATTTACCTTACAGGAAATGCCGCCACCAACCTACTTCATTCTGGAATCTCCACCGCGTACACGGTTGTTAAAGTGGTTTTTGGAGTTGGTAGAGAGTATGACAACTTCTGATCCCGGTCTCTTCAACAACCAAATATTATTATAACACCGCGACCTTTTTTCAAAGTAGTTTATACTTGAAAACCAGAATATGATATCCATTTCAAAACCATATAAATACGATATCCTTCCATTTCAAAAACAAACTCATTTTTTATAATATTTTTATGAAAACCCAAATCAATATAATATCATTTTTATTTCAAATATATTTCTTTTCCAAAATCATACCGCTTTAAAATTTATAATATCTCAAACTGAACATTTGAATTATAACTTTTCAAAACATAATACTTCGAAATTCATAGCTTTAAAACCATAACTTCCAAAACTTTAATGGTTTGGATATTCAACAGTATATAGAATAAAATAGTATGAATTTAAAATTTCTTAATAAAGAAAAAAAAATTCTACGACTTTACCATTTTATTCATTTTAAATTAAGTCTAAATCCATAAATTTTTAAATTCACTTTGAGTTTCAATAAACCACTTCAATTTCAATATATTTCAAACTTTAAGTATTTAACAATTTCAAACTACGGCTGGAAATTTCTATTCAACAATTCATTGTCCTATTATTAGCTTTGAAATATTTACATAATAAATCCATAATCATTTAAAATAAACTCAAATTACTAACAACTAAATAATTCCTTCAATTTATTTATACTAGTAATATTCATCTAATTTGTCTTGAATAAAAATCCAGTTATAAATATCATACCTTTAAAAAATTTAAGTTTAATAAGTTTTACATCAACTTATGGAGTTCTATTTTTTAAATAAGCTCAATTTCAAATAAATTTCCAATTTACCTTCCAATCTTAATTGATTTAAATCATTAAAACTCTATATGTATACAATATCTTAAACATGTGCTTAACCATATGATATAAAGTAACCAAACCCCATTATTCAACTTATTTATTTTTATTTAACAAATTTATACATAGCTTAAATTCAATAATTTAATTATATATGTATGTATAAAATAATATTTATATAATGTCAAAATTTAATATTTACTAAACCGTATCCTATCCAAACCATAGAAATCATTTTCAAATAATTATATATATATATATTGATGGTGTCTATATAAAATTTTCTATCCTATGGTCAAGTGATACAGATATTTATCTTTTCAATCTGCAATTTAAAATAAAAATTATGGTTATATATCATTTCAAACTGCAATCCCGAATGAAATGAAATGCATAACAACTTACAGATTTTAACCATATAAAATACAACAACCATTCATCCATTATCAATCATCAAACATTTATCAAATCATCATCCAGTTCAAACAACCACATCAATAAATAACAATTAATTGCTTACAGTTAATTTTTCAATAATGAATTAAATAACTATTTAACAAGCAGTTTTAAATGCAATAAATAAATAAATAACAAATTTAACTGGCAGTTTTGTATGCAATGAATAATTAATATAACAAATTAATTAAATAAATTTAATTTAACTGGGATGATGATTAAAAATATGCCAAACAGCCGTAAATAAATTTCAAATCACATCATATATCAATTTAACAAACACAAGAAATTTTAGAACTTGTGAGTGGGTTAAAACACTCACCTTTTGAATTTAAATTGAATTTAAACCCAAAAATATAACCGTCTCAGAATTCGTCCAAACCCACGTAATCAAGTCCGGAATTTCAATATGATCCTAACAAAAGAAACCGCGCGTGAAACAGAGTTCGTATGCAATAGTTTTTGCGATAATTGCGATTGAAATCATAAAAAAAAAACACAAAATAACGCACTCACCCCAAATTAAATGCCACGTCACGCAAGCTACCTGTACCAAATTCATCTTCTTCCAGAACCCTACCGAGCCACCATCAAAACACGCATGCGCTCTACCGGTCGAACACCAAGCACGCATGCCACCAGATGATCGCGACCCACCTTTTTGACATGCCGCAATGTAACGACCCAGAATTTCTGTGAATTTAAATTCGTATATTTAATTGATTTTAAATATTAATAAGTGAAATTTATAAGTCGAATAATTTATTTTTCGAATATATGGATTTAATTGGATAATTAAATCGATAATTTAATAGTTGAAATTACATAAATAATTGAAAATTGGGCTAAATATGATTTAAAATGATTTGTAAAATTTTATTTAATCATATTGGAGTTAGAACGTTATTATAGAACTTTTAAAATCGAATTAAAGGTTAATTTGTGAAAATTGAATATTTTAATATTTAACTGACGAGTTAAAATAGCCATTTTTCAAATAGTCTCGGATTTCGACGAAACTAGTTTCATCAGATACGTAATGTGATATTATTGTAGGGTTTCAAATTTCGTGTCAATCGGATTTACGATTTGTCCGGAGCAAGCTAAAACGCATAGAAATTAGTTTAAATCGATTTAATTTAAAATCGATCGTTTATTGTCGTAACTCGCACAGATGATCGAATTAGCCTCCGAAACACATTCCATTGTGTCCGGAACATGGCGTAAACCTTAGAAACGCCAACCAGCACGCTTCGTTTGGAGTTCGGAATTTTTTTGATGAATAGTGTTTTTGAAAATTTTCTATAAAAGGACCTAACTATTTTCATTTTGCAAAAGAAAACTAAACCCTAGGGTTTTGAGACTAGCCTCCACCTCAAAGAGAAATGGCTGAAAATTGCCATTCTTCTCCCCTCAATCACTCTCAATCCGTAGACAATTAGCAAGAGCTTTCAACTAACAAATTGAAGAGCACGGAGAGAGCTTCAGATCCATACGGCTACTTCGTCGAATCGTCGACCAGAGACAAAGAAATTGACCCACGTTCGTGCTCGGTCTTGCACGATTTTCGAAAATTAATGGAGGGCCGAGTTCATCAATATTCTAGGCGGAGGTGCGTGGCGTTGTGAGCTACAGCATGGAGTTGCTCGATCATCTTCAAGTTGTTCGAAGGAGGCGTGAAAATTGATTGAAAGTGGCGGCCAATATGGATTTTGTCATGCGTTTTTACTGAAGGGGGAGGGGAAGAAAGGGAACGGCCTTGATGGGAGCAGCGAAAATCAAGGGTCCAGATGGTTTGAGGGTTTGAAAACTTAAAATAAATTTGTAAATTATAATATAAATTCGTGTAATATTTGAAATGCAATATTCTTTTCATACGAGGTCGAAAACGCACGAAACGAATTGCGTTGGGTTCGTATGGACGAACACTACGCGATGGAACTGGATTGGAGTTGTTTGGAGGTAGTGAAAATTTCGAGTAAAATTGGACGCGTGTTTAATTTTATTCGAAATAAAATGCGAAAACTGAATTGGAATCAAGGTGAGAACTTCTCGCTCAATCGAATAGTTTCGATTTAAATTTTAAATAGCTAGATTTAAAATTGATGATTGTATGCCTGGATGATAAATTATTATCTGTTGATGATTGAAATAGACATTATACGCCGTATATTAAGCGGAGGTTATTTATTAAAAACATATACCGCGATAATTCCAACTTGTATGGAATTGGTATTATATATGTACTTGGAGTTGATTTTCCCGCATTATATAGCGGATGAGACCCTATTACGCCGCATAATAGCGGATAGTATCTTATAAATCCCATATACCGCGATATTTCATTTTGAAGCGAAATTGGTATTGTGCTAACATCTTTGGATGCACGGAAACAGGTTGGAGGGATCCAACTGGATTCCTAAAATGATTGAATTGGTTTCAATGTTGTGTGTTGATCTATTTATAATCTGCATGATTATCTTTGTGATTGAAATGGTTAAAGGCTAAATTTTAGCCGAATATATTTTGGTAACGTTAGATGCCGAAAATAAATAAAATTTGATTTTTGAAAATTTAAGTTGAGAATTCATAATAAAATTTAATTTTGGAATTGATTCATTTTAAATAAATAAACGTTGTAATTTTTATGTTATAAAAATTATGATTTTTATGAAATATGACCGAAATGTGATTTTTGAAATAAGTAGTTAATTTATTCATAAAATGGTTTAAATTGGGATTTTTGAATTATTATAAATGATTTATATAAAATATTTATAAAATTGATATTTATAAATTAAAAATATTGGAATTATAAAACAATTTTTTATAAATGTGAAAATGGAATATGAATGGATTTATAAGTGAATGAAATTTATAGATTTGTAAATTGTGAAGTTATGAAATGAATAGATTTTGTAAAATAAAAGATTTATAAGTAATTGACTTATAAATCAGATTTTGGTATTTAAGTGAGGTACAAATAGAATTGTTAATAAATTGATTTTATAAGTTGAGTAATAAAATGTAAATGGGATTTGTAAACGTTGTTTTTATAAATCTTAAATTGACTTTGTTAATTCCTTTGTTATGCGACTTAGTGACTCAACAACCGGAGCGACCTAAAGTGGCTAACAAGATGAAACGACCTAGCGACTTACATAAGCACAGCGACCTAGAGAACCTAACGACCTAAAAGTAGGACGACCTAACGACCTAAAAGTGGGACGACCTAACGACCTAAAAGTGGGACGACCTAACGACCTAATGAGCTAAGCAACATAGCGAGTTAACGACTTAGCCTAGGTCGCTATATTGGATAACCTCAGCGTTGTAAAGGTCGCCAACTATTCTCTTAGGTCGTCCATGACCGAGTACTTCATTCAGAAGAGACCAGTGCTACCAGGTAGGGCCGAATTTTCCATCTGTTAGGTCGCTCATATGTGATCCATGACCTATCTTAGGTCGCAACCTTCGACCTACAACTTGCCAGCCCAAACACTCAGATGCAACACTGTCTAGCCACAGAGCCGTATCCTCTAGGTCGCCCACGACCTACCTTAGGTCGCTTGCGACCTAAGGCCTACATTAGGTCGTTCACGACCTAATGCCCGTCCAAAATCTCCTATAAATACAGCATGGGCTCACACATTCAGGGGACCTTTTGGATCATTCTTGAAGGCACCGACACTCTGCCAATTTCTCAAATCGAACAAATCTTCAAGCACTCCAAACACCAAGGACATTACGACAAACTTTAAGAAAAAATCTACATCATTCAACATGGATTCGAAAGATTACTTTACATCGAAGTTTGAACTACTAGTCTAGAAGGTGTTGAAATTGAAGAATGTTGTATAAGTTGTACTTGAGTCAGCAATAAAGAGACTTAACAGTGGACGTAGGCTTGACTATAAGCCGAACCACTATAAAACTGTGTCTTTTATCGTTTTACTGTTAACTTCTGCTTATTTCTAAGTCCCGTATTAACGCGTGGTACTTTCACTCTTACACTACTTGAACCGGGGTGTTAGCGTCTGATTTTTACGTTAACATTTTTGGTGCTTTCACTGAGAAACTGAACTCAGGATACTGTCATCATAGCTTCGTAGAAATTTGTGGAAAGGATCTCTCTAAAAAACAGAAGTTTATCAGAAATAATGGCTCCTGGAAGAAAGCGCAAGTTTGTTGGATCCGACGATGTTCGCGAGACTACTGCCACTTCTCCTCCTTTAAGTCGAACAACTCCAACTGTTGGAGTAACGCGAGCAGAATTGGATACTGCGGTTTCTGGGCTGTATCAGCAGATGGAAGCCCAAAACAATCTGATGTTGAAAAGGTTGAACGCTTTGCTCGGGGCCAGCCGTCAGCCGGTGAATAACGAACCAAACTTTGCCGATAATGTTCATGATGTTGAAGAAAGAGATGTTCCTCAAAGGGCAGTTGCCCTAGTCAAAAACACACCTCTCCAAGTAGGTGGATCGGGTAACAACCAACTTTCCGTAAGCGCCTGTCGAGGCAAACTTCTGAGAAGATGGCCGATGCCTGTCCTGCTGAGCCCCTCAATGATGAGGAATATTTCTCAGGGATGGTCCGACAAATCATGAAGGAAAGTATGCAATGGGAAGAAGACGAAAAAGAATGGGGGTCGCTCCGATCAAGACTCCATTCACTGAAAGGATTTTGAAAGCAAAATTTCCTAGGAAGTTCGTTCCTCCTACCATTCCGGCTTATAAGGGGGCATGTGACCCTAATGAATTTCTGTACAAGTATGATTGGCACATGACGGGTGCCAGAGCTTCTGATGAGATCAAATGCCGGTATTTTCCGGTATACCTAGAAGTAGTTGCTCTACTTTGGTTCACAAAGCTGCCGGTCCGGTCGATAGACCAGCTTTCTGATTTGACTCGAAAGTTTAAGGAACAGTTCAGATTGTACGCTTCGAAGGCGAAAGATATAATGTCATTATCGAGCTAGGAGTAGAATCCTAGAGAATCCATTAGATCTTTCTTGAATCGTTTCAATATAGCTTTGGCTGAAGTAGACAACGCAGAGCCGAGAATGATCTTGACGTACCTGATGAAAGCTATTGACAAGACAAGTAAGTTCGGAAAGTGGTTGAAAATGAAGGAACCGAATTCACTTGACAAGTTTTATAAGAAAGCCGATGAATTCATGCGCTTAGAAAGCCTCCAAGCATCGACTAAGGTGGTATCGACAGGGGCTGGAAACAGTAATGCTGCTCCGAATAACAAGGAATCTGGTAATCAGAAGAGGGGAAACGATGGCCAGAAGAAGCAAGGAGATGCAAAGACCCTTCAACTTCACCCTCTGACTGATACCCCGGAGAACATCTACTTTGCAAACAAAGACACGGTCGAATTCCTCGCACCAGCTAAGCAGAGAGTTGGAGTGAGAGCTGAGAAAAGTGGAAATTTTTGTCGGTTCCATAACCAACCCGGCCTTGATACTAACGAGTGTCGTCACTTGAAGGAGTTAATTGAGGAACTATTGAAGGAAAAAAAGCTCCAGCAATATGTAAAGAGGAACAGGAATGGCCCAACTTCGTCAACTCAAGGGCAACAGGTTCCTGTTCATCATCCTAGCTCAAGTGAAAAGGTGGCAGCTCATGAATAAGAGAGGCCCATTATTAATGTCATTACAGGAGGACCTCACCCAGCTGGTAGAAGCTGGGGTGAGATGGAACGATACGCTCATGCATTGAAGTATGCACTAGCGAGGAGAGTGTTCTTGTGTTAGAAGATGCTGCACCTTCGAAGCAGCAAAAAACTTTTAATGATGACATTGTTTTTAGAGTCAGGGATTCTATGGGTGTTGAAGCCCCTACCATAGATCCCTTGGTTATTTCTGCTGGCATTGGGCCAGCTCTTGTAAGAAGAGTACTTGTTGATTGCGGTGCTTCTTGCAATATTCTTTTCAAAAAGACCTTCGATCAGATGAAGATCCCAATGGCTGAGGTTCAAGCTTCGTCGCAAAAGTTGTTGGGTTTACTGGGTAACCCAGGCAGCCGATTGGGACTATTGACCTCTTCGTGGAACTTGGAGAGGGGCAGAAGAAGGTCGTTCGAAGGCAGACTTTTGTAATTGTTGATGAATTTTCTGCTTACAACGCCATCCTAGGTCGTCCAACTCTTGTAGCCTTTAAAGCAATCCTCGCCCCGTGGTGCCTTACCATGAAATTCCATACAGATAATGGAGTTGGTGTTGTTAAAGGGGATCAGAATGCGGGGTGGGAATGTTATCTGATAGAACTGCGTGAAGCAAGAAAGAGAGAGATGGGAAAGGATGCGGCAGCCCCAGTCCGCATCAAATAATCAACCTTGTAGCAATTATAGGGTGGACCCTGTACTGGCGAATGTAGCGAAGCACGAAGAAAAATGGATCCCAGAAAAGCCAGTGCAGGGGAGAATCGAGTGGTGCCAGTGGAAGTAACGGTACCAGTACCTGTTGACCCAAAAGACCCAAACAAGGCGCTGAATGTGGTTTCACAACTTAATACGGTGGTGCAGAATATTTTGACATCATTCCTGAAAGCAAATCTAGACGTAGTTCGCTTGGACTCATGCTGATATGTGTGGAATATCCCCAGAAATTACAGTACATACTCTGAATACTGATCCAAAGTTTACACCGGTAAAACAGAAAAGAAGAACCCAGGGTCCTGAAAGGTCAGCAGTGTTGAAGGAAGAGGTAGACCGGCTTATGGAGAATGGTTTCATCAGAGAGTCTACTTATTCGAATTGGGTTTCAAATCCAGTACATGTTAAGAAAGCTAATGGGAAATGGAGAGTTTGCATTGACTTCTCAGATTTAAACAAAGCCTGCCCCAAAGACTGCTTCCCATTACCCAGAATAGATCAGTTGGTAGATGGAATGGCGGGACACGAGTTGTTATCTTTCATGGATGCTTACTCCGGATACAAGCATATTATGATGCATGAGCCGGATCAGGAGGACACAAGCTTCATCACCAATGTTGGTCTCTACTGCTATAAAGTCATGCCCTTCGGACTTAAGAATGCAGGGGCAACTTACCAAAGACTCGTTAATGTTATGTTTAAACCGCAGATTGGCAAAACTATGGAAGTTTATGTTGATGATATGTTAGTAAAATCAAAGAAAGCGGTAGACCATATGGATCACTTGGCAGAGATGTTTGCAATCCTCCGGAAGTACGGAATGAAGCTCAATCCTTTGAAATGTTCATTTGGGGTGGAGTCAGGAAAGTTCTTAGGTTTTATTGTGAGTGCTAGGGGCATTGAAGCTAATCCTGCTCAAATTGCTGCCTTAAGAGAAGTCAAATCCCCTAGGACAAAGAAGGAACTACAGAGTCTCAATGGTAAAGTCGCTGCTCTGAGTCGATTCATTTCCAAAGCTACTGATAAATGCATTCCGTTCTTCGATGCACTGAAGAAAGGAAGGAAGAATTTTGATTGGACTCCTGAATGCCAAAAAGCTTTAGATGAGTTGATCCGTAATATGGTAACACCTCCAATACTTTCTAAGCCGGACATGGTGATGATCTTTTTGTATATTTGGCAATCTCTTCTCATGCTCTCAGTGCAGGCCTGGTACGAGAAGACGCAAAAATTCAGCGCCCGGTCTATTATATCAGCAAAAGATTCACTGGGGCAGAGATGAATTATTCGAAGTTGGAAAAGCTCGCCTATTATCTGCTGATTGCATCAAGAAAATTGAGGCCGTATTTTCAAGCTCATCCAATCAGAGTCCTCACTGATCAGCCTTTGAAGCAAGTCCTGTTTCGCCTTGAGACTTCAGGTCGCCTTTTGAAGTGGAATATTGAACTTAGCCAATACGACATCACTTATCATCCCCGGAGAGCAATCAATGGACAAGCTCTGGCAGATTTTATCGCAGAATGTACGGATAAGGGTGATAATGAGGAAGTGGTAACTGATAATCCCCCAATTCGATGGAAATTGTATGTTGATGGCGCAAGAAACGATTATTGTTATGGAGCAGGGGTTGTGCTTGAAACCCCTGAAGGGCGGTCATTGTGCTATGCTTTAAGATTGGAATTCCCTTCGACAAACAATGAAGCAGAGTATGAAGCTCTTATTGCCGGCTTGAGAATTGCTAAAGAATTGAATGTCAAAGTGTTGCAGATTTTTAGCGATTCACAGCTTATTGTATGTCAAGTCAAGAAAGAGTTTCAAACTAGAGGAGGAAATCTGCCCGCTTACTTGTCAAGAGCCTGGGAGCTTCTCGATGACCTTGACCATTATACAATAAATCATGTAACCCAGGATGAAAACATGAAGACAGATTCCCTCGCAAAGTATGTAAGCACCGGTGAAGCTCAGTTGTTGGGATTAGTTCCTACGGAAGTCCTGTCAGCTCCAAGCATTGACGAGATGGATATTGACTGGATCATGACTATATCACAGGAACGAGTTCATGGATGACTCCGGTAATCTTCTCAGCGGTTCTCTACCAGAAAACTCAAAAGAACGGTAGAAGTTGTTAAGAAAATCCTCCAGATACATAATTCAAGATGACCAATTGTATAGGCGGGGATTCTCAATGCCATTACTCCGATGTGTGACCAAGGAAGAAGCTGAGACAATTCTAACTGAAGTACACGGAGGAGAGTGTGGAGATCATTCAGGTGGTCAAACTCTAGCAAAGAAAATTCTCCGTTATGGGTATTTCTGGCCAGATATTAATCGTGATGCTGCAATTTATGCCCGAAAATGTGACCAATGCCAGAGATTTGCAAAAATCCCAAGAGCACCTTCCACCGAGATAACGCAGATGGTTAGTCCATGGCCATTTGCTACTTGGGGAATAGATCTCATCGGGCCTTTGCCAACTGCTAAATCCGGAATCAGATACGCTATCGTTTCTGTTGATTATTTTACTAAATGGGCTGAATCTGAACCATTAGCTACTATTACCTCTAAGAAGATGATAAACTTTGTAACTAAGAATATCATTTGCAGGTATGGTGTGCCTCAAAAGATAATCACAGACAATGGAACCCAATTCGAAAGTGAAGAGTTCCAAGGTTTCTGCAAGAAATTCAAGATCTAGAAAAGCTTCTCAGCAGTGGCTCATCCGCAGGAAAACGGGCAAGTGGAAGCAGTAAACAAAATTATCAAATCAACCATCAAAAAACAGCTGGAAAAAGCGAAAGGTGGTTGGGTCGATAAGCTTCCACTAGCACTATGGGCATATAGAACTACGCATAAAACTGCGACGGGGCACACTCCATTTTCATTGGCATATGGACCAGAGGCAATGATTCCGGTAGAGATAGAAGTCCCTTCACATAGAAGAATTTATTTCAACCAAGTGAAAAATGAAGAGTTGCAACTTCAAGCACTTGACTTCCTTGATGAAAGAAGGGAAGAGGCTCAGCTCAGAATTGCGGCCCATCATGAAAGAATTGCCAGGCACTTCAATTCCAAAGTTCGCCAACGCAGCTTTGAGATTGGAGAACTAGTCTTGAAGAGGGTCATGACAGCAATAGGAGTGTTTGCGCCAAACTGGGAAGGGCCGTATGTCATAGGCAAAAAACTTCTTGATGACACTTTCAAACTAATAACTGTCGAAGGAGATCCAATTCCAAGAGCTTTGAACAGCAATCATTTGCGCCCACATTTTACTTAAAGGCTTTAATGAAATATTATAAAAGAATGATGAATGTATGATTCTGGTATTGAAATCCATTGTAAAGCTAGTGCAAGTGAATAATAAGTACTATAAAGTGGACGTAGTCCCAGTTTTTGACCGAACAACTATAAATCTTATGTTCTTTACTATTATAAACTGCTTGTTTTATTTCGATATATAAAATACGTCAATTGTATTGCAAAAATGTCGATTTAATACTGTAGGCCATTAAAACAAAGCTTACCCATCATAAGACCAAGCAATCCCTGACATCACTCAACAAGCAAATGCTAAGCCGTTCAAAATTTCTATACTCAAATCCTACGTAAGAAGTGCTTCAAGTAAAAAATTTAGTGATTCTGCTAGAAGTGGGCCCTTGTTAACTAATTTTGGTTGTTTGTAAAAACAAGCATCCGATTAAATAGCCCGTGACTGCCCCCGCAAACTCGCTTAACTATGAAGTACACTTCTTTGGATAAAGGAAATTACTGAGGGAGGTATATTTGAAAGAGATAGCGAGGATCGCCGATATGAATAAATGGCAAAGAGACATGGGCGAGCAAGCATCAAACAGCCAAAGACCTCTTCGGAGGCACAACTCTTCGGAGGATAAAGACCTCGACCGGGGCATGCCAGAAAACGAAAGTTTTCTTTCTCAACAAAAATTTTTTTTGGTATGGATTGACCGGGAGCACCTTCCCAACTTGAATGCAGGGCGCTTGTTCACTAGCCGAGACAGTTTGCGCAGACGAACGTCCAAGCAACTTGTGTCCGCCCCGTGAATCCACGGGATGATCGGAGGCACCTTCCCAAGTGTAAGGCAAGGGGCTTGTTCACTAGCTGAGACAGCTTATGCAAATAAACGTCGAAGTAACTTGCGTCCGCCCCGTGAATCCAGCCAACCATGAGGAAGAACCTTCCAGGCATACTCGGAGGCACACATCTCACCAAGATCTGAAATAAAACTTCACAAGAGCTGAGATGTGAAAAGCCCTCTTCGCAGGCCTATTTCACCATAGTTGAAATGCTAAAAGACCTTTAATGGGACTAGCCAGAAAAAGAGAGTTCTCTTTGTCGACAGAAAGTTGTGGACTGATCGGTGGCATAGGACACTCGTTCACTAGCTGAGAACGTTTGTGCAAACAAACAATCCAAGTAACTTGTGTCCGCCCCGTGAATCCATCCAACCGAGAGAAGGAAACTCCAAACTTCCAGGCAAAATCCCTACTCAGAGGCGCACATTTCACAGTGATTTGAAATAAAACTTCACACGAGTCGAAATGTGAAACGCCCTCTTCGGAGGCCCGCTTCCCAGCGGACAGGGAAAAAATAAAAGCCTCTCCCCAGAGGCAGAAATAAAAGCCTCTCCCCGGAGGCAGAAACAAAAAGCCCTCTTCCCCGAGGCACAAACAAAAAGCCCTCTTCCCAGAGGCACAATCAAACGAAAACCTCTCTTCCTAGAGGCACAATCGAACAAAAGCCCTCTTCGGAGGCACAAGCAGGTTGAAGCCCTTTTTCAAAGGCCCGCTTTACCACGAAGGAAAATTCACTTACCAAGATAAAAGCGACTTTCTCCGAAAGTGAAGTGTAAAAACTTCGCAACAAAAAGAAAAGAGAGAAAACTTCTCAAATATGAGGCGCATTTTACTAAATCAGAAAAAATATTTCCTTAAAACGGAAATATTATCTTATAAAGTACAAATGCAAACCTCCTTCAAATGGAAAAGTTGTTCTCTAAAGAAAGAACACTAGTCTTCTCGAAACAGAAGAGCTGTTTTTCAAAATTCTGCCAATGTGGAAGAGATTGCAATAAACCATGGTATGGGGGCAATATAATATAGTCACAAAAATAAAAATAATGCTCAAGCAACATACCATAGGTTTACTGCAACATCACACAGAGAAAATAAAGAAACTTGTATATATAAAAAAAAGAATAAATCCATTCTCAAATACAGACAGGAGTTTGTACAAGTAAAAGAATCATTTTATTTCATACTATAAAAAAATTTAACATGCGCTCAAAATAAAAGAAGGCGGGGACTGGTACCCGCACAATATCCAGTCAATGCAAGATTATATACAAGCAAAAAGCGAGATAAAAAGCGCAGGACCAAATCCATCATTTCTTCTTCCTCCCACCTTTTGAGCCTGCACCTGGCCGGATGACCAACTTCTTGGGCCGCCTTGTAAGAGTAGGGGAAGAAGGAGAAAGGGGAACAATTGGACTTTCTTCTGCTTTTTCCTCGCCGGCTGAAGCCTCCTTCTTCTTTGAGACTCCACTTTTCCCCCTCTTCTTAGAAGAAGACCCGCTTCCTGGAGTGAAAAGTGTAGTTAACGGTGTATCGTCAAAACCAGTTGGTTCCGGAGTCTTTTCACCCTCTTCAGGTTCTTCTCCCCTATGTTCTTGTGAATCAATGGTATTGTCCAAGTCTCGAAGAGCTTCTATTTTCTCCCCTTGTGATCCCGATTGAGAGGCAGAAGGAGGAGTGACCTGAAAAGACGGAGGAGGAATAACTGGAGGAGGGGAAGTCTGAACAATACTTGGTGCTTTTTATATACGAGAAGAAAAGTTAAAGTCGGTATTCCTCGTAAAAAGAGGGGATAATGGCTCATCGACACTTAAGAAATAAGCAAGAAGCTCATCGAACTCAGTCGAAGCGAACAAGCAGCCCGCTTGAGCAAGATCAACATTGAGGTTACCTAGAGAAGTAGACTTCACTATGTCAATTTCGAAGTCCTGCGCTTCGGCGCTTCCTTGAGCCTCATCTCCAGTGTGGGCAGTGGTGTTTTAGGTAACGGCTTTAGTAGGAGGCGGAGAATGGGAACCTGAACCAACAATGTCGATATCGGCCGAAACCGAAGGTTGAACTGGGTCGGTTAAAGTTTCCTTCCCTACATGTTCTCCTTCGGCCATTCCGGCTCTCTCTTTGGCAAGTTGCTCCTTTCCCCTAGCAAGAGCGGCGCGAGCATCGTCATAAAGATAGTTTGCCTCTAAATCCGCCTCAGCATAGCTAGCACTGCCAAACATGTCAAGTATGGCCTCCCACACTTGGGCCAGAGTTATTTCATATTTGGGGCCTAGAAAGGAGAGACTACCACGCCCCAGGACGCTATGCAAGTAGAAGTCAAATAATGTTGAGCTGATATTGGCCTTCGTTGCTTCATGAGACTCTTCAACTGCAATTTTGCCGGCAACAGCCTCATCACGCTCTCTTTCTGCTTTAGAGAGTTGAAGTTTTAGCATTTCGATCTCCACGTCATGGGAGCTAGTCTTTTTCCGCAGCTCCGCGATGTCAGCAGTATCGCCCTCATTAATTCTTTTTTGCTCGTCAAGCCTATCTTTGGCATCCCTTTGAGTGGCATGAGCATCTCGCACTTGTTGTTGAAGCACTTGCTCCCTTTGAGAATAGGAAGTGGAGGAAGTGGCAAGCTCTTCTTTAAGTTTCTCAACTTTCGCTTCGAGCTTTTCATTATAAGTAGCAATGCTTCTCATTTCCTCATCATGTTGCTCAAGAATCTTCTGCCACTCAGATTTTTCGTTTTCCAATGTTAACATGGCTTCAAGTTTCACGCAATTTACCCTCTGGAGCTCATCGAGAAGCTTTTGCCAACCTGACATTCTTTCGATATCAAGTTTGACAGCATCAAGGTTGCGCAGCATAGCCTGCTTATCGACCGGGACCATGTCAAGATCAAAGCGCACTCCTTTCAGGCACTAGTTCGCGAATCGACACCGGAAAGTAGCTGGGCCTGGACCAACTTGATATAGGGGCCTTCTAAGGATTGTTTGAATATCGGTATGTGCCAGGGCAGGAGATTGAGATAGTACAGGAGCAGCAGGTTGTTCAGAAATCTCGGATGCTGGTTTTTGGCCATGTTTGGCTCTTTTACTCACGTCTTCGGCAACTTGACTTTTACCCTTGTCGTTACGGGACTTCCGTTTATGAGAATCGTATTCCCTCTGGGAAGAATCATGTCGCTCGTCCCATCTTTCATGGCGTTCTTCGTGGGTACGTTTTCCATGAGCTTTTTGTGCGGCTCTTTCTTCATCAGTCTCCCTCTAAGAAGGAAGATATCTCTTAGGATCAAAAGAGCCGCGTCTCCCGTAGCTCTAAAAGTCGTCGTAATAAGAGCGTCGCCTCATTGAAAGACCTGAAGATGAAAAAGAGGCAAAGCTTGAGAATCTTTGAAGTAAAGCGCATGTAAGTGCGTAAGAATGCTAAAAATCCTAAGTGTGTGTAACGTGCAAACTACGCGCGTCAAACTACGAACCACTCCTCGGTTGCGAGGAAATGATGGGTTTTATAGCTAACGTCAACTCTTGAGCTGACAAAGTCTGTTATAAAGTGGATGTTGCTTCAACTGCTGAAGATGTAACTCTAGCAGAAACGGGTCCTCTTTAAAGAGCTCTTGTGAAGTGATCATCAGATCGCTCAACCCATCAAAAATATCATCCCCACTCTGCTTGGCAAGACTCGCTCTCTCGGTTCCCTTATCACCGGATTTCCCTGAATGATGAAAAGGCGCTTCCTCTTCGACGATCGGGGCAAGTGTAAGTTTGTCAGATGGCCCCGCAATATCAGTAGAAGTAGAGCACTTCACCAGTAAAGCTTCAGAAGTAGGTTCCTTCAGTATAGGTTCCTCGGCAGAAACTGGGCATCTGGCAATTTGGCCGGAGAATCAGGAACTTCCTGAGGTTGAGTAGAGTGAGAAGGGCGCAAAAGCACATATTGGTGCAGAAGTTCACCTCTCAGCAAAAATTTGATACTTCTTTCTTCAGCCGGCACGACACTTAATCTATCAAAAGTAGTCTTGTCACTGGGATTTCTAGAGGGAGGAGGAATTGCTGTAAAAGAATAGAATGAAGTTAGCACCTCGCAATTCGAATCTTGAAAAGCTGAAACGGAAAAAATGGGGATGAGCAATCTCGCTTCCTTTTCTCCAGATGGCATAAAATCCTAGTGGACAGCGAACAAAGAGGAATTGATTCAGAAAGCTGTGAGCACTTTCGGAAAGATCAGTAATAAGTTTGCGATTTCTGGCACATCTCACGAGTATAAAGGATGTGTGGTCTTTATTCTTTGCAAATGAGCATAAGTAGCAAATTTCTTCGATGCTCGGAAGACGGTTAAGTGTCCTCCTGAATAAAATACACAATCCCATCAGGATGGCGTAGCCATTGGGATGTAGTTGGAAGGGAGAGATGGTTAGCCGGAAAAGGAGTTGATGAAGGAATTCATTGAAAGGAGGAATGGCACTGCAAAGGCACATCTGACGGTTGACGGCGACGAAACCAAGAGGTGGCCTGTCGACAGTATCATTTGGGACAAGGAAATCTAGCATCCTCTTCGGCAATTCCAAATTGAATACGTAGTTGATTGAATGTCCGCTGACTCAAGGTAGTTGGAGTTCTCTCCGGAGGATCGACCAATGGGTCAGCTATCGGGAAGACTTCTTCGGATTGCTCAATTATCTCTTCTTGAGAAGACATTCTACACAAGGAACTGGATATTCAAATGTGAAGGTGCACGTTTCCTAAATGTGTTAAGTGTTGTGTAAAACTAACAAAGTGACAAGTAAATATAACTGAAATTAAACTAATAAACATGTGTCAATCGTAAAATTTCAAGACTTGTCGCTTTAAGTCAAAGTACAAGTGCGGTATTGGTGCAAACAAATCGGCTTTAGTTGATTAACATTGCTTTAATACTTCACTTGAATTTATTGATTCACAGCATTTCATATAGTTTCTTTAAGTTGATCATCTTTTATCGACTAATCTGTCATTTGATGTGGGCTGTCAGTGGTAGTATATTCGTCCCATTTTTCTGCAAATGTTGTATTTAATAGGTCATTAGCATTAAAGTTGATTTAATCTGTTAAGAAGGCATAGCAAGGTCATGCAAGTTATCTCGGCAGTTCAAAGTTCAAGTTGGAAGTGCAATCAAGTTCTATCAAAATTTTGAAGCTCTCAAGTTGTTCAAGTCCTAGGCTGTATGGTTTGAGTTAAAGAATACAAGGCATGGCAGTGTGCATCCAAGTCCTAGGTCGCTCACACGATCTAAAGGTTAAGTCATAAAGCTTCAAATCAAGGCAGTGAAAATTTGCTCAAGTCTTAGGTCGTACGCGACCTAACAAGTATGTAAGGTTGGTATAAGCTGCAAGAAGCTGCTCGGCAGGGAAAAATTATCTAGGTCCTAGCTCGGTCGCGACTAAAGACCTAATTCGCAGATATGATAAGTCGTAAGTGAGTTAGGTCGCAAGGAAGATGAGTGGGGTAGTTCACATCCAAACTAAAAGGTCGCCTAAGGTACTTAAACCGGTCGTTTCCGATCCCTCTCTAACCCATTCACTTCTCTCCACTTAGCAAATCACATAACCTGCTATCCAATAACCCAATAACCAAGAATCTCTTCGCCTCCTCTAAACTCCTGAAACCCCATCGTCCTCTCCAAATTTCCAGAAACCCCATGAAACCCTAGGCCGATTCGTTCCTACATCAACCACTAACAATTCGACAGAGAATCGAAAGGCGAATTCGAATTCCAAATTGCATCGTAACAACAAAATTGTGTGGAAATGGTTATGATGGAATGGGCAACGACAAAATGCTCAAGATTACCTAAATTCGCTGATGGAATTGACGGTTGAAAGAGGAAAAGATTTCGTGCGAGGTCTTTAAGCTCGGAGGATTGTTAATGGCGGCTTAGAATGTTGGAACAGATAAAATGAAGAAGGAGCGGGTTAAGAAATTTATATAGGAAAAGAAAGGAAGGCATATCGTCACGCGACCTAGCAAACCCAATGAGTCGCTTACAACCTAAGGAACTAAGTCGAAGCACCCGACCTGCGACTTAGGCGTGTACTTCGAGGGACAAATGTTAATTCCTTTGTTATGTGACTTAGCGACTCAACAACCGGAGCGACCTAAAGAGGCTAACAAGATGAAACGACCTAGTGGCTTACATAAGCACAGCGACCTAGAGAACCTAACGACCTAAAAGTGGGATGACCTAACGACCTAAAAGTGGGATGACCTAACCACCTAAAAGTGGGACGACCTAAGGACCTAATGAGCTATGCAACATAGCGAGTTAACGACTTAGCCTAGGTCGCTATATTGGATAACCTCAGTGTTGTAAAGGTCGCCAACTATTCTCTTAGGTCGTCCACGACCTAGTACTTCATTCAGAAGAGACCATTGCTGCCGGGTAGGGCCAAAGTTTCCATCTATTAGGTCGCTCATACGTGATCCACGACCTATCTTAGGTCGCAACCTTCGACTTACAACTTGCTAGCCCAAACACTCAGATGCAATACTGTCTAGCCACAGAGCCATATCCTCTAGGTCGCCCGCGACCTACCTTAGGTCACTTGCGACCTAAGGCCTACCTTAGGTCGCTCACGACCTAAGGCCCGTCCAGAATCTACTAGAAATACAGCATGGGCTCACACATTCAGGGGACCTTTTGGATCATTCTTGAAGGCACCGACACTCTGCCATTTTCTCAACTTGAACAGCACTTCAAGCACTCCAAACACCAAGGACATTACGAAAAACTTCAAGAGAAAATCTACATCATTCAACATGGATTCGAAACATTATTTTACATCGAAGTTTGAACTACTAGTCTAGAAGGTGTTGAAATTGAAGAATGTTGTATAAGTTGTACTTGAGTCAGCAATAAAGAGATTTAAAAGTGGATGTAGGCTTGACTATAAGCCGAACAACTATAAAAACTGTGTCTTTTATCGTTTTACTGCTAACTTCTGCTTAATTCTAAGTCCCGTATTGACGGGTGGTGCTTTCACTCTTACACTACTTGCACCGGGGTGTTAGCATCTGATTTTTACGTTAACAGACTTATTTTAATAAGTAAATTATTATAGCTTAATAAAGGAAGTATATTCACGATTTTAGACAGTGGTTAATCTTTTATATAAAATGTGTAGAAACGTTAAATTTGGTTAATGTAGTATATTCACGATTTTGGACGGTGAATATATTATTAAATAAAATGGATATGTTTTGGGAAGTGATGTTTTAAATAGAATTAAAACAATTTAATTTTTTTTTAAAATGTATTAAGTATCGAAACCATAGATTTCAACATTTATTGTTGAAATAAACGTTTTCGAGGAGTAGAAGGAAATGGTGGACTATAACACTGTTGTTATAGTAAATGATTTCCTAAAGGAAAAGTTTTTTGTATAGTATTGGGATTTATATATCTATCTAAATTTTGAATCCCTATACTAGTGATTTTGGGTTGTCGTAACGATGTTTTACGCAACTTTCATTTTGACCCAAACAAATGTGTTTAAGAGAATGATTTCTTAAAGAATGAAATATATACTTAATTTCGATTTAAGTACATTGAATACTTTCCAAGTGTTGAAAATAAATGGATTTGTAAATTACTTATTATTAAATAAGTATGGAAATGTTTTCCAATATGAAGTGAATATTTTGAGATTTTTTCTTTTAAACATAAATTGAAAATGAATATTAGAAATCGATTTGGAAATCGTATATTCATAGACATTTTGGGAATTGTAAATTCACTATGGAATTCATAAAAGAAAGGGAAATTTGTCTGAAAATAAACGTCGATTTATTTTTGAAGTGTGGGAATAAATTTAAGGATTTGGAACGTAAATATAAAGTAGGTAAGGATTTATTTAATTGGTTTAAATTAACCATTTTGAAATGAATATGAATAAAGATTTGTGAATATATCCCGCATAGGGAAATGATTTGAAATTTGTTTTTCAAAGTGGTAAAGGTGAAAAGTGATTTGAAAATTGTTTTCAAATGGTTGGAGTGTGAAAATCATATATCTTGTAAAGATATTTTGGAAAGTAAATAATTTGGAAAATTATTGGGAATCTGGTGATGTTGAGCATACTTATTGATAGTTAAATAACCGACTATCAATATTTATCTTTAAATGGGTATTTGTTGTGATTTTCTTGGATTTGAATGCCACACTTATTTTCAAAATAAGCGCTCACTATTCGGGTTAGCCGGGAAAGGACCTTGGGGTCGTATAACCCATTCCGAATATGTGATACGTCGTTATGGATTGCATTTGATGACCGGTGTTGAAGACCAGATATTTTTGAAAACGAGAGGATGACCTATCTACTGTCTCTGCACCGTTAGCTACGGTATGGAGATCTCCTTTGTGATGGGAAATTCGATCGGGATTGTTAACACCCGGATTGCAAGGGCTTCTTTTGAAGTGCCTTCGGCTCTGTTCGAACCCGGAACAGACTTGTATTGTTACATGTCTTACGTTACATTTTGAGATTCAAAGAAGATTTCTTTCAAATACATTTCTGTTGGTGGCGAAGAATTTATTCTCTTAGCTTAACACCTTTCTCTAAAACGTACGCGCTCAGAAGTTATGTAGGTGAAAGTTATCAGCGATATACTCCCAATTTGGTAATGTGGAATGCTTAGTTTTGTTGTGTGATGATTATTTGTTGATCATTTGTTGATCAAAGCGTGGCTTTGTGCCTAGCTTTGTGGACGAGACTTCGTCAGACCTCACTTCCCGGAAATGGTCAAAACAGGAATTGCGGCAAGGTTAAGAGGGTCGCGCCCTTTAGGGTATGTCATTTCCTTCTGGAAAGGGTGGTATCATGGTATGGAGCCCAGATACTTACTCATTTTGACACACTATATTTATTACTATGTGATGTTGTTTATCGAGCGCTCGGATAAAGGTCCAAAGAGACCGGGGGATGGCATATTCGTTACCTAGTGACAAAGGTAACCCGGCCTTGTGTTGGCAAAGAGCTGGTTAAGTTCTTGGGACGTCTCACCAGAGGCGATCCCATGTGGCAGTAGGAAGTTCCTTAGCCTGACCATTTGTTGGAAATCCAAATAAAACAATACACATCTTGTACGGTTTTAGTTGTATTACCTGCCATGGAATGTGGCGGTAACCTGCTATTGAACATTGTAGCTATAGTAAGCATACGATAATGGTCGTATGTTGGCTAAGATTTATGTCTTTACTTTCGAAATGATTTTTCCTACACTATGCACTAGTAATAATATCAAATGTTTCTTTTTAATGCGTATCAAGCATCTTTGACTATCATAAGGAGAAATCTCCTTCGATTCTGTGTTTGCATTTGTGTGTGCGCGAGAGGCCTTATGGTAGTTTCATTATCTAAAGAGCATTGCGAATCTATTTAAAAATTATCCTGTACTTTGTTTTAAAAATAAATTGTTTTAAGTTCTCACACCAGTCCCATGACTGACTCCGAGTTTATTGTTTTCCTTCCTAAACTCTGGATGCCCACCAATTTCCACACGGTCAGTCAAGAGTCAGGTTTATCAGGATAGTCTGGAATTCAGGAGTTGCTGGAGGAAAGCTGGATGGCATGGCGTATTCACTAGTATATAGTATTTCTTTTCCGCTGTTTGTCATTGTTTGTTGTTGTACACTCTGATGATGTAAGTAATGTAATAGGATGTAATGTAATAACTGATATAGTTCTTTGTTTAAAGATTATTCATTTATCTATTATATGTTGTTCCGCTGTGATTGTGAGATTCTGATATTGTTCTGTCGCTTCTTCTTTCTTTCTTCTTCTACTTCTTTCTTCTTCTTAAACCCTAAGCATTCGGTTTTCCGGCATTCTATTTCTCGGCAGTTGATACAGTGGACGTATTGATGTCGGTTTTCATAAGTCAAAGAATCGGGTCCTTACAAAGTGGTATCAGAGCATATGGTTAAGCGACAACCATGGCTCTGTTGGGTATTACTCATTAGAGACAGAGTAAGTAGTACTCTAGAATGAGTGTGAGTGTAATAATACCCATAAGCGCGTATTTGTTAGTGAATATAAATTGTTTTGTATTGTGTTGACTTATCGGTTGATTGTTTATGAATTCTGGTCGGAGCGGGAAGTACAACCGTGATCGATAGGGGTTTCTAAACTCTCAAACAAGATAAACTGACACAGTATTGTTTTGAAATAGGGTAAATGAAATAATTTTACCTCGATTATATTTTGTATATAAAGGAAATAATTTTTCAGAATTATTAAAGTGTATATGAATTTATTGTTTGGTTGTTGAATAAGTTAAATAAAGACAACAGGTGTAAAAAAACAAATTATATATGCAAATGAATTATAAGTATGAAGTTATAATTAGAATTATTTACACTTGTGAAATAATCTTATATATAACAAGTGAAATTATATAAGTAAAAGATTTATAAATGTGATTTATAATCTGAAGTAAAATTCCAGAGAAGTGTATTGAAAGGATTTGATATTTTGAAAAATTGTTTTGGAGAAATTAAATCTCTAAACTCTTTTCGGTCGCTGGAAAATAATTTCGATGATGATCGCGACATCATTGGTGTTCATTTTCGGGTTTTCGAAAAAAGGATTGCTGCCAAATTGTTTTAAATGAAAGTTGTTCGGAAAATATGGGTTTGGATTTTGAAATTCTGAAGATAATTTGAATTGATTTCAAAAATGGTTTTGAAAGGTTGAAAAGACTATGGAATCCTATTTAAAATATTTATGGGAATGATAAATGAGTTGATAACTTATACAATTTGAATTTTGATAGAATAAATTTAACTTAAAAGATGGAGTTAAATTAAAGGAAGTGTAAGTGAATCAATAAAAATCCAAGTGGTAATTGTTGAATATAAGTTGTATAACTTATAAATGAGAAAATGTAAGTGAAACCAATTATTAAAAATGGTTAAACAATTTGGTAAAGCAAAATAAATCTGAATTTGAATAAGTGATGAAAATTTGACTTTGGAAAAAGTTAAATAGAAATGAAATCTGAATTGAATATAAGTGAAAAGAGTTTTGAACTTATAATATGAGATAATAAATTTGACTTTGGTAAAAGTAGATGGAATTTACTTTAGAATTGAAATCTGAATTGGATTTATAAGTGGAAAATTAAGTTAAGCTAAACAAATGATGTTTGGAATGGAATACAACTTAAGTGAAGTTGAATAAAGTTGATTTTGGTATCAAAGTAAATTAATCAAGAGAAGTGATGAATATGAACTTGAGTAATATAAATGCAATTCAACCTTATATTATTAAAGGATTAGCAAATGAATTGAACTAACGAAATGAATATTAATCAATTGAATGTAAAATAAATTGATATGGAATAATGAATGTAAGTGTTAATTCATTAAAATATAATGTTATTGGAAGTTGAATAATTTAATGAAAGTCAATTTAATATCAACCAATTGGAATTAAAAGTGTTGAACCAAATTGAATGTAAAGAAATGTAAATTGAATAATTTGGTTATGTTGAATATACATTGGTTGTTATTTGATTGTTAATTAATTGTCTATATTTCATTAAATGTTAATTGTGACGTTTCGGATTTTGCCTGCTCGAAAATCGACATCCATACTTCAAATCGTATTCGAATGCCATAGATTCCACCATTCAAATCCGATTCGCCGGAGCTTATAACAACATTAAGTAAATAACATAGCGGAATAAAGAATAATACATTGATATACAGATTTGATACAATATCTGATACAACAGATGATCCAATAGATATCAATATACATCAGAGATATGATACAATAAAATAGCAGCGGAAAAGAAAACGATAGGTAACATCTAGCAGCGGAACAATATAACTCTAAGATAGTCTTCAAAAGAGAACTCCGGGAACTGCAACTCCATTTCCAAGAATCAATCCAGCAATAGCTCGAACCCCCAATAACGATGCACCAAGCTCAGCAAGACTGGTGTGATCCAAAGACTAAACTAACTCCAGATAATCTACTGAACCTAGCTATCTGAAAAACATAACTCTAGACTTCTCGTGTAGAAAATAATGAGCACCCAGATTTAGGAAAGAAACAATAAACTCCAGATCAATCGTGGGACTGGTGTGAGCAACAAAAACAGTTTATCTTTTAAACATTTAACAAAAGATTTTCAAAGTCAATTCGCAATGCTTTTTCAAAAATGAGACAACCATAAGGCCTCCCGCACACACACAATGCAAAAGCAGAATCTGAGCAGATTTCCCCTTATGATAGTCAAAGATGCTTGATACGCATTAAAAAGAAACATTTGATATTATTACTAGTGCATAGTGTAGGAAAAATTCATTTCGAAAATAAAGATATAAATCTTAGCCAGCATAGGCATTCCGCACTTATGCCTACTATAGCTACCATGTTCAATAGTAGGTTACCGCCACATTCCATGGCAGGTTATACAACTGAAACCGTACAAGATCGTATTGTTTCTTTGGATTTCCAACAAATGGTCAGGGCAAGGAACTTCCCATTGCCACATGAGAACGCCTCTGGAAGGACGTCCCCGAGAACCAAACCGGATCTCTGCCAACACAAGGCCGGGTTACCCCTAACTGGGTAACAACTGACATGAGTATGCCATCCCCCGGTCCTTTGGGACCTTTAACCGAGCGCTCGTCATCAACATCACACAATCACAAATAAAGTGTTTCAACATGAGTAAGTATCTGGGCTCCATACCATGATACCACCCTTTTCCAGAAGGAAATGCACACACCCTAAAGGGAGCTACCCCTCATAACCTTGCCGCATCTTTCCTGTTTTGACCATTTTCGGGGTGTGAGGCTCGACGAAGTCTCGTCCACAAAGCCACGCTTTATACAAAAGTTGTGCTTTGGGTCAACAAATGATCATAAAAATGATCACAAAGATAGACGATCAAACAAATGATCTTATCACAAATGATCAACACAATGATCATTTCACAGCAACACTCAGCATGTCACATTACCAAATTGGGAATATATCGCTGAAAACCTTCAACTACATAACCTCTGAGCTCGTACGTCTCAGAGAAGGGTGTTAAGCTAAGAGAATAAATTCTCCACCACCAACAGAAATATATTTGAAAGAAATCAGCTTTATATCTCCATTTGTAATGTCAGACATACTATCCATACAAGTCTGTTCTGGGTTCGAACAGAACCGAAGGCACTTCCAAAGAAGTCCTTGCAAATCCAGGTATTCACAATCCCGAATGGACTTCCCATCACTTAGGGAATCTCTATACCAGGGGCTACCCAGTGCAGAGACAATCGATAGGTTATCTTATCGTTCTTGCAATCACCCGGTCTTCAACACCGGTCTTCAAATGCTATCCATATACGAAGTATCACATATTCGGAATGGGTTATACGACACAAAGGACCTTTCTCGGCTAAACCGAATAGTGAGCGAAAACATTTAAAACATATGGATAAGGGATTTCAATTAAGTCACAACTTAATAATTCAAAACTTTTCTTTCAAATGGTTTAAACAAATTACCATTTCAAATCTTTTTAAACAAAAGATTTATTTTACTAAGTTCACCCATTTTCACAAAGATTCATTCCCAGATTTCAAAACAATTCCATCTCAATTGGATTAATTCATTTAAATCTTTAAATTAAAGATTTATCTTATATTTTTCAAACCGTTTCCAAATATTCACTTTCAAAATTCATTTCCAAATATTCATCAATAACTTGGTAAACTATTTCAGTTTAAACTTGAAATCTCTTTTTATATAATTTGAAATTCGTTTCTCCTATGAAAGCCTTTTTATCATTTAGAAACAACAGTCTTATTTCGAAAAACCCGATTTCAGTTATACAAGTTAAAATCTTTGGGTTAATTCAAATTCCCAAAAGAACAGTACTTTAAAAATGGTTTAACTCATAATGACTAGTATAATATCGTTAATCCCTAGTTTCAAATTACAGAATTCAATTTGAATATTGAATTCAAATTGAAATCAAAATATTTAAATTCCAAATCTTAATCAAGTTATTCAAAATAATTTCATCTTTGAAATTCCATTTCAATTGCTTTTCACTTTAAACCCAATCCATTTTCAAAACATTTGAATTCAAATATTCAAATTTTAAATATCATTTCAAAAACTGTGACTTGATCAATTTTTTTCATGAAATCCATATTTTTTTTGTGTATGGTGTGGTCCAGGGTTTAACACAATAGTGCAACATCTTTCAATCATCACAGATTAAGAAACAGGAATAAAATTGATAAGCGATATAAACCATAACGCTTATCTTTCAATACAGATCACCTATATATATATATATATATATATATATATCACAGATAATAAATTACATCATAGGTAATTAATTGCATTACTGATCACAACACAAATCAGTATATGTCACAAAGAATCAACATCGGGGATATCAAACTGTAACGACCCAATATTTTCAACCCTTCGCATCCGCACATGTCGGACTTGAATTGTTCAAAATACTGCGTTGTAGAATAAATTTGGCAAAAATCAGAATATACAGTAAATAAATCACAGAATCACAGACACAGATATCAAAACTTACAGCGGAAATAAAATATTCAGTGGTTCATGAAGCCACTATAAAACTTTAACCAAATAGAATTACATAGTTCAGAATCTGCAATACAGCTTTAGACATAAATAGAATCAGAGTCTTCCAAAGTCTTGATTGCAAATAAGATAAAGACTGAAAAGCTTCCGGCAGCACGAGTGATCTACAGGATGACCTAGCTCCGGAAAGAAAAACTGAAGCTGCAACTCAGGCTGACCCGAGCGTAAAAATAAAACATAACACTCGAGTCAGGACATACATACTTATATAATGTAAGCTAATTCAAGTGTACTGTAATATAGAGCAAGTAACTTAAAGGATGCTTGGGACCGCCCATCCTCTAAGGATCCGTCAAACTATTTACTATGTAGTATATTGCGCTATTATAATAGTGTCTATTTATAAAATAAACATACTTTTTAGTAGCGTTAAGGGGTTACCCATATAGCCCTTAACACAGAATAATGCCAATAGTCTATACGGTACCGTAATACCTCCTGATCGGTAAGCTACCAGAGGATACTCCATAGGTACGACACAAATAGAAACTCGTAGTAAAGGCTCGGTATGGTAGATGACACGGCACAACTAGGCAATGCCAGGGTAGATATACCATTTGCGTACCCAAGCTGATGGAAACGCGTAGCCGCAGTTACCGCCAACCTCGAACAAACTCCCCCAAAATCAAAATATAAGTGGCCACTGAATCAATCCAAAGTCATAGTATAATATCGAAGAGGAGTGTCCGATCAGAGGTATGACCTCATTGGCCTGGGAATAGCTCCTGTTTTAGCCACCTTATGCCAACTCACGGGAGTCGGGTCCACGTATTTACCTTACAGGAAACGTCGCCACCACCTACTTCATTCTGGAATCTCCACCGCGTACACGGTTAGTCAAAGTGGTTTTCGGTATCGACAGAGAGTATGTCCATATCCGATCCCGGTCTCTTTGCCAACCCATCGTTATTATAACCCGTGGTTACAACTTTAAAAATGGTATTTATACTTCGAAATCAAAATAAATTTCAAATTCCTTCAATATCAAAATATTGATTTAAACATTTCATGTTATAATATACCATTTAAATTTTATTCAATCTATTTTGGAATTTATAGCTTTACCAAATTTTTGAAGTTAAATTCTTCCTTTAAAACCACAAAACAAATTCTTAACTTTTTACATATTAAATTCCAAAATTTACAACTTTTCCCAAAATTAATTTCCATAAATTTTAAAACAATCAAATTCTAGATTCTGTAGCACTTATGAAATGCTACCTAAAGTCTATGGGTTAAAATAGTCCAATCTTAAAAAGACAGCATTTAAATGCTGTAATAGATTATTAACTTAACAATTCATTTTCAAATATAACTTATTATTAATTATTTTCTTAACTGAAATCTTACCCTTTCAAAAATCCAGAATTACCAAAATAAGTTATATTCCAAATTTTATTCAACATTTATTTATTCATTAACATTTATAACTCATTCAAAATCAAATAAAAATCCTTTAAAGATATTAAATCAAAATATTTAACTTCCAAAATAATTTTTAAATATTTCAAATATTATAAGAACCACGGGTCTGTATAAAATTTTCTAGCCTAGGTCAAGTGATACAGATTTATATCATTTCAATCCGCAATTTACAAAATCCCGGGTTCTATCATTTCAAACCCGCAATCCCAAGTTAACAGTTAAGCAGTTTACAGAAAAATTGGACAATAATAATCATTTTAGGCATATCATTTCAGCCCATAACAATCTAAATTTTACAGGGAACTTGCAGTGATGATTAAACAGTAAATAAACATTTAATGATATAACTGCAGAAATAATACAACAGATAAATAACTGATGAGGTGTCAATTTAAATGGGGTTCATCATTCTACGTTATACTACAGACAGATAATATTTAAATAAAATTTTACACATACACTTGCGATAATTTACCAAAATATATGTACGTATGTCTGGTGAGAAATACTCACCTGAATGCTGCAGAAAATTTTAAATTTCATAACGATGATTCACCGGAAAAGAACTACAGAGAGTAACGATCAAAATCCCTCGGATGTCAAGCTTAGATTCAAATCTAGAACAAGATTCAAAATATTGAATACGCGACTTTAGAATTTACGGTCAAAGAAAAATTTAAAAGTAGGGAGAGAATTTTTGTTTGACTTGCTCGACCACTCTACCGTGTACAACAACCAAAACATTTCCAAACACACGAACTGTGCTAACACTATAACCATGATAAAATTTCCTAAAGACAAACTAAGGCAAAATGGTGGAGTTTTCTTATTATGCCGAGGTACATGTACACGTGCACACTTCCATTACACTTACTCGCGTACACGCACTCACGCCAACATTTCCACATACTTACATCTCTTCTACCACTTTCATTCATTATTTTCTTTTCCTTTTACCTGGATCCAACTACTAAAAATATCATCTACTGCTGCAAATCAACCTAAGTTCTTACAATATTTCTTTACAGTCTAAATTTAAACTTGCAGGCTTTACAAACTTACAATCAGACAGGAATTCATCATCAGCTACACGCGCCACAACCCCACTTCTTCGAGCTAACCATGGAATTTCTTCGAGAAAAATGCAACAAATCTTCGGGACAAAATATAAAGACTTCGAGAATTTTATGCAACGACTTCGAGTAAAATCATGCGACTAAATCAAAGCATCTACTGAATGTGTACATCTCCTCTCCTCCTTATTCTCTGCACTCTCTAGGCCTTGTTAACATCCAACTCAAACATGCAAAAAGGGTTTCTCACTGTTCCTATCAGACCTCTACACGAACCAAAACAACTCCTAACCAGATACAAAACAAATGCATGCTTCTAAATATTTGTGACTGTGATACACGTACACGGTGATACCAATGCACAACCCAGTCTAACATCCCTGCCAACACATATTCACGCAACAACAAAACAAAAAAACTAAGCATCATCAGATCCTTACTAAATGAACCCATCCCTCTTTCATAAATATTTTGACAACACTGCCCTTCCTACTCCTCTCAAACAACTCCAGACCAACTTATGTTCACGCAATTTATACCTCAAGTATATATTTTTTTTCTTCGATAGATCTGTTCCCAAAATAACTTCCAGGCCCTACAACTTACCTGGCATGACATCAACACAGTTCCCATATACAAATTTGCACAACATTCCACTACCTATGTTTCGAGAGTTAAGCCTATAACACACACACAAGATCTCACTTCCTCTCTGTTTCTAGACCTAACTTTCCAAAACAAAAACAGTTCAACATATCCAGATCCCATATGTTTAGTTCAAGGCAGATGATAAGAGTCTCATAGAAAGACAAAGTGAATAAATGGTAGTGTGGCCGAGCAAGGTACAGATAGAACAACATCAAGAGAAAGAGGAAGGAAAACTGGAAGGAAAAAAAAACAATAAGACTTATTACCTGATGGATCTTGAACGTACGAGGAAGGGGAAGGCAGAGATATTTAGATGCGGAGAAAGAAACTGGTGAGGTGGGTATATATATAGGCAGTGCGAATTAAAGGAGAGGTAAAAGCATCAGTTTTATTGATATAAATTTGGTTGATATGACTGCGAAATTTCCTCATCAGTTCAAAGGAAATAGATAAAGTTCGAACGTTGCAAAAATTAAAAAGATTTGAACTACTGCAAGATCAATGGGGAGGGAGAGCAATCAGTTGAAGACTTGAAGCTATTAGAGACGAAAGATATGAATACGTGATTTTATTGCTGAGAAAAGAAAAGGCAAAACACATTTCCAGTTTTGAAAAAAAGAATATGTTCGAAAAGGTTTGATTGAGATCTTCTTGCGTGATGAAAGAACCACTGATATAGCATGTCAGTTACACAGATATAAAGTTGTTAACATGAATGCGTGAACGTTACTTAAGGGAATATTGATCAAAGGAAGGGCAAGCAAGCATCAGTTATATTGACATAAATTGTGAATATAGATACGTGATTAAAGCAGAGGAAAAAAATGGCAAGCGTGATAAATGGTTTGATTTATTCAATGAATTGCGAGATTCATGTACTTGATTTTGGTAGAGCTGTTGGAAGCAGAGAATGGGAGAATATAGGATATGCACGTTTCAGTCTTTAAAGTGCATGCATTGATTGTGTAAAAGGATATCAGAGGGAAAAGTATTTCGAACGTTACTTCATATTCATTTTTATTTCATTTTATACATTTTTCTTTAGTTTGAAAGCAATAAATGAAATGGTAGATTTTTATGCAAAGCTTTAGGAAAGAACGTATACAGATTAAATTTAAAATCAAACTGTCGGTCTAAAATAACGTTTGCTATAAAACTACTGACTGATATTTTTTTCTTCAAATTTATTTGAAAACTTGATTTTTATACTACGTTAAACAGATGCAGTCTAGAACATCAAAAATTTCTGTAAAAAAATAACATTTTAAAATCACACGTTTTATTACGTTGCTTATACCCTATAATTGACGCGTCTTTTGAACGCGAAATTTAACAGTTCAAACATAGCTTAAATTTCCACAGTTATTATTTAATTTAATTGACATTCACAATTGTATAAAATATATCTCCAAATTAAATAATTAAACTATATTGTTAAACACAATTTATATAAAAATATATTTCAAAATTTAAATAATTAAGTAAAATAAATAGCTAAAACTAGGGTTGTTACACTCTCCCCCACTCAAGGACTTTTCGTCCTCGAAAAGGAGCGAAAGAAAAGAAACAAAGGAAGATAAGCTAGACAACAAGTACCGTAAACGAATAGTTCCGGATTTTGAAGCACGAAGAAGATCCTCTAGAATCGGATTTCCCTTTCAGTTTGACCGCCAGTCTATGGGTGGTAAGCGGTGCTCAGACCCCGATGAGTAACAAAGATTTCAAAGATTATCGAAAGATTCCTAAATAGACTGGTATAAGCAATAGTCTCCCAATCCGTAGCAGATAGGGAAACCAAGGATATTTAAAGATAGTTTGAAAACAAAATAAGATAATAACTTTGAAATCATAATGCTTTTGAAATCGTAATACTTTGAAAGTCATTAAGATTTTATAGATTTTATCATTTGGAAATCATACTACTAAAATCATAACACTTTTAAAATAATCTTCATTTATTCAATTATAAATTTTCCAAAATATTTTATTTTTAGAAACAGCAGCACTTATACTATGCTACAGTAGATATAATGGTATCTCCAATCAGTTCATTATTTTACTCTTAATTTTTTATAAATAACCTACCACTTTATTTAAAATACCTATTTTATAAATAAGATGTTCCTTCAATAAGTTACACTTGAAATTTTCATAAAAAAACAAATTCTCAATTATCAAATTTTAGTGATATTAAAATCCGTCTTAACTATTTAAATCCTATTTAATCATCACTTAAACTATGATTTTAAGATAATAATCCTTACTACAAAATATCCCTTTCAAATATATTTTTCTTATTCAAAGATACATTGTTTATTACACAAACATATTCATTTCAGGAAATAACCTTTATTAACATTTCTTAGTTATATTTAAGGTTCATATTAAATCAATTTTGATTATTAAGTTATTTAAATAAATTCCTTAAATTCCTTATTTACCTCCATTAATCTTTTATAACTAAAACTTAAGTGTATAACATTTATTATAACCACTCGAGGTTTATTTATAAAAATCCTTTTATATTGTATATTATCCAATTTCATTGTTAACTTTTGAAAATCAAGGTAAGTTATATTGAAATGAGATTGGGTATTATACAACTAAAACTTTCAAATTCAATTATCTCCAATTGGAATTTCTTATTCAAAATTTTATTTTATTTTATTTTATTGAAATTTTTCTTAAGAAAAAAAAAATTAAGAATTAAATTTCTGATTCCCTTCACACCATTTAGAGATAGATATACATAATATGTCAAATCAATTTTATAAATTAAGTCATATTCTAGAAATTCAAATCAATTAAAATCTCAAGGTAACACTGTAGCCAGACTACAGAATGGTCTTTTCACTTCGAAACTCGAAAATGAATGTCGATGATGCTGCAGTCATCACCGAAATTATTTTCCAGTGACAAAGAGAAGAGCACTAAATTTTAAAATTCTTTGGAAACAAATTTCTATTCGAAAATACTTTAAATAATATATCCTTTTTAAAAATTTTAAACTCAAGGTTCGAAACCATCGGAAATTTAATTCTCAAGTTCTAGTTTTAAATTCATTTCTGTTTCCAAATTAATTTATAACCATTGTTTATATTCAATCATTTATTAGACAAAACACATGGTTTACAAAATCATAAATAAAATCAAAACTATTATCTCTCGACAAATAGTTAAATTAATTATAAAATTCTGAAAATTATACTTATATATAATATTAGATTTTTTTTTTTCAATATAGGAATAAATCTTTCAAAACAAGGATAGAGACTCAAATTTGATGAACTCAAATCAAATAGAATTCAAGATAAGTTGGAATCAGAAGATCTGATGATAAAATCAGAATAAGGAAACTGGGTAAGTCTATATAAATCGCGGACAACCTTGACCCAGTCATCCGTGACTTAAAGAGTCAGATCGATGTGATTAGGGTAAATCTACATTTGATCTGAAAAGATAGAGTTCGGAATAACCAAAGATACTAGCATATAAACGGAGGATAAATATAAATCTCCGGTGAATCAATGCTAATTGTAAAGGAGTTTCACCCCTTAATTAGAAAAATGGCGAGACCGCCAATTCACTATAAAAATCATCCGAAGTGGAGTTATAGGATACTCCAGAATCTAAAGAAGATGAAAAGTGAGGGACACGAATGAACTTTGGAACCGTAGGGAATGTTCCACAAATTCGAAAAGAAAGTGGTTCAATCTCGAATGAAAGTGATTCTGTAAATCAAATTTACCATACATTCTAAGTTTTGCCTAGAACCAAAGCTCTGATACCAAATGTAACGACCCAATATTTTCAACCCTTCGCATCCGCACATGTCGGACTTGAATAGCTCAATATACTGCGTTGTAGAATAAATTTGGCAAAACTCAGAATATACAGTAAATAAATCACAGAATCACAGACACAGATATTAAAACTTACAACGGAAATAAAATATTCAGTGGTTCATGAAGCCACTATAAAACTTTAACCAAATAGAATTACATAGTTCAGAATCTGCAATACAGCTTTAGACATAAATAGAATCAGAGTCTTCCAAAGTCTTGATTGCAAATAAGATAAAGACTGAAAAGCTTCCGGCAGCACGAGTGATCTACAGGATGACCTAGCTCCGGAAAGAAAAACTGAAGCTGCAACTCAGGCTGACCCGAGCGTAAAAATAAAACATAACACTCGAGTCAGGACATACATACTTATATAATGTAAGCTAATTCAAGTGTACTGTAATATAGAGCAAGTAACTTAAAGGATGCTTGGGACCGCCCATCCTCTAAGGATCCGTCAAACTATTTACTATGTTGTATATTGCGCTATTATAATAGTGTCTATTTATAAAATAAACATACTTTTTAGTAGCGTTAAGGGGTTACCCATATAGCCCTTAACACAGAATAATGCCAATAGTCTATACAGTACCGTAATACCTCCTGATCGGGAAGCTACCAGAGGATACTCCATAGGTACGACACAAATAGAAACTCGTAGTAAAGGCTCGGTATGGTAGATGACACGGCACAACTAGGCAATGCCAGGGTAGATATACCATTTGCGTACCCAGGCTGATGGAAACGCGTAGCCGCAGTTACCGCCCACCTCGAACAAACTCCCCCAAAATCAAAATATAAGTGGCCACTGAATCAATCCAAAGTCATAGTATAATATCGAAGAGGAGTGTCCGATCAGAGGTATGACCTCATTGGCCTGGGAATAGCTCCTGTTTTAGCCACCTTATGCCAACTCACGGGAGTCGGGTCCACGTATTTACCTTACAGGAAACGTCGCCACCACCTACTTCATTCTGGAATCTCCACCGCGTACACGGTTAGTCAAAGTGGTTTTCGGTATCGACAGAGAGTATGTCCATATCCGATCCCGGTCTCTTTGCCAACCCATCGTTATTATAACCCGTGGTTACAACTTTAAAAATGGTATTTATACTTCAAAATCAAAATAAATTTCAAATTCCTTCAATATCAAAATATTGATTTAAACATTTCATGTTATAATATACCATTTAAATTTTATTCAATCTATTTTGGAATTTATAGCTTTACCAAATTTTTGAAGTTAAATTCTTCCTTTAAAACCACAAAACAAATTCTTAACTTGTTACATATTAAATTCCAAAATTTACAACTTTTCCCAAAATTAATTTCCATAAATTTTAAAACAATCAAATTCTAGATTCTGTAGCACTTATGAAATGCTACCTAAAGTCTATGGGTTAAAATAGTCCAATCTTAAAAAGACAGCATTTAAATGCTGTAATAGATTATTAACTTAACAATTCATTTTCAAATATAACTTATTATTAATTATTTTCTTAACTGAAATCTTACCCTTTCAAAAATCCAGAATTACCAAAATAAGTTATATTCCAAATTTTATTCAACATTTATTTATTCATTAACATTTATAACTCATTCAAAATCAAATAAAAATCCTTTAAAGATATTAAATCAAAATATTTAACTTCCAAAATAATTTTTAAATATTTCAAATATTATAAGAACCACGGGTCTGTATAAAATTTTCTAGCCTAGGTCAAGTGATACAGATTTATATCATTTCAATCCGCAATTTACAAAATCCCGGGTTCTATCATTTCAAACCCGCAATCCCAAGTTAACAGTTAAGTAGTTTACAGAAAAATTGGACAATAATAATCATTTTAGGCCTATCATTTCAGCCCATAACAATCTAAATTTTACAGGGAACTTGCAGTGATGATTAAATAGTAAATAAACATTTAATGATATAACTGCAGAAATAATACAACAGATAAATAACTGATGAGGTGTCAATTTAAATGGGGTTCATCATTCTACGTTATACTACAGACAGATAATATTTAAATAAAATTTTACACATACACTTGCGATAATTTACCAAAATATATGTACGTATGTCTGGTGAGAAATACTCACCTGAATGCTGCAGAAAATTTTAAATTTCAAAACGATGATTCACCGGAAAAGAACTACAGAGAGTAACGATCAAAATCCCTCGGATGTCAAGCTTAGATTCAAATCTAGAACAAGATTCAAAATATTGAATACGCGACTTTAGAATTTACGGTCAAAGAAAAATTTAAAAGTAGGGAGAGAAATTTTGTTTGACTTGCTCGACCACTCTACCGTGTACAACAACCAAAACATTTCCAAACACACGAACTGTGCTAACACTATAACCATGATAAAATTTCCTAAAGACAAACTAAGGCAAAATGGTGGAGTTTTCTTATTATGCCGGGGTACATGTACACGTGCACACTTCCATTACACTTACTCGCGTACACGCACTCACGCCAACATTTCCACATACTTACATCTCTCCTGCCACTTTGATTCATTATTTTCTTTTCCTTTTACCTGGATCCAACTACTAAAAATATCATCTACTGCTGCAAATCAACCTAAGTTCTTACAATATTTCTTTACAGTCTAAATTTAAACTTGCAGGCTTTACAAACTTACAATCAGACAGGAATTCATCATCAGCTACACGCGCCACAACCCCACTTCTTCGAGCTAACCATGGAATTTCTTCGAGTGCAACAAATCTTCGGGACAAAATATAAAGACTTCGAGAATTTTATGCAACGACTTCGAGTAAAATCATGCGACTAAATCAAAGCATCTACTGAATGTGTACATCTCCTCTCCTCCTTATTCTCTGCACTCTCTAGGCCTTGTTAACATCCAACTCAAACATGCAAAAAGGGTTTCTCACTGTTCCTATCAGACCTCTACACGAACCAAAACAACTCCTAACCAGATACAAAACAAATGCATGCTTCTAAATATTTGTGACTGTGATACACGTACACGGTGACACCAATGCACAACCCAGTCTAACATCCCTGCCAACACATATTCACGCAACAACAAAACAAAAAAACTAAGCATCATCAGATCCTTACTAAATGAACCCATCCCTATTTCATAAATATTTTGACAACACTGCCCTTCCTACTCCTCTCAAACAACTCCAGACCAACTTATGTTCACGCAATTTATACCTCAAGTATATATTTTTTTTCTTCGACAGATCTGTTCCCAAAATAACTTCCAGGCCCTACAACTTACCTGGCATGACATCAACACAGTTCCCATATACAAATTTGCACAACATTCCACTACCTATGTGTCGAGAGTTAAGCCTATAACACACACACAAGATCTCACTTCCTCTCTGTTTCTAGACCTAACTTTCCAAAACAAAAACAGTTCAACATATCCGGATCCCATATGTTTAGTTCAAGGCAGATGATAAGAGTCTCATAGAAAGACAAAGTGAATAAATGGTAGTGTGGCCGAGCAAGGCACAGATAGAACAACATCAAGAGAAAGAGGAAGGAAAACTGGAAGGAAAAAAAAACAATAAGACTTATTACCTGATGGATCTTGAACGTACGAGGAAGGGGAAGGCAGAGATATTTAGATGCGGAGAAAGAAACTGGTGAGGTGGGTATATATATAGGCAGTGCGAATTAAAGGAGAGGTAAAAGCATCAGTTTTATTGATATAAATTTGGTTGATATGACTGCGAAATTTCCTCATCAGTTCAAAGGAAATAGATAAAGTTCGAACGTTGCAAAAATTAAAAAGATTTGAACTGCTGCAAGATCAATGGGGAGGGAGAGCAATCAGTTGAAGACTTGAAGCTATTAGAGACGAAAGATATGAATACGTGATTTTATTGCTGAGAAAAAAAAGGCAAAACACATTTCCAGTTTTGAACAAAAGAATATGTTCGAAAAGGTTTGATTGAGATCTTCTTGCGTGATGAAAGAACCACTGATATAGCATGTCAGTTACACAGATATAAAGTTGTTAACATGAATGCGTGAACGTTACTTAAGGGAATATTGATCAAAGGAAGGGCAAGCAAGCATCAGTTATATTGACATAAATTGTGAATATAGATACGTGATTAAAGCAGAGCAAAAAAATGGCAAGCGTGATAAATGGTTTGATTTATTCAATGAATTGTGAGATTCATGTACTTGATTTTGGTAGAGCTGTTGGAAGCAGAGAATGGGAGAATATAGGATATGCACGTTTCAGTCTTTAAAGTGCATGCATTGATTGTGTAAAAGGATATCAGAGGGAAAAATATTTCGAACGTTACTTCATATTCATTTTTATTTCATTTTATACATTTTTCTTTAGTTTGAAAGCAATAAATGAAATGGTAGATTTTTATGCAAAGCTTTAGGAAAGAACGTATACAGATTAAATTTAAAATCAAACTGTCGGTCTAAAATAACGTTTGCTATAAAACTACTGACTGATATTTTTTTCTTCAAATTTATTTGAAAACTTGATTTTTATACTACGTTAAACAGACGCAGTCTAGAACATCAAAAATTTCTGTAAAAAAATAACATTTTAAAATCACACGTTTTATTACGTTGCTTATACCCTATAATTGACGCGTCTTTTGAACGCGAAATTTAACAGTTCAAACATAGCTTAAATTTCCACAGTTATTATTTAATTTAATTGACATTCACAATTGTATAAAATATATCTCCAAATTAAATAATTAAACTATATTGTTAAACACAATTTATATAAAATATATTTCAAAATTTAAATAATTAAGTAAAATAAATAGCTAAAACTAGGGTTGTTACACAAACAATTCAGCATCCAATAAAATCTAAACATCCATAAGTAGGATAAATTTGATTATTTGATTAATTTAAATCAGATTAATTTTTATAAAAATTTGCTAGTTATGGTAAATTATAATCAATTAATTACAAAAACATGTAATTAGTTCTCCCTGAATTAATCACTAATTAACCCTTAATTAAAAATTAATATTAGTTCTTAATTACAAGTTAATATATCCTCACTTCCTTATCTCAAACCTTAATCAACTATTCTTTACTTATAAATTAATTAACTTATTAATTTGAGTAATTACTGCTTAATTAATCATTTAATTGATTATTTCTTAATTATAAATTAATAACCTTAATTATTAATTAATAAAACTTAATTACCCATTTATTTATCACTAATTACTTAATAAATCATTAATTACCAATTAATAAATCATTAATCCTCAATTAATCAATTAATTAACCAGTATTAATTTATTAATTACTTCAAGTAGTTAATTGAAAATTCTTAAGTTCAATTTGGTTAAACACAAAATTGATAATATCAATCTTTAATTTCAAATTCATATAACCTCAAATACTTAGTTAATTAAACTTTTAACTAAATTTGCATTCTTAATCAATTTTCAATTTAAATTAATTAATTTGTAAAACCTTTCTTAATAAATTTAAAACAAGTTTAGCTTGTTTAATTTCCATTACAATTCACTTCCATTTTTGAATTTAACTAATTTGATACACTTCAATTCTTTGAAATTATTAAGCCAAAATGAATTTAAAACTTATGTCATAAACAAACTAATTTCCAATTCACACTTGAATTTTTATTCACTTTTCGACTTAACCTCAGTTTTTAAAACCTTGTTTTTAAAACTTGAATTTGTTCAAAATTTTGAAAAGCAAGGAAACAGTTTCAGGTAAAAAATCTGGACCACTTCTCCTTTCAACTCAACCACACTACTCTTCCCAGGCAAAGCCATCCAAATACAAAATGGCAAACGTGAGCGCAAGAGAACCCGAGCCTTTACAAATTTACTTCGAGTAGTTTGCTCGAATCACCCGGGTCACATGCCAGAATTCACCACATTCTTCTTCCCCGCGCTTTCTTCCCCAAATCGACACAGCAACCCCAACATACCAGCCGTCTCGTTCACGTGCACGTGCACATCGCCACTGGCGATGTTCCGGCATCCCCCCGTGGTCGAACACGTCGACAATCACCACCAGATCAATTCGCCACCACCTAAATTCGCCTAAATCTCGAATTCGAATTCGAGAGAAATTCGCAGCCTGGAAACTCGAGAACAACTTCCTCTCGAAACCTGGCAACGCCATTCCCTCGAGACTCCGACCACTAGATCACCAGTCCCTCTGGCCACAGCTTCGCCAACATCTTCCTTACCACCTCCCAAGATCACGTGCAACTCGATGCACTGTGGACGTCGAACGAATCAAATTTCATAGCCTTGGTAAAACTAGGTTTACAAACACAAATCGTTCGCCGCTGTCGCCACTGCCCTCGTTGGCATCCCCGACTATTTTTCCTGGCAACTCCATAGGCTCCTCCATCTCCCCGAAAAAACCCGGCCATCGTCTCTTCTTCGATCGCCTGAACTTGCCCAAAAACACTTTTTCGTTCGTCACCAAACCGCCCTTAAACCCCACGCCTAAAAATCACTCAACCCATCTTAAAAATCATAATTTGATGTAAGGGTTCAAGTTATATACTTGAATTAATGATTCGTGTAATTCGAAATTTCCAATATTTAAAGTTTGTACTGTAAAATCTTGATCTTCTATTCTACATAACTTTATACATTATGAAAACATTTTTAAATTATAGCCCATACTTAAACACAACGATTTTGTTATGAAACTAAGGCCTGATATGGATTATAAAACAAGAAATGAAATTTTCTTGTTGTTTGATACTTGTAACTAAACAGAGAAGGAGATGCACTAGCATATGTATATATAAACAAAACAATGGCAATATACATTCGAGTTTGAACAGCTATGTGTTACTCAGCTTGATGAGTTTTGGAAATAAACAGAGCTTGCTCTTTTCCTTTTCTTTTTTTCTTTTTTTCTTGATACAGCTTGATGATGTTGAATATTTTACTTAAGTTTTAAATGAAGCTCCCTCACCACAGACCTGAACTTGCATGCTTGATCTAGATGATTTGGATTTTAAATCATTGCATTTGATTATTATTTTTTTGTTTAAGTTTTAAACAATGCTTGCTTCAGTTCTCTTAGCTTTGAACAAATGAGACTGAGATGGTATAAGTCTTGATATATATAACAAAGGGAATGCACAGGGATATCACTTTGTTTGTACAATAGGCATGGGTGAATATGCTTGCTTGTACTTGTTTATACATATAAATGTGTTTGTTTACTTCAGCCTACATCTTTTTAGCTCGGCTGAAATCTTTCTTTGTTTATGTTCTATTTTTTACTTGTATTTTCATTTGTTTTGTGAAACAAGATCTCGGCTGGAATGATGTTGTTTTGTGATGTGTTGAAATGTATATAGGGAAGAAATGAGTTAAAGGGGGGGTGTATGGAAATGAAGTTTACTGGGTATAGAATATTATTTATAAATCTTTCATCAGAGATTTTCTAAGTTTTGTAGGCTATGGTACTCCTACTTTTGTATGCTAGAGGTATGGCTACAGTGATATGTTATGGTGGCTGCAACTTTGCTTTGTACCTATATTTATTTGTTTGCTTTGTTAAGCTCTTATTTGAGTGTATTTGAGTTTATTTCTTATTTAACTTTATTTGGTATATGTTTAATACTTCTTTTGTTTCTATTTCTTTTGTGTTTCTATTTTTAATATGTTGTTAAAATTTAACAAATTTTGTTTACTTTAGATTTTCATAAACATTTTATTAATTTACTTTATGTATAAATTATAAATTTGTTTTAGTCCTTTGTTAAAAATTTCAACTTAACTGAAAACATATACTTTTGTTTTAGTTATATTTGCTTCTTATTTTTTTTATATTTAACTTATATCTTGTTTGTATTCACATGTATTATTAAAAGACAATGTTTTGAAACTAAACACGTATTTTATCTGCATTTTGGAAAAACTCAAATCAATTTATCATTTAAATTTCACAATTTTTAAATCAAAAATGAATTTAATTATCAATTTAAAATTGATTAAAATTCGGGATCGTTACAGACTTCCCCCCTTAAAAGAATTTCGTCCTCGAAATTCGCAGGCACGAAAACAATACAGAGATAGACAGATTCGATCTCCTATAATTCCTCAAACTTAAGATATGAATTCCAAACTCAAGTCGGAATATCTCAGAATACAAACCAATTTGTCCCTCTTCGGACTTCGACCAACCCACGAAATTACAACAAAATTTGATTTTAAACGAAATCACTTTATCGATACAATTCAATTTATCCTTCATATTCTATTAATCAATTTTAACTCAATTTAAAATTTCTAATTTATTCAAAATTTCTAATTTCTAATTCATTAAGGTTTAAATCCAAAACTGATAAGAAACCAATGAAAATACGAAGGAAGGAATTTTCTACAACGATTCATAGGGTCCTCATCACACTGATCTTCTTCTTGTAATTGTCACGAAACAATCAAAAGAATTTAGAAACGAATCAAAGGAAATTGATAAGAAAGTCATTTTCACTGTTGTTACAGAGTATTGACCAATTATAGTCGTATTGCCCTGTCCCCTATCTCGTTCTTTTCTTGCGCCCATACTCACCATCAGTGGATAGTAAGAGAATTTACTGAGGCGTTCGAATGGATATCTTAGGGATAAACTCATTCTAGGGATACTTCACCCTATCTCTAATGAGTTGCTAAATGTGTTATACTCGTGAGCTAAAGTTCTACCTTAGCTCTGATACCAAATGTGACGTTTCGGATTTTGCCTGCTCGAAAATCGACATCCATTCTTCAAATCGTATTCGAATGCCATAGATTCGACCGTTCAAATCCGATTCGCCGGAGCTTATAACAACATTAAATAACACAGCGGAATAAAGAATAATACATTGATATACAGATTTGATACAATATCTGATACAACAGATGATCCAATAGATATCAATATACATCAAAGATATGATATAATAAAATAGCAGCGGAAAAGAAAACGATAGATAACATCTAACAGCGGAACAATATAACTCTAAGATAGCCTTCAAAAGAGAACTCCGAGAACTGCAACTCCATTTCCAAGAATCAATCCAGCAATAGCTCGAACCCCCAATAACGATGCACCAAGCTCAGCAAGACTGGTGTGATCCAAAGACTGAACTAACTCTAAATAATCTACTGAACCTAGCTATCTGAAAAACCCAACTCTAGACTGCTCGTGTAGAAAATAATGAGCACCCAGAGTTTAGGAAAGAAAAAATAAACTCCGGACCAGTCGTGGGACTGGTGTGAGTAACAAAAACAGTTTATCTTTTAAACAGTCAACAAAAGATTTTCAAAGTCAATTCGCAATGCTTTTTTAAAAATAAGACTACCATAAGGCCTCCCGCACACACACACAATGCAAACGCAGAATCGGAGGAGATTTCTCCTTATGATAGTCAAAGATGCTTGATACGCATTAAAAAGAAACATTTGATATTATTACTAGTGCATAGTGTAGGAAAAATTCATTTCGAAAATAAAGATATAAATCTTAGCCAGCATAGGCATTCCGCACTTATGCCTACTATAGCTACCATGTTCAATAGCAGGTTACCGCCACATTCCATGGCAGGTCATACAACTGAAACCGTACAAGATCGTATTGTTTCTTTGGATTTCCAACAAATGGTCAGGCCAAGGAACTTCCCATTGCCACATGAGAACGCCTCTGGAAGGACGTCCCCGAGAACCAAACCGGATCTCTTCCAACACAAGGACGGGTTACCCCTAACAGGGTAACAACTGACACGAGTATGCCATCCCCCGGTCCTTTGGGACCTTTAACCGAGCGCTCGTCATCAACATCACACAATCATAAATAAAGTGTTTCAACATGAGTAAGTATCTGGGCTCCATACCATGATACCACCCTTTTCCAGAAGGAAACGCACACACCCTAAAGGGAGCTACCCCTCATAACCTTGCCGCATCTTTCCTGTTTTGACCATTTCCGGGGTGTGAGGCTCGACGAAGTCTCGTCCACAAAGCCACGCTTTATACAAAAGTTGTGCTTTGGGTCAACAAATGATCATAAAAATGATCACAAAGATAGACGATCAAACAAATGATCAACACAATGATCATTTCACAGCAACACTCAGCATGTCACATTACCAAAGTGGGAATATATCGCTGAAAACCTTCAACTACATAACCTCTGAGCTCGTACGTCTCAGAGAAGGGTGTTAAGCTAAGAGAATAAATTCTCCGCCACCAACAGAAATATATTTGAAAGAAACAGGTTAATAATTCAATTAAGGGATTTCAATTAAGTCACAACTTAATAATTCAAAACTTTTCTTTCAAATGGTTTAAACAAATTACCATTTCAAATCTTTTTAAACAAAAGATTTATTTTACTAAGTTCACCCATTTTCACAAAGATTCATTCCCAGATTTCAAAACAATTCCATCTCAATTGGATTAATTCATTTAAATCTTTAAATTAAAGATTTATCTTATAGTTTTCAAACCGTTTCCAAGTATTCACTTTCGAAATTCATTTCCAAATATTCATCAATAACTTGGTAAACTATTTCAGTTTAAACTTGAAATCTCTTTTTATATAATTTGAAATTTGTTTCTCCTATGAAAGCCTTTTTATCATTTAGAAACAACAGTCTTATTTCGAAAAACTTGATTTCATTTATACAAGTTAAAATCTTTGGGTTAATTGAAATTCCTAAAAGAATAGTACTTTAAAAATGGTTTAACTCATAATGACTAGTATAATATCGTTAATCCCTAGTTTCAAATTACAGAATTCAATTTGAATATTGAATTCAAATTGAAATCAAAGTATTTAAATTCCAAATCTTATCAAGTTATTCAAAATAATTTCATCTTCGAAATTCCATTTCAATTGCTTTTCACTTTAAACCCAATCCATTTTCAAAACATTTGAATTCAAATATTCAACCTTTAAATATCATTTCAAAAACTGTGACTTAATCAATTTCCTCGTGAAATCCATATTTTTTTTTTGTGTATGGTGTGGTCCAGGGTTTAACACAATAGTGCAACATCATTCAATCATCACAGGTTAAGAAACAGGAATAAAATTGATAAGCGATATAAACCATAAAGCTTATCTTTCAATACAGATCACCTATATATATATATATATCACAGATAATAAATTACATCATAGGTAATTAATTGCATTACTAATCACAGCACAAATCAGTATATGTCACAAAGAATCAACATCGGGGATATCAAACAATTCAGCATCCAATAAAATCTAAACATCCATAAGTAGGATAAATTTGATTATTTGTTTAATTTAAATCAGATTAATTTTTATAAAAATTTGCTAGTTATGGTAAATTATAATCAATTAATTACAAAAACATGTAATAAGTTCTCCCTGAATTAATCACTAATTAACCCTTTATTAAAAATTAATATTAGTTCTAAATTACAAGTTAATATATCCTCACTTCCTTATCTCAATCCTTAATCAACTATTCTTTACTTATAAATTAATTAACTTATTAATTTGAGTAATTACTGCTTAATTAATCATTTAATTGATTATTTCTTAATTATAAATTAATAACCTTAATTATTAATTAATAAAACTTAATTACCCATTTATTTATCACTAATTACTTAATAAATCATTAATTACCAATTAATAAATCATTAATCCTCAATTAATCAATTAATTAACCACTATTAATTTATTAATTACTTCAAGTGGTTAATTGAAAATTCTTAAGTTCAATTTGGTTAAACACCAAAATTGATAATATCAATCTTTAATTTCAAATTCATTTAACCTCAAATACTTAGTTAATTAAACTTTTAACTAAATTTGCATTCTTAATCAATTTTCAATTTAAATTAATTAATTTGTAAAACCTTTCTTAATAAATTTAAAACAAGTTTAGCTTGTTTAATTTCCATTACAATTCACTTCCATTTTTGAATTTAACTAATTTGATACACTTCATTTCTTTGAAATTATTAAGCCAAAATGAATTTAAAACTTATGTCATAAACAAACTAATTTCCAATTCACACTTGAATTTTTATTCACTTTTCGACTTAACCTCAGTTTTTAAAACCTTGTTTTTAAAACTTGAATTTGTTCAAAATTTTCAAAAGCAAGGAAACAGTTTCAGGTAAAAAATTTGGACCACTTCTCCTTTCAACTCAACCACACTACTCTTCCCAGGCAAAGCCATCCAAATACATAATGGCAAACGTGAGCGCAAGAGAACCCGAGCCTTTACAAATTTACTTCGAGTAGTTTGCTCGAATCACCCGAGTCACATGCCAGAAATCACCACATTCTTCTTCCCCGCGCTTTCTTCCCCAAATCGACACAGCAACCCCAACATACCAGCCGTCTCGTGCACGTGCACATGCACATCGCCACTGGCGATGTTCCGGCATCACCCCGTGGTCGAACACGTCGACGATCACCACCAGATCAATTCGCCACCACCTAAACTTCGCCTAAATCTCGAATTCGAATTCGAGAGAAATTCGCAGCCTGGAAACTCGAGAACAACTTCCTCTCGAAACTTGGCAACGCCATTCCCTCGAGACTCCGACCACTAGATCACCAGTCCCTCTGGCCACAGCTTCGCCAACATCTTCCTTACCACCTCCCAAGATCACGTGCAACTCGATGAACTGTGGACGTCGAACGAATCAAATTTCATAGCCTTGATAAAACTAGGTTTACAAACACAAATCGTTCGCCGCTGTCGCCACTGCCCTCGTTGGCATCCCCGACTATTTTTCCTGGAAACTCTATAGGCTCCTCCATCTCCACGAAAAAACCCGACCATCATCTCTTCTTCGATCGCCTGAACTTGCCCAAAAACCCTTTTTCGTTCGTCGCCAAACCGCCCTTAAACCCCACGCCTAAAAATCACTCAACCCATCTTAAAAATCATAATTTGATGTAAGGGTTCAAGTTATATACTTGAATTAATGATTCGTGTAATTCGAAATTTCCAATATTTAAAGTTTGTACTGTAAAATCTTGATCTTCTATTCTACATACCTTTATACATTATGAAACCATTTTTAAATTATAGCCCATACTTAAACACAACGATTTTGTTTTGAAACTAAGGCCTAATATGGATTATAAAACAAGAAATGAAATTTTCTTGTTGTTTGATACTTGTAACTAAACAGAGAAGGAGATGCACTAGCATATGTATATACAAAGAAGACAATGGCAATATACATTCGAGTTTGAACAGCTATATGTTACTCACCTTGATAAGTTTTGGAAATAAACAGAGCTTGCTCTTTTCCTTTTCTTTTTTTCTTTTTTTGTTAGATACAGCTTGATGATGTTGAATATTTTACTTAAGTTTTAAATGAAGCTCCCTCACCACAGACCTGAACTTACATGCTTGATCTAGATGATTTGGATTTTAAATCATTGCATTTGATTATTATTTTTTTGTTTAAATTTTAAACAATGCTTGCTTCAGTTCTCTTAGCTTTGAACAAATGAGACTGAGATGGTATAAGTCTTGATATATCTAACAAAAGGAATGCACAGGGATATCACTTTGTTTGTACAATAGGCATGGGTGAATATGCTTGCTTGTACTTGTTTATACATATAAATGTGTTTGTTTACTTCAGCCTACATCTTTTTAGCTCGGCTGAAATCTTTCTTTGTTTATGTTCTATTTTGTACTTGTATTTTCATTTGTTTTGTGAAACAAGATCTCGGCTGGAATGATGTTGTATTGTGATGTGTTGAAATGTATATAGGGAAGAAATGAGTTACACGGGGGTGTATGGAAATGAAGTTTACTGGGTATAGAATTTTATATATAAATCTTTCATCAGAGATTTTCTAAGTTTTGTAGGCTATGGTACTCCTACTTTTGTATGCTAGAGGTATGGCTGCAGTGATATGTTATGGTGGCTGCAACTTTGCTTTGTACCTATATTTATTTGTTTGCTTTGTTAAGCTCTTATTTGAGTGTATTTGAGTTTATTTCTTATTTAACTTTATTTGGTATATGTTTAATACTTCTTTTGTTTCTATTTCTTTTGTGTTTCTATTATTAATATGTTGTTAAAATTTAACAAGTTTTGTTTACTTTAGATTTTCATAGACATTTTATTAATTTACTTTATGTATAAATTATAAATTTGTTTTAGTCCTTTGTTAAAAATTTCATCTTAACTGAAAACATATACTTTTGTTTTAGTTATATTTGCTTCTTATTTATTTTTTTATATTTGACTTATATCTTGTTTGTATTCACACGTATTGTTAAAAGACAATGTTTTGAAACTAAACACGTATTTTATCTGCATTTTGGAAAAACTCAAATCAATTTATCATTTAAATTTCACAATTTTTAAATCAAAAATGAATTTAATTATCAATTTAAAATTGATTAAAATTCGGGATCGTTACAGACTTCCCCCCTTAAAAGAATTTCGTCCTCGAAGTTCGCAAGCACGAAAACAATACAGAGATAGACAGATTCGATCTCCTATAATTCCTCAAACTTAAGATATGAATTCCAAACTCAAGTCGGTATATCTCAGAATACATACCAATTTGTCCCTCTTCGGACTTCGACCAACCCAATAATAATTACAACAAAATTTGATTTTAAACGAAATCGCTTTAGCGATACAATTCAATTTGTCCTTCATATTCTATTAATCAATTTTAACTCAATTTAAAATTTCTAATTTATTCAAAATTTCTAATTTCTAATTCACTAAGGTTTAAATCCAAAACTGATAAGAAACCAATGAAAATACGAAGGAAGGAATTTTCTACAACGATTCATAGGGTCCTCATCACACTGAATCTTCTTCTTGTAATTGTCACGAAACAATCAAAAGAATTTAGAAACGAATCAAAGGAAATTGATAAGAAAGTCATTTTCACTGTTGTTACAGAGTATTGACCAATTATAGTCGTATTGCCCTGTCCCCTATCTCGTTCTTTTCTTGCGCCCATACTCACCATCAGTGGATAGTAAGAGAATTTACTGAGGCGTTCGAACGGATATCTTAGGGATACACTCATTCTAGGGATACTTCACCCTATCTCTAATGAGTTACTTAATGTGTTATACTCCTGAGCTAAAGTTCTACCTTAGCTCTGATACCAAATGTGACGTTTCGGATTTTGCCTGCTCGAAAATCGACATCCACACTTCAAATCATATTCGAATGCCATAGATTCGACCGTTCAAATCCGATTCGCCAGAGCTTATAACAACATTAAGTAAATAACACAGCGGAATAAAGAATAATACATTGATATACAGATTTGACACAATATCTGATACAACACATGATCCAATAGATATCAATATACATCAGAGATATGATATAATAAAATAGCAGCGGAAAAGAAAACGATAGATAACATCTAGCAGCGGAACAATATAACTCTAAGATATTCTTCAAAAGAGAACTCCGAGAACTGCAACTCCATTTCCAAGAATCAATCCAGCAATAGCTCTAACCCCCAATAACGATGCACCAAGCTCAGCAAGACTGGTGTGATCCAAAGACTGAACTAACTCCAGATAATCTACTGAACCTAGCTATCTGAAAAACCCAACTCTAGACTGCTCGTGTAGAAAATAATGAGCACCCAGAGTTTAGGAAAGAAAAAATAAACTCCGGATCAGTCGTGGGACTGGTGTGAGCAACAAAAACAGTTTATCTTTTAAACATTCAACAAAAGATTTTCAAAGTCAATTCGCAATGCTTTTTTAAAAATAAGACTACCATAAGGCCTCCCGCACACACACACAATGCAAACGCAGAATCGGAGGAGATTTCTCCTTATGATAGTCAAAGATGCTTGATACGCATTAAAAAGAAACATTTGATATTATTACTAGTGCATAGTGTAGGAAAAATTCATTTCGAAAATAAAGATATAAATCTTAGCCAGCATAGGCATTCCGCACTTATGCCTACTATAGCTACCATGTTCAATAGCAGGTTACCGCCACATTCCATGGCAGGTTATACAACTGAAACCGTACAAGATCGTATTGTTTCTTTGGATTTCCAACAAATGGTCAGGCCAAGGAACTTCCCATTGCCACATGAGAACGCCTCTGGAAGGACGTCGCCGAGAACCAAACCGGATCTCTGCCAACACAAGGTCGGGTGACCCCTAACTGGGTAACAACTGACACGAGTATGCCATCCCCCGGTCCTTTGGGACCTTTAACCGAGCGCTCGTCATCAACATCACACAATCATAAATAAAGTGTTTCAACATGAGTAAGTATCTGGGCTCCATACCATGATACTACCCTTTTCCAGAAGGAAATGCACACACCCTAAAGGGAGCTACCCCTCACAACCTTGCCGCATCTTTCCTATTTTGACCATTTCCGGGGTGTGAGGCTCGACGAAGTCTCGTCCACAAAGCCACGCTTTATACAAAAGCTGTGCTTTGGGTCAACAAATGATCATAAAAATGATCACAAAGAAAGACGATCAAACAAATGATCTTATCACAAATGATCAACACAATGATCATTTCACAGCAACACTCAGCATGTCACATTACCAAAGTGGGAATATATCGCTGAAAACCTTCAACTACATAACCTCTGAGCTCGTACGTCTCAGAGAAGGGTGTTAAGCTAAGAGAATAAATTCTCCGCCACCAACAGAAATATATTTGAAAGAAATCAGCTTTATATCTCCATTTGTAATGTCAGACATACTATCCATACAAGTCTGTTCTGGGTTCGAACAGAACCGAAGGCACTTCCAAAGAAGTCCTTGCAAATCCAGGTATTGACAATCCCGATTGGACTTCCCATCACTTAGGGAATCTCTATACCAGGAGCTACCCAGTGCAGAGACAATCGATAGGTTATCTTATCGTTCTTGCAAACACCCGGTCTTCAACACCAGTCTTCAAATGCTATCCATATACGACGTATCACACATTCGGAATGGGTTATACGACACAAAGGTCCTTTCTTGGCTAAACTGAATAGTGAGCAAAAACATTTAAAACATATGGATAAGGGATTTCAATTAAGTCACAACTTAATAATTCAAAACTTTTCTTTCAAATGGTTTAAACAAATTACCATTTCAAATCTTTTTAAACAAAAGATTTATTTTACTAAGTTCACCCATTTTCACAAAGATTCATTCCCAGATTTCAAAACAATTCCATCTCAATTGGATTAATTCATTTAAATCTTTAAATTAACGATTTATCTTATATTTTTCAAACCGTTTCCAAATATTCACTTTCAAAATTCATTTCCAAATATTCATCAATAACTTGGTAAACTATTTCAGTTTAAACTTGAAATCTCTTTTTATATAATTTGAAATTCGTTTCTCCTATGAAAGCCTTTTTATCATTTAGAAACAACAGTCTTATTTCGAAAAACCCGATTTCATTTATACAAGTTAAAATCTTTGGGTTAATTCAAATTCCCAAAAGAACAGTACTTTAAAAATGGTTTAACTCATAATGACTAGTATAATATCGTTAATCCCTAGTTTCAAATTACAGAATTCAATTTGAATATTGAATTCAAATTGAAATCAAAATATTTAAATTCCAAATCTTAATCAAGTTATTCAAAATAATTTCATCTTTGAAATTCCATTTCAATTGCTTTTCACTTTAAACCCTATCCATTTTCAAAACATTTGAATTCAAATATTCAACTTTTAAATATCATTTCAAAAACTGTGACCTAATCGATTTTTTTCGTGAAATCCATATATTTTTTTGTGTATGGTGTGGTCCAGGGTTTAACACAATAGTGCAACATCATTCAATCATCACAGATAAAGAAACAGGAATAAAATTGATAAGCGATATAAACCATAACGCTTATCTTTCAATACAGATCACCTATATATATATATATATCACAGATAATAAATTACATCATAGGTAATTAACTGCATTACTGATCACAACACAAATCAGTATATGTCACAAAGAATCAACAACGGGGATATCAAACAATTCAGCATCCAATAAAATCTAAACATCCATAAGTAGGATAAATTTGATTATTTGATTAATTTAAATCAGATTAATTTTTATAAAAATTTGCTAGTTATGGTAAATTATAATCAATTAACTACAAAAACATGTAATAAGTTCTCCCTGAATTAATCACTAATTAACCCTTAATTAAAAATTAATATTCGTTCTTAATTACAAGTTAATATATCCTCACTTCCTTATCTCAAACCTTAATCAACTATTCTATACTTATAAATTAATCAACTTATTAATTTGATTAATTACTGCTTAATTAATCATTTAATTGATTATTTCTTAATTATAAATTAATAACCTTAATTATTAATTAATAAAACTTAATTACCCATTTATTTATCACTAATTACTTAATAAATCATTAATTACCAATTAATAAATCATTAATCCTCAATTAATCAATTAATTAACCACTATTAATTTATTAATTACTTCAAGTAGTTAATTGAAAATTCTTAAGTTCAATTTGGTTAAACACAAAATTGATAATATCAATCTTTAATTTCGAATTCATTTAACCTCAAATACTTAGTTAATTATACTTTTAACTAAATTTGCATTCTTAATCAATTTTCAATTTAAACTAATGAATTTGTAAAACCTTTCTTAATAAATTTAAAACAAGTTTAGCTTGTTTAATTTCCATTACAATTCACTTCCATTTTTGAATTTAACTAATTTGATACACTTCATTTCTTTGAAATTATTAATCCGAAATGAATTTAAAACTTATGTCATAAAAAACTAATTTCCAATTCACACTTGAATTTTTATTCACTTTTCGACTTAACCTCAGTTTTTAAAACCTTGTTTTTAAAACTTGAATTTGTTCAAAATTTTCAAAAGCAAGGAAACAGTTTCAGGTAAAAAATCTGGACCACTTCTCCTTTCAACTCAACCACACTACTCTTCCCAGGCAAAGCCATCCAAATACAAAATGGCAAACGTGAGCGCAAGAGAACCCGAGCCTTTACAAATTTACTTCGAGTAGTTTGCTCGAATCACCCGAGTCACAAGCCAGAATTCACCACATTCTTCTTCCCCGCCCTTTCTTCCCCAAATCGACACAGCAACCCCAACATACCAGCCGTCTCGTGCACGTGCACGTGCACATCGCCACTGGCGATGTTCCGACATCACCCCGTGGTCGAACACGTCGACAATCACCACCAGATCCATTCGCCACCACCTAAACTTCGCCTCAATCTCGAATTCGAATTCGAGAAAAATTCGCAGCCTGGAAACTCGAGAACAACTTCCTCTCGAAACCTGGCAACGCCGTTCCCTCGAGACTCCGACCACTAGATCACCAGTCCCTCTGGCCACAGCTTCGCCAACATCTTCCTTACCACCTCCCAAGATCACGTGCAACTTGATGCACTGTGGACGTCGAACGAATCAAATTTCATAGCCTTGGTAAAACTAGGTTTACAAACACAAATCGTGTCCCGCTGTCGCCACTACCCTCGTTGGCATCCCCGACTATTTTTCCTGGCAAATCCATAGGCTCCTCCATCTCCACGAAAAAACACGACCATCATCTCTTCTTCGATCGCCTGAACATGCCCAAAAACCCTTTTTCGTTCATCACCAAACCGCCCTTAAACCCCACGCCTAAAAATCACTCAACCCATCTTAAAAATCATAATTTGATGTAAGGGTTCAAGTTATATACTTGAATTAATGGTTCTTGTAATTCGAAATTTCCAATATTTAAAGTTTGTACTGTAAAATCTTGATCTTCTATTCTACATACCTTTATACATTATGAAACCATTTTTAAATTATAGCCCATACTTAAACACAACGATTTTGTTTTGAAACTAAGGCCTGATATGGATTATAAAACAAGAAATGAAATTTTCTTGTTGTTTGATACTTGTAACTAAACAGAGAAGGAGATGCACTAGCATATGTATATACAAACAAAACAATGGCAATATACATTCGAGTTTGAACAGCTATATGTTACTCACCTTGATAAGTTTTGGAAATAAACAGAGCTTGCTCTTTTCCTTTTCTTTTTTTCTTTTTTTGTTGATACAGCTTGATGATGTTGAATATTTTACTTAAGTTTTAAATGAAGCTCCCTCACCACAGACCTGAACTTGCATGCTTGATCTATATGATTTGGATTTTAAATCATTGCATTTGATTATTATTTTTTTGTTTAAGTTTTAAACAACGCTTGCTTCAGTTCTCTTAGCTTTGAATAAATGAGACTGAGATGGTATAAGTCATGATATATCTAAGAAAAGGAATGCACAGGGATATCACTTTGTTTGTACAATAGGCATGGGTGAATATGCTTGCTTGTACTTGTTTATACATATAAATGTGTTTGTTTACTTCAGCCTGCATCTTTTTAGCTCGGCTGAAATCTTTCTTTGTTTATGTTTTATTTTGTACTTGTATTTTCATTTGTTTTGTGAAACAAGATCTCGGCTGGAATGATGTTGTTTTGTGATGTGTTGAGATGTATACAGGGAAGAAATGAGTTACAGGGGGGTGTATGGAAATGAAGTTTACTGGGTATAGAATTTTATTTATAAATCTTTCATCAGAGATTTTCTAAGTTTTGTAGGCTATGGTACTCCTACTTTTGTATGCTAGAGGTATGGCTGCAGTGATATGTTATGGTCGCTGCAACTTTGCTTTGTACCTATATTTATTTGTTTGCTTTGTTAAGCTCTTATTTGAGTGTATTTGAGTTTATTTCTTATTTAACTTTATTTGGTATATGTTTAATACTTCTTTTGTTTCTATTTCTTTTGTGTTTCTATTATTAATATGTTGTTAAAATTTAACAAGTTTTGTTTACTTTAGATTTTCATAGACATTTTATTAATTTACTTTATGTATAAATTATAAATTTGTTTTAGTCCTTTGTTAAAAATTTCAACTTAACTGAAAACATATACTTTTGTTTTAGTTATATTTGCTTCTTATTTTTTTTTATATTTAACTTATATCTTGTTTGTATTCACACGTATTATTAAAAGACAATGTTTTGAAACTAAACACGTATTTTATCTGCATTTTGGAAAAACTCAAATCAATTTATCATTTAAATTTCACAATTTTTAAATCAAAAATGAATTTAATTATCAATTTAAAATTGATTAAAATTCGGGATCGTTACATTAATGAAGTTGAATTGATGAAATGGAAAGCTATAAATCATTGAAATCAAATTGGAAGTTAAGTGACTCTTCAATAGAATTGAATTTGATTTGGTTATTGATTTGTTGGATGTTAATTGGATGATAGTTGTTTGATGGTTGCATTTATTGCTTTTGTTGCATTTGCTATGCTAGCACATGTAGTTGTTATGTTGTTATATGTTGTATATTGATATTACTTTCATATATGCATATTTTTCATTGTTTGTTGAGTGTTTAGTAGGTGTGGACGGCGTTTGCTTCGCATTTGGAGCTCGCTTTCGAGCTATATTAGCCATATATGCTCGCTAATAATATATAAGGTACATATCTCGGATTAAAATATCGTACTTTTACACTTTTTTCCCTGCGGGATGCCTCATCACTTGATGAGATGTATATTTGTGATATATATACTGTCATTTTTTTCGGATCGAGCCGCGCAATGGAGACTATGGCGAATTTTTCCGAAAATTGAAGGCGTTAGAATATTTTTGAGAAAATTGGGAAACTTTTGAAAACTAAGTTTGGATTTAGAAACTTAGTAAAGATTTTTTATGAAGTTTATCTATGAATTTTGGGAAAGTTAAACGCTTAAGATATTTGAAAAATCTAAATTGAACGGTTTGTTTTGGAAAGTTAATGTATTCTGTAACTTTTTCTTACTTGGTAATTTCAAGGACGAAATTCTTTTAAGGGGGAAAGTTTGTAACGACCCAGAATTTCTGTCATTTTAAATTTGTATATTTAATTGATTTTAAATATTAATCAGTGAAATTTATAAGTCGAATAATTTATTTTTCGAATATCTGGATTTAATTGGATAATTAAATCGATAATTTAATAGTTGAAATTACAGAAATAATTGAAAATTAGGTTAAATATGATTGAAAATGATTTCTAAAATTTTATTTAATCATATTGGAGTTAGAACAATATTTTAGAACTTTTAAAATCGAATTAAAAGTTAATTTGTGAAAATTGAATATTTTAGTATTTTAATTGACGAGTTAAAAGAGCCATTTTTCAAGCAGTCTCGGATTTCGACGAAACCAGTTTCATTAGATACCTAATGTGATATTATTGTACGGTTTTAAATTTCGTGTCAATCGGATTTACGGTTTGTCCGGGGCAAGCTAAAACGCACAGAAATTAGTTTAAGTCGATTTAATTTAAAATCGATCGTTTATTGCTGTAACTCGCACAGATGATCGAATTAGCCTCCGAAACACATTCCATTGTGTCCAGAACGTGGGGTAAACCTTATAAACGCCAACCGGCATGCTTCGTTTGGAGTTCGGAATTTTTTTGATGAATAGTGTTTTTAAAAATTTCTATAAAAGGACCTAACTATTTTAATTTTGCAAAAGAAAACTAAACCCTAGGATTTTGAGACCAGCCTCCAGCTCAAAGATAAATGGCCGAAAATTGCCATTCTTCTCCCCTCAATCACTCTCAATCCGTAGACAATTAGTAAGAGCTTTCAACTAACAAATTGAAGAGCACGGAGAGAGCTTCAGATCCATATGGCTACTTCGTCGAATCGTCGACCAGAGACGAAGAAATTGACCCGCGTTCGTTCTCGGTCTTGCACGATTTTTGAAAATCAATGGAAGGTCGAGTTCATCAATATTCTAGGTGGAGGTGCGTGGCGTTGTGAGCTACAGCGTGGAGTTGCTCGATCGTCATCAAGTTGTTCGAAGGAGGCATGAAAATTGATTGAAAGTGCGGCCAATATGGGTTTTGTCGTGCGTTTTTACTGAAGGGGGAGGGGAAGAAAGGGAACGGCCTTGATGGGAGCAGCGAAAATCAAGGATCCAGATTGTTTGAGGGTTTGAAAACTTAAAATAAATTTGTAAATTATAATATAAATTCGTGTAATATTTAAAATGCAATATCCTTTTCATACGAGGTCGAAAACGCACGAAACGAATTGTGTTGGGTTCGTATGGACGAACACTACGCGATGGAACCGGATTGGAGTCGTTTGGAGCTAGTGAAAATTTTGGGTAAAATTGAACGCGTGTTTAATTTATTCGAAATAAAATGTGAAAACTGAATTGGAATCAAGGTGAGAACTTCTCACTCAATCGAATAGTTTCGATTTTAATTTTAAATAGTTAGATTTAAAATTGATGATTGTATGCCTCGATGATAAATTATTATCTGTTGATGATTGAAATACACATTATACGCCTTATATTAAGCAGAGGTTATTTATTAAAAACATATACCGCGATAATTCCAACTTGTATGGAATTGGTATTATATATGTACCTGGAGTTGATTTTCACGCAGTATATAGCAGATGAGACCCTATTACGCCGCATAATAGCGAATAGTATCTTATAAATCCCATATACCGCGATATTTCGTTTTGAAGCGAAATTGGTATTGTGCTAACATCTTTGGATGCACGGAAACAGGTTGGAGGGATCCAACTGGATTCCTCAAATGGTTGAATTGGTTTCAATGTTGTGTGTTGATCTATTTATAATCTGCGTGATTATCTTTGTGATTGAAATGGTTAAAGGCTAAATTTTAGCCAAATATCTTTTGGTATCGTTAGATGCCAAAAATAAATAAAATTTGACTTTTTGAAAATTTAAGTTGAGAAATCATAATAAAATTTAATTTTGGAATCGATTCATTTTAAATAAATAAACGTTGCAATTTTTATGTTATAAAAATTATGATTTTTGTGAAATATAACCGAAATGTGATTTTTGAAATAAGTAGTTAATTTATTCATAAAATGGTTTAAATTGGGATTTTTGAATTATTATAAATGATTTATATAAAATATTTATAAAATTGATATTTATAAATTAAAAATAATGGAATTATAAAACAAGCTTTATAAGTGTTAAAATGGAATATGAATGGATTTTATAAGTGAATGAAATTTATAGATTTATAAATTGTGAAGTTATGAAATAAATAGATTTTGTAAAATAAAAGATTTATAAGTAATTAACTTATAAATCAGATTTTGGTATTTAAATGAGGTATAAATAGAATTGTTAATAAATTGATTTTATAAGTTGAAGTTATAAAATATAAATGGGATTTGTAAACGTTGTTTTTATAAATCTGAAATTGACTTATTTTAACAAGTAAATTATTATAGCTTACTAAAGGATGTATATTCACGATTTTAGACAGTGGATAATCCTTTATATAAAATGTATAGAAATGTTAAATTTGGTTAACGTAGTATATTCACCATTTTGGACAGTGAATATATTATTAAATAAAATGGATATGTTTTGGGAAGTGATGTTTTAAATAGAATTAAAACGATTTAAAAATGTTTTAAAATGTATTAAGTATCGAAACCATATTTTTCAACATTTATTGTTGAAACAGAGGTTTTCGAGGAATAGAAGGAAATGGTGGACTATAACACTGTTGTTATAGTAAATGATTTCCTAAAGGAAAAGTTTTTTGTATAGTATTGGGATTTATATATCTATCTAAATTTTGAATCCCTATACTAGTGATTTTGGGTTGTCGTAACGATGTTTTACGCAACATTCGTTTTGGCCCAAACAAATGTGTTAAAGAGAATGATTTCTTAAAGAATGAAATATATACTTAATTTCGATTTAAGTATATTGAATATTTTTCAAGTGTTGAAAATAAATGGATTTGTAAATTACTTATTATTAAATAAGTATGGAAATGTTTTCCAATATGAAGTGAATATTTTGAGATTTTATCTTTTAAAGATAAGTTGAAAACGAATATTAGAAATCGATTTGGAAATCGTTTATTCATAGATAGTTTTGGAATTGTAAATTCACTATGGAATTCATAAAGGAAAGGGAAACTTGTTTGAAAATAAACGTTGATTTATTTTTAAAGTGTGGGAATAAATTTAAGGATTTGGAACGTAAATATAAAGTACGCAAGCATTTATTTAATTGGTTTAAATGAACCATTTTGAAATGAAAATGAATAAAGATTTGTGAATATATCCTATATAGGGAAATGATTTGAAATTTGTTTTCAAAAGTGGTAAAGGTGAAAAGTGATTTGAAAATTGTTTCAAATGGTTGGAGTGTGGAAATTATATATCTTGTAAAGATATTTTGGAAAGTAAATAGTTTGGAAAATTATTTGGAATCTGGTGACGTTGAGCATACCTATTGATAGTCAAATAACCGACTATCAATATTTATCTTTAAATAAGTAATTGTTGTGATTTGCTTGAATTAGAATGCCACACTTATTTTCAAAATAAGCGCTCACTATTCGGGTTAGCCGGGAAAGGACCTTGGGGTTGTATAACCCATTTCGAATATGTGATACGTCGTTATGGATTGCATTTGATGACCGGTTTTGAAGACCGGATATTTTTGAAAACGATAGGATGACCTATCTACTGTCTCTGCACCGTTAGCTACGGTATGGAGATCTCCTTTGTGATGGGAAATTCGATCGGGATTGTTAACACCCGGATTGCAAGGGCTTCTTTTGAAGTGCCTTCGGCTCTGTTCGAACCCGTAACAGACTTGTTTGTTACGTGTCTTACGTTACATTTTGAGATATAAAGCAGATTTCTTTCAAATACATTTCTGTTGGTGGCGAAGAATTTATTCTCTTAGCTTAACACCTTTCTCTGAGACGTACGCGCTCAGAAGTTATGTAGGTGAAAGTTATCAGCGATATACTCCCAATTTGGTAATGTGGAATGCTTAGTGTTGTTGTGTGATGATTATTTGTTGATCATTTGTTGATCAAAGCGTGGCTTTGTGCCTAGCTTTGTGGACGAGACTTCGTCAGACCTCACTTCCCGGAAATGGTCAAAACAGGAATATGCGGCAAGGTTATGAGGGTCGCGCCCTTTAGGGTATGTCATTTCCTTCTGGAAAAGGTGGTATCATGGTATGGAGCCCAGATACTTACTCATGTTGGCACACTATATTTATTACTATGTAATGTTGGTTGTCGAGCGCTCGGATAAAGGTCCAAAGGGACCGGGGGATGGCATATTCGTGTAGTAGTTACCTAGTGACAAAGGTAACCTGGCCTTTTGTTGGTAGAGAACGGTTAAGTTCTCGGGAAGTCCCGCCAGAGGCGATCCCATGTTGCAGTAGGAAGTTCCTTAGCCTGACCATTTGTTGGAAATCCAAATAAAACAATACTCATCTTGTACGGTTTTAGTTGTATTACCTGCCATGGAATGTGGCGGTAACCTACTATTGAACATGGTAGCTATAGTAAGCATACGATAATGGTCGTATGTTGGCTAAGATTTATATCTTTACTTTCGAAATGATTTTTCCTACACTATGCACTAGTAATAATATCAAATTTTTCTTTTTAATGCGCATCAAGCATCTTTGATTATCATAAGGAGAAATTTCCTCCGATTCTGCGTTTGCATTGTGTGTGTGCGGGAGGCCTTATGGTAGTTTCATTATCTAAAAAGCATCGCGAATCTATTTAAAAATTATCTTGTACTTTGTTCTAAAAATAAACTGTTTTAAGTTCTCACACCAGTCCCATGACTGACTCGGAGTTTATTGTTTTCCTTCCTAAACTCTGGATGCCCACCAATTTCTACACGGGTAGTCAAGAGTCAGGTTTATCGGAATATTCTGGAATTCAGGAGTTGCTGGAGGCAAGCTGGATGGCATGGCATTTTCACTAGTATATAGTATTTCTTTTCCGCTGTTTGACATTGTTTGTTGTTGTACACTCTGATGATGTAATGTAATGTAATAGGATGTAATGTAATAACCGATATAGTTCTTTGTTTAAAGATTATTCATTTATCTATTATATGTTGTTCCGATGTGATTGTGAGATTCTGATATTGTTCTGTCACTTCTTCTTTCTTTCTTCTTCTACTTCTTTCTTCTTCTTAAGCCCTAAGAATTCGGTTTCCCGGGATTCTATTTCTCGGCAGTTGATACAGTGGACGTATTGATGTCGGTTTTCAGAAGTCGAAGAATCGGGTCCTTACACGCAACCTCGCTGTGGTCCCTCCATCTCACCTCGTCGATTGGTGACGCAACATCCCAGCCGTCGCCTTTATTATGTAACCCTGATTGAATTTTTGCCGACGATCCGACAATCGAAACTCTGAACGAACACCGCCGATGAACTCCCCTCCGTCCACTCTTCAAAACCAAGAAATGGTTCGTCGATCCGTCGGTGTTCATCGGCGCACGATGAATGGTCGAAAATTGATTTAGAAATTCTAGACAAACGATGCATCGAATCGGAAAATGAATTTCAGTTTTGAGATGCGTACATCAAAAGCTTCGATATATAATTTTTCTGAATTTTTTTAAGGAGTTTGAATTTTCATTTGAATTTTTGTATTTGCATCTGGATGTTTGCAGCCATTGGAAAGAGGAGGAGATGATAGAATTGTACGTATAAAATAATGAGAATATAGGGAGACTAGGGTTTATAACAGGGTATTTATAGACAAATTGGAAAATAGAATGGATCGGATAAGATAGATGTACGTGCTAACGACCACGTGGCCCAAAACGCCCGTTCTGACTCCGGAATGAAATTGGATTAATCCATATATCAAAATAGATGTTTTAAAATATTTTAAACACGATGGAACAAGTTCCAAGTCCAAAATCCATCGTATGGAGAAGTTATGCTAAAAACAACATTTTCCAAATTGATTTCAATTCCATAAATTTCAAGGCGTTTCGAGTCCGTACGATCAAACGACAAGTCCGATCGCTAAGAAACTTGAAACCCTACAATAATTCACCGTTATGGATCCGATGAAACTTGTATCGTCGAAATCCGAGTCAGTTGCCAAAATGGCTATTTTTCCATTAATTAAATAAATTAATAATTAATTACTTAAATCAAATTTTCAATTTTATTTCGATAATTGACAAACTTCAACATTTTTAACTTCTTAATCACTAACAATGATTTAAACAAATTTAAATGTCAATTTATCGTTGATTACTTTAACAATTTCAATGTTTTTCCTCAATTTCAATATTAAATTTCAATTTCATTAAATTTAGAAATTATAAAATAAAACTCCAAAAATTCATTCATTAAATTCTTAACCTTTGTTATTCCAGTCTTATTAAAATAAGAATATAGCTAACATTGCTTTTAAATCTTGGTTTTTAATATTCACCCATTTTAACTTAATTCAAATTAACGTACAAATTAAATTACATTTAATTGCAATAAATTCTATTATTATGCATTAAATCCCCAAATAAATTTAAAGTTAAATCAATTTACCAATTATAGTATTAAATTCCAATTCCAAAATATTCATAAATCATTGATTGAATTTCCAATGAAGTCTACTTATTTGATTTATAGATTTTGTTATTGAATCAATTATCACTTCTGGAAAGGATTATTATTGGCTTACTTTTTATTTCATTAATAATTCACATTCCTCCTAGTTTCAATTAATATAGAATTTAATTCCAGTTATCTACTATTAAATTCATTAATTATTGATTACCTTCCAATTAAATATAAATTGATTCCCAATTTACAAATTTCAAGCAATTATAACTTTTACAATTTGTTTCCAATTAATGGGTATTGCACGAATTTAGTTACTTATCATCTTTCATCAACCTTATGACATTAATTTACAATCAATTACTACTCAATATATATTGATTCCTTAGTTAGTTTAGTATTTACATTTTTTTACATTTGATTTATAGCCTAGTATAACATTTCCATAAATCCCATTGCATTCAATCCATAAATTATTAACCTTAAATTAGCATTGGTTATATCTTGATGCATTAATATCTCCCAACTTCATCACAATCCTTATTTACGAAATATTCAAACATCAATTTCATTTAATTCCAATTATTCCACTTTATTACATTTACATAAGAAAAAAAATCTTGGTTCCCATTCTTACTTTATTATTAAGCAACAACTATTATAATTACTCTCTAGCATAAATCTTATCAACTATAAATTATTAGGATTTAATTTATCAATTTGTTTTAACCTTATTACCTAAATTTACGTTCAGTTACTATTAACCAATATTTTATTTCACACGTTACCACAATGATTGCATTTGTTTTTATTATATTCCATTTATAACTAAGTCATTACATTTAAAATATTCTATTAAATTTGCATGTTCATTCAAGTTGATGATTAATGAATTTGCATTAACATATTTCCTTAATTTATTCCAATTTCTGTTAACAATGTTTTATTACTGTTAACGCTAAAAATGTACGCTAACACCCGGTGTAAGTTATAGTATAATGAAAGCACCACCCGTTGGTACGGGAACTGAAAATAAGTATAAAATAGCAGAGAAACGGTAAAGAGACAACAGTTTTTGTAGTGGTTAGGCTTAAAGTTAAGCCAACGTCCACTTAATCTCTTTTATTTCTGATTCGATTACAACTTTTTCAATGATTCTTCAATTACAACACGATTAAGACAAGTAGCTAGAACTTCGATGTAGAAAAGCTCTTTGAATTCATGATGAATGAGTTAGATCTTTTTCAAAGTTCGTTGAAGCGTCTTCGGTGTTTGAAGTGTTGAAGGAGTCGAGAAAACAGCAAAGCATTGGCGTTCCAGAAATAATCCCCCAAAAGTCCTTTTCCAGGTGGAGCAGGTGGAGTATTTATAGAGAAAATCTGGAGATAGGTCGTAGGTCGCATAGGATTTAGGTCGTAGGTCGCAGGTGACCTAACAGGGACGGGTTAACGTTTATGTTTGATCAACTACTTTGGTTGGTAGGTCATAGCGACCTATTGGAGTGAAAAGCGACTTATATGGAGCGACTTTAGAAGAGGTAGCGACCTATGGTTGGGAGCGACCTATATGCAAACGGCTTTATCCTATGGCGCCCACCGTAGGGCTCGAACCCACGACCACAAGGTTAAGATTTTTGGTGCTTTCACTGAGAATTGAACTCAGGGTACTCTCACCATTGCTCCGCAAAGATTGTTGAACGACTTTCTATAAAAAACAGAAGTTTATCTGAGATTATGGCTCCTGGAAGAAAACTTAGATCTGCTAGATCTGGAGATACTTGTGATAACACCGCCACCTATCCTGTGTCAAATGAAGCAGCTCCTAGTGTTAGCGTCACAAGGGTGGAGTTGGATGCCGCAGTGTCTAGGTTATATCAACAAATGGAAGCCTAGAACACTTTAATGTTGGATAGGTTAAATGCTTTTCTTGGGGTTAACCGTCAACCGAAAAAAAATGAAGAAACCTTTGCCGAAGATGTTCATTATTCTCAAGGGAAGAGTATTCCTCAAAAGGCAGCTGGCACCGCCGAAAGGGCACCTCCCCAAGCCAGAGGTTCAAGGCCGCAGCCAACTTTGGCAAACGTTTGTCTAGGCAAACTTCCGAAAAAATAGCCGACGTCTGTCCCACGGGGCCTCTGAACGATGAGGAGTACCTCTCGGGAATGGTTCGACAAATTATGAAAGAAAGTATGCAAAGGGAAGAAGATGAAAAGGACTGTGGGTTTGCTCCAAGCAAGACTCCCTTTACTGAAAGGATCCTAAAAGCTGAATTTCCAAAGAAGTTTGTTCCCCCCAATATTCCAGCTTATCGAGGAACAAGTGATCCCAACCAGTTCTTGTACAAGTATGACTGGCATATGATAGGTGGCTGGGCAACGGATGAGATCAAATGCAGATACTTTCCGGTATATTTCGGAGGGAGTGGCCATGTTGTGGTTCACAAAATTGCCAGTTCGATCGGTGGATCATTTTTCAGTTCTAACTCGAAAGTTCAAAGACCAGTTCAGGTTATATGCTTCGAAGGCTAAGGATATAATGTCACTTTCCAGCCTTGAACAAAACCCCGGAGAGTCTATCAGATCTTTCTTGAACCGCTTTAACATAGCCTTGGCCAAGGTTGATAATGCAGAGCCTCGAATGACTCTGACCTACTTAATGCGAGCTATTGATAAATCAAGTGAATTTGGGAAATGGCTGAAGATGAAAGAGCCAAATTCGCTTGAAAAGTTCTACAAAAAGGCCGACGAATTCATGCGCCTAGAAAGCCTTCCTGTGCCGACAAAAGTGGTTATGACTAAGGTTGAGAATAACACAGTTGCTTCTAACAGGAAAGAACCTCATGGCCAGAAGAGGGAGAATAACCGTGGGAAAAAGCAGAAGGATGCAAAGAAAGCCCGCCACTTTAGACCTTCAGATTTCACTCCCTTAACCGACACTCCATAAAATATTTCTTTGCAACTAAGGATGCTGTTGAATATCCCAAACCCCCTAAGATAAAGCCTGGGAAAGATGCCGCTCGTAATGGGAGATTCTGCCGATTTCACAATCAAATTGGCCATGACATTAACAAATGTCGCCATTTAAAGAATTTGATTGAAGAGTTGCAGCGACAGAATAAATTGCAACAATATGTAAAGAGAAACAGAAGTTACCCGAGCTCATCTACTCAGGGGCAACAAGTTCCTGCTCATCATTCTGGCTCAGGTGAGAGGGCTATAACACATGAATCTGAGAGGCCTATCATTAATGTTATCACAGGGGGTCCTCACCCAACGGGCATAAGTTGGGGTGCGATGGAAAGATATGCTCATGCTTTGAGATATGCTCCAGCTGAAAAGGTGTTTTTGTTTTGGAAGATGCTACACCATTAAAACAGCAGAGAACTTTTAATGATGACATTATTTTCCGGGCGAGGGATTCTGTTGGTGTTGAGGCTCCCACCATAGATCCCTTAGAGATTTCTGCGGCCATCGGACTAGCCATTGTAAGAAGGATGCTTGTGGACTGCGGCGCTTCTTGCAATGTCCTCCTCAAAAAGACATTTGATCAGATGAAGATTCCCATGGCTGATGTCCAAGCTTCTTCACAAAAAATTGTTGGGTTCACTGGAGAACCAAAACAGCCTGTTGGGACTATTGACCTATTTGTAGAACTTGGAGAAGGGGAAAAGAAGGTGGTCCAAAAGCAAACTTTTGTGATTGTTGACGAACTCTCTGCTTGTAATGCCTTCTTAGGCCGATCGGCTCTTGCCGCATTTAAGGCCATTCTCGCCCCCGGTGCCTGACTGTGAAATTGGCCACTGATAATGGAGTTGGTGCTGTGAAAAGGGACCGAAATGCTGGGCGAGAATGCTATCTCACAGAGCTATGAGAGGCCAAGAAAAGAGAGTTGGGTAAGGGTACGGCAGCTACGCTCCGCATCAAAGAACCCACCATGTAGCAATTACAGGGTGGACCTTGCACTGGTGAACATAGTGGTGTGCGAAAAGAGATTGATCCCAGAAAAACCAGTGCAGGGGAGAATAGAGTGGTGCCGGTGGAAGTGATGGTGCCAATACCTGTTGTCCTCAAAGATCCAAACAATGTGTTGAATGTGGGTTCACAACTCGGTGTGACGGTTTAGAATATGTTGATATCGTTCTTGAAAGCAAACCTAGATGTATTCGCTTGGAGTCATGCTGACATGTGTGGAATATCTCCAGAAATCGCGGTGCATGCTTTGAATATTGATCCGAAATTCACACCCGTCAAGCAGAAGAGAAGAACCCAGGGTCCTAAAAGGTCGGCGGCATTAAAAAGAAGAAGTAGATCGGCTCATGGAAAATGGTTTTATCAGAGAATCCACTTATCCAAATTGGATTTATAATCCGGTGTTGGTTAAAAAAGCAAATGGAAAGTGGAGAGTATGCATCGACTTTTCAGACTTGAACAAAGCATGCCCCAAAGACTGTTTCCCCTTGCCCAGGATTGATCAGTTGGTGGATGGAACAGCCGGGGAACTATTGTCTTTTATGGATGCTTACTCAGGATATAATCAAATCATGATGCATGAGCCAGATCGGGAGAACACGAGCTTCATCACTGATGTTTGTCTTTACTGCTATAAAGTCATGCCCTTCAGACTGAAGAACGCAGGGGCAACTTATCAAAGACTTGTCAATGCCATGTTCAAGCCCAGATTAGGAAGACTATGGAAGTATATGTTGATGATATGCTAGTAAAATCGAAGAAAGTAGTAGACCATATGGATCTTTTGGCAGAAATGTTCGCGATCCTTCGAAAGTACAGGATGAAGTTGAACCCTCTGAAATGTTCATTCGGGGAGGAGTCCGGAAAATTCTTGGGTTTAATTGTGAGTGCTAGGGGCATTGAAGCCAATCCCGCTCAGATTACTGCCTTAAGAGAAGTCAAAGCCCCTAGGACAAAGAAGGAATTGCGAAGCCGCAACGGAAAAGTCACTGCTTTTAGTCGGTTTATTTCCAAAGCCATTGATAAATGCATTCCCTTTTTGACGCTCTGAAGAAAGGAAAGAAAAACTTTGAATGGACTCCTGAATGGCAGAAAGCTTTTGATGAACTGATCCGTCACATTGAAATGCATCCAATACTTTCTAAGCCCAGCAATGGTGAAGATCTTTTCATATATTTAGCGGTTTCATCTCATGCTCTCAGTGCAGCACTGGTATGGGAAGACGCAAAAGTTTAACGCTCGGTTTATTATATTAGCAAAAGATTCACTGGGGCGGAGATGAACTATTCAAAGCTGGAAAAGCTTGCCTATTGTCTGCTGATTGCATCCAGAAAGTTGAGGCCATATTTCCAAGCTCATCCTATTAAAGTACTCACTGATCAACCTCTGAAGCAAGTCCTATTTTGCCCTAAAACTTCGGGTCACCTTTTGAAGTTGAATATTAGACTCAGCCAGTATGATATCACTTACCATCCCCGAAAAGAAATCAATGGACAAGCTTTAGCAGACTTCATTGCAGAATACACAGATAAAGGCGACAGTGAGGAAGAGGTGACTAATGACATCCCGATCCAATGGAAATTATATGTTGATGGTGCAAGAAATGACTGTTGTTCCGGAGCTGGGGTGGTGCTTGAAAACCCTGAAGGGCGATCATTGTGCTATGCATTGAGACTAGAATTTCCTTCGATGAATAATGAGGCAGAATATTAAGCTCTTATCGTCGGTTTAAATATTGCTAAAGAATTGAACATTGGAATATTGCAGAACTTCAGTCATTCCCAGCTTATTGTGTGCCAAGTCAAGAAAGAGTTTCAAACTAAAGGAGGTAACCTGCCTGCTTACTTGTCAAAGGCCTGGGAGCTTCTTAATGATTTTGATCATTATACAATAAGCCATATATCCCGGGAAGAGAACATGGAGGCAGATTTTCTCGCAAAATATTCATGCTCTGGTGAAGCTCAATTATTGGGATTGATCCCTGTAGAAGTCTTGTCAGCACCAAGTATTGATGATATGGAGAGTGACTGGATTATGACTGTTTCTCAAGAGAAGGAGTCGTGGGTGACCCCGATCAAGGAATATCTACTCAACGGCTCCCTTCTAGAAAACTCAAAAGAGCACCAGAAATTGTTGAGAAAAGCCTCGAGATATGTAATTCAGGATGGCCGGTTGTGCAGACGGGGATTCTCGATACCATTACTCCAATGTGTAAGCAAAGAAGAGGCTAGGACAGTTTTAGCTGAGGTGCATGGAGGAGACTGTGGAGATCATTCAGGTGGTTAAACTCTAGCAAAGAAAATTGTCCGCTATGGGTATTTTTGGCCAGATATTAATCGAGATGCTGCTAGCTATTCCCGAAAGTGTGACAAATGCCAGAGTTTTGCAAAAATCCCGAGAGCCCCTTCCACCGAACTAACACAGATGGTCCGTCCATGGCCATTCGCCATTTGGGGGATAGATCTCATTGGGCCTTTGCCGGTTGCCAAGTCTGGAATCAAATATGCTATCGTTGCTATTGCTTATTTCACTAAATGGGCTGAATTTGAACCGTTGGCTACTATTACCTCTAAAAAGATGATAAACTTTGTGACTAAGAATATCATTTGCAGGTATGGTGTGCCTTAGAAGATAATCACCGAAAATAGTACCCAATTCGAAAGCGAAGAATTCCAGGATTTTTGCAGACGATTCAAAATCCAAAAAAGCTTCTCAGTAAAGGCTCATCCGCAAGAAAACGGGCAAATGGAAGCAGTAAACAAAATTATCAAATCAACCATCAAAAAACAGCTGGAAAAAGCGAAAGGTGGTTGGGTCGATAAGCTACCACTAGCACTATGGGCATACAGAACTACTCACAAAACTGCGACCGGGCACACTCCATTCTCATTGGCATATGTATCAGAATCAATGATTCCGGGGGAAATAGAATTCCCCTCACGCAGGAGAGTTCATTTCAATCAAGTTGAAAATGAAAAGTTGCAACTTGAAGCAGTTGATTTGCTTGATGAAAGAAGGAAAGAAGTTGAGCTCAGAATTGCAGCCCATCAGCAAAGAATAGCCAGGCACTTCAATTCTAAAGTTCGCCAAAGCAGCTTTGAAATTAGGGATCTAGTCTTGAAAAAGGTCATGACAACAACATGAGTGTTTTGGCCAAACTAGGAAGGACCATATGTCATAAGCAAAAAACTTCTCGATGGCACTTTCAAGCTCACAACTGTCGAAGGAGATCCAATTCCGAGAGCCTGGAATAGCATTCACTTGGGTCCATATTTTACTTAGAAGCTATACTTAAATTTGTAAAATGATTATGGATGTATCATTCTTGTATTGTAAACCATTGTAAAAGCAGTGTAAATCAATAATAAGAACTATAAAGTGGATGTAGGCCCAGTTCATGGCCGAACCACTATAAATCTTGTGTTCTTTATTACTATAAAATGCCTATCTTATTTTGATGTGCATGTATCTTAAATATATTGCTAAAATGTTGATTTAATAATCCAGGCTATCAAAGCAAGGCTTACCTATTCAGCACATCACAAGAACAAGCGATTCCTACAAATCACCAACAATTAAATGTTAAGCCACAAAAATTCCACATTCAATTTTTACATTAAAAGTGATTCTCGCAAATAGTTGGTGATTCCACCGGAAGGGCACCTTCCCAACATGAAGGTTCCAAGCCCTTGCTAACTGATTGCGATCGTTTGTGCAAACGGACGTCCGGTCAAGTAGCTTGCATCTGCCCCGTGGATTCACCTAACAATGAAATGCACTTCTCTGGAAAAAAGCAAACAACTTGCAAAGGAACATGTGCTTGGAAACGATAACGAGGAATCGCTGAGTTGCATTTGGTGGAAAGACGTGGGCAAGCAGACAAAGAACAGCCAGAATGGAATCTTGTGCTTCAACCAAAAAGGTTGGTGGAACCACCGGAGGGGCACCTTCCCAACGTGAAGGTTCCAGGCCCTTGCTATTTAATTGTGATCGTTTGTGCAAACAAACATCCAGTTAGGTAGCTTGCGCCTGCCCCATGGATCCACTCAACTGTGAGATGCAACCTTCCGGGCGACCAACAAAGCCCTCTTCGGAGGCACACTTCACCAAGCTGTAGTGCAAAAGCCCTCTTCGGAGGCAAAAGCCATCTTCGGAGGCACACTTCACCAACCTGGAGAGCAATAGCCCTCTTCGGAGGCAAAAGCCCTCTTCGGAGGCACACTTAACCAAGCTGGAGTGCAAAAGCCCTCTTTGGAGGCACACTTCACCAAGTTAGAGTGCCAAAGCCCTCTTCGAAGGTAAAAGCCCTCTTCGCAGGCACGCTTCCCCGTGTAAAGGGAAAAAATAAAGCCCTCTTCGGAGGCACGCTTCCCCGCGTACAGGAAAAAAAACAAAAAGCCCTCTCTCCAGAGGCGCAAACAAGAGCCCTCACCAGAGGCATACACCAAAAGCCCTCTTCGGAGGCCCAAACAAACAAAAGCCCTCTCCAAAGTCACACAAAAAAGCCCTCTTCGGAGGCACAAACGAATTAAAGCCCATTTCGGAGCCCACTTCACCGCGTAGGGGAATCCACTAGTAAAAAATAAAAGTGACCATCTCCGAAAGCGAAGTCTAAAAACTTCTTTTAAAAAAAACAAAAAAGAAAGAAAACTTCTCCAATACAAATCACACTCTACTGGAGTAGAATAATATTTCCACAAAATGGAAGAGGTATTCTCCAAAGTAAGAGTACAAATCTTCTCAAAGTGGAAAAATTGTTGTCCAAAGTATGAGTATAAGTTTTCTCAAAATGGAGAAGATTGCAATAAGCCGTGGTATGGGGGCAATATAATATATCTGCATTAATAAAAGCGACACTCAATCAACATACCACGAGCTCACTGCAATATCATACAAGGAAAATAAAGAAACTTGTGTGATAAAAAGGAATAAATGAATTTATACATATAGACAAAAGTTTGTACAAGTAAAAAGAATCATTTTATTCCATACTATAAAAAATCTGCATACATTTGCTGGTTGCAAAAAAGCGGGGGTCGATACCCGCACAATCTCCGGTCAATACAAGCAAAAAGCAAAAAAGCAAAACAACAAGGATAAAGCCGGACCCATCACTTCTTCTTCCCTCCGCCTTCGGAGCCTTCACCCGGCCTAATGGTGAACTTCTTAAGTCGGCTTGAACGGGTCGGGGAAGGAGGATAAATAGGCGTAATCGGGACCTCTTCTGCTTTCTCATCACCAGCAGAAGTCTCCTTCCTTTTCTTCGAAACTCCACGCTTCCCCTCCTCTTCGAAGAAGATTCGCTGCACGGAGCAATAAGATCAATTAACTTTGTATCGTCGGCAGTGAATTCCTCCGGGGTCCTCTCACCCTCTTCAAGCCCTTCAGTTTTCTGCTCTTGCGAAGCGGCCGGGTCATCCAAGCCTTGAAGAGCTTCTATCTGTTCTTCTTGGGACCCTTGTTGAGAAGCAAGAGAAGGAGTAACTTGAAGAGATGAAGGAGCAACAGTTCGAGGAGGCAAAGCTTGTGCAGTACTTGTTGTTTTCAGTACAGAAGAAGAAGAATTAAACGTCGGTATTTCCCGCAAAAAGAGGAGATAGTGGCACGTCATGGTTTAAGTAATAATCAAAGTTCATCAAACTCATGTGAAGCAAACAAGTAATCCACTTGAGCTAGATTAGTGTTGAAGTTACCTGGAGGAGATGACTTTATCACGTCGATTTCAAAATCGTGGCTTCGGTGTCTTCCTGGACCTCGATGTAGGCAGTCGTAATTTTGGTCTCAGCTTTAGCAAGAGGAAAAGAAAGAGAACTAGAGCCAATAATGTCGACGTCAACCGAAGACGAAGGATGAGTCAGGTCGGTCAAAGGTGCCTTCCCTGAATGCTCTCTTTCTACTGCTTCGGCTCGTTCTTTGGTGAGTTGTTGTTTTCCTCTGATAAGGGCGGCTTGGCCTTCATCGTCAAAAAAATGAGCCTCGAGACCCTCCTCAGTGTAGCCGACACCTTTAAGCATTTCAACCGCTGCTTCCCACACTTCTGCCAGGATAATTTCATACTTTGGCCCCAAAAATGAGACACTGCCATGCCCCAAGACGCTGTGAATGTAAAACTCGAATAAAGTAGAACTGATGTTGGCCTTCGTCTCTTCATGAGATTATTCAGCTGCTGCTTTTCCAGCAATAGCCTCGTCGCGCTCTTCTTCAACTTTAGAAAGCCGAGCTTTTAACATTTCAATCTCCAAGTCTTGGGAGCTAGTCTTTTGCTGCAGTTGAACAACATCACTACGGTAGCTTTCCATAATTCTCTACTGTGCCTCAAGTCTAGCCTCAGCATCTCGTTGACTAGCATGGGCATTTCTTACTTGCTTTTGAAGCACCTCCTCCTTTTGAGTAGAAGAAGTGGAAGAGGTAGCAAGTTCAACTTTAAGTTGCTCGACTTCAGCTTTGAGTTTCTTATTATATGCAGCGATGTTCTTCATCTCCGTGTCGTGATGGTCGAGAACTTTTTCCCATTCAGATTTGTCACTCTCCACGGTTAGCATAGCTTCGAGATTTAAACGGTTCACTCTTTGAAGCTCATCGACTAGCTTTTGCCACCCGTACATTCTTTCAATGTCAAGCCTAACAGCATCAAGATTTCCTAGCATAGCCTGTTTATCGATGGGGACCAAGTCCAAGTCAAAGCGTACTCCTTTTAAACACCAGTTTGGAAACCATCTTTGGAGTGCAGGCGGGGCATTCTCAACTTGATATGCGTGCCTATCAATGATTGTCTGAATCTCAGTTCTTTTGAGGCAAGGGAACTAAAAGGGATATCCAGAGAAATAGAAGTAGCACGCACTTCGGAAATCTCAGATGAAGATTTTTAGCTTGGCTTGGCCCGCTTGCTGGACCCTTCAGCTTCAAAACTCTACCCCTTGTCGTCGTGTGACTTTCTTTTATGGGAGTCATCGTCCCTTTGGTGCGGGTCATGGCGGTTATCTCTTCTTCCATATCGCTCCTCGTAAGCCTGCCTCTCGCGAGCTTTTGTGGCAGCTCTTTTCTCATTGGTTTCTCTGGGTGCAGGAAAGTAACGCCTGGGGTCGTAAGTGTTATCCCATTTTTGGTCAAAACTGGAATATCAATGTTGTGTGCATTTCCACCATGACCGAACCAAGAAGAAGCAGCCAGCAATCGTATATAAGTCTGGGGTTTCACTCATGACTCAAGTATAAAAGTCCATTCGGTATCAAGGGTTTAAAGTTTCATTCGGCAATGTAGAGCGAAGTCTCATTCGACATTCAAGATGCCTTGGTTCATCTGGCGTTTCCAATATAAGAGCTCATTCGGCACTCCCAAATATAGAAGCATTCAGCATTCCCAACTCATCACCGAACCAACTCCACTTCCCTTCCTAGCCGAACCAACCACACTTCCATGTACTACCGAACGAGCTCCACCGAATCACCTCCACCGGACCAAGCTCCACTGGTCCAAACCCACACCGAACCAGACTCCACTCAACCTACCACCGGACCAACACTCCACTCAACCTACCACCGGACCAACACTCCACTCAACCTACCACCGGACCAACCTACCACCGGTCCAACCATCCCAGCTACGACCGAACCAAGCTCCGCCGAACCAGATGTGCCAGGCTAGATTGCTTCAGCCCAGGCCCATCAGCAGCTATATACATCCAGGACCCCTGCACCCAGCCTCACTCTATAAATAGAGGGGCAGGAGTACAACAATGGAGACAAGTTTGAGAGCTCAAGCACGGAAGGAACTTTCAAACAACTTTCATATACTTGTAACCAAAGCTTTGTACTTGTAATCTGAAGAGAAAGAGGAGAATAACATATAAAGTGGATGTAGGCACGTTCTGGCCGAACCACTATAAATCTGCGTGTCTTTTACAGTTTAGTCCCTGCTTTTTACATATTTGCATAAATCACCCAAATCGCTAAGAACAACATATAATCAACTAAATCGTACGACTCTGAGGTGTTTGCCCATTTTTTGCGCAAACATTTTTGGTGCTTTCATTGAGAGTTGAACTCAAGGACCTACCGCTTGGAAGTTGAATTTGAGAGTTTAGAGATTCAAATTGGAAGAGTCATGGCGAGACAATCAAGCAAAAGGCCAAGGCCAGAGCAGAGTCAACAGGAAGGGAGTCAAGAGGCTTCCTCAAGAGCAAACCAAGCTTCAGTCTTCATCACCAGGGATAAGATGGAGGCTATGATGAGAAGACAAGAAGAGATGATCCAGAACTTGCTTCAGCAAATTGGGCAACTTGAAGCACAAAACCAAGGAGCAACTGGAGTTCAGAACGGAGCAGGACCATCTGGCGTAGCACCAGAGCTAGGGGGCACTCACGCAGAGCATGTTGATCCGACCCCGGGAAGAGAGATGGGGGCATCCGAGCCACCTGGTAGCAATAGAGGAATGAATGTTCAGCCAGGGAGGCATACACATGAAAACTCCCGCGGACTCGGGGGGCAGGACGAAGGCAGTGAACGAGGACTACAGCTTGGAGACAATGACAGATTAACAGAGATGGTTAGAAGAGCTATGAGAGGCGGTTTAGTAAACAGAGACTTGGAAGATGTAAACAGGAGTCCTTTTTCTTCTGCGATTAGGATGGCTAGGAACCCACCAGAGTTCAAGCTGCCATCGGTAGAGATGTACGATGGGAGGACAGACCCTGCGGTCCATCTTACTAAGTATATGAGGCACATGGAAGTGCTGGGGGCATCACAGGAGATCATGGCCCGGTGCTTTCCACTGTATTTGACGGACATTGCAGCATTATGGTTTAGGCAACTGGAGAGCGGCTCCATAGGAATGTGGGCAGATTTAACTGAGAGATTCATGAGGCAATTCAGGGTTCATATTGCGAGACCCAAGAATGTGATGACTTTGGCAACCTTGAAGCAGAAAACTGGAGAGACTTTGAGGAGCTTTCTAACGTGATTTAATGCGGCGGCAGCATCTGTGGATCGACCAGATCCATCTATGGTCATGATGGCGGCTGTATCTGGAATAGCTGATAGTACAGAGTTCAAGAATTCATTAACCAAGGACCCGCCTATGAATCTAGGAGAGTTCTATCGTGAGGCTGAAAAGTTTCTGCGTTTGGAAGATGCTAGTGCGAAAAGAGAGGAAGAAGATGACGTTTACGCAATCAAGAGCGGAAACCCACTTGGAAAGGGTGCGGAGACTAGCAAAGGAAAGGGAAAGGCTGAGGATAATGATGACAGGACAAAGCGGCAACGGAGGGAGCCGCGATTCACCACTCACACTGAGCTGAATGAGAGTCTGGAACGAATTTATCAAGATACCAAGGAGCATGTTCCGTATCGTAGACCAATACGAAGGGATCGAACCTCTGACGAAAGAAAATCAGATAAGTTTTGTGTATTCCATGAATTAAACGGTCATAACACTAATGATTGTAGGCATTTGAAGGACGAGGTGGAAGGGCATATCAGGAACGGTATGCTCCTTCAGTATGTGAGGAGGCGAACTCCAACTGTGGAGTCAGAGCGACCACCGTCTACATCGGCTAGAGGTGACCCTAGATCGGGGCACCGTTTGATTATCCATCGATAGCTTGATTAAAATAACGATGAAAAAGTTGTAAACCTCTCGCTAACACGGTTAAATCGTTTACACATGTGAGCGATCGTGCACGATCCATAGGCATGCTCTGAATGACTACCAGCCGCGTTATAGAAAGAGTTCACGCTTTGACATCTTCTTTCTGCTCTTTGCTTTGATTTTGATTTGAACATTTAAATTCTTGGACATGTCTGTTGTAAGGTTCATATGATTATTGCTTTAACATTTACAATTCTATGGAAAAATTACTTGTATGCTCGTGGATCGCGAACGGTCCACGAGCGCCTCTTGCATGGCAGTGGACTGCCGAAGCCTTTGATTCGGAAACTCCCCCAAACAATAACTCCGACACTGATAATATTAAGTCCCCCCGGGCACACACAATTTGCCTCGAACGGCACCCGACCTCGAACGGTCACAACTCGCCTCGAACGACACCCGACTACGAACAGTCGCAAACTCGCCTCGAACGGCACCCGACTACGAACAGTCGCAAATTCGCCTCGAACGGCACCAGACTACGAACAGTCGCAAACTCGCCTCGAACGGCACCCGACCTCGAACGGTCCCAACTCGCCTCGAACGGCACCCGACCTCGAACGGTCACGACTCGCCTCGAATGGCACCCAACCTCGAACGGTCACACACTCGCCTCGAACGGCACAACTCATCTCGCCACAAATGGCTCGATCGCGAAAGGTCGCCATTTGAGGTCCACCCCTTGACCGCCAACAGTCGCACCTTACCACGAATGGCTCGATCTCGAACGATCGTCATCCGAAGTAAGGCGCATGACCGCGAACGGTCCCATTTCATCTTTTGCCGCGAACGGCACCGGCCGTGAACGGTCACATTTCACCCTAAGTGGCTTGATCGCGAACGGTCTCCATTTGAGGTCCGCCCTCTGACCGGGCTCGGTCGCACTTTACCTCGAATGGCTCGATCCCGAACGGTCGTCATTTGAAGTAAAGCGCTTGACCGTGAACGATCACATTCCACCGCAAATGACTCGATCTCGAACGATCGTCGCATGGATTTAGACGCTTGACCGCGAACGGTCGCACTTCACCTCAAATACTCGATCGCGAACGGTCGTCATTTGAAGTTAGGCGCTTGACCATGAACGGCCTCGCTTCATCCCAAATAGCTCGATCCCGAACGGTCGTCATTTGGGGCCATATAAAATATCAAGCTCTTTACAGGTTGTCAACAGGATATGAACACCCAGCTCATGGCATTACAAAACACGCCTTCCTACTGTAAGGACATCAACAGGATGTGAACATCCAGCTCATGGCATTACAAAACACGCCTTCCTATCGCAAGGCATGTTTTGGGGGGCAAAGTGTTATCCCATTTTTGGTCAAAACTGGAATATCAATGTTGTGTGCATTTCCACCACGACCGAACCAAGAAGAAGCAGCCAGCAAGCGTATATAAGTCTGGGTTTCACTCATGACTCAAGTATAAAAGTCCATTCGGTATCAAGGGTTTAAAGTTTCATTCGGCAATGTAGAGCGAAGTCTCATTCGGCATTCAAGATGCCTTGGTTCATCCGACGTTCCCAATACAAGAGCTCATTCGGCACTCCCAAATATAGAAGCATTCGGCATTCCCAACTCATCACCGAACCACTCCACTTCCCTTCCTAGCCGAACCAACCACACTTCCATGTACTACCGAACGAGCTCCACCGAACCACCTCCACCGGACCAAGCTCCACCGGTCCAAACCCACGCCGAACCAACCCACACCGAACCAGACTCCACTCAACCTACCACCGGACCAACACTCCACTCAACCTACCACCGGACCAACACTCCACTCAACCTACCACCGGACCAACCTACCACCGGTCCAACCATCCCAGCTACGACCGAACCAAGCTCCGCCGAACCAGATGTGCCAGGCTAGATTGCTTCAGCCCAGGCCCACCAGCAGCTATATACATCCAGGACCCCTGCCCCCCGCCTCACTCTATAAATAGAGGGGCAGGGGTACAACAATGGAGACAAGTTTGAGAGCTCAAGCACGGAAGGAACTTTCAAACAACTTTCATATACTTGTAACCAAAGCTTTGTACTTGTAATCTGAAGAGAAAGAGGAGAATAACATATTAAGTGGATGTAGGCACGTTCTGGTCGAACCACTATAAATCTGTGTGTCTTTTACAGTTTAGTCCCTACTTTTTACATATTTGCATAAATCCCCCAAATCGCTAAGAATAACATATAATCAACTAAATCGTACGACTTTGAGGTGTTTGCCCATTTTTTGCGCAAACAGTAAGGATCGCGCCTCCCGTAGCGTTGAAAGTCGTCGTAGTACGAACCACTTCGTCCCATTAGAGAACCTGAAAGTGAAAAAGAGACAAGTTTAGAAATCTTCGAAATAAAGAAGCTAAGTGTGCATAATTGCCAAAATCCTAAGTGTGTGTGGCGTGTGAACTATGCGCAAGCTACAAATAGCTCTTCGGTTTAGGAGTCATTTCTTTGATTGATCGAGTTGACCACAAAACAGACGTTGCTTCGATTAATGGAGAAGTGAGCTTAGAGGTAATGGTGTCGTCTTTAAAAAGCTCTTGGGAAGTCACCATTAGGTCACTTGGTCCCCCAAAGACATCATCACCATCGTGCCCGATGGAATGAGTCATGCCCTCCTCGGCATACTTTACGCTCTTTATAATGAGACTTTCATTCATGGTTCCAGCTTCTCCAGTAGCTTTCCCATAACGTTGAGGAAGTTCCTCTTCTTCAATAACTGGGAGAAGGTCAGATTTGCTAGACAATCCCACACCGTCAACGGAACTTGAGCATTTCACTAACAAAGCCTCAGCAATAGATTCCTTCGGCGCGGATTCCTTCACGGAGGCTGGGGCATCTGACACTTCTGCCTGAGAACTCGAGGCATCATGGGGCTGAATAGATTGGGAAGAATGCAAAAGTTCGAATTGGTGCAAAAACTCGTCCTTCAGCAGAAATTTAATACTTCTCTCCTCAGCAGCTACAGCACTCAATCTATCAAAAGTCGGTTTATGGCTAGAATCTCTTGATGGAGGAGGAATCACTGCAAAAGTAAAGAATGAAGTTAACACTTGGTGACTCGAGTTTTGAAAGGCTCAGAAATAAAGTAAACGTAGATAAGTAGTCTTACTTCCTACTCTCCAGATGCCGTAGAATCTTGGAGGGCAGCGATCAAAGAAGAACTGATTCCAAAACCCGTGGGCACTTTCAGGAAGATCAATAATCAGTTTACTGTTTCTTGCGCCCCTCACAAGTATAATAGAAGGATGATCTTTGTTCTTTGCAAATGTTCACAAATAGCAAATCTCTTTAAAGCTTGGGAGGCGATTAAGTGTCCTCCTAAACAGTACACACAACCCCATCAAAATGGCATAACCGTTGGGGTGCAGCTGGAACGAAGAGATTGTCAATCGAAGGAGGTGAACTCTAAGAAAATCGTTGAATGGGGGGATAGCTCCGTTCAAGAACATTTGACGGTTGACTGCAACAAAGCCTAGGGGTGGCCTATCGGCATTGTCGTTTACTCCTGGAAGTAGAGCGTCCGCTTCAGCGATGCCAAATTGAGTACTTAACTGAACGAAAGCCCGTTGGCTCAATCATGTTGTAACTCTCTCTGGAGGATTGCCTAAAGTATCAGCTATTGGAAACACTCCTTCGGTCTGATCTATCATCTCTTCTTGTATTTGTTGAGAAGTCATTCTACACAAGGAACTGGAAATTCAAATATGAAGGTGCACGTTTCCTAAAAGTGTGAAGTGTTGTGCAAAACTAATAAAAAGAATAGAAGATATAACTGGAATTGAACTAATTGTTATTTGTAAATTATAAAATTTTAGGGCTTGTTATTTTAAGTTCAAGTACAGTATCGATGCAAGCAGATCAGCTTTAGTTGTTTGATTTAGCTTTTCTTTAATACTTCACTTGAACTTGTTAATTCGCAGCACATCATTCGTGTAATTCCATTAAGTTGATTATTCTTTATCGACTAATCTATCATTGATGTGGGCTGTCAGTAGCAGTATATTCGTCCTATTTTTCTGCAAATGTTATGTTTGACAGGTTATTAGCTTAGAAGTCAATTCAATCTGTGGAAAAATTCAACATGTTCAAGCAGTTTATCCTGGCTTTTCAAGTTTGAAATTCAATCAAGTTCTTTTACAAGTGTTCAAGTCCTATTCACTTCTTAGGTCGCAGGAACGACTTAAGTTAACTCGGGGTTCTTTAGGTCGTCCAGATCATGCCCAAACGACCTAGCATAGGTCAGGATTCCTTAAGTCACTCTGCTTTAAGCCATATGTTATTCCAGCAAGTTAAGTCGCAAGTTCGAAGGTCGTTCAGCTTCCTTTAAGTCGCAAAGCTCTTAGGTCGTTCGATTCATTAGGTCGCTGTTGAAGTAGCTCGAAAGTACCAAACTTTCGCCCATCAAAAAACCTCAAGGCATGTTCTCCATTCACACTTTGCCATGCGTCCACCGCCCTTGCATCACAGCTTAACCTAAAATCCTCTAACCCGTTAACCAAACATCCCTTCGTCTTCCATAGGCACCTAAAGCCTCATCGTCTCCTCCAAATTTCCAGGAACCATCGTTAACTCCACAAATTCAAACACTCACCAAATAACTCTGTGAAACCCTAAGCCGATTCATTTTCAAAGCAATTGCCAACGATTCGACGAGAATCGGGGGGCGAACCAGAATATAGTCTTACAACATGATAACGAAAATTGTATGGAGCTGACTATGGAGGAATCGATGGTAAACGTGACAGGTAGATGATCGAGATTACCTAAATTTGTTGTTGAAATTAACAATTGGTGATGAAAAGGAGAAGATTTCTTGTTAATTTCTGAGCTCGAATGCAACAATGGCGGCAAAGTATAAGCAATAAAGTGAAGAGGACGAAGTGGTTTAACGGCTCATATAGGAGAAAGAGGAGAAGACGGATAGGCGTGCGAGTTAACGAGCTACTTGAGTCGCTCACGACCTAGCAGAGTAAGATCGAAGCACACGACCTATAACCTAGGCATATGCTTCGAAGGGCAATTGTTAACTCCTCTTTTTCACGACTCAACCACCTAACGACCTAAAGGGATCAACGACCTAACGAGTTAATGGGATCAGCGACCTAACAAGTTAAAGGGATCAGGGACCCAGCGAGTTAAAGGACTCAGCGACCCAGCGAGTTAAGAAGCAAGCGACCTAATGACCTAAATGTCCAAGGGAGCAAATATAGATGAAAGACCTACGGTGAGTTAGCGTGGCAACAAATTAGCGACAAACTCGACAAAATGAGTTAACGACCTAAACTACTCAACGAGTTAACGACCTAACGACCTAAAGGGGTCAGCGACCTAACGAGCCAAAAGGTCCAACGACCTAGCGGGTTAAAACAGAATAAAGCTGTTTGCATATAGGTCGCTCCCAACCTTAAGTCGCTACCTCTTCTAAAGTCGCTCCATATAAGTCGCTTTCCACTCCCATAGGTTGCTACGACCTACCAACCAAAGAAGTTGATCAAGCATAAACTTTAACTCGTCCCTGTTAGGTCGCCTACGACCTACGACCTACGACCTAAATCCTATGTGACCTACGACCTATCTCTAGATTTTCCCTATAAATACTCCACCTGCTCCACCTGGAAGAGGACTTTTGGGGGATCATTTCTAGAACGCCAATGCTTTGCTGGTTTCTTGACTCCTTCAACACTTCAAACACCGAAGACGCTTCAACGAACTTTGAGAAAGATCTAACTCATTCAACATGAATTCAAAGAGCATTTCTACATCGAAGTTCTAGATACTTGTCTTAATCGTGCTGTAATTGAAGAATCATTGAAAAAGTTGTAATCAAATCAGCAATAAAAGAGATTAAGTGGACATAGGCCTAACTTTAAGCCGAACCACTATAAAAACTGTTGTCTCTTTACTGTTTCTCTGCTATTTTCTGCTTATTTTCAGTTCCCGTACCAACGGGTTGTGCTTTCACTATACTACAACTTACACCGAGGTGTTAGCGTACATTTTTAGCGTTAACAATTACATTAATCCATTTAATACTTTCCTTTCTCATATTCAATTTATATATAGGTAAAATCTTTTCACTATTTCATCCATTAGAATTTTATTCAAATTACTAATAAATACGTTTCAATTACCATTGCTATATTTTATTTTAGCATTCATTCCAATGTAAATTTATCTCCTTTATTTTTTCTACTAAAATTTAATTACAAAATCCTATTAAATTAACAAATCTAATTATCGAAATTTGCGGGTCGTTACACTCTCCCCCACTCAAAACTTTTCGTCCCCGAAAAGGAACAAGAAGGGAGAAGGAGAATTGAATAATCAATACATCTTATTTAAAATATTAACTCTACAAACAAATAAATTTACAAAATTTAATAATTTAAATAAAATATATCCATTTATAACCATTAAATCCTTTTATACTCAAAATAGTAAAGTTTGGAAAATAATTTTTTTTTAATTTATAAGTCCAAAATTTACGGAAAATTTCGGCAGAGTCTCCTTTGTACGAAGAGACTCGGGAGAAAATATAATATCAAAGTAAAAAAATACAACATATAATTTCCCAAAATAATATATATCCCAACAATGGAAAAAATAATAATAATGCTATAAACCGTAATCCGAAAACGTACCTATTTGTCGAGCAACAACGCTTAAATTATGAAGCCAAATGCAGTAGCAATTGCTTCAACAATTAATACAACACAATCAATTTGCAATCATCATCATATAACCATCACATAAATCAACACACACCAATTATCCATTCATATCAAACAAACAAATAGTTGTTCGGGTTCCAAAACTTTAAATTGTACAGAATGAAAAATAAACTATTAAGTGCGTCAATTACTCAACAGTCTTAGATGAAACTAAATAGATTATTCATATATCCGAAGCAAATTTAAAGTATCTTTACCCAAACAACCATAAACCAAACAAACATAAATTTCAAACAATGGATCATATTAATTTATATTACTCATTTTCATACATTTGTTGGTTGATTACTTTTTATTTATACAATGATTTATCTTTTTACTTTACATTATTTCTCACAAGTTTTCATTTATTCTTTACAACTATATTTTATTTATTTATTTATTTATAACATTCAAGTTTAATTCAATTTCTTTGCATAATAATTCATTTACTTCTATTCATTTCTACGTAGTCTCATTTTCACTTATTCATGTCATGAAATTTTCCTTTTTCTTATATTGCATTCATTATTCACTGCTTAATTTTATTTATTACAGTATTCATCTTTCTGCTTATTTCAAAATAAATAACTTCAATCATTTACTTAAGTCTATAATTACTTACTTAAGTATATAACACTTATAACCTCAATTCTTATAAAAGAATTTTATTGAACACTTTCATTACCTGCTTTTACTTGTACAATTTCAATTACATTTCTTATTAAACATTTCAACTTTTAATATTTGGTAAGTTATATATATGCTTTTAAAGAATGTAATTGAAAGTTATACAAGTTTTCTCATTTCTTTTAATTAATTAAATTTTCAATAAGAATATCCTTTGTTTTATATGTTACAAATTTAAATTTTCTTTTTATTTAATTTATAACTTAGCATTAAATCTCTTATTTGCTTTAGAGGTTTCAATTTCTAATTTACGTTCCAATTCACTACAATAATTGAAACTATTAATTAATGGAAACTTAAGAATTTAATACCGGGTTTCATCCAAAACCATTTTAAAATAATAGATAAATGTATATACTTACCCTTTATATATCCAATTATATTTAAAACAATTTAAAATTTTCGTTTGTTTATCAAAAAAGCTACAGTAAATTACTACAGTGGCCTTCCTACTTCGGAACACGAAAATGAATGTCGATGATGCGTGCACTCATCACCGAAATTATTTTTCAGCGACAGAGAGGAAAGTACATGTTTTATTCTTTCCAAAATCTTCTTTAAAACAATTCTTTCAAATTACATTGAAATATTTATATCCGGAAATACTTCTAATAATATTATTACTATATTTCAAAATCATTCAAAAGAAATTTTCTCAACCTCGGAATTTACATTCTAAATTTCCAATTTTATTTATTTTATTTTCAATCTTGTTTCAACTATCATTTATAATTTCATTACCTAACAACCAATATATTACAACCAAATATAAAATTTATTACTTTATATATAGAAAATATAATAGGCAAAATTATTTCATTCACCTATATTAAAAACAAATATTGTGTCAGTCTGTCCTATTACGTGTTTAGAAATCCCTATTGATGTCATAGCGTCCCATGCACCAACCATAATTTATAAATACAAAACGGAACAGATTAACACAATATTAAAACCTTTTGATAACACTAACAAATACGCTCTCTCATATATATACACTCAGCGACCCACCATAGGGTACTACTACCCTATTAGCAAAGAGTCAAACCCCACAAAGCTAAAGTTTATCGCTAAACCAAAGCTCTGATACCAGATGCAACATCCTGCCTTTTCGCACGTTTTAAATCGACACACGTGCCAATTCAAACCATATGGAAGGACGGATTGTTATGGGGTAAATAAGAAAAAGCAGAGAAGAAACGAACAAAATAGAATCTTGCAGCGGAACGATAAAATATAATAATCAAATATACTGTTTATAAAGTTGTTTTACAAAATATTCGATTATACTTACAACATTTATCAGAGTTACACATACCATAGAATAATAATTTTGCAGCGGAATAACATGGTGTAATGGAATAATATAGTAGATAATAGTACTACAAATCTTCGTCTTCGTCCTCCATAATAAATTTTCAAATCTTGAAACGCTCGGACTGACCAGAGCAAATTGAAAAGACAAAACACTCGAGTCAGAACCAAAAGTCTTATGTAAGTTAAATCAATAGAAATAAATATGAGTGTAGTAACTCAAGAGATGCTCGGGATTTACATCTCCTAAGGATCCGTTAAATTATTTACTATGTAGTACATTTCGTTATTACAATAATGTCTAATTGTAAAATAAACTTACTTTTAAATAGAGTTAAGGCATTACATTTTCCACCTTAACACATTTATATATTCCCATAGTCTATACAATACCGTAATCTCCCTCATACTGGGCGTCGTCATAGGGCACTCCATAGGTATGGTACAAAACCAAAGTCGTATAAGGCGCGCTAGGGTAGGTGACACGGCACAACTAGGCAATGCCAGGGTAGATATAGCAATTACGCTTCCGGGTCGGTGGAAACGCGTAGCCGCAGCTACCGCCCACCTCGAACAGCACCCCCAAATAAAAGAAATCAAAAGTGGCCACCGAATAAATCCAAAAGTCAATGTATAATATCGAAGGGATGTGTCCGATCAAAGGTGCTACCTCATTAACCCGTCAATCGCTCCTTTTTTAGCCACCTTATGCCAACTCACGGGAGTCGGGTCCACGTATTTACCTTACAGGAAACGCCGCCACCAACCTACTTCATTTTGTAATCTCCACTGCGTACACAGTTGTTAAAGTGGTTTTCGGAGTTGGCAAAGATTATGACAACTTCCTATCCTGGTCTCTTTAACAACCAAACGTTATTATAACACCGCAGTCCTTTTTCATAAAATAGTTTATACTTAAAACCAGAATATGATATCCATTTAAAAACCATATAAATACGATATCCTTCCATTTCAAAAACAAACTCATTTTTAATATGGTTTTTGTAAAAACCAAAATCAATTTAATATCATTTTTATTTCAAATGTATTTCTTTTTCAAAATCATACCGCTTTAAAATTTATAATATCTCGAAACCGAACATTTGAATTATAATATTTCAAAACATAATACTTTGAAATTCATAGCTTTAAAACCATAACTTCCAAAACGTAAATGGTTTGGATATTCAACAGTATATAGAATAAAATAGTTTGAATTTAAAATTTCTTAATAAAGTAAAATAAGCTATACGACATTACCATTTTATTCATTTTAAATTAAGTCTAAATCCATAAATTTTTAAATTCACTTTCAGTTTCAATATATTTCGAACTTTGAGTATTTAACAATTTCAAACTAAGGTTGGAAATTTCTATTCAACAATTCATTGTCCTATTATTAGTTTTGAAATATTTACATAATAAATCCATAATCATTTAAATAAACTCAAATTACTAACAACTAAATATTTCCTTCAATTTATTTATACTAGAAATATTAATTTAATTTATCTTGAATAAAAATCCAGTTATAAATATCATATCTTTAAAAATTTCAAGTTTAATAAGTTTTACAACAACCTATGGAGTTTGATTTTTTTTAAATAAGCTCAGTTTCAAATAAATTTCCAATTTACCATCCAATCTTAATTGATTTAAATCATTAAACTCTATATATACACAAAATATCTTAAACATGTGTTTAACCATATGATATAAATTACCAAACCCCATTATTCAACTTATTTATTTTAATTTAACAAATTTATACATAGCTTAAATTCAATAATTTAATTATATATGCATATATAAAATAATATTTATATAATATCAAAATTTAATATTTATTAAACCGTATTCTATCCAAACCATAGAAATCATTTTCAAAATAATTATATATATATATACCGACGGTGTCTGTATAAAATTTACTATCCCATGGTCAAGTGATACAGATATTTATCATTTCAATCCGCAATTTAAAATAAAAATTATGGTTATATATCATTTCAAACCGCAATCTCGAATGAAATCAAATGCATAATAACTTGCAGATTTTAACCATGTAAAATACAGCAACCATTCATCCATTATCAATCATCAAACATTTATCAAATTATCATCCAATTCAAACAACCACATCAATAAATAACAATTAATTACTGACAGTTAATTTTTCAATAATGAATTAAATAACTGTTTAACTAGCAATTCTAAATGCAATAAATAAATAAATAACAAATTTAACTGGCAGATTTATATGCAATAAATAAATAAATAACAAATTTAACTGGCAGTTTTATATGCAATGAATAATTAATATAACAACTTAATTAAATAAATTTAATTTAATTGGGATGATGATTAAAAATATGCCAAACAACCATAGATAAATTTCAAATCACATCATATATCAATTTAACAAACATAAAAAACTTTTAGAAGTTGTGAGGTTAAAACACTCACCTTTTGAATTTAAATTAAATTTAAATCCAATTTAAACCCAAAAATTTGACCGTCTCGGAGTTTATCCAAACCTACGTCATTAAGTGCGGAATTTCAATATGATCCTAACAAAGAAACTGTGTGTGAAACAGAGTTCGTATGCGGGAGTTACAGCGATAATTGCGATTCAAATCATAAAAAAATAAATCACAAAACAACACACTAAATGCCACGTCATGGAAGCTACCTGTACCAAATTCTTCTTCTTTCAGAACCCTACCGAGCCGCCATCAAAACACGCACGCTCTCTACCGGTCGAACACCAAGCACGCATGCTACCAGATGATCACGACCCACCTTTCTGACATGCCGCAACCTCACTGTGGTCCCTCCATCTCACCTCGTCTGTGACACCCCACCTCTATACCCACACTAGACAAGAACACTACAATGTAATGATGTCGACTAGCACGGAGGATAAGGCTGTGGAGGAGCGACCATCCATGTAATTTCTTTGTGCGAGCACTGATATGTCAGATAGTATAATATGCATTTCATTAAAGGAGGAAATCCGACATACCGATACAAACTCAAAGCTATCACACAGTGGCTATATATAACCTTCGGAAGCAAACATTGAAACAAACATAACACAAATAAGTCACAGACATCCATATCACAAAGGCGGAAAAAGATATGGATATATAACACATAAAAATGTACAACAGAGTAGTGGCCAGAAAGATCCACAATAACACAAAAGAATAGCAATAAGTGCTATACAAAAGAATAAGTATACATCACTGAGTCTATATGTCAAATGTATACAAAAAAAACTACTCATCTAAGTAGTTAGCCAAAAGTCAGGGTAATAAATCCCTGGGGAGAAGTCAAGCAGAAGCACCTGTAACATCTTGGTCTAACCCGAGTATTATTTAATAAGAAAATAACAAATGGATCAGTATAGCTATTGATATCAGATGAAATGATATAGAATAAGAGATATGTTATGCGCGTAAAATAACCATAATGACATACGATGATAAGTATGTAAATGAAGATCTGCAAGAGATTAATCAATATCACAAGAATCTTCTCAAAGATTCAAATTCACCAAAAAGGTAATGACACACAAATTCACCAATGCACAAAAAAATTGATAAAACTTATCAGTGGAAATCACGAAAATTGGTGAAGCACAAATTCTAGAAATCTACACAAGAAATCCAGAAATCACAAAAAGGGGGAGGCCTATCACAAAACGGGAGTATGAAAACTCACCAACACGTGTATCACAAAACGAGACACTATCTCATGGTAGCTAACCATTAATTCTGAGCCGAGGCTCCACAAGAATGACCAGAAGACCATGGGGCGCTACCCCACATATGTGAGTCGAAACATCACACAAACGGGGTTTAGTCTCCCTCGCAGACAAAGAGACATCGCACAATTGCTAGTCTAAATCACAAAAATGATCGTCATTGATCATAAAGAAGTGTCAATTACACTAAGCAAGTAAATATATGAGTTTAGCTTCATGTCCCATAACCACTTGCTTAACTTAAATATTTACGAACAAACTGTAGATCTTCACTAGAAATTGACACAAGAGGTTCAATCGAACAAGTCCATGAATTAACTGACGAGGCAAACGCAAGCGTTTCATACCACTTGTTTTACTAAGCCATTTAATTAGATTTCTCATCCGAGTGAGGTAAAGGTTTGTGTATACTAATAGATTGGAAAACAGTTTGAGAAAAGAGTTTTGTAATTAAAATAGTGTTGAAATCGCTTTGATGAAAGAGTTTTGATATTTACTACTAGCATTGAAACCTTCATGTTTTTAAAGTGTCAAATCACAAAAATTATTGTAAAAACAATCAATCAAAAAATTCACATTCGAAGTCGTGAATAAAAATCCAAGGAAATCAGTTCCAATTCCACCAACGTAGAGATGCCCAACGACTTAACAGCCACGGCAAACGATCTAAGAAATCAGCTACATTGCATGCGGCCTAACGGATGCAAGCCGAGAGAACAAAGGTGCTAACTGCCTAAGGAATAGCACACGAACAAGGAGGTGCGACCTAAGGTGCAGGCGACCTAACCTGGGCGAGCGACCTAACATGGCCGACCTAAGCATGGTACGACTTAATCAGGGCGAGCGACCTAACGCTTGGCCGAGCTAAGCAATAGAACGCCCTAACTGGGGCAAGCGACCTAAGGTAGAACAAGCAAGCGACTCTAGGGTTTATGCGACCTAAGGGATCTTGCGACCTAAGGGGTCATGCGACCTAAGTTGGCAGAGAGAACAAACGTGAGCAGGCCGAGCTATATGCCACGAACTAAGGGATTATGCGACCTAGAGATGGCGCAACCTAAGATTGCCGAGCGACCTAACGATGAAGATGTGAGTTAAATAGGTCGAAAGACCTAAATGCGAATGACTTAAGGTCTGATGATCTAATGAGGAACGACCTAAGGTGGAACGGGCTAAACATACAGGGGCGACTTTTCCCCCGGTCGAACGATCTAAGCCCAGTAATTCACCAAAAACACTAAAAATTTGAGTTTTTCGCCAATCCAATCCAAACCAAATACAAATGTACATGCTAAAGTGATAGGAATTCATTCCCAACAATCCAAGATAGTTATAGACAAGAATGTGAGATAATAATCTCACCTTTACACAAAATTTATGAAGAAGAAGCTTGAAAGCAAGGAAGAATCAACCCAAGAAGCTTGAATCAATGTCTTCTCTTTGAATTTGAAGTTGGATGTTGGATTTGCAAATGATCTTGAGCTTGGAGTTTTAATTTCCTATTCCTTCCTAATTTTTGATGAAGCTTGAGTCTTAAGTAATGAAAGCAAAGTTATGAAGGGAAGGGGGTTGAGCTAGAGTAAATAGTTTTAGGCTAATGCGCTAAACCAAACCCAAAACCCAAAGTGAAAAGGTAACAAAATTCCACTAACTCCAAACATATCAAAGTTTACACTCAAAAAGATTGCAAACGTGGTTTTGAACTCAATAGGAGTGGTCTCGAGTCCTATTCGACCGTATGCAAAAAGTAGCTTTTCGGGCTAAAATCCGACTAACGATAAAATATGTAAATAAAATATTTAAATATAAAATCGATAAATATGCGGGTTGTTATAGACTCCCCTCCTTACAGAAATTGCGTCCTCGTAATATATAAGATGGAAATAAAAAGTAACAACCATAAAAGCAGATTAACACAAAAGAAATTTGAAATAAGAAGTTCACCTCAAAGAGCATGAGAAAGTAAGTCCGGATGTGTCCGCTCGATGAATTCTCTAGATTCCCAAGAACAATCTTTTGGAGTTAAGGACCATTGAACCTTCACAAGCGGTACATCTTTATTTCGAAGTCGTTTGACTTCCGAAGCTATAATACGAATAGGATGATGCTCATAAGTTAAATTCGGCGAAACATCAATTTTTTCCACAACACCAGGCTCAAGAATAGAATCGGAATCTCGAAGGCACTTCCATAATTGAGAAACGTGAAACACATCATGAATGGCAGAAAACTGAGCCGGTAATAAAATGCGATAAGCCACGGAACCAATACGTTCGGTGATAGGAAATGGCCCAATATATCGAGGCGCTAATTTTCCAAATCGGCTGAAACGTACAACACCTTTCATAGGTGAGACACGAATAAATACAAGATCTCCAACAGAAAATTCTAATTTCCTTCTTTGATTATCGGCAAAGGATTTTTTCTATTCTGGGCTTCTTTCGTCCTATGACGGATAAGTCCAACCTTTTCTGTGGAATCACGAATAAAATCTGGACCTAAACCCAGCTTCTCACGGGCCTCTAGCCAACAAGAAGGAGATCGGCATGGCCTTCCATAGAGAGCCTCAAAAGGTGCCATACCAATACTAGATTGGAAGCTATTATTATAGGAAAACTCAACGAGAGAAATATGATCTTTCCAACTTCCACCAAAATCAAGAACACAAGCACGAAGAAGATCTTCAAGAGTTTGATTCACGCGCTCGGTTTGTCCATCGGACTGGGGGTGATAAGCGGTGCTCAAATTAAGCTTCGTTCCTAAAGCTTTTTGAAGGCTCTTCCAAATTCCACTAGTAAACAATGGATCACGATCACTAACAATAGAAGTAGGAACTCCACGTAATTTAACAATTTCCTTAATAAAGAGTTTGGCCAAAAGAGGAACGGTTCGGTTAGACCGAACGGGAATAAAATGAGCGAATTTAGTAAGTCTATCCACGATCACCCATAAGCTATCATGACCCGAACGAGAACGGGGAAGGCCATCTATAAAATCCATGGAAATTTGACCCCATTTCCAAATTGGAATTTCTAAAGGTTGCAACAACCCATCGGGCCTTTGATGTTCGGCCTTGACAAGTTGGCAAGTCATGCAACACTTAACAAAGTTAGTAATATCAAATTTCACTCCCTTCCAATAATAAAGTCGTTTCATATCTGCGTACATTTTACTACTACTGGGATGAATTGTATATTTAGAACGATGAGAATCTTCTAAAATATCTTTACGAAGATCACTAATATTTTGTACGATAATTCTACCAAATTTTTGAATGCCGCCACGAGAATCAATATCAAAGTCTTTCGAACCTTCAAAATCGATTTTATCCTTAATATTTTGGCCAAGAAGAGCCAATTCGGGATCTAGCCTTTGAGCTTCAAGAATGCGGTCTAAAAGAGGAGGATGAGCCTCAAGGCAACATAAAACAAGAGATGAACATAAATCGGAAATATGATCTCGAGTTTCACAAGTTGATAAAACTTCGAGATCATTCCATTCGGATATCATCATGGAAACAACCGCCTGTTGCTTGCGACTAAGTGCATCGGCAACTCGATTTCCCTTTCCGGGAGTATAAAGGATATCAAGATCATAAGGTGCCAGGAATTCGAGCCAACGTTGTTGACGCAAATTAAGTTCCTTTTGAGATAATAAATACTTCAAGGACTTATGATCGGTATAAAGAACGAATTTCTCTCCTAAAAGATAATGACGCCAAATTCGCAGAGCAAAAACAATAGCCACGAGTTCTAAGTCATGAGTGGCATATCTAGTCTCGGCCGGCTTTAATTGCCTGGAAGCATAAGCAATAACACGTTCTTTTTGCATAAGAACGGCACCCAAACCAACGCGACTAGCATCGGTATAAACAATAAAATCTTGGTTTCCATCGGGAATCACAAGAATAGGAGCATCGGAAAGGAGTTCTTTCAATTTCTGAAAAGAAGTTTCACATTTGTCTGACCAAATGTATTTAACACCTTTCTTTGTTAACCTAGTGAGAGGCACGACAATTTTAGAAAAGTCTTTGATAAAACGACGGTAATAACCCGCCAATCCAAGAAAGCTACGGATTTTCGTCACACTCTCCGGTCTCTTCCAATTTTGAATCGCTTCAATCTTTGGAGGATCTACGGAAATTCCAGATTCGGAAATAATATGACCGAGAAACTTAACACGAGATTGCCAAAAGTGGCATTTAGAAAATTTTGCTTTCAATTGATTGCTCGTAAGAGTTTCCAACACAATCCGAAGATGTTTTTCATGCACCTCCTCGATTTTAAAATACACAAGAATATTATCAATAAAGATGAGAACAAATCGATCGAGGAAATCTTTGAAAACTCGATTCATAAGGTCAACGAAATAAGCCGGAGCGTTCGTTAGACCAAATGGCATAACAAGCCATTCATAAGATCCATAACGAGTATGAACGATGTCAAAGGAATGCTATCCTTTGCAATATGAAGCTGATGAAAACCGGTAGATAAGTCTAATTGCGAAAAGACTCTAGCACCACTAAGTTGATCAAATAGATCATCAATCCGAGTTAAAGGATAATTATTCTTGATAGTAAGATCATTAAGCTTGCGGTAGTCAACGCAAAGCCTAAGTGTCCCATTGGATTTCTTCGCAAAAATAGCCAAAACTCCCCAAGGCGAGGAATAGAGCGAATAAATTGCTTCATCTCTAATTCGGATAATTGTTTGTGCATTTCCTCATTTTCTTTATTGGACATACGATAAGGAGGACGAGTAATAGGTTGAGCTCCAGGGATGAGATTAATTCTGAACTCAATTGCTCGCTTAGGTGGTAATCCTAAAACGGCCTCAAATATGTCGAAAAATTCACGAACAACGTGAATAAGGGAAATAATATCTTCCTCACCGTCATTATCGTCATCTTGAGGATTTAAAGAATATAAAGATGCAACTAAGCTGGAATCCAAATCTTTAAGGTCACTAGAAATCTGCTAAACAGATTGAGGACGTCGATGATATATAGTCCGCTCAGGACATAGGATTTGGGCTTTATAGTGGTTAACCCAATCTATTCCCAAAATCATTCCAAAGCGTAAGTAGCGTATAACATGCAAATCGGCTCGGAAAGAAAAATCACACAAAATAATCTCGACATCTTTACACAATAAACTGATTGTTGCGGATCCACCAATCGGATCCGCAATTCTCAAAGAAGTCGTTAAAACATAACATCCAAAGAAAAAGTATCAACAAGTTCTTTTGAAATAAAGGAATGGGACGGTCCCGTATCAAAAAGAACTCGAATAGGATGATCATGAAATAGCATAATGCCATCAAGGATAGAATGAGAAATACCTTTACCACGAGATGTGTTGTCAAGGGCTTGAGCAACGTTTAACTTTCCCTCTTTCTTGCCCCGAAGTCTGGGGCAATCATGTATATAATGATCTGGGCTTTTACAATAGCGACAAGATTTGGGCTTTAAACACTTGTTCGCAAAATGGTCTTTAGAACCACAGTTGTAACATTGCCCACTACTAGGGGAAGAAGTCTTTGCAGCAGAAGTTGCTTGCTTACCCTTTTTGTTGGGATAGGGACCTTTGAATTTGTTTGGCCTCTTCTTGTTGTTGAAGTTTGGTTTGGAACCCACCACTTCAACATCACTTTCCCTATCCGCCTCTTCAAGACGAAGAGCGATATCAATGAGTTGGTCGAAAGAAACTCCTAATTTTAGAAGTAATGGCTTCTTAGCATTTTTTTCAAGCCATAAACAAATCTTTGGTTCTTCTTCAATGGGGTGTTTATGTATTCAAACTCGTACTTAGAAAGTGACTCGAAGGGTGCGACATAATCTGTCACAGAAGATTCACCCTGAACAAGGTCTATAAAATGGCGAGCCAAAGTGACCTTCTCAGCTTCTGGCACAAATTATAATTCGAAGCTTTCCCGGAATTTCTCCAAAGTAAGATCCGCTTCAACAATTTCAGAAATAAGAAGTTCGTACCAGTCTAATGCTCTTTCTTGGAGCATACTAGAAGACACACGAACACGGTGAAAATCAATAAGATTCTTACGAGAAAAGATTTGATCGCATTTTCTTAACCAAGCCTGGACTTCGATAATAGTTTTAGAACCTTTGAATGGTTTCCCACCCAAGTTGGTATAATCGTTGCACAAGAATGCAAATCCAGACCTAGGATGAGTAGACTCCGGATTAGAACCGGCTGCTTGAGCATTCTTTACCAAGTCAAGAAGCTGCTGGGCAGTCTTAGAAACTCCATCCTGGGGAGTAGCACTAGATGGTCCGGCTCTGGGATGTCCAGGTCTAACCATTTCTCTTCACTAAGAAAGAAAGAAGAAGAAGAAAAAGGTTATTCACAAAATGAATATCAAACAATAATGATTGATAAAACAAGGAATCGCAAAAGAAAATAGGATAGGACAGTACGAAGACACGAATTAAATCCTAAGGCACGACTCCTAAGTTGGACTTAGGACGATGACCCTTGTTAAATTATTCTGCATTGTATCGAAGTTTGGCTCTGATACCAAGCTGTGACCCCCACCTCTATACCCACACTAGATAAGAACACTACAGTGTAATGCTGTCGACTAGCATAGAGGATAAGGCTGTGGAGGAGCAACCATCCATGTAATTTCTTTGTGCGAGCACCGATATGTTAGAAAGTATAATATTCATTTCATTAAAGGAGGAAATCCGACATACCGATACAAACTCAAAGCTATCACACAATTGCCATATATAACCTTCGAAAGCAAACATAGAAACAAACATAACACAAATCAGGCACAGACATCCATATCATAAAGGCGGAAGAAGATATGAATATATAACACATAAAAATGTACAATAGAGTAGTGGCCAGAAAGACCCACAATAACACAAAAGAATAGCAATAAGTGCTATACAAAAGAATAAGTATACATCACAGAGTCTATATCTCAAATGTATACAAAAAAACTACTAATCCAAGTAGTTAACCAAAAGTCAGTGTAATAAATCCCTGGGGAGAAGTCAAGCAGAAGCACCTGTAACATCTCGGTCTAACCCGAGTATTATTTAATAAGAAAATAACAAATGGATCAGTCTAGCTATAAATATCAGATGAAATGATATAGAATAAGAGATATGTTATGAGAGTAAAATAACCATAGTGACATACTATGATAAATATGTAAATGAAGATCAGCAAGAGATAAATCAATATCACAAGAATCTTCTTAAAGATTCAAATTCACCAAAAAGGTAATGACACACAAATTCACCAATACACAAAAAAATTGATAAAACTTATCAATGAAAATCACGAAAATTGGTGAAGCGCAAATTCTAGAAATCTACACAAGAAATCCAGAAATCACAAAAAGGGGAAGGCCAATCACAAAACGGGAGTATGGAAACTCACCAACACGTGTATCACAAAACGAGATGCTATCTCATGGTAGCTAACCATTAATTTTGAGCCGAGGCTCCACAAGAATGGCCCGAAGACCATGGGGCGCTACCTACATATGTGAGTCAAAACATCACACAAACTGTGTTTAGTCTCCCTCGTAGAGAAAGAGACATCACACAATTGCTAGTCTAAATCACAAAAATGATCGTCGTTGATCATAAAGAAGTGTCAATTACACTAAGCTAGTAAATATATGAGTTTAGCTTCATGTCCCATAACCACTTGTTTAACTTAAATATTTTCGAACAAACTGTAGATCTTCACTAGAAATTGTCACAAGAGGTTCAATCGAACAAGTCCATGAATTAACCGACGAAGCAACCGCAAGCGTTTCATACCACTTGTTTTACTAAGCCGTTTAATTAGATTTCTCATCCGAGTGAGGTAAAGGTTTGTGTATACTAATATATTGGAAAACGGTTTGAGAAAAGAGTTTTGTACTTAAAATAGTGTTGAAATCGCTTTGATGAAAGAGTTTTGATATTTACTACTAGCATTGAAACCTTCATCTTTTTAAAGTGTCAGATCACAAAAATGATTGTAAAAACAATCAATCAAAAATTCACATTCGAAGTCGTGAATAAAAATCCAAGGAAATAGGTTCCAAATCCATCAATGTAGAGATGGCCAATGACTTAACAGCCACGGCAAACGATCTAAGAAATCAGCGACATAGCATGCGGCCTAACTGATGCAAGCCGAGGGACCTAAGGAGCTAACGGCCTAAGGAGTAGCACACGACCAAGGAGGTGCGACCTAAGGTGCAGGCGACCTAACCTGGGAGAGCGACCTAACATGGCCGACCTAAGCACGGTGCGACTTAATCAAGACGAGCGACCTAACGCTTGGCCGAGCTAAGCAATAGAACGCCCTAAATGGGGCAAGTGACCTAAGGTAGAACAGGCCAAGCGACTTTAGTGGTTGTGCGACCTAAGGGATCATGCGACCTAAGGGGTCATGCTACCAAAGGGATCATGCGACCTAAGTTGGCCGAGAGAACAAACGTGAGCAGGTCGAGCTATAGGCCGCGACCTAAGGGATTATGCGACCTAGAGATGGCGCGACTTAAGGTTGTCGAGCGACCTAACGATGCAGATGTGAGTTAAATAGGTCGAACGACCTAAATGCGAACGACTTAAGGTCTGACGACTTAATGAGGAACGACCTAAGGTCTTACGACCTAAGGTGGAACGGGCTAAACATACATGGGCGACTTTTCCCCCCGGCCGAATGACCTAAGCCCAGTAATTCACCAAAAACACTAAAAATTGGAGTTTTTCGCCAATCCAATCCAAACCAAATGCAAATGTACATGCTAAAGTGATAGGAATTCATTCCAAATAATCCAAGATAGTTATAGACAAGAATATGAGATAAAAATCTTACCTTTACACAAAATTTATGGAGAAGAAGCTTGAAAGCAAGGAAGAACCAACCCAAGAAGCTAGAATCAACGTCTTCTCTTTGAATTTGAAGTTGGATATTGGATTTGCAAATGATCTTGAGCTTGGAATTTTAATTTCCCATTCCTTCCTCCATTTTTGATGAAGCTTGAGTGCTAAGAAATGAAAGCAAAGTTATGAAGGGAAGGGGGTTGAGCTAGAGTAAATAGTTTTAGGCTAATGGGCTAAACCAAACCCAAAACCCAAAGTGAAAAAGTAACAAAATTCCACTATGTTAACTTCCGTTTTCCGCGACTCAACGACCCAAGGAGATAAGCGACCTAAGCTTATTAACGACCTAGCGACCTAACCATCAACACAGGGCAAAAACGTATCATAATAGAAAGGCCTAACGAACTAACGACCTACGGAGTAAAGCGACCTAACGACCTACGGAGTAAAGCGACCTAACGACCAATGGAGTAAAGCGACCTAATGACCTATAGAGATAAACGACCTAGCGACCTAAAGGATCCAACGACTTAGCGAGTTATCACAGAATGAAGCAACTCCTTATCCTGTTCCCAACCGTTAGTCGCCAACTATTCTCCCTAGGTCGCTCACGACCTAAACATACCAAACAAGCTTCTTATGCCGCTTCCTCCCAGGTCGTTCACGACCTATGACTTGTTACTTTGTTCGAAGTGATCAAGTACAGTCTAGTTAAGCCGTAAGCCGCTCCCACTAGATCGCTCACGACTTACGACCTACCTCTAGGACGCTCACGACCTACGACCTAGCTCCGAAATCTCTCTATAAATATCCCACATACTCCAACCGAGGGGGGATCTTTTGGCTCATTTCTGGAACGCCGATACTCTGCTAAATTCTCCATTCACTCGACCCTCCAAACACGAAAGACATCTCAGCGAACTTCAAGAAGAAGTCTAACACATTAGACCTGGATTCAAAGAGTTCTTCTACATCGAAGTTCTAGCTATTTGTCCTAGCAGTGTTGTAATCGAAGATTGTTGTAAAGTTGTAATTGATTCAGCAATAAAGGAGATTAAAGTGGACGTAGGCTTAACTTGAAGCCGAACCTCTATAAAACTGTTGTCTTTTTACTTCTTTTTCTGTGGCTTTTCTACTTACTTCTAATTCCCGTATTGACGGCTGGTGCTTTCACTTAATCTCTACTCACACCGGGGTATTAGCGTTCAATTTTAAGCATTAACATTTTTGGTGCTTTCATTGAGAGCCCAACTCAGGCTACTTTTGTCATTGCTTCGCAATAGTTGGTTGAAAAACCTCTCTCAAAACCAGAAGTCTATCAGAGATAATGGCTCCTAGAAGAAAGCGCGGATCTACTAGACCCAGCGATGTTCGCGAGAATACTGCCACTTCTCCTTCGTCAAGTCAAGCAGCACCAATTGCCAGAATTATACGAGCGGAGTAAGATGCTGCAGTATCTGGGTTATACCAACAGATGGAAACCCAGAATGCTTTAATGCTTGATAGGTTAAATGCTTTGCTCGGGTCTAACCGTCAACCGGTGAATAATGGAGAGAACCTTGCTGATGATGCTCATAATCCTGAAGAAAGGAATATCCCTCAAAAAGCAGCTAGCCCCGCCAAATAAACACCTCCCCAAGCTGGAGGATCGAGACCGCAACCAACTCTCCGCGAACGTTTGTCCAAACAAACTTCCGAGAAAATGGCCGAAGTCTGTCCTCCAGAGCCTTTAAATGATGAGGAATACCTTTCGGGCATGGTGCGACAAATCATGAAAGAAAGCACAGAGAGGGATGAAGATGAGAAGGAACGAGGATTCGCTCCGAGCAAAACTCCGTTCAGTGGAAGGATTCTAAAGGCAGAATTCCCAAGGAAGTTTGTTCCTCCTACAATCTCGGCTTATAAGGCAACAAGTGACCCTAATCAATTCTGGTACAAGTATGACTGGCACATGACTGGTGCTAGAGCATCTGATGAGATCAAATGCCGGTACTTTCCGGTATACTTGGAAGGAGTGGCTCTACTCTGGTTCACAAAGCTACTGGTTCGATCCATAGACCAGTTCTTTGATTTGACTCGGGTGTTTAAAGAGCAATACAGGTTGTATGCTTCAATGGCAAAGGATATTATGTCACTGTCAAGCCTGGAACAGAATCCTGGGGAATCTATTAGATCTTTCTTGAACTGCTTCAACGTAGCTTTGGCTGAAGTGGACAACGCAGAGCCACGGATGGTATTGACATACTTGATGAGGGCAATCGACAAGTCAAGCGAATTTGGCAAATGGCTGAAGATGAAAGAACCAAATTCGTTTGAGAAATTCTATAAGAAAGCTGATGAATTCATGCGCTTGGAAAGCCTTCAAGCACCGGTTAATGTGGCATTGACAAAGGTGAAGGATAATATTGCTGCTCCTACCAAAAAGGAATCCGAATGTCAGAAGAGGGAAAATAGTGGTGGCAGAAAGACGTGAAGAAACCTTGCTTCTTAAAATCTTCAGATTTCACTCCTTTGACTGACACCCGGGAGAATATCTTTTTTGCTACCAAAGATGTGGTAGAATATCCTAAACAACCTGATATGAGAGTTGGAAAAAAAGCTGCTCAAAGTGGGAGATTTTCTCGGTTTCATAATCAACCCGGTCATGATACCAACGAATGTCGCCACCTGAAAAGTTTGATTGAAGAATTGCTGAGAGAGAAAAAGTTGCAGCTATTTGTGAAGAGGAATAGGAATGACCTAACTTCATCTACTAATGGTCAGCAACTTCCTACTCATCCATCTGGCTCGGGTGAGAGGACTACTGTGCATGAATCAGAAAGGCCCGTCATTAATGTGATTACGGGAGGTCCTCACCCAGCAGGCAGAAGCTGGGGCGAGATGGAAAGATATTGCCCGTGCCTTGAAGTATGCACCAACAGAAGAGAGTGTTTTTGTGCTAGAAGATGTTGCACCTTTGAAGCAGCAGAAAACTTTTAATGATGATATTGTGTTCAGAGCCAGAGACTCTATGGGTATTGAAGCCCCAACCATGGATCCCTTGGTCATCTCTGTAGGCATTAGGCTGGATATTGTGAGAAGAGTACTTGTAGATTGTGGCGCTACTTGCAACGTTCTCTTCAAAAAGACATTCGATCAAATGAAAATTCTGATGGATGACGTTCAAGCTTCATCTCAGAAGATTGTTGGGTTTACTGGGGAACTGAAGCAGCCAATTGGAACTATTGACTTGTTCGTCGAGCTTGGAGAGGAGTAGAAAAAGGTGGTTCAAAAACAGACTTTTGTAATTTTTGATGAATCTTCTGCCTACAACGCCTTCCTAAGCCGACCAACTCTTGTGGCTTCTAAAGCAATTCTCGCTCCGTGGTGCCTCACTATAAAATTCCCTACAGATAATGGAGTTGGTGTTATTAAAGGGGATCAGAATGCTAGGCGAGAATGTTATCTTATAGAGTTGAGTGAAGCGAGGAAGAGAGAGATGGGAAAAGATGCGGCAACCCCAGTCCGCATCAGAGAACCGACCTTGTAGAAATTACAAGGTGGACCTGCACAGGCGAGCATAGCGGGCAAGAAGAAAAATGGATCTCAGAAAAGCTAGTGCAGGGGAGAATAGAGTGGTGCCAGCGGAAGTAACGATGCCAGTACCTGTTGACTCGAAAGATCCGAACAAAGTGGTGAATGTGGGTTCGCAACTTAGTGTGACAGTACAAAATTCCTTGATATCATTCTTGAAAGCAAATCTGGACGTATTTGCTTGGACTCATGCTGATATGTGTGGAATATCCCCAGAAGTTGCAGTACGTACTCTGAATATTGATCCGAAGTTTACACCGGTAAAGCAGAAAAGAAGAACCCAGGGTCCTGAAAGGTCAGCATCATTGAAAGAAGAGGTAGATCAGCTCATGGAGAACGGTTTCATCAGGGAGTATACTTATCCGAATAGGGTTTCAAATCTGGTACTGGTTAAGAAAGCTAATGTGAAATGTAGAGTATGCATCGACTTCTCAGATTTTAAACAAAGCCTTCCCCAGAGACTGCTTCCCGTTACCCATGATAGATCAGTAGGTGGATGGAAAAGCAGGGCAAGAACTGTTATCTTTTATGGATGCTTACTCCAGATACAACCAGATCATGACGCATGAGCCGGATCAGGAGGACACGAGCTTTATCACCGACGTTGGTCTCTACGGCTATAGAGTCAAGCCCTTCGGATTTAAGAATGCAGGGGCAACTTACCAAAGACTCGTCAATGCTATGTTCAAGCCATGGATTGGAAAAACTATGGAAGTTTGTGTTGACGATATGCTGGTGAAATCAAAGAAGGCAGTAAACCATATGGATCACCTGGCAGAAATGTTTGCAGTCCTCCGAAAGTACAGAATGAAACTTAATCCTTTGAAATGTTCGTTTGGGGTAGAGACCGGAAAGTTCTTTGGTTTCATTGTGAGTGCTAGGGGCATTGAAGCTAATCCTACTCAGATTGCTGCCTTAAAAGAAGTCAAAGCTCCTAGAATGAAGAAGGAATTACAAAGTCTTAATGGAAAAGTCGCTGCCTTGAGTCGATTCATTTCCAAAGCTACTGATAAATGCATTCCATTTTTAGATGCTCTGAAGAAAGGAAGGAAAATTTTTGACTGGACTCCTGAATGCCAGAAAGCTTTCGATGAGTTGATTCGTCATATGGAAACGCCTCCAATACTTTCTAAGCCCGACGATGGTGAAGATCTTTTCGTATATTTGGCAATCTCATATCATGCTCTCGATGCAGCGTTGGTACGGGAAGACGCAAAAATTCAGCGCCCGGTCTATTATATCAGCAAAAGATTCACTAGGGCAGAGATGAATTATTCAAAATTGGAAAAGCTTGCCTATTGTCTGCTGATTGCATCAAGAAAATTGAGGCCATATTTGCAAGCTCATCCTATCAAGTCCTCACTGATCTACCTCTGAAGCAAGTCCTGTTTCACCCTGAGACTTCGGGTCGCCTCCTGAAGTGGAATATTGAACTCAGCCAATACGACATCACTTATCATCCCCGGAGAGCAATCAATGGACAAGCTTTAGTAGATTTCATCACAGAATGTAAAGACAAAGGTGACAGTGAGGAAGAGGTGACTGATAATACCCCAATTCGATGGAAATTATATGTTGATGGTGCAAGAAAGGATTACTGTTTCGGAGCTGGGGTTGTCCTTGAAACCGCTAAAGGGCGGTCATTGTGCTATGCATTGAGATTTGAATTCCCTTCGACAAAAAATGAAGCAGAATATGAAGCTCTTATTGCTGGCTTGAAGATTGCTAAAGAGCTGAATGTCAAAGTGTTGCAGATCTTCAGTGATTCATAGCTTATTGTATGCCAAGTCAAGAAAGAGCTTCAAACTAAAGGAGGAAATATGCCTGCTTACTTGTCAAGAGCCTGGGAACTTCTCGATGATCTTGACCATTATACGATAAGTCATATACCCCGGGAAGAGAACATGAAGGCAGATTCTCTCGCAAAGTACGCAAGCACTTATAAAGCTCAATTATTGGGATTAGTTCCTGTGGAAGTCCTGTCAGCTCCAAGCACTGATGAGATGGATATTGACTGGATCATGACTATATCTCAAGAGCAAGAATCGTGGATGACTCCGATAATGGAATATCTGCTCAATGGTTCTCTACCACAAAATTCAAAAGAACAACAGAAGTTGCTAAGAAAAGCCTCTAGATATATAATTCAAGATGGCCGATTTTACAAGCGGAGATTCTCAATGCCATTACTCCGATGTGTGACCAAGGAAGAGGCTAAGACAATTCTAGCTGAAGTACACAGAGGAGAGTGTGGATATCATTTAGGTGGTCAAACTCTGGCAAAGAAAATTCTCCGTTATGGGTATTTTTGGCCAGACATTAATCGAGATGCTGCAAGCTACGCCCGAAAATGTGACCGATGCCGGTGATTTGCAAAAATCACAAGAGCACCGTCCACCGAGATAACACAGATGGTCAGTCCATGGCCATTTGCTATTTGGGGAATAGATCTCATCGCGCCTTTGCCAACCGCCAAGTCTGGAATAAGATATGTTATTGTTGCTGTTGATTATTTTACTAAATCTGTTGAATCTGAACCATTAGCTACTATTACCTCTAAAAAAGATGATAAACTTTGTAATTAAGAATATCATTTGCAGGTATGGTGTGCCTCAAAAGATAATCACAGACAATGGAACCCAATTCGAAAGTGAAGAGTTCCAAGATTTTTGCAAGCGATTCAAGATCCAAAAAAGCTTCTCAGCAGTGGATCATCCGCAGACAAACGGGCAAGTGGAAGCAGTAAAAAAACTTATCAAATCAACCATCAAAAAAAAGCTAGAAAAAGCGAAAGGTGGTTGGGTCGATAAGCTACCACTAGCACTATGGGCATACAGAACTATCCATAAAACTGCAACTGTGCACACTCCATTTTCATTAGCATATGGATCAGAAGCAATGATTCCGGTGAAGACAGAAGTCCCTTCACACCGAAGAATCCATTTCGATCAAACTGAAAATGAAAAGCTACAACTTGAAGCATTAGACTTCCTTGATGAAAGAAGGGAAGTGGCTCAGCTCAGAATTGCAGCCCATCAGCAATGAATTGCCAGGCACTTCAATTCCATAGTTCTCCAACACAGCTTTGAGATTGGAGATCTAGCCTTGAAAAGGATCATGACATCAACAGGAGTGTTTGCGCCAAACTGGGAAGGGTCATATGTCATAGGCAAAAAACTTCTTGATGGCACTTTCAAACTGACAACTTTTGAAGGAGATCCAATTCCAAGGGCTTGGAACAGCAATCACTTGCGCACATATTTTACTTGAAAGCTTTATTGAAATACTGTAAAAGAATTATGCATGTATGATTCTTGTATTTAAAGCCATTGTGAAGCCAGTGCAAGTGAATAATAAGAACTATAAAGTGGATGTAGGCCTAGTTCTTGGCCGAACCGCTATAAAACTTTTGTTATCTACAATTACAAAATCCTGTTTTGTTTCGATATATGAAAAGTATTTTAATTGTTTTGCTAAAATGTCGATTTAATATTTGCAGGCCACTAAAACAAGGGTTACCCATCACAAGACCAAGCGATCCCTGACATCACTCAACAAATGAATGTTCAGCCATAAAAATTCCAGGCTCAGATCCTACATAAGAAGTGCTTCAAGCAAACAGTTAGTGGTTCCGCCGAAGGTGGGCCTTTGCTAACTAATTGTGATCGTTTGTGCAAACGAACATCCGATTAATTAGTCGGTGTCTGCCCCTGCTAACCCATTTAACAATGAAGTACACTTCTTTGGATAAAATAAACTATTTGCAAAAGAAAGGAATGTGTGCTTGAAAATGATAACATGGAATTGCTGATATGCGCAAATGGCAAAAAGACATGGGCGAGCAGGCAGGAAATAGCCAAAGACCTCTTCGGAGGCACAAGCCCTCTTCGGAGGCACAACTCTTCCCAAGTGAATGTGAAAGAAACTTCCCGGCAAAAGCCCTACTTGGAGGCACACATTCCACCGAGATCTGAAATAAAACTTCACAAGTGTTGGAATGTGAAAATCCCTCTTCGGAGGCCCATTTCACCAGAGTTGAAATGCTAAAAGACCTCTTCGGAGGCACACATTTCACCGAGATCTGAAATAAAACTTCACAAGTGTTGAAATGTGAAAAGCCCTCTTCGGAAGCCCACTTCACCACAGTTGGAGTGCAAAAGCCCTCTTCGGAGGCCCGCTTCCCAACGAACAAGGAAAAAACAAAAGCCTCTCCCCAGAGGCAGAAACAAAAAGCCCTCTTCGGAGGCCCGCTTCCCAATGAACAGGGAAAAAACAAAAGCCTCTCCCCAGAGGCAGAAACAAAAAGCCCTCTTCGGAGGCCCGCTTCCCCGCTTACAGGGAAAAAACAAAAGCCCTCTCCCTAGAGGCACACACAAAAAAGCCCTCTTCCCAAAGGCATAATCAAACAAAAGCCCTCTTCGGAGGCACATACAGGTCAAAGCCCTTTTTCGGAGGACCACTTTACCGCGTAGAAAAATTCACTTGCCAAAAATAAAAGTGACTTTCTCGGAAAGTGAAGTGTAAAAACTTCTCCCTAAAAAAAAGAGAGAAAGAAAGAGAAGACTTCTCCAATACGAGGTGCATTCTACTAAATCAGAAAAATATTTCCTTAAAATGGAAAAATTATTCTCTAAAGTACAGATGCAAACCTCCTTCAAATGCAAAAGTTGTTCTCTAAAGAAAGAGTATGAGTCTTCTCGAAACAGAAGAGTTGTTCGCCAAAATTTTGCCAATGTGAAAGGGATTGCAATATATCATGGTACGGGGGCAATATAATATAGTTGCAAAAATAAAAGCAATGCTCAAGCAACATACCATAGTTTTACTACAACATCACACAGAGAAAATAAAGAAACTTGTATGAAAAAGAAGAATAAATGCATTCTCAAATACAAACAGAAGTTTGTACAAGTAAAAGAATCATTTTATTCCATACTATGAAAATTTTATACATGTGCAGGTTTCAAAACAAAGGAAGGCGGGGGCCGGTACCCGCACAATCTCTAGTCAACACAAGTCTTTATATATACAAGCAAAAAATCAAAAAGCGTAGGTCCCAAACCCATCACTTCTTCTTCCTGCCACCTTTCGAGCCCTTGCCTGGGCGGATGACTAACTTTTCGGGTCGGCTTGTGAGAGTAGGGGAAGAAAGAGGAAGGGGTGCCATTGAAATTTTTTCTTCTTTTTCTTCGCCGGCAGAAGCTTCTCTCTTTTTCTTTGAGACTCCACGCTTCCCCTTCTTCCTTGAAGAAGACTCACTGCCCGGAGTGAAAAGTGCGGAAAACTTTATGTCATCAGAAATAGTTTGCTCCGGGGTTCTTTCGCCTTCTTCAGGTTTTTCGGCCTTCTGTTCTTGTGAAGTGACTGGGTCATCCAAGCCTAGAAGAGCTTCTATCTGCTCCTCTTGTGACCCCGGTTGAGAAACGGAAGGAGGGGTAATCTGAAGAGGCGGAGAGGGGACAGTTGGAGGAGGGGAAGTCTGAACAACACTTGGCGCTTTCACTACAGGAGAAGAGAAGTTAAAGTCAGTATCTCTCATAAAAGGAGGAGAAAGTGGCACGTCAAGATTTAAGTAATAATCAAAAAGTTCATCAAGCTCATGTGAAGTAAACAAGCAGTCCACTTGAGAAAGATCAGCATTAAGATTACCTGGAGAAGTAGGCTTTACTATGTCAACTTCAAAGTCCTGCGCCTCAGTGCTTTCTTGAGTCTCATCTTAAGTGCGGACGGTTGCACTTTCAATAACAGCTTTAGCAGGAGGTGGAGAATGGGAACTAGGGCCAACAACATCGATATCGGCCGAAACCGAAGGTTGAACTGGGTCGGTTGAAGTTGCCTTCCCTAAATGTTCTCCTTCTGCCATTTCGGCTCTATCTTTGGCGAGTTGCTCCTTCCCCCTGGCAAGAGCGACACATGCATCATCATCTAGATAGTGTGCCATTAAATCTTCTTCAGCATATCCAGCTCCTCCAAGCATATTAAGTGCAGCTTCCCACACTTTGGCCAAAGTAATTTCGTACTTCGGTCCCAAAAATCTAAGGCTACCGCGCCTCAGAACACTATGAATGTAAAACTCAAATAAAGTAGAGAGGACTTCAGCTTTAGTTGCCATATGAGATTCCTCAGTTGCTGCTTTGCCGACCATAGTTTCATCACACTCCTTTTCAGCTTCAGAAAATCAAGCTTTTAGCAGTTCAATTTTCGAGTTCTGGGAGCTAGTTTTTTCTCGCAGCTGAGCAACGTCAGCTCGGTGGCTTTCTACAACTTACTGCTATGCTTCAAATTTAGCTAGTGTTTTCTGCCACTTGGATTTGTCATTTTCCATAGTCAGCATGGCTTCGAGAATTGCACGGTTTACTCTTTGAAGCTCGTCAACAAATTTCTGCCAACTAGACATTCTCTCGATATCAAGTTTGACGGCATCAATATTTCGCAACATGGCTTGCTTATCGATTGGGACCAAGTCAAGATCGAAACGCACTCCCTTTAAGCACCAGCGCGGAAACCGACTTTGAAGAGTAGCCGGACCCTGCCCAACTTGATACGGGGGCCTACTGATGATTGTTTGAATATCAGCACTTTGAAGGGCGGGAGAGCTGGAAGGAATTTCCAAAGAGACGGGAGCAGCGGGTTTTTCAGAAATTTCAGATGTCGGTTTCTCACCAAGTTTGGCCCGTTTGCTCGGATCTTCAGCGACATGACTTTTCCCTTTATCATCACGAGATTTTCGTTTGTGGGACTCATCCTCTCTGTGGGAAAAATCATGTCGTTCGTCCCTTCTCCCGTAGCGTAGTTCATAAGCACGCTTCTCACGAGCTTTCCTCGCAGCTCTTTCTTCGTCGGTTTCCCAGGAGGCAGGAAGATACCTCTTGGGGTCATAAGAGCCGCGCCTCCCATAACGCTGGAAATCATCGTAGTAATAGCCACTTCGTCCCATTGAAGAACCTGAAAATGAAGAAAAGATAAATTCAGAAATCTTCAAAGCAATGAAGTTGAATGCATACAAGTGCTGAAAAATCCTAAGTGTGTGTAACGTGCGAACTACACGCGTCAAACAACAAACCACTCCTCGGTTGGGGGTGATGATGGATTTTACAGCAAGTGTCGACTCTTGGGCTGACGGAGTTTGTTGCAAGACAGATGTCGCTTCAACTACTGGAGAAATAACTTTAGTAGTAGCGGTATCATCTTTGAAAAGCTCCTGTGAAGTGATCATTAAGTCGCTCAACCCCACAAAAATGTCGTCAACGTTGTGCCCGGCGGGACCATTTCCCTTAGCTCCATCATCGACAGTCTTCCCGGACTGGTGATGAGTTTCCTCTTCCTCAATGACCGAGGCAAGTGAAAGTTTGCCAGACGACCCCGCAACATCAATAGAAGCAGAGCACTTCACCAGTGAAGCCTCAATAGTATGTTCTTTCGGTGCAAGTTCTCCGACGGAAACTGGGGCATCCGATGTCTCTATTGGAGAATCAGGGACTTCTTGAGGCTGAGTAGAATGGGAAGGGTGCAGAAGTCCTAATTGGTGAAGAAATTTATCTTTCAGAAAAAAATTAATACCTCTTTCCTCAATCGCCACGGCACTTAATCTTTCAAAACTCAACTTGTGGTCGGGATCTTTAGAGGGAGGAGGAAGTGCTGTAAAAGAAAAAAAACGAAATTAGCACCTAGCAATTCGGACTTTGAAAAGCTCAAAAGGAAAGAGCGGGGATAAGCAATCTTACTTACTACTCTTCAGATGGCGTAAAATCCTGGAGGGCGACAAAGGAAGAAGAATTGATTTAAGAACCCTGGGCGCTTTCCGGAAGATCGACGATCAATCTACGGTTCCTGGCGCTTCTCACGAGTGTGATAGAGGGATGATCTTTGTTCTTTGCGAATGTGCACAAGTAATAGATTTCTTCAAAACTCGAAAGACGATCAAGTGTCCTCCTGAACAGCACACAAAGTCCCATTAGGATGGCGTGTCCATTGGGATGCAATTGGAAAGGAGAGATAGTCAATCGGAGAAGGAGTCGCTGAAGAAAGTCATTAAAATGAGGAATAGCACCGCATAGGCACATTTGACGATTGACAGCGATGAAATTGAGAGGTGGCCTGTCAGTAGTATCGTTTGGTCCAGGAAGTAAAGCATCTGCTCAGCAATACCTAACTGAATACGTAGTTGGTTAAACGCCCGCTGACTCAGAGTAGGTGGAGTCCTTTCTGGGGGATCATCCAGTGGATTGGCTATCAGGAAGACCTCTTAAGCTTGCTCTATTATTTCTTCTTGAGAAGACATTCTACACAAGGAACTGGATATTCAAATATGAAGGTGCACGTCTCCTAAATGTATGAAGTGTTGTGCAAAACTAACAAAACGACAAGCAAAAATAACTGAAATTAAACTAACAGGCATTTTTCAATTATAAAGCCTTAGGGCTTGTTGTTTTAAGTCCAAATACAAGTGTAGTGTTGATGCAAACAAATCAGTCTCAATTGGTTAATGTGGCTTTGCTTTAATACTTCACTTGAATTTGTCGATTCACAGCATTTCATATAATTTCTTTAAGTTGATTATCCTTTATCGACGAATCTGTCATTCGATGTGGGCGATCGGTGGCAGTATATTCGTCCCATTTTTCTGCAAATGTTGTATTTAACAGGTTTTTAGCATTAAAGTTAATGAGATCTGTAAAGGAGTACAACAAGTTCAAACATATTTTCTTGGCAGTTCAAGTTGGCAATTCAATTCAGCAATGTCATGTTAATTCGAGTTGAAAGGAATTCGAGGCAATGCAAAACAGGCTAAGTCTTAGGTCGCTCAGATGCATATGATACCTACGACCTATGCCGCAAGAAGTTAAGTCATCTATCTCCTAGGTCGCTCAGCTTTAAGTTTCATGTCATTCCAGCAAGTTAGGTCGCAAGTATGATAGGTCGCAAGAAGTTAGGTCGCAAGTATGATAGGTCGCAAGAAGTTAGGTCGCAAGAAGTTAGGTTGCAAGTGTGATAGGTCGCAAGAAGTTAGGTCATAAGCAAGATAGGTCGTATGATTCACGATCAAACCGATGGGCCTAGGGCCTGTCCTCCACTCGAGTGCAGCCACGTGTCCATCACCTCACAATCGCCAGGAGCGCAACGGTTCGAGCTGGAATCCACTAACCCCTTAACCCGTTAAGGACCTTCTCACGGCCTCCAAACTCCCAAAGTAGTTCACTCAAGGCACTATAATCCATCATCTCCTCCTCAAATCATCAAAGATCACCCAAAACTGAATCGAGCCACCTCAATTGCATCAGAAATCGATCGAAGCATGGTTCGCAATGAAACACGAGATTATATAATTGGATCAGAAGTTAAAGATGGGAATCCGGATCCATGATTTAAGGGTGATCATGAGTTGAACAAAGAACGGATTCACTTACGTGATGAAATCGCAAGGATGATCAGTGATCTGAAAGTTCAGGTTTGAAGTTTCTTCAATGGCGTTTTCGAAGGCCGAAAAAAGTGAAGAGGAAGGAACGAGCTAGCGGTTTATAAATGGTAAAGAGGGAAAGTCAAATGGGCATGAGAGAACTCTTGGGTCGCTCACGACCTAGCAAAATTAGGTCGAAGCACACGACCTAAGGCATAGGCGTGTACTTCGAGGGGAAAATGTTAACTTCCATATTCTGCGACTCAGCGACCCAAGGAAATAAGCGACCTAAGCTTATTAACGACCTAGCGACCTAACCATCAACACAAGGCAACAACATATCATAATGGAAAGGCCTAACGACCTAACGACCTATGGAGTAAAGCGACCTAACGACTTACGGAGTAAAGCTACCTAACGACCAACGGAGTAAAGCGACCTAACGACCTATATATGTAAACGACCTAACGACCTAAAGGATCCAGCGACCTAGCGAGTTATCACAGAATGAAGAAACTCCTTATGTCGTTCCCAACCGTAAGTCGATAACTATTCTCCCTAGGTCGCTCACGACCTAAACATACCAAAGAAGCTTCTTATGCTGCTTCCTCCCTAGGTCGTTCACGACCTATGACATGTTAGTTTGTTCGAAGTGATCAAGTACACTCTAGTTAAGCCATAAGCCGCTCCCACTAGGTCGCTCACGACCTACGACCTACCTCTAGGCCGCTCACGTCCTACGACCTAGCTCCGAAATCTCTCTATAAATCTCCCAAGTACTCCAACCGAGAGGGGATCTTTTGGCTCATTTCTGGAACGCTGATACTCTACTGAATTCTCGACTCACTCGACACTCCAAACACGAAATACATCTCAGCGAACTTCAAGAAGAAATCTAACACATTCGACATGGATTCAAAGAGTTCTTCTACATCGAAGTTCTAGCTATTTGTCCTAGCAGTGTTGTAATCGAAGATTGTTGTAAAGTTGTAATTTATTCAGCAATAAATGAGATTAAAGTGGACGTAGGCTTAACTTGAAGCCGAACCACTATAAAACTGTTGTCTTTTTACTGCTTTTTCTGTGACTTTTCTACTTACTTCGAATTCCCGTATTGACGGATGGTGCTTTCACTCAATCTCTACTTACACCGGGGTGTTAGCGTTCAATTTTAAGCGTTAACACAGTAACCCCAAACATATCAAAGTTTATACTCAAAAAGATCGCAAACGGTGTTTTGAACCCAATAGGAGTGGTCTCGAGTCCTAATTCGACCGTATGCAAAAAGTAGCTTTTCAGGCTAAAATCCGACTAACGATAAAATATTTAAATAAAATATTTAAATATAAAATCGATAAATATGCGGGTTGTTACATCGTCGATCGGTGACGCAAAATCCCAGCCGCCGCCTTTATTATGTAACCCTGATTGAATTTTTGGCGACGATCTGACCGTTGAAACTTTGAATGAACACCGTCGATACTCCCCTCCGCCCACTCTTCAAAACCCAGAAATGGTTCGTCGATCCGTCGATGTTCATCGACGCGCGATGGACAGTGGAAAATTGATTTGGAAATTCTAGACAAACGATGCATCGAATCAGAAAACGAATTTCAGTTTTGAGATGCGTACATCGAAAGCTTCGATATATAATTTTTCTGAATTTTTCGAGGAGTTTGAATTTTCATTTGAATTTTTGAATTTGCAATTGGATGTTTAAAGCCATTGGAAAGAGAAGGAGCTGATGGAATTGTATGTACAGAATAATGGGAATATAGGGAGGATAGGGTTTATAACAGGGTATTTATAAACTAATTTGAAAATAGAATGGATCGGACAAGATAGATGTGCGCACTAAAACAACGTGGCCCAAAAAGCCCGTTCTGACTACGGAACGAAATTGGGTCAACCCATATATCAAAATAGATGTTTTAAAATATTTTAAACGCGATTGAACAAGTTTCAAGTCCAAATTCCATCGTATGAAGAAGCTATGCTAAAACAATATTTTCCAAATTGATTTCAATTGCATAAATTTCAAGGTGTTTCGAGTCCGTACGATCAAACGACAAGTCCAATCACTATGAAACTTGAAACCATGCAATAATTCACCGTTACTGATCCGCTAAAACTGGGTTCGTCGAAATCTGAGTCAGTTGCCAAAATGGCTATTTTTCCATTAATTAAATAAATTAATAATTAATTACTTAAATCAAATTTTCAATTTTATTTCTATAATTGAAAAACTTCAACATTTTTAACTTCTTAATCATTTACAATGATTTAAACAAATTTAAATGTCAATTTATCGTTGATTACTTCAACAATTTCAGTGTTTTTCCTCAATTTCAATATTAAATTTCAATTTCATTAAATTTAGAAATTATAAAATCAAACTCCAAAAATTCATTCATTAAATTCTTAACCTTTGTTATTCCAGTCTTATTAAAATAAGAATATAGCTAACATTGCTTTTAAATCTTGGTTCTTAACATTCACCCATTTTAACATAATTCCAATTAACGTACAAATTAAATTACCTTTAATTGCAATAAATTCTATTATCGCACATTAAATCCCCATATAAATTTAAAGTTAAATCAATTTACCAATTATAGTATTAAATTCCAATTCCAAAATATTCATAAATCGTTGATTGAAATTCCAATGAAGTCTATTTATTTGATTTATAGATTTTGTTATTGAATCAATTATCACTTCTTGGAAGGATTATTATTGGCTTATTTTTTATTTCATTAATACTTCACATTCCTCCTAGTTTCAATTAATATAGAATTTAATCCCAGTTATCTACTATTAAATTCATTAATTATTGATTACCTTCCAATTAAATACAAATTGATTCCCAATTTACAAATTTCAAGCAAATATAACTTTTACAATTTGTTTCCAATTAATGAGTATTGCACAAATTTAGTTACTTATTATCTTTCATCAACCTTGTGACATTAATTTACAATCAATTACTACTCAATATATATTGATTCCTTAATTAATTCAGTATTTACGTTTTTTTTACATTTGATTTATGGCCTAGTATAACATTTCCATAAATACCATTGCATTCAATTCATAAATTATTAACCTTAAATTAGCATTGGTTATATCTTGATGCATTAGTATCTCCCAACTTTATCTCAATCCTTATTTACGTAATATTCAAACATCAATTTCATTTAATTCCAATTAATCCACTTTATTACATTTATATAATAAAATCTTAGTTGCCATTCTTACTTTATTATCAAACAACAACTATTATAATTACTCGCTAGCATAAATCTTATCAACTATAAATTATTACATTTTAATTTATCAATTTGCTTTAACCTTATTATCTAAATTTACGTTTAGTTATTAATAATCAATATTTTATTTCACACGTTACCACAATGATTGCATTTGTTTTATTATATTCCATTTATAGTTAAGTCATCATATTTAAAATATTCTATTAAATTTGCATGTTCATTCAAGTTGATAATTAATGAACTTGCATTAACATATTTCCTTAATTTATTTCAATTTCTATTAACAGTGTTTTATTACATTAAATTTTAATACTTTCATTTCTCATATCAATTTATATACAGGTAAAATCTTTTCACTATTTCATCCATTAGAATTTTATTCAAATTACTAATAAATAAGTTTTAATTACCACTGCTATATTTTATTTTAGCGTTCATTCCAATATTAATTTATCACCTTTATTATTTCTACTAAAATTTAATTACAAAATCCTATTAAATTAACAAATCTAATTATCGAAATTTGCGGGTCATTACAAATGGAAGTGGCGAAGTAGTAAATTTGAGCAAAACTATTTTGTAGCCTTTTAAAGTAACTGTTTTTCAAATAACTTGCCTTATTTGTAAAAATATAATTGGTTGCCAATTATTTTCAAAATGGTTTCCAATTCTTTTCAAAATATTCATTTCTAAAGTGTTGTCCAATTCAGAAATTAGCAATTTAAAAATATTTAACAATTAAACCTTTCTCTTTGACAAAACGTATATAACATTTAAGTCCCATACCTTCAATAATTTTATAATTTTTGAATTATAGTAAAATACTTAGGAAAATTCCTCGAAAATTACCATAATTCAGTTCTAGTGTGTTTTCTAACATATTTAAATTTTATATCCAAAAGCCATCTGTAATTGCCGTAATTAATTTAAACCCAATATTTGCTATTTTTCTTCCATAAAAATTCATAATAAATCCACCATCGCTTGGAAAATTATGAAACTTGAAACCCTTTTTAATAAGTAATGTTTTCATTCATACATCAAAAATGCAATTTATTTTAATGTCATTTAATAGGTTTTCCAAATCAAAACTTATCATAAAATCTATGTGAAGCAACATAAATCATCAACAAGCATATATATCCATTTAAACAATTATGTAACAAACCAGAATTTCAGTCAATCGAAACATGAATATTTAATTGATTTCAAATATTCACAAGTAAATTTTATAAGTTGAATAACGTATATTTCGAATATAATGATTAATTGGATAACTAAATTGTTAATTTAGTATATAAAATTGTAGAAATAATTGGGATTTGAATTTAATGTAAATGAAAATGATTTATAAAGTTGAATTATATTCTATTCAAATTAGAATGGAGTTAGGAACTTTTAAAATTGAATTAAAAGACAATTTATTAAATTTGGAAATTCTAATATTTAATAATGTGTAAAAATAGGCATTTTGACACCGTATTGGATTTCAAGGAAACCATTTTCATTAGATCTATACTGTTATATTATTGTAGGATTTCAAATTTTGTGTCAATCAAATATACGGTTTCGTTAAGCGAAGCTGAAACACGTAGAAATTTATTTAAGTAAATTTTAATTATACTAAGTCAATTCGAAAACCAATCTTCCAATACGATGGAATTAGTTCTCGATATATATTCCATTTTGTTCGGAATAGGGGTAAAACAGTATAAACGTCAAGCGGCATGCTTCGATTGGAGTTCGAAATATTTCGGGTGAACATTGTTATACAATTGCCTATATAAAGACGTTCATTATCAAACCCTAATCCACTAAAACCCTAGCAGCCACTATAATTTTTATGGTAAGAGATTCTCCTCTTTCTCACTTATTTTCATCCAATCCATCCAATATTATTGAAAACTTTCTAAGAAAAAATGTAGAGGGCGAACAGATCTACATATCCAAACGGATGTGATTGTTTTTAAGGCAATGGATTGAGGACAAATTTGCCATAAAGGTCTAACGTTCGTGCATGATTTTCGATAAAATGGTGGAGCTGAGTTCGACTGGGTTTGGGGTGGTGGTGCACGGCGTTGGGGGCGTTCAAACAATGGTCTTCGATGGAATTATAGGTGAAGCGTGGTGGCTCGATAATTGATAGAAGAACGTCGACTATGGGTTGAAGGCACGACATGTTGCCTGTGAATGAAGGGAAGAAGAAAATGAATACGCGGCCGAGGTCTTGTCTTCTTATAGCAATGGCCTGGATCGATTAAGGTTTAGAAATAAAAAATAAAAAAGTAATTGTGAATAATTTATATTTAAATTCATGTAATTTTTAAAATTGTATAACTTCTTCATACGAGGTCGAAATCGGACTAAACAAGTTGTGTTGGGTTCATATTCGTGAACACTACGTGATAGAACTAGATTGGAGTTGATTGGAGTTAGTGAAAATTTTAGGCAAAATTAAACGCTCGTTTAATTTTATTCGCAATAAAACGCTGCAACAACTAGTGGAATCAAAGTGAGTACAACTCACTCTTTCTGACTTGCTTATATTTTTACATAAGTGGGAGTAAAATTTATTTATGTTGATTGATGATTTTTCGGTGATATATGATATATTATATATATTGATTGGTTTGGATATATTCCCTCATATTTTAGTGGATGTGACCCTATACGTTCTCGTGTGTTGCGGATAACCCTTTGTACGCCCGTTTGCCTCGAGCGGACATTATACATATTTTCTCATATGTATATTTGTTACAGGTGACAGGTTGGAGGGATCCAATTGGATTCCTTGCTAGTGTTGATTTTTATTTACAGATATTATTATATATTTTGTTATCATATGATATATGGTGTTTGGATGCATGATTGATGTGAATCGCCTTATTTTTTGAAATTGCAGCATTGGGCAATATTTTTGGAAATTTAAAATGTTATAGTGATGATTTCAATTTAAAAAGGATTTCAAAGTGATTTTGAATTTTTATGTTTTATTAATTTTTGGATTTTTTAAGGAAATGAATTTATTTTAAATAAATAAAAAGTTATAATATTTATGTTGTAAAAATTATGATTTTGTGAAATGTACTTAAATATGATTTTTGAAGTTATATAAGTTTTAATAATGATCTGTAAATTATTAAAAGAAGGAGTTTGATTAAATGGAAATTAAAATATGATTTTTGAAATAAGGATTTAACTATTTTGTAAAATAAGTTAAATTGATAATTTTGAATTTATGATAAATGGTTTATATATAAGATTTATAAAATTGAGATTTTTATGAATTAAAGTAATGGAATTATAGACGAGTTTTTAAATGTTAAAATGAATTATAAATGAATCTGATAAGTAAATAAGATTTATGAATTTATGAAGTTATAAAAGGAATGAGATAAAATAAGAGATTTATAAGTAAATTAATTCATAATTGGATTTTGGCGTATAAATGAGATATAAATGGAATTTTTTAATAAAGGAATTTATATGTGGAATTTTTATAGAATAAATATGTGAATTATAAACATTGTTTTATAAATCAAAAATCAATTGAATTTAATGAGTTAAATATGAAAGTGTTTTAATAACCCTTTTAGTTAAATATGTAGAAGCAATGAATTTGGTTAGGAATTATATTCATGATTTTGGACAGTGAATAATCCTTTAAATAAAATGGATATTTGTGGGAAGTGATATTTTAAAATGAACTCTTAATGGCTTGAAAATAAAATTATTTGTAAATTACTTATTATTAAAATAAGCATGTGGAAATGTTTTCCAAATAGTGAAATATTGAAATGGGTTTGGATATTAAATTTTTAATTATATTTTGAAATGAATAATTGGAAAAGTGATTTAATTAATAAAAGATTGATTAAAAAGGGCCTAGTGATTGCTTATGGTGCTAAGTATTTGTTTGTTGCTTTGTTAGTTAAATAAAGGACTGGTAAATTTGGCCATTTTAGTTCCTCAACTTAATGTGGGAACTTATTAGTCATACATTTAGTACGTAGCCATCTGTGTAGGCTTGATTATCGTTTTATTTAGAATGCTGATTCATGTAGTGCAGAGTGATTACTCCAATTTATTGAGCTTCCTTATGGCTCAAGGATGGCAAGTTGAAAGTTGGAGACGTGATAAGTCTATGAGATTTAGTTTCTTTGTGAGGTTGAGAAACGCTTTTGCATTGTTGGTTTGAAGAGACCGGGATCAGATTTATCTGAAAACCACTTCGGACCAATGTATATGCATTTGATTGTGTAGGTTATCGATGATATTGATATTTAGGATTTTCATAGTGGAGGACTGCTTGTTGATCGTTTGGGGTCAAAATCCTAATCCAGAAATAGTCCCTTCATTATGAAATATCCGATGCAAGGACTATTCGCTGCTAATCCTAGGGATTTCCCGACATGATGTGGTAGGAAAGTACCTTCAATTTGTCTTGTTCTTGGACAACTTGTATGGACGAGTGTCTGGCATTGCATTTCTTTGATTATGTACATTGGTTTTTACAAACATACATCAGTGGTGGTGGTGGAGAAGGAAACTTCTCTTAGCTTAACACACTCATTGAGACGTACAAGCTCAAGGGTTGTATTTTTGTGGAAGGAAAATAGTAGTTAATGGAAATGGCAGTGTGGCATTCAAAGTCATGTTATATGTGATATGTGAAAGGTAATCATTACCTCAAGCCTTATCAATCGGAAATGATTGAAATGTTGTTTGATGCAGTAGGGCTAAGTGGGTCATTCCCAATTAGGATGTGATCATCCTCTTCTAGATATATTTCTTCCCACTATGACGTACGGGATGTAAATTAATATGGTTTGTATGCCATGCGGGCCCTCGGAAAGGTCGATAATGACCGGGGGATGATATATTCAGTACTACCTAGTTATAGAAGTAGGCCGGTCTTGTGTTAGTAGAGGATCCTTTGTGATGGTCCCCGATGCATTCCTCTAGATATGTATTGCCGGAAGGTAGTCCCTTCACTTGGTCAGTTATATGGAAATTCAAACTCCGTTACATGCCTACAATTTTGATTATATTGCCCACTTTAGACTATATGCCGGAATTTAATCAACGTAACTATTTTGGCTATGATTAATATTATGGGAACATTTTCCATACATCTTTAATAACTTTCATAATTCACCAAACATCCCTTAAATACAAAACATATAAATTTCATCCCTATTTTTAAAAGTAGGTTTTTCTTTTCCCAAACTACGCTCAAAAATCATCCTAAAACCTTAAACCCATGTTTTTTTTATCGTTCGACCTGTAATACAGTTGAAATCACATTTCCTTCAACAAAAGCGGTAAATTCTACAAAATCGAACAGTAGAACAACCAAAATCAAGTCGAAAATCTGATGTTTCAAAAATCGAACAAGGCAAAATGGGAAGGTCGGAGGTTATATATCTCAATTTCATAAGTAGTCGATTTATATTACGCTGTTTTAAATCGATAAATCTTAGGGTTTTTGCAAGGGTTTTAGGGATTTTCAAGTTAACCATGCATGTAATCGAGCTTTTTACGGTAATACAAAGAAAATTGAGAATGGAGATGTAACGACCCTAGATTTTGGCCCTGTTTATTTTAATAAATAATTAATCAAATTAAATAAAGTGTAAACTGATCATATTAAAATGAATATGATTTTGGAAATAATTGCAATTTGTTTATACTGGGTTTGTATGTTGAAAGGAAATGGATTGAAAATTTAAAATAAATCTCTTAAAAATATTTAAAATAAAATCTATCTTGTATAATTGAATTAAAATACTTTATCTTGTTAACATTTGGTCAAAATATAAAATATAAAATAAATAGATGATAATGTTCAATATGAAATATTAATATTATTGTAAGTCAAAAACATATGTATAAATAAATAAGTAAACTTATGAATCTAAGTTAGATATTGATAGTTAAAATATAAAATACAAATATAATACAAACAACAAATAAAGTGAAATATGAAATAACACAAACATATGTATATAAACTATTCAAGCTAGAAATAATGAAACAAATTATTTTCACAAGCAAGCCAAAAGTATAAAAATGAACCTGACACACATGTGAAATATTCAATTTGAAGATAATAACAAAACAAATATCTAAAACAAAATAATTAGCTTCATATACAAGACCTAGTGTTGCCTGTAAAGTATAAATAAGCATAAGGTATAAAAAGTTAAAACAGTCAAATATTTATATCCAGATCTTCTTCATATGCAAGACCATAGTAAAGTAAAACCTGACAAATATGTTTATAAATTATTTGAGCTAGAAGCAATACCAGATAGAAACAAACATATGTTTGTAAACCATTCAAATTTAAAATATCTTCATTCATGAGCTAGGTCTACCTGAAAGTATATGTCTACATACAAATAGCTTTATACATAGCACAACATATTTTCATTCATAAGACAAACATCTACCTACAAGTATAAAACAATACCTGACAATACATGTGTGTATGAATTATTTGGACTATAAGTAATAAAAGAAATGTTTACATACAAAACAAAGCTTCATATACAAGCCATAAGCCAATCTGCTAAAGTACATATCTTCATACAAATACATATACAAATATCTTTATACATAGTACAACATAATTATATTATGTAAACTAAGTTAGAAACCAAAGCATTAATTGCCATCATCTAAGCATAAAAACATGTCCAGCCGAAATAGCAAGTATCACTTCAATTTTACAGTAATAAAACAAAATCTAAAATGATCATAACAGGGTGAGCTTGTACCTATAGTAACCTATAGCTGTTCTAAGTTTTTCTATTTATACATCATACTATTTTAGTTCGTTCACAATAACTTAAAAAAACTTAGTAAACCTGAGAAGCAAAACTGTGATAAGGAGGAAAAAAATTATAAAAAACTTTACTTTGCAAACTCAAATAAACTCAACATCAAAGCAGAAAGGTTTTCAGGGATTCAAAACTGTGGCTTTCTACAATAGTTGTTTTCTGTTTCAACAAAGATTTAAGGTGAGTAAGCAAGAAATTTTAAGCTTTAAGTTATTTTAAAATAGTTCAAGATTATTTGATATCCTGGATTATATATATGTATATATATATGTTTCAGTTGTATACATGTTTGTGATGCTCTGTTCACCTCTGTTGATTGATTTAGGTTGTGATATTTTCTTTCAAATTCAATTTGCTCTCTTCAAATTATTATAAGCTTTAAACTTTTCACCTAAACAAGATGTTTAAACTTAAATTTTGATTTCTAAAAGTCGATTAAACTTTGTTGTAAAACATAATTAATGTAATTTAGTATACGGGTATCAAATGATAACTTGAAAAAAAAATTATTTTTGTAAAACATTAATTCAAGATTATATGTTGAATTCTTATAACAAATTATGATTTTTTTTTTAAAAATCTAGATTTTTGGGTTAATATTTAAAGTACAGTTCGTGAATGAACAAAGATTGCATTTTTACTAATTTATGGTTATGAATCCAATTTAAATTGTTGAAATTTGTTGTAGAGTTAGTATGAACAAACAGGATGCTGGGAAAAATGTTAAATAATTTTTCAAACTCAAGAATGGGTCGAACGAATTCCAATTAGGATTTGAGTGCATGTTTTTGTACATGTCAGTGATGAGTTGAGAACAACTGTATTATGTGATCGAGTGCCACGAATTTCTGGTCGATGGTCGATTGTCGTGCCGTCGAGACGTGGACAAAATCCTGGCGAATCTGGTGCCTTGTGTGGCATGACGAGGTGATTCTTGGGATTGGTGCGAGTTCTTTTTTGGGTAGAATTGTCGAATTTCAATTCGAAATTGTTGTGGGTGATTTGAGTTTAGATTTCATACTTTGGGGCATTTTGCGACTTGTTGATGATCTTGGGAGATCGCCAGAACCTTGCGTGTCGACGTGCATGTGTACGGCGAAAGGAGGTGTCAGCATTGTCGATTGTGTGTGCCTCGAGTCGTGCTCGAGCATTAGGGATGATCTCTTCGGGTTCGACTTCGAGTGTTGAAATGCGTAAGATAGGTTCCTGATGTTGTAGCTTATAGCTTAGTTTAAAACTTAAAATATATAAAAAAAGAAGAAGAAGAAGAAGAAAGACGTACAGGAATGACTCGGGTGATTTAGGCATTTACTTGAAGTGCTACACGAGCTTTAGTAAGGAAATCTCGGGTTCCTTTCAAATCTGCAGTTGTATTTTGTTTTAAAAGTAAAGCTAAGAAAATAGTTTTTACAAACTGTAAACACTGTTAATCTTGAGATGTTTAACAATTTTAGAGTTAAAAGTTTAAATACAAGTTAATTATTTTAATCAATACTTTAAAATGTTTAAACTCTTAATTATTATTTAATCCAGTAATTATTTTAATTTAAGTACAAAGCTAATTAACAATTAAGTCGTAGTTAGTTAACATAATTGATTTCCAAATTTAATGAAGGTTTTATTAAAATGTTAATTAAGTTGAATAATTAATATTAATTGATGATTTCAGAAAGTAAATAAAAATAATTACTTTTTAATTGTAATTGGTGATGGATCAGCTGATGATTATGTAATTAATAAAGTGCAATTAACTACTTAAGGTAATTAATGAATAAATTAATAGTTAATTAATTAAGTCATTTAATTAAAAATAAATGAATAATTAACTAAGTAATTAATAAATGGATAATTAATTTTTATTAAGTTTATTAATTAATGATCAAAGAATAGTTAATTAAGGTAAAATAAATTGATTAGGGAATAACAAATTAAACAACATGAAATAGAATAATTAAATAATTAAGTAATTAGGGAATTAATTACTTATTGTAACTAATGAACTTAAATATGAATTGTTTAAGTTAATCAATTAAGTTTAATTAATTTAAATAATTATTTGATGATGTGATAAGTATAATCACTCAGGGAAGTAATTAATGATAATGACTGGATGCATTTGACTGAGGATGATTTAATACTGAAAGTAATTTGAGTATAATTACTTTGTGAAACTAATCAACGGATTAATTTAAATAAAACTAATTGAGGTGCAATTAATTGATTTGATAAAGTAATTAAAGGTGGTTAATTACTGAATAGTATTAATCAGGAGTGATTAATAAATGTAGTTTAATTGAAGATTAATTACTTGAGGTAATTATTTTAATACAAGATAATGAAATTAAAATGTAATTAGTAATCATTAATAAATATAATTAATAATAAGAGATTAAAGAGTAATTAAGACGTAATGTAATGTTAGTAATTAAGGTTAATTTCTATGTTTAGTTAAGATAATTTATTTGTGGAAATAAGTCAAAGGATAAAACTTGAATGTAGTTAAAGTTAATTAATCAAGGATGATTAATTAATTGAATAATTGGATGATGATAAATTAATTCATTGAAAATTTGTTAATAGTTATATAAGCAAGATTTATGATAGTGAAGCAGTTAATTTAATTTACTTTAAATTAATTAGAGATGTAAGTAATTAATTTAATTCATTTTAAATTAATTATAGCTGATACGATTGCTTATGTATGGATGAATGATATTGTTTACCTTGAATGGTTTGAGATCTCAAGTATGAGATAAATGATGTTGTATGAAATGTATGCTTGATTGAAGTATGATGATAATATGGATTATCTATTGTGATGATAATATTGATTATCTATTTATGATGATAATGTTGATTATCTATTGTGATATTGTGAATTATCAATCTGTGTGTATATGGATAATAGAATTGAATCGTTTTAAACTTTAAAACAACTTGGCCTTAAAAGACACGTTTTGGATTTCGATGAGACCGGGATCGGGTTTCCATATTTGGACATCCGAAAACCACATCAATCCAAATTAACGATAGGTCGTGAATCTGAAGTGAAGATGAAGATTCAGAGTGCAAGGTTTGTCGTCGTTAACTCTGAGGGAGATTCCAAAATAAGTGTAACGAGATAATGCCTTCGGTTTCGTTCGAACCCGGAACGAACTTCTACGGATTGAATGCTTTCAGCACATCGTCAGGCGGGTGATGAGCATTCTAAGGGATATGTTCTGTAAAGGTAATCGTAGCCTCAAGCCTCATCAACCGGGAATGGCTAAAACAGGGGAGGTGCGGCAAGGTTAGGTGGGTCGTGCCCAAGCAAAACAAGATTTTCCCCTGTCTAGATGTCCCTTTTTATTCGGCTTAGTTAGCGGTTGGTCGCGCCAACTGCGGGGTTATCTTGTTCGGGACTGTTCAGTAAGGAATGTTTTCGGCCTTGTTTTGCAGGGGAGCGGGCGTACTCCTCGGTACGGTGATCTAGGCTCCGTACTGTGACGGGCGGTACCCCAGTAGCCCTGTCATTGTATGGAACCCATTTTCCAATAAGCGCCCTCGGATTTGATTGTATTACCCACTTTTTTGGCTAGTAGTTGGAATTTAATGAATGTAACAATTTCGGCTATTTTCTATTTACTTGAAAACCCTAGACACTATTATAGTATCACTAAATTTCCAATGAAATGTTTTAGTTAGCGTAAGGTAAAAACTTACCCGTATTTATGTGTGGGGAGTCTTACGTGATACCTTTCTTTTCCAATGTTTTCCAAAGTTAAACAACTTTAAACCGTTTACTCATACCAGACCCATGTCTGACCCGGTGTTTTACATAAACTCTTGGGTATACAAATTTTTACGAGTAGCCAAGTGATAGGTTCTTGGATTGTTGAGTTCTAGAGGAGCTTGGAGCAGGAGCCCAGACGTATGTAGATATCTATCTAGTTCCGCTGTATTAGTTAGAGTATGCTGTATTTTGGGATGCATGTAACGACAGATGTATATATGACTGTCATGTGTATGATATTGTATAACTCTGATATATGTGAACTATGTAATTTTTATGTGATATATTATATTTTATTCCGTTTCTGCTGTGAAATTCTGTTGTTGTTTTTTTTCTTTCTTTCTTTTCTTTTCTATTTCTACCCCTTTCTTTCTTAATGATGATACGTCTTTCTGGGAGTAGAAGGGCGGGTAATCACAGGTGGTATCAGAGCTAAAAGGTTAAGTGAAAACCTTGCCTCTGGTGGGGATTACTCATTAGAGATAGATTCGGTAGTACTCTCGAATGAGTTTGAGTGTATTAATAGATATGAGCGTGTAATTGTTAGTGAATATAAAATGGTTTTATATTATGTCGGTTGATTTATTGAGTGGTATATGAACCTTCGTCGGTGCAGTCGGCACAACTGTACTGAAGGGGTTCCTAAACACTTGAATAGAACAATTCGACACAATATTGTTTTCAAAAGTGGGTGAATTAAATAGTTTCACCCAAAATATATTTTGATATATATAGAAAAAAAATTATGCAAATTATTATATATAATTAAAGTGTTTGGATGATAGTGTTACAGACAAATAAGATTATAAAGATTTACAATGGCTTATATAACCAAGGAAAGTATGAGATTGAATTTGGAATTAAAATTAAAAGTGAAGTTAAAAATGAGGATTTATTTCGGATTAAGTTGAAAATTTAATATTGGAATTTAACTAATGATAAAAAAAAGGTAATAATGATATAAATAAATTGATAAAGTACATCAAATTTAGAATGTAAATGAATTGGATTGGGAAATTTAATAGAAATAAAATTTTGGTTGAGATTAACTTAAGCTTAATAATTTGGTTTAAATTTAAGATTGAAATGAAATGAATTGAGGTATGGACGATATTAAAAGAAATTAAGTTCTTATTTAATTAAATCCAAGTGAATTGGTAGATTAAAAGGAATAGTATGATGCTCAATTTAACGGAAGTTAAGTTAAACAAATTTAATTGAAATAGAATTCAGTTGAGTTATAGATGATGTTAAATAAATTAAATTCTTACTTAAATAAATAAAAGTAAGTTGAAATGAATTGAATTGGAATGAATATATTCTGATGACTTATAAAGGAAATTGGCAACACATTGATTAAGAATATTTTTGGCTATAGATGAGTTTTCAACTCGAGTTAAAATGAAATATGAATATATTCAAGCTTAAATTGGGTAAAAATGTGAAAATATGAATGTGAGACTTATAAAAGAAAATATGGAGAAGTAAAATAGTAAGCCAAAATAAAAAAAAATGTATTTGGAGAATGAAATAAAAATCCGCACTTGAATTATAAAATAAAATTGAACGCAGATAAAATAATAAGATGATTTTGAAGATAAAAATCCAATGTAGAATTGGAAGTGGAAGTGAACTAATTTGGAATAAATTGGTTAATCGACTAGGTTAATGAGATTTAAATTGGTTAAAATAGAAGTTGGATTGTGAGCTAATAATGGAATTGGAAATGAAATACGAGTTATTAATACAAATTCAACTTGGAATTATAAGTAAATTAAATATGAATTAAAGTTGTCGCGGAATGGAATTAACATACAGATAATTTGAAAATGCAAATAAAATCCAATTCAAGTATGGATGGAATAAATATGGCCTTGGATTTAATCTTAACAAAATAAATGGAATTTGATCTAGGTGAGTATCAAAATAGTTGGAAATGAATTTAAGTATGAATTGAAACAAATAAATTAACCTAAGATTAAACTTTATAGAAGCGTAGCTTCGAGAAAAGTGAGAGTTTATTTAGTAAAAGCTTGAATAATTTAAGTTGAATAAAATAAAATATTTATTCGAATAGAAATAGTTGGATAAAAATTAAATTTTTATAAATAAACTCCGATGGCTTATCAAAAAAATTTAAATGCTTGTAATAAAAAGTATGCTTGCTTAATACAGGTAAGATCTGAGGTTTAAAGTGAAAATGAATGTGATTAAGAGAAAATGGATGTAAGTGTGGAGAATAAATGAATTTATGGCTCATAAGTTTAAAAAGTGGAATTATAAGCCAAAATAAAATTATTTTGTACTTGGGAAATGAAATAGACATCCAAACCAGAATTACAAACTAGGAATGAATTCAAATGGAGTGATTTTTTTGATGAAATCAAATATTGAAGGGAAGTGGAAATAAACTAATTTGAAACAAATTAGTAATTTAAGTATGTAAATTAAATTGGAATTGGTCAAATAAAAGTTGGATGGTGAGTTAATAAAAATTAGATTGTGAATTAAAATGAATGGGAGGCGAAGACCTTGAGTGATAAATATAAAATTCAACTTGGATTGGTGTTGTATCTTACAGAATTGAATTGCCAGAAAGGATGTCTGGAATTCATAATGTATTTCATGCATCTCATCTAGGAAATTTGTTCAGGATCCATCATTAGTTGTAGAACCAGTGGTTCAGAGAGATTTGGAAGTCGAGCGGAGTTTGACTATAGTCAGGAATCCTGTTCGGATTGTTGATTAAGACGAGAGGAAACTCGGGAGTAAGTAAGGAAGCTTGTCGAGTGTAGTGGAGCGAGGATCCCAGTGTTTGCACCTGGGAAACCCTGGATACTTCTAGGAAAGTTTATCCGAATTTGTGTTCGGATAACTAGTGATGTTTGTTAGGATAGTTTGTTTGATTGTTTGCTAATGTATGAATGATATGTATGTTTGAATGGTTGGTATAACAGCTTTTAAATTATCTTTGTTTTGAATTTCGGGGACGAAATTCATTTGAGGGGGAGGAATTTGACGACCCTGGATTTTGGCCCTTTTTATTTTAATAAATAATTAATCAAATTAAATAAAGTGCAAACTGATCATATTAAAATGAATATGATTTTGGAAATAATTGCCGTTTGTTTATACTGGGTTTGTATTTTGAAAGGAAATGGATTGAAAATTTAAAATAAATCTTTTAAAAATATTTAAAATAAAAAATATAGAATACTTTATCTCGTTAACATTTGGTCAAAATATAAAATATAAAATAAATAGATGATAATGTTCAATATAAAATATTAATATTATTGTAAGTCAAAAACATAAGTATAAATAAATATGAAAACTTATGAATATATGCTAGATGTTAATAGTTAAAATATAAAATACAAATATAATACAAACAAGAAATAAAGTGAAATATGAAATAACACAACCTTATGTATATAAACTATTCAAGCTAGAAATAATGAAACAAATTATTTTCACAAGCAAGCCAAAAGTATAAAAATGAACCTGACATACATGTGAAATATTCAATTTGAAGCTAATAACAAAACAAATATCTAAAAAAAATAAGCTTCATATACAAGACCTGGTGTTGCCTGTAAAGTATAAATAAGAATAAGGTATAAAAAGTTAAAACAGTCAAATATTTATATCCAAATCTTCTTCATATGCAAGACCATAGTAAAGTAAAACCCAGCAAATATGGTTATAAATTATTTGAGCTGGAAGCAATACCAGATAGAAACAAACATATCTTCGTAAACCATTCAAATTTAAAATATCTTCATTCATAAGCTAGGTCTACTTGAAAGTATATGTCTACATACAAATAGCTTTATACATAGTACAACATATTTTCATTCACAAGACAAACATCTACCTGCAAGTATAAAACAATACCTAACAATACATGTGTGTATGAATTATTTGGACTAGAAGTAATAAAAGAAATTTTTACATACAAAACAAAGCTTCATATACAAGCCATAGGCCTACCTACTAAAGTACATATCTTCATACAAATACAAATATATTTATACATAGTACAACATAATTATATTATGTAAACTAAGTTAGGAACCAAAGCACTAATTGCTATCATCTCAGCATAAAAACATGTCCAGCCGAAATAGCAAGTATCAATTTTATAGTAATAAAACAAAATCTAAAATGATCATAACAGGGTGATTTGTACCTATAGTAACCTACAGCTGTTCAAAGTTTTTCTATTTATACATCATACTATTTTAGTTCATTCACAATAACTTAACAAAACTTAGTAAACCTGAGAAGAAAAACTATGATAAGAAGGAAAAAAAATTATAAACATCTTTACTTTGCAAACTCAAATAAACTCAACATCAAAGCAGAGAGGTTTTCAAGGATTCAAAACTGTAGTTTTCTACAACAATTGCTATATGTTTCAACAAAGATTTAAGGTGAGTAAACAAGAAATTTTAAGCTTTAAGTTATTTTAAAATAGTTCAAGATTATTTGTTATCTTGGATTATATATATATATATATATATATATATATATATATGTTTCAGTTGTATACATGTTTGTGATGCTCTGTTCACCTCTGTTGATTGATTCAGGTTGTGATATTTTCTTTCAAATTCAATTTGCTCTCTTTCGATTATTATAAGCTTTAAACTTTTCTCCTAAACAAGATGTTTAAACTTAAATTTTGATTTCTAAAAGCGGATTAAACTTTGTTGTAAAACATAATTACTGTAATTTAGTTTACAGGTATCAAACGATAACTTGAAAAAAAAATTGATTTTTGTAAAACATTAATTCAAGATTATATGTTGAATTCTTATAACAAGTTATGATTTTTAAAACAAAAATCTAGATTTTTGGGTTAATATTTAAAGTACAGTTCGTGAATGAACAAAGATTGCATTTTTACTAATTTCTGGTTATCAATCCAATTTAAATTATTGAAATTTGTTGTAGAGTTGGTATGAAATGCAGGATGCTGGGAAAAATGTTGAATAATTTTTCAAACTCAAGAATGGGTCGAACGAATTCAAACTAGGGTTTGAGTGCACATTTTTGTACATGTCAGTGATGAGTTGAGAACAGTGTATAACGTGATCGAGTGCCACGAATTTCTGGTCGATGGTCGATTGTCATGTCGTCGAGATGTGGACAAATCCTGGCGACTCTGGTGCCTTGTGTGGCGATGACGAGGTGATTCTTGTGGATTGGTGCGAGTTCTGTTTTTGGGTAGAATTGTCGAATTTCAATTTGAAATTGTTGTGGGTGATTTGAATTTAGATTTCATACTTTGGGGCGTTTTGCGACTTGTTGATGATCTTCGGAGATCGCCAGAACCTTGCGTGCCACCGTGCATGTGTACGGCGAAAGGAGGGGTCAGCGTTGTCGATTGTGTGTGCCTCGAGTCGTGCTCGAGCATTTGGGATGATCTCTTCGGGTTCGAGTTCGAGTGTTGAAATGCGTAAGATAGGTTCCTGATGTTGTAGCTTATAGCTTAGTTTAAAACTTAAAATATATAAAAAAAGAAGAAGAAGAAAGACGTACAGAAATGACTCGGGTGATTTAGGGATTTACTCGAAGTGCTACACGAGCTTTAGTAAGGAAATCTCGGGTTCCTATCAAATCTGCAGTTGTATTTTGTTTTAAAAGTAAAGCTAAGCAAATAGTTTTTACAAACTGTAAACACCGTTAATCTTGTGATGTTTAACAGTTTTAGAGTTAAAATTTTAAATATAAGTTAATTATTTTAATCAATACTTTAAAATGTTTAAACTCTTAATTATTATTTAATCCAGTAATTATTTTAATTAAGTACAAAGTTAATTAACAATTAAGTCGTAGTTAGTTAACATAATTGATTTCCAAATTTAATGAAGGTTTTTATTAAAATGTTAATTAAGTTGAATAATTAATATTAATTGATGATTTCAGAAAGTGAATAAAAATAATTACTTTTTAATTGTAATTGGTGATGGATCAGCTGATGATTAAGTAATTAATAAAGTGTAATTAACAAATTAAGGAAATTAATGAATAAATTAATAGTTAATTAATTAAGTAATTTAATTAAAAATAAATGAATAATTAACTAAGTAATTAATAAATGGATAATTAAGTTTTATTAAGTTTATTAATTAATGATTAAAGAATAGTTAATTATGTTAATTAAGGTAAAATAAATTGATTAGGAAATAACAAATTAAATAACATGAAATAGAATAATTAAGTAATTAAGTAATTAGGGAATTAATTACTTATTGTAATTAATGAAGTTAAATATGAATTGTTTAAGTTAATCAATTAAGTTTAATTAATTTAAATAATTATTTGATGATGTGATAAGTATAATCACTCAGGGAAGTAATTAATGATAATGACTGGATGCATTTGACTAAGGATGATTTAATAATGAAAGTAATTTGAGTATAATTACTTTGTGAAATTAATCAAGGGATTAATTTAAAAAAATTAATTGAGGTGTAATTAATTGATTTGATAAAGTAATTAAAGGTGGTTAATTATTGAATAGTATTAATCAGGAGTGATTAATAAATGTAGTTTAATTGAAGATTAATTACTTAAGGTAACTAGTTTAATACAGGATAATGAAAATAAATGTAGTTAGTAATCATTAATAAATATAATTAATAATAAGGGATTAAAGAGTAATTAATTAGTGTTATTAAGAAGTAATGTAATGTTAGTAATTAAGGTTAATTTCTATGTTTATTTTAGATAATTTATTTATGGAAATAAGTTAAAGGATAATACTTGAATGTAATTAAAGTTAACTAATCAAGGATGATTAATTAAGTTGAATAACTGGATAATGATAAATTAATTGATTGAAAATTTGTTAATAGTTATATAAGCAAGATTTATGATAATGAAGTAATTAATTTAATTTACTTTAAATTAATTAGAGATGCAAGTAATTAATTTAATTCATTTTAAATTAATCATAGCTGATATGATTGCTTATGTATGGATGATTGATATTGTTTACCTTGAACGGTTTGAGATCTCAAGTATGAGATAAATGATGTTGTATGAATTGTATGCTTGATTGAAGTATGATGATAATATGGATTATTTATTGTGATGATAATATTGATTATCTGTTTATGATGATAATGTTGATTATCTATTGTGATATTGTGAATTATCTATCTGCGTGTATATGGATAATAGAATTTTATCGTTTTAAACTTTAAAACAACTTGGCCTTAAAAGACACATTTTGGATTTCGATGAGACCGGGATCGGGTTTCCATATTTGGACATCCGAAAACCACATCGATCCAAATTAACGATAGGTCGTGAATCTGAAGTGAAGATGAAGATTCAGAGTGCAAGGGTTGTCGTCGTTAACTTTGACGGTGATTCCAAAATGAGTGTAACAAGATAATGCCATCGGTTTCGTTCGAACCCGGAACGAAATTGTACGCATTGAATGCTTTCAGCACATCGTTGGGTGGACGATGAGCATTCTAAGGGATATGTTCTATAAAGGTAATCGTAGCCTCAAGCCTCATCAACTAGGAATGGCTAAAACAGGGGAGGTGCAGCAAAGTTAGGTGGGTCATGCCCAAGCAGGACAAGATTTTTCCCTGTCTAGATATCCCTTTTTATTCGGCTTAGAGAGCGGTTGGTCGCGCCAATTGCGGGGTTATCTTGTTCAAGACTGTTCAGTAAGGAATGGTTCTGGCCTTTTGTTGCAGGGGAGCGGGCGTACTCCTCGGTATGGTGATCTAGGCCCCGTACTGTGACGAGCGGTACCCCAGTAGCCCTACCATTGTATGGAACCCATTTTCCAATAAGCGCCCTCGGATTTGATTGTATTACCCACTTTTGTGGCTAGTAGCTGGAATTTAATGAATATAACAATTTCGGCTATTTTCTATTCACTTAAAAACCCTAGACACTATTATAACATCACTGAATTTCCTATGAAATATTTTGGTTAGCGTAAGGTAAAAACTTACCGGTATTTATGTGTGGGGAGTCTTACGTGATACCTTTCTTTTCCAATGTTTTCCAAAGTTAAACAACTTTAAACTGTTTACTGATACCAGACCATGTCTGACCCGGAATTTATATTTTGTGTTTTTCATAAACTCTTGGGTACTAAAATTTTTACGAGTAGCCAAGTGATAAGTTATTGGATTGTTGAGTTTTAGAGCAGCTTGGAGCAGGAGCCCGTACGTATGTAGATATCTATCTAGTTCTGCTATTTTAGTTAGAGTATGTTATATTTTGGGATGTATGTAGCGACAGATGTATATATGATTTTCATGTGTATGATATTGTATAACTCTGATATATGTAAACTATGTAATTGTTATGTGATATATTATATTTTATTCCGTTTCCGCTGTGTGATTCCATTGTTGTTGTTCTTTCTTTTCTTTTCTATTTCTACCCCTTTCTTTCTTAATGATGATACATCTTTATGGGAGTAGAAGGGCAGGTCATCACAACAGACGATAAATTAAAAAAAAAACATTCTATAATTACTGCAATTTTGTGACGACCCGCCCTTCTGCTACCAGAAAGACGTATCATCATAAAGAAAGAAAGGGATAGAAAATAGAAAAGAAAGAGAAAGAAAGAACAACAACATCATAATCTCACAGCGGAACGGAATAAAATATAATATATCACATAAGTAATACATAGTTTTACATATATCAGGGTTATACAAAAGCAATACACATGACAACGATACATACATCTATCACTATATACATCAGAGGTACAATACATCTCAACTGACACAGCGGACTACATATATATAGCTATATACGTCTGGAATCACCTGCTCCAAGATCCTCCAGAAATCAAAGTCCATAACCTATCACTTGGCTACTCATAAAAATTTGAGTACCCAAGAGTTTATGAAAAACAAAATATAAACTCCGGGTCAGACATGGGTCTGGTATGAGTAAACGGTTTAAAGTTGTTTAACTTTGAAAACATTTGAAAATAAAGGTATCACGTAAGACTCCCCACAAATAAATACGGGTAAGTTTTTACCTTACGATAACCAAAACATTTCATAGGAAATCCAGTGATATTATAATAGTGTCTAGGGTTTTCAAGTAAATAGAAAATAGCCGAAATTGTTACATTCATTAAATTCCAGCTACTAGCCACAAAAGTGGGTAATACAAATCAAAACCGTAGGGTCTCGTAGGGAAAATGGATTTCCAACAACGGCAGGGCTACTGGGGTACCTCCCATCACAGTACGGGGCCTAGATCAACGTACCGAGGATCACTCCTGACCCCCTGCTACACAAGGCCGGAACCATTCCTTACTGAACAGTCCCGAACAAGATAAACCCCACGGTTGTAGCTAGCAGCCGCCCACACAGCCGAAATAAAAAGGGACATCTAGACAGGGGAAATATCTAGTCCTGCTTGGGCATGACCCACCTAACCTTGCTGCAACTCCCCTGTTTTAGCCATTCCCGGTTGATGAGGCTTGAGGCTGCGATTACCTTTATTGAACATATCACATAGAATGCTCATCGTCCGCCTGATGATGTGTTGAAAGCATTCAATCCATACAAGTTCGTTACGGGTTCGAACAAAACCGAAGGCATCATCTCGTCACACTCATTTTGGAATCACCCTCAGTGTCAACGACGATAACCCTTGCATTCTGAATACACCATCTCGATCTTCATTTTAGAATTCACGATCTAACGTTTAAATTGGATCGATGTGGTTTTCGGAGAATCAAAACTGATTCTTCCGATCCCGGTCTCATCGAATCTAAACGCCATTTTAAGGGCCAAGTTGTCTAATTAACTTAACAGTTTAAATAATTTACATTCAACAATTGAATTAACATAGCATGTATCATAGATAAAACATATGCAAACATCATGGATATATATCACGGCATATCAGAGAGCATCACAGAATATCTTCAATTTAAACATCACAATCCAGACATTCTACATACACAACAATCCATAAGCAATTACCTTAAAATCTTGTTTGTAATTAATTCAATTTAGAATTAATTACCTGAGAGCTAATCACTTAACTCTATTTAATTTATTTTTAAATAACAATTAATTACCTATTTCAGTTCGAATCATCCAACTGATGATTCCTTAATTTATTATTGAGTCTAAATTTTATTTCATGCTATTAATTAACTATTACCTTAATTAAGTGACTTAACTTTAATTACTTAATTAACTATTCCCTGATCACTAATTAATATCTTTAATTATTTATCAATAAAACTTAATTATCCAATTATTGTCTGCTAATTACTTAATCAGTCAGCAATTAATTCTATAACAAGCTACTCAATTAATTATCTATCGATTCATAATTAAATTACTTGATTATCTGACTATTAATTCATTCATTAATTAAATTACGTAGTTGATTTCATTTATTTATTTACTTATAATCCATCACTAGCTACGTTTGAATTATTTTTAATTACTCAACTACTAATCATTTATTTATTTCCTTAAGTAGCTAATTACTATTTATTCTTCACAAAATAGTTACATAACTCAAACACTATTTAAGTTTTTAAAAATGTTAATCGTTCTTAATTACTTTCGAAAATAATTTATTGATATCAATCATTTAAATTAATTAACGTTTAAAGGTCTCTCTTTTCTTATATGCTGAAAATCAATTTTAGTGTTAACTATAAACTTTGATTATTAGTTAACTTATATTGCTTATTTAAAATGATTTAAGTGTTTAAGAAAAGTCGTTAAACTTTTGACTAAAGTAATTAAAATTTGAACAAATCTTAGCTTAATCTTCCTTTAAACATTTCTAATCTTATCATGTTTAAACAAATTTGAGGAAACAAATTTTCTCAACTCTGAAATACTGCGATTTACCAATTCCGGGTTTCCTCCTATTCAATCTCGAGTGCGACATCGGTTTGCACGCGAATCCTTCCCGAGTCGCCTCCTCGAAACCATTCTTCTTCTCCTTATATTTTTTTATTTTAAGTAAAAACTGTACTAAGTATAAAAGAAACTATCAGTAGCTCACGCGACTCAACACGATATAGCCTGAGTCTTCTTCCCATTTCACTCGAGCGCAGCTCGAGTATTACTTCAATTAAACTTCCTGTATTACCCGAGACCTCTCGTACTTCCCAAAACTTCCACTGACACACACTGGCACGTTGTGCACGTGCACGTAGCGGCGACGCCACTCTGGCGACCCGTGAGGTCCCCACAAATCTCAAACTACCTCAACGTCGAACTCGAGACGTTGGACCACCTGATCGCACTCTCATACAAAATCGAGCCATGCCTGGAAAGTTCGATCCCCAAACACTGATCACAAAACGAACACACGAACCCAAACCATGCCATCTGATGCCGAGATACTCCGTACATACCCCCACCACGCCCCAAGCTCCGTTCCCTTCCACTGGCAGACAACTTGGCGCAAGGTGAAGGTCGCGGCGGCCAATGGCACTAGCAACCCAAAAATTTGGTCTATGAAAAAGAAACAACCACCGTAGTCGCCACCGTTGATGATACCACCTCCTCCCATTTTTCCTTTGACCGCCGTAGGCTCCTCCTCCAGTCCTAGCAACACCGATGATCCAAGTTCATCACATCACCGAAATTCGACCAATAAGTCCAATTCGATCCTCGCCGAACTGCTCTCAAACCCTCCCACCAAAAATCACCAACTTCAAGTTAAAAATCATAGCTTGTGGTAAGGATTTCAGTTAAGTTCATGAATCCCTAGTTTATTGGGTTCGAAATTTCCAAATTTTAAATAGCCTAAAGCAAAATTTTAATTTTAGCCTGTATATATATTTATATTTTCTGAACTTATTTTAAAAACCACATTCTTACCTGAATACACATATTCACTTTAGACATGGAAGCTTGAAATTGATTAGAATTGGAGGAATTGATTTGCTTGCAAAGTTAATTTATCCTGACTTTATACAGAGTAGAAACAAGACTCTGTAGTGCCAAACAAATTTATATATACAAAGCTTAAGAAGATAATTAACACCATACTTAGATAATCACTCACAGATTATACAAAGTTTGAAATTATTTTTACATACTTAATTTAAAATGAATAGAAATGTTTACTCACCTGAATGTAGACAGGAAGCATTGAGTTGGAACCTTGTTGATTGAAACAGAAGTTATGAACTGTCTTAAGATCCTCTCTGCTTCTTTTTGTTTTTGAATTAAAATTTTGAACTTGCTCTTCCTTTATTTTTATTTTCAGGTTTGTTAATTTTTTTCCTCTTACTGAACGAACTAATTTAGCCAGTTGTATCTATGTATAAATAAGAAAAGGACTGAAAGCAAGTAGGTAATAACCAGTTAAGCTTTTACTCATTTTTGTTTTGATATAAGCAAATCTAGAAAAAATAATATTTTGAGCTGATATTAAGTACATACTTTGTTTTATAATATGTTTACACAATTATTAATTGTTTTGCTGTGTAAAGATACTACCTGCAATATAAACCAAATACTGAGATTTCGGCTGGGACATTGTTTTGTTACCTGAAATGACTAATTGTGTACTTAATGCTAATGAATATGTCTTCAATTTTGTTAACAAACTTATTATGTTCATCTGTGCATAATTATTGTATGCAGTCCTAAATTTTCAGGCAATCACTTTGCTTGCAAATGAAGCCTTATTTGTATGTAAGCACTTCCTTATTACTTTTAGCCAAATAGTTGATTCACATGCACTTCTGACAGGTATTAATATATGTTATGTTTTATTTGCTGTGAATTCTTGGCTTATGTATGAAGCTTTGGTTATAAAGATATTTTGTTTTGTTACTAAATTATGTTTTTTTTTCTTAACTTCAAGTCTGAACTGTAGCATACATATTTGTATGGAGATATGCATTTTATTATTTTTTTTGCAGGTGAATGTTGGCTGGGATGGAAGCAATTTACATGTTATGTTTCTTCAGCTAACAATATTTTAATTATGCATGATATATATGATTTACTTATTTATACTCATCTTTGTATTTTTTTCCATTCATATTTTAGCTATAAATAATAAACTTATATTCATGAGTTTACTTATTTGTTTATATTTATATTATTATTTTTGACTTACATAAATATTAATATTTTGTATTGAACATTATCATCAATTTATATTTTATATCTTATATTTTCTATTTTAGCCATTAATATTTGAATTAGAGTCATAAGTTATATTTACACTTGTTCTCATTTTTATGGTTCATTTGTATTTATTTACATTTATATTTTATATTGCTAGAATTAAATTTTAAATTTCAAACATTATTATCTATGTGTATTATTTCATACTAAATATAAATAATGTAAAGTATTTTAAGTAATTATATAAGATAGATTTTTATTGTGAATGTTATTGAAATACTTATTTCAATTTTCCAGATCAATCTCCTTTTAAAATACAGTTTATATAAATAGATGGCAATATTTCCAAAACCATATTCATTTAAATATGATCAATTCACATTTTATATTTAATTAGATTAAACATTTATCAAAATAACCAGGGCCGAAATCCAGGGTCGTTACATTCCTTCCCCCTTAAATGAATTTCATCCCCGAAATTTAAAACCAAGATAATTTAAAAGCTGTTATACCAACTATTCAACATAGATATCATTCACACATTACCACACAATCTAACAAACACACTAGTTATCCGAACACAAATCGGGATAAACTTCCCTTAAATTATCGAGAGTTTGTTTCTTAATGATCAACAATCCAAACTGGATTCCTGACCACAGTTAAATTTGGTTCAACTTCCAAATTCCTGAATTATTGGTTAACAACAATTGATGAATTATAACCACATTTCCAAGATGGTATACATGGAATACATAATGAATTCCAGGTATCTACTCTGGCAATTCAATTTTGAGATCTACAGTATTAACTCTTTCAAATTGTATTGACTTGTTTTACAGAATTTCAATTTCTATTCAATCAAGTTCGTACGATGTACATATAACATTCGTACGCAAATATCAAATTCGATCGCTTGCTCGATCACACAATTTCACTTCCGAACTAGTATCGCCCAACCGACTTCCTAGTACGGACTCAGAACTGGTTTTCTTGATCAGAAACTGCCATTCTCCTTGCATAGTCACAACTATGATAAAGAATTTCCAAAATCAATCAAAATCCATATCCATGGTTCGTCGTCGAAAATCGAGTGATAAATACCATCTCGGATCGATATAACTATCTCGAAATTCTGTGCTCGAATCTGAATCTAATTGCTATGTGAATAATATCATATACGTACATCCTACGTATTTATATCTATTGATTATCAACTATATCAATTTTCTTTTTATTCACATTATTTTGATTTCTATCCACTTGAAATAATTTTTCCCAATATCAAATATTACTTAAGAATTTCACCATTCATTTCTTAAGTTTCATATAAGCATTATATATTCCCTTATATTATTACTTTACCATTTCAGCTTTAATATCTTTTATTTAAATCTGAATTTCCAAATTCTTGTGAAGTCAATTTATCTTCAACTCTAAATATTTAATTTTATTGTCTATCTCTCATTTAAACTGATTCCTATTATTATTATTATTTCAATTAGTCTCATCCACTAGTTTACTTTTAATTTCTGATTTGAAATTGTTTTGCTGCTAATTTATATATATATATATATATATATATATAAATATATTAGTTTTCAAATTCTGAAAAGCTTTGACATATTCTCCATTACATATTTCCATAAGCACATATGTAAGGTTCCAATCCTCAACACAATTAATTTCAATCAATTCTCAAACCATTCCCTTTTAATTAAAGGGAATTTACAACTTACTTGCTTATATAATCCATTTAAGCAATACAAACTCATATCCAAAATCATCTTATTTTGCTTCCAATAATTCATAGAATTTTATCTAATTCTCATTTACTTCAAAACAACTCATTTTGATATGCAATTTGACAATATTATTGTGAATAAATAATTACTTAAGCTTTATAACAAATCTTAAATTGATTTCAACTCAATTTACACTTGAGTCCATCTCATTTAATTTATTCACAATCCTTATATTGCATTTTCTTCCATTTTAATCAGGTTTGATTCCAAACCATTTTATTAAACTTGACAACCCATATTTTAAATAATCATTTCACAATTTACTTAAACTGTTCCACCCAACAACTTAGGTTTATTCTATTTCACCAATTTCCATTCAAATCTTTGATTTGATTTTCCTTTAATCAAATCCCAATTATTTTCTGATTAGTTTATTTTTTTATCCATTCTTAAATTTTAATTTACATTAACAATTCATTATTGAATTTATTCATAATAAGGTTATTCAATTTATACTTGAATTAGATTTGTTTACACTCTCACCAATTCTGTTTTAATTCAATCCAATATTTACTTATTTACATAAGAATTTTATTTCATTCAATATTATCAGTAACTCGATTGAATTCATTTAAATTCAATTTTATTCCAACTCAACTTCAGTTAAATTTAGCTACTTACAAATCTTTAAATTTTATTTCTCAATATATAAGCTCAAAACTTATTTATCTACTTAACAACTTATACTACTCATTTGGTCATTTCATCTTATAATCATAAGTTCAGATTATTTATATATAGCACTTACTATCTTAAGGTATAAATTTCCACCTCACAATTACAATCATATTACCTTCAAATATTATATCCAATTAAGTTCATTTTGGACTTCAATTCCATCTAACTTATATCAGGTTAAACTCCAATATATTTTCTTACATTCATTTTCTTAAGTTAAATTTTAATTCTTGGATTAAAATTCCCAATTTTCATCTTATTAATATCCATTTTACTTTATAAGTCCAATAGTTGATTCATTTAAACTTTCACATTATCTAAATAGAATTCTTAGAATTCAATAGCCCGGTTTTCATTTCCAAAACCATTTGAAAGGATAACTACACTTATCCACTTGGTATATCAAATCAAATTTCCAAATTCCAAACACTTGTTTTCACCAAAACAAATTTTCCCTTTTTGAAAATTTACTTGTATACCCAACAACTCCAAACAATATCATGTCCAACTATCCTGGTAGCAATCCATCACTTTAGAAACTCGAAAATGAATGCTGATGATGTGGCCATCACCATCAGGATTATTTTCCAGCGACTGAAGTGAGTTCAGTGCTTTCTTACTTCCACAATTTCTTCTCAAAACAATTTTCATTAAACCATATTTTTCCAAAACAATACTCCATTTTTGCCTTCAAATCTTTGGAAAAAAACATTTCAAACATTCCCAACATTTTTAAATTCCCAAATCCTTTTGTTTAAATTTATTTAAACACTTTCAAATTTCCGGGACTGAAATTCTGATTTAATCTAATTTTAGTTATATTCCTTTTTATTTAAAATCATTCTTAAATAATTTTATTTGGTTATAAACCACTCACATTTAAATTTTGATTCGATTGTACTATTAACAATCAAACATCCAAGTATATATAGTTATTTCAGAAAAATATTTCTTGTATATCAAAATATAATTTTGGGTAAAATTATTTCATTTACCCTACCTTTAAAAACAATACTGTGTCGATCTATCTTGTTTAAGAGTTTAGAAATCCCTATCGATGAAATGGCGTCCCACACATCGACCAGAATCAATAAACACTCAACAGATAAATCAACACAATACGAAAATAAATTTATATTCACTAACAAATACATGCTCATATCTATTAATATACTCAAACTCATTCTAGAGTTCTACAAACTCTATTCTATGAGTAATTCCTGCCAGAGCCAAGGTTATAACCAACCTATGCTCTGATACTAACTGTGACGACCCGCCCTTCTGCTACCAGAAAGACGTATCATCATAAAGAAAGAAAGGGATAGAAAATAGAAAAGAAAGAGAAAGAAAGAACAACAACATCAGAATCTCACAGCAGAACGGAATAAAATATAATATATCACATAAATAATACATAGTTTTACATATATCACGGTTATACAAAAGCAATACACATGACAACCATACATACATCTATCACTATATACATCAGAGGTACAGTACATCCCAACTAACACAGCGGACTACATATATATAGCTATATACGTCTGGAATCTCCTGCTCCAAGCTCCTCCAGAAATCAAAGTCCATAACCTATCACTTGGCAACTTATAAAAATTTGAGTACCCAAGAGTTTATGAAAAACAAAATATAAACTCCAAGTCAGACATGGGTCTGGTATGAGTAAACGATTTAAAGTTGTTTAACTTTGAAAACATTTGAAAATAAAGGTATCACGTAAGACTCCCCACAAATAAATACGGGTAAGTATTTACTTTACGATAACCAAAACATTTCATAGGAAATCCAGTGACATTATAGTAGTGTCTATGGTTTTCAAGTAAATAGAAAATAGCCGAAATTGTTACATTCATTAAATTCCAGCTACTAGCCACAAAAGTGGGTAATACAAATCAAAACCGTAGGGTCTCGTAGGGAAAATGGATTTCCAACAATGGCAGGGCTACTGGGTACCGCCCATCACAGTACGGGGCCTAGATCACCGTACCGAGGATCACTCCCGACCCCCTACTACACAAGGCCGGAACCATTCCTTACTGAACAGTCCCGAACAAGATAAACCCCGCGGTTGTAGCTAGCAACCGCCCACACAGCCGAAATAAAAAGGGACATCTAGACGGGGGAAATATCTTGTCCTGCTTGGGCATGACCCACCTAACCTTGCTGCATCTCCCCTGTTTTAGACATTCCCGGTTGATGAGGCTTGAGGCTGCGATTACCTTTATTGAACATATCACTTAGAATGCTCATCGTCCGCCTGACGATGTGCTGAAAGCATTCAATCCATACAAGTTCGTTCCGGGTTCGAACGAAACCGAAGGCATCATCTCGTCACACTCATTTTGGAATCAACCTCAGAGTCAACGACGATAACCCTTGCATTCTGAATACACCATCTCGATCTTCATTTTAGAATTCACGCTCTAACGTTTAAATTGGATCGATGTGGTTTTCGGAGAATCAAAATTGATTCTTCCGATCCCGGTCTCATCGAATCCAAACGCCATTTTAAGGGCCAAGTTGTCTAATTAACTTAACAGTTTAAATAATTTACATTCAACAATTGAATTAACATAGCATGTATCATAGATAAAACATATGCAAACATCATGGATATATCACGGCATATCAGAGAGCATCACAGAATATCTTCAATTTAAACATCACAATCCAGACATTCTACATACACAACAATCCATAAGCAATTACCTTAAAATCTTGTTTGTAATTAATTCAATTTAGAATTAATTACCTGCGAGTTAATCACTTAACTCTATTTAATTTATTTTTAAATAACAATTAATTACCTATTTCAGTTCAAATCATCCAATTGATGATTCCTTAATTTATTATTGAGTTTAAATTTTATTTCATGCTATTAATTAACTATTAGCTTAATTAAGTGACTTAACTTTAATTACTTAATTAACTATTCCCTGATCACTAATTAATATCTTTAATTATTTATCAATAAAACTTAATTATCCAATATTGTATGCTAATTACTTAATCAATCAACAATTAATTCTACAGCAAGCTACTCAATTAATTATCTATCAATTCATAATTAAATTACTTGATTGTCTAACTATTAATTCATTCATTAATTAACTTACGTAGTTGATTTCAATTATTTATTTACTTATAATCCATCACTAACTATGTTTGAATTATTTTTAATTACTCAACTACTAATCATTTATTTATTTCCTTAAGTAGCTAATTACTATTTATTCTTCACAAAATAGTTACATAACCCAAACTCTATTTAAGTTTTTAAAAATGTTAATCCTTCTTAATTACTTTCGAAAATAATTTATTGATATCAATCATTTAACTTAATTAACGTTTAAAGGTCTCTCTTTTCTTATATGTTGAAAATCAATTTTAGTGTTAACTATAAATTTTGATTATTAGTTAACTTATATTTCTTATTTAAAATGATTTAAGTGTTTAAGAAAAGTCGTTAAACTTTTGACTAAAATAATTAAAATTTGAACAAATCTTAGCTTAATCCTCCTTTAAACATTTCTAATCTTATCATGTTTAAACAAATTTGAGGAAACAAATTTGCTCGACTCTGAAATACTACAGTTTACCCATTCCAGGTTTCCTCTTATTCAATCTCGAGTGCAACTTCGGTTTGCATGCGAATCCTTCCCGAGTCGCCTCCTCGAAACCATTCTTCTTCTCCTTATATTTTTTTATTTTAAGTAAAAACTTTACTAAGTACAAAAGAAACTATCAGTAACTCACGCGACTCAACACGATATAGCCTGAGTTTTCTTCCCATTTCACTCAAGCGCAGCTCGAGTATTACTTTGAGTAAACTCCCTGCATTACCCGAGACCTCTCGTACTTCCCAAAACTTCCACTGACACACACTGGCACGTTGTGCACGTGCACGTAGCGGCGACGCCACTCTGGCGACCCATGAGGTCCACCACAAATCCCAAACTACCTCAACGTCGAACTCGAGGCGTTGGACCACCTGATCGCACTCTCATACAAAATCGAGCCATGCCTGGAAAGTTCGATCCCCAAACACTGATCACAAAACGAACACACGAACCCAAACCATGCCATCTGATGCCGAGATACTCCGTACATAATTCCACCATGCCCCCAAACTCCGTTCCCTTCCATTGGCAGACAACTCGGCGCATGGTGAAGGTCGCGGCGACCAATGGTTCGAGCAACCCAAAAATTAGGTCTACGAAAAAGAAACAACCACCGTAGTCGCCATCGTTGATGATACCACCTCCTCCCATTTTTCCTTTGACCGCCGTAGGCTCCTCCTCCACTCCTAGCAACCCCGTTGATCCAAGTTAATCACATCACCGAAATTCGACCAATAAGTCCAATTCGATCCTCGCCGAACTGCTCTCAAAACCACCGACCAAAAATCACCAACTTCGCGTTAAAAATCATATCTTATGGTAAGGATTTCAGTTATGTTCATGAATCCCTAGTTTATTGGGTTCGAAATTTCCAAATTTTAAATAGCCTACTGCAAAAATTTAATTTTAGCCTGTATATATATTTATATTTTCTGAAATTATTTTTAAAACCACATTCTTACCTGAATACACATATTCACTTTAGACATGGAAGCTTGAAATTGATTAGAATTGGAGGAATTGATTTTCTTGCAAAGTTAATTTATCCTGAACTTTAAACAAAGTAGAAACAAGACTCTGTAGTGCCAAACAAATTTATATATACAAAGCTTAAGAAGATAATTAACACCATACTCAGATAATCACTTACAGATTATACAAAGTTTGAAGTTATTTTTACATACTTAATTTAAAATGAATAGAAATGTTTACTCACCTAAATGTAGACAAGAAGCGTTGAGTTGGAACCTTGTTGATTGAAACAGAAGTTATGAACTGTCTTAAGATCCTCTCTGCTTCTTTTTGTTTTTGAATTAAAATTTTGAACTTGCTCTTCCTTTATTTTTGTTTTCAGGTTTGCTAATTTTTTTCCTCTTACTGAACGAACTAATTTCGCTAGTTGTATCTGTGTATAAATAAGAAAAGGACTGAAAGCAGGTAGGTAATAACCAGTTAGGCTTTTACTCATTTTTGTTTTGATATGAGCAAATCTAGAAAAAAAATATTTTGAGCTGATATTAAGTACATACTTTGGTTTATAATATGTTTACACAATTATTAATTGTTTTGCTATGTAAAGATACTACCTGCAATATGAACCAAATACTGAGATTTCGGTTGGGACATTGTTTTGTTACCTGGAATGACTAATTGTGTACTTAATGCTAATGAATATGTCTTCAATTTTGTTAACAAACTTATTATGTTCATCTGTGCATAATTATTGTATGCAGTCCTAAATTTTCAGGCAATCACTTTGCTTGCAAATGAAGCCTTATTTGTATGTAAGCACTTCCTTATTACTTTTAGCCAAATAGTTGATTCACATGCACTTCTGACAGGTATTAATATATGTTATGTTTTATTTGCTGCGAATTCTTGGCTTATGTATGAGCTTTGGTTTTAAAGATATTATGTTTTGTTACTAAATTATGTTTTTTTTCTTAACTTCAAGTCGGAACTGTAGCATACATATTTGTATGGAGATATGCACTTTATTATTTTTTTTCCAGGTAGATGTTGGAGGGATGGAAGCAATTTACATGTTATGTTTCTTCAGTCACAATATTTTAATTATGCACTATATATATGATTTACTTATTTATACTCATCTTTGTATTTTTTTTCCATTCATATTTTAGCTACAAATAATAAACTTATATTCATGAGTTTACTTATTTGTTTATATTTATATATTTTTTTGACTTACATAAATATAAATATTTTGTATTGAACATTATTGTAATGACCCGTTAAATTAATAATATTTAATAAATTAAATTAATATAATTTCTAATTTGTTTAAGAATAAATGTAGAAATTTGGTATAGTAGTTGTAACCTAGTGTAACAATAAAATTTTACGACAATAGATTTGGATAATGTAATTTGTCACTTTTTGTTAAAAGTAAATTTTAAGAAATCAATAAATGTTGAATTGAGAATATTAATAAAAAATATTAACTAAAATGAGATTCATTAATATAAAATCAGTAGTGAAGATGTCACCTTTGGTTGTAATAAAGGTGAATGCTATTAGTGGATGTCAACACTTAATAAAATTTATTTAGAATAAAAAGAATTTAAATGCATGTTTGAATAGAGTATTAAATTGATAGATTAAGCGTAAGTAATTAGAATTCAACCCTATAAGATATGGAACTGAATGTATGAATATAATTTTGTAGAAATAGTTAATTAACAACATATTTGTGCATACCCAATTTAATATAAATAACAAAAGGGCTAGCACTTGATGTGCCTAAGTATTAATATATTGGAACTATAATAAATAGAGAGTTTGGTAGTAAATAGAAACAAAAAGACCGTTATTAACTAGTAAATTAATAAATGAATTCTAACAATAGGTAGTAATTAATGCGTGTATATTGGGCATTTGTGGATTACCAATTTTTCTACCTATTCATATAATTTATTTATGTAAATCTAAACCTATGGCAACATTTTGTTAATAAATGTTGGAAGTGAATTTGAATATGTCAAAGGATAACAAGTGTTTAGGTTAACCATTTATTTTATTTAGTTAAGAAGGGAAATAGATTGAAATAAAGCTAATTAAATTTTTTTGGTTGTTAATGGGTATAGTTAAATAAGGAGAAGTTATAGGAAATAAAACGCGCACTAATGAGATGTAATATAATTCCAAAGTTATTTATACCCACAAATAGGTTAATTACTGTATAGAAAGAGTCTAAATCAATAAATGAATTTATTAAGATTACATTTATAATTTTATAACCTTTATGCTGATTTAAGTTCAATTAATTTATTTGATTAATTAGTGCAGTAGCGTAGTTTTGTGCGGTAGTTGAAATAGCTAATTCTTTTAGGTGAAGTTAAGGCTAATTCTATGTATATATTTGACCTATTTTTGATATAGATTCTAGGAAGCAGGATATATTAATTAAATGGAGTATTAGATTCAATAATTGCGTTTATCGCATAAATAAAGAGAATATAACGGTTAAATTTGGCGTTATTGAAATTAAAAAGGAATGGGGAAATAATAATTTGAAATCATTGCAATAGATATTAATTTAAGGTTACCTTAAATAAATTAAGGTAATAAATGGAGGATAGTGTAAATATCTTTATAATACGATGATTTGTGTAGTTAGGGTAGTTTTGATTTGTCACTTAAGATGGAGGATTTTTCTAAAATGTAATAAATGCAGTTTAAATTAAGGCATTGACGTTTGGGTATTTAAGAAGTGATAAACTAAAATTTATTTATTTATTTGAAAATTTGAAATCAAATTTGTGGATTTATTGCAAATAAGTGAAATTTGTGTTTAACCATTACATCGATAGGAATAAATTATATTTAAGGTTATATTAATAAAATTTGGACTAGAGAAATGATATGAATCGGTTTTAGAAGCCTTAAATATAAAATGGGAAGTAGACGAGATTTCACGTTACAACCATTTTTAAAAATCCTGATGTATGTAGAAATATTTATGAAATATAACGTAAACCAATGTTGAATCAAAAGAATAGAGTCAACACTTATTTATTCATTTTATGTGATATAACTACGAGTATGATTTATTGCAAATTACATGGAAATCTAATATATAGGACATTACCTAAAAAGGAAGAGTAGATAAAATTTATGATAAACATATTTGTATATGAAGGTTATTGATTTAAGGAGAAATTGGGCAAGTTTTATGTATTTGGGTTAAGTACAACCTTTAATAGATAAATTTAGTGCAATTAAAGAAATTGACATTTAATATTTCGATAACTTAAAATTTGATGGGCTAAGAACATTTGGGTAATGAAGGGATGACAAATATTAGCTATGATTCTAGAAGGAATTAAATAGATAATGGGAAGATTAAAATCAGGTTCTAAGCAATAATTATTAAATAACAGAAGTTTAGGAGTAAAGTGAGATAATTGAAAATTTTAATCATTCATATAAGTCATTTGTTTATTAATATGAGTTAGCTAATAAATTTAACTTGGGCAATACCTATATATTGGAAACACATTTGTAAAGTGTAATTAATTGAATTTGGTGAATTGGGAATGAATCCAAGGTCATAGGAATTGATGTAATACTACGCAAATAAAAGGTAACTGCATAAAATCAATGTTTCGTAATAAATTGTAATTGATAATTAAGTAGGAATGGGTTTGAATTTGACAAAAAGGAAAATTTATTATTTGCTTACCCATCTATTCAATTTATTAAATTTGATCAGATCCATTTGCAATTAAACGAATTTATTTACAAGTTAGTATGTATTTAGCTGATAACTATAAACCAATTAGGGCAATTGGGTATATATATTACCAGTTAAGTTATATAAGATAATGGTTGACTTAATTAAGGGAGTTTATGTAATAATTTCATTTATTTTGTAAGTGGAAATAAAACGTTAATGATAACAAGTATTCAAAATTTACCATCTATTTAGTATATTAAGTATAATTGATAATCAACTGCAGCAAGTAATAAATAATAAATACGTAACGTTAAATGAAGTAATATTTGAAATTTAATATTTAGAAACTATGTAAATATAAGTGCAGATGAAATCGGGGATATTTACATATTGAAATATGAATCCAATGATAAATCAATCAAATTGACAATAAATAATGGAAAGTAAATTTAATTAAATTTTGGAAATTTAATATATATATACAGTTATAAACCCTAGCTCCATCCTATTGTCATTTGCTGTATATTCATTTCTTCATCTCCTTCTCCTCCTCAAATGGTTGCAAAACCTAGATCTACTTCAATCCAAATTTCAATGAAAATGCAAACACTACAGAAAAATTCCACAAAAAAAATATATGTTAATGTTCTCGAGGCACGTAATCTGCTGGTACAATTCGTTTTCCGTTTTGGATATTCGTTTGACCAGAAAAAAATTCGACGATGTGCTGTAGCTTTTAGCTGACGTGGCCATTGAAGTTAAGTGGGTTTTGTTTTATTTTATTTTATTTTGTTTTGTTTTCAAATCGTTTAAAATGAATATCTTTTTCATACGTTCTCCGATTCACGCGAAATTTCTTTTGTTAGGATCGTAATTTAGTTCCGGATCTGATGACGCTGGTTTGGACGAATTCCAAGAAGGGCGAATTTTTGGGTTTAAATCGAATTTAAATTCGATTTAAATTCAAAAAGTGAGTGTTTTAACCCACTCACAACTACTAGAAGCTTTTATGTTTGTTAAATTAATTTTAGAAATGAATAGAAATTTATTTATGAGTATTTGGCATGTTTATTTATTCATATCTGTTGAATTGCATTTATTTAATTTAACTGTTAATTTAATTAATTTATTGCGTATAAATTTACAGTTAAAATTTATTTGTTGTATATGAACTGCTAGTTAACAGTTATATAATTTATTTCTGAATATAGACTGTAGATTAATAGCTGTTAAATTTAATTTGAATAAAATTGCCAGTATTACCTGTTATGTAGTACCAAAAATAATATTGTTATTGATTGATATTGATTGGTGATTGCGATTTGGATGGTGGATGATGTTGATGAATGGATGTTTATTGTATATCATTAAATTGCAAATTATCATGCATATTTCATTTCATTCGGGATTGTGGTTTGAAATGATATATAACCGCAAAATTTTATATCTTTTAAATTGCGGATTGAAATGATAAATATCCGTATCACTTGACCATAGGATAGAAAATTATATACAGGCACCGCGGTATATATATAACTATTTAAATGTGATTTCTATGGTTTGGATGGAATACGGTTTATAATAATATTAAATTTTATATTGTATAAATATTTTTCTTCCATATATATATATACATATGAAGTTGAAATTTTTGAAATTAAAAGATGTATAAAAATCTTTATTAAAAATGGAAGAAAATTAAGAAAATGGAGTTTAATAATTTATATCATATGTTTAAATGTTAAGTTTGGAAATTTTAAGATATGATATTTATAATTGGATTTTTCCCAAAATAAATTGAAATGAATATTCTAGTATAATTTGAATTGGGAAAAATATATATATTATTACTAGAAATTGAAGTCTTATTATTTATGGATTTTATATGAATATTCAAAACTAATTAATAGAACAATTGATTTGTTGAAAGCATAAAATCCAACTTTAGTTTGAAATCTTAATACTCAAAATGGATTTACGTATATATAAATAAATTGAAGTGGTTTTGGAACTTGAGGGAGATAATATAAATTGTGGTTTAGACTTTAATAAAGAAATGTATTTGTAAAGCCATGAGAACTATTTTCTTTACAAAGTAACATTTAAGTTAAACCTTTTAATTCATATACCGTTGAATATCCAAACCATTCAAGTTTTAAAAGTTATGGTTTTAAATTACGAATTTCGAAATATTATGCTTTGAAAGGATATTTGGCTTTCAGACGTTATAAATTTTAAAGCATTTGGATTTTTGAAAAGGTTTATATTTGGGATAAAGGATATTATATTGTTTTGGGTTTTAAAATGATATCGAATTCATAATTTAAAATGGAAATGTTTATTCTGGTTTTAAAGCATGAGCTATTTTTAAATGACCGCGGTGTTATAATATTGATGGGTTGGCAAAGAGACCGGGATCGGATATGGACATACTCTCTGTCGATACCGAAAACCACTTTGACTAACCGTGTACGGGGTGGAGATTCCAGAATGAAGTAGGTTGTGGCGACGTTTCCTATAAGGTAAATATGTGGACCCGACTCCCGTGAGTTGGCATAAGGTGGCTAAAACAGGAGCGATTCTCAGGCCAATGAGGTCATTCCTCTGATCGGACCCTCCTCTTCGATATTATACTTTGATTTTGGATTGATTCAGTGGCCACTTCTATATTTTGATTTTAGGGAGTTAGTCCGAGGTGGGCGGTAACTGCGGCTACGCGTTTCCACCAGCCTGGATAGCAATTGGTATATCTACCCTGGCATTGTCTAGTTGTGCCGTGTCACCTACCATACCGAGCCTTTACTACGAGTTTCTATTTGTGTCGTACCTATGGAGTATCCTCTGGTAGCTTTCCGATCAGGAGGTATTACGGTACTGTATAGACTATTGGCATTATTTGTGTTAAGGGCTATATGGGTAACCCCTTAACGCTATTAAAAAAGTAAGTTTGTTTTATAAATAGACACTATTATAATAGCGCAATATACTACATAGTAAATAGTTTAACGGATCCTTAGGAGATGTAAATCCCGAACATCTCTTGAGTTACTGTACTCATATTTATTTCTGTTAATTTAACTCACATAAGATCTTTTAGTCTGACTCGAGTGTTTTTGTCTTTTCAAATTCGCTCGGGTCAGTCCGAGCGTTTCAGGATCGAAGATTTTAGCTTTGGAGGACGAAGACAAAGAATCCGTATTATATTATTTATAGTATTGCACCACACTCTAAATTTCCGCTGCATTGATTGTATTGGTATGTGTAACTCTGATATTCATTGTATAAGTAAAATAAATATTTTGTAAACAGTTATCATGAACTGTATATTGATTATTATATTTTATCCTTCCACTGTGAGATTCTATTTTATTTTATTTCTTCTCTGTTTTTTCTTATTTACCCCATAACAATCCGCCCTTGCGTATGCTTTGAATTGGCACGTGTGTCGGTTTAAAGTGTGCGAAAAGGCGGGATGTTACAGTTGGTATCAGAGCTTTGGTTTAGCGATAAACTTGGCTTTGTGGGGTTTGACTCTTTGTTAATAGGGTAGTAATACCCTATGGGAGTCGCTGAGAGTATATATATGAGAGAGCGTATTTGTTAGTTTTATAAAAAGATTTTGATATTGTGTTAATCTGTTCCACTTTGTATTTATAAATTCTGGTTGATGCATGGGACGCTATGTCATCAATAGGGATTTCTAAACACTTAATTAGGACAGACCGACATAATATTAGTTTTAATATAGGTGAATGAAATAATTTTGCCTATTATATTTTCTATATATAAAAATATTTTTATAAAGATATATATATATATATTTGGTTGCTATAGATTGGGTGTTAGGTAATAAAATATTTGTAATAATTGAAGCTAAGCTGAAATTATAATAAATCAAATTGGAGATTTTTGAACTTAAGTCCGGGATTTTGAAATATGCTTTCAAAGGATTTATGAAATATAATGATTTGGTTTATAAATATTTTCTTATATAAATATTTAGTATAATTCGAAGGAATTGGTTTAAAGAGGATTTTGAAGAAAATAAGTTTGTACTTTCCTCTCTGTCGCTGGAAAATAATTTCGGCGATGACGGCCGCATCATCGACTTTCATTTTCGAGTTTCGAAGGGAAAGGCCACTGTAGTAAATTCTACTGCAGATTTGTTTTGAAATTATTTAAAATTTTAATTGTTTAAAGGTAATTAGAGATATAAAAGTTGTAAGAAATTAATTATCTATTATTTTAAAGAAATTTTGGAATTTGACCCGGTATTAATTCTTGAATTTCCATTAATTAGTTGTAAAAATTTAGGTTAGCGAAATAAAAGAAGTAATCAATGAATTAAAAGAGTTGAGATTAAACTTGCATAAGTTCTTTTGCTTTTTCTTTAACGTAAATAACTTACCAAGTATAAAAAGTTGAAATGTAAATTAAGAGTGGAATAGAATATTATGCAAGTAGAATTTTGGAAAAAAATGAAGTATTCAATAAATTACTGTTATAAATAAGAATTTAATGGTATTAACTTAAGTGATGATTGGAATTTTACTAAAATTAAAGGTTGTATTATTAATAGGTGATTTTAACCTTAAGAAAGTAAAAATGAAATTCCTTAATTTATAAAGTTTGATTGTAGGGTTATTAACTTAAGTATGCTTTAATTCCCCCTATTCTAATATAATGGAAAGTAGGGAAAATATAAATGACTGCAATCCATAGTTAATGAATGAGTAAAATCTTTCACTTATAGGAATGCAAGTTATAAGGTTAATAAATTAAAATAAATGAATGAGATTAAAGGTAAGTTGGAATTGTAATTTATAAAACAAATATATATTAATTAAAGGAATGGAGAAGAAACTTGTAAATTTTCACTTACATTCTTAAAACATACATAACTTACCATATAATAAAAAGTTGCAAATGTTAGTAGGAAAATGTAAGGGGAAACCTTACTAGTGAAGAGTAAGGTAATAAAGGTATTCTATTAATTTGCTATTATTAATGAGAATTAATTGTGTAGACTTAAGTTAAATTGGAAATTTTACTATAAGTAAAGGTAAGTAGTATAAATAGATGATAGAAACTTTAGTAAATAAATTGGAATACAAATATAATGAATTTTGTGATAAATGGAAAATGAAAATTTGTAAGAAATAAAGAAATCACTCCATAAATGAAAGAAAGAAAATCAAACCATTGAAGCATGAGATAAATGTATAATAAATAAATTTGGGTGTTGGTTTGAATTGTGTTGTTTGATTTATGTTGTTGGGCAAGAAATTTGAAGTGGTTAAATGAATAAGTATCTATCTTTGTTCCGTCTAAGACTGTTGAGTAAAGGATGCACTTGATAGTTAATTTCATTTCATACAAATTTCAAGTTTGAACCCAAACAACTATTTGGTTGATGGATTAAATGGTTGCTTTGTTGTGTATGTATGTTGTTTGTAAGGTTGATGGTTGTTGAATTGTTTGGTTGATTAATGATTGAATCCACTTGAATAGTTCACTTTAAAATAAATATTTAACCTTTTAGATTATATAAGTGAATACAGGTGATGGAAGCAACTGCTATTGCTGTTGGTTCCAAAATAATAAGCGTATATTGCCCGACAAATAGGTACGTTTTCGGATTACGTTTAAAGCACTATTTTTCCGTGTTGGGATATAATATTTTGATAATATATGTAATATATTTGTATATTTTGATATTATATTTTCTCCAGAGTCTCTCCGTACAAAGGAGACTCTGCCAAAATTTTCCGTAAATTTTGGACTTAGAATTTTGTGAAAATATTTTCCCAACTTTAATAATTAAGTATAAAATAATATAATGATTATAAACAGGTATATTTTATTTAAGAAAATAAATTTAGTAAATTATTGTTATAAGTTAATATTTGGAATAAGATGTACTGTTTTATTCTTCCTTCTCCCTTCTTTTTCCTTTTCGGGGACGAAAAGTTTTGAGTGGAGGAGATTGTAATGACCCATTAAATTAATAATATTTAATAAATTAAATTAATATAATTTCTAATTTGTTTAAGAATAAATGTAGAAATTTGGTATAGTAGTTGTAACCTAGTGTAACAATAAAATTTTACGACAATAGATTTGAATAATGTAATTTGTCACTTTTTGTTAAAAGTAAATTTTAAGAAATCAATAAATGTTGAATTGAGAATATTAATAAAAAATATTAACTAAAATGAGATTCATTAATATAAAATCAGTAGTGAAGATGTCACCTTTGGTTGTAATAAAGGTGAATGCTATTAGTGGATGTCAACACTTAATAAAATTTATTTAGAATAAAAAGAATTTAAATGCATGTTTGAATAGAGTATTAAATTGATAGATTAAGCGTAAGTAATTAGAATTCAACCCTATAAGATATGGAACTGAATGTATGAATATAATTTTGTAGAAATAGTTAATTAACAACATATTTGTGCATACCCAATTTAATATAAATAACAAAAGGGCTAGCACTTGATGTGCCTAAGTATTAATATATTGGAACTATAATAAATAGAGAGTTTGGTAGTAAATAGAAACAAAAAGACCGTTATTAACTAGTAAATTAATAAATGAATTCTAACAATAGGTAGTAATTAATGCGTGTATATTGGGCATTTGTGGATTACCAATTTTTCTACCTATTCATATAATTTATTTATGTAAATCTAAACCTATGGCAACATTTTGTTAATAAATGTTGGAAGTGAATTTGAATATGTCAAAGGATAACAAGTGTTTAGGTTAACCATTTATTTTATTTAGTTAAGAAGGGAAATAGATTGAAATAAAGCTAATTAAATTTTTTTGGTTGTTAATGGGTATAGTTAAATAAGGAGAAGTTATAGGAAATAAAACGCGCACTAATGAGATGTAATATAATTCCAAAGTTATTTATACCCACAAATAGGTTAATTACTGTATAGAAAGAGTCTAAATCAATAAATGAATTTATTAAGATTACATTTATAATTTTATAACCTTTATGCTGATTTAAGTTCAATTAATTTATTTGATTAAATAGTGCAGTAGCGTAGTTTTGTCGGTAGTTGAAATAGCTAATTCTTTTAGGTGAAGTTAAGGCTAATTCTATGTATATATTTGACCTATTGTTGATATAGATTCTAGGAAGCAGGATCTATTAATTAAATGGAGTATTAGATTCAATAATTGCATTTATCACATAAATAAAGAGAATATAACGGTTAAATTTGGCGTTATTGAAATTAAAAAGGAATGGGGGAATAATAATTTGAAATCATTGCAATAGATATTAATTTAAGGTTACCTTAAATAAATTTAGGTAATAAATGGAGGATAGTGTAAATATCTTTATAATACGATGATTTGTGTAGTTAGGGTAGTTTTGATTTGTCACTTAAGATGGAGGATTTTTATAAATGTAATAAATTCAGTTTAAATTAAGGCATTGACGTTTGGGTATTTAAGAAGTGATAAACTAAAATTTATTTATTTATTTGAAAATTTGAAATCAAATTTGTGGATTTATTGCAAATAAGTGAAATTTGTGTTTAACCATTACATCGATAGGAATAAATTAAATTTAAGGTTATATTAATAAAATTTGGACTAGAGAAATGATATGAATCGGTTTTAGAAGCCTTAAATATAAAATGGGAAGTAGACGAGATTTCACGTTACAACCATTTTTAAAAATCCTTATGTATGTAGAAATATTTATGATATATAACGTAAACCAATGTTTAATCAAAAGAATAGAGTCAACACTTATTTATTCATTTAATGTGATATAACTACGAGTATGATTTATTGCAAATTACATGGAAATCTAATATATAGGACATTACCTAAAAAGGAAGAGTAGATAAAATTTATGATATACATATTTGTATATGAAGGTTATTGATTTAAGGAGAAATTGGGCAAGTTTTATGTATTTGGGTTAAGTGCAACCTTTAATAGATAAATTTAGTTCAATTAAAGAAATTGACATTTAATATTTCGATAACTTAAAATTTGATGGGATAAGAACATTTGGGTAATGAAGGGATGACAAATATTAGCTAGATTCTAGAAGGAATTAAATAGATAATGGGAAGATTAAAATCAGGTTCTAAGCAATAATTATTAAATAACAGAAGTTTAGGAGTAAAGTGAGATAATTGAAAATTTTAATCATTCATATAAGTCATTTGTTTATTAATATGAGTTAGCTAATAAATTTAACTTGGGCAATACCTATATATTGGAAACACATTTGTAAAGTGTAATTAATTGAATTTGGTGAATTGGTAATGAATCCAAGGTTATAGGAATTGATGTGATACTACGCAAATAAAAGGTAACTGCATAAAATCAATGTTTTGTGATAATTTGTAATTGATAATTAAGTAGGAATGGGTTTGAATTTGACAAAAAGGAAAATTTATTATTTGCTTACCCATCTATTCAATCTATTAAATTTGATCAGATCCATTTGCAATTAAACGAATTTATTTACAAGTTAGTATGTATTTAGCTGATAACTATAAACCAATTAGGGCAATTGGGTATATATATTACCAGTTAAGTTATATAAGATAATGGTTGACTTAATTAACGGAGTTTATGTAATAATTTCATTTATTTTGTAAGTGGAAATAAAACGTTAATGATAACAAGTATTCAAAATTTACCATCTATTTAGTATAGTAAGTATAATTGATAATCAACTGCAGCAAGTAATAAATAATAAATACGTAACGTTAAATGAAGTAATATTTGAAATTTAATATTTAGAAACTATGTAAATATAAGTGCAGATGAAATTGGGGATATTTACATATTGAAATATGAATCCAATGATAAATCAATCTAATTGACAATAAATAATGGAAAGTAAATTTAATCAAATTTTGGAAATTTAATATATATATACCGTTATAAACCCTAGCTCCATCCTATTGTCATTTGCTGTATATTCATTTCTTCATCTCCTTCTCCTCCTCAAATGGTTGCAAAACCTAGATCTACTTCAATCCAAATTTCAATGAAAATGCAAACACTTCAGAAAAATTCCACAAAAAAAATATATGTTAATGTTCTCGAGGCACGTAATCTGCTGGTACAATTCGTTTTCTGTTTTGGATATTCGTTTGACCAGAAAAAAAATTCGACGATGTGCTGTAGCTTTTAGCTGACGTGGCCATTGAAGTTAAGTGGGTTTTGTTTTATTTTATTTTATTTTGTTTTGTTTTCAAATCGTTTAAAATGAATATCTTTTTCATACGTTCTCTGATTCACGCGAAATTTCTTTTGTTAGGATCGTAATTTAGTTCCGGATCTGATGACGCTGGTTTGGACGAATTCCGAGAAGGGCGAATTTTTGGGTTTAAATCGAATTTAAATTCGATTTAAATTCAAAAGGTGAGTGTTTTAACCCACTCACAACTACTAGAAGCTTTTATGTTTGTTAAATTAATTTTAGAAATGAATAGAAATTTATTTATGAGTATTTGGCATGTTTATTTATTCATATATGTTGAATTGCATTTATTTAATTTAACTGTTAATTTAATTAATTTATTTCGTATAAATTTACAGTTAAAATTTATTTGTTGTATATGAACTGCTAGTTAACAGTTATATAATTTATTTCTGAATATAGACTGTAGATTAATAGCTGTTAAATTTAATTTGAATAAAATTACCAGTATTACCTGTTATGTAGTACCAAAAATAATATTGTTATTGATTGATATTGATTGGTGATTGCGATTTGGATGATGGATAATGTTGATGAATGGATGTTTATTGTATATCATTAAATTGCAAATTATCATGCATATTTCATTTCATTCGGGATTGTGGTTTGAAATAATATATAACCGCAAAATTTTATATCTTTTAAATTGCGGATTGAAATGATAAATATCCGTATCACTTGACCATAGGATAGAAAATTATATACAGGCACCACGGTATATATATAACTATTTAAATGTGATTTCTATGGTTTGGATGGAATACGGTTTATAATAATATTAAATTTTATATTGTATAAATATTTTTCTTCCATATATATATACATATGAAGTTGAAATTTTTGAAATTAAAAGATGTATAAAAATCTTTATTAAAAATGGAAGAAAATTAAGAAAATGGAGTTTAATAATTTATATCATATGTTTAAATGTTAAGTTTGGAAATTTTAAGATATGATATTTATAATTGGATTTTTCCCAAAATAAATTGAAATGAACATTCTAGTATAATTTGAATTGGGAAAAATATATATATTTTATTACTAGAAATTGAAGTCTTATTATTTATGGATTTTATATGAATATTCAAAACTAATTAATAGAACAATTGATTTGTTGAAAGCATAAAATCCAACTTTAGTTTGAAATCTTAATACTCAAAATGGATATACGTATATATAAATAAATTGAAGTGGTTTTGGAACTTGAGAGAGATAATATAAATTTTGGTTTAGACTTTAATAAAGAAATGTATTTGTAAAGCCATGAGAACTATTTTATTTACAAAGTAACATTTAAGTTAAACCTTTTAATTCATATACCGTTGAATATCCAAACCATTCAAGTTTTAAAAGTTATGGTTTTAAATTATGAATTTCGAAATATTATGCTTTGAAAGGATATTTTGCTTTCAGACGTTATAAATTTTAAAGCATTTGGATTTTTGAAAAGGTTTATATTTGGGATAAAGGATATCATATTGTTTTGGGTTTTAAAATGATATCGTATTCATAATTTTAAAATGGAAATGTTTATTCTGGTTTTAAAGGATGAGCTATTTTTAAATGACCGCGGTGTTATAATAACGATGGGTTGGCAAAGAGACTGGGATCGGATATGGACATACTCTCTGTCGATACCGAAAACCACTTTGACTAACCGTGTACGCGGTGGAGATTCCAGAATGAAGTAGGTGGTGGCGACGTTTCCTGTAAGGTAAATACGTGGACCCGACTCCCGTGAGTTGGCATAAGGTGGCTAAAACAGGAGCGATTCTCAGGCCAATGAGGTCATTCGTCTGATCGGACACTCCTCTTCGATATTATACTTTGATTTTGGATTGATTCAGTGGCCACTTCTATATTTTGATTTTGGGGAGTTAGTCCGAGGTGGGCGGTAACTGCGGCTACGCGTTTCCACCAGCCTGGATAGCAATTGGTATATCTACCCTGGCATTGCCTAGTTGTGCCGTGTCACCTACCATACCGAGCCTTTACTACGAGTTTCTATTTGTTTCGTACCTATGGAGTATCCTCTGGTAGCTTCCCGATCAGGAGGTATTACGGTACTGTATAGACTATTGGCATTATTTGTGTTAAGGGCTATATGGGTAACCCCTTAACGCTATTAAAAAGTAAGTTTATTTTATAAATAGACACTATTATAATAGCGCAATATACTACATAGTAAATAGTTTAACGGATCCGTAGGAGATGTAAATCCCGAACATCTCTTGAGTTACTGTACTCATATTTATTTCTGTTAATTTAACTCACATAAGATCTTTTAGTCTGACTCGAGTGTTTTTGTCTTTTCAAATTCGCTCGGGTCAGTCCGAGCGTTTCAGGATCGAAGATTTTTGCTTTGGAGGACGAGGACGAAGAATCCGTATTATATTATTTATAGTATTGCACCACACTCTAAATTTCCGCTGCATTGATTGTATTGGTATGTGTAACTCTGATATTCATTGTATAAGTAAAATAAATATTTTGTAAACAGTTATCATGAACTGTATATTGATTATTATATTTTATCCTTCCGCTGTGAGATTCTATTTTGTTTTATTTCTTCTCTGTTTTTTCTTATTTACCCCATAACAATCCACCCTTGCGTATGCGTTGAATTGGCACGTGTGTCGGTTTAAAGTGTGCGAAAAGGCGGGATGTTACAATTATCATCAATTTATATTTTATATCTTATATTTTCTATTTTAGCCATTAATATTTGAATTAGAGTCATAAGTTATATTTACACTTATTCTCATTTTTATGGTTCATTTGTATTTATTTACATTTATATTTTATATTGCTAGAATTAAATTTTAAATTTCAAACATTATTATCTATGTGTATTATTTCATACTAAATATAAATAATGTAAAGTATTTTAAGTAATTATATAAGATAGATTTTTATTGTGAATATTATTGAAATACTTATTTCAATTTTCCAGATCAATCTCCTTTTAAAATACAGTTTATATAAATAGATGGCAATATTTCCAAAACCATATTCATTTAAATATGATCAATTCACATTTTATATTTAATTAGATTAAACATTTATCAAAATAACCGGGGCCGAAATCCAAAGTCGTTACAAATTTTTTGTAAAAAATTGTTTAAAAACTGTTTTCTCTCTTCAAATTTAAAGCAGATCTTATTAATGTGTTTTTTGCATATTTTTAAGCAATATATTCGATCAATGTCTGTATTTGCCTGCAATTTTTCATAATAATTACAAATATAAAAGTAAATATCATAATAATGTTAATTAGTCACTATTATTGCAGACAAATATGCAACTGTGTTGAATTTTTTTGAATTTCTCTGCAACATTTATGTATAAACGAAATTAAGTAAACATTACTGACAATATCACATATGGCTGCAAATAATTAACCTTAATTGCTTACTTTTCAGTAATAAAGCAGTTAAACAGAATAAACTTAGTGTTATCTATAATTTTTAGAATAGTTTAATGTCAATTATTCATATTATTGCCGATAGATATGCAACTGTACTGAGCACTGTTGAATGTCGTTGCAACAATTAAGTATGAAGAAAAATAATCATTACTAACAATATTGCATATAGTAGCAACAATTCAGTTTAACTGCGTACTTTTCACCAATAATTCAATTAAACAAAGTTATCTCATTTTTATATGCTACTTTTTCAATAGTTTCATTGAAATACCAATTTGTTTCGAAAAAAACTGAAAGAAACTGATAATATTTATAGTAACAAAAGCTATATTTTAAAGTTTACAATTATTCAAATTGTTGCTGAAAATTAAACAATTAATTTTTAAAACTGCTGACATATATGAAACTTCAACATATACAAGAAAAGTTTGTATAAGCTAGCAATTTTTTCAATACTTTCATTGGATTACCATTCTATTTCCAAAAAGTGAAAAAAAATTGGGAAATATGTATGATTAGAAAAAATAAAATTTTGATATCACTATTATTTAAATAATTGCTAAAAATAAGCAATTATTTTTTAAAACTGCTAAATTTTATGCAACAATTCCACGTATATGAAAATTTGCATATGCCTTAAAATTTGTTGAACAAACTGCAATTATTTAAGATAATTGCATACATTTTTGTTATTTCTACATATTAATTATAACTACAAGTATTTAACATCACCTATCATACTATTAGTATGTGCATATTTATTTCATAATTTTTAATGTGCTTTTACAGAAGAACACAAAACAAGAAATAAAAGAAGGAAAAAAAGTAATGTTGGAAACATCAATTGTTCCTGTTGAACAACAATAGGATCAAATATTCTACAGCAAAAAAGAAAAACAATTAGTGAAGAGAAAATCACATCAAGAGAAGATAACTACAGAAATAATTTATGGCCTTTTATCGATGTTCTTGGCAGAATTTAGAAGGAAGAATTGCTGAAAGTATCACATACAAAATATCTCCAAAGTGTACCATTCTACAAGTTTATTATATGATCTATGTTGGAATTATACCAGCGAAGGAAAACATAAAAAACTCAACAGCAATCGACATAATCATCAAAGCCTATAGAAAGAATTTTTAACTGCTTCCAATTTGGAGATATGTTACTAACATTCAAAGAGGATGTTATAAGCCAATTGTTATCAATTCCTACAGATGGTCAGGAAATCAAAATTTCTGGCCATATGAAAAAAGAGGGTAAAAGCAATGCTCAGTTTACATCATTAATCAGCAGACACATTGAAGGAGAAACAAGTGTCAAAAAAAAACATAGAAAGGGAATCGTTTGCAACAATAAAAGGAACATCAAAAGAAGAAAGAGCAGATACAACAAAGCTTTTGCAACTGCATTTGGTTGCAACATTTTTAATATCAAATCCAAACTCAACTATATCTTGGAAAATGATTCCATATTGTGCTTGTGAAGATAAAATGTAGCAATATCACGGCCAAAAACGATTCACAAACATTTGACAAATCAAATTGAAAAATATATTGACACACCAAGGAAAATAAATGCTTGTGTTACGTTGTTACTGGCACTAAATTTTTGATTAATTAGATAAATATCCTATTAGTTAATAATTTATTCTAATACTAATTGTCTTTTTCGCTGTGGTGGATCTGTGATAAAACACAAAATTTGAAATCTTCTAAATTGCAATACAACAACTCATATCCCTTGGCTGGAAAATGGAATATATCAAAACTCAAGCCAATAAAGCTAATGACCATTGAATACAACTCAGTAAGTATAACTGCAATTTAATTTGTTCAATTTCTAAGTTGTAGTACAAAAATAACCAATAATCTATTTTTTTGCAAACATATCTGCAACAATTAACAATAGCTGCAGATATATCTGCAGTTATTAGAAGTAGTTGAGCATTTTTGGTGCAACTATTCACTACAGATGGTGACTGTAACGTACGCGATTTTTCGTTGCCGAAAAACCGAATAGTTATGGGTTTTAAAAAGAATTTAAGAAAAGAAGAAGAGAGAAAAAGAAGAAAGATGGAGGGAAAAGAAGATAGAAAATTTTAGATAGAAGAAAAAGAGAATAGAGGAAAAAGAAAAACAGAAGAAAATAGGACGGAATAGAAAACAACAGAACAACATCAGAATCTCACAATTCGCAGCGGAACAACATATAATAATAAATGAATAATCTTTAAACAAAGAACTATATCAGTTATTACATTACATCACATTTCATTACATCATATCATCAGAGTGTACAACAACAACAAATAGTGCAGCGTAAAAAAGAAATACTATATAAACTAGTAATACGCCATGTCATCCATCTTGCCTCCAGCAACTCCAGAATATCCAGAATATCCTGATAAACCTAACTCTTGACTGCCCGTGTAGAAATTGGTGGGCACCCAGAGTTTAGGAAGGAAAACAATAAACTCCAAGTCAGTCATGTGACTGGTGTGAGAACTCAAAACAGTTTATTTAACTTTAAAATCAAAATAGAGAGATATTTTTATTTCAATTCGCAATGCTTTTAAAAATGAGACTACCATAAGGCCTCCCGCACACACACACATGCAAACGCAGAATCAGAGGAGATTTCTCCTTATGATAGTCAAAGATGCTTGATACGCATTAAAAATAACATTTGATATTATTACTAGTGCATAGTGTAGAAGAAATTCATTTCGAAAGTAGAATATAAATCTTAGCCAACATACGACCATTATCGTATGCCTACTATAGCTACCATCCAAATAGTGTTGCGACACCATAAGTGAATAGCAGGTTCTACAACTAATACTGTACAAGTTTCGTATTGGGAATTGGATTTCCAACAAATGGTCAGGCCAAGGAACTTCCCATTGCCACATGAGAATGCCTCTGGAAAGACATCCCCGAGAACCAAACCGGAACTCTGCCAACACAAGGCCGGGTTACCCCTAACTGGGTAACTACTGACACGAGCACGCCATTCCCCGATCGTAAACGACCTTTCTCACGGGATCCCGAAAACCAACAACCACAAAGTAATAAATTCGTAGTAACCACATAGGTTAAATATCTGGGCTCCATACCATGATACCACCTCTATCCAGAAGGAAATGTACATACCCTAAAGGGTGCTACCCCTCACAACCTTGCCGCATCTTTCCTGTTTTGACCATTTCCGGGGTGTGAGGTTCGACGAAGTCACGTCCACAAAAACATACTTTATACAAAAGCCATGCTTTGGGTCAACAAATGATCAACACAATGATCACTAAGATAGACGATCAAATAAATGATCCTATCACAATAATCAACACAATGATCATTTACAGCAACACTCAGCATATCACATTACCAAATTGGGAATATATCGCTGATAACTTCAACTATATAACCTCTGAGCTCGTACGTCTCAGAGAAGGGTGTTAAGCTAAAAGAATAAATTCTCCGCCACCACAGAAATATATTTGAAAGAAATCGGCTTTACATTCTCAACTTGTAATGTCAGACACACAATCCATACAAGTCTGTTCCGGGATCGAACAAAACCGAAGGCACTTACAAAGAAGTCCTTGCAATCCGAATAATTTCTAATCACGTTCGGATTTCCCATCACATATGGAGATCTCAATACCAGGGATCAGCCAGTGCAGAGACAATCAACAAGAAATCCTTTCGCTTTCGAAAATATCCGGTCTTCAACACCGATCTTCGAATGCAATTTATAACGACGTATCACATATTCGGAATGGGTTATACGACCCCAAGGTCCTTTCCCGGTTAACCCGAATAGTGAGCGTTTATTTTTAAAAAAAATAAGTGTGGCATCCAAACTCAAACAAATCACAACAAATACCTATTTAAAGGTAAATATTGATAATCGGTTATTGGACTATCAATAGATATGCCAACATCACCAGATTCCAAATAATTTTCCAAATTATTTATTTCACAAAAATATCTTTAGAAGATATAACATAATTTTCATTCTTTAAAAATGAATCAATATTTATTTTTAAACTCATTTTCCAAATTCCATTTATAAATTCCATATTGAATTTATATTTCCAAAAATGTTTCCATGAGTATACGATTTCCATTCGAATTCTAATATTCATTTTCAATTTATCTTCAAAAAGATAAATTCCAAATATTCACTTAATATTGGAAAAGCATTTCTATACTTATTTATTTATAAGTAATTCACAAGCCTTTTTATTTTCTACGCTTAGAAAATATTTAATATACTCTAATTGAAATTAAGTATATATTTCATTTTTTAAGGAAATCATTCACTTAACCATATTTATTTGGGCCAAAACGAATGTTGCGTAAAACATCGTTACGACAACCCAAAATCACTAGTATAGGGATTCGAAATTAAAATAGATATATAAACCCCAATACTATACAAAACATTTCCTTTCGGAAAATCATCTATTATAACAACAGTGTTATAATCTACCATTTCCTTCTATTTCTCGAAAACGTCTATTTCAAAAATGAATGTTGAAATCTATGGTTTCGAATCTCAATACATTTTAAAACATCTTTAGATCGTTTTAATTCTATTTAAAACACCACCTCTAAAATAATTTCTTTAACAAAATATTCACTATTCAACAACGTGAATATACTTGTTAATAAATTTCTTCACTTCTATTCATTTTGTTTTAAAGAATTATTCACTATCTAAAACATGAATATAATTCCATAAATAAATTACAACAATTCCTTATCAAAATAAGTCGTTGCGGATTTATAAAACAACGTTTATAAATTCTATTTCTATTTATTTTATAACAACTTCCTTTTATAAATTTCCTTTATAAATCTATTCAATTTCATATCTCAATGATATATTAAAATTTCATATTATAAGTCAAATACTTATAATTTATTTATTTATAAAAATCATTCCTTCAAACTTCCCAAATCTATAAATCTTATAACTTCTAAGATTCATTTATTTATCCACATCTATTTCCTAAATAACTTTATAAATTTTTATTTATAAAATTCTATAACTTTACCGTTATAATTCTATAAATTTCATTCATTAGTGAAATTCATTCACAATTCTTTCTAATACTTATAAAAGCTCGTTTTATAATTCAAGGTATTCTAAATTTATAAATATCAACTTTATAAATCTTTTAATATAAATCAATTTATATTATTACTTTAAACATCTTTAAACTCTATTATAATTTCATCATTCTAATTTATAAAATAAAAATTTTATAAATCCTATTTCTAAACTTCTTATAATAAATTCAGAAGTCCCAGTTCAAACTATTTTATAAAATCACTAATCCCATATTTTCAAAAATCAACTTTTAACTGTATTTTTCAAAAATCATAATTTTTATAATATTAAAATTATAACGTTTATTTATTTAAGATGAATCAATTCCAAAAATATTTTATAAACGTATATTTCCCAGAATCCCTTTTAGAAATCAAAATCGTTATTTTTGAACTTCAAAAATTGGATCCGATGATGCAACACATCAAATATTCAATCACGACTTTCAACATCATATATCGATATGATAAACAGTCAAACATCACAATATCTAACATCTATAAATATTTGTGAGGAATCCAGTTGGATCCCTCCAACCTGTTTCCCTGCATCCACAGACATTAGCACAATACCAATTCCGTTTCAAGACGGAATATCGCGGTATATGGGATTTTATAAATATATATCCGCTTACTAACGGCGCATAGGGTCTCATCCGCTAAAAGAAAATGCGGGAAATCAATCAACTGCAATATATACATATGCCAATATATATATATTGCTATATATATAATATAATACCAACTCCACTTCGAGGTGGAATATCGCGGTATATGTGTGTAATAAATAACCTCCGCTTACTAACGGCGTATAGGGTCTATTCACATCCAATATATATATATATATAACAATCATCATTCAAGCATTCAATCAACACAGTCAATCAATTTTAAATTTAACTATTTAAAATTTAAATAAACAACAGAAATTCTTTTGAGTGAGAAGTTCTCACCTTTGCTTTTATTAGCAATCCACTCCCAATTCAACTTGTTTTCTTCATTTATACCTTGTACAACAATTTTATACAATTTATTAATACTCAAATAGATTGAATAATAAATTTTCATTAGATAATTTTAATTCGTCGGTGATTTCATTTTAATAGTTAAATTAACTCATAGTTTCGTTTAAACCAATTTCTCGTTTAATAAATTTATTTAAACAAATTTTGTCCTTTTAAAATAATTTTAACTAGAGATTTCCAATTGAACTGAATTTCCATTTTTTTATAAATTATTCTATTTAATAAATTAAATTTCCTTTTACTTACCAAAATTATATTTTTAACTAATTTTCCCTTTAAAAATAAATTTGGCCACTAACAATTAAAATAAACTTATTAACCCATAAGTTATCTTAATAAATTATTTTTAGTAAAAGAAATAATTGAACAAGTTAATTTCTATTTTATAAATTTAATTTAATTAACTCAAAAAGTTATTTTAAACTAATTTATAAGTTTCAAAAATCAAATTTTCTCTTTCTTATCAATTAATAATTTTAATTGACCAATATTTTATTTATACAAATTTTCTGGTTTCAAACTAAAAATCTGAATTCCAACTGATTTTCTTTAATTAAATTTGTTTAACTAAAGGTTACAATTTTAAAACTAAATCCCTTTTTAATAAATTGTTTTTGGCTTTCAAACAATTTCTTTTTAATAATTTGATTTACCAAAAACTAAATTCAAAACTATTCTTTATAAATCCAAATCTTTATTTTATATAACATTTGGACAAATCGCATAATTAATTTCCATTTGCTATATTTAATTTACCAAAAGTTCAATTCAAACTAAAAATTAAATTTTATTTCTTAATTTTAGTTGTAAATTAGCTTTAAACCAATTTTTATTCTTTAAATAAATTTATCAAACTAAAAATTTATTTTTACTTTAAATTAATATCTTTAAATCAATTTCTCTTAATAAATTGTTTAACTAAAAATTTAATTTAAAAACTAAATTCCTTTTACAAATTCTGTTTAACTAAAAATTAGTTTTAAACTAATTCTTTTCTTTTAAAAATAAAGTCTTTATAAACTCGATATTGTTTTTTAAAAATTTCTATACTTATTAAAAATAAATCTTATATACATATATAAAATAGCTTATTTTAAACTCAAAATCCAAAAATATATATCTCAACCTATATATAAAATTATCTGTTTAAATTAATTCAAATAGCACTGTACAAATATCCTGCCTATATTTATATATATATATATTTACATATATTATCAGAATAAACAGAAATTATAAATATATCTTATCCAATTCTCACTGCCTGTATCCACTCGAAGCCCTAGATTCTTGCGACTCAGTCGCCTTCGTTGTTGCCGATGCTTCACCGCCAGCACGACGTCGCCGCCTCCATCTCGCGAACCACAGCCCCCAAGTGACTCGCGACCCCTAATCGAGCACGCAATTAATCGCACCCCTCCAACCTTCGAACTGTGACCTCCCACTCCTCACAAAACTCGCCGACCCCACCTTCCAGCATCGCCACACGCGCGGCGGCCTCCCTCTGACAACGCCGCCTTCGAAGCGCGCCGCCACCGCCACGAGCAACTCGTGCGTCCCCCGCTCACGCGACCCCAAATCGCCCATCGCAAAGCCCCCTTGCGCGAGCCCACTGCATCGCCTCCCCCACGAAATCACGCGCGCGCGCTCGACTTAGGGCTTCGGCCTTGATTTTTCTTTTTTCTTTTTTTATTTGATGCTGCGTTTCGATTTGAGATTGAAGAAAGAAAGGGGGGAACGCGGCCATTACAGTTTTTTTTTTCTTCTTCTTTGATTTGAAAATTGAACTGAAAGGCTTGGGTTATATAAAAAGAAATGGAGGCATGGGTTACACGATCAATTTCGTGATTCTCGGCATAGTTTTAGGAGCAATTGTAGGGAAGAAAACGTGTACATGTTGACAAATTAATAAATTTAAATTTGAATTAAATTTGAATTTGATTTAATTGCAACGCGTTTACTCACCGTGTGCTCACATATCAACTCCGAAAAATACGAAATTTGAAATCCGGCAATAATTCAATATTACGGACCCAATGGAACTGGTTTCGTCAAATTCCGAGACTGTGCCTCGGACGGCTATTTTTAAATATCGATTCGAACGATTAAATTCCAAAACTGAACAATTCACTTCCTAATTAAATTCTGAAGCTTCTAAAATCTTCAATATTATCAATATAAATTTTACAAGCCTTTGAAATATTTTTAATCGGCTTAAAATTGAAGATTCAAATTTTTATTTACTTTCAATAGATTAAATTTTATAATTTAATCGCCAAATTCATCCTGATAATTTGAAATTTAATTCAAACCATCATTCAAATATTTTAAAATTAATTAAATATTTTCAATTTAAATTATTCCAAATTTCTGGGTCGTTACAATCTTCCCCACTTAAAAGAATTTCGTCCTGAAATTACAAGTTAAGAAGAATGCCCTTATCCCGTCTATTATCTTTCACAATCCAAATAGTTTTATCAACTTTCTAGCCTAAATCTTTTTACTAGAGTTTCATTATCATTTCAACTAGCTTTCCAACTTCAATTATAAGTTTCAACCCACATTGTTTTACCAAACAATTCAAATTTAAATTCAAATTCAAATTTCAAACTTTCAAATTTTTCTCAAAATTTTTCTAACACCCTAAATTTTCGAAAAATTTCGCCAGCGTCTCCTTTGCGCGGCTAGCTCGGTACGACTACAAAATGGCTCCACGGCCCCTCAGAATCAAAAAGAAAAGAGAAAAGCCAAGTGGCTAGAGAAGAAAGTCATCAAATTTCATACTGAAATTCAAATACGTACCTTTTTGTCGAGCAATTCAATTTTAACTTTGAAATCAAAATCTCAATTCCTTTATATACCTGTATAACCTGCTAGTAGTAGTAGCATACAAATCCAAATACAATATTCAAACCAATTTGCCAATTCTATTGCAAAATTCCGATATATGTTTCTTATATATTTTAACTTCACTATTGAAGTTACATATTCATTTTCATTCAATTTTTCATTTCAATTTTATTCACAATTTAAATTCCATTTGAATTCAATTCACAATTTGAAATTCCATTCGAATTTAATTCTCAATTCTAAATATTGAATTCTATCGATTTACTTTCATTTGCTAATTCATATTACTACTTTAAATTAGTTTTATCCACTAATTCATTTCAATATTCAATTCACCTCGAATTTATTTAATTACTAACAAAGAGAATTTCAATTTCTATATTCAATTCATTCCATTTGAAATTATTTCACAAATGAATAAATTATCAAGTTAATTTACTTGAATTCAATCCATTTTATTTCTTATTTAATTTTATATACTAATGATAATAATTCAATATTATCACTTCTAACAATCATGCAACCATATACTATAATAATCCATAGAAAATCATTTCTTTTCTATACCAAATAGTTTTGGGCAAAATTACTTTATTTACCCGATTCAAAAACAATTTTATATTTACTAACATATACGCGCTCATATCTATTACTACACTCGAACTCATTCTAGAGTACTGCTGACTCTATCTCTAACGAGTAATACCCAACAGAACCATGGTTGTCGCTTAACCATAAGCTCTGATACCAAATGTAACGTACGCGATTTTTCGTTGCCAAAAACCGAATAGTTATGGGTTTTAAAAAGAATTTAAGAAAAGAAGAAGAGAGAAAAAGAAGAAAGATGGAGGGAAAAGAAGATAGAAAATTTTAGATAGAAGAAAAAGAGAATAGAGGAAAAAGAAAAACAGAAGAAAATAGGACGGAATAGAAAACAACAGAACAACATCAGAATCTCACAATTCGCAGCGGAACAACATATAATAATAAATGAATAATCTTTAAACAAAGAACTATATCAGTTATTACATTACATCACATTTCATTACATCATATCATCAGAGTGTACAACAACAACAAATAGTGCAGCGTAAAAATGAAATACTATATAAACTAGTAATACGCCATGTCATCCATCTTGCCTCCAGCAACTCCAGAATATCCAGAATATCCTGATAAACCTAACACTTGACTGCCCGTGTAGAAATTGGTGGGCACCCAGAGTTTAGGAAGGAAAACAATAAACTCCAAGTCAGTCATGTGACTGGTGTGAGAACTCAAAACAGTTTATTTAACTTTAAAATCAAAATAGAGAGATATTTTTATTTCAATTCGCAATGCTTTTAAAAATGAGACTACCATAAGGCCTCCCGCACACACACACATGCAAACGCAGAATCGGAGGAGATTTCTCCTTATGATAGTCAAAGATGCTTGATACGCATTAAAAATAACATTTGATATTATTACTAGTGCATAGTGTAGAAGAAATTCATTTCGAAAGTAGAATATAAATCTTAGCCAACATACGACCATTATTGTATGCCTACTATAGCTACCATCCAAATAGTGTTGCGACACCATAAGTGAATAGCAGGTTCTACAACTAATACCGTACAAGTTTCGTATTGGGAATTGGATTTCCAACAAATGGTCAGGCCAAGGAAATTCCCATTGCCACATGAGATGCCTCTGGAAAGACATCCCCGAGAACCAAACCGGAACTCTGCCAACACAAGGCTGGGTTACCCCTAACTGGGTAACTACTGACACGAGCACGCCATTCCCCGATCGTAAACGACCTTTCTCACGGGATCCCGAAAACCAACAACCACAAAGTAATAAATTCATAGTAACCACATAGGTTAAATATCTGGGCTCCATACCATGATACCACCTCTATCCAGAAGGAAATGTACATACCCTAAAGGGTGCTACCCCTCATAACCTTGCCGCATCTTTCCTGTTTTGACCATTTCCGGGGTGTGAGGTTCGACGAAGTCACGTCCACAAAAACATACTTTATACAAAAGCCATGCTTTGGGACAACAAATGATCAACACAATGATCACTAAGATAGACGATCAAATAAATGATCCTATCACAATAATCAACACAATGATCATTTACAGCAACACTCAGCATATCACATTACCAAATTGGGAATATATCGCTGATAACTTCAACTATATAACCTCTGAGCTCGTACGTCTCAGAGAAGGGTGTTAAGCTAAAAGAATAAATTCTCCGCCACCATAGAAATATATTTGAAAGAAATCGGCTTTACATTCTCAACTTGTAATGTCAGACACACAATCCATACAAGTCTGTTCCGGGATCGAACAAAACCGAAGGCACTTACAAAGAAGTCCATGCAATCCGAATAATTTCTAATCACGTTCGGATTTCCCATCACATATGGAGATCTCAATAACAGGGATCAGCCAGTGCAGAGACAATCAACAAGAAATCCTTTCGCTTTCGAAAATATCCGGTCTTCAACACCGATCTTCGAATGCAATTTATAACGACGTATCACATATTCGGAATGGGTTATACGACCCCAAGGTCCTTTCCCGGTTAACCCGAATAGCGAGCGTTTATTTTTAAAAAAAATAAGTGTGGCATCCAAATTCAAACAAATCATAATAAATACCTATTTAAAGGTAAATATTGATAGTCGGTTATTGAACTATCAATAGATATGCCAACATCACCAGATTCCAAATAATTTTCCAAATTATTTATTTCACAAAAATATCTTTAGAAGATATAACATAATTTTTATTCTTTAAAAATGAATCAATATTTATTTTTAAACTCATTTTCCAAATTCCATTTATAAATTCCATATTGAATTTATATTTCCAAAAATGTTTCCATGAGTATACGATTTCCATTCGAATTCTAATATTCATTTTCAATTTATCTTCAAAAAGATAAATTCCAAATATTCACTTAATATTGGAAAAGCATTTCTATACTTATTTATTTATAAGTAATTCACAAGCCTTTTTATTTTCTACGCTTAGAAAATATTTAATATACTCTAATTGAAATTAAGTATATATTTCATTCTTTAAGGAAATCATTCACTTAACCATATTTATTTGGGCCAAAACGAATGTTGCGTAAAACATCGTTACGACAACCCAAAATCACTAGTATAGGGATTCGAAATTAAAATAGATATATAAACCCCAATACTATACAAAACATTTCCTTTCGGAAAATCATCTATTATAACAACAGTGTTATAATTTACCATTTCCTTCTATTTCTCGAAAACGTCTATTTCAACAATGAATGTTGAAATCTATGGTTTCGAATCTCAATACATTTTAAAACATCTTTAGATCGTTTTAATTTTATTTAAAACACCACCTCTAAAATAATTTCTTTAACAAAATATTCACTATTCAACAACGTGAATATACTTGTTAATAAATTTCTTCACTTCTATTCATTTTGTTTTAAAGAATTATTCACTGTCTAAAACATGAATATAATTCCATAAATAAATTACAACAATTCCTTATCAAAATAAGTCGTTGCGGATTTATAAAACAACGTTTATAAATTCTATTTCTATTTATTTTATAACAACTTCCTTTTATAAATTTCCTTTATAAATCTATTCAATTTCATATCTCAATGATATATTAAAATTTCATATTATAAGTCAAATACTTATAATTTATTTATTTATAAAAATCATTCCTTCAAACTTCCCAAATCTATAAATCTTATAACTTCTAAGATTCATTTATTTATCCACATCTATTTCCTAAATAACTTTATAAATTTTTATTTATAAAATTCTATAACTTTACCGTTATAATTCTATAAATTTCATTCATTAGTGAAATTCATTCACAATTCTTTCTAATACTTACAAAAGCTCGTTTTATAATTCAAGGTATTCTAAATTTATAAATATCAACTTTATAAATCTTTTAATATAAATCAATTTATATTATTACTTTAAACATCTTTAAACTCTATTATAATTTCATCATTCTAATTTATAAAATAAAAATTTTATAAATCCTATTTCTAAACTTCTTATAATAAATTCAGAAGTCCCAGTTCAAACTATTTTATAAAATCACTAATCCCATATTTTCAAAAATCAACTTTTAACTGTATTTTTCAAAAATCATAATTTTTATAATATTAAAATTATAACGTTTATTTATTTAAGATGAATCAATTCCAAAAATATTTTATAAACGTATATTTCCCAGAATCCCTTTTAGAAATCAAAATCGTTATTTTTAAACTTCAAAAATTGGATCCGATGATGCAACACATCAAATATTCAATCAAGACTTTCAACATCATATATCGATATGATAAACAGTCAAACATCACAATATCTAACATCTATAAATATTTGTGAGGAATCCAGTTGGATCCCTCCAACCTGTTTCCCTGCATCCACAGACATTAGCACAATACCAATTCCGTTTCAAGACGGAATATCGCGGTATATGGGATTTTATAAATATATATCCGCTTACTAACGGCGCATAGGGTCTCATCCGCTAAAAGAAAATGCGGGAAATCAATCAACTGCAATATATACATATGCCAATATATATATATTGCTATATATATAATATAATACCAACTCCACTTCGAGGTGGAATATCGCGGTATATGTGTGTAATAAATAACCTCCGCTTACTAACGGCGTATAGTGTCTATTCACATCCAATATATATATATATATATAACAATCATCATTCAAGCATTCAATCAACACAGTCAATCAATTTTAAATTTAACTATTTAAAATTTAAATAAACAACAGAAATTCTTTTGAGTGAGAAGTTCTCACCTTTGCTTTTATTAGCAATCCACTCCCAATTCAACTTGTTTTCTTCATTTATACCTTGTACAACAATTTTATACAATTTATTAATACTCAAATAGATTGAATAATAAATTTTCATTAGATAATTTTAATTCGTCGGTGATTTCATTTTAATAGTTAAATTAACTCATAGTTTCGTTTAAACCAATTTCTCGTTTAATAAATTTATTTAAACAAATTTTGTCCTTTTAAAATAATTTTAACTAGAGATTTCCAATTGAACTGAATTTCCTTTTTTTTATAAATTATTCTATTTAATAAATTAAATTTCCTTTTACTTACCAAAATTATATTTTTAACTAATTTTCCCTTTAAAAATAAATTTGGCCACTAACAATTAAAATAAACTTATTAACCCATAAGTTATCTTAATAAATTATTTTTAGTAAAATAAATAATTGAACAAGTTAATTTCTATTTTATAAATTTAATTTAATTAACTCAAAAAGTTATTTTAAACTAATTTATAAGTTTCAAAAATCAAATTTTCTCTTTCTTATCAATTAATAATTTTAATTGACCAATATTTTATTTATACAAATTTTCTGGTTTCAAACTAAAAATCTGAATTCCAACTGATTTTCTTTAATTAAATTTGTTTAACTAAAGGTTACAATTTTAAAACTAAATCCCTTTTTAATAAATTGTTTTTGGCTTTCAAACAATTTCTTTTTAATAATTTGATTTACCAAAAACTAAATTCAAAACTATTCTTTATAAATCCAAATCTTTATTTTATATAACATTTGGACAAATCGCATAATTAATTTCCATTTGCTATATTTAATTTACCAAAAGTTCAATTCAAACTAAAAATTAAATTTTATTCCTTAATTTTAGTTGTAAATTAGCTTTAAACCAATTTTTATTCTTTAAATAAATTTATCAAACTAAAAATTTATTTTTACTTTAAATTAATATCTTTAAATCAATTTCTCTTAATAAATTGTTTAACTAAAAATTTAATTTAAAAACTAAACTCCTTTTACAAATTCTGTTTAACTAAAAATTAGTTTTAAACTAATTCTTTTCTTTTAAAAATCAAGTCTTTATAAACTCGATATTGTTTTTTAAAAATTTCTATACTTATTAAAAATAAATCTTATATACATATATAAAATAGTTTATTTTAAACTCAAAATCCAAAAATATATATCTCAACCTATATATAAAATTATCTGTTTAAATTAATTCAAATAGCACTGTACAAATATCCTGCCTATATTTATATATATATATATATATATTTACATATATTATCAGAATAAACAAAAATTATAAATATACCTTATCCAATTCTCACTGCCTGTATCCACTCGAAGCCCTAGATTCTTGCGACTCAGTCGCCTTCGTCGTTGCCGATGCTTCACCGCCAGCACGACGTCGCCGCCTCCATCTCGCGAACCACAGCCCCCCAGTGACTCGCGACCCCTAATCGAGCACGCAATCAATCGCACCCCTCCAACCTTCGAACTGTGACCTCCCACTCCTCACAAAACTCGCCGACCCCACCTTCCAGCATCGCCACATGCGCGGCGGCCTCCCTCTGACAACGCCGCCTTCGAAGCGCGCCGCCACCACCACGAGCAACTCATGCGTCCCCCGCTCACGCGACCCCAAATCGCCCATCGCAAAGCCCCCTTGCGCGAGCCCACTGCATCGCCTCCCCCACGAAATCACGCGCGCGCTCGACTTAGGGCTTCGGCCTTGATTTTTTTTTTTTTTTATTTGATGCTGCGTTTCGATTTGAGATTGAAGAAAGAAAGGGGGGAACGCGGCCATTACAGTTTATTTTTTTTTTCTTCTTCTTTGATTTGAAAATTGAACTGAAAGGCTTGGGTTATATAAAAAGAAATGGAGGCATGGGTTACACGATCAATTTCGTGATTCTCGGCATAGTTTTAGGAGCAATTGTAGGGAAGAAAACGTGTACATGTTGACAAATTAATAAATTTAAATTTGAATTAAATTTGAATTTGATTTAATTGCAACGCGTTTACTCACCGTGTGCTCACATATCAACTCCGAAAAATACGAAATTTGAAATCCGGCAATAATTCAATATTACGGACCCAATGGAACTGGTTTCGTCAAATTCCGAGACTGTGCCTCGGACGGCTATTTTTAAATATCGATTCGAACGATTAAATTCCAAAACTGAATAATTCACTTCCTAATTAAATTCTGAAGCTTCTAAAATCTTCAATATTATCAATATAAATTTTACAAGCCTTTGAAATATTTTTAATCGGCTTAAAATTGAAGATTCAAATTTTTATTTACTTTCAATAGATTAAATTTTATAATTTAATCGCCAAATTCATCCTGATAATTTAAAATTTAATTCAAACCATCATTCAAATATTTTAAAATTAATTAAATATTTTCAATTTAAATTATTCCAAATTTCTGGGTCGTTACAGTGACTTATATGTGATTATTAAAAACAATTGCATATTTATCTACATTTAAAATTGGAAAAACGAACATAGGTCTACAATTATTTACAATGATTGAAGATATATCTACAATGTTGCATAATACTTGCAGATTTTTCTGCCATTATTTAAATATTCTAAAGCTTCTATTTTGATTCAATTCTTTATTTCAGGACTTTGAAGGAAAGGAACTAAAATTGCTAAAAGATTCAGTTGAGAAAGATGAAGAATTTGAAGTGTTATATAAAAAAAGAGAAGAAAAATATAAAGAAATAATAAGAAAACTTGAATTGGACAACAGAGAACTTCATGCAGAAAATACGCTGCTAAGAAAGCAATTAAGACAAAATGTTGAAACATCATCATCCATAGAATTTGAGAATGTAGAGCTACCAATAAAAGAAATAAGTGGTAGCAAACTAAACTCCTCTGATGAAATGAAAGTGAAGAGAACGAAGAAAGTGAAGATAATGAAACAGAAGTGAATATGTCATTTGGTAATACTTTCAGTAATATATTGTTTTCTAACAATAACGCAAAAATTTAAAATATTTGATGATATATCTGCAATTATTCTTACCATAAGACAAAAGAATTTTTAAAGAATAAATGCAGATATTATTGCAAAAATTATAAAAAACTGCAGCACATTCTTCATTTTTTACATAATACCTTTCAACATAACACATAAGATACATAATTATTTCAAAAACACTAAAGTCTTGAATTGCAAACATATATTTCAGCTCAAAGGACAGAAGAAAACGAAAATCAAATAGATGTTCAAACTGAAGGCAAAAATGTTGAAGATGAATCTGATTTTATGGAGAAAGATAAAGGTGAAGAAAAAGAAGAATAAGATGTTGACGATGAGGAAAAAATATATTTCGAAGAAAAACATAAAGATCCAGAAAATGATGAACAAATAGAAACAGTTGAGGAAGGTAAAGCAATTGAACAAAATCCTTCATTTGGTAATGCTTTGAACATTTACAGTTTTTCAACAAGACTGTAAAAATTAAACAAATATGTTGACATATTCGCAAATGTTCTTCATATTATATTAAAAATATGAACAATAATTGCAGATATTAACGCAACAACTGTTGTAAAGTGTAGCATATTCTTCACTTTTTCACAATTATTCACAATAATTATATTAACCAACAACCAATAATTGTATTCCGAAAACTAATAATGAAATATTAACTAACATTCGAATTAATTTCAGGTGAAAGCATTCAAAATTATCCACAGTTACAAGGCAAACAAGCAGAACATGAAATATCTACTTCAGAAGAAAAAAATGAAGAAACCAAAGAAAAAACATTGGAAATTGAAAATCCAAAAAGGTATAAATCAGCTGAAGAAGTGGATTTCCAAACTGAGAAGAAAGCAAAAAAGGAAAAACAGCAAGTACAAATCCCACCAATAATAGTTGAAGAATATGAATCTGAACGTAGATCAACAGAATTATCTACCAGTATGAAGAAAAATGTCAGAAAAAGGGTAAATGTACGAAGTCTATCCGAAGAAAAAATTAAGCTCCTAGAGGACTTCTTTAATAACTCTGACCTCAGGTAAAACTGTATAATTCTTTTAACAGCCAAGTATACCAATAATTGTTCAATTAAAAGTAGTTAGCTAAATTTCCTAGTGAAATATCGGCAAATATTTAAAAAATACAAACATTTAGTAATATTGATCGTTATATCACAGCAAAGTGCATACTTAAATGGAGACGATGACATAATTATACCTGGAACAACACTTGATGAACTTATTATAGGAAGATTTCTTGAAGGCCAGGTAGAAGTTTACTAAAAAATTCCATTTATTTGCAAATTTATCAGCAACATTTCATTGGACTTGCTGTTTTATCTGCAAAAACCTATTCATCCGTAACAACTCTATTTATCTGCATATTTATCAGCAATATTTCTTTAAAAATATTGTTTTATCAGTAAAATTCCATTTATCCAAAACAAATACATTTATCTGTAGATTTTTCAGCAACATTTAATCAAACCTGTTGTTTTTTATGCAAAATTCCAAGAACTTATTGTTTTTTCTGCTAATCATATTATAGTCTTCTGTCAACAAATATACTATCTCTATTTCCTTATAATAATTTTTGTAGATCATTGACTGGTATGCACATTAATTGCATAAAGTTCAGGTAGAAAACTTATACTTCAAAGTTTACGCTGTTGTAAGTCTTACAATCTTCTACTGAAGAATTTGTTCAAATGTTCATAAATTCAGTTGTCTAATATATTCTCCTACAGGCATTTCTACTGAACAATTCAAAGAATGTAGTGCAAGCCCTAATCGATAATGTAGTAGCTAAAAATTTTGCAAACTGCAATAAAATATTCTTCCCTATCCACCAAAAATCATATTTTACACTGTTGGAGTTTATTAAACAAGATAGAATATGGATTCACTACGATTCCATATAACTACGGCGTGAAGGAGAACATCAGAAGGTAGCAAGAAAGCTGGTATGTAAATTAAAAAATGAATAAATCAGAGAAAAATAAACTGTTTAACAAAATCATTGTTTTTTTACATAGAGTTTATATCATTGCCTTACTAAAGAAATTGGAAAAAGTAGAGCATGAACCATTAAAGCAAATCACTTTTGCTAATAGCCAACGGGAAAGTTCTGATACGTAAGTACACAACATCAAAAATGTACAAATATTTCCATATCATAGAACATTTCTTCCAACAATTAGCAGAGTTGGCTATGGCATGTTTGTTATGAACATTATGAAGCAAAGAAGTGAAGGCAAAGAAATCAACAATGATGACCCTGAATTCACATATGAAGCTATGGGTTTACAAAGAGCTGCACTAGCACATTAAATTCTTTCTTGCAAACCTTACAGTTGGAGCTTAGAAGAAAGCTTGACACAAAAGTTTTTACTTTCTGAAGCAAACCAAAATAATTGATTTATCAAACTGTAATGTTTTCTGTAAGAGTATTAAAATGTATGTACATATTTTGCTAAACTTATGTAGTTGGAAGACAATATTACTGTGTTAACAAAATATTAGACTTTATTCCCAAAAAATTTATAAATAAAATTTTTACATTTGTATTCAGCAATAAAAGTACGTATCTGCAGATATCTCAATTTAATTTTTTAGTCATAATAAATACTTGCTCTTAATTATTGCAAAAATGTCAGCAAATAAAGCATATATCTGTAGATATCTCAATAAATATTTATTTATTCCAAATTCTTGCTCATGATAATTTCAGAAATGTCAGCAAAAAAGCACATATCTGCAGATATCTCCAAAAATATTTAGCTATTTGAAATTCTTACACCAAATAGTTGTAGAAATGTAAGCAATAAAAGCATATATCTATACATATCTCCACAAATATATAGATATTCGAAATTCTTGAACCAAATTATTATAGAAATGTTAGCATAAGAAATAGATAATTGTCGATACCTCCATATTTATTAATAAAAATTACACATACTTATGGATACATCTTATTTGTTTCGTGCAAAACAATTATATAAATATCATCTTCATATAAAAAGCAGTATTCACAAAAAAGGTATAAAAAGTAAACAAATATTCATAAAAACTGTAGAAATATGTGCAATTAATGGCAATAATTGCAGAAAATACTGCAACAATAATTAATAAAAGCATAACATGATTAATACATTACAAACATTAAACATCCAACCTAAGGACAGAGAAAATACCATTAAAATGAATAAGAAAACACAAACTCAACTTCATATGTTTTATCTTTCCTAAATAAAAGAAAAAACTACACGTGTTTTAGTGAACAAGTCCTTTATTATGACCCAACTTCTTGCATAAACTGCATCTAATAGTCTTTGAAATTTCACCAGCAGATTTTATCCTCTTTAATGCTGATGGTCAACCAGGATTTTTCTACCTTTAGGAGGTGCTACAACCCTTCAATCAAAACGTCTTTTTTCACAAAGTTTGTAATAGGATTGATTGGATGAGAATATGCTGATAAAAAATAAACAACTTTGAAATAATATTCAATGTAATGATAAACATTTAACTTTCCACAACTCAAAATACATCTAACAGCATGAGCACAAGGAAAACCATAAATTTTCCACAAGTTACAAGAACAAATCCGATTATTTAAATCAACAGATTGACGAACAGGAGAATGAACTTCAAACACAAGATCACTTGATTTTATAACAAATCATGAAGCTCCTTCCGAATTAAGGCTTTTCAATCGATTTTCATTCACCGGACATACAAGACTATTCCGACTATTAGCAAGTTCTCGACGATCAAATATTAGCTTCATCAACTTAACTCTAATATTATCCAAGCATGCAATGATTGATAAATGTCTTTCTTCCAAAATCCGTTTATTGAAACTCTCTAAACAATTTGATGACATTTCACCGTAACGATAAGCAGGGAAAAAAACATTAGTCAACTTCTCAGAGGGAATTCCATTCAAAAAATTTACCACAGCAGAACCACCAGCATCATTAAAATTCATCAATGCAACATTGAAAACATCCAAATTAGAAGCATATGCAACACTCCAAACAAATCGATCAACCATTTCTTTTTCGATATGGAAAATTCAGACTTTAAAGAAACTTTTAAATTATTGTTTAAATAATAAAAACAGGAACCACGAACTGAATTTGGAAACACTTTTGGAATAGCAACAAGAATACTAGGATGACGGTCAGAAATGGAAACAAACTTTCTACCGTCATCTTTCAAAAAAATTTTAAGCCGCTTACAATACCAAATCCAATTATTTTCATCTTCACCAGACACAATTCCAACTGCTATAGGAAAAAAACCTGATAAAACAATAAATATATAAATAACTGAACAAATTGCTTGAAACTATTCACTTACATTGAAAAGGTGCAGACAATACTGCAACTATTACCAAATATTACTGTAGAACAATTTTTCACTATTTCAAAAAGATTGCATACTTTTTAGCAATTTTTTATATAAAATTGCTTCGATTTTCATAACGATTTCTACGAGTAAAATATTTTTTCTTTTTAATAAATGCTGATGTTGCAGCAACATATAACAATTGTTGTAGATATTGATGCAATTATAAATTAATCTACAAACAATCAACATACCTTCATTGCCAATTTTACCAGTAGTAGTCATCAAACAACCTTGAGCTCTACCCTTCCTAAAAGTAGCATCAACAAATATTAAAGGCCGACAAAATTGAAAACCATGTGCACAAGCTTCAAAACTAATAAAAACCCTCTCAAATTGACGAGTATCATGATTGCACTCCAAAACTAATAAAAACCCTCTCAAATTGACGAGTATCATGATTGCACTCCAAAACTACTTTACTACCAGGATTACTTTCGATTACAGCATCACAAAAAGACTTCAAGTGGTGATAAGACATCATATCACTTCCATGTAAATCTTCTAAAGCCAATCTCTTCCCACTATAAGCAAAATAGTACTGCAAAATGATGTTATACTTAGTTTGAAATAGGTTAATAATATCCTTTGTCTTCATTAACGGATCAGCTTGAATATGATCATAAACCAACAACTTAATCAATTTACTTGAAAAAGGAGGATCATTAATATCATGAATTCCAGCACCATAAGTATGTTTAGGATGAAATCTCTTTATAACAAAATAGCCAGAAAGATTAAACTTGACAGAAGCATGAATCCTGAAAGTACATTCTGTTTGAGATTAAACAGTTGTAACTCTTTCCTTATGATTCTTAACCAAATCAAGCTTATACCCAGTCTTAATACTATATATCATCAAATTGAGCCTAAATTCAGTAACACCACCTGGAAATTGCTGACCAACACCCATAAAAACAGATTGATTGGAATCAATCCTCAATAACTGCCTGAACTGAATATTAAAATCACCGGTACTAACAAATGAAGAATCACTGCTACAAGAAATAGCTTCTGATGTAATATTGGTAGTTGAAAAACTAGTAGGAACAACATTGTAACATCCCGCCTTTTCGCACACTTTAAAACGACACACATGCCGATTCAAAGCATACGCAAGGGCGGATTGTTATGGGGTTAAATAAGAAAAACAGAGAAGAAATAAAACAAAATAGAATCTCACAGCGGAAGGATAAAATATAATAATAAATATACAATTCAAAAAAGTTTACAAAATAGTTATTTCACTTATACAATGAACATCAGAGTCACACATACCAATACAACAATGCAGCGGAATATAAAGAGTGTGTGGTGCAATACTATATATAAATAATGCTGAATCTTCGTCTTCGTCCTCCAAGCTAAATCTGCTATCCTGAAATGCTCGGACTGACCCGAGCAAATTTGAAAAGACAAAAACACTCGAGTCAGACTAGAATATCTTATGTGAGTTAAATAAACAGAAATAAATATGAGTGCAGTAACTCAAGAGATGCTCGGGATTTACATCTCCTAAGGATCCGTTAAACTATTTACTATGTAGTATATTGCGCTATTATAATAGTGTCTATTTATAAAATAAACTTACTTTTTAATAGCGTTAAGGGGTTACCCATATAGCCCTTAACACGTAATAGTCCCAGTAGTCCATCCAATATCATAGTCCCTCCTGATCGGGAAGCCACTAGAGGATATCACACGGGCTACGGGAGAAAACCAAACTCGTACAAGGCGCGATAGGGTAGGTGACACGGCACAACTAGGCAATGCCAGGGTAGATATACCAATTGCTATCCAGGCTGATGGTAACGCGCAGCGCGCAGCTGCCGCCCACCTCGAACTAACTCCCCCAAAATCAAAATATAGAAGTGGCCACTGAATCAATCCAAGTCAAAGTATAATATCGAAGAGGAGCGTCCGATCAGAGGAATGACCTCATTGGCCTGAGAATCGCTCCTGTTTTAGCCACCTTATGCCAACTCACGGGAGTTGGGTCCACGTATTTACCTTACAAGAAACGTCGCCACCACCTACTTCATTCTGGAACTCCACCGCGTACACGGTTAGTCAAAGTGGTTTTCGGTATCGACAGAGAGTATGTCCATATCCGATCCCGGTCTCTTTGCCAACCCATCGTTATTATAACACCGCGGTTATTTAAAACAGTTTATACTTTTAAACCAGAATATAATCCATTTCAAAACCATAATATTACGATATCATTCCAAAACCCAAAACCATATTTTACCACTTATCCCAAATATAATTCCTTTCCAATAATAAACAGGCTTTAACTTCATAATATCTGAAAATCGAATATTTTCAAAGCATAATATTTTTGGAAATCCATAATTTCAAACCATAACTTTTAAAACTCAAATGGTTTGGATATTCAACGGTATATGAATTTCAAAGGCTTAACTTTACTGTCACTTTGTAAAGAAATAAGTTATATGGCTTTATGGAAATATTTCTTTATCTAAAGTTAAAACCATAATTTAGATATCACTCTTAAGTTCCAAAACCATTTCAATTTCCATATATATAAATCCATTGGAGTATTAATATTCAAAAACTAAAATTGGAATATATTCTTTCAACAAATTAAATGTTTTATTATTTAGTTTGAATATTCACATAAATCCTTAAACAACTCCAATTTCTAGTAATAAAACATATGTATTTTTCGATTCCAATTATATTAGAATATTTTTCCAATTCAAATTCATATTAGAATATTCATTTCAATTTATCTTGGGAAAAATCGAATTATAAATATCATATCTTAAATTTCCAAACTTAACATTTAAACATATGATATAAATTTATCCAACTCCATTTTCTAAATTTTCTTCCGTTTTACTGAGGGAATTTATACACCTTTTTATTTCAAAATTTCCAACTTTTCATGTACATAAATACGGAAGAAAAATATTTATACGGTATAAAATTTAAGATTATTATAAACCGTATTCCATCCAAACCATAGAAATCACATTAAAATAGTTATATATAGACCGCGGTGCCTGTATATAATTTTCTATCCTATGGTCAAGTGATACGGATATTTATTATTTCAATCCGCAATTTAAAAATAAACTGCGGTTGTATATCATTTCAAACCGCAATCCCGAAAATGTAAAATGCATGCTAACTGGCAGTTTAATGATATCCACATAAATCACCCATTCAACAACACATCCATCACCCAATTTCAACCATCAATCAATATCAATCACTATCAACCAATATCAATCAATAACAATATTAGTTCGATAATATGCAACGGGTAATAACTGTCAGTTCATTCAAATTAAATTTCAACTATTAATCTAACCATTAATATTTAGAGATAATTTATATAACTGTTAACTAGCATTTCATATGCAAACAAAATTCCTAACAATCAAATAAATACGCAATAAATTAATTAAATTAACAGCTAAATCAAATAAACTGCAATTCAACAGATGTGGATGAAATAACATGCCAAAAGCTCATAAATAAATTTCTATTCATTTCTAAAATTTATTTAACAAACATAAAAGCTTCTAGTAATTGTGAGTGGGTTAAAACACTCACCTTTGGAATTTAAATCGAATTTAAACCCGATTTAAACCCAAAAATTCGCCCGTCTCAGAATTTGTCCAAACCAGCGTCAATGGATCCGGAATTTAATTACGATCCTAACGCAAAAAAATCGTAAGAATCGGATGTCGTATGAAAAAGTTATACGCTTAAACACTGATTGAAAACAAAAATTAAATAAAAAGAAAACAACTCACATTCACCATATTATGCACGCCACGTCAGCAATGTGAGGCCCTTCACGCGCACGTACAGGAAGCCTTCGCACCACGCAACATCACGAACCAGTTTGTGGAAAACCATGCATCGCGTAACCTAATCTTTGCAGCCGCCTCCTCACGTTGCTGGCCCTCTCGGCGCCATCACCTAGGGCTCCCCTCGCCATCCTCCTTCCCTGCCGACAACCCCAGGACCACCACTGACCCCATCGACCGTGAATAGGTAGGCAGCCGCCGCCTAAAACTAACCCTAATCTAATTTTGCACGACGATCTAGCCGCTGATTCGCCCCAAAAATTATATAGATGCACTCCCCTCGGTCCCCTCTACAAAACCCAGAAAGGGTTTGGCGATCTGACGAAGTTTCCGACGATGATGATGGATGGTCACGGACTGTTTGAATTTATTCTGAGCAAACGACAGCCCCAAATGAAAAACGAATTATACCAGTAGATTACGCGTATCGAATACTTCAACATATATTTTTTCTGGAATTTTCTGAAATTTTTGAGTTTTGACTTTTGATTTTGAACCGTGGATAGATCTAGGTTTTGCAACCATTAAAGAGGAGAAAGATATGAAGAAAATGTACGTATATTCAATTGACAGAAGAAAGGGGCTAGGGTTTATCACGGTATACTTATAGATAGGGTCGGGTTGGAGCGTACAGGCTAGAAGGATGAACGTACGCAACGAACTATGGCCCAAAAAGCCCGCTATGCCTCCGGAACCGAATTTGTTAAAACTATATATCCAAATAGGTGTTTTAAAATATTCTGAATGCGATGGAAAAGGTTTCGCGACCAAATTCGATCGTATGGAGAAGTTATGCTAAAACAAGATTTCCAAATTGATTTTAAATTGATTTTCAATAAAATTGATTTCAAGGCGTTTCGCGTCCGTACGATCAAACGACAAATCCGATCGATACGAAATTTGAAATCCTACAAAAATTTACCGATACGGATCCGATGAAACTGGTTTCGTCGAAATCCGAGTCCGTGACAAAAATGGCTATTTTTAATGTTTATTAAATCAATTAAATAAATCATAAAAATCCAATTCTATTTTTCAACTTCTAATATTGGCCAAATCTTATTACTTATATAATTCAATCAATTCCAATTGATTTAGCAGCTTGGATGTGAATTAAAATCTATAAACATATCAATTTGCAGTGTTTATTTCTGCATTTTTATAATTATTTGGAAATTATAAATTATATTCTAAAACTCAATTATTAAAGCTTATATTCTTATACTCTCAACAAAATCCAATTAGATAAATAGATTTGATTTCTATTCCAACTCATGATTGCAAATAAACTTTTACCATAATTAAATTCCAAATTATTAATAACCCTTATTTTTCTTAACTATTTATTAATTCCAATCCAATCGAATTCAACACTATAAATTTGATTAATTTATTATATTCACTTCCTTTCTATTATTCAAAGTTATTGTTGTAAATACGACGAATACTAACATTAGTTTAAGATTTCACTCAATGTTTACAAATTCCATTTCAATTTAATAACGTAATATTTTACGTTCAATTCTATTTTATTTGTCGTAAATACCACTTGTTGAATTAAATACTCAAATCATAAATAAATCTTGCTTCTAAAGTTATACCAACAATGGTCCAGTTAAATTTGAATTAGCTTTACCTTTATTTTATGAAATTAACTATTGCAATAAATCCAAATTAATAAAGAAGGTTAGATTCCTATACTACTTCTTTGGGTTTCAATTAACCTTTTATGGCGAGTATGAATTTCAATGTATAATTGAAACCTTTATATCCATTTAATTTTACAATCATCCAATATCTACATATTCTAGCTAAATTCAACTAACGTATAAATTAGCTATTCCAACTTCCATTAATTGCGATTATCATACTATAGAAATTAAATTCCATTAACCACATAAATAAAAGTTGATCCCCATCTATTTACATTATATCACGTTTGCATAAATTTATTCAATGGTCACTTTTAATTAGTAACTGTCCATTTTCCAATCCAAATGTAAATCTTCCACCTTTGAATTGTTATATTAAATGGAATTTATTCTAGGTAATATTTTTACTAATATTTACTGATTCAACATTTATATGCTTCTTAAAATCAACTCCAACCAAATGTGACAATTTACATTTCATTTCTATGCAATATATACTCATTTTTATTCCATTCATTTGGTTACCGCGTTGAAATCTATTTATTACTAATACTAACGTTATTGTCATCAATTATAATTGGATTCCAAATTTTTATTCAATACTGTGAAAAATAACTTTCATATAAATCAAATCCTTTTTATACCTAATTCAAATTGGATTATATTCCAATTCTTATAACTAGGTCTTAAGTCACCATTTACATATTTAGCGTTTTTTTTTTTTTTAAATCTCCGTTTATAAATTTAAAGTTTCTACTAAATTGAATTATACAACTTATGAACTTTAACAAATTTAGTCCACCTAATAAATTTTCTAATGTTTATATATTTGCAATCCAATTCAACTATCATTTCATTAATACCTTTTAAATCAACTAATTATAACTAATAACTACCCACCAATTTACGTTAACCCAATCTATGCCACATAAATATTTAATTGTTAACATTAAATTATAATCACCATATCAATTCCTATATTTACTCAAATAAAATCTTAAGACTTATATTTCCTTCTAAATTAGATTAGCAATCCTATTAAATTCAATTCATTAAATATTATTAATTTAACGGGTCGTTACAAACATCAACAAAAATAACAAAGTAATCCTCACGGTTATGAGCCGCCAATAACAAAATAGATTGAAGATCAAAATTAGTTTCAATATTCCTTCTCAATCCATCTCTAACATAGTGTAATTCAAATGACAATGAACTCAATTTTGTCCGTTTACCACAAATAGCACTTCTCAACATAACAACCGAACTATTAAATTGAAGACGTAATGAAAAGTTATCATATCCAAACTTCAATAGCAAAAGCACTCTAGCATCAATAGGAACTGTAATGTCCCGCCTATTTGTACGTTAAACCGACGATAAACCACACACGTCAGACTTAAACCATGCAGAAGGGCGGATTGTTATGGCGTAAATAAGAAAAAGAAGAGAAAGAAAAAAACAAAATAGAATCTTGCAGCGGAACGATAAAATATAACAATCAAATAAACAGTTCATGCAGCTGTTTTATAAAAACATTTGATTATACTTATACCATACATATCAGAGTTACACATACCAGAAACAATAAATACTGCAGCAGAACAGTATGAATGTAGTGGAATACTATAATAAATAATAGTACGTCATCGTCATCGTCCTCCAGAATACGGTCTTCTAAATCCTGAAAGGCTCAGGCTGACCCGAGCGAATTGAAAAGACAAAACACTCGAGTCAGAACTAAAAGATGTTATGTAAGTTAAATAAAAAGTGAATAATATAAGTGGAAAGACGTCAGAGATGTTTACGGGATTTGACATCTCCTAACCAGTGTCTAACGTGAGTGCAGTAACTTAAGAGATGCTAGTGATTCACATCTTCTAAGGATCCGTTAAACTATCAACTATGTAGTAATATTTCGCTATTATAATAGTGTCTATAGTAAAATAAACTTACTTTTAAATAGCGTTAAGGGGTTACCCATATAGCCCTTAACATGTAATAGTCCCAGTAGTCCATCCAATATCATAGTCCCTCCTGATCAGGAAGCCACCAGAGGATACCACACGGGCCACGGGGGAAAACCAAACTCGTACAAGGTGCGCTATGGTAGGTGACAGGGTACAACTAGGCAATGGCAGGGTAGATATACCAATTACTATCTGGACTGGTAGTGAAGCATAGCGCGCAGCTACCGCCCACCTCGAGCCACACCCCTAAAATCAAAAATAAAAAGTGGCCACCGAATCATCCAAAAGTCAGAGTATAATATCGAAGGGATGTGTCCGATAAGAGGGGCTACCTCACTGGCTCGGAATCGCTCCTGTTTTAGCCACCTTATGCCAACGTGGTTATAATTTCAACTGACTATGAATGATTCATTGTAAAAAAAATTCAATTTTTAATTTAAAATTACTATTTAAATTTTTTATTTCGACGGTAATAAAATCACTACTGGTACATATATACCTCAAAAGAAACGCCGCCACCAACCTACTTCATTCTGGAATCTCCATCGCGTACACAGTTATTAAAGTGGTTTTCGGAGATGGCTGAGAGTATGACAACTTCGGATCCTGGTCTCTTTAACAACCAAATGTTATTATAACGCCGCGGTCATTTTAAAATAACCATACTTCAAAACCAAAATATAATATCCATTTCAAACCATATAAATACGATATCGTTTCCGTTTAAAAACCCAAATCAATATGATATTATTTTTGTAAAACACAAATCAATATAATATCATTTTTATTTCAAATATTCTTTTTCCATAATCATAGCACTTTCAAATTTATATACTTCGAAACCAAACCACCTGAAATATAACACTTCCAAATTTTAATACTTTGAAAGTAATAACTTTGAAACATAACTTCCCGCTTTACATGGATTAAATATTAAAATATTTTATAAAACAAACTAGCTTCTTAAATTTCACAAATCAATTCCAAAACAACCCGAATTTCTAAATTTTAAATTTAATATATTTCAAAGCTTAAATATTTTCAGAACTAAATTTTATAATTCATATATACACCAATTTCACTTTTACTATTATTTAGTTTTGAAATATTTTCTTACTAAACCAATATCCTTTAAATAAAACTTCAAACTCAATAACAGAATATTCCTCAATTTATTCAGTTAAATCACCTTAAACCCGAATCAAGTTATAAACCATATTCTTTTAAGATCTCAATTTCAATAAGTTCTATATGGATTCTTATTAAATATAACTCTTAACTAAATAAAATCTCAAATCAACTTCAAACTATCATCTCAACCTGGATTTATAAAATCATTATAAACTCTATATTAAAGTATAATTTAAGTAATTACTTATCCATATTATATTTTAATAAATCAAACATAATTAATATATTTATTTTATACTTTAAACAATTTTTTTCATAGCTTAAACAAAGAATTTAACTATATATAAAAGAACATTTATAAAATATCCAAATCAATATCACCAAAAATCATACATTTCTTTACAAACCATAGAAATCCTTTCAAAATATTTTTATATATAGACCTAGTGCCTGTATAAAATTTTCTACCCTATGGTCAAGTGATAGGGATATTTATCATTTCAATCCGTAATTTAAAATAAAATTACGGCTGTATATCATTTCAAACCGCAATCCCGAATGAAATTAAAATGCCTAACAACTTGCAGTTTAAAATAACATATAATACAACATCCATTCATCCAATATCAATCATCAACCGTTTATCACAATCATCATCCAATTCAAACTATAACATCAATATATAACATGTAATAAATAATAGGCATTTACTTGCAGTTTATATTTAATAATAAATTAGACAACAATCTAACTAGCAATTTATATGTAATAAATTAAATAACAATTTAATTTAGTAAATTAAATTTAACTGATATGATGATTAAAAATATGCCAAATAGTCATAAATAAATTTCAAACCACATCATATATCAATTTAGCGCACATAAGAAGTTTTAGAAGTTGTGAGTGGGTTAAAACACTCACCATTTGAATTTAAGTTGAATTTAAATCCAATTTAAACCCAAAAATTGAACAGCCTCAGAATTCGTCCAAACCTGCGCCAAAATGTCCAAATTCAAATACGAACCTAGCGTAGAAAACCGTGCGTGGAACATACCTCGTATGCGAAAGTTATTGCGATTAGAACGTTTGAATTTGAAATTAAAATAAAACAAAAAAAATAAATAGACAATGCAACGTAAACGACCACGTCAGCATCTCCACTACAAAGCCCTACAGCCATCGTTCGAACCCTCTAGCACAGCCGTCGCTCATCAATCAAATTTTGCCACTGCCTCTCCTGACTTCAACAAGCTCTAACATTGCCACCACGAACACCACCTCAAACCGCCCCCCTCCTGGCCTTGTGGCTCCACTCCACCGTCCAAAATGGTCAGTGCCACCGCGACCTAGGGCTGCCATTTTTGGCGAATCGAAGCACCTTCCGACCAAAGTGACCGTGCCAATGCATGCTGCACATGAAACTTTACGATACTGCACTTCCTGATCGCCCCTTTGGCTAAGATCCACCGTCCAACACGGCGATGATCTATGAACGGCCGGAATTGATTCGCGAATTCTAGGCAAACGGCGAACCGATTTGGAAAATGAATCACACCAGGAGATTATGCTCTTCGAGAGCTTCGATAAATAATTTTTCTGAATTTTTTTGAGGAATTTTTGAAATTTCAATTTGATTTTTGAATTGCATTTGGGTTTGCAATTGTCTACCATGAAATGAGGAGGTGAGAAGGAATTGTACTTACAGACAATTTACAATGAGGAACAATTAGGGTTTATAACAGGGTATTTATCGGCAGGGTTGAGATAGAATGGACCGGATCGATTGGATATACGCGTTGAACGATAAAATGGCCCGAAAAGCCCGTTCTGACTCTGGAACGAAATTGGGTCAAACCATATATCAAAATAGATGTTTTAAGATACTTTAAACGCGATGGAACAGGTTTCAAGTCCAAATTCCAACATATGAAGAAGTTATGCTAAAAACAAATTATTTCAAATTGATTTCAATTTAATTGATTTCAAGGCATTTCGAGTCTGTACGATCAAACGCCAAGTCCGATCGCTACGAAACTTAAAATCCTGCAATAATTCACCGTTATGGATCCGATGAAACTGGTTTCGTCTAAATCAGAATCATTGGCCAAAATGGCTATTTTTACATTAATTGAACAAATTAATAATTAATTAATTAAATCCAGTTTTTAATTCAATCCTATAATTGACAATTTTTGTCACTTTTATATTTCTTAATCATTTATACAAATTTTAAACAAATTCAAGATGCCACTTAAATGTTGATTCAATCATCAGTTTCAGCGTTAAATTACAATTTTGTTAAATTCAGAAATTATAAATTAGATTTTCAATAATTCCATTGAATCAAATTTTCATTCTTATTATTCAATTCATCATTATCAAATGGATGAAATTAACATTGGATTCATAATCTATTACACTAATATTCACCCGTTCCATCTTAATTTTATTTAACGTAATAATTAGATATTTTAGTGTCACTTATTTGCAATTAATCTCATATTGAATTTTAAATTTCAATAAGTCAATAAATCTCGATTTTCATTCTTTAAATCAACCAATTGTCATATTGTAAATAGAATTGACATTATTTCCAATTATTTCCTAAAATTACACTAACAATACAATAATACCAAATATTACCTTAAATCCACACCGATGTAATATTTAATTTTATTTATTGCAATTTGGTTTCAATTAAATGGGTTTGTGCTAAATTAGTTATTTATCAACCTGTATTAATGTTATTACATTAATCTACGTCTAATGACAATTAATATTCCCAATAAATTTACTTACTTGGTCTCATGCTTTCTATTACGCAAATTACTACCTTATAATAAATTTACGTTTCTATTTCAATTTACATTAACACTTTCCGTTATTATATTAATTATCATTAAAGTACATTTAATTATCTTTATTTTTAATTGGTTAATTAACTGGTAACAACCATTTGTCACCAATGATTATACCAACTCATATCACACTAATCCTGTTCAATTCCCATTTACTACAAAAATTTATATTAATTAATCAACATTTACATTTGTTACTTAAATTCAACTTATAATCAAGTTATACCATTTTACATTATTTCATATAATTGCAATTTCATTCAATTGATACAAATTCAGCTTTAATTAACTTCGTTGTTACATTTCATCCTAGTTATTATTCCTTTATTCATTTACAAATTTTATTTGTTTCAATATTATTCCATTTATAAATTTTAATGTTTGCATTATTTTTTATTATATTTCATTTTTAGCGTTCATTCCAAGATTAAATTATGAAGTTTTTATTTCTTACTAGATTTAATTACAAAAATCTAATTAAGTTAACCAATTTACTTATCAAATTTTACGGGTCGTTACAGGAACACTTTAATTTAAAAACAAAAGAGCCAAAATTAGTTTTAATATTCCTTCTCAACCCATCTCTAACGTAGTATAATTCAAATGACATTGAACTCAATTATGTCCATTTACCACAAATAGCACTTCTCAACATAATAACCGAACTATCAAATTGAAGATGTAACGAAAAGCTATCATATCCAAACTTCAACAGCACAAGCACTCCAGCATCACCAGGAACAATTTAATTTAAAAACAAAAGAGAATTACAATTACAAAAAAATAAAGAAATAAATAGGATATATATATTATATGCTGATACGTAAGCAATAATTTTAAAAAATTGCACACAAATTAGCCAAAAAATTAATATGCTAATATATAACCAATATCATCTGCTGATATGTAAGCAATATTTGTAAAAAAATGCAGATAAATAAGAGGAAGTCTGAACTTAATTGAACATAGCAAAAAAATGAACATTACTTGCTGAAATGTAAGCAATAATTGACAAAAATTGCAGATAAATAAGTAACTATTAGTAATTTGTACCTTTTTCACTATAAAGAACTATTAGTAATTTGTAACTATTAGTAACTATTAGCAATAATTGACAAAAATTGCAGACAAAAATTGTACTTTAATGATAATTAATTTTATAACGGAACAGGTTTCAAGTCCAAATTCCATCATATGAAGAAGTTATGCCAAAAACAAATTATTTCAACTTGATTTCAATTTAATTGATTTCAAGGCATTTCGAGTCCGTACGAACGCTACGTCTGATCGCTACGACACTTGAAATCCTACAATAATTCACCGTTACGGATCCGATGAAACTGGTTTCGTCAAAATCCGAGTTAGTGGCCAAAATGGCTATTTTTACATTAATTGAATAACTTAATAATTAATTAATTAAATCTAGTTTTTAATTTCAATCCTATAATTGACAATTTTTATCACTTTTATATTTCTTAATCATTTATATAAATTTTAAACAAATTTTAGATATCACTTAAATGTTGATTCAATCTTCAATTTCAGCGTTAGATTACAATTTTGGTAAATTCAGAAATTATGAATTAAATTTTCAATAATTCCATTTAATCAAATTTTCATTCTTATTATTCAATTCATCATTATCAAACTGATGAAATTAACATTGGATTCAATCTATTACACTAGTATTCACACATTCCATCTTAATTTCATTTAACGTAATAATTAGATATTTTAATTTCATTTTATTTGCAATTAATCCCATTATTGAAGTTTAAGTTTCAATAAGTTAATAAATCTCGATTTTCATTCTTTAAATCAACCAATTGTCATATTATAAATAGAATTGACATTATTTCCAATTATTTCCTAAAATAACACTAACAATACATTATTACCAAATATTACCTTAAATCCACACTAATGTAATATTCAATTTCTTTTATTGCAATTGCTTTCAATTAATTGGGATTGCGCTAAATTAGTTATTTACCAACTTGTATTAACGTTATTACATTAATCTACATCCAATTACAATTAATATTCCCAATAAATTTACTTACTTGGTCTCATGCTTTATATTACACCAATTACTACCTTATGACAAATTTACGTTTCTATTTTAATTTACATTCAGACTTTCCGTTTTTAAATTAATTATCATTAAAGTACATATAATTATCTTTATTTGTAATTGGTGAATTAACTGGTAATAACCATTTGTCGCCAATGATTATACCAACTCATATCACACTAATCCTATTCAATACCCATTTATTACACAAATATATATTAATTAATCAACGTTTACATTTGTTACTTACATTCAACTTATAACCAAGTTATACCATTTTACATTATTTCATTTAATTGCAATTTCATTCAATTTATACAAATTTAGCTTTAATTAACTTCGTTGTTACATTTCATCTTAGTTATTATTCCTTTATTCATTTACAAATTTTATTTGTTTCAATATTTTTCCATTTATAAATTTTAATGTTTGCATTAGTTTTTATTATATTTCACTTTTAGCATTCATTCCAAGATTAAATTACAAAGTTTTTATTTCTTATTAGATTTAGTTACAAAAATCTAATTAAATTAACCAATTTATTTATCAAAATTTACGGGTTGTTACACTCTCCCCACTCAAAACTATTCGTTCCCTAAAAGGAAAAAGAAGGGAAAAGAAGAATTAAGGAATCAATATATCTTACTTAAAATATTAAATTTATAAACAAATAAATTTACAAAATTAATTAATTTAAATGAAATATACCAATTTATAACCATTAAATCTTTTATACTTAAATTAATAAAGTTTGGAAAACATTTTCAAACATTTTCTATGTCCAAAATTTACGAAAAATTTCGGCAGAGTCTCCTTTGTACGGAGAGGCTCGGGAGGAAATATAATATCAAATATAACAATATATACATATAATTTCCAAAATTATATATCCCAACATGGGAAAAAAATAACGCTATAATCCGTAATCCGAGAACGTACCTATTTGTCGGGCAATTTACGTTTAATTATGAAACCAAAAGCAATAGCAATTGCTTCCATAACGTGTATTTCACTTATATAATCTAGAAAGGGTTAATAATTATATAATATGAAATGTTTAAAGTGGTTTCAGCCACTGACAAACAAATCAATACAACAACAATCACTTGCAACAAAACATACAACCATCACACAAAATCAACATAAATCAATTATCAAACCAAACCAATAGTTGCTCGGGTTCACAACTTTAAATTATACAGAATGAAGAATAAACTACTAAGTGCAAAGTTTACTCAACAGTCTTCGATGAAACTAATTATACTATTTATTCATCCAAACAATTTTAGAGTATCCTGGCCCAAACAACCATAAACCAAACAAACAACGATTTCAAACAACAGATTAAGTTTATTCTTATTAATTCCATTCATACATTTGTTGTTTGATTTCTTTTCATTCATATAATGGTTCATCCTTTTATTTTACATTTATTTCTTGCAAATTTTCAATTTCCATTCATTCATTTACTACTTAATTTAATTTATTACTTAATTCCACTTATTCATCTATCTATAATACTTACCTTTCAAATTATTTAATTAGTACACTTTCCATTATACTTAAGTTTATAACAGCTACCACATCGAATTCTTATTTATTAAAGAATTTCATCGAATACTTTCATTATTTCAAGTTTTCTAGTATAATATCCTATTACATTTCTTACAAGCATTAGAACTTTTAATATTTGGTAACTTATATATATGCTTTTAAGGATGTAATTGAAAGTTATACAAGTCTTTCTCATTTCTTTAAATTAATTCAAAGTTTAATGACCATATCCTTTTCTTTATAGGTTACATATTTAAAATTTCTTTCAATTTCATTTATAAGGTAGCATTTAATCTTTTATTTTAATTAAAGGTTCCAATTATTAATTAGTTGCATTTCATTTCACTGCAATAACTGAAACTATTAACTAACGGAAACTTAAGAACTAAATACCGGGTTAAATTTCAAATCATTTTAAAATAATAGATAAATGTGTACACTTACACTTTATATATCCAATTATGTTTAAAACAATTTAAAATTTATAATTTTTATCAAAATAAATCTGCAATAAAATTACTACAGTGGCCTTCCCACTTCGAAACTCAAAAATGAATGTTGATGATACAAGCACTCATCATCGAAATTATTTTCCAGCGAAAGAGAGGGGAGTACAACTTATTTCTTTCCAGAGTGTCTTTAAACCAATTCTTTCAAATTATATTGAAATAATTATATCAAAACATACTTTTAGTAATATTATTATTATATTCCAAAATCAATCAAAGAGAGTTTCAAAAATCCCGGAACTTAGGTCCTAAATTTCCAATTTTCATTTTTTTTTTCTTCAATCTTATTTCAACTATTATTTATAAATTTTATTACCTAACAACCAATATATTGCAACCAAATATATATCTTATTTATTAAAAAAAATCTATTTTATATATATAGAAAATATAATAGGAAAAATTATTTCATTCACCTATATTCAAAACAAATATTTTGTCGGTCTGTCCTATTAAGTGTTAGAAATCCCTATTGATGTCATAGCGTCCTATGCACCAACCCGAATCTATAAATTCAAAACGGAACAAAGTAACACAATATTAAAACCTTTTATAACACTAAGAAATACGCTCTCTCTTATATATACGCTCAGCAACTCATCATAGGGTATTAGTGCCCTATAAATAACGAGTCAGACCCCACAAAGCTAAGGTTTATCGCTAAACCAAAGCTCTGATGCCAGATGTAATGTCCCGCCTTTTTGTACGCATTAAATCAACGATAAACCATACACGTCAGACTTAAACCATACAAGGGCGGATTGTTATGGGATAAATAAGAAAAAGCAGAGAAAGAAAAAAAAATAGAATCTTGCAGCGGAACGATAAAATATAATAATCAAATAAACAGTTCATGAAGCTGTTTTACGAAAACATTTGATTATACTTATACCATACATATCAGAGTTACACATACCAGAAACAATAAAGACTACAGCGAAAAAGTATGAATGTAGTGGAATACTATAATAAATAATCATAAATCTTCGTCATCGTCTTCAAGAATACTATCTACTAAATCATGAAATGCTCAGGCTGATAGAGCGTATTGAAAAGTCAAAACACTCGAGTCAGAACCAAAAGATGTTATGTAAGTTAAATCGACAGTGAATAATATGAGCGGAACGGCGTCAGAGATGTTTACAGGATTTGACATCTCCTATTCAGTGTCTAACGTGAGTGCAGTAACTTAAGAGATGCTCGGCATTCACATCTCCTAAGGATCCGTTAAACTATCTACTATGTAGTAATATTTCGCTATTATAATAGTGCCTATAGTAAAATAAACTTACTTTTAAATATCGTTAAGGGGTTACCCATATAGCCCTTAACACATAAAAGTCCCAGTAGTCCATCCAATATCATGGTCCCTCCTGATTGTGAAGCCACCAGAGGATACCACACGGGCTATGGGAGAAAACCAAACTCGTACAAGGCACGCTATGGTAGGTGACACGGCACAACTAGGCAATGCCAGGGTATATACAACAATTACTATCCAGACTGGTGGTGACGCATAGCGCGCAGCTACCGCCAACCTCGAGCTACACCTCAAAATCAAAAATAAAAAGTGGCCACTGAATCAATCTAAACGTCAGAGTATAATATCGAAGGGATGTGTCGGATAAGTGGGGCTACCTCACTGGCCTGGAATCGCTCCTGTTTTTGCCACCTTATGCCAACTCACGGGAGTCAGGTCCACGTATATACCTTAAAGGAAACGCTGCCACCATCCTACTTCATTCTGGAATCTCCACCGCGTACACGGTTATTAAAGTGGTTTTCGGAGTTAGCAGAGAGTGTGACAACTTCCGATCCCTGTCTCTTTAACAACCAAACGTTATTATAACACTGCGGTCATTTTAAAATAACCATACTTCAAAACAAAAATATAATATCCATTTCAAACCATATAAATAAAATATTGTTTCCGTTTAAAAACCAAAATCAATAAGATATTATTTCTGTAAAACCCAAATCAATATAATATCATTTTTATTTTAAATATTCTTTTTCCAAAATCATAGGACTTTCATATTTATATACTTCGAAACCAAACCACTTGAAATATAACACTTCCAAATTTTAATACTTTGAAATTAATAACTTTTGGTACATGACTTCCACCTTTACATGGATTAAATATTAAAATATTTTATAAAACAAACTAGCTTCTTAAATTTCACAAATCAATTCCAAAACAACATGAATTTCTAAATTTTAAATTTAATATATTTCAAAGTATAAATATTCAATATTTCAGAACTAAATTTTTATAATTCATATGTATACCAATTTCACTTTTACTATTATTTAGTTTAGAAATATTTTCTTACAAAACCAATATCCTTTAAATAAAACTTCAAATTCAATAACTGAATATTCCTCAATTTATTCACTTAAATCACCTTAAACCTGAATTAAGTTATGAACCATATTCTTTTAAAATCTCAATTTCAATAAGTTCTATATGGATTCTTATTAAATATAACTCTTGATTAAATAAAATCTCAAATCAACTTCAAACTATCTTCTCAACCTGGATTTATAAAATCAATATAAACTCTATATTAAAGTATAAATTACGTAATTACTTATCCATATTATATTTTAATAAATCAAAATTTATTAGTATACTTATTTTATAATTTAAACAAATTTTATTCATAGTTTAAACCAAGAATTTAACTATATATGTCACGATCTGATATCCAATGTTCGAAAATTGACACTAAATACCTCACCTGTATTCGATTGCTAAAATTCAAACATCAAACTCTAATCGAATGGAGCTTATATCAACATCAGATGAATATAAAACAGTGGAACAAAATGAATGTCATTCATACATCACAGATACAACATCATCATAATATCCATTAATACATAAGAGTGCCATAATACATATACCACAATCCCAAATACAACATCATGATAGTACAACAAGTGATCATATATCCAAAAAGTCATCAGAGGAGTGAAGCGAAATTGAACTTCCAATAAAATAAACACCTGAGATCCCAAAAGCTCCTAAAATATCTCCAAAGAAAAGGCTCCAAAATACTGCTAACAACAGAACACGGAAACCTGCAACTAGGCTGCCCTGTGGAAATTATGGGCATCCAGAGTATAGAAAAGAAACAATAAACTTCGGGTCAGTCATGGGACTGGTATGAGTAAACAAAAATAGTTGTTTTTAAATAAACTAGATTTATAAAAGAAAACCGTTATGCTTTTGAAAAAATGAAACTACCATAAGTCCTCCCGCCGCATACACAATGCAATCGCAGAATTGGAGGAGATTTCTTCTTATGATAGTCAAATATGCTTGATACGAGAAAAATTCTTTGGTATTATTACTAGTGCATAGTGTAGAAAACATTTCGAAAGTATAATATTAATCTTATCCAGCATAGACATTCCGAACTACGCCTACTATAACCAATATGTTTTATGGTAGGTTACCGCCACGCAGCATGGCAGGTTATACAACTAAAACCGTACTGGCTCATATTGTTTCTTTGGATTTCAAACAAATGGTCAGGCTAAGGAACTTCCTACTGTCACATGGATATGCCTCTGGTTGGACGCCCCGAGAACCTACCCGGTTCTCTACCAACACAAGGCAGGGTTACCTCTATAACTAGGTAACTACTACTCGAGTATGCCACTCCCCGGTCCTTTGGGACCTTTATCCGAGGGCCCTCTGTCACAAAGCAACAACCACACAGTAAATGAAATTGGAGCTACCACATAGGTAAATATCTGGGCTCCATACCATGACATCACCTTTTTGCAGAAGGAAATGACATACCCTAAAGGGCGCGACCCACATAACCTTGCCGCATCTTTCCTGTTTCGACCATTTCCGGGTTGTGAGGTCCGATGAGGTCTCATCCACAAAGCTACGCTTTACACGAAAGCCATGCTTTGGTAAAAAATGATCAAAAATGATCATCAACTCACAACAGCATTTAGCATGCCTACACTACCAAATTTGGAGTATATTGCTGATAACTTTTAATTACATAACCTCTGAGCTCGTACGTCTCAGAGAAGGGTGTCAAGATAAGAGAATAAATTCTCCGCTACCAACAGATATGTATTTGAAAGAAATCTTCTTTATATCTCAAAGTGTAGTATCAGACATACAACAATACAAGTCTGTTCCGTGTTCGAACATAACCAAAGGCACTTCGTCCAATAAAGGAAGAAGCCCTTGCAAATCCGGGTATCCACAACCCCGATCGGACTTCCCATCACTTAGGAATCTCTATACTGGAGCAACTCAGTGTAGAGACAAACGATAGGTTATCCTATCGTTTTCGAAGACACCCGGTCTTCAACACCGGTCTTCAAATGCTATCCATTTCGACGTATCACTATTCCGAATGGGTTATATGACACAAAGGTCCTCTCTCGGCTAAACCGAATAGTGATCGTTTAATTTTAAAACACATGGGTGTATCAATCACAAAGATTCACATACAGGGTTCGATGTGGGTTTCGGATAACTAACTGAAATACGACTCCCGATCGCATCGAAGTTTAAATGTCGTTTTGCGGGCAAAATGGTTTTCACATCAATACAGATCAAATCAGAATCATAGTGCAGTACATTGCAATTCTACATCACACAGTTTCACAATCATAACAGACATATCAATCTAGTGCACAGCAATAGTTAATTATTTTCCAATGTGGTTTAAATAAATTAACCACACAATTATTTGTAGTGATGTGCAAAATCAATGATTAAATTTGGATAAATTAAATAAATCTTAATCAACTTAATTAATTAGTTATTTCTTAATTAATTATTTTAATTAACTACTAATTATAAATTTGTCAACTTGAATTTTCTAATTAACAATTCTTAATTATAAATAATTTAGACACTTAATTGTTTATTAATCAATTTTAATTACAAATTATAAATCCTTGATTACTTAGTTAATTATAATTACTACTTTAATTATTCTTGATCGCTTTCCAAAACAGTTGGTCATTTATCTAAATTAACATTTAAAAATCTTCTTTAATTATTTCAAAATCAATTTATTACTATTACAAAAAGCTTTAATGTTAATTAACTTTAATATTTATCTTAAATTAAGTTACTTAGTTAAAGTATTAATTAGAATTGAAAACATTATTAAGTATTTGCTTGGTTAATTAAAACTTGAAATAAATTCTTAACGTAAAACAGTTAAACATTGATTACTTTGTTAACACTAAATTTGTGTAACATTATAACTTGAAATCAATTTGGGCCTTGAAATCAATTTGGGCCTAACCCAGTTTTTTTTGAAACAAACCCGAGCAACCCAGTTTTCACTCGAGTCAACTCTCGCGCCTCACCTACTTTCCTCTTCTTCTACTTTTTATTTTTTTTCCTTAGCTTAAGATTAAATTAACAACTATATCTAGGCTCAAGCTTCCCGACACAAGACCAACCTCATGCACGTGCACGTCACCGCGCCGCCACTCCGGTGGCCATCGCGATCTTTGGCAGGTCGCACTTCAACCCATTACTCGAAATCAAGGCTCAATTCGACACCAAAAACTCAGGATCGGAATTCACCCCTTCGTTCGAACTATAACACGAACACACCCAGCCTAAAACGCCTCGTCCTCCTCGCATATTTCACCAGAAAATCCACGACTTTGGCCATATCACGTCAACGTCATACGCTACCATCCCCCCAACCTTGTAGTACTCGATCCATCTATGGTGATCAAATCATCACGCGTCCATCCCGCTGCAAACTGTGGACTTAAACCCTAATTTGGATTCGTACGACCAATTCATGCATTCAAATTTTTTTTTTTGACAATTTTCTCATCATCGCCGAAGCTCAAACAAGCTTCAAACCAAATTTCAATATTTATAATTGAATCGCTCACCTAGAATTAGGAAAAATGCAAATTTGGTTTAAATTCGAGCCGCTCTTAGACTACTTTAGTAAAAATCATCGTGTTGCTTTTAAAAATCATAACTTTGTATGTACATTCAAGTCATGTAATCAATTCAACGATTTAACATACTTAAATTTATCATAAAAATTTGTTTTTACTGTAAAAATTTAGTTAGAGAGTTAACTTCTTCATGATCAAGCATAAAATAGAATTTAATAGATGATGTTTTAAACTAACTTATTTGTTGCAAATTGAAATCCATCCGGGATTCGAGGAGTGAAATTTAAAGATTAACTTGATTAAACCTTGTATCTAAAAAAAAATAGAAGATGACTGACAATCATGTCCAAAAAAAACAAAATTGACATACATGAACTTTTCATCTGTATATAGCTATATAACATAATACTTGTTAAAAGTCATCTACACAGTTTGAATCATGCTTTAAGTTTTTTCAAAATATGCTCACTCACCTAAATATAATGAAGAACAGATAGCTACTCTGGGTTGTGAAAAATAGTTTGATCCTTCTTCTCTTCTTTTTTTAAGTAGATTGTTTTTAAACTTGAATTTTAAAGTGATGTTTTTTTCTATTTCTTTTTCTTTCTGATTTTTCTTTTGAACGAACTAAATGTATATGGATGTGTACATATATATATATATATATAAAGAATTAGGTTTGTACCACTGGTGCAACAGTTTTCTTTGATTGGACATTTTATATTTTTTTCTGTTGACTAAACCATGTTTTAATTCGACTGAAAGGATCTGATGGTGTGCAAAGAAAGACGGCATTAAATGTTCATGTCTCCATCTTAGTTTACATATAATCTTATTAAATTTTCTTCTAAGTACAATTTTTGTTTTGTTTGGCAGATTTTCCTTCTTGCATAAGACTTTGTTTTGTTGCTGAATACAACTCTTTACTTCATTGTTTCCTTGTTTATAAACTTGTCATGCAACTTTATATGTATTCCTATGTCTTTTTATAATTATATGATTTTATTATAACATACATTCCAAATTTTATTTCTATTCAAAGTTTAACTATCAACATTTAATTTGTAACATATATTTTATTTTATTGTTTAATACAAATTCTTGTTTTGTTATATATTTCATTTATTTATCATTTATTTCAAAACTTAAACTATCAAATATTTATTTATATCCATATAACTTTATAATATTAATATTAATAATCTTTTATTTCTCTTGGAATTTCTTAAATTAGATTTCAAAAGTTCAAACAATTTGCCGAATTTAAAAGTTCAGAATTTTGGGATGTTACAAATATCCCCTCCTTAAGAAAATTTCGTGCTCGAAATTTGAAAGAGAGAGAAAAGCAAACAAAGAATATATGAATTCAAAAAAATAAGGGAATGGCTTATCAGTTTAAGCCGAGATATCCACTCTACAATTAGGATATGATTTCTGCATATTATCTTCGATTTCCCAAGTGCAATCCTTTGGATCGCCTCTCCACTGAACTTTGACTAGTTTCACAACTTTGTTCCTCAATCGCTTCACATCATGATCTACAATCTTTATCGGCTCTCTTTTAACTGCCACGTTAGGAGTGATTTCGAGATCCTTCTGAGCAGCTTCTTCAATAATACTTTCTGGGTCGTGCGCATACTTCCGAAGACCAGAAATGTGGAACACATCATGCACGCCAGACAACCAGCTGGGGAGCTACACTCGATATGCTAGAGGACCAATCCTTTCCAGAATAGGAAAAGGACCAATATAACGTGGTGCTAGCTTTCCAGTTTTCCCAAACCTCAATACATCCCTCATTGGAGACACTTTCAAAAATACAAAATCTCCAACTTGAAATTCCAAATCTCTTCTTCGACGGTCATAATAACTCTTCTGGAGACTTTGAGTAGTTATTAATTTCTTTCAAATAAAATCTACCTTCTCCGTGCCTTCTTTAATCATATCTGGTCCAAGGATGAGTCTATCACCTGATTTGATCCAGCACGCAGGTGATCGACACTGACGACGATATAAAGCTTCGAAAGGAGCCATCTCTATATTGGCCTGATAGCTATTCTTGTATGAGAACCCGACCAGATGCGAATGGTCCTCCCAAGAACCACCAAAGTCCAGAATGCAAGCACGCAATAGGTCTTCTAAAATTCGGTTAATTCGCTCAGTCTGCCCATCAGATTGTGGGTGATAAGAATTGCTATAATTCAATCTTGTTCCCAAAGCGGCTTGGAATGCCTCCCAAAAACTACTAGTGAAGATCGAGTCATGATGTCTCACTATGCTGCTAGGAATACCGTGGAGATGAACAATTTCTTTCACATACAATTCGGCTAAACTTGCCATCGTGCGGGTAGATTTCACTGGCAAGAAGTGGGTAGTCTTAGTCGAACGGTCTACAATGACCCAAATTCCTTCATTGCTTTCCGAGTACGAGGCAACCCATCGATGAAATCCATCGATACTTGGTCCCATTTCCAATTGGGTACCTCTAAAGTCTGAAGTAGACCTGCCATTTTCTTTTTGTCGCTTTTGATTTGTTGGCAAGTAGCACAGCGACTCACATATATAGATATGTCTCTTTTCATTGTCTTCCACCAGAAAGTTCTTTTGATATCTCTATACATTTTGTCAACTCCAGGATGGATGCTGAATTTAGATTTGTGACGTTCGTCTAATACTTCACGTTTCAAATCAGGGAAGTCTAGGACACATATTCTGCCTTTCATCCTTATAATTCCTCTACTATCCATCTCAAAACTAGTGTCTTCCCCTTGGCATATTCTTTTATAAATTCTACGAAGAAACTTGTCTTCATACTGCTTGCTCGCGATCTTTTCAAGGAGAAAGGAGCGACAACAAGATATGCGAGAACAGCATGCCTCTTACTTAAAGCATCGGCAACTACATTGGCTTTTCCTGGCGTATATTGAATATCTAGGTCATAAGATGCCAGAAATTCCAACCAACATTGTTGTCGTAGATTTAAATATTTCTAGGTGAAGAGATATTTCAAAGACTAGTGGTCGGTGAATAATTCGAATTTTTCACCTAAAGAAAGAGAGTTCATTAAGTATATTGTCAAGTTAAGTTAAATTCGTAAATTGTTAAGAAAGCTGAAAAGATTCTTACCTAGAAGATAATGTCGCCATATCTTCAAAGCGAAGATAATAGCTTCGAGTTCCAAATCATGGGTTGGGTAATTTCTTCCATGAGGACGTAATTATCTACTCGCATAGGCAATCACCTTCCCATTCTGCATAAGTACCGCACCCAAACCTTCACCACAGGCGTCGGTATATACAGATAATCCCTGATTCCCGTTGATAATAGCGAGAATAGGAGCGATGGTTAATCTTTTCTTCAACTCCTGAAAAGCTTCATCACATTTCGGAGTCCAACTGAACTTTACATCCTTAATCGTTGGCTTAGTCAATGGACTAGCTATCTTAGAAAAGTCCTGAACAATCTTCCGATAATAACCCGCTAAACCCAAAAAGCTTCGAACTTCCTTTGGTGCAGTGGGTTTTCTCCAATCAAGAATATTGGAAATTTTGCTAGGATCAACAGAAATTCCTTCTTCATTAACAATATGGCCAATAAATTTGACTCCTCTAACCCAAAAGTCGCATTTGTAAAATTTTGCCTATAGAATATTTCTCCTCAATATATCCAAAACGATTCTAAGGCGCTCGGCATGCTCCTCCTTAGTCTTGGAATAGATCAAGATATCATCAATAAACACGAGCACAAATTTATTCAATACTTTCGAAAATACACGAAACATATGACCTACGAAGTATGATGGAGCATTGGTTAGCCCGAAAGGCATGACTAACCAATCGTAGAACATATCAGGACCTCTAATGCGGTCAAATGAACACAATCTTTGGCGATTCGTAGTTGATGGAACCCTTGGGCTAGATCCATCTTCGGAAAGAAACGAGCGTCGTGCAATTGATCAAATAAATCATCAATTCTAGGTAGTGGAAATTTATCCTTGAGATTCAACTTATTAAGATCGCGGTCAAAGATCCGTCCGATTTAGCAGCAAATACAACTGCTGAACCTCATTCAGAAACACTAGGTCGAATAATCCTTTTTCTTGTAAATCTCTAGTTTGCTGAACTAATTCAACCTTTTCCATGGGTGCCATACTGCGACTTGCGTGAACGACAGGACGAGCATTGGGTACTAGGTCGATTCTGAATTCTATTTCGCAATGTGGAGGGAAAGATTTCACCTCTCCGAACACATCCAGAAAATCTCTAACAATTGGTATAGACTCCATACTGGGTTTCGGATAACCCAAATTATACATCAACCCTTTTCTTTTAAGACTAGGGTCCTCACAAGAAATCTCGATAAATCTCCAATTTCGGTTTTGATTGAAATCAGTCGATTATTGCAATCCAATTTGGCTTCGTATTTCGCTAGCCAATCCATTCCGAGTAAGACTTGAAACTCGTTAAAATCAAGAATAAAGAGACCGATAGGGAATTGGAAGTGAGAATATGAGATAGGAACGTCTCTACATCGAAGACAGAGGTTTGCGGGACCTCCAACTGAATTCTTTACGCATATGGTTCATCAACGAAATCAGGTTCAAGATTCAATTCATTTATAGCTTGCTGAGATATAAAATTGTGTGTAGCGCCTGTATCAAACAGAACTGTAACAATGCTGTCATAAATAATGAGATTACCTTCCAGAACTCCTTTCCCCTTTTCTTCTTTGGAAGATGCAAGTTGGTCTTTGACTAGGTACTCCTTGGCTGTCTGAGCTTGCTTCATGGTTGGGCTGTCCTTAACTTCGTGTCCTACTTTATGACAATAATAACACTTCCTGGGCTTCGCTTGAACGGATTGACCTCTCTTTGGTTTCTTGCAGCTGTTTCAGTAGTGGCCCTTTTCTAGACAGTTATAGCAAGTGACATTCTCTACTGTGTTTCCCTGGCTGTCCTTCTCTTTCTCCTTTCACTTCCAATGTTTCTTGCCTCCAAATTTCCGCTTCTTCCAATTTTTGTTGCCCGAATTTCCTTTCTCCGTCGGGCCTTCTTGCATATCAAGTGTGACATATCTATACCCCATATCAACTAAATCTGAAAAGGATTCATTAAGGTGGTCGGTCATTCTTTTGTGAAACTTCTTATTCATCCCACGAATGAATCTTTCATTCTTCTTTAAAGGTGTGTTTACCAATTCTGGACCAAAACGAGACCATTCATTGAATTTGTTTAGATACTCCTCGAATGACAAACTCTCCTGCTTTAAGTCCATGAACTCCTGGTACATTCGAGAAATTCCAGCTGATGGCAAATAGCGCTTCTCAAACACTGCTTTAAAATTAACCCAAGTAAACTCATATTCTGGCTTATCTACAGTAACTGTCTCCCACCAGGCTGAGGCTTCTTCTTACGTACGAGATATCCTAAGAAATGCCAGCAGTAAAAAGAATAGACTAAGAAAAATTGGAGTTTCGGTCTTGGTTATACTCATTCTAGGGTATACTTCACCCTATCTCTAATGAGCCATTTAATGTGTTATACACCGTAGCTAAAGTTCTTACTCAACCTTTAGCTCTGATACCACTTTATCACGATCCGAAATCCAATGTTGGAAAAAATGACACTAAATACCTCACTTGTATTCGATTGCCAAAATTTAAACATCAAACTCCAGTCGGATGGAGCTTATAACAACATCAGATGGATATAAAACTGCGGAACAGAATGAATATCATGCATACATCAAAGATACAACATCATGATAATATCCACTACTACATCAGAGTGCCATAATACATATACCACAACTCCAAATACAACATCATAATAGTACAACAAGTGATCATATATCCAAAAAGTCTTCAGAGGAATGAAGAGATATCGAACTTCCAAAAAACTAAATACCTGAGATCCCAAAAGCTTCTAAAATATCTCCAAAGTAAAGGCTCCAAAATAGTGCTAATACCATAACACGGAAACCTACTACTACGATGCTCGTGTGGAAATTATGGGCACCCAGAGTTTAGAAAAGAAGTAATATACTCCGGGTCAGTCATGGGACTGATATGAGTAAACAAAAACAGTTGCTTTTAAATAAACTAGATTTATTAAAGAAAACCGTTATGCTTTTGAAAAAATGAAACTACCATAAGACCTCCCGCCGCACACACAATGCAATCGCTGAATTAGAGGAGTTTTCTTCTTATGATAGTCAAATATGCTTGATACGAGAAAAATTCTTTGGTATAATTACTAGTGCGTATTGTAGAAAACATTTCGAAAGTATAATATTAATCTTAGCCAGCATAGACATTCCGAACTATGCCTACTATATCTTCCATGTTTTATGGTAGGTTACCACCACGCTACATGGAAGGTTATACAACTAAAATCGTACATGGCTCGTATTGTTTCTTTGGATTTCCAACAAATGGTCAGGCTAAGGAACTTCTTACTGCCACGAGGGTACGCCTCTAGCGGGACGTCCCGAGAACCTACTCGGCTCTCTCCCAACACAAGGCCGGGTTACCTCTGTAACTAGGTAACTACTACTCGAGTATGCCACTCCCCGGTCCTTTGAGACCTTTATCCGAGGGGCCTTGTCACAAAGCAACAACCAAAAAGTAAATGAGATTGGAGATAACACATAGGTAAATATATGGGCTCCATACCATGACATCACCTTTTTCCAGAAGGAAATGACATACCCTAAAGGGCGCGACCCTCATAACCATGCCGTATCTTTCCTGTTTCGACCATTTCCGGGTTGTGAGGTCCGATAAGGTCTTGTCCCCAAATCTATGCTTTACATGAAAGCGATGCTTTGATAAAAAATGATCGACAAATGATCATCAACACACAGCAGCACTTAGCATGCCTACGCTACCAAATTAGGAGTATATCGCTGATAACGTTTAATTACATAACCTCTGAGCTCGTACGTCTCAGAGAAGGGTGTTAAGCTAAGAGAATAAATTCTCCGCTACCAACAGATATGTATTTGAAATAAATCTGCTTTATATCTCAAAGTATAGTATCAGACATACAACCATACAAGTCTGTTCCGGGTTCGAACAGAACCGAAGGCACTTCGTCCAAGAAAGGAAGAAGTCCTTGCAAATCCGCGTATCCACAATCCCGATCGGACTTCCCATCACTCGGGGAATCTCTATACCGGAGCAACTCAGTGCAGAGACAATCGATAGGTTATCCTGTCATTTTCGTAGACACCCAGTCTTCAACACCGGTCTTCAAATGCTATCCATTTCGACGTATCACTATTCCGAATGGGTTATATGACACAAAGGTCCTCTCTCGGCTAAACTGAATAGTGATCGTTTAATTTAAAACACATGGGTGTATCAATCACAAAGATTCACATACAGGGTTCGATGTGGGTTTCGGATAACTAACTAAAATACGACTCCCGATCGCATCGAAGTTTAAATGTCGTTTTGCGGGCAAAATGATTTTCACATCAATACAGATCAAATCAGAATCATAGTGCAGTACAGTGCAATTCTACATCACACAGTTTCACAATCATAACAGACATATCAATCTAGTGCACATCAATAGTTAATTATTTTCCAATGTGGTTTAAATAAATTAACCACACAATTATTTGTAGTGATGTTTAAAATCAATGATTAAATTTGGATAAATTAATTAAATCTTAATCAACTTGATTAATTAGTTATTTCTTAATTAATTATTTTAATTAACTACAAATTATAAATTTATCAACCTGAATTTTCTAATTAACTACTCTTAATTATAAATAATTAGACACTTAATTGTTTATTGATCAATTTTAATTACAAATTATGAATCCTTAATTACTTAGTTAATTACAATTACTACTTTAATTATTCTTGATCGCTTTCCAAAACAGTTTGGTCATTTATCTAAATTAACATCTAAAAATCTTCTTTAATTATATCAAAATCAATTTATTATTATTACAAAAAGCTTTAATGTTAATTAACTTTAATATTTATCTTAAATTGAGTTACTTAGTTAAAGTATTAATTAGAATTTAAAACATTATTAAGTATTTGCTTGGTTAATTAAAACTTGAAATAAGTTCTTAACGTAAAACAGTTAAACATTGATTACTTTATTAACACTAAATTTGTGTAACATTTTAACTTGAAATCAATTTGGGCCTTGAAATCAACTTGGCTCTAACCCTTTTTTTTAAACAACCCGAGCAACCCAGTTTTCACTCGAGTCAACTCTCGCGCCTCACCTTCTTTCCTCTTCTTCTACTTTTTATTTTTTTTCCTTAGCTTAAGATTAAATTTAACAACCATATCCAGGCTCAAGCTTCCTGACACAAGACCGACCTCGTGCACGTGAATGTCACCACGCTGCCACTTCGGTGGCCATCGCGATCTTCGGCATGTCGCACTTCAACCCGTTACTCGAAATCGAGGCTCAATTCGACACAAAAAACTCAGTATCGAAATTCACCCCTTCGTTCAAACCGTAACTCGAACACACCCAGCCTAAAACGCCTCGTCCTCCTCGCATAGTTCACCAGAAAATCCATGACTTTGGCCATATCACGTCAACGTCATACGTTACCATCCCCCCAACCTCCTACAAGTCGATCCATCCATGGTGATGAGATCATCACGCGTCCAACCCACTGCAAACTATGGACTTAAACCCTACTTTGGATTTGTACAACCAATTCATGCGTTCGAAATTTGTTTTGACAATTTTCTCATCATCGCCGAAGCTCAAACAAGCTTCAAACCAAGTTTCAATATTTATAATTGAATCATTCACCAGGTATTAGGAAAAATGCAAATTTGGTTTAAATTCGATCCGCTCTTAGACTACTTAAGTAAAAATCATCATGTTGCTTTTACAAATCATAACTTTGTATGTACATTCAAGTCATGTAATCAATTCAACGATTTAACATACTTAAATTTATCATACAAATTTGTTTTTACTGTAAAAATTTAGTTACAGAGTTAACTTCTTCATGATCAAGCATAAACTTAATTTAATTCATAGATGATGTTTTAAACTAACTTATTTGTTGCAAATTGAAATCCATCAGGGATTAGAGGAGTGAAATTTAAAGCTTAACTTGATTAAAACCTTGTATCTAAAAAAAAGAACAGAAGATGACTGACAGTCATGTCCAGAACAAACATAATTGACATACATGAACTTTTCATCTGTATATAGCTATATAACATAACACTTGTTAAAAGTTGTGAAATCCCGGAAATTTTGACAATAACAATTTAATAATTTATGTCAAAATTTAATTAATTTGACAATATTGTTAATAACAAAGTTGAATTAAATTTAATAATCTTCTTTAAAATTAATATTTAAACTGATAATCTATCATTTAAGGCTAACAAATTGTTTTATATTGTAATGTATACATATCTATATATATTATAAATATATAATTTTAGTTTTAAATTGAATATATATAGGCATGTTTTCTTATTCTAATATTTTTGATAAATTAAAAATTGGATTTAATTTGATATTAAGCTATTAAATAAATAACCATATGATTTTGATACTCAAGATAAAAACTTAACTATTTAAAATTGATTTTAGCTTAAGTTTAAATTTAAATAAAAAGGTTTGTTTTGTTTTTATGTAGCTGATAAAATAAGTAATTTATTAAATAAGAAGATTATTTTAATTTAATAATGAGTTATATTTAAACTATATTGATAATGTAATATTTTTACAAATGGATTTTTAATATAAATAAAAAAATTGTTATCTTAAATTTATATATGTGTATTTTGATAGGAAAGCTATGATTTGTAAATTTGAAATAACATCTTTCAAACATGTTTAAAATAAAACAAATCTTAAATATATTAAACACAAACATAAGTCAAATGTGAAGTATTAAAATGAGTATAAATACATAAACGTCTAGTGTGTAAGCATAAGTATTAAAAAAAATAAAGCACAACCAGAAAATGAGAGTAAATTTGAAAATTGTTGAAGGATAAAAAGTACATGAATATAAAATAAGAAACAAACCAAAACAAATGACTTAAACAACTTCATATAAAATAAAGTAAAACCAGGCCTGTAAATATTTGTAACTTGTAAAATAAATAAGCAAAGACTAAAACAACTTTATATTTGAACATGAAGTATAAAAATGAACCTAGCAAGTAAAACATGTATGTAGCTGTAAAATAAATAGGTAGAAATAAAACAAACTATATATGTACATAGGATATAAGGCAAGCTAGGCATGTGAAAAATAATAAATGTGTAGGCCTGTTAAGTATAAGGACAAAGGAAAATAAAATATGTTTATAAAATAAAAGAGATGTGCCAGGCTTTGTATATATATAGCTGTAAGATTTGATTTCCAGGCAAGTGAAATGTCTATGTATGAAGTATAAAAACAAAACAGGCAAGAATATTATATAGGAAGTTGCATATGCTGCAAAATAGAAAATATCTTTAGACACAAAAATGAGATAAGTGAAACATAAAGTACCATTGCATTAAATGCTTCCATTTCTCAGCATACAAACAAAGTCATTTCGAATTGTATAAAGATCGTTTCAGCCTCGATTTGGAGATATCTCTGATCAAAAACAATACCTAAACTAGTAAACACCTTCTTAATACAAACCTGTCTGCTTATTTGTATATGCAATGTTTTTGTTTAGTTAGTTCAAAACAGCTAAACCAGAAAACATAAGTAAGCTTTTCTTTTTACAAATTTTATCAACAATCAAAACTGCCTGCATTTTTCAAAGCCTGCAAGCAAATTCAAAGCACAACCTGATGCATTCATCTTCAACCCAAGTTTTAACGTAAACAACCTTCATGTAAGTCTAAACAACAAAGCAACTCAAGTTTAAACAAAAAGCATTCAAGTGAAAAGGTTTTTAAAAAGAGGGCTAAAGGATTTCAGTTTCAAACCGTTTTTCAAAATCTGGATGCTCCGTGCATTCTCAAAGCAAGGTGAGTAATATAACAAATTGAATAGTTTAAATTATAAATTTCTGTTGCATACTCATCTCTGAGAATATGTTTGTGATGCATATGTATAAATAGGTCCCTGTATATGTATGTGTGCAGTACTGTGATTTTGTTTGTGCTCTGCAATGTTTCACAGGCTCAAAATTTTTATTTTTATTTCCTTCCACATGGTCTTGTTCATGATAAAATCTGGTTATCAAACCAATATTGTTTAATTCAATTTAGATTAAGGTTTAAAATCTAAGATTAGTTAAATATTGAGTTGCTTGTTTCTAGAACTATTAAAAACAACTGAGTATACTAAATACAATTGAAACTCAAACTATTTAAATTATAACTCTAGTATTTCAAATCGAAAATTTTATACAAAATATGATTTTTAACATAAGAATTAGGATTTATAGTTTAGGATTGTAGGTGGGTTTTGAGTTTTTACTGGTAGTGTATTTGTAACGACCCTGAAATTTGAACAATTTAATTTGAAATATTTAATTTATTTTAAATATTTGAATGATGGTTTGACTTGAATTTCAAATGATCAGAATGAATTTGGCGATTAAATTATAGAATTTAATCTATTGAGGTTGAATAAAAATTTGAATCTTCAAATTTAAGCTGAATAAAAATATTTCAAAGGCTTGTAAAATTCATATTGATAATACTGAAGATAATATAAGATTCAGAATTTAATTTGGAAGTGAATTGTTCGGTTTTGAAATTATATCGTTGAATCGATATTGAAAAATAGCCGTCCGAGGCACAGTCTCGGAATTCGACGAAACCAGTTCCATTGGGTCCGTAATATTGAATTATTCTCGGATTTCAAATTTCTTATTTTTCTGAGTTGATATGTGAGCACACGGTGAGTAAACGCGTTGAAATTTTCAACGAATTCAATTTAAATTTAAATTTAAATTTAGTCAAATATACCACGTTCTTCCTTAAAACACGCCGCTTTCTTTCAGCCTAGTATCACGCAGGAAATCACGAAGATGAAAGTGCAGCCCATGTTCTTCCCATTTTAAATAACCCTCTCCCTCACTTTCAAAAATCGATTCAACAGCCGAAGAAAAAGAAATGGCGACTAAAATTTTCGTTCGAGTTTAAAACGTTGGAGGGCCGATCCTTTCTGTTCAAAATCCACAAAATCACGAAAAGAAAATGGCCGCCCTATTTTCAATCGATTCAGAAAATGAAAAAATAAAAAAAATATATATAAATGGCCGAAGCCCTAAATTGAAATCGCGAGGCAACGGCGCTCGCTGGAGGGGGCAGCGCACGCGCACGTAGGCCGAGGTAAAGGCGGCGACGTCGACGATGAGGCGATTGCTGTAGAGGGTCAGCATTCGCGTGAAGGTTTCGGGTTGTCTTGGGGATTGCAATTGTCAGGGAGGCGATTCATGATGTTGGGCGTGCTAGATGATGGTGGTGGCTCGAGCGCGTGCAGTGGTGGCCGATGGGTGGCGATGGATTGTGGGCGACGAAGGCGACGCGAGTAGGGTTTGCGCATGCGATTCAAGGTGGCGGTAGGCAATTGGGAATGGGTTCTTCAAATTTGCAGTGAGGTATAATTACAAGTTTATTTTGATTTCATTTTAAATAATAAATGTTAATGGCAAGAAAATTTATTTATAGTTGTTTTAATTAAAATTTATATATATGCAGTTTTAAGTTAAACTTGCTTTAAAGAAAAAAAACAGAGAAATTTAAGTAATTGCAGTAAGAAAAATTATATATCATATTATAAGTAAAATAATTAGTTAAATCAATTATTAAAGACAAAATTGGGTTAAACGAAACTATTAGTGAATTAAACAATTTTAGTTGCAAACTGAAAAATAAAATATAAATACAGAAGCATAAAGAAGAAAATTTAGTTTTAAAATTTAATTGTAGTTAAATAAATTTATTTAAGTAAATTTAGTTGAGATTTAAAGTTTATTAGATAAATTTGTTAAGAGTAATCTATTTAAAATTTAAAAGGGGATTCAATTTAATTAAATGGTAAGTGATTTTTCACTTAGTTCAAATATTCTATTTAAAAGGAAATTTATTTATAACAAATTTAATAGTTAAAACCAAAGTTTTTTAGTTGATTTAAATTTATAAAAAGGAAATTTAGTTCAATTGGAAATTTCTAGTTAGAATTATTTTGAAAGGAAAATTAGTTTAAATAAATTTATCAAAGAAGAAACTGGTTTAAATAAAACTATTACTTAATTTAACTATTAAAATAAAATCACCGATGAATCGAGATTATCAAATGAAAATTTATTATTCGATCTGTTCGAATATTAATAAATTGTGTAAATATTTATACAAGGTATAAATCAAGAAAAATCGAGTCAAGAAGGAAATGGATTGCTAATAAAAGCAAAGGTGAGAACTTCTCACTCAAAAATTTAAAGTTGGATTTGCAGTTATTTATTGATTGCTGTTTGGTTGTGATATTAGATATAGTAGGATATATCTATATATATAGCAATATATATATATATATTGGCATATGTATATATTGCAGTTGATGATTTCCCGCATTGTATAGCGGATGAGACCCTATTGCGCCGCCTATTAAGCGGATAATATTTTATAAATCCCATATACCGCGATATTCCACCTCGAAGTGGAATGGGTATTGTGCTAATATCTGTGGATGCAGGGAAACAGGTTGGAGTGATCCAACTGGATTCCTCAACAGTATTTATTTGATTTTGAATATTTTGATATTCGTTGATTATCATATCGATATATGATATCGTCATTGTCGTGATTGACTATTTGGTGTGTAGCATCATTGGACCAAGTTTTGGAATTTTTAAAGGATTTTTAAAGTGATTTTTGAAGAGTATACGTGTATAAAATATTTTTTTGAAATTGATCCATTATAGATAAATAAACGTTATAAATTTTAATGTTATAAAAATTATGATTTCTGAGAAATATAGTTAAAAGTTGATTTTTGAAAATATGGAGTTAATGATTTTATAAAATAGTTTAAATTGGGATTTTTGAATTTATTGTGAAAAGTTTAATATTAGGATTTATAAAATTTAATAATTTATAAAACAAAAAAAACGGTGAAATTATAGAGGAGTTTAAAGATGTTTTAGAATAATAGTATAAATTGCTTTATATAAGAAATTTATAAGTTGATATTTATAAATTAAAGCATTGGAATTATAAAACGAGTTTTTATAAGTGTTAGAATGAATTGTAAATGAATTTCATAAATGAATGAAATTTATAGAATTATAAACGGTGAAGTTATAAATGGAATTTTATAAGCAGTAGGTTTATAAAATTTGTAAAGTTATTTGAAGAATAGATTTGGTTAAATAAATGAATCTTATAAGTTATAATATTTATAATTTGGAAAGTCTTAAAAAGAACGATTTTGTAAAATAATCGTTTTATAAGCATTTAACTTATAATATGAACCTTTGGTTTAAAATTGAGTTATAAATTGAAATAGCTTAATAAAGGAGATTTGTAAAAAGGAAGTTGTTATAAAATAAATAGGAATGGAATTTATGAACGTTGTTTTATAAATCCGCAACGACTTATTTTGATAAGTAGATTGTTATAACTTATTTATGGAGTTATATTCACGTTTTAGACAGTGAATAATCATTTAAGATAAAATGTATAGAAGTGATGAAATTGGTTAACCTAGTATATTCAAGTTTTTGAATAGTGAATAATATGTTAAAGAAATTGTTTTGAATGTGATGTTTTAAATAGAATTAAAACGATCTAACGATGTTTTCAAAACGTGTTGAGATTCGAAACCATAGATTTCAACATTCATTGTTGAAATAGACGTTTTCGAGAAATAGAAGGAAATGGTGGACTATAACACTGTTGTTATAGTAAATGATTTCCGAAAGGAAATGTTTTGTATAATATTGGGATTTATATATATATATATATATATATATATATATATATCTATTTTAATTTCGAATCCCTATACTAGTCATTTTGGGACGTCGTAATGATGTTTTACGCAACATTCGTTTTGGCCCAAATAAATATGTCTAAGAGAATGATTTCCCTAAAGAATGAAATATATACTTAATCTCGATTTAAGTATATTGAATATTTTCCAAGTGTTGAAAATAAAACGATTTGTGAATTACTTATTAAATAAGTATGGAAATGTTTTTCCAATGTGAAATGAAACGTTTTGAGAATTTATCTTTTTGAAGATAAATTGAAATGAATAATTGAAATCGTATATGCATGGATATTTTGGAATGAAAATTCACTATGGAATTTATAAAAGAAAGGGGAATTTGTTTAAAAATAAATATTGATTTAATTTTGAAGTATTGAAAACATATATCTTGTAAAGATATTTTTGGGAAATAAATAATTTGGAAAATTATTTCGAATCTGGTGATGTTGTGCATATCCATTGATAGTTCAATAACCGACTATCAATATTTACCTTTGAAAGGTATTTGTTGTGATTTGTTGAGTTTGAATGCTACACTTATTTTTAAATTATTGCGCTCGTTATTCGTATTATCCATTTCGAATAGTGATACGACGTGACGGATAGCATTGATGACTGGTGTTGAAGACCGGATATTTTTGAAAGCGAAAGGATAACTCGTCGATTGTCTTTGCACCGAGTAGCTACGGTATAGAGACTCCCTATGTGATGGGAAGTCCGGACGTGATTAGAGATTATCCGGATTGCACGGACTTCTTTGTAAGTGCCTTCGGTTCTGTTCGATCCCGGAACAGACTTGTATGGATAGTATGTCTGACATTACAAATTGAGATATAAAGCTGATTTCTTTCAAATATATTTCTATTGGTGGCGGAGATTTTATTCTCTTAGCTTAACTCCCTTCTCTGAGACGTACGAGCTCAGAGGTTATATAGTTGAAGGTTATTAGCAATATATTCCCAATTTGGTAATGTGACATGCTGAGTATTGCTGTGAAATGATCATTGTGTTGATCATTTGCGATAAGATCATTTATTTGATCGTTTATCTTTGTGATCATTTCTATGATCATTTGTTGACCCAAAGCACAGCTTTTGTATAAAGAGTGGCTTTGTGGAGGAGACTTCGTCGAGCCTCACACCCCGGAATGGTCAAAACAGGAAAGATGCAGCAAGGTTATGAGGGGTAGCTCCCTTTAGGGTATGTGCATTTCCTTCTGGAAAAGGGTGGTATCATGGTATGGAGCCCAGATGCTTACTCATGTTGAAACACTTATTATTATGGCGTGATGTTGATTAGAGAGCTCTCGGATAAAGGTCCCAAAGGACCGGGGGATGGCATACTCGTGTCAGTAGTTACCCGGTTAGGGGTAACCCGGCCTTGTGTTGGCAGAGATTCGGTTTGGTTCTCGGGGACGTCCTTCCAGAGGCGTTCTCTTGTGGCAATGGGAAGTTCCTTGGCCTGACCATTCGTTGGAAATCCAAAGAAACAATACGATCTTGTACGGTTTTAGTTGTGTAACCTGCCATGGAATGTGGCGGTAACCTGCTATTGAACATGGTAGCTATAGTAGGCATTAGTGCGAAATGTCTATGCTGGCTAAGATTTATATCTTTATTTTCGAAATGAATTTTTCCTACACTATGCACTAGTAATAATATCAAATGTTTCTTTTTAATGCGTATCAAGCATCTTTGACTATCATAAGGAGAAATCTCCTCTGATTCTGCGTTTGCATTGTGTGTGTGTGCGGGAGGCCTTATGGTAGTCTCATTTTTAAAAGCATTGCGAATTGACTTTAAAAATATTCCTCTATTTTGATTTTAAAGTTAAATAAACTGTTTTGAGTTCTCACACTAGTCACATGACTAACTCGGAGTTTATTATTTTCCTTCCTAAACTCTGGGTGCCCACCAATTTCCACACGGGCAGTCAAGAGTTAAGGTTTATCAGGATATTCTGGATATTCAGGAGTTGCAGGAGGCAAGCTGGATGGCATGGTGTATTACTATAATATAGTATTTCTTTTCCGCTGTTAGTTTGTTGTTGTTGTACACTCATGATGTAATGTGATGTAATGTAATAACTGATATTGTTCTTTGTTTAAAGATTATTCATTTATCTATTATATGTTGTTCCGCTGCGAATTGTGAGATTCTGATGTTGTTCTGTTATTATTTTCTGTCCTGTTCTATTTTCTTTCTTCTTATCTCTTCTTCTACTTCTTTTCTTCTTCTTAAATCCTCAGTGTTCGGTTTTCCGGCATCCGACTGATTGGCATTCGATACAGTGGACGTATTGATGTCGATATTCGGGAGTCGAAGAATCGGGTCCTGACATTTGGTATCAGAGCATATGGTTAAGCGACAACCATGGCTCTGTTGGGTGTTACTCATTAGAGATAGAGTCAGCAGTACTCTAGAATGAGTTTGAGTGTATTAATAGATATGAGCGCGTATTTATTAGTGAATATAAAATTGTTTTTGAATCGGGTAAATAAGATAATTTTTCCCAAAACTATTTTTGTATAGAAAAGAAATGGTTTTCTATGAATTGTTATAGTATATGGTTGCATGGTTGTTAATAATATTAAATTATTATCATTATTATATGGAATTAAGTAAGAAATAAAATGTATAACCAAAGATTAGAGATAAATTCATTTAACGAACAAAATTTATAAATATGAATAAACCGAATGAAAATATGAAACGCAAATTGAACTGGAGTGGAATTAAAATAAATTGAGTTGGCATCAATTTAAACTAGATAAACTAGAATGGATATTCTATTAAGTGAATATCTATAAATTTGCATAGAAATAATTGTCGTTCGACACAAACAAGATTGTATAAAATTATATGAGTTAATGAAAGCAAATAAAATTGATTTTTGAATCAATTAAAATAATATGAATTCGTTTTGCTTAGAAATGAATAGAATGAAGAAAATGAGTTGTAAACCACTTGATTTAATGGAAATGTCATGTGAATTGGTCGTAAGCGACTAAAGATGAATTGAAACCATATGAATTGCTAATGGAATTTATCTTGAATGTATTGCTAAGGAAATCTATATATTTGTTATTGAAAATGAATGGAATGTTAATAGATTTCTTATATTTGTCACTGACGTGTTTAAACTAAGTAAGTACAGGTTCAACGAAGTCGTTGGCCTGGATTTGATCGTGCTAATAAGCTAATAATTAGCCGCTTTGCTTAAAAATGCTAATAAGGTATGCCTACGCAATAAAAATAGGAAATATGAACTGTTTTTCTGTTTTCCGACCATGTGGGTCGATGTATACATATTTATACATATTGTAAAATTGCAAAAGCTCCTCCGTTCAAGGGAGACTCTGCCAAAAAATTTCGTGAAATTTGGGAGTTAGAATTTTTTTTTGAAAATTGTTGGAAAATTTTAGTTAACAACAAATCAATTTATAAATTTGCAAATTGAAATGAATTAGTGAATAAAACTAATTTAAAGTAGTAATACGAATTAGTAAATGAAAGTTAATCGTTAGAATTCAATATTTAGAATTGAGAATTGAATTCGAATGGAATTTAAATTAAGAATTGAATTCAAATTGAATTGAAATTGTGAAATGAAATTGAAATGTAAAATTGAATGAGAATGAATGTGTAACTTCAATAGTGAAGTAAAAATGTACAAGAAGTATATATTGAATATTTTGTAATGGAATTAGCAAAATGGTTTGAATGTTGGAATTGAATATTATGGATAGCAGGATATACAGGTGTATTAAAAGAAATGGAATTGAGATTTTGATTTCGAAGATAAAATTAAATGGCTCGACAAAAAGGTACGTATTTTAATTTTAGTATGAAATTTGATGATTTTCTTTTCCATCCACTTGGCTTTCTCTTTTCTTTTAGATTCTGAGGGGCCGTGGTGCCATTTTGTAGTCGTACCGAGCTAGCCGCGCAAAGGAGACGCTGGCGAAATTTTTCGAAAATTTAGGATGTTAGAAAATTTTTGAGAAAATTTCGAAAGTGAAATTTGAATTTGAATTTAAATTTGAATTGTTAGGGGAACAATGTTGGTTGAAACTTATAAGTGAAGTTGGAAAGCTAGTTGAAATGATAATGAATCTCTAATAAAAAGATTTGTTTTATAAAGTTGATGAAACTATTTGGATTGTGAAAAAAATAATAGACAGGATAAGGGCATTCTTCTTAACTTGTAATTTCGGGACGAAATTCTTTTAAGGGGGGAAGATTGTAATGACCCTGAAATTTGAACAATTTAATTTGAAAATATTTAATTTATTTTAAATATTGGAATGATGGTTTGACTTGAATTTCAAATTATCAGAATGAATTTGGCGATTAAATTATAGAATTTAATCTATTGAGGTTGAATAAAAATTTGAATCTTTAATTTTAAGCTGCTTAAAAATATTTCAAAGGCTTGTAAAATTTATATTGATAATATTGAAGATAATATAAGCTTCAGAATTTAATTTGGAAGTGAATTGTTCAGTTTTGAAATTATATCATTGAATCGATATTTAAAAATAGCCGTCCGAGGCACAGTCTCGGAATTCGACGAAACCAGTTCCATTGGGTCCGTAATATTGAATTATTCTCGGATTTCAAATTTCGTATTTTTCTGAGTTGATATGTGAGCACACAGTGAGTAAACGCGTTGAAATTTTCAACGAATTCAATTTAAATTTAAATTTAAATTTAGTCAAATATACCACGTTCTTCCTTAAAACAAGCTGCTTTCTTTCAGCCTAGTATCACGCAGGAAATCACGAAGATGAACGTGCAGCCCATGTTCTTCCCATTTTAAATAACCCTCTCCCTCACTTTCAAAAATCGATTCAACAGCCGAAGAAAAAGAAATGGCGACTAAAATTTTCGTTCGAGTTTAAAACGTTGGAGGGCCGATCCTTTCTGTTCAAAATCCACAAACTCACGAAAAGAAAATGGCCGCCCTCTTTTCAATCGATTCAGCAAACGAAAAAAAGAAAAAAATATATATAAATGGCCGAAGCCCTAAATTGAAATCGCGAGGCAACGACGCTCGCTGGAGGAGGCAGCACACGCGCACGTAGGCCGAGGTGAAGGCGGCGACGCCGACGATGAGGCGATTGCTGTAGAGGGTCGGCATTCGCGTGAAGGTTTAGGGTTGCCTTGGGGATTGCAATTGTCAGGGAGGCGACTCGCGATGTTGGGCGCGCGAGATGATGGTGGCGGCTCGAGCGCGTGCAGTGGTGGCCGATGGGTGGCGATGGATTGTGGGCGACGAAGGCGACGCGAGTAGGGTTTGCGCGTGCGATTCAAGGTTGCGGCAGGCGATTGGGAATGGGTTCTTTAAATTTGCAGTGAGGTATAATTACAAGTTTATTTTTGATTTCATTTTAAATAATAAATGTTAACGGTAAGAAAATTTATTTAGAGTTGTTTTAATTAAAAAATATATATATATGCAGTTTTAAGTTAAACTTACTTTAAAGAAAAAAAAATGGAGAAATTTAAGTAATTGCAGTAAGAAAAATAATATACCATATTATAAGTAAAATAATTAGTTAAATCAATTATTAAAGACAAAATTGGGTTAAACGAAACTATTAGTGAATTAAACTATTTTAGTTGCAAACTGAAAAATAAAATATAATTACAGAAGCAGAAAGAAGAAAATTTAGTTTTAAATTTTAATTGTAGTTAAATAAATTTATTTAAGTAAATTTAGTTGAGATTTAAATTTATTAGATAAATTTGTTAAGAGTAATCTATTTAAAATTTAAAAGGGGATTCGATTTAATTAAATGGTAAGTGATTTTTCACTTAGTTCAAATATTCTATTTAAAAGGAAATTTATTTATAACAAATTTAATAGTTAAAACCAAAGTTTGTTAGTTGATTTAAATTTATAAAAAGGAAATTTAGTTCAATTGGAAATTTCTAGTTAGAATTATTTTAAAAGGAAAATTAGTTTAAGTAAATTCATTAAAGAAGAAACTGGTTTAAATAAAACTATTAGTTAATTTAACAATTAAAATAAAGTCACCGATGAATCGAGATTATCAAATGAAAATTTATTATTCGATCTGTTCGAATATTAATAAATTGTGTAAATATTTATACAAGGTATAAATCAAGAAAAATCGAGTCAAGAAGGAAATGGATTGCTAATAAAAGCAAAGGTGAGAACTTCTCACTCAAAAATTTAAAGTTGGATTTGCAGTTATTTATTGATTGTTGTTTGGTTGTGATATTAGATATAGTAGGATATATCTATATATATAGCAATATATATATATATATATTGGCATATGTATATATTGCAGTTGATGATTTCTCGCATTGTATAGCGGATGAGACCCTATTGCGCCGCCTATTAAGCGGATAATATTTTATAAATCCCATATACCACGATATTCCACCTCGAAGCGGAATGGGTATTGTGCTAATGTCTGTGGATGCAGGGAAACAGGTTGGAGGGATCCAACTGGATTCCTCAATAGTATTTATTTGATTTTGAATATTTTGATATTCGATGATTATCATATCGATATATGGTATCGTTATTGTCGTGATTGACTATTTGGTGTGTAGCATCATTGGACCATGTTTTGGAATTTTAAAAGGATTTTTAAAGTGATTTTTGAAGAGCATACGTATATAAAATATTTTTTTGAAATTGATCCATTATAGATAAATAAACGTTATAAATTTTAATGTTATAAAAATTATGATTTCTGAGAAATATAGTTAAAAGTTGATTTTTGAAAATATGGAGTTAATGATTTTATAAAATAGTTTAAATTGGGATTTTTGAATTTATTGTGAAAAGTTTAAAAATAGGATTTATAAAATTTAATTATTTATAAAACAAAAAAAACGGTGAAATTATAAAGGAGTTTAAAGATGTTTTAGAATAATAGTATAAATTGATTTATATAAGAAATTTATAAATTGATATTTATAAATTATAGTATTGGAATTATAAAACGAGTTTTTATAAGTGTTAGAATGAATTGTAAATGAATTTCATAAATAAATGAAATTTATAGAATTATAAACGGTGAAGTTATAAATGGAATTTTATAAGCAGTAGGTTTATAAAATTTGTAAAATTATTTGAAGAATAGATTTGGTTAAATAAATGAATCTTATAAGTTATAAGATTTATAATTTGAAAAGTCTTAAAAAGAACGATTTTGTAAAATAATCGTTTTATAAGCATTTAACTTATAATATGAACCTTTGGTTTATAATTGAGTTATAAATTGAAATATATTAATAAAGGAGATTTGTAAAAAGGAAGTTGTTATAAAATAAATAGGAATGGAATTTATGAACGTTGTTTTATAAATCCGCAACGACTTATTTTGATAAGTAGATTGTTATAACTTATTTATGGAGTTATATTCACGTTTTAGACAGTGAATAATCCTTTAAGATAAAATGTATAGAAGTGATGAAATTGGTTAACGTAGTATATTCACGTTTTTGAATATGTTAAAGAAATTGTTTTGAATGTGATGTTTTAAATAGAATTAAAACGATCTAACGATGTTTTCAAAACGTGTTGAGATTCGAAACCATAGATTTCAACATTCATTGTTGAAATAGACGTTTTCGAGAAATAGAAGGAAATGGTGGACTATAACACTGTTGTTATAGTAAATGATTTCCGAAAGGAAATGTTTTGTATAATATTGAGATTTATATATATCTATTTTAATTTCGAATCCCTATACTAGTGATTTTGGGACGTCGTAACGATGTTTTACGCGACATTCGTTTTGGCCCAAATAAATATGTTTAAGAGAATGATTTCCTTAAAGAATGAAATATATACTTAATCTCGATTTAAGTATATTGAATATTTTCCAAGTGTTGAAAATAAAAAGATTTGTGAATTACTTATTAAATAAGTATGGAAATGTTTTTCCAATGTGAAATGAAACGTTTTGAGAATTTATCTTTTTGAAGATAAATTGAAATGAATAATTGAAATCGTATATGCATGGATATTTTGGAATGAAAATTCACTATGGAATTTATAAAAGAAAGTGGAATTTGTTTAAAAATAAATATTGATTTATTTTTGAAGTATTGAAAACATATATCTTGTAAAGATATTTTGGGAAATAAATAATTTGGAAAATTATTTGGAATTTGGTGATGTTGTGCATATCCATTGATAGTTCAGTAACCGACTATCAATATTTACCTTTGAAAGGTATTTGTTGTGATTTGCTGAATTTGAATGCTACACTTATTTTTAAATTATTGCGCTCGTTATTCGGATTACCCATTCCGAATAGTGATACGACGTAATGGATAGCATTGATGACCGGTGTTGAAGACCGGATATTTTTGAAAGCGAAAGGACAACTCGTCGATTCTCTTTGCACCGAGTAGCTACGGTATAGAGACTCCCTATGTGATGGGATGTACGGACGTGATTAGAGATTATCCGGATTGCAAGGACTTCTTTGTAAGTGCCTTCGGTTCTGTTCGATCCTGGAACAGACTTGTATGGATAGTATGTCTGACATTACAAATTGAGATATAAAGCTGATTTCTTTCAAATATATTTCTGTTGGTGGCGGAGAATTTATTCTCTTAGATTAACACCCTTCTCTGAGACGTACGAGCTCAGAGGTTATATAGTTGAAGGTTATCAGCAATATATTCCCAATTTGGTAATGAGACATGCTGAGTGTTGCTGTGAAATGATCATTGTGTTGATCATTTGTGATAAGACCATTTGTTTGATCGTTTATCTTTGTGATCATTTCTATGATCATTTGTTGACCCAAAGCACAGATTTTGTATAAAGCGTGGCTTTGTGGAGGAGACTTCGTCGAGCCTCACACCCCGGAATGGTCAAAACAGGAAAGATGCAGAAAGGTTATGAGGGGTAGCTCCCTTTAGGGTATGTGCATTTCCTTCTGGAAAAGGGTGGTATCATGGTATGGAGCCCAGATGCTTACTCATGTTGAAACACTTATTATTATGGTGTGATGTTGCTTAGAGAGCTCTCGGATAAAGGTCCCAAAGGACCGGGGGATGGCATACTCGTGTCAGTAGTTACCTAGTTAGGGGTAACCCGACCGTGTGTTGGTAGTGATCCGGTTTGGTTCTCGGGGACGTCCTTCCAGAGGCGTTCTCATGTGGCAATGGGAAGTTCCACGGCCTGACCATTCGTTGGAAATCCAAAGAAACAATACGATCTTGTATGGTTTTAGTTGTATAACCCGCCATGGAATGTGGCGGTAACCTGCTATTGAACATGGTAGCTATAGGAGGCATAAGTGCGAAATGTCTATGCTGGCTAAGATTTATATCTTTATTTTCGAAATGAATTTTTCCTACACTATGCACTAGTAATAATATCAAATGTTTCTTTTTAATGCGTATCAAGCATCTTTGACTATCATAAGGAGAAATCTCCTCCGATTCTGCGTTTGCATTGTGTGTGTGTGCGGGAGGCCTTATGGTAGTCTCATTTTTAAAAGCATTGCGAATTGACTTTAAAAATATTCCTCTATTTTGATTTTAAAGTTAAATAAACTGTTTTGAGTTCTCACACCAGTCACATGACTGACTCGGAGTTTATTGTTTTCCTTCCTAAACTCTGGGTACCCACCAATTTCCACACGGGCAGTCAAGAGTTAAGGTTTATCAGGATATTCTGGATATTCAGGAGTTGCAGGAGGCAAGCTGGATGGCATGGTGTATTACTATTATATAGTATTTCTTTTCCGCTGTTAGTTTGTTGTTGTTGTACACTCATGATGTAATGTAATAACTGATGTAGTTCTTTGTTTAAAGATTATTCATTTATCTATTATATGTTGTTCCGCTGCGAATTGTGAGATTCTGATGTTGTTCTGTTATTATTTTCTGTCCTGTTCTATTTTCTTTCTTTTTATCTCTTCTTCTACTTCTTTTCTTCTTCTTAAACCCTCAGTGTTCGGTTTTCCGGCATCCGACTGATTGGCATTCGATACAGTGGACGTATTGATGTCGATATTCGGGAGTCGAAGAATCGGGTCCTGACAGTATTTCTGGGTTTACCTCATGATCAAGAGGATGGGTGAGCTCATGGACTTTCCTGGAGATGGAGGACCGATCATCGAAGTAGTGAAAATTAGTATAAGGTCCGGCAGAGGGACGTGGTGGCGCCGGCGACGTTTTCTTCTCTGTAGCCCTAAATTTTTGTCAGCTTGTAACTTCGATTCGTTCTCCCTATTGGTGTGATCGAGCGTTATGTGCTCTTGAGTGGAGGTAGAGGGGACATAAACGTGGTGATGGCCAAGATTTTAGCGTCTCTCGTGGATGAGGTGGTGAGGACGGTGAATTCCAGGTTTTGGATTGTGGGTTGTCTGTGTTTTCAGGTTTGTGGTTCGAACCTTCATTCATGATTTCGTGTTGGAATTGTCGTGTTGATGCTTGCGAGGGAGTGTTGGGGTGAGGGATGGTGTGGAAGGATCATCGAAGATGATCTACGGTGACCATCGGCACCGTGCATATGCACGGTGCACTGTGTTGTGCCTGGAGGAGTTGTTGAAGCAGAGGGTACTCGAGTCTTTAAGGGTTTGACTCGGGGAAATTTCATGTCGAACTCGAAGCTTTCTGGGTTTTCACTCAAGACATTAGGGTGAACTCGGGTCTTTTTGGTATGTTGCCAGGTTTTAAAAAAAGCCTGTCATTGTTTTGTGTTTTAAAATGCAGTGTAGAATTCTAAGACCAGATTTGAACAAGATTTGAAATCCAGATTTAAATATGGTTTCAAACTAATATTTATATACTGACTTTTTTTATGATTTAAGGTTTAAGGAAAATTCAAAATGTTTCAACAACTTTAAAGTGTTTAAAGTAAAAATTGAAAAGGTATGAATTTAAAAATATATTTGGTTTAAACTCTTTTAAAATTTCTTTTATAAACAAGTATTTCTCTAACATGGAATTTAGAAAGATTTTTAAATTATTTCCAACTTGATTAAGTTAAAATTGTATTTTGTTTTATCTTATATTTTGAAACAAATTTTAGAGTGAATGGTTTTCCAATGTTTTGCTAATGACAATTTGGTCATAATTAATAAAGGTTTTGTCTTAAAGTTAAAGTAAGAATCAATGATTTAAAATTAATTTAATTAATAAGGTAATTTAGTAATGATTAGTTAATTTAATTAATTTATGATTAAGGATTAAAAGGGATGATTAATGGATAATCAAATTAAATAATTAAAGATTATAAATTAATGATTAAAGATTTATAGATTTAGCAATTAAAGTTGTGATTAATTTAATTAATGAAGTAATTAGGGATTAATTAAATTACAGTTAAGCACTTGATTAACTAAATAATTAAAGGTTAAAAAAAGGGTTATCAAAAATAAATTAATTTGTAATTTATAATGATCAATATAAGTTAATTACTTTAGAGAAGTAATTAAAGGAGTGTTAATGAAGTCATTATCTAAGAATTAATTAATGATTAACTAATGTGATTTATCTTAATAATCAATTAGATTAATTAATTTAAGGTAATCAATTTTTTTTTAAATTATTTAAGTATGATTACTTAATAGAAGTAATTAGGGAATTAATTATTCTATTGAGTTAATGTGATTAATTTAAGTTAATTAATTCAGTTTAATTAATTTAAGATAATCATCGAATGATTTGATAAGTAATCTCTTAATGAGATGAATTGAATATGATTACTCAGGGAAGTAATTCATAATAATTACTGGATGTAATTAATTGAAGATGATTTAATGATGAAAGTGATTGGAGTATAATTAATCAAGGGATTAATTTAAAGAAAATTAAATAAGGAGTAATTAATTTATTTGATGGAGTAAGTAAAGATAGTTAATTACTGAATGATATTAATCAGAGGTGATTAATAAATGTAGTTTAATTGAAGATTAACTACTTAAGGTAATTAATTTAAAACAGGGAATTAATTAAAATGTAATTAGAAATCATTAATTAATATAAGTAATGATGTAATTAAGGGATGATCAATTTAGATTAATTAATCAATAATATGTAATTAAAGAGTAATTAATTAGCATAATTAAGAAGTAATGTAATGTTTGTAATTTAAGGTTAATTTCTATATTTGGATAAGATAATTAGTTTGTGAAAATAATTTAAGGATGATTATTTGTATATAATTAAATGTTAATTAATCAAGTGTGATTAATTAAAACGTATAATTAGTGAATGATTTATTAACTGACTGATTATTGATTAATAATTATATAAGCAAGGGTTAAAATGGTAAAGTAATTAATTTAATTTACTTTAAATTAATTAGAGATGATATAATTAATTTAATTCATTTTAAATTAATTATAGCTGATATGATTCCTTATGTATGGATGAATGAAATTGTTTACTTTGAATGGTTTAAGATACCAGATATGAAAAATTAATGCTATGTAATATGGATGGTCTGATTTAAGTATGATGATAATATGGATTATCTGTTATGATGATAATATGCTTTATCTGCTGTAGTGATAATATAGATTATCTGTTTATGTTGATGTTGACTATCTATTATGTTATTGTGAATTATCTATCTGTGTGTATATGGATAATTGAATTGTATTGTTTTAAACTTTAAAACAACTTGGCCTTAAAAGACACGTTTTGGATTTCGATGAGACCGAGGTCGGGTTTTCCATATTTGGAAGTCCGAAAACCACATCGATCCAAATTAACGATAGGTAGTGAATTTGAAGATGAAGATCCAGAATGCAAGGGTTATCGTCGTTAACTCTGAGGGTGATTCCAAAATGAGTGTAACGAGATAATGCCTTCGGTTTCGTTCGAACCCGGAACGAACTTGTATGGATTGAAAGCTTTCAAAACATCTTCATGTGGGCGATGAGCATTCTAAGAAATGTGTTCTCTAAAGGTAATCGTAGCCTCAAGCCTCATCAACCGGGAATGGCTAAAACAGGGGAGGTGCAGCAAGGTTAGGTGGGTCATGCCCAAGCAGGACAAGATTTTCCCCTGTCTAGATGTCCCTTTTTATTCGGCTGTGTGGACAGTTGTGAGCTCCAACTGTCGGGGTTGTCTTGTTCGGGACTGTTCAGTAAGGAATGGTTCCGGCCTTGTGTTGCAAGGGACCGGGCGTACTCCTCGGTACGTTGATCTAGGCCACGTACTGTGACGGGTGGTACCCTAGTAGCCCTGCCATTGTATGGAATACACAATCCAATAAGTGCCAACGGTTTTGATTGTATTACCCACTTTTTTGGCTAGTAGCTGGAATTTAATAATGTAACAATTTCGGCTATTTTCTATTTACTTGAAAACCCTAGACCTATTAAAATATTACAGAATTTCCTGTAAAATGATTTGGTTAGCGTAAGGTAAAAACTTACCATGTTTATTTGTGGGAAGTCTTACGTGATACCTTTTGTTTTCAAATATTTTCAAAGTTAAGAAACTTTAACCTGTTACTCATACCAGACCCATGTTTGACCCGGAGTTTATTTTTGTCTTTTCATAAACTCTCGGGTACTCAAATTTTTACAAGTAGCCAAGGGATTCAGGTTAGCTTTGACGATTTCTGAAGGAGCAATGGAGCAGGAGGCTTCGGCGTTGTAGATATATGTATAGTTCCGCTGTGTTGGTATCTCTGAGTTATTTCTCTGTGTTGTATTGTATATTGACTTGTATAACTAGGCAGGAGTTTATAACTATGTGTTGTATGATCTGTATAACTCTGATATATGTAAAATTATGTAATAGTTATGTGATCTATTATATTTTGTTCCACTCCGTTGTGAGATTCTGATGTTGTTGTTCTTTCTTCTCTATCTTTTCTATTTTCTCATCCTTTTCTTTCTTCAAGATGAAACGGATTTCTGAGGTAAGAAATCCGGGTCGTCACAGTTGGTATCAGAGCACTAGGTTAAGTGAATACCTAGGCTCTTGAGTGATTTCTATCTTGGGAGAGTGTATTTGTAATTTTAATATATAAATATATTTATATTTATTTCTACCTATTTATTGGGTTACCTGTCCGGGTTTTCCAATATAAGTTATAAAGGTAGATAGGGTAGTAGTGTGTGTAACATGACTACCAATGGTTGGAGTTTGAGTATTTGAGGTTGGAAGTGTATCTGTCGAGACTGTAGACCTATTACCGTCTCAAGTGAGCTTTGGATGGTGTAAGGATTTCATTGATCTCTGAAGGAAACCTGTTAAGGTTCGGAGTTCATTTTTGAAGCGTAAGTTTGGATGAGCTAGAATTTGGACCCGTCGGATTGGCATGAGCAAGTCCGGATATCTTACCTCTAGATGTAGTAGCTGTGTGATGAGACACGGTGACTATGGAAGTCTCCGAAGATGTTTCTTTAGAATCAGTTAAGGAAGTGTAGCTGTTTCGGTGTTGGGGCTGAGTTCAGTAGAATGTTTCTGTAGGTTTGAGGTCCGAGTTTCTCGAAGAGCTCTGGGTTAGGAATTTCTCGGCATTGGCAAGGAAGTTTTTAACTTCTGGATCAGCAGTGGAGTTCAGAAACAGCAATGTGGTTCCGTTTCTTTGATGGATTGGCTAGATAAGTGTAGGCTGTTCTGTTTGGCAAAGAGAGAACATTTTTTCTTTGGTCGTGGGCTAGATTGATCGTAAAAGTGGCTTGCGATTGTTTGAGTTTCTCTTGGGTTTAGAGTTTTTCTGGACGTGAATTTTGTCCGTTTCTAGAGATTGAGTTTGGTATCGACCGGATTCCAGGAGTGGTACCGATGGTTCAGTAAGATGATTTTTGGAAAATGAGTTGGTGAAGCAGCTCGAGTTTTGGAGGAACTTCTGAGTTTCCTTTTAAGGATATGTTGAACCATAGTTCTAGAATGTGTTGTCCAGTTTGTCCTCGAAATCATCATCAGCATTTTCATCTGCTCAGTTAGAGTAGCACAGTGGAAGCATGGTGGCAGCTATTTTGTGTGGATACAACTAGAATTTGCAGTGATTAGATTAGAGAGTTTCTACAGGAAATTTTAGGATCCGAGGCCAGATTGGAGTACACCTGTTTTTATCCTTTCCAGATGGGAGAAGTGAGATCAGTTTTCAGATTTGGAATGGAGTTTGTGTTCTGAGTTTTTGGTCGATCTTGGAAAGATCATTATATTGGATTGCCTTTGGTTCTGTTTTTTTCTAAGGACATCAGCAAGGGTTGAGCTGATCAGGAAGGATGTAGGCAGCCTAGGATCGTCCGAAGAGTTTTGTGGATAAAAGACGAAGAAATTTGGAGTCCGTAATCGGAGATTTGATTTTGGATAAGTGTTTGGTCTTAAGAATTGAATTGTCAGTATGGGTAACTGGAATTCGTTATGTTTCACGTATCTTTGAGGGAGTACGTGTAAGATCTATCTCTGATTATAGAACCAGCAGTTCAGGGAATTTCGGTTGTTGAGTCAGACTTGAGTTTGGTTTGATATTTTGATTTGTTTTGTAGATCCAGATGAGCAGAACTCAGTAGCTTAGTAATATTGATTGTTTGGATTCTGTAAAGAGAGTATCCCAATATTTATACTTGGGGAAATTCGAGAAAATTCTATTTAGAATTTTATCTGGTCAATTAGATTTGTAGATTGGATGAATTGGTTGCTATGGTTGCTAGCATATGATTGATATCTGCCTGTGTTTTAAAATTAAATCTGTAATTAGATTATTAAATTACCTTTGTTTTAAATTTCGGGGACGAAAATCTTTTAAGGGGGGAGGAATGTGGAATCCCGGAAATTTTGACAATAACAATTTAATAATTTATGTCAAAATTTAATTAATTTGACAATACTGTTAATAATAAAGTTGAATTAAATTTAATAATCTTCTTTAAAATAAATATTTAAACTAATAATCTATATTTTAAGGCTAATAAATTGTTTTATATTGTAATGGATACATATCTGTATATATTATAAATAGATAGTTTTTGTTTTAAATTTAATATATATAGGCATGTTTTCTTATTCTAATATTTTTGATAAATTAAAAATTGGATTTAATTTGATATTAAGCTATTAAATAAATAACCATATGATTTTGATCTTCAAGATAAAAACTTAGCTATTTAAAATTGATTTTAGCTTAAGTTTAAATTTAAATAAAAAGGTTTGTTTTGTTTTTATGTAGCTGATAAAATAAATAATTTATTAAATAAGAAGATTATTTTAATTTAATAATGAGTTATATTTAAACTATATTGATAATGTAATATTTTTACAAATGGATTTTTAATATAAATAAAAAAAATTGTTATCTTAAATTTATATATGTGTATTTTGATAGGAAAGCTATGATTTGTAAATTTGAAATAACATCTTTCAAACATGTTTAAAATAAAGCAAATCTTAAAAACATTAAACACAAACATAAGTCAAATGTATGGTATTAAAATGAGTATAAATACATAAACATCTATGGTGTAAGCATAAGTATTAAAAAAATAAAGCACAAACAGAAAATGAGAGTAAATTTGTAAATTGTTGAAGGATAAAAAGTACATGAATATAAAATAAGAAACAAACAAAAACAAATGACTTAAACAACTTCATATAAAATAAAGTAAAACCAGGCCTGTAAATATTTGTAACTTATAAAATAAATAAGAAAAGACTAAAACAACTTTATATTTGTACATGAAGTATAAAAATGAACCTGGTAAGTAAAACATGTATGTACCTGTAAAATAAATAGGTAGAAATAAAACAAACTATATATGTACATAGGATATAAGGCAAGCTAGGCATGCGAAAAATAATAAATGTATAGGCCTATTAAGTATAAGGACAAAGGAAAATAAAATATGTTTATAAAATAAAAGATATGTGCCGGACTTTGTATATATGTAGTTGTAAGATTTGATTTGCAGGCAAGTGAAAAATCTATTTATGAAGTATAAAAAAAAAGGCAAGAATCTTATATAGGAAGTTACATATGCTGCAAAATAGAAAATATCTTTAGACACAAAAATGAGATAAGTGGAACATAAAGTACCATTGCATTAAATGCTTCCATTTCTCAGCATACAAACAAAGTCATTTCGAATTGTATAAAGATCATTTCAGCCTCCACTTGGAAATATCTCTATCAAAGACAATACCTAAACAAGTAAATACATTCTTAATACAAACCTGTCTACTTATTTATATATGCAATGTTTTTGTTTAGTTCGTTCAACACAGCTAAACCGAAAAACATAAGTAAGCTTTTCTTTTTACAAATTTTATCAACAATCAAAACTGCCTGCATTTTTCAAGGCCTGTAAGCAAATTCAAAGCACAAACTGATGCATTCATCTTCAACCCAAGTTTTAAAGTAAACAACCTGCATGTAAATCTAAACAACAAAGCAACTCAAGTTTAAACAAAAAGCATTCAAGTGAAAAGGTTTTTAAAAAGAGGGTTAATGGATTTCAGTTTCAAACTGTTTTTCAAAATCTGGATGCTCTGTTCATTCTCGAAGCATGGTGAGTAACATAACAAATTGAATAGTTTAAATTATAAATTTCTGTTGCATACTCATCTATGAGAATATGTTTGTGATGCATATGTATAAATAGGTCCCTGTATATGTATGTGTGCAGTACCGTGATTTTGTTTGTGCTCTGCAATGTTTAACAGACTCAAAATTTTAATTTTTATTTCCTTCCACATGGTCTTGCCGATGATAAAATCTGGTTATCAAACCAATATTGTTTAATTCAATTTAGATTAAGGTTTAAAATCTAAGATTAGTTAAAATTGAGTTTCTTGTTTCTAGAACTATTAAAAACAACTGAGTATACTAAATACAATTGAAACTCAAACTATTTAAATTATAACTCTAGTATTTCAAATCGAAAATTTTATACAAAATATGATTTTTAACATAAGAATTAGGACTTATAGTTTAGGATTGAAGGTGGGTTTTGATTTTTTACTGGTAGTGTATTTCTGGGTTTACCACGTGGTCAAGAGGATGGGTGAGCTCGTGGACTTTCCTGGAGATGGAGGATCGATCATCGAAGTGGGGAAAATTAGTATAAGGTCCAGCAGAGGGACGTGGTTGCGTCGGCGACGTTTTCTTTTCTGTACTCCTAAATTTTTGTCAGGTTGTAACTTCGATTCGTTCTCCCTATTGGTGCGATCGAGCGTTATGTGCTCTTGATGGGAGGTAGATGGGACATAGACGTGGTGATGGCCAAAATTTTAGCGTCTCTGGTGGATGAGGTGGCGAGGACGGTGAACTTCCAGGTTTTGGATTGTGGTTTGTCTGTGTTTTCAGGTTTTTGGTTCGAAACTTCATTCTTGATTTCGTGTTGGAATTGTCGTGTTGATGCTTGCGAGGGAGTGTTGGGGTCAGGGATGGTGTGGAAGGATCATCAAAGATGATCGGCGGCGACCATCGGCACCGTGCATATGCACGGTGCACTGTGTTGTGCTTGGAGGAGTTGTTGAAGCAGAGGGTACTCGAGTCTTTAAGGGTTTGACTCGGGGAAATTTCATGTCGAACTCGAAGCTTTTTGGGTTTTGACTCGAGACATTAGGGTGATCTCGGGTCTTTTGGGTATGTTGCCAGGTTTTTAAAAAAGCCTGTCATTGTTTTATGTTTTAAAATGCAGTGTAGAATTCTAAGGCCAGATTTGAACAAGATTTGAAATCCAGATTTAAATATGGTTTCAAACTAATATTTGTATACTGACTTTTTTCATGATTTAAGGTTTAAGGAAAATTCAAAATGTTTTAACAACTTTAAAGTGTTTAAAGTAAAAATTTAAAAGGTATGAATTTAAAAATATTTTTGGTTTAAACTCTTTTAAAAATTCTTTTATAAACAAGTATTTCTCTAACATCGAATTTAGAAAGATTTTTAAATTATTTCCAACTTGGTTAAGTTAAAATTGTATTTTGTTTTATCTTATATTTTGAAATAAATTTTAGAGTAAATGGTTTTCTAATGTTTTGCTAATGACAATTTGGTCATAATTGATAAATGTTTTGTCTTAAAGTTAAAGTAAGAATTAATGATTTGAAATTAATTTAATAAATAAGGTAATTTAGTAATGATTAGTTAATTTAATTGATTTATGATTAAGGATTAAACGGGATGATTAAGGGGTAATCAAATTAGATAATTAAAGATTATAAATGAATGATTAAAGATTTATAGATTTAGCAATTAAAGTTGTAATTAATTTAATTAATGAAGTAATTAGAGATTAATTAAATTACAGTTAAGCACTTGATTAACTAAATAATTAAAGGTTAAAAAAAGGGTTATCAAAAATAAATAAATTTGTAATTTATAATGATTAATATAAGTTAATTACTTTAGAGAAGTAATTAAAGAAGTGTTAACGAAGTCATTATCAAAGCATTAATTAATGATTAACTAATTTGATTTTTCTTAATAATCAATTAGATTAATTAATTTAAGGTAATCATTTTTTTAAAAAATTATTTAAGTGTGATTACTTAATAGAAGTAATTATGGAATTAATTATTCTATTGAGTTAATGTGATTAATTTAAGTTAATTAATTTAGTTTAATTAATTTAAGATAATCATCGAATGATTTGATAAGTAATCTCTTAATGAGATGAATTGAGTATGATTACTCAGGGAAGTAATTCATAATAATTACTGGATGTAATTAATTGAAGATGATTTAATGATGAAAGTGATTGGAGTATAATTACTTTGTATAATTAATTAAGGGATTAATTTAAAGAAAATTAATTAAGGAGTAATTAATTTATTTGATGGAATAATTAAAGATAGTTAATTACTAAATGGTATTAATCAGAGGTGATTAATAAATGTCGTTTAATTGAAGATTAATTACTTAAGGTAATTAATTTAAAACAGGGAATTAATTAAAATGTAATTAGAAATCATTAAATAATATATGTAATGATGTAATTAAGGGATGATCAATTTAGATAAATTAATCAATAATAAGTAATTAAAGAGTAATTAATTAGGGTAATTAAGAAGTAATGTAATGTTTGTAATTTCAGGTTAATTTCTATATTTGGATAAGATAATTAATTTGTGAAAATAATTTAAGGATGATTATTTGTATATAATTAAATATTAATTAATCAAGTGTGATTAATTGAAACATATAATTAGTGAATGATTTATTAACTGATTGATTATTGATTAATAATTATATAAGCAAGGGTTAAAATGGTAAGGTAATTAATTTAATTTACTTTAAATTAATTAGAGATGATATAATTAATTTAATTCATTTTAAATTAATTATAGCTGATATGATTGCTTATGTATGGATGGATGAAATTGTTTACTTTGAATGGTTTAAGATACCAGATATGTGAAATTAATGCTATGTAATATGGATGGTTTGATTTAAGTATGATGATAATATGGATTATCTGTTATGATGATAATATGCTTTATCTGTTGTAGTGATAATATAGATTATCTGTTTATGTTGATGTTGAATATCTATTATGATATTGTGAATTATCTATCTGTGTGTATATGGATAATTGAACTGAATTGGTTTAAACTTTAAAACAACTTGGCCTTAAAAGACACGTTTTGGATTTCGATGAGACCGGGATCGGGTTTTTCATATTTGGAAGTCCGAAAACCACATCGACCCAAATCAACGATAGGTCGTGAATTTGAAGATGAAGATCCAGAATGCAAAGGTTATCGTCGTTAACTCTGAGGGTGATTCCAAAATGAGTGTAACGAGATAATGCCTTCGGTTTCGTTCGAACCCGGAACGAACTTGTGTGGATTGAATGCTTTCAAAACATCGTCAGGTGGGCGATGAGCATTCTAAGAAATGTGTTCTCTAAAGGTAATCATAGCCTCAAGCCTCATTAACCGAAAATGGCTAAAACAGGGGAGGTGCAGCAAGGTTAGGTGGGTCATGCCCAAGTAGGACAAGATTTTCCCCTGTCTAGATGTCCCTTTTTAGTCGGCTGTGTGGACAGTTGTGAGCTCCAACTGTCGGGGTAGTCTTGTTCGGGACTGATCAGTAAGGAATGGTTCCGGCCTTGTGTTGCAGTGGAGCGGGCGTACTCCTCGCTACGTTGATCTAGGCCACGTACTGTGATGGGCGATACCCCAGTAGCCCTGCCATTGTATGGAATACACAATCCAATAAGTGCCAACGGTTTTGATTATATTACCCACTTTTGTGGCTATTAGCTGGAATTTAATAATGTAACAATTTCGGCTATTTTCTATTTACTTGAAAATCCTAGACCTATTATAATATCACAGAATTTCCTGTAAAATGATTTGGTTAGCGTAAGGTAAAAACTTACCATGTTTATTTGTGGGAAGTCTTACGTGATACATTTTGTTTTCAAATATTTTCAAAGTTAAGCAACTTTAACGTGTTACTCATACCAAACCCATGTCTGACACGGAGTTTATTTTTGTTTTTTCATAAACGCTCGGGTACTCAAATTTTTATGAGTAGCCAAGGGATTCAGGTTAGCTTTGACGATTTCTGAAGGAGCAATGGAGCAGGAGGCTTCGGCATTGTAGATATATATATTGTTCCGCTGTGTTGGTATCTCTGAGTTATTTCTCTGTGTTGTATTGTATATTGACTTGTATAACTCGGCAGGTGTTTATAACTATGTGTTGTATGATCTGTATAACTCTGATATATGTAAAATTATGTAATAGTTATGTGATCTATTATATTTTGTTCCATTCGGCTGTGAGATTCTGATGTTGTTGTTCTTTCTTCTCTATCTTTTCTATTTTCTCATCCCTTTCTTTCTTCAAGATGAAACGGATTTCTAGGGTAAGAAATCCGGGTCGTCACAAAAGTCATCTACACAGTTTGAATCATTCTTGTGTTTTTTTTAAAATTTGTTCACTCACCTGAATATATTGATGAACAGATAGCTACTCTGGGTTGTGAAAAATAGTTTGATCCTTCTTCTCTTTTTTTCTTCAGTAGATTGTTTTTAAACTTGAATTTTAAAGTGATGTTTTTTTCTATTTCTTTTTCTTTCTGATTTTGCTTTTGAACGAACTAAATGTATGTGGATGTGTACATATACATAAATAATTAGGTTTGTACTAAGGGACGATTTCCACTGGTGCAACAGTTTTCTTTGATCGGACATTTTATATTTTTTTTCTGTTGACTAAACCATGTTTTAATTCGGCTGAAAGGATCTGATGGTGTGCTAAGCAAGATGGCATTAAATGTTCAAGTATCCACCTTAGTTTACATACTATCTTATTAAATTTTCTTGTAAGTACAATTTTTGTTTTGTTTGGCAGATTTTCTTCTTGCATAAGAATTTGTTTTGTTGCTGAATACAACTCTTTACTTCATTGTTTCCTTGTTTATAAACTTCTCATGCAACTTTATATGTATTCCTATGTCTTTTTATACCTATATGATTTTATTACAACATACATTCCAAATTTTATTTCTATTCAAAGTTTAACTATCAACATTTAATTTGTAATATATATTTTATTTTATTGTTTAATACAAATTCTTGTTTTGTTATATATTTGATTTATTTATCATTTATTTCAAAACTTAAACTATCAAATATTTATTTATATCCAAATAACTTTATAATATTAATATTGATGATACTTTATTTCTCTTGGAATTTCTCAAATTAAATTTCAAAATTTGAAACAATTTACCGAATTTAAAAATTCAAATTTTTGGGATGTACAATATGTAAAAGAACATTTATAAAATATCCAAATCAATATCTCCAAAAATCATATATTTCGTTACAAATAATAGAAATCCTTTCAAAATATTTTTATATGTAACGACCCTAGATTTTAATTTAATTTAAATAGATAATTTATCGAATTTTTGAATTAAAATTATGAAATGTATAGATGGAAAGATGCTAGTTTCCCCGATTCAAATAGAAAATATATTAAGTCGTATGGGTTTGAAAATTTGTATATATGAGAATATATATGTATATATTGGATTTTAAATAAATTCTTAAATAAGTGATTTTGAAAAAAAATAAATAATATACTTTAGACACAAGTATAAAAATAAATAAATAAATTGATTTAAAAATTTAAATGATGATAATTTGAGTTATATAAAATATATGTGTATATATAGAGAAATATAAAACAATAATTTTTAAAGTAAAATTTATGATAAATATTTAAACTAAAAATAGAAATAAAAATTTAAATAAATGGTTTTAAAAATAAATAAAAATAGAAATGTGTTCCTATGACAAAATAACAATACAAAGTAAACAAGACAAAAGAAAAAAATACAAACAAATACAAATACAAGCTAGGCAATGCAAATAAAAGTATTCAAACAAATAACTAAAGCAAAGTAAAATACTGCATGAACATAAAACAAAGAAAAAAAAAGAATACAAAGCATAAAAACAAGACAAAAGAAAAAGTTAATACAAATATGCAGGCAAGACAAGAGGGAAAAAATAAATAAATAAAATAAAATAAAATAAAATGTACAGGCCTGTGAATAAATGCTAGGCAAGTATAAAACTAAAACAAAGTTGTAAATAAGTATGCAGAGTAAACATTATAAAGATAAAATAATAAAAAAAAAAGATAAAATAAAAACAAATTGACTTGCTGTAAACAAAATGAGGAACACATATATATAGACAAGCAAGAAAATAATGAGTAACCCAAGTGTTAACATAAGCATGAAGTATAAAGTAAGTAACTATAGCAAAACAAATAAATACATAAGTATGCAGGCAAATAGAAACAAAATAAAGTATAAACAAAAGTGCACTGGTACAAACATAAAGCAAAGCATAAAAATAAAATGTAAAATATACAACATACACATATGCAAACCTGAAGACAACAAACAATATATACATTTGCATAAATAAGTACAACCAAAACATAACTAAAACAAATGAAGTACTCAGGCAATTAATGCAAGCCTCTTCACCCATGCCTATTATACAAATGACATCACCTGTACAAAATGTTATCAACATGTAAACTTTTGGTTATATACATCACTTTATTCATCTCAGTTTTCATTCATTCTAAACTGAGCAAAAGAAAAGAAATAAATAAATAAATTACCACAATACAAATCAGTCCAAACCAGAGATCAAAGAAGATCTGTAGCAAGCAAATTTCTCAAAGCCTGTTGTAAACAACTCTGCTCTTTCTTCTGAACTAGGTGAGTAACTAAACTAAGATCCAACTAAGTGAATCTATATTTGATGATTGATATGTCTGAGTTTGGAGTTGGTTAGTATGCGTATATACACATAAATTGTTCTCTGTCTATATATGTATGCAGAGGGGTATGCCTGTATATATTGAGACTTTTTGTTTAAGAGCATATGGTTTGATAAACAAATTCAAATATCAGATTACTTGATCTTTGTCAGGTTTTGTTTCCAAAAGCAAATAGGCTTGATTAAGTATTAGTTATTGTTAAAAAAAAAAGTACAAGTAAATTATAAACATACAGGTTGGGAGAAAACTTGATTTTAACAGAGCAAACTCAAATATGTGATAATTTCGAATGATATAAAACATCGATTCAAATATATAAATTGAAACTGCATTCGAAAATAAGATTTTTAGGACAAAAATCAAGAATTTTAATACTGCATTGAAAACAAAAATTGGGTTTACTTGGAAATTGCATTTGAGGCAGTCTCTGGTGATCTCGGTGTTGAGGGGGGTTGTGGTTCTCTGGGATGGTAGAGGAGCGATCAAGGGTTCGGAGAAAAATAGTGGGAGGTGATGGAAGTGACGGTGGCGTCGGCGGTGATGTTTTCTTTTCTGTAGACCTAGTTTTGTAAGGTCGAATTTTTTTGGTTCGTTCGTCCTATGGGAAGCATCGAGTTCGACACGCCTGTGGGGGATAGTAGAGGGAAGTACGGCGAGTGGATTGCCGGAGTTTGGTGGTGAACAGTGGTCGGAGCTCGGAGAACTTGGCGTTGACAGGGTTGAGGGATGTTGGGTTCGCATGTTCCAGGTTTTCAAGCTCAAGCTTGAATTTGAATCTCGAGATGATGAAGTGATTCGAATGATCGGAATACGTTCTGGATTTGATGGTCGATATGCTCGAAGTTGTGACGATGACCGACGTCGGTCGGAGCTACTGTGCACGTGTACGAGGTTGTGTTGCCTGAGTATTTGCATGCCTGGGGAAACACAGAGGAGATCCACGCGAGTGACTCGAGAAGTTCAAGTGGTATACTCGAAGTTTTTGGGGGTGGAAC